>OY728120.1:387240170-397240170 GCA_963277665.1 Viscum album
GGTGTTAACCAACCTTTAGATGGTCTTGTTGTACCTCCAACGGAAACACATCAAACAGTACCAGGAACAGATGTCACTGGCAAGAGAGAATCACCAGAAATCAGTGGAACAACAGGTTATGAGAAACCGAAATATACCTTGTGTGCTGCTGTTTGGGATGACTACCCTGGTATTGCTATTTTGGGCTTAGACTATTATGAAGAAGAAGAGGAAATGTCAGAATCTACTACAGTTATGAAGAAGAGCCTCCCAAGTGAAGCAAGATCTGCTCCTATTGTTGATTCTACAGATGTTCATCTGCCTGGTTCTGCAATCTCTCAAGCTGATTTTGATAAGTTTAAGACTGAATTGTTGGATGCTGTGAGAGATACAGTCAGAGATGAAATTTCCAATACCCTTACTCAAGTGTCTCTGCATGTTTCTGAAGCATCGTTGGAATCTTTCTCACGAAGAGTATCGAATGCTGTGAAGCCAGACCTGGCCAATACTGGTGAGCTTATTGGCAGGCACATAGCCTCTATGAACCAGACTATGAAGGATCTCCACACTGGCTTAGTATCTTTATCAAGAGAATTTAGATCAACCATCTCTGGTATGATGGAATTGTTGAGGAATTTAATTGAACAACTCAAAAAGTCTGATTTGAGAAGATTGAAAGCTGAGATAACTCAAATAGTTAGCAAAGCCAGTACTGCCAAAGTAACCAAAATCACTACCTATGAGCTAGAGGATCTAAGGGAGGTTGTACATGATGAGTTAGTAGCTGTTAGACAAGTTCTTGATCTGGATTCTTTAATGAAAATGAAGGAGCACTGTGATCACAGTCATGAAATGGCCACCGTATATTCAGCAGATGCCAAACAGGCTCTGAAAGAGATCAAGGAAAAGGTTGATCATTAATTTTCAATGATTTATACAAAGAATGAGATGACTGCAAATTTCAAGGTGTTGGTAGAGAATCCAAAACTACCTCCAGTCACTCAAGCTTTCAAGGCTCAAGTTCATCAGTTGCAAGACTTTACTCCTACTTTGGCAGAGTTCATGGAGAACAAAGATGATTTCGAAAAAGCTATGCAGTATGGTGCAGAAGTTATTCAGAATTTCATAAATCTTTTGAAGCTTTATATGAATTCCCAAGACACTGCCATTGTGCTTCCTACTGCTGAACCTCTCCCTGCCTCTAATGTAGCTCCAAATCAGCTCTATGTTGGTCAGGCACTCTCTCAACTACGGCCAGTTCCTCAGACATCTTCTCAACCAGCTACTGCTGATACTCAACAACAAACCTCCGTAGCACCTTCTCCTACACCTGCCAGAGTTGTCCTACCACCTCTTCAGATTCGCCCAGAACAGCCTGCCTCCAAGTCTTCCAACTTACCCTCTATTGATCCCAAAGACGAAGGCAATGCCCCTTTGTATCCCCAGAAATAGTTGTGTATTGTTTTTGATCGGGTGAACTATGTGTTGGTTATAATCTTCTATACTTTATAAAATATTTTTTTTTCTCTCTCTCTATTCTCTATGCTGCCTTATTTTTTACTCTCTTATTTGTATGTTTTCCCTCCTTTTTGATTATCACAAAGGGGGAGAAAGATGTATATATATGGGGGAGAAGGATGTATATATATGGGGGAGAAGGATGTATATAAATGGGGGAGAAGGATGTATATATATGGGGGAGAAGGATGTATATATATGGGGGAAAATGATGTATATATATGGGAGAGATCAATCTCTAAGGGGGAGATCAATCTCTATGGGGGAGATCAATCTCTAAGGGGGAGATTAATATCTATAGGGGAGATTTATTTTCAGGGGGAGATTTATATCTCATTATGTTTTTATTATTGGTTTTTTTTGTTTTTGATTTGTGATTATCAAAAAGGGGGAGATTGTTGAGTCCTCTGGAAGATTGCTGAATTCATTCCTATGATTGTTGTTTTAATAATCACAAATCACTATTATTTAATCCGGTTGGATTTCTCATAAACTTAATCACAATCTATTAGTGAATCTGCTATCATTTTTTTATCTATGTTTTTATTGATTTACAAGTATTTTGGAAGTCTTCTGGATCCAACAGACAGCGGTCGCACCGATCCAATATCAACACAACGGTCGCACCGATCCAATATCAAGAAAATGGTCGCACCGATCCAATATCAAGACAACGGTCGCACCGACCCAATATCAAGACAATGGTCGCACCGATGCAAATGAGTCACCGATCAATCTGAGTCACCGATGCTGATCAATCTGACTCACCGATGCTGATCAATCTGACTCACCGATGCTGATCAATCTGACTCACCGATGCTGATCAATCTGACTCACTGATGCTGATCAATCTGACTCACCGATGCTGATCAATCTGAGTCACCGATGCTGATCAATCTGACTCACCCATGCTGATCAATCTGAGTCACCGATGCTGATCAATCTCAGTCACTGATGCTGATCAATCTGACTCACCGATGCTGATCAATCTGAGTCACCGATGCTGATCAATCTGACTCACCGATGCTGATCAATCAGAGTCACCGATGCTGATCAATCTGACTCACCGATGCTGATCAATCTGAGTCACCGATGCTGATCAATCTGAGTCACCGATGCTAATCAATCTGACTCACCGATGCTCATCAATCTGAGTCACCGATGCTGATCAATTTGACTCACTGATGCTGATCGAATGATACACAGATGCAAATGAGTCACCCATCAAATAACACACTGATGCCAATCATCTGAGTCACCGGTCAGGACACACCGATGTCTAGCCACCGATGCTAATGACCTACCGATCACTTAAACTCATCGATAGTCATAAACAACTGTTTGAATTTATTTATCTTTATCTTTATTTAATCTAACCAACGGTCATATCAGGTATATTTTAATGCTCTCTCAATTAATTAATAAAGGTTGTCGGATGTCAAGAAACCAAACTTCGTACCTGCGGAAATGAAACCTTTTCTCTCTTCCGAAGCATGTGACATAAATTCAAGAAGATTCTGCTACTGGACAAAAAGAAGAAAACAGAAGAAGAATAAAGAAACAAGAGAACACACGAGATATACAAGAAGAAAGAGGAGGAAGAACAAAGAAGAATAAAAGATACATATTAAGAGATTACACAGAACCTCATACACAATCATGCCTACTCAAGGAGAGTTCTGTGCATACAAAAGAACATTGAATAACTTCATCGACTACATTTCACTGCCTATGAACCTGAAGCATATGACACTCTGCTTCTCAAACAAAAACGAGAAGAGGACTCAGAATTACTTCTGATCAAATCCAAAAGAGTCCAGAGCTACACTGAAATCACCCGATCCATTTCTAAACACTACTTCTATGCTCTATGATTCATTTATTCTACATTTTGAGCAGTGTGTATTATCTGCTGTATTAAACACACACACTGACTCCTGTATTCTAACTGGAGGATCTGTAAATCCTCAGCAAACCTTTTTTATACTTCATTGCCCACTGTGGATAGTGGTAGTGGTCTTGTGTGACAAGGACAGCTGGTTTCTGTTGTTTTGTTTCCCACGAATAATAGTGGTAGAGGTCTTGGACCTGGACTGTTGTAAACTATTGAACCCCGATCTAGGGTGTGGATCATCTTTATAAACCTTTGAGAGGACTACGTCCTGGCATGAGACTGAACCTCTTAGTTAACTCCACTATGTTTTTAGTTAAAGTTTATACCCATTCTATATATATTTATTTCATATCCCGTTGCTATTACTTTGAAATATAATTTATTTTCAAAGCTACTTTGATAGTTAAACTCGCAAGTGTTTATATTTATTGTAATCCAGTAAGTTAGTTTCAAAAGTTAATTTAATCATAAGATTAAGTTAACTGAGAACTAATAGATCTTTGAGAAACTAATTGAACCTTTATAATCTATATAAATTCACTACAGTTTAATTTGTTTTTTAAATTGGGGGATTTTAATAGAAATTGTTTTTAACAGAAATTTTAATTGGATCTCAATTCACCCCCCCCCCTCTTGAGTATCCACTCCGACCAACAACAATGATTACCTAATGTTCTAAGAAATAAATTTTAATTTTTTTTTCAAGTACAATGTATTTCAGAAATGTATTACTTTTAAAAATGGGTTTTAATGATTTTAAAAAATAATTTATAAGTTTTCAAAAATATTTTTTCCAATTAAAATGTTTTAAATGATATCAAAGAATATTTAATATGTTTTCCAATTATTTTCAACGAAAATTATTATCCAAATGTTTTCATCCACTTTTATTTATTTTCAATGAAAACGGTTTTCTAAATATTTTCATGCTTCTTTTATAAGTTTTCAATAAAAAAGGTTTTAAAATTTATTCCAATCCTTCTTTCTATGTTTTCAAAATATTTTCAAAGAAAATGGTTTTCCAAAGTTTTTATGTTTAAAGAATAATATTTCAATGAATAAATGAAATTTTACTTAGGATATGTTTTTAATAGATAACTCAAAATGATTTTCCATCTAAGATAACATCTGTTGATATTACTCATGCCTTTCTAAAAAATAAACCAAATGATTCATTCATATTCCATCTTATAATGGTATTATTTGTTTTAAAGTCATGACATTTATTAATACCCATTTCTATATTATGGGTTATATGATTATGAAACCTACTCATATTCCATAGGTTATATTTTTTTGAAACTCATTCCTATTCTACTGGTCATATTCTTATTAAACGTGTTTCTCTTAAATAGGTTATTACATGATAAATTCTTATGAATATTACTTCCTTTCCAAGGATATTCTAGGATAAAATGATTATAAAACCTATATATTTTTAATAGTTTGTGATATGAGAAAAGGTTTATGATACCCATTTCATTTCATGGGTTTTGATATTATCTCTTTTATGGGTTATGGAATAAGTTTTATTATCTTGTGGAACATGAATGTAGGAATTATTATATGATGGGTGGAACCTATATCTCCCTCAAATTCATTTGGTAATAATGGATTAATCATGATTATAAAGGTAACTTTTAATCCTAATTACATGTTCATAATGTTATGAATGGACATAGTTTCTTGCCCATTAATTTATGTGTGGACCTAATTACATGTTCACAATGTTATGAATGAACCATATTTTGTGTTTATAATGTTATGTGTGATCCTGATTACATGTTAAAAATTATATTCATGGACTTGGTTGAATATCAATAAGTTTATCCATGAACATGATTATATGATCACAATGTCATGTGAGAACCTGATAGCATGTTCAAATTTTTTTGAGTGGATCAGGTTTTTTGCCTATAAGTCTATGAGGGGGGATAATTTCATGTCCTTAACTTAATGAGTGAGCTTGTTTCTACTTATACATGTTCACAATGTTATACATTGATGTGTATGACACCATTTCATATCTAATTCATATTTTATGATTTCACCGATTTTGTTCCCAATTATCTTATGATCTATGTGTGATGAACTACAAATATTTATTCCATGATTCATTTTTATGGACTTAAATATGTAGGGAATTATCATATAAAGATACGATCATGTTCTCATTCCCTTATAGTCATGTTATGCTTATATATTTTCTTTATTTTCACTTACTGAGCATTCAATCTCACTCATTTCATATGTTTCCTTTTCCCTTGTCATGAAAAATGATTTTTATATATAATTACTAAGGGGGATGATCTCTATGGGGAACATTTATGGTCTTTCATTGATTTAGAATATTTTTGTTCCTTGCAACCAAAGTCACTAAAGTAATACAGAATTTGGGATCTATTTGTGTAATGTTTTAAGTATTGTTCAAAACTGATTTAATGTCTATGTACGTTAAGACAAGGTCATTATAAGCCTCACCTAAATCTGATACACGATGTTCCCAGAATGAGTCAATGTTTCTATTATCATTTTAATATCATCATTTTAATTCAAAAAGTGTCATTCAATAAAAAATGTGAAAATTTGCTATGATTTTCATGATAATTTAGGAATAGGATTCAAAATTCATTTGTGATGTTTTTGAATAAATCTCAAATAAAACTAATAAGTGGTGTGATTGGATTAGTCAATGTGTGTGATTCATGTTTAAAATAAAAATTCATTAAAAATAACAATTGATGTACTCAAAAATAAGAAATAACATTCATATTGTTTTGACATTTCTTAAAAACGATCCATAAGCCATTTGATATGTGTAGGAATCATACTCAACTCAATATAATGCATAGTTTTGTTGGTATTACTATAATTACATCTTTTTATTTTAAATTGACTTCATTTGTATTAAAATGGACAGCTGACCTACAAAAAATAGTAAAACAAAATCATATTATTTTGATTCTTTATAAAAATGATACATATTTCTTTTCTTGACGTGTTTTAATTAGATGTACCACAATCTAATAAAAGATGTTCTAGGTATGCCCCAATGTAATGGTTATCAATTCAAAATATTCATTTTAGTTCAAAAAGTCTCACTCACTGAAATCCCATAAAACACACTTGTGTTTTATTGATAATTAATTACAATTATTCATGAGTCATTTTTGAAATGTAGGGATTTTTCTCACATAAATCGAACACACGATGTGATCGTTATGAGACAAAGTGTGTGTTTTTAGTTTAAAATGGAATTTTAGTAAAGAAGAATATTAGCGTACACAAAATAGATCAAACACATTTGGATTGTTTTAATACTTTAGTAAAATGATCCATAAGTCATTTGATACGTGTAGGAATCAACCACACCTCAATCAAAAACATATTATTTCTGGTATGACTCACGGTGTGAATCATTTTATTTACAATTGACATCAATTTTATAAAAATGAATAAATTCCCTACTAAAAGCTGATCAAATTAATTAAGATTGTTTTGATACCATAGAAAAATGATACATAATTACATTTTTTATGTGAATAAATTATACTGACCTAAATCTGATACAAGATGAACCCATTATGACTCAATGTGTCTACTATTAGTTTAAAAACAAAATTTTAATCCAAAATGTTTTGCTCGCTGAAAATTGAGAAAACATGCTAGGATTTTCAAGATAATTTAGGAAAATGAATCATAAGTAATTTTTAATGTGTAATAATTAATATAATGTCAAACAGACATACGATGTGACTGGTGTCACTCAAATTCTATGAACATTATTTTAAATAACATTTTAGTAAAAAAGAAGAATGTCATACTCAAAACCAAGAAAACACATTAATATTGTTTTGATACTCTCGAAAAAATATCTCTACATAATTTAAGACTTGTTGGAGTCAAGTGGATATCAATTTGATACAGGGTGTGACTGGTATGACTCCAATTGTGTGTTTTCAATATATAAGTGTCATTTTAGTTTGAAGTGCACATCACATCACCAAAACCGATAAAATAATCCTAGATTTTTTTCACTACATTATACATACTATTAATTAATTGATTTCCTTATTATTGTTATATTATTATTATTTATATTACATCAGTCAGGGGAGGGAGAATAAATAAACAAAAACCTACTTAAATGCGCACGAGGAGTATTAAGGTCGAGTTATCCCAAAAACCACCATAATACACAACCATTATATTTCACTATTGTGTATTTATCTTATACATATTTAGTTAATTTTCATAGAGATAAATCTTGAATTTGAAAAAGAAATGGTGTGACATGTAAGATTCAACCATAACTCAATATGATACCCAGTGTTCTTAGTATGACTAAAAATTTATTTTTAAATTAACACATTCTGTTAATTTGTATAATTACATTATTACTAACATAAGTATTATATTCTTATAGAGGTATGTTTTTAGGATCGACCTTGGGAGGTTTCATCAACAATATTGTGAGTCTGTGCAAGATCCAATTAAAAATGAACATTTATGATTTTTAATTTATTTAATAATGTTAAATTATACAATTGTTTAAAATGATGTTTTTAATATAGTGTTTTATCTTGTATATGTGTTATAAATTTCAATTCATTTAAATTTTGTATTGGTACATCATTTTTATTTGATATCTAGTGGTGTTTCTAGTGCTGCGGTTTGGTATTATAGTATATTGACCTGGTGTTGTAGTGTTCTGTCATAGCACACTACAGTATACCCCTTTACCAATACTTTTAAATGAAATAATAAATGGGTACTTTATATGCGCTTTTATAAATGATGATAAAGTTTCACATTATCATGGATCCCATAAGAATTGATAAAGGAACCATTATCACTATTAAATAAAATCAATGATAAATGTTTTCCATTATCATCACTTCTAAAAGTGCTGATGAAGGACCCCTTTATCATCTCTTTTATAGTTTTGATAAAGGTACCCTTTATCATCTTCATTTTAGCACTGATAAAAGTCTTGGGATTTGAATATTTCTTTGGCAGTCGGTGCTTCTCTAGTGTTGATAAATGAAATTTTTATCATTGTTAAAGGTATATTTTTTAATTTTGAATGTGATAAATTTTAGTTCAATTAAAATGTAGAAAATGTTATAATAGAAATAGTTCACGGAAACAAGTTAGAGGAATAAAAGGTAGGTCAACCCAAATGAGTTGTTAAATTTGAATTTGAAATCAAATGATATCTTGAATATTTTTTCATTCAATATAAGAAAAATTTAATGATAGTTGGTTTTCATAAGGGTTCAATACTATATAATGATCAACCTAAATAAAACATTACATTATTGGAGAAGAATGTGGAATATCTTATAACCTTTCAAGCAACATTGGAAGAAGTGATTGATTTCAAGGTAGAAATATAATATAATTCTAAAATGATTTATATATAAATAACTAATTGGAAGAAATAATAAATAAGGTTTTATCCCTTAAATAATAATTTTTATCTTTAAGAAAGAAGCAATGAAGTATGGTTCATGGGTCAAGGCAATGATTGAAGAGATAGATAAAAAATGAGAAAAAATGAACTTAAAAGCTCATAGATAGGTCAACAAATAACAATATCATAATGAAAAATAGGGCATTCAGAAAAAAAACATGATGAGAATAGATAATTGATCAAATTAAATAAATATTAGTGTTCATGGTTTGTTCCCATGTTAAAGTAGTTGATGTGGAATAAACCTTCGTACTGGTGAAATGACATGAGTTAAGAAGATTATTTATTAATATAAATATCTAATGCAAATACAAAATAAAAAAAATTGATGTCAAGAAGTAATTTTTAAATTTGACTCCCAGCGAAATGGTCCAAATTGAATAAACATTGGGATTTTTAATTAGAGATGATGATTTAAGGGTGTCATGATTGAAGAAGGACCTGTATGGCATGAAAATGGCTCCATGTGCATAGTATGTTTAATTGAATAAATTCTTAAAAAGATGGAATTAATGATTTGTAGATTCCATCATAATTTTTATGTAAAATTTAACATGTAAGAGAAGTTTATAGTTATTCGATTTTTTGAATACATTGTATTTACAGGAATTAGGAAAATTTTAGTGGATTAATTTTTTCATTTGATGAGAATAACGTTTTAAAAATCAATTACAATAGAAATAAAATTTTATTTAGGGAATAATGTTTTATAGAAATGATGATATACACTTGGTTCATAGGATAAATATTGAAAGGATCGATTTATGATGACTTAGATTCATGATATAAATCTAGTCTCTACATGAATAATGGTTAGAACCATGATTGGAAAATATGAGGAAGGAAAATCAGATTATCCCACACTTTTTTGGTGGATTGTTATAATACTATTGTATATTACAACAATAATACCTGATATATTTTTAAAAACATACTTATAAACCCACTATAAATGTTTCCATAAAGATAAGCATCTATTGGTTATAAATATGATCATAGGGGTATATTCAAGCAACACATAATAATGGTTTTGTATATCATTTGGTGAATAAAAAATAATTGTCTACCTACTCAAATGTGTTTTTGGTTATAGAAATTTTGAATAGAAATTCCACAAGTGGGGGATACATTGTCTTTGGAAACATGTTTATTGGGTTGTCCAGTAATATACAGTAAATCACATCTCTCTGTATAACTAAAGTAGAGTTTATTTTGGTAAAAATTATTATATACAATTGGAATGGATGAAACAACAATCAGAGGATATCAATGGGAGGTGAACATTCCCATGTTAGTGTATTTTGATATCCAAAGTATGATATAAGTGGCTATGAATTTATAATTGAATTCCTAAATGAATATTACCAAGATTTGGTATCAAATTACTAAATAAAAGGTTAAAAACATCATTGTATAACATGATCATGTGGGAATAATAAATAAGTGGTTTTCATCCTTAAAAACCATTAGAAACACTGTAATATGAGAAGTATAATTTGAAACATCATGTTCAACCACAACCTTCATTATGGGGAGGTTTCTATGTTACCCCTATCCACATTGTATATTATGAATTATTGAGAAATGATTATTTATTACTTGAATATATTTTTTTTGGTTAGGGGATATACAATCAAGTGTGTGTTATAATCTAAGAGAATGACAAACTAGAAAAATATATAAATCATTATAATAATTAATTGTTTCTCTTTTTTCTTAAAGGATCTTTGAATCATTTGGAAATATAGAAATTTTTAAATTCCATTTTTTTGTTTTGAATTTGTGTAAGTTTCAAAGAAAACCGTTTTAATTTTATTATATGGGGAGATTTAAGAATGGAATAAAAAGTAGGATTTATAAATTTATTGACATTAAAACTTATAAGGATAGATAGTATTATCATAATCTAAATAATTATTTATAAATACATGATTATTGGAATCAAAATATGAATGGTTAGAATAGTTAAACCATTTTATTTCCAAGTTGGATTTGTTATAAATTAGATGTTAATAGAAATATCATTTAAATAAGTTATATGTATATGGAGATAACTTGTAAAATATTCTATATATTACTGATATAACATGATAACATTTTGAGTATTGGCATCACACCATTATTAGTGTTGAATTTTGAGAAACAGAAAATGACACCTTTGTAATATTAATTTAGGGAAAATTTTAATAATCAATAGTGAGATTTGTACGAGTAATGTCTATTATGATTTGTTCTAACTACAGGTGTAACATCATGACTATAGTAGAAGTTTTAATAATAAAAAATTACACCTATAAAATTGTCATTTTGGTAAAGTCATAAGATTTTATAGGGAACATCATATGGGTCTTTATTGGTATGTTGTGTTGTGAATATTATTGTTGTTCCATGACATAATGATCAAAATATTAGTGATGTACTCCCTAAGGTAACCATGCATAATATTTATTTGAGAATTAATGTAAGATGTTTTTTTTGAAACATAATATTTCATGAACCATCCTAGATACCCTGGTACATTGAAACTTAAACTGTTCCTAACATGGCCAAAAGGGTGTTCACAATCACCATGGGTTGGATACTAGCACCTGGTACCAAAGAAAAAAGGGACTAATTGTTTCACAAAAAACATGAAGATAAATAATAGAATTAGGTATTCCAAAACTCCTCAAAGAGATATTACCATAATCAAATAGGTAAAAAAATACAATAAAATTAACTACTTTATGATCCCACATATTTGAATGAGAATATCATAAACTCCATGTAATTGGTGGATCATATCTCCACCTTTCATATCCATTGCTCCAGATCTCAAGAAACAAGTTGACTTTATACCTCTTAGTGGAGGCTTCCATTTACTTGGACTGGGAATAAGATAATATAAAATTGAAAAAAGTCAATGGGAGGGTGTGAGACAAAGATCCCAGTTAGATACCACAAAAGACTCTATAAATAGTTCCACATCAAAAAACAATTTATGATTTTAATTTAAATAAATTAAGTCATGGAAATTAATTGACATATTTATATCAAAACATCATTTCAAATAAAAAATGGTAGATATATCAAAACAATATTAAAGGAAAAATTTACATAACACATTTATATAAAATATTTGGGATGAATAAAATAGTTCTAAAATAATTACATGTAAAAATATTGAAAAAGAAAAACAACCATGATCACATGTGTAAATGTACATTAGTTTATGAAAATAAGATCCTCACAATTCTCAATCATCATTATGACTCAAGATATGTGTTCAGAATCAAATCAACACCCAATTGGGGGATCCAATATGGGAAATCCTATTGAAACTAGTTTAGTTAGTGTTTTCATAATTAATCCATTTCTAGTGAGTCAGATTCATAACATGCATGTTCTAATCACCCACTAACTACTCAACCTATCATGTGCTTCAATAAATCAATTAGTCTATAATGGGAAAATCAAACATTTCAAATCATTTCATCCTTATAAGATCAATTATAAAATTATAATTTCAACAGGACTTCTCATTTCAAAACCAAATCATAGGGTTTAATCAAATTCATGAATTTTGAAATAATATTTAATTTTAATATAGTTTTTTGAATAATTAATATGAAATAATATCATCAAATCTACTTTTAATTGAATTCATATTTTTTTCTCAAATTCCACCTAATAATTTGACTTCTATTATAATTATGGTCTTCTTAAAATTCAATTACATTTTCAAATCAATCATAATGTGATATCAAATCTATATTTTTAAACAAATAAAAAATACATTTCAAAAAATCAAGCTACATGGGATTTTAATTATAGTGTTAAACCCAATAGAACAACCTAATTTTATTTACATGATCAGATCAACACTCACAAGAAGAAAACCAATGAGAACATAGGAAATGATATTAAGAAGTAAAACCTAAAATAAATATGCATCAAAATAGATATTCGATCCATTAATAAAATGATGATCAATCACTCACTATGTTGGATAGAAGAGGATGTCATAATAAAACACATGAAAGGATATCTTCATATCATAAGGAGGTCAAACGCAAACACCGATTCTTTGATATGCCAATATAAGGGGTTATGGTAGTCTATGTTACCTCTTGAGAGCTTCTAAAGACCATGTAATCATATGAGTGTCTAAAGGGGGTGATCATGGGTTCAACTGGGGGTCTTAAAATATTTAATAAAAAATTCCTTGTAATTCAAAATATGCACATGCAATTTACTATACTGGACAAATGGTGAGTAGTATCTATACACCCTAAACATGAACCCCTGTTGGAATTTTGGATGGAGTGAATATTTTTATTTAATTGTAAATATAACCATGTGGAAATTGTATAGATCTCTCTATCCGTATGGTGAACATTTTGGAGGGGTGGATATAGAGTTTGGAAAAACTATTATCCCCTTTTAGTGGATCAAATGTGGCCACATGGTTTTTTATCCAAACCACACAGTTTTCCCTAACAATTCTCCAAACAATAATTTCTAAAAAATTCCAAAATTCAACAAATTTCTGCCTAAACTATCTTAGGAAATCACTAAACAATATATGATAAAAAAGAAGTGGAATAAGTACCTGAATAAAGATAAAAAAATGTTACAACCCTCCTTCCATAAAAAACTTTTTCCTAGAAATTATATCAAGAAGATTACATATCAAATAAATGAGGCCAATACACTCCCATTAGTACCTCATTATCTCAAATATCATGTGAATTATTACCATTATACCATAGAACATGGACCAAAGTTATAATATTCCCATGAAAAACCTTTCACTCAGAATCAACAACCCTAACTAGAAGTGTAGTAACAAATTAATCAAGTTTAGTCTCAATATCTTCCTAGGCCAAGACATGAGAATGGTAAAAAAAATACATCATATGATTTAATGAATGAAACAAGTTATTCATTGAATTCAACTATAGTGGAAGTTCCAAATAGTAATCTATATTTCCCACATTCTCAATAATATCAATAGGACCTGAAAACCATGATGAAAGATTTCCCTATTTCCCAATACATCTGTCAACCAACAAAATAAAAATATAATGAACAAATATTCAAAAAAATAAAACTACAAATTTTATATAAACAATAATCATAGAGTTTATGTATATTATGTACCATCACCATTCTCTGATGAATCAACTAAATCCTCACCATCTTTTCTTATACCAAACTCAGTTCAGCAAATGAATTTTCACTATTCTCTGAGAAATAAAACATAGAAATAGATGGATGACGAAACAAGGCCTCAAAAGGATCAATTTTTATAGTGTAGTGATGTCTATTTCTTTTAGAAAACTCAAATAGTATCGATTGGTCATCCCAAGCACCACAAAAGTCATGAACACAATAAGATAGTGTTTCATATACAATCATTATAGTATGTTATATCTATCCATCAATGTATGGATGATATTTAATTCCCAAATGTACATGGGTTCTCATTTCCTCCTGGAGGAATCACCAAAAATAAGAAGTAAACTATGGGTCTTTATCATAGACTATATATTAAAGATACACAAACAAATAGATATAATCATTCACATTGATACTTCCCATGTATTTGACTTCGGTAGAATCTCGATGTGGAATAATGTTATCGTATTTGTTCTAATTATTTATTAAAAATCATATTGAATTCTTCTTTAAATGGTTACATAGAAACCCTGTAACAATGTCCATCAAAATCTCATCCCATATCCATGTCTACATAAGAAGGTGTCGAATCAAACCCAAAGGTTTCATGTTCTTGACCATGACTTCTTGGTGAGTATAATAATTAGAGATAATGTCAATGATGTTTCAAATCATACATAGCCACTAGAATATCCACAGCATATCATAGACCATATTTGTCGTACCATAGTTCACTAGGCACTAGGGATTATGGAAATCCCCAATCACATCTTTTTTCACAATAAAATGTAAAATATACTAGTTCTAGAATCTTAGGATACCATATGAAGAGAACGAAAAATCATCAATGGAATCCACACCATAAAGAGAGTCTGTAATTCCCAGAAAGTCATCACCATGTTGTAGCCTCTCAAGAATAATCTCATTAAGAGTGGAGGTAAACTAAATGTTTGTCATAAGAAACTCTATCTTATCCTCTCAAACTCCCAAATAATACTAAGTCAAGTAGGACATCATATTCATTTGTCCAGATGTTTTTTCAAATGATGGGTTGGAAGATTCATTCTCCAATAATTGATAATTAAATTCCACTTACTAAGATTGTAGACATTTTAAAAATCCAAATATTTTAGGTACACCATCCAACCCTTCTGTTAGAGGTCCAAATATTTCTGAGAGAATATATAACTCAATATTTTGTGGTCAAAATAAAGGATAATACTTTCTAAAAAAGGGAATGTTTCCAACTATTAATTGAATGAATCATATTTTTGTGTTTGAGATCATACTTTGAATAATTTTTCTTTTGTAACCAAAGTCATTTGGAACAATAGGCTACGATGTGATCACTATGGAAAAGAACATATCCTAAACTAAAACATGATCATCACAAAAGAACACATAGCAATGCGCAACCTATGGAAGAATAAATACTATTCAAGAATTCAAAATAAATTTCAAATACTCATATGAAAACTGACATTCTCTATCCTATAAGATCATAACTTGTGTCTGAGTGATAGTGGCCATTGGCGAATCAATCATTGATAAATCATTAACAAACCAAACATAATTTCCCAATAATCCTAAAAATATCTAAATATCTAAAATATTTTATGGTGTTTCCCATGTTAGAAAATACTTAACCATTTCAGGATAAACATATATAGCACATTCCAAGACCATGTATCACAAGAAAAATACTCCTATAATCTATAAACTACATTTCAATAGCTTGGACTAATGTTGATGACTTCAAAAAATTTATAGAAATGCTCTCAAATAAAGCACATGGTCTTCTTTGATTTCCTAGTAAACTAGTATTTAACCCGTAATGATTTCCAAGAACGAGTATAGGGACACATGGACCATCATATTCACTAGTTTCTTAAAAACTATAAGTGATTTTGTGAGACAAAATGGAAAAAAGGGTACTTAAAATGGTTATACCTACTTCTAAAGTTATTATTATGAATTTTAGGTTATTTTTACTCACAACTACGGATAACCAAACTAAATATCAATAATCAAGAACTACTTCACCCTTTTCTACTGTTCAAATGGTTTATCTGTATAAGGTAGTGGATACTTGTTCATTACCATAAATTGATTTATTTTATAGTAATCCTGACATAGTCAATGTGTTCCATCAGCATTCTTATAAAAAAGATCAGGTCCACCCCAAGAGACACACTAGGGAATATGAAGCCTTTATCTGAAAAATCATCCTACTATGTCTTAAAATATTTCAACTCTATTGGTTACATATTTTAGGAAGGAATTAATACTAGTTGGGTACCAGATCTAAATCAATAGATAAATTTACTTATTTTACTAGTGGATATCCAAAAACATCATATAGAACTAATTGAAGTGATATAAAAACCATTAGAGGGGGATCACCAACCAATGATTCTCATTCTAGTAAAAGGAAAAACTGCTATTAACATGAAAATCTATAGAAATATGGGTTTTAGATCTACTCAACCTCAGGCCCTACTCTCCTTGATAGTAGAGTCCACCCCCATCAGAAGTTGTAATGCAGACCTGTTGAAGATAATAGTTCATCTAATCCTTATAATAAATCATTCAATCCATCCTAAAAATTCCATTAAGAGGATTCAGGTTAAGAACTAGAAAATTTCTGGTAAAATCAATCTCTGATAGAGAAAAAAACAACATGGAACAATAGGGACCTTGCTCTCTCTTCATTATGAGGGTTCTAGTAATATCCATCACCTAAGAATAAATCATCACAAGTAGATTTAGAAAATAATCCCCATGATTCGATATGGTTGAGTTTGATACACTATCTTGATCCACAAAGAGGAGTAGAAAAATCATGATATAGGTTTTCCAAGTGACCTAAGAACCCACAGTAACTGAAGATCTTAGGTACCTCAGTGCAAACCCATTTTCCATTCACAACCATGACATGCAGAAAGCATGTTATATGGCATCTTCTAGGAATTGCATTAGGTATTGTTTTATTTTTTCTATCGTGATCTACCATGAAAATAATGATTCTATCTCTTTCCTATAATGAAATAACAAAACTACCATTGGGAGACAAAAGAACTTCCATCTACCATGATTTACTATTCATTTCAAGCTCATCCACCAACACTTTATCAAGTACTTTAACATAAGAAGAGAAATTTATCATAACAAATTGATATCTAATATTTGATCGAAGACACGTATCAAATATCTGAGCATAAATTTTTATTTTTTTACTACCTTAGGAGAAAATTGAAAAGGATCCTCAAAATGGTTTTCATACTATTTCGCAGTCTTGACACCCTTTTAGTGGTTTAGAAATTCTATGGATTTCACCAAGACCATATATTTTGGATAAAGTTGATTATTCAAATGACTTCTCGAGTCCTTATACTCCAAGACATCATGTTTCTTAATTAACATCATTCAATAACAATATATCCTACCATAAATTTTCATATTGAAGGTAATACACATCATTTTTTTTGAAATCAGACATTTCCAGGATCTCAAAATGAAGCTACATAATTTTCAACCAATCCACTTGATCTTTTAGGTCTCTAGAGATTCATAAACCTAGTGGGTTATAAATGAAAAATTCATGATAATGATCTCATTATTTGCCTCGTCATGGTTCCACTAATAGATCTAGAATGGGAACTCGAGTTGGTACTTTTCCCAATGCATAGAAAACATGAACCACTCTCTCAACAAGAATCTGATCCACATGAGGATTAGATCACTATGGTTCACTAGAAGCTCTCTCTGATTGATTATTCAAAAATATTCTTATTATAATGATGATACTCAAAATCAACATATAACCCTGAAATCAATAGTAGATATTCTCAGATCAAAACGAAAAAAATACTATAATCAAATAAAATTATTCCTCAAAAGATTCTTTTTCCAAACAAAAATGCTTACTTAAGGCTTTTTACAATGTTATTTGTCTAGTAAATCACTCATAACAACCATCTAAGCCCAAAAATACTTCCTCCAATAGTTCATAACACCCCAATTAGCATACCAAAATCAACCAAAGATGTACAACCTCACAATTTTGATACCAATATTTCAAAAATTATCTTGGATACCCTATTACAATGATACCAAATCCGGTCTGGGCATGGACCGATGGGAATTCTTGATCCCAATATATTGGTTACTAGTATCGGGCATCAAATAAGAGAAAAATGAATTATTTTCCACAAAATCATGGAATATAAATGATATAAGTCGATATTCATCCACTCTTCAATGGGAATGTACCAGAATAAAATATGTAAAACAAAACCCAAATAATACATTACTAAATGACCCATAATATGCTAAAAAAACTATCAAAAAATCCACGTAATAGGTGGTAACATCTCCCCTGGTCACCAAAATCACACCAGGTCCAACGAATCAAGTGCACTTACCCCTACTATGTGCAAGGTTCCCTTTTCATGGACCTAGCATAATATAATATAGAAATAAATAAAGGTAATTGTATGGTGTTATAAAAATATCATAGTATGATAAACCCAAATACTCAATAAAAATTCCATAATAGTATACCATTTATTATTTCAATTTAAATAAAATTATGTCTGGAAAACAATTTACGTGTTTTTGAAAAATAATCATTCAAATAAAAAAGATTACATATATATATAATTCAGATTTAATTAAAATTTCACATAAATTTTTTTCATAAAATAGTTGACATGAATAAATATGTTCTATAAACAACGAAACGTAATCATATCAAACAAATGAAATCACCATGCCCATAATCGTTGAGTTACATTAGCTATTGGAAATAGGATCCTCACATGTCTCAATCATCATCTTGCCTCATGATATGTGTGCACAATGAAATCAACACCCCAATATGGGACCCATTGTGGGAAATAAATAAACTCTCTATATCGGGACCCATCATGGAAAATCATTCCCAAATTGGTTTAGTTAGTGTTTTCATCATAAATCTATTTATAGTGTGTTATATTCCTAGATTTCCTATCCTAATCACCCACTAAGTACCTAAGATCACATGTTTATTATCCAATCAAACAATAAATTATTGTAAAACCAATAATTACAAATCATTTCATCATTATCAGTTCAATATCCAAATATGAATTCCAAATTGACTTTTCATTTAAATACCAAATCATAGGTTTTCGTCAAATCCATACCTTTTCAAATCAACATTCATATTTAGCGAATTTTCTCAAGAATAAACATCAAATAAAAATTCAATCAAGCCATTATTTTTTTCAAAATATACCAAAAAATTTAAATTCTATTGAAATTGGGCGGTTTTATAATTCCATTACACTATTAAATAAAAAAATTTGTCTCAAATATGTAATTATAAATCAATTGAAAACTCATTTCAAAACTATCATGAAATATGGGGTTTCAGTGGTATGTTTAAGATTTATGAATCAACCTACCATTGATCACATGATCAAATAAACACCCACAATAGGAACCCCAAGGAGAAAAAAGGTTAAAAATATAAAGAAATCAAACCTAGAATCAATATACATAAAAACAAGATTATATCTAGATATTACATGATAATATATCACCCTTTAAGAAAGAGATAAGTGGATATCAAAAGAAACCATATCAGTGGATATCTACACAAATGAAGGATATGAAATGCAATCATCAGTTTATCTATATACTAATATAACGAGTCAAAGGAGTAAAAAATCACATTTTAGATCCTTAAAAGACCAAGGAGTAATAATAGTTTTAAAAGGCAGTGTTCAGTTGTTAAACTGTGGGTCTTTGGATTTTTGATTAAATTTTTGGTGGAATTAAAAACTACACACATGGTTTTTTATAATGATCACTTGGTTAGTATTGACTATAAAACCTAACCATGTAACCCTACTGGACTTCTGGAAGGGGGTAATGGTTTTGAAATAATTTTAAAATAACCATACACAAACCACTAAAAAAACTATTTTCATATTTTTCATAATTTGGTTGGGTGGTCGTATGGTTTTGAAAAATTGTGCACCCTATTCTAGTGGCTAAAAATTTGTCACGTGGTCTTCTAGTCCAAACTATGTGGTCATCCAAAACCATATTCCAACAATACATAACCATAAAAAGCTCAAAAAAATTTTAAATTCCACCCAAAACGTCCTATAAATGTTCAAATAAAATTATGATCTAATAAAGGGTAAATAATTACCTAACATAATGTAACCAAAGGATATAGATGATATATTACTTTTCAAGATTTTCAATTTCTGATACATTACAAAAAATAGATTTTAAGTTCTGAAGGAGACTTGAAGAAATCTAAGTGATTATTGAGATTTTGACCCAACACCCAAAATGAAAATCCATATCATGATTGGTTCAATCAAAAAAATATAATAGAACGAATATCACCAAAACTACATATTTTGAAAAAGAAATAAGGTCATGATTGTTAAGCCTTATGTTGCTCAACACTAAATTAGGAGTAGATGATTTGAAGTAAAATATTATTTTGCAACATGTCTGGGAGTTAAAGAAGCTTGAAATATCATGTCATGATATTCACAGAATTAAAAACGAGATATTCAGCTGAAGTAAGTGGATATAATGGTTGAACATGGAACATGCTATGATAATGTAAATCTCTCCAGGACCTATGAGTTTTTATAGGGTTAATGTTAAAAAGAAGGAAGTCAAATTATGAAAGAGGTATATACAAAAATATTAAGGTGATTGAATTCATATTGGATTTATTAGAAAGTAATTTTTCTTGGATTGATTTATGGGGTGTTGTTAGATGGTTTTAAATACACATTAAATGAGTTGCAGTTTGGAAATTTATGACACATTTTTTTAGGGAAATAGTTCACAAATTTAATGTGAAATCAACAGGAGGAAATAGGTATTAAAAAACATATCAAACATATTAATGACTAGGGAGTAGTAAAGAATTTCATTGTATATTGGTATTTGAAGAAGTAATTTAAGATTATTGACAAAACCATTTTTCATAATGGTGTTTAGTTTTTTTACAAATTGTTATAATAAATCATCATTCCACATATCTATTTTATTCAAAATATCATAGAAGTTCATATATGTATATGAATAGGGAGTTCCCTGGTATTGGTAATGTGACTTTAAAAAATATTTTTGGAATTTATACTGTATAGTTTTAATCCATTTTACATGGACTCTCCATCGACATATCCTACTTAGACTAGCCCTTAGTGGTGAACCATCTGAATACCCATGTGTCCAACATCTAATATATATATCCAGATGTTATTTGTTCTTAAAATATTGACTAGATAATTTATTTCTTGCTAACATGTGAATAAGAAAATATGAATAAAAGAAGATTTTAACACCCTAACTCACCCCCACACTTATGGTGTATTCTACATGTACGTACCATGAATCCATCTAAGATAGATTACTAATTCTCATATCTTATCTATCAAACATAGAATAATCAAACATTACTCCTCATATTATATTAGGAATATAATGTGAAACCTCAATCTACATAAGCGCTGAATCACATGACACAACACACAAGTAGTTATTTATATTTTACTCTTGAGAAAGATCATATTCTACAACAATTTCTAGGTTCTACAACCATGGGATTTTCTTTATCTCTAATTCCCTAAGAAAATATTTCATTCAATTCCAATAGAAATTTATGCACCTTTAGTCACCAAATATGATTATAATAACTTTGTTAACCCATTTCATGATAATTTTCCAATACATAGGTTTTATAGTGTTTTACACCACTATCACCTAAGATTGATATTTTTTCCCTCCCAGTAACGTCTTCCTAAAAGGCCTTATATAGAAACAACATTGTAACCTATCTTCATTCCAAAGAGTTCATACATTACCCTTCCATATGGAAAGTAATTAAGAGGGATTTTTTAATCTATGTTGAAGTTGTTCATATACTCCTAATTAGGTGTGATGTTTTCCTAGAATTATAAATGATATAACCCTTTCTATGATTCTTTTTTTATATTTCATTTCTATCTAGGTAATTGATAGGTAAATAAACAAAAACCACTCTTGAAATATGAATACATAGGATAAGGATTCAAGTTTAATAGAACTATATGTATTCACAAGTAATTATCAAATCCCTTATCTTAATCATTACATTACTATTTCATATCTTTGAAGGTCAATTAAAAGTAGAGTAATATTTTATACATAGAGAATTTATCAATTATTTATCAATCAATACATTGAGGTTCTACAAATTCCTAAAAACGTACTAGGTGAAATATATCTTAATTAAAAATATCATAGAATAAAGTGTTATAATTAATATAATATGATGTTCTTCCATGTCTCTTCGACTATATGGTCATTAATTTAGTATAAATGTTATCTTATTCATTAACTACTATTAGGGTCATATGTAACATACGTAATAACACAGGTCAGTTTGAAAATGAATTTTATATTCCCATCCAATTTTCAATATCCTAGGTCCCATTCCACTACCAATAGTGAAAGAGGGAAGCATTTAAAAATAATGGTGGATATATGTTCTATCTCTTATTCCCTCACCAGACCTCAATAAAAGGCTCAAACACTCCTAACAAACTATTAGTGAAAATATATTAACCTAATTTCCTATTTAAAATATCCTAAATTTCAACCATTATTAGACAATAATTCACAAAGTTCCCTATATTTATCTATCACATAAGTTTACATTATATTATTAGCTTATGACATAGTTATCTTATATCATGACAAGTCTAATAACCTCATTACTAAGAATACATTGAAAAATAACTTGGTAAAACATATGTGATAATTATAATTTCAATAACTACCTATCAACCACATTCACTATCAATGATTTCAACCCATACATATTTAAGGAAACCAAATACTTTAGATAACCTATGGGAGATACCTAAAAACCATCCACACTAAAATATTAACACTAAAAGTGGTGTGAAACCCTATAAATTGATTTGGAAACCCATAAAATATCTTTAAAAATTGTTCTTTATTTTAAAAATATTTGATTGTCTATATCAATATCTTAAAAAATCAGTTATATTTTAAAATATTAAATAATTTTAAAAAAATATTTACCATGAAATATTTTTACCATTTTAAAATAATTCTAAACATTTAATTAATTGTTCAAACATTCAAAACCTTAAACTCCATAAATAGTATATTATCGACTATAGAATAAATCATTAATTATAATTTAAACCTGCTTATAAGAAAATATAATTAATTATACCACCCTTAATAAGATATTCAAAAAGACAATTATTAATTTATTAATTACATATAATTAATTTATGTTATTCACATATATATTTATAATATATAAAATAAACATTCCATGTATGCCACAATTCTGATAGGCTGTGAAAAAATTACAAAAAAAACCTCCATGATGAGCCATGTAACTCATTCTCAAGTTGCATTGTTATTTACTCATGATACTAATTTCAATATCTCATAAATTCTTAAGGTTCACACAAATACCAGAATTTCCCTGGTAACTTGATATTCTACTATAAATAGACTAATATTGGTTATTTATAGGTTACATGTAATTTCCCAAACCATCTTATCTCATGATCGTAAAATCCTAGAAATCCCAAAAACCTACTCCAATACTACATATAATGACCCAAAATAAATATTATGACGGCCCATTTTAGACTGCCAGATACCTCTTGCATATTCCATGATCCCGATAGGTATCAAACTAGTCTCTAGGTTCTAGTTTTATCATTAATTAATTATATATCCTCTTATAAAAAAACATGTGGTTGATTTTGGGTTTTATCAAAAATATATCATGACCCATTTGTATAATATATGTTTCCCAAAACAAACCGATAAATTATACTCTATGTATTAAATCTTGTCCAAATAAAAATATAATAATACAATCTATATGTATTCACAAACGATACATCAATATAACAACAGTCTAAATATAAAATTATCCAACACCCAAACACAATATAAAATGAATATAGAAGTATTTATATGCCTAAAACCCCTCCTTTGAATGATGATCATCATCAATCTATTTCTTTATAGATTCCTAAACTACTAACCAACATTACCATAATCCATAAAACATCCAATTAATTATCCTAACATACATGAATTCACTTCAAATTATATAAGATAAACTACATATATTTTGATATTCATAAGTTAGGTGTGAGTAAAAAAATATGTAGGCCACTTCCAATGATTTTTGTAATATATTAATTTAAATATATCAGTTATTACTTGATATAGATTGATATGTCATATAAAAATAAAATACATATACAATAAACCAAAAAATGTAATTGAATAATATAACTGTACAGTACAACAAATAATTAATAAAATAATAAATCATATAACTTGTATATTATTTTCTGCTGTTCATACTCAGTCATTATAGAGACCCACTATACATACATTATGTTATTCATGGATTTCATAATAGTGGTACATATTTATGGCCAGAAACTAGTTTTCTTAAAGAAAAACATCTATCATTGGATAACTAGACTAATAGAGAAACATGTACTTCTAGGAAGAACCCTTTCATTATTGGTAGGAAATATTCTAAGAGACGGAATATAGAAAGCACTAGGCACCCTAAATAAATAAAAAAGAGTCAGGTAACCTCTAATTCCATCATGAAACAAATTCATGTCTACCCTTTTAACTCATACATATATATATAAATATATATTAGGGTGTTTTTTTAATGTATAAATGGTTTACACATGACAGTGGATAGTTTTTTTATCCATGCAAACCAATTTTCATCATCTCAAAAGACATATTTACCACCTTTTACCACACAAAATATCATATTCATATTATATTTAGAAATTATTAGCATATATGTCTATATAAGCTCGTAGTAAGAATCACATATAGTCAATGGTGTAAATATCCACACTTTATAACAAAATCGCATAATAAATTATACCTTTTTTAACTTCTAGGTAGTATAATTGTACCAACAAGAAAATTTTACATTCATCTAAAAAAAATCATGGAATTCTCAACTATATCATCAAACTAAAGTAATATAATAATCAATATAGGGAAAAAAATAATGAAATGATAAATTCAGGTTAACATTGTTACAACATCAAGCATTTGATATCGTGAATAGAAAAACATAATCAAATAGTAACAATACAATATAATATAAATATACTCATTTAATTTAATTAATTAATATGGAAAATAATTCTATTCTAACTACTTTAATGATATGTGAATTTTTTTCTTTTTATATATTACGCTACCTTATATTTTCACCCATGTATACACTAGTGATTTTACAAGCGATAAGGGATTACCATTCCTTTCTTGGTTCATGGCTCAATAATATCTAAAAACTTCCCTCGTTTAGGTGGATATAACTCATCATAACACTACTTGATTTATTAAAAGTTGTTTTTTGACTTTTCTATTCAGTCATACCCCGTCCACACTCATCCTACCTAAACTATCCACTCAATAGGAATCCATCACGTCACTTCGTCAAAAGTTTTGAGGCCTTTAATTCTTGTCTCAACCTATTCCTAATCATGAATTCCATTGGAAATACAAACCCACATCACCTGGTTAAGACGGAAAAGGTCTTCATGCTCAAATATACTCTTTTATACAACAATGTTATTAGTAAAAACAAAAAATTTTACTACTAAAATAAACTATTAACCCAAGGGAACTCAACACACTTGATAAAACTATTGAAAAATATTCCATCAAACCACAGAACACTGAACAAGACTCAATTCATCTTCAAACACACTTTATAGTTACTAATTAAAATTATGTCTTCCCTTTATAACTTTAAATAACAGGTGGATAAATTCAAACTATGAAACATTACATATGACATGTAATTTATAGTTCTATAATTTCTCACTTTACCATACAAAAACACTGTATTCCCTAATGGCCAAATACTGATTTATACACACCCACATACCCTACTTAGATATCATACCATACACGAAAAAACATATAAATGAATGAAAAATAAAATGTAATTACTATAATGTACTAGAGGGATTAAATTCATCCATAATAAATTGATGGTTTCTATTTTAGTTTCTAAATTTATAAATGAAAAAACCCTCAAAATAAGGGATTTTAGACAGGGCAATGATGAATGAAAATATAAATGGAGAAAATGGGATTAGTAGTCTTAGAATTTCCACAAATAATCCATATATATTAATATATCATAAATCTATTGAGTTAATAATGATATATATGATGACCAAAATAATATAAGAAGGATGGGGTAAGCTCTATAGAAAACATGGTTCAACCGAGTAAAATTTGAGGGGTAGTGTATAAATTAAATTATTATTTTCAAAAAATATCTTGGTCATACCAAGTACATAATACCCATATTCCAAGTACCTCATGGTCCACTTGGAACCACCAACTCACTGGACACATCACCGAGTAATTAGTGAGGATCTATGAGGTACTAGGTAACCTCTATAACGACTGGCTTCATGACACCCCCTCTTAACATTCACCCAAAACAATATTTTACACATAAAACCTAACAAAATCAATAAAAATACCCTAAATAATATCCTACGACATTAAAATTTGTGTACAAATATCCTATAAAAAATTCCCAATCTCTAGATTTTCCCATGTAAAATTTAATCTGATTCCACCAAAATATATGGAAAAAATTCATTTTAATGAAATGTGAATTATTTAAAAATGAATTTTGTTTAATTTTTTGGGAATCTAGGTATATATTTGGTGGTCTATTAAAGTGGGTTATATTGTTATAAATAATGTCCAAGTTTTTTCTATAAATACTATGTGGATGTTTGGGAAACTCCAGAAATCATAGTACTCATTTCTTTCATCTCTATAGCTTAATAGTCATAGTAGGTTTTATTGACATAAATACATGATAAGTGTTTGGAAACTAGTAAAAATAATAGTAATCTATAAAATAAATAATATTTTTTTTTATTTTTCAGGCATATCAATTAACCACTTGTTAAGACAAGGATCAAATTATTCATAAGATAAAATGTTTGTATGTTCATATTTTTACATTCAATTAAAATTAATTATGATTGTATAATGTAGAAAATAATTTTATTATCTATTTTAAATTAATTTGAACAAGCAGTAACCTAATTAAAACCCAAAAATTATATCTGATAGACTTTTATTAGTTTTGGATTGATTCTTTTAGAAGACAAATAATTAATTGAGATAAAATTTTCTAGAATTATGACATATTTATTTAAAACTGGTCATGGTTTACGGATAAATTCATAACCACAATGTGTTTCAATATAAAATGGTTGTGGTTTATGACTTTTTTAAAATTACATCATGATTCATAAATAAAATTTATGGAAAATTTTGTAAAAAATTTCATCATATATCGTACTTTATATCATCTTACTTTTAATAAAAAAATCAGGTTTTGTATTAGATTTAAATTTTTATATAGAAAACCATAGAATGTATAAAAAACCATATCATTGTTTAAAATTTTGACTTTTTAGGATTCAATCCAAAACATTTTCCTTGAAAAATATTGGTCTTGTTAATTTTGAAATCTATTTTCATTTTTAAAGAACCACATAATGGTAGTTTAATGACACATGATGTGGTTTTATGATTTGTTAAGAAATATCACATTTAAATTATAAAAAACCTTTCATCAATGTGGTCATGTAGGATCCATTCCAAATTTGAAGGGGATTTAGATCATTATAAATTTTGTTTGTTAAATGATATCATTATTTAAATCCACATATAATAAATTTATTTTAACTAAACCAAATTTGATTCGGTTGAATTGATAAAAGGTATAATTAATATAAAATACATTATATTTAAAATAATTTAAATTATTAAATTATTAATTTGAAATATTTATATGAATTTAAAATTTTGAAATTACATGTTTCAAGAATAACATATTTTAAATTCATATGAGTTAATTTGTATGATAATGATGTATTATAAGGTGTTTCTTTTTTTTATATAAATATAAAATATCTACATTTATATATATTGAAATTTTCATAAAATCATTTCCATGTTTTAATACTTGGTTTATTTAAAGATTGTTCATAAAAGTGTACATCATGTTCAAATATTTTAATTTAAAATTTCATTATTTTATTCACTTTTTATTATTATTAATTAATATAAAATATTTATATTTTGAATGGTTGTACATTTTTTTAAATTGATTAAATAGATTCATATAAATTTTGTACCATGTATTTAAGTAGCTACATTATTGGTATGGTGTAAAATTTAATTTCATTCATCTAGGGATATGTTATTTTGTTTATGATCTAAATAGTAATTATATATTATGACTTATACATATAGATTATTACATTTTTTAGGATTTATGGTCATGATTTAATATTTATCCATTGATTTTGAGACATTGGGTTAGGTTTCTCATTGATTATATAGTTTACAGACAATTTTATAAAAATTTGGACTGATTAACTAACACAATATACATTACATTATGTATATTTTTATTTCTCATGATTCTAAACATTTTAATGAAATGGCTTTATATACCTTATTTATGATATATATTTGGATATGTGTTTGTATAATTAGATTTTTCTTTAAAAAAGTAACAAAAATACAAGGTTGTATAAAGTGTTAAACATTAATATGATTATAATATATAAAGTTGGATAAAATTTAAAACATATAAAACTAAATGATTACGATCAGGGATACATGTATATAATACATGATATAATATGGAGATATATAAAAAAATATTAAAATACATTTTATTTAGATTCCTTATAAATCATGAACCTGAAAAACCTAAATCTTATATTAACAGGCATCCTAAAAGGATTAGGTGACCATAAATTATAATGTGTATGGTTAGAAAGTGGGAGTAACTCAAATATAATTAATAGAATATAATTTCTGTGGATATTTTGTTACATTAAGTTTGGAAACCATAAATTTAGGATATAATAGGAATAGAGATATGAAAATACCTATGATGGAATTTGGTAAGGAGTTGTCCAATAAAAGTTCCAAGGCTCATAAATCATTTATTGACATGAATCCCAACAAAAATAGATATAAATTGGACAAAATAGTAATGTAAAACCAATGTATAATAAGATATAGTCCTTGGACTACAAATAAATTTGATTTATAAAAACCTTTATCATTTAGTATGAGAATATTTAATAAAACTCATTGTTATATACATGTAATACATGATACTCGGATTATAAAATATTATTTTATAGATTGAATTAAATCATCACCAAACATTTATGTAGAATAAATAATATAAATGGAGAATATTAATGGAATAAACATCCCATATTCATACAAAACATAATAAAAAATGTTAAACAAAAAAGAAAAATATTATATATTAGAAAAACCCCATTCATAACTAGGTGATTGGAGAAGATATTAAATAAGTGGATATTAATTATTATCTAATGTATAAAAAGGATTAACTTGATTTATCTTCTATAATACTAATATTCATGGATACTAAGTTGATAAATTGTTATTGGGACATATATTCATTTGAAATAATAAATATTATTAAAAGGATATATTATTAATAAGAATGAAAAAAAGAGATAAGTGGTTTGAAAGGTATTTTTTAGATGTAAAATTGTTAAAAAAACTATATTCACTACTCTCAAACTCTATATGATGAATTATGTTAATGAATTATAGAATATATATTCGTATTTGAGGATGAATATAGGTATATAATTCATTCTATAATAATTTTTAAAATGTTTTGATACTTTGTTATGAAATATAATATGAATGCCCACAATAAATGTTTTCAAAATATCATCAATATATTATTAAAAGTTAATTAGGAAACTAGAGGTCAAAATGATGGTTTTATGATGATGGTATGGAAGGTTAAAAATTTAATCCTGAAGAAGAATGATACTATTAGAGTTTGCAATTGTTAGTGTTTGTTTTTTAGCATCCTATGGGTTCTTGGAAGGGAGGGTGTTGTTTCCATTGTAATAAGCCTATTAATTGGATATAAAATCACCCATAATACATGAAGGGATGTAATAAAATCAATAGATCATCAACATCAAGAATTAATATTATAACAATAATTCATTTTATTTTTGAGGGTATATGTTAATATTTTACATTAAAACACTATTTTTAAATAGGAAAAAGAGTTAAAATATATGAATTGATTAGTAAAGCTTTAATTTTTATCAATAGAGGGACAATATTTTCTTCTATGGGGAAATTAAATTCAAATTATTACTTAAATATTTATAGATTTGGAAATTTTAAACAATATGTGTATTTATCATCAAGTTATTTTGTTATGTCAAAAGAGAATTGTTTTGTAAAATAATGGTTGTTTTGAATAAAATTTATTGTTTTTAATAATTTTTTATTTTTTTTGTTCTAAATATATTAATTTTAAAATAATGTAAAGAAAGATATTTGTTCTATATAAAAATATTTTATCAAATTTATTTGTTAAAAACAAGGGAAAAAGTTACCACCACTCATTAGTGTTATAAATTAATAAATAAGGATATTACTTTCAAGGATTTTTCTTCTAAGACACATAACGATTAGATATACAATTTGTTAATAATTTGTATGTATTATGTATTCCCATAAATATTAAATGTTATATTCATTACACAAAATATATTTTTTCATATAAATATATTTTTTGGAAAATATAAATTCTAATAGGATATTCAATGTATGTTTAAACAATGATAAGTTCAATTTAAAACTAATTAATAATGATAATATTCTAATTTATTGTGGATGTGACATTATATTCGAAATGATTTTATTATATATTGGTAATTAAATATCATAATATAATAGAATATATTTAAATATTTTACCTAAATATATAAAATTAAATATTAAATCTGTTACAAATGTTTTAATACATCGACTACATAAATATAATAGTAAATTTATGTATTTAAAATAAAATAAGTTTCTAACATCCTAAAATTAAGTGTTATAAAGAAACAAATTTTGAAAAAAATGTCCTAATGTTAAAAATATAGATTATAATCATAAATATCAATGGTATTCAAACTATATTTCTCTAAAGATATAATCTCACTAAAGGAATTTACTGGGAGGGTTTTATAATATGGCTACATAATGATGTTAAAATATTCATATAGTGGTATAATTTTTTTATATAATATGAAACATGTTTAGCAGTACCAAGAAAATGAAACAAAAAAATAGGGTTTTTAGGTATTTTTAATATAGGATACAATAAATAATAATAATTATGTATATTTTTGTTATAATTCTTAAAATAGTTTAAGAATTTGTAAAATTTATCATTTATACAATATGCATGTTTGTTTTATCGTTCAGTCATGTTGGATACATATTTCACGGAATGCAGTATAAATTAATAAATCAATGTATGAGTTTTAAATACACATAATAATTGGTCATTGTAATATTCCATACATTTTAGAACCATAACTGTGTATCATTCCATATGTACCTGAAATTCATAGTTACTAGTTTGTTTAATTTTAAACAGTGTAGTACAATTATTTATTTTAATTAATACAATAATTTTTTTGAATTTACAAATTATTTTTCAAAATTTTGTCTTTCTATGATATTTTACACATGGTTTGAAAATAAAACGCATTTAAGAACTATATTTCATATAATTTAAACATTTATGTATTTAAAATATATTACATTAATGTGATTTATTATTGATTTTAAAAATCATACAAAAATAGATTATTTTATCTATCAAAAATATTTTAATGATTTATCAGGTGTTGTTCAAGTGGAACCATGTGAGGATGTAACTCCCTTTAAATTGAATTAGCATATTTTTGAGTCATTCCACACTCTAATTTAGCTTGGGAAGAGAATAGATAGGTGGTGGGATGGGCCAAGAATACGTTTGTTGTAGATCCCACTAATACCTCATCAACCAAATAATCGTTTCCTATCTTGGGGGACTTTTAGGTGATACTCTGTCAGGAGGATAATCTCAAACAACGGAATAGGTGTAGGTTATAATCCTTTGAAACATGAATTTAGCAGTGGATGAGTTTCTTGTAGGTTGTAGGTTGAGCTGACGAAAAGCATGGTGCATCTCCCATGAATACATTACCAAAAATTACTTGCTTTCTCTATGGATATTGGTTGAGTGGGTTAATACTTTGGGGCATAGTGGTGGTGGGGGAGTCCTCAGATTCCATCGTCCCTTAATGCATGTAGGGGTATTTTTCTTAGTTGATCCAAATGTTTGGTCCAACGAAAAGATATTTTTAAGGATTGTGTTTTTCCTATAAATGATGTTATAGATATAAAATATATTATGTTGTTATAATACATTTCATAAATTTTTATTTCCAAATGTAATATATATATATATATATATATATATTATTTTTATATAAATTTGTTAAATATTAAATTTATATACACATATATATATTGTTATATAAAAATATAAATTTATCTATGTTGTCAATATCTGTAAAACAAAACGAAATTAAAATTATAATGTAATGTTTATATATATATATAAGATGGTTGCATATAAAAATATATTGGTTGTAACAATTTAAAATAAAATAAATTTGTGTGATTAATTAAATTAAAAAAGTATGAGACATTATGAATTAAAAAAATATAAATGAATAAAACATGAAAAAACATGAAGAGATGGAAATATGTGATTTTATAAAATGGGACTTATATAATGTGGTGGGTATTGTTGGAAGAATTTGAAACATGGGGATTTAAATATAGAAGGGAAATGATAATGAGAGAGAGGGAAATATATTTTTGAATTTAATAAAATTATTGTAAATTTTTTTATAGATTTAAATGAAATGTTTAATTTATAGAAAATGAGTATAATAAAAAAATATGAAATTTAAAAAATATAATAAATGGGATTAATGACAAGTATAACTATCAGTGATGGATGAGAATATTCTTTCATTAGATATGGGAGTAAATATCATAATGAAATTTATATTGGTCTGTAATTGGTAAAACTAGGATTGTGTATCTAATGAATAGAAGTGGAATTTTAGTTGGATATAATTGTTGTTTTTATGTGGTTATGTGGGATACATACATTGTAGTTTTAGAAATAGATACCGGAATGTGTCATGGTGTGGTATTGATGTTGTGAATTAAGATATTGGTGCTGGTTTCTAAGAATCACATTGTTGGGTATTGTGTGTATCTATTATACCATGTATTTTCTTAATATTTTTATATAAACCCTAGATGATTTGATTATTTTAAATCGATTCCAACTGTTTTGGTTCTAGGTGTTTTCCTTAAAATCTTGGTTGGTGAGGATGGATGGATAATTTCCACTACTTCCCTTCTCCCCCAATAGAGGTAGATGGGATAGAGGGCGTGAAGTTGGAACAATCGTGTAAGGTGTGGGAGTGGTGTTTGGTGTACCCTATGATGTGGTGTTTATGGGGGTGATGGGTGTGTATTATGGGTTATCCATGGTAGGAGGATGTTATGATGTTTATTTCTTTTATGTTCACGATACCCTACCACATTAGTCTTATGATGTAATGGATGTGGTATGTGGGTGAGGGTAAGGATATGGAACATGATAATATGTTTTTCCTGATGCCAACTTTAGATGATGGACCTTTCAACTATTAGGGTCAGTATTGTTTTGACCCAACCCTCCTTAAAAGGAATGGGATTAGATGACAAGTTATTTTATGTTAGTGTGTGAGAGTTACAAACTGGTGGGGAAGTGATCGTGGGGAAACAATTATTATGTTATTTTTATTTTATTTTATTATTATTTCAATGCGATGCCTGGTGACTGAGCCTTCATAAGTCTAACAATGTGTAGTCAACCTGTTAGGTGCATGTTAGTACTATTATTTACTCACTAGATCATTTGTATGTTTTTCCCCAATATCATAAGTGGTCCTAAAGGAGATCCAACTATGTATACATGTTATACTCACAACTATATATATATATATATATCTCAAGGTGTTCATTGGGGTTATGGAAACTTAGTTAGATTCTGAAATCTTGGAATTGGAGTTATTTTTGGAACTCCTGCTTAGATTTATTTTGTACTTTTATTGTATAGATTTTTTCTATGTTGCATGAAGTGAATTATTTAATTTTATTATATGAGATCTTATTTTATCTCTATTATGTGTAAATTATTTGTGGTTTACATTATATTTTGTTTTCTTAAATTCTCTTTTTGATGGTGATTTCCTCCATTGTGTGTTTTATACCCATAGGGATAGTCACCAACCCAGGGCCTATAGGAGGTAGGATTCAAGAGCCACTCCTTATCATAAATTTCGAACCCTAGAGAGGTATCAGTGGAGGGGGTCATGATAATGTTATACTAGATATGATTATTGGGATATGGGAATAATATTAGAGTTATATATTGTGATAATTAAATGGGTTAGTACGTATAGTACATCTTTTTGGCTTGGTGTATGAAATATAATAGGGAGATCATCTTGGACATGGGATCTTAAGATTCCATGTGATCCAACATAAGGACATTGAATATATAAAATGATCAATTCATGTGCTATTTATTATATGTTATAGAGCTAGGAAAGGTAAATGAATTATATTTATTTGTACTTGTGTTTAAATGTGGTGATCCTAGTAATTAAATGAACAAAATATAATGAATTTAAATGAATTCCATACATCTATGCTTATGGAATTGTATTATTCTAATAATTTTCATTATGAATTCAAGAATATAAAGAGGTGAGACACTTATTCAATCATTATTCCTTAATCCATGACACATTTTAATGTTGTGGGGGTTATATAGGTAATCCCAAAGTAGATAATATCTTGGTACCAATGATATTTTCCTTAGAACTATATTCTTGCGGTGGATATATTTATGTAGATGTATGCGCTTGTATTTTTCTGGAAATATAATGTAGTATTTAATTAAAACAAGAGAAAATTAATTATATTCACCTAAAAAAATGGAAAACATAAACATTAAAAGAAATTATACAATTTTATTTTGTGTTTATGGATAATTGTAGATATGTTAACGATCGACAATATATCTAAACATAATAAAGTTAATTGTTTATACGTCATATTTTGTTAATATTATTATGAGTTGGTTTGTAATATCGTATTATGAAGTTATGTACATTGATAGGAGATTTACATAAATAATGAATTAATTTTTTTTATAGAAGAGTAGTCAATAGCTTACATTGAATAATAAGTTAAGAGGGATAAAAAATTTATTAATGATGGTTGGAATTTATTTAAAAAATTTTGTGCTTTTATATGTCACAGGATTTCCGTTAATGATTATTAAGATTATTTTCATTGTAAAATTATAACATGTCTAAAGTGTTTTATAAAAAATTTAATTGTGATCATGACTTAGAAGAAATTTTAAAAGGTTTTATTTAATTTTTCTTCAAGAATGATTTACAATTTTCTCAGCCAATTGATTTTTATTTTCTGAAAATTCTTAAATTCATGTGTTTTAAGAAATATTTTTAATATGTTAAGGATGGTGTTTCATTTTAAGGACTTTCATGCATATTTTATGTTATTTAAAAAATTTAAATAGTGTGGAAGAACCATTGTAGTAATGGAACATATAATATATTTTTTAATATGCTTATAATGTCTACTAATGCTAAAGTGTTTTGATTGGATAGAGTCTTTACAATTAGAATGAAATTATTATTAATTAATTTATACCAATTAATAAATATTCTTCTTTAGATGTTATGATATGATGATATTCAAATCCTTCTCTAATAACATGTGTGTTCAGTTTTGAAAATTTGAAAACAAAATAAATGTTGATAAAAAAAACATATATTTTCATGATAGAAAATAAAAATATGGTTTAATATTTATTTAATAGGAATGTTAATGTGTTTTTATTAATTAAGAAGCATGAAAAAATAATATAATTTTCCTGAAAAACATTTCTATGCGATTTTTTCATTAAATATTTTTAAATGGCTTGTTTTTATTAAATAAATAATATTTTTAAATCATATAAATTCAATTCTCACATTACATAGTGTGTAATGATTTTCCACATGAAAAATTAATATTTATTAAAATGAAATAAATGTTACATTTGTGGAATTATTTAATTTAAGATCTTTCTAACATTTGTGACATATTTTTCATGATATATCGAGCATGAAAATTTCTAGATGTAATGAATTTAAATTTATGGGTGATTTATTAGGCTTTTATTAAGTATAAATCATTAAAGGTTAATATGAATTAATTATGTCATAAATTAAAATCATAATAAGAAATTAATAAATATTCAAACATAAAATAATATTATAATGTGGGTAATCTAATCCTATGGTGATTATATAAGAACTAGACATGGGATAAGACATGAGAAATCACCATGAAATCTTTATTTTTATTTTTGCATTTGTAATTGATTTTAGTATTGATCGGTTAATTGTTCATAACCTCTATTGTTGATATGCTTCTATTAGCCTTATTTCTAGAAAATCAAATCATTGATTTTATATTTAGGGATATGTTTATGGAGGATAAATTATCATTTAATCATAAATATTATCTTCAGTATGGTTTTTATGAAATTATATGGATAATGAAGTCAATGGGGAAAAAGGAATGGTTGGCCGGGATATATGTTAAAACTTTTTTTGGGATTAGATAATAGTGGCTTATTTTTTATTGTTATATGATAATTTGTTAGCTTCTATTTTATTATTTTTTGTTTTCAAAATTTCATGATAAGATAGATAACCACATTTAATATATTAATGTAATGGTTATCAAAGTTAATAGTTATAGATTAAATTAGTTTTGTTAATTCATTTCGTTAACTTTTTAAAAGAGTTCTATTTAAAAAATATTTTATGGGTTTTATTATTTATTTTAATTATTTTTAGAATGTAACTTTCTTATGTTTGGTTTTTCCTGTGGTATAGGTTTCATTAAAATAGGTATTCCCCATATACCCATCAATATTTGAACCCCACTTATTATATTATGTAATGTTTAGATTCTTGTGGGTGAGAATGTTTTGGGGTATATAATGTGATGATATTAGTTTCCTTTTATTATAAATTAGTTGTTATATCATTTTTATGGGTTTCATTTTATTTATTGTGGATTGGGAAATGTTTTATAGGTACAATTGGATTTCAATAAGAATTGGGTAATTTAGTATAAAAAAGAAATTAAAATGATATGGAGATAAAGAAGTCATTGTTTTAATTTAAATAAATGTAAAAATTGTAATATTTGAATATTTAGATTTTAGAGAGAGAATGTGTGTGAATTAATAAGTTAAAAAAATTAAAATTATTGATATTAGAGAATAGTTGTACTAAATAATAATAATAATAACAAAAGAAAAAGAGAGAAATTTTTTGATAAAAAGTAAAGAATAAACTACATGTTAGAACAAAAGAGTTTAGATGAATATGTTTTGAAAAAATAGAGAATAAATCTTTTTCATTAATTTAGAAAAAGAGGGGATGTATGAATTAATGGAAAAATGTGTTTAATAAATTTAAAAATGTAGTAAAATTTAGAGGTTATATATATGTGGAATAAATAATAAATAAAAACGTGTAATTTGAAGTTGAAATGAAATATTATTAGAGTGTGAATAATGAGAAAAATGGGGAAATTTATAAAATATATATTTGAATTTAAGTATTTGAAAAAAAAATTAATAATTTAAACTTGACCTTTTATTTACAGAAAAATACCATAGTATATAAAAAGAAAAAATGTATGAGATAAGAGATGAAAATAGAATTTTAAATATAGTTTTACAAGATATAACTCATACCAATACTTATTCAAACTAGTATTGTGGTCATCTTGCTTGACTGGCTTACTTTAAAATTTTGGAATCCCACTTTCTATTACACTTCCTATTTTTTTGAAACAATGAAATGGTGAATCAGCCCTAAATATTTTTATGTACCATTTCTGTTATTATAGTTCTTATCCTTAAGCTAATATGTAATTCATTACAGATTTAAGTTCCCGTGTGTTTTTTTTCTGGTGAGAAACACTTATTTCCCTTATTACTCTTTAATAATAGATGTATTGGAAAAAACCATTGATTTTTAAAAACCAGATAGGGGATTTAAGAGCAGAATCCATATTTTAGAGTAAATTTTAAGTTCATCTTTATTTTTCCTCACTAAGTATTTAGTTAAAATAAACTTAAAGAAGAAATAATGTTGGAGGATAAGAATATGGAAAATGAGGTGGTGGACCTTTAATTTATATATAAATTTGTGTTAGTCTATGTTTTTATGATGTTATAATTTCACCTAAAATAAAATTCTGTAAATAAATTAAATATTAAATTTTTATTTATAGAGACCAAATCATATGACACATAATATTACACATTTTTTTAATATAAATATCCAATAATCACAACCCAAGGATCCAGAGGCCCGATGTCTTCGTAAGAATAGTATCATAATACATCAATATGAAAATTAAAAATTTAATTTCCATTATGTTATCCTAAATACACTGAAGTTATTAAACTATATTAGATAACCTGGGGAATATAAAAATAAAATGGGTGATCTATAAAGCCCAGTAAGGGAAAAACATAATAACAAGGAATTATATATGATTTATATGACATAACATGATAAATTTAAATTCAAGTATTGTGAATAATAATATAAAATAATGAAATAAATAATATGGAATCATAATATCATTTCATCATAGGAATTTTTCATCAATATAAAACATGACATAAGTATAACTCATAGAAATCTGAAAAGACAACATAACATAGTGGACATAGTCTTATAGTGGATTATGTTTACTTCCAAATCCAATATATATAAACTCATGATTCAGGAATATTACCAATTAATTGATGAACTATCAGGCTGCACCCTTCATAACATGTACATATATATGTGTCCAAAAATAAAAAATCATACAAATGGAATAATCCTGAGAAATACCCAAGGAAAGAAATGGTTTATATAATTTTACCTCAAATCACAATCAAATGATACCCTATAATGATTTAAAAGGGAAGAAGAAATAGATTATTTTAGTTTTTAATATTTTTAATAAATTGTTATATTTTTAGATAAGGAGTTCATTTGAAGAATATTTCATGATAAAGTGTGTATAAGTAATTTTGAACTTGAACATCTTTTAAAAGGTTTTAGTAAAATAGTAATGAAACACTAAAGATGTAATCGTGTCATAATTTTCATTACAATAAAATTTTACAAGGAGTTTTTTCTATAATATATCGATTTTTATTGAAAAACATTGATTTCTCAACATATTAGGGGTTGTTCCAAAACATGGAAGATGATGTAGGAAATTATCCATTAAAATTATGTTTTCATAAAAGAAAGTACAGAGAATAGATCCTTCAATAATATATATCCCAAAAAATGATATCTAGCATAATCAACTTATATTTGTATGCGATATATATAATATGAGATTTTTTCAAAAAAAAAATTAAAGAGATAATGGGTGGCATATATTAAAATCCACGACCAAATAAATTTACCTTACCTTAGATACATATCCACTTGATATGTTCATATAAATTTGAAAATAATATAATTAAATGTGTTAAATAATTTATTAAAAATATTTTTATTATATAACTCATTTTTTATTATTTAATTACATTTTTTTAAGATAATTTTATTCTAATATTATGATCATATTCATTTTCCCAAGGATTTTTGTTTCATGCTTCTCAGATCACGTTAGTTTTTATGTAATTAGAGATGTTCTTATGGTATGTAAAGATAACAAAAAAAGTTTTAGGACACATTTTTCATGTCATTAATAAATATTTAAATGGTTTTAAATGTAAATATAAAATAGAATTAAAATACCCATGGTTTATAGAGTAAAAATATTATATTTTTAAAGCTAATTCACATAGAATACTTTTTCCAACCACCGTGAACATTCTTGGTTATATTTAATAATATAATTTTTTATCTATTACAGAATAAAATATATATAAAATAATTATTTAAATTATTATTCACCATAATAAATTTATTAAATCTTGGCTTGAAGTCATTTCTGAAAAATGAAGTATGTTGTTCATGGAGGAAGTGAACCAACCATAATGTGAAAGATGATTTCATTTTAGTATGAAATGTGGAGGTTTTATAGTATAAATTCTATAACATATTAACATTATATCATATTTATTATTGTTTAGTCATTACTTCATGTTTTATGGGGGTTATAAGGAGGTGGTAGAAGTAGAAAATTATTTAAAATTTATACATTGATAATATTTACACTTTGAATATCAACTCTTAAAATAAAACATAAGTCACCTTTGTTTTTTTCCTTTTTGTAAGACTCTAACTATGAGAATGTGCTGGAGAGGGTTGGTAAGATAATTGGGTAGAACATTATCTTTCTCCATGTCTTAATAAGTGTGAGGATAAGGTGTAATGTGGAATTATATTTATAAGGGAAGGGGAGGGGATTTTTTTTAATATAATAGTAATTAGTTTATTATTTTGGTTATAACTAATAGTAAAGATGATAAATAAAGTAATAAGTTCATGGGAGGTCGATCTAATGGTTTCTAATATCATTTATCAGTCATTAATTCATGTATTTAGTATAAAATATTATATACTCCATTTCCCATATTTCATTATTCTCTAAAAATTCGAACTATTTTAGAAAAATACTAAAAATGCCCCCAAAACATTCTCAACATGTTCATTCCAAAAACATAATCCATTTTATGAAGAAAGGTAACCTATATATATATATGTTAATATTAATTTTCTCATAAAATTAATAAATACTTTAAAAATAATAATTTTTATAATATGATCAACTTTATAACCCAATAGAAAAAATTACACATGGTTTCAAAAAGTTATATTATCCTTACAATAAAATTTTATATTGTTTTAAAAATATTTTTTATGAAAATATTGTATATGTAAAATATTTATATTTATAAAAAAGTCTAATTAAAACATAAATGTTTTTAAAAAAACTAGTAACACTTACTTTATCATTATTAAAATGTTTATTTATCTGAAATATGATATATAATTAATTTCATTTTATAAGATATATTAATAGTATTTTACTATCTTATATGTGAATTTATTATTTTAATAGTCATGTTACAATTATTTATTTTAAAATTTCAATTCCAATATTTATATTACTATTCAAATGGTTTGTTTTTTAATGATTACATGGGTTTTCATCCATCTATAAATACCATGTATTTTATTTATTCTTAATTAACATCCATTTTGTCTCATTTTATGTATATTTTAATTTTAAAAATTTATATTTCATTAATAATATTTTATTGCTTTTCCATAGTTTTATTCATGACTGTGATTACCCTACGTGTTCGAGAATATCTATGTTTTCATATTATTGTTATCTTAATTTCTATTTTTATCCCATTGTAATGTTCAAAATTTTATTTAATATTCATATGTTGTAAATGTATTGTTCCATTCAATATAATAAATAAAATTTAGTTCTATCATGTGGTGTATGTGATCTCTATATTATTACATTACTAAATATGATACATTTATATAATCAGTGGGGAAATTCCATTGATAAAATTTTATGTCATTACATTTTTCCCTATAAGAAAATTCACCCTAAAAATTTTATTTCACCAACTATAATGAATATAGATTAGGCTACTTTTTATTTATTACTTCCTATAGTTCTCATGTCACCTCCTCGTACTTATGGTTCCACTATATTAACTATGCGAGTTGTCTTATTTCTTAAAAGTTTTTCACTAAAGTCCATGATATTATCTAGCTTCTCCAGATAAGAGAGTGTAAGAGGAAGATATATCTTCTCTAGATTAAGTACATGTGATGGATCTAGTGAGTACATCATTAAGAGAGATACATAGAAAATTCCATTCACTTGAGATATGGTCAGTGGGAGTTCTAGTCGATATAGCCCAATTCTTGTGGTATCACTAATCTCTAAGAAAAAATTCATATGGGTACAAATTTCTTTTATTAAAAAAATATCATTACTCTTCTATATAAAAATGCATAGAGGAATGTTTTTTTCTCTAACTTCAACCTCAAAGTCTCTCTAATGGTCATCAACATATCTCTTTGGTCAAATCAGAACTATAGTGATATGTTGTTGAATTTTCTTCACATTTTATACCATTTATATAAAAATTTTAGGTCCCAGCATCTTGTATTCACTAAATTCATTCTAAAACACATGTGTCCTAGATATCATCCCTTAGGGGTATTCCTATGAATCCATTTGAATTATTAACTGAAATCTGTTATATTATGGGATTTCAACCAAAGGATGATGTTGAATCCAACCACCTTTGAAATATATTTAGTAAGACCTCAACATATCCTCGAGTGTAAGGATTTTTTCTATGATTATCCATCAACGTGAAGTTTATAGTGTAAGACCTCTATTTTTCACTCAGGTACGAATCCATTAAATTTAATTCTTATTATTTGTATTGGGCATAATATAGATGTCTAATGAGTTAGTGAAGGTCCTGAGGGAGTATGAGGAATTTTCAGATCCTGGAAACCATATTTTTTATTAAATAGGCATGGTGCATGGTTTTGGGTAAACCATGTGGGAAGGCCACATGGTTATGAAAAACCGTACAGATTGTGACTTTTGGTATATAGCCTTACTGCACTATTGGAGAATGACTTCCTAAACCATGTGACATAACCATGAATGTTCCCTTTCTTTCTTATGAACCTGTTCATGGTAAGTGAATGGTTTGGAAAACCATGCGGCATAACTGTGCATAAGCTAATTTCATGGTAATTTTACTATTTTTCCCTTAATAGCCTAATTAATCCTCCCCCTTCCCCCTAATCAGAGTTTATGTGGTATTATCATATTTGTTTAACTTTTGAATCTATTTTAAGGCCTAAGGCATGTATTAGAAGATCTCCTTTATCCAGGATCTGATCGAGATTTCGTTCGTCATGTTGGATGCACAATGGTAAGTACTTGAGTCCATTTCAACTTTTATTCTCCTCTCAGGCTCTCGTCCTAGTTATTGATGTGTGATAATTTTCCTATTTTATCATATATACTCCATTATAAGGAAAATTATAGGCCAATATTAGAGGAGATGAATCATACATCCAAATGGTGGGTGGTATATAACTCATCCCTCATGTTCGTTGATTTTAGAGATGTCATGTGGGGACCACCTATTTCATCGGGTATCATTTATTGAATTTATATGTCAGGATTATAATAATTATTACCATATGGATATGATAATTCCATATATTTGATTTGTTTTTTGTGGTTAAGGCAACAATGTCCAACATCCCTAGTATGATGATATTCCATATTTTAGTTGTTAGCGTTTTGACACTTTTGTTACATTATTAAGATGTTCTTCAGTTCGACCACACTAATAGAAGGCCCCCTTATCATAAATGATTGTTGTACCATGTAATGGTGAATATAATGTACCATGTGATTTCCACATTACTCAACTAAGGTATGTTATTCAAATTGATAATAAAATGTGAATGGGAAATTGGGAAGTATTCTAAGTATATGACTTGAACAAAATAATTGTGACTGACTAATAAGTTGCATTTATGTATCACCCCTTACCAAATTAACATAAGGTTGTGGAATGAAACTCAATTATTGAATATTCCTTAAATATAATTAATAATGGTTTTAATCTACTTGGCCTTGTCACACAAATTAAAGGAGATACTTGAACCAAATTGACTTATTGATTAATTATGGTTTCAATAAAAGGTTGAATGCTACTTGACTTTATCACACTATTAAAAGTAAAGGATTTAAACAAATTAACTATTACTTGACATTATAATTAAATATGACTGGCCTGACTCGATCTCTCATTTGATTGTTATCAGGGAATTCTTTGGTCACTTGGGAACCCCATTCGGATTCCATAATACAGATTTCTTTATTGGATACCCACCCGGGTTCCAATATTTTTCTATTATTGGATTCCTGGTATGACTCCATAGGATCCATAGAATGTAATTAAAGGATTCCTTGGATACACAACCTTGATCCAGAATTGACAGGTAGGTTCTATGGTTATATCCCATAGGGACCAATCAGTGCTTAGACGATTTTTACCTTGAAGAATCACCTTTGTTTCAGTATGCATCTTATAGTAAAATGCCTTTGAATATGATCTGTGGATTACACTCTTACCATTATCAAGGATATAGTTATTACGGAGTTTCCAACCCCCGAGGTTAAGGTTTTCTTGGTTATTACCTTGGGAATTCATGAGTAAATGTCATTATATGTTACCTTGTCCTAACATGGAACATTCACTATTTTTATCAAGTTACTTATTTAAAAACTGGTAATAATCAATTATTGGACTCGTTATGTTCAAATTCTATGTAAGGGGGAAGTAGGTACTTGGGTATTTAGTTACATTGTGCTTCATTACTTTATATATGTATGCTTTCGTACTACTACATTTCCATTTCATAGGCCGGTTGTTATAGACAATGTTTGTAGTGGCCACTGAGATTTATCTCACACCCTCTTTAGGCATTGTTTGGTACCCATAATAGATTACATGAATGCAAGTGTTAATAATTGAAATCATACAACCTCAAACACTTTATTTATTTCTGTTTATAATGCATCTTGATAGTAGATGACTGAGCCAATTCTCAGGATGCAAGTGATAATATTTTTAATTCCTTTATACTTCTGTGGAATATTTTATCTCTTTTATCTTGTCTACATGTTTTCTAGTTTTTTATAGATACATTCCATATCATTATCAGTTGTTGTATGTTATTCCTGTTATTTCAGTTTTTGTTACTATTGTCTATATTTTCCGATGATCCTTTTATTTATTGGTATTTCTTCTTCTAATTACCTCTATTTATATTTATCCTTTCTTTTACACATTGTCAAGGAAGGAATATTCTCCCCATGGACACACTTTAGGCCCTCGCTTCTAGTCAAAAACCTCTAGAATTTAGGGATATGTGCTTGAGTCCATGTGGCCAACCAGGCTTCAGGCACCTATTATGTGGAATTTGGGTCTGGGACATCACAATGTGGTCTCAAAAGAGGTTATTTTATTTCATTACTATTTGGATAAAATAGATTAGAGATTAATAATTCAATGTACTTGGTTATAATTCATGCTTGGGTGTTGCGAAACAATTTTTGAGGAAAAGGTCGAGTTTCCAAAATTATAACTATTCTTCAAAATTTTCCTATTATTGTTAATATTATTTCACCATTTGATGAAACACATTATTTGTGGTGTTTTTTATTATTTCTATATTTGAGTATTTTTTCATCCTTATCCCAATGATAGGAGGGAAGGGTGTGTTGTTACATTAATCCTTATAGGCACCAACAATTCACATGTCATGCATATTGGCATGCCATATAGGCACATTTCACTACATCGATTTCTTGATATGACTATGACTATTGTGTGATATTGTGATAGTTAACTTATACATTTATTATTTTTGGGTTCTATTGAGTGATTTTGTTTTCTTCAATTCATGAGTTTTATGGGACCTCATGGGCTGGAATGAGTAATTTACCAAGTCGAGCCATTCTGTTATAAATAAATGGTTTCCATTTCCTGTGATAATATTTATGGGAAATGATTCACCAAGAATGGATATCCATTATAAAGTGAATCATGACATCTAAAATGAATTGGATTCACATCCTTATCATGTTCTGTCATGTTTATGAAAGGTAAAGGAGTGAACTTAGTAATTAAATGAAAAATATAATGAAACGTATACTTTATCACATACTGATACATGTCCGTCTAAGCAAGTAGTTGGTGTATTATTCCATTTTTAGTGAGTTTTCTTACGTTAATCTTCAACTATGGATGATATGTTTCATCTAATGATTGTTCTGAGGAGTGTGCTAAGAATGTGTAAACCAATTCCTCCATGACGTCCTTGTATCATATGCTGGGAAGGTGTTGATGACCACACTCCAGACATGGTGGGCCCTGATCCAACACTATTACATCAATGATTTACACTCGAGGCATTGCCAAATTTCCCAGATCTGTTAACTGATGCCCATGTTCATGATAGTTTTCTACATCTGACGAAATACATGCATGGTGCTCCATGGATTTCTCTTAGGATGGATGATCTGACTCGTGGGTTCTAGCAGTAGAATCCTCCAACTTTCTCAAGTGATGGTGGTCCATAGGCAAATGATTCATAGCTAGGGGTCACCTTGTCTATCATGGAGCATATATAGATTCCTCCAGAGAGGATGTTCAAGCCTAACACACACTTGCTTCGGGACTCATTCAAGCGCTTGTGGGATGTGATTACCAAGGAAGGTCGTCGTCATGGCATGTTATGGTTTTATTTCCAGACTACCTTCTATGATTTATTCTTTCCTAAAATGTTAAGAGCTAATAGAACATGAGAGATAATGCATCTTGAGTAGGGTTCTATGTCATTCATGGAGTATTCAGTGCTTTTAATAGAGTTGTAGCACTTTTTACTACTTCAAGTCAGGGATGATATTTCACATGCTAGACAATTCGAGGATGGTCTCCAATATCCCATATGTACACAGGGTAATTTTTTATCCTACATGACTTTTCTACAATAGTAAATTCAGATATTATCACTGAGAAGAAGATGAGGGAAATAAATAGTATCGGGAATAGATTAATAGTGATACACCCGTCCTGTAGTTCAATTGGTGACTGGAAGCATTCTCATGAAGTTTCTTGTCCGGGAAGTGAAACCATATTTTCCATTTTGATATCTTCAAAGATTTTTGTTATTATAGAAAGTAGGGGCACATGAATCCTCATTGTGATAGAGAACAAGTGGAGTACTAGGATTTCTGATGTAGGGGGAATCATTATAGGTTTTATAGGACCTTTACACTAGCGTCAAGTGGAAAACGATCCACACCAGCAACACCTTCATGAGTAGGTTATTTTGTGCCGCATCAGGCGGGGAGTTGTGATAGCACCATAAGGACTGATTGTAGAGGAGTTCATGGACATGGAAGCTATACCCATGATCAATAGTATCACCGACATAGTAGTTTGATCATGGTAGTCCATCTGTTTCACAAGGTCATAGATCATGTCAATTTTATACACTACAACCAATACCTAAGGATCAGGCTATAAGACCGTCTACAGTATGAGGTACCATTCTTGTGACATATTCCATAGTATATCCTTTATTTGATATAATTGATTCAAACACTTCCCTATATCTATTATATAAATTATCATACTAGAGTTACTGTATTAATATGGTTTAATTAGCCAAGATATGTCGTTAGGGGTACAAAAAGAGGTCATACACTATTTAAGGATTGTCCCATTGAGTTAGGAAGTTACTGTTTCATATAGAACATATTTCTTCTTGAGATGAAGGGATTTGATGTCATTATTTAGATGGATTGGATGGTTCAGTATCATGCATTTGTAGACATCTATCACTATTGGGTATTGTTTACATCACCATAGGGAAGAAACTATTTACATATGGGTGTGTTGGATGTCCAGGATGTTAGAGATAGAACATAGCATCACGAGATAGGTGGAGTGACCGACCTGATTAAAAATATATTCATGGAGGATCAAGGTTTACATAATGATGAATTTCCTCTAGTAGATGATCGTTTCAGGAACATCTTTCTCAATGTTTTTTCGGTCTTACCTACTGAGAGAGATATATAGTTTGCAATTGATTTTATTCCGGGAGCAGCATCAGTGTCCATTCCTCGGTATATGATGGCACCTACAGAGCTTCTAGAGCTAAAGCAACATTTAGAGGATTTATAGGCCAAATAATTTATACAGCCCAATACATCAATAGAGGCTTTCCCATTATTTTTTCTAGGAAGACAGATGAAATATTATGTCTATGCATGGATTATAGAAATTTGAACCATCTTATAATAAAAAAACTTGTATCCACTGCCATAAATTGATGATCTCTTTGACCAACTCTGAGGAGCCAGAGTCTTCGCAAAGACTAAATTTCGATCGGGTTATCATCTGGTGCGAGTAAGGCCATCAGACATACCTCATACAGTTTTTCGTGGAAATTATGGTCTGTATGAGTACCTAGTTATGTGGTTTTATCTTATGATGATGCCTGTCATTTTTATGGCTCCAATGAATATGGGTTTTCACCCCTCTCTCGACACTTATTTCTGACCCTTGTCAAATAGGTCTTGGTGTATTCTCATACTTGTAACGACCATACCAAACACCTTGAGATCATTATGAGCACACTAAAAGAGAATAATCTTTATTCTAAGCTTGCTTAGTGGGAGGTTCATCCATGAATCTTGAAGATTTATCGAGACATGTGATGCCAATATTGGTTTATTTGGATGAAATGTCAAATAATAGGTTTTATAACTATGTGTTCCACCTTTCAGTAGGTTAAGGCGGAGCACCATAGCCCTATAGGCTTGTTACAACCGCTTATAGTACAAGAATAGATATTAAAAGATGTGTCTAGGGATTTTGTATTCAGTTTACCTAGGTTACCAAGAGGTAGAGATGATGTATGGGTTTTCATTTAAAGAATGAAGAAAGTATCCCACTTAATTCCTATTCAAGAGAATTTATGAGTTGATGAGCTGGGGAAACTGTATATCCACGAAATCAATCAACTCCACAAGGTCTCTCATACTATCATTTCATATAGGGAGGATCATTTCGCATCACGATTCTATCTTGGATTGCAGATGGCTATGAGAACGTAGGTTCTTCTAAGAACAACTTTACTCCCTCATATCGAAGGAATATAAGAACCAAAAACACAAGTTTTAGAGGATATTATTCCACCATGTGTCCTCAAATTTTGTGGTTCTTAGGAAAATCATGTCCCTCTTATTGATTTATCCTATAATAAAATCTTTGAAGAATGAATTTATATGGTTCATTTTGATTCCATATATGATATGTTGTTCTTTTCACCCATGTGCTATGTAGAGGCAGTTGAGGCATTCTTACTAGGTCCTCATATTGTTCGAGAGACTTGAGAGTATATTTAGTTTATCAGAATGAATATGAATACTATCTAGTCTAGAAAAAAATATTATGCCAATCATATTCAATGACCTCTGGTTTCAAGGTCGGGGATTGTGTTTTCATTCGGGTATCACCCATTCTAGGGAATATATGGTTATAATATAATGTTAAGTCTTCTCATCATTATGTAGGGCCCTTTGAGATCCTAGATAGTGTCGGGTCAATATCATATCAGTTCCTATTACCTCAGATGTAACGTTCCATGCATGATTTCAACCATGTTTCATAGCATTTCTAGTATCATTCTGATCCATCTCACAGCTCTTATCACTAGAAAATTGAGTTAGATGCTGATGTTACCTTTGAGGTGTATCCAATACAAATCATTGACTGGAGTATGAAGGCACTTTGTGGTTGGTCTTTCCCTCTAGTAAGTGTTTTTTGGCAGAATTTACATGTACAGTACAAGACTTGGAAGAGGGAGGCTAACATACGTGCTTAGTGGCCAGAAATTTTCTGATATAATGTTGTTACACCCTTGGAATGTAAATATAAGGCCCCAGCCTTAAACCGTACTTAATCTTGAGTTATTACAAGAATACACATTGATGATATTTTCAGGTTTAGATTTTTAGAGAATTAGATCATGAAACTTGCATTACATTCCACATTTAAACAATGTGGTTACATAAAAGATAGTATTCATTCTTCCCATCAACGAAAACATATTTTAAATAAAACACGGATTCTTTCTTGACAAATCCTTAACACTATCATCACATCATGTACCTTTCCCTTGACCTGTGAAAAAAATTTCAAAAACTTGGGATGAGAATAAAAAGCTCAGTAAGGGTTATAAAAATATGGAAAGGAAACATGAGTTCATATATACATAAGAATGAAATCATACTTTACCCATAAAACATAGTCACTTTAACATACCTCATCAAACCATGAATAAATCATAGAAAACATAAGACATAAAGGTAACTTGAGGCATTCATAACATTCTTACATAGGGAGTAACCCTCTTGGTTACGTTTGGAATACCCATCACAGTATATTCCCTAAATCTCTTCGGAGAAACATTAACGTTTCACTCCTTCGTGTTACCCAATGCATTGGAGAGCTATATCGGGCTCACCCGCCCTTAGTTTATCATGGAACCACCCGTCTTCATAATAATTCCCAAGGACCATAACATAAATGTATCACATAAAACATGCATAAAGGAAACATAACATTTCCACATTTCAATCACAATATAACATTTTAGTATATTGAAATAATGAATCCATTCAAAAAGAAACCATTTCCAAAACCATTTAAAACATTTAATAAAGAGATTTTGAATCAAAGTTTCCCATACCACCTTGAAGCTTAAAATTGTAAACCATTAATATCCATATAAATAAATCCTTAAAAACATTTTGAAAACATGGATATTAATAAGAACAAATAATTAAAACATTTAAAATGATATTTTGGTTAAAGGGGTTTTACCAAAATTAGAGACACTTGAATACAATAATTGAGGAATAACATTTAGTCAGAACTTTATAATATCATGAGAATAAATGGATTCATGATATAATACTCCAAAGGACAGTATATACACCATATAAGAGTGAATTTGTGCATAACAACAATGAACCCTCAATAGAAATGTCAAATGCGATGAAATCCCTTATAAAGAAGGTATCCTTAAATTAAGGACAAATCAACCTAAAAAATATGTGTGACAAATATAAATACACCAAATATAAGTGGATATTAAGTGTAAAACAATAAAAGTTCATTCACACATATTCAATGGATGACATATTCAATGACTACATGTTGAACCCAAAGAAATCGAAATTGGGTTAAAAAGTTCCCTTGACAGCCTAACGACATCACATCAAAATGAGTTGATGAGAGATAAAAAGTGTATCTCATCACTTGGACATAAAATTTACATCAATATGGATATATGAGAACATATCCCAACATAACAATATGTAAATTAAAAGACCCAACAAAAGAAGTCTTTTAAAAAGGAGGAGGGTGAAAGGTTCCCTTACCGACTTGGGTATCTTTCAAAACATACACCCCATGAAAGAAGGACAATAGATCATTGATGTAAATACTCATAAACGAAATTATATTACACAAAGAGTAGAATAATGGGCAGTAAAAACACCACTCAATGGAATTTGTGGCAAATGTAGCATAAATCTCACGGGAATAAAAGTGAGATGAAAAATCCCTTACGAAAACTCGGCAGCCTAACGGCACCACATAAAACTTCTGAATATGGATTGATGAGATCAAATAGGGTATTTCATCACATTACAATAAAATGTACAGAAAGATTAATATAAAATAACATCCCCCAACATTACAAAGAGGATCTTAAAAGAAGTGACATAAAGGAGAGTACTTAAAAAGAAAGAGAGAGGTTAGATCTCTTACGAAAGTTCGGCAGCCTAACGGCGCCACTCAAAACTTCCAAAATGGATTGATGAGAGAGAATAGGGTCTCTCATCACATGAACATAAAAATTACAGTAAGTGTAATATAAAAGATCATCCCAATAACAATACAGATGAGCATTAAAAGGAATGACATAAAAGTGTGTACTTAAAAAGAAAGAGAGGAGTAGGATCCCTTACCTCGGGTCCGACATGACTCGATTATTCTTTAATCTCCTGAATAATAAAACTGAGTTAATTTATACTTCCTTAAGAACCTTTTTCAAGTTCATTATTCCTTTTATATCACTTATTACCCTGTCATAAACATTATGTAATCATTTAAGTTAATTATATTTATTTTGCCGATATTTGGTTCTTAAGTCGAAAGTGGACTTCATACAATTACATGTTGTTCGTGTGGGCAAATTTTTATTATATCCAGAATTGTATTCATGATGTAGATATCATATATGTAATATATATCCAGTACATTCATGCATTTATAACATTACATAATCATTTAGAGGTAAGAAATGAAATGCACCGTTCATGGAGACGGTAAGCCGTACGTACGGATGAATGCTACTTTTATTTCTATTTCGTATTTTATAGAATGGAATAATAATTATATAAAGGTATATTATAATTCCAGTATAATATCATATATAATATCATAGTTCCATCCTTTATACGTCCCACATATGGTATTTAACAAATCAAATCACTTTGAGGGGGCGGTAGTCCGCACTTCCTTAAATGAAGATATCGCGTTTACCCATAATGGAAACCATAAAGGTATGCCCAAAATGAAAAAAACAGAATATTAAGGAAAACATAAACATATGATATATCATATATAAAAATAGTTACATCATAATGGCCACCTTTGAAGGTGTTAAATGAGTATTGAACAATCATCATTTCGGGAGGCAGAATTTCACCATCCACGGAAACCGTATGTTCTTTAACCATTTGATGTAGTTTTGTGAGAGTGTAGCTCGAATAAATCTTATAACAACATCCTAGTATATTTAAGATACTTTTGTTGTTACAAAAGAAGTAAATAAAAAGAGTTTAGGGGGTTGGAGAAGCAAAATAAAACAAATGAACATGAGGGAATGAATTACCTTTAAAAGTGTAACTCCTTTTGATTTGAGCCTAAAGGATTACTTTGAAAGGATTCTGCCCAAAGTGAATCCTCTAGGATGAGGATAGGGATGTGGAGAGATTAAATGGGTAGGTTTTGGCCGAGCCAAAGGCTTTAGGAGTGTGTGAAATGAGGTACAGGTGGGGGCCTTTTATAAGAGGAGAGGAGGGGCACTTTTGGAAAGTAAGAAATATTACTTTATTTGAAAATGTGTTTCGGTTTTAAAAGCTCCCACATTGATATAATTCGTGGATAAGGTGATAAGGGTTCGAAATACACCCATCCAATAAGTTTTGGACATGTGTAGGTCATAGAGTTTACATTATCTTCTCATTTTATTTAAATCGTCAGATAATGATGTCATCGCTACATCATTATGATGTCATAAATAATTTAATTTATTTAATGTGTAAAAATTATAAACAAATTACTATGATGTAGGAAATATTTTTAGATTTCCAATTACTATTTATAATAAAAAATCTGACTTGTATAACCCCACTTAAAAATTGTTTTAGTAAAACATATCATGTTTGTGTCATTTTTACTTTTACATTAAATAAAAAGTTATTTATGTCATTTCCCAACCAAAGTGGCTCCATGGGGTCCCCAAGTTTACCCATGGATTTTCTTGGGCGTCCATTACACATCCAATGAGGTTATGACATGTTTCAAGTTCATTTCAAATTGTTAAAACATTATTTTTACCTTAAACTACACTAATTACCTCTAATCGCGATTAAAAACTTAATAAGTTACTATTCAACAAAAAATTATTTTTATCCCATTGAACCACATTTTACTTCTTAATGAAAACCATGTATGTAGGATTTTTGAAATTCAAAACACAAAGATGGAAAAATTTCATTTAAACAGAAAAATCAGTTTTTATAAGTACCACTTAGTGGTGTCACTATTCATCAAAAATTGATGTTTTTCAGAAAAATCCCAAAAATTCACCCTAAGCTATATTTGATATTCCAAATTAAAAAATGAATTATATTTTACAAAATTAAAAACATATAAGTCACATTAATTAATTTAATAATTAATTCCCACTGTCAGAGCAAATAGCGTGTTTTTATGAAACAATAAGTATCAAAAGATTGACACTGGTTTAAGTCTGTTTTCAAAGTGAAATTATTTCCAACGACCACTATTGGATTAAATGGTAAAAATATTTTCTAATTTCACTTTAAAACCAATTCAAAAGATAATCTAATCATATAAATAAATTAGTTTAAAAAGAGGTTTTGAATTAAAATACAACATTTTACACTATTCATTAAAAAAATGAACTTTATCGGAAAAATACCAAAAATTTACACAAAGTAAAATTTGATGTCCCGATTATAAAGAAGAGTTTTATTTGGTCCAAAAGAATGTATAAGAGTGATCAAAATAATTTTTAATGACAATTCTCCATCAAAAGGCGATAAGTGAACCTTTAGTGAAAATTAGGGTATAAGTGCCTAAAATTGAATTCTTTCCATATTTTATGCCTTTATCTTTTATTGGATAGATTTAAAAACATTTAAAAACATATATAATAATATTTTAGTTATTTATATCCATTCCCGCCAATACAATGGCTACATGTTAACTACCATTTAAAATAATATTATTTTATTGTTAGAGTGCAACTTAAGATTCCCAAGAAACACATTGTTGCGTGTTGGGTACGCCATCGAGCATAGCGTCCCCTTTAAATTCATATCAATATTTTATTAACAAATATGGATAAATAAGAAAATTTCATATTCTTTATTTACCTGGGGTGTTACATCCTTCCCCCCTTTTGGGAATTGCGTCCTCTCAATTTTTAAAATTGAGCTTGGAAACATCCTTGAAAGTCCCACATCGGAACAAGAGTCGGTAAAAAAATCATTTTAAAATAATGAAAGATAAGTACAAAGGTCACCCGAGTTAACCCATAATAGGATTCCGTGTAGGAAAACATGGACATGGAAGAAAAAGCAAAGGGTCATGTCCGATGGAGAGTGATAGAAAACATGTTTAGGAGAAAGTTAACCATTAGAAAATCATAAACTTGTGATGGGTTAAACGGTATTCGATTCCCCAGTAGGAAAAGTTAATAGACAACATTTTTGTTTTAAGCTAATTTTTATTGAGGAATTTATTCATAAGGAAACATAATCACTTATCATGTTGACTTTCAACTTTTACTAGATTCCTTAATCAAACACATATTTTTTCCAAAAGACGAGTATTTAGGGAGACTTGTTCGCATTAAGAGTACTATAATCAACTTCTAGAGAATCACCTAATCCAAAAAAGAGAACTATATACATCCCATGTATTTATGCTTTAACCAAAAGCAAAAGCAGAAAGGTTAGTACAAGGTTAGATAATCCAGAAAAGTATAACCCTTTATAAAAAGAAAATCTATTCTTAACCTCCAAAATTTGTCCAACAAAACCCAAAGTTCAACGAGGACCATTAGATAAACAATTTGTCCATAAAATTTTCAAAGTAAACCAATATAAGATTGAAACCCAAATATTTGAAGGATTTAGTCACATAGTCTTCCAACTTAAATCGTAACATTTATCTCCAAACAACATCAGTTACACCTAAAGTCTCGTATTGAAAAGTAATTAACCTAATCACATATCCTCCATGATAGGTTAATCATTTTCATAAATAATCCAAAATAAACTTAATCTTAATTAATAAAATCATATAACTAAAAATAATCAGTCAAACTAACCAGGGACTTCACGTAGTCCAGTGGTAGGTGATAAATACCAGTTGCACTTTGATTGTGGGTTCGATTCCCGCAGCTTTGTCCGACGCGACGGGTAGTCACATGGTCTACGTGTCGTCCTTTTTCCAAAACTATATAATTCTCAAATCATTCCCCAAAAAGGGATAAAATCTTCAAAAATAACCATAACATAATTTAACCTCAATTTTATCTCATGCCTTTCACTTCAATCATAACATATAGTAACCCATAATTACCTCAAAAGTAAGGATCATATAAACCCAAATGGTTCTTTATAACTATGTCCACAAAAGAAAAGATAACTATTACTTGAATAAAATTTGCCTATATTAAACATCAGGGTTACACATAATATAAAAAGTCTTCTAATGTAACCCCATCATCAAAAGAGACTTAATACTCTTAAGAATTTCACCATAACTCTTGAAGCCCTTATATGTTGACATCTTAATCATTCTACATTCTTCATAATCCATTATCCATTCCTTTACAACTTATTCCGAAATACCTCTTTCCTACAAACAAAATCATGAATCATATCCTAAGATTCCAAAATAGGAAAACAATAGTCATGAAATAGTACATACCTTTGATTGGTCATTGTCAGTTTCTTCATCCTCAATCGGAATGGCATTAGGTATTGGTACACGAATATCGGTACGCTCTTGGTGACCCCATTCACGATACTTCTTCATAGGACATGTTTTTGCATAATGACCATGCACACCCCATTTAAAACATTCAATTGATGCCTCAGAAAGAACTTCTTTCCCTTTCCTCGAGTCAACTGGATGCTTCCTTTTTCCAGGGCAGGTTCTTGCTTTATGACCTTCATTTCCACATCTGTAGCATATTTATGTCCCTTTGATACATTTTCCTAGGTGTTTCTTTCCACATCTTTGACACATAGGTTTTTGAACACACTTACCTTTATGATTATTACATGTACATCCGTAGGGATTTGTTTCTTGGATATATGATGCCTTAGAGAAATATCCAAGGTTTAGGTGGTCAATCATGACTCCAGATAGTTGGTTGAGGATAATCACAAGAGTTCTCATTGAAGCACCCATATCATTCAGTTGCTTGCTCAAAAAACTTTCACAGTTTCCTTCACATCCACTGTTACTTTGGTGCCTGCTAGATCCATCCATTTACTAAAACCAAAAAGGTCAGTGTGAGAATATCAACAAAACCATCATGTACTAGTGAGTAAGATAAAAACTAAGATATACTTACTCATTCACTTTATCTAAAACTAGGACTCTTTCCGAAATCCTAAACATTATGGTAATGTCACTTATGCTTAAAGAATACCCTAACCTCTAAAGTTATCTAAACCGACCTTTGATACCAAATATAACGCCCCATCCTTAAACCTTACTTAATCCTGAGTTATTACAAGATTACACATTGAGGATCTTTTCAGGTTTAGAGTTTTAGAGAATTAGATCATGAAACTTGCATTACATTCCACATTTAAACAAAGTGGTTACATAAAAGACAGTATTCATTCTTCCCATCAACGAAAACATATTTAAAATAAAACACAGATTCTTTCTTGACACATCCTTGACACTATCATCACATAATGTACCTTTCCCTTGACCTGTGAAAAACATTTCAAAAACTTGGGATGAGAATAAAAACCTCAGTATGGGTTATAAAAATATGGAAAGGAAACATGAGTTCATATATACATAAGAATGAAATCATACTTTACCCATAAAACATAGTCACTTTAACATACCTCATCAAACCATGAATAAATCATAGAAAACATAAGACATAAAGGTAACTTGAGGCATTCATAACATTCTTACGTTGGGAGTAACCCTCTTGGTTACATTTGGAATACCCATCACAGTATATTCCCTAAATCTATTCGGAGAAACCTTAACGTTTCACTCCTTCACGTTACCCAATGCATTGGAGAGCTATATCGGGCTCACCCGCCCTTAGTTTATCACGGAACCACCCGTCTTCATAATAATGGCCAAGGACCATAACATAAATGTATCACATAAAACATGCATAAAGGAAACATAACATTTCCACATTTCAATCACAATATAACATTTTAGTATATTGAAATAATGAATCCATTCAAAAAGAAACCATTTCCAAAACCATTTAAAACATTTAATAAAGAGATTTTGAATCATAGTGTCCCATACCACCTTGAAGCTTAAAATTCTAAACCATTAATATCCATATAAATAAATCCTTAAAACCATTTTGAAAACATGTATATTAATAAGAACAAATAATTAAAAAATTTAAAACGATATTTTGGTTAAAGGGGTTTTACCAAAATTAGAGACACTTGAATACAATAATTGAGGAATAAAATTTAGTCAGAACTTTATAATATCATGAGAATAAATGGATTCATGATATAATACTCCAGAGGACAGTATATACACCATATAAGAGTGAATTGGTGCATAACAACAATGAACCCTCAATAGAAATGTCAAATGTGATGAAATCCCTTATAAAGAAGGTATCGTTAAATTAAGGACAAATCAACCTCAAAACTATGTGTGAAAAATATAAATACACCCAATATAAGTGGATATTTTGTGTAAAACCATAAAAGGTCATTCAAACATATTCAATGGATGAAATATTCAATGACTACATGTTGAAACCAAAGAAATCGAAATTGGGTTAAAAAGTTCCCTTGACAGCCTAACGACATCACATCAAAATGAGTTGATGAGAGATAAAAAGTGTATCTCATCACTTGGACATAAAATTTACATCAATATGGATATATGAGAACAAATCCCAAAATAACAATATGTAAATTAAAAGACCCAACAAAAGAAGTCTTTTAAAAATGAGGAGGGTGAAAGGTTCCCTTACCAACTTGGGTATCTTTCAAAACATACACCCCATGAAAGAAGGCCAATAGATCATTGATGTAAATACTCATAAACGAAAGTATATTACACAAAGAGTAGAATAATGGGCAGTACATACACCACTCAATGGAATTTGTGGCAAATGTAGCATAAATCTCACGGGAATAAAAGTGTGATGAAAAATCCCTTACGAAAACTCAGGAGCCTAACGGCGCCACATAAAACTTCCGAATATGGATTGATGAGATCAAATAGGGTATCTCATCACATTACAATAAAATGTACATCAAGAGGAATATAAAATAACATCCCCCAACATTACAAAGAGGATCTTAAAAGAAGTGACATAAAGGAGAGTACTTAAAAAGAAAGAGAGTGGTTAGATCTCTTACGAAAGTTCGGCAGCCAAACGGCGCCACTCAAAACTTCCAAAATGGTTTGATGAGAGAGAATAGGGTCTCTCATCAAATGAACATAAAAATTACAGTATGTGTAATATAAAAGATCATCCCAATAACAAGAAATATGGGCTTTAAAAGGAATGACATAAAAGTGTGTACTTAAAATAGAAAGAGAGGAGTAGGATCCCTTACCTCGGGTCCCACGTGACTCGGTCGTTGTTTAATCTCCTGAATAATAAACTTAAGTTAATTTCTACTTCCTTAAGAACCTTTTTCAAGTTCATTATTCCTTTTATATCACTTATTACCATGTCATAAACATTATGTAATCATTTAAGTTAATAATATTTGTTTTGCCGATATTTGGTTCTTAAGTCGAAAGTGGACTTCTTACAATTACATTTTGTTCGTGTGGCCAAATTTTTATTATATCCAGAATTGTATTCATGATTTAGATATCATATATCTCATATATATCCAGTACATTCATGCATTTATAACATTACATAATCATTTAGAGGTAAGAAATGAAATGCACCGTTCATGGAGACGGTAAGTCGTACGTACGCATGAAGGCTACTTTCATTTCTATTTCGTATTTTATAGAATGGAATAATAATGATATAAAGGTATATTATAATTCTAGTATAATATCATATATAATATTATAGTTCCATCCTTTATACGTCCCAAATATGGTATTTAACGAATCAAATCACTTTGAGGGGGAGGTAGTCCGCACTTCCTTAAATGAAGATATCGCGTTTACCCATAATGGAAACCATAAAGGTATGCACAAAATGAAAAAAACAGAAGCTTAAAGAAAAAATAAACATATTATATATCATATATAAAAATAGTGACATCATAATGGCCACCTTTGAATGTGTTAAATGAGTATTGAACAATCATCATTTCGGGAGGCAGAATTTCGCCATCCACGGAAACCGTATGTTCTTTAACCATTTGATGTAGTTGTGTGAGAGTGTAGCTCTAATAAATCTTATAACAAAATCCTTGTATATTTAAGATACTGGTGTTGTTACAGAAGAAGTAAATAAAAAGAGTTTAGGGGGTTGGAGAAGCAAAATAAAACAAATGAACATGAGGAAATGAATTACCTTTAAAAGTGAAACTCCTTTTGATTTGATCCTGAAGCCTTCCTTTGAAAGGATTATGCCCAAAGGGAATCCTCTAGGATGAGGAGAGGGATGTGGAGAGAGTAAATGGGCAGGGGTTGGCCGAGCCAAAGGCTTGAGGAGTGTGTGAAATGAGGTAGAGGTGGGGGTCTTTTATAAGAGGAGAGGAGGGGCACTTTTGGAATGTAAGAAATATTACTTTATCTGAAAATGTGTTTCGGTTTTAAAAGGTCCCACATTGATATAATTCGTGGATAAGGTGAAACGGTTCGAAATACACCCATCCAATAAGTTTTTGACATGTTTTGGTCATAGAGTTTACATTATCTTCTCATTTTATTTAAATCGTAAGATAATGATGTCATCGCTGCATCATTATGGTGTCATATATAATTTAATTTATTTAATGTCTAAAAATTATAAACAAATTACTATGATGTAGGAAATCTTTTGAGCTTTCCAATGACTATTTATAATAAAAAATCTGACTTGTATTACCCCACTTAAAAATTGTTTTAGTAAAACATATCATGTTTGTGTCATTTTTACTTTTACATTAAATAAAAAGTTATTTATGTCATTTCCCAACCAAAGTGGCTCCATGGGGTCCCCAAGTTGACCCATGGCTTTTCTTGGTCGGCCATTACACATCCAATGAGGTTAGGACATGTTTCAAGTTCATTTCATATTATTAAAACATTATTTTTACCTTAAACTACACTAATTACCTCTAATCGCGATTAAAAACTTAATAAGTTACTATTCACCAAAAAATTATTTTTATCCCATTGAACCACATTTTACTTCTTAATGAAAACCATGTATGTCGGATTTTTGAAATTCAAAACACAAAGATGGCAAAATTTCATTTAAACGGGAAAATCAGTTTTTATAAGTACCACTTAGTGGTGTCACTATTCATCAAAAATTGATGTTTTTCAGAAAAATCCCAAAAATTCACCCTAAGCTATATTTGATATTATGAATTCAAAAATGAAGTCTATTTTACAAAATTTACAACATATAAGTCACATTAATTAATTTAATAATTAATTCCCGCTATCAGGGAAAATAGCGTGTTTTTATGAAACAATAAGTATCAAAAGATTGACACTGGTTTAAGTCTGTTTTCAAAGTGAAATTAATTCCAACGACCACTATTGGATTTAATGGTAAAAATATTTTCTAATTTAACTTTAAAACAAATTAAAAAGGTAATCTAATCATATAAATAAATTAGATTAAATAGAGGTTTTGAATTAAAATACAACATTTTACACTATTCATTAAAAAAAATGAACTTTATCGGAAAAATACCAAAAATTTACACAAAGTAAAATTTGATGTCCCGATTATAAAGAAGAGTTTTATTTAGTCCAAAAGAATGTATAAGAGTTATCAAAACTATTTTTAATGACAGTTCGCCATCAAAAGGCGATAAGTGAACCTTTGGTGAAAATTAGGGTATAAAAGCCCAAAATTGAATTCTCTCCGTATTTTATGCCTTTATCTTTTATTGGATAAATGTAAAAACATTTAAAAACATATATAATCATATTTTATTTATTTATATCCATTCCCGCCAATACAATGGCAACATGTTAACTACCATTTAAAATAATATTATATTATTATTAGAGTGCAACGTAAGATTCCCAAGAAACTCGTTGTTGCGTGTTGGGTACGCCATCGAGCATAGCGTCCCCTTTAAAGTCATATCAATATTTTATTCAAAAATATGGATAAATAAGAAAATGTCATATTCTTTATTTACCTAGGGTGTTACAGTAAACTTCAGGATGAGTTATTTTAAGGGGTAAGAGTTTAAGAACCTAGTTTTTCACTGACGTATCCTTTAAATTTATTTATTTTTATTTTTGGGACTAATATGGTTGCTGAATGAGTTATTGAAGGTCACGAGGGTGTATGGGTGCATTTGGATCGTATAACCCATATTTTTTTGGAAAACATGCATGTGGCATGATTTAGGGAAAATTAATTGGGAAGGCTGCACGACTAAAAAAACATATAGATGGTGATTTCTAGACTGAACCATACTACATGGTTGGTGCATGGTTTCCCTAACAATGCAACCTAACTAGGAATGTGCCCTTTATTTACTAGGTACCCATGCATGGTTGGTGTACAGTTTTTAAAATCATGCGGCCAAATCATGCATAGGCGAATTTCAGGAAAATTTGGAAGAAAATTCACTATTGATCTAATTAAGCCTACTCCTTCCTCATAATCCATGTTTCTGTAGGATTGACCTATTTTTCTACACTTTTGGAGGACTCTTAAGGCCTATGGTTGGGATTTGATGACATCATTAACCTGGGATCCGAACAAGATTTTGTTTATCATGTGGGATATGAAAAAATATGTACTTGAGTCCTTTTAAGTCTCTCTTCTCCTCTCTTTCTCTCAACCTAATTGTTGATGTATGAGCTTAATTCCTTTTTCTTAAATCAAATCTATTGTATGCTGAATTATAGTATGATATCATAGGAGATTGATCATTCAACCCTATGGTGGGTGGTCTGTAACTCATCCCTCAAGTTTGTTGATTTTGGAATTGTGGTGGGTGGCCCATCAATTTTATCAGGTGTTGTTTATTGAATTTTTATGTAATTATTATAATCATTATAACAATATAACTATCCTATTTCCATATATTCTATTATATTTTAGTGTTTATTCCCACAACATCTTATATCCCATGTAGGTTGACATTACATAATTATGTTTTTAGTGATTCCAAACATTTTATCCATTGTTTGGATGTGCTCGATCTCGACCACACTAATGGAAACCCCCTTATCATAATTGCTTGTTGTATCATTTAATAGTGAATGGATTATACCATGTAACATCCACTTGACCCACCAAATTTAAGTGATTCAAATTGATAATTAAATGTGAGAGGATAATTGGAAAGTATTATAAGTATATGAATTGACAAGATTAAATGTGAATGATCAATAAGTCTCATGCCTATAGAACCCCTTACCAAATTAATGGAAGGTTGCAGAATGAACCTTAATTATTTAATATTCCACAAATGGAATTAATAAAGGTTGAATTCTACTTGGCCTTATCACACTAATGAATGTTAGGGATCAAACAAAATGGACTTATTAATTAATTATGACTTTATTAAATGGTTTCATGATACATGACATTATCACAGTGCTAAAAGGAAATTAATTAAAAAAATGAAATATTACATGGAATCATAATTAAATAGGGGTTTTTGGACTCGATATTTCTTTGGATTATTATCGGGAAATTCCTTGACCACTCGGGAACCCCATTCTGATTCAATGATACGACTTTCTTAGGATGAGACCCACATATATCGTGATCTTTGTGTATTCTTGGATTCCCGGTATGACACTATAGGATCCCTCACACATTATTAAAGGATTACATGGATACACTCCTTGGATCTAGTATTGAAAGGTATGTTCCATGGTTAGTTCACATATGGCTCAATCAAGACTTATCCCTTTTTTACCTAGGACAATGACCATAGATTTTGTATTCATATTAATATGGAATTCCTTGGAATATGGTCTTTGGATTACACTTTTACCCTTATCTGTGATACATATACCACTGATTGGGTGGACCTTGAGGTCCCAATTTTCTTCGTTATTACCTTGTAAAATCATTAGTAAATTTCAATATAGGTTTCCTTATCCTAATATTGATACTTCACTATTGTTAATATGTGACTTGTTTATAAACTAGTAATAATCAATTAATGGATAGGTTGAGCTCAGATGTCGAATGAGGGATGGAATATGAACATTGGAATTTAGTTACATTGTGCGGCTTTACATTATATATGAATGCTTGCACAATATTAAATTTCCCTCACATGGGACAAATTTTATTAATACCATTGGTGGTGGCCCACTGATATTTAACTCACACCCTCTCTAGGTTTTGTTTCGTACCCTGGGTAGATTAAATGAATATAGGTGTTGATAAAGGGAAGAATATGGATTTGTGCAAATGATTTCTTGCTATTTAGAAAAGATATTGAGAACTAATGACCGTGATGGAGCTTGGGATTCTGGCGATACAGTTTGAATTTTCTTTATATTTTTCTGGAACATGTTATATCTGCAGTTTTGTCTCCATGTTTTCATGTTTTTTTCAAGATACAAGACATATCATCATCAGTTTTTGTATGTTATTCAAGTTTTTTTAGTTTTTATTTCTATTGTATCTATTTTTTTATGTGCCTTCTATTTACTTGTATTGATTCCTATATTTACATCTATTTATATTATCCATTGCAATACACATTTGTAATGAAGTCATAGTCTCCCAAAAAATACACCCAAGGCCCTCACTGCTAGTCAGCAACCTATGTTTCTTGGGGAGATGCTCTTGAGGCCATGTGGCCCACCCAACCCAGGACTCCTATTATTAGGAATCTGGGTCCGAGACATTACATATAGGCTAAAATTAAGTTAAAAATTATATTAATATCATACTGGAAATAATTCTATAATTTTGTTTTGAATATAGTACCTCGATTAGACACCATTAATAATGGTGTTCCATATAGACTCTCCCTTTCTCTAGTGGATAATCCTAAAAATTTAATGAGCGAGGAGTCCTCATAAATTTAAATTATGTGATAAATAATTATAAAATAATCCACTGTATCCCATATGGAATTATTTTCTCTAGATATCTTCAGAAGACTTGTAACAAAATCCATGGTAATGCATTCCCATTTTCTTTTAGGTATGAGTAATGATGTCATTTTCTCTTATATCTCTTTTCCTCCTGTAATTTCTAACACACAATGCACATTGATGTATATTCTATGATCTCCTTCTTTATATTTTCCCACCATTAGTGATCTCAGAGAGTATGATACATCTTTATGATCCCAGGTAAGATGTAGAATATTGATCTATGTGCATCATTAAACATCTCATTATTTACCTTATACTTTGATGGTATACATAGTTATGACACAAATATTACAACTCCTTCTTTATAAATGTTTTATTTTGGGGATTTCCCTTTTCTTATAGATTCCGCCTTATTTTATATTTCAAAATCGTCCCTTTTTTCATTACTTTATCTTCTCTAGAATGTATTGTTTAACAATAATATAAACTTGGTAGGATGTTTTTTCTTCCATTATGACTACCATTTCCATATTTTTATTATCCAGGAGGAATAGAACCTTCAAAATTATAGTCATTAATAAGTTTGTAGGATCGTTTCAACATAAATCATATTCCAATTTATTCACCTTCTCTTGATTGTAATGGATTGAGTAGTTATGGTCCTTGATCATATTTAACCATATTCACTGGTGTATATGAATCTCATTATGTGTGAATATATATTTAAGGATACTATGATCTATATATATTTCACAATTCACCCCCATAGATTTAATTTCATCAAATATTTAATTTGAAAATCAATACCACCATCTCAAAATCATGTTTCAGACAGTTCTACACATATAATTTCAACTACATTTAAGTCACATTCCATTTGTTTATCATTTTGAAATAATATAGAGCCTGAAACCTTATTTGAATCATTATTTTATAGCAATATTTTTTCCCCACATGAGGGTAGTGTGGCTAATAATGTATTGATAAGCCTACATTTCAATTACAATATGCCATCTATATATTCATTAGTCTAAACAATATTCACCCCTTCTATGTTTTCTTGGTAAATATGTTTGAAAATTGTGAGAAGATTCTAAAAAATCATCAATAATACCCTTCTTGACTAGTAAAACTATTGATATCAATTATATATGTTTTCTTATTTCATATCTAGATTTCTTCTTTCTTAGAATAATCAATAAATATACCTTTTTGTGATAACATACCCCAAGAATCATACTTCCTCAATCTAAAACTCAAATGTTATGTACATTTCTTATACAATATCCTTTCACATTATCATAAGCATAGAACTAAAATGCTCATCATGAACATACATACTTTTAAAGTGTATCATAATATTTTATATAAATACTATCAAAAAAGTTTAGTATTATCTCTAAAGACTCTATTCATTAATTCCCTAAATATTGCTATAGAATTAGTGAGTTTGAAGGGAGTCACCATAAACTCAATGTGTTTATACATTGTTTGAAAGGCAGTATTGGTAATAATATCCTTATTCTCTATTAATTGTTGATATCCTTACTAGAGGTCCCCCTTAGAGAATATTGGCCCCCATGTATCTGATTGGACAATTCATAAATCCACGTAATGTGATACTTTTTTATTATTATGTTTTTTAGTTCATGATAATCAACATTGTGGTGGATTGACCCATCCATATTCTCAATGAATAGTGACAACATTCATTATGTGCAAGAACATGGGTGTATTAAAACCTTTTCTATATTATATTGTAACATCCTTTTTCCTTTATTCAAAATATTTAGTGGAAATTCTATAGGGAGTTGTGGATATGGGAAGAGATATATTTATAAGTAAAATGGGTAACTCCACCTCATGGTCAGGTAAAAGTCCATGGAACTCTTCACTGAATAAATCATTATAGTCTATCAAAATGCGCATGACCTCAATCATGATTCTATCCATTATCTCAATTATTTAACAAAGATATTATTTCACATAAGGAAATAATATCCATTCTTAATAAAAATAATCAAAATGAGATTTATCACTTTCCATACAAATTCAAAAAATATGATAATGATTCATGATATGGAGAGTGATTTACTTATATTGGATGTTGGTGTTGGTTTTATTTCACTTATGTAATTATATTCCCAATATAACATCAAATTACACTAAATAATGTATAATAAGATTTTATAGGAGGTCTAGTTCACAAAAATTAACTCAAAAGGAGTTAAATACGAGTGATGCAATATTTTCTCCATTCGATGTTTTTATTAATAACTCAACCCCATGTTTTGAGTGGGTGTTTGAATAGTTATACTCAAAAATAATTCTATGAAATAATGTGTAGAACAAGAATAAAATAATATGTTCATAATTCTTTAACAAACAACTGAAATACTGGTCATCAATTCATTATTTCGGTTAACCTTATCTATTGTGAAAACATAATACCTTCATTTGCCTCTTGGACATAGAGGTTCTTTCCATTTATTGTCATTAATATCCCTTTTTGGGTATTTTTATTTATGATGTTCAGGTTCCTTGTTGTTGAAACAATATACTACAGGAAGAGGATTGATCAGAACATTCTTTTATTTTTTCAAACTAGTGGGATTCTTCTTCTTACTTTGACATTGATTAGTCTAATGCCCCTCTTTTTTACACTTGAAGAATCTCATTATTATATTTAGATCATTTTAAGATACTTATTTTCAAACCTCTGACATGTGGGATATTATGTCTTATTTTTTCTGTGATATTTATATTTGTATACTCTAGAAATAAAAATTATTCTCTTTTTTATCCTCATCTGCTTGATACCACTAGAAATCACTAATATCCATTATCACCCTATGTTCATAACAAGAAATATATTTATGGAATTAAATGTCTCCAATTATTGTTGTTTTTTCACAAACAAGGATTTAATATACAATGAAGTGGTCCACCATACATTTAGTGCCAATGAAAAAGCTAGAAATGTCTCATGAAAGCCTTGTGATGTTTTCCTCATAAGCCCCATAAAACTCATCTTCCTTTTTCTTTATCCCAAAAAACTAAATTCCCATTTTAGGATCTATATTTCAAGGAAAACATATATTGAATTTTTTTAATTTATTCTTCTGATTATATGGATTTTATTTCCTCCAATGTAATTATATTAATTATTAGTGTCTACCATTGATTTGATTCTACATCTATGAAATAAGGTACTGATAAAAATTTCAATTTTTTAGAGAATTGGTTGATAGAGAATATATTCTCAATAGAGCTAATCCATTATTATTTAATGAGGTTATTAGAATATTAAATAAAATTATAAGGCCTCTGTCACCCAAATGAATCTACTTTATCTTTTTATTTCCTGAGAGGAATAGGGTGCTCTACAAAAATAAAATTATTTTTCATAACTAGAGTTACTTGAGATAGTAGTACTATGATGTTCTCAAATATTTATCCTATTAGGTTAGGCATCTCAATAAAGATATCATTACATTTCCTATCACATTATTTGTTTGCATTATTACTATTATCCCCCCATTAAATTAAATAATTGAAAATTAGGGATGAAAATACAAAATAAACAAGATTATAAAATGGAAAATCTGAACATATAAGTAATAAATTATAAATTACATGTATAAACTAACTTATGAGTCTTTAAGATTCAATCTAGGTTATCCATAGTAATTTTCCTGTTGGGTTTTTTAACTTAACAATTTAATACATCCATTTAAAATGATTGTTAATGGGTTTGTGAATTTACCAAATCATATCCCCAAGGAGTATCAAACCTTGTGTGTAGAAATAACTCATTATCTTGAACGATTTATAGATTAATTTAATACCTAATGATACCTTTTAGTGTTATTACACCTAGGTACATATATTCTAGATCCACATCAATTTTTAGCATCTATATATAGATTAGATTTCTTAGAAACTACCAATTTTATACATTACCATAATTTCATGATGATTACCCATACCTTGACTTATCCCTAGGGTTTTTTAATTATTTAATATTTCCTAAATCCCTATAAACATATATATCATTATCTGATAGCAACTATATAATTCCAATACTCTTACACATATTATTAAATTGTTTTTAAGAATAATACCCAATAAACACAACCCAAGTATCCAGAGGCCTGGGGTTTTTTGAAGACTGGTATCATAATACATCAATATGAATCTAAATAATAAAATATATCTATTTTAATTTCCATAACATTATCCTAAATCCCTTGTAATTAAATATATAATATATAATAACTTGGGGAATAAAAAAAGTTGTGACTTATGAATCTCCTTATGTGAATAAGCATGATAACAAAGAATGAAATATGACTTATACAACATAAAATGATAATATAAAAGAAAATAAAAATAAATAATAATATAAAAGAGTATTATTGAGAATAAGGGATCATAATATCATGACATCATAGGAACATAAAATCAAAATAAAAAATTACATAAGAATAAGACACGGTTAACCACTAAGAAAGAATAACATAGTGGATTGAGTCCCATAGGGGATTAAGATTACTCATTAATCCCATAAATACTATCACGTGATATATAAAAATAACACAATAAATTTGAGTTATATCATGATGCACCGTTCATAACCTGTTTATGTATATGTTCTCCTCGTTATTAAATCAATCATATTTCATAAACATAAGAAATACCCATGGAAAGAAATGGGTTAAATAAATTATCATCAAATCATATTCCAAGGTTATCCCATAAGGATTTATAAGAGAAGAAGGAATTAAATATTTTTATTTTTCAAATATTTATAAATTTAATAGGATGATAATACATAGTTCATTTGAATAATATTTCATAATAATGGTGGAATAAGTAATTTCATACGTGCACTTTTATAGAGTGAATCTATGAAAATGTTAAGGAATAGTTAAAGATTGTAAGACTATCATGTTTTCCATAAAACCAGAAGTGGAAATGGAGGGTGATATATAAAATAAAGAGTATTTAAAAAATAAATTTATGTTTTAAAATAAATTTATAGATGGATACATATCATGGAATAAGAACTTGGAAGTTCCCATTAGAATCAGGGTTTCTTAAAAGAAATTATTTAGAGTGGAACATTAACACTTGTAGATCCCCAAAAATTAAAATAAGGATAATAATGATATATATATATATATATATTTTATGATTATTTTATAATAAAATTAATGAGTTAAAGTGAAGTATATAGAGAAAAAAATTAACTAACGAAAAGTGGTTGTTCGGTGAGTTCCTTTACCCGAGGTTTAGATCCTCTTGATAAGTTCATCTAACTTCCTAAATAAAAAATAAAAAATATTAAATAAATTATTAAGAATATATTTCTAATATATTTCACTTATTATTATTCTTTTATCCCTTTTTATGATCATTTTATTATTATATTATTATTATTTTCATTTTACCATAGATGTTCAATGCATGGTTTGATTATCACATTTGCATGTATGTAATGAATAAAATTCTTATGGTATCATTACATAACTCTAAAAGTGTGATGACGTGTTGTTAATGTAATTATTATATTTTGAAATGTTTTTAAATTTTCTATTTTAAAAAAAATACACATTTTTCATTGAATAAAAATATTTCCATCTTATGATTAATTACCTTAGGTAGTTTTCCTAATACTATTAACATACATGGTTTTATTTAATAATATAACCGTTTCCCCCGTACAGAATTTGGGAAAATATATAATATGATAATTTAGATAATGTTTCACTAGAATAAATTAATTAAAACTATCCGTGAAGATTGCAGTAAAAAAAGTTTTATTTTGATGGAGGAGGTAACTGAATATAATGTGGAACATGTTTTCATTTTAGAATGGAATAATAAGATGTTAGAAAATGGATATTACAATAAAACAATAATACTATTTACTATTTATTATACTGAAATCATTTTTTCAACTTTTATAGAAGATGTAATATGGGGATATAAGTAGAAAATTATTCAAAATAGATAGACTAAGAATATTAAAACTTTGATTTTCATGACATGAAATAAACCTTAAGGAAATTTGTTTTTGCATTTTAGTGAGACCATAACAATGAGGACATGGGAGAGAGAGTTGGGTAGATATTTTTCAAACTCCATGAATTAGAAGATGTTAGGGAAACACTGGTTAAGGGTGATATTTATAAGGTAATGAGGTGATTGTTTTTTAATACAATATTCATTACTTTATTATTTTGGAACAAGGCTGACAATAGTGAGGACTCTTATGACTACATACTGTAATTGTTGCGTGTAAGTCTGATATAATGTTTTATTACATCATCAATGACTCGCTATACCATTTATTTATCTTATAATAGTAAATAATATATATTTCATATTTCAAAATTCACAAAAATATATATATTATTTTAATAAAATAATAAAAATTTACAAAATATAATTTTTGGAATGTGGATTACAAAAATAAAATCCATTATTTTGAAATTTTTTTCTAAATATGAGTAATTTAATTTTAAAATAAAAAAAATGTAAATAATTTGAATAATACTAATTTGTGTAATATGAAAAATATTCTAACCCACTAAAAATTTACAGATGGTTTCCTAAAGTTATATAATAATCATAATACAACATAATTTTGTTTTATAAAAAACTTATATAAACATATTTTATATCAAATATTTTTATTTATCATAAAAATAAAAATAAAATATATCTATTTTACAAAACTATAAACACTTATTTTATCATTTTCAGAACATTTATTTATATTCAAGAAGATATAAATTTTTTATTTTTTCATTTTTTAAGATACCTAAGTATTTTTTTAATATCCCATAGGTTTGGTTAATATTTTAATGGTCAAGTTACTAATCCCAACGGTCATATTACTAATTCAATGGTCAAACTAATATTCCAATAGTTATAACTGAAACAATCTCGTGAGGTTCCATCCTTATATAATTACCTCAATTTTAATTTTTTCACTAAATTATATATTCTCTCCATATGATATGTTTTTTCTTTTTCAAAATCGATATTTGATTACAAATATTCAGTTTCATTTATACAATGTTTTTCATGAGTGAGATCGTTATATGGGATCAAGAAGATCCAAAGTATCATATTATATTCATCATATTTTCAATTTTTGTCCCATTGTAATGTTCATCATTTTTTTGCGTATATTGATATTGTAAATTTAATGTTAAGGTTAACATAATAAAATGTTTTTGTTTCATTAATGTGGTATATATGATTTTTATAATTTTACATTACTAAATATGACAAAATTATTTAATGAGATGAGAAATTCCATTCATAAAATTCTAGTTCATTATAGGTAGTAAGTAAGATGAAATTAATTTTGATATTTAAGTGTCATGAGAACCATGAAATCTCAATGTTTTTTTTAGCCTCCCATATTTTTAAAGAACTTATACTACATTTCTTGACTATTTCTGTGAGCCCCAGGATTGTTGTGATATTTGTTTCTATTGAAAATATGAATTGTTGTTATGATTAAATGTTGGAATAATTTCACATAATAAAATAACAGTAATATGAAAATAATTAAAATTTTCAATGTATTAATTGGACTTGAATATAAATAATTATTTCCAATTAATTTTATAAATTTGTAAGTATGATTGATTATTTTATGTGAGTTGTTATATATGTGGTATATAGTGGGGTTTTTCTTGGGATATTAGGTGAATAATAGTGTACAATATGGACAGTAATGATAATAATAGTAATAAACATGGTTTGGGGATTAATATGTGTGATATCTAGTAACAAATTTTAAATGATAGAAAAAATAATTAACAACTAAAATTGGAATAACAAACATAAAATTAGTTGTTAAATGATAGAAATATAATTGAATAGATGAATTATTGGAAGTGTAATTACTTTTGTTTTTTATGGATTCTTTTGTGTGGTTATGTGGGCTAGTTGAATTATAGTGGTTGATGTAAATTGCTGTATATTTCATGGTGTGGTAGTGACATTTTGAATTGCGATAGTGCTTCTTTTTTTCTGAACCCTTAAGTTGGTTATTTTTTGTATCTATTATATTTTTTACTTTCTTATGATTTCTGTACACACATCATATGAGATTATTCTTTTATATTGAAAACTAATATATTCATTTAAATTTTTTTCCCTAATATCCTTGTGGGTGAGGATTGATGGAAGACTACCACCTCTTCCCTGATTTCTATTTAGTAGTAGATGGAGTATGATGTAATGAGGTTGGTTTTCTCCGGAAATTTGTGGGAGTGGTAGGTGTTGTACACAATGATTTGGCTATTTTGGGGTGATAAAAATGTAATAGTGGTCATCCATGGTAGGAAAATGGACCAAGGATGATTTCCTTCATTTTCATGATAATCTATTACTATGTTATTATAATTTAATGGATGTTGTCTGTTTTTGGAGGATGAGAATATGGTATCTGATATTAGGTTTTCCCTGATTCCAATGTGTGATTTGGAAGCCTATGAGAATTAGGGTAATTTGGGTCAAAACCTGACCCATATCATGTAGGAAGGAATGTGATCCCAATATGTTTTCTATTGGGGTGTGAGAGAAGAAAACCAGTGGGTAAGTGGTTTCTAAGTGCCTATAATTATATTCTTATAGTATTATTTTAATATAATTTGGATGTTATACATGGTTTGTGGGCCATATTATGGCTAGTAATTGGTACTTAACATCTCATGTACATGTTGGTGGTACTCTTTTCCCACTGGAGAGTTAGTATTATTCTCTCACGTTTTCATGGGAGGTCCTACGTATGATCCTTCTATGTATATATGTTATAATAACCCATATAGATATGTATATATTTATGGGATATGGAGGTATTTTTGTGACAAAACTAGACTGTTCTTTATTGATACTAGTGTTACTATTGGTGCTACTGCTTAGTGTTTTTTTAACATTTTATTTTAGATATTTTATTTTTATGATATGAAATTAATTATTGTATTTCATTGTATAGGATCTTGGTTTATCAATATTATGTGGTCAGAATTGGTAATTTACATCATATTTCCTATTAATTAATTTTTATATTCATATTAATTCTACATAATGTGTATTTCATGTCGTTGCTTCTAGTCGTCAACCAAAGGCTTATTTGAGGTGACCTTAAAGGGAAACTCTTTCCATTCATTTTATTCTCAAGAAAAGTACCATTGTGGGGTTTTTAAATTCATCACAAATATTTATGGGTTGTGATGATGTCTAAATATTATCATGGGTTGGGGATCATATAGAGATATCATGTTTTGGTCATGAGGTACAAATTTTATTCTGGTTTACCCACTTTAGTATACCACATTTAGTGTTATACACAGTGTCATTGGTATTCCTAGGGTTCATGTTTTGTATGAGCTGCTGTTAATATGAAATCAAACATGTGATCCTTTATAATTTGATTATATACTTATTATAATCTATATTATGTACTACATAGGGGGTGGTTAAATATGTTTCTGATAATGTGGTATGTTTTTATTATTTAATATGTATTTTAAACACTGATTTGATAGTTATTAAATTTGGGACCTTGATTGAGAAATATCAGAGAAGTGTATAGACATACCCAGATAAGTGACAAGTAAAATTCTTATCCATTCAATTTTTTCTATCCTAGTGTTACATTGTTCTTTTTTATGTTCCCTATGGAGATTATATAAGTTATTTTTGTGGTTGTATTGATTTTAGCTATTTTGGTGGATGGTGAAACAGTGAATGTCTTCTTCTATTCTATGGATCATTGCTCTTCTTGTTTTTCTCTATAGTTATCTAACATTTTCATTCCTTCCATGCATCTATTATTCAACTATAATGGTAATTTATATATCATTTGTTTCAATTTAAGGCACATTTTCATGTTCTTTTCGAGCATCATTGATTATAGGTGTTCCAAATGAAGTACGAGTTGTGTCAGTTGTTGTTGATTTTTTCCAGTGTTGTGATTTCTACATTATTAAGGTTTTATTAATTTTTTACTCTCTATCTTAACTCTTGTTAATAGGGATGATTCTTGTACCAGAGTTGGGTGTAGTGGTGAGTGGTTAAGGATGACAAAATAGTGTTTGGAATGGAGCGTGTTGTGATGGAAATATGTGGTTAGTTCATGGTTGGATTCTTCAATAGGAGTGTTGTTTTGGTTTGATTTTGGGGATTCCCTGTTTTAAATGATCAATTTTATGGTGGTTCTTATAGGATGATCGATTCATTTCTATCGAGAGGTGTGGGAGGATGCATGTGATGGGGATGGGTTTCCTGGGTTATGTTGTTGTTTCTGGATGGTTCATTTTTTTGGATATTTATTGTTTGGTTGTTGCTTATTTCTACCATTATTTGGTTTGGTTTTGAATTAATGGGTTTTTTATCAACATTCAGGTTTCTTTCAATTTCTATGTGATTTCGGATGATTTCATGACGATAAAAATCTTTTAATGTTTAACATATATTAAACATCCACTTCCTAGATCTTTGTATTTAGAAAATTCCTTCAAATTCTAATATTTAGGTGATCATCCTTTTTTGATTGTCAATATTTTCTACATTTTGTTCCTTATTTATTTGGGTTCTTTTAATCTATTTCTATATAGTATTAAATTTTCAAATTTTTCAAAAAAAAATTTAATAATAATTTTTAAAATTTTGAATAATTAAGTATAACGAAGAAAGATATTCTCTAGGGAGTTTTCCAATTACAAAAAATTAAAAATATTTAAAAAATTATAGTTTAATGTTTAGGAATTATTATGGAACTAAGAATCATCCATATAGTCCAATTTATAGTGATTAATGCCTTTTGAATCTTTTGAAATTCGTATATATAAATACTACATGAGAAAAGAAATTCATAATTATTGTATCTAATTTCTTTTATCTTTTTAATTCAAAGTTTCTAGCAGGCCATGAGTGTGACCTAATATTTTGGAAATTCCTATAACAAGTGGATACATTTGGTGGAAGAAATCTATTTTCTATCTTTGAGAATCTATTTAAACAATATATTAATAAAAGTCTTAGTTGATTTAAAATAAATAAATGTATACATATTCCTCATCTTACATTCAATTAAAATGATCTATGGTTGGGTCTTCTGTGAAAATAGTTTTAGTGTCTATTTTTACTATATTTGGACATGTTTTTCTTCACTAATCGAAACATCAACTAGAAAAGAATATCCAACATATAGAATTTCCTCCCATCACAATTCTTCCTATATAACATACATTAAAATAGGAATTCCATTAATGACTAATTATAAAACAATGACAACTGAAATCATGGTTTCATAATGAGTATAACCAAGGAAAAAATGCAATACATAAAAATGTATCATAACTCAATCCATTAAAAATAATTTGTTTCGACCAACAAGTTGTGATATGAATCTTGAGGAACACTAGTGGGAGTGAGAATCAGGGTGAGGTCAAATTTAAACTCTTTATAACTAAACCATAATTTATCATAAAAATCTTTCTCCCAAGTTAGTTGGAAGAGCATTTAATATATAAATACGTAAATTTTACATCCACCAAATATCAAACATATATGTAGAAATTAAATTACACAAAACATAACTATTTTACATGGTTTATCCAAACTAGGCTATATCGATTTGACTAACACAAGATTATTTATTTGAAAAATAAAAATAAATATTAATGCATTATTTAAGAGGATATCATCTTTTGGATTTTATCACTCTATTCTATGGGGCACTACCCTAACAATATAATTTGGGAAACCTCATTACTCACCTAAGTGACACTATGTATTCTTCCTCCATCGTGCACTAATTCAAGAAACTAATTCGATTATACACATGTATGTACCTTCAATATATATAGGTTAAAAATATCTATTATATCATATAACTCAATATTTGAGGCATTTTTATTTTCAACATTGTTTCCTCCTTTCTCTCCTAATCCATGTATAATTTCTTACTTAATTAGATGATTGAATAATTATACTATAGAAAACATCTATAAATGAAAACACATCACTAGATTAGATAAATTCTAGGGAATAAATTATCACCACTATGATCTATCATATTCAATCGACTAGATAGATCAATAAGATTACATGAATAATGATCCTTCATATAATAAAACTATTTTTGTCAATAATTTTTTATTATTAAATATTTTTTATACTCCATCACTAAAATTAGGATTTAAATATACCACTCCCACTTCTATAATTCCAAAAAATAATATTTTGTATAGGATTTCAATCAATAATCCCTTCTTCTAATGATTGAGATTAATTAATATTGTCATAATATTTTTTAACCATTCCATGTGTCACCTGTTATTATGCATTTCCAAGTTAATCTAATTATGTTGATCCAATTATCTGTACCTAGAACCTAATCATTAAGTTTTAATATTCATATTATATCATAATGATATATCGGTTTTACTTACATAAAAAAAATTCACCTTCGCTGCTACATGATTGGTTTCAGACAAGACTATGACTCAACAAACCATGTCCTTTATATATTCATCCTTATGATAATCCAAAGCTATTTAAAAATTTAAATATTTATATATACATGAAACATTTTGTATTTCAAATTAAATAATAATGTTTTTTGTGTTATCATGACTCTATAACATTTTCCTAGAATAGTTACTTGGGCCAGAACCCAAAAAATGACCATATTGCAAATTTTTTAGAAAATGGTCCTTAAAATTCACATAGTTACCAACATAAATCATTTATATTGACACTCTTTAACACTTGATATTCCACCATAAAGTCCATTATGTTTTTTTAGATACATATCAGAATTTTTGAAATTATACTAGAGATCCATGATCAAATCTCTACCATAAACCATGGAATATGTCCTATTATAGTTTTTTCCAATAAATATCCAAACCCACAACAAATGAAAATGACTTTGACTAATTTAGAATCCCATATTTTTATCCTTGTGGAAAACCCATGTCTTAAATATCCTCTAAATAATGATAATAAATTCATTTCATTGATTCATAATCATAATCAAGATTATATTTTTCTCTATAATTAGACATTGATATCTCTAAATTTTAATTTAAAACATGATCATCAACCCCCCTGCCAGAAAAATAAAGTCGTTATTTTATAATTATCCATGATATGGTTTTCTACTCCTTGAAAAAAAATAGTTATCCAAGATTCACTATACATGATTTTTCAAACTTCTTCATTTCTTCCGTAATATTTCTAAGTTAGGATTTTTATTTTCTCTTATTTATTTACATAGTTTCATTTTTGTCCTTGTGATGACTTAAATAAAAGTTATCTTCATCTTCCATTCATTACCATGAAACTTTTAAAATATCAATTGCATGTATGTCAATGTAAAGAATCCTCTTTCACACTTATTGACCCATGTATGTATCAAAGTAATAATTCATAACTATTTATGGTTTCCATGTAAGTTAACCTTTATCACACATCATCATGTGTCCTCAAATAATAATCTTAATGGTTTTCAAACACTCTATTATAAATTATATGTCAACATACACCCACTTAGTTTCAATATTCTCCTTTGTATTTTTCACATAATTAACAATAAATCTAACTTCAATTATCAAAAAATAAAACACACAGCCATTGGTTACAAGAATTTATCCCTTTATATTTTTTTGGAAATTATATCATAAATCCTTTCATCTCCATGATCCATAATATCACACTTTCCTCTTCATTAAGTAATGATAGGTGTCTCTCCCCATTTAAATTTTTCTCCCAAATCACTAAAAATATATTGATTTATTGGTAATTCTATACTCCCATTTTAATAATAAAATTAAAAGGAAATTTTTACAATAGATTTAAGATATAATCTTATGAACCTTTTGATAAATAATTTTATCTACATATTTACACATTTTCTGTATATATCAGATTCTATATTTAGAGATACCCCCCCCCCCCCCCACGTTGTAAGTAATATTAAGATCCTCATTGTTATATTTTATAACATTTTATTCATTTAATAGATTAAACGTAATCTCATGAACATTCTCTCCCCCAAGACTAAACTTTATTACCTCTACTTGTATCCTTATTTGAGACCATTCATTAGGTTACCAAGGGCTTAAAAATTGCTTATTTGACAAATTATACATTTTTAATTAATATCATAACACTCAAAACACTAGCTACACTTATTAAATATTTTCAATTATTTAATCTAAAAATTATAAAATTGTCATCAACAAATACTCAAAGACTATTAGGTCAAAATTCGATGTAGGAAATAATATTCTAAGTTAACAACATTAATCTTGTCCATTAAACTCACCCACTTACATAAAAGTATGAAACTTGAACATTTATCTTATTAATAAAATACCATAGGATCTCAATTACAATTTTAAAGGTAATATACAAATAAAAAACAAATCACAAAGCATGTGGTTCATGAAATTTATTGATCTTCATGATATATCACATGATACTACATTTTTAAAGAAATACACCTATTTTATTTAACAAATTTTCTATCCTTGATCAAATAAGACATAAAATCCTCTAACATTAAGAATCAAAATAGATACTCACAAAATTACTTCTAGAACCAAATTTAAGAAATATATTCCTCATGTAATTATCCTTTTATAAGTTATAGGCATCCTGAAATAGATGGATGAACAATGTAAAATATACATAAATAAAACATTTACTCTTCATTGGATGTTGCTTCTTCTACATAAATATCGGGGTTTTTTACTCATTCTTCATTGTCTAAAAACACTAAATATATGTCATATACCAATTTTTTTGACATTAGGATTGATACAAATGAATTACTATAACTATATTTATGATCCCAACTCAACATTCACTATATTCGCCTTTCTTGAAATAATCTCTCCTTTTTCAATGAATTCATCACAAGGATTGTGTATCCCCTTTAATCTTTCACATATTCCACACTATTTATAATAATTAATTTAATGGGGGATATGGATACATAATAGACGTACTCAAGTAGAGGAATATAGTTTGACTTAGTAAACCATCCCCTTTCTTGTAATTTTCTTCAATGAATTCTTTGGTGTTATACTTTTAGTGACATTGATAACATAAATATCTTCTCTGGTGTATAAAATTTAAGTATACATTTTATTTTTCTAGGAATTAAACTCCTATGTGATATTGACCCCATTAGCACAATTTTCATCTAATACTCATGATATATTCGTAATGTTTCTTCCTACACATGAGAACACACCTTTTGTTTTCGTCTCCTTTTATTGAATAGAATTTTTTAAACCATATAGACATTCTCCTTACTTTTGTTATTTTATATCCATTAAAAAATAATATTAATTAATAATTGGTGACTCTTTGTTCTTGTATTCATCAATATTTCCCACAACATGTGTAACATTCTACATTAACCTAAATTATTTTTGTAATTCAATCCATAAATTTTTTTAAGTACTTTTATATTTTTTCATGATAAACACTTAATTTATTTCATTATTTTAATTATTTTAAAACAATAAACATAATTATTAGAGAAACATGTTTTCATTTGATTAAAACATACATCTTCATTGTCATGGGAGGGAGGTACTTCTATGTCATAACTCAATTATTTTTATTATGAATTATATTTTAATATTATAAAGGTTCATAAAGATATAAATTATACTAAAAAAACTCACACTACATGCATTTTTATCTCAATTGATATGTTTCACCTGGACTCTTTTAACTATTGAGATATTTTTTTTCAAAATACAACCATAGTATGCCCAATAACACTATAATAGTGGAAATTTATTTTCACTTTCCTTTAATAACCATTGATTCTTTATTTATCTAGAAAACCATTTTTCTACATTGAATCTAAATATTTTTTTATGTATTCTAGTTATTAAGGATATAATAGAGGGATCTCTATCTACCCAATTCATTTTGAGTATTTCAACATTACATTAAGGTATTTTATTTTATTAACCTTCTATAGTGATTTATTGAACATTTATTCCATTATTTATCAACCCTACCTTCATAAATTTAAACTCTTTATGTTTTTTACAGAGTAGAATAATTTTAGATGTTAGTTTTTCTCTTATTCCATAATTATTTTGAATTCAGGTAAATGTTCTCGAAGTAAATTTATTTACACTTTCATTTTCCAATTAATTATTTCAATTTATCCCTTAAGGGACTAATCCCCATGATATTTTAATTTATTATCTAGAACTAACAATAATATGATTGAAAATTATATTTATATCTTGATTTACAAATAATAAACCATTTATTGTAAGGATTGTATCTCTCCTTGATTTTGTAAAAACATTTTATATATTGTAAAATATATTTTTCCTATTATTCATAGGAATAATCATTTCATTCCTCTTGAATTAAGGATTTTCCATTTCCTTTTTTGAAAGAAATATTCAATGAAATTTTACACCTATTTGAATCAGTAAATCCAATCACATTTACCTCAATAGGAGTATCTATTTTTTATAGGTATTTTCTTTCTTTTATTTTCTATTTTATTTCCTCTTAAAATGAAATAATTTTCATCATATTTTATTATTAACAAACTATAATTAAAATATTTTCAACATTCCGTTGTGGATGGAGTTACACAATTTTATATATATAGGGGTTATTTGTTAGTAACATTTAAAAATTATTACATATAATACAATTAATCACATTAATGAGTCTTCTTAATAACCTTGTCAGTCACATCATTGATTAAATATCTAAGACCTTTTCATGATAAACCCTTTCTTCATCTTTTTAAATTATATTCATAATGATTACATATAATAGAATAATTTACATGATCCTATAAAAATCCATGTATCTATTTGCTCCAACATTTATAGTTATTTCTATAAATAAATATGAGGTTTAATACATGAAACAATGTGTGGAACAAAATATATAAATAGTTACAATTCATTGCGCTCCAAGTTAGAACATATGGGCTCGAATACCAATTAGTGTGAATAATGGGTTATGATATTAAGGTACACAAAGAGGTGTTAGGGGTGTGAATTAGGGTACTATATAATTTTAAATTATACAAAATAAATCTTAAACCATCATTTGATCTTGATCTCTTGTTAGGAAAAAAATGTTCAATATACAACTCCCTTAATTTGACTCATAATGAATATCAAAAATATATACACAAAAATAATACCAATGAGAAAACAAGTATTTTTACTTGATTTTCCTACACTTTGATACATCTAGGGAGCATTTATGAATGAATTTAATCAGGTTTGTATAAATGGAGTTTATAATCATGGTGGAATTCCATATAGTGGATGATCAAAAGTCATATCTTAGAGAGATCATCTTTTAGGATTTTTTATCATGTGTCACTAATTATTCTTTTTTGGATTTTAATTTTTAAGGGAAATAGGTAAGACATATAAATGATTTTTTATTTTTATGACTCAAATAAATAGTATAATAAAAACATATTATGACGTGAATAATATTCATGAATGTTGAGTTAACCTAAGGTGGATTACATATACATACCAAATCATTGATTCATCATATTTACAATAAATAATCTATTGTTATGGAGTTTAATTACCCAATGATTATTACTAATTTTTTACTTTTTCTAAATAAACCTGTATTGTATCGTATTATACACCATTATAAACATAAATAATATAATGAAACAAAGAAAATGCGATGTTTCAATACTAAATATTTTTACATTAATCCGAAATGAAACAAATTAAAATTCAAAACATTATAACTAAAAAATATATACATAAAATAAAAATTTTAAAATAGAAAAATATGGATTTCCCCAGTATAATAGAATCATTTCCCCATTACAAACACTATAGAGAAGAATCAAAATATTAGTAAATCAAGAAACATTATAGAAAATGGAAATATTGAACCATGATATATGCTTAGGTGAATAGTTTATGAAGGAATTTATAGGTTTTTAAAGGAGGTAAGGTGACAGTTGGAATATTAATGTGACCGTTGGAATGGTAACTTGACCATTGGGAATAGTGACATGAACATTAAAAATAGTAATTTGGCAATTAGAATAGTAATTACACCTCAATATAATAAATTATGATATATATAATATTTACCATTATTAATTTATGTAAATATAAATTTTATAATTTCAAAAAATAAATATCATTCTTGAAAAAACATCAAGACGATATATGCACATTTTAAATAAAAATTATTATAAACTATTTCATGGAAATCACAATTTTTGTATTAGAAATGAATATTTCTTATTTCAGAAATTTGTTTTTGATAAAATTAAAATAATATTTAAAATATGAACATAAAAATTGTACAAGGGTTATTTTTTTGTAATTTTATGAAATACTTCAATTTTTGAGTGAATATTAAAAATACAGTTTTCACATACCCTATATATCTCAAATTACATAATTCATGATATAATAATGGAATAATCCTTTTTAAAACTTTAGGATCGGAATTTTTATATGTAGTTTAATACTGATTTAATTAAAATATTAGAATATAAAATTTCTAACCTAAAATTAACTTTCCAAAATTTAAAGTCAAAAGTGATTCCTTAATATTACAATTTTTCTTTCTTTTCACCTTATATATTAATAAACTATTGAATTGTAATCCTAAATAGGATTTAAAGGCATAAAATGTTATATAATATTTATATATGATTTAAAATATTAAAAATAAACTATTATATGTTTTAACTTTAATATATTATTTTATGAAATATTTTATTCAAAAAATACCCTTATCCTCATGTATAATTAACCCCTCTTTCTTCCCGTGTAAAATCAATCCCCCATCCATTAAAAAGCCCATTATCCCCAAAAATCCTCCCTCTAAATCCCTTTATAATAATTAGTTACATTCTAGAGAAAACCAAATCAACTCACAAAGGGGTAATATTATCATACATGAGAAGGCACACCGAGGATTAAGTAAGTTCTGATCCAATTCAATATCATTTTATTTATTCTTCCTCTTCAATTTCTTTTCCAAAAACCCTTTCACAACCCTAAAATAATTAATTATTTAGTAATTTAGCATTATATAAATTATTCTAACCTATTTTAATTATCCTGATACTATATATATAAATTTTAAACTTTTCTTCCCCCCTCTCTTGATAATGTCCCACCAACATTGGTTAACCACCTATAGAGACATTACCATGTGAAAATATATGACCATAATCATCGGTGGATATTATAAAATATATAAAATATATACATATTTAATTATTTTAATTATATGATTGTGTAATTAATTGTAATAATAAACAAATAAAATTTAATAATATAGTGAAACCAATGCAAAATAGTAAATTTTATGAAATACATTCTTTCAAAATGAATCAATTTCATTAACTAAAATTAAGAAATAAAATAAAATGATTGTAATTGAAAAATATTTTTAAAAATTAGTATAATTAACATTTGGATAAACATTTTAATAAATATTATTTCATTATTCAAGAGGTTTAAAAATGAAGAAATAAGGAAATAATTATGGTAAGGGGATTATCAAACCCAACATCCAATCTTTTGGTTATACATCCTTCACTCCAAATATCAGTGTGGAATTTTTTTTAATATTCCTCATATATATTTTCATTTATCTCTCATTTTCTATTCGGGGATATATATTATTCCAATGTGATTCTATGAAAAATATAGTGAATTTTCAAAAATAATTATTCTTTCCAAAAATCATCTTGATTCCACTAAAGTTATTTCTTATTCTCTTAAGGGTGATGAATTGTAAAACAAATATGATGTTACTTATTCTTTTGGAAACCCCAATGTTAATTCATAAAATAATTCTTTATTAAATCTTTATGAAACCCATTACTTTCCATGGTTTAGTCAATGGATATAATTAATATATGTTCTATGTGGAAGGCATGATTATGTAAATTTTATGATGTGACAGGTTGGTTTGAATTTATTTATATTTATAATGCATTGGGTGATTCGACTTATCTCATGAAATGATTGTTATTGTGTGTGAAAATTATTTTCTCATTATTCACAATGATGATATTATGGTTATGCACATATGTTCTGTGTGAACATGATGCTAGCTTTGTTCACAACTACATGTCGTATTTCAGCACAATGACATGATGTTTCATTTTTATGTATTTCATAATTTCATGTCTTTATCCATGGATTCCTTGATAATGTTTATGATAATCATATTCCCATGTAATGATGAAGATGATTAATCTTACTCATGTTATATTGATTCATGACACTTATTCATCCTGATATTAGGGTTTTATCTCACACCTTTCATTGATGTAAATCTATAGATGGTTATTTGTATTCAGGAGAACATTGTTGGAGTTGGTGGACTATAACCAACTGCATTGTACTTTATTAATTAATAAATACCTTATCCCATCTTTATTGTTCATCTGCGTGACAATTCATGTGATAATGTCCTAAGTATAACTATTGCATTAAAGGGTTAGAGAGGATCCCTGCTATGACGAGAACCCGAAAGTTCCATAACACTGTTCTTGAATTTATGTTCTATAGAAGGATGATGTTATTTGGGGAACAAAAATAAAACATTACATCAGGGGTGAGGACTCATAAAACATTCAGACACCTTCTCATGGTATGCTTCTTTGGTAATATCTATGAAGATATTATGAGAATGGGACCCACCAGTAGGAAATCAACATTTGATACTATCATTGGATTTTCCTATCTGTGGACATTTGTATTGGACCTTATACTTTATAATTATTATTAATGGGTATTAAAACATGCGCACATAGTTGTATTGAAGAATACTATGATGACACATTGTTCTCACTGAGGTAAGATATGTTGGGTGCATCATGAGTAATATGGCATTAATAGATAATGCGATAAAGTATTTGTCCCCTCTATTCCATGATGGAAGTAGATATCTCAGTCCCATTTATGGAATTGATATAGGCTAAATAAATCCATGGCCATTGTGAGGAATGTGAAGTTAAATTCCAAAAATTCAAATAATGAATAATCGAGCACATGGGTTGATGGAACTAGCATGAAACCCGCTTGATTGGAGATATTGAGACAAATGGATTACATTACAAGTTAAGAATTCATAAGAGGTGACACGTCATTGAGACATTAACTTATTTCTCATTGGGTTCCTTAGGGTGTTTCTAGACGCTGACATTATATTGTAGGTAGGCTCTGCCTAATTCCACTGAGAAAGAGTCCTAGAGGGTCATGCCCAAAGTGTGTATAAGTATCTCATTTAAATATTAATTTAACAAGTTGAATAACGATTATTCCTGATTTTGGTTTAACAATTTTTCAAGGATTTCTGATCAAATTTATTTCAACATTAGTTATTTGATAGTATATATTATTGGTGAAATAATATATTTATTAGTGAGTAATGTAGTGATATTTATTTGAGAAATAAATAGCCATTATTTAAGGTATAATAAATGTGGTATAGGAAATAAAGGGAATGGAAAAACAAAAGTACAGGCCGTGTATATATTAATATAAATGTCGTGTATTTTGGGAATTTATGAGAAATAATATTATTTATTTAATTAAATAATATTAGGTGTAATTCACTAGGTTCATGTCATGTAATAATAATAGTCCACTATTATTAAAAGACATGGGGTATTACTAAAAATTAAATGAAATGAATAAATGATTTCGTGTAATTAATTCATTTAATTATTATATGTAATTAAAATACCAATTATGAGATACTCATTAGCTGATCCATTTTGGTGTAATTGTGCACAATGTATCTATAGAAAGCTCTCAAGAAAAGAGAGAATTATTTTCTTCCAAGAACGCTCTATAGCTGCAAGAGAGAGATCCTCCTCAACTGGATCAAGGCAATCGAAGGCAGATATCGCATGCAAAGGCTCTTCTACTCTAATACTCGGATATACCTTCAGCGACATCCAGAGATACCTGAAGCACATGTGTATCACCTCTAGATGAATCCTATACATGGATTCTATGACTCAATGATGGATCACATCATATTATGACCAGAAACATCAACGGAGAGAGAATTCAATCAAGGTAATTCATGTCTTTTAATTAAATTAATTATAGACAACATATGATGATCATCATTATGGTTTCAGTACTCCCTTATTTTTCTTTCATTATTCATTTAATTCAAAAGATCTGGCGTTTTATTATCATAATGGATCTTACATTGATTGTTTTTAATGGAAAATTTATTGTTGGGTACACCGACCAACACACTTCCACTATGCCCTAAACCTACAAGTGGAATCAGAGTGGTCATATTGTTGATTATAATTGTTTAGTTTTCTGTTGGTAATTTACTCATTTAATTATTTATTTTATACAATTCAAGTTAATTGTTATGCAAATATGAATCTCAAGATCTGTTCCTCCTCTCTCGTTTCTTGTTCACCAAACATAAATGAATTTTTCTTTTTCTTTTTACTAATATAAAATAGAGTATCTCATCTAGAGGTTCCAAAAATTCCTCACCGTACAACACCAGAATACACGGCATGTATTCAGATGTACATGTCATGTAGTCTAGGTTCAATACATCAGATTGTTCCTCCAAATCAGGTCGTGTGTTGGAGTATTTCTAAGTCTTAAATGACACCGTGTGTTGACCGAGAATGGGTGACACACGGTTTTCTAACTACACATTGTGGTCCACTGAACACGGTGAGTAGTCACTTTGTGTTAGGGTTGGACGATGTACCACATACACATCTTCCCCAGCTGGAAACCATGTAATGTGAATACTATGCAGCTTGTGTCCCACTGAAAACATTGTGTAATCTGAAGAATTTCTGAAGTACATATTCGCGCCATGTCCCCTAGCATGTACTTCGGATGGATGGTGAACAAAATGTACACGCCATGTAGTTGAAACAACTGGTTGTGTACTCATCCAAGTTATGCAGATTTATTAAAATTTATTATTATATTATAAAAACCCTTGGGACGTGTACCATAGTATGTTCATTATGAAACAAAATTCACTGGGTTTCCTCCAATGTATAAGTTACATACAAATATAATTTTAAATGAATTTATTTGTTTAAAATTATGATGGATGAGAATCTCATGGAAGTACAGAAAAAGGGTTTACGATTAAAGGATGGATTAATTAATGATAATTAATTGATTCGAGCATGATTTATCTTAAACAAGAACTATTAAAGAATTGAATGCATGTTTTACTTTTGTATAAATATCATTTCATGTATGGATGATCATGAGCTAGAATAAGTCCTTTTTATGTGAATGGTTTCTTTTAATTTATTTATCTAAATTAAATTTGTTGGCATGTGAGCCTTCTCCTCATTAATATGTAGTCCTTATGTGCCCAAGTTTTCTTTTATGTAAAACCCTATTTTACCCCTCACCTATGTGTGAGATAAAATCATATTTAATAGATATATCTCCCAAGCTAGTGGAGGTGGCTCAAGCAATGAGCCAAGGTAAATCCAATCTATGGAGATATAAAGGTGGACTATTGGGAAGCTGTAAACACGAACCAAAAAGGTTCAAGGTGTTTCTCCCCTACGTCTCATGTTAGTTTATCAACTCCTAGATAAACTAACCAATATAATAAGCTTATGGTCATACAATTTAAAGTATTTCTGCCAGTTTCATGGTTAATTTATTGTGGGTTTGTTGTCATGATCACATAATTAATGAATTAAACATGCATTCAATATGGAGCTAAAATAAGACGGACTTATACGTAAATATTATCTTAGACATGGTTAATCAGTTAAGTATATCTCACTTAATAATAATATGAATTTAATCAAAGATAATAAAATGGAAATTTAGGCATAAGTATAAAATCCCTCAAAGAAAATATTAAGTCGGTATAGCCTTATATAATCTTTGTTAGAATTGAACCATAGTTCAAAGTGCTTGACCAACCCTAGTTGGGGTGATTTCAATTATTGGGGAATTGTAATTAAAGTTTTTGGGTTAAAATTAATTGGTTAACATCAAGGTTTGACTACCACAGTAAGTCATGGTGTGACTAAGAGGAAAACGTTGAAGAAATTCAATATAAAATGATTTTGGGATTGGGGAGTCTACTCAATGGATCAAGGAGCTACAAGTTATTACAGTTGTCATTTAGAATGCCTAACTAAAAACCCTTCATGTTTCTTGATCAACCATAGTGGGTGTAATGATAATGGAAATATGGATCCTTTCCACAATAATATTCAGGCAACCGAATATTCTGATGTCAATGGTGAGGGTTATTGGATTTCGATAAAATAGTGGTAGACTAACAAGTACTAATTAATTTATTTGTCTCTGTTTTATCATGGTAAAGTACTAATTTTTTTATCATATTAATTTAGTATAAATGGCAAGAAAAAAGACTTTAAACACATCATTCTGAACCATAATCAATAAGGAAAACCTTCTCACTAGCACCAATTCAACGAATGGAAGAGGTGTTTAGGTGTCATCCTTATCCAAGAGAGGAAATTGTATATGCCAGAAGATCTTATTCTAGTTGCTCCTAGAAAAGAGGACATTGATGAGGAACTATATCTCTATATGAAACATATGGATGATGTCATATATTTCCAATGTTTCATGTTATCATCCATATCTAATGAGTTCTTCAAGAAACATGAAAACATGGATACGTATAGCATGATGACCCACATTAAGGATCTATACCAAGAGAAGGCGAGATAGGAGAGATATAAGATCTCCAATGCTTTATTTATAATTATTCTTGTAGATTCTTTACCATATGGGCCTCTTGTATTCAATCTTATTGGCTACATTGAATTTTTGGACATCTTAGGGATTATGTTCCCATATGAGTTGAATACAGATCTCATCCTATCTTCACTACAAAATACCTTATGTAGCTTTATTGTTAACGATAACATTAGAAACAATGAGAAGAGTCTATTGGAACTTCTGACCTTGATTCACCAGGTAGATAAGGATATGGGGTGTGACAAACCCGCAGTCCTTATGGTGAATAAGAAAAGTAAGGACAAGGAAAAGGGGCCAAGGATTCATAAACTATCTGAATTCCCTGATCACCATTCCTCCAAGAAGGGGAAGATTCAAATGTAGGGAAAGGAATGGGAGGTGGTATGTTTTTTATCTGGAAAGCAAGGCCACTAGAAGAGGAACTGCTCCCATAAGCATAGGGACTCTAAAGTTGTGTTCGTTATTGATTGTAATCTTTCCATTTGAACACATTGGGTATTAGATACAGCTTGTGGGGCTCACATATATATTCAAATGTAGGAACCAAGTATATTGAGAATGATTTCCAGAGGAGAGGTGGATCTTCGAGTTGCCAATGGTGCGAGGCTGGCTACGTTGTCAATCAGTAATTACCATCTATAATTTCTGATAGGGATGATTTTGGTTTTACATAAGTGTTATTATGTTCCTAGTGTTACCAAAAAATAATTTCTATATCATGTTTGGATATGGATGGATTTTTTTCATGTTTTAAAATCAGGGTTGCGTCCTTTATAAGAACAACTTATATTATGGTATGACGCATTTAAATAATGGGTTGTGTGTATTAAATTATGAAAACCAAGTGTTGTCAATTCATAACAATAAAAACTCACATGACTCATACATCACCCAGTTGTAGTATCACCATCGCAGTCATTCAAACAAGAAGTTTCTGACAATGCTCTACCAAGATATTTGTTTAGACTCTACTAAGCTAAAATCACTTTATAGATGTCACACTTTTTTACAAGAAAAACTGACCACACCACCATTCATTAGATAGGGTTAAAGGGAAACAGAGTGTCTGGGATTGGTGCACAATGATGTGTGTGGACCATTTCCAGTATAATGTGGAGGTGAATATTCTTACATAATTACTTTTACTGATGATTTGAGTAGATATGGCTATGTCTACATAATGAGGTATAATTCGGAGTCCTTAGATAAATTTACGGAATTCAAGAAGGAAGTAGAGAATCATCTTGGTAAGAAGATAAATAAACTTCCATTGGATGTAGGTGGGTAATATATTAACCAACAGTTCATCGATATTCTACGAGAGTCTGGGATACTATTTCACCTCACCCCTCCTTATACACTATAGTTAAATGGTGTTAGTGAAATGTAGAACCCCACCTTATTGGGAAGGGTGAGGTCGATGATGAGTCATAAAGATCTTTCATTATCCTTTTAGGGATATGCATTACAAACTACAACATACTCATTAAACTTAGTACCAACTAAGGCGGAAAATGGAATTCCCTCTAAGTTATGGACTGGAAATAAACTAATTTTGTCACACATAAGGGTATGGTGATGTGCGGTTTTTGTTAAGGCCTTCTTAGGCAACAAACTAGCACCCAAGGGCACGAGGTGTATCATTATAGGATATCCCAAGGGAAAAAATGATATTACATATATAACTCTTCAGAAAATAAAGTGATTGTTTCTAGGTAATCCATCATTCTTGAGAGGGATAACATCCTCAAAAAAGGATAGTTGGAGAAAGATTTAATTCCATGAAGTTAAAGCTCAAAAAGCATAAGAGTTGGTATAGGAACAAGTTCCATAGGTCCCCATGGATTAGGTTACAAAAACAATAGTACTGTGTAGGAGCTCAAGAAGGTAAGGGAACCAGAGTGATTTGGTTTCCTAGTCACCAAGGATGGTGAATCATTATTGTTGGATAATGATGACCCACTCTCCTATAATGAAGTAGTAAAAATCATATAAGATGAAAGATGGAAAGAAGATATGAATTTAGAGATGGATTCTATGTATCAGATCCAAGTCTGGGTTTTGGTCAATGAGCCATTTGATGTAAAGCCTCTTGGGTGAAAATGGGTATTCAAGAGAAACATGGAAATGGATGTTCAAGTTAAACTTATAAAGCAAGGCTAGTGGCTAAAGGATTCAGACAACATCAAGAAATTTAAAATGATGAAACCTTCTCACCAGTTACCATTTTTAAATCCATAAGAATCATACATGCCATATCAGCTTACCATGAATACAAGATTTGGAAAATTAATGTCAATATAGTATTCCACAATGGGAAACATTAGGAAGATGTCTATAAGACACAACCAGAAAGGTTTGTTACACCAGGTGGAACCAAATGTGTTTGAAAGTTACAGAAATCCATTTATGGATTAATGCAAGCATATAGGTCATGGAACATCTGATTTGATGAATCCGTAAAGGAATATGGTTTCATTAAGAATGAGTTTGAGACATAGGTTTATAAGTGGTTTAATGGGAATGTGGTCACTATCCTTATAGTATATTTTAACGACATATTACCTATTAGAAATGATGTACCAGTTTTACAGTCAGTGAGGATTGTATAAGCAAGTGTTTCTCCATAAAGGAATTGGGTGAATCAGCCTACATTCTAGGGATCAAGATCATTCGTGATAGATCCAAGAGGGTACTTGGACTAATTCAGGGTACATACATCGACCATATACTAAAGATATTTAGTATGGAAAAATCCACGAGGTATTGGTTCCAGTGTCACATGGCCTACATCATTCTAAGAAAATTTGTCCTCAGACAAAACTGGAAAAAGATAGAATGAGTAATATCCCATACGCTTCGGCTATAGGATCCATCATTTATTCTAGGTTATGTACCAGGCTTGATGTTGCCTATGCACTGAGTATGGTAGGAAGATATCAAGAAGATCCATGAAAACAACATTATACTACTATTAAAACAATACATAATTATTTGAGGAGAACTAAGGATATGTTCCTAGTGCGTGGAGGAGACGAGGAGATTGTCATCAAAGGGTATGATAATGATATTTTTTAAAAAGATCAGGATGACTTGAAGTAGCAATCTGGATATGTTTTCTGTCTCAATGGAAGAGTTGTGAGCTGGAAGAGATTAAATCAACCAGTTTCCACTTATTCTACAGTGTATTCTAAATATATAGTGGATTATGATGTATCCAAGGAATCCCTCTAGTTTCAAAACATTGTTAAGGATTATTATGTAGTACCTAGAAGTAAAGATCCTAATACATTTTCTTGTGATAATACTGTAGTGGTGGCTCTGGAAAAAGAACCAAGGTCACATCAACAGACAAAGAACATACTCCAGAAGTATCCCCTCTTGGGGGATTTCTATCGAAGGGGTGAAATTTCAATGAGTAGAGTGTCCACATAATAGAACGTGGTATACCCCATTACTAAAGGAATGTCTCATCAGAAACATGGATATCATGTGAGAGCTAGAGGGTTAATTGTTGTTAGTTGTTGTCTCTTGTCCATGTAGGATTATGTTGGAGTTGGTATCATAGTGCCAACAACATGTTACTTTATTCATTAATAAATACCTTAACACATCTTGATTTTTCTTCTGCATGACAATACATGTGATAATGTCCCAACGATTGCTATTTCATTAAAAGGTCATAAAAGATCCCTGCTACGATGAGAACTCAGATGTTTTATAACACTGTTCCTGAATATATTATTTATGGCCGAATGAGGTTATTTGAGGGACACAAATAATACATGATATTAGGGTTGAGGACTCCTAAAACATTGAAGAACCTTCTCATGGTGTGCACGCTTGTTAATATCTAGAAGGATATTATATGAACGGGACCCACCAGAAGTAAATCCACATTTAATAGTGTCATTGGTTGTTTCAATATGCAAATGTGTGTTTTGGTCTATACACTTTATGATTATTATTAATCGGTATTAAAACTCACTCACTTATATGTATTGATGAAAACTGTGACGAAACACTATTCGTGATGAGGTAGGATATGTTGGGTGCATCACGAGTAATACTACATTAATAGATAATGCGAGAAAAGATTTTTCCCTTCTATTCCATAATAATTTTAGATATCACATTCCCTTTGATGGAATTGATATAGCCTAAATAAATCTATGGCCATGGTGAGGAATGGGAAATTTTAATTATTTAAATTCAAAGAATGAATAATCAAGCACATAGGTTGATGGAACTAGAATACAACCTGCTTGAATCGAGATATTGAGAAAAAGGGATTACATTACATGGTAAGCATTCATAGGTGGTGGCACGTCATCATAGTGTTAACTCCATTCTCTATGGGTGCCTTAGCATGTTTCTACACTATAATATTGGAATTTAGGTAGGATCCGGCTATTTCCACTGAGAAAGAGGCCTAGAGGTTCACACAATAAGTGTGTCCAAGTATATTAGTTAAATATTAATTTGACAAGTTGAATAATTATTCTTTTTAATTGTGGTTTAATAATTATTAATGTATGTCTAGTCTCATTTAATTCGACAATAATTATTCAAGAGAATATATTGTGGGTGAACTAGTATATTTATTAGTGAGTAATGTAGTAATATTTATTTTAGAAATAAAAAGCAATTATACATAGTCTAATAAATGTAGTGGAGAAAATTAAAAGAATGAAAAAAAAGTACACACAGTGTATATGTTAATATACACGCCATGTATTCTAGGAATTTATGAGAAATGATATTATTAATTTAATTAAATAATATTAGGTCTAATTTGTTGGGAGTATATCAAGTAATAATAATAGACAACTGTTATTATTAGACATGGGGTAATACTAAGAATTAAATGAACTGAATAAATGTTTTTGGGTAATTAATTTGGTTTATTATTCTGTATAATTAAAATCCCATTTTCTTTAAAGAATGCACTCAAGATACGAGAGATTGATCCTCCCCCATTGAATCAAGGAGATAAAAGGTGGACATATCAAATGAAGTCTCTTCCATGATAACACCTAGAGATACCTTCAGTGGCATTCAGAGATATGCGGAGCACATGTGGATCACCACTAGAGGAATCATACACTTGGATTCTACAACACAATAGTAGATCACATCGAATCATGACTGGAAACATAAACAGAGAGATAATACCATCAAGGTAATTCTTTTATTTTAATTAAATTAATTATAACTAGCATATGATGATCCTATTTATGGTTTTGATACTCCGTTCTTTTTCTTTCGGAATTCATTCAATTATGAAGATGCATCATTTTAGTATCGTAACTAATCTTCGATTGATCATTGTTAACATAAAAAATTATAGGTGGGTACACCAACCAATGCGCTTCTATTATTCCCGGAACCTATAAACATGAGGGTCACTAAGAAGACAATCAATATGTAATTAGATAATTTTTATGTATTATTTTCTTAATGTTGTGTATGAGCCTAATTTTTTAAAGATAATAAAACTTTTGGTCTTGGATTTGTAATTATATTATGTAGTTTAAATATAAAATGATTAAATATTCATTTAAGAAAACATTGGGTCTTTATAATTTTTATCATAGAATGGTTTAGTTAATTTAGGATTTAGGATTAGAAAAAGAGTGAAAACCAGAACTATAAGTCTTTATATAGGAAAAACATCCAAGAGGAATCTTTTTAAAAATTGATAAATAAAGGGATCCCATAAGATATGCATTTAGTGTTAAATATGATAAATAATTATTTATTCATTCATTCTTGGTTGATTTTAATTTTGTTCAAACCTTTTATATTTTATAAAATGATGGAAACTAGGAGAAACCATGCCAACAACCCATTTGAGGGACAATGCAACGATTGTCTGAATGACATCAGAAATTCCATGGGATGTGGAGTTAAAAACATTATGGAGATTATTACCCATCTATTTTAGGATATTAAAAATATCCTGAAACATTTGTAACTTTTTCCTTCGACCAAGAAGGATCAACAAGCCATTGAGTCCTTCATGTGGTAATGACCACGGATTTTGAGTAGAACTTATGATTTACTTCTTATGGAACAATGGTTTAACTCAATGGAGAATATATTTTCTATGATCCATTTCTTGGAGAGGATAAGTTGAATATGGATATCTATAATAATGATGGTGAATTCTATCAATAGTGGGAATTGATAAAGAACACAAAGACAAAGGCTGAAATGAAAGATATGGAGAGTGAAGACTTTAAGAAATAATTTATTACCATGTATTTCCCTCAAACTCATCAAACAAAGATGGAGAGATAATTATAATTTCTGATAATAATGGAAGGTTAATCCCTCATGGATTATGAGGGAAACGTCATAGGGATTTCAAGATATGTGTTGGACTTTTTATTAATTATGATAGATAATTAGATAGATTATTTAGTGGTTTAAAAACACGCATTTTAAAGGAACTAACTAAAAAATAATTTTAGAGTAATTAAGAAGTGTTTTGATGTGCTCTAAATTTAGATATTGAGTTTGATGAATAGACCCATGGTTATAAATATAACATGAGAAGATTTTAGATTCAATCCAATGGGTCAAATGAAAAATGAGCAAATAGGATCCAACGTACCACATGTAAAAAATGGGGGAATAAGATGCATTGGAATCTCCTCAATGTAATTGGGAAATTATTCAAGTATAGAATATATGTACAAAAATATCATGAATGTTGAAGAGATATAATGAAGTTGTCCAACATGATGGAGGAAATGAGAGACCCTCCAAATGAACTACATATGGTTCGATGCCTCAAATGAAGGGAGAAAGGGAACTAGGAATGCTAGTGCACTAAACCTATATTCCTTGAGGTTAATCAGTATCAGATTCCACCATAGTAAGTGGAGAAAGGGGAAGATTATTAAATTATAACTGCTTAAGTGGAGTAAGAAAACATTGTTATACAAGGTATGATTCATATTCACTCAATAATTTAAAATGTCTTATTTTATTCCGGTTCTACAAATTCCTTTATATCCAAAAAATTTTCTAGAAAAATTGAATTGATGCCCTAATAACTTTATGTTGATTTATCTATAAAAATGATTAGGGGTTCTATAATTGAAACCTTAGTGTTGGACTCTTCCCCTATTGAAATATGTTGGAAGATTCTTCTGATGGATCTCATAATACTCTCATTGGTGTAATTTGATACTATAATGGGAATGGATTGGCTATAATTATATAAATCATACATCAAATATCAAGAAAATGAAATATCTTTTAATATTAAAAAAAATCTCTTGATCGAATAAAAATAAAAGGACGATCAGAAATTACATTTGGAAAATACCTCAATGGTGTGGTTGTTGATACCCTAAAGAGAATCATACCTTTCCCAAATGGTGGTTTCAATGATGAGAATAAAATTTAGCAAAATATCCATTATAATAGAATACACCAATGAATTCCCTAAAGAGTTACACAGACTTCCGCTAGATCTTGATGTAGAGTTCTTAATAATGTTCGTACTCGAAGATACTCCCTTATCAAAATGCCCCTATGAGATGGGCCCAATCCATATAGATCAATTAAAGAAACATCCTCAATAGAATTTGGAAAAGGGGTTCATACACCCTAGTGTATCACCGTGGTGTTCTATAGTGATATTTTTTTGGTAAGAAGGATGGATCAATGCAGATGGGTATTGTTTACTGAGATCTCAACATGATCGCCATAAAGAAAAATTATCATCTACCATGGTTTTATGAATTTTTTGATCAGATAAGAGGATATTAGTACTTCTTAAAGGTGGATCTTCATTCAATATGTCATCAAATCAAGGATAAGATGGATGATATTCATAAGACAACATTCCACACAAGGTATGTACACTATGAACTCATAGTTATTCCCTTCATCATAACTAATACCCCATAAATTTTCATGTATTTGATTAATAGAGTCTTTAGATACTATCTAGACAAATTTTTTAATGTTTATCAATGATATACTCATTTATTATAAGTGTAAGGATAAACATTAAGAACAACTATGAATTTTTCTAGTGAAATTATAGAAAAAGAAAATGTATTCTATATTCATCAAGTAAGGCTTTTGGATGTAGAAATACTCATTATTCGCTCACATCATCACAAATGAGGGAATTTATATGTACCCTTAAAATAAAAATATGAATGATAAATAGACCAGACCCAGTGGTGTCATATAAATCAATAGTTTTCATGTAATATATGGGTACTACAAACATTGATATCTGAATTTATCATGATTGTGGAGCTTGATAAATAAGTTAACATAGAAAGGGCTATAGTATGTCATGAAAAATGAATGTGAAGAAAGATTATAGGATCTTAAAAAGAGGCTAATAACAGTACATGTACTCACACTACCAATATATGAATATGGTTTTTTGATATACAATGATACCTCAAAGAAATAATTTGGTTTTTTCTCATGAATAATGATAATTTGATAGCCTACACATCATGATAGATTAATATCCTGTAGAATAACTACCTAATTCATGATATAGAGTTAGAAGAATTGATATTTTATCTAATGATTTAGTGAAAAGTAAGATATATATTCTGATCATAATATTATAAATTATATATTCACACAAAAAAATCTCATCATGGATTAAATAATAGGGTTAGAGATAATAAATGACTATGATTTATTTATTCAATACCATCCGAGAAAGAAAAACATGGTAGCTGATTCTCATAGCATAAAAGAATATGCTACTCTACCAACAATGTATAATTAGAAAGACCCTATCTTTTGGGATATGCAAAGGATTGATTTGGAGATCATAATAATGGGAAATACATTATGAACTTGAATCATATTTTCAAGTATGGATCTTGTTTTTAGGTTTTTTTCATAAATAGGGGTGTTTTTGGAAATTTTAGAAGTAAATGCAGTGTACTTCGGAGTACACACCATGTACTAGGTTACTAAAGGTAGCTGTGTACTAGTCATGTAATGGTCAAGACATGTCCATGTGACATGACCTAGAGACAGCCAAAAGTGGGGACTATATTAGGCATGTACACGGCATGTCCATTAAATGAACACACCCTGTACTTTTTATTTTTTTTGATTAAATGGATCGGGGTCGTGCCTAATACCTAGAATATTCTTCTTCTAACCTCATCTTTTCCAGGAGTGGCTGAGAGTGGCGATTCTTCTCTAAGCCGCTAATTCGTTATCTGTTCTCTGATTCAAAATCTGGAAGGTGTGTTGGAATCCCACTAGTGATTTCTTCCTTCTTCTTGAACCTCTCTTCCTGATTTCTCATTGCTCTCGAGTTATCCAGGTTTGAGCATTTTGACCTTTTTGTAGATCTATGACATTTTATGCCAATTCAAGGGCCAACTTTTGAGTGTGTTCTTCATAAAATGACAATGTATGTGGTTTTTTTGACTTTTGTTGGTTGTATTTGATTTTTATGTGCTAAATATCTGATTACCCATGTTTCAAGTATTTCAAGTTAAGGATTTTGATCCTTATTTTATCTGCCTTAGATTGGTTGATGGATTTATGGTTATTGATGTGTTAATATGTGAAATTTAATGTATTAATGAACACCCTATGGTTGACTTTCCTTGTTTTTATGATTAGGGTTTTTGGTCCAGGTTTCTTATGTAGAATACCTTGTTTTCCATTCCTTGCATGATAGGATGGAAATTTTTCCTTTTTCTTCTTGTTTAATTCTTATGAAATGCATTTTATTTTTTTAGAAATTTAGTAGTTTAGATTACGTTGGGCAACATGATATAGTTTACACACAATTGAGCTACATATGGCTGTGAGAACCTGGTGTAGTTAGACTATAGGGGGAATTGACGTTGACTACATCCTTAGAGTTTCTATTATATTTCACGCTACGAGACCATAGGGGGGATTGATGGTGAGTGATCCCACGATTTGTCTATTGTTTATGTTATGAGACCATAGAGTAAATTGATGTTGAGTGCTTTCCCAGAGAGTTTATTCTGGAAGGAACATAGAGAGAATTTACGGTGAGTGCTTCCTCAGAGTGTCTTTGAATTTTTATTGCATTACATGGCCATAAGGGTTAGACTGTGTGACCTACCTAGAGGGTTGAAATAAATATTTAATGTTTCTGACGCATCTTCCAATCCAATTAACAAGCTCTGATTCGGTCCTATTTGGTAGTATACTGAGATACCTATTTGTGATGCTATATTAAATGATGAACATTAAATGATAATTATTGTAAATGGATACAATAGGATTGGTTACTTCTGTGTAATCCTAGTTTAATTTCTTCATTTCCATTATTACCTTCTATATAAACTCACTGATATTTCAACATAGATCTTGTGTTGGTTGCCTACTAGGATTCGTCTCACACCCTTTTTGGGTCATGCTTTTGGACCCAAACAGATTGTATGGTTGCAGGTATAGATAAGGGAAAGCACCCTTTGTCATCTGGTACTTGATTACTGTATATTTGGATATCATGGGAGAATACTGAGGCTTGGGATGTTGTTAGAGTTTACATGATTTCTTTTATACATTGGTTTGGTACTGTATGTCCATCATTTTGATTTTTTTTTTGATGTTTTCCAAGACATATGTGATATTCATCATTTTTATATGTGTTCCAGTTATTTAATTACATTCATTCTTCCATTGTTTACTTATTGTATAGTATTATTGCTTCCTCTACTATTATTATTTGTTATTCCATTGTGCATACTCTGCCAATGATGGAATAGTTTCCCCACTATTAAACCCAAATCCCTCGCTGCTAGTTGGCAGCCGCTTGCATTTGGGGAAATGCACTTAAGGCCGTTTGACCAACCAGGTACGGGGAACCTTTGGGCGACACCCAAAATTAGGATGTTAGAAAGTGGTATCAAAGGACGTTCTTTTATTATTTTTTCTACTATTTGGAGCCTATAGGTAGGAATATTAATTAATATATATTTTTTAATAATATTTTCTTGGGATTAGCAAACCTGTGTATAGGGAAAATCCATGTTAACTCGAATATTTCCATTTTTTTGGTTTTCCAATTATTATAGTTGATTTGATTTCACTATTGGGTGACTCACTTGTATTGTGATATTTTCATTGATATTATTGAGGATCTACTTCTGTTGGAACCTGAGGAGATGAGGGTATGCCATACAAGGAATCATATAGGATCTTGATAGGGATCACTTGTCATGGATTATTGTCATTCCATTTAGGGTGCATTACTAATTTCATGTTTTTGTGATAGATGATGTTCTAGATATACCGGTTTTGGTGATATATGCCTCGATATAATTACTTTTATTTTAATAGAGTATTGGAAAATGTAATGTTTCATTTACATGGGAATCAAAATTTGGTCCCTATGGTGTTATGCACCCTCTAGGATTAGAATCTGGTGGATCATATTGAACTTTAACTGAATTGTGCAAGGATATGACATGAATATGATGCCAAGATTTGATTTGCGGGGATTATGGGCCCACCAGAGATCGTAATTTGGGACTTTAATGCTTGTTTCAGTGTTTTATAGCGTTGGAGAGTAGTTTCGAAGGTTTAATGTCCAGAAAACCCCATAATTCAGGATGTGTGATGATAAATGCATGCCATGTATCCTTCTGTTCAGGAAGATAATGTTTTTCTTAAGTACACTCTATGTACGGTATGTACACACCTTGTAGTCCATATATGTTTGATTGGTTGGGTGGGAAGAGACACTGGGTTGGGAAATGTTGGGTGACACATGACATGTACTTGGAGTACATACCGTGTTGTAGGATTCATGTATCCAGTTGGCTGACCAGTGACACAGGTGAAAAAAACAGGTTTTATGTGCTTTATGATATTCCTGCATGCCATGTAGAGTCGACCGTGTCACCAACCGTGTGACTAAAAAAAGGGTAGTTATAACTTAAGGGGGTACATGCCGTGCCTAGGGTGAACACACTATTTAGTGTTACCTAGGAAGGAACCGTGTGTTTATCCCTATTGAGGAACTCGAGCATGGGGAAATGATTCAAGTACACACTGTGTCTTAGGGAGAACACGTTGTGTGTATGGGTGTTACAAGACCATGTTTGTCAGAGGTACAGGATTTGTTAAAAGCCCAAGGTAACATGCCTTCTGGATGTTATACACATTGTGTACCAATTTTTTGAAAAACATTAATGTTTTCTTTCTCATGTTTCTTCCATGCAATTATAATTTTTAGTCCCTGATAATCTTGAACTGAGGATTGCACTTGACCTTGCAGAGTTATGCCACTGAGACGTCCCCCATGTGTACAATAGATACAGGGCAATGATAAGACACCAGAAATGGTAGACCAGGGACTACCAGCAGACCCTCCTGTCAGGCCTGTCTTAGAACTAGGTTTTTTACCGGACGTAGGTGTTGAGGCAGAGTTATGTGAAGTCTTTATGAGGAGGATGTAGACCTTCTAGGTAACACCACATCCTACCCTACCCATGGTAGAATTGATGTGGGTTTTTCAATAACATCATCCTCCCACTTTGTCCGAGGATGGAAGACCTCAAGCTGTAGAGTCATGGTTAGAATCCATTATGCCTATCTTCGAGCATTTTGAGATTCCTCTGGAGAGGATGGTGAATCATTCTACATATATGATTCATGATTCCTCAAATAGATGGTGGTATGTGATATCATAGGTGGGACTCCAGCTAGTTATATCTTGGGATGAGTTCCAACATACCTTCAATGACTACTTCTACATAGAGACCTTGTGGGTCGAATGAGCAATAGGTTACATGATCTTGGGGAAGGGTACTCTCTTAGTCTTGTAGTATATTCCACGCTTCATAGATCTGAAACTATTCACACCTATTCTGGGTATGAGGAGTTTTTCCTGGAATGGAAGTTCGAGGATGGTCTCAGGCATGAAATCTGAACCCAAGTGAACATCTTCAGGATTCCTTCCATATCTGCTATAGTCAACCAATTGCAGATCACCGAGTGCACCCTGATGGATTTTGGAGTCGTGGTCCAAGGCGGTTCATCATCCAGAGATGGTAACATTCCGAATGATAGCTAGAAGCGTCGAAGGGAGTATACATGTTGAGATCTGCGTAGGTGGTATTTTCCTTCAAGTAGCTATCCAGTGTGTTACCAGTGTGGGAATGGACGACATAAGAATCCTCAGTTCATGAGACACCCATTTGAGTGTCGATCATACAGCAAGATGGGACATCTTCATCATTTATGAAATTCCCACCTTCCAACAGCTGGTGAGGGAGGTTTTGTCTCGACACCTCGTACCAAGGAATGACCACTAGTCCCACATCAGACTGGAGCTGGAGTTCTTCAGGCTGTTCAGGCTGAGGTGTTAATAATTGCCACAGTGGTTAGATATAGGGTTATTGACAGCCATATGGTGGATCATCTCAGGGATCTTAGGCAGCTTCATAGGGCCGTGATGCAGGTCATGCTTTTGTACTTGAGCCGATCCAGGATGAGAAATATCCCCGACTCTATAGGATTAGAGGTATGATTTTGGTTTCCTTAGTTTTACCTTCTTCTCTTTTCAATATAGGGGCTTCCCATAAATGTATATATTTTACTATTGTGGAGATCCTTGGGCCCTATATATTTACATATGCTGATATCATGATGATGGACGCATTGTTGGGGATTATAACGTCCATAGTACTTAAGTGAAAGACGTTCCTTCTTGAGGTTGGTGTGTTTCACTTCTTATGGGTCCTTTATGTCATAGAGATGATAGGATCTGAAGTCATTCTCATAATGGACTGTTTATCTCCCAACATCGATTTGTTTCTAATATGGTGAGTTTCACATCACTAGAGGGTAGTTTGTTTCTAAATGAGGGCGAATGGGATATCCTGTTGAGCAGAGCTGGACCCGAGCATCATGGGTAGAGAGGTATTAAAGACCATATTTTTAGTCTTTATCATGATGTCTAGGGGACATCCCAGAAGGATTTTACTCCAGTAGTCAATTATTTTCCAAAGGTTTTTCTTGGAAAATTATCTGGTTTTCCTCTGGAGTTAGAGATATACTTTTCTATTGAGCTTGTGATAGGGGTTGCACTGGTGTCTATTCCTCCTTTTAGGATAGCTACACAAGAGTTACAGGAGCTCAAGAAGTAGTTAGAGGAGTTGTAGGCAAGGGGTTTCATCTGACCTAGTACTTCTCCTTTGGGTTTTCCTATCCAATTTTCAAACAAGGTGGACAGTACCCTCAAATTTTGTGTGGATTATCCGAATCTAAACTAGTTGATGGTCAAGAACCGATATTCCATACCGACAATCAATGAACTCTTTGATCATATTCAAGGAGCATTAGTTTTCTCAATTATTTAATTGACATCTGGTTATCATCGATTTCATGTTATACCATCATATATTCCTCTAACAGCCTTTTGGAACAATTATGGTCTATATTAGTATGTGGTTATGTCGTACAGCCTCCTGAAATCGCCTGTAGTTTTCATGGTACTGATGAACCGAGTGTTCTAGCCTCACATGGATCCTTTTGTGGTAGTTTTCTTGGTTGATATCTTGGTGTACTCTCACACTCTACATGACCATGACACATATTTTGTGATTGTTTTGAGTACACTGATAGATAATCATTTATATCCTAAGCTCCCAAAATTCCTCTTTTGGATAGACCAATTTCACTTCTTCGGTCATGTTACCATAGAGAAAGAAGTATTAGTAGACCCATAGAAAGTGAGAGCAGTAGTTTCCTGGGAGCAGTCGAAGAAAATATTTGAGGTAAGGAGTTTTATAGGGATGTAAAGTTACTACATTCATTTTATGAAATACTTTTCACAATTAGAAGTGTTGTTGAAGTTCCTGACTATGAATTGTGTGATGTACCGGTGGACCGATTCTTGTGAGTTAGTCTTTCAAGAGCTGAAAGAGAGTTTGACTTTAGCACCAATACTGATTTTTTTGTGATCTAGGAAATAGTTACACCATTTAATATGATGCATTTTGTATCAGGATGGGAGTAGTTCTTATGAAAGGGGGCAGAGTGGTTGTGTACATGTCACGACAATTGGGGCCACACGAGAGAAATTACCTGACACACGATCTCAAGTTGGCTACAGTTATTCATGCTTTATGATGTTGGAGAAATTACCTTCTTGGAGACAATTTTGTTGTGTAAACTAACCACGGAAGCCTCAAGTATATCTTTACCCAGCATAATCTGAATTTGAGACATCGAAGATGGTTTGAGTAGCTTCATTCCATTGACTTTGATCTTTCCTACATTAATGGGAAAGCCAACATAGTGGATGATGAATTGAGTAGGAGGACTCAGATACATGCAATTCAGGAGGCCAGTCGTGAGTGGAACCTTATGGCTATGTTCTCGGAGATTCATTTGGAGTTTCACGACAGGCAGGGGCAGACATTCCTTTCTCAGAAGTTGTTACCTTTACTCTATTAGATCAGGTGTGAATGAGGAATCTATCATATTTTGAGGGCCTAGTCAGGCTGGAGAGTGTGTCAAGAGAGGACCCTACTCCATGATGGACCACAGGAAAGGATGGGATCTTTCATTTTATAGACTTATATGGGTGTCAGCATACATGCATGAAGAAAATATGCATGATTTTCATTCCTGGTTTTGGGTATTCCATCCTGGTGTAACCAAGATGTCTCAAGATATACACTGTTAGTAGTGTTGGCCAAGAATGAAGAGGGATGTTGCTGGTTTGGTTATGAGATGTTCCTCCTGTCAGCAGGTGAAGACATAACATCAATGATTAGCAAGGCTACTATAGAAGTTACCCATTCCTGAGTGGAAGTGAAATAATATCATGATGGATTTTGTGACGGGGTTACCGATATTTCCATGAGGGAATGATTTAGTTTGGATTTTCATTTAAAGACTCACAATTGTTTAACACTTCTTACTGGTGAAGGAGACATACGGTGTTGATGAGTGGGGAAGGTTTTACATTAGAGAGATTGTTGGTTTGTCTAGATTTTTGCTCTCTATCGTTCCAAACAGAGACGACTGGTTTAATTCTTGTGCCTGGTAGGGGCTATAGAGGGCTTTGGGTACATAGTTACTTCTGAGTACAATATAACATCCCCAGAAAGATGGCCAGTCCATGAATACGATTTATGTGATGGAGGACATGATTATAGCATGCATCTTAGAATTTGTAGGTTCTTGGGATAAGAAAAAACTCTAATTGAGTTTACCTACAATAATAGCTTTTAGTAAACAATTCAGATGGAACCATATTAGGCTTTGTATGGTAGGTCATGCCAATCACCTCTATGTTGGGTGGAGGATGGAGTGGCTGCTATGCGAGGACCATGCCTTGTCCAGAAGACCGTGGAGCAGGTGGAGTTAATTCCGAAGAGGATGTCTTTTGTATAGTCATGGAAAAAGTATTATGATGGTAGACAAATATTACCTCTGGAGCTCGAGGTCAGAGATCAGGTTTTCTTATGTGTCGCACTGAGGTTGGGACACATGAGGATTATGATACAGGAAAAACATCCACTGAGATATGTTTGGATACTTGAGGTTTTAGAGAGATTGAGGTCGGTTGCCTGTTAGTTGCATTTACCCCAGAGGTATCGGGCTATGCACAACGTTTTCCACGTTTCTCAGCTACGATGCTACTTCTCCTACCTGTATCATGTTTTCCATCCCGAGGAGGTTGAGTTGAAGGTGGATTCATCATCCAAGGAGAATCCTATCTGGATTGTGTGTTATAGTAAAAGGAATCTATGGAAGGTTTATTACTCTAGTAGAGGTGATATAGCAGCATTGGTGAGTATAGGACGAGACTTTGGAGAGGTAGGCCAATGTGTGATCGTAGTGGCTAGAGCTATTCAAGGTTTCTTCTTCTTCACCTTTCTAGGGAAATTCAATGATGAATTTCTTAAATGGGGGAAATTTGTAAGAACCCATGTCTATTTTTTCAGTATAGATCTTAGTTTGAAGTTTTTTTAGAAAAAGTAGAGTATTTTGGAAATTTTTTAAGTACCCACCATGTACTTGGGAATACACGTCGTGTACTAGGTTGTCGGGGTAGCTGTGTACTGGTCGTGTAATGGCTGAGACAAGGTCTTTTGAGTTAACCTAGAGACTGCCTAAAGTAAGGGCTGGTTGAGGCATATACACGGTGTTTACATTATATGAACACACCGTGTAATTTTTTTATTAAACGGACCGGGGTCGCTTCTAATCCCTATAAACACCTTCTTTTATCATCATCTCGTCTAGGAGCATCTAAGAGTGAAAATTCTTCTTTGAGACATTGATTTGTCATATATTCTCCAAATCGATCTTTGGAGGGTGCGTTGGAATCACACCATTGTGTTCTTCATTCTTCTTTAACCTCTCTTCGTGGTTTCTCCAATCTCTAAAGTTATTAATGGTTGAATATTTTTGATAATTTTGTAGATATATGAATTCTAGGCCAATTAAAGTGAGAATGTTAGATATTGTTCTTCATACAATGACAAGGTATGTGGTTTTTTCTTTTTGTTGGACATCTTTGAGTTTTATATGCCAAAGTGCTGATTACCTATGTTTCCGGTATTTTGGGTGAAGGAAATTAATCCCTATTTTATCTTCCTTAGATTTTTTTTTAGATTTTGGGTTGTTTATGTGATATTATATGAAATTACATGTGTTAGAGAACACCCCATTGGTGAATTTACTTGTTGGTATCTTTAGGGTTCGTTTGGTCTAGGTTTCATATGAGGTAGACATTGTTTTTCATGCCCTGCATGGTAGGATGGAACTATTTTATTTTACTTCTTGTTAAATGATTGTGATATGAATTGGTTTTGTTTATCCATGTATTAGTGGATATTACTTTGGGAAACATGATATCATTTACGCACTGTTGAATTACAAAGGGCTCGGAGAACCTGGGGTTGTTAAACCATAGGGGGATTGATATTGAGTGCTTCCTCAGAGTGTGTGTTATATATCACGCTACGAGACCCCAGGTGGGATTGATGCTGAGTGCTCCCTCATAGTGTCTATAGTTTATGTTAAGATACTATAGGGGGAATTGACATTGAGTGATTCCCCATAGATTCTATATTTATTCAAGAAATACCTTAGGGGAATTGACAGTTAGTGCTTCCTTAGAGTGTCTTTTCCTTTTTATTGAATTACATGGCCAAAGGAGATAGTCTTTGTGAGCTACCGAGAAGTTTAATACAAATGTTGAATATTTTTGACATGACTGCCAAGCTAGAGCACAAGATTTGATTTAGTCCTATTAGAGTGTCTACTAAGTTTACTATTTGTGATACTTGATTAAATGATGAACATTAAATGCTAAGGAATGTAAATGGAAACTGTATGACTGGTTACTTCTTTGTATGCCTAGTTTCATTGCTTCATTTCCATTATTACCATATATATATATACCCACTAACAGTTTGGAACAGATATTGGGGTGGATTCCTATTGGGATTTTTCTCACAACCTGTTTGGGTCATGATTTGGAACCCAAACAGATTATATGATTGTAGGTATAGATAATGAAAATCTCCTGTCATTATCAGGTACTTGATTGTTGTGGAGCTAGAGAGCATGGCACTGAGCTGAGGATTGCGATGCTGTTGGAGTTTACTTGTTTCATTTTTACTTTTGTTTTGTACTATATTTCCATCATTGTTATTTGTTTGGATTTTTTCCTAGACTTATGTGACATGCATAATTTATATATGTCCTCCAGTTATTTAGTTACCTTCATTATTTTGATTTTTACTTGTTTAATGACATTATTTCTTCAACTACTACTATGATATGTTATTATTCTATGCATAATCTGCCAATGAGGCCATAGTTTTCCCACTATCACACCCAAGGCCCTCACTGCTAGTTAGCAGTGTCTGGAATTTGGGGAAATGTGTTTGATGCCTTGTGACCAACTGTGTATGGGGCCCCTTTGGGAAACCCCAATAATAGTGATATTACAAATACATCATACCTTTTCAAAATTATTTCCCAAACTTATATACAAGAGAAGATAAAGGCGGAACAAAGGGATGGTCTTGATCTAAAAGGGAAGGATAAAGCGGTAAATGAAGGGAGGATACATGATTTACATACTGATGATGATGGTTTAATTAGATTGGAATAGAGGCTTTGTGTTCCTACATTACCTAAGATAAAATAGGTGATATTTGATATTGCACATATCTCATCATTCTCTATCCACCTAAGAAGTACCAAAATCTATCAAAGTCTTTGAGGAAACTTCTATTTAAAAAATATGAAGAAGAATATTGTTGAATACATCTAATGGATTTATGTATGTCATCAAGATAAAATAATATGACCAAAGTCCAAAGGTATGATGAAACCATTTCTTATACACATGTGGAAATGGGATAATGTCACTATGTAATTGTTCACTAGTCTTCTGAACACATCCAATGGAAACAATGTAATATGGTTTGTAGTGGATTGAATCACAAATAATACACACTTTATCACTGTTCTAGATGATTTCTCTGTTAAACAACTTTCTATGATATATGTGAAGGATGTTGTCTGGCTTCATGAGGTATAACATTCAATTGTATCTAATCATGATCCAAGGTTCAGATAAGCATTTTGGATTAGTCTTCAATATTATTTGTGTACTAAATTCAATTTCATCCTGACCTATCACTCCCAAAGTTATAGGAAATCTAAATAGTCTATTCAAACACTCGAGGAAATGCTCTGATCATCATGAATGGAATTCAATGGTGTATGGGATCAACACCTCCCATTGGTTGAGCCATCAAAAAAAATAAATTTCAATAATGTATTCAAATGGATCCTTATGAATATCTTTATAGGAAGTTATTTAGAACTAAAACATTTTGGGATGAATTTTGGTAATGAAATCTATAAGGAATTGACCTTATTAAAGAGATTACGTGGAATGTTTAATCCATCCAACACCATATATAATCTTCTAAGAGTCAGAAAAATAGCTATACTGACAACTGTCGAAGGGACTTGGAGTATGATGTTTGAAAAAATGTGTTCCTTGGAATATCACAAGGGAAAATATTCTTTAAAATTGGATAGAAAGGGTGAATTTTTCAAAGTTAGATTGGTAACATTAAGATCCTTGATCCCATAGGAGCGGTTCCCTATCATTTTGTATTTACACTAAATATGGCTCCAGTAAATGAATTATTCTGTGTATCACTATTAATAAGTGCTTGGTTTACCTCTCACATGTACTGAATCTGGAGCTGATATAGCGGGAAAATGGTCACTCATATTAAGAAAAACTAATAAAGATATTGCACCATATAGGCAAATTTAAATGAAACAAGACAACCCGTCTTGTCAAAGTGTTGTAGAGAAACCATATGTATGAAGATACAACAAGGAATTATAAAACAATTGGAATTATAAACATTATAATTGAAAAAAATATAAAATATAAAATCTAATATGGGAAAATATGGATCTCCCCAATCAATAAGGATCATCGCACCCATTTCCTATAATATAGAGAATAAGAAAAATGTTAGTAAACTAAGAAATATTATATTTAATGGAAATATTGTACCTTTAGAGGAATTGAGATAAATAATGAATGAATAAATTTATCAGTATTTATAGTAAGTAATGTGACATTTGGATTAGAAATTTGACTATTGTAATAGTAACTTGACAGTTGGTAATAGTAACCTAGCAATTCAGAATAGAAACATGACCCCTAAAATAGTAATTTCGCAGAAAAAAAATAAATTATGACATAAATAATATTTATCATGATTACATTAAGTCAATAAAAAGTTTATGCTTCCAAAAAATAAATATCATTAGTAAAAAGTATCAAATATAATATGGACACATTTTAAATAAACTGCATTTTAATGTATTTCATAAAATTTAAAATAATTTTTAAAAATTGAAATTACATTAGAAATTTATTTTTGATAAAATGAATTTTATTTTCGAAATCAACATGCCTTAATTTTCTAGGGATGATTTTCTTGGTAATTTTCATAAATAATGTAATTTATTGGTAAATAGTAAAAATAATGTTTTCTCAAAATAGGTTTTTCATAAATTACATAATTCATGATTCTATAATGATTTTACCCAATATATGACATTATGTCTGTACATGGTATATCTAATTTCAATAATGGTTTATTAAAATATCATAAAATCAATTCCATGAACATAAAATGAACTTTTCAAATCCAAAAGTCAAAACTGATTCCTTAAATTAATAACTTTCTCTCTTTCCACCTACCATTTTAATAAACTAATCAATTATATTTATAAAGGTTGTTTAAAGGCACAAAACCATTTTATAATATTTATAGTTGACTTATAATGTCAAAAATTTACTGTTAAATGTTTTTCCTTTGAAATATTATTTTTTTCAATATTTTATTCTAAAAATACTCCTCTCCCCATATATAAATAACCCCCCTACCTTCCCATGGAAAACCACTCATCCCACCCTTTTCAAATACCAACATTGACCCAAAAACTCCCTATTAATAACTTTATAATACATAGGGGAATTATGGAGCAATCCAACTCCAATCACGATGGAGTTATTGTTTCGTACAAGAGAAGCAACACCGATGATTAAGTATGTTCTCATCTAGACCTATATTTTTTAATGTGTTCTTTTTCTTCTATTTATTATTCCACTGACCTTTAAAAACACTAAAAAATTAATTAGGCTGTAATTTAACATTATATTAATGATGTTAACCTATTGTAAGTATCATAAAACTATTTATATAAATTCTAAACTTCTCCTTGATGCTCTCCCAACAATGTCCCACAAAGGTCAATTAACCACTTATGAACACATTTTAATGTCAACATATATAACCATCATCATGCCAAATTTTCGTGTGGATGTTCATTTAATATTCCCCAATCATATTTTCATTTTTCTTTCCTATTATTTTTAGGGATATAATTTTATCCAATCAGATTTTATGAAAATTAAATATATTTTTTCGAAAGAACTCTTCTTTCTAAACCACATCATGATTCCCCTTAAGTTATTTATTTTCCTCTTAAGAGTGATGATTTTTAACCCATATATGATCATCATTTTTCATTCATTAACCCCAATGTTTATTCATGAATGAATTATTTATGAAATACTAATGAAACCCATTCCTTTCCATGGGTTAATTCATTGTTAATATTGTTATAAGTTCTATCTAGAATCCATGATTATATAATTTTTATGATGTGATGAGTGAACATTGAATTATATAGAACTACAAATCATTGGGTAATGTGAGGTATCTCATGATATGATTTGTATTGTGCATGAACATGATTTTATATCTCCTCACAATTATTATTTTATGATTATGAAAAAATGTTATGCTTGAACATGATGCTAGCTTTGTCCACGTCTATGTGAGGTATTTGAGCACTAAGACATGATGATTTATTTTTATGTATTTCAACATTCCATGAATTTATCAATAGTTTTCCTCTTTATGTTGATAATAATTATATGATAATGTTATGATGAAAATGATTATTATCACTCCTGTTATATTGATTAATTTCCCTTATTCATCCTCTTTCTAGGATTTTAGGTTATCCCTTTCATTGATGTATATCCTTAGGTGATTACTTGTACTAAGGGGAACACAAGGGAAACTAATAAGATAGATAAGCAGAAATTAAATAATCATTATGTTTTATTTTGTTAAAGTTATGTATTAGCCTAATTTTCCCAAGAAACTAAACTTTTTGGTCCTATATTTCTAATGAACTTTTGTTGTTTATATTAAATTTTTTTTAATAATTATGTAAGATAATTTAGGTGCTTTATATGGATGATATATAAGATTCACATAGACAATATCTTCATTTTAGGTTCGTCTTAAAAACCTATGAGGGAAATTAATCAAGATTTACTATTTTATATGAGTTATTTCTGATCATAACTCTCCTAAGTGATTGTCCCTTGATCAGACCATATATTAATCCCACGAAATATACATCTCTAGATAATATCTTTTAGGTAACCAATTTTGGGGTTCCCAAACACTACCTGGAAATGACCACATGCCATTTTAGCATTAATTTATCTGACTCCAACATATGATAGACACATTAATGAAGGTATGATTCAAAAAACATAGTAATGGAAATGAAAATGGGATGAATAATATAAATAAATGACTATCACCTTCCCCTTTGATTGACCAACAATCGTAATTCTTAGAGAATGAAAAGAAATGAGAATATTATATAGATAAACATGAAAAAACATGGGTTATCCACTTTTTTTACCTAATGGTGGTGATAGACCTCCATAACCATTAAGGATGAGATAATATAGTAGGACAAGTGTTGTAAATAAATAGAGTAATTAAATGAAGAATAAGAATACAAATAAAATTTTAACAATAATTTATAGAAAGAAAAATGGAATTCACCATAGTACTCGAACAATCTATATAGTACACCCCCATCCCCATTAAATAATAAAATTAATGTTCCAAAAAAATTTAAAAAATATTCTCCAGTAATTTTTTTAAAAAAATAATCATTTATTGTTAAAACCACTTGTAGAAACTCTATGTATAATTCTATAAAGTGTCCTCATTTTAGAAATTATATTAGACTATATCACTATATGTCTTTTTTTAGCTTTTATTCATGTGTGAAAAATATTATCATCCTTTTAAACCTGTTTGAGCTATAGTAGATTCAACAAAAAACGTATTTTTGTAAATCTAATGGAAATGGAAGAGAAAAAACTATGATGTTCGGAATCTCGGCGGTTATAAAAACTATATAATAATAATCAATTTTTACAATCTGATGTTACCCAATGACTTGATCTATTTTGATAACTGTGAATTCAATATGGATTTATGAAAAAGTAACTCTTGTGTATGTAATAATTATTCTGAATGATTCCATGAGATGTTTTTTATTAAAGGGATTTTGTAAGAGATAAATTTATGTAAATATAAAATTAAACTTACATGATTTTCAAAAACACAAACAGTATATCGATGGTGGGGTTTTATTAAATGATGTTCATTGACCAAAATGAGATATATCTTTAATGAAACTTTCTATATAGAATCACTTTCCAAAGAGATCAGAATATTGGGAGAACAATTGCACTAGCTAGGTCCCACTAAAAATTTAGGATGGATTATTTGATCATATATTATATATTTATAATATTTTATGATTTTTTAATAAAAGTAAACAAACATTCATATAGTGGATTGGGAATCTTATCGAAAAAACATAATACTAATTTTTCTTTTGATTTATTTTATTTAAAAAAATTTAATTTAGAAATATTTTCTTTGATAAACAAAGGAGTTCTACATATTTCACACCAGGGATTTTAGTGTAGCATATCTTCTATGTTTTCAACACCATAAAATATAATCTAACAATTCATTGTTATTCCCAATAACATATAGTGTGTATATTTTATTGGTTTTATGGAATAATGTTTTTGGCCCAAAAATTGGCATCATATCATTAGTTAGAGTGTTTTGGATGGACATTCCCTAGTGAATAATATTTTGTGATTGGCTTGGTAGTGTAATTATACCCTTGTCCTCGTATAATATTTTCATTCTTTAGTTTCTAATTCATCATATGAATTTCAGGATTTAGTGGATTATTATTAATTTCCATTAAAAATAAATCAGATGAGGGTAAGGTCTGTCTAGTGAAATTTGATATATTTTTTGGGTTTTTTATATTAAAAATTGATTATATTATTCAACATTAAGATATTAATATTTAATTGATTAATACCAAATTAAAAGTTTTGAATAAGGAAGAATAATAATGTATGGATAAGAAAGGGAAAAGGTTGATTTGGATGTCATTAATGCAAAAGGGAAATTATATTATCTGGGAAAGGAAAACTACTTCGTAACTTTGGAATACTCTCACTATCAAATATGATAACATCACAATAATGAACATGGTGTTCATAATATGGAGGTTTTTGTCATGATGATTTCATAAGGTAAACCATTGAAACATCAAATCAACAAATTTGACATGATAAGTGGTTAGTTGTAGTCAGTGATGGTAAAAAATGGAAATCTTGTGTTAGTGTTATTTTTTCATTCATTATTCCCTATGTCATGGTACGTGATGGTCACTATAGTGAGTATTGTAAGAGAAAATTCTAACGCTATATTTAAAGAAATTAGAAACCTAATTTTGAATATGGAACATCATCATAATAAGATCAGGGAATTTTATGAAAATGACTATTGAATTGAAGGAAGAGGGATTCCCACAACCCAAAAGGGTAAATGAAAATAAACATCAACTAGATTCTAGAGAAGGAGTAAATAGTGGAAGGTGGTACAATGTGATGGAATGATAAGAATAAAGTTTACCTGGATAAAGATTGTAATGATCGAATAGTAAATTCTAGAAGGTATGCTTCTAGAAGTTGATCTTTGAATCATGTATTGGATGAAGAGGCTAGTCTGATGTCATGTTCCCCTAGATCACATGATTCTTGGATTATAGACTGTAAAGCTTTATTTCACTCAACATACAAGATGGAAAGTGTATTTAACTATACAAAAGGAATATATGGAAGGTTGAATACTGGGAATGATGAATCTCTTGAGATTATATGAAAGTGTGATTTTTTCATCTAGAAAAGGAACATATGTTTAATAGTGTTTCAAGGAATGAAACACATACCATGATTGAGGAAATCATAATTTTCATTGGATGTTTAGATATTGTAGGTTTATATGATACATTTGAGGATGATGCATGAGAAAATCATTTTGGTTCTTATGAGGTAGATAAAAGGGTAAAGGATGGAACATTTTAACTCATGAGATTAACATAAGGATAAATTCTTGCTGAATAAGTAACATTCAAAGTGTTATGTAATTTCGATCTAGTTCACTTGAGTGATAATGGAAGAACAATATTTTTCACTAAAAGTATTCTAACGATGTGATGAATGGAGTATGAGACATATAAATATTGTATATTTGGAAGGAAATAGAATTTTTACACACATATTGAAGGTTATGAACCGAATAAAAATAATTAAGAATTGGTTAATACAGATGTATGAGGGAAATATATACTTCATTTGCAAAGAGAATCACTATTCTATGTGAAATTCATCAATGATATAACTTGGGAGGTTCTTGTGTTCTTTATGAAGAAAAATTCCATGGTATTTAGAACCTTAATTTGATGGACATCCATGGTGGAAAAGGATATCAAAATTAAAACAATGTGTTTGGGGTATAATAATTGTGGGGAGTATAGAAGCAGGGAATTACAGAGGTTCTACTAGTGTAAGGATACACAATTCAATAACACCATACCAAGTACTCTGGAACACAACAGATTCATAGAAACGATGAACACGAAACAGGTTGAAGAGGCAAGGATTTTAATAATTCACATGGGTTTCGAAAGGTGTTTTGTCAGGGAGAAGTGAATTTTGTGGCTTACATGATCAATGGGAGCCCTTATTCTATATTGGGGTCGTGCATATGGGTATTTTAATAGACAAGAAGGGTGATTTAATTCACCCATATCAAATTATATAGTTCATTAACATATATCCATGATGATTCCAAAGATATAGAATAGATAAAGGCTATGTTTTGTGGGTGTTACTATATTGGGTATGGTGATGAAGAGTTTGGTTTTATAGTATGGGATAAGAACTGTTAGAATATTTTCAGAAGTTGAATTGTTATCCATAATGTAGAGATATTCTAGAAAGATTAAATCATAGTTAAGGGTGTCGATGAGAGATAATTATCATCATAGGATTAATATCAAATAAATAGATTTCTCGAAGCTATGAATGTTCCATATAATTTAAGAAGCATGTTAGTAAGAAAAAGGAAAGATTATTAGAATATTAAAGAAGATGAGATTCAAGTTCTATTGGTGTTTCCAATACTAGAATTACAATATAGCTATAGGAATACAAAATCATACTGTATATTTTGGGATGAAAATTCTCCATAGAATAAATATCTTGAAGTTTATGTACCATTAGGAAAATAGACACTGGGATAGTTATAGGGGATGATTGGATTATGGTTTAAAGTTCATAGTTACATAAGTTATTTTCATTACCCACTACTCACTATCGATGGATATCCAGATATCCTTGAAGATTCAAAAAATAAGAAATAATTTAATAAGATTAATTTTCCCATGAGGAATGTGATTGATTCCCAATATTTATTTAGAACATGGGAGCTAATAGAAATGATTATTAAGATGAATTTTCAATAGAAAAAATGTTTGTCTCGAATGGAGTAGGTAGTAGACATTGGAAAAAATTACTAGGAATAACTAATCCATAAAGTGGATTCAATAAATGGAATGCGTGGATTTCTATAAGATATTTTCACCATTTGTTAAACAAATGAATATCTAGATGGTACAAGGTATACATTCCATGGATAGTTTTCATGCAGAATAATTGTACATTGAGACTAAATTCCATCATAAGGGGTAAGATTTGGAAATGTACATGGGAAATCCAACTATTTTCATGGAGCCTCAGAACAAGGACCATCTATAGATGTTATAGAAGATAATTTGTAGTTTCAAGAAATCACAAAGACATGGAAAATGGGGGTTGAAAACCCATGGGGCGCAGGTACTGTAGCGGTATTATAGTGCTACTGTAGCAGTTGAGATACTGTTGCAATGGTGGCACTGTAGCAGTGGTAGGGGAACTGTAGCGGCGGCGTGTACTATGCAGTACTGTAGTAGCACGGGTACTATAGAAGTACTATTCCTAGAATGGGTATTAGGCCTAAATTTGGGCCTACAGGCTTTGTAATGGGCTAAATACCCACTGGGCCTATGGGCTATGTAATGGGTCTCTCTCTACCCAGTTAAAGAGGTCTTTGTTTATTTTAATAATAAAAATGAGGCTTCGGCCCCAACCTTAAAAAAATGGAACCAGAAGTTCAATGGATTTATGGATATGTGGATAATTTTTCAATGTAATGACCATCCTTATAGTTTCCAAACGGTTTTATATTATGAAAATTTTGTCATATTACTTATTTATATTGATAACATGATTATTTTAAGTCATCTAATAGAATTTATCAATGATGTAAAGTCTTTTTTTCTATATGTTTTGAGACAAAGGATAACAGTTTGATTAAATATAACCTAGTTATATGGATCGTTAGTGACTTGTTTCTGATACTCTATACTTGAATCAGTTAGATTACAACCATAAGGTAGTATATTTATTTAACATGGGAATGGTGAAACTGATAAATAGACCCCTAGGAAGATAGTTCAATTTGAGTAAGATGAATGCACTATGAATAAAATGTGGTAGATTAAATGGAATATGTTCCCTATGAATCGATAGTTGTAGGCCTAATGTAATTCATTATTCGTACTAAATCATACATTGTACATATAGGGGTATGAGACACACCTGTAATAGGTCATGGAAAACGAGTATTTCTATGTATTATTAGTGGAGTATAGTGGTTGACTAGGGTCATCTCACCAGAAGAGATTTCTCAGTTTGTTCACATACTTTATCTAATTCACCTATGTACTAATTATTTTTGTTGTTTTATGTTTTTTGACATAAATTTAATTTAATAAAATAAATGAAATTAATAAATAATGTGAAACTAACATTCAATTCTAAATTACCATGCAATGCTAAAATGAATGGAATTAGTGTAGAAAGGAAGTTCTCTCGAATAAATTTATAGGGAGCACCATCATTGACAAGCTAAAAATCTCCTGAGTGTACACACTCAAAATTTTGTTTTTTATTCTCAATCTACCCCGATTAAGAATGAAAGGTTTACATTGTGATCACCAAACACACAGTCCATTCAACACATCAATCGAGGGAAAATGGTTATAGAATAAGAAAATAAATATTAGAAAACCATGGTTATGATTTCACCCACTACATATTATCATTATAATTAACTCTATGGTGATCAAAAATATGGTTATGAGTTCGAGAAAAAAATTACTATCCTAGGATATTCATTGGGATAGTTACTCAAGATCATGAGTATTATAGTTCAGGATGGTAATATGACAATAAAAAATGAAAATAATAAGAATAATGGAAGAAAAATAAGGGTGAAGAAGATGGATATAAAAATAAAAACAGTTTATGAATTCATTATAAATATATATTTCAATTGAACACTAAAAAATAACGAGAACAAATAAATTAAGAAGAAAAGGGGAATATTTTCAGTTGGTATCCCTCAATGGTGATCTCGTCCTTGGTTCCTTGGATCGAATAGAATAAAATGCGATGCGATGATTTGAGAAGGAGTATCACTCCTACTTTTATATGTCAAAATCTATCCTCCAAATGATTACACATTTTTTACCCAATTAATGGTTGATTCACATGTTCCATCCTTCACAAAATTTGTTTATTAATGTCTTATTTGTTCACCATACATATTTCAGAATATTTTTCCACCAGACTATGGTATTAAGGAATTCATACCAGTATTGACTGTTTCTGGCTGAGAATTCTAGAATTCTTCTTGAAATTTATAACATCCAATGGACCACATAGTTATTGAAACTAAATTTTGAAATTCATTATAGAAACACAAATTTGGGTCCTAGTTCTATTCCATCTTGAATCACATAAATTGAAGGTGTGTATCCCTATTCAATAATTTGTTACAGAGGTGGGGTCCATGATGTCCTCCAAAACTAGTTTTCAACTTCAAAAAAAAAAATTTGTGCCTCAAGTTGGTCGAATAATATTTTTTCATGAGGAAATATTTTCATAAAATTAAACAAGGAATTCTAAAAAAGGAGTCACTTAAATTAGAATTCTATTTTAAACGTTATTCCCAAAATTCCCTTGTGATAAAAGTGTATCAAAATTCCAGAATTAACCACTTCTCACAATTTATCCTTAATCAACCCACAAATCCAAAATTGAATCAAATAAGCTGAAATTGAAAAATTAGGTGGATATAAATATTTTAAATTCGTATATAAAATTATGAAAATATTAGCCTTATCAAGGGATTATTTAGTGGGTACATGTTGAGTCCCAAATGACAACATTTTGAGTTTGTGAAGTGGATTTTCCAATACATAATGGGCCATTAAATCTTGTTTCATTAATTTGTAATAAATGATTAATTTAATGTGTTTTTTGAACCTATTATTGAGGGAGATATTGAAATTTTAATGATGATAATTGGATATGTGTTCAATTTTATAGAGATGACTATGATCTCTATATTGAAGCTCCATCCAGTAGTTTTATTCTAAAAAATTGAAAACATTATGTTCCATTAAAAAAATATTGGAAGGAATTAATCTAGATGAAGGGGGTATTAGAATATAATTTGATAAGAAAATGTGATGGGGTTACTATTTTTGATTCCTAAAGTGTCATGAACATGGATGAAATTTTAATGATTCATAACATGATGAAACATAACAATATGAAATATCACATTATTAAAATGTTTCAAGAGGATAGAGTTATGAATCTATGAAGGATTATATGATAGTATAATCTAGTGGATATTTTAAAGGTTTTAGTTCTAGATATGTAGAGGTGGTGTTGTTCCTCAATTGGGATGGGGTGATTGGAATAATTGTTGGGGAACTATATAGGTGTGAAGAATGGTTAAGGATTTTAAGAGGACTGTAGGTTCTGACAGAGGACTTAGTCTTGAATCATGGAAATTTTGTTTCACTGTGATTATTGTTAGGTTTTAGTTGTGTGTGAAAATCATTTTTAGGATCCGAAACATAATTGAACAGATGGATAGTATTGGAATGACTATTTTTCAAAACACATATCGGAATAGTGTATTTGAAACAATAAATTCAATAAAACCAAAATTTATGAATATGATATGATGATAGTAGAATTATACAATCATATATTACTTCATGACTCAAACCACTCAGAGAAGTGTATACTCACTAAGGACCTATGTAAATGTAACTGTGGGATACATGAGTGATTCTAAAAGATAACTCTATATGTTTATCATTGAAGGAATTATGTAAGAGTAACATACATTGAAATGTAAGAGTCAACATATGAGAGTATCATAAAATTTCACAATATACCAATGTTGTGAGTTGAGGAACTAGGAGTCTTTAACCAAATGATGAAATATACAAGATTATAGGAGAAATTTTAAAGCTCTCACCATGGATATGAGATGATAGTACAATCAGTTTCACTGAATGTGTTGACCTACAAATGGTAGGATATATTATTTGATCACATATTATGATTTTTTAATATTAATTTGATTTATTAATAAAATTGAACTATTGTTTCCCCTAGAGATTATGACTCAATTCCAAACCATACAAAACATGTGTTGTTCTTTTTCTTTCATTTCCTTCAATCATTATCTTGTGGAAAATTTTGTATTCATTTGATGATTTTTGTGTGTTGAGTCATGGTGATTTAGGTAAAACATAGTTATAAGTTATCAACACCATAAAAAAAGATTTATACATACATACATATATCCAATATGTTTTAGTGGGTATAATATATAGGGATTACCTAGGATATCTATGATACCAACATTATAGAATAATTTTTAGAACCTAGTCTATGATGTTATGAATTGTTCTTTAGTTGGAGTGAATTATAGTGTTCTATACTAGGTTATAGTGAAAGGTTGTTATGTGCACGAGTCAGTCTGAAATTCATGTCACATCATGGGTAATTTCTTTTTGTGATCAATCGATAGACTATGAAATTTCATGTAGTTTGGTATATTGATTTTTGGTAGATGTATAAAACTATGAATTCATTTGTCTAGGTGGACAAAAGACACTACTAGTTCCTTGATTATGCTATTGATTAAGAGAAAATGGTGGAACTAATCAATTTGGTTGGTTTGTGTTGGTGATGTTGTGAATCTAATGAGATGGGGTGCTGGTGCTTTGATGAGGCAGTTGGTGCTAGTGCTAGTTGGTATTTCTAAAAATGTGGATCAGCCCTGATGGTACAACCTCAATTCAAGGGTTTTTATGGATATTCAATGTGGATCTACAAGGATAGGTAAATGTGGGTGTTGGATGATGGACATCTTCATCTGGAAAAGGATTTATGAACGACTTTCTTACCTCAAGTGGTGATATGATGGTATAAAATGAAAAATGGGAGCAGAAACAACTTTTTCCCTTTGATCCTTTATAATTCATCGTGAAATTTCTTTATCCACCTGAATTTAAACAATCTATCAATTTCCCATCAACTTATGTATTTAATTACACAAGATATAATAACACAATTCAAAATTCAATTAAAATCATAGAAATTGCTAAAAAGGCATGGAAAATAAATTATTACTGAAGATGTACAAAGCATATATATTTCCAAAAAACAACGATAAAATTACTTGTTTGATCAATTAAAATTTAAAATTGTGTTTTCAACATAGTAATGATGAATTGATCCATTTAATAATTTAATCTATTTAATTAATAAAAACTATATTATTTGATATATTCCCTTTAATACAATGTATTGTGGGATTAATATAAAGTGGATTCCATATTAAAATATATTAGAGTATGTATTTTATTTCTCTATCTCATACTGGATCATTTCCCTCTCATGCAATTTATCGCTGCTGGACTCCCTAAACATGATGTCAACAACCCACCCAATATAAAAATATTCATAAAATTCTGTTTTAACCATGTTCTAATATCTTTCAAAACAAAGTATAAAAATACCCAGAGATATATTGTTCATAGAGTTTCAATGATAATTACAGTGTATAAATCAAAAAATTAAATAGTCATTCAATATTTCTATAAAATTAGTTTTAACTTTGATAGAACCCCAGTTTAGTGAAAACTGAAATGCAACAATGACATTAAATATCCATATATCAAATTTAGTAGATTATGATTTCTGAAGGAATATCATGATCTAACCTTATATTCTATCCATCATTCCTGATATTGAAATTCTATGTACATATCAATAAAAATCAAAGTAATAGAACTATTTTAGTTCATCCATCTTCCAAACGATATGAAAATTCAGTACATATATGTAAATATATTTATTCAGAAAGTTAGTCAATTAATTAAAATAAATGATATATTCCTAATTTTTTTTTAAAAGTATTCTTTTCCACTTACTTTAACTAAAAATCCATAATTATCCATTTTTTAATTTATCTCCAAAGGTATGATTCCTTTTAAACCTAAGAAATTTAACATTTATATTTATCCAAAACAAATTTCTAACATTCCTCAAATTAAATGTGTGTTAGTATTCACTTAAGAGAATATAAATATGTGGATTTATGCTCATACCTGGAAAATTATTATTTAACCAAAATCCTGTAAATTGTTTTAATTATCTGCTAAATGATACAATAAAAAATGAATTATATCATGTGAACTTTGAATGGGTTGTTTAGTTTATAGGTTTTTATGAATACTAATTTAAATAAAAATTTGAAAATAGCTTGTTTTAACTAATAAATAAAATACTTGATAAATCTCAAGAATATTCAAAAAAAATTTCCTACACCCATTCACATACATATATATTCCAAAACATCTTGTACCAGTTTTTTCTTGTTAATTATGGGGTCATGATTCATAAAAATGAATCTCAATGAATAATTAAATTTCATTCTCCATTTTTCATGTTTTTTTCATATGTTCACATTTTTTCAATTTTTAAATTTTCTATATATGATTTTGATTATTTATACTTTTATCATATTTGGTATTTTCCTATGGAAAACGTGATGAAGATTTATATAGTAAATTAATAATGTCTCATGAACTTTTATCTTTTCATAATTTCAAAATACTGAAACCTCCATCATATTCACTAAATAATTTAAGGTCTCCCAAATAGAACACTTGAAATCCCTCCACTACATGTAAATTGTAAATAATCATGAAAAATATTTAATGTTAGGGGTAGGTATCAATAAAATAGTGATCTAATAGGACTAAAACCAATTAAGAAAATCATGGTATTCCGAGGGATTAACAAGGGTTGATGTAAAGGCCAAAATCAAGGTAAATGAGGGATAGATAAAAATATCTTCAACCATTTTGAAATCATTTTAGGTTTTTAAAAAATCTTTTAAAAAGTGTCGGTACAAGTTCAAATTTTTACAAAAATCCTATGTTTATATCAAAAAATGTGTTGGTATTGATGAGTTTATCCTTGAAAAATATCACTTTTTGATTATTAAAAAATATCATATCAAGATTAATTATAATTTTCATAACTTTTAAAATTATTTTATTTTGTTATTTATTATTTTTATTATTTATAATTCATAATACATTCAAAACATTACTTGTTTTATTCCCTTTTACATAAGTCATAATACATTGATAAATTTACTTATTTTATTCTCATTAATATAATTCTTAATGATGCTTTATATTGAGTTTTTTCCTTATATATGGATTAAGGTATACATTACATTTATTATTATAGAATTTAGTTTTTATTTAGTTTGTTATCTTATGAGACTATAAAAGTATAATTTACATTGATTAGATCATAATTTTTATTCTCTTAATATATCATTTAATTTTATTTTTTGATTGGAAATTTCATGATATACAAGTCTTATATTGAGTTCCCATGATGAATACATAATTTTGGACTATAAAATACCATCTATATAGGGTTTTCACTATAACCATGTAGCCCTTTTACTATTCCCCATGAACGAAAATATGAATCCACATATCAACATTATAATCCAAATTTCTAATTTTCTATATTTCATTACCATTTGTATTATGACCATATCTTAAGCCACATAACTCCAAATTTAGTGGTTTTTATTTTATTTTAAAGATAAAAAATGTAACATCCAGTAATTGATCTGAAAGTTACATCTAAAACTTTATCATGGATTTTCCTTTTATCTGATTTGGTAGGGTCGTGTTTGACTCAGAAGGATTCCTATAATGGAGAAGTTATATATTTTTTTGGATTCTCATATTTAAACCAACTTTTTCTTGTAATATTACAGAGTATAACATCTCATGTAATAGACTTACATATCATGCAATGATTATTTCTAAAATTTATGAATACATTTACGCTATGATGGGTACACATTGTGAGTCACCATTTCATGTCGTGATTGAGTTAATGGATAGTTTTTAATTTGGGGTGGTGTAATTTATGATGAGCCGATGCATTTTTCAGAAAATTTTGATAATTAAAGGGTTCATAACGTGTATTGGTACTAAACGTCATGTAATACCCAAAATATGTTTTTAAAATAGGAAATATGGCTGGTCTTTCCTTTTGTCTCTTCCTAAATTTATTATCCCTTGACCCAAGACTTTTTAAATGAAAACGTGGAGCCTTCCAAACGTTTGGAATCCATTCGTTTTTCATTTTATCATCTTTGCACGTGGGGTGTGATTCCCAGGTAATCTTTCTTCCTCGTTCTTCATGTTTCTCTCTTTCTGCACTATTGGGTTTTCAATGGATCAGCATAGATTTTATGGATATATGCTCTGTGGCATTTGATATTTTTTTTAGGTTATAATTAGAGGTCCTCTCCACCTTCGTTCTTATTGACGAGTATCGTTTTGAGTGTAGGGATTCGGGAAAAATATAGGTGGTTCCATCCTAATTATCCAAATTCTTATTCCTAAATTTATGATTTATTTCAATTATTGATATAAATATAGTTTCTCACATTTTATTTTAATTAAATGGTAAAATACAATTCTAGTTAATCAATATATTTGAAATGGTTTTGGCCTGAAAATTTGGAAACCCACCAATTCCATTGAACTTTGGTGTTTTTATAGAAATTAGTTGATTTAAATTGATGTATTTAAATTTTGGATTTGATGGAAATGTTTTTCAATTGATTTTTAACTTAATTGTGGAAATTAATTATGAAACAGATGTAATTGGTTTTTAATGGATTTCAAACTTGTGAAAATGGAATTAAATTGTTTTTATTGAAATCCAATGGTTTTATCTTTTGAAATAGGGCTTGTTTTTAGTTAATAAATTTTTTGTTTTAAATGGACAATTTTTTTATTTTTTGAAATGGATGAAAGGGATTTATTAAATTTTATGCATCCTTAATTTATTTTTTCCATCATTTAAGATCAAATGAAAGGCTTATGTAATTGGTGAGTTATTTGGATATATTATACACTATTACAACATTCTGAAACATACTTGTGGTGGGTCACATCCCCAATGGGAAGGTGACGAGTAACGTCTATCCAGTGTTAGGGGGACATAAGTACTCTCATTTTTATGTGATCACTTAGAGAGTGTGGATCCTTATAGATTCTTAACACTATCTTTCCCACATGGTAGATAACCATGTTGCTCACTTTTTTTGAAATGTGAGATACAAATATATTCCAATTTTTTAAAACTACCATACATTCCATTTCAATATTTATAAAAACTAATTTATGAAAATATTTTATTTTAGCCATTTTTTTAGAAACAATCCATCTCTTGTAATGTAAATCCTATACTTCGGAAGTATTTTCCATCATTTTGAAAATGTATAACATGTTTAAATTAAATATGAAGTTAAAATTATTAGACCTATTTATTTTAAAAATTGAAAGCTTTTATTTAGAAAATCATTATTTTGAATATGTTATGGAATCATTGGTGGTATCCTCTTTGGATTAGTCTTACACCCTAATTTTCCTTTCATATGATTTTATAATTTCTTCTTCCAGTTTCACGTAAAGGGAAAGGATATCTTGTAGGTGGATCTAGCTATTGATCCATGGTTATGATGAGTTATTCCCTTTGTAAATTGGTATATTTTTTCCCGTTTGGTATTTTTTTTGTATTATTTTGGTATTTTCATGATTTGATGTATTCTGGAACTTTAATCCTAGTGAATTTTCTTTTATATGAATATTGATTCTCTGGTCTTACATCCGTTGTTTTTTGTGGAAAATTAATTACCACATGAATGTTTTATTATTATAGGTTCTAGTCTACAATGAATGGGAATATAGAATTCCATTTGTGATATGTCAAGACTGGCTCGGTTATCAGGTTATCAGGGAACCTAGGCTGGTTCATGCTAATGTGGTATCAGAGGAAGGTTGTTCAGATTTTGTATTGAAGTTAGTATGCTTTTTTAGATCTTTTTGGCACATAGAAGATTGTGGTGATTGAGGACCTATCCATATCTCAACACAATGAACCTCAAGTCACGATGGGCGGTTACAGAAATTCATCTTGTGTATTAGTTCTAATATTTTCCCAATTTTTTTAGATAAAGAGACATAGAAATCCTTGTTATTCCTCTATTGGGAATGATTTCCATTTTTTGTTCTATTTTAGTGTTAATATAATTTCATTATTTTATCTTCTGATATTGTGTAGAATAATTCCTCTAATAAGATGTGTGGATTGGATTCATAAAGAGGACGATACTGAACCTCAATATGAAAATCCTGTTGTAAATCCAAATTTGGAGGAGATTATTGTGTGCATTTTCCATGCTTTGGGACATTCACAACATCTAGCTCCCACTTAGGCTCCAGTTTTGGATCCTCAGGGGGGTGTTCTTCATAATTATTCTCAAGATTTACTTCACCTAAAACCACCAGTTTTAAAAGGCTCCACTGATCCATAATATGGTGAGTAATGGTTAGGAAATATAGAATGTATGTTGGAATTCATGGACACACCATCTGTGTTTATGGTGAAGTGGTCCACCTTCATGCTGGAAGGACGGAAAATGAGATATTGGGACATTATGGTAATGTAGGAAAACATGTGGTATTAGAGTGGAAGGACATCAAGGTTATTTTCTCCAAATTTTTTTAACCAGATTCAATGTTATCAGATAATGTTGTGGAGATTTTTATGCTTGAGAAGGCTAAAGAAACCCTGACTGAGTATTAAAATCACATTGCTAAGACGGTTCATCTTTCTCCTGACATAGTATCTAATGAATGGATGAAGTCTCGAAATTTATAGTTGATACATCAATCAGATATTAATTATTTGGTATTCTTTTTAAATCATCCCACTTATATTGATGTACTAGATAGGGTGATGATGGTCGAGATGGAATTGGAAGGAAAGTCAGGGTTGACGGGAGTTCCATTTTCTTCATGTAGGAGTGGTGGATCCTTCATATTAAAACAGAAGTGTGATGATTCTTATGGATGTTCTCAATGGTAGGGTCAATACACACCCTCTACATCACCAAGAGAAAGTTCTTTGGTTTTCTACTAGTGTGTAAATCTAGGACATTATAATAGGGTTTTCACTAAGGAACCCAAGACCTATAGATCATATGGACTTTTAGGGAACTTATAGAGATGATTCCATCACTTATATACACCGCATATTGATCTAGATCATTAGATCGTCCTTAAAATGTAGGGAATTCTGATGCTTCTTTTATTAAAGGGTTTCATCCACAGGCATCTGGAACAAAGCTACTTCACTCAGTGCAAGATTCTCTAGAGGAAGAAGACATGGTTCCAGTGACTGTGAGAGGTACCATTACTATAGCATCGTTATTAGTGACTTCCCATTTCGATACTAGTTTATCTCACTACTTTATTTCAACCTATATTGTTAATCTTCATAATCTACCTATAGATATTTTAACTTGTGTAATGGATATTAATACACCCCATGGTGCAAAGAGATATAAGGGTCTTCATAGTCCGGCATGTGTCTTTTCTCTATCAGATGTAGAGCTTGATTGGTGTTTTATGGTCCTCGAAAATAAATATTATTACATTATTTTCAGTAACGATTGGATTATTTCCAGTAAATAATATATTTATTGTTATATTTTATGGGTATATTTTACTACACCCAATGGTGAAACCCTTTTCATTCACGGAGATTCGGACCCAAGGTCACGTAGAGTCGAACATTCTTATCTAGATATTTGGAAAGTGATATCTCTATTTCTTTTGATCTGGAGAGAGATTCAATGATTGGTTATTTCCCTACAGTCATACTCAAGTTTCTAGAAGTATTTCTTTTAGATTTATCTAGTCTACCATTAGTGAGAGTTGTTGAGTTTTCTATTGACTTAATGTTTAATACTCATCCATTCTATGCTCCCTTTACTGGATGGTTCCACATGAAATGAAAAATTTGATGTCCTAGTTTGATTATCTTCATGAGAAAGGATTTATACGCCCTAGTATGTTACCTTGGGTGGTGTCGGTTCTCTTCTCCAAGAAGGATGGTGTTTCTTTTTTCCAATATACTAACAACCAAATTCTCAATCGAGTTATGGTAATTTAAAAGAATATTTTTCCACAAATTGATGGTATGTTTGATCTATTGAATGGGTTGAAGTGGTTTTCCAAGATCTTCTTTCATTCTGGTTACCATCAGTTGATAATAAAATAATATTACATTCGAAAAGCCACTTTTTGGAGTAGGTATGACCATTTTGAGTTCCTTGTTATTCCATTTGGTCAAACAAATGCTCCTTCATTTTTTATGGCCTTGATTAATAGGATCATCAATTATTATTTAGATACCATTTTGGTAGCCTTTGTGTATGACATCCTCATTTACTCTAAATATGAGGAGGATCATGTGCATCATTTGAGAATAGTTTTATGAGTGATAATAAATCTTCAACTCTACATCATGATCTCAAAGTGTGATTTCTGGATTGGGGAAGTGAAATTCATGGGACACATGGTGTCTAAATAGTGTATGTCAGTTGAACTTGAAAAGGTAAAGGTTGTTATAAATTGGTAGAAACCATGAAATGAATTTGAGATTTATATATTCTTAGTCTTAGATGCATACTATCGATGATTCTTAAAGTACTTATCAATTATGGATTCTCCATTGATTGGTCAGACTTGAAAGGGGGTGAATATTTCTTGGGATGATAAATGTGAGAGTTATTTTGTTGAGTTGAAATTTCATCTAACTACTGCGCTATTGTTGACTCGTCCAGAGGTGGGGCCTGGCTCTGTGGTCTTCTGTGACGCATTAGGTTCAGGCTTGGGTTGTGTTCTTATGCAGGAAAACCCTATGGTTACATATGGATCTCATCATATTAGGCTACACCTGAATAATTATCATACCCATGACCCAAAATAAGAATTTGGGATAAACACACTTATGATTTGGCGCCATGACCTCTATATAGAGAGGTTTATCATGTTTTATACCACAAAACTATGAGTAATTCCATCTCTCAAAAAAATATGAATCATCACCATAGGTGTTGGATAGACTAACTACAGTTGTTATACTTTTACATTGCATATACCCCAGGGATATAGAATTTTTTTGTAGATGTGTTGAGTAGGAAACTTCCAACAGTAGCTGAGATAGAATCTTTAGAAGAGTGGTATTCAATGTATCTATTTTCATTGATTCATATTATAATTTAAGTGAAAGCTGATGATGCATATTTGGTCATCATTCAGTTGAAAAGTTATCTCCTCATGTTAATTCCTCAAGATAAATAGCATGATGACGAATTCTATCACATTAGAGATTCTCTTAATGGCGGGAAAATAGTTACCCAGTAGTCGTTCTCCAGAGAGGGTGTTCAGTGCTATCAAATTCTATTTTTTGTTCCATTATTTTCACGGAAGTCTGTAATGGGTGATTTTCATAATTCCTAGTGAATTTTGAACTGAGGAACCACTAAGATGATCTATGATAAGAAGAGGCAGTTCTGGTATCCGAGGATGATATGGGGGATTGCCGAGTTTGTTTCTCATTACTAAACATGCAAACATGTGAATGTCGATCAACAAAAACCATTGGGTTTACATCAATCACTTCATGTCCCTACATGGAAGTGGGATGAAATATTTATATACTTTGTGGTTGGGTTTCCTAATACCCAAAGAAAGAATAATCTGATTTGGAATGTGATAAATAGGTTAACCAAGTTAGCTCCCATTATAACCATTCGAGATATAGCCAATGTTGAGGAGTTGTAGAATATCTATGTGAAATATATTATCCATTTGTATAGAGTTACATCTGCTATAGTCTGTATTAGGGATCATTGGTTTACATCTCTCTTTCAGAGAGGCCATTAAAAAATATTGGGGTCTCATTTTCATTGTAGAACGACCTACCATCAACAATCGGATGGTCAGGAAGAATGATCTATAGTGATTCTTAATGATATGATTTTATCTTGTGTTCTTGAATTTGGTGGGTCATGGGATGATCACATGGGGTTGTTTGAGTTTTAATATAACAATAGTTATACAATGTTTGGTGCAAGATACGATAATAATGATTTTTATAATTCATCAATGGATGTTGATAGCACAGATCATATATAATTATTATGCGGATCATCATTGTAGGACATTTGAATTTTTATTGCATGACTAGATAATCTTGGAGGTTTCACCTCAGTTGGGTCTTCTAAAGCTTGGGAGGAAATGGAATATTACTCCACATTTTGTGGGGAATTTTGAGGTTGTGGATGTGGTGGGGAAATATTCTTACTATATAGAACTACCACTACAACTGACATTAATACAAAAAGTCTTCCATGTATTGCAATTGGGAAAGTATTTATCAAGTCAATCTCATGTTTTGAGTTGGAGTGATCTTTAGACTGAGCTTGGTTTATCTTTAACTGAGCGGCCAATCAAGATAGTTGATTCTGAGACCATGCGACTTCATGGGAGGATGATACCTTTGGTTTGTGTGTGATGGTAGAATAGTTTTGATAATAATTACATGTGGGAACATGAGGCACTGAAGAGAGTGTGGGGACCACATATTTTTTCAAGGATTCTTATTTATAGTCTTTATGGGGTTACAATGATTTTATAGTGGGGAGGCTATAACTTCACATTAAAGATCTGATAGGGACATATTAATCCGTCACATTTTTTTTTCTTTTCCATGATGGGGTAGGGTCAATTTTGTATTAGGAGGATTCCTATAATAGTGATTTCATATATTTGTTGTATTATCACCTTTAAAATGACTATTTAATGTAGGCTTCCAGAGAAATAAATGTCCTCTAATAGACTTACACGTCGGGTAATGTTTCAACATACAAGTCATGAATGACATCACACTATGATGGGTACACGTCATGAGTTTCCATTTCACATAGTGAAGGAGATAATTAATGGTTTTTAATTCACATTATCAGAATTTATGTCGATGAAATTCATTTTTCAGTGGTTAAAAAATTCAAGGGTTCAGGATGTGTATTGGTATTACATGTCGCGTAATACCCGGGATGTGTGCTTATAATAGGAAAAACTATTTATTTTCTTATATATATCCTCTTTGATTTATTATCCCTAAACCAAATTCTTTTTTCATGGAAATATAGATCTTTACAAACCTTCAAAATTCATTTGTTTTGGCATTCGATCGTCATTGCGCTTGCGGTGTGATTCTCAATTATGCTTTCTCCATCGTCCTTTCGGTTTCTCTATTTCTCCTCTCTTCAGTTTTAAAAGGATCATCATGGAATTGATGGATCTATGTACGGTGGTGTTTGATATTTTATCTAGGTTGGGTTTCAAAGTCTACTCCACCTTAATTCACATTTATAGGTGTTGTTGTGAGTGTCATGATTTGGGATAGTGTTTGTTGGTTCTATCCCGATTCGAAAATTTGATTACTCATAAATTTCATGACTTATTTCAATTTATAATTTAAATTAAAATGATCCCATTTTATTTAAATTAAATTGATAAAACCTGATTCTAGTGAATAATGATATTTGAAATAGGTTTGGAATGAAAATTTTGAAAACCCCCAACTCCATTGAATTGGGGTGTGTTTATGCAAATTGGAAAATTTAAATTATTGAATTTAAATTTGGGATTCAATGGAAATTTTTTTTGAACTAAATTATTGAATTTAATTGTGGAAATGAATTGTGAAAATGATGGAATTGATTTTGAATGGATTTCAATCTTGTGAAAATGAATTTATATGATTTGATAGAAACCCAGTGGTTTTATCTTGTGAATAATGAGATGATTTTTTATTAAAACCCATTTGGTTTTAAATGGATGGAAATTGGATTTTTTTTAAATGGAAGAATTGGATTTATTTAATTTTACGTATTCCTAAAATAATTTTCCCATCACGTAAGATCACATGAAATCCATATGTATTTGGTAAGTTACTTGGATACCCACAATGCTATTACTACGTTCTAAAACATACCAGATACGGGTCACATCCTTGATGGGAGGATGACAAGTCACATCTGGCCAGTGTTAGTGGATGTAATTATACACATTTTTTGTGATCACTTAGAGAGCGTGGAATCTTATAGTTAGTTAATACTATCATACCTATGTTAAATATGACCATGTTTATCCCTCGTTTATTTATATATGATATATAAATTTATTCCAATTTTCTAAAACAAAATTACACGCCTCTGCTAAAAATACATAAAATAGTTTATGTAACTATTTTATTTAGTCTATTTTTTAGAAATATTTCTTCTCTTATAATGTAAATATTTTTCTTTAAATGTATTTTTCATAATTTTGAAACTATATATCATGTTTGGTTTAAATTTTCCTTTTAAATTTTCAACCCTATTTATTTTAAAAATTGAAATATTTATTTGGAAAATATATATTTATAATCTATTATTGAATCATTATGGTATCATACGAAGATTAGGATCACACCCTAATTTTTTCCTTCAGGTGTTTTTAGACATTCTCATTCAAGCTTCAAGAAAAGGGAATGGATCTTCTGATGGTGGATCCATCTGTTGAACCAAGGACATGGTGAGTTGTGTCCTTATTCACTCGGTATGTTTTTCCCATTCAGCACATTGGTGGTTGTATTTTGGGATTTTCATGCGTCGATGTATTCTTGTACATCACTCCCAATGGAGTATATTTTATTTGAATATTTACTTTCTTATATTTCTTCTACTATGTTTTTTGGAAAATTCATTCCCACATGCATGCGGTATGATTCCAAGTTCTAGTTTCCAACCTATGGGGATCAAGAATTCCATTTGGCCTATGTCAAGGCCATCTCGGTTATTAGGTTACTAGGTTAGTTGGGATGGTTTATGAAAAAACAAAATTATCTACATTTCATTCTAAGACATAAAACCATGAGTCATTTCTATAATGTCTTAAATTGGGTTATAATCCACTTAATGTTTTTAATATGAATTCTATAAATTTCTGGAACAATTTTACTAATATACTTTAAGGATAAATTATGTTATAAAAGTCTGATTAAAATGATTCTTGATTCAATGTAAAGTTAAAAATATCCTAAATATAAGTCAAACAGAGTTAAAATTTATTATAATGACCAAAACATATCAAATATAGATTTTACATATCAATATATGAATTTTCCTTACATAACATAATTAACCATACCATAATTTTTTAGGCCTAGTTCCTTTAGAAACATGGATACATAAAAAACTTTTTAATAAGGGAACTACATGACCTACTATTATTTTCTTCATAACTATCACCATTATTAGACATATCATACATAATAACATTCTTTAAAAACTGGGGGAACGAAATATAATAAATGGTTAATTCATATGATCAGTAAGGATAAACAAGGGAGATGTAAACATAACATGATCATAAGGGTATGAGTACATGATAGTACGATTTATAAAACTAACCCTACATATCATAGAACATAAAATCGATTAATGGAATAAATTTTGAGATTCCAAAAGACAAGAATCATAAAGGAATCAAATAATATGATCCGTGTAATTATAACATTGGAAAAGGTAATAAAATTGGGTTATATACATAATAATAATAAATAATCTTCTTACTAGTAAAGTTTTCACTATCAGGTTTATCATAGTGCATTGGGTATACTCTTCAAACCATCATAACAGTCAAAGTTCACTCCCATGATTATCATAGTATATTGGGTTAACTGCAAAATCCATTAAAGTAGTCATGGTTTTCTTTCCGGACTTCCATAGTGGATATGTTCCATTACTTAACTGGGTACACTCCACATTCTGGCCCAAATTATCTTATTCGATATCAATATTTACCCAATGCATTGGAGGGGATATATGTCCAACCTATAAGATAATTAAAATAATAAATATATATTCCACATGATCATTAATAATTCATCATATTTGAACCAATGAAAATAAACGTGTTTAATAAAAATTTCATCATAAAAAAACATGGGGAAACAAAATAGGTTTTATAAACTTTTCATTATTTCATAATAGTATAACTTCTGGAAAATGAATGATTATCATAAAAATATTGTCTTCATAATTGTAATCCATCTAGAGAATAAATTAATATGTTATAATTTAATCATATCCCTTGAAAATATTATATAACATCAAAGTATGTCATCTTATATTGAAATTATTTAGAATTGTCACTTAGAACATTTCATTAAAGAATATATAATTTTATATCTAGAAAATAAAATTTTTAAAACTAAAAGTTCAAAAAAATTGAAAATCATATTCACTTAAAATACCCATTAAATATTATAATGGGATATTTAAATCATTGGTCATTCAAGATGGAAAATAATCATGTTCATGTTGTATATGTTAAAACAAGTATTTCCTTCATATTTCAGTAAAATACAAAAGGGAATTGTTTGGAAAATAACATGAAGATTAATTTAAAAAAATGAGAAATATAAACATGGGTAAAAATTTCATGAATATATAATTGTGGAATAGAATAATATTTATTTTAATCAATTTTATAAAATATAGACATGGAAGAAAAGGTTTTTTCAATTGAAGAGAGAAATAAAGTTTATTTTTATTAAAAAGTATTATTTTGGAATCTTGAGTACGTAAAGGAAATAAAATGATAGTAAAAAATGTGTTTTAATGACATAACCATAGAATTATAAAATAAATGACATTATTTATATTTTTATCATAATATTTCATCATCGGATACATAATCATAAATAATTCTGATAAAGCAATGATATTGTAACATAAAACTTTTACCACTTAGGTATCTTCTGAATCGTAGTACCCAAGAAATAATAAAATTAAATGAAACCATAAATATATTGAAAATAAAAAATAATCATATAAAATATATTATTGGATTTATATACATCTCGTTAAATAATATTTTTTTGTAACATAAAATATTTCCCAAAGGACACAATTTGAGACGAAATTCCATTACATTAAGTCTTGACTTCCTTCATAAAAATTTGATCCTCTTATATGATAAATATGATCTTATTAAAAATATATTCTAAATATATAATTATATATATCATACCATGTGTTATTTACTTATGACCTTTTATTACCTTTTTATTAACAATTATTTTTTAAAATCACATTTGGAGTTATAACTATTTCATTTTCATGTCTGTTTTGGTTGGGAATTTTTAGTCCTTTTATTTTGATCATGGTTCCATCATATCTCGAAAGTTAAAAATGATTCAAATTTCATATATAATCAGTATATATGTAATTTTAGTAATCCATAAAAATTATAGATATAAAATGAATTACAAAATTCATAGAAAGTGTAGGTCATATGTACGCATAAACGTTTTTTCAATTTTTTGGTGGATAAAAAGAAATAAATGGAAATAATATTTCTCCTTTATAGATTCATAATGATTTAATATATATAATATATATAATATATTTATTTTTATTACCTTCCTTGTAAATAGGTTCTAAAAAACAAATCACATCGCTTCACAAGATGAGAGTCTGTCAAACACACAAGTGATGCTTACATATTCCCAATGAATGGAAAGTAAGAATGTATATATTATATTAAAATTTAATAAGTATAAATATGTCATAAATATCATATATAAACATTAAATATATCATTGTATCTAATCCTGAGAGGTGGTGATTGAAAATGAATTATATCATTTCATGAGGTGGTAGTATGTCGTACACATGATCGATGGTTTCAGATTCCATTTGATGGAAGAGGGGATAAACATAGATTATTACATAAACATTGTTACATATTATTGTATGTTGGATACATGTTTTATTATATTATTATTATTATTACAATAATATAGATAGTGAGAGAATAAGAGAAAAGAAAGAGCTTAGTGAAGGAAAATACATTCATTTAGAAAATCATCCATTAGTTCTCTTATTAAGAACCTTAGGGTTGGAATTTTGATATGAATATTAGCTCCCAAATATGTATAATGATTTAGGGGGGATTTTTTAGTGTTTGATTTAGAAATATGAATTAATAGTTTTGAATAAATTTAGGGTATGAGGTTGCCTTTTATAACTGAGGAGGAATTCCATTTTTGTAAATACCCAAAACTATTCAATAATGGGAAGTAAATATCTTTCCAGGTTTGAAAAATAAATTTAAATAAATTTTTGGATGGATAATATGGTTTAACAACACCTCCAATGCAAAAAGACACATATTTTAAATATTTTTTATTAATATCTATGCTTACTCATGTTTATAATTTTTTCCCCACAATAACTAGTCTCTTCACTACTAAAAAAACGCCATTAACAGAGCTAAGAATGACCTTTATAAATTCTAGAGAAGCATTAAATACAAGAGTGAGATGAAAATCCCTAATATTTTTTCATCACTGATAAAGGGGCATATTTCAGTGTTATATAACAGAACACTACAACACCAGAAACACCACCCAAAATTAGAAACATCAAGTACCAATATATTATTTAAATAAAATAAAATAAATAACACAAATACAAGATAAAAAATATATTATATACCCTAAATAATTGGTTTATTCAATTACATGAGTGTGTAAAAATTATTAAATACATTTAAAAACATCAATGTTCCATTGTTTTTTGATCCTAACTCTAACCCCTACTATTTCCAAACAAACCCCCATAGATCAAGTTAATGAATGAAAATTTATAAAACAAAATCATGTTATCCATAATATAAACAAAAAAATTGAATTGAAATTGTTAATTTTTAATTAAACATTAATTCATACTAGGAACACTGTATCAAATTTTTTTGTGGTTGATTTTTTCACATCACACTATTTCTTATTCGTCTTCAAGCATAATTTCTATGAAAATTAAATTACTAATTATAGGATAAAAATAATAGGTAAATTAATTAAGTAATAGTAAAAATAATGAAGAGAAAATAATATAGGATATTTTTCTCGAATTTGGAGATTTGATGTGTTTTTTAAACTGAAATTACACTTATATATTGAAAAAATTCCCTTGGAATCATACCTAGCACACCATTCATGGGATAAGGGTTTGGATTATTCCTAAACATCCAATGTGACTTATGGGAAATTTTTTTAAAGTGTAAATACAATCCATATGGGTTTTATCAATTTTGAGTATGTGATTTTCCTTTTTACTAAAATGTGATTTCAAATTTAAAACACGCACTTTGAGTCATAATAGTCAAATAGTGTATCTATTTATGTGATACTCATTCCTACATGTCAAAAATGAATTATGAATCATTTTTTCAAAATTATTATGATAATCCTTACACATTTTCATAGTTTTCATCAAGTAACGAATTTCAAACTAAAATATCAATTTTATATAAATAATGTACACTTTGAGACATACTGAGAACATCATGTGTTAGATTTATATACGGATGATTCCTACATGACCAAAACGACTTATGGATCTTTTAACATATGTATGAAAACAATCTAAATACATTTTCTCAGTTTTGTGTGTGTCAGGTGTCTTTTTCACTAAGAAATAATACTAAATTTAAATAAAAGATCCAAATGGAGTCTTATTGGTCACACCATTCATCATGTTGAGATGCAAATAATCTTCTCATCCCAAATGACTTAGGATAATTTTTCTAATGTATCAAAACAATTGGATGTTTTTTTTTAATTTTGGGAATACTTCTTGTCTTTTTTAATAATATTTCATTTTATGTTGGAAACTATCATAACCCGCATTCACCAAGATGAGGGATGGAGCAGCAGATTTCCAGGCCCTTCCTTCTTCAAGTTGCAGTAGAGATAAAGACCCACATAACCTGCCTTCAATAGGTCCCGAAGTGACAACTAGCACCAATGGTATAGATTCACATGCAAAATGGGAGGCATTACCCTTTTTATTTAGTAGGATCGGGAGATAAGATAGTAAATCTTAAACAACACAAAAACTGGAAGTAAAAGTAAATCCAAAACAAACCATTCCCACATGAATGTTTCAAATAATAAGTGCTAAAACACAAGAAAAATCCAAAGGTGAATATCCATGAAAAGAAAAATATCAATAGAAATTGTCCCAATATCCTAATTAGTATGGTCCCGCATAGTCCCCGAAGACCTCATGGAAACTAGAAATAAGTTTCACATACATACGGTGAGTATACATGTATACTCAGTAGGGAAAACCAAAAGCTATCGTGCATGAGTGGGGAGGATTTCTAATGCCCCATGAGAAAATGAGACAACCAAAGCACTTGGAAAGGAGGCTATCCACCCATCTTAACCAAGGAACACTCTCCAAATAATGCAAGTCATTCAAAGTAATAGAAATAGAACATAGATGTTAGTGTACCCCGTACCACATTCCCACTGATTATTGAAGACATCCTACACGTCAGACCTTCCCCGCCATTCTCACTGCAGTCCCACTGCCATACCTTTCCCGCACACACCTGGGATATCACCACAACAAATCCTAATAGAAAACTCCTTGGCCACAACAACCAATCATAACCCCACCCACACACACATGGTTCAGAATAACTACCACCACGCCCGATGACACCTGGGCCCAAACAACTACGTCCATGCCCAAAGGAAACTGGGCCTCATCTCGAAGACACTTGGGAAACAAACAGCCCGCACACAGCTGGGAAAAGAACCACCACATACCCTGTAAGAATAATCTAGGGCTATATTGGACCTCAGTCCATCACAGCCTACCCGAAGAGTCTTGGGATACTTAGTAAAGGGAGAAGAAAAGGAGCTAATAACTAGCCACTCAATGGAGTGTTGGAAAAAACAGCCTCCCCCATTAAAATTGGGGTGTTTGGCACAACGTTATCAACTTGGGTGGGGTATGAATAAGAAACATAAGAACTAAATTATATATATAGGTAAACAAACACTCATCCAAACCTAGGGGTTCCAAAAAAAGCCTATACACAAGCACCCTCGTTACTATTCATTGATAAAAATCACACCACTCACACCCAAGTCTAAACTCATTCCCAGAAAAAAAAATTCCCATTAAACCCATCCTTGTTTTCATATTCCATTAATTACATTAAAATAATTGTTCACCACTGGTCCACTAACACACATAGTCACAAGAAAATGAGGAAAAAACAGCCAAGAACAATTTAAGAATTCACATCCTATTATCTTGTAATGTCACAACAACAAAAGTGATCTTTGAGATCCCTCAATGTACTGGAACCAAACCATGCCCCATCATATGGCCCCACACAGCCTTATGTCCACAAATCAACAACTGCACCACAACAGGGGATCCTATCACTATCCATGTCAACCCACAAGGATCAAGCAGAACAACCACACATATTTCCAAGGGAGATTAAGGGAATTTCCAGATTCTATCAAACCATTCATTGAGTTATTCTTTCCATTTGGTTAACTGGTGTGTTCACACAAGGATTCTTGTTCACGGAACATTCTTTTAATCAACCAATTTTACATGATTAACCAATTTCCATGTTACATCCATTAAATCATCACATAAGATATGTGTCCATTAGTGTGCATGAAAAGACCACCAACGACCATGATTTTAAGTGGACACAATCCCATACAATTCAAAATATATAGGAAAGTGTGAAGCAGTACATCATGATCATCAAACAAACCCCATAATTCTTTAAAAGTATGTTTATTATCTTCATTAAGGTTTGGTTTCATCCATCCCTGTAAAAACATTATCATACCCACCCCGCATGATACACATTAAATAGAGACGAAGGGATAACTCTACTTGAATGATCAATGATCTAAGTTTCTCTCCACATGCCAAGAACTGGGGATGTGTGAATTACATGGGAGGAACTCCAAGGACTCCAATAGTGAGCGGAAAAGCTCCATCACAGGCACACCACTTGCCTCGGGAAGGGGGACTCCAAATGCACCTAGGAAAGAAAAATAGACCAGTAAAAAGAAGAAATAATTCCCATGCAATAAAAAGTCAAGATTCTAGAGTTACGAGATATGAAATCCTTGAACTGCTTTAATGGTGGATTGTGGGTTCACCACGTGGTTTCAAGGATACACATGATGGAATTAAATATTATTTAATAATTTTCATAGGATAGGTGGTCATAATAGATGTGCATTAAATGGATTCCTTTAATCAGAGGAAAACACGTAACATGGGTGGAACTGAGTAGTATGGGAAAAGGCATGACACTAAAGAAAAGAAACATGTTTTCGTAAGTTTGGGGTTGGCCGGCTCTTAGAGAATTTTAGATATCATTTATGGGATTTTAATGGATTTGAAAGGGGTATACAAACTCTTTTATGTCAAAATATACTATCTGGGAGTAGAAAAAGTTGGAAATTGGAAAAATAACAATGGTGGGAAACCATTTGGTAGGACACCATATGAGGTGACACGGTCACGGTGCCACCCTCACAGTGCAACCGTAAGCAGTTCCACCGTTTTGGTGTGCAACCGTGATGGTGTGACTGTTACGGTTTCACCATCGCGGTGCCACCTTTTTGGTGGATCCGTTTGATGGAACCAAGTTTTTGGAAAACACCTTAATGAGTCATTATTCTTTCCATTATATCATATACCTCTCAAACTATTCATGCCACTGATAATTAAAACTAAACCCGATGAAAGGAGAGGCGTCTGAACAACCACCTAGAAAGATACTTCTCAGGAGAAAGCCTCCTCGACATCTAGGGACACCTCTCCCTCAAGTAACCACAAAAACATGTAAAGGTCACACCATCTACTCATATGGATTAGAGATTCTCTTCCACTATGTCATGATACTAACCTCTTTGGGCAGTACTGAATCGACCGCATGGGTTTAACCTCATCCACTTTAATGTGTCTTGATTAGGGATCAGATACTTCCCTCTCCATAGTCAGGAATCTCCACACACATTCAATGGTAAAGGAAAACAATACATTTTATACCTAATAAGGTCAAAAACTACATCACAGATAAGTAAAAAATAGAACAAAACAAAATACAATACAACTCTGGGTATTAGGAACAAATTTGTGCCTCCCTTGCCCAAGTACTCTCCTCGAGGCCACCATGATAAGACAACACATGAACTAGGGGAATGGTTCAACCCTGAAGGACCCTCTCCTCATGATCCCCGATCCCCACTAGTCTCTATACAAATGTCACATCGTCCTCGATATCCAACCATCCTCAATCGAGGTTGTGTGAATCATCGTGTAGATACTGACGTAGCCGAGACACGTGGAATATGATGTTCACTCTTAGTAGTGGCGGTGGTAGCGCTAGCTGATAAGCCACTTCACCGACCAGTCGCAACACCTAAAAGGGTTTGATGATCCTGGGAGAAAGCTTACCACCTACCAAACCTCCATTGTACACATCGAGGGGAGACCTTCAAGGACATGTGGTCCCTGACCTCGAACTCCAAGGGTCTCCTCCTATTATCATCAAATCACTTATGTTGTTCCTAGTCCACCTTAATCATATCTCGTATAAGCTGAACCTTCTTCTTCGTGTTTTTAACCACTTCTAGGAAAATAAAACATGCTTCTTGGACCTTTAACCAGCACATGGATGGGTGACAAGACCTAACAAACAGGGCTTCGAATAGATCCATGCCAATTGTAGAGAGATAACTATTGTTGTTGGAAAACTCTACCAAAGGAAAGTGTCATACCCACAATCCCCAAAGTCTAGAACATATTACCGTAGCATATCATCAAATGTATGGATGGCGCGCTCTATCTTCCCATCTTTCTATGGGTGTAAAGTAGTTATGATGTATAGTTGGGTTCCAAAAGCATGTTGAAATCCTTTCCAGACTCGTGACGTAAACTAGGTATCACGATCAGTGACTATGGACCTCGGGACTCCATGTAATCGCACAAATTCTCCCACGTACCTCTATGATAAGGCATCCACCATACTGGACTCCTTGATTTCCAAGAAGTGAGCTAATTTCGTCAGATGGTCCACCACTAATGTGTTGATCCCCGCAGCTGGCTTACAGCCAGAGAAACCCTGTACTCCATCGAATCCCGGATTACGCCGAGATAAATCACTTGCTCCTTGAGATCGCTCTCTATCTCCATATCTGATATGTTTCCCTTGAACTTCCCGAGGGTATTCCGCTGAAAGGCATGAAGAATCCTTTACCACTGATCATCCTCCACCACTCAGTCAACCCTCTGCTGATTAGACAAATAAACCTCATGTGCCTCGATCACCAGCACTACTCGTGGTCATTGTCCTGATTCCATGATAGTAAGGTAAACAAGGAATGCCTAATCTCGAGTAGTGTAGAAGATTAATTTTAATTTCTCTTAGGCTTTTTATTCATTTTGAATCCCCAAAATAGCCAAGAAACACAAGAAACAAATTCATTATGATGAAAGTACCTTTCTAGGGTCTCTACCCTATATTTAGAAAAGTCCCACTTGGTCGATTGGTAGGCCCAGAGTCCTTGCATCGGATCATGGGGGCCGTAAAATCATGTGTCATAGCTAGTATTCCCTGGCCTATTTCATGAACGGAGACTGCCTAACAATTTTTTCCTACCATCCCATGGAATCATTATTGTGCCTAACTCTGAACTCCATCCTATCTCTCAGCCTCACCTCTGATACCATTCTCTCAAGACCCGTGTTCACCAAGATTAGGGAAGGGGAAATAGATTTCCAGGCCCATCCTTCATCAAGTAGAAGGAGAGGTAATGACTCCTGAGACCCACCTTCAATAGGTCTCAGAGTGGTGACTAGCACCAAGGGTATAGATTCAGACACAAATTGGAAGGCACTACCATTTTTATTTTGTTGTATCGGGAGATAAGATAGTAAATCCCAAACAACACAAAAAATGGATCTAAAATTAAAGCCAAAACAAACCATTCCCACATGTATGTTTCAAATAATACGTTCTACAACACAAGAATACTCGAGAGGTAAATACCAAAGAAAAGAAAAATAGCAACAAAAATTGTACCAATGTCCAAAATAGTATGGTCATGCATGGTCATAAATGTCCTCTTGGAAACCTGAAAGTAGTTTTATATACATAGGGTGAGTATACAGGTATACTATGATGGGAAAACCAAAATCTCATGTGCACAAGTGGGGAGGAATTCTGAAGCCCTGTGTGAAAAAGGAGACAACCAAAGCACATAGCAAGGAATCTATCCACTCAACCTCACCAAGGAAAACTTCTCAAATAACGAAATTCAATTAATGTAATAGTAATATCACATCAATATTTGGGTACCCTTCACCACATTCCTACGGGTTATTGAAGACATACTACGTGTCAGACCTTCCCCTCCATTCTAACCGTTGTCTCACTGCCATACCCCACCCGCACACACCTGTGCTCTCACAACCACACATCTTGCCAGAAATCACCTGGGCCACAACAACCAATCGTAACCACACCCACACACACCTGGTCTAGAACAACTACTACCATGCCCATAAATACTTGGGCCCAAACATCTACTGCCACGCCCAAAGACACCTCGGCCTCATCCCAAAGACAGTTGGGAAACAACCTACCTACACACACCTGGTCCAACCACCACCACGTACCTTGTATGAAGTATCTAGGGCTATAATGGAACTCAATCCATCATAGCCTGCCCAAATAGTCTAGGGATACATGGGAATGGAAGATGAAAAGGAGCTAATAACCAACCACTCATAGGAGTGTTGGGAAAAGAACTATCCCCCATTGAAATGGAGGTGTTCGGCATGAAGTGCTCAACTTGGGTGGGGTGCAAATAAGGAACATAAGAACAAAATTATACATATAGGTAAACAAGCACTCATCCCAACCTAGGGGTTCCAAAACCAACCTATACAGGAACACCCTCATTACTATTCATTCATAAAAAACACACCATTCACATCCAAGTCACAACTCATTCCCAGAAAACAATTTCTCATCGAACCCATCCTTGTTTTCATATTCAAGTAATTCCATTTAAATAAATCTTCACCACTAGGAAATTAATATGCATAGTCACAATCCAAGGGGGGAAGAATATCCAAGAAGTAATTTAAGTATTCACACTCGGTTCTCTTGTAAAGTCACACAAACAAAATGGATAAGTGAGATTCATCAAAGTAATGGGACCAAACCAATCAACACCATACAGCCCCATGTGGCCTTAGATCCAAAAACCAACAAATGCACCACAACAGGGGATCCCATCCCCATTCATGTCATCCAACAAGGATCAAGAAGAACAACCACACATGTTTCCAAGATAGAGTAAGGGAATTTCCAGATTCTATCACACTATTCATGGAGTTCTTATTTATGTTTGGTTAATGGAGGTGTTCACATGAGGATTCTTGTTCACTGGACATTCATTTAATCAACAAATTTTATGTGATTAACTAATTTCCATGTTACATCCATTTAATCATCATAAAAGATGAGGGTCAATTAGTGAACAAGGAAATTCCACCAATGTCAATGATTTTAAGTGGACACATGCCAATAAAATTCACAACATATAAGAAAGAGTAAAAGAGTACAGAAGCATCATCAAACACACCCCTTCATTCTTTAAAAGTCCATTAATTATCTTCATTATGGTTTGGGTTCATCCATACCTGTAGAAACATTTTCAAACCCACCCCTTATAATGAATTGTAAATAGAGACGAAGGAAGAACCCTACTTGGATGAAAAATGACCGATGTTTCTCTCCATTAGCCAAGAACTAGGGAAGCACAACTTGAAGGGGAGGATCTATGAGGACTGTAAAAGTGAACGGAAAATCTCCAGCGCAGGCGCACCACTTTCCTCATGAAGGGGGAATCCAAACACCCCAAGGAAAGAAAAAGAGACCAGCCAAGAAGAATAAATAATTCCTATGTGATAAAAAGGAGAGATGATGGAGTTACGGGATATGAAAATCTAGAATGATTATAAAGGCGGATCGTGGTTTCACCACGTGGTTGGACGATTACAAATTATGGATTTAATTGCTATTTAATAATTCTCAATAGAGAGGTGGCCATAATAGATGTGCATTAAACAATTTCCTTTAATCAGAGAAAAACGCGTAACAGGGGTGGAACTGGATAGTACGAGAAAAGGTGTGACACCGAGGAAAAGCTACATGTTTTGGTAAGTCAAGGGTCTCCAAAATCTTGGGTAATTTTATATATCATTTATGGGATTTTAATGTATTTGAAAAGGGTATAAAGACACTTTTACATTAAAAGATACATTTCGGGTGAAGAAAAAGTCAGAAACTGAAAAAAGAACATGGGTGGGACACCATTTGGTGGGACAACATAAGTAGTGCCACCATCACAGTGCCACCATAAACGGTGCCACTATTTCGGTGTGCGACTATGAATATACAACAGTAACGGTTCCACCGTCACGGTGTCAGCGTTAGCGGTGCCACCATTTCGGTGAGCGACTGTCACGATGTTACTGTCACAGTTCCACCATTAGTGGTGCCACTGTTAGTGGTTCCACTATTTCAGTGCGCGACCTTGACTGGTGCCACAATTTTGGTGGAACCGTTTGATGGAACCGAGTTTTTTTCAAACTCCTTAATGATTCATTGTCCAGGCTATTACCGAAACACTCAAATTTTGTAATATTGGTCATATCATGTGTTTGTTTGATCTGATATTAATTCCTATATATCACTAATGACTTATAAATTGTTTTCCTAAATTATAAAGACAATATAAGCATGTTTTTTTGGGTTTTAGTGAATGATACTTTTTCAACTAAAATTAAAATTTTAAACAAATAGTGGACATTTTTAGTCATACTAGAGACATAATGTATTGGATTGAGTTTTGGCCAATTACTACATGTAAAAAAAATGACATATATACTATTTTCCAAAAGTATCAAAACAATTAAAATGTTTTTTCTATGTTTTGAGTTTGTTTTTTTTTGTAATAAAATTAATGTCAATTTTAAATAAAAAGATGAACTTGGAGAAATAACGGTCACATAGTTCATCAGATTGAGGTCTGGTTGATTACTAAACTTCCCAAATGACTTATGGATATTTTCCCTAAAGTATCAAAAAACAATCTGACTATTGTTTTCTCTATTTTGGATACGTTAGTTGCCTTTTATACTAAAATATCATTTTGAATAAGAGACACACAATTTGAGTCATACCAGTCACATAATTTTTCAGTTTTACATGAGTATAATTCCTACACATAAAATATTACATGTTAATCATTTTCATAAATTATCAATTTTATACGACAATGCTTGCTCAGTTTTTGATTAGTGGTACTTTTTGAACTAAAAATCCAATTTTAAACCGACCACAGACACATTGAGTGATACTAGACACATACTATATAATATTTAGGTGTGGTTAATTTCTATATGTCAAAATGAATTATGGATCATTTCCTAAAGTAAAAAAACAATCATGATTCATTTACTTGATTTTGAGTATGTCAGCTATCTTTTTTACTATAATTAATTTGTTTTATAAATAAAAAGATTCACTTTGACACATATTAGTCATACCAGGAGTGGGATTGAGGTTTTTCTTATTCCTACATGTCTGAAGAGATAAATTTATTATTTTACTAATGTATCAAAACAACACAAATGTGTTTTCCCTATTTTGAGTGTGTCACATTTCTTTTTTACTAATATGACATTTTAAACAAGAAACATTCACTTTGAGTCCTACTGGTCCCCTTGTTTTTTAGTTTGATGAGACAGTGATTCCTACTCATCAAAAATGTCTTATGAATTGTTTTATTAAATTAACAATAAAATATGATCATTTTTTCTTAGTTTTCAATGAGTGACACTTCTTAACTAAAATTTCAATTTTAAACACATTATATAGCACTTTTAGTCGTATGAGGAACATCAGGTATCAGATTGAAGTGTTGAATATTACTATTCATAAAAATTTACATATATACCATTTTAATAATGTATAAAAATAATATGAGGCATTTTCCTAGTTTTGTGTTTGTTAGTTTTCCTTTTTACAAAAATTAATGTAAATTTTAAATAAAAAGATTCACATGGAGTCATACTAGTCACACTGTTTGTCATATTGAGGCATGTATGATTACAATATGTCCCAAATTACATATGGATAATATTAATAAAGAATCAAAAAAATATAAATTTTTCCTTTGTTTCGAGTGCATCACTTATATTTTTTATAAAATTCAATTTTAAATTAGAAACACAAATGTTCAGTCAAACCAGACAGATCATGTGTTGGTTTGACCTTTGACTGATTCGTACCCATAAAAATGACTTATATATCATTTTCCTACCATATCAAGATAATACAAGATTGTTTTCTTAGATTTTTGTGAATTTCACTTTTTGAACTAAAATGTCAATTTTAAAATCATAACAAATATTGGGAGTCATACCAAAAAAATCATGTATCCAATTAAGGTGTGTCTAATTAGTTTATGTCAAAAATGACTTAAGGATCAATTTCCTAAAGTATCAGAACAATTTGAGTGATTTTTCTTGGTTTTGAGTATTTTCATTGCCTTTTTTACTAAATTTAATGTTTATTTTAATTAAAAATAAGCATTTGGATTCATTACAGTCACACAGTGTGTTGGATTGAAGTGGGGATGTTTCATACACATCTCAAAGTATCAAAAAAATTTCCAAATGTTAATATTACCAAGATATCCATTAAATTTATTATTCAAACATCCAACATAACATATTGAGTCGATGTTTATACCTAAAAAACTATTTTTGACTATGAACATCGACTCAATATGAAGTGTTTCCAATTCGACCAAGAAAGGAGTTTAAAATCAAGGTATAATTGGAAGAAGGGGTTATTTTATCTCTTTTGTAGTTTTTATTAGATAGTTGATATAAAAATATGACCTCCCAAAAGATTATTCAAAAAATTAAATAAGTATTAGATAAAAATAATGAAGAGATATAATTACAAAAAATAGATAAATGGTGTTAGGATTAATTAAATATGTTGTTGGAATTAACAATTTCGTGATGGTTTTGTGAATTATTTTCCCATTTAATTATTGTCAGTTTTAGCCTCAAAGTATAGTCTCTCACAATTATGAGCCTCTCAGAACAAACCACCCCTAACTCGAACATAATAATTCACCTATATAAGAAAAAATTCTTATGTAAGTAATTCTAAAAATAATTAAATTAATATTTAATATGAAATCATACATTAATTCAATGGATATGGATTTTTATTTGAAAAAAGCATGATTACATCTATGATTTCACCAAGGAAGCATTGTTTCTCTTCATGTAAAGGTAGTAGAGGGAAAATTGAGGAAACTAATAAATGAAAACACTAGTTGGATGAAATGATTTTGAGGTAGTATAAGTATATGGAAGTTTTTGTGTTGAAAGGCATGAAATATGGTCATAAATATTTTAAAAAAATGAACTCTAAGAGGAATAATGAAAATTAATTTAATGTTTCATTATAAAATATTTCTGTAAAATGGATAAAGTATATCATAAAATTACTATTACATCTTCCCAAAGGTTTCCCTCATTATATTATGTTATTCCATGGTATTGGTAAAATAATCATGTGAAGAATAAAGTTTGTGGATGAGTAGTAAAATATTTAATTTGGATCATGTTAATGCAGTTGAGATCATATAATATTATGAGGAAGAACATAGTATAATAAAAAAACTTTTACCTTCTCATTGAAATATCATTATTTTATTAATGGTTTTTAGATCTTTACTCTTCTATTGAGAATATAAATACCATATTTTGGTCCCCAATGATGTAAAAGACACCGTAAACATTGGAATCATCATGAACTGATTTTGATATCATAATTAAAGGGTCTCCCTAATTGGAATTTCATAAGAATTGATAATTATTATAGTTTTCCAATAGAAAATCGAGAAATTGTTATTTTTAGGATAATAGACTTAATATACGCACACTTCTTGTGATCCCATTATGAGTGACATGTATTCTCCCCTTCCACACTTGAATTCTCTTTCATGAATACCATTTCATCATATTTCAATACACTCTTATTATCAACTGATTTTCATTAGAAAATCAAAACATGAATTTTTTAAAATCCAACTCATATATCTGTTCGCTAATTCAAAAATATAACATATTTTCAAAAAATTTATTTCTATAATTGAAAGAATATTTGTGCATCTCTTCCACCATAATCATAACTCCATTTTTTTAATCTTACTATAGTCATCGTGTTCTTTTGTATAGAATGTATAACCATTTATTACAAAACTTGTGTAATATATAACATTTCCATTCATCCCCCTCACTATCCATCGAAAACATTCAACAATTGAATTCAAAAATTTAAATAACTCGTTATAAATATAATCACGAAAACATCCAAAAAAACCTATTGATTGTGGGTATTTTATATCCATCCTTTATCCCTTGATGGATTCAAATATATCAGAATTTCATTTTGGGATTCAATGTATGGAGAAACAACATCACAATTATATAAAATGTAATGGTGTTCTTTCTCCCACTCAATGAAGGTAATTTTATTAGATATTTTTTTAAAATCTGTTCACCCATAAGGATTCTGTTCTCAAGAGACTTTGTGAGATTGATTCTATCTACATTTGATAGGTAATCGGTAAAAAAATTCAACCTCTTAATAAAAAATATACATGTTTTCAACACAACCTTCAAGAAAACTTCAAGCCTTTACATTCCATTTGAAAATTATCAGATACCATTCAATGTGGTATATACATCTGTAATAGATATGACCACATAGTTTAACCTCTTTAACCAAGTGCACCATTAGGTAGACCATTATATGAAAAAATTATCATGGTAAAAACATATCGAATTCAAATAATATGTTTGTAACCTCCTTATTCGTGATTGGAAACTTCATCATGTCTTCAAATTTTCTGAATATGTATTTTTAAAAGAAGAAATTTCTTGTTAATGTATGTCCTACATTTTTTGTCAGAATTCAACAGAAAGAAACATACATTAAATATTACATAAAAACACTAAAATCATTTGATTTTATTCCCTATAATATCAAATTGGTCATTGAAACACCATTCGTGATATTTGATGAATACTCCTCTAGAACATTTACAATACTGAGTAAAAGGAAAAAATGAATTTTTCTTATCATGATAGATTGTAAGCTTCTATAGGAATAAAATTCTTCTATTTAACCTTCACTGGTGTCAAATCTGCCTTTATCCCTATATCAATCATGTATATCCTATCCTTGATTACATATTTCATTTTTTAAATAACATTTTGTAAAGTGATAATAATATTATCAAATAAATTATTTTACACATTAATTGAATCTATAAAATGTCTTAAATAATAAAAATCCCAATACGGTAATTCATAAAAAATGATATCTTCTTCCAATTAGAATCAATAAGGTTTTTTTAAAAAAATCCAAAAAACCATGCCAATATTTTTTAATTTATCGAATAGTTGATCACCCATTAGTGGAGATGTTTTTGTAACTTGTTAGATATTCCCGTATAATGATGTTATCCAAGATTAGTGTTTATTTCATCATGGGGAAAAAATTATGTCTAAAAAATATAGCCTTCATGGAATGTTTCAACTGAATTCAGTATGTGAATTATTCACATATGGGTCACAATAAAATTATTTTAATGTTATATCATGATAAATTTACATAAGTAGGAAATTCATTTATAATCTCATTAAACATGGACCTCAAAATGAATTTTACACTTTTATGAGTATTATACATTGCAAAACATGTTTACAACAACAATTTCAGAACATTGAACAATGGAGTCAAATATACCTCAATATCATTACTCGATTTCATTGGTCCAAATATATGCATATCCAACATAATTTATTTGTACATAATACATAACAATGGTGGAAATTTATAGTTTACCAAAATGATGGGACATGTATTGTGAGTACTACTCTGTACGACAAAAGTTTTTATTATATCATTAGATATTGAATGATGGAAGTTTCTCAGATCATTTCCAAATTCAGGATAATTGTAGTCAAATTTCATTCACTAAAGAGATTATACAGATGATGTAAGTTTCCATATTTAAATCTTTTATCTGCATGCCATGTAAATTTTATCGTGGATTCCTAACATCCATATTGTCTTATAAAACATGGAATGATAGGAATATACAATAAAACTTTTGATAGACAGGATTCATTTTTCATGTATTGATCCATTCCACACATAGGTAATTTTATCAGTGATTCATGCTCCTTCTGAAATAATATGAAATATTTTGGAAAAGAATTTTTTTTCGGGATCATTTTCAATGAATGTATCTTTATTTTAGCGTCGTATGATCTACATGGTAGTTAATTTTCATCAAGAAGATAATAATTTAGGAGAACAATTAGTTCTTCTAAGCAGGTTTCATTCAACCTGCTACCAATATTCAAATTATACAAATTCAATATATCTAACAATGATGTGTATTTAGTACAACTATTATAAAATGGTCTTGTAGAAAATATAATAAACATCTAAAAAACATTAGACAATCACAATTTTTATCCTCAATTTACATTTTCATTTCTTTCAAGAGATCTCCATAATAATTTACACTATTATTCATATAAAATTATCCTAAAACCATAGTATCATCCTAATCAGTGTGCACATTTGGTATTTTCCCCTTTTTAGTCCAATAATTATAGAACTGATCTATTTTGTGAAAAATAAAATTTTAATCCAACCCTTTTTGAATAATTATTCTATAATATAAATCACATAAACATGTGAAAATTATTTTATAAGGGTCATATACAAGCTGTATTTATAACATGATTAACTCTTTAACTACATCTTAATACTATTTTGTCCAATTATTAGCATGCATAAATTTTCTAATCATATCCATAATATTTTGCCTATGAAATAATCAATTTTTTAAAAAATAAATTAATACACATAAGATATTAATTATCAAAGGTGAAAGTTATTGATAATTCTAATTAAGGAAACTTATAATTTTATTTTTTTAATGAATTTAAGAATTCTTTAAAGGTAATGGGTAATTTAATTTAATAAAATATTATATCCACTGTGGTAGGTGTTATCCTTTGAATTCATCCAATGATTAAAGTTATAGAGAACTTTCATCCTCAGCAGATTTATCTCCCAATAGTAATTATTTCATTTTGTTTCTTGAGAATCATCCTCATTCTCTTATGGGCATGCACAAATATTTCCAAAACTACTGTAAGAAGTAGTCATCCATGGGATGACTAGTCTTTGATTAGTTCAAGAAACATAAAAGATATAGGGGATGAATCTCATGAAATAAGTTTCAATAATAACTGTTTAGGAGATAAATCTTATGAGGATGAAAGTTACACTCTATTATATTCTCTACAAGGGGTAATGCCTACCATTTTTTAGAATTAATACATTGGAACCAATTATTTACTCATGTCCTATTGAAGGTGATAATTGGGGGCATAAGTGATCTTGTTTTTGTTTCAAGGGGTATCAGTGGGGACATGTTATGATATATGAATCCTTGGGGACTCTATGAATTCTATATTTATAAGTTAAATCCAATTATTTATATTTTCAATCCCTTAACTAATACTAATCCTACCTCTATTAAAATTTGTAATCATGTAATTCTTATATCCCTAGGAAAAATGAAAATAAAAATTATGTGATTAAAGAGTAATAAGAAACAAAAAATATTATACACACGAATAATAATGTATCATTCCATCATATTGAATATATAAAAATATATTGATAAAACATTTTAGTAAATAATTTTTTATTTCATATATGTGGATGGTAATCATATTTTCCTAGTTGTGGAACCAATACATGTAGACCTAAAATGATGAATACCTAATAATATTTTCTAATAATTATTCCCACAAGTATAGAATTTGATAACATCAATTATAATTTTTTTGGAAGAGTTGATATAAAAACCTATGGAATTATTAAATATAATAGTAATTTTATATCAAAAATAATTAATCTCCATAACTTCTCTTCATAAATATTTTCACCTTAATAGTTGAAATGTTATTGAATGTTGATACTTATAAACTATGTAAATATTCTTGGGTTCTTGATTATTATTATCTATAACTATACTTTTGAATAATAATATATAATAATAAAAACAAATAATAGTCAATAAATAAATAAATCACTACAAAAAAATAAAAAATACAAACAATTAGTCACGTTATAGTGTATCAATATTAAATATGAAGTAATTAAAAAATAATATATATATATATATAGATGTAAATGAAGAATATTTAATCATAGAAAATATCAAATCATCTAGTGAGGTGACTCTTGACATACGTGGGTTCGAACCACCTATAAACATGATGATGTGTTCCAATGTTTATAATGTATGAATGACCCAAAACAATCCTTCCTTGTTGGACTACTATATGGACTTTGATACAAGTGGAGACCAATAAAATCATATAGAGGATATATTATAACTATCTCCCACCCTCACTAAGATTTATATGATAACTATTATGGTAGTAACGGGAGGTGAAATCACCTTTTCAAAAAAATTAAAATCAACAATCAATATAACCCGACCATGTCTATTCAAACATACTTAGAACACCAATCAATACATTCTCTAAATTTAAAATAAAAAATAATATCTCATCAAAATTAATATAGAAAACTCCCATATATAGTGATAAATTTTTATAAAAACCAATTCATGGCACGAACAAGGCCTTAACACTTGATACAACTACTATTTTTTAAATAAAAACTTATTTCATTCAGTATTATTCAAAATAAAAAATGGAAAATAAAATTTATTTTATAAAGTTCCAAACATGCCTTAATTTCAAAATTTTAAATAGCACACATTAATATTTTCTCTTATAATTCATTTTTTAATCCAAGAAAAAAATAATCATCTCTTTTTATTGAATGAATCCTATATATATTTCAATTGACCACAAACATATAGATATATATTAAATAATGTTTCCATATAAATATATACATATATAAATGTATATTTAAAATTTAATATATATATATATGTGTGTGTGTGTGTGTGTGTGTAAGTTCATATAAGATATCAATAAAAAGACAATCTGATAAAATTCAGGAAACCGAACATAAAACAAAAACCATGATTTAATACCATTGTAGATTAAAATTTGAAAAAAAACAAACCCCAACTCAACTTTAAGAAATAATTAAATCAAATCAATTTTTATTTATTAAAAAAATCCATCGGTGGAATTTAATAAAAAAATTTGTAGATTATTTCAATGGAAGGAAGTAAATAATATTTAAACTCAATATGCTATAAGGATGAAATAATGTTTTATAATTCTTAATATGATACAAGGAAGAAATATAATTCATTAAAGGGTTAATGCAAACCCAAAATCAGAGAAACCACCGATTATAAATTCATTTTAAAAGGGAAATCAAAAATATATGAAGAATATAATGAGATAATGAACAAAAAATGAAAATAGATATCACCAAACAAACAATTAATGATTGACGAGGATGAGAAAATAACATAACTTTGATTGAAGATTTGAATCATTCGAGAGAATGTAGATATATCACCAAACCATATATTCATTTTAGCCTTAGATTCATTCAACCCTTGATTCATTTGATCTATCGATTCAATACATGGAATTATTAAATCATTGATTTGAAAATGGATTTGATGAGGAGGTGCACTTAAATCAGGTGACCACTGCAGAAATCTTTGGATATTGTTAAAGGTTAACAACTGGTTAGGGTTATTTAAATAGTCAGGGGAAACTTTTGTCAATGCTTCCAAAAAATAACTAATAAATTTCACTTTTATTTGCACTAAAAATGGCACTAATAAGTGTCATATTTATAAATTGTAAAGTTTTGGGCCCATAATTGTGTATTTTATCTACATATTTCATAAAATAACAATAATCCAACATTATCAGTTCTAGAAAATAATATGTAAAATGTTTCTTTATCATGGCTAAAACATTAGCACAGATAAATAATTTATAATTATAATTATATATAATAAATTCTGTAATGGTAAATATATAATTATATATATAATCAATTCATATAAATATTAATATAGTAAATATCTTTATTATAATTTTATATTTATTTAAATTTATCATTATTTATTTATAATTATATAAATACTTTTTAGAAAAATAATATTTACAAATATATATATTTATGTCATTATATATAATCATATAATTATATATATTTGTATAATTATTATATATAAATATAAAAATAGTGAATATATTCATTATTTATAAGATTTTATTATAATTTTATAATTATTTGAACATATATAACTGTTTATTATAAATATATAAATAATTTTTTCAAAAAATAATATTTCATTATTTAAAATTATAATGATATACATTTATAGATATATTAAATGTACATTTATAAATATATTTTTTTATAAATATTTATTTACAAATATATTTTAATCATTATTAATTAACTTTTAATCTTAACTGCATGCAAGTCAAAAATAAGTGAGATTGAATAATTTTAAGTGAGTACACTTTAACAATATTGAAAAAAGGGATTAGTTTTATTAATGAAAAATAAATTAGTAATAATATGGATATATAATTAAAAAAATATGAATACATATTGAAAATATTAAAACATAGTAAATAAAAATAAATAAATAATCAAAAATGGATAACTTCCAAAAAAAATATTGAAAATGAATTAATATGTTATTGTAATATTATTAAAAATATGTAAATGTAATTTAACATTTTAAGATAAAACATATTAAATTCATCATGTTACAATGATGTTCTGAAATGAATTCTAAAATTTCAACAATTTACAAAAATATTAGGTCAACGTGTTTCTATAAAAGATATTACTAATTACATAAATGTTTGTGTGTGTGTTGTATATAAGAATTCATTAAATATGTATATGTATGTGAAATAAATATTATAAAATTTTGATATATGATAAAATGTAAAATCAAATGACGTTAAACTATTTTTGTTACTCAATTCAATTAGTCAGTATTTTAAATTCATATTAATTTTTAATTATAAACCATTATTCAATAAATATATAACTAATTTAATGTAAAGAATAAATTTTTGTATTATATAAATCATATTTATGATATAGTGTTTACATTTCTATGTATAATATATATTTATTATCAATATTTATAATTTGTATATATGTATATTAAATTTATTAATTTTTATCAATAATTATTTAATTAAAATAATGTTTAATATTTTTCTTAATTTACTTATTTTTAATTATTGTTTGTTTAATTATTTATTCTACATATCTATATATTTAATATATTCTATTTATTATTATTTATAATTTATGTATCGTAAATTATGTTTCTTTATTTTAATCAATAATTATTTATTTAATTGATTTCTTAATACTTTTTAAATAAAATATTTTTTAATATTTTTTATTTATTTCATTTATTCCAGACTGTTTTCAGCAGTAAAAAATCCCTATTAAATTATCCCTTTAACATTAATGATAAAGGAAACCCTTTATCGACGTTAAAAATAAAGCGCTGCTAAAGAGTACCATTTATTAGTGTTATGAAAAGCACTGATAAAAGCTACATTTTATTTATGTAAAAAAAGAACTGAGAAAGGGTACCTTTTATCAATACTAATATAAGGTATCTTTTATCTATACTTGCTTTGACACTAATAAAGGTAACCATTATCGATGAGTTTTTCTAGCACTGACAAAGGACCAAGTTGTTAAAGGCCTATTTTTTATTCGTGATTTTTATTTACCTAGATAATTTATCCTTCAATACTAATAATAAAATGATCCTTATTAGATTATTTGTACTATAATATCCCAAACATTGAGGAGGTATGCACTTGTTTAAGATTTTGTTTTGAATTCCTTAATTTTGGTTAGTGGAATTTTTACCTAATGTATGAGGATGCTCATGGTGTTCCAAGGGTTCAGAACATGAAAAGGGGGGAAATTTGGCCATTTTGTGCATTTTACATGGTTTTCACAACATTAGTGAAACCCGTGTAGGTGGGAGGCCAAACTGTTAAACCTTAGAAATAGGATTCCCCCAAGGGTGGAGAATGGTTTGTCAAATTGTACGGACTCCCTAGGTAACTGTGTGACTGGGACCCCTTGGAAAGAGGGTTGCGTAGGGTTTACCCACGTGGTTTTCTAAACCGTATGGGTAAACTATGTTCCCCATTAAGAAGTGTGATTTTCTAGTTGTCCCCTTTGGTATGTTAAGGTTTTCACCTTATTTCTTCCCCTATTTCCTCCCACGAAACCTTAATGATGATCTATTTCAACCCAAAAATCCGAAGCTTGGTTCTCCTTTTATTCTTGTCCTTTTTTATCATTGTTGGTTTCATATCAATGATCTGGGTAAGTATAACAACCCACTTGCTTATATATTCTAGATTATGGATTTTAGCTTTGAAAATATCCATCCAATGTCCTAAAACCCTCTTTCTCTGGTGGAATCTAGGTTGTGGCTTCAAGGGGTGATTGAATTCATATCTAAGTCTACGATTAAGAGTGTGTTAATTAATGGATTTGAGTTAGGTGGTCTATAAGCTATTTCCCATAGTATTATGGTTTATTTGTTCATATATAGTAATTTTCTTTGTTTCTTCTTATTGTGCATGTTATTCCATATGTAATATTTGATAAATTAGTTGGTTAAATCAGTAATTTAAACCCTCATGATCCCCATGGGATTCATTGAGGATTAGTAAACCGATTTAGGGCCTCCAATGGGGTGAACCAACATTCCAGAATGTGGAAAATGGAAATGATAAGCATAATGTTGTTCCTGTTGAACATGATCCCATTATAAATTTGTTGACATGTGAGATTGAGTCTATAAGGAGGCACAAGTGGAAGTTATACCTAATTGTTGGATTTAACATAAGGGACTATTGGGATAAATATGATTAATGGTTAAATAGAATAAATTGAATATAAAATGCTTTATGAGTATAAAATTGAATTTCATAAGTGGGTTAATACATGTGAATATGTGAATTATGTTAAAATAGGTTAATGTATGGAAAAAGTTGAATATGTTAAATGTGTAATGGGTTGTGAATAAAATAACATGATAATGTGTTTTCAAAATGGAATGGATAGATATTCTATGTGGGTTAGCATAAGGGAATTATTGGATACACCAAATGGGTTGGGGATTGAGAATTAGAATTGGGATAAATGGTCTATGTAATGTAAATGGTAAATGTGTTGATGGATTATGGAATAATTTTAATTCCCATGTTTATTGTTATGTTAATTGTTATGTATGGTTTGTGGTATGGTGTGTGTGGTGAATGAATATATAATCATGTTCTGATGGCTTGGTGGTGGGATAAAGGACTGATGATCCTCTCACTGGTTGGGTGGAATGAATCTCTAACCCCACCAAGGAATGAATGAGTTAGGGAATTAGACTAATGATCTATGAAACATATGGTTGCATTAGATGAAACTACATGTATTACATCTCCAATGTAAGTGTGATATATTTGTTTATGAATTGTTTATCCTTAGTGGGATAGTGACTTGACTTATTACCTTATTCATAGTGATTGATTAACTTAGACACTTTTGTAGAATTTGTAAATTCCTAATTCATTGAATATGTGATGAAAACGTATTATTTGATGAGAATTGAGTAAATGATGGATATAGTAATAGTGATAAAAAAGGAGAAAGTAAATATTTTTAACAAGTGGATCCTAAGGTGTTCATTGTTTAGTTTTAATTTATTTATTACTTTTATGCACTATCTATTTAGACTAGATATTCTATAGACCCCATTGGTGGTGTCCTAAGAAGTTTTACTCACACACTGCTCTAGTTCCATTTGGTACCTGTGCAAATTTCATCATTGCAGTGAAGGAAAGGGGAGATGGCCACGTGCTTTAGAGCTATATAGGTGAAGGGATGTGAAGGGATGAGTTTTTAGACATGGTGTAAGTACTATATTTGGGATTCTACTATTTTTCTTTATTTTGGGTTTCCAGTGCATTTGTCATTGTTATCATGACATAACATATTTACTGTTTGGTTTTGGAATTTTTCCCAATTTTGGAAATGGATTAATGTAAATTTTCATTTTCTATTACATATTATTTATGTTATTTTATTGTTATCTTCTATGGATTACTATAATAATGAGGGTATAGTATCCCCACATGGAATATTTAACCCTTGATACTAGTTAGAAACCTCTAGTGTACTAGGAGGCATGGAAAGGTCATGTGGTTACCCTGATTGGGGAACCTAATTAGTGGATACTAAGTCAAATACGTTATAGAGTGGTATTAGTGGAGGATTATTCTATGGTCTTATTATTTAGGTATGGTTGTTGGGGTTTAGGATATGTCAGATATTAGAAATGACCTCATTATTAGGAGTATTTAACCCATATATGTGGGAAAACCATATTCACATAGGGTGGGAATTATTGTTCTTGGTGTGTGTTGTTATGGATGAATGATATTTTACTATTGTGTGATGTACTTGTTGTTTGATGGGACTGTTTATTGATATTTTACTCTTTGACAGAATAGAATAAGGTTGTGCATTAAAGCATCATTTTAGGCACCTGAGGTCATAGGTGGTATGCATTATAATAGGCACACACAAGATGGGTGTGTGGGGAATAACAATTTGTATGAATTCTAAATTATTTAAATTTTTAAAAAAATGGTTTCTAAAAAAGATTGTGAAAATTATTAAAGGGAAATAATGATAATGAATGGTTAAAGAATAGTGTGCTTAAAAAAATTCCCAAAATGGGTTAAAAATCTTGTTTGTGATAAATTGTATAGATAGAATGGCATCTAAAAGAGAAATATTTATGTTTTGATGGTTGTATATTCAAATAATTATTCTTAATGAAGGTTTTTAATGTCTTAAAATAATTTTTTTATAACATCTTTCAAATCGGAAAGGTTCCTTAAGGGGAAGGATTTTCATTGTGAAAGTGAAAATGGTTTAATGGTAGGGTGTATAGTGAATGATTTGTATCTACGTTAGTTTACCTACCCAACATAAACTATGACCCACGGTAGTGATGTTTTACAGTATTTTTATAGGTGTGATTATGATGGTTAGGACATTGTATACAGAGTGGGTTGATTAATATTGACAGTGTAAAATATTTTCAATTTCTATTATTCTGCTTTTGCATATTCTTTGAAGTGTCTATTGAGAAAATTGTTTGATCTATGCTCTTGAGTAAGGTAGGAACTTTAGAAACATTAGGTAAATGGAATGTTTAAAATTTGAATTCCTGGGTTTCAAATGGAGAATATAATTATAAAAGGATGTGTAATGATGGATATATTAGGTGACCTTGGTAGTGAGTTTTCCTTTTATTGTATATCTAGTGCATGAATGGGTGGTTTGTGTAGTGAGAGCACCCTAGTTTGAGACCATTGTTATGATTAATGAGGCCTTTTGGGTTTTGAGGTATAGTGAGTGATATGTCTTATGGTATCCCCTGTATTGTTCTATCCTTGGACTGAAATAAATTTTTTGGTAATTTGGATGTGGGAACCCTTAAGGGTTGTTATCATGCGGGGTTTTTGTTGGAAATTAAGGATGTAACTTGGGTTCTAGTGAACTTTTTTCAATTTTAACATTTCGATATGTATCCTAAAACCAATGTATGTTTTTTTGGATCATAGTGCCAATGTATTTGGACGAGTATCATGGGTGCAGATTGGAGAATGAATGATCATTTAGTCTGCTAGGAGAAGTGTGTATTGGAATGGAAGTGATAGTTCTACCGTGAGAAATTTCATGTAGGTATCTTGAAGTTTGTATTTTATATATAGGTTAGATATGGTTTCTAGTGAGTTTGTTTGTGTATCGCAGGGGAGGGTGTTTTGGATTTTGGTAGTGGAGAATAATGAGTGTTTCCTCATGTGGTTCTTCCTAGATAGGTAAGAAAGAAGGTTGCAGGTTTAGGTGATCCAATTCAAGTTGTGATTATGTATTGGTTGTTTTTGTGGAATTGAGAGTAGCCTCCATTTAGGTTGGCCCAATGTTGAAGGTTTTGGAGGATGTGAATTTTGGGTGGTTTGTTCAGTGGTCAAATCAAGGTATGGTGTGTTTCGTTGAGTTTTGGTAGAAGATTATGGTTATAACATTTCTTCTTTCTCAGGGAGCCACATGAGTGATTTTATATGATTTTAAGGATTATATTGATGTAATGGATCATATAGTGGGTCTAATATTTCTATTTTAATGGTGATTAATGTTGTCCTCGATGTTGATATCTGACGGATGAGACAAGGGGAACTAGAGAATAGATGAATTCTTTATCATGAATGTCACAACTAAAGTATTTTCTTTTCGCATGGCTGGGATTGTTTATATGAATGGTTTGGTTGTTGGGTTAGATGTTAATTGATCCTTGAGTCCAATGCGGATTACAGACCATGTGGCATGGTCAGGTGAGTAAGTGGTTTTTGGGATAGGCTCTGGTGATGGTTTTCTTGTGTGATCTAAATTTAGGTTAATTGTGTGTTCGCAGGAAGGTCCAAGACCTTGTGGGATCTAATGCAGTCCACATATGGTCATGAACTGGTAAGGAATGGGTTCATTTGGGATGGGTGAATATGTGGTTCAAGATACGTTTTGGTCATTCTCCATGAAACCATGGAGAAAAACATGGTTATGTGAGAGACTGTTGGTTTTCATTGCTGTGGGGGACCCATGTGTTTTAGTTTTCAATTACCACGTTTTTTCTATAAAAACCTGAGTGGTGTGGTGGTATTAGTTCCAAAGGAAAAGTTTTCTCATGACTACTTAGTGGATGATCATGGAGGGCTGGTGAGTATTGGTTTGAAATCATTCCTTAGTAGTGGTGGTTAAGTGCTGGTGAGATGTGTGTGGGTAGGGAACCCCAAAACACTTGAGAGGTTTTGGTTCCCCATAGTGGGTGGTTTCATCAGTAATGGATAAGTTGTGGTGGTGTTCTTAAAAAAAAATTTCATACTTTTATCTAGTGACGATCATTCCCAATATCTTGACAATGTCCTGAGTACACTGGGAAAGCTCCAGATGTACTCCTAGAGACTTGAATGCGTCATGTAAGAGATGGTACATCATTGAGGTTATGCTCTTGGGGTGGTATGTGGAGTTAGATGGTGAGATTTACACCCTCAACGGTTTGTGGGTGGGGTCCTCGGGAAGGACCGGGTATTTAGGAATGTTGTAAGTTCCATTCTCAGATGTTGGGTACATGTATCGGGTGATATTTTTTTCATGTTATGGGGAAATCTAGATGAACACACCCATATTTTGGGGTTTAGATTAAGATCTAAGAGAGAAATGTGGTGGTTTAAATTACATGATTAATGAAATGGTAACTAAACTCCTATAGAGGTGATTGAAAATTTAGTTCTAAATGAGTGGAGTAAAGTGTGGAGTTGATGTGGTGGCATCAGGATGCCAAGGTGAAGCCTGTGAGTTGAACATTTCGTTTCTCAGAGAGGACATGTGGAACTTTATTATGGTGTTTGATTTATCCAAGTGTTGTCTTTGGGATCTAGGTGGTTCTCAATGGTATTATAGGTGCATACATAAAAGTCATTTAAGGGCGTGGTGAAATGTTACAATGTATTAGGGAATGGAAGTTTGGGTTCTAGAACACCATCAAGAATTATTTCTAGACTGAGGTGGGTGTTTTTGACTGACATTTCAGTGTCATTATGTGTGAAGGAACAATGTCCATGTGATGTAGTGTCATGAAAATAGTGAAGTTGAGCGTTTCAAGGGTGATTTAGTCAAGGATATCTTGACTTGAATAGGATGAAAAGATAAATGTGGTGAGTCGTATACCACCTTCGGTGGTTGTTATTTAGAAAAAATCATGTTTTGAATTCAGAATTGATTTTTAGTAACGTTGTAGTTGTCTTTAGTCTGTGTATTGATGGCATGAGGGCTTGTATTGGAAATATTGGTTGGGGCGATAGAGAGCAACGATGGTCTGGAGGGTAGTGGATTCCGTGATAGTGTATTTTTACAAAAAGTCAGGGAATGTCCCAGGTTATTGAATTGGATGATAGAGATAATCTTTTTGTTAGTAAGCAACTTAGAACTGTGAAAAGTGGGTAGCATGAGAATAGTGGCAGATTAATGTTCTCAGACAATCCAATCCTGGGTGGTCTAACATGATAGATAAAAGGAACAGATGTTGTACTTTTTGTTCCACCTCTAGTTTGATGATCATAGTTCTAAGTAATTTTTACAGATGAAATCATAAATTAGAGAGGTAAAGTTGTTCGTAGTCCATAAATGGATGGTGTAGGGATTTATTTCTGGATGGTTTTGACAATATGTATGGATTCAAATTTTGGTATGATTTCTTGTGAATTTTTAGACATGGTGAGTTTGGAAACACACTGAGTAGGTAACGAAATCTTAGTTGTGGTTCTAGTGTCTTTTTTTAATAGCGGGGGTTGTCACCCACCTAAAGATAGTGCTGGTAAAATAAAGTACATGCTATGGATTAGTATAGTGTAAAAGGGGTCGGTTAATGACATGACTAGTGTTTTAGGTTTAATGGACTCGAGTATGTACCTTTCTATAATTTTGGACTTGATAATAAGAATTGACTTGGGTTTGACAAGTTGAGTGTTTTGGTTCTATCTTGGATATTAGATTGTGGAATGGGACTATTGGGACTTGATTTTTTGAAAGAATTTGGTTAGAATTTTTGGTTGGGAATACTATGAGATTATTTTTCTAATGAATAATTCAATTAACAGTTTGAGTTTTTAGTAGAGTAATGTGGCACCATGAAATTTTGGTCATGAGTTTTGAAGAGGATTGGGCTGATGGGGTGAAGATAGGATCTTCCATGATGGTATGATAATATGTGGGAAGTTTCATTACATTGTGAATTAAGAAGTGTTTTATAGGATCCCCTAAGGAGTAATAGACGTTGATTTATGGTTACGGTATTTATTTCATTTATCATCATCTAGTTTTGTTTGAGAATAGAAATGAGATTGTTTTTCATGTTGAATTTGTACATTCTTGTTGAGTGTTATAAACGCATTGTAATGTTCAAGAGAAAACATGGGAAAATGGAATAAATATGTGGGTCTAGTGGATTTATCTCTTTAAATTATATGTTGATTGATTCGTGAGATTGTGGCTTGAGGGAGAGCTGTTATAAGGTGTGGATGTTGTAAGATCACAAACATCAGGGAGGTATTATATCGTTTAAAATTTTTGTTTGAATTTCTTAAATTTTTTTAATTTAATGTTTTCCTGATGTAAGATGAATCTTGGGGGTTTCTTAGGGGTTTTTCACATGAAATAAGGGTAAATAGGTCCTTTCAGTGCATGTTTCATGGTTTGTGCACTATTAGTGAAAACCATGTGGGTGGGATCCCAAACCATGCAACCATAGACAGAGTCTCCCTGCACTGTTAGAGCATTGTTCTTCAAACCATGTGGACTCCACAGGTAACTATGTGAGTTGGATCCCCTAGACAGAGGGTGGCCTATTTTTTGTGCATGGTTTGGAAAATCATGCAGGTAAACCATGTTCCCCATTATAGAGTGTGATTTTCTAGTTTTCCCCTTTGGATTTTATGTTTTTCACCTGATTTCTTCCCCAATTTCATCCCTTAAAACCCTAATGAAGATCCATTTTGGCACAAACCTAACATGGTTGGTTATCCTTATATTATTGTCCATTTTGAGAGTCATTGGTTGCAGATCGAAGATACAGGTATGTCTAATCTCCCAATTTGTTTTACTTTCCGTATAGGGATTGTAGCTTTGGATATCTCTATCCTAATTACTAAAGAACTCTTTTTCAATTGAATCCAGGATTGAGATTCATTGGGTTATAGAATCCCAATCTAATGATATGATTGACATTACGTTCAACAAAGGATTCTTGGTATGTGATCCAAATGTTATATCCCGTAGTCTTATGGTTGATTTGTTTATATATCATTGTCTTCTTGGATTCCTCTTATTGTGTATGTTATTCCTTAGGTGATATTTGAAAAATTGTTTGGTTAAATCATGAATTAAACCCCTCATGATCCCTTTAGGATCGCTTAGGATGAGTAAATTGTATTTATGTCCACCCATGGGGTGAGAAAATATTCTGAAATATGGAAATTGAAAATGTTAATCATAGTTTTATTTCATGTTGAACAAGAGCTCATTATAAATATGATAACATTTTAGATTGATTTTATTTGGGGTCACAAATGGTAGTTATTCCTAGTTGATAGATTTAACATAATGGATTATTTTGAAAAATATGATAAATGGGTAAATTGAATACTGTGAATGGGTTAAATGAAATATGATTTTATAATTCAATTTTTTAAATGAGCTAATACATGTTAATTAATGAATTATGTGAAAAGTGGTCAATGTATGGAAAAAATTGTATATGTTAAATGGTTAATGGCTTGTGAATTGAGGAACATGTTAAATAGGGGTTTCATAAGGTAATTTATGGATATGTTAAGTGTGTTCATATTAGGGAACTTTTAGATACACCTAATGAGCTGGGTCAGGAAATGGGAATTTGGCTAAATGTGTTATGTAATGTAAATGGTAAATGTGGAAATAGGTTATGGAATAATGTTAATTCCCATGCAGATTATTATGTGTATTGTTGTGTATGGTTTCTAGTATGGTATGCATGGATAATGGATATATAAGCATGTGCACATGGCTTGGTGGTGGGATAAAAGTTTGAGGCTCCTCCCATGGGTCAGGTTGGACATATTCTCTAACCAACCTATGAATGCATGGGTTAGGGAGGTGTACTGATCCTCTATTCCCCTAATGGTTTTATTCGATGAAACTAATTGGAACAAGTATCCCAGGTAAGTGTGATATATTTTTTTATAAATTTTTTATCCCTAGATAGATAGGTGCATAACTTATTACCTTACGCATAGAGATTGATTACCATAGACACTTATATAGATGGAATAAATTCTTATCCCATGGAGCACATGGATAAAATGGATTAAGTGATGAGTATGGCATAAAGGATGGGTATTGTAATAATGATAAAATGGGTAAAGTAAATATTGTTAAATAAGGGAACCTGAGTTTATTTTTTTTTACTTTTAATTTATTTATTACTTCCATGCACTATTATTTTAGAGAGAATATCTTTTAGACACTATTGGTGGTGGCATACTGAGTTGTACTAACCCCATACTCGGGTTCCATTAATTACCCAAGCAGTTTTCGTGGATGTAGTTTAGGGTAGGGGAATGTTTCATGTGCTTGAGATAATAGTAGGGTGTTGGAGGTGCATGGATGAGGTTCCAGACATAGAATCATGGCCTTATTGGGGATTTTTTAGTTCATATTTATTTTTGGGTTTCCTTCACAGTTGGTATAGTTATCATGACATTTCATATTTACTATTTGGTCGTGGACTTGTACCCTTTTTGGGATACGGTTTTTTATGCATTTTCATTGGATATTACATATTATTTATACTATTTTATTTTTCTATGTTGTGGATTACTCTGATAATGGGGGTATTGTCTCCCCATAATGAATATTAAACCCTCACTATTAGTTGGTAAACTCTTTCCTTTGGGGAGGCGTGCTTGAGGTCATGTGGTTACCCGGCTAAGGGTATCGACTTAGTGGATCCCAAGTTGAGGACGTTACGTGTTACAACTAATTATAAATATGAAATAAAAATTATTTAATACATATCAATGTGTATTGAAAATGATTTTTATCACTTGTTAGATTAATCTACAAAACTACATTCTAACATTAACCACAATAATTTACTTTTTACTGTTTTTACAATTCATGATGACCAGAAAATTATTTGAAATAATTATATAATATAAATTATTCTTATTCTAGATATTTAATCAATTTTATCAAATTAATTTCACATTAGTGGAATAATTTATTTTTAAAAAAAATCCAAATATGTAATATTGTTTTCTTAATAAATTTTTTTCGTAAGTATATAAAGTTGAAATATAAAAATTTAAAATGGAATTGATTAAAATAAAATAAATTTGATTAATAAATATATAATTAAACTAATTTTTCTTTTTAAATGATATTAAAATAAAAAAAATATTGTATATTCGTTAAATGAAAACTATAGTTTTTTTAAATAATTAATTTTTAATATTCATCTTAAAATTGATCTTTGTATAAACTTCATAAAAATATAATCAAATATTTTTCTGAATAATATATTTCTAAAATTATGTATATTTTCTAAACTAATTTTTCTATGATTTTAAAAAATTAGTTTTAATATTTGATCACAGAATGTAATGAAAACCTTTTTGGAGAAAATATTATTTTCTAAATATATGAAGACTTTACGAGAAATTAATTACAGATTTAGAAATATAGATTAATTTTCTTAATCCCTTATAATTATTTTTGAAAATATTGTAATTCATATTCATATGACCAAATTTAATAGCTATGTTATAAAGTTCATTTTAAATAATAATATTAAAAGAATATTTTGGCTCATTAAAACATGGTGTAGTGAGTAATTCTTACAATCAATGAAATTTAATTTATTAAAAAAACATGTTCCATAAAAACATTGGGTGTTACATTTTACAATTCATAACATTAATTTCACCATCAAAATTCATCACATTGAGAAAAAATGTGGATTCTACAACCTCATCATATACTCAAGTTCACATATATCGTCTTCAAATTGGTTGTTTCGACATTGAAATTTGAGTAGGTCAGTGGTATTTTTTTGTTGATCATTATATGTATGATATTAAATTTCCATTATTTATTACCCATAATAATTGTAATTCTACTAATATACAAACTCTATGTTTAGTACATGTGGAATATCTGGTATATAATTCCTCAGGAGAGATACATGGAACAAATCAGGTACTTGAGTGAGATTCTGTGGAAGCTACAATCAATAAGATACCATCTCAATGAAATCAAAACAATAAAATGAAATGATGTAAATAGTTTTTATTTTCCCTTTATACCCATATCTCATAATCTTTTCCATGGATACAATTATAAAAACTCATTTTCACCAACATCAAATTCCCGATCACACTGGTGATTATCATAATAAATTTTATATCCATATTTTTCTACCCATATTTTTTGTTTAATGCCTCTAATATTCTCTTTTATTTCATTAGATAGCTTTGGTCCCAATTGATTTCATTCTCTAACTTCATCCTAGTACTTTTTAAGGTATACACTTATTTCCATAGAGGACTTAATAAGGAGTCATTTTAAAGCTTGAGTGAAAGATATTATTCTATGAAAACACGACTAGATGAAAGTGTTCATCCCAATCGACTTTGATATCCATAAAACAATATATTATAATTCCGTTTAGTGTTTAAATTGTTCCCTCAAACTGACTATCTTTCAAAGGATGATAGGTAGTTCTGAAACTCAACTCTATATCAGGACCTTGTTGATGACTTAACAAGAACATTGAGGTAACCCTTTGATCCCAATCATATATAATTTAAGGTGGTACTGAATAAAAAAATAATACTTCTTTAAGGTATATTCTATAAATATGTTCTTAATATAAATATTCAATGATTGCGATGAATTGTGCGAACATTGTATGGTGATCAAAAACAAACTATATATCTTTATTCCCTTTACAAGTTTTGGGGAGTCCAAAGAAAAAATCAATGTTTATATTTTCCTATTTCTATTCTTGTTTGAGTAATTGTTGTAACATCCCAATAGACATTTTTATCTCAACCATAAACTTCTAACAAACCAAACACCAAGATACAAATTGTATAATATCCCCCTTCATGTCATCCCCCCAGAAATACACTTTCAAATCTATATACATGTTTTAACTTTTCTAATGAATAGATAATGATGAAATCTGAGATTCCTCTGATAGGTCAAACCATTTTCTTGGATGCATATTCAAATAATTATATGTAAATATATAGTTTATACTATTTTTATTATTATATATATTACGACTTTCTCCATAATGATAATTCCTCAAAATCATTAATGGAATCATTACAAAATATAACTCAAAATCACGAGGTCGGTAACTTTTCTCATGGAATAACAATTTTCATGATGAATAAGCTATAATTATGTCATTATACATGATAGTTAGTCCTAATAACTTCTTAGAAGAATCACTATAGATTACAACTGAATCTCCACTATTGGGTATTGTAATAAAAAATGAACTCACTAATATTCTATTCAATTATTTGAAATTCCCCCACCCCTCCCTTCATATATCTTTAGGGACTTGACTCCCTTTCGAGTTAACATGGTGAGTGGACAATATAGTTATGAATAATTCTCCACAAACTATTGATAATATCTTGAAAAACTAAGTAAACTAGGGTTCTTAGTCACTATGTTTTGGCTTTTCCAACATTCAGTAGCCTTTTTCTTTGGTTGATATACTAATATACCCTCTCTTGAGAATATATTACCCAAAAATAAAACCATTTATATCCAAAATTCACATATTGAATATTTTTCATAAATATTATCTTTCCGTAGGGTCTTTACTACAATTCTCAAGTCATATTCATTATCATCCATTACAATTTAATAAATGAGAATATAGTCTACAAAAACTACCAAAAATTGATCAAGGTAATTTCTTAAAAACGTATTTGATAAATACATGAAGATAGATGTGGTATTAGTAAGATTGAATGGAATTATTATATACTCATAGTGTTCACACTGTGTACATAATGATTTATTCAGTAAATAATCCATCTTGACCCTCAATATATTATATCCAAAATCGAGTTCAATATTGTAAAAGTATTGATCTCAATAGAGTGGATAAAAAATGTCATCAATATGGGGTAGAGGATACTTTTTCTTGATTGTGATATTTTTCTGATCCTGATAATCAATTTAGAGTAGCATCAAACCATCCTTATTTTTATCAAATATTATAGGTTCACCCCCAATGTAAAACACTTGTATGAATGAATACATTATCAATATTCTCTTGGATTTATGTCTTCAATTCTAGCCACTCAACCAAGTCCATTTTTTAGGGAGTATTTGAAATAGTTATAAAACTAGTTGTGAGATCTATTGAGAACTCCCCATCACATTTCCATGGAATACTAGTAAAATATTGTATAAAGACTTTGAAAAAGTCAAGTACAATAAGAATATAATTGATGTTAGGTTTCTCCCCAACCATCTTTGACTAACAACCCTTTTGAATATTAATCAGGACCCATATAATAGATGTGATTTCTATCAGAAGTTTATATTCATTATAACACTAACAGAAGATCATAGGGTTGTTTGGAATATCAAATGTGACATCCCTTCCTTATAAATTGATGTGGTATTTTTTTATATAAAGACTATCCATTCCAAATATAATATAAAATTCTTCCAAAGGGAGAAAAACTATGTGTAGAAGAATCAAATTCCCATAAACATCCACCAAATAAGAATCACATACTTAAGATAAAATAATAATTACATTATGGTTTTTCATTAATAATTCAACATACAATCATTGGGGAAAGGAATTAACAATCATAGATACATTTAATGATATAATGGAATTTATATAACTAATCTCAAATAAGATACTTCAATATTTGAGCTTACATGTCACCACCCCAACTTCATTGTTATATCTTAAATCCCTTAGTAAAGCTAAAATAGTCTACAAAAAAATTTAGTATATTTGATTAGAGTGATCAATAATTCCTAGGATGTATAAATCATGACACCTTATTTTCAATCTATAACCCTTTAGGATTAACCTAGGTCATTCATGGTCATTATTAAAATCCTTTATGATTGTTTTTAAAGAGTTTGTGAATATCAAAAACATGTCCCTTAGGAGTATCAAAGAATATGTGCAAACAATGACCATCATTATTGACTATGTAATGATTGATTTTATAACAATTTTCCCTTTTCATAGTATTTTTCTCTAGGTATAACTATTCCAAATCCACATCAACATATAGTATCTAGATAGGGATGTAATTTCATGGGAAACACTCGTTCTATTATTCACCAAGATTCTAGGATATTTTCATATACTTAGACTTATCCTTGTGGTTATCACTATAGTTTTATCCTCCATGTTTCCAATTTGTAACTAAAAATTTCTTTGATACCAATAATAATGACCCAAAAATACCATAAAATGATATTACATTTTAATAGAATAATATTCATTACATAACATAATGATCCATATCAAACTTTTCAGGTTTAGTGCCTTTGGAAAAAAGAAAACACAAACAAATAGTTCATATGAGAAATGCATCATCTCCTATTAAGTTTTTCCAAATTTGAACCCTTCTAAGACATATCATACATAATACCTTTGTTCATAACCTTCTAGAATGAATCATAAGAAAGGGTGAGCTCAAAATCACAGAATGGTTAAACAAATGAAATATCAACAAAACATGACCATAAGGGTATAAGAACATGAAAATAACAATTTAAACCCATGACCTACCTATCATATATCATAAACGTGAGTCAGGGAAAAAATATTGGTAGTTTATAAGACCTGAATCCTAATTGAATCTATGAACTTGATCCATGGAAACATAATATTTTCCTAATACATAGTATTTTTACAAACATTTAAGTATAGAAAATAATTTCATTTTTAGTCAAGGCTTCACTACTAGGACTATAAAATAGGATTTGGTTCAGTCCACATCCCATATAAGAAGTGACATATCACTCCTAAGACTATCATAGTGGGTTGGGTTCACTCGCTAAGCCATCATAGGTTTCACACCTGGGTTTTGATTTTTTTTCCTTGGTTCTGACATAGGGCGGAATATTGTGGAGTATTTGTGTAATTTTTTTAATTCTTATTTAAAGAGGATTTTTTTGGGATTAGTGGCATCAGTCGCACAAGCAGGGCACGGTTAGAAGATAATTCAGCCTTCCCAGTATTGAAAATAAATTTCAAATAATAAATAAATTGAAGTTAAAAGTGTCTCTTTAATAATAATTATTATGGTATTATAATTAATTTTATTCGGATTAAAATTGTATTATTATTATTATTATTATTTAGGCTGGTGTGTGGGCACCACACGGTTATCGGAAGCTTTGTGGTCAGCCCGGGTACCCATGCGGTAACTTCTGGTTCAAAAAAAAGCCATTGTACAGTCTTTTCATAATGGATCTTGCTGTGTGTGGACCACACAATTGTAGTATTTAAATTAACTAAATTAAATAAATTGAATGAGTTGAAAAAAATTAAAATTGATTTACATAAATATTTTGAGAGTAATAATGATAATATTATTTTGTTGTGGATAATAATATTATTATTATTAAATAAATTTTTATTATTACTGATAATTTTAGTATTAATATTAATATTATTTTTATTATTAATAATGTTATTAATTTTATTATTATTGTGAATGATACAAGTATAATGAATAATTTTATCTCTATGTATTTTTTATTGTTATTGTTATAATTATTTATGTTATTATTGTAGATTTTTATTATTGATATTATAAATAATAAAATTAAAATTTATTTTAATTTAAACTATAATTAAAAATTATTTTATTTTTATATAGTAATTATTATTGTTGTTGAAAATATTATTATTGTTATTAAGTTATTAATATTTTTTTTATTTCTTTCTTGTATAGGGTTTCTGTTTTTGGACTCTCCCTCCCCCTATCTCTCTCCCCCATTTGATCCCGTTCTCCCATCCTACTGGTTCGACATGACCCCACCCCCCCCCCCCCCTCATTCCCTCACCTGTGATGCATGGTGAACCCCTATGCACCAGCCTCCTTGGCTGGTCCTCCCCATCAGAAAAACTTCTCTAACTAACCTCCATTTAAACTGACAAGCACCCCCATCTTTCCCCTTAACATGCACATCTCCCCCTTTTTCAGTGCAACTTTACCAACACTGCACCCTCTTTGAGCACCCCATGTTGTTGGTGCTACCTACACCTTTCTAGAAACTCTCTCACTAGACTCCTTCTCTCCCGTGTAGTGACCCCATGCTGTCGTGTTATGGCATTCACCCACATCCCATGGTCCACCTAGGCACGTGGCCGTCCGATGTGATTCCCCTTTCGGATGACCTCCTTCAGTGCATGTGGTTTCCCTAGTGAACCCCTATTCTGACACGCAAAACCCATCGCCATGTGACCCCTCCTCATGCACCACTCGGTTTGTTCTCCCCTTTTGACCAACCCCCTCATCGGTGCACCCCTAGCTAGTACAACACCCACTCTAGTGGTCATGACCTCTTCCTCTCCCTTATCTTCTAACAAAACCTCCCCCTTCGGCAGTCATTTTATTCTACCTCTCATTTTGATGTTATTCCACAACTATAATTTTAATTTTTAGGGCCAATTTTTTAAAAACGTTTATATTAAATCTTGTTGCATTAGGTCCGTGTTAGCTTTCCATAGGTGCAATTGTGGGGTGGTCGGTGTTTCACATCAGATTTTGGATGTTTTTCCACTCATGAGGCTATAAACCATTGCATATGTCTTTTAAATAATGATTTACTTCGATTTCTTGTTATTTTCACTTCCCTTGGTTGCAAAATAAGAATTTAATTTTGATAGAGTAATTTCATTTTACAAAATATCTTAGTTTGTGATGGTTTGGATGGAAAGGTTCTTGAATTCCATGAGTTTCAAAATTGTCCTAGTTGGCCTTTTAAAGTGACTAATGAATGGTAATGGCATGGTTTTTTATAAACCCATTGGTGAATATTAAATATGGTGATTTGAGTTTTAAAATAGTTTTTCATATTATGTGCATGATGGTTTGCACCTTTTTCCCTTATTAGTGTGTGTTTTGATCGAAATGGTGGGTTTGGATTTGGTGTAATGGACTTCCAAAGGTATGTTTAAGGTGTTTTTGGTTTTAAAAGTTGTTTTTGTTGGGTTATTTATAAAATTAATTTTCTTTTAAAAATGGTGTAAGGAATGTTTTTCTTGAAGTGATTAAAAGGATTTTTCGTACCTTTGAGTACATTGTGTATGTTTTCAACTCATTTTCATAGTAAAAGTGGATTTGAAATAAGTTCCCATTTGGATATTGAAATGTGCATGGGTGTGTGTTTGAAACATAAAGTATGATTGGAATGGGAATAGTGGAAATGAAATTTCTTGTCATTGGAAATGGTATTTGAATTGATCCCTTTTTGATAAATATACACTTGATGTATAGAAATAAAGTCGTGTTTGGCATTTTGAAATGGCTTTTGAAAACCCCTTCTTGGGTAAGGTTCCATGTCCGGTAGGTAAGCTGTGAGATAGGTGGGTCCTCATTATGGGACCTCCCTTATGTAATGAATATTTGATGGAAAGGGACAACCCGTGAGGTGACCAGGGTGGTGCTAGATTGTGTGGTGAGTTTGGTAATGTATATTTGGATTTTTGTTTGAATTTTATAGCACACCCCATTGTGAAACGTAAATGGGAATCTATCCTAGAAATGTGGTTTATTAAGAATGATTTTTGCACTAAATTTTGATATTTTACTAGATAGTGGCCAATATAAGGTGGATACATGGGTTTTTTTCTATGGGATCAAGCCGCTCGACCAGTCAAGGTACGGTGACAGGCGAGCAGTAGGGTGTTATGTTGTCATTGAGTAGTTAATTACTTCTAGATGATTAATGTAAAGTATGATCTAGTTCTCTTTTGAGTTCTTAGGTGTTCTAATGTGGCTCTGACACTAGTATCGTTATCCATTTCCCTTGATCCTTGTTCTAGATTTTGGGTGTTATTTTTGGAAAATTATGAAAGTGTAGTTTTCCGAGAAATGATTAACTAAACCAATTTTAATGAAAAAAAAATTTCCAATATCATTATTTATAATAAAAAATGAATGTTTTATTATTTTTATACCATTGTATTTCTCCCTTATGATGTTAACTTCAATGAATGATCCCTATTTTAAAATGTAGGGGCAACGAGTTGGGATTTGATTATTTTGAAATTTAACATATGGAAAAACCTATATTAATAGTTTTTATTTCAAAAATAAAAGTCAATGATTCTTAATATAATTGATGAACATTGGGTATAAAATTAGTCAAGCCTACCTACTCAGCTTTCTTTATCATGACTATTGTGTTTTCTTGTTTTCAGTTTCTCCGACAGGTTTCATTTTGGGTTCAGTCGCCTTTGGTGATGAGAGGTGCTTGGCTGGAGAGTGACCCTCAAGGTCACATGGAGGTGTTGTTTGTTGTCAAGTTCCACATGGCTATTCTAGTTTTTTTATTGCTCAGTTTTATTGTCTATTTATTTTTATATGTAAAATAAATAAAATATAGAAATCACATTGTGTTTGTTTTTATTCTATGCTACTAATGTTTCCCTTATTTGTTTCATTGGGTGAAATCATTCCCATCGTCACTATAATGATGACTCGGTGCTTGTCTCTAGCCTTGGAGGATCGGGAATGCCTCTTGGTCCCTACCGCGGATTGTCTTGGGTGACCGGTTCAGGTTGACCTAGGGCGGTTCAGACAAAATTGTATTAGAGTATGTCATATCTTTTGAGGATCATATTTTTAGAGAGACAAATGTTATTTTTAGTTGTCATGGTAGAAGGTGTAGGATTGTCGGGGATGAGGTTTTGGAATGAGAAGGATGTCATGAACCCTTGTTGGTTGCAAACCTCAGGTTACCAGGGGATGTCTGGGTCTGTCAGTGTCTTTGTTCTTAGGGTTTGTTTGGTATTATGAAATAATAATAGTGTAGGATAGTGGCATCTATGTGCTCGTAGGGCCTATAAATACATGTATAATAGGGGAAATTTCCCTATAACACTCTATATGATGGTTTTTTTGGTTGGCATATGGCCGCCAACCATATCACCAAGTCACCCGTTGACACTAGTATCCCTTTTTGAGTCGCCTAGTGTTTTTGTTATTTTTGGGAAATGGTTTTGTAAATATTTAGTTTTGAATTGTGAAAAGTTGAATTTGATATGGTATACACTATATTTTGATCAAATTATTTGTTTCCATGTTCTTAGTATCCTCCTCCACTAAGATTCAATGGATCCCCAAGGTTCATCTTCACTCTATGCATCTATGGAAAACACTTCAATTAATCAACCCATAGACTACATACACTTGTTTCATAAGTGGAACCCTCCTCTCTTTTATGGTCAAGTTGATCCTCTTGAGGAGGAATAATCGATTCTAAATATTGAGAAATAATTAAATTATCTTGTGCTTCTAGAGACATTAACGGTAAATATTTCTACATTTATTCATAAAGGTCCAGACTGGGCATGGCGGAAGTTTGTGACTCGAGGGATGACCCATAGAGATCTTACCTGGGAATTCTTCATGTCATCATTCATCCAATAGTATTTCACTGAGATGATGAAGATGAGGAAGAGGACAGACTATTGTGGTCTTCATAAGGGTGTTGGATCAGTATTAAAATTAAATATATGTTTCTTAGACCTAGTTCTATATGACCCATGGTTAGTTTAAAAGGATCCAAAAAAGGATTAATATTTTAAGTTTGAGATCTAACCTAAACTGTAGTGGAAGGTGGGAGAAATAAACATAACCAACCACTATAATTTAGTGAGATAGGCCTTTAGTTCCAAATCTATGTTTGTAAGATGATTTGGGAGGGGGAATCTTCCTCTAACCATTGGAAGCAGTGCGGGGGATTCCAATAAGACGAATTTTAGGCGGTCTGATGTTAGGGAAACTGGTAGAGGAATTAGGAGGCCTTCAGACATCTAGTAAACTTCTTCAGAGAAAAATTTAATGATCTATCATCAGTGTGGTAATAAGGGTTATAAAAAGCCATCGTTCCTTTGTGCCTCAAATCCCTACAACACATGTGGACACATGGGAAACTTATATCAGTTATGTCGGGGTGTTTCCAAGAATTCCCATGAATCCAGACCCAAATATTAAACTATTACACTATCCCATTTATAGGAGTAATAAAATGTTTGTAAATTAGTTTAAGTGATTACTCGTTCTAGTGTTCCATTGATGTAATATGCATAACATGTTGCATCCTGTGGTGTTTCATTATTTTTCAATTGTGTGAATTTTTATTTTCAAACATTTTTGACCATTTATTTTAATGGATGTGAGTTTTGTGAAATTTTGGTTTTTGTGTTATGTACATGGGTTTCCAAATACTGACTATATGGAAAGAGATGCTTCAATCACCAGATCTCAAGAAATAGGTTCTATAGTGAAGCTGGTACATAGTCAAGAGAACCCCAATGGTGTAAAAAGAATTTGCATTTATTTCTGTCCTTAGTATATCATGTTTTTTTCCCGGGGTATGAAGTTATTGGCATATTGGAAGTTATAGTTTGATGCCCCTTTAGTTGGGACCTTCACTTCACTCCCCTTATGGTGGGGGTTTTGGTTATGTGTGAAAAGTCTTCGAGTTTGATTAATCTCATCAGTACTTATGGTGGGGAGACACATCACAAGTATCAATGAATTTATTGTCATCCTATTCATATAGAGGGGAGTCTGTTCAGTCCTCCCCATGTTAGTATCAGAGCTCTGTTCGATGTATCAGTTTTTTGGTGGACGGTCTCTTATGTGGCCACATAATTCTTTGTTTTTCCATTGATTGAGTGTTGGTATGGAAGTGATTTGGTGGTTTTATTAATCTAATGTCATTGAGGGTTCCCTGAGAGGTGGTTTGAGTTCTATTTGGTTATGTTAAAGGTACTCTTATTTTAAGGCCAGTTTGAGCGTTGTAATGTTTTGTGTCTTTTGAACACATCAATTGGTGGGGTTTACACTTTTGAGGGATGGTGACACTATGTAGGAAGTCCTTCTCAGGTCTCTTGAGTTTAATTAATAAGTACATTAATTTATATATAGGATTCATGCCTCTTTTAATTTTTTGTGCATTTGGGAGTCTCCTTCTCTCTGTGATAATAATAATAATGGTAATATTTTTAATTTTATTTAGATTATTATAGTTGTTTTTGTTTTTGTTGTTGCTGTTACTATTATTATTATTTAGGCCAGTGTGTCTGGACCGTATTGTTAGTGGAAGTTATGTGGTCAGCTTGGGTACCCATGCGGCTACTTCTGGTTCAGATAGAAGCTACTGCACGGTTTCTTGAGCTGTGTGAAGACCTCATGGTTGTGGTATTTAAATTGATTAAATAAAATAATGTGAATGAGTTGAAGAAATGTTAAAATTGATTAAAATTAATAATTTAACCATATTAATTATAATATTATTTTTATGTGGATAATATATTATTATTTTAAATTAAATTTTTATTATGATTAGGAATTTTAGTATTAATATTATTATTATTTTTAATATTAGAAAAAATTAATGTTATTAATATTGAAAATGAAAAAATTATAATAAATAATTTTATCATTAAGTTATTATTATTGTCATCATTATTAGTGTTGTTATTGTAGATTATTATTATTATTATTATTATAAATATTACAATTAAAATTTATGTTAATTAAAAAAATCATTAAGAATTATTTTATTGTTGTATAATTATTATTGTTGTTGTAATTAATATTATTATTTAGTGATTATTATTTTTTATTATTTATTTTTTAATTAGTGCTTGTTTTTTTACTCTCCCTCCCCCTATATCTCTCCCCCACTCAATCCCCTCCTCCATTAATGCTGGTTCAGAATGACCCTCCCCCTCTCTTGAACTCACATGGGATTCACACTAACCCCTTGGGCATCAACATCACTGTCTGGTCCTCCCCTCCAGCAAAACTCCTCTGATCGACCGTTATTTGACCCAAAACACACCCCCATCATGCAAACCATGACTTGTGCCTCTCCCCCTTTGTAGGAGTGACCTGACCCACGACACACCCTCTTTGTGCACTCACTACATCCAGCGCCACCTCCCTCTTGATAGAAACTCTCCGGCTAGCCTCCTTCAACCCTACGGTGGAACCCGACCACCCATCCCCCCCAGCTACCATGTTCTAACATGCACCCACATCACTTGCTCCACCTAACCACTCACCCCTCTGGCATGATTCCCCTACTGACCAACTTCCTCTGGTGGTCGTGGCCTCCTAGGATACCCCCCCAATCCATGCGCACAAAACCCATCCCGCATAACCCCTGCTTGAGCACCACCTGATCTATGCACCCCTTCTAACGAATCCCCTCACCGGCGCACCCCCTTTCCGGTGCGGCTCCCACTCTGGCAATGACCTCATCAGTTCCCTTCTCTTCCGGTGGTGGATCTCCCTTCTGTAGTCATTTTTTTCTTTATCTTGGGTTGATTTTATTCCATATCTAAGGTTTCTATTTTTTTGATGATTTTTTAAAAAATATTTGCATTCAATCTTGTTACATTATGTCAGTTTCAGCTTCTTGCAGGTGTGATCATTGTTTCTCATCGGATTCTAGAATTTTCTCCACTCTTGATGTCAGAACCCATTACATATGTCTTTTAAATTAACATGTTCCTTTATTAATTTATATTTTCACTTCACATGGTTTCTAAATTGGAAATTAATGTTGTTATAATGTTTTCGTTCTATGAAACCTCTTAGTTTGTGATGGTTTGGTTGGGTTGGAAAGGTTCAATCATGCCATGTGTTTTGAAAATAGTCTGGTTGGTCCTTTAATGTGACAAATGATTTGACATGGCATGGTTTGGTTTTTTATAAACCCATTGGTGAATGTTAAAAATGGTTATTTAAGTTTTAAATGTGTTTTTCATATTATGTTCTTGATGTAATTCACCTTTGGCCCTTGTAAGTATGTGTTTTGTTCGAACTGGTGGGTTGAGAATTGGTGGAATGGATTTTCAAAGGTATGTTTAAGGTGTTTTTTTCGAAATTGGTTTTGTTTGGTTATTTTAAAATAAATTGTTTTGTGAAAAAGGTGTTTGTAGATTGATTCTTGATGTGATTGAAATCATGTTTGGCACCTTTTAGTATATTGTGCATGTTTTCAACTCATTTTGTCAGTGAATGTGGATTTGAAATAAATTCACATTTGGAAATTGTGATTTTCTTGGTGTGTTCTTCAAACCTACTTGCCAATTCGTAAGGGAATAGTGGATATGGAATTTCTTGTTATTGTAATTGTTTTTTGATGTGATCCATTTTTGATAAATGTACCCGAGATGGATAGAATAAAAGGAATATTTGGCATTTTGAGATGGCTTTGGAAAACACATTCATGTGTAAGGTTCCTTAGCTTGTTGGTAAGCTTTGAGACTCGAGGGTCCTCATTATGGGACATCCCTTGTGTAAAGAATTTTTTATGGAAAGGGACCACCTGTGAGGTGGCCAGGGTGGTGTCAGATTTTGAAGTGAGTTTTGTTTTGTATATGTGGATTGTTGTTTGAATAGTATAGAACCCCCCCCCCCCTTGTGAAACATACATGGGAACCTATCATTGGAAAGAGTATTACTAATTTTGAATGTTTCACTAGTCTAGGGTATGTTTCTAGATTGTGTTCCATACAAGGTGGATATAAGGGGTTATTTCTTTGGGATAAGGCCACTTGATCTGGCTAGGTTGGGTGATGGTCCAGCGTTAGGGCATTATGTTGTCACTGAGTAGGTAATGTCTTTGGGATGAGTCACATGTATAGTCTGTTTTGGTTCTCCTCTAGGTTCATAGGTGTTATCATGTGGCTCCAACATTAGTATCATTATCTATGCCCTTAGTTGTGTGAATATAATTCCTTGTTCTTTATTTTTTGTGTTATTATGTAAAATTGTTAAAGTGTAGTTTATATATAAATGATTAAGTGAAACATTGTGAATGAAAAAGTGTATTCCCTGTCTCTCTTTATATTGAAAAATGATAGTTTTCATATTTGGATCCCTTTATATTTCTCCCATTATGATCTTAACTACTATGAATGTTTCCTGTTTAAAATTTGAACACAATGCGTTGTAATTTTTTTATTTTGGAATGTAATGTATGGAAAACACTATGTTTATTGTTTGTAATTGAAACATGATTGTAAATGTTTCTTAATTTAAAGGATATGCATTATGTATAAGAATAGTTGGGACTACCTACTAACTTTTAATACTTATGGATATAGTGTTTTCTTTTTTAATTTTTCCTTGATGGATCCAGTTTCCAATTTGATTCCACGGGCAATGAGAGGTGTTTGGTTAGAGAGTGACCACAGGTCCACATGGAGGTGTTTTTTGGTGTCTGGGTCTGCTTGGCTATTCTGGTTTTTGTTTATTTCTTTATTTTGTTGTCTCTTTTTTTTGTAAATATAAATGATGTAAAATCTAGATATCAATTTTACTTTGTTTTGATTCTATGATTATTCTACTAACCTTATTGGTTTCATTGGGAATAGTCATTCTATTTGTAACTCTAATGATTCCTTGGTGCTTATCGCCAGCCTGGGAGGACCGGGAATGCCTCTCGGGCCCAACCGTGGATCTTCTCTGGTGACTGGTTTATGTTCGACCTCGGTTGGTTTGTGATAATAGTAGTCATGGTTTACTAACATGACAATCATAGTGGAAAGAGTCCCTTGCACAATTATGTTCACTCCCCATTCTACTCATGTTAATCTGATGAGATATCAATGTTTACACCATGCATTGGATGGATATATTGGCCCCAGCCATCAAATAATTAAAATAATATATACATGTTCCAAAAGGTCATAAATTATTCATCATATCAGAACTTCTGTAAATAAATGGTTCTCATAAATATTTCATTATAGCATAACTCATGGAATAGATACAAGTTTCATTAACATTTCAAAATTTCATCTTAGCATTACCCATAGAAAATGAATGAGTTTTGTTAAGACAAGAGGTGACATGAATTGGTCATCCAATTCATGCCCCAAAAAAATTTATTAAAAAATAGAGTTACAATTCATGTTGTAGGTGCAATGATTTTACAACAACTCAAAATTGAAATAGATACATGATGATATAGCAATAAAGCTTCATCAAGAGTTCAAAAATTATCAAACAAGAACAATCCTTGCCTTAAGAACAAGATCAGCTCATGCAGGAAAGACATCAACTCCAAGAGGGCTCCATCCATGGTATGTTGTTCAATCCATTCCAGCACCTCCAAAAACTCCAGTAGGACACAAGAAGCAAGCCATGGAGAGTCCATGCAATGAACCTCCAAGAAAAAAACTCATCCGGCAAAATTTCCTCAACTTCAAGCAATCTCCAAGACCCCAAAATATGATGCAAAAACATCCATGAGAGGAGATATGCGGGAATGAACATGACATAAAATCATAAGGCAGTCAAAAGCAAAGCTGTACTAATAATAAATTAGATAGTTTGTTTGGACACTTTCACCAACATAAAATGAATGAGTTTAATTAAAATATAATCATCATAAATGTAAACCAGTTAAAAAAATATTCAATATGGTATCATCGGATCATATCCCATTTAATTATTAACTAACATCACTATATGTCATATTAGATAGAAACTATTTTGGTAGTTCACATTGAATAATTCTTGGGGAAAATATCATTTTTACTTTGAAAATAAAAATTTTAAAACTAAAAGTTCAGGAAACATTGTAAAAATTCATTTATTTTAAAATATGATTTAAAAATTATAATGTAATTATTAATTCATTTTTTGGAAATGATTATAGAAAATCATTTTCATGTTATACACGTGAAAATAATTATTCCTTTCACATTTCAGTAAAAGACAAAACATCCCCTTTGGAAAATGACATAAAGATTACATTCAAACCATTTTGGTAATAAAATAAAACATGGGTGAAAATGTATTTAAAAAATATTTTTATAACAGTAAAAAAATTATTTAAACCATTTTTAAATGACATTGAAATGAAATAAAATGGATTTTCAATTGAATTTTTAAATAATGACAATTTTTATTAAAAGAAATATATGTGAACTCATGAGTATATTAAGGGTGGAAAATTAAAATAAAACATTATATTCTCTAAATAAATAGAGGATAATAAAATAAATTATTTTATTGAATGCTATATCATAATATTAGTCCATACAAAACATAAGGATAAACAACCTTGATAAATAATGAGATTATTACAAAAAAATTACCACTTGGGTATCTTGTAAAATGTATTCCCCGTGAATGAAAAAAAGTGAAAATTTAAATATAATATAGATAAATTAATACATGATATAATATTTAATAGGGTTTTTATAGACACCACATAAAATAATATATGCTCATAACATATCATATGTCCCAAAGAAGACAATTTGTGAAGAAATTCCTTTACCATAAGTCACAAATTACATTGTACACATTAAAACCTAATCTATATTAAAAATAATTTTGTTATAAATATATTATATAACCATACTTATATATATAATACCATATATATCTTACTTAAGAGCTTTTATTATCATTTTATTAACAATTCCTTATCAAAATCATGTTTCAGGTAATAACAGCTTTGTTTTTCATGTATATTTTGGTTAGGTATTTTTAGTCCATTTTTTTTAACATAGTTCCATAATCTATAGAATTTTATAAATGATAAAATATAATATATAACTACCTTATACTTTTACACATATCATTACATTGTTTTAATCATAAATAAACATAAAATTACAAGCTAAGGATCGTAAAGTCTAGTGTTTGGGAAGACAAGGTACATAATTAAACCTCATAAAAGAAAAGTTTATTTAATCTCCAGGATGAAATCATAAAATCTATTTTTCTTATAAATATTCATATTATATCCTTGGGATATCATGATAAAATTTATGATGTAGAAATCCTAGTAATGAAATAAACATAATAATAATGTTTTAGCACATGGGTTTGAAGGCATGACATAATGATATAAAAAGGCATGGAATGAGATTGATGGTATGGAATCATAACATATATAACATGGTATAATATACACATGGAATAAAATTAATGTAGTAGTAACATAACACATTAATTTATCATGATTTGAGGAATGTTAAACATAGAGTAGCATGAGTCAAGGCTAACCACCAAGATCATTGCACAAGGAGCACATGTCAAGGCTAACCGCCAAGACCATTTAACATAATGTCTCATGAGACTAAAATTTACCCAATTAATTTGTTCATTGTAATTTAAATCACAACATAACATGTAAATAAATATGTTTTCCACATATATAATCATATTTAATCATTTTTACAGCTACAGAAGGGAACCCATTGAATGAAATGAGTATCACAATCATGTCATAAGGCATAACCAATCGGTGTATCATAAAATTGTCCATGATAGAAAGGAATTAGAACATTAAAGGAAAAAATAAGGTGTAATATTCATATATCATGATATATGATGTCAAATTAATGTGATATCATGTAAAAATATAATTTAATAAAAATTATTTTTAAAACATTTTAGTGCAAATTAAGGAAAATATCAATGATCATTTAAAACAGAAAAGGGTGTAATATTTGATATGAAAACATATGTGAACCAATAAGGATTTCCTAATAAAATTATTGATTTTATAAGGTAAATTTTTTCAAAAAAAATATTATAGAGAGAACTTGAAATTGGGTAAGAATTTTGGAAGTTCCCTTAAAACGATCTTGCATATCAAGAAGAATTGTGAAGGGAAGCACTTAAAATTAAGTTTATCCTTGAAATATAACAGTGAATGGATCTTGATACATTATTTTGGAACATACAAAATTCATTTTAATATGTAAATAAAAATAAATTATAACTAAATTTGTGTAAAATGAATGATAGGGAAACCCGACGGAAAAATTGAGGTTCAAGTAGAATCTATCACCTTAAGTCTGAAGGTGGTCGACACTTGATCTTAATGACTTAGATAATGAAATTATATTAATTAATTAAAAATTTAATAAACTATTATAAATTTAATTTATTACATAAAATTTTATTAATTTCATTCATGGCATTTCTAATGGGTTAATAGGTTCAATTACATTGTTTGGGAGCATTTGTTTCCTTGGTTTTCATGATCGATTTACTTATATACATGTTCGGATAATCATTTAAGATGATGATTCATATCTATAATTCATGTTATATGTCATTATATAACATATATAAGATTTATGTTTTATAAAATTCACGTGGCTATTTGGAGTGAGGATGAATCATTATATAAATCCTTAATGATAATCATTTGGGTTAATTGGTTTTTTTAACACAAAAAACTCATTTTGTTTTATAATTTTATAACCTTTTTCAAAAATGATTAAATAAAATTATATATGATATATTACATACATAATAATCTGGTTCAGCCATAAAAATGGATTCATTACCATAATTGAATACTATAATAGAAATTGAAAACTCATTATCCCTAAGTGTGATAAATTAAAACATCATAAATGGTGTTTTACTTTCTATTATAAAAGTAGGGGAAATGATAGGTTATGAAAAATTATTACCTTATCAAAACAAAATTAAATTTCTTTTTTGGTATTTTAGTTTTCATAAATTTTTTATTAGGATAGGTGAGGATAGAAAAGAAAGTAATGGAACTTTAATTGTTTAGGAAGAAAACGGAAAATGGTTTTTCCTCTTGATCCCTTCATCTTGAGAACCACATTTAGGGAGTTTTTTTTTGTCTTTTTAAGAGAAAAAGATATCTCAGATGTGGGATAGTGTCTTAAGGATATATTTGAGTGTAATTTTGGAATGTCTCAAGGATTTTGAGGTTTTAGGAGAAGAGGTGGTAAGGGGTGGTAATTATAGTGGAGGAGAGTATTGTTTTCTTAATATTTAATTCATTTGTTTATTATTTTTCTCAAGATAATAAATAGGGATTATTATTAAAAGAAAATATAGTAATTAGATAATTTTATTTCTAATAAAATTTCACTTACTTCATCCATTACTCAAACATGACTCAAAAATTTAAGTCATAACATTTATCATAATTTATCGTCTCTTATTATTCATTTAAAGTTCAAGTGTTTCTGAATAATCCCAAAAATTCAACCTAACAATTTATCAACATGTAGAATAAATAAACGAACTAAATTTCATGAAAATAAGTTTCTAAATATGAAAATTTTAGTTTTTAATTAAAATAATAATTTACATGAAAAATAAAAATTTAAAAATTAGAACTTCTTTTACAACACATTGAAAAATTGAATGAGGACTCATAAATTTATATTATAATAAAAAGGCCAAAAAATATTAATTTATGAATAAATTTTATGAAAATATATTTTCTAAAAAATTATATAATTATACATAAAATTGTAATTTAATATACGTGACGTACAAAAAATACTAACACTTAATTATTAATTTTTAAAATATTTATCTACATATATTATGATATAAATATATCATATTGTCACTTATTATATGGATAAATTTTATTACACTTTAATTGGTGATTTTTTAATTCATTTGGATGATTTAATATTCATAATGGTAAAAATTACTATTCATAAGGGTAGGTTACTATTTCCCAAATAATTTAGTTGGTCATAACAGACTCAAAATATCTTACTGAATACAACTTTGTATGTTCTTTTTTTCAAAATTAAAATCATAGAAGTGGAAAATTTCAGTTTAATTTCATGGTTATAGATATCTCTATAAAAAATGTGTCGTTTCTTAAAGGCTTAGTGTTTCATGCATTTCAATTAATTTATATGTAAATCCTTTAGAAGTTAAATTATTCCCCCTTATGAAATTTTTCCATCATGAATTCCTTTTAGATACTAAGGTGGAAAGATGTTATGGTTTTAATACATATCTAATAAGTATATAAAAAAGGAAACATTAAATATAAAATGATAAACTTGTAAAGTAAATTTATATGCTAACTTGTGATTACAATGTTTTTAATCTAGTTTATCCATGATCTGTTTCCTAATATCTATTCTTCTGGGATCTATTATTTTATTTAATAATGTTTAGTAATGAGCTTAGGAATATACAAAATAATATCTCATGGGAGTGTCAAACCAGGTGTTATTGAGGCCCATTTTCATATACCATGTTATCCCGAGTCAGGAATAGAACACCTTTTTGGAGTTGTTACAACATTGGATCCAGAACAATGTCCACTTAAAGTATCCGTACAATGTTGTATTTTCTTGAAAAATTGATTACTTTATACAAATACAAATGTAGGGATGTTTTATTATACTTTGTCTTATACATAAGGTTCTAACAAAAGATCTCTATTACAAATCCACAAAAAAAAAATTGACGATTCTATGACACCAACTATAGAGACCATTTCCTTTTACATGTATCATTACATTATTTTTAGCAAAAATAAACACCAAATTACAAGCCATGGATCATAATGTCTAGTGTCTTTGAAGTCTAGGTACATAATTAAACATCATAAAAGTAACTTTTATTTAATCTCCAAATTGAGATCCTAACATTGATAGTTCTCTAAAAAAATTCATAAGATATCCTAGGGATAAAATGATGTAATGGATTAGCTAAAAAACCATGTATGGGAATAAACATAAGAATAAATATTTAGCACATGGGTTAGAAGGCATGACATAATGATTTAAAAAGGCATGGAAAATGATTGATCAAATAGAATAATAACATATAAAACAGGGGATTATATAAACATAGAATCATAGTAATCAGTAATAAATATAAAATATGATTTGATCATGATTCCAGGCTCATTGCACATGGAGTAGCATGAGTCAAGGCTAACCTCCAAAATTATTGCACATGGAACATGAGTAAAGGATAACCACTAAGACCATTGCACAAACTGTCTCACAAGACTAAACATTAGCCAATGATTTGGATTGATGTATAGGATCACCCATCATAACATTTTCATGAATAATTTTTTCCATAGGATGAAAAATATGTAATAAATTATACATAATCATCATGGTACCCATGAAATAAAATGGGTATCATAATCATTTCATAAGGCATAACCAGTGGGAGTATCATAAAAGTGTCCATGAAAGAAATGAATTAAATCATGAATGGAAAAACAATAATATATAAAAATATCATGATATGTTATGTTAATTTTTTGTGATATCATTTTAAAAGGGAATTTAAGAAACATTATATTTACAACATTTTAGTCCGGTTTAAGGAAAATATCAAATATCATTTAAAATAGAAACATGAATAATATTTTATATTTAACCAAATTAAAACCAATAATGTTTTCATATTAAAATTATTGGTTTTATAATTATAATGGTTTCTCGAAACATATTATAGAGTGCACTTGATATTGGGTAAGAATTTGGTAAGTTCTCTTAAAACGAGATTGATTATCGGGAAGAATTGAGAAGGCAACCACATTAAAAAATGTATATCCCCAAAATATAATCATGAATAGATATTGATAAATAATTTTTGAAATTTTAACATAATTTATAATATGTACTTAAAAATAAAAGATAAATTCATTTCGGTAAAAATAAATATCAAGAAACCTGAAAGAATAATGGAGGTTTTGGTAGAATCATTTTTCTTATGTCTAAGGTGTCCACCACATGATGTTAATGTCCTAGATAATAAAACTAGATTCATTAATTAAAAATTACACAACCTATTATACTTTTAATTTATTTATTATAACCTTATTAAGTTCATTCATGGGCTTTTTTAGGGTTTAAGAGGTTCAATTTCATTGTTTGGGGGAATTTGTTTCCTTGGTTTTCAAGATCAGTTTAATTATATACATGTACATATAATCATGAAAAATGAGGGTGATTATAAAAATAATAATTTATATTTTATTATATTAAATAAAAAATAGTAAATGGTTATAAAATTCATTTTTTTTATATTGACTGAGGATGAATCATTATATAAAACCTTAATTATAATAGTTTGGGTAAATTGGTGGTTTTTTTATCACAACGAACTCATTTTGATTTATAAATTAAAACCATTTGTAAACAATTACTCTAGAAAATGATATAGGATATATTACATACATAATAATCTATTTCGACCATTAAAATGGTTTTTTTTACCAAAATTGAAGATGGTAATAGACATTGAAAACCCGTCATCCCAAAATGTGATAAATTAACACATTTTTTATGGTGTTTTCATTTGTATTATAAAATGAGGGAAATGAAGATATAATGAAGAATTAATTAATTATAATAATAATATTCCATTATTTTTATGTTACTAGAGTTTTCATACCTTTTGGATGAGGATATGTGAGGATATAGAATTAAGTAAATGAACATCAGAAGAAATTAAATGAAAATGGAAAAGGTTTTTACCTTTTTATTCCATCCTCATGAGGACACCCTTATGGGGGATGTTTTGGAATTTGGATGATAACAATATCTCTTGGATGTGGTATTGGGGCCTAGGGAGATATTGGAGTAGAATTTGGATAATGCATAAGGTTTGAGAGGTATGAGGAGAAGAGGTGGTGAGGGAGGGTTTTATAGTGGAGGAGATGAGTGTTTTCCCAATATTTAATTAATTATTTTTTTATTTTTTACAAGACAAGAAATAATGACGATTGTTGAGACTATATACAGTAATTAGATCATGTCATTTCGAACCAAAGTCCACTTACATCTTCCATGACTCAATCATGATTCAAAGATTTTTGTTTTAGAATTTATCATAAATAATCATATTTTATTATTCATAAAAAATTAATGTATTTCATAAAAACCCCCAAATTCAACAATACATTTATCTATGTGTTGAATAAAAAAATGAACTCCATTTTATGAAAATAATTTTCCAAATTTGATAATTTTAATTTTTAGTTATGACCATAATTTACTTGAATAATATAAATTTTATAATTAAAAAATCTTTTCTAACACTTTGAAAAATTAAATAAGGTATCATAAAATTATCTTATAATCATAATGAATAAAAATATTAATTTAGGAATACATTTTATGAGGATGTATTTTCTTTAAAAGTGTTAAATTAATCATAAAATTGTATTTAAATATAAACAACTTACAAAAATAACAACACTTAATTAATAATTTTTAAAATATTAAATTGCTTACACTATGATATAATTATATCTCATTGACACTTATAAGATGGATAAATTTTAGTTATACATTCATTGGTGATGTTACTAATCAATTGGATGATTTACTATTCATAAGTGTCATATTACTATTCATAAGGGTAACATTACAATTCAAAAGGGTATGTTACTATTCACCAAAAAATTATGTTGATCCTAAAAGACTCTAAATATCTTACCAATTGCAATATTTTATGTTCGTTTTTCGAAAGTGAGATCATAGAAGTGGAAAATTTAGTTTAACATCTTAGGTGATAATTTTATTTTTAAGGCAAAGTGTTGTTCCATTGAGACGTAGTGTTTCATGCATTTTAGTAAATTTATTAGTAAATCCTTAGGGTGTTGCCTCATATATATTCATTATATATTTATATATATTTATGCCTAAAAGTTAGAGATATAAAATGAATTAAACCATTCATGGTTATGGTAGTTCATACGTATTCATGAATGATGTCTTCATTTTCCTGACAAATGAAATGAATGGAGGTAAAAAATATATCGCATTTCAAGAGTCATTATTTTTTCATATATATCACATATTTTCCCTATGTTTATATTTATTACCTTTCTCTGAAATCTTAAATGAAAAATTAATCACATCACTTCACGAAAAAATAGTTTGTCATAGACATGAGAAGCATTATCATATTATCATAGAATGGAAAGTATGAAGGTATATATGATATTATAATTCGGGGAGTTAAAATAATTCATAAATATCCAATATAATCATTAAATACAACATTATATCCATGTGTTTGAGGTGGTGATGGAAAATGAATTGCGTTAGTTTGCAAGGTTATAACCCTCTTTACACATGATCAATACTTTTGTTTCCCATTTAATGGGATATTAGAGAGATGCAAGTAATGAAATCAGACTAGAAATCTCATTATATAGTAGATATTGGTTTTATTGTATTTTAATTTTCAATACATGAATATATTTAGTAATAGTATATGTGAATATAAATAACTTAGTAATGAAAATTACCTTCCCTTATATGAACCTCCTTTGGATATGTTATCAGGGACCATTGGGTTCATATTTTGGGATGAACAAAAGTTCTAGAACGTGTATAATGATGTTGGGAATATATTATGGTAGGGTTTGGTTGAGCCAATGATCTTATGATGTCTGAGGAAGTGAGAGGAAGAGGGTACCTTTAATAATTGAGGAGGAGTGACATTTATGAAAATACCCAACACTATTTAATAATGGGAATTAACTCTCATGACATGTGCCTCAAAATATTACAAATAAATTATTGGACGTATGGTATTTTTGATTCAAACCTCAAACATATAAAAATAAACATTTTTAATCATGTTTTTCTTTATTCAATATGGTTACACACTTATACTATTTTTCACCATAGTAACATGTCTCTTTTTATTTACCTATGTAATTTATCCATTCAGAATAAAATTATAATTATAATAATAATATAATTTTTACCCCTGAATATAAATAATAAATCCTAATTATTATTTAAATATTCTTTTTTGTATTGAAAATTATTTATAACACATGCACAATTAACGCGTAAAACCCCTTTTTATCCTTAACCACAATAATTTATTTATTAATTGTTTTACAATCCATTTAAAAAAAATAAAATTATTATATATTATAATTATTAGTGATTCTAAAATTTAATATATTTTATCAAATTAAATTTAAATAAGTGGTGAAATTTAAATTAAAATAAAACACACAGAAGCGACGGAAATGCGGTTTTCTAGAAAATGATTTTCATAAGTATAGGAAGTTAAAATAAAAAATTCATGTATTAAATTAATTCCAATAATATAAATTATTTTAATAAATATATAATTTAACTAATATTACTTTTAAAACAGTCTTAAAATAAAATATATATTATAAATTCTTTAAATGAAAAGGCAGTTTTTAATAAAAATTGGTATTTTGTTACTATTCATTGTAAAATTAAACTCTATAGGAAATTTTAGAAAAATAACTCCAATTAATTAATGACATTTTGATTTAAATAATTAATCATTTTTATAAAATAAAATATCTATGAGTTTCAAAAATTAATTATATTATTTATTTGAAAAAATACATCAAAACATTTTCTGAGAAAATAATATTTTTTGAGACATAAAAAGACTATATAAAATCATGTACATATTCATATATATATATTTATTTATATAAAAATATTATAACTATTTTTTAAAATTTGGCTATTCATATTCACAACTCCAAATTTTATGGAAAATTTATAATAGTTATGTAAAAATAATAATGATAGGTGTATATTCTAGTTTGTTAAAACTCAATGTCTAATGTTACACAAGCTATCAAAGAAATTCAATTTATTCAAAAAAATATTTCATAAAAACATGGGGTTTTATAAAAATATTCGTTTTAGAAATTGGGTTTCATTTTTGATATTTGAAAAGGCAGTATATTTACAAATTTCAGAATTTGGATAGATATAATTTTGTATACATGTATATTCACTTACGTAGTGAATATTATACCTGATTTTCTTAAGTAAATCACCTACATGATTCCCTTACCTGATTCCCCTACATAAATACCACACATGATTCCCCTACATGGTTTTATGAATTATTACATAATATTAGAAAACGTGAAAATATTCTCTTTTTTATTTAATAATTGACATTTTAGTTTGATGTAAGTTTTTTTGAATACAATTAGTTGTTTTATTTTTTAAAAATTACTTATTTATTATTTATAATTCATGAGAATATATCTTAAATATTTTTATGAATTATTAATGGAGATTCATAGAGGGTTAAGTTCCTATGAATATTTATGCTGAATTTTTATAAGATGAGATATTCAAATTCAAACTAGTAGAAATATGTATTGTTTCTATGAAACACTACTAGGGAGTTTGTAAAGATTATTAATATTTATTATAAACTACTATATATATATAATATAATGTTAAGGTTGACATAGATATTAAATATCTCTATTTTTAAAGACATGACACATGAATCATTTATCAAGAAAATAAACATGAGAAATGAAGAAATCTGAATTCGGGATATGAAGAGATAGTGTCAAACGATTTATGGTCGTATTACAAGGAATTTATTATCATATTTTCTGGATATATTCATAGTTATTTTAATTTTTTATAATTCTAATGATGATATTTTTATAGATTGGTTTTTATATTTATATTTCGACAAAGCTAATTAAAATATACCTCCATGTGAAGATTGTAACACTGTAATGTATGAAGGACTGTTGTGGATTATAAAGTGGATAAAATAACTAGTTCTATTTATTGTATAAAATGAACATGGAATTCAATGAAGAGATAGTGATGTGACTCTTATTTTACTCATTCATATATTATATATTTTCAAGGATCTTTTTTGTTTATATGCATGAAAAGGTAAACAATTGGATTCATGAGAATCATAGTTTCAACATCTTGAAGGGACTGAGAACTATGTTACTAAATATCCAATATATTGATTTATTATCATTTACAAGGACTAATTGTTTTATTCATTCATTATTTTGCACCTGTCGGGCATGTATTTCCCAAAAATTTTGAATCTTTCAAGGGGTTATACTACCCTATTAAAATATTCATTGTGGTCTATTCTATCCCCTTAGAATATCAGATCCCACATATCTTGTAAAAAAATATAGGAAAGAACAACTCCTGAAATATTCTGTGTTTATTCTATCCCATTTTAAGAATAGGTTCTTCATAGCACGTAACATATAAGAGGTTAGCACCGAGCCTTTAAATGTTTAGTTTGGGTCCATACCTAAAAAATATTGTGTTAGTTCTTCCAGCATAAAATAATGGGAACCATCAAAACCCAAAAAAAAAGATAAGAGGTTTGTATTTTTTTCCTTTTAATGTCTAGGTTGGGTATTCTCCTATAGAATTATATGTTTATGTCTTAACTCGTAAAAGATAAGGGAATAGGGTTAAGACACTAGGTGTGAAAAACATTTAAGTAAATATTTTCCTATCACCTTTAAAATTTATATACCATAGCGGGGTTTATTTCCATCACATAATGAGAGAGGTGATGAGTATATAATGATCATTAATATTTGGACTACTATAAAAATATATTGTGTTCAACTATTACTTTCATAGATTTTCTTTTCTCTTACATTCATTTTATTGGTGTGGCTAAATTTTATTAATATATTAACTATGCACTTTCCACTCATAATGTTTAAACTATGATTCATTTTTCTAATGAAGTATAATTCACCCCCTCTTGTGAATTTCCATAACCTATTCAATAACTAATAGTTTGTATCAGAGAAAGAACCTTTGATGATACGTTGGTTTTTCCAATTTGTTTGATAACTCACAATTATAGTCCCTACTTGGTTCACTTAAGGAAATATTGTGATTCATTTGAATTTTAACATTATTTGTGATAACCATTTATCTTTGTCTTCATGAAGACTATGGTAAATATTTTTTTATGTGATGGTCGAGTCAATGTATTGAAATGGATTGAATTTGAGATTTCCCCAACATTTTAATGTTAGTATGTTTAATAAATGTATGATCTATATGGAATCTTATCCAAAGAGTATTGATAATATATTTTGGTATATTGTGATTAAATATTATGTTTTCCAATAATATAGTCTTGTTTATTTTAATTGGGAATATTTTGTTAAATATGATCTAATATATAATGTCATGAATATTGTTTATTGTTATATTTCTATAAATATTTGTAACAAAAATTTTAATTGTAGCACTACTCATGAAATTTGGAAATGGATTAAAAAACTATAATAGGAGAAGGAGATTCAAAGATAATGAAAAAAATCAATTTTCCATAGGGGATATCACTCAATACAATTCACATTGGAATTTAAAATTTTCAAATATTATTTGTTATCATTGAAGGAAGAGTAGAAACATTAAACCCAAATTTCCAAATCTCAAAAAACAAATGAAGTAAAAAATGAATGAAATGAAATTTGTGACTTCATGGATTGATTCCCAAATATATTGAAATAAATATTCAAGAAAAAAAGAAACTCATATTGGTTCATTTATAAAAGAATATACCAATAAAATATTTTTAGCTTTATATTATTTTCCTATTGATATTGGTTCATATGATATAAAATATGAAAATATGTGTGTGATTGGTGTAAATGAATAATTTTATTTGGATTATGATTCTATTATGTGTATTAATTTTATAAATTATGTTCTATATATTGAAGATCTGAAGGAAATTTGTGATTCATATGATAATTAAATAAAATAAATGACTTCTTGCTGAAAATACAATTTGAAAAGGAGATAAATGGATCATGAAGAGAATATTTAATTTGTTAAAGTATCAGAGGATCTTAAGTGAAGTTAAGAGACCAATTCCAATGGACCTATGTTCATAACAGTTGTGTGGTGAAAACCTAATCATCATATTCTAGTACTTCCTAGAAGGTGCAGCCACCATACATTGAAGACCTATGAGGCACAACTTCATTGAGGAATTTGTGGCCCAACAATCATTAAAAACCTACAAGGGATATCTAAAATGAGGACCTAATTGGTGGACCTACACCAGAAACTTCCTTCGACAAGGTCCTCTACTTGACCATAAATAAGACACTTAGGCTTATCATTTGGAAAATTGAAAAATCAAAAAAACCCTAGATCTCTCATTACACTTCCCCTTTTCTATGGACACCAAAAATTTATCATATAGATATCTAAAACATGATAGAAGATATAATTAAGTGGATATCAATAATCAAAGTCCCCTAAGTGTTCATATACATAATACAGGTTCACGAGGACCAATCTCCACTAAGGATAAACCACATATGTGAGGTCCCCCTCCCTAATTAGGTACATGTTCAAGACCCTTTTAGGAACCTAAGAGAAGATCTAGGGTGTCTTGGATAAAGCCTCATCAAAATTTTTTCACCTTCGTATCCTATTAATCAAGGAATTTTAAGCTCGTGTAGGCCTAAACCCCCTGCGTGATGCACTTTCAGCACCTTCAAGGCCCTAAGTAGCCCACATGCACAACATACCTATGTCGAGACCCTGTTACCTGGACCTACACGAGTCACCCTATGAGACCTCTTCCAAATCCAGCTATGGCAGGGATCCTCTCTCCTTGGTTCCCTTGTCTTAAAGGGACCACAATGAGAACTCCACCAAGGCCCGTAGATTTTCAAAACCATGGAAAGTGTCACACCAGGGTTTCATCCATTTGTGTTTTTATTCCTATTTTGAGAGTTTTATTCGCACTTGTCCAGTTAGTCCGTCATGGTTTTCAAAGTGCATATGAGTTTTCATCGCTATGGTCATGAGAACCATTACCCCATGAACAATGTTTAGGAGTTCATGATTTCAAATTATGGGGATTGGACCATGTCCATTCTGTCTCATCTCTAAGATCTATATCATGTGGTCTATAGTAGGGAGGGTGAGGAATAAGCATGACATTCCTTTTGACTTGTAATTTCATCCTCCACCCTCACAATGAGACCAATTTTATGGATGTCAACCTTGTGTACATCCCTAGATTTTCTTAGAGGAGGTTGCACTTTTTTATTCTCTCTACCTCCTAGCTAATATGTCATATAGGGGATGGGCACCGAAGCCCTTTCCCCACTCACCTCGACATCTGTAACCTTCATTCCTTAAATTTTACATATGTCCAATGTAATATGAAAAGATGGAGATGTTGTATCCCCATCATATCCCATGGTCGCCTTGACCTCTTCCACTATCATCCATATCCTCTTTCACGTTATCCCCGACCTCTTCCACCAGCGAAGGAGGAAAATCACTTAGTTTTTCAATTCATTTTCTTGTTTCCCACACAAAGAATGATGTACGTGGGATTATATGTTAGTGATGATCCTAAAATCCACACAATCAACCTAGAGGATTGAAATATTAGAACATTTATTCATGTTAATCGTGATATGTAGGATTCCCACTCATGGATCGAGGTCAATGGGACACCTCCTTAGGAGTAATCCCTAATAATAATTCCATTAATTAGTGTATCGTCATCAGTAGTAAACCTTGGGTTAATTCCCAAAATCCCCATGAGTCAAAACAACAATCACGGTCCCCCAAATGGGATATCATTCTTAGGAGTAAGCCCTGACATATCATCTCAAAGGGTCATACTCCCCTATGGGACATACCCTTTGGGGCCTCCATAGGCATGGGTCCACACTAACGAAATATGTGAGATTTTATTACCATCTAAAAAGGATACGTAGGAAGCATCCATATATTAAAAACCCAACATTCTAAACCAACCATATTCTATGGGGCCACATTCCTAGTAGGGACTAATTGAACATGGAAACTAATATTCCTTCAATGTTCCTTGGGCTATTTTGATATAACTCCCACCATAAACATTTAATAGGAACCTTCTTACTAAAAATCCATTCCACATGACGTTAAAATGTATGTTTGGGTCCTCATCACATAACCTTATAATGTATGATGTGTTCCATTAATTGGCACTAAACTACGTGGGTTCTGATTCAATTCACAAGGATACATAGGAAGATAATTTTTGGGTTTGATACCAATATGAAAAAAATATCGTATCCCTTGATGATGAAAAATTCTAGAGTGGCCTTTATTTAACTAGATGAATATAGACTCTAGAGTGACATTCGTCTACCTAGATGAAAATAAATGGAAGAGTGCCTCACTATGTGGAAAGAAAACTATCATTGTCATAATAATGGCCAAATAATCTCAAATTATTATATAGGAGGATACCATAAATAGAGAAATGTAGATATATATAGATATCTCCATTGATAAAGAACCTTGAATACATACATATTATTCTAAATTCCAAATATGATAATAATTGGTTACTAATTTGGGAAGACCCATATCATTCTTGGGAGTTAATGAAGTATTCATCATCAAGTCACAAATCTATAAGAGGGTCTTGGGGTAGGAAATAATTACCAATAAAAGGTTGTGAAGAGCCCGACATCTCATAATCTTGACGAATGTGAGTTTTTAAGAATCATGGGTCAAAATCCCTAATGATCTCATGCCTTTGTAAAGTAGGACCCTATGGATATAGAACCATTGGGGGTTTCTGGTTCCATGAATTAACTCATTGAAAACTTTTTAGAAATAGAAAACTGATATGGGGTGTGAAATATGAGGGAAATAAAAAATGGTGAACACCACATGAATCCTTAGCCATGATAATAGTGTCACCTACCTATTAGGACTCTTCTATTTTGAAAGGAAATGGGGATTGGATTGGGAAATCAATCATGCATGGGCTTTTCCAAAAAGATGTTTCTTTAACAATGTTTTTGTGAAAAAAAAAATTTATATATCCTCAAAAACACACTTCGATGAAATCCCTTTGATCTAATGGATTATTTCATGTTTTCACCAACAAATACCCGAGCTGCTACACAAGATGGATCTTCATCCACACAAAGGACATCATCACCATCTAAACATATTCAACATTGGGTGTCAAACTCATTGGTTGTAGAGTACCATCAAAATGGAACAATCCATACCTTAGAGGTTGATAGAAAGGACCTCCAACTCAACCGAAACCACCAAATGTCCATTCAATGATTATGGGGGTCTTGAATTAGGAGGTCTCGACCGCCACCTTCAACCGTTTTGGGTGTTTTTCCCCGAATTTAATGAATAGTTCCTTCCATATTTCTAGGAGGTGGATTAGGAGAACACCTATGGAATTATCCTAAAGACACATGGGTCCTCATCAAGGGATCCTTCAAACAATATCCATCGCAAATGTTCCACGACAATGAACCCTTAACAAGAGGAGGGTGTCACCTTCAACTGTCCAGCCCAGGTGCCTCAGACAAGGTCATGAAAGACGGCCCATTGGGGATGACTACCTGCCAATGGGGAGTATGTTAATAACATTGAAACCTATAGAGAAGTTGATGAAAACAGCTTAGTGGAAAATGACCAGATACACACACTCGTTCACCTTTATTCAGCAAGCCAGTAGACTCTTCTGGCAACGTTCAAGGAAACCTGCCAACCAAATATGGAATCAACCTGCAAGACGGAAAATACACCTACCTGCACCCACCAAGCCTACTAGTAGACTCTCCTGGAAGATCATAATGAAGTCTAAAAACGATGTTTAATAGTAAACAGTAAGCATGCACACACACTTGGAAACATTTATCAATCCTACCAGTAGGCTCATATGGAAGCACACAGAGAATTCAGTTATAATGTACCGATGATAAGCAGAGGGAAGGCTCAACTCTCTACCCATGGGTACTTTCAATATCTTCAGACAGAAAATGAGTATAAGAGAAGGAACATACACCTACTATAAATCTTTAATGGGAATATATCCCCATTATGTTCACTAAAGTCACCAAGCATATCTTCGAAATGGAAAATGGGTATATGAAAATCCATTCCCGCATCCTACATACATTCTAGGATATCATCACAATGATAAAACTATTTCTTGACGGATAGAAAAAAATTCCATCCCCACAAATGGGGTGGTAAAGTATCATAACACCCTAGAGAAGACACATACCTATTCTCTCATCCACGAGGGTCATGGGGAAACTCTCCCATAATATACGGATAGTAGGATCGGGAATATAAACCCATTCCTATTAGTGGTAATCGGCCTATTCCAATGGCCACACCAATGTAGGAAAAAACACCATACCATGATGACCACTTCTCCCATCAAGTGGCCCCAACTACTTATAAGAAGACACCCAAGAATAAGTCTCATCAATAACAGTTGGAGAACCAATAACTGATCTACGATCAGGCTCCACTTGATGTTGGAGTTCATGAATCCCTCAGATGTTTATTTTTTGTAGATCAAGATCCTACCCTAAATTTACTAATTTAATGGTGTACTAGATGTAATTTTGAATTTCATCATTAGAAACTTCACCCTGAAGTCTTTCATCGTGGAAACCGTTCAGTTGATCTAGAGAGCCTATCACTTGATGAGAGCCATGGTAACTATTTGTTTTTCTAGGAGACTAAGGAGAAATAGGGTTCTCCTCATTATTTAATCCACACAAATGTTCCCCAAAATGATGAAGATCATTTTGAAATTTCATTCCAATGTAGTGATTCTCATTGTCAAAATAATTCTAAAATTTAAAATATAGTGATGAGAAATACCACTTATCATTAGGCACTCGATAATACAAGGCCACTCATGTCTGATGTCTTGACACTGGTTGGGGTATTTCTAACCCAACATGAAGACAATCAAAGATAATGATCATTCTATGAACCTCCCTTGAGTCATTTTCCTTCCAATATAGTAGAGGAAACCACAAATACTCCCTTTACATATGGTAAAAAGTCAGGAAGTGTCTACTCTTGTCGGACAAGGTCAAAGTGCCTCTTATGAAAGATGATGAAGATCTGTTAAAGATGTGGAAAAAACTATTTTTTGACAACATAAAATTCATGTTTTGGACCTTATCTGCCTATCAATATATCATTCCAGAGGTTTGGGAAGAGTATTGTATGTTAGACATCCGCCTCAACAAATGGAAAACTCTTCATCTTCTAAAAGAAAAGGTATTACCCTATGATGAGTGTCAAAATCCTGTCAATGTAACAGAAGGGTTACAACAACAAATTGACTTGACATCTCTCATTGCTTCCCAAAAAAATAATATTGGGAAATGGAAGGGAGTAGTTCAATATGCATGACTCAAAATATTAATGGGATTGCGAAAGCTGGTCACTGATACCCCATCTGGTGTTTTCATCTAAGGTTGGGGTGTACATGAAGCATTACATTTCCTTCTGCCCCCAATCCAAAACATCCTTCCAAAGGTGGAGTCATAAAATGTAATTACCCCAATCCAGATATAACAAATGGAATCTTTTTAGGACCAGATATATTTTCAACAAAAATAGGCAACGACCAACTCTCACTAACGTCATCCCAGAAGAATGAAAGTTGTTGAGATACTCCAACATCAAGAATCTAAGAACATTGTGTAGGCATCCTTCTTAGTGGGTGACAACCATCATATCTGGAAAATGTCAGAACTATCACAACTAGCCTTCAAAAATGGTGATTTAATAGAGTGAAGAATAATGAACCCATCCCATTTTTGGACTATGATCCACAAAATCAAAAGTGTAGTTGTGGTAATATCATCCACATCAGTTAAAAAACAACCCATCCCACAGGGTTGGGGGAATTTTTAACCCAACCCTTAGGATCATCCAAACATGATAGAAGGGTTGCGAAGTTAGAACATTAACAAACCTTTCCATCAAAGACAAGGGATTTTTCACCTCAATAATACCATCCTCAGTGGGAACCAGTCTTCTCCCAATTATAGAAGATGTCACCAAGTGAATCCTCTGAATTTTCCCATCCTGTGATCTACTGAAATCAATTGGAAAGTGCACAACTGAACACATTGGTAATTCCATTAGGGTCACATTCCATCAAACATATCCTTGGGATCCAACAAAAATGAGGAAAATGTCCCATGGGGACACAAAAGAAGGTGGTCTCCCAGAAATTCCAATAGGATGAATGCAATGTACTATGCATCTGGGAGTTTCATCCATGCTATCGTCTAATACCCTCTAGAACATAAAATTAATTTAGAGGATTCTAAAGAAGAAGTTATTTTCCTGAGATAGTCCACACTGAAATGAATGTATAAGGTGTTCATACCCAAGACTAGTGGATCACGAAATTTTTTTCATTCCCTCAAATAATACACCTCTACCTCCTTAAAAGAAACATAATGAGGTAAAAGGTATGGGTTATACCATGTATCACCTCCACCTTGAGAAGGAAAATCCATTTCACTAGAGGAATGATTTTTTTTCAAGAGGAAGAAATGATATAGTTGGGACGTCTCAAGGAAGAGTTACTTTGAGGTATTTTTCCTACAAGATATACTCCTCAAGAAGACCCTAAAATAGAACTTCTAGTTTGTTCACATTATCAATGAAGGTTTTCTGCAACAACTGAAGAATACACGGAACATCCACTCCATGTTGGAAATCAACCACCAATATATTTGATTCATGAAATATCAGATCAATAATTCCCTCTAATGGGTACATAGATATAAAATGGTACGGAACCTCCTTACAGGACTACCCCTATTGGTTACCGACAACAGATACCATCAGTGCCACCACTAGTTGTCTTGTCAATCACCGCACCCATTTTGAATCCAACTGCCACACTTATTCAGGTTCTATATCAGCTAGATATTCCAAAAATTCATATAAACATCATTGAGTCATTAACAAATCGATTATAATATATAAAAGGATGGTGTGGTCCAGTAAATCCAGAAAAGATGTCTTACCCTGAATATATAGATCCAACCCCTCCTCTTCTAAACATTGGGAATCCTATATTTTTATTTTTAGTGGGTTAGGAGATCCGAAGATGCACTTGATTCATTCTGTCTCTCACTATGATCCCATGATGGGGACCACTGAGCAGTAGGAAGCATTGAAACTCATTTACTTCACGCAATCAATGTAGGGGCCAAAAATTGTATAGTATATGTGTTTTTAGTCCTGATCGATCAAAGTATGGGAATATCTCTAACAGAAGCTCCTCTTCTATGTCATCTCAACACTACATAAGTATATTGTTTTGATCTTATAAAATGCATGTAAAGGGAGTATAAAAAGTATTAGACTTCATTTCTCGGTGGAAAGGATTGACCTGCTCCTTGAACCTAATACTCCCTCAAGAAGATTTGTTTACTATCTGGGTAGAAAATCATTATGATGAGTTGTGCACACCATTTAACCTCGTGAAATACATAGAATGGTTTTGGGATATGGAAGTAATTTCTCCACATCTTGAAAAATACATTGTAGAGACCAAATCCATGTCCCAGGTAATCCCATTAGCTGAGGGAAAGAGAAATAGAAAGTCAGAGGCCACTACAATTACACATAAGATGGCCCCTATACACTCTCCTACTTCAAAGCATACATCACCCCTTAGGGATCCACATCCAATTTTTCAACATCAAAGACCACCTTGTCATGATGATCAAAGAGATCCATGATGAAAATAGTTTGAGGAGTTTAAAAAACATCTATTCCATTTGGAATTACCATGTCCCCAACTACATTGCGTTAGTTTTAGAAAAAACATAGTCCAGTTTCCAAATCCTAGGAATACTAACAAAGAGGGGGAAGAATATCTCCCAAAATATTTCAGTTTTCATCAAATGATGAAGCATCCCATCTAGGAATTTTTTTTCAAGGACCACCATCAAAATATGGTGGATTCTAGGAAAGTGAAACTAAAAATTTCACCATACCATGTAGCATATGTTTCTATTACCGATTCAGAGGAGGAAGGAGAGTTGAAATAAGTTAAAAGAAATAATTTGTAGAAGTTATATGCATATATAGGTAGAAAAAACAATCAATGAGAATCATTTCATTCTAAGAGGACAATCTAAGTATCCAATTCTGCCTCATTCTGAATCCGCTACAGAAAATCCCGTTTTATAAAAAGCCTCATCCCCATAAGTCCATTATTCAAATATGTAACATAGACAGAAGGATAGGGAAAAAATATAAATAAATGATCTCATTTCAAGGATAATATTTCCTTGAACTTATTAGATTTCAGGTCGACATCTCAAAATCACGGGCACCACCCCACCAAATGGTACAACAAAGGTTTACCCCCATATAGAATATTCATCATATGAGGAGTTAATCTTTGTTTCTATTAATGTTATTCACTTAACATATCCCTTCTAAATTGATGATTTTGATTATGAACCTAATTTTCCAAAACATGATTGTGGAATTGGGGGGGAGGTTGTAAGGATTAAGGATATAAGGGAAAACATGGTCATTCTAGGATCCACTACGTCAACAAAATCACCTCTCAAACCATCTACGTGACTTAAACTCATAGGAAAGATCTCTAACAAGATCATTAGGCACAAGGTATATCTTCCTACACATATGATAAGGTCTCCCCTGATACAGTTATCATGGAAAATTGATTATAGGATACGTCAATGCCTCCTCAATAGGTTGGCAGACCTAGCCGGTCTATTCCCCCATGAAAAGGAGCACTTGCTGTTCATATTACAAGGAATGACCCATCCACATCAGGAACATCAGCTCTCAAGGCACATGAAAAAGATAATATTCATTCTAGAAATTACATACCTATAGATTAAAAATTTGATTTCTTTAAGAAACTAGCCCATGAATCGGCCACGTTTTCAATCTTGGATGATTTGAGTCTATAAAAAGACCTCAAAGAAGTACTCATTGAGGCATTGTGAATCCCTAAAAAATTAGAAATTGAGGTTCCTGCTGTTGAAGTATATCATGAAGAGAATCATCCTGTAGAATGTTAGGTAGTTATTTCCTTCACCAATCAACATGAGGATACCGTCATAAAATTACAAGGAAGGCCCTTGTATATATATGAAATGTTATATGAAATTGATATCTGACAAGACTTCATAGGTAATGGATCATGAGTCAACCACATCTTAGTTCAAACAATTCAACAACTGGGTCTCAATGAATCTCATTTTTCTCCATCCACTCTGATGTTATAGGTTTATGGAATCAATGATCAAGAACCTCTGAGAGAGATCACACTCAGAACATAGACTGGTGATCTTCTATCCCACTCAAGGTTCATGGTGGTCTCGTAGGATAGATATTTCATTGTTATTCTAGGAAGACCTTGTCAACATCATCATGCGACCATTCCTTCTTTGTAACACCAATGTCTCAAATATTCTATCAATTGTCAAATTGAGACATTGTATGGTGAAAAGGACCCATTCAAATCCCTTAAATATAATAGATTCATGCAGGGTTCTATCACAATAAAGGTAAGTAATCAATGGATAATTATAACACCTGGATCAATTCCTCAAATGGCATGAAGATGATCCCAACTAGACCATTCAAGAAGTTCAATGTGGATTATGTGATATATGTTAATCAAATTGAAAGGGTGAAAAATAATTCATGATTTTATTCTAAAAATTCCGTAATTTCAATCATGAATTTTGATCCCAATTATGCTGAATAAGTTATCAACCCTCCAAATGATAGTGAATGCATGAATGAAGATGCCATCATTATGTCCCCTAAGCCTCAAAAAATCCTGGTTTAATCAGCTAAACTTGAAGAAGACATCTTGAATGTAGGAGAACGTGAAGAAACTCATTCTCATTCTCTTATTTCCCCTTCAAGGTTCCAGGAATGCTACATGATAGTAAGTGATCCTGAAATGATTGCCTCATCCTTTGGATGTCTAAATGGTGACTCCCCTCTTCCCTTTGAGTAACATGTTTTATCATCTCCTCCCTATGAAGAAGCACAAATAGTGGAGCATGAGGAAGAGGAATATGTAGAGGAAGAAGAAGATGATCTTAGGGATTTTCATCCACTATTTGACGAATGTGTCTCCACCACCATGGATAAACTTAGAAAATTAATAAGGGTACAAAAGAAGATCCACACCCCAATCAAATTAGTGTGGCCATGACTCCCAAAGAAAATGTGGTATAAAATTACTTTATAATACAACATCAAGATGTGTTTTTCCTAAAACTAAACATTTATTCTAGACCTTCACCGCAAGGTGTCCACCCATCATTAGGTTTTTTCAAAAGATCATCCAGGATACAAGCCAGCATCCAGGAGGACACACCCGACTCACACATCAAATATTGAGGATGAAGTGAAAAAAATCACCATGGATGACTTATTCTGAGATATGCAGTACCTAAAATGGATATCCAACAATTTTTCTATGAAAAATAATAATAGGAAAATCATAGTTTTCAAATATTTCCACAATCTCACCCTCCATTTTCCAAAATATGACTTCCTGGTTCCAATCATAGAACACCTGATTGATACAACAGCTAACTACCAGGATCTCTCCTTTATGGATGGACACTCATGGTATGATCAAATATAGATTGACCTAGAAGATAAAGAATCCATTGATTTCAGATCCCCTCAGGGTGTATTCGGCTATTTGGTAATGCCCGTTGGCTTGATGAATGTTGGCGCCACATACCAACATACTATGCATCATAGCTTCAACCCTTGTTGGGAAATTTTATTGAATGATGTGTTGATGATTTAGTGGCCATATACTAAAATAATTATAACTATCCATCTGAATTATATAATGTATTCATCAAGCTTTTACAACATAGCTTTAAGATGAACCCCTTAAAATGTTCTTTTAGGGTAACCTCAGGAAAACTTCATGGATTCATTGTATTACATCATGGAAAAAAAGTTGATCCTGATACGACTAAACCTATCCTTGTCATGTCACCTCCTCGGTACATGAAATAGTTAAGAGGACATCAATGAAACTTGGACTACATTTAGTACTTCATATCCAAACTCAAAGGAAATTGTTTAACCTTCACCCAAATGATGAAGAATGGGGTCACTTATCAGTGTACCAATGAATTTCAAGAAGAATTTGATGCCCTAAATAAATACCTCTTATGGCCACAATGTTGAATCTGCCTATTGAATGAAACCATTTCATTCTGTATGTGATATCCTTAGAGTGATCACTATGTTCTTTTATTTCGAAAAAGAATGATGATGGGAATGAAAACAGTCATTACTATCTCAGTCAAACCATGCTCGATGTAGAGACTCAATATGAAGATATTGATAAGATATTTCTAGATTTAATCATTGTAGTTTATATTCTTAGGCACTATCTGAAGCATCACAAGGTCCACTTAGTATCTTGTAATATCCCGTTAAAATTTATCAATAGTCATCTTATGCTAATAGGACATCTGGAATATTGGGTAGTTATCTGACCATACTTTGATATAAATTTTTCCCTTAGAAATCAGTGAATGTCCTAGCCATGGTAGACACCCTCAATAAGAAACCTTTTATAGAAGAGAAGTCATTAAATATTGAACTATCTGATGAATTAATCTTCTCTATTCAAGATAGTCCTTGGACAAGGGAAATGTATTTTGGAGGTGCATATAGGAGTCCAATGGGTAAAATAATAGAAAAACCCAAGCAAAAAAATTTGGGTCAGGAATTTTTCTTATCTCCCCAGAGATGGCAGTGTTTCCATACTCCTTATTATTATCAGAAGGTGGTTCCAAACAATGAGGCAAAATATCATGCTCTCAATTAATTCCTAGAGTTGGAACTCCAAGTACTGGTGAACCACCTAGCGTTGAAGGGTGATTAATAATTGATAATCAACAAAATTAGAGGGGATTAGTCTATTAGAAAAAAGTATTTAATCCCCTTGTGTTATTATGTTTGAGATTTAATGGAATAATTACACATAGATACAACATTGAATCACATCCCGTGATCATATAATTCTCAGGAAGATGTGTTGGAAAATGTAGCTACAACATTGGCATATTCATATCAAGATGAAATAGACATCAACATTTCCTTTTAAGGAATGGTTTCACCATTTGTTCAGATTAGATCATAAGTGATCAGTGAAATCATTCTCATCCCTAATCCATATGGTCCTATTTTGGAATGGATGGCACACAACATGGAATATCTCCATGATGGATTACTTACACCAGATAGGATTAGAGGTTATGATATCTTCCTGCAAACGGCTAATTTCAGTCATTATGATGAAACAAATCATTAGAAAGTCATATATTAGAGAGTATTTGATGGATTCCTTTTCATATGTGTTGTTGGAGAAGAGACTGTGGTTTTTATAGAAGATGTAAATGTAAGAGCCTATGGTTTCCACCTATAAGGGTTTATACATTCTGATCAAATATATGGTCTTGGATATATATAGCATTTGCTTACAAAGGATTGCACAAAATTCAGTATGTGTCATCCCTCGCAAATGCAAGCCAATTTCATCTCTCAATCCCTAGAGTTTCTACACACATCTATATAATCATTGACATTTTCCACATGGTGGATTGATGTTGTCAGACCATATCCTCCAAGCATGACTAAGCAGTTCAAGTACATCCTTACTGCTACCGATTTCTTCTCCAAATGGGCTGAGAAAATACCAACCAAAGATATCATAGCCAAAAGCATTATTAGCCTTTTCAAAACAACAATCATTACTAGAATTCATGTCCTGTATACCATATTGTTGGAGAACTGCACCAATTACTATCCTTCTGAGGTAGAGAAGCTATATGAGTAATATAATATCAAATAAAACCATTCATCCTACTATAATGCAGTGGCCAATGGATATATGTAGGCTTTTAAAAAGACCCTGTCAAACATACTCCAGAATATGGTAGATAAAATAAATAAATATTGTCCTAAAAATATCTTTTAGGCCTTATGGTATTATCATACTACAACTCGTATTGCAACGTGAGAAACCTCATACTAATTAGTCTAAGAACAGAAGCATTCTTTCCCATTGAGGTTTAGTTTCCATCGCTGTATATTTTCATTTGTGACTAGCTATCAACATATGAAAACTCCCAGAAATTACTGTATGAGTTAGGGTGACTACATGAAAGGAGATTACACACATTTCATCCCTTGGAGGGGTATCAGAAGCAGACATTACCTGACATTAAAAAGAAGCTATGTCTTTATTCATTCCTATAAGGATTATTTGTATTGGTTATTAGGACTCTGATGATACCAGATAGTAACCTCTATAACATGATCCAATGTTGGAGGGACCTTACTTTATACATAATTTCCACACTAAGGGATCTTATTCCATAATATAAATATATTGAGAACTCACTAAAACTCCAACCAATGTAAGGTTACTGAAGAAGTACAATTTTTAATCACACAAAGATCATCTTAGTAGCAAGATGGTAAACTTCCTAGAACTGTTTGTCCTCACCACATGAAATCTAGTTATATGGTTAATTTCTCTCATTATTGAAATTAACAAATACCAAATATAACATAATTAGACACTCTTTTTGGTCCCTAGTAATATTATTTGATTAAATTATTAAACCTAAATCACATAATTTCGACTCCTTAGTGGAACTTGTGCCCCTTTCATCACTGTGTTTGGATCAGACCGGCAAGGGGTATAACAATGTCAAAAACTATGTGTGTGTTGATTATTATCCCAAAACGATACGTAGTAACACCTGGGTCTTTTCGCCTGGTCTAGGGACAATGTTCCCCTCACATTAGGTGACCTCATGTCCTTGTTGCATTATGATTAAATGCATATTTCACTAAGAACTACATGTGTCTTGACTCTCATTCCAATGAGTTACGTAGTAATACCTAGATCCAATATCTCAGGCCCAGAAGCGACCATAAAGAAGAAATTTTAAATTTCCTTGTTTTTAAACCAAATCTATAATGGGAATTCTTCCAGAACATGTGGCTTGATTCATATAACATTTTGTGGCATAAGCCCAACCATTATTCTAAAAAAGATCTTAAAAATACTAAATCCCCATTCCTCACATCAATCTTCATTTGGTGTGGGGAACCACCCCATAAAAACATATGTCTTGATTCTGATCGCATTGAGATATTTCATGACTCCCAGATCTCCAATCCTGGGTCTAGCAATAATTAAAAAAAATCTCCAACACCTTGTGTATGGTTTAGACCTAAACGAGGAACTTTATTAAGAACAACATGTGGTTTTACTCTTTCTATAGTATGATATGTATTGACAGACATATTTCCTATCTCAGGTCCATCCACAATATTTAAAAATCCCCTTCACCCCATGTGTGCATGATTCAATCTTCCCCAAGGACCATTTTCGTGAACTATGTGTGGTGTGATTCAAATCCAATTGAGATATGTATTGACACCCAGATCTAGAATATTAGGTTTGGAAATTATTACATCATAAATCCTCTTTATATCTTATTAATGAATTATATCTACAGATGGAGTCCATTATGGACCACGTGAGTCTTGATTCTCATCCAAATAGGTATATTGCGACACCTCGGTCTTATACCTTGGTTCATCTACCATGTTCTTATCCTTCATGTTGGTTCATCTTGTACTTATCGCATGAAATTTAATTGCATGTAATCTCAAGAACTTTTAATAGATTGATTCTCATCCCAATGAGATATGTAACGACGCACAGATTAGATCTCATGGTTCAACCACTACAAAATTAAAATTTATCGTTCCTTCACTTGTGTTACCTTAGTATTGTAGTAGAAACATTCACCACTCCTTATTTCTCACATCGATCATAGATCACATGGGATTATGAATTTGGTAAAGGATTTCTCTACATAAGTGTAGTGTATCTAATCAAATTGAGGATATTATAGTCCTAATTTCATGACCTTGAATGGAACACCAGATGTCCTTACAATGTGGTGGTAAACCACACGATACATCTAGAACTATGTGTGGGTTAATTGTCATCCCATTAAGATACATAGTGAATCCTAGGCCTTAAGACATATCCCTATCCAATGGGGTAAAAGAAAATTCCCCCTCTCCAGACTAAAATTAAAAAAATTATTGATGTTGGAAAATTTATTTTGGGTCATCTCATTAGAGAACCCACAAAGGAAACAAGAGATGTCCCCTTCTACTCATGAGAAAAATATGTACAAGGGACTCAAAACCATGGCCAGTATCAGGTCAATGATTCATTTATGTATTGATCAATGCCCCTTTCTTATTTCATGCTCCTAATCTTGAATACTTTTAGATATTCAATTCCTTTAATTGTATTTTAATGGTATAATGTATGATACCTTAAAGATCATTTTCCTGACCATTAAGTACGTGCCCTGGTTGGCATTCTATAACATTCGACTATAATGGATTTTTTAGCAAAAGGATTTCAATATTGAACATAATGTATGTTCCCCAGTTGGACTTGCATAAAATAGCCCTCATAATAGGGGTTTTCAACAAGTGGTAACTTCATTCTTAGTATAATCATCTTATGTCACATTATGATTTTGATTATGGTATGTTGGAACCCATAATTTAAAATCAGTAGTCATTCTCTGCATATTTTTCCAATTTCCTTTCTACTAACATAAATGTCTCCAAGACCGTGGATTACATTTCCCTAGAACATATGTTCAAATAATACTGGAATAATATTGGTCCATTTGACTACATATCAACCATTGTTTCCATAATCTTATGGTCCTAATAGTATTACCTAAAAATATAATCACTATACATCCTAAGCTTGGGTCAGACATTTGTAGATCACCATTTTCCCTGATTATTTCGAAATTTTGAATTGAAATATCCCTTCTGTATTCTAGTTCTTTCTCCAAAAACCAAACTCTATGCATGGGAAAATACAAATCTCTATAATCATTCATCATCTTTTAATGATAGAATGTCAGAATTCTTGATATCTCTTTTACATGACTATGCAGTATGTGCCCCAGTTGGTCTTGCATAAGTTCCCCCAAAAACAGGCCTATCAGCCTAAGGGTGCCACTACATGACCATATAGTACAATCCCTAGTTGGCCTTGCATAAAAAACATTCATAAGGGGGATTTCAACTAGTTGTAACTTTCTTATCAGGTGATACCACCTCTAATGTTATAATCCCTTTTTACCATACCAAAATTCAGATATGAGAACCCCCAAACCATAACTTATAATTTTATTCTTCCATACATGAATATAGTAGAACATTTCCAGACAAATTACCAAGAATTGGAGAACCATAAATACCATGTTCAAAGATGAAGTCCTTAAATTATATCCCCGTAATGTCTTTGCTTCAAAACATTAAACACATAGCATAATGTCCATGATGGATGAATTTAAACTATATATCATAATTTCTTTGTTGCATGACTTTAAACATCACAATATATTATCATCAAAAGCCCATTTCTGACAAAATATACCCTCCATCACACATCAAATTCGTGTAGGATTGGTTTCTCATCTATGGCTTGTTCCAATACAGATATTCCATTAATTTTCAGACATCATACCTTTGAAAAATCACCCCTTGTGGTCTTGAAAAATACGAATCTCCATAAACTTCCTTCACCCAAGAGAAATAGAATGTCAAAATTCATGGGAACTCTTTAAATGACTTTTCAGTATGTTTCCACATTGGTGTTGCATACATCACACCCATAACAAGACTTCTAACCAAAGGATGTCTATACTTGGCCATGCAGTATGTTCCCCAAATGGCCTTCTATAAAACATCCCCTATAACTGGTTTTTCAATTTGTGTTAACCACATTATCAGGAGATTCATTCTCTATTCTGAAATACCATGTTTTAGATTTGGACATCAAAAAATTATTTCAAGGATCCCCTTATTAGTATCTGAAGAATATCAGAACATTCCTAGCCATCATGCCATGTTTGGGTCATAATTTCAAAATTCATGGTCAGAGTCATTTGACCTAAACACTAGCCTTTTAGTTCAGTTTTAATGAATTTAAACTAACCACAAAAAGATACACATTACTCATTAGGTTGAAAACCCGCAAATGGAACTCTAGAAAACATTTGAGTATCAAGTCACTATACCTACCTCTGTATGGTATAGAAAATATCAAAAGATAAAAAGTAAAAGAGCACAAATACTTTTAGCTGAAAACCCTCTAAAGGATTAACTATGTAAATTATAGGTTTCACCTACTAAGACTCCATCATATTGAGTTTAGTAAAAAAAATCAGTTGATGACCCAGAAGACATAAAGTATGTAAGATTTCCCATATGACCCTAGAAACAGTCGAACTGCACTCACTACATCCCTTGGGCTATATAAAAATTAAAGAGCCTGTTGTCCCTATCATTGCAATTATTATTAGCTGATATGAGGATTTAATGCTATAAAAATCAGCTTTAATGATATTATTACAAGAGAAAATTAGGTATGAATAAATATATGATTGGAAATAAAAAATTCTTTTCATTCATTTATAAAAATCATAGGAACATCCACAAAATGGAGTCTTTTTATTATAATTTACAAAAGGCGTTTGACAAAACTCTCCATCTATTGAACAACCTTATAATACTTATCAAATTCTTTTTGAATCTCAGTCGCCTATCAATGAAACCAATGACTTCTTTTATTAATAATAGTGAAAAAGACACAACAGATGGAAAAGAAAGAAATAAAGTGAACAAGAGTAGGGAATTAGTGGGGTCCAAAATAATGAAAACACAGTGCATAAACACTAAAAAGACCAACACATTTTAAGGGAAGGAATCCCATGGTAGAAAATATCATACAATGATTTTTTTTGTTTCCCCATGCTGCCAAAAAGTCTGTCACTTTATTACCTTTGTTCCAACTGTGCGCCATGCTTATGCCATTATCGAAATTGTCATTACACCTATGAATGAGGTACTCAATATGCCAGGGGGCATCATATTTTCCTTTTATAGCATGGAAGATGATAGAATATTTTGTTTCGATTATGAGAAGTTTAATTTTATGCCTCATGAAAACTTACATCCCAATAAGAAAGGATTTGGAATAAGACATAATTGAGTTACCAATGCAATAAAAGTTGTTGAAAGGTAAAAAAGGTTCCATGTCATGACCCCTAAAAACGCCTCCCCCACACATGATGCCCAGCCCACACCTATCATCCACATTGAGTTTAAACCCATGTTTTGGGGGCTTCCTGTGAACCTATCTACCTGGATGGTAATTTTTTTTTCTAGAGATTCCACTTCAACTGCTCACCAAACCATTCTCATCGTTTTTCCGATGTACAAATTCTTCACCAAGGATCCTAGATTCGATGCAAGAGTCCTTGATTGAACATGCATGGACAAGGATGAATGAGACCAGCATTCAATTCGTGATCTATTTCTGGCATCCCAGATTGTCTAGAAACCTACATCTGATAACATTTCTCTCACTATAGGTTCCTTCTTGCATAAATTGGCATCCTTTAAGCCACTCTGAAGGAAATGCACATATGCATCGGCTTGCATTTCCCACCCAATGAGGACACAAAATCCCCTCAATGCTATTTTAGCACAATAACATTCAATGAAAAGGTTCTCAGTTGTTTCTTCATAGGAATGCATCAAACACCAGTATCTTGACACTAGGCTGATACCCTTTATTCTAATGGCCTAATCCATTGGGACTATTCTGTTAAAAATCCTATAAATTGGAAAATGATGCCTTATGGTTATATCCTTACACCAAAATGAGTAACCCCCAAAAATACTGGTGATATTGTACCGGTGAATTCATCTATACTTCTTAGCAGTGAACATCCCCAATGAATAGATGTTAAAGACAATCTTGTCCCTCTTGAGTAGCATCCTAATGATTGGTGGAGTTGTTTGAGTCCCTCTTGAGTTTCATCCAATTCTTACTGATGGTGCGACACATCAATTAATGTTATCTCTAATTTTACATTTGAATTCCGCCAAATTGTTTTTAGATAGCTTCCATTTGGGATACTACATCTCAAAAACTATCAATGTTGGTGAGTATTTTAGATTTTATAAGGTATTTATGATGTTTTTTCTCTTGATCCCTCTGCTGAACAGTCTATTTAAATGTAGTATAAATTGGATGATAATCAAATCCACTAAATCCCAATAAACTGAAAAAATATAGGATTCGGCGAAAATGTGATTGATGTTCTTCTAGAGAAGTCTCTGAGATCATTCTCAAGTTGATATGCCAATTCATTCCATGAATGACACTAATCAAATCATGAAACTCTAAATATGATTTGCATCAACTCTTATGAGGCGGCATGTATTCTGGAATCAAAGAACACAAAGAAGTGTCTTTTTCTACTCCCTCTGAGACATCAGTTTCCTTACCTTCCATTTTTGGTCGAGATAATACATAAACTTCACCCTCGGACCTAAGCGTAGAAGTTGATAATCATAAATGATGATTTATAATTATTATTGTCTTCAATGCAGTAGCAATAAGGAATCATGATCAAGAAAGTCTATGATATTCACCCAGTAATAAATTTTCATGTTAATTATATTCCTCCCCATTATTCCCATCTTCAGTGGTTTGAGTGAATAATTTTTCGTGAGCGACACTCTTCTAAGCATGTTCACCCACCATGACCGGTGGTGCTAAATGATCTCATAAATCGGGATTCTCAGTTAATACCTCTCCACCAAGGAGTGTAAGATGGATTTGGAAGACATACTAATCAAGGTCTTTCTTAATGTTCTCTATAGAAATAGATGCATGGTTTGAACACTGATGTGATATATCTGATAAAAGAAGAACCACAATGCATGGAAAATGCAAGAACATGGAAACACATGTCCTTCCATTTTTTCAAAGTCCCCAAACTCCTTGATGGAACCTATTATATGAATATTTGGATTAAGAGATTCTATCATATCATAGAATATGACTTTTTATATTGTAGCATCCTCACCATTTATGGTATCAATGAAATGTTAAACAACACCCGTATTAGTTGGTCTTCCAAATCCTTCTTACACTCCTTGATGGAACCTATTGTCGTGAGGTCCTTTGATGCAGGAATCAAATCAAAAATATTTTGATAAGAGGGAAGTTAGAACGAAATTATGGAACCTAAATATAAGTGTATATGATTTTATTATAACCTTTATCCCTCTCTCTAGAATTAGGAAAATATGCAGAATCATCCCTTAACAAATCATCTATTAAGGTGATAGATTCATCCACACAAATTTTTACATCCCCTATACTATCCTTCTTGATATTTGAAGGACTAATAACAGATCCCTTAATGTAGGAATGAAATGTGGGCTCTATAAAATGTTAAACATGGAATTATGGTTTGTCAAGAAATTTTTAATTCTGAATAGAATCACAAATACTCCATGTGACATATTCTCTAAACCACCTTAAATGCAATATTTCGCTTCCTCTCACGAGACGGTGAAGAGTCTGTACTGATCTTCTTGGTAATGGAGCCCTAAGGTAATGACTGAGAAAGTATTTTCTCAATCACCTTCATCATGGTCATCCCAATTGGAGAAAGTTCTAGGGACATGAGGGCCTCATCCACTGCCAAGATAAGGGTGCATGTAGGCCCAGACTTTGGAAACATACCCACCTTTTCTGGTGATCCTCCTTCTCCTTTGTCAAGATTCAAAATGAAATCCCCTCATGGTTAAGGAAAATGGATAAAAGAGAATAAATGAGAAATAAGTAAATAAAAATAAATTATCAGTGTTAATGTAAATCTCACATTCCACCCTAGGACAAACAATTACCCCTTCATGTACTCCTCGATCTAGCATGTTCGATACTCTCTTAGAGTTTGGGGATTGATCATGATTTGAATATATGAAATCTACTAGTTCTATGATGTACTCCATTACATTATCCAAATAATTATCAGGATTAGAATCAGAGTGTCATTAAATATAAAACAGTTCCATAATTTGATTTATGATCATGAAAAACACCCATGCATCCCAGATATCATGAGTTATGCTTTCCCAATAATGGATTGCTAAGGGTTTCACATAGTTCGGCTTTAATGCAACTGACCCTAGAGAAAATACAACACCGTTTAAATGGAAATCCTCTTTATGACTCCTTTATCCTTTAGAATAAATAGATTATGATATGGAGACTTCCCCTTGATGATGGAGACTATACAACCTTTTCACAGGAGGTTTTATCTCCTTATCCTCAAATTAATTTGTGTCCTTTGTATGAGATTGTTTTGAAGGATCTAGAGCCTCCACATCATCATTGGTTCTATAATTATTTCCGTACATACCATGACTAGTAGTTATCGTGGGATATACCTTATATGTGCCCTTACTGAACACTACAAAAGGGTATTATTAAATCTATGACATGGAATATTCGGCCTCAAGTCTGATTGATTCATTTTATGGAGGTTTCATGATTGATGTTTTGGATACCTATAATCACATTAGGATCCATAATTGTCTACCTACCATTATATTATTCTCATTCCATACATATCCAGAGGAAAGGTGCTTGATTATTGAAGACATTGAAACTAGAGGGCAAACAAATAAGGAATGTAATCCACCTAGATAAAATCACAATCAATACGGGCTACCAACATGCTTTCCCTTAATACTCTCATGTATCCCCTCAACTTTTAATTATTTTCCATACCATTATCAACATAATTCTTTATCTGTGGGTCACTAAAGTGATGTAAACCTAAGTCTCTAGATACATTCAAGGCCTTCAACACCTCATCAAGTTTTAGGTTAAAAGGATGAATCGTTGAGACTTTCTGAACAAATGGGTAAAATAGACATTTGAGGTTCATAATTGAATTCAGCACTAAATATGTATATAAATTTGATTCAATCCAACTACACAACACCTAAAATAGTCATGAAATTCTAAATAGGGCCGTCCCATTATATAAATGAAAAAAAACAGTAATAGTTGTTTTTTGAAATAGTTTTATCCAGCCCAATTTGCTTCCCTTGTGATAATTTAGCCACAATAACTAAAGTCCCTAGCCTCACACTACCATAAAACATGTGGAATGGGAGAAGATAAATGATTAGCCATAGGGAATGGAATATAGATAGGTGAACCTTCACTTTAATATTAGAGATAACCTTATAATCCGAACATTTTTACTCACCCTTCTCTAATATGGGTGATAATATACCTAAAGCACCAAGATTATCTATAGTGGGGAAAATAGTAGGGCGCATTCTAGTTGTAAATTTCCCCTTTTTTAGTTCTAATAAAGCACTCATCCACACTTCCTTAGGGACATCAACCTTGGGATGTGGGTCTTTGTTTTTCTACATCTTCCTTGCTATTTTGAATATTTCATCGGCCAATGGTGGAATCCTATCACTTTCATCCCACTTAATCTTTGGTGGGATATATTCATCATATAATTCCCTAAAATTATGATCCCCATAGATTTGTTAAACATCCCATAAACAGATGTCAACCTCACCGTGCATCAAGTGAAAATATTTTGTTTTTGGACTCTATAAACTCAATAATTCATGAATAATATTAGGATTTTTGTAAATTAAAGTCTTTAATACCCAATAAAACTCATAAATAAGGGAATCCTGCATCTCTTTTCTAAAATCTGCATAATTTTTGTGCACCTAGAATTTCTACATCCACTCAGTCCGGACTCACCCTCTAGAGTGGAGATCCCAATATTCTTTCCAATAGTTAGATTGATATGTCCTTTCATCACAAAAGGTCAAGTAATAACAATGACATCTTGGCTCTAAGATATGTTACTTCATATCTGGAGTGTATACACTATGATTTTAAATGCATCAAATAGGGGTTGTTCCTTCCCTGATGTGAAATCCCTTCACAGAGATGTTGGTATAAGGAGCAGTGATGTGTTTTACAAACCATGTTTCCGTAAAGTATATCATAAATGATGGAGTATGAGAAGCCTTCAGAATACCATACCCATATAAAGGCCGATAGCCTCTTCGTAGATACTCATCTAGATATGGAATCAAAAACATCACCAAATCAGTAAGTGTAATCTCAATGACATTATAATAATATGTTTCTATGTCTTTCATCATTTAAACATGACCCACTATAGATTCCTCAATTGAATTCATGAAATAATCCATTTGGAAGTCTGAAAGAAGACACAAAATTATATATTTATTGTTTATGTACTGACATAAGTAATTTCAAAATTTTACGTAAAATATTTCATGAATTTGAAAAAGGAAAGTCCCCGCACATATTCCTCAATAAGGTGACTCAACATAGTACTTTCGATGATGTGATTCCACACAACCCTTTTGATGAGGTTACATTACATATCTGAATCACTCATGTATTTTTACCTTTAAAAAATCCTTGGGAAACATTTCTAGAAGCATAGTGTGATGTAGCAGGATGGATGAACAATGCGATGAACTTGGATGAACTAGTTATGTGGAGAGATAGAAAATCAGAAATTCCGAGTGAGGAAAATGCTAAAAAAATGTAGTATTTATAGGCACCACTACACTTCCCCAACACTCTACATGGATAATATACAAAGAAAGCCAACAAGGGGACCCATTGTAGAGAAGAAATGTGATCCAGCTGTGAAATACCTCATTTTATCCTTCATAATCCTTTCACAATTATTTTTTCCTCAGGGCTTGACCATCTATTTAATGTTCAATCCTAAGGGGGGACGTTAATGACACTCCCATTTGATAAAGGAGGGAAAATGTACAATGAATTGTATCTTGAATAAGATGAATTATAAAAGGATCTTAAGTGAATCTAAGAGACTTTTCCCAATACACCTACATGCATAAAACATGCACACAAATAGGCCTACGTAGCTGCTTCCAGTACAACCCAGAAGGTGCACCCCCACCAAACTGAAGACCTACACAGAATTGCTATTCTGAGAACCTATGTAGCCTATAAATTTTTCCAACCCTGCATGGGATAGCTACGCTTAGGACCTACATAGTTGACCTACGCCGATAACTTCCTTCCACCAAGTCTCCTACTTTCCAACAAATAGAAGCCTTGGGATTCCCATTTGTATAACTCCAAATTTGGAAGAATTCCTAGATATCTCATTGTGTATCCCTTTCCCCTCGACCACAATTCTTTTTCTTGTATCTTTCTATAACATGAGAGAAAAGATTATTAAGCCAATAAAAAAGATAAAAGTTCCCTTAGGGTATAATGACATAAGAAACATGCACAAGGACCATTATGCACTAAAGAGAAACCACATGCATGATGTATGTCTCCCTAATCTGGGACCTACAAGATAACCTTTTATAAATAATAGAGGACACCCAGGCTGTCTTTTCTAAAGCCTCATCGATGTTTTGTCACCCCATTAGTGTAACGAACAGAAATTTTGAATGATATTTTTTTTCTAATTTTGTGTGCTATTTTAGTTTATACTCAAAAAAACTATATTCTTTAATTAATGATATAAATATAATTAAAATGAGACCGTTGGGTTTTGACTATTATATGACCATTGGTCAATATGACCTTTGGAAATTAAATGTTGCAATTTTTTTCTAAAAATACAAGTGATCATGGTTAATATAGAAAGAAGATTTGATGGCCTCAACCAGTAGTCTCGGGCCGATTGAAGCCCATATGATGAAACATGGGAAGGAGGTAGAACCACTAGGCTTTGCTCTTGACCAAACCCAAGTCAAACTTCACCGTGTGAAGCTAGAGTAGAATCATCTCTGGGAGAAGTTCAAGCTTAAAGAAATCACTACTCGTAAAATGTTGGTCGAGCCACCCTCAGATTCTCCCACATTAGCACACCTTACACTAATGTCATGTGTTGTGGTTATAAGGGGTTGTGTAATGAGATCGTATCTACATTGTGTAATCCATTGAGATAAATAAAGTTTTGATTTCTTCCTCTGGTGAAGTTTGTGTTTTTTGTGAGATGTTTGAATAAATATAGGATGTATATTGATGAATTTTGGAAAAAGAGGATATTTTAAAATATATATGTAAACAATAAATAATTAATTTTGTGTAATTATTTTTAAAAAATGGTCTTCTGAAAATGTGTTCAGTAAGAAATTTAGAATCTAAAAATATCAACTTAATTTTTGTGAATAGTAAATTATGAATAGTGATTTTACACTTAGGATTAGTAATGTGACTAAATGGATTAGTAATCTCACCTAAAGAAAGTATTAATATAATTTAGGCACCTTGATTAAGTAATGTGATTCAATAAAATAGGTAAATAACTGTTTCAGAAATTATTAGTCAAGTATTTGTTTTTTCAGGTGAATATTGTTTTGTATTTAAAAAATAAATTAAAAATATTTAGATAATTATTTTCATAAAATGGAGTTCATTTTTGAAATCAGAGCATCGATATTTTGTTAAGGTGAAATTTTGGAATTTTTTTTAGACAGTTGAATATTCAATGAATAGTGTTTTTATTTAAAAATTAAATAAAAAATATTTAGAATTTTATTTTCATAGAATGGTGTTCTTTTTTGAAATCAGAGCATCAGTATTTGTTTAAGGTGAATTTTTGGGATTTTTCTGAGAAAGTTGAATTTTTAGTGAATAGTGAAAATACAGTTTTGAGTTTCAGGTGTTTAATGACATCATTAAGGATGTAATAATTATTTCATAATTCTGGATGACTAATGAATAGTAAAATATGGTATGAGGTGTCCGAAGTGGCCAATACTGTGGAAAAATACCATGGTCTAGCCCATGGTTTTGCGAATACCACCGATGAGATGTCCCTTGGCAATTAATGCTTTGTCCCCTCAGTTCTCCTCTAAATACCAAGACTTTACATCATTAATTTCATTTCCAAATCCTCCCCCAATGAATTTATGGTCTCTTTACCTCCCATGGATTCCTCGCAAGGTTCCCTCAAGCCTTCCAACGTCCCAACCTTCAGGTTTTCGAGGTTACTCTTCAGGGTAAGGGATTCTGCCACACTCTTCTTTGAAGCCATGACATCCTTTATATTGCGTATTCTAGTTTCCATATCTTTTTATTGAGGGCATGTTCTTCTATTTTCTTCTTACCACCCATTTCATCTCTAAATGATGAGAAACCCTTTCTTTTCTCATCAATTTGTTTTCTGAATTTTTTTGTGACGCCTTTAGGCTGTCGAATTTCTCGTAAATGAAATCACATCTTCTCTTTTCTTCCATGTTTCCTTTTTATGTGGTATGTCATTAAAATATCCATACCATGATCTTATTTAGTAACCATAAAGTATTATGAATTATTTATGAGTGGGTGACCCATGTCTCCTCTCTTTTCAATGTTTTCTAAAAAAAATGTTATATAGCCATTATGCTGCAGAAATTTCGTCTCCAAATTTCTATCCCTTTCTCTCATGAAATCCCTTTGTTTATTTATGTGAATACCCAAACCTATTTTATATCTATGGGTGTTCATAAATATATAAATATGATATATTTGATTCTATAATTGACATACATATAACCCTCATTCCCTTTCCATGGGTTATAAATGATATAATGATCTTATTTTTAAGAGGTTTTGAAAAATCATGATTTTTAAATGAAACCCATTCATTTTATTCTTTATGGTCTATTTATTAAATGTTTGATTATGATATATGTGGATCACATGTATGTAAATAAATATTAAGGGTGTACCCTGATACCGCTCCAATGCATTGGGTAAATATTTAATCTCTAGAGATGACAAGTTTCACTATACCATGGTGAATAACCTTGGTAATTTTTATTACACCTTGGGGATGGACCTTGGTGATATGTTCAAGAATGGATAAATGAAATTTTTTATCCACATATTCAAGTTATTTTCATTATAATATGCATATACTCCCATTTCTCATATCTTTATGTTTTTATTCAAGTTCTTATTGATATCACAAGTACACTGATATCCTTGTTTACCCTTACTGGGCCTTCTACTCACCCTTTCCTTTGATGTATGTCTCCAAGATATGAAAGGCACTATTTTTACAGAGGATGATCTTATGATGAAGCCTTACAAGTGGAATAGAAGAGTTTTTTTTGTTTTTCCAGTTTTTTTGTTTCTAATTTCCAAGAAACTAGACATTAAAGATCCCCTATATGTAAAATGTAATGAAAAGTTATGTATTAAAAAGGTGGGATGCTATAGTTGGTATCAAATGATTATTTCATTATTTATGGAAATTAGGCTATGGAAACATTAGGAAGAACCATATAGAAAAGTTTAAATATAGAAAAAACATCTTGGTATTTTGGTGAGTATTGAGTAAGTGGTTTTTCAAACAAATACATCCATGTCTGGATACATGTAGGTAGAGGCGGATCTGGCACATATATATATAGGGGTAAAACCTGAAAACACCACTTTGAGCTAGACTCGAACGGCAACTGGTGCACGACAACAGGTCTTTCTGCACTCTTGGTTACGACACTCACGGGGGATATATTTGGTTAGTTTCAAGATTTTTATGAATCATTATGAAACAATTATAGAGAAAAATAATTGTTTAAGCATGACGTTTTAAGACGTAGAATCCATTATAGTTAAAATATTCTTAAATGAAACTAGTTTCTCACAAATATTTTATTCTTTTATAAAATGGTGGGCAATAGGAGGAACCGTGCAAATCGTGACCGTAATGAACCATGCGCTGAAGACCCTCATATGGAAGCCGGAATGGAAAAATTCATGCGAATGATGAACCAACTGACTCAAGTTATGTGCAATAACTTGAATCAAGTTGAGAGGAAGATCTCACCACAAAAGGGAACAATATTTTGTTGAGTCCATTGTGTGCCAACGACCACCATCCTTTTGTGGATCGACTGACACATTGATTGCTGAGCAGTGGATCACCTCTATAGAGATGATATTTTCTGTGCTATGTAGTTTAGAGCAAGAGAAGGTCACCATGGCTATCTATCACTTAGAGGGAGAAGCTGATCAGTTGTGGGAAATGATCAAAAACATGAGGCAAAGAGTGGAAGTTGATGCTATGGAGTGAAAAGAATTCAAAGGGATCTTTTTCAGTAAGTATTTCCCTCGTTCCATGAGAACAAGAATAGAGAAGGAGTTTCTCGAGTTGAAGCATAAGGAGAATGAATCTGTGGGAAGCTACGAGATGAACATCACAAGGTTTCGAAGATATACCTCTAGCATTGTCATGGATCCAAACGGTATGATTGATAGATTCTTCGGTGGACTGAGACCTCATCTGCGGAAGAATCTAGCCAACTAAGATTATGATAGCCATGAGGAGATCATGTGGAGTGTGATGAAAGTCGAGCTAGATTTCGGTGAGACACAGTGGTCTCATAAATACAATGATAAGAAGAGATCTATGGAGCCCAGATTAGGGAGGACTTTTGATCAGGGAAGAGGAGGAATGAAATTGAAACTCTCCACGTGTAATAAACGTGGGAAGAAGCATTGAGATAACTTCCTACGCGAAAGTGGGAAGTGCTATAAGTGTGGAAGAGATGGTCACATTGAAAGGAATTGTCGTGGTGAGGTGAAACCTCAACTTCCAAACACAAACTACAAGGGGAAGATGGTGCATGCCCTACCTAATGTCTAGTGCTTAAAATGTGAACAATAGGTGCAGTTTTCCAATCACTGTCCAAATCCGAGGGTCGTGGAGGGGAACCACCATCATCCTTAGAAAATTCCAAGGGATCAAGGTTGGGCTTTTTATATCGTGACAGGTGATGTTGTTGCTCTGAATGATGTGGCAGCAGGTACTCTTGTTGTCCACTGAAATCTTGCAAGTAATTTTTTTTATTCTGGTTCTACGCATTCCTTTATTTCCTCCAAGTTTGCAATGAATTTAAAATCAACCCCCGAATTGCTAAATGTAGAGTTTTCAGTCAAGACTCTTTGTGGGACTATCCAAGCATCGTCAGTGTTTAGAAACTCTAGAATTTACTTTAGTAAGAACAATCTTATCGCAAATCTAATAATCATTCCCATGTTAGAATTCAACATTATACTAGGGATAGACTGGCTCTCAATGTATAATTCTAATATCAAATACAGAACCAAGGAAATATTAGTAGTCTTAAATGGAAAACCTAAAGTTATCTTCCAAGGAGAGATATCTCAACCTCATCATTGTCTAAAAGAACCCCCTATATCCTTATTTATGGATTTGATAGGTGAGGAAGAAGAAGGGGACAAGATTTTGATGATAGAAAATGTCCCCAACGTTTAGGAATACATTGATGTATTTCTGAAGGAGTTGACTGGACCTCCCCTAGAAAGAGAAGTAGAGTTCTCCATCGAACTCGTACCTGGATCTCAACTGATATCGAAGACCCCGTATAGGATGGAAAATGTGGAGCTGGAAGAATTAAAGAATCGACTCCAATATCTTTGGGAGAAGCGGTTTATCCGACCAAGTGTATCTCCTTGGGGATCACCTGTTCTATTTGGGAAGAAAAATGAAAGATAAATGCGGCTATGAATTGATTATAGAGAACTGAATTGGATCACAGTGAAGAAAAAATACCCTCTTCCAAGAATTGATGACTTATTTAACCAACTTTGTGGGGCTCAATTCTTCTCTATGATTAATATTTGATATGGATATCATCAATTGAGGGCGAATAAAGAAGATATTCCAAAAACTATCTTCTGATCATGATATGGGCATTATAGGTTTGTTGTTATGCCCTTCGGACTTACTAATGCACCAGATATTCTTATGGATTTGAGGAATAGAGTCTTTAAGGACTACCTTGATAACTTTGTGGTAGTTTTAATTGTTAATATTCTGATATTTTCTAAATGTCGCGAGGAGATTGAAGATCATCTAAGGGTTATTTTTCATACTCTGCAGAAGAAGAGGCTTTTCAGAAAGTTCAGTAAATGTGATTTCTGGTTACAATAAGTTTCTTTCTTAGGGCACATTGTAACTAATGAAGGAATCACAGTTGACCCTGAAAAGACAAAATTTTTAGAGGAGTGGCATCAACCTATAATAATAACTAAGATTCGTAGTTTTCCTGGATTATAAGGGTATTATAGGAGGTTTGTGAAAAAAAAATCATGACTTTATAATCCATTATCCAAGTTAAATCGAAAGGTGTTCAAGTTCATCTGGACAAAGGAGTGTGAGGAAAGATTCCAAGAGCTAATGAAGTGATTGGTTACTTCACCTGTGTTAACTCTACCCTCCTGTGGAGAAGGATTTGTTGTTTTTAGTGATGTATCTCTAAAATGGCTTGGGTTTATCCTCATGAAAAATGACAAGATCATTGCTTATCCATCTTGACAGTTGAAGATTCATGAGAAGAACTATCCTACGCATGATCTGGAGCTGGCTACAGTCGTTTTTTCTATGAAGATATGGATGCACTATCTTTATTAGGAGAAATGTGATATATACACAGACTATCAAAGTTTGAAGTATATTTTCACACAAAAGGAATTGAACATGAGACAAAGGATATGGTTGGAACTTCTTAAAGACTATGATTATTCAATTCGTTATCAATATGGAAGAGCAAACAAAGTTGATGATGCATTAATTAGGAAAGACCCAGTTGTTCTTTCCATGATCATGATTCAAAAAGATCCATTGATCAGTGACCTAGTAATGTTTTACATGGGAATTATAAGGAAAGGGAAATCATCAACCCTAACCCAAATGATTTTTCAACCTTCATTACTAGAGACGGTGAAGAAGGCTCAGAAAGAAGATCCATTGTTACAAGAGAAGTTTGAGGCTATAATGGATGGAATCTTTCATGAGTTCAATATTGACCAAGAAGGTGTACTGAGATTTCATACAAGACTATGTGTTCCATCTATTCCAGACATAAATAAGGAGCTGATGGATTACGCTCATAGCTCTAATTTCTCTATACATCTTGGAAGCACAAAAATGTATAGAGACCATCATGATCATTATTGATGGGATAATATGAAAAGGGAGATTTCTGGCTACACTTCAAGGTGCCTAGTATATCAGTAAGTGAAGGTAGAGAGACAACTTTCTAAAGGGGTATTGTAACCACTACCCACACCAGCATGTAAGTGGGATAATATCACTATGGACTTCGTCACTGGACTTCTGAGAACTCTGAAAGGGAACAATGCGATATGGATTATTGTGGACCATCTCACCAAGACTACCCATTTTATCTCTATCTGGGAAAATTTAAATCTTGATCAACTTGCTAGGATTTATGTGAAGGATGTGTAAGGCTACTTGGAATTCTACTTTCTATCATATCTGATCGTGATCCAAGGTTCACATCAAAATTTTAGAGAAGTATTCAATAAGCTATGAGCACTGAATTGAATTTCAGTGTGGCATAACACCCCCAGACTAATGGCCAATCTGAAAGGACTGTTCAAACACTAGAGGACATACTAAGAATGTGCTCAATGGAATTTAATGTTGTATGGGATCAACACCTCTCTTTAGTTGAGTTCTCTTACAACAATAGCTTCTACTCGAGCATTCAAATGGCACCCTATAAAGCTCTATATGGGAAGTGATTTAGAACTCCTACTTGTAGGGATGAAGCTGGTGATAGAATGCTTATTTGTCCTGATCTTTTGCAAGAGATGACAGAACTTTCCTTGACATCCATCAACACATTAAGGCTGCTCAAAGTTGGAAAAAGAGAAATTCTGAAAACCGTCGAAGGGACTTGGAGTTTGATGTCGTTGAAAAGGTCTTTCTTCAAATTTCACCTTGGAAGAGAGTCATGAGGTTTGAGAATAAATTTATGCTCAGCCCTAGGTACATTGGCCCCTATGAAATACTTTATCGCGTGGGAGCAGTGGCCTATCGACTTTCACTTCCTACAAATATAGAAAAAGTTCATGATGTCTTAAACATATCCCTCTTGAGGAAGTACATATTTGACCCTTCACATATACTAAACCCAAATGTGGTTAAACTGGAACATGACCTCTCTTATGAGGAGAAACCGGTGGAGATCTTGGATCGTAGAGACAAGTTTCTACGCAACAAGACTCCCAACCTTGTTAAGGTGTTGTGGAGAAACCACAAATATGAAGAAGCCACATGGGAACCAGAGGAGTCTATTGGGATGAAGTACCCACATATTTTCTCTTCTGAGGGTATGAGTTAAAATTTCGGGGACAAAATTTCATAAGGGGGGAATAATGTAACAACCCTAAATTTTTAATGATATTTTTTTGTTTCCTAATTTTGTGTGTTATTTTAGTTTATACTCAAAAAACTATATTATTTAATTAACTATATGAGTACAATTAAAATGAGACCATTGGGTTTTGACTGTTATATGACCATTTGTCAATATGACCATCGGAAATTAAATGTTGTGATTGTTTTCTATAAATACAAGTGATCTTGGTTAATACAAAAAGAAGATTCGATGGCCTCATCCAGTAGTCACAGGCCAATTGAAGCCCATCTAACAGAACATGGGAAGGAGGTAGTACCACTGGGCATTGCTCTATACTAAACCCATGCCAAACTTCATCATGTGAAGTTGGAGACGAATCACTTTCGGGAGAAGTTCAAGTTTATAGAAATCACTACTCGGGCAATGTTGGCCGAGCCACCCTCAGATTCTCTCACCTTAGCACACCTTACACTTAGTTCTTATGCTGGGTTTATAAGGGCCTATGTAACGAGACCATAGCTACTTTGCGTAATCCTTTGAGGTAAATAAAATTGTGATTTCTTCCTATGGTGAAGTTTGTTTTTTTTCAGATATTTGAATAAATATAGGATGTATATTGGTGAATTTTGGAAAAAAGGGATATTTTAAAATATTTATGTAAACCTTAAATAATTAATGATGTGTTATGATTTTCAAAAAATGATCTTTTAGAAATGTGTTCAGTAATAAATTTAGAATCTAATAAGATCAACATAATTTTTTGTGAATAGTTAATCATGAATAGTGATTTTACCTTAGGATTAGTAATGTGACCAAGTGGATTAGTAATCTCACTTAAAGAAAGTATTAATATAATTTAACAACATTGATTAAGTAATGTGATTCAATAAAATTGGTAAATAACTATTTCAGAAATTATTAGTCTAGTATTAGTTTTTTTGGGTGAATAGTGTTTTTTATTTAAAAATGAAATTAAAAATATATAGAAAATTATTTTCATAAAATAGAGTTCATTTTTGAAATCAGAGCATCGAATTTGGTTAAGGTGGAATTTTGGGATTTTTCTAAGATAGTTGAACTCTCAGTGAATAGTGTTTTTATTTAAAAATTAAATTATAAATATTTAGAAAACTATTTTCATAAAATAGTGTTTATTTCTAAAATCAGGACTTCGGTATTTGGTTAAGGTGAATTTTTGGGATTTTTCTGAGAAAGTTGAATTTAAAGTGAATATTGAAAATATAGTTTTGAGTTTCGGATATTTAATGAAATCATTAAAGATGTAATAATTCTGTAATAATTATAATCGAATTATGATTAGTAAGATAAGTTATGACTTGTCCCAAGTGGCCTATACCATGGTAAATTACTATGGGAATGCCCATGGTTTTTCCAATACCACTGATGAGGTATCCCTTGGCAATTAAAGCTTTGTCCTCTCACTTCTCCTATTAATACCAAACCTTTCCCTTATTAATTTCATTTAAAAATCCTCCCCAATAAATTTATGGTCTCTTTACCTCCCAAGGAGTCCTCCCAAGGTTCCCTCAAGCCTCCCAAAGATCTAACCATCATGATTTCAATGTTACTCTTCAAGGTAAGTGATTCTTTCACCCTCTTCTTTTAAGTCATGACTTCCTTTGTATTGTATCTTCTAGTTTCCAACTATCTTCATTGAGGGTATGTTTTTATATGTTCTCTTTAATATCCATTTCATCTCTAAATTATTAGTGACCATTTTTTCTCTCATCAATTGGTTTTCTGAATTTTTATGTGATGTCGTTTGACTGCCAAATTTCTCGTAAAATAAATCGCATCTTCTCTTTTCTTTCATGTTTCCTTTTCATGTGGGATGTCATTCAAATTTCTATACCATTATCTTATTAGGTACCCATATAGTATTATTAATTAATTATGAGTGGGTGACCCTTGTCCCCTCTCTTTTCAATGTTTTCTAAAACCATATTATATAGATGTTTTGCTGTAGAAATTTAGTCTCAAATTTTCTATCACTTTCTCTCAAGAAATCCCCTTGTTTATTTTTGTGAATACCCATACCTATTTCATTTATATGGGTGTTCATAAATATATAAAGTTGATATATTTTATTCTGGAATTGATATACATATAACCCTCACTCCCTTTCCATGGGTTATAAATGATATGATGATCTTATTTTTAAGAGCTTTTAAAACGTCACGATTTTGAAATGAAACCCATTCCTTTTATTCTCTATCGGATATTTATGAAATGTTTGATTATTATCAATGTGGATCACATGTATGTAATGGAATATTATGGGTTCTCCCTGATAGATATCCAATTCATTGGGTGAAGATTTAATCTCTAGAGATGACATGTTTCACGATACCTTGGTGAATAAACGTGGTAATTTTTATAACACCATGGGGATGGACCTTGGTGATATGTTCATGAATGTCTAAATGAAATTTTATATCCACATATTCAATTTATAATTCAAGTTATTTTAATTATGATATTCCAATACTTCCATTTCTCATATATTTATGTTGTTATTCAAGTTCTTATTGATATCACAAGTACACTGATACCCTTATTTACCCATACTGGGCCTTTTGCTCACACTTTCCTTTGATGTATGTCTCCAGGATATGAAATTCAGTAATTGTCCTTAGGATTATCTTATTATGAATCCTTACAAGTGGATTAGAATAATGTTTTATGTTGTTTTTCATGTTTTATTGTTCATGATTTCAACGACACTAGACTTTAAAGATCCTCTGTATATAAAATTCAATGAAATGTTATGTATTAAAAAGGAAGGATGCTATAGGTAGCCTATCAGTCGAGGTATATCTAGCTCACACTAGACTATACCCCATGTGATGTGCACTTTATGTTTCTCTTAGGCCCTCTGTGACCCTCCTGCATGGTATACCTATACTGAGAACCGGATCCTAGGACTTATGTGAGTCACCATTTGGCCCCTCTTTCAAATCAACCTTTGGTAGGGATCCTCTCTACTTGTTTCCCTTGTCTAAAATGGATAGTTATAAAACCTCAACCAAGTCCATATGATTTACACAACCTTGGAAAGTGTCACAATAGCATGTACTCCATTTGGGTTTGTGTTACCATGATAAGAGGTTTCCTACACTTGTCTGATTGGACAGTCAGGGTTATCTGGGTGTATTTTAGTTTTTATTTCTATGGTCATGATAACCCTTACCCCAGGGAAAGTGTTGAGAAGTTCCTAGTCTTTGATTCATAGGATGGTACTTTTTCCATCCTTTCTCATCTCTGATATCTAGAGCCCTTGATCTATAGTACGGATTATGAGTATTACACTTGTATTATATTTTGACATGGAATTAAATCCTCCTCCCTCACTACACAACCAATTTTAGGGTATCCATCCTGGTGAAATCCCCTAGCTTTTCTTTCATGAGGTTTCACATTTCTCTCTTATCTACCTCATTTACATTGAGATAGAAAGGGGATGTGTAACTGATCCCTCTCCCCTCTCACCTCGACGTACTTACCATTCATTATTTAAATTTAACCCATGTACAATGTAATGTGAAGAGAGGGAGATGTCATATCCATTGTCTCTCCCATGATTTCCCCAACCTCTTCCACCATCATCCTTCTCCTCTTCTGTCATAGCCCCATCCTCTTCCACTAGTGAATGAGATAAAGCATGTGGTTTATCAAATATTTTTATTCTTCTTGTTTCTCATAGTAATCATGACTCATATGGATTTTGAGGATCGTGTTGATCATTACATCCACACAATCCACCTCCAGGATTGAACTAAAATAACTATGATTCTTGTTAACTATGATACTTAGAAAGCCCATTAAGAGCCCAAAATCAATGGACATCCTTTTTAGGAATATGTCCCAATAATAATTTCTTTAATATGGGTATCCTCATCAAGAGTAAAACCCTATTTAATCCCCAAAATCACCTTGAGTTGAAAATTCCCTCATGGTCCCTTTATAGAGGATATCCTTCTCTGGAGTAATCGCAAACATATCATATCATAGGGGTATACTCCCTTGAGAGACATACCCTTGAGGGACTCCATAGGTGTGGGTCCTCTGTGAAGAATTATGAGGGATTTTATTCCCACCCAAAAGGGATACCTAGGAAGCCTCCCTGAGGTTAAAACCCAATATTCAAAAAAACCTATTCTTTTGGAAAACATCCATAAAAGGGACTAATTCAATATGGAAACTCATTTCCCATACTAGTCTCTCGGGTTGTTTCGACATAAGTCCCACACTAAACATTTAATAGGAAACTTCATCCAAGATTCTCGTTCCACATGAAATTAAACTATACGGTCTGGTCATCATTATATGACCATAAAATGTATGATGTGTCCCATTAAGTGTCACCAAACTACGTGGGTTCTAATTTCTTTCACAAGGATATGTTGGAATCCAATTTTTGGGTTGATCCCAACATCAAAAGAATATCGTCTACCTGGATGATGATAAATTTAAAAATGAACTTCATCTAATTGGATAACTATAAACTTCAGAGTGAAAATCATCTACATGGATGTCAATGAATTTAAAAGTGCCTAAATGTATGGTTAGAAAACAAGAATCATTTTAATAACAACCAATGAATCTATAAGTAGTATATAATAGTGTAGAATCAGTGGAGAGCCTCAGATATATACATATACCTCCTTTGATAAAGAACCTCAAATACATATGGATGATACTGAATTCCACATATGCTAATAATTTATTTATAATTTAGGAAGACACACATCATACATGGTAATTAATAAAGTATTATAAACAGATGTTAAATCAATAAGAGAGTCCATGAGTAAGTAATCATTCCCCTCAAAATGGTGTGATGAGCTTGACCTCCCATACTCTCGACCAATCCAAGTTCATAAGCATCATGGGTTAAAATCCCTAATGATCTCCTACTTCTAGAAATTTGGTCCCTAGGTATGTAGAACCATTGGGTGTTTCTGGTTCCCTAAACTAACGTGTTTGATATAGTTCAGAAATAGAAAACTGTTATGGGGCATGAAATCTGAGGGAAATACTTTTATACTTGTTTCACTAAAAGAAAATACAAAAGGGTTTTTGAAAATAAAAAAATTCAATCACTGTAATTAAAGAATGATAGGTCAAAAATTATAAACCAAAGGGAAGAAAATGATATTTTTATAAAAATCAAAAAAAAACATAGCTAATTTCACACATTGAAATATTTTTTATTATTTAGAATCAATTCAAAAAATTGAAATTCAAAATAATTAATTAAATAAAGTTATAAAAAATGGATTTTAATTGAAGAATACGACATGTAATTAGTGTACTTCAAATGTCAATATTTAAAATAATACTTACTTCTAGAAATGTAATAATAAAATTAATTGGAAAAGTTTTTATTATTTTGTTCCGATTATGTATAGAATGAAAATTGTGAATGGAAAGTCTCTTGGAATTTCTTCAGTTAATATTTTTAAATATTGATCTTATTTTCATTATGATTATGATTCTCTTATGAAGTTCACTGATTTTTTGAGTAATAAAATCAATTTTATATCTAAATCAAATTTCAAGGGAACATTATCTAAACTATCTTCTCTTTGGGAACCATAAGGTATTTATTAAAATTCATGTGAAATTAATCCATGATTTATACATAATTCATGTGAAATTAAACCATTCATTATTCCTAGATAATATTTATTTTCTGATTCTTAGATACAACATGAATATCATTGTACTTTTATTCCTATCATTTTGGAATGATTATTATAAGATTTAGTATTTCATTTTTTTCTAATATAGAATAGTGTGTACCATCTAAGGATGCTACAATGCACTTCAATATTAAAAATTTTAATGTTTAGAAAAAATTATTAAAATTATGTTTATATGTCATTCTCTTTGATTTTTATTTTATCATGGCTAGGGAATATGTGGGTTTTTTGTAAATTCTAGTTTACATGTATGTTTTAATAATTTGGTTACTTATAAAATTTGTTGATTATATTATAACATGTTTCATAGATCCTTATGACATTAAATTGAATTTTTTGGGAAGTTCTCTAAGGTGGACATAAAATCCTTATTATACTGCTTTGACATTACTTTTTTTAATGTGAATACTCAGTTTATGATAATTTTATATTATTATTATATTTTAAATCATTTTGGATATTTTATTTATTGAAACATATTATAAATAATTTTATATGTGTAGTTTTAAAAAACATTAATATGTTTTAACAAAATATATATATCATTTATTTTTAATTTTGATATACATGAATTGGTATTATTTTTCTAAAAAGAAGGAATCTTAAATTAAATGGGAAGAATTGTTTTTACTTATTTTATATTCATTTCGTACTTCTAAACTTTTTACAACATTCAATGTACAAATTTTAAATTCACTTTTTAAATTATTTTTTTTAATAGTGTCTACACTAGTTTATTTATGTTTCAATTTAGGTATATTAATACTCTATTTATTTAATATTACATAATCAAAAATTAAGGTGGATCTTTTTCAGTAAAAATTCAAGTTTTTTTGATTGATATATATAGTGCATAAATTAAGAGGGGGGAAAATTATTTCAAATTTTTTAATTTTCCCTAGAAAATTAATCTTGTTTTATGTATTTCGAAATCCGATTTTTAGTTTTTTTATAGGCATCCAAAAAATTTAGATATGTACTTTTTTGAATTTCATGTTAAATACAGGTTATGTTTTAATGTTATTAAATATATTTAGTTGTGAATGATTAACATGTTATGTTTTCAAATCTTGAATTTTTTTAAATATTTTAAGCATGAATTATCATGGTTTTAACACATATATATAATTAGGATTCTAGTTTCTGGTTTTGTATGCTGATACAAATTTATTTTTATTTTATAAAAACATTTTGATTCCATTACACTCCTGGAAAATCATATTAGATTCCTGAATTTTATGAGGAGTTTGAGAATGACTATTTATATGATAAAATATGATAATTTTCACAAAGTTTTTTAATTTTGGAATCTATTTTTCATATTAATATTTCTAATTTATGCATATATTTTTTTCCATTACTATTGTAAGTATTCTCAGGCCTAATTTCTTATGTTTGCTTGTTATTTAAACATTCATTTTCTATGAGAAAAATTATGAAGTATTTTCGAATTATTTTTCAAAAATATTTTTTTAAATTCCTATAACTCTATAAAACTCAAATTTATAGCAATGGATGGATTTATATTGTATCTTTAACAAATATTTGAATATAAAAGTTTTTATAAAGTTTTTATATTCATTTTTTATATAAAATGTGTATCTGAACATGAATTTAGTGGGGGGTTAATGTTTTTGACTAATAACCTATGGAATTGTAAAACATTATTAATTAAATTTGATAAAATGAATTATAATTTTAGATATAATTATTTTATTGAAGATTTATCTTTTTTTATAATTTCAAAAAGGTTGAGATGTTTTGAAATTACATTCTGTTTTGTAATAATAAAAAAGGGGGATATTTTTGAGTGGGTCCTTGAACCACTTCATGTTTTGATAATTACAAAATACCAAATTATGAATAATTATAATTTTATTAACATTACCAAGTAATTTTTTAGTTTTTTGTTTTTTGAATTGTTCATAAGTATTAATACAGTTATAACATTAATTTTTTTATTATATTTAAAATATGTTTTAATACAATGGTAACATTACTTGTTTTATTCTCCCTAACCTATGTTTAAATAATGTGTTTTTATAGGCTTTTATCCTATATATTGATTAAAGAATACTTAAATATTTTATTAAATAATTTAGTTTGTCTTAAATTGTTAATATTACGTGTTTATTAATGTATTCTTAACATTTATTAGATCATAATATTTATTTTATTAAATTTTCAATTGATTTCATGTTTTTATTGGTCAATTCATGTTCTAAAATTATTATATAGAGATCCTAGGATAAATACATCATTTAGGACCAAAAAATTCAATTTTCATATGCTTTTACTATTCGTATGTCACCCTTTTAATATTTCCCACATCGCAAATGTTAGTCCACATAGCTGATTTGTGTTCCACATAGCCAATTTTCCAGAATTAGTTACCTTATAAATTTTCACCATATCTTGAGGTACATAACCCTAAATTGAGTAAATAATATTGAGTTTCAAAGGTTAAAATTTATATAAAATTCATTAGAATAAATTACAATATGAATCATTTTTATCATTCCCTAAATTAGGATAGAAGTCACACCATGTTTTTAGCCTGAACTCTCTAGTTTTTTAGAACAACTATGCAACATTATTTGAATGATAACATGGGCTATAGAAGTCTGATTAATCTGATTATTGGTTATATAGAAATATAATAAAATTTTATAAACATAATTAAAACTAATAAAAACATAATTATACCATTAATTATTTATGTTTTATGACTGAAATATGATAACTCTATCAGTTTACAATTCTCAGAATTCAGCAACGTAATTCATTTAATGGTTTATAATGTTTATTTTCGATACATTATGAATTCACATACATGGTGACTTGTCTGCATGATTATATTATATAAATAACCTAATTTATTTTCTAAAATGATTCCTCTATATAAACCATTAAATTAATCCCCTAGGTAAATTTACATAAGGTTTTCTATGAATTTCTAAAGGATATTTTAAAACCTAGAAATATTCACTGTTTTATATAATAATTGACATTCAAATTTACTTCATGTTTAATATGAATTTAATTAGAGGTTTTTTCATTCTAAAATTGCTTACAAATAAGTTAAAATCTCTAAGAACAAGATTTATATAGTTTTTAATGATTAAATCTGATTTATATGCAACTAAAAGGGAATGAGTATTCACTCTGAAATCTCGTAACTTGAGATATTAACATTAAAATCGAGTTGACTATATAGCATTCCTCTTGAATATTGTTAGGAAATTATTTAGGAATAATAATATTGAATATTAGTTACTATATTGATATAATATCATGTGATGGTTCACATGGATATTAATTATCTCCCTTTTCAATTAAAATGAAAATAAATCTTTTATCTAGAACGTAATCTTCACTGTTGCTTGAAACACAAAAAATTCATGCATATTTATGAATAATAATCGATGGGTTTAAATGGATTTTTGATCAACAATCCCATATAATTCATTATATAATTAAAATGTGTGAATTTTAAAATTAAATGTTAAAATTGGTAAAAATGGATTAGAGTGTGTGAATTTATAAATTTTTAATTTTGGTTTGAACCCATGTCCTACATTTATTATATGTTTTCAATTTTCAAATTTTTAGGTAATAATTATGAATGCTAGATAACCCCTGACCAACCAAGAGACCTACTCACACAACCATCCATTCATAGGTTCTAATTAACATGGTGCCTAATGGGAAGTCCATCACAATCCATAGAGGTGCATAGGGGAATCAGGATCATGCCTATGTGGCCTCTTGGTGGTCAAGAATAGATCGATCCCAGTGGGACTAAGGTTCGCATAGGCCATATATGGTGCGACCCACATCTCTTGTGTTTGCAATTTCTTATGGGAGCCCATCCCAATAGCAGGTGGGGTTGGACAGTGATGCAATGAAATTTATTATAAATAATAACCCCCTCTACAGTTTGTTTCTATGTGGGATGAGATATTTGTTTTACTATTAATATATTTACAAAAACGTTGCCACTTATCCTGCTCCATTGTGGTCCCCACATCAAACACCCATTGTTGTCATCCTCTTCTTATTTCCACCTAATGAAATTACCAGCCTTTACTGCTTCTCTCTAGAAACATCCATAAATAACATTGGGAGATATTTAGGTCAGTCCATCTCCCACTTCCAAATCCTGATACCACCATGGAATATCCATAGAGCCCCGTCCAACCCCCATTGAGCCTCATTCAAAGCGTCATCCAGATACTTCAATGGTTGGATGAAGGAAAATCATATGCTATCATGCACCACCGCTATCATGCCTACCATATAAAATCACAATTTCATACCCTATAAAACAATGAACGATGTTTAAATACTACGTCCCCATGAATTCCAATGCATTATTCAAAAAATCAATCACTCAATTTTAATGTAGAATCCCTTACCTTATGTCTAAAAGTGATCTTCACTTGATCTTAATATATTGTACAATAAAATTAGATTCACTAATTAATAATTCAAAAAACTATTCTAAATTTAGTTGATTTAGAATAACCTTATTAACTTCATTCATGGCCATTTTTATGGGTTAAGAGGCCCAATTTCATTTTTTGGAAGCATTTGTTTCCTTGGTTTTCATGATCGGTTTACTTAAATATATGTATGGAAAATCAGGAAATATGAGGATAGTTCTAAAAAATTGAACTTATATGTTATTAGAGAACATAAAAAAATATTAAATGTTTATAAAATTCATTTGGTTATTTGGAGTGAGGATGAATCATTATATAAAACCTTAATGATAACTATTTGGTTTAATTGATTTTTTTTTATCACAACGAACTCATATTGTTTTATAAATAATACCATTTATAGAAAATTATTCCTGAACATTAAATAGGATATATTACATACATAATAATATTGTTTAACCATTAAAATGGTCTCATTACTTGAATTGAATATGGTAATATAAATTGAAAACTCGTCATCTTTGAATGTGAAAAATTAACACGTGTAAGATGGTGTTTTCATTTATAGTAAAAATTGAGGAGAAATGAGAGAGGAAGAATAATTATTCCATTATAATAACAATATTTTATTATTTTTTTGGTACTATATTTACAATACCTTTTGGATTAGGAGACGTGTTGATAGAAAATAAATTAATGGATCTTGAAAATAAATTGGAAGAAAACGGAAAGGGTTTTACCTCTAGATTCCTTCCTCTTGAGAACCTCATTAGGGGAGAGGTTTTGGTATTTCGATGAGACCAAGAGATCATGAATGTGGTAGATGGTATTAGGGTGTAATTTGAGAAGAATATGGAAAAGGCACAAGGCTTGAGTGTTTTTAGTAGAGGAGGTGCAGAGCGGTGGTTTTTATAGTTGAGGAGAGGAGTGTTTTCTCAATATTTAATTTATTGGTTTATTATTTCAAAGAATAAAAGAAATAGTTCTTATTAATGAGACTGAATACAGCAATTAGATCATTTCATTTGAAAAAAAAATGTCACATACATCATCGATGACTCAATCATGTCTCAAAAATTTATGTTTTAGCATTTATCATAAATTATTGTATTTTACTATTCATAAAAAATTCAAGTATTTTAGAAAAAAAAATCCAAAATATTCACACTAACAATTTATCGACCTATAGAATCCCAAAATAAACACCATTATCTAAAAATAATTTTCTAGATATGAGAAATTATTTTTTAATTAAAACCATATTTTACTTGAAAATTAAAATTTTTAAAATTAAAACTGCTTTTCTAACACTTTTTAAAATTAAATAAGGTCTCATATAATTACCTTATAATAATAATACATAAAAATAATACTTTATGAATACATTTTAGGAAAATATACTTTCATTTAAATTATTAAATTAATCATTAAATTGTAATTAAATATACATAAATAAAAAAAAATATGAACACACAATTAATAATTTTTAAAATATTTATTTTCTTATACTATGATATATTTATATCATATTGCCTCTTATAGATTGTATAAATTTTATCTATACATTCATTGGTGAGGTTACTATTCATTTGGATGATTTACTATTCATAAGGCTCATATTACTATTTATATGGGTAACATTACTATTCATAAGGGTAAGTTACTATTCACCAAAAAATTAAGTTGATCCTTATAAAGTCTAAATATCTTATTTATTAAAACCGTGTATGTCTATTTTTTGAAATTCAAATCATAGAATTGGAAAAAATTTGTTTCATAGATAATTTATAACTATCTTCTTAAAATAAAGTGTTGATTCATTGAGACGTAGTATTTTATGAATTTTAGTATATTTATTTCTAAATCCATGGGGTGTTACATCATATATATTAATTTTATATTTATATATATTTGTCCGTAAATGTTAGAGATAGAAAATTAATTACATCATTCCTGGAGATGGTAGGTCATGCGTATGCATGAATGATGTTTTCATTTTCTTTATTGATGAAATGAAAGGATGTAAAACATATATCACATTTGAAGAGTAATTATTATTTAATATGTATCACATATTTTCAATATATTTATACTCATTAACTTCCTTATAAATATTAAATGAAAAATAAGTCACATCGCTTCATGAGGTAGTAGTCTGTTGTGGACAGGAACTACATTATCGTATTCCCATAGAATATAATGTAAGAATGTATATATGATAGTATAATTCATGAAGTGAATATATTTCATAAATATCATATATAAACATTAAATCTGTCATTATATACATATGTGTGAGTTGGTGATGGGAAAATAATTACATCAGTTCGCAAGGCTATAGTCCTCTATACACAAGATAAACAATTTTGCTTCCTATTTGATGGAATACTATATAGATGTATGTTATGAAAAAAAATCTCAATATATGGTAGATATTGGTTTTTTTATATTTTAATTATTAGTACGTGAATATAGTTGGTAATAGTACAAGTGAAAATAAATAACTTAGTGAATACAACTACCTTCCCTTTGAGGAACCCCATTTGGATATGTTTTCAAGAACCAAAGGGTTAATATTTTGGGATGAAAAGAAGTTCAATAACGTGTATAAGGATTTTGTGATGAGAATTTGGTAAGGTTTAGTTGAGAAAATTGGATTATGATGTGCGAGGAAGTGAGGGGATGAGATAACCAATAATAATTGAGGAGGGATGAATTTAATGAAAATACCCAAACCTATACAATAATGGGAATTAACTGTCATGACATGTGCTTCCAAATTTTTTAAATAAAGGATTGGTGTTATGTTATTTTAGATCAACCCCTAAAACATAGAAAAATACAGATTTTTTAATCATGTTTTTCGTTATTCTATTTGGTTACTCAGTTATACCTTTTTTCACCTTGATAACTAGTCTCTTTTTATTTACCTTTATAATTTATCTCTTAAGACTAAAATTAAAATGAGAGTTATAATATAATTATCACAGACTAAATCTATATATGAAATCAGAATTATTAAATGAATATCCTATGTTTATTGAAAATGATTTTTAACACATGCACAATTAACACGCCAAACCCCATTTTAACCTTAACCACATTAATTAATTTTTTACTGTTTTTTACTATTCATTACTAAAAGAATAATTTGAACTTATTATATAATGTTAATTAATATGATTCTAAAATTTATTCCATTTTATCTAATTAAATTTGAATCTGTGGATGAATTTAATTTAAAATAAAACTCACTGATGCGATCAAAATGAGACTTACCAAAATAATGTGTTTTCACAAGTATAGAAAGTTCAAATTACAAAGTTATGTGTGAAATTTATTCTAATAAAATAAATTATGTTAAAAAATATTTAATTTAACTATTATTACATTCAAACCGTCTTAAAATAAAATATATCTTGTAAAGGATTTAAATGAAAAGTTAGTTTTTAATAAAATTATTTAATTTGTTACTATTCATTGTAAAATAAATATCTCAAAGATATTTTCAAAAATTAACTCCAAGAAATTATTGACATGTAGATTTAAAAAATTAATCTTTTTTAAAATAAATATCTTGAGAGTGTAAAAAATTAATTTTATTATATTTTCAAAAAAATAAATAAATTTTTTTTTTGAGAAAAACTATTTTCAAAACATATAAAGGCTATAATAAACTAAGTACTTATTTATATATATATTTATTAATATAAAAAATTTATAATTAATTTTTATAATTTGGCTATAAATATTCATATATCCAAATTTTACGGCTAGGTTATAATGGTTATTTATAATTAATAATGTTAATAGTATATTCCAGTTCATTAAAACTCGTTCACTACAAGAAACCCGCCGTTTAGCGGTGGTTTTTAAAACCGCCGCGAAAAAACCGCCGCTAAACGGAAAAGTACAATTTATTATTTTTTTTATTTTTTTTAAAATTTTATTCGATGATTAGCGGCGGCTTATTAGAAAACCGCCGCGAAATAGCGGCGGTTTCAGTAAAACCACCGTGAAATGAAATGAAAAAATACAAAAACACGAGAAACCCTGAAATCACTAAAACGACCATAACTTTTGATCCGGGTGTCCGTTGAAGCGCCACGACTAGTCAAATTGAAGCTCATGAAGAGATCTAGAGGCAGATATGATCAAAACCATGAGACGTCCTGTGGTGCGGAAGATATTAGAGTTATAAGAAAGTTGAAAAAAGTTCTCCAACTTCAAACGGCCATAACATTCGCTCCGGGTGTCTGTTTGGCCTCTTCCACATATCAAATCAAATCCAGAAAAAAGTGAAACGCACGACATCAACACAAGTTAGCTTCTGTCGTGTTTTTCGACCCCAAAAACCCCTCCAAAGGCCTCCAAAACCACATTTCCGTCACCGGTGTCCTGTCGAACTTGTCTTCAAATGGACCTAACTTTCGATCCGCATGTCAGTTCGGCCTCCTCCACCTTCCAGATCATAGCTCTTTCCATGAGCATCAGTTTGACTGGTCGCGGTGCCCACATGCACTCCTAGATCATATGTTATGGTCTTTTTAGTGGGTATCGGGTTTGTTATGATTTTCAATGTCTCGTTTGTAGCACTTGTTCCCCATCAGCTTGTTTTTAAATGGTCATACCTTCCGATGCGCCGGTCTATTCGGACACTTTCACCTTTCAGGTCGAAGATCATTTCAGGATATTTGATTTGATAGGTTGCGGATCTAAAACGGACTTTCAGATGATAAGTTATCTCCGTTAATGTGAGTCCAATGTTTTTGTCTCTTTATGTCCGTTTTGACGGGTTTTAACAGTAGCTCCATTTATTACTGTTTATTTGGGTTTTCATGACTTGTTATCTTTATCAATGGTTTTTGTGGGTTATTATGATGGTTATGTTGAATTATTAAGGAGTTTTCCAGAGTTGTCATGAGTTTTCATGCATTCTCATTCTTTCTAATGCCTCATTCTTCATATGCTTCTCCATCATTTTTCATGCATTTTCATGATTTTTCATCCCTTATCATGTCTTTTCATACTTTTTAATTGTGTTTCCTTTATTATTTATTATTTATTATTTATAATATACTTTATTTTATTTATTATCTATTATTTGTAACTTGTTATTTATTATTTATTCTTTATTCTTTATTCTTTATTCTTTATTCTTTATTCTTTATATTTATTAATTATTTATGTTTAATTATTATTTATTATTTATTATTTATATTTATTTATTAGTTATTAGTTATTATTTATTATTTCTTATTTATTGGTTATTATTTATATTTATTTATTATTTATTATTTGTTATTTATTATTTCTTATTTATTAATTATTAATTATATTTATTTTTCATTTATATTTATATATTATTTATTATTTATTATTTATATATTATTTATTATTTATTATTTATATTTATTTATTATTTATTATTTATATTTATTTATTAGTAATATTTATTTATTATTTATTATTTATTATTTATTATTTATATATATTTATTTTTTTTATTTTTTATTTTTTATTTTTTATTTTTTATTTTTTTTATTTATATTGATTTATTAGTTATTATTTATTACTTTTTATTTTTTATTTTTTATTTTTTATTTTTTATTTATATGTATTTATTATTTATTATTTATTATTTATATTTATATATTTAATATTTAATATTTAATATTTATTATTTATTATTTAATATTTATTATTCATTATTGATTATTGATTATTGATTATTTATTATTTATATCTATTATTTATTATTTGTTATTTATTATTTATTATTTATAACTATTATGAATTTATTATTTATTATTTATTATTTATTATTTATTATTTATTATTTATTATTTATTATTTATTATTTACAATTTATTATTTATTATTTATTATTTATCTTTATTTATTATTTATTATTTATTATTTATTATTTATTATTTATATTTATTTATTATTTATATTTATTTATCATTTATTATTTATACTTATTTATTATTTATTATTTATTATTTATTATTTATTATTTATATTTATTTATTATTTATATTTATTTATTATTTATTATTTATATTTATTTATTATTTATTATTTATTATTTATTATTTATTATTTATTATTTATATCTATTATTTATTATTTATATCTATTATGTATTATGTATTTATTATTTATTATTTATTATGTATTATTTTTTATTTTTTATTTTTTATTTTTTATTTTTTATTTTTTATTTTTCATTTTTCATTTTTTATTTTTTATTTTTTATTTTTTATTTTTTATTTTCTATTTTTTATTTTTTATTTTTCATTTTTTATTTTTTATTTTTTATTTTTTATTTTTTATTTATTATTTATTATTTATTATTTATTATTTATTATTTATTATTCCTTATTTCTTATTTATTAATTATTATTTATTATTATCGAGTTTATATCTATTATTTATGTATTATTTGTTTTTTCAATTAATATATATAAGTATATTAAATTCTGGTTATTAACCACATGGCGAGCTTGCTGGAGTGGTAAAGTCTTTGGAAAATATGCAAGAGGTTAAGGGTTCAAATCTCACCAAACGTAGAATTTCTTTATATTGCATGGGCACGCATGGGCATGCATGTGCATGTTCATGGGATGCGCATGCATGGATAAATAAAGTAAATAAAATAATACGAAATAAATAAATAAATAAATAAATAAAATATGAAATAAAATAAATAAATAAAATAAATATGAAATAAAATAAATACGAAATAAAATAAATACGAAATAAAATAAATAAATAAATAAATACGAAAAATAAATAAATAAAATAAATAAATTAAAATAAATAAATAAATATATATATATATATAATATATATATAAAATAAATATATAAAATAAATAAATACATAAAATAAATACATAAAATAAATAGATAAAATAAATAAATAAATAAATAAAATTAAAAATAACAAAGTAACAAAAATAACAAAAATAACAAAAATAGCAAAAAAATTAAAAAAATTAAAAAAACCGCCGCGAAACGTTCTGCGACGGTTTTGAAAACTGCTGCGAATAGTTTCCTGGCATACGATTTAGCGGCGGTTTTTTTTAAACCGCCGCTAAATGCCTTTTTTGTCGTAGTGGTTGTTATGTGTTATACAAGCTATCAATTAAATTATATTTATTTAAAAACTAAATCATAAAAACATGGGGTGTTACACTGAATATTATGTTTTAAAAGTGATTTTTAAGTCGGAAATTTGAAAAGACAAGCTATTTACAAATTTCAGAATTCAAAAACATCCAGTTTTGTATACATGTATATTCACTTACGTGGTGGATAGTATAAAATATTCTCTTATGAAAATCACCTACATGATTCAATTACATGATTTCCCAACATAAATCCTATACACGATTCCACTAAATAGTTTTATGAATTTCTAATAAATATTATAAAACCTGAAAATATGCTCTATTTTTTGTAATAGTTGATATTTCAATTAGATGAAAGTTTATAGTGAATATAATTAGTGGTTTGGTTTTTCAAAAAGTACTTATTAATTATTTATAAGCCATTAGAATAGATTTTAAATATTTTTATGAATTATTAACTGATATTCATATGGGATTATGTGTGTATTAATATTCATGCTAAATGTTTAGAACATGATATATTCAAATTCAAATTGTTGGAAATATGTAAATTTTCTATTGAACACTGTTAGTGAGTTCATAAAAAATATTAATATTAATTATAAACTATTATACATTTAGAATATAATTCAAATGTTCACATGGATATTAAATATCTCTCTTTTTTGAAAAAATAATCATGAATCATTTATCTGGAAAATAAGTATGAGATATGTTCAAATTTGAATTTGGTATATGAAGCGATAGTATTGCGTGATTTATGGGAGTATTCCAAGAAATTTATTATCAATTTTTTATAGATATATTAATAGTTAATTTAATTTTTTATTACTCTAATGATACTATTTATACATAATGGTTTTTTTACAGTTCAAAATAGCTAATTAAAAGATCCCTCCATGTGACGATTTTAATGTTTTAATTTATGATGTAGTGTTATGGATTCTAAAGTGAAAAAAATATCTTTTACTATTTATTGTATAAAATGAACATGGTGTACAGTGATGATATAGTGATGGGACTCTTCTTTTACTCATTCATGTTTCATAGATTTCCCTCAAACTTCATTGTTCGTCTACTTTCTAAAGTAAACAATTTGATTCATGAGATTCACTGTTTGAACATCATGATGGGCCTATGAACTACATTATTAAATCTTCAATATATTCATTGATTATCATTCATTGGGTTAAATTTTTTTATTCATTAATTATGTCGTACCAATCTGGTGTGTATTGTCCATTATTTTTTTGGATATTTCATGGGGTTATATTACCCTAAAAAAATATTCCTCCTGTATTATTCTATCCCCTTAGAGTTTCATGACCCATAATACATGAAAAATAATGGAGGAAATAAATACTGTTATAAGAGTCCATGTTTAGTTTATCACCTTTGAATACTAGGTTCCTATTAACCCATAACATAGAAGAGGTTAAGATAGAGTCTCTGAGAGTCTAGGTTGGGGTCAAATCTATAAAAGATTGGGTTAGGTCTTACCTCTTAAAAAAATTTGTTCCGTAAAAACTAGAAAAAGAGAAGAGGATTGTATTTGACATCTAAAATTATATGTTTGGTCTTCTCCTCTAGAAGGATAGGTTTTTTTTTCAAAACTCATCAAATATAAGGGAACATGGTTAAGAATCTATTTGTAAATAAGGTTCATGTAAAGTGTTTCCTCTCCTCATTAAAAGTGATATAACATTGTGGGGTTCATCTATCTCAATTTTTGAGAGAGGAAAAGAGTAGAGTATGATCATTTAAATGTAGAATACATTAAAAATATATTGTGGTCAACTTTTAAATTCATTCATTTTTTATCTCTCACATTCATTTTATTGGTGTGGTTAAAATTTTTTAATATTTGAACTGTAAACATTCCACTAATAATGATTAAACTCGGATTAATTTTTTAATGAAATATAATTCACCCCTCTTGTTCATTTCCATCACCTCATTAGTTCATAAAAGTTGGTATTAGAGAAAGACGCTTTGATGAAAATTTAGTTTTTTATTTTGTTTTATAACTCACAATTAGTATCATTACATGGTTTTCTTATGGAAATATTGTGATTTATTTGAATTTTCATATTAATTGTGATCACCATTTATCTTATTCCTCAAAAAGACTAGGGGAAATATTTTTTACGTGATGACCAACTCAAGGAATAGAAACTTCTTGAATCTGACATTTCCACCAAATATTAATTGTAGTAATTATACTATATGTAATATCAATATGGAAGATTATCTAATGAGTATTGATATTATATTTGGGTATATTTTGATTAAGTATTATGTTTTACCTAAATATGTTGTGGTTGATTTGAAAGGAGATAATGTTGTTTGATATGATCTTATTTATAAGGCTATGAATATTTTTTGTTGATATTATTTTGGAAATTTTTTTAACAACTTTTGTAATTGCATCACTACTCATAAAATTTGGAAATAGATCAAAAACTATAATTGGAGAGGGAGAGTCAACGAAAATGAAAAAAAAACATGTTCCTATAGGGTATATCACTCAATGCAATTCAGACTTAAATTTATATATTTCAAATATTATTTGTTATGGTTGAAGGAAGAGAAGACTTATTAAATGAAGATTTCCAAATCTCAAATATTAAAGGATGTTCAAAATGAATGAAAATAAATTTTTGACTACATGGATTGATTCCGAATGATTCTGAAACATGGCAGAAATAACAAAAGAAACATGTAATGTTGTATATATAGAAGAATATATTAAAGAAATATTTTTAGCTTCATATTATTTTTCAATTGTTCTTGGTTCATATGCTAGTAAATTTAGAAATGTGTTTGGGATAGGTATAAATTGATAAAGTTATTTTTATTATGATTCTATTGTGTCTATTATTTTTACAAATGATGAGATAAGTATTGAAGATCTGAAGGACATGTGAGATTCATATAAAGATAAAATAAAGGAAAAGACTTCTTTATGAAACTTCAATTCTATAAAGGATCAAAAAAGGATCCTGAAGAGAATATTGAATATCTTAAAGTATCAAAGGATCTTATTTGAAGCTAAGATAGAAATCCCAATGGACCTATGTGCATAAAACTTGTGGGCTAATAGGCTAGTGCAACTCCTTCTAGAACAACCATGATGGTTCAACACCCTATGTGGAAGACCTATATGGTACAACTATGCTAAGGACCTACATATCCCATAAACCATTCCAACCCTACAAATGATATCTATGCCGGGGAGATACGTGGAATAAATACACCGAAAAATTCCTACGACTATGTCCCCTTATTTCCAATAAATAAAAACCTAAGGCAACTCATTTGGACAATTGAAAAATTGAAAGAAACCATGAAGCCCTCATTACACATCCCCTTCACCCTTGTCTACAAAATTTTCTCAGGTAACAATCTAAAACATGAGAGAAGACAGAATTAAGAGGATAATAAATCAATATCCCCTAAGGGTCAAAATGCATATGACACATACACGAGGACCACTCTCCCCTAAGGAGAAACCACATGTGTGAGTTCTTTTTACCTAATCAGTGACCTGTGAGAGACCCTTTTAGGAACACCATAGAATACCCTGGGTGTCTTGGATAAAGCCTCATCCAAATTTTTTCACCCCAGTAGCCTAGTAATAGAGGAATATCTACCTTAGAGAGGATTATACCCCTTATGTGGTTCACTACCCGTCCATCTTTGGCCTTGTGTAGCCCAAATTATTGACATACCTTCACCGATCACCTATGTGGTTCGCCCTATGAGCCCTCTTCCAAATCCATTTATGGAAGGGACCTCTCTCTTTGGGTCCCTTATCTAAAAGGTACCAAGAGGGAACCTCTCTGAAGGCCCCCTAATTTACCAAACCATGGAGTGTGTCACACCATCATGTCCTCAATTAGTGCTTGTATTCTTATGGTGAGATGTTTTTCTATAGTTGTCTGATTGGCTGGTCCGGATTCTCTTGGTGGATGTGAGTTTGTATCACTATGTTCATGAGAACCTGTACCTTAGGGACAATGTTGAGGAGTTTATGGTATCAAATTCAATTGATATGACTCTGTACATATGTTCTCATCTCTGAGATATGGATGCTTCAGCCCATACTATAAAAGATGAAGATTACACTTTCATTTCCTTTTTACACGGAATTGCATCCTCCTCCCTCACTAGGAAACCAATTTTAGGGAATCCATCATAGTTTCATCCACTGTATTTTCTTACAAGAGGTTCCTATTTTTTTCTCCTCTCTACCTCGTGGCCACTAACTCAAAAAGGGTAAGGGTACCCAATCCTTTTAACCTCTCACCTAGAAATCATTATCCTTCATTCCATATTTTGGACCCATTTACAATGTAAAGTAAAGGGAGGTAGATGTCGTATCCCTGATATAACCCATGGTTTCTCCAACCTCTTCCACCATCATATTTATCATCTTCTTCTATAGCCCCCACCTCTTCCACCATAGAAGGAGGAAAATCATGGGCATTGTCGAATCTTACACTTATTCTTGTTCCTCTTGTTGAGAATGAATCACTTGGTCTTATAGGTTTGTGATGATCACAACATCCACAGAATCCACCTAGAGGATAGAAAGTATGAGAACTCTAATTGATGTTAACTTAGATATGTAGGAATCCCACTCAAATCCTGAGCTCAGGGGAAATACTCCTTAGGAATAATCTTCAATAATAATTCCCTTAATCCATGTATCCTCATCAGGATTAAACCCTGACTTAAGCCCCCAAATAAACACAAGTAAAAACACCCCTCATGGTCCCTCCACAAGGGATATCCTTCTCATGAGTAAGCCCCAACCTATCATGTCAAAGATCCATACTATCCTCCGATTGATGTCCATTAGGACCTCCATAGGGGTGGATCCTTACTAAAAAACTATGTGGAATTTCATTCCTATACAAAATGGATACATGGGTAGCCTCTCTGAGGTTCAAACCAAACATTCTAAACCCATCATATTCTTTTGGGGCACATCCCCAGTAGGGACTAACAGCCCTAATGGCCTGAAGGCCTTCATTTTTATTGATTTTTGATACCCCCCCCACCCCCCATTTAAAGGGATGAGGGGGGAACCCTTACCAGGTCCGTTGGATCAAATATTACATATCCCATAGGATAAAGAAATTACATGACCTAATGGTATTAGGGAATTCAACCATACTATCTACAGGGAACCACCCCTCTCCAGAATCTGCATCATGATAGTAGCTCCCCACTTTCGCATGGTCATCTGGCTAGGCTTCTCGTGAAAGAACAGGTTTGTCTCGATGGCATAGCCATACCCTCTCATTTTGACAAATCCATTTGGCTCTGCTCTATTGAGAGAACCTACTATGAATCCTCTTCTAGGGATGATCCTTTTTTGTAGTGTGTCTAGTGAAACTGGATGTGGCTCGAAGGCCTTGTGGTGGCCCGAAGGACTTAATGGTGTCTGGAAAGCCCTACTGTCATGAAGTCCTGGGTGTCCCAAAAGCCTTAAGGACTCCAATCCCAAACCAGTGGCCCAAGGTGAATAGTTTTAGCTACTATTGTACCGAATAGTACCTGCTACATTAACTGCTGAATTTCCTGCTACAGTCCCCGCACAATGTACAACTCTTCTACAGTGCTGCTACAGTACCTTCTACAGTACCCGAAAATATGCCTCTACCAAGTTTTTTAACCTGGGTCTTGTGAATGAACTTAAGGATACCTCACCGACTAGTCTGAGGCTCATGTGCCAGTAGGGTATAATAAAACATGGATACTAATATCCATTTCAAGTTCCTTAGGTTATTCCGACACAAGACCCACATAAAAGATTAACTAAGAACCTTCTTCCAACACATCCTTGTAACATGACATTAAAATGTATGGTTGGGGCCTCATCACATGACCATAAAAGGTATTATTCTTCCCATTAAGAGGCATCAAAATATGTATGCTCGGATTCCATTCACAAGGATACGTAGGCTGCCCATTTACGGGTTTGATCCCAACATCAAAAAAATAATGTCTCCCTATGTGAAGATAAATTCTAGAGTGACCTTCATCTACCTAAATGACTATAAACTTCAGTGTGACATTTGTCTACCCGGATGAAAATAAACGCTAAAGTGCATCACTGGGTGGAACGAAAACAATCATTTTCATAAAAATGACCAATGAATATCTATTTAGTATATAAGAGGATACCATCCAAGTAGATCCTTAGATATATACAGAAATATCCATCTATGAATAAACTTCAATACATATGGATGATTCTGAATTCAAAATGATATAATAATTTATTTCTAATTTTGCATGAACCACATCATACATAAGAGTTAATGAATGATTCATGAACATATCATAAATCTATAAGAGAGTCTCAAGGTAGGAAATAATTCCCCAAAATTGGTGTGATGAGCCTGACCTCCCATCATATTTACCAATGTGAGTTCCTAAACATCATGGGTCAAAATCCCTAATGAGTGCCTACCTTTCGAAGGAAGTACTATATGGATATAGAACCATTGGGTGTTTCTTGTTCCATGAATTAACCAATTGGAATCCATTCAAAAAATAGAAAAGTATTATGGGGTACGAAATCTATGGTAAAAAAAGGTGAACCCCACATGAATCCTTAACCAAGATGATAGTGTAACCTACCTATTAGATACCTACCATTCTAAAAGGAAATGAGGGATGGATAGGGAAATCAATCGCGCATGTGTACATCCAAAAGGATGCTACTTTAACAGTGTTTTATTGATCATTTTTATTATATATACTCAATAAATTCTTTCCAATAACTCCCTTCGATCAAATGGATTCCTTCAATTTTTCACCAAAAAATACGCCGACTACAACTCATGATTGATATTATTCTACATGAAGGACATCATCACTAACTCATCATCTTCAATATTGGGTCTCAACATCATTGGTCTGAGAGTACCATCAAAATAGTACAATAATGACCATGGAGTCTTCTGGGAAGGCCATATAGCTCAACCAACACCACCAACTATCCATTAAATGATGCCTGGTGGTCTTGAAGTAGACGGTACCAACTACCATATTCAACCATTTCAGAAGAATCTCCTCAAAACATAATGATCATTTCCTCACATATTGTAGGGAGGAGGATCAGCAGACGGCCTACAACCTCGTAATGGAGACACAAGGGTCCTTGTCATGGGATCTTTCCAATAATCTCCCTCATGAATGTCGTGCATCAATGACCCATGAACATGATGATGGTGTCTCCATCGACTATACGACCAAGGTCCCTCAGAACCTGTCACACAAGATGGCCTACCGGGGACGACAACTAGCTAATAGAGAGCATGTTCATAGCTTTTAAACCTATGGAGAATCCCACAAACCAAGTTAGTTTGAAAATATAAAGTGGACACACACACCCATTCACCTTCATTCATCCAGCTATTAGACTCGCCATACAACACTCAAGGAATCCCAATAACCAAATAGGGTAGCAACCTACAAGAAGGAATATAAACATTCTTTAACCCACCAATCCATCAAGTAGAATCATCATTAAACACTTAAATAAGTTTACCTGCCTATTTGATGGTAAAAATCAAGGATGTGCACACACTTGCAACCATTTATCTAGCCTTCCAACAGGCTTATCTGGTAGCACATGGAGAATTCATTCAGAAAGTCTTAATTAAAAGTAGAGTTAAGTATCAAATCTCTACCCATGAGTACTATAAGTATATGCTGATGGGAAATGGAGGATAAGAGAAGGAACTTACACCTACTCCATATATGGAAAATACATGTATTCCAATTCTGGTCATTAAATTCATCAAAAATATCTTTGCAATGGTTAAAGGGTAGATAAAAATTCTTTCCCACACCTACATACTTTACAGGATATCATAAAAGTGATGAAAATAGTTCTTGAGGGACAAAAAAATAACTCCTTCCCCATAAATGGGGTGACTAATCAGTATAACACCCCAAATTAGACACATACATATTCTCTTTTCTAGGGGGATCTTGGGGAAAACTCCCCCATAATATACGGATAGTAGGATAGAGAAAATAAACTTATTTAAATAAGAGGTAATCCACTTATTCCAACAGACACTCCATGTAAGGAAAAAAAATATGCCCATGATGACAAGTTCTCCTAGTAAGTGGGCAAAAATACTTGTAAGAAGATGCATAAGAAGAAGTCTCATCAGGAATGATTGGAGAACCAAGATCTGATGTATGATTAGTCTTCACTTGACAGCAGAGTTATTGAATCCCTTAGACATTTATTTTTTATACATCAAGATATTACCCTGTATTTAACAAATTATGGGAATAGTAGCATTAATTATTAAGGTAATTATTAGAAACTTCACCATCAAGCCTTGCTTCATGGAAACAATTCAGTCGATCAGGAAATCATATCTCTTGCTGAGATCAATTGTAACTTTACATGTGGCCAAGATACCAAGTATAAAGTGGGTCTTCAACATTATGTAATCCACCATGATTGTCCTCCTCATGATAGTGGTCTGTGTGAAATATCATTCCATAGTAGTGATTTGAATTGTCAAAATAATTCTCCAATTGACAATGTAGTGATGTGAAAATCCTCTTATTGCGAGGCACATCAAAATACGAGACTAGACAAGTCTGATTCCTTTTCACTGTTAGGTTAAATACATTCCCAACTAGAATTCATCCCAATACAATGATCTTAATCTAAACCTCCCTTAGGTCATTTTACTTCCAATATAGCTGAGCAAACACCAAATGATCCCACTTCGTGTGGTAAAACAATCCGGAAGCATCCACTCGTTTCGGACAAGGTCAAAGAGCCACTTTTAATATATGAATAAGATCTAATAAATATGAGGAAACAATTAGAAAATTATAACATACCATTCTTGTTCTGGCCCTTATCTACCTCTCAATATAAAATTCTAGAGGTATTGGAAAATATTATATGCATGACATCCCCCAAAACATATGGAAAACTCTTAATCACCTAAACTTAAACATATTACATTAAGATCAGTATAATAATCACATCAAGTTAATAGAAGAGTTACAATGAAAAATTTACATAGAATCTCGCATGGATTCTCTACATCGAATGATTGAGAAACAATAGGGATCCCTTCAACAAGAATGCATGGTTACATTAATACGGTTGAAAAAGCAGATCACAGAAACCTCGTCTGGTGTTTTCATCTAAAGATGAGGTTTACATGGAGAATTGAATTTAACTATGCTCAAAAGCCAGGAAACCCCTCCAATGGTGGAATCATGAAATATAATTACCCCAAGCTTGCTATAACAAACATAATCTTTTTTTGGATCAGAGATATGCACAACAATGACAAGAATCGACTGGATCTAACTTACTTCGGACTAGAAGGGAGAATTGATTTAGATGCTCTTGAGTCAAGAATATTAGAACACTGAGAATGCATCATACTTAGAGGATTCCAGCCATCAAATCTGAAAGAAGATAAAAATAACAAAATGGTATTTTGAGATGGTTTTTTAAAATGAGTGAATAATAATGCTCCTATCCCACTTTCGAGCTAGGATCCATAAAATCAAAAGATATGTTCTAGTAACATCATCCAGAGTTGTTCAAGAACAACCCCAGCCCACAGTGCTGGGGGATTTTTTAACCCAGCCCCCAGGATCGGCCAAAAAAGACCAAAGGGTTGCAATGGAATAACAGGAAAACCCAATACCTCAATGATATGTGAATTTTCACCTCCACAATCTCTTCCTCAGAAGGAACCATTCTTCTCTCAATTATGGAAGATGTCACCAAGTGAATACTCTCAATTTTTCATATCCCATGATCTGGTGAAATCAATTGTAATTTTCATGATAGAACACTTTTGGAATTTCCTTCGGGTCCTTGTCCATAAAACAGCTCCTAGGGAGCCATCAATGAAGAGGACAAGGTCTCATGGGGGCATAGAAGAAGGTGATCTTGTCAAAATTCCAACGAGATTCCAATAATACACTACAAAAATATAAATCCCATCAATGATATCATTTAAGACCCACTATAACATAAGACGGATTTACAGGATTCTAAATAAGTATTTTGTGTTCATGAGATGGTCCACACTAATATGAATATTCAAGGTGTGAGTACATGAAACAAGAGGCTCTCCCAAAATTTGGGCATTCCCTTGAATTATCCACCTCTACATCCTCGAAAGGAACATAATAAAGGAGAATATTTGGGTGATACCATGTATCAACTTCCCCCCAGAGAAGGCCAATCCCTTTTTCTAGAGGAAATATTTTCCCAGTAAGAGGAGGAAATGATATAGTTTAGAAGAATAATTGAAGAGTTACTTTAAGGAAGTATTCCTATAAGATATTCTCACCAAGAAGACCCTCAAATTTTACATCTTGTTTTCACACCATAGTAAAGACGGTTTTCTACAAAAACTATTGAATAGAGGGAACATCTAATTCTTGTGGGACATAAACCAACAATAAATATGAATCACGCTATAGAAGATCAATAATTCCCTCCATTGGTTACATAGATAGAACATGGTTAGTCACATCCTTATTGGACTGCCCCTATTGGTTACCCAGGGTAGACACCAGTAGTTCCATCACTAGTGGCCCTTCTAGTCACCACACCCATTCAGTGTCCAGTTGCCACACCTATTTAGGTTCCAACTCATCCAGATATTCCTCAAATTCATATTAACAGCACTGAGTCAATAATGACTCGATTGGAAGCAATGGAAGAATGGTTTATTCTAGTAAATATTGAAAAAAGTCTTACCCTAAATGGGTTGATCCAAGCCTCCTGTTACAAACATTTGGAATCCTATATTTGTGATTTTCAATTTCTTGAGAGATTCGTAGTAGCACATGATGGATTTCATATCTCACAATGATCCGATGATGGGGACCACTGACTAGCAGGAATAATTTAAACTCATATGATCCTTTCAATCACTACAGGGGATGACCTTTGTATGGTTTACAAGTTTATAGTCTCGAATGATCACATGATTTGATGATCTCTGTCATAAGATCATCTCCTATGTTACCTAATCATAGAAAAAGACTACAATTTTGATCTTATTTACTACATGAAAAGGAATAATGAAAGAGTCTCAGACTTCATTACTTAGTGGAAATAATTGATTATCTCCTTGAACTTACTGCTCCCTTAAGATTTTTTTCCCTATCTATGTATAAAATGTTTTTTACGAGTTTTGTACAATATTTATCCCTATAAAATACACATGATGGTTTCAAGATGTAGTTATAATTTCTCAACATCTAGTAAAATACATCACATATACCAAATCCATGTCCCAGGTAATCCCATCATCTCAGGGAAAGTGAATAAGAATGGAATATGCCACTACAGTAACACTTAAGAAGGCCCCTTTACTCACTCCAACATCAAGGCATGAATCAAACCATAGGGATCCACCTCTTGAGTGTAAAAAATAAAGGCCAACATATCATGATGATCCAAGAGATCAGAGGAAAATTTTTTTTTAAGAGTTTATAAAATGGTCTATTCCTTTTGGAATGACTAAGTCCTTCAGTATATCATCTTAGATATGGAAAAAATATAACTCCAGTTTCCAAATCCCAATAATACTAACAAAGAGGGTGATAAGAATCTCCCAAACTATTTCACTTTTCAAAAAATTGTCAGAGCATCCCATCTAAAAGTGAATTATTTTCAAGGACATCCTACAAAAGATGGTGGATTCTAGGAATGTGAAAGTGAAAAATTCACCAACCCAGGTAGCATACATTTCTGTTACCGATCCGATGGAAGAAGGAGTGTGGAAAGAAGTTAAAATAAATAATTTTTATAAGTTATATGACTAAATGGTAATAAAAACAATCAATCGGAATCACATCATTCTAAAAACACAATTGAAACGACCATTTTTGCCTCCTGTCATATCCACTACAGAAAATCCAAGATTATCAAAATACCCTACTTCTGAAGGCCAATCATCAAAAAATAAACATGTCCAAAAGGATAAGGATTAAACATGTAAATATGATCTTATGTAAATGCTAAAGTTGTCCTTGATCTTAGTAGATTTCTTATCAAAATCTATAAATCACAAGTACCATCCTACCAAACGGTTCCAAAAAATTCAACCCCTTGGCAGAATCTTCATCACATGGGGAGTTGATCTCTGGTTCAATTAATGTTATTAAATTAATGGATCCATAATAAAATAATTATTGTAACACCCAAATATTTCATAGTAAGTAATTTTCTTTAATTCAATAGCTTGCACTACACGCAACACCGAGTTCGAGCGCACCGTGACATACCAAACTAGTTGTTCGAAAGAAGTTATGAATAGTATTAATAGAATTTTAAATTTTATATACTCCATATAATTTTAGAATCCATATTATGTGTTTCTTAGACATAATATAAGAACAAATTCATTTTTTTCAAATAAAAGAATTGTTTTTCAAAAAAATGAAATTTTAAAACCTTTTAATGGAACCCATTTTTATAACCAATATTTAACAATTTTATATATTCAATTTAATGAAATTAAATTTTTCTTTATAATCGGGACATAAAACTTTATTTTGGATAAATTTTTTGTACTTTTCTAATAACTTTTATATTTTGATGAATACTGAAATATACTAAATTTTAGTTGGAAATAACTTTTGAGAAAAATTAATTTGTAGTGTTAAGTTATGTATTTTAATGGTTTGTAAGTATAATTATATTATATTTTTATCATTTCATACAATTTAAGTGATTATAAGTAATTTCACTTTAAAATTTTACCGAAACACATGTCAATCTTTTGATAGTTTTTACTTTTTAAAAAACACGCTTTTTGGTTTTGACAATGGGAATTAATTTTAAATTAATTAATGAAATTCCCTGTTTTGAATTTGGTAAAATAGAATTCATTTTTGAATTCATAAAATCAAAATTAGCTTAGGGTAGTTTTTTAGTATTTTTCTGAAAACATTCAATTTTTGATGAATAGTGAAAAACATCGCGTTATTGTTTAAAATCGACTTTTTATTTGAATAATTATTTATTTTACATAAATTTATTTTATGTAAAAATAGATATATAATATCTATAAATGTTCAATATAATTCATTGGAGTAATTTTATAATAAAATTAGATGTATAAAATTTTATTGAACTTTTTACCATCTTTTACACACCCCTATGACCATTTTCAAATTTACATAAAACATAATTTTACCACTTATTTGAGTTGAATTTAAAAAATCAAAGAGACATGTTTGATATCATTAAGTGAAATATGGTTCAATATGATGGAAATAATTTTTGGTGAATAGTAACTTTTTATTTTATTTACCACGTTTAAAAGTAAATAGGGTAATTAAGAGTAGAAATGATATTATTATTACCCTAACACATGTCATAATTCTATTAGATAAGATTAATTTGACCAAAAACAAAATAAGTAATAAATTATGATCCTTTAGATCCACTTGGATTAGATTTGGACATTTATTATTATTTAATTCAAAGAAGAGTTGAAAGTGTAAAATTCAAAATTTAATAACTAAACCATTTTCAATATAAGGATAAAAATAAGATAAATTTGAATATAAATATTCATTATAAATATAAAAATATTTCCTAAATATTGGTATTTTATTTATAATTTTCAAAAATTAAATAATTAAATTTATTTATGACACAATGATGATGCAGTAATTACCTAATTACTGAAATATTAAAATAATTGATGTTATAAATATCAAAATAAATGGAATTTGAGACTTTTTATGAATTAATATATTTTTATATGTTAATATGACTTGTTAGGGTTGGTTAGATGAATTTTATTCGAACTAATAATGATGTTATGAATTTACAAAAAACAAAATACCAAATACTATCAAAATTGACATAAAACAATTTTTAAAATAAATATTATATTATTAATTAATATTCAATTCCTAAAAATATATGGTTTGGAAAAAATACTGATATAATGATACATGTATCATTAATGAACTACTTGCGGAAATCTTGGAAATTTATAGAAATTTTATTAACCATATAATATAAAAATACAATGAGAAATGGTAAATGTAAAACTATTTAACTAAGATTTAAATCTAAAAGATAAAGTTAATATAGTGACCCAAACTTATCTAAATCCTATTTTTTGAGTGGTTTTATACCCATCCCCACCTTATCAATTAAATAATTCATTTTTGGGCCCTTATATACCAAAAATTATTTTATTATAAAATAATATTTCTTGCTTTTCCTAAGTTGCCCCTCACCCCTCTTATAAAAGGGCACCCACCCTTCTAACAAATTCACACCTTCAAATCCATTATGCTCGGACAACCCCAGACCAAATATCCTCCCAAATCTCCTGAATTAATCTTATAAACCTTAGTTTAGTCATAATTCCAACCTAAGGATCCCTTTTGATCAAATAAAAATGAAGAACCTGAAGAAGAGGTAAATATTTCCTCACAACTTTCAAGTTCCTTTCTTCTTCCACTTCCTCTTTCTTAGTTTTTTCCATTCTAAAATAATAACTCCAGTATATTATATATAATTTGATGTTATTTTAAATATTTTACAGCCATATTCATTATTCTATCCATCCATTGAATGACATGTCACCATACGTGTGTATGTATGGCTTACCGTCTCCACGTCGTGGTATAACTTTTATTCAATACATTATTATTTGGATGGGTATAATAATGGTGTATAATAGGTGTAAATAATAAATATAACATGATAATGATTCTGTATATATGATATACCATTGAATTATATATGATTTTAATATCAAAAGAATGATATTATCACTTGTGCGTACGTACAAATTACCGTCTCCAGGAACACGATTAGATTTATTCCCCATCGTATCCATTCAAGAATAATTCTCATTTTATGATGAAAAATAATGTGTAAAGAGTTAATATCATTCTTAATATTAACATGATACATACCATCCATAAAAAACATGACTTACTTATCCAAGCATATAAAGGAGAATGAACCAGTTTACACCAAAAACGACTATAATACTAAAATATCAATATTAGAATATCATATATGATATCATATTAATGTATATGGTTATTGTATAATTTAATAACAATTATTTCACCATTATACAGGAGATTAATGTACCCTCAACCAAGGAAAATTATATGGTAAGGGATTTCTTATCTCACATTTAATTCCATCAGATTTCCACTGATCATCCCTTATTTATTGCATTTAGTGTATTGTGTACTGCCATTTGATATATATTATCATGATTCTCTTTATAATAATGGTATTCTCTGATTCAATTTTTGGTTATTAACTTTTCGATATACGACTCGATTGATTACAACGAATTAAGGGTTTTTCATCTCACTTTGTATTCCCATGAGATTCGTGCTATATTGGCAACTATTTTATTTTGTTTGGTGTATTTACTGTCAATGATTTTATTCTTGGTGTAATATACTTTAATTTATGATTATTTACATATTCATTGTATGATCCTTCATTCATGGGTTGTTTGTTTCATAAGTTACCAAATCGGTAAGGGGATTTCAATTTTCAATTTCCACTCAGTGGGCTTTACACATACTTCATTGATTATTTTACTCCAGTATTATGTGTGGAATCACTATTTATTATTTATGTAGTAATTTCTACTCCCCATTGTGTGGATATAATTTTTATACACATAATCACTCCATTGATAATTTCTCGTGTCATTGATATAAACTTTATCTTAACTCAATTTCAATTCACTGAGTTAAACATCCAAGTTATTGGTGTTGTTTTTACAAGCATATGTGTGAATGTCCTCTAATTGATTTACACTGAATATCCAATCATATTGAGTGTATTTATATTTTTCAAACATAATTATGTCATTGAATTATCCTTTACCTAAGGATACTTTCTTTATAAGGGATTTCATCTTAATTTACGTTCCATTGAGACTTCTTTGTTGTTATACACCAATTCACTTTTATATGGTGTATATAATGTAATTTGACATAGTATATCATGAATCCATTTATTATCATGATATTATAAATTTTCTATTACCTGAATTATTTTTATTCAAGTGTCTCTCTTTTGGTTCGTAACTCTAACTAAAATATCATTTTAAATGTTTTAAAGATTTATTTTTCTAAATCATTCTCATTAATTCCCAAGTTTTCAAAATGGTTTTAAGGATTTATTTATTAGGACATTAATTTTTTAAAGTAAAAATTCCTTTTAAATGTTTCTTAGTGGTATGGGACACTTTGATTCAAATATATTTTTTTAAATGAATTCTTGACAAATAGTGTGACTTTTTTATGTTTTCAAGAAAAAGGGTGATAGTTCTCTCAAATAGTTTTGATGATTATTTAAATCTATTTAAATATCCTTCATTATTCTCGATTGAGGTTAATATATTACAATGAAATATTCCATATTTTATTGAATGTGTTATTTTTGAAAATGGATGTGCTATTTTTATACCATTCATGATTTGTGGATAAAGTGTTGACATTTCATACGTTAGTTTTAAGATGAATTTTTATGTTACGTTTCAAAATTTTCATATGAGAAATGTGTTGGACTTAGTAAGTGATTGATGGAGCCCTCTATAGCTCCTAGATGCATCGGTAGGTCTCATGATACAAACTTTTTTCTTATTACAAGGCCTTGACAAAATCTTATTTGTATTCTTAGAATAAGGCATTGACTATGTGGTTGTAAATTCCGGAATTATGAATTCCATAATTATGAAAGTGGTTATTGATATTACATGTGATTATTCAACTCGTATAATATCCTTATGAATATGTAAATGGAATTATTTGATTTTATATTTTCCATATTATGCTGATGTTCATGTTTTAGAGGATTTTGTTTTAGTCTTATACATTGCCTTAAATGTTTATTCTTATTTATGAACATTTCCTCTTTATTGATATCCTTACTGAGCATATGAACTAACACCATTATATGTTTTATTTTTCCCAAGATACGAAGAAGTATATTATGACTCACCTACATGGATAGTCTATGGGATCTTAGTGTTTTCTATGGAAACAATTTTTTGTAATTTTCCTTTTACGACGTAATTTAAACCTTATGAATGTATCTAGTACTTCCAAGGCTAATAAACTAATCGGTCATTTGAGACATGATTTTTGTGATCATCCCAATGATATGTAATAATTCACAGACTCTGGGCTTATAGGGTCTGGGTGTTATAGTTGATATTAGAGGATGTTTACTACAAGCATTGGAATCTAGATTTAGATAAACTCTGATTAGAGCACATTAACCTAAGATGGACATTGAGAATTAGTATAGAATAACTTCCTAGAATTTTGGTATTGTAGATATTATGTGGGTTTTCTAAACAATACATCCTTTTCTGGATACGAGCAGGTAGAGGTGGCTCTTGCACTGATGTACCTAGGAGTGAAACTCCGACAAGGAGTTTTGGACTTGACCCTCAGTTTCTTGGTTCACAACAATGGGCCTTGCTGCACTCTTGGTTACGACACTCCTGGGGGATATTCTTAGGATAATTCAAATTTTCTTTACAAACTAATTTGAAGGATTTTAATATAAGATGGTAATAAATAATCATCGTTAATACTAAGGTGTTTTATATTAAAAATAAGATGTTATGTTATTCTCTAAATGATTTTATGACTCACACTATGCTTTCTTGTGTTAGTCAATAGCTGGATTCCAAGGAAGTCATAGTAACATTTAACTTGATGTACAAGGTGGTAACGATGGAGGAAATGAAAACAGAATGGAATGTTGATATGATTAAAAGATATTGTGTTCATGCTTAATCAGTTTTCCAAAAATATGATCAACAACATATATATTAACCAACTCCCAGACTCAAAAAATAAGAGAAAGGTTGTGAATGATAAGAGCTCCAACAGTAGAGAAAATAGAGAATCGAAAGCTCAATTTCTATCATGTTGGAAATGTGGAAGGAGAAACATAGGGAAGTGTCTTAATGGAACAAATAAATGCTTTATGTGTGGAATGTAAGGAAATAATGTAAATAATTTCTAAGGAAAAATGAAGAGTACTATGGAATAAAATAAAAATGATCCCAAGAATCCATTTAGAGACATTTTTTGTAAATGTAGGGGACCAAGGCACTACCCAGGTGAATTCCCTATTCTATAGGATAAACCCTTGGTCAAGGAAGAACCTATGTGGTAATAAATGGATGGTCAAATGTTTAAAAGTGTTATTGTTAATTGTTTATGGGATTACTTTGGAAGACTTTTCTCTTATGTGAAACCCTGCAGTTTATTATGTGAAAATGCAATTTTAGGAAAAATTGTGTTTTATATTTTTTATATATTTATAAATAACCATTTGGGTTTATATGATCCTTGAATTGGAGGTAATAAAATGTTATTAAATTTTGGGATGAAAATGCAAGGTATGAGATAAAATTTGTGGTGAAATTATTTTATAGTTATTTTGGGAAATTTATCTCATTTTTTGAATGTTATAAAATCCAGTTTTTTTGAAAAATGACAACACACAGACCGTGTGACAACCCATCATGTCAGACAAAGCTGCTGGAATCAAACCCACAACCATAGTGCAATTGGGATTTATCACATACCATTGGACTACGTGAAGTCCCTAGTTAGTGTGAATAATTATTTTTAGTTAAATGATTTTATTGATCAATAATATGTTGATTTGGGATATTATGTGTTATCGAATGGATATTCGTAGTATAGGAAAATTATTTGGGGATTAAGTGATAAATTTTATTTTGGAAGACATTATCTCTTTGGGGAATACTATATGTCTAAGGAAAATAGAATACTATGGGATTTTATTTGAGGAGTAATGGTGTATTTTTATCTCTTTTTTTATTGTGGACTTATAGAGATTTGGGTTATTTAAGGAACATATTAACCTTTCATAGGGAATATGTGATTAGGTTATTTAATTTTAAGTATGTGACTTTGATAGTGGAAAATGTTATTTGGAAATGCAATTTAACATGGAAGACTACATAATCAAATTCTTCTATGATTTTGGTTTCAATATTAGTTTGGATTATATTGATGGATTTTAAGGACAATTGTTTATTGAATGGTATTTATTGAACTTCGGGTATTGTTGGTTTAATTTTAGATATTAAGATAAGTTATTCTTTATCTAAAGTATTATCCTTTTTGGGGATCATCTGATCTGGTACTAACTATTTTGGATTTGGTTAATATCTAAAGACAAGGTAAATATATATAGTTTATCCTTTGTGGATTATGTGATTCACTAAAACATGATTCTAGCACTTTAGGTGTGACCAAGTCATCTTTAACACTCATCGTTTGAAAAAAAGATGTGTTAGTTGTATAAATTTATTAAAGGATGAAACTCTACCTAAAAAGTAATTATATCTCTTTATGTTCTTATTAAATCTAAAAAAAATTCCTCAACATTATGAAATGGAACATAAAAAAAAGTATTTGTTTACTTTTGCTACAAGGAAACTAATGAATGTTTATCTAATCACATGATTGTGTTTTTCATATTGTTAAATTCCTCCTAATCATGTTTTATATCACTCTCCACTAGAACATGACACTTATTTTATCTTTCATATCTATGTTTTCCTACATGTAATCCTAGTGTGGGTTATCTCGGGTGACCTTTGTACTTCTCTTTATTTATTTTAAAGAGATAGTTATATTGATTCTTTTTCCGATGTGGGACTTTCAATGAATATCCCAAGACCAATTTTAAAATTGTGAGGACGCAATTTCCAAAATGGGGGATGAATGTAACACCCCAATACTATATAGTAAGTTATTTTCTTTAATTCAATAGCTTGCACTACACGCAACACCAAGTTCGAGCGCACCACGAATTACGAAACTATCCATTCAAAAGTAGTTATGAATATTATTAATGGAATTTTGAATTTTATATACTCTATATAATTTTACAATCCATATTATGTGTTTCTCAGACATAATATAAGAACAAATTCATTTTTTTCAGATAAAAGAAGTATTTTTCAAAAAAATGAACTTTTACCAACTTTTAATGGAAAACCCTTTTTAAAACCAATATTTGAAACTTTTATATATTCCATTTAATTAAATTAAATTATTATTCAGAATCGGGACATAAAAATTTATTCTGGATAAGTTTTTGGTACTTTTCTAAAAAAAATTATATATTGATGAAGACTGCAAAATACTAAATTATAATTGAAAATAACTTTTTTAATCAAAATAATTTATAGGGTTAAGATATGTATTTTAATGGTTTATAAGTATAATAAGATTATATTTTTATCCTTTAATATAATTTAGGTGATTATAAGTAGTTTCACATTAAATTTTGACATAAACAGATGTCAATCTTTTGATAGTTTTTACTTTTTAAAAAACATGCTTTTCTGTTTTGACATTTCGAATTAATTTTAAATTAATTATTGAAACTTATATGTTTTGAATTTGGTAAAATAGAATTCATTTTTTAAATTATAATATAAAAATTAGGTTAGGGTAAATTTTTGGTATTTTTCTAAAAACATTCCTTTTTTATGAATAGTGAAAAACATTGAGTTGTAGTTTAAAATTGAATTTTTAATTAAATAATTATATATTTTATTTAAATTTATTTTTGGTCAAAATAGATATATAATACCTATATAAGTTAAATATAATTCATTGGAGTCATTTTATAATAAATATAGATGTATAAAATTTTATTAAACTTTTTACCTTCTTTTACCAACCCCCTAGGTGCATTTTCAAATTTACATAAAACTTAATTTTACCGCTTCTGTTAGTAGAATTTAAAAACTCCAAGAGACATGGTTTGTATCAGTAAGTAAAATGTGGTTTAATAAGATGCAATTAATTTTTGTGGTGAATAGTAACTTTTTACTTTTATTTACAACAGTTAAAAGTAATTAGAGTAATTAAGGGTAAAAATGTTATAATTATTACCCTAACACATGTCCTAATTCTTTTGGATAAGTGTAATTAGACCAAAAAATCATTAGGAATAAAATATGATCCTTTAGGTCCACTTGTATTAGATTAGGACAGTTATTATTATTTAATTCCATGAAGAGTTGAAAGTATTAAATTCAAAGTTAAATAACTAATCCATTCTTAATATAGGGTTACACATAAGATAAATTCTAATATAAATATTCATTAGAAAGATAAATATATTTCCTACATAATAGTATTTTATTTATAATTTTTAGACATTATATAATGAAATTTATTTATGATACAATGATGATGGAGTAATGAACTAATTAATGAAATATTAAAATAATTGATATTATAAATATCAAAATAAATGTAATTTGAGACTTTTTATGAATTAAAATAATTATCTAGGATAATATGACTTGTTAGGGTTGGTTAGATGAATTTTGTTTGAATTAATAATGTAGTTATGAATTGATAAAAAACAAAAACCCAAATAGTGTCAAAATTAACATAAAAGAGTTTTTAACACAAATATTATATTATTAATTGATATTCTATTCCTTAAAATCTAAGGTTCAGCCAAAAGACTTATATTATGATTGGTGTAACATTAATGAACAAATTTGGGTTCTATTATATGTTTATAGTAATATTAATAACTATATAATATAAAAATACAATGAGAAATGATTAATGTCAAACTATTTAACTAAGAGATAAATCTAAAAGATAAAGTTAATATAGTGACCCAAACCTATCTACAATATATTGGTTGAGTGGTTTTAGACCCATAACCACCTTATCCTAAAAATAATTCATTTTTGAGAAATTATAAACCGAATATTATTTTATTATAAAATAATATTTCTAGCTTTTCCTATGGTGCCCCTCGCCCCTCTTATAAAAGGGCACTCCCCCTTCTCTCTAATTCACTCCTTCAAAGCCATTATTCTCATTAAACCCCTGCACAAATATCCTCCAAAATCTACTCCCTTCATCTTAGAGGCCTTACTTTAGTCATAAATTCAATCTAAGGAGCCCTTTTGATCAAATCAAAAAGAAGAACTCAAAGAAGAGGTAAATATTTCATCACCTCTTTCAAGTTCCTTTCTTCGTCCACTTCCTCTTTCTTAGTTGTTTACATTATAAAATAATAACACCAGTATATTCTATATACTATGATGTTATTATAAATATGGTACATCCATATTCATTATTTTATCAATTCTTTTAATGACATGTCACCATACGTCCGTACGTACGGTTTACCATCTCCACGTCGTCGTGTAGTTGTTATTCAATACATTATTACTTGTATGTGTAAAATAATGATGTATAATTGGTTTAAATTGTAAATAAAACATTATAATGGTTCTGTATATATGATATACCATCCATTTATAATTGATTTTAATATCAAAAGAATGATATTTTTGCTCAAGCATACGTACGGATTACCGTCTCCACGAACGCGATGACATTCATTCCCCATCGTATCCATTCAAGAAAAATTTAAATGTGAAGATTAAAGATAACTTTTAGAGACTTCATATAATTATGAATACTAATAAGATACATCCCATCCAAAAAAAACATGTCTTACGTAACCAAGCATATAAAGGAGAACGAATCAGTTAACACCCGAAACGATGATAATACTAAAATATCAATATTAGAAGATCATATATGATATCATATTAATTTATATGGTTGTTGTGTAATTTAATAACAATTATTTCACTATTATTTAGGATATTTAAATACCCCCGACCAAGGAAAAGTACAAGGTAAGGGGTTTCTTATCTCACATTTAATTCCATGAGATTTCCATTGTTCGCCACATATTTATTTCATATGGTGTATTGTGTACTTCCATTTGATATATATTATCACGATTCTATTTTTATTCATGGTATTATGTGATTGATTTGTTGGTTGTTATATTTTGGACACACGAATTGATTGATTACAATGAAGTAAGGGGTTTTCATCTCACTTTTTATTCCCGGGAGATTCTTTCTATATTTGCCACTATTTCCTTTTGTGTGGAATATGTACTATAAATGATTGTATTCTTGGTGTAATATAATTTAATTTATGGGTATTTACATCTTCATTATATAATCTTTATTCCATGGTTTGTATGTTTCATATGTTACCAAATCGGTACGGAAATTTCAAGTTTAAATTTTTACCTAGTGGGCTTTACGCATACTTCATTTATTATTTTACTCCAAGATTTTGTGTAGAATCATTATTTATTATTTATGTAGTAATTTTTACTCCCCATTGTGTGGATATAATTTTGATAAACATTATCAATCTGTTGATAATTTCTCAAGTCATTGATATAAACATGATCTTAACTCTATTTCCATTCATTGAGTTAAACATCCTAGTCATTGGTGTTGTTTTTTCAAGAATATGTGTGAATTTTTTATGATTCATTTACACTGAATATCCAATAATATTGAGTGTATTTATATTTTTCACACATAATTATGTCATTGATTTATCTTTTACCCAAGGGTACTGTCTTTATAAGGGATTTCATCACTATTTACATTCCATTGAGACTTCTTTTTTGTTATAAACCAATTCACTTTTATATGGTGTATATAATGTCCATTGAAATAGTATATCATGAATCCCTCTATTCTCATGATATTATACATTTTTTATTACCTCAATTTTTAGTATTCATGTGTCTCTCTTTTGGTTAGGAACTATAACTAAAATACAATTTTAAATGTTTTAATGATTTATTATTATAAATCATTCTCATTAATGTCCATGTTTTAAAAATGGTTTTAAGGATTTATTTATATATACATTAATGTTTTAAAGTTAAAATTCCTTTTAAATGTTTCAAAGTCATATGGGACACTTTGATTTAGAAATATGTTTTTAAATAGCTTATTGAATAATTGTGTGACTTTTAAATGTTTTAACGATAATGGGTGATATTTCTCTCAAATAGTTTTTGATCATTATTTTCATCTATGTCAATATACTTCATTATTCTCAATTGAGGTTAATCTGTTACAATAAAATCTCCCATATTGTATTCAATTAGTTATGTTTGTCTGTGGATGTGCTATTTTTATACCATTTAGGGTTTGTGGATAAAGTATTGACATTTAGTATACTAGTTTTATTACGGATGTTTATGTTATGTTTCAAACTTTTCATATGATGAATTCATTGTACTTAGTAAGTGACAGGTGGAGCCCACTATAGCTCATCAATTCATCAGTAGGTCCCATGATACAAACTACTATCTTGGCATAAGGCCTTGACAAAATATTATTTTTAGTCATGGCACAAGGCCTTGACTATGTGGTTATGAGGACTATCATTATGCATTCCATCATTATGAATGTGGCTGTTTATATTTCATGTGATAATTCAACTAGTATAATATCCATGTGAATAAGTAAATGACATTATATGATTTTATCTTTGTCGTATTATACTTAAGTTCAAGTTTAAAAGGCTTTTTTTAAATCATATACATTGCCTAAAATGTTTATGCTTATTTATGAAAGTTTCCACTTTATTGTTATCCTTATTGAGTATCTGATATAACCCCTTTCTATGTTTTATTTTTATAAGGATGCGAGGAAGTATATTATAACTGACCTGGTGGGATAGTTTATGGGATCTTAGTGTTCTCTATGGAAACAATGTTGATGTAGTTTTCCATTTTATGATGAAATATAAACCTTATTAATATATCTAGTACTTCCAAGGCTAATAAACTAATCAGTCATTCAAGACGTGATCTTCTATGATCATGCCAATGATATGTGATAATGCACCATCTCTGGGGTGCTGGGGTCAGGTTGTTACAATGATTATGATTATGAACCTGATTTCACTACAAATGATTCGGGAACTAGAGGAATAGGTTGCTAGGATCGAGGAGATAGGGGAATACTTAGTCGTTCTAGGAGCCACTACTTCAACAAAACCCCTGCTCGAACCGTCTAAAGGGCTGAAACTCATGTGAAATATCTCCAACAATCTCAATGGTAAGAAGGGAGATCATTTTACAAAAAATATAGGGACTACCCTGCCATTATTATCATGGAATTTCATTTAGAGTATACGCCACCACCTTATTGGTAGGTAGGTGGATCCAGCCAACCAAATCCACAAAGAAAAGGAGAAATTCCAGATATTATCCCAATTAAGAGCCCATCAACATTAGGAGTATCATCTCCTAGGGAACCTATAAAAGAAAATCTTCATTCTGGGAAGTGCAGATGTCATGATTAAAAATATGATGTCTTGAAGCAACAAGAAAATTTTTCAACCATGTTATCAATCATGTATGCTCTGAGTCTGTAAAAATTCCTCTGTGAAGCAATCATTGAGGCATTATCAAGCCATCGTGAATTTGAAGTTGAGGTTCCTACTGCTGAAGTATATCGTGAGAAGAATGATCCTATAGAATTCCATGCAGTCATTTCCATCATCGACCAAGATGAAGATATAGTCATAGAAGGACATGCCATACCCTTGTACAAATCTAGCATGTTAAATGACATTTTTATCTATCATTACTTAATCGATAATGGCTCATAAGACAACCCCATCTCAGTTTAGAATCTTTTTCAAATATGTATTAATTAATCTCACTTGTCTTTCTCTACTCTGATGTTATAGGGATATAAAAATAATGAGAAATAACCTCTCTGTGAGATCACACTCAGAACTCAGTTAAGAGATTTGGTTTCTGACTCAAGGTTCACAGCGGACTTGTAGGACATATCTTTCACTGTTCTGTTGGGATTACCTTGGTTACATCTGCATGTAACCATTCCTTCATCACACCACCAATTTCTCAAATATTTTATCAACAGCCAGATTATAATATTTTATGGTTACAAGTCCACATTAAAATAATATGAAACAAAATACATTAATAAAAGGTTATATCACAATAAAGGGAAGCAATGAATGGATAATGATTCCACTCGAATCAATTCCCCAAATGGATTGGAGATGATCCCGTTTATCCCATTTAAGTGGCTCGATGTAGATTATGTGATACATATTAATCATATTAAATGGGTGGACAATAATTCACTATTTTATTCGGCAGCTTAATTAATTTCAATCATGAATTTTGAGCCAAATTGTGCTGAAGATGTTATCACCCCTTTAAATGATAATGAAATATTGAATGAAAATTCCATCATTCGATCCCCTAATCCTAAAAACTGAACAATTTTTTAACCTAAGATAAGTCTTCATGACTATAGTAGAAAGTGAAGAAACTCATTCTCAATTTCTTTTTTCCCATTTATGAATCCAAGAAGGATACATTCCAGTAAGTGATCTTGAATGGATTGCCTTAATCTATGGATGTCTGAATGGTGACTCCCCTCTCCCCTCTAAGGAATTTATTTTTTCATCTCCTCCCCAAGTAGAATCACAAAAATTTGATCATGATGAAGATGAATATGAAGAGGAAGAATAATTATATTTCAAGGATTCTTAGATAGTATATAAGGAAGGCTTCTCCATCACCGTGGATGAACTCAATTAATCAAATAAGGGTACAAAATAAGATCAGAACCTCACTCTAATTAGTGCATCCATGACTCCCAAAGAACATGAGGTATAAAAATATTTTCTAAAGCATCATTAGGATGTGTTTACATGGAACTAAAAATACATTCTAGGACTTGTACCTAAGGTTTCCACCCATCCTTTGGGTTTTCCATAAAATCATCGAAGATACAAGCAAGCAACCAGGAGGACACACCCAACTCCCATCTCAATGATTGAGGTTGATGTGGAAAAAATCATCAATAATGACTTTATTAGAGAGGTGTAGTACCCAAAATTTATATACCAAATTTTATCTATGGAAAATAATAATGGTAAAATCATATTTTGCATCGATTTCAGATATCTCTACCGGCATTGTCCCAAAGATGAGTTCTCGGTTCCAATCAAAAAACAACTGATTCATGCAACAACTAGATACCAATATCTTACCTTCGTGGATAGATACTCATGGTACAATTAAATATTTATGGACCCTGAACATGTAGAATCCATAGTTTTCATATCCCCTCAATGTGTATTCATCTATTGTATAGTTCCTTTTGGATTGAAGAGTACTGGTTCCACATACCCACATGCTTTGCATCATATCTTCAAACCCTTATTGGGGAATTTTTTTTTGAATGCTATGTTTATAATTTAGTGGTGAAATCCTAGAACCCATCTAAACACATGAATGACTTAGATACCATATTCCTAAAGCTTCAATAGCATAATCTAAAGAATAACCATTTAAAATATGATTTTAGGGTAACCTAGGGAAAATCTATGAGCTTTATTATATTCCATCGTGGAATCAAAGTTGATCCTAAGAAGACTAAATCTATCCTTTTCAGGTCACCTCGTCGAAACATGAAAGAGTTATTGGAATTCAAGGACACTTGTACTACATTCATCACTTCATATTCAACATTAAATGAAAGGGATTACCCATAACAAATTTGACAAAGAATGGGGTCACATATCAGCGGACCAATGAATGATAAGAAAAATTTTATTTCATCAAAAAATACCTCTTTATCCAACTAGTGTAGATTATAACTGGTGAATGAGTGTTTCTTAATTCTATATATAAAAACATTATAGAGATCATTGTGTAATTTTATTTCCAAAAATAATTATGTCGGGAATGAAAAAAACCTTTAATTTCTTAGTCGTACTATGCTCAATGTAGATACATGATATTCAAATACTGATAAGAGCTTCTTGATGTTAATATTTATAGTTCCAAATCTTAGGAACAATCTACACAATCACGATATCCACTTGGTCTCTCGAAATTAGCTACTCAAATTTATCCTCACTCGTCCTATGCTAAATGGAAATCTGACATAGTGGGTAGTTATCCTATAGAAGTTTGATATATAGTTTTTTCCATATAAAGATGTAAAATTCCAAGCCTTCGCAGACTTCCTTGCTGAGCACCCATCTGAAAATGAGACTTCATTTATTACTGAACAACCCGATGAACGAGTCTTCTCTATTTAGAAAATCCCTTGGAAATTGGAATGGTATATTCATGGTGCTTATAGGATTCCAACAGGGAAAATAATGGAAGACTCTAACCTCAAAAAATATGGGTTAGGAATTATTTTTATCACTTTATAGAATGTAGTGTTTCCATACTCTATCATGTTATCAGAAGGAGGGTCCAAAAATGGGGCATAATATCGTGCTCTCATTATAGGCCGGGATTGGCACTCCAATTTCCGAAGAACCACCTAGAGGTGAAGGGTGATTAAAAATTGATAATAAAGAAGATTAGTGGGGAATATTCCATTTGAAAAATTATCTAATTCCCTAGTGTGATTATTTATTAGGTTTAATGGTCGAATTACCCTCAGGTCCAACATGGACTCATGTCCCTCGATCATAGAATGCTCAAGAAGATATGTTGGAAAACATACCTATAGATTTTTTGTATCTGAATCGGGATGATACAATCATCATCATTGCCATAGTTGAATGGTTTCACATTTTGATTAGATCATAACATAAGGTATCAATGTAATCATTTCCTTTATTATCCATACAGTCTTACTATGGGATGGATGACACCCATCATGGAATATATCTAAGACTGGGTACTTCCACTAGATAGGGTTAAAGGATAGAAGATAAAAAGGTGAGTGGATAATTTCACTCTTTATTATGGACCAAATCATTAGAATGTCCTTTGTAATAGAGGATTGTATTGAGTCCTTCTCAAATGTGTTGGTGGTGTAGATACTGCGGTGTTTATGGAATAAGTACATGCAGGAGCCTATGGTTTCCACCAAATAGGGTATATGATTTTTGATCAAATCCAATGGATTTGGTACTAATGGCCTTTGATGAAGAATTATTTAAAAAAAATAAACTAAGAAGTGTCATCCCTAACAAGTTCATACCAATTTCATCCATCAACCCCCAAAGTTTCAACATACAACTATATACTTCTGGCCATCTTCCACAAGGGAGGTGGATGTTGTTGGACCATATCCTCTAGCTACAACTAATAAGTTAACGTACATCCATATTGTTACCATTTTCTCATCTAAATGGGATGAGGAAATACATCCAAAAGAAATCAAATCCAAAATAATTGTTACCATTTCAAATATAACATCATTACTAGAATTGGTGTCCCTCATACCATATTTATAGATAGCGATGTCAATTTTTGTCTTTCTGAGTTATAGAATCTATGTTAAGAACATAATATGAAATCCAATCATTCATACCCTATACCATGTAGTGGCCAATGGATAGATAGAGTCTTTTAACAATACCCTGTCGAACATACTCTAGAAGTTGGTTGATAAAAATAAGAAATCAAGGCCCAAAATTCTATTGCATGACTTATAAGATAATTGAACTATAACTCATACTAAAACAAGATAACCCCTGTACTCATTGGTGTATGGAACAGAAGTAGTCTTTTCTATTGAATATTAGTTTCTATCACTCTTTATTTCCATTTGTGAAAATCTATCCATAGATGAGAAATCCCAACAATTTCCGGATGAGATGGAGCGATGGGAGAAAAAGAGATTTCACACATTTAATCACAAGTAGGTGTATCAAAACAAGATAGTATTGGAATTTAACAAGATATTTATCCTTATTTCATTCCACCAATGATAACTATAATTGGTCTATAGGACTCTGATGATACTAGTAAATATGCCTAAGAAGCATGAGACAAAGTTAGAGGAACCATACTTCATACATATAGTCAACATTAATGGATTATTTTCATTAATCTTAATATATAGAGAACTCAATACAAATTCAACCAATGAATTGATCTTGAAGAAGAAATTTGTGTAATCAAACACATCCCATCTTAGATGTAGGATGTTAAACTGCATAGCGCCATTTTTCCTCACCAGATGACATTAAATTGTATTGTTAATGACTCCCATTTCTAACATCAATAAATACCCAAGATATCATAAGTTGACACTCATTGTGGTCTCAAAATATATGAGTATCATAAATTATTAAACCTCATACACATTGTCACCACTCCCTAGTGGAAGTTTATTTATGTTCTTACCTCTTTTTGGATCATACCTACATGGGGCATAACTTAATGAAGAACTATGTGTGGCTTGATTCATGCCCCATCAATATATATAGGGACACCTTTGTCTTATCCTATGATCCATTAAAAAAATTTCTTTCACGTCAGGTGACCTCATGTATTTACTGCATAATGATAAACTGTATAGTTAAACAAGAACTACGTGTGTGTTGATTATCATTCCAATGAAATAGGTAGTGATTCCCAGATCCCTAATATCAAGCACATCCATGATTATAAAGAAATAATTTCCCTTTTCCTTGTTTATGAACCAAATCAATATAGGTAATTATTCTAGAAAATGTGGCTTTATTCTCCTACCATTTTGTTTCTTGAGCCCAAACATTATCTAAAAAAATATCTAAAAAATAATAAATCCCCCTTCCTCACATCAAACCACATTTGGTACAGAAAACCTCCCCAAGAACTACATGTGGCTTGATTCTCATCCCATTGACATATGTAGTGATGCCTGGATCTCCAATCCTGGGTCTAGCTGTAATTATAAAAAAAATCTTCCACTACCTCTATATGTATCATACATACATGGGGAAATTTATCAAGAATTATTTGTGGTTTGATTCGTTCTCGAGGAAGATACGTAGTGACACCCAGATTTCCTATCTCAGGTCCATATGCAATTTTTAATAATCCCCTTTAACCCCTGTGTTCATGTGTCAAATCCAAACAGGGATCATTTCCAAGAACAATGTGTGGCTTTATTATCACCCCATTGAGATACATAGTGATGTCTAAATCTCCAATATAGGGTGCAACAGTGATTACATCATAAATACCCTTTATGTCAAATGTATGAATTTGATCTACAAATGGAGTCTATTAGGGACCGTGTGAGTCTTGATTCTCATCCAAATAGATAAATAGTGATACCTAGGTCTTATACCTTGGTTAATCTACCATGTTATAATACTTTCACATCAGTTCATCTCATCCTCACCCCCATGATGTTAAACTACAAGAAATATTAAGAACTATGTATAGATTTATTCACATCCCAATGGAATATGTAGCGATGCCTGGATCATATCTCATGTCTCAAAACCCAAGTAATTGAAATACAGAGATCCTTCACCTATGTTACCTTTATGTTGTAGAAGAAAATTTCACCACTCCTAATTTATCACACCGAACACATATCACAAGGGATTATGAATTTGGTAATGGATTTATATATATAAGTATGGTGTATTTATTCACATTGAGGCTATAATGATCCAAATTGGAATTACATAAAAGTCATTTTAGTTGTATTTGTACATGGTGGTAAACTACATAACACCTCTAGAACTTTGTGTGTTTTGATTGTCATCCCACTGAGATACTTAGTGAAGACTACGTCTTAAGACCTATCCCCAGTCACAGGGTAAAAGAAAAATACCCTTGTCTTGCTTAAAATTAAAAAATATATATTCACAAGATATTTTGTTTTGGGACCACTCCTTAGAGAATGCATTATGGAAAAAAGCGATGTCATTCTTCTACATATGAGACAAATCAGTACAAGGAACTTCAAACTCATGTCCAGTATCGGTTAGATTCTTCTTTTATGTATTAAAAATGCACCTTTTAAATTTAATGATTATAATCCTAAATACTTTCAAATATTTATAGCCTTTCCTCAACTTTTAATGTAAGAATGTATAATACCTTAGATACCATTTTCCCTACAATGATATATGGGCCCCAGTTAGCCTTCTATAAATTTTCACCATAATGGGTTTTCCAGCCAAAGGATTCCACTATTGGCCACGAAGTATGTGCCCCAATTATAATTTCAAAACTTATCTCTCATGACATGTTTGAAAACCAGTCGTAACTTCATTCTTAGAAGAACCCTCTTATATCACTTTAGACTTTTGTTGATGGTATGCTAGAAACTACAATTAAAAATCAATAGTAATCCTCTACATATTGGTCCCATTTACTTTCTCCCAACCTTAAAGTCTCTAAAACTATGGTTGATATTTACCCCATCATATGTTTAAATAATAATGGAATAATCATTGTCCATTTGACCATAAAAAATTAATTTTTCATTAATCTTATGGTCCTGGTCATATGACATTAAAGTACAAGAACCATTTTAGAGACCCACACTTGACATACATAGACATTAAATTACTTTTGTAGAATAATTAATACATGAAAAAAACAGATACACAAAGACAGTAATAGTTTAGTGTCTTTGGAAACATGGAACATAATGACATAATCTTCTAATAATGTTGAAAGATCTTCAACATCTCCCATAAAGATCTTCCCATTTGGTTTTCTTACCTAAAAACTTTCTTTATATCCTGGGGAAAATAAAACTTAAAAAGGGTGAGCTCAAATGCAGAGTAAGGGTAAACATGGAGAACATAGAAACAATCCATAAACATTTGAACGCAAAAACGTGAACATAAAACATCAAAATCATGACCAATGACATAAATCTTGGCAGTTAAAAAGTCATAGATCATAAAGTAACATTAATCATGATAAAATAAAACATATAATTGTGTCAAAACATTAAGCACATGGTATGATTTCCATAGTAGCCAAGGCATTGCTGCCAAGACCATCATCATGGACAAAGTCCCTTACTGAATCGAGTTAACTCCTCGCTCAAGTCTTGTATCACTGAACCGGATTAACTTGTCATTTCAGCCATGTCTATCTCATGATATATAAATCTTTACCCAGTTCATTGGAAGGAGATATAGCTCCCACCAAACTCATAATGAAATCATTATTTCGTGTGCCACAAAATAAACATACATCATTCATAACAACCTAACGAATAAAATGGGTTTCATAAACATTATCCCATCATAAAATAATCCATATAAAATAAATGGATATCATTTAATCATAAGAAAATTCATACAATGTAAATAATAAATACATTATACTTGAAACATAAACATACTAAATAATGTCACCATAGATGGAAAATAGTTTTGATAAAACAGTTGAAATAAATTCTTGAGGAAAATATACTTTCTTAATCAAAATCATTTTCTTTTTACAAAATTCAATAAAATTTTAAAATAAAAGGATTTTTTTTGAAAATAATCAAGAAATATTGTAGAGGAGGCTTCATGAAAATAATGCATTATGAAACTGTAAAAATCCGTTCATGTCGTATAAGTTAAAAAAACATTCTCCTCGTACTTTTAACGAAAAAGTCAAAAAGTACCTTATATAGTAACCAAAGGAATGATTACTACCATACAATGTGGTAAAAAGTCAAAAAATGGTAAAAATTAATTTAAACATACATAGAAGAATAGTAAAAAAAATTTGAAAACATTTTGAGATCATATGGACATGGATGATAAATATTTCCCCAGTAAATACTTATGAATAAAAAACATCAGATAAGAACGAGATTGGAATAATTATGCCTTACTTTAGGTCCAATTTCTTCCATACGTGTACGAAACTCATGTATAATGGGTTTAAAAATATTATTTACATGTAAAAAACCATTATAATATTTATGATATCATATATGATTCACTTATGACTTTATATTACCCATTCTTTTGTAAATTCCATGTTAAAGCAGTATTTTGGGTAAAATCGTTTAATTTATCGTACGTGTTTTGACTTTTTGTTCTTGATATTAATTCTCATATCCTGATTTACTTAATTCTGGAATGTAAAATGTGATTTATATATAATATATATTTGTCATATAAATATATATGACATATCGATAAATGTAAGGAAATACACCGTTCAGGGAGACGGTAGGTTGTCCATACGCATGAATGCCGTTTTCATTTCCTTATTGAATTCAATGGAATTAAGTAAATGAAACCTACATGTAAATAAATCCATTATAATTATTATTTAATATATTTCATGATTATTTATTATATATACATTATATTCATACTTTAATGGTTAATCGTGGAAAATGAATCTCATCGCGTTCATGGAGATGGTAGTCCGTACGTACGCACAAGCGTCAATATCAATCTTTAGATATTAAAATAATATATAATTGGATGTTATATCATATATAAAGAATCATCATAATGTTATATTTATTATTTATATCATTTATACTCATTATTACACCCATCCAAATGATGAAATGTTTGACCAACAAACTACACCACGACGTGGAGACGGTAAGCCGTACATACGCACGTGTGGTGACTTTTTCATTTAGTGGACAGATAAAATAAATAATATGGTTGTACAATTTTTATAATAACATCATAGTATATTGAATATACTGAAGTTATTAATTTAGAATGTAAACAACAAAGAAGGAGGAAGTGGAAGAAGAAAGGAACTTCAAATAGGTGGTGAGATATTTTGCTTTTCTTCGGGTTCTTCCTTTTTATTAGATAAAAATGGCTTCGTAGGTTGGAATTATGAAAAAAAGAAGGCCTATAAGATGAAGGTAGGATAGTTTATAGGGTATTTGGGCAGGTTTTGGGTGATCCAAATGGATTTGGAGGTGTGAATTAGAGAGAAGGGTGAGTGCCCTTTTATAAGAGGGGTGAGGGGCACCTTTGAAAAAACGTAAAATATTATTTTATAATAAATTAATATTCAGTTTATAATGGCTCCAAAGTGACTTTATTCGAGGATAAGGTGGGGATGGGTCGAAATCTTCTCAACCAATATGTTTTAGAATAGTTTATAATACCATTTTAACCTTATCATTTAGATTTAACTCTAAGTTAAATAATTTCACTTTTACCGTGTCTTCTTGTATTCTTACACTATATGGTTAATAAACAAACTATTAACTTCAAATAGAACCCCAATTTGTTCATTAACGATACACCTATCATTATATAAGTCTTTTTTTCCGAAAATTAGATTTTTAGGAATAGAATATCAATTAATAATTTAATATTTGTTTTAAAAACTCTTTTATGTCAATTTCGACACTATTTGGTATTTGGTTTTTTCCAAATTCATTACAACATTATTAATTCGAAAAGAATTCATATAACCAAACATAATATATTATATTAAACCATAAAATTTGTGGAATTCATAAAAAGTCTCAAATTACATTTATTTGGGTATTTATAATATCCATTAGGATAATATTTCACTAATAAGGTAATTACTGCATCATCATTGTGTCATAAATAAATTAAATTATTTAATGTCTAAAAATAATAAATAAGATACAATTATGTTGGAAATATTTTTATATTTCTAATGAATTTTTATACATTTATTTATAATATTTATAACCCTATATTAAAAATGTTTTACCTAATAAATCTTGATTTTAACTATTTTAACTGTTCTTTAAATGAAATAATAAAAAACGTCCTAATATAATACAAGTTGACCTAAAGGGTAATATTTTTTTCCAAAGTACATTTTTGGTCGAATTACTATTATCCAATAGAATTAGGACATGTGTGAGGGTAATAATAATATCATTTTTATCCCCAATTACCCTATTTACTTTTAACCATGGTAAATAAAAGATAAAATTTACTATTCACCAAAAATTATTTTCCTCTCATTGAACCAAATTTTACTTAATGATATCAACTATGTCTCTCTGATTTTTTAAATTCAACCCACAGAAGAGGTAAAATTATTTTTTATGTAAATTTGGAAATGCTTCTAGAAGGTGGGTAAAAGATGGTAAAAATTTCAATAAAATTTTTATATATCTAAAATTATTAAAACAATGGCTCCCATGAATTACATTAAAATTATATAGGTATTAATTATCTATTTTGACCTAAAATAAATTGAAATAAAATAAATTATTATTTAAATAAAAAGTTAGTTTTAACCAACAACTCAGTGTTTTCACTATTCATCAAAAATTGAAATTTTTCATAAAAATACCAAAAATTCACCCTAGACTAGTTTTGATATTAAAAATCCAAAAATGAAGTCAATTTTTAAAGATAAATATTATAAGATTTCAAAAAGTGGGTATTACTATTCATAACTGCTAGTTTATATAATATTTTAATATCATATAGTTGTTTAGTTAAACCATGTATTGTGTACTACACATGCTATCGAGGAAGGTCACAATTAAGTGTAATGCTTTCCAAGTCAGGGCCGCGTATAGTAAAATATATCTTTGGTGTTACGTATAACATAATCAAAACATATTTTATTTATACATTAAACAAAATCAATTATTAATGTTGCGTAGAATAATTTCCACAAAAAGAACTTGAAATTGCATGTAACATGAGCCAAAAATAGTGTTGCGTATATTGAAAGATAATACAGTGTTATGTATAGTACAATCTAATCTTTGTGTAGTGTAAAATAGAAGACATTAAAGAAATTAAAAAGAATATATCTCATAAAATCTCGGGGTGTTACATTCCACCCCCCTTAAAATGAATGTCGAACTTGAAATTAATCGGGGTTATAAATCGTTTACTACTTGAAAGTTCCATTCATAGAAACCCACGTCGTCAAAAGAAATAAAAAACATAATTTTAAAAAGTGAATTGTGAAACATAAGGGTTACCCAAATTAACTCATCTTTGGGTTTCCACATTGGAGAACATAGGTGAAAATATTGACATGGAAGTGAAATCTAACCATCAAGTTCTGATGGAGAGTGGTAGAGAACATGGCTATGAAAAATACAATAATCACAAAGCCATATATTTGTGATGATCTAAGGTTCCATATAGGACAACATTTTTGGTTTTCAAGATCATTTCCCTAAAGATGAAAAAATTGGAATTATTAGAAAAACTCAATTGATTTTGGTACAATCTCACTGTTGTTCATTACTTGAACAATTTCCACTTCATCTCTTAAAGAAATGAAGTTGAATTTGGAATTCATGAAGTGTTAACAGATCATGCGATAGAATGATAGTTCACTCCAGCTTCCTAAAAAATGTTAGAAAAAGTTATTAAATATAAATAAGTCCATCTATGGTGAGGTTAATTGTATATGATTATAAAAATGGAATTAGACTCCAAATATAATACTACTTAATAAAATAAAACTAATTTCTACTAACCAGGGACTTCCTGTAGGCCAGTGGTAGGCGATAAAGGCCTGTCTCACTTTGGTTGTTGGTTTGATTCCCGCATCCTTGTCTGACGCGACAGGTTGTCGCCCATATTATGGGTTTTCCTTTTTCTAAAACTATACTATGAAAACATTCTAAAAATAATATCAAAAATTTCTATCCTTAAACAATACAATATGATGTCCAACTTAATGTATTCCAACCTTTAGGAATATCGAAAATACTTCTATCCAATATCATAGTATAAAGAAAACGACTACTAGAAATTTCATCTACCAAGCATGTGAATACCATCATTTATCATAAGATATATCTTGTTGGTCACATTCCAAACATGTGAATACCTTAATCATGTATTCTCATGGAAAATAAATACCCATTAAACGATATTGAAAACATGTATTCTATCAAATGTTAATGCTTTCCACATATCAAGATACCATAATTTCTATGTACTCAAACCATGATATCACTTTGTCCTTATATCAATCATGATCTCATTAATAATATCAAACATATTATTTCCTCCTTATCCCTTCATTATGCGCACATCATCTGCTTTCTAGAAATAATTCAATCACTTTTCATGGTTACCGGTACCATATCATTATTGAGAACCACAATAAACTAACACATAGATATTACAATATTCCACATTACTATAAATGAGATTCCACAACATTATTTCATAATCCCATTACATAAACACATAATCATTCCACAACATCGTTGTTATAATCAACATCACCAATAGTGATTGCATGTGACTTCCCTTTGTGCATTTCCTTAAGAGGTTGTTGAGGTTGATCATCGTTAAACCTTGGATTAGGTCATTCTTTATCATAATGCGACATTTCCTTGCACTTGTAGCATTTAAGTGTTGGTGGAGCGTTCTCTGTAGTCTTTTCCCTATTCACATCATTAGAAAACTTTTTTCCATTACTTCAGCACTCAGCTACTCAATGACCTTCTTTTCCACACTTGAATCATTTTTAGTACCTTTTAGACAATCTCCACCATGCTTCTTTCCACACTTTGAGCATAATGAAACATTCACCTTCTTTTCACCAATGTTCTAAGATTTTTCCTTGAACTCCATCTTTTGTTTCTTGTCAAAACCATGAGATGGTTATGTAACACCAACTTCCAATTCTACATTGATAGCACAACACACAATTTCATCATAGGTACTGAAGATTCTTATAGCTAATGTCGTTCGAAGACTTGGTTTTAAGCCACTAATGAATCAATCAACTTTACTTTCAGGTTGTAAGATAAATCCATATTCATACCTTTCAAGCCTTGTAAAATTCATTTTTTATATACCAACAGATTCATCATCCTTTTGCTTAAGCTCAAGGAACTCCTTTTCTATATTTGTTCGAAGAATATGAGGTAAGTACTTACTGAAAAACAAGTTAATGAACTCATCCCATTCCATGGATTCAATTTTATCTCGGGGACTTGTATTCTTAATTAGATTCCACAATTTGATTAATTCCACTTCTAACCGGTAAACAGCCAAAATGAAATTTTCTCACTCTGTACATCGAAGTATGGAAAATATATTTTCAATGGTACTGATCCATTGTTCAGAAACAAGTGGATCAGAAGACCCACTGAAAGAAGGTGGACATTTCCTCATGAAGGACTCAATAGAATATTTTTCCTTTCTCTGCTCATTTGGAAGTCCAAAATTATTCATAGCTTGTGTAAGTATAGAAATAAGATTTTTAACTCCTTATCCCATCACATTTGGTTGTTCGGGAGGACAATCAATGCAATTTCCATTACATTGATCAACACGGTTCCTTCGGGTTCCATCCAATATATAAACCCCAAAAATAATAGCGTGAGAGGCAATAATCATGCTAGGAAAACCACATAATCAAGGGGAGTACTTTCAATACCTAACATCATATGTTTAATCCTAGGTTAAATAATGATTCACTCTAATACCAACTATAGAGACCCACGCTTGACGTACATAGTCATTACATTACTTTTTCGGAATACTTAATACATGACAAAAAACAGACGCCCAAAGACTGTATTAGTTTAGTGTCTTTGGAAACTCTGAACATAATCATCTTATCATGGTGAAAGATCTTTAACATATCTCACAATGATCTTCCCCTTTGGTTTTATTACCTATAACATGTCTATATCATGGTGAAAAGAAAACATAAAAAGTGTGTGCTCAAATGCTTAGTAAGGGTAAACATTGAGAAATTAAAAACAATCCATAAACATTTGAACGTAAAAACATGAACATAAAACATCAAAATCATTAGCAATGGAACAAACCTGGAAGTATATAAGTCATAGATCATAAAATAACATTAATAATTATAAAATTAAACAAGTAATTGTGGAAAACCATTAAGCACATGGTATGATTTCCATAGTAGAAAATTCATTGCTTCCAAGACCTTCATAGTGGACAAAGTCCCTTACTGAATCAAGTTCACTCCGAGTTCCAGTCCTGTATCACTGAACCGGATTAACTTGTCATTCCAGCCATGTCAATCTCATGAGATATAAATATTTACATTATGCATTGTAGAGAGATATAGGTCCCACCCATCTCATAATGAAATCATTCTTTCGTGTTCCATAAAATAAACATACATCATTCATAATAACCCAACGAATAAAATGGGTTTCATAAACATCATCCCATCATAATATAATCCATATAAAAGAAATGGATATCATTTAATCATAAGAAAAATCATACCATGTAGATAATATAGACTTTATAATTGAAACATAAACATTCTATTTAATGTCATCTTAGATGGAAAATAGTTTTGATGAAACACTTAAAATGAATTCTTGAGGAAAATATTCTTTCTTCCTTAAAATCATTTTATTTTTACAAAATGCCATAAAATTTTAAAAGAAAAGGATTTTTGTTTAATATAATCATGAAATATTGTATAGGAAGCTTCATGAAAATAAGGCATTATGAAACTATAAAAATCCATTCATGTCATATAAGTTAAAAAAACATTCTCCTAGTACTTTTAATAGAAAAGTCAAAAAGTACCTTATATGGTAACCAAAGGAAATATTCCTTTCATACAATATGGTAAAAAGTCAAAAAGGGTAAAAATGTCATTAAAAATAAATTGAATAATAGTAAAAAATTTATGAAAACATTTTGAGATCATATGGACATTGATGATAAACATATTTCCAATAACTACTTACGAATATACAATCTTAGATAAGAACGAGATTGGAATAATTATCCCTTACATTATGTCCAATTTCTTCCATACATGTCCAAAACTCTTGTATAGTGGGTTTAGACATATTATTAAGTTGTAACATAACCGTAATAATATTTATGATATCATATATGATTCACTTATGACTTTATATTACCCGTTCTATTGTAAATTCCATGTTAAAGAAGTGTTTTGGGTAAAATCGTTTCATTTATTATATGTGTTTCGACTTGTTGTTCTTGATATTATTACATATATCCTGATTTACTTAATTCCATATTTTATAACATGATTTATATGTAATATATCTTCAAAATATAAATATATATGATAGATCAATAAATGGAAGGAAATACACCATTCCGGGAAACGGTACGTCGTACGTACGCATGAACGTTGTTTTCATTTCCTTATTAAATTGAATGGAATTAAGTAAATGAAACATATATGTACATAAATCCAGTATCATTATTATGTAATATCTTTCATGATTATTTATTATATATACTTTATAATAATACGTGAATGATTAATCATGGGAAATGAATCTCATCGCGTTCGTGGAGACGGTAGTCCATACGTACGCACGAGCGACAATATAATTATTTTGATATTAAAATCATATATAATTGGATGTTATATCATATATATGGAATCATAATAAGATTATATTTATTATTTATATCATTTATACTCATTATTATACCCATCCAAATGATGAAATATTTGAATAACAAACTATACCATGACGTGGAGACGGTAAGCCGTACGTATGCACATGTGGTGACTTTTTCATTCAGAGGATGGATAAAATAACTAATATGGTTTTAAAATATTTATAATAACATCACAGTATATAGAATATACTGGAGTAATTATTTTAGAATGTAAACAATAAATAAGGAGGAAGTGGTAGAAGAAAGGAACTTGAATTAGGTGGTGAGATATTTACCTCTTCTTCGGGTTTTTACAATTGATTTGATCAAAAGGGATCCTTAGGATAGATTTCTGGATAAAGGAAGGAATCTAGGATTAATGGAGGACAATTTAAGGCATAATTGTTTAGGGTTTGGCGGAGCCAAATGGATTTTCAGGTGTGAATTAGAGAGAAGGGTGAAGGCCCATTTATAATAGGGGTGAGGGGTACCTGAGGAAAAACTAAAAATATTATTTTATAATAAATTCATATTGAGTTTATAATGGCTCCAAAATGACTTATTTCGAGGCTAGGGTGGGTAAGGGTTGAAATAATCTCATCCAATAGGTTTTATTCAAGTGTATTTTACCATTTTAATCTTACCATTTAGATTTAACTATAAGTTAAATAATTTAACTTTTAACGTGTCTTCTTGTATTCTTACACTATATGGTTAATAAAAATATAATAAACTTCCAATCGAACCCCAACTGGATCATTACTGAAATACCTATAATTATATAATTCTTTTGGCTGAACCTTAGATTTTTAGGAATATCTTATCAATTGATAATTTAATATTTGTTTTAAAACCTCTTTTATGTCAATTTTGACACTATTTGGTATTTTGTTTTTTCTAAATTTATAACATCATTATTACCTCGAAAACAATTCCTATAACCAACCCTAATATATTATATTAACCCATAAAATTAGTTTATGTCATTAAAAGATTCAAATTACATTTATTTGGGTATTTATAATATCAATTATGTTAATATTTCATTAATAAGGTAATTATTGCATCATCATTGTGTCTTAACTAAATTATATTATTTAATGTCTAAAAAACATAAATAAAGTACCATTATATAGGAAATATTTTTATATTTCTAATGAATATTTATATTCGAATTTATCTTATGTATAACCCTATATTAAAAATGTTTTACATATTAAACATTGATTTTAACTATTTTAGCTCTTCTTTAAATAAAATAATACTAGATGTTCTAATCTATTCCAAGTGGAACTAAAGGGTAATATTTTATTCCTAATGTTTTTTTGGTCGAATTAAACTTATAAAATAGAATTAGAACATGTTTTAGGGTAATAATAATATACTTTTTACCCTTAATTACCCTATTTACTTTTAACCGTGGTAAATAAAAGTTAAAAGTTACTATTAACCAAAAATTATTTTCATCTCATTGAACCACATTTTACATACTGATATCAACTATGTCTCTCCGATTTTGGAAATTCAACTCACATAAGCGATAAAATTATGTTTTCTGTAAATTTGCAAATACTCTTACAAGGTTGGTAAAAGATGGTAAAAAGTTCAATAAAATGTTTATATGTCTAAAATTATTATAAAATGACTCCAATTAATTACATTGAACTTATATAGGTATTATGTATCTATTTAGACATAAAATAAAATTAAATAAAATAAATTATTATTTAAATAAAAAGTTGGTTTTAACTAATAACTTAGTGTTTTCACTATTCATAAAAATTTGAATGTTTTCAGAAAAATACCAAAAATTCTCCCTAAGCATATTTCGATATTCCAAATCCAAAAAATGAAGTCCATTTTGAAAGATACAGTTTATAATATTTTCAAAAGTGGGAATTACTATTCTTAACGACTAGTTTATATAATATTTTAATAACATATCGTTGTCTAGTGAAACCCTGTATTGCATACTACACAGAATATCAAGGAAGGTCATGATTGCGAGTAATGCAAGACAAGTCGCGGTTGTGTGTAGTGAAAGCTGTATTTGGTGTTGCATATAATATAATCAAAACTTATTTCATTTATACATTAAAAAAATCTATAATTAATGTTGTGTAGAATAATTTCCACAAAACGAACATGAAATTGTGTGTAACACAAGCCAAGAATAGTGTTGCGTATACTACAAGCTGATACGGTGTTACGTATAGTATAAGCTAATCTTGGTGTAGTGTACAATAGAAGAAATCCAAGAAATTAAAAAAAAATATCTCATAAAATCATAGGGTGTTACAATCATACATCCTACACTTAGGTCGAGCTTGCATAGGGCATCTATTTCCCCGATTCATTAGAAATTATGAGTTGAAATACCCCTTCCATATTATGGTTTTTTCTACACAACCCATGCATTGTTTGTTAGAAAAATAAGAATCTCTATAAACATTCATCATATTTTAACTATAGAATTTCAAGATTATTCAGTTCTCCTTTACCAGACTGTACAGTATGTACCCTAGTTGGCCTTGAAAAAGATTACCCCATAACACGAATGTCAGTATAAGGGTTCCACTACATGACAATGCAGTGTGTGCCCTATTTGGCCTTTCATAAAACAACCCTTTTGACAGGTTTTTCAACTTGTGGTAACATTATTATCTGGAGATAACTCCTCTAACTGAAAAGAAAGATGATGCATAGACAACCTATTTAATTAATTACAATTATCACACGTAGTTAAATAAAAAATTAAATAAATTCAAATACACACGAGTCAGTGCTCAAGACAATTAGGTTGGTAAATAATGCATGATAAAATTAATTATTCATTAAATATGTACGCGGGTAATATAATTTAAATTTAATGAATTAATAATTCCAACAATTTATTTATTTATCGGTCCTCTGATTAATTTAATATTTATGCCAAAATTAAATTTAATTAAGTAATTTAATTTCATTACAAAATTTAACTAATTTATATCTGTATGTATTAAAATTATTAAAAAAATTATAATTTTAATTAATTTAAATTCAATACTAAAACTAAGATAATTTAATAATTTATTTTTTATTAATTTAATTGGTCGGTCCAAAAAAACACCATTTCATGGCCTATGTGGGTCAGCCCAAACCTGCACAGGGGTATTCTAGGCCTTTAAAAGGGTCAAAATTGATCGGGCCAATCCACCCATACCCATTTCGGGATTGAAGGATAGGCCTATACATTTTCAGGGCTAATTGTATCCTGCAAGAACAGACATGTAAATTTGAATACCTCTCAGATCTAGAACTAAAGCACAATGATACGAGGAGAAGTTGCGTTCAAGGGTAGTCTGCGACGTTGTGCAGCATTCAGGTGAGCCGTCAGGGAAGGCCGGTGGCCGGTGCGGGGTCCGGGATGGGGTAGCACTTGGGAGCTGGGTGCCGGCACTGAGAAAGCGAGACGGTGCATCTTGCTGCTGGTTGTCCTGTGCGATAACCAGGTTGGTGAAAGGCGGCGGGGGAAAGCCTACACGGTAGCCATTATAGAGAGGTGGGTGACATGATTTCCAGCTGGGGTACTGCTTCCCTTGTGGTACCATCTCGAGGAAGTGGTTGTGGATTATGAAGGAGGCCCGGTGCAAGGATAGATCGGTGTGGCTTTTGCAGCGGTGAGGCTAGGTCGACCAAGAGGGGGATCACTAGTTGACGGCTAGATCTGGAGTGGATGGGTGTGGGGAGACAGATTCGACAGGCTAGTTGCAGGTGCAGGCAAAGAGCCCCACTGCAGGGAGGCCGAGGAAAGGATGAGGCGGGGATGACTGGGAGTCATGGTGCGGTGAGGTCACCCGCGTGAGCATGAGAGTGGCTCTAGTGAAGGTGGAAAGCATAGTCCCTACTATGTGTGTCACCTGGTTTGGTGCTCCAAGGAAGACAGCCAACATGGGGTCTGCGGGGACCCCTCCCCACCTTTTTTATTGATTTCCTTTTATTTTTTAAACGAAAGTATCCTCCTATTTTTTATGTCTTCTTCCCTTTATTTTTTTATTCGACTCAAATCTTCACTTAAAAAATTTTCCAACCCCAATGAAATTCAGAAGGATAAATAGATTTTTAATTTAGTAATAATTAAATATTGATAAATAAATAATAATTCAATATTCTTATATTATCATAATAATTAAGTAAATATTTTTATAATAATATAATTATTAAGTGGATTATTCAATTATAACATTATAATTTGCATAATTATTATTATTTTCGATGAACCGATGAAAACTTGATCAGTTCATCATGATGAAATAATATTTTAGATCTTGAGATCAAACCGCATATTCGACCCAATCTAAAAAATTAAACTGAACATAACATAGTCATTCGGCATTGGATCACAATCCGGTTTGAACCGTTGAGACTGTCTTTGAACCCTCGACTTAATTTTAAGAAATGTTATTTAGTTGGCTTATAAAATATACATGATCCATCTGATACCACTAAAATGTTCTTGTGCCCGCAGTGAATGTTTGGGGGCTGGGGATTTTAAAAAAATTCATCGACGGATCTACGAGACTTGTTGACACTGATGATCCAAGGCCCAGAAATATCTAAGGATCTCACGTAAATTATAAATGGAAAAAAAAATTAAACTGAAAATATAGCTATTTCAAATCTGAAGGTTCCCTCGATTAAAACTCATCTATGGGGGATCGATGCTTGAATAATCCATAGCAGGATCCCTCTATATCATCCACATAGACTTAAAAAATCTGATGGAACATCAATCATCAAATTTTGGGTGCTAGCACGGAAATTTGAAGATTCTTTTAACATCCTGACAATTACTACATTGAGATCCCTTCAATGCATGAGGGAGATCTTGTTCTATGATCTTGGATCAACTACGTCTCTCTCAAGGAAGAGGGATGAGAGAGAGGCTCTCAATTTTTCCTTCCATGAAAAGTGAATGAATAATGAGAAAATTCCACACATGAGAGGGAGCCTCCTCTTTTATTTATAATGGAGTAGGTAAATACCTGGATGGGTTCCACGACCCAATTTTATTTCAACTTCCAGTAAATATATAATTTTTGACAAACTAAACTATTTCAATATTATTTATTATCTTGTCACATACTTGTAATATATATAAAATATATTATGTGATAAAAACTGATCCATTGGACTTCACTCTCTATCCCACTTAAATTTAAATGAACCATGAATATTTAAATAATATTCGTTCGATTAATATTATCTTGTATTAACTAAATTTGTAAATAAATTAAATAAATTCAATCCCAAATATTCATAATTTTAAAATTAATGAATTTATTTAATTCTTTTTGTGATTGATAACTTGGAAAACACTTGGACCCCATAGTGGGGTCCACTATTTCCTATAAACCTATTAATCTGAATGGGGTGGATTCTTGAATACACTATTGTGTGTGACCCACTAGAACCTTATCTCGATAGTAGTGAAAAAAATCCACAGACCAAGAGCGTGTTCTTGGAACCCATCAACTCCCCTAAAGATATAAGTATTGTCATAGCAATGACAACAATCCTATGAATATTGACTGCAAACTATAATCTATTTGTCATTAAATATCTCATAAAGTAGGATGCTCACTTGTGTCATCATCTTTTTCATACATTATTATTAGTTGATATCTCCTGATGTACTTTCCTTTCAACAGCTTTAGCCAAGGACTTATAAAGTTATAACCATCCTAATCAATCATTCCTGAGATATACAACTTCCTAAACATGGAAGTGACATATCCTTTATTGACCATTCAACCAATGTCATACCACCAACGACACACCCAAAACAACCTACCTCTCCATGATTTCAATACCATGGGGATTTTTCCTTTCATCAATGTATGCAATCAAATGAGACATATTTTTAATTGTCTTGTGTTAGGAGACCAATGCACATGTTCATATATCAGAACGAGCAATGGAAACCAAAACATGTTGTGTTCATATTCGCCGGACATTCCTCATGATCTCACTACTAGAGATCACGAAGTGACAACATCATGAGAATATGTCTCAATGCATATGAACCCCTAGCATCTCATATTCAAACATCTACTGTGTCTTGTCAATAATTTGTATCTAGAACATAGATCATATTTTTCAAATCAATGTCATAGTATCTTAAGGTTCTCATTATAGCTTGGGATCAGCTATAACCTCTCGATACAACAATTAATATTTGGACATTACCATTATAATAGTGCATGTTGAAAATTATACACTATAATTGTAAGTTGACATTATGTGTAACTAATTGTATACAAGATATGGTAATCATAAGTACAACATAGTTGGGTCTAGGGAACCCACTATTTCAACACCTGAAACACTAAATATCAATTACCGCCACTCTCATGGGGAGGGACATATTTTGGAATTAGTGGACTAAAAGAAGTGTATTGTTCTACTTCCTCCGATATATAAGTATCCTCACCTTCCATTGTCGGTTGAGCTGATGCAGAAGCTTCACTCTCGGACATAACCACAGAAGCTGATAATCCTAAATGATGAATCATAATTATTGTTAGATTCAAAGGAGTAGAAATAGTGAAGCATTATCAAGAAATTCGATGAAATTCCACCAGTAATATGTCGGCATTTTGAGTAGATGCCTCCCCAATATTCCTAACATCAGTGGTTTGAGAGAATAATTTTTGGAGAGGGACATGCTTCTGGGAATGTTCATCCATGGTGACCATATGTTCTAAATCACCTCCAAATTCAGTATTCATAGTTAGTAACTCTCTATCTACGAAGGTAGGATGGATTTAGATTCCCTCATCTTCAATGTATTTTTCAATGTTCTCTATAGACATAGCTGTATGGTTTGAACACCGATGTGAAATATGAAATTAAATAAGAAAAAAAATACCTGGAAAATTCAAGAATGAGTAAAATCCCATCCTTATGGTTATTTTTGAAAAACAAAAAATTACTTAAAGGAACCTGTAATATCAATTTCTAGATTAATATCATCCATAATTTTATATCATACTACTTTGTATATTGTATCATCCACATCATTTTGGGTATCCATGAAATCTTTAAGAAAACCTGTATTAGCTTTGCTGACATTCCTCTCCATCATCTTTTCAATTGTCCTGGCATTTTTGTGCCTTATGGATCTAGGATAAACACCGAAATATTCCTCGAACTACCTAGGATCCTCATTTCTCCCTTTTGGGTTTAAAAGGGTATCCTCATTAATTATCATGAGTTCAATTGTTTTCAGAAATAGATCTGAAATATTATGAACAGAGGAAAGTTTGAAATAACATATGGAACCTAAAAAAGAAGTGTATCTGACATTATCGTGACCTTCATCCCTCTCTATAGAAGTGGGAGAATATTCATCCACACCCTTTAACACTTCATCTATCAAGTTGACAGATTCATCCACATGAATATGTAACTCCCCCAAAGTATCCTTAATAAACATTGAAGGATCCGCACTAGATTCCTTAATGTAGGAAAGAAATGAGAGTCTTGAAAAAAGTTATACATGGCCAAAAAGGTCTCTCAAGAAAGTTGTAATACCAGATAGGGGCACAAATACTCACTATGTCATATTCTCGAAACCATATTTAACTCTCTATTTAACTTCCTCTTATGATATGGTGAAGAGACACTACAACTCTTATTGGCAATGAGGACCTACGGTAATGTTTGAGGAATTATTATCTGCATCACATCCATCATAGTCCTCCAACCTGGAGAATGTAATAGGGACCTAAGGGCCTCATCCATTGCCTATATAGGGGTTCTGTAGGCCCGTTCTTTGGAAACTCGAGCACCTTTAGTGCTGCTCCTCCTTCTCCTGTGTCAAGATGCAAAATAAAATCCCCTCAAGATTAATGGAAATGGATAAAAGAGAATAAAAAAGAAATAAGAATAGAAAAATTCATTATCAGTGTTAATATAAATTTCTCATTCATCCACAGTTTGAAAAATTTCACCTTCAATTACTCTTCGATCTAGCATGTCAGATACACTATTTGAGGTCAGGGATTGATCATTAGTTTCATATATGAAATACAATAGTTAATTGATATACACTATTTTCTCAGTCATCTTATAGTCTGGATGAAATTCATAGCATGCTTTAATATAACCTTGTTCCAAAATTTATTGGTCGGACTGGAGAAACTCCCATGCATCCCTGATAACGTTAGTCATGCTTTCCCAATAATGGATTGTTAAGCATCCCATATATTTCAGCTTCAATGTGGCTTACATTGTAAAAATTTCATCACCTTCTGATTGGGAAGCCTCTTTAGGACTCCTTTATACATCAAAATAATATGATGATGAGTTGGATAATTCCTCCTCATAATGGTGACTATACCACCATCGCACTGGATGTGTTGTCATCTTAACCTCAACCAACATGGTAGAAATTGTATGGGAATTTGTTAAGGCTCTAGAGCCTCCACATCATCATTGGGTATGTCCTTTGCACGCATACCATGACCAGTAGTTTCTGTGGCCTTTACCTGATATGTTCACTTTTTCAATATTCAATGAGTTTATGATGAAACCCTGGCCTTGGAATATTCGGCCACAAGTCCAATTGATTCATTTGATAGAGGTAGCATGAATGACATTTTGGATACCTATAAGGTCATCAGGATCTATAATTTTCTAGCTTCCATTGGATTCTTCTCGTGCCTAACATACATAAGGGAAAATGTACTAGATTGTTCCATACATTAAAATAAGATATCAAACCGATAAGGAACGTAAGACTCACAAATTATATCACAATCAATATGGGATACTAACATGCTTTCCCTAAATGATATCATGTATTACCTCAGAATGTAGTTATTTTCCTTACCATTATAAAAAAATGTCCCAATTTGTGGGTCACCAAATAAAATGAAACTGAAGTATCTAGATACATTCAGTGCCTTCAACACCTCATCAGGTCATAGGATCAGAGACTAAATCTCTAAGACCTTATGAATAAATGATTGAAATTGAAATTTATGGATCTTAACTGAATTCATTATTGAATATGTATATAAATGTGCTGAAATCCAACCCCCCAAAACCTACAATGGTCCTACAAGACTAAACAGGGCCTTCCCATTGTATAAATGAAACAGTTAGTGGTATAGTTTCTCTAAAATAGGGGTAGATATCCCAATATACATCCCCAATTATTATTTTTTTCTCAATATGAAAAGTCCTTGACCTCACACCTTCACTGAACTCCCGGAATGGGAGTAGATAAATGCTTAGCCACATGGAATGGATGTCTTCTAGGAAAACCATCATATTAATCTTGGACTTAACATTATAAACCCATTTTTTGTACATATCCTTCACTAATGTGGTCCAAAATGTACCTGAAGCACCACTATTATCTAAAGTGGGGAAAATTGTATGGCGCATGAAAGTAATATCTTTCCCATTTCCTGGTTCTATCAAATTTCACATCCACACATCTATAGGGAATCATCCTTAGGATGAGGATATTTTTTTTCAACATCCCTCTCGCTATTTTGAATAGTTTATTGGAAAATGGTGGAGTCCTCTCACTATTATCCTATGTCATCATTAGATGGATAAAATCATCATACATTCCCCTAATAATAGGATCCCTATAGATTTGGAATACAACCCAGAAAATGATGTTGAACTCACCATTCATCAAGTGAAAAAAAATTAGACTCCATCTACTCAAAAAATAAGAAATAATATTATGATTCTGGTAAATATAGCTTTGTCCATGACAAACAACCTCATAAATATGGACATCATGTATCTCTTTTCTGAACTATGCAACATTTTGGAACACCCAAAATGCCAAAATCCACTCAAGACTGACATTAACTCTATAGCAGAGATCCCAGTCATCTTTCAAGCCATTAGATCGATCTATCTTCACAACATGAAATGTTAAGTCATAACAACGTGGTATTGACTCTATGATATGTTACTTTATAACAGGAGTGTAGATGATGTGATGATAGATGCATAAAATAGGGAATGTTCCTTCTAAAAATATAACTCCCTTTATAGAGATGTTGGTACGAAGATCGTTGATATGTTTCACAAACCATGTTTTCAAAAAGTATTTCTTAAATGCTGGAGTATGAGAATCATTTAGAAGACCATGACCATACAGAGGTAGGTAGTATCTTTGCAGATACTCATATGGAAATTGAATCAAATAATTCACCAAATTAGTAAGGTAAATCTCAATGAAATCATAATAATTCATTATGAAGTCTTTCATCATTTCAGCTTATGAGCCATAACATCCTCTGTTGAAGTCATGGAAGAATCCATTTTGAAACCTACAAGAAGAAACCAAATTATCTCATTAATTTAAAAGTATTTACATGAAAAAAATTCGAAATTTTACTTATATGTTTGGAAGAATTTTGAAAAGGAAAGTTATTGTTCAAGTCCCTCGATGAGGTGAATCCACATATTGCTTTCGATTAAGTGATTTCACAAAAACATTTTGATAAGGTTACTCCGCACAGCACAATCACTCAGGAAGATATTCTTTGGGAAAATTCTTGGGTAACCTTTATGGAAGCACGACATGATGATGCTGGGTGGATGAACAACGTTATGAAGTTGGACAAATGATATACGTGGAATGAGAAAAAATTGAAAATTATAGGTGATGAAAACTCTAAATGAAATGAGGTATTTATAGGAACCTCTGACCAGTGCCAAAAATACTACAAAGAGAATCTAACTGAAAAACCTATGTGGGGACCATATGTAGAGAATATGTGTGATCCAGCAATTAAATCCAATATTTCATCATTAATAATATTTTCCCCATTCTTTTTACCTAAAGGATTGACCCTCCTTCATTTCAAATCCAAAATTGAGTGGGGGTTTTTTGACATTCCATTTTGATAAATGATAGAAAAAGCATCATGAAGTGAATGTTGAATATGTTATAGTATCAAAGGATATTAATTGAATCTAAGAGACATGTCCCAATATACCTATGAACATAACACCTTCACAAAAATAGGCCTACGTAGCTACTTCTAGTACAACCCAGAACGTGTATCCCCCTTGCACCAAAGACCTATGGCGTAAAAATACACCAAGGACTTGTGTAGCCCATAAATCATTACAACCCAACATGGGATATCTATGATGATGACCTATGATATGGACCAAAACAAACAACTTAATTCAACCAGGTCCCCTACATGCCTATAAATAGGACCCTTGGGATTCTTATTAGTAAAAATAAAAAATTTGAAGAAATTCCAATTCTCTCATTGTGCATCCCCTTCCCCCAGGTCTCCCAAAATTTCTCATCTACATATATCAAACACTAGAGAATATAAAATTAAGTGGTGGTCTAATTTCACAAGACACAAGCATGAGGACCATTCTATCTTAAGGAGAAACCACCTGTGTGAGGATCATCTCCCTTATTAGGGACTGACATAATACCCTTTTAGGAAAATCAGTAGAGACCTAGGGTGTCTCAGATAAAGCGTCATCCAAGTGTTTTCACACCAATAGCCTACTAATTGAGGCATATCTAGATCGTGAAGGAATATACCCCAGGTGAGATGCACTTTTAGTTTCTCCTAGGTCATATTTAACCCACATGCATGACATACCTATGTCGATAACCTACGCCCATGACTTATGCAAGTCACCCTTTGATCCCTCTTCAAAATTCATCTATGGCGGGTCTCCTCTCTCATTGGATCCTTTGTATAAAAGGTTTAGAGATGAAACCTCCACCAAGGCCCTCAGATTTAGACTACCTTGGGGAGTGGAACACTAGCGTGTCCTCAATTTGGGTTAATATTTCTATGTTCATAGGATTACTACATTTGTTTGGTTGTCTGGTTAGGGTTCTCTAGGTTCATGTGAGTTTTTATTTCTATGGTCATGATAACCCTTACCACAAGTAATGTCTTGAGGAGTTCCTGGTCTCAGATTCTAGTGATAATATATTTTCAACCCATTCTCATATCTTATATCTTGAGCCTTGGGTATGTTGTCTGGAGGGTGATTATTACTCTTGAATTTACTCTTGACATGGACTGACATTCTCCTCTATGAATACGTGAAAAACTTTAGGGTATCCATCCTGGTGGAAGCTGCAATCATTTCTCACATGAGGTTTTAATTTTTTCTCTTCTCTACCACTTGGCCACTGAGTTAAAGAGGGGATGGGTACCGGAGCCCTCTCCCCTCTCACATTGACACCACTAACCTTCATTCATTAATTTGGACCCATGTACAATGTAATTTTAAGAGAGGTAGATTTCATATCCTCGTCCTCTCACACGGTCTCCAATACTTTTTCCTACGTTGTCCTTATCCACTTCTATCATAGCCCCAACCTCTTACCCCCTGAATGAGGAAAAGTTAACTAATATTGAATCATGTGGGATTAGATGATAATAATGATCAATGAATCCACATAATCCACCTGAAGGATTGAACAACGAGAATTATGATTCTTCTTAACCAAGATACATAGGAAGCCCACTCAGGTTCTGGTATCAACTGGAATCCTCCTTAAGAATAATCCCCAATCATAATTCCCTTAATATGGGTATTCTACTCAGGAATAAACTTCGAGTTAATCCACCAAATCACCTTGATTCAAAACATACCTCATGGTCCCTTTACAGGGTATTTACTTCTTAAGTGTAATCCCCAACCTATCATCTCATAAGGTCATACTACCTTGCGATAAATACCCTTGAGGGCCTCCATAGGCACAGGTCCTCACTAAAGAACTACATGGAGTTGGATTTCCATCCAAAAAAAATACTTAAGATGCCACCCTAGGGATCAAACCCAACATTCTAAACCAACACTCTTATTTTGGGCCACATCCTCAATAGGGAATAATTCTTCCTGAAAGTCATATCCCTTCCATGTTCCTTGGGTTGTTATAAAATAAGTACCCCACTAAACATTTTCTAGGCTCCTTCCAACTACATTCTTTTTCCACATGACATTAAACTGTATAGTTGGGTCTTCATCACATGATCATAAAAGGTATGATGTGTTCCGTTAAGGGGTACCTAACTAGGTGGGTTTTTATTACTTTCACAAGGATACTTGGGATGCCATTTATGGGTTTGATACCAATATAAAACAAATCTTCTCTCCATGGATAATGAAAAATTCCAAAATGACCATCATCTACCTGGATGACTATAAAATCTATAGTGACATTAATCTACATAGATAAAAATAAACACAAGGGTGCCTAACTATGTGGATAGAAAAAAATCATCATAATAATGACCAATGAATCATTAAGTGGCATATAAGTGGGTAGAATCAATGGATAACCTCCAATATAAACAGTTACCTCTGTTGATAAATATCCTCAAATACATACAGATGATTCTGAATACCAGATATGATAATAATTGATTGATAATTATTGAAGACCCATATTATACTAGTGAATTAATTAAGTATTAATGGACATATGTTAAATCTATATGAGAGTCTCAGCGAAGTCAATAATTCTCCCCAAAATGGTGTGTTGACCTAGAACTCCCATCCTATTGACCAATGCATGTTCATAAGCATCGTGTGTCAAAATCCCTAACAACCACCTACTTTTTGAAAGAAGGTCCATAGGGATATATACCCTTTGGGTGTTTCGAGTTCTATGAATTAAACTATTGGAAATAGATTGGAAATAGAAAATTGTTATAGGGTGTGAAATATGAGGGAAACACTTTTATACATGTTTGAATCAAAGAATAATACAGAAGGGTTTATGAAATGAAAAAAAAATTCACTAAAATTAAATAATGATGGTTGAAAACTATTGAAGCATAAGGAAGAAAATGATGTATTAAATAAAAATCATAGAAACATAGATAATTTCATACATGGAATGGTTTTGGATTATTTGGAATCTATTAAAAAATAAAATGAAATTCTATTGAACTAATTATAAAAATTGAAAAATAAAGGTTTGTATTTGAGAAATAAAAATTATAATCAATGTACTTAAAATATCAATATTTTAAAGACTGATTATTTCATGAATGGTATTGAAAAAATAAATGTACAGAGTTTTTATTATTTTGTTAGTTTTATTATTAGATAAAAATTGTGAAGGGAAACACTTTTGGAATTACTTCAGTTAATTTATTTAAATGTTGATATTATTTTTATTATTCTTTTCATTATCCTATGATATTCAGTAATTATTTGGGTAATAAGAGTAATTTTATATTTTAATATAATTTCATGGACAAAGTATCTAAACTATCTACTTCATGGGTACGTGAATTTATTTATTCTAATTCAAATAAAATTAATCCATTATTTATACTTAATTCATGTGAAATTAAACCATTCATTAAACCCAGGTAATACGTATTTTCTTATTATTATATAAAACATGAATTTCATTATAATTTTATTCCTAGAATGTTGGAATGATTCTTGGAATATTTAGTATTTAATTTTTTATAATCTTGAATACTTTGTATTGTTTTAGGATGCTACAATGTACTTCAATATTCAACATTTTAATTGTCAGCAAACATAAGTAAAATTGGGTTTATATGTAATGATCTTGAATTTTTATTTTTTATGGCTAGAGAATATGTTATTTTAGTGGTAAATTCTAGTTTACTTGTATGATTTAATGATTTGGTTACTTCTAAAATTCTTTGATCATCTAATAACATGTTTCCTAGTTCCTTATGACATTAAAATGTGTTTTTAGGGATGTGCTCATAGGTGGATATAAAATTCTATTTATACTAATTCTATATTATATTTTTTAATGAAAAGAGTCAATTTACATGATTTTTAAATTATTATTAATTTTTAATTCATATTGGATATTTTAGTTATTGAAACCTACTATAAAAAGTTTTATATTTTTAGTTGTGAAAACATTAATTTATTTTAATGAAATATATCAATTTTTTATAATTTTTATATACATGAACTAGTATTTTTTTTCTTGAAATATGGGAGATTCAATTAAACGGGAAGAATTTATTGTTACTTATTTAAAATTAATTACTTACTTCTAAACATTTTATAATGTTTAAAGTAAGAATTTGTAATTAAATCTTTTAAATATATTTGGTTTAGTTGTGTGTCCACTAGTTTATATATGTTTCAATTTATGATTAATACTACTCCATTTATTGAATATTAGTTAATCTAAAATTTAGGTGGAAATTTTTCACTCAAAATTCATATATTTTTATTGATATATATACTACATAAATTAAGGGTGAGAACACCTTATTTTAATTTTTTAATTTTACCTAGAAAAGTAATCTTGTATTAAATATTTTGGAATCTGATTTTTTTCTTAGGAATCTTAAAAGTTTAGATATGTAATTTAGTGAATTTCAAGTTAAATAAAGGGTAATTTTACGTGTTTTTAAATATAATCAATTATGAATGATTATCATGTTATGTTTGCAATTTTTAGAATATGTTCTAAATAGATTAAGAATGAATTCTCTTGGTTTTAACATATATACAAAATTTGGTTTTTATTGTATGGTTTTGTATGGTGAAAAAAAATTATTTTAATTTTATATAAACATTTTGATTCTATTACATTCACAGAGAATCATATTAGATTCATTAATTTTAGGAGGAGTTGGAGAATGACTATTTATATGCTGAAATTTGATGATTTCTAGGAAATCTGTCAAATATGGTATCTATTTTTCATATTACTAATTTTAATTTATGCACAGTTTTTTGTTATATTTTTATTTTAAGACTTCTCATTAATAGTATTTAATGTTTACATAATATTTGAACATGAGGTTTAAAAGAAAAAAATTATTATATTCTTTATAATTATTTTTCAAACATATTTTGTAAAATTTCTCTCACTATATATGTAACGCCCCGACCCTTTTTATCGAGATTCAGTTCTTTATTACATAACATTGGCATGATACAAGGAATTTTGTCCCAAAAGACTGATCAGTTTTCTATTATTGAAAACAAGATTCATACATAAGTTTAACATTATAACTTGAAAAGAAATACAACACTAATTTGTTCCATTAGAAATATCCAAGTCTACTAGATTATGCATGCATGTCACTCATAACTAACTTCTTTATATCCTGGGAAAATGAAACATAAGAAAGGGGTGAGCTCAAACACTTAGTAAGGATAAGAAATACAGTGGAATATAACATAAACATTAGGCATGATGAATAATTAAAAACACATGCCTTTACAAATAATAAACTTGAACACTTTATGGCATGATTATGAGATGAGTAATTAATTCCACCATAAAACATAATCATGGGTATTCTACTAGTCGAATAACAACATGAATGATCATTATTATTTTCTTAATGAGGTAATGTTTAATGTCGGGCATTCCGAGACATCTTGTCAAGGCCTCGGCCAAGACGTCTAAAAATTATTTAGGCCTCATCCAAAACCATATATCAAATTGGGAATGGCCTTGGCCAATTCCACATCTAATTTCCTAATGAGACCTACCGATGCATCGAGGAGCTATAGGAGGCTCCACCCACCACATACTAAGTCCAATAAATTCCTCATATGAAAAGATTGAAACACAACATAAACATTCATATTAAAACTAGCATATGAAACGTCAATACTTTAACCATAAACCATTAATGGTATAAAAATAACACGTACATATTCAAACATATCCCAAAACTATAAATACAACATGGAATATTTTTATCATAATAAATCAACTTCAAACAAGTGTAAAATTTATCAAAGGATGTTGACCTAGATGAAATCAAAACTATTTGAGTGAAACATGTCTTTCTATTTTGAAATTATTTAAGAATAAAAAAATTATAAAATAAAACATTTATTTTGAAAATAATATTATAAGCTTATAAGGTATTCTTAGAGGATGTTATAATGGCCTAAAATAGCTGCACCTGCTATATAAGTGAAAAAAATTCTTACCATAATTTTGTCGAAAATGTCATAAAGTACCCTGTTTGGAAAATGAAAGAAAGATTCCATTCAAAACATATAAGGTCAAATAAGGGTATAAATTACTTTAACCCATAGTCTAGTAAGTAGTAAAAATGTTTTAAAATACATTTTGAAGAAATCATGAATGTGGATAATAAAGAGGTCCCAGTTGATACATACGTCAAAACAACCTCAGATAATAAAGAGATTGTGAAACTAACCCTTACCTTGTAATTTTCCTTAGTATATTGTATGTTAACCTCCTATATAATAGTTAAAACAATGTTATTAAATTATAAAACAACTATATACATAAATACGATATATTATATGATCCTCTAATATTTGTTTTTTAATAATATTTCAGTAGTATCATCGTTTTAGGTGTTAACTGATTCATTTTCCTTTGTATGCTTGGTTATGTATGCCATGTTAGTTATGGAATGGTTTTATTTGATTAATATAAATACTTATATTATGTTAATATACATTAGTTTTAATCATAAAATGAAAATTAATTTTGAATGATTACTATGGGGAATGAATCTCATCATGTTCGTAGAGACAGTAATATGAACGTACGCACCAGTGACAATATCATTATATTAGTGGTGAAATCATATGTAATCAGATGTTCTATCATACATAAACAATAATTAACCTGTTATATTTATTATTTACATCAGTTATAGTCATTATTATACCCATTCAAATAATTGAGTGCTTGAATAACAAACTACCCCACGATGTGGAGACGGTAAGCCGTATGTACACACGTATGATGACTTTTTCATTCATATGATGGATAGAATAATGAATATGATTTTAAAATTTTTATAATAACATAAAAATATATAGAAGATACTAGAGTAATTATTTTATAGTGTAAAACACAAATAATGTAGAAGTGGAAGAAAAAAGAACTTGAAAGAGGTGATGAAATATTTACCTTTTTTTCAGGTTCTTCCTTTTGATTTGATCAAAAGGGATCCTTCGGTCGGCTTTATGACCAAAGGAAAGACTCTAAGATTAAGGTAGGAAAGATGGGTGGATTTTTGGATAGTTTTTGGCCAAGACAAATGTCGTTGGAGGTGTGAACATAAGACAAGGTGAAGTACCATTTGATAAGAGAGGTGAGCGTCACTTTAAGAAAATGTTGAACTATTATTTTCTAATGAAATGATTTTCAGTTTATAATGACCTCAAAACGATTTATTTTGAGGATAAGGTGGGTATGGTAGAAAACCACTCATCCACTATGTTTTATACATGTTTAGGTTACCTTATTAACCTTATCATTTAGATTTAGCTATGAGTTAAATAGTTTGACATTTACCATGTCTATTTGTATTTTTATATTATATGGTTAATAAAATTATTATAACTATCCAAGAGAACCCCAAATGGTTAATTATTAATATATATAATCTTATCTAATTCCTATTTCTGAACCTTATATTTTTAGTAATATTATATAAATTTATAATATAATATTTGTTTAAAAACTCAATTATGTCAATTTTGACACTATTTAGTAATTAATTTTTTTGAAAGCCATAAAAAATTTATTACATTGAATAAAATTTATTTAACCAACCCTAAAGCTTCATATTATTCTAAAAAATTAGTTTAATTCATCCGAAGTATCACTTTATATTTATTTGGATATTTATAATTTCAATTATTTTAATATTTTATTAATAAAGTAACCACTGCATCATTGTGTCACAAATAAATTAAATTATTTAATGTCTAAAAATTTAAAATAAAATACCAAAATTTAGGAAATATTTTTATATTTCTAATTAATATATATAGTGTAATTTATATTGTGTGTAATCCCATATTAAAAATGGTTTAGTTATTAAACTTTGAATTTAACTCTTTTAACGCTTTTTTAAGTAAAATAATAATAAATGTCCTAATCTAATCCATGTTGACCAGAGGGGGTATTATGTTATTCCTAAGATTTTTTTATGTCGAATTAAAATTATCCAATAGAATTAGGATATGTTTTAGGGTAATTATGATATCTTTCTTACACTTAATTACCCAATTTACTTTTAACCATGGTAAATAAAAGTCCAAAGTTACTATTCACCCAAAATTGTTTTCATCTTATTGAACCAAATTTTTCTTACCGATATTAACCGTGTCTATCAGATTTTATAAATTAAACTCATAGATATGGTAAAATTATGTTTTATGCAAATTTGCAAATGCTCCTAAGAGGAGGGTAAAAGACGGTAAAATGATCAGTAAAATTTTTATATATCTAAAATTATTATAAAATGACTCCAAAGATTTACATTGAACATATTTTGGTATTATGTGTCTATATTGATCAAAAATAAATTTAAATAAAATAAATTATTATTTAAATAAAAAGTCAGTTTTAACCAATAACGCATTGTTTTTCACTATTCATTAAATTTGGAAAGTTTTCATAAAAATACCAAAATTTCAACCTAAGCTAATTTTAATATTCTGAATTCAAAAAATAATTCCATTTTGAAAAATAAAATTTATAAAATTTAAAGAAATTGGTTTTACTATTCATAACAGTAAGTTTGATTGGTCGTGGTGTGTTTGAATTACGAAGTTGCGTACAATGCAGACAATTTCATTATTCAAAGGGAAATGTACCATGGATTATTGGGGTGATACATTATTAAATCCTTAAAATAATTTCATCCTAAACGTTTCTTGAATACTACTACACAAAAAGATTCAGGTGGTTCTTCATCATAAGTTCTTATGGTTCCCATATTGCCTCTTCCATCTTATGGTTTCTCCATAGAAATTTTACCAAACGAGTCGTCTAGTTTCTCAAATCATGTTCTCCGTTATCAAGAATCTTGATAGGCTCTTCACAATAAGGCAGATCAGGTTCCAATTCAGTTTCCTCATAGGTGAGTATATGCGTTGGGTCAGGCATGTATTTTCTCAACAGTGACATGTGGAACACATCGTGAACTTTGGAAGACTTGGTGTCATTTCCAAATGGTAATCTATAGCCCCAATTTGTTCTATAATTTTAAAAGGTCTAATATACCTGGGACTTAATTTACCCTCCTTACCAAATTGTATAACTCCCTTCCATGGAGATACCTTCAGGAAAACATGATCTCCTGTCTGAAATTTCAAATCTTTCCTTCGATTATCGGCTTAGCTCTTCTGCCTACATTGAGAAACAATTATGTGCGTTTGGATAACCTTCACCTTTTCTATTGTTTCCTCAACATGTTCTGGGCCTATGTGTTTTCTTTCACCAACATCATCCCAACAAGTTGGTGTGCAACATCTCTTTCCATATAACGCTTCATATGTTTCCATCTGAATACTTGAATGGAAGCTATTGTTATAGGAAAACTCTCCCAAAGGTAAATATTGATCCCACATGCCTTAAAAATAAATTGAGGAAGATGCTAACATGTATTCTAATGTTTGAATTGTCCATTCAGATTGTCCATCTGTTTTAGGGTGGTAGGTAGTGCTCAAATGAATTTCAGTATCTAGGGATTTCTGGATACTTTTCTATAATATTGATGTAAAATGGGGATCATGATCAGAAATAATCAATAGGGGTACTCTATGAAGTCTTAAAACTTCATTAATATACTGTATTTCTAAACGTTCAAGTGGAAAATCTTCTCTTATAACAAGAAAATGTGATGACTTGTAAAGACGATCAACAATGATCCATATTGCATCATTCCTTCAAGGAGTTTTTGGTATCCGCATGACAAAGTCCATCGTAATACCATCCCATTTCCACTCAGGTATGGGAAGAGGTTTCATGACTCCTCTAAGATATTGTCTTCCCGCTTTCACTTTTTTGAAAATCATACATCTTGACACAAAATCAGTAATCTTCCCTTTCATGTTTCCCCACCAAGAATGTTCCTTCAAATCTCTATAGATCTTGGTGCTCCTAGGTTTTATAGAGAAATTGGATCTATGAGAATCATCCAATAATTCTCTTTTTAGATCAGGTATATCGGGAACACAAAGTCTCTTCCCAAATATCAAAATTCCATCTTCATATACAAAGTCACTCAATATTTCGTCCATTATAGATTTAATTTTCTTTTGAAACTCCTCATCATCAGTCTGAGAATTTTTTATCCGTTCTAGTGAATATGGTTTGGAAACCATTTGAAAAAGTAGTGTGGTTTCAACTTCCATGGTTACTCCCATATCCACCTTTACAAGATCCACGAAAATAGTATCCCTTTCGACTCTCATCTTGTTAAAAACAACATGATCCTTTCTACTCAAATCATCTGCCACTTTATTTTCCATTCCCAGGTGGTAGTGTATTGTGCAATAATAATCCTTGAGTAGTTAAAGCCATCTCCTTTGCCTAATTTTTCTTTCTTTTTATGAGAAAATATACTTCCAACTCTTCCGATTAGTATAAATCTCACATTTTTCACCATATAGATAGTGTCTCCATATCTTCAGAGAGAATATTACAGTTTCTAACTCAAGATCACGAGAGGGATAGTTTTTCTCATTAATATTTAGCTATTGTGATGCATATCCAATAACTCTCTCATTTTTCATAAGGACACAACCAATTCCTTTCTTTGAAGCACCACTATAAATAAAAAACCCATCGTTCCCCGATGGTAGAGTCAAGATAGGATAATTGAATAATTTTCTCTTCAGTTATTAAAAACATTATTCACACTCTTTTGTACAAAAAAAATTTAACCCCTTTACGTGTGATCTTGGTTAAGGGGTTAGCCAACTGGGAAAATTTTTGGATGGAACGTCGATAATAACCTGCTAAACCAATAAAACTGCATACCTTGGTTATACACATCGGTGTTATCCATTCATGGATTTCCTTGGTCTTTGAAGGATCTATAGAGATTACATCCTTATAGAAAATATGGCCAAGAAAAGAAATTTCTTGAAGCCATAATTCACACTTGCTAAACTTTCCATATAATTCATTTTTTCTAAGAGTCTTTAGAATTATGCGCAAGTGATTTTCATGGTCTATGTAGCTTTTGGAGTATACCAAGACATTATCAATAAATACCACTACAATGTCATCAAAATATTCCTTGAAAACTCTATTAATTAGATCCATGAGGATAAAGGGTGAATTAGTTAATCCAAAAGGCATTACTGTAAACTCGTAATGCCCGTACCTAGTTCGAAATGCTATTTTCTGAATGTCTTCTTTTTTCACACACAGCTGATGATATCCACATATAAGGTCAATCTTTGAACAATATTGAGCTCCATGAAGTTGGTTGAATAAATCATCAATGTGAGGTAGGGGATACTTGTTCTTTATGGTTAAAGCATTGATCTCATAGTAGTCAATAGACAACCTCATAGATCTGTCTTTCTTCTTTATCAAAAAGGACAGAGGATCCCCATAGAGAAACACTAGGGTGAATAAACCCTTTTTTACTCAATTTATCTAGTTGTTTCTTTAGTTCCACTAATTCCACAGTGGCCATTCCATAAGGGGTCTTCGATATGGGCCTTGAACTAGTAATTAAATCAATAGAAAAATCAATTTCTAGTTCTGGAGGATGTCCATGTAAATCCTCTAGAAACACATCATCATATTCTTTCACAATAGGAAAATCCTCTATTTGAACATTATTTTCCTCACCCATAGTTATTTTATTCTCATCCTCCCCAATTATTTAATTTAGTATAGCTACTGGGGTGGATCTAGATATGAATTAGATGGTGATGTTTCTCCTCTAAAGATAAGGTACTCTTTATCATCATCAATAATTGTAACCTCCTTCCTCTTACATTGAATTATCTAATAATGGCCCAAAAGAAAATCCATACCGAGGATTATATAAAATTAAATCATGGGTATGATGATTAGATCTCTTGATATATATCATTTATATGCCTAAATAGGGAATGATTCCCAAAACATTTTTCAATGATACTTCCTTTAGGAGTTTTGACAAACAAATCCCTTGTTAAATAAAATTGTAAATATATAATTTTCATAGAAAACTAGGAAGATATTAAACAATGTGATGATCCAGAATCAAATAAAGCATTGGCTAAACTTGATGAAACTATTAAATTACCATCCACCAAACCTTTCGGGGCTTCAACCTCTGTAGTAGTGATCAAATAAGCTTGTCCTTGATCCCTTGGCCTTTTCTTAGGTAAGATTATCTGATTCTTAGGAAATTTATTTGCATAATGTCCCATATAACTACAATTGTAGCATTGAATATTGTTATATTATTTATTCCCTTTACAATAACTAGCACGATGGACTTTCTATCCACATCTGTAGCACACTCCTTTTTCTTTTATACAGGAACCTGGGTGTTTATTTCCACAATTATCATAGGGTGGAAATTTAACACTTCATTTATTCCCTATTTCATTATTTCCTTTCCCAGAGTGTTCAGTACATCTATTATTCTCTTTCGTTTATTTAAAGTTTTAAGACATAGAGAATTCTTTTTATGTCTTGAAAGTACATGAGACAATATCATCCTAGGATGAGAAGGATTGGGAGACTAATTCTTGACAGAGAAATGGTTTTAACCCATCCAATAAACAATCAATCATACTTCAGGGGTTATGTATATAATCTACAGCATGTCATGCTAACTTTGTAAAGTTAGCTTCATACTTTGCAACATTCTCATCCTCCTTTTGTCTCAGACTCAGAAATTTCCTTTCTATATCTGGTAGATGGTCATGAGGAAATTATTTTTCTATGAAAATATCCTTATACTCCCTCAATTTCATACTTGATACTTTTTCATCCACCATTGTGTTTTGAATTAATGTCCACCATTGATCTGCATCTCCGGTGAGGCGATTAACTGCCATGACAACTTTTTCCCTTTTGCTAATTCCCAAAGCATGAAATATTTTCACTAAGGATCTTATCCAGTTTTAAGCTACAAATAGATTTGTAGACCCATTGAATGTTGATTGTTGTTGCCTCATGATACTTTCAAACATTGATCCTCTATGTTGGGGATCATGGTGCTCCATATGGGTAAGGATATTATTCATAACCTATATGAGTTGTCCCAAAATGGTGATAAGGTGATCAGCACCAATTTCATCACAATCTCTGCGATAATAATCTTGATCAGGAGGGAAATACCTACATGAATTACATGCATTGAAACAGTTTCCATTTGTACCACAAGGTTTCATTTCTAAACAATGGCATACATTACATTAGTTTATGAACCACAATACATAATTTTGAACTTGTAAAAAACATAACGTAAATTGAAAAGTTTATGGATATAATCCATAATCATAAAAATGTTTTCATTGAAGATGTATATAATCATAAATCATTCATAATGGTTTGTAAAGAAAATGAGAATTATCCAAATCATATAACCTAAGAGTGTCGTAACCAAGATTGCAGCAAGGCTCATTGTCATTCACCAGTTCCCGTTCGAGTCTAGCTCAAATTAGTGTTTTCGAGTTTCACCCCAGGGTACATTTATGCCAGAGGCACCTCTACTTGCTCATATCAAAGAATGGATGTATTTATTGGAAAACTCACAAAATATATACAGTACCAAAATTCTAGGAATTTCTTCTATACTAATCCTGAAAGTCTATCTTAGGGTAATGTTCTCTAATTAGAGTTTGTCGGAATATAGTTTCCAAGATTTGTACTAAACTTCCTCTAATACCAAATATAACACCTTGACCCTAGTTACATAGAGTTGGTGCATTATTAAATAAAATTGGAATAATACAAGGAATCATGTCCCAAAACACCAAACAGTTTGGTATTATTGGAAATAAGATACATACATAAGTTCAAAATTACAACATGAGAAGAAATACAGCACTAATTTGTTCCATTAGAAATATCCAAGTATTCTAGATTATGCATGAAAGTCACTCATAACTAATTTCTTCATATCCTAGGAAAATGAAACATAGGAAAGGGGTGAGATAAAACGCTCAGTAAGGGTAAGCAATATAGTGGAAGATTACATACACATCAGGCATGATGAATAATTAAAAACAAATTCCTTTATAAATAATAAACATGAACTCATTATGGTAGGAATATGATCTGAGTATATAATGACATAATAAAACATAATCATGAGTATTCTACTAGTCGAATAAGCACAAGAACCATCATTATTATTCTCATAATAATTGAATGTATAATGTCGGACATTCTGAAACATCTTGTCAAGGCCTCATCCAAGACATCTAAAAATGATTTAGGCCTCATCCAAACCCATATATCAAATTGGGAATGGAGTTGGCCAATTCCACATCTAATTATCTCATGAGACCCACTGATTCATCGAGGAGCTATAGCAAGCTCCACCCATCACATACTAAGTCCAATACATTCTTCATATGAAATGATTGAAACATAACATAGATATTCCTATTAAAACTAGCATATGAAATGTCAATACTTTAACCACAAACCATGAATGGTATAAAAATTAACTCATCTATAGTCAAACATATCACAAAACTTTAAATTCAATATAGAATATTTGTATCATAATAAATCAACTTCAAAAAAGTGTAAAATTTATCAAAGGATGTTGACATAGATGAAATCCTAACTATTTGAGAGAAATATCTATTTCTATTTTGAAATCATTAAAGAGTCACATAATTATAAAAGAAAACATTTATTTTTAATATATTCTTATAATAATGTAAGGGAAGCTTAGATGATGTTATGAAAGTGGAAAACAGCCGCACCTGCCATATAAGTTAAAAAAACATTCTTACCTTAACATTGTCGAAAAGGTCGTAAAGTACCTTGTTTAGAAAACGTAAAAAAGATTCATTTCAAAACATATATGGTAAAATAATTGTATAAATGAATTTAACCCATATTTTAGTAAATATTAAAAAAAATTGAAATAAATGTTTATGATAACAGGAATGTGGATGATAGAGATGTCCCAGTTCATACTTACGTAAAAACAACCTCAGATAGTAAAGAGATTGTGAAATTATCCCTTACCTTATACATTTCCTTAGTCGATGGTATGTTAAACTCTTATATAATAGTTAAAACATTTTTATTAAATTATACAAAAAACTATATACAAAAATATAATATCATATATGATCCTCTAATATTTCTTTGTTAATAATATTTCAGCAGTATCATCGTTTTAGGTGTTAACTGATTCATTTTCCTTTGTATTCTTGGTTATGTAAGCCATGTTTGTTATGGAAAGGATGTATTTTATTAATATACAGAATTATATTATCTTCATAAAGATTAATTTTAATCATAAAATGAAAATTATTTTTGAATTATTATGATGGGGAATGTATCTCATCGCGTTCGTGGAGACGGTAATCCGGACCTACGTACACGCGACAATATCATTTTATTGGTGGTGGAATCATATGTAATCCGATGGTATATCATATATAAAGAATCATTAATATGTTATAATTATTATTTGAATCATTTATGGTCATTATTATACCCATCCAACTTATGATGTGTTTGAATAACAAACAACACCACAATGTGGAGACGGTAAGCCGTACATACACATGTATGATGACTTTGTCATTAATATGATGGATTGAATAATAAATATGATTGTAAATTTTTTATAATAACACCACAATATATAGAATATATTGGGTTTATTATTTTATAATGGAAACCACAATGAAAGAGGATGTGGAAGAAGAAAATAACTTGAAAGAGGTGATGATATATTTACCACTTCTTCAGGTTCTTCCTTTTGATTTGATCAAAAGGGATACTTCAGTTGGCATTATGACAACAGAATGGCCTCTAGGATAAATGGTGTAATGTTGGGAGGATATTTGGGTAGGGGTTGGCAGAGCCAAATATATTTGGAGGTGTGAAATTATGATAAGGGGAAGTACCCTTTTATAAGAGAGGTGAGGGTCACTTTAGGAAACGCTTGAAATATTATTTTATAATAAAATCATTTCCAGATTATAATGGCATGAAAATGATTTATTTCATGGATGAGGTGGGGATGGGCCACAAACCTCTCAACCAATAGGTTTTATATAGGTTAAGGTTACCATATTATCCTTATCTTTTAGATTTAACTCTTAGTTAAATAGTTTGAGCTTTACCATGTCTCTTTGTATTTTTAAATTATATGGTCAATAAACATACTATAACAAGCCTAGAGAACCCAAAGTCTTTCATTATTATTATATATAACCATATCTAAGTCCTTTGGATAATCCTTTGATTTTTAGGATTATTATATCAATTAATAATATAGTATTTGTTTTTAAAAACTCAATTATGTAAATTTTGGCACTATTTAGTATTTGATTTTTTTGAAAGCCATAAAAACTTTATCACTTTGAATAAAAATTATTTAACCAACCCTAATATGTCATATTATCCTCTAAAATTATTTTATTTCATTATAATTATTAATTTACATTTATTCGGATATTTATAATATCAATTATTTTAATATTATATTAATAAGGTAATTATTGTATCATCATTGTGTCATAAATAAATTAAATTATCTAATGTCTATAAATTTTTAATAAAATACCACTATTTAGTAAAAAAAAATTATATTTATATTTATTATTTATAGTCGATTTTATATTTGGTGTAACCTTATATTAAAAATGGTTATGTTATTAAACTTTGAATTTAACTCTTTTAACTCTTCTTTAAATAAAATAATAATAAATTTCCTAATCTAATCCAAGTAGACCTAAGGGGGTCATATTTTATTCCTAAGGTTGGTTTTGGTTGAATAATATGTATCCAATAGAATTAGGACATGTGTTAGGGTAATTATGATATCATTTTTACCCAAAATTACACTATTTACTTTTAACCGTGGAAAATAAAAGTCAAAAGATACTATTCACCAAAAATTATTTTCATCTTATTGAACCACATTTTACTTACTGATATTAACCATTCCTCTCATATTTTTTAAATTCAACTAACATATGTGGTAAAATTATGTTTTATGGAAATTTGAAAATTCTCTTAGGAGCATGGTAAAAGACGGTAGCGAGTTCAATAAAATTCTTATATATCTAAACTTATTATAAAATGAATCTAATTAAATAAATTGTACTTATATTGGTATTATGTGTCTATTTTGACCTAAAATACATTTAAATAAAATAAATAATTATTTAAAAAATGTCTGTTTTAACCAATAACGCAGTGTTTTTCAATATTCTTCAAAAATTGAAATTTTTCAGAAAAATACCAAAATTTCACCCTAAGAAAATTTAGATATTCTAAATTCATAAATGAAATCCATTTTGAAAAAAAAAATTATAAAATTTCAAAAATTTTGTATTAATATTCATAATAGCTAGTTTGATTGGTCGTGTTGTGTCAGAATCTCAAAGTTACGTACAATGCAATATATTAGATTATTCAAAGGGAAACGTTCGGTGGAAGCTTGGTGTGTTACAATATACAATTAAATGTTCTAAAAATGGATGGATTTATGCTGTATCTTTAACAAAAATTGGAAAATAAAATTTTTTATATTGTTTTTATATTCATTTTTATGAAATAAAACATGTTTCTAAACATAAATTTAGTGGGGGTGGGGTTAATGGTTTTGACTAAGAACCCAAGGAATTGTAAAATAATTTTAAATAAATACGAGAAAAATCATTATAATTTCAAATATCTTTTTTTAATTGTTGATTTATCTGTTTGAAATTTTTTAAATGGAGGAGAAGTTTTGAGATTATATATGGTTTTGTAATTATAAAAAAGGGGTAGAATGCCGAGTTGATCCTTGAACCACTTCATGGTTAGATAATTATAAAATATTAAATCATGATTAATTGTAGTTTTAATTATTGTTCCAAGGATTGTATTATTACGTTATTTTTGGTATTATTCATATTTATTACTACATTTATTACATTACTTTTTTATTATCTCTTAAACTAATCTTAATATAATGATTACATTACTTGTTTTATTCTCATTGGCATAAGTCTTAATAATATGTTCTTTATAGGTGTTTATATTATATATTAGTTAATGTTGAATTTAATTTTCATATTATATAATTTAGTTTGTCTTAACTTTGTAATATTATTTGTTTATTAATGTATAATTAACATTGATTACATCATAATATTTATTTACCTAAAATATCATTTGATTTAATGTTTTGATTTGTCATTTCATGTTATAAAATTCCTATATTGATATCCTAGTATAAATACATCTTTTGGAACCTTAAAATACCATTTTATAGGATTTTAATATTTCCATGTAGCCATTTTAATATTCACCACATAGCCAATGGGAATCCACATAGCTGATTTATGATCCATATAGACAATTTTCCAAAATTAGTTACCTTATAAATTTTGATAATATCTTGGGGTAAAAAACTCTAAATTGAGTTAATATTCTTGTGTTTTTAAGTTAAAAAAATTATCTAAATTTCATTAGAATACATTAGAATATGAATAGTTTTTATAATCTCCAAAAATAAGATAAAAGTCACATCATTTTTTCTATCTCAATTTTGCTGTTTTTTAGAACAACTTTCCTACTTTATTTTCATGACAACTTAACATTTAGAAGTCTAATTAAGTTGATTATTTGTTATATAGAAATTTAAAAAAAAAATTAAATATTAATCAATCGAATATAAAACTAATAATATCATTAATAATGTATTTTTTAATTCCAAAATTTTATTAGTCAATCTATTTACAAGTTTCAGAATTTAGCAACGTCGAATTTTAGATACATTATGAATTCACTTACGTGGTGACTTGTATATGTGATTATACTATTTGAATAAACTAACTGATTATCCAACATGATTACTCTATATAAATACATTACATGAATCCCCTATGTATATTTTCCAATGTGGTTCTGTGAATTTCTAAATGATATTCAAAAACCTAGAAATACGCTTTGTTTTATATAATACATTACATTCGAATTTACTTCACGTTTATTGTGAATATAATTATAGGTTATTTTGTTCTTAAATTACATAAAAATTATTTAAAATACATGATAAAATGATTTATATTGTTTTATTAATGATTAACTATGATTTATATGGGACTAAATGGGTAAGATTATTCACATTAAAATCTTGGAACTTGAGATATTCATATTCAAACCTGGTTGAATATATAGAGTTTCTCTTGAATATTATTTGGATGTTTTTCAAGATTTTTTTTCAATGTTTACTATTATATTGATATAATATCATATTGCTATTTACAAGGATATATATTATATCGGTTTTATATTAAAATGAACAGAAATCATTTATCAATGAAATACGCTTGAGTGATGTTTGGAACACAAAAATTTCATGCATATTTTTAAATAATGGATAATGGTTTTAAATAGATTTTTGAACTATAATCCCATATAATTCATTATATAATTAAAATTTGTGAATTTTCAAATTAAGTGTAAAAATTTGTTTAAATGGATTATAAGGATGGATTTATAAATTTAGAATTTTGGTTTGAACCCATGTCTTATCTTGATTATATGTTTTCATTTTTATCAATTGTATAGAAAATAATTATGGAAGTTGGATAACCCTCAAACAACCATGATACCTACTCACATAACCAACCCTTCATAGGTCAAATGTTCCATGGTTTATAGTGGGATGTCTAGTGCAATCCATAGAGGTGTGTAGGGGCATCAGACCAGCGCATATGTGCCCTGCTGGTGGTCAAGACCATATGGAAAAAAATGGAAATGAGGGTTCTGACATTCCACGTCTAGTGCGGCCCACATCTCATGTTTGTGTTGTGTCTTGTGGGATCCCATCCCCATAGTAGGTATGTTTGGATAGTGATCGGGTGAATTTTATTATAAACAACTACACCCACCACAATGTTTTTTAATGTGGGTTGAGAGATATGAGTTACTATTCATCTATTTTGAAAAAACAGGGCTACTTAGCCTACTCGATTGTGGTCCCCACCATAGACACCCTGTGTTTCAATCCTCTATATCCTGCCACCTACTGAAATCAACATCCTCTGCTACTCCTCTCTAGGAACTAACATAACTGACATCAGGAGAGCTTGGGGACAATCCATCTCCCACTGCCAAATCTCGAGACCATTGTAGAACATCACTAGAGCCCCATCCAACTAGTATTGATCCTCTTTCTAAGATTCATATAGATACTTAAATTACCAGATGAAAAAACCTCAGTTACTACCATGACCCACTAATGTCATTCCCACCATATAAAATAACCCCATCCACACCCCATGAAACATTGCATGACGTATAAATCATTCCTCCCATAGATTCCAGTCCATGATTCAAAAGAAAAAACACCTAATTTTATCAAGTATTTATATTATTCTTATGTTGGTTTCTTGGGGGATTAATTTTTAATAAGATTTTAAGATCTAAAAGATTTGAAGAGGAAGACTGAGGACTCCTTGAGTTCCTCTAAAAGGATGAATCCCACAACTTCAAAGGAGTTTTATTTGATCATTAGATAGAGAGGATGCCTCTTCCGAAGGTTCGACCTGTTACTTGTCAATTTTTTTTTCTTTCATTTTTTTATTTTTTTATTTAATTTTAATACACATTTATTTTATAAATATAATATATGAATGATTTTTTTCTTATTTTTTTACACCCATCAATCACTTATCCGTCATCACATATTCTTCATATTCTATTAATTTATTTTTTATTTTATTTTATTTTATTTAATAATTTCTTTCTTTCCTTATACTCATTATTTATTTATTTTATTTATTTTATGTATTTAATTTTTTTTATTTCATCCTCATTGTATTTTATAATTCTTTTCTCTTCTTCTTATCTTCTAATCTTACCAGCATGACCTCTTACCCTAAAAATGAGGATCTAACCAAAGGCTTGGATCATGGGATGTATGTAGTGTTTTCATTCATTTTGCATGTAAATTATTACCTTTTATTATGTCTGTGATGAGAATGGGTGAGGAGAACAGGTTTGGAGATTTCCCACCATTATACTGAATTCAAACTCATTTTAATTAATTTTTAAAAACATTACCCCTTCTAATAGATACACGACCTTCATACGATGGAGATGAGCCATCTAGTGAATGAAATGGAATAAAATAGAGACAGGTCCAAGAAGATTCCACAATCTCGATTAAGACGTTCCTTCAAACTTGAATACATGAGGATGTAGAATTTCTATTTATAAAGGAATTAGATATTTCACTCCACTAAATAAAATAATATTATATCATGCAAGAGATCTCATAATTGAATTATCAAACAAAATTTAGACACCAACAAGTAGAATTATATAACCCATAAACAAAACTATAAATCCTATTTTATTTCTTTACTAATCACAATTTTATTACATGTTAGTTTATTTTTTATCATTCAATTTAAATTCTAAAAATTACAATTCTTTCATATAATTAATCAAAACAATACAAAAGAAGAACTTTTGGTGAATTAAATCAAGTAGGTGAAACGTTGAGAAAGTTGCTCGATTGATAAGACCCTAGTCAACCACTGTTTCATATTAGGATAACAAATTTAATTTTTCCACGACCTATAACAAACGTGAGATCAAAACTACCATTGTTTATTAGGATCCTATAAGTGTTTTATTATTTTATTTCTTTTTCAAATCCTATATATATTTTCATTTCTTTTTCCAGAAAAAAAAACCACTAAATAAATATTTCCTATGATACTTTTAAATGTATATTTTTTATAGTTATGCAAGAATTACTCATATATTCAGGAAAAATAAACATAATATACTAATGGTACCCTCCAACGATGGTTTTATAACCTTATGATAGTGGTCACATAGAAGAAAATTGGCAGAAAGATACACCTCTCACCTCATGATATTATGGGAATGTTCGATCAAATATGGATTCACATGCATAATGTCTAGGAAAAGAAGTAAGTACAACAGGATCTAGCTAGTTTTATTAAATAAATCAATGTGGTTGAGGACCATTTCAATAAATATCAATATACCAACCATTTTGAGAACTAGATTGAGGATAAAAATATAGATACATAGAATAAAGATGAAGAATCACGTGTAGATAAGAATATAAGAAAAGAATTAGATCGATTTGGAAGTAACTATGAAAATGATAAAATGAAATAAGGTATTTTTATCTACAATACTAAATAATCATAAGTTCGATACCTATTTTTGGTCATGTAATAAGATGACACCTCCCATGTGGTGGAATTTGATGAAATTATGGATAAGCCTGACTACCTACCTTTACCTTCCACCGTCTAATTCTAAGTGTCTTTCAGCAGTGAGAAAGATATAACTAATAAACTATCTAAGGGAGTAAATATTATATCAAACTCTAGTACATTTGATTTTATTCAATCTAATTTTTATATTGATTTCCACTAGTTCGAATTTTCATATTTGGAAACTATTTTTTATGCCTTATAGGATGATAATAAATAATCACATGAATCTTTTGAAAAACACATGTAGATCAATAATATTGATGAAAATTAATTTTATGAAGCCAATAAAGAAGTCCAAGTAGATAATCATAAGGGAATCAAGATGGTGGTTTGTCGTATTGTAAGGGTGAAATTTCTGGTTAATAATTCAAATTTAATTTTTTTTCATGGGAAAATAAATTTTTAATTTCCCATAGATCATTCACTTCATGTAGCTTATAACGAGGAAACACTAGAAAAGGTGGAGCTTACACAAGTAGAAACTAAGAAGGATGAAGATTAAAAATTTATACTCCACTAAAATGTGAGTTATACTTAATTGGTAAGGGGTGGATCTGATATACTCTATCCATGGATCATTCCCCAATAAATAGGAAGAAGTATAGGATGGGAAAATCCACATATGGTTGTTTAAATATATGAAGTTATGACCACCATTAGACTATGGATAAAATGATGGAACTTCCCACTTGAGGAAATATAATTCCATGGCCCACTTGGGGGATCATACCAAGACATATCCTTTTACATGATTTCTAGGAATTTAGATTTCAATCTGAGTCATAGGAATTAGTCCATCATGCATCCCATGACCACTTATCTTTTTTATCTTAAATGACATGACCCTTGTTCTTAATTGAGTAGTTATATTTTTTAGGTTTATGATGGAACCTGATCGCCCCAAATAGAGTACAAAGTGTAGTAATATTAATTTAAAAATATAGTTCACTTTCATTATCATTTAAACTCCCTTTATTTTTCGAAGACAACATGTTTTGATCTTTAAACTGGAATTTCATGCCCATTCTTGAATTTATTCTTTACTTGACTCATCAAGGAGAAATGAGTTTCTTAGGAATCACGTGATTCCATTTTTTAGATTTCATTGTTAATGATATTTAATGGGTAAAATGTATAATTGAATGATTGAATTGAATTATTGATATTAAAACGAGGACTCATTATTTGAGGGAATTGGTTGATTCATGTAAATGAAATTTCCCTAATATTTTTCATGATTTGAATTTTTGAAATTAATGTGAATTTTTTTTATTATTATTCATTACATGATTGATTATCCAATATAAAATATCCCATTATTGAGAAGATTTTTAGACCATGTACATCCTATTTATCTTAATCATATTTCTTGAGTGACATTAGTACATTACACATAATAGAGCCTACATTTGAACTTGTTAATGTTATGACTATACAAAAACACATTAAAAATTATGGAAGAAACTTATGAAAAGAATATATAATAAAAAACCATATTTACATCAATCATTGTTTAGCATAAAGAGACCATAAATTCATTAGATAATAATGATCCATTCTTCAATACATTTTTATCTATTTATATCCTCCCCCTATTTTTTTTACGATATTTTAATGTTGAAGTGTACGGGTGAATGGAGTCATAAATAATGGTATGATTTATATTATATGTAATAAGAGTGTGGGTGATATTTTGGGTATTGAAAAAGTATTATAATCATTTCAATCGTTATTTTTTACCCCTATTGAATAAAATAAAGAGAGATAATAGAAAATGTAACCAAAAAATAAAACTAATGGGTTGTGACTTAGAAGAATCAAAATTATTTTCCACTAGTCCAATGATTTTTATCATATGTGGTTATTTTGGGGATGTGATTTCCATTCTAATCATAACATTTCGAAACCAAAAAAATGAAAATTTACTTTGAATAAGAAAAAACTATAGAAAAATTCCTAAGGTTTCACAAACCAATAATTATGATTTTCTATGATCATGACCTTACATTGAGTTTAAGAAATGTGGGATTTGTTACGATCTGAAGGGTGGAATGTCATTACACCTTAACTTCAGATATCATGATTCATACTATATGAGATAAACCTCCTCTTTAGGATATAAAATGTTAAACATCATTTACTACCAACCTAAATACTTAGATTCATTTTATCCATTAATGAAATATCTCTTGATTTTATGTGCCTTTTTTATTTACAAAGGAAAAAATTATTTTCTTTATAATTTTTTGTATATGGAACATGTTCTCGTGATATGAGCATAACTCCACTTGAAATTGTATCATGAGTTATTAGAAACAATTTTCAAAAGGGAGGTAAATCACAAATTGTTATTTTCAATAATAATTAATTGAGAAACCTGAAATAATGAAACAATAAATTCCATAAATTTCAAAAAGGAGAAAGAAAAGTACCTAAGTTGATTATTTTAATTGATATTTTACATGCCTGAATATCCAAAAATCCTTGATTTTTTATTTATTTTAGATATTACTCTTTTTAAAAGGGTTGATAGGAAACCCTTACGTCACCTGTAGAACTAGTGGTATAATTCCCAGTACATAACCTAATGTCGTAGAGGAACAATGCATAATACATGACCTGAAGGCTCAAAAAACTATACAATAACTTACCCTCCACAAAAATATCATCATTGTAGGTTCTTATCTCCCCACCTTGCATTGTAGATCAGTTAGCATTTCCCAGTGCAGATTTGCTCAGTTCGGGGTTCTGATGGTTGTTTCTATAACCTCACATTCTTCCAATATAGTTATCTCTTTTCTAGTGGCTTCTACTAAACTGAATCCTCTTTTGGGTTTACTCTTATGTTATCTTTTAGAGTCTCTTATTTGTCTTTGTGGCCCAAAGAACATTTTTGGCCTTAAATCTTGGTGTTCTGAAGTCCCTTGGTGTCTGTAAGGCCATCTATCCTGAATGCCTTTGGTGGCCTGAAGTATATGAGTCCTATAGGCCCAAACTTGTGGCATGAAGGCCCACATATGATGAATAGATCTGGCTACAAATGTACTGCATAGTAACTAGCATAGTACTACGATAGTAACCTAAAAATAACCTCCACCCGGATTTTACCTTGTTCTTTTGGATAAAAAGATGGATCCTCTATTACTTGGGTAGAAGTTTGTTGGAATTGATATTTTATGAGAATTTTGAATTTTGATTAAAAATTAATAATCCTTTGATTTTATTACATTGGAATTTGATTAATAACATGAGTTCCCTCTAAATTCCTTGTGGAAATTTTATGCTTGAGGAAAAGGATGGTTTATGTGTGGGGATATTTTTCCCACAAAAAATTCATGCATATTTAAAAAAATAAAAGTATTTTTGATCTATAAGACCAAATAATTATATGTTTAATTAAAATGTGGTAATTTAAAATTTAAGAGATAAAATTAGTTTAAATTGATTAGAATTGATGAGTTTATAAAATTAAAATTTTTGTATGAACCTATGACATAGTTTTCTTACATGTTTTTAATCTTTTTTAAATGTTTAGGTAAACAATTATGTATGTTTTTCATCCCTTAATAGAGTAAGAGAATAACTCACATAGCCAGAACATCACTGGGATAACCGAACATGGTTTCTAATGGGAATGTCAGTGAATACCACATTGGTGGACCGGGGGAGTCAATCCCATGCATAGGTGGATTATGTGTGTTCATGTCTATAGGGAGAATATTGGGCCTAAATGGTCTCACATTTAATGTGTAGTGCGGCCTTCAACTCGATTGTGTGCAATGTATTTTGGGAGATTCTCCACTCTATATGCAGTTTTTTTGGTGACCCTACTACTCTCATTAAAAACTATCACCCCTATACATAGAATTTTTATGTGGGACTAGATAATTGAGTAATTTTTCATATTTATTCAAAAATGGGGTTGCTTCACCCACTCTCTCGTGCGCCATGTCATGGACACCCAGTGCCATTATCCTCCATCGATTTCCACCTTCTATAATCCCCATCTGCTGCTACTCCTCACTCGAAACCACTATAAATGATGACGGTAGAGCTCTGGGTTGAGCTATATCCCATAACCATAGCCCGATACCTTTATGGAACTTCCCTGGATCCCCATCGAATCACCATTGAGCCTCATTTTATGCTTTATCTGTACACTTTGAAGGACAGATGAGGAAATATTTTCCAATCCCAATCACCAACTATGTCTCTCATTCCACATGGAATAACCACTTCCACACCCCATGAAACTAGGTAGGTTGTAAAAATACCATTGCCCCATGGATTCTATACCATGATTCAAAAGATAAAACACCCAATTTTATCAGGTGTTCCAATTCTTCTTATGTGGGTCTCTTAGGGGTTATAATTTTTATGAATAAATTAAGATACACAATATTTTAATAGAATGATGGAGATATTCTATTTTGATTATAAAATGAGAAATCCCACTACCTCCAAGGGGAGTTATTTAATCATCCATTTGAGAGGTGTCCATTACTAAAGGGTTGATTTGTTGGTTTTCAATTTTTTTGGTTTTTATTTTTTATACAAATTTTAATTTAGATTTATATTATAAATAATACTTCATACATGATTATTTATATTTTGTTCCACCCATTAAACACTTCTTCTTCTTCCCATAATCTTTATATTATTTTAATTTATTAATTAATTTATATTATTTTTATCTTTATTACTTCTTATATTATTTTTATATTAATTGTTTTATGTGTTTAACATTTATTTATATCACCCTCATGATCTTTTATTTTCATTTTGGTTCTTTTCTCGTCCACTTATATTCTCATTTAACCCCCATGACCCCTTACCATAAAAAATGTGGGGATCACTCTAGGCATGTATTGAGGGCGGTATATGTGGTTTTCATTTATTATTCACAAAAATTATTATGTTTTATTAAGATTATGATGAGAAAGGGTGAATTGTATGGGTGTGGTGATTTCCCACCATGACACTGAACTGAAATTATTTTATATTATTTTTTAAAAAGTTTTACTTCCCTTCTAGTAGATAGAAGATCTTCATATTATGGGGTTGATCTATCTATTAGATGAAAAGGAATATTATAGATAGGGATCTAGGAATATATCACACACTAGATTGAGGTAAGCTACCATCCTTGATGAAAGGTGGTAGTGGAATTAATATTTTTTTACAAATTTAGAGATTTCACACCATTAAAAATATAAAAGTAATTCTTACATTATATATTATAATTGAATCATCAAACTAAATCTAAAATCAAACAAGGAGAAAGAGGGAACCCATAAACCAACACATAAAGGCCAATCTCATTCATTAATAATCACACTCTTTCATTACATTTTTTCTTATTTCATTTAATTTCATTTAAATTCTAAAAATTCCATTACATTTATAGAATTACTCAAAACAACAAAAAATTAGTAGTTTATTGTAATTAGATTATGTAGATGATCAACTGAGAATTCTCACCATGTGAGATAACCATGGTCAGCCTCTGTGTTATATTAGGAAAATAAATTTTATTTTTCCATGCCTTTTTACAAGAGTACTTTCAAAGTTCAAATTTTAATTTGGAATTTGAATATTTAGTATTGTATTGATTATTAGAGTATCCCATGGAATTTTTCACCAATTTTTTTAGATATATTCATTACTATTCTAATTTTTTTTAAAAACAATACTATTTATACAAAATTGTTTTTATTTTTAAATTTTATTGTAAGTAATTAATAGATACCTAAATATAAAAATTTTAAAATTAGAATTTATGAAGGAGTATCATGGATTATAATGTAGAGAAAATAGTTATTTTTATTTACTATATAAATTAACCCTGGAAAGTAGTGAAGTGTTGGTGACTTGAATCTAATTTTACTCATTCATGCTACAAATTTCAAAATTGAGTCTGAGAGACTTATAATTCATATTCTTTTTAAAGTAATATATTTGATGCCAAAGATTCACTATTTCAAAATATTGAAGTTCCAGATAACTAACTAATTCCATTTCTAGTATGTTCACTGATGATCAATCATTTGGTTAAATTGATTTATTCATTCATTATGTTGTAATAATTTTGGTGTATTTTCCACATTTTGTGCAACTTGAATGGGGTTATACTACTCTAAAAAGAAACATCCAGGTTCAGTCTATTCCCATAAGAGAATGGGTTATGTTTAACCCATAGAATAAAAGTGTAATGCGATTCTCTTATCAGAATTTGGTTTCATTCTATCCCTTTAGAATATTGGGTTCCTCTTGACCTGTTGCATATAATTGGTTATAACTAAGTCTATGAAATTATAGGTTGGGATTGTGGCTGTAAAATACTGTGTTAGGTTTTCTTAAACATAATATTGTGTTCTATATAATCCCAAAAAAATAAAAGAGGTTAGGACTCATACTATAAAAGTATAGGTTAGATCTTCTCCAATAAAAGGATTTGTTTTTTCTAAAACAATAAATGATAAGGGAATTGGGTAAATCCTTCATGTTTTTAAAATGTGGATGTAATGATTTTTCACTCCCCTTCAAAAAGTGGTTTACTATACGGTGTTCCATATATCTCAGTTCATGAGAGGGTTAATGGGAAGAGTAAGACAATTTAAATTTGAACTACTATGAAAATATATTGTGTTCATATTTTAATTTTTTCCACTTTATTTTCCCTTTCATTTTTTATATATTTTTGGTTAAATTGTTTAATATTTTAACCAATTCATTTATCTAAAAAGATGGAACACATATTACTTCTTTAAGGAATGACAATTCACCCCATATTGTCCATTATCATCACCTATTTGTGACATAAAAGGATTTAGTATAAAATATAATAAAAATGTTTTAGAAACCTATTATAATGGGAAAAATAATTTTGGAATGTCATTCATTGGTTTAAATTTAAATATATAGTTAATTTTTTGAAAATAATTGAAAATAAAAACCATTGATGATAAAACTATACCAGAAGTCATTTGAAATTTTTATTTAAAAAACATGATCATTCTCCACAAAAGTGTCTCAATATTCAAAAATGGATTATAGTATTCAATTCAGATCAATAAATCATTTTGTAAATTTGAAAATTAAAATAAAAATATCATTAAAAATAAATAAAAATCTATTAAAAGAACACTAATAAAAAAAATTAAACAATAAACATAATTATTTATCAATTTTTATTAGTCCTTAATTAAATATAGCCTATGTTATTCATGTTTCACATATAAAAAATAATATAATAGAAAATAACTCAATTGTAAGGAGGTAGACTGCATGAATGGCTTTATTTCTATTTTTAATTCTTTGGAATAATGTGTTTCTCATTTCATAATATTATAACAATCATCATAAATGTGTAAACTCCATTATCCATCTTGTTTCCTATAATGAAAAAGAGTGTCATATTAGATGTTTATTTAATATTAAACTGCAATAAGTAAAGATAAAATAAAAAGAGAATGAGAGGAGGGATGTCTTAGATAAGACTCTTAGGTTGTGTTTTGTTTATACCATTTATATTTGTATAGTTCAAATGGGTTTACCTAATCCAATGGTTAATGATTCTATTGTGGTAGGAATCACTAGATGTTATTTTCTTATAGTGTCTAGAAGTGTATATTGGACGTAGATAATTTTATAGATTTAGAAAAATAATTCCAACAAAAAATTTATAAAGAAATAGAAATAGAATATGAGAATAAAATAAAATGGGATTATATAAAAAAAAGTTACATATTCCCACATTTATTCATCTAATGAAAGTTAAGGAATTAGTATATTTACCATAGGAACCTCAATTTCTTCTTCAAAATTCACCAATATCTCTAGTTTGGTTTCTTCTTCAAAATCAATCACCATATTCTCCATAACAGTGTGTGATTTTTCACCAGTACCATATTACCTATGGGACAGGTGTTGTCATGAATCTACAAAATTAAAAGAATGGTAGTTAGATTTATTTTATAATCTTTTAAATTAAAAACCAAGTGAATCCAAAGTGCAATTAACACCCTTTAAATTTTTATCTTCTAACTCTGTTAGTGCTTACAATGACTTGGGAATGAGTGGTGTAATGCATAAGAGATAAAAATTATTGAGTTTGTCTTCCACCAACTCAATATCCAAATTATAAAATACAATGGTAAGTAGTTATTTATTTAATTGTTTTGATCATTACTTCATGAATTCTCATATCATTTTATCCATTTATTCAAATTATTCCCTTAACTCCTCTATTTCATCTTGTTATTCCTTTAATTTTTGGATTAGTAGCACAACACTGGTGGACACTATTTCCACATCCACTAATACTGATAAATTGAATTCTTATTGATGGCATAGTGGAATTTTAAATTGATATTGATCATGTTTATTTTTTATGTAGAGTCATTCCACCAGTATATTTTTATACCCCTTGAGTTGTCATTCAAGATACATATATTGAAAATTTTCTTCATCATGCACTTAAAAGATGATAAAAGAGCAGTTATTATATTTCTTTACCGTTAAATATATCATACATATAGTGAATTTAACTACATTTAATGTCTAATTAAAAATATTTATAATCCATTTATATAAGAAATGGACCACACTTCTAATGAAGAAAAGAAATTGAAGTGAAGAGAGAAAGATCAAGTAAAGAAAAAGAAAAAAAAGGAACAAAAATTATTTACCAACTAAGAAAGAATAAATGAAAAAATTGAAATATCCATAGAAAGAATTAAAAATTTATTAATGATTATATCATGGTAATTATTGATGAAATTTATATTCCTAATGGAATTTAGTGTAGTGTCTGAACATAGACCATCTCTCAGATAAATCCATTTCTAGGTTATTCATTAACATGTGTCCCTTATAATTATTTTTATGACTTTTATTAATTGAAAAAATTAACACATGAAAATTAATTTTTATTAGTAAAATGAAAATATATAAGACAATGAAAATAAATGAAATAATTAATTTTAGTAAATAATATTGTTCTAACCAAAGGTGGATTACCCATGCATTCAGAATCATTGTCTCCTCTTATTTATAGACAACAGTATCTTATTATATACATAAAAAATTTCTCCTATACAGAAAATAAATACCTTTTATGTTATTTTTGGAACACTTCACAAAAAAATTGATCTTAACTCTCTTTTTTATGGGTTGTCTAGGATGATCCCTCTTTTGAGTGAATATTCATGAAACAATCCATAACTTCGTCACTCAAAATTTATCACTCCCATGAACATATTCAATGTAACCAAGTCATGGGTGTCTAATTATCACAAAGAATTAACCGTATAGCTTTTCAATATCAATTTATTTAACTCTAATATATTTTAAATTCATTCATAAATTGAGGCTTTGAATAACATTGAAAGGTAAAGTAAAACATGATGTGTTAAGATGGTGAAAAGACAACAATTTATCCCTTTATTTATCCCACAAATTTATTTATCAAAGAATGAAAATAAAAAAAATTATGAAAATATTATAAATTTAAACATAGAAAAAATTGGTTCTCCCATTTAGTTAAACCATTGATGTGGCTAGTCCTCCATAACTAATGAGGTCAAGATTATAAATAGAATTAAACACCATAAAGGAACACAGGCAGCAAAAAATAAGAATGATAATAAAATTAAAACCTACAATAAGGTAAATTAAATCCTTCAAATTATTTAAATATCCCAAATAGTGATCCCCTTCACCTTTAACTAAGTTGGTAAATATTCTTCCAAAATACGAAAAATATTTTGCTTAAAATTTTGTACAATTAGTACATGGTTGTGCATGAATTCTATTTTATCAATTCCATATAGACACCAACTTATATACTAATTTATTAAATTATAATATAATTAGAAACTATTTGGTTAGTAAAAAAACTACACATCAACTTCACCACAACATTAAATATGAGACGTTCGATGAACAGATCATAGCTATGCACACATGAAGTGAAGGAGTTGTGTGATATTGAACATAATTCTATGAGGATGGGTATGGTGTTTCTTTAGATGAATTGTCCTTCACTATTTGGATTGGGCAAGATAGATAAGTAATTTAATGGATGATAGATCAGGTATTCATATATATTGGTTGTTATTCTACTCGTCCTGAATAGATGTTAGTCTCTAATGGGTTTTTTAGTCCTTTGGTCATGTTACGAAATCAGGTTTGGGTTCAGGTACGAAATTTTACCAAACAGCTAGTTGATGAATAAGATTGTATGAAAGGATGCATCACATTGAAATCAAGATGTTCTAATAGGACATGAAATCCTAGATAAAAATGGAATGATGTATGGAGGATCTCGATGTTGTATGAACTAGTTACATCATATTGGATGAAGTGTAAGAGTAAGATTCTGCAACACATTATTAAAGAGTGGTGGATTGGATTTTGGTGAAATGATATTTGATTTAAGGATAGTTTAAAACTCATGTTGTATCATAGAAAAAATATGGAATTTTTTCTTTAAAAGGAGATTATGTAGTTTCATACTATATGCTATGTTGTTTGTGTGTGGATTTGGAGACCCATAACTTCACCAAATATGATAGAATCTTGAAAATAAAAATAAATTGATTAATTTGTACATTTAGACAGAAATTGAAGTGGTTTGTGCCTTTCTATATCATTACCTAGATGGTTTTGTGTTTAGATAGTTCTCGGAGTAGAATAAAGAAGGCTTAGTCGATTTAATGCCATAACAGAACTATAGTGGACATTTTACAATATAAAAAATGATTTTTCGGTTTATTTTTGTGTTTTATGTCTTGTAAAGTAGGTATATTTTGGTTCTTGTGTAGTGAGGGAATACTGAGTGAAATGTGTTTACACAATAAGAATGGTTTTTATACCATTAGTTAATTTCAAAATGAGTTTCCATTCTTTTCAATGAAAAATATTCATATACCCTAATGATTGGATTTTTAGTGTATATTTGATAGACCCATAGGTTTTTTCTATATAAAAATAGGTTGTATTCTATAAATTGGTGGAGTTGTACATATTTTATAACCCATGCTCATATTAAATTATCCTCATTAGTTCATCCCTCCACTAAGTTTATGAAAAACCCTAGATTCCGTTGGGAGATATTTTATCCATCTTCTCTTTTGTTAGTTTCAAGGGTTCTAGTTGTTTCTAGTTAGTGATCATTAGTGATATCTTCCTATATGTATGTTGTTTCTTTATGTTCCAGCTTAATATATCTACTTCAGTGGTTTTATTTCATCAATTTTTTGTTTTGGTTGTTTTTTAACAACCCTTTGGTGTAGTGTAGGTCGACCCATTATCATGTGGTGTGGTTGTGGTTTCTGGGAAGTTTATTGTTTTCTCTGTGCAACAAAGAATGATCCAAAAAACAATTTAGGTTCGGTATCCTTTGTATCACCTTATTTATATTATATGTGTTGGGATTTCATGATTTTTATTTCCATTGGATGGATAATAAAGTTCGGCTAAAATAAAATAATGAATTGGAATAATTTAAATTGAAGGGTTTAGAGAGAATCACATGTTTTGACTATTATGATATTTTTTGATATTATTATTCAATATTGTTTCCTTTATAAAACTAAAATCTATTGGAATACATGTTTACATAGTAAATTATATGCACTATGTCCCTTTCTGTGATTTTGTTTGATCACAATATCGAAAAAGGATAATGAACATATATTTGCCTAATAAATTGGTTTCCCTTGGAATTCGGTTTGTGTGATAATACACATGGTAAATAAATAAGTAATGGGATTATATCAGTTGAATAAATCTGGAATATGTGATGTATGTTTTTGTGTGTTGGTGGCCTTGTTGTGTTTCCATGCATGGTTGGGTCTGTTGTGTGGTGATGGAGGTTCTTAGATGGGCTGTGTGATGTGTGGGACTATAATTGTTGGAGTTGGTGGTCTAGAACCAACTACTTTGTACTTTATTCATTAATAAAAGCCTTATCAAATATTTATTGTTATTCTGCGTGAAAATGCATGTGATAATGTCCTAAGGAAAGCTGTTGCATTAATGGGTCATAGCAGATCCCTGCTATGATGAGAACCCGGAAGTGCCATAACACTGTTCTTGAATATATGTTCTGTGGCCGGATGATATTATTTGAGGGACGCAAATAATACAGGTCATTAGGGGTGAGGAATCATAAAACTTTGAGGCACCTTCTCATGGTGTGCACCCTTGGTAATATCCAGGAGGATATTATGAGAACGAGACCCGCCAGTAAGAAATCCGCATTTCATAGTGTCATTGGATGTTCCTATCTGCGGACGTGTGTATTGGTCCTTAGACTTTAAGATTATTATTAATGGGTGTTACAACTCACGTATTTAGATGTATTGACGAAAACTGTGATGACACACTGTTCGCAGCGAGTTAGGATACGTTGGGTGTGTCACGAGTAATACTGCATTAATAGAAAATGGGAGAAAGGATTTGTCCCTTCTATTCTATAACGGAAGTAGATATCTCAGGACCTTTGATGGAATTGTTATAGCCTAAATAAATCCATGGCCATGGTAGGGTATGGGAGAGTTTAATTCCGGGAAGTCAAAGAAAGAATAATCGAGCACATGGGTTGATGGCACTAGCATGCAACCTGCTTGATTGGGGATATCGTGACAAAGGGATTATATTACACGGTAAGCGTTCGTTGGAGGTGACACGTCATTGCGGTGTTAACATCTTTCTCTATGGGTGCCTTGGCGTGTTTCTAGACTCTAACCTTGGACTTTAGGTAGGCTCCGCCTAATTCCACTGAGAAAGAGGCCTAGAGGGTCACACACTAAGTGTGTCCTTATATCTCAGTTAAATATTAATTTTACAAGTTGAATTAAGATTATTCCCGATTGTGGTTTAATAATTATTCAAGGATGTCTGATCGCATTTATTTCGATACTAGTTATTTGAGAGAATATATTGTGGGAGAAATAATATATATATATTTATTAGCGAGTAATTCAGTTACATTTATTTATGAAATAAATAGTCATTACTCAAGGTCTAATAAATATGGTAGAGGAAATAAATAAAATGGAAAAATAAAATTACACGCCATGTATATTTATATACATGCTGTGTAGTTTGTTTTTTCGGGATTTGTGAGAAAAAATATTATTTATTTAATTAAATGATATTAAATGTGATACATTGGATGCATGTCAAGTAATAATGATGGTCAACTGTCATTATTTAGACATGGGTTATTACTAAGAATTAAATGAAATAATTAAATGCTTTTGGGAAATTAATTAATTTTCTTAATTCTAAGTATTATAAATCCAAATTACATTATTCTAATAAGAGCTATCCATTTTGGTTGTGCACAATGGATTGGAAATAATCTCAAGCCAAGAGAGAATTTCCTTTCCACTAAGAACGCTTTCATGTTACGAAAGCTAGATCCTCCACTAGATAAAAGCGATCGAAGACGGACATCGCAAGCAAAGGATCTTCCACGCTAGCACCCGGAGTTCCCTTCGGTGATGTCCAGAGATACGTGGCACACGTGTGGATCACCGCTAGAGGAATCCTACACTTGGATTCTCTGACACAACGACGGATCACAGGATCATGACCGAAGACACCAACGAAGAAAGAATTTCAACGAGGTAATTCTTATGAATTAATTAAATTAATTATAATCCACATATGATGATCCTCCTCATGAGTTCTGGGACTCTTATTTTCTTTTCGTTCTTTGTTCTATTCTAAAGATTCGGCATTTTAAATCGTGACGGATCTCGGATTGAACATTGTTTAACGTTAAAATTAAAAGTTGGGAAAACCCACCAACGTGCTTTTACTGCGCCCTGAACCTTCAATAATGTGGTTGTTGGTTCGCATTAATATGATGTGTGTGGTTATGTGATGTGGTGTGAAATGGTTGTGGTGTTTATTGGTTATGGTTCATATAGGTTGTAAAGTGAAGTAGTGTTGATGTGTAGTGGTTGTAATGCGCAACGGTTGTGATGCAAAGTGGTTGTGATGTGCAGCGGTGATGATGTGTCATGGTAACATGTGGTGGTTGTGTGAAAATGTTCTATTTAGTGGTTGTGTTGTGAAATTTGGTTGAGATATATGATTAGTGGTTTTTAATGTGGGTTTTCTTGATCGATGTGGTGTGGTGATGATGGTGGATATGTGGATTTTTGGATGTGGTTTTGTGATTTCGGTGATTTTTTATGTGGTGTAGTTTTTCTTGTTTCCCATTTAGCCATTGAATAATTTATGAATATGTAAATAAATAATTCGGGTTGGTAAATGAATTAAGAAGGGAGTTATTGTTTATGTGTGGTAAAATGGGTTAAATGAATTAAATAATAATTGAATAGGAAGTGTAGAATTGAATGAATATGATTTATAATTCAAAGTGGGAAATGTTGTATGTGTGGTTGTGTAATTTGTTGTGTATAGTGGTGGTGGTGGCTATGACAGTTGATATGTGGTATTGTAGTATTGATGTGATGTACACCAGTAAATTTGTTGTAAACTCATAGGTTGGGTATTGTGTTTTATCTATATATCATGAATTTTTATGTTATTCTATATATTACCCACCTGAGTTTGATAACATTATCAATTCTTAAATGATATGGTTTCTGATTTTTCCCCCAAAATCCAAGATGGTAGTGATATGGATGGTTGTCAACCCCTCTTCCTTTCTCTTTATTGAGCAGCGAAGTACCAGGTGCCTTCATGCGAGATGTGTAGTGTTGGCCCATGTTTTTTAATGTGTGATGGAATATTATGAGGCAATGTTGTGATGTGATATGTATAGGTGGTCTTGTGTGGTAGGTGGAGGGAAATAGGTTGATTTCCATCACATTCATGATTCCCTACTCCTTGGGTTATGTCATTATATGATATGTGATTGATCAAGTTACTTCAAGTTAGATGTGGTGTGGTGGTGGATGATGCAAATATAAGATTCTCAACCATGTGAGGTTGGGGTATATAGGGATGAGTCATAACCAACATTAGAGATGAACCGGATGTCTTTTGGTGAGATTTTAAGAGATATGATTTGACACAGTCGTGATGTGATATGTTTGGTTGGTAAATGGGCATAGAATGTTCAATATTGGGGGTGTGAGAGTGTAAAATTAGTGTGGAAGTATTTCCAGGGTGTCTTGTATTATTTTTTATCCTGATTATATATTATATTATTGGATGTGTGATTTAATAACCAATCCATTGTGTGGTTGGGATTGGTTAGTTGACCAGTTTTGGTTCTTCTTGATTCTCCTGTTTATTCACTGTTGCATTAGCATGCTCTTTTCACCCATGCACAAGAGTCCATAGTTATGTCTTTACTAAGTATACATAATATGATCATCCTATGTATATAAACAATTTTTCACATTTCCAAGAGGAATTTGGGGGCTGAGGTAGACATTACTAGCATGTTTGGAGCTTCTGTTGAATCACCATCATAAAATTGTATTTCAGTATATTTTAGACAGATTAGAATGTATTGGTGTTACACTATTGAATCATTATGGGATTATTTTTGGTTTATTTTATATTTTTTTAGAATTTTTTTGTGGTGTTTTATCCTATATCTCATTTCCATTGTATTTATAGAGGATTGTGCCTCCAATACTGTGAGGCTTTTAAACCCTTGGTGTTAGTCACCAACTCAGGGCCTACTGGAGTCATGAATCATGGGGAATTATCTCTCTACCATCATTGTAGAATATTTACTGGGAGTTGTCCGGAAATATTGGTATCAGTGTCTAGGTTGAGAGATTTGATGGATCATTATGTAATCCATGGTGGGAAATGCTTGGGTTGGAAAGATAGTGGTGCGAGTTGGACTTGGTGCATGACATATATTAGGTATACTAGAAATGAAATAGGGATTTCCGGACCCATGTGATCTGGTGAATGGAGTTTGAGTTTATTTCATAACCATGTGAGGTATAACTATTTGTAGGTAAGAGAACCAAGAGAGGTAAAAACATCATAATTGATTGTTTTCTTATTTGAATTGGTTTTTTGGGAAAATTAAATGAAATATATGAATATAATTGTTTAAAATTACTTAATACAAGGCTTAGTATATTCTCATTATTTTTGAGAAATTGATCGTGCTTATGAGTATTAAGTAAGTTAAAGATCAACATTCTTATTTGGTTGACCATCAAAGGGTTGATCTCATAGAGGGGGATAAGGTTTGGTATAGGCTTTTGATTCCTTCCAATAGTAGAGTTTTGGACTGTTTAAGGGGAATTTCTGTGATCTAGAGAAAGGTTACTGGTTGGAGGAGCTCGATATAAAATTTATTCTGATCAAATAATATAATGAGTTATGGGTTCCATTTTAAGTTATTCAAATGCGAGGAGCTGTGCATTAGTGTTGGACTTTATTTCATATAAATATAAAAGAGATGTATGTGTTTTGTCCTAAATATTTGAGGGAGTACTGGGAAGAGTTCCTATTGTTGATGATAAGGGAATAAAAGAGGTAGTAGACAATTTCCCTTTTGCTGGGGATCTTAAGTGTGTGGGAGCATGGGATCAATTTCAATGACCTATTTTAATTTTCTTCAACTGTATTTTCAGAGCAGGATTCTAGAGAATAATGTCTAGATGATGCTTTACACCCAGTGAATAGGTGTGAGTCACTCTGTTTATTCTCCTTATGTATCTATAGGTGGGGGAAAAGAATGAGTTTATCAACTTAATGTTAACATGGGTTTTGAGACTCAAGAGTGTGTCTAATAGAGAGTCTCAAGGATAAGAGTATCCGTAAGTGGGTCATGAGTGTTAAAATAGTATATTTTTCGGCTAGTTGGGAGTATACTATGGAAGGTCTCTTTCCATCCTACATGGTAGGTTTTTATGATCACCTTTGAGAGGCCTTCCATTTTTATGTCATGTCTACAGGGGTTATGAGAACCACTACTCCCAATTCATTGATACCTTGCAAGGCCAATATTTAATGGGTATTCATGCCCCTTTTTGGTAGTAGCAGCACCAGTTTCCCCCAAGATAACTTCAATAGAAGGGAACAAAAGGTCTTGTTTAGTATATGATAGCATGTGGAGTTTTTAGAGGGAATCCTCATTACGATTCCCATAAGTAGGGACTAAGTCCATATCATGGCCATGAAGGCTAGATGTATAGGGGACGAGGATCTGGGCATGGTCATATTCAGGCATTAGAGGTGATAGTTCTAGTAGATATGGGAGTTTTTTAATGTATGATTTACATATCATCTACCCTTGGGTGTTTTTTTATTTTTTAGCCTCACACTCCTTTTCTTATCTTGATGTGTGTTGAGGATGTAGATAGGTGATGTGGAAAGACCAGTCATTGGGGGACTTATTGTCACTATATATAATGTGATATAATGTCATCCATTGTATTTATTATATATATAATGTGTAGAAATTCATTTGAACTTTCCATAGGAGATTTTTTTTGGAGGTCCAATGAGTGGCATTCATTATAGAGAGAAGTTATCAAATGGTTTTTAGGAAGGTGGATCCCCTTTTTTACAATTAGAAGATATGTCATTGAAATCTCAGGTTGGCGATGTTCCCAGGGTTGTGGAAGAGTTCTTTGATATTTTCCTAGATTTGGTTATGACCATACCCCCTTAATTCATTTTCATGTTTGGTATAGAGTTGTAGCCTAGTGCATCTATGATTTTGATATACCCTATAGGATAGTTCCTAAGGAGATGTGAGACATGGGTTTACATGTGGATGTTCTAATGTGGAGGGGTTTTATTTGACCCAGTGTGTCACCATGGTGTGCTTCAGTGTTGTTACCCAAGAAGGAAAATGCTAGTCTAAGGTTTTTTACATACTATTGTCGGTGGAATCAGGTATTGGTCAAGTAATATTACCCACATCAAAGGATAGACGATCATTTAATCCAGCTAAGAGGTGCTAGTTAATTTTTGGAGATCAATTTGTAGTCTAAATATCACCAGTTGGGGTGATGGATGATGATATTTTGAATAATTATATAATATGTAGATATTGTAATGTCATGTTTTTAGTCATATAGATCAGTGTTATGAATGCACCCACAATTTTTATGGGTCTCATAAACTCAAGGGTCCATGTGTTGCTATTCTGATTCATCATTTTATTCATTGATGATATCTTGGTCTACATGAAATCAGAGTAGGATCACGTCATGCATCATAGAGATATTTTTCAATTGCTTATACACAACTTTTTATATTTAAAATTTTCCAATTAAGATTTTTGGACATGATAGGTGCATTTCCTCAGACAAGTGGTGTCCTAACAGGGTGTTGAGTTCGGCCTATAAAAGATCAAGATAGTTTTTTCATTGGTTATACCCATGAATGTGGAAAACATTCATAGTTTCCTTGGCCTCACATGACATTATTATGGTTTTGTACCCGATTTATCTTTAGTTTCATCCCCAATGATGGTTTTGACTATAATGGACTAGGATTTTTGTGGAGTGGTCAATACCACAATACAATTGGTTACCTAAAGAGGTGGTTGGTTAGTGCTCCATTAGTTCAATTTATTAAGGGGGTTATTGTTTGAGGTTTTCTATGATGTGTCTCATTTTTTATTGGGATGCATGTTGATGCACCAGATAAAGTGATATCTTATAGTTCTAGGTAGTTACACCCCCATGAGTGTAACTATTCCACTCATGATTTGGAATTGGTGGTAGCCATGTTTTTACTAATGTTTTTGCAACATTACCGCAATGTAGAGTGATTTCTGGTTTTTATAAACTATAAAACCCTAAAATATGTTTTCTATTAATGAGATATGAAACTACACCAGTGGAGGTGGATTGTGTGTTTGTCGTATTTGGATTTTTGTGATCTCTTACACCCCAAAATGGACAATGTGATTGCCGATGCGTTGAGTTGAAATTCATAAGTATATGTGTTTGGGGAATTTATAACATGTTTAAAATGGGATGAAGGGTCTTTTATCTATTCATATTGAAATAGGGGAGATAAGTAGTTGTGGTTTTCATTGTCCTATGATAGAGGATTCAACCTTGATTTGCCCATTGGAGGAGTCTCAGTGGGAGAAGTCAGAGGAAAATGAGATGTCTGATGGTGTTGGAAATGGTGATAGCTGTGTGGGATGGTCAATGGATTGTTAGAATCAGATATTATTTTAGAAGAGATTATTTATTCCATAGGACATATAAAATATAGTTCTCCATGAGTTTCATAGATTAGCTTTAGTGGTATATCCCAGTGTAAAAATGATATGTCGTGGAATGAGGAGATAAATTTTGTTGTAGGGATGAAATTATCGGTGGCAGTGTTTTTAGCTACATGTACGGTTTGACAGCATGTGAAGATAGAGAACCATGTTCATAGAGGTTTATTATAGGCCTTGGATGTTCTTGAGTTGAAATAGGAAGACATTTTGATGGAATATTTTTCATAGGGTTACCCTAATCTTAGGGAGTTTTTGACATGGTTTGGGTGATAGCTGATAAACTGAATAAATTTGATCATTTCCTGGAGATTTATGAGTTGAGTGTTATGGATGTATTACTGAGGCGGTATGTAGAGTAAATTTTTAGGATTCATAAGATACCAAGTAACATTGTATCTTATCAGGATCCTCATTTTACCTCATGGGTTTGGAGAGGATTTCAGTATGATTTTGGCGCCCAATTGGACCCTAGAAATTCCTTCCACCCTCACATAGCTGGGAATATGAAGAGCACCATCCAAAAAATTGAGTATATGTTGTGTAATGTTATCATGGACTTTGTTGGATAATGGGTAAGACACATTCCACTGGTTATATTTTTGTACAAAAATAGTTATGAAATATCTATTGGCACGACCCTGCTTGAGGTGTTTTATCAGAAACCATGTTGTTCTCCATTATGCTTGACAAAGGTTGGGGAATCAATAGTTCTTGGTCTTGATATTTTGGAGATAATTAATAATAATATCCAATTGTTTCAAGTGAAATTTATGGAAACAGATGACCAACATAAGTCTTATGCCGATCATAGGCACATGCCCATGTAGTTTGAGGTTTGAGACCATGGGTTCTTGAGAGTCTCCCCTCGACATGGGAATAAAAGGTTTGGGAGAGGGAGTAAAATTTATGCCTAATTTTTTAGTCCCATTTAGGTTTTGGGAATATAATAAAGGTGGAGTCTCAATTACAATTTCCACTATAAATTTAGAGGATCCATGATATATTATATGTGTCCCAACTTCATCGGTAGCTTCATGGTGACTCCCACATCATTAACTGAGGATATTTTAATATTGAGGTTGAAGCGATAATCATAGAGTGCCTATTAGAGATATAGGATCATAAAATTAATGTCTTGCAGGGATAAATAATTTCCTTGGATTATGTTTTGTGAAGGCTTGGTGGTCTATAGGAGAGCACATTGGAGTGAGAGATGAAAATGTGTTCCATGTACTTGGAGTCATTTTAAGTTTTCTTTTATATGTTCAGCTTTTGTAGTTGTTTTTATGAATGATATTTTTATTTTATGGTATTTTATATTTTTCTAGATGTTCTATATATGAGTTTTGATAAAGAATCTGACAGGTGAAAAGGGGAGTATGTGAGTCCTAATAGAGATGTGTTATATTTTGATGAGATTGAAATTGTGTGTGTGATCCAGCTCCGATAAAAGAAGATAATATCTTGAAATTCAATATTTAATTCCCTAATTCATGTACTCGGGGAAATATTTTGTGTTGGTTTTGGTAGTGGTTGGTTTTGGATATGTGGAGTTTGCTATGTATATATTGAAAGTTTTGTGAAATGGAATTGGTTTAGTATGGTACCATATGATGTGTTGTTACACTTGATGATAGGTGGTGGTGTGGTTGGGTGGGTTGTATTGTGGGTAATTTGGTTTGGTGAGTTGGTTGATGGTAATGTTGAGGTTTAACGACATACGTGTGAGGTATCTCATGGGTGTGTTGTTTAGACCAATTTTTATTTTCATTGGAATTGGTTTTGATTCTAGAGGGTGAGAAACTTTTCAGAGGTATCTATTGTAATTTTATATACTTATTATCCCATTACATTGTTAGTTTTGTTCTTAAATAGCTCTTAGAGGGGGATAGAGGAAGTCAGGTGGATTTAGAGCTACAATAGAACTGGAACAAACCATTTATGATATAAAAAATGATTTTATGGAAAAATATTTTGTTTTATGGATTTTAATTTTAGTGACTTTTGGATTTTGTGCGACGAGGGAATACAGCATGAAATATGTATACATTATAAGAAATGGTTTTACAACATAAATTAATTCCAGTACGTTGTGCCATTATTTTTTATGTAATAGTGCTTTATGTCCTAAAGGTTATTTTTATGGTGAATTCTTTACAAACCCATGGATTTCACAATGTGTATATTTGGTTTACAATATAAATTGGGTGAGTTATAGGTTGTTTATAACCCATGTTTGGCTGATATTTTCTTCATTCATCTATTCCCCCTATCATATGTGGAAAACCTAGGTTCCCATGGGATATACTCCAACCATCTTCTCCCTAGTTCATTCTTTGGGTTATGGTACTCATTTTGTATTCAATCTACAGTGAATTCATCCATTATCCCCATATTTTCTTACATTGGAGATATTTTTTGGTTTTTTTATTTTATCTAGGGTTTGTTTTGGGGGATTTTTTGACATCCCTTTGGTGTGCTATTTGTTTATCCCTGATCTCGTGGTGAAGTTATAGTTTCTAACTAGTTTCTTATTTATTATGTGGTGGTAGAATGTCTTGATATATTTTATGAGTTATGAGATCCTCTTTCTCGCCTTTTGATGTGTTATATGTGGGGATTGATAGTAAGGGACATCTAAAAAAATATAAGGAATTAGAATAATTATAAATTATGGGTATGTGTAGATATCACTAGTTTTTACTACTTTGATATTTTTATGAAAATATTATTCCATGTTTTATCCCTGTTGAAATGTTTTTTTGGGAGCCTTGTATACATAAAATATGATATTTAATGAGACCATTTTTGTGTTTTTTTGTGATCACAATCTTAAAAAAGGATAATGAGTGTATATTGGGATAAATAAAATTCAAATGGAATCTTTATTTTTTATAATAACCATGAAAAATAAATAAGTAATGTGATGTATGACATTGAATAATTGTGGATGTTTTGATGTATGTAGTCATGTGATCTTATTATTTTTGTGTTTTCTTGTGTGGTTTGTGCTATTTAGTGGTAATGGAGGTGACCATATGGGTTGTTTTTTGTGAGGGGATGTGATGTGATGGTTTCATTGAATGTATATGACATGTAAATATATGAGATGTGGTGAAAAAAGGTTTTGGTACATATTTGTTGTGGTGTTCAATGGTTGTGTTTTGTAGTGGTTGTGTTGCATAATGGTTGTGATGTGAAGTGGAGATGATGCGTGGTCGTTTTATGTGGTGGTTATGTTCTGAAATTTTTTTGGGATGTATTATGTGTGGTTGTTGAGTTGAGTTTTCTTGAGAGATGTGGTGTTATAATGATGGTTGATGTGTTGTGTTATGGTACTGGTTCCATGAGTTGGGAGTGTTTTTGTGCAGTGTGGTTGTGTTAGTTTCCTAGTTAGACATGTAATACTTTATGACGATGAAATGAAATGATTTGAGTTTTTGATGAATAAATACTGCAATGATTGTAGATATGTGTTAAAATTGATTAAATTAATTGAACAATAAATTATTGTGAAGTGTATATGTGAATAAAGTTGATTGGGAATTCGGAGTGGAAAACTTTGTATATGTGGTAGTGTGATATGTTGCATATAGTGGTGGTAGAAGATATGACAGTTGATGTGTGGTATAGTATTAGTGATTTAGTGTGTGTTTTTTTGAACCCATATATTGGGTTATATGTGTTTTATATAAATCAAGTACATGTATGTTATTTTATACACACCCCGCCGGATTTGGATATCCTTACCAATTCCCAAAGGTTCTGGGTTCTGGATGTTTTCCCCAACATCTAAGAAGGTGGTGATACAGATGGATATGTACACCATCTTACCCACTTTCCTTCAAAAGTGATGGCCAATGTGTTAATGGGTGAGATTTGTAGTGTTGTACCAAGTGTTATCAGAAGAGATGTGATATTATGAGGTAATGATCTAATGTGATATGTCTTGGGTTCATTCATGTTTAGAGGATGAAAAAAAGGTTAATGTCATTCACATTCATGATACCCTATTACTCTAGATATATGATGATTTGAGATGTGATGGACTAGGTGTATATATTCAAGATGTGGTGTGGTGATTCTTGATGATAGAATAGAAGGATAGAACTTCTGAGGGTGGGGTAGTTAGGGATGAATCCCAACTCACATTTCATATGGACCATGCATCTTCAACTGATATGTGATGAGATTTTTGGTGATGTGGGTGTGATGTGATTTGTATGGAAGGGATGAGACCACAATATGTTTGAAATTCGTATGTGAGAGTGGAGAATAAGTGGAGAAGATTATGTAAGAAAACATCATTTTTATGATCTGGATTCTATATTATAATATTTTATGTGTGATTTGGTGATAAATCCATGGTTAGTTTTGGATTGGTTAGTTGACATTTTTATTATCTTATTGGTTCTATTCCTTTTTCACTAGAACATTGACAAGATCTTTTAAAATGTGACTATACCTTTTATGATCACCCTATGTATATAAATAGCTTTTCATGTTTCCAAGAGGAATTTAGGAACTGATATAGACATTACTAGCTGTGTTGGGTAGTTATTGAGACGATTTTTGTAACACCCGAGATTTTATGAGAAATATTTTTTTTATGTATAATGTTATATAAAGGAATCATTCACTACACACAACACTGTCTTGTCTTGTGTTATACACAAGAGAAACCTTCCTCGATTGCTTCCGTTGTACGCAATACCGAGTTTCACTAAACAACGATATGTTATTAAAATATTATATAAACTAGCCGTTATGAATTTTAATACCCAATTTTTGAAATTTTATAAATTTTAACTTTCAAATTTGTCTTCATTTTTGGATTCGGAATATTGAAATTAGCCTAGGGTGAATTTTTTGTATTTTTCTAAAAACATTCAATTTTTGATGAATAGTGAAAACACTGGGTTACTATTTAAAAATAGACTTTTTATTTAAATAATTATTTATTTTATTTAAATTTTTTTAGGTAAAAATTGATACTTAATACCTATATAAGTTCAACGTAATTCATTGATGTCATTTTATAATAATTTTAGATATATAAAGATTTTATTGAAATTTTCACCATCTTTTACCCACCTCCTAGGAGAATTTGAAAATTTACATAAAACTTAATTTTACCACTTCTATGAGTGGAATTTCAAAAATTTGAGAGACAAGGTTAATATCAAGGCATAAAATGTGGTTCAGTAAGATAAAAATAATTTTTTTTTAAATAGTAAATTTTTACATTTTTTACCACGGTTAAAAGTAAATTGGGTAATTAAGGGTAAAAATGATATTATTATTACCCTGACACATGTCCTAATTATATTGGATAAGTTTAATTCGACCAAAAAAACCTTAGGAATAAAATATGACAATTTAGGTCCACTTGGATAAAATTAGGACATTTATTATTATTTTATTTAAAGAAGAGTTAAAATAGTTAAAATCAAAATCTATTAACTAAAACATTTTTAATATAGGGTTATACATAAGATAAATTCGACTATAATTATTAATTAGAAAGATAAAAATATTTCCTACCTAATTTTATTTTATTTATAATTTTTAGACATAAATAATTTAATTTAGTTATGACACAATGATGATGCAGTAATTACCTTATTAATGAAATATTAAGATAATTGATATTATAAATATCCAAATAAATGTAATTTGAGACTATTTATGAAATACACTAATTTTATAGGTTAATATGAAATGTTAGTATTGATTTAATTATCTTTTTTCTAACTAATAATTTTTTTTATGATTTTCACAAAAATCAAGTTCCAAATAGTGTCAAAATTGAAATAAAATTGTTTTTAAAAGAAATATTATATTATTAATTTTTATTTTATTCATAAAAATATAAGGTTCAGAAAAATGACTTAGATAAGGTTATATATATTAATAATGAACTGCTTGGGGGTGCGTTTGTCTTATTATATTATGTTTATTAACCGTATAGTGTAAGAAAACAAGAAGACACGATAAAAGTAAAATTATTTAACTTAAATTTAAATCTAAATGATAACATAAAATAGTAACCTAAACTTATCTAAAAACTATTGGTTGAGAGGATTTCCACCCATCCCCACCTTATCTTCGAAATAAATCTGTTTTGAAATATTAAAAACCGAATATGACTTTATAATAAAATAATATTTTACGTTTTTCTTAAGGTGACCCTCTCCTCCATTATAAAAGGGAACCTCCTCCCTCTCCTCCTCACACCACTTTGAGCCTTCATGCTCGGCCAAACCCTAAAAATTTATCTTCTCCACTTCCCTAGAAATATCCTAGTCATCCTGGTCTTCTTCAAAAACCATATTTAGTGCCCTAAGAGGAGGTTAAGAAGAGGAGCTTCAAAAAAGTGGTAATGTCTGTTACCGATTGTTTCAAATTTATTTATTCTTATACTTACTCATATTTAGTTGTTTCATTATGAAGTAATAACATCAGTATCACTCATATACTGACATTTTATTATAAATATTAAAAAACCCTATTTCACTTTCTATCCATCCTATGGAAAATGAAATCACTGTGCGTGCATACGTACGGAATATCGTCTCCACGTCGTGGTGTAATCTATTTTCCACCACCACCTTACTCGGATGGTTATAATGGTGTAAAGAATAACTATATATTATTTTCGTAAAGTGATATTTATACTGAAATAGTATACATACATTTAAATACAATTCCACGATCATGGGAACGATATCATCGCTCGTGCGTACGTACGACCTACCATCTCCATGATGTGATGTGACTCGTTCTACATGATCTTCATTGAATAATGATTATGTAAATTAATTGAATGAATAAATATGATATATTTTTAACTGATAACATTCTGTAAATTAGTTATCTATAACCAAAAAAGAAGAATAATAATTTATTTGACAATACATGCATAAGAACATAAAGCAATGAACACCCGAATAACAAGTAGTAATCAAAAATTACTAATACGAGGATAAAAATATAACCATGTATAATATCATAACAATTAATATGATTCTGTAATAAGTCAATGAAATTATTTAAATCATTATACAAGATGTTCAGATACGTACGAAGCATATCAGACTTAAGGTAAGGGAAAATCTCGAAATCTCATTTTTATCCGAGATTGTTTATACTTCAGAATTTTCTGGGGAATATTTATAATCCACATCCATGTTTCCTCAATATGTAATATTATTTCTATCATCATAAAATTGTTTAAATCTAATTTTACCAATTAGTGAGTTTTTAGTAAAAGATATGAAAGAAATCTTTTGTCGTTTTTAGTAAGAGGTACTTTTTTGACTTTTCTGGCCAAAGTACGAGAAGAATGTTTTTATTTATCATATACAACATGAATGGATTTTTAAAACATTATTTCCATGAAGCATACATTAAATGTTTTCATGTTTATTTTTAATCAACTTGTTTTAGTTTATAATTGTATGACATGTTAATAAATGAAAAATGCTTTTGAAGTAGAAAGGATATTTCCCTCAAGAATGGAGTTCAAGCATTTTATCAAAATTATTTTCCATCTAAGATAATATGGGGTTATATTTCTATATTTATTTTTACATTTATTTGATTATGATATGATGGAATTATTTTTATGATATCCGTTTTATCTTATATGGATTATGTTATGGTGTCAGGATGTTTAAGAACCCCATTTTTATTACATGGGTTATGCTATGATGTATGAATTATGATCTTGTCGCACATATAATAATTGTATCACTATGTGATGTGTGGTACCTATATCTCCCTCTAATGCATTGGGTAAATATTTATATCTCATGAGATAGACATGGATGAAACGGAAGGTTAATCTGGTTCAGTGATACAGGATTGAAATGAGGATTGAACTCGGTTTGAGAAATGGACATTGTCTTCTAGGATAGTCTTGGAAATGAGTCTTGACTAATAAGAAATGATTCTCAATGATTATATGTGTATTCCACAAAGGTTCATGTTTTATTTTATGTTTATTGGGTTTAAATTTCACTACTATGATTTATCCCATGTTTTGATATTATGATCTCTTTTGTAGGTTAAGATTTTCGAAATGCTATGTTCTTATGAATAGGATATTTACATTGTTTACCCTTACTAAGCATTTGAACTCACCCTTTTGTGTGTTTTCTTTCCCCAGGTCAGGAAGAAGGTTATTAAGTAGGATGTGCCAAAAGGGACACTATATGTGATGAAATAAACAGGATACAATGTAGATGCTTTATGAACCAGTTGTTTATGTTTCCCAGTTTCTAAAGGCACTATACCTATATGGTCCTACCATTGTTTTGTAATATGTTGTAATAAGTATGCTTAAATTCTAAAATAATAAAAATGTATGTAAATTATGGGTCGTTATAGTTGGTATTAAAGGATGGGTAGAGTCAACCTTTGGAAACTAGGATGTGAAAGCCTTAGTAAGAACCCTAAGGATATATCTAAGCACAGAACACAATCTTAGTGTTTTAGAAATGGCCATGAACAACCTATGATAAGACCTCAAGTGTGAAATTTTATTCTTTATTATGTGGTTCTCATATTATAATTAGTTTTGATCACACTATTCTTCTTGGCTTTAGTCAATGGATCGAACCCGATGGAACCGTGTTAATGCGGAATGTGATGGGCAATGCAATGATTGTCCCCCTGAGAAACCAAAAGAAATGGGAGTTGGAATGAAAAATCGTGTATCCATGCTCACTCAACTTTCTCAAGTTATGATTCATGCAGGACTTCCAAACAAGCAAAGGAAGGAGCAGCATTCTGTTGAATCCTTTATGAGGCAGCATCCACCCTCATTCAGCGGGTCTACTGATCCATTAGTGGCTGAATAATGGATCAGTACCACTGAAAATATATTTTCAGTTCTTCAATGTTCTGAACATGATAAATTCATCTAAAAATTTTATCGTTTGGAAGGTAAAGTTGACCAATGGTGGAATCTTATCAAGAATACGAAGCCAAGAGATGAAATTGAGTCCATGGAATGGGATGAGTTCAATAACTTATTTTTAAGTAAGTACATCCCTCGTATTCTTCGAACAAAGATGGAGAAGGAGTTTCTTGAACTAAAGCAAAAGGATGATGAATCTGTTTGTACCTATGAAGAAAATTTTACAAGACTTGCAAGGTACTCTTCTGGGATTATTATCCAACCTGAGAGTAAGATTGATCGATTCTTTAATGGATTAAAACCAAGTCTTAGAAGGGTGTTATCCATAAGGGACTTCAATTGAAACAAGGAAATCATTTGATGTTCTCTCAAGGTTGTGATGGAGATTGGAGTAACCCATCAGTCATATGCGTTTGATAAGAAGAGGAAAATGGAATTCAAAGGAAAATATAAAGAGCACACTGAAATGAAGATGAGTTTTCCCTTATGCTAAAAGTGTGGAAAGAAACATGGAGGGAGTTGTCATAATGGGACAAGTAAATGTTTCAAATGTGGAAAAGAAGGTCATCAGTCATTTCAATGTCGCAATGATAGGAAGAAGATGTCTACTGATGCGAACAAAAAAAAGTCTACACAGTGTGCACCTCCTACACTTCAATGTTACAAGTGCAAGGAAATGGGTCATTATTCCAATCAATGCCCTAATCCAAGAGTTTTTGATGATGATAGATTTCAAGAAACTCTTAAGGCTAAAGACAAAGGAAAGTCACATGCAATTTCTATCAGCGATGTGGACTACAATAACGAATTGGTGAAAGGTACACTTACCATCAACTCTAAAGTAGAAAATGTTTTATTTGATTCTAGATCCACCCACTCTTTTATTTATGAATAATTTTCTAAGGGTATCACTGTATTACCTCAAAAATTAGATGTTGAGTTAGCTGTGACAACCCCTAATGGCACAACAATCGCATCAAAAGTTTATAATTCTTCTCTGATTGAAGTTTGTGGGGAAAGTGATTCTTGAAAATCTAGTAATCCTTCCTATAGTGGAATTTGATGTGATTCTTGGCATGGATTGGATTTATTTATATGGAGCTCATATCAATTGTCAAATAAGGTAAGTCACATTTCATATTCAAGATCAATCTACGATATTATATCGATGCAAGGATGAACATAACCATCCAGTGGAAATTTCTTCCATCTTATGGGTCTTGATTACACTAAATGAAGGTTATTTGTCTCAAATGGTTGGTGATAAACTCATGATTAAGAATATTCCCATTGTACGGGAGTTTGATGATGTCTTTCCAGAGGAATTTCTAGGTCTTCCTCCAAATCGTGAAGTCGAGTTTTCAATTGAACTCATACCGGGTGTTATTCCCATTTCAGAGACACCCTATAGAATGGCCCCAATTGAGTTGCAGGATTTGAAGAAGCAACTCCAAGAGAATCTTGATAAGGTATTCATACACCCTAGTGCATCACCTTGGGGAGAACCTGTTCTGTTTGTTAAGAAGAAAGATGGATCAATGAGACTCTGCATTGATTATTGAAAACATAACAAGATCACTATCAAGAAAAAATATCCTCTCCCACGCATTGATGACTTATTTGACCAACTACATGGAGCTCAATACTTTTCCAAGATTGATCTTCGTTCATGGTATCATCAATTAAGGGTCAAAAGGGAGGATATACCAAATAAGTATTTCCTTACATGGTATGGACACTATGAATTTATAGTGATATCATTTGGTCTTACTAATTCCCTTGTTATCTTCATGGATCTGATGAATTGAGTATTTAGAGACTATCTTGATCAGTTAGTGGTAGTATTTATAGAATATATTCTTGTATATTCAAATAGAATGTAAGAACATGAATATCACTTGAGAATTGTATTGAAGACCCTAATAAAGGATAAGATTTATGCCAAATTTACCAAGCATGAATTTTGGCTTCAAAATGTTTCATTTTTGGGTAACATAATCTCAACAGAGGGGATATCTGTGGATCCAGCAAAAACAGAGGTTATCGAAAGATGGTCGAGACCAACAATAGTAACCGAGATCCAAATTTTTCTTGGTTTGGCTGGATATTATCGACGTTTTTTGAAATATTTTTCACGATTATCTAATACACTCACCAGGTTGACTGGAAAAGGAGTTATTTTCATGTGGATGGAGGAGTGTGAATAGAATTTCAAGCAGTTGAAAAGAAGTCTATCCATTGCACATGTGCTCACACTGCCTTGTAGTGGAGAAAGGTTTGTGATCTACAGTGATGCATCCAAGAAGGTATTGGGGTGTGTTCTCATGCAAAATGTTATGGTGATAGCTTATGCCTCACGACAGTTGAAAATCCATGAGAAAAATTACCCAACTCATGATTTAGAGTTATCTGTGGTAATATTTTCATTAATGATTTGGAGGCATTATCTTTATGGTGAAAGGTGGGTTATTTATACTGATCATAAATGTTTATAGTATATTTGCACACAAAAGGAGCTGAATATGCGTCCAAGAAGATGGTTGGATCTAATTAAGGATTATGACTGCTCCATTCCTTACCACCTTGGGAAAGCAAACAAGGTGGAAAAAACATTATGTTAACAAGACCTTGCTAGCTTATCCATGATGAGGATCACAAAAGATCCAATATTTATGGATTTACAAAGGATGGATCTTGGAATTGTAATGGAAGGGGAAAATCTTGTCTTTATCAAATGAATGTTCCACCATCTATACATGTGATGATTAAAGAGGCACAAAAAGAAGATGTAGAGTTACAAAAGAAGGTGAGAAATGTTCCTGAATTCAACCTTTATTGTGATGGGATAATAAGGTTCATGAATTGGGTTTGTGTTCCTCCCAACCCAGAATTAAAGAAGGAAATATTGGATGAGGCACATAGATCTTCATTATCTATTCATCATGGAAGCGCGAAGATGTATAGGGACATGAAATAGTACTTCAGGTGGGATGGCGTGAAAAGAGATCTTCCTGAATATGTCTCTCGATGCTTGGTTTGACAGCAAGTTAAAGCTAAGAGACAGAAGTCTAAGGGGATGTTACAACCTTTACCCATACCAGAATGGAAATGGGAAAACATCACTATGGACATTGTCACTGGACTTCCTAAAATATCCAAAGGCAATAATGCTATATAGGTCATAAATGATCATCTTACGATGTCGGCACACTTCATTGCTATTAGAGAAGATTTTCTATCTGGATCAGCTAGCCGTGATATATGTGAAGGAAGTGGTAAGATTGCATGGATCACCACTTTCCATTATATCTGATCGGGATCTGAGGTTTACCTCGAAGTTTTGGTGAAGTCTTCAGCATACTCTAGATACGGAGATGAGATTCAGCACTGCTTATCATCCTCAGACAAACGGTCAGTATGAGAAGACTATTCAAACTCTAGAAGACATGTTGAGAGCTTGCTATATGGATTTAAAAGGTGGTTGGGATCAACACCTACCTCTGGTGTAATTTTCTTATAATAATAGATTTTAATCCAGTATTCAGATGTCTCCTTATGAATCTCTCTATGGAAATAAATGCAGAACTCCAGCTTGTTGGGATGAAGTTGGGGAAAGAAATCTATTAGAACCTGATCTTGTTGATGAGATGGAAGAAAAGGTCTGATTAATTCAACAACACATAAGAGAAGCTTAGAGTCGACAAAAAATTTATGCTGATAACCGAAGAAAAGACATAGAGTTTGAAGTTTGTGATAAGGTGATCTTACTAATATCTCCTTGGAAGAGAGTAATGAGATTTAGAAAGAAGGGAAAGCTGAGCCCTAGGTATATTGGTCGTTTTGAAATAGTGGATCATGTTGGGAAATTATCATATTGATTGGAACATCGACCGAATATCTCTCATGTTAATGATGTGTTCTATGTATCTCTTCTAAGAATGTACATACCCGATCCCTCACATGTACTCAGCTGAGAAGTTATACCGCTGGAGCAAGATCATTCTTATGAGGAACAACAGATATAGATTCTTGATCGTAGCGAAAGAGTCCTACGGAACAAGACCACTCTCTTGGTGAATGTTTTATGGAGGAACCACCAATTATAAGAAGCTACATGTGAACTTGAGGATATGATGAAGGATAGGTATCCTCATCTGTTTGTTTCAAAGTGACGAATTTCGAGGGAGAAATTCATTTTAAGGGGGGTAGAATGTAACACTCGAGATTTTATGAGAAATATTTTGTTTTTATGTATAATTTTATATAAAGGAATCTTCTACTACACACAACACTGTCTTGGCTTGTGTCATACCCAAGAGAAACATTCCTTGATAGCTTTCCTTGTAGGCAATACTGAGTTTCACTAAACAATGATGTGTTATTAAAATATTATATAAACTAGCCGTTATGAATACTAATACCCAATTTTTTAAATTTTATAAATTTTATCTTTCAAAATGGACTTCATTTTTGTATTTGGAATATCAAAATTATCCTAGGGTGAATTTTTGGTATCTTTTCTGAAAACTTTTGATTTTTGAGGAATAGTGAAAACACTCGGTTACTATTTAGAAATTGGATTTTTATTTAAATAATTATTTATTTTATTTAAATTTATTTTAGGTAAAAATTGATACTTAATACCTATATATGTTCAATGTAATTCATTGGAGTCATTTTATAATAATTTTAGATATATAAAAATTATATTGAACTTTCCACCGTCTTTTACCCACCTCCTAGAAGAATTTGAAAATTTACATAAAACATAATTTTACCACTTCTGTGAGTAGAATTTCATAAATCCAAGAGACACGGTTAATATCAATCAGTAATATGTGGTTCAATAAGATAAAATTAATTTTTGGTGAATAGTAACTTTTTACTTTTTTTTCCACGGATAAAAGTAATAGGGTAATTAAGGGTAAAAATGATATTATTATTGCCCTAAAAATGTCCTAATTCTATTGGATAAGATTAATTCGTCCAAAAACAACCTTAGGTATAAAATATGACCATTTAGGTCAACTTTTATTAGATTGGGACATTTACTATTATTTTATTTAAAGAAGAGTTAAAATAGTTAAAGTAAAAGTTTAATAACTAAAACATTTTTAATATAGGGTTATACATAACAGAAATTAGATTATAAATATTCATATAAAAGATAAAACAATTTACTACTTAATGGTATTTTATTTATAAATTTTAAGCCTTAAAAATTTTAATTTATTTATGACACAATGATGATGTTGTAATTACCTTATTAATGAAATATTATTATAATTGATATTATAAATACCCAAATAAATGTAATTTGAGACTTCTTATGAATTACACTAATTTTATAGGTTAATATGACATGTTATAATTGATTTAATGTACTTTGTTTTAGAACTAATCATGCTTTTATGATTTTCACAAAAATGAAGTACCATAGAGTGTCAAAAATGACATAAAATAGATTTTAAAACAAATATAATATTATTAATTGTTATTTTTTTCCTAAAAATCTAAGAGTAGGCCAAATGACTTATATAGGGTTATATATGTTAATAATGAAACACTTGTGGTTCTTTTGGCAGGTTATTGTAAGTTTATTAACCATATAGTGTAAGAGAACAAGAATACATGGTAAAAGTAAAATTATTTAACTTAAAGTTAAATCTAAATGATAAAGCTCAAATAGTAACCTAAACATGTCTAAAATATATTTTATGAGATAATTTAGACCCATAACCACCATATCTATGATATAAATTAATTTGGAGCTATTAAAAACCGAATATGACTTTATAATAAAATAATATTTTATGTTTTTTCTAAGGTGCCCCTCTCCTCTCTTATAAATGGGAACCTCCTCACATACCTCCTCACACCACTTTGAGTGTTCAAGCTCGGCCAAACCCTGACAATTTATCTTCTCCACTTCCCTAGAAATATCTTATTGGTCCTGGTCTTCTTCAAATACCATATTTAGTTCCCTAAGAGGAGGTTAATAAGAGGCGCTTCAAAGAAGAGGTAATGTCTGTTACCGATTGTTTCAAATTTATTTCTTCTTCTAATTCCTCTTTGTTAGTTGTTTCATTATTAAGTAATAACATAAGTATCACTCATATATGGATATTTTATTATAAATATGAAACAACCCAATTTCAACTTCTATCCATCCTATGGAAAATGAAATCACCGCGGGTGCGTACGTACGGAATACCGTCTCCACACCGTGGTGTAATCTATTTTCCACCACCACCATACTTGTATGGTTATAATGGTGTAAAGAATAACTATATATGATTTTTTTTAATGTGATATTGATTCTGAAATAGTATACATACACTTAAATACAATTCCATTATCATGGGAACGATATCATTGCTCGTGCGTACGTACGGCCTACAGTATCCACAATGTGATGCGACTCGTTCTACATAATATTCATTTAATAATGTTTATATAAATGAATTGAACGAATAAATATGATATATGTTACACTAATACCATTCTGGAAATGAGGTATCTATAACCTAAAAAGGAACGTAATAATTTATCCGACAAGACATGCATAACAACAAAAAGCAATGAACACCCGAATAACAAGTAGAAATCAAATATTACTAATAAAAAGATAAAAATATGACTATGTATGGTATCATAACAATGAATATTATTTTTTAATAAGTCAATTACATTATTTAAATCATTATACATGAGGTTCGTATACGTACGAAGCATATTGGACCTAAGTTAAGGGGAAATCTCGCAATCTCATTTTTATCTGAGATTGTTTATATTTCAGAATTTACTGGGGAATATTTATCATCCACATCCATGTTTCCTCAATATGTAATATTATTTATATCCACCTACAATTTTTTAAACACAATTTTACCCTTTGAAGAGTTTTTAGTAAAAGATATGAATGGAATCTTTTTTCGTTTTTAGTACGAGGTACTTTTTTGACTTTTCTGGAAAAAGTATCAGAAGAATATTTTTCTTTAACTTATACAACATGAATGGATTTTTATAACATTATTTCCATGAATCTTACTTTACAAGTTTTCAAGTTTATATTTAATCAACTTATTTTATTTTATAATTTTATTACACGTTAAGAAAGGAAAAATTCTTTTGAAGTAGAAAAGATATTTTAATCAAGAATGAAGTTCAAGTATTTTATCAAAATTATTTTCCATCTAAGCTAATTTGGGGTTCTGTTTCTATCCTTATTTTTACATTGATTTGATTATGATATGATGGAATTATTTTTATGATATCCTTTTTATCTTATATGGATTATGGTATGATGGCATGATGTTTAAGAATCCCATTTTTATTACATGGGTTATGCTATGATGTATGATTTATGTTCTTGTGGCACACATAATAATGGTATCATTATGAGATGGGTGGGACCAATATCTCCCTCCAATTCATTGGGAAAAGATTTATATCTCAAGAGATAAACATGGCTAGAATGGCAGTTTAATCTGATTCAGTGATACAGGACTGAAACAAGGAGTGAACTCGGTTCAGAAATGGACTTTGTCTGCTAGGATAGTCTTGCCAGTGAGTCTTGACTACTAAGAAATGATTCTCTATGATTATGTGTGTATGCCACAAAGTCTCATGTTTTATGTTATGATTATAGGGATTACATTTCACTACTATGATTTATCCCATGTTATGATATTATGATCTCTTTTTCAGGTTAATATTTTCAAAATGTTATGTTCTTATGATTATGATATTTCCTTTGTTTACCCTTACTGAGAATTTGAGCTCACCCTTTTGTATGTTTTATTTCCCCAGGTCCGGAAGAAGGTTATTAAGTAGGTTGTGCCAAAAGGGATAGTAGATATGATGAAATAAATGGGGGACAATGTAAATGCTTTATGAACCAGTTGTTTATGTTTCCCAGTTTCTAAAGACACTATACTTATACGGTCCTACCATGGTTTTGTTATATGTTGTAATAAGTATGCTTCAATTCTAAAGTAATAACAATTTATGTAAAGTATGGGTTGTTATAATTTCATTGACTTGTCTTTTTATATATTTTGGATTCCTTAACATGTAATGTTTTGACATTATTCATCCATTGTGGGATGGTTTTGTTTTTAATTTATATTATCCCCTTGAGTTGTTTCAAATTTTTATCCTATCTCTCAATCATGTTTTATTAATTGAATGTATTGCCTCCCATATTATGAGATTTTTATACCCCAGGTGCTAGTTTACAACTTGGGGCCTACTGTAGAAGAGACTCGAGGGCCATTATCTCTCTCCATTCATTTCAGAATCATTTGTGGGAGGGATTAGTGGTTGAAATATGGTTCCTAGGTTAATTGTTTTTTTGTGCTGGCGATATTAAGACACTAGGGTACTATAATGAGAGAATTTGGTTTGTTTTGTCTTCTTCAATCTATAAATGTGGAACAATGAAAAAAATTCAACCCTAAGAAGGTGGGATGAATTAATGAAAAAATTGAAACTATAAGGAGAGGCACAGTAGGGAACTTGGTTTACCGAATTCTTAATCTATAAAGGAAAAATTAATGGATCGATTTCCTTACTTTATAATTGAATAAAAAAATGTAATAGGCTAACTAAAAAATCATATTTCTTAGCCCCACTAATTAATCCTACCATATTTTTTATCCATAAAAATGTCAACAATCCATAAAAGGGACAACAATATCTATATTTTATAACAAAATATTAATTTGGATAATTAAGAATTTAATGAATATTATAAAAATTCCCAAAAACATAGAAAATAATTTTTTTATAATATGTATTATAGAAAATATTCATGGTAAAATTCAATATTTTAGTGATTAAAATTTTAAAAGGTTTTTTTTATCATATAAATCAATGAATTAAACCATTAAAAATTAAATAACTATATTTAATAAAAACTATAAAATGATATTTATTCATTTTGAAAGAATAAGTAACAAAGATAATAATCAATGAAATGTGAATAAAAATATGGATCTAATCAATTATACATATGATGATGTTCTAGTACACCATAATTTTCTATTAAAAAACTATTTTATTTGAAACAATGTTTAGTTTCTGGTTACTCTATGCTAAGTAGAACTACCATTATAATTGATTTGGGAAAAATATAATCATTAAAGGGTAACTCCCCATTTTTAATCCACTATGAACTTATTCAAGATAGGAATTAATTTTTTAAATTTTAGTATTACTTAATTAAAATAAAAAAATAATTTCCACTTTATAATATATATTGTGATTTGAGTTGTCATTTTTTTCCTCCTTACTACCTCCTTGCTCACCAAAGTAAGGTATAATAAACTCTTTAATTAGAGAGTTGAATCATTGCGCTCCAAACAACCAGTATAGAAACACAACATACTCCATATTTTATAAATTATAGGAAAGGAATTATAATATAAATGTTCCATCATATTCAAAAAAAAGGTAAATTAATGATTTTCCATGAATCATATATCTTCCTTCAATAATACCATATGTGCTATAAATTATATATCAATTGTCTCATTCCATTCTCCTTTAATAATTTTTTTTATAAAAAAACTCTCACTCCCTTATCTTGTTCATACAATTAAATATTTTATATATGACTTCAACAATGACTCATACTCTTCAAGAATAGATATTTCATCTTAAAATATGGATATACATTAAATAACGTTATGATATATGTCATAACCATATGGGTTTAGTGTCTTTGGAAACCTGTATATATAACAACAAATTCATAAGAGATCTATATAATCTCCGTCTTAGATCTTCATAATTATCACCCTTCTTAGGCATATAATACATAAAACCTATATTCATACCCTATGGAAATGAAATATAATAATGGGTGAGCTCCGATGCTCAGTAGGGGTAAATAAGGGAGACATCAAGGATCAATTCAACATTACCTGAGAATAAGAGTGTGAGAACATGATCATAAAATTTGAAAACCATAACATTCCTATAATAAATCATAATATTGATTCATGGCCTAAATCATGGAAGTTCATAAGACCTGAATCCTAAAATACTAAATGAATAAGAGTAATGATAACATAACATTGGCATATGATATAATTTTGTGGTATACACATAATCATAGAAAATCAATTCCTTAGTCAAGGGTAACTTCTAATAATATATTCATATTTTGGTTTCACTCCACATTTCATTATATACATAGTCAAGTCTCAATTCCAATACTATCATAGTGCACAAATCCCCTTACTGAACTGAGTTTACTCCACATTTTTGTCCTAATTATCACATGAGATATCTATCATTACCGAAAGTGTTAGATGGATATATAATTTCAAACCCACCAATCATATAATAATTATCCATCAATATTTTTCCACAATATCATAAATGTTTCATAATATATAATATTTCATAGAAAGGAAACATCCTTCATAAACATTGTCACATTTAAATATAACATAACTCAAAGAAAATAAATAGGTTTCATAAACAAGGCATTATGAAAATCCTAAACCATAATGATAAATAATAAAGACTTTATAATTCGATCATATCCATAATAAAACATAATTAAAATCAAAGTATTTCATCTTATATTAAAATGTATTTAAAATACCGTTTGGAATATTTCATGAGGAAAACACCCTTTTCAATTTGAAATCAGTTTTTTAAAGTCCAAAATTTTCAAAAAAAATTGGAAAAACATTTTATTTTATAATAAACATGGTAAATTTTAAGGTCATCATCAAATACTTTATAATTAATCATAGAAATAATTTTTTTTCTTTCCTTGTACATGAAAATAAATATTCCATTTACATTTTTTTGAAAAAAAGTCAAAAATAGCATATTCATAAAATGATAATAATTTTCTTTTTAAATAATTTTAATAAAATTAAATAAGGTGAAAAATTAATTCATATAGTCATATAATAATATAAAAAATTATTGAATATGTTTTTAGAAAACATAGAGAAGGAAGAGAAAGTATTTTCTATTAAAGTGAGAAATAAATTTGGATTTCCATAAAAATGTTATTTCGTTCTCTTGAGAGATTAAAGGGAGGGAAATGAAAACAAAAAAATTAATATCTTTAAATAAACATCATAGAATAAAATTCATATGATTCTTGAGAGATTTTTCATAATATTTTATAATTGAATAATTAATCATAAACAATCCTTATAAACAATGACATTGTGACATAAATATTTTACCTCATGTCAGACTTTATTTAAAAGATCCTTAATAAGATTTATAATAAATTTAAATTTTAATAATTTTATACCCACATCATTTAAATAAAAATAATATCATATATTATCGAATTGTAATATTTAAACCACAATTTATTAATAATTCATTATTAAAATCACTATTTATGGGTGTTAACTATTTCATTTTTATAAAACTTTCAGTTTGGTGTGTCGATCATTGTACATTGATCATGGTTTCATCAACCAAAAAATTCTTATCATGGTATAAATATCATATATATTAATTATATATATATATATATATTCATCTATAAAAGTTAGTTATATAAAAATGTATCACACCATTCATGGACAGGTGGGTTGTACGTATGCAGACACAATTTTTTTCACTTTTAAATGGATGGAAAGAAAGAAAGATAAAAAATAAAATCTAAAAAATCATTAATATATAATATATATTAATTTAATATATGTTTATTACCATCTATATAAATAGTAATTGAAAAATAAATCGCATCACTTCGTGGAGGGGTTGTTTACATGTACACCCGAGAATCGTTATCATTTTCCAATAGATTAAAAGGTAAGAATCTATATATTATATTATAATTACATAAGAATAACTATGTTATATATATAATTTATAAACAATAATCTCATCATAATAAACATTTATTAAATTTGGTTTTGGAAAATTAATTTGATTGCAACATGGAGGCTGCAGTCCACTCTTACGCACAAGTAATACTTTCACTTCCCATTTGATGAAATAAATGGTGGAAATTGGCGGTTTTATCACTATGATAATATTTCAGTATATTTATGATACATAATTTTTTATTATATGTTTAATACATTATATTTAGAGGAGGTAGAAGAATATATAAATTAAAAGAGGTTATGTAAGATGATTACCTCTTCTTCGGTATGCCTCTTTTAGATCATTCTCTAAGGACCCTTTAATTGGTCTTTTAAGAATAAAATCACATATAATTAATTCCTAGGAAAGTTTAGGAGTGAATTGGGTAGGTTTTTTTAAGTTATATGGATCAATGATGTGTAAATAATATAAATGATGGTGTCATTTTATAAGTGGATGAAAGGACATGTTTGGAATTTCTTAAAAGATTAAAATATATTAAAGTCATTCCCAATAAATATGATTCCAAATTCCTAGATATTATAATGTGTGATAATATAAGGTCAAAATAGTTTCATCCAATAGGGTTTATACAATTTTAATTCGTAAAATTAACCTTATCACTTAGTTTAACCACCACTCCCCCATCCCTATGGTAAACTCATTTTAACCCTTACCCAGGTAATGAATTTTTACAATTTTTACTATCCATTTTGAAAATAAATTAAACTGGAATTATTATATAATACTAATTATTATTATTATAAACATATAATCCATTTTAACAAATTAATTTCCAAAAATTTCTTAAATTTAATTTAAAATTAAACATGTAAAACGTGACAAAAAACGGTTTTCTAGATAAAATGTTTGCGTAAATATAAAATGTTTTTATACCAAGATACAAAATAAAATGGATTCCAAATACATTAATTGGATTATTATTAATATAAATTAACAAATATTACTTTAAAATAATTTTAAAACCAAATGAAACTTTTAAAATTCTTGAAATGAAAATACAGTTTTCAATAAAAATCATAATTTTTCTCTATTCAATGAAAAATATTTCATTGTAGAAAATTCTCAAAATTTCACTCTAAGAAAATATTTAAATGGTTATTTAAAAATTAAGTTCATTTCCTCAAATAAATTTTCTAAAATTGTAAAAAACTAATTATATTAATTTCCCAGGAAAAAACAATAAAACCCATGTTTTTGGAAAAATTTATTTTTAAGGAATATAATGGATTTACTAAAAATTGTGTACATTTGTCAATATATATGATTTATATAAAGCATTTAAACATTTATTTTATCAGAATTGTTTTATTATTATTCAAAAATCCAATTAATCAGTATGATTATAATGATATACTATAATATAGTTCATTTATATTCAGGTTTGCGTATGTCATAAGCTATCATGGAAATAAAATTTATTTAAAGAAAAATATATCATAAAATAACGAGGAGTTAGAAATTCACTCTATAATACCTTGATCCAATTATTTATAATAATCATGACCTAATTTCCATTTCATTTTACCCCCACACACTTGATATAACATTGGTCAATTAAAATAATGTGGTGTTCTTGAGCATCCCATTTACGAGTCAACTACATGAACCACGACTAGGATCTTCTCTAAACTATGGTAAATAACTCAATTTTATTTTATCCCTGACTATAACCATGATTATTTTGGTCTCCCTTTGGTATAAAAAAATTCTTATAAATTTTACTTTAAACCATGATCATCAAAACACCTACCACCATGATGAACTACCCATATTTCAATAGGCCACGTCATGGTATTCTTTAATTAAAACATGGTTTTATTTCTATTTTACAAACAATATAGTGATATACTATTTACTCTTTATGTTATCCTAAAGTTATCAATTCCTTATCCTTTTCATTCTAGACTTCTAATTTTTTTACTTTAACTTTGTAATATCCATACCCTACCAATTGGTATGTTTAGGGATGAAATTACAGTAACCTTAAGTGAAATACCTCATACCCCAAATAATAAAAATAAATGTCAAGGGATTTATTAAAAAATATGGGAATTATTTCCCTTAAACATTCAAAAAATAACCCACAAAAGACAATATACCTAGAATAACATAATTAAACATGAAGTAGGATATAAATACAAAGGTAAACTGATGACATAAAACCAGAATTATAATAAGAGTTATTGGATTAGAACAACACAGTGTATAAGAATATAAAATAGAAATACAACAAGATCCTTATACCAATTCACTATAATAGACATCATACCTCAAACTACTCTAACCACCAACAACTAATTAACCCAACATTATAATTCTCTACTAAATAAGTATGAAAAATTCCATTTACATGTATCATGATAAACAACATGTACATGTACATAAAGGTTTATAAAAGGGGGTTATTATATCAAAAATATAGGAAATACCCAAAACATCACACACATTCCACTAGGATTAAAACAAGTTGGCATAATTTATATAAAATATGAAGATAACATTAAACTAATTACCAAGTGTGATAATATAAAATGAGTGAAATAAGTCATGCCAAATGTATTCACATGGAATAGACTCATGCACCCGTGAAACACACTACCCCATATATCTCTCATCAAATAGTCCACTCGGAACTGTCCAACTCATGAGAAAAAACCCCTCCCCAAGAGTCCCAATTTTTCACCTTGTTGTACAATTCAATATTATATAGATGGAATGAGAATTATGTTTGAACCAAATAGATCACCATATAATGTGGTATGAATATACTCTAACCATGGTAAAGAAATGTTCTCAAAACTAAATTCATATTTACTCAAAAATTCACTTTAAAAAATTCCATCGATCTTGTTTTGGGAGACACTAACAACCCATTAATTTATAACTGATAGTAAAGGGGGTTTTCCAAAGGGTTTTCAAAGGATATTTTCATCAATAATATAAGAAATAAATTATATGAAACAAACCCATCACATTCCTGATATGAGTGGAATGAAATAGAATACAATTATCTTTGATGCATTGGAAATGAAGAATCATATCATGTTCTCATAGATATGGGATCTCGATTTCTTTATTCAGAAAATACTAAAAATATTCCATAAAAGGTAGTTGTAAACCATATATCTGAACATGTAAGCCTCTATATAAGATTTCTCTTCAGTGAAAATTAAATATCAAGAAGGGAAATGAATAATATGGGTCTTACCTCCATTTTTCTAGACCCAAAACTCTTTGTTTTTTTTGGAATTTTCCTTCTAGAGAAAAGGAATTTCAAAAATCAAATAGAGATAGCCTGGAGTTCCATAGCCTAATACATAGGATAACAAATGAGGGTTTGAAGGTATATTTATAGTTAAAAGTATAACTTTTTAATTTCATTTATTATATAACATGGCTAGGCTACAATATTTTGGATCCCTTTGAACCAACCCTTAATGTATTACTTGAAAAATACCCATTTTCATATGGTCATGCCTCACATTTGTAAAATAATGTACCAATAATAAAAAACTCCGTTATCTGAAAAATATCAAGACCATATCTAAACTACATGGTTTACAGAAACCATGTTTTGACCATGTGATTCCCTAAGAGTATCATCTGTACCTCACATGGTTACCTAGGGAATCCACATGGTTTCCCCTAATTGTTCTCAAACAATGATCCCTCCAGAATGCATCCAAAACACTCTAAAACCATCCAAAAACTCATAGAACACAACTAAATCATTATATAAAATCAAATTACATAATTAATAAAAGTACCTTAAACTAATGGGTGTTACATTTTACCCACCCTGGATATTTCCTTCCTTGGAATGTTATAGGATAGTGGTGTCTCAGAAGAGTAATAGTCATTTATCTAAACATAATTTTTCCCATCTTAAAGATACTTTATGAATCAGACAATGTTGTTGTCACATCCCAACCCAATAGGGCTCATGCCACGAATCCCCAATCCTTCCTCCAATAGGCCAGGGGATGATGACTAGTACCTAGTATGCTCTCACACACATGGGAGGCCTTATCCTAACTTACGTATACAAAAAAACCCCACATACACCTCCATGCATCAATTACATGATATATAAAAACAGAAAATAAATACATGCATACATTAATCTTAAACAAAGTATAGAATAAGTACAAAGAGGTAAAATATAGTCCCAGTAAAAGAATGATGAAAAATATTCCAGCATGCTCATATGGAGGGGATCACTGTCAAATTCCCACTGGTAAGCTCCATGGTACCACTCTGGAAGAAACTCAGGTCATTCCAGCTACTACGCTCTGCTCGCTCGGGGTCCCAAAAAGACTCTATCGATGGACCTGTGGTCTGCACAAGGCATAACATGTGTGGGAAAATCCCATGTATGGGTGAGTATAAGAATACTCAGTAGGTTCTCCAAAACCCAAACCAAAAAGGTAGAAACTGATGGGCATCAATAAGTTGTATTCAGCTGGAGGGAATACTTAAGAGATTGAAGATCCATATTGATAATGTCATCAACTAAACATGAATAGTAATATCAACCTCCCTGACATTCTGATAAGTGACATATAACACATGGACTCTCAAAACATACCTAGATATACTCAGTTACAAGTCTCATTTTCCCGACAATAGACTGCCCATAGTAGCCAACTCGAGGTCCAACTCAACACTCGCAAAGGTCTCATGAGGTACCGAACTTCTAGATATATTCAATATCCAACTCGAGGCTTGAAGGTATAATACCACCTCGAAGCAAAAAAAGAACTTATCCATTACATATCGAATATAGAATGGGAGGGGATAATAATCAACAACTTGAAGTCAGTGATCCATCCTCACCGTACCCTAAGGCACTCAACTGAGAGATTCCACTATACCGGAAAAACAAAGTAATAGCATAACCCAAACAACCCTCGTGATACCTATTTGTGAGGGCATGATCAGTGGATAATGTCACAGAAATATTCACTCACTGACTAAAAAACTCCAACTCCTAATGTAAGGGATTCCACCCAGGATCTGCTTGGTGTTACCTTAGGTAGAAACACCGATCCTAGGAAGGGGTATCATTCAACAACCAAAAAATAGGAAAACCTACCTAATATAAGATCAAAGCCTATGTAAAGTTGGTCATTCCATTTCTGAATTTTTTTTAGACATTAAGGAGAAGGACCAGGGGGACTCACTCAACCCTATCAGTCAAAATTTCATGCTAGATCGCAGAAGGAAGAAACACATCTTAACACTCAGCTAGGGGGTTATCACCCAGTGTTCTCTAGGGCCACATCCCCTCTTGCAACAACCTCATGGGTAGAGGATCGATGCTCGGGTAAATATTGGTCACAAATATTCTAAGATCCTTACCAGGTTAAACATAATGACATGAGGATCACATTGGGGCCTCTTGGGGTGATAAGTGCACCAAGTCAGCTGAATCTATAGTTAAATCTAACAAAGGTGACTCACTCCATAAAATGGAAACATGAACCTTCTCCCTAAGATGAATGGGGAGTAACACTCTGAGAAACATGAACCCACTCCCAAAAATGGTAGGGCAGTAACACTCTAAGAAATGTGAACTCACTCCCTAACATGGTAGGGTAGAATAACTACAATGCTGGTATACAATGCAATTGAAGAGGGGTCACAGTACAGTAAGGAGTAAAAGATATAAAAAACCCCATAATGTGAAAGGAGAAGGGGAACCACTCATCCCAGCTAGTCTTAATGTTGCTACCATAGACGAGGGGGTCCACTCAACCCAATTAGTCGAAACATCATCAAAAGAGACTAGGGGTACCAACTCAACCCAGCTGGTTGGCCTTTCCAACCTAAGTGACCCATGCAACACCGCATGTACACTACAACTCCCAAACCCAAATAGAGGTCTCCATATTGTTCTATACAGAAAAATAATCATGATAGGCTACTCACGAGATATAATCCATGATATTAAGAAAGAGACATGGGCAGAAGACCACTGAAAGACCCATAAAGAGTACACGACGTGTATAAGTTCCACACGGCAGGCGAACCTACTTGAACTCCCGACAGTTTATCCTTCCTACACAGTTTTTTGACCCATGTATTCTTACAGGGTGTGTAGAAATAGTACACACCATGTCTCATTTCATCTGAAACCTAGCACTGTTTCTCGGTCACATGGCCCAACCAACCATGTCCCTTACACGCCATGCATCTCATACGACATGACGTGTTCATGTTTCACGGTCACCTAGAAATGTGGTTTTTCAGATCCTGTGTATGGGACCTAGTTTCTATTTACTTTGGTCATGTTCTCATACACTATCATGTGCAGTCATGCGGTTAGGCTAACTGTTTCCCACGACCACACGATGAGGGTCCCTACATGGTGTATTACCCCACATACATAGCATGAAGACCCTAAACCTTATATCCCTTGAATTTGAAGAAAATAAGGCATGTAGGACTGGTTTACACCCTGTGTTGATGGGAAAATATGATAGAAATTCACTACAAATAACCCGTATCACACTCGTTCACCCCGAAACACACATATCGACCCTCAAAATGACCCTAAAAATTGTATATGGGCTCTAAAACCATAAAAGTAACATCAATGCGGTATCGTGACTGAATACTAATACCTCTTACCTTGAGGGTGAAATGTAAAAGCATCGGGATCAAAATGATGCTTGGGAGGTGATTATTCTCGATCCGGCGATGATCGACATCCAAAATGGGACTTGGAGGCACCTACTCTCATTGGTTCGTCTGTCGGTTAAAGGGAGAAGAGGGGAAAAGGGGATCAGTGTAACTCTCTATCCCTAGAAGTCCAGAAATGGTGCATTACTTATTACATAGGCTTGATTAAAATTATTGAAATCCCTAAGGAATGATCAGTTTATTTGACTTCAAGAAACTACATACATACATGTAACACATATTACATTGGTAAAGGTAAGACAATATAATACATAACAAGAACTAATAGATTTAATCAATGAGAACTCAATATATGATATCCTCCTCAAAAAATGTTCAAGGTAAAAAAATTTAATGGGTGTGCTCAAATTCTCATAAAGTGTTGCTAATAGTAGAAGCGTGAATCAACAATAAAGGAATCATAAAACATTTTGCAAAGTAAACATGGTGTGGTGAATAAATGAAAAAAATACACCATTAATAAACTGAGAATGAAATTACATATATAGGTTTTTTCATAGTGAAAACCTCAAGGATATTAATATATTAAAATGAATAAAGAGAAATTCTAATTAATTTGAATTCATGTATCTAGCACATGATACCACTATACCATCAAAACAGTTTAATTATTTGGGTTGAAACCCATCTGATTTTTGGAAACAAACTCGAAGGGTTTGTTTCTAACTAATTTGTCTCATGAGACATGTTCATGCATAATAGGGATATAGCAAGGCCATCCCATTACATTGAGTCCAAATAATTCTTTATATAAGTATTTAAAACAAATACAATCTTCTTTCTCAATATCCATATAGATTATAGGATACAAATACATCAATATTTCCATAGTTAAAACATCATTCCAAATAAACATAGTAAGTAAAAGGGTATACATTTTAAGACAATACTCATATACATGAAAAACGAATACGGATATATAATATATTTACAATTTAAATTGAAAAATGATATCAAATGGGAAATGGATACACTACATAAGAATGATTAGGTGCTCAATACCAATTTATTGACAATGAAATGTAAATTGAGACAAATTCCCTTACCACACTGTAATCAATTGAGTCGTATGACCAAAAAATAATAACCATCAAATTAATCATAGATTAACTTGAATATAAATATAATAATGATAATATATATATATATATATAATTGAAGCACACAATAAACCACTTGCATGAAATAAGTGGAGAATAATGGAAATCTCATGGAATTAAAAGAGAGATAAGAACCCCCATACCTTATGTCAATATGTGTTCACATTTTATCTTAATGACTCTAATAATAATATGTTTATTCATTAAATAATATTTTCATAACCTAATAAACATGTAATATATTTATTATTACCTTATTTGGTTTTTTAATTCTGTTTTTTATGGGTTTAAGAGGTTTAATTTTATTGTTTTGGGAACATTTTCTTCCCTGGTTTTAATGATCAGTTTACTTGTATTCATGAATGGAATTTTGTTTGAAATGTGTATAAAAAACATAATTGTTAATATATATTATTAGCTACATTATAGATTATCCTAAAATTAATTTTGGGTTATATACCATGAGGTCAACTCATTTGTTTAATGTTAATGATAAAGGCTTAGATTAACTTGGTGGTTTTGTACGTAATGAACTTTGTTCGTATTATTATTTTATATTATGAGTTTGTAATAATTACAGAACATTACGTAAGATAAAATACATATATTATGATCTAATTCAACCATAAAATGGTTTATTGTATATAATTGAATATGTTAATAAAAATTAAGAACTCTTCGTCCTTGAATGTGATAAAGTTACACATCTCAGACGATATTTTCATTTTTAATATAAGAGGAGGGGGAAAGAGAGAGGATGGTGAAATATTACATGACCATAATAAAATTAAAAATCATGTATGTTAATATAATTATCATATAATTTTGATGAGGGGATATGAATAAATAAAAAATAAAATGTTCTCTAAATAAAATAAAATTGAGAAATCCCACATGAAAATTTGGCAGCCTAACGACATCACATAAAAATTCATAAAACATTTTGATGAGAGAAAGAGGAAATATAATAACTATTACATAATTTATACATAAAGGAGAATATATATTGACATATCCCAAAAAAATACAATTGAAAATAATATATATAAAAAATGAAATCTTTATGAAAAGAGAAGGGTGGTAGATTCCCTTACCTTGTAGAGTAACTCCCAAAACAAGTATGTTGGGACCTTGGGGGGTTGGGGACACATTGTGATGAATATTAGGGAGGTAAAACTACCATATATTTTAGTATTATGAGTTTTTAATGAATGAAAACAAAGGGATGAGTGGGTATTTATAGTAAATGATGGGGTGTTTTTTATTAATTTAAAGGGGCACCTCATTAGTGGTATTGGAAAAACCATGGCCTTGAAAATGTAATGTTCCCTTGGTATTATAAAATTGGGACTCCTAATTTAATATTTTAATATGAAATAGTATACAGGCCTTTTATATAAATTATTACATCATTATGATTTCATTAAACTACAGAAAACTCAAAAATGTATTTTTACTATTCACAAAAAAATAAAGTATTTTAGAAAAATAATAATTTTAAATCTATGACACATTTTTGAACAACATGAAAAATTAATCAATATCTCATTACCTTATAACCGTATTAAAATTAATTATTAATATGATTTTCTATTTATAAGTTTCATATTACTATTCATATTACTATTCATAAGGGTGTGTTAGTATTCATAAAAAAATTTGATTCTATCAGACTCCAAATAACTTACTGATCACAACCGTAGATGGCTATTTTTTAATTAAAAACACAGATGTAGAAAATTTATGTGTAGTGGTTGGATATGAATTTATTCTATAAATAACCAAGTGTTATTTCACAGAGACTCGGTGATTTATTCAATATTAGTTATCTATGTAATTTAAGGTATTTAAGAGAAACGTACAATAACATGTGTGGGGTGTTATATTATTCCCACCTTTGGAAATTTCATCGTCTAAATTTATTCATTTATAAATCCCTTGAAAAATATATGGGTGGTTCTTTTTTATGACATCCTCAGGTTCCTACGTCACTTCATCTATTTTTTTCTCCAATTAATATTTACTAGATGAGTTGTTTCATTTCTCAATACCTTCTCCGTTGGGTGAAGAATATCGAATGTCTTTTCATAGTATGAAAAATCAGGTTCCAACTCTATTTCATCATAGGTGAGTACATGTGTTTGGTCTAGAATGTTTTTATTTAATGATGACATTTGGAACACATTAGGAAATTTGTAGATATTGGGTGGAATTTCTAAATGGTAAGCTACAGATTCGATCCATTCCATGATTTCAAATGGTCTGATGTACCTGAGGCTTAGTTCCCATTTCTTACAGAACCGTAAGACACCCTTCCGCGGAGATACTTTTTAAAATATATGATCTCCTTCTCGAAATTCCAAATACTTTCTTTGGTTGTAATCATAATTTGTTTTCCTACTTTGGGATGATTTAATATGGGCCTGAATTTTCATTACCATTGTAGTTGTATCTTCTAAAATTCTGGGCCTAAAAGTTTCCTCTTTCCCACTTTGCCCCAAAAAATTGGAGTTCAAAACCTCTTACCATATTTTTCTTCATATTCCACCATTTTAATGATAGAATGGAAATTATTATTTTTGGAAAATTCCACCAAAGGTAATTATTGACCCCACATATGTTGAATGTCAAGATAACATGATCTAAACATGCCTTCTAGTGTTTGAATAGTCCATTCAGACTATCCATCGATTTGGGGGTGATAAGAAGTACGCATATGATGCTCAATATCCAAATCCTTATAGATATTTTTCTAGAATTCTGATTTAAACTGAGGATCTCAATCAGACACAATTGATAAAGGTGCACAATGAATCCTTACAACTTCATTAATATAAAGTATTGTCAGGCGCTCAAGTGGTAAATCCACCCTTATAGTAAGGAAATGATCTAATTTTGTGATATGATCAACAATTTCCAATATTTCATCATTCCTTATAGGTGTCCTCATTTTTCCTTTGAAAAAATCCATCATAGTGTGATCCCACATCCACATAAGAATAGGTAGAGGTTACATCACCCCTCTAGTATTTCATTTCTCTGCCTTCACTTGTTGATAATCTAGGATCCATGACACAAAGTAAACAATTTCTCACTTCATATTATTCCAAAAAAAACGTTCCTTTATATATCTAACAAACATAGTACTACCAGGTTGTATAGTAAAATTTGAGCTATGAGCATCTTTTAATAGTTCCCTTTTTAGCTCAGGTACTTATGGAACGAATAACCTCTTCCCAAATTTCAGATCTCCTTCCTCATACACGAAGTCTACTAGTCTCCCATCCTTAACATCATTAATTTTCTTGTGTAGATTGTCATCATTAGATTGAGAGATTTTTATCTTCTCTAGTAAATATGTTTTATCAAGCATTTGAAAGAGGTTGGATGTTTCCCATTCCTTAACAATTAACATATCTATCATTAGTAGATCCGTTGATATATGATATCTATCAATCCTCATTTGGGTCAGAAGACCATGATCTTTTCTTATTAATGCATATTACACCTTATTTTCCTATCTTGAGTGGTAGTGTATTGAACAATCATAATCTTTGAGTAACTCAAGCCATAACCTTTTCCTCATGTTGATTTCTTTCTATGTAAAAATTTATTTCAAACTCTTGTGATTCGTATATATCTCACATCATTAACTGTATAGATAATGGCTCAATATTTTCATAACAAATACTACAGATGATAACTCAAGATCCTGAGTTGGGTAATTTTTTTCATTAGTCTTAAATTTTCTAGATGCATAAGTAATAACATTATCATTTTTCATATGGATGAAACATAGTACATTCTTTGTTGTGTCACCATATGTCAGAAATCTATAATTTCTAAATGGAAGAGCCAAAATAAGAGAATTGGCCAATCGTATTTTAAATTATTCAAAGAATTTTGTAAATAATAACATCCATAAATACGTAAATCATTTACGTGTGTGTTTGGATAGATTTTTATCCAGTCGGGAAAAATTCTGAATGAAACACCGATAGTAACCTACTAAGATAATAATAATTCCTACATTGGTTATGTTTGTTGGCATGGTCCATTTCTAGATTTCCTTTTCTTATGCAGTATCAACTAAGATTCCATACCTAGAGAAAATATTTCCATGAAGAAAAACATATTAATTTCCGAATTCACAATTGCTAAACTTCCCATTTAATTCATTTCTTCTATGAGTTTTCATAAAAATCTGCAAGTGATTAACATAGCCTTTATAGATTTTTGAATACACCAAGATATCATCAATAAAAACCACCAGAAAGTCATCAATATTATCCTTCAAAAATATATTCATTAGATCCATGAAAATTGATGGTGCATTAGTCACTCCAAAAGGCATCATTGTAAACTTGTAATTCTTATACCTAGTTTAAAACGCTGTCTTTCGAATATCTTCATTCCTCACACGCAACTAATGGTATCTCGATCGAAGGTCAATATTTGAAAAATATTTTTCTCCATGAAGTTGATGAAATAAGTAAGAAAATTTTGGTATAGGATAATTATTATTTATTGTAATATCATTTATTTCCTTTTAATTAATGCATTGCCTCAGGGATCCAACATTATTTTTGAAAAAGAGGACATGGGATCCCCATATAGAAACACTAGGTCGAATAAATCCTTTGTCACTCAATTCATCTACTTGTTTATTTGGCACCACTAATTCCATACTGGCCATTCTATATGGAGACATTTATATATGTCTTTCACAAGGAATTAAATCAATATAGAACTCAACTTCCAGTTCTGGAGGATATCTAGGTAAATCCTATGGAAATACGTCAACGTATTATTGCACTATATTCACATATTCAATTTTAAGATTTCAATCCTCTACCATAGATATTGGTTTCTCTTCCTCTCCCATAATTGAATTTATTTGTGCTATTGGGGGTGGATATAGATAAAAACTAGATGGTGAGGATTCTACTTTATAGATAAGGGATTCTACACCGTTTTCAAAAATCGTAAATTCCTTCTTCTTGGAATAGATCTTCACATCATAATTTGACTTTCAATTAATAAGTAGAATTGCAACAATATAAATCATTTGTATGGTAAAATGGTTAGAAACTGAAACATTTTTATGTGTCATGAGTGGGACTGATCAACACACCTTTGTTGCAATGATACATCCCCTAGGAGTTTTCATTGAAAATTCCTTTATTAAATGAAATTTAACACGTCTAATTTTCCTGGAAATCTAGGAAGATAAAAATGAATGCGATGACCCAGAATCAAGTAATTTTTTGGATTTTTTTGAGTAAATAATTTATATACCTGCCCCCACATTATTAGGAACATCAACCTCCATGGTTGTAATGGCATAAGTTTTTCCTTTCTCTCATGAACTTTTCTAAGGAATGTTTCCTTGGTGCTATGGACACACATTTTCATAGTGTCCCATATAAATAAAATTTTAGCATTAAATATAATTGAATTGTTTCTTCCCATTTCATTCATTAGATATATGACCCTTTTCTCCACACATATAGTAGAGTCCCACGCCATTCAAGAATTTCCCAGGATGATTCCTTCAATAGTTCTCACATAATGGTAATTTCTTAGTTCCCTTTTTCTTATTTGGTGCTTCACCTTTTCCACGGTTTTCGGAGTAACGCTTCTTATCATGGTTTCCATTGAAAAAATTGGATCTAGAAAATTCCATATCTGTTTTGACGCTACTTAATATAATTTCATCATATAATGAAAATGTTTGAGAATCCAGTTCCATTTTAAGAAATGGATTAAGACCATCAATGAAATGATCAATATTCTCTTCTAAGTCACGTATATAATCTATGGAATACATGGATAGTCATGTGAATCTAGACTCAAACTCTTCAACACTATCTTCTTCCCTTTTCATTAAACCACAGAATTTCCACGTCATTTTGGTTCATTTCTCATGAGGGAAATATTTGTCGAATAATATTTCCTTAAAATTCCACCATTCCATATCATTGGTTTCCTCTTCCACTATGGTATTCTTGATCAAGTACCACCGTTGATCTGCATCACCCTCTAGACAATACACTGCCAGTACTACCTTCTCATTTCCATTTCATCTTAATGCCCTAAATATATTTTCAAGGTACTTGATCAAATAATCAACAACCACTTGATTAGTATTACCACTAAAAGATGGGGGATTTTGCTTCATAAAACGATCCAACATAGGTGTAGCATCGTTATTCTTCACAATATTAGTATGTTGTCCCAATATTATCATGATATGATATGCTCCAACATTGACTATGTTGACCTGCACTTTAAGTAAATCACTACATATTTCATGAGTATTAATTACCCTTATTACATTATGAGACATTTATAAATAATGGAAAACCCCATATTAGGTTTTGAATGGTATGTTATAATCTCAACAAGATATGTACTTATCATAAATTAAAATTCTATGCATAGCTAATGTCATAAACATGGATTACCTTAAGGAAAAATATACATTCAAATCCTTCAAAATGGATTGTAAAGAAAATGTGAATTATACTAAAAATATCTTCAAGTGTGTCAGAAAAAGAGTGCAGAAAGGCCCATTATCGTGCACCAAGATATGCCAGGTCAAACTCGATACTATTTTTCAGAGCATTCACACCAAGGTACAGATTTGCTAGATCCACCACTACTTGTTTGTATCCATCTAGGGATTTATTTTCTATAAATATCTGCATAATATATATCACCCCAAAATACTTGGATTCTCTTGTATTTTTATACTCAAATACCATCTTTAGTGTTTTTTCCCTAATCTATGTTTTCAAATTATAGTTTCCATGTTTGATTTTAAACTTCATCTTATACCAACTATAAAGACTCCACCCCAGAAGCCCAGAACAAATGAATTAAATATTACATTAGCATGAATAAAAGGAATGAAATCCCAAGGGAATGGTAATTTTAGTAGTCTAGAAGAATCCAAATATATACATGTAACCCATATTATATTGGTAAAGGTAACACAATATAGTACATAACAAAAACTATCAAACTGAATCCATGATAACTCAATATATGATATCCTCCTCAAAAACTATTGAATGTAAAAAAAATTAAATGGGTGATCTCAAATTCTCTGTAATGGTTACTAATTGTGAATGCAAGAATCAAAAATAATTAAATAATATAAAATTTGGCATTGTTAATATATCATGGTGAATGAATGGAAAACACGTACCATTAATAAACTGAGAATGAAACTGCATCCATCGGTTTCTTCATAGTGAAAACCTCAAGGATAGTAATATATGAAAATGAATAAAGATATATTCTTATTAATTGAACATAATGTTTCTGGAACATGATACCACAATACTATCAAATTTTTTTAGGTCTCTGGGTAGAAACCTGTCTAATTTTTGGAAACAAGCTCGAAGGGTTTGTCACCACCTGATCTGTCTCATGAGACCTGTCGATGCATTGAGGGGATATAGCAGGCCCTACCCATCACAACAAGTACAAATAATTATTTATACATAGACTTAATACAAGTGAAATCAACCTTCTCAATATATATATAGATTAGAGTATATGGATTCATCAATATTTCTATAATTAAAACAACATTCCAAATAAACATTGTATGTAAAAGGGTACACGACTTAAGACAATACACATATCCATGAAACAATAATATGGATATATAATATATTTGCAATTTAAAATAAAAAATGATCTCAAATGGGAAATAGATACACACTAAAATTAATAATAGAGTACCGTGAATATAAATATAATGATTATAATATATATATAATGGTAGTATACAATACTCCACATGTAAGAAATAAGATGCGAATAATGGAAATATCACGGAATTAACTGTGAGATAAGAAACCCCTTAGCTTATGACTGAATGTGTTATTTATTGATCTTAACGACCTGAATAATAAAATTTATATTTATTATTAAATAATTCTAGAACCAAATTAAATTTAAATTTATTTATTATAAACATATTAGGTTCATTCATGCCATTTTTTATAGTTTTAAGAGGTTCCGTTTTATTGTTTTGGAAACATTTTCTTCCCTGGATTTCAATATCGGTTTACTTATATTAATGAATGAAAGATTGTTTTAAATGTGGATAACATCAATAATTGTTAATATATATTATTATTTACATTATAAATTATCTCCTTATTAACATTGGGTTTTATACAATGAGGATAACTCATTAGTTTATTGTTAATGATAATGGCTTGGATTAACATGGCATATTTGTGCGTAATGAACTTGTTTTGTGTTATTATTTCATATTATGAGTGTGTAAGGTTTAAAGAACATTAAATAAGGTTAAATATACATATTATGATCTGGTTCAACCATAAAAAATGGTTTCATGACCATAATTTAATATGGTAATAAAAATTAAAAACCCGTCGTCCTTGAATGTGATAAATAACACATCTCAAATGGTGTTTTCATTTTTAGTATATGGGATGGGGAAAGAGAGATAATGATAAAATAATATATTATATAAATAAAATTTTAGTTCATGTATGGTACATGAATTGTCAAAGCATTTGTATGAGGAGATATTAGTAAGGAAAAAGAAAAGAGTGAACTAAAAATAAAATAAAAATTGAGAAATCCTTCACGAAAATTATAAAGCATAACATCATCTCGTAAAAATTAATAAAATAGTTTAATGAGAGAAAGGGGGTATATTATCACTCTTATATAATATGGATAGGAAAGGAAATATGGAATGAAATATACCAACATAATTCAATTGATAATAAAAGATAAAACATAAAATGAAATCTTTAAATAAATAGAAGGGTGGTAAATTACCTTACCTTATAGAGTAACTCCCAAAACATGAAGGTCGAGACCTTGGGGGCCTGAGGATACCTTGGGATAACTTATTGGGAGGTAAAACTACCAGATATTCAAGTATTATGAGTTTGGAATGAAATAAAACGATGGGATGAGGGGATATTTATAGTAAATAAGAGGGAGTTTTTTATTAATTTAAAGGGACACCTCATTATTAGTTTTTGAAAAACCATGGGCTTTACCTTTGTATTTTCCCATGGTATTAGCCACTTGGGACAGATCATGTCGTATTTTATTATACACAAGTAAACCAGCCTTTTATATTAATTATTACATCATTATGATGTCGTTAATCTATGGAAAACTCAAAATTGTATTTTTATAATTTCGGAAAAAATCAAGTATTTTTGAAAAAACACAAAAATTCTGTAACGCCCCGACCCCAGTTACCCAAAGTCGGTGCATTATTACATAACATTGGCATGATCAAAAGAAAGATCAAATCTCGAAAGACCGATTGGTTTAGTAGCCTTGGAAACACTAGATATATTCATAAGTTTTACATTACATCATAAAATGAAAAACTAATACAACAACATAATGTTTCCACAATCCACACTATTATCCCCTCATAATATCCCTGCGGGTCATTCATAACTTAATTCTTCACATCCTGGGAAAAAATAAAACATAGAAAAGGGGTGAGATCAAATGCCCAGTAAGGATAACAATATAGCGGAACATTCAAAATAAGCATAAACATTTAAGGCAATGCATTACTAAAACAAAAGCCTTTTAAACTTGAACTTCAACATAGTATGGAAAAAGTAAAATGAAATAATGCCATTTAATTATTCACATGGATATTCTAGTAATCTAATAATCACATGCAAAAATCAAAAACCACTTTCATAATGTTGGAATGCATAATGCTAAACTTTAATTTCTCTGTCAAGGCCTCGTCCCAAGACCTTGGGGCTATCTGTAACCGGAACCCAACCCGGAGTGCCTCTAATAACCGGACACCAACCCGGAGTTCCTCTAATAATCGGAGACCAAACCGGAGTTCCTCTAATAACCGGAGACCAAACCGGAGTTCCTCTAATAACCGGAGACCAAACCGGATGGCTTACTTTTACCGGTCCCCAACCCAGAACATACTTGTCTAACACATTCATCTAAATGAAAGGTTGAAATATAACATAAACATTCGGATTAAAAATAAATTATGAAATGTCAATAATTTAAAAAAAACATGAGTGACATAAGAATATCTTATCCACAGTCAAAAATATCACAAATCCTTCAATACAATATAGAAGTTTTGTATCATAATAAATCAACTTCAAATAAGCTTAACAGCCATCAAAGGATGTTGACATAGATGAAATCAAAACTATTTTAGAGAAATATCTCTTTCTATTTTTGAAATCATTTAAGATCCATATAAAATAAAACATTTTCTTGAAAATATTCTTATAATCTTGTAATGAATGCTTTGAATATTTTATAACGGCGGAAAATAACCGCACCCGCCGTATAAGTTAAAAAAACATTCTTACCTTAATTCTGTCGAAAAGGTTAAAAAGGACCTTGTTTTGAAAACGACAGAAAGATTCCTCTTATAAAAAGTAAAACAAGGGTATAAATGACTTTAACCCATATTCTTGTAAATAATAAATATTTTTTTGAAATACATTTCGAAGAAACATGGATGTGGATGATAACGAGATCCCAGTAGATTATTACGTATAAACAACCTCGGATAATGAAGAGATTGTGAAATAACCCTTTCCAATTTGGTAACTTATGAAACATACAACCCATGAAAGAGGTATCATAGAAGGAATATGTAAATACACATAAATTAAAGTTAATTACACAAAGAATATAATTATGGGCAGTACATACACCACACAAAAGGTAATGGTGGCAATATGGTGTGAATCTCACGGAATAAGGAGTGAGATGAAAACCCCTTACCTTGTACTTTTCCTTGGTTGGGGTAGGTTAACCTCCTGTATAATGGTGAAATAATTGTTATTAAATTATACAAGAATCATATACATTCATATGATATCATATATGATCTTTTAACATTTCTTTGTTAACAATATCTTAGATTTATCGTTGTTTCGGGTGTTAACTTACTCATTTACTTTTTATATGTTTTGTTACGTAAGTCGTGTTTTTCATGGATAGGTTGTATCTTATTCATATAAAGAATGATATCATGTCCCTAAACATTATTTTTAAATCATCAAATGATAATTATACTTGGATGGATACGACGGAGAATGAATCTCATCGCGTTTGTGGAGACGGTAGTCCGTACGTACGCACGAGCGACAATATCATTATTTTGATATTAAAATAATATATAATTGGATAGTATATCATATATACAGAATCATTATCATGTTATATTTATTATTTACATGAATTACATATCATTATTATACCCACCTAAATAATAATATATTGAATAACAATTACACCACGACGTGGAGACGGTAAGCCGTACGTACGCACGTATGGTGACATGTTATTCAAAGGGTGGATAGAATACTGAATATGGTTGTACCATATTTATAAAAACATCACAGTATATGTGAGATACTGGAGTTATTATTTTAGAATGGTAAGAACAAAGAAAGAAGAAGTGGAAGAAGAAAGGAACTTGAAAAGGGGTGGTGAAAACATTAGCTCTTCTTCGGGTTCTTCCTTTTGATTTGATCAAAAGGGCTCCTTAGGATGGCTTTCTGATCAAACTAAGGCCTCTATCTTGTATTGAGGGAAGTTGGGAGAGTATGTGGGCAGAGTTTGGCAGAGCCAAGTGGCTTGAGAGGTGTGAGGAATGAGTAGAAGTGGTCACCTTTTATAAGGGAGAGGAGGAGCTCTTTAGGAAAGAGTGAAAGTATTACTTTATAATATAATTATATTCGGTTTATAATGGTCAAAAAATCATTGAGGTCGAAGATAAGATGACTCATATTCTAAATAAAATCAACCAATAATAATTGGACAGGTTTTAGATAATATTTTAATCATTATAATCTTATTTATTTAAATGATTTATTAATGAGGTAAACATTGCATCATTATTGTGTCATTAATAATGTACATTATTTGATGTCTAAAAATTATAAATAAAATATCATTATGTAGGAAATCGTTTTATATTTCTAATGAATATTTATAATCGGAAATCCAACATGTATAACCCTATGTAAAAATTGTTCTTCTAAAAGATGTAAGGTTATGCTATTTTTATTTTTATTTTAACTTTATTAATATAATGTGTCCCTACCACATACAAGTGGCTCCAAGGGGTCCCCAAATCGACCCAAGGATGCCCATGGTCGGGTATGTGTCCACCAATAAGGTTAGGACACGTTTTAGGGTAATTTTGTATTATTATAATATTATTTTTAACCCTTATTTACCGGATTTACCCTTTAACCATGGTAGATAAAATATTTACCCCAGTAATTATTCAAAATGTGTAAAAATAGAAGTTACCTATTTATATAATTTGGACATCCTGATTCCAAATATGGAATCCATTTTTCCAAATTCAAAACACAGAAGTGGCAGAAATTAATTTAAAATTAATTCCCGTTGTTAAAATAAAAAACGTGTTTTTAAGAGATAATAACTATCAAAAGATTGACACTTGTTTATGTTCGGTTAAATTGAAAAATTATGTCCAATGACCAACATTATATTAAGTGGTAAAAATATATTCTAAATATACTTTAAAACTACTAAAATTAATAATTTATCACTATTAATTATTTTGATTAGAAAAGTTGTTTTTAATTAAAATTTAGTAATTTTCACTATTCATCAAAATATGAAAGTTATCCGAAAAGTACCAAAATTTCACCTTAGGCTAAATTTGATATTCCGAATCCAAAAATGAAGTCCATTTTGAAATATAAAATATATATAATTTCAAAAATTAGGTATTACTATTCATAACGGCTAGTTTGATCGGTTGTGGTGTGTGTTAAAACTCGAAGTTGCGTACAACACACGCTACTATTTTATTCCAAGGAAAGCGTACCGTGGAAGCTTGGGATGTTTTATTTTAAATTTTTTTGATGTCCCCATTTAGTCAAACGTTTAAAATATTTTATTTAAAAAGGGTTCACTATTAAAAGTTGGTAAAACTACAATACTGAAAATGAATTTGTTCTTACACTATGTCTAAGAAACTCATAATATGGATTCTAAAATTATAAGGATTATATAATGTTTAAAATTTAGTTAATACTATTCATAACCTCTTTTGAACAGCTTGTTTGGTAAGTCATGGTGCGCTTGAACTCGGTGTTGCGTGTAGTGCAAGTTATTGAATTATTTTGAAGAAATAACACACTATGAAATCTTGGGGTGTTACATTCTCCCCTCCTTCAATAAATTGCATCCTTGCAATTTGAAATTGTTCTTCGAAATTAAAAGGTTGAAAATAGAAAATATATTTGTGGGAAAACCCACATCGGAAATTGGGTTACTAAAATTTAGTCTTAATATGAGGAAAAGAGAAATGAAAGTGTCACCACCAAATTATGATCTCGATTAGAAGAACATTGGTGGCAATTAGAGACATATAATTGGAGGGAAAACGTAAATATTTATAGGTAGTGATTGAGGTCATCAATCACAAACAAGTATAAAATTGAGGTCCTTAAACTCATCAATCTATGATGATTTGAAGTACCATCGGTTCAACAAAATATAGGGTATTGGGATAACACATTTTTGACGTTTCAAAATATCTTAGTTGAAATCCCACATCGAAGAATGAATTAATGAGGCCTCTATTTAAAATAAAGAGTGGAAAGTATGAAGATTACCGAAAATAACACATACTAGGGTTCCATGTAGGAAAATATGGATATGGAAGAGAAATCTAACAATCAATTATCTGATGGAGAGTGGTAGAGAACATGGCTATGAAAAGGCCAACAATTACAAAGCCATAAATTAGTGATGATTTAAGGTACCATCTAGGACAACATTTTTTGTTCTAAGTTTCTTTTATTAATGTTGAGGAATTTATTTATGAGATTGGATAAGATAATAAGCAGATATACTTACTTTATAATTAGAGTTTTATCCATTAATAAATTTCTACCACAAACTCATCTTTCACTCTAAAAGATAATAGAACGTAAAAAAATTTCTATTTATACTATTCGTACAAGGTTCCAAAATAAATGAATTTATAATTCATCTACCAGATCTTTTAAAAAAAACTACATTTTTTAATCCAGGACGTCTCGTGGGCCAGTGGTAGGTGATACACCCTTGTCGCCCTTCGGTTGCGGGTTCAAGTCTCGCAGCCTTGCCGGACGCGACGGGTTGCCGCCCGACCTCCGGGTTGTCCTTTTATGGTAATCCAAAATAATCCAAACTAGAACTATCCAAAATACTTCTGTCCAAACTCACAGTCCAACATTTATAAGGAAGGTAAACATAATATAGATCCTTTTTACCCCGTAATAGCATATGAATAATTTCATCTTGTATTCTTTTAATACACTGAAACATCCTGAATTACCATATTCCTTATTGATTACATTCATGCTCCCCTATTCCATATAGAATGCTGGATATACTTCATCAATCCAAAAATGTTTTAAACCCCAAAAAAATGATGGAATATATAAATCATTAATCAGTTTCAAGGTAGTAAAGAATATCCAACATAATTTATCCAAATCAATCATGTATTATTTTAAAATCACTAACTCGGTATCAGAACCATATTATGGTTTATCTTTCTCTCAACCATATATTTTCCAAAAATTTATCATGCTATTGAGTCACTTTTCTTTGTTCCACACAATCTCAAGTCCTTAATGAAATAGTACTGCAGTACAATCCTTATATACTCCATAATTATTATAACAAGTACATTGTTGATACAACACTCAATTGACATAATCAACATAAGAACTCTAATCATTCCTCTTCATCTGTGGTAGTATCATAACTTGATTATTATCCAATAGCATCATTTGCAGCATAGTCTGATGACTGGGACATAGGTTCGCGTAGTGTCCAAACTCCTTGCAAATGAAGCATTGTACATTTGAAACCATTTTCTTACCCTTGTAGTCACGTACTTTGTGCCCTTTTCCTCCACACTTATAACAAACTCCAATTCCTTTCAGGCAAGTTCCAGGGTGTTTCTTTCCACAGTTACCACATATGGGAAAATTCTTATTTTCCCTCTTCCCTTTATCTATCTTTCTCTCTTCTATACTTTTCTTCTCTTGCTTCCCTTCAAAGCCATAGGACTCAGTAAACTCTTTACTTATCTTATCAACACATGATATTATTACTTCATATGATGATAATACATGGGAGAATATTTCTCTTATAAATTATAGCTTAAGACCATGAAAGATATGATCCTTCCTTCTCTTTGGATCATGTTCATTTTTGGAGTTCTCATTCCTTCTACTGGGCACCATTTCTAAACAATGGAATACACTAGATCAGTTTATGAATCAAAATACATAATCCCATACTTATAAAACACTTAACATAAATTGAACTATTTATGGATATAATCCATAATCATAAAAATGTTTTCTTTGAGAATTATATACTCATAAACCTTTCATAATGATTTGTAAAGAAAATGAGAGTTATCCTAAGCATATCCCCCGGGAGTGTCGTAACCAAGAGTGCAGCAAGGCCCGTTTTCGTGCACCAGTTCTCGTTCGAGTCTAGCTCAAAGCGGTGTTTTCGGGTTTTACCCCTAGGTACATCTGTGCCAGAGCCGCCTCTACCTGCTCGTATCCAGACAGGGATGTATTGCTCGGAAAACTCACAAAATCTCTACAATACCAAAATTATAGGAAGTTCTTTTATACTAATCCTCAAAGTTCATCTTAGGTCTACGTGCTCTAATAAGAGTTTATCTAAATCTAGCTACCAAGGTTTGTACTAAACTTCCTCTGATACCAACTGTAACGCCCCGACCCCAATTACCCAGAGTCGGTGCATTATTACATAACATTGGCATGATCACAAGAAAGATCAAATCTCGAAAGACCGATTGGTTTAGTAGCCTTGGAAACACTAGATATATTCATAAGTTTTACATTACATCATAAAATGAAAAAATAATACAACAACATAATGTTTCCACAATCCACACTATTATCCCCTCATAATATCCCTGCAGGTCATTCATAACTTACTTCTTCACATCCTGGGAAAAAATAAAACATAGAAAAGGGGTGAGCTCAAATGCCCAGTAAGGATAACAATATAGCGGAACATTCAAAATAAGCATAAACATTTAAGGCAATGCATTACTAAAACAAAAGCCTTTTAAACTTGAACTTCAACATAGTATGGAAAAAGTAAAATCAAATAATGCCATTTACTTATTCACATGGATATTCTACTAATCGAATAATCACATGCAAAAATCAAAAACCACTTTCATAATGTTGGAATGCATAATGCTAAACTTTAATTTCTTTGCCAAGGCCTTGTCCCAAGACCTTGGGGCTATCTGTAACCGGAACCCAACCCGGAGTGCCTCTAATAACCGGACACCAACCTGGACTTCCTCTAATAACCGGAGACCAAACCGGAGTTCCTCTAATAACCGGAGACCAAACCGGAGTTCCTCTAATAACCGGAGACCAAACCGGATGGCTTACTTTTACCGGTCCCCAACCCGGAACATACTTGTCTAACACATTCATCTGAATGAAAGGTTGAAATATAACATAAATATTCGGATTAAAAATAACTTATGAAATTTCAATACTTTAAAAAAAACATGAGTGACATAAGAATATCGTATCCACAGTCAAAAATATCACAAAACCTTCAATACAATATAGAAGTTTTGTATCATAATAAATCAACATCAAATAAGCTTAACAGCCATCAAAAGATGTTGACATAGATGAAATCAAAACTATTTTAGAGAAATATCTCTTTCTATTTTTGAAATCATTTAAGATCCATATAAAATAAAACATTTTCTTGAAAATATTCTTATAACTTTGTAAGGAAAGCTTTGAATATTTTATAACGGCGAAAAATAACCGCACCCGCCGTATAAGATAAAAAAAACATTCTTACCTTAATTCTGTCGAAAATGTTAGAAAGGACTTTGTTTTGAAAACGACAGAAAGATTCCTCTTATAAAAATTAAAACAAGGGTATAAATGACTTTAACCCATATTCTTGTAAATAATAAATATTTTTTTGAAATACATTTCGAAGAAACATGGATGTGGATGATAACGAGATCCCAGTAGATTATTACGTATAAACAACCTCGGATAATGAAGAGATTGTGAAATAACCCTTACCAATTTGGTAACTTATGAAACATACAACCCATGAAAGAGGTATCATACAAGAAATATGTAAATACACATAAATTAAAGTGTATTACACAAAGAATATAATTATGGGCAGTACATACACCACACAAAAGGTAATGGTGGCAATATGGCGTGAATCTCACGGAATAAGGAGTGAGATGAAAACCCCTTACCTTGTACATTTCCTTGGTTGGGGTAGGTTAACCTCCTGTATAATGGTGAAATAATTGTTATTAAATTATACAAGAATCATATACATTCATATGATATCATATATGATCTTTTAACATTGCTTTGTTAACAATGTCTTAGATTTATCGATGTTTCGGGTGTTAACTTACTCGTTTTCTTTTATATGTTTTGTTACGTAAGTCGTGTTTTTCATGGATAGGTTGTATCTTATTCATATACAGAATGATATCATGTCCCTAAACATTATTTTTAAATCATCAAATGATAATTATACTTGGATGGATACGACGGAGAATGAATCTCATCGCGTTCGTGGAGACGGTAGTCCGTACGTACGCACGACCGACAATATCATTATTTTGATATTAAAATAATATATAATTGGATAGTATATCATATATACATAATCATTATCATGTTATATTTATTATTTACATGAATTACATATCATTATTATACCCACCTAAATAATAATATATTGAATAACAATTACACCACGACGTGGAGACGGTAATCCGTACGTACGCACGTATGGTGACATGTTATTCAAAGGGTGGATAGAATAATGAATATGGTTGTACCATGTTTATAATAACATCACAGTATATTTGAGATACTGGAGTTATTATTTTAGAATGGTAAGAACAAAGAATGAAGAAGTGGAAGAAGAAAGGAACTTGAAAAGGGGTGGTGAAAACATTACCTCTTCTTCGGGTTCTTCCTTTTGATTTGATCAAAAGGGCTCTTTGGTTGGTTTTCTGATCAAACTAAGGCCTCTAGGTTGTAGTGAGGGATGTTGGGAGAGTATGTGGGCAGAGTTCGGGCGAGCCAAGTGGCTTGAGAGGTGTGAGAATGAGTAGAAGTGGTCTCCTTTTATAAGGGAGAGGAGGGGATCTTTAGGAAAGAGTGAAAGTATTACTTTATAATATAATTATATTCGGTTTATAATGGCCCAAAAATCATTGAGGTCGAAGATACGATGACTCATATTCTAAATAACATCAACCAAGAAGAATTGGACAGGATTTAGATAATATTTTAATCATTATAATCTTATTTATTTAACAGATTTATTAATGAGGTAAACATTGCATCATTATTGTGTCATTAATAATGTTCATTATTTGATGTCTAAAAATTATAAATAAAATATCATTATGTAGGAAATCGTTTTAGCTTTCTAATAAATATTTATAATCGAAAATACAATATGTATAACCCTATGTAAAAATTGTTCTTCTAAAAGATGTAAGCTTTTGCCAGTTTTATTTTTATTTTAACTTTATTAATATAATGTGTCCCTACCACATACAAGTGGCTCCAAGGGGTCCCCAAATCTACCCAAGGATGCTCATGGTCGGGTATGTGTCCTAAAATAAGGTTAGGACACGTTTTAGGGTAATTTTGAATTATTATAATATTATTTTTTTAACCCTTATTTACCGGATTTACCCTTTAACCATGGTAAATAAAATATTTACCGCAGTAATTATTCAAAATTTGTAAAAATAAAAGTTACCTATTTACATAATTTTGACATCCTGATTCCAAATATGGAATCCATTTTTCCAAATTCAAAACACATAAGTGTCAGAAATTAATTTAAAATTATTTCCCGTTGTTAAAATAAAAAACGTGTTTTTAAGAGATAATAACTATCAAAAGATTGACACTTGTTTATGTTCGGTTTAATTGTAAAATTATGTCCAATGACCAACATTATATTAAGTGGTAAAAATATATTCTCAATATACTTTAAAACTACTAAAATTAATAATTTATCACTATTAATTATTTTGATTAGAAAAGTTGTTTTTAATTAAAATTTAGTAATTTTCACTATTCATCAAAATATGAAAGTTATCCGAAAAGTACCAAAATTTCACCTTAGGCTAAATTTGATATTCCAAATCCAAAAATGAAGTCCATTTTGAAATATAAAATATATATAATTTCAAAAATTAGGTATTACTATTCATAACGGCTAGTTTGATCGGTTGTGGTGTGTGTTAAAACTCGAAGTTGCGTATAACACATGCCACTGTTTTATTCAAAGGAAAGCGTACCGTGGAAGCTTGGGATGTTTTATTTTAAATTTTTTTGATGTCCCCATTTAGTCAAACGTTTAAAATATTTTATTTAAAAAGGGTTCACTATTAAAAGTTGGTAAAACTACAATACTGAAAATGAATTTGTTCTTACACTATGTCTAAGAAACTCATAATATGGATTCTAAAATTATAAGGATTATATAAAGTTTAAAATTTAGTTAATACTATTCATAACCTCTTTTGAACAGCTTGTTTGGTAAGTCATGGTGCTCTTGAACTCGGTGTTGCGTGTAGTGCAAGTTATTGAATTATTTTGAAGAAATAACACACTATGAAATCTTGGGGTGTTACAAATTCACCCTATATACCACTCCCAGATTTCATTGTATGTTATTTTCTTTAATTTAATTTAATAATTTTCACTACATGCAACACCAACTTCGAGCGCACCATGACTTCTCAAACTAACCGTTCAAAAAGCTGTTATGAATAGTATTGACAACATTTTGAATTTTATATAATCCATATAATTTTAATATCCATATTATGTGTTTCTTATACATTATATAAGACCAAATTTAATTATTCAGATAAAAGAATTATTTTTAAAAAAATGCAATTATACCAAATTTTAATGGAGAACCCTTTTTCAATCTAATATTTGACACATTTATATATTCAATTTGACAAAATAAACATCTCCTTTAGAATACGGACATCAAAATATAGTTTGGATAAATTTTCGGGGCTTTTCTAATAACATTTATATTTTGATGAATAGTGAAAAATACTAAATTTAAATTGAAAAAAACTTTTTAAGTATAAATAATTTATAGTCTTAAATTATACATTTGAATGGTTTTTAGGGATAATTAGATATATTTTTATCATTTAATCCAATACTATCCATTCGATGTACTTTTACATTTAAATTGGACATAAACACATATCAATCTTTTGAAAGTTTTCACTTCTCAAAACCTTTCTTTATGGTTTTGAAAAAGGGAATATATTTTTTAAATTAATTAATACAACTTATATGTATTAAATTTGGTAAAATACATATCATTTCTGAATATATAATATCAAAATTATCTTTGGGTGAATTTTTGGTATTTTTCTAAAAATATTCAATTTTCGATGAATAGTGAAAAACACTACGTTATTGTTTAAAGCTAAATTTTTTTAAATAATTATTTTTTAATTTAAATTTATTTGAAAGTCATAATAGAAACATAAATCATATATTATTCCAATTTATTTCTTTATGTCATTTAATTATAATATTAGATATATAAAATTTTATTGAACATTTTATCGTCTTTTACCAACCTTCCAGGCACATTTGTAAATTTTCATAAAACATAATTTTACCAATTATGTGAATATAATTTCAAAAATAAAATATACATGGTTCACATCACTAATTAAAAAGTGGTTCAATATGATTAAAATAAGTTTTGGTGAGTAGTATCTTTTGAATTTTATTTACCACGATTAACAGTAAATAGGGCAATTAAAGGTAAAAATGATATTATCATTACCCTAACACATGTCTTAATTATATCGGGTAAGTGTATTTCGACAAAAATAAACATTAGGGAACAAATATGATCCTTTTTATCAACTTGCATTAGATTAGTAAATTTATTATATTTTATTTATAGAAGAGTTTAAAGTGTTAAATTCAAAGTTTAAAATATAAAACATATTTAATATAGTTTTAAACAAAAGATAAATTCAACATTTAATATTTATTAGAAATATAAACATATTTACTACATATCTTTATTTTATTAATAATTTTTAGAAATTATATAATTAAATTTATGTATGAAACTATGACGGTGTAGTAATTACTTTATTAGTGAAAGATTAAAATAATTGATATTATAAATATAAAAATAAATGTTAATCAAGACTTTTGATTCATTAAATTATTTTTATAGGTTAATATGAAATTTTAGGTTTGATAAAATGTTTTTTTTTGAATTAATACAGTTTTTTTACTTTCAAAAAAATCAAATACTAAATAGTGTCAAAATTGACATATATGAGTTTTTAAAGAAATACTATATTATTAATTGATATAATATTTCTAAAAATATATGGTTTGAGAAAAAGACTTATATACTGATATATATGTCATTAATGAAGCTCTTGAGGATCTCTTGTAATTTTATTGTAAGTAAACTAACCATGTAATATAAAAATACAAGAAGACATGGTAAAAGATAAACAATATAATTAAGAATTAAATCTAATAGATAAAGTTAATATGGTGACCTAAACATGTAAAAAACCTATTGGTTTAAAATATTTCCATCCATCCCCACCTTATCCATGATATAAATCCATTTATAGTAGTTATAAAAAAAATTATTTTATAATAAAACACTATTTCAAGATTATCCTAAAGTGACCCTCACCTCTCTTATAAAAGGCCTCTTCCCCTTTTCTCAAATTCACACATCCAAATCCATTTTTCTCAGCCAACTCGTACACAAATATTATACCAACTATCCTCAATTAAACCTAGAGGCATTAATTTTTTTATAAAGCCAACCTAAGGTGGCCTTTTTATTAAATAAAAAAGAAGCACTCGAAGAAGATGTAATAATTTCATCACCTCTTTCAAAGTTCTTTTCTTCTTCAAATTACCCTTTCTTTGTTGTTTCCATACCAAAATAATAAATCCATTATGTTCAACATAAAATAATTTTATTATCAATATGGTAAAACCATATTCATTATTCAATCCATCCTGTGAATGAAAATGTCCCCATATGTGCGTACATACTGCTTACCATATCCACGTTGTGCTGTAGTTAGTTATTTCACACATCATTATTTTTATGGGTGTAATAATGATTATAATTGATGTAAATAATAAATATAACATGTTATTTATTCTTACTATATGATATACCGTCCAATTAAATATTATTTCACCATCAATAGAATGATATTTTCACTCACGTGTACATACGGATTAATGTCTCCACGAACGTGATGATATTCATTTCCCAACATTACCATTCAAGAAAAATTTTAATTTTATAATTTAAATTAATTTTTAAGAACATAATATAATTATGTATATGAATTAAATACATCCAATTCATAACAAACATGTCTTATGTAACAAAACATGTAACGTAAAATGCATCATTTAACACCCAAAATAATGATAGTACTGAAATATTATTATCAAATAAATATTAGAAGGTCATATATGATATCATATTTATGTATTTGGTTAATTAATAATTTTAAAAAAAATTATTTAACCATTATAAAGGATGTTAAACTTACCCTTTACTAAAGGAATGTACAAGGTAACGGATTTTCATCTCACTTCTTAATCCCTTGAGATTCGTGCTATATTACCACTATTTATTTTTGTGTGGTGTATCTACTACCAATGATTGTATTATTTGTGTAATATAATTTAATTTATGGGTATTTACATATTCTTTGTATAAAAAATATTTCATATGGTGTATGTTTCATAAGTGACCTATTCGGTAAGGTAATTTATAATTTTGATTTCCACTCATTGGGTTCTACGCAAACTTCATTGATTATTTTACTCCAATATTATGTGTGAAATCAATATTTATTTATTTATATAGTAATTCACACTCCCCATTAAGTGGATAGAATTTAGATACACATAACCACTCCATTTATAAATTCTCATTCCATTGACATGAACTTGATTAGGGTAATCTTAACTCAATTTCCATTTATTGAATTAAAAATCCAAGTCATTGGTTTATTTTTTACAAGAATATGCGTGAATGTACTCCGATTGATTTATACTGAATATCCATTAATATTGAGTGTATTTATATTTTTCACACATAATTATTTCATTGATTTATCCTTAACCTAATGGTATGGTCTTTATAAGGGTATTCCGCTCAATTTTAATTCCATTGAGACTTCATTGTTTTTATGCGCCAATTCAATTTTATATGGTGTACATATTGTATGTAGACATAGTATATCATGAATCATTTTATTATCATGATATTAGAAATTTTTTATTACCTCTATTATTTTTATTCATGCGTCTCTCATTTAGTTAGGAACTCTAACTAAAATATCGTTTTAAATGTTTTAAAGATTCATTCTTCTAAATATTTTTCATTAATGTCCATGTTTTAAAAATGGTGTTAAGGATTTATTTATATGAAAATATATGTTTTAAAATTACAATTAATTTTAAAAGTATCAATGTGGTATGGGACTCATTGATTAAAAAATCTATTATTAACAGCTTCTTTGATAAATAGTGCGAATTTTAAATGTTTGCAAGAAAAAAGGAATATTTTTCTAATATAGTTTTACTGATTATTTTCATCAATTTCAATATCCTTCATTGTATTTTATTCTTGATTATGGTTGATTTGTTGTAATACAGTATTCCATATTTTATTGAATGACTTATGTTTGACAATGGATGTTCTATTTTTTATACCATTCATGGTTTTTTGTTAATGTATTGACATTTTGTATTCATATTTTAATACAAATTTTTAAATTATGTTTCACCCATTTCATATGAGGAATTAATTGGACGTATTATGTGATGGGTAGGGCCCAATATATCCCCTTGATGTATCGGTGGGTCTCATGAGACAATCTAGTGTTTGGAAAAAGGACTTGACAAAATATTATTTGTAGTCTTAATATAAGGCCTTTACTGTGTGGTTATGATGTCTGACATTATGAATTCAATAATTTTCAAATTTTCTATTGATATTACACGTGATTATTCGACGAGTAGAATATCCATGTGAATAATTAAATGGAATTATCTGATTTATATTTTCCATATTAAACTGAAACTAGATTTTAAAAGGATTGTGTTTTAGTCTTATACATTTCCTTAAATGTTTATTCTTATTTAAGAAAGTTTCCACTATACTGTTATCATTACTGAGCATCTGAGCTCACCCTATTCTTATGTGTTTTTTTCCCAGGATGTGAAAAAGAATTTTATGATTGACCTTAAGTGATGGATTATAGGATATGAGTGTGATAAAAGGGAAGACAATGTTGTTGTTATTTTATTTCATGATGTAATGTAAAACATATGTATGTATCTAGTACTTCCAAGGCTAATAAACTAATTGGTCTTTGAAGGGATGATCTCTTATGATTATCCAAGTGTTATGTAATAATGCACTGACTCTAGCTAACTAGGGTTGTGGCGTTACAGTTGGTATTACAAGAAGTTTATTACAATCCTTGGAAACTATATTTAGAAAAACTTTGATTAGGGAAAATTACCCTAAGATATATTTTAGGGATTAGTATAGAAGAACTTCCTATAATTTTGGTAAGGTGGTGATTTTTTGAATTTTCCGGGCAATACATCCCTGTCTGGATACGAGTAGGTAGAGGCGTCTCTTTCACAGATCTATCTGAGGGTAAAACCTGAAAACACTACTTTGATCTAGACTGAAACGGGAACTGGTGAATGACAATAGGCCTTCCTTCACTCTTGGTTATGACACACCTGGGGGTTATGATTAAGATAGCCCACTTTTTATTTACAATACGATTGGAAGGATTTTAATATAAGATGAGAATAAATAAACGTGGTTAATCCTAAGGTGTTTTAGATTAAAAATAAGGTGTCGTGATATTGTCTAAATGATTTAATGCCTATTTTTACCCAAACAATGCTTTCTGGTTTTAGTCAATGGATGGAATCCAAGGAAGTCATAGTAACATTTAAAATGATGTAAAAGGTGGGAATGAGGGTGAAAATGAGAGTCTAAATTGAATGTTGAGAGGCGTAAAAGATATTGTGTTCATGCTGATGCAGGTTTCAAAAAATATGATCAGCAACATACATATTAACCAACTACCAAACTCAAAAAAGAAGAGAAATACAGAGAATGATAAGAGATCTAGTAGTGGAGACCATTGAGAAAAAAAGCTCAATTTCCATTATGTAGGAAATGTGGATAGAGAAACCCAGGAAAGTATCTCAATGGAACAAAGAAATGCTTTAGGTGTGGAAAATAATGACATAATGTAAAGAATAGTTGAGGAAAATGAGGAGTACTACGGAAGAAAATAAAAATGATCCTAAGAACCCTTTTCTTGTCATTTTCTATAAATTTAGGGGACCCGGGCATTACCCGATTCAATGCCATGTTCTATATGATAACTGCTCGGTCATGGAAGAACCTATGTGGAAATAAATGGATGGATAAATTTTAAAAATATTAATTCTCTTTGTTTATGGGATTAATTTGAAATAATTTTCTCTTGTATGTGTAACCTCGTAGTTTGTTATATGAAAATTCTATTTGAGTAAAAAATATCTTTTCATTTGTGGATATAGTTATAATAAAATATTTGGGTTTATGTGATCCTTGAATTTGAGGCAATTGTATCTTATTAATCTTTGGGATGAAAATGTGAGGTATGAGATAACATTTTTCGTAAAATTATGTTATGATTATTTGAGTAATTTATCTCATTTTGGGAATGTTTTAAAATATACTTTGGGAAAAAGAAAAACAAGCAGACCATGCGACAACCCGTCACTTCGGACAATGTTGCAGGAATAGAACCCACAACCAAAGTAAGATTTGGATTTATTTCCCACTATTGGACTATGTGAAGTCCCTAGTTAGTGTGAATAATTTTTTTAGTTAAATGATTTTATTGATCAGTGATATGTTTATTTGGGATCCTATTTTTTATCAAATGGATATCCATATTATAGGAAAATGATTTGGTGATAAAGTGATAAATGTTATTTTGGAAGACTTTTACTCTGTTGGGAACACTATATGCCTAAGAAAAATAGAATACTATAGGATTATATTTGAGGAGTAATGGTGGATTTTTATTTTGGTAGAATAAATGTTTTTATTGTGGACTTATAGAGATTCAGGTCATTAATGGAAATGATTAACCTATCATAGAGAATATGTGATTTGGTTAATTACACTCCAATCTAAGACTTTAAGATAAGTTGATATTATTTGGAGATAATTGTTAAGATTTACTATGAAAGTATATGTGATTAAATTATTCTGAGTATTTGGTTTCAGTAATATTTTTTATTATATTAAATTCTTTTAAGGACGATTGTTTATAGAATGGTCTTTATTAAACTTTGGGTATTATATGTTTAATTTTGGAAATTAAGATTAATATTTCTTTCTATAAAGGTTATCCATTTTTGGGATCATCTGATATTGTACTAACTATTTTGGTATTGGTTAATCTCTAAATACAAGGTAAATATATAGTTCACCCTTTGTGTATTATGTGATTCCCTAGAAGTTAATTCTAGCGCTTCTGGTGTGACCTAGTCATCTTGAATACTCATCGTTTGGATAAAAGATGAGTTAGTCATATAGATTTATTAAAGGGTTAAAATATACATGAAAAGTAGGTATATCTCTTTTTGTTCTTAGTCAATATTATAAGTTAATTCCACAACATTATGAAATGTAATTAAAATAAAAAAGTTGTATTTTTTACTTTTCCTACTGGGAAAATAATGACCATTTAACCCATCACAAGTTTGTGGTTGTCATGATGTTAACATTCTCTTGTTCATGTTTTCTATCAATATTTTTCAGAACATGACACTTATTTTATCTACCATATCAATATTTTCATACATGGAATCCTAGTATAGGTTATCTCATGTGAACTTTGTACTTCTCTTTCTTTATTTATTTTAATGTGATAGTTTTATTTACTCTTTTTCTGATGTGGTACTTTCAATGAAGTTCCCAAGACCAATTTTATGATTGAGGAGATGAAATTTCTAAAATGGGGAATAATGTAACACCCCATGATTTCATAGTATGTTATTTTCTTTAAATTAATTCAATAGCTTGCGCTACGCACAACTCCGAGTTCAAGCGCACCACGACATACCAAAATAACTGTTCAAAAAGTAGTTATGAATATTATTAACTTCATTTGGAATTTTATATACTCCATATAATTTTAGAATCTATATTATGTGTTTCTTAGACATAATATGAGAACAAATCCAATTTTTAAAATAAAAGAAGTATTTTTCAAAAAATGAAAGTTTACCACCTTTTAATGGAGAACCCATTTAAAATATAATATTTGACACTTATATATTCGATTTGACAAAATAAAATTATTATTTAGAAGTAGTACCTAAAAATTTAGTGTGGATAAATTTTTAGTTCTTTTATGATAACTTTCATATTTTGATGAATAGTAAAAAATACTAAATTCTAATTGAAAACAACCTTTTTAATCAAAATAATTTATAGATTTAATTTTTAAATTTGAATGGTTTTTATGTATAGTTAGATTATATTTTAATCATTTAATCCATTTTTGGTCATTGGAAGTAATTTTACATTTAAATTGGACATAAACACATATCAATCTTTTGATAGTTTTTACTTCTCAAAAACCCAATTTCTGGTTTTGATAATGGGAATATTATTTTAAAACTAATTCATACAAATTATTTGTTTTTAATTTTGTAAAATAGAAATAATTATTGAGTTTGGGATATCAAAATTAGCTTTGGGTGATTTTTTGGTATTTTTCAAAAAACAATCACTTTTTTTATGAATAATGAAAAACATTACGTTATTGTTAAAAGATGACATTTTATTTAAATAATTATTTTTTAATATAAATTTATTTTAAATTAAAAAATGGAAACTTAATACATATATTAGTAAAATATAACTCATTTAATTAATTTTATAATAAGATTAGATATATAAAATTTTATTGATCTTTTTACCATCTTTTACCCACCTTCTAGGCACATTTGCAAATTAGCATAAAACATAATTTTACCGCTTCTGTGAATTGAACATCATATATCCGAGAGACACAGTTGACATAATTAAGTAAAATTTGGTTCAATATGATGAAAATAATATTTTGGATAATAGTAACTTTTGTCTTTTATTTACCAAGGTTAAATGTAAATAGGGTAATTAAAGGTAAAAATGATATTATCATTACCCTCACACATGTGAGATTTCTATTGGATATGTGTATTACAACCAAAATCCATCATAGTAATAAATATGATCTTCTTTTATCAACATGGACTAGATTAGGACATTTTTTATATTTTATTTAAAGAAGAGTTAAAAGTGTTAAAATCAAAGTTTAATAAATAAAACATTTTAAATAAAGGGTAAAACATAAGATAATTTAGTCTATAAATATTCATTAGAAATATAAAAATATCTTCTACATAATGGTATTTTATTTATAATTTTTTGAAATTAAATAATTAAATTTATATATGACACAATGATAAGGCAATATTGACCTTATTACTAAAAGATTAAAATAATTGATATTATAAATATCAAAATAAATTTAAATTGAAAATTTGAATGCATTACATTAATTTTATGGGTTAATTTGACATTTTAGGGTTGATTTAATATATTTACTTCAAAATAAATATTTTTTTTACTTTCACAAAAACCAAATACTAAATAGTATCAAAATTGACATAAATGAGTTTTTAGAACAAAGAATATATTATTAACTGATATAAAATTACTAAAAATTTAAGGATCATCCAATGGACATATATAATCATATATATGTCATTAATTAACCACATGAGGTTATTTTTTCATTTTATAGTATTTTTGTTAACCATGTAACATAAAAATACAAGAAGACATGGTAAAAGTAAAACTATTTAACTAAGAATTAAATCTAAATGGTACGGTAAATATTGTGACCTATAATTTTGTAAAACCATTTTTTTGAGAATATTTATAACTATAAACACCTTATTCAAGAAATAAATTCATTTAGATCCATTGAAACTGAGAATGAATTTATAATAAAATAATATTTCAAGCCTTTCCTAAAGTGACCCTCACCTCTCTTATAAAAGGGTACATCCCCTTCTCTAAATTCACACAGCCAAATCCATTTGGATCGTCCAATACCTGCTCAAATATCCTCACAACTACCCTTAATTCAATCTATAGGCCTTACATTGATCATAAATCCAACCTAAATATCCCTTTTGATCAAATCAAAAGGAAGCACATGAAGAAGAGGTAAAATTTTACCACCTCTTTCAAAGTTCTTTTCTTCATCCACTTTCACTTTCTTTGTTGTTTTCATACCAAAATAATGAATCCACTAATTTATAAATACAGTGATGTTATTATAAATATGGTACAACCATATTCATTATTCTATTAATCCTATGAATAACAAAGTCACCATACGTGCGTACGTATGGATTACCATCTCCATGTCATGGGGTCGTTTGTTATTCTGCACATAATTAATTATATGAATATAATAATTAGTATAATTGATGTAAATAATAAATATAACATGTTAATTTTTCTTTTTATATAACGTATCATCCAATTACATATGATTTTACCATCAATATAATGATATTGTCGCTCGTGCGTACATACGGATTACCATCTCCACAAATGCGATGAGATTTATTTCCCATCATAACTATTCAAGAATAATTTTTATTTTATGATTTAAAATAAGGTTTAAGAAATTAATTTAAATTTTTATATGAATAATATACATTTTATCCCTAAAAAACAGGACTTATGTAACAAAACATATAAACGTAAATGAATCAGTTAACACCCAAAACAGTGATACTTCTGAAATATTTTTAAAAAATCAATATTAGAAGATCATATATGATATCATATTTATGTATGTGGTTCTTTGATAATTTAATAATAGTTATTTAACCATTATTCATGAGTAAAAACATACCCTCGAATAAAAGAATGTATAAGGTAAGGGGTTTTTGTCTCACTTCTTATTCCTGTGATATTCATGCTATATTACGACTATTTCCTTTTATGCAATGTATGTACTACCCATGATTGTATTATTCATGCAATATACTCTAATTTATGGGTATTTACATCTTCATTTTATGATCCTTCTTTCATGGGGTGTATCTTTCGTAAGTTACCAAATCGATAAAGGAGTTTCTAATTTCGACTTCCACTCATTGTGTTTTACTCAAACATCATTGATTATTTTACTCCAAGATTATGTTTAAAATAATTATTTATTTATTTATATATTAATTTCCACTCCCATTTGTGTTAGTATACTTTTGGTATATATAATAAGTCCATTGATAAATTTTCATGTCATTGATATGAACTTGATAAGGGTAATCTTAACTCAATTTCCATTCATTGGTTTTGTTTTTACCAGAATATGTGTGAATGTATTCTTATTTATTTACAATGAATATTTAATAATATTTAGTGTATTTATATTTTTCACACATACTTTTTTATTTTATTTATCCTTATCTTACGGATATGGTCCTTATATGGTATTTCATCTCAATTTACATTCCATTGAGGTTTCTTGGTTGTTATGTTCCAATTCACTTTTATATTGTATACATAATGTACTTTGACATAGTATATCAGGAATACCTTTATTATCATGATATTATAATGTTTTTATAACCTCAATTATTTGTTTTCAAGGGGTTATCATTTGATTGGGAACCCTAACTAAAATATCATTTTAAATGTTTTAATGATTTATTCTTCTAAATATTTTTCATTAATGTCCATGTTTTAAAAATGGTGTTAAGTATTTATTTATATGGACATGAATGTTTTAAAATTAAAATTCATATTAGATGTTTCATAGTGGTATTGGAAACATTGATTAAAAAATATATTTTTAACAGATTCTTTGATAAATAGTGCGCATTTTAAATGTTTTCATGAAAAAAGGGATATTTCTCTAAAATAGTTTTACTGATTATTTGCATCTATTTTAATATACATAATTATATTTTATTCTTTATTGAGGTTGATTTATTATAATACAACATTCTATATTTTATTTAATGAGTTATGTGTTACTATGGATGTTCTATTTTTATACCATTCATGGTTTGTGGTTAAAGTATTCACATTTCCTATGCTAGTTTTAATACGAATGTTTAGATTATGGTTCACCCTTTTCGTATGATGAATTCATTAGAAAAATTATGTGATGGGTGGGGCCCAGTATATCCTCTCAATGCATCGGTAGGTATCATGAGACCAACTAGTGTCTTGGAACCAGGCCTTGTAAAAATATTATTTGTAGTCTTGGCACGAGGCCTCGAATATGTTGTTATGATGTCCGACATTATGAATTCCATCATTATGAAATTAGCTATTATAATTAAATGTGATTATTCTACCTATATAATATCCATTTCAAAAAGTAAATGGAATTATTTGATTTATGTTTGTCATATTATACAGGTTTTTAAGTTTCAAAGGCTTTTGTTCTAGTATTATAAAATGCCTTAAATGTTTATTCTTATTTATGAAAGTTTCTGCTATATTGTTGTCCTTACTGAGCATCCGAGCTCACCCCTTTCTTATGTTTTATTTTTCCTAAAATGTGATGAAGTAAATTAGATTTATCTATAGGTATTGGCTGAGGTATTAGTTTGTGTTCAAAGGGGACACAATTTTGTTGTTTTTTTTCATGATGTAATGTAAAACTAATTTATGTATCTTGTACTTCCAAGGATACTAAACTAATCTATATTTCGAGTCATGATCTCTTGTAATCATGACTATGTTATGTAATAATTCACCATCTCTGGGTAACAATGGTCGAGGCGTTACACACTAACCATTTTTCAACATTTATAATTCAAAAATGAACTCCATTTTTTGAAAATATTTTCAAATTATTATTAATTTCATATTTAAATAAAATTATAATTTATTCAAAAATAACAATTTTAAATCTATAACACATCTTTAGACACCTTGAAAAATTAATCAACATATCATTACTTATAACCTTATGAAAATAAAATATTAATATTATTTACTATTTTTAACGGTCATATTACTATTCATAAGGGTATGCTATTATGCATTAAAAACATATTGGTTCTATTAGAATACAAATAACTTACTAATCACAATTTTATATGAACTTTTTTTGAAATTCACAACACATATGTAGACAATTTATATTTAATAGTAGGTTACCAATTTCTCCTATAAATAACCAAGTGTTATTTTACATAGACTCCATGCTTCATTCAATATTGTCTATCTAATGAATTGAAAGTCAGTTAGATAAACATACCATAAAATGTTTAGGGTGTTATAATAAACCTACTACTACATGTGAATAAGGTGAGAATAGTCGAGGGGATATTTGTTTTAATTTTATTAATACAAATACCTTCTTAACATCCCATCCCAAATCACGTCTGACCCGACACTCAGAGCTGAAAAATTTTATGTCTCACCAAGAGTAAACACATTGTTCCGAACTCAACCAAAATCTCTAAAAAATAATCAGATACTCCACTTGAGAGTTAATGACATTTCAAATCAAATAGTGCATGGGTGATAAAATATATCCAGTATATTTAGTATCACCACGCAGAGGATCCTCGTCCCTCGGATTCCTATGAAGACTAAATGCTTGTCTTTTAAAATACTATTAGAATCATTCTAATGTCTGATATGGAAATCCCCGAGTCTCTTCATCATCCCACAATAAGGATTTTATTCCCTAAAAATAAAAATCCCAGGTGAATGAGAAAGGAAAAGAGCTCTTCATTGGGACTTTCATGCCAGTAAGCTCACCAAGGTTTCCTGGGATATATCAAATAATCTTCATGAAGAACCACAACACCAAAAACAAAAGAGAAGGTTTAGAAACATCAGAGGTATCCTAACACCCCAGATAACAGACTGAAGCCTAGATGAGATCCAACCAAAATGAGACATCATCATAAAACCCCCATGACAACCATATTCAATCTATAATCACCCCAATGGAGCTCCAACAACCCTCATACGAACTCTAAATGGTCTATCCAAAAACCAAAAAAAATATAAAATACCACCTCATTACCCCATATCACCAGGTGACTGGTCCCAAAGAAAAATATTAGAAGGTTAACGCACACCCCACCATTTTAGGAAAATCAATCATGAACATTCCCAACGGATACCCCATCATGTGATACCCAACAAATAACTCAAAGCCTAAAAAAACATCTATTCCATAATGAGAACAAACTGGGTTTCCCATGTGTAAAAACTAGGTTATACAATCCCTAGAGAAACTGCAAACAACATAAGAAAGAAACCTCAAAATAATAGGTCTAAGGATCTCATCCACCAAACCTCGACACTATCTTTATTGGGCAGGACTAATTCTCCCACATGGTTTTAGATCATTTCACAAAAAAATTCATCTTATTGGGGGAAGGATCCATATTCTTCACATAGTTGATACTACATCAAACAACACCAATATAAGATCTTATAATGCTCTAAAAACCCCTGATAAAGAAATAGAAAAGAATGATTACCTCCTTGTATTTTCTATCATTTGTACTGTAGAAAGTAGAACGTTCATAGAGCGTACCTCTATTCATCTGGTTCTCAATGATCCTTGATGAAACTACTCCCACTGTTGAGATTATCCAACAACTGAACCGACCTCAGAATTATGGTGGGATGGATAGTCTATCTCAATATTTACTCACCCTATAAAGGTATAAAAGTTTGTCTACCACTACTGAAGAAAACCCTAGCACGGAACCAGAGTCTAGGAATGTGTATTCCTCCGATGACAGTACCTCCTACATTGAACGCATGATAACTTTGGGTCCTACTTGACATGGATCTCTATTGATCTCTATCTATGAATTCCACACTATATGTGTGACCCTAGTGAATCTTCATCCAAAACCAATAGAGAAATCTATGAATTAGTTTGATAGGCTTTATACACCTGATCCATCGGTGGCGGGTCAAAACACTACTAAATGGGTGGTGGATTCAATAGTTGTAAAACTGAAGGAGAACATACCTCATGACTATTCACCTGCACGGTGACCTTGTCACTCATCAGGTTGTACACAAAAACTATCTATGGAAACCTCTAATGATGTCATAATGGAAAAATCAGTAAAATAATTCCAATAATCACTATGTTCAAAAAGTATATCTGGGGAGTTGACATAAAAAGGATAGGAAAACTCCAAAACCTAGTCCAATATGATGTGTGTGGCATTATTTTTCTACAAAAGGTTCCCTAATGTAATGATTCAATTGGAAGGTTATGTGATATCTCATACCTCCCTAGTTAATCACTGTGTCAAAAATAATGTGTTTTGAGTGTTCTGGGATGAAACGGTAGCTCATCTCAAGTGTTTCCAAAATTTCAATTTTTCCAATGGTAGGACACATTAGTGACTTGGCACTGATTGATCTGTATTGGTGGATCAGCTTCAGTAGGTCGGGTGTTGGTAGCTCAGGCACTGGTAGGTCAGGAATCGGTAGGTTTAGCATTAGTAATTCGGGTGTTGGTAGGTCATGCAAGGGTAGATCGATCTTCGATAGGTCCCACATCAGTAGTTTGGGTGTCGGTAGGTCTGACATCGGTAGGTCGGGAATTTTTAGAACGCATGTTAGTAGGTTAGGTGTTGGTAGGTAGCGTGTCAGTGACTGGCATCATAGGTATTAATTTATGACTCAATATCGGTGGGTCATGTTAGTGACTCATATCTATGAGTCACATCGGTGAGATAGGAGTTGGTGACTCATTATTGGTGACTTGCATCGGTGACTCACTCATCAGTGAGTAATTTTCAGCTTTTTCCATTTTTTCCAGCTCCACCCCTCTTATGTTTTATTTTATATAAACCAAGTTTAAAACCATTTTTGAGTATTTCAAAAGTTGTTTCAAAGGATATTAATTATATCATTAATATCATAATTCTCCCAGAACATTGAAATAGTCAAACCACATAATATTGATCATGATCCAACTTTAATGGCCCTTGAAACCATTTCCTCCTATTGATATAGGATCCAGATCTTCCTAGGATGAGATCCTCCCTTCCTTGAAACCTTCTATTTTCTATCGATGTTCCAGAACCTTGGTTCCCTGAGGATTCAGGTGCCTATGTTATATCATTTTGTTCAGTTTTCCATGGATTATTTCCTGCTACTTGAGTGATCCCCTATTTTTTGTGAAAGGAAGAATTGTTGATCGTCTTCTATTCAATGTAAGGATTAATTTATCCCTCCTTTTTTGAATGATATAGGGTGGGTGTACTTGTTCCCCCTTGTGAATGTGGTTGGACCCAAATTTTAACGAACAAAATAATAAGTAATAAATGAGGGGTTGGGAATACGATGATAATTATCGCTTATTTTAAATGTTTTCCTTGATCTGTAATGTGTTTTTAAAGGGATGTATGCCTTATGAAAATAATGTCTTTTTGTGACCTCTATTGCTTCAAGTATATGACATTTGAATATTTTTTTTATTTCTTTTTCAAACAGATAAAATTATGAAATCGATTAACCACATAAAACTATTTAAATAAATGGATTCCCCTAGATCAAATTTTTTCTATTATTAACCCTAAATTATCAATTTATAATTAAGGAATGAGGGTTGCTAAATCTGAATACACTTCTTGATTGGTGTGGCTTTGTGATGTGTATGGTTTGGTTGACCTTGTATTTCATGATGGTTATGTGGTGATGTCACTGGGATTGTGGCTATGAGTACGGGGTGGTACAGGTTGTGTAATGGAATCACGGGTTGAGATATTGGTTGATTTTGGAATGGATGAACTTGTTATATAGTGGGAACACATCTAGTTAGTGGTTGGGAAGGGTGGTTTCAGGTTTGGGTTGTGTTATGACTATGTTACTGGGTGTCCTGGGTGTGGTGTTGTTATGTAGTGGGGATACCAAGTGTGGTTGTGATGAGGTCTGTTGGGGTTTTACTTACTGAGAGGAAGGACATGGGGTATGACATTAATGAATGATGATGGAGGTGTTCAAGAAAGTGGAGTTTGTTGTGGGACTACATGATGGTTTAGTTTTATTGTTTTTATAGATGTGATTCTTTCAATTTAGTGGGGTATTGAGGATGGTTTAAGAGGGATAATTTTGATGAAGGATGGAGTTACCTTGAATGGGCCCTTTTCCTGGAGATTCCGGAGACTTTTGTGAAGTGTTTTTGGGTTATGATGTTACATTTGGTGTGTTGTGTTTGTTAGTCATGCAGGTAGGGATTAAATATCAAGTAAATTTGTATTAATGTCAAAATTATTTGGTGTTAATAGAATTTATTTTATCAAAATTAGATGTGACTATTGTTCATTCTTATATGTTCATTTAGAGGTGAATATGGAGATATTTTTATTATATGGTTGTCTTTTTAACCTGTAGGTATGGATGAGTGTTTGGTTACTATATATATATATATATATATATATATATATATATAATTTCAATCCCTTGTGATTTCTATATGCACCCTACCGGTGTTAAGCACAACATAAATAACACCCCCATTGTTATGGGGGATGTTATTTTTTCTATCATCCTGATGGGAGGATGGATGGATGGTTATTGGAATTTTTTTCTCCCTCTTCTAGGAAATGGTGGCCAAAGACTCATTAACCAGGTTGTGGTGCAGTTGTGAGGCTCATGTGTCTGTGCGAAAGGTGTGCTTCCCATGTGTCTTTGAGATGAGATATGTTGTACTTTCTCAGGAGTCTTCAGGATAAGGTTTTGGTTTTGTAGCCCAAGTGTTTGCAGGAAGGATGTGATGTCGTTGTGGCCTAGGTGTGTGTGGAAAGGTTGTGAAAATAGGGCTTTTGGAAGAGCATGGTATCATTATGATGATCTTCATTAGGGATGAGAAGTTAACCAGTGGGAAGTGGTGTCGGGTACCTAGATACTGATGTTCTTACAACCTTAAATTACTTGAACTGCATTATTTGTTGAGCGTACCCTCGTGAGGTTGTGGTGGATACTACACCTTGATATTTTCTTTTGTGTTTATTTTGTTTTTATCAAAGGGACATTAATATTTTTATCCCAATTATGCACGAGTGACTTTGGATTTTCCTACTAAGTATAATTATATGATCACCGTATGTATATTAAATTATTTTCACGTTTCTAGGGATATTATATAGGCTGTGCTAGACCTTACTAGCTTGATCATTGAGATAGTTATTGTGTTTCTTGTTAGATTTTTTCTTTTGGTATTAAATAGGAATTTTTAATTTATTTCCTGAAATTTTACTTTAAACATTCAAGTGTGATGAATTTGGGTATTTTTATTTAAATATATTTCTTGGTGTTTTTTGAGGTTGATACATCTTTTCTCCTAATCATGGTTACTATAATAGTGTAATGCCTCCCATGGTATGGTATTTATATACTCTTGGTGCAGGTCTCCACCCCGGTTCCTACTGGAGGCGGGACTTGGGGGGGTACCCATCTCTTTTCTCCATTACCATCTCAAGAGGGGAATCATTGGAGGGAGGGGTCATGAAAGAATGGTATTAGAGCTGGTAGTTGATAGATAAGATTGAGTTTGGAGTTATAAATAGTGAGGATTCCATGGTATGGTAGGGAAACAATGTTATGGGATCTTGGTCTATGACATTGTCCAGGGAAGACCAGCTAGGACATGGTATATTAGGGCCCCTCGGGATCTGATGCAAAGAATCTGAGCTTACTGAATGACCAAGTGAGGATACAACATTTGTGGGGTACAAACCCTAAGGAAAGTACATGCATCCTGATGACTAGAGTTCTTGTTGGTTTTTTGGGGGATTTTTGGGATATTAAAATAAAAAAAATGAGTTAAAATTAAAATTCAATACTACTTAGGCATAGGAGTTCTTTTTTTCCATCTTTCAGCTACGGAACATGGTCATAATCTACATGTGGTATGAGAAATGGAGGATCATTAGGCTGACCCAATCTACCAATGGAGGGCTGACTTTGTTGGGGAGGATGATGAGTGGTAGAATACACATTGTGATTTCTAGAGGTAGACTCTGGGACAATACGAAGGTAATGATTCAGACACAGAGATGAAGAGTTGTCTTGAGGAGATGGTAATCACTTTCATCTTGATTAGGGCTCAAACATATTACTGGGTTCTGTAGGAGGATGGTTAGATGTTGGGAGATGTTAATCAGTGGTGTAAGTTGTACCTGGCGGAGAAAATGAGGCTGATGTTATGTGGAGCGATTTCAAGAGGGAGTTCTGGGAGAAATTCCTTTCCTCGACCATGAATGTACAGAATAAACAGGAGCTACTCTACCTATATCAGGGTATTTTTTTGGTACAAGAAATTGGGATCATATTCAAGGATCTTCTTCTCTTTTATCTTTATCACTATTCGGATGAGGATTCTTGGGTGAGATACTTATAGAGGTAATCTATCCTTCTCTCGAGTATGTAGTTACTCCCTTAACCTTGTCGACATACCTAAATGTCTAGAAGATAGAAAAAGTGGTTAAGAGGATGAAATCATGAGAATGTTTATTATGAGAGGGGAGTAAGTGTATCTCATTGAAGGGAAATGCTACTAGTTGGAGGTCTCAGGCGCTAGGCCCTTCCATGTTTCATCCAATGCGGAATCGACCTCATTAGTTTCAGTTTTGACCATCCAATCCTTGATATTTTCATATAGTATTCGGAATGAGGTGTTTCTCCTTTGGAGGTTGTGGGAACCTTTAGAGCCAGTTCCCATTTGGAGCTCAGTATGGTGCATTTTCATAGGTTCCTCACCCACCTCAATAGTAGTTTCCAATGAGGTTGTTTCATTAGTAGGGACAACAGGCTCCTGCTTCACCGATGGGATATGTGGTAGGCGGAGGCCTACCACAAGGTTTTCCAGAGGGACCTCAACCCTGATGTAGTTGGGGAGGCTTCTGATTTTATAGGGGTAGAGGAGATGGGCATGGTCAGTTTCATGTTGTAGAGGTAGCAGTTCCAACAGGTCTGGAGATTGTTCGAGGTACGATTAGTTTGTTCAGTATTTTTGATTGAGGCTTGTTTGATTCGCGATCATTTCCCTACTTTGTTTTTCCAAGTCTATCCCAAGCTCTTGAATAAGATTTAGATGGAATTTTTGTGCTTCTGGTGTGGAATACACTAGTCAGATGTCAGACTAGCTTTCTTGATGTTTTTTGGGGATGTAGACTTCTGTGGGGGCTGAAACACACTAGTAGGGATCACTTTCTACTATAGATGAATCCATATAGTAGTTTCATTGGCATCAATTAGTTGTAATATGTTCATTCTATTATCAATTTTTTCTGAAGAATAGTCGTGTTTCAAGATGTGGGCGGACAACGTGTGTATTTCATTGGTGAGTGGAATTGTTATATGTGCAATCGGAATGTGGATATTTTTCTTTCCTTGTTAGATGAGATATTAGTGGAATCAGTGGATTATGGGATGGTGGTGGCTCCAAGTTTTGATGGGGAATTCATATATGTTTTTTCTGATGAGGTTGTGACTCTACCCCCACGATGTGATGCTAAGTTAGGATAGACTTGCAGCCCAGTGATTCTCTGTTCTTGGTGGCTCTTTATCGGATGGAACCTAATGAGATTTGGGAGAAAAGGATTCGGACTGAAGATTCACTAAATAAGTGATTTATCCATACCAGTATGTCATTGTGGGTTCCTCTGGTCTTGTTTTCAAAAAAGTATGAATGTATTATGAGGCTATGTATAGACTATCAGATATTGAATCATGTAACAGTCAAGAACCGCTACCCTATCCCAAGGATAAATTATCTTTGTAACTAGCTGAGGTAAGAAAGTTAGTTTCCAATGATTGATATATAGTCTATGTATCACCAATAAAGGGTGAAGAAGGGTGACATCCCAAAGACTACTTTCAGTTATATGTATGGGAACTTCGAGTTCATGGTTATGTGGTTCGGTGTTACTAATGCATCAACCATCTTCATGGGACTTATTAAATCCATAATTCTTGAGTTCCTAGACTGGTTCATTGTTGTATTAATTGATGACACTGTGACCTACTTGATGTTATAGGAGGAGTATAATACGAATCCCGGGACTATCTAGGACTTTCTTTGATGTCACCATCTCTATGAAAAGTTTTCCAAATATTTGTTTTGGACAAGAGAGGTCCACTTTCATGGACATGTGGTGTCCCATTATTGGATAATAGTAGATATGTATAAGGTTGAGGTTGTTTTTTCTTCATTAGTACCCAACAATGTTGCATAGGTTCATAGTTTTCTTGGTCTGGTAGAATATTATTGGATATTTTTACCTGATTTCTGTTGAGTTGTAGCCCTATTGATGTATCAGACCAGAAAATACTATGCCTTTTTTTCGAGTGATCAATTTCAGGTATCTTTCATCTATCATAAGGGGAAATGGGTCAGTGCTCCAGTTCTTCAGTTTCCAGAGGAAGGGGTGATGTTTATATGTTCTAGGATGCTTCCCATATGGTCTTTGGATGCATCATGATGTAGAAATAGAGAGTAATCTATTATGGGTCTTGGATGTTACGTACCTTTAAACGTAACTATGCCACCCATGATCTGGAGCTACCTATATTCGTGTTTTCAGTAATGTTTTGGCTGCATTACCTCATAGGGGAGAGTATTGTGTTCTTTATATATCACATGATTTTGAGGTATATCTTCACCCAATTAGATCTAAATTTGTGATAGTAGAGGTGGCTTGATTTTCTTCAGGGAAATTACTTTGATATCTTTTACACCATAGGAATGGAAAATTTCTTGGTCGATGCCTTGAGTTGGAAGTCATATAGGGATATAGTTATCGAATATGCAGACTCGTGAGAGATGGTGGAGGATTTATCCACCTTACACTTAGATTTAGGAATGGACGAAGGTAGAGGATTTCTATTTCAGATGATGGTGTAGTCATCACTGAGGTAGCAGATGGAGGAGTCTCAATGGGTAAACTCAGAGGTGGGGGTGATGTGTGATCTCATAGACTAGGGTGATACTCCGGAGGAATGGTTGAAGGGTGGTCAGAATTGGATGTGGTTCTATGAGAAGCTATTTTTCCCAGTGGAAATGCACAAGGGAGTTCTCCATGCGTTTCATAGCTCACCATTAGTGGTACATCCAAAAGTTCCCAATATGTATTGCGTCTTGAGGGTGTGGTTTTGGTGGCTAGGGATAAAGTAGTTTGTGGCAGAGTTTGTGGAGAAGTTAATAGTGTGCTAGTAGGTGTAGGCCGAGCACCATGTTATTGGTGGTTTGTTACAGCCCTTATATTTCCCAGAGTAAAATTGTGATGACATGTCAATGGATTTCATCACAAGATTACCAAGGGATGATGGAGGATGTGATGAAATCTTGGTAGTAGTAGATCGGCTGACAAAATAGGCTCGCTTATTAGAAATAAATGATTCAATTATAGTGTATGCCATAGCGTAGAGGTATTTGGATGAGTTATTGTTCCTTCATGGGGTTCCAAGATCCATTATCTTTGATTAGGATACCGGTTTTACCTCTCAAGTATAGAGGAGATTGCAACTTGATTTTGGTACTCAGTTACACCTCAGCATTACTTTCCACCATCAAACAGATGGGAAGACATAGAGGACTATCAAGACATTAGAGGACATGCTTCACGAATGTGTCTTGGAATTTGGTGGGTCTTGGGTGTGAAATTTAACCTCGGTAGATTTTTCATACAATAATATTTATCACTCTTCCATTGCAATGCATCCATTTGAGGCATTGTACGAAAGGCCATATCATTCACCTTTGTGTGGGACATAAGTGGGGGAGGAAGCTCCCCTTGGTCCGTACATGGTTCAAAGTACGATAGAGAAGGTTTATCTTGTCCATGAGTGGATGAAAACAACACATGGACTATAAAAGTTGTATGTCAATCGTAGGAGAAATCCCTTGTAATTCTATTTTGGGGATAACATGTTCTTAAATTTTCCCCCAATACATGGGCAGTAGAGGTTTGGTGGATGGGGAAAACATTCTCCTAGGTTCATCAAACCATTCGAGGTGTTGGTGTGAGATGTTATGGTGGCATACCAATTGGTGTTTACACCACAGTTGGAGAGGATCCACGACGTCTTTCATGTCTCCCAACTGCTTCGACATCTTTATGATGACTCCCATGTCATTGAATGTGAATAGTTGGATATTGAGGATGGCACGACCTTTGTGGAGAAACCATTAGAGATCCAAGATCATCAGTAGAAGGTGCTACATGGGTGGACCATTCATTTGGTTCATATGTTGTGGTGTCATGGTGGCCTAGATGAGATTAGTTGAGAGCGAGAGATGCAAGTGCATGATGAGTGTCGAAGTTGTTTTGAGTTTCGCTGGTGTGTATTGATTGTGATGTAGTGATTGAACCTTATTTTTTATAATATTGGTTTATTCCTTGTTCCATAATGTGTGAAGATGTTCAGAAATGTGGAAAGGGTATGACTAGATTCTTAATGAAGATAAATTAATTGATATGTGATTAAATCCATGCGAGTGAGTCAGTGCTACCCAGAGCAGATAGTATCTTAACATGGAGGAAGGAATTCTGTGATTCTTGTGTCCAGACAATTGGTTCTTGTGTGTGGTATCTTGTGGATATTTGGATTAGAATATGTGGTAGGAGGTGTTCTTGAATGTCGAGGTTTCACTCTATAATTCAAGAATGACCAGAAGGTCTATCCTTGAGAGGTATCTTATGGGGTGGTTGGTCGGTTATCTCTTTATTTTGGGTTTGGTTTTTAACTCTTGGGGTGAAAATAGTTTTAGAGGTAAAACATTCAATGTCTCATACCTCCATGCTCTATTACTTTGTCAAAATCCAGTGTTTGTGGTGTTATGGGAGGCAACGCTAGCTCATTTCAAGTGTTTTCCAAAATTCAGGTTTTTCCAATGGTAGGATGCATTAGTGACTCAACGTCGGTAGATCAGTGTCAGTGGCTCAACATCAGTAGGTTAGAAATCAGTATCCTGGGTCTCTGTAGTTCATCCATCATTAGGTCAGGAATTATTGAGTGGCCTTAGTGAGTCATGTTGGTGACACATTTTCAGTGGGTAACATAGGTGACTAGTTTCAGTGACTCACGTGGGAGACTCGCATCGGTGAGTCAACCATTGGAAACTCAATATTGGTGACTCACATTTGTGATTCACCCATCAATGAGTCATTTCTATATTTTTCTAGTTTTTTTAGTTTCTCCTCTATTAAGTTTAATTTGACATACATCGAGTTTAAAAGAATTTAAAATTATATTAATTATATCATTAATGTCTTAACACTCCTTAGACTATGAAATAGTCAAATTATGTCATCATTGTTGTTATCTGACATTAATGGCCCTTGAAACTATTTCCTGCAATTGATATATGATATGGATCTTCCTAATTTGAGATCCTCTCTTCTATGAAACCTTCCATTTTATTTTGGTTCATACAGAACCTTTCTTCCCCAAGGAGGCATGCACCTCTGTTGTAGGTGTCTGTTCAGATATATTTTGATACCTTCCTGCTACTTGTGTGACCACTTATTTTTTCACCAAGAGGAATTGTTGATCGTGTGTTGTACCATGTAGGTATCCATTCATCCTTCTTCTTTATTACATCATGAAGGCTGGGTGTACTCATGTCTCATCCTGAATACGGTTGGACCCAAATTTTAATGGAGATAATAAGAATTAATAAAAGAGTGGTTGGGAAGATGATGATAATTATCACTTGTTTTATAAGATATCCTTTATACAGGTTGTGTTTTGTAACTATTGTATGTCTCTAGAAAATCATGGCCATTGGTGGCCTATATTTGTGCACCAGTATGACGTTTAAATATTTTTTATTGTTTCCTTGTCATAGGGATAAAATTATGAAATTTATTAACCATGTTCACCTGGTTAAATATATGCATTCTCAACAATCAAACATGTTCAGTGATCACCCCTGAATTATCAAAGTGTAATTAAAGAACAATGGTTACTAAATATGAATACATGTTTCTATTTTCAGTGGATGTATGTTTTTTATGGTTATATCATCCCTATGATTCATGCTGGACATGTGGTTCTATGACTGGGAGTGTGGCTATGAGTACGGGGTCGTACGATTTGTGTAATGAAATATTGGGTTGAGAGATTGGTTGATTGTGGAATGGATGAACTTTTAATGCAGTCGGACTGCATCTAGGAAGTGGTTGGGAAGTAGGGATGAATGTTTATCTAGTGTTATGATTATGTTATTGCGTGTTCTGGGTGTTTTATTGTTATGTAATAGGGATTTTGAGAGTGATTGTGATGAGGTGTATTTGGGGTTTACATGTTGAGAGGAAGGATAGGGTGGAATGCCTTTGAAGAATGATGGTGGGGGTTTTCAAGAAAGGGGAGTGTGTAGAGGGACTGAAAGCTGGTCGAGTTTTGTTGTTTTTCTGAATGTGATGCTTTTTATGCAGTAAGGCTATCAATAATAGTTTATGTGTGATAATTTTGAATAAGTATGGTGTTACCTTGTGGTGTTTGTTTGGTTGGACTTTCCAGATACATTTGTGATGTGTGTAAGGGTTATGATGTTACTTGTGGTGTGTTGTTTCTGGTTGTCGATCGGGTAGGGATGGAATAACAAGTAAATGTGTATTAATGTCAATATTTTTGGGTGTCAATAATAGTTTTTTCATAAAATTGGTATGTGACCATCATTTTTCCTGATACGCCCATTTAGAGTTGGTAAAAAGGGATGTTTTTTGTCTTCTAGTTTATTTTTTTTGAAAACCCATAGGTTGGGATGCGTGTTTAGTACCTACGTATATATAAACAATTAGTTCTTTGTGATTTCTATATCCACCCCAACCATGTAGATCACTACATTCCAAACACACCCATTGTTATGTGGGAGCGTGTTTTCTCCAACAACTCGATGAGAGGACGGATGGAGGGTTATTGGATCCTCTCTTCTCCCTCTTCTAGGAATTGGTGGCCCAAGACTCTACAGCCAGGTTGTGGTGTGGTCGTGAGGTCAAGGTGTCTGTGGGAGAGGTGTGCTTCCAAGGTTTCTTCACGATAAGATATGTTATTCATTCCCATGTGTCTGCAGGATGAGTTTTTGGTTATGTGGCCTAGGTTTCTATGGGTAGGATGTGATATGGTTGTTTCCAATGTGTGTTCGGGTAGGTTCTGACTATGGGGCTTGTGGAAGAGTACAGTAGCATCAAGACTTTTTCCATTAGGGATGATCAGTAAACCAGTGGGAAGTTGTGTGGGGTTCCCAAATATTGATGTGCTTACTAATTTACAATATATTACTTTCATTAGTGTACCCAAGTGTGGCTGGGGTGGATAGTAGACCTTGTTAAGTGATTTTGAGTTTATGATGTTTTTCTCATTGGGGCATTAGTATATTCTCCCTCTTGTGAACTAGTGAATTTTTATTTTCCTACTGATTATATTTGTGTGATCACCCTATATTTATATATAATTGTTTTCAGATTTTTAGAAGATTATGTAAACTGTGTTGGACCTTACTATCACATGGGTCAGTAATTTGTTATATCGCTACTTAGATTTATTCTTTTGGTTATTACTTTAGTGTTTTTAATTTTATTTCTAGCAGTTTTTCTTTAAACATGCATGTGGGATGAATTTGGATTCTTATATATATATATATACGTCTTTGATTTGTTTTGAGTTTGAAACATCTTATCTCCCTATCTTTGTTACTGTAAAAGGGTAATTCCTCCCAAGTTGTGAGATTTCTATACCCTTGGTGCTGGACCCCACCACGGGGCCTACTGGAGGTGGGACACAGGGGGTCATTATCTTACTTTCTCCATTACCAGGTTATGAGGGGCATCTTTGGATGGAGGGGGTTGTAATAGGTTTTCAGAGTCTTAGTGAATGGATACGTGAGCCACTGTACCAAAGCTGGAGTCCCATGACTGAAAGACAAACTCCAAACACCTTAACACTATTGATATGAAACCCAAACCAAGATCACAACTAACCAACTATGATCTACGGTCTAAAAAGATTGACCTGCTTTGATACCACTCTATTATGACCTAACCCAATGGGGATTGAGCAATGACTCCCCAATCCCACATCCAATAGGTCAGGGGCTGGTGACTAGCACCGAGTTGGCTATTAAACACATAGAAGGCCTTAGCATATTGTCCCTATAAACATGAACCCATATACATATCCACACAATATTGTAGATATATATATATATAAATGAAAGGAAATCCATGCATACATCTATCCCAACCAGTGTACAATAGGGGTACAAAATGGGAAAAAACTTCCCACCAAAAGAAAACTACCAAAGCGACCAACCTTATAAAATGGAGGTGATCACTATCAAACTCCCGCCAATAAGATCCATGTTACGGATATAGGAAAAAACCCGGATTAGTATAGTTACAACGCCTTTCCGGTTTTGGGTCCAACTAGAACTCCGTTGAAAGACTTTTGGTCTTTAGAAGACACAATATGTGTGGTAATATCCCATGAATGGGTGAGTATAAGAATAATAAGTAGGCACCTCAAATCCCAAACAAACATGTGATGAAATAATGGGAATCAGATAGTTCTTCCCAGCCTGAGGGAAGCCAAATGAGAGAGAAGCTCCATCACAAGGCCATCATCAGCTATACATGACTATTCATCTCAACATACCTGACATTTCAAGAAGTGGCACATAACTTGGGGACTCACAGAACATACCAATAAATAATCAGATCCATTTACCATGGTCCCGACCATAGACTATACATGTTATAAAACTTGTGGTCCAACACAAAACTCCCAACGGGCTCATGAGGTACCGACCTCATAGACATCTGCGGTCTCATACATAAGTCTTGAAGGTAAAATCCATTATCAAAGCACACACAAAGAACCTATCCATCACTGATGGAATGTAGAATGAGAGGGTACAAGCATAGAAAACTCATAGATGATGATCCATCCTCTCTATACCCAATGGAACATAACCAATATATGACACTCTATCAGGAAAATAAAGTAACAACATAAACTATCCAACCCTTGTGATACATATCGGTGAGGGCAAGGTCAATGGAATGTTTCACGAAGAAAGTCACTCAGTGACTAAACAAACTCTCTCTCCTAGAGTAGGGGATTCCACCCAGGACTTGATAAGGGTCACCATAGCAGGAAACAACGATCATAGGAAGGGGAGTCATGTGAACATATGAAACATGGACAACCTACCTAGTTTAGGATCAATTCCTATGTAGAGTTGGTCACACTAATTTCGACTCTCCTGAAGAAACATCTTGAATAAGGACTAGGGGGACTCACTCAACCCTGCTAGTCAAAACATCACAGTAGATCATATAAGGAAGAAACACATCTCTATAATTAGGTGGGGGGTCAGCACCCAGGGTTCAATGGGACCTCGTCCCATACTAGAACAACCTACTGGGTAGAGGATCGATGCGTAGGTAAATGTTTGTCACACCGATTCCAATAACCTTACAAGGGTAAACTTAAGGATGTGAGGATCGTGTTGGGCCTCTCGTGGTGATACATCCTCCAAGTCTGTTGAGTCTACAGTCGAAGAGAATTGAGGAAACTCACTCCAAAAAATGGAAATGTAAACTCGTTCCCTAACCTAGTAGGGGAGTTCCACACTGATAGTTGTGAACCAACTCCCTAACATTCTAGTGGAGTACCACTCTAAGAAATGTGAACCCACTCCCAAACATTGTAGAGGAGTGCCACTATGCTTCATGTAAGAAAAGTAGTATAAGAGTTGTCACAGTCCTGCAAGGAGGATATGATAACAAAACCACTCAAAATGAAAGGACCAGGGAGACCCACTCAACTCAACTAGTCGTAATGTTTCCACCAGAGAATAGGGGGACCCACTAAACATAGTTAGTTGAAAAATCACCAAAGATACTAGGGGGGCACTCAGCCCTACTAGTTAGTGTCACTAACTGAATAGTCCCACAAAATACATCCCACACACCATAACTCCCATGACCAAACCATCGACACCATCACATTCTATGTGGAAAAATAATCAATATAGGATACTCATGAGCCAGAATCCAAACTACGAAGAAAGAGATATGGGAGGAATAAGATCACTCGATGATCCTCATGGTGTATACGGTGTGTATGGGGCCCACCCAATATCTAAACATGCTTGAACACCTGGTTTTGTATCATTTCTATACAATTTGTTGGCCCATGTATTTATACACAACATGTAGAAATAGTACACATTGTATCCCGCTTCACCCTACCCCTACCCGTGATTCTCTATCCCATGGTCTGGCCAGTCGTGTCACTTACATGTCATGCATATAATAATACATGATGTGTTTGGGTTGCACGATCACCTTGTCATGTGGTTTTCATGATCCCATGTACTGGACCTCATTTCCAAGTACTTCGATTTTGTTCTCTAACAATGTTGTTTACAGTCACATGGCTAAGATACTTGTTTCCCATGTCAACAGGAGTAGGGACCCTACATGGTGTATAACCCCATATACACACAGTGTAGACCTTGAACATCAATTGAACTAAATGGGAAGAACACAACACATGTAGCACTAATTTACATACCATTTTGATGGGTAACTACAGCAGGATTTCCCTACAAACATCTTGGATCATCCCCGTTCACCCCGAAATAGACTGATCAACCCTCAAAGGGACACTAAAATATTTTTTCTGGGATATAAATCTTTAAAAAATGCATGAAAGGTGGGATGAAGACATAAAACTCAAACCACCTACATCAAGGGAGAAATGTTGATGCCTTGGGTGCAGAACAATGCCTGGAATGTAGTGGTTTTTGATATGGAAATGATCGATGTCAACAACAGCACTTGGCGATACCTATTTTCCTAGGTTCATCCATCAGTCAAAGGGAGAGTAATGGGGATATGGGGATATGAATCCTCCTATGTGTGCACAATGGGGGAAGAGGGTAGGGGGTATTTTTAAAAAAAATTATTAAAACAAATATCTGGTTAACACCCCGGCCCAACACACCTCTGACCTAACACTTGGAACCGATAATGTTTATATTGATTCTAGGGAAAACGTGATGTTCATAACTAATATAAGATCTCTAAAAAACTATATGAAACTCCTATAGAAATTTATTGACATTTCAAATGAAACTGAGCACATGTGATAAAATATATTTAATATATTTAATATCGCCACGTCAAGACTCCCAAACCCTCAGATTGTTATGTTGGCCTAGCACCAGACTTTGGAAATATTTTTAGGAATGTTCCAAATTAAGACAGGGAAAATCATGATTCACTACATCTACCATAATACCCATACCAAATAGATAAGTCTTCCTAGTAATATATTTTTCCTTGTATCCACAAGTAAGACTGGGACATGGATAAATAAAGAATTTTAATCAAGAGAAATGTCATGCTAATGAATAACATGGAAAGGATCATGCTAGTACTTCATTAGTCGATACAAAAAAAAAATTATGGAAAAAATATATCTTGGTGTTAATGCTAGTAAATATTCAATGCTTCCAAATAATTCTAGAATCTGGAATGTTTTAAAATAAAAATGAGTCAAATTTAATTTTCTTGACCAACTGTTAGTGACACAATATTAGTGATAATTTCAAGAATACATGGTGACCTATATCAAAAGATATGTGTCATCAGTAATGAACTACATATTACTTATTATGGATTTGAATTGTATCTATCATTTTCATGATCATCTATATTTTCTATGCAGTTTAATGGACAAGACATAGTCTAATTAGTGATGTTTCACTAATATCCACCGAGTAATGTGGATATCAACATGGATGTTCATATAACGACTCAAACAGATCTATAAGTATCGCAGTATGATAAGGGTTATTATATGAAAACTCCATTAGAGAAAAAAATGATCTTCTCATGAACCAATGAAATCAATAACACATGATCTGAGAATTCCTTCCTATGTTTGGATAATATTCCCTTTCTATCTATCCATTTGGGGATGATATGTCAGGATCATGGAAAACTGAGTTCCAAGGCCTTATTATAATGATATCCAGAACATGAGGTGGATCTAGTGTCTCAGAAAAAGATAATATATACTAGTGCTCTATCAACCAATTTTTTTTCAGATATAAATATTAGTAAATTATTCTTTCATATTGGACTCTCTAATTGGAATAAAATATGTCAACTATGTTGGTTGGTCCACAATCACCCAAATAGAATCATTATTTTGATGTTTCTGGGGTAGACCGATGAACCAATATATATATATATATATATATATATATATATTCCAAAGTCTATATGGGTATAGGCATAAATTGTAACAAATATACTTGTCCTTGATGTTCATCTTTTAACTATTGAAATGTTACATATCATGTAACAGAATCAGATATCATTCATGTCATACCTAACCACCAAATTTGGGTCTTCATTAAATTTTTTAGTTATTGAATACTTAGGTAGAAAACCCATTTTGAATTGTGATAATCAGAATGAAGTTATTCTTATCATGATGAAATAACTATGATCCTTTCATGAAAGTGAAACAAAGAGTTTTCGTCCACTACCTCCAATCACCTATCAACTATTAAGGGATGATTTTTTGGTATGGTATTATATCTTGGTTTATTATGTCTCCTTGGCCAGGTTATCCAAATTACAAATAAGAATAAATAGAAAACAAATTACAGCCTGGTTTTTTCATGCAATGCAAATTTGAGTTTCAAATTACTCCAATAATATTCAACTAGTCAGGAGCCTCTTTGAAAACATAATTATATGAATTTCAACTCCAATTATCAACCACTAAATTTCCATTCTCTGGTTGGTATACTAATTCAATGTCTACCATCTATAAATATTGCATCCATTGGTGTTGCCTTAGGTTTAGGTCCCTTTGGGAAAAGTTGTATTTTAGGATTTTACTATTAATAAACATGGAGAACTTTTTTATAAATAGGTAGCAATGCCATGTTTTTGTGATCAGAAAAATTAGTTTCTATTAATTACTCTCAAATTTTACTCCCTCAAGAAATCATCCAGAACTCTCTAAAACCATACAAAAACACTAGGAACACAAACCAATCATTATATTACATCCAAATAAATAAATAAAAAATTCATAAACCTAAGGTGTTACACACATAGAGTAGTGAATAAAATATTATTTTTGCAACATTTTATTTTGTTTTTAATATGTTTTACTATGTGATATTGTTGTAGGAATTGATTTAAATAATATTTTAAAGTCGATTAATAAAAAAAGATGTTATAAAAAAATTTGGAATATGTTTTTCACATAGTTTTTGAAATAACTAATGTTAAACATCTATTATAGCTGATTTTTCATTTTTTGTATAAAAACATGAAAAAATATATAATTATTGGTTTTCCACATCGATTTTAATATAAATTATGTGAAATATATTTTACCACATTGGTTTTTTTAGAAAAAATTATTTGTTAAATATTATCTTAAAATTTTCCCATCAGTTATAAAATAAGCAAAAAGAAAAATAGTTTGTTAAATATAATTCAAATAATTCTAACTTGCCAATAGTACAATGACATACGAGAAAAATAGTACTATAAAAACAACAACACACTATAAAAACAATAAAAGAAAAATAGTAGCATTGAAAGTTTTTCAAAAAAACAAAATATGACCTTTTATAAATTTTTAACTATACGCATTGAAAGTCTTTCAAAAATAAATATTATAAAATAGTATCCACATTATGTTCCTCCTTATTATTAATGTATGTTATATTTGAAATAAATAAAATTATAGTTAAAATAATTTAGAATTTAAAATATGATTTTATGTATATATATCCAAAATGTAGTAATTGTAAATGAAATGCCACATTTTCTTTTACATATTTTATCTTTTCACTCTACTTTATTATTTTCTCTCTAAATTAATTACATGCCCTTTTTGAAAATAATATTTATAAAATAAATTTAAATTTCATTATAATATATAAAATTATTCAAATATTTAATCTTACATGATTAATACATTCAAAAAATTATCTCACACTTCACCATTGGTAGAAAATAACATGTAATGTGTATTCTCTCATGCAAAAATACCCAAAATCCAATGTCCGATAATATATAAAACATATAATTTCAATGGTTATTCCATTAAGAGATTAATGACACTTTATAGTATATATATTTCATGCTCTTAAAGTATAATGAATCATTCAACACCAAATAATGATATTCTTTTGAAATCTTTTGTTAATATAAACCATTATTTACACAACAGTCATTATCGTCGCTCTATGTGAAATAAATAATTGGTCCATAAATCTATATAATTCTATCATGATAAGAATCATACAAATTGTATAAAGATACTAAATGAAAAACAACCATATGTATAAAGTTTCAACAAATTAAAACATTGGAAATATATATGTTAATAGACTTATATAGAAAAGACTTACATAATGTGGATTCCTAACTCATCTCTAGTAAAAAGATCCATGATATCTTTTTTTAATGAATAATAGTCATTTCATGCCAAAAATTTTCATCTTCTATTATATTTTTAGAAAAATTGAAAAACAAATTTGAATATGTTAATAATCAATCAAGACTGGAAGAAGTTGTTTCATAATTCATAAAAACATTTATTTGTTGTTTCATATACTGTATGTCTTTTCCTTCAAATTATTACTATAAAAAATTACATAAATATATATACATTAAATTATAAAAAAAATTATATCAATATAAAATAAAAGATATAATATAAAAATCCCTCTATGGTAATTTTTCGAACAAGTCTATATAGCCAAACTAGAAAATTGCTGATAATATTTCTAACTGTACTAACCTCATCTATAATATCCTATATAGTGACCATATGATTGTCTATCTCTATCTATTGATGATTAATAATAATTCTATTTTAATATATCATCCCATATGAAACAATAGTATTTTTTGGATCTTTAGAATATAACTCACAATAAATGGGTTGTTTTAGAGGAGTATGTGCGGGAGTTGGATAAGTAGGAGGAGGTGGAGGAGTGTGATTTTCAAGAAGTGGTGGAGGAGTGGTATCAGCAGCCTAAAAGTATATTTTCATGTCTGTAAAAAAACTATATTTAGGATCTAATTATATCCACCATCATATCATAGATATCATGAACCTTAACTTACAAATATTTTATTTTTCATTTATAAATATATTTCATTAATGAATCTTCAAAATGAGGGAAAATTTTTTTACCAATAAAACTATCAGGAATCCTATTGCACAGCCCAATTTGTTGGTCTTTCCCAATGTTGTAGCTAAAATATCCATCATAACCATTGTTATTCTGGTCGTATAAGTTCTATTCTCCCCAATAAATAATTGTACAGAATATTCTAAAAAGTTTGTAGTGAATAAAAATAAAAAAATAATTGATTGAAATTAAATAAAATAATTAAGTAAACATCTTACAATGCCTTCATCTATAAAATTGACTCCTCTGTAGGATATTATACCGTAATTCTCATATAAACCCTCTTCAAGTTTTCTTTTTTTGTTGGGGGGATAAGAGAGTCAACCTCTTCTGATCCTGAAGACTCATTTCTCAATTTTTGAAATTTTTTATCTATCATTTTTTATTCCAAAAACATTTGACCTCCATGAGATAAAGTATGAGGGTATACATATCGGGATAGGATTTCTAGATGATATATCCATATTTCATATAAATTAAAAATGAATAAATCGTGAATATGACCATTAATATAAAAAAAGTCTAAAAGGTATTATTTCACTCACAAGAAACACTTCTTTTAATCTAGTTTCAACAATTTTATTCCATCTATATATATCTATAAGTGGATATATAAAGTATATCCCAAAAAACTCCAAGAACTATACATATATATATATTGAAATCCAAAATCATCCCACATGCATGTTTAAAATAAATCTCATACAAATACGATGAAGAAGTACAAGTAAATACCCATAATTAAATCTAATAAGTTATAAAGAAACAATCCCATATTTAGAGCTAGTAATGCCCATCATGGTCCACATAGTCTTCCTAGAAACCTGAAAATATTTGTGTATACGTAGGGTGAGAATACAAGTATACTTAGTAGGAAAAACCAAGGTCTCTCGTGAAAAAGTAGGAGATGAATACTAATTCCCCTGGGAGAAAATAGTTGAAACCAACACCAACTAACAAGGAATACTAGCCATCCTAACATAAAAAACCACACTCAATAAATAATTCAAGTCATGTAAGGTAATGTAATAATCACATCAATGTTTGGGTACCTTGCACCACTTCCCATTGGTTAACTGCTCGTACCATAATAAAAAATTTCGTAACGCTTCCACACTCTTCCACAAGCCCCTTGTCATAACCCACCAACACATACATGGGTCTCAGAGCTAGTCCCGCAACTTGGGTATAGAAATCTCACCACATCTCGCCCCAAAACACTATGGAAACAACCATAAAACATACCACCCATAGACACATGGGAAACAGTTATACCTCATCTAGAAGACACCCGGGAAGCACACCACATCTAATCTTGTAGACACTTGGAAAAGAAAACCTCTCCCATAGAAACTTGGTCCTCACAACTACAGAAAAAACCACATGAATAGTCATAGACTACTGATTCCTATAAGAGGGATCATGTAAGAAAATGTAACTAGACATACATCATACCCCCATGATTTTGGGAAAGGCACCCTCCCCCGTGACGATGGGGGTGTTCGGCATATAGTTCTCAACTTGGGTGTGGTGAATATATAAATCACAAGGAACTAAAATTATATATATTTGTATCAAACACTCATCCTAACCTATGGGGATTTTCAAACAAAAAATCAATCCCCAACACTGCATTTACTGCAACCTCTAAATTCACAGCTACACAACACGCCTCAAGATGATTCATAACCCCAAACAACTCAATTAATCAATTATATTTATTCATTAAGAAATAAATTTATTCAATACATCACTACCTTGGAAGATACCAACCAAATCATGAAAAAAATCCACAAATCATAAACCAAAAATATACATCACACCCAGCAACATAAACGTAGAACAACATGGACCTACAACTCCAATACTCAAACACAGCCCATCCAATCCGCAATCAATCAATGTCTGAACCTGAGATTCCATTACACCACCCGTACCACCCCAGATTATAGTCATGATCACAAACCCATCACTAACAACCACACAAGACACAATATTGAACAAAACCACACACAACACCCAACCACACCAAAAAAAGACTGTTGTATTCAAATTTATAAAAAAAATCATTCTTTAATTTCACTTTGATAATTCTGGGGTTATCACAGAGTACTTTCGGTCCCAATACATGCATTTATTTAACCGAATATATGTTGTTAATCAATTTTATATATACATCCGTTAAACATAGGATCAACAACAAGATATCAAAAGTTATCATGAGTGAAAAAAAACAAATACCACTAATGGACATGATTTTTAGTAGGCATGAAGCCCTTAAAGCTCACAATATCAATAAATAATAACTCAAAATCATGCTACACTTTTCCCTCGCCCTTGGTTATTGGTTTAATTCCATTTCAATTGTATTTATTACACTTGGATTCAATAGCCTTCCCATAGGAAACATTCATAAACCCACCCCACATGATAAAAAAATAAAAGAGTGATGATGGGATAACTCCCTTAAGAAACAGACAACCAGCACTTCCTCCTAGTGTTAGATAGGGGGTTCTCATTATGTAGGAAGAAGTGTCCGGGAAATATGATCCCAGTTTCTATATAAAAATATACTATATCTAGGGGAATAAATTCTTAGGGGATGCCTAGTAGTAATGGGAAATGGAAATGAATAAGGAAGAAATGGTCTCGTCTTTAGAAAGGCCAGATCTTATATCAATGGAAGAAATGGTTTCAAAGGCTATTAATGTCGTATCATGATCAATATCACACTTTTTGACCATCTAAAAGTCTACTGAGCATTATGAATTTAAATATATATATATAATATTATTTTAAATGGCTTCCAAAAAACTTAATATATGGTTTCAAATTCATTTTACATCCCACTATACTACAATAAAAGTAACTAATAATTAGTACAAAAATATTAAAATACAACTATTACATACAAATATAAATTAAAATGAAACATAATCAAAGAAAATTTAAAATAAAATAAACAATTTTTTATTCATATTTATTCCTATTAAATAAAATTATAAAAACAATAATGTGTGATCAAATGAGATAAATGAAAGAAAAAAATTCAAAAAAATATGTTTTAGTAACCAAAAATTAGTAAAAATATATACAAAACCAACTATACATATAAAAGTAAATAAAAAATAAAAAAAATAATACAATAAAAAGTAAACTAAACTAAAGAAAATTATTCATATTTGTTAAATTATTTAACTAAAATGATAGAATCATTAATGATAGATTAAAGGACATAAAAAATTAAAAACAACTCCTAAAATTGTGTGTGAATAGTAAATATTCTCTAATGTATTAAACTATTTTTTTTCACAAAAAACGAATATTCTTTGAATATAAAAAAACTAATCAAATAGAAAGTAAACTAAACTCGTTACTTTATAATTTTTTTTTACAATAGTGTTTAACTAATATGCTTACAGCATCTATGAGATTTGATATAACATAAATGAATTAAAACAAGTCCCAAAATGTTGTTTGAATAGTAAAAATTCCCCAATATATTACACAATTTTTTACACCAAAAATAATATTCCTTTAATATATTATTTTATTTAAAAAAAATAGTTTTATTTAATATATTAGATTTAAATTAATTATTTTTCCACAAAATCAACAAATAGATATGTTATATAAAGGTGAACATGGTAATTTAAACAAAACAAAACAAACATATATAAAAAAATTAACTTTTTAATTATAATATTTTTTTAATAAATAAAATAAAACTTATATATATATAATTTATTAAATTTTAAAAAGTAAACAATAAATAATATATGTTTCGTAAAATATTATTAACTTACAAAAGTATTGTTTTCCAAATTCTTTTCCTTCTGATCATTCTATATGAAACAAACCATTTCTATGACTTTATCAACAATGATATCTATTCATATTTCCGTGGTTGAAGGGATCTCACATAAATCATAATCAACATGATATTTTTCATCAAAAAAAAACACTTTTACATGTAAAATGATAGGCCATTACATATTATATTAATCATGAACATATAAATTATTTTCCATGTGCTTCCATGATAAAAGGATTATCTATGTATTATAATCTTTTTATAATAACTAGTTTTCTTGTGAATTCATGTTGTCTTACACTATTTTTTCCAACAACACATTTTCATTTAAACACTATTACTCAAATTTTAATGTAATAAACCTCTCATGTTTATTTAATGAATCCATAATATTAACTTAATGTATATATATTTTTATTTTCCACTAAAAAAGTCATAACTTATACAAACAACAATAAAATGATATTTTGAACTGAACTTATATTGTCTAGATCTTTTGTATAAAAGGTATATCCATTAATTTCAAACTCTGACCACGTAATAAAATTTAATCTTGGGCCACCCACTAACCACCTCAATGTTTTTAATGAATTAGATCTTCCAATAATAGTCTCCTTAAACCATAGAAAAATGGTTAATATCATTCAAAATTCAAATATCATTCTTCTCTTGATAACATTTGTTTAACACATTAATATGAAAAGATATATTTATATGAGAATCATCTATATTATTCAATATTTAAAAATGTACCTTCATTATAAATTCACATGTCAAATGCTTTACTTTCAATCCATGGATCCTGTTTCCACCATAATTTACTCATTTATTGGGAGATATAAGAAAATTTATTTGATGTACAAAAGATATGTAGTTTTAACAAAACAATAAAACCTCAGAAATATACTTCACAATAATGGATGCTTCTAGTTGATATGGATTCTTAACATAACCCAAAAATATCATTATATAACTTTCCAAACAATATATCCAACGTAGATATATTTTATCTAAATATTTAGATCTTTCACCAAATAAAAGACTAAGTGAACCATGGTATCAATGAATGATTAATGAAAACAAATTTCCTATTGAAATAGTATAAAAATCTCTTTGTTATCCACATTTTTCAAATCATTTAGAATAATATCCTTTTTAAAAATTTAATTGGAAATTTACATAGCATCATGATAGTTTTTCTAACCTATATGGGAAATATTCAATGCAATGCAACTGGTGTGAGCTATTGTATCATGATATAAAAATCTTGACGTATCATAACATCAACTTCAAATCCTTCAGTGGAAAAAAATTATTTACATTTGATGAATAACCATGTGACAGTTTGATATCATAAAGACATTAAAAAAAGTTAATTTTATCATTCATGGATAATGTGTGACAATATGGAGGCATATAGGTTCCCGTTCCATTAATAGTGGGAGGTAAATCCAAATGTCTTCCCATTGAGTAAATCCAATCTTGAATTCATCCCATCTTTAGTCTTTCATTTAATAACTAACATTTTTCCGATCAATGTATCACTTATATTATTCTCCACATATATACCATCAATATTATGTTTCAACCTCATGATATCTCCAATATGGTAGCTCAAAAAATATTGATTGTTTCTTCCAAATATTTCTATCATTACTATAATTTTCTGTCTTTACGAAAGTCACATCAATGTTTTTCACTGTCTAAAAAAATTATTGGTGAAAAAAGGTTTTTTATAAATATCAAATTATTATAATTATAATGTGGTGTTTGATTATGGGATATGGTGGATGAAGGTGGTGAATGAAAACTGAAAGATAGAAGTAAAATATATGGAAAATTGGAACCACAAATACAAATGAAAAAACCTTGGATGAAAAAAAATTGAAAAAATAATCATGAACCATAAATTAATATTAGAACTATGATTATTGAGAAGTTAACAACAATTTAATGAAGTCACAAAGAGATTCTCATGAAAAATGATAGTGGTGGATTCCAACTCATAGATAAAGCAACAACAAAGAAAAATTGGAACTAAAAATACAAATAACCTGAATGCCCATAAAATGGAAAAAATAAAGACCATATATAAATTTAATTCCAAACTAGGATGAGTGATATTAATGGTATGAAGCATGAGTTTCTTTCAATGATTGGTGAATGTAGATGTACTTTCTGGATAGAAAATGAAAGTTATTCCAATAAAATAATCGATGAAAAAAGATATTTGAGCCAAAAAATTGAAGAATAGATTGATTGATGGCCACCAATAAAATATAGAAGTGTTAGGGTTCACCATGAGAGAGAAAAACATGGGGTTCCACATAAAATAATTTAAAAAATGACTCCACCCAATAATAGATAAAATTATAATTCTTTTTCATGTCAATTATTTTTCATTTCGGTTATTGAATAACTGACCTGGAAAGTTTTGGTGTGTTATTTTAAATTTCAGTTACTCAATAACCAAAGTAAAAAAAAATATTTTGACATCAGTTATTCAATAACTGATGTGACATGTATCAATGTTTTATTGACCACATCATTTATGTGACAACCTATGTAAAAAACCCAATTTTTCACATCAATTATAGATAACCGATGTTGACAATATATCGGGATAAATCAATTTTTCACCATTGATAATATCTATATAGTCTCTGCTATGACATTAATACATGATCCCTTGATATTCCAATTCTTACCATGATTATTTCCAAATATCAATTCCTTGTATCTCAAAATCATGCATTCATCTTAACACTTCTTGAACCATGTACATGTAATGATATTCATTCTTCACCATGTATGTTTTCCATATATGTTATCAATCTACATACATCACTATATTACCTTACATTAAAATCCTCATTGATAGGATTTCAACCTAACACAATGTCACTTGTTAGATCTAAGGGGGAGAAATGATATAGAATAAGAAAAAAACTAGAATAAAATCATTGTATTTAACTAGAAAAACAATAGGAAGAGTAATTATATAAGATTAGAGTGAAAATAAATAAAAGTATGAGACATAAAATAATCATTGTGGAAGAAGACTTATCTTCCAAGATATATAGTCTGGTACACCAAAGGTTGAAACCTCCCAACTTTCTAGGTGAATTATGGATGATAATTATACCCCTTTACCCATTGAATTAACCCTTATTTAATACCCAATCCAATGACCAACCATCTACCCCAACAACTAATGAAGGATAAGTACAACATTTCCCTCCCCATCACATTCCCACTCTTGGTAGCACCACAAAACCTAAAAACACAACTAACACTATAATCCAAGCCATCCCAACATTCCTAAATATTTATTTTCCCTTACAATACACATTTTCTTCAATGTTTATTTTATTAAATGATATGTGGGCTAATTTTTCTAAATCTCTAATGAGGCCAATGAGTTAATCAGAACCAGTTGATATATAATATCCACTAACTTTCTTCCACTTGAGGTCTAGTAGGCTAGTGTGGATCATTCTACTACTTATTATTTAATTGGTTTATTACTAATGAAAACCCTTTCCCAATCATACCAGTCTCAGAAACCTTCATAACTACTTACATTCTAATAAAATCAACATTCCCAAATCTAGGAAACATTATTATATAAAAAATCACTTGATCCACCTGATGTATAACATCATCAGTAACAAGGACAACATCATTAAGGGGTGTTTAATGAGATTATTTTAAACAGTTAATGATGAAATCATAGGTAACAACTCCAGTAGTAAAAAAACCTCCCTAAATATGAGAGTAACAACTTGTGCTTCCAATAAAGTAGTTACACTGCCCTTACCAGGAACTATAACAAAAACATTCCACCATCCAACTACAATATCCATAGCTTCTACAATTATATAAATTTTTGGAACATAATGAAACTCTTCTCTATGTGGTTGTCTTTGATCCTCTATGAATTATTTTTGGTCCCCACCAGCCCATGTAATTCAACTCTAGTTGAGGATTTGAACCTTAGAAAGAAAAATATTAATTACACGTTGTCAACAATTTTGTTCCGTTCTTTTAGAAAAATGATAGCGACAATACCTTCTCATCCATTAGTTAAGATTTCCCCACATATTAGTAAACCATTAAAACCAACATTTTTTAACATCATAATGACACCTCATATATCCCATTAATAAAACCTGAACATATAAGAACACTTTCAAATGGACCACACTATAACTCTCTATAAGAAATAAAACTCTCTAAAAATAATTTCTATATAAAAATTTTGACTTATAAGCACCAATGAAATAAAGAAGGAAATTGATTATGATTCTCTCATTCTAAGGAAATCGGTCCTATTACAACCCTCATCTCCTAGAGTTTTCATGAAAATAGCAACCCCATTTTCACTTTGAGCTGTGGCTATGCCACCATTGATTCAACCAAAAAAACATAAAAAAACCAGGGTCTTTATTATTTTAATAAAAAAGATATTATGGAAATGTGAATTGGTACTATTGGTCTTATATATCTATAAATTTACAAAAAAAAATAATTCAATAAAATTATCTACTATAAAAAAATCATATAGATACAGTAAAATTATACCTACACTCCCTCTAGTTCGACTCCTTCCCATTCCCTGAAATCAACCCCATATTTTATCTAATTATAAAGAAAGTCATTTCCATTTATATAAAATTACTACATTGACTATACATGTCTAACATTGAACCTTAAAGTACCATGTACTACTTTTGTAACCTAGCTACATCGACACCCTCTTTGTAAACTTCCTCTATCAGATCTGCAACCAATGATACCACATCAAGTAGCTTCATGGATGGTGGAAAGATTCTCGTGTCACTGGTACAATTATTTTCTAAATCAATTGAATTTGGTCCAACTTTCATATGAACTACATAGTAAATGTTGCACTCAAATCTATAAAAACCTAACACACAACACCACCAGAAAAAATCATTTTCCTATAGAGATGACTAATACCAATAATGAAATCTTCTAACTCACAAAAAAACTACCTACATCCACAATGACTTCATCTTCTAATCCAACACAAAAATATTTTGTATATATACATTCATATTACACATTATATAATACTCCTTGTGGAGAATCATAGGGGAATTTTTCCTCCACCTCACCATTGACTTCATGCCTTATTCGATAAACAGTAATGAATTCTACCTTGTCACAAAGTTAAAAAGGAAACATGAATTTCTTTATTATAAATAAATCATATGTTCTTGGTATCAATCCCACTACTACTCCAATGGCAAGATTCAATGGTGAATCAATAAAAAATGTCCCTCCGTGGTATTCTTTTTTATCATAACCACAATTGAACTCAAATCAAAAATTGCCTCTATATGAAGTTCTATATTGGTATTTAGTTTCCACCTATCATCTTCCTCCTCCATAGAACACGTCACCTATAATAGTTTTTTTATTCTATTAAATACAAGTAATTTATTTATTTTTCCTAAAAAGCTCTATAATTCATTCTTTTTGTCCTATAGAATGAATTGTTCCTCCCATAACTGCATCTTATAATTCATAATATCCTCATTGAAGTCACCAATGAATGAGAGCTAATCCTATAATATTTTTTCCCTGATTCCTATCCATTGATTACTATTATTATCTTTAAAACGAATGTTAAAATGTATGAAATCCACTCTTTTACCATTTTAACAACATATATCATCCTCCCTACAAATTTATCTAAAAATGAATAGATTTCTTCCATGTATGTATGATTTTTACTCAATTATATCATCTCTTAGAATGTATGCATCTCTCATGGAAAGCACTAAATGTTAAGAATTCAAAAAACATGAGGTCTCTTTCTAGATAAGGGAGATAAAATAGTGAAATAATAAAAAAACATGAAAAATCAGGGTATATGGCTAGAAAAATCATAACAATAGTAATTTAACTATGATTATAAAGGGAAAATATAATAATAAGGAACATATAATAATATCTAAGGAAAAATGATTGTCCCTTCAGGATTCGTGGTATGGTCCTCAAAAGGCCAAAACCTCAATGATAACTAGCTGAATTACAAATGATGATAATCCCCCTTTCACCACTGCCTTCACCATTATTTAATACTACATCCTAACTACCAACCAACTACTGAAACCACTAATTAAGAAGAAGTAAAACATTTCCCTCCCCAATATATGCCAACTTATAATTACTCAACCAACCGAACACCAACAACTAACCTTGATGTTGGCTAGCACCACATTCCCAACATTTTTGTCACTCCTATAGTGTAATTTTTAGGAATTTTATCATTTATTTATATTCTTGATTTTATCTATATATTTTTTGGATTTTTTCAAGAAAAATAAGTTCTTTGGAGGGGATGATGGCGGCATGTGATAGGTGCATGGTAGGTATAAACCATGTTCTATTACTTAACAACTTTGTGGCATAGACAGAGGCATTGAGGAGCCCACTACATTAGGTGAACAACCATGTGAAAAGACCTAGTAATCCTTGTGGCACTACTACTTGTGAAATAGGTACTCACATGGTTTCTTAGACCATGCGTCTTTCCCAATCATTAAAAAATATGAATTTCCAATTTTACCTTCCAATATTTCAATCCATTTTATCTTCATTTATTAGCATTCAATTTCTTCATCCCCATGAATTCCTCTCATATTATCCAAAATCCTCTTAGATAGAAATCCTATGTGGTTTTAGCTTAGTTCTTCAAGATTCATCCAATTAAGTGTCTCTTCCTCACTTCCCTTGGTCTCTTATCCTTTCATATTGGTTTTACTTCTCTCTGATGGTTGTTTTCACCTAGAGTGGGTTAAATGTGAATTTTTTGGATTGAATCATGATGTTGGTCGAATGTTATTGCTTCAATAGGATGTCTTATTTTATTGTAATGTGGATATCAACTATAATTTTTTTTATTTCAAATGGAAATATATGTGGCTCTGTGTTGTACTATTATTTGATGAGTTTAATATATTGGCATTATTTTCTATTTTCGTTAAATTTTGTTGTGTGTGGAAATGGGTAATTCCAAATTTGTTTTTGTTCATAAAACATTAAAATGACTTATCCCAATTAAAATACATATAAATTGTATTTTTGACCTGTTATAACATGATTTTTGATATAAGGGGATTGGAATTTGTTTAAAATGGAAAATGCACTTTGGATCCATGGCTACCTATAAAGGAAGGATAAGACTAGTATTTATGAAAACTGTTAGGGACACATCATGGGTATCTCTTGTAGGATAATGATGAAATACTAAAAAACAATGTGATATGGATTAATACTGTTATAGCATAGGTGTTTTCCCTCTAGCAGCTCATTCAAGGGAAGGTTATATGTTTAATAACTACGATTCAACGTACCTAGAACATCAAAAACCTAAATACTTTGTGATTTTCCAAAATTCATATATTCTATTTTTATCTATTTTTATTTTTCATAAAATGGTTACTTTACATTCAAATTGAATCATGTTTTCAAACTAAATTGGTTTTACTTTTTTTTAAAAACTAACATTTTTATTTATCTTATCATAGTAATGCATGGAATGGTTGGTGGGATCCTACTTCTCAAGTGAGATCAAACCGTATATATAACCAACGGGTATATGTAGACCATGTTATTTCTGATTTGAGTAGAGGAAGGCCTTATATGGAGTTGGAAATATGCATTCTTGTAAGTGTATTTCCTTCTGGTAGGTGTTGGTGGTGGTGATAAGGAGGGTGTTGACCCTCATGCCCATGGATGTTTTTTGTTTCTATTATTGGTCCATTACCCTTTTTCTCTTTTTTTCATTATAAATGTAAGTGTAACATGAAACATGTGCATGCCTCTTTTGTATAGAACTGTTATGTATTTTTAATATCAAGTTTTTATCATGTTGTATTGATGGTTTTAATAGACGTAGATTTTTATAGTCCTTGTATAATAATTTCCAAAGGATTTCCCCATTACCCACGAACTATTTTCCTTCCCAAGGGGATTTGAAAATCTCATCGGGCCATGACACTTGGTTGGTTAGGTGTTGATTTGGACGATAGACCAGACCGTATCATGACAATTCATGGTTTCCACACTCTCATTTTTTAATGTTCTTCTACCATAAAAACACTTTTACAACATTCCCCTCCATTTTATTTTTTTTCTGAATTAGACAAAAATATATAACACAAAATATTTTATTTCAACATAATTGTTCTTTAACACCTAAAAATCATTAATTTAAAAAATACAAAAAAAATCTTCAAAACGAAACATTATTCACATTAAAACACCTCCTCATTCCAATAATATTACAAATAAAACATTTAAATGATCATAACAATGTTTATAATAAAAAATTAGAATCATCTTATCAGAACCCATTTTGAAAAACCGAAAAATCCACAGAAAAAATAAAATATTTTAATTGAATTTAATACAAAGAAACATACAACTAAAATATGTTTTAAACTGTTAAACGAACTAATAAAGATTTTTCAACCTCATTTTTTATGCTTCTGTAATATTTATGTTCCTCAAATATAAAATCAATTCCATATGTCTAAATAATAAAAAATAAACAATTTCACAATTTATATAAGCCACACAAGGGGTGTAGATATTTCTTTAGTTGAATAATTCATCGAAAACATCTATAAAGAGATGATAATGACTCTAATGAGGTGTTTTGAACTATGATTGAGGTACTCTAACCTCCTATATCAAAATAACCATATAAAATTGAGGGTTCCTCCATGCCTTGAAAAAACACATAAATTTATAAATCCTTAAATATATAAAAATGAATGTATTAGAAGTAATAGAGGATGAATAAGAAGAACAATAATAGAAATAATGATTACTTTACCTTACATGAATATCCTCCATTGATGTGGATAAAATAATAGAAATAAGATGGAGGAGGAGGGCTCACCTACTTGGACATCCAAGGATAAATGACGCACCCACCAAAAATGGGAGGGGGTATCTTAACATATTCATTATAATAATACTAATAATAATAAAAATATTAAAACCAAAAAATAATAAAAATAATAACAATTTTAACTTGAAACTGAATTATTTAATACTATAAAAGTTATATTAAAAACAAAACCAAAAAAATATAAATAAAAATATGAATTTTTTTGGGGTACAAGAATATAGAGCAACACACACACTCTTCTAATTGGAACTAGGAAACAACCCCCCTATAAGGGTAGAACCACCACTAGATTGAACACACACATCCAAACATGGTTTTAAGACCTTAAAATATGGCTATAAGACCTTATATACAAGGATTATAGGCCTTAGAACAAAGACCCCTTCCAGATATAAAGAATTTCTTTGAAAAAACATGTTTTCTCTGATAGTTTCTATACATTATATAGTGATATTACACTACCTATAGAAATTCACATCCACCTAGAATTGAATACTGGTTTCTGGTCCATCATTGTCCCACTTAGTACAACTGTGCTACTAGTGCACCTATATAATAATAATTATAGTAATAATTATAGTAATAAGAATTAGAATAATAATAATAATAATAATGAATTTTACTATTATTTGTCAGTATAAACATATTAAACAACGCACACATACCACAATAGAATATTGGAACCCCCCAAGGGTGACATAACTCAAATTACACTATTTCATTACAAAATGAAAAAAAAACTTTTACAATATTGATTGAACGTGTTTGCAATTGCTTTATTTTCCTTCAAAAGAGTTTTAAGAGAATATTCTAATATGGATGGGTATAATAAATATAATCAAAAATATCACATGTATTTTAAAAATAGGTCCCATGATCCAAAATAAATTTATTACAATAAATATGCACACCCACACTCACATGTAAAAATAAAGGACAAAAAAAGATATAAAATTACCAAAAATAGGGAAAGTAATAAAAACACTAGCGAAAACAAGAATGAATTATAATGCATATTGTAACAAAAAACAATTAAGTTTAATGTAAAATAAAATAAAATAATATTATGGTACAATACACTTCATAATCTGGCCATATCCCAAGGTACAATATCCTTATAGTTCTCAAATACTAATATCCCAATAAGAAATACCTCGATATACATAAATTTTTATACATTGAAATGATCATGAATATTATCACTTCAAATTTTACCTTTTTTAGGATCTACCACAATATTTACACACTTCCCATACTTCCATGTCTCATATATTTAACCTAACATTCAGTTTCATCCATGTGTTCTGTTGTTCCAACTATAAAATTGGATTTTCAAAAAAACACAACAATGGGTCTAAAATGAAATTTTTATGTCAATGATATGAAATAAAAATTAGGATCCTTTATCTCTAACTAATATATATTAATAATCATTAAATTAACTATCTTCATAGAATCTTTTAATGGTATTTTATTTATCTCACACATTTTAATGGTGATAATTTCTTATATTTGTATGTAGTTGTAAAACTTATTTATTAATACAACATGGACAAGAATGGGATCCTTAAGTACATTATGTTATTTTTAGAATAATATATTATATAATATATAGATTTTATAATTGTTATTGAAACATTATTTTTTAAATATTTAAATAATATCTTCTAGGAATTTAATTATTAACATTTTCATCGAATAAATATTTTTTCCATTACTTGTAGTGGAATACCATTCTTCAATTTTTTGTTTTAATCCTTGAACATCTTAAAAAATATTTGGATTGTCCATATATATCTCATGAGAAGTATTTATAGAGAAATAAATCTAAATATAATAAAACAAATCATCCTTATAATAACTATTATTTATTCCAAATAAGGTTTCTACCCAAATCATTAAACCATCTCTAATGGATTGAATTTGATTTTGAAAATCCTCTTTATCATGTTGATAAAATCACAAGGATCAAATTAGTTTACAATTGACTGTTCAACACCATTATTATTTAACTAATCAATATAAATTGATTTCATCCCTTTTTTCATTGAAAAATATTTTCCAGTAATTAAAATTTTTATGCCCATGAGAATTATAGAAAATAATATGATGGAATTAAGTCTTTGAGATGATTCAACCAAGTGTCCAACATTTTTGACATTCCACAAAAAAAATATTAAATCTTTTAAAAAGAAACCTTCAAATAAATATAATCATCAATTTTAGATAAAAAAAATGTCTATTAAAGTAGAAGAATGATTGAATTCTACCAATATAAATGCATGGTCCCAAAATCAGTATTTTTTTGCTTCCATGTAATTACATAACCCACAGAGGCCAACCATTCTAGTGGAATATAGATACATTACAACTCCAAGTCCGCTTCTAATTGGAGAGGGGAATGAAATAATAATTGAGAAGTAATAATATAAAATGGGAGGCCTTAAAATAATGTAAATGTACACACAACCCAAATCATATCCATGAAACAATGTAGAGGAATAAAAAAAATCTAGAGTGTAAATGTGCTTGCAACAACCACTATGAAAATACAAAAAAAAATTATGAAAGTATAATCCAAATAAAATTGGAAAAAATAAAATCCCAATAAAAAATAAAGTCTCAACATAGAAAAAATTGTATTAAAGGAAAAATAATAGAGCCTGTCTCTTGAACTCTACATATGACCACTGTATATAGTCAATTCACGCATGTATAACTATTCTCCATCAATATCGCCATTGAATTGTCCATAATATACATATAACATAACATGTGAAGTAAAATCACATGAATGGGTGAATATATAAATTCCCATTGGGATGCCCTGAAAACCACAAGGGGAAAAAAGTAAGATACAACAAGGGTTAGATCAGCCATTAATAAGAGGGAAACAAAACCATAAAAGATATATGCATAAGAAGAAACCCATTAGAGTGAGAAGTGAGATCTCCGTCTCACATACCAACCAAATTCTATTAATCTATTTGTAACACCAAAATTTCATCGCGGATGCCCTGAATCAAATGCAACACCACCATAATTTTTGTTGAGGGGCCTGGTCCTCACTATAGTGCACTATAGCTGAGCGAGCCATAACTATCATGGAGGACCTGCACACTGTCGTAGCTCGAATATGGGGGAATACTACTCTATCGATTTAGGATATGTTCCTATTATAGTGTTTCACCATCACTACCTATAAAGTGTATGTGGGACCTATGACCTAGTGAAAAGGGGTATTTCCAACCCTAACATCAATATGATGATCCTTACCTAGTCACTGTTTTTTTCAAGGGTCTCTTAAAGAAGAGTCATGCTCAGAACACCTCATATAATATTACTAATTCCATAAAGAAGGATAATTGTTTTCATTATGGTAAAACACTTAGGATAAGATACTTGTGGGTCGAAATATGAGTACCAATGAAATAGATAAAAGAGGAAGAAGTTGTCGGGACAAGTAAAAGACATGTATGGAGGTCCACACGATGTGTGACCCTACCTCATTTCTGGGTCGTATTCTCCTATAGACATGTCTTTAAAAACCATTTAATACTAAATATAATTTATGAGTGATAAATAGTGCATATCAACCACTTAGGGCCTACCTCTATTCTCTATGTTATGCCTAAGTACTTTGGGTCGTCCTCATTTACCTGGATGTGTCTATGCACCTGACAATATAGTTGGAAATTCCCGTTTACCATTGGGAATGCTGATATACTTATAGATTACATGGAATATCATTCCACACATGGTCCCAAATATGATAAAATGGAACACTGTTTGGCCACCTGGGGTGGGATCACATAGCATGTGGTCCAAGACACACAATGTTTGACCCTTATCTTCCCCAAAACCCATGTTTCCATAGATGGGGAACTACATGGTGTATGTTCCTAAAGTACATGCTATGTAGTTATGGTTTTCGAAGAAATCCAGGATGATTCATACATTATCATCGCACCAATTCAACCTTTATTTTTTCCCTTAAATGTACAAGGGGTTATATATATATATAGGGTCATACCTATCAAATCTATCATCAGTGTCCAGATTCTGGCAACCCGAACCCCACATGGCTTCGTCTATCACTCTGTAGATCACTCATTTCAATTTCTAATCCCATATATAGGGAGTCATCACCCACAACTCAAAATTTCCCCAATCCTTCTTAAAATCTATAATAAATTCTTCTTTTATGAATGTTCAATGAATCTTGGGGTTCTATCATGCTTGAACCCACCCCATCAATGTCAAATTGTAACCCCATTGTCCAATGACAAAGAATGTGATGGAAGGAAGAGTGAAAATAAATAATCTAAGTTAATTTATCATCGACTAATCATTATTATATCGAGATCACATAAATATATATATAGAGTGATTTAAGGTGAAATGAATGAATTAAATTAGATAAATATAACCAATAAATTTTTGGGCTCCTGAGAAGAAAAATTAAATCACAAATCAATAAGAGAATATAAGTATCGATGATCACTATTTTAATAAAAGTGGTAGAAACACAAATTAATTATACCTACCACAATTATTGATGGATAATTGTTTAAGAACATGTTTTCCAGTGATGAATAAAACCTATTGTGTTCAATAACTCTCAATCCACCCCAATCAGATCATCATTCACCATCAGATCTTGATCTATAAATAAAGAATATCTATACCTCATCTTAAAATTTCCTAGGGTTATGCAGTTAACCTTGGATAAATTTCATAAATACATACTTATAGAGGTTTTAATTTAGGTAATTTAAAATAAAATAATTTTATATCTTTATTTATTTTAATTACAACCCATGTCAACAAATACTTCAACTGAACACCCGATTCCAACTAAATTTATGTTGCTCATAGGATTAAACCCACATTATGGAATAAACTATGGCCTCATATTTTCCATATAAAGTCTAGAGAAATGGGAAAATTAAATATACACTATAAAAATGATAATTTGAATTAAAATATATTAATATTTCTATATATTAATATTGAGATCCCGAGACACCCAAACATTGTGTCAACTCCAAGAATTAATCTGCATATATATAATATTGTATTAAAAGGAAATATTCAATGAAACTAGAGTTTCTATATTCTATATCTATCATTAATTTAGTACCAATATATAGAATTGTATATATAGGAATGGTTGAATGCTAATAGTTCTTGTTCATCTTATAAATAAAAACCCAAACCATGGAATATGAGTTCTTAAAATTAAAAGAGTTAAATTTAAAATCCAATTCATGAATATGAAGAATAATTTTATTTTGTGATAAATATCAAAATATATAAGAACACATCTTCAATTCGTCATATGAAAATAAAATATTTAGGAATCCATGAAAAAATAACACCATTATCCTATTATAAAATACATAAATTGAAGAGATCATATTGATTAATCCTTCAGTATTCCAAGGTTTTTAATCTCTAAGAATAATCATGTGAGAAATAATTGAATACTGATGCATAACCATCATTTTAGACAATAATTATTGATTCATAGAAATATATGATATATAATATTTCTAAATGATCCTTCCAGAATAAACATCTCTAATCGAATTATAGGATCTATTAATCCTTTTATCATCATTCAAACATTTAGGATTAATTATATGGACTAGTTATTGAATAATACATTATAAATAAATACATTTATTGATAATTTCAACCACATGATAATTATTTTTCAAATAACAGACAAATACTATGGTTTGATTGAAAAAGTAACTGATCAAAAAATCCATTAGAATTTAAATCCCAATTCATCGTTAAAAATTGACAGGTCTATAATCCCATGTTATCATAGGACCATATTATAAATAAAAAATTGAAAGAAATTGTATTAATGTAATATATATTTTCCATTACAAGAAGGAATAGAGTAGTTACATCAAACTAAGAAAAGGGGAAACAAGATCTACCCATGTTTGTCATGGTGTCGGTCAAACCATTTTCTCATAAAATTCAAGTGAAATGATAAAGAAAATAGAACTAATGAGGTTCATTAATTGAGACCATTGTGTTTAAATAATACATGAAATTAAATTCATCATCTTGAAATCATACACTGTAACCATTGAATCCATCACAAGCAAGATGTGACTCCAAATGATCCTCCTAATCATCTAAAGTGAAATCATTTTTTCTTAATCTCATCATAAATTTATGATGATTATTTATAGTGGATGTTGTATTATCCATTGATCTTGAAATCCAATTCCTATAATACTCCACTATATGAATATTTATATTCCTTAATTGACCCATATCTTTTGATCATAATCTTTATTGACATTTGTGCTTTTCCAGAATAACATTGGAGGGGGGTGTAAGGTTTAATGTTTCTAGAAATACAATATCTATTAAAAAAATCAATTACTTTAGTGATATATTAGCATAACCTAGTTGAATTACACTAACACTCCTCATAAATGTGAGTATGTAGAGCATAAAATCGTTAAATGATTTTTTTTCATAATTTAAATATTTATGATTCAACCTAGAGATATATATCATATCAAACAAAGAAATATGAAAAATATTATTTGTTTTATTAATGATATTCCTAAGAATAGAAGAAAAAACACCATAATTCCCTCATAGATAAATTTTTCTAACTCAAACAGATCATATAAAAACTCTATATAGCATGAGAATACTTATAATTGATAAAAAAAGTGATCATGGAAATCCTCACACATTTATCAAAAGTGGTTGATTTTTCATAATTTCATACATAAATTCTAGAGACATAACTCTATAGGAATTATATTTTGTTAAAATTATGAAATCATATTATATTATAAATGATTAATAAATGTTTATTAAATCCATGAGCTAATACAATTTCTCAGTGTTTCTACCAATTATAAAGAGGTAGTGAGTTTTTCAATTAATCATATCATCATGAGTATATTTCAAAATTTTGATATCCTAGGAATGTAGGAACATGTAATAAATTATCAAATTCCTAGTATCTATAGGTAATTGATTTGAAAAATCTAGTCCATAAATTATGAGAATATCAAAATTTGATTAATAAACTTGTATAGATCAAAAAATGTTGTACCAAGATAATTATTTGAACAAAAAAATTTTCTTTAACTTTTGGATACAATCCATCTATATTGTAGTATATTTCTAGAATAAATACATATAATATAATTATATAAAAAGGAATTTAGAAAATGAATATTTTAACTCATTATTATTGGCATAATTCTGTATCCAATAAAGTTATTTGAATCATTTTATTCGTTTACAAGCCTCCAAATAAACTAATCCTATAAAGCCTAATTGGAGAGATCCATATGTGGTTTTTAAAGTTAATATACAACTTCTTAATCAGTTACATTGGCCATAAATAAACCATAAATGTATGAATTAAATTTGAAATAATGGTTGAGTTAATTGAACTTACACTTCCAACCATGGATCGTGTTTTACCTATCCATGTGGGATGTTTATTTTTGAAACTATGAAATTATCATTAAATAATCATGTTTCTAGTGTACCCCAAAATAATAGAAATCTAATGTACTTGAATAGTGGAGATACTTCCTTAATGTTAATAATTTCAAACATTTGGGTCTTTCTAAAAAGGAAAAACCCCATTATAAAGAAATTGGTATACTTATCCCAATGAATAGCCTTCCCATTAACACCTTAATAATGATCTAACACATTTTCAAAAGAATTATGATTCTTAAAAGATCAACGATGAAAAATATTCATATCATGGTTAGTGAAGAAAGAACACATACAACTTGTATTGGAACTATATTCCTCTCATTAACAATATTTATGAGAAGCCTTCTAATATAATCAACTACAATAGAAAAAAAATATTATAAATGGGGTCACTCTATATAAATCCCATTGAATAAGATAAATATTCCTCAGGACCCCGATTAATAATGATATAAGGTTTATCTATTTTATAAACCATCCTCAATCCAATGAAGGAAATAATTACAACCAAATCTATTCATGACTTCAAATATGAAACTATATTTTATAATGTCAAAATATTTCCAAAAATTTCATTTAGGAGTTATTTTTTGACTTATAGTGAGAATATGGGCAAGGTGACACATATAAACGTCATAACCAAACAACCTTGAATTTTCTTACCATGAACAAACACAAAGATTTTTTGGGAGATAATATTTCTAACAACCCTACCCTGCCTATTTTAAGAAGACATGAAAATAATTTTATAATCAATGATTCCCATATAAATGGGAATGTATTGAGAGATTTTAATAACATTGATTTCATTTGGGGGAGGACCATGAACTGAGAATTTAATCCACTTAGAATAAACCCTTTTTGTAAAAAGGATGTAACCCTTATGAAAACATCAAAGACAATAATTTTATGATTTTTTTTAAATAACTTATTGGTGTATCCATCAAGAATAGAAACACTACCAAGATTAAAATAAAAATATATTCCTTAACATCCTATTGATTAGGGGTTTGATAGATAATATAGATTTCTACCAAAGTGATAGGTTAAGGGATAACACCATACAGAGAAGGATTGATCACATTTAGAACTTTATTTAAGATATTATAATAGTATTATTGAATATTATCTTTATTAAAGATAATATGTTTTTTAATTTCACCATAAATATTTATGTGATTGAAGGACTGATTGATCTTCCATGTTTTATATATCCTATTAAATAATGATTTATTCAAATCCAATTCATTGATCCATCTAACTCAGTAATTTTCTAAAATAATACTCTCCTCAATGAAATGAGAAAGTTGAGCTTTAAAAGAAACATAAATATCATTTTTTATAACATATTCCTCAATGTCAATGTGATTATTCTAAATCAACTCTAATTCATTCTCAAGAACAAAAGTATCATTGTCAACTTATTTGAAATTTCTATTACTCTAATACTTTATCTTAATCTTTAAATGTTTATATTTCAAAGGGAAATCATAAATATCATCATCAGATATCTGAGAAGTGTATATTTTAGACACTATGTCTTTAAATTTTATTTTTTTAACTAAAACATTCAAATGTAAATTTATTTATAATTATTAATTTTTTACGGTTGGAAATGATGGGATGGTGAAAAAGTTCATTTTGAGATGGGACACAAAAGAAATATATTCAGTATAGTCGAAAATAGTGTTAAAATCCCACGTGATTATCCCAGGAAATGATATTTTCATTGAGAATGAATCCAATTTAGACCAATTTTATATATATATTTGTATCAATTAAAATTATAAACAAAGTGGAAAATCATTTTATCTACTCAAAAACTAAATATAAAAGTGACCATTAACTTACTAATATTAAGAAGAAATATATTCAAAATTTTCTAGGAATATTTTTTTTTGTTTTTAATGGAAAAGTACTGAGAATTTGAAGTGAAAACTATATAACCTAATATCCCAATATTTATAATCTTTTTCATTTTAATGTAAAACATATATTATGAAATGAAAAAATAAGATCTTTATTTTTAACAATAAGGCTATAAAGGAACATATAGTTTAAGATTTTGTTATCCTCTAATATTTCCAGTATAAGACATTTATTTTCAAATTTATTTTTACTTTTTATTTATTTAATCTTGAGTATAAAATAATTTTATTAGAAGAGAATTTTGTTCTTCCTTTAATCTTGAATGGTGTCACTTTTCATATCCAGATACATCCCCTGGTTCACAAAATTTATCATGTTTTCTTTAAATACATTTTATTTTATCCACATTGTTATCCAATGAAGTATCCCATATTTAATTTTATTTATTGTTAAAGGAATATTCATCTAGATTATCCTCCACTTTATTGAAAAAAATATATTTCTCTTACTTCTCCTCCTCTACCACAATTTCACTCCAGGATTTCCTCTATGTGGATCAATAAGTAGCTTGATTGTCTGTTTCCTAATTGGAAAATGGATGAGATTTCTATATAATAGAATATGGATCTGAAAGACCAAATTCTTATTATATCACCCTTAAAAGTTTATTTGGAATATTTAAAACTAGTGAACCATTTATAGTGTCTTTCTTCTTTTTGAGAACAAACAGATTTGAGGCCTTAGAATTTTATTCAACTACATTTATAGACTAATCAGAAACCATATAAGTGTTTGGATAACATCCTTAAGAATTATTTTTACTAAATTCTTAGTAAAATAAATTATCAACCCCATTTTCATCTTTATCATATTTGACAACATTTTTTTAGGATTCTAATTTTCCTTTTTTAAAATTAATCTTTTGAAAAACCCTAAAATTAAAAACTAAATTTAAAAATCATTAATTTAGTTACAAAAAAACATTTAATAAATTATATTTGAAATTAAACATCAATATTTATACCATTTACATAAATATAATCAATACTTGGAAGATGGTTGTGTAGATTACCTTCCATTGAATTTATTTAATAATAACCATGATTTTTTTCTACAGTGTTCTCATTCAACATGAGCAGAGTTCCAACATATGATTTAATATAACTGAGATTATTAGGATGCTATAAAACCCAACATAAACATTGAATTAAAATATAAATTTGTGCGTTGGTATTATTCTGATTTAAAGTGTTAAAAACAAAATCCCATTTCAAATGTCCAAAAATACAATGTTTATGTTTTGGATTTCCCAATTTCTATACAATCAAAATATTATTAAATGAGTTAAAGATGTCATGATAATAACCACTACCAATATGAATTAATAATGTGGGACTTAGTTTTAATTAATTAAGAGACAATGGTTTATCACGTTTTTCAAAAAATTGATGAAAATATATTTAGAGTTATTACATTAATGATACTATATTTTATATCACCAATGATTTAACATCACCTAATTTCATTGATATTGTGGTCCTTCATGCCTGTAAGAAATGAATATCCAAATATTTCATTTGATTTATTCAAAAACTTAGTAAAAATAACTCCAATACCAAGATTTTTTCGATCAACGACACGCGAGTTCCCAAAACCATATGAGCTTGATTATTCCATAGTAAAAACCACTCAAAGTTGTGAGAACAAAGAAATAAAACTAGAGAACCCTAGTAACACCCCAATCGTCATATAAATCAAATTATAAGATATCAACTTTCATCATCATCATTATCTCCATCGTCATTATTATGAAATGTCCAAAAAATAATCAAATAAAAATAAAAGAGTTGTGATGGTGTTACAATGAAGGTTCACAAATGTGGGTATCAATTTTACCTTTAACATATGCATCTAATAAATGTATATAACCACTTTGTATCACAAATAACCACATTGATCTAACCTCCATAATATCCTTCTTTGAGGACAGAACTCCCACATAGTTTACCTCTCAATAAACATGTGTCACTTGTAAGTGAGGATCATTGGAAACCTGTATGATTTGGAGCTAGTTTGGGGGAATACTCTATGGGACATTATTTGAAATGGCCCTCAATGATCCCTCAATAATTTTTGAGTTATATCCAACCTAAATAAGCTTCCTCTGAAAGAGGAATAAATAATTGATTTCATGAATCATCACCCAAAGTTCCTCCTCATAAGAAATCTTACTACCAATGCATTGATATACTCTTGTTTTAAAAAAGTATCATTGATTTAAAAGTGACAAACAATACCCAATTAGAATGGTGGACACACACACACCTCCAGATTCTTAAACCTGAGACTTATCCAATTCCTCCACGGGGATGCAACCACTAGGTTAAACCTCATGTATGAAAATAATAATAATAAAATATATTATTAAAATTAAACCATTCACATGACACATGTAATAAACATGTCTAGTGACTTGACCTTGTGACAGCTACCCAAAATCCCACCCAACTTGCCCCCATGCAACCTGTGGGGGAATTTTTTATGAGAAAACTTATTTTACAAAGAGTATACACAATGTCTGATGAGATTTTACCAAACAAAACATTAATGAGTAAAAACATAAAATAATTTTTTAAAAAAATAATGAAATCATACATCTCTCTTTAAAACGAATTGAGAAATGTATTATTACATTTAAAAAAAGTAAAAGGCACTATAAAAAATTCAAGAGCAGTAATCTAGTTCAGGATTTACACTATCATCTACCTTACATGACTAAATTTCAATGTGTTACAAAAATTGAAAACACCATAACATAAAATCCAATATTAAAATACCTATTTCTAGATGCAGTCAAAAACTCATTCTTTCCTTCCATACATCAGATATTAGAATAATATAAGCAATTAAAAATTAATTTTTATTTAGCATCAATATAAGACCAGCCAACAATGTTCAAGGAACCAATAAAAATGAAAAACAAACACAAATAATGCCAGAAAGGAGAAATAAATTCACATCATTAACAGATTTATTTTCAATAAATTTTCATATAAATATTTTGAAACCATCCATCGGTCCTATAATTATATATTTTACATGAATCTTAAAAACCACAATCTCAAATGAGGAAAATTCGAACCTAAAGGATCCAAAAAAGGACATCATCATGTTCCAAGTGCCTAAAAATTCATCACCCTTTGAGTTATATCAATCAGTAGAGTTAAATTAAAAAAAACATGAACCCAAGTTAATAAAGATAAACTTGTTTTTATAAAAAAAAAATTACATATTATATCATTCAAATAAGGATGAAACATTTTCTATATTCTATGTAGTCAGGAAATGAGTATTCTGGCAATAAATTAAACCTAAAATAAAAAATCTTCAACCCCCCAAAATAACCAATCCAATGGACACCAATAAAATTAGAAAACATATAAAAATAAATAAAAACCCAGATTGAATATACATTATTTTATAACAAATATAACATAACAAATATTAAATTTGACTAACTAGAGAAAAAAATCAAGAGAGAAAATCGAACATAAGAAACTCAACCAACATTTCCAAAAGAAAAAGAAAAAAATACTATTTGAAATCCTAAAATAATCCTAGAGAAACCTATTTATTAGAGATTCATAGTTAATCTGCACTAATATTATCGTGGAATTTCATCTCAATTTTTAGGTATTATCCTTTATTTGATTTGGATGATATCATTCGCACTAATTTTAACAGATTCATATTTCTAATAAATTATTTAATCTTAATCCTAAATATAAGTATAAATTTTGAAGGCCTTTTTTAATATAAAAATCATTATATAGATCCTCAATCTCATCCATACAGATTTAGGTGGGGATGTTGAATCGTCCTCTACATTTGAGAAGGAATAAATAACATTTTTTTCTCAAATATCATTCTTCCTTAATATTAAAGTTCCCATAAATCATTGATTTTCATTTCAATAAGGAATACATAAGAAGAAATCAATATTTTTTGTAGAAATTTCAAGATATATTGGGGTGTTTCAATAATACATGGAAAGGAAATAGGTACATGATTTTACTTAGAATAATTAATTGAAAAGGTTCAAGGATAATCCCTTAATATATAATAATTTTATATGTGGATATTCATCAATTAACATGACTTGTATTTATGGAAATGTTCTAGTACAATCTACAATAGTTTGGAGAAAATGATTCTGTATGATGAGATAATATGTTTTGGACTACTTATAAAATATGTTTGTTAACGGTTTATAAATATTTTAATGATTTAGGAAAAGTTTGTATAAATATTATAGGGACCATCATTGAGTGATATTATATAAAGGATGTTATTTTAGTGATCATAGACTCTTGGATGATGTTTTGAGAAGGATTGAAGTAATTTTTAGAGTTTATAAAGCCCTTGGATTATATTTGGAATATTTGGAAAAAAATCATGTAAATGGCTACATCTGGTGAGCGTATGTGTCAATAGGGATATAGTGTAGGTGTCAATAGGCCTTAGTGTATGCATGTTTTACACAACTTTACTGTCAATTTACCTTTTTAAAGTGTCAAAAATACCTTTATTGGTGTGAAAAAGATTCAACATAAGTACAACTATAATCAGATGGAAAAAATTAGAAATGAATTCTTAGAATATATGTGTTTTAGTTGAACATAAATTTCATATATTGAACATAAGTGTAATTGAACCTAGTGTATGTATGAATGAATATTCATAGGTGTTATTTTTGACTTGAATAATTTCCATGAATCATTTACATAATTTTTGATATTCTCTTGGAAGAAAAACCAAAGTTTCTATATTTAATTATCTGATGAATGAGATAATTTAGGATGATTAATGAAATATTCTACCATATTCTAAAAATAAAAAAACAGAAATAATGGTTTGTGATACAAGTAAGAAAAATAAAAAAAATTGAATGTCAAGGATGTGAAGAAAAATATCAGATATTAGTGAATAATGTATTTTCTAGAATATTATATATTCCGAATAATGATAAATATAGGTGATGATATAGAAAAATGTCCATGGACTAAACATAGTGATCATTCGTGTGGATTGTGATTCATGATAAAATTAAATGAGGAGAATTCATTGAATGATGATCAATCTATTTTTACATAAGTATGAATCCAATATTATCACCCCATTGAATAAATATATGATTCTCCATCGGTTTTCTGAATCAATGATGTCACTATGACATAATGTCTTACTAGTGGGGGTTTTAGTGGGCATGGTGAGTATGAAGTTAACCTATGAAAAATGAAGAATCTTACATTTCGTAGTGAACTTTAAGTGGGTTTTTTGGTGCCTTTGGTATCTCAAATTAAAAAAAGTATTAAGGATCAAAACAATATAGACCACATCATATTTCATTCATGAAATATTTTTTGAGAATCCCTTGAGGTCGGATGTCCATCATGGTGAGCTCCATGTCATATGCTCTGTTTTGAATGTTGTATAATCCAGGATGATTTGTCTTAAAAGTGTTAATTTTTCATTATTTGTGTTAAGATAATTCTATGCTTATTCAAATATTGTGGGGAGTAAAAAGTCGAGTCTTAAGGAAATTTAAATGGAATCATTGGCTCGATTTGAAGAAGGATTAATGGATTCAAAGAGGATAAGATCTCACTTCCCACAATAATTGATTTTCCATTACACATTGAAATATTATACATGATAATTATTTAAATATAAATATTGCAAGGGAAATAACTAATGAGTAGGGAGAACCCATTGACAATATAGAATCACTAAATAAATGCATTCAGTTGAAGAACAACAATTTCTGACCCATCCATAAGAGACTATTTGTTGATGAAAAAAATAAATGATCTATTATAATGATAATGATAATAATAATAATTTTGGAAACTCACATTGGCCCCACCACACATGAATTAAGGGACTAAAATTCATACCCCCAAGGACTTGACCCGCAACGTGCCCTGTAATGACATGTTATTTTACTGTACCAATCTCCTAAAATAAATTATATAATAAAAAGTGTGTTTAAAAAATTATAATATACTAAAATAAAAAAAATTATAGATTAAATATTGAATATGACCATTAAACCATAGTCGCTAAATTAAATAGTATAAAATTAATGTAACACACTTGAAAAATAAATAATCAATAAAGTAAGAATACATGATATCTAGAAGAATATGTCACCATTATGAGGCCCAATTTTATGAGATTATAAGGGATTCATATTCAATAGGTTTTTCATTAGAACAAGACTGATTTGAACTCGATCAATTATGGTTTTATGATAACTTTATACGAGAAAAGTTCAAGCTTGTTGAGATTTTCACAAGATATGTGCAAGAAGAACCACCACCCAAAACTACAATGAGAGTTTATTTTATGACTAGTTACTTCTTAGAGATCATAAGGGGTTATTTATTTAACATTTGGATCATATCATAATTTATTAAAATACCTATATAAATATATGCTGAATTTTTTTACTTTTCCAAAATTCATTGTTTTCTAAATTCAATTAGTGCTTAAAAAATGTATTTCCCTTACATTGGTGTTTTCTTTAATGGAGAAATGTATATTATAATTGAATAATAAAAATATATATTTATTTAAATAATAATTACTTAACTCTGAAATAATTTGTGACTTATAGGAAAAATAGTAGTTAACATATTGATATTCGTTTTCCTATAAAAACATTTTTCATATATTAGGTCGATTATATTTTCCACTGAGAATAAAAAGTCAAGGAAATAAAGTTTTACCAAACACAAAGTTCTATGGATTTGAAAAAAATAACTTAATTTTTTATTTTTCATGTCAATATTAACATAATATTAATTTTTTGGATGTTTCAAAGTTAGTAATGTTTTGGTGAATAGTGAAAAATATTGATTTCACTAATGTATTAAATTTTTTTTTTATTATTATAAAAAAAATCATGAAGGTTTTTGAAATCCATTTCAAAAAAAATGTAATTTATAAATTTAAATTAATAGTTTTAAAATACTATATTTTTATATATAATCCATGATAAACATCTTAGAAAATTAAGCTAATGTTTTAACAGAGCTGTTTTTATCCATTTCTTTTTATAACATGTTCACATGGTTGAATTAGTTTTTATACTTATTTTAATGTTAATTAAATATTTTTTTAATTTAAATAAAATTTTTAATATCAATATAATCAATAAAAATGAATTTTTTTCAAAAACATGAATCTTATGCTTAAAATACACATTTTTATTAAAATGGTTATCTACATGTTATGTACGCTAATACTAGTATTAGTTTGTATAACTCAATGAAATTTTATTTTACAAAATGAGTTAAATATCTAAAATAATGATTTTTAAATATTAATTAATTTAAAATTAAATATTCGACATTAAAGATAGTTTCTAAAGGTTAAAGTGGAGTTACCACAGTAGTGTAAAATTTGGATAAAATGGTTTAAACCTTATGTTAGTGGATTGAAAATGAGAAAAGATGTATAATATTAAATTTTTGAGGGATTATTGGACATATAAAAATATACACACCATTATTAGTAATTTTTTTGAGAATGATTCCTAAAAAATGGATTCATATCATTGATAAAAAATTAATTTTTTAAAAGTTTAATTTTCTTCACTTATAAAAGGAAACTACCTACTCTCCATTTCTACACCCATTAAAAAGACTTAAATAAATAAAATCACTAATTTATTACCTCTTTATAACCCTCTCCACATATTTTAAGATTTTTTCTCACCAAAAGACCATGATAATGATTCTTAAGGAGTTACCAAAGGTAGAATATACTAGGTATATATAATACCCTCAAACCAACTTTTCTAAATTATTTTCTTCTTATATACCCCTAAACTACCATATATACATGATTTAATGATGAAACCAAAAAATTAACTGTGATGTAATTTTATTATACTAATCATAGATCCAACTTATTCTTTCCACTAAAATCATTTTAACAAAGTAAAATGTCACCATTTGTTTGTGCGGACTACCACCTCTGTATACAACATCTTCAATTTTCCATAACCACATTAAATGATTTGTTCAACAAGGTAATTTAATTAAATTTTATTATATTTTTCACAAAATTATTAATATTTAATGATAATATATAACAATATATAGGTAAAAAAGATAATAAACCATTATAGTAATGTTGACTGCCTTAAATTGAATTTTTGAGGCACCTTTCTAAATTTTGATAATTTTTGGGATAACCGTTGAAAAAATATAAGTATTATCCTAGTGGAATAAAAAATTATTTAAACTGAAAGAAATTTATATATCATGAAGTTATTTTAAAACCCCTCGGACTGTGTTCAACAAACCGAAAGTGTTATGATGAAATTAACTGTACAACCATGAGTTACTGATGTAAGAGATAACTATATTAAAAATAACTACCAAAAGATAATAGATAGACCTTATAATATTAAATATATATTAATTAGATAATTGGGTATATATTTAATTAAAATAAATTATTTATTTAATAATTTATGTAAATGGTTAGAAAAATTTTGGATACAGAGAAGAGTTTTCATCTCAATTTCTCTTCATTGAGACAAATTTTAATGTTTTGGAAAAAGTTATTATTTATGTATTTTATCTAATAATACCATGAAATATAATATCATAAATTATATTTTAAATTATATAATTATCTTCTAGTCATTATTTCTATTTTTATGGTCTATGATTGAGTATTCACCAAAATATCAGCATCTTTCATAACTCAATTAGATTTCATGAGTTATAATATTTTTCCTTGGATTTAATATTTCATTTCATATAGTATAACATATTTATATATTTTTTGATCAATTATTTATTCATTTATTCCTTACGGTAAATTTATAATTATTTTTTAAAATGAAACTATGTTATGGATATTTCTCATCCATTTAAATAGCAGTTGCCCCTCCCTTTCTATAATTTTCCTCCACGCCAATGTAATCCTTTTTAATTAGAAAACTGAATATATTTGAAATCATGTTAACATCATATATAAAATATATTTTAAAATATATATATATTTTTTATTAATTTATTTCATGAAGTTTGATTTCAACAAATGCATTTTAAAACATAAAAAAGGATCTTACATACCTCTATTATTACTTTCCAGTCACACATTCCCCTTATTTTTCTCCCTTTATATTTCATATTCCTCTAATATAACTATTATATTGTTTTTATATTTACCTTAAATATATAACTATATTAATATAATTTTTATTTCAGGGGTTATAAATTTTTTTATTTCCCTTCCAAATTCTCACTTTTAAGTCAACCTGATTCAAGGGAACTATATTTTTTTCTCTTTCCACCATTCACCTCCATCAAATGTTTTTCAACCATTTATAACTTATAAAAATATTAATTATTATATGGAGAACCATATTGGTTTAATTAAATTTTTATTAAAGTAATATTATTTTTTAATTCTTAAAAATTATTCATTACGTACTTCATAAAGTTTCAAACAAGTGGTTCAAATTCATTTTTTCTTCCCTGAACCATTCCCATGAGATTTTTATATTGGAACTCCATGTTCAAGATATATGTTTATTTTTCAATAATAACTAATAAAAATTATTTAATTCATTATTATCTTGTGAATACTATTAAAATATCCTACGGTTATGTCTTATGTTAATATTGTGAAATCCAATTCCATCTCATTGGTTTTATTATGCTTATCATTTATATATAGTTTCATTTTACTTTTATGGAACACATAATTGTGTACATATTATAATAGGGGATAACAAAAGTTTTGATGGGTAGATATGTTACATCTATCCAATGTATTGAGTGATGTTAATGTCCCATGAGATTCCCCATATGTTGCATGAGGGATTATCCTAAGCACATTGTACGGTGAACGGACAGTTAGGAAATTAACACAATGTTATGATATTGTCTAGTTTCACAATACCATGATTATAATATAAATTAGCCTATATTATGTTGTCTTCATGGTTAGTCTTGAAATTTTATTATGATTTCATGCTTTATGATGTTTCCATGTCTTCCATAGTTCCATGATTTTAAACTTTTATTTACCTTATTCCATGTTTTCAAGCATAGATTCATTATCATTATGATTTCATGTTATGCCTCTTTAATATCTTGTTATGATTTATTTATATGTTTATTCCCTTATTGGGTTTCTATCTCAACATTTTTCATATGAATTTTTTCCAATGTATTTTAAATAGTTTAAGATAAATTATGGGAGTTAGGATAATTATGTGGATCTTTAAATAAAGATGATGTTTTTATGATTAATTTTATGTATTCTAGTTTCCCATCATCCAAGGAAACTATAGATATATATCCTTAGCATGTATTATTGTGAAATCTTGTGAAAAATAGTTAAATAAAGAAAAATTATGTTTTGGGTATCTATTTTTGTTATCATAGAAATTTTAATTAATTTTTGTAGATTAGGATTAGATAAAATTATTGAAAACCCTACGGACAAGTCTAAGGGACAATTATAATTATAGGATAACATCTTGAAATATGTAAAAGTTTGGAATATTTGGTTTTACTAGATATAAATTTGCTTTATATGTATTAAAACTATATGTAATATCTTGTATTGATATAGCTAGGGTTATTAACACTAAAATGGGATTATTAAGTATTAACTAGATCGTCATCTGGTTCACAACAAAGACACCTAAATGTATGCTTGTTTTGACACTCCTAACGGGTGTACTTTAGTTAATCATATGATCTTTACGATCCTCTGTGAAGGACTGATTTCCAAGTTACATGATGGACTAGGTTGATAAGTATAAGATAACCCAAATAAAAATGATCTAGGTTAAACAAATATTGATATATTTCAAACTATAAGAATTATTGGGGGTTCACTATCTCTCTTCTCTCATTCCAAGCCTAGAATGGGTTCCTTTAAGGGGAGGGGTTCATGAAACAGTGCCTTATCAGGTGATATGAACAGTTCATCAGAAGAATATATATTTATAATAGGTTCATACACATTCACACCTCACACACCAAATAAGAGAGGATCTCATTCTCTTATTTGGTGTGTGAGGTGTGAATGTGTATAAACCTATTATAAATATATCTTCTTCTTATGAACAGTTCATATCACATGATAAGGCACTGTTTCATGAACCCCTCCCCTTAAAGGAACCCATTCTAGGCTTGGAATGAGATAAGAGAGATAGTGAACCCCCAAAGTTTTCCTCTAATATTACATGGGTTGGTTTCAAGCACCTACGGTATAGAAAACATACAAAGAGGAGGCATCATCATCTAAAAGAAACAAGAAGAAGTACAGATATGATATGTAAAAAAACTCCTACACAAATAATGATAAAATAGATCCTAATTTCATAAATGTAATATCATTCAAAACTAAAACAATAAGAAAGGAACTAGAGGAACTAATAGATAATCTCGACAGACACCAAAAAAATCCCAAACACCTCCCAAAAACCACAAGCTAGTATTGTATATTATGATCTCCAAATTTCTCCTTCTGGCCTGAAAAATAGTATATAAATATAAAGGGTGATCATAACAAGTATAAACAGAGGTATCCCCCCCCCCCCCCGAAGTGTCTCTTGAAAAATATAAAGAAATTATACTAAAACAAATTGAACGCCAAGTGAAACTAACTAGGTTCCTAAATAGGTAAAATAAGTTCCCATCCTTACCATGGATATCTCTCACCATGTATCACTTACAAGAGACCAGATGATAAAATATGAAACAGAGGATCCCTACTACCACTTCCCCATTGGATTTTATTTCTTACCCAATGTGGTATATCTTGATCCATATCTCTCTAAAATAATTCATCCCTAAAACACCTAGAGTAAAGTTTCACAATGTGCATATCACATGTCATATCATCTCATCATCCCCTCTCACATCTCTATATAGTGACCATGTAGTTTCTAAGAACCACCATATCCCTTATGTCACGTATCAAACATCGACTATTATATCTCAATCCATCAAATCATATACACCCAGTATTGTACCTTGATCCATTACAACACATACACTTCATAACTATTATAGTAATCAGGATATTACAATGACAATGATAATATTTTTTATTACAATTCACTTATTTCATCCTCTTGTAAATTATTTTATCCATATATTTCATATTCTACACTAGTTCCGACCAGAGAATTGTTGACTACTTATTACAAGTCTACCACAAAGGATATTGGTTTGGTCAGTCATACAAAGATTCAAATGGTTTCATGCTAATGGTGGTGTGGAATCTATTTTATAAGAAAAATCAACAAAATATAAGTTCCTAAGATGATAACTTCCAAAATATCAGAGACATGAACACAACATGAAATCAAGAGTCTAGATAGTCTGTGTTGTATGACTATCAATCTGCAGATGAAAATTAATGCTAAATAATATTAGAGATATAAAATAATTTTTGGGACCTCTCTAACCCTTGGAGGAAAATTTTGTTTAAAATAAAAAATTATCTTCATCAAGAATCTGTGCAGTCTCACGTCCTCTTCAAAATAATACCTTGAAAAAACCTCCATTGATCTCGAATAATAATTTCTATAAAGTGGAATGGTTTTATCAATTGATCCAATATTACCCATATATAATCAAAGCCTCATAAATCTTGTGGTAAATTGGTAAAAAAATCCATCAATATGTTATCCCATATCTACATAGTAATATCTAATGGCTGGAGAAAACCACAAGGAACATAGTTCTTAGTAAAACAATCATCAAGACACACACTCTATAATATAATGCTTTATCCTAGGATGCCATAATATCCCTATTAGAGCTTGATTTATCTTTTTCAGGTGATGATGTACGACTAGGGTTGATGGATTAAAATAATATAGAATGGTCTTATATTTCACCAAATGGATGAAAATACATCCCTTAAACAACACTCTATGTTCATCATCCACAAAACAACTATAAGGTGTATCACCATAGACAACACAGTTTCTCCAGACCACTTCCTCAAAATCCCCTACCAATGAATCATAAGCCATCCACACCAAAGGAGAAAGCATCATCATCTAGAATAGAAAACCTCTAGCACCAACCTCTCCCATATTAAGAGTGAAAATTGATATATCATCCACCACTTTCCAGGAATCACCAGATTCATACACAACATAACTACATGACTTATAGCTTAACACATAAACCACAATATTAACCTTGTCTGGTGTATATTAAAAATAGAAGTTATAATACATTAATAATTACATCCATTTTCAATATAACAAGTTCACGTGACACAGGGAGAACACATACCCCAACATCTTATAATCATTAAAAACCAAAAACACAAACTAATGAGTTAATTTCACAAAAAAAGTCATAGAAAATGCAACTAATTCAAACTCAATACCATGAGATACATAGTTACATAGATGGGTAAATAACATCCTATACCCATAATAGAAATATTATCTCTAAATGAGTATAACAAAACCCAACCCAAGATGAAAAGTGTCACAAAAAAACACAAACTAAACTCCCTCTACTGGAAAACAAAATAATAGATTCTGGACTAACTTATTCTCTATGAACATGAAACATTCCTAATTTTATTCAATCCCTAAGACCACATAATATATTTTTTTCATGATTTTTAATGAATTCAAAACCTAAGATAATTCACCAACAAACCTCCTATAAAATCATATAATACCATGGAAACTCCATATCTCCCCAATAGTCTTGGGGTATTTACAATAAAAAACATCCTAGATCATCGAAGGATCAAAAACTATTCTTTATTGGGACATGAAATGCCCCTATAAATGAGCCTCACCAACCTAGAACTCACACTTTCAAACTTCCCAAAATACTAATAATTATGAAGAACTCCCAAAACTAAACATAGATTCTCAACATGCTCTAAATCATACACGGGTTACATGAGGGTATTGTCAATGAAAACCATCATGAACATATTCAAGAACCCTATGAACACTACATTCATCAAACTAATTAACATGGATGGATCATTCATCACACCAACTAACATAAAAAAATTATTCCTGATTCCCATGATCACATCAAAAATAATTATTTTTAATATTCTAATATTTCACCCACATCTGATGATACCATGAACATAGATCGATCATTGAGAACCAAATAGTTTCTTTCAACTGATCGAGTAAATAATCAATACATGGAATTGGATAGAATTTATTCACTATAACATGATTCTTGGGAAAATAATAGATACAAATATAGAAAATTGAATCAACCTTTTTCATGAACAAAGATGGTGCACCTCAAGGTTAAACACTTCTCTGAATGAAACCTCACTACCATAGATCATAGAGCTATACTCATAGCTCTCGAAAATCAGAAGGATACATCCAATATGGGGACATCAAGATCAAATAATTTCCCAGTTGTATCTCTATACTACACTCAATCTCCCATTGAGGGGGTAATGTCACAACCAACTCAATAAAAACATCATGGTACTCTTCCACAACACTAGGAAACACCAGAAGTTGAACCTCTAATGAACATAACATCATGTCAACCATCCAGGAATTCAAGGACAGGATATTACACTAACCCTTCAAGGGGAATCTGTCTCCAATGAACATAGAACACTCTCCATATACATCATACAATAAAATATGTCTCATGAATAAATCCACAATTTCTTATAAAAATACAAACATTCCATACTTAGTATGATGTTATATAGATGTATCTATAAATATAGGAAGTCTCTGAATGAGAAGTGTTTGTCTAGCGCTGGCTCACGGTCTCAACACACTTTTTGTAGATAAGGTAAACATCTAACTAGAATAATAAACACAAAGGTAACTGAAAATACCTCCACCTAATGTATAAATACATGGACTAGGGTATGTGATATGAAGGAGTGTGTATCTCCTAAATCAAAAAACATGCACCTGAGTAGAAAACAATAAAATTCAACCTCTAATAATTTCTAGTTTTCCAAGTGCTGGAAATGCTCGAGCATGAAGCTAAAATTTTACATCTCTAAACACATATTTCCCTAATTAAAACCATATAAATGGAGATGATATGATCTAGGAAAATAAGTAAAATATCAGGTTTTTCTCTACTTACCACATCACTTCTATATTGATCCTCGGATGGAGCATCTTAGTACAGATTCCTCCATTGAAACTACCTTAATTGGTCAACCTGAATAAGAACACCTTGTTCTTTCTATGTACTCATAAAGTTATATAAATCTTTCTTTGATGATATCATCCTCCACAATAAAAAAATGTTTCTGGTCCCTTAAAAAATACTATGATCCTAAATCCCAGAGAAATGAGACGGTGAGGGATGAGACTTACTCTCAGCTATCCAAAATATATTCTATCTAATAAACTGGGAAACTCATACAATAAATATACTTCACGAGTAATCTTAATTTCTCCCCTCTCATGATGACCTAGTTTTGGCCAGTTTCCTCTCAGCAACCTATTCTTTAACAAGATTCTATATATATGTCGATAACATATAAAGGGTGACCAAGAACTAGCTATATGGATGGAAATCCTTTTATATATTCCATTCCCTAGACTACTCATTTATAAAAAGACTTGAAGTATATCATATATGGACATTGAAATAGATCCCAATAACATTCCGAATGAAACTCGTTTTTTCAAGGATAAGCATCTCCTATAGACTGGATTCCTTCACGGTCAATGAAAGAAACTCTATTCATATCTATTCCCTAAACTTCCCTTGTCAGACCTCCAACTCCTCATGATATCTAAGGAACATGACCCACCACTTTATCACTAATTCTCACAACATATTCACAACCTATGAATCCAAATTACCCTTTTAAGCATGGGTTGAACATAAAGTTATCTCAACCTCCTCAACCCAGTCTTCTATCGATTAGTCCTAAATAAAGACCACATACTTCTGTAGACTATGGCTCTAAAACAACAAGAGTGTACCCAACCATGTTTTTTGGTCATCAACCTATACATTTTTAAAATCTTCAAGAATGTTCTTCTAAACATCCTATATGTGGAATTGATATGAACGTAATCCAAGATACATACCTATAAAAGAATGGATATTTAGACTCATAAACCTATAATATAGAGTAGTTTATATTAATTAATTAATTATTTAATTTATTTTTATTTAATGATTATACTAATACAAATTTATAATCATCTAAACCATGAGTGCAAAGAATATTAATGCATGATCATTTCCTAGGTCTCTACCATGAAACTAGTATCACTTCTTTCAGTAGCTTGATAAACATAAAGTTTTGTGCATCCGATCATAGGGTGTACTAAATACCCCTCCCTTAGCTGTTCTCCCTTGTTTACATCACTTATTGAACTGAGCTGACATTGATTCCCTACTAACACATGCATTCTATACTATTAATAACTCCAAATATCATCTTATTCCTCAACTTGAACCTTTGAAACTAGTCTCTCATGACACCCATCCATCAAAGGTACCCCTATTGGGCAGGAAATGAGATAAGGGAGATAGTTACTACCAGAAGCCTTCTAACAATAGGCCACATGTTATGAAAAAACCCCAAGGGTATAATATACATATAAATAGGAGGTATTGCCCACTAAGAGAAACATGAGGACATAATTAATAGACAAGTACACCAAAAAAACTAATTCTCAAATAAGGATAAAAGACTTCCCAAGTACATACATATAATTTAATACAATACTAAAACAACCTAAAAGGATCCAAAATTACCAATGATAATCTCAAAAGTGACCATGAATCCCATGTAGCCTATAAATAACCATAATCTAGTACTATCTTTCACACTATCAAACCTTATCCTACTACACTAAAAAAATTATATGTAGATAGGTTGATCATAAAATGTATACTTTGTAGGATCATACATAAATTTTCTAGTATAAATGATAAAAAAACATACTAAAGAATAGTGAAAAACAAGTAATGCTAACTCATCATCTAAATAGGTATATTATGTTCCAAGCCTCCCAATGGATATATCAAACCAAGTATGACATATAAGAGAAAAATATAATATAATAAAAAATGGAGGTTCCCCACTACAAATTCCACACTTTTTTCCTTATCTTCCCTAACGGGGTATATCCTAATCCATCTCTCTCCAAAACAATATTGCCCAAAAAACTGATTCTAAAGTGTGAAAACATGAATCTCATGCATCATATCATCTAATCTTATCATGCCTCATAAATATAGAGAATCCGTGTCATTTCTAGAATCCAACATTGATTATATTTCATGTATCACAAATTGGGTAATATAACTCAATCCCTCACATCCCTTACACCAAGTATTGTGCCCCATGCCACTACATCCCATTCATATCAGACCTATAATAATCCTTAGGTTAATAAATATATAGCAAAATGTGTGTGAAATACCATAATCCATCACAGTCCTCTACAAATGTATATGGTAAAGACAATCCTAGTGCATACCATCACATAATACAAAGAATATAAGAGATTAGGCCTAGAGGGGGTAGTTAGCCATCCATACCATGCTAGCCTGGATGTTGGGAAATACAACCTCCCAGAGTCCACTGGGTGTTATTTTCTCTACTGACGTGGATGGGCTATCAAATGAAATCACAAAATATATAGGATATAATATATCTCCAAACCAAACTATGGGAATTAACCTAGTACTAAGGCTCCACTATAGCCATCATCTCGCAGATATCAAGCCTCTGCTTTTAAGAGTTATATATCTTAGAAGTACAAAAGCATTTAAGAAGATTTACATTAAATATTTTTTACATTTTTTTATTAACATTTTTTATTAATTTATTATCCATTAATTTACATCACTAAAAAATAATAATATTCATATACTATTAAAGTGATGTCCATACCCTAATGAAATAATCCAAATAATTCCAATGTTTTGAAGATTAATATATTTTTAATTTCAGCAAGCACCAACCCATTGTTTAAAACATTAGATATTCTAGTACAATTCCATAATTCAAAAAAATCTAGTTGGCATCCTAATATAACATTAAATATATTCATAACCAATAACATCTAGATACTTCAAGCTGTGGGAAAAGGAATGTAGATAAACAAGAAACTCATCCATTTTCCCTTTTTAAGTTGATTAATAAGTAAGCATCTAATATTTATTTACAATAATGGGTAAGCCTAAGTTTAATCTATTCCATCAAACCTAGTGTTATCCCCTACTCTATCTTGTATATCACCATGCATCTCACTATCATAGAAATCACTACATCCTCGAACATTGGGGCTTCATACCCATATCTCCTCAAACCATTATCTACCCCAGGCTCAAATCACATCATATTGAAATTTTCATATCCTATGTAACACAGAATGTAGAAATGAAAAACAAGTTCAACAAGGAAACTAGGCCACCAAAAAGTGAATTCTTATTTTACATGTAAATAGGATCACTCTTCCGTAAACACATGTAATTCATCTATCATAAGAAAAAATGGTCAGTCATCCTGAAAACTTTTATCTTTAACAATAAATCAATTTTATTACAAATGTAATTAAAAATTTATTTTATTATAGTTTATAACTATAGGTATCCAAAGTAATAAACTATAATAATTAATTAAATTATTTTAAAATGATCTATATCAAGAATTACATTTTCTAAAAATTCTAAAAATAGAAATTCTCATTTATCATATATTTTTATTATTATCCAAAACAAGTACTACAACTCCATGTTCTTTATCGATTTCCATTAACATAAGGATAAACCAAATTAAATTAAATGTTAAATAATAATCATTTTTATTTAAATTTAATTATAAGAAAGATACAACTTTATAAAAATTACTACTTAATTTTATAGCCAACAAAAACATTATTGGATTTATATTAATTAACCAATTTAATTAAACTATAAAATTACTACCGAGGAATAACAAAAATTCTACACAAAATAAGACATACAATAGAATATTTAGTAAATCAAGTGGATAACCATTTTCATGGTGGAAGAACACATATGATCACTAAACATAAACCATTTTTTTCATTAATCTAGTTTATCCTTTATTATGGTTAATTCCAACACCAAATAAAAATATAAATCATGAAAATATTATAATTTTAGATAATATAAAATGAAAATTGATTAATCCCCAACCACAAGGAATAAATTTTCATCGTGTGAGAATGGAACAATGATGTGGAACTCTAATCTCCTCTCTCGTGAGTTAACTACATCCTTCCATGGATGTAGTGTCACAACCATTCCAAAAACAACAAAATAAACTCCATTATAATTATAGTGAGCATCCACCATATCATGGAAATATTAAATATATTTAAATGTGATCAAATAGAGAAGAATAAAGAGATAAGTGAAAGAAATAGACATGGATAACCATGGATTATTATCCAGAAGGATGAGTATGATCTCAATCTAAAGGGTGTTAAATAATATTTGGAAAACTCATTTGGGTGCCTATGGTTCAAGAGAAAAAACATGAAGAAAAGTGGGTTCATAGGGAGTTTGGGTATTTAGAGTCAAAATGAAAATTTTAAGGCTACAGTGTAGCCTCCTATACCACACGATAAAATTGGATGACATGGGGAGGACTATAACATATCGCGAGGGACCTCACTATAGCCTACTTGGTCAAACCCATGTTTGAGGAACTTGAAACCTCGTATAGATCAGATCCTATAAATCAAGGGACACTACGGTGTAGCTAAAACCACTACACCACAGAACAGATTCATAAATAAGGAGGGTATGGTGTAGTGTATACAATATGTAACAACTACCATGAAATTAGATGAACCACCCATGAAACCCTATGATGTTTCGGAGACCTCAACACCATATCCACTCAACCACCAATGAAGGGCCTATGACTTATCCTACCTTTATAGAAAATCTTTGAAAAATGGTTAGTTGCTCTTAAATCTTCCTCTTAGTAATCTATCCCTAAGATGGGATCTCCATCCCAAAACTAATACCCTTACAATGCAGTCCAAATATCCACACTATAAAATCCTTTGTTAATATTAGATTTAATATTTGTTTCCTTCTTCTTCCCTGATCCTTCACATGGAAACTCCAACACCTCAAACACACCAAGGGAAGGGCTACTAGGATTTGGGCCCATACACAATATCAAACCTACCGTTTCTTGGTTTTCTGGAAAATATATTCATAGATCCATTGTAAAGTGTACTACCTCAAAGTTAGGGGGATATTTTTCACTTCCCCTTATGATTTTCCTCAAACACTCTCCATGTAAGGATGTTTGGAATGACTATTTTACTTGAATTCAAGGTACTATGTTTTATAAAATTATTTACTCATGTTTAGGGATGTATTTTATTTCATATGGCCTTTAGATGATCATAAAAACAAAAGTGGAATCAAAGTATATTTATTCAAGGATTAAACATTTTTTTATCACTATTTTCAATGAAAAGCTCAGAAAAATGTTTTTATAAACCTGAAGAATCATTATAATTGTAACGAGCCAAAACGTTATCAATGATATTTTCCCCATCTTATAGTAATTTTATATTGTATAAAAAACATACATATTATATATAACCCAATAAAAACATTATTATATTAACTTATGAATAAAATAAGTTATATTTTTTTATTTTATGGAACTTATACGGATTTAATAGTAACTTGACCCTTGGAATAGAAAACTGGCCATTAGGAATAGTAACATCTCCTATTAAAATAAAACTAAAACTCAAAAATCTTATAAATTCAAAATTCATATAATTATATCATAGTATATGAAAATAAATTTCTTAAAAATGATAAATTATGTGGTGGTATTTTTTTTAAAAATGAATGTTTATTTACAATTTTATAATTAATATAATTATATTAAAAACAATTTAAAATAGACTCATAAATTAATTTTTTTTCTTATTTTTTAGAAATAATTTTATGAGACATTATTTATCTTTTCAATGTGTCATAAAATTGGTTATAATATAAAAATTGGTATTTTTCGAATAAATGATGATTTTAATTAAAAATTTAATTTCTAATGTTTATAAAATTATTTTCATAAAATAGAGTTGATTTTTGAATCCTACATGTTGAAAAGTGTTAAGGGATATTTTTTTGGATTTTTCTAAAACATAGGAATTTTGGGTGAATAGTGACTTATGATAATTTATGAAATCAGATAAATGCATAAATTGTTTAGTCAATTTCTATGTATGGATGATATACAAACAATTATCTATAACTATACTTCTTTATTTACTTTATTTAGTAATTTGACTTAGTATTATTGATATTCTTGAGACAAAATAATAAACTAATGAATAAAATAATCCCAAAACACATCTCCCTGCCTCTTCTACTCACACATTCTATGACATAACGCTTGTCTAAATTTTTCCCATTCCCATTCCCAATACTATACCCAAAATTAATGATCGTATGGTCTCAAAAAATACTAAAACCTTTTCCTTAAGGGGGTTCTCAAGTAGAAGATATTCATGAGGTAAAATCCTCTTTCATTATCTTTTATTTTCATTACAATTTCATTTAGCTTCTTATACTCTCCTCACCTCCCGATCCCAAAGTGTAATGATAACTCCATTATCAAATATATACCATAACATAATTTTTAAAATGTAATAATCCATCATTAAATCTCTTTTCTCCTTATATTATTCTAAAAAAACATTATATGTTACGTGTCGATTCACAGCCACCTTGGACAATGAGTTTTCATTTTACATCACCACCTTCAAGTATGGAAATAAATTCATTATTATTGTAAATTAATATTTTATTATATATATAATATGTTATATAATATTCTAGAACCAATATATAAACCTGGTATTAAATAAAATGAAATAAGTTCATAATCATCGTAAAAACTGCAAAAATAAATTAAATCACTCTCATTAATGTTTTATATAATGAATAATACTCATGAAATATAAAAAAATGATATATATGTTCACATTAAATTATCTAATTTATTTAAAAATATATAATTTCAATTCTTGAGAATTATTCTTACTCTACATGAACTTCCATACATGTATACAAATGAACCGATCGCGAAAATCATGAAAATAAACACTCCCAAAAAAATGAAATTGTATTCATTTACACATAAAAAGGACATAAAACACAATAAAACTATTAAATATTAAATAAATATTTAATATTTTTTGGATTTAGTAATTAAAAATCCAATTTGATTATCTGGGATATTAATGTGAAGAAACCAGTCAGAAAAAATGTAAGGGGATTCTCGAACCCAACTCCCTTTCATTGTGTTATACATCTCTCATGACAAAATTAAATGTTTATATTTCATTATTCTTCCTTTAATATAATTTAATTGTTATTAAATTTTTATTTTCATGGATATTTATGTTTCCAACCTGGTTTTATGGTAAATGTAATGATTTTCTAAAAGAACTTTTCTTTCCAATTCACATATTGAATCCTCTTGAGATTGTTACTTCATCATTCAAGTTTGATTAATCTTATACCATATCTTTTTTACCATTATAATATTGGAATCACAATTATTATTCATAAATTTAATCTTTATTAAGTGAAACCCAGTCCTTTTCAAGGATTGTTTTATGTCTGATATTGATATACATTCAATGTCGCATGCACGATTATGTAAATGTTATGATGTAATGAGTGTGCCTGGAATCATATAGCACCCCAATGAATTGGTTATTGTGGTGTGTCTTATGATATGATATATAATATGCATGATAATGATAATATATTTGTTTACAATAATTATTTTAGGATTATGGATATATATTATGCATGGACATGATGTTATATTTGTCGACAACTATGTATGGTATTTGACCACTAAGACATAATGTTTATTTTTTATGCATTTTCATATTCCATTACTTTACATAATGATTCATCTCAAGATAATTATGATTATATTTATGATAACCCATGTTATATTGATTAATTTATATATTTATCCAATTAATGGGCTATTATCTCACCCATTTCTTTTATGTAAATGCTCATGTGAATAAATGTGCTAAAGAGAATGTGAGATCTAAAAAGATAAAAAAGAATATTTTTAAATAATTTTTTGTGTTTTATTATTCATATGGGATGTATGGTCCACATTTTTCCAAGATAGTAAACATTTGGATATTATTTTTTAATGTTATTATGTTTCTTTCTATTAAATAATTAAATAATTTTGTAAGAAAAAGTAGGGTCGCTATAATTGTTATTAGAGCATGGTTTAGTTAATTTGGGAATTATGACTATAGAACATTAGTGAAACCCCTTAGTATGAGACTATGTATATGTAATCACCAAGAAATATTTGTTTTAAAAAATTTAAACATAGACATCCCACAAGATATGCCTTTAGAGTTAATTCTACAATGTAATAATTTATTTATTCATGACTTGTTGACATATATTGTGTTAAAACCTTTTCAATTTTGGAAAATGGTGGGAACCAGGAGAAATGAGTAAAAAAACCCACATGAGGGATAATAAAATGATTTCTTGAAAGACATCCCCAAATCCTTGGGATGTGGATTTTAAAATCCATGGTGATGCTTACCAAACAAAATCAGGCCATGAAAAATATCATAAATAATGTGGAATGTCCTTCTTCAATAAAGAGGGTTGAATTGGCTATCGAATATTTTATGTGGAAATGGGCACTAATGTTTAGTGGATCTTTCAATCCATCATTCATGGAATAGTGGGTCAACTCAATAGATAAAATCATTTTTTTTCTCCACTATTTTGAGAAGGAGAAGGTGAACCAATCTGTTTATTATTTAGATAGAGAGGATTATCAATTGTTGGAATTGATTAAGAACACCAAGAAGAAGAATAAAATAGAATAAATGATGTTGGAAGATGTTGTGAAAATATTTCTTAATAAGTATTTCCATAGAAATATTCATACAAATATTGGGAGAGAATGAATATAGATGATGAAAAAGGAAGGTGAATTTATAATGGATTTTGAAGAAACATTCCCAAGGATATGAAGGTATTCCTTGTGGTTTGTTATCAAGAATGATATCAATGGAGGTAAATTATTTAGTGGTTTAAAAATAAACCATATAAAGGATCTAGGTATTCATCAATTTTGGAGTCATGAAAAATTGTATTGATGTGCTCTCAAATTGGGGATGGAGTGTGGAGAATGGTCACAAGGCTATGGAGTTATGAAATGAAAAAATTGAGTTTCGAGCTAAGGGATCTAATGAAAAGTGTCGAATGAAATCCCAACCACTCACATGTCAAAAATGTGGAAATAATAATCATAGGACTTTCATCAATGTGATGTTAAAATACTTCATGTATGGGAGAGAAGTCCATCAAGATGATGAATGTCAAAGATACATAACAAATTACGCCAAAATGATGGAGAAAAAAAGAGAACCACATGTGGTTCAATTCTTTCACTATAGAGAGAAAGGGAATTATGCCATATAGTTATCTTGACCTTGAATCCTTGAGGGTAATCATGTTCAGCATCCACCAATGTCAAAGGATCAAGGGAAATATTATTCAATCACTACTTTTTAAGTGAAGCATGAAAATAAAGGCATACATGGTACAATTACTATTCCCTCCAGAATGGAAAAAGTCTTATTTGATTCTAGTTATAAATATTCCTTAATATCCTAAATGTTTTTTTAGATCTTCCGAATTTTACCCCCAATACCATGAAGTAGAGATATCCATAAAAACACATTGTGGTGTGATCATTACAACCCAAGTGTTGGGATCTTATCCTTTCAGAGTATTTGGGAATATTCTTCCATTGAATCTCATAATACTTACTTTGGTGGATTTTTATGCTATAATGGGAATGGATTGGTTCTCTTTATATTGAACACATATCAACTTATGGGAAAAGAAAATATCTTTTCATATTCTGAACCGTCTTATAATCCTCTACAAATTAAAGGAAGAACATGAATCTCATTTGGAAAACCCCTCAGTAGTGTGCATATTGATTCTCTATGAATAAAAATACCTCTCTCAAATGGTTGATTCAAAGGAAGGTATCAACCATGAGGAAATTCCTATAGTGAGGTAATATAGTGATGTATTTAATTTAGAGTTACAAAGAGATACCTCATATTTTGAGGTAGGGCTCTTAATAGAACTTTTATTTGGATCCAACCTTATCTCAAAATGACCATGTAAGGTGGCCTCCATCGAACAGGAGGAGTTAAATAAGTCGATGCAAGATTATTTGGAAGAAGGTTTCATATTCCCTAGTGTATTCCCTAGGGGTTCACCAGTGATCTTCGTAATGAAAAATTATGGATCAATGTGGTTGTGTATCGATTATTGGGTGTACAATAGGACCACCATAAATGAAAAGTTTCATGTTTCTTGGATTGATGACTTGTTTTATCAAATACGAGGATTTCAATAATTCTCAAAGGTGGATCATTTTTCTGGATATCACTAAATGAAGGTAAAAAATGGATATATTTAGAAGACTTATTTCCCTAAATTTTATGGGAATTATGAGTTTCTTGGGATGCCTTTTGGACTTAATTATTCTACTATAATCTTCATGGATTTGATGAATTTATTCTCTCGATACTACATTGGAAAATTTGAGACAGTATATATCAAAAATATTATAATCTACTCCAGCATCATGGATGAACATGAAAAACATATAATGATTTTTTGGAGACATCAATGAAGGATAAATTATTTACAATATTTAGAAAGTGTAACTTTTGGATTCATAAAGTCACATTCTTGGTACATGTGATCACAAGTGAGGGAATTTTTGTAGAACCATCACAAAAAAAAAGTAATTAAGGAAGGTATGAGACCCTCTAATGTCATGGAAATACATAGTTTTCATGGATTAGAAGTGTATTACTAATGTTTTGGGAGAAATTTCTCATTATTTTCTAGCCGTATAACTATGTTAGCAAGGAATGAAGTAAAGTATGTCTGGATAGAATAATATGTGTAAATCGTCAAAGCTCTGTTGAAGATGTTGATCACACGCACCTATACACACATTAACAATAATTGGAGAATGTTTTTTATGTACAATGATGCTTTAAATAAATACTTGGGTTGTATACTCAAAAATAATAATAAAATGATATCCCACACCTCATAGATATTGAAGATCCCAGAAAAGAGCTACCCGATGCATGATCTAGAGTGAGAAGATATGATTTTTTTCCTACAAAATATATTGACACTACCTCTATGGTGTGTTGTACATCATATATATTGATCACAAGATCCTGAAGTATATATTCACACAAAAGTAGCTAAACAGGCATCAGAGAATATGGTTATATATAATCAATGACTCTGATTTCTCTATTTATTTCCATCTAGGAAACGCAAACATAGTATCTGCTTCTTTTAGCATAAAAGAACATACTACTCTGTCCATTATGGTGATTGAGAAATACTATATCATCATGAATGTGACAAGGATGGATTTGGAAATAATAACGTCAAGGAATAAATTATACCTTTCCCAAATGATTTCCCAACCATATATCTAAGATAAGATCAAGAATCAAAAAAGTGACGATCTAGAGATACTAAAGAAGGTGAATACATTAATGGAATAAATGATATATGAGTCACACATAGATGATAATGGTGTGATGTAGTTAGGAATGTTGTTTTGTGCACCTACATCACTTTGGATAAAGAGGGAGCTAATGGATAATGCACATATATTTCCTTTCTTTATCCATCATGGAAGTACCAATATGTACTATGATATTTCAGATCACTTATAGTGGTATAACATGGAGAAGGAGAGTTTTGATTATATCTCACGGGGATTGATATGTCCGCATGTTAAAGAAAAATGATAAATATCCAAATGGATGATGCAAACACTGCCTATACCTATGTGGAAATGGGAGTATGTCACTATGGAATTTTCCAATGGCCTCCTAAAGACATCAAATCAAAATAATGTGATATGGGATATGGTGGATTGACTCACCATGACATTCCACTTTATCTCTATTCAGAAATATCTCTTGCTCGAATAAATTTCTAGGATATATGTGAAGGACTTTTTTAGGAATGATGGGGTTCCACTTTTGATCATCTTTGATGATGATCCATGGGTTTCATCTAAATTCAGGAGAAGTTTTCATAATACTTTGAGTACTCAATTGAATTTCATCATGACCTTTCACTCCCAATATAATTTCCATTTCCAAAGTAAACTTTAGATACTTGATGATATTTTAATAAAATTCTCAATGGAATTCAACGTTGGATGGGATCAGCATCTCCCATTAGATTAGTTATTTTACAAAAACTGCTTGTAATCTAGTATTCAGATGGCTCTAGTTGAATATCTGTATGGGATTTTATATAGAACTCCAAGTTTTTTGGATGTAGTTGGTGAATGAAATCGACCTGGACCTGATCTTGCGAAAGAGATGGTCGAGAAGGTTCTAGCCATCAAAAAACACATAATGGTTTCTCAATGATGGAAAAAGATATATATTTTGACAACCATCAAAGGTAGTTGGAGTTAGATGTTGGATACGAAGTCTTAATTTTAATATCACCATGGAAAAGATTCATGTGGTTTGAAAATAAAGGGAAGCTTATCCCAAGGTACATTGGACCTCTTAAGATCCTTGATTGCATTGGACCAGTGGCCTATTAGATTGTTCTTCCACCAAATTTGGCTCATGTTCATGATGTCTTCCATGAAAATATCTGGATGATGTACATACCTTAACCCTCACATATACTAAATCTATTGGTGTTACCACTAAAAAATGACCTCTCGTATGAATAACATCCAGTGGTGATATTGGACCATAGAGATAAACTAAAGGGGAAATTAGATAAATCACCCTATCAAATTGTTGTGGAGGAATAATAAGTATGAAGAGGTGACATGGGAACTGGAGTTCGAAATGAAAGAGAAGTACCCTTGCATGTTTTCAACATAGTGTGTAAAAAAAATTCGGGGGAAATTTTTCAAATGGGGGGAATAGTGTAACGACCCAAAATTTTATCAATGGAATTTTTCACTTCTTATAATTTTGTTATATTATATAAAAATCATAAATATCATACATAGCCCATTAAAAATATTATTCTAATAAATTAATAAAAAAATAAGTTATATTTATTGAAATTGAGGAACCTATATCGATGGAATAGTAACTTGACCCTTGGAAAAGTAACATGATCATTAGGAATAGTAATCCAACCAATATAATATTTACCTCTCCTGTAAAATTATAAATAATATTTAGGCATATTATAAATTACAATATGATATAATTATATCATAGTATAAGTAAATAAATGTTTTACAAATGAAAAATTATATGTTGATATTTTTGTAAAACATAAATGTTTATTTAAAATAATATAACTAATATAATGATTTAATAGAAAATTAATTATCATAAAATAGACTAATAAATTAATATTTTGTTTTCTTTTGATTTTAAAATAATTTTACAAGAACATAATTAATTTTTCAAAGTGTCATAAAATCTATTATAATATTAAAATTGGAATTTTATGAATAAATGATGGGTTTATTTAAAAATTAAAATTCCCATATTTAGAAAATTATTTTTTTAAAATGGATTCCATTTTTAAATTCAAAACATTGATAATGTTTACGGGGATTTTAGGTATTTTTCTAAAATAGATAAATTTTAAGTGAATAGTGAAACAATATAATTTATGAAATAAATAAATTAATTAATTTTTGAGTCATTGTTGATGTTTTTTTCTTTATGAATCATAATATAAAACTATACATCTCTCATTATTGGATTTATTCATTATAATAAACACTTTTTTTAATCTTGAGCCAAAATAATAAACTAAGGAAAAAAATAATCAAAAGTCACTCATCTCCTCCCCTATAAATATCACCCCTCACCACTGCTTAACCTCACATATTCTAATATTTTAACATTTTTTAAATTCTGAAAAATCTTCTTCCCAATCCTCTCCCCACATCCAGGAACTTCTAGTCTTAGTAAAATAAAAAATCCTAGTGCCTTAAGGAGGTTATAAAGGAGAAGATATTAAGAGGTAAAATCCTATTTCGTTCTCTTTTATTTTATTTTTGTTTTCTTTTGTTTTCTTATCCTATCCCCACTACCCATTCCCAATGTGTAATGATAACTCAAATATATAATATATACTATTAATTTAATTCTTTATTGTAATAATCCATCATCAAATATATTTTCCTATCCTTGTATTCTAAAAATGCGAACATTGTCTCTGATGTTTCGATTCAACTCCATCATGGATGAAGCATTTTTATTTTATTTTACCACCATCAAGTATTATCATAAAAACATTATTATGGTTAAATAAGAGTTTATTATACATATTAAATGTTATATAATGTTCTATAAGAAATATATTAACATGGTATTGAATATAATGATATTAGTTTGTGCTGATCATAAAAACCGCAAAAAATAAATTAAATCATTCTCATTAACATTTTTTCTAATGGATTATACTCATACCATATAACCAAAAGACATATATTTTTAATTAAATTATCTTAATTTCATTAATAACATGTAATTTATATTTTTGAGAATTATTCTTATTATATATGAACTTCTATACATGAATACAAGTGAACTGATCATAAAAACCAATAAAACAAACTCTCTTGAAATGATGAAATTGAAAATTTTTCACTCATAAAAAGGGAATAAATGAACTTAATAAAAAAATAATAAATCAAAGAAATGTAGAAGTGGTAATTTTTTTAGTAATTAACAAATATAATTTGATTATCCAAAATATTATGTTAAGTAAATCGTTAGGAGATTAATTAAGGGGATTCTCATACCCAACTCCCTTTATTTGGGTTATACCCCTTTCATTCCAAATTTCAATTTCTATATTACTTTAATTTACCATAAATATATTTTCATTGTTCATCCCTTTTTATTTTTAATAACATACATGTTTTCAACCTAGTTTTATCAAAATTAAAAATATATTCCAAAATAACTCTTCTTTCCAATTCAGATATTGACTCTTCTTGATATTGTTTCTTCTTCATTAAAGTGTCAGGATTCTTATAAGATATATGTTTTTCACTTACTAATTTCAGAACCCAAAATTTTATTATGGAATTTATGATTTATCAAAAGAAATACATTCCTTTATATGGTTTATTTTATGTCTTAGACTGATATACATTATATGTGGTAGGTGTGATAATGAAAATGTTGTAATGTGAAAGGTGAGCCCATAATTATATATCGCTGCAATTTTATAAGAACCTAGATCTTCTCTTTAGGTATGAATATTTTTTTCAAGTGTTTTTAGGAAAAAAAAGGACTTTCTGGAAATATCAGGAGTAGACGTCGTGTACTTATAAGTACATATAGTGTACTAAGTTTTCGCAGGTAGCCATGTGTTGGCCATATAGCGGCTGAACACATGGCCATGTGGGGTGACTTGGAAACTGCCTAAAGCATAACTCGGAAAAGGAAAGTACACACCATGTAATATTAAAGGCCATGTCATGTACTTTTTTTTCTTCATTAAACAGACCGAGGTCGCATATAATTGGTAGAACGCACTTCTTCATCAGTTGTATGATCCTGAAGCGACCATCGGCTGAGAGTCTTCTCTAAGCCCCCAACTTATAGTCCTTTCTATGAATCAATCACTGTTTATTGCGTTGGAATTTCCATTGTCATCTCTTACTTCTTTTAGATAATTGTTTCACGATTCCTATTCTTTAATAATATATCCTCTGTTTAACGTTTTTAGTGGTTTTGTATATATACGGTGTTTTAGGGTGATTTATGGCCTAAGACTCACGTATATCGATCATAAAACACCAATGTAGGTGGTTTTCACCTTTTCGTAGTTATTCTTTGAGTTATCTATGCAAAAGTTCCCAATACCCTCTTTCGGGGTATTACGTTTTTTGGTATTTTAACCCTGTTAATTCATGTTATGCCTTTTTTTATGGAATATAAGTTTTTTTGACTGAGAATATAGTTAATTTCTTTTCTATTGATGTGTTTTCCCATTCTTGATATATTTTGACCATTTGGTCTAGCCTTTACTATTAGGATATTGTTTTTCCATTCTTAGTATTGTAAGGATGAAGTGATTATTTATCTGATATGATGTTCCATGTATTGTAGCTATTTTATCAAAGTAGTAACTTGAGGTTTACTTTGGGTGATAATTATCATATGTGCATGACAACATTACATAGGGCTTCAGGAACCTAGTGTAGTGAGGCTATAGGGGAAATTAATGTTGATGTATTTCCCAAAGTGTCTATAATATTTATCACACTACGAGACCATATGGGGGATTGACGTTGACTGCACCCTCAGAGTTTCTATAGTTACGTTACGAGACCACGAATGAATTGACATTGAGTGCTTCCTCAGAGTTTTTATAGGTTATTGTTGAAATCCTATAGGGGGAATTAACACTGAGTTCATCCTCAGAGATTCTTCGTTTACACTTGACAATAGGGGGAATTAATGGTGAATACTTCCTCAAAGATTCTTTATTATACATTCTCTTGTAGTTCAACCAGAGGGAATAGGTTGTGAGATTTCTTCAAGAGGGTTTATTGAATTTGTTTGGTTAGTTAAATTGTTAGAAAAAAATGTTTTTATGAAACAGTAGGACTGTTTACATTCTGTAATTCCTTGATTATTGCTTCACTAATTATTGTCTTCCATATACATTCACTGACTATTAGGGACAGATATTTGGGTGATTTCCTATTGGGATTTTTCTCACACCACATTTGGGTCATGCTTTTGGGCCCAAACAGATTATATTGTTTCAAGTATTGATAAGGGAAAGCTCCCTTCTACTTCTGGTACATGATTGTTATGGAGTTGGGGATAATGAGACCAAGATGAGGCTTGTGATTCTATTGGAGTTTATTTTTTCCCTTAGTACTTTGGTTTAGTCATTTATTCCAGCATTGTGACTTGTTTGGCTTCTTTTCTAGACATATGTATCATGCATAATTTATATATGTACTCCATTTGTTTATTTATTTTAGTCTTCCATTGTCGACTGTTATATGATATTATTATTTCTTCCACTATTTTTATCTATATATTTCTGCTACATTTCTCTACAAATGAGGTCATAGTTTCCCCACTATCAAACCCAAGTCCCTCACTGTAAGTCGGTAGCCTCTGGTGTTTGGTGAAATGTGCTTGAGGCCATGTGACCAACCAGGTACGGGGAACCTCTGGGCGGCTTCTGGAATGGGGATGTTACAAAGTGGTATCAGAGGGGGTTATTTTATCTTGAATTATTGTTTGGAGCCTATAGTCAGGGATATGAAAGAATATGTACTTGGTAATAAGCTGTTCCCAGGAGTAGCTAACCTATGTATAGGGAAAATCTAAATTACCTCATATATTGTGATTTTTATGGTTTTGAAATTATTATATTTGATTTGATTTTATCGTTGGGTGATTCACATGTATTACACTATTATTATTGATATTGTTGATGTTATATTTCTATTTCAACCTGATGATATAAGGTTTTTCCATCTCATCTATCTTATAGGCATTTTCTAGATATCACTTGTAATGCATTCTAACAATGCCATTTAGGGTGCATTGCTAATTTCCTGTTGTTGTGATAGATGTTGTGTGATATATACATGTTGTTGTGATAGATGCCTTGATAGAATACATGCTATTAGATATGGTATTTCTAATAATTGTTATTTAGTTTGAATGAATGACAAACATTGCTTCTTTAGGTGTTATGGGACCTCATGGATAAGTATTTGGGGGATCATTTCTCTGTTATGTTTATATATAACATTTATAAGGTGCCATGCTTTGATTCGCGGGGAGTATTGGCCCTCATAGATCGTAATGTTTTAACCTTAATGTTGTTTCTATGTTTTTTTTGGGGTTTTGGAGTAGTTTCTAAGGCTTAATTTCTGGAAAAAACATGAATGCACGATGTGTAATGATGAATACACAACATGTGTCATTCGGTTTGAGAAGGAACTGTTTTTCTTAAGTACATTGCATGTACTTATGTACATGCAATTTAGTCTCTAACTGTGTTACTTACTATCTGGGAAGAGACACAGGGTTGGGAAATCTTTGTTGGCACATGCCATGACCGGATGTATATTCCATGTGTGTCGACCATGTGTCCACCAGTGTGACTAATGACATATATGGATAAAACATCGGTTATACACACATTGTCATGATTAAACAGACCGTGTAGTATAACACTTGTATTTGGACATGTAACAAACAACACAGGGTGGTGGAATTATTCTAGTACATGTTGTGTATGTAATAATCATTCCATGTATATTTAGTCATGTTTCCACTTGTGTGACTAACAATATCGGTAGTTAAAACCTAAACAGTACATGTCGTGTCTGGTACAAAAACGTTGTGTAGTCCTATCCTAGGAGAACCGTGTGGGTTGGTCATGTAGAAGAAATCTAGAAGGAGAAACAAATCAAGTACATTCTATGTCTTGGGAGAACATGCCGTGTGTATGGGGTGTTACACGGCCAGTTTTGGCAGAAGTACACACCCATGTGAAGGATTAAAGGAACATGCCATGTAAGGGTTATACACACCGTGTATCCATGTTTTAAAAAACATGAATGTTTTTTATTATTCTGTTTTTACACTTATAAGGTTTATTCCTTCATAATATTTATCTAAGGGGTGTGTTTTACCTTGAAGAGTCATTCCACCGAGATGTCCTCAGGTTTTGTTCCAGTTACAGAGTAGTGATTAGACTTTGGACATTGACGATCCAGGACCACTAGCAGATCCTCTTGTAGTACCAGTCTTGGCACTAGCCTCCATTCTGAAAATACTTATTGACGCATAGTTTCAATAGGGATTTATGAGGTTAATGAAAACCTTCCAGGGATCACCACATTCTGCCCCGTTAATGGAATAATTGACCTGGGTATTCTAGTAGTAGCATCCTCACACCTTTACAGGGGAAGAAGGTCCTCGGGCGGGGAGGTCATGGTTAGAAGCCATGATTTCTATCATAGATCATTTGGAGACACCTCCAGAGAGGAGGTTGAAGCTCTATACTTATATTCTTATGGATTCGGCCATGCGTTGGTGGGATGTGCTTCCGTAAGTAGGACGCCAGCAGGGTATGTCATAGGATGGGTTTCAGAGTACCTTCTACAGTTACTTCTCTCTAGAGACCTTGAAGGCTGATTGAGCCTGAGAGTTCGTGAGTTTGAAGCTGGGTACTCTTTCATTTATGGAATATTCTTCTCACTTCATAGATATATAGTGATTTACACCCCTTTTAGGGGGATATTATTTATTCCTAGAGATGAAGTTTTAGGATGGTCTTAGGAAAGAAATTTGGGATCAGGTGAACATCATTAGATTGACTTTCATCACATCTATAGTCAACTAGGAGTAGATCATGGAGCGCAACCTGGGGGATTCTAGAGCTCTAGGATAAGGAGATTCAATATCTACAGTTGGTACTTCTCCGACCGATAGTAGTAAGGGTCGTAGGGAGTCTACACGTGGAGATACAAGTAGTCGGGATGCACCATCAGGTAGCTAGGTGGTATCCTACTAGTGCAGGAAGGTCAGTCATACCATGCCACATTTCCCTAGAGACTTAGTGGAGTAACGATCTTGTAGAAAGAAGGGCCATCTTCATCACTTCGGTTAGTTCTTCTCACCAGTAGTGGGTGACAGGGGTTCATCTATGACTCCATGTTTAGAAGCAGCACCACCTGTTTCTCATCAGTTTAGAAACTTGAGTTCTTCTGACAGTTTTGGGTGAAGTGGAGGTCATGGACGCATTGGTCAGACACAGGGTTTTTGATAGCCACATGGTGGATCATCATAGGGATCCCAGTTAGCTTCACATGGCCATAGGGTAGGTCAGGCTTTTACTGTGGAGTAGACCCAACAAGAGAAGGATCAAAGACCCTCTACAGTTCGACGTATGATCCTTGTTGCATCAGTTTTAGCTTTTATGCTTTTCAATATAGGTTCTTCCCATAGCTTTATATCTATTTTTATTTTGGAGATCCTTGGCCTCTGTATCTTTTCTTCTACAGTTATCTTAACGTCAGACACTTCGTTGGGGACCAGAACGCCTGGTGTAAGTCATTGCAAGGAGTCCCCTCTCGAGGTTGTTGGGTGTCACTTCTTATGGGACCTTTATGTCCTAGAGATGAAATTTTATGATGTGATTCTTGGAATGGACTGGTTAGTTCACTTCCAAGATGTTGTCGAATGCTATCGTTGTGGAGTGATTTTCACATCACCAAAGGGAGAATCGTTTCTTCATTAGGGAGAATGGTATGTCCATGCGAGCAGAGCAGGACCCAAGTATCATGGGTTGGGAGGATTTAAAACCCATATTGCTAGTCTATATCTGGATGACCATGGGACATCACAGTTGGAATTTTCTCTAGTGGTCGATTGTTTCAGGGTTGTCTTTCCATAAAACATTTCATGTTTTCCCCCAAAGAGAGAGGGGGAATTTTCTATTGATCTTGTGCCTGGAGCACCATTGGTGTTTATTCCTTCTTAGAGGATGGATACACCAGATTTATAGGAGCTTAAGAAGAATTTAGAGGATTTGCAAGAAAAGGGTTTCATCCAACCCAATACCTCTCCAAGGGGTTCACCTATCCTTTTTGTGAAAAGTCAGACAGTATCCTATGAATTTTTGTGTATTATTGGAAGTTGAACGAGTTGATGGCCAAGAACCGATATCCCTGACCAAGGATTGATGATATCTTTGATCATCTTCGAGGAGCCTGGGTGTTCTCGAAGATTGACTTGAGATATGGTTATCATCAGTTGTGTGTTAGACCATCAGATATACGTCTTAAAATCTTTCAGAGTAGGTATGGTCTATACGAGTATGTTGTTATGTCATTCGGTCTCATGAATGTGAATAAACTTTTCATGGCACTAATGAACCGAGTGTTCCATCCATACTTGGATTTTTTCATAGTAATATCCATGGACGATATCTTAGTCTACTCTCATACTCGACACGACTATGCCAAACATCTTGTGATCATTTTGAGTACACTGAAAGAGAATCAGTTATATGTCATGATCTCAAAATTCCACATTTGGAAGGACAAAATTCACCTCTTAGGTCATGTTATCTCAGAGACAGGCGTATTAGTAGACCCAGAGAAAGTGAGAGTAGTAGTTTCTCAAGAGCAGCCGAAGAATGTCTTTGAGGTGCATAGTTTTATAGGTATGGTTTGTTACTACATACATTTCATATAGGACTTCTCATGCTTAGTAGTGCCACTGACAGGCCTGACTAAGAAGGGTGTGAAGTACTTGTGGTTATATTCTTGTGAGTCTGTCTTTCAGGAGCTGAAAAAGAGGTTGAATTTATCAATGATACTAGTATTTAAAGAGCTAGGAAGGAGATATACTACGTACTATGATGCATCTGGTATCAGAATGGGAGAAGTGATTATGATGGGATAAGGATTCGTTACATACATGTCTCTCCTGTTGAGGCCACATGAGAGGAATTACCTGATGCATGATCCTGATTTGGTGGCAATTTTTCATGTTTTTCGTTGTTGGAGACAATATTTGTTGGGAGAGCATTTTCTGGTTTTCACTGATCACAAAAGTCACAGGTATATCTTCACTCAGTGTGATCTGAATCTGAGACTAACAAATGTGGGTTGAGTACCTTCAATCCTTTGACTTTGATCTCACCTACATGCTTGGGAACGTCAATGTCGTAGATGATGCATTGACCAGGAGGACTCAGATACACGCAGTTCAGGAGGCCAGTTGTGAGTGGAAACTTATAGCTCTGTTCTCTTAGATTTGAAGGTGCACAACAGACAAGTGTAGATGTTTCTATCTTCAGTTGTGGTTACATCTACTCTACTTTATTGAGTGCGAATGAGGTAGTTATCGTATTATGAATCCCTAGTACTATGGGAGAGTGTTTCTAGAGAGGACCCTATTCTTTGATGTATAGTAGGCAAGGATAAAATATTCCACTTTCATGGGAGCATGTGGGTGTATGTAGTCATACGTGAGGAGATTATGCATGGAATTCATTCCTCGGTTTGAGAAGTTCATCATGGTGTCACCAAGATGTATTGAGATCTGCACCATTAGTATTGGTGTCCATGTATGAATGGAGAAGTTTTTAGTTTTGTCAGGAGGTGTTCCACCTATCAGGAGGTGAAGCCGTAGAATTAGTGACCCCCATGGATTTTATAGTAGTTAACCATTCCCAAGTGGATGTGGAATGATGTTGTGATAGACTTTGTGACAGGTTTTTTGTGCTCGCCTCAAGGGAATGATATTGTTTGGGTTTTCATTGATAGACTCACGAAGGTTGCTCAACTCTAACCGATCAAGGAGACCTTCAGTGTTGATGAGATAGGAAAGTTGTGAATCTGAGATATTTGACAATTACATTGGGTTACACACTATATTTTTCATAGAGGAATGCATGTCTTACTTCTTAGGTCTGGCAGATAATACAGAGGTCTTTGGATACACAAGTACTTCTGAGTATAGCATACCATCACTAGACAGATGGCCAGTCCGAGCAAACGATTCAGGTTTTGGAGGACATTATTTGAGCATGGATCCTAGATTTTGGAGGTTCTTGGGATAATTACATACCTCTTGTGGGGTTTTCCTACAATAATAGTTTTCAAAAAACTATTCAGATGGTACCTTATGAGGCTTTGTATGGTAGGCCATGTCGGTCACCCCTATGTTGGCTGGAAGTAGGAGAGGCAACTATGATAGGACCTCATCTTTTCTAGGAGACCACAAAGTAGATAGAGTTGATTCATAAAATGATGGATAATTCAAAGTTATGGAAAAAGTCTTATGTCGATCTACATAGATGACCTCTGGAGTTCAAGGTCGGAGATCGGGTATTTCTACATGTCACACCGAGGATGTGACACTAGAGGATTAGGAGACAGGGAAAGAATTCAATGAGATATGTCGGGCCATTTGAGGTTTTGGAAAGGGTCGGGCCAGTTTCCTAATGGTTGCAGTTACATTAGAGGTATCAGGCTATGCGTGATGTCTTCCACGTTTCTCAGCTACGACATTACTTCTCAGACCTGTCTCATGTTTTAAACCCGAGGACATTGATCTAGAGGTGGATGAATCATTAGAGGAGTATCCTATCCGGATTTTTTATTGTAGTATGAATGTTCTTTTTGGATGGTATCTTCCTCTGATACGAGTGTTATTGCATCACGAGAAAGTACTCGATGAGTCTTGGGAGAGGGAGTCCAATGTACGATCGCAGTGGTTGGATCTGTTTGAGGATTCTTCTCCTATGTCGCCTTTAAATGGATATTCGGGGATGAATTTATTTAAGAGGGGAACTTTGTAAGAACCCTGATATTTTTTTCAGGTACTAATCTTGTTTTTGGTGTTTTTAAGGAAATGTGAAGTTTCAGTAAAATTTAGGAGTACACGTCATGTATTTATATGTACATGTCAAGTACTCGGTTACCATGGGTAGCCGTGTGCTTTACATTTAGTAGCTGAACACATGGAAGTGTAGAGTGACCAGGAAACCACCTAAAGCAGAGCTTGTTGAAGGAAGGTACACATCGTGTACTTTTAAAGGACACGTTGTGTAATTTATTTTATTATTAAACAGAATGAGGTCACATATAATCTACAAAACACACTTCTTCATTGATCGTCTCATCCATGAGTGACGGTAGGCCGCAAATCTTCTCTATTCACCTGAATCCTCATTCTTTCCCTGAATCTACCGCTATAGATTGCATTGGAATCTCCACGATTAGCTCATTCTTCTTCTAGAGCCTTGTTTACTGATTCCTATTCTTTCACGAGATATCCTCAGTTGAACATTTTCAGCATATTTGTAGATCTATGGGGTTCTAGGTAGATTAAAGGCATGAGACTCACGTATATCGACCGTATAACTCCAAGGTAGGTGGTTTATGCCTCTATATAGTAATTCTTTGAGTTATAGGTGCACAATTTCCCAATACCCTCATTTGGGGTATTGTGTATTTAGGTATTTTAACCATGTTAATGAATTCAATGCCTTTTAAGGATTGAATATAAGTTGTTTGATTGAGAATAGGGTTAATTTTTATGTTATGGATGTGTTTTACCATGCTTGATTGAGTTTGATAGTTTGTTCTTGCCTTTCCTATTAGGATATCATTTTCCATTCCTAGTGTTTTTAGGATATAGTGATTATTTATCTAATATGTTGTGTCATTCCATTTAGCTAATTTATCAAAGTATTAATTTGAGATTTACGTTGGCTGCTGATTATCGTTTGTGCAAGACTGCCTTACACGGGGTTGTGGGAACCTAGTTTAGTGAGACCATAGAGGAAATTGAAGTTAAGGGATTTCCCATAGTGTTTTTCATATTTATCATGTTTTAAGACCATAGTGGGGATTGACGTTGAGTGATCCCTCAGAATGTTTGTAGTTACATTATGAGACCACATGAGGAATTGACAATGAGTTCTTATTCAGAGTGTCTATCGGTTGTCGTTAATAGAATATAAGGGGAATGGACGGTGAGTGCTTCCTCAGAGAGTCTTCATTTACACTTGACAATATAGGGAATTGATGGTGAGTGCTTCCTTATAGAGTCTTTGTTAAACCCTTTCTTGTGGCTGAACTAGAGAGAGTAGGTTGTGAGAAATTTTCCAGAGGGTTGCTTGTATTTTTTGGGGTTAGTTAAATTGTTAATAATAAATATTTGTAAATGAAACTATAGCACTGTTTACTTTGAGTACTTCCTAAATTTTTTTCTTCGTTTAATTATTTCCTTCCATATACATTCACTGGTTGTTAGGAATATTTGGATGGTTTCTTTCTGGGATTTGTCTCACACCCTCATTGGGTCATGATTTTGGGCCCAAAATGATTATGTTGATGTAGGTATAGATAAGGGAAAGCGCCCTTCTACTTCAGGTACTTTATTGTTGTGGAGATGGGGAGCATGGGACCAAGATGAGTCTTGCAATACTATTAGAGGTTATTTTTTCTCATTGTACTTTGGTTTAGTATTGTATTCTAGAATTTGACTTGTTTTTCTGATTTTCTAGACATATTTATCATGCATAATTTAAATTTGTATTCTAGTTATTTATTTATTTCAGTCTTCCACAATCTACCATTGTATGGTATTATTTTTTCTTCTGATATTGTAATTTATTTATTTCTATTGCGTTACTCTGCCAATGGGGGCATAATTTCCCCACTATCACACATAAGGCCCTCACTGATATTCGGTAGACTCTGGGATTTGGGGAAATGCACTAGAGGCCTTGTGAACAACCAGGTATGGGGAACCTCTTCATAGATTCTGGAATCGGGATGTTACAAATTCATTGGGTAATGTTATGTATCTAGTGATATGATTTTTATTATGTGTTAAAATGATTCTATCTTTCTTCAAAATGATTATTTAATTATTATGCACATTTTTTATGCATGGAAGTGATGCTAGATTAGTCCACAAATACGTGTGGTATTTGACCACTAAGACATGGTGTTTCATTTTTATGAATTGGCTCATTCTATTCCTTTATATAATGATGAATATCATCATTATGATGTTGATTTCAACTCTAACCCATGTGGAATTGATTCATGTCCTTATTTATCCTTTTATTGGGATTTTAGTTCACCCCCTTTCTTTGATGTATATCCTCTGGTGACTATTTTTTTCTAAGGTAACATGAGCTATATAATGATACATAAATAAATTTGAAAATAAATGTTTGTTTTTTATGAATAAATAATGTATGGTCCTAATTTACCCAAGATTCTAAACCTTTGGTTCTTGTTTTTTTAATTATATTATGTTTTTTCTTTAAAATTATGTAATAGTAATGTAAGAAAAAGTAGGGTTTCTATAATATACCCTTACATGAGATTCATAAAGGTAAATATGGTTTAAACATATGAAGGATGACTAAAAAAAGGTTGTACCCATATTCTTTATTGTAACATAAAGGCAGATATGACTTTATCCTTATATGTACCCTTACACAAAAGTTTTGTATTAGGGTAACGTTTTGTAGCCTTTATATAGATGAGATTCATAGATGTAGTACCCCTGCATTGCGGGGTTTATGTAAAGGTCATAGGAACTTTACCCATACACAAAAAGGTATTATAGTTGTTTTATAAACATTCATAAAGTCTACACTTATGCATTAAATTAAATATTATGTGTACCATTACATAAAGGGGTTATATAAAGGTAGTAACCTTACAAAATAGTGTCGTGTAATGGTAAATCATGACCTACCCTTACGTGAAGTGTCCAAATAAGTGTAATATCATTTGTATGCATATGCATAATGTGACGAGTAAAGGTAATAATCATATTAACTTTTTATAGTTCATGAAATCTATGTTGTGTAAAAGTGAACAATGACTTTCCTTTATGCAAAGGCTTTCAGATGACCTATATAAGGGTAAATTGAGGATGCACTTATTCATAATAGGTATTCTTTATAAGGGTAACTAGAAACTACATTTATTTTTTTTAATTATTAATTGAGTTTTATGGTTTATAAAATGTTTCTAAGTCAAAATAAAATATATATTTTTCTATATTTGTTTATATTTATTTTTAAAATTAATAAATTATTAATTCCTTATAAATAATTAAAAAAAATTCTTGATACATATTTTCCATATATTAACGGTTAATATTTTAAAATACCCTTCCACAAATTAAATGACATGACTTTTGATCTAGAACTAAAAATTTTATTTAGAATTCATAAGAGGAGATTTATACAGTTTTTATTAATTAAAAAAATGTAAGATATTTAGATTATATATAATATTTATATAATATATATTGAATTATAAAAATGTTTATAATTCCTGAAATATCATAAAAAATAAATTTAATATAAAATATAAAGAGTATGAAATAAATATAAAATACTTATATTCTTTCTAAATTCTAAAATTTTTACATTTCAAATTTAGCTATGAAAAATTAATAAATGTCTCATGTTTTGGAAAATAAATATTTTTTTAAAATTTACTTGATATCCATGTTTGGTAAATTTTTTATGAAACATTAATATTTTTATGCCCATTTATATTATAAATTACGTTTTGTATAGTTCTTTCCATATCATGATAGTTTTATTATCAGAGAATTTAGTTTTCATCTTCCTTAACCTCAATATTTTTAGTTATGATCTTTATAATAGTTATTGGGAATAGTTTGGAAAAATATAGGTTTTAGGATTTTTTTATCAATTCAATTATCTTTTGAGTAATGTCTCCCTAGGTAGATAGAATTGGGGTCGGGCCACCCATATTCTCAAAGACTTTCCTTGGCTAAGAATGTGATTGGGGTTGTCTATCTTTCACTCCTAGGTTATTCATGATGGGTTTGTAAATCTCATATAACTCCATGCCTTTATGTGAATAATTCATGAACCTTATGAATATTATTCATTTGGATATCAATAAATATACTTGGCTGTTATTTTTTGTAGATTAACACGGACATGTGGGTTAGGTAAAATTTACGTATTAATTTGGTTTTAACACATTAGTTATGTAGTTGGAATAATTATTCAAAAACTAAATCATTAGAAGCATGAAATCACAAAAGGGGAATAAAACATTAAAAGAAAATTGTTACATAGTATGAAATAGTTATGAATTAAATTTTGATGTGATGTAAATTAAATTTGTGATATTTTAAAATGAAAACCCCTCAAATACTATGTGATATATTCCTTTTAAAATGGAACATTCCAAGACCTCGATCATTCAACTGAGTAGGTTTTTTCCTTAGAAGGGTTCCCCTAGATATTATTGTTTAAAGAAAGAAAGTGATTGGTAATAATGGATCATCCTTGGGTATGTTATTCCTTATAATTCTTCTCATGGATTGTCTTTTCTTAGTCTATTCATGGTTCATGTTTTGAGTTACACTTGTCTCGGAAACCCTTAGGAATGATACTAAAGTAATAGAGTTGATTTTATCCATATAATGTATTTGGATAAAGAGTCATATTCCCAATTATCTATGATTCATAACTATTTTTATTAAGATGATTCCCAACCAAAATAATTTAGTGGTGAGAGGAATTCCCTTGAAATCTCATTACATAATTAAATATATATCTTTGATCACTAAATGGATATGTTTTATAGGGTAATAAATTTTATTGGGAGCACATTAGTTAAAATTCCATGATAAAATGATATAAGTCACGATATTTATGTGATAAAATCATCTATTGTAGATAAATGAATCATCATCATATAACTAAAAACAGAAATTAATCCTATAAATAAGAATATTAATGTAAGTACCTCATAATATTTGTAGCTTAAGATAAGTTATTGAGAAAGATAAATATTATATATGTTAGAACATTTCCTTCCCAGGTAACAAACTGTTGAAGTTTATCAACAAGTGAACCTTGATTTATTTAGAACACAGAAAGTTTCACATGGGGTTTAAATGGAATTAATTGAGAAAGGGCCAATGTAATTTTTAACTCCACATAGATACTCAATAGTATTAGTTATTTCAATGATATTCAATATGATTGAATAGGATAATTAATTGGTTGGACTAAAATGATTATTTGGGTTAAGGAATTAATTATGTTTTCATCTTCTAACGAGGTGAATGAGTTTGAGAAATGCTTACCTAATATTTTCCAAGTGATTAAAATAAGTTAACTACAAATATTATGTCAATATTCTTGGGTTTTCTAGATAGTACGAATGGGAAATGTTTTAAACTAGAAGAACATAGTTAGTTGGAAATTCTAACTATATTTATTCAGGAATCCAGTTAAGGTTATTGAAACTTAAGGGAGTTATTAGGAAGGAGTAATGATCCCATATAATTATATTATGTAGAATAGTTGAAGGGGTTTTGGAACTTCAAGGAATGTCCTTGTTAGGTTCTAATGTTATAGAAATTAATTCTTCAATTTTGAAGGGTATGAGATATCGAGTGTATGTTTTAAAATATTTGTAAATATTTAAGAGGTCAAAGACATAGGAATAATTTAAAAGTGATTATCCTTTGCATTCATGTGATGAGTAAACAGGTTCTACATAAAAAATTTGAATTTAAATAGGTTTATCATGATTTGATGAATCTAAGTAAATGAAATATATCTACATCTCATTTACCTTATATGATAAGAGGTGTTAACATAGAGTTGTTATAAAAAACATTAGATGATTAACCTTATATACTGGGTTTGTTATTCATTTGATTCTACAGTACGTTTTTGAGAAGAATATATGGATGAAAGTGTTTTATCCATGATAACGTGTTTATCCAGCTATTTTACTTAAAATACTATAGAATGTGGTTCCACGCAATAGTGATGTATTTTAATGAATAAAGTATTATTATTCAGGAATATAGTCTAAAAAATATAATTACATATAATATTTTACAATAATAGTTCATTTTTTAGATATTCAAACTAAAAGGATATAAGAATAATTTAGGAAAACCCAAAGTTGTTTTTGTGGAGTCTTAGAGAGATATTTTGAAAAGAATATAATGTCTATGAGGCTGTTGGGGGTATGTTTATACTTAAATAAGATCAATTTAAATAATAAAATATTATACAAATCTATGTTTGAGTTATTTTTAACTTAATATCCTACTGAATTTGTATATGTGATCATAAAGAAAAATCCAAATAGTTACCTTTTATTACTATGAGAAAATGAATATAAAAATTTATTTTAGTATTATACCAGTATAATATTATAATGATTCTTCAATTAATATCCTAAAGTGTTGTAGTATATATGATGTTAAAGTAAAATTAAAGGAGTTACATTTGGTTGGCATAACAAGTGAACATCACTATTCCATGAATGTTTATACCATCCGATATACAAATTGTATCACTTACTATTATAATAAAGTTTAGGGTGTGATAGTAAAGAGACATGTAAGTAGTGACATTAGATACTATGACGAAGTGGGTAAAACATTATCCTAAAAGAGTTGAGGATGTGTTGGTAAAGTTATTATGTAAATATTTACATTGTTTTCAGAATATTTGAAAGAAAAATATTGATAGAAGGGTTACAAGGATGATGGTTAGGTACTTTGAAATAATTTTAAGTAGAAAAAAGATGGAAAAATTATAACATTTGGTGTCAAAAATTTGAGGGGTTTGAATATAATTTCAATGATCTATACACAAAGAATATGATTCATATGTCTCTCCATTATTCAAACTATATTTCTTCAAAAAAATTACTCACTAAGAGGTTACTGGGAGTATTTTATCCGATTGTCGTATAGGGATGTGATAGGAATTACATATGTATTTAATTTTTGAATACAATTTCTATAGAATCAACGTGAAATTCATAAAGAATATCTTAATATATTGGGTTCATTGATTACAAAAATATCATGTATTTATAATAAATGAAATCAACATTTTTCATTCATTCACATGTGTTGTAACTTTACTTTACATGAATGATCGAATGATAAATATCCCCTCAATGTATAAACTTTGACTTATCCCTAATCGAAGATCGTTATAGAGTATAATGGGTTGTGATGATATAAAAAAGAATCTTTAATATAATATTAGTTCCATTATAATGGGTTTTATAAGATATATTAGGAATAAAATATTGAGTTAATAATTATAGACTTATTACTTAGACTGATCCATCAAATTTTATCTCATAGAATGTCATATGGTCATTGATATACTTAGGTGTGTGTTCTAATTATGAATCCCCCATACATAAGGCTGGTGAGATATCTACCCTGAGGAGCATTATTCTTTGATATCCCACATATTCTAATCAATATATAAACTCATCTAATATGGGGTGGTTGGGTATGTTAATGATCATGTCATCAGTTAGGGTAAAAATGAGAATGGATTTTTCAACTTATATTACTAGAAAAAAACATGGACCTTGATTTTATTTTACCAGGGAAATGCATGTCCATACTTAGTTTTTTCACATATGATGTGTTTAATTACTCTTATAAGAAACACATGATGTACTTGTCAAATAAATTAATGACATGTAATGTATTCCTTAACTTGTTCAATATTTTTCATATAATAATGAAATGATGAAAGGGAAAAACTATATTGACATGTTCCATGTCTAATGGTCGGTCGATGTCATGGAAAAAGGGATTATATAGATATAAATATGCCATACATGAAACATATTTTTGAGAACATGTTCATATTGATATATGAGTGTATTTCATAGAGACCACAGCAGACACATTAGTAGCTTGAGTAGCACTGATGCTTCCCTGGAGGATACTCTTTGTTTACATCCATGAAATTGGAATTTCATTGTTTTTTAACACTACTGATACATGTAGGGTCACATGGATAGGCCCATGAATAAGGACACAATTATTGTTAAAAATAAATATAGTTTGAGGAAAAATAATATCCAAAAATATTTTTGATGGATTCAAAAAGGTTTGTTATGTTTTTCATCATTCTTAAGAGATTTTAGTGTAAGTGGAATATTGTTAGATGTGCACTAAATTATACATAGACAATATTCATGTACAAATGAATAGGATTCATAGAGTATATATACGATATATTGTATTATATGTAGTGTATGTTTTATAATGAATATGATACATGTATTTTTCATTCATGTGATACATGGATAATATATATATATTATTTATCTTGAATGATTTATTCATCAGTTATAATCTCTTATTAATGGATTAATGGAGTTTTATTTAATTCATTTAATGTTATCAATGAATTATATTCCAACATTTATAAATTTATACAATGTGATTGAAAAAGTAGATACCTCAGTATTCTACTATATAAGATTGTGAGATCCTCTCTTGTTGGGTTTGTGTGGTGTGAAATGTGTATGAGACTCTTTCAAATATGTTTTCTTCTCATGAAATATTCATCTCACCAAAGAAGGTGTTGGAAACCCTTCATTTTCATGGGTGTCCTCATAAAGAGTTCTTGGATCCATTGGAATTGTACTCCCTTTGAGTCAGGGTTCCTCTGGTCACTACTCCTCATGATCTTCCTCAAACAATCTCTATGGAAGGAAGATCAAACCTGTTGTTATTCGTGAATTCTTGGTACTATTTTGAATAGTATTATTTACACATTAATTTCCTTAAGATAGATCTACTTTGTTTAGGGATTTTTCCTATTACATATAATCATTAGATAATCATAATAAACTCATCATCGCTGAGGAAATTTCCTTAAGGGGACAGGAAAATAATTTACTTGTAGAAGAGAAGGTCATCGAGCATCAAACTATAGTAGGAATATAAAGAAACATGTTTGTACAATGGGACTGTAAATTGTTCATCCAAAAGATCAACTGATGGACTAATACCTAATGTTTAGAAAACATTAACACTACCCATGTCAATGTCATAAATCCATGGAAGATAATATTGATAACTGTGAACAACCACCACAACCAAGGGAACATATTGTATCTTGTTCAATGAATATTTATGACGCGGATTATGATAACTAAATATTCTACTTCAGAATTTATAATGAAATATATTTATTCAATCCAATCTAAGTTTCTTACATTTTTTTCTAAGTGTACCACCATATTATTTTTATCAAATAAAAAACTACTTTTTTATTGTTGAATTTCAAAATTTCTGTTTATGGGAACTTAAATATTAATATAGGTATTTTAGATATATTTGTTGTGATTCTCGTAATGGATTTACTATTTCAAAATAGATTACCAATTAAAATATTTGGGTCATTTTTCCCAATACATTATCCATAATGGAAAAATGGATGAGGGTAGTGAAAAAATAGAATCCATCATAGAGAGATATTAATGTAACTACAATAGTAGATGATAAAAAATAGATATCATTTATCATCATTAATCAATACACCACTTCCATGTGTTGGATCTGATATTTTTAGGTAGATTAAAATTATAATACCGATGCTGGATGTAGAATACAACACACTATAGCCATTGACAGTAATCCATGACATTATTTTCATAAAAAATGGGGATTCCACCTAGTGATAGAGAGGATAAGAATAGTTAGAGAATTATGTTTGATGCATGAGAGTATGGTATACCTTAAATCATTTGGGTAAAAAAAATTCATCTTGGAAGGCCCTGTTTGTGTACATAAAGAGCCACAAGGAGCAGACATGGAGGGGCATCCATCCTTCTTCAACCTTTAATCAGGTGGTATCCACGAAGATTAAAACACATGGACTAGTGAAAGAAGTTGGTGGGGATATAAGTAGCTATATATTGAGGCTGGAGAAATAGGGTAAGAATTAGTTAGAGATATCATACACTGGTGTGGTGGAGGTGGCTACTCCATAAAGGATAAGGAGGGTATTAAATGTGGATATCAATAATCCTTGTTAGGTGGAGGATTCTTTGTTGAATACACCATTTGACATCAAATTTTTCCTAAAACTTCCAAGTTGGGTAATCACGAGGTATGATAGATAAGTTTGTGTGAGGTATCTAGGGAATCATATTTCATAACTTAGACCAATTTATAATGAACTCAAGGAAAAATAAAATAAGTATTAACACTAGGACCTAAGAGGTATTTAACTTGAATTGTCATTAAGAAAACAAAATATAGGGGTTATTCTTATTGTAAGTGAATATATGTGATTGATAAATCTTTATAAAAAAATCTGAAGAACCATATTTATGACCTTATCTATCTTTTTTAGTAAGTAAATTTTTAAAATTTAAGGATGAAATTTATTTTTGGGGAGAATATAATGACCCATGATTTTACAATATTTTTATCTTTAAATAAATTATCTATTAAATAGTGTGATTCAAAAGATATACCATAATAAAACTAAAAAATCATGATATATTATAAATATTTAATATCACCATTAAATAATCACTATTATATTATCTTGTATAAAATTTAAGTAATCATTTAGAAAAAAATAAACAATGGGAGTTCAAAAAAATGACATCTAAAAGTGGATGTATTCCATCTGAATCCCATTTATTTTAACTCGAAAAGGATGTATATTCTCTATGGTTTTCCCTAGTCCAAGACCAATTTAATCATAAGAAATTATAGTCCCAGAAAAACTATAAACAAAATAAGCTTATTCTAATCGAGGATTCCATAAGATCCATGCAAGCCGGGCTGCCACCTGAAATTGAAATCATAGGTTATCTAATTATTAGGTATTATATGGAGATCATTATGGGCTATGTAATTATAAATTAGGGTTATATATAAAATTTTATAATATATATATATATATATATTATGAATTTTTGTTATTTTCAAAATTTCATTTTTTTCTCAATTGACCTTATGCTTAAAAAACATGTTTTCGATAGTTTAGAGTTTTATTTCAAGGAACTATGTTTATTTTAATTTAATAATAACTACAAATATATATTAGATTAGTAATTAGTTAACACTATAATAATTTTTAACTTATAGGAAAAATCAGGGTTAATATTCTTATATTTATTTTCATATAAAAATATTTTTTCAAAATATTGTGTATATTTATGTCATGAACTGACCCATGATGGGGATTGATCCATAACTACCCAAATCCCTCCTCCATACACCTGGGGGTGATGATAAGCACCTATGGAACAACAAACTCAGGGAGGCCTTTACCCACATACCTCTACACATGCACACAACCAACCTAATGATAAAGTGCAGAGGGTATGGAACAAAAGATACAACACTTATATTTATAACCCACTAACACGCATCATCCTCTAAATAGTATAAGCATAGTATTTTAAACTGAAAGGGAATGTGGAAAATACACATCCAGTAAGAAAAGTGACACAACCTGAAAGTAACTGAAATGTAAAATTGCTGAGAGATCCCTACTCCAAGATCAGAAGCTATGAATGTGGTCCAAGAATTAGTATCCCAAAGATCCTCTAAAGTCTTAATTAACATGTTTGTCAAATGTACAAGGAACGATACATGCGGGAAAATCCCATGAAGGGGTGAGAATGAACATACTTATTTGGATGCCCTGAAAAGAATAAGGGGTGCAGTAAGAGATACTAATAAAGAGGGAAGTAGTAGATAGAACAAGGTATGGTAAAAGAGTACATATCAACCTAATAAGATAGTGAAGGAAAACTCCTCCAAATACAATGAGATCGAAAAAGTGATAAGTTGAACTTCTTATCAAGTATTAACTATCTATAGTAATAGAGTGGACTCATCCAACAGCAATAATCTGGACACATGAATCACTTTTCATACCCCACATGTCTTCACCTCTCCTAGAAGGAGTGTAACCAACACCCTAAGAGTGGATAATAAACAAGATGTGTATGTGTGTGCTCAGTCAATGAAATCTAAACAAGAGAGTAAGGGGATATCCATATCATTTCATTGCCCACGAAAACATTCACCAATAGTTCCAAAAGTATCCACCAATGATGACCAACATCCCAAATGTCTTCCCTGAACATGAAAGTAAAAGGGACTCAATCACCACATCTTGATACTATCTTATTTCAATAGTTCTGTCTCACCCACATGGTTTTAGGTCGCGTCATAAGGATGCATCTCGATGGATAAATTACCCCTATTTCTCATGTGTCCAATGGTATATCAAACCATATCTTAGCACTAGTCTTAATAGTTGAGACTTCAAGTCTCAGTGTTGAGGACACATGCCCAGCGTAGTTGGGGGTGCCACAATAGTGTCGTCGAGGACCCATGCCCTGCCCTGATGGAGGGTGAAACTCTAGTGTTGTTGAGGACCCATGTCTATCCTAGCTGGTGGGTTCTACTCTAGTGTCGTCAAGGACCCATGCCCGTATGGGATAGAGGGTGATACTCTAGTGTTGTCGAGGACCCATGCCTACTCTGGATGGAGGGTGGCACTTAAATAGCTTCAAGGAACTATATTGTCCATTCCCACTGGATGATACATCTCTAAAAACATCGAGTAATGCTGATACCCATCCTAGCTAGAAGGTAAGCTCCGAAAACACTAACATGATAGTTCTTGATCACTACTTTCGTAAAGTATCACATTAGATAGGCATCATAACTGGAATATCGCACTGTATCTCAAAAGCCACTATGGAGGGAACCATCACATTTAACATGGAAAAAAATCCTGATAAGCTACTCACGGGCTAAAATACTAGTCCAGAAGAAATAGATATGAGAGATAGAAGATTAATTAAGTGGTACATGATGCATATGGTCCCACACTATGTGTGACCCTACCTAATCACCTAACTCTGTACCTATCCATACATGGGTACTAAACTATGAATAGGTACCCCTATGCATGCCAATTTACTCATAGTGTACATGGAACCTCTATCCCAAAGGCTAATGAGCACACGATTCTCGTCGTTGGTCTGAAGGGAGAAAACATAATTTTACTAGAAGTACTTCATTAAAGGACCTGTATAAAATAAATATTCACACTATTGAGATCCTTGTGGAAAAGAACACTAGATAGACTACTCGTTATCCCAAATCTGACAATCGTAGAAGAAGGGACATCTATCATCATCGTACATGAATGGTGACTCATGGGGTCTGCACCTCGCTCACAAAATAAATTCAATTTATCTCACCATTTTGATCCTAAAAAACACATGGGATCAACTATTAATTTTTCCATAATGGAAACTTGGTGAAGAAGATACATTTCACCGCAACACGATCGAACCAGGATTCATGGGGTACATGCCTCAATTTTTATTTAAGCTCCTGAAATTGTTCTTGAATTGTCCTCTTCGATTTCATTATTGTGATTCCACTAATGGTATATCGACTGGATGTTGTATGCTGGTGTTATGCCCGAGAAAAAAACCACAAAAATAATAATATTATTAAAATTATATTTAGGAATTTTGTGAAACCAAGACATAATCCCAACATATAAAATTTCCAAACTGGCCAAAAAAGTTCCATCTAGAAAGTAAGATCATGTCACCTTAGATGGAACATAAAAAAGATGCTCTATTTATGAGATATAGGGGTTTGAACCTATGCCCAAAGACCATCTCGGCCCGCTCCACCTAGTCCTGGACTGGTCACCGCCCTAGCCCACCACCTTGGCCTAGCCTGCCGCTGCAGCATACAACATAGACATTGTCCCAGATCCCACTCACCTATCATCTGGTCCATTCCAACCCTCTTCTAACCACACCTGCCCGTGGAGTGCTCTACCTCCTACACCTAGTCAGGCCACGCTATACTGCCTGCACTAGGCCACGCCACCCCGTGATCCTCTACAGTCGTCGTGCAGATCTTCCACCTTTCATGGTCACCACATTCATTATCCTGCCTCCACATACCACTTCTCACCAGTGGCACCTTCCTCCTCCCACCGATACTCCTCTAGTGCTCAAAAGCTGAAAACATCCATAGATATGGGATCATCAGGTACCTATCTATATAGGCCTATGCTCTGGTCGATGATTCGCTGATGTTTAGATGAATCAAGAAGTATGCATCACTTCCATTCCCCTCCCTGCCTCCTACGCTACCTAAAACATGTATCCATTGTAGATCTAGAATCCTTTGATCACAATATTCATAGATTTGTGATTTTCTCAATCTTCAGATGTAATTTCAACATGTCAAAAAATTTATCATTGGAGAATTTGAATAATGGGTGAAGAACACGAAGAATGAGCAATCCAGAATAAAAACAATCGACGGTCGTATTAGTATGGACATAAAAAGGCTTTCAAATCAAAAAAAATTATAAAAAAATTTCAAAAAAACGTTGAATGGGGATATGTGTAACCCAATTAAAGAATCCTTCTTTGATTTTCGATTCGTCATTGCATTCGTCGCACTCTGATCTTCTCAGATCTAAAATCTCATTGCAATCCACCAAAAGATTAGCATCGATTCTCTAATGAAATGAGAGGATGGGCTCTTCTAATAGTCGGTGGAAATCTTCCAAACCATTGTTTATTTCTTTAAACACTTATTTATAGGATTTGGCTAGTCTCCTACCAACAGTAATGGAATTCGAACCTCCTATGCCATCTCACATGAGGTCACACCAAGGGTAAACACCACGCTATGAACTCAATAATGGTCTCAGATTTCCAATCTGAGTCCCCATTCAGAAGTTATTAAAATTAGCATAAAAATAAAATAATATTATTTAATTATTTTAATTATGGTTTTGTCTTAAATAACTTTTTTTCTAAAAATGTTCTGCGCTGACAAAAGTTATACCTAGTCTAGTTTAAATTCCATGATCCGGACTCTACCATGGACAAAGATTTCAGATCCAAGCTAAAATTTTAGAGATAACTTGTTTTCTCTTTGTGCATAGTATAAAAATCTTAATATTTTTATTTAATTAATTCCAGGAACACTGGTGCTCATAAACACATTCCATCTCAGCACCTAGCTACGAAAATATATATTAAAATATTCAAATGTAGTACAAGGAAAAAACTATGTCTCTATAGATTGATGAAAAATAAATTTTATAAAATTTATGATTTCAATTAGGAAGAAAATAAATTTATTATTGTATTTATCATGGAATTATTTGCTTAAGATTAATATTTTGGATTTTTCTAAAATAATTTATTTTTAGGTGAATAGTGAAAATACCGATTTCAATAATACTATCAATTTTATGATGTTATTATACAATAACTTTGGAATAGTTTGTTATACCATTTTTAAAATATATATATTATATATATATATAAATCATTTTAAACTATATAAAAATTTTTTTTAGAGAGGATAACATAAGATAGGGGAGAATGTTTTTCCCCGAATTAATTTTTATTTAAAACAACTTAAAATAAATTCCCCCTATTTACAAAAAATATAAACTAGACAACTAAAATATTACAAATATATAATTTAATGTTTTAGAAATATTTATCCAATGATTAGTCACATACCAATTTAAAAATCTAAAAATCACTTTAACTTTTGAAATGAATATAATCAGATTATAGAGGGTATATAAGACTCTAATTGAAGATTACTAATTTGAACATTGTTTTGATAAAAGTTTTTATAATCTAAAATATGTTTATTTTTAATATAAAAAACTAATAACAAATATAAATAAAAACAATAGGTTCATTCTCAAGTCAAGTCATGGTCCTCTCTACTTGCAATCAACTCCTAAAAATCAATTTATTAACTGAAAAGTCAATCTAAATTCTGGATTTTTTTTACATATGACCATTGCAAATAGGAATTCAAGGTTATACACATCCTCTTAAACAATTATTCATGGAATAAAAGGTTTGGAAATAATAATATAGAGTATCTAGTACTCTCTAATATAGTACAAGATCTTATGTTATTAAATTTATAAAGTAATCCAAGCACAACTGAATGTAAATATAATATAGATGAAGAAAGAAGGATTATAGAAGTGTTTCAGTATTTATTATTTTCTCCAATCAAGAAAGTGATTATTAGAAATATTCTTATTCTTATTTAATATTTTTTTTAAATATTGTTTTGAGGACACATTGAACATTCATTGTAATATTTCAATTTTTGTTGAAAGAAAGATTGTGATTTTCCACACAAGACAATCCTCTATGTTTCCCTATAAGCACAATGAGTCAATAATGTTTTCAAAAATTATTCCACCTTGTAGTCCATTTTCATGATGGTATCCTATACTTTTCTATTTTTTTAGAAACTCTATTTACAAATTTTAGGATAATAATAAAATATATATAATCCTTGTTATGAGAAATATCTATTGAATGTATAACATTTTATTTAATGAACATGAGACCATTTTAAGAATAATCACTATTAAATATAGGGGTCTCTATATTTAATTAAAAACATTTATCTATCCTATGGAATAATTAATTTTATGTTTATTCTAGATAGCTATGGTAGAAGTATTTCACTTCTCAGTTCTAACTTTGACTAATGGGAGAAAAATTGAACTAGCAGTAGAAAATTCAACTAGTGGTAGTATGAATTAACTAACATTGTGAAGGTTGTATTGGTGGAAGAAAATATATTTTTTTGGTAGGATAGTTTTCTTGATGGTACCACCATTGAAAATGTTGTAGCATATTTCTACTAGTGGTAGTAGGGTTTTACTGGGATAGTAGCTTAATTTAGTGGTATCAAGACTAAATTAGTGGTAGAGGATTTATCAGAAGATAATAAGAATAAAATATATTTGTTGTATATATTCACTTGAAGTATCATATGTACTCTTAGATGTAGTGGGTTTGTCTTATTGAAATTTTTTAATGAACATTGTGTAAGTGTAAAAATGTTTTTTCTTATGTTGTACAAGGGCTAGTTAACAGTTGTGTAATGGTAAAAATATTTTTTTATTGGTTTTGTAAAGTTAAAATAATTAATTGGTTGAATAAAGGAATGTATAGTTAAATAAATATTTATATATGCCTCATAAGGGTGAATAGATACAGATTTAAACATTAAACAGATTTTTCAAAACATTATTAAAGGAACGAAAAATCATATGTAAGGGTAAGGAAAACATTTCAAAGAAAATGTAATTGTAAGAAAGTTCATATGTAAAGGTAATAAATAAATTATATAGATTATTTAAAGGTAGATAATTTTTTTAATGGTACAAATAAGATTTCAAATATTTCATAAAAGGTAAAATAAATATTTCAAAACTTATGTAAAGGTAAACCATGTTTTACATAAAGGAAACAAAAAGCATATAGTGATTATAAAAGGGTAAAATAAATGTTATGAACCTTATATAAGGGTAAATAAAAACATTTATTTAATGTATTAAACATGTTATTTGAACATTATAAAATTAATTTCATGGACTGAGACCACAATATCCACCTTTTGGATTATCACAAATCATGATTGAAATTGAAATTCATAATTTGTGGAGTTTAATAAATTTGAGATAATAAAATAAATATCAGTGATTTTGAAAAAAAAAATAATTAAAAAAAATGAATATAATGTTATATATATTATTTCTCCCCGTTTTGAATATAAAAAATGCATAGAGAAGAGATAATGTATCAGAGTAAATAAAAAAATAATAGATAGTACTACTATATCATGAATTTAAAAGTAAATTAATTACATCACCAAAAATAAAAACAAAAGAAAAACAACCTATCAATACAAATTCTAGTTCTAATGAATCCTCATCTTGAATGGGGTTGGTACAATTGGGTCTTTTCCTTTTCCAATAACATTAGGTTGAGGATTTGGTGTAGAAAGTGGTGCAGCATGCTTGAATAAAATTCTGGATTCCACTGGAATCAAATGTATCACCACCTCAATAGGAGTAATTATAAAATGAATCACTAAAATAGATATGGTCTTAAGGGATATAGTGATAGGGGTAGATATAGTTGATTTTATAATAATGGTAGAAGGTTCACTGATTTCTATCCTAGATTTGTAAAAGAAGGGATCCATCAGCTCTATAAACTGAGTGATAACCCATCTACTATATTGCATGATTCAGGAGAAGCCTACCTTCTATTCCATAAACACATATCTGAAGGTGGAATCCTTCAATTTATTCACTTATTCTTTGAATTCCCCATTGAAAAGATAAATCCCTATGTTTTCATCAAAAAAATTGAAATGATAATTAATATCAATTTCGGTAAAAAAAATATTCAACAATTAGTACTTCAGGGACTTGGTTATAGTATCCCTATAACTCCCTAATTCATTCAATCATTCTATAACCCTTTTATATACAGTAGTGGAAAAGAATATCTGAACTTTGGTTTTTAATTGATGTTGATAAAGGTGATATTAAAAAAAAAATTGACGACTATTTATTTAACTGATATCAAAGCATCGAATAAAAAATAAATTTATGTGATATTTCAATAGAAAATTTACAAAATTATTTTTGAAAAATAGTTTCCATAATTTTTTTTATTTAGTTGATCTGGAATTTTTTTTAAAAAATACCTTTCCAAATTTTATTTATGGATAAAAATATGAAAAATTTTAAAAAAATAAACATTCGACATCTCTTTCACCATAATACTGATGTGGATGGGGGTTTTCGACATTGTTTTTTTACAAAAAATTGATGTCCAATGATTAAAAAAATATACATCTCCACTTCATTTTTATAGAGAATTGATGTTAAATAATTCTGAAAATATTAAAAAAAATCCCACATCATTTTTACTATAAAACTGATGTGGAAAGGGGCTTTCAAATTTGATTTTTAACAGAAAAATCATATAACTCCTAATCATTAATATTATTCATCGATTTATAAGAAATCTAATGTGGAATGTTTTAATTTAAAAAAATAGAATAAAATACATGAAACGTGTACACCAAAAATGTTTTCCCAATACAAAAAAATCGAAATACCAACATAAACTAGAAAATAATTTTCTAAATAAATATTATTTTAAATATAAAATAAAAAAAATTATTTATGATACTCAATTTAAAAATTAACTATACCTAAAAATAGATTTTTTTTAATAAACCATGCTGGAGTGTCATCCAACCTGACACCCAATCCGGTATGTAGTTGGGCCTGAGGGTATTCCCAATCCCCATGTGCTAGAAATAACAACATAGGTATCAAAATTATGCATTGATAATTATTTCACCCATTTAGATAAGCCTGAATAACAAAAAAAATTAACAATACATACCTAGATAACTATAACCCAACAAGGTTCAATAATTTCCAGATTCCATGTTTTATAATTTTTTCCAAAAACTAAAATACTATAAAGGAAAGTAATGTAAAAAATAATCGAAAAAAATTTGAACTACATGAAGGGAATATCCCTTAATACACCCCCATCAATTCCTAAAACATGCAGAACACTTGCAACCCGAACCACTGACACTTCCATCACTCATCTTTCCTTTACTTGGGTCACACATAATAATGTATGAATACACCAAATGGTTTTTATAGGATGTGGGAAAAATCCTAGTAGGATGCAACCAAAAAGTGAAGGTTCCAATATAAAACCTTAGAAGAAAAATTTACATGCACGTTTATAATAAATAATTTAGAAAAGATTCAAAAAAAATTAACGAAGAAAATTTTCATCACAACACTTTTAATGTAACATTTCAAAAGAATATTTTTTCTAAAATAATATAGATTTAAAATTAAATAAACTAAAGGTCCACTATATGTTGACAGAAGAACCCACATCACATAATTATCATGTCACAAGAGAGTATCATAGTTGAATCTCTAAAGGTAATATAGATCGAGATAGACACTAGAACCTCATACCTTAGTAAAACGTGGTATAGAAGCCACAATCATTATCTTTCTTCTGAATGAGCCACTATTAGTTGACACCCCATTTTCCTAGTGGTATTTGATCATAATACATGTTTAGTTAGTGTTGTAGTCATCAATCCTGTTAAGTGAAACTGGGACCAGCCACTTTCGTATCATTATTGTAATAGATATATTCATCCCAACAATATACTCAAGATTTCCTTGTACTCAATCTCTCATAATACATATATCATGAATCACCACATTCACAAATAAATTCCATGCATTTGAAATAAACAAAGAAATAACTAATTTCACAAATCATTACACTAAACTACCATTTTTCTCAAACAATCCGCTTTTCATTTTATACATGAAAAAGTAATTTAAGAAAATTTTTTACACTACATTAACAATCCATGAATCAAATTAAGAAACATTCCAAGAAAAAAACATAATTAATATAACCATTTTAATTGTTCAGTCCCCTCCAAATCCACACATAATGTAATTCCACTTTAAACATACTTCTCAACATTTAAAAAAATTACGAATCAAATTAAAAGTACACAACAAGTCATTAAATTTTTTATTAAAATACATTTCCTTTTAAGAAATCAAATTCAAATACATCTACAACTCATTTTCCTTTGAAAACAAATTTTTGGATCTATAAATCAATTCATAAAACACTACCAAGGTGCCTTGCAATAAGGCACACAAGAAAACATAACCATTCACTTTAAAAAATAGACATTCATCATATATTCATGTGAAAATATGTCCAAAAAAAATCTCCACACGAATAAATCATAGAACATATTTATAAAATCAAGAAATCAAGTTAGAATAATCTAAAAAGGCTAATGCAAGGAACCACATACCTCATGTGTAAAAATTTCCAAAAAACGAATTGGAACGCTAACTGAACCACAAAAAATCATATAAAGGAAATATAGAACACTTAAAATCAATATAGTAAACTAAATAACAAGATTAAATTGTAAAAAGATGAACCTACCTACTGGAGATATGAAACCATAAGAGAGAAGAATATTAGCTCTAGAAAAAATTAGAAAAAATGGAGGAGAGCCACTTGATAATTTCATAGAGTTTCAAAGACATATTCACCAAAAAATGTATATAAAAGGTATCTATGGGATGGTTAGGAGGTTACTATGGATGTATATCCATAATGGGGGAGATATGGGTGGATTTGGTTCTAAATACTAAGATGACACATCTAGAATTTTCATATTTTTAATGACCTGGAAAATTCGAATGGTTTTCTCGCACATTTTACCAAACCATACAGAAATGATGTGCCACTCACTCTACATGAGTAACATGATTCATAGTTAGTCTACATGGATTATAGAATTTGTGTTGCCCATGTGGATAGACACTATCCAAAAACACCACCGGGTCACCCAGTTATTGTAACACCCTGACCCCAGTTGCCCAGAGTCGGTGCATTATTGCGTAACATTGGCATGATCACAAAAGATCAAGTCTCGAAAGACCGATTAGTTTAGTGTCCTTGAAACACTAGATACATTCATAAATGTTACATTACATCATAAAGTGAAAAACTACAATAACAAAGTCTCCATAGACCACACTCATATCCTCTTCTGACAATCCCTGCAGGTCATTCATAAACTACTTCTTCACATCCTGGAAAATATTAAAACATTGAAAGGGGTGAGCTCAGATGCTCAGTAAGGATAACAATATTGCGCAAGCTTTCATAAATAAACATAAACATTTAAGGCAATGTATAACTAAAACAAAAGCCTTTTAAACTTGAACTTCAACATAGTATGTAAAAAGTAAAATGAAATAATTCCATTTACTTATTCACATTGATATTCTACTGGTCGAATAATCACATGCAATATCAATAACCACTTTCATAATGATGGGATTCATAATTCCAGACTATCATAACCACGTATCCAAGGCCTCGTGCCAAGACCACAAATAAGATTTTGTCAAGGCCTCGTGCCAAGACACTAGTTTGTCTCATGAGACCTACCGATGCATCGAGGAGCTATAGCGGGCTCCACCCGTCACTTATTAAGTCCAATGAATTCCTTATATGAATAGGTTTAAACATATCATAAACCATAACATAATCGTATCACATAAAACATGAATAAAGGAAACATAACATTTCCACATTTCAATCACAAGATATCAATACAACACATTGATATAATAAAAACACTTTTAAAACCATTTTCGATACCAAAATAATAGAAAATTAAAACTTGTATTTATTTTTCATTTTAAAAAACGTTATGTATTGTAGAGGAAGCCGAAACTCAAATAATGGTCACAGCGGTGGAGAAGTCGTTTTCGCCGCATATGTATGGCAAGAAAAACATTCCTTTTTGACGTTTAGTAAAACGCTTCGTATAAAAAAGATTCATTTTGAATAAACATAAAAGTCAAAGGGGTTTATACACCATATAAAAGAAAGTTGTGTATAAAACCAAATATGCCTCAATGAAAGGAGATTGAGATGAAGTCCTTAAAAAGATCATTTTTAAAATAAAATAGATCTATTATTTGTATTTACTATAAGTACACATAAAGAATGTACAAATACAAGATAGGACATAATAATATCATGACATAATTTGAAAGTATGATATTAACACAAAGAATAGAAATTGGGTTAAGAAATTCCCTTACAAAGATCATTTTTCTAAATAAAATATATCTATTATGTGTATTCACTATATTTACACATAACGAAAGTACAAATACAAGATAGGACATAATAATATCATGACATAATTTGAAAGTAGGAGATTAACCCAAAGAATAGAAATTGGGTTAAGAAATTCCCTTACAAAGATAATATTTTTAAATAAAATAGATCTATTATGTGTATTCACTATGTCTACACATAAAGAAATTATAAATAAAAGATAGGACATAATAATATCATGACATAATTTTAAAGTAAGAGATTAACCCAAAGAATGGAAATTGGGTTAAGAAGTTCCCTTACCTCGTGTCCGAATTCACTCGACTGTTCTTTGATCTCCTGAATAATAATCTAGAGTTAATCATTAACTTCTTAAGAACCTTTTTCAAGTTCATTATTCCTTTTATATCACTTATTACCATGTCATGAACATTATGTAATTATTTATGTTTGTAATGGTCATTTTGTAGATCTTAGGTACTTGAGTCAAAAATAAACTTCTTATAATTACACTTTGTTCATGTCGTAAAATATCCATTATATCCATAATTATATTCATGATGTACATATCATATACATCATATATATCCAGTATATACATTCATTTATAATATTATATAATGTTTAGAGGTAAGAAATGAAATGCATCGTTCATGGAGACGGTAAGCCGTACGTACGCATGAACGCTACTTTCATTTACATTTCATATTTAATGGAATGAAGTTATAATTATATAAAGGTATAATAAAATTCCAGTATAATATAATTTATAATATCATTTACTCCATCCTTTATACATCCCACATATGGCATTAACGATTCAAATCACTTTGAGGGGGCGGTAGTCCGCACTTCCTAAAATGAAAATATCGTGTTTACCCATAAGGGAAACCATAAAGGTATTCCATAAATGAAAAATAAATAAGCATAAGGAAAACATAAACATAATATATTTATCATATATGAAAATAGTGTCATCAAAATGGCCACCATTAGAGGTGTTAAAAGAATATTGAACAACCATCGTTTCGTGAGGCAGTATTTCACCAACCATAGAAACAGTATGTTCTTTAACCATTAGAAGAAGGTGTGTGTAAGTTTAAATAAAATACATATCATAAAAATATCATAGTATATTTTATATACTGGTTTTGTTACAAAAGAAAGGAATAAAAAGAGTTTAAGGGGTTGGAGAAGCAAAATAAAACAAAACAACATTAGAGAAGACATTACCTTAAAATCAGGTAACTCTTTTTTGATTTGAGCCAAAGACTTCCTTGGGAATAATTCTGCCCAAGGTGTGGATTCTAGTAGTAAGAGAGGGAAGTTGAGAGAGTATTTGGGCATAGTTTTACCGAAACAAATGGCTTGTAAGGGGTGAATAAGGTGGTAGTGGTGGGGGCCTTTTATAAGAGGAGAGAAGGGGCACTCTTGGAAAGATTGAAATGTTACATTATTATGAAATGATTTTTCGGATTCTAAAGGTCCCACACTTATATATTTCTAGGATAAGGTGATAAGGGTTCTAAATATACTCATCCAATAGGTTTTTGACAAGTGTATGTTTTAGATTTTACATTATCTTTTCATTTTATTTAAATCGTTAATTAGTGAGGTAATCGCTGCATCATCATGGTGTCATAAATAATTTAATTTATTTAATGTATAAAAATTATAAAAAAAATATCATGATATAGGAAATCCTTTTATCTTTCTAATTAATATTTATAGTCCAATATATGACTTGTATAACCCCATTTAAAAATTGTCTTAGTAAAACAACTAATCTTTGTGACATTTTTATTTTAACTTTAAATAAAAGGTATTTATGTCATTTTCCTACCAAAGTGGCTCCATGGGGTCCCCAAGTTGACCCATGGATTTTCATGGTCTTCCATGACATATCCAATAGGGGTAGGAAAAGTGTAAAGGTATTTTCATATTTTTATAATATCATTTTTACCTTAAATTTCACTAATTACCTTTAATCGCGATTAATTAAACTTAAAAGATACTATTCACCAAAAAATTATTTTAATCTCATTGAACCACATTTTACTTCCTAATGACAACCATGTATGTCAGATTTTTGAAAATCAAATCACAGAAGTGGTAATGTTTCATTTAAATGAAAAAATCAGTTTTTTAACTACCACTTAGTGGTTTCACTATTCATCAAAAATTGAAGTTTTTCAGAACAATGCCAAAATTTCACCCTAAGCTATAATTGATATTCCGAATTCAAAAATGATGTATATTTTACAAAATTACAAACATATAACATTCATTAATTAATTTCATAATTAATTCCCGCTATCACAACAAATAGTGTGTTTTTAAGAAACAATATATATCAAAAGATTGACAGTTGTTTAAGTCCAATTTCAAAGTGAAATTAATTCTAATGACCACCATTGGATAAAATGGTAAAAATATATTCTAATTATACTTTAATACCACTCAATAGAATAATTTATCACTATAAATTAATTTTTTTAAAAAATTTGTTTTTAAGTATTTTTCACTATTCATAAAAAATTGGAAGTTCTCAGAAAAATACCAAAAATTCAACATAGGCTAATTTTGATATTCCAAATCCAAAAACGAAGTCCATTTGGAAAGATAAAATATATAAAATTTCAAAAATTAGGTATTACTATTCATAACGGCTACTTTGATTGGTCACGGCGTGTTAGAATCTCAAACTTGCGTACAATGCAAGCTATTGCATTATTGAAAGAGAAGTGTATCGTGAATTCTTGGGGTGTTACATTCTCTCCTCCTTCAATAAATTGCATCCTCGCAATTTGAAAATGTTCCTCGAAAATAAAAGGTTGAAAATAGAAAATACCTTTGTAGAAAACCCACATCGGAAATAAGGTTAATAAAATTTAGCCTTAATAAAAGGGAAATGGAAATAAAATAGTCACCACCAAATTATGATCTCAATAAGGATAACATTGGAGGCAATTAGAGACATATAATTGGAGGAAAAACAAAAATATTTGTAGGGAGTGATTGAGGTCATCAATCACAAACAAGTGTAAAATTTAGGGCCTCAAAGCCTTCAATCTCTGTTGATTTAAAATATTATCAGTTCAACAAGACCTAAGGTTATATGGATAACACATTTTTTTGTTTTAATATCCCTTTACTAAAGTTCAAGAATTTATTTATTCATAGAATAAGAGATAGGTATATATTTATTTATGCTTGACAAGTAGAGTTTCAACCTTCAACTAATTTCTACCACAAACTCATCTTTCACTCAAAAAGATAATAGAACTCAAAAATATTATATTTATCCTAATCGTACAGGGTTCAAAATATTAACACATTCCATTTAGATTAGAAAAACTATCATTTAATAACCAGGGACTTCATGTAGGCTAGTGGTAGGTAATAAATGCCTGTCGCACTATGGTTGTGGGTTCGATTCCTGCAGCTTTGTCCGACGCGACGGGTTATGCCCCACCCAGCAGGTTTTCCTTTTCCTAAAACTATAGTATTATAATATTCCAAAAATAATCTTCAGAAATGTTTTAACCTTAAACAATACTATCTAAAGATCAACTTAATCCATTCCAACCTTTATAGTTATCCAAAATACCTCTGTCCAGACTTTCTCTAAAAGGTCTCTAAATTCCAAAATCAATTGTAACATCAGATTCCCCCAAACAAATTAAAGCTTCTCTTTTTGTCAGATACTAAAAATTTGATTACCTTTATCATATTAAAACCTTAATGAAAAAAACAAGTACTGCAGTACAATCCTTATATATATATCACATTATCCTTATAACTAGAATACAATCCTTATGTCCAAAAGCACCAATACATTAATTATTCTGCTTCAACTATAGTGACAGTACAAGATTGTCCTTGATCCCTTGGCCTTTTCTGAGGTAAGTTTCCCTGACGCTTAGGACATTCATTTGTATAATGCCCCATCTCTCTACAATTGTATCATTACACTTTGATAGACTCTTTCTTTACCTTGCAATCACGAGCCTGGTGACCTTTTTCTCAACATTTATAACAAACTCCCATTCCTTTAAGGCAAGTAGCGTGGTGATTCTTCCCACAATTATCACATAATGGAAAATCCTTCTTTCCCTTTTTCCCTTTATCTGTCTCTTATTCCACCATCCACTTATTCTATTTCTTTACTTTATTGTCATAAGATTTAGAGAATTCCTTTTCTGTCTTGATAGCACACGAGACTATATCTTCATACGACGAGAAAGATTGTGAGACTAAGGCTCGACGGAGAAACGGTTTTAACCCATCAATGAAATGATCGATCTTACTTATTGGGTTACGTATATAATCTGTTGCATGCCTCGCTATCCTTGTAAAGTTAGCCTCATACTTTGCGACATTCTCATCCTCCTTCTGCCTCAGACTCAGAAATTGCCTTTCCATATCTGTTCGATGGTCATGTGGAAAGTATTTTTCTAAGAAAAGATCTTTTAACTCTCTCCATTCCATATTTGATACTTCATCATCTTCCTTTGTGTTTTGAATCAGCGACCACCATTGATCGCCATCTCCAGTGAGGCGGTAGACTGCCATGACAACCTTCTCCCTTTTGCTACTCCCCGAGGTGTGGAATATTTTCTCTAAGGAGTTTAACCATTGCTCAGCTACTAATGGATTTGAACCCCCATTAAATTTTCGGGGTTGTTTCCTCATGAAGTTATCTAACATTGATCCTCCACGTTTCTTATCAGGGTGCTCCATATGAGTAAGGTTATTATTCATAACCTGAGTGAGTTTTCCCAGTATGGTAATAAGTTGATCATCACCAGTTGTATCTCCAGATCCACAATAATTATCTTGAGCAGGAGGGCAATCCCTACACGGAGTGTGTGCATTGATACGGTTTCCATTTCTTCCACTAGGCGCCATTTCTAAACAATGTCATAAACTAGATTAGTTTATGAATCAAAATACATAATTCCATACTTGTAAAATACTTAACATAAATTGAACTATTTATGGATATAATCCATAATCATAAAAATGTTTTCTTTGAGGAAGTATGTACTCATAACCCTTCATAGTGGTTTGTAAAGAAAACAAGAATTATCCTTAGTATATCCCCCGGGAGTGTCGTAACCAAGAGTGCAGCAAGGCCCGTTTTCGTGCACCAGTTCCCGTTCAATTCTAGCTCAAAGTGGTGTTTTCGAGTTTTACCCCTAGGTACATTTGTGCCCGAGCCGCCTCTACCTGCTCGTATCCAGACAGGGATGTATTACTCGGAAAACTCACAAAATCTCTATAATACCAAAATTCTAGGAAGTTCTTCTATACTAATCCTCAAAGTCTATCTTTGAGATATGTGCTCTAATTAGTGTTTATCTAAATCTAGCTTCTAAGGTTAGTACTAAACTGCCTCTGATACCAACTGTAACACCCCGACCCCAGTTGCCAAGAGTCGGTGCATTATTGTGTAACATTGGCATGATCACAAAAGATCAAGTCTCGAAAGACCGATTAGTTTAGTAGCCTTGGAAACACTAGATACATTCATAAATGTTACATTACATCATAAAGTGAAAAACTAAAATAACAAAGTCTCCATAGACCACACTCATATCCTCTTCTGACAATCCCTCCAGGTCATTCATAAACTACTTCTTCACATACTAGAAAATATTAAAACATTGAAAGGGGTGAGCTCAGATGCTCAATAAGGATAACAATATTGCGGAAGCTTTCATAAATAAACATAAATATTTAAGGCAATGTATAACTAAAACAAAATCCTTTTAAACTTGAACTTCAACATAGTATGGAAAAAGTAAAATGAAATAATGCCATTTACTTATTCACATGTATATTCTACTGGTCGAATAATAACATGCAATATCAATAACCACTTTCATAATGATGGGATGCATAATGCCAGACTATCATAACCACGTAGCCAAGGCCTCGTGCCAAGACCACAAATAAGATTTTGTCAAGGCCTCGTGCCAAGACACTAGTTTGTCTCATGAGACCTACCGATGCATCGAGGAGCTATAGCAGGCTCCACCCGTCACTTATTAAGACCAATGCATTCCTCATATGAATAGGTTTAAACATATCATAAACCATAACATAATCGTATCACATAAAACATGCATAAAGGAAACATAACATTTCCACATTTCAATCACAAGATATCAATGCAACACATTGATATAATAAAAACACTTTTAAAACCATTTTCGATACCAAAACAAAAGAAAATTAAAACATGTATTTATTTTTATTTTTAAAAAAAGTTATGGCTTGTAGAGGAAGCCGAAACTCAAATATTGGTCACGACGGCGGAGAATTCGTTGTCGCCGCATATGTACAGCAAGAAAAACATTCCTTTTTGACGTTTAGTAAAACGCTTCGTATAAAAAATATTCCTTTTGAATAAACGTAAAAGTCAAAGGGGTTTATACACCGTATAAAAGAAAGTTGTGTATAAAACCAAATATGCCTCAATGAAAGGATATTGAGACGAAGTCCTTAAAAAGATCATTTTTAAAATAAAATAGATCTATTATTTGTATTTACTATAAGTACACATAATGAATGTACAAATACAAGATATGACATAATAATATCATGACATAATTTGAAAGTATGATATTAACCCAAAGAATAGAAATTGGGTTAAGAAATTCCCTTACAAATATCATTTTTTTAAATAAAATAGATCTATTATGTGTATTCACTATATGTACACATAAATATAGTACAAATACAATATAGGACATAATAATATCATGACATAATTTGAATGTAGGAGATTAACCCAAAGAATAGAAATTGGGTTAAGAAATTCCCTTACAAAGATAATTTTTTTAAATAAAATAGATCTATTATGTGTATTCACTATATCTACACATAAATAAATTATAAATACAAGATAGGACATAATAATATCATGACATAATTTTAAAGTAAGAGATTAACCCACAGAATGGAAATTAGGTTAAGAAGTTCCCTTACCTCGTGTCCGAATTCACTCGACCATTCTTTGATCTCATGAATAATAAACTAGAGTTAATATTTAACTTCTTAAGAACCTTTTTCAAGTTCATTATTAATTTTATATCACTTATTACCAAGTCATGAACATTATGTAATTATTTAAGTTTATAACGGTCATTTTGTCGATCTTAGGTACTTGAGTCAAAAATAAACTTCTTATAATTACACTTTGTTCATGTGGTAAAATATCCATTATATCCATAATTATATTCATGATTTATATATAATATACATCATATATATCTAGTATATATATTCATTTATAATATTATATAACATTTAGAGGTAAGAAATGAAATGCACCGTTCATGGAGACGGTAAGTCGTACGTACGCACGAACGCTACTTTCTTTTCCATTTCATATTTAATGGAATGAAGTTATAATTATATAAAGGTATAATATAATTCCAGTATAATATAATGTATAATAACTTTTACTCCATCCTTTATACATCCCACATATGGCATTAACGATTCCAATCACTTTGAGGGGGTTGTAGTCCGCACTTCCTAAAATGAAAATATCGGGTTTACCCATAATGGAAACCATAAAGGTATGCCATAAATGAAAAATAAATAAGCATAAGGAAAACATAAACATAATATATATATCATATATTAAAATATTTGCATCAAAATGGCCACCATTAGAGGTGTTAAAAGAATATTGAACAATAATCGTTTCGTGAGGCAGTATTTCACCAACCACAGAAACAGTATGTTCTTTAACCATTAGACGAAGGTGTGTGTAACTGTAAATACAATCCTTATCATAAAAACATACTAGTATATTGTAGATACTGGTGTTGTTTCAAAATAAAGGATTAAAAAGAGTTTAAGGGGTTGGAGAAGCAAAATAAAACAAAACAACATTAGAGAAGACATTACCCTAAAATCGGGTAACTCTTTTTTGATTTGAGACAAAGACTTCCTTGGGAAGAATTCTTCCCAAAGTGTGGATTCTAAGAGTAATAGAGGGAAGTGGAGAGAGTATTTGGTCAGAGTTTGGCCGAAACAAATGGCTTGTAAGGGGTGAATAAGGTGGTAGTGATGGGGCCCTTTTATAAGAGGAGAGAAGGGGCACTCTTGGAAAGATTGAAATGTTACATTATTATGAAATGATTTTTAGGATTATAAAGGTCCCAAACTTATATATTTCTAGGATAAGGTGATAAGGGTTAGAAATATACTCATACAAAAGGTTTTTGACAAGTTTAAGTCTTAGAGTTTACATTATCGTTTCATTTTATTTAAATCGTTAATTAGTGAGGTAATCGCTGCATCATCATGGTGTCATAAATAATTTAATTTATTTAATGTCTAAAAATTATAAAAAAACTATCATGATATAGGAAATCTCTTTATCATTATAATTAATATTTATAGTAAAATATATTACTTGTATAACCCTATTTAAAAAATGTTTTAGTAAAACAACTTATGTTTGTGACATTTTTATTTTAACTTTAAATAAAAGTTATTTATGTCATTTTCCTACCAAAATGGCTCCATGGGGTCCCCAAGTTGAACCATGGATTTTCATGGTCGGCCATGACATTTCCAATAGGGGTAGGACAAGTGTGAAGGTATTTTCATATTTTTGTAATATCATTTTTACCTTAAATTTCACTAATTACCTTTAATCGCGATTAATTAAACTTAAAAGTTACTATTCACCAAAAAATTATTTTAATCCCATTGAACCACATTTTACTTCCTAATGACAACCATGTATGTTGGATTTTTGAAAATCAAATCATAGAAGTGGTAATGTTTCATTTAAATGAAAAAATCAGTTTTTAACTACCACTTAGTGGTTTCACTATTCATCAAAAATTGAAGTTTTTCAGAACAATGCCAAAATTTGACCCTAAGCTATAATTGATATTACGAATTCAAAAATGATATCTATTTTACAAAATTCCAAACATATAATTTTCATTAATTAATTTCATAATTATTTCCCGCTGTCACAACAAATAGCGTGTTTTTAAGAAACAATATATATCAAAAGATTGACAATTGCTTATGTCCAATTTCAAAGTGAAATTAATTATAATGACCACCATTGGATAAAATGGTAAAAATATATTCTAATTATACTTTAAAACCACTCAATAGTATAATTTCTCACTATAAATTATTTTTATTAAAAAAGATGTTTTTAAGTATTTTTCACTATTCATAAAAAATTGGAAGTTCTAGAAAAATACCAAAAATTCAACAGAGGCTAATTTTGATATTCCGAAGCCAAAAACGAAGTCCATTTGGGAAGATAAAATTTATAAAATTTCAAAAATTAGTTATTACTATTCATAACGGCTACTTTGATTGGTCGCGGCGTGTTAGAATCTCAAACTTGCGTACAATGCAATCTATTGCATTATTGAAAGAGAAGTGTATCGTGAAAGATTGGGGTGTTACAGTTACCTTGGCAATGGAATACCATTTTCCAATATATGCACTCACCGTGAGCCATCTGCTGCTAAACCAAAAACTATCATTTTTCTCTAGAAACACTTAGAAAACTTCAGGAAAAAATATAGAGACAAAATAAATGTAAAATTACCTCAAAAACATTGATTCATCACACCTAATTCCTGACAAAAAAACTAGGACCCGTAAATGAACCGGGTCAATGAATAAAAACAAAACCCGAGTATAATAATTATCCACACCATAACTCTTTCTTCCACTAGAAAGATGAAATACCTCAATTTGATTGATAAAAATGAAGGAATCCTCATAACCAAATAATCCCACCTCTCAATCCATGAGAACTATAGATATTACTAACTGAAATTCATACCATTTACATGAAATGAACTAAAGGATTCAAATAACTTCTCAGGAAACACATCCACAACATTACTTTAACACACCTCTAGCTTCCCTTCAACCCCAAAGTATAATCAAGGAAGTATCTCGAAGATAGGAATCTCTAAAAAAGACTACACACTTCTAAACCAACACCAAAAACTAGACCTGATTATCAATAGGAGGAGCCCCGAATGGAATCCCCACCATTTGAAACGATCTAGCATTGATTTGCACAAGAATTAATTTCAACAAGACCTATAGTGGGTCTCCCTACCATGTAATAGCCAAACCATAATGATCCAACCAAGACTAAAATTTATTTACAAGGTTGACCACACTTGGACAATCACATAGAGATTTCCATCCAAAATGGTACAACCACTGAGGTTCAAGAAAATGTGACCACCATGCCTCCTTATAATGAAGGAGGAACTATTCTACCCACATGGGTCATAATAAATAATGAATAATTTAACCCACTCCCATCAAATAGGACCATTCCAAAATAAAGGCCTTAGAATGGTGAATCTTGAACTGTCCCCATTCATTATTAGAGACCAAGTCGCACAAAGGTTCTTGTCACCCCACATGATTTTTGACTATACATGATTGTTACTCTAGGGCCAATGGATGGAGCCCTGAAAATTGATGCATCTCCTTTCTCACTACTAGAAGATTAAATTAACCAACCGAAACACCTCTTTTTGTGTCATGAGTGACCCCACAACATTCTTGGTAGAACCAAAAGAACACAACACCCTCACAGGACTCACTTTTCTCTAGCATGAAACTTTCACCAATATAGGTATTTAGAATATGCACATGCATCACTGTTTTTCATCCCAATGAGAAATCACATGGAAGATACATCCATTTAGAATAGGGAAAATTAGGACTTATAAAAGAAAAACTCACCTCTATTAAAATATAAGTTCAAAAGAGAGTCACAATCCAACTCTTACATTTCACGAAAAAAATGTGACCTCATGAAACACCATTAGAAAAATACTTTAAAAACAAATGAGAATTATAAAAAATGATTTTTAAACAGAGCCCCATATGACACTATACTTCCGAAAATAGGCATGGGTGTTCTTTAAAGAGTTCGACTTATCCCCAATAAGCTTCCTGTGGATATCTCAATAGAGCCATTGTAAGTGACTTGGGAATCCACAGGGACAGAAGGTCTTCAGTGCATTAAAATATTATGGCCTAAAATTACCAAACTTTCAACACTAATGGTTATTGTAATCCTTCCCCTAGAATAAGCTGATGAAGGATCTAAAAGACTTTTTATATGATGGTTAACATAAAAAACATCAGGATTCCTTCCATCACATGAATTTTAATTATCACTTCTATTCCATAACTTCAGGCATAAAGGTGGAAAAATTCACCTTTCATGACATAGAAAACCAAATAAACTATGGTATTGTTAAATTCACTCTAAATACACTCTTCTATTTTGAAAGGATTTGCTTAATCGAAAAAATGGGAGTTGGATTCAATTTCACAAACGCAATAGGAAGTTCATTACATGGATTAAATAGAGAGTCTGATGATAGGGAACCACCAGTGACAACACATTGAAGGTCCATGAAATCTCATGGTGGTATAAACTATATAACAATGAAACAAAGAACCCAATTAAAATAACACTTCGGTCACAACATACTAAAATAACTTTAAACACACCCGGGGGAACCAACTCCATAGATTCCAAAAAAATTCAAAATAACCCACTAACCATTTTTTCAAAACCAACTCACTAACAAGAACAAACACTTGAAACACCAATCAACAAAGAAGAATTCCCATGCTCAAAACACATTGTAAGAAACATTCCCAAATTACAAGGATGCACACTACACAACCACATGTTATTAAGACCCACACAATTTCTTTAAAAACATTTTTGAAAAAAAAATTAAACTTGGTGGGACACAAACTCACAAATGTTATCACATGGATCCCCCACATAAATATTCTCATGCTGAACTGGTCACTCGTCGCCCCATATCAATCTAGACACTCATCCCAATCATTCCATTAATCATCCACATTTTTACACATATCCATATATATGATAACTCATTGAAATACCAAAGGTCAAAGAAAAATATTTCAATTTCAAAACTGACAATATTTTTCAAATCCCACCAACCACAAGGTCAAAACCATTTTCAAACTCCACATATCAAACCATTAAATTATTTTTCAAAATAAAATCCCACATTTTTCATCCAAAAATCCAATTCATCCAATTTCAAAATATTTTCAGAAACACAAGAAAACTCATTCCACAAAATCTCATTTGATTAAAAACTAATTTCTTCTCATTTAAAAAAAAGTTTCATTTTTTTTCAAAATAAATTCTTTCTTCTCAAACCAGCCATTTGAACAACCCCCATATTTTGATCGTAAAAGTCAAATTTGGTTAAAATTATCCTCATTTTACATAAGGATCGTTTGATAAAAATCAACTTTCCAAATATTTCATAAAAATAATTTCTAAAAAATACATTTTCATTATATTAAAACCATACCATTGGAATTTTAAAATATAGTTTATAAAATTTCCAAAACATGGGTTCCGAAAAATAAATGAGAATAAAGGAAGGTACAAAAAAAATTCAGAATCACAAGGAACTCAAAACAATTCATAATGGGAAACTTGCATCGAAGGGTGACTTGACAGTATGGTTGGAAGCCATATGACAATATCACCATCATTATGGAGAGTATTTTAGTATAATTTCCTCATATCCACAAGGTTTTCAAGACCCTATTAGTTCATGGAGTCCATTTACCCAACTATTTTTTAATTTCCCAAACACAAAACAACCCATTAGAACCAAATGACCCAAATAAAACCCAACATCCCATGGAAAATATAGCCCCTTAAAGAGGTCTACTAGCTAGGAACGATACTCATAACTAGAACCTAAATCCCCAAAATTCCAATTTCCTATCTCTCTGGAAACTTCCCCAAATAACATGACCCAAAAGATAATGACCTTCTCTGATAACATTTTTTCACAAACCAAGCCAATGTTGCATCCAACCCGACACCTGATATAGTATTTGGCATGGCCCGAAGGGCATTCCTGATCCCCAAAGGGTAGAAACTACTTACTGTGTATCAAAACTATTCTTTAGGAATGATTTCACACATTTAGATAAGCATGAATAACCAAAAAATAAAACAACACATACATAGATAACTATAAACTAACAAGGTAAAACAATTTCTAGATTTAGTGTTTTAAGATTTTAACAAAATCCCAAGATACTAAAAAGGAAATAAAAAAAATGTTATGAAGGCCTCCTGGAAACATGAGGGGAATCGCCCTCAATCCACCCCCATCAATAACTCCAACATGCAGAACACTAGTAACCCGAACCACTAACACCTCCACTAGTCATCTTACCTTTACCTAGGTAATACATAATAAGTTATACATACACCCAGTGGTGTATGTAGGGTTTCAGACAAATGCCAATAGTATTCCACCCAAAATATATGTTTCCATGATACAACATTTTAATACAATTTAACATTGAAATTTATACAAAATCCATTACACATTTTCAAGAAAACAATTTAAGGAAAAGAATTTTCAGTACAACACTTTTAAATTTAACATCTCAAAGTTTTTTTACTAAAATAAACATGATTTAAAATGAAATAAACTCATGGTCCACCGTATACTAATAGATGTAACGATGTAAAAAAATTATCATGCCACAGGAGATCAGGATGGCTGTATTCTTTTGGGTAATCTCACTCGACTGAGACACTATAACCTTGTACATCAATGATATGTGGTATAAAAACCAAACATATCATCTTTCTCATTCAAAATCCTATAAGAGGGGACACCCCATGGACCAAGTGGTCTCCGATCATAGTAGATGTTTTGTTAGTATTTTAATAACTAATCTAGCTAAGTGAATCTAAGAGTATCCACCCATGTATCACTAGAATGCTATATCTAGTAATTCCACCTAGATACCCAGGACCCAATTATGCTCAATCCCTCATTTAACATATATCACTAATTACCATGTTCACAAATCAATTCCTAGAATTTCAAATACATAATGAAATAACCAATTTCATGAATCATTACACAGAAAACACCATTTTTTATAATCAACCCACTTTTCATTTTACAGACACCAAAATAATTTATGAACACTTCTTGCACTACATGAAAAATCCAAGAAACCCATTTAGAAAAATTTCAAGAAAAAAACCTAATTAAATTAAATATTTTCCTGGGATAATGCCCCTTAAAATCCACACATAATGTAATTCCACTTTGAACATACTTACCAACATTTAAAATATTTACAAGTCAAATTAAATGTACACAACAAGGTATTAATCATTCCATAAAAAGATATCTCCATTGAAAAAATCACATTAAAATAGATTTTTACCTCATTTTTCTTTGAAAAAACATTTCCTAATTCTTCAAAATATTAATAAAACACTCCCAAGGAGCCTCAAAACAAGGAACACAATAAAACGTAATAATTCCCTTTAGAAAATATACTTTCATCATATATTCATGTAAAAATGTTTCCAAAACATATTTTTCACCACCCAAATCAATCATAGAACAATTTTATAATCTCAAGAAATAAATCTAGAATCATATAGAAATTATAAATTATGGAACCACCTATCTCATGAGTAAAAATTTCGAGAAAAAATGATGTGAAACCCCAATCGCACCACCATAAGGCACTATAAAGGAATGATGGAATACTAAAAATCACAATCAAACCCTAAATAACTTGAAAAAACCCTAAAAGTACCAACCAATCCATTTGGGATATGAAACCAAATAGAGAATAATATAACCTCTATAAAAGAGGGTAAAAAATTAGGAGATACACATATTTGATTCTTTCTTGGAGTTTCATAGACAAAACCACCCCAAAAATGAAGATCCAAGGGAGACCTAGGTGGGGGAGGAGGTTCATATGGATGGATATACCAAATTGAGGAGGTATGGGTGGATTATGGGATAAATCCCTAGAATAATCATATGGAATTTTTATATTTTTAATGATCTAAACAATTCACATGGTTTTACAGCATGATTTACCAGACCATGCAGAAATCGTCCACCCCTCACTGTCCAAGAGGAACACAACAAATGGTTATCTCACATGTTATAAAGACCATACACTAACTATGTGGTTTTCCACTATCCAAAAAGACCACCCATCTTCATGGTTACCTAGGCAATGGCCCTTGTTTTTTCAAACCATGATCTAATCGTAAACAACCTGCTACTGACATAAAAACTCCCTTTTTATCAATAAACACTAAGGAAACCAAAGGTAGAATATACACAAAAAATAAAAAGAAAAATACCACAAAAACATATACCTATCATACCCGGTTCCTGAGATAACCAATAATACATATAAATGAACCAGTGGAAAGAATAAAAACAAAACGCAGTTGTGAATGTTTTCAAACAAACATTGATGGTTATTTAGGTATTCATTTTATCTGATTCTACATAATTGAAAATCTACAACAAAGAAGAATTTTATAAAATTAACAAATAGATTAGTTTGATATAAATCCAAAAATATTTAGTATATCTAACCATATTAATTTTGGTCATCACCCTAGTTGTTATGATCTCGAACATGAATCTTAAAACATAATAACCAAATTAAATATATAATTTTTGATGATGATATTGTTGTGAAAAAACATTAACATGAAAATAAAAACCAATATATTTATATATATAAAAGAAAAAAAATATTATCAAATGTAATTTTTTTTACATTCATGTATTTAATTTTATTTAGATCCCTTATGGACATGTGATCATCATTGAACATTCCCCAAGACCTATATTTTCATATATAAAATAACAAAACATATATAATAAGAAAAATTAAGAATAATGAAATAATAAAAATAATAAAACCTTTATTTTTAACTATTTTCTAAAATTTTCATAAACTCCCCCTAATAAATAGAAATCCCAAAATAATAATCATTCATGTGGACAACATACACCAAACATTCAAGGACCATTAATATTTATAATGTTCAAAATTAATGAAATTATAATGAATATTAGTTCAATATTATCAGAGTCTTCTTACCCATCATGGAATGAAAAAAAAAAATCAATCTATGTATTTTATAATATGTCACATATATATATATATGTATATGTTACTCTAATATCTTCATTTAGTTATTTCACTACTCTTTAAATATATTATCGATCTGTAAAATGATAAATGGTAGTTGTCGCATTTTAAATGAAAAGTGTGTGGATATAAGAAATTAAATTATTTATAAATTAAGTCCCCCAAAATCATATTTATTAAAATAAAGAAAAAAATAAAATATAAATTTACTTGCATGGAAAACCCACAACACATGTATGGTGATATCATAAAAATAACAAGATATGTGATATCTTTTTATGAAAATTCTCAGTGCATAGTCACTTCCACATATATTATACATTATCTAAAACTCATGAATATTATCTAAGAACTAGGATATTGTTTTTATCCCCTTAGAGATAGCTTATGTATCCAAATATTTTGGTTCTTAAACCTTTTGTTTATTTTGCACCAATTATTTTGAGTTTAGATACTTCAATATAAATTAAATATAAGGAAAAAATATCAGTAATTTTAAATAAAATATAAATTATATTTAAAAAAATAAAAAAATCACATGTTATGTGATGAATAAGACTATCCATCCAGATTAAAAAATAACCCACACAGTCTCCAACACCGGTAACCTCTTCTATTGGCAATGAAATGAGGGAATTTGGATCAAAAATATCATTTACTAATATAATTAACTAACCTAACTTCATTGGATAGTGATTTACATAATCTCCCATATATATGTATGTCTCTGTATGATACAATATTTACATGGAAATATCTAACATACAAATCAAATTATAATAACATGTCTGAATGAGATTAGGTAGGTTGTGTAGACTGTGATTCTCTTATAATGTTTTCAATCATAGCCTAAATAGATGATTTAATTTGATTTATTATAGAATTTTTTGGGTCTTCCTTATCAAATTTTAAACAATCTATTTCTTCATCCCTCAATTTCATACTTTATGAACAAAAACATTCACAATACTGACACCATCCTTATATCCTCTTACACGACTGGGGTGTTCTAGATTTTCTAAATTTACTTTCTCCTCTATTAAATAATAAACTTCATGTGATAATGTTTGAGGATATACATTCCTCAATTATATCTCTTGGTGAGATCTCCAGGAGATCTATTACATAAAAATTAATGAATAATTAATGAGGTAATATATAAAAAATTATAATATACAATAATTATAATAACATTAATAATTTATCGCATTGGTTGTTAAAAAATTTATTCCATGCCTCTGCATCTAAATATTTATAATTGATGAATGGGTTTTCAGTATGTAACTAACCAAAATCATATTTCAATTAAAATTCTATTTTAAAATATCTATATCAAACAACCCACTAAATATAGACACATTTTCATAATTTGTTTCATTTCATGAATGCTAGATGCCATTTATAGTTTAAATCATTAAATATTAGTCAAATAAAATATGTAATATTAAAAGAATGAAATAAAAAAAATTAATTGAAATATTTTACCATTATTTAATCCTATAAATTATCTTTTGTAGTGTTTTAAATGCACTTACAATAAAGATATTAAATGGTAATCCTATAACATCTCTAGATGGAGATATATCACCTAAACTGAAATGAATTTCGTTAAATTGTGTTATTATTATCATCAAAATTAATATGTATCATTTATTATCCATGAGAAATAGAAATTATTGGTAAAATTTTAATTCCACATCTAGAAACTAAAAGAATAATGTTTTTCTAAGAATAAGTATGAGACTCCATCGTAGGAGGCTCACTAGTAGTCTAATAAATAATTTTTGAAAAAAATAATATTTTACATTAATTATTAGTTTTAGTTATTGAATATTTAATAATTTAAAAATACATACATATACCTCACTAAATTTCCATCTATATATGTTTTTTTCATTAAAATGGTTTAATGTAATTATATTTTGTGTACTTATAATATACTAAAAAAGGGAATATCTAAAAACAATTAATACAAAATTATGTAAGTAAAAAATAGGGTCATAATTTGTATTTTTCAAATAAAATAATGATGTATTTATTCTTAATCAAAAATTTACCACATAAACTTATAAATAAAAACATTAATTCAAATATTATTGAAATAACTGTAATTTATAACGTTAAATATCAAAATTTTAAAAAAATTATATTCCTAAATTTAACAAAAATATAATTATTGATGTCAGGTTTTTCAATCAAATTTTTTTTAACCCGAACCATTGAATATAAAATTTAACACAAAAATTATAGAAATATTCAATATATATATATTTACACATCCAAATTAAAAATGAGTTTTTACGTATGTAAATTTCAAAAAATAAATAAAACATATATATTTTCTTGACTTATTAGGAGGGTAACTTAGTGTTCTCCCATATACCTTCAACATCAACAATTTTTACACCATGGACTATAATTATATTATATTCATTAATATGATATGGGGACCGTGTAATGGATAAATAAACCTCACATAAATATTTAATATCATCTTCATCCTCATCACCCAAATACATTTCTTCCATTAAAAATTATCCGACCAGTGACCATTCGATGGGCTAGAAACATAAAAAAATTTATTTGTATGTGCCACCCTGATAAATGATTCCTCTTTGACATTAATTATTTTCAAATAAATGCATATAAATCTTTAATCATCAAGTTTCAAACCACTTTTTAAATAAACATTGTTACACTTAAACACTATTACTTAAAATTTGGTATAATCAATTTTTCATATATCCATAACAACTCCAAAATATGTCATTGATGCCGAAATTGGTTTTTTTTTTCTTTTTCACTCAAATATTGTAATGCTTCAGTTATGAAAATTACCTCACTAATTTTAATAGTAATATTATTATCCAAATGTTTTAGTGTGAAATGTATAAAAATTTATATAAAAACTATACCATGTGATCATATTAAGGGATATTCCCCATGTCAACCATTTTGATTTTTCTGATGCAGATAAAATTTTGAACACTCCCTCTCTAAATCATGAATCAAATATAATGTTATGCTCAATAATAAAAAATATTCAATTTTTTAGATATCATACCTTAAATAGCATAATATGTGATGATATATATGGTTATAACTCATATGTTTTATTAAAAATGTAAAAATGTGCTTGCATAAATTCATTGTGTGGAAGAACGTTACCTTTAATCAATGAATCCTTATACCTGCACAATCAATTTTCAAATTTAGAGATATAGGAATACTAATTTTCTCCAATTTATAAAAATAATCTTTACAAAACTTAATCACCTCTCTCGATATATATTATTTAACAATAGAGGCCTCCTTTTGATAAGTATTATTAACATATCACATCAAAAAAATGAAATATCATTTAAAGGGATACATCCATCATAAATAAATTGGCCCACATATTCTTATCTCTCACATTAACTAAATCAACAGATGGACCATTATGTCAAAATCCATTAGTGTGAAAAACATTTCTAATTGAGAAAGTATGTGGGTATATTTATTCTATAATAAATATAAAAAATTTGGATCAATCACTTTTCAACTAATAGATTTTAGAGATTAACATAACATGATTATTATCTTTATAATAAGTATTAGAAATATACCCAACATTGGGACCGGTAACATTTGTTGTATCAATACATGAATGTAATGAGATTCCATATCATTTAATTTAAAACCATTAAATGATACAAGACTATTCAAATTTAAATAATATACACTAGGTACATTACTATCATACATACATTGAAAAAATAATATTCTCATTATTGCTTAATTATTGACAAGACGATAGTAAATATGTTCTATTTCCTTTAATATTGGGAGATAATTCCATCCATATTTTCATTTATATCAAGTCTAATATAGAATAAAAATATAACAACCATGCTTTCATTACAAACTGAGACCTGATTTATTGTATAAAATCTTCCCTTGATACAACATGGAAGATTGATAGGTTTAGTGTCTTTTGGTATTAGGATCATTAAATATCAACTTAAAACATTAAATACAACATCTTTATTGAGAAATTAATTTAAAAGACCACTATGTTCCCTCGTACTTAGCATTGTATGTGATAACCTGAGGACATGCATAAGAAACGGGTGAGCTATAAAGCCGAGTAAAGGAATAAACATGGAATAAAATGAGGAATAAAATACATTTTATACAATAGAAATATAAATGGACCCAATAGAAACATGAACATAAAGTCATGGTAAATCATGATAATCATAACATTGAAATGTGGCAGCAACACTTAACATGGAATTAGCATGAGCCAAGGCTCATTGCACATGGAGCATGAGTAAAGCATCATTACACATGAAGAATGAGTAAAACCTCATTTCACATGAATTATCATGATTCAATAACCATTTAAAATGATGCATCATGATACTATACTTTTTCCAATGCATTGGAGCTCTATCAGGGCACAACCTTCTTAAACATTTCATTTCACGCTAAGTGTGCCACATACATCATATAAAATGGAATCAATCAACATAATAAGTTATTCCACGATTAGGTAACGTAGAAAAAATACAAGAAAGTGCCATTAAATATTTAAATTTTCATAAATGTGATTACCCTTGATAGAGACTTGTGTATGGTCTTCACTACACAATGATCTTGGGTTGGAAAAACGCGGTGCAATTTCGGTAGAATAACGGCATGACATTAGGATTCATGAAAATTGTTGATGAGAGAAAAATTGGTGTCTAATTATATGTAAAAGAAATGGATGATTATGGTGACAAATAGATACATGTCCCAATAAATATAATGTAATTTATATGCATAATTCAAAACAATTACTTGGATATAAAAGATGAGAGAGAAATCTCTCACAGAATTTCTGCATTGTAACTTGTGTACATGGGATGAATTAATGAAAGCGAAAGGGGTATAACATCATCAAAACCTAAATAGGGTAGTATGGGGGGTTCTAAATCATACCCCAACATTTGTAATTCAAAACAATAGGGAAAGAAAACTTAATGAAAATTGGACAAAAATGATAAACGAAGAAATCCCCTACTTGGAAGTGAAATCCCAAAACCATGGGAGAGGATTTAGAGAGGATTCATGGGAAATTTGGGAACCTTGGGAGGATTATATAGAGAATATGTCGGTGTTTGAATGAACTACAAAGGCTTTGAGTGAAGAGGAAGTGGGAGATCGGGTGAGTTTATATAGGAAAGAAGAGGGAATTCTTTATTATTTAGGATTGGGACTCCAGACATTAAACACATCAAAACCACAAACCATTTCATGATTTTTTCACATGGTTTTTTCCAAAGGGGAGTGGAAAAAATATTTTTTGAGGCCAATAGCCGAACTTCTTAAATTAATAGGGTTTCTTATGTGGAGGTTAGTCACACTCTCAAGGAAAACAATTTTAAAAGACAAAATGTTTTATAAGTCTTGGAGGGTCCACTAAAGCTTTGTAAAATATATCAAACAAATATAAAATCATAGTATATTAATGATAAAACATATATTGGTCGAAAATAATGATTATAGTGTTATATTACATCACTATTGGGTCATTATGATGTCATAAAACACATTATATATTTAAATTGTATTTTATTTATACCCAAAAATTCGACTGTCACAGAAAATTATGAAAAATTCACTATTGGATAATTTCATCATCCTGATTCCAAAAATAATAGTCATTTTATATAAATTATTTTTTAAATATCTGATTTTTTAATTTTAAAATAAAACAGACATTTATAAAAAAATCATGGGTTTTTAGAAAAACAGCTTTCAAACCTTAATAAAAATTACAATTGCATTCATAAAATTATAAGATAACTTATATTTAATAAAAATTAATTTAATAATAAAAATAATATTTTATTAAAATATTATTAATTAAAAATTCTATTGATTCATAAAAATAGATTTATTAGTTGAATATTAACTATAAAATCTATTTGTGCTTTAAAAACTATTTAGAAAGTAACAATAATAAAATGAATGCACATTCTTTATACAAAAATAATTTACAAAGTCATAGTGATAGGGTCTTGTTACATAACCCCTTATAACACCCACATAAGACCGATGTGTAAGGTGTATGATGGTGATAGACTCTTGGGGTGGGTCGGATAACATCACTAGGGTGGTAATCTCTATTAACATCCACTTCTACCGTAGTCGGTTCTGCTCAAGCTTAACGTGTTCACGCTTGGCTTGGGTATGGTCAAGAGTGAAGCCCAATGACACCACCTCCTTTCCGAGATCTATTAAATGGACTTCGTATAGGGTGAGTCTACTAGATGAGGCAATCACTTCCTTTGTCTGAGTAAATTGTATTTGTTAAAGCCCTATATTTATACTAATCATGTGATCACTATTCAATAGCTATATTAGAAATAGTCACAATTCTTAATAGTATTTTAAAATCAAGAAACATAAAACCAATAAAGTTCATATTTTATATAACCATAATTAGACATTTAATTAGATCAATAGGAATTTCCATTAATGGATTTTTTGGTCATTACAATCTCCCCCCCTTAAAAAGATTGTATATTCGCAATTTGATTACGTACAAAAAGAACTCTCGAATTTGTACATGACATCAAGGTTGCTTACCCACCAACATTAATCTTTCCCCAAACATCATTATCACATCGATCATGGAGAGCTAGGGTCCACTTAGTGCCATAATACTTTAATTCACATTCAAAGTCATCAACATCCTTAGTCCTGACACAGTCCGTGCAGCATGGATTGTACCAATGGAAAAAATGATGCACTTATCGAATTTTTTTTCTAACCTATAGTTTCAAAACATCACTATGTTCAAGTTTTTTGTAAAATAGTCTAACAGAGTATGATTTGATATTTTTAAAATGTGGTTCTTCAAATATATTGCCTATGTTTCTAAAAAAACTAGATGATAAGACTCTATATATATAGGCTGCTCAGAGGTCTCCCTCTTTGGCAGTAATTCTAAAATCAAATAGTGCATCATACTCTCTGTATAAGTTGAAATATTTGAAAATACCCTGATGGTACCTCCCTCATCATGAATGGTGGTAGATTTTGGAGCTTAATATTTGATCATAGGAGTGCCATGATCCATGATGATTCTGAAGTATGGAGGAGGTGTTTGATATGTCGTAGAGCGTCTTGCATGGATGTTTGACATTAAAAAAGGTTTCGATGCTATGCGAGATTGAATTCACAATAATTATAGCTATTAAGTCCTAAGTAATGGACAAGAGAGTTTATGATGTTCTTACCCTTCCATATCTAAACTATCCTTTATCCTGCTGACAAAACATATCAAATTTTGAGTTACCCTCAAGATAAGATAAAATTGTGGTTTAAAACTACTTGAAGTCTAACGATTTATTTTTCCTTAATGAATGAAAAATTAGGTGTAAAACATAAATGGTAATCCATGTACAAAATATATGACTTATAAATATCTTTTATTTCCTTTACTTATGAATCTATAGGCTTCAATCAATGTTATCCATGATCTACTTTCTAACATATATTCATAGTGATTTTTTTTATTCCCTTAATAATGGTTCATACTATGCTTTTGAATTTACAAATGCATATACCTCGGGAATTTCATAACTAAGAGTGCAGCAAGGCCCGTTGTTGTGTACCACGATACCTCAAATCAATCCTAAAACTCATTGTCGGGGTTTTCACCCCTAGTTATATCTGTTCCAGAGCCGCCTCTACCTACTCATATCCAGAAAGTGATGTATTTGATTGATAAACCACATACTCAACAATCACCAAAATATAGTTATGTTTTTATTATAGTTAGTCTTATCTATAAGGCTTCACTAGTATTTTCTAATACTAATCCCGAAAAATGACTATACCTATCCTCTGATACCAAATGTAACAACCCTACTCTTTATTAAAAATTAAACAGGATTTGTTACATAAACTCTTTACTAGATACAACATGGAAGATTGAGAGGTTTAGTGTATTTGGGGATTAGGATCATTACCTAACAACCTAAATCATTAAATACAACATCTTTATTTAAAACTACATTTACATGACCACTACATTCCCTCTTACATAGCATTGCATGGGATAAACTAAGGACATGAATAAGAAAAGGGTGAGCTATAAAGCCCAATAAGGGAATAAACATGGAATAACATGAGGAATAATATACATGTCAATAAATAGGCATATCAATAGACCATAAGAGAATCATAAACATAAAGGAATGATAAAGCTTCATAATTATAACATGGAAATGTGGCAACAGCACTTAACATGGAATTTGCATGAGCCACTGCTCATTGCACATGGATCATGAGTAAAACCTCATTTCACATGAAGAATGAGTAAAACCTAATTGCACATAAATTATAACAATTATACACCCATTGCACATCACGTATCATGATACTATACTTTACCCAATTCATTGGAGTACAATTAGGGTGAACACCTCTTAAAAATTTAATTTCATGAATAAGTGTGCCACATGGATCATATAACATGGAATCAATCAACATCATAAGTTATTCCATGATTAAGTAATGTGTAATAAATACATGAAAATAAAATTCAATATTTATATGTTCATAAAGGTGAATACCCTTGATAGACACATGGTTATGGTATTCACTACATAGTGATCTTGTCTTGGAAAAATGCGGTGCAATTTTGGTAGCATAATGGTGTGACATAAAGATTCCTGAAAATGGATTATGAGAGAGAAATGGGTGTTTCATCATATTTACATGAAATTAAAAGTAAGGGGGTTATATATATTCATGTACCAACAAATTTAATTTAATTTAGATGCATAATAAAAAAGAATTACTTGGATGTAAAAGAGGAGAGAGAAATCCCTCACAGAATTTCGGCATGGTAACGGGTGTACATGGGAGGCATTAATGAGAGATAAAGGGGAATATAATAATCAAAACATAAATAGGGAAGCATGAGGGAGATTAGAAATTATACCCCAACCTTTTTAATTGAAAAAAAGGGCAAAAAAACTTAAATAAAATTGGACCAAATGAGAAAGGAAGAAATCACTTACTTGGAAGTGCAATCCGAAAAGCTTTGGAGAGGCTTGAGAGAGGCTTATATGGATCTTGGGGCACCATGGGAGGATTCTAGAGAGATTAATTCAGTGTTTGGATAAACTCAAAAGGCTTTGAGTGAAGAGGAAGTGGGAACTTGGGTGTGTTTATATATGGAAGGAGTGGGAATTCTTTATTATTTAGGTTTGGGACACCACACATTAAACTAATCAAAACCACAAACCATCCCATAATTTTTTCCGATGATTTTTGAAAAAGGGGAGTGGAAAACATTATTTTATGAGACCAATGTCCTATCTTCTTAAAATAATAGGGTTGATTATGTGGGGGTGAGTCACACTCCTTAGGAAAACAATTTAAAAAGACAAAATGTCTTATAAGTCTTGGAGGATCCACTAATGCTTTGTAAAATAAATCAAAAAAATCTACAATCACATTATTTTAATGATAGAACACATATTGTCTGAACATAATGTTTATAGTATTTTATTACATCACTATTGGGACATTATGATTTCATAAAACTCATTATATATTTAAACAGTATTTAATTTTTACCCAAAAAATAAACTGTCTCAGAAAATTATGAAAAATTCACCCTTGGATAATTTTGATGTCCTGATTCCCAAAAAAATATTAATCTTATCTAAATAATTTTCTAAATATGTGAATTTTTACTTTTAAAATAAAAACTTACATTTATAAAAAATTCATTTTTTTAAAAAAAAACTACTTTCAAACCATAATAAAAATTACAATTTCCTTCCAAAAATTATAAGATAATTTTTATTTAATAAAAAGTAATATAATAATAAAAATAATATTTTATTTAAATATTTTTAATTCAAAAATACATTAATTCATAAAAATAGATTTCTTAGATGAATACTAATAAAAAATTCTATTTGTGCTATAAAAACAATTTACAAAGTAACAATAAGAAAATGAATGCACGTTCTTTATACAAAAATAATGTACATAGTCATAGTGATAAATTCATGTTACATAAATCCTTTTAACACCCGCATAAGACCGAAGGGTAAAGTGTGCGATGGTGATAGACTCTTGGGGTGGCTCGGATAATATCGCTCGGGTGGTAATCTCTATTAACTTCCACTTCTCCCATAGTCGATTCCGCTCAACCTTAACATGTTCAAGCTTAGCTTGGTCTTGGTCAAGAAAGAATCCAAATGACTCCACGTCCTTTGTGAGCTCTGAAAAATGGGCTTCGTATGGGGAAAATATAGTAGATGAGGCCATCGCTTCTTTTTCTGAGTAAATTGGATTTGATAAAGCCCCGTATTTTTACTAATCATGTGAACACTGTTGAACAACTATATTAGAAATGTTCACAATTATTAATAGTATTTTTAAATCTAGAAACATAAGACCAATTATGTTCACATTTTATATATCCATAATAAGACTTTTAATTAGATCTAGAGGAATTTACATTAATGAATGTTTGGGTTGTTACAAAAAATCAACCTTTTGTCTTTCCTTTTGTGTCCAATAGACATCCAATCAAACTGTCACATATTTTTTTCAAAATGAATAACTTCAATTTTTTCTTATTTATAATATTACCCAATGTGATATCTCGAATAAGGTAAACTATTTATTTTATATATTTTTGTGATGGCAAGAAATTACTTTTTTTTCAAATGTGAAATCAATGTTTTTCAATTTATTGTAATATGATTTAGCTAAAATAGTAATGGGGGTTATTATATTCCAATAAAACATTAAATTAACTTTTAAATATATGATAATGATTATCCATTTGAAAATATATTTGATTTCCAATTTTTATTATCTTTATTCTATTTGAAAATTGATAATATGAAGTCTCCTCTTAAAAAATTAGACATGTTTTATATATATTAAAATTTTATCCAGATATGTTTTCATATGTAAGAAATAATATTATAGTTAAAATTATCAAATTATTCAAAAAAAACATTCATGTATACATTTAAAATTCAAAAACCTAACTCCCATAATATTTTCAAATCCTTAAAAAATGGCAAAAGTTATACATCAATAACGTTTCCTGCTTATTGAGGTCTAAAAATCTCCAAGATCATCCAAAAAAATTTATTCATACATATCCATGGAGAAAAGTTGTAAACTATTAGAAAAATAGTCCATGAACTATTTTTTCTACTAATAATATGATATTGATTCATACTATTTGTGCACAGTCTCATTATATGTTTTCTAGCTTCACTTCCAAAATAAAGAAATATTTTGTCAAATATCATTCATATTGGTGAATCAGAAGAGTGACATATGTTTATATCAGATACATGATCATATGTGTTTCATATTAACCTTTTTCAACATTTTCATTTTCAAATATATTATCAGAAAGAGTAAATATTAGACGATTCTAAATTTATTTAGCAGTAGTTTTGGTGTTGGTATAATATAATAAATTAGAATTTCATTTTCTATCCATATTATATTATGATATCCAACATTTAAGACATTTAGATAAGAATTCATATTCCTTCCAATACAACACACAATCATTGGTCCAATATTTTATCTTTTTGTACCCCAATGACATTCGATATAATATTTTCTTTCTATCGTAATTTGAATCGGGAATCCCATTTCATTCTAGAATTATCTCTTTTAAATGTTAAATCAATTTATAGAAACATTTATCACGCCACCCGTTTCTTACATTCAAGTTAAAAAAATCTCAAAACATTGGATACCATTATAAATTTAATGTAACTTAATAATATTGGTTTCTTAGAATATCAATATAATCATTCAACAGTTTCTTTTTTTTCTGTGGTTTCAACGCCAAAATCATTAATTAACACTTGAATTCAAGCCAATGTATCATGATGAATATATTCATCAACATTAAATGATAAATTTTCTATTATTTCACAATTCCATATAAAACATGCGTAATTATCATTTAAACCATAGAAAATCATATCACCTTTTATTTATATGGAATTAATATTTCTTATATAAAAACATTTTAGTCATGGATAGAAAATAAAATCATTTTTTTGAAGATTTAATTATTTAATTCCAATAAAACATAAAATCTATTTTCATATTCAGTAGTGGTTCATCATAAATTTATACAATTAAAATCCATTAATTATATATGGTCACAATATAAGTGGTGAATATATTAAAACATATAAACATTTAATGAAATATATTAACAGATAATTTTTAAACCTAAAAAAATTAACCATTTATTAATAACTATTTGATCAAAATAGAAAATTTTACAAAATAATGAAAAAATATCATTGAAAAATTAAATAAAATTGATTAAAAAGAGATGAACTAACAAAGAACAAATACTTGATTAATTGACACAACATGAAGACATACAATAAATATAATGTAATCATATTAATTTCAATTTATTCATTATAAATACATGTGTGTTTAATTTAATTTAACTATTAATATTATTCAATCAAAAAAATTATTTTATTTGTTGATATTATAGAAAATATATAATTTTAATTAAACATTTTGAATGAATATAAAAAAATGTATAAATTACAATACTCAAAATGGTGGGTTACATTAGAGATGATATAATATCAAAACATACAACCCAATATTAAGACATTTATCATTCGTCATATAAATATCATTAAGGTTAACTACCAAAAAATTAACAACAATTTTTTTTTTAAATACTAATTATTATAAAAACTAACACTTCTATTTATAAATAAATTATAAAAAAATAATAAATGACATATAATCATAATGATATTTAAACTCTAAAACTAATTATAACCATGGTAATTTATAATTCAATAATATGTCTATATAAACAAATAAATGAATAGAATTGAAAACTAAAAAATACTATATAAATAGTATAAAAATAAAAAATAAATATTCCCATTAAAATATATATATTTATACTCCAAACAAGTGACAATGATATCTAAAATTTGGATTCATAAAGATAAAAATTGAAACAATAAATCCGGGCCAAGAGTCATGTGTCGCATGTATTAGGGTTTCATAGAATAGAGATTCAAGGGTTTAATAGATCTAATTAAATGTTTTGGGTATTCAATGGAGAATAAAACAAATGAATGAAAAATAAAATAAAATGAGGAATATTGAGGAAGATGAAATGGGGTCAACTATCATGCAATTCTAGTATTAGGTATTTTTGGAAACAAAATGTAGAATAATTAGGGGAACCTGTATAGGTGTATATTTTTAAAATTATTTTTTGTTTGTTTAAATTTTAAAATACATTAATTTAAAAAAAACATTCATTGATTTTGTAAAAACATTCTTTTCAAAAGATAAAAAAAGTTAAACATTAAAATTTTACGAAAAACTAACTTTTGACATCATTTTTTATAAAAAAGGACAATAAAATTTAAATAAAAATTAAAACAATAACATCATTTTTCTATCCAATGATTCCAAAATTTATTTTAAAAATCCTTTGACATCAGTTTTTATTAAGAATTGCTTCCAAAATAATAATTTGAAATGAATTTAACATTGGATTTAAGTAAACTAATGTTAAAAATATCTCCATGTCAATTTTAATGTCGGTTTTGGAGAAACCAATCTTAAAATTTTGTTTTAGGATCATATTTTTCTGCTAGTTCTATATTCTCACTATGATACTTTATCTATCTAAGCTCCTATTGGTGATAAGTAGAGGAATATAGAAAAAATCATACAAGTATAATCTAACATAATTTTTGATCAGATAAACATCCACAGAGGTAGTTACTAAAGAATGAGGAGCTCTTAATGAAGTGGCTTCAGCAATAGAATGATATTCTAGCATTTAAAGCATTGAAAGATTACTATGAGTAAGATATACCATCACTTATTCCAAGTTAAAGTTGATAACACCAATTCTCTCAATGAAAATATTCTCTCCACCTAAAGTATCCAATTCTAAAAAATCATTTGTGTTGAAGGTGAGCCATAACCTATGACACCATCTAGGATATATCATAGTATTTGTGACTTTAATCCTAGAAAATAGATGACCTGATCACACTACTAAGATCATATAATATATATTCCATAAACGTTTCTGGTTTAGCTCTATTAAAGGAACTGATCTAAGGAGAAGTATGAGGTAGGATCCGAAATACTTATGAAGGATAAACATGAGATGGAGGAGAAATATAACACATAACCTCATAAATATCCACTATTAAATATAAAATATCTACCACTGGTTCTTCATCTATAATAGATCTAAAGAGGGAAAAGGTTCAAGCAGCTCATCTTGGTCAATCATTTCTACCTGACGTCCCTTAATATATCTCCGATGAACTGAAATGGAAGGTCCTCCATGATTAGGTGGACTAAATTCATCATGATCATCACCATTATTAGAATTATAGTAGTTCATACCTAGAATAGATAACCCTAGGGATTTTTCCCCGTGGAAGGTGCATCCAATTTAACCACATCAGATGCAACATTATCTGTAGGGATTCCACCAACTTGGATAACTAAAAAACTAATGGAATTTCGATACCAATCTCCAATAAAATTTCTTTCAAACTCTGATACTATCAATAAGGTATTTTTCCCACATCATTCTCTTAGCCACCAACATTATATAATGAATCATCTGATAGAACAATGACATCCTCAAGTCCTTCAGAAGAAGAATCATCAAAATAAGAAGAATTTGAGATCTCAGTATCTAAATCCTCATCCTCATCTAGAAAAATCTCCAAAAAAAGGTTAGGAAAGTAGAGATTCATGTGGTCCAAAAAAACAATTAGACTTAAAACAATATGAGGGTCACACCCAAAATCATCAAAAAATGTATATATTCTTACTTTTCTTCTTGTATAGCATCCTCTTAAATTTCATTACAAGCCTCATACACTTCCTCAACAGAGGAATAAAATACCAATTAATCTATCTCTATGATAGGTTCAAACAAATCTCTTCAAATGGAATATTTATCTGTATGATTAATCATAGAATACAGTCCATCATTATATATAACCCATTTATTTAACCATGTGTTCCAATTTATCTAATTTATTTTATAGGTGAATTTACTGAGACATAAAATCATCACCTTGATTTACCATTTGTTCTCATTCTATAACAATCCCTCTGGATTCTAATAGGGAAAAAATTATCTATGGAAATAAAACATAATGAAACCTAAAATTAGTTTTACACAACACCATGATGTGCACTATTATATATCTACGTAAATTTATATTGTATCATTTTCTCATAAGAAATAAAAAATAGCACATCATGATACCTCGTGGTATTAAAATCCACTTTTATAAGACATATGTTGTGTGGGAATACCTTAAATAGAATCCAATATTCCTTATCTAGTTCTGTTGTAGTACACATTCTTAATGTTTCATTTCTAGTAAGCTCGATAAGGTAATCTTCAAATATTATGTTAGTATGGTCAATGGGGTAAGAACCCTAATAGTACTCATATATTCATTCATGAAAGAATTTTAAGAACATATCTCATTGATTAGAATAAAAACACCAGTTCTGTTTTATCTATCATCATTCTTATGAAATATTTTTTATCCTCAAACTGGAAGTCAACAAACAGATAGAAATCTGAATCTAATATCAGATATAATGGAGGTTCACTTATTGAGAAACATTTATCCCATCCATATTATCAAATATACTTTTATAATAATTACTTTCTCAAAGTCAACCAAACAACATGAATTTTAATTTTATCTACCACAACTCTTGGAGAATGTTGACTATTTTTTGACTCAATAGGATAAAATGAGTCACTTCTAGATTTATTTCTAGATATAGACTCATCCCATGAAAAAACTGAACACTTCACTCTATCCATTTTTTATCGGATATAAATATTGAAGGTTAAAGGTCATGGGTCTCAAGAAAAATAGATAAAGGATAAGGTTTAAAGGGACTAGAAGAGGCAAATTCCATAGAGGATTCTATACATACATTAAATAATGATTTATATCATTTATAAAAAAATTAATTTTAAATATAAAAATATATTAATTATATTGAAACAAATAATTTATTAGTTAAGTACTAAAATTTTAATGGTATCACATAGAGTGGTTCAAATCCATTATAGTATGAAACAATAGAAAGGAAATAGTATCAAGCCAATGGTTTAAAGCCTAATGGTAGTATTCCAATTGTAGTAATCTGGGATGTACAAAAACAATGGTAGAAAAAAAAGGTATCAATCCAAATGGTATAATGGCATAATTCTACCAGATAAAATGGAATTAATGAAATAAAATATAGAAGAAAATATATCATTACAAGTTCATGTATGATATAGTTTATTCTCTAAATATTCAAAGAATTTATAAATATTTCTGTAAACTAATGTTTAGTACCAATGAATTCAATATTTATATAACTTTTTTATAAATTGTCTCTAAAAATTGATTTCATATATCAACCAGTTTTTTCTATAGTTATCCACATGATTATTAGAAATGTTAATCACAATTTTATAGTAAACATTTATGGGGAAATGTATAAATTGATATATGTATTCCATTTAAGTTTGTTTCATATAAAAAATCTATGCACAACAACTTCCAATAGAAAATTACTCAACTTCAGTAGTGGATAATAAAATGAAATTTTATTTCTTACGGAAACATGATAATAGGGAAATTCCAAAAAAGTGTCATGTTATGTAGGTGATTTCCATATATAACTTACAACCTCCAAAATCTACATCAAAATAAACAACTAAATCAGAATCATGTGCACTCTGATATAACATGCCTAAATTAGTTGTACTTTGAGGTATATAAAAATTGTTTTTTGAATAGTTAAATGTGAATCCATGGTATTTTATTGAAAATAAACTCGCATAAACAAACTAAACATAAATTTTGGATGACTAGAAAATAAGTATTGTAAAATCCCTATCATACCTTTACCGGTGCTTTGACCAATTTGTTTCCCTATTTCGTCAAGATCCATTTTATAGGTGGGAATCATTAGAGTATCACATATTTTAATATATCCAATCCAAAATGTTTTAAAAGATCATTAGTTTACATGAATTGTTTTAAAATGATTCCTTGTTTGTTTTAAAATATTTTAAAAATAATAAATAATTTTTACTCACCCATTAAACCCATTTTAAATTCATTTTATTTTAGTTTTAAAAATTCAGAACACAAATATTTTCTTAGGGACCCAAAAATAATTTCATCAATATATATTTAAAATACTAAAAAGTCTTTTGAAATTAATTTTAGGATGATACACCTTTTATTAAACTATTTTAAATGATAAAAGTGTTTAACTGATCAATGAAAAGTTTAAGAGCCTATTTTAGACTTTAAGGTTATTTAGTTAATTTAAATCATGATTTGAAAAATGAGGATTTTTAAATCAAGAAGGTTGTTCAACAAAAACATGCTCAATATTATAAACATTTATAAATGAAGTCTTGACATATATTTTATATTTTTTGAAATTTAGATGTTATTTATATATAGGAAGTGACTCAATGGCCTCAAGTCTAGCTATTGGTGCAAATGTTTTTTCACAGTCAATATTTTCTTCTTGACTATATCCTTGTGAAACCAGTCTAGTTTTATTTCTATTAATTTTTCAATAATCATTGAATTATTTTCAAAACATCTACTTTTTGCCTACAATTAGGTTGACTTTAGGTATATCTACTAATTATCAGAAATTATTTCATTCAAAGTGATTCAATTTAATTTCATATCAATTTTCAATTTTATAAGTAGATTACTTCTTTGATTTTATTTTCTTTAATATGTGACAAAAATGATTTATTTCCCAACTAGTTTTTTTGTGAGTCTTCGGTTTGAGTACCTTTGTCCAGGTCACCTAAAAAATAAGCAAAGGGTGATTTTTAGTGGTACTAAAAGTTCTGGTAATGAAGTACTTGGTTCGTCCAAGTCATATTCTATGTCAAGAAAGAATTTATGATCTCTTCTAGAATATTTATTAGGTAAATTAACAGAATAATCAAAAGCATTGGAGGTATTATTTATATTAAATTTTTAAATATCAAAATTTATATTTTTTATTGAAGTTTTTAGTTCATGTGGATTTATATAAAAAAAGTGATAGGAAAAATTTAATATATAACATTAGATTTTGTATTAAAGACTTTCTAAGCATTAATTTTATTTGAATAACCAAGAAAATTTTCTTTATTTATTTTTTGTGAACATTTTTTCAAATCCACCTTTTCATTTAGAATGTAAACATTGTATCCAAAAATTATAATGTAGTTTACTTTGGGTTTTCTAAAACTTTTAAATTCATATGGATATTTTTTTTCAATATAAGTAAGATAATAACTCTATTAATAAAATGACAAGATACGTGAATAGATTTAACACAAAAATAAATAGGTAAGCCATATTATTTGAGAATTGTATTAGAATTTCATGAAGTGTCTTCTTTATCCTTTAAATAATCCCATTTTTTAGATGTATCAGGTGTAGGAAAATTGTGAGTATAGCTATATTGTGAACAGATAAATTCAAAGTCTTGATTCTAACACTCTCGACCATGAGAAGTTTTCAGGGTTATGATGGTGATCTCACTAAGGTTATAAAATAACATTTCAAACCTTTAAAAATATGAATAAGAATAAACTTTATAAGGAAGGAAAAACACACTCATATATCTATAATAATCATCAAAATGATATAGGTATAATAATTTCTTGTTAAACCAGATATTATTGATCATCCAAATAAATACATACGAACCAATTCCAGTGCTTAATAAGTAGATACCAATGTATTTGTTTTGGAATATATTTTTAGTTTATTTCTCTTTTGGTAGGTATTGTAGACTATGTTTTTAGATAATTATAGCTTAGGAATATCTATGAAGAAACCTTTCATAATTATCCTTCTATGTGATCGAAGGTTATAGTGGCCTAGGATCATATGAAAAAACCATGATTCTCTATGAAATGAACTTAAACAAGAAACATTTTTGGAATATAAGGAAACTAAATTAATATTATAACCATTATATTATCTTAAATCAATAAAAACTAAATCATTCTTGGAATGAAAAATCTGATAAAAAATTATCTTCAAATTTAACGTTAAAAAAATCATCACCTAAATTTCAAATAAAAAGAAATTTATATTTTAAACCATTAAAAAATAAAACATTATTAATAAAATCATAAATATAGTTTTAAAATTTTTCATGTCCAATAATCATTCATTTTGAATTTTCAAGTAATGTGACATGTCCATCATCCACTTTTATAAGATTCTTCAAACTTTAATTGTCTCTGATCATATATTTGGAACATCCACTATCCACTATAAAAATATCATATATTTTTTATGGATCCTTTCAAGAATTGTTTTCTATGATAATACAATATGAAATTACTTGGGTACATAGATATTCTTGGATCCAAATAAGATATAAAATAATTCCTTTAGGATGAATATTATTTTCATAGAATTATTTGAAACGAAAATCACATATTTAGATAGAATACCATTTTTAGACCTAACATTTATATAATTATTAACAAAACTAGTAGTTACCCAAGAAACTAATGCCTTGTTTTGGAAATAGCAATAAAATAGTTTTCTACAGGTTACCTTGCTATTGAGATCCATATCCAATTCCATATTTTGATTTAAGATTTTATTGTTCACCCAAGGTGATATTCAATATTTTTTCTATCAAAAAACTATTAAAAAATCGTTTTTATTCTATAAACTTTCCAATTTCATATTATTATTTTCTTTTCATACATTATCATTATTTTCCTTCCCATATTGAGATCATATTTATCATAGAACATAAAAATTGAATCTATTTAGGTATTTATATTTATATTTTATCTAATTAATGGTGTTTTCTATCGTAGTACATTACTCTTATAGTTCTTCATTAAACAATTAAAAATCATTATATATATGATTAGAAGATTTAGAGGGTACATAAGATGAAACATCCATAAAGCTTAAATTTTCTTTTTCATTTGTATCTTCTTAGCTTGATTTCGAGTCACTATATCTATCCTTAGATACACTCTAAGTGGATTTTATTACCTTATTTGGTATTTTATCATTATCTTTATGCATATTATTATAATTGAGATTCATAAAGTCAGATTTTATATTATTTTCTCTTATATTATTAATAGTTAACCTCCTTAGAGGATTGATCCTTATTCTAATATTTCATCTAATTTACTCCTTTATCAAATTTTCAATTTTTATTTAAATTATACAAGAAATTATTATTTCTATAATACATATTAAACCTTCTTGATAACTGAGTCATTTTACCATTTCATTTTTTATTAACTTCCCTTCAACATGTATTAACTATTTTGAAAACACCTTTAGATTTTGACTTTGGGACTTTAGAGGGAAAAATATTTTGTGTTTCTAATCCTCATTCTTCACTTTCATCTCTTCTTCTCACACCATAATCTTTTCAATTTTCTCTTTGACTATAAGTTTTTTATATCACGTGATTCTTGAATAGAAACTATAGCACCTCTCCAATGATCTGGTCAACATCTCAAGATCCTTAGCACTTGATATTTATCATTCTTATTCTTTGGAAGTGCAATGAAGTTATTTATTATCTTATTGAAACTAAGATACATGTAAGAGATAGATTCATTAGGATTTCTTTTGAAAGTATCATACTTGATATTACACATTTTTAATCTCATTTAATTTACATTAGATGTTCCTTTATGAGACACATAAAGGGTATCCCAAATTTTATAGGTAGTATCACATGAAGAAATCCTATTTATTTCAACCTCTCCTAAGAAAAAAAATAAAGAAATCATATATTTCAAATTTTAAGCATAATAAACTTTAGTTCGAGAATACAATTATTATTATCATTTTTTTAAAATATAGATAATAGATAGATCCCTAAATATCATTACCAATGATTTCCAGATGTATTTTCATTTTTATTTTCCATTAACAATAGTTTTAAAAATTAAAGTAAAATTTTATGTTTGTATACTAATTTTTTTTAATCATACTCTACAGTAAATAAATAAATAATAAATATAATTTTAAATTATCTTGATAAAAATATTATCATATTCATAGGTAATAATATAGAATGAAAAACTTATTTTTATGCTAAATGTTTTCTTTGGTTGACAACTAAAGTGAGTCGGAATTGTGTTTCTAATAAAAAATTATGTTTAATTTTTTTTAGAAAAAACCACCAAATTTAAAAACAACCAAGTTAACTAAAATAGTTGAAATACATAATTTAATTCTTTAAAAATAAACTGAAAGGCTCTATCATGAACCAATTAAATTATTTCAAATACCTTTAAAATTTGAAATAAATATAATCAAAATTTAAACAATATAAAAAAAACTAATTGAATCTAACTAATTAGATTATTATTTTGACATAGTGATTTTTAACCTAAAAAATTTTATTTTTTAGATGATAGAAATTAAAAAAACACAATAGAATAAAAATAAGAGGTTCATTCTCAAGCTAGGACCTAGTCCAATCCACCTAAAAATCGCCAACTTCCTTGAAGTTTGTTTTAAAAACATGATCCAAAATCTGTATCATGATTTTATATAAAAACATTATACACAAGGATTTAAAGATAAAGACATCCTATTTCATAGTTCTTCATGGGATAAAAGGTGTAAAAATAATAAGAGAGTGTATCAAACACACTCTAATATAGTACAAGAGCATGTGTTATTAATTGTAAAAAGTAAAATATGTACAACTCGAATGTTAATAAACATATATAAAGAAATAAGGATTGTATAAGTGGTAAAAATTTAACTAGTGGTATCATCTTAAACTATTATTAGAATGAAAAAAAAGTAGTATGTAGATTTATATAGTTTTAGAATGTTTAATATGGTGGTTATATAATTTTCTTGATGATAGTATAATTTCACAAGTCCTACCATGGTTTTACTAGAGTTAGAATGATCATTATAATGTATCATTACTGAATATGTTATATAATCTTAATCTATTAGTAACAAGATTGATCTATAGTGGTAACACAGTTTCAATGGTGTTAGTATAAGTACTATTGGTGCTAGTATGATTGAATTAGATAAATTTCGAAAGGAACATTTCAAAAGATTATAAAAGAATTTTCATGTGCATCGTAAGGGTAACACAAGAGTTGCATAAAGTTAAAATAGATTTTTCCTAGGTTATATAAAGGTAATCCATTTTTACATTGGCTACGTAAAGGTAAAAATAACGTTTTTGAATTGAATATTAGTATTTTTATAATTTTTTAAAGTTAAATTGATAAATACATAAAGGTAACAATATTTTTTAAATCTTTGGTAAAGGTAAGAAAATTAAAATGTAATGATAAATAAAACATTTCATAGTTTATGTAAGGCTAAGAAAGTTCATATATAAAAGTAAATAAAAATTATAAAGCTTATGTGAATGTAGATAAAAACATTTTTCATGATACATAGATTTTTATAAATCTTTATTAAAGATAAACTAACTATTTTAAAGCTCTCATATGAGTAAACCATATCTTATATAAAGGTAAAAAAAATATTATAATAATTATTTAATGGTAAAGGAAAATTTATAACAATTACGCAAGGGTAAAGAAAAAATATATTAAATAAATGAAACATGATTTTTAAACATTAAAATAATTAAATTCTAGGACTGATACATCTATGTTGATATATAATACCCATGCTTAACATCATAGAAAATAAAGTTATTGTTTTAACAAAACTGTTTTTCTTTAGTTTCATTTAATAATATTTTCACATTGTTGAAATAATTTCTTAACTAATATTAATATTAATGAAATATTTATGTAATATAAAGAATTTTTTTAATATAAATAGAATCAATAACAATTGCAATTTTATCCTAAAAAATAATCTTATGCTTAAAATATAATTTTTTTTCTAAAAACAGGTCATTATGTGTTATATATGTTAATAAAAAATTTAATTTATATAAATCATGGAAATTTCATCTTATAAAATTACATAAATATTTAAACTTAATATTTTAACATTATTGAATAATTTCTATATGAATTTCATCCAATAAAATTAGTTTCAAAGTATATAAGTAGAGTTATTGTGGAAAGGGTAAATTATAGTAAAAATTGTTTAAAAATTTTACATGTGGATATAATGTGTGAATAAAATGTATAATATTTAATGGTTGAGGAATGTTAAACATTATCTCAATCCCAACACCATTATTTTCCATTTTTTATCTTTTTTCCTTGAATAATAGAGTGATATCAATGAGAAATAATGTTTTTCTACAAAAGTGAAATGGTTTTCAAATATAAAAAGAGACCATATCCTACCCTTTTATCTACCCGTATCAATGACTTGGATGTAAAAATTTCGGATTTAATGATATATTTATTTATAAAAAAATATTTCTTTGATATCTTTATTTACATAATACACTATGTTTAAACGAACTGGTATATATATATTATGACTTAATATTATAGTTATCGAATAGTTTTTGGATTCACGGGTATGAATATGATTAACTAAATTAAGAAACATTATTTTTTACACCTTTATAAAATTAATTCATTAGTTATAAATTGGTTATAAATGAAAATAAAAACATTTTAATGTAGAAAAATATTCTTTCAAAAAATTGTCTTTTATTCGTGCAATGAATTTTCACATTAATAAAATAAATTAATATTTATTAATAAATGTATTTAATTAAAATTTATAAATTAAAAAATAATATAAATTATTTAATATTTATATAATGGTTTTTACTGGATATATTATAATAATAATTCCAGTTTTATTCTTAAAAATGTATTTTTCTGAAAATATTTTTCATTCTGTTTTTCATGCTTATTTTAATATGAATTTCAATCACATAACGAAATTTAATATTATAAAATGGATTAAATATTTATAATACAAATAATTAATATAATTTAATATGTTCAACTTAGTTTTTTCATTATGAATAATAACACTGATAAAGATTTTTCACTTCAGTAAAAGTTATAAAACTGGGTTAAAACTATAGGGTAAAGATTTAAAATCTCTCTAAAACATAATATTATATTTTTTTAGGAGAACTTACTAAAAAACATATTTTTATGGTGTCAAATTATTTATTCTTATATATTATTTTGAAATTTGGATCTCATTATTGACTTTTGTTCTGATAAGTTATTTTTTATTCAAATTGAAAATTATTTTTGGGTCTTTATATTTAATTGCATATTTATAATATTTAATATATTTTTGGATTTCTAAAAAAGTATAAAACATTATTATTTAAATATAAAAATCATGGAAACAGACTTATTACGTGATTTCAAGGTGGAATTAGTTTTTACTCTTATGTTCGGTATTTTCTTAAAAGCATTTTTTATGAATTTTTTGTTGTTATATTTAAATTAATATCAACTGGTTATATAAATTTCATATGACAAAATGGATTCCAAAATTGGAATTTTAATTTCCAAATTTTTTATTGGGCTTATTTATTTTTCATATAATTAAGTTATAATGGTAGAAAATATAAGTTATCCTAGTTAAGGATAAAATGGGTTTAAAGCCGTTTTACTACACGATAAGGCTAAAAATGTATCCTAAACTTTAACTAATTTGATTGGATGAGAATATTTCAACTATATATCATATTATATTATAATTTAGTTTTAATTTATTCCACTTTACATGATTATTTTACATATATATATATATTATTTAATAATTTATGTAATTGCAAGCGTATCCACTCCCTCTTATATAAAATAGAGCACCCTCTTCTTAAATATTATAAAATTATGAACCTTTTAGATTATATAATCCCCATCCTAATACCATTATATCTTCCTTCTCCCAATACTACATAATTTTTTAATTCCAAAATACCAACCTTTCAAGTCTTGAGGTGTATTCCAAAAGTGGATTATCAATGAAGAGTTATAACTATTAACCAGGTACATTCAATTTTATTCCTTCTTCAACCACCTATAAATCTAAGGTAACCATTTTAAAATAGTTAACTTAGTATCATAAATATACTTAATTGTTATTTTTATTATGTAATAACCATTATCCAACTCCTTTTAATTCTATGGGAATAGAAGACATCGCTCGTGTGTATGTGTAGACTACCTCTCCCCAGAAGGAATGCATTTTTTTTCATATCCACTCCTCATTGATAGTAATAGTGATTAATTTAATTAATATATATGGTATTTAGGATATTATTATGTTTTTGAAAAGGTGAGTTATTATTTATTTTTCTTTCATTCCATCCATCAAAAAGTGGAAGCATCACTCATGTTTATGTATGGACTATTGTCTCCACAAAATGATGTAATTCATTTTTAATCATTGATTTACATGAATTGTTAAAAAAATTATATAATGATAAAATATGATACTCCTGACATATTTAACATTATGTATATGATTTATCCATGATCAATTTACAAGGATATGGACTGGTAAACCGAAACATGCATGAAAAATGAAATAGTTATTACTTGAAACAATGAAATTAATAATAAATTATTAATAAACTCATGATAAAAAGTTATAAGTAAATAATTTATGGAATTATATATATAATAATTATTATATAATATTTTTTTTAATAAATATATATTTAATATATAAGATGTTTTAACACATAAAAATAATAACAAGACATGAGGTAAGCGTTTCTGGAACAATGTAATTCCTTTTTGGGATTGTCTCTCCTAAATTTCCATTGATGAAAATTTTATGGATATTATCCTTTCAACACAAACTATTTTATTCAAATATATTTAGTCATTTAATTCTAATGTATTAGTACCATATTTGTTTCATTAGTACATAAAATTTATGAGAAAATGTATTTAAAAAAAATATGACCATATTTCCACATTAGTAGAAAAAAAATTTATTCTATACAGAGACTATGGATTTTTTTAAAAAACTTCTTAATTGTAGTTTTAGCATTTTAAAAAGTTTATTTTACCAGCATTTTAATTCATTAATAAGATTAAAAATTAATATTTTGAAATATTTTCCAAACAAGTTATTTTTGAAATGTTTAAAAAGTGTAAATGGAATGTTTTATTTTAACGTATACAACATGAATAGATTTTCTAACCATTATAGTTGTTCTTTAATTTTAATCTTATTTTATAAGTTTACAAGTCTATTTTAATAGAAAATTTCATTATCAATATTCTATGAATTTTTAGTTAAAATTATATCACTGTAAAACTATATTTTTTCATGTTTTCCAAGATATGTTTGAATGATCTTTTAAATGAATTAATCATATATATCAACATCCTTTAAGGATTTATATGATTTAATGGGTATATAATCTTATAATACCATATACATACATTCTATGGATGGATTATGATAATGAGTATTTAAGTTTTTTTTCTATTAAATATATTTATTTTCCATGGGTTAATAATGTTATGATGAAATATTTAGGAAAACTTTTTCTTTTTGAGGAGTTATGATTTGATAAAAAGATAAAATGTTTATGAATCCCATTTTATTTGTGTGATTTATGATATTAATAATTGATGAATGGTCTACGATATTATAGAACTCATATATATGGTTTTAGTTATATGACAGGTGGGTGTGTTATAACCCTGAAATTCATTGGGTAAAGTTATATATCTCATGAGATAATTATGGGAAATCATTTGATGTGTTCAATCCAATATGTTAAATATGTGGGTATGCTTAATCTACAATGATATTGGAAATAGGTGGATATTCTTTATCCATTATGATATTTGAAATAGGTGTTGATGTCGGATCCACTATGGAAAGATGGTCTTGGTAGTTGAACTTAACATGTGATATGGTTTTTGTTCCTATAATGGTTCCACACTTTTATGTAATATTTTTATGATTATTATTTGAACTCATGGCTCAGGATTTATTTATGATGATTATCCATTCTTATTATTCTTCTTATTTTTAAATGATAATGTTTTAATCTAGGACTCATTTTTTGACTATAATAGAATGGGTATGAACTTTGTATGTTATGATCAGGATCCCATACACTTATGATTATCATATGCATGAATATGATCATAGATTTATATCTCTTATATTTACCCTTACTATACATCTCATCTCACCCACTCTTAGGTTTCGTTTCCCTAGGTTATGATGAAAAATTTTATGTATGGAATGATCTAATAATTGTATAATGTGTAATGAAATTTATGAGATATGTTAAAGACCTTTCATGAAATAAAATTTTTATGTATATAGTATTAAAGTAAACTAAAACATTTATAGTTCTGAGAATGTAATGTCATTATCTATATTTAATATTCATCAAAATGCATGTAATACATTTGTATGAAATGATTGGGTCACTTCAGTTTGTATTAGAGAAAGGTTTAGTTATTTTTGAAGATTAGAATTAGATAACTTTGTTAAATAACATGGGGATAGGCCTAAGCATAGTATACCATCTGAAATTTTTGGTAAGGTAGTGATTATATGGTTTTCCTAGAAATATATCCATATATATATACTATAAGTGGAATTGGTTTTGGAACAGATGCATCTAGGGGTGATAACTTCAAAAGGAAATGGTCATGTTTATCTCGCCCATCATTATGGTTCATGGTGAATGGGCCCTTTTTCATTATTAAATGAGTGATCACACTAAATTTTATAGATTTATGATTAATTTATGGTTTATGGTTTTAGTCAATGACTAGAACCAAAGGGAATCATAATAACAATTAATGTGATGGAAAATAAAACCATTATCCTCTGGAGAAAACAAATGATACAAGAGTTTGAATACTAAATCATTTTTTGATGATCATGTAACATTCATAGTCCAATAATCATGTTGATATTATGAACGATCAAATAATAGAGCAATGTAATGTTTATTATTTCATGAGGAAATATACACCTTCTTCTCATTGGTATTATGACCCACTTTTTATTGTGTTATGGATTCATAACCCTAAGAAAAATTTTTCTATTCTCTAATGCTCAGAACATGAAAAAACTTCCCCTAATTTTTATCATTTATAATTTGAATCATATCAATGGTGTAATATTATTAATAATATGAGGAATGAGGAATAAATTTAATCAATATAATGATAAAAGTTTAAGAGGATTTTTTTGACCATGTAATTCCCTCTTATTACACATTCAAAAATGTAGAATTAATTCCTTGAGCTTAAGAAGAAGGAAGATAAATAAATTAGTAGCTATGAGGAAATTTTTTCAAGGCCTTCAACATATGGTTCTAGTTTAATCAACTTTACTAAAAGAAAAATTGATCGACTATTTGGTGTCTTAAAACCATGAATCTGAAATTTTTTACTATAAGAGAATTTAGTTGATATAAAGAAATTTTTATATTTTCTCTCAAGTTGTAAATGGAAATTTAATATTTTCACCATTACAATAGTTTCAATTAGAAAACGAATAAAGAGTCTCCTAAAAATTTAAATAAATCACACGATGGAAAAAATTTCATTCACATAAATCCATAAATATAGGAAAAATCCTTAAGGTAATTTCATAAATGGAACTATAAGGTGATTTAAATATGGAAGGGATAGTCATAAAGCATGTAAATGTAAAAAGGTGATGCATAATCCTATTGATACAATAATGGAAAGAAATATTCTAACTAATATACCACCAATTTTATAATGCTTTAAATTGTTGTAGTATACAAATTATACTAAAAAATTATTTAATCTGATGTTTTATGGTGATTAATAGTGACAACAACATCTTAAGCTCAAAGGTAAAGGGAAATTTCTTGTGATCACAACTGTAGAAGTGGCTTATGAGAATTATGTGGTGAAGGGTACACTTATTATCCAATCTCGTACAACTAATATCTTATTTGATTCTAGATCAACCGAATATTTTATATCGAAGGAATTTTCTAAGTGTATCTCATTACTACCTCAATTATTAGATGTTTAGTGGGTAGTGAAAACTCGTAAAGGTTTGTTGATCACATATCAAGTCTATAGTTTCTCTATGATTGAAGTTTATGGGAATCTCTTTCCTATAAATCTTGTGATTCTACCTCTGGTTTAATTTATTGTGATTCTAAGCATGGACTGACTTTATTTATATAGTTTCCATATTAATTTTCAAGGCACTAAAGTCAAATTTCCTATTCCTAATGAAGATATGATAGTTTATTGGTGTGAGGACCAATACGAACATCTAATGGAAATTACATCTATCATTTGGGTCATAATTCTTATCCATGAAGGGCTTCTATCATAGATGGTTAGTGGGGAACTAAGTAGTGTGGATACTCCTATTGAAAGAGTGATTTTATATTTATTTCAAAAATAATTCCATATTATTCCTCTATAATGTGAATTTTAGTTTTTAATAGAACTCATACCCAATAATACACCTATTTAAATGTATCTTTATAGAATGGCCTTGATTGAGTTACATTAATTAAAGTATAAACTCTTGGATAATATTTATAGAAGAATAATATACTCGAGTGTTTTACATTTTGGTGAACCTATTATTTTTATTAAGAATAAATATGGGTCAATGAATCTTTGAATTGATTATTTGGAACTCAACAAGATCACTATCAAGAAAATGTATTCCCTACCCTATATCAATAATTTGTTTGATCATGTATGAGTAGTTCAATACATTTTGAAGATTTACATTTAATGTATATATCATAAATTACGATTCAATAAGGAGGATATACTGAAGAAACCCTTTTTTAATAGGTATGGTCATTAGGGATTCATAGTAATTCAATTTATACATACCAATGTTCCTACTAACTTGATGGATTTAAAAATTAGATTCTCTACAGATTACCTTTATATGATTATGGTAGTCCTTATAGATGATAATCTTATATATATTAAAAGTAAGGATGATCATGAATAATATTTGAGGATTTTGATGAAGACCCTGGGAAAGGATAAGTAGTATGATAAATTTACCAAGTATAAATTTTGGCTAAGGAAAATCACTTTCATAAGTCATGTCTTCTCATGTAAGGGTATATCAGTGGATCCTTCAATGATGGATGTTATTGAAAAATGACCTATATTAACCATGATAGTCAATATCCATAGTTTTCATATGTATGATGGATATTGTTGTAATTTTTTATTTATTTATTAGGACTATCTAATCCACCCACCATATTGACTTGGAAGGGAGTTATGTTCCTGTGGATGGATGAATGTGAATATAATTTCAAGGATATCAAGAGATGGTTAGTGAACCTATTCCCACACAATCCTTTAGTGGAGAAAGGTTCATTATATTTAACAATGCATTGAATAAGGTACTAGGATGATTCCACATAAAAAATGATACAGTGATAGATTATGCATCATGAAAATTGAAAATTCATGAGAAAAATTACATAACTCATGATTTGGAGTTGGCAACGGTAGTTTTTTCATTGAAGAAATGGAAGAATTATCTTTATGTTTAATGGTGTGACATATATAAATATCATAATATCACTAAGTGTATATTCAAATATAAATAGTTTAATATGTGATAGAGATGTAGTTCTAACTAATTAAATATTATGACTTCATAATACATTACCACCTTGGGGAGGCGAACAAGGTGGAATATTTTCAGACTCAGAAGGACCATACTAGTTTAGACATGATGAGTATTCATATAGATCCAATACATATGGATTTTTAGAAAATAGAAGTTGAAATAATAATGAAATGGGAAAGCTACAATATTTCATAGATGAATGTTCAACCATCCATCCATGTGATGATTAATGTGGTACATAATGAATATGTAGAACTACTGAAGAATGTGAGGAATATACCTAAGTTCAACCATTATTGTGATGGAATTATAAGTTTCTGAAACTATGTATGAATCCCATCAATAAAATATTTGATGTATTTTTTATGAATCTCATAGCATAACATTTTTTATTTATCTCAAAATTATGAAGATATGTACAGAGCTCAAAGCATTTTTCTATTGAAATAACTTGAAAAGAGATATTACAAAGTCTGAATCTTGATTCCTGGAATGTAAGTAAGTTAAGGCTAAGAGATTATATGACTAAGGGGTTTTTTGCTCAATTACCCAAACCAAAATTGAAATGATAAAACAATACCAGGGATTTTTTCATCGGTCTACCCAAAACATCCAAAGGGAATAATTATATTTGTGTTATAGTTGATTGGATAATGAAATCAATGGTTTTATTTACTATATATGAAAATTTATCTCATGATTAGAAATATACGATATACATTATGTATGTGGTATATTTTCATGGAGTACCACATTCTATAATATATGATTTGGATCTTCAATTTACCATGAATTCAAGAAGAAGTCTTCAGTGGGATCTAGATACAATGATGGGTTTTAGTATTTCATATCGTCCTCATAGAGATGTTCCGTATAATATGATCATTTAAACTCTCAAATACATGTTTAGATATTCATCTATTTATTTAAAAGGGGGTTGGGATCAACACCTTTGGTGATTTTTCTTAAAACAATATCTATCACCCAAGCATTTATATGGCGCCTTATAAAGACCTATATGGAAGGAAATGAATAACACCAATGTACAGGGAATGAAGTTAGTAAAATAAAGCTATTAGGACAATATCTATCTCATGAAATGTTAGAGAGTATTATATCCATTCAACAACATATTATATCATCTTAGAGTCACCATAAAAGTTATACTAATAATCATCAGTGAGATATAGAGTTTAATGTTTCGGATAAGGTACTCTTATGAACATCTCCTTAGAAGAAGGTTATGATATTTAGAAATAATGGAATTATTTTACTTAGATGTATTAACCTATTTGAAATTATTTATCATATCGATAAGTATCTTATATCTCGGTGCTTACACTGAATATCACTCAAGTTCATGATGTGTTTCATGTATCTCTTCTATGGAAGTAAAAGTTTGATACTTCACATATACTGAACTCGAATATAATACAAATGGATAAAATAATATATTAGAATAAATAATTAATATAGATTCCAAATAATATAAATAATGTTTGATAAAAAAATATTACTCACCTGGTCAAAGTTTTTTGGTGAAACCAAAAATGCGACGAAGATGTACAGGAACCTGAAGATGTGATGAGGTGAAAGTATCCTCAGTTTTTTGTATCAAAGTGAGGGAATCTCAATGGAAACAAAAATTTAATAGTGGTATAATGTAAAACCTTATTATTTTATAATATATTTTTTTTTAAATAAATTTTATTTCGTTGAAATATTTTTTACTGGCGACCCTGAGATTAAATGAACTACGATATAAATATTTTTAATTAATACAAAAGTTATTCTGCAGTCATTGGATTGATGGGTATAAAAATGATTAATTAAATAATTAAAAAAATTACACATTAATAAAATTAATTCAATGGTTATCAATTTTTTATAACTGAATATAAATTCATTTTAACGTAAAATAAATATGTTTTTCGGAAAAATAGTTTTTATTCATGTAATGTGTTCTCATCATAATAAATTAAATTCATCTATATTGATGAATAATTTTAATGAAATTTATATATTATTTATTAAAATAAATTATTTAATATTCCAATAATGGTTTTAACTTGGAATTGAAAAAAAATAATTGATCTTTATGCTTAGAATTATATTTTTTCAAAAAATGGTTCTCATTGTGTTTTGCACAGTTATTTTAAAATTAATTTATACAACATATATGAATTTATTATTTTAAATTATATTTCAAATTTTGAGTTAGAATAGTTAATATAATTTAAAATTTCTATGTTAGTTTTTTGTCATTATGAATAGTAACCATGGTAAAGATTTTTTACCTCAGTAAAAGAGGTAAAACTTGGTATAAGATATAGGGTAAAGATTTAGGATATATCTAACAATTTAATTATTCATATTGGATTTTGGTTTTTTAACTAAATATATTATCATAGAGTTAAATAATTTATATTAATACTATTTTGAACTTTGAAACGCAATAATGACTTTTTTAAGATAAGTAATATTTTTTTCAAATAAAAAACTAATTTTGGGTATTTGAATTTAATGGAATTGATGGGATATTTAATTTGGTTTTTTCATAATTTAAATGTATAAAAACATAAATTTTAACCAAAAAAATCATGTAAATTGACTTATTACTTAATTTCAAGGTGAATTGTTTTCGCTCTTAAATGAGGTATTTTTCAGAAAACTATTTTTCATGAATTTTGTGTTCTTATATTAAAAGTAATTTCATAAACATATAGAAGTTAAATCATTTAAAAATTATTAAAAATTTAGAATCACCATTTTGAAATATTATTATTGTTTCAATTTTATTATTTGTCATATAATTAAGTAATCATGGTAAAAAAGTTAAGTTATCAAAGTTAAAGTTAAAATGGTTTTAAAATGGTTTAACTAAAAGATAAGAATTAAAATAGATCCAAAACATGTGAAAATATGATTTTAGTGTTTATTTATGTTATATAATATCTTATATTAAAATTAAGGTTTCCATGGTTCAATTTGACAAGATCATCATATATATATATATATATATTATTTTATCTTTTAAGTAATTCAAAGTGTATCCTTTCCCTCACTTATAAAAAGGAACCTCATATTCTCTATTATTCACAAAGTTTTATCCTTATAGATCAGAAAATACCCACCCAAATACCTTCCTTTATTTTTTTCCCATGTCAAAGATCTGTTTTATTTCCAAAATACCACACATTAAAGGCTTAATGTGTAACCCAAAAGATGTTTCTCAATGAAGTTGTATAACTTGTAACAGAGTAATTTGATTTTTATTTCATAATATACTTCCTCAAAATAAATAAAATATATTATGGGATAAATAATTTATATATTTCATACACATAATTTTTATTATGATTATCTAATAACCTTTATACACCTTTTTTCCATCCCATGGAAAAAACATTTCTCGTCCATACGTGTGGCTACTACATCTATGAAGCAATGTGTTTAATTTTCCATCACCAATTAACATTGATTGTTATAATGACATATTTAATGAATATATATATGAAATTTATGATATTGTAATAGTTTAATAAATTTCAATTATTTCATTTTAATTTTTTTATATCTATCAGAAATTGGAATCATTACTCATGCTTATGTACAAACTACCATCTCCACAAAGTGATGTAATTCATTTTTCATCATCTATTTATATGAATAATTATAAAATCATATATATTGATTTAATTTGATACTCAAGAAATTATTAATATTATGGAGATGATGATACGATGATCAATGTATAATTAAAGAGACTAATGAACCAAAACATGCATGAAAAATGATGTAGTTTTTACCTATAATATTTATTATAACAAATAAAATTAATAATCTAGTGATGAAATAATATAATTAAATCATATATTTTATGATATATATTTGTATTTTTATTTAAATGATTTATAGTAAATATATATTTATTATATAGGAATTTTTAACACATATAAATCAATTTTAGACTTTATGTAATACTTTATGTTATTATATCATTTATTTTCAGGATTGTCTATGTTAAATTTCCTTTAAAGGGAATTTTATTGGTATTATCCATTAAGCACAAAATATATTCTCATCCTTTGTTTATTACTCTAATTTTAATTTATTAATTCAATATTTGTCTCTTTGGTATTTAAAATTATTGATATTTCCATAAATAAAAGATGACATTATTTTCTCTTTGGTCGATGAACTTTTACTTCCATGTCCAAAACATATAAAAAATTACAAAGTTATTTATTATACTTGTAATGTTATAAAAAAAATTATTTTCACTAAATTTACCTTTATTTTCAATGTTTTATAATGGAATCATTATAAAAAAATAAAAACAATTATTTTTTTTTCTTTTTTAGAATGTGTGAAATGAATTTTTTAACGCATACGACATGAAGTAATTTTCCCACTATCATGGCCTTTATTTTATCTGAATATTACAATAAAATTTTATAATTTTGTTTTCAATGAAAATGATTTTATGAATATTCCTGAAATTTTTAGTTAAAATTTTATCAAAGGAAAATGATATTTTTTCATTTTTTCAAATAATTGTTCAATTGACCCTTCAATGGAATTTTTTATCTATGTAAATATATATTAAGGATTATTATGATTCACGGGGGATATGATCTTATTATACCATTCAATTAATTTCTCTATATGAATTATGATGATTATTATTTATATTTTTTTCTAGGAAACATGTTTCTTTTAAATTTATTAATTAATTTGTTATAAAATCTTTATGAAACCCATTTCACTTCAAAAAATTATGCCATGATGAAATGATTGAAAATTTATGAAACCATTTTTATTTCCATTAGTTATAGTATGATGAATTGCTGAGTGGTTTATGATCTTATGGAACACATAAATATGGTTTTTATTATGTGATGGGTGGGTTTTTTATATCCCTATAATACAATTGGTAAAACCTATAATCTAATGGAATAATTAGGGGAACTATTTGATGTGTTTGATACGCTATGGGAAATAGGTAGTGATTCCTACTCCACTATGATATGGGAATGTGGTGGTGATGCCTATTCTCTTATGATATGGGAAATATGTTTTTATGCTTGACACACTATTATAAGATGGTATTCATATTTAACCTTCATATATGATATGGTTTCTATGCTTATAGTGGAGCCACACTATTATGGCATATTGTTATGCTTATGATTGGAACTCATAGCACATTATTTATTTATGATGATTCCTTACTCGTATGTTTTGTGTTTTTTCAAATGATTATGTTTTATTCTATGAATCAAGTTTATGATTTAGGAAATGTTGGGATAATGTTTGTATGTTATGATCATGATCTCATTCCCTTATTATTATCTTATAATTTTTTATGATCAGAAATTAATATCTCTCGTATTTACCCTTACTATGAATTTTATCTCATCCTTTCTTATGTTTCCATTATCAAAATTAAGAATAATGTTTTTAACTAAAAAATGATCAGAAAAGGGTATAATGTGAGAAGAAAATTATTCTATATTTTGGATATATTTTATTAAATATATTTTTTATATATATTATCTATGTACATTAAACCTTTAATGGTTTTGGGGCATGTAGTTTTATTATATGTATTTAATATTAATCTAAATGGATATAAAATTTATGTATGAAATTATTGGGTCGCATCATTGGCTCACCTAAAACTCTATTCTTGTTCCTCCTTAACACCCTAACCATGCATTTAAATATTTTTTCTCACTAAATGACCTACCTAATGAATTGTAATGAGTTACCCAAGGGAGAACACACAATAGAAAATTAATACTCTCAACCCAAATTTTCTAACTTCTTTTCTTCTTCTACAACTGTCAATTACCCATATATAATTTAAGTCTTGATAAAAAAATGAATGTTACTATTATGAAATTTTATTACCCTATTGAAATATCAATTTTATAATTCCTTTAAAACACCTAAATAAAAAATGAATCTTTGTCATATCTGTGTGAGGAATACGACCCCTGTGAAAGATATGTTCAATTTTAAAGCATCAACTGAAATGATAGGTTAAAAATGTTATTTATTTATCTAATATTATATTTTTCAAAATATTAATAGTATATAATTATAAACATGACAATATAATGTAAGGAAAATAATAAACAGCTATAGTACCTTTAACCAACTTAAATGGACTTTTCATGGAAGCTTTCTTAATTTTGATCTTTTTTTAGTTGACCTTTGGGACTAGATAATAATTGAAATAATAGAATATTAAAGGACATAAAACTCCACAATTTTATATATTGTGTAGTTATTTTTTAATTCAATTAACCATGGTCAATAAACTGAATGTGTTATGATGAAATTAACCGAATAGCCCCAAGTAACCGACATAAGAGAAAACTATTTAAAAAGTATGTAACAAAAAATAAAATATGCACCTAATAAATTTAAATAAATATGAATAAGTTTATAAGGGTATATATAAAATTAAATTAGTTAAATTATTCAAGACTTTTAGTTCAAGTGTATAGAGCTTTTAGACATAGGTAAGTGTTTTCATCATAATTTCTCTCGGTTGAGGCTTGTTTTAATGTTATGCACCAATTTCTTATTTATATGGTGTATTTATTTATCCAATTATTGATAATATCCAAAATTATTATTTCCTTCCTGAATGGATTTAAGGCCTTAAATTGTTATTCATTTTTGATAATCACCCTTTTAAGGGTTGAAGGGGAACCTTTACATGGACTGTAGGATTTTATGACATTACATTACCTGAAGGTCATAGAGGAATCATCTAAGACTATGAATACATGGAACCTCCCCTCCCCAACATATGAATCATGATCATATCTCCACGTTTTCATGGCTATTTGTCAAGATTTCCTATGAAGAGATGCACATGCCCAGTACCGATGTTAATTTCATACCCTCCCATTCATCCAAATCTGATAGTTCTGCTATAGTTAATGCACCTTGCTCTAAAACTCCTCTAGAGATGGTTTCTGGTTGAATCTATCTAGTATGTATCTACACATCATATAGACTAAAGGAATTAAGGTGGACCGAAGGCCTTGAGGTGGCTCGAAATCCTCACTGACCCAATGTCCCGGGTGGCCCGAAGGGTTAAAGGAATCTAGGACCAAATCGACAGCCCAAAGGTGAATAGTTATGGGTTCTACAATACCAAATAGTACTTACTATTGTAACTGCTATATGTTCTGATACATTACTAATACAGTAACCCAAAAATAATCCTCCACCCAGATTTGAACCTGGGTCTCATGGACGCACTTGAAGTGTCCTCACCAACTGGGTTAAGGCTCATGTGGATAAAATATTATTGAAATTTTAAACTTCACCTTCAATTATGATATTCCTTATTGTGGGATATTATTGAGGTCTTTCATAAAATATAAGCATCTTTCAAAACTCAATTAGATTTCTTGAGGTATAATTGTTTCCCAGAATTTTATCTCTCATTTAATATGTTATACCATATTTACATATTGGGAGACAAATGTTTTGTTAAATTATTCATTTCTGGTAATTTCAAATCATTTATTCAGAATTTGACTAGGTTAAGAATAATTTTTATCCATTTAAAAAATGGTTTCCCCTGAATGTATATAATTTACCTTTGAATAAATGTTATCCTTTTTAATTAAAACATCATTATGCGTTAACTCATGTTAATATCATATTTACCACTTCATATTTTTAAAATAAATTTTTATTATTCTATTTAATGTCAAGGGATTTAGAAAAAGGTGTTTAAAAATATAAAATGGGATCATGAATTCCTCATTTTTAACTTTATACTTACACATTACCTTTATTTTTTTTATTTTTTTTCCTTTATATTATCATGTACTTATTTTATTTTCATATATATTTACCTTATATATATTCCTAGTTAAATATCAATTAATTATTGGGGCTATAAAATTTTTTCGTTCACTATAAAATTCTCATTTTTAGATAATCCCAATTGAAGGGAACTTTCCTATTAAAGTATCATGTAAAGAATCACCAATATAAAAAAATAAAAATTTAAAACATCTAAAAATTATAATTTTTTTCTAGAAACCTCTTTGTCAAATTATGGTTTTATAGGAAAGATTTACATTTTACTTCTTAAATATGATCATTTACTTATTTCATAAAGTTCCACCCAAGTGGTTCTCTTTCATTCTTTCATCACCCAACAATTCCCATGAATTTTAAACATCGAAACTCCATGTTCAAGGGATAAGTTTCTTTTAAAATTACTAATGTTTAAAATGATTTAATTCCTTATTATCTTGGGATTATTTATGATATAATCTTCTGTTATACATTATGAAAATATAGTGTAACCCACATCCCCCCGTAGGTTTTATCATGCTTATGATTTATGTATGGTTTCTTTTTTCTTATGTCGAAAACATATTCTTATACATATAATGATGGAGGTTATCCTAAGATGTTATTGTTAGTTTCTTTATATTCATATAATGCATTGGGTGATGTTATTATTTCATGAGATTCTATGTATGGTGCATGATCGGTTAGAGTAAGAATGTTATATGTGGTTAATGGTCAATTAGCCTAAGAACACTATGTTATGATAGTGGTTAGAATGGACATTGCATTATTATTATATAGGTTAGCCTATATTATATTGTCTTGGAATTTTTACTTAAAATATTTTTATGATGTCATGATTTATGATGTTTTAACATATTCCATGATTCCAGGATCTTATGATTCTATTTCTCTTATACAATGTTTTCAATATTATGATCATTATCCTTATCATATGATATTATGCATCTTTACTCTCATGTTATGATTTATTTCCATGTTTATCACATTATTAGGATTATCGTCCCATCCTTTTCCATATGTATTTTCCACAAGGTATTTTATACAGTTTTAGAATATCTACGAGAGTTATGATCTCTATATGGAGTATTAAATAAAGATTTTGTTTTTTATTTTAAATGATTTACTTATGTTTATATTTTCTAAAAAAATTATACCTCTAGATATTTAGCTTGTATTATTTAAAAAATTATGTGAAAATTTATGGAAGAAAGTGTGTTTTTGGTTTGGGTAACTATATGTCCCTCCCCCAAACCCAAACCACCCTCACACCAATGTGAGGGAATAATAATAATAATTATTATTACTATTATTATTATTATTTTAACAATTAAAATTATAATTTTATTTATTTGGGGATAACATTTGAATACTTTTAAAAAATAAATTCAATACTCATTATTTTAATTGGAATAATATAATAGAGTTAATATACTCATGATTGTTCACTTAGACATCCTCTAGTCCCTGTACCAAGGGGCCCACCTCATCATGAACTCAAATTCAACTGAATTAGTGGAAATTGAAAAAACATTTTGTGATTAATCTTACAATACCACATATTAAAAGAAGTTATTCTAACTAATAGATAAGGAGAAGTATCTACTAACACATCATTACCCCTAAAGAGACAAGGATAAGTCAAACTTGGGACTACCTCATACAAACTCTTATCGAGTAATATAATCACTTTATATTGATATCTCATTCAAGAAGGTTGAATCGCTAGTGTTATCAACCCAAATACTTTAAATATATTTCATTGAATTTCTAGAAACGAACTTCTAGTAAAATTTTCATGTCCATTGACTTATCGGAAAATTCCATTTCCATCAAAGGGGAAGATATATCAACATTCATTAAACTCATATGGGAAAAAATTTGTCTTTACTTATTCATTAATTTCATATTAGTCCTGACACACCAATCCCTTCCAATATTTCCATGAAAATACTTCATCGTGGTTTATGAAATAAATCAATGTAAGAGATTCATTATATGAATTAATAATAAAGATAATGAATAAGTATCATTACACAGATCCGAAAATAGGAACATCCAATGGCACATAGAACATATTGATTTTTTTGGAAGATCCATTCTCATAACATAATTTATAAGTAATTACACTGGAAAAGTTACATGAGAATAATCCTAAATGGATTATAAGTCCCCAATATCTGATATAATATATCATCTATTTCCATTAAAAAATATTTCATCATAATATAGAATATATATTTAAGAATATTTTCATTCCAAATCAAGGATCTCATCTTAACAGGGAACTGTTATGACCTTCACTACAAAAATTTTTTATATATTATGCTCTACCCTTTATTATTAATAAAAATTGTTGATAAAGGGGGAATTTATATCAGTGATAGCTAAAAGAGATGATAAAAAATACCATTATTATAGTTACTTTTTTTATAAAATTTATATTTTTTTAGCACCAAAACAATCATTGATAAATGGTATCCTTTATCAATTATAATCTTCTTGTTTTTAGTGCTAATAAATGTTTTCATTTATAGAAAATATATATTATAAAAATCATATTTTTATATAGAAATATATTTATATTTATATAGATATATAATATATTTCAGAAAATATGATTTATATAATACATAATATGTATTTACACTTAATATATACTATATTTAGGGAAAATTGATTTATAAAATAATTACAAATTAATATTATTTAATAATTTTATAATTAGAATTTATTAATATACATTTAACATCAATTTAATTATATAAAAATAATAAACTAAATAAAATATTCTAAAAAACTAAAATTGGTTTAAACATTGAATGATCATAACTTTTAATTAAGGTGTCCGTTTGAGCTCTAAAATATGTCAAATTATATCATGTCAGGTGATAGATAGTGTTTATATTAGGGAACCTTGGACCCTATTTTTTGTTAGTGAAAAAAGATATAAAGGCCTCCAAAACAATTTTTTGGTTTAGAATATCGTATTTTTTTAATATATGATGGAATTGTTTCTTGGTTTAAGAAGTTCTTTGTAATGGAATGAACTTTTGAATAATATATTTTTCATAATTTTGAGTATTATTTTATTTTATAATCAAAAAAACTATATTCATTAATTAATTAAGTGTGTATAATTAAAATAATACCACTCGGTTTTGACTGTTATATGGCTGTTGGTCAATACGACCATTGGAAACTAAATTCTTAATGTTAGGATTATTGTTTATAAATACAAGTGATAATGGTTAATTAATAAAGAAATAAGATTTTATGGCCTCATTCAGTAGACTCGGGCCATACTAATCCCATCTTTCAGATCTTGGGAATGAGGTTGCATCTCTGGGATTTACTCTCGACCAATCCCAAGCTGAACTCCAACATGTGAAGCTTGAACGGAATCGCCTACGGGAGTAGTTCAAGCTGACAAAAATCTCCACTCGGGCAATGTTGGCTGATACACCCCAATATTCTATCACCATAGCACATATTACACTTAGTTCCTTTGTAGGTGGTATAAAAGGATATATAATGAGACCTCAGTTACGTTGTGTAATCCCTTTATAATAATAAAAATTTTATTTCTTGTTATGTTAAATTTGTGAATTTCAAATATCTGAATAAATTTAGGATGAAGTTCCATATTATTGATGAATTTTGGAAGAATGGGTATTTTAAAATATTTTTTGTATACTTTAAATAATTAATAATGTAAGATTATTTTCAAAATATTGTCTTCTATAGTTGTCACCAGTACGAAATTTAGAGTCTAACAAGATCAACTTAATTTATAGTGAATAGTAAATTATGATTGGTAATATTACCTTTATGAATAGTAACATAAAAAATGGAATAGTAACCTCATTTAAGAATTTATAAATATAATTTAGACATCTTGAATAGTGAAGTGATATAATAGCATAAGTAAATAACTGTTTCTAAAATTATTAGTTATGTATTAGTATTTTTTCGGGTAAATATTTTTTTCGCTTAAAAATTAAATATCACATTATTAAAAAATTATTTTCATAAAATGGAGATCATTTTTGAATTAATACCATCAATGTTATGTTATTTTGAATTTATGAGATTTTTATAAAATGTTTTTTTCAGTGAATAGTAAAAATACATTTTTGATTTTTGGTGTGATTACTGACATCATTAATGATGTAATAATTCTAGTATACTTGTGAATATTAAGATATGTTATGAGGTGTCCCAATTTGATAATACCATGGAAAAATACCATGGGAAAGCCCAAGGTTTTTCAAATTCAACCGATGAGGTGTCCCTTGAAATTAATTAAATATTCCCTCACTTTTTCTCTAAATACTAAGCCATTCCATCATTCCTTCCGTTCCAAAATCCTCTTCAAAGAAGCTCTAATATTTTTACCTCCCAAGGAGTCCTCAAAAGGTTCCCTAAATCCCCCCAAGGTCCCAACCATCTAGCTTTCTAAGTCACTCTTCATAGTACGGGAACCTTTCACCCTCCTCTTTAAAGTAATGACTTAATTTATGTTATGTATTCTAGTTTCCATTTGATTATGTGGGGGTATGTTATTATATATATCTATTACTACCCATTTCATGTCCAAATGATGATAGACCCTTTCTTCTCTCACAAACAGATTTTCTGAAATTTTATGTGACACTGTTAGGCTGCCGAATTTTCATAAACCAAATCACATCTTCTATTTTCCTTAAAGTTTCCTTTTCATATGGTATGTCATTAAAATATCCAAACCATGAACTGATTTATTTTTTATTCTATTCCTATATAGTGTTATGATTTATTTATGAGTGGGTGATCCTTTTCACCTTTGTTTTTAATGTTTTTAAAAACCATGTTACGTAGTAATTATGCTGTAGAGTTTTCGTCTCAAAATCTCTCTATTTTTATCAAGGAATTCCCTTGTTTTAGATATGTGAATACCCAATATATTTTAACATTCATAGTTATTAATCATGAAATAAAATTTATCTATTTTATTATGGAATTTACATATATATAACCCTCACTAGCCTTCCATGGGTTATAAATAACATAATCATCTTATTTTTAAGCTCTTTTTAAACGTCACGATTTTGACTTGAAACCCATTTCTTTTATTCTTTTTGGGTTATTTATGAAATGTTTTATTATGATACATGTATGTCACATGAAAATAAATACATATTAATGGCTCTCCCTGATAGCGATCCAATGCATTTGGTAAAGAATTTAATCACTAGAGTTGACATGTTTCATGATACCTTGGTGAATAACCTTCATAATTTTTATGACACCTTGGGGATGAACCATGGTTATATGTTCAAGAATATATAAATTAAATGTTTTAGACACATATTAAAGTTATGATTCAAGTTATTTTCATTATTATATGCATCTACATCCATTTCTCATATGTTTTTCATCAAGTTCTTCTTGATTTCACAAGTAAATTGATTCCCTTGCTTTCTTTACTGGTCCTTTTGCTCACCCTTTTAATTGATGTATATACATAGGTTATGAGATAAAGTAGTTGTAAATAGGATGAAATTTTAATTTGGATTTTCAAGGGTATTTAAAAGAGTGTTTTATGTTTTCATGTATTTTGTTATTTATTTCTAAGACACTTGACTTTAAAGGTCCTCTATTTGTAAAATTTAATGGACAGTTATGTAATAAAAAGGTGGGATGAAATAGTTAGTATCAAATTATAGGTTACTTATTTATGGAAATTATACTATGAATAATTTTGGAATAACCCTATAAACAATTTTAAATATAGTAAAAATTCCTGGTATTTTTTAGAAATATTAATTAAGTTGATTCTGAATAAATAAAACCTCGTCTGGATACGAACAAGTGGATGTGGCTCTAGCAAAGATGTACCTATGAGTGAAAACTCTGACAAGGACTTTCACGCTTGGCACGAGGTATCCTTGTACATGACAACAGGCCTTGCGGTAATTCTTGTTTGACACTCCTTGGGGATATATTTGGTAAATCAAAAGATTTTTATGAATCAATATGAAGGATTTATAGAGATATGTAATTGTTTAAGCATGAATGTTTTAAGAAATAAAATACCTTATAGATAAAATATTTGTAAATTAAATAATCTTATAACCAAGGTTTTATTAATTTTGAAAAAGGCATGCAATTGGAAGAACCATGCAAATGGTAACCGTAATGGACCATGCGCTGACGGCCCTCCGATGAAAGCCATAATGGAAACATTCATGACAATGATGAACAAACTGACTCATGTTATGGGAAATAACTTGAATCAACCTGAGAGAATAATCTAACTATTAATGGAAAAACATTTTGTTGAGTCCTTTATGAATCAATGGACACCAACCTTTAGTGGATCTACCCACCCATTGATTTCTGAATAGTGTATCAGCACTATCAAGAAGATATTTTCTATGCTCCGGTGTTCAGAATAAGAGAAGTTCACCCTGGTTATTTAAATCTTGGAGGGAGAATCTGATCAGTGTTGGTAGATGATAAAAAAATGAGGCCAAGAGTGGAGGTTGAAGATATGGAGTGGGAAGAGTTTATAGGTATCTTCTTTAGTAATCATTTCCCTCGTTCCATAAGAACAAGAATGGAGAAGGATTTTCTTGAGCTGAAGCTGAAGGAGAATTAATCTAGGGGAAGCTACCAGATGAAATTCAAAAGTATTTCACATTACACCTCTACCTTTTTCATGGATCCAAATGGTAAGGTTGATATATTTTTTAGTGGAACAAGAATAATCTAGCCCACCGAGACTATGATAGCTATGAGTAGATCATATGGAGTGCGATGAAAGTTGAATTAGAGTTTGGTGGGATGCAATGGTCTTATAAATCCAATGAAAAGAAAAGATATATGGAGCCAATATTAGGGCAGAATTTTGATTATACAATAAGAGGAAATCATGTTCAATGCCCCATAAGTAATAAATGTGGGAAGAAGCATTCAGGGAACTACCTTCTCGGGAGACGGACTTGTTACAAGTGTTGAAAAGATGGCCATATTGCATGAAATGGTCTTAGTGAGGTGAAGCCACAACTCTCAAACACTAATGACAAAGGTAAGATTATGAAGGCCTTAATTGATGTCCAATTCTATATGTGTGTAAAACTTGGGCACTTTTCCAATCATTTTCCAAAACTGAGGGTAGTGGAGGCGAATCACCATCAGCTTCATCATTTACCAAGGGAACAAAGTCGTCTGTTTGAAATCACTCTTGATGATGTTGAAGCACAAAATGATGTGGTGACTGGTACTGTTGGTGTTATCTCATAGCTAGCAATTACTTTGTTTGATTCTTGTTCTAAACATTCCTTAATTTCCTCCATGTTTACAGAGAATTTAGAATCAACCCCTAAATTTCATAAAGTAGAGTTATTAGTCAAGACTCCTGGTGGGATTATCCAAGAATCTTTTGTGTTTAGAAACTCTAGTATTTTATTTATTGAGCACAATCTTATTGAAAATATAGTAGTCATTCCCAATATGGAGTTCGAAATTATACGGGGGATGGACTAGCTCTCAAAGTATAATTCTAATATAAAATGTAGAAGAAAGGAAATACTCGTAGTCTTAAATTGAAAAACTATAGTTATCTTCTAAAAAGAGATATCTCAACCTGATCTTTATCTATAAGAACCACCTATATCTTTCATTATGGAGTTTATCGGTGAATAATAATAAGTAAATTAGAGTATAAGTATTGAAAATGTCCCCATAGTATAATAGTACATTGACATATTTCTGGAGGAGTTACCCAGACCTCCCTTAGAAAGAGAGGTAGAGTTATCCATTGAACTAATAACTGGATCTCATATGATATCAAAGACCCCACAGGGGATTGAAAATTTGGAGTAGGAGGAATTAAAGAGGCAACTCCATGATCTTTTGGAGAATGGGTTTATCCATCCATGTCTGTCTCCTTAGGGATCACCTATTCTCTTTGTGAATAAGAAGGATGGATCAATGTGTCTATGCGTTGATTATAGAGAACTGAACATGATCACAGTGAAGACCAAATACCCTCTCCCAAGAATTGATGACAAATTTTACCAACTTTGTGGGGCTAAATTATTCTCTAATATTCATCTTCGATCTGGTTATCATCAATTGAGGGTGAAGAAATAAGATATTCCAAAAAGTTCCTTTTGATAAAGATATGTGAATTATGAGTTTGTTGTTATGCCTTTTGGACTAACTAATGTTTATGGATTTGTTGAATATGGTATTGAAGGACTACCTTGATAACTTTGTGGTAGTTTTTATTGATGATATGATGTTATATTCCAAATGTTTCGAGGATCATGTGGATTATCTAATTGTTATTCTACAAACTCAGTAGAAGCAGATTCTTTTTTGGAAAATTTTTCAAATGTGAATTCTGGTAACAACATGTTTCTTTCTTGGGGCACATTGTTACCAAGTATGGAATCACAGTTTACCTTGAAAATACAAAAAAAATTTAGGAGTGGCCTTATCCTAAAACAATAACTAATATTTGTATTTTCCTTGGATTATCGGGATATTATAGGAGGTTTATGAAAAACTTTTCATGAATTTCTAATCCATTAACCAAGTTAACATGAAAAGGGGTCATGTTCATCTAGATAAAGGATTGAGAGGAAATTTTACAAGAGTTGAAGAAGAGATTTGTTACTTCACCTGTGTTAACTCTTCCCTCAAGTGGAGAAGGATTCGTTATTTTTAGTGATTCATATATAAAAGTTATTGGGTACATCCTCATGAAAAATGACAAATTCATTTATTACACATCTAGGTATTTGAAGACTCGTGAGAAGAACTATCCTAATAATGATCTGGATCTAGTTGCGATCATTTTTTGTCTGATGATATGGTGGCACAATCTTTTTGGGGAGAAATGTGATATATACACATTCCATAAATGTTTGAAGCTAATTTTCACACATAAGGAATTGAACATGATACAAAGGAGATGGTTAGAACATCCTAAAAACTATGATTGTTCAATTCATTATCATCCAGGAATAGCAAACAAAGACGTTGATGCATTAAGAAAGAAAGACGTAGTTATTCTTTCCATGATGAGGATTCAAAGAGATCTTTTGATCAATGACCTATTAAAGCTGGACATGGGAATTATAAGGGAAGGGACATCATCAACGCTAACACAATTTATTTATTTACCAATATTACTAGAGAGTATCAAGAAATCTCAGAATGAAGATCATTTTTATTGAGTAGGAATGAGGCTGTGAAGAATAGGATGTTTCATGAGTTCAATATTGATCAAGAAGTTGTACTGAAATTTTGTACAAAGACTATGTGTTCCATATATTCTAGAAATAAAGGAGCGGATGGATAAAGTTCATAGAACTTATTTCTCTATACATCCAGGAAGAAATAAAATGAATACAGATCTTCATGATCAATATTGGTAGGATAATATGAAAATGGAGATTGCTAACTACACATCAAGGTTCCTGGTATGTCAGTAAGTGATGGCAGAGTGACAAATTCTTAAAGGGGTATTGAAAACACACTCCATACCAGCATGGAAGTAGGAAAATATCACTACAGACTTTGTCACTGGTATCCCGAGAAGTTCCAAGGGAAAAAATGCGATATGGGTTATTGTGGACCGTCTCACCAATACTGCCCTTTTTATCTATATTTGGGAAGATTTATCTCTTTATAAACTAGCTAGGATTTATGTGAAGGAAGTTGTAAGGCTCCATGGAGTTCCACTTTCTCTCATATCAGATCGTGATCCAAGGTTCACAACAAAATTATGGAAAATTATTCAACATACTCTAAGTACCAAATTGAATTTCACTATGGAATATTACCCTCAATCTAATAGTCAATATAAAAGGACTATTCAAACACTCAAGGAAATGCTGAGAACATCCTCAAGGGAATTTAAAGGTGGATGAGATCAATATATCCCTTTAGATGAGTCCTCTTACAACAATAGCTTCCACTCGATCATTCAAATGGAACCCTATGAAGCTTTATATGGTAAGCGATGTAGAACTCATACTTGTTGGAATGAAGCTAGTGAGAGAAAGCTTCTCGGGTCTGATCTTGTGCATGAGATGAATGAAAAATTCCATTCCATCCAGAAATATATTAAGGCTGCTCAAGGTTGGAAAAAGAGCTATGTTGACAACCATTGAAGGACTCGGATTTGATGTTGGTGACAAATTCTTTATTCACATTTCACCTTGGATGAGATTCATGAGGTTTGGTAAGAATGAGAAGCTTAGCCTTAGCTATAATGGCCCCTATGAAATCCTTGATTACATAGGAGCAGTGGACTATCAGCTTTCACTTCCTCCAAATCTAGCACATGTTCATGATTCTTCCACGTATCCCTCTCGTGGAAGTATATACCAAACCCTTCACATGTAATTAATCTACAGGTTGTACAACTGGAACATGATATCTTTTTTGAGGAGAAACTGGTGGAGATCTTGGATCGTAGATACATGGTTCTACACAACACAACTACGTACCTTATTAAAGTTTTGTAGCAGAACCAAAAATATAAAGAATCCACGTGAAAACCAATAAACTCTATGAGTCATAGGTATCCACATTTTTTCTCTTCTTAGGGTACAAGTTAAAACTTTGGGGATGAAATTTCTTAAGGGGGAAAGAATGTAATGAACCAGACTTTGGAATAATATTTTTTTCATAATTTTTTGTATTATTTTATTTTATACTGAACAAAACTATATCCTTTAATTAATGAAGTGAGTATATTTAAAATAATACAACTAGGGTTTCACTGTTATATGACCATTGGTCAATATGGACATTGGAAAATAAATTCTTAATGTTATGATTTTTTTTTATAAATACATGTGATCATGGTTAATTAATACAGAAAGAAGCGTTGATGGACTCATCTAGTAGACTCAGACAATATGAATCCCATCTGTCAGAGCTTGGGAATGATGTTGCATTACTGGGATTTTCTCTGGACCAGGCCCATGAAAAACTCCAACATGTAAAGAATGAACAGAATCACCTAGAGGAGAAGTTCAAGCATATATAAATCGTCACTCAGTCAATGTTTTCTAAGTCTCCCCTAGATTCTGTCACAATAGCACATCTTACACATTGGTCATATGTTGGTGTTATAAGGGGTTATGTAACGAGGCCTTAGTTACATTGTGTAATCCTTTTATATAAATAAAATCATTATGTCTTATTATGTTAAATTTGTGAATTTCAAATTTCTGGATAAATATAGGATTAAGTTCCATATTCTTGATGAATTTTTTTAAAAAATAGTATTTTAATAAAAATTATACTTTAAGTAATTAATAATGAAAAATGATTTTCAAAAAATGGTCTTCTACAGTTGTGACTAGTACGAAATTTAGAGTCTAATAAGATCAACTTAATTTTTAGTGAATATTAAAGTTTGAATTGTAATATTACCCTTATAAATAGTAATGTGACCAATGGAATAGTAATCTCACCTAAGAATGTATAAATATAATTTAGGTATCTATAATTGTGAAGTGATACAATAGCATAAGTAAATAACTATTTCAGAAATTATTATTTATCTATTACTATTGTTTTCAGGTAAATAGTGTTTTTACATAAAAATTAAATATCTCATAATTAAAAAATTATTTCCATAAAACGGAGTTCATTTTTGAATTCATGGCATCGATATTAGGTTAGGGAGAATTTATGAGATTTTTATAAAATGTTTTGTTTTTTGATGAATAGTAAAAATATAGTTTTGAGTTTCAGAGTGATTAATGACATCATTAATTATGTAATAATGATGTAATAATTCTGGTCGACTTGTGAATAGTAGTATATTTTATGATTTTTCCCATGTGTCCAATTCCATGGGCAAATACCATGGTCAAGCCCATGGTTTTGAAAATACCACCGATGAGGTGTCCCTGGGAGATTAATTAAATTTTCCCTCACTTTTTCTATAAATACCAAATCATTCCCTCATTCCTTTCATTCCATAATCCTCCTCAATGATACTATGGTATTTTACCTCCCATGGAGTCCTCTTATGGTTCCCTCAAACCCCCATGTTCCAAACCTTCAAGCTTTCGAACTCACTCTTGAAGGTAAGCAAACTTTCCCCCCTCCTCTTTTAAGCCATGACTTCCTTTATATTATGTCTACTAGTTTCCTTTTCATTATGTTGGGGTATTTTATTTTATATATTTATTACTTTCCATTTCATGTACAAATGATGAGATACACTTCCCACTCTCACAAACTGATTTTCTGAAATTTTATGTGACGTCGTTAGGCTGCTGAATTTTCATAAAAGAAATCACATCTTCTATTTTTTTCATGTTTTCTGTTCATATAGTATATCCTTCCAATATCCATACCATGAAGTTATTTCTATTTTATTTTGTTCCTATACTATATTATGTTTAATTTCTATATGGTTGACCCTTTTCCCCTCTCCTTTTAATGTTTTCTAAAACCATGTTACGTAGCTGTTATGATATAGAATTTTCATCTCAAAATATCTCTCTTTTTCTAAAGAAATTCTCTTGTATTATTTATGTGAATACCCAATATAATTAAATTTATAGAGGTATTAATCAAGACATAAAATTTATCTATTTTATTATGGAATTTACATACATATTTCCTTCACTTATCTTCCATGGGTTATAAATGACATAATGATCTTATTTTTAATCACTTTATAAACATCACGATTTTGATATGAAACCCATTTATTTTCATATATTTGGGTTATTTATGAAATGTTTGATTATGATATATTTGTAGCACATGAAAATAAATAAATATTATGGGTTCTCACTGATGGCGCTCCAATGCATTGTTTAATGAATTTAATCTCTAGAGGTCAAATGTTTCACGATACCTTGGTGAATAACCATGGTAATTTTTATGACAAATTGGGGATAAACCTTGGTGATATTTTCATTAATTCCAAAATTAAATATTGTATCCACATATTCAAGTTATGTTTCAATTTATTCTCATTATTATATGAATCTACTACCATTTCTCATTTTTTTCATCAAGTACTTATTGATATCATAAGTAAACTGATTCCCTTGCTTTCCTTACTAGGCCTTCATCCCACCCTTTTCATTGATGTATGTATCTAGGTTATGATATACAGTATTTGTACATTTGATGAAATTTTCAGGTGATTTTAAAGGCGATTTAAAAGAATGTTTTATGTTTTCATGTATTTTTTTTCAGATTTCCAAGACACTAGACTTTAAAGGTCGTCTATTTGTAAAAGGTTATGGAATTTTATATAACAAAATGGTGGGATGCCATATTAATATTTTGTGTTCTTGGTGGATATTGAATGTATTCCCAATGTTACATTCATATAGATATCATGATGTCTAAAATATAAAATTTGTCATATTTTATTATCATTTATAATTAAATAGTTCCATATTTTATATATATTTACATTCAAAAAATTAATTATATAAAGAAAAAATATATCTTTATAAATATATATAACATATGAAAATAAAAAATCATCAGCTATATTATTATAAAAAATTATTCATTTGATTTTCCTTATGAAAATGTATGGATATGTACATACCTATATAAATTTATAATTTTTTATATATAAATATATGTCTTTGTGTACTAATAAACATATATATATATATACATTTTAATATATGTAAATAAATGAATAAATATATATTTATATATATATTAAAATAATTATATATTGACAAATATATATTTATATATATAAATTTGTTAATATATGACAAGTAAAATAGGATATTCTAGTTGTAAGGGTGCATGTTGAGATTATGGTGGGAAGAGGTTTCAATCTAAACACCTATGAATTAATTCAAGATTTAATGTGGAGGGGTTGTGCATGTGTGTGGGACCTATATGAGGTGGGGCCATGTGTGTGGTGTGGGTCAATTAATTATATATATATATATATATATATTTTAAAAAATACAAATATTATTTTTTTAAAATATTATGAAAAGATTTTATCAATTATTTCTAGTGAAGATAAAATTGACCATATTTTATGGGAGATTAAAACATAACCACATTTTTAGAAAGAATAAATGTAAAATCTAGTAGTGATAAAAGGATAATTTATAGTAGTGCTTCATGATTCATCAAAGACTCTAAGTAAAAATAAAATTAATGATATACAAAAGAATATTCATAATGTGATTAGATACCAATAATATTCAAGACCATAAATATGTAGGTAATAATAAATAATAATGTAGTTTCTTCTAGTTCACTAGCTCTAAATGACTCATACTTGTACTACAGTTAAATACTAATGAATATAATTCTACTAGATTTTAAATGATGTCCTTGCTTGCAGTGAGATAAGGATTTAGTAAATAATTCAACAATATTTTCGTCAAAGGAAACTCAAATTAAAGCAACCTCAACCCTATAAGAATATTCCCTCAATAGGTGATACATCATAAGTATATTCTTCTTCTCTTGATGTGATTTCGCCATCTATGACAAAACAACTACTGTAATATTATCAAAATACAACGTGACAATATCTTTAATACTCGACACCACATCAAGAACTTGGATGATGTTTTATATCCTAAAATATTCTTTAGTTTCATAAGAAGTTACAATATGATAAGAAATTACTATAGAATCAGTGACCACTAGCTTATTGGATCTCTTTTTTCTCACTACTCCTCAATTATGGTAAAATACATATTCATACTATTGTTTTAAATAATTATGATCTACCCAAAAACTATCATATTTATATCCCTTGATTAATATTTCCTTATCTCCTCTATAAACTACAAACATATACTTATTATACACAAAATACTTTAGGATAGTAATAAGAGCAGTCTAATTCTATTCTCCTATATCTTCTTGATATCTATCTACCATGATCAAGGTGTATAAAATATCAAACCTAGTACATATCATGGTATACATGATGTAACTTATCCTGTATGAATAAGGTATTCTACTCATCCTTTCTCTATACATCCCCCTAGGTTGTGTCTGAAGACATATTTTTTTAGAATTATGTATACCACGTGTCACTAGAATCAATCCCTCCCAATATTGTTCGACAAAAAATAACCTCATTATTTGTTCAATTTATTTACCCTATCTTAGTCCAAGAATTGTCTTGCATCCATAATGAATGATCTGGATCACTAGAATGTATATTTATATACCAAGGTCATTTAGGGAGAATCATGTGTCCAACTACATCTTAACTGATTATAAGACATGTATCTTATTTATAATAAGTAATATTGATTGTGCCTCATTATTTTCATGCTCAAAAATAATAATTATTATGTTTATAATGTGATTGATATTTTATGAAATTATATAATATTGTAAATAAATTTGGATGAAAATTGGACAAGTATATAAAATTTCAATCGTTAGTTCATTTGTGCTACTGTTAATTAAGTTATGCTACCATTATAGTTCTGCTAATACTAGGAATGTGGTAATGCCAGATATTATACAACCAAATTCATTCTACCAACACAGTTCTACTAACTCCAAGCATGTTCTACTACCGGAGTTCTACTACCACCAAGCAAGTTCTACCACAAGATTTGTTACCACCATCAATGTGCAACTTTCATCTGTGTTCTACCTATTGTTAAACTATGCTACCACCATATGTTCTACAACTAGCCATGTCCAACCATTAGTTCAACCTTACTACTTCTAGGTGTTCTACCTAGGGCCCATGTTACCACAGAATGTCATTCCATTGGACTATTCCACTATTATTCTTGTTTCCATTTTTCTTATTCTATTTATTTTAATATTTTTGACATCTGGTTTATGAATGTTAATTCATACATCATCAAATGGATTTTGTTAATGATTATTCCTAAACCAATTCAATGATTCACAAATGAAAATGTTAAAGGTTTCCTATTTTTATTCTCAGTACATGGATTCATGATATTATTATTGTTATTCTAAAAAGGGAAATAGGATATTCAAAGCTATATATTTTTGATGATCTCCCTCATTCGCATACGTTTATAGTGAATGCATGAACACTGATACATAACAATACATGGATGTGTGAAAGTGTAGATATTATAGAAGATATAAAACCTTTAATTAACAGAATTGAGATGTGTTTTTAAAAGAATATGAAGATATAAAATAGAACATAATTACACTCTATTTTTATACAATTATAGAGAAACTTTTTTAGGATCCACTCCATGAAAAATTTGGGGACCATCGAGCATCTGAAGCATCACAGACCAAGAAAAAATTCATCTTCCATATCTTCTTATTATATATCTCCTTTTTTATAAATTTAAGAAGTTTATTTCATTTATTTTTATATTTTCACACAAATACTATTGTGATTTAAAATGAGTGTCCTATACACAATCTAATCGTTCTCTATTTTGTATACCAATGGATACTAGGGAAAATCTCATGCTAGGACTGTGTTGTATTTATTCCCACATATAACTATGAAAGAGGATTTGAGCATGGAAAAAATGTGTGTTTTTGTATACATGATCTAAGTTGTAGTTAAATTATTATTATAATAAATTGTATGGAAGTGGGTGATTTCCAAGTGGAGGGGATTAAGTCTCACCTACAGAGTGAACCCCTTGTTTATTATTCTATGTGTCTCAATTATTTTTATATATTTTTATGCTAAAACATAATTTTTTGAAATCAATAAAAAATCATATACTTTTTTAGATTTCATAACCTATGTTTATATAAATGTTTTGATTAAATAAATAGTTTTGAAAAATTATGGTGATTTCAAATATTATTTTAACTGATCCCTAATCTCACATTGAGAATTATTTTGAAAAATAAAACCTATTATTCTACTATTTAGATTAACTCAGTGTTTTTTAATTAAATTGGTTTATTCTGTTTTAAATTACATTTAACCTAAATCTTATTAGATACTCAATTAACCCCCATCATATTGAGTTATTATAACCAACATTTTGTATCTAATGATTTTCAAATATCTTTTTGAAATGTTATTTAGTTATCTTTTAAAAAACATAAATTTATTTTATTTATAAATTTAGTCCTTTATGGATAATAATAGACAAGAGGGTTCTACTACCTATAGGACTCCCTATTTTAATGGCAAAAACTATTCTCAGTGGATGTTTAAAATAAAAATTCATTTAGAGAGTATTGGTTTTGATATTTGGATTGCAATTACATATCAATATGAGAAACCTCTAACTAGTAGATATACATGATGTAATGATACTAAAACTGTATATGATAATAAATATAAATACATGAAATCTCTATAATATAATTTTTGTGATGAGAAATTTAATAAAAAATTCTTTAAGTACATCTTTTTTAATTTGGGATACTTTAGTTATTTCTCATGAAGATAAATCTAATGTCAAAAAATTGTCATAAATACTTATACTATTAAATATGATATTATAAGATGAAACTCGATAAAATATTTGTGATATGTATCTCAATATCAATGATATTTTTTAAAAATGGATTCATTAGTGAAACCTATTTCTGACAACGATCGATTGATGGGCCTGTGGACGTGTTTGAAATATAGATAGAGAGGAACCTCAATGTCAATCTGAGAATCATGGGATATTACCAAGTTTCCTATTAAGGAGACAATAGGAGAAATTTTTATGTATGATTAATAACTAAAATTGTATATAGAAGAGTAGTATAAACCAAAAATAAAATTTATAGCCTTCAATACAACTTCTTCAAACAAAAGTAAAAAATCCATGATTACATCTCAAGTGATGAAGAATCACCTACTAAGAGTGATTAAGAAATTTTCCACATGGCAAGAAGATTCTAAAAATTCTAAAAAAGAAAGAAGTTTTTTAGAAAACCCATTTATTAATGACAATATGAAAATATAGTAAATTGGAGGAAGGATTTGACTAAATATTATACTATTAATGGGGTAGTTTTAGATGATTTCAAGAGGAAATGTCATGTAAAAACTAACTTCCTTAAGTTATGATTTAAGAAGTAGTATGATGATAAGGATAAGAGGTATAATAAAGCTATGAAAGAAACCTAGAGTTCATTTTCATGAAATATCGAGTGATTGAGAATTATCTCAAAGGGGTAATCCTGATATATCTAACATTTGTTTTATGAGAACAAAATCTGATGTACCTAATATTTTTAAATCTTCTCCAATTCATATTTAAAATTATTTTATAGGTGAAAATAATGATGAAAACATACCTAATGAGGAAATTTTAAATTACTATAACATGATGGGAGATACCTTCATTGAACTCGAGGATAAATATATGATTTTAATGAAGTATCATGTTTCGACTTGTAGTTTTAAAAATGATCTTAGTTTTGAGAAAGTTAAAAATTATTTGTTTTTAAAATATAATAGTAAGATCAAATTGTCTAATGATAAATTAAATAAAGTTATAGAAAGATTTAGAAATGGAAGAAATACTTATACATATATTCTTCGAGAATATATATCACCTTAATATACCACTAGGATAGGTTATCAATATAGATAGAGGATGATTGTTAAAAAACAATTCATTCCTAGTTACAGTTTTGAAAATTATTTTACTAGATTTCACTCTTCAGGACCTAATAAGATTTTTATTTATAGAATATTAAAACATAATTATAAGAGACCGGTAAATAAATTATGGGTTCCAAAATATTTGATTACTAACATTACTATACATAAGATGATTGGGGTACCAAATTCATTTTTGGTGTAAAATTATATTTTAGGGAACCCTCTTAAAAGCATTCAAAAGTAATTATGGTACCTCGAAAGTGGTTGTTCTAGACACATGGGTATAGGTTATTCATGTTTTATGAATATGATCAAATTGGATGGTGGAAATTTCACTTTTGGTGTAAATTACAATGTGAAAATTACTGGTCTTGGTCAAATTTCTAATTTTAATATTTTTTTAATTTGAAACGTTTTCTTTTTAGATGGATTAATGTTTAATCTTCTTAGATTACTTGATATATGTGATGATGGTTTTCATGTTATATTTGAAAATAATACCTTAAATTTGTTTTATTATAAAAATGACTTTGTTTTTACTACATTAAGAAATGTAAATGTTAATGATATTAATTTAGATTCATTATTCTCTCAAAATATTTCCCACAAAAGTGACTTTCACAAAGAATGTTTTAATTTCATTCGATACTAGTCCAATAAAATATTAGTTCACTTATAAATATCATTGGTAAAGTGTTAGTCAATGATATACCTAAAATAAAATTCCCTAATGACAACATCTGTAAACCATGTCAAAAAGGGAAATATCACAATATCTTATTTAGATCAAAGAAATAATTTTCAACTTCTAAACTACTAGATTTGGTTCACGGAGACTTGTTTGTAACTTTTAGAGTATTTAGAATAAATGTAAAGAACTATATTTATGTTATTGTAGATTAATTTTCTAGGTTTACTTGCTTATTATTTCTTGCTCCCAAAAGTGAACCATGTCCTTATTTTACCAAGAATACTAAATATGAATAAAATATTAGTGGGCACAAAATTAATACCAGAAGAAGTGACCATTGATGTGAGTTAGAAAATAAATACAATGAATAATTTATCTAAAAAATAGCTATAATCATAAATTTTCTCCTCCTAGGACCCCATAGTAGAATGGATTTCTGGAAAGAATAAATAGAACCCTTTAAGTGATCTTACTAACCATTATAAATGAGTATGACTTAGGAGTGAATTTTTTGGAAAAAGCTGTAAATATATCTCGTTATATAATAAATAGTATTAGTTATAAATCTCATAAAGAGAAGTCCTTATTTATTATGGAATGGAATAAAATCCAAGTTTAATGAATTTATATATTCTGGTTGTAATGTATTTATTCTTAATACTAAAGATAATAAAGGAAAGTTTTATTCCAAGAGTGATGATGGAATTTTTTGTGGTTTTTCAACTTCTAGTAAATCATATAGGGTGTTTAATGAATGAAAAAATATTGTGGATAAATCTATTCATGTCAAAATTTATGAAACATATCCAAATGAGCCCAATACCCCTTTATAAAACCTTGAGTATGATCTATCAAATTTGAATATCAAAGTAAAATCTATGGAAAATTCAATAAACCAAGTAGAAAAATCATCTAGTTCTGATGAATAACCTAAACTAGAACCTAAACCCATAGAATACAATGAGACAACCATCCCTTATTTTCCTAGATCTTTTACGACTCATTTATACCATCCTCTAGATATTTTAGTTGGATATCTAGATATAGTTACATAAACTAGTGATTATTTTAGAAATCAATGTTAAAATTAAGCATTCATGCTATCTCTTGAACCTAAGAACATCAATAATGAAATTAATAATGAATTATGTGTGATGTAATTTCATTATGAACATAAAAAATTTAATTAAATAATGTTTTTTAATAATTATTTCTACCTAAGGATGATCGGAGTATTGGTACAAAGTGGGATTTTTGAAAAAAAGTTGATGATTCAGCAACTATTGTCATAAATAATGCTAGATTGGCTGCACAAAGATATATTCAAGAATAATGTATTGGATCTAATGAAATAATTTCACCAGTGTATAGACTTTAATCCATTATAATACTTCTTTCCTATGTAGTAGATATGGATTTAATACTATATCAAATGTATGTAAAAAGATCATTCATAAATGGTTTTATAGTTGCGGATGTTTTTATTGAAAACCCCCATAGATTTTAAAATCCTCATTTTCAAACTCAATATTTAAAATTAACTAATGCTTTTTATGGTTTAAAACAAGCCCACAGAGTTTTTTATAATATGTTCATCTATTTTTTATTTCTAATGGTTTTTCAAAATGCAAAGCTTATCTTATTATATTTATAAAAAAATTCCAAATATTTTTTAGTTGTTAAAATTTATATTGATGATATTATTTTTGGATCTTTTAAAAAATATTTGTGTAAACATTTTCCAAAAATGACATAAAGTGGGTTTGAACTAAGTTTAATGGGTGGACATAAATTCTTTCTGTGTTTTCAAATTTTTCAAAATAAATATGGAATTATTTTAAATCAATGTATATAAACTAATGACCTTCTAAAACATTTTGGTTTGTAGTGAAATTAATAGTAGTGATACTCCCATTAGTACCACTTATATGATTGATCATGATGAAACTAGTAAATAGTAGATCAAACTAGAGGTATGATTGGAAGCTTAATATACTTAACAGATATCCAACCATATATTATTATTAATGTGTGTATGTGTTCCTATTTTCAAGTAAATCCTAAAAAAATATCATTTACTTTTTGTTAAAATAATTTTCAAATACCTCAATTATGTAACCAATTTATGACTTCTCTATCCTAGAGGATAATCATTTCATATAGTGATTTATTCATATGCTAATTTTGGTGCATGAAATTCAGATAGAAGAACCACCCCTATAACATGTCATCTTTTGGGTACGTCTCTAGTTTCTTAGCATAGTAAAACACCAAAACATATATCCACTCTTAAAGGAGAGTAGATAGTTGTAAGAAGTCATTATACACATATTTAGTTGATGAAACACACAATACCTTACAATATATATCAATCTATACATGTCCCTATGAATTTTGTAAACACAAGTGTGATAAATATTTTTAATAATCATGTGTCTCATTCTATTAAAAAACAAATTGATGTAAGAAACCACTTTCTGAGATATCATTTCCAAAAAAAATTATAAATCTTGAACTCGTAGGAACTGATCCTCATCTTGTGAATATTTTTAAAAATCACTTAAATAATGAGATATTTAGCTACATCAAACATGAATTGGGGTGGAAAAAATTTAAGTAAATCACCAGCCATTCGATAATCCATCATTGGGGAACCACCATTGGGTACCCCACTATTTGGTGATCCCAAATTAGTGATCCACTATTGGTGATAAACCATTGGTGATCTTCCATTGGTGATCTATCATTGTTGATTTATTTTTGGTGATCTATTGTTAGTGATCCGTCATTGGTGAACTGGAATTCGTGATCCATCATTGTTGATCCGGCCGTGGTTATTCGCCATTATTGAGCTAGTTTTGGTGATCCTATATTGGTTATCTACCATTGGTGATCCATCATTGGTGATCCACCATTGGTGATATTCCATTGGTGATCCACCATTGGTGATCCCCATTTGGAGAACTGCCATTAGTGATCCTATATTGGTGATTCGTTTTTGTTGATCCGTTGTTGGTGATATATCATTGGTGATCTACCATTGGTGATCTGATGTTGGTGATCTGCCATTGGTGATCCTCCATCGGTTATCCACCTTTGGTGACCCACCATTGGTGATCCACCATTAGAATGACCCACTTTTGGAATTATCCACAATTGGAATGATCCACAATTGCAACTATCCAACATTGGGTGATTTATTGGTATTTGTTTCTATTTTTCTACTGGTCCAAATTTTATGTCTTAAATATTTATATTATTTATAAATTTAAATTTAATTATATTTTTTATTTTAAATACCTAAATGATTATAATCAAACATAAATATGATTTCGAGTAACTCTTGAGTGTGCCTACCCTACGAATTGTTCTAATATCCCCTCTCTCCAAACCTTAAACCTTCTTTGATCACTTGATTAACCTTTTATTTTTTTAAAATGGTTACAGTTAATCACCCTTAAATTTTTTTTATCAATAAGTATCATGGTCTGATATGAGATCTCATAGAGAATATAACCATGCTCCTATTGAGAAGAAACCTCTAGCTTGAGAACAATGTGGTAGTTTCAAAAAAATAATAATATAAGGTATCGTTTTTGTATAGTAATTCATTAGTACTCAAGGTGATTCTGGGCTAGGTATGGATAAAATGTTTCTCAAGGAATGATTGAACTTCTTATATAAGGTTTTTTCATCAGTTCTACCAATACTCTGAGTACAGCTTTGGTGAAAAGAAATATTTCATGCTGGGTATGATAAATGGAAAATTGGGTAAATTTTCTTCAAGGTAATTTTCTACGTGTATCAATGTTCCTCACCAATGGGTTTATGATAACTATATAATCTCATTAACAAGTGATAGTGATTTATTTATGTATGAGTTGCACTACTAAAACTGACTGTGAATAGTTTTTTGAGAAGACATGATGTTACCTAATATGATAGTGACTGCAGAATTCTATTTAAATTTATCTAGAATATGATATTTCTTAGGAAATTATATTTTAGAACAATGAAGTACCATTATATTTATCTTTTATTCCTAATGAAAATATGGTTTGAAATCAATCTTTATAGATATATTATTGTGAATCCAATGGATATGTTAATGTCCTCTTAAAGATCGAATTCTCCCATTTGACCTAAGCCGATTTCAGCTATTCTTGAATAAAAGAGATTATTTGATGAATAAGAAGAGGTATATGTAAGTGGTGGTGGGTTTTTTAAAGAAAAAATACCTATAATCTAATGAAATTTAATTGGAATCCCTAATAGAAAAAGTGGGTCAAGGATAATTATAAAATCTATGATGATTTTAATCCTATGGAACCCCCTATCAAAACAAAGAATGTTGTTGACACTAGATTAGAAAGAGATGAGATTGTGATGTACTATTCTAATGGGGATGTATAAGAAGAATTGAATTATGGTAAAGAGAAATATAGTTCTTATGAAGAGTATAATTACCCTAAAATTGATATAATTCCTTTTGTGTCATATAGAGATGCAAGTCCACCTATTAATCTCAACTTTAGAGAGATTATATTGAGTAAAGAAGAAGAAGAGGAGACTAAATCCACTATAAGATAACAGATTTAGTGTTTTTATGAAGCCTCTAATGTAGTTTTTTTTATTCAGATGATATTTATGGAGATAATGGTGATGATAGTAATGGTTATGGATCTCGTGACTATGAATGTCATGTTGATAATGATGGTGATGGTGTTTAGAGGGATCATTCACATCATCATTCTCTTATTGTTTCTATTTTAGATATATTTTTTGGAGAGAAAAGGTTCATCTTAGTCTATTGGTGATACTACCTCTATTATAGGAGATTCTAGGGAATTTTTTGAGTAAGATGAATCCCCACGATCTAAAAGATTGAAGTCAGTTCCTTGGGTTGAGCCTCCTATTTCATTCAGAAGATAGAGCTGCATCCAAGGGGAATCCCCCACCTGGTTCCAAGTCACATGGAATTTCTTATCCTAACTTAGATTGAGACGATGGTAGTGATGTTGATCACAACAGTCCACCAGAGCATGGTGGAGATACTATCTCAGTTGTTGGATCATATCTATAGGGATATTTAGTGGATTATATTTATGTTTCTGGTCATCTTCAGGATTTTCCTTTTGATGCTACAACTATTAGATCAAACTAGGGAGAGGTTTTCAATACTAGTCTTAAGAGGGTCCCTTCATCTCTATTTACTGCTACCTAAGTGCCTTTAGAGCACATTAATAGAGTTTATTTGGATGCTTTTATAGAGATATTAAATTCTAATTTTAGTGGAGTACTAAGATCCTAGGAACCCCTGATTACTTATCTTAGTGAATCTAATTCTATGAATCTCATTGAGCTAGTTATTTTCATTATTCATCCCATGTTGATTTTAATGATTTAAGAATTTGAAATTGAAAATAGAATATTTTATAGTGAGATGGAATCTATGAGATTAGTTATTGAGTATATGAGGACCACTTTTCTGCTAGCAAGGCTTCTCTTTTGGAGTGGTTAGGGAGATGACCATCTATAGTTTCTTTTACATCCACTGCTCCACCTCCTTCTTCTATTGTTGATGGTGATATGATTAGATCTATAGTCATAGAGGATTTATATGACATCATGGGTTATGTTCATACATCTCATCAAGGGGACATATGGTAAACTAGAAAGAATTTTGATAATATATATATACTGGTAAGGGAGTGTTTCAATGAAGCCAAAATTGATACGGAAATCATTAAAAAGGCTAACAAAAACTATATTTCTAGGATTTATAAAAATAACTAGTTTACTAATCACATTATGTTTTTATATGAGAACTTAAGAATTCCTCATCTGACTACAGCCTTCATGGAATAGGTAGACCATATTAAATTCCTAGGTCCTCTTCTCATGTTTTTTATGGAAGAGAAGAAGTTCTTCATCACAATTATAGAGAGATGTGAGAACATAATCATGGACTTTATAAAACACAAGAATCTCTTTTTGTATGTTTCTATTATTTTAGTTGGGGCTCATAATGTCATCCCTAGGTATACCCTTACTACTACACCATATTATGCACCTATGACACCTCAGTATCATCTGTTCAGTATGGCCCCAGCCGAAGTAGTTAGACCTCTCATACTATTGGTGATTCAATATCTAGAACAAAATACATCTCCACCTTCTGCTTCTACCCCAGTGCCTCCTACCTATGGAAAAGTAAAACGACCTAATGATCCTACCTCCCATATATCTTATAGCGACTCAGACTATGATTGGAATTAGATAGGTTTTGTGTTTTATTTTCTCTCTATATTTATTTTTTGGGATGTAATATTTTGACTGATGTATTTAATCTAGTTCTTATATTATTCATATTTTTTTTGTGTGATTTTTTAATTATATTTTTTTGATAATCCCAAATTAATGAAAACTTTTTTATTTTATTTAATGTTTTATGTTTTAAAATTCTAAGTTCCTAAATCAGTGTTTATGTTTATAATTCAATAATTATATATAGATTGATTCTATTTCATCGTATAGCACATTATAAATTTGAAATGTTAATCAGATGTCATTACTTTTCAAATTCATCTACTTATGTCTGTATTTGTTTTATGCATGGATTATAAAATGACATGTTGTTTTACCATAAAAATGGTGAGATTATAGGACCCTTACGATTTTAATACTCATAAATCAGGATTATTATGTTTCTCATGAGCATAATGTTTTATGATAGTATATTATTCTTTAAATAAATTTTTATTAAAATTAGATAAGTATAGAAAATATCTACCATTAGTTCATATGTGCTACCATTAATTCAATTATTCTTTCACCGATGTTAGGATACCGCTAGATATGTTACTGCAGGATTCATGCTACATAAAGAGTTATTCTACCTCCAAGCATGTGCTATCACCAAATTTATACATCTACTAGGAATGTGCTACCACAAGATGTTCTACTTCCAACCATGTTCTACCATTATTTCAATTTCATTACCGCTAGATATTCTACTGTTAGCCATGTGCTACTGTTCGTTCAACCTTTCTATCACCAGGTGAACTACCGTTTTCTCATGAAACTGCTAAAACTGTTACCTCTTAACCATGACACCTTCAATATTAATACCATTTTTGTTTTACGTATTTTTAACATAATGATTCTAAATGATTGTTTATGGGAGTTAATGTAGACAACCTCACATGGATTTTGTATATTATTATTCTTAAACCAATCCATGTATGCATTGAAGGAAAAGTTAGATATTTCCTATTTTTTTGTTCAGTGTAATGATTTTGGAAATCTTTTTTATTATTATTATTTAGATAATTGGACCTAAAAAGCTGTATATTTTTGAATATGTCCATTGTTTGTGTACATGTGTAGTGACTACATGATTATAGATACATACCAATAATTGCGAGTGTGGAAGTGTAGATATTATAGATGATCAAGAAACATTATTTCAGTGAATCAAGAAAACATTTTCAAAACATCTTCAGACAGAAAAGAGAACAGTCTGAAACCCTATTTTTCATCAATTCTAGAGAAACATGTTCGAGATACTCTCTCATGAACTAGCCCAGGATTTCATCTAAATTGACACCCAACCTTATTCTTGGAATGCATAGAAGGGTCACACGGGCTGGAAACTAGTGCTATGAATCAAATATATACCATAATTGGAATGGTTTCAGCACAAACAAACCAAGATCAAATAAGCCCAAATTGAGAAAGTAGAAACCTGGTACTGAATCTCAAATATTAAATACAAACAACTGATCCGGATTCAAAATTCAACGGAGCATGCATAGAATAAATAGAAAACATAAAAATAAAAACCAATATACCACTATCGGCATGTGACCCATTGGTCACATCCAACCTTTGGAACAACACTACTTCAACAATGAGCAGTTGATCCAGGAAACCTGAACAAAAACTGAACCTACCAGATAGCTCGGGCCTACGGCCACTAAGGGGTAAAAGTAGGTTGTGATCTAACAACACAGTATAAATCCACCATAGAATCCAAGTGTTTCATTTACAAAAAATATTCCACTAACACTAGTTTGAAATAAATATATAAAAATAGGGTTTTCACCTTTTATTAAACAACACTATTTTCCCATTTTAAAATCCAACACATGCCACACATCATTTACAAAACCAATTTCAAATTTATAACCAAAATTAATTACGAGTAATGCCATGGCTATGTTAAAAAAAGGTAGATAGTATAGGATGGAATCTAGTACCGTGTAAAGTAAAAAAGAAATATTGATAATAACCATGGGTGATCCTAAACATCCCTAGAATACCCATGTATGTACTCATTTCTGAACCACATATCAGTGTATGGTGAACCCCCTAAGTCATTAACCAATACACTACTATATCCTAGCCTCACCAGTGGTACAACCCCTATGGAATGTCTACAACTCCAAGATATTCCTGACCCATTTAATTAGGTATCAGAATATATAATCACTCAATCATCTAAAATACGCATAGGAACCCATGTTGGAAGTAAAATTGTGTATGTAGAAGGTCAATGCACATGTGACTCATCTTACCTGTCATCACTACACTTGACTACCCCAAACATGGACACCAATATAAAATTACCCATAAATAGAAATCCCTCCTATATAGGTTATATATACATATACATTTATCCAAACATGTCACATCATCATGGCGCCAAACAGCCCCCCACACCATAACCACATTTCAAACCATTTCATTAAACACTATAAGTTCCCAACCAGGCACACACATTTTCCAAACCACATTCTATTCCAAAAAATTAACACAAACCTAAATTTTATGTTTGAAGTTCCAAATGGGACCTTAAAAATTTCACACATCAAATTCATTTTTCAAAAGTAATTCAAAAGGATTATTTTTCCTAGACAATTTAAAATATCATTTTCACTAAATATTTTCAAATGGAATAACCTTTTTAGTATTCCTTTTTAAAGCAATTGTAGAAACCACGTGAAGGAAGAAACATAGTTTAGAAAAAATGAACCATTTTAGAAACAAAATTTTCAATAAAATACCAATATAATGCACCATATTCAATTGAGGACACATCCATTTGTTGAACTAGTGCACCCATAGATGTTCCAACATCTAATGTAACGCCTAACTTCCAATAAAACACTTGAAACCCAAATGTTAAAATCTAAATTTTCTTTAAAAAAATATATCCAAACACCCACTTTATTTAGAGATCACAAACCGTCACATTGAAACTATAAAAACCTACCCATAATATTTTAATAAAATAATAAATATATAACATTACAAAATTATTCACACCAAAAAAATTCACAAAAAAATGCCATCATAGGAAAAGTAATGCTCAACAATTATTAACCCCCCCCCCCCAATTTCACTTTAAAAGGAAAATTAAATTTCAATAAACACTCTAGGTTCTATAAACCTAGACATTTTATACAAGTATCCATTAAATCCTATTTTTAGTAAATCCTGCTAACAAAATATCACCATTTATATCTTGTTATAGGTATCATAGAGTTGATAATTAAGTTTAAAAATTAATTGAAATCACACAACTGTCCATGGATTGTGCTTCAATGGAAAAAGGTTAAAATGCTTACCTCAACCATGTTTGGATGGAATATAACTCAATGATAGGAAGATCTAAGTCTCATGGACAACCCGCATTCCCTATACATCAAGAAATAACCCAAAAATTATCCAAAACTAACCCTATGGTTATTCCAATAGAGGGACCCCATATGGAAACCCTAAAAAGGGAGTATAAGGGTGGAAAGGGAGGGAAAAGGACCAAAAAGGGAGGGATCATACATTAGATTTTAAGGAGAAGCACCATGGGGGGAGATCCAAGGGAGATGGGTGGAGGGACCTCTTTGGTGTGCCAAAATGATTGGGAGGATAGGGGGATTTAGTTAGGGTAAAATCGGGGGAGAGACAAAAGATGGTTTTTAGCATTTCAAAATTCTGGCATGATTGCAAGGTTTTTCCACATGGTTTGGAAAACCGTGCGCCAACTGTGTGGTAGCTACTATCCAAAAATGAACTAACCACATGGCTAAGCCGCACCATTTGTGAAACCATGTGAAAAATATGTGGTTGATATTTTCATATTCTGGACCAGTTGTAAGGTTACTTACTACTACCACAAGGTTTCTCCTAACCATTCGATGATGATGTGCCACCATGGAAAAGCTATAAAAACATCCAAAATACAAATATTTCAATCACGAAACAAAATTGAACCTAAAAAAATACCCAAGAATAATTGAAGGATAAAATAAAAGAGTATCCAAGGTTGAGGTTTGAAAATTATCCCTACCAAAGATACTTACTACCCCCATAAATTGGCCAATCCAAAAGTTATGAAAAACTCAGGTCCATGCCAAGGCAAAACCAAGTAATGCCATAAGCCCTGGGATGTAATTTCTCTCCACAGGTCACACCAGACCGATTTAAGAAGAACGAAAGGCCCCAAGATTGAGTGTAGAACACAAGAGGGTTCTCCTCACCACAATAATTTTGTTACCATAGAAACATAAATGACCCAAACACACCACCCTGGAGGGGATTCCCATGCGGGAACTCCCATCCTAAACATACCAAAATTCTACACACTAACCAAACAGAGTCCTTACCACAACCAGAAACTAAGGAACTCTTAATCTTGAACTAAATCTACTCCCTCATCAAGAGAAAAAAATTTCCACCATAACGACTCAAGTAGAAACCTACTACAAAACAACTTTGCATACAGGGATGTTGGAATGTGAAAACTTCTTAAAAGAACCAAAAATCCTCCACATAAGGGTAAACAACATCACCGCTAGATGTAAAAATTTTCCACACTGGATGATTTCCCCAATATTACAGAGGACCCATGAGAACAATTCAAACTAAAAATAAATATCAAACCTAAACTAATACTCATCGTATTCACAAAACTCAAACATCTACCAAACGAGCACCATTGAAACCAAAACCAAATCCAAAATCCAACCAAATATATTTATCAATAGGTCAAAAATCCCTTAAGGTAAATGAAAAATTCAGATGGAACACATTAATAATAAATATGTCCTCTTAGATTATGATAGAATGATTCCATCACGCTGTTATAGTAAAAGATGAACATTAAAAATGCAAAGAATGGAAATTATGAAATAGAAAACTATGTCAGGGATTTTTGTACCTCCGAAAACACCTGACTATGTGTGAGATTCACCCTGAGACCTATGGCTGGGGCTCTGAAGGATGAAAACTCTCCTGCCTCACAGTCATATAGAACATACTTTGATCAAGACTTATTTTTCATACAATGCTTCCAACAAAACTTCTCCAAATGACCTAAATTCCCACAATGATGGAATGTATTTGTAGGATTGTGACAATATGGATTCAAGGGTCCAAACCGGATTCACTGGAAACATACAAGTGAATGGTCTGACAAATAAAGAGTTGGGACTAATAAAGGAGACTCATTAGAAATAGGTTCCTTTGGCATGTGCTCCCATCCATATGGGGAACATTCAGGGGAACTAACCACCACTAAATGCACCCCTAAAACCAGATCATCCATGGATTCCTCATCCAGAAACTTTTCAAAATAGGTTTCACTAGATGATATGACTTTTTCTTTTATTTCAGAAGGAAGACCCCAGAAAAATAGAGGTTTTTATCTGATCTTCTGATGCTGCATTCAAACAAAATGGAACCAGCTCTTTTTAATGGCCCACAAGAGACATTATTGGCCACTGGCCCTACTGAAAATCGCACACCTCTGCCACATGTCTCTTCTTTACCTCCTTTGATATGAACCATTAGATGAAAGTGTTCTTAAACGCTTCCCATTTCATCTTAACTATCATCGATGATGGGGAAAATTACACCCACTGGTCGAAGGCTGGACCCTCAAACAACCTTTCAACTGCACAGACTCTAATAGCTGTCGGAGTTTCCAATGACTTGAAAACCCAATTCAACCTCTACTAGCCACTCCACAGCCTCTAACAGACCTTAATCACCACAAAAAATAGGAAACACTCTAGAATTACTAGGAACTATGCATGATTTATTAGAAATATTAGGGACCATTATGGGTGAAATTTCCTGAGAAACACGAAAAACACAAACCAAATTCAACATCAAAATGATGTATAATTAGAAAGAACACCTTGAGATCAAAACAATTGGTATGGAATCCAAACAATAGAGACACAACCAAAACATTCCTTTTTAAAACCCACAACTTTATTTTTACTCCTTCCTAGGAAAAATTCACAAATACCAAAAGCCCATCATTAAACTAAATTTCAGTTTCCTAAAGCATTTCCTCTTTCAAGATCAGTTCAGGAAAACAAATCCAAGCCTTTGATATCAATCAACCACCCATGGAATCTCATTAACCATCACATATGAATCCACACAATTCCTCTTGCATCATCCATGAACAAGTTCCCCCATTCACATTCTGTACATTCACGCACACATGTGGCATTCCCTACAGAGTACCAAGGGTTAGACATCTCTTTTCCTTAAAAAATTAGAATATATGCCAAATATTCCAAACCAAAATATCATTAATTTTAAAAACCACTTTGCCAACTCCAAAACCATTGGAAGAAACAATTCCCTTTTCAAAAACATTTTCAGGTCAATATCCTCTTTCATTTTAAACATACAATTATTACAACCAAAACTAAAACAAAACACAAACAACAATAAACTATTCGAATGAGGAACTATTGCATGTTCCTAACATAGCGACATGGTAGTGGGCCATACCCCAAGTAAGGAATAACATTAATAGGACCTTGAACCATGAACATTGACTCCACATGGGTCACTACTCCATGTGAGGCCACAACAAGACATTGGTTCTCCTCCATTGTAATAATTCAATCCAAGACAACCCAAGAAAAAAGGCTCAAATCCCAGACTACTCTTTGTAACTCAAGAATCATTGTGAGAAAGAGTACACGATGATTTTCCCACACCCACCTCCCGAGTCCCGACAGTCCTAATCTCTTTCTACAGGACACCACAAATATCAAGGGACACCTATGATACCATTATATAACAAAACATCCCTACATGTCATCTGAACCAACACCCGACCTAGTCTGTGGAATGGCCCGAAGGGCATTCCCAATCCTCACAGGCCGACAGCTAGTGTCAAGCATCAAATACAAACCATAATGGGAAGGATTTAGCCAAAAGAAACTATGATCAAATAAGCACAAACGGAGCCAGCAGAAACATGATACGGAATCTCAAATATTAAATAAAAAAACTGATCCAAATTCAAAATACAACTGTCCAAGGAGATAATAAACAAAAAATTGAAAATTGAAAACCAAGATACCATGATCTCCATGTGACCCATTGTTAACTTCCAACCATAGGACCAACACTGCTCCAACAAGAAGCACTTGAGCTAGGAAACCTAAACAAAATCTGAACCTACAAAACTGCTTGGTTCTACAAACATCGATTTGTATAAGTATGTTGTGATCTAACATCTTAGTATAAAATCACCATACAATCCAAGTGTTTCATTTACCAAATATATCCCCAAAATACTAGTTTGAAATATAGTTATAAAAATAGGGTTTTCCCATTTAATTAAAAAACACATTTTCCCATTTTAAAATCTGACACATGCCACAACCAATTTCCATTTTATAACCAAAATACTTTATAAGGAAAAATCGTTTTGTATTAAAAATATAAATATAAATAGTATATGCTGGAAACTAGTATAGTATTATGTAAACAAGAAATATTGATAACAACCATGGGTAATCCAAAACATCCCTAGAAGACCCCTGGACGTACTCAATTCGTATTCACCAACTAGTGTATAGTGGAGCCCCTAAGTCAATAACTAATTGGATTCTGTATCCTAGCCTCACCAGTGGAACAAACCTCTAGGCATGTCTACACCTCTAGAAGTGTAAAAACCCATCTAATCGGGGATGATAAGATACCATCACTCGAACATATAAAATACACCCTAGATCCTATGGTGGTATTAAAACTGTGTAAGTAGGAGGCCAACTCACGTATGACCCATCTTACCTACCATCACTACACTTTCCTACCCCAAACACGGACACCAATATACTATTACTCATAAATGTAAATCCCACCTATAGAGGTCCCCTAAATATATACATATATCCAAACATGTCACATCATCAAGGGGCCAACCAGCCTGCCACAACATAACCACATTCAAACTATTTCATAAAACACTTTAGGCTTCCAAATGGGCACACATATTTTCTGAACCACATTCATTTCCAAAAATTAACACAAACATCACTTTTATGATAGATGTTCCAAACAGACCCTTAAACATTGCACAACCCAAATTCACATTCCAAAAGAAATTCAAAAAGATCATTTTTCCAAATAATGAGAAATGTCATTTTAACTTAATATTTACAATTGGAATAACCTTTTTTGAATTAGTTTTTAAAAAAATTATAAACAACATAAGGTAACCAACATCATTTAGAAAAAAAAAGAACCATTTATAAAACCAAATCTTCATAATAAATACAAATTCAAAGAACCATCTTCATTTGAGGGAACATATATTTGTCCACATGGTTCACCCATGGATGTGACAACATCCAATGGCACACCTAACATCTTCAAATACACTTGAAATAATGTTTCACAAAATCACCTTTTTTGTAAAACAATATCCAAACACCCACATTATTTATAGATCACAAACCATCACATTGAAACCATAAAACCCTTCCCAAAACATTTTTATAAAAAATTAAAACCATATAATTTCCAAATTATTCAAACTAAACAAAATTCAAAAACAAAATATTCAATCACAGAATAATTAAGTCTAAAAATTTCCTTAAAAACCCCAATTTCACATTAAAATAACAATGACATTTCAATAAACAATCTATGTTCCATAAACCAATAAATTGCACAAAAATACCCTTTAAAACCTATTTTTAATAAATTATACCAACATGAAGTCACCATATATATCTATTAATATGTATCATAGAGGTTAGAATGATGTTTAAAATGTAATTAAAATCACACAAGTGTCCATGGATTGCGTCGAAATGGAAAAAAATTGGAAACACCTACCTCAACCATGTGTGGATGGATTAGAACTCTGAGGAGAGGAAGATCTGAGACTCAGGGACATCCCCCACCCCCTAGACATAAATGAACCACCCAAAAATAATCCAAACCTAACCCTAGGGTTCATCAAATAGATATACCCCTCAATGATACCCTAAAAAGGATTTGAAATGGGGAAAGAGAGGAAAAAAGACCAAAAATGGAGGGAGCTTAACTTAGATTCAAAGGAGGAGCACTATGGAGGGAGGGAGATCCCAGGGAGAGGGGTCTTAGGACCTATTTGGTGTGACATAATGAGATTTATTAGTGGGGGATCGAGTTAGTGTGAAATGGGGGGAGAGAGAAAAGAGGGTTGTTAACATTTTAAAATTTTGGGCCGATCACATGGTTTGGCCACACAGTTTGGAAAACCGTACACCAACCCTACGGCAGCCACATCCCAAAAAAGAACTGAATACATGGATAATACAAATGGTTAGTGAGACCATGCCTAAACCAGGAGGTAGCTACTGTCCATCTCTAGACCTACCACATGATTACATTCTACTACTATACGGTTTCTCCTAACCATACGATAATCGTGCACCACCCTGGAAAAGACATAAAAACATCCAAAATCCAAATATTTTGATAGGGACTCAAACCCAAACCTTGACCAAAATACCAAATACTAATAAAAGTTTATAATAAATGATTATTCAATTTTGAGGTGTGAAAAACTCTTGAAGGCAAATTTGAGGACCCTATACTATATGAAGTATCACATATCGTGTAGCACTTCATCATCCATCACTTCTTATTTTATCTCACTTTTTTCTACATAAATTTTAGAAGTGATCCATATTTATTTTTATATTTTCACACACTAACTCATTTTATATTACTGTAGTGTTCTAAAGACACTCTTTCATATTTATTTATTTTATATACCCACGCATAGTGTGGAAGATATCCTACAAGACCTATGTTGTATTTATCCCCACATTTAACTATAAAAGAGGATATGAGCCAGGAAAGCCTATGTGTTATTATTTTTATACATTATCTTGAATGTGGATTTGATAATTTTTATAATAATATTCTTATAATTGTGTGGTTTCCATGTGAAGGGGATTATGTCTCCTCTTGAGACTGAACCCCTTGTTTATTCTACTGTGGGTTTAGATTTTTCTTTATATATCAATGCTAAAACTACATTTTTTAGTCAATAAACAAAACATATACTTGGAAAGATTGTCTTAAACTATTTTTATACAAATTAATTGATTAGGTAACTAGGTTTCAAAAGTTAAAGTGACTTCAAATATTATTTTAATTGATCCCTAATCACATTTTTATAAATCTTTTAAAAAATAAAAAAAAATTATTCCACTGTTATGATGAACTGGGCATTTTTTATTTAACTAGGGGTGGTTTATGTTTTTTTGTCACGACCCGTCCTCGGGGCCCGTGCCGTGACTACCCCAAGCCCGCCTTCCATAGGCCAGGGGCTAGCGACTAGCACCAAGGCATAAATCCCGGTAAAAAGGGAAGGCATTGCCTTTGTAAAGTGAACAAACACCACAGAGGAAGAAATCAATAGAAGTAAACACTAAGTAAAATCTGATACAAAGTAAGTGCGGAAAAGTAAGTGGTCCAGAATAAAAACCCAAACAGAAATAAAGTACAACTGGAAAGGGAAAATAGAAACTGAAAGTAAATCCTCTACGTCAAGTCCTCCACTGGATGTCCCACCTGAAGGGTGAGTACAGATAGCCTCCATAGCTCCTCGGGTCCAGCCGTCCGCTCCGAGTATGTCCCACCCAGTGGTCCACCTCCGGGTACCGACCTGCTCCGCCAGCCTCAACCGCGATCAGCGCTGTCCGTCGTCTGCAACCAACACAACGTAGTGTGGGCATAGCCCATGCAGGGGTGAGTATAAGCTACTCAGTAGGGTCCCTGAGACCCTCAAGGTATCACTAAAACCAACAAGGATAACCACAAAGAATATCTCAACAGATAACCTCTACTTAGGTATATCCCAATACATATACCTATGTTATCAAGTAACCCATCTCAATCACGAGGAAACACAAGATTATGAAATCAACAGATAACTACAACCCAGGTATATGCCCATAAATATACCCAAGATATCAAGTTACCCATCTCAATAATGAGGTAAACACAAAGGTCATAGACTCAGATCAAACCAGGATTTTCATTATTGAAACCGTAACTGCTGAAGAACCCCATCTCTGGAGTGTACAGTGGTCCTGTCATGACTCTGAGGTACTGCTCACTAACCTAAGACTGTTGAGGTACTCCTCATGTCTTGTACTGTGGGCCTACTGATACAACCAAGTGCTTCCCACCATGGGTCTGCCGCTACAACCAAGTGCTCCCCCTCATAGCCTCCAGAGGTACTCCTTCTGTTGAGTACCGCGGGTCTGCCGCTACAACCAAGCGCTCCTCCACCGTGGGTCTGCCGCAACAACCAAGCGCTCCCCCTCATAGCCTCCAGAGGTACTCCTTCTGTTGATTACCGCGAGTCTGCCACTACAACCAAGCGCTCCTCCGTTGTGGGTCTGCCGCTACAACCAAGCGCTCCCCACTGGGCTATCCGAAACACAACGAGTCGATCGGTCAAGCAGTCGTCAGGTCTCAGCTGGCTACACGGTCTCTGTACTCTGCACGCTCGCCTCTGGGAGGGTCCACTCCACGAGCTGCTGGTCGATACTACAAATATCACAAAGTTCTACGAAGAAGTATCTCAAAGGACCGCCTCGTCACAGGGGTCTCAACGCAACAGACGGCGCATCAATCGGACGCTCGGTCTGTGAGTTACTAGCCATTTCGTCCTCGGGGCCCGGTTGGATTCGTGTGCGAACCAACCCTGCCGTATCTCAACTGAACCCCGAACTCTCATAGGGCATACTCATAGGGACCGTTTCTCCACGTGATCACCAATGCTGCTGACAGTTCTTCAAACGGACGTCCGGTCTGAAAGTTATCATTTTTTCCGTTCTAGGGGCCCGGTTGGATTCGTGTGAAATCCAACCTACCCACTATCCAACTACATCCAAACCTCGGGAGAATTATTCCAAAAGATCCATCTCATCAAGAGGAATTCAACGAGACAGACGGCGTGTCAATCGGACGCCCAGAGTTCAAGTTACGAGCGTTTCCGCTCCAAGGGCCCGGTTGGTTCCGTGTACGAACCAACCCGGCCAAACCCAAAGTATTCCGAAACCTTGAGTGTGATATGTTAAAACGACCGTCTCAGTTCAAGGATCATATCAAAGCTGACGGTACGTCGATCGGAGGCCCGTATCCCAAGATACGGGCAAAAGACCAAAAAGGTCCGAAAATGGGGGGTCTGGGCCCGGACCGACGCGGCCCAACCTCCCCTGGGTCGGCCCGAACCGGGTCGACCTGACCCGGGTCCGGGTCTGACCCGGCCGGCGCGGCGCGGTCCGGCCTGGGTGGCCCGGCCCGGCCGCCAGGCGGTTCGGCTCAGCCGGTCGTGGCCGAGCGGTGTGGGGGGAAGGCTGCCCCCGCGTGAAGGAACTGCGGCCTGAGTGGGGCCGCCCATACCAGCGGACGCGGTAGCTGGCCGCGTCCCATCCCTCATCGGACCCGTGTGGTCGTGGGTCGGCTGGCCTGCTGCCGCGGCTTCAGCTGCGGCGGTTCTCCTCGGCGGCGCGTCGGGCGCCACCGCCTCCCTCCGGTGGGTGGCTCCGCGGAACACCGGACGAGTTCCGGTGGTCGGAAATTCACATTGTCTTCGCCAAAGGCCCTCCCAGGGTCCGTCCTTCACTGCGAGGACCTCGCTTCGCCCGTGCGGCCTGGTTTTCCATCGTCCTCCGTTTCGCACACCAAGAACGAAAGGGGCGGTGGGTTCGGACTTGTTCGTTGGTCCGCACCCACCGCGTTAGCAGTTTTAAATATCCCACTGAAAAATTTTAATCAAACACCGCGGGTATAAATCACAAATATTTAGATGAATCAAACCCCTACCTCGTCGTAGTCTTCGGACGTGAGTTCATCGCGGAGATGACCGTCGCGGAAAAAGAGGATCGTCGCGTCGCAAAAAGGCGTCACTGTCGTCGCGGTACACGGCGTCGCGCCGTAAAACTCCAGATTAAAATCACACAGATTTAATTGCATCAATTAAATCCATGTTGAGGATATAATTCACAAAGAATTAAGGAACCGTAATCCCCTACCTCAATAAGTTGATGATCGAAGATTGTTGCGGGGAAGAAACGTCGCGGAAGTAGAATCGTCGGCGTCGTGGTACACGGTGTCGCGTCGTCGATCTCCAAGGGTTCGGCGTTCTTCTTCGCCTTTCGTCGAAGGCCAGCGTTCTTCGCATTCTTCATGTTCTTCGCGTTTCTTCGCGAAGGAGGATGAAGATAGAGTTTCTCCAAATCCTCTCAACAAGCCACCCCCAAGAAAGACATGTGTTGGTCTTATTTTATTCCAATGCCAACGATTGAAAAACGAAGTTAATAAATGAACCGTTAATTCGATGAATTAATGGTAACGGCTTAACTTCCCAATTAATAGGGGCATTAAGAATTTAATAAATGCACCGATTGACTTTCATTTAAAAGGGTTTTCAAGGGTGCGTTACTTAGAGGAAAAGAAACTATGGGGCTCATGTGGGCCCCACCTCACAAATATCCTACCAAGAGGGTAGGATATTTTGGGTTCCACCCTATCCGCTTCAACTTAGCTTAAGTGGATTTAGGTGAAATAAAAATAAAGTTTCTGCACCACTTTATTTTATTTCTTAACATAACCCCAAAAATTAAAAACCACACCCAAGCAAATGCAACTCCAAAAAAGGTGTTTCTAATCAAATACTGGCACTGCAATTCCTTCGGCGCCCTCAGAATTCGATTTCGAGCACTGGTTCAAATGTTAGAAAAATCCGCTCGTTCGTTCACTGAACGTACCAAAGCCAAACTTCGGAAAATGATTCCGGGCACACCGGGCCTCGGAATCAGGTGTCGTCAGAAACTATGTTCTTGTAAAATTCCAATGAAAATTAAGAAAAAAAAATTTCCTTGAAATTTCCAGGTCTTTACATTACACCCTCTTCAAGGCTTTACGTGCCCGTAAAGCTTTAACACAAACTAGGGATACAACGCGGTACTGAGCATGCATCTGAGCTTTCCGCTCCCATGTTCTCACCTGGAGGTTCACGTACTACCAGAGAAAGCGCACTCGAGGAATCTACTATCCTTGTAGAATCCGCTCCTGTTGATCCTCGATTCCCACTGGAACCTCTGTGAAAGTCATCCCATCGCCAAATTCCAGCTCCCCATGGTCGATGATAGGTGAAGGATCACGCAGGTATCTCCTCAGTTGAGATACGTGGAAGTCGTCATGCACCTGATGCAACTGAGGTGGATGGGTCAAGAGGTAAACTACCTCTCCTACCCAGATGAGGACCTAGAAAGGTCCGTCGAACTTCAGAGATAACTTGTTTCCTCGACCACACCTCCATAAACCTCGTCAAGGTGAGACCCGTATAAGGACGTGATCATCATCCTCAAACTCTAGAGGTCTCAAATTACTGTTAGAACTAAAACTCAAAACGACTGTTTCCACGAAGGTAAGGTTGACCAACTCAATAGTGATCGGTCACACCCTCCAGTGCACGAGTTTATCCTGTGCTTCCTGGGGTTTCCTTTTCTCCGACCATGGAAAACCAATCCCGACATCGTAGTTAAACCACAACCTTTTTTCCTAATACCGTCAATCTGTGTATGAACTGTGATTGCCCAGTCCATACTCAAACCAACGTCGTAAGGCCTCGACGCTGCCACCAAGAGATTCCAACCGAAACTCTCGCCTCGAGGGTCTGACCACACTGTCGGCGTAAGTGTGATTATCGAGTCTTCTCCCAAGTTATCTCCAGATGTGAGGGTCAAGTCTATGGCTTACCAGAAACTCTAGGTCTGGGAAAAGATTCGTGGAAGGAAGGAATGATTCGTATCAACGTCTGTTATTACGGCTGCTAGTGGTGAACACAAACCGTCCCTCAAATCATTCTTATAGCCATTGGGTCACTCTCCCTGACCGCATGCAGCTACTCTCTTCCCTCTCCCTCCAGCTCCCTGAGCCTGGAGGGGACAACTAAGGCGGGTGGTTGTATCATGTTAAAACGTACACCACCTCATGCTACTCTCCTAGCTCTTCCTCCACGTCTGATGCTTCATAGACACATCTCTCCTTTAAGATTCCTCTTACTGAAACAGTTAACACACCCGAGTCTCTAAGACTGGCGCTGGTTTCCCGTTTCTTACTGCACAGTGGAGTCTTCATCCACCCCTGGATGATTTGCACCTTCCTTTCCTATGATCTGAAAGAGTTGCTAAAATTTCTCCTTTTCTGAAAAAAGAAACTCGGTCTCATCCACTGGATGAACCATTCCCATTGCCTAATACATTAAATCCTTACATGAATGAGGCATTCATGCCATGGATGACATCGTAGGGCCTCGACGTAACTACCAATAGATCCAACTGTCACTCTCGCCTCCAAGGGTCGAGTCACACTGTCGGCATCAGTGTGAGGTAAATGGGTCTCCTCCAGTAGAAAACATGAAAGTGGGGGTCAAGTCAACAGTCTTAACCAGGACCACTCGGTATCAACCAAACAAAAGGACAGGAAAGAAAAAAAGATAAGTGTCTTTTTTATTATTGCAGCTCATAGTACAAAGACATGAAAACAACAGCAACATGGAACTAGAAGTACAAGGGATGTATCCACTAGTTCTGCTCCTGTCCACCTACTCCCGGAGCTCTACTGCCTTGTCCACTGCTCGGCTGTTTCTCAAGCACCTGTCGCTGCTTCTGCCTCGGTGGCTCCTCTAAAGCCTGTGGATCGACTGTGCGGGGGGTCGGACAGTCATGTTCTAGGTGACCCTTCCTACCGCATTCATAACGCTTCATGATCCTCATACATCTATATCTGGTCCTCATGGACCTCTGAATCATTTGTCTACTACCCACAGATGACTCGGCTACTGATCGAAAATCCTGCGGCAAAGGTAGCAGCTCCTGTACACGCTTGGGGTTTAGAGCTACTGGCACAAACTCCACCCTGAAGAAGGTCTCGAAGTCTTCCCATGTGAAGGTCATCTCATCTCAAAACTGGAACAAGTGGCTCCACCACCTGCCTACTACTGCCTGAAAAAGGCTGGCAGCAAATATCACCATGAAGTTCGCTGGCGTCCCCACTAGTCTGAAGACTCTCACCACAGCCTCTAGCCAATCCTTATCCACCTGTGGGTCCGTCTCTCCCCGGAACCTGGGTGGCCTCTGGCGCTGGAACTCGTGCAGCGTGCTCAAGTGGCGTGCATCGCCAACTGCTGGGGCTGGTGGAATCGGTGGCCCAACGTATGGTAGTACCGCTGGTGCCTCCTCTGGTGCCTCAACTACAAGAGGGCTCTGTATCTAAGCCTCGTCGCTTGGCAGGATGTCAGTACGCACATCCCTCTGGGCTTCTGCTGGTCTTCCGTGAAAAGGCATCCTGAAAGAAACAACGTGACATGGTCAAATGATTATACCTGGTGAGCTGACCTGGTTTGAGCTGTTTTAGGGGAAAACATTTGAAAACACACACGCAATCAGTGTTTTCGGGTATTAAGTTGGAAATCTTATGTCAATGTCCTGGTGTACGGATATGTCAGCCGCCGCACCAACGCTGGACTCCATGGACTGATAACCACACTCAATACTCTCAACGCTACTGATTCACATAGAAAATGATCAGAGCCCTGAGTTCTGCGGTAGAACCGAACTCCTCTGATACCAATTTGTCACGACCCATCCTCGGGGCTCGTGCCATGACTACCCCAAGCCCGCCTTCCATAGGTCAGGGGCTGGCGACCAGCACGAAGGCGTAAATCCCAGTAAAAAGGGAAGGCATTGCCTTTGTAAAGTAAAAAAAACGCCACAGAGCAAGAAAGTAGTAGAAGTAAACACTAAGTAAAAGTTGATACAAAGTAAGTGCGGAAAAGTAAGTGGGCCAGAATACAAACCCAAACTGAAGTAAAGTACAACTGGAAAGGGAAGAAAGCAACTGGAAGTAAAGCCGCTACATCGATCCGTCCACTGGAAGTCCCATATGAAGGGTGAGTATAGATAGCCTCCACAGCTCCTCGGGGTCCAGTCATCCGCTCTGAGTATGTCCCGCCCAGTGGTCCACCTCTGGGTACCGACCTGCTCCGCCAGCCTCAACCGCGACCAGCGCTGTCCGTCGTCTGCAACCAACACAACGTAGTACGGGTATAACCCGTGCAGGGGTGAGTATAAGATACTTAATAGGGACCCCGAGACCCTCAAGGTCTCACTAAAACCAACAAGGATAACCACAAAGAAGATCTCAACAGATAACCTCTACTTAGGTATATGCCCATACATATACCTATGTTATCAAGTAACCCATCTCAATCATGAGGAAACACAAGATTATGAAATCAATGGATAACTACTACCCATGTATATGCCCATACATATACCCAATTTATCAAGTGACTCATCTGAATCATGAGGTAAACACAAAGGTCATAGACTCAGCTCAAACCAGGATTTTCATTATCGAAATCGTAACTCCTAAAAAGACCCATCTCTGGAATGTACAGTGGTCCTATCACGACTCTGAGGTACTGCTCACTAACCTAAGAGTTCTGAGGTACTCCTCCTATCGAGTACTGTGGGTCTGATGCTACAACCAAGTGCTTCCCACCATGGGTTTGCCACTACAACCAAGCGCTCCATCTCATAGCCTCCAGAGGTACTCCTTCTGTTGAGTACTGTGGGTCTGCCGCTACAACTAAGCGCTCCTCCGTCGTGGGTCTGCCGCTACAACCAAGTGATCCCCCTCATAGCCTCCAGAGGTACTCCTTCTATTGAGCACCGCGGGTCTGCCGCTAGAACCTAGCGCTCTTCCACCGTGGGTCTGCCGCTACAACCAAGCGCTCCCCACTGGGCTATCTGAAACACACCGAGTCGATCGGTCAAGCAATCATCAGGTCTCAGCCGTCTACACGGTCTCCGTACTCTGCACGTTCGTCTCCGGGAGGGTCCGCTCCATGAGCTGTTGGTCGATACTACAAGTATCACAAAGTTCCACGAAGAAGTATCTCAAAGGACCGCCTCGTCACAGGGGTCTCAATGCAACAGACGGCGCGTCAATCGGACGTCCGGTCTGTGAGTTACTAGCCTTTTCGTCCCCGGGGCCCGGTTGGTTTCGTGTGCGAACCAACCCAGCCGTATCTCAACTGTACCCCGAACTCTCATAGGGTATACTCATAGGGACCGTTTCTCCACGTGATCACCAACGCCGCTGACGGTTCGTCAAACGGACGTCCCGTCTGAAAGTTATCAGCTTTTCCGTTCTAGGGGCCCGGTTGGATTCGTGTGCAATCCAACCCGGCCACTATCCAACTACATCCAAACCTAAGGCGAAGTATGCCAAAAGTTCTGTCTCATCAAGAGGAATTCAATGAGACCGATGGTGCATCAATCGGACGCCCGGAGTTCATGTTACGAGAGTTTCCGCTCCGACGACCCGGTTTGTTCCGTGTACGAACCAACCCGGACGAACCCAAAGTATTCCGAAACCTTGAGTGCGATATGTCAAAACGACCGCCTCGGTTCAAGGATCGCATCTCTGCTGATGGTATGTTTATCGGAGGCCCGTAGCCCATGATACGGGCAAAAGACGGAAAAGGTCCGAAAACGGGGGGTCGGGGCCCGGACCGACCCAGCCCAACCCCCCTGGGTCGGCCCGAACCGGGTTGACCCGACCAGGGTCCGGGTCCGACCCGGCCAGCACGGCCTAGCCCGTCATGGGTGGCCCGGCCCGGTTTGGGCGCGACCTGGCCCGGCCTCCAGGCGGTTTGGCTCGGCCGGTCGCGGCCGAGCAGTGCGGGGGGCGCACTGCCCCCGCGTGAAGGAACTGCGGCCCGCATGGGGCCGCCCTTGCCAGTGGACGCGGCAGCCGGCCGCATCCCATCCCTCGCCGGACACGCGCGGTCGCGGGTCGGCCGGCCTGCCACCGCGGCTTCAGCCGCGGTGGTTCTACTCGGCAGCGTGCCGGGCGCCGCCGCCTCCCGTCGTCGTGCCGGTGTGGCGCGCCGGCGGGTGGCTCCGCGGACCACCGGATGAGTTCCGGTGGTCGGAAATTCACGCGGTCTTTGCCAAAGGCCCTCTTTTGGTCCATCCTTCACTGTGAGGACCTCGCTTCGCCCATGCGTCCTGGTTTGCCGTCGTCCGCCGTTTCGCACACCAAGAACGAAAGGGGCGGTGGGTTCAGACTTGTTCGTTGGTCCGCACCCACCGTGTTAGCGGTTTTAAATATCTCACAACAAAAATTTAATCAAACGTCGCGGGTATAAATCACAAAGATTTAGATGAATCAAACCCATACCTCATCGTAGTCGTCGGACGTGAGTTCGTCGCGGAGATGATCGTCGCGGAAAAAGAGGATCGTCGCGTCGCGGAAGGGCGTCACTGTCATCGCGGTACACGGCGTCGCGCCGTCAAACTCCATATTAAAATCACATAGATTTAATTACATCAATTAAATCCATGTTGAGGATATAATTCACAAAGAATTAAGGAACCGTAATCCCCTACGTCAAGCAGTTGATAATCGATGATTGTTGCGGGGATGAAACGTCGCGGAAGAACGCCGCGGAAGGAGAATCGTCGATGTCGCGGTACACGACGTCGCGTCGTCGATCTCCGAGGGTTTGGCATTCTTCGTCACCTTTCGTCGAAAGCCAGTGTTCTTCGCATTCTTCGCGTTCTTCGCATTCTTCACGTTTCTTCGCGAAGGAGTATGAAGATAGAGTTTCTCCAAATCCTCTCAACAAGCCACCCCCATGAAAGACATGTGTTGGTCTTATTTTATTCCCATGCCAACGATTGAAAAACAAAGTTAAGAAATGAACCATTAATTCGATGAATCAATGGTAACGACCTAACTTCCCAATTAATAGGGGCATTAAGAATTTAATAAACGCACCAGTTGACTTTCATTTAAAAGGGTTTTCGCGGGTGCGTTACTTAGAGGAAAAGAAACGGTGGGGCTCGTGCGGGCCCCACCTCACAAATATCCTACCAAGAGGGTAGGATATTTTGGGTTCCACCCTATCCGCTTCAACTTATCATAAGTGGAATTAAGTGTCTTTAAGTGGCTTTAAGTGAAATAAAAATAAAGTTGTCGCACCACTTTATTTTATTTCTTAACGTAACCCCAAAAATTAAAAACCACACCCGAGCAAACGCAACTCTGGAGAAGGCGTTTCTAAGAAAATACCGGCGCTGCAATTCCTTCAGCGCCCTCGGAATTCGATTTCGAGCACCGGTTAAAAAGTTAGAAAAACCCACTCGTTCGTTCACTAAACGTACCTGAGCCAATCTTCGAAAAAAGATTCTGGGCACACCGGGCCTCGGAATCTGGTGCCGTCAGAAACTGCGTTCTTGTAAAATTCCAAAGAAAATTAAGAAAAAGAAAATTTTCCTTGAAATTTCCAGGTCTTTACATTTTTAATATATATTTTTTTTGGGTACTCGACTCACCCCCCCCCCCCTTGAGTTACCCACTTTGGTCAAAAAATATATCATCAAAATATACTGCTTGTAAAATTATTTCACTCTATCTAAACTGTTTGTTGGCCAATGAATCACATTCAATATATATAAAACCAAATTAATTTTTGGATTCCTCAAACTAAATTTTCCATCATATGGATGCTCTATTTAACAAAGAAATGAATATCTATTACTTTCATACTTTATGGGAACTCTATAGAGTTAAAAACCATTTTGGTTGTGTTATAGATACATTTTCCAAAATGTTTCCTTTAAGGAATTTTTTTTGAATCCCATATTACAAATATCATAATCATAAAAAACACTTATATTTAGTAGAATTTTTATGGATTTAAGAATAAAAAATATAGAAAGGGTTTCATTATATTAAATTCCTTAAAATTGTGTAAACCCTTTTTCCACTAGTATTTCTTGATAGATAAAAAATTTACCTTCCAAATCCATTTTCTTCATGAATAACCATTTTCACCCAATGAGTTTTACATATACAAGTGGATTGATCAGAACACAAAAATAGTTTTGATACTTGGAATTCATTTCAGAATTCATGTTTTCCTTCCATATTGTAACTTCTATGCTCTCTATTACTTCCTTTTGGGTTATGAGTTTATTATTCTCAACCAATAATTATTAACCATACACAATGACTAAAAAAATTTAACTCTATTGTTCTATAACGTATATATTTCTCTTATGTAGTACTTGTGTCTCTATAAAAAATATCTTCTATAGTGACTGGTGGAACTTGTTCCTATTCAAAATTCTATATATTGTCAGCATCAACTTCATCAAGAGTGGATTTTTATCCCACAATATTTTTTTAGGTTGAGATACTTATCAATGAAGATGAAATAACAAGCCACCATTGCCTAGTTTTTTAGGGGAATTATGTAAATATTCTCTAGTTTTATTAGGATATTCAATAAATATACACTTTAGGCCTTAGGATCCTAGTTTTTTCTAGTAATGTTCTTAACAAATCCCTCACAGCCCTATACATGAATATTTGACAACTCACATTTCCTTCCATACTTTAACTTGTATTATATTCCACTTTATTATTTAATTGACACATAGTCTATTTTTTATGTCATTGTTTCCAATTTGTATCCCCAAAAGTATAATGAAAGATCATGATGACTCATAATTTACCTCACCATTTCCAACAATGTGTGGTTCCTCATTTCACTAACCCTATTCCATTATGGTGTATAAGGAGGATTGATTTTAGATAAAATCCCAAACTCTTTGATATATTAAATGAAATCATAGTATATATACTCTCAGACATGATCATGTTATATCTTTTTTATCTTTATTACTACCTGATTATGGACTTTATTTTTTAAATCCTTAAATATATTAAAGGAATTTAACTTCTACCTCATTAAATTTAAATATCCATATATACTTATGTCATTTTAAAAAGTAAGGAATCATGAATACCCACCTCTAGGTTCTAATAAAAAAAATATCACACACATTTTAATGTAACAATTATATAATATCTAAGGCTATTTTACCCTTCCAACCAAATAGAGGTTTGTTCATCTTTCCTTACAAATAAGTGTGACATCTGTAAAGTGGGTTCAGCTAAAAAGAATCTAAATACCCGTCTTAGTATAGATTTTTGAGATACTTATCATTTACATGACCATGTTGGTGATTCAAACATTAGGTGTGATATGTGTCATGAAAACGGGATTCATTATTTATTTCCAACTGTTGGTTTTCATATTCGAATACATAAAGATAGATATTCAGATGCATCATTATTAGAGTTGGTTTTCTAGAATCAACTTCTATGTACATTATTATTACATGTATTCATGTATTTCAATATTAATAAAACATATTATCATGTCATGATGGTTCTTCTGCAATCCATGGTATGTGTTAATGTTATAAGTGTACTTATCACACTAAAAGTCCATTGTCATTATCTACTATGATGAGAACCTAGAAGTTACATAAAATATTTTTAAATATAAGTTAAATTGCTAAATGATATAATTTTACGAGACATAAAAGATATAATAAATTTGGGGTGGAGACTCATAGGACTTTGAGATGATTTCTCATAGTGTACACCCTTGGTAATATATAGTATAGGAGATTATGAGAACATGAACTTCCAAAAGGAAATCCACATCCTTATGTTTCATTTTATATTATTATCTATTGATGTTTTTATTGAACCATAGAATATAATATTATTATTAATACATTTCATGAAACATGTACATTAATGTATTGATGAATACTATAATGACATATGCTTTCACCGAGGTATGATATATTGGGTGCGCTATAAGTGATTGGTGTGGTGGCCGATTTATCCATACACCATGACATTGATCACCTGCCTTTGGAGTAAATACATATAATCATTAGTTTCAGGGAAAATTTGGGTGCATGCATCTTATAAGAATGTGTTGTTTTTTCCATGTCCTTCTTGAGTCAACTCCCACGATATACTCTTTTTTTGAAGTAACATCTTGTTTTATTTTAGTATTCCTCCACACTGATAGCCATCCTTGATTCCATTTCATGATAATAAGGATGATCCATCTAGTGGTGAGGCATTGGTATAGGGGGCATGTACTATATATAACACCTTCAGGTGGTTTACTAGTTGTACCACCATCATTTGAGCACCATATTGTGTTTTCAGTGCCAAATGTAGATATATATAGGATGAATTCATTGCACGAGTTTTAGTGGAAATGAATTCCTAGGTTTCATGGTGATCCAAACCCCAGGTGTCTACGGAATGGCAAGAGGCGGTCACTCGCATTTTCTTCCTTGTGAGTATTCCTAAAAATCATAAGGAGGCCTCAAAGAGATTATTTATTTAGGATATATTGGGTAATGGTGGAGCTTAGTGAATCAGTCACATGACGAGATAGTTATCCCCTGGTTAGAATTTGATCATCTATTCCGGGGAGGAGTTATATATAGACACATTACAATCAGTCCACATATAGGTTCTTCTGCATCTGTAGTAGGCTTGTTTGACCATGGGGAAGTACTCAGTGAGGTTTACTTATCTCTCATGTTACTCATTGGATATGGTATGGTATTAGTCCTTCAGATCTTGGAAGATTGAGTAGGTCATACACTGAGACATTAGGGCTTTAGTGGTATCTATTTTAATTCCCAATTATGTTGTGGTGCTTGAGAGAGCCTTAGTAGGGGAGAGATTTTTGGAAGGGAAGAAATTGATAGTAGGTGCTTGTAGTTGGAACCCTGTAGCTAATACCTCAATATAAGGTAGTTAATGGAAATAACAGGGATCCAAGCATGTCAAACCCATAATAAGGGGATCCTAGGACATAGTTTTAGTAGTGAAGGTCTCTTAGGGTGGATTAAATCATCTAAGGTAGATGTGGTGTTTCCCCAATGATATTTAGGGACATGTGTCTTAGGATTGTATGACCCATCATAAAGATGGTCATGAGACAGTTGAGTGACCACTGATAAAAATACAGAGTCAAGAGAATTGTGATTCATAGGGTGGAGAATGTGGAAGAGGGGCTGGTAGAGTATAAGGATGTGATCATATATTTGACCTATTACCACCACCACCACTAGGTGGCCCACACCATGCTCAGGGAGCTTGTGGATAGAAACGATTACTGCTACAAGATATCTAAGCCTATGACCCTAAGGCTTTAGGGATTGTATGATGTATGATTACTGAATTTTATACTTTAGTTGTAGTATTGATAGATATAGTTGTGAGTCATTCCTTCCTTTTCACTTCACATATTCAATACATATAAGTTCCAGTTGAGCCACTAGCTTGACCCTTATAGTTAGAGACTCGAATAGTTGTTGACTCATTGATTGAGCACTTGTGCTGATAGTGCCTCTTGATGCTTGGAGGTGAGAGTTTTTTTAGGGATCTCTTTATAAAAGAAACAAGGCCTAATGAAATAATATTATTATTGAACTATCTATCCCAATTTCATGTCCATATTGACTATTTAGGTGAAGGATGTGGTGTTTTAGTTGTTACGGAATGAGGTTTTCCTTTGTTGGTGAAATGTAAACCATGGTAGAGAAGGACAACCTGAGGCATAGGACAGTGCATACAATTACTCACCATTTTTCTATAATGACTCTTGGAGAAGTGGATAATTTAGGATATTAGTTTCCTATAATGGTGTTGGATAATGAGGACACCTTTCCTAAGGACACACTGGGTTTATCTCCCCTCCGAGAGCTATATTTTTGTCATCGACTTACATATTAAGATGAAACTGAAATATGCACCAGTATATTGGATGGATCCCATAAACCATTGAGAGATGATGGTGCATTTGGATTACTTATTGGAGATGGGATTTGTGAGTCTTATTGTTTCCCCAAGGTAGCCCCTATGTTTTTCACCAAAAAGGAAGATGAGAGCTTGATGGTATGTGTGGAATACTAGACCTTGAATCAAGTTACCATGAATAATACATATCAACAACAAAGTATAAAAAATTTGATCTCTTCAGAGAGGAATAATGGTTCTCAAACAATGGACTCATATTAGTCTATCACCAGCTATGATTACGGGACCAGGATATAACAAATACAACATTCAGATGTTTCTACATTCCCAATGAGTACTTGCTGATGTAATTTGTCATGAAGAACATCCCAAAAGTGTTCATGGGACTCATGTACCAGATCATTCATCATTTCATAGACCGATTCATGGTGGTCTTCATCGATAAAATCCTAGTGTATTTTTTTTTTCTAAGGAGGAGCACACAAGACACTAGAGGATGGTAGTAGACACACTTTGAGAGCACAAGCTTTATGGGAAGCTCATGAGGTGTCAATTTTTGGATTCAAGAGGTTTATTTTCTAGGAAACATCATCATTTATGATGGATTAATAGTGTAATTTACAATAGTTAATTCATTTATTTCTTGGGAGCCACCCAAGGGTTTTGTTAAGGTGTGGAGTTTCCTGAGGTTGGTTGGTTACTATCAGAGGTTTGTACCTGATTGCTCAAGAATGGAAGCATCTTTCATAACCTTTACCCAGAAGGGCCTTCCATTCATGTGGAAAAAAGGTTCTAGAAATCCTTTTAGGATCTAAGTTAAAGGTCTATGAGGGCTCCCATCTTGAGGTTTCAATAATATGGTGTTGATTATGTAGTGTTTTGTGATGCATCAGGGATCATACTTGGTTGGGTTCTGATATAGAGGCAGGTGGTTGTTTCCTATGGTTCATTCCAGTTGAGACCACATGAGAAGAACTAAATGAACCCTGATCTTGTGTTATTAGTGGTATTTATCACCCTGAATATGTGGAGACACTTTGTTTTGGTTTAGTGGTTTATCATTTACTCTGACCACAAATGTCTCAAGTGTTTCTTCTCACAAAAGGATCTTAATTTTAGACAATGGTGACGGCTAGAGTTCTTCTAGGACTATGAATTTGATAATGTCTATAATATTGAGAAGGGTAACATGGTAGAAGATTCTCTTATCATTATATCACATTCTCATTTGTTGGTCTAGGAGTCGAAGAAGTTAGCTTCATTGTAGTTGTCCTTTGTAGACAAGGATGGTGATTAAAGTTCCTCGTTGGAGTATTATATCACTGAGAGGGGGAGGGGTGAATCAGTGATACTCTTTTACTTTTATTTTTCTTTTCAATTGAAAAAACATTTTCCTCCTATTATGGATTTTAATTCCCTCCATAGAGAAAAAACAAGGCACATTCACAAGAACACATAGATTTACATGGTTCATTGTTCAATAAAAATAGCTTTGTCCTTAGTATGGTTTGGAAATGATCCAATACCATACAATCCACTAATAAACAACCCTTAGAATAAAACGAGTAGTATGTTACCTTTCACTAATGTAGATCTATGAAAAAATCCCACTAGTGTGTGAGCACCGACTTAGCACAATAGAGTAATAAAATTGTTTTGTAACAACTCATATTACATGCACTTCTTTCCAATTATACAAATGTATTAAAATTGTAATACAATTCATCAATTTTGTACCCATAAGAAATGTAAGAACCACCTGGACTTTGTTATGAAGCATTGAGTCTGATCTTATTTGAATAAAATTATTTCAAAACAAATATCCCATTCTGATTCCTTCAACACAAAGCTTCCATTTCAATTTTTTGATAGAAAACAATAGTGTAGAATCAGCACCACTTCAATTCCCAAATACAATTTTTGATCCAAATAGAATATGAATGAATCAGAACCACCCAAAACAACTACCGATTCAAACATAATTGATATATACTTCTCTCTAGAAACTCGGAGCTTCTCTCTCTTCTACAAGCCACACAAGTACAGTGTACTTTACACCTTTTATAGGTGACCCAAAACATGTTTAGGCAGGAATCCCAAAATACTTTCACACTTACTTAAATTCACACAAATCTGAATTTCTCTTGAAATTTCAGAGCAAATATGACTTTGTCAGTGCTTCTTGATTCTTCTCGAATATTATACAATTTTTGTCTCTTCTTTTCCAAAATCCCATTTCAATTTTCAATAAAATTAAAATTGATGAGAAAAATATGATTTTGAATCTGATTATCTCATACTGATTTCTTTCAATAAATACTTGATACAAATCCAATAGAATGTGTTTAATGAAATGCACTTCTCCACATGAGATACATTCACTATTTTAAAAGAAAGGCTCCCCATTTGACAATTAATTCACCAGAATCCTTCTCTTTTCTTTTCACTTTACCCACATGAGAAAACACAGTTAATTCATCAACATGTTCTTGATTCTTGACTAAAATCATGACTTTGAAGTCATTGAGGATTAGCTTTAGCATCGTTTGAATTCACTTGGAATGTATTGTAACTTTCCATCCATTCATGATTCATTATTTTCATCTCATCCCAATAATTATCTTTTAAAATAAAAATGGTCTGGATACTATTATCATGAATAAAATCATATCTGGTTACGATCATTTTGGGCATGATACAAAAAAATATTAATTTGATTCATTCGCAATCGACACCATCTCTTACATTGGCACCACTTTCCATCAGTACCACTTCATTCATTCTACTACGGAGTTATGATACATCTGGGTATGATCCTTTACCAATTAGCATGATATCTTACTCTTCATTCCACACCTTGTTATAAATTTTCACCCCCCGCTACTGTGAAATTGTAACCACAATATTACAGTGAAATCGTAACCATATTTTACACTAAAATCATAACCATCTTTTTCTCTGAATTCATAACCAGCATTTACTCAAAAATCATAACCATCTTTTACTCTGAAATCATAACCATATTTTAATCAGAAATCATATCCAGCTTTTACTAAGATATCATAACCATATTTTACACTGAAATTGTAACTTGATTTTACTCAGAAATTGTAACTAGCTTTTACTCTGAAATCATAACCATATTTTACTCTGAAATCGTAACAAAATTTTACTTAGAAATATTAACTAGTTTTTACTATAAAATCATTACTATATTTTACTCAAAAATCATAACTAGATTTTACTCTGAAATCCTAATAAGCTTTTACTAAGAATTCATAACTATATTTTACTCTAAAATCGCAACCAACATTTACTTAGAATTCATAACCAGCTTTTACTCTAAAATAGTAACTAGTTACAGTGATAATAGTACCACTTCTTTAACTTCGAACAATTTTTTTCTAAATGTTTTGAAAAATAATCTGAATACAATTATTTTTTAATTGGCAGCAACTCTTTGACTCTCCATTTTTTATATCACGTTTTAATCACAAGTTCTCAATGAAAATCTTGATCTATATGAAATACAATCCAGAAAAGCATTGTCACAATTAACATTGGTATTATTCTTTTCAAAACAGTCCAAAAACTATTGTTTCCAGAAAACAATGTGAAGTGATTTCCTTTATTAAAAATATACCTTGTAAACAAAAGACAACACTAGAAACCTTCATCACCTTGATCATCATCTTGGTCCCAATAGTCTCCCCCTTTGGATTTTGTTGTCATCCATGTTTCATAAATTACTGAACTTTGTATTCTCAAGAAATGGATTACATATCAAAAATTCTAAGCCTATGTTATCTAACTGATTATAGTAAACAAGAATCATTAATATCAAAAAAATGATATCCAAAATAGTGATCATAACCACCTATTTATTTTCTTTTTTATTCCTGGAAAATAATTCCACTTCTTTTCTTACAAACACTCCAAAAAAAGTTAGAATAGTTCACACACTAAATAATTCTAATTTCACATCTTTCCCACAACTCTCTCTTTTGTTCAATACATTTATTAAACAATCCAAAGGTAATATGAGATAGGGGAAAGATACACATACCACAATCATGAAGATAAAGAGGTTGGACAACAATGTTCAACCTCATTTTTGAGAAGGATTCCTTCGATAAAGGTTTTGTGAAGATATCAACAACTTGTTCTGATGTTGAAACATAATCCAAATTCAATTCACTCTTCTCCATAAGCTCTTTGATGAAATGATATTTTATATCTATATGTAGTGAATGATAATGTTGCACTGGATTTCTACAGTGATTGATTGTACTTTTTGTTTCACAGCCCATGATCAAGGGTAATTTCACTTCAACAAGTAAGTATTACAATTGTGTTTTCATCCACAAATGTTGAGTAGTGGCTTCAGTAGCAGCCAAATACTCATCTTAATCCATACCAACTATTACTGATATTTTTTTCTTCGAATTCCAACTAATAAAATTCTTTCCCAAAAAGAATACACCACTAGAAGTAGATCTTCTGTCATCAACAATTTCTACCCAATATGCATCAGAATACCCAAATAAATAAACACAATCTAAGATGAAATACTTGACTCTGAATTCTTTTGTGCCTCTGATGTTTCTAAGAATTATTTTTCCATCAATAAGATGTGGATATATTGGATCACTCTAAAATCTTGAACATAAAGTAACAACATAAACAATGTTAGGTCTTGAGGTAGTAAAATACAATAGACATCCAATCATCATCTGATACTCTTTCTGGTCGAGTTATTTTCCATCTCGATCTTTGCCCAGTTTTGTTCCCACTGAAATGGGTGTTGAATCTGGTTTTGAATTTTATATTCCAAACATATTAAGAAATTCTTTAGTATACTTTTATTGGGAAAAGAAAATGTATTCTTTATATTGCTGGATTTGTAACCCAAAAGAGTATTTCATTTCTCCCAGCAATGACATTTCAAAAACATTCTTCATTTGTTTAGAAAATATTTCATAGTTTCATTTGTCATTCTAAACAATGATAATATCATCAATATAAATAATTACTATGAGGTAATACTCTTTAGTTCATCTGATGTAAAGATTTTTATCCACAATTCCTTTGCTAAAATTCATCTTTATTAAGCATTTATACAATTTGGAATACCATACCCTCCGATCATGTTTTAGGCCTTCAAAGACTTTTTCAATTTTTACACATAACCACCATCTTTTCCAATAATAAAGACACAAGGTTGTTCAATATAAACCTCTTCTTCAAGATCACCATTTAAGAATGCATATTTTACATCCATTTAAATGATCTTGAAGCCCCATTGTGCAGAAATAGAAAGAAAGATTATCATTTTTCATGTATTTCCACTAGAGAATAGGTTTCATCAAAATCAATACCCTCAATCTGTGAATACCCTTTGCAAACCAATATTTCTTTATTTCATATAGATTCGTCTTCTTCATTATTCTTGTTCTGGAAAACCTATCTTGTGCCAAAGATGTTTCTATTTTCAGGATTGGGTATGAGTTCCCATGTATTGTTCTTTTAAATCTGATCCAATTCTTCATTCATGGCTTGAACCCATTCTGGATGCTCAAAATCTTCTTTCACATCATTCGGTTCCACCATTTAATACAAAGATGTATGTGTTATATAATTGGTTTTTATTCTTGTTTGAACCATCTAAGGTTGATTACCAATTATATTCTATACTTGCAAATGTTTCCTCAGCCTTTGGTAATATTTTTTATTATCTTCGCCTCTTGAAATAGTTTAGTCTGATTATTTTTCATGAGAAGGAATACACTTTTCTGTATCATTATCAGAATTGATTTCTTCAACTTGCTCAACATCATGGTTTTCTTGATCATCTTTCTCTTTCTCATATATTTCAGTAACATTCATATCAACTGAATCAAAAATTCTTTTTGTTTTTTGTTGTAGCATCTGTATCCTCTTCCTTCTGGAGAGTATCCAAGAAAGATTCCATCCTCACCTTTTTTTGTCAAACATATCATAGTTTCTACCAATCTTTTTTCTAATACAAGGACTCCCAAAATCTCAAAATTGATTCCAATTTGGAGTTTTTCCATAAAACAATTCATGTACATTCATACCTGATTGAGGCATGTAGAAACAATGGTTCTGAATATAAATAGCAGTGCACATGGATTGCCTCCAAAATTAATGTGAAAGAACATGATCATGTAACATGTTTCGTCCCATTTCTATAAGGCTTATATTATTTCTTTCAGTAACCCCATTTTGTTGGGGAGTGTTTGGAGAGTTATTATCATTCCAAATTCAATGCTTCTCAAGAAATTTGTCAAACTCTTCACTTTTGTATTCCCCACCATTATCGGTTCTCAACTTCTTCACAAAATACTCACATTCTTTCTCAGATTTTCATATGAAACTTTTAACCATTTTCAATTAATCTGATTTGTGTTTCATATACATAACACAAGTAATGCGAGTAAAATCATCAATGACAATAATGAAGTACGTATCTCCATGTGTTGATTGTTTTCACAATGTCCCATATATATTGGAATGAATTAGTTCCAGGGACTGTTTTGAACTAATATCAACATTTTTATGCACAACATTTGTAATCATTCCTTTCTGAAAAATTGTGAAAGACTAATCTCTACTTCTTGGAAAATCAGGAATGTCTCGAACACGTTCTCTTTTAAATAACTTTCTCATGTTTCTCTAACACATATGACCAATATTTTTATTCCATAACAGATTCTCTTCCACCATACATATCTAAAAAGAGTTTTGTGAGTAACCAACCTGAAAAAAAAATTCCTTTTGTACGTTGACCTCTTGTAACAATCTTTCCATATTCCTCACTCATTACAACCAATCCATCTTTCATGAAGTTAACTTTTTTACCCTCATCACAAAATTGTGAAACACAAAGAATATTGTGTTCCACCCCATCAACATAAAATGTTTTCTTAGATTTCATATTTTCTTTTCCAATGATGGCTAACCCAACACCGTAGATTTTCAAGTATTCAACATTTCCAAATGTCACCGTTTCTTCTTTAAAATCATTCAGATCCAAAAACAATTTCAAGTATCCTGTAATGTGAAAATAACACCCACGATCAAGTATCCTGGGTCATTCTCCTTTCATGTCTTTTAGTGCAATTTCAACAACAAATTCCTTTTTTCGATTCTTTTCATTATTCACCTTCAGATTTTGAGAATTGAGAATCTTTTGATGAGCTGGTAAAAAAACAAGGCATCCTTTCACAAGGTGTCCAGGTTGTTCACATCTTTCACAAATAATTTCCAAGGGTTGAAACCTATTTTCAATCTTCACTTTATTATTCTTAGATTTCATCAAGAAAACATTTTCATTTTTATTTCTTTGTGGAGAATGACTCCCCCTAAGTCACTTCCAATAATAGCCTATTGGATAATAATAATGTTTTTTATTGAACCAATGCATACTAATCATAAAAAGATTATTTTCCTCTGAAACCTCCACACAGATCAGAATTGTAAATGTGTTTCAAATCCACCTTCTTCTCTTTATTTTCTGAGTCAACATCCTTTCTATTATCAATAGGATTATTTATTTATTTTTCTGAATTATTGGAACTAGAAGCATTGGAAACATTTTCAGATTCAAAATTTTTCAAAACACTCTCAACCTTATTTTTCTTGGATGCATACATAACTTTCCTATCTTTCATTATTTCAAAAACAATTCCATTCATATTATCTCCCTTATAAGGTATCTTTTGTTTATCCTTATCAAGTTTATAATTATGAGAACATTCACCAACTTCATTTATAGAGTTTTGGAAACATAGAATTTTCTCATCATCATCAGAGTTTTTTTGTTGGATAAGTTCCAAATATTCTTCTTTTACATTCATATTCACCTCTTAATGCTCATTAAGATTCTTTTTATATTCAAGAGATTTCTTCAAAACAAAAATCTCTTTAATTATATTTTCTTTCTTACCAGCAATGAATTTTTGGTTTCCTGGCCATTCATCATCCATCTTTTTGTTTTCCTTTTCGTTCCTTCTACTCTTTCTCAGACATTCTTTCAACTCTTCTTTCAGATGCTTCTCATGATGATCTTATTCCACTTCCAAAATAATAATTTTTTATTATTAATAATTATATATTGTAGTGAAAGTATTTTCATTACCATAAAAATGTATTTTTTAGATTTAGCATCACTCTCTTCTTCTTCACCATCTTTGGGAAAGAAACTACTTCTTTTTTTTGATTTTAGGAATTTATTTTCTTTTCCTTTATCTCCCTTTTTCTTCCACGATCTCCTCATATTTCTTTCTTCAATATCACTATCATATTATTTATTTGTTTGAGGAAAATTATCCACAAAGTGACGAACACCTCCATATTCAAAACATTTTAAGGGAATATTCCCTTTGTATTTCCCTGTACCTATTTTCACTTTATTAGAAAATAAGGATTGGATTTTAATGAGATTTTTAAATACCTTATTTTTAGAATTAGAATCACTAAATTAATCTTGAATAAAAATCTTCATTGACTTTTCTTTCTTCATATCCTTGAGAGAAATTTCTCTATTAGCCTTTGTTTTGTTATTCATAGAATTATCTCTTCTCATTTTATAAGTGACAAGTGTGCTATATAAATCATCAAGAGAAAATGTTTCAGGATCTCTATTTTCGAATGAATAAACTATTTAATAGAATATTTAAGGTAGGATTATAAATATCTTATCAAAAAATGTAGACTCTTTCAGCTTTTCATCAAGACATCTGATAGTACTCACAATTTCATTCACCATAGCAAATAATTCTCCTAAACATTCATGCTCACCAATATTCAAATCTTTATACTTCAATATCCATATTTGTATCTTTTCCTTATTCACTTTTTTATTTCCTTCGTATATGTTTTTTAACTTATCCCATATATCTTTAGCTGCAGAAACACCTTTCACTCTCAAGAAATCACAATAAAAATATGATGAAAATATATCATTCTTGTCCCTTCCATCATTCTTAATAAACTTCTTGTTAACTGGTGTAAGTGGAATATAATCATGGGAGGAAACCCAATTGTTTCCTATTTGTGAACATCATAACTGATAGACATAAGATATGGAAGAATTTTATCTTTTTAGATATGATAGTTCTTTTCATCAAAGACAGGAATACCTTTATTTTTCACATGGTTCACATTCTCCATCATCAAAGAATAACGATGGGAAAATTCACACTAACACCAATTAAAAGTGCCCATTCAGAGTAATGTATCACTAAGAGGGAAATGTGATGAATCAATGAAAATATTTTTATTTTATGTTTCTTTTAAATTGAAACAACCTTCACCTCTTTTTACGGATTTCAATTCCCTACAGTGAAACAAAAACAACACACATCCATAAGAACACAAATATTTAAAAGGTTTTATTTTCAATAAGAATAGATACATCCTTGGTATGGTTTGGAAATGATCAAATACTATAAAGTCCACTAAGAAAACAATCCTTGGATTACAATGAGTAGGATTTACCCTTTCACACATGTATCTGAAGGTTCTGGGTGTAGCAGAATATCGTGGGTGGATGTTCCCACTTGGCGTTTTGTCCTTATCAATGATCAATCCGGGATCAATACGAAGATGAACGCCAGTCTCCACAGATTGATTCAGAGAAATGGACAAATAAGAAGAAAGGTCCCAAAACCAAAAAAGTGGATTGTCACAGGTTGATTATAATTAATCTAATTAATTGAAAAGAAGTACCTTTTGGTGTTCTTTTATCTTTGATATTCTTGATCACGTTCCGATGTGATTCGTCTTTGTGTCGCAGAAACCAAGTGTAGACTTCCTCTAGCGGTGATCCACACGTGCACCTCGTATATCTGGACATCTCCAAAGGAGTCTCCAGGTGCTAGAATAGAGAAACCTTTGCTTTCGTTGTCCGCCTTAGATCGTCTTGATCCAATGGAAGAGGATCTCTCTCAGTCTTGAGAGTGTTATTGGAGGAAGAGGTTCATTCGGCCTTGAAATAATTCTTTATAATTGTTGTGCACAACGATTATCTTGTTAGGAAAAGAGTTGGGGTTGTGAGTATTTTTATAATTGGGTTTGAGGTTGTAGAGTTATGAAAATAAATAAACATGTTACACGTTTTATTTATTTCATTGTCTCTTATTGAAAACCCCATGTTGAATAATTAATTCCTTGATATGCACCAATGCTAACTATAATAAATATCATTTAATAAAACAATATTATATCCTCAAAATCCTAACTGGAAAACTACATGGCGTGTAATCATTAATACACGGCATGTACTTATTTTCCATAAAAATACACAGCATGTAATCATTAATACACATTGTTTTACTTGTTTTTCATTTCCTTTCCAAAATGAAAACTACACAGCGTGTAATAATTAATACACGGTGTGTACTTGTTTTCCATGAAAAACTACACGGCATGTAATCATTAATACACTGCGTGTATATCTTGTTTTTCATTTCCTTCTTCTTCCATCATTAAAAATATTTAGTCTTCCTTGAATTATTATTAAACCTCGTATGGGAATAATCTTTATTCTAATTGAGATACTTGGATACACTTAGTGTGTGACCCTCTAGGACTCTCTCTCGTTGGCATTAGGTGGGCTTTACTAAAGTCCATGATTACTGTCTAGCAATGGGTCAAGGCACCCATGTGAAAGAAGATGACACCCCACTGACGTGTCACCTCATACGAATGCTTCCCATGTAATTTAATCTCTTTGTCTCAATATCTCATCAAGAAGGTTTCATGGAAGTGTCAAAAACCTATAAGCTTGATCTGTCATTCTTTGACTTCCAGAAATAAACTGGTCATGTCACTATGGACATGGAATTTGTTCAACAGTTCTATTTCAATCAAAGGGCCCGAGATATCTACTTCCATAAATATGGAAGGGAAAAATCCTTCCCCAATGTATCCATTAACAACATTTCATTCATGAAGCACCCAACATACCCTACTTCCTGCCAACTGTCTTCATGACGGTTTTTGTCACCAAATCTAAGTGCGCGATTCCTGACATGAGATAATGATAATCTTCCAGTCTATAGACCATTACACACACTCGTAGATAGAAATATTCAATGACACCAAAACATGAGGAATTACTACTAGTAGGTCTGTTATCATAATATCCCATCTTGGATATTACAAAGTGTGAACTCCATGAGAGAGAGAGAGAGTCTCATCTTCTTACGAGTACTCACACATGACAGTCGGTATACTATGTATCCTATCATAGTATGTCATTCACCGGAAAAAATTTATTTAAGAATATTGTTATAGCATTTCAAGGTTCTATTCATAGCGGAGATCTTCCATGACCTTATCAATGAAACAAATATTCTAGGACATTATTATATTATAGTCATGTATAACAAAGAACAGTTTATAATTAGTGTACATTCATGTAATCAAAGTTAAAAATAGTTGGTTCTCAGGACACCAACCCTTACAAACTCCCACTTGGACTAGAGCCAACTACCTACCACTTTTCATCCACTAGAACTCACATGATGATCATGTTTTTTCAGAGTCAAGGCTTTAGTAAAGGGGTCCGCCACATTGTCATATGTCGAAATACTACTCACTGCAACTTCACCTCTCTGAGAAAAATCCCTCAAGAGATGATATTTACAAAGTATGTGCTTTGTCTGCAGATGTGATCTTGGATCTTTTGCATGTGCGACCACTACAATATTATCACAATATAGTGTGATAGAATATTTACCGATAGGTACTACATCCATCTCTTCGATGAAGATTCACATCCAAGCTGCTTCTTTATCTGCCTCAGAAGCTACGATATACTCGGACTCCGCTGTAGAATCTGCCACCACGCATTGCTTTGAGATCTTCCAGCTCACTGAACCTCCATTCAAACTAAATTTGTAACCATTCTATGACTCCATGTCATCATGATCAGTTTGGAAACTAGCATCTACATGTTCTATGATGACTAGTTCCCCATCTACTCCCTAAACCAAGAACATATCCTTAGTACGCCTCAGATACTTAAGGATAGTCTTGACTTCCATCCAATGGAGGTCTTCTAGATCAGGTTGATATCTGCCTACAACACTTAATGCATAAGAAACCTCTAGCCTTGTACATAGCATATCATAAATAACTGAACCAATTGTGGATGTGTAAGGGATCCTTTCAATTTTCATTATTTCCTCATGTGTCTGAGGACACCTTTTTTTTGGAATGATGAATTCGATGTGACACTGGAAATAATCCCCTCTTGGATTTTTCCATACTGAATCTCTTCAGTATCTTGTCAATGTATGTACTTTGACTCAAGGCCAGCATTCTCTTGGATCTATCATGATGGATCTTGATCCCAAGAATATATGTTGCCTCGCCCAAGTCTTTCATGGAGAAGCATTTATCAAACCATGCATTAACTGACTGTAAGACAGGTATTTCGTTTCCAATTAGTTATATGTCATCAACATATACTATTATGAAAACGACTACACTTCCACTAAACCTATTGTAGACACAAAGCAGACATTCTTTCTTAACAAAGACAAATTCCATTACAGCTTCATCAAAACAAATGTTTCATGACCTTGATGATTGCTTTAATCCATAAATGTATTTTTGAAAATTTCATACCTTATTGGAATCCTTTGGAGTCACAAACCCTTTAGGTTGTATCATGTTGACATATTCCTAGAGTTTCCCGTTAAGGAATTATGTTTTGACATCCATTTTCCAAATTTCATAGTCATGGTAAGCGATAATGTCCAATAGGATTCTAAAGGATTTCATCATCGCAACCGGTGAAAAGGCTTCATCATAGTCAATTCCTTGACGCTGTCTAAAACCTTTAGCGAAAAGTCGTGCCTTATAGGTGCTGAAATTCCCCTCCATGTTCATTTTATTCATGAATACCAATTTATTACCAATAGGATTTACTTCAAATGGAGGATCTACCAAAATCTGGACTTGGTTTTGGTACATGGAATCCATTTCAGAATTATTGTCTTCTTGCCACTTGGAAACTTATGTGCCTTCAACTGCTTCCTTGTAGGTAATAGGATCATCATTGTCAACCAATAATGAGTCACCATCCTCAGTGAAAAGAAAAATATATAGTTCTAGTTATCTCACCTCTCTCATGCTCCTATGTAGTTCTTGTATCTCTGGAACAAATTATTCTTCCACGGGGATTTGTGGAATCTGTTCTTGTACCAACTCCCATATATTTTGAGCCTCGACTTCATCATAGTCTATCTTTCTCCCACTATCTCTTTTGGAGATGTGCTCCCTCCCAAGGAATATGGCATGTATTTCCATTGTAACCATTTTGTATGAGGGGTTTTATAGGTAATATCCCCTTGTTTCCTTGGGATATCCTATAAAGATACACTTTGTGCCACGGGGTGCAAGTTTGATACCTGAAGATTCCTTAACAAATGCTTTTCTACCCACATACGTAAATTCGATAACATAGCTTTGTGTCCACTCCATAACTCGAATGGAATACCATTTATCGATTTAGTTGGTACTTGGTTTAGTATGTGTGCTGCTGTTTGTAATGCATTTCCTAAAAAGGATAATATAAGACTTGTATGAATCATCATTGATCTCACCATGTCCAATAAGGTGCAGTTCCTCCTTTCACTTACACCATTCCACTAAGGTGTGTAAGAATAAGTGAGTTGAGATAGTATCCCAAACTCCTGTAAGAAATAAATGAAGTCTTTATTAAGATATTCTCCTCCTAAATCTGATCAGAGTTTCTTAATATTTTTACGAAGCTAGTTCTTAACTTCATTCTTGTATTCATTGAATCGATCAAAAGAATTTGACTTATACCTAATTAAGATAATATATCCATATCTATTAAAATCATTAGTAAAAGTTATGAAGTACAAGAAGTCACTCCTTGCTTCAAATGGAAATGGTCCACACACATCTGTGTGAACTAATTATAGAAGCTCTTTAGCCCATCCCCTTTCCCATTAAATGGGGCTTTGGTCATTTTTCCTTGAAGACACGCTCGACATGCACCAAGTGGTTTTTGTTTGAAAGAATATAAATACCGATCTTCATGTAATTTTGTCAAACTTTTCTCATTGACATGAGCTAGCCGGTGAATCCAATGTTGGGTGTGGTATAAGTCATGTGATTTAACTTTGTCATCGATTGCCATTACTTGGTTTGTGTAGTCTAACACATAAAGGACGTTATATAATTTTTCCCTACCAAAAAAAATGCTATCTTTATAAAAGTAGAAACATCCACATCCTAACATGAAGATGAATCCATTAGTATCTAATCTGGATACTAAAATAATGTTATTGGTTACAGAGAGAACATAATAACATCCGTTCAAAATCAAGACCATCCCAATAGGCAATGTGAGTTGGTAGTCTCCGACAGCTACATCAGCAAGTCTAGCTCCGTTTGTTGCTCATAGATCCACCTCACCTTGGTCAATATTTCTGAATCTACATGGTTCCTGTATTTGGATACATATGTGAGCACCAAAAGTAGTATCTAATACCCAATTGGTAGAAACAGATAGATTTCATTCGACAATAAACACACCTGAAGCTTCCCCTAGCTTCCTTGGCTGGGAGCAGTTTTTCTTCCAGTGGCCCTTCTTGCCACATGCAAAACATACAGCCTCATGTTCTCTTTCCTACCCTTTGATATTCCTTTTCTTGGAAGGCCAGAAAGAATCTTTGGGCTTAATGCTCTTTTCCTTCCCTTTCCATTTTTTCACTATGAGGATAGAAGGCTTTTCATGCATCATGTCATTGTCCACTTGGAGAATGAGGATAAGAATATCAGATAGAGACTTCTCAATGTTGTTCATGTTGAAGTTCACAACAATGTTTGAGAATCTATGGGGGAGTGATGAAAGAATGAAATTGGTACCCAGTTTTTCAGGTAGATTAAACCCTAGAACCTCTAAGATCTCAATGTAGCCAATACTACATGAGGCCTAGCTGGAGCACCCTCTCCAATCTTACTCTGAAATACAACCTTGGAGATCTCAAACCTAACATGTCTTGCTCTCTCCTGGTATAGACCACGAAGGAGATAGAGAATGTTATAGGAAACCATGTCTTCATGAGACTTCATTAGCTCACTAGACATTGATGATAGCATCAAACATTGAACGTCACGTGCGTCATTCAAATGTTGATCATAGAACATGAAATATTCATCACTCACCCCTTGGATAGGGGAATCAGGAAGTGAGGACTCCTGCATGAAGAACTTTCTTTAATGGCGTAGGATAACCCGAAGGAACCTAAACAATTCCTGAAAGTTACTTCCGGTGAGATATTGTCTTTGTCCAAAATTGATCACAGAGAAAATGTGGTTGAAGAGTTTGTAATATTGATTCTACAAATTAGAAGATCAGATTTATCAACACATTTTGATTACATTTTATTAAAAATAATAAATGAATTTATTAATTCTCCCACAATTTTATCAAGTACCAATGGCCCTCACCATTGAACCTGGAATGTCTAGTCGCTTTGAAATTCTAGTGGCAAGGGTCCATATTCCCCTTCGCATAACCCTAAAAAGGGTTGGTCTAGAAATTTGAATGTATTTAGGTATGCAGGTCTTTGAAAACTGTGAGCTTACAATTCCTTGATCTGTTGAGTGGACTCCCCAATCCTGAAATCCTATCATGGATTTCCTCAACTCTTGCCTCTAATATTACATCATGTCTAGAAAGGGATACCCCTCTTGATGTAATATGGTTAATTCAACCTAAAATCATTCATAAGGCATTCTTTTATAAAATTAAGTGTCCCATCAAGGGTTGTTAAAACACATAGTTTTATTGAGTCTTTCCCTTAATCAAGTAATGGAAGGCTTGGTCTGACTTAATATGGTATTGAGGGATTTAAATCCTTTATGTGTAGTTTCACATTATCACATGCTTGTTAATATCAAGTTATTAAGTGATGCTTCCTTAAGTGATTAACCATGTTCTGATAATGTTTACGCATATTCCGGTTTGTATTTTATTCCATCTTTGAATGCTTGTTCATTTTATTACTATGTTATCGCGACAACACATACATAATAAATAAACAATTCCATCAGACAGAAATAAAATAAGATGGGATGATCATGAGCTTTTATTGGATAGCTTATCTTGAAGTTTGATAAGCTAACCCTGACCTAGGGAAAAACACCTTGAACTGATGGTTCGTGTTTTGCATCTCCCAGCTATCCACCTTTGTATATTCTTAGGTTGGTTTCGCCTCAAATTCAGGTTTTGAACTATCTCCTCCAGCTTGGGAGATCCTACATTACATGGGGTTTACATTAAATAAACAATGGGCATGCAGGCCCTACATTTTATTGGAATAAGGCTCACATGCCAACGAATTTAAATTAAACAAATTTAAATGAAACCAAAAACACATACAAAGGGTATATGGTCTAGCTCATGATCATCCATAGCATGCAATAAAATTTATGCATATTTAAAATTCAAATTATTTTAATTGTTCTATTATATAAGATAAGTAACGATTGAAATTAATTAATTATGATCTTATAATTAATCAATTATTTATCTTAAATTCCTTTTTTAATTTCCATGAGATTCTTCTCATCCATATCCCTCGTACATGTCTTTGTACTTTTGGAGGAAACCTCATGAAATTCCATTTCTGGAAAGTACACATCGTGTAGTTTATATTTACATGGCGTGTATTCCTTTTCACCCATTATCCAAAGTACACACCGGGGGATTTGGCATGTTTTCTCTACTTTAGAAATTTTAGAGTAAATGGTGTCTAGATTAATCTAACACGGCGTGTACTTCCTTATTATGCAGTTACCGGCCTAGCAATCCCATTTATGCAGAACACAGCTTCTCCTTGTACACAATTTCACTTGGACTAGATTGAACTACATGATGTGTTGATTCAACATACACGTCGTGTATTCCGGTTCCCACATGCCGTTCATTTCTAGTCAAAATGGGGTAATAAATACTTAGGTATAATCAATTCACACAATGTGGTTTGGCAAACCAGTACCGGTTTGTTGAACCTAAGTACACACCATGTAGTTTTCACTACAAACCGTGTATTCTTGTGTTGTACGGACAGAAAGTGAGGCTCCTCCAGATGAGATCCACATTTTTAATTTAATAAAAATCAAAATTAAAATTTTGTTTATCTGATGTGAATTGAGAAATGAAGGAGGAAGAACAGATCTAGTTTATTCAATTTTATAGAATTATTTATCTTCAATTGAATCGAATATAAATGCAAAAATTATCAACAAAATTTAAATAACTATAATCAATGTTGTAACCTCGCTCTGATACCAATTGAATGTTTTGGCATAGCGGAAGCATATTGGTAGATGTTCCCACTTGTATTTTTTTCATTATCAATGATCAATCTGGGATCAATGCGACAATGAATGCTAGTCTCCACGGATTGATTCATAGAAATAGACAAAGAATAATAAAGGTCCTGAAACCACAAAAGTGGATAATCACAGTTTTATTATAATTAATAAAATTAATTGACAAGAAGTACCTTTTTGGTGTTCTTTGATCGTTGATATTCTTGATCACGTTCCGATGTGATTCGTCATTGCGTCGCAGAAGCCAAGTGTCGACTTCCTCTAGCGGTGATCCACACGTGCACCATGTATATCTGGATGTCGCCAAAGGAGTCTCCGGGTTCTAGCATGGAGATACCATTTCTTGTGTTGTTCGCCTTAAATTTTATTGATCTCATGGAATAGGATCTCTCTCTGTCTTGAGAGCATTCTTAGAGGGAGAGGTTCTTTCGGTCTAGAAATAATTCACCAGAATTTTTGTACACAATGATTCTCTTGTTAGGAAAAGAGTTGGGGTTGTGAGGATATTTATAATCAGGATTGACGTTGTAGAGTTATGAAAATAAATAAACATGTTACATGTTTTATTTATTTCATTATCTCTTATTGAAAACCCCATGTTGAATAATTAATTACTTGACATGCATCCACACTGATTGTAATAAATACCATTTAATAAAATAATATTATATCTTCAAAATATCGACTGGAAAACTACACGGCGTGTAATCATTAATACACAGAGTGTACTTGTTTTCCATAAAAATACATGGCATGTAATCATTAATACACGACGTGTAATTGTTTTTCATTTCCATTCAAAAATGAAAACTACATGGCGTGTAATCATTAATACAAGGCGTGTACTTGTTTTCTATGAAAAACTACACGACGTGTAATCATTAATACACGACATGTATATCTTGTTTTTAATTTCCTTCTTCCTCCATCATTAAAACAAATTAGGATTCCTTGAATAATTATTAAACCACGTACGGGAATAATATTTATTCTACTTGATATACTTGGATACACTTAGTGTGTGACCCTCTTGGACTCTTTCTCTTTGGCATTAAGCGGGCTTGCCAAAAGTCCAAGATTACTATCTAGAAATGGGTCAAGGAACCCAAGAGAAAGAATTTGATGTCGAATTGATGTTTCACCTCATAAGAACACTTACTGTGTAATTTAATCCCTTCGTCTCAATATCTCATCCAGCAGGTTTCATGGTAGTGTCATAAACCTATATGCTTGATCTGTCATTCTTTGACTTCCAGAAATAAACTCGTCATGTCACCATGGCCATGGAATTTGTTCGATAGATCTATTTAAATCAAAGGGCCCAAGATATCTACTTCCAAAAATATATAAGGAAAAAATCCTTCCTCGACTTACCCATTAACAACATGTCATTTGTGACGCACCCAACGTACCCCACTTCTCGCCAACTCTCTTCATGACAGTTTTCATCAGCTAATCTAAGTGCGAGAGTCGTGACATGAGTTAATGATAATCATCCAGTCTAAGGACCATTAAACACGCTCATAGATAGCAATATCTGATGACACTAAAACATGAGGAATTACTATTGGCGAGTCTGTTCTCATATTCTCCCATCTTGGAGATTACAATGTGTGAACTCCATGAGAGAGAGAGTCATGTATTCTTATGAGTACTCACACATGAAGAACTTTATACTATGTGTCCTATCATAGTATGTCATCCAACCACAAGAACATTATTTATGAATATTTTTTATTGCATTTAAAGGTTCTCATCATAGCGGGGATATTCGATGACCTTATCAATGAAACAAATATTCCAGGACATTATTATATTATAGTCATGTAGAACAATGAACAATATATAATAAGTGTACATCCAAGTAATAAAAGTAGAAAAGAGTTGGTTCTTAGGAAACCAACCCTTATATTATCACTATGAAACAATCCCACTAGAGCGTGTTCACCCTCATAGCACAATAGAGTAATACAATTGTTTTGTAACAACTCATGTTACCTGTGCTTTATTTTCATTCAACAAATATATTGAAACTATAATACAATTCATCAATTCATTACCTAGAAGAAAGGTAAGAACCACATGGACTATGTTATGAAGCACTGAGTTTGATCTTCTCTAAATATGATTCTTTCAAAACAAATATCACATTACGATTCTTTCAATACCAAGCATCCATTATGATTTTCTGATATAAAAAATATAGTAGAGTTAGCACCACTTCAATTCCCGAATACAGTTGTTGAGCCAAATAGAATATGAATGAATCCACACCACCCAAAAAAATTGTGAATTCAAATGATATTGATCTCTTCTTCTCTCTAGAAACCTAGAGTTTCTCTCTCTTTTGCAAGTCAAACAAGTACAATGTACATCACACCTTCTATAGGTTACCCAATACATGGTTAGGAGGGAATCTCAAAACACTTTCCCTCTCACTTAAATTCACCCAAATATGAATTTCTCCTAAAATATTGGAGAAATTATGACATTCTCAACACTTCTCGATCCTTCTCAAATATTATAGGATCCTCGTCTCTTCTTTTCCAATCTCCCATTTCAATTTTCAATACAATTATAATTGATGAGAATTACATGAGTCTAAATACAATTCTCTTATACTAATTCCTTCAAAACAATTCTTTATACAAATCCAATTAAGTGTGTTTGAAGAAATGAACTTCTCCACTTTAGATACAATCACTCTTTTAAAAGAAAGGATCTCCATTTGACAATTCATTCATCAGTATCCTTCTATTTTATTTAATATTTACCCACATGAGATGACACACTTCATTCACGAACATGTTCATGTATCATGGCCACCTTCATGACTTTGAAATCATTGAAGACCAGCTTTAGCATCATCTTAATTTACTTGGAATGTATTGTAACCTTCCATCTATTCCTGCTTCTTTCTTTTCATCTCATCCCAAGAATGATATTTTCTAAATAAAAATGGTCTAGATACTATTATCTTGAATACGATCATATCTGGTTATGATCATTCTAGGCATGATATAAAACAATATGAATTTGATTCATTCTCATTCGGTACCATCTCTTCCTTTGGGACCACTTTCCATCGGTAATACTTCTTTCATTCTACTAACTGGTTATGATACATATGGGTATGATCCTTTCCTAATCAGCAGGATATCTTACTCTTCATTCAACATCATTTTTTCAATTTCCACCCTTAATATAGTGAAATTTTAACCACACTCTTATAGTGAAATCATAACCATATTTCACACTAAAATAGTAACCAAGTTTTACTCTGAAATCGTAACCAACTTTTAATCAGAGATCGTAACCAACTTTTACTCTACAATATTAACTATCTTTTACTCAAAAGTCATAACCAACTTTTACTTATAAATTGTAACTAGATTTTACTCTGAAAACTTATCCATCTTTTTCTCAGAAATCATAACCAGCTTTTACTCAAAAATCATAACAAGCATTTACTCTGAAATTGTAACAAGCATTTCCTCAGAAATCGTAACCAAATTTTACTCTGAAATCATAACCAGATTTTACTCAAAACTCCTAACCATATTTTACTCTAAAATCATAACCATCACTTACTCAGAAATCGTAACCATATCTTACTCTAAAATTGTAACTAGCTTTTACATAGAAATCGTAACTAGCTTTCACTCTGAAATTGTAACTAGCTATAGTGAAAAAAACACCACTTCTTTTATGACCACCACATTAATTCAAAATTTTTTGAAAAAAAATCTCAATACAATTATTTTTTGATTGGAATCAACTCTTTCACTCTTCCTTTATTCTATCAAGCTTATATCACAAGTTCTCAATAAAAATCATGATTTATATGAAATACAAACTATCAAAGCAATGTCACAATTAACATGGGTCTGATACATTTCAAAACAATCCCAAATCAAATGTTTCCATAAAACAAAGTGAATTTATTTCATTTCATCAAAATATACATTACAAAAATACAACACTTGAAATATTCATCACATTGATCATCATCTTAGTCCCAACAAGTGCTTCATTTATTCAGTAGATGGTTGTTACCCAACCACTATTATAGCTTTTTTGGGATGCTCAACATGGATACATCAACTATAAGACCATTCATACTCTAATATCCACCTGAAATTCCTCTAATAGATATTATGAGGGTGGGATCACATTATAATTTAAATAGGACAGACGATGGTGCCTTTTTATGTTGTAGGTGGAGGTGATGTGGGAATGTCATACATCCCATCTAGAAATGAATCCAGGTGTAGAAAAGGTGTATTAGGACATCCAACATCAATTATTATGGCCAGTAATAAATATGGGACTTAAAGTGTTTGTATCTTGATGCCTCACTTGTTAGTGGGTGAAAGAAGAGAACCAGATTCCAACAGGTTTAGCTCAACCCCATGAGGTGACAAAGTGGAAGTGGGACAGGATTTCTATGGAAATTATGATGTTCTTACCACATACGTATATATGACACAATTCCATCTAGGTGATCATATACCGGCTCAAAAAGTCATACCACTTCGTGGCTATTCAAGATCAGAGTGTTTTATAGAGATTGGGATACCTCTATATGCATAAGATTGTCTAAATATATGTATTTCATTCAATGATCATCCTTGAATGTGATGATCTCTAAACATATCAGCTATGGAGAGGATTATAGGAAGCCTTTGGGGTTCAGTTAAGCTTGATCAAGCCATTTCACCTCTATAATGATATCTAGGAAGAGTGAACCATTTAGGAAATAAAGGACACTTTGAGGGTCTACTTGATATAACTCGTCTATAATTGGGAGGATCACCTACCCTTATTGGAGTTTACATAAAACAATATCTTCAATTACACCATTGGTATGGTTCTATTCAATTATTTGTATGGTTAAATCGGCAGGTCATGACTTTTTTGGAATGATCCATGTGGGTCAGCACTCATCTTCCAAGAGTTAGTTCAAGGTACTACAAAGAAGGTGATGATCATTCAGGTGCGGATGAGGACTATACAGAGCTCTCAAAAGTCTTATGTGTACCCACAATGGAGACCTATGGAGTTAGATTAGGGATAATCTGTGTCCTTGAGGGTCTCACCATGACATGGATTGAGGAGATTTGGCTGAAGTGTAATGTTATCTCCAAGTTTTATTGCTCCCTTCCAGTTACTATATAGAGTTGGTGAGGTGGCATACTCCTTGGATCTACTGATGTAGTGGGACCAGCTACCCGATGTCTTCCATGTGTCATAGTTGAGGAGGTATGTGCACGACCCACAACACATTATCGTCTAGGGAAGGATAGACATTGAGGCTAGAGATACCATTGTAGAATACCTAGTATATATCAAGAGTTAGTAATAGAGGATCCTTCATGAGAGATTTATTCCCCTTGTGTATATCTAGTGGTGACACATAAATCATTAGGACAGTACCTAGGAGTGGGAGACCCGGATGTAAGCCCAATACCCTCATCTTTTTAGTAGGTTTTTCTATTTTTTGAATGAAAATAACTAAGGTGGGGGGAATTTAATGACTCTAATTTTCCATGTATTATTTTTGGAAATTATATGGATTATTTTCAAGACCAGGCACTAAGACAGTATGCTATTTCAAGGCCCTATGTTCCCAGAATAAATATTTAAAATATAATATATATATTAAAAATTTTGTGCATGATGTTTTCTTGAAAAAGTTGAATAAAATTTAAATGGGGTCTGAGAATAGAAATTCAAGTTCATTGTTGAGTTCAGAACACTATTTTTATCATTAGTGTGACATAATCATTTTCTTCAAAGACTGTTTTTGAAAAAAAAATCACTGGTGTAAATAAATAAAATAAATTGATGAATTTATTTATTTATTTTATTTTTATACAGAGGATCTTTTCTCATTTAAATATATGATTATAGAATTTCCTCAAGGTTGGCTGCTCAAACCCTGAAGATTCATACAATTGTAGGAGAAATTTCTTAGCGAACAATGATGGATCAGCATTGGATTATGGATCATTGCACCAACAGAGTTCATGGATCTCATGAATGACTAAAATATAACCATTATCCATTAATAATCAATCTAAAATCTATCCAGGATTTTTTTATTATTTTTATCTTGTTTATTAATCCTAGATGAACATGCATCAATTCCATGAATATAATTGATATTCAAATTCTCAAGAGAATAAAATTTATAGAATTTTTTATTTGTTCACTTTGATTTACCTTTATTCATTCATAATCTTCTAAAAAATGAATCAAGAACAAATGAATAATGGTTGAGGTTCATTCCTACCATTTTATGTCTTATGGTTTTCTCCCATATTTCATTGTCCAGTCATCGTTGTTAATTATTTTCTCCAATGGTTTTACCAATTCATAGTTTTTGATTGTTGCATGACTATTCTTTAATGCAATGGATCAAAAATATGGGTAATGAATATGATGGTGTTTATTTTTCAAGAATCGATAATGATGGTGGATAGATTGAGGGAGAATGAGACCCAATCAAGAGTTCTTTCTTCTTCTCATGAAACACATAGTGTGGTTATAGAAATATAATATTGTTAGTTATCCGAGTAGATCAATGACCCAGGTCCCATCTACAAATGCTAGAAAGGGTCCGCCGACAACAGATCTACATGTTCGAGTGATCTTGGAGGCTTCATCAATATAGCAGATGACGTGGAAGAGAGCCATTGGTTCTAGAAAATCTTGAGTAACGCAGCATGTATTTTGGTATTACACATTGTGTGATTTATTCACATGTAGTTTGGCCCCTCCATGAGGCTCGATGTGTTCCTTGTTGGGTAGAAGACATGGGAAGGAGTACATGGTAAGTGGTACATTGTGAAATCAGACACAAACATGGCCACTTGTACCTAGGTTAATGTTGGATCGATGAGCATTCTATGATAGAAATGGAGTTTGGATTGTATTTGTCATCAATAATTTTTATAAGCTCAGTATGATCTCTAGGAAAGGGATCATATAGTTCCGTAAAGCAACAGTATTGATTGTCACGTTGTTTCCCAGTGTTTGCCAAAATTTTGGGTCCAAAAATTGGAAAATGGAGAATAGTGTTTCTAGAAAAGGGAGTTATGTGCAAGATTGAAGGGTATTTCAAAAGATGAATGCAAGGCCTAATTTTGGATCAGTGCCTCAAAATATGTAAAAGGAAAACATTGCGTGAAAGAATTAAATTTGCAATAAATATGAGGTTGTGTGGAAGAATATTACACGCCCAATGCAATGTCAAAAGGGGTTTTGTGATCTCATGAAGAATCTTGCATGCACCAACAAAGAGGCATTGAAAAATTGCACATAGGGCCATCAAGGCCTATTAATAGGCTTCTACCCCCATAAAAGACTTATGAATTTTCCAATGAAAATATGGTTGCTCAACTGTGTAAAAGATTTGTGTGTGAAAGAATTGTGTAAAGATAATTTTGAGCGCTAGGTGGTCCTTTATTCTGATAATACCATGTGAACCATTTGGTGTTTTTGCACAAAAGATAAGGGTTACACAGAAATTAGGGGTGGTGAAAAATTTATCTTTCACGATAATTCCAAAATCTTTCACGCAAGTTGAGGTATTGCGTGCATGTGTAGTGTTATGCTTCTAACATGCTTCTGAATATCCAGGTTGTGTGATCAGTTCTTTCAAGTGTATCAATTCAGGACTTCGATACAAGAAGTGTCTCTTTCTAAACAAAGATGAAGAATAAAATGAAAATATATTGAAGTGACCTTCAAGTTGATAAATTGAGTTAAATTTATCCCAAGGCAGTAGGCTTGGGGGAGTCGACAGACTTGATTTTAGGAGTGCAGTGAGCTATCTCTGATCCATTGTAAAGGTAGTGTTCCAGGAATAGAGTGACTCTGACCAAACCTTGTAATGAAAAATCTAGTGAAGATTAATTGAATTAGGTATGACCGACACACTGACGATGTATACTACTTGGACGTAGCCCTTTGTGGTGAACCAAGTAAAAGTGTTGTGTCATCTCCTTAATTTAATTTTTCTAATAGATTTAACCAGTTTATACCAACATGGGAACAAGAATCATAACATTAAAAAAAAAGTTGACACCCTCATTCACCCCTACCCTCTAAGGTTGTGGTGGGGTCCTTCAGTTAGTACATAGGTATTTCATGTACATGGTTAGGCGATATATGCATGGTGTTGGGTGACTCTAAATTCCACATGCTTCTTCTAAACATCATGAATTTTGATACTTGCATCCCATGTAAGGATTTAACACACTGGCATACTTTTGGATAGATGGACATGTAATGTAACAGTTGTACACATTGTGTACCCCACTTCAAGAGTGTTTTTAGATCATTGTTTCTTTAGTTTGGACCATTCATGGTTGAATGTGTTCCCTTAGTTCATTCCTTTTAGGGTAAAGTCTGGCATTTCATCCACATCAAATGATTATGATCCCCTCTATATGACGAGTCTTAGATAGAGTTGTGGTGTCCCTCCACGAGACTAAAGTTTTATCATCTATCATATTTGTTCCCCATATGGGTGTTTAGGAATTGGAATGACTATAACAACCCATAATTTACATACATTGTCATTACTTCAGAATTGAAGCATACTTATTACAACATATAACAAAACCATGGTAGCACCATATAGGTATAATGTCTTTAGAAATTGGGAAACATAAACAACTGGTTCATAAAGCATCTACATTGTCTCCCATTTATTTCATCATATATAGAGTCCCTTTTGGCACATCCTACTTAAAAAACTTCTTCCTGACCTGGGGAAAGAAAACATACAAAAGGGTTATCTCAAATGCTCGGTAAGGTTAAACAAAGAAAATATCATATTCATAAGAACATAGCATTTCAAAAATCTTAACCTGCAAAAGAGATCATAATATCATAACATGGGATAAATCATAGTAGAGAAATGTAATCCCAATAATCATAACATAAAACATGAAACTTTGTGTCATACGCACATAATAATAGATAATAATTTCTTAATAGTCAAGACTCATTGCCAAGACTATCCTATCAGACAAAGTCCATTTCTGAACCGAGTTCACTCCTCATTTCAGTCCTATATCACTGAACTGGATTAACCTACCGTTCCAGCCATGTCTATCTCATGAGATATAAATCTTTACCCAATTCATTGGAGGGAGATATAGGTCCCACCCATCTCATAATGATACCATTATTTTGTGTGCCATAAGATCATAAATCATACATCATAGAATTACCCATGTAATAAAAATGTTAATCATAAATGTCATGCCATCATAAAATAATCCATATAAGATAAAAGGAAATCATAAAAATAATTCCATCATAACATAATAATATAAATGTAAAAATAGGGATAGAAACAGAACCCTATATTATCTTAGATGGAAAATAAGTTTGATAAAATGCTTGAACTCCAATCTTGAGGAAAATATCATTTCTACTTCAAAAACATTTTTCCTTTCTTAACATGTCATAAAATTTTAAACTAGAAGAAGTTGATGAAAAATAAACATGAAAACTTCTAAAGGAATCTTCATGGAAATAATGTTTTATGAAATCATAAAATCCATTCACGCTGTATAAGTTAAAAAAACATTCTTCTCTTACTTTGGCAGGAAAAGTCAAAAAGTGCCTCGTACTAAAAACGACAAAAGATTCCTTTAATATCATTTACTAAAAACTCACCAATGAGTAATATTGGATTTAAACAATTGAATGAGGATATAAATAATATTACATATTGATTAAACAAGGATGTGGATGATAAATACACCCCAGTAAATAACAAAGTATAAACAATCTCAGATAAAAATGAGACTGTGAGATTTTCCCTTACCTTAGGTCTGATATGCTTAGTACGTATCTGAACCTCCTGTATAATGTTTTAAATAATGTCATTGACTTATTAAAGAATCATATTCATTGTTATAATATCATACATGGTCATATTTGTATCTTCTAATTAGTAATATTTGATTGCTACTTGTTATTCGGGTGTTCATTGATTTATGTCATTATGCATGTCTTGTCGAATAAATTCTTATTATTATTTTTAGGTTATAGATATCTCACTTCTAGAATGGTATTAGTGTAACATATTTCATATTAATTCAATCAATTTATTTATATAATCATTATTCAATGAAGATCATATAGAAAGAGTCGCATCACATCGTGGAGACGGTAGGCCATACATACGCACGAGCAATGATATCGTTCCCATGATCGTGGAATTGTATTGAAGTGTATGTATACTATTTCAGAATCAATATAACTTTAAAAAACATATATAGTTATTCTTTACACCATTATAACCATCCATGTAAGGTGGTGGTGGAAAACAGATTACACCACGGTGTGGAGACGATATTTCGTACGTACACACGCGCGGTGATTTCATTTTTCGTCGGATGGATAGAATGTGAAATAGGGTTGTTTCATATTTATAATAAAATATCAGTATATGTGTGATACTGATGTTATTACTTCATAATGAAACAACTAAATAAGAGGATGTAGAATAATAAATAAATTTGAAACAATCGGTAACAGACATTACCTCTTCTTTGAAGCGCCTATTCTTAACCTCCTATTAGGGCACTAAATATGGTCTTTGAAGAATACCAGGACCTCTATGATATTTCTAGGGAATTTGAGAAGAGAAATTGGAAGCGGTTGGACGATCGTGAAGGCTCAATGTGGTGTGAGGATGAGAGGGAGGAGGTGCCCTTTTATAATGGAGGAGAGGGGCACCTTAGAAAAAACGTAAAATATTATTTTATTATAACGTCATATTAGGTTTTTAATATCTCCAAATTGATTTATTTCGAAGTTAAGGTGGGTATGGGTCAAAATACTCTCAACCAATAGATTTTAGACAAGTTTAGGTTTCTATTTTAACCTTATCATTTAGATTTATCTTTAAGTTAAATTATTTTACTTTTACCGTGTCTTCTTGTTTTCTTACACTCTATTGTTAATAAACATACTATAACAATCCAAACGAACAACAAGTGGTTAATTATTATTATATATTACCTTATATAATACATTTGGCATATCCTTAGATTTTTAGGAATAAATAAATAATAATAATATAATATGTTTTTAAAAAACTATTTTATGTCAATTTTGACACTATTTGGTACTTGATTTTTTGTGAAAATAATAACAGCATGATTTGTTCAAAAGGAGTTAATTAAATCAATACTAACATGTCATATTAACCTATAAAATTAGGTTAATTCATAAAAAGTCTCAATGTACTTTTATTTGGGTATTTATAATATCAATTATGTTAATATTTCATTAATAAGGTAATTACTGCATCATCATTGTGTCATAAATAAATTAAATTATTTAATGTCTAAAAATTATAAATAAAATACCATTATGTAAGAAATAATTTTTTCTTTCTAATGAATATTTATAGTCTAATTTATCTTATGTATAACCCTATATTTAAAATGTTTTATTTATTAAACTTTGATTTTAACTATTTTAACTCTTCTGTAAATAAAATAATAATAAATGTCCTAATCTAATCCAAGTGGACCTAAATGGTCATATTTTATTACTAAGGTTGTTTGTGGTCGAATTAAACTTATCCAATAGAATTAGGACATGTGTTAGGGTAATAATAATATCATTTTTACCCTCAATTACCCTATTTACTTTTAACCGTGGTAAAAAAAAGTAAAATGTTACTATTGACCAAAAAAACAATTATCTCGTTGAACCACATTTTACTCCTTGATATTAAACGTGTCTCTCAGATTTTTGAAGTTCCACCCACAGAAGCGGTAAAATTACATTTTATGTAAATTTTCAAATTCTCCTAGGAGGTGGGTAAAAGACGGTGAAAAGTTCAATAAAATTTTTATATATATTAAATTATTATAAAATGACACCAATGAATTACATTGAACTTATATATTTATTAAGTATCAATTTTGACCTAAAATTAATTTTAAATAAAATAAATATTTATTTAAATAAAAAGTCGATATTTAAATAGTAACCCAGTGTTTTCACTATTCATCAAAAATTGAAAGTTTTCAAAAAAATACAAAAAATTCACCCTAGTCTAATTTCGATATTCCGAATCCAAAAATGAAGTCCATTTTGAATGATAAAATTTATAAAATTTCAAAAATGGGGTATTACAATTCATAACTGCTTGTTTATATAATATTTTAATAACATATCATTGTTTAGGGAAACTCGGTATTGCGTACAATGCAAGCTATCGAGGAATGTTGCTCTTGTGTATAAAACGAGCCAAGACAGTGTTGTGTGTAGTGAAAGATTACTTTATATAAAATTATACATAAAAACAAAATATTTATCATAAAATCTTGGGTGTTACATTCTACCCCCCTTAAAATGAATTTTGCCCTCGAAATTCATCACTTTGAACCAAACAGATAAGGATACCTCTCCCACATCATATCCTAAAGTTCCCTTTTAGCTTCTTCTAATAGGTTGTTCTTCCATAAAACATTCACCAAGCGAGTGGTCTTGTTCCGTAGGACTTTTTTCCTATGATCCATAATATCTATCAGTTGTTCTTCATAAGAAAGATCTTGCTCTAGTGGTACAACTTCTGAGCTGAGTACATGTGAAGGATCGGGTATGTACTTTCTCAGAAGAGATTCATAGAACCCATCATGAACTTCAGAGAGATTCGGTGGAAGCGCAAATCGGTATGCTACATTCCCAACGCGATCCAGTATTTCCAGAGGACCAGTATACCTTAGGATCAGCTTGCCTTTCTTTCCAAATCTCATTACTCTTTTCCAAGGAGATATTCATAAGAACACTTTATCACCCACTTCAAAATCTAGGTCTTTTATTTGGTAATCGGAATAACTTTTTTGTTGAATCTGAGCTGCTCTTTTGTTTTGTTGAATAGATCTGACCTTTTTTTTCATCTCATCAACAAGATCAGGTCCTAATAGATTTCTTTCCCCAAATTCATCCTAGAAAGTTGGAGATCTGCATTTCCTTCCATAGAGTGCTTCATAAAGAGTCATCTGAATACTGGAGTGAAAGCTATTATTATAAGAAAATTCAACCAGAGGTAGGTGTTGATTCCAACAACCTTTCAAATCCATATAGTAAGCTCTCAACATGTCTTCTAGAGTTTGAATTGTCCTATCAGACTGACCGTCTGTATGAGGATGATAAAGAGTGCTGAAACTCAACCCCGTATCTAGAGTATGCTGAAGACTCCAGTAAAACTTCGAGGTAATCCTCGGATCCCGATCAGATATAATGAAAAGTGGTACTCCATGCAATCTTACAACTTCTATCAAATATATCCTAGCAAGCTGATCCAGAGAGACATCTTCTCTAATAACAATGAAGGGCGTCGACTTCGTAAGACGTTCAACTATGACCCAGATAGAATTATTGCCTTTGGATGTTTTAGGAAGTCCAGTGACAAAGTCCATAGTGATGTTTTCCAAATTCCATTCTGGTATGGGTAATGTTTGTAACATCACCTTAGACTTCTGTCTCTCAGCTTTAACATGCTGACAAACCAAGCATCAAGAGACATATTCAGCAACTTCTCTTTTCATTCCATCCCACAAGAAGTACTCTTTCAGGTCCCTATACATCTCCGTGCTTCCAGGATGAATACATACTGAAGAACTATGAGCTTCATCCAATATTTCCCTCTTTAATTCTGGAATGGAAGGAACACAAACCTGATTCTTGAACCTTATTATCCCATCACAATCAAAGTTGAATTCAGGAACATTTCTCACCTTCTTTTGTAACTCTACATCTTCATTTTGTGCCTCTTTAATCTTCACATGTATATATGGTTGAACATTCATTTGAGAACGATAGGATTTTCCCCTTCCATTATAATTCTAAGATCTGTCCTTTGTAAATCCATAAATATTGGATCTTTTGTGATCCTCATCATGGAAAAGATAGCATGGTCTTGTCGACTTAATGTGTATGCCACCTTGTTTGTTTTCCCTGGGTGGTAATGAATTGAGCAGTCGTAATCCTTAATCAGCTCCAACCATCTTCTTTGACGCATATTCATCTCCTTTTGTGTGAAAATATACATTAAACTTTTATGATCAATATAAATATCACACCTTTCACCATAAATATAATGCCTCCATATCTTTAATTCAAAGATTACCGCAGCTAACTCCAAATCATGAGTTGGGTAATTTTGCTCATGGATTTTCAACTGTCGTGAGACATAAGCTATCACCATATCATTTTTCATGAGAACACATCGCAATCCCTTCTTGGATGCATCACTGTAGATCACAAACCTTTATCCACTACAAGGAAGTGTGAGCATAGGTGCACTGGATAACCTTCTCTTCTACTCCTTGAAATTCTATTCATACTCCTCCGTCCACACGAACTTAACTCTTTTTCAAGTCAACTTAGTGATTGGATTAGATAATCATGAAAAATCTTTCACAAAACATCGATAATATCCAGCCAAACCAAGAAAACATCAGATCTCGGTTACTGTTTTTGGTCTCTACCATCATTCGATAACATCTGTTTTTGCTGGATCCATAGATATCCCCTCTTTTCAGATTATGTGACCCAAAAATGAAACTTTTTTAAGCCAAAATTCACACTTGGAAAACTTTTCATAAAGCTTCTCCTTTATCTGGGTCTTCAATACAATTCTCAACTGATCTTCATGTTCTTCCTTTCTCTTTGAATAGACAAGAATATCGTCTATAAAGACAACCACAAACTGGTCAAGATAGTCTCTAAAGACTCTATTCATCAGATCCACGAAGATAGAAGGGGAATAAGTAAGACCAAATGGCATCACTATAAATTCATAGTGTCCATACCTTGTATGGAAAGCCATATTTGGTATATCCTCCCTTTTGAACCTTAATTGATGATACCCTGAACAAAGATAAATCTTGGAAAAGTATTGAGCTTCGCATAGTTGGTCAAATAATTCATCAATGTTTGTGAGAGGATATTTGGTCTTGATAGTGATCTTGTTAAGTTCTCGATAATCAATGTAGAGTCTCATTGATCCATCATTCTTCTTAACAAACAGAACAGGTGCTCCCCAAGGTGATGCACTAGGGAATATGAATCCCTTATCAAGATTCTCTTGGAGTTTCTTCTTCAATTCATGCAACTCAATTGGGGCCATTCTATAAGGTGTCATTGAAATGGGCATACCACACAGTATGAGTTCAATTGAAAAATCAACTTCACGATTTGGTGGAATACCTAGCAATTCCTCCGGAAAGACATCATCAAACTCTTGAACAATGGGCATATTCTTAATCGTGAATTTCTCACCAACCATTTGAGATAAATAACCTTCATTTAGTGGAATCAAGACCCATGAGATGAAAGAAATTTCCACTGGATGGTTATGTTCATCCTTGCATCGATAGACGATCATAGATTGATCTATAATATTAAATGTGACTTCCCTTATTTGGAAATTGAAATGAGCTCCATATAATGAAAGCAAATCCACGAACATAATGACCTCAAATTAAACTATAGGAAGGATCACAAGATTTACAGGGAGAACTTTCCCACAATCTTCAATCGCAGAAGATTTATAAACTTTTGATGTGATTGTTGTGCCATTAGGGGTTGTCACAGCCAACTGAACATCTAATTGATTAGGTAATATGATGATACCCTTAGAAAATTTTCCATAAATAAAATAGTGGGTGGATCCAGAATCAAATAAAACATTTCCTACTTTAGATTGGATGGTAAGTGTACCTTTCACCATTTCATTATCGTACTCCACGTCGCTGATAGAAATTTCATGTGACTTTCCTTTGTCTTTATCCTTAAGTGTTTATTGATGTCGATCATCATAAACAACCATTGGATTAGGGCATTGATTAGAATAATTCCCCATTTCATTGCACTAGTAACATTTAAGTGTAGGAGGTGCACTCTGTGTAGCCTTTTCTTTGTTCCCATCACTAGACATTTTCATCCCAGCATTGCGGAATTCAAATGCTCGATGACCTTCTTTTCGACATTTGAAACATTTACTTTTCCCTTTAAGACAACTCCCTCCATGTTTCTTTCCACACTTTGATCATATGGGAAAACTCATCTTATTTTTAGTGTTCTCTTTAGATTTTCTATTGGATTCAATTTTCCTCTTCTTATGAAACACATATGACTGATGGGTTACTCCAATCTCAATATCAACCTTGTGAGCACATCGAACGATTTCATCATAGATATTGAAGTCTCTTATGGATAATTCCCTTCGAAGACTTGGTTGTACGCCACTAAAGAATAGATCGATCTTACTCTCCGGTTGGATAATATTCCTAGAAGCGTACCTTGCATGTCTTGTAAAATTTTCTTCGTAGGTACCAACAGATTCATCATCCTTTTTCTTTAGTTCAAGAAACACTTTCTCCATATTTGTTTGAAGAATACGAGGGAAGTACTTATTGAAAAACAAGTTCTTGAACTCATCCCATTCCATTGAATAAATTTCATCTCTTGGCCCCATATTCTTGATAAGATTCCACCATTGATCAGCTTCACCTTCCAAACGATAAACTGCTAAGATGAATTTATCATGTTCAGAACATTGAAGAACTAAAAATATCTTTTCAGTGGTACTGATCAATATTTCAGCCACTAATGGATCAGTAGACCCGCTGAATGATGGTGGATGCGGCCTAATGAAGGATTCAATAGAAGTTTTCTCCATAATTTGATCATTTGGAAGTCCTGCATGATTCATTGCTTGAGAAAGTTGTGTGACCACGACTACAAGATTTTGTATTCCATCTCCCATAATGTTTTGTTGCTTAAGGGGACAATTATTGCATTGCCCATCGCATTCCGCTTTAACACGGTTCCTTCGGGTTCCAGCCATTGAGTAAAACCAAGAAGAATAGTGTGAGAAAAACTAATTATAATAGGAAAACCACATAATCAAGAATAAAATTTAACACCTAAGGTCTTATCATAGGTTTTTCATGTCCATTTCTAAAACACTAAGATTTTTTTCTATGCTTAGATATATCCTTAGGGGTCTTACTAAAGCTTTCACATCCTAGTTTACAAAGGTTGACTATACCCTTCCTATGATACCATCTATAACGACTGATACTTTACATACATAGTTATTACTTCAGAATTGAAGCATACTTATTACAACATATAACAAAACCATGGTAGGACCATATAGTTATAGTGCCTTAAGAAACTGGGAAACATAAACAACTGGTTCATAAAGAATCTACATTGTCTCCCATTTATTTCATAATATCTAGAGTCCCTTTTGGAACATCCTACTTAATAAACTTCTTCCTGGCCTGGGGAAAGAAAATATGCAAAAGGGTTAGCTCTAATGCTTAGTAAGGTTAAGCAAAGGAAATATCATAATCATAAGAACATAGCATTTCGAAAATCATAACATGAAAAAGAGATCATAATATAATAACATGAGATAAATCATAGTAGTGAAGTGTAATCCCAGTAATCATAACATAAAACATGAAAATTTGTGTAATACACACATAATCATAGATAATAATTTCTTATTAGTCAAGACTCATTGTCCATACTATCCTAGCAGAAAATGTCCATTTCTGAACCAAGTTCACTCCTCGTTTCAGTCATGTATCACTGAACCATATTATCCTGCCATTCCAGCCATGTCTATATCATGAGATATAAATCATTACCCAATGCATTGGAGGGAGATATAGGTCCCACCCATCTCATAATGATACAATTATTATGTGTGCCACAATATCATAAATCATACATCATAGCATAACCCATGTAATAAAAATGGGATTCTGAAAAGTCATGCCATCATAACACAATCCATATAAGATAAAAGGACATCATAAAAATAATTCCATCAAAACATAATAAAATAAATGTAAAAATAGGGATAGAAACATAACCCTATATTATCTTACATGTAAAATAATTTTGATAAAATTCTTGAACTCCATTCTGGAGGAAAATATCCTTTCTACTTCAAAAATATTTTCCAACATTAATATGTCATAAAATTTTAAACTAAAAGAAGTTGATTAAAAATAAACATGAAAACTTATAAATTAAAATTCATGGAAATAATGTTTTAGGAAATCATAAAATCCATTCATGCCATACAAGTTAAAAAACATTCTTCTCGTGCGTTGGCCAGAAAAGTCAAAAAGTGCCTCGTACTAAAAATGACAAAAGATTCTATTAATACCTTTTAATAAAAACTCACCAATGATTAATATTGGATTTAAACAATTTTAGGAGGATATAAATAATATTACACATTTAGTAAACATGGATTTGGATGATAAATACACCCCAGTAAATACCAGAGTATAAACAATCTCGAATAAAAATGAGATTGTGATATTTTCCCTTACCTTAGGTCCAATATGCTTCGTATGTATCTGAACCTCCTGTATAATGATTTAAATAATGTCATTTACTTATTATAGAATCATATTATTTGTTATTATATCATACATGGTCATATTATTATCTTCTTATTAGTAATATTTGATTGCTACTTGTTATTTGAGTGTTCATTGCTTTGTGTTCTTATGCATGTCTTGTCAAATAAATTCTTATTCTTCATTTTAGGTTATAGATACCTCATTTACAGAATGTTATTAGTGTAACATATATCATATTTATTCATTAAATTCATTTATATAATCATTATTCAACGAAATCAAGTAGAATGAGTCGCATCACATCGTGGAGACGGTAGGCCAAACGTACGCACGAGCGATGATATCGTTCCCATGATTGTGGAATTGTATTGAAGTGTATGTATACTATTTCAGAATCAATATCACTTTACAAAAATCATATATAGTTATTCTTTACACCATTATAACCATCCATGTAAGGTGGTGGTGGAAAACAGATTACACCACGGCATGGAGACGGTATTCCGTACGTACACACGCGTGGTGATTTCATTTTCTGTAGGATGGATAGAAGGTGAAATAGGTTTGTTTCATATTTACAATAACATATCATTATATTATTGATACTGATGTTATTACTTTATAATGAAACAACTATTGAATATGAAGTAGAAGAAGAAATAAATTTTAAACAACCGGTAACAGAAATTACCTCTTCTTTGAAGCGCCTCTTCTTAACCTCCTCTTTGAGCACTAAATATGGTCTTTGAAGAAGACCAGGACATCTAGTATATTTCTGGGGAAGTGGAGAAGATAAATTTTTAGGGGTTTTCCGAGCTTGAAGGCTCAAATTGGTGTCAGGAGGAGAGGGTGGAGGTGACCTTTTATAAGGGAGGAGAGGGGCACCTTAGAAAAAACATAAAATATTATTTTATTATAAAGTCATATTCAGTTTTTAATATCTACAAATTGATTTATTTAGAATATAAGGTTGGGATGGGTTGAAATACTCTCAACAAATAGATTTTATACAAGTTTATATTTCTATTTTATCCTTATATTTATATTTAACATTAAGTTAAATAATTTTTCTTTTACTGTGTCTTCTTGTTTTCTTACACTATATGGTTAATTAACTTACTATACCAAGACAAAGGAACCCCAAGTGGTTCATTATTAATATATTTAACCTTATCTAAGTCATTTGGTCGAGCCTTAGATTTTTAGGAATAAAATAACAATTAATAATATAATATTTTTTAAAAAAACTATTTTATGTCAATTTTGACACTATTTGGTACATGATTTTTGTGAAAATCATAAAAGAATGATTATTTCTAAAAAAGTTAATTAAATCAATACTAACATTTTATATTAACATATATAATTAGTTTAATTCTTATAAAGACTCAAATTACATTTATTTGGGTATTTATAATATCAATTATGTTAATATTTCATTAATAAGGTAATTACTTTATCATCATTGTGTCATAAATAAATTAAATTATTTAATGTCTAAAATTTATAAATAAACTACCATTATGTATGCAATATTTTTATCAATATAATGAATATTTATAGTCGAATTTATTTTATGTATAACCTAACATTAAAAATTTCTTAGTTATTAAATGATGATTTTAACTATTTTAACTCTTCTTCAAATAAAATAATAATAAATGTCCTAATATAATCCAAGTGGACCTAAATGGTCATATATTTTTCCTAAGGTTGTATTTGGTCGAATTAAAATTATCCAATAGAAGTAGGACATGTGTTAGGGTATTAATAATATCATTTTTACCCTTAATTACCCTATTTACTTTTAACCTTGGTAAAAAAGTAAAAAGTTACTTTTCACCAAAAATTATTTTTATCATATTGAATGAAATTTTACTCCTTGATATTAACCATGTTCATTGGATTTTTTAAATTCCACCCAGAGAAGAGGTAAAATTAAGTTTCATGTAAATTTTCAAATTCTCCTAGGAGGTGGGTAAAAGACGGTGAAAAGTTCAATAAAATTTTTATATATCTAAAATTATTATAAAATGACTCCAATGAATTACATTGAACATATATAGGTATTAAGTATCAATTTTTACCAAAAATAAATTTAAATAAAATAAATAATTATTTAAAAAAAAGTCGACTTCTAAATAGTAACCTAGTGTTTTCACATTTCATCAAAAATTTAAAGTTTTCAGAAAAAACCAAATATTCACCCTAGGATAATTTTGATATTCCGAATCCAAAAATGAAGTCAATTTTGAAAGATAAAATTTATAAAATTTCAAAAATTGAGTATTACTATTCATAACGGCTAGTTTATATAATATTTTAATAGCATATCGTTGTTTAGTGAAACACGGTATCGCGTACAACAAAAGCTATCGAAGAAGGTTGCTCTTTCATATAAAACAAGACAAGACAGTGTTGTGTGTAGTGAAATATTCTTTTATATAACATTATATATAAAAACATAAAATTTCTCACAAAATATCGGGTGTTACAATGACTTCCCTAAGCAGGTAAATGATCCTCCATCTAGCATACCGTATTGGTAGGGTTTGTGGTATCATTGGAATACAATCCCCTACATATTGGTTTCATCCATATTAGGTTTTTGGATTCCCCCAAAAGATATGGGCATTACCCCCTCTCAATTATTAGTGTATTATTAGACCATTGAGCTTTCCTGGGTAGGGCCTAATGATTTGGAACTCTTCGTCGAGGGTCTTTGATGATAGCATGTCTTGTGGAGTGGTTTCTCCCGGAATGGGAATTTATTAAAGTAGAATATTATGGCTAGAAGTTGGTTATGAAAACCTAATGGAATAGTGTCTTTCTTGAGTATATTTTTTGTGTTTCTATTATACATTTATTGTTATATATTTTATTTATCATAATATACTTGGTGATTCAAGTTTCGTTTTTCTAGGGTGTCCTGCTAGGTATTGTGTTACTCACCCATGTATGGACTTTTCCAAAATGTGTCAAGTCTAATACAGATGAAAACCCTTTTGAAAATGTCCTGGACGGATAGGTATTTAGTGGAACACATCTAGAGATTTTCGGATAGAGTTTTTTACCAGGACCTTGTATTTTCCTTTATTCATCCCCTTGGAGTAGGTTGGATTCTTTAATGTTTTTGGTTGGGCTTATATTTGGACCATTTTTCTGCATTCAGTACTTTACTTTCATACATTGTTGTGGGATCATAGATGTATGAATTCATTAATTTCATTTTTTTTACATTTCAACATAGTGTTGGTTGAGAGATGTGTGTGTGTGTGTGTAGATACTTTAGGCTAATTCCTCCCATTTGAGTGATATGCATACTCAGTGTTGATCGCTCACCCCTAGTCAATTGAAGGCATCCTTAGGGTATTCATGGGTCAGACCTTAGTATTTCAGGTCATGAAACCTAGCTACTCCATAGAAAAGAATAGATATCAGTGAAACCACCTGATCATTCAATGTACGAATATGCCTGAAAATATAGATGACTGATTGTATAAAATATTATGTTGTTGGGGGATCTGTCTCACCATTGTACCTTAGTGACCTCTAGTAATTGAACTCATGGAGTGTTCTAATCTTGTACACATCCTAATCCTACGCTTTTAGGGACATCTTTTTCTCAACAGGTTGGAGTTATGCTACCTATCCACCTAGTGGAAGAAACTCACGTGATGGTCCCAAAAATGAGGCCTCATCACTCATCAGGTAATCATCATGATATGGAATTCGTAACTTGGCCAGTTTTCTTCATATAGGCATCCAAAAAATTTAATAAAGACATACCATGGTTAGATGAGTATATATATATAGGGATACAACTTGATAAGGATAATCAATGACTCAATCTTATATGATGAAAGTTTCATTGATCTCTTCACCCAATGTCACTATATTCTTAGTTGAAAAGAAGGAAATAGTAGTTCTGGTGAATGTATATGTCAGTAATTTCACCAAAATTGGGTTCTTAAGCCTAAAAATAGCACTTTAGTCACTTTGACACTATTACCCTAAATCCCAACCAAATCATCATAAGAGGAAATATCTAAACACTATCCCAAGGAATGAACCACATTTCATCCCAGTATTTCATGACCCAATCGAATGGAGCTCAAACTAAAACTACCCTAATCCTACAACCATAGGGTAGGGGCTAGCGATAAGCACCAAAAGAAATACCTAATATGGTAGTAATTTTCCTTCTGTACCAATATTTATGCACCCAACCATGTCAATGCAAAAGTGTAGAGGAATAAAAAAAGATGAAATATCTATAGAATAAAACATGCATGTAATATATATAGGGAGCAGAAGAGTACAATAGCGTATATTGAAAACTAAAGGGGAAAACTCCCCATCCTCACAAATTTGAAAAAATTAATGTGTTGAGAGAGCCCAACTTTAGATATTTAAGCCATAACCACCATATGTGATCAAATTCACCAGGGTTATATATGCTTGTTTGTAATCACCACCAACATGTCTGTCATCTATATAATACACGACGCCTTCTTGAAAATCCCATGTAGGGGTGAGTATATAAAATCCTAGTAGTACGCCTCAAAAGATGAAGTGGGAGTAGTAAGAGACATGATAGGAATAAATAGCTCAACTCAATGCAAGAGAGTAACAAAACCAAAAAAATGGGTACAAATATATATATGTATGTATGTATATATGTATGAATGTATGTATGTATGTATGTATGTATGTATGTATGTATCTATGTATGTATGTATGTATGTATTTATGTATGTATGTATGTATGTATGTATGTATGTATGTATGTATGTATGTATGTATGTATGTATGTATGTATGTATGTATGTATGTATGTATGTATGTATGTATGTATGTATGTATGTATGTATGTATGTATGTATGTATGTATGTATGTATGTATGTATGTATGTATGTATGTATGTATGTATGTATGTATGTATGTATGTATGTATGTATGTATGTATGTATGTATGTATGTATGTATGTATGTATGTATGTATGTATGTATGTATGTATGTATGTATGTATGTATGTATGTATGTATGTATGTATGTATGTATGTATGTATGTATGTATGTATGTATGTATGTATGTATGTATGTATGTATGTATCTATGTATGTATGTATGTATGTCAGTATGTATGTATGTATGTATGTATGTATGTATGTATGTATGTATGTATGTATGTATGTATGTATGTATGTATGTATGTATGTATGTATGTATGTATGTATGTATGTATGTATGTATGTATGTATGTATGTATGTATGTATGTATGTATGTATGTATGTATGTATGTATGTATGTATGTATGTATGTATGTTTGTATGTATGTATGTATGTATGTATGTATGTATGTATGTATGTATGTATGTATGTATGTATTTATGTATGTATGTATGTATGTATGTATGTATGTATGTATGTATGTATGTATGTATGTATGTATGTATACATTTTCTCAATTAAATAATCCCAAAAGAAAGATAAACAGGATCTTCATCTCACATCCCAACCCAAGAAAATAATATTCAATTAGTTATAATGGTCCATCAATGATTCCAAGCATCTCACACGTATTTCCAAAGAAGAATCCTTATTGATCAACACCACACCATTATGAAACATTGTCTAGGGGACATAAAATCAAGGTAGAGTACCCATTCCCTAGAACAATAGGAGGGTTTCACTCAAAAGATAGAGGACCCATTCCGTCACTCCAATAGGAGGGTTGCACTTTTATGGTCGATCGAGGACCCATACCCTAACACTGTATGAGGGTGAAACTCTCAAAAGAAGATCATGGATCTATTCTATGTCCTTGTAGAAGGGTTCCACTCTAGTGGTTGAGGACCAATGTCATGTCTTCGTAGGTCGGTGCCACTCAGATTGTTGATAGAGGACCTATGCCCTATCCCAATAAGAGGTTTCCACTCTAATGGTTGATAGAGGACACATGCCCCATAATGGTAGGAGGGTTCCACTCTAGTAGTTGAGGACCCATGATATGACTCTACCTGAGAGTGCCACAATAAAGGATTGAGAGAGGACCCATTCTAGGACCTAGCAGGAGGGTTCCACTCTAATTTCTCAGATGATCCTACCCAGTAACTTATATCATTGAGTGTCACCTAAAGAATTTTCACACATAGGAAATCCCACATTATTTCTCAAAATCCACCATGGAGGACTAAATCATAGTATATCTGAAAAAATACTTAGTATATGGTACTTTTGAGAAACAATATGTGTCTAAACAAATGACATATGAGAGGTATAAGATTCCTAAAAAAGGAGTTACACGGTATTTGAGGGTACACACACAATGTTCGGTCCCACCTAACATCCTCATTGTGTTCTTCACTAGTACATGGATCACTCCCCATATAGACATACTCATCATGTAAGGGGGTTATATAGAATTTCCAATCCACCTGTGGATGAGCCGTGTTCTCCTAGATGTTCCAATGTCCCTCAGACTGTGTCGGTATATAGTGATCATGTCTATATACCATGTCCATGTATGTGAACCCTGGTCATGTATGTATAACCTATCCATGTATTAGTACACATCATGTGCCTCATCGTTCCTATGTTAGTGTACACCCAATATAGATGTTGGTTATCCATCACTGAGTCATATGGAATGTGGGGTCCCATACAACAAGTGATAATTAAAATATCCTAGAAACCCTAGATCCATATATTTCTGAAGAACTCATCATATGTTCTTCTACATTACATGGAATTAAGTCTCATATTTTATATAATCCCTAATCCCCTACATATTCCTCTAGATATGTCCCTTCCACTTTGAATCACTCCTCTAGGCCTCAAGAAATCTACGGAAAAAAACTATGTTAATTGATTACATCCCCTTAGTGGTCAAAAATTAGATTATATCGATCCATAGAGAATCATTATATGTATGGCCTGCCTCCCATCATAGTCGTTCATTCCTAGATCCCATATCCAAGGGAATAATCACCCAAATCAATAAATAATCCTGATCTTTCCTATAATCACCAATCTGTTTTCTGCATAAGGGTATGACTGTGCTCAATCCTACTTGGAAATGTCAAATTTTGGACTCATAGGTGAATACAAAAGATCATAAATACTGAAACAGAAAAAGTCTAATGACCTAATCTTTTTGAATGAAAATAGTTTCCTAATAATCTGTGATATATTATATTATATCTCTCTAATAATGAAGTGATTATATTTTGAAATGTGACCAGTAGGATTTGAATATTATATGAACATTGGTAAATTATGACTATTTATTAATATGATCATTGGAAACTATACTCTTAATAATAATTATAATTCCATAATTATTGTTTATAAGTAAAAATTAAAAAGGTAAATTAATTCAAAAATGAAGATTTTATGGCCTCATCCAGTAGGGTTGTGTCAAAGAAAGCCCATTTTTCAGAACTTGGGTAGAGGTAGCATCACTATTCTTTTCTCTTCACCAATACAATTGGAGCTTCAACAAGTTAATCTTGAATAAAATCACCTCTGGGGGAAGTACAAGTTATTTAAAATTACCACTTGAGTGATGTTATCAGAGCCGCCCCAAGAATCTATTACCATCACACACCTCACCCTTAGTTTGGATGTTGGTTTTATAAGGGGATATGTTTTTAGGCCTTTTTAATTAATGTATAATACCTTTTTATAAATAAAATTATCCTCCCATCATTTCCATTTTGAGTTTAGTTTTTCTTAAACACATGAATAATTTGATAAATTGATTTTTTGGTTAGAAATTGTACTTTTTAGAAAAGATATAATTATTATAATAAAATAATGTATTATTAATAATTTTTATTTTAATGAAATAGTATTATTAAAACACATTTATTTTATTTTAAATGATAATTTAATTCTATATTTTTCACGTGTCTAAAATTTTACATTGCATTTTTTATTCGCTATTATTTATAATAAATACAAATTTTTATTTTTAAAAGATAAATTTATCATACATATAGAATTAATATGATAAAATGAATATCATTTTTTAACTCATATGATCTAAATTTTGTTAGGGTGAATTTATGATAATTTTCTAAAATATTTTGTTTTTAGGTGGATAATAACAATGTATTTTTGAGATTACAATATGTTGAATGAAATAATAATGATGTCAAATGTCAAATAAAATTTTTTCATCTCTTGTAGATTATAATAACATAATAGGATTCCCAAGTGTCCAATACCATGGGAAAATACCATGGAAAATCCCATGGTTTTGCAAATACCACTACTGAGGTGTCTAGGGAAATTAATAAACATATATATCGCTTTTTCTATAAATACCCAACCATTTAACCATTTTATTTTATTATAAATTTATCCTCTATGAATATATGGTATTTTTTACCTCCTATAGATTCCCCCCATGGTTTCCTCAATCCCCCAAGGTCCCAATCTTCACATTTTAGGAGTAACTCTTTAATGTAAGGAAAATCACAACTTCTCTTTTTTTTCAAGTTATCTTTTTCTATTGTATGTATTTAAAATTTAAATGAAATTTTATTATATAAATATTACTCTATCCATTTACATTATTAATATTCTTTTATTAATTGGATACCCTTGTCCCCTCTCTTTTTAATATTTTTTAAGACCATGTTTCTTACCTGTTATGCTGGTGAATTTTCTTCTCAAAGTTTCTCTCTTTTTCTCAAGAAATTATCTTATTTTATTTTTTAAATACCCAAAACTCATTCATTTCTAAGGGTATTCACCTAGAAGTAAAAATGATATATTTTATTTTTGGATTAACAAACATGAAACCCACTTTCCTTTCTCATGGGTTAATAACGACAAAAGATCTTGTTTTTAAGAACTTCTTTTTAAAACACCATGATTTGTATATGACACTTATTTCTTTTATTCTCTACAAGTTATTTATTATATGTTTTATTATGATAAGTTTGGATAAAATTAATTAATAAATTTTAATTTTATTCCCTAATATCTCTCTAATGTATTAGGTAAATAATTTAATCTCTAGAGATGACATGTTTTATGATACCTTAGTGAAAAACATTTGTAATTTTTATGACACCTTTGATAAACCTTGGTGATGTGATTATGAATAAGAAAATAAAATTTCTTATACAACTTTCCAATTTATTATTCATTTTATTATTATTATATTCATTTTTCGCAAACCATTGTGTATTTCTTTATGTTCTTGTCAATATTTCTCAAGAGTACGTGTAAAATGTTTCTCTTGTTTTTATTTACTGGGCCTTATGCTCACTATTTCATATGATGTATGTCCCAAGGGTATGAGATTCAGTAAATATACTTAGGATGAACTGATGATTAGGAATTTTAATTATATCAAAATAATGTTTTGTGTTTTTATGTATTATATACCTTCTTTCCAAGAAAGAAAACATTAAAAGATCATATATTTTGTACAGTGTAATATAAAGTTATGTAATTAAAAGGTGTGATTCCATAGTTGTTATCAAAGGAATGTTTTGTTATTTGTGGAAATTAGTATTTGAAAACATTAGGAAGAACCCTATAGAAAAATTTAAATATAGTAAACATATCGTGGTATTTTTGTGAAATATTAAGTCGTTTCTGAGAAAAGAAATCCATATCTATATATGAACAAGTGGATGTGGATCTATCACATATGTATCAAGAGGTAAAAACACTGACAAGGTTCATCGGTCCTAACTCTTCATAACCTAGTGCATGACAACGGTCCTTTCTACACTCCTTCTTTGACACTCCCGGGAGATATTTTGGTTAATCACAATCTTCTCATTGACTATTATGAAGTATTTTTAGAAAATGTAATTGCTTTTATAGAATGACTTATTTATGAATAATGTCTTAAGAAATTAAATATCTTTAGAATTATATGATTATAAAATGATACATTTCTCTCACTAAGACTTTATTATTTTAGAAAATAGTAGGAAATAGGAGAAACCAAGTAAATGTTGAGTGCAATATACCAGGTTCTGTCAGCCTTTTCATGGAATCTGTAATGGAAAACATCATGAGAATAATGAATAAAAAGACTCTAGTTGTCAGAAATATCTCAAGTCAAGATGAGATACTGGATTCACCTTGAAGGTAATAGATTTATGTTGAGTCCTTCATTCAGTGGATCTACTGGACCATTGATTTGTGACAATGGATATGCTATATAGGAAATATATATTTTACTTTGTTGTTCGAAATAAGATAATGTCATCCGGGATTTATTCCTCATAGAGGGAGAATCTGATTAGTTGTGGGAACTAATTAAAAACACAAATCGTTGAGGGGATATTGAATCTATGGAGTGGGAAGATTTTACATGAACATTTTTTTAAAAATATTTCCCCTGTCCAATGTGAAAAAAAGGATAATAAATTCCTATAGAAGAATCAAAAGGAAAATGAATTTGTGGGAAGCTATGACTTGAACTTCACAAGACTATCTTGTTACACCTCTATCTTTTTCATGCATCCTAATAGGAAGGTTGATAGATTTTTCGGTGTACTATGCCCAAATTTATTGAATAATCTATCTAAATGGGACTATAAAAACTATGAGGAGATAGTGAGGAGTTCTAAGAAAGTTGAACTGGAGTTTGAAGATATGCAGTGGTCCCATAGATCAAATTAAGAGAATAGATTTTAGGATCCAAACATGGGGAGGAGAATTGATCATGAAAGATGATGAAAGAAAATGAACATTACACATGAGAAAAATGTGTGAAGAAGCATTCGGAGAACTGATTGCTCCGGAGTATGAAATGTTACAAGTGTGGAAGATATGGCCATAATGATTGAAACTATCATAGTGAGGTGAATCCTTACCTTATAAACACTAATGAAAAAGGGAATATGGTGCAGGCCTAGCCTCAAGTACAATGCTTCAAGTGTAGACTTCTTGGGAACTTTTTCAATCATTTTCCTACTCTGAAGTTAATATAATGGAATCACCATAAATTTCATCATAGGACAAGGGAGTGATGTCATGATTTTTCTATCATTAAATCTGAAGTCGAATCTCTAAATGATGTGGTGTAGGGTACTCTCATTACTCTTTCAAATAAAGCACATACTTTGATTGATTTTGGATTTATGAATTTATTTATTTCCTCCATGTTTTCCAAGAATATATAATTAATACCATAACTTATAGAAGTAGAGTTATCAGTGAATACTCTTGGATGGATTATCCATGAATCAATAGTGTATAGAAACTCTAGTATTCACTTTGTAAAGCACAGTCTCATCACAAATCTAGTAGTCATTACCATGTTGGAATTCAATATTATACTTAGGATGGACTACATCTCAAAGTATAATACAAATATCAACTATAGAAGCAAGAAAATCTTGGTAGTTTTAAATATAAAACAAATAGTTGTTTTCAAATGAGATATATCTCGACCGGATCATTGTCTAAAAGAACCGCCAGTAGCATTATTTATAGAAATTGTTATAGTGAATATTAATAAGTAGGTGAAATTATATAAATATAAAATGTAATAATAATTTAGGAATCCATTGATGTATTTACTGAGGAGTTACCTATACCTCCACCAGAAAGAGAGATAGAGTTCTCCATTGACGTCATGCCTATAACCAAGCCAATTTCAAGGACCCTGTATAGAATGGAAAATGTAGATCTGGGTGAATTTGAGAAAAAACTCCCAAATCTTTTGGACAAGGGGTTTATCCATCCTAGTGTGTCTCCTTAGAAATAACCTATTATCTTTGTAAATAAGAAGTATAGTTCAATGAGTCTATTCATTTATTATAGAGAACATAATGAGATCTCTGTCAAGAACATGTACCCTCTTCCAAGAATTTAGGATTTATTTGACTAGCTTCATGGGGATAAATTATTCTCCAAGATTTATCATTGATTCAATTATTATGAAGTGAGGGTGAAGAAATAATATATTCCAAATTTATTTTTCTGATCAGGATATGAAGATTATGATTTTGTTGTTATACCCTTCATCTTGACTAATTCTCCTGCTATTTTTATGTATTTTATGAATAGAATCTGTAAGGACAACCTTGATAACATTTTTGTTGTTTTCATTGATGATATTATGATATATTCAGAAATTTTTGAGGAGAATGATGATAATCTAAGAGTAATATTGAAACCTTTAAGTAATGAGAGGCTATTTGGAAAGTTTAGAAATTGTGAATTTTGATTGCAACAAGTTTCTTTGATGGGGAAAATTGTAACCAATGAATAAATATATGTTGATAATTCCAAGGAAAAGGTTGTCTCGGAGTTTCATCATCCTATAATAAAAACTATTATTTGTAGTTTCCATGAATTTTTGGGATATTATAAGAGGTTTTTAAAAAGAATCATGTCTTTTTAATCCACTAACCAAGTTAACTCGAAAAGGTGTCATGTTCACCTGGACAAAAAATTGTGAAGAAAGTTTCCAAGAACTAAAAAAGATATTGGTAACTAAACCCATAATAACTCTACCTTCTATTAGATAAGGATTAGTTATTCTGAGTGATATATCTCTGCAAGGGCTTGGGTGCGTCCTCATGAAAAATGAAGAGTTGATTTGTTATGCATCTTTACAGTTGACGTCTCATGAGAAGAAATATCCAACGCATGACCTGGAGCTGGATATGGTTGTATTTTCACTGAAGATATGGAGGAACTATCTTTTCGGGATAAATGGGATATATAAACAGACCATCAAATTTAGAAGTATATTTTAACAAAAAAGTAATTGAACATGAGATAGAGGAGATGTTTGGAACTTATTTATGACTAGATTGTTCAATTCATTATCACCCTAGAAGATAAAAAAAGTTGTTGATGCATTAAGTAGGAATGACCTAGTTGTTCTGATAATGATGAAAATTCAAAGAGATCCTTTGACCAAAGACATAGTAAAAATGGACATGGGGATCATAAGGGAATAGATGTTATCAACCATATCCCAAATGATTTCTCAACCATCAATACTAGAGAATATCAACAAATAACAAATAAAATATCCTTCGTTACAAAATAATTTATATCCTATAATGAATGCAAAGTTTCTTGAGTTCAAAATTGATCAAGAATGTGTAATGAAATTTTATACAAGTCTATGTGTTCCATATATTCCATAATTAAAGAAGGAGTTGATGGATAAATCTCATATCTCTACTTTCTCTATAAATCATGAAATCATGAAAATGTATAGGGACCTTAATGATCATTATTGGTGGGATAACATTAAAAGGAAGATTGTAGAATAGACAACAAGGTTCCTTGTATGTCAACAACTGAAGTTAGAGTGAAAATTTTCTAAAGGGGGTATTATAACAACTACCCATACTAGCATAGAAGTGGGATAATATCCGCATGGACGTTGTCATCAGTCTCCTAAAAAATCCAATGGAAAGAATGTGATATGGTTTATAGTTGAATATATCACCAATACTTCCCATTTTACCTCTATTGGGGAAGATTTATCTTTGGATCAACTCACCATGATATACATAAAGGAAGTGGTAAGACTCTATGGAGTTACACCTTCTATCTTTTCTAATCTTTATCCAAGGTTTACATAAAAATTTTATAGATTTCATCAACCTGATCTGAATATTGAATTGAATTTTAGTATGGACTATCTCCCTAAAAGTAATTTATAATCTAAAGAGACTATTCAAACGCTCGTGGGCATGTGGAGAAAATGATCAATAGAATTTAAAGGTGCATGGGATCAACATATACCGTTAGTTGAGTTCTCACACAACAATAGCTTCTATTTGAGTATTCAAATTGAAACATATGAAGCTCTATATGGGAAGCGTTGTAGATCTCCTACTTTTTGGGATGAAGCTGGTGAGAGATAGATTCTTGAGCCCAATCTTATGCAATAGATGTCAAAAGTTTTCATGGAATACAATAACACATAAAGGCTTGTCAGAGTCGACCAAAGAGTTATGATGAAAATCATATAAGGGACTATGGGTCTGATTTTAACGATAAATTATTCCTTCTACTTTCACCTTAGAATATATTCATGTGGTTTGGGAAGAAAGGTATTCTCTTCCATAGGTACATTGTCCCCTATGAAATCATTGATCACATAGAAACAGTGGCCTACCAACTTGAACATCCTCGAAATCTTGTTCAAGTTCATGATATATTCCATGTATCTCTCTCGAGTAAGTACATACCTAACCCTTCACTTGTACTGAATCCTGATGTTTTATGACTGGAACATGACCTCAATTATGTGGAGAATCCGATGGAGATCTTGGACCATAGAGACAACGTTCTACACAACAATACTACCCAACTCGTTAAAGTGTTTTAGGGGAACAAAAAATAGAAATAATTCTTATAGGAACAAGAAGAGACAACAAGGAAAATGTACCCACACCTTTTCTCAACCAAGGGAATGATATGAAATTTTGGGGATGAAATTTATAAAGGAAGGAAGAATGTAACAACCCAAACATTTTTAATTATAATTGTTTCCACAAAATGAGTGATATATTAAATTATATATCTGTAATAATGAAGTGAGTATATTTTAAAATGTAACCATCAGGTTTTGATTATTATATAACCGCTTTTCAATATGACCATTGGAAACTGTATTTTTAATAATAATTTTAATGTTATAATTACTGTTTATACGTAGAAATTACAAAGATAAATTAATGAAAAAAGAAGAGTTGATGGCCTCATCCAGTATAATCGTGTTGTATGAAGACCATTTGTCAAAATATTGGAGGTTGGTAGTGTCACTAGCCTTATCACTTAACCAATACCACACATAGATTTAACACGTTAAGAATGAACGAAATCTCATATAGGAGAAGGTCATGTTAGTGTAAATTACCACTTGGGTGATATCATTTGAGCCACCCAAGGAATATATCTCCATCGCACACCTCAACCTTAGGTCGTATGTGGGTGTTATAAGGGGTTATTTTTCAAGGCCTAAATTACATAATGTATAATCCATTTTTAAAAAAAAATTCCCTTATTTCTATTTTGAGTTTACATTTTCTTAAACACGTGAAGAATTAGATAAATTGATTTTTCAATCTGAAATTGTACTTTTAAGAAAATATTTAATTATTATAATAAACTATGTTATTGTTAATAATGTTTTTTTATGAAATATTATGATTAAAACACTCTAATTTTAATTTCAATAATAAAATAACATTATTTTTTCAAGTGTTGCAAATTTTAATATGAATTTTACTATACATTCTATATCTACTGTTATTTTAAATAAATAAGGATTTTAACATTTTGAAGATAAATTTATTATAAATTGATAATTATTATTATAAAATAAACATCATTTTTGAAATCAGCATGTCAAAATTAGGTTAGGGTGAATTTATGATAATTTTTTAAAATATTTTGTTTTTCGGTAAAGAGTAAAAATATTGTTTTGAGTTTTTTCTATGTTTATTGGAGTCATAACGATGTAACAATTAATATAAAATTTTGGTATAATCATTTGGATTATAAAATCATAATAGGTGTCTGAAGTGCCAATTCCGTTGGAAAATACCATAGTCAGGCCCATAATATTTCAAATACCACTACCGAGGTGTCCAAGGAAATCAATAAAAAATAATTTTATCAATAAATACTCACCCATTTCTCCATTATAATTCATTAAAAATTCATCATTAATTACATTTTGGTTGTTTTACCTCTTAATGAGTCATCCTATAGTGTCCTTTAGCCTCCAAGGTCCCAATCATTGTGTTTTAGGAGTCACTCTTCAAGGTAAAGGGAAATATCAACATCTCTTTTCCTTTCAAGTTCTCTTTTTATGTTTTATTTCATTAAAATTTACATATTTTGTTATTATTTCCATTTTATTATATCCATTTACTATATTAATATTATTTTATTAATGGGATACCATTTTCCCCTCTTAAATATTTTTTAAAACCATGTTTCTTACTTATTATGTTGTTCAATTTTCTTCTTAAAATTTCAATCATTTTCTCATGAAATTATCTTATTTTATTTTTTGAATACCCAAAACTCCTTATTTTATAAGTTTATTATAGTATATTTAAAAAATATCTATTTTATTCTAGTATTAAAATACATTAAACCCACCTTCCTTTTTCATGGGTTAATATCGACCTAATGATGTTGTCATTAAGCACTTATTTCTAAAACTCCAGGATTCATCTATGAAACATGTTTCTTTTATTATCCACGTGTTATTTATTAAATATTTTAATATGTTATATGTGTCTCAAATTAATTATTACATGTGAAGGGTGTTCCCAAATGGTGCTCCAATTCATTGGGTAAATAATTTATTATCTAGAGATGACGCGTTTTATGATACAATTGGTGATAACCTTGGTAATTTTTATGACACCTCGGTGGTAAAATTTTCTGATATACTTATGAATGACTCAATTAAATGTTTTAGCCACTTTTATAAGTTATTACTCATGTTATTAATATTACTATATGCCTCTTTCCGAGCCTTTATGTATTTCATCATATTTTATTCATTATTTCTCAATATCAAATGTAAACTATTTCTCTTGTGTTCCCTAATTGGGACTTATTCTCACCCTTTCCATTGATGTAATTCCATAGGTTATGGTATTTATTGAATATAAATAGTAAAAACCTATGATTAATACTTTCAAGTGGATTATAATAATTCTTTTCGTTTTCGTGTATTATGTACCTTTTTTTCATGAAACTAATCATTAAGAGATCCTCTGTTTTGAAGAATGTGATGTAAATATATATAATAAAAATTATGGATGCCATAAAAATAATATAAAACTATATAAATGATTATTGACCACCAATTATTGGAAAATGAGTAAAAATTAGGGATATCATGAGTGAGATACAATTAAATAAATAATTTAATTTGATCTGATGACGCATGAAAAGGATCAATTCAACACTGATCAAAAAAAGGAATTGATTGTGCTCAATAATTTAATAATATGGGGTAGAAAAAACAAATCATTATTCCAAACCTGATTTGGATCATTTTTTGATTAAAAATGAAACTTCCAATAAAGGAGTAAGATATGTAGCATTTTTTCACCTCAATTGGACAGGATCCAATAGTTGATCATTGCCCGATATCAATCTTCTAATTTAGAATGGTGGATTCTCCTATCAACGATCCCATGGTTATGAGGAAAACATTGGAGAAATTAGTTAATTTCATATTTACATTGGATTCTATTTAGGTCATTTAATTGAAAATAAATAAAATTATTCATTTATTTTAATTAAACGCACCCACCAACGAACACTTTATCTGAACGTATTTCACAGAACAACTTTAGGTTGAACAATAGGTGAACCTCGCATTTTGGATTCAACCTGGTCTCATATATTTTATCTAAGATTACATTTTAGAGACATCCCAATATTTTTCAAAAAACAATTACCACTGATATAAAATATATTTAATATTTTTATAATATTAATTAATGGTACACCGGGCCTTGGAATTGCATGTTGTCTTAGTACCTAGCTCCGAAAATGTTTCTAGATATATTTCAAAGTCCTATAAGTCAAAACATGGTCTCTAAAAAACACCTTTTTTCATCCTCAACCTTTTTTATTTTCATTGATGGGTGGGAGGAGATATAGGGCTATATTGTACTCCTTCAAATCCACTCATTGACTTTGCTCTAAAATCATTAATTTTTTCTACAATTATTTTCTCCTATAAAAAAGGATTAGATTTTTGTGAAAATGAATGAGATTATAATTTATGAGCCTATATCTCTTGGTTAGCTCTCATAGAGGCATATTACATAAGAAAAAATGATTAATTTATTATGTAATTAAAATTGATTTAATAAAAAAATAAAAACAAAAAATTAATAACATAAAGGATTCCTCCCACCAAGTGGAGACAATCTTTTCTCATATATCAATATCTATAAACATTTACTTAAGGAATGGATATTTATTTTTTCTACTACCAAAAACATATAATAAGTTAACTTTGGATTAAAATATCTCCATCTATTTACCAAAATGATAGAAACCTTTCATTAATTGCGTTTGTATCTTAAAATTAAAATGTCATATATAATTTTATACATTAAACACTAATCATTTTGAAATGTATAATATTTATTCTATTGGAAAAATAAATAAATATATTCTGCATTTTTACCCTTACGGACTTTCATGACTGATCTTTCATCAAATGGTTGATTCTCCTCTAATTAGATAATAAAATACATATCCAATAATGAATTTTCTTAGCCAAGTAACTCATAAATTTCATGACATATAGTCCATTTGGGTGCTCATTATCATCAAACTCAATTATAAAACATTACTCTACACATGATAGTGAATGTTTTGGTAAACACATAATCCCACACCTACCAATGTCAGGTACCATCCTCTATAGAGAAAAATAAGTGCTACACATGATTTCAACAAATATAAGTATAATTTCATTAAATAATTTAATTACTAAATATATATTTAGGTGATGAAATGTACATACCTCGGTTCCCCTACCTCTGTGTTCATAATTTAGAAAGATATGTGTGACTTGAAATAGATTTTTTGTAAATATATTTTATTATAATTAAATAAATAATTAAAAAAAATATAATAGAAATAAAAAAATTTCATAAGGTAATTTCAATAAATATAATGTGTAACTAAAACTAAAGAATAAATAAAATAAATAAAAGTGACTTTAATGTTTAAAATTTTAAAATTGGTAATTTTTTGTATCTATATTTGATTATAAATAAATGATTTTTATAAGTAAAAAATATTATTGTTCATAATAGGAAAAAATAATTATTATTTTTATGAATAAAATTTTATTCTGGAAAATGAAGAATATAAAGAAAATAATCACTAAAAAATGATGAAGGAATTTTTTTCAAAATAAATGGATATTAACATATATTGAATGTAAAAAATATAAAAAAATGGAAGGAGTTATCTTAATATATATATTTAAATATTAATGTTTAAAAAATAATGTTTTTAAATGTGTAAGTTTCATAAAAATATATATTTACTTGATTAATTAGGAGATTAATTGAGTTTTTTCATATATCTCTTCTATATGAAAATTTTATGTTTCTTGGTCTATATCTACATTGAAATCAGTGTTATCTTTCGATAATGGAATAATAATTAATGAAATATCACATAAGACTTTAACATTATCAACTTTCTCCTCACCCAAATTATTTTTGATCCCTTGTAAAATTATGAAAAAATGATTATTTGATGGGTATAAAATATAAAATATGTGTCTTCGATGTGTCTTCCTGATAAAGGGTTCCCCTATTAAACTAATTCCCTTAAAATTAACAAATATAAATTCATATAGGTACTATTTTCATCATTTTTCATATGTTTTTCAGTGACTTAATCCCTACAACTTTATCAATTTTATTTATTTTCATAAATTATGGATTTATAGTATGTTTTTGGATTAAATGTAAAAATTTATTCATTCTATAATTTTAACAGATACTAATTTATTTGATATTTAGATCATAACATTGAAAATATAAATCCAATTTATGGAATTATCTTTTTAATATTCCATAATTTTTGTGGTACAATTTTACAATGTAAACCCTGGGCTGATTCGGAAAAATCAATCAATTTTAAAAACCTTTTAGGTGGAAAAAGTGGACCCCACCTCCATAAATGAGGCATAACATGTGATAAACACATCCAATTAAGGTCATTATAACATCATTTGAAAGAAGACTCATAGTATTTTATCACCATTAAATACCATTGAGTTATTCACTCATTATTTTGGACATTGAATAATCAACATTAAAGGATGATTTTTAGAATCCTCAACTATAAAAGTTCATACTCATTAATTAACCATTAACACCATCTATATGTGTCCAATTAATGTGAAATTTTGAGTTATGGTAGAAAATTAAATTTAAGAATCCTATAAGAAGGTCCATCGGCCTGATTTATAGATAAAAAGGGAGGAACATGAAAAAGTGTTCAAATATCAGATTCAAGAGGATAACTTTTCTGATTTTTCTTTTTCACTCTTTTCTTATAGTTAATATTGTAAAGTATTATTTCTCAGCATTATTCTCTATTACCCTTACCATACTAGGGTATACATATGATTGTTTGGGAAAGGGTTGGTTTTCTATTTTTTAATGTTTTGTTTTTATACTTTGTTGAATAAAAACTCTCCCTCTCTTCTGTGAAGTTGTTTTCAATTTCATATAGTGGTTTTTATTATCAAGTACAATCATATATGATTTTTGAGTTTTTTTTTGATTTTTTATTGGTTAATGATCGTTATTTATCTTCATTGGGTTATGTTTTATATACTATGGAATAGACTAGGGTTTAATGTTGAAGTACTCGATGATCATTAATAAGCATGGGTCGGGTAGTGGGTGTTCTTGATTATTTGGGATAAACAAGACCTGATCGGGAATTTCCTAAGTCAATTAAGGATATTCACTAAATATATCTCATATAAGTAAGGATATTAGAAAAAATAGAGATCATGGTATTTTTTTCTCTCACCGTCACCATTTGAACAAGGGAGTGAGAGGAAACAATCATGGAATATCACTTTAAATGACTTAGCAGAAGATGATTGGATTAAATTGAACTAAGATAACATTGAAATCAGAAAACTAACCTTGAATTGATCACTCTTCTCATATAATAGTTTTCAATCATTTGATTTGATAATTTGTTTTCAATATTTTGTTAATTTCTTTTGTTACATTTATTTCATTTATTTTCTAATACAAAGAAATTCAAAAACACCCCATTTTCCATTTAATTAAAAGTGAAAAACTATTTTTTGTGAACCCATTTTTGGGATACTTCAATTGGTTAATCACTGTTCTACACTAAGTTAATATAACAATAATTTATTTTCCACATCCCATAATATTTTTACGTCAAACATGGCACTATTCCATGGGTGGCAGTACCAAATAAAACCAAAAAAACTAAAAAAAACTCTCTTGAATGACCAATAGTTAAAATAACCATTTAATTGAATTTTATATTGAAATTGAAAAAAATAAACCAATTGAAAAAAAATAATCAAACAAATTTTGAGTAAATACACCTCAAAAATTCAAGTGAAAAGTTCACTGATCACTTTTAACCTACAATAATGGCAGGAAATCCCAACCGAACCTTACATGACATCTGCACACCTCAATTTTATACTCAAAATGACCACTAAAATTTCCATAAAATATAAAATGATTTTGGAATACTAATTAACATGATCCAAGTGATACATAAATTTCATGGAAACATATGTGATAACACAAATTTCAACTTCCAAGAATTCACTTTTTTCTTCTCTATCTTCAAACCCTGAGGATTCGTAGAAGAGAATGTAATGTGGAGGGGATTCCCCTTCTCCCTTGATGGATAAGATAAGTAATAGGTGTAGAATTTTCAACTAGGGGAGAATAGAAATTGGGAAGATCTAAAAAGATATTTCATAGATAGATCCTTCCCCACATCTAGGAGAAAAACAAAAAAATTAGATTTATGTCATACATCAGTAAACCAGACATACTCTCTACAAATACTAGGAACGTTTCAGTAAAATCTATACAGGATTACCACACCAAGAAATTGAAGTGAACTAATTCCTTGTATTATTGTTTAAAGTATTTCTCAAAAATAATTGAAATATTCTAGATGCCTCATCTATAGAAGCCCAAATTGACATGTCGCCTACAAATATCTATGTTCTGATTGAGAATATTGCACAAAACTAACTGTAATTTGGAACTAGAGGTATGGGAATCAGAGGCATCCATAAGGTATGGAATTATGATTATTCCTCACTTATAATTGATGTACCAATTAAGGAAATGACTAATGTGATGAAATAAAATGTTTTAAACAAAGTGAATGAACAACAAGGCCCATCATAGGAATTTGGTTTATGCTATTATACTTATCATTACACCGATCAATGTTCAGAAGTAAAGGGGAAATAAATTAGTGCTAAATCCTATTATAAAATTCAATTCTATAAAAATAATTCACGTCAACCCCATACCCAACCAGGATATGCATTTCATCAGAACTATGATAAACTTTCTTTTAAATATCAATTCCAAAATAAACTTCTATTCTAGCAGCAACAATAACAAAACACTACCCCATTACAACAGAACTATAAATATCCATATCATAATAATACATATGAACAACCCTCATCAAGTCCTCTGAATAACCACTGAGAAATAGAGAATTAAGATATAAAGAATATAGTGAAAATTTTTAAAATAAATTTTATAGCCTTATAGACATTATGACCAATATTAATGACAAACTCTCATCAAAGATAGTTCCAAATCCAAAATAGAATGGTAGAATGATGAAAAGATAAAGTGGAAAAGAATTCCCATCACTATCCACCCTTAAACCTAAAATAAGACCGCATTTGTTGAAGGATAATGAAGTTGGAAACTTTGAAAATTCTATGAAAAATCACCCAGAAGTAGAAAATAAATAGGAGTAAAAGAATAGAGTGAGGTTAAAAGAAACACCATTGAAAAGGAAACAAAGTGAGAAGAAATACTTAAACCCACAATTTCCATCGAGGATGATTGAATCGAAGAGATTTCATAAATAAGTGATTCAAAAATAAATTCAAGATACCTTCCAAAATGTGGAAATTAATATCCCCATTCTCGAATCCATAAAAAATATTCAAAGATAAGCCATTTTTCTCAAAGTTATATTCACCAAAAGAAGACAACTATATGGAAATGAGCACATCATCCTAGAAATAAGTGACTCATTAGTGATCACACCACCAATACCACAAAAATGATAATATTTGGGGACATTATCTACTCTATACATTATCGGTTCATTGAATTTTAGTGATTATTTATTTGATCTATGTTCTTCTATAAATTTCTTACCTCACTCTATATTCTCATCTTTCCGTGTTAGAAAATTGAATCCCACTATATTGGTGGTCCATGTTGCAAACAGATCCGTTATTTTCCTAGAAGTTTTTTTAGAAGATATTCATGTGAAAGTAAAATATCTATTGTTCCCAACTAACATTACATGTTTAACATGTATGAATATTGAATTTCATCGTATTCACCAATATTTTTTATGATACCCTTCTTAAATACCAAAAGATGATCGTCAATTTGAATGAAAGAACACTATCAATGGAACATGAAGATATTCATGTTCATTTCAACATACTTGAATCCATGAGGATTTGGTCAAGAAATCATTCAATAAATGAAATCATCAAAAAATAATGAACAAATCCAACTAAATAATCTAGTATTCTCCCAATATTATTTTCCTTATAATATCATTTTACCAACAAATATTCAATAGAATAGGTCTGTTGACAATTGTCTATATTTACAATTTCATGGTTGGTAAAAGAATGACATAAAAATTGATTGATTATTATAAAATTATGAACAATTTGAATGATAATATGTTGAGATTGATAAGTACAAACTCAAATATGAAAACAAATGAAAATATAACCATAGATATTTGGAGGGAACATGTTGTGAAAGAAGAAGAACTAGATAAGACACAATCCATATGTCTCACAATACAATTCAAATGAAAAAAAATATAGAGAAAATTTCAATTCAACCACTAAGACAAGTGGAGGATCTTCTCAGACCAATGCGAAGAAAGGATTACAAATTCCATGAAAATCTATACTGAATAAATTTCTAAATAGTCCTTTTTTATTAAAATTTGTATAGGTAGAAACTAAAACCAAGTTCACGTGGGTCATGAAAACTGGTGTTCAGTCACCCACACCATGTGAAAAAATAATAATTATCAAAGGACACCACAACCCCTTAAGAAGATTGAATTTTAGATGGAATTAAGGAAGAAAAAAATATATGGTCATATCGGAAAACTACCGTGAAGAAAAAAATTCAAGTGTTTTGTTGGTTTTACGGTAAGCATAGTCATAAATCTTATTATTGGTAGTTTTACTTGTATTTACCAGTATATAGACATGATTAATCAGTTGATTTAATGAGGTGTTCATGATAATGTCAGAATGAGATGTACTCAATGTTGTGAAAGGGAAAAAGTTTCAAAAGGAATCTAGTGGTATGAATGTCTAAAAAGAGTGCCTAGTAGTTTGTCCACATAATTTAAAATTATCCCAAAAAATGGAGGAATATGAATAATTATTAATAACATTTGGAAGATATTACGCTTCCTCAATCTAATTTGCAATGTAGACACACCAGTTTGATTATTTCCTTTACATTTGATTAAATTTAGTAATATGTTTTTATATCTACAATCCAAAATAAATATACTTGAATGTATTTACTACACTTCATAATTTAAGTTTTGGAGATGGAACCTTTGTAGTTTACGATTTTCAACTCTTATTTTTGAAAACAAAATCATTTTTTCATTCTTTGTGTCTGCCTTTTTTTAACTTTGAGATGGAATGATTATATTTTAAAATTTGTTCCCTGAAACTGAGGTTAAATAAATGCTGAAAATTTATTTGTTTCAAACTAATATATTTGGGTAATTTTATGAAAATTCATTTCATTTTTGATTTTCATGACACATTTCACTGTCTTTATCTTTGAAATCACTTTCTCAAGAGGCTTGTGAATCCTTTTTTTCAAATTCTATACATTCCACTACCTTATGTATAGAACCAATATATGATTTATTTAACTAGAATTTAATTTATTCCTTAAAAAACATAAGGTTTTGAGTTATTTTTTTTAAATGATTGAGGATTTTTTTGTTTTATGCCCCCCTTTTCAAGATAATACTTTTTATTCTGGTATTCCATGTATATTGAATCCTGGTAACCCTTATAATACATGAACATATTCTTAGTTTAGCCACCTAATATGTCAATTTTCCCTATCCAACCCGCTCTTGAGGTGAAATTTCATGATCTAGTTGAACTTATGCATGAGGGGGAAGCTGTCTTATGTCATTATACCTCATTTTGTGACACTTTAGGTGGAAAATAAAATATTTAAGAGATCATTATACTATTTAAAAATTATTTCTAAAGAAAATTTTTCCTTTTAGGAGATTCTAAACGAGATTGAAAGTTTGGCCTATATAGAGCATTAAAGAAAAATTATGTTTGTGAAGATTGAAAATTTTTATGCTAAAATATTTATGGTGAGGAATATACATGAAATTTTAATATATTATTAGTGATTAATTTTGGTAATTAGGAGTGAGTAGGTGACTATACTTGAGTGAAAATTATAATCAGGTAATTTTTTCTTCAAAAAGAGTTAAACTCTCTTTATTTGACCTCATAATTTTTGATGTCTAAATCCTGCCAACATAAAACCACAGAACATCCCTACAATTTCCTCATGATAATCACTTGTTCTTGACTCATATAATGTAGAGATATAGGAATTTATCAATCCTCTGGTAACCCTTGTGTGAGTTTTAATGATAAAGGCATTGTTTAAAATTTTAAATTGGTGAGGTGACAGAAAATTAATGTGAGGTAGGTGACCTTTGTGCATGGGAGGATAAATTAAGTTAAATTACATTCAATTATTTTAATTTAAAACAATAAATAAGGCTTTTTATGTTTCATGATAATTGTTTCTTATTAAAAAATTTGGTAGATCTCATAAGTAAGTGTTTTGAATATGCTTTGATATAATTTTATTGCTTACTTGTCTAGGATTCCATGTACTGAGTGTGGAAAATTTTATTGAGATAATATTTCAACATTTTTAATAGGTTTTTTAATTATTTAATCCAAAAAAATGTATCAATTTGTGTATCTTTCATAAATTTTGGATTTATGATTTTTTGGGGCATAAATATAAAAATTTATTAATTCAATAATTTTAATAGATTTTCATCCCTTCGGTATTTCAACCATAACATTAAAAATATTGATCCGATTGATGTAATTTTTTTTGGATTCCATCATTTGTGGGATTCAACATTATTGTCTGGACCTAGAGTTAATTTTTACATCTAAAGGCCCTAAAAATCAGTCAATGTTAAAGTAGTTTTGGGTGAATGTAGTAGACCCCACCTCTGGAAATGAGGCATATCATTGAATAACACATAAAATTAAGGGGATTGAATCTTTATTTGAAATTGGAATCCTAGCTGAATTTCACCATTAAATACCATGGAGTTATTCACTCATTAATCTGGACACCGAATGATCAACATTGACAGAATATTTCTGGAATCCTTAGGTAGAAAATTTTATACTCATTAATTATTACATAACATCCCCCAACACATCTAATTAATGTAAAATTTGTAGGTATTATAGAAAATTAAATTTAGAGAATATTATAAGAAGGGACATTTTCTTGATTCAAATAGAAATTGGACAAAATAGGAGAAAACATTCATAGATTATATTCTTGAGGATAACTTTTCATCTTTTTCATTTTCCCCATTTTCTTATACATTTTTTGTAATGGCTTCTTCCTCCCCATTATTCTTGATTACTCTTACCACGGTGGGGTTAAAATATGAGCTATTGTATAAGGATTGGTACTATATATTTTAGTTATTTAGTTCTTTCACTTAATTGAATAAAAACAATTTATCTCTTCTATGATGTTGTTTTCAATTTCATATAGCAGTTTTTATTATCAAATTCCATCGTATTTGGATTTAGATTATGTTATAATTTTTTTCTTTAGTCAATGATAATTATCTCCCTTCACTAGGTTTTGGTTTATATATGATTTAATATACTTGTCATTAGTGGTGAAGTAATCGACGATCATATGTATCTGTAGGAGGGGTAGTGTATGTTCTTGATTGTTTGAGATAAAAAAGACCTGATCGAGAATTTCTTATGTAAATTAAGAATATTCACTGTAATGTTCTCACCCAAATAAGTAGAGTAGTCCAAACTGAGATCTTTGGTATGGTTTTCTCTCACCATCATCATTTGACTGAGGGAGTGAGAGGAAATGATTGTGGAATCTCACTTTAAATGAATCAGTAGAAGATGATTTGAATAAATAGAACTAGGATTGCATTGTAGTTGGAACATTGACCGCGAACTAAAAACCCTTCTCAAATAATAGTTTTTAACCAATAAATTTGGGTTTTTTTCCAATATTTTTCTTAATTTATTTCTTTTGTTTCATTTCTTTTATTTGTTTTCAAAACCAAGAAAAATAAAAAATAATCAATTTTCCCTTAAATTAAAAGGGAAAAAAATTTGTGCACTCTTCTTTAGGAGACCACCTAGGTTTAATCACTAGACTTCACATCGTTAATATAATACAAATTGTTTTCCACACCACATGAAAGGCTTTCATCATAAATCCATAATCACAATGTTTCACAACACTATTATTGTCAACCCAATTACACTTAAACATTAGTAATCTACATTTACTATAATCAATCTCCCAATAATCCTCTATAACTCTAAAATATGATGTTGAAATAGAAATTTGGTTTTTATCATTGACACTCGAAAATGTGGTTCTTCAATGATGTTCATTACTCAAATATTTTGAATCATAATATTGTCTCCCTGATTTATTGTGTAAAATGTGAAACCATTAACATTGAAAACTTATTGTGTTATCATATTAACAGTTATCCCCCTACTAACAATATTAAATTTTTCAATATAAAAAAATCAGTGTTGACATTCTCTTTAAACCATGATACAATTGTATTTTTATGTCTACTTTCAACTAGTTTACATTTCTTTTTTGACAATAATACCTTAAATCTAGGAATATGTGATGATATATACAGTTGAAAATCACTTATGTTGTTAAAAATGTATAAATATTCCTCCATTAATTCATCATGTTGAATTAACTTTTCCGTTATTCCAAAAAATCACACTAAGTTTACTATCCTGTAGAAGATGTTCAAATATAGGGAGACCAAAATGAACCAATTCATATAAATTAATAGTATAGATATCAATAACCTATTTTTATACATATTTTGTTAACAATAATGGTATTAGGATGATGATGATTCTAAAATTATACCTTTATTTTTAATATATATTTCAAAATAATACATCTAATGTCAATAAATAGGACCACATATTCTTATATCTTACACTAAAGGAGTCATTAGTTGAACCATGAAAAAAAATATGGTAGAATATAAATTTCTAGTATAAAAAGTATGGGTACAAATTCATTCTCCAAGAGATATAACAAATTTGGATCTATAACTTTAGTGAAAATGAAATTGAAAAAGATGCCAAACATAATGATATATTTTCTAATAGGTATTGATAGTATGCTATGAAATGAAATCGGTTTCAGTTATTGAATCAATATTTGATATTCGTGATATTTTGTGCATATTAACATTAAATATTTCAATGACACATATGTTTTCACATTTTATGAAAACCCACTAGATAATTTTATACCATGAAATCATTAACAAAAATTTTTCTTCTCACCCTTACAAAATATGTGATAAGCTATAGGTAAATATGTTCTATTTTTTTTCATAGTAGAAGATAACTCCGAATGATTTCCTAAAGTAATTAAGTCCAATATTACATGAAATCCAACTTTTATATTTTCTTTTATGTCTATAATATTTCCAATAATACTGACACATTTTTTTCTCAAAATGAATAATTCCAAAATGATGTTTTACCTCTAAAATTTTCTAATAAGGTAGTTTGAATAAAATGGACCATTTCATCCTTGTATTTGTTTGAAAACTAAAACATTCATTATTTATAATTGTGACATAGATGTTTTTCACCTTTTAATATTCTTCAGTTAAAAATTATTATTGGGAAAATAAAACTCTTATAAAACATTAAATTCATTTATTAATCATCGATAAAGAAAATCAATTCAAAAAAATCTATAATATCCCATGTGAAATTTATTTCATTCATTATGAAATTAATGATATAAAGCTCCCTCTTTGAATATTAAACAATCTTTATATCCACTATCACTATATCTAGATATTTTTCATTATATAGAAAATTAATTTATAGTTATAATTATCATAAAAGTCAAAATAAAATACTTATTATTTTATGAAATAAATACTATAACACTTGTCTCCCATGGAAATTTCATATCATCAATCAATGGTTATAGATTAAAATCAATATCATTTATATGTTTTTTGGTATGGAAATCATTAAGATCATCCGTACATATTTTGTATTTATACATTTCTGTGAGAAAAGGTTATAGATAACAAATAGAATAGGTCATGAACAATGTTGGCTATTGATTCTTTAATAAGGTGTCATTTTATCTTTACATATCCCCATTCTAATATTTATGACTTTACTTCCCAAATATGGACATTGGGGATAAAATTTCTTCTATTATAGTGAATCATTAGGGAAACATATGCATCCCTCATATATGCTCTAATCTATATGTTATCTTATCCTTTTTTATGCATTTTAATTTTAAAATAGATTCTTAGAACAAGGAATTATTATAATACACCATTTTTAATTAGTAGGAGGATTGGTGTATATTCTTGAAAATTAACCACTATTAGATTTTTTATCCATTTTATATCATGATGTCCCACATTTAAGAAATTATGATAAACATTCATATTATTTTTTATAAAATACATAGTCATTGGAGAAATTTTGTTTCTTTTTATCACCCAAATCCAATGGGTATAATTTTTTTTTACTCACAATTGAAATCTGGAAGATTATTGTCGTATTCAATTAGTTATTTCCCAAATTTTATGAAATTATGTGAGGCATTTATTACTTAAAATTTTTGTTCCTTTCTAGTTAACTAATCCAAGAACTGCTGATAACACTGTAAATTTTTTACAACCTCATAACAATGGTTTCTCACCACCTTTGTACAACCATTCATGTCTTTTTTATTTTTAATGGTTTGAACACCTAAATCAAGAATTAATTATTCAAGATGATACTTTATATCATTCTAAACATATTCAACATCATTAGATCGTAACTTGTTTTTTATTTCACAATTCCAAGCTCAAAATTTATAATTATGATTAAACCATAATAAATCAAATGATCTTTGATTTCTTTATACGTTAATTTTATCATATTTAAAGACGTCATGCATGGAAAAATATCAAATATTTGTTTTCAATATTTCATTTAGAAAAATCAAATCAATTGTCACCCCATTTCTCATATTCAACATTGGTTCATGAATTTATCCAATTATAATCCATTAACTACCTAAAGTCCCAATATAACAGATGAAAATGTTAAAAATATAAACATATAAGCATATATAAAAATGGGTAAATATTAAACATATAGTAGTATAAATATATAAAATAAATAAATTTAAATCATAGATATTTAAATTATATAAAACAAAATTAACAATTAAAATATATATACTGGAAATGTTATTAATATAAATAAGTTAAAAATAAAAAATAAATGACATAGTTGAAATTTATGCTTAGAAATAATGAAACCCAAAAACCTAATATCACCATAAAAAATATATATAATTTAAAAATATAAAATCATCACAATAAACTAAATATAATTGAAAAATAAGTATATCCACAAATAATTTATATTTATAAATTTAAAACACAAAAAAATTATAACCATGAAAAAAATTTAACTTTTAATTAATTATAACCATAAAAATTATAATTGAAAATGATTTACACAAAAAAAAATGAATGGATAAAATTTATAATTAACAATGAATTAATAAATTATTTCAAAATATTAAATAAAATATAACATACAAAATATAGAGATTCATATAGAAGATCTGTTATAAATTGATTCAAAATATTAATTAATGAATTTGAATTTGAAACCAATGAAGAGTATGGTTGAATAAATATAAATAGTTTAAGTTGATAATTTTGGAAGTAAAAAAAGACAAGAGGAACAAAAAAAGGTGGTTGGAATGGTCTATGGTGGTGGAATGACATCGGTGAAAGATGAATGAGAGGTGATAAACATTTATTATCTTATATTGAATCTTTTAAAAAAATAAAATAGAAATATAATTAAAAAAATGTTGATGATAGAAAGTGATACAACACCAATAAAACAACCTTATATTATATGAAATAAAGTTAAATAGTTATTGAATAAAAAATCAGTGAAAATGATTTTGGAACTAATAGGAAACGCATGGTAAAACTTCAAGATCTTAAAATTAATCAACTTCAAATTAAAAAATAACCAGGAAAATTAAATCCAAAAAAGTTGAGAGATGAAACACAAAAAAATGAGGAATCCTAATGAAATAAGTATAGGGAGGGAATTTTTGAATTGAGAGAGTTAGGGTTTGAAAGATTTATATTCAATATAAAGAGTTTTCAAATTCAAATACTACAGGTTTTTTTAATTTTTTTAATTTTTTACATCACTTTAATCATAAACAATGTTAAAATAAGTTTTTTCAAATTATTTTATAATAAATAAAATGAAAAAACCTTGAATATCATGGGTTTTGGGATAGTTATATTATAAAATAACCTCAAAACTCTAACTGGGAAGGTTTCCCTATTTAGTTTACTACCTACTATCATGAAAACCCCACACGCAAGGGATTTAATGTTGGTTATTAATAACATATATTAAATCCCATATGTATAAATTAATTTATTTTTGATTAAGTCAACCCAAAACACTCATTATAATTCCCTAATAAATGGAATTTTCCAAAAGAAAGGTATAAAAACACTTTGATCTATGGATCCATCCTAAATAAATTAATTGAAGGAGATATATACTCTTTAACCTAAATGCCTTGGGATTTTTTATTTATTAGATAATCCTATTATTAAATCGATTGGGGGGAAAACCTTATATGGACAAGAGGCCCATATTACATAGCCAAGAGACTATAGGCACATATGCCTTTTTAAATTTTTTGTTAACTCGACTAAATTGAAGCATCCCCCCCAACCCATACACGCACACACATCTTTATTGTTTTCTCTTAAATCACCACTAGAAAGTGAAATTATTTTGACTTTTACTTGCACAAAGTTCTATGGAACCTAAACCCAGTGGTTGGAATGCGATATCTGAGATAATATTTTCATTGAGGGATTTTTATACCTTAGGCATGAATATCCTTTATTTTACCCTTTTATGTTCTTTTTAACAATATATGGATTTTATAGAATTAATTAACCATTTCATGATAAAATAATGTATGGATAATCAATTTATTTCCTCTTGGTGACTAAAATACAGTTTTATTTATCATGATTGTCACTATGTGATCTCGCTAAAATATTTAATCATGTGTAAATAGAAAAATTAATCATGCATTATTAATTTTTTTCTTTATGTGCTTGATAATTATCTTATGTGTTCATATAACATCAATTAATTAAAATAATTAACTATGCAAGGAAAAAATGAATAAATAATGAAATGATCATGTTTTTTTATTAGTTTTTTGGTCCAGTGAGTGGAAAATTGATAAACAAAGATCATACGGGAATACCCTAAGTCATTTCATGAATTGTATTTTAGTTCCCATCAAACTTCCATGCAATTTCACTTATATTGTTTTGTAATAACTCTCGACTTAAACCAAGTCATTTCATACTCCTCTGATCTTTAAAATGTATACTCACATGTAGGTGAGGTAAACTCAAGTTGAAAAAAATAAATTTTATTACTATAATATAGACACGTAGTCCCTTATACATTTAAAACTGAAGGAAGATATGCATATCATCATAATGAAAAATAATTATTATATTTTAAAACTCAAATAAAATAATTAAATTAATTAAATAAATAAATAAAAATGAATGGATCAATATCATATCATAATAAATAAAAATGAAATAAAAATTCAAAATAATAAGAAAATATTCTCAAATTAAACTATAGATAAATTTTAATTAATTAAACTTGTATTAAAATAATTTTAATTAATTACATGTATGACCCATATCATCAAAAATAATTTTAAAATATTATAGACAATTAAATTAAATTTATGAAATATGTTTTTTAGTTTTTGAGTCCATTTGAACCCCAAAATGGTCCTTTGATAAAAAATAAGGCATGGGGTGGGATTACTAGGCTAGGAGGGTCAGATCTTGACTGACCATGCCCAACCATGGTGGGGTGGCCTGGTTGGATATTGGGTAAAGTATTGATCATGCTCCCTTATTTGGTGTGCATGAAAAGCTTGGGGAACAATTTTTGTAAATCCATAAATGATAAATATATATATATATATATAATCACATTAAGATGTCCACTTGGGAGTTGGAGAAAAAACCTCAACCCTTGACAAATTAGGGGATAACAATTCAATGTGGGTGGTTATGCCACCAATCAAAATAATAATAATAATAATAATTATTATTATTATTATTATTATTATCATTGTTGTTGTTATTTAATCTTTTAGTTGGATTATCCACAATAAATGTGTGTAAACCGACCACCCATCCCCTGGTATCCTAAATCACGCTCTGGTCAAGACCACTGTGTCGGCAGGCCAACTCCCACCTCCACCAATAAATATAAAACCTATATATATTTATATATATATATATATATATTCAAAACACAAATATATGTTTTATCGACCATATATTGGCTATGAAAAATCATATTGAAGCTTTTTCAGTGGGCTTAGGACAATATCAATGACCTATTTTAAAAATATTGAAATTTTAATCAAAATTTTGGCTTAGATAACTAAACATTCACTTTGATACCATTAAAGGAACTAGACACATAACAAAAGAGTAAAAGTTATTGATATTTAAATTTTTTATGCCAAATGAATTACAATATAATTTATTATTATTATGAATTCCTTATTCATGCTAATTAACTCATTAAAATTAAATTTAGTATGAAAAAAGAAATCAAAATGTTACCCTTGGAGAACATTGTGATTCTGATGATGTATGCTCTTATTCAGATCACAATATCTCAAATTTACTAAATTATATTCCCTCTATATCAACTACATGTTTATTGTAAATCTATAAAAATCATTCTTTGATAAATCGATTAAATCATGGAAGATCGAAAGACTTAAAACTCTTGTTCGATCACTAAAAGATCACTCTATCGATCCTCTAACTTAAATAAATTTTTATTTTATATCTTTCTCTCTGAAAGCTTGAGATAAGGGATGAGAGGAGTGATGATTCATTAAATATCCTAGTCCTACTATTCATGGGTGAAAATGATCTTAAATATTAAGGTTTAATTTCTAAAATTGTGCTTAATTCCTTAGATAAGTAAAGCCTTTTAAATTGGACCAACATGACACAAATATCCTCATAAAAATTTCATAACTACCAAAAACATTTCACCACTCATTTGTGTTATTAATAAATGTCACTTGATAAACCATGAACCATTAAATCAACATATTCTTCCTATAAATATTTATTGAACCTTGAATGGTGCATCATTTTTTTGAAAAATAATACTTTCTCGTATTTAATTTTAAAATAAATAAACTTGAGAATTACATGGGAAATAAATTCATTTAAAATTATTCTAAATGTAATAATATAATTAAATTAATAAACTTGTGATCATTCACATAGATTTCGTCTAATATCTTCATGTGGTTCCCACCTCATCCTAAACATCTATTCAAATTAATTGTTGGAACCTATGGATACACTTTGCGTGTGACAATCTATGACCTCATCTCGATAAGAGTGAGTTAAAATCACAAAACAAGTGTGGTATCTTATATCACATCAGGTTACTTAAAGATAAAAGGATAATTCGGAGTTATGACTACTACATATGAACACTTATCGGGTAATGTTACTATTTTTCCTTGATAAATCATACACATAGTTTATATCACTGGTTTCATCAAACTATATTCTCCAAATCAATTTCATTTACTTTCTAGAAATTATATTATAAAAAAATATCCATGATCATAGACTTATCATCTAGTTCCATTTCAATAAAATGGATAAATATATAGGCATCCATAAAACAATGATGGGATAAATCACTTCTCACTTATTCTTTAATTTCATATTTTTCATGACACACCTAATATATCCAACTTCACCATGAACATAAGTGATCATAGTTTATAAAATACATCATATTATGTGACTCATGATATTAATTAATAATAAAAATAAAGTATAGGGATCATTAAACACATCCATAGATAGAAATATCCATTGACATATAGAATAACTGAATTTTCTATTGGTAGGCATGCAATAAAATTCTCATTTATTATTGATTTCCAAGGGAGAATTTCATGGGAATAAGTCTCAATATATTATGATCCACCTACCCAAAATATCATGTTTTATATATGTTTATTTACATGATATCCCTCAGCCATAGAATATATATGTAGGAATATTATCATATCATGTTAATTTTATCATCATAGAAGAGAACTGTGATGACCTTCTAGATCATAAACCAAACTCTAAGGAAATTATCACATTAATAACATGAAGAATAATACTCAAAATGTGATAATATTTCAATAATATTCATAACCATGAATGTAAAGGTAAAAATAAATTACACATTATCTATTTATAGGGAAAAAACTCCAATATGAAGTAGTATCTACTTTATGCACCTTTCCCCGGTCCTCAACTATAACAAAAAAGAATAAAACACATGACCCCTAGTATTAGATAAGTTCATCAACAAATCTTTAAGCGAATTCCTTAATTCCATAATCAAAAAACTGGTGCCAAATTGTATCACAATTCTAATGAAAATTATTTACCCTTTATATGGTATAAAGAATAAATGAGAAAAATGTAATCCAAATAAATAAAGAAAAATTCTAAAACATAATAATCATTTCATAAGCTCCACATCTATTTCCAATAGAGATTACACCCAATATTTTTTTTTGAAAAAAATGAAATAGTGACCTAAAAATATCCATGTAGCACATGAATCTCCATATTTTAAAACCATTATTTCACTATATCTAAGACAATGGTCCATCCCTTATCCAACACTAGAGAATATACCTTCATGAAAAATTAAATATTACCAAACTAGACACACATCAATGTTCACATATATAGTGTGAGGAAAATACCAATAGGATACCAAAATGAATCTATGCAATTTTATTTTATTTTATACTCCTAAAAAAATTTTGAAATAAATTTAAAATATTTATTATTACATTTAAAATAATAAAGAAAAATCCAATCATGTTACCTTTTTTTCAAAAAAAAGAACTTTAATTTATTAAAATAATAATGAGGTAATATATGAGTGAAATACAAAAGGATTAATAAGACTAAAAGTAAAAACATAGAGATATAGAGGGAAAGAAATTGAAATATTTCCCATAAAGTAACAAATAACATAAAGTATACAGGATATAAAGTATCCACAAAACAACATAAAGTAAAACGTGACATAAAAACCATCTCAGGATATAAAAAACAACATGGTATAATAACCTTAAGTCTACTAGGATAATCTAGGACCTCACCCATAGATCACCTAAGAAGGACTAGGATATGGTGAACCTGATTGGTTCTCAACCCTATATTATCTTCTGGGCTATGATGAGTGATAGTTTCCTAGAAAATACATGATCTATAAAAGGGGACTCTATCCAACATAGTAAACTAATGTATATGGTAAAACATCTCATTTGACCATTTTACTATCCACGGATTCCATGTGTGAAACCCTAAGTACCAAATCACAATGCCTTTATAAATTCCCTACCATAGTGAACAACATAACAACATCAACCTAGTATCAAAAATCCCAGGGGAATTGTTAGGATAACATCATAAAATTAAATAATGATACATTAAATAATGTATTATACTATAAATCATAACACCATGTAAAACCATGACGATTAACTTTTATAGGTACCAAATATGTTACAAAACTATTTTTAAATTCATTGGAATCAAATAAGTATCATTGGAATTTTTCTCAAATACCCTTTATGTATAAAATATACCTTATAGGGTAGAATACATGATTACAAATGGAAATATTCTTTATGGAAATAAATCTTTTTTTAAAACCGTATTCACAATATAATTTTAATTTTAAATTATCTAAACAGAAATTTATGAAACACCTTTCATGCGCCAAGCCATACAATTTGAATTTACGCATAAATATTTTTTGAAACATGTTTGAAATAACAAGTATTTGATAAAAATCATGGAATAAATTCTAGGTATCTATAATTAATAAGTAATAAATAAATTTTAATGTGAGGAAATCAATTTGGAAAGGTCAAGAATCAAGGGTATATCAAATAATAGAAATTCCATAGAGACACCAATCTAAAAAATGATAGAACACTATTTACATCATGAAATGATGATGGATTATTATTATAAATTACCTTAAAATAATTTCTATTCCAAAATACCTATTGAAAATAGTGGTAATTAATTGAAATGTAAAAATACATAATAAAGATTTGGTTAGAATGAGAAAAGAAATGTAATAAGAATATTAATAGGGGGAAAATAGATGATTACTTAAACCATACCATTTTTATCTTCTATGGATAATTTTGAAGAGGAGAATAAGTCTCAATTAAGTGTTTATGTTGACAATGATTATTTTTTTAGAACTATAAATAAATTGCTGGGTAAAAAACAGAGTTCAATAAATTATGTACCCACTATTCAGTGGCCAGTGACATTGAGCTATAACACACACATGGTTTGACTACATGGTTACATGAAACTATACATAAGGCATGTGGTAGTTATTTATATGGAATCTATCTAAGATTAATTTTCATGATTTGGAAACTAGTGCCAAAAGGTATCACAAGTATGATGGAAATGATTTAAGCTTTATACTATATAATTAATAAATTAGAATAATGGAAATTGAATAAAATAAATAACAACATTATACATAAAAATAATATCTTCAAATGATCAAAGAACACCAAAGAAGAGTTTATCCGAGATATAATGACTAGAAAAAATAAAATAGAGACACAAATATCTTCATGTAGAATAGAAGTATTAATATTTCATCACCTCTATTGTACTCTATCTGAGATAATAGTCTACCCTATAAAAAATTCTAGAGAACATCCTTGTAATAAAAATTAAAGAATACCAAACTAAACATACACACACACAAAATTATATATGTATGGTTTGAGGTAAATCCCAGTAGGATACCACCATAAATTTATGTAGTTTATTTTATATGTATTAATCACAACATTGGATTAATATATAGTTATAACATTGTGTTTTTCCATTTTAAATAATGATAAAAATCAAAATCATGTTATCTTTTGTTTCAAAAACCCACTTCACATTGGTAAAATCATAATGGGGTGTCATTTGTTTTAAATGCAAAAAGAAATATTATACTACAAGTAATAAATATATAGAAAGAGATATTTTAAAATTCTTCATAATATTATACACAAAAAAAGTAAACATGACGACATAATGTAGTCAAAACACAACAAAAAGTAAAACATGACATAAAATAATCATCTCATGATATAAAACACAACATGGGATAATAACCAAAGTTCTACTGGGATAATCTGTGATATCACTTATAGACCACCTAAGAATTGTCAGAATATGATTAACATGATATAAATGAAACCCTAACACACCCTCTTAACCTTTTTGGGTGATAATCTCATTTTCAGGGCCTGAGCTACATTAAGGGACTGAATGGCCCAAAGGCCTTCAGTTTTTATTGATTTTTTATAATCCCCCTTTAAGGTATGAGGGGAAACCCTTACCTGGCCCATAGTCTTAGACATACATTACATGACAAGGAGACCTCATAAAAAATCATCCCAAATAGACTACTTCAGACTACCGCTCCCCATCATATATCAGGATGTCAGCACTCCACATTCTCATTGCCAGTCGGCTAGCTGTCATGTGTTGCGATGTAAAGGCCCGGTACTGATGGAGATGCCATACCCTATTATTCTACCAATTCTGGTATATCTACTCTGGTGAATGTGCTACTCTTGAATCCATATATAGAGCCTTGTTTCATGAATCTTGTCTAGTTTCATCTGCATTATAGGTGGCCGAAAGGCCTTTAGGTGAACCAAAGCCTTTAGGTGGCCTGAAGGCCTTGAGGTGGCACTAAGTCCTTGAGGTGGCCTGAATTCCTTACTATCATAAAGGCCTTGGTTGACCCAAAGGCCCTGTAGGACCTGACGATAAAACTGGTATCCTGAAGGATGAAATAGGTGAATAGTTATGACTACTACAGTATAAAATAGTGCCTAATAAAATATTTCATTAGTACCTAAAAATATGCCTTTTTCTGCAATTGAACTCAGGTTTGTTGGATGCACTTGAAGATTACTCACCAACCGATCTTAGGCTGATGTGTCTACACTAAGGGACTATAGAATGTCTTGTAATATTATTTATATGTTAATTAGTACCTTTTACCCATAGAAATATCCAATGTTCTCATTTGTGAATACCAAAGTTCTAATTCACAACCCCTTTATCAATTCCATAACATGGTGAACAACATTACAACTTCCACCATGTATATTTGATTATAGGGGCATAATCAAGATAAAATAAACATATATAATGTGAAAAGACATAATGAGTGCTTCTAAAAATAATAAAAACTTTTAATATTTTGATAAAAATAACTTAAAGGTATAAAATATATTTTGAAACTGTTTTTATGTTCATTGGATCCAAATAATTCTTAATTACATTTATTGAATACCATTTTGGTGTAAAATATACCTCTGAGGATATAATACTTAGTTAAAAATGGGAATAATCTATATAAAAATAAAAGTTTATTCAAAAAGATTCAAAAATTTATTTGAATTATAAATGATATCAACGGAAATATGTCAAACCCCTGGTATTCTCAAATCTATATAAGAATAATTTACAAATAAATATTTTATAAAACACATTTGAAATAATTATTTTTTGATAACAAATCATGGAAAAATTTCTATTAATCCATAGTAAATGAGTAATATATACATTTTTTGAAGAATAAATCAAGTTTGAATGGTCAACCATTAAGAGTATATCAAATAGAAGGAATTCTATAGAGACCCATACATGAAAAATAATGAAACACATCAACTTTGTGAAATGATGATAGGCTATGATTATAAATAACCCTAGAATCCTTTCCATGCCAAAATCCCCATATAAAAAAGTATTTCCCTTGGAATGGAAAAATCCCTAATATTACATGAACCCAAATAGTGGAATGGGTTAGAATGAAAAACAATGTTGGAAGAAGAGGAAGATAGAATAAATAGGGACGGATTATTACATAGACAATCCCCTTTTGATCTTCCATAGAGAATCTTGGTGGGGAGGAGAGAAAAATGAGATCACTTATGGATCCTCTTTGTTAGGAAGTATGAAATGAGGGGAAGAACCCCCAAATAAGTGATAAAATTGACATGTGTATTTTTTATAAAATCAAAACAAAATGAGTAAGTTGTATAGTTTAGTAGACTATTATCCAACCATGAAGAATTCATTAGCATAGAACTATGGTTTTCTCATGATTAGACTGCATGATTACTTATAACTATGTGTGAACTATGTGGTAGTTATAGATATATACTCTATGTAATATAAATTGACATAGTTTCCCCCCAATAATGTTCTAACAATGTTGGGATACTCATATATGGGATTAGGTTGCATGAATACAACTAATTATGCATCAAACATAAATTGATTGTGTGTCTACCACTATAAGATAACCCTACCCACATAAGTTTATTCAACAAAATTACACCTCACTATGTTTAAACAATGTGTAAGACACTAAAATCGAATCTTCAATATGTATGTTTATTATTAAGGTTACTTATAACCATTTGATAACCATGATAAAACCATATATTATGAAAATTTTCAAATTATTAAATTATAACTATCAAAACATTAAAAATCACAACTAATGTGATTATTTATTAAAAATAAAAATCATAGATATTATTCTAGTTGTTAGTTTAGTTATTAGTGAAGCAAAATTAGTTAGTTTATCTCTCTTTCAAGCCTTAATGTAGTGATCTTTAAACCTTCCCTAAAATATATTAACTCTTAGGTTTGTAAGATATAGTTGACCATGATTCACCTTCATGAATTTGAAAACATTTTATTTACTACCTTCACAAAATCCTTTGATAAAAATAACATGATACTTTCACTAACTAAGGAACCTTCCAAAAACAACTTTATTCTAATAAAATATTTCAATAAAAATCAAGGTTCTATTATCCCCCTCACAATAAAATCTTCACCCACACAAAAATTGTGTATATGAGAATTATGGTGCCTCCCATATTTGGTAGAAGAAATAAAAACCAAATCTACTACCCATAAGATGATATTGGGGAGATAATATTCAATAATGTAAAATAGAAGAGACAAAGTGGGTCACCTTGCCTCACCCCTCTAGAGAAGCCAACAAATCCTATAGGGGACCCATTCACTAACACAAAACAATAGAACTATTTGAATGGATATAGATAAAAATAAAAATAATTATAATCATCATCATCATCATCATGAAGATAAAAATTTTGACTAAGATTTGGATGAATATTATTATTTATATTAGGTATTGAGGGTAAAATATAAGATGAAACACGCACACACACTATGCATTGATAACCTAGAACATCTCTCCCCTCATGAGATAGTCTATGATTATCTTCCATTATTTATATAACAGTATATATATATTTAAATCCCATGAAAGAGGTATATTTTTAAAAATGAACTTGTATTCTTCCATGAATCAATGCTTTCTTACCTGATTCTCCCTCTTTCCATTGACACATTTCCCCATGCACATTTTTCCTTTATTGAGAAAACATAAAATTTTCATATTCCCATGTTCTATCATTCGACAGTTTATGACCCCACATACAAGCATAATTCATCAGAATTAATTATGTGGATATCACATCCCATGTCAATGTGGCACAAAATCCCACAATATATCATGTATTGATTATAATTTTACCACAACAACTGAATCTAATCAGGGTTAGAACCCCCAATGTTGGATGAAATATAGAAGACCCATTCCAACTCAATGGATTATTTATTGCATATTAATAATATTAATAATTATTATTATTATTATCATTATATTTACAAATTTTCAAGGAGGGTGAATTTAAAATTCCAAAATAAAATCATATGGTGTCTATAGTGTACTCTGGGAGACTCAACCCCAAGGCCTCCTCAAGACCCTATAGAGACACAACCACGAGGTTTCTCCCCTGAGGGAAATAATAATAATAATAATAGAAATAGTAATAGTAATAGTAATAGTGATGTTATTAATATTTCCATAATTTATTACATACCCCCTTTACTGATTTTATATGAAATGTGCAAAATTTGTGTGAAATATTAATGTTTAAATATTAAATATAATTTTAGAGCACTGTTTGAATTCATCCAAATTCCAGTTTGTTTAATTTTTTAATAATAACTCTCACCCTATTTATCCAAATTGAATGATTCTTGTTTTTATGGTTCCGTACTCAAATTAAAACATTTAATTAGAAGGAACATTTGGCTAAATAGTCTATTTGGAGGGTCATATGGTCCACACAAGAAGACCCAAATAATCTGTGAACAAACTGGACCAGCCATGATGATTGAGTTTTTGGCCTAAATCTCGAAGCCCAAATTTTAAGAAACTCCAAAAATCTATTCGTTATTATCCAAAGGAATCACGGATAAAAATATGAAGGTCCAAATACAAGAATAAGGGGGCCAACTGAAGCATTGATGTCTAGACCACCATTCTTGACAGGAATTAAAATCCATACAATATTCATGGAATTTCTCATGATCAAATAAAGCTAGTATTTTCATTGTGAAATAAATATATGTGGAAAAAATTATAGAAGAAACTATATTTATTTGAGGGAATATTCCTATTCAAAAACCCATTCAAATTTTGACCTTCTGAAAAGTATGTATTGAAATGGAAAAATTACAAGTGTTTACTCCAACCACCATAACTTTGGTTTGATAAGGCCATATGGATTAAAATTTTTAGATTACTCCGAAAAAATTATTATATAAAATATGTAAGAATATTATATCTCTATATTTATCTTAAAAAATGGGAAAATAGGCGAGACAAGTGGAGGGATATATTTGGAATGCAAACAGTCCAACTCCTTGGGATATAAATAAATCCACGCTCCTTTCCATCAAAATATTTTGAATTTCAGAAGAGAGGATAATATATTGGCACGACCAAAGCCTTTCCAAAAGCTTGGTATGACCTTCTAAATTGTTTTTTTCACTTGAAATACCATTCCTCTCTTTTTTTTCCGTTTACTTTTGTGTTCTTCGTTGTTATAATCTTGTAAGTCTTTTTTTTTGTAATGTTGTTTTAATGAAAGTTTCTTCTTCAATATCTCTTTTTCTCATCCACCTTCTGTCGTTTAATATTAATGTTCTTAAAGTTTTTTAAATCAAGTTAAAACCCCCACCCTTCTTTTTCTTTCTCATCCAATAGAAAGTCTTTTTTAACTCTCTTCAATGATCGTGTGTGTGTTCGACGCACTACTCTTTTATTATCATGTTCTTTTCACCTTATTTATAATTCATCACCTTAGACATATTTAACTAGATTAATAATAATTTCAATGGATGCATAAATCTATCATTTGGGTGAGTTATAATTTGTGGATATTAAGAGATTGAGAGCTTTTTCTTGATGAGTATTCTTTGACTTAATATTGTGTATGTTGAACATTATATATCATGGATTAATGAAATTTTTTGTTTACTATGTGGATTCCATCGATTATTGGAACCAGAAATACACTAACATAAAAAAATAATTCTAATTACTATAACCCTATGTTATGTTATGGCTTTTATTAAAGCTTTAACACTTGGGAATTATGATCAAAGTCATCTTGTGAAGTGAGTATTAATTTAATTCAATATAAAGAAAAGATCAAGTATATAATAAGATTAAATCCCAAATAATAAAATCACCCCAATATTTATCAATTTGTTAAACTAATCATCATCCATAAATTATTTCATAATCTCTGCAAATAAACCCCCCAATCAGAACACAATAAATTAAAAACAACTGACTACTAAAAATTATCATTGTCGAGGATTCGACACGAGTGCTTCTATACACATTAGTAGGGAACTGGAACCTTGAACGGTCAATAGGTTACAGTATGTCATGATTTCAAATGGCTCCATTGTCGGGGATGGTGAAATTAAGTAGTCATTAGTTTCTAGTTACTATAAATAAAACAAAAACAAACTTTAAAAAATATATAAAAACACAAATAAAAACCCACCTTCTCATAAATAACATAAATGGAAAAAAAAAATATAAAGAAAACTATGTCTTCCTATTTCTTCAAAAAAAATATTTATGAATTCCACATTTCCTCCCAAAAAATCCCTTAGATTTGTTTGACCCTAAAATTGAGTGAACACTTGACCAACTTAGGAGGAACATAAGAGATAATCAACTCATTCAAGAACCTGTCCTTGTTTAAAAAATTGAATTAGATATGGACAATCCTAGTGAACAAACACTTAAAGAACTATTTTCCCTTGATATGAATTACCAACCTCTTGGTATTCAATATCCAAACATAGAGGATGACATTAAACTAAATTCAGGATTGATTCATCTTCTCCCTCATTTATATAGGCTAGCCTGTGAGGATCCACATCTCTACCTTAAAGAGTTTCAAGTGGTGTTCTCTACCATGAAGCCTCAAAGGTTTTCTAAGGACTAAATCAAACTCTAACCATTCCCTTTCTCCTTAGATGGCACTTCTAAGTCATGGATTCACTACCTCCCTCCTACTTCCATAACCACATGGAATGAAATGAAGTGACTCTTTTTAGATAAATTCTTTCCTACTTTTTATACTGCTTCTATCCAAAAGGAAATAAGTGGTATTCGTTAATTCCCAAATTATTCACTCCATGAGTACTGGGAGAGGATCAAAAAGATTTTTTCAACCTACCCAAACCCCCAAATTTCTGACAAATTCTTGATCCAATACTTCTATGAGGGTTTATTGGCTACAGAGAGAACTATCATTGATGTCGCAAGTGGTGGTGCTCTTGTTGATAATACTCCTGCAGCTGCAAGAGATATCATAAGTATCATGGCTGAAAACACACAAAAATTCCATAATCGAGCACATTCTCAAGTCAAATAAGCTCAGGATAAGAACTCTATAGAGCTGAACAAGATACCAGAGTGGATGAGTGAATTTATAGGTATTGTGCGACAACTAGTTGTGGCTACCATAGCCCCAACCACATCTTATCCACAATCTTTGTTCCCCAGACCTATCAAGAATTGTCGAATCTGTAGCTCCCCATATCATCCAACTAACACATGTCCACAAATTCAAGAGGATCAATCCAATTCATCCAGACCAATGGATCTCAATGAATCATATGCTCAGTAAAACCCCAACCCTCATCAATCAGGTCAGTTTTTAGAAACTTCAACCAACCCTATTCCAATCCCTTCTCTTATACATTTAACCCTAACATGAGATATGGTAATCCCATTTCTAATCCCCCTCAATACCCACATCAATGCCCAAAACAATAATAATATGGTCAACATGTTTGAAACTTCTAACAAACTTACCCTTTTGTTCTATAACCTCAAATGATCAATCCTTCTCTTCCTCCTCCTGGATTCTAGTATCTAAGTGATCCTTCCCAATTCCCAAACCAATAATAGATTTTCCAAGAACCAACATCATGGTAATTCCAATCTGTCACAAGCCTCTTCTTCCAAGAAACCATGGTAAAGTGAAGTGGAATATATTATCTTCTTTACCCACTCCAGCCTCAAAAACATTTAAACACAAATTGGCCAACTTGTATCCCACCTGATCTAGCAATAGCAAACAAATTCTTATCAACTCTAAAATCAAACATTACCCAGCCCCAAGGGTACTGTATGTGCAGTTTCACTTAGATTGGGGAAGTAAATTGATATGCCTCAAGATAATTCCTCCAACCCCCCTTTAAATGTTGAACTAGAATATGAAAAGAAAAAGAAACTCAAAAAGTAATCTTATTCCATTCCATTTCCTCCTTCAATTCCAATTAGAAACCTAGTTCCTTTTTCTCAATCCATTTCTAATCCAAATAGTTTGTTTGAACCCGATCCTGAAATGCTCGACATGTTTAGACGTGTTGAAGTTATCATTCCCCTATTTGATTAATTAAAAAAATCCCTAAGTATGACAAGATTCTTTAATAATTGTTCACACACAATAGGAAACTTTGGACCTTCAAAAATGATTCCACCAAAAATTTTATTCCCATAATGTTTAAAGATCCATTGACCTTTACGGTTCCATGCCAAATTGGATGTTCCAACTTTGATGAGGCACTCATATACCTAGGATCCTAAATTAATGTCATGCCCAAATACTTCTTCTCCAACCATGGTCTTGGTCCATTATATCTAACAGGTGTTGTCATTCAATTGGCCAATCGAAGCACTGCTAGTTCTGAAGGTATAATTGAGGATGTCCTTGTTCGTGTGAAAGATCATTTATTCCATGTTGATTTCTATGTTCTTAATATGGATGGTGAGATAAACTCTTCTAAATATCCCCTCATTCTAGGAAGACCATTTCTAGGGATAGTGATAACCAATATTGATGTCCATTCAGGAATCTTATCCCTAGAATTTGGTGACCAACTGGTCAAGTTCAACATTTTCCATGCCAAGCGATAACCATCTGTGGATCACACTGCATTCTGAATCCATGCTTATAAGAACACTTATAAGAGTCAATTGAACCCTAATCCATCATTTTATTAATGTTCTAATGAAAAAAGATCTTGTGAAATCTGCATCATGATAAATCAAGTCATAAATGGTGATGTTGATATGGACCTCGAATTCATAGAATCCATCAATCTAGATGATCTTGAAAAATCCCTTGAATCTCAAATCAAATTTGATCTCTATTGCTCAACCTTGGACAATATTAAGAAAAAATAATCTGAAGGAACTGATGTCCCTTCCTATATTCCTGAGTTGTCTAGCCCATAAAGGAAAGATGAGACTAGTCTAAAACCTCTTCCTGAACACCTGAAATATGAATTCCTTTTCCATGGTCACTATTATCCTGTCATTATCTCCGCTTCACATACCAAAACTAAGGAGTCCAAACTTGTTCAGGTGTTAGAGGAAACAAAAAGGCCTTAGGTTAGACCCTAGATAACATACCAGGAATCATCCCTTCTCTTTGCATGAATCACATCCATCTTGAGGAATCATCCAAACCAATTATACAACCACAAAGAAGACTCAGTCCACTCATACTTGAGGTAGTTAGGGAAGATATCAGCAAGCTTCTTCAAGATGGTATTATCTACTCAATTTTTTATAGTGAATGGGTTAGTCCAATTCATGTTATACATAAGAAATATAGGATATCTGTTGTCACAAATGAACATGGAGAGGTAGTCACAACTTGAGTTAAGAACAAATGGCGTGTGTGCAATTATTATATAAAATTGAATTTTGAAACACGAAAAGATCACTACCCTCTTCCATTACATGATCAAATTATATAACGATTATATGTAAAGTCAGACTACTACTTTATTTATCCATACACCGACTACTTCCAAATCCCAATCGCACCTCAGGAACAAGAAAATACTACTTTCACTTTCCCCTTTAGAACATACGCATATATGAGAATGCCTTTTGGTCTTTGTAATTCTCCTGAAATATTCCAAAGGTGTACGATGAGTATCTTTTCTAAATTCATTGAACACTACATAGAATAATTCCGGGATGAATTCACCATTTATTGTGTGTCATTTGAATCTTTCTTGAATTCATTCTCTCTAGTCCTCCAAAAGTCTGTCAAGTTTAACCTTGTGTTAAATTTTGAAAAATATCACTTCATGGTTTCAAATGGGATTGATCTAGGGCACATAGTTTCACAAGATGGTATTGAAGTTGATCCTTCCAAAATTGAAGTGATCCAATCACTTCCTGAACCCACTTATGTTCAAGACATCTATTTATTACATGGTCATTCTAGTTTCTATCAGATATTCATCAATAAATTCGGAAGGATTTCCCTCCCACTCATTCGGTTTCTACAAAATGATGTCACTTTTCATTTCGATGAGGTTTGAAAGAGAGCCTTTGTTGAACTCAAAGTTTCTCTTACATCTACCCCAATTATCCAACCCCCAGATTAGTTCATACACTTTGAATTGATGTGTTAGTATTATGATAGAGTCTTTGGGGATATTCTTGTTAAAAGAAGAGAGAAAATTCCTATTGTAATCTATTATGCCTCAAAAACCATGGATGAAACTAAATCTAACTACACTATGACTGAAAAGGAACTTTTAGTAGTGTTTTTTTCCTTAGATAAATTCTAGACCTATCTCTTATGTTGCAAAAGAATCATCTTCATAGGCTATTCTGCTATTAAGTTATTACTCAAGAAAAGTGATACCAAACCGAGGCTAATAAGATGGATCCTAATGCTACAAGAGTTTGTCCTTGAAATCGATGATAGAATAAGAAAATAAAACCTTTTGGCTGATCACCTAAGTAGAATTTCTAATTCTTCACATTTAGAAATCATTGATACTCAATTCCCCATTTTTCACCTTTCATCTCTCACTCCAAAGTTACCATGGCATGTCCCAATTGTAAACTACTTTGTTGCTGGTTATTTTCATAAAAAATATCAAATGAAAAAAAGGAAGCTGAAATGAGATTCAAAATTATATTTTTGGGAAGATAATAAACTTTGGAAAACTTGGGAAGACATGGTAATTAGGATATGTGTTGATGAAGATGAAAATTCCACTTTCATAGAATTATGTCACTCACTTCCTAGAGGAGTCCACTTTGGACTAAAAATTACCTCCTAAAAGGTCCGAGCTTCTGGATTCTTCTAGCCTTCACATTTCAAGGACTCACATGAATTATTTCAATCATGTCCCACTTTCCATAATATTGGAAAAATTTCAAATAGAAATTAAATTCCCCAAAATCCATTAATTTTTTTGTGAGATATTTGATATTTGGGGCATATAATTCATGGGTCCTTTACCCCCTTCCAATGGATTATCATTAATTATTCTTGCAGATGATTATTTTTCTAGGTGGGTCAGGGCCAAACCCACTAGAAATGATGATTCACATACTATAGTGAGTTCTTACAGACAAACACCATCCACTGATTTGGCACACCACGTTCTTTGATAAGTGACTTTAGAAAACATTTTTGTAATAAAACCATAGAATCTCTTTTGAAAAACATTTGTGTTGTACATAAAACTTCAACTTCATGTCACCCCCAAAAAATGGCATGGTTGATCATTCTTATAGAGAAGTGAAAAGAGTTATTGAAAGATTTGTAAAATCCACCAGAAAATATTGGTCTGAAAGACTTGGTGAGCCTATAAAACACCCATTGGGATGTCTCCTTTTAGACTAGTTTTTGGTGAATCATGTAATTTACTAGTTTAAATCTCACATAAGTAATTTTGGGATCTGAAAACATTAAATTTTGATTGTGAAAAATTTAGTGAAGAAATACTGTTTAAATTGGATGAACTGGAGGAGCTTCGACTTGCATCCTATGAGAATTCCTATATGTACAAAGAAAAGGATAAGGTACTCAATGACAAAAACATCCTGAGAAAGGTATTTCATGAAGTTAATAAGGTAATGATCTTTAATTCTTGATTTTTACTTCACCTAGTTAAGCATAGTTTTCGTTGGAAATTTCCTTTTGTTATTACTAATGTTTACCCATTTGGTATAGTGCAAGTCCAAGACCCCTCTTCTAAAAGGTCATTCATGGTTAATGGACATCAGTTAAATCATCACTATGATATGACACACATCCTGGGAACAACATCAACTTCCATCAGATCCACAACTTCTATAGTAGACCAACCACCAGATGGGGACAACAACCCACTAAATCTAAACCAGGGGGCCCTCTTTCCCCTTAACTCTATCTTTATCTCTTCCTCTCTATTCCTCTTTATTATTTCCCCTCTCTTTTATTATTTTTACTAGTTTCTTTCTCAAACCATTTTCTTTTTCTCATTTAATTTTTTATGGGTGTGTCTTTTTAAAAAACTAAAATAAACTAAACAAGTAAACAACAAAAAAATCATTTAAAAAAATATTAGAAATATAGAGTCGTACTTACTCACCTTCCAATTTTCAAATTTTTTCAAACCATTTTGGGGACTCAAAAGACATGGTTTCATCTCAATAATTTTGTGGTTTCTTCATAAATTTGGATAAAATTTTTTTTGCCAAAATCAATAAATTTTGAATGCTAAATTTATTTTATTTGGAAAATGATTTTCCCCACTCGTGAGGATCAACATTTTCCTTCATGCGAAGACAACCTATGGCCATCATTTCAAAATGTGTGTTTTTTATGTCCATTTGTGAATCTTGATTTTGTGGAACGTTGAGCTTAATTTCCAACTTCGGTGTGCATTAATATCATAGAGTAATTTTCCAAACCGCTTGGGAACCACAATAGCCAAATATCATCCCATTACCCTTACATTAATCCTCCTTTTTAAATCCCCTTCAAGACTATTAAAACCATTTCTTTTATACCCACATTACAATCCCAATACCTTATCCCACCCAATATCAACATGGATTTTCATTGCATAATCTTTTGAAATATAAGTGTGGGGGAATGTATTTTATTTTGTGTACCCTTTTATTTATTTTCACCATGTTATCATATGCTTGAGGGAAAGAATCAATTTATGTGTTGGGGATAGGTTGTCCTTCAGTGGGGTTTGGGAATGTATATATGTTTATCGTGTACAAATTATATTGAAAATTGTTAAAAAATTTATCAGAAAAAAATCAAAAAAATGAAAATAAGAATGGGTTGTGTCTTGGGGGGTCAAAAATCACCCTTCCTTAACCTTTGATCTTGTTATAACTATTATAATTAGAGTCGTGAGGAGATCTATCGTGGGTTGGGAGATATATTTCATGTTCAGCTTTTGAAAAGTGAAAAAAAGAACACTTATGTCATTGGGAGAAGTTTTTCGGTTTTTAAATATTTCATCTTCTCATTAAATTAAAATTTCCTTCCTCTTTTGGGTCTTATTTCACATTTTCATTCCCTTTTAAATATGTTTTTCCATTTCCTTTCATGTATCATTTCAAAAAAACATGTGCATTTCATTTTCCATGTTAGTGTTTTAACCCCTTTTTCTAATGTTTTGGATATCATCTTCCTACTGTCCCATATCTACAAAAAAACCCTAAAAATACATCTTGATTTTTGAGCACTTTAGGGTAGGAAGTGGAAGCTGAGATCTCATAGAAACTCTAAGATTTTCACTTTTTTGGTGAATGAGTGAAGCTCCCTAATTTAATTTTATCATCTTGAGAGGAGTATGTTTTTTGTACCACCGTTTTCCATTTCTAAATTTGAGCATGAAAAAATGAATTATTTTTGGAACATTGTTTTTGTAACTACTTGTGGTGGAAATTAATATGGATGAGTGAAATTTTCTAAACTTCCCCTGATCGGGGAAAACAATATTTTAATATTTGTTGGTGAGTAAAAATGATTTTGTTATGTTTTTCTATTTATTTCACATGAGGACATGAACAAGTCTAAGTGTGGGGGAGTTTATGTTATTAATATTTTCCTAATTTATTATATAATCACTTTACAGATTTTATATGAAATGTGCATAATTTTTGTGAAATATTAATGTTTAAATATTAAATATAGTTTAGGGCACTATTTTCATTCATCCAGATTCAAGTCTATATAATGTTTTAATAATAACTCTCACCCTAATTATCCATATATAATAATTATTGTTTTTAGGGTTCCTTTCTCAAATAAAAAAATTTCTTTAAAAACAACCTTTGGCCAAATCATCGATTTGGAGGGTGATAGAGTCCACACAAGAATACCCAATGAATCTGTGAAGAAACTAGACCAGTCATGATGATTGAGTTACTGGTTTAAATCCAGAATCCCAAATTTTATGAAACTCCACCATGTGTTCCTGATTATTCAAATTAATCATGGATAAAAATTTGAAGGTCCAATTCCAAGAAAAAGGGGCCCAACTATTTTTTTGAATTCTATCCCACCATTATGGACGAGAATTAAAATTCGGACAGTATTTAGGACATTTCTCATGATCTATTATTCCAATCAAGCTGGAAATATTCTTTGTGAAAGATAATATATATGAGGAAAAATTTATAGAAGAAGTTATTTTTATTGGAGGGAATATTCCTGTTCAAAAACCCATTCAAATTTAGACCTTCTGAAAAGTATGGATTGAAATGGAAAGATTACAAATGTTTACTCCAACTGCCATAACATTGGTTACATCAGTCCAAATGGACCAAAATTTTGATGGTAGTCGACGAAAATTATTATATAAAACTTTTAAGAAGAATATATCTCTAGATTCAGCCGTCTAAATGGGAAAATTAGTGAGACATGTGGAATGACATATTTCGAATGCAAACTGTCTAACTCTATTGGTGATAAATAAATCCCCCATTATTTCCTTCAAAAGTGTTGGAATTTAAGAAGAGAGGAGAATATATTGGAACAACCAAATCCTTTACAAAGGCTTGGTAGGACCTGAAATACTCATGTTTTCACTTGAGATACCTTTCCTCCACTCTTTTTTCATTTACTTTTGTGTTCTTCATTGTTATAATCTTGTAATTCTTTTTTTGTAATTCTATTTTAATGAAAGTTTCTTCTTCAATATCTATTATTCTCATCCACCTTATGTAGTTTAATATTAATTTTCTTAAAATGGTTTAAATCATGTTAAAACCCCTTCCCTTATTTTTCTTCCTCATTCAATCAAACGTCTTTTTTATCTCTCTTCAACGATCATGTATGTGTTCGACGCACTACTCTTTTCTTATCTCGTTAATTTCACTTTATAAATAATTAATCACCTTAAACATATTTAACTAGATTAATAATCACTTCAATGGCTGGGCAAATCTACCATTGGGGTGAGTTATAATTTGGGGATATTAAGGGATTTATAGGTTTTTCTCGATGATTATTCTTTGAGTTAATATTGTGTATGTTGAACCTTATATGTCACGGATTAATGACATTCTTTCTTTAATATGTGGATTCCATGTATTATTTGAACCAAACATACACTACTATAAATACTTAATGGTGATGATTTGAACCCTAAGTTATGTTACAGCTTGGATTAAATCTTTAACACTAGGTAATTCATATCAAAGTCATCTTGTGAAGTGGGTATTAATTTAATGCAATAAAAAGAAAAGATCAAGGATATCATAAGCTTAAATACCCAATAATAAACTCACCACAATATTTATCAATTTTTTAAATCAAATATCATCCCTAAATTATTTCATAATATCTTCAAAACAAACCCTCCTAATAAAAATACAATAAACTAAAAACAACTGACTATTAAAAAGTATCATCGTCAAGGATTCGACCCGAGTGTTGCTATACATATTAGCAGAGCACTAGAAAATTTAACAATAGATAGGTGAAAATCAACTACAATTTAAAATAGTAATAATAAAATAATTATTATGATTATGAGGATGATATTTTTTATTTTTTGAAGGGGATTACAAATCAAAAACACCCACATACCCAGGAACCATAGTGGGTCAAGGTTCAATCCTCCCCATAAAGAATAAAAAGGACCTATTAAACATTTGTAATTACATATCTTTTATATCCCTAGAAGACTAATATTAATGGAATGAAATAAACATTATTTATAACCCAAAGTAAAAACATTGGTTGGCCTGAGGGCCCATGAGTGATAGTTTTTTGTTCCTACTACTTCTGCATCATGGCGTGTTACCCTAGTCACCACTCCTCCCAGTGAACCCATCACGATGCACCATCACATACTGTTCCATACCTCACCCTATAATTTTTGACCCTCAAGTTTATTTTGACCCATAAATTCCACCAAATGATACCATCATGATTTGAAACCTCATCAGATAAAAAATTACATGGTGACTTTACCAATTAGGAAATCTCCCAACTACATAATAATAATAATAATCGTCATAATAATAATAATCATCATCATCATCATCATCATTATCATCATAATCCTCTTCATATTCATCACCATCATCATCTTCATCATCAACATCATCATCAAATAGATCTTAGGCTAGAGCAAGTACCCACCCAAATATAAAATTAAAAAAAGTGATGAAAGTTACATTGGTGCATCATAGAGTCAGGTATAAAAATATCCATTATCATTGGAAATATTAAAAGGTGAAACATCATTAAGAATACCAAAAATCTAGCATAGAGGGAATTTATATGCTATATATTTGGATGACGTTTCAGCCAACTAATTTCCATCATAATAGATATTAGAATCTCTAAGCTGGATAGATTCCATAAGGATGATACATTCCTCCCACTCCATATAAAGGCTCCATGGGTCCATCTAGGATTTATGGTTGATAATGTTAACAATGATCATAGAGTCATTATCAACCTATATTTGTACTAAATTAAATTGTTTTTATTCCTCATTTCATAAATAATATCCCAACATTTAACTTCAAAATCATTTAATTACCCCCGGGAAATAGAATATGATCCCTCCAAAAACCCTCTATAAGTACAAAATATACCACCACATATATTAATTATTTAATATTTAACTATTGAAATATCAATAATTACCTTGATCTAAGAATAAAAAGGTAAAATCCATCAAATATATTTGGGGGAAATATGTCATCTTACTATACCTAGGATACCAAGAAATCAAAGAGATTCCAAATCCTCTATGGATTTATTCATACATCTCATTAGAGTATTTAAATCAAATTAGATCCCTTTGTGAATATTAGAAAAAAGATGCTTAAAATAAAGGTGGTGGTGATAAATTCTAATAAAATTTATTTATTTCTAGACACATTTATGATCTATAATAATTAAAACAAATAGATAGTTTTATAAATGATCACTAAGAGATCGACCACAATGTATGTTCATGAATGTAGTGAAATATATCATTTATAAGAGATTAAAACCAAATAGCCCAAAAATATAACACCATAATTTATTGTTAAAATATAATTGGAAAAATAAATGATACATGTTATATCTAACTTTCACACAAATATATTAAAAATATGTAATATTCAACATGGCAGTACACTGCTAGTCATCCATGGGAACCTTTAAATGTCAAAAAATCCACAAAAGTATGAAGTGAGATTGTGGGATGAATGGATTCAAAGAATAATTCTTCCAAAATAGATTCAATACATTCCCATCACAATTAAATATGTATATTAATGTCAAATTCATCCATCGCAAAAGTGTGAGATTCTAGAATAGAACATATTGTTCCAAAAATATAAATATTTTTTATCTCTTATAAAATATAATCAGGGAGAAAAAAGAGAATTTATCAAAATTATACATGATATTAGAAATAGAAAACTTATAATGTGATTATGGTATCATGGAAATATCTCGAATGAGTGTTCCAGTCCAACTCATATACTAGGAATTCAATGTGTAGTGCCTATAGACCCTCCATTTGGTGAGATTTATAAGATAAAAATACTATTATTTCATAGTTGGAAAAATAGGTGAATTCATGTAAAACATGTTAACCAAATGAAATATATTAATCAAACTACATATAAAAAATTTATCTTATAGGACCTCATTGAAAATCATATGCAAGAAATTACTTGAAATCAATGACTCATTGATGATAAGACTGTTCTTTATTCCAAGCCTTCCCATGATCATTGTTTTCATACAATGTTTATATGCGATAATAATACATTTCCTTTCATGGATACATCTTATGCATAATATATTTGAATTTTATTAACTTGTATATTTTGTAAATTTGTATGAAAATTATAAGTATTAAAGACAAAAAACTAGTATTTGATTACATAATTAATAAATGACATCCTTCTAACATGGATAGTGATTTACCATTCCAACTTGATGGAAGATCTATAATTATATTATAAATATTTTCAAAATAATATGATTTGACCACCCCCCCCCCCCAAGAAGAATACCCCATTATAGTAAAACAATAGAGCCCCTTCAAAATGTTGAGCCTAAAAGTGATTTGGTATTTCCTATTATTAGATATTCCATTTCCAAATAACACATTGGATTTATTATAATAAAATAAATCCTCCTTAATTAAATCACTTTAAAAGACATCCAAATAAAAAAAATCCCTGATATATATATATATAATATGGGGTTTGGTATATTAAAAAATAGATTGAGGAATTTTTTAAAAACGATAGATAGAATCATCATATATTTTCAAAGACATTTTATAGAGGGAGAAACAAAAGTGGGGGTATTTATTAGGGGAGAGTGAGAGTGTGGGAATTGTGGAAAAGGGAAACATGGGTCTAGATTGAAATCATGAGGGGTCACAATTTTTGGGTAAAATGATGTTTCGTTTGAAAAACCCCCATATTCCTTGTATTTAAACAACATAATGTGTACAACATTTAAAAAATTTACATCATTCAGGAATCTCACATTCATAGAGATCAAACCATCACACCTAAATAGTATCATATCTCTGAAAAATAGGTCGATTCTCTTGACTTGTTTTTTTCTATTCTTTAAAACTTAGCCTCTCATGGATTTCATGTGAAATTTGTAAAAAGCTGTTTAGCTGGTCAATTCTCACAAATACTAATGAATATCTAGAATGACAAATGAAAATCTAGGACATATGATTTTTTTTCACAAATAAAACTAGGATATTCTTCCAAAGGTGTTTTCATTTCATTATATATAAAAAAATATAAAATGTAATTAAAACCACATAGGAACCTTAATGAGGTAAAACTATGTTGGGCCATAAAATAAAAAATGATTGAAACATTTGGGGTAGGAACAATTAATGTGAAATTAATAACCAAATTGGTCAATAATATAACACTATAATTTCTTCCACATTCACCAGATATCAAAAATGATCTTTCCTCCATCAATTCACTCCTAGATGAAATGGAATCAGTTGTCGATGTGCTTTCTCTAGTCATGGAAAATGGGGTATATTATTAAGGAAAAGGTGGACTTTTTTCCACTATGAGCACTGATGCACTGAGTTCTGTGAAAAGAAATTCTTGTAATAACTCAACTAGCCAAATTCACTCAAACAATATAGTCATCGCAATAATATTCTCTTCTTCCCATGTAGAAAATACCATCACCTTTTTCTTCTATGATTACTAGGTGATGGGGTTTTCTCCATGGAAGAAGGAAACCCCAGTGGTTCCCATTTGGTCATCAACATCACTAGCCCTATCTCTATTTTCTGAAACCCGACAAGATCAACCAACTATTTACCCTCCTTACATAGAAGATGTTGTAGTTACATGTCTCAATTATTTAGCACAATAGATGTTTGACTACAGCCAAGTGGTCCTCATGAGGTCCATATATGGACTATATTATGTTAACCACTACCAATGTAATCTATATCCATGTATACACCAGGTACCATAGGTTTCTGATGATGCTTTGTTATTGAGTGGAATCAACCATTAGGAAGTTTCTAGACTTTATCAGCTTCAGGCAGGCCTTCATCAACAGTTGATAGGGGTTTCAATCCCCTGTGATTCTATTCTCCAATAGCATAGTTTCATATGTGGATTGACAAAGGGAAATTTCACTTGGACATTAGAATAATTCGATGTTGACGTAATAGGAGAGAAATAACAAGTAAATCATCTGAAAGATCTTCTTCATCTCATCCTTGAACATGCTGATGTTGGTGAAATTAGTGATGGTGATGATCAAGTCATCTACATGTAACCTGATAATCAGATGATACTCATCATTTCCATGAGTGTATATAGAATTTTCAGAGCCTCTCTTGTGAAACATTGGCATTAGAAGGCTATCTTTATCTTGGTATTCCACGCACTTGGTTCTTGGTAGAGGACATATAGTGATTTTTATCAATAGAAAACCTTGTGATTGTGGTTTTAAATAATGAAACTAAGTGGATTAACAATGTATACCTCCTCTTGGAGTTTTTCATTCTATAATCCCAATTTGACATCCATGTGATGGACTTCGTATTTGATTTGTTGTTATTCATCCCACTGATTATACTTTGATTAAATATATATTCAGATATTTTCATATTAATAAAACATATTATTAAATATTGATCATTTTTTTAACATGAATTCAATGTAATAATGTCCTAGATTATCCGTCACATTGATAAGGTCATAATAGTTCCCCTCTATGATGAGAATCATGAAATATTAAGATGATATTCTTAAATAAAATTATACGGTTGGAAAACATTCCATAATGGGACACATATAATGTTACTGTTAGGTACAATTGCACATAAGTGGATGAGGATTATTCTCATGAAGTTCAAACTTGGTAATCTCCAAGATGGGATATTATGAAAACAAACCAGCCAATAAGAATTCCACATATTTTGGCATCATCAAATATTCATATTTCTGAACGTGTGTGATAATCCTTATTCCTTAATATTATTATAAATGCATATTACAACTAAACCACTTAGATGTATTTCCTAAAAAATGATGATATAGTTCATGGTGAATTTTCATACATTGGGTGAATCATTAGTGATGTGTTATTAATGAATAATTGAAGGTAGGATTTGTACCTTTTTTTCTTTATGGAATTTGATATCTCAACCCATTTATTATAATAGAACCATCACATTAAATTCCATGTCCATGGTTTAACGACATGATTAGTTCATATAGTCAAAGAATGATGTATCTACAACATAGTTTGATGACATAGATGTGAAACCTTCGTGATGATATATAGTAAAAAAGGGACTATATTATACAATGAATGTTTATATGTGGGTTTTGACATTTCAACATTAGGTGGTTTTTCTTGGGTTCCTTGACCCATTACTAGACAATAATCATTGACTTTAGTAAAGTGTGTATAATTTCAATGAGAAATAATCCTAGAGGAGAACATACTACGTGTTTCTATTAATCATGATTAAATTATATATGAATTTCTTTATTGGGATAAATATTATTATGAATACCGAGGAATAATTTTATTCATATTTTATTGATCGCTAATATTCGCAAGGTAATAAATAATTGTTTGTTCATTAAAAAATAAGTTATTTTTTATTAATATTTAATAAATTTTTATTCTACAGAATGTGAAATAAAATATTTATTTTATTTATTGATGAATAAAAAATTAATTAAATATTTAATTAGTACTCAATAAATGTTAAGGAATTGCAGCCGACCAAGATCATGTCCAGCGATGAATAATTATTTACAAATTATTAAATAATATTTGTCACTGTGTGAGTTAACGCATACTATAAAATGATAATAATAATATTATTATTATTATTATGTCATAATCCTTTATTTGTTAAATTTTAATAATAATAATATTATTATTATTATTATTAATGGTGTTTAAAAATGATTACAATATTATTTTAGGGATGTTATGTAATTAAATAATATTTTAACCTAAACCCAATCTCTATAAATGGATTGTAATATATATTTATAAAATTAATAGATATTTTAGAATCATTGTGCACAATGTAATTCTATCTCCATTCCACTTTATCTCTCCCTCTTAAGAAAGATAATCACTAGCAAGATTCCTTGAGGATCGAAGAAACATGATGTGATCAACCTGATCAAAATAAGACAATTTATTTTCTATGACTTCACCCGAAAATCAATTGTTGTTGCTCAAATAAAAAAGGATCACATATGGATAACAAGTAGATGGATTCTGTAATTTAATCCTTACATCTCAAATAAGGTAATTTGAAAGGGTTTTTGAAATATCAACATCTTCAATGAAGAAAGATCTTAATCCCAATAATATTTTTTGTACTAATCTTAAATAAATTAATTATAAATTTAATGATAAAAATATTCTCTCAGGGTATCAGAAAACTATATATTAAAATGAATATTAATATTACACCCATCAAAGTATCTTTTGATTTTCCAAAAACCTACAGGTGGCATCAAAGCTGTCACTTTTTAATTTATAATTATTTATTTGAAAATTGACATTTATCCACAATCGTGGTTGAATATTTCATTTCATATTATTTTTTCTTTAATATGATTTGAATTAACATGATTCAACTTATAAATCATCTTCATTCAGTGTTTAATTTTCATAAATATCTAATAATAGGAGAAGAATAACTAGAGATTCCATCTAGAAGTGCCAAAATATTTGGTTGGTAAGGATGGGTTACCCGATGTGTAGCTAGAGTAAATATTTTATGCCCAAATACATTTTACCCATGCATAACTTGGGATAAAAGACATGAAAAACAGTAAATAAATATGGTGTATTTATTTCACACCACATATAGACTTGTCTAGTCTTGCATATGGGTTGTCGGATTTCATGTTGTGTAGTTTGTGTACATTTCATATAGGTTTCACAGGTTACTAGGGAAATTTGTACAATCCATGTGTTCATTATACACAATAAAACCATGTTATACTGAAAACATAAATAATTAATGATATAAATGATTTTAATTTGTTATAGAAGGATTTTAGTTCATCATATCCTTAGTCTGAAATACACATTGAGTGATTTGGTGAGTTATGCGGACACATGTTAGAAAAAATACATGGTGCGTAGCTGGTCTATAAACATCATGTAATTGCAACAAAAAAATACACCATGTAAATTAGTGGGTTGCATGGATGAATGAAAATGGTGACACACCACATCTAGTTGGATTTGACACATTGTGTATTCTAGTTATGCCCTAGGCATGTAACCTTGGTACGTGACGACCAAAGTACACGACATGTAGCTCGTATGTGCATGCCATGTAGTCACCAAATTAATGTCATAATTAAATTAAATAAAATTGGAAATTTCAACATTAAAACCTTATTTTATTGATGGGAACTTGTTGTGGTGAAATTCTAATAATGGTTTTAAATAATTTTAAAGGCTCAATTAATTTTTTGTAGTAAATATCTGATTATTGGTTTTTTTTAATTATTTTCCATGAATTCCATTATGATTGGTATATCTGAATGAATTGGTATGGTCATTAAGATTAATGGTAATTAATTAATTATTTATTTATTTATTTATTTATTATAATTATAAATAATAAATTTAAATGAATTCAAACCAATTTTCTTATATATATATATATATATATTATATGACCATCATGATATTCATCAAGACCTCTGTATGTGTTTGATGTTTTAATTTAATTTATTGAATGGGATTGAAATTATTTAATATTAAATTAAATATTATGAAAAGCATTTCATCCCTCCATCCATTATTATGTAGAACATGAGTTTCCATGGTTATTTATGTAATCCCCATTAACTAGTCCTTTAGTTCCCCTCTCCGGCAATTGAGTTATAAATACTTGTAATAAATTTATTATCCCAAGGCATGTGGAGGTTGTTCAAGATGGAACCATAATGATGAAAACTCAAATGAAACTCAGGTGGATAGGTGGAATATTTTAAGTCATTCCAAGACTAGAATAAAGTGTTATTCCTCTAGTTCAAAGGTTTATTTATTGTCTACTTAATAAATAAATAATTATATTTGTTCATCATTAGTTCATTAATTAATTATTTATTTATATCTTATATATTATTTATTTTATGGATGCAAGACTGGTTTCACATAAATAAATTATTTAATGTGAAAATATTATATTTAAATAAACAGATTATGTGTAAATGTTTTATCCACTATATTTAATTAATTAAGTAAAATCCACTTAATATTAACAAGTTATGTAAAAAATAAAACAAGTTGAAATTTATGAATAATAAATTAAAATCCCAAATATATGTATTATGTAATACTTGGCCTTCTACAACATGATTAAGAATGAAATCCGTATTACTAAGTGTTTAACCAACCCTCATTGGGAAACTTACTTTTAACTTGGACTTCCTTTGAAGTTTATCAGTTGACTTAACCATATTACATCAAAATAAAAAACTCTATCTAGACATGATGTAACTTGGAGGAAGGTTTCGAGGAAATCCAAATTAGGATTTTTGGATTTGGGAGTCTACTCGACAGACCATGGTGCTTAAATTCCATAGTTTTCAAAGACCTACGAACCTAAATACCATAAAGAACCTTGAACAACCCTCATTGGGGTTATGCGAAGGGGAATATGGATCCTTTCCACTATATTTTCCATGAAATTAGACATTTCAAGTTCTATGGTGAGGGATACTGGGTCCTGATAAAAAATTGGGAAATTTAATAAAATTAATAATTATTATATATCACATAATTTAAAATCCAGAAAAGTACTAATAATCTTATCTTCTATAATTTTAGAAAATGGAAATTTCATCATCCACAAAATCCCTATGATCATTATTGGATAAAACCATATCCTCACTAGTATTAATTTCTAGGATATATTCATACACCTTCAGATTGTGTTGTTACATGAACTGAAATCTTACATCATAGAATCCTCAAATCAGGACCCACCTAGAAGGAAGGCAATTTATGAAGTGTTCCTTACCTGTAAAAAAACATATGAATGATGTAGTTATGTTCAATATTTGATGATCTCATCTATATATAATGAACTCATGAGTCTAAAAATTAACATAGATGCTTATAGCATACTTAAGAATCCTTATGGTCTATACCAGAAGAGATATATACATGAACAGTTTGAGATATTTAAGGAAATTTTTCATATTAATATTAGAGATGGTACCTTATCTGGGAAACATGTAGTCAAGATCATTGTCTACATTTAGTTTCTAGAGGATCTATGGTTTAAAATCAATGAATAACTGGGTGTCAGTCACATTCTAACATCAGTCTCTTATTCCAACTCAAGATTTGTTAAAAAATTTAATGTGAACAACATAGATAATTCTCTCCCATATTTCCATAATTTTCTTTAACATGTATATAAGGATGTGGAGTAAAATAATAATTTTTCCTTGTGGTTAATAAATGGAAATGTAAAGATAATATCTATAAGTAAAAAATCTTCTTTATAACATTCTAATAAGAGGGATATTAAGGGGAATGGAAGGGAATATGATGTGAATTTTTCATATGTGGAAATAATGGAAGCTAGAAAAAAAATATGACTTGGCCAATGAAGAAAGAGAAAGCTTTAGGTGCATTTTTTATTTATGGAAATATATCTACTTCTACCAATTATATATTTGATATAAATTTTACTTATATTATATGCATTAAAATTTTGGAACCATGTAGGTTCGGAAGAATTGACCAAGGGGGTAGATCTATGTGTATACAGCAGAGCTAAACTTTCTGTAGTAACTATTGGGGACTATTACTTCAAATTTACAATAGCAATGATCTTGGTTTTGAAATATTGTTATTTTGTTTCATATATTACCAAACAAATATTTCTAAATCTAGATTTTATAAGTATGGATTTATTTTCATGTTTGATAAAAAATATTCTTCCATAACTATATCATTTTTTATGGTAAGGAAAATTTAAATGAAGGTATTTTTGTGTTTGATTAAATGAACCATGTAAGGGAAATTGATAATGAAACTACTTCACATGACTAGTTACACAACAAACTTTGGCATCATTGGCTAGGTCAGGTAAATCAAAAAAACATTTGATGAAATTACTCATAGATGGAAATTTATATTGTTTCGAACTTAATTCACTAGGTGTATGTCATGCATGTTTAAATGAAAAAATAACCACATACTCACTTAGTGGAAAAGGTTAAGGGGACAAATATATTCTTGAATTAGTTTACAATGATGTGTGTGGACCATTTCCTGCAGAATCAAGGGGTTGGTAATCATCCTTCATAAATTTTAGAAATGATTTTATTATATATACTTATCTCTTCTTGAAGAGGTATAAGTTGGATTATTCTGATAAATTCAATGAATAAAAGAATGAAATTGAGAACCAAATGTTAATAATATTATGAATCTACACTCATACCGTGGTAGAGAATATCTTAAATAATACTTTATTGATTATTTATGGGAGTTTGGGATTTTATCACAACTCACACCTCCTTGTAAACCATAGTGTAATAGTGTAATTGAAATTAGGAACCACACCTTATTAAAAATTGTGTGATAAATGATGATTAATTCAATTAATCCATTATCATTTTGGTTATTTTCATTAAAAACAGTAGCCCAAATACTAAACTAAGTACTAACAATAGTAATAAATGGAATTCTATTCTGATTGTGGAATGGAAAGAAACATGTGTTATTTTACTTTAATGTGTGGGGTTGTGAAGCCTTTTTAAGACTTATTCATGTAATGAAATTTCATCTTGATTCACAATGTGTTCCTTTATAAGATACCTCAATGAAATAAAGGGTTATTACCTGTATGAACCCTCCAAAAAAAGGTTATATTAGTAAGAAAATCCATATTCTGTTAGAGGGAGAGAATATCTAAAATATATAGTGGGAACGAGACATACATTGATGATGTTTAGGATAATGGTACACAAGATCTGGTGTAAGAAACAATTCCACAAAGCCACATGGTTGAAGAAGTAATTCTACAGACCAATGTATTTCATAGGTGTACAAGAGAATTTAAAGAACCAGAATGGTATGGTTTTCTAGTTAGTGATGATGGTAACTCATTTTTAGTATATAATAATGATCCTCTAACCTTCAAGAATGTATTAAGTATCCAAGATGATTCCAACTTTCAAAAATAAATGAATTATGAAATTAATTCCATATACCAAAACCATGTAAGGATTTTGATATATCCTCTAGTGGATGTAAAGACCATTTTTAAAAAATTGTTATTGAATAATAAACTGGGAATGTATGGGAAATTAAATTCATGTAAATAATGGTTGGATGCTAAAGGGTTCAAATATCCTTAAGGAATTGACTATTAAGAATCATTTTCACCAGTCTCTAAAATAAAATACAACGTAAATTTACTTATCATTATATAATTCCATGATTATGAGATTTGGAAAATCCATGTCAAAATATAATTCTTGAATGGGATCATATGAGAAGATTTTTATATGACACAAACTATATTTCTTGTGACTCCAACAGACATCAACAAGTTCTGAATGTTTTAAAGATCAATTTATGGATTAAATAGAGAATCTAGTTCATCGAAAAATAATTTTGATGAAGCCATAGTGGAATTTTTCTCATAAATAATGAATGTGATCTGTATGTCTATAATAATTTTAGTGGAAGTGTAGTAACTTAATTAATAGTATATGACGATGACATATTATTTATTAGAAAAAATACCATTATTATAGTTTGTTAAATCTTGGTTGAATAAATGCTTGTCCATAAAGGACATAGGACATGAATCATATATTCATGGGATCAAGATCTATCATGACTGATCCAAGTGGCTATTCAACCTAAGTAAATGTACATATATTTACAAGGTAATGAAGAGGTTTCATATGGAATAATCTAATAGGGGATTGTTGACAGTGTTATATGGAAATCATATTTATTGGAAAATGTGTTCTGAGAAACATGAGGAAAGAAATATAATTTAATTTGAAATATTTATTGGGTCAGTCATGTACATAATTGTATGTAATTGGATATATTTTTCATACTTATTAATTGTGGTAGGAAGAGATCATGTTTTCCAAGGTGACCACCACTGGATGGAAAACAAAACTATCCATAAATATATAAGCAGTACAATGGATATATTTCTACACTATGAAAGAGTTGAGGTACCAGTCATCAGAGGATATGTAGATGCTAGTTTCCAAACAAATCAATATGATAAAAAATTTAAAATGAGATTCATATTCACTTTTAATAGAGGTGTTGTGATATGGAAGAGATCAAACCATGTTGTGATCTTAGATTCTATAGTATATTTTGAGTATATTGTGTCTTATGAGGGATCTAAAGAAGGAGTTAGGATGAAAAACTTTGTTTTAGATATAGATTTGGTAACTATAAGTAAGGAACATGTCATGATCTATTGTAATAATACTATAGTGTTGGCTCTCGTAAAGGATCCAAGGTCAGATCAGTGTCTCAAGAAAATACTTCATAAGTATAATATCGTGATGGATTTTTTTCAAATTCATGAGGTTGTAGGGAGAATTATTTCCAAAGAATACAACATGGATGATCCCTTGAAAAAATCCTTAACTCAGAAAAATAATTATTATCATATGAGGTCTATCAAATTGAATATCATAGATAGTTTTTCATAGTCTATGTGGGACTTTGTTGGAGTTGGTGTCCTAATACCAACTATTTTTACATTTAGTACATGTATATTAGATGATTTTAATATTAATAACATATTATTATATATTTTTCATTGTTCTTCATGACATTAAAGTAATAATATCCTAGGTTATTTTTCTTATTGATAAGGTCGTAGAAATTCCCCCATTATAACAAGAATCTTGATGTATTATGGTTATATTAATAAATATAGTTCTACAGTTGAATAACATTCTATAATGGGACATATAAAATGTAACTATTAGTTGTATGTACTTGTAAGGAGATGCATATTCTTATCATGAAGTTAAAAATTGGTAATCTATAAGATGGTAGATTATGAGAACAGACCTGCGAATATGAATTCCACATGTTTTGGTGTCAGTGGATATTCTTATCTGTTAGCTTGTGCAATGGTACATAGACCTTAATATTATCATTAATGAATTTCATGACACACGATCTTATACTTTAAAATTAAAATTTTGATTCCATATATTCATGGGGAGGTAGGGCATGTTGGTTTCATCATGATTGAAATGTAATTAATGGAAAATTTAAGGAATGATTTTTCCCTTCTTTATTTATGGAAGTTGATATCATGGCCATTTTATTGGAATAGAAACATAATCCTAAATTCAATGGACATGGTGTATCAACGTTTTATTTATAATAGTCAATGAAAGACGTATCGAGCATATAGGTTGGTGACATATATGTTTAACCTACGTGATGAGATATTCTAACAAAGGGATTATATTACACTGTGATCATTCTTACATGGATGACATTGTAGGGATATAGATTTCATTATCTTAGTTGTCTTTACCCATTGGTAGACAATAATTTTAGACATTAGGTGATCCCACATAATTACAATGAGAAATAATCCTAGTGGGTAACAAACTATGTTTTTTTGTTGATCTCAATTAAATTCTATTTGAATTTAACTATTAAAATAAATATTACTCTCGAGACTGAGGAAATTTTTATTCATGATTTATCAATAAAAAATATATATTTATGAATAAAATATTTAAATTAAATATTTATTTGGTCACTCAATAAATTTTGAAGCGGAGAAATGGACCAAGACAACGTTCATTGATAAATATTTATTTACAAGATGTAAAATATTATTTATCATTATTTAGGTTGGACTACACCATAAAAAAATATTATTATTATTATTATGTGTCATGGGGTTTATTAAATATTATAATATTATTTAAAGGGGTATGTAATTAAATTATTGTTTTTACCTAATCCTTATCTCTATAAATAGACAGTTATGTCTATTAAGTGCATAATTGAAAATTGAGAATTGAGAATTAGTGCACAAAACAGACTTCTCCTTCACAAATTTTCCTCCTCTCTTCCTCTCAATAACAAGAAGAACACATTCAACACTAAAGGATCTTGGAGTGATCAATACAAAAAATTCAATACAATTGATTCATTGTGTTAGTTCCCAAAAATCAATTATCATTACATTGATATCAAAGAAGCACATGTGGATCACTGCTTGTGGGATTATTCACTTGAATCGTTACAGTGAAATGAAGGTAATATGAAAGGGTTTTTTAAATATTAACATCATCAATGAAGAAAGATCCTATGTCTAGTTATAGAATTTCTTCTAATCACAAATAGATTAATTATGAATTTAATGTGAAATATCCCCTCTTTGGCCTTTTTGGAAACACTATATTAAAAGAAATATTTATATTAAACCCATCAAAGGTACTTATTTTTCACTCAAAACCTATAATTATTTCATCCAATGTACCATTAAATTCAACTTCACATTCTTTATTATGAGACCCTTTAAAACAAACATCAAAATCCATTGATTTCTTTTATTCGACATAAATGTGTGTGGAGTCAAAATCCATTAAACACATACCCATTATATGATTTTAACAATATCGATGGGGGTTTTTTATCACACATAATCCACTATAAATTTTTGTTTCATTTTTTGTTACCTAAAATGTAAACAATATTAATAATAAATATTATTAAAAAAATATTAAATGTTCCATCATAAACAAAATAACTTACCAATCTTTGAAACTAGTATAAAAAAATCTATTGATGATATTCTTAAAGAGATGCATGTGTAATTTTTATCATGTTTTCTTCATATGGTCATCATATATTCTACAAAAAAATTAAATAAATTTATCTATTATAATAATTTAAAATAATAAAAATAATAAGTACTTAATATATAAATAGATTCATTTATTCACAATTAAATAGTACATATGTATGATCTATGTGTAGTTCTTCATCTAAAATCCATCATTCATAATGACCACAAAAACTAAGCTTGGGATGATTAAAAACTGGAAATTTATGGTCTATGACATCATCAACATTTTCCTCATTACGACACATGTGATTATTTTTAAGGATATTCATGTTGAAAATAAAAAGCGTATGTTGACACCAAAATATTTGTGTAGGAAATATAAGAAATGAACACTAATTTGTGTCATAAGGGGTTGTTTTGGGAAGCACCCTTGTGGAGGAAGCACCTTTGTAAATCCCATCACATCATGGCCGACACATAGTTGAGGCCTTCTATGTGCCCACCATAGAGGAAATGGATGGTAAACACCATGGTTATGACCAAGTTGACGGAAGGAACCGTGTTGCGGAGGGATGTATGACCACCTCCACAAGTCCTTCGAAACTGATGGAAGCCTTTTGTAAAACCCTGAGATTGTATGAGAAGTATTCTTTTTAATTTATTTGATGTCTTGTGGTGTATTCTACACTAATATTATCATGCTCTATACGCGACACCGTATTAGACTGCAGTATACGCAACACTATTCTTGGATCATGTTACACAAAATTTCAATTTCGTTTGATAGAAGTTATTCTACGCTACATTGAGTGTATATATATATAAATATATATATTCAATGTATAAATGAAATATGGTTGGATTCTATTATACACAACATCAAAGGAATCTTTCACTACACACAACCCTGACTTGTCTTGAATTACACACAATCGCGACCTTCCTCGATAGCGTGTGTTGTATGCAATATCGGGATTCACTAAACAACAATATGTTTTATAAACTAGCCGTTATGAATAGTAATACCCACATTTTGAAATTTTATAAATTTTTTCTTTCAAAAGGGACTTCATTTTTGGATTCATATTATCAAAATTATCCAAGGGTGAATTTTTGGTATTTTTCTGAAAACTTTCAATTTTTGATTAGTAGTGAAAAACTCCGAGTTATAGTTTAAAACCGAATTTTTTATTTAAATAATTATTTATTTTATTTAAATTTATTTTAGGTCAAAATTGATATATAATACTTATATAAGTTCAATGTAATTCATTGGGGGACATTTTATAATAATTTTAGATATATAAAAATTTTATTGAACTTTTCACCGTCTTTTACCCACCTCCTAAGAGAATTAGAAAATTTACATAAAACTAAATTTTACCGCTTCTGTGTGTGGAATTTGGAAAATCCGAGAGACCCAGTTAATATCAAGGAGTAAAATGTGGTTCAATAAGATAAAAATATTTTTTGGTGAATAGTATCTTTTTACTTTTACTTACCACGGTTAAAAGAAAATAAGGTAATTAAGGGTAAAAATGATATTATTATTACCATAACACATGTCCTAATTCTATTGGATAAGTTTAATTCGACCAAAAACAACCTTAGGAGTAAAATATGATCACATAGGTCCACCTGGATTAGATTTGGACATTTATTATTAATTTATTTAAAGAAGGGTTAAAATAGTTAAAATCAAAGTTTAATAACTAAATAATTTTTAATATAGGGTTATACATAAGATAAATTCGACTATAAATATTCATTAGTAAGATAAAAATATTTCCTACATAATGGTATTTTATTTATAATTTTGATACATTAAATAATTTAATTTATTTATGACACAATGATGATGCACTAATTACATTATTAACAAAATATTAACATAATTGTTGTTATAAATACCTAAATAAATGCAATTTGAGACTTTTTATGAATTACACTAATTTTATAGGTTAATATGACATGTTAGTATTTATTTAATTAATTTTTCTAGAACTAATAATGTTGTTATAATTTTCACAAAAATAAATTACCAAATAGTGTCAAAATTGAAATAAAATAGTTTTTTATTAAATATTATATTATTAATTATTATTATATTCCTAAAAATCAAATTATCTTCAAAATTACTTTGATAAGGTTATATATATTAATAATGAACCACTTGGGGTTATTTTGTCTTGTTATTGTATGTTTATAAACCATAAATTGTAAGAAAACAAGAAGACACAGTAAAAGTTAAATTATTTAACTTAGAGTTAAATCTAAATGATAAGGTTAAAATAGTAACATAAACTGGTATAAAACCTATTGGTTGAAATTATTTCTACCCATACCCTCTTTAGCTTATGAATAAATCAATTTAGAGGTATTATAAAATGAATATGGCTTTATTATAAAATAATATTTTAATTTTATCCAAAGGTTCCCCTCCCCTCCCTTATAAAAAGGGCACCCCTTCCCTCTACTCTTAACACCCTTTTGAGCCCTGATTCTCAGCCTACCCCAGACAATTACTCTTCTAAACCACTATAGTTATATCATATAGGTTCTGGTATTCTCAAAATACCAACTCTAGTGCTCTACGAAGAAGCTTAAAAGAGGTGCGTCGAAGAAGAGGTAATCTCTGCTACTGATTCTTTGAAGTTTCTTTCTTCTTCAACTTCTTCTTCTTTATTTGTTTCATCATAAATTAATAACATAAGTATCACTAATATACTGATATTTAATTATAAATATGAAACAACCCTATTTCACCTTCTATCCATCCTACAAAAAACAAAATCATCGCGCGTGCGTACGTACGAAATACTATCTCCACGCCGTGGTGTAATCTGTTTTTCCACCACCACCTTACTTTGATGGGTATAATGGTGTAAATAATGACTATATATAGTTATTATAACATCATAAGGATTCTGATATATTATATCATCCACTCAAATTCAATTCAATAATTATGGAAATGATATCATCGCTCGTGCGTACGTACGGATTACCATCTCTACGACACGATGAGATTCATTCTCCATGTTAACCACTCAAGAATGATTATAAATTATATATAATTAATAATAATGAAATATATGACATAATAAAGATACTATATTTATGTATATATATATATATGTCATCTATATACTTCCATTCAATTCAATAAGGAAAAGAAAACAGCGTTCATGCGTACGCACGACCTACCGTCTCCATAAACGGTGTATTTCCTTTCATTTATCTATCTATCATATATATATATATACTGAATATATATGATATATAAATCATTATTTACATTCTGGAAGTAATTAAATAGTGATATAAGTAATAATAATATCATTAACAACAAGTCCAAACACGTATGATAAATAAAACGATTTTACCCAAAACACTGCTTTAACCTGGAATTTACAAAAGAACGGGTAATATAAAGTCATAAATGAAACATATATGATATCATACCAATGAATATGATTCTGTAATAATTCAATTACATTATTTAAATCATTATACAGGAGGTTCAGATACCTACGATGCATATCGGACCTAAGGTAAGGGATAACTTTTTCAATATCATTTTTATCCGAGATTGTCTATTTGTAAATATTTACAGGGGTTATATTTATCATCCATGTACATATTTTCTAAAAATGGTTTCATGTATGTTTAAATTCCTTTTTACCCAATTTTTTAACTCTTACTACATGGTATGTAAGGAATCTTTCTTTTCTTTACCATACGCGGTACTTTTTTACTTTTCCGGCAAAAGTACGAGAAGAATGTTTTTTTAACTTATACGACATGAATGGGTTTTTTTATAGTTTTATAATGAACTATTTTCATGAAGATTTTTATAAAATATTAATTGACTATTTTCAAAAAAAATCCTTTTCTTTTAAAATTTCATGTAATTTTTGGAAAATAAAATGATTTTGAAGAAGAAATGACATTTTCCTCAAGAATTTCTTTCAAGTGTTTTATCAAAACCATTTTCCATCTAAGATGACATTATTTAATATGTGTATGTTTCAAGTATAATGTCTCTATGATTTACATGGTTCCACTTTTATTATGATGAAATGATATCCATTTTTTTTATATGGATTATGTTATGATGGGATGATGTTTATGAAACCCATTTTTATTCTTTAGGTTATGATGAAAGGTTTATGTTTATGTTGTGGAACAAGTAAAAATGATTTATTTATGAGTTTGGTGGGACCTATATCTCCCTCAAATTCATTGGATAAAGTTTTTTATCTCATGAGATAGACATGGATGGAATGGTAAGTTAATCCGGTTCAGTAATACAGGACAGGAATGAGGAGTGAACTCGATTTAGAAAGGGACTTTGTCCACTAAGATGGTCTTGTCAGCAATACCATTGCTACTATGGAAATCATATCATGTGCTTAATGGTTGACATAATTACATGTTTTATTCCAATGCTATTTTATCATGATTTATTTATCTATTCCTTATGTACTGCTATGTTTTATGTCATTTCTCATGATTTTGATGTTAAACATTATGTTCATGTTATGGTTCGTTTTATTCTCTCCATGTTTACTCTTACTAAGCATTTAAGATCACTCTTTATATGTTTTCTTTTCCCCAGGATATAAAGAAATGTTTTAGGTAAGAAATCCAAAGGGGGATGTATTAATGGGAGATGTTGAAGATCTTTCACAACGATTACATGATTTTGTTCTAAGTTTCCAAAGACACTAAACTATTACGATCCTTGAGTGTTGGTTTTTTTTATGTATTAAGTATTATGCAAAAGTAATGTAATGTCCATGTATGTAATGTTTGGGGCCTCTACAGTTGGTATCAGAGGAATGGTTTAGTCAAACTTTGGAAACTAGGATACGATAACTTTAGTGAGATCCCAAGAGATATTTCTAAGGTATTTCTATGGATGTCCCTAAGGATAAGTATACGTATAGGTTATAGACCAAGAATTATGGTAACGATATTATAATTAAACCTAAGATGTCATATATTGAAGGTACCCCCCCCCCCCTTTATTATGTTGTTTTCCTAGAATTATTTTTGCCTCTCATACTATTCTTTTTGGGTTTCAGAAAAGGGCCAGAAATAGGAAGATTCACACTAATGGAGGATATGATGGACAACGGAATGATATTATTCATGAGAAACCAATTGAAATGGGATTTGGAAGTCAAAACATCATTATTATGCCTAATCAGAAATCTCACAATATGATCAATAATCTCAACTTGGGTAAGTATCCTGACTCATCTAATAAGAGAAAGATGGAGTTTCATTATGATCATAGAGGAAAGAAAGTTCAATTTCCCTCATATAAATCTTGTGGGAAGAGGCATCAATGATAATGTTTCAAAGGAACTAGTAGATGTTTTGGGTGTGGAAAGGAAGGACACAAAGCTAGTAAGTGCAAAAGAAAAGGTTTATTTAACACCATGGACAAGGATAATGGTATTTCTACGACATCAACAATGATTAAATGTTTTAAATGTGGAATGTACGGGCATTATGTAAACCAATTCCCTAAAGGAAAGTCTCATGAAGATAATCAGCATGGTCATATGGTTAGTATTTATGTTGATGATGATGAAGAGACTACAAATGATATGTGAGATGAAATAATTTTTCAAGATCAGTCAATGGTTTAAGAAGTTAGTGGAATGATTACATGTTTATCAAGAGTAATGTTGTATAAGTAATCTCATGGTACTATGGAATAATGAGACATCTAAGGATTGTTACACTATTGTTTTTTTTATGTTTTTGAAAGTATATTTTTAATGGTACCTGTAACCATGAAAGGTTATTCATATATTTTTGGAACGCACCTAATACAGGCATAAATAAGGGATAAAGAGATAATGAAATGTTTTATAGTATTAATGAGCTCATGACTGATATAAGGACTAAGTGATTTCATGGTTTGAGTATATAGAATTTTTTGGATTTTGGTATTTGTAAAGAGTTACCTTTTGATAGCATTCATGTTTTCACTATGGTTCTATGATAATTTATGTTTCAAGAGAATACATGATTAAGGTATTCACATGTTTGGAATGCGATAAACAAGATATACCTTCTGATATATGGGGGATTAATGATGGTATTCACTTGATTATTATGTGACCTTTCTAGTAATCATTTTCTTTATACTATGAGATTGGAACGAAGTATTATGGATAATCCTAAATATTGGAATGAATTAATTTAGACATAAGATAGTATTTTTTTAAGGCTGGAACATTTTTTCGATATAATTTCTGTAATTTTATAATAATGTAGTTTTAGAAAAAGAAAAACTTTAAGGATGGGCGACAATTCGTCGCGTCTGACAAAGCAATGGGAATCGAACCCACAACCGAAGTGCGACAGGCCTTTATCACCTACCACTAGCCTACAAGAATCCCTGGTTAGCAGAAAATAGTTTTATTATATTAAGTGGTATGATATATGAAGTATAAGTCCAATCTCACTATAGATGGACTTATGTATATTTAATAACTTTTTCTATCCTTTGGTTTGAGACAGATGGAACGAACTATCATTCTATCGCATGATCTACTAACACTTCATGAAATACAAATTAAACTTCATTTCTTTATGAGATGAAGTGGAAGTTGTTCGAGGCACAAACAACAGTAATATTGTACCAAAATCAAGTAAATATTTCTTTTAATTCAACAATTCTTCAAATTTAGGGAAATCATCTTGAAAAAAAAATATTAGTGTCCTTATATCCGATGAATCAGATGGTACCTTAAATTAGCACAAATTTATGGCTTTGTGATTTTTGGATTTTTCATAACCATGTCCTCTACCACTCTCTATCAGAACTTGATGGTTAGATTTCTCTTCCATATCCATATTTTCACCTAAGTTCTCCTATGTGGAAACTCAGTGATGAGTTAATTTGGGTAACCATTAGGTTTCATACTTCACTTTTTAAAATTAATTTTTAGCATTCCTTTTTATGATGTGGGTTTCTATGAAAGAAGCATTCAATTAGTAAACCATTTATAACCCCGACGAATTTCGAGGGTGAAATTCATTTTAAGGGGGGTATAATGTAACACCCCGAGATTTTATGAGAAGTATTATTTTTAATTTATTTGATGTCTTATGGTGTATGATACACTAAGATTATCGTGTGCTATATGTAGCACCGTATTAGCTTGCAGTATACACAACACTATTCTTGGATCGTGTTACACAAAATTTCAATTTCGTTTGATAGAAGTTATTCTACGCAACATTGAGTGTATATATATATATATATATTCAACGAATAAATGAAATATGATTGGATTATATTATAAACAACAAAAAAGTAATATTTCACTACACGCAACCCTGACGTGGCTTGCATTACACACAATCGCGACCTTACTCGATAGCGTGTGTTGTACGCAATACCGGGTTTCACTAAACAACGATATGTTATAAAAACTAGCCGTTATGAATAGTAATACCCACGTTTTGAAATTTTATAATTTTTTTCATTCAAAATGGACTTCATTTTTTGATTCGTAATATCGAAATTAGCCTATGGTGTATTTTTGTTATTTTTCTGAAAACCTTGATGAATAGTGAAAATCATCGAGTTATAGTTTAAAACCGAATTTTTTATTTAAATATTTATTTATTTTATTTAAATTTATTTTATGTAAAAATTGATATATAATACCTATATAAGTTCAATGAAATTCATTGGAGTCATTTTATAATAAGTTTAGATATATAAAAGTTTTATTGAACTTTTCACAATCTTTTACCCACCTACTAGGAAATTTGAAAATTTACATAAAACTTAATTTTACCGCTTCTATGAGTGGAATTTCGAAAATCTAAGAGACATAGTTAATATAAAGGAGTAAAATGTGGTTTAATAAGATAAAAATAATTTTTGGTGAATAGTTACTTTTTTACTTTTATTTACCACGGTTAAAAGTAAATAGGGTAATTAAGGGTAAAAACGATATTATTATTACCCTAACACATGTCCTAATTCTATTGGATATGTGTAACTCAACCAAAAACAACCTTAGGAATAAATTATTACCATTTAGGTCCACTTGGATTAGATTATGACATTTATTATTAATTTATTTAAAGAAGGGTTAAAATAGATAAAAACAATGTTTAATAACTACATCATTTTTAATATAGGGTTATATGTTAGATAAATTCGACTATAAATATTAATTTGAAATATACATATATTTCCTACATAATGGTATTTTATTTATAATTTTTATACATTATATAATTTAATTTATTTATGACATAATGATGATGCAGTAATTACCTTATTAACGAAATATTAAAATAATTGATGTTATAAATACCCAAATAAATGTGATTTGAGACTTCATATGAATTACACTTATTTTATAGTTTAATATGACATTTTAGTATTGATTAAATTAACTTTTTTCTAACTAATAATGTTGTTATGATTTTCACAAAAAAATTACCAAATAGTGTCAAAATTGACTTAAAATAGTTTTTAAAACAAATATTATATTATTAATTGTTATTATATTTTTAAAAATCTAAGGATCTCCCTACTGACTTTGATAAGGTTATATATATTAATAATGAACCTCTTGGGCTTCGTTTGTCTTGTTATTGTATGTTTATTAACCATACAGTGTAAGAAAACAAGAAGACACGGTAAAAGTTAAATTATTTAACTTAGAGTTAAATCTAAATTATAAGGTTAAAATAGTCACATTAACTTATCTAAAACCTATTGGTTGAGGGGATTTAGAACCATACCCACTTTATCTTCTAAATAAATCAATTTGGAGCTATTATAAACCGAATATGACTTTATTATAAAATAATATTTTAAGTTTTTCCAAATGTGCCCCTCTCCTCCCTTATAAAAAGGGGGCCCCTTCCCTCTTCTCTTCACAGCATTTTGAGCCTTAAATCTTAGAAAACCCCTGAAAATTACACTTCTCAACCTATATTTGTATAACATACATATTCTGGTCTTCTCAAAATACCTACTCTAGTGCCCCAAGAAGAAGCTTAAAAGAGGTGTGTCGAAGAAGAGGTAATCTCTTCTACCGATTCTTTCAAGTTTCTTTCTTCTTCAACTTCTTCTTCTTTATTTGTTTCATAATAAATTAATAACACAATTATCACTAATATACTTATATGTTATAATAAATATGAAACAACCCTATTTCACCTTCTATCCATCCTATGAAAAATGAAATCATCGTGTGTGCGTACGTACGAAATATTGTCTCCACGCCGTGGTGTAATATGTTTTTCCACCACCACCTTACTTGGATGGGTATAATGGGGTATGGAATAACTATATATAGTTATTATAACATCATAATGATTTGGAGATATTATATCATCCACTCAAATTCAATTCTATAATTATGGGAACGATATCATCGCTCGTGCGTACGTACGGATTACCGTCTCCACGACATGATGAGATAATTTCTCCATGTTAACCACTCAAGAATGATTATAAGGTATATATATTGTATAATAATGTAATATATGACATAATAAATCTACTGTATTTATGTATATATATATGTCATATACATACTTCCATTCAAGTCAATAAGGAAAAGAAAACAGTGTTCATGTGTACGCACGGCCTACCGTCTCCATGAACGGTGTATTTCATTTAATTTATCTATCTAATATATATATATATATGCTGAATATATATGATATATAAATCATGATTTACATTCTGGAAGTAATTAAATAGTGATATAAGTAATAATAATATCATTAACAACAAGTCCAAACACGTATGATAAATAAAATGATTTTACCCAAAACGCTACTTTAACATGTAATTTTCAAAACAATGGGAAATATAAAGTCATAAGTGAACCATATATTATATCATAACAATGAATATAATTCTGTAAAAATTCAATGAAATTTTTTAAATAATTATACCGGAGGATCAGATATGTACGAAGCATATCAGATCTAAGGTAAGGGATAACTTTTCCAATTTTCTTTTTATCCGAGATTGTCTATTTGTAAGTATTTTCTGGGGTTATATTTATTATCAATGTCCTTGTTTTCTAAAAATGGTTTCATGTATGTTTAAAGTACCTTTTACATTTTTTTTTGACTTTTACTACATGGAATGTACTGAATCTATCTTTTCTTTACCATACGAGGTACTTTTTTACTTTTCCGGCAAAAGTACGAGAAGAATGTTTTTAACTTATACAGCATGAACCGATTTTTACGGTTTTATAATGCCTTATTTTCATGAATATTTCTCTACATGATTTTTTGAGAATTTTCAACAAAATTCTTTTTCTTCTAAAATTTTATGGAATTTTGTGAAAAGAAAATGATTTTAAAGAAGAGAGGATATTTTCCTCAAGAATTCATTTCAAGTGTTTTATCAAAACCAATTTCCATCTAAGATGAAATTATTTCATATGTGTATGTTTCAGGTATAATGTCTCTATGATTTACATGGTTCAACTTTTCTTATGATTAATTGATATCCATTTATTTTATATGGATTATGTTATGATGGGATGATGTTTATGAAGCCCATTTTTATTTTGGGGTTATGATGAATGGTTTGTGTTTATGTTGTGGCACAAGTAAGAATGATTTAATTATGAGATGGTTGGGACCTATATCTCCCTCCAATTCATTGAGAAAAGATTTTTTATCTCATGAGATAGACATCACTGGAACGGTAAGTTAATCTGGTTCAGTAATACATGACTTGAACGAGGAGTGAACTCGATTTAGAAAGGGACTTTGTACACTAATATGGTATAGGAAGAAATGCCTTGGCTACTATGGAAATCACATCATGTGCTTAATGGTTGACACAATTACATGTTTTATTCCAATACTATTTTATCATTATTGATGTATCTTTGCATTATGTACTGCTATGTTTTATGTCATTGCTCAAGATTTTGATGTTAAACATTGTGATCAGGTTATAGTTTGTTTTATTGTCTCCATGCATACCCTTATTGAGAATTTCATCTCACACTTTATATGTTTTCTTTTCCCCAGGATATAAAGAAAAGTATTAGGTAAGAAAAACAAAGGGGATGATCTTTATGGGAGATGTTGAAGTTCTTTCACAATGATTAGAAGATTTTTTTCTAAGTTTCCAAAGACACTAAACTATTACAATCCTTGAGTGTTGGTTTTTTTATGTATTAAGTATTCCAAAAATGTAATGTAATGTCCATGTATGTCAAGTTTGGGGTCTATACACCTTTGCGATAGTTGTGGAGGAAATGAAGGAAGCCTCTGTGCCGTGGAGGGGATGACAGTCGATATTTATACTCTGAGAAACATGATGGAATCAGACCCCAATGGAAAATAGAAAGTTACTTCATGGCACGCCCTCAGATCATTGCAACACTCTAGCACATATAAATACTTGGCTCCCCCCATTTCAAAGGTGCAGGACCTAGAATATTCATCTTCAAAATTCCCAAATCTTGAAGCATTATTTTCTCTATGAACCAGCCGGTAAAATAAATCATATGAGGTAATTGATCATTGAGAAACCTATTTTTATTTTGATAGATCTACCCATATTTCAAGAATGGATTCCCTTCTCGAATCCTACTGTCCTTTTCAAAGGTAGAAGACCCCTTTGGATTCATACGACTTTTCAAAGCACTAATGCTTCGTGAATTACTATCCAAAAACATGCAAACTTTATGCTTAGGATGATACACTATGCTTTGCAATGTTATCCTCTTTTCAAAGTCATATCCTCCACAAACCCATGTTCTCTGTGAGCCTGTGAGATCTATGACACCCTATGCTCCATGATCCCCTAATATCTCTGAGGCAGTGAGATCTACATAGCCATGTGCTCTACGACCCCATTTGCACCATGATACCCTATGATCTGTGAGCCCATGAGATCTACAATCCCCAATGATTTGAAATCCTAGGAGCTATGAAAAGACATGTGCTTTTCAAGACATTGTTCTCTGATATCCATTATGATTTGAAAATCTCCTCTCTACGAGGCCTCTTTCTTAGCGAACCCTTATCTCATGCGGCCCTCCAGGCTTGTACGAAGTGATTTATATGAACCTTTGGTGGTGCTCCATGTAGTGTTTCTTTGGCTCATGATTCTTCACATAGGCACTTTAATCGTTTTTTTATTCTCATAGCCACGCTAACAGAAACCCCTAAATTGATCACTCCACAATCCCATCTCACCACCACATTGTTGGTGCCTTCCCTTCACCAAGGGTTAAAGTGTGACAGTTATGTTACTCCTAGGGGTGGGGAGTGAATCATTGTCATCCAAGCTGTAAGACATTAAACTGCCAAGAACCCATGTCCCCAACACATGGCGTTCAACTGTGATCACCACATAAGCAACAAGTCCAGAAAGGACCATGAAGGGTATGTGCACCAGCACCTTCTCACTCCCCTCTCCCTCTGACATTTTTTGCCATGCGCACCTATGGGCAGTCTCTATATGAGCGCCAACTAAACATGACAGGGTGTTACGGGTATGGTGACCATATTCTCATTGTACATTTGGGACCCTACTAGGGCTTCCGTCCTAGAGTAAGTCCCAATTTCCATATGCATGGTCCACTAACCATGATTAAGCCCCACTCTATTCCTCATAGATTCACATTTCGCAACGCGACCATTAGGTCATTGTTGCCATTTTTTTCTCACACCAAGAATTACACATATGGGATTAGAGTAAGCATCAACTATAACATCTTCTTTGGGCCGCTTTAGTGTGTAAGCATTATCCCTATCTATAAAACTATGTGAAATTTTATCTTTTCCCTTTCCACGAAATGTACGTTGGATGTCTCACTAATGTTCAAGCCCATCGCCCATCGGCCTTGAAAACTTCATTTTGGTTATCCCTAATCCCATGTGACATTAAATTGTATGCCCCTTTTATTCTGAATGACGTTAAACTACATAAATTCAAACTACGAGGTTTATATCCCTATCTCCTATATAGGGTACATAGGAAGCCTCCCCTAGGTTCGACCCTAAACACTGGTTAACGTCTTCATCTCCTTTAATGGGACCTATATCCTTGGTCTACTGATCAATGGTGTCAGAATAGACCCTGGGAATCTAACCATGCATAATCCCCACACATTCAATCCATACTCCTCCAACCAAGAGTGTCCCTATTTCTATATGATGCTAACCACACATAATCCCTAGTATGTCATTGGGTTGCTTTCCTTTATGTACACCCTGATATTATGCACCCATATCCATACTATGTAGACTTTGATCCTTGACATTTTTTATCAGGGTATGTAGGAAGCCTCTCTAAGGTTCAATCCCATCACTCATGTCCCATCCTAGTCTCTCCCATGAGCCTTTTTTGTTTGAGGGAGGTCATCCCCCAACCCGGACATTCTACTTTGTTCGAGTCCCATCCATTAGACCATTCTCACGAGCCACCTCCTCGGGTGACTCATCACCCCATTTCCAAAACTACGTGGACTTTAATTCCCTTCCATGGGGATACATATGAATAAATTTTGAGGTTCAATTCCAACACATTCCCCTTAGAATTGGTCCTTGGTTCCATCACCAATAATCACATCCTTCGAAACTTCATCCATATCAATCCTGATTCCACCCGAGCCACCACATCCTAGTGAAATAATTTCATCCTTGGGAAAATAAGAATGTGTAAGCCTCAACATATCTTTGGGTTGTTGTCCACGGTGTACACCTTGATCACATGATTCACCAATAAAAATACGTGGGTTTTGATCCTTGTCTTGTATACAAAGCACAAAGGAGGCATCCATGAGGTTCAATCATATCCAATAGTAAACCTTCATGTCCTATTTGTTAAAACCCAATCATCCTTAGATCCATTATCATTGGGTGTCTCAGTCCACCCATCTAATAAACCTTCCAGGTGTTCTCTCCTAGGGGTGTACCTATTTTATCCACTCCCATCAGTGTTCTGATCAGTCTGATCCATATCCGAAAGATGTTAAGCTCGTGGTGTACCCCATGTTTATCATGGCATGCCGAAGAAAAACTTAGAGAAATGAATATGGAATACAATTACCCACACTCTATACAGGATGCCTCGGGCTTCTATGCCCTCAATAATCCCTATCATAAGGGGGGAAATTCCAGCTGTACTAGTGTTTCGGCTTCCATACATGTAGAGATTCCCAACATGACTAATCCCCTGACCAAAGGTTGCTAACCTATCAATACCCCTTGGAATTTCTACAAAATATTATAAAAATATACAAGTTCCCATAAAAATATGGCACTGGGAATGATATTCGCGAACAACGACTCAAATCTATGAGGGAGACCCAGACTAGGCAACAAATTCTAAGGAGGAATCCATGGAAGGAGGAACCGACGTCCCATCATCCCATTTAGATCAAGGAGAAAACATCCCTAAATAAGTTATGGATGAATACTCCCTTTGGAAATTGGGAATGTGGTGAAACACCCATCACGTCCCCATAGGCGAATGTGTGTTCCCCAGAAAAAGTATCAGAAACAAAAATGGTGAACCTGACAAGAAGTTCTTATCACCAATATGGAGATTAGTAATGTTCTAGACATCAATAGATAAGGGTGTGACCAGATCTATCTATTCGGGGCCAAGTCCTACCATGAAAATAGTGGGCCTAGTGGGAAACTCAATGGAGTTGGGGTAGTTGACTATTGGGTATCTCGGTATAAGATGTTGTCATCCCGGATCATTCTATCAATCCATGGAAGAGTGAATGAAGTTGGGGCCCTGGGCATCATTTTATTATTTTCTATTTTTATGAGTGATTTTTCCTGCTTTGCATGACCCAAGATCAAGCTATAGGAAACCAATCACCACCCTCTTGCTGAACTAGGGGTAGGGGAAATGCCAACATGGTAGTCCCACATGGCTCCATCTCTTTTGCAACAACATCCCAGACTAAAACTATCAGGTTCCCTTGCCCCATATGACCCTATGAACTTATTCATAGGAGGATGATTAATAATCTTACTTACTGATACGAACAAGAGGGGTTATCCCAATAAGAAATATGTCCCATCAGGACCTGGAAGTTTATATGACCCATTATCACTACCTCCCCCAAGGGCTGCATAGAGAGCCGCTGCTCCCCACTAAAACCTTTAATAGCTTAAAGAACCTATCCAAAGAGAGCTCTTATGATTCCCTCCCTTATGTGGATGAAATACATGATTTCTAAGTCTACTCAGCTAGAACATCAGTCGGGGATCCACCGAGGGGGGATCCTACCCGTCCGCATCAACGTCGCCAGCCAGCCCCACAGACCGAGGATCCGGTGGTCCATACCTTTGCATAGTCATCCCTAGTTAGGGTAACCTGACATCAACATTAGGTGCAAGCTCAGGAAGATTCTTTCCAGGTGGAATCATCCTCTGTGTCTCATGTTGCCTGAACCACCACATGTGTGGGCTATTGGACCCTTTTTGGTGTCCTAGAGTAGGGGCACATCCCTGTCTTAGAGTAGGGACTCTTCCATGCTCGGTCTGGAGTGAGGCACCAGCCACCATATAAGTATGTTGAGTTACCCTACCCGGTCACTGTTGCAAGAAATCATCATTGCAGGTTGATATACAATGATGACATCCAGTACGAAGGCCCTCCTTCTACCATCAATAGATAGAGTATAGGTCCTCCCTACTCTCACATCAAATATGGAGGTATTCCTCATTCCATCATCATCAACTCCAGTAGAGGCCCTCACCACTTCATTGACACTCAGCATGAAGGTCCTCCCCATGCTCCCAGTATCAAGTACCAAAATAACCCTTTCCAACCAGGTTATCAATTTGAGGATCCTCTTTTACATGTCACCTACCAGCATGGAGGTCCTCCCCATGTTCTCACTAACTCCAACAGAGGCCCTCCTCGCTTCCTCGATGGTCTTCATGAAGGTCTTTCCCATATCCAGTATGGTTCGAATAAATACCCTATTCATACCATAGGTACTAGAGCAAGTCGACATGATGTCCCCCCCCCCCCCCCGTGATACAAATGATAACCATAGAGGCCCTCCCCATGTGCTTTCCATCTCCAAAGGAGGCCCTCCCTGCTATAAAACACTCAATCATGGAGCTAATCCCCATGTTCCATTTGAAATTTTCCCTAGTGCTCCTCGCACCATGTATTTTCCAGGTGGAGGTCCTCCCTGCTCCAGCACCAACCCTAGAGGAGGTCCTCCCCAGGTAAAAGATCTACCCTTCCCTAAAGAATTGCCCCAAGGAAGGTGGGAGGTCATTTCCACCAATGTAAGAATCTTAATATTCCTCAAAATGAAATCAATCTTATCAACTTAAATTCCAATATTGGCCCCACAACTGCCTCCAGTCAAAGAGTGGGTCAGTCAAGGGCCAGATCCTGAGTGTGAGCTAAGAAGTTTGTGGGACATTCTCATAACAGACCATTTCCTAGAGATGTTCTGGCTAGTTACAACCACAATCTTCAACATTCAGGAGTCCCTTACTCATTACAAGGATATTTGCCTCCCCCAAACCTTGGGTAAGATGATTTTTTATCTCTACTATTAGTTTTAAGCTTACCCCAAGATTTGGTAACACTACGATGACTTTGGCTAGAAATGTCGCTTGGTCAAGTTGGTTTCACTTCCAATTTATTATCACCCTGTGCCTCCAGGTTATCAGTAGGACCTCTTGAAAAAATGCACATAGAGCTTCACGATGCTTTTAAAACTTACAAATGAGGCTTCCCCTCATGTCCAGATCTGTGGTTAGGGGAATATTATGCCCTACATTTCAGTCATATCTTATGCCAACCTGGTTCACCTAGTGATATCGAGGATATACCACTGACCATCGTCACAACGAACATGGTTGTTCTTGAGATATTCCTAGATGGGGGAACTAAAACAAGGAATGGAGAAGAAGAAAATCACATTGGGGCAGTACAACACCCACAAGATTTTGCTGGCATTCATACTCACCAATAAATAACTTTTCTTAGACTTCCTACACCGTCCATGTCATTGCCTCTCAGTTGAGACCCCAACAAAGGAAAAGAATAAATTGGGTCTAAAAAACCCTTTGACCCAGCTGGATCAGCGTGAAAAAATAAAGATGACCCTCAAAAGGTGGTGTTGCATCAATAGATTGCTAAATAGAAAAAAAAATGGCTTCTGAGCTCCTCATCGAGCGCGCTACGGAACAATGGCCATATTTTTTTTAACCCTCATCTAGGGAAATAGGGGAAGGGGAAGGTACAACCTCCTCCTATTGAGTTTCCTCCAAGAGACCTCGACCACAATACCCATTTAGATAAGGTAGAGGCGAGTGTTTATGGAAATCGGTCATGATATGGATCACCCAATCCACCTGAATTTCATGAAAACCTTCCCCAAGACTAAGAACATGTTCCACCAGCCACTCCACAGGTCCCACCAGACGGCCTACAGGTTATTCCCCCAACTCGTTGGGTAATTCCTTCAGTCTCCTGATGAGATGTTGGGCCCACTTACCGCATTTAATAACCTACCAACACATTTGTGGTCAGGGACCCTCATGAAGATTGGAATCTTCATCCAAATGATCCAATGGTAGCACTCATTTCTCACCTCGTGGCCCTAGAAACTCAACAGGTGCTGATACCGCCTGATTGAAAGTTGTTTCTAGCATGATTAGATGATATTCCAGTACACCCGTGTTTCATAAATCCTACCTTCTACCCCTTTAATGGGACGGGTGATCCACTACAGCATCTGGACCACTTTATTTCAATGTGTGGACCCATGCTAGGAACTCTAGTGCATCATAAGGCTTCCAAGATTCGGTGTTTCATATAGACACTGGATGGTTCATCATTTGTCTCGTACAGTTAGTTACCCATTGAGTCAATAGCTTGTTGGGAGGATCTTCGAAGGAATTTTCTCTACATGTTTAGTTCCACCGCCTCGAAGAAAAGTATTTAGGACCTCTTCAAGTGCATGCAGAGGCCAGACGAATGTGTCACAGACTTTGTTTCCAGGTGGAAGGAACCCACATATTCCCTTGATATGTCACTAACCTAGGATTAGCTGCTTATGATGTATGTGGGTAATGGGAATACCGAATTGGTCCCTTATCTTATCACTCAGAACTTCCTAGGTGGGTTTCAATATTTCTCTGACAAAGCATAATGTTTATAGGATGACGTGAAGCAAACCAAGAATCCACGTCCATTGCCTCCTATGGCTCCTACAATAAGATCCTTCAAGGTCAATACTACTACAGTAGAACAAATATAGGCCCCAAATCAGCTAGATATGTTATCGGAATATCCACCTCCACATCTTTGCAGAGGGAAACCACCTAAGGTATAGCCTCCGGTATAGTAGTGCCCACCTCAGAATCAGCAGGTTCCCCCAAGTAATGTGCCACTACCACCTAGGTGAGATAACCAGGTTTCAGTTCCTCAATAGGATTTTCAAGCCTCTAATTAGGTTCAGGCTCCCAAAGATCCTTTCAGGAGTCTGAGGAACCAGGACTACTCATATAACGAGTCTCATGCTCCATATTATTTTCAAAGCACCGTGGACTAGGGAATCCTACGGTTTCCAGAGAGCAATATTCTCGAAGAATCAGATCTCAATGATCACCACAATTACATCCTCTATCACTAGTTCCTTGGGCACACCCACAACCAGTGATATGTGTTCAAATAATGTCTCCAAGACTCGGTTGATAACAATATATTCTTGTTTTCTCTAGCCCCATCATAGGTGGCATTGGTTTTATAAAGATTGATAGCGACAGTGAGGGTGAATGGAAGTAGGTTTCTAATTATGGGTCTCAATGATATGATGATTGTATGGATCAAAAGGTGTTTAACCATGCCCACTGTATTATCCATTAATGTTTGAATTTTCTCGAGACTTTAGAAGTCATTGTGCAACATTCAGCTACTACCTCTCCTTCATTATATCATCCTTCGTCCTCTCAGGGGAGAATGCACCGAAGACGTAAGGGAAGACAAATCCCTCTTTCTATACCAATCATGTCCCGTACTCTAGGAAATTTCATAGCCCCAGAGATGGGGATTTCCCATATAATATTTCCAATTATGGAGGATTATTCAAGTGATGACTTGGGGTATGCTTTGGTTAATATTTTCAAGCTGGTAAACCCTTATATGCTTCCCGATGATGAAGATCATCAGGCCGAACCTCTCAACGTCCCTAGTCGATGCCTGCATCAAAGAATCCTTGTCTATGTGAATCTACAGAATGCATTGGATAGTGGTTCCAACCAAGACGCATAGGCAATTAAGACTAGACAGTACGTCCAATGCAGATCTCATCACACGTATCCTTCTCATATCGTTTCATTAGATCTGATTCCACTGCAATTTGTACAACATGATCAGGAAAATCCACCAAGATACTATTGTGATCGAACATGTTCTATTATATATGGAATTCATTCATATATTCATTAGCTAGTATCCACTCTATGTGGTTCGACTAGGGAGCAGTAGGACATTCCCACCACCAGCTAGAGTCTGCCGATTCAACTAGCAGCGCCCGTCATACATCCTTCCACAGAGTGAACTCATGTTGGTAGAAGTGTATTCCTAGAATGAAAATATGATGTCCTCAATAATCATTCAAGAATTCCTATGAGGATCTATATACTTGAGGCTCTATTCCTATCAGCAGATATGCATGAAGCCCTCATAGAAGCATTAATAATCCCTCTCTAGTTTGAGACAAAAGTAGAAAACACAGAATCCTTCCATGTAGAGATAGTAGAGCATGATGAATGGTAGGTCATCATCTCTTTTTCTATAGAAGATGAAGGTTCTCCAATATAGTGTAATATCCTTCCACTTTACATCACTGTCAAGTTCAATGGTGTGGAGTTCTGCTGATGTCTTGGTGACATGGGCTCTTGGAACAATCTTATCCTGACCTGAACACTCCGCAAAATTGGGCTGTCAGAAATAGATTTGAGTCTCTCTGACCTGAAGACTCAAGGTTATCATAGGACGGAGGAGACACCGTTTGGAAATATCCACCTGAAGAACAAGTTCGACAGCCTAGTTTCCAGAACTAAGTTCATGGTTGTCTCACAATACACCACTAACAATGCATTGATGGGTAGACAATGGCTCCACCAGCATGTGGTAGTCCCTTCCTCATATCACCAATGCCTTAAGTACTCACTAAATGGTCGAGTAGGAATACTCTTAGGTGATGTGTCTCCCTTTTCTTCTTGTAAATCCCGCTACTTGGATACTGACCACTACAAGATCAGGGACAAGAAGATTCAAGATAATGTGGTTGAACATGTTATGGCTACAACTGACCCATAGACAGACCTGGATAATTCCTACATTTTCCTAATTAACTAATTGAAGCATACGACTCCAAACATGAGGTAACATTTTGTTTTCTTAGGAATGAGAAGGAAACGTGTACCCAAGTCTATGGAATGTTTTGTGATCACCTCGTAGTGCTATGAAAATTAGCATTGGGAGATCCCAGAGGCCCCTACTCCTATAAGGTATTAGGATGTTCACCCTATGGCAACATCAATACATCAAAATTTATTGTTTCTCTGGTCTGGGATAAACCGACTCAATCCAGCATGCCACTATTTATTTGATGTTATCAAACGTGGCCCCTTAGGTCAAAGGCCATATGGGATCGGGTCGACAGCTTTCGTCGCCATGGTTTCAGCAGTGCAGGAGTCCCCCAATGAGGTTTCCACTACTTCTCAGGCTGGCACCAGTGTCCTGTTAGGATCTATCAACTCAGAAGAGTTGATGCATACCAGTGAACCTCACATCATGGATGAATAAGATTATTTTGAAGACTCCCCTACCGTATTCGAAGAGGGTGTCTCCACTACGGTTGATGAATTGTTATAGGTGAACCTCGCTACTGATATGGAACTAAAACCAACCATGATCAGTGAAGTTATGCCTACAGAAGAGAAACAACAATACATGGATTTCTTAGAGAAGCATCGTGATGTCTTTTTATGGAGTTTTGGAAAGATTATAGGGCTAGATCATCATGTATCCATCCACCATCTCGGTCTCCCATGAAATCATCACTGGTTCAAACAACCTCCCAGAAAGATATACCCTTCTCACGGTGACATTTTCAAGGACAAAGTTGATAAGATCATCAAATCAGAATTCATTAAGGAGGTCCAATTCCCCAGATGGTTAGCTGACATTGTTTCCATAAATAAAAATAAAGGACATATCAGATTCTGTATCAACTTCTGGGATTTCAACATTCACTATCTGAGGGATTATTTTCCCATTCCTATGAAAAAACTGTTGATTGATGAAACTCCTGGGTTTCAGGCTCTCTCATTCATGGATGTGTATTCTGGATATAATCAATTCCAAATGGATCTTGAGGATGAATAGTCTACCACCTTTAGGGAAAACAAGGAAATTTATTCTACCAGGTAATGCATTTCGGTCTGATGAATATAAGTTCTACCTATCGGCATGTCATGCACCACATATTCAAGTCGATCCATATGAAATTGGTGGAATGCTACATGGTAGATCTGGTGGATAAATCTAACCAGTGTCAGGACCATCTCAAGGATCTATAGAAATTGTTTGACTCCCTCTGTTCCCACCATATGAAGATGAACCCCTTGAAGTGTGCCTTTCGGGACCCCTCTAGAAAGTTCCTCAAATTCATTGTCAAATATAGAGACATTGATATTGATCTGGAAAAGATCAATTCCATCATCAAGATGTCTCCCCTGATAAATATTTGGGAGCTCCAAGGCTTTCGATGGAACTTATCCTACATATGCCAATTCATCACAAATCTAGATGTAAAGTGTAATCCCTTCTCCCAGCTCATGTAGAAGGGTGTCTATTATTAGTGGGATGAGGTCTGTCAGAAATCTTTTGTTGAAATCAAGCAGTACCTACTATAGCATCAAGTTTTGATGATGCTGATTTCTAAAAACCTGATGGTCCTCTATGTGACTGCTCTAGAATGGTCCCTCAGCACCCTCCTCACCAAGAAGAATAATGAGGGAACATAGAATAGTTTATACTATCTCACCTACATGCTCCTTGATACAGAGAACAGATATCCCCCTATTGAGAAGAGCTTTCTTGCACTGGTATTCGCAGTGCAGAAATTGCGATATTACTTACAACACTAAGAGATAAAGTTGGTGTCCCAAGAGGACCCGCTAATGTACATCCTGAACTGCCCCATGTTGACAGGCTGTCTAACTCGGTGGGAAGTGATCCTTCAATAGTTCAACATCATGTTTGTACCTCGGAAGGATATGAAGGTATAGGAAGTGGAATACTTTCTTGTCGTTTACTCATCCCCCAAAGAGCAGTCTTTGGATCTTGACATTCCAGATAAGGCAATCCACTTGGTGGATCAAGCCAATCTGGGTAGGAAAATTGACTTTGATGGCGCTTCTCGAAGCCCTAATGGAAGGAGACTCAATGATCCGATACTGAACAGAGTAGGTCTGGGTATCATCTTCATCATTTCTACATGAGCTATCATTCCCTATTCATTTCTATTATCAGAAGTTTGTACCAAAAATGAGGCAGAGTACTAGGCTCTCATCACTGGCCTTGAGTTAGCCCTCAAGATTGATGTTCCCCATTTTCATGTTAAAGGGGACTCTGATCTAGTCATCAAGAAGATCAATGGAAACTACGTTGTGAGGAATCCAGAGCTCATAAACCTATTAGAGCTTACTCACTGGTTGATAGCCCAGTTCCCTTCTCGGCCAGAAGTTACTCATGTCCCTTGATCACAAAATGGTTGATTCGATGGCCTGGCTAGCATTGTCACATCTCTTATAGATCCTGATGAAGATGATTTGATTATTCATGTGTCACATTGAATATTAATTGCTATCATAACTCTAGATGCTGATGATAACATATAGGTAATCCACCTTACCACTGATTCTTCCACATCGGGTCATCTAGGTCCCCCTGCCATAGTATTGGAGGAGGCCCTTGACTGGGCAACTCTCTTTATTGAGTATCTCCGATATAGTAATCTCCCAATAGACTGAGATGAATGTGATTGATTTTTTTTTACAGTGTATTTCAACCTCTAGAGTTTCCCCAATCTTGTGTAGATCCTCAACAGATGTGGGTTTGATGGGATTCTCCTCTGTTGCATTCAAGGATTTGATATTTCTCAGGTTATACAGGATGGTCATTCCAGTTCCTATAAGGCTCATTAGGTAGGTCTAAAACTCTATCACTAGATATGAATATTGGGATATTTTTAGCCCACCATGATCCATGACTATATAGATTTTTCCAAGAGGTTCCATACGTACCAGTTCCATGCTAATTTTGTGTGTCGGCCTCCAGAGACTCTTCATACTACCTAGTACTCTTGTCACATTATTGTTTGGGAACTTTTTTTCATGGTACCATATCCACTAGCAACATCTCACTAGTACAGGTTCATCTTAACCAATATGGATTTCAATTTCCTTGTGGGTAGAGGTAATTCTACTCAAGGAAGTCAAGGCTCATTCCATCTTTGAGTTCATGAACTCCAATATCTTCCACTAATTCAGAGTCCATCAGTCCATCCTCATTGATAATGGCACAAAATTCTGAGTAGCCAAGCTGAAGAAACTATAGGTCAAGTATAATATATATTCTAATCATACATATCGTTATCATGTGATAGAAAAAGGGTAGATAGAGGCGTTCAAAAAAACCCTCTCTAACATCTTGCAGAAGATGGTTGGTCACAACAAGAAGATATGTCCGAAAAAACACCCCAATTACCACTAGGGCTACTGGGTGATGATTTTAATTTCACCCATGTGAATCTGTATTCCCTATTATATGGAGTAGTGGCAGTCCTTCCCATCGAGATTCGGTTACCCACACTATGCACAACCGTCTACGATTAGCACACACCAAACAAAGTAGCCTAAATCCATCTGGCTATGCGGGAAGAACATGAAAAGAACAGGCTTCTTTCCATTCACAATCTGGAGAGGCATCAAAACAAGATATCCAAGTATTTCAATAATAAAGTTCTCCTCCTCTCTTTTTACAAGGTGATGTGGTATTGGCCCTAATAACGCCAATGATACCCACCAGGAAACCACCAAAGCTAGAGCAAAAATGTGAGTGACCATATGTCATTCACAATTTTTAACCCAATGGTGCATATTCATTGGTCACCATGGATAGAGAGTGTATTACTCCTCCCACAAATGAAAAATTCCTTAAGCAGTACTTTGAGTGAGGGAATTTGTGTCCCGCATGATTGTAAACTATATTAACATCCTAGAAGATGTTAAACTGATCATCCTCATCCAAAAATATGTTAAACATTAAATGGTTCATGCTCTATGACCATAAACTAAAATCCATTTTTCCCACATGATGATAAACTTCAAATGGTGAATGCACCTAATGATGTGAGATCTAAAACCTTAAACTAATATCTTCATCATCCTTACTACAAGACGTTAAACTACAATGGTACCACCATGCTTCACATGTCCCTTTATTTAGGTGTCCATCATCATACATCCTAAAGGACCCCCTCACGGTCTGGTCTCATGCCACCTTGGATCACATACCTTTTGGGGCCCACATCCTTGAGGAATTTGAACAACAATTGGACAAAAGTCTTGAATTGAAAATATGGTCAGCAGTCGATGCTCAATTTTATATTCCCATTACAGGCCAGAAAATATGGATACAATGTCAAAAACATGGTTATAAGTTATCCTCAAACATTATTTTCATCCCCATGATCTCCCAAATGACAGGTCTGGTGATTCACCTTCTGTCTACCCTTCTATCCCATACACATGACATTAAACTGGGAATCTATGGTCCAAGCTCTATGACCATAAAATATGATCTTTCATGTCCTTGTTTCATGACGTTAAACTTTACAGCATATTAATCAGTACAAATTTCTTGATTCCCATCCTTATGGGAAACGTAGGAATGCATGGACCATTCAATAGTGGATCAGCCTCAGGTCCATCAACCTTTTAGGCCTCTTGGCCTAAGTTCTCTCTTACGATTTTGTGGTGTGGTATGGAATCTTATTTCCTAATTCACATTGGGATATTTTTACCATTACACACACATCCCCTTGAAACACTCCTCTTTTCCCCTTCCTTACCTCCTGACGTTAAACTGCACGTCATTTTAAGAAATATGTTTTGCTTGATTCCCATTCTTAGGGGACACGTAGGAATGCCCGGACATGTGGTCTTAGGGTCTATCCCAACAAATATCTTCATCCCCATGTTTACTTATCTTTGATGGTTTCATATGGTGTCATTTAGACTTATTTATTAACTATTCACATCGGGTTTACAATGGCGACATCATGTTCTCCTCCTTCCATAAAATCCTTCTCCTCATCCCACATGACATTAACTTGCATGGACTTTTAAAACTACATGTGTCTTGATTCTCATCCTCATGGAATATTTAGGAATTACCAGACATTTCATCAATGGGTCCAACCCTAGTTTTTAGGAACCTTATCTTCCTTATGGACCATTGGACCAACATCTCCTTGGGGTACATGGTGTGGTGTGGGATTATGTTCTCACTCACATTGGGTTTTCAATAACCATGCTTCATACCTCCCTCAAGATCTTTCTATCCCCTTTTCTTGCATCCTTATTGCATGACGTTAAATTGTACTTCATTTCAACAACTACATTTGGCTTGATTCTCGTCCTTATTGGATATATATGAACTCTTGGAAATTTAATCTTTAGCTCTATCCTTAGGTCCCAGGATATTTTTTGGACACTTGGTCTAAGGTTCTCCCCCTAGGATTGCATGCAGAGTGGTGTGGACTTATGTCCTAATTAATGTTGGGTATACTTTATCATGACATGTACATTCCCTTTAGAGCCTCTTCCTTTCTTATACGTCCAAACCATATAATATTAAACTATGTTACCTCATCCTACATGACTTCAAATTATTGTGTCTGCACCGCATGATAAAAAATGGTTCCACATTTCGGTGTTATCGCTTGAGGAGACATAATGTTTAGCATCAGTAACCCACCATGCTATTTCTCAAGGACAACATACGGCTTAATTCCTACGATGACACATAGAATCTACATCCTGGGTTTGTTTCTCCAAAAAAACAACACATCCACCCAATTTAACAAACAAGATCCATCAAATGATGCTTCTTTCGATGCATGGGCTAGAACTGCATGACATTATTTCCACTGGCATTGGTATCCAACCATGCTAATTTTATAACTATGTTTGGCTTGATTCCCATATTTATGGGATACATATGAATGCATAGACCTTTTGTATTTGGGTTTGAACTGTGTTCATTTATTCTTCCTCTCAGCCCCTTGGCCTGAGTTCTCTCCTATATCTATGAATGGTGTGGCCTATGTAGACTCATTTCCTCATTCATGTCGGGTTATTTTTCCACGCCATAAAAATTCCTAATTTAGATTCCTATTTCCCCCCATCCTTACCGCACAACATTAAATCACATGGTACTCTAATAACTACAAATGGCTTGATTTCCATCCATATGGGATACATAGGAACGCCCGAACATTTCATCTATGGGTCTAACCTCATGTGCCTCGATTCATTATTTCTTCCTAGCCCCTTAGACCGAGTTCTATTTGAAGAATGTGGTGTGGGGTGGACTTATTTGGTCCTCGTTCATGCTGAGTTTACAATATCCATTTTATGTGCTTCCCCTCGACCCTTTTCCCCCACTCACCTCCTCAAGTCGTCTGCTCTTAACTGGACCTCTTGACCCTTTTCATGCCTCAACAATGTGCTCAGATGCACTGTGGTTTTGGACATAGAGTTTTGTACTCTACATGGAAATGATTTCATCCATTCACATACTTCCTATCGCCCTTTATTTGGTTTCCCATCATCTTTAACATTTGAAAGAACCCCCGAATGGAATGGATTTAAGGCATTAGTGCTCTCCTACCGTATTGGGCCAACATCCCAAAGGATTTTTAATGACACTATGAGACATGTCCTATGTAGAAAATTTGGTCAATGGAGTACCCACTTCTTTTGTTCCCCTTTTAGGTCACACGGTATGGATGATATGTTTCGAACATGGTCAATGGTTATCCACCATCATTATGCCACTCTTGTTAATCCCTAAATATTGGTATCATGATTCAAATCCCTTTCCACTCCATCATGATCAAAAAGAACATTAACACCCTCAGTGTTATCACTCCATTTACCTTTTCATGCTAGGAGGATGAACCAGGGTCGTGGGGTCACCCCTGGCTTTGCACCTTCATCCCCATACTAATTATTCCATGTGATGTAAAGATTTCCTTCTCCCTTGTTTCACACCCCGATCATAGCTCATGTGGGCTTAGGGATATGGATGAGGTTTCTTCCTTTATGGAATAACCACAAATATTTTGGTCCAAACACTACAACCCTAAACTTGGAGTCCGCAAATTAAACTAGGTTCCTAAGAACACGAATCACGACTCTAAATTGTGTGTGTTATCTCAGGAATATGTGGTGTGGTGTGGTATTCTTGGTCCTCATTCACTTCAGGATTTCTTTATAGAACTCTGTTATATATTTTCACCTTGGGAATATCTCCATTATGGTCTGATCTCTATTACCATAAAATAAGATCTCTTACATCCTTATTGTGTGGCATTAAACTATGTCTTACTTATACAGTTTCTTTATTGATAACTACCCAACCATACGATGTCTTCAGTCAAGAAGATGTTTCCCCTTTTTGGTATTAGTCTTCTTCTATACCACCTTCAAGAAATATGTGTGTCTTGATTCCCATGATTATGGGATAAGTAGTGACACCCATACATTGTGTTTTTTTTCCAGTCTCATCGACATGAACCCTCTTGTTCCATTTCATCCCGAGTTTCCTCCAAAGTATGTGGTGTGGTGTGGACATATTTTTCCTCATTCAAGTTGGGTTTGTAATAACCATGACATGCACATCTCTTGAGATTTATCTTTTCTTCTATCATTACTTCATGACAATAAACTGCATGGGTGTTCCCCATGCACTTGAGATTAAACTGGGAACCTTACGGTCCGAACTCTATGACCTGAAACTATGAGCATCAGTCGTAAAAGTCTAGACATCATGAATTTGAACTAGATATATTCTTTCATATGTTTGGTGTGAGATGTACTTCTTTTTACTCATTCACATTGAGTTTTGAATAATCACACCACATACTTCCCTTAATAACTCTTCATCCATTGTCCTTACCGCATGATAATAAACTTCATGGGTTTGTCCCATGCACATGAAATTAAACTGGGCACCTTATGGTCCAAACTCTACGACCTTAAATTATGGTTCTTACCATCTATGGATGAATGAATTTAAATTGAATAATAATTACAATATTCTCCTTTAAAAGAGAATATATCTCCCTTTTGGTATTGGATTCCGATTTTACCACCTACAAGAACTATGTGTGGATTGATTCCTATCCTTATGGGATACAGAGTGACACCCAGACATCCTTTCTGTGGTCTAGTCACAACCAATTTTTCCTCCCAGACCCCTTCTATTCGGGGTTCCCCCAAAAGTACGTGGTGTTGTGTGCACTTCATTGGTCTTCATTCATGTACGTTTATAATAGTCTTGTTATGTACATCCTTCAATATTACCACTCCTTGTGCTCATCCTACACGAAACTTAAACTACATGGGTAATGTTCATGCTACTCACATTTCTTCATTAGGAGTTTTTATTATCTTAAACATCTGAAAGGAACACCCATACGACAAGGATTCTAGTCCTCAGTGCTCTCCTACCATCTTGATCCAATATCCTGAAGGATTTAGAACGACAATATGAGACATGATCTATGTAGTGAATTAGCTCAATGGTTGACCCTCATTTTCCCCCCATTATAGGAAAGTGCGAAATGGATGTTGTGATTCTTACATGGTCAACAGTTATCATTCATCTTCATGCCTCTCCCATTGTGTCCCAAATATCAGTGGTTGTGAATTTCATGTTTAATGCCCCTTTCAATTTTATGGATCCTCGAAACCTATGGTGTTGTAACTATGTGCATTAATATGCATCAAGTAGGAATGTGGATTCGTTGGGGATTTCCCCCACCTGACATTTCCCTTACACCATTGCACACTCTTGTTAGACATGGAAGTCCTAATGCTCCATGTTTCCTATATCGAGCAAGTATCATGTAGGCTTAGGGGTTGTGGCAAGGTAATATCCATGCATGAGATTGTGTGACTCATTGATCCTACCATACAACTGTAAACTATGACACTATAATCCTCACCACATGATGTTAAACTATTCTGAATACAAAGAACTATGTAAGGCTTGATTCCTTCCCTTGCAGGATACGTATATACATTTGGGAATCTAATCCCCAGGTCCCGTAACTAGATGGTAAGCCCCCTGTCTAGGACTTCTCAGCCCTGAATTCCCTTTTAGGAACGGTTGATGTGGTGCAGACCTCTCTGGTCCTCATTTATATTTTGGTGTGATTCACACCACACATTTATCCTCTGGGTTACCCATGTCCTAAGTGCATGACTTTAAACTGTATCCTAACCCTAAACAAGTTTAGGATGCCCCATGATAATTATGGGATACCTCAGTTTCCTCACCAAAGAGGATTTACCCAACCAGCATTGGTCTATGACCACGCTATGATAAAAAACTATGTTTGGAGATATTCTCATCTTTATGGGATACATAGAAATTCCTAGGCAGTTCTCCTTAGGCTCAGCCCCAAGACTATTAACTTTCTTAGTTCTTTTACCTTATTTATGGTCTAAACTCTATGAACCTAAAAAAGGAGTCCACATTTCATCTAACATGAATTAAAACTGTTTGCAAGGGTCCATGCAGTATGACAATAAACTATGAGCAATGTTCTGGTTAAATGAAATTAAACTATTCCATGCATTGTCCTCATTCTCATGACATACGAATTCATGCCATTCTAGTCCATAACCAAAGAGTTCATGTCTGGGGTAGGTTTGATCTTTTTCTAGATCAATACACTCACCCAATGTTCTTTTTTTATGGTGATTTAGTTTCAAAAGTGTTTGAAATTTTCCAAACATCCCATCATTCCATCACCACGCTTTGTATTCCCCTTATTTCGGATCCTTATTCCCTCTCACATCTGAAGGAAACCCCTAATGGTTAGGATGTTCGGCCTTATGTCTCGCCTACCATCCTGGGAAAACGTTCTGGAGGACATTAGACGACACTTCGAGTATGAACCTATGTTTTCTAATGTGGTCATTGGTTGGCCCTCGTTTGTATGTTCCCATTTTAGGCTAACACAATGAGAATGTTGTGTTTTTAATTTGGTCAACAGAAATCCTATTTTATTATTCCATCCATTTTAGGCTAACACCCATGAAATTGTCCAACACATGCACTAGATCATGTTGCAGGAGAGTAGTTTGGCTGTTTTGAGAATCATATTCTTTAACCATGGCTTATTTCTATTCCAGGATACTCTGAGTGGACATTCAGACCTCGGATGTACAGTGATTGGTTGGAACTCTCATATTCAAGAGGAATAATAATGTGGTAATCCCTTTCTTCTCACATTGGGCAAAAACCACATGATCTTAGGGACTGATCGTTGATTATTTTACATATACAATTGAGTTGTAGTAATCAAAGTAAATAGTGAAACTCATGCACACAACCAAAATAAGAAAGAATTCATGAATGTATATTCTTGAGTTCATTTAAATTACAACACTCATGGATTGGCTCCTCTAATAGATGGGTAGTCCCCCTCAATGGAGCATTTCAGCTCCACCACTCAATGGTGTGTGGCCTCCAATAGTTTTTCCCGCCTGTTAAGATACATATCCTCTTCATTAGAAACGTGACATAGTCCATCAGCCCTGATCCATTCTCGATCTGAATCATCTTTGATAAAATCCATCTCTTGGGATTCTGGCCTCATCTGTTCCTCATCATCAATCATTTCTATCTTCAATCACGATATGAGTTCTGATTGTGCATCAAGGAGAGCATAATATTCAACCGCATGTGTCCTCATGTTTTGGATTTCTTTCTCAGCCTCTTGTAGTTTATTGAGGTTGAAAGACTCTCTCTATTTCCAATGGACATTGAGGCTACAATCTTTCTCCCATTGTTTTTCTTCCATGTATTCTCATATGAGAATATGAGGATGTTGGGAATCTACTCCTCTAACACATAGTTTTTTTATCCAGGAACAAAGTCTCCCCATTTGGTTTATCCAATATTCTTTTGGGGTCTCCTTAATGAAATTATTGACCACTTTCCATGACTGATGATGGATTGCCTTGTTATCCTCTTCATCAGAAGTTGTATCATCCCAGTCCTCAGGGTTTGTAGGTTTGTATGCTGAGAATGCATCGATAAGTTCATAAGTAGGTTCTTCTCCATGTGTACTTTAATTTAAGATGAGTTCCATGTCATCGGGTTAATCCTCATCATGGGATTCACCTCAATGATCTTAGGTTATGTCCCTCCAGAGATCCTATCGGTTGTTGTGATCACTCTAGTCTAGTCAGCATGAGAATCTGATTACACAACGATCTATGTTCCCCTCGGAAAGGAATCTTCAGTAGCCCAAAATACCATTTCTATGGTATCCCAAACCATTTGAAGAACTGGCCATGTAGGAATACACAGATGTCAGTTTGACCAGTTCGATAAACAACAATTATGGATTCAATGAAGGAAATAACTAATAGATATTAAATATTTGGTCTTTCCCTTGAGAATCTATTGTTAGAATTCCAGGATGCGGCCCCCCATATATGGTTTTGAAATATGTAGACTCCGGGAGGACCACACTGGGTGTCATATCCCTAGTAGATTCTGTAATCACTGTTTTCACAAGTGCAAACCTCGTAGCTACATCTGTTACTGTGTGGGAATTGGTTTTACATATGAAGTTGTCCTAAACAGGACAAATTTCATTTGAGAAATCCTAGAGGACAGGAATAAGTACCATAGTGAAATGGGTTAGGGTTTACCTCAAGTGCCTCATCAAACTATTTCAACTTTGAGGTTGAAACATCGCCTTCCTCTAAAGGACTCCCTCTGCTAGCTTCTTCCCCACATGAGGACTCTAATAATTCTTCAGGTAAGGGGAATTTCTCCCTCAAATCTGTAGTAGACATTTATGGTGGGATTTTTTAGTTAAGAAGTAATTTCACCTAGTCCACCATTGGATGCAGAGTACCACAAGTGTGCAAAAAACCTTTATCTCAAAGGTATACTTCTCCCTTTCTTCTTGAGAAACTAGAAAGCTAGTCTTGGAATGGCAGGTATCTGAAAGATCCATCCCAGGATAGTTAAGATGGTTCCACATCTGGTAAGGACTAATGAATTTTCTATTAACCTCCTAGGTGTACCAAGACATTGGAAAATAAACATCCTCAGGCATGTCAATGTGGCATAGCCGTTTCCTTGGATCTTGAGTGGATATCCTATTGAACCCCTTGGGTGGCCTCCCTTCCTACCAGTTCTGCTCATCTTGGGCAATCAAGTCTACCACTACCACATAACTCCTACTCGTTGTGGGTCCAAGAGTTTTTTGATTTGTCACTACAGCAGTCCCACCACCATGGCGTGTTCTTTCCCCATTCTAGCCCTGCACCCGAGGATGAAAACCCACCCCTTCACCAGCTTCAATGGTTCCTCTTTTAATCATTTCCCCTAGGTAGGCTGGCACCCAACTCTTGGAATAATATTTTACTAGCTCGTAGAACATTGTTGGTGGAGGAATATCATTCTGCATCTTCTCATCCTCCCACATGAACATAATCCACATCTTCCTCATCACAACTAGATGGTACTCATGGCGTACTCCCAGGTAGACTTGTAGGGTCAACATCTACATACACCAGAAATTCCTTGAAAAGTGGTGCAGGGTGTAGAAATCATATATAGGAACATGATTGATCTGTGATACCATAACTCCACCCCAGAAGGCTCGTAGATACTACTGATTCTCATAGGATCTCTGGTCATCATCAGTGAAAACACCTATTAAGAATGAATATGGATTGAAGTTGAATTCATCCACCTTCTATACTCTATTCAACACCAGCAGCAGAGTCATCTTGGCCGAAAATCTCCCCACCGCATTCAAAATGGCTGGTCAGAAGTCTGATCTAGGAGGTGAAATAGGGTTCAGATATTCATAGAATCCCATGTGCTCAACTATCCATCCGTACAAAATATGGAGTATTCTTCACACCCTATGTGGTTTATGTCCCTCACTGATGTGCCATAGAATCTTGAACATCTTGTCCAGCACATAGATCCCCAAGTTGACACACTCCCCCATCGCAAGCACGAATTCCATTATGAATGTTCTCAGTTGCACACTTGTGTTTGTGTCCCTAACTAGAAACATCCAGCCACATATAAGTGTAGTGATAAACCCAGCCAGCCTAACTGTCGATTCCTTCTCAGTGTTGACATTGAACCCCCATAGCTTCCATTGGTTGTCCTCTAGGGTTTTCCAATAGAAATTATCTTTACTACATTGGGATCCCTTTGGATAGATGGGAGGCCTAATTGGTAGCTTACTGGGTGCCTCTCCCCTTCAGAGGCAGGATTCTGTGGGAAGTTTATACAACACTTAAACCACAAATTAATGTGGACATCCCTCACTGAATTCTTGTCCTCACCTGGCACGAGATCCATTAGTGCATTTTCCATCCATGAGATCTGCTCCAGATCCTCCTATGTGTTTTCCATGGGGAGAGACTCATTGTAAATCACCCCTAAGATTTGAATTCCCAAGATCTTATGAAGGTCCTAGAGGCTGATGTCGGCCTCCCCGTGGTGTAGATGAATATAGTTGGTCCTTGAAGGCCACCTTCTCAGCAAATCCGGAATCATGTGTTTGGGATGATAAATGTGGAATTGGGAGTCCCACGAAGCTTCATACAACTCTACATGCTTCATCTCCAACTAAAATTCTTTACATTATGCACAATCCCAGTAAGCCCAGGCCCAATCCTCTGTAAAATTGTTTCCCTGGCGTAGGTCCTAATAATCAGTACACCATTTTATGGATTCCCTTTAGCCACCTTGAGGATGATGTGGTGTTGTTGGGGAGATACCTCTGGCTCCAGAGTCTTCCCATCAACATTGTTGGCATTGTTATATTTGAAATTAGCATTTAGAGGTGTGTGGTTATCCCAGGTATGACAATTGGTAGCCCTGAACAACTAGCGCTGGCACAACGTACTCTAGAACTAGTAAGCATGTTCATCCCTACTTACTTCTGGGATGAGAACAGAATCCCTCATACCAAAGAAATACCAAGGAAATATTTTTCATAGAGGATATTTATTTTTGATTTCTAAAAGGATCTCAAATAAGGATTCATGGTCTAAATGGATTAACACATATTCCCTAATGCTTGGATTATCAAGAATCTCTTCCCTTCGGGCAGTATCTACAAGGACTCCATGGGTAGCTTCTTATTTTTCCATTATGTCCCAAGATTTTAGAATTTCTTTCTATTATGGTTCGCAGAGCCCGACCACAGACCTCAATCTCAATGATCAATCATTGAGAAAGGACAAAGAGTTCTGCCACAGAGTTCGTAGACACAACTCGCTGAGCACACAATAACAGAGTATAAAGACTCGTTCTGTGGAATCGAGGAAAAGAGAACCGGGTTCACAAAGAGTTATTATGCAGCACACAGATCTTTACAAATCTAGAGATCATGAATGTGGATGAAGAGACAAGTTAGGAAAAAATAGTGGTTTTCCTCCCCTATTTATATGTGATGATCCCTGAGAATCATGGCGCACCTGGCCACAGTGAGATTGGCCATAGTGAGCTTTGCGGAAATCTCATCCCACACATCACCTATCTATATTACGATCTAACTCTGCAATCCCACATCATGATCTGGCTAAAATTTGATGATCTATCCTAGTAATATGACCCTCATTTTTTCCTCCTCTCCAATTTTGAGGGGGGTGATTTATTGATGCCCAAATTTGTGCATAGGAAATATAAGCAATAGACACTAAATGGTTCTGAAGGGGGCTATTTCTTGAAGCACCCTCAAAAAGGAAGAACCATTGAAAATACCTTTAACACAGCGACCAAAAAAATTCTAGGCCTCCACTGCATCCCCCATGGAGGAAATAGACAGTCTACTCCATAGTTATGAATAAATTTATGGAAGGATCTGCATTTCAGAGGGAAGGAAGATTGCCTCTGTGAGTCCTTATAAATTGACGGAGGCCCATGTGACATCTGAGGAGGGAATAAAATAAGTATCTGCACCACATATGAGATGATAGTCAACTTCATGACTTTGAGAAACATGGTGGAATCTACCCCTGATGGCGAAGAAAATGTTACTTCACAGTTCTCCCTTAGTGCATTGTGCCCCCTGGAGCCTATAAATACATGTACCCCCCCCCCATTTCAAAAGGGAAGACAGTGAAATTTCATCTTCCAAATTCCCAAATTATAAAGTGTTATTTTCTCTGTGAACCAATTAAGAAAATGAATCATCCAAGGTAATTGAGAATTACAATACCCCTATTCCTTTACTCAGATCTACCCCTGTTTCAATAAGGGATTCCCTTCATGAAGCTTGTTGAAAACTACAAAGGAAGGATACCCCTTTGGATTCTCGGGACTTCTCAAAGCACTCACACTTCGTGAACCACTCTCTAAAAACATGCATACTCCATGCTTAGGTCGAGACACTATAATTCACAATGTTCTTCTCTTTACGAAATCATATCCTCAGAAACCCCATATACTCTGCGAGCCCATGAGATCTATGAAACCATGTGCTCTTCGATCCCATGAGCCTTGTGAAGCCCTATGCTTTGCCCATGTGCTTTGCGATCCATTATGCTCTATAAGACTATGATCTCTGTGAGCCCCTCTGATTTAAGAGCCCATGAGCTCTGAAAATCCATGTTATTTGTGAGCCCAAGTTCCCTTCAAGCCCCTGATCCTTTCAAATACCCTCTCTATGACGCCTTTTCCTTAGGAAACCCTTCTCTTATGCAGCCCTCTAGGATTTTATGAAGTGATTTTAAAGTCCCTTGGGTGGTGATTCATGTTGCGTTGCTTTTCCTAATTCTTCTTCACATAGGCATGCTAATGGATGTTTCTTCTTCTCATAGCCACACTAATGTGGACCCCTCAATGGATCACTCAAAAACCCAATATCTTCATGTAATTGTTTGTGCCCTCCCTTAACAAAGGTTTAAAGTGAGCCGATTTTGTATGTCCTAGGGGTGGGGAGTGAATCCCAGTCATCTGAGCTAAAGGATGTTAAACTTCCAATCACCCACATCTCCAAACCATGATGTTAAAATATGATATCAACATAAGTTACAAGTCCATAGAGGATAGTGAAGGGTATGGGAACTAGTGCCTTCTCTCTACCCTCTCCCTCTAAGCTTTGTCACCAAGCGTACCTCGGGCAGTCTCCACGTGATCCCTGACCAAACTTGATAGGGTGTTCTGGGTATGGTGGACATATCATCCTCATAGGTATGGACCCCTAATCGGGATTCCTTACATGATAATTTTCCAATATCCATCTCCCTGGGCCACTAACCAAGATGAACCCCTGCTTCATTCCTCGCAGACACACATTTCGCAATGCGACCATAAGACCTTTGTTACCTCCAATTTCTCACACTGAGCATGACTCACATGGGATTAGAGTAAGCATAAACCATGAAATCCTCTTTGGGTTTCCTTAGTGTGTAATACCCATACCTATATTCCAAAAAATGTGTACCTTAATCTTTTCCCTTTCCAAGATTGGTATGTAGGAAGACTCGCCAAGGTTCAAGCCCATCACCCATCTGTCCCGACCACTACATGTCGGTTCAACCTCATCCCACATGATGTTATCTTGGCATTAAATTGCACACATTCAAACTACGTGGGTTTTGATCCTTTTCTATTAGATAGGGTATTTAGGAAGCCTCCCTGAGGTTCAACCCCGATCATTAGTAAACTTCGGCATCCCATTTTTTTGGGACCCACATCCTTCATCCACCATTCAATGGTGTCAGACTAGTCTCAAGTAACTTAACTAGGCATAATCCCCACACATTTAATCCATAATACTCTAATAAAAAGTGTCTCTATTTCGATGGGTTTCTAACCACGTGTAATCCCCATCATGTCGTCAAGTTACTATCATTTTTGTACACCCCAATACTATGCCACCATATTTGAACTACAAGGACTTTTGTCCTTGTCCTTTTTTAGAAAGCTACTTAGGAGGCCTCTCTGAGGTTCAAGAACATCACTCATGTCACATCCTGGTCTCTCCCTTGATCCTTTGTGTTTTTGGAAGGTAAAATGCCAACCCGGAGGTTATACTTCGTTTGGGTCCCATTCATGCATCCATTCTCATGAGCCACCTCCCTAGGTGACTCAACACCCTATTTAAAGAACTATCTGGACTTTGAATCCATGCCATGGGGATACATTGTAAACCTCTTCGAGGTTAAATACCAACATTGTCACCATCTCACTAGTCCTTGGTTTCATCCCCAATCATACACTCCTTTAAAACATCATCCATAACCATCCAGTTTCCACCTAGGCCGCCACTTCCCGAAAAAATCGTGCCATCCTTAGGCTGCTAACCACACGTAATCCCCAACATATCTTTTGGTTTTTGTCCATTGTATACACCCAGATCCCCTGATTCACCCTCTCGAACAATGTGGGTTTTGATCCCTTTCTTCTATACAGGGTACATAGGAGGCCTCCATGATGTTCAATCATTGCCAATGGTAAACCTTGGTGTCCCCTTTGCGAAGACTCAATCATCCATGGATTTTTTCATCATTGGGAATCTTGATCCACCCATCTAGTAAACCTTATAGGTTCTCCCTCCAAGGGGTGTACCTATCTGATCCACTCCCATTAGTGTTTTGATCATTCTGATCTGTCTCCATTAGACAATAAACTTGCGTCATACCCCATGTTAAACATAGGAAGCTGAGGAAAACCATGGAGAAAATCCTATGGAATGCAATTCCCTACACTTGGGGTGGGATTCCATAGGCTTCCATGCCCTTGAGAGTCCTTGTCATAAGGATAATAAATCAAGTTGTACTAGTGTTTCTGTATCTAGACACATCAGCGATGTAGAATGTGACTCCTCCCCTGACCGATGGTTGTTGCCCTGTCAAGACCCCTTGGAATATCTAGAAAGAAGTAGCATAACTAACCAGATCCCATAAATATATAGAACCGAGAATGTGATTCCTGAACAAAGACTCAAATCTATGAGGGAGACCCAGACTAGGTGATGAATTATGAGGTGGAATCCATGGAAGGAGGAACTGAAATCCCATAATCCCATTTCAATCAAGGAGAAAATGTCCATGAATAAGTGGAAGATATCACCCACCTTTGGATAGTGGCAATGCGGGAAAAAATCCAGCGTGTCCTTATTAGAAGATGCGTGCCCCCTAGTAAAAGCATCAGAAACATAGTAGAAATTTTAAATTTTCTCTTGTATGTATGCTTCTACAATTGACCCCTCAGCTAATTCTTTGTTACATACATTATTCCTTAATTTTTTCATACATCTATAAAATGGGTAAATCCAGCAAAATTGTATCATCCCTGCACATTTAGCTTCTTATAAAAAATAAAATATTAAATGTTCCATTTAGTCAAGTAATTATAGCATGAACATTTTCTCAAATTTACATAAAAATAAAAAATATTTTTTCACCATACTCAATGCATAATAATACAGTGGTTATGCACAAATATCTCATATCAAATATTATATCTCAGTCAAAAAATCCGAAATTAAATAATTCAAAATCCATCTAGGACTAATAGGCAGTAGTCTTTCCATTCTGACATGGAAATCGTGACTTTTTAACTCTGTAATATTTCCATTTATGATTCAATGAGTAAAATTAGATGACTAATCATTTGGTAAACTAAAAAATCTAATCCATTGACATGATAAAAAAAATTCTGTATAAAGTGAATAAGATTATTATTAATTCAGAAAATTGTGTGATCTTTCATCATAAAATAATTTATTTTTAGGACACCTATAAATTTGGAAAAGATCTAATAAAGCATTTAAATTATATTTTTTCTTACTGGGTGTGTCCAAAATCATATATAATATGTTACCAAAAAAATTATTCTCAATATACATTACATCTAACAAGGGAAGAACTAATAAATCAGAGTAATATGGTCGGTCCTAAAACATACTTTGTTTTTTCCAACTATGATCTCACCAAAAACCATCTATTTTTTTACCATTTATAGTTGGTCTAAAAGTAATAGGTGGTAATGATGTGATGATAGATCTTACCTCAATACCTGATTACACTATAGAATGTTCGTATCTTTCAATTCTTCATGTTGAAAAAATATTTTTCATCTGTAAAAAGGGTTATCCACAGGAAGAAATATCTGATGAAAATCAAAATAACAAGTCTGTCTTCCAATAATAAGAATAAATGCCTTTTTCATAGCCATTTAATATATACATGATTTTAGACCATGTGTACTCTATCAAGATATCATGCCTTATGCTAGAAAGTCACTGATTTTCTACATTAGTGAAACCTTGAGTATAAAATTCTGATTTGTAACTACATGATATGTTGTTACACTATTGTTCCATAATGAAATTAACTCATTAATTAGTGGCCTAAAATAAAAATCGATAATGTACTTTAGATTTCCAATAATTAATATTTCAATATATATATATGATTCTTTCATCAACATCCAAAGAGGAAATTTGTACAGTGTTATGAAAATAGAACAACAATAATATTAATTGTTATAAACACTAAATATTCAAAACCCATTAGTAGAAAATATCAACTATATATTAGAAGCATATAAAGCCAAAGAAGGATACATAGTATATAATTTTTTCCTAGAATAACCATAATAATGATGAATTATGCTATTTATGAAATAAATATTTGATTTGTTCCATTTTATAAATTCATTCATGTTGTGATACATAAATAGATATTGTAAATAGTGTGTAAAAGAAAAAATTCTGGAACCTTTTTATAGGAAATCATTACGTTCCTTTTTGTGCCTCTTTATACCAAAATTATCCATATGTTTTAAATTTAAAAAATGACTCTTAAACACTATAATATGAGATTAATTCATTTGAAAATTCATGGATCTTTTGAAATATAAGACCCAAATTATGGACCAACCTAGTACTTTCTAATAACCTTGTAGGTAATGTATTTTCGTCAGGAAACAGAGATTTAAAAATGGAAAATATTTTATAGAAATAGATATTTGATATTACAAAATTTGATTCAACATCCATAATTTTGTATTAGTTTCATGTTTTCTTATCTAGCATCCTGGATATAAAGACTCCATAAGAGATTTCAAAAAATTGAAAAATTGAGATGGTTCTGATTTTGTATTTGGAATATCATTCTATGTGATTGTTTCATAAATAGACTGACTATAATCCTAATGTACTAAATTATAAAATGATACATCTAGAACAAAAAAAAGTATTTTCTACTAAATTCTATTATCCATTTTGACACACACAAAAAACAATCTTTGTGAAAACAAAAACATAGTAGGTAATCTCCAATATTATCAAATGGTTTGATTATACTAAGATCAAATATCTTGCTTCGATATTTAATTATTACATCATAAAAAAATTATGAATTTGATAATACAAATTCTTCAACACCACCAATATAGGCTACATTTATACTAGATCCATTAGGATGTTTGTGATGATTTATCCAATCATTATCATGTAATAGAAACTTTTGTCTACTTCCTGAGTTCATGGTTATCTTAAAAACAATATAAATGAAAAATAATTATTAATCATTGTGACTAATTAAAAATTATAATAATATTTTAATTAATGTTAATTATGACTAATTAACCTGAATTCTTATTGTAGTTTTTATTAATTATAATTATTATTTCTTTTAATTTTTACTAATTGATACAATTATTTATTAATTAAAATGATTCTTTATTAAGTAATAAAAATTTTAATAAAACAATCATCTCCAATTTATTTAATACATTATATATATATATATATATATCTATGTGTATGATTGATAATATTTCTTAATCAACTATATATACATAAAATATATTTTTACATGTTTTTTAACAAATATACATACATACAAACATATATATACATAAAAAAAATTCTTCAAAAGTTTTCTTTAAAAAATTTATAATTTTTTTTATAAAAAATATATATATATCAAATATACAAAAACATGTTATTAAAGGTTGGTTGCAAATGGAAAATGGTAGTATACACACACTTCAAGGAAAACACACCGCAAATAAGCCCGCCTAGGGACTTGACCTCGCAACTGCCTCCCCGAGCCCCACCCTCTCTTGCCACACCATCCACCTACGGGGGGCTATAAAAACAATTTTTTTATTATAAAAGCATGTTTTTTTATATTTTATATGTATATTTTATATAAAAGTTTTCAAACAGAATTTTATAATAAAAACAATATTATGTTGATAAAAACATGTTTATCTAATAAATATAAAAAAATATTATAAAATTTTATTAAAACATTTTTTTATAGAAAATATACATATCAAATATAAAAAGATTGATTTCTTAAAAATATAGAAAAAATTGTTTTTCTGATAACTTTTTGTTCAAAAACATTATAAAAAATGTTTTTCTTCTAAAAAATGTTATGTTCAAATATTTTCATTAATTTTTTTTCTCACAATTTTTATAAAACACACATTTCTAATTTATTTAATTCATTATACATACAGATATATATATATATAGTTCCACCATTAGTGGTGGTATGGTAAGGGTTTGTGGGAGAGGAGCAAGTCATGGGGTCAAGTCCCAGAGCCTCATCGTTTACTGTAGTTTCTTTTATTTGCATTATGTTCCATGATAGTGGATGTAATCTACCTTGTGTATATATATGACATGATTTATTAATAAAATATATATACATAAAATATATTTTTACTTTTACTTTTGAAAAATATAAATATAAAATTTTTATATGTATACATACATGTATTTATATATTTCAAAAACCTTACATGTTTTTTTAAACTCTTTATATATGTATATTTAGTTGTTAATATATATATATATATTACCTAAATTATTAATCAAATATATATACATCAAATATATTCATAAATGGTTTTAACCAAATATATGTATCAAATCTATACATACAAACATACATACTTACATACATATATATATTAAAAAAAATTACACATTTTTATAAAACTTTTATATTTTTATATTCACATATTAATATATTTATATATATATATATTACACAATTATTAAAAAAATATACGTATAAAATCTATATATATATATATATATATATTAAAAAGTTTCTTAATCCAATATATATACATCAAATATATTTTAATTTTTTTAAAAGTACACTTATAATGTCTATATATACTTCATATATATATATATATATCAAAAACCATACACATTTTTTTAAATTATTATATATGTATATTAAAATTTTAATATATATATATCTATATCCAAATCATTAAAAATCTATATTCAGATGTTTTAAATAAATTAAAATCAGTCATAATATAACAATCAATCTTGGTTTAACATTATGACCACAATACAAACATTGTCATAATTCATTAAAAATTATATCACCATAAGCATGAAATACAGCTGACCAATTAAATAAATTTGTATAAAATCTATCCAAATTTACATAAATATAAAACAACCACATAAATAATATTCATGATAATCATATTTTCCATAATAGCATAAAATAATAAATTTGTAGTAATCTTAAATACCAGGTAGATAAATCGTTTAAATCTAAAGGTTAGACATTGAGGAAATACCTCAAATAAATATGAATAAACTCATGAAGATCCAGTGGACACCCAAATGGGGAATAATAAACTTCAAGTAACCTTAAATACCAAATAAACTGTAAAAATAAATCATTTTTTGACATAGGGTTTGACCAAGCAAATTTCTACAAGATTGAACGGGAAATTGAAACAAAAAAATAATGAATTAGTAGAGAAGATGAGTTCATACCTCTGGGATTTAAAAAACAAATCTATAAGAAGTCACATGTGATGAACTATTTTAAGGGTGTTCTATCTCAGGGTTGCACGATGAGAACAGGTTCACCAAGGGGAAATCATAGAGGGTAATAGAAAAGAGATCGCATGATTTTATTTATTTTTAATTTTTTAAGTGTTAATAGAAATGGATTATTTCCTATTGATAAAGATAATTTTGAAGGAACTTTTTTTTATTGAATTCATTATTCATGGTAAAAGGTATTTATCTACTTATAATTAGTGGTAGATATAATTTTATGTCGCTATTAGTCATTGCATGTAGTGCCTCCTGTGAAAAAGTTTGCATGTGTGACAAAGTTATTTGAGACGGGTTACATTTCTCATCAAAAATAATAAAAAACACTTATTTTCATTGGAAATGATTTACCATTACAAATATGTGTTTCTACATGACTATTTTCAATGTGAACCTTTTCCATTGAAAATAACCCATCTCAATTGCACAATTTACTAGTAGTTAATGTTGTAACATGTACGAAGACAAGAACAAGGAGTTTTCCCCTAAATGAAAGGTTGGTTTGTTGTCTTATCAATAAATCTGATGTTATCTAAGCTCATGATCAGTTCAATAATTTATTTCATTCTTTATTTCATATAATTTATCTTTTTTATGGATTTAAGACCGTTCTCACATAAATAAATGAATTAAGGTTCAATGATGAAATAAAAATAAATGGATTTTGAGTAAATATTTTATCAAAACATTGTTAATCACATAAGTAAATCCCACTTAATATTAAAATGACTTGTATAATATAAAACAAGAAAAAATATACCCATAATAAAACAAAATCCCTCATGTAAATATTATGTCACTAATCTTTTCATCATCTAAATTAGGATGAAACCATAGTTTTAGTGTCAGTTATGCCTCCATTGGTAGCATTTTTAATTATTGAGAAGTCTTAACTAAGATAGTTGGTCCACATAACTAGACTAATATTGGGTTTAATGGCCTCTGCCTATCTAAAAAATATTTGGAGGCATGTGTTGAGGAAATATGAATAGGGGTTTCTAGATTGGGGAGTCCACTCAAATGACCAAGAAGCTGCAAGCCCACGGTTTGGAATACTACCAACCAAAATAATTTCTAGTAATTTTTATAGTATCATTCTAGATTATTATAAAGGAAATATGTATCATTTCTAGTATCATTTCAAAGAAACTAGACATTCCCCGGTTAAAGTTGAATTCAATCAATACTTAATAAAATACTGGGATATTTAATCATTAATAAAAATGAAATTATTATTATTTACCACATTATTTTTAATCAATAAATATAATAATAATATTCAATTTTATAATTTAAAATTAATGGAAATATATTAATCTACTTTATCCATATGATCTATATTGGAGAAAGTTAATCTCCTCCCCGGTAGTAACTTCATGTAACAGTTAAGAATTCATTGAGTTGTGTTAAACCATTAATGGAAATAATAAATTATATAATCCTCATTACCTTATCCATACACTAATGATGTTAGTGAGGAAGAGTCCCATTTATGTGAAAAACATATTAATAATGTTTTAGATGTTAATTATTTAATGTTATCATCAATGTATATTGAATTCATGAAGTCTCATGAAAACATGGATTCTTATAGCATGCTAGATCATATCTATGCTCTTTACACTATATAAAAAATTTAAATTAATAGTAGATATTTAGCTGTGGTTTTCAAAACAATCACTAAATATTTTTTCAACATTTTTTAGTAGTGGTTTTTAAAAATATTCTGATAATTTTTTTAGAGAAAATTTTTAAAAAACACCATGAATTAATTGTGGTTTTTTAAGAATCCACAACTGAAAATAAATAAATAAATTTTAAAAAATCAGATTTCATCATTAAATAACCAAAAAATTTGACTGGGCTATCTTTTGTAACACCAAAACCAATAAAATAATTCTTATGAAATGAACTAAAATGAAATTAGATAATCATTTGGTTATAAGTAATAGAATAAAATTAATATAGTTTTAAGATAATTTTAGAATAAAACATCAACTTCAAACGGCCATAACTTTTGATCCTGGTGTTTGTTTGTGCTCAACCATATATAAAATTGAATATTTCAAAAGGGTAGACACCATTTTGATTAGGGGGCCTGGTAAATATTTTTTCATTGTAAAAAAATTCTAATATGTCCTCAAAATAGTTGTTTTTCTCAGATACCCTGATTTTTTAACATTCAACATAATTTCAACTTCATTTAAGATTATATTTATATTATTATTGTGTAATCTATTATTTTATTCCATTTATTTACATTAATATTGATTTTATGGTGTTTCAATTATTGTGGTTTTCACTTTTTTGTGATTTAATTTATTATATATATATATATTTTTATTTACATCTATTTACACATATTTATCAATTTTTATTCAAAAATTATATGTAATTGCATATATGCGTATGTATTTATATGTATTTATGCATTTTAGTCTATATCTATAAATATTTATATCCATTTATTTATATTTATATATATTAATTCATATTTATATATTTTTTTGGAATATATATCTATATGTATTCTATTGGTTGGTATGTTTTTGTGGGGTCCCGACCCAAGTTCCACTAAAAGGTGCCCTGAATAGGTGGGCCTCATGGTCTCAAGAGAACCTCTTTATATGATAGAGGTTTCTAAATAGCATCAATGTCCATGGTTGTGTCCCTAGCAAAAATATTTCTTCTTTTTAGAGTATCACAATGGTTTAATGAATAGATAAATAAAAGAATCATATCAATAATGGAAGAGGTAATAGAAACATGTATATACATCCAAGCACTAAATAATTATAAAAAGTAGAAAACTGAATCATATATAAAAGACTATGATTTCATTCCTCTAAAAAATAGGAAAAACATGTATACAGGGCAGTAGGTAGTCAATTCAGTACAAGATATACAAAAGGAAAAAAGGTCCAAATTCTATACAAGAATCTTGAGAACCATCCTGGTCATCTACTACCAAGATCCCATTATAGGTCATGAAATAAGTAACATATCCATAATTGGATACTTCCCCTTATCTACACATTCAAGCATATAGTCTTCCCAAGTACAATTGTTGACTCAGATATGGTGTGAGGTAAACTAAATAGGCCACCACCAATGATATTTATAATTATCCATTCCCTGTATATAACATGGAAACATACAAATATAATAATAAAAGATACAAAAAATAACTATAAATGGATCGGCTCTTGTTCCAGAAGAAAACCAAGCTAACACTACCTCCTTCATTCCATGCCAGAATATTTATGGAAAATTTACCTTGTGTATAAACATATATGGACTGTATATATAGAAATGTCTAAACCATATATATGGATAATACCACTAGCATGGATCTGAGGAATAATTTATACAACCATAAGTTATAGTATGAGTCTCACAAGTATCTAGGGATTCCATGCTTGGTATCATAGTAATAGGGGATGCCATGCCCAGTATCATAGAGGTCGAGATGCAATGCCCAATATCACTGTAATAGGGGATTCTATGTTGATTATCAAAATAGTAGGGATGCCATTCCCAGTATCATAGTAATAGGGAATTCATTCCTAGTATAATAGTTAGTGTTGTCATGTCCATGTATAATAATAAGGGTATTTATAGTTGTATATCACATTAAAGTTGTTTATGGTCATATCACATATATAATGGATCTCCATTCCCATATCATATTTATATAGGGTCTCCATGCCTATATAACATTTCTATAGGGTCGATATTTTAGTATCATAATCATAAGGGTCTTCCTGCCCAGATCATATCAATAGGGTCTTCATTCTCGTATCATAATCATAGGATCTTCATGAACATGTATCACATTAAAAAAAGGCACACCATAACCAAATATATAAATAACATTAATAAGGGTCATAATTCTTATTCACCAAAATTAATTAGGGTTTCTATGCCGAATTTATAAGAGAAAGGTCATCATTCCTAATTATAAAAACTATAAATAGACATGTTTTTAATCAGATCCAACTATTTATTTATAACTCATTTACATTCAATAATAACAAGGGTGAAACCATCTTCCAATTTAGTTTGGTGTTGTGGACATACCACTCACCTCCATTCAATATATATTCAATTTATATGTGTTTTAGCAGTGTTACACCACAACATTCATCCTTTATAAATAATGATATAATCATTTAGAAATAAAACCAGACATAACAATAGGTGTTTTGGTTATATGACCATGAAATAAAACTACTATTATAAAGGGAAGACACATAGGGGTGGAATATATTGATTTTGATGGCCTCACATGATTCTTGGACTCTAATAACGACACCAGGTTCCTGAATAGGGAACATAATTTATGATAGATTCAATTTAGGGGAAACATAGGGACAATATAGAATGATGAACATAATGCATATCATAAAACATCATGAATTTAAGGGTTAAATAATAGACTACCTACCATATTTATATACTGTATCACTCATCAAGTATTAGCCTTTGGACAAGTCTATATTTGGAGAAATCAGAAAAAAAAGACAAACACCCTAAAAATAGGACATATGAACCTCCAACTAAATATCTCAATCAAGATAAATACAAATTTATTAAGGCTCAAGATGAATATATTACTCACTAATGGCTATACAACAAGACTGACAGTGGAAGAATCGAAGTCCGGAATAAAGGTTTATCACCAAGCCTGGGAGGAGGAGCTTGAGGTCTTGAACTGATGGAGAAAGAGCTCCCTAGATTCTGGAAGGAAAACAAATTAGGAGGGATTAAAATTATACATGATTAAGGGAATTTGGGTCATTTTACCCAAAAATAATGGGTCGCATGGTTTGGCAGCATGGTTGGGAAAAACGTGCACCAACCATGTGACCTTCACTGCCTAATGAGGGTACCCATGTGGTTCATGTGCATGGTATGAAAAACCATGCACAATCTATTCCCTAAGGATATGTTAAAATCTATAGATTTTTAGCATGGTCATGTGTCCCTAGGCACATAGTTAGAGAAAACAGTATACCCATTTTTTCCTATAACATTCTTTTCATGATTAGGAGAAACCATGTGAGTTGATCTATACCATTTCTAATAACCATATGGACTAGTGCATTCTTCCACCAGTCAGGCTTCCAAACCCCAAACAAGCCCCGAACACCTTTGTTTCCTCCATAACCTCACTAGGCATCCATTTTAGGTCAAAAATAATGATTTAAAACTGAAATTTAAAAATATTTACTTTGTATAAAAATCAATGGGTTCTTAGAGTCTCCCCCCCCTTAAATAAATTCTTTCATTAATTATCCTTCTATGAATGGTGAAATGTTGTTTGAGAAAAAATCCGACCACTGAGCACATTTGTCAGCCTCCTGCTCCCATGTATCATCTTTTTCCTAATCATGCTACCATAACACCTTTACTAAAGGGGAAAACTGGCCTAAGAGAGAATTTGTTATCTAATAAATGATGAAAATAGGATACCCATCAAAATAATCATCGACATCAAGATATAAATCCTTAGGATAAAAATATGAGATGGATCAGCTTGATAATAGAGAATATATAGAACGTGGAAGACATTGTGCATGGAATGGTACCTATAAGAAAATAGAAACAAATAGTATTCTATTTGGACTCTCTCCAAGATCTCGAATGGACCGAAAAAGTGAGGTGATAACTTCCCTTTACATTATATCCATTTATTCCCAAGTATAGTTGATACTCGTAAGAAACCATGATCCTTGACCTTGAACTCTAGAGGTCGTTGATAAAGATCGGCATATGATTTCTTTCTAGATTGAATGGTATACATTTATTTTATTATAAGAAAAAATTTCTTCAAAGTATCCTAAACAATTCGAGGACCTAGTAGTTCTACCTCGCATACCTCTAACCAACACATGGTTGAACGACATGGCCTACCGTATAAGGCCTTGAAAGGATCCATCTGAATTGTCACATGAACTTTATTAATATCAAAAAACTTGATGAAAGGGATATTCTTCTCCCAAGAACAACAAAAATCAAGGAAAAATTCTTAGATCATGTACTCTAACACCTGTAAAGATCATTCCAACTAGCCATCATTAAGAGGGTGAAAATATGTGCTCAAAAACACTTGGGTACCCATAACACTCATTATTCCATTCCGGAAACCTCATTGTCAAATGAGTGTACCTGTATGAAATGATAGTATGAGGGACCATGTGTAGGCATATAATCTCAGGAACATATAATCTTCCTAGATCATAAACTAAGAACATGTCCAAGATAGGATGGAAGTTGAATTCTTACATTAGTTGATCCATAACTACCCAAATCACATCGCTACCTTGAGGAGACCTCAGTAAGCCAATGAAAAAATCCAACGCAACATCCTGCCATTTTCATTCTGGGACTAGTAATGACTGTAAAAATCCAGTAAGTCATTGGTTCATTACCTTCATGTGTTGATCGGTGGAACACATAATGATAAAACATGATTTTTGAAGTTTCATCTCTAACCACCAATACTGTTTGCATATATCATGATACATATTAGAGATACCATAGTAAACTACCCATTGAGAATCTTGTGAATCTCATATGAACTCCTCTCTCAAGTATATGGGAAACCAGATACACCCTTGTATATATAGGATTTTATCATCATTGATAGACCAATCTAGAGCTGGGTCCTCATTAAAAATACTATCTCATAGGTCCAATCCTTCAGGTTTTTAAAAATTTCACATCTTTAGTCAACTCCAAAAGTAAAGAGGTAACTCATAAGGATGAAAGTACATAATTTTCATGATGTATATTCAACTCTATGTTCATATAAAAAATAAAATCCATAAACATCAACTTTTCATTGGCCTCATGAATCGCCTGTGTCTGAGTCCTCCTACTCAGATAATCTGCAGTAGCATTGCATTTCCTAGGAATATATGGTATCTTGGAGTCAAAGGACTATAGATATTCAACCCATTTTTAATACCAAATATTAAAGTTGTGCTACTTGAAAATATACCTAAGTATTTTTTGGTCCATAAACATAACCAAACTCTATCCTTATAGTTAATACCTCCAACAATGTAAGGATGAAACAAAAAATGACAACTCGAAATCATGCATTGGGTAACTCCACTCATGAGGACTTAGCTATCACATCGTGTAAAAATGACTCAATCTTACTACATTATAAATTCTCTGGAATGATACCTGATGAATCATAATATACTACATATATTCTTCCAGAATCTGGAATAATTATGATCGGTGTTGAATTCAATATCCCTTTTAGACTATGAAAGGCTATCTAATTGGATTCAAAACATATAAACTTAACACAATTATTAGTCACTCCTATAATGGGTGCATCTAAAATTTAGAATTACTATATAAAACACATGTAATATCTATCTAGACCTGATAAGTTTTTTTATATCAAACATTTTCTTCGACTGATCCTACTTGACTATGACACCCACCTTCTCTGGGTTAACTAAAAGTCATGACTCTTATATAATATAACCCAATAAGTGAACCTTTTCAATCCATAAGTTACAATTACTGAGCATATCATACAACTGGTTATCTCTCTGGGTATTCAAAATAATCTCAAGATGGGTTTCATGGTCACTTCATGTATGATAATAAACCAAGGTGTGATCTATAAAGACCACCAAAAAGGAATATAGACAAGGATAGACAACCCAATTCCTCAAATTAATAATGATGGTAAGAATGTTCATAAGACCAAATATAATAATCAGATACTCATATAAATCTTTCCGACTATGTAAATTGGTATGTGGAATATATAAATGCCTGACTCAAACTTGATGATAACTTGATGTCAAGTCTATCATTGAGAATACCATCACTCCTCTCAGCTATTGAAAAATAATATCTATATGAGGTATTGGACATAATTTTTTCATGGTAATATAATTAAATTTTTGGAAATCCACAAAAATCCTAAGGGTTCAGTTTTCCTTCTTATTGAAAAATACTGATAATCCCAAGGGAGAAGTATTGTGTTTAAAAACCCTTAGCCTACAAATCCTATATTTTCCTCTTGATCTATTATAACTCATTAGTATCCAACCTATAAGTAATAATGTATACTGGTGCATCTCTAAAAACTATCATGATAGTAAAATCTACCTCTCTCTTAGGAGGTAGTCCTAAAAAGTTTTCTGGGAAAACATCCTTGAATTGATCGTCTATAGTAGTTAATTAAATATTATTTAATCCCCAATCATCCATAAAAAGTCTGGAAATATCATTGGTCTCTCTAACTATCTTAAGATGCAATAGTCCATATCTTCTTTCCTTAACAACCCATTCACCCTTCTGAATATAAGTACTATCATATGGCGATGTAAAAAACACCCTCAGATGATAGCAATACACATCGGTGTGATAGGGAACCAACCATTACATCCCAAGAATGTCATCAAATATCATCATCTCATGGAAGAAGAGGCCCCATAAGAAATGATCGATGCCTAATTTGAGAGGACATCCCCTACATTGGTGTACACATTCTGATCATAATCCCATAGGTGTATCAAGTTTCATAACACCACATGAGTACTCAACATGGATTTTAAGGATATCTATAATATCCACGGAGATGAAAGATTATAACACATACATATATTAAGAAAGACACTATAGTGGGGATACTTGAATAATACATCGAATAGTATATGGATTGGCACCCAGATCCTATAATATAGAATGGATTGAATAAATATGGATTGATCCCTGCACCTGTACTACCACCAAACTTCATGGAGTTGGTCCAGTCTTTCAATTATATGTATCATAATCCTGAATACCACATCCATGACCTCAACCTCTTTCTTTACATCCAGTAATACTCTAACTACCATTATGGTGAGGTTCTACTGATCATGCACTTAAAGTTGGAGCTTGCATGAATCCTATCACACTCAAAACTATTGGGAAGGTCCCGGAAAATGCAAAAGAAGCCCCAATCTACTGGATCCTTGGCACTCGACGAGGTCTTTGGGAAAATGGGGCCTCTTATTTCTAGGCTTCCCACACTGGTGACAAATAACATAACTATCAAATGGTGTAATCTAGTTATCACTGCTCACGTGTGTAGTCTCAAAGTTTTACTTCTAACCACTAGATGAACCAAAAACCTATCTCAATTCTGAACTACCCTGTCTCACAAAGTCATCCTCTCTCAACATTCACCTGGTGGTGAGGGAGTGGTTCACTTTATCAATCATGGTAGTCAACTAGAATACATTAACCTGAGAATGGATAGGATTCCTAAGCCCATCCTTAAACCATCACACTTTCACTGGATCATCAGCCCTATTGATAGGAATAATGTTTTCAATCTCTGTAAAAAGATTTGAATATTCCTAACTATCATAGAATCCTACTTCATTTTTATGAACTCCCTAGAATGATCGTACCTCAGTGTCTCATGGTAGAAGCTCGACTGGAAATCCCTCTATGTCACTTCTAAATATTGTCGTTCCTACTTTAGAATATCCCACCATCGTTTGGAGGATCCAAAAAGAATATAAGTAGCAAGTTTCAGTCTCTTCTCAGGAGGTGTCTCCAGATGCTTTAATATAGATAATACTATATACAGCTATAAATCTATATCTTGGGGGCCACCATCCCCTGAAAACATCAGTGGATAATACTTCTAGAACTCCTGACTCAACTCTCCCATAGAAGGGGTGGAGTGAAAAGCTACCTATATAGTCTACATAATCCATATAAAACCTCCTCAGAACTAGGAAACATTTCCTATGTCTGGAATAGGATGAGGTTCTGTAGGTTTCACTACTAGAGGTATCACGGGCAGCTCCGGGACCACCACCTTCAGATCATGGTCATCACCACCCTCTTGGCATACAAACATAGGATGTCATGGTCTAATAGCTCTTCAATTTCTAAACATACATCTCATATAGGATTTAACAGTTATAACATTGTAGATACATTAATAGTATAGGTAAAATCCTTCCTATGTAATAGTGACACCCCTATTTCTGCTCAAAGAGCTAGGTCTGGTTGATAGAAACATTTGTATAGAACATAAGAGACGCTGCCTACTTATCACTTTTTAGGCCAGGTCTGGGTCAAGATCTATGTTTTAATGTATTCATTTTTATTGAAATTCATTTTTTTATTTAATTTATCATTCAATAGTTGAACCAAATGGGTCACCAATTCTGATCCATTAGGGCCCATACACCTCATAAACTTAGTTGTGGTGTCCACTTAATCCATATGTTAACTTGTTCAAGTCTATGAAACAAATGGTCCATGACTCAACAAGCCATAGTTGACTATATTTGATGCCTAATGTAACCTATGAAAAAAAATACTATTTAGGTTACAACAAGTTCTCTAAGTACCAACTTTGTATCTTAGTCACCTTTAAAAACATTTATTAGAAAAATGTTATATATCTCAATACACACATCATAAATGTGACGTAGTCACCAAATTCATCCAATATTTCATGGTATAATTCATGGAATCTGAATTATAATAGGTTCCTAAAATAATGCATGATATGGCATTCCCTCATATCATCAGGCCATCTAAAATAAAATCTTCAATCATAGAAATTATAATCTCAAAATCCAAGTGCATCTCCCAGTAGTGGAATCAAATAAAGAATAATAGGTAGAATATTGAATAGCATGTCCCATCTCAGTTAATTTTAAATTTCCTTCAAAATGGGTTAGATACTTCCAGGTACATCCCATTACCAAATCCTGATACATTCATAATCTCATGTCTAATATTCCCAAACAATAAGAAAAAATAAAATAAAATAAACCTCTGATTCCACTTTGTGACATCCCAACCTAGGTTCCACTCAGATATCTCCCAACCTGGTGGGCCACGTGGCCTCAAGCATGCCTCACCATACACCAGAGGCTTCCAACTAGTAGAAAAGTCTTAGGGTGTGTCTATGGGGATTTGATACCCTTTGGTTAGAGTAGAGTAGTAATGTAATTACAAGATAAATATCGGAATCATATCAATAATTGAAGAGACAATGGAAAAATTAATAAACATCCAAGCACTAAATAATAATCAAAATTAGTAAACCGAATCATATACAAAAGATGATGATTTCATTTCTCTAAAAAATAAGGAAAACATGTATACGTGATAATAGGATTTAAATGCAGTACAAGTTATACAAAAGAAACAAAAGGCCAAAATCTATCTAGGCATCCTGACCTCTATCCTGGTAATATTGGAAACCAAGATGTTTATCACAATAGCAGGACACCATTCCTAGTATCACAGTAATAGGGACTTCATGCACAGTGTCACATTAAGTTTCATTATTCCTATACAGAACAAAAAGGATTTTTGTTTTCATATATCATAGTAATGGTCATCATGCTCATATCACATATATAAAGGGTTCCCATTCTTTTATCACATTATAGGGTCTCCATGATCGTATCACATTTATAAGGGTCTCCATACCAATATCATAATCAAATGGTTCATCATGTCCATTTCATCTCACTAGGGATTCTATGACCATATCAAAATAATAGAGTCATCATGCCTGGGTTTCACATTATCATAAGAGACGCCATGCCCCCATATATATATAATAAGCATAAGGGTCATTATTCCCATTCACCAAAATTAACACGGGTCGTTATGCCCAATTTATAAGAGAAATGTTATCATGACCAATTATAACAATTATAAATAGTTAAGCCTTTAATCAAAGCAAAAAAATTAATTTATAACTCATTTACACTCAACAATAATGAGGTCATAACAATCATCAAATTCTTTTATGTGACATGGTCATAAATCTCACCTCTGTTGAATGCATCTTCAATTGATAAGTGTGTTAGTCATAATACATCACTACATTTATCTGTTATCAATAATGATATCACCATTTAGAAATAAAACCAAACAAAACATTAGTTGTTTTCAATACATGACCATGAAATCCAATTATTTTTATAAAGGTCACACCCATAGGGGTTTAATATATTGAGGTTAACTGCTTCACATGTTCCATGGGATTTAATAATTTCATTATGTTCTTGAAACAGGAAACCAATTTATGATATATTCAATTTAGAGGAAATTTATGGTGAAAACTATGTGTGGAACATAATTCATATCATAAAACAACATTCCTTTAAAGGAAAAAAATACCATACCACATACCTTATACCTATAGAGGAGCACTTGTCTGTATCGACCATTGGATTGGTAAAGATCACAAGATATCGTAAAAATAGGAAAATTCCCTAGAAATAGGTAATATGATATTTCACCTAAATAACTCCATTGAGAGAAAGAAAAATTAATAATGGTTCGAGATAAAAATAGAACTCACTGATAGCTATCTAATGAGACGAACAGTGGAAGAATCAGAGTCCGAAAAAAGGATTTATCACTAAACCTAAGAGGAAGATCTTGAGGGAATAAATAGAAGCTAATTTTCTCATTGTATGATGCAATGATGAAAAAAGGAGAGATTAAACATATATTCCATTAAGGTCATTTTGGCCATTTTACCCAAAAATAACAGGTCACACGGTTTGGACACATGGTTTTCCAAACCGTGCACAAACCATGCCCTAAGACTCTGTTAAAAATAATAGATGTCCAATATGGGCATGCATCCCTAGGCAAATAGTTTGGGAAAACTATGCACCCTACTTTTCCCTCTGAAATTCCCTGCACGATTAAAAGAAACCATGTGGGTTGGGTGGCACGACTTCTTCTAACAGTGCGGCCTAGTTCTTTCTTCCATCGACCGGGGTTCCGAGCTTCATACAAGCCTCAGACGCATCTATTTCCTCCATATCCTTGCTAAAAATCTATATTAGGTCAAAAAAAATATTTAAAATAGAAATTAAAGGATTCATGTCCCGTATAAAAAAACTCGGTTCTTACAGTTTATGTCCTTGTACTTGTATTTATATACATTTATATAAATTTATTTATATTCACATATCCATATAAGATATATATAATAACATTAAGCTAAATTTATATGTAATTATATATATTAAATTAATATTAACTATTTATTATTTATTATTTATGACTTATTATTTTCTATTTTTTGTATTATTTCTTATTTCTTATTTATTTTTTATTTTTTATTTTTTATTTTTTATTATTTTTTATTTATAATTTCTTATTTATTATATATTAAATAATTATTTATCATTAATTAGTTAGTAATTTATTACATATTTATTTTATATTATTTTACTATTTACATTTAATTTATTTTTAATTTAATAATATTTTATTTATTTATTTATTTGTTATAATTTCTTTATTTATTCACTTATTCACTTATTTATTTATTAATTTTTACTAATTATATAATATATTAATATATTAATATTTTATTTTTTTTATTATTTTTAATATATTTTTATTTTGTTTGTTTGTATTATTATTTAAGGTTTATGGTTTATTATTTGTTTGTTTGTTTTTTTTTAATTATTATAAATTATTTATTTAATAATTATTTGATATGTATTGATTTTTTTTTATTTTTTTATTTACTATTTATTATTATTATTTATTTATATTTTTATCTATTATTAATAGTCATTAATATTATTATTTATGTATATGTATTTTTATGTGTTTTTGTGTATTTTTATGCATATGGATAAGTATATTAAATTTTTTTTACTCACCACATGATGAGTTTGCTAGAGTGGTAAATTCATTGCCGGATAACCAAGAGGTAAGACATTCAAATCTCACTTAACACACACACACAAACACACATACACAGATATATATATATATATATATATATATAGAATTTATGCATGGAATTCATGACATATTCATGCATTGTAGAATAAATAAATAGATAACTATAAATAAATAAATCATAATAAATAATAAATAATAAATAATAAATAAATAAATGTTTAATTAAATAATTAACAATAATAAATAATTACTAATAAATAATAAATAATAATAAATGAATGATTATTTAAATAATTAAATAATAAATAATAAACAATAAATTAAAATATTAAAATATTAATAATATTTTAAAAAATAAAAAACATTTATTGAACCGCCAAAAAATATTTCGTGGCAATTTTCAAAAACATCACTAAATCATTTAATGAAGAAACTTTTGGTAAGGGTCTTGAAAAAACACCGTGAAAGAAATTAGAGGAGGTTTAAACCACCTCTAAACCGAAAAAAATGCAGCTAAATACAATTTTTCCAATGATGTTACTAGGAGAGAGGAAGATAAGAACACATTGAGATCTCCAAGGACATTTTTAGAGTATGCTTAGAGAGGGTGCATTAGTTGGGCCTCACATAGTCAAGCTCATCAACTATATTGAGTGTGTAATGGTTCTAGGGTGTAAAATCACTGATGAACTACTAACTGATTTCATTCTTACATCACTCCCTTAGAGATTCTCTAAATTTGTTGGTAATTAGAATATGAACAACATTGACAAGTATCTACCAGATCCGGTTACTATTATTTACTTAGAAGATAAATATATGTAGCGTGGAAACCCTTCTGTCTTTATGGTGAGCAGGCATAAATGATAAGAGAATATATCTAAACCCATTTCTTCTTCCTAACACCATTATATGAAGTGAATTATTAAGAGGAAATCAAGGAAACAAGATGTTTTTTCCATTTTTTAAGAAGTTACACTAGAGAAAAATTTCACCAAACCAAATAAAAAAGGGGAATCATCAGGTTTGTTTGTTATTGAGAGGAATTTAGCTATTTCAAAAAATTGGGTATTATATCAAGATTTTTGTGATTACTTATGCATTCAAATCAAGGAAGCATGTATATTCATAAATATTAACTTATGGGAGGTAGATCTATAAGCATCCAATGAAGATAAACTTGTTGGTGTAGCTATCAGTGACTACCACCTCATGTTTCCTAAGGGAATGATCTTGGTTTTGAAAGGTTTTTATTATGTTCCATCTATAAAAAACATTATATTTGTATCTAGACTTGATACAGATGGATTTATTTTCATCTTTAGGAATAAATGTTTCTTATTTTATAAATATATCATTTTTTATGGTCAGTAACATTTAAATAATAGTATTTATTTGTTGGATTACATGAACCATGTAATGAAAATCCATAACAAAACTTCATTACAAGACCCATGACACACCCAACTATGGAATCACAGGCTAGGTCATGTAAATGAAATGAGTTTTTATAAACTAAAAAAATATGGATATTTAGATTCTTTTGAACTAAAACCACTTGGTGTATGTCAAACATGTTTACAAAGAAAAATGACCAAAACCTCATTTAGTAGTAATGGTGAAAGGGGCGATGAGCTTCTTTAATTAGTTTATACCTATGTGTGAGTTCCATTTCCTATTGAATTAATGGGTGGGTACTCATACTTCATAACCATTACTAATTATTTAAGTATACATGGATAAATCTACTTAATTTGGTATAATTCGGTTTCCTTTGAAAAAATCAAAGAATACAAGAATAATGTTGAGAACCATATTTGTTGGAAGATTAAGAAACTACGCTCAGACCATGGTGGAGAATATCTTAATCCAGAATTAATTAATTATTTATAGGAGTTTGGAATCCTATCACAACTAACTCCTCCTTATACACATCAGTGGAATAGTGAAAGAAAAGTTGGAACTATACATTATTGGGAATAGTGATATAAATGATGAGCCATGTGAGTCTTCCATTACCATTTTGTGGATATGCATTACAAACAACGTCATACATACTAAATCGAGTTCGAACTAATGTGGTAGATGTTATTCAATACCAATTTTGGAATTTAAAGAAACCCATTTTTTCATACTTACATGTGTGTCATGTAAAGAATTTGTTAAGTCCTCTTCATGTAACACACTTTCACCCTGAGGCACAAAGTGTATCTTTATAGGATATCACAATGAAATAAGAGGATGAAATCTATAAAATTATTTATATTAATATATAGTGGTTGAAAGGTGTCTTAGATTCCTGGAAAAGGATCATATATCTTATAGATATAGTTATAGTTAAATATACATATATGAATTGTAGGGTCAAGATATTCAAGAGTTGGTGAAGGAATAAATTTCACAAAGCCCAACAGATGAAGTTGTTCCAGAGAAAAAAATACTGCATAGGATAACAAGATATGTAAGGGAACTATAACAGTATGGTTTTATATTCAATGAGTATGGTGATTCATTATTAGTGGATAATAATGATCCAATAACCTACAAAGAAGTAGTTAGTATCACAGATGTTACCTTGTGGAAATAATCCATGAATTATGAAATGGATTCGATATACCAAAACCAAGTAAGATTTTGGTAGATCCTCCAGTGGTTGTAAAGACCATTGGTTTTAAATGGGTATTCGGGAAAAAATGGTCATGGATTAGTACATCAGTGCCTATAAGGCATGATTGATTACAAAAGTTTTGAAACATCATCGAGGAAATGACTATGATGAAATTTTTTCAACAGTTGCATTGTTCAAATCCATCAGAATTATATTTTCCATGGTGGTCTTCCATAACTATGATTTTTGGAAAATGGATGTAGTATTACTTAATGGTAACCTTAGGTAAGATGTCTATATGACACAACCTAAAGGTTTTTTAACTCAAAAGGATGCTAACAAGGCTTAAAAATTTCAAAAATCCATTTATAGATTAAATAAAGAATTCAAGATATGGAATATTTGGTTTTATGAGTCGATAATGGAATTTTTTTCATAAATAATGAGTACGATCCTTGTGTCTATAAAGAATTTAGTGAGAGTGTATTATTATTAATAATAGTTTATGTTAATTAAATTTTACTTATTGGAAATGAAGGTCCATTCTTACAAACTGTTAATGGCTATTTTAAAAAATGATTCCCCATTAAGGACTTAGGTGAAGTATTATAAAGTATTGGGATCAATATATATCATGATAGATCCAAGAAGAATCTCGTCCATATTTAGGTACATATATTGAAAAGATATTAGAGAGATTTAGTATATAAAAATCCAAGTGAGAATTTTTTTCCTTATGTCACATAGAATTTATAATTTTAGAAAAAAATTCCTCAAACACATGAGGATATACAAAGTATAGAAATGATTCCATATGCATCAGTGATTGGGTCAGTCCTGTATTATATTATATATAATAGGCTAGGTGTTTCCCATTCAATGATTATGGTTGGAAGATATCATTCTAACCCAAGTGACCTCTATTTGATAGAATATTGTATTGTCCTTAAGTATCTGAGGAATACTGAGGATATTTTAATTTTATATGGAGGAGATGAGGATCTATTCATCATAGGATATGTATATTCTAGTTTCCAAAAAGATAAATATTATATGAAATCACAAATGGGATACATCTTCACAATTATTGGAGGTACTATGATATGTAAGAGCTCAATGAAGGATGTGGTCACATATTCTATAGTATATTCTAAGTATATTGAGGCTTCTAAGGTATCTAATGAAATAGTATAGATATGAAAATTCATCCAAGTTCTCAATGTTTTGTCTGACTATAAATATCATATCACATTATATTATGATAATACTACTATATTGGAACTCACAAAAGAGACAAGGTAACATCATCAAAATAAACACATGCTTGAGAAGTATTATCTCCTAAGGTAATTTTCTCAGAGAGGTGTAGTTGTAGTGATAAGTATTTATACAGAAGAAACCATGGTGAAACCCTTGACTAAATCCTTGACATAGAAGAAACATGATTACCATGTGAGGTCTAGTGGACTAAAAGTCGTAGGTATTTAGTTCTAGTCCAGGGGTTTTTTTTGGATTTGGTGTTCTAATTCCAACTAATTGTACTTTGATTAAATATCTATTTGAATATTTTAATATTAACAATAAATTTTATTACATATTGATAATTTTTTCACATGAAATTAATGTATTAATTACCCGGAGTACTTGTCGCAATGATATGTTCATATTAGTTCCCTAGTATGCTGATAACCTTGAAATTATATAATGATATTCTTAAATATAGTGCTATGGTCAGATAGAATTATATGATTGGGAAAAAAAATCATTTCAAGTAAAACTACTCATAAGAATATGAATATTATTCTTAAATATTTTACACTTAGTAATATCTAATATGCATGATTATGAGAACAAACCTACCAGTAGGATTTCCACATGTTTTAGTGTTATTATATACTATTATCTATGAACATGTGTGATGGTACTTAGACTTTTGAATTATTATTAACTCATATTAAAACTCATTCACTTAGATGTATTTAATCATCCAATATGATATAGTTCATTGAGAATTTGGATATGTTGGGTGAATCATGAGTGATGTGTTATTAATGAATAAGTTGAGGAAGGATTTGTCCCTTCCATCTTTATGGAAGTTTATATCTCATCATTTTTATTAGAATAAAACAATCACATTAAATAACATGGCCACGGTGTAATGATGTGTTTACTTTAGATAGAAAATGAATGATGTATCAATCACATAGGTTGATGACACAAGTGTGTATCAAACATGATGAGATATTGTGAAAAAAGTATTATATTACACATTAATTAGGAAATCCTTCTTAATGCAAATATTGTGTTTGTCTATATTACGATGTTTAGTTCATTATCTTGGGTTCCATGACCCATTTATATAAAGTAATCATGGAATTTAGGAAAGCCTTCTTAATTCCAATTGAAAAGAATCCCAAATCACCACAAACTATGTGTTTCAATTGAACTTGATTGAATTGTTTTTTAATTTAATTATTGGAAGAAATATTATTCTCAAGACCAAGGAATAATTTAATTCATGTTTTATTGATCTATAATATTTGAAATACATTAAATAATTTATTTTGTTATGTAAATATTTAATAAATATTTATTCACAAGATTGGGAATAAAATATTTATTTTATTTATTGATGAATAAAATATTCATTTAAATATTTATATGGGTATTTAATAACTGTTGATTAATTGAACTAAACCAATATCGTTTCCAATAATAAATATATATTTCCATGATGATAAATAATATTTATCCCTGTGTAGGTTATCACACACTATAAAATATTATTATTATTATTATTATTATATGGAATTGGGTTTAATAATGATTATTATTTTATTTAAGTTCATGCATATAATTAAATCATATTTTAACCTAAATCCTAGATCTATAAATATATGGCTATGCATATTGTATAGAATTAATCTAGATTTGATAATTTTTATACATGGTAGAATAATATCTCCATTCATCATCCTCTATTCCTCTTTAGAACAGTAAATTCAATAGATATATTTCTAGGCATGAAGGAAATTGATGTGATCAACACGATTAATGAAAGATAATTGATTCCATCTACTATCTCCCATAACATAATTGGTGTCACTTGGAGAAAAAAGGAGCATGTGTGGATCACTGATAGAGAGATTATACACATGGATCTTTATAGTGAAATAAATGAAATCCAAAAAATGGTTTTTTGGATGATATATAACATCATCTTAAAATAATGTTCCTAATATGAGGTATCAATTTATCTCAATATTAAAGAAATTAATTACAAATTTAACATCAAAGATCATCTATTTGGGTTCTGAGTAATCCTAATTCGAAATAATTTTGATTTATCCCCCACTAAAGGTGATTCTTCTATATCTTGAACCATAACCACTCACCCCTCATGTGGCGCCACTGTGATGAGGAGTTTTATTGATTCCATTCATGAAATAGGGGTAGATACCTATTATAATTCAATCCCCTACTATTGGATATACCCCCTTTTCAACGAGCCATGCCTTGTGATATTCAAACACACATTACTCATTGTGGTTCACCTTAAAGACCAACTTAAACCCATTTAGATGATATCCAATGAGTATATTGACAAAATCCCATGTTCCCTTGTACTCGATCTACTTAATCTTCTCAATAATTTTCTTGCACCAGCACTGGTGATGTTTTTATTCACTAATGGATTTTGAATTGTTGACTATAGATAAATGTATCTCACAAGTGTTGGGTTCACATAGTGCAAACATATCTATAATTTTTTCCATGATGATGTTGTTGATGGTGTAGAACTGAATCATGGCATTTTTTTGATTGATGAAAATATCTTCTTCCAATTTTGATGGTGTCCAGGAAAACACCATTTGAGATGATGGTGCAAGAAACTCCTTTTCCATAATTAGTGTTGTAGTATCTAAAAAGCATACACAGGTGGTTTTGGGTGACAATCCTTAGTCTCTAGCTATGTTGTTGGTCTTTTCCACCCCAGGTACATATAATTGAGTTTACTCAATAATAAATGGATCCTCACTACTCATCATACTTTTTTTATAATGAGCAATCTAGTCCACATACTCCTCATTGAAGATGATGGTGTGTTCTACATGTACATTCTAGATAATGTGATCATATATGATACATTCCTTGGATCCAAAACACTACCGAATGAAGATCATTAGCATAATCCATTCAACAATATTATTTTGGTGATTTTTCATGATATTTACATGCACAATGTGGCCAAAGGTTCATATAAAGTGCAATGTCTGACATTTTCCATGCGAGGAATCACATAACATTATCCCATAAAGGTTGTATGTCAGTTATTGGTTGAGGAAGAAGATCACGGTGAGATGGCCTCATCCAAGAAAATCCCAAGAAATCCATTTTCCTTTAGCATACTACAATCCATGGTAACCATGGTGTGGTTGTGTTGTTCAATGTCCTTATTTCTCTATGGTGAATTGGGAGTTGTGAGATGCTATTTTATTCCATGTTCGACACTATATTCACCAAATTCCACTAAAGTGAAATATCCACCACATTTGGTTCACAGGACCTTCATATTGTTCCTTCTCTCCCCCTCTACTAAAGCTTCAAAGTGTCTAATTTAGATTTTATTTTGGTCCTTACCCATGAATAGATTGATCCATGTGTATTGGCACATGTCATCCATGAGAATCATAAAGTAGTGGTTCTTATATGGCTTCATCAATGTAAAATTTCCATATTGGTATCTATGAAAACTTTTGAGGAAATTATCTACATGATGCTTCTATTTATTAGATAAATACACTAGCCACTACTTCCTTGTGAGGCAGGTTTCAAAAACCTGATACACTTGATCAAACCATGGAAGCCCTTTCACCATATCGCATTGAGTGAGCCTACCCAGAACATTAAAATTCAGGTGAAAAAACATAACATTATAGATCCATTCCTTCTCTAAACCCTTTCTAAAAATCATATTTGCTACATAATGTTGATTTTTAGCTTGTATTTACATATATGTAATCACTTAATCTTTTCTATTAAGCACACCACTGGTCACAAATCCTTAGGATTCCTTCGTATATCAGTATCTAGAAACTATTATGATCAATTTTCCCAATTCTAATGATGTTTTTAGTGATCCTTAGGTAGAATTAAACCCCCATGAGCATGAATTTAATTCAAATTTTGTAGGTGAACAAGACGATCCTTCACCCCTTTATGTTTTTTATGAATCCATCTCCAAACATCATGGTACAATGAATCCCAAACTCAATGTCATCGAATATATTGTGGGATCCAGTCATTTGGTTTGTAGATCTGGTGTCAAAATACAAGAATCCATCATCACCTGAATCCTCATGATCATGTTTTTCAAATACATTTTCCTTGACAATCCACAGTCGTATGCATTATGGTGGTACAATATTGGGAGTAGTGGATTGAATCGGTGAGGAATCAGGTACTGTGGTGCACACCCTTTCTATAAGAATCATGGGTGCAACATCATCACCTTGGTTTATAATGGTTTTGGACCTTTTTGTTCTATTGTAGTGTTCTTTTTTCCAATGGCCCATTTTTTGCAGTTAAAGAAAATCGATTTTGAGAAATCATCTGTAACATTCCAGGTAAATAAATAATATTAAATTCTAATGTTTATCAATATTTGTTAATAAAATGTTAATATTACTTTAAAGGGAATGTTGTTCTTGATGGCGTACCCAATACGGAACAACGAGTTTCTTTGAAATCTTACATTGCACACTAATAATATAATAATATTATAATAGTTAACGCCTAGCCGTTGTAATGGCAGGAATGAACAGAAATAACAAAAAAATGATCACATATGTTTGTTAAATATTTTTACATTTATCCAATAAATTTTAGAGTCTTAAAATCCAAATAAATCCAATTTTAAGAATAAATACTCTAATATTTTTAAAAGATTGTTTTACTGCCTTTTGATGGTGAACCTTTTTAAAATATAAATTTTGACAATTTTATAAGCTCTATTTTTTAAAATAAACTTATTCTTTATGATTGGGACATTTAAATTTACTTTGGTTAAATTTTTGGTATGTTTCTGACATTGTTCATTTTTTAATGAATAGTGAAAAAATACTGCATTTTACATCAAAACTTCTTTTTCATCTAATTTAAATATATGGTTAGATTATATTTTTTAATTGTTTTTAAAGATTAATTGGAATATATTTTTACCATTTAATCCAATGGTGGGCATTCAAATTAATTTCACTTTGAAATTGGACTTAAACTAGTGTCAATCATTTAATAGATATTGTTTCATAAAAACACACTATTTGTTTTGACAGCGGGAATGAATTATTAAATTAATTAATGCAACTTATATATTTTGAATTTTTTAAAATAGATATCATTTTTTAATTCGGAATATCAAATATAGCTTAGAGTGAATTTTAGTTATTTTTCTAAAAAACCTCAATTTTTGATGAATAGTGGAACCACTAAGTGGTAGTTAAAGAAACTGATTTATTATTTAAATGAAACATTACCACTTATGTGATTTGATTTTCAAAAATCTAACATACATGGTTGTCATTAGGAAGTAAAATGTGGTTCAATGAGATTAAATTTTTTTTGGTGAATAGTAACTTTTAAGTTTTATTAATCACGATTAAAGGTTATTAGTGTAATTTAAGGTAAAGATAATGTCATAATAATATGAAATGACCTTGACACATGTCCTACCCTTATTAGATGAGTCATTTCAGACCAATAAAATCCATGGGTCAACTTGGGGACCCCATGGTGCCACTTTGGTTGGAAAATGACATTAATAACTTTTTATTTAAAGTTAAAATTAAAATGTCACAAACATGTATTGTTTTACTAAAACATTTTTTAGATGGGGTTATACAAGTCATATTTTTTACTATAAATACTCATTATAAATATAAAAATATTTCCTACATCATGATATTTTTTATAATATTTATACATTAAATAAATTATTTTATTTATGACCCCTTGATGATGTAGTGATTACCTCATAAATGAATGATTTAAACAAAATGAGAAGATAGGGTGAAATATAAGTCTTAAACGTGTAAAAAAACCTATTGGATGGGTGTATTTCGAAACCTTATCACCTTATCCTCTAAATATATCATTTTTGGACCTTTGAAATACGAAAATCATTTAATAATAAAGTAATAGTTTATAACTTTCCAAGAGTACCCCTCCTATTCTCTTTTAAAAGGCCCCCACCTCTACCACCTTAGCCACACCTCTCAAGCCTTTGTCTTGGCCAAACCCTGCCCATTTCATCTCTAAACATCCCTATTTTAATCATTGAATCCTCACCTTTGGCAGAATTCTCTTCAAGAAACCCTTTTGGTTCAAACCAAGAGGAGTTACCCGATTTAAAGGTAATGTCTTCACTTGTGTTCTTTTGTTTTATTTTGCTTCTCCAAACCCCTAAACTCTTTTTATTACTTTATTTTGTAATAACAAAAGTATCTTAAATATACTAGGATGTTGTTATGTTAAGGATTTGAGCTAAACTTACACACACCTCCGTCTAATGGTTAAAGAACATACTGTTTCTGTGGATGACAAATTACTGTCTCACGAAACGATGATTGTTCAATCCTCTATTAAAACCTTTCATGGTGGACATTATGATGTCACTATATTTTATATATGATATATATGGTATTTATGTTTCCCCGATGCTTCTGTATTTTATATTTAAAACATACCTTTATGCTTTGCATGTTGTGCAATTGTGATGATTTCATACGAGGAAATGTGGACTACCGCCCCATCAAGTGATGCAACTCGTTCATGCAATACATGGAATGTATAAAGAATGAAATTAATGAAATTATGTGACCTATAAAACATATATATTATTCTAGAATTATAATATTTATCTCTCTAAATTATTTTTAATTCCATTAAGATGACAAAGAAATGAAAGTAGCGTCCATGCGTACGTACGGCCTACCGTCTCCACGAACGGTGCATTTCATTTATTTTTATCTCCAAATGTTATGGAATAGTATAAAATTAATATGTACTCGATATATATGATATTTAAATAATTAATACTATTCTAGAGTTGATTTACTTATAACTACATGGACAATCATTTTCAAACAAGTTCATTTTTGACTCATGTACCAAACATCGATAAAAACGTCTGATATGAACTCACATTATTAACCAATTATTATAAAATTATAATATGTGATATGAACTGAATAATAATATTTAAAGTAGGACCGTAAGAAATTATAAATTGACCAAAGTTTATTACTCATTTTTATAAAGAAACGAACAAGACAAGTCGGACTTGAGGTAAGGGATCCCACCTCTCTCTTTCTTTTTAAGTACTCTTTTTTATGTAACTTACATTAAGATCCACTTTATTATGTTGGGGGATGTTCTATTCTATTCCTATTTCTTTAAATTTTATGTTAATATAATTAGAGACCCTATTTTATCTCATCAATACATTTTTTGAAGTTTTATGTGGCGCCGTTAGGCTGCTGAATTTTCATAAGGGGATTTTCATCCCACTTTTTATTCCCGTGAGATTCATGCTACATTGGCCACTATTTTATTTTTGTGTGGTGTATGTACTTACCATTATTTTACTATTAGTATAATATACTCTCATTTATGTGTATTTAGATCTTCATTGTATGACCCTTCCTTCATGGGGTGTACGTTTCGAAAGTTTCCCAAATCGGTAAGGGAACCTTTCACACTCCTCTTTAAAAAAGACTTATTTTGTTATGTCTTTTAATTAACATATATTTATGTTGGGATATGTTCTTATATATTCTTATTGATGTAAATTTTATTTAAAAGTGATGAGATACCATTTTATCTCCCATAAACTAATTTTATGAATTTTAAAGTGATGTTGTTAGGCTGTCGAATTTTACCAAGGGAACTTCTTAACACAATTTCGATTTCTTTGGGTTCAACATGTAGTTATTGAATATGTCATCCTATGAATATGTTTGAATGAACTATTGTTGTTTTACACTTAATATCCACTTATATTGGGTGTATTTATATTTTTCACACATAATTATGAGATTTATTTATCGTTAATTTAAGGATACCTTTTTTATAAGGGATTTCATCTCATTTTACAATTCTATTAAGACTTAATTGTTGTTATCCACCAATTCACTCTTATATGGTGTATATACTGTACTTTGGAATAATATATCATGAATACCTTTATTCTCATGATATTATAATGTTCTGATTAAATTTTATTCCTCAATTATTGTATTCAAGTGTCTCTCATTTTGTTAAAAACCCTTTAACTAAAATATCATTTTAAATGTTTTAATGATCTATTCTTATAAATATTTCTCATTAATATCCATGTTTTCAAAATGGTTTTAAGGATTTATTTATATGGATATTAATGGTTTAAAATGTTAAAATCTTCAAAGTGGTATGGGACACTTTGAATCGAAAATGTCTTTATTAAATGTTTTAAATGGTTTTTAAAATGGTTTTTAGAATGGATTCATTATTTCAATATCTTAGAATGTTATACTGTTATTTCAATGTAGGAATGTTATCTTTCCTTTATGCTTAAGTTATGTGCTATGATTATGTTATGGTTCTTGGGCACTGTTTATGAAGATGGGTGGTTTTGTGATAAACTAAGGGCGGGTGATCCCGATATAGCTCTCCAATGAATTGGGTAACGTGAAGGAGTTAAACGTTATGGTTTTTCCGAAGAGAGTTAGGGAATATACTGTGATGGGTATTCCAAACGTAACCATGAGGGTTACTCCCTATATAATAATGCTATGAATGCCTCAAGTTACCTTTATGTCTTATTATTTTTATGAGTTATTCATAAATATTATGATTTCATGAGGTATGTTAACGTGCTTATGTTTTATGAGTAAAGTATGATTTCATTGATTCTTATGTATACATATACTAATGTTTCCTTTCCAAATTTTTATATCCCTTACTGAGCTTTTTATGATCATCCCAAGTTTTTGAAATGTTTTTCACAGTTCAAGGGAAAGGTAAATGATATGATGATAGTGTCAAGGAAGTGTTAATAAAGAATCCATGTTTTATTTTAAATATGTTTCCATTGATGGGAAAAAATGAATAAAATATTTTATGTAACCACTTTGTTTAAATATGGAATATAATGCATGATTTATGACCTAATTCTCTAAAAATCTAAACTTGAAAAGATCCTCAATGTGTATTCTTGAAATAACTAAATATTAAGTAAGGTTTAAGGTTGGGTCCTTATACCATGACCACCACCATATCATGAGTTATCGTTTCCATTTCCCCTATTGTAACCAATAGACATTCTTCATGGTGGTAAGTGGTGCCAGTTTAAATAATTAGGGTCATTGATGGATTCCTCTCTTTCCTACCACACCTTATTCTATATATGCCACTCCTCCTTGGTGAGGAGAAGCTTCCCTCCAGTGTTGGTGGTGGGTGCTGACTGAAAATGTTCATCTGCCACTTTGATTATCCACTTTACCTCCTCCACAAAGATCATTGGTAATTCAAGTTGAATAAAAATTGAAAATAAATTCAGGATGAAGTAGAGGGGATGACACAAAGATACTTCTCAACATCCTTTTGCTGATGCTTTGGAAGACCAAGGATTGTGAGTTGGTTGGCCAACCCGGTGAGCTGCATCACGATGTCTTCCACTAATATACTATTTCAGAAAGTAATTCCTTCGTAATATTTATGAATATTATGAGAATTTTCTTTATCCATGTGAATAGTTCCAACTTTCATGATCTTGATAGTTTCCCACAGTTTATTGGTTCTTACATTGACTATGATTATAGAGAACATCTTCAGTTGGACAGTGTGCAAGATGGCCTCCAGCACCATTCAATCTTCCTAAGTTCAATATCATTAGTGTTGAAAATGTACCAGATTCAAAATAGATATATAATAACCTTTATCATTATGATTTAGTTTCTATAGTTTTTATTTTTGTGTATTGGATATTTCATCGATCCCCAGACCCCATTCACCACCCTATATACCACTAAATGGATGTTTCTTCCATTAGCGAGTGCACTTGGATGTTACAATGATTTTTGGGAGTATCAAGGCGATAATTTCTCAGAATGAAACATTATGGATAAATTGAACCACCCCATGATAAAAAAATTGGGATATTTCCATTTGGTCAATACCCCTGAACACAAACAAACATTAATAAGGACAAAAAAAAGTTGTAACACAAGATATGTTTGGTGCACCAAAAAAATGGGATTCTTTTTGGGTGGGGTTTTTATTGATTTATATACAAAAAAAACTGGACATATTTACAACATAATTTTATACCACATGAGGGAATTAAGGATGTAAAACCACATTGGTACATAAAATGAAAAATATATGACAAAATATTATGGGGTTATGAAAAGAATAGGTAAAATTAATCACCAAATTAGTCAACACCCTTATATTTCAATCAGAAAAACAAACTCATAAATTTTTATAAGCTCATACAAACTATTCTATAAGTCATAGTGGTTACAAAATTATAGGGTTTCCCTCATAAATTTCTAACCATTGTGTAGAAGTTATTGAATATTTATTCTTTCTAGGTAAAGGATCTATGAATCTCTTTACTTTTAATTTATGCGTAAATTATTGAATTATAATTTCAAATAATTTTGGGGGAATGTTGGCTTCAAACATAATAATAAAACAATTAGAATTATTAAAGAAGAATAAATTTTATTTCATGCAATAATATTGTATAATTATTCTAAAAAAGATATAATTATATCATGTTTAGTCTTTCTGGATTATTCAAGTGATATAAATTTATATTTCATGTTGCAAATAAATTGTTCTCTATTTAAACATTTTTATCACATGTAAATATATTATTATTCCTTTTTATATGATTATCACATGTTTTATATTTTTTATTTCTTGTAAAATATCAAAATTTATGGTTTATTAATATTCTTCCACCTGGAATTATCATTACATGTCATAAGGGTTATTGTTTCAGGATGTAAGAGTTATAAATTATGCTATTCCAAATGAATTATTATTATTATTATTCCTATAATTATATAGGATATATAAATAACTTATCACTTATTATTGTTTAAATTATAAATTCAAAATTAATATTATATTTCTATAAACAAGTTGTCATCGCGTTATTTTTTATTTTTGATAATCTATAAATTATATTAGAGTGGGGAATATATACTTGAATGATTTTGTCTAATTTATAATTTGATAATATTAAAATGATATCATTTCATGGTGCTAATCATATTAAATAATGTTTATGATAGTTTTTTTATAATTATGGATTTATTTTATAGAATTGAAATGAGAATTATTTCAAGTCTAAATAATTAAATATGGTGATTAAATTATTTGTTATGTTTTTGTGAATTAATTAATTTATTTTTACCTCTTTATATATACTAGATAGTGTTATATCTATTGTTATAGTTTTTAATAATGGTTGATATTCTTTTAATTTTAATAGAAACATAAAATTGAAATTTTTATTTACAATAAAAAAGTCATGTGGAAATATCATTGAGGTTGTTGTTATATTAAAAATCTACTTAAGGAAGAATATAAGATTAAATAAATAATATTTATCCTTATAAATATGTATGTATAATGTTTCTATGAATTATTCGTTATATTTTTTTAAATTAAATATGGTAATATAATTTTAATGATTTCTTAAATAATTTCTTTTGGATTGAGTGAGCTAGACATTGTTTGATAAAGGATGGAATGCCTTTTGGTTTTGGATATAGATACCTATGAAATTATGTGTGGAGAAATAAATTTAATATTTATTTATGATCTATTTATTTATATCCTTGATATTATTGAATCATAACCTAATGTGGTTGGAATAGTTGATATCTAATGGGCGGGGATGCTTGAGGCTATGATGGTGGAATGGGGTGCCGACTATGATGATGATTGTGGCACAAGGTGATGGTTATAATTATGATGTTGTCATGGGATGTTAGATGTTATATTATGTGAGAATGTGTGGGGAACAGGGGTGGTCATAATTGGTCAAGAGCTGGGATGTCGTATTGATTCTTAATTCAAGATTGATGCTTACTTGATGGACAATGGGAGATTGTTATTTATTTGATATTTTTCCAACTATGGGACACAGTTTGATTCTATGCACTATGATTGCATCTTTTAAGTGGTAGCTTAGGCTTGGTCATAGAGTAGTTGGATGTTTTTGAAATTATAAATTAATTTTTTAAAGAACTAGGTTGGTTCTTGATACGTTCATAATATGGTGACATATTTTAGAATATAAGAAAAGAATAAATAGTACCATCATTACTTAGATTAAAAAATTAAAATGTTATTATTGGAAATGAAAATGGAATAATATTGATTAATGGATAATCAGGTAATTAAAATTTAACTTGGTGATTGTGTAAATTTATGATATATAGACCTTAGAAGTGGCATCCAGGTGTCCTATGTGATGATAACGACATATTACACTAAGGCTAGATAGTTTCTCTTAGTGTGGTTGTGAGCTATATCTATTATTTACGTTTTTTATTTTTTCAACTAACACACCCATATTATTAATGAAAACAAAGTGCATTGGAATATAGAGGATATTTTATCTAACATCCAAGTTGGCAAGGAATTAATGGCTGATTACCCACCACCCCCACCCCTTCCCCGCTATCTCCTCCAGATAGTATTATATACTATTATTAATGGTGGTTACATTTCCCATATATGTGTGTATAGATATGTTATTTCTTTTGATTATTTAACACATATGTATCTCTATATATATTATTCCAAGGATTAATATAGGCATGTTGTGTATGCACTATGATGGATTAATGTATAATACCAGATGTACGGGCTGTGGTGGCTCCCAAAAACTACTCATATACTATTTGGAGCTAGGTTTTTTATAATGAGATGATTTGATGCACATGGCGCATGATATGATTTGATGATGAGATGATGTGATGTACATGGTGCATGATATGTTACAGTTTCCTAGGTTTTTTCAGAAACAATTACTTTATTTGGAGGGATATGGATGAGGATATGTAACATTAGAGAATAGATAAAAACTAGTGGGGATGTGTTAGTGGGGTAGCTTCATTTTTATATTATATTGGATAGTACATTATAATTTTATGTGATACCTGGTGAGAGGTCTATAGTGAGGATGGGAATAAAGCATAGCTAATTAGATGATTAATTGTTTTCATTTATTTATTCACTAATCTTTAGTATGATTCATCCACATTTTCATTTTATGTTTTAGGGATGATCCTATTGAGTATACATGTTATGATCACCCAATGTATATCTAACTACTTTTTAGGTCATAATGCGCTGGTTTGTGATCTTTCTACACATAACTAATTCTAGGAGTCACACAGGAGCCGTTGAAGCATCGTGGTTGATTACAAGGATTTTTTTAATATTTTTAGTTATATTTAGTTATGTATGAAATCATAACATGTATTGGCCTTTTTTATTTAATTATGAAATGGTGTTTTTTGGTTTATCTTCCAATATTATATCTTATTTAAAAAATATTTATAAGGATAATGCCTCTCATGTGTGAGATTATATACCCTTAGTTGTTTTCTCCAACCCATGGCTTATTGAAGGTGTGATTTAGGTTTCATTATCTCTTTTTTTCTTTTATCATCCCAGGAGGGGTACCACTGGAAAGAGGGGTTGTGAGAGAGTTTTTTTAAAGGTAATGGTTCAGATATAAGATGGAATTTGGAGTTAGGAATTTGTGATGATTCATGGTTTGGTAGGGAAACATTATCAATTAGGTTTAATATGTAATGTAAGCAAAGGAGACCATCTTGAATACATGATTTTAGGTGATCCTATGATCTAATAAAAATTCATTTAATTTCATTGGAAAAGGAATGAAAAGTGATACTACTTTTAGGTTAGAGATCTAGAAAAGGTTCATGAATCGTGATTTTATGATTCTATGTTTGAATAGGGAAGATAATGGGAAATACATTTAAAAAATAAATAATTAAATTACTAACCTCGAAAATCATCTATGCCTCATTTTAGGAGTCCATAACATTTATTCTTTTAGGGGAATAGATCTAGAAATATTTCCTCATTAGGTTCTTTCAAATATGTTCAACAATATATGTTAATAAATTTCTATATATTAGAGGTTGATGATGAAAATTCTCAAAATAGGAAACTTCAATAATTCCAGTGCCATAGTCGGTAGATTATAAGGGATATATTTTAGATAATGGGACACAGTTTTGGTATAATTAGGTAGAGATATATTTTGGTTTGAATCATTCTTGGAGAGATAATGGGTATTTTTTATCTCTAATAATGTTGTGTGGGTTATCTTTTTAGTGGTGGATCTTGTTTCTAGGGGTTTGTGAGTAGTTGGCTATTTATGGTGAGATGTTATAAGATTATTTTTAGTTTATGTTTCTTCTTCAACTACAAAGGAATATTTTTAGTTGATGTTTTTTCCATCAGTTATGGGATTTCGATGATATTCTATTGATATGGGGTGATACATTTAAATTTCCTTATTTAGCCTAAAACCTTTTGATTGTTTTCCCCTAAAGTGAATGATTATTATTATCATCATTATTCAATTACTAACCCATCAGAATGATTATTGGGAAACCTACTCATTCACTCAATTGAAACCCAGCTATTGAATCTTTGAACTAATATTTTTCATACCAATTCAACCTTTTAGTTTCCAACCCACACCTAATTGACTTTAAAGACAGTAATTATAACTCATTCCTAGAGAATGGTGTTTAAATAGATTTATGGTTTTGGGAAAGGGTTACTCTTACCATATACATGTCATTCAATAACTCTCTCCCCAATCTTGGTAATGTGAAGATATAGTCTGGGGTAGGGGTTTCTATCATCACATGCATCCAATAATCTTATCTCAAGATCATTGTGGTGGATATTTTTTATGGGGTGATGGGTTCTTATATGTATTCATTTGTTTTAATCAATATATTATTAACTCGGTCATGATAGTGTGGGCCCTGGTTCAAGGAAAATATAATATAATATTTTTATTTTTATTTACTACTTCCTATAGTAGATTATTTTTTATCTCTATTGTGAATTTAATTCCCAAATATTGTGGGTTGTGCATGTGACTTTGATTATGATGTGGTTGTGAAATTATGTTCTTACATCCTTAGAAGGGATTTATTTTATGCTAGTAAAATGTGGTTTGGTCTTGAGCATATTAATAAAGGTTAAATTCACCCATTATAATGTGTTATTTTCATAATTCATTTTACAAATGTTCTGGAGAGTCAATGTCGCCTAGAGGAGATAATATCTTACTGTTGTTCATGTTTTAATTTGATGTTTATGCTAACATTATATTTTCTTATATTTATCTAAGATATTGTGTTGGTTGAGGAATTTCACATGATGATAATTTTAAACACTCAAAATTAATTGTATGTACTTGTGGTTAATGGAAAAGGGGATATTAAATCCTTTATATTTTTTCATGTGTGAATTCTTGGTAAATAATGTTTTGATAAAACCATTGGAAAACATTTACAGTTAGATAATGTGGATGGTTTTAAACTCTTAATTTCTTATGATTCATTCCATTTGTTAAATGTTATCCTCTAATTTTGAAGTTATGTGATGATAATAACCTCATAAAGAGCATGGTAGCATTGTGTTATTTGAATAAAAATATTTTGATGAAAGAAAATAACTCTTCATATATATGTAAGTTATCATGGGAAGCATGTTATATATTAAGTTTTAGATATCATTCTAAAAAACATTTTAATTTTCAGAAAATTTTGATATGAAACATTTTTTAAATTATAGTAGTGTGTGGATGAATTAAATTATGTGATTCATGATAAATTAAATTGATTAATTTATTAACCTACATAACTTGTTAAATTATTATTCAAATGATTTTTTAAAATGAAAATTTACATTGATTATTTCATCCTTTTATGTTTTCTTTATGTTGTGTAATAATATTCAATAAGACCCGCCTATAAAATTTTATTTTGGGGAAACAAGTTTTCTTAAATAAATAATAATAGTTATTCCATGAAAATTAAATTTTTATGAATCAGTTTAGAAGAATGAATTGGAGGTATTTCTAGAAATAGGATTTTGAGAAATACCTTATTGTAAATAAGTATTAAATAGGTTTTCATTTAAAGTTTTTCTAATTTTCTAGTTTTTTAAATACTACAGACATATTAAAAAGTTTGATCCAATGTTATTTTTAAAATTAATAAGTTTTGGTGTGAAATGATTGTGATACATGTATAGAAAATAAGGAATCATTTGAAAATAATTTTTATGTTTATAACTACATAACCATTAGGACTTAAAAAATTATACTAGCATCATCCTGTTATAGTTAATAAATTATTAAGCATGGAAATTTTATTTGTTCATGATATGTTAAGCATGATGTGTTATAAATATAATAAATTGAATAAGATAAAGGTTTTACTTTTCCTTGTTTTGATAAAATAATAAATAAAGGTAATACTATTGAAGTGAATAACATGATTATTTATCTTAAAATAAGTTCATTAATTTATTTTAATTCATGTGAAGTGTTTTTTGGACAGTCTTTCCTAGTGTTTATATTTGATATAATTACTACGTTAGATTATCTAGATCTTCCTTACCTAGTTTTCTGTTGATAGTGGTCTCATTGTTTGAGAGGTATCTGCCTCAAGATAGTATTTTTGGGGGTTGATATTGCAAGTATCTTTCTTTCTTATTGAGAGGTATCTCCTAGTTTTTTGATTGGATTTCCGATCATTATCCCATCCTATATTTGTTTTTAATTCTCAAGGATTAGAATTGTTTGCGATGTATCTAATGTAAAGGTACATATTTTCCCCAACCCTTACCTTTTTCATTAAATGGTATTTCCTAGTGGTCCTGAGGTTCATGTGGATTTGGAAAATTTTAAAAGAGGTTTATAATATTTTTGATAATTAATTAATAGTAATCTTTTTGAATTTTAGAATTTATTTTTCTTGTTTATAAATTTATCCGGGATTGTTTCAGTTGGTTTATGAAATTTAATTTAAAAGTTAAAATGTAATTTTGAAACATTTATAAATATATTTGGATGTTTTGATAGTGATTTAATTTTTGGATGATTTGTTTAATTATATGAAATTATATAATTATTAAATTTAAATATGAATTACAAAAAAAATATTAGGTATGATATATTAAACATTATACAATATATTATTAACATGTTCTAATTTTTATATTTTCATGTATCATATTATAAATAAATGTTTGAAAAATTTGTTTTATGAATGTTATATATACATACACTATATTTTCATATGAATACATGTTTTTATGTGTTTCACAGTTATATATTACGCATATATGTATATGTATATATATGAATATATTTTTAAAATTTTTTATACATATAAAAGTGAGTATATTGTTATATATATGTATAAAATAAATGTATATATATATATCAATATATAAATATGCTTAGTTTATAGTAAATAAATATAAATATATATCATTATTTTGATAAAAAAAACACATGATATCTATATTTATAATATGGTTCATGGGATAACAAAAAAATGTATTACGTTAATTTATAAAATGAGTAAATCCTGATATATTTTAAAATAGGTTCGATAGAGGGTGATATAAAAGTGGGGGAGTTATGAGTGGAAATAAAGACTTTAGATTGAGGAAAATGAAGAAGGGAAACATGGGTTTAGAATGAAATCATGGTGGTTCATGTAACAAATATTCCTAGGATACTATCTAATCTAGTACCCAAACTAATTCACCACTAACTCAAAGGGCATTCCCAATCCCCGTGAGATTGTGACTATGACCAGGACATCAAAAAAACAAAAAAAATGAAATAGTTCCTCCAAAAATACAAAAAAAAATACATGGTATTTATACAAAGTTGAATGAAATAGTAGAAGGAACAATTAGAAAGGTATATACCATTAAAAAGGAACAAAAAATGGTAGTGGTACGGTCCAACAGAAGATAGTGGGATAAAACCCAAAGTACACACCTAACAGCCAAAAAGGTAGCCAAAAGTGGAAATAATTTCTTCATGTGATATGTGGGAAACATCCCACCATCTCAACACTAGCTACCCAGTCCCAGATAACATAAACCTCACCACCTTATTGCGATTCCTTTCCTTTTCTTGCATCAACATACAATACAAGGTATACACATTCCTGATAGAAAGTGTGTGGTCTGATCAAAATAGGCTTAGTAGAATCCCACCTAGGTTTTTCATATCAATTTTTTTACAATAATCCCAATATATTAAATTTTTATAATAACAAGGCATTATAAGCTATTAAATAGTTTTTATGAAAATTTTGGTAAATGGTTTCCCATTTTGCAAAATTTTAAAAAATCCAAGTAAACTTGTTTCAAAACATAATTTACAAAAAAACACATTCATAAAAATATATATATAAAATATGAAATAGAAAAAAAACCAAAAACAATGGTAAACATTCCTAGGATCACAACATGTCAGGATAGTTTGACAGCTTATACCTTAATTATATACTAGTTTTCTCTCAAGTCCCCAGATCCCATGCATTATGTCTAAGGAAAAAATGAACACCCTATATTTTGAACCCCTAAAAATTTCCATCAAGTCCTAAAACCCATGAATCTATATTTATTAATAAATAAAACCCCATAATGTGAAGCCCTAATCAATAACAATGTATAGGTCCCAATAATACACCCTCAATCTAATTACCCATGGGTCCCATGTGCTGCATTTGTCAAATCATTTCAAAATGGCTTACACATTTCAAAATAAAATTCCAAACCACCCTTTTCCATAAAAAACTTATTTGAAAACCCATTTAACAATCTTTTTCATAATTATATGAAAACACATTTCTTTTATCAAAACAACCAAAAACCAAATTATATAAATAAACCCATTTACATATAAAAACAAACAATCATGCCAATTTATTTAGAAATTTTTTTTCTAAAATAAGAGAAGTAAACGATTCATATAACATAGGATATAGATGGAACCACCTACCTAAAACATAGGTTTTTTTCCACCTGAAACAGGATCCTCACACCCCCATAAGGAATGAAAACTCAAAATAAAGAAACATATTCCCTCTCATTGATTGTCATATCTCATAATATAATCTCATAAATAAAGGATCAACTGAGAGGTTATATCATCACATACCTGAAGAAACTCACGCACCCCAATATAGCTGAAAAAAAAATTGTGATTTCAAAGAAAACCCCACATTGTAATATAAAACATATTGATAAAAAATCATAGTAAAAATACTACAAAAACATATCCATACTCTTCTTCCAAACCAAGAGATTAAAAAAGGAAAGGACGCATAACAAAACACACTCACCAATGAAGAAGCAACCAACCAACCTGTAGATAAAACACAAAAATGAGGAACCTGGAAGTGATGAACCCACCCACAATTTCTGGATGAGACCTAGGGTTCTATGGAGAGATAACCAGCTAAATGAGTTTGGATTCATGGTTTTAGATAAATAAAACCCAATCGGTATAAAGGATTCATGTCATGAATTATTGATTCAAAATGTGAACACTCATGGTTGCATGTATGCCAAAAAAGGCATCAGCTAAGAATTCAAATCAATATATACCAATCCAAAACATGAATAAAATTCATGGAATAAAAATCTCTCATGTTTTTATATGAACTTGTGAACTCTTAAAAAAAATATTCACTTCTGGAATCTAATTCATAGCATGAACTGGTCCTACTACCAGTTCCCAGACTAGTTTCCTATTGAAAACTCCCAAAACTCCCCTGAAACCACCAAAACCCAAATAAAAACCAATTAAACATTAATAATAGTTTAAAATACAAACCCAGATGCCACTAAATTTTTCACCGAGCTGGTGGGTCACATGGCCTCAAGCGCGCCTCCTGGAATGCTAAAGTTATCCGATTAGCAGTGAGGGCCTAGGGTGTGTCCTTGGGGAGATAATTCCCTTATGTAAGAGTGTATCACAATAGTTTTAAACATATCAGTCGATATAACAAGTAAAAAATGAACCAAAAAAAGATAAAATCGAAGACAATAATAAACAATAAATTCTATAAGTAATCAAATATACAATATGAATTGTTATGTCATGTCTCTACAAATTAGGAAAATTGGTATACAATAATCATGTATAATACATGTATCTACAATAACTAAAAAACAAAAAATAACACTCCCATGTAGCATTATGATCCTAGGTAAGTATTTCTCTCCCCCTCTCCTAAAAAACAATAAAATAAATCATCCTATTGTGGGTTATTTCCCTAGTCCACACCTACATCAATATTGTTTTTCTAGGTACCCCACAGTGGCCTAAATATGGTGTGAGATAACACTAATTAGGCCAACACCAATTGTGTCTATAACAAATCCAATATGTGTAATAAAAAATTTAATAATTTTGAAATATATAAAATAGGTATAGTAGTAGTGAAAGTAACATTACCAAGGTATATGTGTTAAAAGTAAAGTGGTATTGTCCATCGTGTCAATACTAATCAAGTTCCCAAAACAACGGTAAAACGTAAACAATAGTTACGCTCCAGTAAACAAGGGAAACATTAAAGTAGAAATAAAAATGTGATAATATCCAGTCTACCAACTTAAGTCAAATACACATACCAGGGTAATATACAAGCATTGAAAAATATCCATAATGGAATTTCCATGTAATCAAGTATATAACATCCTTCAACACCATAATGTATAAAAAAAATTTCAGACCATGAAGGGCTAGATCCAAGGTATAGAATATTAAGAAATAGTTATCAATTATTGAGATAATCTCGAAGGAAACATGGTAAATACTTGGGTTGAGTATAAGAAGCATTTCAACAGACCATGTCCAATGCAATCCCAACAAAGATGGAACCAATGGGTAGCATGGCCAATTGAATCCAATAGAATCAGGATCCAAGAAGTAAATATGTCCAAGGTATCCACAATCACAATCAAGACCCTTGGAGTATAAATTCTCATGGAGTTATATGGAATAAATATCCTAGGTATATTAACCAATGCATCCACTAATATAATCAATTCATCGTCCCATTTCAACAATCATTTCAAAATCATTCACATTCCATGATTTCTTCCAACTAATTTACCAAAATATATATAAAATACATTTAAAAAAATTAAACCAAATAGACATCATGTAATCACATGTAACTGATTCATAACCATATACAAATCATTAATTCAATTCTAATTTAATTATTCAAGGTTCCCAAAATCAATGGCGAGCTCACACACACCCATTGGTGTGGTATAACATAAGGAAAATGAATGTACACACCCCTTTGGTGGCCTAGGATGAGAATAAATAACCTATAACCATAAATTGGAACTTAATGGGCATCCTAACAGGTTCCAATTCATTGAAATTAATTAATTTATATGGAAACATCAGAAATTCCATCATGTGGAAAAATGGAAAGTAGATTTATAAAACACCAAACTTGCGAGAAAAGGTATAGAACAACTACCATAGGTCTATAGTAGATTACTCATCCAATATTGACCTCTTATTCAGTTAAAAATGATAGAAAAACAAAGAATGGATGAACACCCTAAAAATAGGTCTTACGATATTGCACCAAAATAACAACGTCGAGGAGAAGAGAAATGGTGAATGTAAAAATATGAGTAAAGAACATACCTATGTGGATCCATAGAGTCCAACATTGGAAGAAATGGTGTTTGGGTCATGAAATAACACCAAATTCTAGGTCTTGGCTTCCATATGTGCTCCTGTGTGAGAGATAAGAGAGTGGATGAGGTTCTGTCCAAATAATGGACCTTAGATCTTATTTTAAAAAAATAAATAGGGAATTTACATAGCATGTAAATGATTTGCACATCATGTAAAGATAAGGGTTTTCATCCTTAGGAAAACCCCTTTACAAGATGTGAATGGTTCTAGAAAGATCATTATATGCCATGTAATTGATACACATCATGTTTTCAGATTACATGGTGTGTAATTGTCTTATAGATAACCTATAACCCTCCTTACCATTTCTTTCCAAAACTAAAAAATTGGCCCATGGGCTAGCTTTAGGGTCTAAGATAAAAAGAGAACATAAATTAGATTTTAACTAGAAACCAAAAATATTTGTAACTAATTGGAAAAAGTAGGATCTTACAATCTTCCTCCCTTAAATTAATTCATCCATAATTTTCTGTTGCAAGGGTGGTCAAAATTCACCTAAGAATAAATTCAGCCGCTGAGCATATTTGTAGACCTTCCGCTCTCAAGTCTCATCATGTAAAGATTCATTCTACAATAACACCTATTTTAGAGTAACCAACCAACCTCATAGAACCTGCATGCTCCAGTTAATGATAAAAATTAGTTTCTCCTCAAAGGAAGCATCTACCAATAACACCACCTCATATGGATATAGATTGTGAGATGTGACTCTGTGATAATAGTGATACTGAGATACATGGAAGATTTCATGAATGGCTCGGTTCCGATGAAGCAACTACAAGTGATAGGATGTCTTCCCAACTTTCCCTAGAATCTCAAATGGCCAGATATATTACGGTGAAAGCTTACCTTGTCTCCTAATATTTTTGTGTCCCATCCTCGGTGATATGTGTAAAAATAAATATCCTTGAACTCTAGAGGTTATCAATAGTGATCATTGTACGATTTATTTCTAGATTTTATAGTAGAGATATACTTCTAGATCAACTGAACCTTCTCATAAATATCTTGTATGAGATGTGGTCTATGAAATGTTTCCTCCCCTTACTCTAACCATCACAGGGCATCGGCATGGCCTATCATACAAATCCACATTAATTTCCATATGAATAGTCTATTAATGATTATTATTATGGAAAACTTAACTAGGATAAATATTCATATCCCAATAGACTTAAAAATATATAACACAAGCTCATAGAATGTCCTCGGGCACCTTAATTGTGTGCTATGCATAGCCATCAGTTTGAGGTTGGTATGTTTTTCTCGAAAGAAACTATGTACCCAATTCCATTTAAAACTCTTCTAGATATGAGATGCATATTTTATGTCACTATTAGATACAATGGTTTGAGGAATGCCACAAACTCAAATTATCTAATAGATATACAACCTCCCAATATCATCCTCTAAAATGGTCTCCCTAATTGGTATAAAATAATAAACCTTGATGAGCATGTCCACAACAACCCATATAGAATCACTACCTCAATGTGAACTCAACAATCTAGTCACAAAATTCATCCTGACAACATCCAATTTCCACTCAATAGTAGGTAATTTCTGTAAAATTCTAAATGGATACTAATGTTCCTCTTTCACCCGTTGATAGGTGGAACACCTCGTGACAAAACCAGATACCTCTTATTTTATCCCCAAACACTAATATCTGTGTTTTAAATCATGATACATCTTGGTAACATTGGGATGTACTACCCAAAATTAGGCATGAAACTCACATATCATGTCCCCTCATATTTCTTCTAGAACCCAAATGTGACCATGAATATAGAGACTCTCATCCTCACTAATAGTCCAATCAAGAGGTGGGTCCTCACCTTCCACACTCTCCCATATGACTAGTCCATCGTTATCAGAAATTTGTCTCATCTTCTCTATCCAAAAGAGTATATATCATAGCTAAAGAATAAAGAAAATTCTACCCTTGACCATCATGTACCTATATGTTTATCTTAGAATACAAGGCCACACTCTAGCACTCAATACTTAACTCTTGAGTTGAATGTATCAGAGACCTCCCACTCAGTGCAATGGAAACTACATTTCCCTCTACAAGCATATAGAAAAGATTGATTTAAGAAACTATTATTAATAAACATATATTTACTACCTAAAATTCAGATCACACTGTGTAAATATGTACATGATGATTTTTTGGTCCGTGTAGCCCACAAAATGCTCTCCTAGTAAATAGTTCCACTAATAGTGCAAAGCAATAACAACTGCAGCTAACTCAAGATCATGTGTCAGATATTTATTCTAAAGTGTCCTATAATGATGAGACCTGTATTTGATGACTCTCTCCTACTATATCAAAACTTCTTTTATCCCAATACCCGACGCATCACAATACATAGTGTAGCATAGATTTGGAAGAATTAGGACTGATGTAGAAGTCAGCCTCTTTTCAGCTCCTCAAAGGATATCTCATAGGTATCTATCCATGCAGACTTCACACCCTTTATAGTCAATCATATAGTAGGTTCTTCTAGGTGGGAAAATTCCTACATGAAATGTTAATAATATAAATATATCCAAAAAATCTTTATATATCAAATACATTCTTGGGATGATCTAAGGAAACTACAACTCTCACCTTCTCTAGGTCAACTAATACTCTTGTATCTGAGATAATATTACCCAGGAAGTGAATCTTATCAATCCAAAATTTTCATGTTGTGAGATTATAATATAATTGTTCTCCCTAAGCGTATCCAATACTATCTAATGAATTTTGACATGTTTATGCCAATTATTAGAATACACCAAGAAATTATCCACAAAAACCACCACAAATTAATCTAGATAAGGATGAAAAACTTGGTTCATCAGTTCCATGAAAATTACTAGCATGTTTATGTGACCAAATGACATAACCAGATACTCATATAAGCCATACCATCTATGAAAATATGTATGAGGTGTGTCTCCCGGTCGAACATGCATGTGGTGATAATAAGATCTCAAATCAATTTTTAAGATTAAAAATGATCCTCAAAGCTAATCAAAGAGATAATATATTTGTGGAAAGTAATATAGGTTCTTAAACATTAATTAGATCAATTATTTTTAATCCAAACATAGACTGAGAGTTCCATCTTTATTTTTTGGAAAAAAGGAGGGGAAAACCCCATGCATAAGTATTGGTCCGTATAAATCCCTTTCTACCAAGTCCTCTAGATACCTATTGATCACCTCTAACTCCATAGTAGCCATCTTATAAGGAGGAATAGATAACAATGAAACTTATACCACAGGCCTGATAGAGAACTCCACCTATATCTCAGGAGGTAATCCAAAAAATTCATTTAGAAAAATGTCCCAAAAATTATCAACTACTTAAGGAAAATATGATTAACACCATCCCTATTCATCTATATAAAAATTAGCAACCTAATATATCATACCAACCATCCCATGTGGGTCCATCTCTACCTTCCTAGACATCCCATTAATACTTGTGAATAAAACCTCCATCCACTATTGATGTAAATGTTAGCCTTAAGTGATTAGAATTGACATGAGGTTGATAAGAAACAAGCCATTACATCCTGAGTATGAAGTAAAATCCAATCATCTTGAGGAAAAAAAAGATCCCATATAAAGTGACACTCACCAACCTCAAGGGGGTACTCCTGCACCAGTGTACATCCTCTATTATGATCCCCAATATAACATCCAAGGTCATAACTCCATCATAAAGATGAACAAAAATCCTTAGGAACTCCACAATAGGTATTTATATGAGACTTTGAAAAGTTCCTATATAAAAAATATAAAATTCAAGAGTATAGGCTACTAAGATCAAACCTATGAACGTAGATGGCCTAATTCTATGCTCCTTAGGTGTAGGCAGTATTGAATAAATCTAGATTAAACCGAAACCCTATGAAATAATATCAATACCTAGAGTAGGACCACTCTATTTTCTAGGTACAATTGGTGCCTAGATACCTTATAATGACCACCACCTCAACTTGATTCACTAGTACTACTCTATCTCCCTGCCTGATGCAGATCTATAAATCCCACATCTAAACATGGAGTTAGAGTCAATCCTCTTCCACTAACTACTGTAGGGATGTTCATGAAGAAATGTCATGCATGACCCATCCTTCTGTAATATCATCACTTGACTAGGTTACTATCGCAATGATTCCTCATATTCCCCAATCTTCCACACTAATTATATAAAGAAGAGCAACCAACACTAATATCTTGGCTAGTACTCCCCTCCTGGGAATCCTCAAAATGTCACTTCTTACCACTATAAGTGAAACCATTAGGTCATGAAGCTACAAGTATCTATTGTACACTACCCTGTTACCTTGTGTTGCACTCTATAATTAGCACTTGATTCACTATTTAAGTAAAAGTATTCAACAAAAACACATTGAACTATAATCACACTTCATGTCTGAGGCATTCCCCGAAGCATATCCCCATCGATGGTTCATTATCAAGATAAATCATCCCAAAACTCTAAAGCTCTATAAATAATTTTAGATACCCCATAACAGTCATTGTACCCTACTCTAGAATTTTAAATGCATCGGATCACTCTACTCTCAGAATCTTGGGGAAAAATTAATCTTAAAACAAATATTGGAAATCCATCCAACCCATATCTCATAGTGTATAGTCCTGATTCAAAACATCCCACCAGAACCTAGCTACTCCCCAAGGAATATATTTCATGAGATTCACTCACCTCTTATGAGGCTTCTTCAAATGCTTGAAAATAAAAAATATAGTCTCAATGCATAGCACAACAGTCTATGGTCCACCATCCCCATAAACATGGGAGGATGTTGCTATAAGAATACACATGTCAACTCTTCCATAGTCGAGGAAGGATATGGTGTTCCCCAAACAGTCTTCATAATGTACATAAACATCACAAGGTATAGTGCCTCAACATCCATATCTGGTACTTCAACTAGTGCCTCATCTAGTACTAATTGAGGATCCACTGGAATCCCATGGACCACCACCTCCATAGCATGGTCTTCACCACCCTCTTAGCACATTAATGGAGGTATTCTTGGTGACATATCTCTAAAATTCCAAACACATGCCTTATAAAAGATTGATAATGATAAGATCATAGTTTAAAGAAGAGTACAATTTTAATCCTAAAAATAATCAAAGAACACCCCTCTACCTGATCCAAAATCTAAGATAGGGTAAAAAAGAATAGTTTCAAAATCCATAGATACACTACCTACTACCCACTCTATTGTTTTTCTCTATTTCCACAATTCAATTTTCCCTTTAAATTCATATTTATTTACCATCCACTTTAATTGGTTGAACCAAATGGGTTACCAATTCCTATTTTTAAGGTCCCATAAACCTTATAAATTTAAATATAGTTCCCACGTATTCCAATCCATTACACATTCTAGTCTACGACAAATGGTCCATGACTCAATGTGACATAATTGATTGATTAGGGTGTATCATGTATCCTAAGAAAGAAAATAGTTTTTCGTTACAAAAATAAATCTATGTACCAACTATGTTTCTAAATATCCTTCACAAATCATTTATAAAACAATAGGTATGTCATACAAGGCACATATTATATATTCATACAGTCAGTCAATGCATCCTATATAGCCTGGCATAATGCATGGAATGTGAATATTAACAGGATCCTAAAATAATTCAGGAGAATAATACCCTCATCTCATTGGGATAAAATGAAATACATAATCATAAGGAATGATAAACATCAAGTGTGTCACCCAACGGTGGATTCAAATAACCTGTAATAGGAAAAATCTAGAAAAATATCAATTTATGTTCCAGGAAATTTAAATTTTCATATACATGGATTAGATATTCCTATGACCAACCCATTACCAAATTCTAATTCATTCCAAATCTCTTATTTATTGTCTAAAAATAGTAAATACAGAATAGAAAATTCTTTTAATACCACATTGTAACATCCCAAATCTGACGCCACTAAATGGTGCCATGTCTTGGTGGGTAACATGGACTCAATAGACCCTCCATAAATGTCATAGGCTACCAAAATGTAGTGAGGTCCTAGGGTGTGTCTATCAGGAGACTATTCCCTCATGTCAGATTATAACACAGTTGTAGGAAACATATCAATCAATAGAGGAAGTAGTAAATCAACTAGATAGAATATAAAAATCCAAGATAGTAATAAATAGACAATGATAGATGTAATATCATATACAGTAAGATATGTCATGTCATGTATCTTTAATGTAGTAAAATGGGTATACAAGCATCTAGTATATTATATGAATCAAAAATAACAAAAAACACAAAGAAATATCTAAGTTATAATCCTAATTCTTGCCCGATCATATGATCTCATCCTCATAAGCAATAATAAAATCAAGTATTGTAGAGTGTTTGATTTCTTGGGTCCTTAATTTCATCCATATATTCTATTTGGGTACCCAACAGCGGCCCAAACAGGGTGTGATATAACACTCAATAGGCCACCACCAATGGTGTCCATAACAAATCTTGTCTCTCTAATAATAAATTATATATAAAATAGGTATAGAAGTACTAAAAGTAATGTTCCAAGTCATATTTGATAAAATTAATGTGGTAAAGTCTAGCCTATAAATGATAATCAAGTTCCCGTAATAAGGGTACACTATAACTAGTAGTCAAGCTCCTGTAAACAAGGGATGTTGTAAAGTAGAAATAAAAAAGTGATACTCTCTATTCTACCCACTAGAGTCAAATACCTATAGTCGAGATATTTACAAGAATTGAAACATATCCCCAATTACCTAGTTTTATAACCAAGGATATAACATTTATAACATCAATGCCTTATAATCAACGCATCAGACCACAAATGGCCAGATCCAAGGAATTAAAGTCCAAGGCATCCACATCAATTCCTAGAAGCTTCTCTATGGAAACATGATAAATAATTTGGTGGGGTAAATGGATCATGTTCACATACTATGTCTAATTTAATCCCAAGAAAGTTGTATCCAAGGGGTAGTAAGGCCCATTGAATTTTCTGGAATAAGGATCCAAGGAGTAAACTAGTCCAAAGAATCCACAACCAAAATCAAGACCCAGAGAGTATAAATTTTGATGGTGTCTTATATAATCAAGATCCAATGTATAAAAACTATGGAATATACTACCATAATCAATTCATCATCGTATTTCAATAATCATTTTACAAGAATTCACATTCTATGAGTTTTTATAACTCATTTCCAACAATTTATATAAAATATATTTAAAAAATAAACTCAATAAACATCATGTAATCACATGGGAATGAGAAATAACCTTCTCTTAATCATTAATTATATATTCATTTAATTATTCAAGTCTCAAAAAATTAGTTTATATCTCACTTTCACTTAGTGGGTGTTATAACATAAGTAAAAATAAGGGTGAAACCCATGGGTGGCCTAATTGGAGGTTAAATAACCTCCAACCATAAATTAGTACTAAAGGGGAAACCTAGAAGCATCTAATTCATTCAATTTAAAAATTTAATTAATTTTTTAGGAAATTATAGTTAAATTTTCATGTGAAAAAATGCAAAAAAAGATTTATAAAATACAAATATTGTGGAAAAAGGTATAGACCACCTACTGTAGGTCCATAGTAGAATATATAATGCCCCAAACTTAAACATTAAATAATATTAAGTTGTTTTAAGAATTATACATTTTGGATATTTTTATGTTTATAGTTTTATAGAATAATTCCATAACTATTACATTACATCTCAAAATTTATAAAGTAAACACTTCTACTATATCCATTTTTTTCACAAAAATAAAACTATTTAAATAAACATGAATTATTTTCTTGAAATAAATCATCCTGAATTATTACTTTCTCTTTCCATTTCTTATACCCAGTGAAAAACATTTCAAAAACATGGTATGAGTATAAAAACCTAATTAAGGGATATAAAATAAATATAGAAAACATTATCCCTTCAATACATAAAAATCAATGAAATCATAATTTTCAATAATAAAACATAATCTCTTTAACTTACTTCATGAAATCATCAGATTTATGAATAGAACATTGAAATAATAAATCATAATGGTAACATGTGGCATCCATAACATACATACATTGTAGCTTTCACAGTTACGTAGGGAGTTACGTTTGGAATACCCATCACAGTATATTTCCTAAATCTCTTAGGAGAAACAATAATATTTATCTCTGTCACATTACCCAATGAATTGGAGAGATATCTCAGGCTCACCCACCCTAGTTTTATAAAAAAACACTCGTATACATAAAAAATTCACAATAATAATAATATAATCATAACATATGATCAATAATAAAGGAAATATAATATTTCCACATAGCAGTCACAAGATATCAGTTCAATATATTGACATAATCATTCCATTATCAAAACCATTTTCAATACCAAAATACAAAAAATAGGAATATGTTATTTATTTTCCTTTTAAAAACATTACATCTTGTTAAATAATCCAAATATCAAATAATTCTCGCAGTGGAATAAAGGTCATTGTCACCATGTATGTTAAAAAGAAACATTCCCTTTGTCGTTTAGTAAAACGCTGCGTAGAAAAAAATTATTCTCTTTGAATGAAATTAAAAGACAAAGAGTATTATACACCAAATAAAATAGTTTAATTTATAAATAAAAATATTCCTCAATGAAATGATATTGATATGAATTCCCTTACCTTGAATCTGACTTGTCACGTATGTGCATTGTTCTTCCTCAAATCGGTTAACTCCTTTTGATTTAAGCTAAAAGGCTTTCTTGAATTTCCTTCTTCCCAAGGTGATACTTATAATAGGAATAGAGAGATGTTGGGAACTTATTTGGGAAGATTTTGGATGAGCCAATGCGGCTTGAGATGTGTGATTAAATGGGTTGGGGTGATTCCCTTTTATAAGAGGGAGGAGGGGCACTTTAGGAACATATTGAAATATTATTTTATTATAAAATTATTTTCAGTTTAAAATGCTCCCAAAGTCATTTATTTTAAATATAAGATTCTTTTGGGTCGAATACCTATCAACCAATAGGTTTTAGACAAGTTTAGGTCACAAATTTAACCTTATCTTTTAGCTTTAACCCTTACATAACTAATTTAACTCTTACCATGTCTTCTTGTTTATTCATACTATATGGTTAATATATTTACTATAAAATTCCAATAGAACCTAAAGTTGTTCATTAATGAATGTATAAACATTATCTAATTAATTTTTCTGAATATTATAATATTAGGACTATTATATCATTTAATAATAAAGTATTTGTTTTAAAAACTCATTTATGTCAATTTTCATACTATTCATATCATGGAATTTTAAAAATCCATAACAACATGATTATTTCTAAAAAACATCATTAATTCAAATATATCAAGTCATAATCATCCCTAAAATTATTATATGGCATAAAAGTTTCAAAATAAATTTATTTTAATATTTATAATATCATTTATTTAAATAATTCATTAATAAGGTAATCACTAAATCATTATTATGTCATAAATATATTTATTTATTTGATGTATAAAATTATAAATAAACTACCATGATGTAGAAAATAATTTTAGCCTTTTAATTTATATTTATAGTTAAAAATATAACTTATATAACCCCTTATAAAAATCGTTTTAGTAAAATATACTTGTTTGGGTTATATTTTCCTTAACATTAAATTAAACGTAATTAAATGTCATTTTCACACAAAAATGGCTCCATGGGATCCTAAAATAGACCCAAGGATTCTTATGGTCATACATATTTCATCCAATAGGGTTAGTACATGTGTTAGGGTATTTTATTATTTTTATTATATTATTTTTACCCTTATTTACCAGATTTACACTTTAACCATGGTAAATATAATATTTACTGAAGTTTCTATTCATAATGTGTAAAAATAAAAGGAACATATTTACACAATTTGGACCCACTAATTCCATATATTGAATCCATTTCTCCAAATTCAAAACATAGAAGTTGGAAAAATTAATTTAAAATTAATTATCGTTGTCAAAACCAAAAAGCGTGTTTTGAAGAAGTAAAAACTACCAAAATATTGACATGTGTTTATGTCTAATTTAAAGGTGAAATTACTTCCAATTCCTAAAATTGGATAAAATGATAAAATAATAATACAATTACACTTTAAAACAAATTAAATATATAATATATCCATATAAATAAATTAGATGAAAAGGAAGTTTTGACTTAAAATGCAGAATTTTTCATTATTCACTAAAAAGTGAACTTTATTAGAAACATACCAAAAATTTACCCAATGAAAATTTTTATTTCACTCTTCTATTTAAGAAGTTTATTTTTAAAATGTAACTTATAAAAGTGTTAAAAATATATTTAAAAAGTGTTATCCATCAAAAGGCGGTAAAACTACCTTTTAAAAATGATAGAGTATTTATGTTTAAATTTAGATTCATTCTCATATTAAGCCTCTAAATTTTATTAGTTTAATGTAAAAAAATTAACAAACATGTTTAATCATAAAATAGTTAGTTCTGTTTATTCCCGCCAGTATATCGGCTAGGCGTTAACTACCGTTTAAAATAATAATATTATATAATTATTTTTTCAGTATGACTAAGCATTTTTTGCAACATAAGATTTTAGAGAAACCCATTTTTGCATGTCGGGTACACCATCGAACATAGAATCCCATTTAAAATAAAATTAATATTTAATTCAAAAATATTAACAAATATAAAAATGTCCTATTTTTTATTTACCTATAATGTTACAGATTAAGCTTCTAGTATGGACCTCTAATTTAGTATAGATCAAGAGAAAAATTAAGTATATATGAATGCCCTTAAAATAGGGCACAATAAGTTGTAGAAAATAACTATGTTGAGGAGAATAGAAACCAAAAATGGAGAAAGATGAGTAAAGAACTTATTAGAGGAGATCCAATGAGAAAACTAGTGGAAGAAGTAGAGTCTGGATCGGAAAACATAACCAAATCCTAGGTATTGGATTCCTTAGTTGCTAATGTGTGAGATAGAATGGAGGCGTGAGGTTTTTTCAAATAATAGGACCCACCTCTTATTTTAAAAAACTAGACTCAGGTATTTACATGGCATATAAATTCTTTACACGTCAGGTATAGATCAGTTTTTTCCTCTCTGATAAAAACCCTTTACATGATGTGATGGTTTCTGGCTAGACCATTACATGTCATATAATTGATACTCATTGGGTATTCTCATTAAAAATTGTGTAGTTGTCTTACTTCCAACCTACAACCCTCCTACCTCATCATTTCAAAAACTACCAAACTAGCTCATTCCCCATCTTTAGGGTCTAATCCAAAAATAGAAATTAAACAAGAGTTTAACCAAAAACAAAAAGATACATACCTAATTGGGAAACCTGACATCTAAACAGATACTTTAAATTTAACCCAAATGTTATAATATCTCTAACATAGTAGTTTTCATCCACATGAATTCATGAGGAATGGGGATTCATTGGAAAAAAAAGATAGGCCACTTCCCCCTTACAAAATATTTTGACTCTCAAGTCTTGTTATAATCCAATATTTGCTTTTATAACACTTTAACAAATGTAAAATAACTCATATGAAATAATTTTTTCATACAATCAACAATGTCCACAAGTTACTCTACAACAAAAAATATAAATCAAACTCAATCTCCTCCAAACTCAGGACATGATGGGCAACAGAATGGAACATCCTAATATGAGATATGTGGATAACATCATTAATACCTATCAAATGTGTTGTACATTCCAAACAATAGGAAACCTACCTAATCCACTTAGTCATATGAAATTTTCCAATATATCTTCGAGCTAACTTTCCAAGTTTCCCATGCCAATAGTCAACCAACCAAGGAGAAACATTCAAGAAAACCTGGAAACAAATGGAAAACTCCAATGTATAATTCCAACAATTTGAAAATTATTTCTACCTACTTTAAGTTATAACTACTTGTAGAATTATATCTTGTATCCTAATTACTGTCTCTTGCCTAAGACTCAGTCCCATAAGAGAGGTTTCACCAATCTTTTTTATAAACAAAGAGGTGACCTACATGGGAAACCATGCAATTCATCATAAGGAACCATTTTTATTGATGAATGGAGGATCTTATTATATGAAAACTAGAATAGTCCAAAACTTTTGTCCCATGATCCAATAAAATCCAAAATGAAGGAAATGAACATATCCTCTATGATATTTATAGGATGATCCATCTGACCATCCTTCTGTGGATGGTAAGCTATACTCAATCTATCATGAGTCCATATCACCTCTTGTAGAGTTTTCCAGAACTTGTAAGTAAACTTGGGATCCCTATTTGAGATAATGGTAAAGGGAACCCAATGAAAACATATAATCTATTACACATATAGCTTAGCTAGATCATCAAATTTGGTGGTGACACTAATTGGAATTAAATGAGTTGATTTCTTATAAAGACCAATCACCACCCAAATAGAATTATTTACATAGGGATTCCATGTTAATCCAACTAAAAAATCCATTGTCTTCTTATAACATTTTCAAACTATAACTAAAAGTGGCTGAAGAAGACCAAAAAGCTTCATGTTCAATTTCTTTATCTACTGGTAGGTGTAACAGTGGTACATAAAATCATTGATGTCTCACTTTATACCTGACCACTAGAAACACCATCTGAGGATGTAATACAACTATGTGTAACCAGGTTGAACATCCCATGAAGAGCTATGAATATCATGAAATATTTAATTCCTCTTGAATTATGGGATGAAAAAATGATCCCCAAAGAAGAGAACACCACCATAAGGAAGATACCAACCAAAAATGGTCTCTCCACCATATAAATCTTCTCTGATTCCACCAAAACTGTATTCTTTTTATTGTTCTTATTGAATTGAATTTAGGAGAGATGATGATGAATATATAATACTCATAACCATTCTTTAATCATACTCTTATTCATCTAGATTCATGTTATAAAAAATACCCAAATGGTTTCACTCCTCCTTCGATTCCAAGATAGCATGTGGTGGTATTTACAACTAAGAACGTTGGCTATGAAGTTCTCATTCCCCATGGTTTAGGTGATGCTAAATTTGAACATCTAGAGATATTCTACCCACTACCTCTTCCTAAAATTCAGGCACTTCTAAAAAAAGATGTATCTTAAGCTCTTAAGAGTATAAAAGACTATGTACCTCTCCCCAAAAAAGATAACATTGTCATCATTTAAGCACATGCATAAAAGTGGTGAGCTCTAAATCATGATTTTGGTAATTATTCTCATAAGGATGAAGATAACGAGAGTAATTGGCCAGGAAATGACTATACTACATAAGAACACAACTCATTCCATCCCTAGAAGAATCTCATTTTATCACATAACCTTTATCAGGCTCTGAAAAGATCAAAAATTGAGTCGATGTTAGAATCCATTTCACTCCATCAAAAGAAGTTTGACAATTCTCATCCCAGGTTAATTCCACTCATTTCATGGTAAGAGACGGTTAAGCAGATTCTAGCATTGATAAATCTTTGATAAACAGTTTATAGTATCTATATAGACCAAGGAAGCTTTGTATTTCAAATACATTTCATGGTACTTATCATGATAAGACAACCTTAACCTTCTCAGGGTCAATTAAAAGTCCATTTTCAGAAATCAAATTCCCCAAGAACATCACTTCGTGGATCCATAAAATGAATTTTGAATTATTCCCATAAAGATAGTGACTCTTTAGGATCTTAAAACCCAGATTTAGATGGTGCTCATGATCATGATCAGATCTTGAATAAACTAAGATATCATCCACAAACACCAAAACAAATGTGTAGAGATAATTATGGAATATTCAGTTCATAAAATCTATAAATACTCTAGGATACTTAGTCTGACCAAAATTCATCACAAGAAACTCATAATGTTTAGACACATTTGTTAAGGTGGTCTTGGGAATATTATACTCCCAAATCCTAATATGATGATAAACTGATCAAATATTGATTTTCAAAAATGACTTCACTCCCTTTAAATAATCAAACAAGCCATCCACATTGGGAAAAGGGTAATTATTCCTAAACATCACCTATTTCAACTTATGATATTCCACACACAAACTATGTTAACCGCCATCCTTCATATGGAAGATCATGGGGATGCCCATGGTGAAACAATAGTGTGAACAAAACCTTTCTCCATCAGATCATCCAACTAGATATTTAGATCATTAATCTCAGTAAGTGTCATGAAATAAGTGGGTATTGAGATTGTATGCATACCCAACACCAAACCAATCATGAAATATAGCTCCCTATCTAGAGGAAGACTAGAGAAGTCAATAGCTAAGACATCGGGTAAATTCCTAAAAACCAAGGGGAAATCAATAAAAAAGGAAACTCCATTGGGATCAACTACAATGAAAAACAAAAATCTTATATGATCTAGGTGGTAAGTTCTTATATAACCAGACCTTGGATCCCAATCTCCTGAAAAATCCTATGTTCTTCTATTAGAAATAAAGAACAAGACATTATGATGAAGAAAATTAATCACATAAGTGTAAAGACCCAGAAATTTCAAGGAAAATTTTTTCTTAATTTTCTTTGGAATTTTACAAGAACGCAGTTTCAGACGGCGCCTGATTCCGAGGCCCGGTGTGCCCGGAATTAATTTCCGAAGTTTGGATCGGGTACGTTCAGTGAACGAGCGAGCGGGTTTTTCTATCTTTTGAACCAGTGCTTGGAATTGAAATCTGATGGCACCGATGAACTCGCAACGCTGGTAATCGCTTAAGGGAACCTTTATCGTAGTTTCGTTTGTGTGGGAGAAGAAGTTAATTAATGGTGTTTAATTAAAGAAATAAATAAAATTATTAAGTCAATTTTATTTCTTTTTCAAGGTGGCTAGTTTCTCCCATGGGAAGTTGGTGGTGGGGCCCACATCCACCCAACTTCCCATGTGTGGATAATTAAAAGGGTGGGGCCCACACGAACCCCCCACCTTTTCAAATTTTCCCTAACTCCCTAACCCCTCTTAACCCCTCACATTCCTAACACCCCATTAACTCACCTTCTTTAATATTTGACAACTTGTTGTATTTAATTTGGTGAGTTACATGTAAGTTTTTGAAATTCAAACAATTGAATTTCAAATTCTTTTTTGTGTTAATAAAATAGTTTAGAACTTATTTTTATTAGGGGTTGGTGTTGGGTTGTTTGAGAGCTTTCTGGAGAAAAAGCTAAGGAACACCTTATTCAACATCGACGAAGAACGCGAAGAACACCATTCTTCAATGAAGAACTTCTCCGCAGAAGAACACGGTTCTTCCGCGACGCCATATCCACGACGCGACGTTCTTCTTCCACGTCGTCTCTTCCGCGACGGTTTTCCGTGACGGAATCGCCGTCAACGACTTCGAATCCCGCTTCGCGACGTCGACGTTCTCCCGCGACGCCCGACCTCCGCGACGCTTGTCTTCCATGGGTCGTTGACGAACACCGTCCCTGAACCAAGGTAGGGGATTGTGATTAATTCTTTTGTTCGTGTTACATTCCCGAATTTCTTTGTGAATTTTTAAAACCTATTGTTATCGAATAACGCGAGGGGGTCGGACCGCACAAACATGGCCGACCCTCCTCATGTGTTCATGTTTGATTCTTGTGGATGGAGCGGAATGACGTGGTGCCGTCGCACCACGCGAGAATCACACGACAAGTATTACGCGACGCCGTCGCGCCGTGCCAAAGAACCACGAAGACGGTGCGTTCCATTTTTGAAGTGCGGATTGACGGGTGACGACGAAGCAGGCCGTTTGGGCATTTGAATCCCTTCGTAGTGAAGGTGGGGTCCCGGGGGGACCATAGGAAAAGACGGCAGAAGGAACGGACCACCGGAGCGCATTCGGTGGTCCGCGGAAGGCGGCGGCGGCACGCCACACTGGCGCGGCGGCGCCGGCGACCGGCGGCGGCGGCGCGCCACCGGAAAGGGAGGCGGCCGGCGAACCGCCGGCCTCAATTAGCGGCGAAGGGCGGGGGATACGTGCAACCCGCCCACGATTCGGCTAGGCCACGCTTGCCGAGCCACGGCCGGCCAGTCGGGCCGGACCGAGCCGGGCCGGGCCGGGCTGGGCCCAGCCGGGTCGGACCCGGGTCGGACCCGGGTCGGGTCGCCCCGGTTCAGGTCGACCCGGTTCGGCCGACCCAGGGGGGGGGGGGGGTCGGGCCGGGTCGCCCCGGGCCCAGACCCCCGTTTTCGGACCACTTTCGGTCAAATGCCTGTAACTTGAGCTAAGGGCCTCCAAACGACTCTCCGTCAGCGGAAACGTGATCCTTGGATCGAGATGGTCGTTTTGGTATATCGCACTCAAGGTTTCGGATTACTTTGGGTTCGGCCGGGTTGGTTCTTACACGAAACCAACAGGGCCCTCGGAGCGGAAACGCTCGTAACTTGAGTACCGGACGTTTGATTGACGTGCCGTTGACTTTGTTGAATTCCTCTAAGTGAGACGGATCTTTTGGCTTACTCCGCTCGAGGTTTGGATGCCGTCGGAGTGCAGTCGGGTTGGTTCGCTCACGAAACCAACCGGGCCCCTGGAACGGAAAAGTTGATATCTTCCTGACCGAACGTCCGTTTGACGAACAGTCAGCGGCGTTGTTGATCCCATTGAGAAACAGTCCCTATGAATATACCCTATGAGATTTCGGGGTACATTTGAGATTCGGACGGATTTGGTTCGCTCACGAAACCAACCGGGCCCCTGGGACGAAAAGGCTAGTAACTCACAGACCGGGCGTCCGATTGACGCGCCGACTATTGCGTTGAGACCCCTACGACGAGGCAGTCCTTTGAGATACTTCTTTGTGGGACTTTGAGATACTTGGAGTATCGACTTGTAGCTCGTGGATCGGACCCTCTCAGAGACGAGCGTACGGAGTACGGAGACTGTGTAGCCGGCAGAGACCTGATGACTGCTTGTCCGATTCGATTCGGAGTGACTTACGTAGCCCAGTGGGGAGAACTACTTTGTGAGGTAGTAGACCCACAGCGGAGGAGCACTACTATGTGAGGTGGAAGACCCGCGGTACTCGACAGGAGGAGTACCTCTGTAGGCTATGAGAGGGGAGCACTACTGTGTTTGGGTGGCAGACCCCAGCGGGAAGCACTACTATGTGAGGTGGCAGGCCTGCGGTACTTGACAGGAGGAGTACCTCAGCAGTCTTAGGTTAGTGAGCAGTACCTCGGAGTCGTGACAGGACCACTGTACACTCCATAGACGGAGCTTTTCAGCAGTTACGGTTTCGATAAAGAAAATCCTGGTTTGAGCTGAGACTTTTGACCTTTGTGTTTACCTCATGATTGAGATGGGTCACTTGATAACTTAGGTATATGTATGGGCATATACCTAGGTAGTGGTTATCCTTTGATTTCACAATCCTTGTGTTTCCTCATGATTGAGATGGGTTACTTGATAACATAGGTATATGTATAGGCATATATCTAAGTAGAGGTTATCTGTTGAGGTCTTCTTGTGGTTATCCTTGTTGGTTTAGTGAGACCTTGAGGGTCTCGGGGTCCCTACTGAGTATCGTTATACTCACCCCTGCACGGGCTATGCCTGCACCTCGTTGTGTTGGTTGCAGATGAAAGGCAGTGCTGACGGAGGCCGATTGTTCGAGGACTGGTCGGTACCCGGAGGAGGACTACATGACGAGTCAGTACCCGGAGGTGGACTACATGACGTGACGACTCACAGAGGAGGTTGGAGGATGAGGTCGTGGAGGAAGCTATCTGTACCTACCCTTCAGGTAGGATCCGTGGTGGACGACCAGGAGTTGTGCTATCTGTACCTACCCTCAAGGTAGGATCTGAGGAGGATGACCTAGGAGCTGCTTCCTTCTTCCAGCTGTTTGTCTTTTTGTTGTTGTACCTTGTTCAGTTGTAGTCGTACTTTCTTTTGGGTTTGTATTCTGGCCCATTTACTTTTCATATTTTCTTTTTTACTTAGTGTTTTTCTTCTGCTTGTACTCTGTGGTGCTTGTTTTCTTTTGTAAAGGCAATGCCTTCCTAGTTATCGGGATTTTACTCATTTGGTGCTAGTCGCCAGCCCCTGGCCAATGGAAGACGGGCTTGGGGTAGTCATGGAACAGGCCCCGAGGACGGGTCGTGACAAATTGGTATCAGAGGAGTTCGGTTCTACCGCAAAACTTATAACTCTGATTTTCTTTCTGTGAAGCAATAGTGTTAAGAGTACCGAGTGTGGTTTTCAGTTCAGGGAGTCCACTGTTGGTACGGTCGGCCGACGTATCCATACACCAGGACCCTGACAACTGATTTCTGACTTTGTGCATGAAAACACTGATTGCGTGTGTGTTTTCCAGAAGTTTTATTTAAATGTCAGCTCAAACCAGGTCAGCTCACCAGGTATAGTCGTTTGACCGTGTCACGTTGTTTCTTTCAGGATGCCTCCCCATGGATAACCAACTAGAGCCCCGAGAGTGGTACGTACTGACAGCCCGCCAAGCGACGAGGCCTCAGTACAGGGCCCTATCCCAGTTGAGGCACCAGCGGAGGCACCAGCGGTACTACTAACCGTTGGGCCACCGATTCCACCAGCCCCAGCAGTAGAGGATGCACTTCGCTTGAGCGCACTGCATGCGTTCCAGCACCAGAGGCCACCCAGGTTTCAGGGAGGGACGGACCCGTAGGCGGCTGAGGATTGGCTGGAGGCTATGGTGAGAGTCTTCAGGCTATTGGGGACGCCGACAGATTTCATGGTGATCCTTGCTGCCAGCCTTCTTCAGGCAGCAGCAGGAAGATGGTGGAGCCTGATGCTTCATATGCATGACGAGGCGACACTTCTATGGGCAGACTTCGAGAGCCTGTTCTGGGAAGAGTTTGTACCGACCACCCTTCGAGCGGTGCGTATACAGGAGCTACTTCAGCTGTGGTAGGGTAGCATGTCAGTGGCGCAGTACTCAGCGAGATTCACAAACCTCTCGCGCTACTCCACATATATGGTATGGGACCTGTTCTTCAGGGCTCGAATCTTCGAGCAGGGGCTCAGGCGGGAGTTCAGAGCTTCGGTTGTATCGCACAACATTCTGATGCAGACAAGAGTGTTGGAGCGAGCCCTCTTAGTGGAGATTTTCCTTGCTGAGCAGTCTCCAGCAGCAGGACCCACCACTAGCTGGCATGCGGCAGAGTCTTCTGTAGCGGGCAGTAGACAGATGACGCAGGGGTCCAAGAGGACCAGACCTACAGGTGGTCGACCGCGTGACTCAGGGTCGGTAGTGTGAGGCACCAAGGGAAGTGATAGAGCCAGGCCTCCCATGAAGTGTTACTCCTGCGGCGGAATTGGTCACATAGCACGTGACTATCTGACCCGCCATGCAGATGACCAGCAGTTAAATGAAGAACCTCCGAGGCAGAGGAAGAGGTTCAATCAGGGCGGATAGCAAGAAGCAGGCGGCCATGGCAGAGGATCTGGCCGTGCAGCTGGAGGTGGACGACGCTTTGGGATATTGTCACCACCACTAGGAGGCCCACCCCGACCGCAGGGGACAAGAGGACATGGGAGAGCTCAGCTTCAGGCAGCTAAGGTCTATGGTCATGGAGCTCCGGAATTAGATGGACAGGAGCAGGACTAGCTTCCGACCTGGAGGCTATTGATCCTGTAGCTTCTGGTTTTGTTGATGTTTGTCTGTAGTTTCGTTGTGTCTTGTACTATGAGCTGCAATAATAAAAATATACTTATCTTTGTTTTCTTTCTTGTCCTTTTGTTTGGTTGATATTGAGTGGTCTCGGTTAAGACTGTTGACTTGACCCTCACTTTCGAGTTTTCTACTGAAGGAGACCTAGTGACCACACACTGATGCCGACTGTGTGACTCGACCCCTGGAGGCGAGAGTGACAGTTGGATCTCTTGGTAGTTACGTCGAGGCCTTACGACGTCTTCCATGGCATGAATTCATCATTCATGTCAGGATTTACTGTATTAGGAAATGAATGTGGTTCATCCAGAGGATGAGACCGGATTTCTATTATCGGCAAGGAAGAAATCATAGCAGCTCTTGTGAGACTAGAGAAGGTCCAGGTCATCCAAGAGAGGATGAGGACGGCACAGGGCCGACAGAAGCCTTATGCTGACAGGACTTGGAGGCCTCTAGAGTTCGAGGATGACCATCACATCCTTATACGAGTCTCACCTCGACGAATTTTACGGAGATGTGGCCAGGGAGACAAGTTATCTCCGAGGTTCAACGGACCTTTCTAGGTCCTCAGCTGGGTAGGCGAGGTGGTTTACCGCTTGACCCATCCACTTCAGTTGCACTAGGTTCACGACGTTTTCTAGGTATCTCAACTGAGCAGATACGTGCTCGACCCTCCGCATATCATCGACCATGAGGAGCTGGATGATGGCGAAGGGGTGTCTTTCACGGAGGTTCTAGTGGGGATCGAGGATCGACAGGAGTGGATCCTACGAGGAAGATCGATTCCTCGGGTGAGCTTTCTTTGGCAGTACAGGAACCTCCAGGTAAGCACATGGGAGCGGAAGGCTCAGATGCGTGCTCTGTACCGCTTTTGTGACCCTAGTTGTGTTGAAGCTTTACCGGTACGTAAAGCCCTGAGGTGGGAGTAATTTAAAGACCCAGAAATTTCAATGAAAATTTTTTCTTAGTTTTCTTTGGAATTTTACAAGAACGCAGTTTCTGACAGAACCTGATTCCGAGGCACGGTGTGCCCGGAATTAATTTCCGAAGTTTGGCTCGGGTACGTTCAGTGAATGAGCGAGCGGGTTTTTCTATATTTTTAACTGGTGCTCGGAATTGAAATCTGATGGCACCGATGAACTCGAAACGCCGGTAATCTCTTAAGGGAACCTTTACCGTAGTTTCGTTTGTGTGGGAGAAGAATTTAATTAATGGGGTTTAATTAAAAAAATAAATAAAATTGTTAAGTCAATTTTATTTCTTTTTCAAGGTGGTTAGTTTCTCCCATGGGAAGTTGTTGGCGGGGCCCACATCCACCAAACTTCCCCTGTGTGCATAATTAAAAGGGTGGGGCCCACACTAACCCCCCACCTTTTCAAATTTTCCCTAACTCCCTAACCCCTCTTAACCCCTCACATTCCTAACACCCCATTAACTCACCTTCTTTAATATTTGACAACTTGTTGTATTTAATTTGGTGAGTTACATGTATGTTTTTGAAATTCAAACAATTGAATTTCAAATGCTTTGTTGTGTTAATAAAATAGTTTAGAACTTATTTTTATTAGGGGTTGGTGTTGGGTTGTTTGAGAGATTTTTGGAGAAAAATCTAAGGAACACCTTCTTCAACATCGACGAAGAACGCGAAGAACACCATTCTTCAACGAAGAACTTCTCCGCCGAAGAACACGTTTCTTCCGCGATGCCGTATCCGCGACGCGACGTTCTTCTTCCACGTCATCTCTTCCGCGACGGTTTTCCGCGACGGAATCGCCGTCAACGACTTCGAATCCCGCTTCGCGACGTCGACGTTCTCCCGCGACGCCCGACCTCCGCGACGCTTGTCTTCCACGGGTCGTTGACGAACACCGCCGAGGTAGGGGATTGTAATTAATTCTTTTGTTCGTGTTACATTCCTGAATTTCTTCGTGAAATTTTAAAACCTATTTTTATCGAATAACGTGAGGGGGTCGGACCGCACAAACACGGCCGACCCTCCTCCTATGTTCATGTTTGATTCTTGTGGATGGAGCGGAATGACGTGGTGTCGTCGCACCACGCGAGAATCACACGGAAAGTATTATGTGACGCCGTCGCACCGCGCCAAAGAACCACAAAGACGGCATGTTCCATTTTTGACGTGCGGATTGACGGGCGACGACAAAGCATGACGTTTGGGCATTTGAATCCCTTCGCAGTGAAGGTGGGGTCCCAGGGGGACCATAGGCAAAGACGGCTGAAGGAACGGACCACCGGAGCGCGTCCGGTGGTCCGCGAAAGGCGGCGGCGGCGCGCCGCAGAAGCGCAGCGGCGCGCCGCTAGAAAGGGAGGTGGCCGGCGAACCGCCAGCCTCAATTAGCGGCGAAGGGCGGGGGATCCGCGCACCCCGCCCACAATTCGGCTCGGCCACGCTGGCCGAGCCGCGGTCGGCCAGTCAGGCCGGACCGAGCCGGGCCGGGCCGGGCCAAGCCCAGCCGGGTCGGACCCGGGTTGGGTCGCCCCGATTCGGGTCGACCCGGTTCGGCCGACCCAGGGGGGGTCGGGCCGGGTCGCCCCGGGCCCAGACCCCCGTTTTCGGACCACTTTCGGTCAAACGCCCGTAACTTGAGCTAAGGGCCTCCAAACGACTCACCGTCAGCGGAAACACGATCCTTGGATCGAGACGGTCGTTTCGGTATATCGTACTCAAGGTTTCGAATTACTTTGGGTTCGGCCGGGTTGGTTCGTACATGAAACCAACCGGGACCTCGGAGCGGAAATGCTCGTAACTTGAGTACCGGACGTCCGATTGACGTGCTGTCAACTTTGTTGGATTCCTCTAAGTGAGACGGATCTTTTGGCTTAATCCGCTCGAGGTTTGGTTGCCGTCGGAGTGCGGTCGGGTTGGTTCGCTCACGAAACCAACCGGGCCCCTGGAACGGAAAAGCTGATATCTTCCTGACCGAACGTCCGTCTGACGAACAGTCAGCGGTGTTGTTGATCACGTTTAGAAACGGTCCCTATGAGTATACCATATGAGAGTTCGGGGTACAGTTGAGATACGGCCGTATTTGGTTCGCTCACAAAACCAACCGGGCCCCTGGGACGAAAAGGCTAGTAACTCACAGACCGGGCGTCCGATTGACGCGCCGACTGTTGCGTTGAGACCCCTACGATGAGGCGGTCCTTTGAGATACTTCTTCATGGGACTTTGAGATACTTGGAGTATCGACTTGTAGCTCGTGGAGCGGACCCTCCCAGAGACGAGCGTACGGAGTATGGAGACTGTGTAGCCGGCAGAGACCTGAAGACTGCTTGTCCGATTCGATTCGGAGTGACTTACATAGCCCAGTGGGGAGCACTACTTTGTGAGGTAGCAGACCCACAGCGGAGGAGAACTACTATGTGAGGTGGCAGACCCACGGTACTCGACAGGAGGAGTACCCTTGTAGGCTATGAGAGGGGAGCACTACTGTGTTTGGGTGGCAGACCCCGGTGGGAAGCACTACTGTGTGAGGTGGCAGGCCCGCGGTACTCGACAGGAGAAGTACCTCAGCAGTCTTAGGTTAGTGAGAAGTACCTCGGAGTCGTGACAGGACCACTGTACACTCCAGAGACGGAGCTTTTCAGCAGTTACGGTTTCGATAAAGAAAATCCTGGTTTGAGCTGAGACTTTTGACCTTTGTGTTTACCTCATGATTGATATGGGTCACTTGATAACTTAGGTATATGTATGGTCATATACCTAGGTAGTGGTTATCCGTTGATTTCACAATCCTTGTGTTTCCTCATGATTGAGATGGGTTACTTGATAACTTAGGTATATGTATGGGCATATATCTAAGTAGAGGTTATCTGTTGAGGTCTTCTTGTGGTTATCCTTGTTGGTTTAGTGAGACCTTGAGGGTCTCGGGGTCCCTACTGAGTATCGTTATACTCACCCCTTCATGGGCTATTCCCTCACCTCGTTGTGTTGGTTGCAAACGACGGGCAGTGCTGACGGAGGCCGAGTGTTCGAGGACTGGTCGGTACCCGGAGGAGGACTACACGACGAGTCAGTACCCGGAGGTGGACTACACGACGTGACGACTCACAGAGGAGGTTGACGGACGAGAGCGTGGAGGAGGCTATCTGTACCTACCCTTCAGGTAGGATCCGTGGTGGATGACCAGGAGCTGCGCTATCTGTACCTACCCTTCAGGTAGGATCCGAGTAGGACGACCCAGGAGCTGCTTCCTTCTTCCAGCTATTTGTCTTTTTGCTGTTGTACCTTGTTCAGTTGTAGTCGTACTTTCTTTTGGGTTTGTATTCTGGCCCATTTACTTTTCAGCTTTTCTTTTGTACTTAGTGTTTTGCTTCCGCTTGTACTCGATGGTGCTTGTTTTCTTTTGTAAAGGCAATGCCTTCCCAGTTATCAGGATTTTATGCCTTTGGTGCTAGTCGTCAGCCCCTGGCCTATGGAAGGCGGGCTTGGGGTAGTCACGGCACGGGCCCCGAGGACGGTTCGTGACAATAAGGATGAGAAACAATTCCATCCATCCCAATGATTACATTGAATAGATTGTGATCGATAACTATGAAATCCCAAACCAAATCTGCATCATCTATTGATAGAGGTCATGCCAGAAAATGAAATCCCTACTCCTTCAACTTTCCAAGAGGTGCCTCTACCTCTACAAAAAAGGAAATGAGTTCCATTGGATGTTTTATCATATCAATAAAATAGTTAGATATTAAAGAGTGTTAGTCACCTGTTTCAAAGATATTAGTTTTTAAATAATATGCAACAAATATGGTACTTATAACATTATTCAGTCCTATATCCACCACAGATGGAAAATAATCTATAGCATGAAGGTGCTTCACTCATGAGGAATATGTATATATCCCAATGGACTTCAAATCATTTGACTATGTCATAGTGTCCCATGGAAAAAAATATCACAAACCATAATATGGTATATACATGTCCTATAAGAACCAAGGATTATGGACATGGTAGTCACAAACATTGTAGATATTCACAAGTATGTGTGGTGGTCCCTACCTTTCCACACTGATATAAGGTCAGGGGCACACTAATAGCTATTTCTAATGGTTAATAGGGGTCTAAATGCTAGGAACCACCTCCACCACCCCTATAATTATTGTGCTATTTTTCCTTCTTCACCTACACACTACTAAAACTGACACTAGTTGGAAGATAAAATCTATAGAAGAAAATATTAATAATCATATCAATTTCATCAATTATATCCATATAAACCATTTTATAATATTTGGTAAGATCCTTCATGTATACCTAGGATTATATATCTAGTTGAAAACCATTCGTATATTTCTATGCACTCAATTTATTACTCATCTCCACCTTTGAAAAAAATAAACCAGTTCTGCAAAATGGATGGTGTACTCTGACACTAAATGCTCACCCTACTAAAAATATAAGAACTCTGGAGACATTACTCTCATCAGATACTCTAGATAGAATTGATTTAATAATAGGTTCTTGAAACACTTATAATCCAATCCCAAATTCCAATTTCCCTATACCATATAATCTCACCACTGCTTGATGGGACTATAAATATTGAATGGTTCACACTTTACCTTGATATGCTTGGGTGTATCTAGGAAGATGAAGACCTGGTCAATCTTTTAAATCTAGCCCTATGAATCTTAGGGATTATTCATACCCTTAATGGATAGGGTCATCTCTTGCAGGAACTCCCGTGATCGGTCTTCATTACCTCTTGATCTGGGATGAGAATCAACACCTGGGTTTTGATCTCATGGTAAACTGTAGTCCGTGATAAAAACTTCTCATATAATAGCCTCTATAATATTATTTTCTTGATGATTGTTCACTTGAGGATCACCTTTCACTACACCCTCTTATGTAAACCATGGAATATGTACCATAGTCATGTTTATATAATCTAAAAATTGAATAAAATAATAAAAAATAGGTTAAAAGTAATTTAAAATGGAAAAACAAAAGAACAAACAGATATTAAAAACCAAAACCCCAACACAAGAGACACACATCCCAATATCTCCATGTTACATGAGGATCGTCAAGGCTAGAGTTGGATATGAACTCACCAAAACTTACCTCTAAAGTCTTAAAACTTCTATGTAATATCTAACAGATGTACCAAGACATGGGATTCTTAGGAAAAACCACCTATGATACAAATTGTAATTAAATATCCCATTATACCATCTAATATAGTACTCGAACAACTTTCTACTAACTTCAAGGGTGTTCCAGATCCCCATTGGCTGACGGCTAGCACTAGGGAATCAAATACAACAAAAGGGAATGATTTCACCAAACTTGAAACAATATACATTGAATATATACATAACATAAATCAAAAATGGAAGGTAGAACAATAAATTTATATTTCACAAACAAAGAAAAAATTAGTAGTTGTGTGGTCCAACTAAAGATGTTAGGAAAAAAACAAAAGTATACACCCAACTACCAAAAAAGAAATAAAAAATGGAAATAACTAATTTGTGTGATATGTGGGTGATGTACCACCACATCACCACCATCCAACCCATACCTATATGACATAAACCTCTCCCCCACACTATATATACTTTCATTTTCTTACATCAATAGATAATACATTGTCTACAAATTCCTGAGGGGATGTGCATGGTGTGATCTAAATAGGATAATTAGGATTCCTGCATGGTGTTCATTATCACGTCTCTGTAGAATAATCCAAATATTCTCAATTTTAATAAAAACATGGAAAAATAATAAGTTAAATAGTTTTTATCAAAAACATGGTAAAAAATTCACTTTTTTCACTAGTCCAAAGAAGGAAGGTAAAACATTTTAAAATAACAACTTCCAAAACATTTCACATTAATCAAAATATGTATATCAAAGATGTGAAAGTGAAAAACCAAAGAACAATGGAAAATATACCTAGGATCACAATAGTTCATGAAATCTAGAGAACTTGTACCATGATCATTGACTAGTGTCCACTAAAGTCCGTTGAACCAATGCATCAAGTCTATGGAACCGAGGAATGCCCAATAAAGTGAATCCCCAAAAATGTATATCAAGTCTTAAAACCCATGAATCCACATTTAGGGAATATTGAAAATCTTGTAATGTGAACCCCATATCAATACCAGTGGATGAGGCCCAATAATGCACCCTCTACCTAAGTACCCATGGCTCCCATGTGCTACAATTATCAAATCATTTCAAAAAGTCAACACATTTCACAATACAATTCCAAACCACCCTTTTTCTATGAAAATATGATTTGAAAAATAATTTAATGATCCTTTTAAAAATTATTTTAAATATAAATTTATTTTAAAAAAATAAGGGGAAACCCATATTTTTTTAAAACCCCATTTAAAAGCAAAAAATAAATGAATCATGCCAATTAATTTAAGTACTTGTTTGATAAAATATGTACAATCAAGACGGAACCACCTACCTCAATCTCAAGTTGTTCACCACTTGAAACAGGATCCACAAACCACTGGAAGGAAAGATAACTCGAATATAGAAAATATAGGCCCTAGAATTTATTCTCACATATTATAATCATATATCGTATATAAAGGGTTGGTGGAGAGTATAGATCAATACATACCTTAGGAAACTCATGAAACACACCCCAACCAACAATAAAACTAGACCTCAAAATACAAATTCATCAAAGAATATATGATGAATTGATAGAAAACTTTTCTCAATAAAAATTCTCCAAAAAAACACCCATCACCATTATGAAACCTAGAGATAAATAAATTATTAGTGGAATGACAAAATGAACTCATTAAAGTAGAATCAACCAACCTTGGTAGAGTTCCAAAACTAAACGAAGAAACCTAGAAGGGATGAACGCACCCCACATTTCTAGGATGTAACCTATGGTTTTAGGGAGATATATCTAAATTAATGAGTTATGATTCAGTTTTGTAGCACAATAAACCCTTATATGCATCAAAGATTCATGTTTTGAATCACTGATTCAAAACGTGAACTCCCATGGTTTCATATAAGGTGAAAAAAGAATCACCTCAGATTAAAATCCTAAGTGAAAAACTAATTATTTGAATTCAATTCATAACCTAAATGTTTTTCACATCCTAATATGAACTCATATCCCCTATCTAGAAATATATTCATGTGTTGAATCCAGTTCATGGCAAGAAATGGTCCTTCAACCAGCGCCCAAAATAGTTTCTTATAGAAAACTACCAAACCTCCTTTGATACCACCCAAACCTGAAGAAAAGCCTCTTAAAAATTATAAATGGAGTGTAACATTAACTATGATGTTACAGGTCATGATTTTGGAATAAAAATGATTCATCATTGTAAAAACACCCTTATTCATGGTATCTATAATATATAATGCGTAAAAAATTTATACATCACCCATCCATCATGATCAAACCCTCACACATAGGTAGTATCACATCTAGGTGAACCAAGCTTCGTCTCTTGATTTTTTTATAATTTTTGATCCTTTATCTCTCATGGATTTATCTTACCTTTCTCTTTCAATCTAGATAACTATATCTTAAATATTTATGACTACATCCAAACCATTCCTTTCATTACAATGGTTCCAATTTTCTATGGTTTTCCCCATGTATTTATGACCTTATGTCGTAGTCATCGAAACTTCATTATTTCCAGGTAGGTTTTTTTGTGAATTTATACACATTTAATTTATTTATAAATTTTGGAAATATCATGATTTAGTTATTTTAGTGAATTTTGGATTCAACCATAATTAGAAGAAAATTTTGAATTAATGAATAATAATAATTTGTATCACATACATAATTATTATGTAATTATTAAACAAAACAGATAATTTTATCATGTCAAACATTTCTAGATCATTCAAGTGAGATAAATTTATATTTCATGTTGTAGATAAATTATTCTCTCTTTAAAAAATATTATCACATGTAAAAATATTATTTTCCCTTTTTACTATATTATCTCATGTTTTAGATTTTTTATTTATTATAAAATATCAACATATGTGGTTCATTAATATTAGTCCACTTGGAATTATCATCTTGTGTCCCAAGGGTTATTATTTCTTGATGTAAGAGTGATATCACATGTTATTCTAAAGTAATACCTATTATTATTATTTTGATAATTATTTAAGAGGGAAAAAGTTTTATCACCTGCTATTTTTTAAATTATAAATTCTGAATTAATATTATATTTATTGAAATAATTCTTCATCACATGTTTATTTATTTATGATAATCTAGATATTATACATGAGAGATGAATAGATAATTTCATGTAGTTGTCTAATATATAATTTAATAAAAAAAATTATAGCATGTTGTGGTGTTAAAATACATAAATAATGTTTTTGAGAATTCTTTTATAATTATTGTTCTCTTATAGAGAATTGAAATAGGAATTATTATATATTTTTAAAATTTAATGTACATATTAAATTATTGGTTGGGATTTTTTGATCGAATTTGTTTATTTTTTATCTTAATATTAAGTATATATTTTTCTATCTATATTTATAGTTGTTAATAATGGTTGATATTATTGGAAATTAAATAACAACTTAAATCTAGTAATGATTATTTATAATAAATGAGGTATGTTGAAATAGTTATCATCAAGATTGTTGATATATGATAAATTAGATTGATATGGAACACCATTTTAAATCAATAATATTTAGCCATTGAAATTTGTATGTTTAATGCTTCTAGGAATTTTCATTATAAATCATTTAATTAAAAATGATAATTTAAATTTAATGATTTATTAAATCATTACTTTGGGATGAGAGAGAATAACATTGTTGATAAATGTTAGTGAGCCTTATTTGATTTGGCCGTAGATTCCTTCAAAATTATGTGTGGATAAATACATTTAATATGTATTTATGGTCTATGGATTTAGAGCATTGATATGAAATAATAATAACCTTTTGTGGTTGGAATATTTGATGACTAATTTGCTGGTATTCTTGAGGTAGTGATAGTGAAATGAGGTTTCTGTTATGATGATGATATTATCCTGGGGTATTATTTATAATTATGATGATGGAATGGGATTCCAGATGTGATATTTTGAATGATGGTGTGGGAAACTATGGTGGTCATTAAAAGTGCATAGTGATGATTTCTCACCTATGATTTCTTTTATCTTGATGATTACTTTATTTATAATGGCCAATTGTTATTTATTTTACCTATTTCAAATTTTGGGGTATAGTTTGAAGCTTTGTGCATTGTTTTCATCTTTAAAGTGGTATCTTAGTCTAATTCCTAAAAAAAATTAAATGAATTAATGATATAATAGGGTTGGTTCTTGATACTTTATTATAATGATGACATATTTTATAATACAATAAAATATTAAATAGATCCATCTACACTTATATTAAGTGATTAGAATGTTAATATATGAAATGAATATTGAATAATATTAATCAATATCAAATGAATAAATTAACATTGAACGTGTTTCATGTATATTTTTTGATATTTAGACCATATCAATTATATTTGAGTGTCATGTGTGATGAGAGTGACAGATAAGATTATGGTTGGGTAGTTTTCTGTAGATAAGTTGTGAGCTATATCTATTCTATGTGTTTTTTTATTCATACGTTGCCCCAACTATGTTGGTAGGGAGGCCGACATACAGTGGAATCTAGAGGGTGTTTTTCCTAACTTCTAGGTTGGGAAGGAATTGATGACTAACTACCCCCTCTTTCCTTACAATATTATCCGGGTAGTATAAATGATATAATACATGGTGGGTACCTTTACCATATATATTTGTAGAGGTATGAAATGGATTTTTGTTATTTGATACACATGTATATTCAGATATAGTATTTTGGGGATTACTATAGGTATGTTGTGTATGCGATGTGATCACATGAGGTATAATACATGATGTACAGGTTGTGGTGGCTCTCCAAAACTACTCAACTATTATCTAGAGATGGGATATTGATGATGAGATGATTTCATGCACAAGTTGACTGATATGTGTTAATGATGAGAGGATTTGATGCATGAGGTTTATGATATGTTATAGTTTCTTAGGTTTTTTCAAGTATGATTACTTTATTTAGAGAGAGATGGATCACGAAAAGAAATGCTAGGGTAGATAGGAAATCTAGTGGGGAAGTGGTAGTGGGGTATATCTACTTTTATATCATGTAGGATGTCATATTCTACTTGTATGAAATACATGATGATAGATCCATGGTGAGGATGTAAACTTAGCATACCTAATTAGGTGATGATTTGGTTTCATTTTTTTTAGATTTAGCATGCGTTTTACACATTTTCATGAGTGGTTTCAGTGAGGATCTTACTAAGTATACATGTTATGATAACACTATGTATATATATAACTATTATCATGTCAGTGGGAGATAGTGGGTAATCAAGCAGGACATTACTAATTTTAGGAGTTGTACAAGAGATATTGGATCTTTGTGGTCACTCTTGAGAATTTATATTAGTATTTTCAATTGTATCCAGTTATGAATGACATCATATCCTATATTGGGATTGCTTCTTCTTTTATTAGGATATGGAGTTTTTTTAGGGTTGTTCTTAACTAATCTATTACTTCTAAAATCCTTACGATGGAAATTCATACCATGTGTGTGGTTATATACCCCCGATGCTTGTGTCTAAAGTGTGGACTATTAGACATGAGCTTTGACCCTCATTATATCTCTTTCACCACTACTAACCGTTAAGGGGTACCTTTGGAGGGAGTGGGTCATGAAAATTATAAAATAATTCATTTATTATTCATATTTCACACATTTATGGATGTTAAAAATTATAATTTAATTAAGTGATACGTGATGGATAGGTTTATTCACTTGGACAATGAAAGGTCCTCATTCCTATCGAGAAACTATATATAAACTGATACTTTATCCATCAATTGTTAGGGATATAAAAAATGATGACTTATTAGCTAGAGACTAGTTCACCTTTTTTCATCTTTCTTTTGATGAGTTGATGAAAAAGTATTTAAATAAAACAAACCTCATGGATTCGATATCGATGACCGATACACAAATTCTCTAATAAGACGTTAATGAATAAGATATATGGACCCAATAAACAAATTACAAGTAAATATCAATATTATGTGTTCTATTTTCATTATCTAACCTATCATAATCTTATATTTTGAATCCTTGATTTATCAGGGTTAATCCCTAATAAAATTTTCCAAAAATTGGCATTAGAAGCGTCACGGGTTCCAATATAAGTTGTGTTTGTTTATATTTGATTTTATTCTTCTATTTTTTTGAAAAAACATTATTTCTCTAATTTTATTTGGTGGAAATGATTGTTAAAACACGTAAATAAATTTATAATCTTTTAAAACTATGATATCATGTATCACATATCAATCGAAAAAAATTAAATATATATATTATTTTAATACATTTTGATTCAGATAAAAACCATGAATTATATTTTTTGATAAATTCATGATATGTATTTTAATAATATGTTTTTAAATATATATATATATATACATATATTGTCTATTATATTACATATGAGAATAGGGATTATAAAATTTTTGTTATTTATATATCTTTCATTGAAATCCATAATCCATATTTTGTATTGTTGACATAATTTGGTTTCCATTTTTTATGATGACACACAATTCATGATGGTTTTTACTTATATACAATTTTATATTTAAACAAAAATATAAATAGTATATAGTAAATTTATTTAAAAAAATATTTAAATTTTATTGAATTTTATTTTCTATATAATCAATCACTGTTTTTTGGTTATGGGAATAAGTGATTTGAAATATATTATTCACTAAAAATATTTTTGATAAAATATTTTTCTTTATTGAATTAAAATTAGTGAAATAATTATTTTGTAAATATATAGAATAATTAAGTATATTAGTATACATATAATTTTGTGATATATATTTTTTAATTATGAACTCTTTTATAATGTTCATAATTTAGAGAAAAAAATTGTATTACAATTTCTATTATTATATATGTATTAATTTATAAAATGTGTGTAAATATAAATTTTTTAAATATTTTTTTAATTATGAACTCACATATCATGGGAATAATTATGAAATGTTTTTTATATGAAAATAATTGTAATATAAAATAATTTAATTAATCATATTTGGTTATTCTGTAATATATTTTGTATAATTGGGATCTCAACCATTGTGGGTAAAATTATGAAAAATTTATCATATGATGTTATTTGTGTTATAATATTTCATTAATAATTAATATACCCTATTGATATATTTTTATAACTAGATTTTTTATTTTCCTCCTGTACTTTTTATTAAACATTATGTCATTTTTCATTTAATACCCTATTAAAGCTAATGTTTGTGTGGAATAATATTTGAACATCATGTCATTATAATTTTATTTATGATGATATTAGGACCCTTGAAATTATTCTGATGAATATTAATGTTTTATATTTTTTATTAATATATACTACCCTATAAATATTAGAATTTTTTGGACATGAAATTCATAAATCATTATATTATAATATTTTTTTAAACTGGGATCAATATTATTGTGATGATTTTTTTATACTTTATAATTTATATCAAGATCAAATACCTATCGGTATTAGATTCAAAACATCATAAAATTAAAACACTATAATATTATAATATTTTTATTATAACATGAGACCCATATTAATATTATGATAATGAAAACATGTTTTGTAATTCAGGTTGATACCAAATAATTTTCAGTATTGTATTTTTGGGTGAAATAAAAATCATACATCATATTATAATTTTATGTTTTGAGACCCTTATCATGGATAATAATAAATAAAATTTTCAAAAAAACATATTATTTGTGAAAATTTGTTAATATATATTTCATTGATAATTAGTGTATCCTATCGATATGTTAATATTAATGTAATTTAGTTATTTATATTATATATTTTATTATTTTATTATAATTTTATAACATATCATATCAATGTTTTATTTTGTGTAATGTAAAATTTATAAATCATATCATTGCGTACCATTTTTATTTATTATGATATGGGGACCTTGGGTGGGATCTTAATAAATAAATATTTTTTTAAAGGTCATATCCTCTCTGGGCATTGAATTATTATTTTTGACCATATAAGCGTTTATGTGATTTTAAATGATTCATTTTTGATTTTAAATACAACATCATTGCCTACTTCTATGGAAAAAATATATGATTACAGTTTTTACGATTCTAAATAATACTTTTATATTAATTAATTTTGATTTAAAGTGATTTCTCTATAACTGTGTTATTGTTTCAAAGCTATTTGGGGTAATTTTTTGTTTTCTATTTTGATGACATACTTTGGTCCAATGGTTGTGTTAAAAATTTTAATTAGAAAAAAATGATATTGAACTACCACTGTGATATAAAATACCTTTAGATTATTATTTTTTAGGTCACGTGGTATTCTCTGTTTGCCTCAGAGGGGATATATTGTAAATATATTTAATTATATTAAAATTTATCCTCTATCCACTTGTATTTCTTCCATTTTGAAAGGAGATAAACTTTATAAATCTAAATATATTCTATTAAAAATTTTATATATACTCTAATTTTTTGATTGTATGAATATTATTTTGTTTTTAGTTATTTAGGGTGATTCTTGAGTGATATAATATTGATTTGATTAAAAGTCATAAAAGGTATTTAGATATTTGAAAGGAACTAAACATTATATATTTACATATAAAAAGTCAGATCATCCTTTGGTCATTGGTTTCATTGAATTTGATTTTAGTGGGATCCCTAAAAGCTGAAAATCTATTTTTTATAATGAAAATAAAGTCTATTTATTTGTAGAGTGTCAAATGGAACCTTATAGTAACATCTACACTGAAAGAGGATTATCTCACCGGTTAAGAGGACACACTTGTTTGAAAACTTATAAAGGGCACTTTTCATTTATTTTGATAATATTACTACTATTAAATTAATTAAAAAAAAGAGGTTTGATTCTTGTTAGAGGTATTTTGATATAAAATACTTGTTTTTAGAGAGAAAGTTATAGAATATTATAGTTGAATTCATCATTATCCTACAAAAATTATTTTTATTATCCCCCTAACCAAAGACTTGACCATTTGGTTTTAGTAAAGTCATGTTATCCATATGTGTTTGGTTATTTATTTTGATGTATTGGGTAAGTCATAGATTGAAACTCTCTATAAATACATTTAATATTTAAGAGATATTTTGTAATTGTATCATCTGGAATATTATATCTCTTACTAAATTTTGGGATTATTATACTATTATTGGAGTCGCCTATATTTTTTTAATTTAATTATGTAATTATTAATCCATTTTGTTTGTATGAGTATTAATAGTTGTATGGATAATTTCCTCAACAAATATTATTTCTATAGTTTCAAAATTTTATACATTAGATAGTAATGTGATTTTTAAAATTTATACATTTGTTTTTCTAAATTTATTAATGTAATACTATTTTGATATTATTAGAAATAAAATATATATTAGCATTAATTAATTAATTTTATGACATTAATGTAATATATTAATTAAAATAATTGATTTTATGAATATATTATTTGATTTTATGTATTTCGCTAATGATTCTTCTTTTGTATAATTATATAATAGAACATTTATATTTCATATTTTACATATTTTGGGATATTAAATGTTGGCACTTAATTGAATGAAACATGCTGGAAAGGATCATTCAATTGGCCATTGAAAGTTCCCTATTCTCATTGGGTAATGTCTATAAAAACCAATTATCCATCCATTGGTTGTTATTAATATAATACTTGGTCACTTATCAAGATAATAATAGTTTGAATTCATTCATATTTCCACCAAGATTTTATAAAAATTCTTTTGAAGAAAAAAACATCATGGATTCAACATTGACAATCGATACACATAGTCTTCAACATGCCATTGGAGAAAAAGATATGGACTTCACATAAAAATGAAAGTTACAAACTATTTTTTTGTATAATATTTTTATTTTCTAACCTATCATAATCTGATACATTTCATCCATGAATAATTATGGTTAATCTCTAAAACAATTTTTTTAAGACTCATAAGATATATGTAGCCTTAATACAGGAGATAAAATGGGAACTTACAAACCAATAAATACAATGACTAAGATAATCACATTAAAAATACTAGAAATAATGATAGAAAAGTTGTCACCTTTTATAACACCCCTAGTGAAGTTAACTTATTTTATCAAGGTTACATTAATTAGGAAACAAAATAAAATAAAAAATATTTCTCAAAAATATGATGAAGGTTATAAAAAATTTATACCTTTCAATAACTAAGAGTCCCAACTCAAGGGGTTTAAAAAATTAATGTCCATCCTAAGGGAAACATTTCTATCTTTGGATATTTTTTTAAAAGATATCTATCCCTTAAAAATTAGTATAGAGACAATTCTAAATCCTCCTACCAGGAATGAAACAAAACTGATTACTAGAGTTAATGTTTCTTACAAGACAACCTAATATTTGATCCATCACCTTCCTAATAATTTTAGTGAAGGTATAACAAAAACAATAGGCATGAAATCATTTACATCTTGATATTTTTCATCTTCTGGTATAATCACCGAAAATTATGAATTTTTACCCTTAGGAATGTGTGAGGTTATAAATAAATCCTTAATATCATGATATAAATTACAATGCCCCACATTCTGATAACTCAAAAAAAAATATTAGTGAAACTATTCAAGACACATGTGTTTTCGTGAATGGGTGAAATGAGAGAATTTGTCACGACCCATCCCTCAGGGCCCATGCTGTGACTTCCCCAAGCCCGCCTTCCATAGGCTAGGGGATGGAGACTAGAACTGGAAAGTCATATCCCTAAAACTGTGAAGGCATTGCCTTTATACCCTGTAAACTCACACAACCAAGTACACAAGAAGATACGGGCAGAAATTAAACTATATAGTAAATAGGGTGTGTACAGTAAGTAAAGGGGCCAGAATACAAGCCCAAATGGAATGTAGAAGTTAAACCGAAAATAGCTCCTGTGAAAACTCACAAAGGATACTACCTTAAGGGTAGGTACATCTCTCGAACGGCCTTTTCTGCGGATCGTTTCGTCGAATGTCCACCTCCGAGAAGCCTCCAGTCCTGGTACCCTCAACCTCAATCAGCGTTGTCTGTCATCTGTACATGACATAGAAAGGAGCGAGTGTATCTCGTGCAGGGCTGAGTATAATGATGCTCAGTAGGGACCTCAAGACCCACAAAGGTCTCTTAGAATCGAAAAAGGATAAACCACAAAAAAAAAGATCAAAATACAAAGCACTAAGCAACAATCTACCCTACTTAGGTATATAACCATACATATACCTAAGTTACCAAGTATACCCATCTCGTTTATGAAAAAACACAAGGCCCAACTCTTTAGCCAAAATAAAAACTACTCCATGAAGGAAAGAATACTGTGAAGGTATCACCACAAAGATAAGTACCACAACGGTTACACCACACAGAAGAATACCCCAAAGGCATCACCACACAATAATGTATCACAAATGTAAGTACCATAAAGGTAATGCCACACAGTAGAATACCACAAAGGTATCACCATATAGAAGTGTACCACAAAGGTAACTCCACATAGTAGAATACCACAAAGGTAAGGACTCCGCTCACACCAGGTATAACTTAAGTATGATAGTATAGATGATTATTCGTAAGCTAGATAATCTTACTTCGTCAAGAAACTCTACTTTTGACCCAAACAGGATTGAAGATGACCCACAGAAGATTTTAAGATGACCCATATAGTATCTGGAGATGTCCCACATAGGATCTGAAGATGACCCACAAAGAATTTGAAGATTCTGACCCACACAGGATCCAAAGATGACCTACATAGGATCTGAAGTCTTCTCAAGTAGAGCCAGACACTGGGTTTGTGCATTAAGAACACTTGATTTCGGTAGGTACTACTCCTCAAGCCATTGGTCGATACTTAAAATACCATGAATTCACATGAATAAGTTTCATGAAGGCCTCTCATGTCATAAGGGACCAACACAACAAACAAAGTGTCAATTGGATGTCCAGTTTTTTAGTTATTATTTTTTTAGTCCTGAGGACCCAGTTGGATTCAGGTTTGATCCAACCCAATCGTACTCTAACTTTATCCAGAACTCAAGTGGAGTTTACCAAAATGACCGACCCCATCCAAGGACTCTGGCACCGAAGATGGTTTCTCAAATGGAAGTCAAGTTCTCAAGAAATGACCCAAAAGGGTTATCTGGGTATAGATGGTCCTGGTTCTGGTCTAACCAGGTCGAGCCAACCCTATCCGACACAGCCTGCGCCGACCCAACCAGGTTCTGGTCGACCTGCCCGGTCTGGGTTGACCGGCCCGGTTTGGGTCCGGCCCGGTTGGCCTGGGCCATGGCTGGCCCGGACTGCGAAGGGGGTGGGCCGACCGAGTTGGACCCTTATGGTGGGGTATGTCCTAGCCGACACCCAGGAGGGGAGGCGCACCCCCAGGTCACTCGAATATCCCTTTGGTCATTCGGTTTTGGCCAACTAGGCAGTGTCACATTGTGTCGTCGGCTGGAACATGGGACCCACTAGAGGAGTCCTGCTCGGGAAGATGTGGTCGACCAGATTCCGGACCGGTCCTCCTCCCAGCGGCGTAATGGCGCCACTGTCCACCAAGGATGGTCGGATGTTGGTTTCCCTTTGACCTCTGTCATGGCCAAGCGGCTACAGCCTCCTGCTCCAGCAGTGTGGACGCACGTCGTCGTGGCCTCTTGCTCATTCGGCGGGGTGGATGTGCACCAACCCACCTCCTCGTGGTCGGCCTCTGTCCTCCTCTTCCATGGTCAATGGCCTCCGCTCAACCCATCGATCCTCCCTCTGGGTAGAACGCGTGAACTATGATGTTTTGGAGGGATCAGGTCGTGCTCATTCCACCCACACCTGCCACGTTATGTCGGTAGCAGGTAGTTCAATGATTGAAACAATGATTCATCATGAAGAACAACATAAACACAACCCTACCTCGACTATCTGTTGAAGGTTTCATGAGGAAGATTATTATTATGATGATGACGTTGACACCTGTTTCTCCCACAACTCGCATCAAGGTCGGTTCCACATTCTTAATCTGGATAATGTTCTTCGTTGGAGGGGTTCTTCATTTAGAGGATATTTCTCCAAACCTCTCCTTTGAAAAAAAAATTCCCCAACCTCAAGAAAGGTGAGGAGACAACTTAATAAATTAATATTATTAATTAAAAAATTAAAGTCGTCTCATTAAATTGATGCAAAACCAAGAGTTTACCCCCCCCCCCATTAAAAAGGGGTTTGGGTGGTCCCCACCACCAATATTCAAAAAGGAGGTTTCAAAAATAAATAAAAATTATTGTTTTTTTTAATTTTCCTTTTATCTCTCCCACAAAAATCTGAAAAACTAACTTCCAACCTCAACCTACTATAGTCGAGGTGAAGGTATCCTTAAGTGAATATCAACGCTGCAACTTCAACGGTGTCCTCAGATTTCAATTCCGAGCAACAGTTCAAAATTAACAAAACGCCGCTCACACGTTTACTAAATGTACCTACAAACAAGTTCATAACTTCATTTCGGGCGCACCGGGCCTCAGAATCACACACCATCAATTTTCACAGACACGTCATATTTCCATATAATTAAAAAAATTCATGGAAAATTCTAGGTCTTTACATAAGTTTTTACCTAATCTTTAGAGGGAATTTCTATAAGCTCAAAGTTCTAAGATTTATAGATAATATGTGTAATTACATCAAGCAGTTCAATGTTGTTACTCAATCAATTAAAATCATTAACAAGACATGTAAAATTATTGACTAAGGAAAATGAAATAACACTGTCACTTGAATCAAGGATCCCCTATAAAAATAGAAAGGATATTATTTTCATATCCTTTTTTAATTGTGCATTATATGGGAGTATTTTGAATTTATATCTCTATCCTTGAGGGACCTGATATAGCTTTATTCCTTGAGAATATAATCTCGTATTTTAATAAGATCCTCTATTTTACATTATAAATAAATATCCTCCACTATTAGAAGTCTATATTCCATATTTTTATTTTGAATGTTAGGAAATATAAATTTAGATATTTTGATATTAGTATCAAAAATAGTGAATTTATTCTCATCCCAATTCTTAAGGATCAACTTGAATCACTTGAGTTTAAATGTGAGACTAAAGACGACATTTATAATATCACATAAATTTAATTCTAGGATAAAAATTTCTTTACACTCAGCTATAAATAGATTATATTTATTGAATACTAAATGAATAGGATGAATCCCAACTAATTTCAATAGTGATAGAAAATGGGAGTTATGATTTGAGTTCACTTTAGGAATAGTAGTACAAGTAATTGAGGAGAAGGGATTATTGAAAAATAATAAGGTATAATGGAAGCATAAAAAATATGCAATTTCAATGTTTGGGATTGGATTCATGTTAATGAAAAGAATCTAAAAAACCTATTCCCATTTTTCTTAATGGATTTCATGAAATTCAATTTAATCCCAAAGAAAAAAATGAATGAAACTATAAATGGTACCTTGTTTTTTTAAAAATTCTGAATTGATTCATTCATCATCGATCTGGTGTGGACTAAATAATATAAGATGGGCATCCTCTAGATTTTAAACATGCTTAAAATTTCTCTAGATCATAAATATTAAATTACTGGTTACTATCATGTGGAATCAAAGAGCTTTATGACCTCACTTCGATCACGTAAATATTGTGTACTCAATTGAGAAGACGATATTGATCCAACCATGTTCTTACTTATGTTTCACACTCATAACTTGAGATAGTGGATAATAGAGCTAAAGATTCGTGAAAATGGTTGGAATGACTATTCTTGTATCTAAAATTCAATTATATAGTTAGTTTATCCTTTTAAAAAATTCACTTTGGTCCATATAAAGTTATTACCTTCATTTAAGACCCTTGTTCACAACTATGACTTAATTAAACTTAACATAATTTTATTTAAAATTTTATTAATATATTATAACACTTTAAAAAATTTATGATAAAATACAAACCATTAACTCAACCCATAATCTCTCAAAATAATTTAAAAATCCATAAATGTGATATGGTTGTTCATAAAATTATATCTTCTCATATTCACTTTTATGATCAAAAAATTTATGAATACCTTTAGAAAGAAATTTAATCATCATTATAATAAACATGAATAATATAATTGAATTATTTTTTACTTGTGATAATTCACACTCAGGCATACATCATCCCTCACACATGAGGCCTGCTTCATCATAAACTCATATTCATATGAATTGGTTGAACTTTTGAATATACAGAGTGTGTGAACCTCTAGGTCCATATATAGATAGTAGTAGGTATTTCTCATCAACCAAGAATGGATTATATAAACCCACAATGTCCCCTATGAAGATATGGAATTTTAGAGCTACAACTACCTCCTACAAGCATGCTCTGAATAATAAAATCTCTTTGTCTCATGATATCTTGTAAAGTGGGATGGGAACCTGTGTCATAATAATTTTGATGATTTATATATTTAATGACCATACTAGATAGGTTTACCATCTTGTACTATGGCCATGAATTTGATAAAGGTATTACCATCCTAATCCACCTGGTCCAATGAAATACCAGTTACTCGACTCAGAAGCAAAAATTATATCTTGATCATTCAATCAATGTCATACACAAATGATGAAGTCAACACAAGATACCTCTCCATGACATAAATTTCATGGATTATAACTCGAATCAATGTATTTTATCAAATAGTACACATTGATGATAATATCATGTTAAGTGACCAATACACATGTTCTTAGATATGTACAACTAATGAAACTTGAAACACATGGTGTTCCTATTGGAAGGTCAGCCCTCATGATCTCATAAAATCGATATCACCAAGTGGGAACTTCATGTGAATAATTCTCAATTATTATAGGCTACTAACACCTAATAGTCATACATCATCTTTTTCCCTCCAGTATGATGTATCTAGACCATATGAAATATATTTAAGATTATTTTCATAGTATATCTAGGTTCTCATTATAGTTGTAAAATACAATATCCTTTTGATACTACATGTATTATAAGTACATTACCTTATAAATAGTGGATCAATAAGTATAACCACTATTATGGTAAGTATAAAAAATGTATATATGAAACTATATACATGTAATGGTAAAAGAATTACATCGAGGATTTGGGACTAGGTCACCCACTAACAACATTCCTACATTCACTAGAGCCAACAGCTAACAACTCTTAACCCACTAGCTGCCACATGAAAATAATTATTCTGTTGAGGTATGTATTTAGTTTGTGGGACATCCACATATTCCTCTATGGATACTCTACTAACTATGACTTCTCCTCTTTGAGAATAATTCCTCAAGAGATTAAATTTTTGACTTATATTTTTTCCCTGGTGCGACCTAAGATCCTTGGAAAGAACCAATGCTTTAGTATTATAAAGGTATAATATAATAGGGTCTTGACAAATAGTTTTTATAGAAATATTAGAAACAAATATTTATATCATAATAAATTCTTTAGATACATCATGATATGATATATACCTGGATTTTTCTATATAATCGGTTACCATGTACTGATTCGAGCTTCTATAGCTCAATGCACCACCATTCAAGAAAATGTATATAACATGATTCTAGCTTCATATAATCTTGATCCGTCTGGAATATTATATTAACGTATCCCTTCATGACTATCTCCTCATCTCTTCCATACAGTAGTAACATATCCTTTTTATTTCACAATCACTTCAATATTGTTTTCAAATATTTCTGTTGTAGCTATCTAATATTAGATTGAAATATGACAACTTTGATTAAAACAAATACAATATCAAACCTAGTAGATAGCATGTCATACATGATATATCCAACTACTGAAGCCTAATAGATTCTACTCATTCTATCAATCTCCTCCTATATATGTGGATACATATTCGTGGAGAAATTAATTCCATGTGAAACTAATAATAATCCTCTCTTACATTGTTCTATATTGTACTTTTTGATTACCTTATCGATATATATATATATTGACTTATCTCTAACCGCCTCTAAAATCTATCCTGGTAGATCTTAATCCCCAAAATGTGGGATACTTCACCAAATTCATTCATGGAAAATCATTCATTTTACCATGTCTTCATTGACTGCAATAAATTCACTTCATTTCCAATTAATAATAAGTAATCAATATATACTACTATGAAAATGATAGTACTCCCAATATCCTTATTATTAACAGAAGGATTACTTTATTTCATAATTAAACCAAATTATCTTATGACCACATCAAAATTAAAATTCCATGATTGAGATGTCTTCTTCAATCTCTAAATGGATCTCTAAAACATTCATACATTATTACAACTCTTTGACATAGTAAACCCTTCAGTATATGTCATATATATGTCTTCAACAAACTTCCCATTTAGAAAAGTAGTTTTTGAGATTCATTTTAAAAATTTCTTAATCATTGAAGTGTAGTATTACAAGTAATTTTCTAATTGATTTCATCATTGTAACTAGAGATAATGATTTGTCATAATCTATTCCTTAACATTTCTTGAAACTCTTCACTACTAGTCACACCTTATAGTTTCTAACTTGACCATCTATTTCCAGATTTTTCTAGAATATCCATTTACACCCAATGGGTTTTAAATCAGCTAGTGGGTCTACTAAAATCAAAACATGATCTTGTGACATGAACTATATTTCATAATACATAGATTCATCCCATTTAGCAGCATAATTTCCATCTAATACTTTCTTTGTTGGTTAGAGGTTTATAATTCTCTATGAGTAATGTGTCTCCTCACTCATTGATAATAAAACCATATCTCTATGGTTCTCCAACCTCTCTAGTAGACCTATATAGTAATTGTGTCTGAGGAAGATCATCCTCACCCACTATCTCTTGGGGAGTCTATTCTTGTACCAACCCGTATGAATCTAGAGAATCAACATCATCAAAGTAAATCATACTACCACTATTTCCATTAGAAATGTATTTCCTTTCTATAAATGTAGAATCCCATGCGATAATCACCTTTCCATACCACAACTCATAAGGAATATTATCCACTTTAATGACCCCAACTCCAGTATCTCGAAGTCGATGGTTACTTTGTTATATTGGCACTAGATATAAGTAATCACATCCCAACAGACCAAATAGTTTAGTAGTATTAGTAAACTAGATACATACATGAATATCACATTAAAATTTTCAATATAAAATACATATCATGTTAAAATTAAATATTCTACTTCCTTAAAGTCATTCAATGATTTCTTATTCACATCATGGAAAAAGTAAGAAAAATAAGGGTGATATTATATTATCAGTAAGGGATACATATAGTAGAATATATCATTATTAAATAAGTAATAATTAATAGGTCAAGGTAAATAACGAAAAAACATTCCATTTAATCAATAACTTGATAATAAGAAATCATATTGAAGAAATAAATGATGATTAAATAATGAAATATAATAATCACGTGAGCTTGAAACATGTACAAAGATATCATAACTATTCATGTAATCACATAAACATCAATAAATAATTTAATGATGATGTAATCAATAATTTAGAACATCATAAACATACGTTTGAGGCCACATTCCAAGATATATTACATAAATGGGTAAGTCGCCAGCTGAATACCCATACTAGTTTGTATCATGAGATATACTGATAAATCAAGGGGATATATATGTCCCTTACCATCACTTAATAAGTCCAATTCATTCATCATATGAAATAATATAATAAAAATTCAATAAACAATCAACATAAAAATTCATATTGAAAACTATAATTTTAATATTTCCCCAATGAAACTGATCATAAACCATCTCGAGAAAAAACAAGGATGGAATCATTGTAATATATCCCTAGTATAGTATCATAAATATATAGGGTTATTTTTATTGATTAATATAAATACAATAAAAATATTATTAGGAAAATAACTTTTTTACTTTGAAAATCACTTTTTAAAAACAAAAACATCAAAAATATTCTGAAAATTAATATTTTTAAAATAATAATGGAACATTAAAACGTAATATTCAATGTATTTATTGGTCATGATGGTATTAAATTTCATTCAAGCTGTAAATTTAAAAAAATCCTTTCACACTTGTGTAAGGAAAATAAAAACATACATCATTCAGAAAATTAAAAGAAGATTCTTTTTTAACCTTTTATTAATAGAAAAACATGGCTAAAAATTTATTTTATAAATCATTGCATAATAATAATACATATTCTTTAAAAATATTTTAAGGAAAATATGTATATAGAAGAAAAAAATTCATTATTGAGAAGAAAAATAGTCCAATTTTACTTTAAAACATTCTTTTGATATATTGATTACATAAAAGATGAAAATTAAATTAATAATAATAATTTTAAAATAAAAGGATAAGAAGATATATTGGTTTCAATATAAAAATATCATATAATTCCAACATTGGTGACATAACCATAAACAATCCAGAAAAATGATGAGGATTCTGAAATAAACTCTTACCACTTTGGTAACTTTTGAATCATAACTCCCATAAAAGAAATAAATACAAATTATCATTAAATATGATGAATATAAAGAGATTAATGATATAAAATATAAAAGGGGTATTATATAAACATCATAAAATAAGATACATGTATAACATAACATAAGTCCTAAATAAGACAATTTGGGATTAAAAACCCATTCAAAGATCAGATATTTGATGTAATAATTTAGCAACAAATTAATTGTGTGTAAAAAAATATAAATAAAAAAAATAGGTAAAATTATAACATAATAAAATCATATGTAATTTCACACATATTCATGGAATATCATAGTCACGAATTATAATTATAACCTAATAAATGAAAATTGAGTTAAGAAATCCCTTAGAACACGGTGACATTCAATTCAAATCCCCTTAGATGAAATAATTTAAATTAAAACCTAAAATACCTTGAATTAGTAAGGATTCATGATATAACATTTAAAATTGCAGTATATACACCATATAAAATAAATGAGGTGTACAATTTTAAAATATGCCTCAATAAAAGAAAATTGAGACGAAATCCATTAACTCTTGTCCGACTCATCATGTACATTTTTTAACTTCTGAAACAGTAAAATTATTCGAATTATTTAATTGATTAAGAAATTTTTTCATGTTTATTATTCATTTTATTTCATTTATTATGTTGTTATATATATAATTGTAAAATAAATTAAGTTCACATCAAATGTTTTGATGATATTCGGTTTATTTGTCCAACATGACTTTGATAGTTAGACTATGGTAAAAGGGGTCATTATTCCATCATCTAAAAAATGATAATCAGGAAAAAATAATAATTTTTATACATAAATTATTATTTTAAACCCAATCATGAAATATGGTTATAAAAATGAACATTTTTACAATTATGGATATGGAAGGTCATACATACGCAAGAGTAACGATTTTATTTTTCGATGATAATTATGGAAAGAAGGTAAGTATTAATTTGTATTTAAATAATGATAATTATATAATAAATATAATACTATTTATTTAAATACACTTATATATATCAACTATGTAATTTGGTGATGGAAAATGTATCGCATTGCTTTGTGTAAGTGGTAGTCCATAAGTAGTCAAGAATGACATTATCATTTTTCAATGGATGGAAAGGTAAGAAATTTGATGATATATTATCTTATCAGAATGATAAATATTTCTTGAATATAATAGATTAAACTTAAATCCATAATTATAAACATCCTTGATAGGTGGTGATGGAAAATGAATTACATCGGTCTGTGAGGCAGTATGCCACCATAAATTCAAACAAGAGTTTTGCGTCAAATTTGAAAGTAGATGAGATGTATATCGAGTAATGAATTAACATAATAAGTTAATAGTATATTTTATATATTTTTTTATTATTTCATCATGTTTGAATAACATTTTAAAGAAGTATAAGAACAAATAAAATTAAAGCTACTATTCAAAAGTTATAACTCTTCTTCGAACAACCTCCTTTTATTTACACATTAATCCTACTAAGGTTTCTATTATTAAAACAATAATACCTATATAATGAGATAAGGGATGTTTATAAGGTATTTGGGAAGGTATTTTTCTAATTAAAATGTTTTTAAGTGTGATGAAAATATGAGAGGGTTGTCCTTTTATAATAACCAGAGGGGAATTATTAGAATATCATAAATTATTATATTAATATAAATTAATTTTCATATTAAATGGTTCTAAACTAAAATAATAAATTAATGGATGAGTATGAATTTAAATTCTATAATGAAATAAATTTTTTATAATTTTTTATAATTTTTTTACCATTATATCATTGTTTTAAGCAGTGTTTACTCTTTTTGACAATTACCGTGATAACAAAGTTTTTAATATTTGGGGGTCAAGATAGTTACTACAAAAGGAATCTGGAACCATAAATGGAAAATGGTATTTATTTTCAATCGTATCCCAATAACATGGCATAATATAGTTATTTTTAAGAATTTTAAAAATAATTTAAAAAATATTATTTATTATAAATTATTATTAATGTAATTTTTGGAACTAATAATTTAATATGACTTTAAAACCCACATAATATAAATGAAATTAAAATATAATAAATTAAAAAATATATATAATGTTACATTTATTTAAAAAATTCATGTAACATATTTTTGGGAACTATTCTATCAGCGTTGTGTAAGCATTTAAGGTAATTGTTTCATTAAAAAATTATAAATAAATTAACATGATTAAAATAAATAATTTATATCTAAAATTACTATTTACATCCAAACATATCCTTTTTTTATCAAAATGTAAAAAATTTAAAGATAATAAGACAAATAGAATGACTTTTTAACTTTTATCTATACAAAATAATATAAAGATCAAAATCAAAGATATATGAAACTATGTTTCCATAATTTCAAAATTTTGGATGGAAATTTCTGAACTAAACTCATAAAATTGGATAAATTTAAGTGTTATGGTCATTTTTTAGTCCTTATCATATTAATTTTAACCTTAATTACCTGATTTACCCTTACTACTGTGAAAATTATTTGCTACTATTACTATTCATAATGGCCAAAAAAGAAGGAAACTATTTAACAAATTAAGATATCATGATTGAAAATATGGAATCTATTTTTCATTATTAAATTTATATTTTTGGGATAAATTAATTAAATATTAAAACAAAAAATGCAAGAAAAAGAATTTTTTCAGAAAAAAATGTCCTTTTTAAGTATAAAATTGTTTTTATACAAAAATCAACCATAAAATTTAATCTGACGAACTAAATTGGATTATTAATAATAATAAAATAACTAATTTTACTTTTAAAATATTTTAAAATAAAACCTAAAATTTTTAATTCTTGAAATAAAAATACATTTTTTATTAAAAAGTAATATTTTCATTATTCACTGGATAATGAATTTTTTCAGAAAAAAACCAAAAAATTCACCCTAAAAATATTTTTATATGATGATTTAAAAATTGATACTATTTTTATTATATTTAATTTCTAAGAGTTCTGAAAATTAATTATAACATTTCCTCATAAAAATCAATAAAAATCATGTTTGAAGAAAACATATTTTTGAAGAATAAAATGACTTTACTAAAAAATGAGTGATTATTTATAATAATTAATCAATAAATTTTTATTTATTATAAATTAAACATATATTTAATAATTTTTTTAATCTTATTCATACTCTCCAACTCAACAATCGTATTATAATATTCATATTTAAATAATAATATTTTGTGGGTCATTTAAGCTACGTGTTTCATGTTGTATAATGTTATTATTTTAAAATATTAGGGTGTTACATTTTGTTCCCAATAATAAATTTTATCCTTAAATTTTATCTTTATCTCATTAATCAAGGGTTTTATATTTCAAAATACCTTTTATAAAAAGCAACATCGTTAAAAAGGTTAATAAAATTTTCTTTTGGATAATAGAGAAAAGGGACGTATGGAGGTCATATGGAATAACACATACAAAATTTCAAAATAGGATAACATTAATGGGGAGTGAAAATTTGAAAATAGAAAGGAAAATGTCAGAACAATGATAGAGACTAACTGGGATCATTGATCAAAATAAATTGAATGATCCTGATAAAGCTAATGACCACAAACCATAAACCAAAGAGGTGTGAAATGACCACTGATCCATTATAATTTAAGTTAATTTAATAAAAATTTTGTTTGAAGAACATTTTCCCAGAGTTGAGGAATTATTTTAATATCTAGACTAAGAACGTAACGAAATATACTTACATGATAAGTATGATTTCATCTTTTAAAAAATTTCCACAATAATCACATCTTTTTTTCCAAATGATGAGTATTAAAGATGAATTTTTTATGCCTAAATCACTAAAATCAACATTTATACGATCACAAAATCCAAAAAAGGAAAAATATTTATTAATTCATTATTTAAATATTATCTAAAACTAAAATAGTTACCAAAAGTTAAGAAATTATCCAAAATATATAAACCATAATATGAAGTAATAATACATTAATAATAAAAAATCAACATTAAAATCAACAGTTTAACAAAAACCATTACTTAAATAAAATAACCCTATATCACAAATAAGCCCAATAACCTCAATATTAGAGACCATTTTAACCTCACAGGTTATCTCTTACCCTTTAGGTTCCACCTCCAAATATATAAAAACAATATTACTGAATAATACTTAATGTCAACCCTAATTGATATATATGTACCAAAACCTAATAAATTTTCTCCCAAAATATCATTTATTACCTCAAAATCATAATAAGAATAAAAAATATTTTATTCAATAATATGTTTTAAAAAATAAACTTAATACTTATCCCTAAAAAAAATGATTAAAAACAATTTTATAATAACCAAAAATATGTAGGAAGTGATAAGAATTTCACCCTTATCTCCCTTTGGTTGTGGGTTCAAGCTCAAAAGCATTTCCAAGTGTGATGGGGTGTCACCCAACATACAGATTTTCCTTTTTCTAAAACAATATTAATATAATTCTTATAAAATTACGAAAAATATGAAGAGAATTCTCAAAAAAATATTAATCATCAAATCACTTTTTTACCACTATGGTTTTCTATAAAATTTATTTTTTTCACAAAAAAAAATAATATGAATTGATTATTATTACCTTAACATTAATGATCATATTTACCCTAAAGGATATAAATAAAATTAAACATATATATATATAATATAAAATAATTATTCTATAGATAACCACCTCACTAAGACATATACTAAACCAAAAGGTTTTGATTCCCATAAATGTCTCCCAAAATATCCTTAATCATGTTAAACTCTCTTCACATAAAACTATTAAAGGGGTATCTATTCATTTAAACATATGATCATCCTTTGAATTATCAACCGAAGACACATTTAGTTTATCCCATATCATTAGGTAATATCCTAGTATTACATGGGTTTTATTCTTTAATTCATCATAATTGGTGTAATGTCCCTTGTTTTTAGACCAGATGAAATTTTACGAAGGAACTTGAATTTAAGTTTGGTGGATGTTCCATTTTACAATCCATGATTTAAAATGAAATTCAAAGAATTTTAACACTTAAATATGTGATTTTTAGAAAAAATTTAAGGATTTAGAGTTTCCATGTGTGTTCTATTGAGTTTCATGAGAAATGGACCCCTAAAACCTAAATCTGGAGGAGGCTGATAGGGGTGAATGGTCAGTCTGAAACTGTGCAGACCCTAAGAGAAAATATATGGCCGTTTCGTTGGAACTATAGGTATTGTATGGTTTTTTTCTAACCAAGTGAGAGGATCCACACAATTGTGTTCCTAATTTATGGCTTTTTACATATGAGTAATTCACGGTTTGATTATGGTTTCCCAAACCTTTATCATGAACCATGTGAGCCCCCCACCAAGGAAGTGGTTGAAAGTTGGCACACAGTTTGACCAACCATGTGGCTAAACTGTGTGCCTCATTAATGGGGCTAGAAATTACCATTTTTCCCCTAAGTTGTTATTTTATTTTCTCCTCCTCTTATAAACCTCTTACCCACGCACAACAGCTCCCATGGATATCTCCTTCTCATCCTCTAGGTATGAGGAGATCTCCCTCATATGATGATTGTTTCAACTGTCATTCATCACATTAGAAGTGTATCATGTTTTTTTATGTTTCATAAATTTTTCTAGAACCAGACTGATTTAATCCCCAATATGAGACTAGTATAGCATCATTAGTATATATTAGGTGTTTTACATCCTTTCCCTCAAGTTTCATAGATTATAAAATTGTTTCATTTTTTCATACATTTAATTCTTCTGTGTTTCCATTTTTTTAGTATAAATAGATTTTTATAACCTAATTCCATGAATTAAATGAATTTTACAATTGAATTTTTTTCTTTGGAGGTTTTATTCCCCAATAAGTACCACCCCTTAGGGTTTGCCTTTTGTTTACCTTAAATTTAATTAATCATTTTATAAAAAACACTCAATGAGGTAAAATGTTTTATAAAATTGAATTGGGATAATTAAATGGAATGAATAAGGAAGTGTAAGGGTGAATTTATCCACTATATCATCTCTTAGTGACCCAAATATGGCCTAAATGGTTGGTTCCATATCCTTTTAAATGAAGTTGTTGAGTTTTGTGTGGTATGCCTGTTATAATGACTTGTTTTTTTATACCTGCTTAATGTATGGTGTTAACTATTATGGGAAGTTAACCTGGTCCTCATATTTATAATGATGGAATGAACCAAATAATGAAATTGTTGGATTGCATTGAAATGTTAAGTGGGTGTGACCCTCTTTAAAAGTACAAGACTTGTGTTTAGAATGTTTATAAACAAGGCCACTATATTTAATTATAAATGGATTGTATTAACGGCATGCTATGGTCATAGACTATCTCATTACTTATGATTTAATTATATAAATTGAATGGATGAACTCTTTTCCTACAATATAAATATTAAATGAATTATATTAAAAATTATCCAATATACCTTGAGTGATGCTAGTTGCCTTTTTACAGAATATTGGGCTAAGGAATCATAGGTCAAACAAAATACCTTATAATAACTAATGATAAAATTCTCCTTTTGTAGGTTTGTTGGCCATGATGTGTAACACCCCCTTGGTAAAGGATGTTGGCCTGAAATTCACATCACTTGGGTTGTTAGGCCTGAAATTACACACCCCCTTGATTAGGAGGTTGGGTATAACCCTCCTCATTATTAATCAAGATACACATCATGGCTTTCTATATTTATTTCAATTCTTGAGAATGGATCCTTTTTTATTATTACAAATCATCCTCATGAATGACAAACCTTACATATTATTATGATATTATTATTATTATAAGTAATATTATGCATGTACGTATGAGTTATGCCTTCGGTCAAGGATAATACTATGTTTCCATATATATGGCTATAAACATCACTACATATATAGTAAATATATATATACATACCTATATATATATATTATTCCTTAGAGATATTCCGGCTTAGGATGAAGTAGGTATGGTCGATTAGGTGTCATTGAAGAACGTGAGCCCAAATTGTTACGTTTATTTATTTATCTTCTATTTATTTATTATCCTTGTACACTATCATACATGATATTCACATATTGGATTATGCATGAGACATTAATGGTGGTGTCTCACTAAGTATATCTCACACCTTGCTTGGGCTGCTATTATGTTGGGGTAACCGAGCAGACCTCATTTTTTCAGGTCCTTGGATTATTTCATGTTTTTATCAATGTACATGGGATATAGGATCACATGAAAAAGTTCGTACATAGGATGATCATGGAGCTATCCTTTTGGATTTTATTTATTATATTGTATCGTTCTATAATGAATTTTATTGTCCTACCTACTGCATTTTTCCTGTGTGTACTTGTAGCATCATTTGGACATGAATACATGGTTTTATTTGGCGTTGGAATCTTTTATTCAGTTATTAAATTTATCTTCTACTACTCATACTTATTTTTATATTTATTATTAAGTGGATTATTTATTTATTAACTTTCAAACCATTTCAATACTCTAATCATGAGGGTATAGTCCCCCCACCATACCATAATTAGAACCTCACTTCTAGTCAGCAACCTCTGGCATACATGGAGGTGTGCTTGAGGCAAAGTGGAAACTGTTATGGCTAATGGTTTTACAGTTATTTAGGTTGGGATGTTTCAAAGTGGTATCAAAGAATTATTTTTTCTTTGTCTTACTATTTTGGGATAGTAGATAGGAGACTATAACTGTTTCCATACTTCATAAATAGCCATGTCTAAGAGAGATAAAATCACACGTGGGGAGAGGTCCAGGTTTCCTGGGATGGAATTGTTGGTCATGTTTTTCATTATTAAAATTTATTATTATTTTTACCTTCAGTGGTTTTTTTATATTCCTCTACTAACCGATTTATGAAATTTTTATATTTACCCTTGGCCTGGTATGGAAATGATGTAGCATTAGATGTATTATTATATGCACATAGATATTCACATGCCATGTATATTCCATTCCATGTAGATTTTCATTTCTAGGATGTTTGAAAATTATTGAGGTGCCTTGTGTATTTATTACCATTCCCGTTATATATCATGTTAGGTATTATAGTGACATGACTATTTTTATACCTTTTTGGATATTTCATCAATGTTATTTTTTGTATAACATGATGTGTGATTTATCTTTTATGTTTTTATGTATACAATGATTGGGTGTTTACAGATTATGTAATAGCTTTCCATGGTTATTTGTACTGTATTGTGCCTATTTATATTTTTTACCTATATTTATTTCTATATTTAGCATTCCTAGAGATTATTTTAATATAAAATTCATTATTAAAGTTTCAACATCAACCTAAAAGGTGTTTTACTGCATATATTGATGGTAACACTTTAACTAACAAATCATGAAATGTTTGAGCCAGGAACCCTTAGTTGCACGGGCTGAAACATTATTCATTGTGATTAATTGTGATCCAATTTTCAATCTATAAAGTTTATGGGCACTTTATAAATTGGAAAATGGTGACCCTTGTAAATCAAACCATTATTTATGATCTTTATATAGTTTTAGATTATAGAATAAATACAAAAAAAATTAAATTTTTTTTTGAATTAATATTAAAGGGTTTCTGTATAAGGGATTGTTCCATTATTACATGGGCATGATGACCCATAAAAATAAATTTCTAAATGAACAATTGGACCCAAGTTGTTATGTTAGGGCATGTTGCTTATGTGATAGACTTGACTCGACCCAAGTAGGTCAGTCAGGGTGCTTGTACTAATGAGAGAAACACATTAAGGGTATTTTAAAAGTCTTAATGTTTTAAATTAATTGGGGGTTACATTTAGTTAAACCTAGAATAGTTCAATGGGACCCACATAGGTCGCCTTTTCTTTATCTTTTATGCCTGAGTATTTAACCCCATGGGTGTATACATATGCTATATAGGGATGGTTATTTAAAGTGTATATAGAAATTTAAATGGTTCATATATATACGTATAGTGGCATCATACTTGGATAGTCCTCTCCTTAATTATTGAAAACATGTTATCTCATTTTGAGTTTAATTATTTATGAGGTCTCAGTTTATTATAATCACAATTACATCCTAAAGTGTGTTTTCTTCTGTAGAATATAATTAACATTTTTTTAACTAATCCCAATTATAAAAATACTTATGGATAAATAAAATGTTTCAATTTAATTTTTAGGATGAATTTCCTAATTATGATTGGATTTTATTTAAATAATTATTGTTTAAAATTATTTTTGACAAAACATTCTTGTGTGACTTTTGGAATTAACTAAATAATTTTATATGTACAGTTTTCCTTATAAATGGTACATGGTGTTTTAAAATTGGGAGATTAAATTTTTTAAATGTGAAATATAAATAAATGTTTCATCTTAAATAAAATCTTAAGGATGGTTTTTTAGTATTAACCATCATGTATGGGAAGATTAGGTGTTTCTTGATCTTACCTTAGAATGGGAGCATGAGTGATACCCGTAGGCCTCTTCTTTTATTGATTGAACCTAAAATATAGGTGGTAGGGCCTAATGAACATTTCATCATGACCCAGTTATTTGGTCAACTCATTCTACTTTTTTAAGGAGATAGCCTAAGGTATGTACTACCTTCATAACCATAAAACGTTTCTAAATGCATGTGAATTGTTTCATAAGTGAGGCATTATTTGTTCTCCAATTTCCTTGTTAGGAATATTAGATTCTAAAATGACACTTTTTTTCTGGATTGGTGTTCGTTTAGCAGTTTGTTATTTATGGGTTTGAGCATCGTGTAATTCTCATTTTTAGTAGGATATACATCCCAAGGGCATGGTTATCTACTTAGTAAGTCATGTGACATTTCTCTTTCTTCTTCTTCAGGGTTGGGCGACTCGGGAAATTGTCCACTTTTTTCTAGTCAGATTGGATAGTAAGACTATGGGTTGATTCTTTTTTCGACCATAAAAAAACTGAATTCATTAGGACAATATTTCTATTTATAATACCTTGGAAATTTTTTCCAACTCATGGAATATTAGGATAGCATGCATTGATACACACAGTACCTGTCAAATTTCTAAATGGTTCAATGAACAATTGGAATTCTGTGGGAACTGTTAAATATTTTCCCACCGATCATCTCCATGGTAGAGTGACATATCTCTTAAATCACAATAGACTCAACATAATTCTGATGTTAATCTCATAAGTTGAATATGTGTTTTAAAATATTGGTCAGTTTTTTCTTGTTCTTATGCATAATGTTATGGTGTGCGTAAACATAACTTGGGAGGTGTATAACATGTACATGTAGAGAAAATTGGGTATAACACACTTGTAATAAACTATTATATCTCTTCATTCGGTTTAAAGATTATGAAATAATTTTTTCTATATCTATAACTCATAATTAGTGGCCATTAGATCATGATCTGTGGAATAATTTCCCATTTTTAGTAAATCTAGTGACAAGGACACTCTAAAGGTGGGGAGCATCACTGAAATTATGGTTAAATGTGTCCCTCGAAGTAGAAGGAACAAAACCATGTATGACCACTTGTAAATGGTAAGTGATACGTTTAAATTACATTGAGTATAGTGATATTCAATTTATGTTAGTGCTTGAGAGGTATCATGATGGTGATATGGTTAAATGTTTTCACAACCTTTGAAAATGTTGATAGACAGGTCAGAAATCATTGGATATTATTGAAAAATTCTAGTATTCTATAGGAGGTAAATGTATCATAGTCAGGTAATGATGATTCATCATAAAAAGAATTTGGGATCTTTTAAAAAAAGTCAACAAGTAGTGGTTTTATTTCACTTCCTTTTTATAGTCAGAAAAATTTTTGTTCAAATATATATTGAGAACTTCATGTTGATGTAACAGGAGTTCCTAAAATACTTTTTGGTAATTATTAAAATCATTGTATTTTACACTTGATTTATAGATGATCATGTCCCCCCATCTTGACATCATCTTGGGTACACTGAGAGAGTGTCAATTATACTCCGAGCTAAATATTAAAAAGCCCTTCATTTTGATAAATAGTTTCATTCAGAGTTTCATACATGAAGTGTAGTTTTTATCGAGGCATAGTTGGTTTTGAGTGATACTTGGGTTCCCAATTAATAATTATTTGGATGGACTCATGGGAACATGTAGCTTCCTTCTGATTTCATTTCCAATTAGATTTCATTTTTTACTCAATCGGTGTTTTTAATGTAAGGATATTGTATTTTTACCGATGCCTCAATTGTAAATTTAGGACTGTGGTTTTCTGGAAATGAGATCCTTAGACTCCATTTGATGATTCTAAGGCTACCATGGATTTTAGTCAAGTTCAGATGGTGTGTTTAAAAGGGTACTAATCCAAGTGTTATGGATTGTGTATATGTCATGTTCATGATGTGGAATGAAAATATAAATGGATTTTTTAGATAGAGTATTCACTGGAAGATTTATATATGATTTTTTGAGTGTGATTAGATAAAATATTGATGTTCCTTCATCCAAAGGCACTGGTTATAGCTTTTGAAATTCATCAACCATCTAAGCATAGTTTTTTTATGGTTGTAAAATTGAGATAGTTTGACTTCATAAATATATATATATATATATATCATGTCGATGTGGAATGGATTTTGAAATTTCTTTTGGATGAGGTGAGTGAATCATGAGTCAGATGAGGATTTTATGAAAATTCAGCTCGAACTAGCTAAAATGAGGTCGATTGGGAGTCGACTGTTTATTCAATATGAGAATCATTCTATGAGTATCATTATAATAAAATGGGAATGCTTAAATATACAATCCTAAGGGTGGAGATACCATGACAAGGATTGGCCTTTCAAATGCTAAACCCTGTGGTGGGGAGGGCCATATACCAGGTAGTTAAAGAGATAATGATGTGATCATGTCTTCAGTATGACTATCATGGGTAAGATCTGTCTCAATGTTTTAGTTAGGAGTATGATCACTAGAATTGGTTTTAATGTATCATGTACCATTCACTTAATGTAATGATTGGAAGTTTTTTGGGTGTTTAGAAATTCAATGCGGCTGTTAGATTAAAAAATCACGACCCAAGTTTGTTGGGTGTTGTTCTCTTTATTTCCCTAAGGATTCTTGGGGATAAGATGATCTAAGGTTGAGAGATTGTAACATCTTTGTTTTTGAAAAAGATGGAATTTTCCAAATAAACTTGAATTTCTATTTGGTGGAAATTTATTTTTACAAATTGAGCTTAAGAATGAAATTTTGAGAGATGGAAAACTTAAATGTGTTTTTAGACTTAGTTTAAGGCCTAGAATTTTCCTTGGGTGTCCTTTCAAGTTTTTAAATCCTTGGACTCCAATATCAAAAATCTAATGGAGGATTATAGGGGAAATGGTTTTCCTGAAACCATGTAGCCCTAGGATAAACCATGTGGCTGATCTAGTAGACATGTAGGTCTCGTACAATTTGGTCTAACCATGAGTGAGTAGCCACATGGACTTGAGCCTAATTGATGGTTTTTAATAGAGGATAAATGAACGTTTTGTGCATAGTTTCCCAGACCATGTGAATAAATCATGTGATCCCCCTTTTAAGGAAATTATTGAAGCACAGTTGCTGTATGGTTTGTCCAACCATGCTTCCAAATTGTGCACCTATTTAATGGGGATAGAAATTAACATTTCCCCCCTACTTGAATATTTTCTTTTCACCTACTATTATTTTAATATTATCCATGGACAACAACTCTTATGTATCTCTACTTCTACCCCTATAGGTATGAGAAGATCTCCCTCATTTGATGATTGTTTCAATCACCATTCATCACATTGGAAGCGTATCAGGAATTTTTCTGTTTCACCAATTTATATTGAACCAGACCGATTCAATCCTCGATATTGGAATATTATATAATAATTGGTATAAGTTAGGGGGTCTATTTCATTTCTATTAAGTTTAATCAATTATAAAATTGGATCATTGTGTTGAATACTGAATTCTTCGGTGTTTCCATTTTTTTGTAAAACTAAATGTCTAAAACCTAATTCCTTGAATTAAATAAATGTTAACTTTGAATTGTGTTGTTGGATGTTTTATTCTCTAACATAGACCACCCTTAGAATTTTTTTCTTGTATACATTAAATTAAAGTAATTTTTATCAAATAAAATCACATGATGAGGTGAACAATCTTATAAAAATACATCGGTTTAATTAAATGGATTGAATGAGGAAGTGTAATGGTGTATTTTTTCAATATATCATCTACTGGTGACCCAAATCCCTCTTAATAGGATGACTCCTTCTCCTTCTAAATGCAATTTTTGAGATGTGTGTGATATGCTTGTTAGAATGACTTATTTTGTATACCACTTGCATGTGTGGTGTTAAATATTATGGATAGTTCACTAGGTCCTCATAATTTTGATGGTGAAATGAACCAAATAATTAAAGAAATGGTTAGCCAATATTGAAATGGTATGTAGGTGTGATCCTCTTTAAATGTAAATGAATTTGGTTTGTCATTTTTATAAATAGGTCCAATCTATTTAATTATAAATGGATTTTATTAATGGAATGTTATAATAATGGAAGCTCTCCTTACTGATGACAGATTTATATAAATAGAATGGATGAACACATGGACTACTTTCTAAATGTTAAATGAATTATATTAAAAATGATCTCATTCACCTTGAGTGATATCAGTTTCCTTTTTATGGAATTTTCAGATAAGGGCTCATAGGGAAAATGGATTACCTTATATTTCCTAATGATAAAAGGAACCATGAGTAGGGTAATTATCCATGACATGTCACACCCCCTTGGTTGAGGATGTTTTCATGGTGTTCATGTCACTTGGGTTGTTGAGAATGATGTTCCATTCCCCCTTGATTAGGAGTTTGGGAATGACACTCCTCTTTATTATTTATGAGACACATCATTGTGTCCAATATTGATTATAGTACCTTGGAATGTCCATTTATCTTCTGTTTCATAGGATCCTCAAGCATGAAGAACCTTAATTATTATTCAAATATTATTATTATTATTATTATTATTAGGATTACACATTGACACATGATTTATGCCTCGGGTCTTGGATAATACTATGTATCCATACATATGGAAATAAACATCACTATTTATATAGTGCATAGTTATGCATGAATCCCTCAATATATATATATATATATATATATATATATATATTATTCCTTAGAGTTATTTTAGCACAGTACAAAGAATTTATGGTTGACCAAGTGTCATTGAGGAACCTTATCCCGACTTGTTACATTTATTTATTTATTTATCTTTTGTTTATTTATTATCTCTGCACACTGTCATAATTTATGTTCATAGATTAGATTATTCTTTAGAAATGATTGGTATTGGCCTACTGAGTATATCTCAGACCCTACATGAGTCTCTATTAAACTGGGGTACCAGAGTAGATCGAATGTTTTCAGATCCTTAGATTATTACTTATTTTGTGCATTTTACATGGGAGATATAATCCCAAGATTGAGTTCGTACTTTGGATGATCATGGAGTTCGGCTTTAGGATTTTATTAATTTTTTATATTGTTATGTCATGTATTGTATAGTCCTTCCTGCTATACTTTTCATGTCTATACTTGTATCGTAATATGGATATGTATGCATGATTGTATTTGTCATTATCCATTTTTATTCAGTAACTAAATTTTCCTTCTGCTGCATTGTCTTATTTTTATACTAATTTCGATGCTTCTTAATTATTTATTAACTATTATACCATTTTTATACTATAATCATGAGGGTATAGTCTCCCCATACTACTATTATTATACCATCGTGGTGAGTCAATAGCCTCTATCATAAAATGAGGCGTGCTTGAGGAAATGTGGTGATTAGTTCGGCTACCAGATTTATAGTCATTCGGGATGAGACATTACAATTGTCCATATAGAATATGTGAATTAACATAATCATATCCCAATAGAGTGTGAAACCTAGTGTGAAGTAATGGAACACTCACCATGAACTCGAATGATGGCCAAGATATACCCAACCAAGTCTTTTCAGGTTTATTACCCCTAGATGAATCTATGCCAAAACCACGTCCACTTGTAATACCTAGAAAGTGATATATTTCTAGGAAAATCACACAATAACTATCTTACCCCAATTTTATCATGTTATACTATTATTATAAAAATCATTAAATTCATTCATATGGTTATGATCTTTAATCTATGTTTTTCATAAATCTATTTTTGAAGGTTTCTATTAAACTTACTATAATACCAACTCTAAAGACCCGAACTCTATTAGCCTAGAGTGGATAGTTACTTTGTTATATTGGAACTAGATATAAGAAACCTTGTGACCCCCTGATATTTCATGAGAAGTATATTTTTTATGTCTTATTTTATACGCAAAATCAAAGGAATCTTTCATGGCACACAACATTAGCTTGGCTTGTGTTACATGCAATCGCGACCTTCCTCGATAACGTCAATAGTATGCAATACCGAGTTTCAATAAACAACGATATATTATTATAATATTATAAACTAGCCGTTATTAATAGTATTAACTTAATTTTTTATTTTATAACATTATTATTCATCTTATATATTTTCTAGAACATGGTATGATAAAAAAATAAATTTTTCGGGTAAAATAAGTATTTTTCATAAAATGCAGTTTTGCCGCCTTTTGATGGTGCACCGACATTAAATATAGTTTTTGAAATTTTTATACATTAAATTTGACAAAATAAAATTCTAATTTGGAATCAGGATATAAAAATTATCTTTGGATAAAATTTTCATATTATTCTGATAACTTTTATATTTTAATGAATAGTAAAAACACGCTATATTTTAATTAAAAACAACTTTTTTCATCGCAATAATTTATATGGTAAAATTTTAATATTTAATGGTTTTAAAGTTTAAATATAATATATTTTTACCATTTAATATAGTGTATGTAATTAGCATTAATTTTACATTGAATTCATAGATAAAACATTTCAATCTTTGGCAATGTTTTAACTTTTAAAAAACCGTTTTTTATCAATGGGATTAATTTTAAATTAATTACTGCAACATCTGTGTTTTTAATTTTGAGAAATGGATTCCATATTTTTATTCATTGGGTCAAAATTATGTTAATAGGTTACTTTAATTTTTTTGAGATTTTTAATAGTAACTACGGTATTTTTTATTTACTGCAGTGAAAGGTAAATCGGGTAATTAAGGGTAAATATAAGATTATAAAATTATCATAAAACATTCCAAGATCCTATTTGATGAATACAAGTCGACCCATATCACATAAGGGTCTTAATAGATTCATTTCATGGACTTTTGACCATGAAAAAATATAATTATTATTAAAACCAATGAAAGTGACAACATGCCACTCTTTTAAATATTATAAGTATAATAATTTTAATTTAGTGATAAACTTCTTGAAACTTCGAACATGAATAGTCTCCAGAAATATAATAAATTTACATTCATCATATGAGTTTATTTATAATTTTTAGGGAATAAATAATTATCATTAATTATGACACAATAGTAATGTTGAAATTATTTTATTGATTGAAATATCAAATAAATGATTTTAAAAGTATTAAAATAAATATTATATGAACTATTTAATGTGATATTATATTTTTCTAGATACAAATGACATGTTATGAATCTATTAAATATTTTATTTTGAACATATCTTCTGTATAAATTTTATTTAAACACAAAAAATGAATAGTGTCAAAATAGACACTATTGTTAATTTATAAAAATTACATATTATAAAATTGTTTAAAAATCACAAAAATATTTAAAATTTATAAATTAAAAATTATATGGTCTGTAATGTAATAAATTATACAATTATGGACAATTCACAACATATAAGTATTTATTTATAATGATTTAAAATTTAGAATATTATTACCACAAATAAAATTAAATAGATTATATATGGATAAATCATGTTGAAAATGTTTAAAATAAATTCCCAAATTGTATAAATTTTATTGGCTGATGCTATTACAACCCTATCTCATATATTCTTCAGATATGAGTCATTTTTGGTGGTTTTTAAGTGGGGTTGGAATTTATTATAAATTAGTATTTCGTATAATTCCAAAGGTGCCCCTCTCCTCCCTTATAAAAGGGAACATCCTCCCTATCCTCCTCACACCACTTTGAGCCTTCAATATCGGCCAAAACCTTCCAATTTCTCTTCTCCACTTCCCTAGAAACATCCTAGAGGTCCTAGTCTTCTTCAAATACGAATGTTAGTGCCCTAAGAAGAGTTTTTAAAGAGGCGTGTCGAAGAAGAGGTAATATCCGTTACCAATTCTATCAAATTTATTTCTTCTTCTACTTATTTGTCATTAGTTTTTTCATTATTAAGTAATAAAATCAGTATTAATCATATAATGATATTTTATTATAAATATTAAACAACCCTATTTCACCTTCTGTCCATCCAACAGAAAATGAAATCGCCACGCGTGTGTACTTACGGAATATCGTCTCCACGCTATGGTGTAATCTGTTTTCCACCACCACCTTACTTGGATGCGTATAATGGTGTAAATAATAACTATATATGATTATTTTAAAATTATATTTATTCTGAAATAGTATACATACACTTCAATACAATTCTACGATCATGGAAACGATATCATCGCTCGTGCGTACGTATGGCATACCGTCTCCACGATGTGATGCGACTCGTTCAACATGATCTTCATTGAAAACTGATTATATAAATGAACTGAATGATTAAATATGATATATATTACACTAATAACATTCTGTAAGTAAGGTATCTATTACCTAAAAATAAGAATAATAATTTATTCGAAAAAACACACATAAGAACATAAAGAAATAAACACCTGAATAACAAGTAGCAATGAAATATTACTAATAAGAAGCTAATGATATGACCATATATGATATAATAACAATTATTATGATTCTGGAATAAGTAAATGATATTATTTAAATCATTATACAGGAGGTTCGGACATGTACAAAGCATATCAGACCTAAGGTAATGGAAAATCTCGCAATCTCATTTTATCCGAGATTGTTTATACTTAAGAATTTATAAGGGAATATTTATCATCCACATCCATGTTTCCTAAATATGTAATATTATTTCTATCCTCCAACAATTTTTTAAATCCAATATTACTCATTGGTGAGTTTTAGTAAATGATATGAAAGGAATCTTGTGTCGTTTTTCGTACAAGGTACTTTTTGACTTTTTCGGCCAAAGTACGAGAAGAATGTTTTTTTAACTTATACGGTATGAATGGTTTTTTATGATTTCATAGAACATTATTTCCATAAAGCTTATTTTACAAGTTTTCAAGATTATTTTTAATCAACTTCTTTTAGATTAAAATTGTAAGACATGTTAAGAAAGGAAAAATGTTTTTGAAGTAGAAAGTATATTTTCCTCAAGAATGGAGTCCAAGTGTTTTATAAAAATTATTTTCCATCTAAGATAATATAGGGTTCTGTTTCTATCCCTATTTTACATTTATTTGATTTTGTTATGATGGAATTAATTTTATTATGTCCTTTTATCTTATAGGGATTATGTTATGATGGCATGATGTTTAAGAATCCCAATTTTATTACATGGGTTATGCTATGATGTATGATTTATTATTTTGTGGCACACATAAGAATGGTTTCATTATGAAATGTTTGGGACTTATATCTCCCTCCAATTAATTGGGTAAAGATTTATATCTCTTGAGATAGACATGGCTGGAACTGCAAGTTAATCTGGTTCAGTGATACAGGACTGGAACGAGAAGTGAACTCGGTTCAGTAATGGACTTTTTCTGCTATGATAGTCTTGGAAATGAGTCCTGACTAAAATGAAATGATTTTCTATGATTATGTGTGTATTCCACAAAGTTTCATGTTTTATGTTATGATTATTTGGAATACATTTCACCACTATGATTTATCCTATGTTATGATATTATGTGCAGGTTAAGATATTCAAAATATTATGTTCTTATGAATATGATATGATTGAAATTTCTATTCTTTACCCTTACTGAACATTTTAGATCACCCTTTTGTATTATTTCTTTTCCCCAGGTTAGGAAGAAGGGTATTAAGTAGGATATTCCAAAAAGGGACTCTAGATATGATGAAATAAATGGGAGACAACATAGATGATTTATGAACCAGTTGTTTATGTTTCCTAGTTTCTATTGAAAATATACCTATACGGTCCTTTCATGGTTTTGTTATATGTTGTAATAAGTGTGCTTCAATTTTGATGTAATAAAAATGTATGTAATGTATGGGTCGTTATAGTTGGTATCAAAGGAAAGGTATAGTCAACCTTTGGAAACTAGGATGTGAAAACCCTAGAAAGAACCCTAAGGATATGTCTAAGCATAGAACACAATATTAGTGTTTTAGAAATGGCCATGAATAACCTATGATAATACCTTAAGTGTAAAATTTTATTTTTGATTATGTGGCTTTCCTATTATTATTAGTGTTTCTCACACTATTCTTATTGGTTTTAGTCAATGGCTGGAACCCAAAGGAACCGTGTCAATGCTGAATGTGACAGGAAATTCAATGATTGTCCCCCTAAGAAACCAAAAATTATGGGAGCTGGAATGAAAAATCTTGTAGCCATGCTCACACAAATTTCTCCAGTTATAAACTATGCAGGACTTCTAAACGAGCAAAGGAAGGAGAAACGTTCTGTTGAATCCTTCATGATGTAGTGTCCACCATCATTCAACGGGTCTTCTGATCCATTAGTGGCTGAACAATGGATTAGTACCATTGAAAAGATATTTTTAGTTCTATAATGTTCTGAACATGACAAAGTCATCTTAGCATTGTATCATTTGGAAGGTGATGTTGATCAATGGTGGAATCTTATCAAGAATACGAGGCAAAGAGATGAAATTGAGTCCATGGAATGGGACAAGTTCAAGAATTTATTTTTCAATAAGTACTTCCCTCTTATTCTTCAAACAAAGATGGAGAAGGAGTTTATTGAACTGAAGCAAAAGGATGATGAATCTGTTGGTACCTACGAAGAAAATTTCACAAGACATGCAAGGTACGCTTATGGAATTATTATCCAACCTGAGAGTAAGATCGATCGATTATTTAGTGGCTTAAAACCAAGTCTTCGAAGGGTGTTAGCCATAAGGGACTTCAATAGCTACGAGGAATTTCTCCGATGTGCTCTCAAGGTTGAGATGGACATTGGAGAAACCCGTCAGTCATATGGGTTTGATAAGAAGCGGAAAATGGAATTCAAAGGAAAATATAAAGACCATAAAGAAAAGAAGATGAGTTTTCCTTTATGCTCAAATTGTGGAAAAAAACATGGAGGGAATTGTCTTAAAGGGACGAGAAAATGTTTTAAGTGTGGAAAATAAGGTCATCGGGCAGTTGAATGTCGAAATAATGGGAAGAAGATGTCTAATGATGCGAACAAATAAAGGGATACACATAATGCACCTCCTACACTTCAATGTTTCACGTGCAAGGAGATGGGGTATTATTCCAATCAATGCCTAAATCCAAGGGTTGTTGATGATGATCGACGTCAACAAACTCTTAAGGCCAAATACAAAGGAAAGCCACATGCAATTACTATCGGCGATTTGGAGTGCGATAACAAAGTGGTGAAAGGTACACTTACCATCCACCCTAATGTAGAAAATGTTTTATTTGATTTTGGATCCACCCACTCTTTTATTTCTGAAGAATTTTCTAAGGGTATCACTGTATTACCTCAAAAATTAGATGTTGAGATAGCTGTGAAAACTCCTAATGGAACAATGGTCACATCAAAAGTTTATAATTCTTCTCCGATTAAAGTTTGTGGTAAATTGCTTCCTAAAAATCCTGTGATCCTTCCTATAGTGGAATTTGATGTAATTTGTGGCATGGATTGGATTTCTTTATACAAATCTCATATCAATTTCCAAAGAAGGGAAATCACATTTAATATTCCCGATCAATCTATTATCATCTATCGATGCAAGGATGAATATAACCTTACAGTGGAAATTTCTTCCATATTTTGGGTCTTGAGTGTAATAAATGAAGTTTATTTATCTCCAATGGTTGGATAGAAACTCACGATTAATAATACACTCATTGTACGAGAGATTTATGATGTTTTCCGGAGGAATTTCCTGGTCTTCCACCAAATTGTGAAGTTGAGTTTTCAATACAACTCATTCCGGGTGCTATGAACATTTCAAAGAAACCTTATAAAATGGCCCCAATTGAGTTGTAGGAATTGAAGAAGAAACTCCAAGAGAATCTTGATAAAGGATTCATACGCCCTAGTGCGTCACCTTGGGGAGCACATGTTCTATTTGTTAAGAAGAAAGATTGATCAATGATACTCTGCATTGATTATCGAGAAATTAACAAGATCACTATCAAGAAAAAATATCCTCTCCCATGCATTGATGACTTATTTGACCAACTACGCGGAGCTAAATAGTTTTCCAAGATTAATCTTCGTTCAGGGTATCATCAATTAAGTGTCAAAATGGAGGATATACCAAAGACATCTTTCCGTACAAGGTATGGACACTATGAATTTATAGTTATGCTATTTGGTCTTACTAATTCCCCTGCTATCTTTATGGATCTAATGAATAGAGTCTTTAGAGACTATCTGGATCAGTTTGTGGTAGTCTTTATAGAACATATTCTTTTCTATTCAAAGAGCATGGACGAACATGCATATCACTTGAGAATTGTATTGATTACCCTGATAAAGGAGAAGCTTTATGCCAAATTTACCATGTGTTAATTTTGGCTTCAAAAAGTTACATTTTTGGGTCACATAATCTCAAAAGAGGGGATATTTGTGGACCCAGCAAAAACAGAGGTTATCGAAAGATGGTCAAGACCAACAACAATAACTAAGATCCAAAGTTTTCTTGGTTTGGCAGGATATTATCGACATTTTGTGAATGATTTTTCACGATTATCTAATCCACTCACCAGGTTGACTCGAAAAGGAGTTAGGTTCACGTGTACGGAGGAGTGTGAAGAGAATTTCAAGGAGTTGAAAAGAAAGTTATCCAGTGCACCTGTGCTCACACTGTCTTGTAGTGGAGAAAGGTTTGTGATCTACAGTGATTCATCCAAGAATGTATCGGGGTGTGTTATAATGAAAAACAATATGGTTATAGCTTATTCCTCACAACAGTTGAAAATCCATGAGCAAAATTACCCAACTCATGATTTGGAGTTAGTTGTGGTAATCTTTGCATTAAATATTTGGAGGCATTATCATTATGGTGAAAGGTGTGATATTTATACTGATCATAAAAGTTTAAAGTATATTTTCACACAAAAGGAGGTGAATATGCGCAAAAGAAGATGGTTGGAGCTGATTAAGGATTACGACTGATCAATTCATTATCACCCTGGGAAAGCAAATAAGGTGGCAGATGCATTAAGTCGACAAGACCATGCTAGCTTATCCATGATGAGGATCTCAAAGGATCCAATATTGATGGATTTAAAAAGTATGGATCTTGTAATTATAATGGAAGTGGAACAATATTATCTTTCTCAAATGAATTTTCAGCCATCTATACATGTAAAGATTAAATAGGTATAAAAAGAAGATGTAGAGTTACAAAAGAAGGCGAGAAATGTTCCTGAATTCAACCTTGATTGTGATGGGATAATAAGGTTCATGAATTGGGTTTTTGTTCCTCCCATATTAGAATTAAAGAAGGAGCTTCTAGATGAGGCTCATAGTTCTTCATTCTCTATTCATCCTAGAAGCACAAAGATGTATAGGGACCTGAAAGAGTACTTCTGGTGGGATGGCATGAAAAGAGATGTTGCTGAATATGTCTCTTGATGCTTGGTTTGTCAGCAAGTTAAAGCTGAGAGACAGAAGTCTAAGGGGTTGTTACAACTATTACCCATACCCGAATGGAAATGGGAAAACATCACTATGGACATTGTCACTGGAATTCCTAAAACATCCAAAGGAAATAATGATATCTGGGTCATATTTGATCGTCTTACGAAGTCGGCACACTTCGTTTCTATTAGAGAATATTTATCTCTGGATCGTCTTTCCCGGATATATGTAAAGGAAGTGGTAAGATTGCATGGAGTACCACTTTCCATTATATCTGATCGGGATCCGAGTTTTACCACGATGTTCTGGTGAATTCTTCAGCATACTCTGGATACAGAGTTGAGTTTCTGCACTGCTTATCATCTTTAGACAGATGGTCAGTCTGAGAGAACAATTCTAACTCTAGAAGACATGTTGAGAGCTTGATCTATGGATTTAAAAGGGGGTTGGTATTGACACCTACCTTTGGGGGAATTTTTGTATAATAATATCTTTCACTCTATCATTCAACTGGCTCCTTATGAAGCTCTCTACGGGAAGAAATGTCGAACTCCAACTTGCTGGGAAGAAGTTGGGAAAATAAAGATATTAGGACCTGATCTTGTTTATGAGATGGCGGAAAAGGTCAGATCTATTCAACAACACATAAGAGCAGCTTAGAGTCGACAAAAAAGTTATGCGGACAACCGAAGAAAAGACCTAGAGTTTGATGTGGGTGATAAAGTGTTATTACGAATATCTCCTTGGAAGAGAGTAATGAGATTTGGAATGAAGGGCAAGTTGAGCCCTAGGTATATCGGTCATTTCGAAATACTGGATCGTGTTGGGAAGGTATCTTACTGATTGGGGCTTCCACTGAATCTCTCTCAAGTTCACGATGTGTTCCATGTATCTCTCCTGAGAAAGTACATACCTGATCCTTCACATGTACTAAGCTCAGAAGTTGTATCTCTAGAGCATGATATTTCTTATGAAGAAAAGTCGATAAAGATTCTAGATCGTAGAGAAAAAGTTCTACGGAACAAGACCACTCACTTGGTTAAAGTTTTATGGAGGAACTACCAATTATAAGAAGCTACATGGGAGCTTGAGGGTATGATGAGGGATAGGTATCCTCATCTGTTTGTTACGAAGTGATGAATTTCGAGGGCGAAATTCTTTTTAAGGGGGATAGAATGTGACACCCTAATATTTTATGAGAAGTATATTTTTTTATGTCTTATGTTATACACAACATCAAAGGAATCATTCATGGAACGCAACACTATCTTGGCTTGCGTTACACGCAATCGTGACCTTCCTCGATAGCGTTTGTAGTATGCAATACCGAGTTTCACTAAATAACGATATATTATTATAATATTATAAACTAGACGTTATGAATAGTTTTAAATTAATTCTGATTTTTATAACATTATTATTCATCTTACATATTTTCTAGAACATGGTATGAGAACAAAATAAATTTTTCAGGTAAAAAAAGTAGTTTTCAAAAAATGTAGTTTTGCCGCCTTTCGATGGCGCACCAACTTTAAATATAGTTTTTGAAATGTTTATAAGTTAATTTTACAAAATAAAATTATTCATTGGAATTAGGATATAAAAATTAACTTTGGATAAATTTTTCATATTATTCTGATAACTTTCATATTTTAATGAATAGTAAAAACACGCTATATTTTAATTAAACACAACTTTTTTCATCGCAATAATTTATATGGTAAAATTATAATATTGAATGGTTTTAACATATAAATAGAATATATTTTTACGATTTAATATATTTGTATGTCACTAGAATTAATTTTACATTGAATTCATAAGTAAAAATATTTCAATCTTTGGCAATGTTTTATCTTTTAAAAACCCGTTTGCTTAACAAACGGGATTAATTTTAAATTAATTACTGAAACTTCTGTGTTTTGAATTTTGAAAAATGGATTCCATATTTGTATTCAGTGGGTCCAAATTATGTTAATAGGTTACTTTTTTTTTGAGATTATGAATAGTTACTATGGTAATTTTTATTTACTATAGTTAAAGGTAAATCGGGTAATTACAGGTAAATATAAGATTATAAAATTACCCTAAAACATTCAAAAATCATATTGGATGAATAAAAGTCGACCCATATCACATAAGGGTCAGACTAGATTCATTTCATGGAATTTTGACTATGAAATAATATAATTATTATTAAAACCAAAGAAAGTGACAACATATCACTCCCTTAAATCTTATAAGTATAATAATTTTAATATAGTGATAAACTTCATGAAACTTCGAACATGAATAGACTCTAGAAAGATAATAAAATTTTATACACCATATGAATTTATTTATAATTTTTAGGGATTATATAATTATCATTATGTATGACATAATTGTGATGTTGAAATTATTTTACTGATTGAAATATCAAATAAATGATGTTAAAAGTATTAAAATAAATATTATATGAACTATTTAATCTGATCTACTAATTTTCTAGACACAAATGACATGTAATGAATTTATTAAATACTTTAGTTCGAACATATCTTCTATATATATTTTATTTAAACTCAAATAAATGAATAGTGTCAAAATTGACACTATTGTTAATTTATAAAAATTACATATTATAAAATTGTTTAAAAATAAAAAAATATTTAAAATTTATAAATTAAAATTTATTTGGTCGAAAATTTAATAATGTATACAACTATGGACAATTCACAACATATAAGTAATTATTTATAGTGATTTAAAATTAAGAATATTCTTACCACAAATAAAATTAAATAGATTATATAAGGATAAATCATGTTTATAATGTTTAAAATAAATTAACAACTTGTCTAAATTTTATTGGTTGATGAGATTACAACCCTAACTCATCTAAGATTCGAATTTGAGTCATTTTTGGAGGTTTTTAAGTGGGGTTGGAATTTTTTATAAATTAATATTTCTTATAATTCCAAAGGTGCTCCTCTCCTCCCTTATAAAAGGGCACCTCCTCCCTCTCCTCCTCACACCAAATTGAGCCTTCAAGCTCATCCAAACCCTGACAATCTCTCTTCTCCACTTCTCTAGAAACATCCTAGAGGTCCTGGTATTCTTCAAAGGCCAATCTTAGTGCCCTAAGAGGAGATTTCAAAGAGGCGTGTCGAAGAAGAGGTAATATCTGTTACCAATTCTTTCAAATTTATTTCTTCTTCTACTTTTTCTTCATTAGTTGTTTCATTATGAAGTAATAAAATCAGTATCACTCATATACTGATATGTTATTATAAATATGAAACAACCCTATTTCACCTTCTATCCATCCTATGGAAAATGAAATCACCGCGCGTGCATATGTATGGAATACCGTCTCCACGCCGTGGTGTAATCTGTTTTCCACCACCACCTTATTTGGATTGGTATAATGGTGTAAGGAATAACTATATATGATTATTTTAAAATGATATTTATTCTAAAATAATATACATACCCTTCAATAAAATTCCACGATCATGGGAATGATATCATCGCTCATGCGTACGTACGGCCTACCGTCTCCATGAATGGATTTTTATGATTTCATAGAACATTATTTCCATGAAGCTTCTTTTACAATTTTTCAAGCTTATTTTTAATCAAATTCTTTTAGATCAAAATTTAAGACATGTTAAGAAAGGAAAAATGTTTTTGAAGTAGAAAGGATATTTTCTTCAAGAATGGAGTCCAAGTGTTTTATCAAAATTATTTTCCATCTAAGATAATATAGGGTTCTGTTTCTATCCCTATTTTTACATTGATTTTATTTCATTATGATGGAATTAATTTTATAATGTACTTTTATCTTATATGAATTATGTTATGATGGAATGATGTTTAAGAATCCCATTTTTCTAACATGGGTTATGCTATGTTGTATGATTTATGATTTTGTGGCACACATAAGAATGGTTTCATTATGAGATGGGTGGGACCTATATCTCCCTCTAATGCATTGGGTAAAGATTTATATCTCATGAGATAGACATGTATGGAATGACAAGTTAATCCAGTTCAGTGATACAGGACTGGAACGAGGAGTGAACTCGGTTTAGTAACGGACTTTTTCCGCTATTAATGTCTTGGCATTGAGTTTGACTAAAATGAAATGATCTTCTATGATTTTGTATGTATTCCACAAAGTTTCATGTTTTAAGTTATGATTATTGGGATTACATTTCACCACTATGATCTATCCCATGTTATGATATTATGATTTCTTGTTTAGGTTAAGATATTCAAAATTTTATGTTCTTATGAATATGATATGATTGATATTTATTTTGTTTACCCTTACTGAGCATTTGACCTCACCCTTTTGTATGTTTTCTTTTCCCTAGGCCAAGAAGAAGGGTATTAAGTAGGATATGCCAAAAAGGGACTCTAGATTTGATGAAATAAATCGGAGACAACGTAGATGATTTATGAACCAGTTGTTTATGTTTCCCAGTTTCTAAAAACACTATAACTATACGTTCCTTTCATGGTTTTGTTATATGTTGTAATAATTGTGCTTCAATTTTGATGTAATAAGAATGTATGTAAAGTGTGGGTTGTTATAAACCTCATCCCAATAGACTAAATAGGTTTGTATTATTTGTAAACTACATTCATACTTGACTCTCAAATTTCATTTGTAAACATAAAATATATAACATTGTGAAAGTAAAAATTCTTCATCCTTGAACACATTAAAATATTCCTTCGTTATATACTAGGAAAAGGAAACAAAATAAGGGTGAGCTCAGATACTCAGTTAGGGTTATTTAAAGTGAAATTTATCATGATTAAATTATTTATAGTCAATATAGAAAGGTAAATAAATAAATACACTTTTCATTTAATCATTAACTTCTTCACAATGAATAATATCATAGAAATAAATGATGATAAAATAATGCCACATAAATAATCACAAGAGTTTGAATATAATATATAGTTTTCATAAATATTCAAATAATAACATGGAAATCAATAATTGATTTTGTAATTATGGAATTAATAATTTTTAACATCATAAATATAACATTGAGGCCACATTCAAGGAAATGTTACATAAATGGGTAAGGAACCAGCTAAATACCTAAAATAGTTTGTCTCCTAAGAAATACTGATGCATCAAGGGGATATATCAATCCCCTCCCATCACTAAATAAGTCCAATAAATTCATCTAATGAAATTGGATAATAACAATACAATACATAATCAACATAAACCTTCATATTGAAAACTAGAATATTAATATTTCCACAATAAAATTGATCGTAAACCATCCAAAGAAAAAATAAGTATGATATAAATATATAATATCCCCAATGTATTATATGAGAAATAGAGGGTTATTATCATTTATGAACAGAAATACATTAAAATTTTAATTAAAAACATTATTGATGAAAATAAATTTTTCACATTGAAAATCATTTTTAAAAACTAAAAACATAAAAAAAATATTATAAGAACATTATTTTTGAAATACCTATTGAAAATTTTCAACTAAGAATCAAATAATTGAGTTTTCATGACATCATTAAATTCCATTAATTAAATATAAGTAAAAAACATTCATTTCACACTTTTATAAGAAAAGTAAAAAAGTACATCAATCAGAAAATGATATGAAGATTCGTTTTAAAAAAATTTAAAATGTAAAACATTGATAAAAATGTCTTTGATAAATAATTACAGAATAGTAAAACATATTACATAAAAGTTTAAGGAAATATGGATATGAAGAAAAATATTCCTGCCTGAGTAGAAAAACAAAGTATGTTTTTCATTAAAATTATTATTTAGACCTCTTGAGTAATTAAAAGTAGAAAATTAAAGGAAAACATATAATTTTAAAATATAAAGAGGAAAAAATATATTGGTTTTAAAATAGAAAGATATAATTTCCTTAGTGGAGACTTATACATAAACAATCCCAAATAATGATGATATTGTGAAATTAACTGTTACCGCATTGGTAACTTTTGAATCAAAACCCCCATGAATGAAATAAAAAAAATGAAACATTAAATACCATAAATATAAAAGTATATTTGATATAATATATCAAATTGATTGTATATACACCTCATAAAATATGATAGGTGTATTACGTAACATATATCCCAAAGAAGACAATTTGAGACTAATAACCTTTACGAAGATCATATATTTGAAGTGATAATTAATTAATGAAATATTATGTGTAGAAAATGTAAATATATAAAAACAGTTGGTGGAATTAAAATAAAATACAATTAGACTTAATTTCACACATAATCATGGCCTTTCATAGTTAATGAAGTATAAGTATAACCTATTGAATGGAAATTTAATTAAGAAAACCCCTACAACTTGGTAACTTTCAATTCAAATACGTTTGGATAAAATAATTAGAATCACAACATTAAATACCATTAATTATGAAATATTCATGATATAGCATGTAAAATGATATTATATAAACCATATAAAATAAATTACTTGCATAACATTAAAATATGCCTCAATTAAGGGAAATTAAGATGAAATACCTTACCTCAGGTATGACTCATCACGTACGTTAATAATATTCATAAATAATAAAATTATTTTAATTATTTAATTTCTTAAGAACCTTTTCAAATCTATTATTCCATTTATTTTATTTATTACCATGTTATATTTTTTTACATAATCCTTTATGTTCACATTATACATTTTAACAATATTCGATTCATATACCTAAAATGGTATCAGTAGATTGAATATGGTAAAATAGGTCATTATCCCATAATATATAGAATAATTATTATGAAATAACTATCATTTTTGATAAATAACTTATAATTTTTAAACCAATCATGAATTGTGCCTATGAAAAACGAATTACTTTACAATCATGGAGATTGTAGGCCATATGTACGCATGAGTAACGTTTTCATTTTTCAATGATCATTATGGAAATAAGTTAAGTATTACTTTATATTTAAAAAATTATAACTATATCATAAATATAATATTATTTATTTAAATAAACACATATATATATTTCATGTGATGTGATGATGGAAAAAATCACATCGCTTCATTGAGTTGGCAGTCCACACATACACACGAACGACATTATCATTTATCAATGCATAGAAAGGTAAGAAATTATATGATATGTTATATTTTTATAATTACAAATATTTAATAAATATATTATATAGACATTAAATCCATCATTATAACCAGCCTTGAGAGGCAGTTATTGAAAATAAATTACATCAGTTCATGAGGCGTCAGCCTATCATACACACAAACAATAATTTTGTTTCCCATTTGAGGGAAGAAGAGATGGATATAGGGTTTGAAATTAACATAATAATATATTTAAGTTATTTTTTTATTTAGTAAATTTTTAATAAGATATTAATGAGGTATAATAATAAATAAAACTAAAACATTTTGTTAAAATCTATACATTTTCTTCAGACAACTTCCTTTTCTTTACACATTAAGCCCTCTAAGGATTCTATTATGCCCAAAATGAGACATATATAATGTGATGAGGGATGTTATGAATGGATTTGGGTATTTATTTTCTGAAATAAAAATCTTTTTAAGTGTGAAGAAAAGAGGGTAGGGGTGTCAATTTATAATGAGGGGAGGGGGATTCTTGACATTTCTTAAAGTATTATACTTATATAATTACATTTTCACTTTAAAATTGATTAAAATGATATAATTAAAATATAGGATGACCATGTTTCTAAATTATATAATAAAATAAAATTTTTACAAATTTATATTATGTTTTAACACTTTTATATATTTTAACCCATGTTCACATTTTTTGACAATTACTGTGATAACAAAGATTTAACTCTTTATGAGATAAGATAGTTAATATAAAATCAAAAGTAGACCATAAATTTACCATGGTTATTAATTTAAACCATATATCAATCACTTTAATGAATTTATTATTTTTTTATTAATTTTAAATCATTTAAAAAATATTATTTGTTATAAAATATCATTAAGATAGTTTTTGGAACTATTTAATTAATTTGACTTTGAAAACAACATGAAAATAATTAAATTTGAATATAATACATTAAAACATCCCTAACATGTTATATTTATATTAAAAAATCATGGAACACAATAATTCTTTCAAATTATACGTCTTTTAATATTTTTAAAATTATTTATTTTATTTTTCTATTCATTGAAAAAATATTGTGTTGGTATTGTGTAAGAATTTAGGGTGATTATTTCTTTAATAAAAATAAAAAATACCATGATAAAAATAAAATATTTATATCTAAAATTAAAATTTATAGCCTAAAATATGCACTATATATCTCTATTTCAAAAATTTAGATATAATAAGACAAAGAGAATGACATTATTTATTTTTCTTTATATAAAATAATATAAAGGTCTAAATCAAAGAAATATATAACCATGTTTCCATATTTCCAAAAACATTATGAAAATGGTCAAACTAAACTCGCACAATATGATTAAGATAGATTTTAGGGTCATTTTTTAGTCTATATCATATTATTTTTATCCTTAATTACCCGATTTTCCTTTATCATGGTGAAAATTATTTACTACGGTTACTATTCATAAAGACTAGAAATAAAAGTTATCTATATAAAAAATACAAAGATCTAGATTAAAAATATGGAATATATATTTAAATATACAATTTATATAATCATCATAAATTAATTTTAGATTAAAATTCAAAACATAGCGAAAAACAGTTTTTCAGAAAAATGCTATTTTAAGTATAAATTTTTTTATTCCAAATTCAACCATTAAATTGATTCCAATGAAATAAATTTTATTGTGAGTAATATAATAGAAATAATTTTACTTTAAATCCATTTTCAAATAAAATAAAATTTTGTAAATTCTTAAAACAAAGTACAATTTCCAATAAAATTTGGTATTTTTCACTATTCATAAGAAAATCAATCTTTTCAGAAAAATCTCATAAGTGCATCATTAAATAATTTTTTTATTTTTATTTCAAGAATGAAATTATTTTTATTAAATAAAATTTATAATATTTTTATAAATTTATTATTATATTTTCTCACAAAATGCAATAAAACCAATGTTTGATGAAAATGTATTTTTGAAGAATAAAATGACTGATAAAAAATTGGGTTCTTAATTCCTAATAATTAATAATTATATTTTTATTTATTGGTAATTATATATATATATATATATATATTATAGTTCAGTTAATCTTATTCATACCTTCCAATTAAATAATTAGGTTATAATTGTCATATTTAAATAATAATATTTTGTGGGTCGTTTAAGCTTGGTGTTGCACATCATATAATGTCTTATTTTAAAATATAGTGTTATTACATTCGATGCATAAGTTGGTACATGTTTTTGTGTATATTCCATATTTTTCATTTCATATACCCAAATTGATAAAGGTAGGGTTTTATAACTAATCATTGATTTGACCATGTCGTGTAAGGTAAGGTTCATCCTTTCACTAACACCATTACACTGAGGTGAATAAGGATGAATGAGTTGGGAAATTATCCAAAACTCTTTCAATTTATCAATTAATTTTTGGTTAAGATATTCTCTACCATGGTTCGATTAGATATTCTTAATCTTCTTACCAAATTTATTTTCTACTTAATTCTAATATTCCTTTAAAATGTTAAGTATTTAGACTTATACCTCATTAAGTAGATATATTAATATAAACTATAATCGTCGGTTAAAGTAATTAATTAATAAAAACAACCCCTTTCCTCTACTAGAAATTTATCACATACATTAGTATGAACCGTTTCTAATGTTTTGTTGGTTCTTTCTCTTATCCCATTTAAAGGTGATTTGGTGACATTACCTTGTAAAAAAGTGTGACATACATCCAAGGGTTTTAACTCAATAGACTCTAAATTAATTATCTGGTGTAGTTTGGTTAAACACTTCTTATTTACATTACCTATCCTGATATTCCTTAGGCAGGTAGGATGTGAGTCATTCTCTATGGATTTTTCATTGATTTCTAAAACTATTTCTTTAAATTCACGTATATACAACCCATTATTAATATGTTCCATACTATAGAATATATTACCATTATAAATAAGATATAATTTACTTCAAAACATGAAACAAAATCACATAGTGTCTAATAAAACACTAAGATTATGTTTCTATTAAAAATGATACAAAATAAAAATTACTCAGTATAAAAACCATTCCACTATGAAAATTAAGATGACAATCTCTCACAGATAATGATTCTCCTCTCAAACCATTTACTACTCATAGATACACCTCATATTTTGTGATCAAATTGAATCAACATGGTTCCTATATTTGATTAAAAATATGTGATCCACATGATTTATCGAATACCCAACTTGTAGAAATAGATATATTTCATTTAATGATATATAAATCTGAAGTAGATGCATCACATTGATTATTCTTGCTAGCTATGAAATTATTTTTCTAGTGGCCTTTCTTGACACATGAAAAGAATTATTCCTCTATATTATTTGTCTCCCTTTGTATCCTTGTATTATTTTAAGTGTAGTATATCATTTTCTTTGACTTAGACTTATACCTTGAAGTTTATCCTTTCCTTTCCTTAGCATGCTCACCGTAAGTACCAAAGAATTAGAATTCCATATATCTTTATCTTCTTGGTGAACTAAAGTAAAAAAAAAATTCAGTGTCTTATTTATGTTATTCATATTTTAATTAATTAACAAATTTGAGAATATATGTGTTAAAGAGTAGATAATGATAATGGTTTCTAATTATTGGTTTAGTTTGAACCCAGGGGACTCCAGTCTACCAATGTACCATACATCTTGAGTACATTAGGACTTTCTTGATTCCCATATTCTAAAATAAATCTATAATGGGAATTGGATATCCCATATATTTCTAATTTAGATATCTCTATATATAACTCTTAGAGATAAGATATAATTTGGAAAGTATTTTTTTCCTCGTGCATTTTTTGTAGATCACTAAACATAGATTACAACATGAAGAAATTAACATATAGAACAACATCCATATGATAATTTTATTTATCATTATACACATTTTTCACCCACTAAGTGCGATTAGTATGAATTGTGGATTCTATAATATATGACTTCTTATCTTGGACTATTATTTTGTGCATGTGCATGTACCACTCCTAAAATTTATGGCCAGTCTGTATAATCTCTTTATCCAATATTCATCACAATGAAGTTGAATTGGATGTAGTTTCCATTTGATATACACTAAGTAAATTTATCATATTATTACATTATCATGATTACTGTTAAATATTTTCAAATTAATAATTTTAAAACTCTCCCACTAATTTATCAAATCCTATTATCCCTCATCTAATAGATTCAGAATACTTTGTAACATGAGTATTCAAGTGGAAACGATCCTTAATTATATATTCAAATACTGATATATGGAATTTTTACTACACAAAGAGTTTAAGGTATGATTTGTAATATCTAATCACATTACATCATGGCTACTTGATCTATTTATTGGAGTCCCATCTTCTACAAAGGGTTGCCTTCTAATGCTCAACAATTTGGCTCTAAAGTTGCAACAAGATAGTTATGTATAATACTTTGCAACCAAATTTAGTTGATTCAACCCATCACTCTTATAAGAACTCCCTGGTATTAAGATACACCTTTAAATAGGGTTAATGGAAATCTTGAACAATAATTAGTGTCCAAATTCCAGAAATGGAATACAATTAATGACTTAATATTTTCTTTATGGGATTTTTTAATTTAATATCAATGAATGAAATCCTTCCATATTTAAAATGGTTGTTATATGTCATTGAACTCACAAAAAAACCAAAATTTAAATTGAAAAATTCACCAAACATGTTTATTTTATACAGGTATTCTTTTTTATTATTATATTATGTTATCGTGTGTAATAAATACACATTCAAAAAAAATAAACCATGCATAAAAAAAATATTGATGTGATCATCTGTCATTAACAATTAGTTAATCCATAATTTTGAATAACGGATTAACCAATAACTTAGGAAAATTCCTCAATTAAATATCTTACTTGAATATTAGTTCCTAAAATAACCCTAATAAGAACCCTTATAATTGTAATAACTAATACGGTAAACCCCAACATAATTCACTAGAGAACATAATCATTACCCAATCCATTGGATAGTTATACCAGGCTCACTAAATCATAAAAAATTTCCAAGGACTAAAACATGTATAAAATACCTAGAATATTTCATTTCAATCATCAAACTCAAAAAATTCAATTTTCAACCCATAAGAAAATCATTTTCGTATATTGATATATCATTTCCTTTAAAATCAATTTTTTTTAAAAAAATCTTAGAAAAAAGGGAAGGAAGGTTTCTCCTTGTATAAAACATTGAATCTAATAAATTAATCCAATTATAAAATAAGATTTTTGGTGTTAGGAAAATTCATTTATTCCATATATGTTAAAATAGAACATTAATATTTTCTTTTGTTAATTCAGCTAGAAGATTCTGTATAATATAAATATATATAAATCCTGTTGAAAACCATTGAATTAAAGTAAAAAAGATATATAAAATGTCATTAATAATTTACTTATTTACATATATAAAATTTAAAAATATAGTTTTATTAATATTGACATGGAATAAAAATATTTAGAAAATATACTTTTAATACATTTAAAAGGTAGTTATTAAGGTAAAGTGTCCCTTGCCTCAAATTCAACTCATAAAAGTCGTTTTTTAACTTAATGAAAAATAAAATTATGTTAATTATTTACTTTATTAATACCCTTTTTTAAGTTTATTATAACATTCATTTCATTTATTATTATTTTTTATATAATTACTTAATCAATCAAATTCACATCAGATGTTTTGATGATATTTGAATCATATGTCTAAAATGACTATAGTAAGTTTACTATGGTTATATAGATCATTAATAAACCATATATATAATAATAATAATGATGTAATTATAATTTTTATATATCAATTATTATTTTAAAACAAACCATGTATGATAGTTTTGAAAAATGAATGATGTTACAATCCTGGAGACAGTAGGTCATACGTACGAATGAGTATCATTTCGATTTTTTAATGAACATAATAGAGAGAAGGTAAGTCTTATTTTATCTTCACATAATTAATATTATATAATTAATATCAAATTATTTCTTAAAATATGATTATATATATCATTCAAATTATGTTTTCATGAAAATTGAATCACATCGCTAAATGGAGGTGGTGATCCACATGTAAACGACGTTATAATTTTCTAATAGATAGAAATAAAAGAAATTTAATGATATGTTATATTTATTTAATTATAAAATTATTATAAAAATCATATATATATATATATATATTTATATATATATTAAATCCATTATTATAAGAAACCTTTTGAGGTGGTCATGGGAAACGAAATGCATCGCTTTGTGGAGGTCATACTCTACACGTATGCACGAAGAATGTATCCATTCCCCATTTGAAGGAAAATGAGATATAAAAGGGTTTTACCATAGTCATAATATCAATAAAATATAGATTATATACTGATTATAATATATCATCATGTTTTAAGATGATTTTAATATGGTTCAATAAGAACTAATATGAAACTCACAATTAAGTGTTATACTAATTCTTCATAAAACCACCTTTTTATTACACCCTATACCGTCTAGCTTGGTCTTCTGACGATAAAAAATCCTCTAGGTCATGGATAGTAAGGTTTTGAATTAATTTGGGTAGGTATTGGAAAATGTTGAATTTTAAAGGTGTGAGGATGAGAGGAGAGGCGGTTCCATTTTATAAGTGAGGGGAGGGCATTCTAGGAATTTCGTAAAAGTATGAAATTAATATAAATTAATTTTCTTATTAAAGTTTCATAACATTGATATAATCCAAAGTTAATAGGATTATTATTAATTATATCATAACATCAAAAAAAATTAAAAAAGTTTAGGTGATATTTTAACCATTATCTCTTAGTTTTAACCCCCTCGTAAAACCTTTTGATGATTATCATGATATCAATGTTTTTACTATTTAGGGGTAAATAAAGTTACTAAAAAAGGAAAAGTTGCCCATAAATGTACCATGGTAGACATTTTCAACAATACCCCATTCACGTGGACTAATACATGATGTTTTTTAATTTTAAAGTCATTTAACAAAATATATTTTATTATAGAATATAATTAATTTCATTTTTGGAATGATTCATTTAATTTGACTTTAAAGTCATAAATATAATAATGGAATTCAAATATAAACCTTTCCCAAAACCCTTTCCCTATTTCTAAAAGGAATATTTATTAACATTTTTTATGGTGAGGGTTTTCAACAAATATATTTTAAAATTTCAAACCCTTGATTTCTGAGATCATGTTCAGATTACAAGGGCGCAATTTATTAGGGGGTGTAACAACCAAATATTTTAAAAGAATACAATATTAAATAGCATATATTACATGCATCATCAAGCATAAATGCATGAATTGTTTTTATTTTGTTATTGTTATAACATAGCTATTGAATTGGAGAGTATGAATATAAGTAATCAAATTATGAAATATATATATATATAGGTCTTCATTAATAAAAATCTATTTTTAAAATTTTCTTAAATAACCATTCAATTTTTACTAATCTTATACTTGAAAAATACATTTTCTTCAAAAATTATTTTTATTGCTTTTTTCAAAAAAAAAATATAATTAATTTCTACCACTTTTATGAGTATTCTTTGATAAAAATGATTTCATTTTTGAAATATTCTTATCAAAAATATCTTATGGTGAATTTTTAGGATTTTTTTGAAAATATTGTTTTTTCAGTGAATAGTAAAAAATACTAACTTTTATAAAAGTAACTTTTATATTCATTAAATAAATAAATTTAAAAGTCAAATTTGATATTGAATTAAAATAATTCCCCTTTAATTATAAAAAATCAATTTAATTACATGTGTCAAAATTATACCTTATTTTTGAAGATGTTCATTTTTGGGCACAAAACACATTTTTCTAAAAAATTATTTTTCATTGTGTTTTGCATTTTTTGTCAAACATTAATTTCTAGATCTTATAGAAATCAAATCTTCAAAAATAGATTCCATATTTGGAATCATGATTCCCAAATTTTTCAAATAGTTCTCTTTTATTTTTTGTCATTATGAATAGTAACTGTGGTAAATATTTGTCATCATGGTTAGGCTAAATCAGGTAATTAAGGTTAAAAAATATGATAAAGATTAAAAAAATAGCCCAAAAGCATTCATTTAATCTATTTTATGAGTTTTATTTGACAATACTCATACAATTATTGAATTTATGGCAATTGTGTGCTATTTTTCTTTAAAATTGGCTTTTATATTATTTTAAGTATAGAAAAATAAAAAATGCCACTCTCTTGATTTTGAATGTCTCATATATGTACATGTAGGGATAAAAATAATTTTTGAATAAATATTAAAATTTATTTTGATAATAATGAATTTATTTGTATGATGGGAATTTATTTATAATTTTTATTGATTAAATAATTACCTTAAATTATTACGCATCACCGATATAATCCTTGTGCAAACAGTATAAAAATCAAGTAAATGATTTTAAAAAATCTAAATGTATTTTAGTTTGGATGAGTTATAGTGCATCACAAATTTTATAGATATATATAACATATTAGGGATTTTTTTAAAGTATATATTATAATTAAATTATTATCTTTATGACTTTAAAGTCAAATTAAATAAATATTTCCAAAAATGCCCTTTATAATATTTTATAATAAGCAATATTTTATTAAATGATATAAAATTATTAAAAATATTATATTCATAGAAGTAGCTATTATACGGTTTATCATATTATAATTACTTTTATTTTTATAGTATTTTTCTCAACTCCTATATTGTAAAAAACTTTGATACTTTAGTAATCATCAAAAGGGTTAACGAGGGGTAAAAACAAAAAAGATAAGGGTGAAAAAATAACCAATACTTTTCCAAATTGTATTGTATGAGAGTATTTTTAATTATAATAATACTGTATTCTAAATATATAAAATTTATTCCACTTTTATATTAAAGTTAATTTATTTTAATTTAATAGTTTAAGCAATTTAAAGAGTTTCCCTCGCCTCGCTTAAAAAAGACAACATAGTCTCCTATAATCCTAATACATTTTTAGAACTATAGTACAGAAATTACTTACTAAAATCCTTTACCAACATCTATAAAAATTTCCTAGAGGTATTATTTTTATCATAATTACAACCTTATAGGATTATGTTATAAGGAAAAGGAAGTTTTCTGAAGAATATGTATAGATTTTTACCAAATGTTTTAGTTTTATTTTTCTACTACAACCTTTAAAATTCATATAACCATTGTGATATAATTAAATTAGAATCTAAATTATAATAATATTTTATTATGTTTATTTAATGAGATTAATACATCTTGTTATTCCATTAAATGGGAATGGGAACCATCATTGGTGTGTATGTCACACTATTTACTTGTGAATCGATATAATTTGTTTTCCATCACCACCCCTCATGGATGGTTATAATGGTGGGTTTAATGTATATATATAAATATATTATATTAATGGAATAATTATAATTATTTTAAGATAATATCCTAAATATTTTCTTACCATTCCATCCATTGTAAAATGATAACTTCGTTTGTGTGTGCGTGTAAGCTATCACCTCCACGAAACGATGTGATTAGTTTTTCATCACCTCATCAAATGGATGGTATATATAAGTTTATTTAAATATATAATATGATATTTATGGTTTAATAATAATTTTTTAAAAATAAAATAATATTTATCTTCTTTACCTCATATTCATTTAAAAATTGGTATCGTTACTCATGCATATGTATGACCTACTGTCTCCATGACTATAACGTAATTCATTTATTATAACCATATTTATTGGTTGGTTTTAAAAGTATAATAAATGTATAAAAATCATAATTATTTAATTATTATTATTATTTATATGATGTAATATGTATCTATTTGAAAAATTTCAACATATTGAATCCATTTGTAAGTTATGAACCGAACACCCTCAAAACACCTCACATAGACATAACTGATTAAGTAATTAAATATGTTATTAAAATAAATGAAATAAATAGTTTAAATATAATTTATTAATACTATAAAATATTAATAATAATTAAAGAAATTGATATAAATTTATTATATATGTGTTAACGTACATACATATCATGTCTAGGCTCAAGGTATGGGATTTTGTCTTAATTTCCCTTCATTGGGGCATATTTTAATGTTATGCACCTAATTACTTTTATATGTTTTATATATCTCCCAATTCACATGTTATATCATTAGTACTTCATAATTAATTATATTATAAGTTACAATTCAAATTATTTCATCCAAGGGGATTTGAATTGAAATTTACCAAGTGGTAAGGTGTTTCTTAACCAAATTTCAATTTATTGGATTATAGATCTACTTCATTAAATTAATTATGCCATGATTATTTATGAATTTATATATAAAGTGTTTTATGATATATTTTAACTTTTTCTATGTGTATTTACATATTTTCACATAATCACTTCATGGATTTATTATGACATTAAAAAATTTATGATCTTCACAAGGTGTTTGTTTATCTCAATATTATTTTCTTGAGGTATGTTTCATGTCATACACAATGATTTATTTGAATGGTGTAACTAATTACCCAAGAATAAATTTAAGAATATTAATTTATGGTATTTATATATCAATATCTTTTTTTTCTTTCAATTAATTTTGATTTTGAAAGTTACCAAAGTGGTATAAGTTTTATGTTACAATCTCATTTCATTTCAGGATTGTTTACGTTCAAGGTTATTTTGGGGGAAATAATATTATATTATTTTCTTGAACTAAATATATTTTCTTCTAACATTTTTATTAATTTGGTTTACATGTTTAGTTTCCATTTCCTCCCTTATTTATTTAATAATCATCATGAAAGTTGTGTGTACGTGATAACGAGCATGTAACTTATTTTAGATCAGGAATATTTTTATCCCATATCCATGTTTTCTAAAATGTTTTTAAGAATTTTATTTTATAAACATAAATTATATCCTAAATTTATTTCTTATAATCTTTTAACTTTTTTAAAAGGTTTTAAAATAAAAGTTCCTAGCCTTTTCTTCAGGGGTCACTTTTGAGTCTCTTTATAAATGTTTCAAAAGAATATTTATTTTTATGATTTATGACATGAACATATTTTCCAACAGTCATGAATTTTATTTTCGTCAAATATTCATTTATAATTTTCCAATTTTATTTTACAAGAAAATTATTTTCATAATATTTTGGGAATTATTAGTTTTTAAAAGTGATTTTCAAAGTGGAAAGGGTATTTTTCTCAAGAATGTTTTTAATAATTTTTTAATGGTATTTTTATTCACCAATGACAAAAATACTTGTTGTTATCTATTATCCATTAGGGATATGATGTAATGATACCATATTAATTCTTTCTCAAGATTTATTATAATTACTTCAAAGATATTTTCATGTAACCCGTTTAGTTTCCATTGGTAAATCATGCTCTAAAAGAACAATGGTTATTGTAATGTTAGAAAGTGAAAGATTCTAATTGTTTTGATTATGATATAGTACTTAAAAATTATTTATTAAAGAAATATTGTGTAGTAAAACCAAATAATTAAGGTAATTTGGTAGATATATTATGGGTGGGTCTATTATATCCCCACTATTCATTGGTAAATAATGAAAGAATGGACTGAATATAAGTAACTCCTAAGAGAAAACATAGTTAATCAGTCAATGGGTTACTCTTAATAGAATTCTATATTAAATAGTTAAGGTAATCCTGTATGTAAGGTTTCATATAAGTGTTATATAAAGATAAATCTTTATCCAACTCATTTTAGGGATACACAATTCAGGGCCCACCCATTATAATAATAATCTAACATATGGGGCTATTCTATAAGTGTATCACTATGTATGAGTTCAATTGAAAACTCGATTTCACGATTTGCAGGTAGGGTAGGAAATTATTCTGGAAAGACATCAAAAAAACCCATATAATAAGTCTATCCTCAATTATGTTTTTATCCATAACCATCTAACATAAATACCCTTCATGGATATGAATTAATACCCACAAGATTAATTTTATGAAATTTTATTCATTTTAGGTATATGGAATTATGAATGATAATTTTTTTGTGATAAAGGTTGTGTTAATAATGGAAGAATATGAGATCAAATCATTCTAATCTTATGATTTGTGATGGTCTTGTTTGTGTGGTTTATAGGATTTGAGGTATATTTTTGGAATTTTGTTTTAATTTGAATTTTGGTGGTGAATGGAATCAGCATAGTACGTGGATCAGCTCAATACGGGGATTGAGATCATAATGCACTCACTAGAGCATTGCCATTTATATTTTGAAGAATGAGAGGGAATGTCTTTTTCATCGGTATTAGGCCTATGCAACCCCGCATATGAAAACTAGCCAAGAAGTCATGCAATGTTGGAGGCTTGACATTATGATGTAGTTGTTGGGGAGGGGCAGTTATTAGTAGTCTTGTTCTGGGATAACGTTTTTTATGATTTTAATTGGATGAGTTGTATGAATCTTATGGGTTCTCACTTTTTCCTCAAAAGTGTTTTGATAGTACATATGTTAAGTTTCCATTATTTTAGTTGAACTTTGGGTGTTATTATTGAGATTTTGGAGATTAATGTATAAAATTTTATTCCTATTGAATATCATCTTAACTCATGATAACCATTTTGGTTTTTTTAATGTATAAAGATAGAATGAAAACATGTTATCCTTTTATTGATCTTGTGATCGATGGGAATTTTATTTTAGTACTTCAGGTAAGAAAAAATCATCTTGAATAATATTTTCTAGGAATAATATGTATGATAGAAGTTGAAATTGATCAAAACAAAGTCATTGGATGAAATTTTTCATATGAAATGGAAAGAAATCAAGTACTTATATTATTTCATATTCTCAATACAGATCATATAATAATCAATTAAATATAAAAAATGATCTTGAAATAAATAGGTTTTCCTATTATGATCATTTCTGATGAATTTATGGTCTTTCATATTCTAAAAAACAAGTATAACTTTATCTCCTAAATAGATCATCCTTCCAAGTATATATTTTCACTTACCAATAATGTTCTCTATACCTATGGTTAACCTCATAACCTTGAGACTGAGAGAAGATGTTGGAGAGGATGTGATGGAGGACCATTGGATGATGACATCATATCGATATTAGATCGAGGATCGTGCACCAATAGAATTCATGGATATCACAAATGACGACAATGTAAGACTGTTATTCATCATAAATCAATCCAAACTCTAGGAAGGGTGTCTGAGTTGTATAATTCTCTCATGTTATTTTATCTCACTTGAACATGGATTAATTCCATAAACAATAATTAATTCACTCATCGATGGTATATTTTTTTGGTGGATTTAGTTCGTTGTTTATTTTCCTCTTCATTTTAATAATTCTTTGACAAAGAATCCAGACAAAAACAGACAAGGAATAACATCTGTTCCTCACATTTTATAGTTTATGTATTTATCCCATGTTTATTTATATGATCATCAAGTGTAACATCCTGACCCGGATTGCCCTCAAACCAATAGTCGGACCAGTCATCACATGACCTCAAGCGCGTCTCCCCGAACGCCAGAGGCCACCGACTCATAGCGAGGGTCTATGGATAGTCAATGGGGATATTATACCCTCATATTTAGAGCTAACATTGGTAAAAATAATAAATTCAAACAATAGTGGAAGTAGAAATAAAGCAATAGTCAACTGAATAAAGAAAGTTGACAATGCCATTTTGTACAATGCATGCATGTCATGGTGATACATATATGAAAGTGGTAAAAAACATGCTTTATATTTCAATACATAAAGAAGAATCAAACCATAATGGTGATCCCCATGAGCATCCCAAGCTCCCACTTGGTCCTTTTCTCCAAACTTCCAAGTACAAGCAAATAGCAACAATGTGCAAGTATATTGAAGTAATAACAGAATTGAATAAATAACCGACAACCCGTCCAGGTTCCAAAAGGACACCTGACAGTGATACTTGCTTCCACTTGTAGCCGGAAGAAGAGTCTAAAAAGGAACAATATATATATAAATAATGTATGATGAACAATTTATCACATTATTTAATATTATTTGTTTAACCACACAAAAAAATGTGCATGTTACCATTTTTATATTTCACTCATTTGAGTGATGTTATCATTGCATTACTCACACACACTTGAATGTCCAAGTTATCATTCCATGCTCATGAACCCACCAATGTCAATGTTACCATTCTATACTCACGCACCATGAATGTCCATGTTATCATTCGATAATTGTGTACCCGTGAATGTCCATGTTACTATTCTATACTCACACGCCATGAATGTCCATGTTACCATTCCACACTCACGCTCCCATGAATGTCCATGTTACCATTCCATACTCACGCACCATGAATGTCCATGTTACAATTCAATACTCACACACCCATGAATGTTCATGTTACCATTCTATACTCATGGACCCATGGATGTCCATGTTACCATTCAGCGATTCATAATATAATTAATTCATCAATTAACAATCACCATCAATCTAATTAAAAATTCAACAATTATTTAAACATAACAAGTCATTTTGTTATCTCAATAATTAACATATCACAACAATTACTCTAGTTAATTCAAAAATTAACTATTCACAAGGATACCATGTCAATACCACATAATTAATTCATAAATTAATTATATCCATGAAACCATCTCTATATCATGTAATTAATTCACAAATTAATTATCTCATCTCATCCCCAAATCAATATCTCATAATTAATACCCCAATTAATTATCTATTTTACATCCTCATAACACATAATTAATTCATAATTAATTATATCAACTTAACCAATTTAATATCTCATAATTAATCTTCCGATAAATTATCATCTCAAAACACATAATTATTTCAAAATTAATTTTCTCAACTTAACCAATTTGATATCTTATAATTAAGCCCTGAAAAATTATTATCTCAATGAAAATAATTAATTCATAAATAATTATCTCATATTAACTAATTTAAAATATCGTAAATAATATTCTGATTAATTATCTTCTCCATGAAAATAATTAATTCATAATAAATTCTCTCAACTTCAACAATTTAATATCTCATAATTAATTTACCAATAATTATTATCTCTAAGAACATAATTAATTATATCATCTTTACCAATTTAATATCTCATAATTAATCTTCTGATTAGTTATCTCCCCAGAGAACATTATTAATTCATAATTAATTATCTCAACTTAAACAATTTAATATTTCATAATTAATCCATCGATAATTATTATATCAATTATAATTTTAAAGCACATAATAAATTCAAAATTAATTTTCACAACTTTTCCCGCATAGTACTCATAATTACCACTTAACCCATGTGTGTTAACAAATAAGGGATTCAATAGAAAAACACATATCAATTATTCTAAATGAGAATACCAATATAAAAATTTTGTTTTTAGCTTGAAGGCAGCACTCCTCCGTTAGAGGGGTTTTATTACAAAAACATGATTTTGTAATCTATCTATTCATTTTTTACCAATAAGAAATTTGATCCAATATTTCAGTCAACTTTATAAAAAGCAGTAGATTAACAAAAACTTTATTTTTCCAAATAAAATCAATGTTGAGGACCCTACCTCAAAGAAATACCAAGACATGATTTATAACTCAAATCCATTGCTTTCTCACACACACGCACATCAATATAAATGTTTTCTCACTTGAAAATGGATCGAAACACCCTAATAACAATTCCAGCACCGAAAATTAGAGCCGTGGGGACCAACACACACCCAAAACATTAACTGCAACTCTAAACAACCACAAGAATCAAATTAAAGGGGTGTCAAACCAAATATTGTTTATATAGACTTACCTGAGAATGAAGGAGATGAAACAAAACGAGTTGAACCACTTCAACATCAGTGGAATTCATTGAAATATGGACTTACAGGTCTCTAGAAATCATATAAACCACCTAGAAATATAAATAACAAGAAATCTCAGTTAATCCTGAACCTAGGATTTTGGCCCAATGGAACCTGGGCGAAGGAGAGCTGAGATGAACGATGCGAAGAACAAAACATGCAGATAAGGACTTACCTTGATGAGAAAAACAACTTCAATGAAGACTCTGGGAGGAGAAAGTCACGTGAAGAGGGAGGTAGATAGGAGATTGGTGTTCCACACATAGGTGCGTCGTGCTCCCTGTAGGAGGAGGTAGAGGTGTTCCTCCCTCTTCTTTTTCCCTTAAAATAAATTAAAATTATAATTTAAAATATAATAATTAATATAATAATAATAATAATAACCATAATCTTACTATTATTACCCATTAATTTCATACAACTTTGATAAACCACAACTCCCCAATTACACATCATTAATTAAAATTACATTCCAAAAAATTTAATTAAATAAACTATCCAACTCATCATTGATAAATTAAATTCTTTCGACCTTAATTTAATTAAATAAATTCCCCCATTCAATGTCATTTAATTAAATTCCCTTCAATATAATTTAGTTAAATGAATTATTTATTCTCTATCACTATCTCGTTTAATTAAATTATCTCAACTTTAAGTTAATTAAATAAAACCCTTATTTCACTTTATTTAATTAATTTTTTAATTGAATTTAATTTAATAAATTCTTTAATTAATCATCATTTATTTAAATTCACTCATATTTAATTCAATAAAACCCTTGTTTAAATTTATTTATTTAATTTTTTTTCAACTAAATTTAATTAAATAAATTCTCCAATTCATCGCCATTTAATTAAATTATCTCATATTTAATTTAATTAAATAAACCCCCCATTTCACTTTATTTAATTAACTTCTTTTCAACTGAATTTAATTAAATAAATTTTCAAATTCGTTATCATTTAATTAAATTTTCTAATTATTAATTTAATTAAACAATAACTTCATTTAACTTTATTTAATTAAATTATTTTAAACTAAATTTAATTAAATAAATTCTTTAATTCATCTTCATTAAATTAAATTTTCTCAACTTTATTTTAATTAAATAAAACCCCAATTTCACTTTATTTAATTAAATTATTTTCAACTGAATTTAATTAAATAAATTTTCCAATTCATCGTCATTTAATTAAATTCTCTCTACCTCAAATTAATTAAATAAATTCCCCCATTCAATGTCATTTAACAAAATTATCTCCAAAAAAAATTATTTAAATGAATTATCCATTCTCCATCCCACCTCGTTAAATTAAATTTGTGAACCCAAATTTAATTAAATACCACTTCCATAATAAAAACCTTTATTATTATTATCATTTAATAAAACTCTAATTTGATAAAACTCAAAACTGGGTAAGTTGAACGGTTTGACTTGCACGATCTGACTGACCATGCGTAGATCGTGTGTCTGTTACTGGACACCTGATTTATCATGCACAACTGACCTTCATGGTTTGAATGACTATGTGAAACCCGTGCGAACGTCTCTGCTGGGCCTGATTCTCTTGAAACCTATCTAACCACCCGAGAACTCCTCAATACTTTAATCATTTCTGATACTAACATTCCAAATGATCCCAACTAGAAAAAAATAATCTCGAATCATGGTTTTAAAACTAACTCATGAAGTAAATGAAAAGGTTCAAAAACTTTTGTATTTTTAACCTGGTTCAATAACATGGGACTTTACAGTCTACCCATATTAAAAATGATTTTTCCCTGAGAATTTATCAGGAACTATAACAGAATAAACCAACCCACCAAGGTTCAAGAAGTATCATTTGAATGATCATGTTGCGTTCCCAAACCCCCAATGCACCTTTAATAATTTTAGAACCTCATGCCATGGCTCTTTCCTTGAAATGAAACATCGTCCCATGAAACCCATACCCATCATTAAACCTGAGACATGTCTTTAAAATGATTCCATCATCTACCAAATGTAAGAAAAAGTCCTCTCCCAACTTCTGGTGACCTTCCCAAGACAAAACATTGTATGTATATTTCAAAACTATCATTCCCCAGCACAAATAATGGCATAACAGAAAGATACCTGCATCCTGCATACAACCCAAATGACAACCACTTATCAGTCCCAACAAATTTTAAAACTTTAGCATGGCATAAGTTCGATGTTATCCCAATGCCTTTAGGATGAGGTTAAGATAGGGGGAAATCTAATATCATTTGGAAGATCACACTAGGAGTAAACCCATGTCATAAAAAGTTCATTCGAACTATCACCAGTCGAATCATTACAAAAAGGACCGGCTTCTCCTGCCAATGCGTCCTCAACCAAACAATAAGAGTGTCCAAGTCATCGAATAAAAGAATTATCTCCCTCAAGAACACTTTTTCAGAATCATAAAAAATGCACGTGTGATGTTCCACAAACCATGGTCACCACCTCAACATCTCACATTAAAGTTGAATGTTTAAACCAACCGGTGTGTCAAAACACCTGATTCTCAATATTTATACTAAGGAATATTGCACTTTAACAGTACCAAAATCAAAAATATCATATCCGAAAAAATTAATCTCAAGATCTAAGGGTTCTACATACCACTGGCTAGTCCCTTACGAAGCATACGCATCAACCCTTTCTCTTGGTCATGCAAAATATAAATCACTATGCTCAAAACCCCCTATTTATTTTCGCCATTACGTTAATTCATTTCAACCTCTAAACATTGGAATGAATATTTTAAAAATCACATATGATATTTCACAATAAGGAACATGGTTTTCAAACAATTCCCCAAGGGAAAAGTAGGCAAGCTATAACAAACTTCTTCTTTAACATTTATCATTTAGCATTATTTCATTTTAAAAAAGAAATTTAGCATCTAAATTTCATTTAATCTGAAGGCGACCTCTAAGGGTCCCATTTATTCAAAACATCTAGGTTATTAAAAAGGAAACCCTAAAATAGTTCATTTCATAAAATTCAACAGTTTTACATTTATAACCATTTCCAAACACATTATGGTTATACAAGGCTCAGTCACATGGGTTTCAATCTACCAATCGATAAGGCACTCATACACCTTACCACTGGAATTTGGCTCCCATTTATCATATTCAATATTTATTTAACATTTTTTTAACTTTAGCATCCCTTTTTAAATTATTCTTATACACGGGTTACCCTTTTCCCAATTATAAGGCACCCATACACCTTATAACTGATTTGGATCCCGTTGTAAACTCAATAAATCAATTTCCACTCATGCAACCATTTATAACTCAAAAAATCTATAGCATGTTGTCATAAGTAGTAATACAACCGAATGTTATAACAAAAAAGTATGGTATATAATTATCTAAACATGTTATACAAGCAAGCATGCTAAAGAAGATCAAAACATGGCATTCTAACCAAGGCACACAATAAAAATTTGCAGTCATCCTACTAATTAATCTACGAGGAATGTCATGTGCAAGGAATGTGAATCTCTATGTGCTTAATATGATTCATGTAATACGAATTCCTTTCCATATCAAGCCAATGAATTTTTTTTAAATTCACAAAATCAATAATCAATGGAAAATACATCAGTCACTCAAGGTGAAATCATATCAACTGTAACCTCAAATAGTATAAACATCAATTCCCATCCCTAGCCACTTGGTCATTTCCCATACGTGGGGTGATTAGTCCCAGGCATGGCTATTAACATAGCACTGACACTTTACTAGTATCATGTCTACCAACACAAAATAGAAAGACAAAGGAAAAAATATAGAAAACTTGAACCCTTTGATATCAATTTGTAACATCCCAACCCAGCTTACACTCGAACCGATAGTTGGACCAATCATCACATGACCTCAAGAGCATCTCCTTGTATGCCAGAGGCTGTAGACTAGTAGTGAGGTTATATGGATAGATAGTGGAGAGAATATACCCTCATATTCAGAGACACAATGGTAACAAATAATAAACTGATACAATAGCATAAGAAAATATAAAGAAATAGTTAACTAAATAAAGAAAGTATCCAACGCCAGTTAATACAATAAATTCATGTAATGGTGATACATATCTGAAATTGATAAACAAAAAAACATGTTTTACATTTCAATACATAAATATAGAAAAGAATCAAATGTTCAAGGGAGATCCCCACAAGCATCTCGAGCTACCACTCAGTCCTTTGCTCCAAACATCTAGGTACAAGAAAATAACAACAAGCAATGTCCAAGGTCATGTAAATAAGTAGAGTCTACTCGGGTACCCCAATGCAATGGCAGTCTGAATAGGGTGTGATATATAAATCTCAGTGGGACGGGACCACCAGTGTCTAGCTCAATCTAGACAATGAAATAATATTAAACAACGTGCAACTATATCAAAGCAATAACAAAATTGAATAAATAACCAACAACCCATCTGGGATCCAAAGGGACACCTGAAGGCGATACTTGCTTCAGCTCATAGATAGAATATAAGTCTGAATAAGAAATATATATATATATATATATAATGTATAATTAATTGTATATCACATTATTTAATATTCTTTATTTAACCACAGAAAATAATGAGCATGATACCATTCTTATATTTCACCCATTTGATTGATGTTATCATTCCATAACTCACACACACTTGAATGTCCAAGTTATCATTCCATGCTCGTGCACCCATGAATGTCCCTGTTACTATTCCATACTCATGCACCCTTGAATTTCCATGTTACTATTCCATACTCATGCACTATGAATTCCAATGTTAGCATTCAGTACTCACACACACATGAATATCCATGTTAACATTCCATACTCAAGAACCATGAATTATCATGTCACCATTACATACTCACGCACCCATGAATGTCCATGTTACCATTCCATACTGACACACCCATCAATTTCCATGTTACCATTCCATACTCACGCACAATGAATGTCCATGTCACTATTCCATACCCACGCACCCATGAATTCCCATGTTATCATTCCATAATCATGTACCCATGAATGCCCATCTCACCATTCACCGCTTCATAATATAATTAATTCATAAATTAATTATCATTATTAATCAAATTATTAACTCAAAAATTAGTTAAACAAAACAAGTCTTTTAGTTAACTCAACAATTAAATTATCACAATAATTTTTCTAGTTAATTCAAAAAATTAAATAGTCACAAGGAATCCATTTCAATACCACATAATTAATTCATAAAGTAATAATCTATAGGAAACCATATATATCACAAAATTAATTCTCAAATTAATTATCTCATTTTAGCCGAAAATCAAAATCTCATAATTAATCCCCCAATTAAATATCTATATTACAATATATTATCCATAATTAATTCATAATTAATTATCTCATCTTAACCAATTTAATATATCATAATTAATCTTCTTAATAATTATCCTCTCAAAACACATAATTTATTCAAAATTAATTTTCTCAACTTATCCAATTTAATATCTCATAATTAATCCCCTGATAATTATTATTTCAAAGAACATAATTAATTCATAAATAATTATCTCATCCTAACCAATTTAATATCTCATAAATAATCTTCCGATTAATTATCATCTCAAAGAACATAATTAATTCATAATAAATTATCTCAACTTAATCAATTTAATATCTCATAATTAATTCCCCGATAATTATTATCTAAAAGCACAAAATTAATTCATAGTTAGTTATCTCATAATATCCAATTTAATATATCATAATTAATCTTCCAATTAAATATCATCTCAATTAACTTAATAAATTCATAATTAAATATCTCAACTTAATCAATTTAATATCTCATAATAAATCCCCCGATAATTATTATCTCAAGTATAATTTCAAAGCACAAAATTAATTCATAATTAATTATCACAACTTATCTCTCCAAATATTAAAAATTGTTATTTTACCCAAGTTCATCAACATGTAAGGGCTTTAGTAGAAAAACACAAATTAGAAAGCTAAACGAACATATCAATCTAAATATTATGTTTTTATCTTGAAGGCAGTGCACCTCCTTTGGAGGGTTTTTTTTACAAAAATGTGATTTTGTAATCTATGAAATCATTTTATACCAATAATCAATTTTCTCCAATATTTCTATCAACTTTCTCAAAAGTAGTATATTAACAAAAACATCATTTTTTCAAATAAAATCAAAGTTGAGGACCCTACATCAAAGAATAACCAATCCATGAATTCTGACTGAAACTTATTTCTTTCTCACACACACGAACTTCAACATAAATGCTCTCTCACTTTAAAATGGATCACAACACCCTAACAATAATAAAGGCACCCAAAATTAGTGCGGTGGGGGCCGACGCACACCCAAAACATTAACCTCAACTCTAAACAACCACATGCATCAAATTCAAGTGGTGGGAAACCAAATATAGGGTATATAGACTTACCCGAGAATGAGGTATATGGACCAAAATGATCCAAACAGCTTGGTCTTCTGAGGTGGTTGTCAGAATACGGACCAATGGGTCCCCAGACATCTTCTGCACCACCTAGAACTGAAAAAAAAAGAAATATGGGTTAATCCCGAACCTAGGGGTTCATCCCAATGGAACCTGGGTGAAGGAGAGTAGAGAAAGCTGACATGAAGAATGAAACATGCAGAGAAGTACTTACCTTGATGAGATAAACAACTTCTGTGAAGACTCTAGGTGGAGATAGCCACGTGAAGAGGGAGCAGGAGAGGCGGGTGGTGCGCCACCCATGGGTGTTGCACCATGGGTATGTCACGCCCCCTGTAGGAGGAGGGAGAGGTGTTCCTCCCTCTTCTTTTCTCCCTTAAATAATTTATAATTCTATTTTAAAATATAAGAATTAATTTAATTGTAATAATAATAATAATAATAACCATCATCTTATTATTATTACCCATTAATATAACAAAACACAGATAAACCCCAGCTCCCCAATTACACATTATTTAATTAAATTATTCTCCAATGAATTTAATTAAATATGTTATCCAAATTATCTTTATTTAAATAAATTCTTCAACATTAATTTTATTAAATCAATTCCCCCATTCAACACCATTTAATTAAATTCTCTTCAACACAATTTAATTAAATGAATTCTTCATTATCCATCTCGTCCTCATTTAATTTAATTCTCGGAAGATTAATTTAATTAAATAAAACCCCCATTTCACGTTATTTAATTAAATTATTTTTAACTGAATTTAATTAAATAAATTCTCCAATTCATCATCATTTAATTAAATTCTCTCACCTTTAATTAAATAAAACCCCAATTTCACCTAATTTAGTTAAATTATTTTCAACTGAATTTAATTAAATAAATTATCGAATTTATAATCATTTAATTAAATTCTCTTAGTCTAATTTAATTAAATAAAACCAATGTTTTAATTTATTAAATTACATTCTTTTAAACTGAATTTAATTAAATAAATTCCTCAATTTATCATTATTTAATTAAATTCTCTCATCTTTAAATTAATTAAATAAAACCCTTATTTCAATTTATTTAAATTAATTATTTTTAAATAAATTTAATTTAAAAATTATCCAATTATTCATCATTTAATTAAGTTATATCAACTTTGATTTAATTAAATAAAACCCTAGTTTCACTTTATTTAATAAAAAAAATTCAACTGAATTTAATTAATTAAATTTTGAAAATCATCAGAATTTAATTAAATTATCTCAACCTGAATTTAATTAAATAAATTCCCCTATTCAATTAAATTTAATTAAATTCTCTCCAACACAATTTAATTAAATTAATTTTCCATTCCCCATCTCACCTCATTTAATTAAATTCCCCAACATCAATTTAATTAAATAAAATAGTTATAATAATAACAATTATTATTATTATCAATTAATAAAACCCTTCTTTGATAAAAACAATAACTCAAAATTGGGAAAGTCATATGGCTTGACTCGCATGGTCTGAATGAATGTGCGCAGATCATGTGTCTACTACTGGACACCTAATTTATCATGCACATTTGACCCACACAATTTGACTAACCATTCACAGCCCATGTGAATGTCTCTATCGGGTTTGATGCTATGGAAACCCATCCATCCACCCAAGAAACTCCTCGATCCTTTCATTATTCCCAATATAAACATGATAAATGATACCAACTAGTGAAACTTCATCCTGAAAAATTGTTATAAAACTGACTCATGCAGTAAATAAAAAAGTTCAAAAACATTCGTATTTTTAACCCAGTTCTAAAACACCAGAATTTACATCATGGGTGATTTATTTTTCCCATGGTTCAATAAATACCAAGTATATGATTGTTTCACGACCATTCTATGGCACAATTGATCAGTATTGTTGGTGCGTTTCATGATCAAGGGTGTGATCAAGGTGCAATGATGATGGAGTATGATTAGTGGTATATTGTATGGATCTAAAGATTCCATTCTACTTGGTTTTGACATGTGGATGAGATGGATGGATTGAAGGTGATATTTTCAGAGTAGATCTAAACTTGGATCCCTATGAGTGGTGATGATAGTGGTTGGCCGACACTGAATCATTGATTACAGAAAGGGTTATAGTGGTGGTAGAATGGAGAAAAATGTGGATAATAACTCATGGGTTCTATAAAATCTCATGTTACAATAATGTAATCTGGAATTACATGTTATGTGAGACCCTCTATGTGGAACTAGGGTTTCTATGGTGAGAAAAATATCACATTTCATGTGTCACCTATCACAATCTATGTGGTTTGTGTTGGCATCTCTGCATGTATCTCAGAGGATACAAGGGCATTGGAAGGCTAGGATACACGGACATGGCTAGATTACATAGGCATATCCATGTACTTTGACATGGCCATATGTAGACGGGCATGTCCATGTGTACACAGGTTAGTACGTGGGTATGGATAGTAGTATAAAAGAAGAGATAGATGGCATGGGTAGGGTTCTAAAAAACCTCTACACACCGTGTACATATACGTACATGACTTGTATTTGGAGGTTTACATGTCATGTGAGGAATAACCACATTGGTAGACTAAGGGTTGGATGGACATGTCATGTACTCCTGGTACACAACATGTACCCCCTTTGAGGGTGTTTGGAGCCCTTTGTTTCTTAAGTTTAGGACCTATAGTGTTTGAGTGTGACCCCTTTGTACATCCACATGAGGGTATATTATAGAATTTTTTCCACATCCATGGATTGCGATCTCCTATAAAGGATGTCTCAAATAGATTTTGTGTTGTCCCTCTATTTGAACAGAGTCTTATCCTCTATAATTTTTCTTAAACCCATGGTGAGGTTTGTGGAATCATTGCAACCTCTACACATGGGTAATTGATTCTCCATCAAGAAGGATGATTCAATAGGATTCTTTTCATCATTGGTATATGATCCCCTACATGGTGGGTTGATCCAAATTGGGTTTGTGGTGTCCTCTAGATGTCCTAGGTGAGATCCCCTATCGGAGTATCGAGGTCATCAAGGACCAGTGATCTTTCTTGGGTGGGGACCAATGATCATATCCTCATGAATGAGTATCTCTGATGATAGCATGTATTGTGGTGTGGGTTCTCCCAGAATAATAATTTCCAAGACTATTTGAGAAAAATACAATGGATGGTATTTTGGTTGTGACCATCGGGAGTTGTGGTGTCCTTCATGTGTATATCTAGGTATTGTTTATTAATTGATTTATATATACTTGTTATGAGCGGATTATTCTTGATGTTCCGTGTTTAGTGTTTTTAGAGTGTCCTATTGGGTATTTTTATATTGACCTCTACATTGGATCCTCCAACACAAGTCATGTCTTTTTCAGATGATGGCCCTTTTGATGGTGTCCTGGGTGGACAAAGAGCCAGTGCGGCATAGAATGAGCTAGATAGAATGAGGTGTTTTCAAGTTGGTTTCATTTTATATTAGTCCTCATCTTTCGAGTAGGTTAGACTCTCAAAAAATTTATTTTGGGCTTATATTTGGCCCATTATTGCTTTTAATACATTACATTCATACTCTAATTATGGGATTATAGATGTATGTATGAATTGGTTTCGGATGTTTTATATTTCAATATAGCATGGTCTTGGATATGTGTGTGTGTAGGTAAATTAGTATTATGCCTCCCATGTATTTTATATGCCATCTCAGTACTATTTTTCAGCCCCTAGCCTATTGGAGGTGGGAATGGGGTAGTTGCGGTTCATGCCCCATTTGACTGGGTCATGATAGAGTGGTGTTAATTGAAGTTTTACCTTATTACAATAGACTATGATATTGGTTTGTGTTTTACGGAAATAGTGTTAACTGTTTCATGAATGGATTTTAGGCCAAGGAATCTAGTTTTTGTATGAGGGAGGATGTATCCATACACCAGGACTCTGATCACCTGTCTTTCAACTCAGTATTGGTATGCATTGGTTTAAGGGAAAACGTTGGTACATTAATCATATAGTAATGGTTTTTTGTTTCCATTTTCTTCTTGAGTTATCTCCCTAGATATACATTTTATATGTGTTAAATCTTGTTTTTTTAGGATACATCTGTGAATACAGCCATCCAGGATTCCACCACGTGATCACAAGGATGATCCACTGATGATAAGGCTTCCGTACAGGGGCCTATACCCGTGATAGTAACTTCGAGTGATTTACCAGTTATACCATCACCCATTGTGCAGTAGTTAGCTCTAAAAATTATGGTTTAGGATGAACACTATATTAGTGCACTAAAAGTGTTCTATAGGCTACAACCTCATAGGTTTCGGGGTGATCCAAAACCCAACGTGGCTAAGGACTTGCATGAGTAAGTCACTCTAGTTTTCCTCCTTGTGAGGACACCAATATAGTAGATGGTGGTACTAATGGAAATTATTTTTCAAGGATCCATTGGGTGATGGTGGAGTCTCATGAATATATCACAATATGATACTTATCTCTCTTATTAAGACATCAAGCATCTCTTCAAGGAGGATTTTTATCAAGCCACATTGCAATCATTTCACATCCAGGAGCTTCTGCATATATGGTAGGGTAGTATGACTATAGTGGGATATTAGTAGAGGTTTAATGATCTATCATGATAATCCATGGACATGGTGTATGATTTATTCTTTAAGTCGTGAACATTTGATCCAAGATTATATTGAGATGTCATAGATTCAGTGATATCGCTCTGCATTCCCACATATGATGGAGTGATGGAGTGAGTCTTGGTAGTGGTGAGATTCCTAGAAGAGTAGATTCTAATAGTGGGTGTTGGTAGTGGGATCCTAGGAGATGATACTTGATGGTAGTTATAATATGGTAGTCATAGGGATCTGGGGATGTCAGATGCTTTAGGAAACAATCCTAAGAATAAGGATCAGTGGTGTAGGGATTTTCGTATGGCTCAAGTCGGTTGAGGAAGAGATGGTTTTTCTCCTGAGATGGTCGGGGAAATATGGAATTGGATTGTTTGACCCATCATACATCTGATTGGAAAATATTCAAGGGACCACCAAGGTAGAGATAGGGGTAGGACAAGGGATTTCCATACGGAAACATATGTTTCATAGGATCTGGTAGAGCAATAGTATGTGGTTGGAGGTTTGACCTTTTACCACCACCACCCCCCATGTGGTCCATGCCCGGCTCAAGGAGATGGTGGTCAAGGAAAGGCGTAGCTGGAGGCTATGGAGGCCTATGATATCAAGACTCAAGGGATGATACGATGTGTGATCTACGTATTTTCTACCTTATCTACAGTATTAATAGACACTGGTGTGAGTCATTCCATTCTTTTCACTTCTCCAGTTTAAGACTTAGAGATTCAAGTGGATCCTTTGGATTGACCCATGTGCTTGGAGACTCTGATAGGAGGTTACACATAAATTTCACACTTTTGTCGATAGTATGATATGATGCATAAAGGAGAGGTATTTTTATAGGATCTCTTTGTAGCAGTGATGTGACCTTATGATGTCATTTTGTGTATAGACTATATATCTATAGTTCATGCCCAGATTGACTATTTTAGGTATAGGATGTGGTGTCTACACAATGATGAGATGATGTTTTACATTATGGGAGAAAAGGAAAAGTGGGAAGAGCATGGTGGGATCAAAAATAGAATAACTCATCCAATTAATCACCATTTTCTGAGCTTGACTCTTAAAGAAGTGGATGTTATGTGATAACAGTTCCTTGTAGTGGTGGGGGTGGGGGGTGTACGAAGATGTCTTTATTGAGGATGTTCTGGGGTTACCTTCTCAATGAGATTAATACTTATACATTGAATTACACCCTAGGATGGAACCTATATTTATACCATCATGATGTATGGCTCTATTTGATCTTCTTGAGATAAGCGTTTAGTTGGAGGACATGGCGGAGAAGTGATTTTGTGAGACTCAATGTTTCCCTGGGGCCTGCTTCGCCCAATGTTGTTCTCCTAGAAGAAATGCAGGATCTTGAGGTTATGTGTAGATTACCAACACATGAACTAGGTGACCATGAATAATAATTATCCACTTAATAGGATCTAAGACCTCTTCAATCAGTTTAGAGGGGCGTGATGGTTCTTGAAGATTGACCACATATCAGGGTATCACCAGCTGTGAGTATGGGATGAGGATATACTAAAGACGATATTCAGATGTCTCTATGGTCACTATGAGTACTCAATGATGCCCTTCGTCATGAATAACACACCAACAGTGTTTATAGGACTCATGAATAGGATCTTTTATACTTTCAAAGATTGTTTCATGGTGTTTTTCATCAATGATATCCTAGTGTACTAGGTATTTGAGGTGGAGCATGCGAGACACTTGAGGATGGTCCTAGACACAATCCGAGGGCACCAGATTTATGGGAATATCTCAAGGTTTCAATTTTATATTAGATAGGTTCACTTTTTGGGACACACCATCGCATAGGTAGGATTGGAAGTAGACTCATACAAAGTAGAGGAAGTGCTAGCATGGGAGTCACTGAATAGTGTTATGAGGTTCAGAGTTTCCTTCGGTTAGTAGGGTACTATTGGAGGTTTGTACACAATTTACTTAGAGTGGAAGAACCCTTCATATATTTAAACTGGATAGGGAATCCTTACATGAGGATAGAGAGTTTCCATTATTATTTTCAAGAGTTGAGTAATATATTAATGAGTTCCCCCATATTGATATTTCTAGAGGAGGGTGTCAAGTATGTAGTGTTCTATGGTTCATATGGGAATGGACTTGGTTGTATTTTTATGAAGAGGTAGGAATTGACACCTCTAGGTTTAAGAAATTGAGACCACATGAGCATAAATATACAAACCATGATCATGAGCTTGTATAGGTGGTCTTCACCCTAGTTACGTGGTGACATTACCTTATGGATGAGAAGTTTGTCAGCAACTTTAACCATAAGTGTCTCAAGTATATATTCTCTCATAAGGATATTAACTTAAGATAGAGTGGATGACTAGAGTTCCTCTAGTACTATGATATAGAGTTTTTCTATACTCTTGGTAATGGGAACATGGTTAAAGATGATCTCAGCAGAAGATGTTGTTATTAGTTGTTAGAATAGGCATCGAATCAGTTATCCTCATTAAAGTTTCCTTAGAGGAAAAGGATGTTGATTCATATATTTAGTTGATGGTTATTTTCACACCTCTTTTATATAATGTTGGGGAATCTCAGCATAGAGATACTAACAGTGAGACCTTACATTCTTAGATATCTACTAGACATGATCTTGATGGATATTATAAAGGTGGGGAGCATGTTATCATTTTCAAAGGATGGAAGATGGTAACATTGATGTTATAGGAGGTGATGACGGGTGGAATATCCAGGTGTGTAAAATATGTACCAGGTCTTTCTACATCAGTTTTGGTGGCTAGGTATTAAGAGTTATGTGGAAGATTTTTTCTCTCAGTGCCTCAATTTCTAATTAGTGACGGCTGAGCATAGGTTCAAGTGGGTTTAGCTCAACCACTTGAGGTTCCAAAGTGGCAGTGGTATGGGATATCTGTGGACTTAATGATGGGGTTACCATGTATATTTAGGGTACACGATGTCATCTGGGTGATCATACATTGACTTGCTAAGTCGTCCCACCTCCTAGACATTCAAGATAAGAGTTCAGTAGAGAGCATGATATGCTTGTACATGAAGGAGATAGTATAGCTCCATGGATTTCCCTCTATGATCATTTCATACCATGGTTATCACTTCACAATGTGATTAAGGAGAGGATTGAAGGAGTCCTTTGGGGCTTATTTGTGTTTGATCATGGCATATCACCCCCTTGCAGATGGCCAAACTAAGTGGTCCATTCAGGTCTTGGAGGATATTCTATGGTCTTTTATGTTGGATATTGTCCATAGTTGGTGGGATCACCTACCCTAGATAGAGTTTTTGTACCAAAAAATCTTTTATTCCAACATTTATATGAGACTATTTGAGGCATTGTATGGGAGACCAAGTAGGTCACAACTTTGTTGGACTGATCCAGGTGAGTTAGCACTCATGGTCCTAGAGTTGGTTTGAGCTATCATAGTGAAGGTGAAGATCATTCAAGAGAAAATGAGGACTGTACAGAGCTTTCAGAAGTCCTATGTAGACTGATGACAGAGGCCTATCATGTTCGAGGAGGGAGATGATGTGTTACTAATTGTATTACCTCAACATGGATTACCGAGATTTGGGCTAGGGTGAAAGGTATCTCTGAGATTCATTACCCCTTTCCAGATACTACGTAGAGTTGGTGAGGTGGTGTATCAATTATCTATACCACCGTAGTTTGATTGGGTACATGATATCTTTCACATGTCGCAAATGAGGAGGTATGTGTAGGACCTATCTTACAATATTGATAGGGGTGAGTTGGGCATCGAGGATGGAGTAAACTTTACTAAGTACCTAGTGGAGATTGATGATCAATAGGAAATAATCCTTCATAGGGGATTGATTTCCCTAGTTCATGTCTAGTGGCAGAATGAGAATATTTTGGAGATCACCAGAGAGTGAGAGACGCAAATTTGATCCTAGAAACCTCATCTTTTTTAGTTTTATTTTCAATTTTTAAGAAAAACAATCCAAATGTGGGGAGAATATAATGACTTCTTTATTCATATATTACTTTAGAATATTATAAGGATTGTTTTCCGAGCCATGCACTATGAAGGTGTGAGAATATGAGGCTCGTTTAGCCCAAAATTAATATTTTAAAAATATTAATTATATGAATATAAAACACATGAATTTTTCATGAAAACAATGAAGAAAAATTAAACAAATGCTTGGATCAGAAATATGAGGCATCCTTTGAGTATGTATCATGTGTTTTTTCCTAGGCATGATATAACATTAGTGTGCTTCAGATGCTCAAGTTATAATCGATCATGGGATAATTTTAAAATAGATTAATTAAATGTAAATACTTTATTTTATTTATTTTTTATGAACTAAAATACTCTATAAATACACATTTATTCCTCAGTCCTTAACTAAATAACCTAGATATTGAGAGAAAATTTTGTAGAGGATCCATTGGAGGAGTGTTAGTATACGAAATCGGATCAAAATCAAACCAGAGATCTTACACCAATGGAATACATGGATCTCTCCAATGGTGGAACGATAGGATCTTTATTCATCAGTGATCAATGAAAACTCCATATAGAATTTTTTAGTTGACTAATTCCATCTAATTATTTTTTTTGGTATGATGAAGATAAATTCCAAGAAGAAGAATTTATTCACGCATCGATGGTAGATTTTTTGTGGTGTATTTATTTGTTCGATGTTTATTTTAATATTTGTTTTTTATAATACATTGAAAAATTATCAAGGGAAAAATGAACAACAGTTGAGGTTCTTTCTTCATATTTTATGGTTTATTGATTTCTCCCTCGTATCATTTCACGATCATCAAAGGAAATTTAATTTGCCTCTTGTTCGATAAATAACCAGTATATGATCATTGTGAGACTGTAATTTGGAACAATAGATCAATATCATAGGTTTGGATCATTCTTGAGGGTGTAATATAGGTTAAATGATGATGGATGATGATCAGAGGTGGAATATATGGGTCAAAGATATCTGTGAATCCAGTTTTTGATGTGTGATGGTGACAGTTGGGGAAATGGTGATGTTTTACGAGCAGATATGAACTTAGATACAAAAAAGTGGGGATATAAGGGTTCATACAACCCTAGATCTTTGATTCTGGTGAGGGTTATGGTGGACACGACATGGAGGAAATCATTGAGAAGAACCCTTGGGTTTTGGAAAATCCCAGGTTACATGAAATGTAATCTAGAATTACACGCCATGTGGGACCCTCTATATAGTGATATAGTCTCCATAGTGAGAAAAATATCACACTACATGTGATCCATTATAGTGGATTAGCATTTATCTCGGAGGACACATGGGAGCGAGTAGGCTAGGATACATGGACATGGCTAGAGTATATGGGAAAAGCCATGTACTTAGATCTGTGTGTCCAGGTGTACATTGGTTGGTACACTGGATTGGCTAGTAGTACATGGGAACAGATATATAGAATGGGAAGGGTTACATAATACCTCTATATGTCTTGTAAAAAAACTTACATGTCATGTATTTGGAGGTTTACATGATCTGTGAGTAATCACCGCATAGGTAGACCATGTGTTGGATGGAAACAAATTATACTCCAAGTACATCATATAACCCCTTTGAGATTGTTCTGAGCCCTTAATTTCTTCAGTTTTGGACCAATAATTCTTGAGTGTGTCCCCTTGGTCCATCCCCTCAAGGTTATTGCAAAGAATCATTTCCACATATCTGAATTGTGATCCAGTCTAGAGGATGAGTCTCGAATGGAGTTTGTGGTGTCCCTCCATGAGACCAATGTGTGATCCTCTATCATTCATTCTTATACCCTAGGTCGTGTTTGTATAATTGGTGTGACCTCTTTGTGTGGGTGTTGATCCACCATCTAGAAGTCCATTTAATTAGTGTTCACTTTATTTTTTTTATATGATTCCCACTATAATGGGTTGATCCAAATTATGTTTGTGGTATCCCCATAGAAATTATTGGTGTGTTCCACTATCTATGTATCTGGGACTTCAGAGACCAGTGAGTTTTCTTGGATAGGGCGCAATGGTCATGACCTATTGGATTATTTTCTCCCATTATATCATGTATTGTGGAGTGGGTTCTCCTAGAACGAGAATTTCCTAGAATCTTTGAACAAAATCATGTGACTGGCAGTTTGGTTGTGATCTTTGGAAGGTGTGGTGTCCTTTCTGAGTATATCATTGTTTTATTTAAACATCAATTGTTATATATTTGTTAGGATATGACTATTCATGATGTTTTGTGTTTAGTTTTTTTGGGGTGTCATAATGGGTATTGTTATACTCACCCATACATGTTCTCTTCCCACACGTGTCGTGTCTTATATAGGTGGTCGTAGCGATGATTACAACATTGAAAAAGAAGAAAACAAAGATAATTCCAACAAAAATGACAACAAAGAAAATTAATGTAATGATGAAAATTAAGACAATGAAAGACATTAAAATGAAAACAATGATAATGAAAAAACGATGAAAATGACAACAATAACAATGAAAACCATAACTACCACAATAACGATGACGAAAACAAAAACAATAGTAGAAAAAGCAGTAGAAATGGTTATTTCATAATGTAAAAATATCATACACATAAAATTAACAAACTAATTACCTTCATATAAATATGGGTCACTCTAATGTGGATACCCTCTAGAGATCTCCAGAACTTGATCTATTCTGTCAGCATAGGCTCAAGAATGATAAGTTTCCTGGATTCAAATGCACACACAATAGACATAGAGTCACTTTATATCCAAAAGAATTTATAATTAATCCACTTGTAATATTAAAATGAAATCATAATATCCTAAACTTTATCTTTTCATGTAATATAATTCATAAGGAATTGTGTAAAAGAACTTTTAATAAATCCCCAATAATTTCTAAAAAGTTCATCAGATATCATCGGCCCCGATGTACCCATAACTACTCCATCAATATGTATATTGATACAATTAGGAAATGGTGGAATTCATGGAATATATGAGTTTTGAGATGACTAAAATATAATCCTATAAATTCCAAGAGTATTATTAATGATCAGATCTGAAATATCATTTTTCATTGATCTAGTTTGAACCAGAGAATCCTATTGAACATCCTATATATTTCCTATGAGAGTAACCTTGACATTGGTAAATCTCCCTTAAAATTATAGTATGTTTTGATCTGACCAGTCCTAGTGAAAACATTACAAAACTTGTTCCAATAGTATATTAAATATCTATTTAATAAACTAATGTTAAGAAATGTTGTTCATAAAGTGGTTTTGGTTGTCTGCAACCATTTGGTCCAATTGAAACCAACCCATAATCTACTTATATATGTGTGTAATATATGGGGAATCAATAGAGTTGTGATCATATCATTAATATCTTAATAGGTATAAGGAGAAGTCTTGGGTAATGTAGATACCTGATGCTTCATGTCTTCCATCCTTAAGAATTTTATCATGCCATATTTTCTATAGTAGTAACATGTGTCTAGGTTGAATGAATGGATTCCTGAGGTATTTGAACCACATGGTAGGTGCGTCTTGAACACCTAATTGATACCTATAATATTACTTGGAATTTAGGATCCCCAAATAAGCAGATTTTAAAACATTTATGTCGTGTTTAAATAATGGAAAATCATGATTCTATTGAGGAACCTGTGTAGGGATATAAGTAGCTATTATCTTTCATTAACTCAGAGCATCTTGGATAAAAGTATTCACACGACATTTGGGATAGATAAATTGATAAATAGATATAATTCAGGACAAATTATATTCTATAAATTTTTCTTGGATTTTTTAGATGGGAACCATTGTGTATGCATTAAAATTTCATCATATTCTCCCCAAATATAAGGCCACACAATATACCTAAGAAAATAATTATCTCTCATCGTGATTTTATCAGTCAATCTCACCCAAAGGATCTAATAGATTCATTATTTCTAAAAATACTCTAGTGGAAGCTAGAAATTACAGTTTCATATAACATTCTATGGTTTTTATTTCCAAGACCATTAATCTGTTTCCTTGATATTTTTATTCCAAACCACAACAACCACCTTATTTATGGGAATCAAACTTGTCCAGAAATAGTTCCATATTTTCATTTCTAGTATTTTTATGATGTAAAAATTCCATTTATAAATGTGAAATTAATATTCAAACATATCTTTTATGATATATTTTACAAGAAAAATTCTCCATTCTTGAGAGAGAATAGCAATAATAATAATCTATATTATTTAAAGGGGTATAATGTCAAGTGAAATTTCACACCCACCTGAAGAATAGTTGGGTCAGATAATACATACCCCTTATATGTTGATCAACCCACTAGTCTTCCTAAATAGATCACATTATCTAAAGCCCCTAATGTCAAATGGATCATAAAATGATTAAATGAACCATGTTTTCATTTGATGTCATCACAACAATATCCTCTCACGCACTGAAGGGTATAATCACCCATACATACACAACATAATTCCTTACCCCAATGACAATGAATGATGTATTATACCCACCATCAGTGCAATCTAATGTATCATCCTTCCCCACGTTGCCAAAAGATTCCCCTCTAGAAGTGGTAGCTTCCACCTTCTCATTAACGTGCATGCAAGACCAATGTCAATGTTAAATTTTTTCCATTGTTAACTAGCCATATCCATCACATGGAAATCATGGATCTTATATGAAAATCTCACCATCATGAATCACATCTACCAATCACATTGAATCTCAGTACCACATTACCTCCAGATCTTAGTTCCATTTTATTAAATCACAAAATGGGCTACATAAATCTTCCAAAATAGGGATGGATGAGAGTTGATCCCCAATTAGATATGGTCTAACATAGTGACTTACCACAAGGCCATGACCACAGAATCAAGGGTCCAAGATCCATATTTTATAATAATAATAATTATTATTAAAATATTAAAACTAATATCATAAAATAGAACAACAAAAATAATAATTAATATAACAATAATGACAATAATAATTGAAACATGTGAGGGGCTAAGACCCATATTTTAATCAAATTAGAAAAACATCCAAGGAGTTTAATTTTGAGTAAAAAAGATGGGTATAAATAACCCCAGAGTCATTTTATATGTGAACTGCTGGAATGTACACATCTAAACTACATGTTCAACATGAGAACCTTTGCATGATTTTTTTAAAGACCAACTTCCACTTGATTTCCATCTCCAAAAATATAAGAATCCTACACCGGTATCTATTCAAGAGATTTAATACTTTTAATTCATTAAATGAATATTTTCAATGATATATGCCTTAAATTTTTGAAAATAGCATTAACTACAAGGATTGCATCACATTCAATCCAAAGATAGGTCCAACCATTACTCTTGGATTACTTGAGAGAAATAATTACTTCTCGTAATCTAGCTTATAATGCATGGAATTATCTAAAAACAAGTGAGATATCCTTTAATGAATCCTTTATAGGTTCTAAATACTCTTTCATAGACTTCCGTCCCCATATCACCAGACGTAGTGTCATCAATATCTAGTTTAATCATTGAAGAAAGAGGTTGAACTCACTAGTTTTATTTGTGATAGACAAGTTTCCATTAAATTCCATATATTTCAAGAATCATTCATAATTTAGAGGCCTTCTAAAAGTTATGCACACAATAATACTGAATCTTGAAAGAAATTTTAATATCATTCTGAATGAAAGAGAAGATAAGTCTTTTTGGAAAGTATTTTCCATCAAAGAATGGTCCATTTCTATTTATCCAAATACAATGAAAACCAATAGCCAAGGAAATAAGAGGGTAATCTAAAAAATTTTCACTCAATTATTTTTCCACATATAGACAAAATAAAATACATTAGATCTTGATCATTAAAAATGTTGATCACAAAACAACTCTCCAACAATTTTCCAAACCAAAATGGTCGGATTACATTTGAAAACAGGTGATTCATAATTTTATAGTAACAATGAAAACAACTAAAAATATAAGTAATTGGAATACAAAAAAAATTAAAATATCATATTTAGGTAGTATTTTTCTCCATATCTTCCAAATTAGAAGGTACTTGGTATATGAAATAAAAAATCTTTTAAATGAGTTCTAATGGGGTGAAATATCGATGTTGTTGATAGTGAAATATAAAGGGAGTGATTTTTATACCCCATGTATTTTATTTTGGTTGGATTTTCTATCTACCAATGAATAAAATACAACACTTTTGATTAGGATTTATAATATGTTCAATTTAGCGAAGAAGTAAAGAAATGTTTTCATTGAAGAAAAATGGATTGAAAGGATTTATTAGATAATGAGTTGTTATATGGATTTGGTTTTAGTGAATATTAATTTATGGTGATTGATATATTGGATAATTCCTTGGGGGAATTGTGGAGGTGTTTGTTATGAATTTGTATTTTTTTAGAAATTTTGTGAGGATATTTTGAGTGTTGAATAAGATGTGGTGAAGTTTGTTAGCATTGATTAATTGATGATTTTGGTATGACATATAAGGAGAATCATATTACCATATGTTTTTATTTTATTATATGAAGTAGAGATCAAGGAAAATCTTATATCATAGGCCTTGACTCATTATTATCATAACCCATAATAGGGTATGACTATGGCACACCATAAATGTATCACATAATTTATTTCTTATAAAATGATAAGAGGAGGTGTAAGGAACAAGATAATTCACTAATGATGAAATTATTTTCTAAGGCATTTATAACACATAATAAAAGGCATGTGATGAGTTTCAAAAAGTGACATGATCCAAACATCCAATGTGATATGAAAGGTAAAAAGAGATTTGATATAAAAATGGGAATATCACATATAAATATTGGCATATACCACTGAAAGTAGTTAAATACTTCTTTTGAATTCTATTTGAATTTGAAAGTGAATTGACATTAGATTGACTATGGTATTTCATGAGGATGTATGTAGATGACTTGGTATTGTACATAGTGTTGTTTGGATTTCTTAGTTAATTAATGATAAATTGGAATAATTTCTTAGTGATTATTAAATGAAGATAGTGGGTATGTGATAAGGATTTAGTACATTATGACATTGATTTCAATCCATGAGATAATTGTGTGTGTAGATTATGACATAGAATTAAGAAAAAATCACACACAATGATATAGACTATCATAAGAAATGATTGAATTACAGATGATGAAAAGTGGCTATCAATGGTTGTGAAAAGATCGTGAACTGTATCATAGGAGGTGATAATGAGATTTAATACTCCATGGTCTAGTATAAATCGTGAGTAGGGATATATTACATACCATGGAACATGGCTATCATTGGTTATTTTATGCACATGATGTATATTGAAAAAAATGTTTAGAGGAATATTTTATATGTTATATTTCTATGATTTCAATGAATAGTATAACTAAGAATATCCAAGGTGAATATGCGGTACCACGTGTAAAGAACTAGACTTTTATATATGGAAATTTCTATTAGAATTAACATGATTCATATTAAGTAATGTAATATAGTATAAAACTCATGCACCACATAATAAAAACCAACAATATTTTATTATAGAAAAATAAATTTAGAGATTAAATATATCTAATAAAATTCTTAGTACAATGGGATAATAAGAATATAAAAATAAAATAACTAGAATAAGAAAATACGATTCATTTTGGTAACCTAGAATAATCACACTCATAGACAATACTGTAAAAAAGATAGCGAAAATTGGAAATTTAATCAACATTTGGGAAATGAATACTATAGAACCCAGAGTGGAATTTACGTAAATGATGAATAAAGTAATTATGAGGTATTTATTTGGAGTATAAAACCAATATGACAACTGGAAATATGATCGTTGGAATAGTGAGTTTTCCATCTGATATAGTAAATTAATAATTAAGAATCGTAACCATCTATTAGAATAGTATAATAATATTAATTTATCTTAATAAATAAAAATATAATGAATTATATCACAAGATAATTAAATAAAAGTGTAAAATAATATATAATAAATATTCAACAAAAAGGAAACCTAATTTCATTTTTGGGAAAACATATACGTTTTATTTTCATTAAAATATATTTTTATGATAAACTTAAAAATATTAAATAGTAGTTCATAAAATGTTTTTAAACAAAAATAGTTATTCTTATATAAATAGTAAAGTATTTTTATGGAATCATAAGTAATTTTTTAAGGGTTTGAAATTTGATTGTGTCATAAAAATTGGTATTTTTCAATAAATAAGGATTTTATATAGAAATTAAATTTCTCAAATTTAGGATTTTTTTGATAAAATTAATGATTTTTTAGAATCAACTTGTTGAAATTATATTATGATCATTTTTTGGTATTTTTTTGTAAAAATTTAATTTTTGGTGAATAATAATATATGAAAAAATACAGTATTTTATATTATAGTTAAGTACATGATTAATTTACATACAAGATGATGTAAGGAACCACTATATCATCCTCACAAACACCAACGACTGATGATAATCACAATAATCGTCATTATTAATAGTCTTGAGTAAAAATAATAAACTAATAAATATTTTAATAAATAATACCACTCTCCCGACCTTATAAAATACAACACTTCATGACCCTACTTCTCCTCACACATTAAGATTCTTAGCTTATTCAAAATATACCAAAATAATGTCTAAACATTATTTAATATGTCCTAGAGTTTATAGTCTCATCTAATGACCACACTTCAAAGGAATAATCCAATTAGAAAAGGATTCGTCCCAATGAGTAAACAATCACAATCACCCTTTTGAATTTCTATTCCCTTGGGTGAATAATTCATTTTCTTCTTCTAAAGAGTCGTGTAAGGGTAAACATATGCCGCAATAATGGTGAGAGTGAGTGCTACATCAAGGCACCTCTACATACCAACACCATGTAAGGTTAAACCACAACTACTTCAAGGTTCCACTGAGAATTACTCTGCTGCATCAAGGTAGAATAGTAAACAATGAAGCTAAGTAAGGGTAGTAATTGCACAGAATATGCTACATAAGGGTAACCAATAATGTCGTGTAAAAGTCATAACATGCTCAAGGATTTTTTGTGAGGGTAAAATGAAAGTTGCATAAATTTGATCAATGGAGCTATGTAAGGGTATTTTAATGGATTCAAAGTAAAAACTCCCAAAATATACAGGTTTGGACTAAAAATCAAAATTGCACTCACTTGTCTTCCCAAATCGAGAATAACTTCAACAAACAAACCACATAGTGATCATCAAGAAGAGGAATAAGATTGTGATTTTAGAGGGAATATCAAGTAACTAGAATATTTGAGAGGATCCCAACTTCATGAATAAAAACCCTTGAGCTACATACGGTGAATCCATCCAGATAATGAAGAAGTACAGTGATCATAGGAGCTCATGACTTTGAAAACCCGGAGCGAGGAGATACTTCAGAGATGCCTATAAATGTATTATTCTCCCATTATAAAAAGGATTCAAGTCTATGGACTTCACCCTCAACTTTATCTAGCATAATAATTTCTTTTTTTGAATTAATTTTAATTAAGTGTTTCTATATCTGTTCATCTATTCAACCATGTGTTAATGTCTTCCCCATTTCTCAATGTTTATTAACCCCTATGTTTTACTCATGATCTAAAGACTCCCGGATCTTGTATAGGTAACCCATCATTAGTCATCCTATGGATGTTACAATGGGGGTTCTTGAACTTTTACATTTGAATCCTCAACCTATTCACTGTTTCTATCTAACAATGAAGGTGAGTGGTGGGAGGTGAGATTTCACTCTAATCTCTCATCATTTCTGATACATCATTCCACTCTTCAACTTCAATTTAATGAGTTAAATATCTAATTTAAGATATTTGAGCTTATTTTTATTCTCAAACATAAATAAAAATAGTGTATGGTGAGAGAATTAATGGTATTAAGTATTCTCATTGAGTTAGGTGAATTATAATGAAATAAAATAGTGATAAAATCCACTTCAATTAACCCCCAGACTACTTACATCTCTTACAAAACGTTTTTGTTTGTTTCAATAAATTATATTATTGTTACTAAGAAATTATAAAACCCAAAAAAACATACCCAATTTATATTTTTATTTCAAATTATATAAAAACAAATAAAAAGAAACATAAGTTCTTAAATAGTGGATCTTTATGCCTAACTCAGTGAGAGATGACCCTAGTAATCCAGTAGGCTACATTCCTAGGGTTTTATAAAATTTTTATGCAATGCCCTCAATAGCCTTCACAATACTGGCATCGTTTTTTGGGAAGAATAAGACATCATAGCTAACATCTCACAACACTAATTGTGGATAAAGATGAAAATGATGGATATAAATATTTTCCCATCCCCACAGAAGGATTCAACTACTACCAATTTTTATGTTTTTCTGTATTTTAATTTAAATTCATTATGTTTTGTTAATCTGTTGTATTGTTATTTTCTTCTATCTTTATTCCTATTTCTACCACTATAAAATCAAAGTGATTCTCAATCTCTCATTATTGATGAGAAACTATGCTAAGGATCACACACAGGATGAAAACAAATGAACCAGATTCCAGACACCTAGATTGTTTCTTTTTATTTTATTTTGGGAATTTGGGTGGTTACGGGGCTAAGGAGATTATTATACCTCATATTTCCCATTCCCCTATTTTCTTTCACATTGCTAAAATATCATCCTCTCATACTATTTAGATCACAGATGCATGATGGGGTCTGTGGTTAGATTAGGTGATGGAGTCATGATTGTGGTCCATTTGAGAGAGTGGTTGGATGATCACTTAATAAGATCCCATTTAGTCAGATGTTAATTCACACCATTGATTCAATGAGTTTGTGTGTAGCTGGTTGGAACATGTAGGTTTCGGGTGCAGTGAAAGCGTGGTTGATATGGGGCTCAACTTAAATTTTTACCATGATCAATGATTATTCTAGAATCAATACGATGATGAATGTCAGTCTCTGTGAAATGGAATCAATGATTTAGATAAAGAAAGAAGAGGCCCAAAACCATTAAATAGGATCTTGCACATCATTTTTATAATAAGTTTAATTAATTTCATAAATAAATTAATACCTGAATCATTGGTATTTTCTTTGTTGATGATGTTCATCATTCGGAATTATCCATCCGGATTATCTCATTGTGTTTGCGATGATCCAAACTAGATTCCCTCTAGCGGTGATCCACATGAGCTCTGATTGCCTCTGATCGACGTCACTCGTTCTCCAGGTTCTAGCACGGAGAAGCGAGTGTCTTGTGTCATTCATTCTTGATCACTTGTTCATTGGCCTTGAAGAACGTGTCTCATTCTGGAGAGGGGTGGGAAAAGGATTCAAGAGAGAAATTGTTTAGCTCAATAATTCTCAATTCACTGAGCTTGCAGTTTGGTATGTGGAACAATAGATGTATGTGTCTATTTATCGACATGGGGATTCAGTTACAATATTTAATTTCATAATAGTAATTAAATACATTTATAACCTTAGATAAAATTCATGCTTTTAATAATAATAACGCATCATTATTTATGGTGCGCCAACTTGCACAAAATGGAATTAAAAATAAAATCCTATGTCACAAAATAATGACAACATTATTATAATTATTTTAATTTATGCCAACCATTTAAATAATTATTTACCACATTGTAAATAATTATTTAACTGCTGAACCATCCATGGTCCACTCGAACTCCACTTCCATTTATTGAACACCCGAATAAATAAATAAATATTTTATTATCTTAAATTAATATTTTATTTACAAACTAGTAAATAAATATTTATTAAATGATAAATAAAATAAATATATATATTTTACACACAATCTGGTGAATAAATATTTATTTAATTTATAAAATATTTTTTACTTGAATAAAATTATTCCACTTTTATGAGAATAATAATTATTCCATTAAATAAATTCAAATAGAAATTATCCTAAACCACCAGAAACACTTAATGTGTGACCCTATAAAAATCTTTCTCATTTAAATTAGGTGGGAATTCCTGAAGTCCAAGAATACTATCTATAAATGGGTTAAGGAAACCAAGATAAAGAACTTAAAGTCTCAACAATGACATCCACATATGAAAAATCACATTGTAATATAATCCATGTGTCTCAATATCTCATCAAGAAGGTTTCATGATAGTTTCATCAACCTTTGTTCTTAATACGTCATTCTTTTACTACCTGAAATAAACTCATCGTTACACCATTGGCATGGAATTTCGTGCGATGGTTCTATTTGAATCAAAGGGTCATGATATCAACTTCTATAAATGGAAGGGAAAAATACTTCCTCAACGTATCCATTAATAACATGCAACTCGTGATGCACCTAATGTACCATACATCCCGTCAACAGTCGTCGTGACTGTTTTCATCAATAAATCAAAGTGTGCATGTCATGACACATATTAATGATAATCTTAAAGTGTAAGGATCATTACACATGATCGCAGATAGATATATATGATGACACCAAAACATGCGGAATTCTTGCTGGCATGTATGTTCTCATAATCTTCTGTCATGGAGATTATAAAGTGTGAACTTCGTGAGAGGAAGTTGCATCTGCTTACGAGTACTTACACCTGACGGTATGTATGTTATGTGTCCCATAATATTATTTCATCCAACAAATAACTACAGTTATGAATATTGTTATAGAATTTCAAGGTTCTCATCATAGCGGGGAACTTCTAGGACCTTATCAATGCAACGAATACTCTATGACATTATTACATCATAGTCATACAGAACAATGAACAATATGTAATATGATGTTTAAAATTTAAATACATTAAATATAAATGTAATGAAAGTAAAAATAGTTGGTTCTAGGACACCAACACTAACAAACTTCCAGTTGTACTAGAGCCAACTACATACAAATTTCAGTCCACTTGACCTCACATGATGATCATATTTCTACTAAGTCAAGGATTTAGTCAAGGGGTATACCACATTGTATTCTGTGGAAATACTACTCACTACAACTTCACCTCTCTGAGAAAAATCACTCAAGAGATGATACTTATGAAGTATGTTCTTCATCTGATGTTCTTACCTTGGATATTTTGTGAAATTCACCGCTGCAGAATTATCACAGTACATTTTGATGGGATCTTTACTGCTAGGTATCACATCCAACTCGTAGATGAATATTTGCATCCAAAATTCTTCTTTAGCTATCTCAGAAGATTAGATATGCTCAAACTCTGCTATAGAATCTGCAACCACACTCTTCTTTGATCTCTTCCATCTTACTACATCTCCATTCAATATAAAGATGTATCTCGTTTGTCAATTCATGTCATCTTGATCAGTCTGGAAACTATCATCTTTCTATCCTTTGATGATTACATACTCATCTCCTCCATAAACTAGGAACATATCCTTAGTTTGCCTCAGATACTTTAGGATAGTCTTGACTGTCATCCAATGGCGGTCACATGGGTCAGCTTGATATCTGCCTATCGCACTCAATGTATAGGTGACATCCATCCTTGTACATAGCATGAAATACATGAATGACCAAATCGCTGATGCGTATGGAGTCCATGCCATTATCTTTCTTTCTCCACGTGTCTGAGGACACATTTTCTTGGAAAGATGAATGACATGTGATGTTGGCATAAATATATTATTGGATTATTCCATACTGAATCTCTTCAGTATGTTTACATTGTATGTACTTTGACTTAGGCCCAACAAACTCTTGGATCTATCATAATGGATCTTGATCCCAAGAATATACAATGTCTCTCCCAAGTCCTTCATGGAGAACCATTGATTCAAACATTCCTTAATAGACTGTAAGACTGGTATCTCCTTTCCAATAAGTAATATGTCATCAACATATACTATTAGTAAAACAACTGAACTCCCACTAAACCATTCGTATAAACAAGGATCACATTCATTAATGATAAAACCAAATTCTATTATGGATATATCAAAACGAATTTTCCATGACCTAGATGTTTTCTTTAATCCATAAATGTATTTTTGCAACTTTCATACCTTATTGGCATCCTTTGGAGTCATAAACCCTTCAGGTTGTGTCATGTAGACATCTTCCTGAAGGTTCATATTAAGGAAGGATGTTTTGACATCCATTTTAAAAATCTAGGGAAGTGGCAATGGCCAATAGAATAATGATGGATTTCAGTATTACAACTGGTGAAAAGGTTTCTTCGTAGTCAATGCCTTAACACTACTTGAACCCTTTTATAACTAGTCATGCCTTATAGGCACTGACTTGTCCTTCCATATACAATTTCTTCTTGAATACCCATTTTCAACCGACAGGATGTACTAGAGGATCTACCAAAAATCAGACTTGGTTTTGGTACAGGGAATCCATTTTAGAATTCATGGATTATTTCCACTTAGCAGCATCTCTGCCACTTACTGCTTCCTTGTAGGTTATAGAATCCTTATTATCAACTAATAATGAGTAAACTTCCTTGGTAAATAGAAAACCATACCATTATGGTTCTCTAACCTCTCTTGTACTCCTACATAGTTCTTGTGTCTCTGGAACATTTCATTCTTCCATGGGGCTTTGTGGAATATGTTCCACTACCAACTCTTGTGTACCTTGAGCCTTGACTTCATTGAATTCTATCTCACTCCCACTATTTCTTTTGGAGATGTGCTCCCTCTAAAGGAATATAGTGTTTCTTGCCACTATAAATTTTTTTTCTGAGGGGTTTTATAGGTAATATCCCCTTGTTTCCTTGGGGTATCTTATAAAGGTTCACTTTGTGCCTCAAGGTGTAAGTTTGTTACATGAAGAAGACTTAACAAATGCATCGCTTCCCCACACATGTAAATTCGATAACATGGCTTCACTTCCACTCCAAAACATTAATGGAATACCATTTATCAATTTAGTTTTTCTTGGTTTAGTATGTGCACCACTGTTTGTAATGCATATCCCTAAAGAGACATTAGAAGACTCGAATGAATCGTCATTGATCTCACCATGTTTAACAAGGTTTCAGTTCCTCCTTTTTCTCACACCATTCCACTGGGGCGTGTAAAGATGAGTGAGTTAGGATAGGATCCCAAACTCCCGTAAGTAATCAATAAAGTCTTCATTAAGATATTCTTCACCTCAATCTGAGTGGAGTTTCTTAATCTTCTTACCAAGATGGTTATCAATTTCATTCTTGTATTCATTGAACTTATAAAAGGAATCTGACTTATACTTCATTAAGTAGGTATATCCATATCTACTAAAATCATCAATAAAAGTTATGAAATATGAGTACCCTCCCCTTGATCCAACTATAAATTTTCCACAAACATAGGTATGAACCAATTCAAGAATATCTTTATCCATTTAACCTTTCCCACTAAATGGGGATTTGGTCATTTTCCCTTGTAAACATGCATGACATAAGCCAAGTGGTTTTAGTTTAAAGGAATATAAATATCCATCTTGAATTATAAAGCGTTTATCATTTACATGACCTAGCCGGTGATTCCAAAGTGGGGTTTGGTATGATTCATGTGAAATATATTTGTTATTGATGGACATTACTTGGTTTGTGTAACACAACATGTATAGACCATTATATAAATGTGCCCTACCAAAACAAATGATATCTTCATAAAAGAAGAAACATTCATTTCCAAACATGAAAACAAATCCATCTGTATCTAATATGGTTATATAAATACTGTTTTTAGTAACAGACAACACTTAATAACAACCCTTTAACAACAAGATAATCCATGTTGGAAATGTGAGGTGTTAGTCCCTGATAGCTAGAGCAGTAAGTCTGGATCTGTTGGCTGCTCGTAGATCTACCTCCCCTCGATCAATCTTCCTGAATCTACTTGGTTCCATTATTTGGATACATTTGTGAGCACCACAATCTGTATATAATACCCAATTTGTATAAATATATATATTTTATTCAATAAGAAATGAACCTAAAGCTTCCCCATGCTTCTTTGGCTCGGTGCAGTTTTTCTTCCAGTGGTGCTTCATTCCAAATGTGAAACAAACAGCCTCATGTTCCCTTGTCTCCCCTTTTATCTTCTATTTCATGGAAGGGCGTGATGAATTTTTGGGCTTAATGATATTTTCCACCCCTTTCCTATTATTCAACATAAGAACAGAAGGATTTTCACGATTCATATCTTTGTCCACATGGGGAATGAGGATAAGAAGAACAAATAGAGACTTCTCAGTGTTGGTCATGTTAAAATTAACATTAAAGCTAGAGAATCTCTAAGGGAGTGATGTGAGAATGAGATCGGTTCCCAGTTATTCAAAGATTTTAAACCCTAGAACCTCCAGGCTCTCAATGTATCCAATGATCTTGACTACATGAGGCCTGGCTGGGGATCCCTATCCATGATTACTCTGAAAGAGTGCCATGGAGATCTCAAACATTTCATGTCTTTCTCCCTCCTCGTAAATACCATGAAGGTATTCAAGCATGCTATAAGCATTCACAGTTTCATGAGACTTCATGATCTCACTATACATTGATGATAGCATCAAACATTGAACGTCAACCACATCGTTCATATGTTTCTCATAGACCAAGAAATCCTCATCAATCGCCTCTTTATTAGGTAGATCAGGTAATGCTGAATCCAACATGTAAGACTTTCGTTCATGGTGTAGGATAACCCAAAGGAATATAAATCATTTCTAGAAGTTACTGTCAGTGAGGATGTTGTCTTTATCCATAATTGATACCAGGGATAGTGTGGTTGATGAGCTTTTCATTTTTATTCTATAATTAAAATAGCAGATCATTAGTACTTTCTATATTACATTTTATGATGAATAATAAATTAATTTTATTAAGTCTCCCATTATTTTATCAAGTCTCAGTGGCCCTCACCATTGAACTCGGAATATCTAGTTTTCATGACAGTCTAGTGGACAAGATCAATATTCCCCTTCGAATAATCCCAACAAGGGTTGGTCATGCTACTTGAAGGTATTTATGTAGGCAGGTCTTTGCCAACTGTGGGCTTGCAGCTTTGTGATCTGCTGAGTGGACTCCCCAATCCTGAAATCCTGACATTCGATTTCCTGAAATCTTGCCTCCAATATTACACCAAGTCTAGCAAGGGATACTCTTAATGATGTAATATGGTTATGTCAACCCGAAACCTTTCATAAGGGATTCTTGTATAAAAGTAAGTGTCCCAACAAGGGTTGGTCAACAAAAAGTCTTATGCATGAATTTCTTATTATCATTATCACATGCTTGCTAATATTAAGTGGAACTTAAGTGATTAAACATATCTTGATATTATTTACGCATAATATTGGTTTATTTTAGATTCATCTTGCATGTTTGTTTAATTCGTTAATTATGTGATCATGACAACACATCCAGAATGATAAACTATGCATCTGACAGAAATAAATTAAAGTGCATGATCATGAGATTTTCTAATGGATATTTTATATAGAGGTTGATAAACTAACCATGACCTAGGGGAGAAACACCTTGAACCTTTTGGGTTTGTGTTTATAGTTTTTTCACCTATCCACCTATCCACCTCTTTATCATCTGGGATTGGTTTCGTCTCGACTCCAGCTAGAACCGCCTTTACTAGATTGGGAGTTCTATCTATTATATATGCCTTTTTTTAACTCACATGCTGGTGAGGGGTAAAAAGGGGTTTTACATAAAAGAAACATTAGACACGAATGCCCTACATATTAATGAGAAGAATGCACACTGGCCAAAAAAATTAATTTAAATAAATAAATTAAAATAATTCATCCACATACAAAGTTCTTGGTCTAGCTCATAATCATCCATACATGCAATGACATTTATGCATAAATAAAACAATCATTCAATTGTTTAATTTTTATTTTTTATGATAAATCACGCTCAAATCAATTAATTATCATCTTTAATTAATCAATCCTTTTATCAGAAACCCTTTTAGGAATTTCATTGATATTCTCATCCATCATAATTTTAAAAAAATAAATTAATTTAAAATTATCATTGTACATAACTTGTACATTGGGGGAAAACCATTAAATTCGTATTCATAACTACCCAATGAGTACAAATGAACATTACACAGATGTTAAATTAAACACATATATATATAAAACACCTACCACGTGTTGTGAATCATCTTTATGCCTACACCATGGTAAACCTCTCAAGGGTTTTTATAATATAATAATAAATTTTAATAAATCTGCATAATTTGAATTAGTAAACAGTGTGTAGTTCTGACTACACAGATTGTACTATTGTTCATCGTCCATCTGAAGTACACGCCTGGGGAAACGATGTGTGAGTGTGCTTCAGAAATCTTCAGAGTACACGGCATGTCCAGTGGGCCACATGTCATGTACTTCCTCGTTACACGGTCTCCAGTGGGGCAAGCTATGTACCGGGTACACGGTCCAACCCTATCCCGAAGGGACTACACACCGTGTCTAGTAGACCACATAGTTTGTAATCCGTAACCCACTTTCCACATATTCCTGGTCAACACACAAAGTCATTAAAGACCTTGAAAAACTCCAGTGACATGGATTTGTTTGGCAGAACAGCCCTGGTGTATTGAACCTTGACTACACAGTGTGTACAGAATAATACACATCATGTGTTCTGGTGTTGTACGACCAAGAAACTTTGGCACCTCCAGATGAGATCCTCTATTTTATTTTAATCAAAATTAGAATAAATGATTCTTTTTGTAAGGTGAACATGAAATGAAATAGGAGGAACAGATCTTGAGATTCAGATTTGCAGAATGACTAACTTGAATTGAAACAACTAAACTATTAAATTCACCAATCATCAATTTAATATTTAAATAATTATAAACTATGATGTAATTGCTCTGATACCATTAGTAGATTCTGGGTGCAGTTGAAGCGAGGTTGAGTCGGCACCCAACATTAATTTTTACCATGATCAATGATTATTCTGGGATTAATATGATGATGAACGCCAGTATCCATTGAATAGAATCAAAGATTTAGATAAACAATGAAGAGACCTAAGACCTTTAGAGAGGATCTTTCACATAATGTTTATAATTAATTTAATTAATTTCATAAAGAAAAGAATAGCTAGATCTTCAGTATTTTCTTTGTTGATGATGTTGATATTTTGGAATGACCCTTCTGGATTATCTCGTTGCGCTTGTGAGGATCCAAACCAGAATCTCTATAATGGTGATCCACATGTGCTCTGATGGCATCTGATCGACACCACTCGTTCATCGGGTGCTAGCATGTCAAAGTGAGTGTCTTTGTGTTAGTCATTCTTGATCACATGTTCTTCGGTATTGAAGAACTTCTCTCGTTCTTGACAGGGGTCGAAAGAGGATTCGATAGAGAAATTGTTTAGCTCAACAATTCTCAACTCAACGGGCGTGCAGTTCGATACGTGGAACAATAGACGTATGTGTCTATTTATCAAAATTGGGTTTCAGTTAAAATATATAATTGTGTAACCACAATTAAATACATTCATAACCTTAGAGAAAACTCATACTTTTAATAATAATATTGCGTTGTTATTTATGGTGCGCCAACTTGTGCAAAAAAGAATTATAAATAAAATTCTCCATCAAAAAATAATGGCAGTGTTTTTATTTTTATTTTTTATTTGTGTCAACTAGTTAAATAATTATTTACCATATTATAAATAATTATTTTACTATCGGACCATTCTTGGTCAACTCGAACTCCACTTCCATTTATTGAAAACCCGAATAAATAAATAAATAATTTATTCACTTAAATAAATATTTTATGTCCAAACTAGTAAATAAATATTCATTAAAAGTTAAATAAAATAAATAAATATATTTTACCCACAATCTGGTGAATAAATATTTATTTAATTTATGAGATAATTTTAACTTGAATAAAATTATTCCACTATCATGAGAATAATATTTATTCCATTAATGAAATTGAAATATAATTTAACTGAGACCACCGGAAACACTTAGTGTGTGACCCTCTATGATTCATTCTCATTGGATTTAGGTGGGTTTGCCTAAAGTCCAAGAATAATGTCTAGAAACAGGTCAAGGAACACAAGAGAAAGAACTTATAGTCACAACAACGACATCCACATGTGAACGCTCACTGTGTAATATAATTGATGTGTCTTAATATCTCATCAAGAAGGTTTTATGATAGTGTCATCAACCTTTGTTTCTTGATACATCATTATTTAACTACCTGAAATAAAATCATCGTTACACCATGGCCAGGAAATTTCACGCGATAGTTCCATTTCAATCAAAGGGTCGAGATATAAACTTCCATAAATAGAAGGGGAAAATCCATTCTCGACTTATCCATCAATAACATGTCACTCGTGATGCACCCAACAAACCCTACTTCCCACCAACTATTTGCGTGACGGTTTTTGTTAGTAAATAAAAGTGTGCAAGTTGTGACACGTATTAATAATAATCTTAACGATTAAGGATCACAACACACTCTCACAGATAGGAATATCCGATGAGACCAAAACATGTGGAATTTCTACTGGAGGATCTATTTTCATAAACTCATGTCTAGGAGATTACCAATTGTGAATTTCATGAGAGGAAGTCTCACCTGCTTACGATTACTCGCACTTGATGGTCTGTATGCTATATGTCCCATCATAGTATGTCATCCAACCAAGGAACTATATTTATGAATATTGTTATAGCATTTCAAGGCTCTCAACATAGCGGAGAACTTCCATAACCTTGTCAATGCAACAAATACTCTAGGACATTATTACATCAGAGTCATGCAGAATAATGAACAATATGTAACATGATGTTTACTATTTAAATACATTAAATATCCATGTAAACAGAGTAAAAATAGTTGATTCTAGGACACCAACTCTAACAGAACACATATAGTAGAATTAGGATATCATATTTCTTACACAATGGATGATCATTAAGTTGAATCCATCGGTTTCTTCCCTCTCACATTCATTTTATTATGAATTTCCATTCAATTTTTATTTTCGTACCTGTCTTATACATTTAAAGAAATTGGAAAAAAAATAATAAAAACATAATAAAAAACTAGGATAGTGATGCTCCATACCCAACACTTTAAAAGACAACCTTGGTCACCTAGGTTGCATTTTAGGTTCTCATAAATTTTGTTTGGCGAGACCTCTATGATAGGATCTTCAACAACTTGGTACCATATTTAGGTAATGACGCCAAGTTTATCACATGGATATCATGGGAAATGATCATACAATATTTTTAGTATGCTTAAATATATCATAGAGCCAACTAGGGTCATTTCCCAAGAAGTGTGTGGGACATATCTCCATTATTCTTAATTACGTGTTAATATTGTTTTAATAAAAAAAGGATAGGGGTGTATTATTATTGAGTGTGGGAAAGAAAATAAAATAAAGTTTAGAAAAAGCTAAAAAAATGTTATAGAAGAAATAGGTCAGTCCTAGATTAGGAAAACATGATTCCTTCACTATTGAAATTAATTTTTTAAGATTCATTGATAATAAACTCAATAACATTTTAAGGATTACCAACCTAAAATTAATTTTCAAGGCCTGGTGAACCTTCAAAAATCTCTTAGGCACACCAAGTCTCACCTCCTTCATAGTGTCAAGTGATGGACATTCCACAACCATAGACATCCATCACCCTTCACACACTCCCAAATGTTCATCCCTCAATCCACAAGACACCAATCATATGAAATGTGGGCTGAAAGAAGGTAGGATAAATGATTTGGTTGAGATTAGAATGAGGATCTGTTGATCACTAGGAGAAAGTGAGGTATCTCCTCGCAATTATCATGCAAGTCCATTGTAATGGAATCTAAAATCTGAAGACAGAAAATGAGAAGGGACTTAGAATCACCATGGGATTCCTCCCAGGACTTTGCCTCAAGTGAGTTCCTGATTATCACGGATTTGAGAGTTCATGTATATAAAATGAAGGCATAATTAAAAATACAAAGCAGAAGAGAAAAAGAGAATATAATTTCACAACACACAACCTAAACGGATTGAAAAAAGTACAAAACAGAATTAGAGTCAAAACTCATTCCCCCCAACGGGGGATGGAGAGGTTCAACATTCCCCATCCCCTTTAAATGATTATCCCCAACCATTTCTGTAAGAAAATAACATAATCTCATACAAATCATCCCATGATCTAACTCTATAAGCATTTGTGAAGAATCAGAGTTGATGTGCATTGTTGTGTCCAAACTACAATGGAAGAAGTTTCTGCTCGATGTACTTGGGAAATCACTGCTACAAGCCTCACATGAGGAGTTGGAGAGAAGTGATGCATGTGCTTCCTAGTTTGGACTTGAGTTAGTGGGCCTCAAAATCAGCCGGTGTGGTTCAGTATTTCTTGTACTTTAGTGGATAAATGTTTCATGAAATTAGAGCACATGAAGGCCCTACTCAATGGCTGGTGGGCGCTTCATTTTGACATAAGAAATAGAAGGATAATTGATGGCTCTATCTGCATAGAGGAGGTCCTGGATGGGAGATTATTCATTTCATGTTGGTGATTCATGTGCAGTGATAAAAAGTGTAAAGAATATTAATTGGGCATGTCTGAGGTGGGGAGAGGTTTGGGGCGTGGTGGCAGAGTCAAGTCCCCGGGCCAGTGGTTTATCTGTATTTTCTTTGTTGCGTTGTGTGCCGATTTCGCGGTTGTACCCAATTTTTATGTTAAATTGGGAATGTATGCTTTGATTCAGGATCTGTTTCAGGCCTTTAGGCTTGAGGCTAAGGGGTTAATGTGATTTGGGCACCAGTGTGGGCAGTCTAGTGAACTGCTTATAGGGGATAAAAATGTGTGGTGCATGTGCTGCATGTGGGTATTTTATGAAAACGAAAAATGGAACCGGTCTGTACTCAGATAGGTTTTGAACAAGGGATTTTTGAGGGTTAGGGCTTCAAACTAGACTTGGTTTTGGTCATCCAGACATTTCATCAAGCAGATGTCATGTACAACAGTGCACCCCTTCAGCCGTAGTGATGGGAAGATATGAGGTCCCCTCCATTATTCATCAACTCAGCCCTACAAAAAAATGAATTAAACCAGTGATCAGAATAATTAATTGCTTCTGATTATCCACTACTTCATCTTCGAACACAACTCAGCCGACTTCGTCGAATCTCTATTCAGTCTTGAGTTTGTATGGATATCATTTTGTTAGATATTATAATTCTTCCTTCAATCGATTTTTGAAATTCACTACTTTGAATTTGGAAAGCTTCGATCAGCCTCAAATGGACTTCTTCCTTCGACTTCACTTGACTTACAGCTATGGTTCTATGAGGATCCTTTATACATATAAGGCTCTGGTTGATATTTTTCACACAGCTTGGGTGCCTTCTTCATCTGAGCGGAGTGGTAATCATCTGCACACAGAATTAATTTCATGTGTATGAAGGGCCACTTCATGTTTATAGTGGGAATATTATGCTTACGGTATGCGGGATCACACTTATGTGAGCAGTCTATTACCCTTATGTTGGTTGTTAAATCATGGCATGACTGTTACACATGTGCTGAATTGAGGCGACACACTTTCACAACTCCCATATAACCTTGACGTAGCATACAAATGATACCCATTCATAGCTAGGAGGGCACGCAGGTGACATTGATATAGCACCTAGAGAAGATACCCTCACCCAACCTACATGGATCCTCTAAATTCATTCCCATGAATATTTTTTATCTAAAATTAAAGGAAATAACTTGTATTTAAAAATTACACCGAAATGGAATTAAGTGAAAAAAAACACGTCAACTTCCTGAAGTCTAATAATTATAGAGGGATATAATCAATGAATATCACCTTAAATATTTTCAAAAATGGTGTTTGATCACTCCCTTAAACATAGAATATTTCATTCATCGGAAATTCTCTCTATTTGGGTCAAAACATGTTCAATTACAGACCAATCGGTTCTTTCTATCAAGAATATATTAGATTATCTGTTATAACATTTTCCCAAATGTACACATTTCAATTTCCGTCAATGAACAAGTGTCACACAACCCAAAAAATATTAATAGTGAACATACCACAAACTCAATGCATATTTTCAAATATGTATTAAAATTACAACCCATCATTTAACACAAAAATAAATTTTCCAGAAAAATAGTCACATGAAGTCCAACAAGATTGCAACATCTCAAAGTTCACAATTCAATAAATTTTCAAAATCATGGTTCAATTTTCTAAAAAATCACATATACTCTTCATGAAAATTCAAATAGATCCTTTAAAAATCGTAAGCATCAGAAGACATCAACACCACTATTTACCAATTAAGAAGGCATTTACACTTCATCCAACCACATCATAGACACATCATATCCTGACATATCACATAATATTCAACTATGGATTCAGACATAACTCAACTTAATCTTAAAATATCAATTCAAATAATTAGTTCAAATCTACCCAAAAAAATATTTGTAATTTCTGTTTAACCGAATGTATTATGGAAACTAATCAATGAGTAAGAAAATATAGACTCATAGAAAATTATAACTACTTAGCCAAGAGTGAGGGAAAATTTTTTGTTCTTTTCAATAAAAATTTTATAATACTTTATATATGTGTTTAATTCCCAAGGGACGAAATTATTTCATCAACACGAATTTCAACCATTAATATGCATTCAAAACAATTTCCTGACCTACCTCACTTATGAATTTCTCCTCTTACCATGTTTATGCCACAACTCTTATTCTCTACCAGTATAAGCTAGTATAATACTTAAGAGGACTTCCAAAAAGTTTTTATGAGGTTCAAGGGTTGACATGATTTGACGTTTAAAAATATGAGGCAAATGATAAGTGTTTATTATATTAGTTAAAAAGCGTGTAAAAATTTATCAAGTGCTCACAATGAATGTACTCACTCAACTCCTCATAGAGTGTATCACTTCCAACTCACTCTCCCCTATATTTCTTTTGTGTGGGTAATAACTGTTGTAATAGTGGGACCCTTAGACCTAGCTTGAACAGTACATTTGATTACATAATCATGTATATAACTAACTATGCATGATGTTTACTTACCATTATAGTGTATATATTTATGGGTCCAATATTTAATGGTAATGTCCATAAATTAACTGTCGTATCAAAAGATTATATAATATCTCAGAAAATAATTAAAACCTCAAAATATTATGACATTAATCCTAAAAAAATGCCTTATGGTATAGATGCATCTTACAAACTAGACATGTTTGAAAATTATGTGTTGGGGGATCATAAACATTGAAACCTCTTCTCATGAAGTTCACACTTAGTGATATATTCCAGTGAGACCATGAGGAGCACACGAGCATCATCCTGGTTGGTGAGGACTCGAAAGGTGCATCCAAGAGACCCGAGATCAAATCCGGGTGGTGGAGTATTTCCAAGAACTATAGCAGGTACGTATGGCATCCCGCCTTTTTATTACATAGCTTTTCATTACATTTTACAAACAGAGGATCGTTAAAGTCTAGTGTCTTGGAAATCAGGAACACAATAAAAGAAAAAAAAACATAAAACAGTCTTTTAATACACTTGTAAGGCTTCATCATATGTTCATCCTAAGTACAATTACTGCTTCTCATAACCTGGTGACATACATTCAAAGGAAAGGGTGAGCAGAAGGCCCAGTAAGGTTAAACAAGATAATCAGTTTATTTGTGACATTAATAAGAACTTAAATAAAAACATAAGGACATGAGGAATGGAATTATAGGCATATAATAATAAAAATAACTTGAAACATAACTTGAATATGTGGCTATAATATTTCATTTAGACATTCATGAACATATCACCAAGGTTTATCCCCGAGGTGTCATAAAAATTACCAAGGTATCATGAAACATGTCATCTCTAGAGATTAATTCTTTACCCAATGCATTGGAGCGCTATCAGGAGGAAACCTAAATATGTCTTTATTTTCATGTGAGCCACATAGATCATAATCAAACATTTCATAAATAACCCATAGAGAATAAAATAAATGGGTTTCATTTCAAAATCGTGACTTTTTAAAATCTTTTGAAAATAAGATCATTACATCATTTATAACCCATGGATAGGGAATGAGGGTTATATTTAAGTACATTAAAAAATAAAATATATCCATTTTATATATTTATGAACACCCATAGAAACAAAATAGGCCTGGGTATTCACATAAATAAACAAGGTAATTTCTTGAGAAAAAGAGACAGAAATTTTGAAATGAAATTTCTGTAGCATAATGGCTATATAATATTGTTTTATAAAACATTGAAAAGAGAGGGGACAAGGGTAAACCACTCATAAATAATTCATAATACAGTATAAATTTATAATAACATGGAGATAAGAACATGGTATAGTAATTTTAATGACATACCACATAAAAAGAAAACATGAATGAAAAGAGAAGATGCGAATCCTTTTACGAAAAATTCGGCAGCATAACAGCGTCACTTAAAAATTTAGAAAACAAATTTATGAGAGAAGAAAGGGTATCTCAAAATTTTTACATGAAATGTACAGTATTAAGAACATATAATAACATACCCTCAACATAAAGAGAGGGAAACTAGAATACACAACATAAAGGAGGTCATGACTTAAAAGAGGAGGGGGAAAAGATCCCTTACATTGAAGTGTAACATTGAAAGCATAAAGGTCGGGACCTTGGGAGGCTTGAGGGAACCTTGGGAGGAATCCTTGGGAGGTAAAAGGACCAGAACTTCATTGAGGATGATTTTGGAATGAAATGAATGAGGTAAATGGCTTGGTATTTTTAGGAAAAGTGAGTGAATAAATTATTAATTTCTAAAGGACACCTCATCAGTGGTATTTGAAAAACCATGGGCTTTCCCATGGTATTTTCCCATGGTATTGGCCACATGGGACAGCACATATCATATCTCACTATTCATAAGTTGACCAGAAATCTTACATCATTATTACATCATTAATGATGTCATTAAACATCTAAAACTCAAAACTGTATTTTTACTATTCACTGAAAATTCAACCATTTCAGAAAAATCCCAAAAATCCAACCTAACCTAATATCGATGCTCTGAAATCAAACATGAATTCCATTTTATGAAAATAATTTTATAAATTTTTTAATTTAATGTTTATATAAAATCATTAGTTATAGCAAAAATACAACATTAAAACTATAACTCATTTTGTAACACCTTAAAAGATTAATCAAGGTCCCATTAAATTATTGAATAAATATAAGACAATAAAGCAACAATTTATGATTAAATTTTATCAAAATATATTTCCATATTTAATTATTAAAGTAATTATAAAATTGAAAATAAAATATTTATGACATACAAAAATACCAAAACTTAAACTATGATCGTTTTTCACTTTTAAGATGTCTAAATTGTATTTATACATTCATGGGTGAAGTATCTATTTTTTTTGTCAAATTACTATATATTACAATTCATTACTATTCATTACTATTCATATGGGCATGTTACTATTCCTACTTTTCTATTCACTAAAATCCAAGTTAATGTTATTAGACTCAAAATTTCTTACTGAACACAACTCTAGAAGACCATTTATTGAAAATAATTTCACATTATTAATTATTTAATGAATACCAAAAACATTTTTAAATACCCCATTTTTCCTAAATTCATCAATAATACACATCATATATTATCCAGATATTTGAAATTCACAAACTTTTCCATAAGAATAAATATGAATTTTATTTATATAAAAGGATTACACAAAGCAGCTATGGTCTCATTACATAGCCCTTTATAACACCAGCATAGGACCAAAGTGTAAGGTGTGCAATGGTGATAAAATCTTGGGGTGGCTCGGACAACATTGCCCAAGTGGTGATTCTTATTACCTTGAACTTCTCCCTTAGGTGACTCCATTCAAGCATAATACGTTGAAATTCGGCTTGGGTTTGGTCCAGAGAAAAGCCCAGTGATGCTACCTCCTTCCCAAGCTCCGATAGATGGGCTTCAAATGGCTCAAGTCTACTGGATGAGGCCATTCAATCTTCTTTTTGTATTAATTAACCAAGATAATTGTATTTATAAAAAACAAAATGTTAAGATTACAGTTTCCAATGGTCATATTGACCAACGGTCTTAAAATAATCGAAACCCAACGGTCTCACTTTAATTATACCCACTTCATTAATTAAAAGATATAGTTTTGATAAGTATAAAATAAAATAACACACAAATTGGGAAACAAATATAATTAAAAATTTCGGGTCGTTACATTCTTCCCCCCTTAAGAAATTTCATCCCCAAAATTTTATCTCATACCCTCTGATGGGAAAAGGTGTGGGTACTCCTGCCTCATAGACTCTTCTGGTTCCCACGTTGCTTCTTCATATTTTTGGTTCCTCCACAACACCATAACAAGGTGGGTAGTCTTGTTGCATAGAACTTTGTATCTACGATCCAAGATCTCCATCGTCTACTTCTCATAAGAGAGGTCATGTTCCAGTTGTACCACCTCATGATTTAGTACATGTTAAGGGTTAGGTATGTACTTCCTCAAGAGGGATACATGGAAGACATCATAAACTTGGGCTAGATTTAGAGGAAGTGCATGCTGATAGGCCTCTTCTCCCACACGACCAAGGATTTCTTAGGGGACAATGTACCTAGGGATGAACTATCATTTCTTCCCAAACCTCATGACTCTCTTACAAGGTAAAGTCCACAGAAATACTTTGTTACCAACATCAAACTCTAAGTCCCTTCTATGGTTGTCAGCATAGCTCTTTTGCCGATTCTGAGCAGCCTTAATGTGTTGCTGGATGGTATGGACCTTTTCTGTCATCTCTTGCACATGATCAGGCCCAAGAAGCATTCTGTCACCATCTTCATCCCAACAAGTAGGAGTTTTACATCGCTTCCAATATAGAGCTTCAATGGGTTTCATTTGAATGCTCGAGTGGAAGCTGTTGTTGTATGAGAACTCAACTAAAGAGAGATGTTGATCCCATCCACCTTTAAATTTCAATGAGCAAGTTCTCCGAATTTCCACAAGTTTTTGAATAGTCTTTTCAGATTGGACATTATTTTGGGGGTGATAGGCCATACTGAAATTCAATTCAGTGCTCAGAGCTTATTGAAGACTTCTACAAAAATTTTATGTGAACCTTGGATCACGATCAGATATGATATAAAGTGGAACTCCCTGAAGTCTTACCACTTCATTCACATAAATACTTTCAAGTTGATCAAGAGAGAAATCTTCCCGAATGGAGATAAAATGGGAAGTCTTTGTGAGACAGTCCACAATAACCCATATCACATTATTTAATTTTGAAGTTCATGGGAGATCAATGATGAAGTCTATAGTGATATTTTCCCACTTCCATGCTGGTATGGGTAGTGGTTGCAATACCCCTTTAGGAAGTTGTCGCTCTTTCTTCACATGCTGACATACTAGGCACCTTGATGTGTAGTCAGCAATCTCCCTTTTCATATTATCCCACAAATAATGATCACGAAGGTCTCTATAAATTTTCATGGTACCAAGATTTATAGAGAAAGTAGAGCTATAATCTTCATCCATCATCTCCTTCTTTATTTCCGAAATATATGGAACACAAAGTCTTGTATGAAATTTCAGTACACCTTCTTGAACAGTATTGAAATCAGGAAACATCCCATCCTTCACAGCCTCAAACTTCCTCTGTAATGAAGGATATTCTTTTTGTGATTTCTTGATCTTCTCTAGTAGTGATGGTTGATAAATCATTTGGGTTAGGGTTGATGATGTCCCTTCCTTTATAATTCCCACATCCAGTTTTACTAGGTCATTGATCAATGTATCTCTTTGAATCCTCATAATGGACAGAACAACTGGGTCTTTCCTGATTAATGCATTAGTGTCTTTGTTTGCTCTTCCGCGATGATAATGAATTGAACAGTCATAGTATTTTAGAAGTTCCTACCATATCCTTTGTCTCATGTTAAATTCATTTTGAGTGAATATATACTTCAAACTTTGATGGTCTGTGTATATATCACATTTCTCCCAATAAAGATACTGCCTCCATATCTTCATAGAAAAAATGACCACCACCAGCTCAAAATCATGTGTAGGATAGTTCTGCTCATGAGTCTTCAACTGTTAAGATGCATAATCAATGACCTTTTCATTTTGCATGAGGATGCACCCAAGCCCTTTAAGAGATGCATCGCTAAAAATAAAAAATCCTTCTTCACTTAAGGGTAGAGTTAACACAGGTGCAGTAACCAATCTTTTATTCAACTTTTGGGAACATTCTTCACACTCCTTTTTTCATATGAACTTGACCCCTTTCATGTTAACTTGATTAATGGATTAGAAAGTCATGAATTTTTTTTCAAAAACCTCCTATAATATCCCACTAAACCAAGGAAACAACAAATATTAGTTATTTTTGTAGGATGAGGCCACTCCTCTACAAATTTTTTCTTGGCAGGGTCAACTATGATTCCTTCATTGGTAACAATGTGCCCCAAGAAAGCAACTTGTTTTAACCAGAATTAATATTTACAGAACTTTCCAAAAAGCCTTTCCTTTTGTATAGTTTTCAAAATAACCCTTAGATGATCCTCATTCTCCTCGCGAATTTTGTAATATATAATAATATTATCAATAAAAACTACCACAATGTTATCAAGGTAGTACTTAAAGACTCTATTCATAAAATCCATAAAAATGGCAGGTACATTATTCAGTCCAAAGGGCATAACAACAAACACATAATGGCCATATCTTGATCGAAAGGTAGTTTTTGGAATATCTTCTTTCTTCACCCTCAATTTATGATAACCAGATCAAAGATCAATCCTTGAGAAGAATTGAGCCTCACGAAGTGGGTAAAATAAGTCATCAACTCTTGGAAGAGGGTATTTGTTCTTTACTATGATCCCATTCAGTTCTCTATAATCAATGCATAGCCACATCAATCTATCTTTCTTATTCACAAAGAGAATAGGTTCTCCCCAATGAGACACACTTAGTCGGATAAACCCCTTTCTCCAAAAGATCTTGGAGTTGTTTTATAATTCCTCCATCTCCACATTTTCCATCCTATACGGGGTCTTTGATATTGGATGATATCCAGGTATGAGTTCAATGGAGAACACTACCTCTCTTTCTAGGGGAGGTCCAGGAAACTCCTCATGAAATACATCAATGAATTTTTAGATGATGGGGACATTTTCTATCCTCAAAATCTCATTTACTTATTCTTATTCATAGATAAATTCCATAAAGAAGGATATAGGAAGTTCTTCTAGACAAAGATCTGGTTGAGATATCTCTCCTTGGAAGATAACTGTAGGTTTTCCATTCAAGACTACTGAAATTTCCTTAATTCTGCATTTGATCATAGCATTATACATTGAGAGCCATTCCATCCCTAGTATAATGTCGAACTCTAGCATGGGAATTACTACTAGATTTGTGATAAGATTGTGCTCACCAACGTAAATACTAGAGATTCTAAATACTGATGATGCTTGGATAATCCCACCAAGAGTCTTGATTGATAACTCTACTTTTAGCAAGTCGGGGGTTGATTCTAAATTCTTTGCAAACATGGAGGAAATAAAGTAATTCATAAAACCATAATGAAAGTACTTGCTCGCTTTGAGAGAACAAAAAGAGTACCTAATACCACATCATTTGGAACTTCAACATCAGTTGTCGTGATAGCAAAAGAAAGACCTTGATCCCTTGGCCTTTGATGAGGCTAATGGTGGTTCCCCTCCACTGCCCTCAGACTTGGACACTTATTGGAAAAGTTCCCAAGTTGTCAGCACTTAAAGCACATGACATCAGGTAGGGCATGCATCATCTTAAACTTATTGTTAGTGTTTGGATGTTCAGGTTTCACCTCACTATGAAAATTCCTCACAATATGTTCATCTCTTGGACACATGTAGTATTTCCCTCCCCTGAGTAGGTAGTTCCCCGAATGCTTCTTCCCACATATATTACACATGGGAATTTTCACTTTCTTGACTCCTCTTCCTTGATCAAACCTCCTCCATAATCTTGGATCAATTGATATCTTTTTTTTCTTTTGATTTATGAGACTACTACATCTCACCAAACTCCAATTTGAGTTTAATCGCACTTCACACAATCTCCTCTTAGCTATCATAGTCTCGGTTGGCTAAATTCTTCCAAAGATGAGGTCTCAATCCACCAAAGAATCTATCAACCTTACCATTTGGATCCATGAAAAATCTAGAGGTATATTGTGAAATTCGGGTGAAGTTCATCTCATAGCTTCCGACAGATTCGTTCTCCTTCTGCTACAGCTCGAGAAACTCCTTATCCATTCTTGTTCTCATGGATCGAGGGAAATACTTACTGAAGAAGATCCATCTAAACACTTCCCACTCCATAGCTTCAACTTACACTCTTTGCCTCGTGTTTTTAATCAGCTCCCACCACTGATCAGCTTCTCCTTCTATTCAATAGACAGTCAGGGTGACCTTCTCTTGCTCTGAACATCAGATAATAGAAAAGATCTTCTCGATAGAGCTAATCCACTGCTTAGCAATCAATGGGTTAGTCGATCCACTAATGGTTTGTGGTCATTGATGCATAATGGACTCAATATAATGTTATTCCCTTCATGATGAAATCAGTATCTTAGCTTGATTCATGTTATTTCCCATAACATGAGTCAGTTGGTTTATCATTCGCATGAATGTTTCCATTCCGGATTCCGTCAGAGGGATATCAGTGCATGGTCCATTACGGTCACCATTTTCATGGTTCCTCCTATTTCCCACCATTTATAAAAGAATAAAACCTTAATGAGACACTTATTTCATTTAAGAATCTTTTAACTATCAAGGATTTATGTCTTAAAACTTCATTAAACAATTACATTTCTATATAAATCTTTCATAATGATTCATAAAAAGGTATGATTAACCAAATATATCCCCCAGGAATGTTGTAACCAAGAGTGCAGCAAGGCCTATTTTCATGCACTAGTTCCCGTTTATGTCTAGCTCAAAGCAGTGTTTTCAGGTTTTACCCCTATGTACATCTGTGTCAGATCCGCCTCTACCAGCTCATATTCAGATAGGGATGTATTTGCTAGATAAACCAATTACTTAATACTCACAAAAATACTAGGAAGTTTTCCTATATTTAAAATTTTATATAGGGTTATTCCTAATGTTTTTGTAGCCTAATTTTCATAAATAACTAAACTATCCTTTGATACCAACTATGGAATCCCAACTTTATATTACATAACTTTTCCTTACATTTTACCAACAGAGGATCTTTAATGTCTAGTGTGTTGGAAATCAGGAACATAATAAAATAAAAACAACATAATACATTCTTCTAATACACTTGGATGGATTCATAATAAGTTCATCCTAAGTAAAATTACTGCATCTCATAACCTTGAGTCATACATTCAAAGGAAAGGGTGAGAAGAAGGCCCAGTAAGGGTAAACAAGGGAATCAGTTTACTTGTGACATCAATAAAAACTTCAATAAAAACATAAGGACATGATAAATGGATGTACAGGAATATAATAATAAAAATAACATGAAACATAACATGAAAATTTGGATATAAAATTTCATTTTGACATTCAAGAACATATCACCAAGGTTTATCCCCGAGGTGTCATAAAAATTACCAAGGTTACCCACCAAGGTATCGTGAAACTTGTCATTTCTAGAGATTAATTTTTTCCCAATGCATTGGAGAACTATCAGAACACACCATTAATATATATTTATTTTTATGTGATACACATAGATCATAATTAAACATTTCATAAATAACCCATAGAGAATAAAAGAACTGGGTTTTATTTCAAAATTGTGACATTTTATAAGTTCTTGAAAATAAGATCATTACATCATTTATAACATATGGAAATGGAATGAGGGTTATATGTATGTCCATTCTATAATAAAATATATAATTTTTATATATTTATGAATACCCATATAAAGGAAATAGTTATGGGTATTCACATAAATAAACAAGGTAATTTCATGAGAAAAAAAAGATAGGAATTTTGAGACGAAATTTCTGCAGCATAACGGGTATATAATATGATTTTAGAAAACATTGAAAAGAGTGGGGACATGGGTCACCCACTCATAAATAAATAATAATACATTATAAATTCAGAATGAAATTGAGGTAAGAAAATGGTATGGAAATTTGAATTACATACCAGATGAAAAGGAAACATGAAAGAAAAGAGAAGATTCGATTCTTTTTATGAAAAATTCTGCAGCCTAACGACGTCACTAAAAAATTCAGAAAACAAATTTATGAGAGAAGAAAGGGTCTCTCATAATTTGGACATGAAATGGATAGTAATAAGAACTTATAATAACATACCCTCAACATAAATAGATGGAAACTAGAAGACACAACATGAAGGAGTTCATGACTTAAAAGAGGAGGGTGAAAGGATCCCTTACCATAATGTGTTATTTCGAAAGCATGAAGGTCGAGACCTTGGGAGGATTGAGGGAACCTTGAAAAGACTCCTTGGGAGTAAGGAGACCATAAATTCGTTGAGGATGATTTCATAATTAAATGAATGAGGGAAATGGCTTGGTATTTATAGGAAAAGTGAGTGAATAAATTATTAATTTCCAAGGGACACCTCATCGGTGGTATTTGCAAAACCATGGGCATTACCATGGTATTTTCACATGGTATTTGACACTTGGGACACCTCATAGAATATATAACTATTCATAAGTCGACAAGAAATCATACATAATTATTACATCATTAATGATGCCATTAAAAACTCGAAACTCAAAACTGTATTTTTACTATTCACCGAAAATTGAACTGTTTCAGGAAAATCCCAAAAATTCAACCTAACCTAATATCGATGCTCTGAAATCAAATATGAAGTCCATTTTATGAAAATATTTTTCTAAATTTTTTTAATTTACTTTTTAAATAAAATCATTATTTATCCCCAAAATACATCATTAAAACTATAACTCATTTTGTAACACCTTAAAAGAGTAATCAAGGTCCCATAAAATTATCGAATAACTATAAGAAATAAAAGTAATAATTTTTTATTAAATTTTATGAAAATACATTTCCATTTTAAATTATTAAATTAATTATAAAATTGAAAATAAAATATTTATGACATACAAAAATACCAAAACATAAACTATGATGGTTTTTTCACTTTTATGATATCTAAAATGTATTTATACATTCATGGGTGAAGTTTCTATTTTTTTGTTAAATTACTGTTTATTACTATTCATTTCTATCCATATGGGTATGTTATTATTCCTACTTTACTATTCACTAAAAACCATGTTGATCTTATTAGACTGTAAATTTCATAGAGAACAAAGCTATAGAAGACCATTTCTTGAAAATCATTTCACATTATTAATTATATATTAAATACAACAAACATTTTTAAATACCCCTTTATTCTTAAATTCATCAATAATACACATCCTATATTTATCCGGATATTTGAAATTCACAATCATTTTCATAAGAATAAATAACAATTTTATTTATATAAAAGGATTATAGAAAGCAGCTAAGGTCTCGTTATATAGCCCCTTATAACACTAGCATAAGACCTAAGTTTAAGTTGTGTTGTGGTGACATAATCTTGGGGTGGCTCAGACAACATTGTCCGAGTGGTGAACCTTACCAGCTTGAACTTATCCCTTAGGAAATTTCGTTCAAGCTTCATTCTTTGAAGTTCGAATTGGGCATGGTCTAGAGAAAAGCCCAATGATGCTACATTTTTCCTAAGCTCCGACAGATGGGCTTCATATGGCTCGAGTATACTGGATGAGGTCATTCAATCTTCTTTCTGTATTAATTATCCAAGATAACCATATTTATAAAAAACACAACGTTAAGATTATATTTCTCAACGGTCTTATTGACCAACGATCATATAACATTTGAATCCCAATGGTCTCATTTTAATTACACCCACTTCATTAATTAAAAGATATAGTTTTTCTAAGTATAAAATAAAATAACACACAAAATTAGGGAAAAATATAATTAAAATGTTCGGGTCGTTACAATACGGTTCAGTACTATAGCAGCCGTAACTATTCATCAATTTTGGCCTTTGGGCCCCTGGTTTGGGCCTCGGGTCCTGCAAGGATTTCGGGACACCCAAGACCTTCAGGCCAGTTGATTCCCAAGGCCTTCGGGCTACTTTTAGGCCTTTAGGCCACCCCAAGGCCTTCAGGCCACTAGAATTCAAATGTACCAGTTTGACTACAAGGAACAAGGCATCAGATGAGGATTCAGGGAAAACTCATTCACTAGAACAGAGCTAACCGGATTTGGAAGAATGAGAGGGTATGACTTTTCCATCGGTATCAGGTATGTGCAGCTTTGCATAGGATAGCTAGCAGACCATCCCAGCGAAGGTGTAGTGCTAATATCATGTCATATGCTGGGGAGGAGCAGTTCCAAGTTGTCCTGTCTGGGTGATTCCCTCTAAGACCTATGGGTCATGTAATTGTGTCTAAGCCTTTGGGCTTTTTAAGGGTTCCAGCTCACCCATTGAATGGTGGATTATCAGAAATAATAAAAAATGACGACATTCGTGCCATTCCGAGCAAGACCATGAGGAAAGACCTTCCAATATAATCAAAACATTTTTTGAAAATAATTGGTTATTCCTATCTACATACATATATATAGGTGTTCTAACATTAGATCATTATCAATGTGTTAAATTTGATCGCTTACATTGATTCAAGGAAAAAACTATGATATTGAAATCGTGGAGAGTTAGTTTTTGATGGTTGTGTCATTGGTTATATGACATTAGTGGAATGGCCAGGAAACGATTTGTCACTTCTGGGTTGAGGAAGTTATATATCTCGGGCCTTATTGATCAGGATAGTAGTACATTTACAAATCTTTTCCCAAGGTAGATGAAAGATAAGTCAATCTGGTTAGATCAAAAAATAATAAATCTAGAAAAGGGCGATGTCACAAGTTGGCATTCTGCTTTATGAGACATCTAAAGACAAAGAGATTACAGTACACAGTGTGTGTCCAATGGTTGGTTATTATTTCTATGACTATCGTCATCTCTTTAGAGGTCTTGATGGGTTTCTAGACTCCACTCTTGGTCTATATATTTTATTCACTGCTATTGAAACATGTGCCTAGAGGGTCACACAAAATAGCGTAATCAATAATCTACTCTATTCAGTTGAATAGGTATATTTGTCATGGTGGGCTCCACCACGAGGTCGAATGTTGTCGAAATTGTCGATCAACAATAAATAAATAATTTAATATTATTCAATTAGAGAATAATTGGTATTTAATTTTGTTATTAAATGTATTTACATGTTAATTAAATATGAGGAATAATATTATTCAAACGAATAATTTTTTAATATTCCAAGTTCGTTTAATATTGACTAGAATTATGAGTCGCGTTAAATGACTTAGGTTTATCACGTAATATTATATATATATATATATATATATATATATATATATATATATATATATATATATATATATTATAGGTATGCAACAAAAATAATAAAAAATATTGACACAATTTAGTTTCTCATAATTATTTATTTAGTAAACGTTAAATAAACGAGGCACAGGGATCCCTATCGGGTGTGACGAACATCCACTATAAATAGGTAGAGAGAGAATCTTACATGTGACTATTCCCTATGAGATTTCAAGAGTCTCTCTCTACTATTATTTTTTGAAAAAATTGAACCACTTGATCTAGCAATTCTGATCGAGTTCATCTCTATGAATCCAAGGTTTGTTGATGCGGTGATCGTTGGGACATCGAAGGAATCATCGTATCTCTATGTTAGCACCAGGAATTCGACAGTCGATGTTCCAAAAAACTTTTGAAGCACAAGTAGATGATATAGAGGGATTCAGCTTCAGATCCTTCGTACAACCATCATCAGTGACAAGCAGATGTCATATGCAGCTTTAGGTCTGAAAAATAAATGTTTTTCAATTTACATTTTTGTGTCCTGTTTAATTTACACGAGATTCTCAGACCTTATTGGGGATCAGATCATGGGAAATGACAAGTCTCATCAACCTGATGATGAAAAAAATTTAAAATCACCATCCCACAGGCTTCCACTAAGCACCTCGGTACTATCAATTGGTATTAGAGGAATCTCGTAATTATTCTGAACCAAGAAAATTAAATTAGCTTTAAATTTAAGTAAAGAGTTTAACTACTGTCACAATGGCACAGACCGGGTGTTGGTCTGATTTCAGATGACCATGTGAGGGCCATCCAAATTTTTTAATACAGATCATTTATGGTCTTTTGGGTATTAAAAAGAAAGAACATTCCCAGGTGATTCCGACAAGGTACCAGCTAGAATCTAGTCACCGAAACTCTACCATCGATGAAGTTGGTTTCCACCTTTTACGATGATAATAATAAAAATTATTATTTTATTATAAAACACTATTATTATAATAAAAGGATAATTAATTATCCTTTGAGAAAAAATGGAATGGGTGTGGAAATTTCCACGCGCGGCTCTTACAGTTAAAATTAGGCGGCATATAAGACAAAAAAGAAAATAAGGGTATCCTCAGTGTGGACAGGCCTGGTCACCCCACTCCCTTGCCGCTAGGTCCTCGTTCTGTCATATCATGTCAGCAACACCCTCCCTGATCTTATCGTTCATTGGGAAGACTCCCTGAAGGACATGCCCATTGCGGCCACCTTCACCTCATTCGCCAGCTTCTTTTGGCGGCACCACCCTCATCCAATACTGTCCACCACACCGCGTGGCCTCCTTCAAACCAACAGACTTGCCGCTATCCTAGATTGACTAAAGTCGCCTCCTCCTAGCTGACCAGAAAGTTCGCCATCGTCCCCCCTTCTTCGTAGTGTTGTCCTCCCACCCTGAGTGAGGAAACCCCATGGATCTCCTTCCTCTTCACCTATTCAGTGAGAATCGTTCTCTGCCAGTCGTTGGGAGACCACACCAGATTTTCATGGCTCCACCTCACTACTGCTAAACCAATGACCCGCTCCATGTGAGATACTCTATACCAGACTCCTAAAACGGGTTCTGTCGGAACAGATTTTCCCCATAAAAGTTCAGGGTGAGTATGCTCGACCAGGTATGGGTCTGGGTAGATGAGATTGGCCCAGAATAACCATAAACGAGCTTTAAATGACCCGTTGTGGGTCATCACGGCTTCAGCGTGATCCACAATGGGTCAGGGCGGTGTTTCATGATCCAGATAATTTTAAATTAATCAATATCAATTTAATTAATTTAATTTTAACATTGAATTAAATTAATTAACATGTTAATTTTGGTTTAAAAACAATTGTAATACTCAGGAAAATTAATTTAATTTTCGTATTAAATTAAATAAATTAAATATTTTAATTTTCGGACTTATAATTAAATTAATTATGGACCAAAAATTAATAAATTATTTAAATTACTTAATTTATTTATTTTAATTAAAAAATCCTCTGGCTACATTTATTTAAATTTAATTATCATCTTGTATAATTTTATCCTCTTACTAGTCTTGAGTACCGATCTCTATATATTTGAATTTATCTACATAATTAACCATTTTAAATTGTGCGTGATGATTGCAATTAATTAATTAAGTCGGTCTCTGCATCGTCTCTTAGTTTTCATTCAATTTGTATAATGGATTGCACACCCTATTGCACCTGAGGTTTATTGTGTCCCTATTCCCCCTCTTATGTGTGCGGGTATACATGTATTTTAATGGAGACGATGCAAGATGTGAACCCCACCAGGATGAGGTAGTACTCCAAGACATGATGTGGACCCCACAAAGACGAGGCAGTACTCTAGACATGACGTGGACCATACCAAGATGAGGTGATACTCCATAGGAAAAGCAAATATATAGGACGAGGACAAGAAACATCAAGAGTAAAGAGATGGCTCAGGTACGATGCCCCTAGGTCATTTTCGATGCTCAAAACTAGCTAGGTAATTAATTTCCTTTACACGTTTATTTATTATTCTAAGCATTTTATAACAGTAGGAGAATACATATAATAATAAATAATAAAATTCATAAATATTTGATGCATGTTTTTTATATTAATGTTCAATTATGAGTGAGAAATCATAGAATGGACAAGATTAATATAAGTTTATTACATTTATGCAGTCAAAAAAAGAAAAACCCTCACAAAAATACTATGTCATCAATCGCCTTCCATCCTTCAAATTTAAAGAAAACCGAGTGTTTGGAGTACTCTTCATGTCGTAGCTGAGGGCACCTCTTAATATTGAGGAGTTCTAATGAGAATGATGGGTTGACTTAACTAAAGTAGTTGTAATGATTTTCCATAGCTAAATTTCTATCATTTTAGAGGTAATCCTTGATGGAATCAAGGTTATGATTCTGAGAATCTGGGACTTCACTCAACATATCAAGGAGCCGCAATTTAATGTGGTTGACCAATCAAAAGACTACCTTGAACTATCTGAGGAATGGCGTAGCCATTGCTTGTAGACTATGAGGGGAGGCTCAAGGAGCCTTTCCAATGGAATAATCATGCGGCAAAGTATTCCGATTCTAGCACACATAATTTCTATAATTTGATAAAATAATAGGAGGCATTTGATGAATTAATTAATAAATAATGTCTAAAATGGTAATCAATATACAAGCACTAATTTGATATAATTTTATTTTGTAGAAAATGGTAATAAATAACCCAATAACACTGTGATAAGTATTTGAAAAAGTAAATATCCAACAAGCACGAATTGCCATGTGTAGTGTAGGCACTTATGCGCAACACTACTATCAAAAATTAAAGTGCGAGTGTCCCTACATTTTAATCCACCTCAAGAAGTGTGGGTGTAAAATTGATTACAAGAGACTCACATATGAAGCATATGATGGTTATGTCATAATGCTATCACCAATGTATGATGTTTGAAAAAATCATGTCTAAATTCCTTCGGGGTGCTTAAGGTGAGGGAAAACATCATTCGATAGCATGGTCGAGACTGGATAAACCTATGAAAGAAGGTGGAATCAACGTAGTTGACATCTATGTTACTATGTTTGCAAGGCATTCCAAAAAAGCATGGGAGGCCTTGGAACATCGTTCTTTTTGGTGAAAGATTTCCATTAACAAATATGGCCTTGAAAAGGAGAACCACTGTGGAAGGACCTCCTCTCTTTGGCATGAGATTCTTAACTTCCTTCCACCTATAGAGCCCAAATGAGATGGATAGTGGATGAGGGGATATTTCTCACTAGCATGATAACTGGGAGGTGACCAGAATAGGATTTCGTGGAAACCATATTCTTGTTGTATCCTTCAAACACACAATCATGTTCCTAGAGTTCATTCAAACTACCCTTATCTTAGATCAACGTATCATTTTTGACCTTTTTGAGTTATTTCTATAAACATACTAATGTGTTTTTATTTGATATTCTTTAGGAAAATTCTCAACCCAAGATGCCTGAAATATAATTTGTTCGTTAGAGGAGGCGTATGTCTAGGTTTATTTACTTTGGCCAAAAAATATTCCATAGAAATTGATATTTCTAGTTTGGTGAGTGAGGAAAAATGCAGTAGCCTCTAACAATAACATCAATTGTGTGGGTATTTAGATGGAGTCCAAATGTTACACTATACAGTTCCCTGCATGGATTCTGTAAGACAACTCTTCTTTGAATGCTTGTGGTCTATTCAGGCTCGACTCCACTTTGGTATCTTCACTAGATTTCAGGCACTGACTTTTTCTAGGCATGACTTCTGGGAGCATTGGATTCACTGGTTGAGTGGAAATTCAATAGAGCATAAAGCTATATCTCTAATTATAGTTGTGGGATTTTGGATCATCTGGAAAGATAGAAACTAGGAAATTTTTTAAGGGACCAAGTGCTCATTGTTTTCCATCATTTTCAGAGTCAAGTGCCTTCTTTTGGAGTTGGTTAAGTCACTAACTCACTGGGTAGAGGCCCCCTAGCTCAAATTTACCACTCCCTCTGTGTGATCCCCTTCTCCCGATCGCGAGTGCTCCCTTAGCCACTTGATCAACTAGTTCCCTCCCTTATTGGGTTTCATGATGAATATTGATGACTCATGCAAAATGGGAATGATTGGTGGTGGGGAGGGGGGGGGGGTTGGTTCATGATTATAGGGGATCTGTTTTTCTTGCATTATCAGCCTCCAACAGGATGGGTGACTTTATGCATGCATAGGCCAGTGACATGCATCCAGGTCTAATAGAGTACAGAATAAAGAACATCACTCTTTAGATTATTGAAATTAATTCCCATGTTTTCTTTAACATAATGAAAGGAGTCATATCCCCCTCTTGGAGTATCACTTATCATGTTCGCAAATATAGAAGAATTACCCAGAGCAATACCCTCATTTATCATACCTACCATGAGGGGAATAGAGAAACTTATTTATTTTCTTCCAGAGCTCCTTTTTTATTTCCTCATTCATTTACCTACAGTTCGTATTCCATCCCCATGGAGGGTAAGAATATTATCATATGCAATTCTCTTAGTTTACATTTTTTAGGCTTCCACAATCTATTTACAGATTTCTATATGTTTTTCCCTTTACGTTTTATAAAAAATCCATTTTCAATAAAAAAGTAAGCTGTATTCTCCAAGAAACTGAGAAAGGGTGATTCCTAAGTCAGTGGTGAGAAAAATATAACCTCTAATTTAAAAGTTAATGATTTAATTCAAACTATTCTTGAGTATAACTAAAACATTTATCTCATGTGTCCTATGAAAATAAAGAGACATTATTCCATGTTTATGAATTATTATTTTTTACGGTGTCCTATAATCAATAAATAGTTTAGTGGTACATGAATAATAGGCAACACGTTATGAATATAAAATGTAATACTTATTTACCTATTTTTGGTAAGATAATATTTTGTCAAGTAAAACTAAAATTGGATGTCAAGGATATACCAAATTTAGACTTAGTAGAGATAAACACATTTAGTATTATCGATGTATTTAGTTTGGATATAAAAACCATTAGAAATAATGCTACGCCACAAAGAGTTGGGAATTATTACAACAAGAGAGAAGGATATATTCTAATGGTAATCTAGTGGAAAATATACTTCATAATATTCCATTATGTATTTAAGGAATTTGAAAGTGAATTATATGCATGGTTAGAAGATATGAGTTGCTATAGGTCTGCTTGCTGAAGAATATCTTTACCAAGAAATTATCGATCAATATAATGTAGCATGGATTATTTCCTAAACACACATTACATTATCAATATCATGACATTGATGTTAATAAAGAGGATCAATGATGAAGTCTTACATGTTAACATTTTTCAACAAAATGTATCGTGATGAAATTCCTAAACACACATTTTATACATCAGAGTTTTGATGTAAGCAGTATCAATGTTACAACTTACAAAACCATCCCTTAAATTTCATGACATGTTTCAAAAATTGAGGTGATATCCCATAACAATATTCCAACTATAATGAAAAATGGATATCATATTAGTCATAATATGATTTAAATATATTATGTCATAAGAAATGTGTTTATATGTAAAGAGTTTGTTAGCATATAAAAAGACTCGCATCAATATTAACACATCGTGCATCTATTTTAATTATCATAATGGTATATTAGGAAAATAAATAAATCCATAAGATATAAAAGACATATTCAAGTGATATACTATAATTCTATATAAGGGTTCACATATCTATTAGAGATAGTGGGATCCAGATTGACTTGGGTTTAGTCAATTCTAGAGATGGAAAAGTTGTTCTCATAGGAACAATTTCCAAAATTGGATGTGGAACATGATTGTTCTAAAGACACATACTACATATAAAGGTTAAAACCAAAGATATGGTTTTATATTCATCGCAGTTGGTGTTGAATTATTCAGTGAGAATAATAATTCCTACAAGTAAGAAATATATGGAAATCATCTAAAATTAACAATGTCAATTAAAATTCAATAATGGATTCCATGTATCAAAGTGAAAATGGTTTTTTTTAGAATACTGTGGTGGGAATTCAAGTGGAATGATACATGGGTGGTAAAAGCATGGTCACAATAAGGCTCAATTGGTAATACTAAGTCAGTATGCCTAAATCTATTAGAATTTTACTTATCACAAATAATATATATGATAATTTTATTGAGAATTGGATTCCATTACCACCAATCATGGAAGGTGTCAGTACGGTGCAACTAGAAAGGGATGGTCCCATCACAGAATGCTAATAAAGAATGAAAGTTATTGAAATCTAGTTTAGGATTTATGTTAGCAATGGGATCATAGAATATTCACTTGGAATGAATGTCAATCATGTGTCTACTAGTAGTTATTTGGAGCCCCTTTTTTCCAAGTAAAATATGCTAAAAACATATGGAAAATAGCTATTGGTCTTACCAGTTAGTTAAGACCAGGATAAAAGTTATTCTCCAGTGATTGACTTAAAGTAAAAACCTATGTTCTACGTAAAATGATCTATTGAGGTATATCTAATTGTTTCTTGATCCTATTCAGTCATACAAATACTCACATTGTATTTAAAGAAATACAAGTTAGAAAAATTCAAGAGAATAATTGTTGCTAGTGTCACGTGGAATAAATCTATCCAAGTTGACAAGCATGGGCATATGAGGTAATTAAGTGGTGTGTTAAGTTCCATGCACTTTTGATATGGATCAATCACATATTCCAAGAATTGTAAAAAAAATTATATTTCCATTATATACATTTTGGTAGGAAAATATTAGTCATATTCAGTAGAACAGAAAGTAAAGTAGTCAGAGCTCTCTGATTTTACTCAGGAAAGTACACAAAATATATACCTAGTAAGTGGAGAGGAAAGGATACTAGTTTTCATGGGACACAAACTATCTTTTCTTAGATAAAAAATATCAAGTATCATAGTTAAGATAAAGTGATGAGATAGTCAAGATCATACAATCTAGTGGTGTCCATAACCACAAATACTGAGTACATTGCAACTTCTAAGGAAGCTAATAAGAAACTATTAAATGTAATGTTTTTCTTCAATTTATTGGTATCACAACTACCAAGTATGGTTTTATCAAATTGATATTTATGTTACTAGTACTATCCAAGATGTCAAGTTTTCATAGTGGAAAAATGGATATACTCGGGGATACCGTCTCTTGAGAGGATTTGCACAATGAGGTGAGGTCACACATAACAGAATATCCATGTGGTAGAATCATGGTAGACCAAACAAATAAATCCATGACTCAGTATAATAATGATCTTAATCACGTGAGAGCTAACAAGTACAATTATCTTGTTGTATATAGTGAAAGTGGGAGTGTTTTAATAGTGGGTGCCCTAAACCCAACGTGAACAGTACATTTATTTAATGTATCATGTATACAACTAGCTATGCATGATTTTTACTTACCATTATAGTGTAATAATATTTCCGCATATTCAATTTAATTGTAATGTCCATAGATTAATTATTGTATCAAAAGGTTATAGAATATCTCAATAAATAACGAGAAGCTTGAGATATGTCATTAAACTTAAACAAAGGTCATATGGTATAGATATATATTTATGACTAGAAGTAGATGAAGTTTGAATATCTGGTGCTGGGGGATAATAAGCATTGAGACTTCTTCTCATCAAGTTCTCACTTGGTGATATCTATTAGTGACATCATGAGGAAAAACCTTCCAATAGGAACGCTACATGATTTGCGTGTCATTGGTTGTTTCTATCTACGAACATGTGCATTGGTATCCTGACCTGAGATCACTATCAAAGTATGCCATTTGATCATGTACTTTGATGCAAGGAAAAATCCATGATATTTAAATCATTCTTAGTTATCTTGTGTTGCTTGATTCATTGGTGGTATGACACTGGTCGAATGACCAAGAAAGGATTTGTCTCTTCTGGGTTAAGAAAGTTATATATCTTGTCCCTTGTTGATAAGGATGGTAGTACATGTATAAATCCTTGTCCATGGTATTCTAAAGGAAAATACATCTAGTTAGGTAAAAAATTAATAAAGTGATAAAAGGGAGATGACACAAGTGTGTGTCCTACTATAGGAGATATCCAAATACAAAGATATTATAGTACACAATGCGTGTTCGTAGGTTGGTTGTCATTACTATGACTATCCTTATTTCTTTAGAAGTTTTGATGAGTTTCTAGACTCTGATCTTTGTCTAGGGATTTTATTCACTACTATTAATATATATACCTAGAGGTCCACACATAATAGCATATACAAGAATACACCCTATTCAGTTGAATGGGTATATTGGACATGGTGGGGCCAACCACAGGGTCATGTGTTGTCCAAATTATCGATCACCAATGAATAAATAAATTCATATTAATCATATAAATAATAATTTTTATTGAATTTATTTATTAAATATATTTATTGGTTAAGAATGTATGAGGAGTAATATTAATCTAACAAATATTATTTTAACATTCCAGGTTCGTTTCATATTGGTTGGAATTACGTGTTGAGTTAAATGTCTTGGGTTTATCAGATAATAAATTGTATATATATTATAGGTATATGATAAAAATAATAAATAATATATATTTTCATAATTTTTTATTTAGTGGAGTTTAAATAAACGAGGACTGGGGAACCCCTATAAGGTATTTTGAACATCCACTATAAATAGGTGGATAAAGTCTCTTTATTATGACCATTCACTATGAGTTTTGAAGAGCCTCTATATCATCTCCCTATTTCTAGAGAGATATAATCTTGATCTATATTTTTAGATCGAGTTCATCTCTAGGTATCAAATGTACATCGATGTGATGATCATTGGGACATCAAATGTGTTTCCATATCTCCATGCTAGCACCCGAGATTTGGCGATTGATGTTCTAACCGATTTTTGAAGCACATGTTGATGATCTAAGGGGATTTTAATTTGGATCCTTTATGAAATGATATATGGTGACAAGAGGATGTCTTTTGTAGCTTAAAATATGAAACATGTACATTTTTCGATTATGTTTTTTTTCTCCATTTAATTTATGTGAGATTCTCAGACCCTACCAAGGGTCATATCGTCAAAGATGACAAGTTTCGTCGTCCCAATAATGAAAAAATTTAAAATTCTCAGACCACTGGCTTCCAATGAGAAAACCAATACCTTTAATAACCAATAAGTAAAAGAAATTATGAACTTCATACTTTTCACACACACACACATATATATATATATATATTTTCTTTTTATATTTATTTTTCTTCAAATGTACATGATCAATATTTTTTAGACACATTTTTTTTCAAGATAAAGAGGGAAAAATTTGTAATATAATGATGAATACAAAAACTACCAGGGGGTAGGGGACATGATGGAATCTATCAAAAGGGAACTCCAAATTAAAATGAAACTAAGTAGCTATGAGAGAATAGGATATGGTGGTTTACATCACATAAAACACATCTATAAGATCTCAGACTTCATGGAGGTATGTTTTTGTTTAAATTTTTGTTTGAATGCTATAAAATTAAATGTTTATCACGATGATGATTAATCTTAGGGGTGTTATAGGGTTTTGAGGCACAAAATAAAGGGTAATTGGCCCATCATGTGCATGTTGCACGTTTGGCGCACGTTAGTGTAAATTGTGCAAGGGGGGAATCCAAACCATGCAGATTGAGACAATGGAATTTGGCATTGTTGGCGCTTGGTTTGTCAAACCATGAGGGATCCCCAGGAAACCGTTTGACATGTACCTCTATTAGATAGAGGCAGCCGCACATTTAACACATAGTTTAGAAAACCGTACGGCCAAATTGTGGGACTCAATAAAATTGGGATTTTATTGTTTTTACCCCTCTAGATTTTAAGTTTTTCACTTGATCTTATTCCCAATTCATCCTCCTCCATCCCTAATGATGAACCAAATATCCCAAATATTTCTAAGGGTCAATATCCTTTATTTCTAAGCCATTTGGAGTGTCTTTGGGTGCAAATCTAAGCTACGGGTATGTCTAACACTCCCTTTGATTATCGTTTTTAGATTAGGGATTATGGGTTCACAATTATTCTTCCAAAGCCCTAAAAACCATTTTTTAAAATGGATCTTATGTTGGGGATTCAAAGGGTTATGTATTTTGGATTCAAGGCTAGGGTTAATAGAGTGTTCGTCTATAGATTAGAGGTAGGTGATCTATAAGTTATATCCTAGAGTCTCATTATTGATTTGTGCATGTGTAGTTGTGTTTTTTTTCAATATTATTGCTCATTTGATTTATTTAGTTATATTTGGTAAAATGGTTGGAGAAATGATGAATTTAACCTCTCATGATACCTGTGGGATGCATTGATATTGATTTGACTAATTCAGGGCCACCCATGGGGCATTCTAACATTCCCAAACATGAAAAGTTACAATGTTACGCATAGAGTCAATCTGTGTAGAAATAGATCCCATGAAAAATATGTTGAAATTTTTGTTTGATTTATAAATAGAAACCAATGGAATTTGTGTCATGTTGTAGATAATGGCATAAGGGATCGTTTGGAATGATAATAGAAAGTGTTGTTTTAATGTATGAAAATTGTTGAGCATGGTAAATAGGTTAAATAATAAAAAGGGAAATGGTTTAATTAGGCTATGCTAAATAATTAATAAATTTTCTAATGGGTTAAGGATTGATGATGATTCATATGTTGAATGAAATGTTAAATGTTAAATGTTATGTTTATTGGTCGTGTATGGTTTGTGATATGGTTTAAGTGATAAATGGATATATATAGATATATATATATATATATATATATATATATATATATATATATATATTCTTGTGCACATGGATTGGTGGTGTGGGGTAAAGAAATAAGTTTCCTCCCACATGTCATGTTGGACTGAGGCTCTAAACCCCACCCCTAGAATTCATGGGTTAAGGAGTCAGACTAAGGCTTTAGGTCCCTAACATATGCATTTGATGAGACTACCTAGACTAGGGATCTAAGGTATGTGTGATGTAATTGTTTATTAAATGTTTATCTCTCATGAGATAGGGAACTTAACATATTTCCATATGCATGGTAAATGACCTGCTTAGGTCATGGTGTAAATTCTGTAAATTCTTAACCCATGGTTCAAGTGATGAAAATAGAATGAATGATGAAAATGGTTAAAGTTAATATTGTTAGCTAATGGAACCCAAATTATCTTTTGTTTACCTATTAATTTATTTAATACTTTCATGAACTATCATTTAGACTGGATATTTTGTGCAAATCATTGGTGGTGGCCTACTGAGTTTTACCCACACCCTACTCTAGCCGCCATTGGGTACCCGATAAGATTTCATTGCCACCGTTCAGGACAAGGGTAAAGGCCATATGTTTGGGAGTTGAGTTTGTATTGGGATGTTCATGGTTGATGATCCATGATTAGAGTCAGGACCCATTTTGGTGATTCACTTGTTGGTATTTACTTTGGGTTTTCTGTCACTTTTGGAATGGTTAACATGACATGGAATATTTATTATTAGTTGTGATTGTACCATGTTTTGGAATTTGTTGGTAAAGCATGTTTCTGGTTTACTGATTATTGATCCTTCACTTCATATGTCTTCTATCCTAGATCACTCTAGTAAAGAGGGTATAGTCTCCCCACAAGATCCATAAGATCCTTACTGCTAGTCGGAAACCTTTGCATGTCAAGAGGCGCACTTGACGTTATGTATATACCATGCCTGGAGCAATGGTTTATTGGCTTCTGGGATTGGAATGTTACAATGTGGTATGAGAAGAGTTCCATTATTTTTCATTACTATTTGAGTATGGTAGACAGGATATTAGGAATTTTCATCCCTTTTTGTTGATCTAATTCATGGGAGTAAATAACCAATGTTTAAAGGAAACCCAATAACCTAGGGTGGGAGTTTTTCTTAATTCATGTTGTTATGGTTTGACGATATTTTACCATTGGGTGATGAACATGTTATGTGATGTGACCATTTTATGGTATTTAACTTGTGTATAAAATGGAAGTAGGTTTCTAATTCATACCTCATTATAGGAACCTAGGGATATAGGTGGAAGATATCATTAGAGGCACACACGAGATGGGTGTGTGAGACATGAAGGATATGATTAATTTTACTTTCATGGGAATTTAAAGAAAATGGTGTCCAATAATGATGATTCAAATGGGTGACTGGAAATAATGTGAAAGAATTTATAAAGGAATGTGTTTAAGGGAAGGTCAAAATGATTTAAAATGGTGGTTGTAATAAGTTGTGAAAGTGGAAATGGTTTAAAAATATGTCTAATGAATGAATTTTAACTATGTAAGTTGGTTTACCCTATGTTGACCAAGAACCATAATAGGGATAACTGAGGGTAGTGTTATATATGTGAATCAATCTGTTGGGATAGTGATTGAAAAAATGGGTTGTTTATAGCAAGTTGAGTGACCTTTTCTATGTAAACTATGGAATTTTTTATGTCATGTATTCTAAGAAGTGTGTTTGACATTTTAAAGAAATTACAATATTACAACATGTTCTAGTTGGAAGAAATGTTGATGTCACCAAGAATGGTCCTATAGGAATAGAGTAAGGAATCCCAGTGATCTAGGATAATTGGGGAGAGGATAAGTTCCATGATAACTTTACTCATTTCATTCAGTTGACGGGACAAGACCCATGGTGGGTTGTGCCGAGTATGTTTGATCTTACCAGGGAATTTCAGTTGTATCACCCTCTATCATTTTTTAGATAGGGTGGACCTGATGTGGTTTGGTTTTCGATAGATTTTATTTAGAATATTTTTTGATCACATAGAGACTACTCCAGATAAAAGATTCAAGCTAGAGGCTATCCTACTATGGGTTCAAGCAAAGCATTGGTGGGATGTTTTAGTATAGACTCAATAGTTGAATGGTATGTTTTGGAATGAATTCCATGATCATTTTTTGGATAATTTCTATCCATAGACCTTAAGGAATAATAAGGATGTAGAGTTTATGAGGTTAACATAGGGGTCTATATCGATGATGTATTATGATGGCTGCTTCACTAACTTGCAATGCTTCATCACGAAATTGGTAGGGGATGAGGCTACAACCATGAGATGTTTTCAGGATGGACTTATACATTTGATCAAGTCATAGGTAAACATATTCCATTTAAAGAGGGTTACTGAAGTAGTGGATCAGGACATTATTTCAAAAGGGAACCTCAAGGAGGATTCTGGTGGCGGGCATGCAGTTCCAGTTGGCAAAACCAATGGTGAATCTTCCAATGGAAGGAAGATCCACTTCAAGATATTACAATAGGGAAGTGGTGGACAGAGTAGTCAGAAAAAGGAACCAACCTCATAGGGTAGTGACTAAGTTTTCTACTATTTGGGTGGCAGGTTGAGGCACATGCGCAGATAGTGTCCCAGAACACCAATCTAATGATGAGTGTGTGGTAGGTTGGGTCATGTACATAGGTTCTTTAGGAACCCTCAATAAATGGGTACTGATGAAGGATTAAGGTCGATGCTGAGTGCAGGAAGGGGGCCAGTTACCATATACCACGTAGGTTGTTTGAGCTCTACTGGCCATATCAGTATAGGATGAAGGTGTAGTAATCCAATATGAGAGTGTCCGTACCAGATTGATAGTGTAGCACTAGGATTTCAGACTGAGGCATAAGGAAAAGGGGAAGGCCAGCTTCATGCAGTTTAGTCTACACCTAGAGATGGTGAGGCTAGACCATCAACTGTTCATGATATGATCCTTATAGATTCCATGCTTTCTAGTGCTTTATTCAATAAATGTGCCTCTCAGTATTTTATTTATTCTTAGTTTGGGGTTATGTTGGGTCTAATGATGAACTGATTGTGCAGGGTTATGTTAACTGATACACTGTTAGGGGTGTGATCATTGAATATCATGCAATGTAAAGGGTGCACTATTGAGGCTGGTGGGAACCATTTCATATGGGACTTATTTGTGATTGATATGTCATGTTTTGACATGATTTTGGGTATAGATTTACTAGTGTTATACCAATAACATATTGAATGTTATCATCACAGGGTAAATTTTATGTCTCTTGAGGGTGTCACTTATGTTCATCGTGGATAATCGAATTTTCAGGAAGGTCATGTAGGGATATTTTTTCAGCAGATGAGTGAATTCACATCCCAAATGGATTTCCTTATTATTGATGGTGGGGGATTATAGTAGCTTGTCATTCCTCCAATGGAGGATAAGTTTTAGGATGTGTTTCCTTAAGACATATCAGGGTTTCCATCAGAGAGAGATGTTGAGTTCAAGATCGAGTTGTTGCTAGGAACAAAACCAGTTTCGATTATTGTATATAAAATGAAATCAAAAGAACTATATGAGCATAAAACTCATTTGAAGGAATTGGAGAATAAAGGTTTTATTTACCATATTATGTCACCGTGAAGATCACCAGTGTTGTTTTCTAAGAAGGATGATAGACCATTGTGATTATGTGTTGATTATTGGATACTAAATCAGATGATGGTTAAGAACCGATACCCTCTTCCTCAAATCGATAATCATTTTGACCAGCTAAGAGGTGCTTCCTTGTTCTCCAAGATTTATATGAAGTCATGATATCATCAGTTGAGGGTGATACCTTCTAATGTACCACGAACTACATTTAGAAGAAGACATAGGCTGTATGAATTTGTTGTGATTCCATTCCGGTTGAAAAATTCACTGACATTATTTATATCATTAATGAACCAAATATTTCACCCTTACCTATATTATTATGTAGTTGTATTTGTTGAAAAAATATGGATGTGCTCTAAGAATCATGAAGATCCTTCTAAACATCATGTTATCATCTTGAGTATACTAAGAGAACATAGGCTATATGCCAAGCTATCCAAATGACACTTCTAGACTGACAAAGGGAATTTCTTGGGTCACATCATCTTAGAGGAAGATGTGTTTTTGGACCCTAAGAAACTGAAATCTATGGTATCTTGGGTGAAACCAAAGAATGTTTCTAATGTTCAGAGTTTTCTGGGTTTGTCTAATGATATCTGCATTTCATGCATACATTTTAGGGTTTTTAAGTATTAATATATTTAGATGAATATTATTTCCAATTTTTGAATGATTTAACTTATTTTATGTTTTTTGGAAGGATACAATGATTTTTTGTAAAAGGAAAGAAAAGGGATGTAATATGGATCTAAAAGACACTTTACACCATGAGTGAAGTGAAGCAGGACAACACCAAAATTTAGATAATGAAGTGGAGCTATAAAATTAGAGTAGAATAGTATCACAATGTTTAAAAAAATTACATGGCATAAATTCATCAGGAAGCTTCCATTTCTAGTACATGTCGTGAAAATATTTCATATTGTGAATGTTAGTTACACCTCATGTAAACACATTACATGATGTGAGTTTTTTCAAGATATGTTTTTGGAGGAGATACACTGAGATTCGTGATATCTAGAAATTAAAGGATTATACAATCTGTAAACACATTACAAGTTAAAATTGTTTGGACGAGATTCAAGACACAAGATTTAGTGTTTATTTGGTTTTTGACGAAATACGTTATAGGGGATCCACCTCAGACAGCCTATGGACCAAATATTTATGATATTCATTAATATGAAATCCCATCTAAATCCAATAAAAGGAGGGCCAGGTTGCTGATGCTGGGGTGATTCAGATCCAGATCCACCTGAGACCAAAGTGTAGAGCAAGATGCTATTGGGACCTTTCCATGTTTTTATTTCATTTATTTATGTTTCATTTTATTTTATCCTTCAATTTTATTCCCTCATAACTAGGATAATGGGATAAACCCTGCTTGTGATTGGGTAATGTAATTAAATGGGGAAGGTACAATTGGATTTTTTTATTTTATTCATGTGTTTGGTTTGTTGTAATTTATTATTCATATTCCAGTCCCTTTATTTTTATTTTATCCTGAACTTTGATAATTAAATTAAAAATTAAATTTAAAATTGTGCAACTGACAACCTTAAAAGAGGCATGACCATTTTAAAATTTATGGCAAATCAGGTTTAAACATGGTATCAAGACTAACATGATTTGGTGAAATCCTAAATTACTAGACCAAGGGAACAAGGGTATTTCCAATTCTAGGAGGGGATACCTTGACCATTAGATATTCCTCATCTTGACAAAAAAATCAATCATGAATTAATCGACCTATTTTATTAAATCCAATTTCACCTAAACCCCAAAATTACAAAAACCCTGGTATGATTCCCAAAACTGATCATAAAACAATAATCGCATTTTCATTCGTCGTTTTATTTCTTAAAACCAATCAAATCAATATTTTCACCATTTTTATCAATAAAATAAAATATTTTTTTTGAAATTATAACCAAACTAATTTCACCATCTCTATGGATCTATCTTTACCTACTTCTAATACCCAATTTAATTGATTAAGTATCATAGTTGAGTTTTTATAATGTATTTTTTGCATTGACCCATAGGGAATTAACGATTCCCTTTGGGCATATCAACTGAATATTACCAAAGGTTCATTAATGATTTTTCCCATTTGGTAGTGCCAATTTTGGGCTTGACCAAGAAGGTTATGAAGTTTGAATAGTCTGGGGAATGTGAGGATTATTTCCTTGAGTTAATGAAGCGGTTAACAACTGCATTGATTTTGACCTTACTTGAGCTTCGTAAGGGGTATACCTTGTTTTCTGATATTTCTAGTTTGGGACTTGGGGCAGCATTGATGCAGGATGACCAAGTTGTGGCTTATGATTCATGAATGTTTAGGCCTCATGAAAAAATTTATCATATTCATGATATTGAGTTGGCCAGGGTAGTTTATGACTTAATGTTTTGGAATCAATACTTGTTGGGAGAGTGGTTCATGGTGTATACAGATCATTAAAGTCTCAATTACATCTTCTCTCAATGTGACATGAACCTTTGATAGCGAATATGGGTTGAGTACATTCTGTATTTTGACATTGAGATAGTTTACACACCATGAAAGGGGAACAATGTTGGAGATTCATTGAGTCATAAAACTCAGAATCAGGTGGTTTAGGAATCTAGTTCTGAGTGGGGAATGATGAAATTATTTGCTGAGATGAATCTGAATTCACATAATGGTCAAGGGAAGATGGCCCTTTTATCCTTGGTAGTCAAGTCTACACATCTGATCCATATCAAGGAGAGGAAATATGAGGATCTAGAGTGGTTTTCATTGAGGGAAATTCTTAAAGGCGGAGAGTCAAATTCTTTTTGGATCATTGGAGATGATGAGATTGTATATATTTGTGGACGTGTTATTGTTCCAAAGTGCATGTGATAATAGTTTATATGTGATTTTCATGAATTGAAGTGGATAATGCATCCTATTATGACCAAAATGCATCACGGTCTTCATAGGTAGTATTGATGGACATGGATGATGAAGGATATTGCAAGGTTGTGTTGAGATGCCTTACATTCCTGTAGGTGATGGATGTGCATCAGTAGTTGGGTGGTTTATTATAGACATTTCCCATTCTAGAATGGAAATGCAATGATTTGAAAATAGATTTCATGGTGGTTCTCCTGAGGTTTCCTCCAATGAATTATGTGATCTAGGTAGTTGTGGTTCAATTGGCTAGGGTGGATCATTTGATGCCAATTCGAGAGACTTTCACCATGGATCAGTTGGGTGAGTTGTATGTTCAAGAGATAGTGCGGTTAAGTGGGGTACCTATTACTATAGTTTCAAATCATGGTAGTCATTTCAAATCATTTTTATGGTAAGGATTATAGAGGGAAAATGGTACCTAGGTTTTTTGAAGTATGGATTTTCATCCATAGATAGATGGGTAATCAAAGTGTACTATCCAAGCGTTAGAGGACAAGTTGAGGGAATGTGTCCTATACTTTGGTGTATAGTGGGAAAAGCATCTCGTGGTGGTTGAATTTTCCTAAAACAATAGTCACCAAGATACTATTCATATGGAACTATATGAGGTGATTTATGGTAAACTATGTAGATCTGTATTGTGTTAGTTAGTGTCTAGATAACTGGAGTTGTTGGGATCAAGTCTCAAGAAGGAGACTTCAGAATAGGTTCATTTGATTCAGAAAAATATGGTAATGGCCTACAGTAGGAGAAAGTCATATGAAGATCATGGTTGTCGACCCCTTGCGTTTAGGGTTGGTTATCATTTGCTTTTCTAGGTGTCGCCAAGGTTGGGTCATCGTTAGATTCAGAAACATGGTGAGTTGGAACCCAGGTACGTGGGGTGGTTTGAGATCGTGGAGAGAATCGAACCGATAGCTTACTGGTTGGATATTATAAAATGGTTTATTAGTATGTACAATGTTATCCATGTGTTAAAACTTTGGTAGTATCACCATAATAAATATCATTTGATAGCTTTTGAAGATGTTTTTCTTGAGGCCGATTCTTCCTTTGAAGGAAATCTGGTTCCTATTGTGGATCATGGTGAGGAAGTCTTGTGGGGAAAGACTATTCCTTTGGTTCAAGTTTTTTTTGCATCATGGTAATTTTTAGGAAGAAAATTAGGAGATCGAAATAGATATATGGGATCAGCTTGAAAATCTCTCTGCTTTGGAAGATCAGCAATTCTTATATGTGTGTCTCAAGGATGATCTGTTATAAGGTGAAGAGGTTGTAAGATCTTGGAATTCAGGAAGGTATATTGTGATTTAAATTTTGGTTTTAATCCATTAATTTTGGATAATTAAATGGTTTTCTATATTATGAGGAATCTTGGGAGTTTTTTGGGGGTTTGGGAGATGAAATAAAATGGAATTGGGCTATCATGTGTATGTAGCATGGTCGGTACATGATTATTGTAAATCGTGTAAGGGGGAAATCTATACCATATCGATTGGGATAGTGGAATTCCACACCATTGGTTCTTGGTTTTTCAAACCATGTAGGATCCCTAGGTAACCCTATGACTTGGACACCTCTTGGACAATGGCAGGCCCATCATTGGTGCACGGTTTGGAAAACCGTGTAGCCAAACCATTCAAATCAACAAAATTGGGATTTTAAAATTTTCCCCATTGGGATTTTAAGTGTTCCTGCTGATTTTCTTCTTCATTCTTCATCCTATATCACTAGTGATAACCAAAATATTCCAAATATTCCCCAGGGTTGATCTATTTCATTTATAGGATTTTTGGAGTGTTATAGGGTGTGGATCTCCAGGAAAGTCTAAATCTCCACATGCTTTCATTTTATGGATTATATATTGTGGTTTCTCTACTGTTATTAGAAATCCCTAAATACCTCTTTTTCAGGTGGATATTTGGCTAGGGACTCAAAGGGCTCTTGAATCAGGATTTATGTATAGGGTTAGGAGAGCATTAATCTATGTATTTGAGGTAGGTGGTCTATAAATTATATCCCATAGTCTCATTGTTGATTTGTGCTTATGTAGTTGTGTTATTGGTTATCTGTCGTTGTGAATTTGATTCCTTTAGTGAGATTTGGAAAAATGCTTGGATAAATGATGAATTGAACCTATCATGATTTTTTTGATGAATCATAATTGATTATTCTGATTTAGGTCCACCCATGGGGTGTGTCAACATTCCAGAAACATGAAAAATTACAATGTTAAGCATATAGTTGACTTGTGTTGAAATAGTGCCCATGAAAAATATTTTGAAATGTTGGTTTGTGTTTTGAAGATACACCAATGATAGTTGTTTCAAGTTATCAACAATGGAATAAGGGATTATTTGAAATTATATGAGAAAAGGTTAAATAAATTGATGAATATTTCAAAATGGGTTAATGTATGGGAATTGTTAAGAATGCTAAATGGGTTAAGGCATAAAAAGGGAAATGGGTTTATTGGGATATTCAAAATAAATAATAAATGTGATAATGGGTTGAGGATTGATAATGATTCATATATTCTACAAAATGTGAATTGTAAATTTTATGTGAATTGGTTGTTTATGGTTTGAGATATGGTTTATGTGGTAAATGGATTTATATATAAGAATGTACACATAGATTGGTGGTGTGAGACAAAGAACTGAGGCTACTCCCATGGGTTGTTCCAGATAGAGGATCTAAACACCACCCCTAGAATGCATGGGTTAGATAATCAAGTTGAGGTTTTAAGACCATAAAACATGCATTTTATGAGACTACCTAGGCTGAGGTTCCAAGGTATTTGTGTTGCAATTTTCTATGAAATATTTATCCCCAGTGAGATAGGTAAGTAGAATTAATTCCTTATGCATGGTAAATGAATAGCTTAGACAATGGTCTAAATGATGCAAATTCTTAACCAATGGAACAAGTAAATAAAATGGAATGAATGATAAAAATGGTTAAAGTGAATATTGTTAGCTAATGGAACCCAAATTATATTTTGTTCACTATGTAATTTATTTAATACTCTTATGCACTATCAGTTTTGAATGGATATTTTGTGGACAACATTTGTGGTGGACTACTGAGTTTTACTTGCACCCTAATCAAATAGCCATTGGGTACCCATGAAAATTTCATAGTAGTAGGTCCAGACTAGGGAAAAGGCCCTATTCTAGGGAGTTGAGTTTGGCTTGGTATGTGAATGGTTGAGGATCCAGAAATGGAGTTATGATCTGTTTTGGGGATTCAGCTTCTGGTGTTTCCTTTGGTTTTTCATTCACTTTTGGCATGGTTATCAGGACATTAAATATTTATTGTTGGTTGCGATTATACCCTATCTGGGAATTGATTGGTAAATAATGTTTCTAGTTTATTTCCAATTTCTACTTTATTTCATATGTCATCTGTTGTGACTTACTCTAGTAAAGAGGGTATAGTCTCCCCATGTGATCTATTAGACCCCTACTGCTAGTCAGAAACCTCTAGTGTACATGGAGTCACATTTGAGGTCATGTAGCTACCTGACCCGGAGAACCGATTTAGTCGCTTATAGGATATGGATGTTACAATATCCTTCAGTATATAAGAGAAAACTAGAGGCTTGTCTAATTTTGGAAATCCTAAATACAATATATATTAGGAGGGAAAAACCATAATTCTTTCCAATTTCTATTTCATCTTTTCATTTTATTTATTTTTCAATAAAATTGATGACATTTCATTCAATTTTCAATAGTTTTCCTAAAAATGGACATCACCTTAGGATGATAGATCCAATATTATTTCAAAATAGAATATGGAAGAGCCAAACTCAACCCAGATAAACAATAAACAGAAGGTTGTTTCTCTCCTATTACAACTGTTTATCATTGTAATTTTTATAAATTATGGTGAACTTAAATTGGGAAATGTTTAATAAGTGTGGGTCACATCTCAAACCTATTTTAGATTAATTTAAAGGTTTTTTGGGATCTAGTTTTTGAATCTACAAGTAAAATTATAATTTCTTTTTTCTTTTTTCATTTATATTTTTATTCCATTTTGTGGTTAGGGAAACTGAGGTTAATTTATGTCCCACATATTTGATAAATTCATACTAGTTGTGAGGATTTCATGAGTTCTGAAATTGATATAATTTTAATATTTTTGAGTGAATATGCCCATTTTTTCAAGGAATTTCTATTTTAGAACATGGTAAAAGAGTGATATGGAAAAGGTTGAAGTATGATTTATACTATAAAATGAGGTATCAAGATTTTTGAACTTGAACCTAGGTAAATTGGAATTTTTTTAAAAATAAGTCATTTGAAGATAGAGTAAAATGGGAAATTGGGATCCCACAATGATGTTCTGATATGATTACGCACTAGGTGTGTGAGTAATAAAATACCACTATAAATTTTATAAGTGCATTTAAAAAACATTATTGAGAAAAAAATTCAAAAAAAATATAATTATCAAAATTGGATGGAATTTGACGAGGGGAATATTGAACTCAAATGAATAATGGGAAAATTGACTTATAAGAATATCATTTGAGTTAAATCAAGGATGTGAAAAATAGATATCCAGTACAAAAAACTAAGGGGGAGTGATTTTTAAAAATGCATTGTTAAACCCTAAATTTCACAAAAATATAAGATTAGGATTACTCCTAAAACTATAACTTTGAATTGAATAGAAGAAATCATGTAGTATTAATTCACACAGTATCAATGATTTCTTCTAGTAAAAAATGAATTTTCATCTCCCCTAATTTTTGGCGTGTGTATTTGAAACTAAACATGAATAATATTTTTAATTAATTGAATTCATTGTATTTCCCATGATTGAAATTGTGTAATTGTGGGGGAGTGATATGATCCAATATTTCTAATTTTTTTTTTCAATGATAATAAATCCTCATAATATATATAAAACCCATGTGATTAATTCATTTTTTTTATTTTTGGAATCTGGAACATAATTGTTAGATGTATTGAATATTGGTTTTCAAATGTTTTATTCATTTCATGAAATTAAATGAAAGCTATAAATTTATTATATTATTGAAATTAATGTCTTAATATGTGTTTTTTCATGTTTTTAGTTGTTTTTATTTTATCTATAATTAACCTAAACATAACATACACCTCAAATTGTGATTTTTCATGTTTCAAATTCCGATGGTGAAAATTTAAAAGTGAATACGTATCTCATATCATTTCCCAATCATTTCATATGACTTTGGACCAAAAATGAGACATTATCACTCATTTCATAGTACTTAAAACATTTCATATGACATCCCTTATCCAATTGTCAAAAATTGGAAAATTCATGAGCTAATTGAAAGACTTCAATGATTCCGAATTATATATCTTTTCAAGCGTATGACTTCACCAAATAATCATAATACTTTATGAAATTGAAAAATTAATTCTATAAAGGATATATAAATGTATACCTATGTAAATATAGATCAACTATATAATTTTCATCCCAATCTTCTGAAGAGATGTGTACTTGTAAACAGAAGCTTGGTATGGGTGAGTGTTACATCAAATTTTTAACACCTTGAGATTTAACGAAATATATATTTTTCAAATAAATATAATATTTTTGATATATTTAATTACATGAAACCCTGAGTTAAATTATGTTACACTCATTACTGGGTTTATATTTTATTACACATAAATCCTAGTTTAACTTGTGTTACATGAAACACTAAATTTTAATGAAACATGACATACTATTAAAATATTATTATTTAATATGATAGTTATCACCTAGCCATTATAATGGTGGGTATGTATATAATTAACTAAATTATAAAATTATATGGTTTAAAAATGTATATAAAATTAATTATTCAATGAATAATTAATTTGAAATGAAAATTAAAACTATTTTGAAAATAAATGAAATATTTTTATGAAAACTATTTTTTTTCACAAAAACACATTTTACCCCAATAAAAAAAAATAAATTTTTGTTAATGATTTTAATGAAATTTATGTATTATATATTGAATAAAATATTTAATATTTATCTTATATATTTTCTAGATAAGAGATAAGAATAAATATAATGTTATGCTTGAAAACTCTGTTTTTCTAAAAAGCAATTTTGTCACCTTTTGTGCACTTATTTTAAGCGTAATTTATGAAATTTTTAGATACTTTTTGAAAAAATAAATTTCATTTTTTAAATAAGAATATAAATTTATCTTGGGGTATTTTTTTATATAATTTTATAAAAAGATTAATTTATTGACAAATAGTGAAAAATATAGGTTTTATTAAGAATTGTGTTTTCTTTTAAAGATTTAAAAAAATAAAAATTATTTCAAGAAGGGTTTAAAAGAAATATAAATTAAATTATATATCTATTAGTCCAATTTAGGGAATTTTAGTTATTTTCATATTAAATTTTTATATCAGAACTTTATAAACATTTGAACATTTTCAATTTGAAAACCATCCTTCTCATCGTCTCCATGGGATTAATTTTAAATTAAAATTTTAAACTTTTGTCAATGTAATTTGGAAAAAATGGATTCCATATTTTGAATCAGAATAATTTATACAATCAAATAAGTTAATCTTAAATTTTTACCATGATGAATAGTAAAAATAGTAAAAAAAATACGGCGGTTAGGTAAAAATCACTTTATCAAGGGGTTATACTAAAAAGATAAGGATTAAAAATCACACAAAACTTGTTCAAAAACCATTTTATTGAAATATTTTGACCTTATAACTTCTAGGCTCAATAATGGACCATGTTGGATATTTTTTTCATGTGAAAAATATTGGTACACCTTTTTCTTTTAAAACATTACAAGTGTGCCACTGGCCTCACTTATAAAAGGCCACCCCTATCCTCTTATATTACCACTTAAAAACCATTTGGATTGAAAAATAACTACCAAAATAATTTACTTAATTCTATACTATGATCCTAGAAGCCTTAGTTTTTTCAGAAATGCAACCTAACAATTCTTTTGGTGTAAACAAAAATAAGTCGCACGAAGAAGATGTAACATCCCAAATCAAGTGTTTTATTTTATTTCATCATCCACATAAATAAATTATTATTAAAACATGATGATATAAATAAATAAATATTATAAATATACAGATATTTTATTGTGTTAATGTAGTAACTTAAAGCCATCTTCTTTTCCATCAAATGGGTTATGAAATTAATATTTGTGTGTACGGTGGACTACAGCCTCACGAACTGATGTTATTGATTTTCCATAACCACATCTGACAAATAGATACAAATATGTATTTAATGTTTATATATTATATTTATGATATTATTATTCTTCTGGAATCATGATATCATATGTTATTTCTTACTATACATTCTGTGGGAATACGATAACATTGTTCATGTGTACGATGGACTACAACTTCACGAAGCGATGTGATTCATTCACGCATTAAATGGAAGGTAATAAGGATGAGTTTAATGAACATATGTGACATATATATGAAATACAAATTATTATATAATGTTAATATATTATTTACCTTTCTTTATTGCATTCCATTAGGACAATGGAAACAACGTTAATGCATACGTACGACCCACCATCTCCATGAACGGTGTGTTTCACTTCTTATCTATAAATTTTATGGATCACTATAAATAAATGAATAAAGAATATATATTATTTTTATATAATGTTTAAAATTATCTATATTATATAACCACTATAAAATTAAGTAGAGAAATAAAAAATCATTACATACAATAAAAACAAAGTAGTTTTTGCCCGAAACATGTCTTTAACATGGAATTGTTAATAAAAGGGTAATAAAATGTCATAATTAAATCATATATGGTATGATATATATATTTATGGTTATTTAATATATTTATAATAAAATTATATTTATTATACAAGTGGTTATAATGTGTATAATCTAATTCAAGACTTCTGGTAAGGGATTTCTGTCTCACTTTTATATTCTTTGATACACAAGGCATATTTATGAGATATTTATTTTATGTGGTATATATAGTACCTATGAATTTATTTTATAAGGATTATCCTTAAATTTATGAGTATTTACATATCTGTTTTATGATCTCTCTTTCATAGGGTTTATGGTTCAAAATATACCAAAACGGTAAGATATTTTTGTCTCAATTTTCATTCTTTAAGATATATGTTATGTTAAGAACTTATATTATTTTATGATGTGTACATATATACCCTTTTACATGTTATACAATTTATTTATTTATTGTCATGATTTTATAAGATTCATTTAATTTTATTCTCTCATGGTCCTAATTATTTGAAGTTCCCAAAGTGGTAAGGGTTTTATGTTACAATCTAATTATTTTTCGGATTTCTCATGATTAAGCTTCCAATAATGAAATATTATGATATATATCTCAAGGAACTCATTAATTTTATTCTCATATGGTTATGTCATGAGAATACATATTTTCCCTTCATTTTCCTCTCTTTGTGTACTCAAGTGTTCAAACGAATGTTTTTAGGATATATCATCTTTATTTCTCTCTTTGGTCGAAAATCCTTTCTATTCCAAAACCATGTATTCTAAAATTGTTTTCAAAAATATTTTTAACACTATAAAAATAAATTATTGAAGATATTTTTACCCATGTTTTAATTTTTGAATATTTATTTTGTACGGAATCTTAATATCATTTTCCAAACAATATATATTTGTCTTTTAATGAAAATTTGTAATGAATTTTTGTTTTAATGTGTACAACAATGATATAAATTATCTTCATCATGAAAATTATTTTATATTAATCTTAATTTATATTTTTCCAAGTTTATTTTCGATTAAAAGTATTTTCAAATTGTTTTATGTTTTAAAAAGTTTTTTTCAAATAATTTAGGTTATTTTACTCAAGAAATGATTAAATTATTTTAAGGATTTGTTTATATGTTTCTAAGGTAATTTTTAAATAAGAGGGTTTTGAAAATATTGTTTATTTTAAAAAGTGTTTTTTATAGTGGAATGGCTATATTACTCATGAGAAATTCCATGTGATCTTTCAAAATAATTTTCTATCTAAGATGACATCCTTTGATGTTACATACGCTTTACTAGGGATAATATTGAATGATACCATTTTTATTTGTTCTCTAGATTAATAATTATGATGTTTATTAAATGTTTAAGAAACCCATTTATTTTTCCTGGGTTATGTTTTAGTGAATTTATTATATTTTTATGAAACCTATTCTATTTACATCAGTTATGATTTTATGATATGATGAATTTTTTATGATATTTTGTAACACAAAATTATGGATTTCATTATGAGATGGGTGAGACCAATATCTCCCTCCAATTAATTTGGTAAATCTTTATATGACATGAGATAACAATGGGGAACAAGTTGATGGGATTGATCCCATATGGGAAAAAGGTGTGTCCTGATCCACTATAGGAAACAGGTGCATCTTAATCCACTATAGAAAAAAGAGGTAATTCATGATCCACTATGTTGATGGTATTGGTAGTTTCACATAAAATATGAAATGGTTTTCTATATTTATGATGATTACACACTTTTATGAAATGATATTATGGTTCATGATTGATTTATGATGATTTATCACTTCTATGGACCATGTTTTCTGAAATGATGAGGTATTATTCCATGAATCATGTCTATGATCTATGATAGGTTGGTTATGACCTTTATAAGTTATTTTCATAAACACATACCATTTTTATTATCTTATGATTTTATATGATCAAGATTGAAATAACTTATTTTTACCTTTAATGAGTATCTAAGATCACGCTTTCTCATGTTACCTTCCCTATGTTATGAATAAATTTTTAGGTTGGGTATGCCATCAAGGAGTACTATTATATATGATATTTATGGGAGATGATTAATATATTTCACGAAACAATAAGATTATTTTTCTAGTATCTAAAGACATTGAACTATTACTCTCCTCAGGTGTGTATTTATGAAATGTATTGAATAGTCATTTAAAAAGATGTGATATTTATGTGCGAAAATCTTGGTTTTCTATAGTTTGTTTCAAAGGAAAGTTTTAGTCAATATTTAGATATTAGGATTATAAAAATTTTAGTGATATCCATATGTATATTCCTATGTATATTTTTATGGAAATGTATATGGATATCTCTAAGTATAATTCTAAGGATTATTCTATATATAGGAAAATATCCTGAAATTTTGGTGAAGGATAGAGATAGGAGTTTCCACGAAATTATATCCCTTTCTAGATACTACATGTGTTTGTGGCTATAGTGAATATGTACCAAGGAGTAATAAATATGAAAAGTGAACATTGATATGGACATGATCATCACCTGGTGCACAAAAATGGGACGTGCGGCACAATGAGTTTGACACTCCTAAGGGACATGATTTAGAATTTCACAAACTCTTTATGATCCATAATAAAAGAATTAAATATATTATTACAAAAAATAACCTATGTTAAACATAAGGTTTCCTAGATTGAAAAAATGTGTCATTATTTAGACATCCTATAAGTGATTTTTCATGATTATGTGATTTCCCACTTTGAATATTGTTACTCACACTATGTTTTTTGGTTTTATTAAATGGTGGGAACCATAATTAACTTGATCAATATTGAAATTTATTGACAACATGTTGATGAGAAACCAAATTGTAAAATTACTGGAGTAAAGGATATTGTGATTATGCCTAATTAGTTATCACAATAGACGATTAACAACTTGCATCTCAACCAACTATCAAAAACACCAAATAAAAGAAGGAAAGAGTTTTCTGAGATCTTAGGTGGTGTATTCCATGGAGTAAATAAGCACTCTAGGGAATTTATAAAAGGATTGTGAAGATGTTTTATATTTGAAGAAGAAGAACACAAAGTAAGAGGTTCTTGAGGAAAAATGAATAGTTTAGTTTACGTAATGGATTGGAATATTGGACTCACCATGGTATTATAAATGGATGAATTTTTTAACTATGGAAAGTTTTAGGATTAAAATTGATGTCGTAGGGAGAAAGATCGTGAATATAATTAGCAAGGTGGTACAAGTAATGGTTACACTACTGATGACTATGATACCACGAATAGAATATAAAAGGTATGGGTTGTCATAACAGTTTTATTTATGTTAAATGTGTGAATCATGATTAAATTGATGTTGATAAATATTATCATATTATTTATATTTCATATTTTGGAAATATGTATTATGTAATGAGATGACCAAGCCTAGTTAATGGTTTAAGAGTAAAGTCGAATGATTGAAGTGTTTGTGCATGAGAATTAAATAATTATGTTATATAAATCATGAAATATATAAGTATTGACCTATAAAAAATTTTCATTAAGGATTCTGAAGAATATGTTGAATGGTACAAATGAAATAGAAAAGTTATTTAATGAAAAGGTGATATTTCATGGAAAACACATGATTAAGGGTAAGATAAAACTTAGTATGTTCCTAATGTAGAGATAATGATGTTGAGATAAAGAGATGATTGATATGAATAAAGTAAATTAGATAGTACCGATTACCTTAGAACTGATTAATGTTTTTTGGAAAAAGTGGTTTATGTTATCATTTATAGATTTTATAGAATTATTGTATTTATTGAATATATTCAATAATATGTGGTTTTATTCAATGAATGAGTAAGTAACATATTTTCATTGAGGATTTATATTAATTCTGTTTATTACCATGTTTTAAGAAACTATTTGACTAAGTTATTCACATAGTTGGTATATTATAAATAATAGATACATTATGATATTTGAGGGATTAATGTTAAGTTGATTTTTAAAATTTAGTGACCCTCTTTTTGAATTTTTCGATTTCAATTTTTGTCAAACGTGGAGGAGCCTTATGGTTAACAATTCATAGAATATATTTATTTGAAATTTATATTTTATTGGATAACCTATGATAATAAATATTTTTTTGGTAATAAAATGATAAATAAGGAATGACTTAGCTTTATTTTATGGATATTATTTTCCACTAGTTCTTCAGGAATAAAAAAATTTCTTCACAATTTCTTAATGTAATAGATGAAGTAGAAATTGATCAAAGAACAAACATAGGATGAAATTTTTCTTATGATATGAAGGAAATATTACTCTTGGTATATTGGTACATTTTATTTTATTGATCATATTGGGATGATCACATATTGATTGATGCTTCCACCGAACCACTCTTGATTCCATAATGTGCTCCATGTATCTCTCATGAAGAAATGAATACTTGATTCTTTAAATTAGTAGTGAGAAATGGGTGACCCAAGGTGGGGTTGGAAAATACCATGTGGGTTTGAGCCCATGTGAGTTTTTCTACAAAATCCTGCATATAATGTGAATAAAAAATTTCCAGCCCTTTCCACCCCCATAAGCTCTGAGGCAGCTCATAGGATTGCCCACATTTAAATAAAATACTATTTATAATCATTTAAAAATTTTATTTTTTTATAATTATTAAAGATTGTTTTGGGGATAAGTATGTATTGACAATATCTATAGTTTTAAGGGATTTTTTGTAATAGTGGCATGTAGTGATGTCGTTGTAGTGTAAAACTCTTAAGATACAAAGTAGACGAGTGATTGGTGATGAGAGATGAATTATGATCATGGTTGTGTGGTGTTGAAAACGACTGGACCTTTGAATTAACAAGGTAATGACCAATTTTGAAGGAGGATATTAGGGTTCCCATGAGGTACTTTGAAATTTTCTTAATAACAAAATAAATTTAAATAATAACAAAATTAAATAGACCTAAAAAATATTATAATTATAATAACTCTTTCAGAATTGAAACCATGTGCAAGGGAGAGGAGTTCTATTTTTTGATAGGTGGGATGACACACCATATGAATATGGTTAATATTTACTATATAAATATTATAATATCATATTAAAACAACAAATATAAACCTATTTAAATTTAAAATGTGATTTAATAGTGAATTGGTATGACCATTAGAACGATAAATCACATGTCATGGTTTAGCCATGATATTTTATTTTAAAAACTAATATTTTAAAGAAGAATAAATTTTAAAAAAACAATTTATTTTAAATAAATATCATGGGTATGCATGCACCATCATGGGCTCAACTAGCCTTGTCCTACACCCATGTAGGCTCTACCCGCATTTACCCACACTCTTAATGGTCATTTTTTTGGCCCTCCCCACCTTGCATCAAACCAAACCCACAAATCCTATAGTATATGAGCCTATTTTTCATCACTATTTTTAAATTACTAAACTCAGAGGTCATACCAATGGAGCATGATATTTCATATGATAAACAATTAGTTTAGATTCTGGATCATACAAAGAAAGTTCTATGAAATAAGACAATTCATCTTTTCAATGTTTTATGGTGAAACGAAGTTCATAAGGAAGCTATGTGGGAACTTGAGGCTGTGATGAGTTATAAGTATCCTCAATTCTTTGAACCAAAGTGTTGAATTTAAAGGGAGAACATCATTTTACGGTGGGTAGAATGTGACACCCAGAGATTTTGTGATTTTTTATAAATAAATTTAATATTTTCAATATCTTTCATTAAATGAAACACTGAGTTTAAATTGCATTAAAAATAATAATTATTTTAACTATCATTACATGTAACACTAATTTTATGTTCCGCTACATTAAAGACAGAGTTTAAAAGAAATGCGACATACTATTAAAATATTATTATCTAATATGATTGTTATTTCATAGCCATTGGAATGAATGTTATGAATATGATTCACTAAATTAAGAAAATATATTTTTTAAAAATGCATATAAAATTAATTATTTTGTTCCCAATTAATTATAAATTAAAATAAAAACTACTAGAAACAAAATTGAATCTTTTAATGGAAAACTTTTTTATACAGAAAAACACATTTTACCCCAATAAATAATTTTTTTTACTATTGGTGTATAATTTAAATAAAATATATATATTAAATATTATATAAAATAATTAACATTCATATTATTTTTTTCTATGCAAGAGATAAGAATAAATCCAATTTTATGCTTTAAAACTGTATTTTTCTAAAAAATAGTATTTTTCCTGTTGGTTACTTATTTTAAAAATTATTTTTGAAATATTTAAAAAATAATTTTTAAAAAAAATCAATTTTTTAAATAGTAATTTTAAAATTATCATAGGGTGATTTTTTTATAATTTTATGAGAGGATATAATTTTCAATGAATAATGAAAAACACTAATTTTATTAAAAATTTTCATTTATTTTAAATCATTTAAAAAATAAAAAATGGGTTTAAGATGGTAATAAAATAAAAATTAACTCAATTATATATCTATTAGAACAATTTATTTCATTGGAATAAATTTAATATTAAATTTTGATATAAAATATTTATAACCTTTTGAACATTTTTTCTTTGAAAACTCATTTTCTTATTGCGTCTATAAGATTAATTTAAATTAAAAAAAACCACTTATGTGAATTTAATATGTTAAAATGGATTCCATATTTTTAATAATAATAATTTATATTATATAACAATCTCAAATTAATTTTTTTCCATAATTAGTAGTAAAACATTTAAAATTATTTACCACTATTAAGGGAAAATTGATTTTTCGGGGGGTTAGAGAAAAATGAGAAGGGTTAAAAATGACACAAAACATTTAAAAAACTATTTTATAGAAATATTTAGACCTTAAATGTTAAAGTATATATTATGGCCTATAATGGTTCTTTTTGGCTTCTGTAAAATGTTGGTACACATTTTTCTTTTATAAAATTACAAGTGCACCACACACCTCAATTATAAAAGGCCACCCACTCTACTCTTATTTTCACACTTAAAAAACTATTTGGTTAAGCCAATAAATAAACACATAAACTTAAGAATCATATTTTTTAATACTATAAGGCTTATTTTTGTTATAAATTGATACTAATAATCCTTTTGGTGCAAACCAAATGATGTTGTCCGAAGAAGAGGTAACATCCCTAATCAAGAGTTTTATTTTATTTATTACTCAAAATCCTTCAATTATTAGTAAATAATGATGATATAATATTGTAATTATATTAAATATTCTTATATTTTATTATTTTAATTGACTATCCTAAACCCTTCTCCTCTTCCATCAAATGGGTTATGAATTCATCATTTATGTGTACGGAGGAATACAACCTCATGAACTGATATTATTTGTTTTCCATATCCACATATTAGGGATAGATATAATTATGCATTTATTATTTATATATTATATTTATGATATTATTATTCTTATGGAATCATGATATCACATGTTCTATTTTACTTTCCATTCCATGGGAATATGATAACGTCATTCGTGTGTATGACTGACAACCGCCTCATGAAGCGATTTGATTCATTCATTCTTTTAATGGAAGTTAATATTGATGTTTTTAATTATAATTTGTTATATATATGTCATAAAAATGATTATATAATGATAATATATTATTTAAATTTCATTCTTTCTTTTCATCAGGAAAATGGAAAAAACGTTCATGTGTATGTACGACCTACCATCTTCATGAACAATGTAATTTTCTATCTCTAACTTTAATGGATCACTATAAATACATGTATAATAAATAGATATTATATATATATCATGAATAATATTCGGGATATTATTTATCCATGATCCATATAATATGACAAAAAATAAAAAATCAAAACATACACAAAAAACAAAGCAGCTATTGCTTGAAAACTGACTTTAACATGGAATTATTAATAAATAGGTAATAAAAGCTCATCTATAAATCATATATTTTATGATATTAATATTTATGGTTTTGATATATATATATATATATATAATAAACATATACTTATTATACATGACATTTGAAATTAAATGAAGGAAGTCAAGACTTATGGTAATGGATTTGTGTCTCACATTTATTTTCTGTGTGACACAAGCCATATTCACCACATGTTTCTTTAATATGGTGCATATAATGACCTTGAATTTATATTATTATTATTATAATTAATATTATATTGATTTACATATCCATTTTAGGATCTCTATTTCATGGGTTCTATAGTTCAAAAGTTACCAAATTAGTAACAGTTTTTTATCTCAATTTTCCTTCATTGAGAAATATGTTTTTTTATGAACCTATATTATTTTATGAGGTTTATATACAGACCATTTTACATTTAATATCATGAATTTATCTATTATAATTATATTATAAGTTTCATTTAATTAAATTATTTCACGGGGATTACAATTAAATGTTACCAAAGTGGTAAGTGTTTTATGTTACAATCTCATCATTTGTTTGGGTGGATATTTATTATGATTTTAATAATGTAATATTATGAAATATATCTCAATAAAATCAGGAATTTTATTATAATATGATTATGTTAGGATAATAATGGTTTTTTTCTTCATTTTCCACTCTTTATGTACTCTATAGTTTAAAATAATTATTAAGAAAAATCATCTTTATTTATCTCATCAGTTGAATTTTTTTACCAAAAACATTTTTTATAAACATTTTATAAAAAATGTTTTTAAAATTATTAAAATGATTTATTAAATAAAATTTTACCCATTTTTAACTTTTTACAAATTTTTTTGAAAGGAATCTTCATGTCATTTTCCAAACAATGCATGTTTGGTTTTTACTAAACATTTGAATGGAGTCATTATTTTAACTTGTATGAAATTAATAGAATTTACCATATTCATGACCATTATTTTAATTATAGAATCCTTTATAAATTTTCAAGATTAATTTCAAATAAATGTTTTTTTAAAATTTTTTATGTTTTAAAAAGTGTTTTTTAAATCAAAAAGGTTTTTTCCCTCAATAATTATTTTAAATGATTTTAAAATATTACTTTATATTTTTCCAAGGTTATATTTAAAGAATTTTTTTTAAAAATTTATTATGTTTTTTAATTTTTTCCCCAAGTGGAAAGGCTATATTTCTCAAGAAATGTCCCAAGTAATTTTTTAAATTCATTTTACATCTATTATGACATCCTTTAATGTTATTTATGGTTTACTAGGGATAATATTGAATTATACCATCCTTATTAATTCTATGGATTATTAATTTTATGTTGATAAAATGTTTATGAAACCCATTTATTTTTTAGGATTTATGCTATGGTTAATTGATTAAATGTTTATAAAACCCATTTTATTTACATAAATTATGATGTGATGATATGATGAATGTTTTATGATACTGTTTCACACATAAATATGGTTTTCATTATGAGATGGTTGGGACCTATATCTATCTCAAATAAATTTGGTAAATATTTATATCTTATGAAATAATAATGGAAAGAAAGTCAATGGGCTCGATCCACTATTAGAAGTAGGTGCATTCGAATCCATTATAGGAAATAGGTGTGACCTGATATACTATGAAACAAAGTGTGTCTGGATCCACAATGGGAAACTTTGATAAGTCCTGATCCACTAAATTGATGGTCTTAGTAGTTAACCTTGATATATGAAATTATTTTCAAAATTTATAACGGTGACACACATTTATGACATGATTTTATGGTTCATGATTGATTTATGATTATTTTTCACTCTTATGGACCATATTTTCTTAAATGATAAATATTTATGTCATTACTCATGTTTATGATCTATATTAGGTTGGGTATGAAGTTCGTAATTTTTATTCATGGGTACATAACATTATTCTTATCTTATTCATTCATATGATCAATATTGACATCTCAAATGTTTACCCTTACTATGCATGTGAGCTCACTCTTTCATATTTTTCCTTCCCTAGGTTATGAAGAAATGATTAGTTTAGATATTATAAAGAGGGATATCATGTGAGAAGATCCTTATGGAATAATTTTAAGATCATTCATGAAATAATAAGATTGATTTTATATTCCCTAAATACACAAAACCACTATGATCATTGAGAATCTGTTTATAAAATGTAATTAATATTCAATTAAAAAGTTCTAATATTTATGTATAAATATCAGGGTATTTTTAAAATTACATCCATAGCCCAACTCTGTGTAAGGATAAATCACTGCTGTGGTAGGGTTCCACCAATAATTATTTAGCCATGCCATGGAAGAACCATAAATAGTTTGGCTATGGAAGGGTATCATCTGTGTAGAACATGATGTATAAGGGTAACCAATGATGTTGTGTTAAGGTTATCATATGCACAAGGAATATGTGTTAGGGTAAAATTAAAGTTATTTAAGGGTGATTAATAAATATTCATAAGGGTACCCATGTGGATTCTATATAACAAAATCCTAACATAAGTATGGTTTGATTGAAAATAAAAATCAGACTTTTCTATCTACCTAAATAAAGAATGAATTCAACAAACCAACCATATGGTGATAATTAATCTAAAGAAGAATATGTATATCATTGGAGTAATATTTATTAGTTTAAATATTTGAGATGATCCCATATTTACCAATCACGACCCTCGAGTTGTACATGTGAAATGCATTTAGCTGATGATGGACAATGATCATGGGATCTCATGAAACTAAAAACCAGGGAGAGGGAAGGGGAATATTTGGCTATTCATATAAATAAATTACTCCTACATTATGAAAATATATTGAGTCTATGGCCTTCATCCTTAACTTTATCTATCATAGGAATTTATTTTCTACAAAAAAAAAATTAATAAAGTGTTTCTATCTCTATTCAACTATTAGATTGTGTGTTATTATCTACAATACTTCTAGGTGTTTCTTAACCATTGTTTTATACATGTGATCTCCAAAATCCATGATGCTGGAGAGATAACCCCATAGGGATGGTATGTAAAACCCCACAATTTTTTGGGATATTAATTTCTAAGTGAATATAAGTTTTTGAGTTGGTGAGAGGTTTGTTTTGTGAATTGGGATTAAAATTGTGATTTTGAGTGTTTATATATCTAAAATAGGTTTTTACATGGAACGAGGCTTAGTGGTAGGCTTGGGTGCTTGGGGGAGTGTTATATAAATGGTCATGTAGACAGGTTGTGCAAATTTGGTAGGAGTAGGATATTCATTATTTGAATGTCTATTCACGCCAGGAATGATGTGTAAATTGGTGGAGGGGGCCAACTTCCTTGAGTTATTCACAAAGTGAACCAAGTATACATCGTTTATAATCTTTTCACTTGAATTTAAAGATATTAATGAGGAAACTAAGGGAGGATCCCCCATCTTGATTTATTTATGCTATGAACCCAAGGGTGATGTCAGGAAAGTTTTGAGGTTGAGAGATACCACATCTTCTTGTACTTATTCACAATATATACAACTTTTTTCACACCATGAATGATGATGGGTAGTATTTTTAGGTGGGGGAAAACAATATTTTTAATATCAGTTTTGGAGAGTTTTGGAGGGATTTGAGAGATAGGAGGAATCCATTATGGTATATCCTCCTCCCCCCTTACTTCTCGAGGTTCCCATCCATTTGGGTTGATTATGGATTCTTTTTGATAGTGATATAAGGTTTGATATTTCGTTTTTTCTCTATTATTATTACTTATTTATATAACTTGATTTTGGATGGGTTTTAGGATATGTATTGGTGATGATTTTTACTGAATGATGGTAAAATATTCAAATATTGATGGGTATTTTGTATGGAATAGCTAGGGTGAATCTCGAGACAATGTGTGTATATCATTGATCACCGTTTCATAGAAGGTACATCAACATATGAATTATTCTTGGGTTTTGGCTTAAATTTATCACATTTAAAATTGAATAATTTTAGGTTGTTAGGTATTTTGAGTGGGGATGTGTCAAAATAATGAAACTGGGTGCTGGCATACCATTGGACATGTTTTGGATGTGATAAGGAGATACAGTATGATTTTTTGTGTTATGGATTGTTGAATTGAATGGTGTAATTAATTATAAATTGTTAAATGAGGTTTCAAAAATTAATTATAATTAATTATAATTAATTATAATTAATTATTATATGTTATGAATGGATTTAGTGCCTCACATGTTTGAATAATGGCTATTAGACTTGGACTGGATCACAAAAGAGTTTTTGGACTATGCTTTAAAATGTAAAAACTCTAAAATTATAGTGGGTGATCCCTCATAACTATCCCTATAGTCTTATGAACTTTTTATGAAATGTGATATGTGTTCTATCCAAAAAGGTTATTGAACCTTAATTTTAAAATTAGTCCCAAGTGGCTATCACAAGATTTATAGAAATTGAGGATTTATGAATAATCATGTATTGCAAAATATGTATATCCTTTTTTCTATGGAATTAGTGTAATGATGATACACAATGAACTAGATCACCTGAGACCACATTTACTCCTGGAGGCCTCTCCAAAAATGAGAAGTGAACCAGATATCTCAATCAGAGACTATCAAAAATGGAACACTATACAACCTAAAAAAACCATGTACAAACAATATTCTTATGTCCTTAACTTTGGTTGTATCATATATGGGTATAAAGTGATCTAATTTGGTTAGTTTATCAATAAAAACCCATACCGTGTTCTTATTTCAAGGGGTATGAGGAAAACCCACCCAGAAGTGCATATAAATATCATCCCACTTCATAGTATGAACTAGAAGGGTCTGCAGCAAACCAGAAGAGTTTTAGTGCTTTTCCTTGACCTATTGGAAAGTATAGCAGTGAGAAGGAAATTCAATGATGTCTTCTATCATAACTATCCACTAAAATCATCTCCACATATCATATAACTTCTTTTTTGTACATGGGTGAACTGATCATTGAAAAAAATGACAGTATCCCATCACAACATTCCTCATAGAATAAGGCACAACTTATCGGTTCAAGAAACATAGAATACTATACACGGAGAAATAAAACTTAGTGACGGTCTACCCACCATGAATAGAGTCTCTAACACCAAAAAAACTCATCATCACACTGCCAATCCTGAATAATCATCTTGAGAAGTGAGTATGTAAAATTAAAACCTAACAAAATAGCCTCAGACCCATTATCCTATACTCCCAAGTGAAAATGAGAAAATAGATAAATCAAATTGCAGTCATATGAATATTCATTCATGGTATGGGTTGGATTTTTCCTTCTCAAATAATCAATTAAATCATTCCCCTTGACTGAGGTATACTAAATGTATAAGTCGAATAAATATAGGTTCTGCACCCAATGCCTCTTATGGATATTCAAATATTTTTTAGAGAAGTAATAACTCATGATTTTTTTATTCGAATACATGATAATAATTTCATAAAGAAGGTAATGTTTTTAACTCTTGATCACATGAATCATGGTAGTGAGTTCAAGGAAATGGGTCATATAATTTTTCTTGTGTGTCCAAAGTTGTTGAGAACCATAGGACACCACATGATCACCCTACATAAGAATTCGTCCCCTAACCAAACCCGATGCAATACAAAATACCACATAACTATACCTGGAATATGGAAGTGTCAGCACCCGTGCATAAGTTTAAAGACATTTTATCTAAAAAATAGATATGAAACTTATCATCCCAAATGAAATTCAATCCTTTTTGAGTGAGAGTGGTCATTGGATAATCCAACTTTGAGAAATCCTTGACATAAAAATGATAATACCCTACTAAACCTAAGATGTATCAAATCTCAAAAACATTATTCCATTGTTACCATGTTATAATGTCTTCTAAAATATTAGGATCAACAGAAATTCCATGATCTAAGACCATATGTCCCAATAAAATCACATACCAAATCAAAAAATCACACTTTAATAGATTGGCATAAAATCAGGGATTTCTCAACATTTCCAGAATTACTCTCAGATGATGCACATGATCCTCTTCAGACATATATTAAACCAGAATTTCATCCAAAAATAACACCATAAACATATTAAGACACTCATTGAAAATCTTGTTCATAAAATACATAAAGATTATATGATCATTGATTAGGAAAAATGGCATGAAAAGATACTAATAATGGTTGTACCTATTCTAGAAGGTTTTATATTCAATGTAATATTATTTTATTCCCAAATATTTATAATTAAATTGAATTTTAATATTTTAGAACCTCTTATTCACTTTCAAATTTTCAAATATATCACCAATCCATGGAAACATATACTTTTTATTTACCATAACTCGATTTAGTTTCTGGTAATCAACAGATAGGGGATGCCTTCCATCAGCTTTCCTAGAAAAGAGAACTACAACCCCCCAAGGTGACACACTGAGGTGTACTTATTCTTCCTTAAAAAATAATCCATTTGACTCTTTGACAGTTTCTATTATACTGGTATAATATTGTAATTAGGAATAAATATCTATTGTGTTCCATGCACTAAATTAATAGAAAACTCCACCTTTTTTCCAATGAAAAAATAATGAAATAAAAAGAAAACACACCATGAAACTCGATGAAAATTGGAGGGATATCATTACTCAATGTTTCCAAATATAGATAAAAGTAAAGACTCATATTAATTTATCCAACTCTAGATAATAACATCTAGATCTACTCAAACTCATGTACCATTCTCTTTTTAAAACACAACACACCCCATTAGAAAATGTTTAGAATACCCATCGAAGTTAAAAATAAAATTCAACCTTATTAGTAATTAAAAAATCCATATTGAGGATAAAGTTAATAGGTTTCATATAAAAAAACAAAAAATATATAGGTGATATCTATCTATGATAAAGATAAAACACAAGTTAAACACTAGATACCCTGATTACATTTTATTCCAAGGGGCATAGTAATATCCATCACATAAGATAAAATCTCCATAGGATGGGTTATTAAATAAAAAAATAAGTCAATATGAAAAAGTGATATAAAATGGTATCAAATAATGTAGTCACTAAGGATGATTCTATAGTTATGGTACCTCTCACAGTCAGTGGACCAATATCTACTTCCTCTAGAGACTCTTCCACTATATGATGAAGCCTAATTCTAGATGCCTATACTCGGAACCCCTTTTTCGTGAAGCATATAATTAAACAATATTACTTTTAGGCAATAATGAGTCTGTATTAGTAATTTGGGAAGAAAATATATAACATAATTTCTGTAAGTGTCTTTATCATCCATAAGAACTACAGATCATGGGTGCCTCAATGAAAACCAGTTTCGAATTCCCGTCCTTATCACACTGGAACAAAGTCAAAGGGAATCTACTAGGAAATGCAAGGGGTTTTGAAGAAACTTACTATCAAGAAAAAAGACCCATCATGATTTTTTTCTTTCCTTTAAAGGAACTCAAATAATATCCACTATGAGAAAAAGGAACTCCCATCAACCATGACTTTCTAGCTTGGTCATTCTCAACCATCAACACTCTATCCAGTAAGTCAGCATAAGAATTCAACTTTAGAATGAAAATTTTGGATCAAATTTCCACTCAAAGTACCATATAAAATCATCACATCATAATATTCTCATTAGTTAAAATCTTTAGAGATAATATCACTAGCTCAATATATTTTTTACATACCAAGTCACAATCTGTTCAATTTGATAGAGATTATGAAAATCCATCGGCTTTTATAAAACCATGAGATTTGGATAAAACTAATCCATAAAAAGGAATTTGAAGTCTTTATACTATGATAATTCATGCCTTTCTTCAATCACCATCGAATCCCACTACATTCTACTGGACTCCTCAATATTTAAGGTTGTAAAATTCACATTAATAGAATAAGTCATTTTTGAGAACTCGAAAAGATACTCAATCCCTTTCAAAAAATCCTTAGACTCCTGAGGATCATTAGATCCTTGTAATTGTGGTGGATTCTAGTAAAGAAACAATTGCACATGATCTCTAGAGTTTTCCCGTTGAGTTTTCATGACTAGAGCCTAAAGTAGAATTAGTGTGGATACCATTCGTAGATCTTGGAAATAACTCACCATTATATTAATGATATTTTGGTAAACTAGAGGGTTCACATTATGTGGTTTATCAGAAGCTCCATCCATGGTCGATTCAAAAGTATTCTTAGAGGCATGATACTACAAACCCTAAACAGACAATAAGAATAACTTTAACCAAGACACTATCATCAAAAACTCAAATGAGAGTACAAAAGTTTCAATTCCATCAAATAAAATTCAAAACTATACATTTTTAGAACACTATAATCAAAAAGGGAAAAGTGTGAAATAAACCAAAATACTCAACCAAGAAACTTTCCCCCACTACCCATGGCTACTTATGTCTTGTTATGATGAGAGATAACAATGAACATGCTCATAACTACCTCATAAGTCCCATTAATCATACCTCGTGTCTAATAGGACAAACCATACCACATACCAACATCAAGAAATGATTATCAAACTTTACCTCGATACAAATATATCATGAACTATCCTGAATACCATGGTACCCTGACACATAAGCTAACATTGACATAGCCCAAAGGGTGTTCTTGATACACAAAAGTTAGATATTACAACCAATAATCATACAAAAACAATAGGGAATTAATTTTCTACAAAATAGAGGAAGATAAACAAGATAAATGTTAGTATATCCACACTCCTAAAAGATAAAGCATAGAAAATAAAATAGGTAAGACAATAACCATGAATATAGTCAAAAAAATTAATAAAATATCAACCCAAAGTACAATAAACAAACCTAAAAACACCTCAAATACTGGTGTAACAAGTGGACCTTAGCTCCACCAGTAACTATCACTACTCCACAGTCCAAAGGATCATGAACATCCACCATCTCCAAGTGGTTCTTTCCATTTACTTAGACCTGGCATAAAAATTATCTTGAAATTCTTGAAGGTAAGGGTAGGGAATGAGCTATAAATCCTTGTAGGGTCTCACCAATTATTCCATAATAGAATCTATAATAATAAATCAATCATTATTTATGATTAAATAAAACAATTAATGAATTAATATTTAATTTTCATATTTAAAACAAAAAATTATTTATTATAATTATTTGGAAAACATTTCAAACATGACATAAATAAAAATATTATAGAAAATAATTTATATAAATCATTTTTCAGGAGTAAAAAAGTTCCATAATCAATGAAATATATATAATCAAAACATACACAACAAGAACTATGTCCATATTCCCTAAATTACATTAGTTTCAGGTCATATGATCCTCACACTTCTCAAATATGTGATCATGGGTAATCATGTATACACATGTCCCTTAGGATAATGATGAATATGACTCATCAACATATCATTTGGGATAATCATGATGAACTTGATTTTTTAGAGTTTTCTTTATTAATTCATTTTTTGGGGATAAATATCCTAGAAATAATATCCCTAATAAACTACTAAGTACCCAAACATTCATGTGATCAATCAATCTTTAATAACTAAAAAAAATCATCTCATTTTAAATCAAATCATCATTTAAATTACAATTTCAAAATTTTCATTTTCAATGTGCCAATTAATCTTTAAAACCAAAGCATATAGTTTTCATCATTTAATGAATTCTCAATAGAAACCAATCAAGGTATTTTACCATTTAAATTAAATCAATTTTATTAATAAAATTATCAAATAATTTCATCATTTCTATCATCAAATAATTTTCTCAAAATCAATCCATCATTCCAAAAAATTTTCCTTCAATTCCAACTCCATTGGAAATGGTATTTTTCTAATCAAAATACATGCCCTTTTGAATTTCATAATGAAATTATTTAAAATAAAATGTCTACAAATCAATTTAATTTTATTTAAAAAAAGAAAATAAAGGTTTTAATTACATGAAAAAATAAAATGGAACCACCTACCATTAAATCAAATAATCACGATGCACAAAACCAACGATGGAGAATTCTTACAATGAGAGAGGGAACGAAAGATCTAGAAACACAACCAAGAATCAAGATATAAAAAATAGTGTTTAGATACAAAAAAAATTATTATATAAAAATATCTAAGTAGGATAGAATGGAATATTAGAGGAAAACAAATAAGAGGATATCCACCTATCATAGAGGGACAATATCTTCCATCAACACTTTGATGTACCAAATGAGGAAGTTCAAGGAGCCAAAATCACATATTGAGAGCCTCCAAGGACCAACGGTTCAGGTTTGGGTCAAATGGGGTCAATTATTCACTTATACTTGGGTTTTAGAAATTTTTATTAAATTTTCATATGAATTTAAAACTGCACGCCCGATTTCCTAGGGAGGGTTGCATAGTTAGACAAACTATGTGCCCTAACAATGCGCTCCAACTAGTCTTCTTTCTGCTGGTGCACAATATGGATGCATGATTAAAGTAAATATTCTCCAACCATTCATTACCAAATATCAATGGGGTACATGGTTGGGTGGGGTGGTGGCATGTTTAGATAAATCGTGCACCCTAACAATGTGCCTCCTTCTAGTGGCTCTCAATAGGGCACAAGGTTTTCCTAGCCAAACTGAAATGTTTTCCCTAACCATAAACCAACTGTGAACATATCAAGGAGGTTCCAAAATTCTCAAAATTTTTCTAGAAACTCCATGAAACAATACCCGAAAAAACGAAGATCAAAAAAAGGGTCAAGGAATAACCATAATAAGGTAACTTGATGTTATACTAGGCCCCTTCTAGGAAATTATAGAAATACTCTACCATTTTAACTCCACTCTGTGATGTTAGAACACCCCTTTGATCCATCACATCTAATTTGGTAAGTTATTATTTTACCATGATAAATTTTATAATCATATCCTTGATCAAAGTAAATTTTATCCTTGTTGACTTGGATAGATCTAAGTATTTTCATGGTCAAATGAGGGTTTTTATGATCACTCATAGAATTGGAATCTATGTTCGAGTATTTTGATTATGTGAAGTGATTGGACTAAGACCACTGTTGGTAGTGTATATTAATTTTTGTTTTATTAAATTTTTAACCTTTTTGGGGTGGTTCATATTCTTCCTCAATCCTAGTGTTATAAAAGTGTGAAACTAGGTATGGTAGTAGTATTTAGTGGTGATTTTGAACATGTAAAATGAACCATGCCATGAATTCCATAATTTCACATGAGGTAGGAATACAATGAATTTATAAATTTTTAATATGGGTTATTATAATGGTTATAGGCATGAATGGTTATTTGTAGGGACCAATGTCTGGTTATTGATCACATGTAGTGTTTGTGTGTAGCCCTTGGAGACCTATTTTTGTGTTTCTTGTATATAGATAGTTATAGTTATGATAATTATTTATTTTAGGTGATGTTTCATATATCATTTTTATATTTTAACATATTATACTATTCTTCTATCTTGTAGTTGAGAATATAGGTTGATCCTCAGGGAATATTACCCTAAGGGGGAAGCATCAAATTCTTGGTTGGAATGAACTAGGATATCCCTTCAAGATTGACATTCCAACCATGTTTTAAGACTATACTATCAAGGGCTATGTGTCAGGTATCTAATAATTATTCATTCTAGAATGGATCTAAAGTAAGTTGATCCCATCTCTGAGGACCAACCATTTGTTTTTACTTATGTGATATATTTTTCTTATATCCAAGTCCTATCTAATTTTATGGAATTCACATGAATCTATTATAAAATTATGTTAATTGATGTTTTTGGTGTCCTAATGATTCTTGTATTCACAACCTACTCAATAATTTCAGTTCTATTTTAGATTTTATTCTTATGAATCTGGTAAATAGAAAGGGTCTTATGATAGTCAGTTGAGCAGGTTAGTAAGAGGATACAGAAGATGCTGGATAAAACTCAGGCTAGATGTTTTTTCTTTTATTACTTGATTACCCATACTTTTAATCCTTTTGTCTTGTTTTGAATTATTTACCAAACATTAAATACTACTGCTACATGGTATGGGTTTTATTTTATTTTCTTATACTTTGGTAGTAATTTATTTATTTATTTACTCTATCACTTTCTTTATCACACTATGATGTCACCCGATACTAAGGGAATAGCCTCCCCATGTCATTCCATATGCCCTCACAACTACTTGAAAACCTATTTCACATAGGGAGGTGCACATGAGGTCATGTGTCAACTTTAACATAGACCATATGGTTTGGGTTAGGGTGTTACATGGAATATATTTTATCCCAAGTATATAACTCCTCACTAGTAAATGTTTTTAGAATGAACTACCTATAAAATCTTATCATACCCCATTTACTATAATTTTATGCTTTATTGGGAATGGATTGAATATATTTATATACATCCAACATCAAGTATTAGGGGAGGGAGATCACTATTCTCATCCCATGTCATTTACTGATTCTATACAAGTTTAAGGAGGATGATGAATATTCTTTGGAATATTCTTCTCAATAATAGATATTATTTCCTTATGAGGAAGAATATGTAGATTGAATGATTAAGACAAAGGAGAAAATATTTCATGAAGACATTCCCATTGCGAGGGACTATATTGATGTATTCCCTGAATAGTTTCTTTGGAATTCCTACTAATTGAGAGGTTTATTTCTTTATTGAACACATACCTTGATCATTTCCCATATCCTAGACATGTTTTAGAATAAACATCATTGATTTTGAGAAACTGAAGAAGCATCTACAACAGAATATTTATAATGGTTTTATATATACAAGTGCTTCACCATGGGGTGAATAAACCATCTTCATAAAGAAAAAGGATGAGTCAATACTCCACTATAATGATTACTATGAACTCAATATGTTCATGATAAAGAATAAGTATCCCTTGAAATTGATTTATGACTTGTTTGATTAACTATGTGGTGACCATTATGTCTCCAAGGTTGAAAAATGGTCAATGTATCATCAAATAAAGGTGAAGAGGGAGGATATTCCCATGAATGACTTTTGAACATGTTATGTGCACTATGAATTCATAGTGATATCTTCGGGATTCACTAATGCTCTAAAAATCATCATATAATTAATGAATAGAGTATTTATAGATTACCTTGAAATTTTTTCAGTAGTATTTATAGATGATATTATGATATAAACCCAATGTAAGGAGGAATATCTGAAGCATTTGAGTATTGTGATAATGAATTATATAAATGATATTTTATATTCCATGGAAAATAAATGGGAGTTTTAGATAAAGGAAGTGTCACAATTTTGGAATGTTATCACTAATAAAGGGATATACTTAGACCCTTATAAGATAAATGTGACTGAAGAGTGTCCCAAACTAGCATATATAATGGAGATCTGTAGTTTACATGGATTTGATGGGTACTATCAATGATCTAGGGGAAACTTCTTGTTATTATAAGACCAAATAAAAAATATAACATAGAAGGGTTTAATTTTTTTAGGAATGGTGAATGTGAAGAGAGCATCAAGGAAATTAAAAATAGGCTTATCAACACACTAGTACTTACACTACCCTCAAATGTGAATCGTTTTTGTGGTATAAAATTATGATTAAAATAATGTATTGGGATGTGTACTGATGGAAAAAGAAAAAATTATAGCCCACACATTATGTGAGTTGAATGTTCATGAGTAGAACTATCAAACACATGTTCTAAATTTGTATAGTGTAATATTCACATTGAAAATTTGGCAGAATTATCTCAATGGGGTGACATGTGAAATATATATATATATCATTATAGCATCAGTGTATATTATAATATAATGATATTAATATGATCCAACAATTATGGTTAGAGATGATAAAAAAATATTATTGTTCAATCCACATCCATTCTGGGAAGGAGAATAAAGTGAAAGATGATCTATGTATAAAGGTTAAAAACTTATCAATGATGAGAATTGGGAAGGCTCCAATCCAATTAGACTTTGAAAGGATATAAATGGAAGTCATACAGGAAGTAATATCATGATCTCAAATTATTGATCAATTATCATTTCAGGAGAAATAAATGATGCTTAATTGGATGAAGTGGAAATACATTAGAAGGTGAAAGCTATAGAAAACTAATATCCTTTGAGTTTAAAATTAAATAAGAAGTATTTTTAATATTTGAGTCATGCCTTTGAGAACCATAAAATAATGTGATAAAGAAGGATTTGTTGAATGATTCACATATCTCCCCCTTCTCTTTGCACCCAGGGAGCATTAAGATGTATCAATATCACTATGTTCACTATTGGTGGGACAATATGAAGAAGGAGATAAAAAATATATATTAAATTCCTGGTATATCAGAAAGTGAATGTTGAAAGGAAAAATCCCCTGGGGATGATGTATCCCTTTCCCATACATATAAGAAAATTGGAAAATACCACTATGGATTTTGTTATTAGAAATATATATACCTATAAATGAAATACTTCTATATGGGTTGTGGTGTATCATTTTATGAAGACTAATTTCTTTATTGTTATTTGAGAGGAATTATCACCCAATCTACCTGAAATGTTATACATCATAAAATTGGAGAAGTTTCATGCAACACCACTATCGATGGTATCTGATTGATATCCATGTTTTAAATCCATGTTTCGGAAAATTCCACAACATGATTTGAACATTGAGTGAAACATTAGTATGACTTATTACCCCGAAAATGTTTTCTTGTCTAAACAGACTATCTATATACATGAGTACATGTTAAGATCATTCTTGATGAACATTAATATAGGATGAGGTCAAAATCTTCCTTTAAAAAAGTTCTCATAGAATAATATATTTTAATTAAGAATCCAAATGGATCTACATGAATCCATTTATTTTAAGAGATGTATAACACTTGTTTCATGGGATGAAATTAGTGAACACAAACTATTGGGACCTAAAATTCATGAAGAAATGGTAGAAATGATTATGACTATTAAATAGTACCTCAGGGCTACTCATTTTCGATAGAAGAGAAATACTAAAAATATTCAAGGAGAATTAGAGTTTGAGGTTAGTATAAAGTGTTCATCTACATATATACATTTAAGAGAGTCATGAGATTTCTTAATGAGAGAATGGTATGTTCTATGTAGATCTCCCCTTTGATATTTTTATCACATTAGATTTGTGGTCTATTAGCTAACACTCCCACCAACCCTATTTGAATCAGTTTATTTGTTACACGTATCCATATTGAGAAATTAAAATCTATAGGTTGTACATTTTTACAATGATATATCTTATATAGAGAAATTGGTGATGATTTTGGAATGTACGAACAAATTTATATGCAACAAGGCAACTCACATAGTAAATATACTATAGAAAAATCATAAGTATATGGAATATACATGGTTACCATAGAAATAAATGAAGTAGAAATAACCTAAAATATTTTAAGCATAGTATATAACATTAAATTTCAAGGTTTAAATTTATTAGGGGGAGAAGGTAATGATGCAAAATTTTATCAATGGAATACCCCTTTAATTATATAATTGTGACATATTTAGAAATTTAGTATTATATAAAGCACACACACCACATGATAAAACCCAATAATTTTATTATATAAATATTAAAGTTACATTTAGAGAATAAATATAGCCATAATAATTTAAAATATTACAATGGGATAAAAATAGAAAATAAGATAACTATAATATGAAATTTGGTTCATCTCACCCCCAGAATAATTGCACTCAAGAAAAAAAGCTGTAGAAATGAAATAAAATATTATTAATTCAATATTCATTTGGAAAATAATAATATATATAGAAATGAGATAAAATATTATTTAATCAATAATTATTGAAATATGATGTATTTTTAATAAAGTAGGGAACCCACATGATCATTACAAATCTCACCATTAGAATTATAATATGACCGTTGAAATAGTAATATGAATATTAAAAATAGTATCCAAATCATTATAATAGTATATACACATATAAAATTATAAAATAATATCTAGTTATCTTATTAAATTAAATTATTATATATTTACATCATGATACAAGTAAGTAAATGTTTTGAAATTGATAATTTAAGTGTTTGTTTTTTGTACAAAATATATGTATTATTTGATTTTTTAGAAAAAATATAAATATATTTAATAAAAATTATTTTCATAAAATGGTTTTATAAAAAATAGGGTTTCATTATATTTATATTATAATTTAATGAACCATATGTAGTTTTTCAATGGGTTAAAGAATTGATCAGAATATTTAATTTTGTATTTCTCAAATAAACAAGGATTTTATTTAAAAATTTAAATAGCCATAATTAGTAAATTATTTTCTGAAATGTGTATTATTTTTGGAATCTACGCATTCAAAAAATGGTTAGGGTAAATTTTTGGGAATTTTCTAAAATAGTTGATTTTTATGAAGAATAGTGAAATATGTTAAAATATGATTTTGACATTATAAGTTAAATACATGATTTATTGAATAAGGGGTGATGTAATAAAACTTTAATTTGAAATAAAATGAAAATTTTACTATATATATTCACAATATTCATCTTTATTGGTAGTCTTGATCCAAAAATAGTAAACTAATGAATATAATATTAAATAAACACCCCTCTCCCCCTAATAAATAATACGCTTCACCCCCTTCTCCTCAAACCTTATAATCCTTGGATCATAACCAACCTATGTAAAAATCTGTAATCATATATACCCTACATTCCTATAATACTTGGTCTAATAAAAATACCAATCCAAGGATCCTTAAATGGAATCCAAAGAGGATATCTCCAAATGAATAGGTAATACCCTCAACTGAGCCTTTTAATTTTTCTTCCTCCTCATCCTGAATAAAGTTATATCCAACATTAAATAATGAAACTCGTTTCCAAAATATACTGGCATATTATTGTGTTAATATAATATCTATCTTCCAACCTCTTCTCTTCTCAATTAATTCTATTTTTTTTTCATATTATGCTGGGTTCAACGCCTCCATGAACAATGTACTTCAATTTTTTTCCACAAACTTCCTAGATTTTTATAGAAACATTATTATTTATAAATATGAAAATAATAAGAATATTATAACTTATTTCATGTTTTGGAATGTGTTAATTAAATAAAATTAATCTAGTTCACAATGGTCGATTAAACCGCCTAAATGAACTAATTATAGAACGAAAAAATTTATAATAAATGAATCATCCCAATATCGAAAGATATATGAAAATTTGGGACCATTTTAAGTCATATAATTAAATTAATATAATTTCATTTAACTTATATAGTTTTAGTCCCATTTGACATGAACTTCTGTAATTATCTACATGTGATCCGACCTTAGAACCTTGAAAAAAACACCCTCAAAACATAAATATCAAACCAAATATCTCATTGAAATGGTTTTAAATGAAAATAATATAATTATAGTAAAGAAAATATAGATGTAAATTGTTCTAAATTATGTAATTAATGAATATAATTTAATTATTAAGGATTTTAACTATAAGTACAGAATGATTCTAGACATATGGTAAGGGATCTCTCTGAACAACCCTATTTTATATAGGTTATTCTTTATCTCTATTTATCTAAATTTCAATCTATATTGTTATTATTATTTAGATATTATATATTATTTATATATGTCTCCCAAACAAATACCTAGTTTAATTCCCCATTCCTTCAAAGAAATATACATGTTTTTAATATCCCCATCTCAATTTCTTTTTTAGAAAAAGCCTATTAAAGATAAATTATGTGTTTTCTTTCCTCATTTCAAGTAAAAATTAATTAAAATTTTTTAACCATCCATGTATTCTAAAAATACTCATTTTTATGGAAAATCATTTCAGTTCATTTTTATGTAAATTATTATTCCCTAAACCTCTTTCACGATTCTTTACACTTTTTTTCCAAAATCCCCAATTAAAAAAAATATTTCAAAAATTAACTATCCACTCATTTTTATGACTTCAATTTAGTTATAATTTATTTTCTTGTATCATGATTCTTTATTTGACTAAAAATAGCCAAGATTAATTTATTATACTCTATCAAGGAATTTATTACAGTATGCAATTTTTCTATGTTAGGAGACATGATTATGTAACCCATTTCTTATGCATGGGTTTTGTTATGTTTATACATCATATATGATTTCTTTACATGGAAAAAATATGCATGTAAATGTTATTATGGGTTCACCCAGACAGTTCTATAATATATTGTGTACTATTTATGTTTCATGATATGATACGTATGAGATTCAGAAGTAAACCTAATCCCCAATGAAACTCTATCCACCATGTGATGTTGTCTTGGAGGTTAGACATAACATATGATTATATTAAGTTTTTCTTGTTTCCAATGTCCTATGTTTCCATGATCTTATAATTCCACATTATTTATTTAATACTCTCATATGATTTTTCAGGGGAATTGTTTATTATATCAAGTTATGCCTTTTGATTAATATGATATGGTTATCCATAAAGTTTATCCCTTATTTGGCTTTATAGAAAACCCATTTTGTCTATATATTTCCAATATTTCCTTTTATAGTGTTAGGATATCAAAAGGTATTGGGATCTCATTTTCAATAATAAAATAAAAATGTTTTGTTTTAGTTTCATGTCAATGTTTTAAACACCTAGTCTCTCAAAGACACTCGACCAATCGATCCTTGGTTTGTGTTTATTGAACATTAATATTAAAAATAATGTAATAATACATGTAAAGAGGCTGGGTCAATATATTTCATGTTTATCTATGAATTCAGTTTATGGTTTCTAATTATATAATAAAATTAATCTATATTAAATATTCTAAATCTACAATAGAAGTAGTATGAATATATTTTATAAGTTCTATATTGTTAGTGTTTTATTCATGTAGGATAAATTATAGTTAATAGTGTAACCATAATGGAAAATGTGGTAGGCCCATTTAATAAATACTTAACTCAAAATAAGTATGAATATAATGTGAGTGAGAATTATTAGAGATAGTTAATAGTTTTCTATCATGCAAGTGGGTGTTTTTTTTGAGTTCAGACCCTAGAATAAACATTAAAATGTACTTTAATTGTTATATAATGCATTAAATTTGATATATAAATGTTTATAATTAAAATATATTTTTTATTATATATATTATATGTGATAATATTTATAGAGTATTTATCATTTAAATAGGATATAATAGTTATCTAATATAACGAAAACATTTATATTCTATGAAAAAGTAATTAGAAAATTGTACTATGATCAATATAAAACATTTTGGTAGGACACATCTAATGCATGAATTTCATCTGATAGGGGATCATAATAATTGAAACATATTATCATGATTTTTATACCATATGATCTCCATGATAAGGGCTCAATAGGATGAATCCACTAATAGTATCCAGAAATGTTTTAAAAATCACTATATATTCCTATTATTGAGAATTTTCATTATTCCCTAGACTTGAAATAATTATCATGGTGTGTAATGATTCACATATTTAGGTTCATAATGAAAACCATGATATTTATGCTTATAGAGAATCATCATGTTTTTGGTGTGTTATGAGTGGTTTGGAATTGATTGAATAATCAACATAGGAGCTTTCCCTTAAAAGTTATAGAAAACTATATCATTATCCATTTTTTATTGATAGAGGTGTATGATCTAAAATTCATGGATATAGTATTTATTTATAACATTATATTAGTAATACAAATAATGATAAATAAATTGGTATGTATGATCATAGATTTATGTATCCCTCTTGATGAGTACTTGGCTAACAAAAGGATTATATTAATAAGTTTTTTATTCATGAATTTTGTTGTTATGGTTTCTATTACTTATCTCATTATCTATGGGGTCCAGATGAATTTTTATTTAATTTTATTATATACTGGGTTAGACCTACATCCACCTGTAAATTGTCCTAGAAAGTCATATAGTAAGTGTATCTAAAATATTATTATATTATACCAAATATATGTATAAAAATAGAATTAGTTATGGTTTATAAACCAATGGCTATTTGAGATAACATTGACTGTAATCCAATTAATTATTATACATCTTAATAATAAGTATACATTTTTCATTGATTTATACACATTTTATCCTCAGTCATCTAATTGAATATAAAATTTATAACTAAGGAAATATAATTATTTTATAGTTTAGGGGTTCAATAATTTATGGTCGAGTTATGACTGATTTAATGGTCCAATGGATATATTTTAATTTCAATTTAACTGTTTATTTAATTTTTTTATAAGTGATATTGGACTTCCATATAATTTAAAAAATATATGAATAAATAAATATATTTTTTTAATATGTGACATGGGTACATAATATTGTCTAAGTTAATTAACAAGACTTTATGTAACTTATTAATCATAAACTAAATTTTAGATAGAAAATTGATATATTTTATTATAAGTGTTCTCATTTTCCAAAATCTACTCTGAAAACCATATAGATAATTAAGGAGAATAATTTCATGTTATCTTATAATCTAGAGAGATAGAAAAAAAATTTAAAATCATTTGTGATCAATAAAATATTTTAAAATATTTTAATCTTTTTAGTACCATATATATCAAGATAGATATTGAATGTTGTGTTGGGGTATGAATAAATATGACTAATGGAATAATCATTTCAATTCTAGTAGAAATGTCATCATTAAACCGATTATTGATTAAATAGTAGTCATTAATGATCAAGATGACTCAAATGAGGAAAAAATCCCTCTCAGTAACTAATTAAATTAAATAAGTTACTATAAATCATGCGTGATGATAATATTAAGGAATTTTTTTTTATCCATTATGTTTATATATAAATGTTTTTAATAGGAATTATTTCTCATGGATTCAACTATACCTTGATAATTCAGTGTGAATAATATAAAATATTGTTTTTAAACAAAATTTATGTCAAAATTACGATTCTATAGAATAGATATTGATTAAAATAAAATAACAATAAAAATATATAATTTAATGAATATAATAGTTTGAGAAATTAATTTGGTATAACTAATCCAACTACATTATATATTTCTATATAAAGGATATACATGTTAATAAAAATGATCATATTTTATTTTATCTCATAGAAAATGATAATTTTTTACTCAGATTTAGAAGGTAACAACACGAAGTGAAAGAGGTTCACACTTTTCTGAGAAATAGGTGGTGATGTTCTTAACAAATAACATCTTTATTCAATGATAATGAAGGGTTATATGGTAAGATTTTATAATAGATTAATATTCTAAGTTTTATAAGATAATTATAGAATATATAATATATTTTTAATATGAAAAAATTTATAAATTTTAGTAAATAACCAAAGTGATTTTTTTCAGGACAATAAAGTCGTTGAAATGTTTGACAAATTTCTATATTTAATTTTATCTATAATTAAATTAAATTATAAATTTATAGTTAATATAGGAGTTACCTTTGGTTCTATTTTATTATAATTTATATCAAATCATTGGAATACAGGACCATTAATGTGTTAAATATGAATCATTTTGTAAAAGAATTTAAAGTTTAGCAAGAATTACAGAGGATATTAACACAAGCCATTAGTAAAGAAGTCATTGGATAAAAAAATAATATTTGGATTTAATTTCAATGATATATTTATTATAATTCACCATCCATCACTTGTATAAGGATTTAAAAATTATTTATTCCATTCATGAGATATAAAAATTAGATATTTAATGAATAATATTTTTTTAAGTCAAACACTATTATGGATAATTTTGGTAGGTTATATTACCTGAATTATGATATCCAAATAGTAGATTTCTAAATTGTGTTCCATAAAAATAAAATTGTATTTTTGGTTGGTATTATACTTTACTAAAATAACTTGATCTAAACCACTAGTAATAATGATTAGTGTAATATTATTGTTAAAATATAAGAATTTAAAGATTCTATTTATTTAAAACTTAATAATGTTCCTCTTTTTGATGATCACAAGACACCATCAGTAATCATAGATAATATATTTATAAAAATTGAAATATAAAATGGAATATATATATATATATATCAAATAATAATTATAGTCCCTCATTATGTACTTATTGGATTATTTCACACCTTTATCAAATAAAATAATTATTCTCCCCCTTTGATATTTATAATTGATAAACTACCCCACTTTTATAATCTATAGTGATACCTAAACATTATCTAGTAATATTTTTATGTATAATATGAAACTTCAACCCCTTTTTAATTACAATAAAAAACAATGAATCAAAAATTTTAGATGTATTTTCATTAGAATATATTTTTATATCAGAAATTATGGTAGAAAATATAAATATTTGGAACCTATAATTTCTCAAGAGTTATTTACATATTATATAATAAATATTTTACTAAAATATATAAACCTTTATAAAAATATGTAATAAAATAGATATATGTGAAAATAAATAAATATTAAATTTAAATTAATTAAAGAAACAAAACAATGGTTTAAATATTGTTAATTTCTTCCCCAACTAAGAATTCAAGATACTTGACTCTCTAAGTGAGTTTCTAGATTTTATATTGATTATAATTTAATCTATTTTACATAAATTTTATCTCCTATAAAATTCTTCTAGTAACATTATCAATCTATCACGATTCTTATTGATTTTTCGATTGACTTCTAATATTATTTTACCAAATATACCAATGTTTTATCTGATCTAAATGGTTTTCATGATACTTAAAAAATCTCTAAATATCATAAATTCATGGAAAAATATTTTATTCATATATACTAGGAATAATTTTCTTAATTATTTTTAAATGAATTATTAATCAATTATCTTGGGGATCTACTTTTAGTGATTAAAATTAATCCATTTCTGAATATAAAGAGCTTGACTCAATTTAGTATGTGTAAAGTAATTTTGTATTGCTACAGGAATGATATTATAGCTAGTATGAGATGAATGGGAGGTAAAACAATATAATTAATAGGTAAATTAAAATGGTTTATATGAGTATCTTATAGAGTTTTGTTCATAGAATTTTTAGAAGTTCTAGTTTTTGATGAAGATGATCCTGCAATGGAAGATAAAGAAAAATTTATAAATGAATATGATGTAACTTCTTATGATTACTGAAGGTTCATAGAGTCATCAATGAAAATTTTATTTGAGAATTATTATTAGGGGTTTCATTTCCTTTTAAAAGAAATGTATATAAAAATATTCACACACATTTGGGGATGTGTAGGCTAAAATAATGATTTTTCGGTTGGTCAGGGATTAATAGGTTATGGAGTAGTTAGTAAAAGTGGTGGTGTGATAAATCCACAAGGAGAACATACATGAGGAGGTTTAAAAGATCTAAGATAAGTTATATCTTTAATTAAAGAAATAAGAGGTGTATATTATGATATAGTGTCCAAATAAATATGACTATTCTTCCTTAATACTATAAATTTTGGATATTTTTAACCTTCATTATCTACTTCACTCTATGTCTTTACATCTAAATAGTTTCTCCAAATATTCATCTTATACTACTCTAACTCCTAATATATTCAATAGAGTAGTAATTTATGTTTTCACAGAATATATAGAAATTTATCTAGACTGTTGGGATTAGGTTATATGAAAGATATAAAATATTTTTAGTATCATTCCCAACAATCATGTATCTATAGAAGATTTTTTTTATTCATTAATTTTTAGGAAGAAAAAAACTAGGGATTGAAAAAATACACCATATTTTTCTGGCATAATACATTTTTGAAATGTTCACTAAAATAATAATTTTATTCCTATTTATTATTATAATCGTTGTTAATGATGTTTAAAATATATTGAAAAAACATCTCAAGTATTATATTATTTAAATGGATTGATGTAGTATTTTTTTTTTAATTTTAAACAAGATATTTATCTATTTTATATTTCCATCAATAATAAAAAAGTCACATAGATTAATTGTTCACTATAGATACTTAAATGATGTGGAAAAGTAATGTTATATAGTGTTTGTGGTTAGATGACTTAAAAATATATTGTATAGTATAATCCTTTCCATTAGAAAAAGGTTTGATTCATTACCTTGATATAATATCACATGAAGATCAACAAATTAGATAACCAATTTTATATAATATAATTTAAGATGAATCCATATTATAAATTTTCCATATTGACATATCTTATTCATATAATAAGAAGTGGATAAATCTACATGCATACTATCAGTGATTTATTGTTAAGAATTTTCCTATTTAATATATTATTAAAATAAATGAATAGTATCTAGAAGAATTTTTTCCAATGAAAGTATTATGTATTTGAGGATTATGATGAGAAATAAGAAAACTATTCCCTTAAATAGATCTTCGATTAACTTTTTAAAAGTTTATAATAACAAAATTAAATCTTTTCCAATAGATAGAGAAGGTGGAAAACATGGTATATATCAATTTTATATATTACAGAGTTCTAAAAAATTCCTTTAGTAACTCTATATGGTGTAATGTTTGGTTTTCCCACTATAATATAATATTTTCCCACTCTTCATTTTTAATAATTAAATCAAAGAAACAAGGTTAGGAGTTGTACTAGTCATAGTTTATGTATCTTCTATTGATGACATCCCTTCTAAGTACCTTTTTTTACCCTCAATGACCATAAAGTTAAATTTTTAATAATATTACTATTGTAGGACCCATTCAGAAAATATAAATATTTTTCATTTAAATAGTAGATTGTACTTAATATCATTTTTTGATTTTTTTATAGGACTTGAGATAATTATTTCATCAGAAAAAATGTTCCCCCCTTAGTTAATGAGTTATTTTAAATTTTTTTATATTATCACATGATAGAAAGTAATATTTTGTATTTAATAATTCACAAATTTTATTTAATGTAATCAAATATATTATAGTTTAATTATTTCCTAGAATACCCCTAAACCTATTAACCTAGTGTTAGATAGTTCTTTATTATATGGTAATCCAAATACAAGATATTTAATTCCAATGATCAAGTATCAGTATCCCCAATTGACTAGATAAATAAATATTAAAATACATAATGAAAAATTAGAACATATGAACATAAATCTTTATTACTTAAGGATATTCATGTGTAAAATCATATATAGTATTCCACTTTATTACTTTGGGAAGTGGGGAGAAAAGTAAAAGGTGATATCAAATCCTCAAAATGGATACATACAATGTATATTAACATAGAATAAATAATTAAATTGAAATATAAGATCCTAAATTTTTTATTGAGGTAATAACCCTATAATTTTCAGTTTGAATCTTTATTTTAACTATATACTTGGGATTAAACGATCTAGGAAGGGTTTGGGAGCGTCTGAGGCTTTTTCAAATCCTAATGTAATGTTTTTTGATTAAGTTGTATGATTCAGATCATTGGAACATGATTAGTATTAATGATACAACTAAACCATACAATAAATAAATATATATATATATATATATATATTATTTTGAAAACCCATTCAAGGGATTCCACACACTTGTGAGAAAAACAATAAACTTTTATCTAGTCTTAAACAAATGGTTAAAGAATGGTTTATCTAACTATGTGCCTAACCAAGAGAGGGGGTTTCTTCCTTAGATAGCATTGACACATGGTTGGCACACAGTTTGGCCAACCATGAGACTAAACTATACCCCTATAAAGATGGGCAAAATGTAAATCTTTTAATTAATTCTTTATATTTTCTTACTCCTTCCACACTAATTTCACATGAACAGAAACCCCTCATATTGGATCTCCCCTATGTCTTCAAGATAGTATTTGGGATTTCTCCTCCTTCAAAACTCTAATCGCACTGCTATTCATCTCACTAGATTCCTCTAATAAGTGATTAAATGAGTTGTCTTATTTTCCATATTTGTCTCACCTTCAATTTAGATATTTTCAAGTAGCAATTTTACCCTATTTTAATGGATTTTTTTATATTTCACCATTTTCTCTCATTCCAACCCAAATCTAAGTCCAATACTGGAAAATTGATCCTCTTCTGCTATAAGGTAAGTTGAATATACATTTTCCCTCTAAGTATCACCGATTTATAAATGTTTCCATTTTCATGATTTCCAAAAACTCTGTGTGTTTCTTGAAATTAGGTAATTTTTTAAATTATTTGTGGGGGCTATCACCTAGAAATATTATGAAACATGTTGATCTTGTTGGAGTTCGGAACCTCACTATGGATCACCCCTTTGGGGGAGTCCTTATTTATATAATCCTTTGAAACCCATTCTACATGTTATCTTTATATTTAAAAATAATTTTTTTAAGCTACAATTAATGAATAATCATGATATAGTTTAGAATGAACATTTAAATTGGCCCCACATTATTTATGTACAAATGATAAAAATGATTGAAAACCTTATGAACCATTTTCACTCAGAAATGAAAATTAATTATTTGAATTTAAAAGAAATGTAATGAGGTATTGATTAATACATGGCCTATGATTACATATTAATGGTGCCATTTGATTATGAAACTCATTAATATTAAAGGATTGGTTATAATTAATCCATCCTTGTATTCATGGTGGAATTACTTAAGAACTCCGAGGATGCCACCCTGATACATTGAAATGGACTCCAAGGGAGATACCCACTGTGGAATTTAATCTTTTTACTAGTACATGAATTACTCAGCATAGTACTAAATATTCATTGAATTTATATCTAGAAATTAGAATGACTTGGATTATCTCTTTGGATTCATCTTGATGTCTTTAGACACATGAAACATTGGATCATCACCTTAGGCTCCAATAATTATTATCCCGAGATTTAATTTTGATGCACTACATGGACTCAGTTAGAGATATTTTTTAGTGGAATTAAAAGGGTGTATCCCTTATATTACACATAGACCCTTTAGGTAGGTTTCATGGTTATAACTATGAGCTGGTCTGTCCTTATAAGGTCAATAATGCCTCAGTTCCACATTGGATCCTCCATTATTATTATTATTACATGATAAAACTTATTATATTCATTGGCCCTATTTTTTTTACAAATTACCTATTCAAAGACATCTGGTTAATGATGAAGCAAGTACAGTCTGCCTGGCTTCCCATGAAGAACCCAAGACCAACATGGTTATTATTTCAGTTTCTTATTCATATGATTATAATTTCACATGTACACTGTTATACTTATACTAACAAAATGGATTTGTTATATACACTATTTGTGGTGGACTATTGAATTTTAATAATGCCCTGTTCAAGCCACTGATAGGCACCTAAGAAAACATAATGGTTGTAGGTATAAAAAAGAAATGTTCTAGATTTGGATGTTTGATTGAATGGATAAGATTATATTTGTTAGAATAGAACTGAGAATAGGCTTGTTATTCTTTTGGAGTTTATAATTGTTTTATTTATATGAATTTTTTATAACAAGTTCTGATACGTTCTTACATTAATTTTTTAGAATCATGAAATTATCATCATTTCTGTACACTACATGGATATTGTGGATGTTTATTGGTTATTTATGTTTTTTGGATTCATTTATATTGATTCATATTATTATTACAACTTTTGATATTTTTTTATCTATCTTATACCACTATTCTCAACTATGATATAATGGTATAGTGTCCCCATAAACACACCTTGGTCCATCACTTATAGTAATTAGCCTCTTACATAAGGGGAGGAATACTTGAGGCCAGGAGAATAACTGGTTCATGTAATTATTTAGTGGATTCTAGTTTGGGACATCCCAATGTGGTATTAAAGTAGTCTCTTTATGTATTATTATTTGGGGGTGGTTAGAAAGGATAATAGGGAATTTTTGAATTTTTGAATGAGATAGTTTATGGGAGTATCTAGATAATGTATAGGGAAAAATAAAATTTTTTGTTTATGGGACTTGATGTTCTAGTTTTCACTTTTTACCATCGACCTAATTTCACCATTGACTGGAAAACATTATTTTTGGTGTTTATTGTCACAGTAAATTTAATATTTATCCTTTTCCATATTAAGAAGGAAATAGTGTCTCATGTATCATTATAAGCACTTAAGGATTTCCATTCCATGAACATTCCCTTCCATATTTACATTACTATATGCACTTCCTGTAGCATTCGTAGTTCCTTGACTATAATGTATATTATTGGAATAAAATTTCTTTTGGGGATAATAATAATTGGATTAATTAAAGTGAATTCCTCAACCTAAATAGTGTTTTCCCATATAGATTGAGGGTGGAACCTTAATTAACCAATTATCACATGTTTGATCCACGAACCATTAGTCACATGATCTAAAATGTTATTTTGATACAACTAAATTGATTCCAATTAGAATTTAAAGAGAGAGTGTTTCTCTATAAATTAGGAATGGTGATTCATCTAGTTGAACAATAATAATAGCTTGGTTATACTTACATGCAGTACCATTTTCATCTTTAAAGTGTGATATTCACCTATAAATGGACCCCAATAAATATATACATATAAAAATAAAATATATGTACAAAATAATGTGTGAACAATTGAGTTATATGTTTAAATATATTGGTTGATTTCAATTGGATATTACAATGATAAATTATATGATTTTTCTCTGATAGCTTGCAATGAAACTTCATATATCATAACCCCTATAATTGAAACATTGAGCCTGATCAACAACCTAACCATAGAGCTTGGGTAGTCGAGTTAGTATGTTTGGGGAAGTGAAACCTTATGCTCGTTCATATATCATGTGATATTCATTTTAATTTTATCATCTTCTAAGGAATGTGATTAGAAATTGTTGATATATTCCTCCATGAAGGCCTCAGGTCGAGAACAAGGAAGGTTTCAATGACAATGATCTTGAGGTGATGGGACCTAACCCCCCAATAGTTCCACCAGAGGCACCTCCAGTTATACATCCTATTATACCTTGGATGGACACTAATGTTTAGTTTCATATAGGGTTTCTATTCATAGTTTGGTCTATTAAGGGAGATCCCAGACCCCCACAATCTATATTAGAGTTTATAAGGGAAAAATAGTAGTATAACCCAACTAAATTCTCTAGGGAGGGTGTTTCATTGGCTGCTGAATCTTCCCTAGAGGTCATCTTATCTCTCCTTGAGAATCTAGAGATTCCTCCATAAATTATGGTCCAGATCACTAATTATATTCTAGATCGATCTATTAAGATTTAGTGGGATGTGAAAAACTAGTTTGATCAACATTAAGGTATTGTTTGGGGGAGATTTACAATCTTTATTATATTATTAATTTTTTACTGAAATGTTTAGACCTGATCGAGGAAGAGTGTTCATGCACCTAGAGTATGGTACTATATATATTATGGAATATTCTGCTCATTTAAATGTGCTTCAGTGATTTGTGCCTACCTTTTCCCATGAAGAGTTATATAAAGAGATATATTTTGAGTATGGGATCATGTATGACATTGGATATTAGGTAAATATTTTCTGTCTGGATAATATTTTGGAGATAGTGAACTAGGACCAAATTATTGAGGGAAACTTGAGGGATGTTGATAGTATAGGGAAGGGTGGTGTAGTACTAAGGCATGATAGTTTATCCATGAAAAGGAAAAATCATATAGATGGTTCATGATAGAAAAATATTATCTAGAGTTTTTTAACTAGTAGTCCTATTATATTCCACCAGTGTGGGAGATAGGATCACATAATGTTTCAATGTGACCTAGACCGAGTGTTGTTTAAAGCTTTAAATGGAATGGGTAATCTTCCTAGATTCTACTGATCCTTCCCAAATGTTTCCAGTGGGAGAGGATCTACACCATCTCCACCATTTGGAGATGGATCAATAGCACTATGTTAGGAGGGGTGTTGGGGTACCAAAGACTATATAAGACTAGGAGGGATACATGGTAGAGGAGGTCAGTTATAGGATGTGCAGAGCTAGTAGGGTGGAACCACTCAGAGTGGTTAGGATGTGGCTCATGGATGGGGATTTGGAATAATATATTTAGTTCTTCCTACACTTGAGGAAAAGGGTTACAAACCATCTACAGTGAGAGGTATAATCTTAGTGGCTTCTACTTTGGTAAATTCTTTATTTAACATAGGTTCTTCACAATATTTTATCTCTGTGTCTATCATTTAAATCCTTAGGCATAAAGTTTTATTTTTATATGGAATGATTATAATTTATTCTCCAATGGGAATTAAATAATAAATTCTATTCCAGTTAATATATTTCCACCTTGACTTTGGAAGCTATTGTTTCTTATGGGACCTCCTCATCCTCGAGATAACGAGATTTTATTTCATTATAATAATGGAATTTGGTTTCCTACCATGATTATGTGGACTTCTATCACCATTTGGAATTTTCTACCTCACCAGAGAGTGAATGGGATGTCCTAGAAAGCCGGAGTAGACCAGAGTAACCCAGGCTGGGTAGTGTGACAACCTAGATCACTGGCCTATATATGGATGATCAGGGGACACATCAGGATGATTTCCCTCATGCAGTATATTTGTTTAGGGATGTATTCCATTCTGATTATTTTACAATACCTCTTGATATATAGGTAGAATTTAATATTGATATTGTTTTGGGAGTAGCATTGATATCCATTCCTCTTTACAAGATTTATTCTACTCAGTTTCTAGAGCCCAAGAAGCATATATAAGACATAGAAGCTAAGGATTTTATTTATCCCGGCACTTAACTATGGGGTTCAACTATCCTTTTCATTAGAAAAAGGATGGTACTCTAAGTATTTTCATAGATTACCACCTGTTGAACTGTCTTACTACTATGAATGGATACATACTACATCATATAGATGATATCTTTGACTAGCTCTAAGGAGAGAGGGTTTTCTAAAGATCAATTTGATGTGAGGATACCATTGAGTATGAGTTACAATTTCATACATACCTCATATATAAATTTTTGTAGGTGTGGTATTAATGAGTATCTAGTTATTCCATTGGGTTTTTTGAACGCACCTACCGTTTTAATGGATTTAATGAATTAAGTTTCCCACTAATATCATGATTCATTTGGGATGGTCTTTGTGGATGATATCTTGGTGTAATATTTTACTTTACATGACCATTCCAGACATACTGAGAACATATTTGATACATTAATAGAGAACCATAAGTCTTCTATGCTCACCAAATGCCACTTTTGGATTGACAAGCTTCACTTATTTTGTCCCATAATCTCATAGGAAGGAGTATCCATTGAAATAGATAATGAGGGAGTGGTAGTTACCAGGGAGCATCCCAAGAACATTTTTGAAATCCAATGTTTTTTATGAAGCATGTATATTACATGATATTTATTTAAGTAATTTTCATTCCTTGATCAACCTCCAACGATCTTGATGAAAAATGGTGTTAAGTTTTAATGGGTTTATGTGTGTGAGAAATTATTTCAAGATATTAAAGGGAGAATTATTTCAACATCAATATTGATTCTACCAGAATCGAGCAGAGGGTATAAAATTTATTGTGATGCATCAGGCATATGTGTAGGAGTTGATTGGATTTAAGAATATCAAGACAAAGAATACGTGTCTCATCAGCTAAGATCACATAAGAGCAATTTACCAACACACGATCTCAAGATGGAAGCTATTGTTCATGCCTTGAATTGTTGGAGGTATTATTTTATTAGAGATATGTTTTTGTTATTTATAGTGTATTAGAGACCAATGTACATACTAATATAGTGTGAATAAAATATCAAATAGAGGAGGTGGGTTAAATACCAATAGTTATTCAATTTTAATATTTCAAATACACATGGTAAAGGAAACCCAATGGCGAATTCTCTAAGTCAGAGTAATCAAACATTTTTTTTTCAAGAGGTTTGTAGTGAGAAATGTTTATGGAAATGTTTTTTGAGATTAACATAGAGATCTAGGAGTATCCCATAACCCCTATCCTTACATCTTTAGTAACGGCCTCATCAATTCTAGATATATTGAAGATGTAGAAACTTAAAAACATTTAGGGATTAGTACTAAGGGAGAGTGTTTCAGGTGAGGATCTTCCTCCGAGATAGATCATTGATGGGGATGAAATATTGTGATTCACCGACACATCTGGGTTCTTGTAGACCTATGATAGGAGTTGATGTGTGAGTCTCATGTAATTGTTTAGGTAGTACATCCCAATCTTAATAAGATGTATCATGACTTATGCCCCTATTGTTAGTGTCTAGTGATGAAAAGGAATAAGTAGGATTTATTAATAGCTGTTAGTAGGGGGAGGAAGAAACCCATTGACCACTAGGAATTTTATAGCCATTTACCATTTTATACTTGAAATGGAATATTTCACCAATGATTTTGTGAATATTTTACTAAGATCCCCCAGAGGAAGTGATGCAGTATGGGAGAAAAACTATAGGATAATGAAGGTGACTCACTTTTTACCTAATAAGGAGAACTTTTCATTAGATGAGCATGGAAGGATCTATGTCTGAGATATTATACCCCCTTACTGTATTCTCCATTCTATAATATCAAATACAGTTTGTCATTTTACATCACGGTTCTTGAAAGTGTTTAAGAAGGATCTTGATATGTAGGTACTTCTGAGCATAACCTTTCACCCACAAACCAAATTGAAATACAAATATACAATGAAGATATTGAATAACATTCCTAGATCATGAGTCCTTTATTATGGAGGTTCTTGGGAAAAAACTTAACTCTAGATGAGTTATCTTACAATAATAACTTTTATGTGGAAATTCAGATGGATCCTTATGAGGCCTAATATGGTAGGTCATTCCGTTCACCCCTATGATGGTTATAGGCATGAAAGGCAGAGCTTTTGGGACCTCATCTAAATTTAGCAGACATCAGAGTTGGTATAAATTATTCATAAGAGTATGAATATATCTCAATGTAAGAAGAATTATTACATCTATCTTCATCAACGAGTACTGGAGTTTGAGGTAGTGGATCCAGTATTCTTTAATGTTTTTCCTAGTAAGGCCCATATATGGATTCAGAGATAAATTAATCTATGAACTCATTATGATGAGCCTTTTGATATTCTTAAGAGAGTTGTAATGGCATATTATAGGTTAGTTAGCTTAGAGGTACTAGGTTATGCACACCATATTTTATATATCTCAACTTCAACATTACTATTCAGACTTATATCACATTTTAGATCCTAAGTACATTTATTGGAAGATGATGAATCCTTTGAGGAGTATCCTATATGGATCATTGACTATAGAAATAAGGCTCTCAATGTTAGGTCAGTTCCTTTAGTCTAGGTTTTATGGTAGGATGACCGTATATAGGATGAGACATGAGAGTGAGAGGTTGATGTATGTTACAAAGGGATATATATTTTCATAGTTGACATTTTATAATCCTTGATAAAGAAAAATGGGGATGAGTCTTTTAAGGAGTGGATATTTTAAGATCATGGTTTTTATCAGTTTGGTATGAAACATTAATTTTTTAGTTTTAATCACTCTTTCAATCACATTCTTGAGATTATATTATTAATGGGTTTATGAGTTTTTAGGTGTTGTTAAAATCCTAGAGATTTGTTTTTTTGAGATGCTATATGAGGAACACTTTTAGTAGTAAATGTGTGACTCAACCATGTAGCCCATATATATAGAGACCATGGTTTAAAAAACCATGAGAGGGAGGCCTCATTCCCATAAAAAAATATAGAGTTTTAGTAGAGATAAAATTTATGGTAAGCACATGGTTTATCTAACTTTGTGCCTAATCATGTGAGGAGGTTTCTTACTTTTATAATGATGGGGCATGGTTGGAACAAATTTTGGTCAAGCATGCTGACAAACCATGTGACTATTTAAATTTGGGTGAGATGTTGACTTTTCAATTATGTCCTTATATTTTCTCTCTCTCTTCCCCTCACATTTCTCACACACAACACCACCTACTATTGGAGTTCCTCTATATCTTCAAGCTATGATTTGGTATTTATGCTTTATCCGAACTCTGATTGGACTTTATTTTTTCTCAATGGATTCATATAATTAATATATTAAATCATTTTCTTTATTTACAATATTTATATCACCATAAATTGATTGATATTAAAGAAGGATCACCTTCCCTATTTTCATGTATTTTTTATATTTCTCCATTATCTGTCATCCCAACCTGGAACTGAGGAAAACACAATATGAGTGTTCCTCTACCACTATAAGATAAATGGTCTATAACTTTACATTAAATATATCAGATTTTTATAAATGATTCTATTATTCCAAATTTTATAAAAATTCAGCATTTCTTGAAATTAATTAATTTGTTAAATTTGTTATGGGGACTATGACTGAGACATATCCTAACACCTAATGATCATTTTTGTGGTTGCAATTTCACTATGGGAAACCAATTTGGGTGATTCCATATTTATATAATCTTTTAACCCCATTATACATATTGGATTGACTTTTAAAATGGAGAACTTATAAGTTATAATTATTGAATAATGGTGATATATATTTGAAAGTTTTTTCCACTTGGAACCTTATCATTTATATATAAATAATTAAAATATAATAACACATTATGAAGCATTTTTTATTTATAAATTAAAATAAAATATTTGAATTAAATGTAAAAGTAAAGAATCCTAGAATAATACATGGCTTCTAAATATTTATAAATGGTTCCTATTGATTATGGACCTATTTCCTATTAAAGGTGTGGTCTAACATAAGTGTGCCATGAATTTTTGAGGTAATGAATTTAGCACTATGGGTAATCCACTACGATTCATTGAGCCAATTTACAAGGGAGATACCCACCTACGAATTTGGTCTTTATCATAGTACATGAATGAATTTGTATAGTACAATTGATTCATTCAATTTATATCAGGAAATAATAATTCCTTGGAGTATCTTATTGGATTCATCCTGATGTATTCAAATAGATGATGGCTTGGATCATTTCCTTGGTCTACATACATTCTTATAATGAGATTTAATTTGGTTGTAATCTAAATAACTAGTTAGAAATATTTATCTAGTGGAATGACAACGGTGTATCCCTCATATTACACTTAAACCATTTTGGTTGGATGTATGGTTATTACTATGAGTTTTCCCAACCTTATAAGTTTATGGATGCCTCAGTTTCACCTAGGTTACCCCATAATTATTATTATTACATGATTAATATTATTATATTTATGGTCCCATATTTTTTATAGGTTACTCCATAATCAGTATTATGTTATTATTTATATATATTTACATGATCGTTAATTATTCCTACCATATTATGATCAATTTTTTTATTTAATGGAATTCATTTAAGTTATTTACCATTCTATATTGTCTATGATTATTAATTCATGATAGATTATTATATAAAATTACCCTTACCAAGAATCTATTCTCACCCATTTCTTATGTTTTATTTTCTACAAGATACCAATAACTATTTCATGATTGATATGCAGGGATACACTATGAGTAATAATGAAATTATCAAAGATAACACTTTATGTATTTGATGTTTTCATATGTAAGTGAAATTCATGTACGTATCTAGTTCACTAAGACTAATAACCTACTTGTTCCTTCATGATGTGATTTGTGGTATTTAGGGCCAATGCAATAAAGTAACCATTGACTCTGGGATGATGGGGTCGAGGTCTTAATAGTTGGTATGAAAGGAAGTTTACTCAAAATATTTGGAACTAGATTTAGGAAACCATAGATTAGAGAACAAAAACCTATGAAATAAATTGTGTATAAGTATAGAAGAACATCAAGAAGTTTCGGTATGGTAGATATAATGAGGTTTTGTATCTAGAAATTAATCCTTTTTTGGATACTACACGTGGAAATGGTTGTGGCCTAGATGTACCTAGGGGTAATAAATCTAAAAAATGTGCATCTATCAGGATTGGGGTAGTACCTTGTACAAGTAAATGGGCCTTACCGTACCCCTGGTTTGACATTATGAGGGGATATTATTATAAAAATTTACATTTTATTTATAAACCATTACAAATAATTTTAAAACATGTTTATGATTTGGAAAATTTCCCCAAGAAACCATGTTTATGATTATGAGTTTAACCATTGATTAATTTTTCAATCTATGGTCATTGTATCCCTATTTTAGGGATTATACATTATGATATGTAATGTTAGGATATAATCTAGTGTATTATATTGTATATAAATAAATCCTAGCATAAGGAATGAGAACCATATCAATTTATGTAATCCAATGTATAAGAATGTTAATTTACATGATGGGCTTAAGATAATCATTCGAAAGTAACTAGTCTCCCAATCAGTAACATCATATAAGGACATAATTTCATGTTATATCAAGAAAGATAAATTATTCTCAATGACTTATAGATTTGAGGAGAAAAATGATAAGAATAAGAAGCTATAGAAATAGAAGGATAAAGGAAAGGAGGTAAAGAAGGATTTATCCATGCAATAATTTTGGAAACAAACAGCCTTGGACTTTCTTAAAGGGAATGTTAGTTTTCTATAAGTGTTGAGAGAAATGCCACTAAGCTTGACATTGAGAGGGTAATAAGGAAACCATTAATTTTTAGTGTTTCAATTGTAAGGATATGGGGCATAATGAAATATAATTCTCTATCAATCAAGGGAATATACCTTAGAAGAAGCTAATGGATCAATGTCAAGATTATGATTTTACCACAGATGAAGTGGAATAATTAATGTGATTTGGTTTGGAATCAATAATTATGTTATAAAAGTATTTTATCAATGATATTATGGTTGTAAGAATCCTGAAATGTATAATTATTATGCTGTAATACTAATTATTAAATGATTTGGGATCATATGTTTAATGGTAAGAATGACCAAGAAAAGTGATTTAGTAGAAAATTGAACCTCTTTTAAAACACATGTTTAAGGGAGGATAACCATTAATATATGCTGGATGTTGACATATTAATGAGATGTTTATGGGATAATATTGATAGCCAAGAAACTTGTTATAGGTTTGATAGTGTATGATATTTTACTAGTGTTTAATGAAATTATTGATTTATAAAATATATTCAACTACATAAGTTTTTATTTATGATGCATACATGATTTCATTAAGGTATGATCTAGATCATGGTATTAAATTTTTTGGAATGATTCATTAAGATCCAATTTTTTTTTCTAGGATTTATAATGACGATTTAGTGAACACTCTTCAAATTCATTCGATATTGAATTTGGACAAACATATTTTGGATGATTATTAATTTTAACTATAAATGGAATTGATTAATTAGAACTTGGGGTGTTATTAGAAAACTTGGTCTAACCATTTTTATTCATGGAAAATATCATGAGATAGGAGGAATTAATTTTCATTCTTTTATTGAGTTAATGACAAGTTAAATGTAAATTTTAGTGATTCAGGCATAATAATTTCTATTTGATATTGATTTAATGGAGTAAGATATGAAGTAGGAATTGATCGAAGAAAAACCGAATTAGTAGAATTTTAATTATATTTTATATTGTTCTCAATCATAACCATAATAGAATCGAACCACATTTTGATAAATATATTAAAACATAGATGTTTTCATATTTTTATCATATATGTGGAATCAAGATCCTTTTAAATAATTTTTTTTTTATTTTTTGGTGGTTAATTTTTTTATAACCATATTATCTATCACTATATATTAATCCTTAGGTGTTAGTATTCTCTTCCATGTATATGTTTTCATTTTTCACTAATGTTAACATACATGGAAACATTGTAATGTGTTATTGTGGATGATGATCACACGTACCTCTAACTCATATCAAGAGGATGCTATATTAACCCCCTTTATTATGTGGGTTTACAAAAAATGTATTTTAAAATTTCCAACCCTTGATTACAAGGATTAATATTAAATTGGAGGGGCACAATTTATTTTGGAGGTTGAATGTAATACAAAGATATTTTAAAAGGGGAACATCTTCTTAGATAGTGTGTATAACATGCCAAAAAAAATATAAGAGAGTTTAATAGTTTAAAGATTTATTATATATTTATTTTTAAATAAATTCATTATCTTTGATATCTTGCAATGTACACAACATTAGGTTTTAGCGAAACATGATACTCTATTAAAAATTTTTATTTAAATATAACCACTATAACTGAGCTATGATGATGTATGATATAAATGGTAAAAAATAAATTATGAAAATTACACGGTTCACACATGTTAAAAAAATGGGATATCTATAGATTATGAATAAAATAATAATTATTGTAAATAAAAATTAATTCTTTCGTTAAAATTTTGTTTAGTCTTTCTTTGATCACATAATTTAAAATTAATTTTTAGAAATTTTTGGAAAATAATTTGAAAAAATGAACTTAATTTTTGAAATCTAAATTTTAATATTAAATTTTAGTGTATTTTTGAAATTTTTTTGTAAATAATAATTTTTTGATGAATAGTAAAAATACAGATTTTTATTGAAAAATGTATTTTTGTATAAATTATTTACTAAAATAAATTATATTTTAAATTGGTTTATAGTAAACTTAGTTATATTATAATAAAATGTAATTAATTTAGTTGTTTATACTCAATTTAATATTTAATTTTGATATTAAAACATTTTATACATATGATAATTTCCTCATATGGAAAACCACTCTTTCATCATATATATTGTTTAATTTTAAATTTATTTATTATAATTTTGTGAATTTATTTTGGAATATTGGATTATATATTTGTAATATGAATAATTTATATTATATAATAATTTCAACTTAATTTTTTACAATAATAAAAAATGAAAAAACAATAAATTATCATGGTTAATGTAAAAATGGGTTTACTTGGGGGTTAAGCTAAGAAGATAAGTGTTAAAAATGACCTAAAAAATTTCCAATGCGAATCAGATGGCCATATTGTTTCTCTTATCACCCTGGACTCAATTGTTGTGGGGTTTAGGGATACTTTTCCATAAAATTTACTCATATAATAATTTATGTAAAGAAATAGACTTAATGTCACCCTCTTGCTTTTAAATTTCAATTTATTGTTCACATTGGGAAAAAAGAATGTGGTGAAAGAATATTCCTGGCAATTTTGCGATTAATGAAATTAATATAATGTGGTTAATTTAATTTGAATTTTTAGTTATCATATAATTACTTTAAATTATTAATTAACACTAACAAAATAATTATTTAATTAATAGAAAAATAAAATAAATGATACAAAAAATATTAAAATAATATAAATTGAAATAACTATTGTATTACATTATATTATTAGATAAATATATCAATTTATAAAGGCATTATGTTAATATATTCTCATTCCATAATTGTATTTATATTTTTTAAATTAAAATTAAATGAATAATTTTAAAATTGACACAAATGTTTTTTTATAATAAATGATATTTTATTAAAAGACATAAAATTCCTAAAAAAGAATAAATTTAGCCATGTGATTTGTAAATTTTCAAAAATATAAAATATGGCCCATTAATGGACCAATTATTCATTTATAGTAAATATCATGACTAAAAAAGAGTAAAAACATTGTTACTATGCTTAAGGTTAAAGCGATGTTTTCTGCACATTAGATGCACCTTTTTAAAAAATTACTTTTAAACACACATATGATTTTTATTTGATAAATTTTATTTCATATTTATAATCAATGGTTAAAAATTATCTAATAATTTTCATTTTATTTATGCTTAAATGAGAAATTATCTAGGTTAAAATGATTGGTTACCATAGTGAAAAACTAAAATGGTAAATATAAGGAAGCTTAGAAGATAACGAACGCCATTCTTAATACTTGTCATTTATTATGTCTTGGAGGGTTTTCTTGACTATATCATCAATAAAACCCTTTAATTATCAATGTTATATCCACTTGGGGTGATAATTACATCTTAATATAGAATAGTTTTTGGTATTTACAATAATACCACTCCTCGTCAACTATAAAGGGCCCACACTCCTCCTATTCATTAAAAAATCTCAACCAATTTGTCTTGAAAAAACCATGAAAACATCAATATTTAAAATGCACATCCAAATTATCATGCTTCTTATCATCCCAAAATTACCAACCCAATGGTCATTAAGAAGAAATCCAAAGGAGGTTTCTCTAATAGAATGTAATTGTCTCCACAAATATCCTTATTTTTTTCTTCATTTACAACCTCAAATTACATATTAGAATTTACAATATAATAAAAAAATTATATACTATATACTGAGATGTTTTTATATTTACAGAATAATATTTATCTATATCGAATTCCATGAAATGGGAAATGAAATCGTCAACCGTGTGTACATCAGACTACCGTCTTGCGAACTAATGTAACTTGTTTTCAATCAACACTTTTCACATTTGGATATAATGATGTATTTGATGTATATATATAATATTTATAATATAATTATACTAGTGGACTTTTAAAATCTAATATACCTCATTAAATTCAATTTCATTTAAATTATTATAACATCGCTCATATTGGTGGAAGACTACCGCCTCACAAAGTGATTCGATTCATTTTTCATTTATGATTTATGTGGATAGAAATAATTATAATTTTAATAAATATATATGATATATGTGACAATATATCAATTATTTATTAATTAATATACACCATATATCCTTATCCTTTCACCCATCAAGTGAATGATATCGTTGCTCGTGTGTACGTACGGCCTACCATCTCCACGAAGCGATGTGATTAATTTCCTATGTCTAATTTTTAAGAATGACTATAAGGATGTATCTAATGAAAAAATTAATATTTATAACATTAATATAATTATGGATATTATCAAACTATATTCTTTGTACATGATTCAATGCTTTCATGATAAAACAGTCATGAGAAAACAAGGCAATTAACACTTGAAACAATAAAAATAATGAAATATTATTAACAAATGGGTGGTAAAATTTTATAAGTACATAATATATAGTATGGTATGTATGATTATGGATATATAATATATTTATAACAAACCTATATTTATTATACAGTAGGATCAGACACATATGAAATAATTCGAACCAAATGTAAGGGTTTCTTCACTCACCATTACTTTTGTGAGACATTGTCCATATTCACCAGATATTCCTTTATGTGGTGTATATAATACCCATTTGAGATGATATATGTTGAATATATTTATATTAAATGTATCTAAAGTTTCTTTTGATGATTATTTCTTTTATGGGTCTTACGATTTAGAAGTTACCAATACGGTAATGGTTTATTTCACAATCTAATAATTATTCCAGATTATTTTTGTTTAAGTATCCCTTGGGTGAATTATATAATATTTATATCTTAAAAACAATATTTTTTCTTCTAGTTTGGTTATTCATGAACTTTTCCAAGTAATAGTTATATTTTTACACTCTTTGATGCTTAATAGGATTGAAAAAAAGTTTATATGAAAATCCAACTTTATTTCTTTTTTCATTCATGAAATCTATTTTTCATCAAAATACATGTTTTCCAAAAATGTTTTCAAATGTTTTTAATTTTAAAAATTATTTACTTAATAATTTTTTACCCTTTTCTACTTTTGAAAAATTATTTCTAATGGAATCTTCATTTCATTTTCAAAACAAGTCCTGTTTGAATTTTACCAAATATTCGAAAAGAATATTTGTTTTAACGTCTATGACATAAACAAAATTTTACACCATTAGGACAAATTAATTTTTTTAAGATTAATTTAAATGTTTTAAATGATTATTTTCAAATTAAATTACTTTAATTTTTTTTTTAAATTTTTTTCTTCAAAATTATTTTCACGTGAAAAGGTTATTTTCCCAAAAAAAATTAATGACATTTTTATGGTATTTCTATTCATCAATGACATAAAAACTTTAATTTACATATAATGAATTGGGAATATGTTGTATTGATAAAATATTTATTATTTCTTCTAATGGTTTATGACCATTTTGACTGAGGATGTACAATTTTATTTCTATTCACTATATTACTGTAGATAGTTTAGGATAATTCATATTTGATTGAGGTATGTATTAAAATTTCCTATGAATATTTTTCGATATGAATGTTTATATTGATTATGTTTAAACCTTTTAATATTATGAATGAATTTGAATTAGCATGTGCTGTGCGGATCCAAGTTATAGATACCATTTCACTACATCGACATGTCTTACTTGAAAAATCAGTTGGCTATATTTGAGTAGTTTCTATGAAATGTTTTAAAATTTATTATGAAAGGACTTGAAAATTTTAGATGTATAGATTTATGAATTAACTCATTATTATATCATTTATTTCCATATTATTATTCAATTAGTTATAAAATATATGCATATGTTTCAATTTTATGTGATTATTTTTGTGGATTTTTTTTGATATTAATTTATTTCAACCAAATTATATATAGTTTATTAATTAAATATCACGTGGTTAATTTATTTATATTGACATATTGATTATGATTATTTATTTAGGATATATTCTACTGTATTCTTACCCTTATTTAGCATCTAATCTAACCCCTTTCTTATATTTTATTTTCCCTAGAATACATTGATGTGTTTTGTGATTATTATGAAGGGATTCACTATGCATAATAATAGTGTTCTAAAAAACAAACTGTTTATTTTATTTTTCCAAATGTATATGAAATGAAATTATTTATCCAGTTCACCAAGACTACTAAACTACTCAGTCCTTCGGGATGCGATAGCTTGTGTCTAGTTCCAATGTAATAAAGTAACAACCGAATCGAGGCTACCTGGGTCGGGGTCTGGACATTTTGTATGACATTTAATCCAATATATGTATGTATTGATTTTTAAGGCATGCTGATTAAGGTTTTTTATTTGTTAATATGATAAATCCATTAGACTTATTATGTAATGGGTGGAGCCTTAAATTATAAATCCCGTCGATGTGTCCATAAGTATTATGAGATAAAATAGATTGGGTATATGGATATGTCCTAATACATTTATATAGATTCCTTTTCATGAGGCCATGATATTACTTTTAGATATATTGGAATATGGACAGGATGTTATGTTTCTAATTCCATAATTATACATCCCATCATCAGGAAACCAGATATTGATGGCCATGGGACTATTTGAATAGTTATGATATAAATTTATTTTCTTTGTATCATACTGGATTATTTTTTGGGTATTATTTGATTATCATTTACTCTTTACATATTATTCAAGCCGTATTTAGCTTCCTCCATATGAATTCCCTTATTAAGCATCTGATCTAACTCTTTTCTTATGTTTCCATCTCACATAATTCCATGAAATGTTTTATGATTGTTATTCAGGGATATTCTAGTGTTAATAAATATGATCCCTAAGAAATTATAATGTTGTATTTTATTTTTTAAAATGTAATGTAAAATTCACGAATGTATCTGGTTTATCAAGTATACTAAAATATTCAGTTCTTTGGGATGTGATTTATTATATTTAGTATAAATATAATAAATTCACAGTCATCTCGGGGATACTAGGGTTGGGGTCTTTATAGTTGGCATTAGAGAAATTCTAGTAGAAATCATGGAAACTATATTTATGAAAACATATATTATAGAACATAAACCTATGAAAAGCCTTTATAATGTTGCCAAAGTAAACAAGATTGTGATTTTGAGATTAATTATAAATATATTTTCAATGTTTGTTAAGTGTTTAAATAGTTTTGAAATTAAAAATTAATATTATTTATGTTATGATATAATCAAGTGTGTTATATTGTTTTGAAATGTTCTATATCATAAGGAATGAAAGCTGTGTCAAAGCATGTAATCTATGGAAGGATTTATCTTCTGGGAATGATAATAAAGTTAGAGAAAGATATGTAGCTAGATATGAGAAGATTAAATCCATATTGGGGTAGTTAACTCATATCATGACCAATAACCTTATCTTTATGGAGTATCATGCTGATCAATAATGCAATGTAACAATGTTAGACCAATTTATATGATAACAACCTATGTCATTCAATGGGACTACACATCCACTATTATTAGAGAAATTTATAAGTTTCTTAGGGAAGATATTTCTTACTTTGGGAAGTAATGAATGGGAGAAGGTTTTTAGAGAATTTTATCATCTCTGAAGGGATGAAAATTAATGGTATTCATTATTTCAAAAAACTAAATTTGATGAAGAAATAGAGTGAATGGCATGAAAGGATTTTTGGTAACTTATCATGAAAAAATGTTTTCCTTGCAGACAATGAGATGATATGGAGCGAAAATTATTGGGTTTGAGACTCAAGGAAGAATAAATTAATAATGAGTATAAAATAACATTACAAGGTCAGAAAGGCATGCTGGAGACTATGTACACAATCCAAATTATATGATTTATTTTTTCTTAATGGTTTAAAGAGAATACTTCAAAATGAAAAAGTCTCCAAAAACTTCTTATTATATGAGGATGTAATATAATTTTCTATAAATAAAGAGAAATAATTCTTCATTTATTATGGATTTGAAAGAAATTAAGAGAAGATGTATATAGAGAAAAAAATATATAAGGGGAAGAAGAGAAAGAATAATTTTCTAACGTGTGATACTTGTGGAAGGAAACACCTTGGTACATGACTAAAGGGAAATGTATTTTTATTGAATTGTGGAGAAAAATTCCATAATTCCAATGAATTCAAGGATAAGGTAGAATCCATTAAATTATAATGTTTTAAATGTAATGTTATGGGGTATTATTCTAACTAATTCCCTAAGAATCAATTGAACTTCCCATAAACGAATCCATGGTGATAAGGTAAATATTATGAAAATTTTACAACCATCCAGAAAGTTACTAGAGACATGTTGAAAGGTATACTTATAATCTACCACAAAATTGAAAAATTTTTATTTGATTAATGTTATACCGATACTTATATATATGAATAATTTTTCCAAGGGTATCAAATCACCAATTCAGATATAAAATATTGAGTTGATGTTGAAGAGTCCCACTAGTAGAATGACTACATCTCAAGTCTATAACTATTATCTAATTGATGGTTGTGAAATATTTATTCATATTAATATTTTTTTTATTTTTCGAGTTAAAATTTATGTAATTTGAGATCAATATTGTCTCTCATAATATATATCCCATGTTAATTTTCAAGGAAGGGAAGTTATATATGATATTCTAAATTGACCATTAATTATATATCAGTGTGAGGAGAAACCTGAACTCCCAATGAAATCACTTCCATCATATGGGTTATTATACCTATTCATGTGGGATATTTGTCTCAAATGTATGGGGAGTAACTAAACATTGAAAGTGTGCCTATTTTTTGAGAATATGATAAAGTATTTCCTGAGGACATTCCTAGTCTTACGTTGAATCGTGAATATAATTTTTCAATATTACTCATACCTAGTGCTACACTTATTTCAATGAATCTATATAGAATGGACCTGATTGAGTTATTAAAATTTATAAAAAAAACTCCACTAGTGTCTAGATAAGGGATACATTAATGCAAGTGATTCTCCATGGGGTGAACCTATTCTTGTTGTTAAGAAGAAATATGGTTAAATGTGTCTTTGAATTGATTATTAGGAACCTAACAAAATCACAATTAAGAAAAAGTATCCTCTTTCCCATATTGATGATTTACATAATCAATTACAAGGAGTTATATATATTTTCATAGATTTATTTTCAATCTATATGTCATCAACTATGGATCAAGAAGAAGGATATACCCAATATGACCATCTATATGAGGAACAATCATTATAAATTAATAGTAATTTCATTGGTACTTACCAATGTTCATGATATCTTCATGGATTTATTGAATTGAGATTTTATTGATTACCTTTACAAGTTTTTAGTATTATTTATAGATGACATTCATATATATTCAATGGGAATGTACGATCATGTTGAACATTTTAGTATTTCCCCTAAATCGATATGGAAGGAAAAGTTGTATGCTACATTTGTCATGTGTGAATCTGGGATTTATAAAGTTTCATTCTTGGGTCATATAATCTAATATTAGGGTATATTAGTAGAAATTTAAAATATATATGTTATTGATAAATGTCCTAGACCAACCACAATAACTAAAAGCTATAGTTTTTTGGTTTTTCTGGATACTAATGATTCTTTTCCAAATATTTCACATGATAAACTAATCCACCATCCATGTTGACATTGAAGGGAGTTAAGTTCATATTGATAGTGGATTGAAAATGGTGTTTTAATGAACTAAAGAGAAGGTTGGTCAGTGAGCCCTATGCATTAATTACCCTACAATAGAGAATATATTTTGATATTTAGTGATGTATTGAATAAAAGAATAATATGCATTATCCTGAAGAATTATATAGTGATTGATTATGACTCATGTAAACTAAAGGTTAATGAGAAAAATTACCCAAATAATTATTTATAGTTAGCTATGGAAATTGTTTATTTAAAAATATTGAGGAATTATCTTTATGAAGAAAGATGTGATATATATAATATTCATTAAAATATAAAGTATATATTCACATAGAAATAGTTGAATATTCTTCATAGAATAATGATGGAGAATATTAAATATTATGATTTCTCAATACATTACCACTTTGGAAGAAAGAACTAGGTTAATGATTTCATATGTTGATTGGATCATTCTAGATAATCTATGATGAGGATAAAAAAGATTATGTATTTAAATATTATCAAAGAATGGATCTTGAAATCATGATATAAGGGGAGAAATATTATCTTTATCAAATGAGTGTTCAACCATCTATGCATGATAGGATTAAAGTGGCACAAAATTAAGATGTGGAACTAAAGAAGATGGTCATAAATTTTCTTAATTTCAACCAGGATTGTGATAGAATGATAAAGTTAATGAATAATGTGTGTGTTCTATCTATAATAGGTTTGAAGAAGTTGTTATTGGGTAGGGCCCATAGTTCATCATCCGTAATTCATCATTGAACTACAAAATAATGATATGAAAGAGTATTTCTAGTGGAAAATATGAAGATAGATATTGATGAATATGTATCTCTGTTCTTGGTATGTCAGCTAGCTTATGTCTATAGATATATGTATAAGGTAAATGTATAGTCATTACCCATACTTGAATGGAAAAGGTAAAACATCACCATGTGTTTCATTTTAGAACTTCAAAACACTTCTATTGGAAACACAGTTATTTGTGTTTTGTTCGATCATCTAATAAATTCACGTCATGTAATTTCCAACAGAGAAGGATTATATATTGATAAATATTCCATAATATACATTAAGTATGAGGTATGGTTGCATAGATTACAACTATAAATTAAATCTGATTGGGATCTGAGCTTTAACTCAATGTTCTGGAAAATTATTTAGCAAGATTTATACATGGATTTGAGTTTTAGTAGGTCATAAAATCCTCAAACAGATGGTTATTTTGAGAGAACATTAAAACCCTAGGGGACATGTTGTGATCTTGTTGTATGAATTTTAAAGGTGATTAAGATGAATAATTTCCACTAGTTTAGTTTTCTTGAAAAAAATAAATTGCACTCTAGAAATTAGATGGTACTTATAAATACTTATAGAGAAATAAGTCTAGAATCCAACCATCTAATATTAATTTGGAGAAATAAATCAATTGGGACTAAAGATATCAAAAAAATGGTAGAGAAAGACAAATCCACAGAATAATACATCAAGGTATCTTAGAGTTGAAAGAAAAGTTATGCTGATAATCATTAGCATGGTCAAGAATATGATGTTAGTGAGAAGTTTTTTCTTTGAATATCTCTATAGAATAAGGTTATGAGATTCATAAGGAAGGGAAATCTGATCCCTAGGTATATTATCCCTTTTGAAATTCTTGATCGAGTAGAGATAATAGCTTACCGCTTGGAGATTATATTGAACCTCTCTCAAGATATTGATGTGTTCCATGTATCTACCCTAAGGAAGTACGTACATGAACCATTACACATAATAAAATATGATGATATACCATTATAGAATGATCTTTCCTATGAGGAGTAGTCGGTAGAAATCTGGGATCTTAGAGATAAAGCGCTATGGAATGAGATGACTGACCCAGTTGAAGTTCTCTTGAGGAATCATAAATCCAAAGAGCCTACATGGGAACCTTAGGATGTAATGAAACAAAGATATCATCATTTTTTTATCAGAGTGATAAAATTTCAAGGAAAAAATTCTTTTTAATGGGGGTAATATATAACACTATGATATTTTTTTATTTATTTTTAAATAAATTTAATTTCTTCAACAGCATGCGATACATGAAACCCAGGGTATAAATGAACAATAATATAGTATACTGCTATAACATAGCCATTAAATTGGTATTACGAATAATACTAATAAACTCATGAATAATTTATTATAAAATAAATTCATTGATTATCAATTTAATAGAAGTGGAAATAAATATCATTTGAAAATAAAAGTGTTGTTAAAAAAAAAATTATATTTATATGAGTTACATTGGCTCATAAATTACATTAATCATTATTGGTGAATTATTTTAATGAATAATATATATTATATATTTAAAAATATTTATAATATTCATCTAATATTCTTATATCCATGAGATATGAATAAATACAGTTTTATTCTTAAAAATTTATTTTTCTAAAAAACGTTTTTCCTCACATTTTTCACACTTATATTTCAAATAATTTCTTCTACTTATAGAAATTTAATTTGTAAAAATGGACCTCATATTTGGAATCTTGATGTTCAAATTTGGTAAATTATTCCCTTTAATTTTTAGGCATTATGAATTATAACCCTGGTAAAATCTATCACCTCGGTAATGGGTAAATCGGGTTAATCTAGATTAAAACAAAATTTTAAGGTCAAAATTTCCCATCCCAAATCCAATTGGATGAATGGAATGAGACCGATACCACCTTAGTCTCAAATTTTAATTATTTATAGGGAATTTTTCCTTGAAAATTACATTTATCATATTTAAATAAAAAATAAAAAAATTCACCCTATTACTTTTAAACATAAATTATTTGTCCACATAGGGAAAAAATAAGTTATGAATACATATAACTATCTATTTTGAGAATAATAATTTTTTTGAGGAAAATTTATTTATGATTTTTAGAAATTATATAATTACCTTATATATTTATGCTACATTGACCCAATATTTCATCAATTAATATAATAATTAAGTAAATATTTTTAAAAAAATATTAAAAGTGATATAATTTGTGTGAGTTATCATTTTCCAAAAAATTTATAGATGAATATGAAATATTGTTTTGTTAAATTATTATATTTGAATTTATTTTTATTTATTTATGAGTTTTAAGTCAAATTAAATGTCTATCATCAAAATTGACATTAATGATATTTTAGAAACATTAGATTTTATTAAATTATATAAAGATAATTAAAATCATGAAAGAGTACAAGGAGGATAAGATAGGTTATAAAATATATCCCCTTTATAATTTATTATTCAATTTTTACCTTATAAATAAAATTATAACCCCATAAGTGTGAAAAATATGTTACTACATTCATGGTTAAAATAGGTTAACTAAGGGGTTAAACCAAAGGATATTGTTTAAAATACCAATTAATCCTTTATAATGTTTATTGGTTGATGTGAATTAAATAAAATCCTAAAATATATTTGAGTATATTTATATTTAAAATCATTTATATTGATATTTAATTAGTAATATTTTTGTATAATTTCACTCATACCTTCATACCTTCTAATGTGTTGGAAAAAAATAACATCGCCCGTGCGTATGTGTGGACTACTACCTCCATGAAGTGATATGTTTTTTTTTCATTTGAATTTTTCATTAAAAGTAATAAGGATAGGTTTAATTATTATACAATATATATATGAGATAATAAGTTTTCAATAAAGGTGAATTATTATTCTCCTTTCTTTTTTTCTATCAATTTAAAGATGAAAACACCATTTATGCATATATACGACCTACCATCTCCAAGAATGATGCAATTATATTTTTATCTTTATATTTTATGGATTACTATTAACACATATATAATTAAAACAATTATATTTATATCATGGATAAATTTATAGATATGATGGATCCATGTTAAATGGAAAAGGACTGAGACCACCAAACCAAAACATATATGAAAAATGAAGCAGTTATTACACGAAATAGTTATTTTAATCAATTTTTTTCAAAAAAACAGGTTATAAAAGATCATAAGTAAATAATATATATTTTGATATATATGATTATTTTTTAATATATTTATAATATATATATATTTACTATAAATTAGTTCTATACATATACGATTGAAGTTGAACCCGAGGTAAGAGTTTATTTCATAATCTCATCATTATTCAGGATTGATTATGAATAAGTATCAATTGAGGGAAATATTTTATATTTATATCAAAGAACAAATTTATTTGATCCTTATATTTTTATTTATTGAAATTAAATGTTTTACTTTCATTTTAATCTCCTTAAGTACTCAAGGTACTTAATTAATGTTTTGAGGAAAACCAAATTTTTTTTCTACTCAATGAGGAATATTTTTATTATATATAATTATTTTAATTAAAATGTTTTAAATAATAATTTTTATCTAATCCAATGATTTATTAAATAATTTTTTAACTATGTATTAATTTTTTTAAAATGGTTTAAAATGAATCTTCAAATCATTTTCTGAATGAGGATCTTTTTGACCACTTTTAAAAAGTGTGAAAGGAATGTATTCATTGCATGAGGCATTGACGATATTTTTAGATGTCTTATCATGGGACATTGATGATATGTTTTAGTTGTCCAACATTATGAATTTCATTATTATGACATTATTTATTAATGAAAATGTGATTATCTTAATATTTATGATATCTATGGATATGTTTCTATCTAATTTGATTATTTTTATTAAATTATTTGAATTTAACTTATTATTTCCATATTATTCAAGACTTATTTAGATTCCATTGTATTAATTTCCTTACCTATAATCTATGTTCTCAATTTTCTTATTTTTCCATTCCCCATGATTTCAAGTATTGATTTTTGGTTGATATGTAGTGATATTCTAGATGGAATAACGATGATCAAAAAGAAAATAATATGTTGTATTTTATGATATCAAATGAAATATGGGATTCAAGTATGTATATTTTTTACACAAAATACTAAACTATTCAGTCAAATTGGATGTGATTTCATGTATTTTTTACAAATAAAATAAATTAACCACTATATTTTGGCAAATAGGGTTGGTTTATTTATGTATATTCTTAAAAATTTGTACATGGGATCAAAAATAAGTAAATTTGTTGGATTTTCATATGAATTTGAAACTATAGTAGATGATTTGATATGGGTATAAGGGAGGATTATTTTATTAGTGAAAAATATGGATAAATATTTAGAAAAAAATGTTAGTTAAGGGGAAAGAATGGAATCCCATTATAGTTTGGTGGGTTAGGTGGTTAAATATTGGATAGTCATGTTGGTATAATATTCGAACCTAAAAAATGTATTATAGAAGGTCTAAGTGTCACATTGATTTAGTAAATTTCAAGCCAAATTAAATTACCCAATTTAAAACATAATTATGTTGATTAAAAAATAAGAATTATTTATATTTTATTACTCAAAATATAATATGACCCATCGTACTAAAATTTAATGTTATGAATCTGAATGTGTACTCCACTTAACCTAATTCAATTTTTAAATATAATAAAATTAACATTCATATTGAAACATATAATGTCATGAAAAACTTTTTGAAAACCAATATTAATCATTAAGTGTCTTTAATATTATTCAATATTTGTTACCAATTAAATGAATATTAAATATTTTGTATATATGATTAAAAATATTATTATTTAATAAATTTAAAATAGATCTATTTTATTAAAAAACAATATTTTTGAAAAATATCATTATTTCAAAATATATTATTTTATCACGGAAAATAATATTTACCATGGTAATTTCATTCCTAAAAAATTAAATTGACATCATTACATTACTTAAAAATTATGATTACAAAATTTAATTAATTTTATATGATTAAATTTCTAAAATTCATAAAAATAAGTTTTTATATAAGAATGTTGAATTTTTTATGAAACATGTATATTCTAAGAATAAAATGACCTTTGTTTTATTATATATTTTTTATAGTTTCTATAATGTGGTTACTTCTATTAATACATGTAATTTTTAGGTATACAATATAATTTTATTTTTTAATAATTTTATTATGGTAATATAGTTTTTATTTTAGTTTAGTTTTGCGTGAAAGACAAGATACATGCACAATATTTGTTTAAGGTAATGTATTTACTAAAAATATTGTGTCATTACATTATACCGCTATTAAAATAATTTCCTCCTAAAAATTTTATCCCACAAATGAAAACAATTGCGGGTACTTTTGTTTCATTATATCTTTAAGTTATCGAAGAGATTTATTAAAATTATTATTATTTCATTGGAATTTTATCAAATGGGTTCTATTATTACACCACACCTTATATTTTTGATCTAAAATTTCCACTGGTTATACTTCATATAAGTGATCACATTTTAGTTTCATGACTTTTCAATTAAATACATTTGATAAGTTTAGTATATACTTCATTAAAAGAAATAGATGAAATATATCATGAACTCAGGAGTGGTATGGAGGGAGTGTTAACTGATAAGCTACTACTACGACCCAATCCAGGTTATTGAATGTAATGATGTACCTAAATATCAACTTCCCCTTATTCCAAAATGTCATAACCCACTCCCATGTAGATATCCATAAGAACACGATGTCACCAACTTAAAACTCTATATGTCATTGATGATTATTTTTATAACTCTTCTATCTAATGTGTGCCTCTTTCATATTCCACATAATGGTCTAAATCATATAAATATTTTTCTTAGAAATGTTTAGGACCAATCCAATTTCTCTCTTAAGCATTATTATAACATGTTAGTTTCCTAAACCCCTTCCCATAAGGTGCCTCATATTGTTCTTTCTAATTGCTAGAATGATAACTGCTGTTGTATGAGAACTCTTAGAGGGTAATATTTTGATCCCAAAATCCTCATAAATACCTCGAAAAAAATATCAACATACCCTCTAATGTTTGAATCTTCCTTTTAAACTAACTATCCATTTTGGGATGATAATCAGTGATAGAACATAGCTCTACCTCTAATTATTTCTGAATAATTCTCGAAAATCTATAGGTAAAAATCAATTCACAAATCAATATAAATGATAATGGTACTCCATAAATACTCACAACATACTTTATTTATATCTTTTATATATTTTCAACATATAAATATTCATTTATGGAAATAATAATTGATGAATTCGTAGGCGATTGAATACAACCCAAATAACATTATGGACTTTAGGCATTTTAGGGATTCCTACAAGAAATTCCATGGTGATGTTTTCCTCTTTCCATAATGGTATGGTTAATGATCACAACATAACATTAGGATATTATTAATACTTCCTTATATTTCCATCATACCAAGAATCAAGATACATATTCTGTAATTTCCATCTTCATAATAACCCACTAGTAGTTTTGTTTTAGGTCTTTATACATCTTCATAATTCATATATGAATAGATACCGATGGATCGTGTGAATTATCCAAAATACCCTTCCTAAAATTTTTATTTGTTGGGATACATATGTGGGTTATATACCATATAAATAAATCATTTGAAAAGTTGATATTTGGAATATTTTGTACCTTTTTTTGTATCTATACTTTATCTTTATAGGACTTTTTTATGTTTATGTGAATGGATGGTTGGATAGAAATTTGTTTAAGATATTATTTCTAACCTTCCCTAGATTCAATATTAATATTTTTCTAGACTAAGAGTACGATGTATTTTTCAATCTCAAACATGAATAAGGTAGAATGATATTTTATACTCAGAGCATCAACCATTTTATTTACCCTCTCACGGTGTTGATGTATTGAGATGTTATAATATTTTATCAATTTCACCCATATCATTTAGAACATATTAAAATAATTATATGTTAATATATATTTCAATATCTTATGATCATTGTATATATATATCCCATATATCACCATATCAGTAATGTTTCCAAGTCATTAATTTAAATATCACAACTACCAGCTCAAAATAATGTATTGGGTAATTTTTCTAACGATTATTTAATTGGAATGTAGTTTAAGTTATTTCCTTATCATTATAAATGATAAACTAATAAAATATATTTTTTGAAGCATAACTGTATTTACAAATCCTTATCCATTGTAGGTTAATGTATGCATAAGAGTGGTGAACAACCTCTTTTTTAGTTCCGTGAATAATTCTTCGCATTCCTTTATCCAAATGAACTATACTACCTTCCGTGTTAACTTATTTATTGGTTTTATTTTTCTTTATAAATATTTTAAAAATCATTGATAATACCCTGCTAGGCCATGAAAAATATGGATATCAGCTATAGTTGTTAGTCTGGCCCATTTATTAATTAATTAAATTTATGATTGATCTACCAATATTCCATTAATTTTGATTAAGTGACCCTTTAATGGTACTTTTTTTATCTAGATTTCATATGTTCCATATTTGGAATATGATTTCTTCTTTATCATGGTATTTAAAAAAATCTAAAAATTATTTTAATTCTATTACATTATCTTTGTGTATCTAATAATTACCTCTATAAATACAATAAAAATTTGAAAAGGTGGTCTCTAAATAGAATATTAATTATATCCATGGATATGGATGGATAACTTTTTATTCAAAATGGTATCTTTTTAAATTCATATTTCTCATATCTCATCCGTAAAGTTTTTTTGGAAATAATCCCCCATTTTACCCTAAACTGATTATGTCTAGATTAAAGGTCAATATTCCAAAAGAACCAATCCCCTCTAAGTTGATTGAATATGTTGTAAATACTGGGTAATTGAAATTTATTCTTAACTGTGATTTTATTATGCTCATAATCATCAATGAAATGATTCATTTATCTTTATATCTTCTTAATAAATAGGACTAATGATCCCCATGGTAAAGCATCAGGGCAGATAAACAATTTTCCAAATTATCCTTTTATTTATTTTTTTAATTCCCCTAATTCAATGGGGGATATTCTATATGAACACTATAAGATATGCAGGATTCTAGGCATGTGTTTAATCAAAAAGATAACCTCACACTCTAGTTTAAGACTAGTTATTTCATATAAAAACACATGATTATATTCTAATAAAATAGAAATGTCATCAATGTTGACTTATGCTCTGACCATTTGATATAGAAATTACTCACACCAATTCTTAATTCGGTTCATTATTATTCTAGCCAAATATATATCCAAAAGGTCATAACATAAGTGATGAACATTTGAAATACTAAAGGAATTATCATAATAAATAACATAAAAGTTGTTCAACCATAAAAACTTTTTTCTTGTTTACATCATTATGTTATATTTTAATTCCTGTATGCATCCTAGGTTACTTTTTTTGTTTTGTCTTATACATCTATATCTAAAGCATCAATGTATGTAGGAAATAAATTTCTTCTAGAATTTAATGAAGAGTATATGATCAAATAAATCATATCACATGGGAGTGTCCAAATAGGTGTGAAATTGGGCCTCTTTCTCATGCACCAAGTGATGATTGAGTTTATACATAACATTCCCTTTTCAGGGTTACTACCCCCAGGTACATCTCTTATAGATCCTTAATACACTTTCAGTATCAAAAAATAGATTCTTTTTTAGGAAAACCACATACTAAGGACTTTACCAATAATCCAGGATATCATCATATTGTAAGACTCATCTCTAGGGTTTTCAAAAAATTTCTATAAACCTAAAACCAATGGTTATTAACATAATATCCAAAAATAACTAAATCTTGATATGATACTAATTAAGGGGAACTAAGTGAAATATTCCTTTATTTAAACATCAATTACATAGTTAAAACAATACATTACATAATAATATAAACATCTTAAGAATAAATATTTTTATTGTCTCTTACATTATAAAAATTATTTTATAATTCTTGAAAACATTCTATAATAATTACAACATACGAGGTCTTATTTTAATCATCTACCATGTTAAACTTATTCTAATGCTATGTGAAATGGAAATATAAGAAAAAGGCAAGATAAAATTTCTAGTAAGGGAGAAATAAATGAATCAATATGTTACTCAGGGTTAGATAATAATATAATTGGAAAAAATAGTTGGGATAAAAATATCATATTTAATGAAAATGGAATCCTAAAAACGGTTAATATTTTTAGAGAGGAGAACAAATAATCCCATATAAGGGAACATATAACATGGAATAATGATTGAAAAACATGAGATTTAAATATTGATCTTGGGAGAATAATATAATAATATATCAAAAGAGTGTGGCCCCAAAATAAGCATAGAAATATATACATTATGTACTAGAAATCACAATCAATTTCCTATATTGGATCATGAATCACAACTTGTTTCTTATAAGAGATCACACATCACAACATGTTTCCCATAGATGATCACGCATCACAACATATTTACAAATATTGATCAATTATCACTAATCAATTCACCATTATCTCCTGATACTTGAATCCTTTCCCAATGTATTGTATGTAAATATTGGGACCACCCATAACTAAATGATTAATAATACACATGCATTCTATAAGAAATAATCAAATGATCACATCATTAAATCCCAAAAATATGAACAGGATTCACATTAAATTTTAAAAGGTATCAAATATATAACCCCATAAACTAGATATACAGATAAAAAATTCAATCATCCAAAATATTAACTTAATAAAATCATATATAGGGTGATTTGTAAAAAAACATCATAGAAAATAGATTCCATTCGAGATAAAAATGAAAATAGATTTTAAATCATCAAAGTTATTAACCACTATTATATCTAGTAGTAAATAAAATACATCACACTAATAGATACATAATTGGATTCCAAAATAATAATGGATAAATTTGGTGTTAATTAAAAATAAGGTCTACAAGGAAAGATATATATATGAGAAATCAACACATAAGAGGATGAGAATTATTCAAAACTTATTAACATTTTATTGAAAGAAAAATCATTAAATAATGGTGATCTGAATTAGTAACTCATTTTACATAGATAGATAAAAGTTTATTTCATATGTAAAATTTTATCATTTAATATAGAGGTCATTAAAGTTTTAAGTTCAAAAGATACAGTACAACACAAAGAAAGAGATCTGAGTTACAAAAGTCCCTTATATATAAAATAGATTTCCATTTATGTTCTTTAACATCCTATATATAAAAAATAACTATATTAATAAAATATTATATAATGTTATTAATATATATAAATGTTATCTTATTTTATAATTATTATCTATATTTATATGAGTTTATTCATAATCATTTTCAATTTTGGGTGTGGATAATCTTGACCTTTTTTACATAGTTTCAGAATGATGTTGTTTTTATTCATTATTATCCAAAATTTCGTCATTAATAGATTGTAAAAGTTTGAATAATTTATGTTTTTCAGATATTTTATAAACTTACAATATCTTTCTATGAGTGTTTTAGTTACACTTTTTTAGATAGAATTTGCGATAAGCATGTTTTGGTGTTTTTTAACAAATAAATTGTGGTAACATACTTAATGAGTGAAATATTAATGTTACAAAACCAAATCCTAAAAAAAATTATTTACTCATTAATATCCAATATTAATCTTCTAATTTTATACATTAAATAAATTTCTATCATTTATCATGAAGGTGTTTAGACATACCCAACAATAATATATAGAAACTACATGTGAGTAAGGCTTTGGAAGATATAATTTAATTATAATATCATTATAAAAAATTTATATTGAAATTATTTATATGATATTATTTTTAATATTAATAAGTGATAAGACTTATTATAATAAGATAAACAAAAAACAATTTTCTCTTATAAATAAATCACTTTTCCTCTTGATATGTTCGTTTTAGGTGGGTTTCTTCCAAATACCTTTTAGTGGAAATTAGTTATAGAATGAGTAATATATATTTAAATAATATAAATCTTGAGATAAATAACATATATACTAACTAAAACTATATCTATAATCATACCTAAAATTTGGTGGCATAAAAAATGAAACACATTGTTCATAGAGGCGGTAGTTCGTACACACACATGACCAATGTTTTCATTTTTTCAATTAAATGGGAAGGGAATAAATAATGGTTATAAAATTAATAATATATATATATATATATATATATATTAATTATATTAATTTAGTTATATAGATACAGTTAAATTGGTTTTGCAGGAGGTTTTGTGAGAATGGTAAAGAAATGAAGTTAAATGGAAGCTAATATCTATGTTTAAAATTTGGATATTATCTTAAAGTATCATTTACAATTGAGGAACTTAAGGTAAATTTTTTAAGCTAAATAATTCCAAATTTGTATAATGGGTATGAAATAATTAAATTTGTAAGATTTTTCTAAGGATTTTAATCTATGGTAGTGTATTTGAAAAGGGTAGAAGTGATCTCCTTTTATAGGAGAAAAAGGGACACATCTTTGGAAAAGATTATTATGTAAGGGGAAGGAATTGAATTAAAAGAGATTTGTGTGGGTTCAGTGGGGAACTTATGCTGAGAAATTTAGGTGTGAATTTAAAACATAAAAAGGTATTCCATAAGGTCTATCTATCACATTAATTTATAAAAATCTGATCCACATTTGATTACCCATTTTAAATCTTATAAATCTTGATTAAATACTATGTATTGTTTATATTTTTTTCACTAAAAATATAAGATGTTACTTATTAGATAATTTAAAAGTTATGAATAAAAATTTTGAATCCATTTAATCTAATTCAATTTCTAAATATGTGAAAATTAACATTTAAATTGAAATATATATTATATTGAAAAACTTTATAAAAAAAGTTGTAATCATCCAGTATATTTAATCTTATTTAAAATTGTCTACCAATTCAAGGAGTGTTATTTTATTTTTAATACGATATTAAAAATCTCATTATATTCTAAATTTAAAATATGTCCATTTAATTAAAAAACAAAATATTGATAGAAAGTATCATTATTTGAAAAAAATGTTATATTATGGTAATTAATATTATATTTAGTAATTTTATGCCAAAAAAATTGAACCCATTATCTAATTTTAAATTATTGATTATTAATATTCAAATAATTTTTTATGATTCAATTTTTCAAAGTGATAAAAATAAATGTTAATAAAAATGAACATATTTTTTTAGAAACAATTATATTCTTATCATAATAGTACTTTTTTATAATACGTTTTTATATAGTTTTTACAAATTTGTTTATTATATTGATAAGTTTCAATTTAATAGTTATAATATAATAATATTTTCTAATAATTATATAAAGGAAAAACATTTTTTTAGTTCTATGTTTAGTGGGAGATAAGGTACTCACACAATATTTAATTTTGGAATATTATTTCCTAAAAATCTGGAGTCATTACATATTCCGTTGATGCCTTCTGACAAGATATCATACATAAGTGGTATGAATTCTCCTATTACCCTATAATATTTATCTTATCTGTCCTACTAGTGTGATGAGGGGATATATAATTCTAATCCCCACCCATCACATAAAATGAAAATTCATTCCATATCATAATAAATTTTTATTGAATAATTTTCACGAACGAACAACATAAGAATACATAGAATAAATTCTCAAAGAGTCTTATCATGAAAAATTATTTCATATATAATAACATATTATATGACTATGAAAATTTTATATACTCATATTATAATTAATAATGTTAATTAGGAAAATATTTTTGACTCATGTAGGGAATAAATAGAAAATCCCATTATTCAAATAAGTACTATTATAAAGTGAAGAATATTGATCTGTAATTTTTAGGTACATTATAAAAATTATTATTTTCAATGTTTTTAGGAAGTGAAAATAATTTATTTTAAATGGTTAGAGACCAAATAAATTATATATATATCCCCATAAAAATAAAATAAAATCTTTCATTTTTTTTGTAAAGAGAATGCGCATAATCCATAACATATCTTTTGAGAGTATCAGACTAGGTGTCCAGTAAGATACACATGTTATTAACTAGTTAAATATTTAGTTAATACCCAAAAAACTTTTATAAAGTTATTAAACCAATTTTCATATATTCCAGATCCATATCCAATTTTTTATATGTATATAGTGATGTTATTGCTAGGAAAACCAAACAATCATTTTTATTTAAAAATTTTAAGATAGTATTATTATTATTGGAATGTTTTGGATTTATAATGGATTATGAATGTCGTATAATGAGTGAAAATAATTATAAATAATTTATAATATAATAATTAAAATATATAAAAAGGCATAATAAAATTTCACAATTAAATGAAAAGGAATAAGAAGTAATAACATAATAAAATAAAGAGATGAGGGTAGTGATCCTTTGGACAAATAATTTCTTATGAAAATGCAATATGTGATTTCTCATTGTTAATATATCAAATTTAATATAAAACAATTTAATTAAAATACTGGAAAAATATGAAATGAGATTAAATGATCGAATAATAAAATGATATAAATTGAAAAGGAAGGAGGAGTTTTTGGAAACCCTTAGCTTGAATGAAAACATCATAAAGACTGAGATGAAAACCTTAAATCCCTGGAATCTCCTTGGAGATACTCATGAGAGATAAAAAGTGTAGAAATTCATTGTCAATATATTTTGAGTAGAGAGGAATGGGAGAATTGGTGGTTATTTATAGAAATTTATGGAGTATTGTTTATTAATTTTGAAATTTAGGCCTTGGAAATATAGGTTATAGAAAATGATAATCCATTATATCACCCATAGTTTTTGATAATGGATTATGATATATATGAGTTTGGGAAAAATCCATTATTTTATATTAGTTTATCTATAAGGATATAATTTTTCCATAAAATTCTCCTTTCGAAACCTTAATTTCACTTTTAGAATTTGTAAATATAATTATAGGATTGGGAAATAATTCTAAATCATTGAAATTAATTATATTAATAAAATTTGTTATTTTGATCATGGATAATATTATATTAATTATTAAATAATTTCTATATCATAATTATGTCCTAATATATACTGTATATGTGTATTGTTTTCCATTATTTAATGAAAAATTTAACATTCTCATAAAATTATGAAAAATTTACCATTAGATAGTTTTTATGTGATACTTTCAAATTTATTGATATTTTTATAAAAATAACTTTATCTTTACTAAATCATGTATCTCGCACCAGAAATTTAGAATCTCTTTCTTATAGTAAATAGTATTTTTATTCAAAGTCTTATGTGGGTAATTATATTAATTAATATTCATTTATTGTGGTACATTTATTTTATTATATTATTATAAAATGATTTAATTAATTTTAATATACAATTTAATGAATAAATATTTCATTATGATAATAATAGTCTAATTTACAAGGGTTAAATCCCAACGACCAGATTTATATCAGTCCTCGATTACTAGAAATATATGGATAGTTCCCCATGTTTATGAGACATGAGTCCCAATTATTATAATGAGTTACATATTTTTTCATTATAGGATTTAATTTTGGGTTAATGGTCTTTAATCCTGCATAGAAACTCCCAATGGTTCTGACATCCCTAATTGAGTATGGAACTGATTTCTAAAGATAGGTTATCATTCAGGGTTTTAGACATGATGATGCTTTAGATCCCTAATTGGTCAAGAGGATGGGATGTTAGGATCATAACACCCATTTTGGGGGAATTATTACCTACCCTATGATTCTATTATATATTTTAGATATGTTCTTGAATCTCTTACTAATCCAGATATATACCCGATTACCCTACCAAAATGATCATGTTTTGGGTCCTTTTATCTATAGGGGGTTCTATTAATGAGTCTATCTTTATGTATCCATGGTTATTCATCTATTTAATGTTATTTATTAGAAATGGGTATCTTATTATATTTTGAATCCATATAACCAGGTACTCTATAGTTTTCTACCATATATGGAGGTGATTAATATTGGAAGGATGATATTGAACCTTAGTGAGGCATCCTAAATATTCTTTTTATAATAGGAAGGAAAAACCACATAGTTTATTACACTAAACCATTGGAAATCACACATAAAAAAAATATTAGGTAACATAGGTACCCGATATTCATATCAAGCCTTGGAAAGGCATCCTACGTATCATATTTTTTACCCGAATCAGAGTCATCCTAGTTAGATGTATCTTCGAGACTTACCCCAAAGTGGATTCCCACATATAAAAATTGTCATACTATATAGCTGATTCATACTTACAAATTGGGGTTTCCCTGGATTGGGAAAGTAATGATGAGAATTATATAACAATTTCATGTACATAAGCCCGTGTGAGTTATTCCATGTGTGATAAATAAAGGATTACAAGTGATTAGTCTCCATACGTATGGTTTTGGGACTTGTGCACTAGGGTTGCCATGATGGGGTGTTTAAAATCGATATCAGGAAGTAAAAAAGGAATCCTACATATCCCCTTTATAGTAGGAACTAGAATTACCATAGTTAAGTATCCTTTCAATCCACTAATTGATGAGGTAAGATGATGAACCCATAAGAGAACTTGGGTTACAAGGGATATAATTTCTAAGACATTGAGGGAATTAATCAGAGTTGGGTTCCCATTGTAGACCAATAATTAAAATATAGTCCTATGTATACTATTTGGATAAGAAATAGAGTTCTCATAGTTCAGTTTGGAGTATGCCCATATATGTCCCCTATAAAATGTTATAATATCCCGATATATCTACCTGATATGATCTTTTTGGCTTCCTTACATGTCTGGGGTATCTTCATGACATGTTTGAGGATGTCAGGACATGTCCAAATTGACTAACAGACATGTCCAAAGATAACTGCTTGGTGTATTTGACTTATTCGTAGGACCTCACATGATCCAGATGGAATGCCTTAAGGGCATCCATGACTTTATTGACACATCCAAAGTATATAAATGATTTAAATAAAATTTCTAAAGGCTGTCACATGGTATTGGAAACACGTTTGGTGGGTGTTTCAAGACATATATGACATGTATGGAGGGTGTCTCAAGACCTGGTTGACATGTCTAGTGGCTGTCTTGTGACCTAGCTGTCAAGCCCAGAGGACTTCACAAGAATTGGGGGACATTTTCTTAAGGTGTCACCAATACTTCTTGAAATTCTCAAAGGACATCACATGATCTGAAAGGAATTCCCAAAGGTTGTATCATGTCTTGGTCAACATGCCTTGGGGGATGTCTCATGACCTGGGTCACATGTCTGAATGGTGTTTCATGACCCGACTGACATGCCTAGATGGAATCACAAGTCCTAACTGATATTTATGGTAGATGCCTAACAATCTTGTAGGACTATTCTAGACTTGGGTGACATTTCTTGAGGGCATCAAACATCTTGATTAACATTACCAAAGGACATCACATGATCCAGATGGCATGTCTAAGGGGTGTATATTGACTTAGGAAATTTTCCATGATGTTGTCTCATGATCTAGGTAGGTCATCTGAAGTGCATGAATAATAGAATATATATCTTTGCATAAGTTTTGTGTCCATTTTTAATCATTATTCCATATGTGCCATAATTTTTGTAAAGAAATAACTTATTTTAGGTTTCATGTGACCTAATAGATATGAAGGAATTCCTTCGTATAATCTACCTAACATTCCATAAGTCCTTCACATGATCTATAGAGTGTTCACACGAAGCATGTATTCATTCTGCATGATCCCTGAGATCATTCCAAATATTTTACCTAGTGGAATACCTTTATGATTGTGTGACTTAATTCTTTGGGATGTATGATCCTGAACTCCCATGTAGTAGTGATTATGGTCTATGTGAATGTTATATTTACTAAGGAGGAGGTATTTATAGGCCTTGAAACCTTGTTTATATGACTCCTTAAACGAAACGTATCTCATAAATATGAGTTGGAGTCAGTGGAGGGATATTTGTATCAAGTGCTTCACATGGTCCTACCATGGTCCATCTATGACACTGCATGATAACAGGGATTGTGAGAAATGTTTTCCATCTCAATGTATATTAGACCCCAAAAAAACAAATGGATTTTACCTAACAATACTGACATGAAAAAGATACTTCAAAAGGTTAGGCTGACATGTATATGAGTATTTGAGAGATCTATAAGCCCGTGGAATATATTTCCCATGATAAAATAATATTTTCATAGGGTGCTTAATTATACTATGATGGATTTTCAGAGGCCATTCCATGAGATCACACAAGCTTTCTGAGGGGTATTTCTGAGAGTGAGATGTGTTGTCAAAGGGAATTCTCACAACCAATCCATATTGTCAAAGGAATTTTGTATGACCTATGTTGATCCCATGAGGAGTATAAATCCTTCATGTGAAGATAAATGTATTCTACCTTTATGAGAGTCCTCAACCTTTTCCTGTTTTCTTTCCTTCTTTATTTTACCGAGACTAGAGATCTCACAATGTTGTGTGAGCATTGTAATGGAGAATCACTCTCCTTGTATTTAATGCATCATGTGGTCAATGATTAATATCATGATGAGGTGTGAGCATTTCCATGACCAACCCATATTTTTTGCATGAAGCCATAGGGAAATCATATTATTTAATTAACTTATCTGATACCCTTAGTATGATAATGTTGACATGCCAACATTCTCTTGTACAATAAGGTGGACATGCTGTTAGAGGTTCTACAAGGTCATGAAAATTTTATAAGCACGTCACATGAAAATCAACATGACTCTCCTTTTCATGAGTCTGTTAACTATATTTTCATTTATTTTATAAAGGGAATTTGGATGATCTTTAGGCATCTATCTGTTGACATGTCACATGATCAAATGAACTCATCTGGTAGCATTCACATGATCATCAATGATTTTATAGACAATTTTTAAAGAACATGAGGGTTTTTAAAAAAAGGTGTTTCTCATGATCATAAAATGATCAAGCACTGCACATGAATCATTTTCATGACCTTCCAATTGCCATGTGATTTCATGTCCTTTTAAAGGTTACAAGATCTACATGATTTGGACAACTTCTCGTCCATTATTTTTTGAATAACACAATACACATTATTTGATTATTTATTCCATTATAGATTTTTCAATGCTAAGTTAGTGGGTATCAACAAATTTCCCCCATAGTAATGACATTCTTAAGGACAAGGAAAGGGTTATGAAGAAATTTTATATCCACCAGAGTCTTTGAAGATTTTGAAAATTAGTGTCTTGAGTGAAGTTTTGTTTCCCAGGTGACCTTTGGAATTCAGTTGAGTGTCCTATAATTAGGGTGGTTATATGAGGAGAATTTCAATAGATAATATGAATATTTCTAGCTTTGGTGATTGATTCTGTCATTTTATTACTTCATAAGACCTTTTCACTAGACATATTTCACAATAAATCTCTGCAAGAATGGATCTCAAGACCTATTTTTCACAACAGTTCAGGAAATTAAATCATGTGTTTGAACTATGTGACATCCTAGTCTCATATCCTATTCAAACTAATCTCATACCAATTTTTAGTAATTTCTAGAACCTTGTCCCATATCCTCTACTGTATCGGTATCTTGTAAGCTTCATATGATCTGTTGGCTTGGTCATGTAATCACATGGTAATTATACAGTTCATGTGAACATATAAGGTTTACGTGATCATGATTACCGTAATATATTATGCAATCTAGAAATACCTCTTAGGTCATGAAATTCAGGACATGATCCCTGGGTCATCTACTTCGTGAGACATGTATCATGTCATGCGATCACATATCCCTTCATGTTTCATGCAAATCACTTGATTCTATTATAGTCATGTATTTATTTTTATAGGAAATATTGTACGATATTTTATTATTTAATTTTATAAATGGATTCAATTTCCCGTCATATTGTTCATAAATATACTATTAAATAGGCCAAAATATTAGTGACTTGTTAGAATGTCATTATTTCAAGTGAGGATACTAGTTATCACCGTAATCTCAAGTCATCACAGATAAGTATGATGAAATTGAGGAGAGTAAACCATAGGGAATATAATCTATAAAACTTCCTTCCACTCTATGGGTTTGGATTTAAAAATGAATCTCCAATCCTTGCACTACAATCATGAATTTTTCTTCCCACTTGGAATCTGGAAACCTATAATACCTTTTGGGTAAAAATTTCCCATATATGTTATTTTATTAGCAAGGAGAAACAAAAAATGGGTATATAATGAAATTATTTTCCCTAGTCTTTGAAAAGAACCATCATGAACCAAATTAAGAAATCCACATTTACTGATCAATAATTCAGAAATCTGCCACAAAAAAAATGTTCAGGTGGTTTCCTTACTAGGACCTTTGCTCAGAAGGAAGGTTCCAAATGGATTGGGGTTGGACCTTATGGGTATAGTATATAGACACTGAATTCTTTGTGGTGTTGAAACTGATTGGGATGTATGGGGCCTTCTAGATATCACAAACCATTTCCTAAAGTAACAAGGACTTAATGTTAAACTTGGTTAGTTTCTATATTCCATATTGAGACTCATTTCACATGATGTAATGTGAGATTGGAATCAATCTATGGGGAATCAAGTAGATTTTTGGTGAAAACATTTTAGGAGAGATGCATGATAAGTTTTTTCCCAATAGTTTGTATGGTATGACTTGGAGAAGACCCCTATTCTTTCTTAGGAGTCGGTTATGATAGCTAAAATGGCCCTTATGAATGGATATCATCCAATGGAATGTGTCATGTTCAAAAAAATGGAAATATATTTCATCAAGATTTTACATTCAAATACAAAGGAAATGAACCCAAAGGCTTCACATATGAAGGACTCCTACAGTGATGTGGCTTTCTATTAGACCAAAGTTTCAGAAGTTTTATTCACCAGCTAAAGATGAGAGGTTTTTTCTAATGTCGACCAGAATATTCAATTGGACAACATTATTTCCATATTCTTAAGTGGTAACCCACTATCAAAAAACTAAAAGGATGAAAATAGATTCTCCCCCTTTATAATGGAGACCTCGATGGTATAAGGGAGGCACATCAGTTGATCCATTTTTATATTGTCCAAATTATATCTCATCCTAAACCACCTTTATTGGGGAAGATCCCCACAATGAATATCAGGCACCTTTTAGGTGTGATGGGGTTGGATGGGGGATCATCTGGGTTGATATGCATACCTAGATATCCAGAAAATCCCTAATATTTTTTTCAATCCATTTTTGTAGTGCATTATTGTAGTAAGGACCATTATTCTAATGAATTGTGAGATTATGGACTTTGTGAGCTTTCATGACAACTTTTACTTAAAATCCTATGGTGTTGTGACCACTGGAATTATTGTTTCTAATGGTGGGGATAACCTTTAGGTCTAGGCCTCCATGATGTCACTTCATAAAGACATCCTCTTTGGCCAAATTTATGGGAGCCTATAAGTTGAATGGTATGCACCTTTTGGTATAGTTGTATGTTTTTGTGTGCTTAGATGAGATGTACTCCCCCTATTCATTATCGACAAGAGAATCTTTGAATGGTGGCTTGCTAGTTCTGAATGATTTTAACTAGGGAGGAGACTTAATACTAGATATAATTTCCTTCCAACGGTTCTGATATTTCTTTTTCCTATTATTATACTTATATTTGGATCATCTCTTATCCAAATGACAAATTATACGCAGCAATACTCAAGGATAAAAATTTTCCACCGACTTATGCATCGAATCAGAGACATAGAAAGTATGTGATTTTGACTGTACTAACAACCTTGATAGAGAAATGTATGGAAGTTAAATGTTTACCTTTATCTTTATTTCCAATAAAAACATATAATAGTATAGATGAACTAAGCATGATTCATGTGAGTGAAGTCGTACCAACACTGTTATTTTCCACATCATTTCAATAATGGATAACCCGAAGGAGCACTAATTAAGATGCTATGCTATTGGGATTACTACACCAGAAAAATATACAGTTAGTCAATTTTTCTCTGAATATAGATACTAAAGGAATCCCATTCAGATATCTTCTCACTAAGGTAAATGAATTCATTTGATACATTACAATAATGATGGAAAACCTAAAGGGTCAGATACAGTATTCACCTTTGTTTTAGTGAATGGTTGTTTAAGGAATGTTGGTGGTTGTTGTGGATGAATAGGTCAATATTATCATCCATGAAATGGTAAGGAGGATCTTACATCCATATTCTTTGGTACATGGTGCTATTTCAACCATAATGATGTTTTTGGGTTTTTATAGATATGGAATAAAAATTCAGAAGACCAACCACTACCTATGTCTCTAGTATACTCTCCTGGGTGTATGGATGTTTGGGATGAAGGAGGTGACCCAGGGACCAAGGAGGAGGGTTCCCCCCGTTCAACTAGAATTGATGAGGGCCATGATTACCATCATTGGGAAATTATAATCCATGCTTATATCAATTCCATACTAAATCCCTTCGACATCAACACTTTCTGTTGAACCTTCATTAGAGAAGAAAAGGAAAAGGAATCAGTATGAAGTATTAGAGACCTCATTTCTAGATTCCACAAGTAAATATTGTAATTTAATATTTCTCTATTTTAGGACCATTCGGGTAATTCATTATGGTTTCAAAAAAAATCCATATCTCCACCGATCCTACCTAAAAAAAATGTACCTATTCATGAGAATGTCGGTGAGTGTTTTTTTCTTTAGTATAACCATTTCTACTAGGCCAAACCAGTAAATAAGTAGGGATAACTATAGTGGTAACTCTATTTGGACCATCACATGGCACTGTTGTTTGAGTGGTCATGCCATTTGACCTGGAACAAGCGACCACACATCTAGAGGAAGCAGATGCTGGTAGCCATTATGATATGGAACTAGCCATGAATGAGATGAATTTTAGAGAAGGTGAATTCTTTAATTGATAATGAACACATGATTCAATTTGTTTCAGGATTTATAACATTTATTTTTTGTCTTGTAGAACTAAAATGTGTTGAGAAAATAATGAATTCTGATAATGAACCAATGGTGCCACCACTTAACTCGTCGTAAGTGGGTGTTGCCTCTTTGTTGAAGGACGGGGTTTGGGAAAAAAATGTTGCACATGGGTCTACCAAGAATGTTATGTTTCCAACATCAATCACATCTATTGGTTATATGATGATATCTCACCACCTATCATCTTACTAAAACTCATTTTTTATCTTGTTGTAGTGATTTTTCAATGGATCTGGGAAGTTTCAACCACATCATTATTGGGGAATCCTCCGACCGAGTCAACTGACACAGAGTATGACACCCTGCTTAATTAATCAAAGACCATGATAATGAATCCCACAGTCAATGAATTACCCTTATAATATATTTTTATAACCATTTTAGGATTTATTTAAGTTTTAGAGTCGTCATTACTTTATCATTTGATGTGAAAACATGTTTGGAGGGAGATTTGGTCCTTAATTTTAGAGGCCCCTTTGGATGGGATGAAGGACCAGTTATGTCACCATTGCTTCAGGTTCACCACCCTTGGTAATGAGGGTTTTGAATATATTACTCTTGACTCTTGGATAAAGGATGAAATCACTTTAATGGAACAAAATATTGATGTTGAATTAAGTTTAGTAATAGTTTAGGCCTTCTCTTCTATAAAGCTAAGTAGGGATGTGGCCTTAAATGAATATTTCTAGTTCATGGTGGTGGTAGAAACTCACTAAGACATTATCAAAGCTGTGAAGTTTGAATTATGTAATTTCAAATATGAAATTACCCTTCTTCATGAGGAGAAATCATAGAATCCATATCCAATTATAATATCCTAGAAAACAATACTATTGAAGTAGCGGTTCCTTGATATAGTAGAGAATTCCAGGCTTGATGCTACTGCTAGGGAAGATGCATTATAATGAGTTTCAAAGGTGGAATCTAAATCTAATAATCAAATATGACAATCCATTTCCTCCATATTTCAGAATTATATATATCTCAAAAACTCCTATGAACACATGCTTTTGTGGGATTGTAGTTTCACAACTCTTACTTTACTTGTGTATTCTCAGGACAGACTCCATAATATAGAGATTCATCATTATTCATGCTATAAATTAACAAATATTTTGATATTTTTATGTCACTATTCATATTTCTTTCATTCATGATGCACATTCCATTTCATTGATCTGATATCAGATTGATCATCAATGATACCCATACTCTATTTTGAATCAAGTAAAATTAAATGTGAAGATTCAAATATCTGAATCAGAACAAATTTCTCATCAAATATTCTCATGAATTCTCACCAACATGAGATGCCTCATTGATGTACATAATCAAGTCTTCTTAATATCACATGATTTAAAAGGATAACATGGGTAAAATATATTTCTTAGAGGGAGAAATCTCTATTTCTTCCCTAGGTAAGTGGACTTAGTGAGATAGATTCTTTTTTTCTACGGATAAGCATGGATACCTACATGATTTATATTTTTTATGTTATACTTCCCTAATTATTTACTATGCTTCATATGGGGGAAGACTTATTGGATGTGGTTTTTATTTTTATTAGTCCACCATCCTATTGGGGTTTGACCTAAAATGTTATGTTCCTTATCCATTTTATGAGTGTTTAATATTTCATGGAGCACACAATGTTCATATCCAACATGTAGAGAGTTGATGTTTTTTAGGATTCCTTTATTGGGTTTTCAACCTAAAGAGCATTATGTATCTTTCTATTGGCTATTTTATGGTCATGAAAACAAGACCATTATCATGATTTTGTTTAAGGTATTCTATTTCATACATTCTATTACAATAATATTGGGTATTTTATCTTGGACTATCTACTGCAAGTAATATACCATTCTTGAATTAATGTTTTCCATCAATTTTAATGTCATATGGTAAGGACATATTCCACATAGTTTAACATCATGCGGTAATGATATATTCTGTGTAGTTTTATTTCATGTGGAAAGTACTTATATATGCTATAAAGTTTAAGGAATTACTTCTAGGAAACCTTCCATGAATTCGAATGTCATATATTAAGAATGTAAATATTTTATGTAGTTTAATGTCTTGCTGCTAGAAAACATGGAATAAAGTTTAACGTCATGCGACAAGGACATAAAGATTATACAAAGTTTAAATTCTTACTTCTAGGACATAAGAATTTTATATAGTTTAAAGTCTTGCTACCAAGACATGATTGGTCAATATGGAATGAGGAAATCATACCAGGTATGACCCAAAACACCATAAGGTGTTGTGTTCTTCCATGATGTTTTTAGGGATCACATGGAATAGATTTCATTTCATACAAGTAAAATTTTCCTTTAGTTGGTAGGCCGAATCACTTGTGCGTCGATAGCATGGTCAAACAGTGGAGTCCCCACTGTTTTCCAAGGTGTATGAAATATTTTGGAGATGGTATCAGTGGATGATGAAATATTAAGTAAGAAGATTCCACTTGGAGAGTTTGATCATCAGCGGTGTAAATAATATATCCAAGATATTTAATCGATGAATGATGTCATGGGGAATGCACAATGTGGATGACCAAAAACACCATACGATATTTATTTCTACCATGGAATCACAAGGCCTCATGAGGATTGGAGATCCCTTCATGAAAGTATGGGATTAATCTAGTCAATAGACCAGAGCCCTTATACATGAACCCATAGGATTTATTAGAAATGTTGTGTATAAGGTATACCCACTCATTTCCAACAGCTACAGATGATTTGTGAAGACTCAAACAACTGGATGATGAACTGGGGTAAGGAGAAAAGGATATCCTAGGAGGGTTGTAGGACCCTATAGAGTTTATCATTTAGTTCGGAGGATCGGTCCCAACATCATGTGGTCTCATGTCTTATAGTGTGGTCCATCAAAAGGATTGAGAATGGAGTGTCATATTACTTATTTGATAAGGGGATCAATACATAGTGATGTAATTTTGAGGATATCAAATACACATGAATATTATATTTATGAGGATGGTAAACCATGGTCCAATGTTCTAGGGTCCAGAGTAATGACACTGGAAATCAATCAAAGGATGGTCTAAAACACCCAAAGGTGTTGGGTTACACTGTGGTGATGTTAGGGATCACAAGGATCCAGAAGAATTATTTTAATTATAATAACACATTTGGTTGATGGATGGAAGAAAATGAAGCAACCAGAGGTAGACACTAATAGTCAAACATAGGGTCACCTGAAGCTTGGTGTCCTCTTCTAATGGCCATGTAATGTTTATGGTGATCTAAGGTGACCAAATCCTGAAGTTTGATTTATGGAAAATGTATGATTTAAAAAGGGTTTAAGTAACCTAAAAGTGTTCTCAATGCCTAGTGAACTCCTTTTTGTGGCAAGTAGATGTGACAAAACATTAATCTAACTTCTTCATGGGATAAGGGGTCAAACGAGAATGACTTAACATTTAATTGGGATAGAAAGTGTGCCTTATGAGCTTTAGGCCTCATTTATTTTTCCCTAATTTTTTCCTAAAGTCTAGAGATTAAGAGTTTAGCGAGATGAGCCATGAATTTTTATCGAGATTCCCCATGCGATATTTCAACTTGGAATGTTATTTTTTTATTTCACTAGAAAATTTAAGGTATTGTGACCTAGACCATCAAAGGATAATGTTTAATAGCATAAGAATTTAACCAATGTGTACATTGTTTAAGGTGGTGATTCACATGGATCTAGCATGAGTGGAATGTTGCAGAATAACTTAATTTGGATACCCAGACCCAAGAGTACGTCAACATAATTTTAAGAGGGAGATAAAAATTTCATAAATCATGGGCCAAGGTTCTCAGGTCATGTGTAATGATATGGAAAAATCATTAGAGGTATGGTCCAGAACACCCTTAAGTGCCGAGTTCTTCCATGAAGATGTTTGGATCACAAGGATCAGAAAGCCATTCCTATAGAGACAAGATGTATCTTGTTTATAAGTCAAAGACCTTCTAAGACATTATCACGGTCAAACACAAATACCAATTTTCCTTTTCAAGGGCCAATAAGGTTTTGAGAAAAAAAGCTGCTCAATACATGATGTTTGATTTTGGGATGACAGGATTTAAAAAATAATAGAACCACCCCATACTCTGGTTGAATGTGTTAAAAAATATGCGGTCCTTTGATAATAGATGATGATGGGTGATGACCTACACATTTTAACATCATGTAGTGGGGATTTTTTGTTGTTCAGTTTATCATCATGTAATAATGAAATTTTCCTTTCAGTTTAACATCATGTGGTAAGGACGTTTTTATTATAGTTTATCATCTTGAAGTAATAACATGGGAACCAATATAAAAACTATGGAAGATATCATTGTGGAATGTTTACAACGGTCTTGGGAATTTAGATGTATGGAGCATATTATATCTCTGCACAGGCTTATTGGTGGGTAGATATATTCCTAAGATCTTCTTTTGTAGATTTATCATGTGCGAATGATTTCCATATATATATATATATATGATCCATTCGTAAGAAGAATGAGCGTGTATGACTCAACCCTTTTTTAAATAAAGTTATATGCCAATTTTATGGTCTTTTCAACATGAAGACATTTTGTCATGCAGTTTAACGTCATGTGACTGAGGCATAACCTGCATAGATATGACCCATACATATGAAAGGGGATATTATTTTATTGTGGATGGAATCATGATAAGAGATTTGGGCATCACGATGCATCCTACGGTAATAGGAATCCTATCAAACATAGTTCTGGAATGGGAAAATCTCGACACTGGTTTGAACTATTCGCAAAGGGGGGATTTGTTCCGATGGAATTTTATAGCTGGACTCGGGATTGGAGATCAAGGAATCACTATATATCCACTGATGACAACAATCAATCCACATGTAGTTTATAAAATGGAATCTCTCCACGTGAGTCTGAGTCAAATGTATCAGGTGGCATTCTTCCTATTAATTATTTCATCTAGACCTAGGATTAGAGATCCAGGCATAAATACTTATCCAATGATGATAGGAATCAAGCCACAACTAGTTATTGAAAGGGGAAATAACCACACAAGACTGATACATACCTATAGGGATGAATTATTGTAATTTATTATTATATCTAGACCTAATATTGGAGATCATGGAATCTGTACATATTATGTGATGACATGAATGAAGGATCATATAGTCCATGAATGGGAAACTCTCCATGAATTTATAAACCATATAGATAGGGGGAATTGTTCCCATTGATTTTTTTAGTTATATCTAATATTGGATATTCAGATGTCACTATGTATCCTATGAAGATAAGAATAAAGGAACATGTAGTTCTTGAGATGTCATGTAATATAAAGTCATGCATCAAGGACATAGGTTCCCCGAAATGAAAAAGAAATATTTCAACTGGACCCAATACTAGATATCTATTGTCCACTGCATATACTACAATGGAAAGAATCATTCAACACATATTTATTTAATGGAGGTGTGGTGGGAGAATAACACCAAGTATAGTGGTCCTCTCTGGTTATTTCTGTGGTAATACAAAGTTTTATGTCATGTAAGAGATGTTAACCATACAACTTAACATCATGTGGAAATGAATAATGGTGTGCCTTTTAGGGACTTTCATCTAGGACCATTTAAACACTGATGTGGATGGATATGACTTGATTATATATAAAATCCCTTTCCAAAATTCCTAATCCCATGTTAGCCATGCTCGGTGTGAGAAAGAAGTAATGGACATAGTTTCTCTCATCACATAGTGGTATTTAAAAAGAAGGAAATATGAACTTTGTATCATGTGGTGGATATGAAATGATTAGGATAATGGAATCTCTACATATATAACTATAATGAGAATTAAGACATACATAGTTTTTGGGGAACCATGAATTTTAACATCATGCAATATGGATGTCTGCCATGAAATTTAACATCATGTGGTATGGACTTTATCCATCCAGTTTAACATCATGTGGTAAGGACATAGATGTCTCAAAATAAAAAAGAAAATATTGTTCCTGGACCCAAGAATGGAGATATAGACATCACTACATATCCTATAATGGCAGTAATGTAGCCACAAATAGTTTTTGAAAAACCCTACAGTTTAACGTCATGTGGTATGGATGTTAGTTATAAAGTTTAACATAATGTAGTAAGGATGTAGGTTACCCAATGTGAAAATGAAGGCTTGCATATTTTTTCATAGCATGATGTCTTGTGACTAGGAAAAATATATTGTGTATTGACATTGGATTTGGGATTTGGTCATCACTAAATATAATGTGATGATAGAAATCAAGCCACATATATTTCATTTATGGTGAGATTACATATGTGGATCTGAATCTCACATAGGGAGAAGAGAAATTTATTTATCTTTCACACAGATCTAGCTATTATGTAGTTGGTAATTAGTTATATGATGTTCCCCATGTAGTTTAACTTCATGTTGTGAGAACATATTCTATATCGTTTAATGCATTGTAGTAAGGATATATCATCCAGTTTAACATCATGCGACTAGGATGGGTGATGCTACATAGTTTAATGTCTTGTGGATATAACTTATTCCATATAGTTTAATGTATTCTGTTCATGAAATGTAGTGTAGTTCAATGTCATATGACTAAGATGATAGATTCTTGGTGGTAGCTAATAATCCTCTCATTAGTGGGGGTCAATACTCATTCCCCATCCAGTGTGACCAATGAGTATGATCTACTGTAATAGACCCTATTTATGGTATATGGACATTCCCATTTTGGTTTTAGATTTGGATTCTTCTTTCCTGGTATCATTGGGGTTATAGATCTAATACCAGTACTTATTGAATAAATTATTAGAGGAGAACCATTTTATTGAAGGCATGTGTACCGATTCTGATGGACTATAAGGTCATACAATGTACACAAATTTTTCTCATCAATTTTTCCAAATTCATATAACATATTTTTTTTATTTCACATAAGCTGAGAGTTTTCCATAGGTATATAATTTTATTGATGGAAAATAGATTTCTCAGGGAAAAATTTCCTTAGTTCTATACTATAATTAATATGGAGTTTCTAGTGTAGCAGTACAAATGGCGGTACGATAGGCCCATAAAGCATATAAGAGCATATCCAGCCACAACTTCTTAACCTTACTCACCATACAATAGAGAATATTTTATAGAATCTTATATGAGGCCTATATTTTACAATTCAACACTTAATAATAGTAGGTTGAATGGTATGAATCGATGTTGTACTCTTGGTAAAATTTCTTGAACTCGGTAAAACAGAAGTTGGAGCCGTTGTCTGTCAATATCATGTAATGTTCTTCGACTCTGGTGATGATATTGGACTTCATCAAGTTAATTATATTATATATTCTGACATCATTAAGGGATATTACCTTATCCTATTTGGAAAATACATCGGTAGCAGTAAGTATGTACTTAAAAACATAGTTGTGGGTGTGGGATATGGCCCTACCACATCCATTACCCATATAGAAAATGGCCAGGAATATTTATCTTTATGTAGAAATTATAAGGATCGATGATTGATGTTTTCAAGAATAATTTATGTATTAAATTTCCTGGAGAACTTTACAATACCCTCCTCTAATCCATTTTTTTATTTTCTAAAAACCACATTAAGGATTAGTTGGAACAACAAAAACCAAAAATCAAATACAACAATGAAACATAATCCAAAAAGAAAAACACATCCATCAAGAAAAAAAATTCTAAATTTCAAAGGAAAAAATCCAACTTCATGATTTTTTTTGAAAAAACACCTCAAACGTGAGATTTGATCCATGAGCTACTGGCAGTATACACTACCCCATATCATTTTTTTCTAGTAGTATTAAAGCCTCTAGATTTGATGGGAGATCCTAGTCCCAGATTGATTTGTAGTGTATGAACCTACATGGTATTTTTATATTAGAACATGAATATCTTTTTATTGTATGCATCTAAGTAGGATTCCATTTAAGCCTCATTTGTAGAGGTATTTTTTCACATTTACCCATCTCAAAAGGAAATATTATATACTAATTGCCAAATATATTCCCTTTCAGATTGACCTATTGAGGGGGTCCAATTTTTGAGATAATTAGGAATGGGATCCATACATCTAGGGAAGCATATCATTTTTTCATTCTCTGGGGTGATATTGATATGATTGAGTTATTCAATGTCAAAGATAATGATCTATGAGACCATCCTTCAGTGTGTATGTGGATGGCCACCTCTTCTTGATCAAGGTCATCTAGAACTATAGATTAATTAGCTAGTGTGTCAGTAAAAGAATTATATTTCATAGGGACATGTTGAAACTTATATTCAAAAGGGTACTCTGCCAGCAATCCTCTAACATAACCTATGAGAGGGTCCAATTCTAAATTTTTAATGGAATATTTCCCATTGATATGTTTTATCCCTTGCTATGAATTCACTTTGGTGTTAAGGTAGGCTATCTGAGATACATGTATAGTTCTAATATAGTATTGAGGGATTTTCATTCTACCTCATTATTAGTGAAACCTTTTTATAGTGAGAATGAGTAGGGATAAATTGATTTGTCTGAAGAAACAAATAAAATCTCAAAGAAAACCTAATTGATCCTTGGGTTTTCTAGTCTCTTACTTAAAGGAATTTGGGAGGCTCAATAAAAATTAATCTCCCATGTACGAGTAGTGTTATGGGAATAGAAAACCTCTTCATTTGGGAGATCCGGGTCAACAATTGTACTTTATAAGGTAAGAAATGATGCAACAAAATCTTTTAGGGTCTTCCCCTTACATACCTTCCATGAAATAAACTAGATGTTTTATTATTTAAGAATAACTTCCCATTGGGCCAAATTCCTAGTCAGCATAGGTCATCCAAGGATGTACTTGATTGGTTTAATATGAGGGACCAAGTAGACTTCATGATACTGAATGTAATGGCACATCTTTTCAGTAAAAAGATGAATGTGAGTCAATTGTTCTGGACATCAAAATACTGTGTATCAGTACCTAGAATTATTTGGATGAGGTAGTAGATACTATTTTTACCTCCCAAAAAATTTTTATGCGTGGGGAGATAACCAAATTATTGTTCCATGGAGGACAAATATAGGATGAGTGGATTTCTTTCCACTCATGACATCAAGACCAGTGGGTGTTGTATGAACTACTTGAGACTCCCAAAGGTTTTTTGGAAGTCTTGATCCAATTGGTAGGTGTCTTCGTTCTTCAATATCTTGGTTAAGGCGATATATTTACAAAAAATGTTAGGTAGGAAATTTCAAATGTAGGTGAGGTTCCCTCTGAACCACCTTAGTTTTTTAATATTACAATGGGTGAAATTACCAGAATTTCACTAGTATTTTATTGGTTGATATCAATTCCCTGGTGGAATACTAATGATCCAATGAATTTAAAAAATGAAATACTAAAAGAAAACTTCAGTGCGTTCAACTTCAAACTATGCCACCACAACTAGTCCATGATTGTTTAAAGATAAATGAGGTGATCATATCACTTTTAAAACCTAACTACCGGGTCACCAACAAAACATTCATCTATTCATCATAAGAAGGTATTGATGATATAAATCATGGAATGTTAATAAGTACTTCCAGAATTATTTAATCCAAAGGGAATGAATAGATAGAATAAAATCCCATGGGGTTCTCTAAAGTCAGTTAATTCATTATCTTCAGGGGACATATTTATTTGACTGTACCCTAAAAACTCATCCATGAAGGAAACGACATGGAAGGAATTATTTTCATTGATCAACATCTCTATAATCAATAATAGGAAATCATCCCATGGTTAGTGTTGATTAATCTATCTGAAATCTATATAGGCACTAATTTTTTCATTTTTTTTTCTATAAAAGGATGATGTTGGAAATATATCTTGGGTATTTCACCTCATAGAAAAAATATATTTGATGAATTTTTCAACATCCAATTCTAAATTAGTTTCATGATAGGGGTACATCCTCCTGTATTCCTCCATAAAAAATTGATGGTCATTTGGTAAAACCTATATGATGTGTAGCCACATCCGGGTTTAATTTGGAAATTTATGTATAATTATAAGTTATCACATCTCAATGTCTCTTTAGGTATTAAATATTCATATTTGTTTCCCCGTGAGTCATGTCAGCACTAAACAACGCGACCTGCAATTATTTTTCTATTACTATATTTACCTACCTGAGCTCATCGATGGTGGAGGAGATTCCTTCCTCAAATGTAATAGGGGAGTTCCTGAGGTCATAATATTCTTCATCCACCTTTGTGTTAGAGGTGGAATTTTTATACATGGTAGGTAACTTGAGGGAATATCTATCACTATTAGGATAGGTGTGGCCATGGTAAAATACATTGTCATCCATTACTACTACATTCATTACAAAGAGATTCAAGAGATATTTTTTATGTTTCTTCTATGGATATGAGGATCTTATAAATCTAAAACTAAGTATTATTCCTCAATTAGGATTATGGGTAGCTCATAAATGATATTGAGTATACTATATGGATTTATAGTGATTATACCAAATCCATTGGGTGATGAAAACTAATTATTTCTATCCACCTCTCTGTTTTCCCCTCGCTTTTATAGAAAAATGCTTCTGCATATATGGCTTCATAGGACTCGAAGGGAGAACTATCACAATATAGTATGCGGACCATCCGATCGAATGGGTATTTAAAACACTGATGAAATGTTAAAGGTACTTGAACATGGATATTAAGACAATTCCTTATGAGAATAATGTTATTTACAATGTATTTAAATATTACCATGAAATTAGTGTTAGATGTGAGATCCCTGAACTGTTCCTTGAGCTTGATCTTCCTGGGAGTTCTTTACTAACTCTTATCATACCACTGAATAGTTGTATTAGTGAGATATAAATAACCCCTGCTATATCAAAAATTTAGGATTTTATAAATCAGTATGAGGTTTATCTTGGAACCATTTTAAATCAGATACCTTTATATTTCGATATTAACAAGTTTTCCATAAACAAATAGGGGTATGATATGTCCCGAGATAAACTCTTCATGGTCATGCTCTGTAAATGAGATTAGAATATGGAATTAGGATTGAATAGTATCCACTTGATAAACCAAATCTATATATACATATTTATTTAACATAAATAGACTATGGAGGGCATTGACGAGTTCCTCCCTATGTTTATATAAATGATGGAGCACATACAATATTGATATCTTATCTAGGACAACTTCTAACTATTTATGAATGTTGTATTTGTGATCAAGAAGTGATATCAAACCAATGTGGGGTGGATACATATTGTGAGGATCAGGGGATGAGGTAGTCGAGGTTATTGGACTTGTTTCTTGTGGAGAGGTCAAGGGAGCATTTTCTTCCAGTGGAATAGGTTGTTCCAAACCTCTATGTGGTTTGGACTGATTGGAAATCACACCCCCACTAGTAGGTAATATAATATAACTATGATGGGGTTACCCCCAGGGAGTTATGAGGCATATACGTGTTTCTTGGGATTACTGGAGCCCTCTCCCTTGAGTATCTTCTTCATTTATGTCCTCTGTGGGGACCTAACCAAGATATTTGTTCCAACCAAACCTATATTGTGCACTGTATTCTTAGCTACTTCGTCTTTGGCCTCCAGATCCCCAGTAAGGTATGAAGAACTAATTCTCAGTGGCATATTCATTATCAAATAAGGGGACTATCAAGTGTATTACATTTATAGAACCAAATATGAAATCATCATTAAATAATGGTTCTTTTTGGTGGGGTTGTGACCATACTTTAGATGTTACAGGACATATTCAAGAGTCAGGGCTTGTATGGGATCTGAATACGACACTTCCTCTTATATAACTTAATATTTTTGATGATTACTTTCACCTAACCAAGTAATTTTTAAGTCACTTCTCTAGTGTATGGAATAGTTGTGGATTTATGAATCTGTGTTCTCATGGTGGGATGAGCTCAATTTTCTGTCTTTCATGTCATCGAGTTGTCAAAATTCTACTCATTCATTGCCAAGACTTTTTTAAAATTTACACATTTTTATTATAGAGATGATTATACAAGTCACCTATTCTAGGGAGTTCTATAACATAATATGTATATTATCAATCATGATTTGTAGGATTTTAATAAATATGAAAATATCCAAGTTCGTGTGACCCATCCTCCAATGGAAAGGGTAGTAGCCAGGATGATCAGTGAGATTGACCTTTTTGGGTTTATTAGGATATGGAAACATGAGTAGGTTATTTTCCATAGATATAAGTAAATAAATAGGGAACTTATCCTTTTAGACATATTATACATTATTCGTCTATTTTAATAATATCATGCAACCCAAATCTCTTATTTACTCTGGGTGAGGGTGGTTTTTTATGTCACACAACTAGATGCTTTGGGTGATTCAAGGCCTACCTAGGTGCTTGAATGGTAACCACTGAGGTTTTGAGAGTAATGTCAATAGTTTTTACCATGACAATAGTTTTCCTCTATTCCATGGGCATGCGATAAGATTTTGACTGGTTCTTATGAATGAAATATTTTAGGTTCTGTTCCATTTTTGTTAATTAATAGAATCCACCTGGATATTTCATTAGTATAAAAGTTGTCTGTAGATCATCTAGGATATTTTCAACATATATTTACAGTAAATTCTTTTTCAAGAGAGGGATTCTAAGTGAATATGGTAAAACTTTTCATCTTGATATGAAGTCAAACAACCTCTTATTTTTAAATAGTTTGTAGTTTGTCATGATTAAAATTTTAATTTTCATCAACATAGAGATGAATTGATAAAGGAATTATTGAAGAAGGTATTACCATACTACAGTGGATCCTTCGGGAAGGTAATTGTACAAAACAAAGGTAAGACCTATTAGAGTCTATACAAAACATCTCATATTGGTCACCTCTAGAAAGACTCGAGGGCCCATCATCAGAAAAAAATGAGACATGAATTGTGTGAGATGTTGTTCTAAATAATCATCACCATCAAATGTGTAGAAGAATAGATCTGTGAAATTGGTTGGGGAGAAAGTCTCATCCACCCATTTGGGATATGTATTATTCGTAGGTTGTAAAGGTTCCTATCACCTTTACATGGGATCATTTAAGCATCCATAGAATTATTTTTATTGATATATTCAAGAGGGACTACTATTAAGGCCGCGTACCGTCTACAATGAGTGGGTGGGCCTTGATGAGGAAGTCCCACATTCATCTCCCACTTATTCTTGATCCATTATAAAACTAAAGGATCACCATGGTGGGGGAGATACTATCACTATAATGGAGGACATTGATGATGATTTTTGAGTTCCTCATTTATATTGACTGATTTTCGAGGTCAAAGAAATACTGATGCTCATATTAGACTCTTGTAGGAGGATTAAATCTTTTTAGATGTTTGGGGGAGGGATATTCATATCATTCTAAAGATGACATCCAATGGTAATGTTTCCCAATAGAATCACCTAGTTAAAATGTCTAGGATTTTGTATCTCATTCTATCATTATGAAAACATCTCTTCTATTGAAGGAATTTTATCTCCCTTGGGTGACAAGTGATATATAACCACTTATTTCCATTTATACTTGGCAATGTTCTTTCATAGAGCTGGAATGTAATTATTCAGAGGTACCAAATTTTTCATTCTCTATTAGTTATATTTTCTGATATACTTAGTTGGTGGATCCAGATCATCCCCTTATCAAGATATATTTTTCATGTCATATACCTCTACATTTTCATCTTCATACACATTATCTGTCATGTTTATATTAAATAATCTCAATGTGATGCATATGGAAATGATAGTTTTCTTATTACTATAAACGCAATAAGGTGATTCTGCACTGATTTTATCAGAGTTTTTTTCCAACCCCTTTCCTTATTGTAACTTTTTAGCCTACACCCCCTTATAGGGTTTGATTACTTTCATTTTATGTTCATCCAGGCTGAACCTATGACTAGTGGCCTTGAGGAAATTTCCAGTCATGTTTTCCACATGGACCCTAAATGTAAAAGTTTATTCTTATGGTGGGAGGAATGGATGGGATGAAGATCATTGATATTTAAATCCCATATTAGAGAAGACTGATTCCCATCATTGTTATGAAGATGAATATGCTGCCATACCATTGGGATGGGGACTATTCAGGGCCAATATTGGAAATTTTTTATCAGGTTGCTGAGGACTTTATGAATACAGTTGAGGATTTGATGACTCCATGTATTTTTATTAAGATATAAATTTCCTTGGACCTACTTGATAGGGTTGATCTAATACCACTGTTGATTTCTCCCAGACCCTATTAGGGTGTGATGAACATGGTGATGATGACTGAGATGTAAATTTCCCCAGTCCTGTGGGATGGGGCTGATTTTCATCTACTACCAATATTTCCTTAATCCTCTAAAGTATTGATGGTAAAATTGTTATAGGTGGTGATGGGAGTTATTTTATATTTTAAATTGTTACGTTGGAAAAAACTTCATATTCCATGTCTAAAACAAATTCCCATTGTAATTAGGTTCTATATATAAACGGTTGTTGGTTATCCCCTTCCTTTTTTCATGATATCCTTGTAAATTTAAAGTGAGAGCATTCCATTTTAGTGAAAAAATCAATCACATGTTACAAGGTCCCCTAATTTATATATAGGATATAAAATTATTGGACACCACATATAGGTAGTTTAGTTATTTTAGTGATGTGGTGAAGTGAAACATTCAATAAATTCCCTACACAAATACATATACATCGAGATGATTAAACAATTAGTTTCTAAAGAGTGGTGGGGTAATGGAGGAAATGCCATTATATATTTTTGTTGTTATTTTTCAGTTTTTATTTCTAGTCCATAGAGATAACATCTATGTTTGGTTGAAAATAGAGAGTATTAATGGTCTGATGGTGACCCACCAATCTTGGATAATGGTGGGGTCTAGACTTTAATTGTTGATTATTTTTTCACATATTTTGGAATAGTTATCAGATTCACTCCTTCTCCATCTCATATGTAATCCCATAGTTAGAAGTGATGAGATGCCATAACATGGTTTGATGGTTTTTTTCAGATAACTATCACTATATATAAATGTTATCTTCCTATTCATAAGATTTACAAACCTCCAGCTGATCAGACCACATAAGTTATCTATTGGGACAACATGATGACTGTGGTGAAGTGCAACTGGTATTTGGTGGGGAACTATATATTTTTTACCCAATTAATTTGTGTACCCCTATATATTAAGGTGTCTATGTCATGGGAACCTCTAGATATGGGGGTATCTAGGAAAGATCACTACTACAAAATCATCCTTCAACAATGATAAAAATGGCCTTCTGTAGTGCATGAAAAGCGCTAACAACCATTGTGAGATTAAAGGCACTTATATTTAATGAGTGAAATAAAATAACTGATAAGGGGGTCCTTTATCAATGATAAAAAATCACTAATAATATTTTCATTTATAAGTACTTATTTTATCATTGTTTAATTACACTTTAAAAAAAAAATTATTTAGTGTCGATAAAGTGTTCCTTTATCAGTGGTTTTAAAATCACTTATAATGGACCATTTAACAACGAATTATAAAGATATGATAATAAAACCTTTTATCAGTTCTTCCTAAAGTGATTATAAAATAACAAATTATGAGAAGTTTTATATTCTCTGATAAAGGGTCATACTATAGTGTTCTATTATATCATACTACAACACCAATGTAATGTGCTGTAAAAACACACCAAATAATAGAGACACCACCATATCAAACAAATAAAGTACCAATATAGAATTTAAATGAAATGAAATTTACAACACAAATAGAAGAAAAAATACCTATATTATAGAAATATCAAACATTGGTTAATACAATTACACATGTATAAATTATTACATTCATTAAAAAACATAAATGTTCATTTTTCATTTGATCAAAATACTGAATCATGAAATTTCTAAACAAAATGACCTAGATTGAGAAAAATTAAATACCTTTATAGGAAAAAAATTATTATTTTAGTACTAATATAAATAAATAAATTAATAGAACATGTTAATTTTTAACTAAACTTTGAGTCTTATCAGGAATATTGTATACCATATTGAGTTGTGGATGATTTTTCCACATATCACCATTCCATGTTCATATTAATACATTATCTCTGTAATAATTAATTAAATAAATATATGACAAATCCCTATCATGTCTGATTGGTTTTATGTGATTGATAATTTTTGAACTAAAATATCAATTCTAAACACATAACAGACACTATGAGTCATACCAGACACATTTCCTTTTGGATTGAGGTGCGACTGATATGTAAATCAATAAAATTACATATGGATAAATTTTATAATGCATCATAACAATCTGAATGTTTTTTCTCAGTTTTTAGTATGAAAGTTGTTCATTTTACTAATAATGATGTAAATTTTACGTACAAAGATGCACATTGAGTCATACTGATCTCACTATGCATCAGATTGAGATGAAGTTCATTACTACAAATATAAAATTACTTATGTATCATTTTATTAAATAATAAAAACAAACTAACTTATTTTTATGGGTTTTATGCATGTCACTTTTATTTTTTACCAAAATGTAATTTTAAATTACAAACACACTCTTTGACCCATTATAATCACATCGTATATCAGTTTGATGTGAAGAAAATTCTTACACATCATAAATGTGTAATTAATTTTTTTTTCATCAATTATAAATAAACTTTTTGTGTGTTTGATTAGTTTTCAATGAGTGAAACTTATTAAACAAAATTATCTATTATAAACCGATAACAAAATATTTGAGTCATACTGAGCACATTGTGTATCAGATTGAGGTTCAACTGATTCAGGAAATTCTCAAATTTTCTTATGTGTCTTTTGTGTAATGTATCAAACTAATCATAATGTTTTTTAGTTTTGAGTTGGCCAGTTTCCCATTTTACTAAAATTAATGTCAATTTTAAGTAAAAAGATGCACATTAATTCATACCAGTCGCACCATGCATCAGATTGATGTGAGGTTGATTCATACTTGCATTAAATTACTTATGAACCATTTTAAAAAATTATAAAAACAATACCAATGCATTTTATGGGTTTTGAGTGTGTCACTTTTTTTTTACTAAAAACTCATTTTAAACTAAAAACAAGAATTTTGACTCATTCTAATCACATAATGTATCAGTTAGATGTGAAATCAATTCCTAACCATAAAAAGTGACTTATGAATTATTTTCTTAAATTATAAATAAAATATAATCATGCTTGATCTATTTTCAGTGAGTGACACTTTTTGATCTAAAATGTCAATTTTAAATCATTAACGAACACTTTAAGTCATACATGGCCCATAATGTTTAAGATTGAGGTTCAAATAATTTATACACATATAAAATTATTAATGGATCATTTTAATAAAGTATGAAAATAATCGAAATGTGTTTTCTTGGTTAAGTGTAGGTATCTTTTCCATTTTACCAAAATTGGTTTCAATTTTAAGTAAAATGGAAAACATTAGGATATACCGGAACACTTTGTGTATGATTTTGGTGAGGATAATTTTTAAATTTATCTAATTACTTATGGATCATTTCCATATAGTGTCAAAAAAATATGAATGTGATTTTTTATTGAGCATGTTAATTGGATTTTTTACTAAAATGTAATTTATAATTGAAAAAACATACGTTGGATCATTCTAATCACATTGTGTTTCATTTAGACATGAAACAAATTTGTAAACCCAAAAATGACCTTTGAATAATTTTCATAATTTATCAAGAAAATTTGAGCATGTTTGATCAGTTTCCAATTAGTTACACTTTTTGAACTAAAATGTCAATTTTTAACTGAAAACTGACACTTTGTGTAATACTGGCCACATCGTGTATCAGATTGAGGTGAGAATGATTCATACATGTTACAAATTACATACAAATCATTTTACTAAAGTATAAAAAAACAAATAATGTGTTTTATCAAATTTTTTTATATAAGTTTCTTTTTTACAAAAATTCTAGTCAAATTTAAATAAAAAATTAACATGGAGTCATGTCGGTCACACCATGTGTCAGATTGTGGTGTGGATGATTCTTAGACATCCCAATGTCTTAGAACAATCATAACTACCAATGTTACAATTACATCCATTAAATTTATTTATAAAACTGTCAACACTATATATTTACTCGTTGTTCTTAGGGGAAAAACCATTCTTGTTATTGAAAGTTAGAAGATTAGAGGAATATCATTTTCCAATTATATCATATAATCTCACCATAATGACTACATGATATTCCTGTACTCCTCTAGCTTTGAACAATAATGGTTTTTCTAATATTAACATAAAATCAATATGACTTCCCAAAATTAATTTGAAAAAACTTAATATGTATTGGATGAAAATGGCATGGAAATTAATTTACAAATACTAGATAAAATGATGACAAAATTATTTAAATGGTTAGTAGGGATTGGGATTTTATTATTTGTTGTATAAATTCTTGAAAAAAGTTCCTTGTTTTCATTATCAATGTTTCATGCTCAAAGTCTAATCTCTCATGATCATGAGAATCTTCGAAAAAACCACCCCAAATTGAACAAAATAATTCACCTATATATGAAAACAATTATTACGTGATTAAAAATAAAAAGAAATAAATTAAACTTAAAAATGAAAAAATTCATTAATTAAAAGTAAAATTAATTTACTGTGAAAACATCAAGATCACTTCGGTGATTAAGCAGAGAGGGCGTTGTTTCTCTTTCTACAAAGGCCTGAAAATGGAATGAAATATTCTAAAATGAACTATCTCTTCAAGGAATATTGGAAATTAAATCAGAATTATATTATATAATATTTCAATAAATTAGATTAAGTATATCATAACATTACCACTTCATCTTCCAAAAGTGTTTCCTTTATTATTGTTTTTTATTCCATGTGGTTGGTAACATAATCATGTGTAGAATAAATTATATACATAGTAGTCAAAAATATAATTCATATTATGAAAATCTAGTAGAGAGAATATATTATTATGTGAAAAATATAGTATATCAAAAAACTATTTTAAATTTTCATTGAATTATATTTATTTTTTTAAATGATTTAGGGATTTGGTTCCTCTATCAAGAATCCAAATCCCCTCTTTGTGGCCCCCTATATCATACTAGAAATTATCAAAATTAGGGCCTGCATGAACTGATTGTGATATTTATGAGAGTGAAATCCTCAATTTAATTTTCATTTGACCTAACATTTTTTTGTCTCTAGTGGGAAAATCAATCCATTCATGTTTTCTTGATTTGAGATATAAAATTCATTCACTAATTGTGACATTATTATGGACAAATTGTCTTTTTCTCCTTCCGCACTAAAATTCACATTCACGAAGCCCATTTCATCGAATTTCACTACAATAATATTTTCAACCAATTTACAAAGGAAAATTATTACTTAAAATGTTGTATAATCCAACACGTATATCTATTCAATAATTCCAAAATATGAAATATTTTTAAAAATTGGATTTCTATCATTGGAACTAGATATGTGAATTGCTTCTGCCACAATCGTAACACTAGTATTTCTCATCATAATACATTCATCGTGTTATTTTTCATAAAACATATAACCATTTTTTACAAAACCAGTGTATGATATAACATTTTAATTCAGTCCCCTCCAAAGCCATTGAAGTCATTCAAAACTTGAATTCTTATTTTTAGAAAAATCATTATAAATTTGATCTCGTAAATTTCATATAAACTGTTAATTATGTGTATCTACTATCCATCCATCATCCCTGAATGGATTCAAATATTTAAGAATTCATTTTTGGAATTCAATTGATGGATCGACATCTTTAAGATTATTTATAATGTAAAGGTGTTATTTCTCCCTCTATGTCATGAAAATTATAACGACATCTCTTCCAAAAATTCATTATCCCATAAGGTGTTCACTATGATGAGACTTTTTGAAACTGATGTTATCAACATCTTATAGGTAATTAGTACAAAATTAAATATCATATTCAATGATATATCATTCTGCAATAAAACCTTCTAGATGACTTTTATTCTTGACATAACCTTTCCAAATCATAATATACCTATGAATGGGGTACATACATCTTATATGGACATGAACACATATTGGAACATCTCTAACAAAGTGAACCCTCAGGTGGAAAATTATATCTAAGAATGATGGTGGGAATTGCATTTTTAATTCACATAATAAGACTAAAACCTCCTTATTCATGATTGTAAACGTCACTGGGTCTATAACATTATGGAATATGGATTTAAAAATGAAGTAGATTTTTGTTAATGTATGCCTTATATTTTTGAGGTAGAATGTAATTGAATGAAGAAATCATAAAATCTTGCATCAAAACATGACAGTCTAATGATTTTAGTAATTATAACTTCAAATTACTCAATGAAATTTCATTCTTAATTTTTGATGGATTCCATGTGGAACTTTTACACTATTAAGGAAATGGAAGATTTAATACTTTTCTGGTCTGGATAGGGTGTATGTTGATGAGGGAAGAAAATTCCACCTTTTACCCTTCACCAGTTCCAACTCTTCCCTTATCCCAATTTTAATCAAGTATAACCTAGACTATATGCCATGTTTCATTTTTCTAGGAACATTTACTAACATTCCAATAAGATTATCAAATACATTTTTCTCTAAATGAATGACATCAATAAAACTTATGACATACAAAAAATCCCCATTCGATAATTCAAAGGAAATTTATCTCTTCTTCCAACATGATTTATTAAAGTTTTTTGAAAATGGTTCACCAAAAATAGTTTTAATATATTTTACATTATCGAATAGTTGATCAATCGTAATTGGTGACAGTGTTGTACCTTGTTTGATATTCCCACTGAATGTTTCCATCCATGATTAGTATTTATGTGATCAAGGTAAAAATTTTCAATTTTCTAAAAACATGGATTTAGATGAATGTTTCAAATGAACTAATTCTGTGCATTTTTCAAAAATGAGACTCCCCAAAATCCGTTTAATACTATAGCTTAATAAATTTCCATAAACAGGGAACTCATTTATCATCCTGTACAATATGGCCCTCAATGTGAATTCTCCACTTCTATAGGAACCATACATTGTATCACCTGTATCCCTCATCAATTTTAGATATTTGATCAATGGATTTAAATTGGCATCTATATCATTACCAATTTTCTTTGGTATAGATATAAGTAGAGAGAACATAATGTATTCGAGTTTCATGGACAACCATGGAAGAAAGTTATAATTTTCCAACATGATGGGGCATGCATTGGGAGTACTACAATATACACCAAATTTATTTGTTCCTTCTATATAAAAAAAAGATGAATGTTTCTTATATCATTTCCAAATTCAATATACTCGTAATCAATTTTATTCTACTATGGAGAATCTGATGGATGATGTAGGTTCCCATCTTCAATTCTTGTATGTGCATGCCATGCCAATTATCTTATGGTTTGTTGACATCCATATAGTTTTCTAAACTATGGAATGATATTAATGTACAATACATATTTCAATGTACATGATTCATTTTTATTTTATAGATATTTCCCAGACATAGGGAATTTGATGAGTTATTTATAGTCCTTGCCAAACAATATGCAATCATTGGATAAAAATGTATTTTTAGAGGTCATTCCCATTGAACATAGAATTTATTTATTATCATATGTTTTATATGGGATTTCATTTTTTACGATATATTCTAATTTATGAGACCAATTAGTTTTGTAATGTTGGTGTCACTCCATCCACTGTCCGCATTCAAATTATACAACTTTAATACATCTGAAAATATTGGGTATTTTATAAACCTGGTATAAAATGGTTTCTTAGAACAACTATTTTTCTTCTCAATGAAATTTGGACAATAAAGAATGTCATATTTAATTTCCACTGATATTTATTCTAGGAAATATCCAACATCATTTACAATAGTATTCATATCAAATTATTCATAAATTACTGTATCATCCCAATCAGTGTGAAAATTTAGTTTTTCGCTATGTTTAGTCCAACATTTATAGATCTGATCTATTCCTTGAAAAATTAAATTTTTTTCCAACTATTACAAACAAATTTGTCTTGAATAAAAAACATAAACATATACAATGTATTTGGTATTGGTAGTATGCATGCTCTCTTGAAAACACGATGAACTCTTTAACTATATCTTCAAACTCTTTTGTCAAAAAATTAGCGTGCATCCATTATCAATTAATATTCATCATATTGTATTCAAAAAATATTATTTTTTTACAATAAATAAATATATTAACATTATATATTCATTATAAAAGGTGAACGTTATAGACAATTCTAATAAGGGAACCCCAACATTTGATAATTTCAAATAATTTTAGTATGTAGTAAGGAAAATGGGTAATTGAATTTAAAAAAATTATTCTACCACTATGATAGGTGTTATCCTTTTAATTTATTCAATGGTTAAAGTTATGGGAAAAATTTCTTCCCATAAACTCATATCTTGAAGATTTATCAATGAATATTGTTGTTTGACACACATCCTCCATCTCTTGTGGATATAAAAATATGTTTCTTTAAAATACTCTAAGAAGTAGTTATCCATGGGATGACTATTTCTCATATAAGTACATGAAACATAAAATAGATGGGTAGTGAGTCTCAGACAAAAAAAATACAATAACTATTTGGGATATGAAACTAATGAGATTGAATGATCTCTATAAATGATATGGAGATGAGTGTCAAGAAAAAATTGATATAATAAGTATATTTTGACAGACATAAAGTCTTCCTTAAATACCCTAAACAAATGAATATATAATATATGCAATTAATGATTAATAAGAAACCCAAATTTGTAAACAAAAATAATAAATTCTCATTTAATTAATCAAAATATGAAAATGTATTGATAATTTTTTAATAAATATAGAGTTATTTAATATACATTGATGGAAAGCATAGATTCCTAGGGGTGGAAGAAATACACGTAGACCTACTATGACGAATACCTAAAAGTAAATTCTAATATTTATAATTTGATAACTTCCATTATATTTTTTTGGAACAAGTGGGGTAATATCCTAAAGAAATATTACATTAAATATAAATGGTATATCAAATATTTGAAAAAATCTAAAGACCCTTGGGATGTCATATCACCTAAGGACCCATCCAAAAGATTCTAGGGAGGTGATCACATATGATCTACCCGTATAAAGGATTATAGGGAGGCTATATAATACACATTGACTCATCCTTGAGATTCTAGGGAGGTCTATAAAGAATTTATCATAATAAATAATACACATCAATAAGATATATCAGACAAAAGGGAGAAAACACACCAACCCTGGAAATATCTATTGCATACACACTAGAATCTACTAAGATGGATTGAATCTTATGAGGTCAAATTTTATATGTGTACTACCCATAAATCACTCATAAATCTATGTGGAATCACAAAATTAATAGATCTATAAAACATCACTCCCCATCTGAAGTCTCTACTACACAAATACAAAAAAATAGAAATTCTGTTTATTGAGCTAGGAAGCAGTCTCAAAGGCTACCCAAACACCATCATGATAATTAATACATATAAAATTATATAGATGATGTAAAATGGTATTTGACTTCAACCATATGGTTAATTCCACTATTTATCAATTGAAAATAAATAATGGTTCATCCGAACTTTCACATACATAAAATTGTATCTCACAAATCCACTACATTAATTTTAAAATCCCATAACAAGTTTCTAGAACCATTGATGTTTTACACCCTGAGTTCCCCACATGAAAATAGAGTAATACTTATGTTTGAGACAAAGTAGATAAATATTTATGTTAAAAACTTGGATTCATTCAACCCATTAATAGTTCGAGCCTTGCATTTGATCCTCGGATTTGGTAGAGGCTTGATTGAAGGTTTGATTCACCAAGGAGGAGCACCGATAGAGGGTGAATTCATAGGAATTCATCAAATATTGTGACTATTTCACAACTTTTTAGAGATTTTGAAATAGACCACGAAACTTTTATCAGTGATTTTTAGCACTAATAAATCAATACCATTATTAGTGCTAAAAAATGATGAAAAAGATCCAATTTATCAGTGAATATTACTTAAGTGCTGATAAAGGATTTATAATTATAATTATAAATTAAAAAGTGTATATATATAATTATATATATAATAAATCTAAATGAATATAAATATAGTAGATATATTCTTTATTTAAATATATTAATTATAACTTTATAATTATTTGAATATAAAATTACTTATTTAGAAGTATATAAATATTTTTTTAAAAAATAATATTTATATCATTATATATATTTATATAATTATATTTATATAAATAAATATATATATATTTATTAAATATATATCATTATAAATATCTTAAATATATTCACTATCTAAATAATTTATTATAAATTTAATAATTATTTAAATATATATAATTATTATTTATATTTATTTAAATATATATAATTCTTTATTTATAATTATATAAATACATAAAAAATAATATTTATTTAGTTATAATAATAAATATATAATTGTATAAATATAGTAAATGTAAATTTATAAATATATTTTTTACAAATATTTTTTTAACATTATTAATTAATATTCAATGTTAAGTGAACTCATGTTAAAAATGAGTGAAATTGAATAAATTAAAAATAAGTAAACTATTAAAAGACAGATAAGTTTTGTGTGTGTACATTGTACATAAAAATTAATTAATTATGTATTTGTGAAATCAATATTACACACGTTTGATCTATGTTAAATTGGAAAATCAAAGGACATTCAGTTATGTCCATTACTCTATGCATAAAGCAATATTTGTGTTATATAAATCATATTCATATACTTCGATATATATATATATATATTTCTATTTATATATTTAATATAAAATATTTATTAACTTTATCAATAATTTTCTAATTACTAAAGTGTATAATAGTTTTATCAATTTACTTATTTTTAATATATTTTTGTTTAATTCTCATTCTTCATATATTTATATATTTAATATATAGTATATACTATTATTTATAATTTATATACAGTACAACCAATTCATTAATACTTATCAATAATTATTAAATTAATAAAAAATTTATTATTATTTTTAATAAACTAAATTTTTATATTTTAATTATTTAAATTTATTCTGACTTTTATCAGTTCTAAAATGGAACATAAAAAGGATCTCTTTATGAGTGCTAAAAATAATGTGATGATAAATGGTACCCATTATTAGTGCTAAAAATAAAGCACTAATAACGTTTACACTTTATTAGCGCTAAAGATAAAGTGCTGTAATTTGTACCATATATTAGCGCTAAAAAAGAACTTAAATGTGTGCATTTATCAGTGCTAAAAATAAGGTTTCTATAAAAGGAATTTTATCAGCACTTTGTTTAATGATTATAAAGGATCACTTTTTATGCACTTATGTAATGTGCTTATAATGGTCAACATTATTAAAGGAATATTTTATAGTAGTGGGGGAGGATTTCCATGTCTGAGGGAGAAATCACAGTGGGGTGGTTAGCCATGATGGTGTCTAGAGTATAGTCCCTACGATCCATCTCCACATTACCATGAGAAGGACTATCGAGGTAATTATCTCATTCTTCTTATGTTTAAGAGATGAATTAACATTGAGGTGTTTAAGATATTCATTGAATAGACTCATGGACACTAAAATTGAAAAGTTCATGGATATATGGCTCATTCTGTGTCAGGCCGGAATATGCTGACCTGCCTTTTGAGGTTGGGCTAGCATATGATCCTCATCTATGGAGGATTCCATAATTTGTTGATAAATATCTGGTTCTGTGGGAATATTATCGTATAACTGATAAGGTGATGCAATATTATGATGATAAATAGTATTTTCAGTAGGAATATGAGCCTTCTTGTGGGTGGTTTCTAGAATATATAGATTATCCCTAGATTAAGTGAGGATATGATCCCAGTTCAAATATTTATTTCCCGTTAGATATTGATGAAGGAATTTTGGATTGGGAGAATCGATATGAACCTCCTCTAGTATAACCTCTAAAAGATGTTTGTAAAGACCCAGACCTTAGTTTCTAGGAGTCAGTACTAAAATATGTTGGGTACAATTTTTTAGAAAGTAAACTAAATATTTAAAAAACATACAACATAACAAACAATCTTTTACCAGCCTCGGTTTTGGAGAATTAGGAATTTAGTATTATATTCATATACAATAGTAAAAAATTTAGTTAACATTAAGGAAAATAACACTAAAGCAACTCTTCCAAATTTATAAATTCATTATAGCACTTCCACTAAACATGTAAGAAAAATTTAAATATATAGGGTGAGCATAAAATTCACAGTAATGGATTTTTAAACAGAAACATTAATAAATAACGTTCTTTTAAATGATTTATTTAAAATAAATTCTTTAAATAATGAGGTTAACATTTCTCAGAACATGACATCATTATTTTCATGAGTGATTTTGATAATGGATTTAAGGATAAACTTTTGATCAATATTTCTAAACATATTTAACTGTTATGAAAAAAAAATTAATTATAAATATATGCCCACACTTGAATAGAAATTCTTGAAATTCCACATACATGTTAGATAATTTCCATACAAAATTATGTATGACATGTAAGGTGTGCAGATACAGTTATTCACAAGAAATGTTACTTTTTTTTTATTTTCACAGAGAATGACATAAATATACATAAATGAAAACCATGAAATGATTGATATGTTATAAACATATGTTTATGGATTGGAGGTGAACAATTAAACCTTCTTAATAAATTATATACATAACTATTAAACATTATCCCTTTCACAGTTGAAAATGTATACCAAATTAATACATGTTCATAAGAGAATTATAATTATCCATGGGTATACTACTAATGTTATAATCAAATGGACATTCATATTCTATAATCATTATGTGGGAATGTATAAGGTATGACATCATAAACATTATTCCATGTCTTCGTGCCAATACCATACATAACAATTCGGTCAATGACTCATATCGAGACATAGATTGCCTCATAAGACCTACTGATGCTTCAAGATGCTATAGAGGGCCTCACCCATTCCATAATAAGTCTTATGAATTCCTCATATGTCAAATGAAATATTTATTTAAATCAAATTGTCCCATACCACATTGATTTATTTGATTATTAATCATAGGTGAAATAAATTCATTAAACAATAAAAAGTGTCCCATTTCACCTTAAAAACATTATTTCCTAATACATATATTTTCATAAAAAGATACACATCCTAATAAAATTTATTGTCTTTGTTTGTATGTCATCAAAAAAATGAATAATTAAAGAAATGCACATTTAATCAAAAATTAATATAATGTTTTGTCTTAGATAAATAAATAGTATTTTCACGTGAAATGGAAATGTTTATCTCATGTAGTTGAGTAAATAAATTATACAATAGATAAATAGGTTTTTAACATGAAATGATAACTCATTTAAAAATTTCACATAAAATGACATGTTTACCCCCTGAAAATAGAGAAAAACGTATCTATAGGGTTTTAAATTAACTATAAAATACACATCATTATAATTTTTAAATAGAAAATAAGGACTAACTAAGAATAAGTTGTTTGTACACACACACATATATATATATATTTGTGTGTGTGTGTGTGTGTATATATATATATAACTATATGTATACACACACTTATATATATTTATATAACAACTTTGAAAACCATGATAATTTCAAAATAAACTAAGGTATTTAGAAATACGGTTCAATGAAAGAGAACCCTTAAGAATATTATAAATATAAACACTAAAAATATTTAGTTATATATGTGTGTATATACATATGTATATACACACATGAAATTAATTTAAAAAAAACATCATTTCTTGATAATACAAATATTACCCCTGAAATTATTAGATTTCAGGAATGGGAATTCACTTAAAACAAGAAGACACAATCATAAATGAAATTTGTGTTAGAAAATTATGGTTTTGCATGAATATATATACATACATATAACTATATATATATATATATACATTTTCAAAATCAAATGAAAATAATAAAATTCACATACATGATTTTGATTAGAAGTGGGATGAGAGTTCATGGAATTGAGAGAGAGAGAGGGAGAGAGACATGATGAAGAGAAATTTTGGGAAGCCGTTTGGGTGTAATGTAGGTTTTAAAAAACAATGTTTGAAAATATTTATCCAAAAATACCAAATCCAAAAAAAAAGGTTTAATTAGTGCAAATCCAATGTTCAATAGGGTTAATTGACACCCAGAAATTATAAAAAAAATAAAATAAGGAGGAGGATCTGATTCATGGACAATGATGTTTGGTTTTAAAATAACACCACATTTATAAAATAAAATGATGGTTGAGACTAAGGGAAACACCTCGTGAAGAATCATGTGAAAGAGAATATGGAGAGAGGCCAATGGATATAATATTTGATAAGAATAGTTGTGAATCCATGAGGAAGAATAAGAGAGAAGAAATGAAAAACATAGATTAATTATGGTCCGATCGATGGGTTATGATTAACCCTAAAAACATTTAACAAGGGAGACAAGCGAGTGAGGAAATGAGTGTCCTAGATTGATCAGGGAATTCGATCAGATGGCCTAAATTGATCTTGCATGTTTTTAAATGATGGAAAAAAGAGAATAGATCATGGATTTTTTCACATGGCCACAATGGATATGTGGGTTTTAAAAAGGTTGAGCAGTCTAGATCTAACGCGGTTAGATTAGACGGTCCGCCAAAACAAGCGGCGATAATCCGCGACATTGGGGTTTGAATGGTGTACTTGTGTAGATGGTCAGGATCTCATACTATGATATTATATGTTTTATATTGTGTACTATGGAAAATTACATGTCCCACATCGAAACCCAATTGGTTTCAGGACCACCATATAAGGCTCACGGTGTGGTGCCGTCTTCCGATGACACAAGCACACACAATGGAGTCCTCACACATAGGACTCCACCCACGGGCACATAGCCCACCCTCTGCTCATGGTTGGCCTGCACCTATACATGGGCCTATGTGCGGCTTTCCTCTACTATGCTTTCTTGAGTTTTCTGACATGCTCGATCCTCCATGGGTTTCGATAGATGCCTCCTTGTTGTGGTTCACCGGATACCCCAAAAAGTAGAGGTGTCCCATTAGCATAGGTGTGAAACACATTTTTTATACAAGTTTAAGATAAAAATTAGATTTTATAAAAAATATTAGTCACGGAAACAATGAACCAATATTTACTATTTAAATTATTGTAAATAAAATGAATCTATCATTAAAACTATTCCATTTTAATTTGAAACACTTTTCAGAATAAAAAACATAAATTACTAATGTTTAAAACCAATGTTTTATATTTTAAAATATAAAAATTAAATAATAACCCATTAATAAAACCTTTAATTTCATTTAAAAAAAAGTTATTTAAAAAAAAATTTAATGCATTTAACACTTAAAATACACAACGACCATAAAAAATAAATGATCTTGTGAAAACCCCAATAACCAAGGTTGTTCGACTTAGTAGGGAAAAACAATTCTTGGAATTGAGGCAAGAGTAAGAGTCAGTGGATGCCTATGAAGAAAGGTTCACTCGATTGGCAAGGTATACTCCAAATTTTATCCGAGACCTTGATAGTAAAATCAATCATTTTTACTCAGGATTAAAGCCAAAATATCGAAGGGCATTAGCTTCTCGTGAGTTCAAAAGTTATGAAAAGATTTTTCGATGTGCTGAGAAGGTGGAAATGGAGTTTTCCAATGATTAAGTGTTCTATAACAACCAACAGAAGAAGAGACCGAGGTGGTAGGAGAAAGGAAAGAATTCATCAAAAAGGTCTGACAGTAAGAAAACTAAGTATCCAGTTTGTGATAAATGTGTGAAAAGGCATCATGGGGAATGTCTTCTGAATTCTGGAAAGTGCTACCGATGTGGTAAGATGGGACATAGGGCTCGTGATTGCACTGAAAAAGATCAAGGTGATGGTAAGTCCAAAATTGATTTGCAGTTAGTGAAATGTTTTAAGTGCAATGAGATGGGTCACTATGCAAACGAGTGCCCAACAAAGATCTTGAGTGATGGGAAGCAGTTAGAATACAACCAGAAAGGGGTGGTGAAATTCTTTACAACTACTTCAGCAGATATCGATCCATCAAATGAAGTTGTATCAAGTACTTTGTTTGTTTTTTCAGATTATTCCAGTGTGTTGTTTGATTCGGGGTCTACACATTCTTTCATCTCTAAAAACTTTTCTAGTAAAATGGGGATACCATCTTAAGAAATGACTCCTGAACTTTTGGTAAAAACACCTGGGGGGAAATGTTGAGGCGAAAAGAATTTATAAGAATCTTCCTATCCTTATCTATTGAAAGAACCTACTTGTGAACCTTATTGTTTTACCTCTAGTAGAGTTTGATGTTATCCTGGGTATGGATTGACTCTCTATTTACCATGCTAATATTGACTGTAGAGCTAAAGAAGTTTATTTTTAGAAAGACTTTCAGTTTTTGTACAAGAATGAACCCTTACTGTTGATAACATATCAAGAGGCCGAGAAACTTGTAAAAGATGGAAATGAATGTTACCTTGCAAATATTGTTAAAAACAAAGGAACTGTTCAGATTAATGATGTGCCAGCAGTAAATGAGTATCCTGATGTTTTTCCTGACGAGTTTCTTGGAATAATACCAGACCGAGAAGTTGAGTTTACTGTAGACTTACTTCCTGATGCTAATCCAATTTCAAAACCCACTTATCAAATGGATCAAATTGAACTTTTAGAGTTGAAGGATCAATTGCAAGATTTATTAGAAAAAGGTTTCATTCGACCTAGCACATCACCATGGGGTGCTCCTGTTTTATTTGTTAAAAAGAAAGATAGTTCAATGAGACTTTGCATAGATTATAGATCCTTGAATAAAATCACTGTTAAGAACAAATATCTTTTGCCTCATATCGATGATTTGTTTGATCAGCTCAAGGGAGCTCAGTATTTTTCAAAGATTGACCTGAGATCGGGGTACCATCAGCTGATGGTAATGGAAGCAGATGTTCCGAAGACTGAGTCTCATACAAGATATGGCCATTATGAATTTTTAGTAATGCCTTTTGGGATAACCAATGCACCTTTTGTATTCATGGACTTAATGAATAGAATTTTACATGAGTTCTTGGATAAGTTTGTGGTTGTTTTAATTGATGATATTTTGGTGTTTTCTAAAAGTAAAGAGGAACATAGAAGGCATTTAAGGGTTATTTTGAAATCCTTAAAAGAAAATAAATTGTATGGGAAATTCAGCAAGTGTGAGTTTTGGTTGCAACAAATTTCTTTCCTTGGTCACATTGTTTCTAAAGATGGGATAACTGTTGATCCTGCAAAAACAAAGGTTGTGGAAGAATGGCAAAGACCCACAAATGTAACCGAGATTCGTAGCTTCTTTGGTTTGGCAGGCTATTACCGAAGGTTTGTTAGAAATTTTTCCCGATTATCTAGTCCAATGACTAAGCTAACTCAGGAGGGTGTTAAGTTTATCTGGACAAAAGAATGTGATGATTGTTTTCAGGAATTGAAAAGAAGATTGGTGAATACTCCAGTTTTGGCACTACCTTCGAGGAATGGGGAGTTTGTTATCTACAATGATGCTTCATTGAAAGGACTTGGTTGTGTTCTTATGAAAAATGATCAGGTAATTGCTTATGCTTCACGTCAGTTGAACACTCATGAGGTAAATTACCCTACACATGATTTGGAATTAGCTGCTGTTGTTTTCACTTTAAAAATTTAGAGGCAACATTTGTATGGAGTAAAGTGTGAAATATATACCGATCATAAAAGTTTAAAGTATATATTCACTCAGAAATAATTGAACATGAGACAGAGGAGATGGCTAGAATTAATCAAGTATTATGATTGTACAATTCATTACCATCCGGGAAAAGCAAATAAAGTGGCTGATGCTTTGAGTCAAAAAATTAATGCTTCATTAACAATGTTGCATTTGGAACGTGATCCTTTGGTTAAGGATTTGATGAACTTTGGCATAAAAGTTGTTGGTGTAGGATGTCCTTCTATTTTGTTTCAGGTATTAGTGAAATCTTTTCTATCTAACAGAATCAAGCAAGCACAGAAGCAAGACAGTGAGTTGTAGAAAAAGGTAGAGCTAGTTCAGAAAGGTAAGTTGCCTGAATTCAACATTGATAATGATTATGTTTTGAGATTTGGGAAGAGATTGTGTGTGCCTTGTGATTCACAGTTGAAGAGAGAGTTGTTATGTGGAGCTCATAGTTCTCCGTTTTCAGTTCATCCTGGCAGTACTAAGATGTACAAAGATCTGCGGGAGTATTACTGGTGGGATGGAATGAAAAGAGATATTGCTGATTTTACTATGAAGTGTTTGACATGTCAACAGGTTAAAGAAGAGTGGCAGTTACCTAAAGGGATGCTTCAGTCTTTACCAGTTCTAGAGTGGAAATGGGAAAATATATCCATGGACTTCGTTGTGGGATTGCCGAAGACACCTCGAGGTGATAATGCAATCTGGGTTATTATTGATCGCTTGACAAAATCTTCTCATTTCCTTGCTATACGTGATACTTTTTTGCCTAGATCAAATTTCCCATTTGTATCTTAAAGAAATAGTTAGGTTACATGGAGTTACTCTCTCCATTTTATCTGAATGTGATCCCAGGTTCACTTCTAACTTTTGGAAATGCCTTCAGAAGTCGTTGGGTACTGAATTAAATTTTAGTACAGCTTTTCATCCTCAGTCAGATGGACAGTCAGAATGAACAATTCAGACTTTGGAAGATATGATACGTACTTGTTCGATGGATTATCAGGGAAGTTGGGACCAACTTATTTCATTGGTTGATTTTTCTTATAATAAGAATTTTCATTCCAGTATACAGATTGCACCATTTGAGGCGTTATATGGGAAGCGGTGTCGAACTATAGATTTTTGGGATGAAGTGGGTGAAAGGATGTTGATGGGACCAGAATTGGTAGAAGAGATGGCAGAAGAAGTTTAGTTGATTCAGAAACACATGAGAACAGCTCAGAGCAGACAGAAAAGTTATGGAGACAACATGAGGAAGGATCTCTCTTTTGAGGTAGGTGATCATGTTTTTCTTAAAGTATCACCATGGAAAAGTGTGATGCGATTTGGTAAGAAAGGAAAGCTAAGTCCAAGGTTAATTAAACCATATGAAATTCTGGAGAGAGTTGGATCAGTTTCATACCGATTGTCTTTACCTCCTAGTTTATCTCAGGTACAAAATGTTTTTCATGTTTCGATGTTAAGAAAGTATATGCCAGATCCATCTCATGTTTTGAGTCCAGAGGTAGTTCAGTTGGAAGAGAACCTATCTTATGAGGAAAAACCGGTCCAGATTCTTGACCATAGGGAGAAAGTGTTACGGAATAAGGTGATTTATCAGGTAAAGGTTTTGTGAAAAAACCACGTGATTGAAGAGGCAACATGGGAATCTGAAAATGCAATGAGGGATGAGTACCCCCACTTATTCGATAAGTAAATAAATTGCGGGGACACAATTTTCTAAAGGGGGTAAGGATGTAACATCCAAAGTAAGTAATTAATAATAGATATCTTTATATATGTCTATTAATGAATTAGATAGTGTTTTAGAGGCTTAAAATTAGAATAAATCCAATCTTAAGCATGAAATACACTAATATTTTTACAAGATTATTTTACTGCTTTTTTATGGAAAACCATTTTTAAATCAAACAATTGAAAATTTTATAAGCTCTATTTTTCAAAATAAACTTATTATTTATTATTGTGACATTTAATTTTACATTGCATAATTTTTTGGTATTTTTCTGACAATGTTCATTTTTAATGAATAGTGAAAAATACTGCATTTTACATCAAAACTGCTTTTTCATCTAATTTAATTATATGGTTAGATTAACTTTTGAATTGTTTTTAATGTTAAATTAGAATATATTTTTACCATTTAATCCAATAGTGGTTGTTGGAATTATTTTCACTTTGAAATTGGACTTAAACTATTGTCAATATTTTAATACTTATTGTTTCATAAAAACACTCTATTTGCTCTGACAACGGTAATTAATTATTAAATTAATTAATGTAACTTATATTTTTTTAATTTTTTAAAATAAACATCATTTTTGAATTCAGAATATCAAATATATCATAGGGTGAAGTTTTGGTATTTTTCTGAAAAACTTCAATTTTTGATGAATAGTGAAACCACTAAGTGGTACGTAAAAACTGATTTTTCATTTAATTGAAATTTTACCACCTATGTGTTTTGAATTTCAAAAATCCAAAATACATGGTTGTCATTAAGAAGTAAAATGTGGTTCAATGGGATTAATATAATTTTTTGGTGAATAGTAACTTTTATGTTTATTAATTGCGATTAGAGGTAATTAGTGTAATTTAAGGTAAGAATAATGTTTTAATAATATGAAATGAACTTGAAACATGTCCAACCCTTATTGGATTTGTCATGTCCGACCAAGAAAATCCATGGGTCAACTTGGGGACCCCATGGAGCCACTTTGGAAGGAAAATGACATTAATATCTTTTTATTTAATGTAAAAGTAAAAATGACACAAACATGATTTGTTTTACTAAAACAATTTTTAAATGGGGTTATACAAGTCATATTTTTGACTATAAATAATAATTGGAAATATAAAAATATTTCCTACATCATAGTATTTTTTTTATAATTTTCAAACTTTAAATAAATTAAATTATTTATGACACCATGATGATGCAGCGATGACCTCATTATTTAACGATTTAAATAAAATGAAACGATAATGTAAAATCTAAGACCTACACTTGTCAAAAACATATTGGATGGGTGGATTTAGAACCCTTATCATATTATCCTCGAAATATATCAATGTGGGACCTTTTAAATCCGAAACGCATTTTAAAATAAAGTAACATTTCTTTACTTTCCAAGAGTGCGCCTCCTCTCCTCTTATAAAAGGCCCCCACCTCTACCTCCTTACCCACACATCCAAAGCCTTTGCCTCAGCCAAACCCTGCCCATTTTGTCTCTCAACATCCCTATATAACTCTTAGAAGCCTCACATTGGGCAGAAGTCTTCCCAAGGAAGCCTTTGTGCTCAAACCAAAGGGAGTTACCCGATTTTAAGGTAATGTCTTCACTTGAGTCCTTTTGTTTTATTTTTCTTCTCCAACCCCCTAAAATCTTTTTATTAATTTCTTTTTTAACAAATAAAGTATCTTAAATATACTAGGATGTTGTTATAAGAAGGATTCTAGCTACACTTACACACACCTACATCTAATGGTTAAAGAACATACTGTTTCCGTGGATGGAGAATTTCTGCCTCACAAAACGATGATTGTTAAATATTCTTCTAACACCTTAAAATGAGTCCATTAAGATGTCACTACATTTATATATGATATATAATATATTTATGTTTTACTTAAGCTTCTCTATTTTTCATTTATGACATACCTTTATGGTTTCCATTAACGGTAAATGCGATATCTTCATTTTAGGAAGTGCGGACTACCGCCCCTCAAAGTGATTTGATTCGTTAATGCCATATGTGGGACGTATAAAGGATGTAATTAATGATTTTATATATGATATTATACTGGAATTATAATATACCATTATATCATTATGATTCCATTCCATAAAATATGAAATAGAAATGAAAGTAGCGTTCATGCGTATGTACGGCTTATCGTATCCTTGAACGGTGCATTTCATTTCTTACCTCTAAATGATTATGTAATATTACAAATGCATGTATATGCTGGATATATTTGATATCTGAATCTTGAATATAATTCTGGATATAATGAACCTTTGACCACATGAACAACATGTAATTGTAAGAAGTCCACTTTTGACTTAAGAACCAAACATCGACAAAACAAACATTATTAACTAAAATGATTACATAATGTTTATAACATGGTAATAAGTGATATAAAATTAATAATGAAATTGAAAAAGGTTCTTAAGCAAGTAGAAATTAACTCAACTTTATTATTCAGGAGGTTAAAGAACGATCGAGTCAAGTCGGACCCGAGGTATGGGACTTCGTCTCAATCTCCTTTCGTTGAGGAATATTTTGTTTTATACACAACCTTATTTTATACGGTGTATAAACCCCTTTGACTTTTACGTTTATCCAAAAGGAATATTTTTTATACAAATAATTTTACTAAACGACAAAAGGGAATGTTTTTTTCGTATGTATGCGGCGACAACGACTTCTCCGCCGCTGTGACCATTATTTGAGTTTCGTCTTCCCCTACAAGCCATACTTTATTTTAAAAGAAAAATAAATACCATGTTTTACTTTTCTATTATTTTGGTATTGAAAATAGATTTCATAATGTTTTATTATATCAATGTGTTGTATTGATATCTTGTGATTGAAATGTGGAAATGTTATGTTTCCTTTATGCATGTTTTATGTGATACAATTATGTTATGGTTCTTGGGCATTGTTAGGAAGACGGGTGGTTCCGTGATAAACTAAGGGTGGGTGAGCCCGATATAGATCTCCAATGCATTGGGTAACACGAAGGGGTTAAACATTGAGGTTTTTCCGAAGAGATTTAGGGAATATACTGTGATGGGTATTCCAAACGTAACCAAGAGGGTTACTCCCTATGTAAGAATGTTATGAATGCCTCAAGTTACCTTTATTTCTTATGATTTCTATGATTTATTCATGATTTGATGAGGTATGTTAAAGTGATTATGTTTTATGGGTAAAGTATGATTTCATTCTTATGTATATATGTACTCATGTTTCCTTTCAATATTTTTATATCCCTTACATATCTTTTTATGCTTATCCCAAGTTTTTGAAATGTTTTTCACAGGTCAAGGGAAAGGTACATGATATGATGATAGTGTCAAGTAAGTGTCAAGAAAGAATCCATGGTTTATTTTAAATATGTTTCTGTTGATGGAAAAAATGAATACTATCTTTTATGTAACCACTTTGTTTAAATGTGGAATGTAATTCATGTTTTATGATCTAATTCTCTAAAACTCTAAACCTGAAAAGATCCTTAATGTGTAAGCTTGTAATAACTCAAGATTAAGTAAGGTTTAAGGCTAAGGCCTTATAAGTATAGTGAAAAGTAGTTAAAAAATGAGGTGGTTTACTCCATTTAATATCTATTCATGTGAGAAATAATTTCATTATGGAAATATTTCAAATGCCTCAATATTTTATAGAGTTTTTTTAAAAGTAAATATTTAATGTTTCTTGGTGATTTAAATGAAGATAAATACTATGATTTTATCGAGTTAAAATTTGATATATTTTTAGAATATATTGAAAAATTATACATATAATAATGAAAATAATATAAATTTACATTTATGATATAAAATAATATTATTCATGGTAATAATTGAAAAGAAAATTTGATAATTAATAATATAATAGTGTGAGAAGAAAAGTTATTTAGAGGATCATTTTGTGCAAAGAGAGAAAATAAAAATATTGAAAAAATAGGAATAAAAATATGTTGACAAGAAATGTATCTATATTTTCATATTTTTTAAAGTAAGAGACTATTTTTTATCATATCAGGTATTATATTTTAGAAGGAAGATGATTGAGTTGTTTTTCATGATCTAACTAAAAGTTTATTATTATGAAATTTTTTGTAGGAATGTCAAACAATATGATATATCATTGGAATTTATATAGGAGTCAAATTACATACCCAATGAAGGATATATTATTTTTATATGTATAGAAATAATAATATTTACTAATTATCTTACTCATACCATCAGTTTCAGAACTTCTTGATAACTTGTTGTTTTGGTATAAATAACTCCCTAATACAATTCAGATGTGTATGGTTCCTTACCAAATATCGTGTGCGATTATAATTAACTTATAATCATTATTAACATTAAAAAATGGTATAATTTCTATCAAGTCATAACCTAATCACAATAAATATCGGGGTTCTTCATTAGAGTTGAAACCAATAAAAATTATTTGTGTACTATGCATATTTTCATTACTGTTACATTCTAGGTGAGAGAGTGTTTAAATAATAGTGGATCACAACATTAAAAATTCATTGATGTTTATTTATAAAAGTATTTGTAAGAACCCATTCCATCAATTCTCCCCCCTATGAGTGGAATATCTATATACATTAGTTATCTAAGTGGTATCAGAGATGACTATGTTTCCTCTGTGTACCTACTATAATCTTGGTGAAGTATAGAGAATATGAGTTATATCAACATTAAGGGTGTCCACATATTTTATTTAAATAAATATCAAGTTTGTATGAAAAAAATTCTTCCATATATTTTATTAGAAGATTATGAAGTATGTGATGATGTGATAGTGGGTTTTATATCCTTTTTGGGAGATAATAAAATATCAATCATTGAAAAGAGAGATATAGAATTTGATTGGAAATTCTAAAAATGAAATTTTATCATCTATATGTAATAATTTTTTTATAAATTTAATTAGACTCAAATAATCATAGGAAACATGGGAAAACATGATACAATATATAAAGTAAATATTAAAAACTAATAATCCAAATTATAAATATAGAGAGATAAATTTGAATACATTATAATGGATTATGATAAGACAATTTATGAATATTTTTCCTTGGTTAATGTGATATTGAATCATATTCTAGTCTTTAAATATTCCTTGTAAAATTCTACCATTATCGAAGAGTTATTTTGACATTGATTCACATTAGAGGAATTTTCATGATAGGTTTTATCTAATGATAATTTATCTAAAAGGGAATCATATATTATATTTATATTAGTCTCAATAAACTCTCATTAATAATGAAATAAAAATCATCCATCTTTTCAATAAAATGGATAAATAGGAAATGGAAAGAAATACATGAATAGACCCAAGATCCAAAATGATGAATTTTATTCATTTAGTGAATTATATGACGATGAGGAAAATAATGAAGAATATGATTGGACAAAGGGAAATTATTATGAAAAAATCATTTTAATGTTCCTTAAAAATATAGAAATTTAAAACCATAAAACTAACTATCCGAAAAATACTATTATAATGTATAGGGATGAGGATACAAAAAATATACCACATGAAAATAATCAGGGAATAAGTTTTAATGTGGTTATGAAATTTTGTGGGAGTAAGTAGAAATTTAAAATTACTAAAAGGAGGATAATTATAAATAAAGAAGCGGTAGATTTATCCATTTAAATTAATCCTTATCAAAATGAAATTACAGAAAAGTTTATGAATTTTATAGATCGCATTTAAAAGAATAATGAAATATCATGCAATGAATCCGGAAAAGAACATACATGGAACACATGTAGAAATGTTTTCTTCATGTGTGTCTTGATTGGAACACTAAACATATGAAGGAAATAAATTAAATGAAAAATGAGGTAATGAAAATATATAATGGAAATAAATAATTTTCAACCAAATAAAATCATTATTTTATTGAAATCAATCATATAAAGGTAATACTTTTTGAAAGGTATAGACTTTTATATGTTTCTAGGAAACATATTTCCTCACATGGAGAAAAACATAATATTACATAGTAAATGTGTCTAAAAGATGATATGATTGCATGAAAAATTATATTTGACTATGATATGGATGAATAAATAAAGGATGAGTTGTAAAAAAGTGATTAATCTGTTGTATAGATTCTTATGTAAAAAATACATTTGTTACTAACAAGGATGATGAATCTGGTTTATCTATAAGTTTTGGGATTGAAAACCAATTTAAAAAATCCTAGATTGGGAAAAAATATGAAACGATCACTTCCAAATCATATAAAATTTTCTGTATCATAAATATTATAAATTACAAAAAACAAAATATAAGTTTATCTTTAAATTTATCTAGTAAAAAAGATTTATATTCCATATTATAGTGCCGAAGTTCTTAAGTGTACCATTTATTTTCAAATTTGAAATATTTTTTAATAGAGTTGATTATGATTAGATTCAAGAGGAATGAGCTAGATATAATTATAGTTAAAACATCTAATAAAGTAATGTTATTGAGATTAAGTCATACTAAAAGTTAGGAGAAATGCGAAGGGAAAGATAAAATAAATTTTTATTTGATTGATTTTCTGAGAGGTTATGAAATATAATGTTATTTCATAAAGAGAATGTATTCCATGATTGAAAAAGAATTATAATTTATAGAATTGAGAAGCTGAGTTTAATTAATTTCAAAAACTAATTGATATAAAGTAATTAATATGGAATAAAATTTATTGTATGATGGACAAATATTTTTAATTGATGTATAGATAAGTGTTTTAATAAGTGTTTTTTAAAAACCTTGCCAACCCCTTCTGACCAAGGATCCTCTACCGTTCATGTAAGAACCCAATCAACCATGAAATAGAATTCTCAATAGAGATTATAATGGTAGTAGGATGGGGAATAATGGAGGAATCATGTAAATGAATGTCATTAAAATTTATTGTGCATGAATAGATCAAAAAGGTTTCAAATGGGTGGGTTTTCACTAAAGTGTAGTGTGTGTGAATATATCCGATATCTGACATTGGTGTGGTAGCTGAATGACTAATGTATGGTAAAATATTAAGTGGATATTGTACAACACATAATTCAATGTGAGATTGAATGTCTTGAGGTTATTGTCCCTCTATATTAAAATATATGAATTAAATATTGGATTTAATCATGTAACATCAAAGGAAGCCATCTTAAACATACCATGTTATCTTATTCCCTAGATATTCCTAGCACTAAAATGACCTCATGATCTCATAGAATTATTGAAAAAGTGAATAAGAATAATAGAAATAACTATTTCATGGATAAATATACAGTGATAGTATGATTAAATATAGGATGAATCAACCATAAGAAGATGATGATTCAAAAAAAAATGTTTCTTCATAGTAGATGAACCTATCACATATTTTTTTTACTAATTGTATGATAATCTCACAACTAAATGAATTCCTGTAAAAAACATCTTGAGTATCAACATACCAATGGAAGCCGATGAGTGATCACATGAAATAGAAACTAATAAACCAAATGTACAAAGAAGAATCCCCATGTAAATCCAATACAGAAAATAGATCAACCAAATGAAGTGATAATTTACTGAATGTACAAAAAAGGAATTGCTGTGAGCCTTCATGGTAGATGGACCAACCACATATGGATATCCAATATTATGAGAAGCACATAACATACAATGTGTAATGAAAGACACCATGTGTGATCATCAAATGCATGTAGTATACAGTTAGCTTGAATACTATTCATCACCAAAATATGATAAGTTTGATAAGGAGTATTATGATATGAAATAATGAATTTGAAGAGTATTATCTTCTTTAATTAACATCAAGAATGATCCTTTGGATAATGAGTGGGTGTGTTTGAGGCACATGCATATACACTGTGATGCCTATAAACTGTATAATGGATAATATGCCGATTTCATGAAATAATCAAATAGGATTTCAATATCTTTATCTATTATCACTATTACATGTAGATATTATGTTGATTTTAAACTGGGCTCTAGGAGACATACATCATAGTAATGTGATATTTGTTTTAATTGATACATTCATATAGTTTTACACGAATTAAGTTTCACATGAATGCATGTGAATCAGGGGATCAAAGAATATATTCTTCTATGTCATTTTCATCAAAATTATTCATGAAGATGATAAAATCATTATTTATTTTTTAATAATTTGAATAATGTTTTAAATAACCACATGAGATAAAATATGAAGAGTCATGGTGATTTTAAATGATTAAGATTTTGTGGAGAAATTCAAAAAATAAAATTTACGAGTCCTAACAAATTTTAATGTGTTTAAAATAATTCAATATCCCATAATAAGAAGTAAACTAGTCATTACGAGGTGTCTAATGAGATATTCTATCATATTGAAATGATTACAAATATTGATGACCTTTTTGCGTTTTGATAAGGATTTAAATGGATTTGAATATATAAAATCACAACGGCTATTGAATTATCAAAAATCACGAAAATAAAAAATAATACAAAAGATAGAAATTTCTTGATAATGCCATATAAATTTTTTAATGATAGTGTATAAGATGACTATCAAGATTTTATTACTCTTATTTATATTGAAATATAATTATAAGAAACTAATACATGGATGAATTTAGGAATAATGGTTTGATGAATCCTGGAGACATCTAGGTGGATAATATGATTTGGGATCAGAAATATTTAAGGAAGCTGTGAAGAATTGAAATCATACCAAATTTATGATTTTCCATTCTAGAAGATATGTATTAATAACCAATAAAAAATATTATAGAACTATACATGAGTTTACTAGATCCTATACACTCATGGAGGAATATTATTCAGTAGTGGTTTTGGTATCAACCAAGAGTGTGAAATAGATCTTTCTACCTATAGAATAAGTAAAATAGAAAGATAATTGGGGAGTAAAAAATATGGGAGTGAGAAAATTTGGTTTGGAGGAGTTAGTGGATAGGATGGATAACTAGACCCAACCGGAGGATCCACTATTGGGGAGTATAAAAAGTAGTTGCAGAAGACTTGTGAATTAGGGGTATAAAAAAAGAAACTCCTATGAAATGAAGAGACCACTATAATTGATAATTAGAATATGGTGGATAATATATGTTGGGTCATATAATCATCATGGAATGGAATATGATTTTCAATCAAAACATGTAAATACTATGTGATACTCTCTATCTTGTTATAATTTCACACGAGCTGAGGCTATGAGATATTATTGAATGGATTGATAACCTTAGCATATTTGAGAGGTTAAATTTAAAAAAAGTGAATTTATAAAAAGAAAAAATTGTTTCACCCCTGTAATAACCGAAACATTCTAAATGAAATCCACTTTTAAATTAATAAATTCTATATTTACTAATTTAGTTATAGAAACACATATACTAATCTGGTTATTATATTCCATTATAAAATATAGACTATTATATTTAAGAGACCATTAAGAATCATAACATCTAATAATATAGAAATTTTACAGTGAACATTAATATTAGTATATTAGGGGTTATGACATTTTCCAATTGAGAAATACATAATAAGTGATGGACCCAACTAGTAGGATTATATGAAAAATCCTTTATTAGAGCTTCTGGGGGATATGGAATCATTTGGATTTAACCTAGACCAATCCCATGTTTAAATTCAAAAAATAAATCATGAATGAATCTGTTTTTGATAGATGTTTAATATTATCAATATTATATCCCAAAACATGTTTACCAAAACACCCTAATAAAGTCCCACCATCATACACCTTTTTCTTTAGGGTGTAAGCTCGTGTAATAAGGGGTTATGTATCTTGACCCCACTAGTCTAGCTTTTTATATTTTTTAATAAAATAATTATTATATATATCCCATTTAAATATTCCTTTATATGTATGAATATATAGTGGTTTATGAGAAATATATTTTTATTTGAATAAAGCAAAATAATATCTGTGGTTAACAAATTTTTTTTATCAAATTTTCTTTTTGATAAATTCTATAATTTTGAAATATTTTTTTATTTTCATCTAATATTGTTATTAAATAATATTTACTTATATTCCAATGATAACATAATTTACTGAAGTCCAATTTTACCTTTATATGTTTTAGAAAACTGCTATTGTTTTAAAAACTAGTATTATTCAATAAATTAGTAATTTGATTTAAAAGCCTAAATTATCATATTTAGCTAATTATTTTTATAATAAAAATATTAAGTTTAAAATTTGAATGTCAAAATTAGAAAATGGTGAATGTTTTATAATTTTATGAGGTAGATAGATTTTTACATAAAATTTAATAGTGTACAAATATAGGTTTTATATTATGAGATCATAATGAACATAAAGTTACCTAATAATAGATATAAAAGTAATAAATGAATATATATATATATATATATATTTAACCGTAAAAATCCTTTTTAATGAAATTTGATGAATTTTATATACCATTAATGAACCCTCAAATACCTAAATTATATTTTATGATTGTAAAATCAATTATTTAGATAAACAAATCACTACCACATATCCAATTATATTATTTTAAGGATTTTGGTTCTAAACCTTATAAAATATTTAAAACCACTATTATTTCAATGAAAAAATTGGATAAAATAATGGTAAATTTATATGTTTTTGACAATTTTATCATTTAGAGTCCAAAAATTATGTTTAAAAATTAATAAATATTTTCCCCATCTTTTGATATAAATACCAACCCACCCTAACACTCATCTCCACTAAAAACCAATTGATAACAATTTTCATCTCACTATAACTCTATAAATCACCCTAATGGTTTCATTAATCTCTTAAGAAGATCTTTCTAGTCTTTTAGATGCATCATCTCAAGAAAAGGGACCTCTTAGTCTTCATTTCCATCTAGAAAAATTCTTTTTATTGATGATTTTGAATCACAATTGATTACATTGTCATGTATTTATTAATATACCTCTATTACCCAATTTTAAAGGACACATAAGGATCTATGTGGTCAACTATAAGGGTAGGGGTGACTCAATGACCTCTTTTACTTTTATATTTTCTTTATTAGGAAACAACATTCATCTCCTTTTAAATAGTTGCAACTTCAATGAAAATAAAATAAAATTCTTAATTAAAATATAAAAAGAATTTACAAGGTCTAATAATCAACATGATTATCTAGTCATTGTACTATTTTTTTTAAATAATCCAGTTCCACACAATCCACATGAAAAATATCATCTTTTTTAGTTACAATATGGTGATAATACCATGACACTTGTGTTTTAATATTATTAAAACTACAGTTTATGTTCATTATTAAAAAATAAATATGAAAAAAAAATTCATAAATACTTTAGAAAATTATTCAAAAATTCTAACAATTCATTCAATGGGATACTTTTACAAACATAATTTTTTATCTTCTTGTAAAAATAACATCTTTACATTCTTACCCAACAGTAGATAATAATTTCCTTTTTCTTCCTCCTTTTGGAATTTTTCCACATAGAATTTTTCTACCTTGAGTTTTTTCTTCCAAAATTTTTATATTTATAAATTATCTATATAATATAGAATTATACCTCAACTAAGGTATTCATTAGTTCAAAACAACCTGATCAAAATTGGATTTAAGATGTTTATTTAATTTATAACTAAATATAATTATTCATCACTTACACAATTTTTTAAAGAAGAATAGTTAAATATTTTTACTCTTAATTTCACCATTTAAATAGGTTCACTTGAAATATTAATGGTGGTACCTAGGATTTATTTTTACGCTTCCATAAAAATTCATATTTCCAATCCCCGACATAAACAATTACAATTTCGGACTTTTATAACCTTCATTTATAATCCCTTAAAATTCAATGTGAATCATGAATTTACTCCATGAGTTTTAGAACAGTAAATTATAAGATCAAATTCATCAAAATATTTATTTTTAGGAATTTTTTATCAAGAACTTTACTTTACAAGAAAAATATTTATAAATAGTATGTCGTGAATTTTTATCTAAAATGTTTGTATGAAATGTTCATTTATATGTTCGTATGAAATGATTATATAAAATATTTACCTTTTCATCTAAAAATGATCATCTTAAATTTTTTTATTTGTTCATCTAAAATTTTCTAATAAAATTTACAATTTTTTCATTTGATTTTTTTTTTCATGAAATTTTCACTTGGCTCATAAAAAATGTTTATCCGAAATGCTCATCCAAATTATTTAATTTTTCATCCAATGCTATTCATATAAAATTGTTACTTTTTTCCATAAAGTAGTTCATCCAATTTCCATTATTTAATATCTTTTTCCATCTACTTTACTTCATAGATATATATCAAAATAATCATATATACGTAGCTTTCAAACATCATATACATCACAAATAAATTAAATAAAACAAAAATATTTCCTAATTTATGGACCTGAATACTTTCCCATATTTTTACAAATTCATGGATTCTGAGATTTTTAACTGATGTTTTTGGAGACTTTATAATAGAAAAGAATCATCCAATTTTTTCACAACCTTATATGTATGGTAACTTTTTTCTTAGAATCTTCTTATGGAAAAAATTTGTGGCCATTTTTTAAAAGTTTATTATGTAAATTTCATATGATATTTTCTAATTTATGAAGAAAAATTCATTTTATCTTTTTTACTTTCTTAATGAAAGTTTTTCCAAGAGTTACCAATTTTTTAAAAAATATTCATCCAATATTTTTCAAAATATTTCTTAAGGAAATTTTTTCTTCTCTTTTCCATCTAATTATCTTTGTATAAAAACATTACAAAGCGATGCAATTTATTAAAACAGTCAAATAAAACCATTTCATGAAAGCAATATTTAAAAAAATCTATCTAAACATCTTTAAAATGATCTCAAAAAAATAAATAACACGTTTAACTAATAGGGTTCCAATAATCACCCCTTTTTATTTTGTTTCCAACTAAGGAACATAATTCAATGAAAATTTTTATCACAATCTTTCAATTATATATCCAAAAATTCTAATCAAATTTGAGAAAATTCAATGTAGGAAATAAGAATTATTTAATAGAAAATATATACTTTCCACAAGATGTGAATTAATTAACTTATTCTTACATAATTACATAATATATGAACATTAACAACTTATTAATTTTTCCTATATGAACTATATGTCTTCTTCCACTTCAAAAAACTAAAAAAATAGTTCACCCATACTAAAATCATAGATTTCAACTTTTAATAACTCCACTAAATATATTACTTCCTTAAATGATTGACTACATACAAATGGATATATTTATGTAAATTTTTCTACCCCTTGAAGAAACTATCCCAAGACATAATAGAGTTGTGATGGATATACATACCTTATCCCTGAATAGAGGGAGGTTTTACACAAATTTTTGACATCAATTTATAAAATTTATTCTTTGAAAATAATTTAGGGAATATATCATCAACATCTTCTACTCTTGGGAAAAAAATCTACCATAAGTTCATTATTATCCACATTCTCTTTTATTATGTTATATTTGATACAAATATGATTTTAATGATAATTGTTTATGTAGTTTTAGTGATATTTATAGCACTTTGATTATTAAATAACAAGAGTAAGGTTAACTTCACATCAACTAAAAATTATTCCAAAAGATTATTTATTCACATATTTTGTGTTTTATTTTTAGTGGTAACAACATATTAATATTTATCCATAAAAAGAGTTACATAATGTTTCTTCTTTTTATTCAAAAGGAAGAAACATTCCCCTAGAAGGAAAAATCCACCAAATATCACCAACAGTTCCTGCCCAATCAGAATCACTATAACCAGAAAAATAAATATATCATAAGTTAACATATTTTATACTATAATATTTTTTACTTTGATATATCTATTATTTTTTACATTAAAGAGATGCAATTATTTTAGATGACTTTGAAATATTTGAACAAAATGTAACAACTTATAAAATATTTGGACTTGAGTTCTTCTGATGTATAAAAAAATCAACCAAAATTACAAACTCATTACATTCAGTAAACATACCATCTCAATAATTTCACATCCCAGTTACCACTATAATTGGTGAGGAAAATAATTTCTAATATTACATTCCAAATATCATAAGAATTTCCGTAGAATAATTTTATTTATATAGAAAAATATATTTATTTTTTTATGAGATTTATAACGTAGGAAAATGATTTATTTCTAGGAGTATGTAAATTTCAAATAAATTAATCATTTAATTTGAAACATTTTCACTATTTTCTTCATCATTCCAATTTTTTTTAATATCATAGACATAGTCAACCATAATAAGAGGAACATCTTTATTTTATATGATACAGTGGTTAATATCAAATCTTCCTTTTCTTGATGTTTAATTTACTTAATAATGTATCAAATTTTGGATATGAAGCTCCCAGATATTAATTCAATGATACCATGAATTTTTATCCAACACAAAATAATTTCATTTTTACCTATCATGAATCGAAATAGTTGTTCAATATATTCTTTTTCATCAAGTTATACATTAATTAAATTATAGTTTACATCCATCTAAAAAATTTATAACCACATTTTATCGTGATAGAAGGAAATATTCTTATAGTTTATAATCTTTACACTAGAGAAAAATCCTCATCTAAATCAATAACTATAATTTGTGAGTAAACATTATAAACTATTCATGATTTTTTTCTTATCACTTAACATAATTCATTGAAATTTTCAAGAACATCTACATTTGATTATTAATTTATTTATTATTTGTCTAGTGTATAAGTTCCAAAGTATCATTTTCACTATTTGATCTAAACATTCATTCATAATATAAATCTACTATTGATTCCTCTAATATTCATAAACGTATTTTTTATAAACCTATGAATATATAGAGGTATGTAAATATACTATCAAGCTCTTCTGGTTTGAACATATTTTTTTGATCTTAAATTTTGTTGTGAACTTCTACATGTTTCCTCTACCTAGGATGAACTGTAAGAAGTTTTTCATCATCACTTGAGTTATTTTATTCTGAATCCATATCCTTTAAAACATCAATATTTTTACTATTGTGAAGATATTTTTCATGTTTCTCAACTGAAACGTCATCATCTTCACCATATTATAGATCTACATTTTTTAAAAACATTCTTAATATAATTTATCAATAAATATTACATATATAGAATAAAACATCTTTATTTTTTTTTAAAAAATATGTATCTTATACCATTAGTATCATATCTAAGAAATATTCCATCTACACTTATATGATCATTCTTTCCATGTTTTCCATCCCTAACTTTTATGATATAATTGATTCTTAAAACCCTTATGTGATTTAAACGTAGTGTTTCATTTTAAAAAATATCACAATAAAACATATCAGAGTTCAACGGAGACATAAATTATGAATATAAACTATTTTTATAATTTAAATCCTCCAAAAATATTGAGAATTATCTTGTTTGATCAATATTTGTTTCACCATATCCACCAAAATTATTTTTTTCATTCAACAACACCATTTTTATGGTGTTTATATTTCACAAAAAACATGAGGAATTCCATTATTTTTAGTATAATATTTTAATTACTCATTTTTTTATTCTATACCATTATTTTTTTGTAACTTATTCATAAAATATCTACATTAATTTTAAGCTCTTCTCCTAAAAATCTTAATCATTATTAGATAAGTTGATTTATATTTTAGAAACATAATACATGTAATGCGAGTGAAATCATCAAAGAAATATATAATGTAATTTTTTATTTATGTATATTGTTAACTAATTTTCCCAAGAATATCATAATGAATAATTTCCATTTAATGATTTTAATGTATCTAAATTTTTTCATGAACTGAGTATTGAAGAACCTTTGTGGTGTTTTGTCTAAAATACATTTTGTATTTGTTGATAAATAAACATTTTTATGGATTGTTTTTTATATACATGAAGATGAATTTTTTGGTTGCTGGAATTTTGTCATTATCATAATCAGAGAAAGAAAGAATTTATTGAGTTTTAAAGAAGTTTCCAAGTTTGAAATATGTTACTAAATGAAGAAGTCCTTTTGTTATCGATGTTCTTTAAAAACAGATTTTGTTAAAGAGTAAAAAATAAGAAGTTTGAATGTTTATTAAACTTTATAAAATAAATAAATGATTCTTTGGGTATTAGGAAGATCCCATAAATCCTAAAATCATTTATGAAAAAATATTTTAATGAAATAATGGAGAGTTATGATGAAATTATAATCACTTTTTTGAGAATGTTTATAAGAAAAACCAGAACCACTTTTTGAGCACATCAGAACCTATTTTCTAATCAAATAAGAACTAATTTTCTAAAGAAATAAGAATCACTTTTCTAAAAAAGATTCTAAGAAAAATAAGAAATTTTTTTCTATGAAAATTGAAACCTATTTTCTAATCAAATCAAAACATGTTTTTTAAAGAAAAAAGGATCACATTTCTGAGAATGTTTCTGGAAAAAATCAGAACTTGTTTTGTGAGAAAATCAAAACATGTTTTCTAATCAAATAAGGAAATTTTTTATAAAGATACCAGAATCACCTATCGGGGAATGTTTCTTAGAATAATCAAAACCTGATTTCTGAAAAAATGGAACCTTTTTCTAATCAAATCCTAAAATGAATTCTAATGAAATCAAAATCACTTTTCTAAGCATGTTTTTTGAAAATATCTGACCTTGTTTTCGGATAAAATAAAAACCTATTTTATAATCAAAACAGAAGATGTTTTTTGATCAAATAAAAACCTATTTTATGAAAAAACCAGATCATATTTTTTGAGCATGTTTCTGAGAAAACCGAAAAACAAATTCTAAAAATGTTTCCCAACTTTTTTTCAAGTTGTCAAAAAATAGTTTTTTAGATCATTCGTCCATTTGTAACTATCACACATGTGAAAAAGTTAGAGTGATAGTGAATTCAAAGTGAAAAGTTCCCACCAGATTGAGTGAGATTTCATTTGAGTTTTTTAGAAGAGGATGAATCAGAACCATTGTTACTATACTGATGAGATCAGACTCAGCCAAATCAGACTGAGGATTTAGACTAAGCATTTGTAGAGTGTATTCAAAATTATTTTTATTAATTTTTTTGGGTCAATGGTTTTATCTGAAAACACTGTAAACTAATCAGAGTCAGTATAATTATTCATATCTAGAGTAAGAATTTGTCTAATGGGAATTGTCATAAGTTGAATTAACTTCCACATATTAGTGGACTTCCATAGACCCACAAGAGTAGCTATGGTAAAGAAGTAGGTTATTACACTTAGGCCGAACCTTGTAAATATTTTGTGCATTACATTTTATACATTTATTTCCTGCATGAGTACTTGATAAAATTATATAAGGAAATAAATCTTAACAGGTTATAAGGGTTATGTTTCATAATGTTTTGAAATGCATAAAAATTGAACAGTTGACATAACCCCCTTCTCTATTATTATTAGATCCTTGGAACTTCATTTAGTATCGAAACATATATACCCCTGTTTAATCCTTATCGGGGATAATATCAATTATACCAATAATAGTGTAATTCCTATATTCAATGGAAATAATTATTATTTATGAAAAAATAGGACGATTCATTATCTCTTATCTCTTTTCCTTGATGTTTTTGATGCTTCAACGAATGGTTTTCCACATGTTGAAAAATATTCTTCTATGATGATTACTAATAAATGAAACATATATTTTGATGGAAATGAATGAAATCAAATCCTTATTTAATTATCAAATAATGATTATTAGAAGGTTATAGGTCTCCAAACATAAAAAATTATATGGGAAAAGATTGAAAGTGTTTTCAAGGGGAATACTAAAGTTATGGAACCAACACTACAAATATGGCGTAGTAAGTATGATGTCATCAGAATGAGGGATGAAAAAACAATTGATAAATACTTCAATAGAGTAAATTAATTTTTTTACAACATTATAGGATTTAGATATGTCTTGGAAGATTCTACAATTGTGAAAAAACTTATGAGAAACTTTTCCAGATAGGTTGAATTCTAAAAGTTTTTCTTTAGAATATATGGATGATTTATCTCTTGATGAACTACATAACATTCACATTTAATATAAAATGAGGAGACCTTCTAATGTTAAGAAGAAAATTAAATATAAAATGGATTTTAAATCCATGATAAATATGAGAATTGATGAAGTTGATGAATAAAATCCTTATGAGTCTGATGATAATGAATATGGAGAGTTTAATGATAAAATCATGTCACTCATAACCAATAACTATCAAAGGGGAAGAGATAATTATGGAGGAAACATTCCTATCAAATGTTTTTAGTATGGTGGAATAGTTAAATTTTCTATGAATTTACCTAGGAATAAATTTTGATATATCAAGATGATTCAGATAAAAAAAACTTGATGGAATAAGTGGAAAAAATGATAAAGAAAAGAATTATTTAAATAAATTCAAGAAGTTTCCTAGAAATAAAAGTTGTATTTTGAGTAAGAAGGATGAATGCGACTAAACTAAAAACAATTATTCTAAAATTTAATGTTAAATAAAATTCTTATCCTTTATTACAAAATTTGAGAAAACAAAGGTCACATCAAAAAGTGAATAAGGTGGTGAAGAATCTTACAGAGAGTATCATCTCAAAATTGAATTTTTTTCTTATCTTGAGAAGAAAACATCTCAATAAAAAAATTAGAGTAATGAGGAAATATCGTGATGATGTTTCTGATGGAAGAAAAGCTTCCATCAAGTTGTAATTTGAATGAATTTTTGATATTTTAGGCTACAAACATAGAAATTATTAACATTGAAAGGTAATTGGAGATCTCAGCAAGAAGATGGAAACTGGGGAAGAAAAGGTTTACAAGTTGCAATAAAAACTTCTTGACTCAGAAAATACCTTGAGGAAGATGAATGAAGACTTCAACAAATCCATACAAGTAAAAGATTAGAGTTCTAAAATTATTGAGAAGGCTCATAATGAGAATCAGGTGAAATTTTCACTTACCAAAAATAATGTTTCAGCATATTCTTCTAAAATTTCAGTTTTTGGAAAAAGTATTTAGAAATATTGGGTGAAAAATGGATGTGATTAACCCATCTAATCTAAAAAATTTGAACACTCACTCAAATTAAAAGATGTTTCACATCTTGAGTATGTTCAAGCTGAGAGAATTTACCAACCTCAAAAAAGTTTCTATAGAGAGATATTTTTTGAAGACAAAATCAATATTTGAAGGCTATTGTTGGTGAAATAGAATCATCAGGAAAAATCATATAATTTATCACACAACTTATCTCTACCTGGAGGATGGTTTGAGAAAATTGGAAGAAATAGTGAATGAATTATATGAAACTCTCATAACTCATAGATAATAGGAAAGGTGAATTATCATGATGTTTTAAACCATCAAACAATGAATTAATTTGTATACTTGGAAGAAGTTTGTGGAATATGTGATTAGTTTGGTCATAATGCTTAATGTTTCATGACACTACTTTTAGAAAAATTACTTATAAATGAAAGGAAAAGGGAACTGAAAATAAGAATTCTCATGAAAGGTAATTTTTTTTTGAGATATCTTTAAAAGCAATAAATAGGAGAAAATAATGAAAAATTTATATTGGTTAATATTTAAATATGACCAGTGATATAAAAATTTTGAATCTTGTTGAAAATAATGATAGGAGAGGAGTTAATTTTGTTAATAATGGTTCTTAAATATCATAGGAATCAGAATGGAAAATATTGAATATGAAAAATTAATATCCAAGGAAGTTATACTTATTGATGGGTAAACACACAACTACCTTAATGTATGAAAACTCTACGATGATGGAAAATAAATAATATTCAGAAATGATTCTTGTATTATAAAATTTGTGAATTATGGAAAATTTATTTAAAAATAATAATGAAACAGTTGAAATATATTCCAAATTAGGGAACATAATAACTCATGTTACTTGTGTGAGAAAGATAAAAGAAAATTGTGGCACCCAAGACTTGGGAACATTATTCAGAAAAGTACAAACAAAATTTCTAAATTTGATTCAGTTCGTAATTATCAAGAGAAAAAAAATAAGATATGTATATGTTGGCATTACCTATCATAAAAGAAATATTATTAATAAAAGTTATAAAAGAGTTTGGATTCAATCTATAAGACCACTTGGGATTATTCATTCCGATCTGTGTGGGCCGATAAGACTTCAATAAAAAAAGGGGATTTGTAATTTACCACTTTTATTGATGATTTCAATGCATTAAAACCATCATGATCATGAGGTTTAATTTAGAGGTTATTGATATTTTCAAATTCATCAAAAAATATGTTGAGAAATAATTGGGGGTTCCCATAAAATATTTGAGAATAGATAATGGTAATTAATTCAAAAAAAATACTTTTGAAAATTATCAATGAAATAATAGTATCAAACATTAGAATAGTGATCCCTATACTCAACATAAAAAATGGAGTCTCTGAAAAGAAGAATAGAATCTTGGTGGAAACGTGAAATAAGTATGTTAACAGAAAACAAACTGTCAAAATCCTTTTGGAGAGAAGTCGTTAGTATTATTGTACATGTTCGAAATAGATTTATTTTGATACTAGAAACCAACATGAATCATTATGAAATGTTTTATATCTAAAAACCTTCATTGACATATTTCAATACTTTTTCAAGTCCATGTTTTCCAAAAATAAAAAATCTAGATATGGGAATGTTTGATGAGAAATCCAAAGAAGGATATTTCGTGGGTTGTTCACCAAATGAAAGAAGTTAAAAATGCTGGAACAAACGTTTTAAGAATTGGAGGACTCATATGAGGTAAAATTAATTGAAAACCTATGTTCATATACTAAATTTGTTAAGAATAATTAGGAGGATAAATTAGAGAATCCCCACCAAGTGAATGTAACTAAGACGAGTCACATGGTGTGGTATGTGATGGAAGGAACAAAACCAGGAGATTTTATTCCTTATGAAAGAATGTTGAATCTAAAAACATTATTGTAAATTAAAATACTCTAGTTTAGACATGAAAAAAGTTGATATTAGAAAATCAGGAATCACTTATCTCAAATGTTGAAGAAGAATCAGTTTTATAGGATATTTAACATAAATAATTGATGGATTCTATGAATGATGGGTTGGATCAGATTGAGAATAATGAAACATGGGAAGTTGTTCTAAGTCAAGAAAATATTAATGTTATTAGAACCAAGTGGTTTTATATAAATTAATTTAATGAGCATTTAGATGTTTCAGGAAACCAAGCACGACCAGTGTGTAAAGGATACGCATAGGTGGAAGGTGTAGATTTTGAAGAAACCTTTTCCCCCATTGGAAGTATATAATCTATTCAAATGTTTCTTATAGTGGAAGATACACATAATTACAATGTTTATCATATGTATTTAAAGTCAACTTTCATAAATGGTGATATTGAGGAAGAGGTTTACAATGAACAACCTTGTGGTTTTATACATGATGAGGATGATTTTTTTTTCAAATTGGATAAATCTTTAAATGGGATGAAACAATATCCAAAATAATTATATTATAAGCTTTATTTTTTTTAGAAAGTTGATTTCAACTTTTATGTGAAATATGTTTACTTTGAAACATTAATTTTAATTTTTAATGTGGATGATATAATTTTTTCTATGGATGAAGAAAAGGTGTGTGAAGAGTTTGTTGAAGATATAGAGAAGAATTTTGAAATGTCTATGTTGGGAGAATAATATTTCTTCCTCTAATAAAATGTTCAATGAAATAAAAGATACATTTTCTTATGTCAAAAAAATTATGCCAGAGAATTGTTAAATAAGTTTGGTATTGAATAATCAAAATAAGTTTCAACATCTATTTCAGTGAGCACGAAGTTATGCAAAGATGAATTTAAAATAAGTGCGAATTAGAAATATTTTGAGAAGGTAATATGATTTATTCATTACCATACATATTCAGTCCTGATATTCCTTATGTTGTTACTTTGTGTGCAAGGTATCAATGTAATACAAAGAAATCAAAATTGTTGTCAGAAAAATAATTCTATGATATGTCAAAGGAGAAATTTCACATGGATATTTATACAAAAAATAGCTCGATGATATTTCATGGATATGATGATAAATATTGGGTTGGAGATTTTAATGATAAAAAGTAAAACTCACGAGGAACATTTTCACATGGTGATTTTTTGTGGGTAGGAAAAGTAGGAAACAACACCCATTAACATTATGAACAACTAAATCCGAACATGTTGCAGTTAATCAGGCTTGAATCAAATGATGTGGATGAATGTTAAACTAGATAATTTAAAAGCAATAGTTTCTAAACTATTAAAGATGATTTGTTATAATCAAAGTGCGATTAATATTTCTAAAAATAATGTTTAACATTCAAGATAAAAATAAATTAATATACTGTATCACATTAAAAGAGAGATATATGTTTCTAGAGATATATTGATGGAATAAATTTCAGCAATGTATCATATTTCTGACATATTTATAAAATTTATGCCAAAGGGCCTTTTGAATTGATTCCACTACTCCATGTTCAGACTCCTCCCATGTCTTCCAAAACCACATAAAGAAGATTCCCGCACCATGATTTAGATTATGTTGAAAAAGAGGTAGTGCAAGTAACAAATTTTTTGTTGCAATAAGTTCATACATAAGATTATTTTATGTATTTAAATATGGGGTTATCATATAATGGGGAAAGAAATAGGAAATATGAAAAGTTAAAATTAACGGTGGATTTTGAGTAAGGTGGAGTTTATATTTACATGGACACAAATTTTTTTCAACTGAGGGAGTTAAATCCTTTAAAAACATTAATTTATCTAGTAGTGTGCTTTTAGGACACTCTCTGTTGAAATAAGATATATTTTTTTAAAAGTAAAAAAATACAAGTTTTTTTCCAAAATTGAGACATAGAAAAGTTCTATGAGTTGGAACATTTGGTAACAAGGGTTGTTAACAAATCCAATGGGGGATATTGAATAACTGTTATGATGTTTTTTATCAACGTTTTGTATTTTTGAAAACTATCATTTTTTGTTGAATAATATGTTTGATATATAAGAAGATGAATTGGTTGTTTTTTGGATGTTTTTATTTTTTTGTAATAAGAGAAAGAAAAAAGTTCCTGAGTTTGAAAGATGTTGCTGATTGATGAAGTCATTTTGTTAATAAGATTTTTGAAAAAGGATGTTGTTGAAGAGTGAAAAATTATAAGATTGATATTTTATCAATCAATAAAAAAAACTAAATGATTATTTATTTATTAAGAACACCATATAAATCATGAAAACTTTTGTGATAAAATCTTTTTAATAGTTAATAAAGATAATTGAAGAAATCAGAATCACTTTCCAAAGAAGGTTTCTGAAAAAAAAAATCAGAACCTGTTTTGTGAGAAAATCAAATCATATTTTTTGATCAAATCAGAAACTATTTTATGAAGAAATCAGAATCAATTTTTTGAACATATTTCTGGAAAAAATCAAAACCAGTTTTCTGATAAAATAGGACCATATTTTCTAATCAAATAAAAACCTATTTTCTAATGAAATATGAATCAGTTTTCTTTTAAAGTTTCTAGGAAAAATTGGAACTTGTTTTGTGAGAAAATATGAACCTATTTTTCTATCAAATAAGAACCTATTTAATAAATAAATTTGAATCACTTTTCTGATCATGTTTCAATAAAAAATATGAACCTATATTTTGAGGATAAAAGAACCAGTTTTCTGATCAAATCAGAACCTATTTTTCGAATATTTCAAGAAATAGTAGTCTGTGAATGTTTTTTTAGAAAAATTGAACCTATTTTTAGAACTATTAAAACCATTTTATAAATAAATTAGAACCAATTTTCTATGAATTATTTTTGAGAAAATTGGAACCACTTTTTGGAGCATGTTTACTTTGTTTTTTAAAGTTGTCTATAAATATTTTCTCAGCTCATTTTTTCATTTTTAACTTTCACACACGTGAAAAAGGAATTGTGATGTAGAATTCAATGTGAAAATTTCCCACTATATTAAAGAAGTTTTCGTTGACTGTTTGAATAGTGGAAAAATCAGAACCAGTGTTACCATATTGAGAAGATTAGAATCATCCAAATCAGACTGAGGATTCAGACATTAAATTTGTGGAGAAGATTAAATAATAATAATAATATTTTTCTTGGTTTAGTTGTTTTATTAAAAAAATTGTAAACTAATAAGTGTTAGTATAATATTATCTATATAGAAATAAAAGTTTTCTAGCGGGAGTTGGAAAAATATGCACTCACTTCCTCATATTAGTGGATTTCCATAGAACCATTAGAGGTGATATAGAAAAGACATATGTTCTCATAATAAGGTCAAACCATATAATTCTTGTGTGCTTTACTAGATATAATTTTCTTGCTTCCATGAGTACTTTCTGAAATTATATAATGATATAAATCTTAATAGGATATACGGGTTATGTTTCTTAAGGTTTTGAAACTTATCAAAAGTGAAAAATTGATTCAACCACCTTCTTAGCTGTTATTAAATCCTTGTAACGTAATGTTTTTAATCTTTTATTTCTATAAAATTGAACAAAAAAATTATTTCTTCTTTCTGTATCATGAATATAATTAATACTATCTCTCTTGGCTAACTTCCTCATATCTATCTAACTGATGTCTCATAGCCTCTATTTACATCATCGATTTTCTGTTATCATGCTCAAATAACATTAATTGTTTGTAATAAAAAATTTGAAACAAATTTACCTTTCTTCTTTGAACTTTCATAATGTCATTTCCTTCATCTATTATCTTTACAAAAAACAATCATTTCTTGAAAAAACATTATAACCTTCATAAAAAAGATGTAAAACACTTAATGCATTGTGTTTCAGCCCATCAAAAAACAAGTAATTTTTTTATTTCAACTATTCCTCCCCGATAGTTTTAGATCAAATTCTATAACACCAGGATATTTTTATGAAATATTTTTCATTAAATAATTTTAAGTCTTTGGCAGATTTATTTGCAATAATTCAATAGTTTAGAAGATCTATAAGAAACTATTAGTATAACCTAGCTAGTATTTTAGTGTGAGTAAATATGAACAACTAATTTATGAAATAAATTATCTCAATAAAAATATATTGGTATGTTATTAAAAAAATGATCACACATTGTATAGTAAAATAAAATTTTTCTCCAAAAAAATATGTTTTTTTAAAATGAATTTATGTTATTTTTTATATAATTTCTAGAAAATGGATATGATAAAATCAATTTAAATTTATTATTAATCTTTTCAAAATTATCATAAAATTATTTTCTATATAATTTTCTGAAATCATTTAATGAATAATAAAAATAATATTTTTTTTTTGAAAATTGTATTCTTATATTAAAGCATTTATACAAAAAAAATTATGTTTCGGATGTGTTTTAATTTTAATATAGTTTATTTTAATTTTAAATAACACAAATCTGGGTTTTGACAATGATTTTATACATCATTTTGTTATAAAAACATTTCATGTTTTAAAAGGGAATCTTTTTGAAAAACCATTTTCATGGTGTTTTACCGATTTTAATTTAAATTAAATTTTGTGACTAGTTTGTTTTGAATTTAGAAAAATGGATGAAATTTTTTTATATACAAGGTCCAAATTTAGTAAGTTGGTAGAATTTTTTTTATTGGAATAGTATTCTTTGTAAATTTTGTTACAACGGTAAAGGGGAGATTTAATAATGTTGGTTAAAAATAATACTATAAAGACTATAAAAGGACCCTAATAAATGACAAAATATTATTAGATGATAATGATTAGATCCCTATCACATATAGATCTAAATAATGTTATTTGAGAGACTCATTTTCATAAAAAAGGACTTATATAATATTTAAATCAAAGAAATTCATAAAATGTCACTTTGATAGGCAATAATATCCCCTATGTGTGAACTAGGGAAAGTAAATATTACAAATTAATATAACATTAAATTTTAGGATTATTAACTTTTTTCATGAAATGAATCTATTTTTGACTTTTTGGGTCACATAGATGAGATTTTTGAATTTATAAAATCTTATTTAATAAATATTTAAAGAAGTCATATTCATGTTTTAAAAAATATGAACATTTTAATATTAGGTTATCCAAAAGATATATTAGACTATAAATATTCTTATTAAATTTTTAATATTTGAATACAACGTTTTAATTTATTTTAAATTTTTATTAAAGAAATAATTATCTTAAATAATTACACAACTTTGAAGTAGTAATTATTTTATTAATGGAAATTTCAAATAAAGTTTCTTAAAAATAATAAAATAAATATTATTTGTGATAATTAATGTGATAAACGAATTTTAAAGATGAAATTTACATATTAAATATATAAAAAAGTATTTTTTTGATGTTATATATTTATATTGATATTTTTAAAAGTCCAAATAACGAATAGTGTCAAAATTGACAGTAATGAAAATTTATCAAAGGAAAAATTTATTAAATTAAATAAAAATTTTAAAAAATATTTAAAAATAAAATGAATTTTTATATGGTCTATAATTTTATTAATTTTTAATTTATGATTTAATTTATATCACATAACTAAAAATTAAAATGTTTTAATATTTTTTTTTCATTAGTTATAATTAAAATAGCTTACTTAAGTGATAATCAAAATGATAAGGTTTAAAATAAAACTAAAACATGTATAAAATCTATTGGTTTGTTATATTACAACCTTATATCTTCTTATATTCTAATAAATTCCATTTGTGGTATTTTTATTGAGATATAATTTATTATAAATTAATATTTTTTAAAATTATAAAAGTACCTCTCACCACAATTATAAAAGGGTACCTCATCCCTCACTTCTTCCCATCACAATAAGCCTTCACAATTGACCATTGTAATGACAAAAACATTTGAATAATATTTTTTTTCATGAATTTGTGTATTACTTTATTTTATACTCAACAAAAATATATCCTTTAATTATGGAAGTGAGTATAATTAAAATAAAATCAATGGGTTTTGATTGTTATTTGAAAGTTGGTCAATATTACAATTGGAAACTAAATTCTTAACATTATGGTTCTGGATTATAGTTACAAGTGATCATGGTTAATTAATACATAATGAAGAGTCGATGACCTCATCTAGTATACTCAAGCCAAACTAAGCCCATATGTGAGAAATTGGGAAGGTGGTTGCATCACTAGGCTTTTCTCTGGACCTAGCCCAAATAGAGCATCAATATGTGAAGCTTAAAAGGATTCACCTATGGGAGAAGTTCAAGATGATAGAAATCACTACATAGGAAAGGTTGTCCAAGCCTCTTGATGATTCTATCACCATATCACACCCTACACTTAGGTCCTATACAGGTGTTATAATGGGCTATGTAACAAGGCCTTAGTTACATTGTGTGATCTTTTTGTATAAATAAATTTTTTATTTATTCTAATGGTAAAATTTTTGTATTTAAAATGTACATATAAATATAAGGTTAATTTATAGAAGATCCATATTATTGATGAAATTTTGGAAAAAGGATATTTTAAAGTATTTTTGTATACTTTAAATAATTAATAATGTAAAACGATTTTTAAAAAATGGTATTCTACAATTGTGATTAGTGAGAAATTTAAATTCTAATAATATCAACATAAATTATAGTGAATAATAATGAATGAATATAAATATTACCCTTATGAATAGTAATATTACCAATATAAAAGTATCCTCACATAAGAATGTATAAATATAATTTAGGCTTCTTGAATGGTGAAGTGATATAATATAATAATTAAATAACTATTTTGGAAATTATTATTTAGGTATTAGTTTTTTAGGTAAATAGTGATTTTACATAAAGATTAAATATCTCAAAATTATAAAATTATTTTCAGAAAATTGATTTAATTTTTGAATTCAGAACCTCAATATTAGGTTAGGGTGAATTTATTAAGTTTTTATAAAATGTTTTTTTCGGAGAGTAGTAAATATACAGTTTTGAGTTTCAGTGTGATTAATGACATCATTAATGATGTAACAATGAGGTAATAATTCTGGTCAACTTGTGAATAGTATGACATGTTATGATATCTCCCCTATAGCAAATATCATGGTCAAATACTATGTCCAAGCCTAGGGTTTTTCAAATACCACCGATGTGGTGTCCCTTGGAAATTAATAAAATATTGCTTCACGTTTTCTATAAATACCAACCCATTCCATTATTACATTCATTAAAAATTATTCCTCAACGAATTTATGGTCATTTTAACTCCCAAAGTGTCCTCACAAGGTTCCTACATTCCACCTAAGGTTCCAACCTTTGAGCTTTTGAAGTTATTCTTTAAGGTAAGGAAACCATTCAGCCTCCTCTTTTAGTCATGACTTCCATTATGTTATGTCTTCTAGTTTCAATTTTATTGTGTGGGGGTTGGTTATTATATATCATTATTTTTGTCCATTTTATGTTAAAATAACGAGAGACCATTTTCTCTCTCTTCAAAAGATTTTATAAATTAATAAACGACGTCGTTATACAGCCGGATTTTTCATAAAAGAAACCACATCTTCTCTTTTTTTCATGTTTATTTTTCATGTGGTATGAAATTAAAATATCAAAACTATAATCTTATTTCATTTTTATTTTTTTACCCATACTATATAATTATTAATTTATTAGTGGTTTACTCTTGTTCCCTCTCCTTTTAATGATTTCATAAACCATGTTATACAGTCGTTTTGATGCATAAATTTCATCTCAAAACCACACTCTTTTTCTCAAGAAATTAATTTATTTTCATTATGTGAGTACACAAACCATTTTCAGTTCTGAGGGTATTCACAAATACATTAAAATGGTGTATTTATTTCTTGAGTTGACATAAAAAAACCCTCATTCCCTTTCCATGGGTTATAAATGACATAATGATCATGTTTTTAAGCACTTTTAAAATGTCAGTGTTTTGAAATGAAACCCATTTCTTTTATCCTCTATGGGTTATTTATGAAATTTATTATTATTATCTATGTGGATCACATAAAAATAAATAAATATTTTTTGTGCACCTTGGTATCTCTCTAATGCATTGGGTAAATAATTTAATCTCTAGTGATGAAAAGTTTCACGATACCTTGGTGAATAAACTTGGTAATATTTATGACACCCTAGGGATGAACCTTGGGGATATGTTCATGAACGTATAAAATAAATGTTGTAGCCACATATTCAAGTTATTATTCGTGTTATTTTTATTATTATATACATATTATCTCATTTCCCATGTCGTTATGTTTTTCACCATGTTCTTTTTGATATCACAATTAAACTGATTCCCTTGTTAACCCTTACTGGGCCTTCTCCTCTCCCTTTCCTTTGATGTATTTATCCAGGTTATGTGATGATATAATTTTACATAGGAAGAACTTATCATGAATCCTTACAAGTGGATTAGAATAAATTTTTATATTGTTTCCATGTATGTTGTTCCTGATTTCCAAGACATTAGACTTTAAAGATCCTCTCTTTGTAAAATGTAATGAAAAGATATGTAAAAAAAGTTGGTATGCTATAGTTGGTATCAAATGATAGTTTAGATATTTATGGAAATTAGGATATCTAAATTTTTGGAAGAACCCTATATAAAATTTTAAATATATGAAAAATTCCTTGTATATTGGTGACATATTAAGTAAGTGGTTTCCAAAAAAAATAAATCAATGTTTGGATATGAACAAGTAGATGAGGCTCTGGAATAGATATACCTCAGAGTGAAAACTATGACAAGGAGATTTAGGATTGACCTGGGGTACCCTAGAACATCAAAGAGTTTATTATTTCACACCTGGTTTGACACTCCTTGGGGATATGTTATTCCAATCATAAGCTTTTTATGAATCCTTATGATTGATTTATAAGGAAATGTAATTGTTTAAGAATGACATTTTAAGACATAAAATCATTTATAGTTGACATATTCATAAATTAAATAAGATTCTAACTAAGGTTTTTTATTTTAGAAAATTGTGGGCAATACGAGGAACCATGCCAATGGGGACCGCAATGGACCATGTGGTAACAACCCCCCAATGAAATCCGCAATGGAAAATTTAATGAGAATGATGAACCAACTGACTCATGTTTTGGGAAATAACTGGAATCATGCTGATAGAATAATATCTCCCAAAAGGGAACAACATTCTATTGAGTTATTTATACATCTACAACCACCAAAATTCAGTGAATCTACCGACCCATTGATTTCTAAATAGTGGATCATCACAATTGAGAATAAATTTTATGTGGTCCACTGTTCGAAACAAGATAGGGTGACTCTAGATATTTACCTCTTAGAGGGAGAAGATGATAAGTGGTGGGATATGATAAAATACATGAGGCCAAGAGTGGAGGTTGAATCTATGGAGTGATAATAGTTTAGGTGGATCTTCTTCAATATGTATTTCCCTTGTTCGGTGAGAAACAAAATGGAGAAGGAGTTTCTCGAGATGATGTAGAAGGATAATGAATCTGTTGGAAACTACGAGATGAACTATACTAGACATTCATGTTGCACCTCAGACTTTATCATTGATCCTAATGGGAAGGTTGATAGATTATTTGGTGGGCTTAGACCTCATCTGTGGAATCATCTAGCCAACCAATAATATGACAGCTATGAGAAGATCGTATGGAGTGCAATGAAAGTTGAACTGGAGTTTGGTGAGACAAAGTTGTCTCAGAAATACAATGACAAGAAGAGATCAGTGGTTCCAAGAATAGGGAGGTGCTTTGATTAGGGAATAAGTGTAATGCAAGTGAAACATCCCACATGTAATAAATGTTGGAAGAAGCACTCGGGGAGCTACTTGCTCCGGATCAGGAAGAGCTACAAGTGTGGAAGAGATGGCCATATTGCATGGAGTTATCGTAGTGAGGAGAAGCCTCAACTCCAAAAAAATAATTACTAGGGGATGATGGTGTAGGCCCTACCTAATGTCCAATTCTATAAGTGAGAACAACTTTTTCACTTTTCCAATCACTGTCCAAATCTGAGGGCAGTATAGGGTAATCAACATCAACCACAAAAATGACCAAGGAAACAAGGTCATACTTTTTCAATCACTACGGCTGAAGTTGAAGTGCCAAATGTTGTGGTGGTAGGAACTCTTGTTGTTCTCTAAAATCTAGAAAGTACATTTTTTGATTCTGGTTCTTTGCATTCCTTTATTTCCACAATGTTTGCATAGAATTTAGAATTAACCCCGGAAGTTATAAAATTATTGTTATCAGTCAAGACTCCTGGTGGCATTATCCAAGCATCATTAGTGTTTAGGAACTCTAGTATTTAATTTAGTGAGCACAATTATATAAAAAATATATTTGTCATTCCCATTCTAGAATTAAATATTATTCTAGGGATGGACTATATCTCAATGTATAATGATACAATCAAATGCAGAAGCAAGGAAATATCAGTAGTATTTAATGGAAAACTGACAGTTATCTTCCAAGGAGAGATATCTCAACCGGATCTTTGTATAGAAGAATATCATATATATTTATTTATGAAGTTGATCTATGTAGATGAAGAAGGAAATGTGAGTATAAGGATAGAAAATTTCCCCATCATTCTAGAATAATTTGACATATTTTCTGGGGCGTTACCATAACCTCCCCCGGAAAGAGAGGTAGAGTTATCCATTGAACTCGTACCTGGATCTCATTTGATATTAAAGACCCCATATAGAATGGAAAATGTGGATATAGAGGAATTAAATAATAAACTCCAAGATCTATTGGATAAGGGGTTAATATGTCCATGTTTGTCTCCTTGAAGAGCACATGTTCTCTTTGTGAAGAATAATGATGGATCAATGCGGCTATGCATTAATTATAGAGAACCAAAAAGGATCACAATGAAGAACAAATACCCTATTATAAGAATTGATGACTTATTTGACCAACACTGTGGGACTAAATTATTTTCTAAGATAGATCTATGATCTGGTTATCATCAATGAACAACGAAGAAAGAAGTTATTCCAAAAAATTCTTTCCAATCAAGATATGGGAATTATGAGTTTGTTGTTAAGCCCTTTGAACTAACTAATTCACTTTCTATTTTAATGGATTTGATGAATATAGTCTTTAAGTACTACCTTTATAGATTTATGGTAGTTTTTATTGATGATATTATGATATATTCCAAAAGTTTCGAGGATAATGAGGATCACTTAAGGGTTATTTTTCAAATTCTGCGGATGGAATAGTTTTTGGAAAGTTCAGCAAATGTGAATTCTGGTTACATCAAGTTTCTTTCTTGGGGCATATTGTAACCAATGAAGAAATCACAATTGACCCTAAAAAGGCAAAATTTTTAGAGGATTGGCCTCATCCTACAACAATAACTGATATTCATAGTTTCCATGGATAAGTGAGATATTTTAAGAGGTTTGTGAAAAAAATTTCATGACTTTCTAATGCATAAACCAAGTCAAATCGAAAAGGGGTTAAGTTAATCTTGAAAAAGGAGTGTGAGGAATGTTTCCAAGATATGAAGAAGAGATTGGTTACTGCACCTATGTTAACACAACCCTCATGTGGAAAAGGATTCTTTATTTTTAGAGATGCATCTCTGAAAGGGATTGGGTGCGTCCTTATGAAGAATGAAAAATTAAATGCTTATGCATATCGACAGTTGAAGACTCATGGGAATATCTATCATATTCATGATCTGGAGCTGGTTGCGGTTGTTTTTTCTTTGAAGATATGGAGTATATATCGTTATGTGAATAAATATGACATATACATAGACCATTAATGTTTTAAGTATATTTTAACCCAAAATGAATTGAACATGAGACAAAGGAGATGGCTGGAACTTCTTAAAGACTATAACTGTTCATTTCATTATCATTTAGGAATATAAAACAAAGTCGATGATGCATTAAGCAAAAAGGACCCAATTTTTCATTCCACGATGAGAATTAAAAGAGATCCTTTTATCAATGACCTAATAAAACTGGACTTGGGAATTATAAGGGAAGGGGCATCATCAACCCTAACCCAAATGATTTCCCAACAATCATTACTAGAGAAGATCAAGAAAGCTCAGAAAGAAGATCCATTATTACAGAAGATTTATGAGGCTGTAATGGATGGGTAGTTTCCTATGTTCTATATTGATCAAGAAGGTGTACTAAAATTTCGTACAAGACTATGTATCCCTTCTAATCTAGAAATAATGAAGGAGCTGATGGATAAAGCTCATTGATATACTTTTTCTATATATCTAGGAAGCAAAAAAAGTATTGAGACCTTCATGATCATTATTTGTGGGATAATATGAAATGGGAGACTACTAACTACACTTTAAGGTGCCTTGTATGTCAGCAAGTGAATTCAGAGCAGAAACTTCGTAAGGGGGTATTAAAACCACTACCCATACCAGCATGGAAGTGGGAATATATCACAGTGGAATTTGTCATGGTCTCCCTAGAAATTACAAGGGAAACAATGCAATATAGGTTATTGTCAATCATCTCACCAAGATTGCCCATTTTATCTCTATTCGGGAAGATTTCCCTCTTGATAAACTTACTAGGATTTACGTGAAGGTTGTTGTAATGCTTTATGGAGTTCCATTTTCTATTGTATCTGATGGTGATCCAATTTTTACATCAAAATTCTGGAGATGTCATCAGTATGCTATAAGTACCAAATTGAATTTCAGTATGGCCTATCACCCCCAAACTGAGGGACAATCTGAAAGGACTATTCAAACACTCAATAAAATGGTGAGAACATGCTCAATGGAATTTAAAGGTCGACGGGATCATCATCTCCCATTAGTTGATTTATCATACAAAAACTACTTCTAATCGAGTATTCAAATGACACCCTATGAAGCATTGTATGGGAAGCAATGTAGAACTCTTACTTGTTGGGATGCAGCTGGTGAGATAAAGCTTCTTGGGAATAATCTTGCGCAAGAGATGAAAAAAAGGTCTATTCCATCCAGTAACACATTAATTCTACTCAGAGTCTGAAAAAGACGTATGATGACAACCATAGAAGGGATTTGGAGGTTGATGTTGGTGAAACAGACATTCTTCTAATTTCACCTTGGAACAGAGTCATGAGGATTGTGAATAAAGGGATGCTCATCCCTATGTTCATTGGCCCCCATGAAATCCTTGATCTCATAGGAGTAATTCCATATCAGCTTGCACTTCCTCCAAATCTAGAACATGTTCATGGGGTCTTCCACGTATCCCTCTTGAAGAAGAATATACTTGATGCTTCACATCTAATAAATCTAGAAGTGGTAAAACTAGAACAAGACCTCTATTATGAGGAGCAGACAGTGGAGATATTGGATCATAGAGAAAAGGTTCTACGCAACAAGACTACCCACCGTGTTAAGGTGTTGTGGGGGAACCACAAATATGAAGAAGCCACGTGGGAACTGGGGGATGCTATGAGGCAGAAGTACTAACACCTTTTCTCTTCTGAGGGTACGAGTTGAAATTTTGGGGAAACAATTTCTTCAGAGGGGAAGAATGTAATGACCCTAACATTTGAATAATATTTTTTTCTTGAATTTGTGTATTATTTTGTTTTATACTCAACAAAACTAAATCCATTAATTAATGAAGTGAGTATAATTAAAATAACACCAACGAGTTTTGACTGTTATATGACCACTGATCAATATGACTATTGGAAACTAAATTCCTAAAGTTATGATTATTGTTTATAAATACAAGTGATCGTGGTTAATTGATACATAAAGAAGATTAGATGGAATCATCTCGTAGACTCAGGCCATACAAAGCCCATCGGTCAAAGCTTGTGAAGGAAGATGCATCACAAGGCTTTGTACTAGACCAAGCCCCTGTTGAGCTTCAACATGTCAAGATTGAATGGAATCACCTAGTGGAGAAGTTTTAGCTGATTGAAATCACCACTTGGGTAGTGTTGTCCAAGCCGCCCCAAGAATCTATCACCATAGAACACCTTTCAATTAAGTCCTATGTAATTCTTATAATGGGCTATGTAACAAAGCCACAGTTACTTCGTGTAATACTTCTGTATAAATAAAATTGTTATTTATTATTAAGGTAAAATTTGTGTATTTCCAATGTCTAAATAAATATAGGATAAATTTATAGATGTTCAATATTATTGATGAAATTTTGGAAAAAAAGGGTATTTTATAATATTTTTGTATACATTAAATAATAAATAATATAAAATGATTTTAAAAAATATAGTCTTCTACAGTTGTGATTAGTAAGAGATTTAGAGTATAAAAAATCAACTTATATTTTAGGGAATGGTGAAGTATGAATAGTAATATAACCCCAATGAATAGTACTAATACCAATGGAATAGTAACCTCACTTAAGAAAGTATAAAAATAATTTTTGAATATTGAATGGTGATGTGATATAATAACATAAGTAAATAACTATTTCAGAAATTATTAGTTAAGTATTAGTTTTTTTCCTTGTAAATAGTGTTTTACTTAAAAATTAAATATCTCATATTATAAAATCATTTTCATAAAATGGAGTTCATTTTTTAATTGAAAACCTTGATATTATGTTAGGGTAAATTTAATCGATTTTTATAAAATGTTTTGTTTTTCCGGTGAAAAGTCAAAATACATTTTTGAGTTTCATTGTGACTAATGACATCATTAATGATGTAATAATGAGGTAATAATTCTGGAAAACTTTTGAATAGTGTGGGAAGTTATGAGATTTACAATGTGGCCAAAACCATGGGCACAAAACATGGCCAAGCCTAGGTTTTTTCAAATACCACATATGAAGTGACCCATGGAAATTAATAAAATATTATAAAACATTTCCTATAAATACCAACCTATTCTATCATTACATTCATTAAAATTTCATCCTCGATGAAGATATATTATTTTACCTCCCAAGGAGTCCTCCCATGGTTCTCTTAATCCCCCATTGTCCCCACCTTTGAGCTTTTGAATTTACTCTTTATGGTAAGGGAACCTTTCAGCCACCCCTTTTAGTCATGACTTCCTTTATGTTACGTCTTCTAGTTTCAATTTTATTATGTGGGGGTATGTTATTATATATCATTATTTCTATCCATTTTATGTCCAAATTATGAGAGTCCATTTTCGCTCTCATCAACCGATTTTCCTAATTTATAAGTGATGCTGTTAGGTTGCTAAGTTTTTCAGAAAATAAATCACATCTTCTTATTTCATTCATGGTTTTTTTCATGTGGTATGAAATTAAAATATTTATACCAAGATCTTATTTATTTTATATTATATACCCATAATTTATTATGGATTATTTATTAGTGGGTGTCTCTTTTCCCCTCTCTTTTAATGTTTTCTAAAATTATGTTATATTGCCGTTATGGTACTGAAATTTCGTCTCAAAACCTATATCTTTTTTCTCATGAAATTATCAAATTTTCAATATGTGAATACCCAAAACTATTTTAGTTAAGAGGATATTCATGAATGAATTAATACTATGTATTTGGTTATGAATTTTACAAACATAAAACACTCATTATTTTTCCATGGGTTATAAATGACATAATGATCATGTTTTTAAGAACCTTCAAGACATCATAGTTTTGAAATGAAACCCCTTATTTTTATAATCTATGAGTTATTTTTCAATTTTTTTATTATTATTTATGTGGATCACATGAAAATAAAGAAATATTAAGGGTGCACCCTGATATCCCTCCAATGTGTTGGGTAAATAATTTAATCTCTAGAGATAACCAGTTTCACAATACTATGGTGAATAATCCTGGAAATGTTTATGAAACCTTGGGGATAAACCTTGTTGATATGTTCATGAATGTCTAAATTAAATGGTTTAGGCACATATTAATGTTAGGATTCAGTTTATTTTTATTATTATATTCCTATTCTTCCATTTCTCATGTCTTTATGTTTTTCATCAAGTTGTTATTGATATCACAAGTAAACTGATTCCCTTGTTTTCCCTTACTGGGCCTTCCGCTCAGCCTTTCCTTTGATGAATATATCCAGGTTATGAGATGAAAACATTTTATATAAAATTATCTTATTATTAAGCCTTAAAAGTGTACTATATGATTTTTTATGTTGTTTCCATGTATTTTTTTCAAGATTTCCATGATAGTGGACTTTATAGATCCTCTGTTTGTAAAATCTAATGAAACAATATGTTATAAAAAGGTGGCATAATTTTACCATACCATAGAAAGGTATATTATAAAAATTCTTAGACACATTCTAGAGGTTTTTACATTCTCAAAAATTGATACAAAGTGTCCTGAAGAGGATATCTAAGGGATGTTCTCTAAGGAAGAGGTAATCATCTTTACAGACTCTTACAATATTATTTATTCTTATACTTATTGTTTATATGTTGTTTACATTATAAAGTAGTAAATCCAGTATAAACTATATTCTGATATGTTTTTATGGTTTTTTAACAACCATATTTTTCCTTTTTTCTATCCTATGAAAGACTTATATACCACCCGTGCATACGTATAACTTACGATCTCGACACCTTGGTGTAATATGTTTTTCATAAATACCTTACATGGATGGGTATAATGATGGGATATATATATATATATATATATATTATAACATGATATTTATTTTGGAACAAAAAATATACCATCCATTTTCTTACCATCTTACAATTAAGGTAGTGATATCGTCGCTCGTGTATACGTACGACCTTCCTTCTCCACAACATGATGTGATAAATTTTCCATATTCAAAATTCAATAATGATTATGTAAATTTATATAATTAATACATGTGATATATATTATCTTAATATAATTATTTAAATTATGGAAATATATCTTATGAACAAGAATTAGGACTTATAGGGTATAACATGCATATGAAAATGAAGTAATTTACATGTGAAAGAAGAGTAATAATGAAATATTATTATCAAATGAGTGATAATATGATCATATATTGTATCATAAATATTAATAATTTTCTTTAATAATTCAATAACTTTATTTAATCCATTATAGAAGAGTTTCAAATAAGTATGAAGGAAATCAGACCTAAGGTAAAATCCTATTATTATATGGGATTGTTTATTCATATGTATATGTTGAGAAATATTTATCTTCTATGTCCACGTTTCATAAAAATGTTCTCATAATATTTTTACTATTATTCTAGAATTATTAACATCATTTTTAACCATATATTTATTATTAATTAATGGTTTTAAAGGAATATTGTTGTCGTTTTCTTTATGAGGTACTTTGTGAAATTTATAGAAATATTATGAAAGGAATGTTTTTTAAATATACAGAATTAATATATTTTCCTTATTTAATGAATCCTTAATGACATAAATCATCCCTTATAATAGAAAAAAAATTATTTAAAAAAAAATGTTTTCTTTTAAAATTTCACAGCATATTATGTAATGAAAAACTTTTCAAATCAGAAAATATATTTTCCTCAAGAATTATATTCATGTGATATCTCAAAATTATTTTCAATCAAAAACAACATTCTATGATGTTACTTATGTTTTAATGGAGATATTTTTCAAGGATACTATACATATTATTCCATTTTTTGTATTATTTATATAATAGAAATAAAATTTTTAAACAAATTTCTTTTCCATGGGTTATATTATGATGGAATGACGCTTATGAAAACCATTTCATTACATGGGTTCTAATATGATGAATGATTTATGTTTTTGTGGTACTCATATGTACGGTTTTTATTATGTGATGCCTGAAACCTATATATCCCTAAAATTCATTTGGAAAAGTTTAATACCTAAATTAATAGATTGGAATAGAATGGGAAATGGTCTCAGTTTAGTAATACTGGTCTAGAATAGGATGTAAAATCAGTTTGTAACACATGGATATAATGGAGAGTGAACCTGATTCAGTAATGAACTTTTTCTACTATGATGGTCTCTTCCCCAATCCTTAACTAATATAGAAATGATTTTCTATGCTAAGGAATATTCCAATAATTCATTTCTTTTGTTATGATAACATTAATTATTTTATTTATGAACATTTATGATTTATACCATGATATGATGATCCTTTTTATGTAGTGTATAATTTTAAAATGTTTTCCTTACGTTCTCATGTCTCATGATTGTGTAATGATTAATATATCCCTTGTTTACACTTTCCAAGAATCTGATATCACCCTTTATTATGTTTCTTTTCACATGATACGAAGAAAGGTATTAAGTAAGATGTGTCAAAAAGGGTTCTAATTATGAAGGAATAAGCTGGAGATGATGTAGATGTTTTATAAACTAGTTTTTTATATCTCTTAGTTTCCAATGACACTAAACATATATGGTTCTATACTGGTTTTACTATATTATGAAATTAATATATTTCTATTTAGATGAAATATATATGTAAAAAAAATGGATGGGACATTATACATTTATTTGATCTAGAGAGACTCATTATTACAAAAAAGTCAATGTACCTTCATTAAAATCTATCATCTTCCTTAAAAGATTCTATTCACATATCATATGGGAAGAGAAAATAATATACAATATATGGGGTTGTCCTTAGTTTTTATCATTGAGATCAGTTAAAAAATATATTTTTTACATTCATTTTCCTTTCATAGAAAATTGATTTTTAAATTTGTTATAAATATATTTTTTTATAGAAAATATTACAGGACACCCTTTTTAGTTATGTACAATTTTTTCACATCATTCAAAAATCGTTTCCTTGGGTTGGAATCTATTTTTAATCTTCACAAAAAATTTCTCAGGTTACCTTTTTTGAGTGGGTTGAATACCCCCTCAAAATTTACATCCAACTTCTTCAAGGGTCACTATAATATTGGTGAAAAAAGAAAACCATATACTATGTATTTCTAAATCATCAATATTTATATTTATATCCATTGAATGAATATCTAAGCTGGATAAGGCTGAGTGAATGGAGAAATCATTCATTTTCTATGCTGGATGAGGATATAGAAGACGTTGAAGGTCACCTTTCTAGCTGTGAAAATTTAAATCAATTGAACTCCATGCCTTCGAGTGATGAAATTCAGGATTTATCAAAGCTGGATGAATTGCTCAACACTAAGGAAAATCTGGCCAGATCTGTTTAAAATATACAGTAGTTGGATGAAGGGGAGAGGAACTCTAGTTTTTTCCATCATCTTCATTAAAAAGAAATTTCAGAAGGGGAGTCTCTTCCTTAAAAATTAATGGAAGGCTTCTCACTATAGATAATGACATCTTGAACTCGGTTATTAGATAATTTTCAGATATCTATTCTGAAAATGGGGCTGATAAATACCATATGATTGTTCAAAACAACACCCCAATTATTGATGATTTGAAAAATGACAAACTTGTGGAGGTACCTAGGGGAAAGGAGATCCGAAAGCCCTATTATCTTTGAACATTGACAGTGTTGTAGGGCTGGATGGTTTCACTAATATGTTATTAATGTCTAACTAGGATATTGTTAATGATGAAGTTATTAATGCAGTCAGAGAGTTATTTTCTAATGGCTCCATAAATTACGGTTCTATTCCAACTTCATAGCTCTTATTCCTAAGAAGGAGAGTGCAATTGATATTAAAGATTCCCGACCAGTTTCTATTGGCAATACTATCCCTATGATCATCAGTAAGATAATTTCCACAAGGTTGGTCAAGGTGGTTATGGGACTCATCACCCCAAATCAATTTGGGTTTGTGCTAGGAATAAGTATCCAAACATATATTTTCACCACCACTGAATGTATTAATGCTCGGAGAAGTAAGGTGAAACAAGGTAGTTTTGTGATGAAAATTGATATTTCGAAGGCCTTTGAAACAATGAAATGTAGTTTTCTTCTATCTATTCTTGGAATGCATGGATTTTCAACAAGGTTCATCAATTTGATTCATAATATTCTTAAGAGTTTTATGTTATCTATTCTTCTCAATGGCTCGCCCAGGGATTTATTTCCGTGTTTCAGGGGTTTTTGGCAGGGGGACCCTCTCTCTGGACTCTTTTTTGTCCTTGTAGAAGACTATTTGAGTACATGCCTTAATATCCTTGTTCAATCTATTTTGATCGATCAGGTTAAATTTGGTAGAGATCTTTATGCCCCTACCCATCTTTTTTATACTGATGACAACATGTTATTTGGTAATTCTAACACAAGGACTGTGTCTTCAATTAAAACCATTTTCAATAACTATGATGATGTGGTTAGGTAGGCCATTATCTTTTAGAAGTCTTTTATGGTCATTGGGGAGGGAGTCTCTATCATAAAGTAGAAAAAAATCAGAAGATCGCTTGGGGTTAAAAAGGGCTCATTGCCTTTTACATATTATGGAGTCCCTATTTTTTGGGGATGTGTGAAAAGGAGTCATCTTGAATATATCTTCTCATGAATTATTTCTCAGATGGAAACATGGAAAGGGAATGTTATGTCTCATACTGGGAGAGTCTATCTTCTCAACTCGATGATTACCTTTATGTTTGTCTATGTGTTTTCCATTTACAGGTGGCTAAATAATCTTATAAAAGGACTCAAAAGTCTTATTAGAAATTTTATATGGACTTGTTCCATCTATGAAAGGAAATTGGTTGCGGTGTCATTGAAGGTGTTCATTAAACTAGTTGAGATGGGGGGGTCTTGTCATTAATGATTTGGGGATGTTCAATGAGGCCCTGCTCTATAAGTTCATCTGGAGTCTTATCACCTCTCTAGACATTTCGATAGAATTCCTCTCAGCCCAGATTACCCCAAGGATTTAGGATGGTTATTCTCACTATCTTTATTTTTATTTTTGGCTTGCTTTAAAGTCATCTTTTACTTGGATAATGTCCTATTTGATGTGGATTGTTTGTAGGGAGTCTATGTCGAATGTTTGGAGGACTACATGGCTGGACAGACCGATACAAGATGATGTTGATATTCTATCTGATGTGTTGAACTGTTCGATTACTTCAGTAAAAGATGGAAAATCAAGCCTTTATTAGTTCATTCATCCTCAGTTAAAAGATGAAATTCATAGATAAAATTACATTGACAATGACACTCTTGTTTGGAAACCAAGCACAAATGGTATCATTAATTCCCAGGCAGTTTATCAGTCCATGTGGGACGGGAAAAATGCAGCCCCTTGGTGGCTTCCTGCTTTCCAGACCTTCTTCATTCCTCCTTCAGATTATTTTCTACACTGGAGGATATGGAATAGAAGGCTCCCAGTGCACTGTATTCTTCAAAGGGTTTAGATTCAGCTTGCAATGGCCTACCCAACCCGTTTTGCTGCGGTGGAATCAATTGATAATAAATTTTTGTCTTGTTCTCTGATCAGCGGGTTATGGAAGTATATACAGGACATGACAAGGTGCTGTTTAGACTTGGGATCGATTGAGGGACTTCTTTATTTAGCGGTTACTTCTTGCTGCAGTGACCAGGTCTGGAATATCCTCATGGTTGTTGTTTCAACAAATGTTGGGTTCATTTGGAAGGCTAGAGATGGTCTGGTTTTTGAGGATATCAAGCCAACATTATGTTCAGGTTTGAGGGCGATTCATAGGGATGACTGCACAGCCTCCAGAGTGCAGGTTGGATGTATGTATAATGGGCTGAATGATCTTGTTTATTGTGAGGAACTTTGGAATTGCTGGAAGGGTAAGAAAACCATTGGTTATGAAGTCAATTAAATGGATCCCTCCTATTTCCTCTTGGGTGAAGGTCAATGTTGAGGGGGCGGATACAGGTACAATAGGGCCTTAAAGCCATGGTGGTGTCTTCCATACCTATCAGGGCTTTGTTAAGGGTTGATTTTATCATTATATTAGTCAGGGATCTTCCATTGAGACTGAGTTGTGGGCTATGATTAAAGCAATCAGATATACAATTTACTACGGTTGGTGATTTCTCTGGGTTGAATCGGACTCAATGGTGGCTATTGATATCCTTCGGAGATGGTTGAGGAATGTGCCATGGATGATGTTTCCTTCTTTGATTTACTATCTCCATTTTCTTGATGGTATCATTTTTAAGGTGACTCATGCTTATAGGGAGCCCAATCAGGTTGCTGATGCTTTGTAAAAGAAGGGTATTGTGGAATCCAGTTCTGAATAGTCTTTTATGGATTATGATTGTTGTGTGCATTTTCGTGAGGAATATTAATGTGGAATGTTTTTTACTAGGCATTGTAAACCTCCATTTTGATGTTATGACCGCATCTTTTATTTTTTAATAAAATTTGTGAGGAGTGGGTTTGACTCACTCTTAGGCCTTTTGAGTAATATCTTACTCTCTATCTAAAATTCTATTCTGTTTTTTTTATTCTTTTCATCACTAGTTTCCTTTCACTTTTGTATTTCTTTGCAAACCAAAGTTTCAGTTACATCCTATGATTTTCTTCTTAGTCTTAATAGAATCTCCAGTAGTAGAATCTTTTGATTAAAAATTTGAAACCTTATAATATTTAGTTATTCTTAAAATCCTTTTATTTTATCTACTAAATTAGTTTTCTTAACTTTATTATTATTTTGAATAGATTATATTCTATATCAATCTATTAGGGTAACTTTTATTGATCCCTTTTATGTTGCGCATCTTATAAGTTTACCTAAAATTGATAACTGAATTTATAAAATTTTAAATTACTTGATCCTCTTTAGAATTCTTTTATTGAGTAAGTTTTAACTATTTCTAAGATACCTTTAGTTTTTCTCCATAATACAAATTGAGATTTTTTTACTCATAAACCAACATTTTCATATTATCAATATCTCTTAGAAAGATAAATTTTTATTCCAGAATATAATCTTGACTGTTTGTTATTGGATTTTCCATTTTAAATTATTTATTCTTTCATTAATTTATTATAATATCATAGAAATTATTTCATCTCTATTTTAAGCATAATATACAAAATATATTTTTCTTATTTTGAACTTCTAATATCATCAAAAGTGATATTTCCATCATTCACTTTTGTAATTAATGTACTTTCAAAATATTTATCATTGATTTTTTCATATTATTTGTCTTTAATATTTTTTTTCTTCTTATTCTTCAATATTTTCATGTTCATCATCATTAGAAAAAAGATATTCTCTATTTATATTTATAGAACATTTTATCCTTACCCAAAAATTATGATATATATTTTTCAGAATTATTATTTAAATACCATCGTGTTTTTATATCGCATCCATCAGTTTCTTCATCTTCATTATTCTGCGGTAAATTTTTAGAATTTTTCCCAATTCATCTACATCATAAAAATTTCATTGATAACATCCATATATATATTTTCGTGAATCATTTCACATTTTTAGAGGACAATGACTTAAATTATTCAAATATATTTACATTCCATTCATTAGGAGTTAGATTCACTAACTCCTTCATCATTAAGAATTTATTTAGATTTTATTTTCTCAGTAGATTTAAAGGAAATTTTTTTATCAATGTTTTCTATACTCTTCATAACATTCACTGCTTTAATTTTTTAGGTAATGAGAGGGTTTTATAGATCATCCCCCGATAGAGTTTCATTATCCATATTTTTCAGTGATTAAACATTAGAAATAATCTAATCATGAATAATTCATATGATCCAATAAAATATGGTTGAATCTTATAAATTCTCACCAAGACATGTTATGGTGGTTATAATCTCATTCACTATTATAGAGATGTCACAAATATATTCATAATCGCCCATTTTGGGATCCCAATATTTCATCTTACAGAGTTGTATCATGGATTTATAAAATTTATTATATCCTTTATATATATTTATCAAATTATATAATTTGTTTAATAGTAAAAATAAATTTTCTATAAGAAAACCACTTTCAGAGAGTGAAGATAGTATATCATTTAGTCCTTGAACATCATTCACCATGTTTTTATTATTAGAAACTATAAGAGGGTTATTTTCAACATGATGTGGGAAACCATATATTAAAGCTTCAAGAAAAGCATATCCAAGATACATGAGATATAGTAACATTATATATTTTCAAATATAAGTGTTAATTTTATGAAAAACTTGAACCCCCTCACAGTTCAATAAATTTTAAAGATCCGTAAAAACTTCTATTTTCTTCAAACATGAACAAAGTGTCCAAAAAGGAATCCTTTTCTCTATTACCAATTGAATGGAATATATAGGTTCTATTTGATCACTATGATGGGAAGGGGTTGAATAAATGAAATCTTTTTATATTGTGATATTTTTCTTATGAGACAAACTTCAACTCAGGTTAAAGTGTTATACCATTGTTGAAAAAACTCAAACAAACAACAATAAAAACACATAAATTTATATGGACCAATACTCAATAGGAGTAGTTTGTCATTGGAATGGTTTGGAAATAATCCCACACCACACAATCTAAATTAGAAAATCCATGTTTTGAGTTTACAACAACTAGGGGATTTACTTAAACTTGCATTACACAATTATAAAAAAAATAGTGCATTGATTTCCCAATAAAAAATATACAACAATGATTAAATAACATCGTAAGAAACCTTAACAAATAGGATAATAATGTTTTAAATATGCTTCTTTTAAAAATATCATTCTTTATTTCTTGGGAAAAACATCTTCTTCACATTATTACTAAGTATCTTGACTGAATATCCCTATGCTTTCTCTGCCTATAATATTTTGGTCATGAGTATTTCCATCTGGAATTTTTCTATCCTAACTATTTTCATTCATTATTTTTTTATCCATAATTTTCTATATAACCCTATCTTATTCAACAAAAATGATATTATCTAGTTATAATCATCAAGATAAAAATTGTCTTTTATAAGTTTTTTTCAATTTTTTATTTTAAACTAATTTTTTATCAATTTAAATTTTTTAACAGAAGTGCAGTTACACATTTGTACTCACTCTTTAACCCTTTATTAAGTTGCACTAAATATATAATAGGTGGGACTCCAATTCATTTTTCCACTTGAATGAAAAATCAAATTTCAAAAATCATTCTAAAATAATTCATAATATGTGAAATTCACAACCTTCTTTTATTCTTCCCTAAAACTCGGCAAGAATCTTGATTTTTCTTTATGATTTTTTAATAATAATTGTCAAACTCATAATAATCACATTTTATACATCTATAATTTTTTGATGAATAAATTCACTTCCCCTCATCTCTATTCAGACAATGTTGGTCTGGAATGTCCATATAAAAGATTCATATGAAATTTTTATTTCAAATTTTCATCCTAAATTCTCACTTTTTTTCATTGGAGAATGTAAATCTGAAATTTTCACTATATTAATGTGATAAATATTTTCTAAAGTATTCAACCTAAATTTTTAGTTTTATCACAATTTGTTTTTTTACTTTATTCATCTAAAATGATCATCCAAAATGATCAACCAAAATTTTCTCATTTTTTTGAGAATGTTCATAAAAACAATCACATTTTTTATTGAAAATTATAATCTAATTCCCATTCTTCAAAAATATTTTCGGTCTGATCGAATTCAAATATATATGTATATATAATTATTTTTTAACAGTAATAGGTCCGAAAATTCATAAAATATTAATAAACTTTCATTAGACAAAAATCTATTTGACATTGTAAAATGAAGTAAATTTTTCCCATTTCATCAAAACACATGGATTATGATATTTTTTTTGATGATGTTGGTTAATTTCAGAACAAAAAAATTATTATATATTTTTATCCCAACCTTATATGTATGATAAAATTATTATTTGTATCATATTATGTAAACTCTGTCTGATATTTTATCAAAAATTTCATAAGGAATATTCATATGATTTTTCCACTTTTATAGTAATAATTCATCTATTATTTTTAGCTTTATTAAGGAGTGTTCATCTGATCATTCCTACTTTACTAAGAAATGTACATATGATTTTTTTTTCAAAAAAAATCTTATTGAAAATTATTTATCTATTTTTAATAGTTTAGATATTTATATTATTGTCCTAATATGAATACTTTACAAAGTGATGTGATTATTTATAGAACAACAAAATAAAACCATTTTCAAAAAAAACTTATTTTAGAAAAATAATAAAACCAAAACATTTAAAAAATATTCCAACAACGTAAAAAACCCCTTAATCAAACATGGTACAAGGATAATTAATGTTCTATGAATGAGATATCATTTATCCATTTTATTTATATACATAAGTGATCACTTCTTTAAATTATGGGGATTATCTATTCCTTTTTTTAAATTTTATTTTGAGTATTCCATTTTTAATTTCAGTTTTTCATGTTGGAATATGTTTTCCACATCCCTTTACTATCCTTATAATTCCCATATAATGAGATACCAACTTTCATAGTCATTGAACCATTAAAAAACCATTATATACACCCATTGTGATGCAGAAATTTTCACATGATTTTCTATGAAATTTTTTTATTGTGTATAACCACCCCCACTTCCTTGCATGGTTATCCATCTAGATATACCTATCCTTTATAGACTAAGACTCCCATTTATGTAACCCACACTTCTTAATCATGGGATTAAAAGTAATTAAATTCTACCTTATATTGTATGATATATGTGGCACACAAAAACATGTTCGTGATATAAAAATGATGTATTGGTTCAATATTATATAGACCTCCAATGCATTGGGTAATATTTTAATCTCATGAGATACTATTTACAGGGAATGTAATTTTATACTAAACATTCCATGTTATGATGTCTCAATAGTTATCCCTAACTTATGATTATAGTTTCATGTTTTATATTGTTTCCTAATTCTTATGTTTCCTTGATTCTATCACCTTATATCATTCTTCAATGTTCAATTTTTTAATTCTCACACATTTTCTATCATTTTGATATGCATCCTAACTCACATATATTAATTTCATCATCTTATGCTTTGATTATTACCTTAATGGGATTTATAAAACACCCCTTTATCATATACATCCAATGGTTATCCCATGCAGTATTTGAAGATCAATGTAATTTAATGGAATGTTTTGGTGTTTCAAATAATGTTGTTTTATTAATGTTTCAGTTTATTATGATATGTATCAAATTATAAAAATTAAATTGGCCTCACAATATTTTAGGATATTATTGTTTATATGTTTATTTAATAAATCATGAATTAAGATTAACATAGTTATGGGTTGTCATAGTTGGTATCAAATGAAATTAATTGTTATATACATGGAGAATGATTAGAAAACTGGATAAGACTAAAAATTGGGGAAAATACCTAAATTATGGAAATGTATTGAGTAATTTGGTTTTATGAAATGTAAAAATTATCTAGATAGATAATACAAGTTGATATGGATATGGAATAGTTTTACCTAGGGGTTACATCCCAAAAAGGGAGTATTGGGTATAAAATGGATCTTCACCTAGTGGATGACAATCAATCATTGCTTCATAACTAGTTTGACACTCGTGGGGGTATATGATTTGGAAAATTCACAATATTATTATATAAAATCGTAAAGGGAACATGAATTCCCATTAAATATTATTCTATAAAATAGATAATGGGTAAATTATATTGAACGTTGGAAATTAATATTTTATGGGATTTAGGTTATTTATGAGTTATCTCTTCAATGTTCACATTTTACATTTTATATGATTAATAGTTTGAAAATAATCATCTGAAATATTACCATAATTTTAGTCAAAGGACATGATTGGGAGGAACCACGTAAAAAACCTATATGATGGGAAATGTAATGACTTTCCAAATGAGATACTCAACCCAATGGGAGTACAGTTCATGTACTTTATAAAAACTGTTTCTTCATAAACACATGATTTGAAAAGAATCACGAATCTGGGGTAAAACCCCCAACCACTAATAAATATCATGTTTTAGTTAAGACATTTATACGATAAAGGCCTCTGAAGTTTGGTGGATTTTCTAATACATTAATCATGAAATAATTGATCTACTCCATTAAAGAGATCATCTTCATCCTTCAATGCTATATAAAATAGATGGTATTTCTAGTTTTTTATCGTATAAAGGTGTAATATAATCAATGGATTACATTGATTAAAAATATAGAGATTTATGAAGATGTTGAAGTGATGGGGTAGAAAGAATTCCAGATATTTTTATTCATAAATAGTTTTTTTCACACTCTCTAAATTTAAATGTTGTGGTATTTACTTCGAGTAAATAAAATGAAAAAATAATATATTGAGGATTATGAGGTAAACATAATATGTATTACAATATATTCCTATTATATTGAAAATAACCTCCAAATAAAATGTTACCACATCTTTGGTGGGGTTAATAGTGAGTTTATGAAATTATTTGGTGATTTGAGACTTATAAAACTATTAAGAAATTGTCTGATGTGCACTGAATGGAAACATAGAGATCATCAAATATCAAGGGTTTCATAGATTTAAATATTAGAAAAATAGAATGTAGTTTAATTCTATTAAAATTATTGAGAAATATCATCGGGGTTAGAAATTCCAACATCCCAGTTGTCAAAAGTGAATAAAGAAGTTTCCTGAAAATTTCCTAATAAGGACAAGGTAATAATTTAGGTGTTGGAAGTAAGGGAAAATACCTTGTAAATAATAATGGAATTATTACCGTAATTTTATTGAAGAGAAGAATTATAAAATAAAACATCAATCTATTTTCAAATGTTTCAATAGAATAGAACATGAATACTATGAAAAGTAATTCACTAATCCATTATTTTTCAATGATAATATATGAAAATGAAATCCAAGTACTAGAGAGAAAATGAGAGCTTATTCCATCATAATTGTTGATGTGGATCCTAGAACGAACATGATGACCTGTATACTAGTTATTCATTCATGTATATAAAAGATATAATTTTATTCTAGATATAAATATACATTTATAAAATAGAAATTTTGTAAAACTATATGGGAAACACATAAAAATTCGAAAGTGGAACTATCAGTGATATATAAAAATAGGGAAATCATTATATATCTTTTATATAACTTCTCTCATATCCATATTTTTGGGATAAAAATCATATTTAACCATTTTATACCCTATTTGGTGGAAATTAATTCTTTTATATAAATGTAATGCCAATATATGTATAGAAAAAACATAAATTTAAGAGAGAAGGAAATCAACCTCCATATCCCAAATAATCCTCCCATTCTATATTGGATAAAAGTGGTGGATAAATATCATTTGGAATCATCATATCAAGAATGAATATTTTTTCTTTATAACCAAGTGTATCTACATAAAAATATTTATACTAAGGAAAATATCATCCTTGATGACATGTCTATTTAAAGGGAATATGAAGATGCATTTCTTGAACAATTTATTGGTCTCTATCCTACCTAAGAGGTTATGTTCTCAATCAAACTTATACCTAGTGTTGTAACAATATCCATGACTAAATATAGAATGGTAAATTATGAAACTTTAGGGATGAATATGTAACTACAGGGGAATCTCGATAAAAGGTTTATACAAAAAAATTATTCACCATGGGGTGCACCCGTCCTTTTCGTCTAAAAGAAGTATTTGAAAATGAAACTCTATATTAATTATCATGAGCTCAACAAGATTACGATAAATAACAAGTATTATTTTACATATATTTATGAATTGATTGATCAGATATAGAGAGCATAATACTTCATTATGGTGGATCTAAAGTTGTAATATTATCAAGTAAAGGTGAAGTAGGAGAATATGCCAAAGACTGAATTGTTTACATGCTATGTACAGTAAGTGTTTATTATGATTTTATTTGGAATAAATAATGCAGTAACCATATTTAGGGATTAATTAATAGAGTATTTAGTGATTACTTTGATAAATATGAGGTAGTAATTATAAATGATATTTTTATCTACTACCAATCAGTGAGGAGCAAGAGTTGATTTGGAATATTATACTGAAGACACTATAAAATGTGATGTTATATTTGATGTATATTAAATGTGAATTTTTTATGGACAAGTAAAATTTGGAGTCAGTATTTTCAACCGCAACGGGATATACATGAATCCTCAAAAAATAGTGGAAAATGATGGTTGAACCATTAAAACATTTATGATAGAGATCTATATTTTACATGTAATAGATAGGTACAATCATTGATTTTTTTGAAACTTATCATGATTTTCAATCCCATTAACCTAGATAACTATTAAGGAAGTACGGTTTTTCAATATAGATTAATATTAGGATAGATTTGATGACATCAATAAAAGAATAATTACTACACATGTTCTTACATTACCCACTAGTGAGAATGTATTTTTGACCTATAATGATGTGTAAAAAAGTTATTGGGATGTGTAATCATGAAATATGAGAAAGTGATAGCTTAAACCTCCCTAAAATTAATGATCCATAAGTATAATTACCCAACACATGATATGTAATTAGCTGTAGTGATCCCTACATTGAATATTTGGTAATATTTTCTTTATAGGGATAAGTGTGACATATATACGGATCATATAATCATTAATTATATATGAATAAAAAAGATCTCAATATGTTCTAAATAAGGTGGTTATAAATAATAAATTATTAATATTGTTCAACATAAGACTGTATCGGGAAGGAAAAACAAGTGGAAGATTGTCTATGTAGAATGAATCCCAAAACCATATCCATGATTAATATTGGAGGTGATCCAATATTCTGAGACATGAAATATAGTGAATATTATGGAGTTTAACTTTTCAAAATATGGAGTTATATGGTTTGAAACTATGATATGTTTCCCATAAAGCCTAGAAATGATGTGGTAACTTCTAGATGATGTTTATAGTTTACCCTTTTATATTCATATTGGAAACTCTATGGTGTATATTGTTATGAATAAAACCTTCTATTGGGATAACATGTAGAGGGATATTATAGAATATTAATTTGGAGATTTAGTGTGCCAAAAATTCAACGATAAATTATATATGTTTAAGGGTATGAAGGATAAATTCATGTACTAGTATGGAACATAGAAAACATAACCAATGATTTCATCATAGGCCTCCCAATAGAATTTAATGGAAATATTTCCATCAAGGTAATAGCCAATTAACTTAAAAAGATAGTGAATTTATTGTTATCTAGGATGATTCCTCTCTTGAGAAACTCACCATGATTTACATAAGGGATGGTGTAAGACTGAATGTTGTAGAACTCTCTATTGTATCTGATTCACATCCAAGGATTACCTTAAGGTTATGAAGAAGCCTTAAATAAGAATTTGATATAGAGATGTGTTTTATTATTTATTTTCACCCCTAGATGGATTTTTAGTCTAAGAGAACCATTAAAAATATAGAGGATACGATGATATATTGTTCAATATATTTCCAAGTATATTAGGATCTATAACTTCCCCAAGTACAATTCACATATATCAACTTTCTCTATTCTATAATTCAAATGGATCCATATGATGATCTATATGGGATGTTTTATCAGACTCCAACATTCTAGGATGATGCAGGATAAGAGAAGCTTATATGACTTGATATGATCAAATATATGATAGACATGGTTAATACCATTCAACGTCACATGACATCTACATTGAGTCAAAAAAACATTTATGCTTAAAATCACTAATGATAATAAGATTTTGAGGTCAGAGATATGGGTGTTATTTATATATAGTTATGAATTAAATTAACGATGTTTAGAAAAAATAGAAATCATAGTTTCAGATACAATAGTTAGAATGCGATTTTTGATCATGTTGGAGCTATGGCCTATCGAGTATCACTCCCACCTAACCCATCTCGAGTAAATAATATGTTCTATCTATCCCTCTCGATGAAGTACATACCAGTCCCCTCACATATACCGAATACAGATGTGGTACCCATAGATAATGATCTTTCATACTACTAGTAGTCAATGGTGATCTTATATCATTATTAAAAATGTTATACGAAACAAGAAAACATACCTGGTCAAAGTGCTATGGTGAAACCTAATGTTTGAGGGGGAAATGGGAATCAGAATAAGTGATGAAACTAAAGTACCCAAATATATTATAGTGTACTATAAGAAATTTCAAGGGTGAAATCTATAATGTGGGAATAATTTTTCATCCTAGAGGAATATAAATGAAATCCCCCTTTTAAATAAATAAATTATTTATTATGTAATGTAGTTATAGAAAACACATTAACTACTTTGGTTATTTTAGACTAATATAATATATAGCCTACTAGATTATAAAACTGTTATGTATTATAATAATTGATAATATTTTAATTTTACAATAATCATTAAGATTAATATATCAAGGGTTATAATAAAGTCAAATCGACACAAATATAGTAATTTATTCCCTCGACCTATATGAATGTACCCTATCAAGCCCATTTGATAGAGAATATGAGGGAGATGACAACTTGAAGATTTGTATCGAATAATACCAACTAAAAATTCTATAATTGAAGCATGGATAAAAAACCTTTATTTTATAGTTTCATCATTATGATGATCATGTCCTAAACCATGTTCGTCAAACTACCCCAAGAAAGAGTTAATGTCACAAAACATACCCTTAGGGCATATACTTGTGTAATAAGGGGTTATGAATCGTTAACCTAGATTTTTTTCCCATAATTTCATTTCTAATATAATAATTATTATATTTATCATTTTCACTATGAATATATATATATATATAATTATATATGGGGTAGTTAAAATATTTTTTTTATACGAAATAAACAAAATTATATTTAAAAAAAATAAATGGTTGTAATTAAAATTATTTTTGTGATAAATTCTTCAATTTTGAAATAAATTAAAATTTTAAATATTATTTAAATTATATAATATTTATTCATATAAAAATGATAATATAATTAAATGATTTCCAAAATAATATTTGTGTCATTAATTTTTTTATAAAAACTGGTATTTTTCAAAAAATGAGGATTTTGACATAAAAGTGAAAATTAACATATTTATAGAATTATTTTGTTAAAATTATTATTCATTTTTAAATGATAATTTATAAATTATAAAATTTATATTTTTCTGTGATTTTTAGATAAATTCAAATTTGTGGGTAAAAATTTAATATAGTATAAATATATGATTAATATTTGAACCTCATAATGGCCCGAAAGTAAACTAATAAATTATATAATAGTTATCCTGAAAAAATATAAATTTCCACATTAATATAATTTTTTTTATGTTATATTATTAATATTATAAATCTTTAATGAATCTTCTGAAATCTATATTATATTTTTTGGTTTTAAAATCAATTCTATATGAACGTGACTCACATCCCTATCAACAATGTTATTATTATAAGGAGTCATGTTCCTTGAAATATATAATAATTAACACCAATATTGTTTGGTAATAATATAGGGGATGGTATGGTTTTTAATATATATTATTTTATCATATAGATCCCAAAACCTACCTTTAGAAATCAGTAAATAATTCCACTACCTTTTTCTATAAATACCAATAAAACCTCCCAATCCCCTTCAAACAAAAAATATTAACCTACCTAACCATGTATAAATAAGTCAAATTTTTTTCTAATATATTAATAATCTGCTCCCATGCTTTATGAATCTCTACCTCATGGAAAGGGACTTCTTCCTCTTCTTTTCCATTCAAGTAACTTCTTTGTATTTAATAATTTTAATATCAATTTATTATGTTTTCAAATATTTAAAAAAATCAATTTAATCTAAAATATATGTTCTAGGAATGATATATCACTTACCCCCTTTCATTATAACAATTAGCTAAGTCATTACTAGGCCGAAGTAGGGGATTCTCTCCTCCTCTTTATTTAAGAACATTCATTGACTTATGCCTTTTCATTTCTAATTGATCATATTGGAATATTTTTTCCCATATCCCTTTATTATGATAAATAATACTAATTAATTATAGACCACACATCACTCTCCTTAAATCCTTCAATAAACCGATATTCCCACATGTTATTTTACCAAAATTATCCCATGATTGTCCAAGCCAATCATTTGTGATGTGTATACCCATCCCAATTTACACTCAATGGTATCTAAAAAAATATACCTATAGATCATATATTTGGGAACCAAATGTATTTAACACAAAATTCTTAATCATGGGATTAAAAATTATTAAATACATCCATATTTTGTATGATATTTTGTGACCCAAAAATGCCTTTACATGTTAATAATGTGAAAAATGGGCCCGAAATTATACAACCCACAAATACATTGGGTAATATTTTTATCTCATGATATACTATGTATGGTTAACTAGAGGTTATAATATGTGCACTATGATAGGATGTATCAATTTTTAGCAATGAATTATTCATACAATGTCATGTTTGTTATGTTTTCCACATACGTATGATTTCTTGATGTGACCATATTATATCACACTTAAATGTTCATGATTATGATTCTTTTCAATTTTATCTCACATTCGTATTCCTACAATATCATGTATATTACTTTCACCCTATTTTTATTTGAGTAATCCCTTAGAGGGATTTATATCTCACCCCTTTCTTATGTACATCACTAGTTTATCCCATGTTGTACTAGATGATCAATGGATTTTAAGGGCATTTTATAAATTTTTAAATAATGTCATTATACTCTTGTAGGATTTTATTATCATATATGTCTAATTTATCCATGGAAACTTGATATATTATATTTTTATAGTTTATTATTTGAATCTTTAATCAATAAATCATGAAATAATGTGTTTTATTTATACGGGTTTTCATATGACCTCTCAGTGGTCAATGGACCCGGGGCTCTATAAGTCATATCAGAGATTAGGTTCCCTCTAATGATCTATATTTTAACTAATTTATTTTAATAGAATTAGTGGATTACAGATTTAAAGAAGTTTTTCAGATTCCTCATATGTGGGAAAATGAATATACTTATAATGATAAAAGTATAAACATATCTTCTAGGACTCAATAAAACCTGAATAAAAGATAGGTAAGGATGTTGAAGAAGAATATAATAGTAATGAGATATATACTACTAAATTAAGGAAATAATAATGGAATAAGTAGTAATAATTATTTTTATTATGATTCTTAAAATGAATTTTGTTCATTTTGTGAGGTTGATCTTCCTTCTAAAATTTAGTATCATAAAAATAAAGCTCCCATATAAGTGGAAAAGTGAATTATTGATACTATAAATGGAATTATTTTTTAAAAATTACATCAAAAAGATGAAACTGATGATATTTATAAAGCACTAAGTTAGTTTTTTCTGATGTTCATTTATCTCATAGACATGGTGAACATAAGAGAGAAATTTCTATCAAATTATAATAAAAGCTATATCCTTTTTGAATAATAAATACAAAGGAATTTTTTAGGGGAAGCTTTTTTAAGGCTATTTTTATTAAATAGTTACATGAACTAGAAAAATTGAATAAAATACCTATGGATTTTAAATATTCTCAATTAGAGTTTTAGGGGAAGAGTAAATTTATATTTAAAATACATTATATGAATTAATAAATGTTCATGGTAAATAAATTTAAAAGTTAAAAGTGGATCCAGAAGCCAACCTAAGACTAGTAGAGAATGAAAAGCAATCCACCAACATAAATTTATTTGTTCTTGATGTGGGGATAGTAAGTTTATAATCCACAAAAACTATTCCTTCCTATGTTATTGAATAGAATAATGATATCCCACAAATTTCCAATAAGTTACATGGATTTATGAGGACTCATAGAGAAATAAAGAAGTTTTTTAAACTAAAATTTTGGAAAATAACAATAGTTAGAAATAATAAAAAATATAACACATCATTGAATGCTAATGAGGGTTGATTTATGACGATTTGTTCCCCATGAAGTTCCTAAAAGGTTTTTTGTTCCACTAAAAAATAAAAAAGTACAAAACCTATGGTATATGGACATATTTCACAAAAAAAGAGAATAAGGTTAATAGGTTATTATTATTATTATTTTAATTTTTTTGGATAAATTCTCTATAATGTTGGAATAAAATTTAAATTCATGAATATAAAAAAAATTACACAAGTAAAAGAACAAAAATATTAATATAGACAAGATCCAAATGACAAAAAGTAAAAGAAATAAGTGAAACATGAGTATTCCTTAAGTAGAAATCAAAAAAAATAACTAAATTAAATGATGTATAGAAGGAAAATAATGTTGGAATGATTCTAATAAATGAAATAATTAAAAAATATATTTAAATGGTGAATGTTTATTCAAATGTGAAAATTATCCACACAAATACTATTAGACAATACCATAGTAGTGGGATCTATTTAAATATATAAAGATCAATTAAAAAATCATGTTCGTAGAAGACTACAATAGAAATGGTTGTTACACATGATGGAATGGATGACATTAGAATGAAATAATGGAATAGGATTAGATGGATCTCCTAGATTTAGTGTTACTTTTAAGAAACAAATATATCCCTCTTTATTCCCCATTATCATTTTTTTGAGATAACATGCGGGGAATTAAAGGATAGATTTAGAAATATCACTACTAGATATCAAAGATAGAGTTCAACATGGTGTCTCTGAACTAAAATAGAAAATAGTAAATAAACACATCATTTGAGGGGGATAAAATGTAAGTTAAAGATATCACTAAGTAAAATATAGAAACTATAAGAAAAATTATAAGAATAAACAAAATTGAATTATAATTACACATTCATCCTTTATTTATATTTACAACAAACATAATTATGAAAGTGGTGGGTTATTTTCTAAAATGATGAGAGAAAGGGGGAGTTTCATGCTATCTACTTGAAAATTTTAATGCGTTTATTGATATTTTTTTAGGAAAAAACTATTCATTTATATATTTATTTAATATAGCCATTATTTGTGGAATGAGATATTTCTTTATCACGGTATTACATGCATGTTAGTTAAAGACATCATTGAAAACTTCAGTTTTATATCACTTGTTTTCTACATCAGTCGAACCCTCGTAAATTTAAATTGGACTAAGTAAATCATATTTTCTATGAGAACTACGTGGTATCATACTCATCTTAGATATTAAATAAGTTGAAAAGATCTTTTATTCCCTAAAAGGCATAGGAAAATATGAGAAGAACCATACATTAATATATGAATTTAATGTAAATTAGGGGGAGGAGAATGAATCCGTTTGATCACACATATTGATAATAAATTTATGGTGTTACTAAAAAATTATAATGGGATGATTTAAGTTCCCATGTAAGTATTGAATATATTTTTAATAGCTTAATAAGTGTTTATTGGATTTGATGATGATTGGATTCATGTGGAAGTCATTTTATATCTTGTATGTTAAATAATCCATGTAATTCATGTTGTTGAGATGAATACATGTAGAATGTGATATGAAATGTGAAGGATAAAAATATATTATCTCTTCATGAAGAATGTTTTTGAGAAGAACAAGATTTTTTTCTTATTTGTTGAAAAGAATAAATTACAAGATTCAAAAAAAATTATATTTTTCAAAACTAAGATGTTGAGTTTGATTAATTACAAAATATTTAATTGATATTAAGAAATTCATGTGTAATGGAATTCAATTTATTGTGGAAATATATTTTTAATGGAAGTTAGGATATTTATTTTAATGAGAGTTTATTAAAAATCTGTTCAACTGCAGTTGACTATGGAATTAGCTCTACCACTCTTGTGGGATCCCAATAAACAGTATGGGAATCGTCTCAATATGAACATCAATAGAACCATAGTGGGGACTAGTGAATGAGGATGATACATGACAATTATGGGATCACATGGTGTGCATAGGTGAAAGACGGTTGGTTCACACAAGTATATTGTGTGTGTGAATGTATCCATGAGATATATCGAGTGTTGTGGATGAATGGATGATGTGGGGTAAAGTATTATTAAGTATATCCTATCAAATTTTCAGTTTGATTTGGGATTGATGGTTATGTGGGAACTATTCCCCATTGTTAAAACCTATAGATTTGTCATTATAGTGCCCCATGTCACACAAAATGAAATCCTCCAAGACTTACTACATTGTCCTCTAATTTTGATTAAACTAGCATTGGATTGCCTATGAGATCATAGGGATTGTCGAAAAGTATTCCCAGAACTATATGAAAAACAATCATATGAAGAATGACGCATCGACCATGAGGTTCACGTGTTGAATGAATTGAACACAAGTAGGTTAATATCAATTATAAGCGAGTCTTCAATGTTGATGAACCTATACAAGATAAAATGACACCATCTATATATTAAACTCATGACCAACTACATGTCAACATGCTACCTCAGAAGTAAAAAATGTTTTGAAATAATTCTATGACTGGACACTTTTATTAGACATTGATCAGCCACATAATGAAATAGATCAAATATATTAATTCAATATGGTAGATGGATCAAAAACATGAAGAGATGATACACCAAATGTACAAACAAGGGCCTAAAAATATATCATAGTAGATGGACTGACCACATGAGGATGATCAACCATATGCGATTCTCAATATCTAAAACGATTTATATAATCCATCATGATTGATTATTAGTATTAAGAATGAATATGTTTCTATATGAAAAAATTGTATACAATATTTCTTTATCCTATATAATCTTCTTCCGATGAATTGGAAACGTTGGAAAAGGACAAATCCATGATAAAAATATTAACATGAGGTGCTCAAACCATATTAATTGATATTAATCAGGAGACTTCTGATAATGAGTTGGTGTTTTTGAAATAGATATAGGTACACATTAATGTGTGTAAATCATGTAAAGGATAATATGTGAATTCATGTAATGACCATAAATGGTTTGACCAGTATGAGGTTTTCTCATGGTTCCATGATAAAATGATGGTGCATTTAATCTAGGCTTCCTGTGACATATAACACCCTAATTTTATATTTTCATAAATCAATACATGAAATCTATTTCATGTGCATTAATTTAAATCAAGAGTTAAAAGAGGTGGAAAATTAATGGCATTCACATTAAATTACTATTTTATGATGTGAAAATCTTTTTTTTCTAACCATGATAAGAAGGTTTTGAATAACTATATTGGATAAAATCTAAAGATTCTTGGCGAGTTAAAATTTTATGGATTTTTAGAGGAATTAAAAGAATAATAACTTTCATGTCATATGGAATTTAAATTATAATTTTATAATTCAATATAAATAGTGAGAATGAACTGAGTATTCCAGAGGTTTCAATGAAGATATTATAAAAAATTAAAATAAGATTAAATTATGATTAATTGACCTATTTTTAAATGAGGATATATAAAGATTTGAATTTAAATAATCATAAAGTATTTTGAATTACCAAAAATAATTCTAAATAAAAATAACAGAAAAGTTAATTAATGTTACTTTCTTATATAATGTTGAATATAGTTATTGAAGATGGATATTAATATTTGAGAACTATTGGGAATAATAAAAGTTCATTCTAACATCCTAATTTAAAAAAGTATCATGGAATGAATATGAGATAAATCTAAGAGATATCTTGGTAGGAAAAGATTCATAATATCTTGAGTAGTCAAGGAAGTTGAGGAGAATCCAAATCACAACATATCTAGATAGTGTTTTATGACTAAAATTCATATTCAATATATCTAATAAAGATCTTGATGAACTATAAATGAGTTCACAAAATCCTATACACACCTTGAGGAATATTATCCAAAAGTGGTGTGGAAGTAATGAGGAGAAATAATGATATATTTATACCTATGGATAATGTTAATGAGAAGGATAATTATGGAGTATAACCCATCAAAGAGAGAGGATATATGGTTAGGGTTATATCCAATCATGGAATAAGAATTTTTTGATGAGTATGATAACTAGACCCAATAGAAGGACTAACTACTGGGGAGTATTACTAGTTTTTCCCCAAATAGGTTATCGATAGGTATAACTAATCACACTCATGTGGAATCAGGAGCACTTTGTAATTTATAATAAGTTTATAGTTTCTAATCCATGTTGGGGTATCTAAAAAACATAAAAATGAATTGGATTTTATACTAAACCTAGTAAATAACATGTGTTTCTACTATCTATCCTATCAAAATTTCAAATGATGTAAGGATATAAGATACGATTGAGTGGAAATACCACCTTAATAGTTTGAGAGTTTCATTTAATTTTAAATTAATTCATAAAAAATTAACTACTAATTCACCCCTCCTCATAGTGGTCAATTGGCAATGGTCTCTACACATACAGAATCACCAGTTTCAAGTAAGAACATGTTTTAATAGTTACTATTTCTATTGCGGTGTATTTTGGAATAAAGCATATAATTTTTTGTTAAAACATGTAACACACAAGAAATCATAATACAAAATAATATAGGTTCATTTATCCAGTGGATAAGGGGATCTAGTTAGAAATATATCAAGCTATAAATATAAATTCAACCTATTTATCTTTTCAAGAATTGTTGGATTTTCTAGAGGATATATACGAATGGTTTGAAAAATAATTATAATTTGATGAGAAATTTATGACCATGAATTTAGGACAAGATCAACATAAATATAAGTGTATGAATCCCAAGAGAAGAGGAAAAGTATATAATTTATTATATGTTGAATTTTATTTCAAATAAAATAAGAGAATAAAAAAATTAGCCTTAATAGGGGCCACTCATCACACTTGAATAATTATGTCATGATTCTAAGTAAAATTTAAGAAACAATTGGTGGTGATATCAAAATTTTAAATTAATTTATATTGAGGAACGAGGAATTGGTTCAACTGATATTGATCTTCAAAAATAGATATTTAAAGATGTGTTTTTTGTTTTTGGGCTGCAAGATAACTTGCTAAGTGTGAGCCATCTTGGTGATAAAAGGGTTGGATTTACCATAAAAATAAATACTTTATTATTTAATGAGAAACATTATAGAATAAATATTATCAATGGTGAAGAAAAGTGGAAATTTATTTTAGATTTTCAATCCATGTAATTGCAACTACCTTATTAATAAGGAAGAGAAAATAATTATCACATGAGACTTGGATATCTTGGTTAGAATAGTTTGAATAATATTTAATGATAAAATAATGTGATAGATCAAAAATAATTATAAAGTGAAAAGTATGTATTATTTTTATATTTTCTAAAGTATAATATGGTTTATAGAATTTATTTAGTGTAATTCAAATAATCCAATCCACTTAATTTAATTCACGTTGATTTATTTAGTCTTATGTGTCTTAAAACTGTATATATTAAAAAATATTACATTCACACTTTTGTAAAAATTTAAAAAATAATTCGTTTGGAGATCTTCTAAAATATTTTTTTTAAATGATAATTAATAAAGTAAAACATGGTTTAAAATTCTTATGAACATTCATTTTATAATATTAACAAAATACTTGAAATATTTTAAGGAATATAGATATAGAGGAAAAATAGATGAATGAATTTTAATGTTTTAAAATATGGTTCTAAAATAATATTTTTTACACTTAGATAACATTTGAACAAATTAATCATTGATGGAAATAACATTGCATGATTTTTTAAAAACATTAATTTTTAGATAATAATGATAAATTTCTTATACAAGGAAGCTTATGCACCAAAAAAATAAAACATGTGATGAAAATAGATTTAGTCTAAAATAAAGGGAATTACGACTAGAAATCTCGTACATCGAGTCTCTCTTACCATGTACATTATTTAAAACCCACATAAGAAAACATATATTAATTATTTAATTTATTCATAAAATTTTATATGTTTTAACTCTTTTCACGAAACTGTTCATTTAATTCATTTAAATTAATTATTAAATTCCTTAATCACTTAAGCCCATATTAGGTGTTTTGAGGATGTAAAATTAATAATTTTAAAACAACTTCGGTATATAGACCGTGGTCATGGAAGAGGTTCTTCCATTATCTAAATAATAAAAATCTGGATATAATTATTATTTTATACATTAATTATACATTTTTGATCATCAATTTAATTTTTTTATGAGAAATTAATTATGTTACAATATAAAGATGATATTTTATATGTATGCATGAGTAACTTTTCCATTTTCAAAAAATCACGAGGGAAATAAGGTATGTTTTTTACCTTAATATAATCAATATATTTTTAAAAACATCAAATAAAACAATAAATCTATCACAATGACCATTCACGATATGGATGTTTAAAAAAATGATGTACATCGCTATGTGGAGAAAATAGTATGTATGTACGCTCTTGAGATGATTCAATTTTTTAATGCCTGAAATGATACGAAGATAGAAAATATATTATATTTTAATAATTATAATTATTTCAGGAATATATAAAATAAATATTAATAATAATACTTGAAATTCAATGATAGAAAAAAATTTACGTCAATCCCTAAGGCGATAGTCCACATATACACACAAATGATGATTTCATTTCCCATTTGATGGAAACAATTATAAATATGATTTTGACATTAACATTATAACATCATACCATATGATAGATACTAATATTATTACATTGTAAATTTTAGATTATAATTTAATTAGATAGAATAATAAGTAAAATGAAATGCTCAGTTGAGATGATTACCTCTTCTTTGAAGAACCTCATTTAGAACTCTCTTTTGGGATCCGAGGTTTTGACTTTTAATAAGACCAAAACCAATAGAATGTATGGAATATTGTTAAGAAGGGATTTTAAAATATTTATTTGATCCACATGCATCATGAAGTGTATGGAATTGAGGAGGGGAGGTGTCCTAATATAACATAGGAGTGGGGAAACATTGTAATTACATAAAGTATTAAATTAATATAAATTAAGTTTCATCTTAAAGTAGAACGAAAATGTTATATTTATAATATAGGTATAAAATAAGTAAATATAAATTTTTAAAATATAATATTCATCATAATAAGTGATTTTTTAATCATTAAATCTTAGTATTAACCCTAAGTTAGGCCTTTTTGATGATTATTGTTACAACAATGTCTTTTATTCATTAGGGATTAAGAAAATTACCATAAAAGAAAAAATGACCCTAAAATATAATTTTTTTATATATTAAATCACATGACATTAAATATTCCAAATATATATTTTTGAGTAATTTTAAATCTTTTAATAAAATATTATTTAACATAAAATACCATTTGTTTCATTTTTAGGGCTATAAGCATAATTTTACATTCAAAAAATATCAAGAAAGGAATGTAGTTAAAATATAAAATATAAAAACATAAATAATACATTATATTTATCTAAAAAATTCACTTAACATAATAATATATTCAAATTATATTACATTTAGTGTTTTTAATATAAATAACTTGATTTTTTACTACTTTCACAAGCAGTGTGTCAGTGTTGTGTAATTATTTAAGGCAATAATTTCATCACTAAAAATATAACAAATTACCACAAAAAATCATTCATATATAAAATATTCATTGATAATAGTAATTTATTTATTTTAGCCTTTTAAACACATATTATAGATATTATAATTCAAAAAGTCACATTTTGAAATTATTTATTATTTTAAATGATCTTAAAGTCCGAATTAAAGAGGAATGGCAGCAAAATTCCAAATTTTAAAAAATATAGAGGTTTTGGTCAAATGAAACTCATAAATTTAAATATATTATTATTCATTAATTATTTTTCAATCCCTATTCTATATTTTTAACTTTTTAATCCCATTTTACCATTTATTATAGTGATAAATATTTTTCTAATATTACTATTCATAATAGAAAAAAAGAGACATATTTAAAAAATTTGTGTTTCTTGATATCTAATATGGAATCCTTTTTACCAAATTAAATCCTTCTAAGTGGTCAAAATTACTTTTAATATAAATTCACAAAACATGTTGAAAATTTATTTTGCAGAAAATTCCATTTTCAAATACATACATATTTTTATGAAAAAATTAATTATAGTGTCACTTATAATGAAATTAATTCTATTATTTTAAATCAAATTGAACTAATGAAAATTTTAAACCTATTTGAAAAATGGGAACTTATAAATACTTGAAATGAAATGAATTGTTTCTATAAAATTGATATTTTTCATTATTCCCTTAAAATTAATCATTTTAGAAAAATCCTAAAATTTTAGCATAATATAAATTTATTATTATGATTTATAAAAATATATAATATTTTTAAATTAAAATATATAATTTTTTAATAAATTAATTATTATATTCAGTTATAAAAGTCAATAATACCCATTTTTTATGAAAACATATTTTTGAAGCGTTATATGAAATTACAAGAAAATAGAATGCTTATTTACTATGAATTAATCAGTAAATATGTAGTGATTGTGAAATATTTATGGAATTCATAATTTGGTTACTCTTCTTCATACCCCCAACTTAATTACTAGGTTTTGATGGTTATATTTAAATAATAATATTTTTTATGTTTTAAACCATGGTGTTGCATGTCCTATATGCTGTTAAATATACTGATTTTAAAAAAAATAAATATATTGAATTATATTACCCATATAAGAATTTGTTCATCATAATTTATTCCCCTTAATAATTAAATAGAATTATTTAAAAAAAATTCCATTGAGTGTATGATAAAGCGTGAAATAATTAAAGGAGAAACCTTTTTAATTTTTTAAAATAACCTTGTTGAAAAAGTACATCTAAATAAGGGATAATAAAAAAATAAGAAAAAGGGAAGGATAAATATGATTATCATTAGGAATAAAAAATAATTTGGTTTCCTAAAAGGATAAAATTACTGGTAAGTGAAAATACATATTTGGAGGAGAAAAGTAATGTTCAAATAATTATGTAGAGTGAGTGAGAATGGGATCACAAGAAAGCTATTGAACACTAAACTATAAATGTATAGGGGATAAATAAGACAATAAATTCATAAAAAATGAATATAAAATTATAAATGTTTTGTTTCTAAATCCTTTCCTATAGTTCATGGATTCTTTTACCATCATGATTGAGAACATGGTAATATATATTTACTTGATTTATTTCCATTTCATAAGAAAAGTTTATTTGTTTGGTTGTGTTTCAATAAATTTTCACACATATATATATATATTTATTACTCCAATAAATGAATATTAAAAAATAATTTTTCGTGTCTAAATCAAATAAATAAACTTCAAATGGATCAAATAATATACCAAAGGATATAATGTTATTCCTCTTGTGTATAGACATTAGCCAAAACCAAAATGGATAACACAAGGTAATATAATATGCAATAAGAATAAACCATCAAGTTAATAAGTACAAAATTAATCTATAAATCCTAAACAATTATACAAAAAGTTCAATATGAATTATTCGATAAATAAATAACCTCAGAATTTTTCCAAATATGGTCAACATAGCTCAAAACTGAAAAATCAGGAAGATTTGATATCATATATTTCTGTAATAAATATAAAATATATCTCTAAATAACATTAATCACTAAAAAATTCATATACCAAATATTTATATTAACTAATAATTAAATATTTAAAATATTTTAATCTTTTCTATAATAATTATGATTTACTATAATGCCAAAATTAAATCTTATATACTTTTAAAATATTATTTATTCTTTATTCATCAAATTAAAACATATACTAACCAAAAGTGTTTTCATTTAACATATTCATATAATTTTCCAAAAATGGAGAATTTATTCAACAATATCATTTATCACATATTCACCAAATAAATTTTTAAACCCACAATTATCTATATGATAAATCATATATTCCAAATAGGTAATAACCCATTAATCTCAATTAACCATAATTAACTGAACATTAAAGAATATTTTAAACTCAATGGTTTTCTCATACCATGAAAATTTCTTATCAAAAACTGTAGTTAAATTATTCTTAAATGATTGTTCATGCTAAACCTATGTGATGAATATACTTCCAACAAATAAAACATTTCCCAAAATATCATTATTCACCTTACAATAAAATCAATTAAAAACTCAAAATGGGTGTAAATTAATTTTTACTTATGATCATCCATAAACATATGAAAATGTGATGTTATCCAAAAACCTGAAGTTAATATTATATAAAACATCTTAATCATAAAATTTATCTAAACCCTACTATGATGCTAAATTTAACAACCTTTGCCTTTACCCTATTTTTTGATGATAAAAACATAACTTTTTTATTTAAGGAATTGATACCCATCTCTAGGAACCAATTTTATCCATCTATAACATAAAACATAAAATACAAAATTTTAATTAATTAAATACACATGTAAATTATGGGATTAATGTTTTATAAAATTTTAAAAAACTCTTAAATAGCAATACCCATGTGTTTAAGAGAGTATCTCCCTAATATTACCATCTTTTTCTTTTTTAATATCAGGTATTCATCATTTTTCGTAATCATCCTTAAACATTATTAATTTTTTTGAATACTTTTGATGAGTATGAAATTATTATAAAATGACATATCTAATGAATACATGTAACATTCTAGTCAACATTAAAAATAGTGAGATCATATATTGGTGTTTTTCTTTCACAAAATAAACCATGTGCTTAAATAATTGTTTAGTTAATAATAAATTTAACATTAATACAACATTTTTTAATAAAATGCATTATAAGAAAATAAAAATGAAAAATCATAATCATGGGGGTTTCATAGAAAAAATGAGAACCCATGAATAATTTTTTTTAATACATACCCTTTTTAATATGAAAGAAAATAATCATTACATTAAAAAATTTCACAATATTACATTATGAAATAAAAATATTTCCATTAATAGTAATTATAAATCAAATAAAATTAATTTGTTTCTTTGGGATGTAATCTTCATTAAATCATTATTATAATCCCTACAAAAGGAAAAATGTTCTCATTAAATTCCAAAGTAATTATCTTAAGAATGTAATCAATACCCAATGAATTGGAGATATATATTTGGATCAAAAATCATAATAAACAATTTAAAAGGACTATAAAATCGTTAAAACAAATAAAATAATTCTTTTACATCATGAAACCTCATAAAATATTTTTTCTAACACAAATATAAAATCAAATTCAGAAATCACATTAAAATAAGGATAAAAATCATTTTACATTGATTTTTTTTAAATATTAAGTAAATAATTATAAGTGAGATATTATTTTTTAAAAACATTGAAATAATAAAAATATTTTTTAATAATAATTTTTATTAATGAATAAAATTCCACTCATGTCATATACATTTAAAAAAATCCTTTAACACTTTTATAAAAATATAAAAACAAATCCGTTTGGAAAAATTTCAAATTATAAATTTATAAAAAATTTATAGAATTTATAAAATGTTTTAAAATGATTTTAAACACAATTTTTTTAATATTTCTTTTAGAGATGAATAATTTTACGAAAATTTTTTTACATGAAAAATAGAAGAAAAACTATGAAAAATTCAAAATACGATATTAATGAAAAATAAATTATCAATTGAAATTTTTTAGACAAATAAATAATTGATGTAAATAAATTTGAATGGGTTTTTAAAAAAATTAATTTTTATATAATGATTATGATATAAATACATAATTTATATTCAACAACACTTAAAAGAAAAAATGTTGTGAAAATAGCTCAAGTCTTAAAGAATGGGAATCAAGAATATAAATCATTTACCTCGATTCTGAGTTATCATGTAAAAAATTTAAAACCTACACAATGAAATCATATTAATTATTTTATATATTAATGATCATATAAAATTTTATTATAGTTTAATTAAAAAATTTATTACTTTTATTTCAATGACATATTAAATTACTTAATTAGATAAGTATATATCTAGTGTTTTGAGGGCGTTTAGATTATAATTTTTAAACGACTTCAGTCTATTGACTGTGGTAAAAGAGGTTAGTTTTTAATAATGTTTACAAATTTTTTATTGAAATGATTATCATTTTATACATTAATTACACATTTATAACCATTTTTAAGGAGGTTTTGAAAAACTATTTATGTAACTATGTTGAGGAAGTAATTTGTACGTAACATGAGTAACCTTTCCATTTTTAAATGAATCATGAGGAATGGATGGTATGTATTATTTTATCATTTAAACATTATTATAATGTTATAGATATCAAATATCATTATTAAATTCACCCCCATTACCATTCATGAGATGTATTTTTCTGAAAAATGTATTACACTGCTATGTAGAGATTGTAGCCTGTACATACACATGTGCAACAATTACTTTTTTTAATGATTGAAATTGAATGAAGAGTGTTGATATATTATATATATAGAATCATAATCATTCCATGATAATGTTAAATCCATCATAAAAAATATCCAGGAAAGGATGTGATGGGGGAAAAAATTCATTGGTTTGTGAGGTCGCAGTCTCCACGCACACACACACGAACAATGTTTTCATTTCCAATTTGATGTTAAATTAAAGGAATAATGTTGTAAAATTTTAATAATTACATAAAAATATATGTGAGATAATTATTTTATTATATTTTAATTTTTAGGTAATAATTTAATGGGGAACAAATATAATTAAAATGAAAATTTCAGTTTGAATTGATTACTAACTCTTTAAAAACCTCCTTTAGATATCTCCTTAGGGATTATAAAAATGGCCATTTAAGAATAAATGTATATATTTAACATATTTAATAAATTTAATAATAGTTTTTTAGGTTTTTATGGATATACATTGCTCACGATGAGTGTGTAATAGTGGAGAGTTGATGTGATTTTATAAGAGAGGAGAGTGGTACCATTGGAATTAGTAAAAGTATTGAATTAATATAAATTAATTTTCATGTTCAAATGGAAAAAAAGATATATTTAAAATAGAATATGAATATGGGTCCAAATAATTTCATACAATAAAATTTATACAAGTTTAGGTTATGTTTTAACCCTTATCTCTTAGTTTTAAACTCTAGTTATCCCATTTAACATTTACCGCAATAACAATGATTCTTACTCTTTAGGGGTTAATAATGTTTCTATAAAAGGAAAAGTGACCCATTAATTGACAATAGAATTTATTATAGACAATATACCACTAATTTTTATAAATATAATTTTTTTATTAATTTTAAATTATTTAAATAATATTATTTAATATATAATACCATGAAAGTTTTTTTCGGGATTTTTAAATAATTGTAATTTAAAAAATTATCAGGAAAATAAATTTGATTAAATTTAAAAATAAAATATATCAAAGATACAATATATTTATCAACAAAATTCTTGTAACACCATAAATTAATAAAAAAATTACTTTTATAGATGTTAAAATCCTCTCTTGGATTTTCCAATAGATTTCCCAAGTATCGTGTCTGCATTGCCTAAGTATCCAAGGTAATTATTTAGTCAATTTTTTTAATAAAATAAAAAACATACCTAGTATTTAAAATAACCATTTGAACCTATTCATGAATTTTTCTATCATTTTGAAAACATATTAGATATTTATAAATTGATAAAGTAAAATATTGGAATTCTTTTTTACATAAAATATTATAAATGTATTTATCCAGAAAAAATGGTACAATAATGAAAAATTTTAGTATATATGAATTTTTTAGAAAAATTTATATTATATAATGAAATATATTAATTTATTTGGATGTTTCTTTATACTTGTTCTATAGTTTTAACCTTACATATCACATTTTACATTTTACTAAGGCGATAAATTTTAACCAAGGTTACTATTCATAGTTAGAAAAAAATAAAATTGACCAATTTTCCAAATCAAGTCCTACTAATTCAAAAAATGGAATAAATTTTAGGAAATTCAATTCCAATAAGAGTCAAAAATAAATTTTAATACAAACCCCAAAACACACTAAAAAATTGTTTTGCAGAAAAAAGAATTTTGAAGTATAAAATGTTTTTATACCTCAACTATGCATAATAACAATTACAATGAAATACACTTGATTGTGTTTAATAAAAAATATCTTATGAAATTTTAAAACCAATTAATAAAAAACATTGACCATATAAATACTTAAAATTAATAAACAATATTTTATAAAATAATTATTTTTCACTATCTATTGAAAAGTCAAAATTGAGTGAAATATATCCAAAATTTTATCCTAATATATATTTGATATTCATATTTCAAAAATGATTCCATTTTATGAAATAAAATTTCTATAATTTTTATAATTTAATTATAATATTCACTCATAAAATTAAATACAACCATTTTTTAATGAAAAACTATTTTTGAAAAATAAAAAATCAATATTAAAAAACTGAGTGCTTACATACTAATAATTAATTGGTAAATTTATATTGATTAAGACTATTTAATATACATAATAATTTTTTTAATCATATTCATTAACACCAATTCAATGACTTGGATATAATGGTATTATTTAAATAATAATATTTTTTTATCTTAAAATTTTAGTTTTGTGTGTCCTTTGCACTATTCAACATAGCAATCAATTAAAATATTATCAAATTACATTTATTGTTGACTTAAATTTTTTGGACGTTTTATATTGTTAACTATTTTCATAATATGTGTTTTATAGAAATTATATAACATCATATATATAAGTGGAATTAATGTAAATCCATTGAAAGATAATACTGAGGCTCTTATTGTAGATACAACTAGACCTAAGAATCATGGAATTAAAAAAATTGAGTTAGAATAACCTATATCTATAAAAAAACACAAGTACGAGGTGATGAAATATAGAATGAAAAATATACCTTAATATTGAATCTGTATTTAAGACATCAATATCTAATTACCTTGAGTGCTTCCATTGGTAAAATTTTCAGGGTGTTTTTTTATTAAGATCATTTTTCTGTGAGGTTTTCTCAAAATTTCTTAAACTCTTTTTATTGTTATTGTTTTTGTTATGATCTCTAAGATCATGGGATTATGGACATATGAAAAAAGTTATTCTGATCATTTTTATTAAGGACTTATAGAGCTTGGTACACATTCCTTTCGACTGGTTAGTAACTGAGGACACCAAATGTCAGGTCTAAATACATCTTTGTTTGATTCAATTAAAGAAAATATCACACTCAATTAATGTTTTTTATATTTATATATCCATTTTAAAATTATATTTTGTATCTTTTTTGTTTCAATTACCTTGTATATAACATTTATAGTTTATACAAGTTTTATATTCCATTATATATTTTTCAATATAACATTTCTCAGTTTCTCAATTTAACAACAATCTTATGAATAAAATTAGGTTTATCAAAATAATCTCATTATGATTTTCCCATGTTTCTATTTATTAGATGATACATGAGTTAATTTATTAATATATAAAATTATATAATTCACCTCCCTCTTATACTATATCTTTATTGCATTTTTGGGAATAAATTGTGTATTTGATAATTTAAATCTATTTTTTCTTATGACACGATATTTGTGGTAGTGAAACATTTATTTTTTGTAGAAGGATAAAATATTTTCATGTTGGAAAATATAAATCATAGTATCCTAAAAATCATTGATGGGGCAGACTATGAGTTTTAGAAAGATTTTATGAATATTTTTTGATCAATATTGGAGTGGACAACTTTGTTATGATGACTAGAAATTACAAGATTCCAAGCATGGAAGTTATAAATTGTGTGAGAGATGAAAAAAGTGAGTATTAGTTTAACAATATAGTTTAAAAAACTTATTTGTTTCTCAATTATGAGAAATTAATGTTACTCAAAATATTCTTTGAAAACAATTAATAATATTTTTATAATGATTAAAGTGACAGATTTTGGAACTTAAAAGGGTTTTAAAACATTAAGGGCTATGAGATATACTGATTATCAAGATATTAATTTCTTACCTAGTAAATATATTGTACAAATGAATCCATGGTTTTTGACCTATTTCAATATATTCTAGTCAATTGGAGAGAAGGAATTATCATATGAAAAAATTATTAAGAATATCATATATATCATTCTTAAAGAAGATGAATTGATGGGAAAAAACATTGATGAAATAAAAAATATGACTAAGTGGAGTCTTAATGATCTTATAAAAATCTTATATAATATGAAATAATGTTAAATAGATATTCTAAAAATATAAAAGTGGTAATGGGTAGATTTTACATCATTTATTGGGAAAGTAATAGCAGAAAAAGATTAATTAGGAGAAACTTACAAGAGATGTTAATAATATGAAAAAGTTAAAATTGAGTCAGGTTGTAGTACTTTTATGGATTGTGAGAAATAACTATATCATCTTGAGAAATAAATGAAAATGAATTTTTACAATTATTGAAATAATCGATAATATTTTAATAATGGATAAGTGAGAAAGAAATAGTTTAAAATGGTATGAAATTCACATGTTTCTTAAGAGTTTAATAAAGTAATATCTATCAAAGTACATGTTGTTGTTTATGACCCACCTCAGAAACATTTCAAATAAACATAAGATGTTGGAAACAGTAATGTGGTTGTTATTTCACAATTAAGGTCAGATTTATAATATTTATCTTAAATTAAGTTGAAATTTTACCGTGAATTTGATGTAGAATTAAGCGATGGAGTTACACAATAAATGAAAAAGGTCATCTCGATAGATCATTCGTGAAGTAATCTTCTATAGTAAATTCTATATCAAAACAACACCTTCTTTATGAGAATTAGGTAAAGTATAATATAATAGTTGAAGATAATATAGTTCTGATGATAAGGAAATACATCATGATATAAAAAATAAACATAATAAAGTGGAAGATACTGAATGAAAATAATAATATTTTTTAACTGAATATATTTTATGTTACACCCCATGTTTTCATATTACGTTATTTCTTCAATGTAATTAAATAACTTGCACTACATGCCACACTGAGTTCAAGCTCCCCACGACATACTAAACTAGTTTTTCAGAAGTGGTTATGAGTAACATTAACTGAATTTTAAATATTATATTATCTTTATAAATTTAGAATCTATATTTTGAGTTTATTAGACACAATAGAAGTATAAATACATTTTTTTTCAGACAAATGAAGTATATTTTTTAAAATGAAATTTTACCACCATTTAATGGAGAACCTTTTTTAAATCCAACATCTGAAACTTTTATATATTAAATTTGAAAAAATAAACTTCTTTTTTATAATCGGGACATACAAACTTAGTTTTGATAAATTTTAGGTTTTTTATGATAACTTTCATATTTGGGTGAATAGGGAGAAATACAAAATTTTAACTGAAATCAAATGTTTTAATCAAAATAATTTATAGTGTTTAATTATAAATTTGAATGGTTTGGAAATATAATTATATTATATTTTTACCATTTAATCCAATGTAGGTCATTCTAAGTAATTTAACATTGAAATTAGACTTAAACAAGTGCCAATCTTTTGGTAGTTATTATTTTTTAAAATACACTTTTTTGTTTTTACAAAAGGAATTAATTGTAAATTAATAAATTAAATTTATATGTATTTAATTTGGTAAAATATAATTCTTTTTTGAAATCGGAATATCAAATTAACTTAGGGTGAATTTTTCATATGTTAATGGAAACATTCCATTATTGATGAATAGTAAAAAACTCGGTATTATTGGTTAAAAACCGAATTTTCATTTAAATAATTATTTATTTTATTTAAATTTATTTTTGGTCAAGATAGATACATAATATATATATAAGTTCAATTTAATTCATTGGATTCATTTTATAATACGTTTAGATATATAAAAATTTTATAGAAATTTTATCGTCTTTTACCCACCTCCTAGGAGCATATGAAAATTTTCATAAAATATAATTTTACTACTTCTGTGAGTTGAATTTAAAAAATCCAAGAGACACAGTTGATATTAGTACGTAAAATGTGGTTCAATAAGTTGAAAATAGTTTTTTTGAATAGTGACTTTTGACTTTTATTTACCACAATTAAAAGTAAATAGGGTAATTAAGGATAAAAATGATATCATAATTACCTTAAAACATGTCCTAATTATATTGGATAAGTTTAATTCGACCAAAAACAACCTTAGAAATAAAATATGATCCTTTATGTCCACTTGGATTATATTAGAACATTTATTATTTTTTAATTCAAAAAATAGTTAAAAGTGTCAAATTCAATGTTTAATAAATAATCCATTTTTCAAATAGGGTTAAACATAATATAAATTTGAATATAAGTATTCATTATAAATATAAAAATATTTCCTACATAATAGTATTTTATTTATAATTTTTAGACATTACATAATTTAATTTATTTATGACACAATGATAATGTATTAATTACCTTATTAATGAAATATTTAAATAATTGTCATTATAAATAAAAAAATAAATGTATATAGAAACTTTTTTTGAATTACACTAATTTTATAAATTAATATGACATATTATGGTTTATTAAATTAATTTTCTTCAAAGTAATAATGCTGTTATGAATTGAGCTTCAACAAAATACCAAATAGTGTACAAATTGATATAAAAGTGTTTTAAAAAAATTATATTATTAATTTTTATTCTATTCCTAAAAATATATGGTTAGGCCAAAGGTATTAAATACTATTATATATGTCATTAATGAACAACTGGGGGTTCTTTTTGAAGTTTATAGTAAGTTTATTAACCATATAATATAAAACTCATAGAGACATGGTAAATGTCAAACAATGTAATGAAGAGTTAACTCTAAAAGATAAGGTTAATATAGTTACCCAAACCTGTATAAAACATATTTTTTGAGTGTTTTACTAACCATACCCACATATTAATTTAAATAATTTATTTTTGTGAGATTAGAAACCGAATATGAATTTATTATAAAATAATATTTTATGTTTTTCCTAAGGTTCCCCTCACCCCTCTTATAAAAGGGAACTTCCCCTTCACTCAAATTCACAACTCCAAAGACATTTGGCTCTACCAAAACCTACCCAAATATCCTCCCAACTATCATAAATTAATCTCATAGGACTTACTTTGGTCATAAATCAATCCGAAAGATCCATTGTGATCAAATCAAAAGGAAGAACACGAAGAAGAGGCAATGATTTCACCACCCTCTATCAAGTTCTTTTCTTCTTCCACATTCTATTTATTTGTTATTACCATAAAAAAATTAACTCCAGTGCCTTATATATACTGTGATGTTATTATAAATATGGAACAAACATATTCATTATTCTATCCATCCTATGAATGATAATGTCATCATGCATGCGTACGTACGACTTACCGTCTCCACACCGTGGTGTAATTTGTTATTCAACACTATGTTATTTGGATGGATATAATTATGAGTAATATGTATATAAATAATAAAAAATAACATGATTTTGTCTCCCTAAATTTAATTTACCATCCAATTCAACACCTTTAATTAAATTATACTATCGCTCGTGTGTACATACAGATTACAGTCTCCACGATGCAATGAGATTAATTTCCACGTTCACCATTCATCGACGATAATAAAAATATATATTACTAATATGTATGTAAAATATGACATTATAATTCTACTAGATGTATATATATATATATATGTGTGTGTGTGTGTGTGTATTTATTCACTTACATATGCCTTATTCACTTACTTCTGTTCAATATGATATGAAAACAGAAACATCTTTTATGCGAATGTACAGCCTACCATTTCCATAAACGGTTTTTTCCATTTCATATATCAATGTTTAATAAATATTTATATTTTAAATATATATGATATATTAATCAGTTTTTATATTCTGGAAGTATTTATATCATGATCTAAATGACACAGTCAAGAATAACAAGTTAAAATACATACGATAAAGAAAGCGACTATTACCCAAAATGTTAATTTATCATGAAAACCTTTATTAAATGATTATTATATAGTCATAAATAAATCATGTATGATATAATAAATATGAATATGGTTATGTTATAATCTAATAACATAATATGGTCATTATACATAAGGTTAATCATTCCCTCGACCAAAGGAAAGTGCAAGTTAAGGGTTAATTCCTCAATCTCATTATTATCTAAGATTGTTTATGTGTATGTATTTTTTGGGAAATGCTTATTATCCATGTCCATGTTTAATAAATGACATTTCAAAATTATTCTTTGAAGGTAATATTTTACTAATACATCATTTTAAATGTTTTAAATAGTTATTCTTCTTAAGCATTCTCATTAATGTACATGTTTTCAAAATGGGTTTTAATGATTTATTTATATAGACATGGATGTTTTCTTAAAATGTTAATTCCTTTAAAAATTATCAAAGTGGTATGGGACACTTTGATTCAAAAATGTATTTAAATGCATTATTTTAAAAAATTTGTGTCTTTTAAATGTTTTCATGAAAAATGGGTATTTCCCTCGATGCATTTTATTGATCATTTTCATCTATGTCAACAACATTTGATGGATTTTAAACTAGTTTGAAGTTGATTTAGTATAGATAAAATCTTCAATATTATATTTACGGTTTTGTGATATTTTTGGCTGTATATGTGCTATTTTTATACCATTCATGGCTTATGGTTAAAGTATTGACATTTCATATGATAGTTTTAATAAAAATGTTTATGTTATATTTCAACCTTGTCTTAAGATGAATATATTAGACTAGTATGTTCTAGGTTGCAGACTGATAAAAGTAAGCCCTTGGGGATGGGGTTCATTTACAACAGACTCTCTGGGTTGGAGTCTAGTTACAAAGTCTCTCAGGGTTGGAGTCTGGTTGCATAGGCTCTCCAAGTTGGAGTCCGGTTACAGAGCCACTCCGAGTTGGAGTACAGTTACAGAGGCTCTCCGGGTTGGGGTATGGTTATAGTTATCCCCTAGGTCATGGAACAAGGTCGTGACACAAAAATTATAGTCTGGAACTATACATTCCATCATTATAAAATTAGTTATTACATGTGATTATTTGACTAGTAGAATATCCATGTGCATGTTTATATGTTAATGTTTGATTTATTTTTCCCATATTATGTTCAAGTTTTTGTTTGAAATGTTGTTGTTTTTAATACACATCTCGCTTAAAAAGTTTATAGCTTCTATTAAATTATTTACCCTTACTGAGCATCTGAGCTCACCCCATTCTTATTTTTTATTTTACCATGACATGAAGAAGTTATTTACGAGTGTCTTGCAGGCATAATCTTGGAGGATTGGAAATTTATAATGGAAAAAATTACTGTCATTTTTTTTCAAGTTGTAATGTTGAGCTTGATGTATGTAATCTATTTTCCAAGACTACTAAACTGATCGGTCCTTCGGGACTTGATTCCTTGTAATCATGAAAATGTATTAAAATAATGCACCAACTTTGGGTAACTGGGGTCGGGGCGTTACAATTGGTATCTGAGGATGTTTAGTACAAATCATGGAAACTATATTTATATAAAAACTGATTAGAGCACATTATCCTAAGATATAATTTGAGTATCAGTATAAAATAAATTCCTATAATTTTGGTAATGTAGATATTTTGTGAGTTTTCAAAGCAATAAATCTATGTCTGGATACGATCAGGTAGAGGCTGCTCTGGGATAAATGTACCTAGGGGTAAAACCTAAAAACACCGCTTTGAGCTAGACTCAAACCGGAATTGGTGCACGACAATGGGCCTTGCTGCACTCTTGGTTACCACACTCTTGGGGGATATGCTTAGGATAATTCTCACATTCATTACAAACCATTAGGAATGTTTTATGAGTATATACTTCCTCAAAGAAAACATTTTTATGATTATGGATTATATCCATAAATTGTTCAATTTATGATAACTTGTTTACATTTTTTGAATTATGAATTGCGATTCATAAACTAACCTCGTGTATGCCATTTTTTAGAAATGATGCCCGATATAAGGAATGACAACTCAACCAATACGTATGATCCAATGAGGAAGAAGGATCATATCTTTCATAGTATAAAGCAAACAATTAGGAGGGAAATAATATCCCACATATTCTCAACATATGAAGAAATGATATCATTTGTTAATAAGATTAGTAAATAATTCTATGAGTCCTATGGAATTTAAGAGAAGATAGAGAAGAAAAGGATGGTAGATAGAAAGATGGATAAAGGGAAGAAGGGAATGAAGGATTTTCCCATATGTGATAATTGTGGAAATAATCACCTTGGTAAATTTTTGAAGGGAATGAGAGTTTGTTATGAGTGTTGAGAAAAAGGACACCAAGTACGTGATTGTAAGGATAAGAAAAAGGTTTCATGTGTACAATGCTTCATCTGTAGGAAGTTGGGTCACTACATGAATCAATATCCAAATCATCCTAGTATAATCCAAATGATGCTATTGGATAATAATCGTGTTATGATACAAACACAGATGAAGAGGAATGACTAGTTTTCTTATGTTGTTGTTAAAAGATTACGTCATTTTAGTGTTGTATCGATGATATACTAGTTATATGAATTTTGGAAATAAATAAGGATTGTACTACAGTACTATTTCCTTGGGTATTTGAGATTATATGGTTTTATGAAAAGTGACTCAACAAAAAGTTAAACATTTTGGAAAATAAATGGTTGAAGGAAAGGTAAAACCTAATTTGGTCTTGATACTAATGTAGTAATTTTGGACTAAGATATGGTTTATTTGGACAAATTATATTAAATATTCTTGACTACATTGGAACTGATTAATGGTTTGTTTATTTCATTATTGTTGGAGTATTCAAATTTTTTTGATATAAGGAATATAACTAGTATTCTGTAAGTAATAAGGGAGGATGAATGTAATCGATAAGGTTTTATGGTAATTCAGGGTGTTACTTTATTTTAAAATAATACATTATGATAGTATTCACATCTTATTACATGGAAAAATGGATTTCCATTATGTTCTATATCTTTATAAATTTTGGACTGTGAGTTTGGAAAGAAGTATTTTGGATAAGTATAAAGGTTATAATGGATTATTTTTGACATTGGAATCTATTTCTAAGGTAAAAGAAATTATTATTATTGTTTTTTTTTTGAATTTTTATAAAAGGAAAACTCAGAGGTTGGGTGACAATCAGTCGCATCCGGAAAGGCCGTTATACTTAAACCCCCAACTGAAGGGTGACAAGGGTGCATCACCTACCACTATCCAATATGATGTCCTAGATGGTATAATGTAGTTTTTAAAAGGTTTGATAGATGGATTATAAATTCATTTTTTTGGAACCATATACTATTAAGATAAATAGAGTATTTTTATGTTCTATTATCATTTATAGTGAAAGATGAGTTTGTGGTATAAATTAGTTAATGGATGGAACATTAATTGCCATGTATATATTTTTATTCTATGAAGAAATTATTTATTAATATGTAGTTAAGGAATCATAAAACCAGAAATTTGTTATTATAATACCTTATGTTTTCTTGAACAGATGAAATTTTAAAACATCATAGATTCATGGCTTTGAGGCCCTCAATTTTTACCTTGTTTGTAATTGATGACCTCAATCAATCCCAATAAATATTAACATTTTTACTACAATTATGTGTCTCTAATTTCCACTAATGTTCTTCTAATCAAGATCATAATTTGGTGGTGACTTTTCATTTCCCTTTCCCTGTTATTAAGACTATATTCTATTATCCAAATTCCCAATAAGGGTTCTCCACAAAGGTATTTTTCTACTTTTGAGCTTTTATTTTCGAAGAACAATTTCAAATTTCGAGGACGCAATTTATTGAATGAGGGGATAATTTAACACCCTGTGATTTCATAGTAAGTTATTTCTTCAATGTAATTCAATAATTTTCACTACACGCAACACAGAGTTCAAGCGCACCACAACATACGAAAGTAGTTGTTCAAAAGCACTTATGAATAGTAATAACTATAATTTTAATTTCATATTATCCTTATAATTTTAGAATCTATATTATGAGTTGTTTCGAAATAATATATGAACAAATTCATTTTTTTAGATAAAAGAAGTATTTTTTTAAATGTAATTTTCCTGCCTTTTAATAGAGGACCGCTTTTAAATAAAATATTTGAAACATTTTTATATTAAATTTTACAAAATAAACTTATTATCTATAATTAGGACATAAAATTTAGTTTTGATAAATTTTTGGTGTTTTTCGGATAACTTTAATTTTTGGGTGAATAGTGAAAAATACTAAATTTTAACTGAAAACAAATTTTTTAATAAAAATAATTTGTTGGGTTCAACTATCTTTTTAATGGTTTGGAATTATAATTATATTATATTTTTACAATTTAATCCAATTTTGGTCATTGGAAGTAATTTCACTTTGAAATTTTACATGAACAAGTGTCAATCCTTTGGTAGTTATTATTTCTTAAAATACGCCTTTTGGTTCTGAAAATGGGAAATAATTTTAAATTAATAAATGAAATTTATTTGATTTTAATGAGGTAAAATAGACTTCATTTTTTGAATTTGGAATATCAAAATAATCTTAGGGTAATTGTGTAGTATTTTTCTGAGAACATTTAATATTTGAGGAATAGTGAAAAACACTGCATTATTGGTTAAAACCAAATTTTCATTTAAATAATTATTTATTTCATTTAAATTTATTTTAGGTCAAAATAGATACATAATACCTATATAATTTCAATGTAATTCATTGGAGTAATTTTATAATAAGTTTAGATATATAAAAATTTTATTAAAATTTTACAGTCTTTTACCCACCTCCTAGAAGCAATTGCAAATTTGCATAAAATTAAATTTTACCACTTCCGTGAGTTGAATTTAAAAAATTAGAGATATACGGTTGATATTATTAAGTAATATTTGGTTCAATAAGAAGAAAGCAATTTTTGGTGAATAGTAATTTTTGACTTTTATTTACCACGGTTAAAAGTAAATAGGGTAATTAAGGGTAAAAATGATATCATAATTACCCGAACACATGTCTTAAATCTATTGGATAAGTGTAATTCGACCAAAAACAACCATAGTAATAAAATATGATCCTTTAGGTTCACTAAGAATATATTAGGACATATATTATTATTTAATTCAAATAAGAGTTAAAAGTGTAAAATTCACAGTTTAATAACTAAACCATTTTTAATATAGGGTTACACATATGATAAATTCAACTATAAATATTCATTGGAAATATTATACTATTTACTACATAATGGTATTTTATTAATAATTTTTAGACATTAGATAATTTAATTTTTTTATGGAACAATAATGATGCAGTAATTACCTTATTAATGAAATATTAAAAAAATTGATTTTATAAATACCCAAATAAATATAATTTCATATTTTTTATGAATTAAAATAATTTTATAGGTTAATATTACATATTTTGGTTGAATAATTGATTGTTTATCAAATTAATAATGGTATTATGAATTTAGAAAAACAAAATACCAAATAGTGTCAAAATTGATAGAAAAGAGTTTTTTAAAAAAATATTATTTTATTATTTGGTATTATATTCCTAAAAATATAATGTTCGTCCAAAGGGATAAAAAAATATTATATATTTCATTAATGAACCATTTTGGGTTCTCTTGGATGTTTATAGTATGTTTGTTAACTATATAATATAAAATTACAAAGAGACATGGTAAAAGTCAAACTATTTAACTAAGAGTTAAATCGAAAACATAAGGTTAATATAGTGACACAAACCTATCTAAAACATATTGGTTGAGTGGTTTTCTACCCATACCCACATTAACCATTAAATAATTTTTTTTGGTGCTATTAGAAATAGAAAATGAATTTATTATAAAATAATATTTTATGTTTTTCCTAAGGTTCCCCTCACCCCAATTATAAAAGGTCACTTCCCCTTCTCTCAAATTCACACCCTCAAATCCATTTTTATCAGCCATAACCAGACCAAATATCCTCCAAAATATCCTAAATTCATCCTAGAGGCATTAGTTTGCTCATAAATCCAACTTTATGAGCTCTTTTTATCAAATCCAAAAGAGGAACCCGATGAAGAGGTAATGATTTCACCACCCTCTTCAAAGTTCTTTTCTTCTTCCACTTTATCTTTCTTTGTTATTACCATAACAAAATAATAATTACAGTAACTTATATATACTGTGATTTTATTATAAATATGGCACAACCATATTCATTATTCTTTCCATCCTATTAATGATAATGTCACCATGCGTGCATACGTACGGCTTACCGTCTCCACATCAGGGTGTAATTTGTTATTAGACACTATGTAATTTGGATGGATATAATGATGACTAATATATATATAAATAATTAAAATAACATGATAATTATTGTATACAATTAATATACCATCCAATTATACACCTTTACGGAAATGATATTGTCACACATTTATACGTACGGATTACCATCTCCACGAGGCGATGAGATTCACTTCCACATTCACCATTCATCGTCAATTATAAAAATATATATTACTAATAAGTATGTAATATATGAACTAATAATGATACTGGAGATATATATATATATATATATATACTTACATATAACTTATTCACTTACTTCTGTTCAATACGATATGAAAACAGAAACAACATTTATGCATATATACGGCCTACCGTCTCCATAAACAGTGATTTACATTTCATATATCTATCTATTATAAATATTTATATTATAAATATATATGATATATGAATCATTTTTTATGTTCTAGATGTTTTTAAATCATGATATAAATGATACGGTCAAGAATAAAAAGTTAAAATACTTATGATAAAGAAAGCAGTTATTACCCGAAATGTTAATTTAACATGACAATTATTACTAAATGGGTAGTATAAATTCATAAATTAATCTTGTATGATATAATAAATATTAATATGGTTCTGGTATAATATAATAATATACAATTATCATTATAAAGGAGGGTAGACCTACCCTCAACCAATGGAAAGTTCTAGGTAAGGGTTAATTCCTCAATCTCATTATTATCCGAGATTGTTTATGTGTAAGTATTTTCTAGGAATTTTTTATTATCCATGTCCATGATTCATAAAGGACATTTTAAAATGATTATTTTAAGGAAAAAATTAACTAAAACATCATTTTAAATGTTTTAAATATTTATTCTCCTAAATCTTTCTTATTAATGTCCATGTTTTCAAAATGGGTTTTAAGGATTTATTTATATAGACATGAATGTTTTTTTAAAATTTTAATTTCATTCAAAGGTTTAAAAGTTGTATGGGAAACTTTGATTCAAAATGTCATTAAATGTATTCTTCTTAAAATCATGTGACTTTTAAATGTTTTCATGAAAAAGGGGTATTTCTCACAATGCATTTTACTGACCATTTTCATCTATGTCAACATCTTTCGATGTATTTTAAACTAGTTTGATGTTGATTTATTATAGATATAATATTCCATATTGTATTGATGGTTTAATGATATGTTTGAATGTGGATGTTCTATTTTTATACCATTCATGTCTTAGGGTTAAAGTATTGAAATTCCATATGCTAGTTTTAATACAAATATTTATGTTATATTATATCATTTTCTTAAGATTAATGTATTGGAATAGTATATTCTGGGTTGAGGACCGATAAAATTAAGCCCTCTAGGTTGGGATATGGTTACAGCAGACTCTCTAGGATGGAGTCTGGTTATAAAAGCTCTTAGGGTTGGAGTACGATTAGAGAGGCTCTCTAGGTTGGAGTCCGGTTATAGAGACTCTCCGTGTTGGAGTTTGGTTATAGAGGCTCTCTAGGTTTGGGTCCGGTTACAATTTTCCCCTAGGTCATGGAACGAGGCCGTGACATAGATATTAAAGTCCAGTATTGTAAATTACCTCATTATGAAATTTGTTATTACATGTGATTATTCGACTAGTAGAACATCAATGTGGATGTTTAAATGGTAATGTTTGATTTATGTTTTCCATATTATGTTTAAGTTTATGTTTGAAAGGCTGTTGATTTTATTACACATCTTGCCTAAAAATTTTATACCCTCTGCTAAATTATTAAAACTTACTGAGAATATGAGGTCTCCCTTTTGTTAATTTTTTTCCCAGGATATGAAGAAGTTAGTTATGAGTGACTTGTAGGCATAACTAAGGAGTCTTGTATATTTATAATGGAATAAATTACTTTTGTTTTTTCTTTTCATGTTGTAATGTTAAACTTCATGTGTGTAATAAATTTTCCAAGACTACAAAACTGATCAGTCCTTCATGACTTTATTCTTTTTAATCATGTCAATGTATTAAAATAATGCACGTATTTTGGGTAAGTGGGGTCAGGGAATTACATTTGACCCCAAAAGTTTAAATTCCATGTGGTTTCTCAATATAAGAGAATCATAAAAACACATTTTACAAAAGTATATAAATTTTCTGTCAAAAAATATATATGTAATCAATTTAAAATAATTGATATGATATTGAAATATGTAAATTAATTTGTATGGAATGATCTATATATTTCCAAATTTCATTGTTCATTGTATGTTATTAAAGCACTTAATTATCCATGTTCAAGATTTATAGTGGAAATAAAAAATTATCGATTTTATTCTATAAAAAAAGTAATATTTGTGGAGTTTCATGGATAAATAATTTTTAGATTCACATTATATGAAGAGTATAATTAAATGGGTCAATTAATCTGATAAATATATGATTTTATTAATGAATAGGTTTCTTGTATCAACAAGTATTGTAAAATTATTTTCAATGAGAACAAAATAATACTACTAGATATTTGATAAAATCTAGAGAAGTTGATGATATCAAATATATTTATATGTTACATGATGAAGAGACAAAGGAAATGAAGAATAAATAATATTTGAAGGTTGAAATGTTTGATGATATTGGGAAATAGATAATGAAAATGAAACATGTGGTCAATAAATTTTCTAGAAATTATTAATTTCACCCAGAAACTCTAATTTGTAAATCATTATAATTTTTTTACTTGGGAATGAGTAATTTTTTAGATTTTTAATTCCTTAATAATGATTCTCATAAAAATTTTCTTTTACATATTCTTTATTTAATGTCCTACAACACTTTTGTTATTTATAAAATACAAAAAAGAGTGAGAAAATAACATTTTAAAATATTTATACAAAACGAGAGTTTTGAATAAGTGTGTTAATATTTTCTTAAAAATGTGTTTCTATTTTATATTTCATCTTATATCTTTTTCTTCTTTAAAATTGGAATATATATGGATTAAATATCTTATTTTTTATATTACATTTGAATATCACAATAAAAAAATTGTTGTTTCTACATCAATTATCCATGTGTTTTCAAGATAATGTTTTCTAGTGTTTTTATAATATTATAAATGCTCATTGAAATATTATTCATCTTAATCATAAGGATCATTTGAAGAGTAATTTTACTAGAATGGAAGGATTAATAATGTTATATTTATCATAATGATATATGATGATCTTAAAACTATCAAAATTATTTTCTGTGCTAATTTTTGGGAAGAAGAATTGTAGTAGTGCTATTTATCTTCATTAGTAGAATAATTATGAAAATAACCCCATACAAAAATTATGTTGAATCGATCGATGAAGTCAAAAATTAATATTAGAATAAAATTATAGAAATGTTGGTGCTTGTAATGAAACAGCTTATATATTTCATTGTAGGTATGAGGAAAAGAAAAAAATTGAAAATCTATCTAAATATTTTATATTTCATAATCACTACAAAATCTATTTTACTTAATTTATTCATCTTATAATATTTTTAGAGATTTATTTCTTAATATCATCCATTCATGTGTTTTTTTTGTAAATGATCTTATATTTATTTAATTTTTTTGTTTTTTTATTAGTAAGATCATGGGATCTCATTTGGAAGATATGGGTCATATTAATATATAAGATCAATGTATTTTGGAAGGAAGAAATTTTTTTCTCTGAATAGTATAATAAAGGGATTATAGAGCTTGGATAACATAATTTTTGATAGTTTGTAATCATAGATTCTTGAAGATGGGTATATAGATATTCTTTCTAATTTGGTATAAAGAAAATACCTCATTTAGTTGATGTGTTATATTCATTTATTATATAATTTTTAAATTAGTATTTTGAATCTTTATGTTTCATTTGGTACACTGTGTCTATTGTTTTGAAAGTTTTTTATTCTCCTGTGAATTTATTTTATCAATATACACCTTATTAGTTTGTTTTATTAACTATTATTGAATGAAGGTAATGTGTTTGTTAGGATCAGTTTCATCCATGGAGAAGGTTGGTTGAATCAATGGTCGGAATTTTTATAATTTATTTTCAACATAAATAATACTCTATGTTCTGTTAGAGGATAGTCCACTCAAAAAAGAAAAACCAAAACAAACACAATCATATAAAAAATCAAAGAGAAAGGAAAACATAATTTTCAAATAGTTTTTATCCAATTTGGAATATTACTCCTTTCCATGGATGAATATTTCCCACAACCACAGATTCTTTTCACAATATCCCTATATAAAATCATTTTATTATCATTCATTCAGTATCCCACCACACAAGTCAAGAATAAAAGATAACATCACAACATCACACAATATTATTAAACGATGATAACAAAATGAATAAGATCAATAGAAAAAATAGGTTTATTTAGAAGAAAGAGAAGAAATGTCCACTTCCACAAGAATCCAGAATGTGAAAGAAAGAACCATCCATATTTAAGACATGTATTGTGCTATATATATATATTCTTAGACTTAAATCAGATCTCTTAATGAGCTATATATCAATAGATACTTATCACTGAAGAATAAACCTCATATTTAAACTATACTTCTTGTTATCATTTCGCATAGAGGATAATATCATGAATTTTTATTATTTTAACTTTTTCTATCTCACTTCTCAAAACAATTTTCACTACCCAAAACCCCCTCTCTTTTTAGTTATAAACAAAGGACATAAATTGGTATATAACCATGATATCATCTCTTTATTTTCAATAAAAACTTAGAGAACATTCCCCTGATCTATACTCTATATTCTTTGTTACACCACATAAGACACACCCATGATCTCCACATTTGGATCACCATTTAACTAACCGTAAGAGTTGTTGAGAAATCATTCAAAACAGGCTAGGGTCATGGAAAGAAAACTAGACCATAAGATTGAAAATTTACTTAAAACTATTCGAGAAACATTATAATTATTTCCCCTAATAATATTTTATTTTTATATATTTTCATAAATCTAATCCAGAAATAGTGAAAATTAATAATCAGTTACTTGGATAACATTCACCTATGTAGCAATCAACAATTTCATTATCCTAAGAAATCACTTATATGATACATTTGGTTATGACATTAAAAAATATACGTGAATTCTATAATAATATTTTTAGATCATTTAGGTGAATAATGAATTTTTTTATATGTATAAATCAGTTATATGATTTTCATACATAGTATAAATGACTACATGAATCACCTATATTAATTTTCTCTTCACTAATTTTTCTATGTGGATCTAGTAAGCATTGAAACATAAGCAGAACCACTTCAACTAATTTTCATCCTTCTAAAAATATTCTCTAGGATCATGAAAATATGTTATTTGATTTATTATTCTAAAAAATATATATAAATAATCTAAAGGCATGGTGAGAAATTTTATAATGATTGGAATAAAATAAAATAACCAAGACTCATCAATAACAATGAAATGTTCAATATTTCTCCAACCATGTTAATATTATTTTGGGATCTTTAGTCACTCCATTAGTATTTGTCTAAAACAATATAAATCCCTTGTATTACAATGAATCAATACATGAATCATCATTTCACATCCTATTCCATCGAGATTTATATTGACACTACACTATAGGATAATGTATTGTTTGGATATATTTCCATCCCACTATAAGAAGCATGTGTATTTTGAGTGACTCAAGTGACTCAACTTCCAATCTCAAAGAAATACCACCACTTATAGTAATCATTCACCAAATAATTATCGTCATTATTTTAGATATAAATTAAAGGGGTATGGTGGGGGTGGCTCGGTCTAAAAACAAAATATAGTAATGTGTGTTGGGAAGGATTGATAATTAATTTCATATTTAATTTTAAAAACTTCTCAAATGGAATAGATTTTTAAAATATACCTACAAGTTGCTCCTTCATGCTAATAAAAAAAGAGGTTGATTTCACCATAATCCACCTTCTAGTTAATGAAATTTTATATAATGTTAATATGATTAGATGAAGAGTGTTGAAATATATTTTTTGATACATCAATAGCACTTTTATTTTCATAAAAAATCTTAAATGGTCTTTGAACATCAACCCCAAAATATTATAGACGAATTTTCATTAATAAAGCCTATGTAACTGTAGGTATATAATCCAAATATTTTTATTAAACTATAATTAGGGTCATTGAACTATGATTCTTATTTTACTATCTAACACAACCATCACTAATGTAAAATACTCAATATAATGTGGACCTATAGTACATACAATCACCATCCCAATATTTCCATGGTAATGAGAATGACTTGATCAAAATTTCGTTTTTAGATTAGTCTTTAATTCACTATTACTTTTAAATAAATTTGAATAATTTTAACTATAATCGTGTATGACACATTTAGTTATTTTTGATACCATTACCACATCAAAATTTCAAATGAAATATCATGTTTAGACACAATGAGAGGCAAAAGCCTTCTAATAATGCTTCTAATTTTATTCCAATAAACCAGGATGAAATGTTCATATTTCCTAAACATTGTTCCAAATAATATAGGTGTAGAAAACAATTTTTCATATTCTATTGTAATCATCAACAACTATTCCTTGTCATGCAATTATTATGAAGTAGATACATAATGAAATTTATACATAACCTTTATGGCGAAAAAATTGTTTATTTATCTAAAACAAACATCAAAAACCCATTATTTAATTTTTTTACCAATTCCACAAATAAGTAAAAATTATTAATGGATAAATTATTCGGTCAAAAAATATAATCCCCATCATTGTGTTTGAGAAATATTTATTTAGGTAAATTATTTTTTATCAACAGTTCCTTTGATAAAAAATGTTTTTCTCTAATAGAAATCATGTTAGGAATACCAATACCATTGATGCTATTTCAATATGTACAATTATTTCCTTAATCCATATATCATTATTCTATCATTGTGAATATTGAATAATTCTAGTTTTTCAATAATTTTTTCTTCTTTTTCATAATTCAGAAATGTAGAACTTACATCCATTTTCTAAACATTGTAATTCTAAGGATCCATCACTTCTAAAAACATTATTGTTGTCACTAACAGAAAAAAATAGCAGAGGTATATTAAATTTATATTCCGTACATTTTAAAATACCCTTTTTAAAATAGTCATTAATTTTTATATGTTACCTTTCTTTTCTTATGAATCTTTATCGTGAAAAAACATTTTTTACAAATCATATTTTTAGATTTAGGTCTTGGAAGAAGTTCCCATATAATGTTCTTCCTAATTTGTTTGAATTATTCATTTATTGATTCCACTCGCTCATCAAGTACAATAGCCTCATCCACCATTACATGTTCATCCCAGGATACAAGAGATATTTTTTCTCAAATATTATTATCCTTCTTACCTGAACTAGTCTATTTTCATTCTATAAGATATTTTTAGGGTCTTAAGGTGCCTTTAACATATAAAATAGGTTTCTAAAGATGAAATAACCTTATTAACCATAATAAATACTTTTTAAATTAACAAGAAACTTTTATATATTATTTCAATAACTTTTTTACCCATTTCTTTATAAATATCATTGTTATTTTCTAAAGCATACCGAAAATATTAATGAATATGATAAATTTTTTTGACCAAATTTTCATCAATATTCACATTTGAACACTCAAAATTTTTATAAAATCCCTTATTATATAATATATATCCATTATAATTATAAAAATAACCCATAAATACTCTATCATTATCATTTTCGCCATACTTTTCATACCTAATTCATTTTTTTTATAATATAACAAGGGCTTAAGAAGAGCTTGAAATATTCCACTATAGGATTATTTTGGTACCACATCTCATATGGTATATCATGTTTCTTAGGTATCAAAAGATAAATATTTTTAATTTTCACCATTTTACACACTTATTTTATTTCTAAATATTTTAAAACAACACTCTCAACTAGCATTGTTCGGCCCATTTCCAAAATGATTATATTCTTCCTCTCTGAAAAACCATTATGTTGTGGTGTATAAATATTATGATAATTATATCAGATTACAATCTACCAAGATATGTTTAAAATTAATCACTCATGTATTATTTCCCATTATTAAATCACTATTTTTGGATACACAAAACATTCTTTTTTCCATGTCTTATATCATTCATTAAAATAATATATTTCCAAGCGGGAATTTTCTTCATTATTAACTTCACAAATTTTACATTATCATTGAGAGGAAACTTAATGTGTAATATTGTAATGAAATTATTTTTTTATATGGTTCTTTTTATCACACTTTCAAAACATCTCTTTAATATAATCAATCATTTTTTTGTCACTATGTAACTAGTATCTATCATCACCAGCTTTATTCCATAACCTAATTTCTTATGATTAGAACCAATTATCCTTGGGTCTTACCATATCCATTAAAAAGTCATTTTATACAAACATGTCTATTAATTATGTTTTATAGCTCAATATAATGAGAAATATCTCTAAAATACAAATTTTATTGAAAATACAGAGTTATATCTAGATATTTTCTCTTTAGAATTTAACATTCGCTAAACTATTTTGGCCTGATTTTGTCTCTAATTAATAGAAAAATATCTAATAAATATTATTCATTCTTTTGAAAATTTAAAACCACATTATCTCAATTATTAATAATATATATGCCATAATAAATAAGATTTTAAAAAAATTTAATTTTAGTGTTAGTATTTTTGGAAAAATATTTTTTAGATGAGAACATTATCAGTATTTTTTAGTATATTTAAAGGATTATAACATAATATTAATCGAGATTTTTTATGACCTTATTAATATTTGTTAGATATTTGTTAGCTTCAATACAAGTTTACAGTGCTATTTATAGTTCTTTATCCTTCAAGGAGATTTTTTATTCCAGATCTCCGACTATCTTCACATATTAAACTGTAAAATCCCAGGTAAATAAATAATATTACATTCTAATGTTTATAAATATTTGTTAATAAAATGTTAATATTACTTTAAAGGAAATGTTATGCTCTATGGCGTACCCAATACGCAACAACGAGTTTCTTTGAAATATTACGTTGCACACTAATAATATAATAATATTATAATAGTTAACGCCTAGCCGTTGTAATGGCAGGAATGAACAGAAATAACTACAAAATGATTAAATATTTTTTTTAAATATTTCTACATTTATCCAATAAATTATAGAGGCTTAAAATCCAAATGAATCCAATTTTAAGAATAAATACTCTAATATTTTTAAAAAATTGTTTTACCGCCTTTTGATGGAGAACTTTTTTAAATCTAACTGTTGACAATTTTATAAGATCTATTTGTCAAAACAAACTTATTCTTTATTATTGGGACATTGAAATTTTCTTTGGTTATATTTTTTGTATGTTTCTGACATTGTTCATTTTTTTTAACGAATAGTGAAAAAATACTGCATTTTACATCAAAACTTCTTTTTCATATAATTTAGATATATGGTCAGATTATATTTTTAATTGTTTTTAATGTTTAATTGGAATATATTTTTACCATTTAATCCAATGGTGGTCATTGGAATTAATTTCACTTTGAAATTGGACTTAAACTAGTATCAATCTTTTAATAGATATTGTTTCTTACAAACATGCTATTTGTTTTGACAATAGGAATGAATTATTAAATTAATTAATGCAACTAATATATTTTTAATTTTTTAAAATAGACATCATTTTTGAATTCAGAATATCAAATATTTCTTAGGGTGAGTTTTTGGTATTTTTCTGAAAAACATCAATTTTTGATGAATAGTGAAACCACTAAGTGGTAGTTAAAGAAACAGATTTTTCATTTAAATGATACTTTACCACTTTTGTGATTTGATTCTTAAAAATCCTATATACATGGTTGTTATTAGGATGTAAAATGTGGTTCAATGATATTAAAATATTTTTTTGGTGAATAGTAACTTTTAAGTTTTATTAATCGCGATTAAAGGTAATTAATGTAATTTATGATAAAGATAATGTTATAATAATATTAAATGACCTTGAAACATGTACTACCCTTATTTTATGAGTCATGGCCGACCAAGAAAATCCATGGGTCAACTTGGGGACCCCATGGAGCCACTTTGGTTGGAAAATGACATTAATAACGTTTTATTTAAAGTTAAAATTAAAATGTCTCAAACATGTATTGTTTTACTAAAACAATTTTTATATGGGGTTATACAAGTCATATTTTTGACTGTAAATATTCATTAAAAAGATAAAAATATTTCCTACATCATTATATTTTTTTTATAATTTTAGACATTAAATAAATTAATTTATTTATGACACCGTGATGATGCAATGATTACCTCATAAATGAATGATTTAAATAAAATGAGAAGATAGGGTGAAATATAAGTCTTAAACTTGTCAAAAACCTATTGGATGGGTGGATTTAGAAACCTTATCACCTTATCCTTGAAATATATCCTTTTGGTACCTTTGAAATCTGAAAATCATTATATGATAAAGTAATAGTTTATAACTTTCGAAGAGTGCCCCTCCTCATCTTTTATAAAAGGCCCCCACCTCCACCACCTTAGCCACACCTCTAAAGCCTTTGGATCGTCCAAACCCTGCCCATTTAATCTATCCAAATACCTCTCTGCATCATTGAAGCCTCACAATTTGCATAATGCTCTTCAAGAAACCCTTTTGGTTCAAACCAACATGAGTTACCCGATTTAAAGGTAATGCCTTCACTTGTGTTCATTTATTTTATTTTGATTCTCCAAACCCCTAAAAATTTTTATTCCATTATTTTGTGACAAAAAAAGTATCTTAAATATACTAGGATGTTGTTATGTTAATTATTTAAGCTACACTTACGCACACCTCGTCTAATGGTTAAAGAACATACTGTTTCTGTGGATGGCGAATTACTGCCTCACGAAACGATGATTGTTCTATCATCTCTTAACACCTTTCATAGAGGCCATTATGATGTCACTGTATATCATATATGATATTTATGATATTTATGTTTCCCATGTGCTTCTGTATTTTATATTTAAAACATACCTTTATGCTTTGCATGTTGTACAATTGCGATAATTTCATACGAGGAAGTGTGGACTACCGCCCCTCAAGTGATGTGACTCATTCATGCAATACATGGAATGTGTAAAGAATGAAATTAATAAACTTATGTGACCTATAATACATATATATTATACTGTAATTTTAATATATATATCTCTCAATAATTTTTAATTCCATTAATATGACAAAGATATGAAAGTAGCGTTCATGCGTACGTACGGCCTACCGTCTCCATGAACGGTGAATTTCATTTATTTTTATCTCCAAATGTTATGAAATTGTATAAAATGATTATGTACTGGATATATATGATATTTAAATAATTAATACTATTCTGGAGATGATTTAATTATAACTACATGGACAATCATTTTCAAACATGTTCAGTTTTGACTCATGTACAAAACATCGACAAAAACGTCTGATATGAACTCACATTATTAACCAATTATTATAACATTATAATATGTTATATGAACAGAATAATAATATTTAAATGAGGAACTTAAGAAATTATAAATTTACCAATTTTTATTATTCAGGAATATAAATAAATGAACAAGACAAGTCGGACTTGAGGTTAGGGATCCCACCTCTCTCTTTTTTAAGTACTCTTTTTTATGTAACTTACTTTAAGATCCTATTTATTATGTTGGGGGATGTTATTTTCTGTTAATATTGATAAATATTTTATGTTAATATTATGAGAAACCCTATTTTATCTCATCAATCCATTTTTGGAAGTTTTATGTGGCCCCGTTAGGCCGCCAAATTTTCATAAGGGGATTTTCATCTCACTTTTTATTCCCGTGAGATTCATGCTACATTGGCCAATATTTCCATTTTGTGTGGTGCATGTACTATACATTATTTTACTATTAGTATAATATACTCTCGTTTATGGGTAGTTACATCTTCATTGTATGACCCTTCTTTCATGGGGTGTACGTTTCGAAATTTGCCCAAATCGGTAAGAGAACCTTTCAGACTCCTCTTTTAAAAAGACTTATTTTGTTATGTCTTTTAATTTAAATCTTTTTATGTTGGGATATGTTCTTATATATCCTTATTGATGTAAATTTTATGTCCATGTGATGATATACCATTTTCTCTCTCATCAACTAATTTTATGAATTTTAATGTTTGCCGTTAGGCTGTCGAATTTTACCAAGGGAACATCTTAACCCAATATCGATTTCTTTGGGTTCAACTTGTAGTTATTGAATATGTCATCCTATTAATATGTTTGAATGAACTATGTTTGTTTTAAAATTAATATCCACTTATATTAGGTGTATTTATATTTGTGACACATAATTATGAGATTGATTTATCCTTAATTTAAGGATACCTTCTTTATAAGGGATTTCATCTAATTTTACAATTCTATTGAGACTTCATTGTTGTTATGCACCAATTCAATATTATATGGTGTATATATTTTCCTTTGGAATACTATATCATGAATACTTTTATTCTCATTATATTATAATGTTCTGATTAAATGTTATTCCTCAATTATTGTATTCAAGTGTCTCTCATTTTGTTAAAAAAACCCTTTAACTAAAATATCGTTTTAAATGATTTAATAATGTATTCAAATAAATATTTCTCATTAATATCCATGTATTCAGAATGGTTTTAAGGATTTATTTATATGGATATTAATGGTTTAAAATGTTAAAAGCTTCAAATTGGTATGGGACACATTGATTAAAAAATCTCTTTATTAAATGTTTTAGATGGTTTTTAAAATTTTTTTTTGAATGGATTCATTATTTCAATATCTTAAAATGTTATATTTTTATTGAAATGTGGGAATATTATCTTTCCTTTATGCTTATGTTATGTTCTATGATTATGTTATGGTTCTTGGGAATTGTTTATGAAGATGGGTGGTTCTGTGATAAACTAAGGGTGAGTGAGCTCGATATGGCTCTCCAATGCATTGGGGAACGTGAAGGAGTTAAACGTTATGGTTTATCCGAAGAGATTTAGGGAATATACATTGATGGGTATTCCAAACGTAACCATGAGGGTTACTCCCTACGTATGAATGTTATGAATGCCTCAAGTTACCTTTATGTCTTATGATTTCTATGAGTTATTCATAAATCTTATGATTTCATGAGGTATGTCAACGTGCTTATGTTTTATGAGTAAAGTATGATTTCATTGATTCTTATGTATACATGTACTAATGTTTCCTTTCCGAATTTTTATATCCCTTACTGAGCTTTTTATGCTCATCCCATGTTTTTTAAATTATTTTCACAGGTCAAGGTAATGGTACATGATATGATGATAGTGTCAAGAAAGTGTCAAGAAAGAATCCATGTTTTATTTTACATATGTTTTTGTTGATGGGAAAAAATGAATAATATCTTTTATGTAACCAATTTGTTTAAATGTGGAATGTAATGCATGATTTATGATCTAATTATCTAAAACTCTAAAACTGAAAAGATCCTCAATGTGTATTCTTGAAATAACTCAAAATTAAGTAAGGTTTAAGGCCAGGTCCTTATAGATGGTATCATTGGTCGGTGTAGATAAATTTAGAGGTTAGAGTGTTTTTTAAGCATAAGGGACAAGTTGTGTATAACAACAATGGTCATTATATTAGATAGATTCATTGTTATTTTTTAAGGTTGGAATAAGTTTGAGATAACTTGGATAAGTATATCTTAGTGTTTATATTCCAATTTTGTACATGATGATTTTGTTGATATACTCACACTGACCTTTTTGGTTTTAGTAAATGGATGAATCTAGCAGGCACAAAAGTGACAATGGGTTTGAAGGGAACTGTGGTGGTTCTCTGATTAAGAGACTGGATGAAATGGGGGATTCAATGAGAAATCTCGTGGTTATTCTAAACCAACTATTAAGAGTCATTATCAACCACTTGAACCTTGGTGAGTTCTCTAATGCCACTTGTATGAGAGAACTAACTCGATGTGGAAGTTCATGTGATAATTATAAAGGGACCATTAGGGTTTATATGATCCTTACTTTTGAGGTAATTATGGGTTACTATATGTTATGATGGAACATGAAAATCATGAGGTAAAATTGAGGTTAAATTATGATATAGTTATTTTTGAAGATTTTATCTCTTTTTGGGGAATGTTTTAAGAATTATATAGTTTTGGAAAAAGGAAAACACGCAGACCGTGTGACAACCCGTCGCGTCAGACAAAGCTGTGGGAATCGAACCCACAACCAATATGCGACTCGTATTTATCGCCTACCACTGGACAACGTGAAGTCCATGGTTAGTTTGACTAATTATTTTTTTAGTTAGATGATTTAATTAATCAATAGTAAGTTGATTTTGGGTTATCTTTATAAATTATTAACCTATCATGGAGGATATGTGATTAGGTTAGTTACATTTCAATATGAGACTTTAAGAGACACTGATGTTATTTGGAGATAAATGTTAATTTTTACCTTGGGAGACGATGTGATTAAATCCATCAATATTTGGGTTTCAATAATAGTTGGGTTTACCTTGAATATTTTTATGGACAAATTGTTTATTGAATGGTCTTCATTGAACTTTCGGTTTTGTTTGACAAATTTTGGAGATTAGGAGTTGTTTTTCTTTTTGTAAAACAAAATCCTTTTTGACTCACGTAACAAACATCGACAGAAACGTCTGATATGAACTCACATTATTAACCAATTATTATAACATTATAATATGTGATATGAACTGAATAGTAATATTTAAAGTAGGACCTTAGGAAATTATAAAATTTCCAATGTTTATTATTCAGGAATATAATTAAATGAACAAGACAAGTCGAACTTGAGGTAAGGGATCCCACCTCTCTCTTTCTTTTTATGTACTCTTTTTTATGTAACTTACTTTAAGCTCCTCTTTATTAGGTTGGGGGATGTTCTTTTCTATTACTATTGATATAAATTTTATGTTAATATGATTATATACCCTATTTTATCTCATCAATCCATTTTGGAAGTTTTATGTGGCGCCGTTAGGCTGCCGAATTTTCATAAGGGGATTGTCATCTCACTTTTTATTTCCGTGAGATTCATGCTACATTGGCCAATATTTACTTTTTTTGTGGTGTATGTACTGACCATTATTTTATTATTAGTATAATATACTCTCATTTATGGGTAGTTACATCTTCATTGTATGACCCTTCTTTCATGGGGTGTATGTTTCGAAAGTTTCCTAAATCGGTAAGAGAACCTTTCACACTCCTCTTTTAAAAAGAATTATTTTGTTATGTATTTTAATTTAAATCTTTTTATGTTGGGATATGTTCTTCTATATCCTTATTGATTTAAATTATATGTACAAGTGATGAGATAAAATTTTCTATCTCATAAACTAATTTTATGAATTTTAAAGTGACGTCGTTAGGCTGTCGAATTTTACCGAGGGAACTTCTTAACCCAATTTCGATATCTTTGGGTTCAACTTGTAGTTATTGAATATGTCATCCTATGAATTTGTTTTAATGAACTATGGTTGTTTTAGACTTAATATTCACTTATATTGGGTGTATTTATATTTTTCACACCTAATTATGAGATTGATTTATCCTTAATTTATGGATACCTTCTTTATAAGGGATTTCATCTCATTTTACATTTCTATTGAGACTTCATTGTTGTTATGCACCAATTCACTCTTATATGGTGTATATACTGTCATTTGGAAAAATATATCATGAATCCCTTTATTCTTATGATATTATAGTGTTCTGATTAAATGTTATTCCTCAATTGTTGTATTCAAGTGTCTCTCATTTTGTTAAAAAACCCTTTAAATAAAATATCATTTTAAATGTTTTAATGATCTATTCAAATAAATATTTCTCATTAATATCCATGTTTTGAGAATGGTTTTAAGGATTTATTTATATGGATATTAATGGTTTAAAATTTTAAAATATTCAAACTGGTATGGGATACTTTGATTCAAAAATCTCTTTATTAAATGTTTTAAATGGTTTTGAAAATGATTTTTAGAATGGATTCATTATTTCAATATCTTAGAATTTTATATTGTTATTTCAATGTGGGAACGTTATCTTTCCTTGATGCTTATGTTATGTTCTATGATTATGTTATGGTTCTTGGTCAATTTTTATGAAGACGGGTGGTTCTGTGATAAACTAAGGGCGGGTGAGCTTGATATAGCTCTCTAATTCATTGGGTAACGCGAAAGAGTTAAAAATTATGGTTTCGCCGAAGCGATTTAGGGAATATACTTTGATGGGTATTCCAAACGTAACCATGAGGGTTACACCCTATGTAAGAATGTTATGAATGCCTCAAGTTACCTTTATGTCTTATGATTTCTATGAGTTATTCATAAATCTTATGATTTCACGAGGTATGTTAACGTGCTTATGTTTTATGAGTAAAGTATGATTTCATTGATTCTAATGTATACATGTACTAATGTTTCCTTTCCAAATTTTTATATCCATTATTGAGCTTTTTATGATCATCCCATGTTTTTGAAATGATTTTCACAGGTCAAGGGAAAGGTACATGATATGATGATAGAGTCAAGGAAGTGTCAAGAAATAATCCATGTTTTATTTTAAATATGTTTCCGTTGATGGGAAAAAATGAATACTATCTTTTATGTAACCACTTTGTTTAAATGTAGAATGTAATGCATGATTTATGATCTAATTCTCTAAAACTCTAAACCTGAAAAGATCCTCAATGTTTATTCTTGAAATAACTCAAGATTGAGTAAGGTTTAAGGTCGGGTCCTTATAGTTGGTATCAAAGGTCGGTTTAGATAACTTTAGAGGTTAGAGTGTTGTTTAAGCATAAGTGACATGTTGTGTATAACCACAATGGTTATTATATTAGATAGAGTCATTTTTATTTTTGAAGGTTGGAATAAGATTGAGATAACTTGGTTAAGTATATCATAGTGTTTATATTCCTCTTTTGTATATGATGATTTTGTTGATATACTCACATGGACCTTTTTGGTTTTAGTAAATGGATGGATCTAGTAGGCACCAAAGTGACAATGGGTTTGAAGGGAACTGTGGTGGTTCTCTGATTAAGAGACTGGATGAAATGGGGGATTCAATGAGAAATCTCGTGGTTATTCTAAACCAACTATCAGGAGTCATGATCAACCACTTGAACCATGGTGAGTTCTCCAATGCCTCTTGTATGAGAGAACTAACTCTATGTGAAAGTTTATGTGATAATTAAAAAGGTAACCATTAGGGTTTATATGATCCTTACTTTTGAGGTAATTATGGTTTACTATATGTTATGATGGAACATGAAAGGCATGAGGTAAAACTGAGGTCAAATTATGTTATGGTTATTTGAATATTTTATCTCTTATTGGGGAATGTTTTAAGAATTATATAGTTTTGGAAAAAGGACAACACACAGACCGTGTGACAACCCGTCACGTTGGACAAAGCTGTGGGAATTGAACCCACAACCAATGTGTGACTGCTATTTATCGCCTACCACTGGACTACGTGAAGTCCATGGTTAGTTTGAAAAGTTAATTTTTTTAGTTAGATGATTTTATGAATCAATAGTAAGTTGATTTTGGGTTATCTATAGAAATTATTAACCTATCATGGAGGATATGTGATTAGGTTAATTACCTTTCTAGATGAGACTTTAAGAGAAACTGCTGTTATTTGGAGATAAATGTTAATTTTTACCTTGGGAGACTATGTGATTAAATCCATCAATATTTGGGTTTCAATCATAGTTGGGTTTACTATGATGAATTTTATGGACTAATTGTTTATTGAATGGTCTTCGTTGAACTTTGGGTTTTGTTTGAAATTTTTTGGAGATTAGGAGTAGTTTTTCTTTTTGTAAAAAAATATCCTTTTTGGGTATTATCTGATCTCGTACTAAACTTTTTGGTTTGGTATTGGTTGAGATCTAAAGACATGGGAAATATATAGTTCCCTTTTGTGGATTTGGTGATTCTCAAGAAGTTGATTATAGTACTCTTAATGCAAATAATTCTTCCTAAATACTCGTCTTTTGGAGAAAATATGAGTTTGATTACGGAATCTAGTAATAATTGAAAGTCTATGTGACAATTAAGACTGTTTCATTATGATTTAGTTAAGGTCAAAAAAAATTCCTCAATTAAGAGTAACTTAAAACAAAAATGTTGTCTGTTAACTTTTCCTACTAGGGAATCAAATACCATTTAACCCATCATAAGTTTGTGATTTTCTTATGGTTATGTTTCTCCTAGATATGTTTACTATCCCTCTACATCAGAACATGAACATTTTTTTTCTCCTCCATATCCATATTTTCATACCTGGAATCATAGTATGGGTTAACTCGGGTGACCTTTGTACTTCTCTCCCTTTCTTTTAAAGTGATAGTTTTACTGACTTTTGTTCCGATGTGGGAATTTCAATGAAGTTTACAAGCCCAATTTTGAAATTGCGAGGATGCAATTCCCAAAAGGGGGAAGGATATAACATCCCAGGTAAATAAATAATATTAAATTCTAATGGTTATCAATATTTGTGAATAGAATTTTAATATTACTTTAAAGGGAATGCTATGCTATATGACGTACCCAATACGCAACAACGAGTTTCTTTGAAATCTTACATTGCACAGTAATAATATAATAATATTGTAATAGTTAACACCTAGCCGTTGTAATGTAGGGAATGAACATAAATAACTACAAAATGATTACATATGTTTTTTAAATATTTTTACATTTATCTAATAAATTATAGAGGCTTAAAATCCAAATGAATCCAATTTTAAGAATAAATACTCTAATATTTTTAAGAGATAATTTTACCGCCTTTTGATGGAGAAACTTTTTTAAATATAAATTTTGACAATTTTAAAATCTCTATTTGTCAATATAAACTTATTCTTTATGACTGGGACATTGAAATTTACTTTGGTTAAATTTTATGTATGATTCTGACATTGTTCCTTTTTTAATGAATAATGAAAAAATGCTGCATTTTACATCAAAACTGCTTTTTCATATAATTTAAATATATGGTTAGATTATATTTTTAATTGGTTTTAATGTTTAATTGGAATATATTTTTACCATTTAATCCAATGGTGGTCATTTTAATTAATTTCACTTTGAAATTTAACTAAAACAAGTTTCAATATTTTAATTGATATTGTTTCTTAAAAACACGCTATTTGTTTTGAAAGCGGGAATGAATTATTAAATTAATTAATGAAACTTATATATTTAGAATTTTTTGAAATAGGAATCATTTTTGAATTTGGAATATCAAATAAATCATAGGGTGAATTTTTGGTATTTTTCTGAAAAACGTCGATTTTTGATCAATAGTGAAACCACTAAGTGGTAGTTAAAGAAACTGATTTTTCGTTTAAATGAAACTTTAACCCTTTTTTGAATTTATTTTTAAAAATCCAACATACATGGTTGTCATTAGGAAGTAATATTTGGTTCAATGATATTAAAATAATTTTTTTGGTGAATAGTTACTTTTAGGTTTTATTAATCGCGATTAAAGGTAATTAGTGTAATTTAAGGTAAAGATAATGTTATAATAATATGAAATGACCTTGACACATGTTTTACCCTTATTGGATGAGTCATGTCATACCACGAAAATCCATGGGTCAACTTGGGGTCCCCATGGATCCACTTTGGTTGGAAAATGACATTAATAACTTTTTATTTAAAGTTAAAATTAAAATGTCACAAACATGTATTGTTTTAGTAAAACAAATTTTACATGGGGTTATACAAGTAATATTTTTGACTATAAATATTCAGTAGAAATATAAAAAGATTTCATATATCATGATATTTTTTATAATTTTTAGACATTAAATAAATTAATTTATTTATGACACCGTGATGATGTAGTGATTACCTCATAAATGAACGATTTAAATAAAATGAGAAGATATGGTGAAATATAAGTCATAAACTTGTCACAAACCTATTTTATTGGTGTATTTATAAACCTTATCACCTTATACTCTAAATACATCCTTTTGGGACCTTTGAAATCCGAAAATCATTTTATAATAAAGTAATAGTATATAACTTTCCAAGAGTGCCCCTCCAATGCTCTTATAAATAGCCCCCACCTCTATCACCTTAACCACACCTCTCAAGCCTTTGGCTCAGCCAAACCCTGCCCATTTCATCTCTTCACATCCCTATATTCATCATTGCAGCCTCACCTTTGGTATAATTCTCTTCAAGAGACCCTTTTGGTTCAAACCAAGAGGAGTTACCTAATTTAAAGGTATTGTCTTCACTTGTGTTCTTTTGTTTTATTTTGCTTCTTCAAACCCCTAAACTCTTTTTATTCCTTTATTTTGCAACAAAAAAAGTATATTAAATATTATAGGATGTTGTCATGTTAATTATTAGAGCTACACTTACACACACCTCCGTCTAATGGTTAAATAACATTTTGTTTCTGTGGATGGCGAATTACTGCCTCACGAAACGATGATTGTTCAATCTTCTCTTAACACCTTTCATGGTGGCCATTATGATGTAACTGTATTTTATATATGATATATATGGTATTTATTTTTCCCATATGCTTTTGCATTTTATATTTAAAACATACCTTTAGGCTTTTCATGTTGTGAAATTGTGATAATATCATACGAGGAAGTGTGGACTACCACCCGTCAAGTGATGCGACTCGTTCATGAAATAATGGAATGTACAAAGAATGAAATTAATGAACTTATGTGACCTATAAAACATATATATTATACAGGAATTATAATATATATATATATATATATCTCACAATTATTTTTAATTTCATTAATATGACAAAGAAATGAAAGTAGCGTTCATCCGTACGTACGGCCTACCGTCTCCATGAATGGTGCATTTCATTTATTTTTGTCTCCAAATGTTATTGAATAGTATAAAATGAATATGTACTGGATATATATGATATTTAAATCATTAATACTATTCTGGAGATTATTTACTTACAACTCCATGGACAATCATTTTCAAACAAGTTCATTTTGGACTCATGTACCGAACATCGAAAAAAACGTCTGATATGAACTCACATTATTAACCAATTATTATAAAATTATAATATGTGATATGAACTGAATAAAAATCTTTAAATTAGGACTTTAAGCAATTTTAAATTGTCCAAAGTTTATTATTTAAGAATATAAAGAAATGAACAAGGCAAGTCGGACTTGAGGTAAGGGATCCCACCTCTGTCTTTCTTTTTAAGTACTCTTTTTTATGTAACATACATTAAGCTTATCTTTCTTATGTTAGGGGATGTTATTTTCTATTACTATTGCTATAAATTTTATCTTAATATTATGAGAGACCCTATTTTATATCATTAATCCTTTTTTGGAAGTTTTATGTGGTGCCGTTAGGTTGCCAAATTTTCATAAGGAGATTTTCATCTCACTTTTTATTCCCGTGAGATTCATGCTACATTGGCCACTATTTCCTTTTTTTGGTGTATGTAATGCCCATTATTTTACTATTAGTATAATATAATCTCATTTATGGGAAGTTAAATCTTCATTTAATGACCCGTTTTTCATGGGGTGTACGTTTCAAAATTTTCCCAAATCGGTAAGAGAACCTTTCACACTCCTCTTTTAAAAAGACTTATTTTTTATGTCTTTTAATTTACATCTTTTTATGTTGGGATATGTTCTTATATATCCTTATTGATGTAAATTTTTTGTAGAAGTGATTAGATACCATTTTCTCTCTCATAAAATAATTTTATTAATTTTAATGTGACGTCGTTAGGTTGTCGAATTTTACCAAGGGAACTTCTTAACCCAATTTCGATTTCTTTGGGTTCAACTTGTAGTTATTGAATATGATATCCTATGAATATGTTTGAATGAACTATGGTTGTTTTACACATAATATCAACTTATATAGGGTGTATTTATTTTTTTTCACACATAAATATGAGGTTGATTTATCCTTAATTTAAGGATACATTCTTCATAAGGGATTTCATCTCATTTTACAATTCTATTGAGACTTCATTGTTATTATGCACCAATTCACTCTTATATGGTGTATATACTATCCTTTGGAATAATATATCATGAACCACTTTATTCTCATGATATTATAATGTTCTGATTAAATGTTATTCCCCAATTATTGTATTCAAGTGTCTATCATTTTGTTAAAAAACCCTTTAACTAAAATATCGTTTTAAATGTTTTAATGATCTATTCAAAAAAATATTTCCCATTAATATCCATGTTTTAAGAATGATTTTAAGGATTTATTTATATGGATATTAATGGTTTAAAATGTTAAAATCTTCAAAGTGGTATGGGATACTTTGATTAAAAAATCTCTTTATTAAATGTTTTAAATGGTTTTCAAAATGGTTTTTAGAATGGATTCCTTATTTCAATATCTTTGAATGTTATATTGTTATTTCAATGTGGGAATGTTATATTTCCTTTATACTTATGTTATGTTCTATGATTATGTTATGGTTCTTGGGAATTGTTTATGAAGATGGGTGGTTCTATGATAAACTAAGGGCAGGTGGGCTCGATATAGCTCTCTAATGCATTGGATAACGCGAAGGAGTTAAACGTTATGGTTTCTCCGAAGAGATTTAGGGAATATACTTTGATGGGTATTCCAAACGTAACCATGTGGGTTAATCCCTACATAATAATGTTATGAATGCCTCAAGTTACCTTTATGTCTTATGATTTCTATGAGTTATTCATAAATCTTATGATTTCGTGAGGTATGTTAACGTGCTTATGTTTTATGAGTAAAGTATGATTTCATTGATTCTTTTTTATACATGTACTATTGTTTCCTTTCCTAATTTTTATATCCCTTAATGAGATTTTTATGTTCATCCCATGTTTTTAAATGATTTTCACAGGTCAAGGGAAAGGTACATGATATGATGATAGAGTCAAGGAATTGTCAAGAAAGAATCTATGTTTTATTTTAAATATGTCACCGTTGATGGGAAAAAATGAATACTATCATTTATGTAACCACTTTATTTAAATGTGGAATGTAAGGTATGACTTATCACTTAATTCTCTAAAACTCTAAACCTGAAAACATCCTCAATGTGTATTCATGAAATAACTCAAGATTAAGTAAGGTTTAAGGCTGGGTCCTTATAGTTGGTATCAAAGGTAGGTTTAGATAACTTTAGAGGTTAGAGTGTTGTTTAAGCATAAGTGACAAGTTGTGTATAACCACAATGGTTATTATATTAGATAGAGTCATTGTTATTTTTTAAGGTTGGAATAAGTTTGAGATAACTTGGATAAGTATATCTTAGTGTTTATATTACTCTTTTGTACATGATGATTTTGTTGATATAATCACACTGCCCTCTTTGGTTTTTGTAAATTGATGGATCTAGCAGGCACCAAAGTGAAAATGGGTTTGAAGGGAACTATGGTGGCTCTCTGATTAAGAGACTCGATGAAGTGGGGGATTCAATGAGAAATCTCGTGGTTATTCTAAACCAACAATCAGGAGTCATGATCAACCACGTGAACCTTGGTGAGTTCTCTAATGCCTATTGTACGAGAGAACTTACTCGATGTGGAAGTTCATGTGATAATTATAAAGGTAACCATTATGGTTTATATGATCCTTACTTTTGAGGTAATTATGGGTTACTATATGATATGATGGAACATGAAAGCTATGAGGTAAAATTGAGGTTAAATTATGTTATGGTTATTTTTGAAGATTTTATCTCTTATTGGGGAATGTTTTAAGAATTATATAGTTTTGGAAAAAGGACAACATGCAGACCGTGTGACAACCCGTCGCGTCAGACAAAGCTGTGGGTATCTAACCCACAACCAATGTGCGACTGGTATTTATCACCTACCAGTGGACTACGTGAAGTCCATGGTTAGTTTGACTAATTATTTTTTTAGTTAGATGATTTTATGAATCAATAGTAAGATGATTTTGGGCTATCTTTAGAAATTATTAACCTTTCATGGAGGATATGTGATTAGGTTAATTACTTTTCAATATGAGACTTTAAGAGCAACTGATGTTATTTGGAGATAAATGTTAATTTTTACCTTGGGAGACTATGTGATTAAATCCATAAATATTTGGGTTTCAATCATAGTTGGGTTAACGTTGAAGAATTTTATGGACAAATTGTTCATTGAATGGTCTTCGTTGAACTTTGGGTTTTGTTTGACAAATTTTAGAGATTAGCAGCAGTTTTTCTTTTTTTTTTAAATATCCTTTTTGGGTATTATCTGATCTCGTACTAAACTTTTTGGTTTTGTTTTGGTTGGTATATAATGAAATGGGAAATATATAGTTCTCTTTTATGGATTAGGTGATTCTCAGGATGTTGATTATAGTACTCTTAATGCGAATAAGTCTTTTTAAATACTCGTCTTTTAGAGAAAATATGAGTTTGATTAAGGAATCTAGTAATAGTTGAAAGTCTACGTGACAAGTAAGTATATTTCATTATGATTTAGTTAAGCTCAAAAATAAATTCCTCAATGAATAGTAACTTAAAACAAGAATGTTGTCTGTTAAATTTTCCAACTAGGGAATAGAATACCGTTTAACCCATCACAAGTTTGTGATTTTCTTGTGGTTAAATTTCTCCAAGACAAGTTTACTAACACTTTCCATCGGAACATGACCCTTTTTTTCTCCTCCATATCTATATTTTTCTACTTGGAATCATAGTATGGGTTAACTCGGGTGACCTTTTTACTTCTCTCCCTTTATTTTAAAGTGACAGTTTTACTGACTCTTGTTCTGATGTGGGACTTTCAATGAAGTTTCCAAGCCCAATTTTGAAATTGTGAGGACGCAATTCCCAAAAGGGGGTAATGATGCAACATACCAGGTAAATAAATAATATTATATTCTAATGATTATCAATATTTTTGAATAAAATGTTAACATTACTTTTAAGGGAATGCTATGTTCGATGGCGTATCCAATACGTAACAACGAGTTTCTTTGAAATCCTACGTTGCACACTAATAATATAATAATATTATAATAATTAACGCCTAACCGTTGTAATGGAGGGAATGAATAGAAATAACTACAAAATGATTACATATGTTTATTAAATATTTTTACGTTTATCCAATAAATGTTAGAGGCTTAAAATCCAAATGAATCCAATTTTAAGAATAAATACTCTAACATTTTTAAAAGTTTGTTTTACCGCCTTTTGATGGAAAACCTTTTTTTGAATATAACTTTTGAAAATTTTATAATCACTATTTGTAAAAATAAACTTATTCTTTATGATTGGGACATTGAAATTTACTTTGGTTAAATTTTTGGTATGTTTCTGACATTGTTCCAATTTTTTAATGAATAGTGAAAAAATACTGCATTTTACATCAAAACTTCCTTTTCATCTAATTTAAATATATGGTTATATTATATTTTTAATTGTTTATAAAGTTTAATTGAAATATATTTTTACCATTTAATCCAATTATGGTAATTGTATTTAATTTTACTTTGATATTGGACTTAAACTACTGTCAATCTTTTAATAGATATTGTTTCTTAAAAATATGCTATTTGTTTTGACTGGGGGAATGAATTATTAAATTATTTAATGCAACTTATATATTTTTAATTTTTAAAAATAGACATCATTTTTGAATTTGGAATATAAAATATAGCTTATGGTTAATTTTTGGTATTTTTCTGAAAATTATCGATTTGTTATGAATAGTGAAACCACTAAGTGGTAGTTAAAGAAACTAATTTTTCGTTTAAATGAAACTTTACCACTTCTGTGATTTGATTTTCAAAAATCCGACATACATGGTTGTCATTATTGAGTAAAATGTGGTTCAATGAGATTAAAATATTTTTTTTGGTGAATAGTAACTTTTAAGTTTTATTAATCACGATTAAAGGTAATTAGTGTAATTTAAGGTAAAGATAATGTTATAATAATAGGAAATGACCTTGACACATGTACTACCCTTATTGTATGAGTCGTGTCCGACCAAGACAATCCATGGGTCAACCTGGGGACCCCATGGATCCACTTTGGTTGGAAAATGACATTAATAACTTTTTGTTTAAAGTTAAAATTAAAATGTCACAAACATGTATTTTTTTACTAGAACAATTTTTACATGGGGTTATACAAGTCATATTTTTGACTATAAATATTCATTATAATTTTAAAAAGATTTCCTATATCATGATATTTTTTATAATTTTTAGACATTAAATAAATAAATTTATTTATGACACCGTGATGATGCAATGATTACCTCATAAATGAACGATTTAAATAAAATGAGAAGATATGGTGAAATCTAAGTAATACACTTGTCACAAACCTATTGTATGTGTGGATTTCAAAACCCTATCACCTTATCCTATAAATATATCCTTTTGGGATCTTTGAAATCTGAAAAGCATTATATAATAAAGTAATAGTTTATATCTTTCCCAGAGTGCCCCTCCTCTTCTCTTATAAAAGGCACCCACCCTACCACCTTAGACACACCTCTAAAGCCTTTGGATCAGCCAAACCCTACCAATTTCATCTCTTCACATCCCTATATTCATCATTGAATCCTCACCTTTGGCATAATCTCTTCAAGAAACCCTTTTGGTTCAAACCAAGAGGAGTTAACCGATTTAAAGGTAATGTCTTCACTTGTGTTCTTTTGATTTATTTTGCTTCTCCAAACCCCTAAACACTTTTTATTTCTTTCTTTTGTAACAAAACCAGTATCTTAAATATACTATGATGTTTTCATGTTATGTATTTGAGCTACACTTACACACACCTCCGTCTAATGGTTAAAGAACATAATGTTTCTGTAGATGGAGAATTAATGCCTCACGAAACGATGATTGTTCAATATTCTCTTAACACCTTTCATGGTGGCCATTATGATGTCACTATATTTTATATATGATATATAAGGTATTTATGTTTTCCATATTATTATGTATTTTATATTTAAAACATACCTTTATGCTTTGCATGTTGTGCAATTGCGATAATTTCATATGAGGAAGTGTGGACTACCGCCCCTCAAGTGATGTGACTCGTTCATGCAATACATGGAATGTATAAAGAATGAAATTAATGAACTTATGTGACCTATAAAACATAAGTATTATACAGGAATTAAAATATATTTATATATATATCTAAATTATTTTTAATTCCATTAATATGACAAAGAAATGAAAGTAGCGTTCATGCGTACGTACGGATTACCGTCCCTATGAACAATGCATTTCATTTATTTTTATCTCCAAAAGTTATGTAATAGTATAAAATGAATATGTAATGGATATATATGATATTTAAATCATTAATACTATTCTGGAGATTATATACTTATAACTACATGGACAATCATTTTCAAACAAGTTCATTTTTGACTCATGTACCAAACATCGACAAAAATGTCTCATATGAACTCACATTATTAACCAATTATTATAACATTATAATATGTGATATGAAATGAATAATAATATTTAAAGGCGGATCTTAAGCAATTATAAATTGGCCAAAGTTTATTATTCAAGAATATAAAGAAACGAACAAGACAAGTCGGACTTGAGGTAAGGGATCCCACCTCTCTCTTTCTTTTTAAGTACTTTTTTTATGTAACTTACTTTAAAATCCTCTTCCATATGTTGGGGGATGTTCATTTATATTCCTATTTCTATAAATCTTATGTTAATTTGATGAGATACCCTATTTTATCTCATCAATCCTTTTTTGGATTTTTTATGTGGCGCCGTTAGGCTGTCGAATTTTCATAAGGGGATTTTCATCTCACGTTTTATTCCTGTGAGATTCATGCTACATTGGCCACTATTTAATTTTTGTGTGGTGTATGTACTGCCCATTATTTTTCTATTATTATAATATACTCTCATTTATGGGTAGCTACATCTTCATTGTATTACTCTTCTTTCATGGGGGGTACGTTTCGAAAGTTTCCCAAATCGGTAACGGAACCTTTCACACACCTCTTTTAAAAAGAATTATTTTGTTATGTCTTTTAATTTACTTCTTTTTATGTTGGGATATGTTCTTATATATCCTTATTGATGTAAATTTTATATCCAAGTAATGAGATACAATTTTCTCTCTCATCAACTAATTTAATGAATTTTAAAGTGACGCCGTTAGGCTGTCGAATTTTACCAAGGGAACTTCTTAACCCAATTTCAATTTCTTTGGTTTCAACTTGTAGTTATTGAATATGTCATCCTGTGAATATGTGTGAATGAAATATGGTTTTTTACACATAATATCCACTTATATTGGGAGTATTTATATTTTTAACACATAATTATGAGATTGATTTATCCGTAATTTAAGGATAGCTTATTTATAAGGGATTTCATCTCATTTTACAATTCTATTGAGACTTAATTGTTGTTATGCACCAATTAACTCTTATATGGTGTGTAACGACCCGAAGTTTCATTAATGTAAAATCCCTCTTTATCCAGTTAAATGTTTCTTTATGAAAAATGTTTTTATAAGATATCAACTTTTTAGTTTTACGTTATGATTTGTGACCGTTACTTTTATAGCCGTTGAACAGTGATCATCTGGGTAGTTTAAATATAAGGCTTTAACGAACCAATTTTCTACTCAGACAAAGGAAGCGATGGCCTCATCCAGTAGAATTGCCCCTTACGAAGCCCATTTGTCGGAGCTCAGAAAGGAGGTGGCGTCTTTGGGCTTTTCCCTTGACCAAGCCCAAGCTGAGCTTCATCAAGTCAAGCTCGAACGTGATCGTCTACGGGAAAAATGGAAGTTGATAGAGATTACCACTCGAGCAATGTTATCCGAGCAACCCCAAGAGTCTGTCACCATCGCACACCTTACCCTTAGGTCTTATGCCGCTATTTTAAGGGGTTATGTAACAAATAAGTAGCACCATGTTCATGTACATTATTTTTTTATATAATAATGAATATAATTTCTAGTCATTTTTGATACATTGTAATTAGTTTTTAAAGTACAAACGGTGTTTTTAGTTATTATTTAATTAAGAATTATATTTTATTAAATTAAAGGATTTTTGAATTAAATAATATTTTAATAAAATATTATTATTAATATTAAATTAATTTTTATTAAATATAAATGATCTTATAATTTTATGAATGCAATTAAAATTTTTATTAAGGTTTGAAAGCCATTTCTGTCAAAACCCGTGAATTTTTTATAAATGTCGGTTTTTATATTAAAAGTAAAAATTCACATATTTAGAAAATTATTTAGATAAAATAAATATTATTTTTGGAATCAGGACGTCGAAATTATCCAACGGTGAATTTTTCATAATTTTCTGAGACAGTCAAATTTTTGGGTAAAAATTAAATACCATTTAAATATATAATGTGTTTTATGACATCATAATGACCCAATGGTGATGTAATAAAATACCATAATCCTTATTTTCGGCCAATATGTGTTTTATCATTAAAATAATGAGGTTTTGGGTTTGTTTGACTTACTTTTCAAAGCATTAATGGAGCCCTCAAGACTTATTCAACACTTTGCCTTTTTAAATTAATTTCCATGGGAGTGTGACTCACCTCCACATAAGCAACCCTAATTTTTTAATAAGTTCGGACCTTGGACTTGTAAAATATTGTTTTCCTATTTCCTTTTTCCAGAAACCATGGGAAAATACCATGGGATGGTTTGTGGTTTGGATTATTTTAATATAAGGGGTCCCAAACCTAAATAATAAAGAATTCTCTCACCTTTCCTATATAAACCCACCCAAGCTCCCACTTCCTCCTCACTAAAAGCCCTTTAAGTTCGTCCAACCTCTGCCCTACTCTCTCTAGAATCCTCTCAAGGTGCCCCAAGCTCCCAAGAAGCCTCTCACAAGCCTCTCTCTAGCCTTTGGAAGCACACTTCCAAGTAAGGGTTTTTTCTTCCTTTCTCATTTTTGTCAATTTTCTTTAAGTTGTATTGACCTTTTAATTTCAATTATGAATGTTGGGGTATGGTTTCACACCTCTCCCATACTGCCCTCTTATTGTTTGAATGATGGAAGACCCCTTTATCTCTCATTAAATGCCTCCCATGTACACCCGTTACTATGCCGAAATTCCGAAAGGAACCTTTTTCTCCCCTTCTATATTCAAGCAATACTTTTGTATCATGAATCTAAATTCCTTTTCAATTGTTGGGACATGTATCTATATGACCTCCTTACTGTCCATTACATGTAAATATGATGAGGAACCCCTTTCTCTCTCATCAACCTTTTTTTATGAATTCTTATGTCACGCCGTTACGCTGCCGAAATCACACCGATTTTCTAAGCCAATATCATTGTGTAGTGAATACCATGCCCATTTCTCCATCAAGGGTATTCACCTTTATGCACATTTACTAATTGATTATAAAGTTTCATGTATGAATTCCACATTCCTTTATCGTGGAATAAATGATTATGTTTTATGAATCCATGTTTAATGATCCATGTGGCACACTTATGCATGAAATGAAATGTTTAAGAAGGGTGCGCCCTTTATAGCGCTCCAATGCATTGGGTAAAGTATATTATCATGATACGTCATGTGCAATGAGTGTTGACTCATGCTAATTAAAGTGCAACGAGGGTTTACTCGTGCTTCAAGTGCAATGAGGGTTTACTCATGCTCCATGTGCAATGAGCCTTGACTCATGCTAATTCAATGTTAAGTGTTGTTGCCACATTTCCATGTTATGATTATCATGCTTTATCATGCCTTTATGTTCATGTCTCCCTTATTCTCTATTGATATGCCTATTGCCTAACATGTATTGTACTCCTCATGTTATTCATTGTGTACTCCCTTACTGGGCTTTATAGCTCACCCTTTTCTTATGCATGTCCTCAGGTTATCCCATGCAATGCTAAGTACGAAGGAATGTAGTGGTCATGTAAAGGAAGTTTTCAATAAGGATGTTGTATTTCAAGTTTAAAGTTTTTATGTAATGATCCTAAGCCCCAAAGACACTAAACCTCTCGATCTTCTTTGTTGTATCAAGTGAAGTTTTATGTAATAAAGCATGTTTATGTTGTAATAAAAAGCAGGGTTGTCATAGTTGGTATCAGAGGATAGGTTTAGTTATTTTTGGGATTAGGAAACCCTAGTAAAGCCTTAGATACAAGAATAAGAATAATAAAAACATCCCTAAGTTTTGGTAAATACTATGTAATTGTTTTATCAAACAAATACATCCATGTCTGGATACGAGCAGGTAGAGGCGGCTCTGGCACAGATGTATCCTAGGGGTAAAACCCGAAAACACCGCTTTGATCTAGACTCGAACGGGAACTGGTGCACGACAACGGGCCTTGCTACACTCTTGGTTACGACACTCCCGGGGGATATGTTTTGATAAATTCACAATCTTAGTATGAACCCTTGTTAAGGGAAAAATGCCCCTAAGAATATATGTTAGAAGGAAGATCATGAAAATCCTGGATTGAATCCTATAGACTCATGAGTTGAAGAGATTAAAGTTTATTTATAAGTCATCAACTTTTGTCTTTGGATTACCCTTTATGTGTTACCCCTAACTTTCCTTTTATTCCAGCCAATGGCCGGTAATAGGAGAACTCGGGCTAACAACCGTTGTGAAGATCAGTGTGATGATTGTACTTAAGAGATGCCCAATCCAATGGGAGCGGGAATCACGAACTTTGTCACGCTTCTCTCTCAGCTAACTCAAGTTTTGAATAGAAACACTGGTCAAGAGGAACGTTCAACCCCCCCTAAGAAAGAACAAGTCGCTATTGAAAGCTTCATGAGACAAAGGCCTCCTACTTTTAGTGGATCATCCGATCCCACGATTGCTGAACAATGGATCAACTCCATTGAAAAGATATCCTCCATCCTCCAATGCTCTGAAAAAGAGAAGGTTCTCCTGGCGGATTATCGTATGGAGGGTGAAGCTGATCAATGGTGGACGTTGATCAAAAATACGAAGCCTGAGGAGGAGATCGAGGCTTTGGAATGTAAGGTATTCCGGAAGATGTTTTTTGATAAATATTTTCCACGCACCCTTCGTCTTAAGATGGAAAGGGACTTCCTTTCCCTCAAGCAGAAAGATGAGGAATCTGTGGGAGCGTACGAGGAAAACTTCACAAGGATTGCATGATACGCTTCCGGCTTTGTCGTTACCCCCGAATGCAAGGTTGACCGCTTCTTTGGTGGGTTGAATCCTAGCTTGCGGAAAGCATTAGCGATCCGTGACTTCGACAGCTATGAGGAAATTGTCCGATGTGCCCTCAAGGTTGAAATGGAGATTGGAGAATCACAGGGGTATCATGGGGACAAGAAGCGGAAGGTGGACTTCAATGCTGGTGGTCCGATGGATAAATCTAACAGCGCTAAGAAATTCTAGCACCCCACTTGCCAAAAGTGTGGAAAGAAGCACCCTGGAAATTGCCTTAGGGGGACAAGAAAATGCTTTAAGTGTGGAAGAGAAGGGAACCTAGTTGTTAACTGTCAGCAAGAAGGACCCGCGGCTGCGACGGAGGGGAGGAACGCTCCGTTCGAACCTCAACGCGTTGTTCAATGCTTCAAATGCAAAGAACCGGGTCATTTTGCGAATCAGTTCCCTAATCCAAGGGTTATCGGAGGCAATCAACAACCTCCAAGACAGCAAGGAAGATCTTTTGCCATCACTTCTTCCGAAGTGAACCCCGACAACGAAGTGGTGACAGGTACGCTAGTTATTCATTCAAGAATAGCGAACAAACTTTTTGATTCAGGATCTACACATTCCTTTATATCTCAAAAGTTTAGTAGAACAATCCCTGCACCACCACAAATCCTGGAAGTAAAGATGTCGGTGAGTACGGCAAATGGGGCAATCATTGCATCCCATGAGTATAAGTCCTCCCCTGTTATAATCTTTGAATTGAATTTCCCGGCGAACCTCGTCATACTCCCTTTGGTGTAATTTGATGCAATTCTTGGCATGGATTGGCTTTCCTTATATAGAGCCAACATAAATTGTCGGGAGAGGGAAATCACACTCCATATGGAGAATCGACTCCCGATTCTTTACAAGTGTCAGGAGGAAGATGAATCTCCTTTAGCTCCATCATCTCAAGCATGGATATTACTGCCTTATGAGCACGCATATCTGGCTCAGATGATTGAGTCCAAGGAAGAAACCACCCTTGAAGAAATGCCTATTGTGAGGGAATTCGCTGAAGTATTTCCCGAGGAACTTCCTGGTCTTCCTCCAAGAAGAGATGTTGAGTTCTCAATTGAACTTATACCTGGGGTGCTACCAATATCCATGACTCCATATAGAATGGCTGTGGTTGAGCTTGAAGAACTGAAGAAACAACTACAGGAGAATCTGGATAAAGGGTTTATACGCCCAAGTGCATCACCATGGGGTGCACCAGTCCTCTTCGTCAAGAAGAAGGATGGGTCAATGCGGCTTTGAATCGATTATCGTGAACTTAACAAAATCACGATAAAGAACAAGTATCCTCTCCCAAAAATCGATGACTTGTTTGATCAGCTGCGTGGAGCACAATACTTCTCCAAGGTCGACTTGCGGTCGGGATATTATCAAGTAAGGGTGAAGAAGGAAGATATCCCCAAGACTGCTTTTCGTACAAGGTACGGGCACTATGAATTCATAGTAATGCCTTTTGGACTCACCAATTCTCCAGTAATATTCATGGACTTGAGGAATAGAGTCTTTAGAGATTACCTAGATAAATTTGTGGTAGTCTTTATAGATGATATTCTAATATACTCCAAAACCAAGGAGGACCATGAGGAGCATTTAAGAACTGTACTGGAGACTTTGCGCAAGGAGAAGCTCTATGCCAAGTACAGCAAGTGTGAGTTTTGGTTGAAGGAGGTCTCATTCTTGGGCCATATCATCACAAGCAATGGGATATCTGTGGACCCCTCCAAAAGAGATGCAATTGAGGGATGGCCGAGGCCAACATCGGTAACTGATATCCGTAGCTTCTTGGGGTTAGCTGGATATTATCGACAATTTGTGAGAAACTTCTCACGATTGTCCAACCCTCTTACCAAGATAACTCGAAAGGGATTAAAGTTTGCTTGGAGTGATGAATGCGAAGAAAGCTTCAAGGAGTTGAAAAGGAGGCTTATCACTGCACCTGTGCTCACTTTACCCACAAGTGGGGAGCTTTTTGTGGTATTCAGTGATGCTTCGAAGAAGGGATTAGGATGTGTGCTGATGCAGAATGATAAAGTGATATCCTATGCCTCAAGGCAGTTGAAAATCCATGAGCGAAACTATCCAACGCATGATCTGGAGTTGGCAGCGGTGATCTTTGCCTTGAAAATCTGGCGGCATTATCTCTATGGAGAGAAATGTGAGATATATACTGACCACAAGAGTCTTAAATATATATTCACACAGAAAGAGCTTAATATGCGCCAGAGAAGATGGATAGAGCTCATCAAGGATTATGACTGTTCAATACATTACCACCCTGGGAAGGCGAACAAGGTGGCGGATGCCCTAAGTAGAAAGGATCGAGCAATTCTATCAATGATGAGAATTGAGAAGGATCCAATCTTCTTAGACTTGATGAAGATGGACGTGGGAATCATAAAGAAGGGAACATCATCAATCCTTTCACAAATGATTGCTCAACCATCTCTTTTGGAAAGGTTAAAGGATGCTCAAAAGGATGATGCAAGAATCCAAGAAAAAGTGGAAGCTATCAAAAAGGGAAAATCCTCAGAGTTTAATGTTAATGAAGAAGTAATTGTGCGGTTTGGGAAAAGACTATGTGTCCCACCAAGTTCGGAGCTGAAGAAGGAACTTTTGGATGATGCACATAGTTCAAATTTATCTATTCACCCAGGGAGCACAAAGATGTATCGAGATCTCCGAGAAAACTTTTGGTGGGATAATATGAAGAAGGAGATCGCCGAATATACATCAAAGTGCCTGGTGTGTCAGCAAGTGAAGGCAGAGAGGCAGAAGTCTAAGGGGATGATGCAACCATTTCCCATACCAGAATGGAAATGGGAGAACATCACCATGGACTTCGTCACTGGACTTCCAAGGACATCCAAAAGAAAAAATGCAATCTGGGTTATTGTGGATCGTCTTACAAAGACTGCACACTTCATTGCTATTCGAGAGGATTTCTCTTTGGATCAACTGGCACGGATATATATCAGGGAAGTGGTACGGTTGCATGGAGTACCACTATCTATTGTGTCTGACCGAGATCCAAGATTTACCTCTAAGTTTTGGAAGAGTCTTCAACATGCTCTGAATACTGAACTGAACTTCAGTACGGCCTATCATCCTCAAACTGATGGCCAATCCGAGCGGACTATCCAAACACTTGAGGATATGTTGAGAGCGTGCTCAATGGACTTTAAAGGAGGATGGGATCAACATCTTCCTCTAGTTGAGTTCTCTTATAATAATAGTTTCCACTCGAGCATCCAAATGACACCATATGAAGCCCTGTATGGGAAAAGGTGTAGAACACCGGCATGTTGGGATGAGGTCGGTGAACGTAAGCTGCTTGGACTAGAAATGGTCGAAGAAATGGTGGAGAAGGTGAAAACCATTCAGCAACATATCAAGGCAGCCCAAAGTCGACAGAAGAGTTATGCCGATAATCGTCGATGAGACCTTGAGTTTAAAGTCGGAGACATGGTGTTTTTACGCATATCTCCGTGGAAGAAGGTCATGAGGTTTGGAAAGAAAGGGAAGTTAAGTCCAAGGTACATCGGCCCCTTCGAGATTCTTGATCGTGTTGGGGCTGTGGCCTATCGACTAGCACTTCCACCTACTATGGCCAAGGTGCATGATGTCTTCCATGTATCCCTATTAAGGAAGTACATACCAGACCCTTCACATGTACTCTCTTCTGAGGTGGTACAATTAGAAGACGATCTTTCTTATGAGGAGCAACCAGTAAAGATCTTGGATCGTAGAGAAAAAGTTCTACGAAATAAGACAATGCCCCTAGTCAAGGTGTTGTAGAGAAACCACAAGTTTGAAGAAGCAACTTGGGAGTCGGAGGATATGATGAAGCTAAGTTACCCACATTTGTTTTAGTGTGGGAAAAAGGAAAATTTCGAGGGCGAAATTTCTTAAGGGGGGAATGTTGTAACGACCCGAAGTTTCATTAATGGAAAATCCCTCTTGATCCAGTTAAATGTTTCTTTATGAAAAATGTTTTTATAAGATATCAACTTTTTAGTTTTACGTTACGATTTGTGACCGTTACTTTTATAGCCGTTGAACAGTGATCATCTGGGTAGTTTAAATATAAGGCTTTAGCGAACCAATTTTCTACTCAGACAAAGGAAGCGATGGCCTCATCCAGTAGAATTGCCCCTTACGAAGCCCATTTGTCAGAGCTCGGAAAGGAGGTGGCGTCTTTGGGCTTTGCCCTTGACCAAGCCCAAGCTGAGCTTCATCAAGTCAAGCTCGAACGTGATCGTCTACGGGAAAAATGGAAGTTGATAGAGATTACCACTCGAGCAATGTTATCCGAGCAACCCCAAGAGTCTGTCACCATCGCACACCTTACCCTTAGGTATTATGCGGCTATTTTAAGGGGTTATGTAACAAATAAGTAGCACCATGTTCATGTACATTATTTTTTATATAATAATGAATATAATTTCTAGTCATTTTTTATACATTGTAATTAGTTTTTAAAGTACAAACAGTGTTTTTAGTTATTATTTAATTAAGAATTATATTTTATTAAATTAAAGGATTTTTGAATTAAATAATATTTTAATAAAATATTATTATTAATATTAAATTAATTTTTATTAAATATAAATGATCTTATAATTTTATGAATTCAATTAAAATTTTTATTAAGGTTTGAAAGCCATTTCTGTCAAAACCCGTGAATTATTTATAAATGTCGGTTTTTATATTAAAAGTAAAAATTCACATATATAGAAAATTATTTAGATAAAATAAATATTATTTTTTGAATCAGGACGTCGAAATTATCCAACTATGAATTTTTCATAATTTTCTGAGACAGTCAAATTTTTGGGTAAAAATTAAATACCATTTAAATATATAATGTGTTTTATGACATCATAATGACCCAATGGTGATGTAATAAAATACCATAATCTTTATGTTCGGCCAATATGTGTTTTATCATTAAAATAATGAGGTTTTGGGTTTGTTTGACTTACTTTTCAAAGCATTAATGGAGCCCTCAAGACTTATTCAACACTTTGCCATTTTAAATTAATTTCCATGGGAGTGTGACTCACCTCCACATAAGCAACCCTAATTTTTTAATAAGTTCGGATCTTGGACTTGTAAAATATTGTTTTCCTCTTTCCTTTTTCCAGAAACCATGGGAAAATACCATGGGATGGTTTGTGGTTTGGATTATTTTAATATAAGGGGTCCCAAACCTAAATAATAAAGAATTCTCTCACCTTTCCTATATAAACCCACCCAAGCTCCCACTTCCTCCTCACTCAAAGCCCATGAAGTTCGTCCAACCTCTGCCCTACTCTCTCTAGAATCCTCTCAAGGTGCCCCAAGCTCCCAAGAAGCCTCTCACAAGCCTCTCTCTAGCCTTTGGAAGTACACTTCCAAGTAAGGGGTTTTTCTTCCTTTCTCATTTTTGTCAATTTTCTTTAAGTTGTATTTCCCTTTTAATTTCAATTATGAATGTTGGGGTATGGTTTCACACCTCTCCCATACTGCCCTCTTATTTTTTGAATGATGGGAGACCCCTTTCTCTCTCATTAAATGCCTCCCATGTACACCCGTTACTATGCCAAAATTCCGAAAGGAACCTTTTTCTCCCCTTCTATATTCAAGAAATACTTTTGTATCATGAATCTAAATTCCTTTTCAATTGTTGGGACATGTATCTATATGACCTCCTTACTGTCCATTACATGTAAATATGATGAGGAACCACTTTCTCTCTCATCAACCTTTGTTATGTATTCTTATGTCACGCCGTTATGCTGCCGAAATCACACCGATTTTCTAAGCCAATATCATTGTGTAGTGAATACCATGCCCATTTCTCCATCAAGGGTATTCACCTTTATGCACATTTACTAATTTATTATAAAGTTTCATGTATGAATTCCACATTCCTTTATCGTGGAATAAATGATTATGTTTTATGAATCCATGTTTTATGATCCATGTGGCACACTTATGCATGAAATGAAATGTTTAAGAAGGGTGCGCCCTTTGTAGCGCTCCAATGCATTGGGTAAAGTATAGTATCATGATACGTCATGTGAAATGAGTGTTTACTCATGCTAATTCAAGTACAACGAGGGTTTACTCGTGATTCAAGTGCAATGAGGGTTTACTCATGCTCCATGTGCAATGAGCCTTGACTCATGCTAATTCAATGTTAAGTGTTGTTGCCACATTTCCATGTTATGATTATCATGCTTTATCATGCCTTTATGTTCATGTCTCCCTTATGCTCTATTGATATGCCTATTGCCTAACATTTATTTTACTCCTCATGTTATTCATTGTGTACTCCCTTACTGGGCTTTATAGCTCACCCTTTTCTTATGCATGTCCTCAGGTTATCCCATGCAATGCTAAGTACGAAGGAATGTAGTGGTCATGTAAAGGAAGTTTTCAATAAGGATGTTGTATTTCAAGTTTAAAGTTTTTATGTAATGATCCTAAGCCCCAAAGACACTAAACATCTCGATCTTCTTTGTTGTATCAAGTGAAGTTTTATGTAATAAAGCATGTTTATGTTGTAATAAAAAGCAAGGTTGTCATATGGTGTATATACTGTCCTTTGGAATAATATATCATGAATCCATTTATTCTCATGATATTATAATGTTCTGATTAAATGTTATTCCTCAATTATTTTATTCAAGTGTCTCTAATTTTATTAAAACCACTTTAACTAAAATATCGTTTTAAAGGTTTTAATGATATATTCTTATAAATATTTCTCATTAATATCCATTTTTTCAGAATGGTTTTAACAATTTATTTATATGGATATTAATGGTTTAAAATTTTAAAATCTTCAAAGTGGTATGGGACACTTTGATTCAAAAATCTCTTTATTAAATGTTCTAAATGGTTTTGAAAATGGTTTTTAGAATGGATTCATTATTTCAAAATATTAGAATGTTATATTGTTATTGAAATTTAGGAATATTAACTTTCCTTTATGCTTAAGTTATGTGCTTTGATTATGTTATGGTTCTTGGACATTGTATATGAAGACGGGTGGTTCTGTGATAAACTAAGGGCGGGTGAGCCCGATATAGATCTCCAATGCATTGGGTAACATGAAGGAGTTAAACGTTATGGTTTCTATGAAGAGATTTAGGGAATATACTGTGATGGGTATTCCAAACATAACCATGAGGGTTAATCCCTAGGTAAGAATGTTATGAATCCCTCAAGTTACCTTTATGTCTTATGATTTCTATGAGTTATTCATAAATCTTATGATTTTATGAGGTATGTTAACATGCTTATGTTTTATGAGCAAAGTATGATTTCATTGAATCTTATGTAAACATGTACAAATGTTTCCTTTTCGAATTTTTATATCCCTTACTGAAATTTTTATGCTCATCCCAAGTTTTTGAATTGTTTTTCACAGGTCAAGGGAAAGGTACATGATATGATGATAGTGTCAAGGAAGTGTCAAGAAAGAATCCATGTTTTATTTTAAATATGTTTCCATTAATGGGAAAAAATGAATACTATCATTTATGTAACCAATTTGTTTAAATGTGGAATGTAATGCATGATTTATGATCTAATTCTCTAAAACTCTAAACCTGAAAATATCCTCAATGTGTATTGTTGAAATAACTCAAGATTAAGTAAGGTTTAAGGCCGGGTCCTTATATAGACAACTCGAAATATGAGTTTATATTTTCATTCACAAGAACTGTATCTAGTTTTACTTACTCAAAAGGTACATGAAGTAGTTTGTTCTTCTATATTAATATAATATTCTACTTCTCAATCATCTTGTTTTCCTCAAATAATTCCTCATGGTTACCTTTGAACATGTATTCATAATCTATGAGTCTTGTATCATCTTCATAAACATTAGACGAATCAACAAGATTTTTAACATGATCCATAATATTTATTATATTTAATTATATAACTTTATCATAATCACCTCATGAGAGAAGATTAGATTCCTCTTATTGGATAATAAGATTTATTATTTTGTTTTTATAAAAACTCTTCTTTATTTCACCATACATTGAGGCTTATTTATAAATATCTGATGCTTCTTTCCTTGAGTATTTTCATCATCTTAAGATTAATAATATACTCCTCTATTATTTGGACCATTAGTTACATAGTGTCTAAGAACATTTCATGTATAAAATCTACTATAAGATTTACCATTTTTCATATTTTTACCCATATGAAATAATTATGAAATGAAATAAATAAATTTTTGATATTCTTCTTCATTCTCAGAATCATTAGTGTTAAAAAAATATTAATTTTTATTAATTTTTAATTTTTTGAAGGATTCAAAATCCATCTATTCATTCACCTTATTTTTTTATTTTATAAGGATTTTATTTTTATAAAAAATTAATATAATATATATCTAATCAATATTAATTTCTTCTCAATCTTCTTGTGAGGAAAATTTGGGATAAAATCTATTCAAAGTATTTCTTTTCAACCTCTTAAAAATTTTGGAATCATCAATTTTATAATCAATACAAAAAATATTACATAAAATTTAATTCAAAAGAGTAAATAACTCATAAAAGATTGCATCTTATCCTATTTTTATGTCTTCAAATTTACTTCTCCAGTTCTACAACCATTCCTATTAGACTTTCACATTGCCTTCATAATTGGTGTCTAACATGTCGTAGATATATTTTTTAGCTTGTATACCTAAATCTTTTTTGAAAAATTTCATAGATAATGACATGATCATGAAATTTTATTCTTTTCCATACACTTCAATGTTCTAATTATCAAAAAACATCATATTTCCATCATTTATGAATGGTACAAAATGCACTATCGTGGTTGAATTAACTTTTGAAGACATTCTTCCTCTGTGCTATTTTATTTATAGAATAGGTCAAAAAATGTATCCGAACTCACCTAGCTACTGATTCACTCTCCCTCTCTACTGCTCTTTCTATCACTTTTTCCTTCCCCCATATCTTCTGACGCGACTTTCTCGTGTGGACATCGATCACTACTTAGCATGCCACTTTCGATCTTAAACCTACACATCAAACCCCCATTCGTGGTATATGTGTATGTTCCTTATCATGTTTCGATTGGATTTGGTGGAAATGTATGGAGTCTGGATTTTCCAATGCCCTTGCAGGTCTACACTTCTCGTTAGACTCTTTGGTTGAGTTTGATTCAATATAGGGACCTACTTGGGAAGCTTTCTAAGAACATTTCACGTATAAAATCTACCATAAAATTTACAATTTTTCATATTTTTACCCATATAAAATAATTATGAAATTAAATAAGTAACTTTTTTATATTCTTCTTCATTATTAGAATCACCAGAGTTAAAAAAATATTAAATGTTATAAATTTTCATTTTCCTAATGGATTCAAAATCCATATATTCTTTCACATTATTTTTTAATTTCATAAGATTTTTAATTTTATAATAAATTGGAATAATATATATCTCATTATGATAATAATCTACTCAATATTATTATAAAGAAAATATAGGATAAAATCTATTGAAAATATTTCTCATCAACCTCTTTAAAATTTTGGTATCATCAATTTTATAACGAACACCAAAAATATTACATAAATTTCATTCTAATGAGTAAATAATTAATAAAATAACTCTTCTTCTTCTTCTATTTTTATGACTTTAAATTTACTTCTCTAGATATAATACCTATCATATTATACTTTACATTGCCTTCATAATTGGTCTCTAACTTGACCTAGATTTTTTTTGTAGTTTGTAGACCAAAAACTATTGTGTAAAATTTCTCAAATAATGACACGATCATATAATATTATTCATTTACATATACTTATATGTTCTAATTATCGAAAAACATTATATGACCATCATTTATGAATGGAAGAAAATGCACTATCATTTCATAATGAACTTATGAAGATATTCTTCCTCGGTGCTATTCTATTCATAGATTTGGTCTAAAAAATGGCTACACACTTGCCTGGCTGCCGATGCTCTCTCCCTCTCATATTCTACTTATATCACTTTCTCTTTCCCCAATATCTTCTAATGTATATTTCTAGTGTGTACATCGATCATTTATCACAATACCTCTTTCATTCCTTACCCTACACATCAAGCACCATTCTTGGCCTATGTGTTGTAGATTTAGAGAGTTTGGGTTGGCTCCGATGGAAATTTATGGCGTCTTTCTTATCCATTTTCCTCCATAATGTAAAACAAGGAATCACCTATAATGAATAATTATATTCGATACATATATATTTTTATACTGAAATAAAATATCAGTAAGGGTTTTTTTTCTTCAATTGTTGATCACTAAAGAATCAACCTCTACTTCAGACTCTTCACTTATTATATTTTACCTCTCAGTATAATATATTGAATCATTATTTCCCTCAATATTTTTATCTCTCCTAAGAAGAAAATTTTATTAGTGAAACCCACTCTCATTTATTTTTTGAAAAAGTGAAAATATTTTTATGGAACCATAATCTCCTCTCTATTATTTCTATTATAACACAAATAACATGACCCATGATCTCCAATCCCTCTATTATTTATCACACCGCAATGGAAACACCATGAAATCTCAATATTCTGATCACCAATCAATTATCTCTATAAACCACTGAAACTACTTAACAATATTCTATAATTGTGTCTTTAAAATAGCATCCCATTATTATAGATGTATTCATAACCATTCAAGAATCATCAAAATTATTTTTCCTATGAGTTTTTCAATTATAAATGTTTGTGTAAATACAATATTTATATAGTGAAAATTATGAATCGGCAGCACGGAGAAAGTCCATATATGTAGAAATTGAATATGTTATTCCACTCAAAAATTTGATATGGTAATCATTTGAAAAAATCACTAAAAATATGGATGTAAGTTACAAAATTAGTTAAGTAGATCATTTAAATATTTGATGTATTTAGTTATAAGGATTCATTTGCTATGTTATTTCCCTTCCTATAAAAATAGCTACGTGAATCACCTAGGAGAATTTTCCCTTCACCAATTCATCTATGTGGTTCCAATAATCAGTAAAACACAAAAAACTACTTCTAACACTCCCTATCCATTCTCAAAACAGTTTATATCATCATGAATCTTTATTCCATGATTTATTAGTCCATTCATGCCAGATCAAGCATCACCAAACATAGTGAGAAACTTAAGAAATGATGTTAATCAATATAACATCCAAGGCTCCCCATGATTATCAGGATCTTTAAGATTTCTCAAACTAGGTCACAATTTCATGGGGATCATCATAATAACATAATTTTATTAGAATAATCTCATTCTTAATATTTGTTTTACATGAACTTATATTTATTTTGTTATTTAAGAGTGTTAATTTTTTAATATTTTTAATGACTATAATTCAACCCCAGCCTTATAGTACATCCTTCATACCTTGTTGGTAAAATAATAATAGTGGGAATGTAATTACTCACCTATGATTGTATAATATTTGAATCCATGGAAATTTATATTGAAAATGGGGTTAAAATGATTATATGGGTTTTCCAATTGAGGGAGAGAGAATCAATATTACATGGACAAAAGGGTATTGAAACACAGTGGAGTAATTCAATATAAAATATGTAGTATAAATCAGTATGGGTAATGATTTTTCCCATTGATATGGGCTAAGAATTGGTGTTTCGTATATGAGTTATTAATGTTGAGAACAAATCCAATGGGGATATTATAGAAACTAATGGATTTATTGAATATTTTTTTGTATTTTTTTGGAAATTTATAAGTATAATGATTGAAAAAAAATTTATGAATGTTTTTATTGTTTAAAATTAATTATATCTCCTTGAGTTAGTTGGAATTGGTTTATAGATTTTTTGTTTAATTTTAGAATTTATATAGTCAATCTATCTATGTTTAGATCAATACGTATAACTATGTGTGGCGTTAAAATGGAAATTTGACATTGGTAGTGGATACATTTGATGATTGGTTTATAAATATGAATATTTTTGAAGATGTAATATTTGTGATTTGTCAATTAAATTTGACTGAGGATATGGAAATGTATGATGTTTGTTTGATACATAATATTTTTGATGTTCCTCAGAACTGGAATTTTTAAAATGTTTGGATGATGTGTTAGAAGATTACATGATGCATATGATGACCAAGTTATCTATAATATGATTAGAGTATACATAATATTTTTTTATGTATATAATAAAATTTGACAGAGTCACATATCTTACCTATTATATAAGAAGTGCCAAATTTTATGTGTAGGTTTCTAGGTTGAGAAACTTTTAAAACTGAATTATCATACGAATGATACAAATATTGTTCTTGAAACAAATGGAAGTGGAAAAAATTTAAAAAGAATTCCGAGACTCGAAATAAATTTTGGTGTAATTTTAATTTGAATGATGTTATGGCCAATAAAATGGAAATGTGTAAAATAGAATCATATTATGTAATATATAAGATGATTATTTCTCAAAAAGATTATGTGATTAAATATTTTTAACAATGAGAATTAAATTAGATGCCACATACTTTATTTATTAGTGTTTTCAACATTATAATATTTCTAAAGATTTATGATTCAATATATAAATAAAGAATGAAATAAAATCTAATTAAGTAAAGTGATTGGTAGTTTCAATAGAAGGATATTTCCATACCATGAATCTCTTTATATGTGAGTAGGAATTCGAAGTTGGAAATAATTTCAAATATTAATAGATTTTATAGAGTATTTTATTATCTACATATATCAAATTTATTGAGAATATAAATAATCCTTATAACCAGGATTTAAATTTGAATTTAATGAGGTAAAACTATAGAAAATTTTGAAAGTCACGACCAGTGATATTTATATTGAAAAAATATTATGAATTTCTATTTAAATTAAAAAAATATTTTTAATGATATATTAAAAATATAATATAATAATTTTAATAAAGGATCAATGAAAGAATAACCTGCATTGAATAACTGATAATAAATACTGAGAGAGAACTATTATATTAGAGAAATTGGTAGAATACAATATTGAAAATTGGTAAATATCTTTTTATCATCTATTTTGAGGTAATTGATTCTATTGTTTACCATATGGTGTATTGTATTTGATAATGAGGAATATAAATTTTTGTGTGTTCCCTTTTTTATAGATTGATCCTTCTAAATGACTATGAAGGAGGGCTGACTTGTATGTTTTTTCGTTGATTTTTTTTTCATTTGAAGAACATGAATAAATAAGGGAGAATCATTCATATATATATAGACAAATCATAATATAATCCTAAGATATATTTCAAAATTATATAATAATTACATTTTGAGGTCTAGTTGTTCCATTATAGATAACAGCTTGTTGCAATTTAGAAGGGGATGATACCAACTCTAGGATGTGGATGATACCATCTAAAAAATTACATGTGATTTTAATTCACATTTAACCATAGAAAATTGTAAATAAATATTTAATATGTGTATTTTGATTACCCATCAAAGCCAAAACCTTGTAAATATTCCCTTTGTGGTGTTCATCATAGCAATACTATTATATACTCGGTGAAAACACATTTAATGGAGAGAAGATGATGACCTAAAAACATAAGAGATATTTATTTCTAAAATAAAATTCCAAAAACCATTCCATTGATTCACCCCATATTAATTGAATATCTACTGAATTGGGTAGTTCATGAATAAATAGTTACTAATTTTTCTAATATCATGACTAATAGATGGAATTATACAATAAATAATAAAACATGACATGATAAAAGTTATTATTTTTCTATGTAAATATATAAATATGGTTGGAGTTTATATTTTCTTTTAATTTTTTAAGGAAATTATAACATAGAATAAATGATTTTAAAAAATTATATCTATAAACTAACATTGATAGAGTTATGAACATTGAAAATATAAAATACAATCCATAAGACATTGATTAATTATATTTGAAATAATTCACTAAGGGATCCATATATGACCACCCCTCAAGAAACATGAGTGTTTTTGTAATTAAATATTTTCTATTCCATATTCGTATCAGGAATCCCAATCTTCATTATGTTTTATTAGTAATATAATTAAAATCTTTGGAAATTGTAAGAACAATGGTTTTTAGTGAATATTATAAGAAACCTAATGTTGCTTTCTTTTTAGTGTCCATAGAAATAATCCTACTATACATTTTGTGGTTGTGTTAGGAAACCCCAATACACAGCTTGCCTTTTAGTGGCTATCAGTAGAAACCCAAATCATTCAAACTAAAATTGTAGCATCTAAAAACCCTATAAACTCAATGGATGTAATCACCCAAAAAATAAATTATAGTGAGAACCCAATAAAAGAAAAACTAAGATACCTTCTTTATTAAAAACCTTTTAATAACACTTTTAATTATCCTGTAAGAAATTAAAATAAAATGAGAGGGTTGATTTCAAAAAAAAGTACAATAGAGTTTTAGATTGCTGAAACAATGAGAAAAAATTATCTTTAAGGAAACCATGGACATAAAAATATTTAATAGAGTTTATTTATATCCTACATCAGCTTTTTGATCATTTTTGAACCTCTACGGGTCGAATAGAGCCATTGGGTGTGAAATAAGGCATCAAGGTATACTCAAAAAAATAAATAGTTTTTGAGTTTATATATATTATAATAGATATAATAAGGTAACTATAGGTGAAGGACTTTACAAAGTTCCTACACATTCCTTTTTAGCTATTTTTATCATACGAATTCCTCAGAAATTTTCCCAAATGAAAATATTAAATTTCGTGAAACGAAAATGAGAGAAACACAATCATATCATTATGATCAATAAAACCACCAAATAATGTGATATGAATAAAATTATATACCATTTATGATAATAAAAAATACCAAACAAATTAATCAATATTTATATAGGCCAGATAAAATTCCCCTGATTTTATCAAAAATAAATTTCAATATTTCATAGTGAAATTCCATCAATCATTTTTAATAGTCCAAAAAATAATGGAATGATTAAAAGAGTTATTTAAAAAATAATATTACCAATAATTCAATTTTAAAAACATTATCCCCTTTTTTAATATCAATAATCCACAAAAATTTCACATTATAAGAATACTTAATTTTCCAAATTATTCAAATTTAAAAATTATTAAAACAATTCAAGATTCCATTGAAACTATTACCTTTTCCTCCAAAAAACCAAATGTTCATTTGAGGTAAAAACTACAACATTATTTGATGAATGGAAACCATAAATGTAAATATATTTAAACTAAAACAATTTGATGATGAATTTAATCTATTTTTAGTTAGACATTATGAGACTAAAATATAAACATACCTTAGATTTAATAACCTTATCCCATAAAAATATATTTAATCAAGGTGTTATAGAAATCACACATTTAATTTCATCAAATTATATCACATATTAATTTTTATAGAGCTCAGAAAACAGGGTAACATAAATATTTTTAATTCATTTATGTTAAGACGATGTTGAAGAATAAAAGACACAAAATGGATATGAACATTTCTTAACACATAATGTTCCACAAATAGAGTTAAAAAATGAAAATTATTTTTATAACTAGAAAATTTTTAACTCTCCATGTGTTAAAATTTTCAAAACACTAAATTTTTGATATCATAAACATATGAACATGTTTTTAAAAAATAATCTTAAAATATGAATAGGCATAAAAAATGTTATATAAAGAGTTTATCATTAAGAAACAATTTAGTTATATAAGAGAGTCATATCCCCTAAATTATAGGAATGAAACAATAAGATTCCATAAACATGATAATTTTTTTTCAACTAAGAGAAATTTAATTTTCATGAAATTAATCGAATATTACTCAAAAATGTGGTTTTAAAATCAAATTCCAAATAATAAGATGATCCCAAAATTAAAAACTCATTTTTTGAACCAAAAAATCCACACCAATGTGATTTCAAATTTAATATTAAAAAGGAATTTTTTATATTCAAATGGTTATTATCCCCCTAAATATGTGAACTCATTCATGGTATTGAGGAGCCACATGATTAGTAAATCAATAATTAGACACGAACAAAAAATCAAAAAAGACATAAGAGTGTGAAATAAATAAATTAAAAAATAAATGATTTACATTTAATATAGTTCAATTACTTCAATATAAAAAGATATTTGAATTATTTCATGATTTAAAATGTAAAATATATACTAATACAATTTAATAAATAAATTAAATCATATAATTCAATAAATATCAAGACTTGAAATTTTTTCTGAACGGAAAACCATTAAAAATTATTAATTTAATAAAATATCATTGATACTTAAAATACATAAAATATTTATAAAATACATATCATTTATGATCAAGGGTATTTCAAAAAGGTTTGAGAAAACAAATATCAAATTCCAGATTTTTAAGTAATTATATAAGACCAGTAAAATTTTAGAGATAAAAATGAATAAATAAGTAAAATTCAATGGATAAATATAAGATATATAATTTGCTTCAATATATTTATGAAAAATAGTATTTAATCTATAACATTGATATATTATGAAAAAAGGTTTTATCTTCCCCCAAAATAGGGCATTATAAATACCTAGAGTTGCTGAACAATGATTGTCAATGTTGTAAACTAAAGTCTATATGAAATTGAGTTTCCAAATTAATTTCAAAATTTGAAATAAGAAATATGATTGTATATCAAGATGTAAAATAAATAATTAATTTAAAAATCAAAATTTATAGCAGGAAATTAAAATATTACAACTAATAAGCATTAAAAATAATGTATTGAATCAAAAATCCACTAAAATGAGGAAAAATGAAAATATATTTTCGGGGGAAATACATTAGTTAACATATTTTATTTTATGAAGATATTGAAAAATAATTATCATATTAAATAAAAATTTACATCTGGATAAAGGAGAGAAGGAAGTATAGAGATGACTGATCCATAATAATATCTTCCCACTTGAGATTCTAAGATGGACATGGAATAGGAAAATTGTTATCTGATGAGTTATTCTGTATTTCTAATGGTCAATAAAAAAGTATAGGTTCTTTGAATGAGAACTAGATTTTCGGGGAGCGAGAACCAAGTAGCTGGTTGATTCCTGTAAAGATATTAACAAAATCATAACTTTAAAGACATAAATGTATGGATTCTTAAAAACTATATTCATATAAAATAGGTTTAAAAATATTTAAAAATCCTATAATTAGACATCCAAATAACAATATAATTAAAATAAAATAAAATAATATAAAATTTAAATTTAATTTATGGAGTAAAATATCAACATGAGAATTCAATTCCTTTGTAATAGAAAATGCATAAAACATTAAAATAATTTTTTTAAACTTTAATCTTCTTTTTAAATGAAATACATAATATTCAATATACTATTAAAATAAAAAAATCACAATATAATAAATAGAATTTTTAAAATCAAGTAGTTGACAGACCTTAATCTTATCTAATGTAATTTTTACAAGATATTCATAATTGGACCCACATTAACTATTTTAAAATGTTCTCCTATAAGGGGTTTCAATAGTTTGAAATTAAATTAATTTAAACAATTAGTACAAATTTAATTTAAAAGTAATTTTACTAATTAAAGATTTTTGAAATGTTATCGCAGTATAGTCTCAATAAACATCCATCTATATACAATATAGTTCACTGTGAATTTAGCTTGAGGCATTTTTTTGGAAAAAAAATTATGAAGCTATAGATTTTGGTATACAAAATCTAGTCCAAAAACATTATCTAATAAATAATTAGGATCCAAAATTTTCATATCATATGAATATCTATAAGAAATCTGAGGTTTTCAGGAAAAACAATTTCAAGTGAGGTGAATATATTTTGGCACACTATATCAGTAATTTATTCAATCACACTCAAAAATAAAGTGATCAAATCATTTACAATAATTCAATAATTTATATTGAGAGATACCCCTTAAAAAATATTCCTTTTATATTCCATAAGGATCCTTCTTTATTTTAGTTACTAGGATCATAATTTCATTTCTTAAGCCTTTCTTAAACAAAAAATAAATTCAAATTCTACTCACTATTGGTGAACTTGTCAATTTTTTCCTTAAGTTATTAAATATCATGTTCCTTTTTTTTTCAAAATTAGGTTATCCCTTTAAAAAAACTCTTTTTCTTTTGACCTTGATTAATTCATATTTCAAGATTACATTTTCCTACATTAAAAAATTAAATCTTTAATCTTGATAATAATCATTTTTTTGAATGAAAATAATTAGATTTTTCATTTTCTTCATTAGTTTCCCATTTTATTTTGAATTTTCATCTATTTCAAAAACATAATGGATGCCTTTTATTTTATGATCTTTTAATTTTATGTTAAATTTAGAAATACCTTTTTAAAATTGATATCTAGTATTTATGTTATCATCTAAATTTAAATCTATAGAAGAAAAAAAAGAATATAACTCATTACTCAACTTAGTTTAATCCAAAAGTCATTTTAAACTTCTATAATATCCAGATTTTACCAAGTGTGAGTATTTTATTTCACTCAATATTGAATATTTTAATGTGTTATTTATTTCCTTATTATCCTTATTTTTTAGAATGGCACATTCCAGTTGAATGTTCCCCCCATGCGTGACATCAAAAACATTTCTAATAATATGATCGTTTTTACCCTTGGATTCATTATGAAATTCATTCCTCTCTAACACGCAATTTATAGTATACATGGTTTCTCAATAAATCTAAAAATATTCTATATGATATAGGGTCCATGTTTCCCTCAAATCAGAAGAGAATGGGTAAATATACATGTCGAAACCCGTCCTCGGGGCCCGTGCCGTGACAACCCCAAGCCCGCCTTCCATAGGCCAGGGGCTGGCGACTAGCACCAAGGCGTAAATCCCAGCAAAAAGGGAAGGCATTGCCTTTTAAAAGTAAACAAGCACCATAGAGTAAGCAAGCGGAAAAGTAAACACTAAGTAAAAACTGTACAAGCTGTGCTGAAAGTAAAAGGGGCCGGAAATACAAGCCCAACTGTAAAGTACAACTGAAAGGAAAAAAAACAGCAACTGAAAGGAAAAACTGCAGCGTCGAGCCGTCCTCTGGAAGTCCCACCTGAAGGGTGGGTACAGATAGCTCCAATGCTCCTCGGGTCCCGCCGTCCGCTCCGAGAACGTCTCACCCAGTGGTCCACCTCCAGGTATTGTCCTGCTCCGCACGCCTCCTCCACGATCAGCGCTGTCCGTCGTCTGCAACCAACACCACGAAGTGCGGGCATAGCCCATGCAGGGGTGAGTATAAGCTACTCAGTAGGGACCCCGAGACCCCCGAAGGTCTCCCGAAATCCACAAAGGAAAGATACAATCACGAAGTAACATCTGACACGGCTTAGGTATATGCCCATACATATACCTAAGTCATCAATTTCCCGATCGGCTCCAACGTCCGAGCCCTAGCACAACCCAGTCCACACAGGAAAGCAAAACGCATACCCACGCAGGATAGAACAACACAATCCATAAAGGAGAGTAAACAATAAATCCACACAGGATAGTTCAACACAATCCACAAAGGAGAGAAACACAAGATTCAGCTCACACAGGATTTTCATTATAAAAAAACGTAGCTGCTGAAGAGCCCCATCCCTGAAGTGTACAGTGGTCCTGTCACGACTCCGAGGTACTTCTCACTAACCTAAGACTGCTGAGGTACTCCTCCTGTCGAGTACCGCGGGTCTGCTGCCAACTACCGGGTGCTCTGTCCGCTGAGGGTCTGCCGCCAAATACCGGGCGCTCACCCAAATAGCCTACAGAGGTACTCCTCCAGTCGAGTACCGCGGGTCTGCTGCCAACTACCAGGCGCTCCATCCGCCGTGGGTCTGCCGCCAAATATCGGGCGCTCCGTCCACTGGGCTAGTCAACTCACTCCAAGTCGAGTCGGTCGAGCAGTCTTCAGGTCTCAGCCGGCTACACGGTCTCCGTACTCCGTACGCTCGTCTCCAGTATCGCGGGTCTGCCGCTACAACCAAGCGCACCACCTCTATCGAGTAAAACAGAAGACTCAGCTCACACAGGTATACTTCTTTAGATGATAATAAAGATGATCACTGAACCATCTAAGACGTCGGACCCACGAAGGATTGATAGGTACTAACCTCGCAGTGACCCACACAGGATCAGACCCACACAGGATCGGGCCCACGCAGGACCTGTAGGAGTTGGCTCACACAGAACCGCTGAGTGATGACCCACACAAGATCAGACCCACACAGGATCGGTCCCACACAGGACCGGGCCCACGCAGGACCTGTAGCACTGATCCGCGTAGGATCGCTGAGTGCAGTAGTCGTCGCAGTCCGCTGAGGATCTCTGCACAGTCGTCGCCGCAGTCCACTGAGGATCGCTGCACGGTCGTCGTCGGAGTCCACGGAGGATCTCTGCACAGTCGTCGCCGCAGTCCACTGAGGATCTCTGCTCGGTCGTCGCTGTCGAAGTAGCAGTCGCAGCCAGCCTAGGGTTCCCCCACACAGCAAGCTCGTTCGGGAGGGTCCGCTCCACGAGCCAAGAGGCTGATACATCAACTGACACAAAGTCTGAAGTTGATGTATCCAAAAGTTCCGTATCGTCAACAGGAACTCTACGTCGCAGACGGCGCGTCAATCGGACGCCTTGTCTGAGAGATATTGGCATTTTCGTCCCAGGGGCCCGGTTGGTTTTTAAGGAAAAACCAACCCGACCGCACTCCACCTGCGTCCAAACCTCGGGCAGAGTATGCCAAAAGATCCGTCTCACTTAGAGGAATTCAACAAAGCTGACGGCACGTCAATCAGACGTCCGTAGCTCAAGATATGAGCGTTTCCGCTCCGAGGGCCCGGTTGGTCTCGTGTAAGAACCAACCCGGCCGAACTCAAAGTATTCCGAAACCTTGAGTGCAATATACCGAAACGACCGTCTCGATCCAAGGATCGTGTTTCCGCTGACGGCGAGTCGTTTGGAGTCACGGAGCTCAAGTTACAGGCGTTTGAACGAAAAAGTCCGAAGAAGAGGGGGTACGGGCCCGGGCCGACCCGGCCCGACCCCCCCTGGGTCGGCCAGAACCGGGTCGACCCGGCCCGGCCCGGCCAGCCCGGCTCGGCCGGCTCGGCTCGACCGGCTCGGCTCGGCCGAGGGGCGTGGGTGGAAGCCGCGGGCACAGCCCGCGGTCGAGGGAGCCGTGGCCCGCGTGCGGGTCGTCAACGGACGCGGCGCATTGCCGCGTCCCGACTGGAAGAACCGGACCCGCGGACCGCGGGTCCGCTGGCCTCCCCCGCGGCTCAGCCGCGGCGGCCTGTTCGGCGGCGCCGCCGGCAACTTCCGCGGGCCGCCGGCGTCGCTCCGGTGGCCCGTTTTCCTTCCCGTCTGCGCCGTTGCTCCTCCCGGGATCCGTTCTTTACTGTGGGATCGTCAAACGTCTGCTGCGGCACGTTCCGTCTTCGACCGTCAAATCCGCGCAAAACAAAGAACGGCGGAGGGTCATCGGGCCGTGTTCGTTTGGCCCGCACCCTCCGCGTTAGAGATAAACAACCGGGAGAAATTTAATAGAACGTTCAACACATGAACCAACAATTTTAATAAAATAAAATTGTTTCTTTGATTCCGGTTCTTTAATTTTTAAAGAATGCTCACGGGAATAACAAAGAGGGGTATTCCAAAATTTTAAAAATCCTTACCTCGTCGATCGTCGCGCGCGGGCGTTCTTCGCGGAAAGGATCGTCGCGGTAGAGAGGGATCGTCGTGTCGTCGCGGGGAGGCGTCACGTCGTCACGGAATCCGGCGTTGAGTCGGCGAGCTCAACGAACCAAGAACAACAGATTTAAATTATTAATATTTAAATCTGTGTTTCATTTAAAACCAAAAGAAAAGAACTTGAGAGGAAACCCGAAATCACTCACCTCAAATGGTCGGTGATCGGAGATCGGAGATCGGAGATCGGAAGAACGCCTCGGACGAAGGCGTCGTCGATTTCCGGGTTCGGCGTTCTTTGCGTTCTTCGCGTTCTTCGCATTCTTCGCGTTCTTCGCGAGGGAGAAGAAGTTACGAGGGTTCTCTCAAATCTTTTCAAACGTAAAAAAAACATAGGTTGAGCGTTGGCCTTATTTTATTATTACGCCAACGAATTTGAAAAACTGGTTAAGAAACGATCCATCAATTCGTTGAATTAATTCAACGAAAGAAACGACCCATTTAATTCACGAAATAAACTGCCCATTTAATTCACGAAATAAACTGCCCAATTAAATGGTCTGTTAAGAATTTAGAAAACGCGTCGGTTGACTTCATTAAGACGGGTTTTCACGGGTACGTTTCTTAGCGGAAAGAAACGACGGGGCTCGTGCGGGCCCCACCTCACAAATATCCTACCAAGGGGGTAGGATATTTCTGGATAGCATTCTATCCAGTTCAACTCAGTTCAAGCCACCTTTAAGTGGCTTCAAGTGGCTTCCAAGTGGCTTAAGTGAAATAAAATAAAGTTGTCGCAAAATTATTTTATTTCTTAACTTTAAGCCCGAAAATTAAAAACCACACCCGAGCAAACGCAACTCCGGAAGAGGCGTTTCTAAGCGAATATCGGCGCTGCGATTTCATCGGTGCCTTCAGAATTCGATTCCGGGCACCAGTTTCAAAGTTAGAAAAACCCGCTCGTCCGTTCACTGAACGTACCCGAGCCAAACTTTGGAAAATGATTCCGGGCACACCGGGCCTCGGAATCAGGTGCCGTCAGAAACTGCGCTCTTGTAAAATTTCAAAGAAAATTAAGAAAAAAAATTTGCTTGAAATTTACGGGTCTTTACATTACTCTCACCTCAGGACTTTACGTCCTCGTAAAGATACATCAAAAACTAGGGAAACAAATGTGGGTACTGAGCACGCATCTGAGCCTCCCGCTCCCAAGTACTCTCCTGGAGGTTCCCGTGCCGCCATCTGATGCGCACAAGAGGGATCGATCACCCACGTAGGACCTGCTCCTGTCGATCCTCTATCTCCACTGGGACCTCCGCAAAAGTTGCTCCATCATCCACGTCTAGCTCCCCATAGTCAATGATGTGTGTCGGGTGGTGCACGTATCTCCTCAGCTGGGATACGTGGAAGACGTCGTGCACCCGGTGCAACTGAGGTGGCAGAGCCAGATGATAAGCCACCTCGCCAACCCTGCTGAGGACCTGGAAGGGTCCGATGAAGCGTGGAGACAACTTGCTGCCTCGGCCCAATCTCCTCAAACCACGTCGAGGTGAGACCCGCAAGAATACATGGTCGCCACCCTCGAACTCTAGTGGCCTCCGCCTCCTGTCAGCATATGACTTCGGCCGGCTCTGTGCTGTCCTCACCCGCTCCAGGATGACCTGGACCTTCTCTGACGTGGCCCGGACCATCTCTGGTCCCACAAGAGCTACAAGATTTCTTCTTTGCCGATAAGAGAAACCTGGTCTCATCCCCTGGATGAACCACATTCTTTGCCTAAAACAATCAATCCTAACATGGATGATACTAATCCATACCAAGGATGACGTCGTAAGGCCTCGACGCTACTACTAAGAGATCCAACCGTTACTCTCGCCTCCAAGGGTTGAGTCACACTGTCGGCATCAGTGTGTGGTAACTGGTCTCCTCCAGTAGATGTCTCACAAGTGAGGGTCAAGTCAACAGCCAAAACTGGAACCTCTTAGTAACATCACGAAAGAGGACATGAACGAAAATATCACAAAGGTATGTGTCTTTTATTATTGCAGCTCATAATACAAGACGCTACACAAAAGCAACAAGGAACCAGAAGTACAAAGGACGTATCCACTAGTTCTGCTCCTGTCCATCTGCTCGCAGAGCTCCATGATCGAAGGCCTCGGCTGCCTGAAGCTGAGCTCTCGCATGTTCACCTACTCCATGTGGTCGGGGCGGACCTCCTGGTGGTGGTGGTGGCAGAGCCTCAAAGCATCTCCCACCTCCTGCTGCACGGCCAGCTCCTCTGCCTCGTCCGCCTCCTTCCTGCGGACCGCCACGGTCGAACCTCTGCCTCTGCCTGGGAGGTTCTTCACTTAACTGTTGATCATCAGCATGGTGGGTCGGACATTCACGATCCAAGTGACCAATCCCGCCACAGGAGTAACATTTCCCACTCTCGGCACGCCTGGCTCTGACTCCACCCCGGATCCCCCGCACAACTGAGCCTGAGTCGTGCAGTCGGCCACCGGTAGGTCTGGTCTTCCTGGAACCCTGAGTCATCCGTCGGCTACCTGCTTCCGATGACTCCGCTATCTGCCGCCCTGCGACAGGTCTCACTGTGGACTCAGCCAGGAAGCTCTCGATCAGAAGGGCTCGCTCTAGCACTCCTGCCTGGGTCGGGATGTTAAGAGAGATCAGCGATGCCCTGATCTCATGTCTCAATCCCTGCTCGAAGGTCCGGGCCCGAAAGAAGGGGTCCCGTACCATGTCTGTCGAGTACCGAGAAAGGTCGGTGAACCTCGCCGCGTACTGAGCGACCGTCAAGCTGCTCTGACGCAGCTGAAGAAGCTCCTGGATGCGCACCGCACGGAGGGTGGCCGGGACGAACTCTGAGCGGAAGAGGCTCTCGAAGTCCGTCCAAATGAGGGTGGCCCTATCGTGTACCTCGAGCATCAGGCTCCACCATCGTCCGGCTGCTGCGTGCAGTAGGCTCGCCGCGAGGATCACCATGAGGTCTGCTGGTGTCCTCACTAGCCTGAAAACTCGGACGACCACCTCCAGCCAGTCCTCGGCTACCTGGGGGTCCGACTCCCCACGGAACCTGGGTGGTCGATGGCGCTGGAACTCGTGCAGAGCTCCGAGGCGTCGTGCGTCATCAGCTGCCAGTGCTGGAAGCATCGGGGGCTCGGTGGGTAAAGGTACCGCCGATGCCTCTGCTGTCAACGGGCCCTGTACCGAGGCCTCGTCGCTCGGCGGGCTGTCGTCGCGCTCTACTCTAGGAACCCTAGCTGGCTGTTGTCGTCGTGCCATCCTAAAGAGGAAACAAGTATGCCACGGTCAGAACAGTATACCTGGTGAGCTGACACAAGTAATCACAAAGAAAACTTGAAACACACATGCAATCAATGTTTTCGGGCATTAAGTCGGAAATCAGAAGCCAGGGTCCTGGTGTATGGATACGTCAGCCGCCGCACCAACACTGGACTCCCTGGACTGATAACCACACTCAATACGCTAAACACTATTGCTTCACATAGGAGAAAGATCAGAGTCTGCAGTAGAACCGACCACCTCTGATACCAATTTGTCACGACCCGTCCTCGGGGCCCGTGCCGTGACTACCCCAAGCCCGCCTTCCATAGGCCAGGGGCTGGCGACTAGCACCAAGGCGTAAATCCCAGCAAAAAGGGAAGGCATTGCCTTTGAAAAGTAAACAAGCACCACAGAGTAAGCAAGCGGAAAAGTAAACACTAAGTAAAAACTGTACAAGCTGTGCTGAAAGTAAAAGGGGCCGGAAATACAAGCCCAACTGTAAAGTACAATTGAAAGGAAAAAAACAGCAATTGAAAGGAAAAACTGCAGCGTCGAGCCATCCTCTGGAAGTCCCACCTGAAGGGTGGGTACAGATAGCTCCAATGCTCCTCGGGTCCCGCCGTCCGCTCCGAGCACATCTCACCCAGTGGTCCACCTCCAGGTACTGTCCTGCTACGCACGCCTCCTCCACGATCAGCGCTGTCCGTCGTCTGTAACCAACACTACGAAGTGCGGGCATAGCCCGTGCAGGGGTGAGTATAAGCTACTCAGTAGGGACCCCGAGACCCCCGAAGGTCTCCCAAAATCCACAAAAGAAAGATACAATCACGAAGTAACATCTGACACGGCTTAGGTATATGCCCATACATATACCTAAGTCATCAATTTCCCGATCGGCACCAACGTCCGAGCGCTAGCACAACCCAGTCCACACAGGAATGCAAAACGCATACCCACGCAGGATAGAACAACACAATCCACAAAGGAGAGTAAACAATAAATCCACACAGGATAGTTCAACACAATCCACAAAGGAGAGAAACACAAGATTCAGCTCACACAGGATTTTCATTATCAAAAACGTAGCTGCTGAAGAGCCCCATCCCTGAAGTGTACAGTGGTCCTGCCACGACTCCGAGGTACTTCTCACTAACCTAACACTGCTGAGGTACTCCTGCTGTCGAGTACCGCGGGTCTGCTGCCAACTACCGGGCGCTCCGTCCCCTGAGGGTCTGCCGCCAAATACCGGGCGCTCACCCAAATAGCCTACAGAGGTACTCCTCCAGTCGAGTATCGCGGGTCTGCTGCCAACTACCAGGCGCTCCGTCCGCCGTGGGTCTGCCGCCAAATACCGGGCGCTCCGTCCACTGGGCTAGTCAACTCACTCCAAGTCGAGTCGGTCGAGCAGTCTTCAGGTCTCAGCCGGCTACACGGTCTCCGTACTCCGTACGCTCGTCTACAGTATCACGGGTCTGCCGCTACAACCAAACGCACCACCTCTATCGAGTAAAACAGAAGACTCATCTCACACAGGTATACTTCTTCGGATGATAATAAAGATGATCACTGAACCATCTAAGACGTCGGACCCACGAAGGATCGATAGGTACTAACCTCGCAGTGACCCACACAGGATCGGACCCACACAGGATCGGGCCCACGCAGGACCTATAGGAGTTGGCTCACACAGAACCGCTGAGTGATGACCCACACAGGATCAGACCCACATAGGATCGGGCCCACACAGGACCAGGCCCACGCAGGACCTGTAGCACTGATCCGCGTAGGATCGCTGAGTGCAGTAGTCGTTGCAGTCCGCTGAGGATCTCTGCACAATCGTCGCCGCAGTCCACTGAGGATCTCTGCACGGTCGTCGTTGGAGTCCACGGAGGATCTCTGCATAGTCGTCGCCGCAGTCCACTGAGGATCTCTGCTCGGTTGTCGCTGTCGAAGTAGCAGTCGCAGCCAGCCTAGGGTTCCCGCACACAGCAAGCTCGTTCGGGAGGGTCCGCTCCACGAGCCGCGAGGCTGATACATCAACTGACACAAAGTCCGAAGTTGATGTATCCAAAAGTTCCGTATCGTCAACAGGAACTCTACGTCGCAGACGGCGCGTCAATCGGACGCCCGGTCTGAGAGATATTGGCATTTTCGTCCCAGGGGCCCGGTTGGTTTTTAAGGAAAAACCAACCCGACCACACTCCACCTGCGTCCAAACCTCGGGCGGAGTATGTCAAAAGATCCGTCTCACTTAAAGGAATTCAACAAAGCTTACGGCACGTCAATCGGACGTCCGTAGCTCAAGATATGAGCGTTTCCGCTCTGAGGGCCCGGTTGGTCTCGTGTACGAACCTACCCGGCCGAACTCAAAGTATTCCGAAACCTTGAGTGCAATATACCGAAACGACCATCTCGATCCAAGGATCGCGTTGCCGCTGACGGCGAGTCGTTTGGAGGCAAGAAGCTCAAGTTACGGGCGTTTGAACGAAAACGTCCGAAGAAGGGGGGGTACGGGCCCGGGCCGACCCGGCCCGCCCAGCCCGGCTCGGCTCGGCCGAGGGGCGCGGGTGGAAGCCGCGGGCGCAGCCCGCGGTCGAGTGAGCCGCGGCCCGCGTACGGGCCACGCAGGTCGTCAGCGGACGCGGCACATGGCCGCGTCCCGACCGGAAGAACCGGACCCGCGGACCGCGGGTCCGCTGGCCGCCATCGCGGCTCAGCCGCGGCGGCCTGTCCGGCGGCGCGCCGGGGCGCCGGCGACCCGCGCCGCCGGAAACTTCCGCGGGCCGCCGGCGTCGCTCCGGTTGCCCGTTTTCCTTCCCGTCTGCGCCGTTGCTCCTCCCGGGATCCGTTCTTTACTGCGGGATCGTCAAACGTCCGCTGCGGCACGTTCCGTCGTCGACCGTCAAATCCGCGCAAAATGAAGAACGGCGGAGGGTCGTCGGGCCGTGTCCGTTTGGCCCGCACCCTCCGCGTTAGAGATAAACAACCGGGAGAAATTTAATAGAACGTTCAACACATGAACCAACAATTTTAATAAAATAAAATTGTTTCTTTGATTCCGGTTCTTTAATTTTTAAAGAATGCTCACGGGAATAACAAAGAGGGGTATTCCAAAATTTTAAAAATCCCTACCTCGTCGATCGTCGCGCGCGGGCGTTCTTCACGGAAAGGATCGTCGCGGAAGAGAGGGATCGTCGCGTCGTCGCGGGGAGGCGTCGCGTCGTCGCGGAATCCGGCGTTGAGTCGGCGAGCTCAACGAACCAAGAACAACAGATTTAAATTATTAATATTTAAATCTGTGTTTCGTTTAAAACCAAAAGAAAAGAACTTGAGAGGACACCCAAAATCACTCACCTCAAATGGTCGGTGATCGGAGATCGGAGATCGGAGATCGGAAGAACGTCTCGGACGAAGGCGTCGTCGATTTCCGGGTTCGGCGTTCTTCGCGTTCTTCGCGTTCTTCGCGTTCTTCGCGAGGGAGAAGAAGTTACGAGGGTTCTCTCAAATCTTCTCAAACGTAAAAAAAACATAGGTTGAGCGTTGGCCTTATTTTATTATTACGCCAACGAATTTGAAAAACTGGTTAAGAAACGATCCATCAATTCGTTGAATTAAATCAACGAAAGAAACGACCCATTTAATTCACGAAATAAACAGCCCATTTAATTCACGAAATAAACCGCCCAATTAAATGGTCTGTTAAGAATTTAGAAAACGCGTCGGTTGACTTCATTAAGACGGGTTTTCACGGGTGAGTTTCTTAGCGGAAAGAAACAGCGGGGCTCGTGCGGGCCCCACCTCACAAATATCCTACCGAGGGGGTAGGATATTTCTGGATAGCATCCTATCCAGTTCAACTCAGTTCAAGCCGCCTTTAAGTGGCTTCAAGTGGCTTCCAAGTGGCTTAAGTGAAATAAAATAAAGTTGCCGCAAAATTATTTTATTTCTTAACTTTAAGCCCGAAAATTAAAAACCACAACCGAACAAACGCAACTCCGGAAGAGGCGTTTCTAAGCGAATACCGACACTGCGATTTCATCGGTGCCCTCAGAATTCGATTCCGAGCACCGGTTTCAAAGTTAGAAAAACCCGCTCATCCGTTCACTGAACGTACCCGAGCCAAACTTCGGAAAATAATTCCGGGCACACCGGGCCTCGGAATCAGGTGCCGTCAGAAACTGTGCTCTTGTAAAATTCCAAAGAAAATTAAGAAAAAAAATTTCCTTGAAATTTACGGGTCTTTACAATACATGACTATATTCTTAGTCATATAACTAATACAATTAAGAAATGTAGAAATTATGATTTTCTAGTAACTGTAGTCTGGTCTATCAAAGAATGTAGCTCTACCCATTCAGTTTCCTTCTCGAGCACCATGGATATTTGAAGTAGATGTTATAGTTATATGATTTTTTTAAATAGATTAAGGTTTTGAAATACATATAGGCTATAGTACCAATAGATGGAGGGGGGATTTCCATTTAAAAACATTTTAGAATAAAAAATTAGAATATATAATATTATTAAATTAAACATATAAATTTTTTTAGAGAGTTAAGTGTAGTAAATATATAAAATAAAAGACAATCCATAATTCTCTGATAAAGGATCTTGAAATTAATCCCTTAATGGATTCCTATATATCATTCCCTCAAGATCCTTTAGTGTTTTGTTATCCATTGATTTTCAATAATTGTATAAAGACACCCAATATCCTTTTATTTTAAGATTTTATAAGAAGAAACATTTTTTTAACCTAAATAAACATTGTTTTTAGTGGTTGTCCCAAAGGAAAAAATCTCCCATAAATTTTAGTGGTTTTAGCAAGGATCATGGTAAACATTTAGTGGTTTATGATAGAAACCCAATTACATGACTAAATGTGTTGTGGTTGTACATTGAAACTCAAATCCCACACACTTTAATTGTTTTTGGAACCCACACCATCTCACTCAATGGTTTTGAGAACCCAAACCCTTAAATTCAATAATAGTGATCACCCATGAAATGAAAAATAATAGAATTTTTTTATGAAATCTATTAGAAGAATAGTCCCAATCATCAAAAAAATTATTATAATAAATACGAGGATGATGTAATATAAGAGTATAATATAGATTTATAATGATGAAAATGAATCACAATGAACTGAAAAATGATTTTCAAGGTAACCATGGCCATCGAAGGACGTAAGGCAGTGTATTTATAGTTTCAAATAGATTTTTGGATTATTTTGGAACCTCTAATGGTTGAATATAGGAATTCAATGTCATGTTAAGGCATGCGTACCCCTCTTGAAATGGTTAGTTGTTGAATTTTTATGGACACAAATGGATAACCACTTGAACATGATGGTAGATGATTTAAAATAAGTCCTATACATTTATTTTGAGACATCCATTTTGTCCGTACACTACTTGGAAATTTCTCTAAAATAAATATATTCAAATTAATCATAATATAATTTTTGAAACACAGTGATGTTTTTGTGATTATTAAATCCCAAAAAAATAGTGAGATGTGCAACATTTACCACACCCTAGTATTGGTTGTAGAGTTTATTTTGTTATTCATAATTGTTTTTTGGGTATTGATAATAGATATACTTCATCTACATCTCATAAAACGTTTATAATATTATTTTTGTTTTTTATCACAATAAATTAATATATGACGATGATTAAGTGAATTTTAATGGATTTTAACTGTAATTTATTTAATTTTTTTTCATTAAAATAGTTACAATAATTGAAGACAAAAAGTTGGATGGTTTCATAATATCAACAACCTATAAAAATGAAGTATCTACTTTATTAAAATTAATATTTTTTTAGAGAAGGTTTTTGAAACTCATTTTTTTATTAGTTATCACTGTTAAAAAATTCAAATAATTATTTCATTTTTATGACACAAGTTTACAAGGAAAAATGTTCCACCAATATATATATATATATATTTAATGTGTTGGTGGATACCTATGGATGTATGATTTTATTTTTTTGGTTTAGGGATTTTTAACAATCTCACTATTTTTAAGGCATTAAATAGATTATAATGTTATATTATTTTTTATGATATTTTATTTAATTAATCATCTAATCTCTTAGATTATGTTATCATTAGGTTTTAGTTATTTTTTTACTACTTCATTATGTATAAATGTCCTATAAAATACTCTAATTGTATCAAATAAATTTTTATATAATATAACATATAACTAATATTGAAAGAGTAACCTTTTTTAGTTCTTTTATATCCATAATGATTACTTATAGATAAAATACAAGAAAATGAAATTTTTCATTGAAATAGAATTATTTTGGAAAAATATCAAGATTTTTGTTATTGAAAAAAACAATCCTTTAAATATTCATCTTTTGTACATAGTAGTTTTTATTATATATGGTAATAGTTTATGAGAATTACTTTTCTTTATGATAAAACTTTTCATGAAAAAGAGTAATAAGTTGGGATTCAAAGTTTAATATTTAAACAAGTCCTTTATTAATAATATTATGAAAATATACCGTGATATTATAAAAGTATTAAAAAAAAAATTCTATACATGAAATGAAATATAAAGGGAAACCATTATATTGATAATTGATATGGGTTTTTATAAGATTACTTTTTATGAAACCTTTATATTGGATTTAGACATTATAAAATTTTATTTTAGAGAAATGATAATTGTAAAATTTTTCTATATCTTGTGATAAATTTTTTAATCATCATTAATTTATCTAAATTATTTTTTTATATTTTTCCATACAAATTTATTATATTATGAATGTTTATAAGATTTAATTTAATGTTTTTGAACTACTTATTATAATTTTAATACCATGTATATAAGGGGTTTTGTGCAATGAAAAATATAAGATTTAGTTTTTTTAATAGTGAAAATTATTTTTTCTTGATCATAAATTAATTACTAAATTATAATTAAGATTTATATATTTTACATGTTAATATGAAAACTATTATCTCTCTAATGTATTTATCTATTGATTATATGGCTTCTAAAAAAATTCCCACTAATTTGGGAGTATAATCATTATTATAGAATAGTGAGGGTTGGTTACCAATCACATGATATTTTACCCAGGGTAAATTTTGGTTTCAAATGTTTTTTCAACATTACAAGAAAATATTCCATGTAATACATAAGTTAAATTTATATATTTCTTGATAGAATTTTGTTTTATTTGTAGATAAGTAACAGAAATAAATAGTTTTATAACATTCTACACATGAAAATTGTTGGACCATATTTGTCACGAACCAACCCAGGTCAACCCTGAACCGGTCACACGAGATGGCCCGCGACCTGGCCCGAGAGGCATTCCTGATCCTCCCGGGCTGGCGACAAGTGCCAGGGAATCAACAGAGGCTATGGGAACGATTTTTCCCAATATAAATAAATAAGACTGCAAGATAATACAGAGCATCGCAGAAAAGAGAAACCCAACAAAGTGACTAAACAAGAATAGAAGAAAAACAAAACTGACCAAACACGACGTCCAAACAAACTCCGTGCGACCTCGCGGGTCGCTCTCCGACTCAAAGATCAAGCATCGCCCTAGGTGAGCGCACTCAATCTATAGCCTGCACAAACACTAAAAACAGAAAAGAGCTATAGGCGTGAGTATTAAAACTCAGTAGGCTAGCCCGATATCTATTCCCAATGCACTACCTTTAAAATAAAAGAAACATCACTTCAAGTTTGAACTACAATTTATAAAAGTATGTCGTTCTAAGTATTCTACTTAAAAAAAAACTACGAACCATTTCCCTTTACCATTTCCAAGTTTGGGTTCATTTCATTAGTGTCAATATATTTTTAGGAAATGGGAAAGTTATATTTATATTTTCAAATTTGCGCAAAGATGATTAAAACCTTTCTTTTGAAAACCATTTTCAGAATCCTGATCAGAAGCAATTTACCACTTTCCAAGGAAAACAATACACCAGAATGCACAAAGTAAAGCACACAATAAGGGAAATGTAGGTATACATGTGAGCATCATAATCACTACTGCAAGAAACAAATGCTGGAAAGACATGGGTGACCCTAGGAGATCGAGAATAAACCAGAAGACACCAATAAATGAGAAATCATCCTTATCAACATGTCACGATGAAATCAAAATGCACAATACGCTCGACCATCCTCTCTCAGGCAGGTCGGGGGAAAATCCCATAGTAATAAACCCAATATATCCACCTACTATGGGCCACTGGTCAGTACCATAACCTACCAGTGCAGCAATCATTCTTAGAATATTCTCTCAATATGCCAGATTCCCATGTCTCAAGTGTTTTAAAAGGGGGTGATCCAACCGATGCCAAACGAGCATCCAATCAGATATATCTATATATAAAGCACAACAGGCATCACCCCGAGCCACTCCATGGGACAACCTCTTACCTTTAACTACTAAAGTACCCGGGAGCCTCTAAGTGTGGCCTCCCAAACAATCAATTGCAACCAAGGAATGAGAATCGTCCTAAGAGGGTTTTTATCAAAACATTTTCATCGCTTTCCATAAAGTGCCAAACGAGCATTAAATACATTTTACAATCAATACTCTAAAGAAAGAATCATCTTTTCAAGACCAAACCTAGTTTAAAAAAAAATTAAAGAACCCCCAACACAATAATTTGCAGGCTGCCAAACCAAACCATATTATTTTTTCCCTAAATAACTTTAAGAGCCAACCGGGACATTTCTCAAAAGAACCAAAGTACTTGTTCACGCTTCAAAAGAAATCATTTCTCATTAAACCAGAACTCTATTTTACATTCCGTGAATTATTTTTAAAATCAAAACAGGCATTCTTTCATTTTTGGTTGTCTGCTCGTCAAAAAAAATGTTTCAAGCGTCCTGTATAAAATAAACGGCTCTTTTCACACTAAATAACCATTTAAAGATTAACTATCTTATATTAAAAATTAATTATCATATATTGTCTCACATTATTTTGAATTAATAATATATTTATTTTGAATAATTAGTGTGTGAAAATAGCAGGAAACAATGTAACTTAAATTTTAAAAGCAGTGCAAAGGGAACTTACCTCAAGATCAAGCGCGACGACAAAACAGCCTCGGAACCAAGGCGTAATGACACAATGTGTGTCTGGAACCACGTAATAAAGTCCAACACTCTGCATAATCCATATCAAGGACTCAAAACACATCCAAAAACTCACCAGGGCATGCGAAACCAAGCGTCAGGGAGAAACGCTCACCTCAAAACTGAAGCGCGATGACGACGGAGACTCGGAATCGCTCCGCGCAGTTCTAAAGCAATAATAAACAAAAAACATAAGTTGATATAAAAAAAAACTCCTCACAAAGCAAAGGTGAAAGCAAGAGTAATAAACATGATAATAATAGTATTAATTATAACTATAATGATAATAATAATAATAACAATAATGATAAAAATAAAAATAATAAAAATAATAATAAGATTAATAATGATAATAATATCAATAATATTAATTATTATTATAATAATATTAAGATCAAAATAATAATAATAATAGTAATAATAATAATAATAATAAAATAATAATAATAATAATACTAATAATAACAATAATATTAATAATATTAACATTAATAATAAAAATAAAAATAAAAATAAAAATAAAAATAATGATAATATTAAAAATAATAATAATAATAATAACAATGATAATAATATGAACATTAATAATAATAGTACTAAGATAAAACAAAATAAATAAATAAAAACAAAGAAACCTGGCCTGGGAGTAGTGCTGGAAGTTTGCAGCGCACGGAGAGGAGGGCGTACGTGGGCTGGCCGCGGTGCGGCAGTGGATAGAGGAGGGAGGTCCGGGCTGGTTCGCTACGGCTGCTATGAGAGAAGAAGGAGGGTTGGGCTGACACTACAAGGATCAGGAGGTTGTCAGAGGCAGGAGGTGCATAAGGGGGAGGCCGATCGGTGTAGGGAGGCTGGAGGGCGTGCGGACAACGGAAGCTGAGGGCATTGCTCGTCCTGCTCAAACGCAGCAAAAAAAGGGGGGGAACACCGGTCTGCTGCTGTGCGCGAGGGGAAAGTACACACACAAGAGGGGAATGCGCCGGGCTGCTGGGCAGAAGGGAAAAGGTGCGCTGGATTGTGGTGCTAAATCAAATGGAAGGGGGGACACTGTGCGGAGGAAACCTGCAAAGAGGAGGAGGGAGCCGCCAAAGGAAACGCGGCGGGGAAGTGCTGGTATGCTGCAAGAGGGGAGTGGAGGGAGATGACTTCTCGGGTGTTGTGCGGCAAGGAGGAGAAGAAGGTAAGTCCGAGAGGGAGGGGTTAGTGCCGGGTGAACAGGGGTAGGATCGTGCCGAAAGTGTTGGGTTGCTGCAAAGGCAGTGGGAGGGTCGACCGAGAAAGGGGAGCGCACCAGGGGCAAATGGATGGGGAAGGGGGAGGTGCACTGCTGGGTGTGAGTGGGAGTGGCAGCTGCTAGGGTTCGATGCAGAAGGGGGGGCGAATGATGTGTAAATAGAGTAGCGGTGCGAGGGAGAGATAAAAATTGGAAAAATAAACATAAGAAAAATAAATGGAAAAGACATGATAAAATAAATAAAAATGAATAGATAAAAAGTAGAAAATAAAAACCCCAAAAAAATTAACCAATCTAAAAAAAAGTGAGTAAATAAATTTGACAATTTATATTAACATACAGATTAACAATAATAAAAAAACATTATTGATGTAAATGAAATACATGATTAAAATGCTAATAATAATAATAAAAAGGGGTCCGCTCGTGCGTCAGGAAGGCCGCACCGCTTAGCCTGTGCCCTACCCGCATGTCGGGCATTGTCAGGCCAAGGATCATTCACTAGCACCACTAGTGCACCACACGTGTCGGGATCGACTTCATTTATCAGTGCAATAAGCGCACGACTCAAGGCGGGCTCGTGCCACATTCCAGCAAACAATTATTAAAATGTTAAATAAAATTATTTGATAAAAAAATGAAAGTTAAAAACATACCTCACTTCGAATTTCGGGCGTGACAATTCTCCCCACCATAATGCTTTCCGCCCCTGAAAAGCCCCAACACTATCCAGCCGATCGATCAACACCCAAGGATTCCACACAACACGATCCAACCTCTTATCCAAAACACATCACACTGACTACCAGCAGGACTAAACCTTATTTCCCGAAATAAACCAACAGTAGAGGGGAGCCCTGAACGGCTCCCCTCCATAAGAGCTCAACTAGAATCTGATAACGACTTAAGAGAAAACTCAAAAGACTCATGGTTGGTCTCCCCACCATAAAGAACTAACCTACTAGCGCCCAAAAAGAAAACCAATTTAGACCTGCATCAGGCCTTACCAAAGCTAGAAAGATCACAATAAGAACATTTAAAACATTCACTCCCATATGAATGGTATAAGAAATGAATCAAAAATCTATACGAACTATAAAACCTAACCCCATGGGTGGGGAGGGTGGGCCCAAGAATCAGATCACCGAAACTACGATGTACAACTACTCACGACCCATCACTTTGTGATAAACACAACCCAAAGTCGCAAATGATTCACATGGGTTGTCCACGCATGACCACCAATTGACACCTCGCATCCAAACAAAAAGACACAATTATCAAAATTGTGTGAGGTTAGGTCCATCACGCGCTTTATAACAAGAGAAAAACTAAAACGACAGAGAAACCAGAGCAGCAACACCATTACTATCTCACCATGACAATAGAGGCACGACTTTTACCAGACTCCTTAAAATTCCCCGGGGGATCCTGACTATGTGCTGGCTTCACTCCAAGATCTTTTGGCTGGAGATCTAATGGATGAAGCATCTTCTTCCTCGCAGTCAGGTTCTGATAATCCCAATGAGAAATATAATTTTTTTTTTCTTTTTTACAAAATGAAAGGACAAGATTTTAAAATTTAAAAACATAACAGCATTGAAAACCAAAGTTCGTCAAAAGAACCATGACATTCCCATATGTTTCAAACCCAAAACATCATCAGTACAACTACAACAATAAAATATACCTTAAACTGAAAGGAAACTTACACCAGAAACTTTGAACAAAGGCCCCAAAAACACATTACTTCCGAGAACTTCCTCTGCGATGCTTTCTTTCTACGCCCCGAAAAAATCATCGCAAGTGACCCAGGCGTCCACATGCCTGGCATGGCTTCGGAACGCTTGGACACGATGACTTCTTGTGACCCTGCTTTCCACACTGATAACACACAATAATCTCTCGCTTCGAAGAGGTTGATGAAAGATCCCGAGGCCTCTTGATTCCACGACCTGATCCATCCACTTCCATTTTCTTACTCATTTCCTTTCCAGAATCTTCACCACTACTCATAGGGATCGAAGGAGGGAGAACTACTTCGAGCACTCCTGCCATCATGGCTTTGACATGAGAAGCTTGTCTCGCCTCCTCGACAAAAGAAGTTAGGTTGGACTCTGACACCTTCAACTATAAATCAGGGCGGAGACCCGCTTTGAAGTGTCGAGCCTTCATGGGGTCATTCGTGGCATACCCTGAATCATAAGGGACTAACTCCACAAAGCGATGGAAATATTCTAACACAGATCCGTCGCCCTGCTGCAGAGAACACATCTTCATCCCCTTTCTCACCCTTTCTTCCTCAGAGAAAAACTGGCGAATGAACAAAGCCTTGATGAACACCCAAGTAATCTCATGACGGGGCTTGTTCCGAGACACTGACTTCCACCACATCCACGGTGAACCTTCAAGCATAAAGGTCGCAAACTTTACGTTCAACGACTCGGGCAGCTCAATGAGGTTAAAGTCCCTTTCAATATTCTGCATCCACTCCTCTGCCACGGAAGGGTCTGCTTTACCATAGAAGAGAGGTGGATCTAACTTATGAAACTCAAGCATATAATCCTTAGGTTGATCAACCGCACTACAATCATCCATCGAAGCTTAAAAGGGATAACTGCTGGATAAGAAAAAGTCAAAAACCCAATCAAGGCCAACTCAATGTGTGAATAAAAACCTCAAAATGAAACAATGCATAGGTAAAAAGTTCAAAACACGAGAAAACAAGTTATCATAACATCAAAACATTTCTCTTTGAAAACATCTTTAATTAAAAACAAGCTTAGTGGTTTAAACCCTCTCCATTGGTATTCTTTAGAGTCTCACTCACATGCATGTATTCGTGAAACATCGGGCATCCATCCATCATACTAGAAATCCATCCACATTTCCATCATACCACTATGCATGTGAGCACTCATAGGAACACCAAGGCCAAAACAAAGAAACTCCATTTTCCAAAAACAAATCATTCATACCATTTCTTTTAAAACAATCCACAAATTAAGCATGTCATTTCAAAAAACCATTTTTTTTCAAAACCCATTTTTTTTTCAAATTAGAACCACTCTTAGAAGTCACAGGAGACCCAAAACATCTCAAACAGGGAACTACTGTCGGTGGGCGACTTGACCATATGGTTGGTGGCCATATGTCAATCACGTTACCGACACGAAGAGTCTTTTTGGACCATGCCCCCACCTCCACATGGCTTTCCAGGCCATGCGGCTTAGGACTATTAGCCCAACTCCATTTGCCGTACCCCAATCGCAAAATGTTTCCATAAAAACCCAAATAAACAAATTAAACTGAACATCCCATGGAAACCTGAGGATCAGTATGGGCAAGAGTTCGCGATGCTCTTCCCGCACCTACCCCTCGAGTCCCGAAAATCCTACTCCATCTACCTCGACATCCCAAATAACAAGGGGCGCTCTGAAAGGAGAGGTCCACTAAGAGATAACCTCCCTCTGATACCATTTTGTCACGAACCAACCCGAGTCGACCCTGAACCTGTCACCCAAGCCGGCCCACGACATGGCCCGAGAGGCGTTCCCGATCCTCCCGGGCTGGCGAAAAGCGCCAGGGCATCAACAGAGGCTATGGGAACGATTTAGCCCAATATAAATATATAATACTGTAAGATAATACAGAGCAGTGCAGAAAAGAGAAACCCAACAAAGTGACTAAACAAGAATAGAAGAAAAACAAAACTGACCAAACACGACGTCCGAACAAACTCAGTGCGTCCTCGCGGGTCGCTCTCCGACTCAACGATCAAGCATCGCCCTCGGCGAGCGCACTCAAGCTATAGCCTGCACAAACACTAAAAACAGAAAAGAGCTATAGGCGTGAGTAGTAAAACTCAATAGGCTAGCCCGATATCTATTCCCAATGCACTACCTTTAAAATAAAAGAAACATCACTTCAAGTTTGAACTACAATATATAAATGTATGTATTTTTAAGTATTCTACTTAATAACAAAGTACGAACAAATGCCCTTTACCATTTACAAGTTTGGGTTCATTTCATTAGTGTCAATGGATTTTTAGGAAACGGGAAAGTGATGTTTATATTTTAAAATTTGCACAAAGAGGATTAAACACTTTCATTTGAAAACCATTTTTAGAATCCTGATCAAAAACAATTTACCACTTTCCAAGGAAAACAATACTCCAGAATGCACAAAGTAAAGCACACAACAAGGGAAATGTAGGTATACATGTGAGCATCATAATCACTACTGCAAGAAACAAAACCTGAAAATACATGGGTGAACCTAGGAGATCGAGAATAAACCAGAAGACACCAATACATGAGAAATCATCCTTATCGACATGTCACGATGAAATCAGAACGCACAATACGCTCGACCATCCTCTCTCAGGCAGGTCGGGGGAAAATCCCAAAGTAAAAAACCCAATATATCCACCATCTATGGGCCACTGGTCAGTACCATAACCTACCAGTGTAGCAATCATTCTTAGAATACTCTCTCAATATGCCAGATTCCCATGTCTCAAGTGTTGAAAAAGGGGGTGAGCCAACCGATGCTAACCGAGCATCCAATCAGATATATCTATATATAAAGCACAACATGCATCACACCGAGCCACTCCAGGGGAAAACTTCTTGCATTTAACTACTCAAGTACCTGGGAGCCTCTAAGCATGGCCTCGCAAACAATCAATTGCAACCAAGGCATGATAATCGTCCTAATAGGGTTTTTATCAAAACATCTTCATCGCTTTCCATAAAGTGCCAGTTGGGCATTAAATAGATTTTACAATCACTACTCTAAAAAAAGAATCCTCTTTACAAGACCAAACCTAGTTTAAAACCAATTAAAGAACCCCCGACACAATACTTCATAGGCTGCCAAACCAGACCAATTTATTTTTTTCCCAAATAAACATGAAGAGCCAACCGGTCCATTTCTCAAAAGAACCAAAGTACTTGTTCACGCTTCAAAATAAATCATTTCCCATTAAACCAGAACTCTATTTTACATTATGTGAATTATTTTTAAAAGCCAAACATGCATTCTTTCATTATTGGGTGTCTGCTCGTCAAAAAAAATGTTTCAAGCGTCCTGTATAAAATAAACGGCTCTTTTTACACTAAATAATCATTTAAAGAATAACAATCTTATATTAAAAATTAATTATCATATATTGTATCAAATTATTTAGAATTAATAAAATATTTATTTTGAATAATTAGTGTGGACAAGTAGAAGGAAATAATGTAACCTAAATTTTAAAAGCAGTGCAAAGGGAACCTACCTCAAGATCAAGCGCAACGACAAAACAGCCTCGGAACCAAGGCGCAAAGACACAACGTGTGTCCGGAACCACATAATAAAGTCCCAAACTCTGCATAATCAATGTCAAGGACTCAAAACACATCCAAAAACTCACCCGAGCATGTGAAACCAAGCGTCAGGGAGAAACGCTCACCTCGAAACTGAAGCGCGATGATGACGTAAACTCAGAATCGCTCCGCGCGGTTCTAAAACAATAATAAATAAAAGAACCTAAGTTGATATAAAAACAACTCCTCACAAAGAAAAGGTGAAAGAAAGAGTAATAAAAATGATAATAATAGTAATAATTATAACTATAATGATAATAATAATAATAACAATAATGATAATAATAATAATAATAATAAGATTAATAATGATAATAATATCAATAATAATAATAATTATTATAATAATAATAAGAGAAAAATAATAATAATAATAGTAATAATAATAATAATAATAACAAATTAATAATAATAATAATAATAATAATAATAATAACAATAATAATATTAATAATATTTACATTAATAATAATAATAATAATAAAAATAATAATAATGATAATATGAAAAATAATAATAATAATAATAATAAAAATGATAATAATATGAACATTAATAATAATAGTAATAAGATAAAACAAAATAAATAAATAAAAACAATGAAACCTGGACGGGGAGCAGTGCTGGAAGTTTGCAGCGCACTGAGAGGAGGGCGTACGTGGGCTGGCCGCGGTGCGACGGTGGATAGAGGAGGGAGGTCCGGGCTGGTTCGCTGCGGCTGCTATGAGAGAAGAAGGAGGGTTGGGCCGGCACTACAAGGAGTAGGAGGTTTTCGGAGGCAGGAGGTGCATATGGGGGAGGCCGATCGGTGTAGGGAGGCTGGAGGGCGTGTGGACAGCAGAAGCTGAGGGCGTCGCTCGACCTGCTCAAACGCAGCAAAAAAAGGGGGGAACACCGGTCTGCTGCTGTGCGTGAGGGAAAAGTACACACACAAGAGGGGAATGCGCCGGGCTACTGGGCAGAAGGGAAAAGGTGTGCTGGAGTGTGGTGCTAAAGCAAATGGAAGGGGGGGGGGGGGCGCTGCGTGGAGGAAACCTGCAAAGAGGAGGAGGGAGCCGCCAAAGGAAACACGGCGGGGAAGTGCTGATACGCTGTAGGAGGAGAGTGGAGGGCGATGACTGCTCGGGTGTTGTGCGGCAAGGAGGAGAGAAGGGTAAGTCCAATAGGGAGGGGTTAGTGCTGGGTGAACATGGTTAGGATCGTGTCGAAGGTGTTGGGTTGCTGCAAAGGCAGCGGGAGGGTCGACCGAGAAAGGGCAACGCACTAGGGGGCAAACAGACGGGGAAGGGGGAGGTGCGCTGCTGGGTGTGAGTGGGAGTGGCGGCTGCTAGGGTTCGATGCAGGAGGGGGGGGGGGAGGGCGAAAGATGTGTAAATAGAGTAGCTGTGCGAGGGAGAGATAAAAATAGGAAAAAGAAACAAAAAAAAATAAATGGAAAAGACATGATAAAATAAATAAAAATGAATAGATAAAAAAGAGAAAATAGAAACCCAAAAAAAATCAACCAATCTAAAAAAAAGTGAGTAAATAATTTTGATAATTTATATTAACATAGATATTAAAAATAATAAAAATAACATTATTGATGTAAAAGAAATACATGATAAAATACTAATAATAATAATAAAAAGGGGTCCGCTCGTGCATCGGGCAGGCCACACCGCTTCGCCCGTGCCCTACCCGTGTGTCGAGCATTGTCAAGACAATGATCACTAACTAGCACCACTAGTGCACCACACATGTTAGGCTCGACTTCATTTATCAGCGCAAGAAGTGCACGACTCAAGGCGAGCTCAGACCACATTCCAGAAAAGAATTATTAAAATGTTAAATAAAATTATGAGATAAAAAAATGAAAGTTAAAAACATACCTCACTATGAATTTCGGGCGTGACAATATTATTTTTGGTAAAACATATAGGATTAAAATAGAAATCATTATATTCATGTATTGATATTGGGATTGTGTTATATACAATGGTTATATAATAATCAATGATATACCTAAGATGTATATGGAAATGGGTAGACTAAAGAAAACCCCTTTAAACTCTAAGTGTGATATTCCTTATAAAAATGAAAATGTCAATACCTATGTCATATTAAAGGTTAGGTAATTAAAAAATAGGGTGTTAGGGAATTATCGAGTGTAATGAATAAAATATTTGGCCATTCGTAAAAAGAATGTAAATATATACCATTATTAATTTTTATTTTACACATAGCTTATTAGTTCTAAATGATAGGTAAGTAGACGAATGGAGTTAGTAAAAATTTCATATGATTATTATTGAAATGAATTCACCCTAACAATATTAGAGTTTTATATTTTAGGATTTATATAAGTTTCTACCAAATTCGAAATTTTTTATTACAAATATTAATTTTTACTTAATGATTAGTGAAATTTTGATATTGGACCACTAAATATATAAAATATAGGTTAACCATTCTGGTAGGATTAAATTCAATAAGAGCTGTTATTTATTTGAAAAAAAAACTAAAACTCATATAATAAATATGTTTTATTATAGATTATGAAAATAATCATGGATATTATATTGATATCTTTTATATGTCAGACATATTGTTTCATATTTTTATATCAAAAGTTTGAGAAGTTTTCTCAATGAAAATCATTACGATAATAAATATGTGAATGTTAAATAAATCTGTTTGTTTAATTTTAATATATGAGTTTTGGGTATTGGGTTTTCATCAGACCTATGTTTTAAAGTATACAAACTTCAAAATATGAGAGAAATGGTGAATAGAGTAGTTTTTCTATATACTAAAAATGAGGTAAGAGTTTTAGAATTAGAGGTAGGTATATTTGATCTATGTCTATATAGTTTTTTAATTTTATAATTTGAAAACAATTATAGTGTTTCAAACATACATAAAATTTTTATTTCAATATATTGTTTGGATTTTAATGGATTTTTATTGATGATCATTAGCATAATTTATTATATTTATTACTAATTTTTTATGGAATTGGGAGTATAGTAAATTGATTGTTAATTATGAATATAGATAACTTGATCTATAAAACATAATTCAAGAAGTTCATTCATGTTAGTTTTAAAACCACATATTCATGGAATTATCATCTTGGGAATATAAATTAGAAACTAATTTTTTTATCCATAGTTATAAATTATTGGAAACATTCCATTATGAGTTATTCGATAATTTGGAATCTGTTTTGTTAGGTTAAATGATGAATATATATTTTAGTAGAAAAATTAAGAGGGATAATAAAATATTAAACCTAATAAATAGTAATTCATTAGGACCAATGATTATATAAAAACGTTTTTGGTATTTGTAATTTATAAAAATTACTAACGAATTTAATATTCATGGTTGCGTATTTATTATATGAAATAATTTCTAATCCATTAAAAATTAATATGATTTGATATAAAAAATTATATAAGAATAACTATTAAGGTTATTTTATAAGATTAATGTTGTAAATACTTGAGGTTTGAAATTACTAATAATCAAAGATATTGGGGATTTGTTTCAAAACAAACTCCTCCTAGAAAACCAAAATGAAATAGGGTGTTTAGAAGAAATAATATATATATATTTGATATAGTTTAATCAATGATGAGTAATTCTGGATTTTTTATATCATTCCAAGATTAAGCATTATAAAGAGAAACTCTCATGTTAAACTACATTCCATTTAAATCATTATAATGGAACTATATAATATATGTACTTGGAGGCTAATTTTAATTATATAATAAAATGGTATTATAAAAAATATATATAACATTATTTTAGAATAATTAAATCCTACATAAAAAGGTGATTATTTGATAGTAATCAAAATGAAACTAATGTATATTATTTCTATAATACTATAGAAATAAATATACGTAAATATTTTTATGGTAATTTCCTTGAGACGAACCATATTAAAATGGAGTTAGTGGGAGGAGAATTGATGTTGGAGAAGTACAAGAAATAAGGGAATTTTATCTCAGATAGAATGTGAGGTGTTTGTATGAGGAATTGTAGAAACTTAAATGAATTATGCTATACAGGAATATTAAAGGCCTATAAGGATTGTTTAAGATCCCAAGGGATATTTATTTTTATTTAAAAATAAGATAATTAATTTTCGTTGAAGTTGAACACACTACATACTGATAGAATGTAGGGAGTATTGATACTGGGAACAGATTAAAGGGCATGCGATTTGATATATAATCCATGTATAATAATTGGGTTCAGAATATGATGGTTTCAACTAAAGGGGGGAGACCTATAGGGTTCTACTGGGAAATTCAAATAAATTTGACATCTATGGTAGATTTTATACCTATAAATCTCTCTTTCAATATAAGTTATATAAAAAATTAATTTTATTAACTATGGTGAGAAACTTTCATAGGATTTTATGAAAAAGGACATTTATATATTTCTTATCATATCATCTCTTAATTATTATGAGTTATATAAAATTAACGTAAAAATATATTTATACAATAATTATTTAACTAAAGATATGTATTTCAAACAAAATAATGGAATTTGGGATCCAAAAGGTGTGTCTATGTTATTCATGTTTCAATAACCAATTTGTTGGTTAGGTTTAGATTCTTATATTTGGAGCATATAATTTTATGATTCAATAAAAGAGTTTTTTTCCATGAGAAACATGATGAGTATTGTTTATACAAGAAAGTTAGTGGGAAGCCTTTTTTATTTATAGTTTTATATGTCGATGATATAATAATTATTGAAAATGATATCATTAATTTTAATTTTTTAAATGTGTAGTTTGTAAAAATCTTCTCACTGAATGAAATAATTAATTTATACTACATAATAGGTGTGAATATCTCTTGAGGTAGATCAAATCATTTTCTATGAGTGAGTGAAATTACATACCATAGTAAAGCAACAAATATGATTAACATAATGAACTAAAAAAGTGGTATTTATAATAATTTAATTATGTTAGTATTATAAATCTTCAATATCCTTATAATGAGTTAGAAATAAAATCCATGAACAAGATCCCTTATACTTAAGAAATTAAATCCATCATGCATGTTATGTTGTATACTCTGTTACACCCTAGGATTTTAGAACAGATATCTATTTAATAAATATATTCCTTAGATAAATTCTTTGGAAAATAGAAATTAACCTATGGTAATATTTATTTTAAATTCTAAAATAAAGCACATTATATGAAATGTAATTGTGGAAAATAATTTCAAATTCATTTATGGTATACTATTGATCTAAAACAATAGTTTTAAATTATTTTCTCTATAACCATTTGTTTAGTTTTATATGTTTTATTTAAAAATCAATTCATAGTATTAAACTTATGAATGTATTTTTTACACATGTATAATGTGAATTAATTAGTTATTAATATGTTAGAAATGAAAATAAAATCATTTGAAGATAAAAAGAGATTTTGTTATAAAAAACATTATTGATGTCAAGCGTTTTTATCATAAAAAATTAGATTAATAACTATTGATGAATTATTTTAATGAATTTTGATGATAATATAATCAATTATATAATTTAAAATTAATTTAATGGGTTTTACTAGTAATGTAATGATAATAATAGAGTGTTATTCTTAGAAAAAAAATTCAATAAATGTGTTTCATTGTGTTTTTGGAGCTTACTTTAAAATAAAATTCTAAAACTTATAGAAAATAAAAATAAAAATTATATTTCCATATTTTGAGTCATTATTTAAAATTTTTTTGGTGACTCCACATTAATTTTTTTCATAATGAATATTAATTAGGGTAAAGATTTGTTACATTGAATGAGGTTGGAAATGGTTAACTAGGGATTAAACTAAATTGATAAGGGTTAGAGTGACAAATAAAATTGTATAAATATTATTGGATAATTTTATATAGTCCCAAAATTCTCTTATAATGGAATTTGGGTTTCTTTGGGCTTACTTTCACTAGAATATGACATTATTATAATTTAATACTTTAATTAAGTAAAAGAGTTACACGAACCTCACTTTTAAAAGGGAACCAAATTTCGTCATGTTTTCACTAAAATTATAACATCCCACCCATCACCCATTGGATTAGGGAGAGGAAGAGGGTGTAAGTAGTCCTTAGTTGTTATCCCCAAGAAAAAAGGGCTGGAAATAATTTCTAATGGATTCATAAAAAAATGGAAGGAAATTTTACCATTTGTAATAAAACAACCAAAAAAATAACCATAACCAAAAAAAACTGCCATATAATGACTATGTACTATATAAATGTCAAAAAAACTAAACCAATAAAATTAGAGCACAAAGAAGAAATCATAACAAAAAATTAAGAGACAACCAAGTAACAAACTCATCAACTTTGAAACTGCTCAATGAACTTACTCCACATTCCATGACTATGGTATCCCAGAGAATCACTAAATAAATAAGATATTGTTCCATTAGATATGTTTTGATGGACAATATATTGAAATGAACAAAAGATCCCATAAAAGGTGTGAGTATAAAACTAAGATTGATTTCTCTAATGACTTCACAACTCACACCACAAGAATAAAAAATATTAGCACGTTTATATAGAAAAATTTAAATAAAAAATTTAAAACCATTTTAATAGTCAATTTCAAAACCAATGCAGTTCTAAATAAAGAAACCTAAAAATTCATTAGAATAATGACCGAAATCCCATTTTAGAAAACTCATTACCATTACCCACATCCACACATGTACGATTAGGACAGGACTCCCTATACTCATAAGTGGTGAGCCATAAGTTTACCAAGATATCACTTTGTGAACAAATTTCATAGAGAAATCATCAAAACCTTATCTATCCCATTTTAACATGTATAACATCACACCTATATCAGACCCAAATGAATATGTGTGTACACTAAACATGTATTCCAAAAATGTAGCAAAACAGTTTCAATAAAACTTTTCTTTTGTTTTAAACTTTTCTACTCCCATTATACATATACAATTATTAAACCAAAAATTTAAGATCATAATATTAAAATCAGGAACAAAAATAACTTTCCACAAAACCAACCAATATTCACAATTTCACAAAACCATCACTAAAAAGGTTTTCTATTAAGATACACACTTAAATTTACCAATACAATTCCACAAATTCAATCAATTTGAATTCGAATATTCATGTTTTAATCAAGAGGTATAGAGATTGAAACTACCCACCTCTCAATATTTGAAGAAAATGAATAACGTCCCAAAACATAAAAAAATCAGCTTATAACTCCAAAAAAGATTGTATCATGTTACCTACCATCCAAACAACCATATCACATCATTTTTAGAATATCTTATCACAAATACATCACCAAAATATTGGATACATGAATCCAAGAGTGGGAAAAATAAGAAAAATAAGGAAAATGACAATGAATGATCACTTACCAACAAAACCGGCCACCAAATAACCTCTATTCACTTAAGAATCACACCGAGATGAAGATAAATGTTCTCCAAAAACTAGGGAGGGAGATAAATTTGAGTTATGAACCATTTAGGGGAAAATAAAGATTATGGTGTAAATTGGATTAGATACACAAAATCTACATCTAATTTTTAATGGTGTACAGTTAGGGAACACATTTAGGAAAATCATGCACTAAATGTACATGATCCGCTGCCTCCAAAACAACATTATATGGTTTTATGAAATAGTTTCAAAAACTATGAAAAAAATATGAAAAACCCCACTATCCAACATTATACATTTTTTACTAGGTGTTTGTCCAAATGAGAAAAACTATGCACCTAAACGTGCACCAACAAAATTACCTTGGTTTTTGTTTCATGGTTTCTTGGGAGGTGTTGCACAGTTTCTACTATCTGTTCTCAAGTCACGTAGCTAAAAAATTCCCAAATAAATTTTCAAATCTCTTCTAATCCTCCCAAAACGAAACTGAATCGCATTATATCCTTAAAATTGATAAATTAATGGTTAATTACCTAAAATTGATGGTGTAAAATTATCCCCACTATTGGTATTTCCATAAAAAATAGATGAAAACCACCATTGTTCTAGAGGATTTCGGGCCATTACTCCATCATTTACATCTCAATCTCTCCCTTTTCATCCTATATCCAACCTTATTTCCAGGAAACATACACTAGACCGATGATTTTCCAACACATGATGTTCTCTTACTTATCCAAAATCCTTACCTATACATAATCACATTTATCATATAGATCTTGGTCAAAGTCATCCCATCCAATCATATGGAAAGGATTAGGTTGATACTTATTCAATTGAGATACATGAAATACAGTACATATAGAATTTAACATTGGTAAAAAAAATGAATATTCCATCACTCTAACCCATTCATGGATCTCAAAAGTTCTAATATATCCAAGAGATAATGTTCCATTATTAAAAAAATATTGATAAACAATATGTGAAGAGATTATCAAGAACACATAATAAAAAAAATTAAAATGACCTTAAATAATGATCCACATATGATTTTTGATGATTCTAAGACATATAAATTGTCTTAATGATCAACCAAATTTCCTCTTTTTTTCTCTTGTAGAAGGCTAGGTCCAACCAAAGAAGTCTTACATGTTTCCACTGATCAATGTGGAGAATAAAAAGTATATCCATACAATTCTTCATATAGAGTCATATATATCTATTACTGATAAATATTGTTATACAATTACTCCACTAATGGTATGTGTTCCTCTCATTAGCCCAAAAATCCATTACACAATCCCTAATCACGTATTCCAATGATATTACAATCATGTCAATTTGTTCATTTATTTGAGGGTGATATGTCTGATCATCATCAAATGAGTCCCAAGTTCTTCCATTAAGGATTTCAAAAAATGATATGTGAACCTAATATGTCGGTATAATTCTATATAAAATTGATCACCAAACCACTTTAAAACATTTCATATATTGATTTCTGAAAATTCCTCTAGTATATAAGAATAAAAAATAGGGAAAAATGAGATAACATTGTGACCAGATCCAAAATTACCCATATAGAACCATGATTTTGAACCATACATGGTATAACTCTCAGGAAATCCATAGCTATTTACCCCCACTTCTAGAAATTAATAATTATACACTACAGCATACCCACTAGTCATGGGTTCTCTAACTTAACCTACCGATCAGTGAGGCATCTCATTATAAACATAGACTTTTTATTTTCATTCCAGAAAACCAAAAATTTTCTTTTAGTGACTCATATATATTTTTAATTCCATGATGAATAACGAACTTAAAATTGTGGTAAGAATGAAGAAGTTGTTCCTAACAATCCACTTGTATAACCATCAAATTCTAGAATAAAAACATTGATATTATGTCAAGAATCCATACCTCGATGTTCCCCCCACCACTGAATTTGGAACTCTAGGAGGCACATTCATAATCAAGTTTCTATACCTCTTTGATTTTCTCAACAAAATTAGGTCTAATGAAAACCAAAATGAAAACCCCAACAGTACCACAATATTCACAATCCATGTTCATGTCAACTATCACTAACCTCATCTACTATTAATATGAAGCATCTTTATCCATATGGATATACAAATTTATTCTTAATGAATCCACCACTGAATTTAATTTACATGGTGTATATATATATTCAATGTCAAACATTTGGTTATATAAAATCTTTATTATTTTTTTATGATTCAAATCATTTTTTGAGAATATGATGTTCATGATCTTATGATTTGTAAATACCATGAATTTCTAACAAAATATTTAATGAAACCAAGTCATCAAATCATAGACTACAATTTCAATTTCCAAGGAATGTGTTGGGTTATACTTATCACAAAAATGTAACTATTGTAAAATATAAGTGATAATATAATATCATTCCATGAGATCAAACCCCAAATTAGATCATGAATAATGACAATACACCACATAACATTGTCCCGATTCTGGTAATATCACATTTGCTGTTGATTTAAGGATCACATTATTATCTTGGAAATACTTATGAAATTACTCATTCATTCAAATGGAATATTTTTCCTTATCAAATATGTAATTGCTGATTCTTGTACTAAAAATTTCTGAAAAAACACAGGTAATAAACTAAAATTCAAAGGAAACAGTGCGTCTCAAATAAATTATTTGGTTGATTCCAAGAGATCACATCTAATATTTTTTTAATATTGAAAAACAACTATTTCATAGGTAACATGGCCATGGAAACATACCTATGGTATCCAAAAAACACTTTGAATGTTTTTAATCAAGATGGATACCCTAAAATATCTCCAAGTGTTTCTCAATTTCATCATTTTTCTTGAATACACCAGTATGTCACAAAAAACACCACTGAAAAATAATCTAATCACTTATGAAATATCTGATTCATAAATTCAATAAATATAGCTTCTGAATTCGTAAGCCCAAAAGGAATTATAACATGCTCATAAGGGTAATATATACTTATGAATGGTGTTTTTAGAATATCCTTCTTCTGAACACCCAATTGGTAATATCCTGAGTGTAGGAAAATTTTATGGAACCATTGGGATCCCTTTAATTGATAAAACATATGACCAATATGTGGAAGAGTATAATAAATCTCTATATTAATGTGGTTATTCTTAACATTATCCACAAAAAATATATGACTTTCATATATCTTTTTCACAAAAGGGACTATACTTCCCATGGAGATATACTATATTGAAGGGACACTTTTCCTTACAACAATTCCAAATAGAATTTCAATTTTTTTATTTTGTTTGGTGTTATCTGATAGGATAGAATTGAAACTGGACTACTCCTTGATAAGAGGTCTATCATTTAATACACAAGTATTATGGGTGGAAACCCTAATAAAATTTTAGGTAAAACATCATGAAACTAATCAATAATTGTTGGACATCACTATTATTTATCTCATCCATATATTACAAAGTAAAAGATAGTAACTAGTATGAGATAGTTCTAACAATTGGTTCCAAAAAGCATGCCACACATTCCTTTACAATTTTGATCTCTTATAAATATATTTTTTGCCATCATTATTTTTAAATCCAACCCTTCATGTATAGAAATTGATATGATATTCGAAAATTTTCAATCAATCCATTCTAAGGATTATATAATAGAAATCCATATAAAAAATACAAAAATTCCTAAATGAACTCATCCCCATTAATTGTTATAGAACATTATTTTAACATAAATTCAGGACATTCAATTAGTCTAAGATGAGTTTTAAGTTTCAATATGGAAGGCATCATCTGCATATGAAAACTAATAAGATCAATATAAAAGGTTGAAATAAATGATTGGGATGCACCCATATCAATCAAAGATTGAATAAGGGTCAAATTCAAAAGAATCATATCTATCCCAATCAAAGATATCGACTGACTATCCATGATAACTTTTTGATATTCATAAAATTGATTACTAGGTGAAATTTTCTCATTGTTACCATGTTGTGATTGAATTGGTTGTGGAATTATGTTATTCCTAGAATAACTATGGATTCCTTGGTTATGCTGATGAGAGTTATTATACATCCTCATCTGGTTGAAGCATTTGATGACTGTGAAACATGATATGTGTCCATAGCTACATAACATGGAACATTATAATAATAGTTCCAAATATTCCCCATATAGTATAAATAATGGCATACTTAAGGTGGTGATGTATAATCCCACTTCATGTTCATAAAAAAACCATGAAAAAAATCCAATATTACTTTCTAGTTTATGAGGATGATTTACTGATCCCACTGTTTGATTATAATCCATACCTCTACTATAAAAATAGTAATCCTTATTTCACTTATTCCCAACATGGGATTCACCACTAGTTCCAAATTGGTATCAACATGCTTCCTTTAACCGTGGTTCTTGACATGCCTCTTTCTTCAACTGTCGATCTATTTACTATCTTTGTGTAATCCATTAGACAAAGGAGAAAAAACATTTATGAAAATTTTTGTCCTCAACACCATTTCAAAAATGCATTCCTTTAAGGATTCACATGTGGAAACATCTGGTGAACAGAAAAAATAATTCAATAATTTTTCCATATACTCCATCACTGTGAGGTTTTCCTGATTCATTTGGACAAAATCCATTGTTCTAGAAATTATAAACCCATGAGGATATAATTATTTGTTGACCAATTCATCAAAATAATCTCATATAATACATTGGACTAGTATATCATGAACTGCTAAATCCCCCCATGAGAATGCTAGATCCTCAATCATGTACATTTCCAACATGAATTATAGATTTTACAATGTGTCTATGAAATCAAATATTCTATTCATCCTCTTAGACACACTTTTATGTTTTACAGTTGTGAATCACCCTAAAAGATGGTTGGATTCATTTTTTTAACTGAAAAAAATGATCCACTAGCATTGTTTTATCCCTTATGTTACCTCTATAAATGGACTAAAAACCTATAAAATACTCTGAACCAGCTATTAGTTCACCGGTAACATCTTCCTTTTTTCTTTTACAACTCTCACAAGGTGCTATTTTCTATAACCAAAAGAAAAAAATCAATTAATCTCACCCAATAGAAACTTAAGACATAGAAATTTCAAATTTACCACATAACACATATCATAACTAGGTTTTCCGAAATTCAACCATATCCATCTTCAATATTTTTTTGAAAAATCCCACATTATATTGAAAATAATACTATTTTAATCTATTTTTAAAAATAAATAGTTTTTCAAAAAATACTAAATCATTACCAAAAATTAATATTGTACTCCTTATGGGAAGCCATTTATATCAATACATTTAATTCTATTCTCTTCATATGATCCTATGAGGATGAGGTTACAACTCCTAGGAGAGTCTCAAAACACTCATGTACCTAATCTCCCTGGTAACCAGAAGATTCACATAAATAGGTCAGATATGCCTTTTTATGCTCTACATTTCATGTCATGATGATCCTACTCCTTTCTATCATAATAAATGATATACTGATTATAATCACATATCAAGGTTGAACAAGATGATACCATTTGTAACAACCCACCCACACACATTGGATTGGGAAGTGGTGGAGGGTGCCACTAGGAATCAGGTGACATCCCCAAGACACAAAAATGATGAAAATACATTCCAAGGGATTCATAAAGAATCGAGCGATGATTTTCATATTGAAAATGAAAATACCAATAAAAAATATCCATAACCAATCCACCATTATATGATGCATGATTACCAAATATAACTCAAGGAAAACCAAGAAACCATTTTAGAGTACAAAACAAAATCCAAAAAAATCCCAAAGACAAAAAAGAAACCAACTCAAAAACTCCAAAACTTCTATAAGATCCATCTAAAAATTCCATATTCATTGTATAATGATGCATCAATAGAGAAATTAGATAAATTTTCTTCACCAGTGTCTTGATATACAATATTTTAAAACACAAAAAATATCCCATGATGAGGGTGGGTATAAAAATAAGTAAGATTCCCCCAATTTCGTCACAATTCACACCACTAGGTTCAAACACATTAGCACACTAATATATAAAAATTTTTATAAAAAAATTTAAAATCATTTCAATGTTTTATAAAAAAACCTATGAAGTTCTATAGAATGAGACCAAAAAATTCTTTAATTTTTTTTTATCAAATTCCATTGGGGAATGCTCATTCTATTCCCTCACTTCGACACATCTACACAACGACACATGCATGCTAACCAATGAACTACCTATATATAAGAGTGGTAATTTATCATTTCTAAAATAATTTAATTATTGAACAATTTTGATAGGGGAAACATCACAACCTAATCTTTCCTATTTTTAAGGGGGAAATAACACACCCTTATCCATCCCAAATGCACAAGAACACACACCAACAGTGTATTCTAAGAACCATGAAAACAAAACCATTCAAAATAATTTTATTAAAAAAATTATTTTATGAAAACATTTATACACCCATCTTCCATATATTAAAATAATAAAAATATTTTATATTCATCATTTTAAAATCATTAACTGAAATAAAATTCCTAAAAATAAACCAATTTTCAAAATTTCACAAAACCATCACTAAATTTGTTTTCCTTAAAGATCGACGCATAAATTTCACAAAATAATTAAATAAATTCAAGGAATTTAAAATTAATACATCATATTATAATGAAGAGGATTTCATAATGAAGTCACATACCTGTCAAATATAGGAGAAAATGAAGAACCACACAAAACAACAAGAACATGGCTTGAATCTCCATAAATAGTCCTTATATATTGTTCCATACTATCAAAACAACCATATCTCATCATGATTGGAAAAAATATAACATGAATATATCCTAAATGATTATATCCATTTTAGAGACCCAAGCCTAATGTACATGGATATTACATTACTTATTTTCAATACTTAATACATGGCACAAATAAATTCCCAAAGACCATATTAGTTTAGTTTCTCTAGAAACTCAAAACATAATCTTCTAATCATGGTAAAATATCTTCACCATCTGCCATAATGATCTTACCATTTTGTTTTCCTACATAAAACCTTTCTTTATATCCTGGGAAAATTAAAAAATAGAAAGGGTGAGCTCAAATTCTCAATAATGGTAAAAAAATTAAACACCCCTCATATATTATTCATAAGAACATAACATTTGAAAATATTATCCTGCATAAGAGATAATAATATCAAGTCATGGGATAAATCATAGAAGTGAAATTTAATCCCAATAATCTTAACATAAGACATGGAACTTTGTGGAATACATACATAATCCTAGAAAATTGTTTCATATTATTCATGGCTCATTTCCAAGACCATCATAGTGGACAAAGTCCATTACAGAACCGAGTTCACTCTTTGTTTTAGTCTAGTATCACTGAATTGGATTAACTCGTTCTTCCAAAAATGTCTATCTCATGAGATATAAATCCTTACACAATTAATTGGAGGGAGATATAGGTCCCACCCATCTCATAATGAAACCATTATTATGTGTTCCACACAATCATAAATAATACTTCATAGCATAACCCATGTAATAAAATGGGATTCTTAAATATCATGCCATCATAACATAATCCAGATAAGATAAAAGGCCTACATAAAATTTTTCCATCATAACATAATCCAATAAAATTAATAATAGAGATAGATACATAAACCTATATCTTAATATATGGAAAATAATTTTGATAAAACACTAGAACATAGTACTTGAGAAAAATATCCTTTCTTCTTCAAAAAAAAATCCTTTCTCTATGTCATGAAATTTTAAAAGAAAATAATTTAATTGAAAATAAACATGAAAAATTGTAATGGAATATTCATGGAAATAATTTTCTTTTAATGCATAAAAATCCATTCTTTCCATATTTGTTAAAAAACATTTTTCTCATACTTTTGCCGGAAAAGTCAAAAATTATCTTGAACTCAAAATAAAAAAACATTAATTTCAACTATTTTAATTAAAATTTACCAGTGGGTAAAAATGTATTTAAAAAATTATAGGAGGGTATAAATAATATTACATATTTAGTAAACATGGACGTGGATGAAAAATATGCCCCTATAAATACTTAAGTATAAATAATATCAGATAAAAATGAGATTATAATATTTTCCCTAATCTTTGGTCTGATAGGCTTTATACATATCTGAACCTACTATACAATGATTTAAATAATTTCATTTACATATTCAAGAATCATAGTCATTATTATGATAATATATATGGTCATATTCTTATCTATTTATTAGTAACATGTCGTTGTTACTCGATATTTCAGTGTTAATTTCTTTATGTGCTTATGCATGTTTGGTTGAACAAATTAAGATTTATCATTTTAAGATATAGATATATCAATGAAAAAATGGTATTAGTATAATATATGTCATATTGTTTCATGCAATTGATTTATATAATTTTTATTTAATGATGATTATGTAGAATGAATCACATCACATCGTGGAGACGGTAGGCCGTACGTACACACGAGCGACGATATCAATCCCATGATTGTAGAATTTTATTGAAGTGTATAATATTTCAGAATCTATATCATTTTAAAATAATTATATAGAGTTATTTATTCCATAATTATACCCATACCAGTATATTGGTGATGAAAAATAGATTACACCCCAGCGTGTAGACGGTAGGCCGTACACATGCACACATGGTGATTTCACTTTTCATAGGAATGATAGAATATGGAACATGGTTGCTTCGTATTCATAATAAAATATCTGTATAAAATTTATACTTTAGTTATTTATTAATAATGAAACAAATAATATAGAGAAACTAGGAGAGGAATGATGTTTTAATGAATCAGAAAAAGATACTACCTCTTCTTCGACATGCCTCTTCTAAACCTCCTCCTAGGGCAGTAAAGTTGATCTTTAAATAATAACAAGACCTCTAGTATAAATCTAGGAATGTGGATAAGGTAAAATTATAGGGTTTTTATGTGTTTTGAGTCTCAAAATGAAGTGGAGAGTAGAGGAAGGAGGTTCCCTTGTATATGAGTGGAGAGGGGAACTTTTTGGAAACCTCAAAAATATTAATTTATAAAAAACTAAAACCCAACTTAAAAACCTCCAAAATGACTCATCATCTAAGATGAGATGAGATATGGTTGTAATATCATGAATCAATAAAATATAAACATTTTTTGATTTTATTTTGAAACTTATCATTTTGATTTATCCTTATTTAACCTATTTAATTTTATTTGTGGAAATAATATTCTGAATTTTAAATGGTCATATATACTTACCCATGTGTTTTTAATTGACAATATTTGGATACTTTATGATACTTTAGAACATAATAATCTTTAATTTGAAATTTTTAAATATTTTTTTGATTTTTAATAAATTTAATAATATGTTATTTTTTTAAAATATCAATATTGTCAATTTGGATACTATTTCATTATTTGAATTTAAATAAATTCAACCCAGAAGGTAGATTTGAAGAAAAATGTTTAATAGATTTATAACATGTCATAATAATCTAGTAAATTCTTGGAGCACATTAATTAGTTCATATAATATTTATTTTAATATTTTTAAAACCATTTATTTTATATTTCTTTTAATAAAATAATTGATACACCATTTTTATAATATTATTTAATATTGATATTTGTTCTATAAAAATTAAAACTAAAATAAAATAATGAATAAAATCCAATAGATTTCATACGAATACTTTTTGTTGAATTTAGCTTCTAAAAACCCAACATTTAAAATGTTATATTTATTAAATTATGAAGGTGAAAACTTTGACATCATTTACTATAAAATAATACATGTTTTATAATCCATTTTATAATGCTTCAAATTGAAAAAAATTCAACCCTTTGATTCTTACGGTTTAAATATTATCTACCAATAAGGTTTTGTCATGTGTTTGGGCCTTTTTATGGGTATTATTATTTTAATTAAAACTATATTGTTGATTTTCACTAAATAAATAATTTATGCATCATTAAATTATAAGCTATTAAGGTAATTTTATATTTCATAAAAATTATAAATAAATTTACATGACAAATAGTAACATTTTAGCTTTCAAATGAGAATTTATAATCGAATTTATATTCTGTGTAACCTTATATTAAAAATTATTTAATTATTAGTGTTAGAGTGAGACATATTTCACTTTTCCTTAAATAAAATAAATTACATGTCTTAATCTCATCAATTTTGGTTTCAATAGATACCATTTCTACCCAATTAATTTTTAGGGTGAAATATAATCATCCAATTATATAAATACTAGTGTTAGGGTAATTTTATAATATTATTTTTACCCTTAATTAAATGATTTACCATTAATTGTGGAAACTAAAATTTACAGCAGTTACTATTTATAATGCCCAAATATAAAAGTAGCCTATTAACATAATTTAGAACTAATGATTTCCAATATGGAATAAATTTATCAAAATTAAAAACAGATAATATGCATTATTTATTTTAAAATTAATCCCAGTGTTGAGAAAATGAGTTTTAAAAGTTAAAACATTGTAAAAGATTGAAATGAATTTACCTATGAATTTAATGTTTAATTATTTATAATGACATGCATTATATTAAATGGTAATATTAGATTCTATTTATTCTTGAAATATATTCAATATTATAATTTAACCATATAAATTATCTTGATAAAAAATGTTCTTTTTAATTAAAATTCAGCGTATTTCTTCTATTCATCTAAATAAGATAGTTATAAAAAAATATCAAAAATTTATCGAGAGTAAAATTTTATATCCTAATTCCAATAACTAAATTTATTTTGTCAAAAATAAATTTTAAACATGTCAAAACAATATTTAAAATTGGTGTTCCGTCAACATGTGGTAAAACTGCAATTTTTTAGAAATAATTCTTTTATCTAGAAAATTGATTTTTTTCTCATATCGGGTTCTATAAAATTTGTGGGATGAATTCCAATAATATAAAATTCAAAATGTTTTTAATAATATTCATAATTTCTATTTTATATCCCATTAAATAATAATGTATCATTGTTTAGTGAAATCTCGGTATCACGTAACACACAAGCTATCAAGGAAGGTTTCTGTTGCGTATAACGCATGCCATGTTAGTGTTGCATGTAGTGAAATATTCCTTTGGTGTAGAATATAACATAATCCAATATTAGTTCATTTTTACAATAAAAAAATCTATACTCAGTGTTTAATTCTATCAAATTAACTTTAAATTATGTGTAACACTAGACGTCAAATAAATTAAAAAGAATTTATCTCATAAAATATTAGGGTATTACATTCTACCAACCTTAAAATGAATATCTCCTTTGAAATTAATCAGGGATATAAATCATTTAATACTTGAAAGTTTCATTCATGGAAACCCACACTGTAAAATGGAATACAAAAACGTCGTTTTAAAAAGGAATGTAAGAAACATAACTATTACCCAATGTAACTCATTTGAGAACATAGGTGGAAGTGAAAACATGGATATGGAAGATAAATCTAACCATAATGTTTTTATGGAGAGTAGTATATAACATGGCTAAGAAAAATTCAATAATAAAAAATCCATAAATTTGTGATGATCTAAGGTACCTTCTGATTAATCATATATGAAGTTACTACAATACCATTTTTCTTTTCAATATCCTTTACCTAATGATGAAGAACATGGGAAGAAATAAATAATTTATTTTGGTATATTCTCATCATTGTTCATGCCATGTACAATTTACACATCAAATCTAATTTAAATTAATGAAATTGAATTTTTTCATTCGTGAACTGTTAGCAGATCATATGATAGAATGATAAGTTATTCCATTTTTCTCAATAAAATGGTTAGCACAAGTTATCAAATATTCATAAGTCCATATGTGGCGAGATTAATCATATATGGTTCCAAAAATGGACTTATATATTATTTATCATACTTATTAAATAAAATAAACTGATTTTATACAAACTAGGGACTTTCTGTAAGCATGTGGTAGGAGATAAAGGCTTGTCACAAATTGGTTGTGGGTTCGATTACCTCATCCTAGTACGACGTGATGAGTTGTCAGCCATCCCGCAGGTTGTCTTTTTTCTAAAATTATACAACTATAACATTATAGAAATAAATAATGTCTATCCTTAAACAATATTATCTGATTTCCAACTTAATCCATTCCAACCTCTAGGCTTAGCCAAAATATTTCTTTCCAATCTCACAGTAAAAAGAAAACAATTAACATAAAGGTCATATAAAAAGTATGTGAATACCATCATTTATCCCCTATATATAATAAGACATATCTTGTTGGTCACATTGAAAATATTATTATACCTTAATATTATATTAAATTGAAACTTGGATTACAAAAGAATATTCATTAAAACATGAATTATCTCAAAAGGTAACTATTTCCACACACCAAAAATACCTAAAAAATCACTATTATCATACAATGATATCACTATATCCTTTTATGAGATCATTAATACAATAAAACATATCATTTTCTCTTTATCCCATCATTATGTGAATATCATGTTCTCATAAAAAACATTTCAGTCACTTTTCACGGTTACCAAAACCATATAATTACTGAAAGCCATAATAGACCAATACATAGATATTCCAATAATACATAATACTATAAATTAGATTCCACAACACTATTTTAGAATCCCATTACATAAACACATAGTCATTCCACCACTTGATTTTCATACTCAACGTCACCAATAGTGATGGAATGTGACATCCCTTTTTCTTTTTTATTAAGAGGTTTTTGATGTCGATCATCATTAAACCTCGGATTAGGGAATTGGTTAGCATGATTCCTTATTTCTGTTCACTTGCAGTATTGTAGTGTTGGTGGTGCGTTCTCTGTAGTATTTTATCTATTCACATCATTAACTATATTTTTTCCATTACTTTGGCACTCAGATGCTTGATGAACTTCTTTTCCACAATTAAATCATTTTCTACTCCTTTTAAGACAATATGAACGATGCTTCTTTCCACACAATGAGTATAAAGAAACATTCTTCTTCATTTCACCGTTGATTTAATATTTTTCCTTGAACTCCATCTTTCATTTCTTGTCAAAACCAATATATGAATTTTTAATAATAACATCATGTTCTTCCATGATATCACTATGCACAATCTCCTCATAGATACTGAAGTATCTTATAGCTAATGACCTTTGAAGACTTTATTTTATTCCACTGAAGAATCGATCAACATTACATTGAGGTTGGATGATAAAGCTATACTCATACCATGAAAGCCTTGTAAAATTTGCCTCATATATACCAATAGATTCATCATCATTTTTCTTAAGCTCATGGAACTCAATTCCCATATCCATTCGATGAATTTGGGTAGGGTACATATTGAAAAATATTTTCTTGAACTCGTCCCATTCCATGGATTCAATTTGATCATGGGGCCTTGTATTCTTAATAATATTCTACCTCTGGTGTTCTTCACCTTCTAAATGGTAAGTAGCCAAAATGACTCTTGCATGTTCTAAACAGAAAATTATGGAAAATATCTTTTCAATGGTACAGATCCACTATTCATCAACATGTGGATTAAAATGCCAATCGAAATATGGTGGATGATGTCTCATGAAGGACTCAATAGAATATTGTTCCCTTCTCTTCTTATTTGGAAGTCCTGAATGATTCATATCTTGTGTTAGTTTAAAAAAAATATTTTTCACTCCATCTCCCGTAAAATATGTTTGTTTTGGAGGACAATAATTTCATTGCCCATAACATTGATCAACACCGTTCCCTCGGGTTCCAGCTGTCGTCTAAAACCCAAAAAGAACAGTGTGAGAGGCAAAAATCATACTAGGAAAACAACATAATCAAGGTAGTTTAATTTCAATCTCTAACATCGTAGGTTTAATCCTAGGTTATTCATGATCATTACCATAATTCTAGGATAGTAATCTATAGTTAGACTTACCCTTATGTACATCCAAAGACTTAGCATAGAAATATCTATAGGGATCTCACTAATGTTTTCGCATCATTGTTTCCAAAGGATGACTAAAACTACTCTCTAATACCAACTATAGAGACCCAAGCCTGACGTACGTGGATATTACATTTCTTTTATGGAATAAAAAATACATGACACAAACATTCTTCCAATGTTCGTATTAGTTTAGTTTCTCTCGAAACTGGAAACATAATCTTCTATTCATGGTAAAATATCTTTATCATCTCCCATAAATATATTCCCCCTTTTTACTACCTAAAACAATTTATTATATCATGGAGAAGAGAAAACATAGAAAGAGTGATCTCAAATTCTCAGTATGGTTTAAAAAACGAAATACCAATCATATTATATTCATAATAACATAACATTCTAAAATCTTATCTTATATAACAGATCATAATATCATGTCATGGGATAAATCATAGAAGTGAAATTTAATCCCAATAATCTTAACATAATACATGAAACATTGTGGAAATAGACATAAGCATAGAAAATCATTTCATATTAGTCCTGGCTCATTTCCAAGACCATTATAGCAGACAAAGTCCACTACAGAACAGAGTTCACTTTTTTTTCCTGTCCTGTATGACTAATCCATATTAACTTATTGCTCCATCCATGTCTGTTTTATGAGATATAAATCAATATCCAATTCATTGGAGGGAGATATAGGTCCCACACATCTCATAATGAATCCATTATTATGTGTGCCACAAAATCATAAATCATACATCAAATCATAACCCATGTAATAAAATTGGATTCTTAAACATCATGCCAACATAAAATATTCCATATAAGATAAAAGCTCTACATAAAAATAATTCCATCACAATAAAGAAAAAATATTATTAAAAATAGGGATAGAAATGTAACCCTATATCTTCATAGATATAAAATAATTTTGATAAAACACTTGAACTTAGTTCTTAATAAAAATAACATTTCTTCTAAAAAAAATTATTTTCTCAATATGTCATGAAATATTAAAAGAAAATAAGTTAATTGAAAATAACCATGAAAATAAGAAAGGAAACTTCATGGAAATAATTCTCTATGAAAGCATAAAAATCTATTCATGTCGTATATGTTAAAAAACATTCTTCTCGTACATATATCAGAAATGTCAAAAAGTATCTCATACTGAAAATGAAAAAAGATTATTTTCATATATTTAATAAAAATTCAGTAATGGGTAAAATTGGATTTAAAAAATTGTAGGATGGTAGAAATAATATTACATATTTAGTAAACATGGACCTGTATTATAAATATTCCCCAACAAATACTTATGTATAAACAATCTCGGATAAAAATTAGATTGTATGATTTTCCCTTACCTTTGGTCTGATATGATTTGTACGTATCCAAAACTACTGTATAATGATTTAAATATTGTAATTGACTTATTCAATAATCAAAGACATTTTTATTTTTACATATATTTTCATATTCATATCTCTTTACTAGTAACATGTCATTGTTACTCGTCTTTTGGGTGTTAACTTCATTATGTTCATATGGATGTTTGGTCAAATAAATAAATTTTTATCTTTTTGTTTTATAGTTATATCATTTACAGAAGGGAATTAGTATAATATATGTAATATTTTTTCATTTAATTCATTTATATAATTTTTCTTTAAGGAATATCATGTATAACTAATCGCATCACATCGTGGAGACAGTAGGTCAGACGTACGGACGAGCGACGATATAAATCCCATTATTGTGGAATATTATTGAAGTGTATAATATATTAAAATATATATCATTTTACAATAATTATATAGAGTTTTTTCTTCCATCATTATACCCATCGAAGTATATTGGTGATGAAAAATAGATTACACCTCGACATGGAGACAGTAGGTCGTACGTACGCACACATAGTGATTTAATTTTTCATAGGATGGATAGAAGATGGAATACGGTTGCTTAATACTCATAATAACATATTAGTATAAAAGTTATACCGGAGATATTTCTTAATAATGAAATAAATCATATATAGAATCTAGAATAAGAATTAAGTTTGAATGAATTAGAAAAGGATATTACTTCTTCTTCGACATGCCTCTTCTAAACCTCCTCCTAGGGAACTAAATTCGATCATTGAGGAATAAAAATACCTATAGTATATCTATATGAATGTGGATAAATTAAAAGGATAGCGGTTGGATGATTTTTAAGGCTAAAAATAGAGTGAAGAGGAGAGGGAGGACGTGCCCTTTTATATGAGTGGAGAGGGGCACTTTTTGGAAACCTCAAAAATATTAATTTATAATAAACTAAAATCCCACATAAAAACCTCCAAAATGAATCAAAATATTATATGTGGAAATAAATTGTTGTAACATCATCAACCAATAAAATATTGACATATTTTTTTTTAATTTTAAATTTAACTTTTTTATTTTTCATTATTTAACGTTTTTTTGTGGTAATAATTTTCTAAATTATAAATGGATATATATACTTACCCATGTGTTGTTAATTGAAAATATTTGGATAATGTATGACATTTTAGACCATATATTTTTTTAATTTTAGATTTTTAAATATTTTTGTGTATTTAAACAATTTAATAATATGTTATTTTTATAAAATATCAATAGTAACAATTTTGATACAATTTATTTATTTGAATTTAAATAAATTACACACCAAATATAGATTCGAAAAAATTTATTTAATAGTTTTCTAACATGTCATATGCATATAGAAAATTCGTGTATAACATTAATTAGTTCATATAATATTTATTTTAATATTTATATAACGATTTATTTGGTATTTCTATTAATAATATAATTACTACAACATTTTTTATAATTAGTTAAAATAACTATTTTTTGCATATAAATTAAAAATAAAATACTATAATGATGAAAAATCATATATAATTAATAATAATACTTTAGGTTGCATTTAGCTTCTAAAAAACCCAACATTAAAATGATAAATTTATTAAATTATGAATTTGAAAACTTTGACATCATTTAAAAAAAATAATATAAGTGTCATAATCCGTTTTATAAGGATCCAAATTGACTAAAAGTAAAACCTTGGATTATTATGGTTTATATATTCTATATAAATAAGATTTTGTAATGTTTTTGGGCCTTTTTATGGGTATTATTATTTTAATAAATACTATATTATTTATTTTCACTAAATAAATAATTTATACATCATTAATTTATAAGCTATTAAGGTAATTTTATATTTCTTTAAAATTATAAATAGATTACCATGATAAATAAAATCATTTTAGATTAAAAATGAGTATTTATAATATAATTTATATTCTGTATAACCTTATATTAAAAATAATTTAATTATTAAAGTTTGAGTAAGAGATATTTCACTTTTCAATAAATAAAATATATTAAATGTATTTATCTCATCCATGTGGGTTCCAAAAGATACCATTTATACCCAATTAATTTTTAGGGTGAAATATAATCATCAAATTATATTAATAGAAGTGTTTGGGTAATATTATAATATTATTTTTAACCTTAATTTAGTGATTTACCACTAACTGTGGTAATTAAAATTTACAATAGTTACTATTTATAATGCCCAAAAATAAAATTCGCCGATTTACACAATTTAGAACTTTTGATTCCTAATATGGAATCCATTTTTCAAAATTCAAAACACATAAGATGAAATAAATAATTTTAAATTGATCATGTTGTTGCGAAAATGGGTTTTAAAAGCTAAAACAGTGAAAATGATTGAAATGATTTTACCTTTTAATTTCATTTATAATTAATTCTAATGACATAAAATATATTAAAAGGTAAAAATATATATTTTTTTACTTTAATTCCATTCATTATTATAATTTAACCATATAAATTATCTCGATGAAAAATGTTGTTTTTAATTAAAATTTAATGTATTTCTACTATTCGTTAAAATAATATTGTTATCAATAAAATATCAAAAATTTATCCAGAGTAAAATTTTATATACTTATTACAAATAATTATTTTATTTTATCCAAAATAACTTTTAAACATGTCTAAAACTATATTTATAAAGGGTCTGCAATCAATAGAAGGAAAAACTACAATTTTTTAAAAATAATTCTTTTATCTGAAAAAATGATTTTGTTCTCATATTGTGTTCTATAAAATATGTTTGATGAATTCCAATGATATAAAATTCCATATTTGGTTAATAAAATTCATAATGCCTAGTTTATATCCCATTAAATAATAATGTATCATTGTTTAGTGAATACTCAGTATCGTGTACAACACAAGCTATCAAGGATGGTCTCTGTTGCGTATAACACAAGACAAGTTAGTGTTTCATGTAGTGAATGCTTCCTTTGGTGTAGAATATAACACAATCAATTCATAGTTCATTTATACATTGATCAAAATCTATACTCAGTGTTGAATTCTATCAAAATAACTTTAAATTGTTTTAAACAGAAGATATCAAATAAATTAAAAAATAATCTTTCTCATAAAATATCGGGGTGTCACATTCTACCTCATTAAAATAAATTTTTCCATTTAAATTATTTTGGTATATAAATAGTTTACTACTTGAAAAAAAATACATGGAAATGCACATTGTAAAAAAGGAATACAAAAACATCATTTTAAAAAGGAACATTAGAAACAAAACAGTTAACCAATGTAACTCATATGAGAAAATAGGTGGGAAGTGAAAACATGTATATAAAAGAGAAATATAACCATCATGTTCTGATGGAGAGGGGTAGAGAACATGGATAAGAAAAATTCAATAATAAAAAATCCATAAATTTGTGATGATCTAAGGTACTATCAGAATAATCAGATATGACTGTACTGGGATAACATATTTGGTTTTCAAGATCCATTCCCTAAAATTGGAATTAATAAATTTTAGGATGATATAAATAATATTACATTAAGGTAACAAGGACATGGAAGATAAATATTCCCCAATAAATACAAAAGTATAAACAATCTCAGATAAAAATAATACTATAAGATTTTCCCTTACATTAGATCTGATATGCTTTGTATGTATCCGACCTTCTTTTATAATGATTTAAATAATGTCATTGAATAATTCCAGAATCATAGTCATTTTTATGATATCATATATAGTCATATTCTTGTGTTTTTGTTAGTAAGATTTCATTATTACTCGTTATTCAGGTGTTAACTCCTTTATGTTTTTATGTATGTTTCGTCGAAACAATTCGTATTTAGCTTTTTAGGTTATATATATATCATTTACAGAATGGTATTAGTATAATATATATCATATTTTTTCATTCAATTCATTTATATAATTATTCTTCATGAAGATCATGTATAATTAATCACATCACATCATGGAGACGGTAGGTTGTACGTATTCACGTGCAACGATATAATCCCATTATTGTGGAATTGTGCTGAATTGAATAATATTTTAGAATCAAAATAATTTTACATATATAATATATATATTTATTTCTCCCATTATTATACCCATCAAAGTATGTTGGTGATGAAAAATAAATTACACCACGACGTGGAGACTGTAGACCATACGTACACACGTGTGGAGATTTCACTTTTCATAGGATGGATAGAAGATGGAATATGGTTGTTTCATATTCATAATAACATATCAGTATAAAAGTGATACTATAGTTATTACTTAATAATGAAACAACTTGTATAGATAAAGTAGAAGAGGAAAGAAGCCTGAAATTATTTGAAATGGATATTACCTCTTCTTCGAAATTCCTCCTCTAAACCGCCTCTTAGGGAACTAAGGATGATCTTATAAGAAGAACATGACCTCTAGTATGTGTCTAAGGAAGTGGAGAAGGAAAATTTATAGGCTTTTTCCTAGATTTAATGCTCAAAATGGAATGAAGAGTAGAGGGAGGAGGTTCCCTTTTATAAGAGAGTAGAGGGGAACTTTTGGAAACCTAAAAAAATAATAATTTATAATAAACTCAAACCACACTTAAAAACCTCCAAAATGACTCAAAATAAAAGATGAGATAAGATATGGGTTAAATATCATCAACCAATAATATTTATACTTGATTTGATTTTATTATAAACCTTAACATTTTTATTTGTCTTTATTTAATATATTTGATTTTATTTGTTGTAAGAATATTCTAAATTTTTAATTCTTATAAATACTTATTTATGTGTTGTTAATTGAAAATATATGGATAATTTATGAAATTTTTGACCACATAAATTTAAATTTGTAATTTGTAATTATTTTTGTTATTTTTAAACAATTTAGTAGTATGTGATTTTTATAAAATATCAATAGTGTCAATTTTGACAGAATACATTTATTTGAATTTAAAAAAAAATCCACACCGAATATAGATTAAAAACAAATATATAATAGATTCCTAAAATGGAATATTAATCTATAAAATTTAAGGAGTACGTTAATTTGTTCATATAATATTTATTTTAATATTTTTAAAACCTTTTATTTGATATTTCTCTAAATAAAATAAATACTACAACCTTATTTTCTAATTATTTAATATATTTATATGTTGAATAAAAATTGTAATTAAAATTATATTATGATTAAAAATATAATATATTTCATAAGATTACTTTTATTCAAATTTATTTTCTAGATAACCCAACATTTGAAATGTTATATTTTTTAAATTATGAAGTTGACCATATTGACATCATTTAAAATAAAATAATATATGTGTCATAATCTCTTTTATAAGACTCCAAATGGAAAAAATGTCAACACTTGTATGATTATGGTTTAGCAATACTCGAACAATAAGGTTTGGTTAAGTGTGTGGGCTTTTTTATGGGTATTATTATTTTAATAAAAACTATATTATTGATTTTCACTAAGTAAATAATTTATGCATCATTAATGTATAAGAAATTAAGGTAATTATATATTTCTGAAAAATTAAAAATTATTTACCATGATAAATAAAATAATTTTAGACTTCAAATGAGTATTTATAATGAAATTTAAATTTTGTATAACCTTATATTAAAAATAATTTAATTATTAATGTTTGAGTGAGACATATTTTTCTTTTCATTAATAAAATAAAATAACTATCTTAATCTCATCCAAGTGGGTTTTAATAGATACCATTACAACCCAAATATGTTTTTGGGTGAAATAAAATCATCCAATTATATTAATACAAGTCTTATTGTAATTTGATAACATTATTTTTACCCTAAACTACCTGATTTACCTTTAATTGTGGTAAATAAAATTTACCGTGGTTACTATTCATAATGATCAAAAATAAAAGTAGACTATTAACATAATTTGGACCCACTAATTGCAAATATGGAATCTATATTTACAAATTCAAATCACATAAGGTTTCGAAATTAATTTAAAATTAATCCCTTTGTTGAGAAAACATGTTTTAAAAGTTAAAACATTTCAAGAGATTGAAATGAATTTACCTATGAATTGAATGTAAAATTAATGTTAATGAAATAAATTATATTAAATGGTAAAAATAAATTGTATTTGTACTCTTAAAACAGTCAATATTATAGTTTAATCATATAAATTATCTCTATGAATAAATTTGTTTTCAATTAAAATTTAGCATTTTTTTATTGTTCATCAAAATAAGAGATTTGTCAGAAAAAATATCAAAAATTTATCTAGAGTAGATTTTTAAATCATAATTCCAAATAAGAATTTTAATATGTAAAATTGAAATTGTCAGCATGTCCAAAAATATATTTAAAATTCATGTTCCATCAAAAGGCGGTAGAACTGAATTTTTTTAGAAATACTTCTTTTATCAGAAAAATTGACTTTGTTCTTATATTGTGTTCTATAATATAATTAGTATGAATTCCAATGATATAAAATTAAAAATTTGGTTAATAATAATCAAAACAGCTAGTATATATGCCATTAAATAATAACGAGTCTTTGTTTAATGAAAACTCTGTGTTGAGTACAATGCAAGCTATCGAGGAAGGTTTCTCTTGCTTGTAATGCAAGAAAAGTCAGTTTAGAATGTAGTGAAATCTTCTTTTACTTTAGAATATAACAAAATCCAATCTTAGATCATTTTTACATTGAACAAAATATATAAACAGTGTTGAATTCTATCAGAAAAACATTAAAATGTGTGTAACACAAGACATCAAATAAATTAAAAAAGAATCCATCTCATACTATCTCAGGGTGTCACATCCATGAATATATGAGAGTGAATATGAATAAAGCTAAGGAAAATGATGATGAACAATTACATACCAATAAAATCGTCCTTTAAAGCATCTAGATTCACTTAAAAATCTATCCAAAATCAAGATGAATTGTCTCCACAGACTAGGTTGGGATAGGAAATAAAATTAGGATATGATTAGGGGAATACTAGTTTCTTAGGGTGTTAATAAGATTTTATCCAAAAAATTATTGATCTAATTTTTAACATATCATTGCTATGGCACAGAGTTAGGCAAACCATGCACTAACCATGCACTGACCACTACCTCCAAACCGACCTCGCATGGCTTGATCACATGGCTTGAAAAACTGTTCACTAATCATGATAAACCACACAATCAAACATTTCATAGTTTCTCAAAGGTGGAAACAAATATTGGAAATACTATGTGTATAACTTTGTGTATACCTAGTTGCCACTATTTTAGTTGCATAGGTTTTAGGAGCTGCTACACAGTTTCAAATAACTATGATCAAACCGATCTCCTTTATATAATCAGTCATAACATGTCAAATCACCTCTATACATTCAAAAATATATACCAACAAATGTATATACATAAAATACAAAAATAAAGTTTAAATTTCTTGAAAATGGGGGTGACACACACATTGATCCCCATTTTTTCAAAAATACCATCACAAATATCTTCCTATCCTTTTTAACCATGTCTTAGAGATTTAAAAATTCCCAAATGCCCAACCTTTTATCTCTTAAGGTTTATTCAAAAGTTGGTTTCCTAAATAAGGGGTTATTATATTTACAGACATATTTTTAAAATCAGTCTTCATTCATATCCTCCAGAAAATCAAAATCCTTATTTACTATACTGAAATGTTTTTTTGTTATTGGTAAATCCAATTTAGACCACCTTTACATCATATTATAAATAATAACATCTTTCATTTTGACATGTGTAATCCCACCTCCATGAAGTGATTTGATTTTCTTCATGGCCTCCATATGTGGTTGGGAATATAGATGGATTTAATTTATATATAGAATATTAATTATATTATTATGATTATTTAATGTTATACTATATTTTACCATTTTTTCTATCCATTGGAAAATGAATACATTATTCTTGTGTACGTATGTTCTACAATCTATATAAAGGGGAGAAATTCGTTTTTGATCACCAAAATATATAGATGGTTATAAAATATTATGTAAGGAATAAATATGGTAAATATAAAATGAGTAATATTCATGAGATGATAAAACCATGACCAAGGATTAAAGACTAAAACCCTCGAACCGAGACATGTATGGAAAATATATTTGTTTTCACACGAATAATTATTTTAAAGAAGAATTCTTAATAAAGGGGTATTTTTAAATTACAAGTGAATAATATATTAAAAGTTAAGTATGAATATATATCTTTAATAGATTCATAAAAAATATAAATCAATTATATTGGTACATAATAGTGATTTTGAATAAATTCAGGACCTATGGTATGGGTTTATGTTACAACCTCATTTATTATTGGGATTTACTAAAATAAACTTAAAATGGGGGAAAAAATATAACACTTATTATTTAAAACCCCTATATTATCGACTCCATAAATTAATATAGGAGAATTCAATTATTAGTTCCATTTTATTCTTTTTGGGACTAAACATGACTACGAAATTTATTTTATTAAAATCTAATCTTATTTCCAATTTGGTTGAATGTTATTTATTCCATGTACACATTATTTATAATGTTTTCATGAAAGTTTTTTGTATGATAAAATAGTAGTTTAAATTCATTTTATATTATATTTGACAATATTTTCAAAGGATAAAATTTAACTTTTATTTTTATTTATTAAAAGGTTATTAAATATTTGTTAAAAAAAGTTTGAAAAGAATATTTTTTAACATCAATTGAACAAACAAATTTTTTCATAATCAAAATCTTTATTTTCTATTAAGATAAATTTATGACATTAAATTTTTATTTAAAATTAAAATAATATTCTTAAGATTCTAGAAATATTTTTTTAATCAATTTTTATATAAAAAATATTTTTATAAGTTTTTTAATTAATGGTTAAAATATACATTTAAAGGTATTTTTATTCTATTTTAACTTCATTATATTTCTTATTCTCATCTAGTGATTATATCTAATGATACCATCTATTATTGTTCCCCAAATGTATTATGATTATATTATGAGAAGCCCTATAAGGCATGTTTCATTTTCACTAGTGATGCTATGATCAAATGATGAGTATTTCTATGATCTCATGTCCAAAATATATATTGTTTTAATTATGTGACCCATGAATATGTTAAATTTCCCTAAGGAATTGGTTGATTATTGATATATCATTAGACAATATGAATATAGTTGTGGATTGAAGTCAATATATTATGGAAATTTTTACACTATATAATGATGGTCCTCGATATGAGACTTGACTAATGAAATAATTTTATATACATATATTTGGTCCATAACTCTTATTAATTTTTCTTATAATATGATCTTAAGGATCGGTTTTGATTAAGGATGATTCCACATTCTTGTGACTCTGACATTTTAAAATTCTAATGCCTTATGCCATGACTTCATATTTATGATCATTGAAAAAATTGGTCTGTACTATCTATTTTATGAATATTATCTCATACACTTATTCTTATCTTATTCTGGAATATAATAATTAATTAATATTTTCCATGTTTTCCCTTACTATGAAGTTGACTCTACCTTTCCTATGTTTCCATTTTTTATAGGTAATTAATAATGGGTTTACATATGATATTTATAACATGGTTTCTATGAGAGATGAAATTAGTGGGATATGGTGATGATATTTCATTAAATATGTTAATTGTGTATCATGTTTATACAGACAATAAACCTTTTTTTGTTATGGGTCATGAATTATTTGGAAATTTAATGAATATTCATAAAAAATATTGGAATATTTATATATGATATGACCAAGTAACCTCATTTGGTATTAGGGAATTTTTTATTTATTTTCGGGGTTTTGGTTATGTAGAATATGAGGACAAAACATAAGATAAAATAAAAAAAACTGCATGTGATATTGATTGAACCTTGAATTGTTTTCAATTGACATGAAGGTGTAAAAATTTAGGACATCTTATAAATGATTTTCATGGTTATATGTATGTCCACTGTAATAATTGTATCTTCATGGTTATAATATATTTTTGGGATTTAGTAAATTTTTATGAACCAAGATAAATAATGATAATAATTAATATTTTATAGAATTTAATTACTATATTATTGAGAAACAAAACATCATTGAAGATGTAATGAAAAATATAATTTATATAGTCTTCTACGTTTTCAGGCCATGAATCATGTTGAGATTAAAAATGATAAATGGGGGTAATAACTAACCAATGAACATTTTATGGGGATATATATACCTTTTTATAGTTGGTAATATGATCCATAAGTTATAGAGCAGTTGTTAAATGACATTGTAAATATATTTTCCATTATTGAGTTCATAAATAATGAAATGGTTTTCTTAGTGGTATATCATTAGGAAGGAAATATAGATCAACCTTTGATTCTTATTATGAAATGTGGGGAGTGGAAGAAATTGACTCCATGGAATATAATTTTTTTAAGAGGGTATCTTTCAGAATGTAATTTCAGTAAAATAATTGCATGAAAATGGAAATTAAATTCCATAAGCATAAGTAGAAAGATGTTGAATCTATTATTTCATATGATGTATTAAACCTGTATTATATCAAGGAGATTTACTATATTGTGTTTATTTAATATAGTATTGAACACTAAAAATCACTTATAGAACACATTGCAAACATTATATATGAATTATGATTTAAATAATAAGTATTTCAAAAATTTAAGGAACATGTACTAATTAAATAATAACATGAACATATGAATAGTAGTATGAACCTTTATTAATAGTAATTTAGACTAATGCATAACAACATCACCCAAGAATTTATAAATAAAGTTTATTATTATTATAAATAAAATTATGATACAATTATATCATAGTGTTTAAAAATTAATATTTTAAAAGTTAATATTTAAGTCTTTATATTTTTGTTTGTCATAAATATATAATTAAAATAATATTATTAATAAAATGAATGCAAAGAAAATTAATTTTCCTAAAATTTATTCATAAATAATTTTTTTTCTTATAATTTTTGGATAATTTAATGTGACCATATTTAATTTTTTTGAGTGTTATAAAATCAGTTATAATTATAAAAATTGTATTTTTTCGTAAATCATGATTTTAAATAAAAATTAATTTTCTCATATTTAGAATATTATTTTTAATAAATGGTGTTAGATTTTGAATTATACATGTTGAAAAAATGGTTATCTTTAATTTTTGGGATTTTTCTGAAATACTTGAATTTTTAGAGAATAGTAAAGTATGATCATTTACAGTATAAATACATTATAAGATAAATATAGTATCAATAAAGTCATTATTGTTTTAATAACCCATGTTTCTAAATCACATTAACTTATTAACTTATAAACTCACAAGAATCAACAATATTGTTTGTCTTAATAAAAATAATAAAATAATGAATAAAATAATGACAAATCACCCATCTCCTTGACTATAAATACCACCCCTCACCACCCCTTATACTCACAACTCTAATACATGAATATCATCAAAATTAATTCAAAATAATAATCCCTAGTCTATCCCATATAACCTGGAGCTCTAGTTCTTTCAAAAATGCCAAAACCAATCCCTTTAAGGAGGTTCTCAAGTAGTAGTATCCAAGTTGTAAATCCTTTTCATTTTCCTTTTATTTTCATTAACATTCTTTTCTATTATTATTATCTCCTTAAATATTATATCCAAATTATCATGATAAATCTAGTATCATCTATACACTGATATTATATCATGTTAATTCAATATCCATAGTCAAACTACTTTATATATATATATAGATATATATATCTATTTTATCTTAAAAACAAAATCATTAATCGAGAGGTTTCGTTTTACAAGATCGATGGATGAAAAAAAAAATTCGTAATTTAGCCTTAATGGATTATAATTAAAACATTATTATGGTTAAATGAGAATATATTTTATGTATTAAAACAGTTGTTATGTTTTTGGAAGTAGTATAGTTACATAATACTAAACAATAAAACAAAATGTGTTCATTATGATCGATAAGAGCCGTAATAATGTAAATGATTATCACTAAATATCTTACCTAATCATTCATCGTCATACCAAAAAATTATATATATAACCATTAAATTTTTTTCCTGAATATTACATAAATTCCATTATGGAGAATTATACCAATTCCACTTTAACATTCATACTCCTATAAAAGTATACCAATCATGAAAACCAAGGAAACGAACACACCTGAGCACTATAAATATATATTAGAACTCATAAAAAGGTCATAAATGAACTTAATAAAATTATAATAAATAAACTAAATTTAGATAATGTTTTGAGTTAATTAATTAATCTATTTAATTTTATTATCGAGGATGTTGAGGTCAACTGCATAAAACATTCAAACATAAGGTAAGAGTTTTTACCAGAACCTCTATTTACTTTCGTGTGACTTTTTTCCCTCTTTATACCAACAACATTATTAATTATTAGTATTTACTCCTTCTAAATTATTTTTTAATGTTATATATATATATATATTTACAAATCATAATCCTTATTTATTTTATGGATAAAAGCATGGTTTAAAAGGATCTTTCTCAAATTCATCATGATAGAAAAGCCCATTTCTAGAGAACTTATTGAATTATTACATATTTTCAACTCCACACTATTGTCTATTATTTGCAACACTTTTTTTTAAAATAAATAATTTTTTTTATGAAATATATATCTTAATTCACTACTAGTTTTCTACAATTATAATTCCAATAGAACTCATCCTGGAAATGTTAATTAGTATTCATCTAACGAATTACTCAACGATTTTATAAGAGTATTTTCATCAACATCAACACTCATGTCAATTATAATGATAAATTGGGATTATTATTTTATGATATCATCCACCATATTTCAGTTAATATTTAAGGATTATTCTAACTGTGGATATTCTATCTTTATATCATTCACCATATTACTCTGAATGGTTAGTGTTTATATTTACTAATTGGGGAAAGCAATTTTCATTTAATTTATTAGTTTCAATTTGAATTTATATATTTATTATGTTTCCACCCTATTATATAAGTAATTAATTGGACTTAGTAAGTGGTGGGTGGGTCCAACTATATTCTCTTAGTGCATTGGTTGGTCTCATGAGAAAAACTATCCTGGGTTTTTACCTATTGTGTATAGTGTCTTAGTCGATGCCTTGATGGTATGATTATGATGTTTGACATTATACAATACTTAATTATGAAGATAGTAATTGTTTTGACATGAGACTATTCAACTAGTACATCATCCATGGATATTTTTTGTTAAGGAATTATTAGTTTTTACTTCCTTCCATTTTATGCTCATGATTATGTTTTAATGGTATGTGTACTTTCAGATATTCACAATTTTTAATATTGTTTATTCCACTATATTACATACCCTTACATAGAATCAGATATCACTAGTTTATTATGTTTTATTTTTTTCTAAGGATGTGATGATTTTTATTATAAATGAATTTTGAGGATAATATAGATGTTTATTGGCATTTACAATATAGTTACTATGTTGTACTTTATTCAAAGTTGTAATGATGCCATTTTATATTTATCTGGTTTTCCAATGAAACTAAACAATTAATTTATTTCGTATATGCCTTCCGTTTAATCATACCAATATGATTATCTATGGAGAGGACATAAAGATACTAGGTCATGGGTAGTTATTGTTGGTGTCAGAGAATGTTTTCTAGAAGCCTTGGAAACTAGATTAAAAAAAACATATATTATAAAACATATCCCTAAGATAGACCATGGGTATAATAATACAATAACATCCATGAATTTTGGTAAGTAATAGATTATGTGGGTCCTTCTTCAATGATATCTCAATGTGAATACTACAAGTGGACTTGGTTGTAGCATAGATATTCCAAGGAGTAACAACTCTAACAAGGTGTTCCAAGCCTGACATGGGGAAACCTGATACATGATAAAAGAACATACTGGGCACTCAGTTTGACACTTGAGGGGGATATGTTAAGGATAATTCATATTTTCATTACAACCCATTATTATATATGTTAATGTCAATAAGTCTAAAAAGAAACCATAATTATAATTATGAGATTAGACATGCATAAAGTTTTTTTTTTTGTTTTATGGGGTTTTCAGGATTGATATTATACATTGTGATTCATAAACTAATTTATTGTATGACATTATTTAGCAAAGGATCCAAGTGGAAGAAATGGAAACTACATGAACACACATTTAAAATGTTGGGATTTACCTCCTATGAAATATAATGATGTCAGAACTGGAGTTGTGATTAGTGTTGAGTGACTTATGACTATACTGGGAAAACTGACTCAGGTTATAAAAAATAATCGTTCCCGTATAGAGAATCCTAACCCACAACATGGTGGAGAAATGTTAGAAAACATTATGTGATAATAGCCACCATTATTCCTGAGACTACAAACCCATTTATTATGGAGTATTGGACAAGTTATTTAGAGAATATATTTCCCAATTTGGGAAGTAACAAATGGGGGATGGTTGTCCTGGCCATTTATCTTCAATTAAGAGATAAATATCAATGGTTCTAATTAATACAAAAAATAGGAGAAATAAATTATAAGTATGGAATAGATGTATTTTAAGGAAATTTTCCTAGGAAAATATTTTCCTTTGGAACAATAAAAAGATATGAAAAAGGACATTATTGAATCTGAGGAAAAAAGGTGGATGAGAATGTTTCCCAGTATAAAGAAAAAATTACAAGGGTATAAATAAATTATGAATACTACTTATGTAATCCATTGATTAATATTGATTTATTCATTAATGATTTAATGATATTACTAAAAATATAACTACTCTCCCGAAAATATTTAGTGTACGAATATATAGTATCATATGCTATTAATACAGAAAGATAATTCTCTAAGTCATATGAATTTAATTAAAATAAAGTGAAGAAGAGGGATTCTAAACACTCAAGAAGAAGAAATAAAGAAAATGGGAATAATGGAAGAGTTTATTTTCCATTTTTTGGTAATTTTGGGAAGAAACCTCCTTGTAATTCACCGAAGGGTATGGTTGTTTGTTACATGTGTAGAGTAAAATACCTCCAAGCATGTGATTATAAGGGAAAAAAGAAACTACCAATGTTTAATCCTATAATTTTAAAGTGATGGGATATTATTAAAATGATTTTCCTAAGTTTAGTGACCCTATCCTTTTACAGACATCATTACAATATTTTAATAATAATCAATCAACAAATTAAAATACATGTATCATAATGTCTAGTGTCTTGGAATACTAGGTACATAAAACTAAAAACCCTGGGACAAAATAGTTTTTTTTCTTTTTAAAATATGTTATGAGCTCCTAACATCCTTTGATCCTTTAAATATTCATAGGATAACCTATGGAAAAAATGAAAAATGGGATGAGCTAAAAATCCCAGTAATGGAACAATCATTAAAATAAATCTTAACACATGGGTACGAAGGCATAATATAATGTTATAAAATGGCATGGATCATGATTAAACATAAACAATCATGATGATTGATCATATAATAATTGAATAATTGTATTTTGGATGCAATCTAAAACACAAATATTTCATGAGTTGAGGGTCATTAAACATAAAAGAGTAGATGTCAAATCTCATTGCACATATAGGAGTACAAGTCAAGGATTATTGCTAATAAAGGAGCACAAGTCATGGAAAACCGCACAGACCATTGCGTAAAATACCACATGAGACTAAACATTACCCAATTAATTTGAGATCTATATAATATTACCCACCATAAAATGTTCACAAATATTATTTCCACATAAAGAACCATACATAAGTAATCAAACATAAATATATGGGTTACGAAATGGTAAGAATTGGGTATCATAATCATGTCACATGCATAATAAGTGAGTGTAACATAAAAGTGTCCATAAAAGAACCAAAATAAATAATACACTAAAATTCATAAATAAATATATACCATGATAAGTGATTTCAAACTAATTTGAAAAGTGTGTTTATGAAACATTAAAAGTAATACATTTTTGTATTTTTTAAGGGAAAAAATTCCAAATTCTATAAAATATAAAAGGAATAATTGTTTTTATAAAACCAGAATTGAACCAATGTATTTTTTATGATAAAATGAGTGATTTTAGAAAAATTATGGTATATTAAAACATATTATGAAGAACCCTTGAGGATGGGTAATAATTAGTGAATTTCCCTAAAATCGGGCTTCATTATTGGGATGAATTGAGTTGGGAACCTTTTAAAAAATGTGTATCCTTGAAAATATGGATGAATTTATATTGATACATGATATTGGAACATATAAAAATCATTTATAACATTTAAATAAAATTAATATATAATTTTATTTTGGTAAAAAGAGAGGGAGAATAACCCACATGAATAATGGTGGTTCAAGTAGAATCCATTACCTTATGTCTGAAATGATTCTGCACTCGATCTTAATGTCCTAAATAATCAAATTATAACCATTATTTAATTATACCATGACAATTTATAAATGTTTTTTATTTTTTATTATTTTATTAATTTTATTTATGTCCTTTTTGGTGGGTTATGAAATTCAATTTCATTGCTGGGATGAATGAGTTTCATTGGATTTCATGATATGTTTACATGTATTTGTGTTTTGAAAATTACGTATAATGAGGATTGATGTCTATAAATGAAATTTTATGTTATTAATAAACTTATAAAATATTAAAATACCATTTTTTCAATACGTTAGGATGATTCATTTGATAAATTAATGAAGATAATATTTTAGATTAATTTAGTATTTTTTGATCATAATGAATTCATTTTGTTTTATAAAATACTATCATGTGTAAAAGATGAGTCCATAACATTAAATGAGATATAATAAATATACTAAAATCTGGTTTATCCATAAAAATGGTCTCATGACCAGACTTGATGGTGAAATTAAATGATGAAAGCATGTCGTCCATGAAGTATGTAGATTGGCACCTCAAACAAAGTTTTTTCATTCCTAAAATAAAAATGGGAAGAGAAGATATTTGATGAAGAATTATCCTATAGAAAAGATAAAATTACAATATATATGAGATAATAGATTTTTCATGCCACTTGGAAAATGTAATGCGAAGATATAAAAAGAAAATAATGGAACATGAAAAAGAAATTGATAGAAAATTGAAGAGGGTTTTACCTCACGATTCCTTATTCTTGAGAACCTCTTTAATGGATTGGTTTTGGTCTATAGGTAATAAGAAAATTGAATAGATGTGGGGGAGAGGTTTCAGAAGAGTATTAGGTATAATATATACAAGTCTCATGTCTAGGGAGCTGTGAGGAGAAGTGGTGGTGATGGGTGGTATTTATATTGGAGGAGTGACATGTTTTCTCATTATTTTATTACTTATTTTATTATTTTACTCAAGACAATAAATAATGCTGATTATTGAGAATAAATATTATAATTTTATCATGAAAATTATAAAAAAATGGTCATGTAAATCATATGTGTCTTAGAAATGACTCAATAATTCATTTATTTATATATACCTTCAATTACCACATTTCACTATTCATAAAAATTCATGTATTTTTAAAAATTCCCAAACATTCACCTTAAAAATATTTTAACATGGAAGTTTTATAAATAAACTGCATTTTGGGATTTTTTTTAATTATAACTTTAATTTCTATTTATAATCATTATTTACTTGAAAAATAAAAATTATAAAATTAAATCTTCTTTTCCAACAGATTGAAAAATTAATTACATGTCATAAAGTTATCTTATAATAATATTACATAAAATAAATAATTAATGAATACATGTTTTAAAAATAAACTTTCTTTTAAAATTTTAAATTAATCAAAAAAATTTAATTAAACATATTTAAGTTATAAAATTACCAACAATTATTTAATATTTTTTTGAATATTTATTTATATATACTATAATATAATTATATCATATTCTCACTTATAAGATGGATAAAAATAATTTATACTTCAATTAGTGAGGTTACTATTCAAATGTCTATTTTAATATTCATAAATGGAACATTACTCTTCCAATAGTTAAGAAACTATTTCATTAATATAGGTTCCTTATCTACTAGAAACACTTCTTATTTCATTCTTTTATCTTTTATAAATCTTTTATTGTTTTTATATGTTTTTATAATATATGAGAAAACTATAAGAAGGTAATTTCGATAGATAAAACATCAGGTCATTAAATGTTTCCCCCATTATGAAATACCACCTTCAAAATTTCTTTTTTACATTCTAAGTTGAAACCAAGTGTAGGTACTTCTCCTTCATCACTTTTTCTGGTTCCCCTGTTGCCTCTTTATACTAATTGTTATTCCAAAGTACATTGACCAAGTGAGTGGTATTTTTGTGAGGAACATTATCTCTATGATCCATGATATTCACTAGATACTCCTCATAATAATGATCATTCTCCAACTATACCACCTCTGAAGTCGGTACATGTAAATGATTTGGTATGTACATCCGCAAGATGGATATGTGGAAAACATCAGGTCCTTAAGACATGGTTGTTGTAAGTGATAGTCTATAGGAAAAATCATCGACACGATCAAGGATCTCAAAGGGACTGATGTACTAAGTACTGAGCTTCAATTTCATCCCAAATATAATGATTGTATTCTACAAAGATATACAGAGGAATACCATGTCTTCGACCTTAAACTTTAGGTCCTATCGATGATTATTTTCATAACCCTTCTCTTGAATTTTGGTTTCCTTGATTTTTTTTGTTGAACAGTTTTCACCTTGTACGACATTTCATTGAACATTTTAGGTACATCTTACGTTCACTAACATCATCCCAATATTCCATTGTTTTTCACCTTTTCTTACGAAGGACTTCATATTGTGAAATTTGGTTTCTCAAGTTGAAACTATAATTGTAGGGGAATTCGATGTGTAGTGTATGTTGGTACCATCCTCCATTGAAGTATATAGAAAATTTTATAAACATGTCTTCCAGTTTTAAAATTTTCTTATTATATTAGGTATCAATTTGAGGATGAGAGGCCATAATTAATTTTTCTCAGTTCTTATAGCATGTTGGAGTCTTTTCCAGAACATGGAGGTGAATCTCAGATCTTTGTCAGATACAATAGATAGTGGTACTCTATATATCCTTTCCACTACTTTGATTTATATATGTGTAATTTTATCTTATGGTAAGTCCTTTAGATTTTGATAAAGTGATATGTCTTTGTAAGTGGATCCAAAACAACCCATATAAAGTTTTTTCCTTTAGATTTCTTTGGATTTCCAATGACAAAGTCCATGGTGATGTTTTACCATTTCCATGTTGGTATGGGTAATGATTTCATCATCCCATTATAATTTTTTTCCTTTCATCCTTCACTTGTTAACATATCAGTCAGTTTGATGTATATTCCAAAATCGCCTTTTTCATATTGACCCACCAAAAGTTATTCTAGAGATCTTGATACATCTTTGTGCTCCCTGGGGGGAATATAGATGGTTGAGCTATGTGTTTCATTTAGAATATCATTCTTTATCTCTATATTTTATGGTACAGATAGTTGTGATCCCAATCTTACGATTCTATCCTCATCTATCTTGAACTCGATGGATATCCCATTCTTGATATCTTCTATCTTTTTCTGAATTTCACATCATTTCATTGATCATCCATTATTTTATCCATAAGGGATTATTGATATATCATTTGTGAAAGGATTCAAGATGTTCATCAATCAATGATTCCACATTCTACACATTGTATGTCTATGAATATTAGATCTGTATCAATATCCATCATGGATAAAGATACATGAATGTTTTTATATACAACATCTTCCAACTTATATGACTTATTCGGTAGGTAATTCGTTGATAAATTATAATATATGATAAGATCTAGACATATTAACTAGAAAATATTAAAATACTTATGTGTGAATATTTATTTGAGACTCTTGTGATCAGTATATATCACAATATATTCCCCATAGAGATAATTCCACCATATTTTCAATGAAAATATCATAGTTTGAAACTCCAAATTATGCATAGGATAGTTTTTGTCATGAATTCTTTACTACCTTGAGGAGTAGTCTATAACTTTATAATTTATCATTAGAATGCAGTAAAATCCTTTCCTTGTTGATTTTATTACCACAAGGAGTTATCCACTTTTCAAGAGTGTGAGTTATGGTGCAGTGATATGCCTCTTTTTAAGCTTCGTAAATATTCACTCACATTCTCAAGTATTGAAAAAAATCACTCCCATCCGTGCCAGCTAGGATATTGGGTTTGAAAATCATGATGAGTAATTAAATATCATTAATAATAGTCATCTATACCAAGAAAATTTTTTATATCAATTACAGATGTTGGATTAGTCCACTCTTCGATTTCTTTGACTTGGAAGGGTCCACAGATATTCCATTATGGATGATTACATGAACCATGAATGATACTTCCTCTATCTAGAAATCACATTTACATTACTTTTCATAATGTTCATACCTTTTAAAAGTATTAAACACAGTATTCAAATTCTTATAATGTTCTTATTTTCTCATGAAGCATATCTGAATATCATTGATAATGACTACAAATGTTTTTGAGGTAGATTATAAGGACTCTATTAATTAAATACAGGAATATTATTGGGGAATTAGTGAGTCTAAAGGGCATCAATATGATCTCATAGTGTCCATACATTGTTCGAAAGGAAGTATTGGAAATATATTCCTTTCACACCTTTTATTGCCGATATCCCAACCAAAGGTCCAACATAGGGAAATAACTGGCACCACATAACTAATAAATCAATTCATCAATCCATGGTATAGGATACATGTTCTTTATAATGTTTTTATTAAGATCACGATAAAAAATTTAGAGGGGAATTGATCAATTCTTCTTCACAATGAAGAGGATTGGGGCACACCATGTTGAATAACTAAGGCATATAAAACACTTTTCTAGTTTCTTTAGTAACTACTTATTCAGTTCTTCCATCTCAATAGTGTCCATTCAATAAGGTGTCATTAATATAGGTAGATATCCAAAAATAAGATCAATTGAGAACTCAACCTCTCATTCTAGAGAAATTATAGAAAATTCTTTAAGGAATACATCAGTGCAATCCATCATGATGGGAATATCTTAGAGCATGATTATCTCCTTTTACTTAATCATTTTACCAAGATATGATTTCTCACAAGGAAGTATTATCCAAACATGAGGTGATTATTTTTAATGAGAATTATCTTTCTCCTTAAAAATGTAATGAATTATAGGTTCCTTTGGGGTGTGAAGTGTGATCTCCCTTTCCAAACATTTGGTGTCAGTTTTTTCATAAATACAACCAATCCATTGAAAAAATAGAATAAAACTACACCTAATGAAGTAAGACAAGATTTTATGGGAGGTTCAATCCCCAAACATTAACTGGGGAGGAGTTATGTATTTTGGAATCAATAATTTATCCACTATTTGTTCTCGTAGATAACTCAATCTCTAAATTTTGAGGTGGTTATTAAATAGTTATTCTAAAATGTATGATATGATAGAGTGCGTAGAAATATAATCAAATATAATGTTCCAATTTTGTGAATGAATAACCATCATACCTGTCACCGCATAATTTTTTTGATTTAACATCAATAATTGTGGTAGTAGAGACCCTTCTTTATTGCTTATAAGGTTGTTTTTTATTACCTCAAAAAACCTCGGGATTACATAATTGGTTTTCAAAGTTCCCATGTTCATTGTAGTTGAAGATTTTCACTAATAGATAAGAATTGATATGATCAATACTTTTCTCTTCCACAGTAGTGGGATTCATCATATCCCTTAGTAATTTCGTAGCCACATGACTTATTCCTCTACATTTGAAGAATTTCATGGTTCCCTTTAGAGAGTCCCCATGAGGTTTCTTCCAAAAATTTTGACATGTGGGAAATTCATTGTTTTTTACATCATGGGATTTATTTGATGATACACTAATATTAGACTCCGTTTTCATCTTTTTTTTTCACCAAGCCCATGAGAACATTGAGAGTCCCTGCTCTCCATTTCAACCATGAGATCACCATAGAAAATCTCTTAATAACTGTCGAAGTCTCAAATCACCAGTACTTTTCATAGAATCATCTTTAGTCTATTAAGGATGTGATCCACCTTGATTTCAGTGTTCATGAAAAAACTATAGGTTTATCTTTCAATCCATGTAATGATTTAATCAAACACACTGATAGACTCATCTTACCTCTACATAAATCTAAGGAAATATCTTTACCTCTTGACATGGAGGGTTTTCGTAAAATATTTATTGATTTTTTTTCATGAGTTCCTCCCAATACATAGAATAAATTTCATACATGGACTTCTTAATTATTATTAGTGTCCACCGCTGATCAGATTCTCCATTGAAACAATAGAGCACCAAAAAAAAATTTCTTCTTTCGAGCACTACAGGACATAGAATATCTTTTCAATGGAGTTAATACATTTTTACAAGAATATGTAATTGAATGATTCAATAAAAATTGGAGGCCTTTTCCACATCCAGGATTAGATGGAAACATTATCTATCCTCAGATAATGAATACAACCTACATGATTTAAGTTGTTATTCAAATCATGATCCAGTTGAGAATGTAACATCTTGATGTTTTGATAACTTGTTGCCATCATATTTGGAATTTCATTAGGGCAGTCATCACATCCCCTATCAAATTGATTGTTATAACATGTTCTTATATTTAACACAATTATCTAAGAAAAATAATGTGTGAGTAGGGGGCTTTAATACTTATCTAATAAGAATAAAAATTAATCTTTAATCATAAAAGGATAAAATATTTAAGGAAAAGTATATCCTAAATTGTGATTCCCTAATTTTCAATCTAGGTTATCCATGATATGTTTCCTAAAAAACATTTATGGTAATTTTATTTTATCCCTTAATATTGGTTTGTAATGTGCCTATGAATCTACCAAAGCATATCCCTCAGGAGTGTCAAATGAGGTGCATAGTACGTCCCGTTGGTGTGTACCCAGTTATCCCATGTCTGGCCTGAAACACCTTTTTAGAGATGTTACTCTTTGGAAAATCTATTCTAGAACCATTCCCACTATTAGTATTCACACATGGATGTATTTTATTGATGGAACATTTATTCTATACCAAAATATAGGGACGTTTTATCTTACTTAGTATTATCCATATGGTTATTACTAAAGTGATATATTGGTAGTCTCAAATAATAACAAAAATTTTTCTCTATTAATAACTACATTGACACTATCCTTCTAATCATATCATAAAATGATGTTAAAAAAATTAAACATCAAATTTCACGACAAATAATGTAAGGTCTAGTGTCTTGGAAGACTAGGAACATAAAACTAAAAACATGAGACTGAAAAACATTTCATTATATAACATATGTTATGAGATACTAACATCCTTTGATCCCTTACATATGTATAGGATATCCAAGGGATAATATGAACAAAGGGATGATATAAAAATATGAGTAAGGTAATAAAAATTAAAATAAATCATATCCTATGGGTTTGAAGGAATAACACAATGATATAAAAAGGAATGGAACCTGATTAAACATAAGTAATTATAACATGGGATAATATAATTATTGATTAATAGTAATGTGGTATAAACATAAAACATGAATTTACCATTATTGGAGGCTCATTTCCCATAGGGTAACATGATCTAATTCCCTTTGAACATAGAGAAGCATGATTCAAGGATCGTTTCACACAAAGGAACATGGGTTAAGGATAACCCCCATGACAGTTACACATAATGTCTCAGGAGTCTAAAATTTACCCAATGAATTATAGTGATAAATGTGTACACCCAACATAACATGTTCTTGAATATTCTCTCCACATAAAGATTCATACATAAGTAATCAAAAATAAACATAAGGGTCACCCATGGAATGAATTAAGTATAACAATCATGTTAAAAAATAATAAATGAGTGTATCATAAGTTTATACATGAAAGTGAGGAATTAATTCATACATGTAAATTCAAAAATAAATATATATTATGATAATAAATATCAATCTTAAGTGAAAATTGGGTTTATTAAACTTTTGAAAAAAAACATTTTATTACCGTTTAAGGGAAAACATTCAAGATTCATCAAAATTGAAAATGAATACTTGTTTTTATAAAACAAGAATTAAACCAAAGTTGTTTTTATGATAAAATTAGAGAATTTATAAAAGAAATTGTATAATAAGATAGATAATGGATCACTCTTCGTGATGGGTCGTAATTCGATATGTTCCCTTAAATCTGGCTTTCTTATCTAGAAGAATTTTGTAGGGAACCTTAAAAAAATATATCCCCAAAAATAAGAATGAAATGGATTTTGATACATGATATTTAAAAATATAAATATAATTTATAAGATTGAAATAAAAATTAAAAAATATTTTATATTGGAAAAAAGAGAAGAACAGTTTCCTGAAGGAATAATGGAAGTTCGAGTAGAATCCCATACCTTATGTGTCAAACGATTCTGCACTCGATCTTAATGTCATGAATAATCAAATTATATTCATTAATTTTTAATTCTAGTACAATATATAAATGTATTTGATTTGGTATAATTTTATTAAGTTTATTTATGTCCCTTTTGGTGGGTTATGAAATTCAATTTCATCGCCCAGAAGCATGAGTTTCCTTGGTTTTCATGATCAATTTACTTTTATATGTATATGGAAAATTATATAGAATAGGGATAGTTTTCTAGAATTAAACATATATGTTATTAATGAACATATACAATTTTAAAATACAATTTTTCTTCTAGATGTTATAATTATTCATTAGATAAATCATTAATGATTATCACTGAGATTAGTTAATCATTTTTTGATCACAACAAACTCATTTTGTTTTATAAATTATTATCATTTCTTCAAAAAAGTAAAATAAAATTAGATACGGAATAATAAATATAATATAATCTGGTTCACCCATAAAAATGGTTTCATTATCAGCCTTGCATTTTAAATTTAAATAAGAAAGAACATCATCCACGATGGTGGTAGATCGACACCTCAGAGACAATGTTTTCATTATTAAAATAAAAGAGAAAGTATAAGAGTATTTATGAAGAATTATTTCATAAAAACTATAAAATTATTTTATATATGAGATACTATAATTTTAATTCCACTTATACAAGGTAATGTGAGGATAAGAGAAGAAAATAAAGGAACTTGAAAAAGAAATTTAAAGAAAACAGAAGAGGGGTTTACCTCTTGATTAATTCTTCTTGAGAACATCCTTAATGGATTTGTTTTGGACATTTTTTAAGACCAAATGATATTGGAGGTTGAGGATTGATTTGGGAAGAGTATTGGGCATAATATATATAGGGATCAAGGTTTGAGAGGTGTGAGGAGAATAGGTGGTGATGGGTGGTATTTATAGTGGATCATGGGGATGTTTTCTCATTATTTTATTCAATATTTTATTATTTTGATCAAGATAAGAAATAATGATGATTATTGAAAGTAAATAATCTAATTTTTTCATGTGAATTAATGAAAATTTTCATTTACATCATCCATGACTCAAGCATGAGTCAAAAATTCATTTATTTATATATACTGTAAATTATCGTATTTCAATATTCACAAAAGAATAAAGTATTTTAAAAAAATCCCAATAAATTACCCAATCCCTTATTTGAAATTCAAAATTGTTAAATGAAAATAAATTTTCCAAAATAATTTTCCAAATATGATAAATTAAAATTTTAATTAAAACCATTATGTCATTGGAAAATACAATTTTTAAAATTAAAACTACTTTTCTATAATTTTAAAAAATTTATAAAGCTCACATATTATTGTATTATCATCATAAGACATAAAAAAATATTTTATGAATAAATTTAATGAAAATAAAATTTATTTTAAATTATTAAATTAGTCGTACAATTTTAATTAAATATTTATGACATATAAAAGTACGAATACATAATTAATAGTTTTTAAAATATTTATTTACTTATAATATGATATAATTATATCTTATTGTCACTTATGAGATGGATAAATCTTATTTATACTTATATTTGTGAGGTTACTATTCAATTGTTATGTTTACTATTCATATGTGTCACATTTCTGTTCCAAAGGGAAAGTTACTATCTAATCACTGTATGTTTCTTAACATGTAAAAATGATTCTTATTTCATTTATTCATCCTTTATAAAGATTTTATTACATTTTATAAGTGTTTATAAACTATGAAATAATTATAAAAATGTAATTTATATAGAAAAAACTTTATGTCGTTACACTATGGGCCAATGAATCCTTCCCCAAAGAAGGCCAAGCGAGTGAGGCCAAGATTATGTGGTCAAAAAATACAATGGATGGTGTTATTATGATGTCGTGGAAGGTTAAATAATTATTTCATCAACCATATCAAGTTATTTATTTGATTCTCTATCCTCTCATTATTTTATATCTTCCTAGTTTTCAGAGAACATTTTTCATTTCCATTTTGATTTAATAAAGTAGATGTCAGTCAAAACTCATAAGGAATGTATAATAGAAATAAATATGTGTTTATTTGTCCCCTTCATTACACATATACATTATTTAATTACTTACTATATCATCATATCCAATATTTATTTTTATATAATACTTGGTATTAATTGGATTTAAAATTATGCTGTCAAGATCTATTGAAAAAAGAAAGAAGTTATAAATTTTGGGAATTATATAGAGTCCCTTATCTTTATAATTGAAACACCACCTTATTATTATAATCTAGATCCCCCCATAATATATCTAATGAAATAAAATATTGGGGAGGAATGGAATATAACATTTATCTATGAGGAAAGAAATATTCCAATTTATTATGTTCCTATTGTGATCGAATGTGATGAATTAATTCCAAAGGATTTATAGGGACATCCTGTAGAGTGAAAAATTGATTTTTCTATTGATTTAATCCATAGTTCATGGCCTATATCAATGAATCCTTATATGATTTCCATAGTTTAATTGGTGGAGGTGAAGAAAGAAATAGATTATTTGAGTGATAAAGGATTCATTTACCCTACAGTTTCACCATGGGGAGACCCTGTTCTATTTGTTAAGAATATGGATAGATCCATGATATTATGTATTGACAATATAGAAATTAGTGTTATTATGATAAAGAAGAAATATCATATTCTTAACATTGATTATTTATTTGTTCAACATTATAGAGCCCACTATTTTCCAAATATTGACCTTCGATCTATACATAATCTGTTGTATGTAAGGAATGAAAATATTCCAAAGAAAACATTTTAAACCAGGTATAAGAATTATGATTGTACATTAATAATTCAACCAATATTTTCATGAATTTAATTAGTAGTGTTTTCAAGTAATATCTAGTTTAATTTTTGTAGAATTTATTGATGATATATTGTTATAATATAAATCATACTAAGATATGAAGAATCGCTTATATTTTATTCTAAAGGCACTTAGTTGGAATGTGTTCTATGGGAAGTTTTGAAAGTATTCATTCTGACTTCAAACGGTTTATTTTCATGAACATATTTTCCAAAAGGATGGTATCATAGTTGATCCTACAAAGGAAAATGTAGTTCAGAAATGACCTACACTAATGAACATAATTAATGTATGTAGTTTTATTAGTTTAGCGAATTTTTATCAGTGTTTCATTCAGAACATAACTTGATTACCTATCCCATTAACCAATCTTACTCTTAAAGGTTTTATGTTCATATTAAAAAAATATTGTGAATAATATTTTGAATAATTGAAGAATAGGTTAGTGAATTCTCAAATATTGACTCTAATAGCAGGAAATGGTTGATTTTTGATTTATAATGATGCATCAAAGAATAAAAATGGATGTTTACTTAGGAAGAATGATTTTGTTTCATTCTTGGCATCAAGGCTTCTAAAAACCCTTGAAAAGAACTATCCAACTCATGATCTTGTGTTATCAGATGTAATATTTTCTCTGAATATATGGAGACAATATCTCTATGGTGAATGGTTTGAGATATATTTAGGTCACAAGATATTGAAATATATATTCTCTTAGAATGAACTCAACATGGGGGAAATACAATGTCCCTAGTTTTTTAATGATTATGATTTCTAAATAATTATCACCTAGGAATGGAAAATAAGATTGCTGATGCATTGAGTAGGAAGGATCATGGATTTATGAACAAAATGATAATTTTCAAGAATACTATGTATATAGATATAGTGAGGATGGATATAGAAATTATCGAATAAGGTAAAATATCACTAATTTCCCAATTGGGTTTTGAAAAATCATTATTATAAAGGATTAAAGGTTCCTATCATGATGAAGAGAATCTTCAAAATAAAATTAAATCTGTGATAGATTAGATGTTGGAAGACTTCGTGTGTGAAGATAGAATTATAAAATTTTGGAGGAGGATATGTATTACCTATATCTCTGAGCTAAAAAGAGAGTTATCAGATGATGCACAAAGCTCAGGATTCTCTATACAAAATAGTATCACCATGATTTATAGATATATGAAGTAAAATTTATGTTGGGATTATATGAAGTGGGATATTACTGATTATAAATCTTGACATTTAGTCTATCAATTGGTAAGGCTGAAATACAACATCCTAGAGGTTTCAATCTACCTATTCCTACTCTTATATTTATGTTACATGAAATCAATATTTATTTAATCATTGGATTACACAAAAATACAAGAAAAAATAATGCAATATGGTTAATTGTTGACCAAATTATTAAATCTGCAAATTTCTTCTCAATAATGGATATTTTTCCAAAGGTGAGAATTTCCGGACTCTATATCAATGGAGATGAAAAACATCACAGAGCACCTCTCTCAGTTTTTTCTTATCATGATCGACTATTTCCATCCAAATTCTAAAAAATCTCTAGAAATATTTTGTTTCTAAGCTTCATTTAAGTACTTCATATCACTGTCAAACTGATGGGAAATCATAAAGGATGTTCCAAACATCATGAGACGTTTTGAGATCAGGCTCACCTAATTTTCAAGGTATATGGGATCATTATATACCTTTTATAGAGTTTACCTAAAATAATAATTTTCATTCTAGCATTAAAATGGAACCATATAATGAATTTTATAGAATTTTATATTGTATACCAACATCTTGGGTTGGAGTTAGTGAAAAGAATCTTGTAGGACTAGAGCTTGTGGAGTAAACAAAAACAATTTATCAATAATCGAAACCATATCAATGTACATCAAAGTTGTAAAAATAGATGTGCTGAAAATTGAATGAAAGTTTTGGAAGTTCATATGGGATATCATGTTTTCATGGGAGTATCTCCATGGAAGGGTGTTATATGATTTGGGATGAGAGGGAAACTGAGGTCCATGTACATCAACCCTATTGAAATTCTATATATAATTGGTGTTTGGGGTTATCATTTGGTGATTCCACACAACTACTCTAAATTACCTAATGTGTTCCATTTCTCATTGTTAAGAATGTACATTCTAGAGGCAACACATGTCCTCACTTATAAAGGCATAGATCTGGAACCTAATTTATCATACTATGATGACCTTATTCAAATTAGGGACACTAAAGAACATGTGTTGATGAATTTTATGAATCATATAGTAAAGTTATATTGTAAAAATCATAAAATTGTAGAGTCAACATGAGATCATGAGGAACTTATGATGAAGAACTACCCAAATCTTTTTATGGGGTGACAATCTAGAAATTTTGAGGATGACTTTTTTTTAAAATGGGAGAATGTAACAAAATAGAATTATATCAATGAGATTTCCCATATTATGTTTATTTCATATAGTATGGATCATATAAAACAATTCATAGAACAAAATAAAAGAATTATATATGGAGAATTAATGAATTAATATGTATTTCTAGAAGTTCAAAAACACATAATGGTGAAATAGTAACTTGTCCTTATGAATAGTAATTTGTACCTTATGAGTATGAAATCGGACTAATTAATAGTAACATAACAAATTAATGTACAAATAATATTTAGGAATATTATAAATATAAGTATGAAATAATAATATAATAGTGTATGTAAATGAATATTTAAAAAATTAGTATTTAAGTGTAAGTATTTTTGTGATTCATAAATATTTATATTATATTTTATAATTAATAAGACAATTTAAAAGAAAACTCATTTTAATAAATTATATCCATAAATCAATATTTTCCTTCGTAAAATTTTAGGATAATTTAATGTGACATTAATAAATTTTTCATAGTGTTAAAAAACAAGTTATAATATAAAAAATTGAATTTTTTGAGTTAATAATGATTTTAATGGAAAATTAAGATTCTTATATTTAGAGAATAAAATTCATAAAATGGAGTTTGTTTTTTAATTCTAAATGTTGAAAAATGGTTACGGTGATGTTTTGGATTTTTTTTATGAAATAGTTGAATATTTAGTGAATTGTAAAATACGATAATTTAAAATATAAATACATTATAAGCTAAAAAACTATTCTTTCATTCAAGGATGAGGTAAAAACCATTGTTTAAAACTCACATGTACTTAATAATGTATCTAGTAACATGAATAAGTTGTAATTTTTGTCTTGAAAATAATAATAAAATAATGAATATAATAATGAGAAATCACCACTCTCCTCAACTATAAATACAACCCATCACCACCCATTCTCCTCAAACCTATAATCCTTGAAGATTATAATAATTAAACCATAATCATATTCCTTAATATCTACTCTATGTCTATGAGATCATGGTCTTATAAAAAGACAGAACCAATCCCCATAAAGAGGTTCTCAAGGGGGAGTATCCAAGAGTTAAAATCCTTTTCCTTTTACTTTTAATTTATTTTAACTTCGTTTGTTTTATTATTATCTCATCACATACTCTGTAAAAATGGTCATGATAACTCTATTTTCATATATATACTATAATTATATAATGTTAATTTAATATCCATACTCACACTCCTTTCTCTTTCTCTCTCTCTTTTATTTTAAAAATGAAATCATTATCTGAGAGGTGTCGTTTGACAACTTTCATGGATGATATATTTTTGTTATTCAATTTCATATTAAAGAATGGTAATTAAACCATTTTTATGGATAAAATAGAATATTTTTTATGCATTAAAACCATTCTTATGTTCTAGTTATAACATAGTTACATAATATTTAACGTTATAACAAAATAAGTTCTCTATGATCAATAACCGGTGTAATAATGTAAATGATTATCACTAAATGTATTATATAATGATTCATCACCACAACACATAACCACATTACATATATATATAAATTTAAACTTATTTATTTTCATTAATATTAGATAAATTCAATTCTGTAGATTTATTCTCATTCTATATGAACATCCATACTCACATAAAGTATATCGATCCTAAAAACCAAGGAAAGAACACTCCTGAGTAATATGATTATATTTTATAACTCATCAAAAAATAAATAATTGGTCTTAGTAAAATAATAATAAAAAAACATTTATATATAGTTTTTAATTAATTATTTAATGGATTTAATTTGATTTTATATGACGTTAATGTCATGTGTAGAACACATTCAGACATATGTTAAGGGTTCCTACATGAACCTCCATTTTCATTCGAGTTAATCATTTTCTATATTTACACAAATTAAATTCATAATTATTCTTATTTAATATTAATAATTTCTATATTAGTTTTCTATATATATATTTAATGATCATAATCCTATGTTAATTTATGGGGAAGTATTTTTTTTAAAAATATCATTCTCAAATTCATCCCTATTCAAGGGAAATTATCAAAATCATATCTATTTTCACGATCAAAATATAATCTATTTTGAACAAAAATTATTTTCATAAAAAATAATTTTGATAAAAAATACTATATTTGTTAACTTCTGGTTTTAAATAATTTTTTTTCCAAAAGGACACATCCTTTCAAATTAAAAGATTATTTCTCTAATGAATAACTCGATGATTTTATAAGAGTATTTTCATCTATTTGAAAACTCACATTGATTATTATGTTATATTTGGATTAGTGTTTTATGATGTCATCTAACATATTTCAATGAATGTTTTTTTATTAGTTTTAATATGGATGTTCTATCTTAATACCATTTATAATATTACTCCAAATAGTTAGTGTTTATGTTTATCGATTGCGGAATGTTATTTACATTTCATATATCAGTTTCAATATGAATGTATATATTGATGATGTTTCTACACATTCATATTAGGAATTAATTGGACTTATTATGTTACTAGTGGGTCCTAATATATCCCATTGATTCATCGGAAGGTCTCAGAAGAAAAACTAGCCTAGGTTTTTACCCATAATATATGGAGTTTTAGCCGAGGCCATGGAAATATGATTATAATTCTTAGAATTATGAATTCCCTCATTATGAAGCTATTAATAGGTTGTGCATGAAATTATTCCACTATTATAATATTTATTGTTATGTTTTATTATGGATTTATTGGTTTTTAATCCCTATAATTTTATGCTCATGAGTATGCATTCATGAAATGTGTACTTTTAGTTATTCTTTATGCTTAATATTTTCTACTTCAACTTTATTAACCTTAATAAGATTCAAACTCATCCATTTATTATTTTTTAATTTTACCCAAGATGCGAAGATGAATGTTATAAATGACTTGTGGAGAAAATCTTAAATTTTATTTGTGTTTCTAATAACATTACCATGTTGTAATTCATTCTATTTTGTAATAAATCTGTCATGTATGTATCTGGTTTTCCAATTAAAACAAACTATTAAATCTATAATGATATAAATTACTTATAATCTTACCAATATAATAATACAAGGCACCAACATAGGGAAACTGTTGTTATGTTCTTTACATATTATTTAAATCATGAATTGTAGGGTATACCTTTGATTCCATATTCGACATCGAAACGAAAATTCCTTGATTATTTACAGCATTAATACAATGTGATCAAAATACATTGTCTCTGATGTAATTTAAAGATATGAATAAATTTTTCAATATTATCTCATGTTATTAATGGAGAGTGAATATTCCAATCATTTAATGGATTTGATAAAAAGATACAGAATTCTTTGTATGGCAATTTTAATATAAATACCCATGGGGGAAAGAAAATGAATCTTCAAAAGAAGTGTGGAATGAAACATGGGGGGGAATTATTATAAGGGAACTATAAATTTTTAATAAGAATAATGGAAGGACATAGTGAAAGTGAATATAGAAGATATGTAAATAAACAATCCAATGAAAAGAACAAGGAACAAACTTAGCTAAATTAACAACCTACACTCAAATTCTACCATATATAAAGCTTGTGAATTATTCCAACAAGTACTCAAATATACTGGTAAATGTTGAAAATTTTTATCCAAACCTCTTAAACTAAGATATAAAGTGATTTATCATTCATTAATAACCACTAATGTGTGTCATGAGAAAATATTTGTGAATGATAAACATATCATCCACTAAAGAGTAATAAATTGCCTACTTGATTCTAGTTTCATCCACTATTATATATCTGAACATCTTTCTTTGGGTATCATATCAGGAAATCAATGATTAGATATTGAATTAGTAATGAGGTATTTTAATGGTAAAATGTTAACATATTTATTCTATATATCATATTTTATAATATTTGTCGGAATTTTCTACTGATATTTTTTTATTCTCACTATAGTAAAATCAAAATTTATTTTTGGCATGGATTAGATCTATCTAAATAGACCCTATATCATTTTTTGAGGATAAGAAATAATATTTGATTTTACAAATAAACCTATTATTATCTATCATTGTTAGGAGGAATAAGATCATATAATAGAAACTAATTCCATTTTATGGGACATAATACATTTTAATGAGTGGTGTATATATCATATGGTTTTGGAGATACTAAAAAATTAAGATATTCCTACTTTGTGGGAATATGATGTTGTATTTTTGAAACAGTTTCTTATACATCACTTGAATAGAAAAGTTGAGGTTTTAATAGAACTCATACCAAGTTCAATGTGTTTTTAAAATACCCTTTATAGAATGGCCTTAATTATGTTTTAAGAATAGAATATGAAACTCTATGAGAATATTGATAAGTGATTAATTCAGTCAATTGTGTCCCCACAAGGTGAACATATTCTATTATTTAAGAAGAAATATGGGATAATATTTCATATGTAATGATGATTAAGAACATAACTAGATTACTATAAAGCAAAAGTATCATCTACCGTGTATTATTAATTTGTTTGAACAATTTCCAAGAGATTAGTTCTTTTTATATATTGATGTTCAATATCAACGTAATCTGTTGAGGTCAAAAAATGATAAAATATCCAATAATACCTTCCAAACAATGTATAAAAACTATGATTTTTTTGTAATTCCAATTAAAATTACCAATTCACTTGGTATATTCATTAATATAATGAATCAGATCTTTTTATATTACCTTGATCAATTTTGGTAGTATTTATAGATGATATTGTTATACATTATATGATCATAGAAGAGCATAATGATCATTTTAGGAATGTCTTGATTACCATTTCAAATGTGAAATTTTATGATATATTTAGTAGATATGAATTTTGGATACAAAATGTATCATTCTTAGGTCACATAATTATAAGAGAGGCTATATTATGGGATCCCTCAATGATAGATTTTACTAAAAAATGGACTGGACAAACAGCTATATATAAAGGGATCCATGTTCTTATAGATATATTAAGATGAAGAGAAACTCACAGTAATAAAGGGAATGTTATTTTGTGAACTTGTGATCACACTACCCACCTATAGAGAAATGTTTGTGTTTTATAGTGATGCATCAAATAAGGTATTGATATGTTTTATCATATAGGATTCCATGGTAGTATCTTAAACATAATTATAATTAATGTTTCATGAGAGACATTACCCCACTATTTATTTTTAACTAGCATTAATAATTTTCCATTTGATGATATGGAATATGTTTCAATATAGTGAAATGTGTGACATATAAAATGATCATAAAATATTGTTGTTTTGATTCAAAAAGAATGATATGAATGTGAACCATAGGTTACATTTGGAACTGATTAAATATTATTAACCCTCAAATAATTACAACCACTGAAATTTGAACATGGTCGTTAATTATCTATGTTAGAATCACAAGGATAGTTTATCCATGATATGGATCTATAGTGACCCAATACATATGGATTTTTAGAGGATAGAACCTAAATGCCTAAGAAAAGGAGAAATATCGTATTATTCCAAGATGAATATATAACCATGTATTCATGTTAATATTAAAAATTATCATAAGTATGATATGTATATCCAAAATAAGGTAAGGAATTTTCCTGAGTTCAGTCATTACAGTGATGGAATCATATGGGTTAGTAATATAGTATGTGTCCCATCAATACCAAAATTGATGATCAAGCTAATAGATAAATCTCACCATTCACCATTATATATTTATCCATGATGTATAGAGAAATATAGGTATATTAAATAGCATTTATTATGGTTCAACATGAAGAGAGATATCATGGTTTATTTATATAATTTATTTGAATATTAATAATTTGAGGATGAGAGAGTGAATTCAAAGGGGATATTACTACCATTATCCATATTTGAGTGGAAATGGGAAAACATCCCCATTTATTTCATTGTGATACTCACTGTGAAATATAAAGTGAATAAAACTATTAGGGTTGTAGTTGAAAATATTCTAAAATAAATAAATTCCATGTTTAATATATAATATTTCAATATTGACTAACTCTTCAGGTTGTACATTTAAGAAGTTGTAAGGTTGCATTTTTTACCAATTAAAATAAAATTTGATCGATATTTTTTGTTTACATTGATTTTCTGGATAACTATTTTATAATATTTCAATAAAAAATTTATTTTTCACTTTATATCATCATCATATAGATAATAAGTCTAAGAGGATCATTCAATCCCCAGAATATATACTAACATCTTTCTTTATAGATTTCAATGGCTACATGGATCAACACCTTCCTCTAGATTAATTTTCATAAAATAATATCATTCCCTTGAGAATTGAGATGGATAATCATAAAGCCATAAAATTATAAAATCATAATAATCCAATATGTTAAGCTAAAATTGGGGAATAAAAGAAATTGTGGACAATGCTATCTAAATAAATAGAGAGTAATTTAGAGTCATTCAACAACATGTCTGGGTTTCTCAGAGATGACAGAATAGTTTTGTAGACAATATTTGGTGAGATATGGAGTATAACGTTGTTGAAAAATATATATATCCTTGGAAAAGGGTAAGAAAATTTGATAATAAAGGATACTAATCAGTAGATATACTGGTCCCTATGAGATTTTTAATCACATCAGGTTGATATCTTGTTGATATGTTTTTCCTTTAAACCTCTTCTATATTCCTGATGTGTTTCATGAATCTATTTTGATAAATTACATACAGAATATATATAATATACTAAAATCATAGGTCATAGCACTAGATCATGATCATTCATATGAATAATAATTTTTTGAAATAATATTTTATAGAGATAAAGTACTATAGAACAAGACCACTAAACTAGTTAAGGTTCCTTGGTGGAATAATTTATTTTATAAATATATTTGGGAACACAAGGATTAGATGGGGAAGATTTAAGTTAATTTTTTACTTGAGTGACATAATGTTTTTAGGATAATTAAAAAAATAGGGTACAATGTAACTTATTGAGATTTTAAAATATATTTATTTTTAGTAAATAAATAAATATGATAGATTCAAAAGTAAAAATAATAAATTATTTGATAAATTATAATTAATTATAAAATTAAGAAAATTATATGGTATATAATTATTGATGATAATTTTAAATTCATTTATAAAATATTATTGATCCAAAAGAAATATTTTGATGTATTTTGTTAAGGAAGATTCATTCATTGATGTGTCGTTTAAAAATTAATTTAAAGTATTGAAATGATTTAATTTATTTATTTGAAATGTATCAAAGGAATTACTTTTTTATCCATTAGTTATAAATGAAAATAAAATCATCTAATCATAAAATAGTTATTTTTATAAAAAAACTACTTTATTAGGAAATTGAGTTTCTATCTTAATAAATTAAATTAATCACTATATATAAATCAATTTAATGAAATTTTATTAAAATATATTAAATTAAATATTTTATCATTCATTAAATGGGTTTTAATAGTCATAGAATGAGAATAAGTTTTTTATGCTTAAAAATGTACTTAAGAAATGATTTTCAATGGGTTTTATGCAATAATTTTAAAATTATTTCCATCCACCTATAAAATTTAAATTTGATAAAGTGATTTATAGATATTTAATTTTATTTTAAAAATTCAAAAATTATGGCATAGTAATTTTTGGTCACATTTATTTGTTACTATAGTAAAAAAAATGTCACCTCCATGAAGGTTAAAAAGTGTTAATGAGGTGATAAACTAAACTAATCTGGGATAAAATATCCTATAAACATGACTAAATATTTTTTTAATATTTTTAGACACACTATTATATTATCTTATAATATTGTGTTATTTGGTTTCAATTTCAGTTTAATGTGATTTTTATATTTTTATGATTTATGTGTCTCAAAGATTTCCCCCAACCTCCCTTATAAAAGGTAACAACCTATATAAACTTATTGAAACACATTGAGACAATTTTTTACAAAATTATTAACCAAATACCTTCTTATTCCCCCTCAACCTATCACAGATCATCTATTTTTTCCAAAATACTAAACTTTTAAGGCTTAATCTGTATGTTAAATGAGGTTTCCCAAATAAGTGGTAATGATCCTTACCAATGAATTGTGAGTTTTTTCTTACTCAACCTCCTCAAAAAATTCTATATCTATATTAACATGCTGAAATAATATTAATTAATATACTGATGTTTTCTTATGTTAATGGTACAACCATTTTCAATATCCTTTTTAGCTTATGATAATTAATAACATCATTCATGTGTATGTGTAGACTACCCCCTCCAAAATTTGATGCAATTAATATTTATTGTTTATAACAAATTTATGGAAATATGGAAATATTTAATGAATATATATGATATTTAAGATATTATTATTATTTTATAAAGATATATTATTATTTAAAATCCTTTAGTTGTTCAATGGAAAATGAAAACATTACTCATGCGTACGTACACACTACCATGTCCATGAACTAATGAAATATGTTTTTACAAAAAAAATATATAAATGGTTATAAAATATTTTTAATGAATAAATATTATAATAATAAAAATATTATTGTTATGTAGGTTATTAAACCATGAAAAATGTTCAAGGATCAAAACAATCAAACCGAAACATGCATGGAAAACCGATAGATTTTTACTGAAATATTGAATTTAATGATGAATTGTTAACAAATGGGTAATCAAAAATTATAGGGGAATGATATATTATAAATTATGTGTTAATATGGTTATATTATATATTTATAATAAATATAAATATAGTATATCATAATATAAGAGCATGTATAAATAAAGGTATGACATAAGGTAAGTGTTAATGTTATATGCTCAAATATTTACATGATTATCTATGCTAATTTTCCATTGAGGGAAATTATATGATTATTATTGTTTAAAACCCACATATATTCCCAAATTCACGTCATTCTAATAATTTTTATGTATATGTACTATTTTCCCTATTTTGTTTAATTAAAATGATTAAAAAATGTATTTTATGAAAATTCAATCTTATCTCATCTTAAGTAGACTATATTTTTCATCCATGTCTATGTTATTTAAAATGTTTGGAAGAAATTATTTTTATGATCCAATTATCATATAAATTAATTTTAAACTGTATTTGAATTTATTTTCAATGTATCGAATATTTTTTTTTAATTTTTTTCTGAATAGGTTATTTATGAATTTTTATAAAAATATTAAAGGAATCATTATTTTAAATTTTACCACGTAAATTAATTTTATATTCATTATAAATATTATTTTATTGACCGATTAATTTATAATTTTCCATAAATAATATATTTTTCTCAATATATCTTGTATATTTATTTTATATTTCTCTAAAATAATTTTTTTCTTATACTCTTTTCAAATAATGGATTGTATGATATTTTAGATATATTTTTCATCTATATGAACATAAATTGATGTTTCTTGTGATTCATTAGGGATAATTTAAAATGATTCCATCAATTTTGATTCTCTATATTTCATAGAATTATGTGATGAGAAACTATATGAAACCAATTTCTTTTCCATGGGTTATAGAATGATGGAATAATGAATTAGTCTATTATATTGTGCCACAAATGTGTATGGTTTCAATTAGGTGATATTATGGTAAATTAATTTCATATAATACAATGGGTAATGATTGATATCGCATGAGATAATATAAAATTGGTCAAGGAGTGAACCCAATCCATTATGAGACATTATACACAATCTGATAATGATCTTGGTAGTGATCCTTGATTAATGATATAACTTTATAGGATTATTATTCTATCATAATTCTTATGACATGGTATTATGATATTTTCATGTATATTATGGTTGATTAATGTAGGTACCTCACCCTTATGACTCATGTAATTTGAAATGATAAAGATATATGCCATGAATCATGATTTATGATCTATGAGTGAATTTTTATGAAGTGTATAAGGTATGATCATGATATCATATGATTATTATTATGTTATTATTTAATATGTTCATAAACTAATATCTCTAATATTTTTACTCATTAATAATTTATGACCACCCTATCTTCTGTTTCTATTTTCCCATGTTTAGGAAGAGTGGTTTTAAGTACAAAATTTTTATAAGGGTACTATGAGAGAATAACATTATGTGAGTTATTTTAGATCTCTCGTGAAATAATATTGTAGGTATGTTTTTTCCAATGAATCTAATAAATTTCAGAATTGTGGGGTGTATTGTTGTGAAAATGTGTAGAATATTCATCTAAAATGATGTGATATTTATGTATGTTATGCTTAGGTCAGCTCATACTCAAAATGAAATCTCATATTCTTTCATAATTACTAATAGATAAAAATAAAATCCATATAAGGGTTACTATATTACAGTAACTAATACTTGTATGCACATAAGAAGAATAATAGATTTTTCACGGGCCTTTAGAGATGAGGAAGGTATTTTTTAAACTGTTACAATTATGCTTCCCAATAAACACAAAAGGATTATTCTATATATCAATATAGTATACTTTTTTACATCAATGATAAAGTAATTAGTTTTAAGATATCAAAGAAATACAATATATAGGACTTCAAAATTTGGGAATTCTATATCAATATAATATATGGAGAATTAAATCAATAAATTTTTTAGGATCCTTTCATATTGGGAGAAATAAAACTCTATAATGAATATAACTATGTGATTTTTTAGGATAAAGAACACCATTCTCACCATAGAGACAAAAATATATCATTTAAAAAAAACATATAATTCTTGAAATTATGAGAGATGTAATATACATAATTTATAAGAGGTTTTAGAGGAGAATGTGGCGGATCCACTAGAATACCGTTAATATAGAATATGGATGAGAATCATCTACTGTATTGGAGTATTAAATAAATAAGAGACTAAATTTAATAGTTTTTTCAATGTAAATGAATCATGTTTTTTAATTAAAGTTATATTTATTTATTATATGTTTATCCATGTTTCATATTTTACATGGAGAGTAGACTCATAAAAACCCCTAAAATTAGGATATTTTTTAATTTTTTAATGATTTTAATTGAGTATTATGGGACATGATTATATATTAAGATTAGTGTACGAATAAAATCATATGCTTTACAGAGTATACTAATGACATAATAATTTCTGAGTTATTTTTAGAACTGAACAACAATAATATATTACATTTGATGTCATATATTTAAGAACATCAGGTTATAAAATGAGAACCCAAACACCTATATGATTGAATAGAAAGTCAAGAATTAAATTTTAAAACTCACCCATCATTAGATAAAGTTAAAATGTTATATAAAAATATTTAAATCTATTATTCACATCAAGTAATCAACACTAATTATAATTTCAATAATTTATGTAAATTACACAAAAACACAATAGGATACATCCAAATATTATAAGTACAATATTGTTTTCATTTAAAAAAATTCATTAAAAATGTTTTCTTTTAGTGGATATTATGATGTACCAAACATTACCTATAGATATTCCATTATGATTGAAGAATATTTATTACATAACATAACAAAGAAACCACACTATGACCGTATATGTTTAGTTTCTTTACAAACATGGAATCATACTGGTACATAAAACATCCACATTTCCTCCCACTTAATTTTTTCATAACTAGACACTTTTTTATATATATTACTTAATAACCTACATAAATATCATGGGAAAATAAGTATATGAAAGGGTGATCTCAAATTCACAGTAAAGGTAAACAAAAAATGGAAATAATATCATAATCATAAGAACATAACATTTGAAAATCTTATCCTGCATATAAAAGATTATAATATAATTTCATGGGATAAATCATAAAAGTTTAATATAATACCAATATTAATAACAAAATACATGAAATTGTGTGTCATAAAATCATAATCATAGAAACTCATTTCATATTATTTAAGGCTCATTGGTGAGACCATCGTAGCAGACAATGTCCATTACTGAACAGAGTTCACTCCTCGTTCCAGCCCTGTATTACTAAACCAGATTTGCTATACATTATAGTAATGTCTATATCATGAGATATAAATATTTCTCAATTCATTTGTGGGATTTATAGGCCCCTAACATCTCATAATAAAACCATTCCTATGTGTGCTATAAAAACATAATAAAATACACTATAGCATAACGCATGAAATAAAATGGGTTTCTTAAACATCATTCCATCATAATTTATATAAAAAAAATGTAATTCCTAAATAACACACAATAAAATAATATTAATAATAGGTTTAGAAATATATCACTATTTAATGTGTGTCATCTTAGATGGAAAATAATTTTGAGAAAACCCATGAAATTAATGCTTGAGGGAAATATCGTTTTTTCATAAAAAACATTTTTATTCCTAAAAATGACACACTATTTTAGAAGAAATAATTTTATATAAATATAAACATTTAATCTTATAGTGTAATATTCAAGGAAATAAGGCATTATGAAAGCGTAATGATCTGTTCATGTCATATAATTTTAAAAAACATTCTTTTCGTACTTTTTCTAGAAGAATGAAAATGTAAATCCTACCGAAAAGAAAAAATATTCCATTCATACCATTTAGTAAAAATTCACCAATGGGTAAAATTATGAAGTTATATAAGGAATATTTTGACATAGATATTTAGAAAACATGGTTTTGGATGATAAATATACGCCAATTAATACAAATGAAGAAAAAATACAAGATAACACCGTGACTTGAAAAGTTATCCCTTACCTTATTTCTGATATGCTTCATATGTATCAAAAAATATATTAGAATGATTTAAATATTGTTAAATATTTATACATGAATCATAAAAATTTTTATTATAACTTTTATGATCATATTTTTACTTCTTTTTAGTAATATTTCATTATTACTCTTCATTCAGGTGTTAACTTGTAACACCCCGAAATTTTATGAAAAGTATATTTTTTAATTTCATTAATGTCTTGTGTTGTATGCTACACCAAAAGAAGCTTGCACAACACACATCCTTGACTTTCCTTGCATTACACGCAATCGCGACCTTCCTCGGTAGCGCGTGTAGTACGCAATACCAAGTTTCACAAAACAATGATATGCTATTAAAATATTATTAAAACTAGCAGTTATGAATAGTAATAACCACTTTTTGAAATTTTGTAAATTTTATTTTTCAAAATGGACTTCATTTTTGGATTCGGAATATCGAAATTAGCTTAGGGTGAAATTTTGGTACTTTTCGAATAACTTTCATATTCTGATGAATAGTGAAAATTACTAAATTTTAATTAAAAACAACTTTTTTAATTGAAATAATTGATAGTGATAAATTATTAATTTGAGTGGTTTTAAAGTATATTTAAAATATATTTTTACAAATTAATACAATTTTCTTCATTGTATGTAATTTCACATTTAAACCAGACATAAACAAGTGTCAATCTTTTGATAGTTATTATCTCTTAAAAACACGCTATTTGTTTTGACGACGGGAATTAATTTTTAAGTTAGTTAATGTAACTGATATGTTTTGAATTTGGTAAAATAAACATCATTTTTGAATTCATAATATCAAATATAGCATAGGCCTAATTTTTGGTATTTATCTGGAAACTTTCATTTTTTGATGAATAGTGAAACTACTAAGTGGTAGTTAAAAAACTGAATTTTTTCATAAAACTTAATTTTACCGCTTCTGTGAGTGGAATTTGAAAAATCTGAGACACATTTTTTATGTTAGTAAGTAAAATTTGGTTCAATGAGATGAAAATAAATTTTGGTGAATAGTAACTTTTTACTTTTTTTTACCACGGTTAAAAGTAAATAGGATAATTAAGGGTAAAAGTGTTATTATTATTACCTAACACATGTCCTAATTCTATTGGATAAGTGTAATTTGACCAAAAAACATCCTTAGGAATAAAATATGACCATTTATGCCCACATGGATTAGATTAGGACATTTATTATTATTTAATTCAAAGAAGAGTTAAAAGAGTTAAAATCAAAGATTATTTACAAAAACATTTTTAATACAAGGTTATACATAGGATAAATTCGATTGTAAATATTCATTAGAAAGATAATAAGATTTCCTATATAATGATATTTTATTTATAATTTTTAGACATTAAATAAATTAATTTATTTATGACACAATGATGATTTAGTAATTACCATAATAGTGAAAAATTAGAATAACTGATATTATAAATACCCAAATAAATATAATTTGAGAATTTTTATGAATTACAATAATTTTATAGGAATGTTAGGATTGATTTAATTAACTTTGGTGAAAGTAATCATTCTGTTATGAGTTTCAAAAAAATCAACTATTGAATAGTGTCAAAATTGACATAAAATAATTTTTAAAACAAATATTATATTATTGATTGTTATTTTATTCCTAAAAATATAAGGTTAGGCCAAGATACTTATATCATGATAGGTGAATCATTAATGGACCACTTGGGGGTCGCTTGGATTTATATGGTATGTTTATTAACTATATAATATAAAAATACAAAGTGACATGGTAAATGTCAATCTAATTAACTATGAGTTAAAACTAAAAGATAAGGTTAATATAATGACCTAAAATTGTCTAAATTAAATTGGATGAGAGGATTTCGACCCATCCCTACCTTATCTTAGAAATAACTCAATTTGGAGCTATTAAAAACCGATTATGACTTTATAATAAAATAATATTTTTAGTCATTCCAAAGGTGCCCCTCTCCTCCATTATAAAAGGGAACCTCCTCCCTCTCTTCCTCACACAACTTTGAGCATTAAAGCTCGGCCAAACCCTGCCAAATTCTCTTCTCCACTTCCCTAGAAACATCCTAGAGGTTCTGGTCTTCCTGAAAGACCAATTTTAGTGCCCTAAAAGGATATCTCAAAGAGGCACTTCAAACAAGAGGTAATGTCCGTTACCGATTCTTTCAACTTTATTTCTTCTTCCATATATTCTTCTTTGGTTTTTTCATTATGAAGTAATAACATCAGTATCATTAATATAAAGATATTTTATTATAAGTATGAAACAACCCTATTTAACAATCTATCCATCCTACGGAAAACGAAATCATCGCGCGTGCGTACGTACGGAATACCGTTTCCACGCCGTGGTGTAATCTATTTTCCACCACCACCTTACTTGGATGGGTATAATGTTGTAAATAATGAATATACATGATTATTTTAAATTGATATTGATTCTGAAATAGTATACATATACTCCAATACAATTCCACGATCATGGGAACGATATCATCGCTCGTGCGTACGTACAGAATACCGTCTCCACGATGTGATGCGACTCGTTCTACATGATCTTCATTGCATAATGATTATATAAATGAATTGAATGAATTAATATGATATATATTACACTAATACCATTCTGGAAATGAGGTATCTATAATCTAAAAAAATAATAAGAATTTATTCGACAAAACACGCATAAGAACAAAAAGTAATAAACACCCGAATAACAAGTAGTAATGAAATATTACTAATAATAATCTAAGAATATGACCTTATATGATATAATAACAATGATTATGATTCTAGAATAAGTCAATGACATTATTTAAATCATTATACAGGAGGTTCGAACACTTACGAAGCAAATCGGACCTAAGGTAAGGGAAAATATCGCAATCTCAATTTTTATCCGAGATTTATTATACTTTGGTATTTACTGGGGTGTATTTTATCATCCACATCCATGTTTCCTCAATATGTAATATTATTTCCATCCACCTACAATTTTATAAATCCAATTTTACCCTTCGGTGAGTTTTTATCAAAGGATATGAAAGGAATCTTTTGTCGTTTTTTGTACGGGGTACTTTTTGACTTTTCCGACAAAAGTACGAGAAGAATATTTTTTTATCCTGTATGAATAGATTTTTAAAACATTATTTACAAGAATATTCCTTTAAAAGTTTTCAAGATTATTTTTAATCAACTTCTTTTAGATTAAAATTGTATGACATGTTAAGAAAGGAAAAGTGTTTTTGAAGTAGAAAGGATATTTTCCTCAAGAATGGAGTTCAAGTGTTTTATCAAAATTATTTTCCATCTAAGATAATATAGGGTTATGTTTCTATCCCTATTATTACATTCATTTGATTATATTACTATGGAATTATTTTTATGAAATCCTTTATCTTATATGAATTGTTTTATGATTTCATGTTGTTTAAGAATCCCATTTTTATTACATGGGTTATGCTATGATGTATGGTTTATGATTTTGTGGCACACATACGAAAGGTATCATTATGAGATGGGTGGGACCTATATCTCCCTCCAATGCATTGGGTAAAGATTTTATATCTCATGAGATAGACATGGATGGAACGGCAGGTTAAATTGGTTCAGTGAAATAGGACTGAAACGAGGAGTGAACTCGGTTCAGAAATGGACTTTGTCCACTAAGATAGTCTTAGCAATGAGTCTTGACTGATAAGAAATGATCCTCTATGATTATGTGTGTATGCCACAAGGTTTCATGTTTTAAGTTATGATTATTGGGATTACATTTCACTACTATTATTTATCCCATGTTATGATATTATGATCTCTTTTTCAGGTTAAGATTTCCAAAATGTTATGTCCTTATGAATATGATGTGATTGATATTTATTTTGTTTACCGTTACTGAGCATTTGAGCCCACCCTTTTATGTTTTCTTTTCCCCTGGATATAAAGAAAGGTTTTAGGTAAAAAAGGAAGATCTTTATGGGAGATGTTTAAGATCTTTCACCATGATTAGAAGATTACGTTCCGAGTTTCCAAATACACTAAACTATTATGATCCTTGTGTGTGTGTTTTTGTTATGTACTAAGTATTCTGAAAAAGTAATGTAATGTCCATGTATGTTAAGCTTCGGGTCTCTACAGTTGGTATCAGAGGAAAGGTTTAGTCAACATTTGGAAACTAGGATGCGATAACTTTAGTGAGATCCCTAGAGAAATTTCTAAGGTATGTCTAGGGATGTCTCTAAGGTTAAGTATACCTATAGGTTATAGTCCTAGAATTGCGCTAACGATCTTAGAATTTACCTAATATGTTAGATGTTGAAGGTACTCCCCCTTGATTATGTTATTTTCATTGTATGATTTTTGCCTCTCACAGAATTCTTTTTGTGTTTTAGTCAATGGAGGGAACCAGAAGGAATTCGATTAACATTGAATCCAATGGAAAAATTGGTGACTAAGAGAAACAAAATTGCGTAATGCCTAGAGAGAAAGATATTGTGATTATACCAAATCAGTCATCTCGATATATGATTAACAAGGTGAAATTTAGTGTTATGCCTAATTCATCAAATAAGAGGAAGGTAGACTTTTATGCATGTTCGCATGTTGAGGAGCATAAATAATGGAAGATTGAGATTTCTAAAGAAGGGAAGAAGAACCTTGAGGAATCCCTCAAATGGAGGGGAAGATGTTATCTGTGTGGAGAAAAGGGTCATAGAGTGACATACTGTTATGGAGTTCAATGTCTTATTTGTGGAGAACATGGGCATTACCCAACTCAATGCCCTGACCTAAAAAGGTACATCTAAATCAAGGAAGGACTTATTCCAGGACAATCATTGAAGAGGATGTACTGAAGTGTTTATGTATTGGTATTCAAGAATAATGTTGTTGAGGTACTTTTGTGGTGTATTGGAATATTTAGGTATTGGTCTATTGTGGTTTTCAATGGTAATGGTAACCATAGAATGTGATTGAGATATTTTTGGAAAAAAAGATGATCTGCGCATAATGAAAGGAAAATGAGAAAATGAAATGTTTGACAGTATTCATGAGCTCATGACTGATATAAGGAGAAGGTTATATCATGGTTTGAGTGTATAGAATTTTTGGATTTCGGTATGAGGAAAGAGTTAACTTTTGACAACATTCATTTTTTCACTAAGGTTTAATGGGTATTCATTTTTCAAGAGAATACATTATTAAGGTATTCACAGGATTGGAATGTGACCAACAAGATATATGGGGGATAAATGATGGTATTCACATGCTTGGTTGATTACATTTCAAGTAATCATTTTCCTTATACTATGAGCTTGGACCGAAGTATTTTAGATAAGCCTAAAGATTGGAATGGATTATGTTGGATATAAGTTAGTATTGTTTAAGGATATAACTTTTTCTTCTATATTATTGATGCGATGTTATAGTAAAATAACTTTAGAAAAAGGGCAACCTGCAGGATGGGCGACAACCCATTGCGTCGGACAAGCCTGTGGGAATCGAACCCACAACTGAAGTGCGACTGGCCTTCATCGCCTACAAATGGCCTACAAGAAGTCCCTGTTTAGTAGAAATTAGTTTTATTATATTAAGTAGTATGATATATGAAGTATAAGTCCATTTTATGAACCATATATGATTAATCTCACTATAGATGGACTTATATATTTTTTGATAACTTTTCTAACCTTTTGTTTGAGACAGATGGAATGACTCATCATTCTATCACATGATCTGCTAACACATCACGAATGACAAATTCAACTTCATTTATTTAAGAGATGAATTGGAAATTGTCCAAAGAACAACCAATGGTGAGACTATACCAAAATCACGAAAGTAATTCTTCTAATTCCAATTTCATCAACTTTAGGGATATGATCTTGAAAACCAAAAATGTTGTCCTAGTGATCTTATATCTGATGAATCAGATGGTACCTTAGATCGTCACAAATTTATGGCTTTGTGATTGCTGGCTTTTCCATAGCCATGTTCTCTACCACTCTCCATCAGAACATGATGGGTAGATTTCTCTTCCATATTCATATTTTCACCTATGTGGAAACCCAATGATTAGTTTATTTGGGTAACCATTACATTTCATACATTTGTTTTTAAAGATTGGTTTTGGTATTCCTTTTTATGATGTGGGTTTCTATCAAAGAAACTTTCAAATAGTAAACCATTTATAACCCCGACAAATTTCGAGGGCGAAATTCATTTTAAGGGGGGTATAATGTAACACCCTGAGATTTTATGAAAAATATTATTTTTAATTTCATTAATGTCTTGTGTTGTACGCTACACTAAAATAATCTTACACAACACACATACTTGACTTGCATTGTAGTATACGCAATCGCGACCTTCCTCGATAGTGTGTGTAGTACGCAATATCGAGTTTCACAAAACAATGATATGCTATTAAAATATTATTAAAACTAGAAGTTATGAATAGTAATAACCACTTTTTGAAATTTTGTAAATTTTATTTTTCAAAATGGACTTCATTTTTGGATTCGGGATATCAAAATTAGCTTAGGGTGGAATTTTGGTACTTTTCGAATAACTTTCATATTCTGATGAATAGTGAAAATTACTAAATTTTAATTAAAAACAACTTTTTTAATTGAAATAATTAAAAGTGATAAATTATTAATTTGAGTGGTTTTAAATTATATTTAGAATATATTTTTACAATTTAATACAATGTTATTCATTGTATGTAATTTCACAATTAAACCAGACATAAACAAGTGTCATTCTTTTGATAGTTATTATCTCTTAAAAACATGCTACTTGTTTTGACGACAGGAATTAATTTTTAAATTAGTTAATGTAACTGATATGTTTTGAATTTGGTAAAATAAACATCATTTTTGAATTCATAATATCAAATATATCTTAGGCCTAATTTTTGGTATTTTTCTGGAAATTTCATTTTTTGATGAATAGTGAAACCACTAAGTGGTAGTTAAAAAACTGAATTTTTTCATAAAACTTAATTTTACCGCTTCTGTGAGTGGAATTTAAAAAATCCGAGAGATACAGTTGATGTCAGTAAGTAAAATGTGGTTCAATGAGATGAAAATAAATTTTGGTGAATAATAACTTTTTAATTTTTTTTACCACGATTAAAAGTAAATAGGGTAATTAAGGGTAAAAGTGTTATTATTATTACCCTAACACATGTCATAATTCTATTGGATATGTGTTATTATACCAAAAACAACCTTAGGAATAAAATATGACCATTTAGGCCCACTTGGATAAGATTTGGACATTTATTATTATTTAATTCAAAGAAGAGTTAAAAGAGTTAAAATCAAAGTTTATTTACTAAAACATATTTAATATAGGGTTATACATAAGATAAATTTGATTGTAAATATTCATTAGAAATATAATAAGATTTCCTACATAATGATATTTTATTTATAATTTTTAGACATTAAATAAATTTATTTATTTATGACACAATGATGATTCAGTAATTACCATAATAGTGAAAAAATAGAATAACTGATATTATAAATACCCAAATAAATATAATTTGAGACTTTTTATGAATTGCAATAATTTTCTATGCATGTTAGGATTGATTTAATTAACTTTGGTCGAAGTAATCATTCAGTTATGAGTTTCACAAAAATCAACTATTGAATAGTGTCAAAATTGACATAAAATAATTTTTAAAACAAATATTATATTATTGATTATTATTTTATTCCTAAAAATCTAAGGTTCGGCCAAGATACTTATATCATGATAGGTGTATCATTAAAGGACCACTTGGGGGTCTCTTGGATGTATATGGTAAGTTTATTAACTATATAATATAAAAATACAAAGTGACATGGTAAATGTCAATCTAATTAACTAAGAGTTAAAACTAAAAGATAAGGTTAATATAATGACCTAAACATGTCTAAATTCTATTGGATGAGAGGATTTCGACCCATCCCCACCTTAGATTCTAAATAACTCAATTTGGAGCTATTAAAAACCGAATATGACTTTATAATAAAATAATATTTTTCGTTATTCCAAAGGTGCCCCTCTCATCCCTTATAAAAGGGTACCTCCTCCCTCTCTTCCTCACACCACTTTGAGCCTTCAAGATTGTCCAAACCCTACCAAATTATCTTCTCCAATTCCCTAGAAACAGACTAGAGGTTCTGGTTTTCCTCAAAGACCAATTTTAGTTCCCAAAAAGGATATCTCAAAGAGGCGCTTCAAAGAAGAGGTAATGTCCGTTACCGATTCTTTCAACTTTATTTCTTCTTCCACTTATTCTTCTTAGGTTGTTTCATTATGAAATAATAACATCAGTATCAATAATATACGGATATGTTATTATAAGTATGAAACAACCCTATTTAACCATCTATCCATCCTACGGAAAACGAAATCAATGCGCGTGCGTACTTACGGAATACCGTCTCCACGCCATGGTGTAATCTATTTTCCACCACCACCTTACTTGGATGGGTATAATGGTGTAAAGAATGAATATATATGATTATTGTAAATTGATATTGATTCTGAAATAGTATACATACACTCCAATACAATTCCACGATCATGGGAACGATATCATCGCTCCTGCATACGTACGGAATACCGTCTCCACGATGTGATGCGACTCGTTCTACATGATCTTCATTGGATAATGATTATATAAATGAATTGAATTAATGAATATGATATATATTACACTAGTATCATTCTGGAAATGAGGTATCTATAACCTAAAAAGAAGAATAATAATTTATTCGACAAAACACGCATAAGAACAAAAAGTAATAAACACCCGAATAACAAGTAGTAATGAAATATTACTAATAATAAGCTAAGAATATGACCATATATGAGATAATAACAATGATTATGATTCTGGAATAAGTCAATGACATTATTTAAATCATTATATAGGAGGTTCAGACACTTATGAAGCAAATCGGACCTAAGGTAAGGGAAAATCTCACAATCTCAATTTTTATCCGAGATCGTTTATACTTTGGTATTTACTAGGGTGTATTTTATTATCCACATCCATGTTTAATCAATATGTAATATTATTTCCATCCAAATACAATTGTTTAAATCCAATTTTACCCTTCGGTGAGTTTTTAGTAAAGGATATGAAAGGAATCTTTTGTCGTTTTTTTGTACAGGGTACTTTTTGACTTTTCTGACAAAAGTACGAGAAGAATATTTTTTTTATATGGCATGAATGGATTTTTAAAAGTTTATTTCCAAGAATATTCCTTTATAAGTTTTCAAGATTATTTTCAATCAACTTCTTTTAGATTAAAATTTTATGACATGTTATGAAAGGAAAAGTGTTTTTGAAGTAGAAAGGATATTTTCCTCAAGAATGGAGTTCAAGTGTTTTATCAAAATTATTTTCCATCTAAGATAATATAGGGTTCTGTTTAAATCCCTATTATTAAATTGATTTGATTATGTTGTGATGGAATTATTTTTATGAAATCCTTTATCTTATATGAATTGTTTTATGTTTTCATGTTGTTTAAGAATCCCATTTTTATTACATGGGTTATGCTATGATGTATGGTTTATGATTTTGTGGCACACATAAGAATGGTTTCATTATGAGATGGGTGGGACCTATATCTCCCTCCAATTAATTGGGTAAAGATTTTATATCTCATGATATAGACATGGCTATAATGACAGGTTAAACCGGTTCAGTGAAACAGGACTAAAACGAGGAGTGAACTCGGTTCAGAAATGGACTTTGTCCACTAAGATAGTCTTGGCAATGAGTCTTTACTAATAAGAAATGTTCCTCTAGGATTATGTTTGTATGACACAAAGTTTCATGTTTTATGTTATTATTATTGGAATTACATTTCACTACTATGATTTATCCAATGTTATGATATTATGATCTATTTTGCAGGTTAAGATTTCCAAAATGTTATGTCCTTATGAAAATGACGTGATTGATATTTCTTTTTTTTACCCTTACTGAGAATTTGAGCCCACCCTTTTATGTTTTCTTTTCCCCAGGATATAAAGAAAGGTTTTAGGTAAAAGAAAGGAAGATCTTTATGGGATATGTTGAAGATCATCCACCATGATTAGAAGATTACGTTCCGAGTTTCCAAAGACACCAAACTATTACGGTCCTTGTGTGTGTGTTTTTCTTATGTACTAAGTATTCCGCAAAAGTAATGTAATGTCCATGTACGTTAAGCTTCGGGTCTCTAAATAAATCCTTTATATTCTTAGGCATGTTTTTTTGATAAGTTCTTATTCAACTTTTAGGTTATAAATATGTCATTTATAGTATGTTATTATTATAATATATATCACATTTATTGATAAGATTACAATTTTTATCAGCATCACCTTCCAAAAAATATACTTTTAAGATTACTTTATCATGTTAAAAACATTGTTGAGTTGAAAATATATTCTCTGTGGTACTGATCCATTGTTCAACCACTAATGGATTAGAATACCAACTGAATGATGATAGACACTACCTTAAAAAGGATTCAATTGAATTTTTCTCCCTCCCTTACCAATTTGGGTGTTCGGCATTATTCATATCTTGAGAAAGTTGTGGGAGAATTACTATAATATTTTTCATTCCATATCCCATAACATTTGGTTTCTTAGGGGGACAATCATTTCATTCCCTATTGCATTCAACATTAATGTGGTTCCTTCAAGTTACATCCATTGAAAAAACCCCTGATGTATAGTGTGAGAAACACTAATCATAAAGGGGAACCCACATAATTCAAGAATAAAATTTCAATTTAGGAATCTTCAGATTTTATCCTAGGTTATTCATGAACATAATTAAAACACTAGGATATGATTGTCACGTATACATAAGCATATCCTTAGGGTTCTTACTAAGTTTCTCTAATCATAGTTTCCAAAGGATAATTATAAATTTTATCTGATACAAACTATAAATAGAAATAAATTATATATATATATATATTAATCATCATTATGGAATAATTATTACATAATATAACAAAAAAACCATGCTAGGACTGTATAGGTTTAAAGTCTTTAGAAACTCTGAAACAAAAAAAACCTTCTTCAAAAAACATTCGGATTGTCTCCCACATATTTCTGCATAACCAGACTTCTTTTGGATATATCAAACTTAATACCTTTCTTCTTGACCTGGGGAAAGGAAACATATGAAAGGGAGAGCTCAAATTCTTAGTAAGGGTAAAAAAGGTAAATACCAATAATATCATTGTCATATGAAAATAACATTTGAAAATATTATCCTCTATATCAAAGATCATAATATCATTTCATGGGATAAATAATAACATGAAATATAAACCCAATATTAATAATATAAGAAATGAAATTTTAGGCATACTTACATAAGAATAAAAAATCATTTATATTAGTCAATGCATATTACCGATACCATCTTAGAGGGCAGACTCCATTACATAACCATGTTTTCTCCTCATTCCTTCCATATATTACTTAACCAAATTTACATGTTGTTCCAGTCATGTATATCTAACGAGATATTATTATTTACCAAACTCATTGGAAGGAGAGATAGGTCCCACACATCTCATAATTGAACCATTCTTAAGAGTTCCCTAAAAACATAAAATGATTGACCACAGCATATCCCATGAAATAAAATGTGTTTCGTAAACATAATTCCCTCATAATTGATATTAATCAAATGGATTTCCAAAATAACACATAATAAAATCATAGTAATATTAGGGTTATAAATATAAACTTATTTAAATATTATCAAATAATATGGAAAACAATTTTTAGGGAACAATTTATATTAATTCATGAGGAAAATATCCATTCTTCTTCAAAAATGTTTTCCTTTCTCAAAATACCACACAATTTTTGAAAATTCATTTATGTGAATAAAATAATTTATTCTTGAAGGGTATGCTTCAATAAAATAATGAATTATGATATCCAAAAAATCCATTAATGTTGTACAAGTTAAAATAACATTCTTCTTATACTTTTTCCGGAAAAGTCAAAAAGTACCTCATACTGAAAATGCCAAATCCTGTAACAGTTTCCCAAACCATTTTTATACGCTATAAAAATGGTTTGGGGACCTATAATAACGGTTCCAAACCATTGGTATAGGTAATTTTTCCATTAGTGTATAACTATTATGTTTTTTCTTTACATATAATACTATTTATCTTGTTTTTATTGAATATATACATTTTTTATCCATGATTGATAAAAATTCCTCCATCAATGATTCATTATTTCTCCTTCACCAAATTTTCTTATATGCTTTACCAAATATCTTTAGTTATATTGACACATCATACATATATTTGACCATTCAAAGCATCCAAAGAATCCATATTGTGAATCATTATTATTTACTATATCGTTTAATTTTCAAGGCTACATGGTCTCTTAAAATAACCACTCTATAATTTATCTTTATATTGACACTATACTCAATTATCTCTTAATATCCCTATATTAACCTCTGATACCATCAAATAATTTTAATTTATTGTCTTTTATGTAGATATGTTTTCAATGTTTTCTTACTTAACCATGTATAAAATAAACCCCACAATTAAACTCAACTTCTTGAGGTTGGAAAAGACTCTATCATTTACTAATCTGTGTTTGTTAAAAAAATTTATAAAAAATGAATCCCACATCTTTAGAAGTAAATATTATACCATTTTTAAATTTTAAAGTATGAATATTATTAATTATTAAAAAAAAATATACAACCTTTTTTTAATAATATCCCCCTGTATATTTTATTATTAATTATATCAAAATTCTATTTCCATAATCTTACACTCTCATTTATGAGAAGTGATGGCATTTATATAGGACTTAATAAATAATTTCAATGATCATATAAAATAATGGAATTATAACAAATTATCTTCTTCCTAATTGATTATAAAATTCATTTAGTATCTTCACTTAGTCTCCAAAGCTTCATAACATCAATATAATTAAACCCCAATTTGAAAAATAATTTATATATCAAAGAATTGCAAACCCATTTCATTTAGTATGTCTGATTTCATCATATTTCCATGGATCTATCATCCACACATTTTAAAATGAATATTTTATCACCCATTGAAATTAGTGTAAATGAGATTTATTTACATATGACCTTTAAATTTATCAATATATTATTTATTGTACCAGGACTGGTTTTAGAATTCATGGATGTTTGAATTTTCATTTAGTGGATTGGCAGAATTTTTGTTAGAGATTTGGAGAGGAATTTAAAATATGTGAACAATTTAAAGTGTTGTTTTTAGATGTTTTATGAGGATCATATTATATATCATGTTAAAAATACATTTTTAGGGGCTCAAGGTTATGCTTTTGATGTTTCATGATAGGGTACAAATTTTTGTATGAAAACATTAGGAGTAATTGAGTGGTGACTTGAGTGTGAGTGGGTTTCCAATTATTTCTTCTTTAGAGCTTGATTTTTTAGAATAATTCTATTTCAGAGTAATGATAGAAAGTTTTCTGGGTAATTTATTTTTAAAAACAATTAGAAAATATATCAAATTTTACTTGAATATATAAACCATGATGTGATAAAAGGGGTTAATGACAATATAAATTTAGATGTTTAGTATAGTAACAAAATAAATTTGTAAAAGGGTTGATAAATAATATATAAGGTATCCCACAATCTACACCCCTAATTTTTCCATGCATTATTTTTGTTTAATCCCTGATATTATATAGTTATAGTAAGAAACCTAAGTGTTTATTTTTTCTAATTATAGAAAGAATACTATTTCATTATATGAGAATCTGGGTTTTTAGTGGTCATTCCATAGAAAACCCAAAAAAAGACTAGCCATTTAATGGTTATGGTTAGGTGCCCAATATCTCATTAAATTATTGGCCATGAAAGTGCTAAAATATCACTTACGTTAATGACTAAGACAAAACAACATGAAAATGAAAAGAGACTTGTTATATAAAAATTCAATGAAGAACACTCTACACCCCACAATATGTATAAAACATGGCAAGAAGTTTGGAAGATGGACAAGATATTAATAGATCATAAAAATGAGAAAATGAAGCACAATGACCTCATAAATGATTATACATGTAACCATAGGATTCCAGGAAAAATTTGGCCTATATATATATCCATAGGGGGTCTAAGAGGGTCCGAGAGACTCTTATAGTCGAGTAAATCCATATAAATCTGAGTTAAAGAATTAGGTTTCCACTTAAAATGAATAAAATTTAAATATATTGAGGTTCCACTGAGTAGCTGGTCGATGCCACTGCCTAACATCACCCATTATATGGTACCCAATGGGTAGTCTCTAGTACCCAATACTTGAAGGCTCATGAAATTACCTTCCTTCTTCCCTAGAGGCCATTGAGTGGTCTGGAACCATTATAATAATTTGTCAAAAATGTAAACACTAAAATTCATGAATTATTTTTGAATAAAATGTTTGTTTGAGATCATTCAAACCCACTATGGGAGTGATGGGTAAACCATTATCCTCCATTATGATCATCAAAATGAAGTAATTATTTATTAATATAAACATAGTCATGATAATATTTTCATTATTATAAACAAAACTAATTTTAAAATTTCATAATAAAAATCATCAAATAAAAATATTTCTAATTGATTATGTTTAACAATTACATTGAAATTATTTAACTTTAAATAATTCCATTAATTTTACATTAAAACCAAATTAATTCACTTTTTATTATCAATTCCAAAATAATTATTTTACTTACCTTTGTGATTTTAAAAAAATTAAAATCTATTTTTTTATAATTCATATTTTCAAAAAGTATGATTTTTTTAATAATATCAAAAATAATATCCCCTATTAACATATAAAAACATAACAAAAAATATTTTAGAGATATTATACCCTTATCACCCATGTTATTTCCTCAATTGGGATTATTACCAAGATAATGGACACGGGTTACAGAACTAAAAGCAAATATAAAAATAATTCTTGAGAAAAAAGGTATTTTTTATATTTCTAATATCATATATAAAGTTATTTTGAGAGATAAAAAATCATTATTTGTGTGGAAATATAAAATTTTGATTACCATAAAAATATATTTTGAAAAAAAATATCAATGGTTAATAATTTCAAGATATGAATATAGTCCATCGAAAATTAAAAACTATAAACCACATGAGTCTTGGATTAAATATGGATATTTTAATTTTAAAAGGCTCAACTAACATTTTAAAACAAGTCTTCCTATTGGAAAATTTTGTTAAAGAGGTTTTTATCCTCTTCAAATGATGTATAATTATAATATTTGAATATTTTTTCCACCACAAAATATTAGATTGATGAGTTTATCTAATAAAATAGATATCAAAAGAAAACAATACCAAAGAGGGTGAATCAGGTTAACTAACTGACTCAAGATATAAATAATAAATTATTCCATTAAAATTCAAGATTGAATAATATTTTAATTAATTAATTAACTCATGATAATCACAAATATTTAAACATAAATGTTCCATTATTAAGTCCATTTAATAAAATCAAAATTCTCAACCTTATGGGGACATATTAAATATATATTAAAAGTAAATATTAGGGAAAATAAAATATATCATGATATCCCCTTTTATGTTAAAGGTATCTATGAAAATTTATCCTATGGTCAATTTCATTGTTGTGAGAATTTTTTTTGGATTTAAATAAATTTAAATCACTCAAGTTTTGTTCCACATAATTTGAACATGATCATAATTTAATCCATAATCTTGGATAGTATGTTTCTCCAAAATTATTTGGGATAAAAAACACCTGATGATAATATATGTTTCCTTGACATTGGAATGAAAAACAATGTTTTTTATATTATTAATCCATGAGTCAAGTTATTTTCCAAGTAGGTGGTATTTCCCACTTGTGGTTTTCGTATCTAGTTGGAAACCTCCAAATTACACATAAAAACATGAATGGTCAAAATAAGTGTATTTTTGTCTAAACAAACCATGTTTTCTGGTTCCACTAATATATTAAAATAATTTTTTGATATATTATAAATGGGATTCCATTGGATAGTATTGAATACAAGAAAAATTGAATACACTAAATATAATGTCTAGCCGAGTAATGGTAATGTAGATAATACACAAAACATAACTCTATAATGATTATTTTCTGCTGGTTTACCAAATTCATCCATGGAAATATTGAATTAATTATTCATTGCATTGTGAATCACCTTAACATGATCAATACCAATATTATTGAAAATAATATTGGTTTATTTTCTTAGGGTAAGAAAAATTAAATCCAAATATTGTGAAATTTGAAAAGGGAAAAAATGTTGATACCTCCCATAAAACCCATTTCAAATTCAATACTAATTAAATTATAAAATTAATTTTAAATAGAATCTCTTTTTGATCTAAAAATAACTACATTAACATAAATTTTTTTCATAAGAAAATAATTTGAAATATGTTTTAAAATTAACTTTTAATTATCATTACCCATATAAAAACAATTTTCTCAAATAAATCTATCCACTATTTTTTAAAAAGAATAAAGGGATTATTTCAATCCATAATTTCTTTTAGTAAACATGAAAACAAGAATCGTTAATTTTGATTCCTCGAAACATGGCGGTTTATCCAAAAAAATAGTTTCATTAATAAATCCATTTAAAAATATATGTCTAACTCCCATTTGAAAGAATTTAGTGTTTAAATGTGATGAAAATTCAAAAAGATTCTAATTAATACTATGCTAATGATATGGAAAAAATCCTCACCGTAATAAATTCCATTGTTTTTTATAGACATTATCTATAAGTAAGGATTTTTTATGGGTTATATTACCATGATTATCAAATTATTTCCTAATAACCCATTTTTTTGAATAATAAGATGATCATTAGTAATTTCATTAAGGGCCTCAAAATTTATTTGGGATAAATTGTTTTAATTATTCCTATATGAAAAGAACCATATTTCTATAGTTAGTGGAATCTTTAATTTTTTTGGGATTCTAGGTGTGACACAAAAGCTTAATGTTCTACCTAATTTGAAACAGATCTACTAGTATAAGTACTAGTTTTAAAACCACTTATTAAATTTTTAAGAAGCAAATACTTATATTTAACCATTTTTTGGTTAAAGGTATATTTTATTTATCAAATTCAATCACTTTATTATGTTGACATTTATTTGAGGACAATTTATCGGGTTCATTCAATGTATCATCAATTTGAAGATGAGGTTTGGAAAAATTCTCATAAAATTTAATGTTAATTTATTTTTCATTTGTTTTGGTCCTTTAAGTAAAAACCTTGAAAGCTTCAGTTGAATTTTAATTCCCCTGAAATATACCTTCGCCTAATTTAGTGTCAAATTTAACAATTTTGGATTTGGTGTTATGATTAAATAATTTACAACCAAACACCTTAAAAGTAAAAACCTCTAGTAATTTAGATTTCCAAAGCTCATAAAGGGTATTTTTAAGAATTATTCTTGAAATTACATGTTTAACGATAAAACATTCCATATTTTCTAAATCTTCCCAAAGGTATTGAGGTATTTTACATTCATTAATGATAGTTCATGAAATTTATTTGAAAAGTTTCATTCCACCCTTCAACCCTATTTTTTATGGAGTTCTAGGAGTAGAAATGGAATGATTATAACCCTATGAAACAAAAAAATCGTCAAAATCCATATTTTCAAACACTAACCCATGATCACTATAAAGGAAAATTATGTAATATCCATTTTCATTTTAATCCTTCTTGGTATATTTAATGAACACATTACTTTCCTCAATTTTATGTTCTGAGAAATAATCACATGTAAATATTCTACAATTATTGATAGTTATAATTGAGTTAGATTTGACTAATATACTAGCTTCTTGGGCCAGTCCTGAAAGAACATATTGTATAAGACAAATGGATTTAGATGTCAACACATACTTTTTATATTAATTTGATTACTTTTTTTAACAATGTTAGTATGTTTTACAGACAACATTTTTTGAATTCAATTTTGTTAATCCTCATTCAATATAATTCTAGTTAGGTATTTGTTTTGAGTGTGGGTGAAAATTATGAAGTAATCAATTTCATATCCATGAATAAAAATCTTTTAACCTTAAAGAGTTTACATTATAACTTTAAATGTATTTTAAATCCATAACATAATCATTTTTAAATATTCAAGCAAACAATAATATAAATCCATGATGGTAAAAAACTATTCAAATATCATTTTCAAATTATCCTTTGAAACCACTATAGAAAAAATAACAACTTCATAGTAAAATAATGTTAAAAAAATGACATATAAAAACCCATTAATAAAATAAGAGTTTCATATTCCAATGGTACATATACCGATGATGTTGCTCATTGAGTGGTCACCAAAGAAAATATACCGCCTCCTGTTCCTCAAGTTTGTTCAAATTAATGTATTCACCCCACATATGCCTTGATCACATATTATACACACTCCATATTCTACCATGGGAAATTATTTTTATAAATTTACCAAAAAAAATTAATAAAAAATGATTTTGGTAAACAAAATTTGGGTTAAAAATATCCATGTTGGATTTTAGAACCACTAGTTACATTGGAATACTATTTATAGAGTACATATTTTAAAAACTTTAATGGATTTATGACATCCAAAAAAATCATTTTTCAAATAAAATTAATAAATTAAGAGCCTATTTTTATAAAAAAAATTTATAAATTCATACTTATAAAACACTTTTACAAAAAATGGTATTATTTCCTAAGGAGTTATATTTTATTGAAAAAAAACAGTATGTTTCTTTACCTTTCCATTGGGAACCCAAAATAAAATTTAATTATTTCTCACTAAGGGTGAATACATCGAGATCATTATAATATCATTTATTATATTTTATGACCTCAAAATGTTTGTTTGGTTATTTTGAATACCCCTTTTTCATTTCTCTTTATTTAAATCAATTTTATGAATTCATTTTATTTTAAAAAGACATTGATTATCCGATTTTGATATTAATAAATTTTTTTGACAAATGTATTTTTCATTTAATTTATTCTTTCAATTTAACATTTTTTTTTGGAAAATGGAATACTTCTCAATAAAATAAGTTGTATTTCTTTTAGGTACATTAAATGTAAGGTGAATTCAAAAAAAAACATCCTAGATTTGATCGAATTCATACCTTATATCTTTAAAATTTATGTGACTAGAAGTGCTAAAAAAGTGTTAGGACTTACCTCTTGGATTACCTAAATATATTCAATGATTAATTTTTGTATTATATCACTTTACTATCATGAAGGGAGGGATTCATCACCAACACTCCATGTTGAAACCTTTAGGTACTTTTTATTCTCCATTTTTTAAATCCTTTTCATGTTAGTACACTCTGACTTTACATGATCCTATTTATTACATTCATAACATCATACCACTAGATTATTAATTTACTTATTTTCAAGGTGGTAGTCCATATATTTCGAGAATAACATGTTCATATTCATGAAATGATGAATAATTTCCTCTCTACTTCTAGAAAATTTATCATTGTTGAATTTCAAGGAAATTGTTTTGTTCTAATTAATCTCATTGTCTTTTTTATCCACTATCATTTTCATTATAACCTCACAGGTCATCAGTATCCCGTTGATCTCTTAAACCATAATGTTTTTAACAATATTTTATTCTTTTTTTATCTCTTTGGCTGCCAAAGAACTATGAAAAACCCAATTCATCTTCATTACAAGTGTCTATATTGAAATCTCATTACCTAAGGATTTCCTTTTAAAATATCCACAAAACAAGTAAAATTTTAGTTATAAAATCATTTAGATGAATACTATTGATTTTAAAATTTTGGTAATACTTATGAAACATTGTTTATTTTACTTCATTGTTACAGACATGGGTAATTTCAAATAATATCCAAATTTCTTTTGCAATTTATCATATAGTAACTCTATTGAACTCATTTATATCTAGCCTATAATGTATGGAATTCTTAGATATTCCATCAAGATAAAATATCACTTCTTCATTGGGGGTCCATTTATCTTATGAATATTTAGTAGGGGTATAAGAGTTAATTATGATTCTCCACACCAAATATTCTATATTTCTTTGAAAATGTGTATTTCCTTATTTTAAAATAACTATAATTTTATCTATCAATATATGGGCCTCTAGAAATATAATTTACATTGAGATATCTTTATACATTTGGTATAGATAACATATTTATATGATAAGTACATGAAACTAGTTAATGTTTTAAAAATAATTTTTGGCTTTGATACAAACTGTAGTTCCATGTAAAGATGCACTGATGGAGGTGAATTTCATATAAAACCCTTATAGAGAAAAATTTTGTTGTTGGAATTAAAAACAATATAAGGGATAAAAAAATATAAGAGCTGGTCAAAATTGAAATATAAATGTAATAGTTAGTAACAGAATAAAAGATAAAAGAATTTTGGAAATAATCTATAAATAACCCTTATGTCTTCCGCACTCAAGTCTATTTGAGTTGTTTTGGTTTAAACATTTCTTCAATATTGTTGAATCAATAAATACGAATCTATATATTTTTTGTTTTTAGTATGAATCTAGTTATAATATGTAAGATATGTGGGTTTTAGTGGTTATACCGAGGAAACCCATAACAAATACTATATTTTAATGGTTATGGCTAGGAACTCATTCTCTCATTTCTTTATGAACTATGAAAAAACCTAAACTACACTTGATTTAAGAACCAATAATGAACTAAAAGAAAAAAGTGACTTTATATACATTCAAAAACACTTTTTATCTATTATAAGACATTGAAATATTTTTGGAGATCTTTTTTGGATTTAGGTGTAACGCCCCGACCCTAGTTACCCAGAGTCAGTGCATTATTGCGTAACATTATCATGATCACAAAAGATAAAGTCTCAAAAGACCTTTTAGTTTAGTAGCCTTGGAAACACTAGATATATTCATAAATGTTACATTAAATCATAAAGTGAAAAACTAGAATAACATAGTCTCCATTTTCCACACTCATATACCCTTCAGTCTATCCATGCAGGTAATTCCTAAAATACTTCTTCACATCCTGGAAAAATTCATACATTGAAAGGGGTGAGCTTAGATGTTCAGTAAAGATAACAATATGGCGGAAGCTTTCATAAATAAACATAATCATTTAAGGCAATGTATAACTAAACAAAATCCTTTAAAACATGATCTTCAACATAATATGGAAAAAGTAAAATGATATAATTCCATTTACTTATTCACATGGATATTCTACTGGTCGAATAATCACATGCAATATCAATAACCACTTTCATAATGATGGAATGCATAATGCCAGACTATCATAACCACGTAGCCAAGGCCTCGTGCCAAGTATACAATAAGATTTTGTCAAGGCCTCGTTCCAATTCACTAGTTTGTCTTATGAGACCTACTGATGCATCTATGAGCTATAGCGGGCTCCACCAGTCACTTAATAAGTCCAATGCATTCCTCATTTGAACAGGTTTAAACATATCATAAACCATAACATAATTGTAACACATAAAACATGCATAAAGGAAACAGAGTATTTCCACATTTCAATCACAAGATATCTATAAAACACATTTATATAATAAAAACATTATCAAAACCATTTTAAATACCAAAATAAAAGAAAATTAAAACTTTCTAATTATTTTTCATTTAAAAAAAAGTTATGGCTTGTAGAGGAAGCAGAAACTCAAATAATGGTCACGACGGTGGAGAAGTTGTTGTCGCCACATACTAACGACAAAAAAACATTCCTTTTTGTCATTTAGTAAAACGCTTCATATAAAAAGATTCCTTTTTAATAAACATAAAAGTCAAATGGTTGTATACACCGAATAAAAGAAAGTTGTGTATACAACAAAATATGCCTCAATGAAAGGAGATTGCGAAAAAGTCCTTTACAAAGATCATTTTTTTAAATAAAATAGATCTATTATGTGTATTCACTATAAGCACACCTAAATACAGTACAAATACAAGATAGGACATAATAATATCATGACATAATTTGAAAGTAGGAGATTAACCCAAAGAATGGAAATTGGGTTAAGAAGTTCCCTTACCTCATGCCCGACTTGACTCGATCGTTCTTTAATCTCCAGAATAATAAACTAGAGTTAATTTCTATTTTATTAAGAACCTTTTTAATGTTCATTATTACTTTTATATCACTTATTACCAGGTTATGAACATTATGTAATTATTTAAGTTAATAACGGTCATTTTGTCGATCTTTGGTACTTGAGTCAAAAATAAACTTCCTATAATTAAAAGTTGTTCATGTGGCAAAATATCCATTATATACAGAATTATATTCATGATTTAGATATCATATATATCATATATATCCATTATATACATGAATTTATAATATTACATAACATTTATAGGTAAGAAATGAAATGCACCGTTCATGGAGACGGTAAGCCGTACGTACACATGAACGCTACTTTCATTTCTATTTCTTATTTAATGGAATGAAATTATAATTATATAAAGTTATACTATAATTAATTTATAATATAATGTATAATACCATTGACTCTATCCTTATACATCCCATATATGTCATTAACAATTCAAATCACTTTGAGGGGGCGGTAGTCCGCACTTCCTAAAATGAAATTATCGCGTTTACCCATAATGGAAATCATAAAGGTATGCCATAAATGAAAAATAAAGAAGCTTAAATAAAACATAACCATATTATATATCATATATAAATATAGTGACATCTTAATGTCCACCATTGAAGGTGTTATATGAGTGTTGAACAATCATCATTTCGTGAGGCAGAAATTCACCATCCACAGAAACAGTATGTTCTTTAACCATTAGATGTAGGTGTGTGTAAGTGTAGCTTGAATCCTTCTTATAAAAACATCCTAGTATATTGATGATACTGGTTTTGTTACAAAAGAAATTAATAAAAAGAGTTTAGGGGGTTGGAGAAGAAAAATAAAACAAAATAACATAAGAGAAGACATTACCTTAAAATCGGGTAACACTTTTTTATTTGAGCCAAAGGCTTCCTTGGGAAGAGTTATTCCCAACATGTGGCTTCTAGGAGTAATATAGGGAAGTTGGGAGAGTATTTGGGTAGAGTTTTGCCGAGCCAAATGGCTTGAAGGTGTGAATAAGGTGGTAGAGGTGGTGGCCTTTTATAAGAGGAGAAAAGGGGCACTCTTGGAAAGATTGAAATGTTACTTTATTATGAAATTATTTTCGGATTCTAAAGGTCCCACAATGACATATTTCTAGGATAAGGTGATAAGTGTTCTAAATATACTCATAAAATAGGTTTTTGACAAGTGTAAGCCTTATATTTTACATTATCATTTCATTTTATTTAAATCGTTAATTAATGAGGTAATCGCTGCATCATCATTGTGTCAAACAAATTTTAATTTATTTAATGTCTAAAAATTATAAAAATGGTTTCATGATTTAGTAAATATTTTTATATTTCTAATGAATATTTATAGTAAAAAATATGATTTGTCTAAGCCCATTTAACAATTGTTTTAGTAAAAGAACTCATGTTTGTGACATTTTTATTTTAACATTAAATAAAATGTTTTTAATGTCATTTTCCTACCAAAGTGGATCCATGGGGTCCCCAAGTTGACCCATGGATTTTCTTTGTCGGCCATGACTCATCCAATAGGGGTAGGATAAGTGTAAAGGTATTTTCATATTTTTATAATATCATTTTTACCTCAAATTTCACTAATTAACTTTAATCGCGATTAATTAAACTTAAAAGTTACTATTCACCAAAATATTATTTTAATCCCATTGAACCACATTTTACTTCATAATGAAAACCATGTATGTCGGATTTTTGAAAATCAAATCATAGAAGTGTTAATGTTTCATATAAACGAAAAATCAGTTTTTTAACTACCACTTAGTGGTTTCACTATTCATCAAAAAATGATGTTTTTCAGAACAATGCCAAAATTTCACCCTAAGCTGTAATTGATATTCCGAATTCAAAAATGATATCTATTTTAAAAAATTCCAAAAATATAGGTTGCATTAATTAATTTTATAATTAATTCCCGCTGTCACAACAAATAGCGTGTTTTTAAGAAATAATGTATATCAAAAGATTGACAATTGTTTATGTCCAATTTCAATGTTAAATTAATTTTAATGACCACCATTGGATAAAATGGTAAAAATATATTATAATTATACTTTAAAACCACTCAATATTATAATTTATCACTATAAATTATTTTGATTAAAAAAGTTGTTTTAAGTATTTTTCACTATTCATAAAAAATTGGAAGTTCTCAGAAAATTAAAAAAAATTCAACTTAGGATAATTTCGATATTTCGAATAAAAAAACGAAGTCCATTTGGAAAGATAAAATTTATAAAATTTCAAAAAGTAGGTATTTCTATTCATAATGGCTATTTTGATTAGTCGTGGTTTGTTAGAATCTCGAACTTGCGTACAATGCAAGCTGTTGCATTATTGAAAGAGAAGTGTATCGTGGAAGCTCGGGGTGCTATATTCTCCCCTACTTCAATAAATTGCATCCTCGCAATTTGAAAATTTTCTTTGAAAATAAATGGTTGAAGATAGGAAATATCTTTGTGGAAAACCCACATCGGAAATAAGGTTAATAAAAATATAACTTTAAAAGAAATAAAGAGAAGTAAAAAGGTCACCCGAGATATCCCATACTATGATTCTATGAAAATATGAATATGGAAGAAAAAAAAACCATCAAGGTCTGGTGGAGAGTTGTAGAAAACAGGATTAGGAGAATGTTAACCCCAAGAAAATCAGAAACATGTGATTAGTTAAACGGTCATTGAATCCCCAATTGGAAAAGTTAACCAGCAACGTTTATGTTTTAAGTTACCTTTTATAAAGTTGAGGAATTTATTAAGGAGATTTACTAAGAACGTAAGGGAATATACATACTTGTCATGTAGACTTTCATTCTTTAATAAATTTTTACCACAAATCCATCTTTCACTCTAAAAGGTAATAGAACTCAAAAATATTATATTTATCATAATTATATAAGGTTTCAAATATTAACACATTCCATTTAGATTAGGAAAACTTTTTGTAATAACTAGGGACTTCCTGTAGGCTAGTGGTAGGTAATAATGGCATGTCAGACTATGGTTGTGGGTTCGATTCCTACAGCTTTGTCCGACGCAACGGGTTAACCCTCGACCTACAAGTTGTCCATTTCCTATACTATAGTATTATAATATTCCAAAAAATAATCTTCATAAATGTTTTAACCTTAATCAACACTATCCAAAGTTCAACTTAATCCATTCCAACCTTTATAGTTATCCAAAATACCTCTGTCCAGACGTTCTCTAAAAGGTCCTTAAATTCCAAAATCAATTGTAACATTAGATTCCCCAAACAAAGTAATGTTTCTCTTATTGTCACATACTAAAAATATGATTACCTTCATCATATTAAAACCTTAATGAAAACAACAAGTACTGCAGTACAATCCTTATATATATCACATTATTCTTATAACCATAATAAAATCCTTGTTTCCAAAAGCACCAATACATTAATTATTCCACTTCAACTGTAGTAACATCCTAAGATTGTCCTTGATCCCTTGGCCTTTTCTGAGGTAAGGTTACCTGATGCTTAGGAAATTCATTTGCATAATGCCCCATTTCCCTACAATTGTAGCATTCAACATTGATAGCCTCTTTCTTTCTGTTGCAATCACGAGCCTGGTGACCTTTTTCTACACATTTATAACAAACTCCCATTCCTTTTAGGCAAGTACCGGGGTGATTCTCCCCACAATTATCGCATAATGGAAAATCATTCTTTCCCTTTTTCCCTTTATCTGCCTATTCTTCCACTATTCTCTTCTTCACTTGCTTTACTTCATTGTTATAAGATTTAGAGAATTCATTTTCTGTCTTGATATCACATGAGACTATATCTTCGTATGAAGAGAAATATTGTGAGACTAAGGCTCAACGGTGAAATGGTTTTAACCCATCAACGAAACGGTCAATCTTACTTCTTGGGTTACGTATATAATCTGTTGCATGCCTCGCTAGCCTTGTAAAGTTAGCCTCATACTTTGCGACATTCTCATCCTCCTTCTGCCTTAGACTCAGAAATTGTCTTTCCATATCTGCTTGATGGTTATGAGGAAATTGTTTTTCTAAGAAAATTTCATTAAACTACCTCCATTCCATACTTGATACTTCTTCATCTTCCTTTGTGTTTAGAATCAGCGACCACCATTGATCGGCATCCCCAGTGAGGTGGTAGACTTCCATGAAAACCTTCTCCCTTTCGCTACTCCCCAAGACGTGGAATATTTTCTCTAAGGAGTTTATCCATTGCTCAGCTACTAATGGATTTGTACCCCCATTAAATGTTGGCGGTTGTTGCCTCATGAAGCGGTCTAAAATTGATCCCCCACATTGCGGATCAGGTTGCTCCATACAAGTAAGGTTATTATTCAAATCCTGAGTGAGTTGTCCCAGTATAGTGATAAGGTGATCTGCACCAGTTGTATCACCATCTCCACTATAATTATCTTGAGCAGGAGGGAAATCCCTACATGGATTGTGTGCATTGATATGGTTTCCATTCCTCCCACTAGGCGCCATTTCTAAACAATGGAATAAACTAGATTAGTTTATGAATCAAAATACATAATTCCATACTTGTAAAATACTTAACATAAATTGAACTATTTATGGATATAATCCATAATCCTAAAAATGTTTTCTTTGAAAAAGTATATACTCATAACCCTTCATAGTGGTTTGTAAAGAAAATGAGAATTATCCTAAGCATGTCCCCCGGGAGTGTCGTAACCAAGAGTGCAGCAAGGCCCGTTGTCGTGCACCAGTTCCCATTCGTGTCTAGATCAAAGCAGTGTTTTTGGGTTTTAACCCTACGTACATCTGTGCCAGAGCCACCTCTACCTGCTCATATCCGGACAGGGATGTATTGCTCAGAAAACTCAGAAAATCTCTATAATACCAAAATTCTAGGCAGTTCTTCTCTACTAATCTTCAAAGTCTATCATTAGGATATGTGCTCTAATTAGAGTTTATCTAAATCTAGATTCCAAGGTTAGTACTAAACTGCCTCTGATACCAACTATAACGCCCCGTCCCCAGTTACCCAGATTCGGTGCATTATTGCGTAACATTGGCATGATCACAAAAGATCATGCCTCGAAAGACCGATTAGTTTAGTAGCCTCGGAAACACTAGATACATTCATAAATGTTACATTACATCATAAAGTGAAAAACTAAATTAACATTGTATCCATTTTCCACACTCATATCCCCTTTAGACTATCCCTATAGGTCATTCCTAAAATACTTCTTCACATCCTGAAAAATTAAAACATTGAAAGGGGTGAGATCAGATGCTCAGTAAGGATAACAATATGGCAGAAGCTTTCAGAAATAAACATAAACATTTAAGGAAATGTATAACTAAACAAAATCCTTTCAAACCTGATCTTAAACATTATATGGAAAAAGTAAAATGAAATAATTCCATTTACTTATTCACATGGATATTCTACTGGTTGAATAATCACATGCAATATCAATAACCACTTTCATAATGATGGAATGCGTAATGCCAGACTATCATAACCACGTAGCCAAGGCCTCGTGCCAAGTCTACAATAATATTTTGTCAAGGCCACATGCCAAGACACTATTTTGTCTCATGAGACCTACCGATGCATCGAGGAGCTATAGCGGGCTCCACCTCTCACTTAATAAGTCTAATGCATTCCTCATATGAACAAGTTTAAACATATCATAAACCATAACATAATCGTATCACATAAAACATGCATAAGGGAAACATAGTATTTCCAAATTTCAATCACAAGATATCAATACAAGACATTGATATAATAAAAACATTATCAAAACCATTTTCAATACCAAAATAAAATAAAATTAAAACTTTGTAATTATTTTTCATTTAAAAAAATGTTATGGCTTGTAGAGGAAGCCGAAACTCAAATAATGGTCACGGCGGCTGAGAAGTCGTTGTCACCGCATACGTACGACAAAAAAAAGTATTCCTTTTTTCTTTTAGTAAAACGCTTCATATAAAAAGATTCCTTTTGAATAAACGTAAATGTCAAAGGGGTTTATACACCGTATAAAATAAAGTCGTGTATAAAACAAAATATGCCTCAATGAAATGAGATTGAGAAAAAGTCCTTTACAAAGATCATTTTATTAAATAAAATAGATCTATTATGTGTATTCACTATAAGGACACCTAAATACAGTAAAAATACAAGATTGGACATAATAATATCATGACATAATTTGAAAGTAGGAGTTAACCCAAAGAATGGAAATTGGGTTAAGAAGTTCCCTTACCTCGGGTCCGACTTGACTCGATCATTCATTAATATTCTGAATAATAAACTAGAGTTAATTTCTACTTTCTTAAGAAACTTTTTCATGTTAATTATTCCTTTTATATCACTTATTACCATGTTATGAAGATTATGTAATTATTTAAGTTAATAACGGTCATTTTGTCAAACATTGGTACTTGAGTCAAAAATAAACTTCTTATAATTACAAGTTGTTCATGTGGTAAAATATCCATTATATACATAATTACATTCATGATGTAGATATAATATATATATCATATATATCCATTATATACATTCATTAATAATATTACATAACATTTAGAGGTAAGAAATGAAATGCACCATTCATGGAGACGGTAAGCCGTACGTACGCATGAACTCTACTTTCATTTCTATTTCGTATTTAATAGAATGAAATTATAATTATATAAAGTTATAATATAATTATATTATAATATAATGTATAATACCACTTACTCCATCCTTATACATCCCACATATGGCATTAACGATTCAAATCACTTTGAGGGGGCGGTAGTCCACAATTCCTAAAATGAAATTATCATGTTTACCCATAATGGAAATCATAAAGGTATGCCATAAATGAAAAATACAGAATCTTAAGTAAAACATAAACATATTATATATCATATATAAATATAGTGACATCTTAATGGACACCTTTGAAGGTGTTATATGAGTGTTGAACAATCATCGTTTCCTGAGGCAGAAATTCGCCATCCAGAGAAACAGTATGTTCATTAACCATTAGATGTAGGTGTGTGTAAGTGTAGATCAAATACTTCTTATATAAAAATCCTAGTATATTGAGGATACTGTTTTGTTACAAAATAAATTAATAAAAAGAGTTTAGGGGGTTGGAGAAGCAAAATAAAACAAAATAACATAAGAGGAGACATTACCTAAAAATCGGGTAACTCTTTTTTATTTGAGCCAAAGGCTTCCTTGGGATGATTTATGCCCAAAGTGAGGCTTCTAGGAGTAAGAAAGGAAAGTTGGGAGAGTATTTGGGCAGAGGTTGGCCGATTCAAATGGTTTTAAGGTGTGAATAAGGTGGTAGAGGTGGGGGCCTTTTATAAGAGGAGACAAGGGGCACTCTTGGAAAGATTGAAATATTACTTTATTATGAAATTATTTTCGGATTATAAAGGTCCAACAATGGTATATTTAGAGTCTAAGGTGATAAGGGTTCTAAATATACTCATCCAATAGGTTTTTGACAAGTATATGACTTAGAATTTACATTATCTTTTCTTTTTATTTAAATCGTTAATTAATGAGGTAATCGATGCATCATCATTGTGTCATACAAATTTTAATTTATTTAATGTCTAAAAATTATTAAAAAAGTATCATGATGTCTTAAATACTTTTATCTTTCTAATTAATATTTATAGTCAAAACTATGACTTGTATAACCCCATTTAAAAATTGTTTTAGTAAAAGAACTCATGTTTGTGACATTTTTATTTTAACATTATATAAAATATTTTTAATGTCATTTTCTTACCAAAGTAGCTCCATGGGGTCCCCAAGTTGACCCATGGATTTTCATGGTCGGCCATGACTCATACAATAGGGGTAGGACAAGTGTAAAGGTATTTTCATATTTTTATAATATCATTTTTACCTTAAATTTCACTAATTACCTTTAATCGCGATTAATTAAACTTAAAAGTTACTATTCACCAAAAAATTATTTTAATCCCATTGAACCACATTTTACATCCTAATGACAACCCTACATGTAGGATTTTTGAAAATCAAATCACATAAGTGGTAATGTTTCATTTAAACGAAAAATCGTTTTTTAACTACCACTTAGTGGTTTCACTATTCATCAAAAATTGAAGTTTTTCAGAACAATGCCAAAATTTCACCCTAAGCTATAATTGATATTCCGAATTCAAAAATGATATCTATTTTAGAAAAATTCCAAACATATAAGTCGCATTAATTAATTTTATAATTAATTCCCGCTGTCACAACAAATAGCGTGTTTTTATGGAATAATATATATCAAAATATTGTCAATTGTTTATGTCCAATTTCAATGTTAAATTAATTCTAATGACCACCATTGGATAAAATGGTAAAAATATATTCTAATTATACTTTAAAACCACTCAATATTATAATTTATCACTATAAATTATTTTGATTAAAAAATTTGTTTTAAGTATTTTTCACTATTCATATAAAATTGGAAGTTCTCAGAAAATTATAAAAAATTCAACTTAGGATAATTTCGATATTCTAAATACAAAAACGAAGTCCATTTTGAAAGATAAAATTTTTAAAATTTCAAAAAGTCGGTATTACTATTCATAATGGCTATTTTGATTGGTCGTGGTGTGTTAGAATCTAGAACTTGCGTACAATGCAAGCTATTGCATTATTGAAAGAGAATCATATCGTGGAAGCTTGAGGTGTTACATTAGGCACAAAAAAATGGTACATCTTTTGGTCCCATGAATCCTCGATTTTTATGTAATAAAAATATTAAATATTTTTTATCACACACAAAATGTTTTTATGAAATAATTGTATGTCTCTTGAATATTTTTTCTAAAAGAAAAATGTAGACATCCACTAAATATAAGATGGTTGTTTTACCATAGTAATTACACAATATTTATATGCATCAGGTGTTATATTTCAAAAATGTCAAGAGCATAGTAATAATAATATAAAATAATTTTGTAGTTAATTTTTTATTTAATTTTTTTACCTAAGATCTCTTCTATTTTAACATGATTTTGAAAAAAACTTATGTTCTTCCACTTAAACCAAGAAATTTCATAGGACTATGGATGAGAGCTTTGACAATGATAATGGGATCCTAGATCAATGATCAAAATTTCCGAAAATTTGACTTCAAAAGAAGAGTTCTCGGGTCTCACCAATGACGATGATGTAGTTATTTTTGTCCATTTTTTGATCAATACTTTGTTGGGTTAGGATGTTTTTATGTATTAATCCCTATTTTTTATTTTCCATATTAAGGGTGAATTAAGTCATTTATCAAATTAATTGATGGATTTATTTTTAATTAATAGTCTATGTTTTTCAATATGTAAATAGAAACTGTTAAATGGGTTTTCGATAATTCTTTATTCTTATATAAACAACATTTCAGCTATAAATATATTTAGGCTAACCCAGTAAATGACGGAAATCAATTTTATAACTTTATTGTATCATTCCTTTCTCCACTCATTCTTCGACCATTCATCATTGATGTTTTTTTTGGACGGTGGTTCGACTATTCTTATAAAATGATCATTTCACAGTAGATCATTAGCATAATGGATCATTTTAATACTTTTTTATTTTGTTCTGAATTCATGATAATTGTGAAAAGACAATGTTTTTTTCACATGTTTCCAATCGGGAACATTCTCTTTGGAGGATTGGGATTCTAGTGACACGGTTTGATTGGAAGTGACTTATGAGATGACGGGTGGACTAAATCTATCCACCTCTCATGTTTGATGCATGATCACATGTATATATGATTTCTAATGGTGTTTTTTTGACGATATGATGGTGAAAATGACACCATAAAACACAAATGGATATGATGGAATTTATTTGCAAGGGAGACATATGTGGCATATAGTTTGAATGAAAAAATTCCACATGGTAACTCTTCCACAACAAATAGGGTTTAGATATGGAGAAATATACACAAGTTGTGTGAATATTAACATGTCATGTGACCCATGATTATTGAACCAATTTATATCCTAGGGGTAAACAGGTATGTACACAATCATTGGATATGGGAACGGATATTTTATAATTTCACAAACAATGGGCATGTGAACAAATAATGTACATGATAATGACCAGAGTACATAGGCATACCCATTTTACATGGGAATGACCAGAGTACATGATCATAGGATGGAGTTAATGAGAGTTGGCATAGGTTCTATCTTGTTTTTACTCTCCATGACTAGCCATGTATTTTATATAAACATCCTCTACTACATCCTGGGATATTTTGATCCCTGATTCTCTTTTGTCTAGATTTGTATTAGTGGTGTAAATTCCCTCGGTCCATAACTATGAGCATATAGTGAGGCATCCCTTATAGTTCATTGGATGAGTTTCCCAACCTACACGGGCTAGTTCTGGATAGAGTATATTATCCCATAGTATGTCTCAGGTTGTGATCCTTTATCATTATTCCCTAGGTTAGGTCAGGTATCCCATTACCTTATTATAGGGCATGTGAACCCCTCCTTAGTGAATTAATCTATCCAGGTTTAAATTTCCCCCATAGGCCTAGATTGTGATTACATAAATGTGTATTGACATCCTCTGAGTTCTATCATTTAATTTTTTATAATGAGACCCAAAGAGAATAACCTCTCAAATTAGAACTATCTATGTTAGTAAGACCTAAGGACTGTGTTCTATCAAATGTGTTTTGACATAAATCCTTCTGTATATACCTATGTTAGTGTTTTAGGAATGATTATACATTTAGAATTATGGTATATATTTGAGTTTATATTGATTATTATAACAATTTCTTATACTCTAACTCTTTCTCTCTTTGATTCTTTGTGTTTGGTTATTTCATAGTGTCATATTGGGTATGTTTGTAATCACCCCTAAATAAGATATCCGTACATGTTTCATGTATTATTTATATTAAGGACCATTCAATGGATTCAATTGAGTACCATGATGAGGTGAAACATAGTTTCTCTAGATGGAGAATAACTGGTTCCCCATGTGTATTCATGATAGTGGTCCCCTTATAACTATATGATTGGACACTTTATCAGCTATTGTGGGTTTATTTAACCATTTTTTGATTCTCGTACATGTTTTGTACTCTAATGTGATGTTAGTTTTATATTTCCATATTTTTTTATTACATTTATCCTTCCTTCAATATTGTATTTGTTTTTAGACACATGTGAATGTGTACTGGTACCCTATGATAAGTCTTCTCATGTGTGTGATGTGCCTACATAGTACTAGTATCCAACCCATGGCCTATTGGCGGAATAATTTGGATGTTACTCTCAGCCTGAGACTGACCAGGTGGGCCTTGATGGGTTGGGTGTTGGTATCTTGGTATCAGTGTGGGTCATATTATGATAACTATTTCGATATATTATTGATGTGAGGTTTGGTTTGGAATAAGGGAAATATTGTTAAGGTGCCTCAAGTTTCTCTCACAATCCAGAAAATCCATTGATGGTGTGGTTTCCATTGTATCTATTGTACATGACATTGATAATGTGTTTGATGACATAGTACATATAATAATTCATTATATGGAAAATATTGATACATTCATCATATTGAAATGGGATCTAGTTTATATGTATTTCTTGAGTCAGCTCCCCAGATATGATATTTGATGAGGATACACCTTCACTTTTGTAGGATGTGTCCATGGTGATTACCTAGTAAGTTACCATAGAAGGATCATGATGGTGATCCACCTATTGATGGTTCCACTATTTAAGGGCTTTTGCAGGAGGTGGTTCCTCCAGGTGGTTGGTTGATCATTCCTTTTTCTATTCTATACCAGGCTTGGTAGTAAAAATAGATCATGTGAAAAGGTTTTGTAAACCTTATAAGTTATGGAGATAGTGAACCCTTAGGATTATGGGAGAGGTAACCCCCCTCCATGTTGGATAAGACATTCTGGATGCAGTTGGGTGAGTTTTCCACCTTTTTCAGATCCCTTGTGATCATATTGTGGACATTGAGGAAATCGTTCTCTTTATCTCTAGTGAATGACCATGGAGATTGTTTTTTCAAAACACATTATGAGGTGACTATGACTTAGAGATAGTATAATAATTTCTTAATAGAGGAGTTTTACCTAGTAATTTTATGGGTAGTAAATAGCATGGATCTTATGGTGATCCTCCAAGGAAGTATGTCAGGAACAATGTGTGTTGAGGTTCACTAATCTCTCATGTTTCTACATGGATGAGATTTGTGATATGTAATTTTGAGAACAAACCATCAAGCATGGCCTTCATAGTGAAATTTGGGCAATAGAAAAAAATATTTGAATACCTTATTATACTGGGGTGATAGAGAATTCCTTATTTGTGGAGAGAGTTTTTGTTGAGAAATCACCAATAGTCAGTGATAAAATTAAAAAAATTATGGAGATAATAATTCATATGATGGTAGTCATTGATAGACTCATGGATCCAGTCACATGAGGCATTATCTAAGATAATCATAGGATAGAGGGTAAACAATTTACTGCTCTCAAGATGGTTCCAATAACCTAAGGTGGAGACGATATAACTCATATGATCGGTAATGAAATATTACATGGGAGGGTTTGAATCATCATGAAGCTGACTATGAGATGGTAGATAGAACAAATAGAATGTTGTAGTGGCTATAGGATGGAGGTCCATAGGATGGAGGATGTGAAAAAATTGTTGGAGAGTAGTGTGATGTGATCCAAATTATTTTTTGTTTCCACCACCACACCAAGCTGGTCCATGCCTAGATTAGAGAGTATGTGGTTAGATACATGAGAAGATAATAAAGATACAGGATTCTAAACCTTAGGCTATATGAGTGATTTATGTCATTATTTGTGTCTTCTGTACATTAGATACTATATTGATAGACATATATATGAACCAATCTATTATTATGGTATCCCTTTTTTGAAATATTAAAATTCTACTGGAGCCTTTGGCTCTATCCTTACATATTGGGACTCCCACCAATGGAGATTCAACAATCAAATAGTTCTTCTACTAGTGTGACCTGACTCTAAGAAGAGGAAACTTCTTAAGGGAAACAATTTTAGCTATTAAAAGTAATTATAATTTAATTATTTATATTGAAATTCTCTCTATAGTTAATTTATATATTTACTATTCCGGGAAGAGGATAAAGAGTGTCAGATTTGATAGGATAAGGTTTTCTTTCATATATGAGAAGGAAGTCTTGGAAGAGCTAGATAGGTTCATGCACAGGAGGATACAATTGACCAATCACTAGTTGGATAGTCTTACCCATTTAATAATAGTTTTTATGGGATATCTTTTTCCCATTTTAGTTTTATGGAATGTGGGTGTATTCCTTGGGGACAAGCCGATATTTCATCCCAACCAAGAGATATACTGCTACGTAGTCCTACACCCAGTTAATACCTCAAAATCTATTCCAGCATATTATATTAACCCATATATATTTTAGAAATGAAATTTTAGTAGGATGATTTTTTAAGGAATGATATTTTTCAGACATAGTCTGTATCCTTAGGTACCTCCAGTGTTGTCCACAAAGAATGTGGATGGGATCATGTGGTTATTAGTGGATTACCTCTACCTAAATAATTTTACTATCATGGATAAGTATCCATTCATGGGAATCATCAAAATATTTAACCATTTGAAAGGGTTCATGTGTTTCTTGATTATTGACCACATTTTAGGATATCACTATATTCGAGTTTTAGTGTAGGATGTATCAAAGATGAAAATTATTTGTTTCTATTATAATAATAATTATTTGGAGATACCCTTCGACATAATGAACACCCCATTAATTTTCATGGGAGTTATAAACTATAATTTTATACCTTCTTAGATAGGTCAATGTTAGTCTTCATCAATGAGGTCCTTGTTTTTTGGAATCCAAGGTGGATCACACATGTCATTTGAATGTGGTATCCGGATATAATATGGTTGAACCAGATTTATAGAAATATATCAAAGTGCTTGTTTTGTATTCAAGAGGTTAACTTATATGGACTTTTTCTCTTCGAAGATGGGGTAGTAGTACAATGAGAAATGGTTAGAGTAGTGTTATATTGGGATCCATCCAAGAGTGTGACATATGTATATAGATTTATTGGGTAAATAAATACTATCTAAGATTCATAGATTATTTATATAGGATTTTGGAACCCTTGATATCATTGAATTGAATGGTTCATCCATTAATGTGGTTAGAGAAGTGAAATTAGTATTTTTAGGAGTTGAGGTAGAGATAAATGAGTGGCCCAATCTTGAAACTTCTAGATGGTTATTTTGTGTATGTGGTGATCTATGATTAATCTTGAACTAGGGTTGGATATTTTATAATAAAAAAGTAGGTGGTGATTTCTTATGGGTCCCAGTAGTTGAGACACTCTGAGTTGAACTTATGGAACCATGATTTAGAGCTATAAGTAGTAGTCCTCTCTCTAAATATGTGGTGAGGCTGCCTTATAAGAGATCATTTTATCAACTATTTTAACCACATGTATCTCATATATATCTTTTCATAGAATGATCTTAACCTAAGATAGATTTCATGGATAGAGTTTCTACTGGATCATGACATTGAGATAGTATATACTCCAAGAAAAGAGAACATGATTGTAGATACTATTATAAGAAGATCTTGTTCATAGTTTTTGAGAAAGGAATTAGTGTAGTTGGAGTTGTTTCAATTGTACTTAGTGTACAAGGATGATGTATCATTCCTTCTGCTGATGGCTACTGCACCTCCTCTTCTCCAACATATAATGGAGGTGCATCTTGATGATATCAATTACAAGACCTTTCATAGCCAGATATCCAGTGGACATGATCCTGAATTATTTTTTGAAGGTGGTGGAGATTTCTATACTTTTAAAATTATAGATGATTTTACCAATAATTCCAAGAGAGGAGTTATAAACGATGTTTCATACATCACCCTCAGTAGTACATCCAATTGTTGTAAAGATATACAATTACACGAGGAATCAATTATGGTATCCATGGATGAAGAGGTGTGTAGATTAGTTTTTATCTTGATGCCTCACTTACTAGTTTGTGAAGGACCTTAACATTGTTCCTATAGGATTGACTCAACCCTTATGGTGTTGGAGTGGAAGTGAGATGGTATCCCAAAAGGCATCATTATAGGATATCCATAGTAATCTAGATGTCAAGATTCCATCTGGGTGATCATAGGACAACCCACCATGTCATCCAACATCCATGATATCATAGATATAATTTCACTAGGGAGATTGGTATACGTTTTTGTATAAGAGATATTCTCAATTACTAGATTTACCATGAAGATCACATGAAATTGTAATGCTCGCATCACGTCAAGATTATAGAGAGGAATTTTGGTTTCCATAAGGGATCAGTTGTCATTTATCATTATGTTCTACCCATATTTGGATATTTATATGGAGTATACCATTCGGGTTATGGAGGACATGTTTAGGGTTTTCATGATATATTTTTATCATAGCTGGGAGGATCACCAACCCTTAGTGGAGTTTGTATATAAAAACAGTTACCACTCCACCATAGGCATGGAACCATTAGCAGCCTTGTGTAGGGGACCTTGTATGACACCTTAATGCAAGGAAAATAAAGGGTATTAAGTACTCTTGAGCTAAGAGTCTGTGAAAACGAGGACATAGAAGGTGAAAATCATATATAAGTAGATGAATATTTTCTAGATACATCAGAAGTCCCAGAAACACTGGTCTAGTATTCTTTTGGAGTTTAATTATAGAGATCATGTGTTCTTGATGATACCACCTCAGTGACGATTATAGTGTTCTATTCCTCATGGTAAGTAAAATATAGGATCCATTGTCCGATTTGAGACACTAAATAGGGTTAGAAAGGAGGGATACCACTAATACGTACCACCACAACAATACATGGTAAATTATGCCATACATGTGGAATAAATATTAATATATATAGACTAACCATCACATGTTATCGATTGAGGTGAGTCGTACATCAAGGATTGGACTACATTCATATAGTGTCTAGTAAAAATTGAGGATTTGTAGAATAATATCATTTAGGGGAATGTGATTTTCATATTTTGTATTCAATTAAAACACATGAATATTTCAAAGAATATATTTGAGTTGGAAAACCAAATTCCAGATCTGTACCCTCACTTGTTTGAGTTTGTTTTCCCTTTTTGTGATGGAAATCCATGTGATTGGGAGAATATGTTGACTTTATTATTCCTTGTAACATAATTTAAAATTTTATTGAATATTTTTAATCTTTGTAAAGGTCTTCATAGAGGATTCTAGGGCGTATATAGCATCAATGTTGATATAATAAAAAATAAAATAAATTAAATATTTCATGGATAGTTTTTTTAAAATAATGTAATATATTATGAGAGGTTTTTTAAATTGGGAAATGGAGAAATAAAATAAAATTCATAATTAATGTTTTACCCTTGGATCAAAATATTATTTATACGTTTTAGTTGTCATATTTAAGAGTAGTATTGGGTGGAATAATAAAAAAATCAATATAAAAATTCATTATTTTTTTAATTTACTATATCTTAATCCCTCTCCAATTTAAACATTGTTATGGCCAAATTGTATAGTTATACATATATCCATATATATTTGATAACACTGTGGAGGAAATAATTAGCGTCAACAACATGATTGTGGATTAACGACCAATTTTCAAATAAGTTTATATTCAACAATGAATTTCTTAGATATCACCCTCGAAAAAAATAATATATCATATTTCATAAATTATTAATCCTTGTTCAAGGTATGATGTTTTAATATATCAATCTTCATTTTTATTATCACATATAAATTATGAATTATTTTTTTTATTAAATCTATTTCTATAACAAATTTTGAAATATGATTTATTTTTTCTTCTACGAATTTAGAATTTTTAAAAATTTTGGATCCTTATTTATTCTTATTATATAATCATTTACACCATAAAAATATTGAGGCAAAACTTAACAATTTTCGACAACCATTTTCCTGATTTCTCATTTCAGGTTCCCCCTTAGTCTTTCAGAATTCATTATTGTTGTTTCGTTTGACTGGTTGTTTGGATATACACAAAAACTGACCATTATGCAATAAATCTAGGACACAACATATAAATTCAATGCGGTTAGATTAAGTATCGGTGAAAATACTTTGGTATAAATATAGTGAAGTAATATTGGGGTTTGGATTGAGATTTATTGATAGGAAAACTAGTGATCCTATGATGCGGTTTGATAAGAGGTGAATGTCGGGCTGTTGGGTGGATGAAATTCATACACATGTGACAGTTAAGGTGTGATCAACCAGAGATATGATTTATACATGCATGCATTATGATAAATCCAATGATAGTAGTGATGTAGATAGATATGTGTTAACATGCATGACTGTCAGAAACTGAAATACAGTACATGTATTTTCTAAGAACACATGTCATGTAGATTCCCTTCCATAGTTGCTATGGTTTACACACAGTGAAAAATGTCACATTCCCTATAACCTATCACATTTCGTGGGACAATTGATCAACATCCAAACATTTACCTAAATGGTACAAGGTCATGAACACTGCCAATGGGAATGGGTGTAGATAATGTACGAAGACATAACTAGTTGGAATGAACATGACCAATATATAGGTGAATCACCAAGGAACACATGAACGACCTGTGTATGTTGACATTACTAGAGTACGTGGTCACTATATGGACGAAAACGGAAAGGGAATGGACTATGAAAAATATAAAATACCCCATATACACAATTTATACTATATAAATTCAATATACTCCTTATAGGGATGGATAAACCACCCATTTTCTTCATTCTAGATGAGTATCAGTAGGGTAAATTCCATTGGTACATCTATTTGATGGTATAATAACTTATCCTGTCTAGAGCATGGGATGAGTGATCCCCTATACATTTTAGTTATTGATAGTGTCAGGTATCCCTCTATCAGGTCCAAAGTGTAATTCTGTATCATTATTACCTTGGAAAGGTTAGGTATCCCATTACTGACTTTCATAACTCATAATTCCCTTCTAAGTGGATTAATCAATGTAGGGTTAATTATACCATATAGGATATACATGTTATCCACTATCTATGTATCAACACCCTATAGGGATAGACCTAATGGGAATGACCTCTTGGATGTGACCATCAATTTTAATAGTAATCATGGAGTTTGTTCTCAAGGATGAGTGTTACCTTGAATCATTGAGTGAAGTACTATATTATCATCATATTCATGACCTAGATTTGATATTTGGGGTATATCGTTGAGAATATGTAGATTTTTTTCCCAATTTCTTATGATCTGCCTCTCTAATTTGGATTCACTATGTTGGGTAATTTTGGGGTTTCCTGCTGGGTATGTTTATACGCACCTAGATATAGGTTCCTCCTGCACATGAAATGAATTATCCAAAAAAAATGAATTTCTTAAAAGTCCTTAGAGTACTAGTAGTATATATAGACTCATTATTCTTGATAGAATAATATCATTTTTAGATGATTCTTGATACTGATCCATTTCTTATTAGAAGTTTTTAATCATTATCAGTTTGTAGGTAAATTTATTTTTACATTGTTAATTTCATGTAAATGTGTCGTCCTCTGAAGTGGGATCAGTTGTATATATGATTATTTTGTTATTAACGATATTGTTTATTCCATGCCGTATTATTGTTTTGAGATATATGGATGTGTATAGGTTCCCTAGACTAAGGCCTCCCACGTGTTTGATATAAAGTGACCCACGCTTGTTGTAAATAGATATTACATCTTTTTAGATTAATATTCATTTCATTACAAAATTTTTTTCTTATATATCCCAAATATATAATTAATTTGTAAACATTGGTCCATATAAAATTGGTTCATAAGAGTTACATATCATCTCCCACATAGTTCGTCATGACTAGAACCCTTTATAGAAATATAAGACATAATACCTATCATCATAGCCTTTGTAAATGAAAAATAAGATAGGGTGTGATAAGATTCTCAGAATGGGTAAATAAAAGAAATACATAAACATGACATGAGAATAATAGTATTACAAAAAAATCATAACATATTAAAACCATATTATTCATATCAAAGATAAAAATATCTTTTCATGGAATAATGATTGGTAGTTCATAATAAATGAATCATAAGAAAATAAAATAACATAAACCATGAGATAAAAACATCAAACTATGAAATATAATTGTGCCCAAAACATATGAATATAATATCATTTCAATTGTATTCAGGTCTCATTTCCTTGGTGATCATAGTTGAATGGGTTCACTCCCCAAACCAATATAGTAGTCATGATTCACACCCAAAAATATTCTAGTGGAAAAGTCCCTTACAGAACAGGGTTCACATCACATTTCATTTTTTTATCTCATAGGATATGAATTTTTATGCAATGCATTATATAGATATATAGGTCCCACAAATCACAAAATAAAAATCATAAATATGTGAACCATAATATCATAAAACATTCATCATATCATAATGCATGAAGTGAAATGGGTTTCATAATCATTCATCATATCAGAACCCCTAAAAATAAACGGGTTTCATAAATATTGATCATATCAAAACCCATGATAATAAAGAGGTTTCACAAAAAAATCTTCATATCATATCCCATGAAAAAATGGTCTTTATAAACATTTCATTATAGCATAAACCATGTGAAATAAATAGGTTTCCTAATAATCTTTTCATCACAAACATAAACAATCATAGGAATTAATAAATATGTTATCATTGGATCATATCCCCAGTAATGATAAAGTAACATCAGAAGATGTCATCTTAGTTGGAAAACTATTTGGAAGTAAAATATCTCATAAAATTTAATGAAATAATATCCTTCAAAAACATAATTCAAAAAACATTGTGAAAATTATTTAATGAACATTATAATTTTATCTTTAATAAATATTTAAAAAATTATTGGAGGAAAATATAATTTCCTCTATAAAGATAATTTTTGAAAAATATACTTCCCTTTAAAATATAATTTCCATTAAAATATACATTACACAATATTTTTTGAATATTTATTATGTAATATGTAAATAACATTTAAAAAATTTCTTGTGGAAAATATAAATTCCACAATGAAAATAATTTTTTTAAAATTAAAAATTCAAAAAAAATTATGAAAATAATTTTCATTTAATATAACCATAGAAAATTATAATTAAAGGTTCAATAAAATATACAGTCTTGATGGTGAGAAATTACATTAATTCCGTTAATTCTAAAACAATTCTTCATTTCAAATTTTTAGTAAATGATAAAAATACCTTGATTAAAAATGACATGAAGATTAATTTTTCCAAACTTTTTTTACAAAATTAAAAAATGGGTGAAAATGTATTTAATAAATCCATTTGATAATTTTAGAATATTTTTGAGACCATTTTAATGAAAATGGATATGGAAGGAAAACCGTTTTCTACCAATGAGATTGATAAATAGACTTTTTTATAAAAAATTTCATTTGGTATCGTCAATAATTTAAGAGTTGAGAGAGAATGGAAAACATGTATTCTATATAAATAACTAGATGAAGAGTTAGCCAAAGAAGATGGGCCCGTAAGGGGCACAGCGGCTCCAGGCGCTCTCCCCGTCGCCGCCTCCTTCCCTAGGGTTTCGTGGCGGCCTTCCGTTTTCTCGGCGAGTCTGGCGGTTCCTCAAATCCAGTGGGTTCAGGGTTCTCTTCGTCTCTCCCGCTCTCCATCGCCTCTCTCGGTTCCTTTCTCTGTTTAGGGTTTCGTTGGCGGCGTGGTGTCGGTCTGAGACGGAAATTCCAGATCCATACGTCTGAGGTCTTGGCCCTGCTCCCGGGTTTGGCGGATGGTTTTGCGGCGGACCTCGAGGTCGCAAAGGACGGCGGCGATGGGTTTCCTCTGCTTGCAGTGGATCCTTGCTTCCTCCGGTTCTGAGTATTGGAGGTTTTTTACTCGTTGGGTTTGAAGGTTTGCTTCTTGATTTTGGTATGTGTGATCTTTGTTGGTTGCTTGGTTTTTTTTCTCCCCGGTGAACGCTTCCCGGTTATTGGCCTTGCTGGATTTGCTCCGGCGGTGACGTTTGACGGCACTGATGGTCGGATCTACGGGTGTAAGACCGGTCTTCACCGACATACTCTCCGGAGCGCTCTGGGTCCTTCTCGGTTGTGCGTCGACGTTGTTCGGCCCTGTTTGTTAACATCGATGAGGAGCGCTTGTTTCGGGCTCCTGAGATTTTCGTAAGTTTGTGATGACGGTGGTCGGATGGTGCTGCGAATTGGTGTTGTATTGACGCCGGAGGAGGTCTCGCTGGTGACGATGGATGGTGATGTTGATGGGTGTGATGGTTGGGTGCGTATCGAGGGTGTGAGAGATTCGAGGCATTGAAAGGTGTGCGGTGACGGCGTCCGGATCGAGGACAGCTGTATGGGTAATTGATTTTGAAATTTGAATTTGTATTTGCACTGTATGATGCGGAGTGGTCTTTGGTTGTTGTGTCACGTTGTAAGGGGTACCGAAAACCCTTAAACCGGTTGTTTTTTCTCTTTTTTTCCTTTAATAAATTTGCGGGACCAGGCTTACGCCTGGTTCAGAATTTCCTGGTAAATAACTAGATAATAAGAAAATATATTTGTTTCATTAGAGATACTTCATAAAACCTTATCATTGTAATCATAATCATAAACAATACTGAGAATGGGTGAGATTATAAAATAAAAACCTTATCACTTTGGTAACATTAAATAATAAGGCCCAAGAAAGAATAACATTAAATTAAACACTCAATATCATGATAATAAATAAATTCATGATATTACATTTCAATATGTATGTTTGTACAAATTATAAAATAATATAGGTTTATAACATTACATACATCCCAATGAAGACAAATTGAGACAAAAATAATGTACCACATTGGTGATCTTTTGAATCAAATGACCAACTAAAGAAGAATAAAAAATGAAATGTTAATTATCATTTATGATGGAAACTCATTATATAATAGTTAAATGTTGATATATATACACAAAATAAATAAATGATTTGTGAATTTGACATTAGTCTACCAAAAATAAAAGTGTTACTAGAAATCCCTAACCCAAAGTCTCAAATTCATGCACACACACTCAAAACTACTGTTCAAAAAAATGATGTTTATTATTAATATATTATAGAAATAGAAATATATATATTTATATATTTATATATATCATACCATATAATATTTAGTTATTAAAATTTACTAAATTCTTATTAATAGTTCTTTGTTACAATGTTCTTTCAGTTAATAAATGCATTATTTCTCATCTATGATTAAAATTTTTATTTTTTGTATACTAATTTTTATAATGGATTAATAATAAAAAAAATTAACCATTATATAAATATCATATATATATATATATTAATTCTATAATTATTTTTTGTATTCTTTAATATATAGGAATTGTAAATGAAGTACAACTTTCTGGGAGATGATAGGTCATACATACAAATGAACACTCCGTCCAATTTCTAGACAGGTGGAATAAAAAAAGGTAAAAAATAAATAAAATATAATGATTAATTATTATTTCATAAATATCACATTTATGAATTATATTAATATTAATTACATATCCTGTAAAGTGTTAGTGTATAATGAGTCACATAGCTTCATGAGGCATTAGTCATCCATACTCACAAATAACGTAATTGTATCCCCCATGGTTTGGAAAGTACGAATGTATATGTGATATATAAATTATAGAAGTATAATTATGATAAAAATATCTTGTATATTCATTTAATATATCATTACTACCATAAAAATAAAATAGACATGAAAAATGAATCATATTAGTTTGTTAGGTGGTAACCCACTGTACATTTGAATGACATTATTGTTTCAAAAATGTTTTATATGTAATAAGTGAGATGTGGTATTAAATTATTTAGGTGATTTAATATAATTAAAATATTATAAAAAATTTATATCCAAAATTATATCCATATGTGGGAGTTTGTTTAGGGAAATAAATAAAATCATTTTGTGAGGAGGCGGTCTATTGTACACACTATTTACTGTTTCATTTCCCATTGGATAGATGTAGATATTATATAGAAAATTACATTAAAATAGAAACATCTCATTATATTTTTTATAATTTTGTTATTATATCATCATATTTTAAGAATATTTTAATGAGGTGTAAGTATAAATGAAACAAAAACACATGTTTTTGAATTTTACCTCATCTTTAGAGAGCCTCTTTAGGTTTATATATAAAGATTTCATAGGAAGAATTACTAATAAATATAATTACAATAGGATGTGGTAATATATTTAAGGATTATATTTTGGAATTTATTGGATGAAACAATGATTTATGGATGTGTGAAGATGATAGGAGAGGGGGTGGACGTTTATAAGTGGGGAGAGGACACACATGGATTTTTTGAAAAGAATAAAGCCTAAATACATTGTTTACATTCCACATGGTTAAAAAATGGGTAATTATAAAACTTTATATGTTATATGGTAGAAATATTAGTATAAATTGAGATTTGGAAAAGTTTTTAGGTCATTCTACCGACCATCAGTTTATTTTAACGTCAAGAAAAATCATTTTTACGTTATTCGAAATAATTAATTTTTAATTTTTTTACAATTAATATTTACAAAAAAGCATGTTTTCATTATTATTTAATATAAAATACATTGATTAAAAATTTGGATTTAATTTTCCATATTATATTCACATAATTGGACGATTTTAATTTAAAATTAACCCTATAAAAGCATAATAAAGTAATTTTCCAAAGATAAAATTTCAAGAGGTTTAAAATATTTTTATACAAAAATTGAATATTAAATTGGTTCAAATGAAATAAATCCGTATAATAAATATTTAATTGAGCTAATTATTATTATACAACCATAAAAAATAAAACATTTCTTATAAATTCATTGAATGAAAAGATACTTTTTAATAAAAAATGTATTTTTCACTATTTACTAAACATATTTTGTTTTTAGAAAAATATAAAAAATTATCTATGAGATAATTCTTAAATTATGATTAAAAATAATAATTTTATTTTTTAGAATAAATTTTATAAATGTTTAAAATGATAACTTTTAGATAATTTTAAATAATGTGTAAGAATGACTTTTTAGAAAAAACAAAATTAAATATTAAAATTATATTTTTTCTTATCACATTCTTAGAGAAAACATAAGATTAATTTTAATCATTTTATTAATAATATTATATATTAATTTCATTAAAATCAATAAAAAAATTATATTTTTAATTTATTGGGGTAAAAAAATTCATTTAAAAATTCATTTTTTTAAAAAAAGGATTCATTTTTTTTTGAAATTGTTATTATTTTTATTTATAATTAATTAGTCACCCAATAATTAAATTTATATGAATGTATACACCATATATTTTCATAATTTAGTCAATCGTATTAGTAATTTCAATAAAAATAGTTATGTGATGCCTAAAATAATAAGAAATAATATATTAATAGTATGTTCCATTTTGTTAAAAAATATTGTTGTATATAACACATGATTCCGAACAAATTAAAATTAACCAAAAATAATTTATTTCATAATATCACATTGTTTAATATTATAACCCCATTAAAATGAATTTAAAATTTTTAATTAAATTAATTTTCTTAGTCAGATGAGCATAAATCTGTCATATTACATCATTAGGTCCCCATATAGCATCCTCAAACTTGTGGTCTCCCAACAAATCCTTAACCAAGTGAGTTTGCTTATATTATATAACATTCTCTCTACTATATAATATCTTCATTAGTTATTACTTGTAGGAAATATCCTTCTCCAATGGTATGCACTTTGAGTTTAGTATACTTGTTCGATAAGGTTTTTACTTCCTTAGGAATGTTATATGGAAGACATCATGAACTTGAGAGAGGTTTAGTGGAAGTTCCAAATGAAATGATTCCATCCAGATTCAATCATGAATTTAAAATTTACCTATTTATATAGGGATTAGTTTCCATTCTTTCTTCCATGTTGAAATTTATAAAAGCACCATTTTAGCTACTTCAAATTCTAGATCATGCCGATGATTATCATAAGACCTTTTATATCGAATTTTGTGCTGTCCTTATGTGCAACTGAATGGCTATAAAATTATTTTGCATTTCCTCATCCAGATGAGGCCCCAATTTATTTCATTCTTGAAATTTATTCGATTATGTTGTTTCTCTCCAATTATTTCCATATATAGATTCTTAATGATCCATTTGAATGGTTCGATTGAAATTTATTATTATAAAAAAGCTATACCAGAGGAAGGTGTTCATCCCAAATACCTTTAATATCCATAGAAAATGTTATTAAAAATATTCTATGGTTTAAATTACAATCTCAAACTGACCATCGATCTGGGGATGATACACAGTGATGGATGTTAACTCTGTATCAAGATTTTTCTAGAGACATTCCAATAATATTGTGGAAAACCTCAGATTCTGATTACATGTAATGGAATATTGTAATCCATTAAACCTTACTACTTCCTTAATGTATTTAAACGAATGTCGATCTAGGAAGACATTTTATATGATAATGATGTAGTTTTATGACTTTGTAAGAAGATAATCTAAAATTCATTTAACATTTTCCCCTTTCAAATATTTGGGTATTCCAATGACAAAATTCAAGGTAGTGTTTTTCCATTTCAATTCTGCTATGGATAACGGTTGTACCATTGCCTTATTTTTTTCTATCAACCTTATCTTTCTATCATACAAAAAACTAGGATACATACTTAGAAATAACTCCCTTCAATTCGTCCCAACATAAGTACACATTTACATAGACTAGTGGTAGGAATTATACCCTTGTCATCCTTTGGTTGTGGGGATAAGTGCCACGACCATTCTAGATGTGATTGGTTGTTTCTTGACAAGTATTCTATCCTTTTCCTGAAACTATATTAATTTAATTACCAAGTGAAAATAACACATATTTACCTCAACATAAATTATAAGATGCTCCATAATGATTACCAATAAATTTAATAATATCTATAAAATATAAATACATTCTTCTTTAAATAAATTCATCACTAAAACATAAACAAAGTAGAAGGGTAGTATATCAATAACTATCTTCCAAAATATACATAATCATGATAATAAATCACCATGTAAAACCTATAAATTGGGGTTTATGAATTTAATCCTATGATAAAATAGAAACTCCTATACCCATCATGGTATCTAGAACCCTTAATTTAATCATATATGGAGACATATATGCTTCCAAAATTAACACAATCTTTAGATGTTTCATGATTCATCACTATTAAAAAACACGCCTTTAATAGAGCTGGCCTTTAACAGTGATAGAAAAATGCAGTGATAATGCCACCGTTTATGATTGCTAAAACAAACACTGATAAATGGTCCCATTTATCAGTTCATTTATTTTAGGATTGATAAAGGGTAACCTTTATTAGCACTTTTATTTAGCACTGATAAAAGGAAATCTTTATTAGCTCTTTTTAAGCATTGATAAAAGGTACCCTTTATCATAGCATTATTTCTAGCATTGATAAATGGATCCTTTATAAAAGTTTTTTTAACAGTGATATGTGTCCCAAATAAATCAAACTAATTAGATAAATAAAATTTAAAATGTGTTTATGAATAAAATATTAAATTTATTATTAATTAAATAATTATTGATAAAAATGAGTACATTTAATATAATATATATAAATTATAAATGCTAATAAATATTATATATTAAATATATATATTTGAAAATTTTAAACAAATAAAAATTAAAAATAATAAAATTAAGAAAAATATTAATAATTTTATTAATTAAATAATTATTAACAAAAATGTATATATTTAATATATATATATAGATCATAAATATTAATAAATAGAATATATTAAATATAAAAATATAATAATTTATATAATATTTACAAAATTTGATATATATAATAGAAAATATTTTACGCTTTATATTAAAGAAGTCATATATTTAAGGAATGAGTGTTTATAATTAAAATGAAAAATGAATTAAAAATATCGATTAATTGAATTGTGTAATGAAAATAATATAATGTCATTTTATTTTTCAATTTAATAAATATCAAATTTTTTATATTGATTTTACATAAATATATGTTATTAATGGATTTTTATATACCACACACACACACACAAAATATTTACACAGTTAATGAAATCGTATATAGAAACACATACTCCTAATATTTATGTAATTTATTAATTTTATAGTATTAATTTTAGAACTTCATTATAACTTTATAAATTTATCATATTAAGTCTTTAATCGATAAATTTTTTTAAAGTTTATTATAGTAAGGTATTAATTCATTTTTAATATTTAGTACATAATTTTTTTAATTTTTTAGAATTTATACATTTTCTATTATATATAAATTTAATATACTATAATATTTTCAATATGTTTTAATATTTATTTCAATATATATCCATTTAAAAAAATAATTAATTAATAAAACTAATCTATTTTTTCAATATTGTTAAATTGAAATCTTTTTTAATTATTCAATTTCACTCATTTTTAACATGCATGCACTTAAGATTAAATATTCATTTACAATGTTAAAAATTAATTTGTAAATAAATATTTATAAAGTATTATTTACTTTATTTATACATTTATACATTTATAATTATAATTAAATAAATATTAATTTTTTAAAATGTATTTATATAATTATAAATAAATAATTATGTATATTTAAAAAAATCAAATTATAATAAATTTATTTAAATAATAAAAATAATTATTAAAATATGTATATATAATTATATAAATATATATAATGATACAAATATATAAATATTTGTTAAAAGTATTTATATAATTATAAATAATTAATTATATATTTAAATAATTATAAAATTATATTAAATATATTTAAATAATGAATATATTAAATATATTAATAAATATATATATATATTTAATAGGTATAATTATATTATTATATTTATTTTTTATATATCATTATAATTATATATCATTAATCAATGCTATAGTTTTTGCACTGATATATATGTATTTTATTAGTTCTTTTAGAACTGATCAAGATAATGCTTTGTGAGTGCAAAAAATTAGTTGATAATTATGTATTTTATTAGTGCTTATTAATTAATCACTGATAAAATTGATCTTTATCAAAGATTTTTTTGGAATCATTGATAAAATTGTCCCTGGTCAATTTGAATAAGAATAACTAGTTGTGATCCAGTGGTGATATCTGAAGCATTCCAAGGAAGTCATCTACATCCATTGATCCTCCTCATCGAATCATGTATTGAATCAAACATTTTAAATTCCACGGATCGAATCCAAGGCTCAGAAAAATCAAGGGTTGAATGAATACAATGCTTAAAAAATCCATGGCTTGGTGGTATCTTCACTTTCTCTTGGACAATTTAAACCATTAATACAATGTATGGTATTTTCTCATCCTCAATTATTGATTTATTTTTTGGCGATATCGATTTGTAATTTTTTGTTTATTATATCGGACAATTCATTATCCATCATCGATTTCAATTCTATAAGGAAAATATAATTGGATGTTTGTAGGATTTAGGGTTCTAATTTACCCTTTATGGACATTTATTTATTGCTTTCAGAATATTAATATTTGCAGACACCTATTTCATCCTTATATCATAATACGTTTAAATGTCTAAAGCATCTGTTAATAGAAATATTAAACATAATGGTTTTTTAAGATGAAACACATAGTTTTTATTAAATAAATTGAAATTTATTTCATGTAATGACTTTAGTAAGTTGAGGTGCAATTTTTTTGGATTTTTTCTATTTTGATGCTTCAGTGGTTTTACATCAACATTGTTATTCTATGTTAATTGTCTTGAATGTTATCTATTTGTTTCTTGATATCTTATATGAACATCCCTATATATATTTCTGCATTTTGACATCTATTTATATATAAATTAACACATTAGTCCATTCATATAAGTATGTATGTAGTCATGTGAAATATATATAGGATTCATTAAATGAATAATGCATTTCTTTTTTAGGGTTCTAAAAATGAATTCCAAGAGACCCTATTAATTTTTTTTAAATTTATTACTACAAGGCATGATTGGATCTCTTTAGTATTAATTTTCTTCGCACTATTTATTTTGAATAGTATTAAAAGAAAGTATAATTTTCTATTAAATTTGATGTAGTATCAAGTGTTTGAGACTTGTTGGTACCATGAAATGATTTTTATAATATTTTAACACCATCTAAGAAAGCATAATATTTTAATTTTGATGAAGTGGGATTTTTTTAATTTAAATATAAAGATCACATTGATGAGTGTCAAAATGGTATTTGAATAGACATGTCCCGGATTTGTTGATTATCGATTGATATGTTTTTTAAACAGGATACCATATTCCATTTATATCAAAACAGGGATCTATACATCTTTGTGAGGGATGTGAGATAGTCACAATGTAGTATCTATTATCTTGTATGGGTCCCCACTTGTGCCAAATTCTATATGGGAGTCCAGAAAGGTAGACTATTTATGGGTATATAGTAGGTTATAAAAAAGGAACTCATCATCATTATTATATGTGGTTCAAACCCATGTATGTCAATATTCACCTCATGGGATGTTTTTTGAATTTCCCATGATTAGATATGCTTCATTTACTAATATTTACATATATATTATTTTTTAATCACTCCACATTAAATATTGATCCAAAATAATTTGGAAAACTCTTTATATCTTTTATTTGGTTGTATTGATTTATTTATTTTAATGGATGATGCTTCATTTTATTAATATATATTATTCATCCAGAGTATTACTATAAATAGTAATACTAATGAAACATAGAATATTAAAAGAATATATAAGTATCTTCATTAAATAAAAACTGTGATTTAGGTTAAAATATTTATTAAGAGAAGTTATGGAGATTAATGATATTTGATATATTAATAATATTAAATTTTTATAATTTTTTAATATGTTACATAACTTGATTCAAAAATTAGAACTAACATTTTCACATTCTATATATTTTTGAATATTTATTTGGAAATAATTTTAGGTATTCATTATTTTAGGTCAGTATGTATTGGTTTCACCCCTTGGAATCTATGATTACCATCAATGTATATGAAATAACTCCTTATATTTTAAAAAAATTTATCAATTCATGTTTATATCTTCTTGTTCATTGAAACATATTATATTAATTTTATTTATCATATTTGGGATTCTTATTACTTTTTAATTTCCTATATTTTATTTTTATTTGTTTAAGGTATTTAATAAAGACTTGATAGTTTATTTTGACAGAGGTATGACTAGTCTTGGTTAGAGTATTTAATTTATAAATTTTTTGATTTATCTTATAAATAAAGAACTCATAGACAGCCCATAGATTTATATATCATCACATGTCACCATCGATACCCCTTGTATCATAGACAAGAAATTGTATCCCCTCCAAAGATCATATTCAATATGCAACGAGTTAATAACTTGTTCCAATGGTGTAATTCTCACAAATGAGGGACATTAACTATTTTGGATATCACAATAGAGTAAAACTATCATCCCCAACAGCTTCATCTCCCGAAAAGTTATTATTGTATTTTTGTTCTTGAGACCCATCCCCATCTATTTTATGTTTCTTGAACAACTATAATTAGTAATCATCTTATTGATGAATACTGCTTTGATTAGTTCAAGAAATATAGGTGATTGTCTTCTACAAATATAGGATGCGCCTCAAAAAATAAAATGTAATAATTATTGTTTAGGGGATGAAGCTATTGTGGATAGTTATTGATAAAATTCACATTTTTATGAATTAATAGGATAAAACCTACCACAGTAGAGTAATTATTTTCTTAAATTCAATTTCCAGTTTCATTAAAATAATATTTAAATTATTTTAAACAATCAAATGTTGGGTGTGTCATATTAGATATATCTATAACTTTCACCTTTGATAATGAATATCATATGTTTATTTATTTATTTATTGTAAAGAATGAATATTTTATGAACCTAATAGGATGTATATGAATTGAAAATGGATTCATGTTTTTCATTTGAAAAGATAGTACGAAGATAGAGTTAAAGAGTTCACCATGGTTTTAATAAAACATGAATATGTCACTTATCAAATCCTTTTTTCATGTTTACATTTTTCTAATCATGGAAAATTATTTTAGATGAGTTGGAAGAACATTTGATTTTTCACGAAATAGATCGGAGCTATAAATTTTGGACTAAACCCGAGGAAAAACAAAACACGAACACTAATTGGGATGATAATGCAGTTTATAGATTTTTAGATATGAATTTATCTTTATATTATGATATAGATCTCTTGGATGAAATGAGATTAGAAATTGAAAATGATCTTCCTGTTTGTCCAAATTTATTTTTGAAAATAAATAGCTATTCTATGAGATCAATGTATTAAATTTTAATAATTATGAAAAAAGTTTAGTTTTACTACCGTTATATAATTTGAATTTTAGAAATAGATAGAGTGACACCATATTAATAATACTACATAGTCTCTTGAATGATAAACTACCAGAAGCAAATCAACTAACATGTTCAATATATGATATCAAACGAATTCTACTTAAAATTCGAAGGATCTCAAAAAAAATACATTTTTTTTGAAATGATTTCATATTTATTCATAGGGATCATGAATACTAATAAATTTAATTTATTATGGATAAGATCATTATATGATAAATGATTCAAGTCCTTCAAAATAAATATAATGCATTCTTGTCAGGCAATGGTTTAGAAGACTATATAGATTTCAAGAAACCACAAGACAATTGATATGGAATAAAGATACTAGAATTAACTATGGGAAACTACATCAAATAATACATTATTCCCAATAAATGATAATTTATTATTAGTATACTAAATTTTGAAATGATCATAGAAACATTCATCTTGAGTTATCTATAAATGGAATAAATCATTTTGGTTCACAAAGTTGTACTCACGGTATATGACATTTCATTTTGGAGAATTATATCTTTCCACCATGGTTATGACTAAATCATAAATAAATTATGTTGCCACTAATTATCTCTAGAACAAAGAAACCCAATAATGAAATTGATTTCAATTTCCAACCATTGATCAGAGATATGAAATTGATATGGGTTACATGAGTTACAATGTATGTTGCTCATAGAAGTGATGAATTCTCATTGATGGTCATGTTGTATGTGACAATATATGGCATTACTTATTATGGAAATTTATCAAGATATATAAATAATGAAATGATGGATTATCCAATTTGGGAATAATTAACACTCTTAGTTTGGTTGAAACATTTATCGAATATTACATTTTTAAGAGAGAGAATTTTTTTACCTCGATGACATAAAAACCAAATCTAGACGACATTATTCAATGGGAATATAGAAAAAGGTACAATACCATAAACACTAATGGGTTATCAACTATTCAATAAATTAATGGGTACATACATTATATTTAATAATTCTATTTAAAAAACCATGTGAAATTATGTTGGAATACGAGATCGATTTTCGTTGAATTGCCATATTGAAGTATTTTGAATATCAATAATTTTCTTAATATCATGAATTAAGAAATAAAAATGTATCTAATCGTGTTATTGTAACATTACTAATTGTTCACTGAAACACAAAAGATGGAATAAAGGCTAGGATGGACACGATTGACATGGGGGTAGAAGATGAGTTGGTACTGGTGAAGGGTAAAAAAACCTACTTTTATTCCACGAGAGGCTTACACTCTCTCCAGAAATAAAAATTTCCAATTTTTTCATTAATAATATACAATTTCTATAGGGGTATTTATCAAATATTAATAATGTCATGTTATTAAATAATTTTAAATTATAGTGACTAAAATGAAATTACTATTAGGATTTAATGCAAGATTTGATGAACCCTATTTTTCATTTATTTCTTCCTAAAAATGGATGACATAAATTAACAAAACTATAATTATTTTTCAAACTAATATGAAATAAATGTATAGCACAGAAAAAGTTTCCAATCATAAATATAGAGGTTGCAGTCATATTATGTGAATTAGGGATGTTCTCCCAACCATAATTCTCATATATAATTTTCCACCAAATGGTGAACTTTTAAGAGAGGTTCAACAATGTGGTCTTGTCCATCATATATAGATGTACCCCATTGAATGGTATATGATGATTTTTGGCATGTGTGTCAAAAATCAAATTAAACCATAAGGTTTTATTACAGAGCAATATATTTCTATAGAATCTGTGGAATTCGATACCAATTACATATTTTATATTGACATAATCATTATCAAGTCTAATGACAACATAAACCTTATTGGAGAATGGATTCTTGAATGAGATGTTATTAAAATTACCTTCAAATATTGATAAAAATAGAACCATTAAATTTTAAATAATAGTGAATATGTTGATCCATATATTGAATCCCATAAATAAACACTTAAAATATTTTAATCCATTAATGGATACATGATTTATATCAAATACACATAATTAATATTTATTGGATGGTTTTGAGACCAAATCTATAATGGGTTATCTGAAATATTTAAATTAATTGAGAATGAATTTTATGGCTAGCCAGGGGACCAAAAAAATCTTATAACATACACTGGTTAATTAATCATGGGTTATACATTATATATAATAAAACCAAATGACTATTGTATGATTCAAAATAGTGAATTTACCATTGTGGAAGAAGTTAGTCATATATCTGTTTTCAAGGATTGAAATACAATTTATAATGAAATTTCTTATTTTGTAAATATCGAATAGATATATGAGTTAAATTACACAACATTGTGCATATTTGTTTTTTTAAATGGGTTGAAAATATTAGTGTAGTAAAATTTTAGTAATTGGACTTAATTGAGGTGAATTTTAGTGCAGAGGGGGTAAGTTATGAGATATTTATAATGGCATCACAAGCAGTGCATATGACTTTTGTCTAATATCTAATAAAAAAGATTTGATTCACTTTCCTACTATCAACTAAAAAAATTTCTGGTTAGATGATAATTCAATCATGGATAACCCTTTTAATGGGGTATTATAATTACATCATGTCAATACAAATATAGAAAATTTGTTGGATGTTATAGGGGACCACAATGAGGGGGATTTGGATTCTCGACAGAGGATCAAAATTCGAAAAACATAACAAAAAGGAGAGAGTTCAACGAGAAGTTAAAAGTGTTTTTTAATATTATATTTTTCATCATAATAGTATATGTTCTATAATGAATTAACATAAACTAAATTAAATGTTTTACGTCCCATAAAAAAATTATTCTATACAAATGGTGTTTCCAATCTCATAGAAGAACATACAATAATAAATGAATCTATTTGGGAAGTAGAAAAATATACTGATGAAAAATAATTTTTATATTTCACAAAAAATTTATATAAAAAAATATTTATTTAATTATAATTATTACTTTATGATTTAATTTTATTTAGAGGATTTATGTATATAATACATACCTTTATACAAAAAAAACATCTATAAACATATTCTCCCTCAATAAATTTTCAACCCTGTAGTGCTGGCATTTAACAATTTCCTTCATGTTACCTCTATTGAATTTTCAAAAAGAGAAATGATGATGCATGTTCTCAATCATAAAGGTAATATTGATGTTTGACTATTAAAATAATTTTCCATATAATTAATGTACTTTTTCATATTTTTTTCATTTATTTCTATTTATAATTACTCACTTATGAATTGTCTTCATATAAATTTCAATCATTTTGTTAAATATGGGGATGTTTTTTCAAATATGATCATGATAATAAGATAATAAACATTGAGCCTTAAAATAACATAATTGAAATAATGAAATGGGTAGTGAATGTAAACAACCATCATGAAAAGGTGAGCTCATACTACTTTTTTAAATATATTTTCAATAATTTTTGTACTATTTTTTTGTTAATTTCCTTATCATTTTTATCTAATACTTATCTTTTTTCGTAAATATTTTGTGAATTCATTTATTTCATTCAACTATATGCAACAACACCCAATATATAAATCAATTTTTTTTCTAATGTTGCCTTTTCTACTTAGAACATCGACTGAATATGGAATAATAGATGTTCAAAAAATTAAATAAATGGGATGTTTGATAATAATGGGATTTTGAATTTTTGAGACTTTGGGATGTCTATGAATAAATATCACCTCATTCTGACACATGGTGTTACTAATATAACAAATGTGCATATTTTTATATAAATGTGACATTAATTTTAGAAAAAAAATAAAACATGCATAATTAAAATTGATAAAAAATATATGGATGGTTTTGATACATTTAAAAAATGATCCATAACTCCTTTTTGACATGTAGAAATAATCCAAACCTTAATTCAATACATGATGTGCCTGATATGACTCAAACTATTCGTTATCAGTTTAAAATTGAAATTTGATCTCCAAAACTGTCCCTCATTGGAAATTATTCAAACATGACCAGATTGTTGTGAAAATTCAGGACATAATATCATAACAAATTTTTGACACCTAATATTTAGTTTCATGTCAAAAAGTCACACGATTTGTCCAGTATGAATCAATGTTAATGTTTTCAATTGAACATACATTTTAGTAAAAGAGACGAGTGACATAATTAAAATTGATAAAAAAAATCATATTGTTTGAATACTTTTATATTAAAGACACATAAGTGACTTATGATGTTTAAGAACCATTAGTACTTCATTTTGATGCACACTGTGCCTAGTGTTACTCCATGTTCATTTATATTATATAAAATTGATAATAATTTTAGTAAAAAAGATAATGGAAATAATCAATACCAAGGGAAAAATCCATATTATTTTGATACATTAGGAAAATAATCCATAAGAAATTTTTTATGTGTAGGAATCATCCACACTACTAGTGATTCACTATTTAACTGGTATGACTCAAAGCTTTTGTTATCATATTGAAAATGATGTTTTAGTTCAAGATGTTTTACCCACAAAAAACTAAGAAAATGTGCCAAGACTGTGTTGATAATTTAGGAAACAATTCACAAGTCATTTTTATGTGTAGGAGTCAGTCTCATGTTAAAATGACACTGAATGTGACTGATATGTCTCAATTTATTTGTTTCTAATTTAAAAAGTCATTTCAGTAAAAAGGCATGTGACATAATGAAAACAAAAAAATATAGTCTGATTGTTTTTATACTTTATGAAAATTATCCATAAGTTATTTGGCATGTGAAGGAATTAGATGCACCACAATCTGATCCACTTTGCGACTGGTACGACTCCATGTGCATCTTTTTATTTAAAATTTACCTTTATTTTAGTAAAAAAGACAATCGACATACTAAAAACCAATAAAATACCTTCAGATTATTTTTATACTACTGTAAAATGATACATATTTCATTTTTGAAATTTATTAATTATCCTCACCTCAATCTGATACATTATGTTCCATTTCTGAATCAATGTGTGTGTTATCAGTATAAAATTGGCATTTTACTTCAAAAACAATCACTCGCATAAAAATCACATGGTCAGATTTTCTTGAAAATTAGAAAAATTATTGATATATAATTTGTGATGAGTATAAATTATACTAAAATCCAGAAAAGCACATTAAAATTTTCATGATTCATTATAAAAAACGATGGATAATTCATTTGGGACATGATATAATTAAGAAAACATCAGTATGACACACCGTGTGATTGTTTTGAATCCAAATGTGGCTTTTTTATTTAAAATTGACACTAATTTTCGGACAAAATTCAACTGACATACTCAAAAATAAGAATACACATTCTTATTGTTTTAATACTTTTGGGAAATATTATATAAGTCATTTGTGTCATGTAGAAATAACTCAAACAATAATTATATATGTGATGTGTCTAGTATGACTCAAAGTGCATGTTATTAGTTTAAAATTTTGATTTTAGTTCCAACATTCTATGTCCCATAAAATAAATAAAACACATGTATAATTTATTGATAATTTTTGAAAAATTACTCATAAGTCATTTTTGGCATATTGGATTCATTCTCACATAAAATATAAAACATATTTTACTGGTATGGCTCAATGTGCATGTATCCAATTTAAAATGACATTTAGTAAAAAAGAAAATAGATGCACTAAAAACCAAGAGAAAATATTCATATTATTTTGACATCATAAGAAAATTATCCATATTTCATTTAGGATGTATATACAGCAGAAAAACCTCAATCCTACAATCTGTGTGGCCAACATGACCACAAGTGCATCTTTTTATTTAAAAAAGACACGATGTTTTGTAAAAAAAAATAACATATTCAAAACTGATGAAGAAAATTTATATAGTTTTATAGATTTTTAAAATGATTCATAATTAATTTTTGACAGGTAGGAACTAGCCTCCTCTCATTATGTTATACGGTGTGGTTGGTATCACTCAAAGTGTCCATTTTTAGTTTAAAATTGACATTTTAGATCAAGATGTTCCGCTAACTAAAAATAAATAAATAAATAGTAGGATTACCTTGATAATTTTTTAAAATAATTCATAAGTCATTTTTAACATGTAGGAATCCGTCTCACATTAAAATGACACACAGTGTGACTGGTTTGACTGAATGCACATGTTTCTAGTTTAAAATTAAATTTTAGTATAAAAGATAAGTGAATTAATCAAAAATAATAAAACACATTCAGATTGTTTTTATACATTAAGGAAATGATCCATATTTTATTTGGGCCATTTTGGAATCGAGCATACCTCTATCTGATTCACGGTGTGACCGATATGACTCCAAATGAATATTTTAAATATATAACTATCACTCCTGTTTAAAATGTGCATCACGTCACCAAAACTGAGTTATTGATGCTAGATTGTGTTCTCATAATTCTATAAGATATTAAATAATTAATTCCATTATCATTTTTTTCTTATACATATTTAGTTAATTTTCATAGAGATAATACTTAAAGATTAAGAAGAAATGGTGTGACATGAAATAACCAACCAAAACTCAATCTAATAAGCAGTTTTCCTGGTATGACTCAAATATTAGATTAGAATTTACACATTTAAATTAATTTATATCATTATATTATCAATAATTTTTTTTATTATACATGTGTTTTTTTCATGATCTAGGGTGGTTTGTTTTGAAATATTCTAACTTGGTTTCATCATTAAAAGATAAAAGAAGTGTGATGTTTTTGAATGTTTTCTATAATTTTTACTTACTCATGTAATTATATAAACAGATGTTTTAAATATCTATAGTATAGTGTTATATATTTTATTTGTTTTTAAAATTTTATTACATTTAATGTTTATATTCGTATATTATTTTTCAGATTTTTGTTAGTGCTTCAGGTGATGGAGTGTGTTGTTACCGCACAACACATTATACCACTTTATTAGGGAATTTCATTGCATGAATATATTGTACTTTTATGAAAACTAAATAAAATGCAGATAATTTTTTCCTTATCATAACTTTTAAAATAAATAATATAGGAGCCCTTTTTTGTGATTTTTAACATTGGTAAAGACCCATTTATCAGAATTATTTAGCACTGATAAACACCTAAGGAATTTAATCCCACTCTGGTAGTCAGCAATTTGCTTGCATTGATTAAGTCCATTTTTATCACAATTCATGGCCAATTTTTAGATGTCATAAAAATGAAAATATGATTATTAAAATACTTTTAAATCAAAATTCTTGAATAAGAATAAATAAATACTTCAACCTTGTATTCATTAAACAACATCATATCTTATAAACAATAATTTCTAATGGAATCATGTGACCATCCTTTCACTGATAGAATATATAATATTATTTCATTATTACTTAATCCATCTAGAGGGAGATAATCAATGATAACGATCACCTCAAATTTTACTATTGGGTGCACAATAATAATTTCATAAGGCTCACTCAAAAAAAATGAGTCATAAATGTCTAAACTAAAGAATTGAATGACAAGTGTCCCCTATTTATCATGATTCATGTTATCCATTTTGATTTCATAGGAATTATATTTTCCCCATGGAATTTTTTGGTTTTTTATCATCATCCTCATTTTACCTTGGATTGGTGTATTGATTCATATAACACCCAGACTCCATGCACATGACGGAAAAGAGTGTGGGTGGTTCATTCTCTATATATTTCCATCAATAACAATATCACATCATTTCTTAATTCAAATTTATGATGAACTAAAGTACTTCACATAAATCTTTTAGCATTTCCCTTAAGGTAATTTCCTATAGGTTTATTTCCACAATTTGACCATGAATGAAATATATTGTTCTCTTATCCATGGTTCATAGTATTCCCCATGGATTCCATGATTATTTTATTATAAAAAACATGATATTGATGGGTAACTCCAATAAATATTTCCACCTTGAGAGAACATCAAATTATTTCTTCATAGCTACAAAAGTATCTTACAGTTAGCACCCTTATGAGCCATTGTTTTATGGCACTAAAGAATCAATCAACATTAATTTCATGTTAGGGGATAATTCCATTATTTTACCTTGAATGTCTAGTAAAATTTTACTCCATAGTACCAACATATTCATCATCCATCTTCATTAATTGAATGAATTCCTTCCCCATTATTTGGAAAGAAAACAAGGGAAGTAATTATTGAAAAATATGTTCTTAAAAACATCCCACTCCATGGAGTCAATTTCGATTTGTTTCCATTTATATTTGATGATATTCCACCATTTATCCTCTTCTCCATTCAAAAAATATACAATGAAAATGACTTTTTCATTTGTTGGTCACTAGATAATGGAAAATATCTTTTTAGTGATATTTATACATTCTCAGTAAATATTGGATTTGAGGATCCACTAAATGATGTTTGATGTTTCCTCATGAAGGAATCAAAATAACTTTGATACCTATTTTATCATTTATATGTTTAACATGATTTTTATCAAGATAATGTTGTGTTAGCATAAAAATGAAAATTTTCATTCCATCTCCCAAAACATTCAGTTTATCAGGAGGAAAATAATTTTATTTTCTATTTCATTTAGTATTAACATGGTTTCATTAGGTTTCTTCTATATTCAAAAACAAAAATTAGAGTGCGATTAACAATACTCATTTTGGGAGACCATATAATCATAAAGAATCACACATATGATGTCTAAATCCTGACCACTTTTTTACTATATTTAACACCTTGGGATTAACCTATGTAATTCAAGGTAATTATTTAGATCCTTTAGGATGGTTTATAAAAAGGTTTTGAATTTAAAAATAATATCCCCCATGAGTATCAGACAATGTGTACAATAAGGCATGTTTTCTTTTACTAGGTAACAATTGAGTCAATCCCAACATGCCTTTTTTGTTTTATTACCACTAGTTACATATGTTCAAAAACCATGTCCACTTTTAATATCCCTACATGGACGTGTTTCTTGGAAAACCCTCACTCTCTCGGTCACCAACATTCATCTATACTATTTTATATGTAGAATTAAATATTTTATTACACTTAGATATATCCCTAGGGACATCACTATGTTTTTCTCATCGATGTTTTTAATGGTGAACTAAACTGATATTATGAAAAAAACAATATTTTCCCTATATTTTCATACATTGATATTACATCATTTTAGATACATTTTAATTATATTATACAAACACATGTATGAGGATCGAAAATATATAGTTCCGTCAGAATCATTGAAACATAAACAACGAGTTTATAAGAGTTCTATAATGTCCCCCACTTAGTTCCTCTCTACTAGAACTTTTATTAGACTTTTCACATGTAATATCTATTAGTATAACCAGTGGAAAAGGATCAATAGTACATGTGAGATTAGAATATTATTAAGGAAAAACAAGTGAAATATGTAAACATTACTTAATAATTAGTGTATCAGAAGATTGGGATTATATATCAAAACCATAACATTCATATTGAAGATAATAATCTTGAGTCGTGGAATAAATATTGGATGTTCATAATCCATGAATCAAAAGTATATCATTTTACATGATCCATGATAGAATAAAATTATCATAATACATGGAATTGTAGATTTTAAGACCCAATCCAAAAGGTCTCGATCCAAAAACACCCTAAGCACTTCTCCATTTTCAAGGGCTGTAACAAGAATCAAAAGGCTTGTCTAACATGGGAGGCCATTGCCTAATGTATCTACACAAACACACCTAAATATAAAAATGTTGAAGGTAAGATTAATAATAATAAAAACATGTAACATCAAGAGTAATAACCATGCATGATAAACTATTGGTGAATAAAAATATTACTGTAGTGTAAAATAAAATGTAAAGGCTAAAAATACATAACAAACCCAAAATATTTCCCAACCTGATATTACTGGTAATGTTTGATTTTGATGGAACTGATCTCCTACTCTCCAAGATCTGACCACCATACATGGACTAATTCACCATGCATACTAATTTCCCAACATATTCCCCACTAAACTTCCCTTCATCTTTATAAGACACAAAATATGAAGGAAAATCCCCTGGATTGATGAGTTTACACATACCCATAAAGACGCACCAAAAGATAAAGGAGGACCAATAAGATACAGGATGGGAAGAGAATGTAGAACACTCAACCCAAATAAATAGAGTACAAAATTCAATGACATGAACAAAGATATATATATTTTCTTAATAAAATAAGAACAAATGAGAGAGAAAGGGGATCTCTTTCTCACAAGCCATCCCAAGAAAATCCTTCCATTAGTTCCAAGATTCCATAAATGATGCCATCATCATGCATTTCAGTACAAAGAATTTACCAGGTGGTGGATCCACACCTTGATTCTATTTTGCAATGTCAAGGGGGAGATGTCTTGGATAATATGGTCCTCTACCTAATGAGTTATAGGGTGGTACACAGCATGTAGTGGGCCCACACCATATCCGATAGGCGGTATAACTAATTAGATAGAGGAATAATGCCCTAATGCTAGGGGGTTCCACTCAGTGGATATATGACCCAAACAATTATTCCCCAGGGGGAGATACTCATTGCAAGGAAGGTCGGAGTTCTATTTTATATAGGGTACAACTCAGTATATAGAGGACATGTCCCTAATTTTATAGGGGTACCAATCAGAATATTGATGACCCATGACCTAATTCCATAGGGGGTTCCACTTAGTAGATAAAGGACCAGCACCCTAATTCCATATGGGGTTCTACTCAATGTATGTAGAACCAACACCCTATTTGATAGAGGGTAAAAATTGGAAGATAGTGGAAAAATTTCATGATCCATTTGGGGGTACGACTCAGTATATTGGAAGAGGAACGACACTATAATCCATTAGGGGGGTACCACTATAAGGATCATACCCGATCATTACTATCATCAAGTGCCTCCCAAAAAAGATTCAAACTCAAAACATACCACATCATATCTAAAAATATACTATGAAGGCCACCATAGAATTATAATAGAGAAAAAATCATGATAGGTTACTAAAAAGTGAAATATTAGTCGAAATGATGAGGATACAAGAATATTAAGTTTCCTTAGAAGTGAAGAAATAGGACACAATGTATAAGTGGACCCACACTGCATGTGGTCCCACACTACTACCCAGTTGTGTCCTTGATTGTACATAACTCACAAATTTTGTAGCACTGTATAGCATATAAGTGGACTACATGGTGTGCCTCAACCATACAGGGTCCATCCCATTCTATTGGCCATTTTCGAATAAGATTTCAAATTCATGTGTACCTTAGTACATGACATGTACTTCCACATAGGGTTCTACCTGTGTCCCTAGATATATATTTGTTCATTGGTATACAACATGTTACAAGCCATGTCCCCATACATGTGGACATGTTTGTGTGATACACCATATGGAATTTCTACAAGGGGAGTGATATATTGTGTGTTTCACTTCTAAATAGAGTGTCAACCTTAACATTATTAAAACCCTAGATCCACTTCCAATGGGGAACTATATGATGTGTGTTTATCATAGTACACATTTTGTTCTTGGGCTTTTCAAATAATGCGTGATATTATTCTAGCATTTTAGGTCCTTCCTATTATTCTTCAAATCTCACCCCAAGACAATAATTATGAAGGAAACAACCTTCAATTATCAATTCTGATCATTCATTGGATAGAAAAATAGTTCCCGTTGATGATATCACAATCGAATTCAATGCATGCCTCATTCGTCGTCCATTTCATTCCAAATCACGATTTTGATTCTGAATTAAAAATGAAATCATCCCCAAGATGTAAAAAATATTAATCCATCCAGGGGTTAGTTTTCTATTCATTACATGTGATTCATATATGAATTTTTGGGTCCAATCAGACTCGGTATCACCTGAAAATGTCGAACAAAGAATTCTTAGGCCAACCGGTGAAGAACACAAAAAATGATTGGGAGAAAAGAACCATAGAAAAGGGGAAACAATTATTGGCCAAGTGTTCATAGATAAATAAAACAAATTTGGATGCTCATGGTGAGAAAATATAATAATCAATTAATCATCGGTACACAGGCACATGAAATGGATTAAAATTGACACAAATCCAAGAAGCATTAAGATCATACTAGAAGAATTTAATATATATGGTAAGAATCCAAAAATTTATGATTCATACCCCCATTTGGATCATGCATCGATGTAAAAACATTTATCAAAGAAGAAATTGATTCCATTCATTTGTTGTGTCTCAATTTTCATGGAACTAGAGTTTCATGGTCATCACATCTGGATTCGCTAGTGAGTGGTGGAAGGAAAACCTCTCAATTATCCTTGGGGTTATGTTGCTAAACTTGGAGTAGTTTTATGACAATGAACTTTTATTATAGTGACCTAGGCGCAACATACATGGATATAATATATTATTTTAGATGATGATTTATAACATTACATAAATACATTCTTGAGGACTGTAATAGTTTAGTGTCTTTGAAACATGGAAACATAATATTCTAAAATTTTGAAATATCTTCATCATCTCCCTTAAATATTATCCCCTTTAGTACTCCTACATAAATCATTTATTCATAACCCAAGAAAGGATATATAAGAAAGAGATGATCTCAAATCTTCAGTAGTGTTAAAAAAGATATATATAAGAATGAAATATACATAGGGGTAAGAGAACATGTAAAAAACATTGAAATATAACACCCCACAAATCAAAGAACGTAAAAATAAAACATGAAATAATAATTAATAGTTCACATTACAAGAATCATAAGTTAATAAAAAATTTATCCTACAGATCATAACATATGAATAAGACAATAAATTTTTGGTAGACATATAAACTTATAATAATGATTCCCAGGGTTGTCTTGGCATAATTACAAGGAAATATTAGGGGAAGAGGTTCACTACACAAACCATATTAGTAGTCATGGTTTACTAGGATGAACATATTGGTAGAAAATTTCCTTTATTAAACCATGTTATTTCCCCATTCCATTCATGAATTACTGAATCTGGTTCACTCCACGTTCCAACCTCACATTACTAAACCAAGTTCACTACTCATTCCAAACATTTATCACCAAATAGTGTTAACTACTCATTCCATCCTTATATTACTAATCCAAGTTCACTCCTAGTTTTAGATATGTAATAGTGAATCCGATTCACTCTCTTTCCATCAATGTATTACTGAACTGAGTTCACTCCTCATTCCTACCATGTATTAGCAAATTGGGTTCAATACACATTTTATCCCTATATTACATAACTGAGTTCACTCCTTATTCCATATATTTCTATCTATTGAGATATAAATCATTACCTAATGCAATGGAATAAGATATAGGTCTAACCCATTATACAATAAAATTATACATTCATATTCCACAAGATAATATGTCTTTCATCACATCATAACCCATAAAAATGGATGGGTTTCATAAAAATCACATAACTACCTAGAAAATAAAATGGGAATTATAAACATTTAATCATATCATTGACTATTGAAAAGAGATAGGTCTCATAATAATTTCATCAAATAATAACCCATGAAGAGAAGATAGTTTCAAAATCATATAACCCATGGAATAGAAACATGTTTCATAAACACCATTCCATTAAAACATAAAAATTGAAAGAAAGAATATGAATGATATTATTGGATCATATCCCTAGTAAATCTTAAACATTTACAAAGTATGTCATATTATATGGAGAAGTATATTTAAATATCAAATGGAACATTTGTTATAGAAATTTTCATTATTTGAAAATTATTTTTCATAAAACCATTTCTAAAATAATTTTCTTATAAATAATTATTTTTAATTTCATTTAAATCACATCTTGAGGAAAATAAAATTTCCCCTTTAAAAACACTTTTTAAAACAGAAATGATTTTGAAAAACTTTTTTCTTTTAAATTTTATTTGATAACATATAAGGAATTATTGAAAATATTTTGAAATATTTTTTCTTTGTTACACCTTGAGAACTAAAATATAAATCATGAACATATTTCAAAAACCATTTTCACTGAAAATATGTTGAAAACCTAAAAAGATGGCTTGAAATCATTTTGGAAACTATTTTCTAGAAACATTATTATATAATATTGATAATATTTTGAAAAACTATTTCCATGAAAAAATATTATTCTAGATTGAAAAAATTTAAAACAATTTTTAAAAATAATTTCTTTGAATTCATTTTTTAGAAAAAAGGCTATTAAGGAATATAAATATCTGACTAAAGATAGATATAATGCCTGAAATTATAAAAAAACAATCATAATTATATTAAGTACCAAAGAGTGGGAAAATGGTACCAATACATGGAGGTATAATTAATAACAATTGGATATTAAAATTGAAGAGTTTTCTTGATATATAAATCCTAATATTACATAAATGGAATCATTATTATGAACAATCTTTATATGTGAAGATATTTTTGCAATAAACTATTACAATGTTTATAACACTGTCTCATAATCTACTCGAGTGATTAAAAATACATGAATATTAATATATCATTAAATAATTATATTCATCATATAACATGTCTAAATTATGTATATAAACCCCATATCAAAATAAAGGTGCATAACATGACATGAATCTCAAAGAAGGAAGATTTGGGAAAAAAATTACTTTACCGATTTGGTAACATTTGAACCATAAACCCTATGAAAGGGAGATCATAAAATGGATATTTAAATCACCATTAATATAATTATAATTATAATTTAATACATTCATAGTAATAATTTACAACATACAAAATAAATCTGTGGTGAACTTGGCATGTGTCTCACAGATAAAAAATGTGAGATGAGAAAATGACTACCTTAATTAATGTTTTTTCATAGAAATTAAAAAATATTGTATAATAAATATAAGTGTATTATAAATATTTAAAAAACATATTATAATATATAATTCCATATATTATTTTCTTATGAAATTATATAACCCATTTATTAACAGCTCCATGATAATGTCACATTTTGGGTAATGTCTACTTTCTTTTTCATATTTGATTAATCTTGTTATTCCTGATTCAATTATTAAATCATCATTTATTTATTTAGATAATGGAAAATAGTATCTAAATAAAATAAAAAATCATTATATATTAATTTATAATAATCTATAAAATATTTAAATATGAAATGGAATAAACCATTAATGGAGACAGAAGGTCGTACGCACACGTGAACGTTGTTTCCGATTGATTGTCATATAAAAAGAATGAAAATAATATATATAAATATATAATTCAACATGAATTAATATTTCATATAGATAGTATAATTTCACTTAACCCTTCCTTAATACATTCTGTTAATGTGAAAATGAATCACATCGTTCTAAAGAGGCGGTAGTCCACACGTCCGGAAACGATGTTTTCTTTTTGAAAAATGAAAATCATGAATGTAACTTTTAAATAATAATTATATAATAATAAATACAAAAAAAATATCATATATATCATAAACAAAAACTGAGTTTCCATCATAATTAAAACCCATGAAAGGTGGTAATGGAAAAAACGAACCACATTATTTCACAAAGTGGTAGTCAGTCGTACACACGAACGATAAGTTCATTACCCATTAGATAGAAGTTTGTATAAGTGTAGGTATAAACCTTATAATAATAGAATTATATTATATATTGGATATTGTTTTATTATATACTAATTTAATAGTTATATTTGAGGTGGGTAGAGAATAAAAAAAACAAGGGTTCTTGAGGAATGATGTTATATCTTCTTTGGGTAATTCATCTTGTTTTGCACAAAAGGATTAATTAGTTAGATTTATTACAAAAGGGAGGATTATATTGTGAATGGAGGGATTTTTGGATATTATTTTATCATATTTTGGATGAGATGAAGGTATTTAGAGTTGTGAATAATTATGAGGGGTGAGGGCATTTTTATAGTGGATGAGTGGTATTCTTCTATATTTTTTAAAAGATAATTACACCCATGTTTCCCCTTTTAAATTATATCAAATAATTATCAAAATTAAACAAAAGTGATGATTGGGTCTAATTATGTACCCAAAATGGATTTTGGACATGTGCCTAGGTCATCTTGGGCCTTAAGATGAATACTTAGTCCTTTGTTAAACTAATTGTTCACTTAATCACTGTAATTAATTTTAATCACATTCACTATTAATTTTTGAAAAAATATAAATTTAACTTTTTATAAATTAAATATTATTGTGAATAAAAATATATAATCCATTTTTCCAAATTCCAATCCTGGTTGGTATAAATTAATTTAAACATGATCACATATTCTGGACGAAATTGCGTATTTTTAAAGAAAAAAGGTTGAAACGTTTGAAATTTTTTTATATACTATTTCATTGAGAAATTGGATCCAATTATATAAATTGGACTACGTTAGTTATATTTGATCTAATTAATAATTATGAATAAATAAAAACATAACTTATATATATAAAAATTATATGGAATAGTATTTTTCAATTAATAATATGTGTTTTCACTAATCGTCAATAAATGAATATTCTCAAAAAAATTCAAGAATTCACACAATGTAAGTTTTTTTATTCTTATATATATAATGATGATTCATTTTTAAAATAAAAATTATAATAGTTACAAAAATCATATTTAAATTGGGTTCATCATTAAAAGGCGAGAATATTATCTTTTTGAAAAATATATGTTTTTATCCATAAAATTGTATTGATTCGTTTCTTATACCTATAAAAATTATTTTATGAGTACCAAAAATATTTATTGAATATATAATTTTAAAATTTTGTTGAAAAAATTCATCAAATGTGGTCAATTAAATTTATTGAGATAAAATTGTGTTTTTACATAGAAATATTCTTTTCTTTGGAAAGTTATTTCATTATTTTCTTATTTTTATGTAATTCTATTATACAATTTGATAACCAAATGATTAATTTTACGTTCATGAATAAATAATATTTAAATAATCTCTTTAAACTTATTTGTAACATCCATACCAATGTCTAGGTTGTAGCTATAAGAATATTTGAATAATATTATTAAAAATATATTGTAGTTTGATAAAATGCGTCTTTAAATATTATGAAATCTATCAAAGGAACTTGACATTGTGTGAATCACAAGCCTATAATAGTGTTTCATGTACTGAAAGTTAATCGTAGTGTTTTTTGTAGTGCTATTTTAACTGGGTGTTGTGTATAACGAAATCCAAATATAGTGATTTTATATATAAAATATATTCAATGTTGCATGAAATGAAATATATAAAAAAGATTAAATAAATGTAAAAAAATTCACAATATCTTGAGGGGTCACATTATACACCCCTTAAAATGAATTTTCCCCTTGAAATTCATCTGGTTTATCCGAATGTTTAATACATGAATGTTCCAATCATAGAAACCCATATCATTAAAATAAATAGTAAAACTTCATAAAAAATTTCAATTTTGAATCATAATAGTTACCTAATGTAACACATAACTAGGGTTCCAAATATGAGAAAATATAAGGGAAGTGATAACACGGACACATCAGAACAGAGTTAATAATATTACATATTGATATATATCACTGATCACAAGAAAGTGGATGGTCTAGAAAAATTCAAGAATCTAAAAATATTCAACCCAAGAAGTGTGAAATATGACATTGGTGTCATTAAAATGGTGATAATATGAAAACATTTTATTTCAAGAACATTTTACTAAGTTTTAATAATTTTCTTTTTAATTTATACATACTTAATTTCATGAAAAACTTATCCTTTTTGGTGCCATTATCAATTTAAATTTCATCAGTTAATCAAGAAATAAAGATGATTTTTTTATACCTGAATCACTAATGGATCACAAGATCTATAAGTAAAATGATATTTCATTCAATTTTTATTTATGTATCATCACAAAAATTTTATTATCATCGGTTATCCAATTTGAATAAATCATAATAGGTCTACGTAACAAATTATTCTCTAAAACATCATCCAAAGTTTAACATAAACCATTCAATAAATGGTTAACCTTACAAACCTTCCAAAATATTGTAATCGCCTAGAATTATATCAATAAAAATTAACTTCTTATAATTATTTCATATAGTATAATCACATAAAATCACATTAAAGTCCCAATTAAAACATTATAAATGAATAATTAATGAAATAAAAAGAATTTCTAGAAGTTAAGGAACATATACCAAAGGAGTAATAACATTAATTTTGGAACACTAATATGATCAGTATGAATTATAAAACAAAAAATTGAATATTAACCTTACCAATGAATTTATATATAAAATTATTCCATCTTATATGTGATAATATTTTATAGTTATATCATATTATACGTAAATAGACATTTTAAATATTATTAAATAATTGTTGGTATTTTTGTATGTAATAAATATTTAATAACAATTTTATGAATAATTTAAAAATTTAAAACAAAATTTATTTTCAGAAAATGTATTCATAAATTAGTATTCTGATGTCTTATTATTATACGATAATTTTATGATACCATAGTTAATTTTTTTTAGTGATATAAAATCAGTTACAATTTTAAAATAAATATTTTTCAAGTAAAGTATGATTTTAATAAAAACATAAATTTATCATATTAAGAAAAATATTTTTATAAAATGGTGCTTTATTTTTAATTATACACATCTAAAAATGTATAGGGTGATTTTTTGGGAACTTTCTAAAAAACATCAATATTTGTAGAATAGTAAAAAATAGTAACCTACGATATATATACATTATAACTTAAATACACATTTACAAGAGTAATTTTTGATGTCAAAATCCTGGGTTTGAACTAAAATAATATAATTACAAAATTTATTCTCAATAATCCGCACTATTTTTTTTCTTCAGAAAAATAATAAACCAATGAATTAAATAAAGATAAAACACTCATATCCACCACAATAAAAATCACCCTTACCTCCTCTTCTACTCACACCTTTAAATCCTTGACACAAGTCCAAATTCTACCCAAATATATTTCTAGGAACATCTCCGACATTTTGGAACTTTTTGTCTTAACAAAATACCAAAACTTGTCCCCTAAAGAGGATCTCAAGAAGATGGAATGAAGAGATAAAACCATCTTAATTTTATTTTAATTTCTTTTTAGGTTCCATTATTTTATTTTTCACCCATAACCTACTATAATTAAAATTTTATTATAAATATTTTTCCTTATATATAATAAATTTTTTAATGATAATATAATAATTCATCATCGTTTCTCTTTCCCCTCTTTTTAGACTAAAAATTAAATCATCGTCTATGATGTGTTAATTTATCACATTCAAGGATGATGCAATTTTCAATTTTCATTACCATATAAAATTCTAGACGTGAATCTAATTTTACTGTTGTAATAGATTATAATATATTTATTATATCTTAAGAAATGTTCTGGAATCATTGTTTTTACAAATTATATTAATTTATCAATAAAAAATGAGTATGTTGTCTTTAAAAACCACAAAAATAAACCCAAAAAATTTTCATTAACTATTTATATAATGATTCATCCTCATGCCACAAAACCGAATGATATATACGAATAATTTGAAATCATAATTATCCTTACCAACATATATGTTCAATTATAGACAATTTCCCCTACTTTACATGATCATTCATACATGTATACAAGTAAACATATCCTGAAAACCATGGAATCCAACGCTCCCAAATGTTGAAATTGTATCTCTTAACCCCTAAAAAGGCACATAGATGATCTTAAGAAAGCTATAATAAATAAAATAAATGTATAAAGGGTTATTTAATTATTAATCAATGAGTCTAATTTGATTATCCTGGACACTAAGATCAAGTGAAGAACCCCTTCAGACCTACGTTAAGGGATTCTACTCGAACCTCCAATATTCCTTCATGTTATTATATCTCTATTTTTACACAAATTAAAATATATTTTACATTTATGTAAATATTATAAATGATGTTTATATGTTCCAAACACATGTATCAATATTCTTTCATTCTTATCTTCAGGGATATACATGTTTTTAAAAGGCTACATACACGATTCTTTCCGATAAGGAGATCGATTTAAGGAAACTTCCCTAATACATACCCATTTCAAGTTCACTAGATAATATGTTTTAATTGAAAAATATTATTCTAAAGTCACCCATTTTATTATAAAATATTATTGGTTAACTTATAGTTTTAAATGAAATATTATTCCTTTTTATACATTAATTTATCTTAAATTGTTTTCCAGAAATCACACTAAAATGTTTTATTTCTAAAGTTTCATAAACCCCATTTTTACAAGTATTCACCTCAGTTTGATATAACTTATCACTATATAAGACTATTTTCTCTTATGAATGTCCATGTATGATTTAAATCCTTTGTTTCATGGACACCATTGTCCTAATCCCTTATGTTATGCCTTTTGACAAGATTATGATACCAAATTCTTACCAAGGGTAACCCTTATATTTATGTGTGATTCCTTATATATGATTATTCATGTGGAAAATATATTCATTAAAACTTTATGATTTGTGTGCCAAGGTATCACTCCAATGAATTGCGTAATTTTTTTCCTCCTGAGGTGTTATGTGCAACAGTCTTGGTGGTTATCCTTGACTTGTGTTTCACGTGTAATGGTCTTGTTAGTTTTCCTTGACTTGTGATCTTCTATATGAAATGAGACTTGACACATGATAGTGCCATTATTTTTTCTTCCACATTACTATCATTCCATTATTATATGATACCATGTTCTATATTCTATGTTTCTTATGTTTAATCATGTTCCATTCCTTTTTATATAATTATTTTATGCTTTCTAACACATGTGCAATGATTTATTTTAATGTTTATTTTCATACTGGGATTTTATCTCCCCCATTTTTTCATGTATTTCCCCCAGGTTATTCTATGAATATGTAAGGTCTCAATGTAAGTTAGGTGATATTTATAATAATTAAATAAAATATTTTTTTTTTATTTTGGAATCTGGATGTTTAATTGTGTACCTAATCTCAAAGACATTAGACTGTACGATAATTTTCCCATTATTAGATGGTAAATTTCGATTAAAATCATGTAATGATATATGTAAAATTCTAGGGTCATTATATTTGGTATCAGAGGAAGGTCTAGTAATTTTTGGAGATTAGTAATAGAGAACTTTAGTAATAACCTTAGGGATAAGGCTATGTATAATAAAACATACATAAATTTTGTTATGTAGAGAGTATGTGGTTTATCAAGATAATATATCCATCTATTGATGCTACATAATGGATGTGGTTCTAGAGAACATATACCAAAGAGTAACAAGTCTCAAAAATGTATCATGGGCGCAACTTTGGGTAACTTGTTTTAGGAAAATTATCCTTAATGCACACATAGTTTGACACTCCCAGGGGATATGATTAGGTAAATTCATAAGCTCATTATAAACCATTATTAACGGAACAAAAAAATACCATTATATTATATATTTGAAAATAAACATTGGATAACCTTATTGAAAAATAGGAATCTAGATTTTGGATATGCATTTATTTGAAAATTTTATCCTTTTTCGTTCAATGTTACTTTTTTACATTATTATTAAATAAGTATACAAGCCCCCTAATTGAACTTTCTATTTCAAAGTTAATGGAGGGAAATATAAAAACAAATTACAACAGTCAATTTGAAAGGATGTGTGATGACATCCCAAATGATATTCTAAATATAATGGGAATAGGTGCTCAAAACATTATGATTGTAATTAATCAGTTGGGTCAAGTTATGATAAATAACATTCATCATTTATAACTCCCAACTTCTAAAAGGAAATTGAAAATTTTCATTGAATCCTTCATGATGAAAAGGCCTCCCATGTTTAGTAGATCATAAGATCTGCTCCCCAAGGAATAATGTATTAACTCCATTAAAAAGATATTCTATATTTTCTAATGCATAGAAGATGGGAATGTTGTTCTGGAAATATACCTTTTGGATGGAGGAGGCTGATAAATTGTGTAAACTAATAAAAAATTTGATTTACAAGGAGTAAAATCATTCCATGGATTTAAAGGAATTTGAAAATATATTTTTTTAATAAATATTTCCCCTAAACCCTCCATCTCAAGATAGAAAGATAGTTCCCTTGATATAAGAAGAAGGAAGATATTTCAATCAGGGCATATGAATCAAAATTTACAAGGATATAATGATATAGCTCTCTCTTGGTCATGAACAAAAAATCATTGTGGATCACATATTTTGAAGACTAAAGACGAGTCTATGAAAATCATTTGATATTCGAGACTACGAAAGTTATGATGTAACATCCAAAGTATGTAAATAATAATAGATTTTTATATCTATGTCTATTTATGAATTAGAGAGTGTTTTATCTTCATAAAATGAGAATAAATCCCATCTTATGCATATAATACTATAATATTTTTTAATATATTTTTTACCCTCTTTTGATGACAAACCATTTTTAATCTAACTTTTGACCATTTTATAAGCTCTATTTGTCAAAATAATTTTATTCTTTAGAATTTGGACAATTTTATTTACCTTGGATAAATTTTTGGTATTTTTCTAACAATGTTCATTTTTGTATGAATAGTGATGAATACAGCATTTTACCTCAAAACTGGTTTTTCATCAAATTTATTGATATTGTTAGATTATATTTTTAGTCGGTTTTAATGTGTAATTATAATATTTTATTACCATTTAATCCAATAGTGGTAATTAGAATTAATTTAACTTTGAAATAGGACATAAACAATTATCAATCATTTGATAGAAATTATTTCTCAAAAACACGCTATTTGTTTTAACAACATGGAATTATCAGTAAATTAATTACTACAATTTTTGTGTTTGGAATTTGGTAAAATGGATTCCATATTTGGAATCATAAGGTCCAAATTATGTAATTTATACTATTTTTTTTGACATTATGAATAGTGACGACATCAATTACGATTAATTATCATGATTATTTTGTAATCGGGTGGTTAAGGGTAATAAAATAATATCATATATAATAATATAAAATGACCCCAAAATGTGTCCAAATTATTTTTGTTTGTGTCAAGTCTAACATGGAATTCCCTGTGCCAACTTCGGGACCCCATGGAATCAATTTTGTGTGATAGTGACCTTTTATAATATTATTTTTAATGAATGGAAAATATAACCAAACTATGTAACACATCAGTAAAACAATTTTAATTTTGTATACATTAAATATATATTAGACTATAAATATTAATTGGAAATCTAAAAATATTTCCTACATCATGGTATTTGTTTTTTAATTTTTAGACATCAAATAAATAAAATTATTTATGGCACAATGATGACGCAGTGTTTACATCACTAATGAGTGATTTAAATAAATAAGAAGATAATGTGTAAAATAATATCCAAAACTTTTCCAATTATTATTGGATGATTTTATTTCGAACATGGGACACCTTATATTTGAATTTAATGATTTTTTACCTTTAGAAAAGAATAAAAATTATATAATAAAATAATATTTTCAAGATTTCCAAAAGATCCCCTCCTCTCCCTTATAAAAAAACCCCACTTCCTACCCATTTCACACACTTCTCAAGACCTTTTTCCCGTCCAAAATATAATCTAATAAGCTCCCAATATCCCTCTCATAATCATATATGCCTTACCTTAGGAATAAATCACTTCAAGAAAACCTTTTGGTTCAATCCAAGGGGAGTTCCATGTTTTAAAGGTAACGTCTTCTCTTATGTTATTTTGTTTTATTTTGCTTCTCCAACCCCCTAAACTCTTTTTATTCCTTTATTTTGTAAAAAAAACCTGTATATTAAATGAACATGGATTTTTTTCTGAGAAAAATTAGTGCTAAACATACACACACCTCCATATAATTGGTGAAGAACATACTGTTTCTATGGACGACGAACTACAGTCTCACGAAATGATGATTGTTCAATTATCTCCTACCGCCTCTCATTGGGCCATTAATATGTAACTATATTTATATATTTATATATTATGTTTATTTTTTCCATATGCTTCTCTATTTATCATTTATAGAATACCTTTTTGGTTTCCATTATGGTTAAACATGATAATTTCATTTGAGGAAGTGCGGACTACCGCCCCCTCAAAGTGGCATGACTCGTCCATACCATATGTGGTAAATATAAATGATAGGTTTAATGATATTATATATGATACAAAACTGAAATTATAATATTAATATGTATCATTATGTTTTAATTCCATTAAATATTAAATATAAATGGAAGTAGCGTTCATGCGTATGTACGACTTACTATCTCAATGAACGGTGCATTTCATTTCTTACCTCTAAATGTTATGTACTATTATAAATACATTTATATGCTAGATATATATAATATATATGATATCCGAATGATGAATATCATTATGGATATAATTCAACTTTGACCACATGAACAACATGTAATTATAAGAAGTCCATTATTTAATTAAGAACCAAATATCGACAAAACAAACATTATTCACATAAATGATTACATAATGTTTATAACATAGAAATAATTGATATAAATGGAATAATAAACTTTAAATGGGATCTTAAGCAAGTATAAAATAAAATTATATTATTATTCATGATTTGAAAGAATGATCGAGTCAAGTCGGACATGAGGTAAGGGACTTCGTCTCAGTCTCCTTTCGTTGTGGCATATGTCAATTTATATACAACCTTCTTTTATTAGTTGTATCATATACCCTGTTGAATTTTAATTTCATTCAAAAGGAATCTTTTTACATGAAGCATTTTAATAAATTACAAAAGGGAATGTTTTTGTCTTACATATGCGGTGAAAATGACTTCTCTACCGCGATGACCATTATTTGAGTTTCGGCTTCCTCTATAAGCCATAACTTTTTTTAAATGAAAAATAAATACCCTATTTTACATTGTTTTGGTATTAAAAATGGTTTTGATAATGTTTTTATTATATCAATGTGTTGTATTGATATCTTGTGATTGAAATGAGGAAATGTTATGTTTCCTTTATGCATGTTTTATGTGATACGATTTTGTTATGGTTCTTGGGAATTGATTATGATGACGGGTGGTTCTGTAATAATATAAGGGCGGGTGAGCCTAAGATAGCTCTCCATTTCATTTTCTAACGTGAAGGAGTTTAACGCTAAGGTTTCTCTGAAGTGATTTTGGGAATATACTATGAAGGGTATTCCAAACATAACCATGAGAGTTACTCCCTACATAAGAATGTTATGAATGCATCAAGTTACCTTTATGTCTTATGATTTCTATGAGTTATTAATAAATATTATGATTTCATTAGCTATGTTAATGTGCTTATGTTTTATGAGTAAATAATGATTTCATTGATTCTTATGTATACATGGACTAATGATTTCTTTCCGTATATTTATATCCTTTTTTGTGATTTTTATGCTAATCCCATTTTTTTGAAATTTTTTTCATAGGTCAGGGGAAAAGTACATGATGTGATGATAGTGTCGAGGAAGTTCCAAGAAAGAATCCATGTTTTATTCTAAATATGTTTCCTTTGATGAAAAAAATTAATATTGTCTTTGATGTAACCACCTTGATTAAATGCGTAATGTAATTCATGATTTATGATCTAATTATCTAAAACTCTAAAACAGAAATTATACTCAATGTGTATTCCAAAATTAACTCAACATTAAGTAATGTTTAAGGCTGGGGCATTATAGTTGGTCTCAGAGGTTGGTTTAGGAAACTTTAGGAGTTAGAATATTGGTAAATTCGTGTCCATACATTAATTTACGGTATGATGAATTGATATAGAATTTAAAGATTACCATGTTGCTTCGCCTAAGATATTTCTGTGTTCAGAATGGTTTTCCATAAAGGAAACAGGGCATCAATTTTTGGACGACATCAGGAGAAAAACAACCTTCCAAATTAGCAGCCGGAGATGGTTGGAATCAGAACTGAACAGTTTTTTTCAGTGATGGCACAGTTGACTTAGGCTATAAATGGTACTGGTATCCATACATGAAATTTTCCATATCAAACACTGAGGAACATGTCAGCAGAGGAGCATTTTATGAGGCAATATCCCCCATCATTCAGTGGATCATCTAACCATGTGCTAGCAGAAGGGTTTATTAAAGCACTTGAGAATATTTTTGATGTGATGGTGTGTTCAGAACATCAAAAGGATAGTCTCGTTGTTTACCGTTTTGAAGGAGACGCATATCAGTGGTGGTTAATGGTTAAAAGTATCAGGGATGCTAATGAGATTGTTTCTATTGATTAAGATGAATTCAAAGGTATGTTTCTCGAGAAATATTTTCCTAAGGCAGTTTGACTTAGGATGGAAAAACAATTATTGGAACTGAGTCAAGAGGATGACTTAGTGGATTCTTATGAAGAAAAGTTCACTCGACTGGCAAGGTATTCTCCAAATTTCATAAGATATCTTGATAGTAAAATCAACCATTTTTACTAAAGATTAAAGCCAAAATATTGAATGGCATTAGCTTATCGTGAGTTCAAAAGTTATGAAAAGCTTGTTCTATGTGATGAGAATGAGGAAATGGAGTTTGTTGATGATCAAGTGTTCTATGAAAACCAACAAAAGAAGAGACTGAGGTGGCAGGAGAAAGGGAAGAATACTTCAAAAAGGATTGATGTTAAGAAAACTAAGTGTGCAGTTTGTGATAAATGTGTTTAAAAGCATGCTGGGCAATGTCTTCTGAATTCTAGAAAGTGCTTCTGATGTGGTATGATGGGACATAAGGCTCATGATTGCATTGGAAAAGATCAGGGTAATGGTAAGACCAAATTTTATTTAAAGTTAGTGAAATGTTTCATGTGCAATGAGATGAGTCATTATGCAAACGAGTGTTTGAAAAAGAGCTCAAATGATGTGAAGCAGTCAGACTACAAGCAGTAAGGTGTTGTAAAATCCTTTTCAACAACTTCGGTAGATGTTAGGCCATAAAATGATGTGGTATCATGTATTTTTTTTCAGATTATGTCAATGTTTTTTTTGATTCAGGGTCTACACATTCTTTCATCTCTGAAAAATTTTATAGTAAATTGGGAATTCCATATCCAGAAATGACTCATGAACTTGTGGTAAAAACACCTGGGGGAAATGTTGAGGAAAAAAAATATAAGAATCTTCCTATCCTTATCCGTGGAAAGAATCTACTTGAAAACCTTATTGTTTGACCTCTATTTGAGTTTGATGTTATCCTAGGTATGGATTGGCTCTCCGTTTAGTATGTTAAGATTGACTGTAGAGCTAAAGAAGTTTTTTTCAGAAAGACTTTCAGTTTTTTTACACGAATGAACCAGTACTATTGATAACATATCAAGAGCCTGAGAAACTTTTAAAATATGGAAATTAATTTTACCTTGCACATGTTGATGAAAACAAAGAAACCGTTCAGATTAATGATGTTTCATTGGTAAATGAGTATATATATGTTTTTTCAGATGAGTTGACTAGAATAATACGAGATCAAGAAGTTGAATTTATTGTTGACTTAGTTATTGATGCTAAGACAATTTCAAAAACACATTATCGAATGGTTCATGTTGATATTTTAGAGTCGAAGGAACAACTTCAAGATTTATTATAGAAAGTTTTAATTAAACCTAGAACATCACCATGGGGTTCTCCTATCTTATTTGTTTAAAAGAATGATGGTTCAATGAGAGTTTTCATTGATTATTGAGCATTGAATAACATCACTGTTATGAACGAATATCCTTTTCCTCATATCTATGATTTGTTTGATCAGCTCCAGGGGCTCAGTATTTTTCGAAGATTGACTTGATGTCGGGGTACCATCAGTTGAAATTAAAAGAAGAAGACATTTCGAAGACCGCGTTTCATACTAGATATGGCCATTATGAATTTTTAGTCATTCCTTTTGGGTTAACCAATTCACTAGCTATATTCATGGACCTTATGAATGGAATTTTCCATGAGTTCTTGGATATGTTTGTGGTTTCTTTCATTGATGATATTTTTGTGTTTTCTGAAATTATAAAGGAGCATGAATGTCATTTAAGGGTTATTTTTCAATCATTAGAAGAAGAAAAATTGTATGGGAAATTCAGAAAGTTTGCGTTTTTGTTGCAACAAATTTCTTTCCTTGGTTACATTGTTTCTAAATATGGAATAACTATTGATCCTACAAAAACAAAGGTTGTTGGATAATGACCAAGACCCACAAATGTAATAGAGATTCGTATTTTTCTTGGTTTGGTAGGCTATTACCGAAGGTTTGTTAAAAATTTTGCATGGTTGTCCAGCCCATTGACTAAGCTAACTAGGAAAGGTGTTATGTTTAACTGGACAAAAGAATGTGATGATTGTTTCTAGGAATTGAAATGAATATTGGTGAATTCTCCCATATTGGCACTACCTTTCAGAAATGGTGAGTTTGTTATCTACAGCGATGATTCGTTGAAAGGACTTGGTTGTGTCCTTATGCAGAATGATTAGGTAATTTTTTATGCTTCAAGTTAGTTGAAAACTCATGAGTTAAATTACCCTACACTTGATTTGGAATTACTTGCTTTTGTTTTTTCTTTAAAATTTTGGAGGAATCATTTGTATGGAGTAAAGTGTGCAATATATACCGATCGTAAAAGGTTAAATTTTATATTGACTCAGAAATAATTTATCATGAGACAGAGGAGATGGATGGAATTATTCAAGGATTACAATTGTACAATTCATTACCATCCAGGAAAGGAAAATAAAGTGGCAGATGGTTTGATTCAAAAAAGGTAATGTTTTTTAACCATGATACATTTGGAATGAGATCCTTTGGTTTATGATTTGATGAACTTTGGCATAGTAGTTTTTGGTGTAGGATGTTATTCTGTTTTGTTTTATGTGTCAGTGAGATCATCACTATCAGAAAGAATTAATCTAGCGCATAAGAAAGACAATGAGTTGCAGAAAATGGTAGAGCTGGTTCAGAGGGGTAATCTTCATGAATTCAACATTGATAATGATTGTGTTTTGAGATTTGGGAAGATATTTTCTGTGCCTTTTGATTCAGAGTTGAAGAGAGAGTTGTTAAGTGAAGCACATAGTTCTCCATTTTCAGTTCATCCAGGTTGTATTAAGATGTATAGAGATCATTGGGATTATTACTGGTGGGATAGAATGAAAAGACATTTTGTTGATTTTACTGTGATTTTTTTGACTTGTCAACAGGTTAACGTAGAGTGGCAGTTACAGAAAGGGATGATTCATCCTTTACGAGTTCCAGAGTGGAAATGGGAGAATATATCCATGGACTTCATTGTGGGATTACTGAAGACACTTCAACGTAATAATGCATTCCGGGTTATTGTTGACCTCCTTACTAATTATGCTCATTTCTTTGCTATAAAAGATACTTTTTTCCCAGATCAATTTCTCGATTGTGTATTAAAGAGATAGTCAGGTTACACAGAGTTCCCCTTTCCATTGTATATGATCATGATCCCAGGTTCACTTATAAATTTTGGAAAGGCCTTCAAAATTAGTTGGGTATTGAATTAAATTTTAGTAAAACTTTACATCCTCAATCATATGGGAAGTCGGAACGAACAATTCTTAAATTGGAGGATATTCTACATACATGTTTGATGGATTATCAGGGAAGTTGGGACCAACATCTTTCATTGGTTGATTTTTCTTATAATAACAGTTTAAATTCTAGTTTACAGATGGCACCATTTGAGGAAATATATGGAAAGCAGTGTCGAACTCCATCTTTTTGGGATGAAGTAGGGGAAAGGAAGTTTATGGGACCAAAATTGGTAGAAGAGATAATAGAAAAAGTTCAGATGATATATAAGCACATGAGAATAGCTCAGAGCAGGCAGAAAAGTTATGCGTACAATATGAGGAAGGATCTCTCTTTTGAGGTTGGTGATCATGTCTTCCTCAAAGTTTCACCATGGAAAAGTGTGATGTGATCTGGTAAGAAAAGAAATCTGATTCCAAGGTTCATTGGGCCATATGAATTTCTGGAAAGAGTTGAATCAGTTGCATACTGAGTGGATTTACCTCTGACTTTATATCAGGTACATAATGTTTTTCATGTTTCAATGTTAATGAAGTACATGCCAGATCCATATCATGTATTGAGTCCAGAGGTAGTTCAACTGGAAGAGAATATATCTTATGAGGAACAGCCGGTCCAGATTCTTGACCATAGGGAGATAGTGTTGCAGAATAAGGTGATTCATCAAGTAAAGTTTCTATGTAAAATCCATATAGTAGAAAAGGCAACATGGGAATCTGAAAATGCAAGGAAAGATAAATACCCCCACTTATTCGATAAGTAAATAAATTGAGGGGATGCAATTTACTAAAGGGGGGAAGGATGTAACATCTCAAGTAAGTAATGAATAATATATTTTCATATATATTTCTATTTATGAATTAGATAGTGTTTTAGAGGATTAAAATGAGAATAAATCCAATCTTAGGCATATACTACTCTAATATTTTTTTAAAGATTGTTTTACCGCCTTTTGATGGAAAACCATTTTAATCTATATTTTGACAATTTTTTAAGATTTATTTTTCAAAATAAAATTGTTCTTTATAATATGGACATTGAAATTTATCGCAGATAAATTTTTGGTATTTTTCTGACAATGTTCATCTTTTTTTATAAATACTGAAAAATACTGCATTTTACAACAAAACTGCTTTTCATCTAATTTAATTATATGGATAGATTATATTTTTAATTGTTTTTAAAGTGTAATTAGAATATATGTTTACAATTTAATCCAATGATGGCCATTATAATTAATTTCACTTTAAAATTGGACATAAACAATTATCAATGTTTTGATATATATTGTTTCATAAAAACACTCTATTTGTTTTGAGAATATGAATTATCTTTAAATTAATTAATGAAATTTATATGTTTGGAATTTGGTAAAATTTATTCCATATTTTTAATCAGATATTCCATATTATGTAATTAATACTCCTTTGTTTTTTGACATTATCAATAGTAATGATGACAATTATTTTTAATTATCATGATTAATTAGTAATCGGGTGGTTAAGGGTAATAAAATAATTTCATAATAATATAAAATGACCCCAAATTATGTCCAAATACTTTTTTTGTGTCATGTCCGACCATTGGATGCCTTGTTCCAACTTAGGGACCCCATGGAATCACTTTTGGGTGATAATGACCCTTTATCATATTATTTATAAATAAAGGAAAATATAACCAAAGTATGTAACACCTAAGTAAAACGATTTTAATATTGTTTATATAAATTATCTCTCAGAATATAAATATTCATTGGAAATATAAAAATATTTCCTACATCATGGTATTTGTTTATATTTTTTAGACATCAAATTAATAAAATTATTTATGATACAATGCTAACGCAATGTTCACGTCATTAAAGAATGATTTAAATATATAAGAAGATAATGTTTAAAATAATATCCAACACTAGTCCAATTCTTATTGGATGATTTTATTTCTAACATGGGACACCTTATATTTGACTGTAATTATTTTTGGACCTTTATAAATCGAAAATAATTATATAATAAAATAATATTTTCAAGCTTTCCAAAAAAGCACCTCCTCTCCCTTTTAAAAAGACCCCACTTCCTAACCATTTCTCACACTTCTCAAGCCCTTTGGATCGACCAAACTCTAGTAAAATAAGCTCCCAATATTCCTCTCATCATCGTATAATCCTTAACATAGGAAGAATGAACTTCAAGAAACCTTTTTGGTTCAAACCAAGGGGAGTTACCTGGTTTAAAGGTAACGTCTTCTCTTATGTTCTTTTGTTTTATTTTTCCTATCCAACCCCATAAACTCTTTTTATTCCTTTATTTTGTTACAACATCAGTATCTCAAATATACCAGTATTTGTTATGTGAAGTATTTAAGCTACACATACACACACCACCATCTAATGGGTGAAGAACATACCGTTTCTGTGGATGGTGAACTACTGCCTCATGAAGTGATGATTGTTCAATTATCTCTTACCGCCTATCATGGTGGCTATTAAGATGTCACAGTATTTATATATGTTATATATTATGTTTATGTTTTCCTTATGCTTCTTTATTTCTCATTTATATCATACCTTTATGGTTTCCATTATGGGTAAATGCGATAATTTCATTTGACGAAGTGCGGACTACCACCCCCTCAAAGTGATGTGACTCGTTCATACCATATGTGGTACGTATAAAGGATTGGTTTAATGATATTATATATGATACAATACTGGAATTATAATACTACTATGTATCATTATATTTTAATTACATTAAATATGAAATAAAAATGGAAGTAGCGTTCATGCGAACATATGTCTTACCGTCTCCATGAATGGTGCATTTCATTTCTTACCTATAAAAGTTATGTACTATTATAAATACATGTATATGAAAGACATATATAATATATATGATATCCAAATTAGGAATGTCATTCTGGATATAATGAACCTTTGACCACATGAACAACATGTAATTATAAGAATTTCATTTTTGATATAAGTACCAAATATCAGGAAAACTAACATTATTAACATAAATGATTACATAATGTTTATAACATGGAAATAAGTGATATAAAAGGAATAATAAACATGAAAATGGTTCTTAAGAAAGTCTAAATTAACTTTAGTTTTTTATTCAGGAGATTAAAGAATGATCTAGTCAAGTCAGACATGAGGTAAGGGACTTCAACTCAATATACTTTCATTGTGGCATATTTCAATTTATATACAACCTTATTTTATTATTTGTATAATAAAACCTTGTGACGTTTAATTTCACTAAAAATTAATATTTTTACGTGAATCATTTTACTAAACAACAAAATGAAATGTTTTTGTATTATGTATATGGAGATAATGACTTCTCTGCCGTCATGACCATTATTTGAGTTTCAGCTTCTTGTACAAGACATAACTTTTTTTAAATGATAAATAAATACCATGTTTTACTTTATTTTGGTATTAAAAATGGTTTTTATAATGTTTTTATTATATCAATGTGTTTTATTGATATATTTTGATTGAAATGTGGAAATTTTATGTTTCTATTGTGCATATTTTATGTGATGCCATTATATTAGGGTTATTGGGAATTGTTTTTGTTGACAGGTGGTTCCGTGAAAAACTAAGGGTGGGTGAGCCCGAGATAGCTCTCCAATGCATTGCGTACCATAAAGGAGCTAAACACTAAGGTTTCTCCAAAGATATTTGGGGAATATACTATGATGGGTATTCCAAACATAACCATGAGGGTTACTCCCTACATAAGAATGTTATGAATGCCTCAAGTTACCTTTATGTATTATGATTTCTATTTGTTATTCATAAATATTATGATTTCATGATATATGTTAAAGTGCTTATGTTTTATGAGTAAAGTATGATTTCATTTATTCTTATGTCTGCATGGACTAATGATTTCTTCTTGTATTTTTATATCCCTTACTGAGTTTTTTATGATCATCCAATGTTTTTGAAATGTTTTTCACAGGTGAAGGGAAAAGTACATTATGTGATGATAGTGTCGAGGAATTTTCAAGAAAGAATACATGTTATGTTTTATATATGTTTCCTTTGATGAAAAAATTGAAATCTGTCTTTGATGTAGGCACCTTGTCTAAATATAGAATGTAATGCATGATTTATCATCTAATTCTTTAAAACTCTAAACCTGAAAGGATCCTCAAAGTGTATTCTTGAAAAAATGCAAGATTAAGTAATTTTTAAGGATGGGGCCTTATATATGAAGAGGTTGTACATTATTCCCTTAAGGATGAAATGGAGATCAGATACTCTCATGGGTGTCATGGGCCTGGTGAAAAAACTAAAAAATTATGTATAATATGGGTGGATCATAAAATAAATCCCTTGGGGTAAAGAAGACAGAATATCAACACCTAAAAATTGTGGGAACAAGAATCCTATGAACTACCTAAGAGTATATATAAAATGATTCAAATGTGTAATAATGGGGCATCTAGCTCATAAATACTGATGTGAAATGAATAAATCCACTAATTTGGAAGAAGGAATGTTCATATCAACACTCATCTTGTTGTGTAGTGTGTCTACTACAAGGAACATGTGATTTTGAAAACCAATGCCCTAAGCCTAGGGTTTTTAGAGGAAGTCAACCATAAACTCTAAGGAAACAAGGAAGGGATTATTCAGTCACTACTACTGAGGTGGATCAAGATAATAATGTGGTGATAGGTATTATACTTATTAATTAATGAATATAAAACATACTATTTTATTTTGATTCTACTCATTCTTTCATATATTTCATGTTTAGTATAAAAATTCAAAAACAACAATAAAATATTGGTGTTGAGCTATATGTGAGATTAAAAAATTGGGCAATTATTACATGAAAATATATAAGTATTCCATATTTAATTCTTGTGGATGGAACCTATATGAAAAAATCCTATAAAATCCCTTGGTAGTGTTTGATGCTATATTGTGCATGGATTGGATATCTTTATTCAAATCAAATATCATGTGTTAGAAAACGAAGATAAATATTCACCTCTAGAGTCATCCTTCAATTCTATGAAACTGTTAGGTGGAGGATTAATATCCATTAGAATCATTTTCCCATGTGTGGATATTTCTACCTTTTGATAAAGGAAATCTAACTCAAATTATTTAGTCAATGGAGACAATCATGCTCGAACACATGCCCGTTGTTAGGGAAAACACTTATATATCCCTCGAAACGTTTTCTAGACATCATACTAACTAATAATTTGAGTTATCAATTTCCATTATTCTTAGATATCTGCTTATATCAATGAAACCATATAGAATTGCCAATGTAGTGGTGGGAGAGCTGAAGAAGCAATTATAGATGAATCTGGACAAGGGTTTTATATGCCCAAGTGCTTCCCTGTGGGGGGGCATCAATCCACTTTTTCAATAATTATAGATCAATGAGCCTCTAAATTGAATATAGTGGGCTCAATAAAATCATTATAATGGAAAATTATTTCCATCCCTTGATAGATGACTTGTTCGATCATCTTTGTAGGTATAGTTATTTCCCTAAGGGGGAACTTCTCTTGGGATATCACCAATTAATGGAGAGATATAAAGATATTCCCAAGACCACATTTTGAATGATGTATGAATACCATGATTTAATAGTGATGCCATTAAGACTTGATAATTATATATAAATTTTCACAGATTTAAGGAGTAGAGTCTTTGTAGATTACATGGGAATATTTGAGGTTGTATTTATTGATGATGTTTTTATATACTCCAAGAGAAACGAGGAAGAAGAGGAGTATTTGAATTCTATTTTTTAGACATTTTGAATGGAGATACTAAATGAAAATTAAATGAAATGTGATTTAGGGATGAAAGAAGTATCATTCTTGGGAAATGTTATCATCATAAAAAGGATATCTATAGACATTCCCATGACTAAGAAAATTTAACAGTGGCCCAAACCAACATCTATATCATATATCAATAGTTTTGTTGGTCTAATTGGTTATTAAGGGATAATTTTGAAAAAAATCCCCAGATTTTAGTACCTTCTATCCAAGGTAAATCATAAGGGAGAGAGGTTTGTCTGGACTAGTGAATTTAAAGAGTGCTTCAACGAGTTGAAAATGTAGCTTTTCACTACACTAGAGCTCATGCTACTAATAATTGGGGATATATTTGTGGTCTACATTGATGCTTCAAAAATTAGTTAGGTTTTTTACTGATGAAAAATGATAAAGTCATACCCTATACCATATGGTGTGGGATTAGGTAGGAGAAAAACTATCCCACATAAGATATAGAGTTGGAAGCTCTAATATTTGCATTGAAAATGTGGTGAAATTTTCACTAAGGGAAGAAGTGTGACAAATATATTGATTACAAGAGTATAAAATATATATTCACATAGAAGGATCATAAAATTAACTAAAGAAGATTGTTAGAAATTATTTACGATTAAAAATACTTAATTAACTACCATCATTATAAGGAAAATAAGGTGGTGGGTGCTCTAAGTATAAAGGCTCTTAAATGTTTATCAACTATGAGAATTGAGAAGGATCCAATATTCTAATACATAAAAATTATGGAAATGGGAATCATTAATGGAGGAAAATATTCACTCGTTTTTCAAATGATTTCTCAACCATCCATCTTAGTCATAATAAAATATGATCACTGTAAGGATGTCGAAATTCCGAAAATGGTGGATGCTATCTGAATTGGGAAATCCTTTGAGTTAAATTTTGATAAGTCTGGAGTTTTATTATTTGGGTCATGATTAGGTATACCATCCAATATAGAGATAAATAATGAGCTTATGAATGATTTATATACAACGACTTTCAATATTTACCCATGGAGAACAATGATGATTCGAGATCTTTGAGAGAACTATTGGTGGGGATAATATGATAAAGGAAATTGAGTAATATACCGAAATGTTTTTAGTATTTCATAAAGTGAAGGATTAAAGGAAAATGTTTAAGGGTTGATGAAACCATTACCCATACCAACACGGAAATTAAAAAACATCAATATGGACTTTTTTATAGACATCCAAATACATCAAGTGGGAACAATGCCATATTAGTTATTTTGGATCATTTTACAGAGGAATATAACTTTTTTTACAATTCGATAGGACATCTAATTGGAAAAACATGAATGTATATATATCAAATAGGTGGTATGGATGCATGTAGTACCATTATAGATTGTGTACAATAGACATCTAAGGTTCACCTTGAAGTTAGAGAAATGTCTCCAACATTATATAAGAACAGAGTTGGACTTTTGTATGGAGTATCATCCTCAAACTGTATTCCAATCTCTGGTAACTATTGATACACTAGAAGCCATGTTGTGAGCATGTTTAATATACTTCAAAATAAGGATGGGACCAACATAGTCCACTGGTTGAGTTCTCTTACAACAATAGTTTCCACTCTAGAATCCAAATGAATATATATATATGAATCCCTTTTTAAGAATAGGTGAATAACACTAACATTCTAGGATGATGTTAATGTGCATATGCATCCTGGAAATGAAATGATTGATGAAATGTTGGAAAAGGTGAATACTATTCAGCAACACATCAAGGAATCCCAAAGATGAAAAAAGTTTTTTCCAAAATATCATCAATTCTTTCTTGAGTTTAATGTTGGGGACACAGTATTTATTCGAATATATCTATTAGAGAAGGTCATGAGATTTGGTATGAAAGTAATGATATGTCCCAAGAATATCATCCCCTTTGTAAAGACCCGTAAAATTCAAGGGAATTTTTTTTCTTAATTTTCTTTATAATTTTACAAGAGCGCGGTTTCAGACGGCACCTGATTCCGAGGCCCGGAGTGCCCGGAATTAATTTCCGAAGTTTGGCTCGGGTACGTTCAGTGAACGAACGAGCGGGAATTCCTAACTTCTGATCCGGTGCTCGGAATTGAAATCCGAGGGCACCGATGAACTCGCAGCGCCGATATTCGCTTAAAGAGACCTTTTCGGGAGTTGCGTTTGTTGCGGGTTGAAAGTTAATTTTGGGGTTTTTAGTTTGAGTTAAATAAAATTTGTGTAGAACAAATTTTATTATAACTTGATAAAACCTACCAAAGGGGGTTGGAAGTGGGACCCACACCCACTTAACCTCCATTGGGAGGATTAAGTGTGGTGGGGTCCACACGAACCCCTAATCCTTTCAAATTATCCCAACTCCCTTAACGCCTCATTTATTGACTCGAGTTACTTATTTAATTATGGGAGTTAATCCTTTTGAATTTCAAACTTTTGAAATTCTATTGTGTTATGTAATAATAAAATAAGTTGTTGTCTTATTTTATTTTGGGGTTATTTGTTTGTCTTCTTGAGAGGTGGAGAGCTCTTCTTCTTCTTCAACTCTGACGAAGAACTCGAAGAACGTTCATCTTGACGAAGAACGCTCAAGCTCCGACGAAGAACGCCGCACCTCCATTCTTCGTTTACCGTGTCAACGAAGGGGACGCCACTTCTTCCTCGGACAACCTTCGTCGGCGTACAAGTTTCGCCAACGACTTGTCTCTTCGAACGCATCCCTTCGTCATCGGATTTGACGAACGGCTACCGCGACGCCCGACCTCCGCGACGTCGTCTTCCGCGGAACGTTCACAATCTTCGAACCTTATACCCGAGGTAGGGATTGTTGATTTCTTTTTGGTTTCCTTATTTTATTCTTGATCGTGAATAGCAAGTCTAACGTGTGGCTTGAATTATTTAAGTTGCGTTATTATTTTAACGTGAGGGGGCCGGACCGCACGAACACGGCCGAACCCCCCCTCCATCGTTCTTGTTTATTCTTGCGGGTGGAAGCAAGTGGCGTGGTGCGTCGCACCACGCGGATAACCGTGCTTTTATTTTACGTGGCGCCGTCGCGCTATGCCGAGGTAGAATCTTCAAGAACGCGACGCCGTCGCGCCGCGTTGAAAGGAATCAAGGCACGGCGAAAGGGGCGTGGTGCCGTCGCACCGCGCCGGACGACGAACACCGCGGCCGGTTCCGGGCCGCGGCGGGACGAGGAGACCGCGGCCGGTTCCGGGCCGCGGCGGAAGAGAAGACCGGCGGCCGGGCCGCCGGCGTCGGAAGCCGAAGGGGGGACCGGAATTTCCGGTCCCGTTGGAGAAAACCGGTCGGCCAGCTGGCCGGCCGGAAGGCATTAAACCGGGGGAATTAATCCCCCGGCCAGCATGTAAAACCCCCCTCTTAAAGAGGGGGGCGGTTCCATGAAAGGGGGGGCAGCAGCCCCCCGGTTCTCTTTTTTAAACCAGCCCCCACGTGGGGGCCGTTTGTTGCAAAGGCGCGACACATAGGCCGCGCCGCTTCAATCAGCGGGGGCTTAGCCCCCGCGTGCGGCCCCTCGCGGCACCAGACCGCCGTGGCCCGCCGCCGCCAGCCACCGCGCCGCCCCAGGGGGGGGTCGGGCCGGGTCGGCCCGGACCCGGACCCCCCCGTTTCGTACCAGAATCGGTTTTTGGGACTTATCTTGAGCCTCGGACCTCCGAATGACGAACCGTCTGCGGAAACGCGATCCTTGGATCGAGACGGTCGTTTCGGTATATCGCACTCAAGGTTTCGGTTTACTTTGAGTTCGGCCGGGTTGGTTCGTTCACGAAACCAACCGGGCCTTCGGAGCGGAAACACTCATATCTTGAGCTACGGACGTCCGATTGACGTGTCGTCAGCTGTGTTGTGTCCCTCTTAGTGAGACGAATCTTTTGGCATACTCCGCCCGAGGTTTGGATGCAGGTGGAGTGTGGTCGGGTTGGTTTTGCCTTAAAAACCAACCGGGCCCCGGAGACGAAAATGCCAATAACTCTCAGACCGGGCGTCCGATCGACGCGCCGTCTGTTGCGTTGAGTTCCTATTGACGATACAGAACTTTTGGATACATCAACTCTGGTCTTCGTGACAGTTGATGTATCAGCCTCTCGGCTCGTGGAGCGGACCCTCCGAACGAGCTTGCTGTGTGCGGAAACCCTAGTGATGGCTGTGACTGTTACTGTGACTACTACTGCTACTACTGCTACTGTGACTGCGACGACGACAGTACAGAAATCCTGTGTGGATTCGACGACGACGACTACAGCACTCAGCGATCCTACGTGGAACAGTGCTTCCGAACCTGTGTGAGCTGAATCTTCTGTTTACCTTGGGCGGTGGAGCGCTTGGTTGTAGCAGCATATCCTTGGCAGTGGAGCGCTCAGTTGTAGCGGCAGACCTGCGATACTGGAGACGAGCGTACAGAGTACGGAGACAGTGAAACCGGCTGAGACCTGAAGACTGCTCGACCGACTCAACTTGGAGTGAGTCGACTAGCCCAGTGGACGGAGCGCTCGGTATTCGGCGGCAGACCCACGGCGGACGGAGCGCCTGGTAGTTGGCAGCAGACCCGCGGTACTCGGCAGGAGGAGTACCTATGTAGGCTATCTGGGTGAGCGCCCGGTATTTGGCAGCAGACCCTCAGCGGACGGAGCGCCCGGTTTTTGGCAGCAGACCCGCGGTACTCGACAGGAGGAGTACTTCAGCAGTCTTAGGTTAGTGAGCAGTACCTCGGAGTCGTGACAGGACCACTGTACACTTCAGAGATGGAACTCTTCAACAGTTACGGTTTCGTTAATGAAAATCCTGGTTGAGATGAAACCTGTTGTTTTCCTGTGTGGATTGTGTTGTGCTATCCTGTGTGGATTACGTTTTGCTTTCCTGTGTGGAATACGTTTACTATCCTGTGTGGACTGAGTTGTACTTGGGCTCGGAGGTTGGAGCGTATTTGAATTGATGACTTAGGTATATGTATGGGCATATACCTAAGCAGTGTCGGTTGTTACTTCGTGATTGTACATTTCTTCGTGGTTTATATTTTGTGGATTTTGAGAGACCTTCAGGGGTCTCGGGGTCCCTACTGAGTAGCTTATAATCACCCCTGCACGGGCTTTTCCCGCACTACGTTGTGTTGGTTGCAGACGACGGACAGCGTTGACCTTAGCTGAGGCTTGCACAGCGGGACGGTACCCGGAGGTGGACCACTGGGCGGGACGTGCTCGGAGCAGACGGCGGGACCCATGGAGCAGAGGAGCTATCTGTACCCACCCTTCAGGTGGGATTTCCTGTGGACAGCTCGGAGTAGCGGCTTTTACTTTTCAGTTGTTGTTTTCCCTTTCGAGTTGTACTTTACTTTCAGTTTGGGTTTGTATACTGGCCCATTTACTTTTCCGCGCTTTCAGTAGTACTCTGCTTTTGTTTAGTGTTTACTTTCCGCTTGCTTACTCTGTGGTGTTTGTATTACTTTTCAAAGGCAATGCCTTCCCTTTTTACTGGGATTTACGCCTTGGTGCTAGTCGCCAGCCCCTGGCCTATGGAAGGCGGGTTTGGGGTAGTCACGGCACGGACCCCGAGGGCGGGTCGTGACAAATTGGTATCAGAGGAGTTCGGTTCTACCGCGAACTCTGATCTTTTCTATGTGAAGCAATAATGTTTAGCGTATTGAGTGTGGTTATCAGTACAGGGAGTCCAGTGTTGGTGCGGCGGCCGACGTATCCGTACACCAGGACCCTGACTTCTGATTTCCGACTTAATGCATGAAAACATTGTTTGCGTGTGTGTTTCAAAGTTTTCTTTGTGATTACTTATATCAACTCACCAGGTATACTGTTCTAACCGTGGCGCACCTGTTTCCTTTTCAGTATGCCCCCACGACGACAGCCAGCTAGGGTTCCGAGAGTCGAGCGAGACGACAGCCCACCGAGCGACGAGGCCTCGGTGCAGGGCCCTTTGCCAGTAGTGGCACCGGCGGTAGCTTTACTCGCCGAGCCCCCGATGCTTCCAGTAGCAGCCGCTGACGATGCACGTCGCCTCAGCGCACTGCATGAGTTTCAGCGCCAGCGACCGCCCAGGTTTCGCGGGGAGACGGATCCCCAGGCAGCAGAGGACTGGCTGGAGGCAGTGGTTCGAGTGTTTAGGCTAGTGAGGACACCAGCAGACCTCATGGTGATCCTCGCTGCGAGCCTACTACACGCAGAAGCAGGACGATGGTGGAGCTTGATGCTCCAGGTGCACGATGAGGCATCTCTACTTTGGATGGACTTTGAGAGCCTCTTCCGCTCAGAGTTCGTCCCAGCCACCCTTCGTGCGGTGTGTATCCAGGAGCTTCTACAGCTGCGGCAGGGCAGCATGACAGTCGCTCAGTACTCGGCGAGATTTACCGATCTCTCGCGCTACTCGACCGACATGGTACGGGACCCATTCTTCGGGGCCCGGACCTTCGAGCAGGGTTTGAGACACGAGATCAGGGCATCGCTAATCTCCCTCAGCATACCGACTCAGACAGGAGTACTGGAGCGGGCCCTTCTGATCGAGAGCTTCCTTGCTGAGTCTACACCAGCACAGAGACCCACCGCAGGGCGGAACGTGGCAGAGTCATCTGCAGCAGGCAGCCGACGGATGACTCAGGGTTCCAGGCAGACCAGACCTACCAGTGGCCGACTGCACGATTCAGGCTCAGTTGTGCGGGGAAGCCGGGGTGGAGTCAGAGTCAGGCGTGCCGAGAGTGGGCAGTGTTACTCCTGTGGCGGGATAGGTCACATGGCTCGTGACTGTCCGACCCACCATGCTGATGATCAGGAGTTAAGTGAAGAACCTCCCAGACAGAGGCAGAGGTTCGACCGTGGCGGTCCGCAGGGAGGAGGCGGACGAGGCAGAGGAGCTGGACGAGCAGACGGTGGTGGGCGACGCTTTGAGGCTCTGCCACCACCACCACCAGGAGGTCCTCCCCGACCGCAGGGGAGAGCTCAGCTTTAGGCAGCCGAGGCCTTTGATCATGGAGCTCTGGGAGCCGACGGACAGAAGCAGAACTAGTGGATACATCCTTTGTACTTCTGGTTCCTTGTTGCTTTTGTGTAGCGTCTTGTATTATGAGCTGCAATAATAAAAGATGCATACCTTTGTGATATTTTCGTTCCTGTCCTCTTTCGTGATGTTACTAAGAGGTTCCAGTTTTGGCTGTTGACTTGACCCTCACTTGTGAGACATCAACTGGAGGAGACCCAGTTACCACACACTGATGCCGACAGTGTGAATCAACCCGAGGCGAGAGTAACGGTTGAATCTCTTAGTAGTAGCGTCGAGGCCTTACGACGTCATCCTTGGTATGGATTAGTATCATCCATGTTAGGATTGACTGTTTTAGGCAAAGAATGTGGTTCATCCAGGGGATGAGACCAGATTTCTCTTATCGGCAAAGAAGAAATCTTGCAACTCTGATGGGACCGGAGATGGTCCAGGCCACGACAGAGAAGGTCCAGGTCATCCAGGAGCGGATGAGGACAGCTCAGGGCCGGCAGAAGTCTTACGCTGACAGGAGGCGGAGGCCACTGGGGTTCGAGGTTGGCGACCACGTCTTCTTACGGGTCTCATCTCGACGTGGTATTCGGAGATTTGGCCAAGGCGGCAAGTTATCTCCGCGCTTCATCGGACCCTTCCAGATCCTTAGCAGGGTTGGTGAGGTGGCTTATCACCTGGCTCTACCACCTCAGTTGCACTGGGTGCACGACGTCTTCCACGTATCCCAGTTGAGAAGATACGTGCACGACCCGACGCACATCATTGATCATGGGGAGCTTGACGTTGACGGTGGGGCAACTTTTGCGGAGGTCCCGGTGGAGATAGAGGATCGACAGGAGCGGGTCCTGCGTAGGCGATCGATTCCTCTTGTGCGCATCAGATGGCAGCACGGGAATCTCCAGGAGAGCACATGGGAGCGGGAGGCTCAGATGCGTGCTCAGTACCCTCATTTGTTTCCCTAGTTTTTGATGTATCTTTACGGGGACGTAAAGCCCTGAGGTGGGAGTAATGTAAAGACCTGTAAAATTCAAGGGAATTTTTTTTTCTTAATTTTCTTTATAATTTTACAAGAGCGCGGTTTCAGACGGCACCTGATTCCGAGGCCCGGAGTGCCCGGAATTAATTTCCGAAGTTTGGATCGGGTACGTTCAGTGAACGAACGAGCGGGAATTCCTAACTTTTGATCCGGTGCTCGGAATTGAAATCTGAGGGCACCGATGAACTCGCAGCGCCGATATTCGCTTAAAGAGACCTTTTTGGGAGTTGCGTTTGTTGCGGGTTGAAAGTTAATTTTGGGGTTTTTAGTTTGAGTTAAATAAAATTTGTGTAGAACAAATTTTATTATAACTTGATAAAACCTACCAAAGGGGGTTGGAAGTGGGACCCACACCCACTTAACCTCCCTTGGGAGGATTAAGTGTGGTGGGGCCCACACGAACCCCTAATCCTTTCAAATTCTCCCAACTCCCTTAACGCCTCATTTATTGACTCGAGTTACTTATTTAATTATGGGAGTTAATCCTTTTGAATTTCAAACTTTTGAAATTCTATTGTGTTATGTAATAATAAAATAAGTTGTTGTCTTATTTTATTTTGGGGTTATTTGTTTGTCTTCTTGAGAGGTGGAGAGCTCTTCTTCTTCTTCAACTCTGACGAAGAACTCGAAGAACGTTCATCTTGACGAAGAACGCTCAAGCTCCGACGAAGAACGCCTCACCTCCATTCTTCGTTTACCGTGTCAACGAAGGGGACGCCACTTCTTCCTCGGACAACCTTCGTCGGCGTACAAGTTTCGCCAACGACGTGTCTCTTCGAACGCATCCCTTCGTCATCGGATTTGACGAACGGCTACCGCGACGCTCGACCTCCGCGACGTCGTCTTCCGCGGAACGTTCACAATCTTCGAACCTTATACCCGAGGTAGGGGTTGTTGATTTCTTTTTGGTTTCCTTATTTTATTCTTGATCGTGAATAGCAAGTCTAACGTGTGGCTTGAATTATTTAAGTTGCGTTATTATTTTAACGTGAGGGGGCCAGACCGCACGAACACGGTCGAACCCCCCTCCATCGTTCTTGTTTATTCTTGCGGGTGGAAGCAAGTGGCGTGGTGCCGTCGCACCACGCGGATAACCGTGCTTTTATTTTACGCGGCGCCGTCGCGCTACGCCGAGGTAGAATCTTCAAGAACGCGACGCCGTCGCGCCGCGTTGAAAGGAATCAAGGCACGGCGAAAGGGGCGCGGTGCCGTCGCACCGCGCCGGACGACGAACACCGCGGCCGGTTCTGGGCCGCGGCGGGACGAGGAGACCGCGGCCGGTTCCGGGCCGCGGCGAAAGAGAAGACCGGCGGCCGGGCCGCCGGCGTCGGAAGCCGAAGGGGGGACCGGAATTTCCGGTCCCGTTGGAGAAAACCGGCCGGCCAGCTGGCCGGCCGGAAGGCATTAAACCGGGGGAATTAATCCCCCGGCCAGCATGTAAAACCCCCCTCTTAAAGAGGGGGGCGGTTCCATGAAAGGGGGGGCAGCAGCCCCCCGATTCTCTTTTTTAAACCGGCCCCCACGTGGGGGCCGTTTGTTGCAAAGGCGCGGCACATAGGCCGCGCCGCTTCAATCAGCGGGGGCTTAGCCCCCGCGTGCGGCCCCTCGCGGCGCCAGACCGCCGCGGCCCACCGCGCCGCCCCAGGGGGGGGGGGGGGGGGTCGGGCCGGGTCGGCCCGGACCCGGACCCCCCCGTTTCGAACCAGAATCGGTTTTTGGGCCTATCTTGATCCTCGGACCTCCGAATGACGAACTGTCTGCGGAAACGCGATCCTTGGATCGAGAAGGTCGTTTCGGTATATCGCACTCAAGGTTTCGGTTTACTTTGAGTTCGGCCGGGTTAGTTCGTTCACGAAACCAACCGGGCCTTCGGAGCGGAAACGCTCATATCTTGAGCTACGGACGTCCGATTGGCGTGCCGTCAGCTGTGTTGTGTCCCTCTTAGTGAGATGAATCTTTTGGCATACTCCGCCCGAGGTTTGGACGCAGGTGGAGTACAGTCGGGTTGTTTTTGCCTTAAAAACCAACCGGGCCCCGGAGACGAAAATGCCAACAACTCTCAGACCGGGCGTCCGATCGACGCGCCGTCTGTTCTGTTGAGTTCCTGTTGACGATACGGAACTTTTGGATACATCAAATCTGGTCTTCGTGACAGTTGATGTATCAGCCTCTCGGCTCGTGGAGCGGACCCTCCGAACGAGCTTGCTGTGTGCGGAAACCCTAGTGCTGGCTGCGACTGTTACTGTGACTACTACTGCTACTACTGCTACTGTGACTGCGACGACGACAGTACAGAAATCCTGTGTGGATTCGACGACGACGACTACAACACTCAGCGATCCTACGTGGAACAGTGCTTTCGAACCTGTGTGAGCTGAATCTTCTGTTTACCTTCGGCGGTGGAGCGCTTGGTTGTAGCAGCATATCCTTGGCAGTGGAGCGCTCGGTTGTAGCGGCAGACCTGCGATACTGGAGACGAGCGTACAGAGTACGGAGACCGTGAAACCGGCTGAGACCTGAAGACTGCTCGACCGACTCAACTTGGAGTGAGTCGACTAGCCCAGTGGACAGAGCGCCCGGTATTCGGCAGCAGACCCACGGCGGACGGAGCGCCTGGTAGTTGGCAGCAGACCCGCGGTACTCGGCAGGAGGAGTACCTCTGTAGGCTATCTGGGTGAGCGCCCGGTATTTGGCAGCAGACCCTCAGCGGACGGAGCGCCCGGTTTTTGGCAGCAGACCCGCGGTACTCGATAGGAGGAGTACTTCAGCAGTCTTAGGTTAGTGAGCAGTACCTCAGAGTCGTGACAGGACCGTTGTACACTTCAGAGATGGGACTCTTCAACAGTTACGGTTTCGTTAATGAAAATCCTGGTTGAGCTGAAACTTGTTGTTTTCCTGTGTGGATTGTGTTGTGCTATCCTGTGTGGATTACGTTTTGCTTTCCTGTGTGGAATACGTTTACTATCCTGTGTGGACTGAGTTGTACTTGGGCTCGGAGGTTGGAGCGTATTTGAATTGATGACTTAGGTATATGTATGGGCATATACCTAAGCAGTGTCGGTTGTTACTTCGTGATTGTACATTTCTTCGTGGTTTATCTTTTGTGGATTTTGAGAGACCTTCAGGGGTCTCGGGGTCCCTACTGAGTAGCTTATACTCACCCCTGCACGGGCTTTGCCCGCACTACGTTGTGTTGGTTGCAGACGACGGACAGTGTTGACCTTAGCTGAGGCTTGCACAGCGGGACGGTACCCGGAGGTGGACCACTGGGCGGGACGTGCTCGGAGCAGACGGCCGGACCCGTGGAGCAGAGGAGCTATCTGTACCCACCCTTCAGGTGGGATTTCCTGTGGACAGCTCGGAGTAGCGGCTTTTACTTTTCAGTTGCTGTTTTCCCTTTCGAGTTGTACTTTACTTTCAGTTTGGGTTTGTATACTGGCCCATTTACTTTTCCGCGCTTTCAGTAGTACTCTGCTTTTGTTTAGTGTTTACTTTCCGCTTGCTTACTCTGTGGTGTTTGTATTACTTTTCAAAGGCAATGCCTTCCCTTTTTACTGGGATTTACGCCTTGGTGCTAGTCGCCAGCCCCTGGCCTATGGAAGGCGGGCTTGGGGTAGTCACGGCACGGACCCCGAGGGCGGGTCGTGACACCCTTTAAGGTAATTGATCAACTTGGAAGAGTGATTTATCAGCTAGAACTTAAACCTACCATGCCTAAAGCACACAATGCATTCCCGATATCCTTATTAAGGAACTAAATACCAGATCCCTAATATGTATAGACTTTACAGTTGGTATAATTGAAGTGTGATCTTTATTCTGAGGAGATGGCAGTGAATATATTGGATCATCGAGATAATGCAATACCCAACAAGACAACACACATGGAAAAGTAATATTGTAAAACCATAAGTATGAAGAGTCCACATTGGAACCAGAGGAGGTGATGAATGAAATTTATCCATGACTATTTTCAACATAGACTGTAAAACAAAATTTTGAGTGAGACATTTAATAAGGGGGAAGAATGTAACAAACATGAATTCAATCAATTTAAATTCCCTAATTATAATTATGTTATATAGTATAATCATATAAAATAACATTAATAAGATAATAAAAACATCATAAATTAAGAAGTAATTAAATAAAATGATTTTTTATAACTTAAAGAACAAATACCAAAGGAGTAGTTACTCAACCATTGGAATTATAACCAAAACCTTATGAATAGTAAACATGCCAATTGAATAGTATCCTAACTAATGAAAATATAAATTTATTTTAACAATCCTATAAGTTAAATATGATATAATTACATCACGGTATAAGTAATTAAATATTTTAAAAATTATTTATTAAGTGTCGGTATATTTATAAGTGATAAATTTTTAATTACCATTTTATGAATATTTTAACAATTTAAACGGAAACAAAATTTCTTAAAAATTATTCATAAATTAGTATTTTTATTTCTTATGATTATAATATTAATTTTTTTGACCTTATTTAATTTTTCAATGCGATATAAAAGCAGTTATAATTTTAAAATCTGTATTTTTCAAGATAATTATGATTTAAATAAAAAATTAAATTTCACATATTAAGAAAATTATTTTCATAATATATAGCCTATTTATAATTTCAATATATAGATATATGGTTAGGGAGAATTTTTTGGGATTATTCTGAAATACTATAATTTTTCTTGAATAGTAAAATATTGTAATTTACTGTATATAAACATTATAAGTTAAATACACAATTCTTTGAGTCTTGGATGATGTAAGAACCATTTTTTTTGAATTAAAAATATATTATTACCATATTTAGTGTTATTAATCAACAATATTTCTTATATTGAGAAAAATAAAAAACAAATGAATTTAATAATAAGAAAACACCCCTCTCTCCCACTATAAATACAACCCATCACCACCCCTTCTCCTAACATCTCTCAAGACTTTAGAATTTTCCAAATTATGCTCCAATAAATTCCCAATCCCCTAAACCACGTTTATAATCTTTTTTTCTAAACCAAATAAAAAACTAATCCCATACTGAGGTTTTTAAGAAGAAGGAATCAAGATGTAAAACCCTTTTCTTTTTTTTTTAATTTCTTTTCGTGTTCATTTTTTATATTTTTCTCTCCTCACCTAACATAATCACAATGGAATGATAATTACATTATATTAAATATACTATTATATTTTATTCTAATTGAATATTCATTATCAACTCTTTTTCCATTTCCTTTTATACTAAAAAGAAAACATCATCTATGATGTGTTAATTTATCACATTTAATGACGATGATGTTTTCAATTTCCTTTACCATCTACATGGCTACTAATGAAACCATTTTTCTGGTTTAAATAGATTATAATATTTGTATTACATATTATGAATTTTTTTTAATAATTTTTTACATAAGATGTTAAATTATAAATCAAAATGAGTTCCTTGTGATTAAAAACAGGCAAAATAACCCCAAATGATTGTCATTTACTATTTATCTAATGATTCTTCTGATTTCTATATAACCAAAAGATATATAGGACAAATTTATACTCAATAAGGTAATTAATAAAATATATGTTCCATTCTGGATAATTACACCCATTATACAAGACCTTTCATAGATGTAAACAAGTAGACCGATCATGAAAAACAAAGAAAACTGACACTCCAAAATGATGAAATTGATGCTATTAACCCTTAAAAGGACATAAATGAATGTAATAAAGTTATAATAAATCATATAAATGTATAAGGATTTATGGAATTATAATTAATGAATATAATTTGATTAACAAGTTCATTAACACCAAGTAAAGAACACCTTTGGTCTTAGGGTAAGGGATTCTACCCAAATCACCATTATTCCATTGGGTTATTTGTTCTATCTTTTTACCCAAATGAAATTATTTTCTCTTTATATGTACATATTATAAATTTAGATTATATTTTCCAAAATAATTTATAATTATATTTTCCAAAATAATTTATAAATGTATTTTCTTCCTTATTTTGAAGGATATATATGTTTTTAAATGGTTCCCAACACGATTCTTCCTATTATGCCAGCTTGATTTAATGGAACATCCTGAATTCCTACCTATTTTAAAGTGAACTCCATGATTTATTTTAAGCCGCACATATTTTTCTAAATTAATTATTTTTATTATTTAAACATTATGTATTCCATTATGGTTGTAAATGATGGATTATTCTCTTTTTACATTAAATTATCTTAAATATTTTTCTTATACAGAACTAAAATGAATTATTTATAGATTTTCTAAAATGATATTTTTACATATATTCACATCATTTTGACATAAAATATCTTCATCAATTCCTATTTCCCATTATTAATTTCTTGTATGTCATAAATAATTTGTTTCATGGGAACCATTGTGATAATCCCATATGTTATTCCTTTTGACAAGATTATGATACACAATTCATATCAAAGGTAACCCTTATGTGTACATTTGATTCATTATATATGATTATTCCTGTGGAACCCATATTAATGTACATGTAATTATTGGGCACATAGATATTTCTCCAATGCATCGATTAATTTTTTTGTCTCATTAGACGTTATGTACATTGGTCTTGATGGTTAGCCTTGACTTGTGCTCCATGTATAACGGTCTTGGTGGTTAGCATTGAATCATGCTCATATTTATGCAATATCTAGTGACTCATGCTAATGTTTGTTTTATATTGGTTACACATTACTATGATTACACTATTATATTATCCATTATTATATATATTATGATTCATTTTTATTAATCATGTTCTATTCCTATTTATATCATTATGTTTCTCTTTCTACCCAACTTTCTAAGATTTATTTTAATGTTTATTTACTTATTGGGATTTTTAGATCATCCCTTTTTTCAGGGATTTCCCCTAGGTTATCATATGTATATGCACGGTCTCAAAGGAATTTAAGATCTCTTTAAGTAGCGTAAATAAAATATACTCCTACTTTGGAATCACAATGTTTAATTTTGTAGCTAATCTCCAAGATAGTAGACATTACAATCCTCGAACTATAATTTTATGTTTAAATATGCATTAAATCATACAATGATATGTGTATAAGTCTAGGGTCATCAAAAATATAAATCACCCTTTATTCCTAAATATGTTTTTATCTTATATCCCATCATTTTCATTAGATTCTTGGGTCTATCGTTTGACTGAATGAAAGTAAAATTTGATTTTATTAATCCCGAATCCATGTAGAGGGAAATAATCACAAGATATTCCAATAAAAATGAAAAAATTATATTTTATTAAGGATTAATGAGACAAAATGATACATGAAATTTGATGTAAATAAATGTAGGGTAGTTTTTTCATAAATATCATAGTTCACTTCATCCATTTTGATTGCAAAAAATTTACCTTTACTCCTTGGCTTGAGATATTTCTAATGTTGATAATCCTAATTAACCATGGGTATTATAGAAATTCTTTCATAATTCTCATACTATATATATTTGAAACACTGAATTTTAGGTTGTTTATTCTTTATAGATTTATCATTGTTCCCATTAACAAGGAATTATAACCCGTTATGACCATTATTTCCAAACATAAATCATTTAGCAGTTCCCCTGAGAAAATTTCCTCCATGTTCCCTTCAGACATTGTGCATAAACTAAATATAATATTCTTATCCCTATAGTTTTTAATGTTTTCTATTATTTTTATAATTATTTTTTTATTATATCCATGATATTTATTGGTTTATTTAATCACCTTATTTTTAAGAAGAATATATGGAAGGTAATTACTATAAAATAAGTTCATGAACTCGTCCCAATCCATGGATTCAATTTTTTATTATTTCCTCATATTATAGAAGATTTTCCACCACTATTTTGATTCACCATCAAATCGATTAGTTCCTAATATAACTTTTTTGTATTCTAAAAAATTGATAATAAAAAATACTTTTTTAGTGGTATGGATCCATTTTTCAGCATCTAGCGAATCAGTATCTCCATTAAAAGAAGGTGAAAATTTATTTAAATATGATACAATAAAATATTGTTCCCTTGTTTTTTCATTTAGAAACTAAGAATTATTAATGTCTTGAAAAAGCTACGTGGTCATAAAAACAATGTTTTTTCACACCATGTTCTATAACATTCAGTTTCTCAGGAGGATCATTATTGAATTCTAGATTTTATTCCTCATTAACTTGGTTTCATTAGGCTATAGACATTATATAAAACCAAAAGACAAAGCATGAGAAACAACTATCATATAGGAAAATAAAAAATCATGAAAAATTACTTATAGTATGTCTAAATAATGGAATCTAATTTTAAATGAATTTACCCATAGGTTCATCCTAGATCCTTGAAATTCAATATCTATATAAATTCTTCATGATTGTTCATAAAGGGTTTATGAATTCCCAAATCATAACCCCCAATAGTGTCAAACAAATTGTGTAGAGAGTTGTGTTGTTGTGAACCAATTACCAATAAATCTCATCTCAATATGGTGTTTTTCGGGTTTTTACCCCTATGTTCATCTATGTCAGAGCCACATCCAATTGTAGAATCCAGACATGGATATATTTTAATAAATCCACTAACCCTATCCTTTAAAAATATTATTGAACACTTGCATATACAATGGATTATCCTTAGATCTATATATAGACACATAAATAGAATTATCCTTATAAATATCCCTAGGGATATAACTAATGTTTCCCAATCCTAGTTTCTAATTGTTTTCTAAACCATTCATTTTATACTAACTATAGAGAACTAGGATTATCTTATATGGACATTACATCATTTTAGATGAATATTCAACACATTACATTACTATATTCCCATGTACAATAATAGTGAATTGTATTTTGAAACAATGAAACTTAATCTTTTAAAATTTTTAAAGATCTTGGACATCTCCCTTAAAAATATTCCCCATTAGTACTCATAATTTAAACATTTATTCATAAACTGGGTTAAGGAAACATAAGACACGGGTGATATCAGATGCACTATAAGGGTAAATATTGATGATACGTAAGAATAACATAAGAATATGGGTTTGAGAACATGTGCTTAACATTGGAAAATCATACCATTCATATGAAATAACATAGAAATGAATCATAGAATAAGGACAAATATTTCATAAGACATGATTCAAAAGGGAATAAAGATAATTTTTTAGGAGAGAATAAAATTGGAAAATTATATAGAATTGGTGGAAGACATAGAAGTATTGTTGGGAATAAACCCCTCAAGATTTCATTGAAGCATTTATGAGGTGATTTTGTTTGTTGACAAAGTGGACATATGTGTGGTGGTTGTTGAAAAATAAAAACAATGACATATAAATATGTTGAAAATGGGGATTTCAGGGTGGAATGTTGAGTTCAAGAGCTATGGTCATTGATCGATGTTTGATTCAAGAATGTCGATAAAGGAATGGGTGATCTGGAGGTGGTACAAATAGAACAGATACAAGGTGGAGCAAGTCTCTCATTGAAGTAGAGGGACCCTGCGTGGCTAGTGTTTTTCAATATCATAACATGGAAAAATGGAAAATTGATAAGGGCCACGCAGGTTTCGGGTTGGTCGCACAAGGGACTTGTGCATCGAGAGAGGACCTGCACGCTGGTGCCTAGGAGGATTGGAAACATGCACTCCTATTGTTGTTCAAGATCCAAACATCAAAATATGGCAAAGGGAAGAGGGTCACGTAGGTATTGGTGTGGTTTCGCAAGTGTGTAGCACGACAGAGACTTGGGTGGATGGACCTGCGCGTCGAAACCTTTGCGTCGAGGGGAGACTTGCGCCTTGTCGTGCATGGTGTCAAAATTCTTATAAATACTGGTCGACCCCTCCTCATTCTTAATGGAGTTCAACACATAAAAAAATCAGAGCTCCCTTCGTGCAGGTGTGGTGGTCGCGCAAGTGGTGTGTGGTCGCACAAGTGGACTTGCGCCCCAGTGTATGAAGTTGCGCGCTGGTTGGTAGTTGCACACCAATATTGGCTTGGGTGCAAAAGGGATTGGGTTTTGTAGGTTTGGAGTTGCAGAAGATTGTGTCTCGCAGGTGGTAGAGGAAGTCCTGCGCGCCAGTTGGGACTTAAGTGCCGATACTTGCACGCCGGGTTAGACCTAAGCACCAAGTATGGTTGATTCCCCGATAGTGTTTTCGGGCTACGTGGAAGTTGGAAGTTTACCCGATACCTACGGTGAAAAGAGAGATTCATCAACGGGTGAATGATGGACTTCAATAGAGAATCCACATACAATAGAGGATGTATTCATTATATATAATTAAGAGACTTACAAGTCTAAAAACTGTGAGTGGATCCTTTCTGAAGCAGTGAGATAAGGAAGAGGAAGAAGGTGATCCTCTCCATAGGAAGTGAGCTAGAGAGAGAGAAATAGGGAGTGACCCTTGGGAAGGCAGTGAGCTGACCCTAAACATTGTAAAGGCAGTGATCCTGGGATATTGTGAATGTGCCCGAACCTTGTAATCCACAGCTTGTGATGTTTAGTGGAATTTGGTACACCCGAAAACTCTTCAGCGTATGTTCCTTGGGCGTAGCCCATAGTGGTGAACCATGTAAAAGTTTTTGTGTCCTGTACATGCTTTAATTTCTATTTATATTGTGCAACAGGAAAGAGAGAGAATAGTGTTTTTCTTAATAGTGAAACAACATTAGAACGGGATTTAATTTTAAATTAGTCATACCTTGATTCACCCCCCTCTCAGGGTATTCATCATTGTGGACAGAACAATTTGTATCAGATGCATGTTGATATATGTTCTTCTCTCAATGGAGATCACTAATCATAATGGGATTCTGATCTTCGATAGATGTAATTTTCAGATATGGAAGAATCAAATGCAACACTATTTCCGATCTTTGGTAATGGAAGTGTTTTCAGCAGCTATGCATGGTATCACAACATATATTAATAGTGGTGCATTATCTGAAGTTGAGCATAGAGAGTTGGATGATGATTCCAATGAAATCAATGCCTTAGGGGGATCCCTTTCCAATACAATCTATACAAAGGTGATGTCATGAAAAATGCCACATGCCATGTAGGAAAATCTTTTGAATGTATATGAAGGGGATAAAAAGGACAGAGAGGCAAAGCATCAAGTGTTTTGAAATAAGTATGAAGATATAAGAATGAACCCAAATGAGTCTGTTGATGCATTATTTGACATGGAAAATGCTATGGTAGAAGACATGCGAGATCTTTGTGAAATTATCGAAGACATAAAAATTTTGAAGCGCATATTGAGAAAACATCCACCTCGGTTCAATCCGAATGTTTATCTTTTGGAAGATAAAGACCCGAATGAATTGACATTTGATAACCTGAACCGCCCCTTGTTTCATATGAAATGAGAAATGATGATAACGATGCTGTGAAAAAGGGGAAATCCAAAGAGGTGGAATTTAAGGCCATGAAGAAGCTCACCATTGAAGACTCTCAGGAGGAAGAAAAGATAGAATAGGTAATGTCATTCCTCTCATCAAACCATCAAAGAGGAAAAGGAATGTTTAAAGGGAAACATCCTCTTTCATGCTTTAGATGTGTAAATATTGGACATCTCATAGCAAGATGACCAAAAATGTTTCAAGAAGAAAGTGATGAAGATGATGTTGAAATTCCGAAGAAGAAATCTTCAGCCTATGTGAAAGGGAGGATGCATTTAAAGATAAATTTATTCAAGAAGAATAATATTCTTTCATAAGAAAAAGATAGTTCAGATGTGTCTAAGGTTAAAGAGGTTGAGGAGATTGAAAACTGCAAAGATCGTGGAGAAAATGCTATGGTGGCGGTTGTTGGTAGTTCTCATGAAAAGGAAGAAACTGATGCTGGAGAAGAAGAAGAAGAATTTGAAGGAAGAGTTGATATGGAATCCGAATTATAAGTAGGTCTTGGGGAGATAGCATTTTGGAGATCCAAAACGAAGAAATCCAATAATGTCGTTTGTGATGGAAAACTCTATATGTAACAATTGGATGATGAAAATTATGAGCTGTTAAAAGAAATTGAAAGACTAAAATTCTAAACACTAGAGAGCTCAGAAAATTTTGATGAGTATAAGATTAAAATTGTGAAACAAATGAAGGAAATTGATTGTTTGACTAACACAGTAAAGGACCTGGTCAGATGTATCAAAGAGCACGAAGAAGAAGTGGTCTGTCTGTGACAAAAAAATGAAGGATCAAGAAAAACTCTTGAACTCCAATGTGATGTCAGGGGAGCAGGTCATTCCGAAGGATGAAAAGGTGAAAGAGGAGCCTAGTTTTTCGGTAGGAAAGAAGCAGAAATCGATCTCAGACGTTAAGGCTGATTCAGGGCTTGATAAAAAGAAAAAATCTATGGCAATTGAAGTCAGACAGCAAGCACCTGTCCCGAAATTGAAGGTTGATTTTAGCACAAAGAAGAATCATAATATTCCGAGATCCAAAATGCAAACTCATAGTTTTAATAGAACACGAATGAAGGCACCTTATATCCGGTGTTATTGTTGTGGGAAGATGGGACATTCATAGTATGTGTGTTCCATAGCCAAGAGATATCGAGGGGAAAAAAGAATAGAGGTGGCAGCTAAATAGAGAATGGTTTTCCAGAATATATTTTGAAGGACACTATTTTTGGGGCGGTGGATCTGGACACATAGCTAGGTACTGCACTTCGACCATACAGAGAAATGTGCCAAAGTAGAATCTAAACATTCACTAGCAGTAGATCAATAAACCAAAATGTGAGTTAAAAATGTAGAACAGATTTGCTGTTTTGCATGATGAAGCTGGTCTATCATACTCTAAGAAAGAACCGAAGTATCATTCCATGCTGATTGTGAAGGAAAAAATATAGACCAAGAAGAATAAAAATGAGAAGGGTATGGTAGAAGAAATTTCCCTTAAGGCATCAGATCGCTCTGGTGTATGGATCCTTGATAGTGGTTGCACTTCTCACATGACAGGTAATGAGGATATTGTTACAAGCATTAAATATGACAAAGAATGAGTTGTAAAATTTGGAAACGATGAAGGCCTAAAGATTGTTGGATCAGGTAAAGCCAAGTTTGGGGGCAATGAAATGATACGTACAAATGTCTTGGTTGTATAGGGTCGTAGTCATAACTTTCTCAGTGTCAGTCAACTATATGACTCTAGGCACTTTATCCGACTTCCCAAGAAGATGTGTGTTTTGAAAGAAAAAGATGGGGCAGTTGTTCTAAATTGAAAAAGGACAAATGGAAATATTTACCCTGTAAGTGGGGAAGAAGATACGTGCCTTTTATCCAGAGAGGAAAAAAACTAGTTGTGGCATAAGAGACCTGGTCATCTATGCCAAACATCCATGGAAGATCTGGTAAAGTGTGATACTGCTAGAGAACTTCCCAAACTATCACGTGATCGCACTCATAAGTGTAATGCTTGCCAATAATGGAAGATCACAAGGATTACATACATGCCAAAGGAATAGAAATCAACTAGAGTAATCGAATTGGTGCATGATGATGTATGTGGACCTATCTCACCATGAGCTATAAATGGGAAATGGTACTATGTTCTTTTCATTTATGATTATAGCATAATGGTCTGGGTATTTGTCGTTACCCATAAGAGAGAGGTGTTCAGTTGCATAAAACAGTATAGGAGGAAATCAGAAATGATTCTTGGGCAGAAAATTCTAAAGTTTCATACTGAAAACTGTTCGGAATTCACAAACAGTCAGTCGAAAACTATATCGAGAAACACGGGATAAGGCATCAAGTTTCATCAATGAGAACTCCCCAACCGAATGGTTGGGTTGAGAGGATAAATTGGATCATCAACAACATGGAAAGAACGATGATTTTTGAAAAAGACCTACCAGAGAAATTTTGGAAGGAAGCAGTTTTGACATCATTCTATATTTCGAACAAGTCTCTGTTTTGTCTGATGGAATAGAAGACTCCGTATGAAATGTGGTACGGAAAGAATCCAACGCTGAAAAACATTAAAATATTTTGGAGTAAGTGATTCATTCTCAATAAAGAAAATCACAGGAATTTTGATTCATGAGGATATGAGGGGATATTCCTTGGTTACTCAGGGAAAAGCAAAGCATATAAATTTTTCAACAAAAGGCTGGGAAAAATTGTTGAGAACAATGATGTCACTATAGTTGAAAATGAACAGAATACTCAATAACCTAGTGAAAAGTTTTTGGATTAAAGTGATAATGAGGTAAGAAATATAGGGGGAGTAGAAATGGTAGAGGCTGACTCAGAAGAAGATAGTAATGATGAACAAGAAAGTGTTAGGTCTGTGTCTGAAAGGAAGCCAATGAATCGAGATAAAATTGATAGGCAGAATATCATTAGTGATCAGACAGCTCTAGTTCAGTCTCGAATAATGAAACCATTACAAGAATTATCGTTTTTATCTCAGGTAGAGCCGTAATGTTTTTCTGATGCTGCTGAAGATGAAAACTGGGTTCAGACTATGAATGAAGACAATTTTCAGATTGAGAAGAACCAGGCATGGTAGATTGTTTCGAGTCCAACAGACAAGAATGTCATCATGACTAAATGGGACTATCGTAACCAGATGAATGAAGATGGAACAGTGATTCGGAACAAAGCATGGCTAGTGTGAAAGTGATACTCCCAGATAGAGTGAATAGATTTTAATGGGACATTTGAACCGGTTACAAGGCTTGAGACAATCATATTTTTTGTCCATATTAGTGAAAAAAAAGTTCACATTAATCCAGATGGATGTCAAATCTACATTATTTAATGGTGTTCTGGAATATGAGGTGCATATTGAGTAGCCAGATGGTTTTCTCATTCATGAGGATGAGAACGGAGTTTGCAGGATGACGAAGGCGTTTTATTGTTTGATACAAGCACAAAGAGCATGGTACTAAAGGATTGATTAATACTTGAAGAAGCTTGGTTTCCAGTGAGGGGGAGTTAATTACAATCTCTATTCCAGCAACAATAGTAATCAAAGAATGATGGTGTTGGTTTATGTCGATGACATAATATTTGGCAGATCAGATGAAGCTCAGTGCAGACAATTTTCCGAATTCATGAAAAATGAGTTTGAAATGTCAATGATTGGTGAGAAAAATTTTTTCCTTGGTCTACAGGTGACACAAGGAAGTGATAGAACATTGATTTCTCAATCCAAATATTCCTAGGAGGTTTTAAGAAGGTTTGGAATGTAGAATTCCAAGAAGATGAAGACTCTGGTTGCTACCTGGATGAAATTATCAAAAGATAAGGATGGAAAGGCAGTTAATATCATAGAATACGGGAAAATCATTGGAAGTTTGTTGTACTTGACTGCGACAAGGCATGGTATTGTTTTCTCCACATGCCAAGTAGCGAGATATCATAGTAATCCCAAGGAAATCCACATGCATACAGTGAAAACAATACTTTGGTATATTAAAGGCACCATGGATTTCGGTCTGATGTAAAATGTCAAATCTCAGTAAGTTTTTTTGGGTTACACAGATGTAGATTGGGCTGGATCAGCAGATGATAGAAAATCAACATCCGGAGGTGCATTATATCTTGGTGGATTGTGTATTTCTTGGCTAAGAATGAATAAATATTGTATTTCATTGAGCACTGAGGAGGTTGAGTATATTGAGACCACTCAATCATGCACATGGTTATTGTGGATGAAGCAGCAACATGAAGATATGGGAGTTGAAGTGAAGTCTCTGATCAGAATCCAGTTCGATAACTCCAGTGCTATAAATCATAGAAAAAATATTTTCCATCACTCAAGGACAAAGCACATTGAGATAAAGTATCATTTTATCAAGGAGAAAGTTGAGCAGGGAATCGTGAAGTAAGATTATGTGCCTACAGAGATATAGGTTGCAGAAATTCTGACAAAGGCCTTACCCAAGGAAGATTTTGAGAGGCGTCGACTGGATCTAGGAGTTTAGTAAACTCCCCATACTTGAAAGAGTGTGGATGTGGAACACCCCCCTCTCCTTGAGGTATGATGTGTTTTCCCCTAATGTGTTGATATGTGTTCTATACTCTGTTATAGACTGCAAAGGAGTGTCCTTTGGGTTCGTTGAAAAATGGGGGATAAAAATAGTGATTGTTCAAGTGGGAGACAGTGTTGCTATTTAACAAATCATGAAAGAAATGGGGAGAAGATGACAAGTGGAGCAGCCAGATATGGGGAGTTGAATGTGCTTAGCCAGAGCGTAGCTTGGACAATGGAAGAAATAAGGCTAAAGAGGTTTTGAAGTTGACAAGAGTTGAAGCAGTGAGTAGAAAGGGGGAGAGTATTAAATATTACGATGCTAGAAGTGATCGATCAAAGAATATATATAACAACAGATGAGGATCATGATAAAAGCATAATAGTGTTGTTGGAATGTGGTAAGGATATTCCAAAAACTGGTATCTATTTGGTAAAAATTGGTATCAGTATGGTATCAACAATGGGTGTCAGAGATGAAGTGATTCATTGATGAACTTCTCATTTACTCTTGTTTATCATGTCGAGCATTGCTCATGTGGGATTATAGTATGTGTTGAGTACATCCTTGATCGCTATCAGAATCGAAAAAGGAGAATGGTGGCTGAAGAATTAATGATGTATCCTTTTATGGAAGTGTTGTCAACAAACTCAAAGGGGGATATTGTTGGGAAAAAATCCCTCAAGATATCATTGAAGCATTTTTGAGGTGATTGTGTTTGTTGAAAAAGTGGACATCTGTGTGGTAATTGTTGACAAAGAAAAACAATGACATACAAATTTGTTGACAAAGAGGATTTCATGGTGGAATATTGAGTTCAAGAGATGTGGTCAATGATCTAGGTTGGATTCAAGAACGTCGACAAAGGAATGGATGATCTAGAGGCGGTACAAAAAGAATAGATACAAGGTGGTTCCGTTTTCTCGTGTTTGTCAAATTTTTGGGCCTGAAATTCGAAAAATGGAGAAAAGTGGTTTTGGAAAAGAAAATTTTTCTCCATGTACATGAATGAGACGGAACCTATGTGCCTAGTGTTTTTCAAGATCAGAACATGGAAAAATGGAAAAGAGATAAGGGCCACACAAGTTCTGGGTTGGTCGAGCATGTAAGCTGCGCACCGAGAATGTACATGTGCGCCGGTGCCTAGGAGGATTGGAAACTTTAAAACCTATTGTTTTTCAAGATCCAAACTTCAAAATATGTCAAAGGAAAGAGGGTCGCGTAGGTATTGGTGTGGTTGCGCAAGTGAGTAGCACGACAGAGACTTGGGCAGAGGGACCTGCGCGCTGAGGGGAGACTTGTGCGCCATCGCACATGGTGTCGAAATGCCTATAAATATTGGTAGAACCCTCCTCATTCTTAACGGATTTAAACACTTATAAAAATCAGATCTCTTGTGTAGTAGGTGTGGTGGTCGCACAAGTGGTGTGTGGTCACACAAGTGGACATGCGCGCCAGTGTTTGATGTTGTGCGCTGGTTGGTAGTTGCACGCCAATATTGTCTTGGGTGAAAAATTGATTGAGTCTCTCATGTGGTAGAGGCAGACATTCACACCAGTTGTGACTTGTGCACCGATACTTGTGCTCCGGGTTAGACCTGTGCGCCAAGTAAGTTTGATTCCTTGGCAGTTTTTTCTCGCTACGTGGAAGCTGGAAGTTTACCCGATACCTTCGGTGCAAAGATAGATTCATCTACTGGTGAAAGTTGGACATCAACAGAGCATCCACATACAACATAGGATGTATTAATTAGAGATAATTATAAGACCTACAAGTCTATAAACAATGAGTGGATCCTTTCTGGATCAGTGAGAAAAGGAAGAGGAAGAAGGTGATCATCTCCCCCGGTAGTGAGACAGAGAAAGAGAAACATTGGGTGACCCTTGGGAAAGCAGTGAGCTGACCCTAAACATTGTAAAGGAAGTGAGCCTGGGACATAGTGACTGTGCCTAAACCTTGTAATACACAGCTAGTGAAGTTTAGTGGAATTTGGTATGACCTACAACTTGTCGGTGTATGCTCCTTGGACGTAGCCCTTAGCGGTGAACCAACTAAAAATAGATGTGTCTTGTGCATTCTTTAATTACTGTCTATATTGTTCAACAAGAATGAGAGAGAAAAGTGTTTTTCATAATAGAGAAACAAGATCAGAACATGATTTAATTTTAAATTAGTCATACCCTGATTCACCCCCCCACCCTTAGGGTATTCAGCCTTTTGGGACTAACAAGTATTAAACATTGATTTTTATAGTAGTAAAGGATTAATTCCAAGGCCATTTTAGTATAATGGGTTCACTCCCCAAAACATACTAGTCTTAAAAGTTCATTACCAAGACCATCTTATCAGAAAATTTCCTTTACTGAATTGGGTTCAGTCCCCATTCCAACCTTGTATTACTAAATCAGTCTCACATCTTATTCAAACCCAATATTACTTCACTAAGATCACTCCTTATTTAAGCCATGTATTACTAAACTGGGTTCACTTCCTATTACATTCTTGTATTACTGAATCAAGTTCAACCCTTTTTCAAGAAATGTATTAATGAACCGAGTTCCCTCCTCATTCTAGCTGTTTATAACTATGTTGATTTCACCAATCATTCCAGACATGTAATAATTACTGGGATCACATCCCATTCATAGAGTTTATTACTAAACCTAGTTCATTCCCCATTCCATACATTTATACCTCATGAGATATTAATATTTTTTGAATGAGTTGTAAGAAGATATAGTTCCCACCCATCAAATAATAAATTCATACAGACATGTTCCCATAAGATAACAAGTCCTTCATTATATCATGGCCCATAAAAATAAATGGGATTCATAAATATTATATCCTTACCTATGAAATTAAATGGTAAACAAAAAAATTCAATTATTTAATTACCTATGAAAAATAGATAGGTCTCATAATCATTTCACCAAAGAATAACCTATCAATTAAACTGGGTTTCAAAAGAATATAATCCATGGAAAAGAAATGAGTGTCATAAACATAATTCCATTAGAACACCAACAATGCATGAAATAATATAAACTGTATTCTTGGATCATATCCCCAGCAAAGCATAAACCATAACAAATCATGTCATCTTAGATGGACAAGGATAATTAAATATCTCATTGAAAAATTCATTATGAAAATATCGTTCTTTTGAAAATCCTTTTTCATAAAACCATTTTAATAATCATTTTTCATAAAAATATGGTTTTATAATATCATTTAAAATATTTATTGAGGAAAATATATTATCCACGTTGAAAAATGATTTTTAAATCATAATTACTTTTTAAAACCTTTTAATTTTAAAATATATTTGAATACTTATAATTAAAATTTGAAAATATTTTGAATTTTTTTAATTAACCTTGATAGCTAATAAAAAATATTAAACACAAATTTGATACATTATTCATTGAAAATACTTTTAAAACGTGAAAATAAGTCCTTAAATCATTTTGGAAACTTTTTTTTGAAAAAATATAAAAGAAGAATGAAAATATAATGGAAATTTTTTTCCGGGAAAACATATAAAAGGGTTTAAAAATATTTTAAAATAATCTTTAAACATAACTTTTTAAAAAAAGTTGATATTTTTTTTATAAATAATGAAAATATATGATCGAAGAGAGTGATGATGTCAGATTTTATTAAAAACACCACTTTAATTATATTAAGTAACAAGGAGATAATGATTGTACCAATACATTGATATGTCATTAATATATATAGGAGAATAAAATTCATGACTTTTCTTGATACATGGATCATATTATTTATTAAATGGAATCATAATTGTAAATAGTCCTAAAAAATGAGGAAATTATATTAAAAACTATAACGACCATGGTAACAATGAATCATACTCTACATGAGTTAATAAAATAAAATGAAGATTAAAATGTCATGAAATAATTATATTAATGATATAACATTGAAAATGGAAGTATATACACCAAATAGAAATACATTGATTCATGACATGGTTTGTATCTCAGAGAAGGAAAAATAAGACAAAAATTACTTTAATGATTTGGTAGATTTAGAACCATAAACCCCATGAAAGAGAGATAATAAAATGGATATTTAAATAAACATTAATTTAATTATATTAAGCATATAATACATTTTAGTTTAGTACATACACCATAAAAATGAAACAGGTGGTGAACATGGCTTGTATCTCACTGATATGAAAAGCGTGAAGAGAAAACCATTACCTTCCATTATTAAGTTCTTTGTACATGTTCAATAATTATTTATAATAAATATAAGTTTTTTTTAATAAATCTACAAAATGAGAAATATTAATATATATAATAATATATATATTTTTATGACTTTATATTAACCATTTTTATCAACCCCATGTTAATGTAATGTTTTGAGGAATATCCTTTTTCTTTTTCTTGTATGATTTATATTTTTATTCTTGATACTTTAACATTGATCTTGATTTACTTATTTCTAGAATGACAAAATGATGTAAATATAATATATATTCATCATATACTTATGTATAATTTTATATAAAATATTTAAATACGTAATTGAATACACAGTTCCTAGAGACAGTAGGTCATACATAAGCCGGAACATTGTTTTTTTATTGTCATTTTGAATGGATGAAATGAATATATATCTATATATAATATCAATAAAATATAAATTTTATTTCATATATATCATATAATTTTTCTAAAACCATCCTCAATACATTCCATGTAAAGTGTGATTGAATCACATCGCTCCGAGGTGGCAGAAGTCCACACATCCACAAACGAAGTTATCATATTCATAAAAACTATTAAAAATGAAGGAATGTTTATATTATAATAATATAATAAATCATAAATCATAAAAATCAAATATATGATATAAAAATATATTTTCCATCATAATTCCAACCCATGAGAGGTTGTAATGGAAAACAAACACAAACATTTCGTGAGGAGGTAGTCTGCCACACAGACAAGATGTATGTTCATTACCCACTAGATGGAATATCATGTATGTGAAGGTAGAACCCTTAGAATAAAAAATATAGGTATATTAATTATAATTTCGTTATTTTATAATAATTGAATAAGAATATTTGAAGTGGGGGATAATGAATATAAGAAAAAGGAAACTGAGGAAGTATGTTACATATTCCTTAGGTTACTCCTCTTGGTCTACAACGAAGGGATCCCTTGTTAGGATTTATTCCAAAATAGAGGATTATGGGATGAAATTATGGATTTTTTATACCATTTTTAAATTTTTGGTGGAAAAGTGATTTAGAGGCATGACTAAGTGGGATGGGTGAGTATATTTTTATAGTGGAGGAGGAGTGGTCTTCTTGTAAATTTTTAAAAAGAAAATTCGACCCACTTTTTCCCAATTAAAGTTGAAAAAATAATGGTAAAAATTATATAAAAGAAATTATAAAGAATGATTTATAGTATCCAATGAATTTTTGACCCGTTTTTAGTTCATTTTGGCCCTGATGTCTAAGTCATATTACTTTATTAAGATATTTTTTCCTTAATCACTATAAATACTTTTAGTCACATTCACTAGTATTATTGGTTGAAAACAATGTTGACCATATCAAAAATTATTATTATTATTCCAAATATTGAATCCATCATTCCAAATTACAATAATAAATGTGGCTAAAACTAATTTCAAATTAATCCCACACACGGGATGACAATGCTTGTTTTTAAAGCGAAATGTTCCAAATTCTTGGAATGTGTATATATCCATTTTCAGTGTAAAATTGTTTACAATGACAAAAATTGGATTATGTATTGTATAAATGATCAAACTAAACAATAAAACCATATTAAAACATAAATTTCATATATAAATAAATTATATGAAAATGAAATTCTAAAAAAAATCAGTGTTTTTCGATATTCATTAAAAAATGGAACTTCTCAAAAAAATTACAAAAATTCACCCAAATTAACGTTTGATATTATTATTAAAAATATAATTTTATTTTTTAAAATAGAAATAAAGACTTTAAAAAAATCATATTCATAATGGGTTTCCATTAACATGGGGTAATATTACAATTTATAGAAATCCAAATTTTTATTTATAAAATTTTTTTTACTGTTATATTAATTCTATCAAATAAATTGTATTAGTATTAAAAATATAGAGTGAAAATATATATATAATATTTTTAAAACATTAATCAAAAGAGGTATGCATAATTTATTGCGATACAATTGTGTTTTTGCATAGAAAAATAAATATCTTATAAATGTAATTTCTTTATTTTTCATATAGAAATTTCATTCACATATAGTAATTGATTACAAAAGTATTCACTTTATATAAATGTGAAATTATATTTTCACTATTTAGATTATTTGATTAATAACTTCCATTCTAATGAATGGGGGTATCTATAATGATATTTTCATAATAATATCAATAATATATTTTAGTTCAGTAAAACAACGAATTGTGTGTTACACAAGCTATTGAAATAACATAGAATTCGGTGTAACATAATCTAAAAATAGTGTGTCATGTACCGATAGTTATTATATTTATTGCATGTAGATAACACATAACATGATGTTGTTTATAATGAAATCCCACATTAGTGCTTTTATATTACAAAATTTATATTCAATGTTATGTGAAATGAAAAATATCAAAAATATTGTATTAATTTGAAAAAGTATGTCAAATAATATTTAGATATTACATATAGATATTTATAAATTATTTTATTTAATTTAAATAAATAAAATTTCTTATTTATTTTTACTAAATGCAGCCACTAACGGTCACTATATCCAAAATCCATTTTCTGACCAATTAGATGTCATGTCGAGGTTAAACCTCACATTTTGGATTCAACTGTGGTCTCAGTTTTTTAATTTTGAGATTACATTTAATAGTTATCACATTTTATTTATGAAATAGAGAACGCATGATATAAAATATATTTAATATTCTTTTGAAATATATTTTGGACAAACCGGTTCTCATAATCTCACACTGTCTCAGTTCCCGACTTTGAAAATAAATCTATAAATATAAAAAAGTCTTACATTGAAATGATGGGAATCTAAATTCTCCCATCCTTCATGTTTTTTATCATGGGAAATAAAACCTATTAAAAAAGAATAGGATACTGATCCTGCTTATTCCTCTACCTCTCCCAATTTCTCAACACATTACTCCCATGCCACCATAACAGACAAATCAAAGCGTTGGTCTATCCACACATTTTACTATCATGGTATTCCTCTATCTCAACTACATAATCTGATATACTGGTTCCATACTAGATATCTATATCTCCCCAATCAATTAAATGAGTGGGGTATTGCACATATCTCTTCAAATATGACACATCGATGACATTGTGCACCCCCTCCAAGTGTGGGCGTAGGTGAAAGCACTAAACAACCTCATCGATAATCTAAAATATCTAGAATAGAATGATCATACACAAATATTTCTTTCCTTCCTAGCCGAACCTTTGAAATCCTTATCATGGGGAGAATCTCAAGAAAATATTTTCTCCCTACCCATACTCTAAAAGCCAATAACATCAATGTGCATAATATTTATACATGATCTAGGTCATCCTCATATTCTAATGGATGTTCTAAACCTTCTCAGTAATCATCTTCACTCTCTCTTAACCCAAATGAGATGGTTCTACGATCTCTATCCAACACAAGGGTGACCTACAATGTCTCTAATATAGGGCCACAAAAGTTGTCCAATGATAGTATAGTGGTATTGATTAATGTCAACAAACACTAAAATTGTAAATTGATCCTCCATATTATGGGAAACGTCTAACATGTGAGCCATCATCATATCCTCCAAAATTTGGACAATATTCTTGGTCATTCCATTTTTCTAAGGGTGTAAGGTTGTTATCGTCATCATCTTGTAATCAAATGTATTTTATAAGCCTCTCCACAATTGTGACAAGATCGAAACATCATTAATAGAGAAAATATTCAAGGGAACCCCATGAAGGTGAAAAATCTCCCATTCATACATTTACCCCAAACTCTCCACCGAACTCCACTCCTTGATATCATGTAAGTGCATCGAATTTGTGTGATTATATCAGCTATCACCAACATGGAATCATGGAATATCAATATCCACTGAAAATTTATCCCAAATTCCTTTGATATGATATCCAATTTCCACTCTATAATATCAAGGGGATGTAACTAAATTTCTGGAAATTATTTCTTAGCCTTCACCTGTTGACAGGTGAGGCTGAGAGAAGAAATCATCCAAGCTCCATATAATGTCAGCCCATAAAAATTTACACTAAATTCCTTTATATATATTCCCCACAATTGGATGTAAATCCAAAGGATATGTGTGGATGTATCTAATTGCCTCCTCGCACATCTTCATAAGTACCAACTCCAATTCCAGGAATAAGATGTTTTTATTTAATCCTTTAGAAAATTTATCACGTGAATCTCATAAGGGTATCTGGTCACACAAGGCCTCATGTGAATGTCTCCAAACTATAACTCTATCACACAATGAGAAAGTGGAGAATTAAACACTTTGGACTAAATAAAATATGAAATATCCTTCTAAACCACGTTCAATAAAATGTAATCCAACTTCTCAGATACATCCTACACTTAATGAGCTTGATACATATTAATAAGGGCATATACTAATATTTTTCCCTTCCTAGGAGCATCGACTATCTCAAAGTCATTGTCCAATAATAAATCCAACCAATATCTCTATCATAGGTTAAAATATCCCTCTTTGAAGACAAACTTGAGTCTATGATGGTCTTACTAAACCATAAAGTTCTCTTCGAGAAGATAGTGTACACACATTCTCAGAGAGAAGACTACGACTTCTAACTATAGGTTGTGAGTCATGTAGTTATGCTCATGTGGTCTAAACTACATCATCATATATGTGATAACTATCTTCCTCCACATCAACACATAGTCGATCAAAGTTCAATAGGTAAATCAATACACATATAATCCACACCCTCCTCCAGTAGTCTATAAACCATAGAACTCATTAAACTCAATCTAAAATACTTGAAGGACCTCTTACAAATAATAGTACAGGTAAAAAACTTCCATTTATGTGTTATTGTGTTCAAATAATCTACTATCCTAGATAGGTATGCTACAAACCTTTTGTAGTACCCTGTTATTCCAAGAGAAATCCTCTCTTTGAATAATCTGTTGGGTGGATCCCAAAAAAGAACGTCATCGTTCTCCACTGAGTCCATAACTAATCTAGGTTTAGAAATGACATTCCCCAAGAATTAAAACTCATGAAACTAAAATAGATATTTCAAGACCATACCATAAATCTGGTGCTCTTGAAGATTTTCAAAGACCATCCAAATGTTCTCTACATACTCCTCCTCTGTCGTAGAGTATTTGAGTATGTGTTCAATGAAGACAAAAAAACTAGTCCAACTATAGATGTAATATCTTGTTTATCTAAGGTAAAAAATAGTGTGGGGATTCTTCACACCAAAGAGAATCACAAGAAACTCATAGTTTTTGAAGTGACCTCATTAATTCCAAATTTGGAATATCATCATCGCAAACCCACAACTAGTTGTATCTAAATCTGGGATTCATCTTTGAAAACCATTTCATGATTCATAGTTAATCATATAGGCCATAAGTCCTTGGAAATAGTTACTTTTCATTATGTTGGCTTGGTTTAGGTGAAGATAATATAGAAAAAATGAAATATCTAGTTTGCATTATTCACGAAGAACACTGGTGTTTCCGAGGGCACACGTTTGGAATATTAAACTCATTACCGCCATGGTACTCCTTCTAAGAACAATGATAAAAGTTATTGGTAAGTGATATATGATATTCCTCAGAAGATATTATAGAGGCCCCTATATTCAAGTCAATACAAAAATAAATCTCATGCCTCATAGGTAGTCCAAGAACATGCTCACAGAAGTTCTCCATAGAATCCTCCATGAATAAAGGAATCCAAATTCCTTGAGTGCCTGCAACACTAAGGTATGCACACTCCAATTGATGGGTGATGTGATACATCTTCCTATTAACAAAATCCACTAGTCTCTCCATGAGATCTCTCTCAACCGTAAATGATAATATCTTCCCATTACTAGGAATGAATCTAAATCATCTTAGTTATATTCAATATGATCCCAAAAAGTAAAAATTTAATATATTCACAAGATGAAATAATGGGGTTCCATTGTAATGAACAAAAGTTCCCACGAGAACCTCTCTTGGCCAAGTGGTACCTCTTATTTCTAAAAGATAAATGATATAGAAGAATCATTACTAGTATGAACCACAAGATAAAGATTCTAGGGTAAATCCTTAACTAGATTCTCCATATATCACACCAATAGTAATGAGATGAATGAATGACTCACGTTGGAGTCTATTAATGCTGATGAATGAGAATAACAATAAAATATTATACCTCTAACCACATCGCATACCACCGAGTCATAATAATCAATTTATTGTATCTCTCTGCAGCCCTAACCACCTACTCCCTTTGGATGATGCTGGCCTTCTGCTGGTGGTTGTAGTGGAAGGATCTCATTGCATCATCCACAACCCATGTATCCTCCTCCTGGATCTCCTCCTCCTCCTCTTCTGGCACTACCTCCTTGGGGGCCTATATTCCCTCTCTTGGGGGATCCCTAATCCTAGAACTGACTATTTCATGGGTTTCCTTTAGATATATTCTTGCACTCCATGACACATAAGGTCTAAAAATGTCATGAAATTTGACCTCATCCAATAGTAGATGGCCATGTTCTAGAGTCTATTCGTGGGGAGGTCACCTGCACCAAGATCCTATAGATTGGAATCTGCTAGCTTTTGTAGATGAAAAATATCTATAAAACATATCCCCATTTTTAGAAGTGTGAAATACCTATGACTGGAAACAATCCATCTCAAGTACTATATCCAACACACCATCATAGGAGGGAATGATAAAGGGTACCACACATGAATGTATATCTCTAAGAGTCTCTAGTCAATCTTCTATTCCAAGAAGTATCCATCATAGGTAATATCATGGGAGTACTGTGTAATGTTTATGAACCTCAAATAAAAGACTTTTCAACTTCCATATATCCCTTCTATAGATCCAAAGGATCCCGAATCTGAACCAAGCACAAATATGTGGGGTTGTACTCCTCATAGAAAATCCACTAAAATCCGGGCTGTCAACTCCTCATGAATCTATGAAAAAAGAATCCACCAGTGCCCAGCTAATGCATTGAAATGGTATCTTGCAGTGCAACCACATGATTAATAGGTGTCTAAATAATCATAAAGACATGAATCATCTACTCAAACAAATCCTTTACTACCTAGGGATCTGGTTCACCACTACACTTATACGACCTCTGGTGCTAGAACTCATGGAGTGTGCTCAGCATGTAAGCATCTTCATCATGATTTGCGGGTATGATCTTCTTCTCTACAAGTTTGGGTGATGCTACCTATCCACCCATAGGATGGGTCTCATGGGATAAACCCTAAACTGATCCCTCATCACTGAATGGATAATCATCATGATTCAAAACAAGTAAACTGGATAGCTGTCATCAAGGAGGCATCCTGCAAATTTAATCTTGATGTACCCTGGTTAGATGATAATATATATATATATATAGATATTTATATAATATGGGTATATAACTCATGAAGGATAATCCATAGACATAATACAACATGATTCATATACCATTAATCTCTATATACATTTTCTCTATATGTTGAGTTGAAAATATTGTAGTCATGTTCCTAGTAAAGCAATTTTTTGTCCATCACATGAACATAGAATTCCCTAGAAAGAGAGATTCACTTGATACACACTGAAAATATTCCTATAAATCCCAAGAACATGATTGTAATGGTATTAAAAAAACACTTTCCCAAGGAATAAACAACTCTGATACCAATATTTAATGACCTTCCCCAACAGGGCTTCAGCCACAACTACCCCTAGGTAACCTATATTGACCAAGGGATCATGATAGGAACCAAAAGACATATCTAACATGGGATCCTTTTTACAAATATATTAGTATAAACATAATGGGCTTTCTTAATTAAGAATTGTATATGATTAATAATAAAAATATGTAATGTCCAGAGTAAATACCACTCATGGAAAATATCTAGGGAATTCAAAAAGTTCTATAGTGAAAATTGTAATGTATAGGGCAAAAAATACACACAAAACCATAATGACATCCCAACCTAAAAAAACATGTAATGTAATATGATGAGAGAGTCCAGCTCTTAATTTGTAAGCTTCGACCTCTGTATATGGTCCAATACACATTGTACCCCTATGATCCTCTATAGTCACTATCGATCTATCCTACGTATACAAAAGACATGAAACATTTAGGAAATGCCCATGTAGGGGTGATTATAGACATACTAAGTAGGATTCTATCAAATCTATTGAGGGGGCCAGCAATAGAAAAGATTTGAATAGATAGCAGACAACTCAACCCAAATCAAGAGAGTATAAAATCCATCAAAATGGATACTGACACATATATTCTCAAGAAAAGAAGTCCAAAAAAGATAGAAAGTGGATCCCTATCTCGCAACATAGTATAGGAAAAGAGTTCCATAAATTCCAAGAGTATATTAATGATTCCCATCATCTCATGTTTTAGTAAAAATATGTAACCATGTGGAGGGAATATGTTTCAAATTATTCCACACAGTCAAGGGGAATAATATTTGAGTAGAGGACCTACACCCAAATGTGTGTGGTGGTGAAACATAGTGTAATTAGGACCCACACCATATCCTTTAGGTGGTACAACTCGATATATAGATGAATCTCTACGAAATACTATAAAGGGGACTAGTTAGTAGAGAGAGGACCCACATCCTAATGATATATTGAGTGATAATATGTGTAAGGAGGAACCATGCCCAATATTATAGGGGGTATTACTCGATAGATAGAGGACCCACTCTCTAATTCTATAGGGGTACCACTCGGTAGATAAAGGGCCCAATCCCTAATTCCACAGTGGGTTAATACTTAGTAATAGAGGACCCACAATATAATTACATGAGGGGGGGTGCTACCTAGTGTATGGAAGACCCATAACCTATTCGATAGGTGTCAAAACATGGTATATAGAGGACCCACACATTGATCTTTTACAGAGTACTACTCATTAGATTGATATATGACCCATCATCTAGTCTACTAGCGGGGTACAACTCTAATGATTATTCCCAATCACTACAATAATCATGAACTAAATAAGGATGGTTCACACTACAATAATATCACATCATATCTAAAAATCCCAAAATAAGTCATGTATTGTGTTCTTCTCGAAATAACACTCATTATAGGATACACATTATCCAAATTTTTAGCCTAAATGAAGGAGATACTAGAAGTTTAATATTCCTTATAAAGAAAAAGGTGTAAAAGGTGTGTAAGGGGATCCACAAGATGCGTTGTCCTAGAGAGCTTACTAGATGTGTCCCTATCATTACACATATCACTAACCATGTATCACAAAATTACATGTATGTGGAATTAATGACACACCTCAGCAACTCGAGGTCTGTCCCATTCCCCTGGCTGTGTCCATGTAAGTTAGCCCCTATCAGTGTACTTCAAAACACATCATGTTCTTCTACATGGGGTTTCTCCCTTGTCCCTATTCATGTTCATATACATCAGTACATAGCATGTTCTTGGCCGCGTCCTCCCACCTAGGATCCTACCCTTGTGATCCGCAAGATAGCTTGACTACCCAAGGAGTGATACATGTCATGCGGCCTATCCCCACGACTTTTAATAATGAACTTTCTCAAAACTCCAACACCACAACTAAAGGGTAATTTATAAGAACTCGGTTTGTGCTATAAAAGGCTTTGGAATATTCTTAATGTTCTTCCAGAGCAGCACCTTCAGATAACATGCGATTCTGAGCCCTGGTGTGGCCGGAATTAAATTTTCAGTGTGTTCACAATAGGAATGCCAATTAAGAAGAATAAATCCTAAACAATAGGTTGTATGGGAAATCCGAGTGCACCATTCAGTCTGGAGTGTTCCGTTTGCCCTAGGAGGGGTGTACTTTTCACGGTCCAGGGCATTCTATGAAAAAATCCACCAGGGGAATTTTCATAATTTAGAGGCCTCAGATGTTATGTTTTATAACATATGAAAGGGGTCACTAATTAATATTCTGACACCGATGTTGTACTCGGGAGGTGATTTTTACAATAGGGGAGGCTTAACCTAGACTCTGTCGAGAGTTTCGGATCCAATTCTTCTAGTGGGTATTAAAATTAAAAAAAAGTTAATTTATTTCCTTACTTAAGCCATAAACCACTCCACCCTCTCCAATTATTTCTCTCTGGTGGAGGAAACTCAAGAAACCAAGGAGATCCCCTCACCAACCCTCCTCCATCATATCCTACCCAAGGTGGTGCATGGCTTCGGTGGATCGACGAAGAAGCTCTGGGATATGCCCAACAAAGTAGAAGATCTTCGTTTCGTATTTTATCTTAACACTTCTCATTTAAACTCAATTTATAGCATCGAAATGATTTTTAATTTACATGAAAATCCCATGAATGCATAATATAAGTTTAGAGTATTCCAAAGCATTATTCAGAATTGAATTCTAACCTCTGAGGCATCCGTAGCTGTCCGACGAAGATTTGAGGTTGTTTTGGTGTTTTCTGGCGGATCTGGCTAGTTCGGCGAGTCTCCAGCTGTCCTGGTCGGTCGAGCGGAGGCGTGGCAGGTAGGAATCGGCGGTCCAGGATGGTGGGTCATCGTGGCAGCAGAGGTCAGCTGGGCTAGTGGGCCCCGGCTAGGGAGAGGCAGCTTGGCGGCCGGTGGGTCGAGGGAGACGGCGGACGGCGAGGCCGAGCTCACCGGGGTGAGGGGACAGCAGGGTCGTGGCACGCGACCCCGTGCAGGAATAGAGACTCACATGCAGCTCGTCTCTGCACAAGACCGTGACCAACCACAAGGGCCGGTCGCCACAGCGTGTACCTGGGGTCCATGGTCGGGCCGCACGTCTGAGCTGTGTGCTGGCGCGGGTTGGCCTAGGCCGGGTGGAACAGCCAGCCTCGGCCGGTCCTGCCCAAGGGGATTCGTCCCCTCGACTTCAGACACCCGTAATCTTCCCTAAGGTTTTCTGCTTTGTGTGTCGTCTGCGGCAGTGTAATCCTTGGCTCGAGATGAAAATTTTGAGATGGTTTAGGGGGATTTACTTCCAGAGATGGGGGCCTCGGTGGTGTGGCATGTCCGTTAAGTGGATTGGCGTTATTCTGGGAGATCTTGTTTTGGGCAGCAGGAACACATCTAGAGTCTGTTTTGGCCGTCGTCAGCGTGGTTGGGACCCTGGTGTCGAGACTGAGGTTTTCTAGGGTGGTTTCAGGCGTTGAATCTGGAGTTGAGGTGTAGGCCCCACGGCCCGTCTTACGAGCTGTATGCAGCAATTTGCATCTTTTTCATCAGAATTCTGTTCAGGGCGTATTTGCCGTTGATTCAGGGTGATCTTCCGAGGGAATTTCAATGGTGCAATCCACTATATTTAATTAATCATGGTGGAGCAGGCCCCATGGGGGGTCGTTTTCAGCATTGGTAGTGTTTGCTATCCTCTTCATCGGGTGTCAGTTTATGACAAGTGAATAGTCAATCATGGGTGATTCTTCGAGAGGATCATAATGGTGCGATCCTATGGAAGTGCTTCGAGACTATGATGCGGGCCCCATGTAGCACTACTTTTGTACGGTATGATGAAATGCATCATTTTCTTTGAATATCTTTTCCATGCGTGTAAGTAGTCAATTTGACGTGTTTTTGTGAGGGGATCACAATGGTGCGATGCACCCGACTATTTTCAGGACCGAGTCTCTGAACTACGGGATGATGTTCTGGTGTAAAGTGGTGTTGGACAACTTTTCCGTCGAATATCTGTTTGAGGCACATAGATAGTCTATCTTGCGAGTTTTTTCATGAGGATTACAACGGTACAATAAGTTTGAGTCACATAGATAGTCTATCTCGCGAGTTTTTTCATGAGGATTACAATGGTATGATCCGTTTGGATGTGCAGAGCGTCATTCGTGATCTCATTAAATGTGGAGGCATGAAAGGTGTACGGATGGAGGTTCTTCCTGTGGTGTTTTTAGAGAACCCTTGCCATGTGATTGTGATCACTCATGTGAGATTGAAGTAAATTTTTGAAGAGGTGGGTTTGGTTGTGCTAGGGACGTGGTGGAAGCAAGTGGGAGAACTTAAGTTTTTTCCCTTTTTGTATTTACGTTGGAAATCATGTGCACGATAGCCTTTGGGCTAGAAATATTGTATACTCTGGGAGCATATGGGTTTTCCTAAGGTACATATTGAATTTTCTATCTGAGAATGTTTTTGTACGTAGTTTGGAGATGAGAAAGGGCCACACATCATGAGGGGCCCATGTGTGTGCCGTGTTTTAATTTATGTACCTTTGGCCTCTCATGATGCAGAGGGTCCTTCTATAAACGATGGTTTAGACCAGTAGGGTGGAGTGGTTTCCCCTGGTTCTTTTCTCAACGGATTGATCAGAAATGTTGTTTGGGTTTCCTTGTTCCTTTAGACATGTGGGAATTTAGTATCATGTCCCTTCGTGTTCCCTAGTAGGGTTATTGTGGATTCAGTGTGACCAATACTTTACACATGCACTGATCATCTACCCAGGAGGTTGTTTCTAGTAGGGTACAGAGCCCTAGTGAGCCTGGGAACAGATTCCCTAGCCGAGTATCGAGATCCCATGCTCCTTCCACGATCTATCGTGACATGTTTCCCTAGGCAGAGCTACAGGTACCTGTGTGACCCACATTACACGGGTTCAAAAACTCTACTAGATGAATTGTTCTGGAGTTGGGTGGTTGCACGATACCCACTATATGTTTTGTTGGCCAGTGTTGTACCATCCAGTAGGGATGGCCAGAGCAGTTCTGGGTTTACCCTCCTGCGGTGCTAGGTAGTGGGTTTCTCATCGAATTATATGGGTTTACCTTCTAGTGGCCCTGGGTAGTGGTTTTCTCATTTTCTTCTTAAGGTTTACCCCCAGCAGAGATTAGGTAGGGGTTACCTGATGAACTCTTAGGGTTTACCCCCTAGTAGATACTGGATAGTGGATTACCCAACGACCTCTTAGGGTTTACCCTCCAGCAGAGACCGGGAAGCGGGTTACCTGACGACCTCTTAGGGTTTAGCCTCTAGTAGAGACTGGGAAGTGGGATACTCGACGAACACTTAATGTTTACCCTCCAGCAGGGCTGGGCAGTGGGTTACCTGACGACTTCTTTCAGACTCAGTCCTTTTTACTAGGCTAGTCTGTGGATTTTCTCCATGACTACCTGAGCGAGACCCTTGGTGTAAGGGTCAGTGATGTGACAACTTTGACTTTTAGAAGACTTCTCAACTGTGTTATAGAGAATTGGTTTGGTTTGAATTTCCCTAAAACTCTCAAGTACGAGGGGCGCTTTCCCCAAAAGATGCATCATTGTGATGCGACCTAAAACCATGCAGGTGATTCAGTGCTGTCCAAAGTAGATAATGTCAGGGTGAAGTGATTTGATCCCCTTGGCTAGTGGTTTAGGGCAGACATGCAGGATGCTGGGCATCGATGGTGGTTACTTATGGGACTGTTGGCTACTCACTTTCTTGGGATAAGCTAAGATATGGAGATTCCCTTACGATATTGTTTTGGTTTCTTGATTGAGCATATTGATGTGTATATACCTTGTTCCAGTACCCACTCCATGGGTTTGGATACTCTCCTTTCAAGATAGGTGAAGATGTGCGAGGAATGCCAAAATCTTTTTGTGTCCAAATTCTCGTGGATAGATGAGTCTACTCTCCTACTATAGGTAGCGAAGACTCAACAAGAATTTTCATCTTCTCAACATTTCTAGCTCCTTGTATTTGGGTGAGTCCACTTCCTTTCAATAGTTGGGTTGAGCTGTTACTCTACTATACTTTTTACTACACTCTCTATCTTTCTCTTTTACTAGTCTTTGTTCGATCTACTTCCCACCTCTTTAGGACCTTCTTTGTTTCCCCCTTGAGCCTTCGGGGTATCCTACTGAGTATTTTTATACTCACCCCAGCTTGGGCTTTTCCCGCACTTGGTGTGCCCCTGCAGACGATAGACAGGTCGATCGTGACGTCATAGGAGCTTAGGAGTTTTGGAGCATGGAAATTGTATGGTGGTCGTAGTTAGGTTTTAGTTGAGGGACCCTCCCATCTGTTGTACTTTTGATTACCTGTTGTCGGGTTGTGGCACTTTTCTGGTTGGGCGCATGTTTTTTCCTTTTTCTTTTCAGTTTAATTTCATCATTTTCTTTTACAATTTATGGGTCGATGCACTTTTGTGGTTGTTTATAGCAGCTAGTACTTTACTCTTCCTTTTACTCTGCACTTTTGTATTGAGTGGACTACGTTTTTGAGTACTAGAACTCCAGGAAAGGCCTCCCTGAGTTGTATATCATTCGGCACCTGTCGTCACCCATGGAATATGGAGGAGGGCTTGGGGTAGTTACGGCTCGAGCCCGGGTATGGTCGGGTCGTGACAAAGTGGTATCAGAGATGTTTTGTTCATTGGGACAATGTTCGGACGTCCCTAAAAAGGATTTGGTTTGGATTTATGTAAATAGTTTCAATATGTCTTGGGAGTGGACCTCAGGCCAGGTAGTCCTGTGGCGGTTCGGCAGCCGACGTATCCATTCACCAGGACCCAGATAACACGAATGTCGAATCGGCATGCTGAGACACTCGTGGAAGGGATATTGGTTTGTGCATAACATATGATTGAGTCTTGACTATCCTTCTTGAGTCATCTCCCCATTATTGTTACTGTTATATACATATATGCTTATATGATCGTGGTACTCCCTGATAACATTCAGGATGTCTCCATGAAGATAGCCATCCAGGATACCGGCTTAGGTTCATGATGATGACCCTGTGAGAAATAATTCCACATTATAGGACCCATAATGTGAGTACCTCTCTCTAGGTTGGCCGGTAGCAGCACCCCCACCTGGGGAGAAGCAGACAGCTCTAGTAGAGCTGACGGAGCTTGAGAGCAGTTTGGGAAGGCTCTGTGAGTTCCTACGACTGAGACCGCTGAGTTTTAGTGGTGATCCAGACCCTCATGCAGCAGAGGATTGGCTCAAGAAAGTGGTTTTCCCCTTCAGGCTTGTGCAGACACTGGCAGATCAAAGGGTAGCTTAGGCAACTAGTCTTTTCCATGGAGCAGTTGGGCATTAGTGGAGTTCGGTGACTCAGTTACTTGATGAGTCGTCACATTCGTGGGGATACTTTCAACTGATGTTTCATGAGGAGATTTACCCCTCTTGATTACGCTCTGTTCAGATCCAGTATCTCTTGTAGGTTCAGTACGGAGGGATGATGGTGACTGAGTTCATGTCTAGTTTCGCAGACCATGCACATTTTTACCTGTACATGGTCCATGACGGAAACTTCTGAGCGCGAAAGTTTTACCAGGGCCTCTGAAGAGATATTCATGCTATCATAGTACCCTTGGGCATTCCCACTTATTTTGAGGAGCTAGAGTAGGCACCAGTGACATAGATCTTCCTGTCACGTTCTGCAGTTGATGGTGGCAGTAGGCACGATGGAGCCGAGACGTCTGCCGCAGCTTGCAGGCATCCACAGACAGAACCTTGACGCAGGATGCCTTCCACGCCCCAGTTTCAGAGACATAGTCATGGACCACTATGGTGGCAAAGAACAGGGTCTCAGCCGAGGAGACCCTTCCGTGAGCAGACCTAGTGGTAGGGTCATACACCACAGTGGTTCCGGAGAACACTAGGTCATCCTGGAGAGCGTCGGTTCTATGCTTGCGATGGGCGAGGTCTCTTGGCATGGGACTGCTTGAATATGTATGCTGAGAACTTCAAGCAAGCAGTAGGTGCACCACCACGATAGAGGCATCACCGTGATTAGAGTTCTACCTAGAGAGGTGGTGCTAGTAGAAGAGCGGGAGAAACTGGAATCGTGGGATGACATTAAGAGGTCTTCCCATTACCACCAGGCAGTCCACATCAGGCCCCGAGTGCTGACTGTTGGGACCGAGGAAATCCATGAGCTATGGATTTTTATGATACTGGAGAGCATTAAGTGACAAGAGGAACGCTTTACGTCACCTCTACTTTTTGTAGTAGAATTGTTAGACTATGTCTGTGAAATGCATTTTCACCCTGATCCTTGCATGAGTTGTTGCTAGGGTGACATAGGGCGTCGAATGTAACCCTGTGTTGTTAGAGTAGGAGGCGTGGAACCTATTCTATTAGTCCATGCTGTCGACTCCATCACTTTCCAAGCGTGTAAGAGAATCTTGGTTGCGATACATCTACAGTGAAATCATGCATAACCAGATATCCTTGGTTATTTCACCATATCGATTTTCTGAAGGAGTGAATCACCGAGATTTGTCCCTGGTCTAAACGGTGATTCCTGTCGTAGCGTGCGACATAGAGGTGTGACTGAGAAGGTGAGCTACCCTTGAGGTCAATCTGGCCATTTGAGACTGTGCGAAGGGATGGCGAGGTCTCCACCGCCTTTCCCTAAACCCAAAGGCTGGTTTGGGTGCATAATGTCTCCCACATGAATCACCTGAGAAAAAGTGTGTGTCCACCTATGCACATCATTGGTGAGGGAAAACCCCACGTGAACGGACCAAATCATTTGGTCCATGTGCGGTGATGCAGAACTGTGCAGGAGGTCTTCTGGGTATGGGAGAGCCATGTGTGGTCTTAGTACCCTGAGTTGTTTCCCTAGTTTTTCTTTTTGGGGACTAAAAGTTTGAAGGAGGGAAATATTTAAGAACCCGGTTTTTGCTATAATAGACTTTGCAATATTCTTGATGTTATTCTAGATCAGCACCTTTAGACGGCGTGCAATTCTGGGCCCCGGTGTGGACGAAATTAAATTTTCAGTGTATTCACATTGGGCACTCCAATTAAGCATAATAACTCCTAAAGGTATCTAATATGGGAAAACCGAGAGCCCCGTTGAGTTCAGAGCATTCCATTTACCCTAGGAGGGGTGTAATTTTTGCGGGTGTGGGCCTCCTGTGAAAAATGCCACCAGGGTCTTTTTCATAATTTAGCGTCCTCAAATGTTATGTTTTATAACTTTTCAATTGGGCCTTGGAATAAAATTATAAGAACCTCATTGTGCTCGAGTGGTGGTTTTACCATAGTGGAGTCTTAACCTCGACCACCTCCAGAGTTTCAGATGCGGGTTTTCTAGTGGGCATTAAAATTAATAAAATGTTAATTTATTTCCCTACTAAATCCATAAAACACTCCACCCTCTCCAATTCTTTCTCTATGGTGGAGGAACCTCAATCAACCAAGGAGATCCCCTCACTAACCCTCCTACATCATCTCCTTCCCAAGGAGGAGCACGGGTTCGGCGGATCGATGGTGAAGCTCTTGGCTACGCCCACCAAAGTAAGAGATCCTCATTTCGCATTTTATCTTCGCTATTCTCTTTTGAACTCAATTTACAAAGTAATTTTTTTTAAATTTCTAAGAAAATCCCATAAATTCTTATTATAATTTATGAGCTTTTTGAAGCATGTTTCAAATTTCAATTCGGAGCTCCAAGGTTTCTGCATCTATCCGACGAAGATTCGAGGTTGTTTTGGTGTTTTCTGGAGGATCTGGCCGGTCCGACGGGTCTCCGGCAGTCCAACGTGGTTGAGTGGAGGTGTAGCGGGTCGGCGTCAGCCGTCCAGGGTGGTGGGGATTCATGGTAGCGGTGTTCGGTCAGGCGAGCGGGCCCTAGCGAGGGTGAGACGGCTACGCGGCCGGCAGGTCGTGGTCGACGGCGGACGGCGAGGCCGAGCTCGCCGGAGCGTGACAACGGCGGGGTCGTGGTGCACGACCCTATGTGAGAATAGAGATCCGCATGCGGTGGGTCTCCATGCAATACCACAACCAGACACGGGGGCCTGTCGGCACCGCGTGGACCGAGGGTTCACGGCCGGGCCGGCAGACGTGGGCCGGCCCTGGCTAGTCCAGCCCAAAGGGATTCATCACCCCAACATCAGACACCCGTAATCATCACTATGTGTGTCCATTTTTTGTGCCATCTATAGAAGTGTAATCCTCAGCTCGAGACGAAAATTTTGATATGGATTCCGGGGTTTTAATTCTCGAGATGGGGGCCTCAGTGGCGCGACACACTCGTTAAGTGGATTGGTGGTATTCCAGTGGTTTTGTTTTGGGCGGCGCAGACACATCCACAGTTCATTTTCGGTGCCGTCAGCGGCGTTGGGACCCTGGCGTTGAGACAAAGTTTATCTAGGGTGGTTTTATGTGTTGAAACTAGTGTTGAGGCATGGGACCCATGACCTGTTATTCGATCTGTACATAGCAATTTGATGCTTTTTCATTGGATGTCCGTTCGGGGCATGCGAGAAGTCGATTATTGGTGTTTTTTTAGGGAATTTCAAGGGCTCAATCCACCCACTTTAATCAGTGTGGTGGAGTGGGCCCTACGAGATTCGTTTTGGGCATTGGTAGTGATTTCTATCCTCTTCAGCAGGTGTCCATTTCGGACAAGTTAATAGTCAGTTTTGGGTGCTTTTTCGAGAGGATTGCAATGATGTGATCCATTGGCAACAATTTAGGACTGTGATGTAGGCCCCACGTAGCACCGCTCATGTGCGGTATGACGAAATGTATCATTTTCTCCATATATCCACTCCAAGCATGTAAGCAGTCAATTTTACATGTTTTTCCAAGGGGGTCGCAATGGTGTGATGCACCTGACTATTTTCGGGACCGAGGCTTTAGACCATGGGACGTCGTTCGGGCGTAAAGCGGTGTTGGACATATTTTCTGTTAGATATCCATTTTAGGCGTGGAGATAGTCTATATCACATGTTTCTCCATGAGGATTACAATGGTATGATCCATTTGGATGTGTAGAGCCTCATTCATGATCTCATTAAATGTGGAGGCATGAAAGGTGTACGGGTGGAGGTTCTTCCTGCAGTGTTTGTAGAGAACCCTTGGAATGTGATTGTGAGCACTCCTATGAGAGTGAAGTAAATGTTTGAAGAGGTGGGGTTGGTCGTGCTAGGGTTGTAGTGGAAGCAAGTGGGAGAACATACATTTTCTTCCTTTTGTGTTGACATTGGACATCATGTACACGGTAGAATTTGGGATAGAAATTTGGTATACTCTTGGAGTATATAGTTTTTCCTGAGGTACATGTTGTAGTTTGTACCCTAGAATGCTTTTGTGTGTGGTTTGGAAATGAGACAGGGCTACATGTCTTGTGGGCCCCATGTTCGTACTGGGTTCTACTTTACATACCTTTGACCTCTCGTGATGCAGAGGGTCCTTCTGTTAACGATGTTTTAGACCAGCATGGTGGAGTGGTTTCCCCTGGTTCTGTTCCCAACAGTTTGATCGGTGGAGTTGTTTGGTTTGCCCTATTCCTTTAGCCATGTGGGATTTTAGTATCATATCCCTTTGTTTTCCCTAGTAGGGTCATTGTGGATTCGATGTGACCAATACATTATGCAGGAACCGATCCTCTACTCAGGAGGCTGATTTCAGTAGGGTAGGGAGCCCCAGTGATCCTGGGCGCAAATTCCCTAGCCGAGTATCGAGATCATATCCTACTTTTGAGATGTACCATGACATATTTCCCTAGGCAGAGCTCCATGTATCAGCGTGACCCACACTACACAGGCACTGAACCTCTACTAGATTAATTTTTCAGCAGTTGGGTGGTTGTACGATATGCACTCTGTGTTCTGTTATCCGGTGTTGTAGCATCCAGTAGTGATGGCCAGAGAAGTTCCAAGTTTACCCTCCTGCGGGGCTTGCCAATGGGTTGCTCATCGACATCATCGGGTTTACCCTCCATCAGGGCTGGTCAGTGGGTTTCTCATTGACTTCATTAGGGTTTACCCTCCATTAGATACTAGGCAGTGGGTTACCTGGTGACCTCTTATGGTTTACCCTCTAGTAGAGACTGGGCAGTGCGTTACCCGACGACCTCTTAGGGTTTACCCTCCACCAGAGACTAGGCAGTGGGTTACCTATCTACCTCTTAGGATTTACCCTCCAGTAGAGACTAGGCAGTGGGATACCCGATAACCTCTTTGGGTTTACCCTCCAGTGGGGCTGTGTAGTGGGTTAATCGATGACTTCTTTCCGGATCAGTCCTTTCTACTTGGATAGTCTGTGGCTTTTCTCCGTGACTATCGGAGTGGGACACTTGGTTGTATGGGTCAGTGATGTGACAACTTTGACTTTGAGAAGACATCTTAACTATGTGACAGTGAAGAGGTGTGGTTTGACTTTCCCCATACCTCTCAAGTATGAGGGGCGCTTTCACCACCAAGACGCATCCTTGTGACACGACTTAAAACTATGTGGGAGAGCCTATGCCGCCGAAAGCAGATAGTGTAAGTGTGCATTGATTTGATCCCCTTGGCTTTCGGTTTGGGGAAGACGTGTAGGAAGCTGGGCATTGAGGGTAGTTACTTCTAGGCCAATTGTCTACTGACATTCTTGGTCTGAGCTACGGGATAGAGATAACCTTACAATCTTATTCGGGATTCTTGATTGAGCATATGGATATGTATATAACTTGTTCCAGTACCCACTCCTTGGGTTTTCTTACTCTACTTCTATGAGAGGCGAAGACACACGGGGTATGCCACATGCTTTCCGTGACTAGCTTCTTGTGGTTATATGAGTCTACACTTCTATTATAGGTAGCGAAGACTCGACGATAAGTTTCATCTTCTCACCATTTATAGCTCCTTGTGTTTGGGTGAGTCTAATTTATTTCACTTGTTGGGTTGAGCTGTTACTCTACTGTACTCTTTATTGCACTCTCTATCGTTATCCTTTACTATTTCCTATTCGATCTACTCCTCACATATTCAGTACCTCCTTTGTTGCTCCCTCAAGCCTTTAGGGTATCATACTATGTATTTTTATAATCACCCTTGCTTGGGATTTTCACGCACTTGGTGTGCCCTTGCAGATGAGGGACAGGTCGATTGTGACGTCAGAGGGTCTTAGGAGTTCAGGATCTTGGACTGCGTATGGTGCTCGTAGTTGGGTTCCAGGTGAGGGACCCTCCTAGCTATTGTACTTTTGTTTACCCTTTGCCAGGTTGTGGCTCCTTTCTGGTTGGGCGCATGTTTTGCCCTTTTTCATTTCAGTTTACCTACAGCATTTACATTTTACTATTTAGAGGTTGATGAACTTTTGTGGTTGTTTATATCAGTTAGTACATTAATTTTCCTTTTACTATGTACTTCTTCATTGAGTGGGATGCGTGTGTGTACAGGTACTCGGGAAAAGGCCTCCCTGAGTTGTTTAGCATTTGGAGCTTGTCGCCAGCCCCTAACCTATAGAGGTGGGCTTGGGTTAGTTGCAGCTCAAGCCCGGGAAGGGTATGGTCATGATAGAAGTACAAGATGTGTTTTAATAATAGTACATTCCATGTAGTCTGGTTATTCTGAGAAAGTATAATATTCTTCTATTGTTCCATATCCAAACTCGAATGCTTCCGACCTCACCTCCAAACCACAAAAATAAAAGTAAATGGCCTCTCTTCATCACATCAAACTATATGTTGGATCGAAAATGAATTACTTTTGATCCACTCAAATCTGAATGCCTCGCACAACATGTTTTTCACCAATTCAATGCCATTTCATGATTTCAATTCCTTATTACAAATAAATGATCAACAACCCATAAGACCTCTGAATCCATCCATGTATCAAAAATTAATTTTTTTATGTAATTTCTCATTGAATCTAGGGGTTCGAATAGGCTCGGGATCACCCATAAATGTCAAACTAAGACCGTGAAGGCCAATAGGTAATGAAATCATTCTATGATTGTGATAAAATAACAATAACATGGGCTAAATGATCATTTTCCAAGAGATCTTGGAAAATGTACACAAATTGGGATTTAGGGGGTGAGAAAACATCATAATCCATTAATTATTGGTCCACAGGTGCATGAAAAGGGTTACAATTGATAAAAATCCTATAATTAGAATGATAATTCTCAAATAATTTAATCAAATGGTGTATAATCAATAAATTTATTATTCCTACCTCTAAAAGGATTTTTTGTCTATGAATAAAGTGTTTATCATTGAAGAAGATGATTTATTACATTCGTTGTGTCTTAATCTACATGGATCTGGTGTTCCATCTTCATCAAATCATGATTCAACAATGATACATAGAAGGAAAACCAATAAATTCACTAAAGGATTAAGCATATAAAACGAGATAATTTTCATAAGATTTTACTTATAGGGGTTTAGAATTTTGGTTATTTGATTTAAATAAATAAAATTATTTCTTTACTTTAACTAAATGAATCCTCCAATGGTTGTGATATCATGATTCAACATGATGAAAATTTTTATATCATGCCTAGGTTAAAAATCATGTTTCAGATTAAACCATGGTATTATATTTTTTATCAAATATTTAATTTAATAGTTATTCCATTTAATTTATGAAATCGTACATGTGTGATATAAAATATATTTAATAATTTTAAAAACTTTATTCCAGGAACACCAGGAAATTAAATAACACGTCATCTCAATGACTGGATCTAAAAATATATCTAGAAATATTAAAAAGTATTACAAGGAAAAATGGGTCTCATCCATAGAATACACACAAGAATAGAAAATCATTTCCATTGTTTACATGTATCATCTATAAGGCTATAATTGTGGAATTGTCTCAAAACCATCATTGTAGTTGAATTTCACTCCCAGAATTATCATAGTGGAAAAAGTATCTAAATGAAATTGGTATAATCCCCATTTAGGACGTGTTCATATCATAATAAATCAATAATTACTCAATTAAATATAGAGAGATATAGGTGCCTCCCACAAAAAAATTAAATCAGACATATGTGTGAACTAAGATCATAAAACAATCACCATACTAGAAACCAAGAAATGAAATGGGTTTCATTAAAATTAATCTATCAGAATAGTTGAATATATTTGGGCATCATAAGCATTCATCATATCAAACACCATTAAAAGAAATGGGTGTCATAAAAAATTACACACATCAGAACCCACAAAATGAAATGGTTTTTATAAACATCTCATCACAACATAACTTGTGGAAAAGAAATAGTTTTCAAAAAAAATATTATCATTATAAAGAAAAACCATATAGATAAATAATAATGAAGTTATAATTGGATCATATTACTTATAAATATTACGTAACATCAATGGATTTTATCATAGATTGAAGATGTAGAAAAAATGTTTCAAAGATAAATTATGAGGAATATTTCATTACCTCATTTAGAAACACTTTTCGAATCATAAAATATTTTCAAAAACACTTTTCACTAAAAATAATTTTAGAAACATATCAATGAATATGTCTAGATAATTTAAAAAAATTCATGAGGAAAATATACTTTCATCTTTGAAAAGTATTTATTTAAAACTACAAAGTCATAAAAATTTATGAAAATAATTTTCATCGATAAGAAACTATGAAACTGGTGAAATATTATTTAAAAATTTTTGTGGTCGTGATGGTGGAATATATTAATTCATTCCATACATGTTAAAAAATATTTATATTACATTTTTATTAATAGACAAAAAATAATTGTTTTGATATGACATGAATATTTATTTTTAACACATGTTTTATAAAACCGAAATGTGGTAAAAAATGAATTTAAAAAATCCTTTGGATAATTTCAAAATAATTTTCACAAAATTTTAAAAAATCATAGATATTGAAGAAAAATGGTATTTGAATAAAGAGAGAAAAGATATGTTTTTTAATAAGAAATTTATTTTTGTATAATTAAACCATTAATAGATGAAAATGAAATGATAACATTTATTATCATAAAATAAATAGACGATATAAAAATAACTAACTTTCTTGAGAGATATATCAGGATATTTTTTTCATTGGTTTCATAATCATTTAAAATCATAATACATAATGATATTGTAATATAAAATTGTTACCACTTTTCCAGCTTTTATTTGTATGATACATGAATGAATAAAATTAATGAAAACTATCATATCATTACAATAAATAAATTACCGATATTAAAAGTCAATGGAGATGTATATACACATCATAAAAAATATAGATATATAACATAACCAGTGTCCTAGAGAAGAAAAAATGTGACAAAAATATCTTACCACATTGTCAATATATTGAGTCATAAGACCCATAAAAGAATAAAAACAAGTAATCATTAAATATCATGTAAAAATTATATTCATGATATAAATGACGATGGAGGAGTATATAAACCACAAAAAATAAACGAGTGATGAACGTGAGGCTATAAATCTCATACATTAAGTCTCGATATTCTTCATACCCATTAACAACTACTATGTAATAAATATTGGTTTATAATAAATATATTAACTAAATATTACTATATATATATATTTATTTATTTATAAAACACTATATTATTCAGTAATGATCTTTTATTAACCATTTCTAAACAATTCCTCGTAAAAATCAAGTTTTAGGTAATAAATTATTTTTTTCATCTCAGTTTTTATTTCGTTATCTGTAAAGTTTTTGATAATGGTTCCATAATATAAATAATTTAAAAAATTATATAAATATCATATATATTCATTATATGTGTATTTTAATTAATCCTTAAATGTTATATATTGAAAATGAAATGCATTTTTTTTGAGATAGTAGGCAATATGTATGCAAGAAAACTATTTTCATTTTCTTGATAGATGGAATGAAAGGAACATAAATTATGAATATAGAATAAAAAAACAATATTATTTCATATATATGAAATATATCTAATAAACATATCCATATTACCATCCCTGTAAAGCATTATTCATGAGTGAGTTAGATCATTTCACGATGCGATAATCCACTATATACATGAACAATGTTTTCGTATCACCCATGGAATAAAAAGTAATAATGTAAATGTGATAAAATAATTATATAAATATCATATATATATATATATATATATATATATATTAATTTAATCTATACTTATTACCATACATGTGTAATTGAAATGAAAGACGCATCACATCTGTTGGTGAGGTGGTAATCTGTTTTCCAAAAGAGCGTCATTATTTGTTTCCAATGAGATGGGAGGTAATAATTTAGTTATGATATTATAATTAAAGTTGTATAATAATATGATAAATATAATATATAACCATTTAATCAATCATTATATCTAGTTTTGAGAAGTTCTGATATAGAATGATTAATATCACTTCGCCCGGTTGTAGTCCGCCAGATACACGATAAATTATTTCATTTCAAATTTGATAAATGTTTAGAAGGATATATGTTATGACCATAGAATAATAAAATATATTTATATATTAAATACTATTTTTATTATATAATAACATTTTAATAAAATTTTAATAAATTTTATGAATAAATAAAACTAAATTCATGTTTCGAAATTTGAATTATTCACTAGAGAGCCTCATTAGCTTTACACAAAAAAAATCCTAAATGGGATAGATAATAAAAATAAGTCCTATTGGATGTGGGGAGGAAATTAAGTAATTTATATTTTTAGGTATTGGATGAACCAAACGGGTTTTTGTGTTTTAAGAGGAGAGGACAACAGATGACCATTTATAAGTGCGGGACAGGACACACAAGGATGTTTTGAAATTAATAAAGTGTTCCCATGATTCATAAATTACACAGGGTTCCAAAATGGGTAATTATTGAACTACACAGGTTATATAGTTAAAAAAGATCCATAAAATTTATTTTGGAAAAGTATCTAGGTTATTTTAACTTGTATTTTTTTAGTTTAACCCCAGGTAAACATGCTTTAACCAAAACCATGATAATTATTTTTCACTCCTACTTTATAATTCATTTGAAAAAAATATTAATATTTTTTTATTATTTAAATAATATAATTAAAAATATAGAATACATTTTTAAAATTTATATTACCAAATGTTTGAAAATTTATAATTAAATTAAACCAAGAGACGTGATGGAAAATTGATTTTTAAAAGGGTAAAATTTGAAGATTATAAGAAGTAATTATATCAAAATTCATTATGAAATTATTCACTATAAACACAAATAGATAAATAAAAATATAATTGAAATATTTTTACATTTAAGAACATTTAAAATTAAATCTATCTTGTAAATTATTTGAACTTAATGGCAGTTTTGAATAAAAACTAGTGTTTTTCATTTTTCATTGAAAAATTTATATTTTCTAAAAATTCTCAAAAATTAAAAAAAAGGATATTTGGAAATAATGATTTTAAAAAATAATTTTATTTTTTAAGATATTTTTTCTAAAATTATTAACATTTATTTTAAATTATTTGTGCAAAATGGGGAAAAACTATTTTTTAGAAAAATATTTTTTTGAATTATAAATTTAGATATTTTTTATAAAAAACACATATGTTGAAAAATAATCAAAACATTGAGAAAATAAAATATAAATTTAAAAAAATTAACTGATGAAAATTTATTTTTTATATTTATTTAGGTAAAATGAGTTTGTACACCGAAAAATAGTTTTTTTATAATGAAGAATAACTTTATTTTCAAAAGGTTCTTATTTTAATTTCTAATTAATTAATAAAAATTTATTATTATTATATTAATTTCTAAACCATAAGTTTTCATAATTTATTTAACCTATTCATACCCTTAATTATAATTTTTAGGGGATAAATATCATCTTATGTAATAAAATTTTATAGTATTTCACATTTCAATAAAACAAATTGTTGCATTTAGAAAAAGCCATCGATAAAATTAAATTTTATTGCAATGGAAAATATTCAAAAAATTTCTATATGTAATATCAAATTCCTACTCAATTCTATTATCTATCCCTTAAACTGTTGGAGGTGGGATTGGGGTTTCATGCTTTGCATTCTTCCAACTAGTTGGGTCCCGGTGGGTTGAGTTATGATAATATGAAACCCCAATGAAGCTCACTATCAACCCCAAACAATTATAAAATATGAAAAGAATGAGTGGTTGCAGGAAAAGATAATAAGATATATAATTCATGATAAAATTATTCATAATGAAATAATTAATGGTTCTCCAAGTAACCATTGTCTTATAATAACCCTAGGGGTGTATTTATATCTCTTAGTGGGTCTCGGACTATTTTTGTGCCTCTGATGGTCGAATAGTGCAATTTGGAGTCACATAAAATAACGTGAGGGTCACCTCCACTAATAAAATTTCTAATCATTGTGTTTTACACCTGACATATTGTGGATCCCACTGGGTGGTTCCTAGAACTTTCTAGTGAATGACATTAAAAATGACCACCTTTCTCATCATGATGAATCTAATTGGTCTAGATCCTTCATGAATATTTGGATTCAATTTATACAATATAATTAATTAAAATAGTATTTTTAGAAAAATATATTTCTATTTTAGATCATCATAAACTACCTAAATGTGTAATTTACATAACAACTGTTAACTGGTAGTTTTGTGAAACCCATAGCAATTAAATGGGAAACCATTTAGATTGGTTACAGATAAAAGACTAGTGTATGGATCATTCATAGATTAAAAAATTCCATGAAAAACAATTTGAATTATGATAATTCCAAAATTAATAGATGATTCAATGTTTGTAAAAATATGTGGCCTAATCTTGTGCGAAGATTTTAGTTGGGAAGCCTACTACACGGTTGGAACATAGTTTGAAAAACCATGTAGAAAAAACATTTGGATTCCTAGATTTGCATTGAAATTATGTTTTTACCATTTCCACTTCATTATTTTTTTCTCCCTTCCCTTGATTGTACCCTCAATCAAACAAACCAGAGGAGGTATCCCTCTATTTATTATCATCTTAAAACAACTTAAAAAAGGGAATATCAAGGGGATCCCATCACCAAATTGAGGTATATCGCGCCTTTTACTATCCTACCATGGACTTCTCGTACTTTATATTAATTTTACCAATTATTTAGATTGTGTTTCTTTAGAGATTCCAAAATTTCATGATGGAATCATCTGATTAAATTGGGATATTGAGCAACCAAGGAAGAGGGTGTCATAATATAATGTTTTCACCTAGTTCCTTAATTATTTATCATGGAATATCATTTATTGTTTTTAATTATTTTTTTATCAATTAAAATTAAATTATTTTTCAAATTTGTTTCATTGTTTTGGGGTTTTTATGTAACTAGTTTGGGGTGTGTAAACGATGTTCAACACTCTATGGTTTGGGGTTTTGATGGATGAAGAATGGTTAGTTAGTTATTGAGTTTAATATGGGGTTAGTTTTATTTTATATAATTAATTATACATGGTATACATAATTAATTAGACGTTTTTTTCTATTAATGTAATGTAGTATGTTAGTGTCTCTTTGGGTAAACTAGAATATTGTTTCTAAGAGCATTGATGAGTTTCTAAGCCATCGAGAATTTAATTTGGAAGCATCCAATAAGATTAGAAGGGAATGGAATTTACCAACCATCATTTTTGTTCCTAGTGAATGTGAAGTGAATTCATAATATCATTTCCAGGAAATAAATTTTGTTTCTAATTAAATTAAAATGTTTTGGGTTATCATATTCTTTATTAAATTGTCCATTATATGGTTTGATAATAGTGGTAAAATTGTTTGATTTCTGGAAAATTATTTCAAATAGTTTTTGTCTATGAAAATCGAAATTGGTTTGTATTGTAAAATAGTTATTAGATGGTAAATTGAAATTGATTTTGAAAACGGAAATTGAAAATTGATTTTTGAAAAAGTTAAGTTGAAATGTCAATGATGATTAAATTTGGAATGAAAATCTTAAGGGGGTGTCAAACATGTTTTGGATATCAATATTGAAAAGGTATTTTGAAATGGTATTTTGGAACTGAAATAAATGATGGGTATTTTGGGATCAATTTTAGAAAGGTTTTTATTAAATGATTTTAGAAATAGAGATTGGATTTGTTTTGAAATTGAAATGGAAAATGACTTATCAGCCTTGTTTGGTGTATTTATGGTAAAATGGTGAAATGTTATGTTTAAATTATATATTAATTTATTTTATTTCTCTTTATAGTTATGTTATGGGGGACATCAGCCCTATGTGATTAATTTTATATTATGGTTAACTCTATGGTGACCGTAAACCATAATGACTATAGAGAAATTATGGGTAAAATGGGGTGAACATATACCAACATTGAAACTTTTATTTTATGGTTAATATGGGGTTAAATTCCAAAACCATGGGGTCATAGTGAAATTACAAATAAATCTTTGTGAACAAAGACCCTGTGTGATTTAAATATTTTCAAGGTTAACCAAGGGGTGACCACAAAACCCTACGAGTTGCAATGAAATTGTTTTCAAATGATTGTAAACATGAATCCCTAGGGATTCTAGTTTTGGATAAATTATTGTGAGAATAGATATCAAGGGACGAATTTGACGGTTAAACATGGGTAAACATGTCCCCATGGGACACTGGGATCTGGTGCTGGGTATATTTTCCATGTTAGTCAGTTCATATGATGGATGTGTATATTTCACCCATCTGAGAGTGATATTGTTAGTATTATCTAAATAATATTCTCAAAAACACCCTTATATTATCCATATTAGGTCTATAAAATTCTAAGAGTGAACATGGCCCTCCGGTTATATTTTGTATGTTACAGTTTTAAATGAGTTAATTGTTCATTCACTTATCTTTTAACTACAAAGGAATTCTCGTGCCCTTTTATACACCATATTCTTTATAGAAAAAGTTGTTATTAACCTAATAATTTATATTCACACCATAATTGAGACAAAATTACATTAGGTACCTAAGAAGCATCCAAATATTATTAAAGGTACAGGTTGGTCCATTGACGAGGATGTTGCTTTTCATGGTTGACCTAGATGACGTGGGTTCTGTTTAGAGATATGGATATGGTAAAACTCGAGGTTCTATAAGAACCTTATATCTAGTATTATATATATATATTTTTGGTTTGTAAATATGACCATATTTGTTAATTTTATATTTCATGAAATAGGTTAGCTTGTATTTTAATAATAATATTTTGTTTTGTTCATTCTTTCCATGTACACTTATGTGTATGATATTTTTTTATGCTGAAATTATTGAACACTATGATAAAGTGGGAGGATTATTCCTACAATACAACCATAGAGTACAACTAATATTTTGATTCCTCTGGTGTTTTGAGAGTTCACTTGTGGTCACGCAATATTTTGGTACTATTAACATTTAGAAATTTATCTAGTCTGGTATGTTACAAATTGTTATCATAGATTATTTTTATTTTTATATTATTATTTCTATATTTAGTAGTAATAATACATAATAATATGTCAAGGCTTCTGACGGGACCCATATTGGTTCAACATTTGAACCTTTTCTGGGGGATGTCTCGGTTACCATGTATATGGGATTGATGTTCTTGGTTTGTGAGGTTATAGTTGTTGTGATCTTCACCTTTAGTAATAAACACCAAGTATCCAAATTATGGTTCATGAGTATTTTTTTTGTCTCTAGTCTAGTTGGAAATATTATAATCACTACATTTTTATCTTATCCTAATAAATTAAGAGTAATCACATGAATCATGATACATATATAAGATCCACATGATATAGGCATGCTAGTACGGTTTTTTATAAATAAGGGGGATCATCTGTTTAATGTGTTAGAAACTTCTCATATTATTTTTTCTATATAAGTAATTGGTGGAAATATATTAATTCAGTATTATTTTTACCGATATATTTTATTTTTTTGGTAGGTATTATGGATTCTATAGAGACAAAAGTGGTATGATCCCTTTTGGAAATTGATGATTATAATCACATAGAGTTTAGTAAGGGTTGTTCAATGTCTTATGGATGAAAAAATTTGGGTGGGTTTGTCTAAGATTCAATTATTTAGTGTCCCATTAAAAATTTATATAGCGTTTTACTATATTTATTGGTCTTATACTAAACTAAACTGAAATGTTTAATGGTAGTTTATTGATACATGATACCTTGGAAAATGCCACTACTTTTGGCACACATGGTGAGTGTGTTGGGATTCTAATAGGAACAATCCTACAAAAGGATTCTTGGTGTGGATCAGTTCCTTATGGGTAGATGATTTGATATTAAATTCTTGGTGGTTCTGTATTGAGTTCCATTCACGATTGATATGGAAAGTAACACCTGATAGTTTATATGGGACTCATAAGTGAGTTATTTCACACATGATTTTACATGGTTTTATTTTATAGGAGAATGTATGCCATCTTTTGGTTGGTCCTCTATAGTGGGTAGTTTGGATTTTGGATTTTGAGTAGTTTTGAGGCCTGAAACATATGGGTTTTTTTGTGACTTATGACCTTATTAAGACTTGGTTGAGAAATAGGGTTATACATTGTGACTCTGATCTATAACAGGACCTTGATACTTTTTGGTATACCTATAGACCTTAGAAGTATCTTATATCCAAGTGGGTAGGTGTTATTTTATTATGTGGGAATACTATGACCGTTTTTCCAATGTTTTATGCTTTCATTAACATAGATAGAATGTGTGTGTGCTTTGGTGTAAGATAGATTCATTTAAAGTGTATCTAGGTTTGTGTCATGGGTGTATCTATTAATTGGTTGATCACGAGAAGGAAAGCGCCATTAGTGATAGAATTATGGTATCAAAATGTGTTTCAAGGGAATATCTGTTTATGTGACTAACCTAATGTACTATGTAAATGCTGTTGAGAATTGTGGATGTATGGGAAGATTCATTTTTTTTATTATACCATGGTGTATAAACTATGATTGTGGATGATATCGACACACTTTGGGGTATGGATAGACCCCCACGGTGTTGGTTGATACACTTAATGGTGGGTGATCATGAGGTGGATGATGAAACAAGTGAAGTGCCTATTTTTAAAGCGGCGTTCCATGACTGATACGAGTTGGATCTAGAAAAAAATTGACATAGGTGGGATGTCTGTCTCTTCTTGGGATAAAATATGTATTGATTTCGGTTGTGTTAAACTAAATTACAGGGGCATGTTCTGCAATTGAGTTAGTACTGTGAGCCTTGATTGGTTTCTTTTTGACTAAAAAGTTCATAAATTTGGTTCCCATGATTATGTGGTATGGGGTTGTACACACACAAAAATGCATATATGGGAGTGGTACATGTATTTTTTGTATGGTGTATGAAACAAATTATAAATTAGTGAGTGAACCTATGAATATCAAGGGCCTTGGTGTAGTGATTATGTGATTATAAGAATCATATCATGGGAAATGGTTGTGGTATTTTAATAGTACCTGAAAGGAAGAGGGTAAATTGAAGATTGAATAGTTGTAGGGACATAGTTTATACATGTTTTGGTTAAAGGAAATTGTTTCCTTGTGTAATGTTATCATGAATTGGGAAGTGTAGCACACATGTTTCTGTATGAACCCTCAATGTGGTATTCAATGAGAGTTACAAGGGAGGTTTCATGTTGATATTTGAACATAGGATTTTGTGGAATTATATCCTCATTTTGGAATGAAATATGGTTGATGTGAAGGAAGAAATCATCATCAGATGAGAACAATAATTTTTTGTGTTTCAGATTAATACATGTGAATGAGTGGGTTGACCACAACTAGTCATTTCACAATGGAATGGATTGGGTGTAAGAATTTTTTTTGGGTTTTGATCTGGTTTGGTAATTATATGGAAACTCCTATTGTGGGGAGTGTTCTGTTGTCTGAAAAGACCCAATTTCGGTGAGTTTTGTTGTTTTGGGATATATATTGGTTGATAATTCTGATGGAAAAATAGTGTTTACTACTGATGGAGTCCAGAGATAATTTTTTCCCTATAGAAGGTGGAGTTATAGTAAGGGAATAAGTATTATAATAAATTATAATGATATGTATATTTTGAAAAATGAAGAATTAGTTCATATGGGAAGAATGATGTGGGTTCAGTCAGTTGATGTTCTAATTTCTAGAAATTTTATTGAGGTTGGGTGTGGACACTCGGGGCTGAGTATGAAAAACCAAGGGGGTGTCTTCTGGACATGTAGAACAATGATAGAGTATTATTAAAACATTTTGATAATTAGAGTCTTCTCTTAATCTTTAATCATTGGATGACTTAAAATGACCGAATCATGATCAGGTCAGTGAAGGTCATTGCTCACTGTTGATCATGAAAATGATCATATATAGTTGGGAATTTAATCTCTTAGTTATATAATGAGTTTTTCATGGATCCTAGATAGCATGTTAAAAGGGTTTTTGGATGACTTAGATGGTTAAGTGCTTTATTCAGATAATTTGGGAATGCATTAGAGGGTACAATCAAGTTTCATTAAGAATAATTTCTAGGGTTGGTTGACATGTGTTTCCACTTATGCTTGAAACCAGACATAGCACATCAATGAATCATGTGATTAGTGTTTTGATAAATAATTATATTAATGGAAGAATGAACCTTATGGAATTTATTATGATGAACTAAGACCTATGGTGGAGAGCATCATTGTAAAAGTGATAATTTTTTGAACAAAGACCTGTGATGAACTAAGAACATTGAATAGAGTTGGATTGTTTCAAACAATTATGGTCCTAAGGTTCCAGTGGCGTTTAGTGGTGTTTACTCATGGTTTAGTGGGATGAACACCATAATTTATCATTTATCCATTAAAATCACATTGGTCATTCCAAACTGGAACACACCAATTGTAAAGGGAATGGAAAGCCAAGAAAAGATGAATACATGGATAGATGACCATTGGAGCCTATTAGAGAATAAAAGTGTTATGGTGGGGAGTTTGTAAAGTCTTATATATGTATGAATTGTTTTAGAATTCAACAAAGCATTAATTTTCATTTGGAGTATGGGGAAATTAGTTGTTGGATATTTTGAGTGGAATTTTGAATTCTCTAATTTCATAAAGATAAGTATTTATATTTTTTATAAGGCTTAGAAGAAAAATCATGTTATTAGACAAGTCTTGGAGGATTTGTGTTATGATTAAAGGTTTCTAGGTTGGGTAAATGGATTAGTGTCCATAGTATATGAGTAATTGTTCTACACCAAGAGTATGAGGGGGGAATCTAGTTTCTTTTCTATGGAGAAGGATTTTATGGAATGGATATCACATGATTTTGAGGATACCATATTCCTTGGGTTGGGATAGAGTCATAGAACACAGTTTTCACATGGTTATAGAAAAACCATGAATAATTCTATAAACCAAGATATTTCCAAATATCATTGTTTCACACACATTTTCAAATACAATTCAACCTAACCATGAATGAATATTTTCACTTGGGAAGTTCTTTCCACAGAGTTGGTCAATTGATTAGTAAACCATTCTGATGACAAAATTATCATGAAATTTTTATTTTTTACTATATGCACATTTTAGTATTTTCTTCACCCCTCCCATTGACATGCACCCACACTTAGAATAGAGTAGTTCTCCTTCACCTTATTATCCTATTCAACACCCTTCAATGGAGTGTCTCAAGGATTTTCAATTGTAAATTCAAGGTAGGTATCATTCATTGTTATCCTCCATTGGTCCTATCATCACATTTTGTTACTTTTCCATCTTATTCTTCTAATTTTTCATAGCAATTCAATGAAAACATAGTGGAATTATTTGATTCTCATGAGGATTTCAAGTAACCTAGGACAAGGGTGTCTTGAGACACTACATGGATTATATTTCTGAGTGAATCAACAATTTCAGTCATTTTTTAGTTATTTATTTACCTTATTCCCAAAATTATACTTATAATTAATAATTAAATTAGTGTTTTTGGTTGTGGTTTTCATGTGAAATGGGATTGGGGGTGTCATGAAGCTGGTTTCCACTGCATTGAGTGCAGTTTTGATGGAAGTCTATGTCTCTATGAGTTATACATATTTATTTCAGGTGGTTTCAATTTTTTAATTAAATAATAATATTTTAATTAAATAAAAAGTTATGTATGACTTGAAATACTACCTGATGTGGTCTGAGTAGGTTTTTAAATATTTTATGGAGTAGATTGCCCCTTGGAATAGTTCTAGTCCCTTTGTGAATTTTATATGAATGCTTATAACGAGGTAGATGGTCCACCGACCTGAGGAATAGAATTTTTTGTTCTATGTTCTTCATTCATGTGGAATTTTTTTTATAAGAATTTAATTTTATTCTTTTAAAATTTTATTTCTTTATGTTCCTTCATCCCTTGTTAAAAATCACTTATAATTTTTGGTTAATAATGGTAAAAAATTTGATTTCAGGAAAGAAAAATTGAAAAGTTTTTTCCTCTTTAAATATATTTTTTTATGAAAATTATCTATTGGATGGTATATTGGGATAGATTTTGATATTGTAATTTGAATTAGTTTCTTGAAAACTAAATTCAGAAATGATAACATGGATTTTTTTTTTATGAAAATGTATGTTGTTTTTCAAAAATGTTTTACAAATTTAATTCTAAACAATATTTTCAATTAGAAGTCATAATGGTACTTTGATAAGACACTATAAATAGAAGGTGTAAAATATATTTTAGAAAGGATTCTGGTAAAATATTTTTTAAATTAAAATAGTATTTTTTAATAGAAATCATTACAAATTCATCATTACAATTTTTGTGTATTTTTGTAAAGTGGTGACACTATTATATTTGGTTTCTATTTTAATGTTTTTTATTTCTTTGGATGGATAAACGTATTTAAAAATATATCTTGGGGTACTATTGGTATATTAGGGTAACCTTAGGTGTGAAAAAAATCCCATTAGGGGATATAGTGAAATTATGGTTATCCCAAGGTAAACACAGCCCCCGAGGCATGATTTGTATATTATGGTTATCCTAGGGGTGAATATAATAACCTCAATGGATGTAGTGAAATTATAGTTAACCAGAAGTGAACATGGCCCCCCTAAATATGCTTGGTATATTATGGTTAACTATGTGGTGAACATGGTCCCCTAGGAGATGTTGTGAAATTATGGTTTACCTAGTGTAAACACAGTCTCTGAGGGATGATGATTATGGTTATATAGGGGAGAAAGAAACACCCAAGGGATATATGTTATAGTTAACCAATGGTAGACAAGGTCCATGGGTGACACAAGGCTCCAATTATGGGTATATTTCTCATTGATATTTGTATGTTCCAATGAATGGTTTATATTCCCTAGTTTGAAGTGAGATAGTTTTCATGTTATGCGTGACCTGTATAGAGAAACCCTAAAACTAGTCAAAGTATTAATGTACCATTAATGGTGTGTACCTTTCTCCCCATGTTTTGGATTTGTTTATGTCTATGATTCAACTATTTCAAAATAGTTGGACTCATTTTTTTCATTTGTTCACTTTTGTGTGTATTTTTCATATACATTTTACTTTTGGGATTTAATTAGTGGTCGCCTACTGGGTTGTACACACAAAAATCGCGGGCCTCTATTATAGGGTTATATAGGCCCAATAAATTTGATTGTACAACCCAATAGACTGATAAATTTTTTATAGTTTTCCATGTATGATATTTATTTACTCTTCAATGATTCAAAACATTGTTATAGGGTTAAAATCCCCACAAAGATCCTCCTTAGTCCAATTTACCTTTTCAGAAAAATCATTTATCTAGTGAGGTGTAGATGAGTTTCTATAGCATTACAATCGGGTTACTATTGTAGGACCCCAGGACACCCTGAGAGGGGAGGGGTGAATCAGGGTGTCAACTTTTTCTTTAAAAAAACAAGGATCTTATTCCCACATTGGTAGGAACTAGTTAAACCTGAATGATGGATATTATTAGTAATGAAACATTAACATTCAAAGAGGTGATACAACAATTTTTACATGGTTCACCACTAAGGACTACATCCAAGGAGCATGCACTGACAAGTTTCTGGTCATAAAAAATTTCATGAAACATCACTAGATGTGGATTAAAAAGGATCGGGCATATTCACTCTATCCTAGGCTCACTGCCTTTACAAAAGTTCTGGGATAGCTCACTACGTCCCTCAGGTTACTCCCATTGACTCCCCTGGCTCACTACCTTCGGTGACGTCCCACTCAGTTTATAGACATGAATGTCTCTTCATCGTTGCAAAATAATGCATCATCTATTTTGTGTAGATGATCCATTGAAGTCCAATCCAACTTATTTAGAGCAATAACTGAACGCACTAGATCCTCTTGTCTTTATTTGCCAGAATCACAGCCACTTATGTGATTGCTCAATAAATGAAGCTCAGCTTACTTGGAATTGTCAGAATCAGTTCTCCATGTATGCATGAGATCATGCATGTATCATTTATATTTCCTCTTTAATATCACATTGCGCCGAAGGTATCAGGAAATCTTCCAGCTTTCGTGTAGCTCCAAAAAGACAGGCGGGCTTCAGTAATACCAGGCGTGCTTCCTGAAGCCGGGCGCGCAAGTCTCTTGACGACGTGCAAGTCTCGGCACACAAGTCCAAACTGGAATGCACGTTCACCTCATCCACTTGTGTGAAACTCACTCATTCAACTTCAAACTTGCGTGACCCAATCCCTTTCTTGCCCAAAACACCTTGGACCCACAGCAAACAACTGTCGTGCAACATTCACATGCTCGACCAACACACCACCTGCGTGACTAGCACACCTATGTGACGGGAGCTCTAACATTCTCTAAGTGTTGAGCTCATGTAGAATGCGGAGGGGTGAAACTATATTTATAGGCATTTGGACACCCTACGCGATGGTGCACAAGTCTCCCCTCGGCACGCAAGTTTCGGTGGGAAACTCCAACCACGCAAGTTTCGGTGCGCAACTCAAACCACCAAAACCTCTATCGCACTACTCACTTTCACGACAAAACAAATACTTGTGCGAACATCTTTCCTCTGCCATATTTTGATATTCTGATCTTGAAAAAACAATAGGTGCACAAGTTTCCAAGAATCCAAGTAGTCTGTGCGCAAGTCTCTTTTTCCGCGCTAGTCCCTTGCACGACCTAACCCAAAACATGCACGACACTTAACCCTTTTCCATATTTTTATGTTCTGATCATGAAAAACATTTTTCCCAAAAGTCTCATCTCCTTCAATTCAATGGCGTGCAAGTCCCTTTTCCAAAAACCACTTATCTTCAATTGTCAATTTTTAGACCCAAAAACTTGGCAAACACTGGAAAACAGTGCCACCTTGTATCTGTTATTTTTTAATGCTTCCAGATCATCCATTCCTTTTTCAACATTATTGAATCAAACATGGATCATTTTGCACAACCCATGAAATCGACATTCAACCCTGAAATCCCCATTGTCAACAAATTTTTGTGTCATTGTTTTCTTTATCAACAAGCACAACCACCTTAAAAAAACATCTTTTTCTTTATTTAACTTCCTCAACATCTCTTCTTATTTCATCACAAACTCCACTATCGTGATATATATCCTCTGATAGATCATATTTATCATCATCATATTTTGATACAATGTGAAGTGCATGGCCATCTCATAATTCCAATCCCTTTCACTTTGTCTTCGTCTTCAACCGTCATTCTCTACATCATGAAAATCATACGAATCTATTCTTCAAGAAGTATATTTCATGGTTCTCATGTAATCATGAAGAATTAAATGGTATTCATAAATTCCCAAATCTTCTTTAATCATCATCAAATGGATTATACCTCACCATTCTTCACAGTTGTAAACAATGTGTCACCTTCGACACATGTTCTATGAACTTATGATCAGTACAACAATCATCCGAATTTCCATTCCTCTATTCCATTTCATTGGATTACTTCTTTATCTCCTTCATTTTGATCTTCATTGACAACTATTTACAAAAAACACAATCTTATACACAAAGTGGTCCCAACAACTATAGGGATAGTGAGATGACCCGATGTTTTAGAAACTATTTTATTGATTATTCAAATCCTTTCCAAAATTATATTAATAAATTTTAAATAATTTTTCTCAAAATAAAAACTTATTTAAAGTAAAAAAAATTCCCACTCTATTACCCACTCATAATGAACTATATTTCCTATACTTTTATTATAAAATTTTCATCACTTGTTTTATTTTAAAAGACACTTTTAATGCTTTTATTTATCAACCCACTAACACCAATTTCCTGGAAAACGAGAATTTAATATGTCATCTATCAACATTAAATATAGATATCATTATTATATATTTTCATTGAGTGAAATAAAATATTGAAAAGGGATAAGAATAAATCCTAAAATTTTACTGAGTCAATGATGAATTTATGGAACATAATAAGTTAATGACATGAATGTTTTCCATTCCCCTGATGTACATTCATATGAGTATGTAAATTGACAATTTAACATCCCCTATAAATAAATATATAATATTAATACAGGTTATTTAAAATATATAAAAATATGCATGAAACCGTAAAGTGTGTGAGTCATAACATATTTTAATGAACAACCCCTTCCATAGGACATGTCTCATTTGATTTCACCAAACAACATTTACGATTTCCTCGAAAAAAATATTTTATATTTTTTAAAAATCAATACTATAATTTATAATGATAATAATTATGGGAGTATCTCAACATTATTTGATTTATTTATCCTAGAAATCATGAAATGAAAACACTTATTAGTTACATTTAAAATAAGACCTGAATTTCTTGATGAATATTGTTGCATCTCCATCATGTTTCAGTTTCTATTTTCCTTTCTTAAGATGTTATATTATTTTATATATGAATATATTTGACACTAATAATAAAAATAATTAGTTTCATGTTGAAAGGATGGAAACTTTTAACAAAGGATCCAATTATCCAATTTGTTTTCTTTTGATAACACTTGACATTTTTTAGTTACATAGATACCAATTGTCTTCTTCAAATTTATAAATGTTTTCCCATTCATAGTTTTTAATTATTTCACTCCATAGATCATTTAATTACCTTAAACCTCAATCAAATTTATTTTTTTTAAGAAATATGAATACCTGTGTAGAGTAGATGTTTTAATGATGAGGAAGAAGAAAAATGTGGTTAGTCTATATGAATCAACCATTTTCTTATAATATCCTTCAAATCATTACTTGTGGTTCTCTGTTCATCAATACCACTTTTAATAAAATAATTTTATATATTTCAATTCACATCCTATATATAATTTTTCTTAAAAAATGTATCTAATTTAATATTTTTCCAGCCAATGCATGTTTCATTTTATAATACATAATCACTATAACAAACTCTAGGATTATTCTTCAAACCAAGATCAATTTTATCATTTTTCTTTTATTCTTGGGTATTTTCTTTTTAAATATAGATTGAAATTATTCATATTTATATGTGTTTAAATCCATTTATACTTACTTATATTTTTATCCTTGGAATGTATTTATTCCAATTTTTATCCTTTTATCTAATCTATGGTATTAGTTATCCAATATTAAACTTAATATTTTATTCCTTTAATTTCACACTAGTTATTTCATGTAATCAACCAATAGTGCATGATTCATGACCCTTTTATAAACATTTTCAGTTTCATATAATTATATAAATATTCTTCACAATGAAAAATATCTCACATTAATATTATTTCTAATATCGGAATGACAAATTTACTCCCGGATGCTTTGTTATCCTTCACGATGAAATACATTAACATGTGTCCATGGTTAGAAAAAATAAAAAACATTATGAAATACTTGTACCTCATGGTTTTTTAATTGATTTGAGATATTAGAATATGTATTATTCTTTCAATCTAATCTATAGTCTCCAAACACACATCCACAATGTGTCCCATACATGCACAATACTAATACATTTTATATAATTTTATATGATTATTATTTTCTCCTAGTTATAAATTAAATTTCTATTTATTTATTATTGTAGACTGTCATCTATGTATACTATCCTTATTGATACCATCATGTGAGGTATCTGTAGTTTTTTAATCTTCATTGAGTATTTTAGTTTATCATTATGATAATTCAATTTCAAATATTTCTCCTTCCATTTGGAAGACATCTTGTCCATTTTAAAACATGCATATTTTGAATATTACATTCCATAATTAAAAAATTTCTTGATTGATATCATATTGGAATTAAATATTTTCTCCATGAATATTTAATATTTCACATAATATATATTTTCTTCAGGAAATAACCTTTCTCGTTTATCTTTTTAGAAAATTTTTTGTCAGACTATGTAATAGTAAAATACATTTTCATTAGCCTCTAGTTGTCTAAAACATATGCTACAATGAATTTTGAATGCACATATTTTTTTATTATTAAATGATTAAACTTTTCATTTCAGGGATGAATCTTCTATTGATTACTATAAAAACATGATATATTTTGAAAAATTAATGTAACTTCCTCCTCTTCAACAGTAAACACATAATATCTTTCTATATTTAGGGAGAATACGAGTTCTATATTTTCCATATTTTTCTAATAGAATGATATCATAAAGGTAATCAATAAAATAATAAAATAATACCTTTATGATCGTGGTCATATTATTTTTCAACTTATTTGTTGTTATTTTTATCCTATTCTTATTTTTAAATATGGAAAATATCTCTAGTTTTACCCATTAGTGGCCTAGCATCCAGGTATTTTCATTTAGTCCTTGTATATGGATTAACATAACAATTTTATTTCATGTGGTCAATATATATTTCATCTAGTGACTCCCATAATAAAAAATGTAATTCATAAAGAATTATATTTTTAAAAAAACATAATGATAAATAAAATCCATGATCTTATATGTTTTTTAACACAATATATCCCAATATGAATTCCAAAATCATCATATATATATATATATTATAATACATCAACATTATGATCCTATATGTTAAAAAACATATTTATTAAAAATACAAATTTAGATTCAATAAAAATATAAGGCCTTAATTTATAATCCATGAGTTCCTTAAAAATAAATATTATTTTATTATATTTATCTCCAATTCAAAACCTTTGGGCCTTAATAATAAATATTTAGACAACCATATTATGAAGTTGGACACAAGGCACTAAGATGAGGGAGGGTAGAGGGGTGGGGTAGGGTAACAACCTATTTAATCATTCAATTATAACCCTCACCCATGATCAAATATTGTTCTTATGTTAGAAAAAAAACATTTCAATGTATCCTTGAACTTAATGTATCCACACAAAACAAAATGGTGATAATGAATTTAAAGAAAACAAGAATACATGTATTTTTACTATATTCACTCACAATGGGATATGACCATGGATTGTACACACAATGATTTGATAGTGTAGCCAAAATCCCTCAATAACAAACTTTTTTGTTAGATAAAATAATTTATCTATGTTCACTCATTACCAAGGCTAATTTCACTTAGCATATGTTAAGGAATGTTGCTCTACTTCTCATGGAATTATTCAACTTTCTCATTCTATATTCAATTACACAAGGACGGAATAGATCGATATATAGACTTATAGGAATCTTCATAATTATAAAATTATAATTCATTCGATCGTGTACTAAAGCATTATGTTTTAACCCATCACATGACCTCGGTCAGCTATCCATTAGGCCCAAATCACATTACTGATCATCTTGGTCTAGTGAATTGTATATAGTTGATTGAAAGACATTAATAAGAAAAAATATAATTCTATCAATCCAATAATTAATCTATCATACACATATTGTGAATTAGATATGGGTATAAATATGTTGGATATTAATTTCTTGTCACATTTTTTAAAATATATAAATCAATCCAAAAATGATATAAGAATGAAGACTAAAAAAATTAAAAATAAAATCCATATAATAAAATTTAAAGGGTAATTCATGAAATTTTGTCTATAAGGGAGATAAAAATTGGTTACAATGGTGAGGATTATACATGTAAATTTGAAAAAAAACAAAAAAGGTACCCAAAGTTCCACATATATTATCTCTTTGTGAGCCATGGTAAAAACCATATATTTTAATTATCAATGGAAGAAGAATAAATCTGATTTACTCCACTAAATAATGATTCTCCCTTCCCTTTACATATACCAGGCATAAACTAGTGTATAAATAGATGAAAATTTGTATATGGGGTGTGATAAGTCAAAAAATATAATTACACTAATAATCAGTATAACTCAATTTATTGACCTAGCTTCATATTATAACATTAATTATAACTATAAAATAAGTTTTTAATTTTTTAGAATAGAAAATCCAAACACATTTTATTCCCCTATATAAAAAAAAATTTATATGAAATATAATGCATAAAAAATATGGAATAAATTTTCTATAATGAACATTATATAATAATGTAGAAAGGAATTAATTACCAAAAATTGGACATAAATTAAATTATTTATTACATGAATTATAAAAGTAATAGAAAACTATGAAAAATTAACGGGAATAAAATAAAAAAACATGGTATGATAACCTTTTGGAAACTCAAGAAAAATTATGATCTCACTAATGGATCAGTGACTTGACTAATTTATTTCTAATAAACTCCGACCCCAACAAATCCACATGGCCTTGTTGAGTAGAAACCAAAATCTAGAGTAAATTTATATCTACATTTGAACTCATCCATGATTTCCTATATAACATTATAGATATTATACAAACCACCACTCATATATCATTTATCTTAATAAAAAATGTTTACCAAAACATGATCCATAATTTAACATCCTTTATACATTATTCCCTTTATATATTCTAGATTTAATGACCAACATTATAAATATATATTTATAACCAAATTCACTGAGAGGATTGTGTATAATAGGATGTAAATAATCTAAAATATTGATCATAATAAATATTATATTCATTTAAATAAAAATTTATCATGAAATCATGGAACTAACTATATATAATCTCAAAAGTGAGTAAAAATTATATTTTAAAAATCCATTTGGATGATATAAATTTTAGAATCAATGTATCAAAAATGTTATTCATATTAAAATTCCATTTTTGTACTCAAACTATTAAAACCATAATGAAGAATGTTTTAAAAATAATTAGAGGTAAAATTGAAATGACTAACTCAACCATTGGAAATGATATATCATATCCAAAAGGCAATGGATTAGTATATAAAATATCATTTTGGAACATGAAACCCAAGAACTCGAGGATTAGTCCCATCCCTAACATTGAAATTTTCTATAATGGATGGCTACAGATAGGGCGAGCTAATAACATAGAATGAGGAGAGGAAAGAAAAAGAAAATTATAGAAAATGAGAGATTATCTTAAAGTTATCATTTGAAATAAATGGATAAGATCCAAAGAACTAAAACATAAAATATGGTATACATCTTCAGACCCCTAGAGCGTTATCTTTAATGGTGTTGGAGTACATGAGGGGTATTTCAAATAAAATGGTAATAAAATAAAAAATCTGGGGTTTCTAGAAAAACGTATGGTTAGGTTACTTAGTTAAGCTAACAGTGTCTCTTACTATTTTTAGATGCTAATTTTAAAAATCCCATTGTATGGTTACAATTATTTAATAGGATAATTATGAACCCTAATGATGAAAAAAAGTAAGTTATCCTGTATATTCATATCTCTAAAATTTATATAAAGAGACATAAAAATAATAAATAATAAATTAAATACAAAAAGGTATCATTGAGTAAGTCATATACTGCAAAATGATGTTATAGACAAGATTCACTGATATAATCCACTTTTCGACCTCTATGATTTTCCTACAAGATGTGATCAAATAATTTGAATGACTGTAATATCATTATACACATTCAATTTTAAAAATATCAGAAAAATAATATAATGATCATGAGATATGAATTATACTTTGTTAAGGGGTTTCTATTCATTATACTATGTATTTACCTTCTCTAATCATTTAGATATATCACCATTAACCCATGTATAATCCTCTATATTTCAATAAAAAATGTATTTCAATAACCAATTGGTCAATAGGTTCATTATCTCCAATTTATTATGTTTTTCAACTTCATTATCTGACTCTCCAGTTTTTAAATACTACAATAAATAGTCTTCAAATTTCCAATATATTAAATTAATTTTCTAGATTTAATAGTGTCATCATAATCCCTTAAAACAACACAAGTATACAATATATTAATTTATGGAAGAAACCATTTATTAAAACGAATTGAAATCTATAATTTTTTCCCTAAATTTCAATAATTCATAAATATATCCAAATATAAAAATTATAAATATTACATATAAACCACTACATGGACCACCAAACCAGGGAAATTTTTTTTAAATAGTGATTCCAAAAAACAATGAGCCTTTTATCTCTATTTTATAATAATAATAGTCAATTTTTTTTCATTAATTTTATATTCAATATAATCAATGCAAAATTTCATGATAAATAAGTAATGGTTTATCTAATATTTACTATATCAACATTTTATTTTATTTTCCAATTTTTTTCTATATTATGGTTACAACTACATATAATTTTCTTATATTTATTTAAAATGTACTAGAACTATGGACATATTTCTATTACTCCCCATTCCATCAAATAACTCTATTAATCTTAATATTAAATCACAATAACTATTACCATGTGGTTTTTATTATATCATTATTTTTATATAATCCACTAAAATCATGTTCAAAACTTGTACATAATTTATTATAAAAGTCCCAAAGTGAATACTTATAAAATAGTTATATCAACACATTAATCAATGATTAATATAATCATTTTTCATACTCCATAATAAAATTAACTATTTGGTTTTATCATCCCATGGTGATGGGTAATTATATAAATCTACCTTCTCTAAAAATATTTTTCTCATTGATGTTTGTTTCTAAAATAGTATGTAGATTTTATAGCCACAATGTGGTTTCTAATCATTGTATCATGTAACTCTGATTTTTCTTCAATATTTATTTTTTTAGCTATAAACTAAAAATAATCCTCTCCCCATCATTTTAATTATTTTTGTTCACTGAATCAGTTGATATCATTTCCTAAAATTCATTAATACCGCGCATTTTGATAAAAAATATTCCAAAATAATCATCTTTTATCCGTTAAAAACATCAACCCTATCTAGATTTTTAATGTTTATTTTTCACTATCATTTAATCATCTCATGTTCAAAAATTCTCTAATGTATTTACATTCAAATATATTTTCAATTATGATATTTTTCTTCATTATCTCATAATATCTATATATGATCCTCTCTGAATAGTCATAGAATTTTAATGAGATGTAGTTTCCCTTTTCATTCATAGTTAATCTCTTATTTCCTCATGATGTATAAAATGACCTACCCTTTAAATTGAATCTCCATGTGGTAAAAAATAACTCTGTATTTTACTAATAATGTCTCATTTAATTCTTACATATGACCTATGAATCACACAACATTGGATTGGAAAATTCGACTATTTTAACTATTGGTTAGAATTTTATCATTTAGTGATAAAAAATAAAACATTTAACATTTGGTTTTAACATATATATGTATGTTAATTTAAATAATTATGGGTTTGTTCTTATACCAATCCTTATTATCATAGGTTCTTATGATGTCAAAATTTTAAAACACTATATTTTGATACCATTATTATAATAGTCTAGACATTAGGATATTTATTGGTCGGTATTGTATGTTCTTGATCATATTTTTACTAATTTTTGAACAAGATGTCATTTTTTAAATTTTATGATCAATACTTCATTTGAGAACATAATTAAATTTTTATATAGAAATGTATATACATTCTTAATTGAGTGGCATATTATTTTCTCAAATACTTTAATAAATAACATCTAATGTATTCAATTGATTTAGACATTTTATTTAATATAATTGAGAATGTATGAGTTAGAATTTAATACACAGACAACTCGAATGCCTTGGTTTTGTTTTTATATCTTATGAAAATGAATTATATATGTATGAATATGATACATATAGATATATCTTATAGTAATCATTATTATATAATTATTGAGCGTGTTTGATTTAGATTATACTATAAACCTTTATAGATGGACTACCAATTACAATTTATTAGTTGAAACTATATCACATGACCCGTCCCTCAGTGCTCATTCTGTGACTACCCCAAGCTCACCTTCCACAAGCTAGGGGCTGGCCAATAACACTAAAGGTGTAATTACCTAAAACAGGGAAGGCATTTCCATTATAACCTATAAACACACACAAAATAAAGCACACAGCTGGATGAAACACCAAGTAAAATGTATAACAAAATATTGATGAAAGTAAAAGGGGCCAGAATACAAGCCCAATTGGAAAGTAAAAGTACAACTGTGAAATAATAATACTGGAGAATAGGGGAAGTCAGCTGTTGGGTCATCCTCCGAGGTTCCTACCTGAAGTGTATGTACAGATCACCTACACAGTACTCCTCATTTGTCCATCTCCTCCGGGTACCGAATCTTCATAAGGTCCACCTCCAGGTACCATCCAGTCTCGGTACTCTCGGCCTCAGTCAGCACTGTCTGTCGTCTATATCCAACACTAAATGGTGCGAGCATATCCAGTGCAGGGGTGAGTATAACGATGCTCAATTGGGACCCAGAGACCCTCTAGGTCACACAAAATACATCTAGGATAAAACATAAATAATTAAATCAACAGGTAACCTTAATTAGGTATATTACCATACATATACCTAATTTATCAAGTAATCCATATCAATCATGAGGAAAACACAAAGGTTCTAACATAACTCAAACCAGGATTTATTCAAGGGGTAGTATCGAGTAACATTCCTAAAACAACATCGAACACCTCAAATGTTAGAGAACTCCTCCTCTATTGAGTACAGTGGGCCTTCCGTGTCACACAAATGCACATCCCAGTAAGGTTGGACAGCTGATGTACACCTCCTGTCATGTTCCATGGGTCTGCCGGGTCACACACATGCACTCTCCACCGTGGGTCTGCCACATCACACAGAGGCACTCCTCCTAAAGGCCTACTGAGGTACTCCACCTGTTGAGTACCGTGGGTCTTCCATCTAAAATAGAGGCACTCCCCACCATGGGTATTCTGAGTCACCAAGGCACTCCTCATTGGGCATGTCGCATCACTCTGAGTCAAACGATCTGCAGTCGTCCAGTCTCATCCAACCACCAGGTCTCCGCACTGTGCTCACTCGTCTTCGGGAGGATCTGCTCTACAAGATACTGGTCGATTCTACAACTACCACAAATTCCGATGAAGACGTATCTCAAAGTTCGGCAACATTGTATGGATCTCAACGTAACAGACATCACGTCAATCGGATGCCCGATTTGTGAGTTATTAGCCTTTGGGTCCCGGGGTCCCAATTGGATTCGTGTTCGATCCAACCTAACCATACCCCATCTCAATCCAAAACACAATGGGGTATTATCAAACGGACCATCTCGATTCAAGATTTCCAGGGCCACTAATGGTTCATCAAACGAACTTCTGGTGCCAATGTTATGGCCAAAAAAAGGTAAATGGGTCGTAGTGGGCCCGGGTCTGGCCTGACCCGGTTAGACTGACTCGGCCTGGCCCATGTGGGCCACCATTGTACCACGGTGGTGGCTCGAATGAGGGGTACTACCAGGGGCGTGAACCGGCCGTGGGTTGGAAGAGCGGCTCGGCTCGGCGGCGCAGCTCAGTTTGGACGGTGGCGCGGCTCGGTAGAAGGTGGCCCGACTCGGCTCAAATAGTGGCACCGCTCTTCTCGGTGGCGTGGCTTGGCTCAAATGGTGGCGTGACACTGTTTAGATGGTGGTGCGTCTCATCAGATGGAGGCGCAGCTCGGCAAGGCTGTGGGTTGGCCGGGGTGGCGCTGCGAGGCCACAGGTGGGGGCGCCATTGCCGCCGCCGTATTCGTTTCCTTCCTCCATTTCAAATAATACACCAAAGAAGAATGGTGGAGGGGTCGAGCTGTGTTTCTTCGACCCACAACCTCCGTGTATAGAGTGGTAGCAAGTGGTTCACAAAGAACAAATCATGAATGTGAAACCATAATCTTGAGCAATGTTTGTTCCCAACCCACACAAGAAAGGAAGGGAGTACATAAAGAGTGATAAACATTTAGGAATAAACCCATACCTCGTTCACTTGTTGATGTTGGCGCAAGGTGGTAGTACAATCATCAATTCTCCATAGATGAGGATGTCCCATGTCAGAAGAAGTCCCGAGGAAGAAGTTCTAAGGAGGTCGGCATTCTTCATTGGTGGAGCATACTTCATTGTAGTTCTTTCTTTGAAGTTCTACCAATCTTCCTTTACCGACAAATAAATATGTAGCCCAAAGTAATAGATTGAAAAATCTATTAAGTCATTGGTATAATATTCAAAAATTAATTAATTAATTAAAGGAGTGTTGGAATAATAATGATATGTGTGTTAGCACAATTAATGTGGAGGAAGTCAAGAGGCTCCTCCACATTAATGAGGGGGGGGGGTTGAGATTTTTTCCTACATATATGAGGGAGTTGAGGGTTTTCTCCTAATTAAAGGGGGGTTTCAAGGGGTTTGAATCCCGGGTGGTCCCCACAACCATATCCTCTCATGGGAGTATAGGCTCGGGTGGTCCCCACCACCATAACCTCTCATGGGAGGTTATGGTCTGGTGGTCCCCCACAATCAACTTCCTCAAGGATGTTGGTTACAAAAAATAAAATAAAACATGTGTTTATTTTATTTTCTTATGTCCATGAAAAATCCAAAAACAAAACTTCACCATCGAACAATTGTCGTCAAGGTGAATGTCTTATTAAAGCAAATACTGGTACTGTGAGTTCAACGGTGGCCAAAGATTTCAATTCTGAGTACCGGTTCAAAATTTAGAAACCCCAGATCGCACGTTTACTGAACATACTCAAAAAAAAGTTCAGAAATTCATTTCGGGAACTCCAGGACTTGGAATCACGCATGGTAAATTTTTATAGACTCGTAAAATTCCCATTTATTAAAAACCATTACATAGAAATTCCAAGTATTTACATTCTTCCCACCTCATGGATCTACGTCCCCGTATGCCACAACTCAAACTAGGTAAACAAGTGGGGGTACTAAGCATGTATCAGAGCCACCCACTCCCATGTGCAGTCTTGGAGGTTCCCTTGCTGCCAGTGAACACGCACAAGAGGTATCGACTATCTATGAAGGACATGCTCCTGTCAATCCTTAATCTCTACTAGAACCTCCCTAAAAGTCACCCCATCATTTACATCCATCTCTCCATGGTCGATTATATGAGAAAGGTCATGCATGTATCTCCTCAGCTAGGATACATGGAAGACTTCGTGCACCCGGTGTAATTGAGGTGGAAGATATAAGTAGTATGCCACCTCTCCAACTCTGCTGAGGACATGAAAGATCTGATGAATCTCTAAGATAACACACCGCCTCAGCTAAATATCTGTAGACCTCATCAGGGTAAGACCCATAGAATTATGTGTTCTCCATCCTCGAACTCTAGAGGCCTCTCTCTCCTATCGACATATGACTTCTACCTTCTCTGAGTAGTCTTCATCCACTCCTGGATGATCTGCACCTTCTATGGGGTAGCCTATACTATCTCTTGTCGAACTAGTGTTGAATCTCTTGGTTCATTCCAGCACAAAGGTGATAAGAAAGGTTTCCCATAGAATGCCTCTAAAGATGCCATTCCTATGGTGGAGTGGTAGCTATTGTTGTAAGAAAACTACACCAAAGGTAAGTGATCCTCCAAGATGTGATCGAAGTTGAGGACAAAAGCACGCAGCATGTCTTCAAGGGTCTGAATGGTCTGCCTAGTCTGGCCCTTTGTCTGGGGATGGAAGGCAGTGCTCAAAAGAAGTTGCGTCCAGAATTACTCCTACAAACCCTTCCCTATTTGGTAAGTAAAACATGTGTCACGATGGGAGAAAATCATCATGGGTACTCTATATAGCCGCACAATATCTTGTACCTAAAGGCATCCCAATATCTCTACTGAACCCTACTCTCTAATCGATAAGATGTGGTCAAACTTAGTGATTCGGACGACGATCTCCCAGATAGAGTCATGTCCCTTGGATGTAAGTTGAATTCCTACCATGATGTACATGGATATCCTATCCCACATCCACTTTGGGACCTCTAATTGATGAACCAATCCTGCTAGTACCTGATGCTCCACCTCCACTTGCTGACAAGTGAGGCACCGAGAAACAAATTCGGCTACTTCCTTCTTCATTCCCATCCACCAGTGCTATCCTCGAAGATCTTGGCACATGTTCGCCACTACTAGATGTACCACTAGAGGGGATGTGTGGAACTCCCTCAATACATCCTCTTGAAAAGACACTGGAACCATGGTACATCCTCTGAAGAGGATGACGTGCTCCCCACATTCAGAAAATCCATCAGGTGGCTGCCCTGTGGATATCTTAGTACGTCAAGCCTTGCAGTCAGTGTCCCCACACTGCGTCACCCTGACTCACTGAAGAAGTGGGGGATTGACTATAAGATACAGTTGAAAGGCTACTCCATCTCAATCCACAAAGGATATCTATAAGGTTATCTTCTTCTCTATCACCTCACCTAGATGTTGTATACCAGAACTCCTACTGTGTGCAACTGGTACAACGTTTCCCTTCCCAAAATTATAGACTATCTTGACATCATAGTCATGGAGGTACTCAAGCCAATGTCAATATCTTAGGTTCAGGTCCTTCTGAGAGAAGATATACCTGAGACTCTTGTGATCAGAGTATACTGTAAAATGTTCTCCCATCAAAAAGTGCCATCACATCTTCAAGGAGAAGTCCACTACTGCTAAATTTAGGTCGTTGGTAGTGTAGTTCTTCTCATTTTGTCTTAGATTCTGAGAAATATAAGTGATCACTACTCGTTCTTGCATCAAGTCAGATCCAAGTCCGGTCCCTGATGCATCGCAGTAAACTACCTACCCTACGCCCTCCTCAGGAAGCCTCAAGATGGGGGCACTAGTCAGCCTCTGCCTCAGCTCTTGAAAACTCCTCTAGCATTTTTCTGACCGAACAAAGGGTTTCCCCTTCTTCGTCAAGATTTATAGTGATGCTGTAACTCTGGAGAAATTTGGCACAAATCTATGATTGTATCCGGCCCAACCCAGGAATAGTTCGTACCTCCTTCAAACTCGTAGGTGGATCCCGAGAAAGTACTTCCTAAATCATTGCTAGATTAAATGCAACTTGAGCCTCCGATATGGCATGTCCCAAAAATTGAACCACTCGATTCCAAAACTGGCATATTGAGAGTTTATCATAAATCTAGTTCTCTCGGAGTGTGTCCAGTACTACCTGGAAATTATAGGCATGGTCCACCTCAGTAGCCAAGTAGATCAGAATGTCATTGATGAAGACCACTAAAATGCGATCAAGGTATGGATGAAAGATCATGTTCATGAGTCCCATGAACACTGGTAGAGCATTGGTCATGTATAATGGAATAACCCAGAACTCGTGATGTCCATACTGACATCTGATGGTTGTCTTCTACACAGCCTCATCTCGTACTCTTAGCTTGGGATAACGTGATCTGAGGTCTATCTTCTAGAACCACCGTGCTCCCTTCATCTAATCAAAGTGGTCGTCTATCCTCGTGATTGGGTAAATTTTCTTCACGGTCACCTGGTTCAGTCACCGATAGTCAACACAAAGCCTCAAGCTCCCATCCGCCTTCATGGCGAACAGAATCGTGGCTTTCCAAGGAGAAACATCGGGCTAGATGAATCCCTTCCTCTGTAAGTATTCTAACTGTACCCACACCTCACGAAGCTCTACGGGAGCCATCCGATACACTTGTGTAGATATCAGTTCCATCCCAGGGTACATGTCAATGTAAAAGTCTACCTCTAGGTGAGGAGGTAGACCTGGGAAATTATAAGGGAAAACATCTGCATAATTTTCCACCACTATAGGATAACACGTACTGTCCATATTCATAGCTCTGTGGGAAAGTATATCCAACTGATTAGTGATCGGCTGCAGTCACCTCTAGGTAAGTCCATCCTATTCTGAAAAGTATCCCTTATCACTAGTAAAGGTAAACCTAGTCCCATCTTTGTGGACACACCACACATTCACTTAATACAGTCAATCTAAGCATGGAAAGTAGATAACCATTATATACCCAAGATGATGTTGTAAGGCCTCGATGCCACTACTACAAGATCCCATCCAAAGCTCTCTCCTCATAGAGTAAGCTCACACTTCTAGAACAAGTGTGTAATCTTCGAATCCACTCTCGTAGGAGTCTTTAGCCATAAATATCGAGCCCAATAATTCGTCCGAATCTCCGAGCTCTGAACTAGGGTGGTGGAAATGAAATAATGACTGGCACATCTGTCTATAAGTACTGCAGCTATGGTAAATTAGACACAGATTGTACCTCATATCATCATTGGATTGTATTGATCGTATTACACAGATTCCTGGAGCTGAACTCTCCCACGTCCACCTGCTCCCTCCGGTCGGGTTGGACCTCCTTGTGGTTGTGGCAGTAAAACCTCTAATCATCGCCCACCACTAGATGTACGACCAGATCCTCTTCCATGTCCACCTACACCATGCGGTCCTCCTTTTTCGAACCTCTATCTCTTCCTCGGTAGTCCATTGACTGTATTCTGATCATCTGAATGGTGGCTTGGACAGTCATGAGCCATGTGAGCCTGACCGCCGCATGCGTAACACTACTCACTCCTGGCATGACTAGCTCCGATTCAGGTACCCCACACAACAGATCCCAAGTCATAAGGGAATCCACCTATAGGTCATGTCCTTTTGGACCTCTGTGATGTCTATCTACTGCCAGCTACAGAAGACTTTGCTGCGTGATGACTGGTAGTGGGTCTCGTTGATGGTGATTTCTCAGAAAGGAAACTCTCCACCAAGAGGGATCTCTCAAACACCCCTTCTACATTGGGATACTGAGGAAGAACACCCAAGACTTGATATCTCGCCTGAGCCCTAGTTCGAAGGTTCAGGCCTCGATGAAAGGGTCTCACACTATATTTGTGGAGTATCGTGATAGGTACATGAACGTCACTATGTACTGAACCACAGACATGATGTCCTGCTGTAGATGAAAAAGCGCCTGAATGCACGCTGTGCGAAGAGTCGCTGGAAAAAAATCTGCCTGAAATAGGCTCTAAAATTCTGCCCAGAGAAGCGTCACCTCATTGTGAACCTGGAGCTTCAAGCTCCACCATCTTCTTGTGGATTCCTGTAGAAGGCCGGCATCAAGGATCACCATGACATCGACAGGTTTCCCTACGAGTCAGAATATTCTCACCATAGACTCCATCCAATCTTATGCTGCCTACGGGCTCATCTCTCCCTTGAACGTGGGTGGCCTCTGGCACTGGAACACGTGCAACGTTCTCATGTAGCGTTCACTGTCTTCTGTTGTGGTTGGTGGCATCTATGGCCCAATAGGTAGTGGTACCGCAAGTTCCTCCGCTAGTGCCTCTACTGGAAAAGGGCCCTGCACCGAGGCCTTATCCATTAGTGAGCTATTAGTGTGTACAACTCTCATAACTCTAGATGCTTGTCTGTGTGGAGGCATCCTGAATAGAAACAGGTGTGAAATGGTCAAAAGTTATACCTAGTGGTATGAATGTTATACCTCGTGAGCTGACTCAAATGATTACAAAGAAAACATTTTAAAACAAACACGCAATCAGAGTTTTCGTGCACTGATTCAGAAATCAAAAGTTAGGTTCCTTTTTCATGGATACGTCAACCACGACACAAACACTGGACTCCTTAAACTGAAAACTGCACTCATTACCCTTAACATTATTGCTTCACAAAAACGATCAGTGTCTTAGTTCTATGGTAGAACCGACTACTGTGATACCAATTTGTTAGGATCCGTCCCCCCATGGCCCGTGCTATGACTACCCCAAGCTCACATTCCATTGGCCAGGTGCAAGCAACTAGATCCAATGGCGTAATTCCCTAAAACTGGGAAGGCACTACATTTATAACTTGTAAACACACACACAAGTAAGAACACAGCTGGATGAAGTACTAAGTAAATTATATATCAAAAGAGTGCTGAAAGCAAAAGTTTCTATAATACAAGCCCAACTGAAATGCTCAAATACAACTGTTATAAAATACAACTAGAGAATAGGGGAAGTCAGCTATTGGGTCATCCTACAAGGTTCCTACATAAAGGTTAGGTATAGATCACCTCCTCATTAATCCTCATCCATCGGTCTCCTCTGTGTACCGACTACTCATAAGGTCCACCTTTAGGTACCATCCAATCCTGGTACTCTCGGACTCAGTCATCATTTTCCGTCATCTGCATCCAACACAACAAGGTGTGGTCATTTCCCTTGTAGGGGTGAGTATAACGATACTCAGTAGGGACCCCGAGACCCTCTAGGTCTAACAAAATCCATCAAGGATAAAAGAAAAAGTACGAAATCAATAGATAACCATACATAGGTATATGCCCATACATATACCAAAGTTATCAAGTAATCCATCTCAATAGTGAGAAAAACATGAAGGTTCTCACCTAGCTCAAACCAGGATTTATTCAAGGGGTAGTATCAAGCAACATTTCGAACACAATGTTGAATACCTTAGCTGCTAGGGAACTCCTCATCTATCGAGCACAGTGCGACTACCACATCACATAGAGGCACTTCCTACTAACCTTCGACTATTGAAGTACTCTTCATGTCAATTACTATGGGTCTACCTCGTCCCATAGAGGTGCTCCCCACCGTGGGTCTGCCGCATCACACATAGGCACTCCTCTTCAAGGCCTGTTGAGCTAATCCTCATGTCAAGTATCATGGTTCTTTCATGTCACACAGAGGAACTTCCCACCATGGGTTATCTACATCACTAATGCACTCTCCACTGGGCCTGTCGAGTCACTCCGAGTCAAAAAATCAGTAGTCGTCAAGTCTTAGCCAGCCACTAGGTCTCCGCACTATGATCACTCATCATTAGGAGGATCTGGTCCACAAGCTATTGGTTGGTAAACAAACTACCAAAAATTACCACAAATAAGTATCTCAAAGTTATGACATGTCATAGGGATGTCAACGTAATAGACAGCTCGTCAATCAGATGCCTGGTCTGTGAGTTATTCGCCTTATTGTCCCAGGGGCTCGGTTGGATTCGTGCTCGATCCAACCTGACCACACCCCATCACAATCAAAAACCCAGTGGAGTTTCATCAATGTTTATGTCTCGCTCCAAGATTTCTAGTGCCACTGATGATTCATCAAACGGACGTCCAGTGCCAAATTTATGGACAAAAGAAGGTAAATGGGTCGTAGTGGGCCCGGGTCCAGTCTGAACGGGTCGGACCAACCCGGCCTGAACCGACATAACTTGGGCTAGGCCAACCAGGTTAGGGTCAACCTGACTTGGTCCTTTGGGTCTAGCCTGACCCAACCTGTGAGGGCCACGATGGTACTGTGTGGGCTGCGAGGGTACCGCGGGGGTCGCTCAGCCAAGGGGTATTGCAAGGGTGCGGACCGGCCGTGAGGGTGCAGTATAGCCATGAGGGGCGCATACCATCCATAGGTCATCAGATCAGCTGCAGTTTGGCGGCGGTTCGGTCAGGAGGGCAGAGAGGCTCGGAAGCGCGGCTCGGTTCAAACAGCGGCGTGACTTGGTGAACGACGACATGGCTTGCCAGACAACAGCACAGCTTGGATCAGACGGTGGCGCAGCTCGGCTCGGCGACATAGCTCAGCTCCGTCGGTGGGGTGGCTCAGATTGGGTGGAGACGTTGCTCGGCAGGCGGTGGTGCGGCGCAGCGAGGCCGTAGGTCAGCCGGGGCGGCGTGGTGAGGCCGCATGTGGTGGCATTGTTGCCTCCGTCATCTTCGTCGCGTTCCTCCATTTCAAGGAATACACCAATGAAGAATGGCAGAGGGGTTGGGCCGTGTTTTTTTGGCATTCACCCTCCGCGTTTATAGTGGTAGAAAGTGGTTCACATATAATGGAGAAATAATGTGAAACCATAATCTTCCACAATGTTTGTTCCGAACCCACACAAGGAAAGAAGGGCATACATGGAGAGTGATAAACATTTAGGAATAAACCCCTACCTCATTCACTTGTTGACGTTGGTTCAAGGAGGTTGTATGGTCATAAATTCTCCATATATGATGATGTCCCATGCTGGATGAAGTCCTGAGGAATAAGATCAAAGGAGTTTGTCATTCTTCATTGGCAGGGCGTTCTTCATTGGATAGATTTCTCCCAAGTTCTCCCAATCCTCCTTTTCCAACAAATGAATAAGTAGCCCAATTTAATAGATAGTAATATCTATTAAGTTGTTGGAATAATATTCAAAAATTAAATAATTAATTAAATTAGAGTTGGCGATTTGGAATAATAAAGATATGTGTGTTGGAATAATTAATGTGGAGGAAGTCAAGAGGCTCCTTCACATTAATGAGGGGGGGGTTGAGAGGTTTTCCAACATTTATGAGAGAGTTGAGGTTTTTATCTCAATTAAAGGGGGTTTAATCCTAGGTGGTCCCCACCACCATAACCCCTCTTGAGAGGTTAGGCACAGGTGGTCCCCACCACCATAAACTCTCATGGGAGGTTAAGGTATAGTGGTCCCCAGAAACAACATCCACAAGGAGGTTGGTTACAACAAAATAAAATAAAACGTGTGATTATTTTATTTTATTGTTTACATGAAAAACCCAAAATCTGACATTCACCCTCAACCAAATGTCATCGAGGTGAAAGTATTCCTAAGAGAATACTGGTGCTGCGAGATCAACGGTGCCCTCAGATTTCAATTCTGAGCCACGGTTCAAAATTTAGAAAAAACTCACTCAGACGATTAATGAACGTACCCAAAAAAAAGTTTTGAAGTTCAGTCTAGGAACTCCGGGCCTCATGTGCGGTAAATTTTCTCAGACTCGTAAAACTCCCATTTACTTAAAAAATTACATGGAAATTTGGGGTCTTTACCATATATTTTATGATTGAGAAATAATTATTTCATAATCATTTTCATTTCTACAATTTCCCATAGGGTCATACAGTGGGAAATGCAATGATGATTAATTTTTGGTATAAAATGATTATTCACTAGTTAAGGGAATACATATGATAATAATATTTGAAGGAATTTGGATAGATTAACAAATACTTACAATGAGTTATATAAGGTTTAAAGAATTTTTTATGTAGTATATTTATAGATTAATTTACTAAATCATATACCGTGAAGTCATCAGTATCCCCAATCCATGGTTTGTATATAGGCATCATTTTAATTCCTCGTCATCCTTTTCTGTTAAATGGTATGAAATATCATTCATCCACCACTCTTATGATGTTTATCAGGTTGTTTAATGATTGTAACACATCAAATGATGATGTGGTTATTATTAAGTGAGTGTGAAATAATATTGATAAATAATTACTAAATACATTTAAAATGTTACAATGAATAGATCCAAATAGTTTTATTACTTTTAATTTTTGAAATTTTTTATGATTAAATCCATCATTCATTGAATAATGGTTTTTTGTTAAAATAGTGTTATTGAGCCTTATTAAGAGATAACATATTACCCTCTAGTAATTCCAAGATCTCTTTTATAATTCAATATTTAATTAGCTTTATGGAGGATATTGCAACCCATTTGAATGATAAGAACTCATAATGATGTATTCACTAATTCCATTGTATAATTTATACCAAAGGAAGAATGGGTTAATTTATAATACCTTAAGGATAATAATCAAACTAATTTTTGTTAAAGATATTTCATATATTGTGAGTTATGTATGTTAATAGTTTTTTAATTAAATTTAAAAAAATTCTCTAGATGGTTCTCATATATGGGTTTTATGTTATTCTTGTCAAATATTTTGTTTGAAATATATCCTCAAAAACACATTATTTAAAATATCTTCATATATTACACCATCTCTGGGTTAGGGGTGAATACAAAACTCAATATAATTTCCCCAATGACTCCCATGAACTCACATACATGAGTAATATCAAATATATTATATCAATCAAATGTAAAACATTTGAAAATTATGAACTTATCAAATTTCATTTTAGACCAAAATATCATTAAACTTAGATTAAAAAATCCATCTTCCTGTGAGGCATCGTTGATTTAATGTGGGTAATCGATGTATATAATTCTCCAATAAATGTTTTATAATTCAAAATAAAATAAAAAATAGTATGAGGAATGTTCAGTGTCAGTCCTAATGAGAAAAAGTAACCCTTAAAGTGTTAGTGTGGTTCTAATTTTAGGAAGAGCGATTCATGATTGTTATATATTAAAAATTGAAAATATAATTTGATGAACTAAAAACAGATGACTAAAATTTAAAAATAGTAGTTTTCCTAGTGTCCAAAATCATGGATCATGAATCAATGATAACTTCAATAATTTAACTATCAACTAGTTTTTTAAAGAATAAAATCTAAATAAATATGTTTTCTAGTATTCTGTCTTCAAATTCAATACTGATATTTTCCTATAATCTAGTACGTACATTAACTGATATATTGATGGAATTGAATCAATTTTTGAACCAAAAAAATGAAAAATAATTCCTTGATTAATAACCTACACAATTAATATAGTTGACATATTATAGAGTGTAATTCCTCAATTAATACATGTTTTTTATGATGTTTTAAAAAAGAATATTTTAAATAAATAAATTAATGAATAAATGAAAACAAATTATCATTATATATAGGTTGAAATGATAATTGAATAAAATTTCATTATAATTATCTAAAAAATTATATGCCCTCATCATTTATAAAAAATAATGAATATATTATAAACAAGAGAGTATAAAGAAGAATATTTTCTATATCCTACAAGAAACACACCAATAGTGTTCAACCTCTATTTAACTCCTCATCAAATTCAAATTATATTCCAACTCTCATTTTTCATCCACAACAATTTTAATGTGTATAAAATTTTCAACCTAAAAATCCAAAATGTGGTAGTTAAATAAATGTTATTTTATCAATATCACTTTAGATGAATATTATATATAATTTTATCATGTCATATTTTTCTCTCTTTTTGGTATGGTTTTATAATTCTATATTAATATATCTATAAAAAAATTATGTCTATAATATTAATTTCGAAATATATTACATTTTTATAATGGTTTTCATGTAATTTCGTGGAATTTTTGTTTAATCTTTTAAATTATATTGGATTATTTCGAGACCGCGAAATCTAACGGTGCGTGATTCCAAGGTCTGGAGTTCCTAGAATGAAATGGAGAAAAAGGTTATCTTTAAAAATAGAACACGTTAGTTTTTTCCTAAAAAAGTGTAATAACTCATAAATGGAAGCCCATATTAGAAATCTGAGGGCACCGTGGCGTTTAAGACAGCAGATTTAACCTATGAACGACATAAGTTTAGTCGGAAGGCCTCAGGTGAGAAATCCTGAAAATGGCATAACTGTAAAAATAATAATTAAATAAAGTTATTTTATTTTTCAAATTCATATAACTCATGAATGGTGACTCAGATTTAAATTAGCTGACCACCTCTATGCTCGTGAGGGTATACTTTATTTAGGAAGATACTAACATTGTATGGTGTGGGCCAACTGTGGAAGTTAGTTTTCGGCCGTAAATAAAACAATTAAGTAAAAATTATTTTAATGTTAAAATCGAAAACATCTAATTGGTAACTCAGATTAAAAATACGATATTACCATTGTGTTTGTTGTGACATTTTTCCCATAGGAAAATTCTATCCTCGATCGGTGCGGGTCAATAGTGTTTGTTAATAGTTTTATGAACTTTTTTTGGGTACGTTCTGAAAATGTGGGAGCGTCATTTCTTATCCTTTGACGCGTTGATCAGGTCGAAAATCATAGATCACCATTGAATCTATAGTGTTGTGATTCACTTATGGGAGGATTCACTTTGACTATAGTAGGTTGAGTGAAAATGTTAATTTTGTCTACTTTTGAAAGACTAATAAAATAAAATGTTATTTTATTTTATTTCTTTACTTTTTCTCTAGCGGATGAGCGACAGTGGTGGGACCAACGGTATGTCATTATATTAAATGGCTTGACTCCCCTTTATTCTTGTAACTGAGCCAATGTAATTTTGATGGTTTATATTAAATGAACCCCCATTAATTCCACAGGTGTTACTCACCCTCCACCTCTCCAATTTATACGGAGCATGGGGAGAGGAATTAGCATGACATCACCATGCAATGACGTTTTGGTAAAGAACCATGTCACCAATCACATGGAGGACAGATCTGGTTCCAGTGGGTGGTGATGAGCGACACTGAATCACAAAACGAATGACGACGTTTGAGTGGCAACATTGGCGGCTTGTTGCAGGGATGAACACCAACTATTCCTAAATCGCGGTCGTTATCCAAAATATTGAGGTATATAGTTTTTTTTAAGATCCTATATGATCTTCTACTTTCTTCCTTTCGTTATTATATTAACGCAGAGGGATCTAGCCAAACGAACAAGGCCCGAACCCCCCCCCCCCCCACTCAGTTTACATTGCATTGTTCTAGAATGTTTTCCTCGGTGTGACGACAGTAAGAAGATGACGTCAATGGAGAAGAAACAGCTAAACCGATGGCGCTCCAAGTCAGCGGCGGCTGGAAGTGGTTGGAGGATACTCATGGAGACCTACCACGGGGGGGTGGAGTGTGGCGCGCGATGAAGTTCCACGGAGGTCGGAGGTGACCGGCCCAATCTGACCAAGAGGGACAAGGGGAAGCACCCACTTGAGATGCTGCTGGATATAGCCGTGGGATTCTAGCTGCGACAGGAGGAGAGCGGCACACATGTTGGGTTGGCGGACACCCAGTCAGCCCAAACCACTAACCGTTATGCGGTGGGGCAGTGCCCCACCAGCTAGATAAAATGGTCCCGCACTCGCAGGGCCACTTGGGAAGACCGGTCCGCCTTCTGGAGGACCGGGCCGGCAGAGTGGGCCAGACCTGCGTCCTAGCGGCCCAATGTGGGTGGGCTGAGCCCCACCCGATGGGCATGCCCAACTGCGGCCCGTGCCGGTGAACCGAAATGGGCCGACCCCGAAGGGCCAAACCCAATAAACCAACCCGACCCCGACGGGACATACATAGTAAACCAAGCCGACCCTTAGTGGGCTGGACCCGAGTGGGGTTAGGTAGACCCTGAGACCCATTGCGTCAGGCCGACTTGACCGAGTCAGACTAAGCCCAGACCGAACCACTCCTTGAATAAAGAAATGCCTGTAACTAACAAACCGGGTGTCCATTTGACATGTTGTCAGTGTAATTGGGATCCCTTTTGGTAAGTGGTTACTTTGGAATATCCTAGAAATCCCGGCCGAGCCAGGCTGGGAAAAGATGCGATCACCCCCATTTCACAGAAAGGGGTGTAACTAAAATACCAGGTGCTCATTTGACAAATAGTCTACCACGTCAGAATTATTAAGGTGAGGTAGTACTTTTGGTATAATCCAATTGAGTTTTAGAGAAATTTTTAGTGTGGTCGGGTTGGATCGAACCCAAATCCTACATGGCCCTCAAAACTAAAACGCTTATAAGTCAAAAATCGGACGTCTGATTGACGTGTCATCTGTCACATTAGAATCCATACGACATAGTAGTCCTTTGGGATACTTCTTCATATAACTTTTTTCAGGATTGAGTTGTGATTTATGGTTTTTGTAGTGGTTCTCCAAAATGTTCTATGATCATGAATCCAATGGGTTACAATGAGGCGTAGGTTGGAGAAAGATCATACAGAGGTTAGTAAGGAGCAATTTTTTGTAGGTCAGTAATGATCCTGTCTGGGTCAGCAATCAGTGATTCGGTGTGGTTAAATGCATACCGATCCTGTGTGGGTCGGCACTCAGTGATCCAATGTGGGTTAGCCCATACTGATCTTGTGTGGGAAGATATTGTGTGTGTTAGCGCTCAGTGATCCTATGTAGGTCAGTGCATACTGATCCTCTGTGTGTCAGTTCCTTTGTGGGTCATTGCTGGGGTTAGTACCTATCGACTACAGGGGGGTCAATTCTTATGTGCATTATTGTTGGGGTTTGTACATATTTATCATGTGTTGGTTAGACTCCATATAGTCTCAACACTGCCTCTTGATAGAAAAAGATGATCTAGCTTCGTGAATAATCATCTATACTTCTATACATCAATAATACCTACTATGAGATGTGTCTTTTACCTTATGGTGTTATATTTGTGGTGTTACCTGTGTGGTACATTTAAATTTGTGGTATTATCTTTGTGGTCTTATCTTTGTGGTACTTTTACCATCTTGGTGTTACATTCATTGTGTTACCTTTGATGTAATTTTACCTTTGTGGTGTTACCTTTGTCATATTCTTCCCTCATGTATGAGACAAGTATATTTTTATAACTTTGATATATTTATGGGCATGTAACTAAGTATAGTTGATTACTTCATTGTGCTTGTTGTTTGAGTTCTTCAATAGTGGTATTTCTTTTGGAACTCTAGGAGACTGTCGGGGGTCTCGGGGTCCCTAATAATTATTTCTATTCTCACCCCTTCATAGGCTTTTCTGGCACCTTATTGTATCCTGTGAAGATGAAGAGCAGCTGGGCTAAGACTTGAGGGATCCAGGACAAGGCAGTACATGAAGGAGACGAGCTAATGTGGAGTGATGTGGATACGATCTCTACCTACCCTTCAGGTAGGATCCTCGGTGGACGATCATGGAGCTATTTTGTTTTTTAAGATGTTCGTGTACTTTTCAGTTGGTATTGTATTCTGGTCTCCTTTTAATTTTATTGCAATTTTTACAACAACAGTTTACTACGTGTTTTCTTCTTATTGGGTTCCTAGTTTTGTGTTTGTACATTTTTAAAGTAAATGTCTTCCCATTATAGGGATACACATTTTTTAAGGCTAGTCACCAACCCATGGCCTATAGATGGTGGGATTGGGGTTGTAATAGCACCCTCCCCAGGGGATGGGACATGACCAACTGATATCAGAGGAGTCAGTTCTACTGATGAAATAAGACTCTAATCTTTAAATAGTGAAATAATGTTAGTTGTTTGAGTGTATTTTTCTATCCGAGGAGTCCAGTGTTGGTGCGACGACCAACATGTCTATACATCAAGACCCTGAATTGTGATTTCCGACTTGGTGCACAAAAAAATTGATTGCTTGTATTTTGGTAGTGTTTTACTTTTGATCTATATGACTCAACTCACTAGGAATAACATTTTGACCATGGTGCACCGATTTTTATCATGATTCCATGGCGTAGATAGCTAGCTAGGATTTCTGATATAGTACACGATTACAACCCACCACGAGACAAGGCTCCGATGAAGGTCCCTTTTGCTATGTTGTCACTATAGGGTGGTGTACCACTAGAACCAAAACCCGTTGGGAATTAGATACCACCATCCACACTGGCAGACATTGCAAGCTAATTGAGAGCATTGGACAAGTTCCAGCGGTAGAGGCCTCTGATGTTTCGAGGCAAGAAAAATTCCTTGGCACTTGAGGACTGGTTGGAGACTGTGGATAAAGTTTTCCACCTAGTTTAGACACCAATAGAAGAGATGGTGATCCTAGCTACTAGTATTTTCCAGTGTGTGATAATGAGGATGGTCCGCAGTGTGAAGAGGCTTCGGTACAAGGACAGTTTCCCGAGATGGTACCTTCAGATAGTGTACCAGCTATATCATTGCCCGTTGGTCAGCATTTACAACTGGCAGTATCGGTAGAGGACACATGAAGTATTAGTGCCTTACACATTTTTCAGCATTAGATACCCCTTAGGTTCCATGGTGAGTGTAACTTACATGTGGCTAAGGACTGGCATGAGGAGGTGGATGAGTTTCCATCTTACCAGGGAACCATTCAATCTAATGGTGGTTTTGGTAGAGATCCTTCTACATGGCTCAGTAGAATGAAGATAGGGTTTAGATTACCCTGATCTTATGAAGAGTTGTCTTTTCTGTATAAAAGCTTGAGAAACATCCTCATAGAAGAGGGTATCATTCTAGAAAAAGTTAAGGGGTGAGTGTTCACTAGAGCTTTTACAGCTTCGGCAGGATGACCTGTCAGTAGCTGAATATTCATCGAGGCATACCGACCATCCCAGGTACTCGATGACTATAGTATAGTTAGTGATTCTGGGATTAAACCTTGGACCAGGGTGTGTTTATTGACATCTAAGCTAACTCTATTCCACTTTTCTTTCCTTCTTATGTTAGGGTGAAAGAGAGGACCTTTGTGGTTGAATGTTCTTTGGCTAAGGAGATACAACTAGGTAATATTTTCTGGGAGAAAGCAAGAAATGGACACCATTCTCAGAGACATGGGTGTGTAAAATGTTTTAGTAAAAGGAAGTGATAGGGACAACTGAATTTTCAGGGCAGCTAATGTGGAAGTGGAGTTAAGGGATTAACATGAGGTGGTATACATTTCGTCATGTTACAACCACCCCCACAATGTTGTCCCCATCATGCTCAGGGAGCTGGAGGACAGGGGATGGGAGTAGCTGAAAGTGGTCAAGGAGTGTGACCCAAGGGCTCTAGGAATTATTCTAGGTATGGTATGTGTCTACTACTAGCTGCCATATTAATAGACAAATGTACCAATCATTCCTTCTTTCCACGAATATTTTTCAAGATCTAGAGTTTCTGGTTAAACCGATGACTTAACCCTTACATATGGAGATACCATTGGGAGGTTACTCTATAATGACACTAATGATGATGGTGTGATTTGACACTTGAGGTGAGAGTTTCAATTGGAACCTCTTAGTGGCAGTATTGAGGCCTTAATATTTTAATTTGGGTAATGACTAGATATCAACGGTTCATACACAGATTGAATATTTTAGGCAAAAAAGATGTATTATATCTACATAATTGTAATGGGGTTTTCCTTGGTCGATGAAAAAGGAAACCCAGACATCACAAGATAAACTCATTCATTAGAGGGTGTAGCTGATCACTCTTGAGTCAGCCATCCTTACCATCTTGGAAATAAGAGTTTTGAGTTTTAAGTCCCCTATAGTATTGGCCGAGTGTGGGGACATATTTTCAAAATATGTTTCTAAGATTACCTCCCTGAAGGGAGAACTAATTCTTCGTGGGATTGGTATTATTAGATATTTTTACCATACTTTTCTAGGGTAACATCTCCCATGTTATCCTTGATGATGAAGGAGTAGCCTTTACTTGGGATGGAGAAATGCTAGGAGAGATTTCAGGAGATGAGACAGAGACTGAAGAGTACCCCCATCTTGAGCCCCCCAGAAAATGGTGTTGGGTATGTATTCTACTATTACACATCATGGAACAGACTAAGTTGTTTCCAGATTCCAGAGTAGGAATTTATCACCTACATCTCATGGTAGTTGAGAAAGCATGACTAGAACTATTCTACCCAAGACCTAGAGTTATCAAAAGTGGTCTTTGTGCAAAAGATATGGTGGAACTACATGATGGGTGACAATTTACTATTTACTCTAATCAAAAGATTCTCAGGTATATTTTATCATAGAAGGACCTGGACCTAAGGAAATGATGTTTGGTAGAGTTCTTGCATGACTATGACTTTGAGATAATCTATACTCTTAGGAAAGGGAAACGTGGTAATAGACACACTTAGCAGGAGGTCTGGTTTATAGAAGCTGAGTGAGGGATCAGAGCAGCTAGTCACGCTGTAGATATCATTCATGTATTAAGATGGAGTAGCTTATATATAGTCTATGACTTTCACTACCCCATTTATTCAACATGTTCGGGAGGAACATCTTTGGGACGTTAGCTGCGAGGCCTGACATGCTTAGATATCATCAGGATGGTCTCATGAATGAATTTTTTAAGGTGGGTAGGACACCATTATCTTTAAAGGATTCACCATGGTACTAGTGATGCTTCAAAATGAGGTTTTGAGGAAGATCCATACATCCCCTTTAACGATATATCATTGAGTGGAGAAAATATACTGAGACCTCCAGGGTCAGTACTGGTGTCTAGGGATATAGAAAGAAGTGGTAGAGTTTATACCATGATTCCTTATTTGTCAGCAAGTGAAGACTGCATAGAGCTGGAGGAAGTCTTTTGCTGACAGGAGACGAAGACCCTTGGGGGCTGAGGAGGTATAAGATGTCTTTCTAAGGGTCTCACCCCGATGAGGATTGTAGAGGTTTGACTGGGGCAACAAGCTATCTATAAGGTTCATCGGACCTTTCTAAATTCTCAGCATAGTGGGCGAGGTGGTGTACCAAATATATCTCCCCCCATAGATGCACCATGTGTACAATGTTTTCCATGTGTCCCATTTGAGGAGATGCATGCATGAATCATCACAATTTATTGACTAGGAAGAGTTGGACATTGACGATGATGCGACTTTTATGAAGTTTCCAGCGGAGATAGAGGATCGATAGGACCGAGTCCTTCATGGACAGTCAATCCCTCTAGTGCGAGTTAGGTGGCAGCATGGGTACCTTTAGAGAGGCACCTGAAATAGGGAGGCTCAGTTTCATGCTCAATACCCTTATTTGTTTGTTTTTTCATTGTGTTGCCTTTTGAGGATGCAAATACCTATGGTGGGGAGAATTTAATGCCCTGGAATTTCTGTATATGATTTTTTAATTATATGGAATTGTTTTGAGACTGCAAAATATGATGGTGTGTGTTTCTGGGGTCTGAAGTGCCTAAAATGATCTGGAGAAAATGTTAAGTTTAAAAATAGTGTGCATGAGTGGTTTTCATGAAAAAAGTGGAATAAATATTAAAACATTTCCCGGATAAGAAATACGAGGGCACCATAGTGTTCAGGATAGAAGGATTACTTTAGGCATGACTTAAGTTTAGTCTGTATAGGCCTCTTGTGAGAAAAACTGAAAATCTAATAATCGTAAATAAAATAATTAAATAAAGTTATTTTATTTTTAAATTCATATAACATAGGAAGGATGACTCAGAACAAAATTTTGATACCACCACTGTGCTTGTGAGGGTAAGCTTTATTTTCGAATATACTAACATTACCCCGAGGGGGTCAACATTGGATGTTCGTTTTTGGCAGTAAATAAAATAATTTAATAAAAAAAATTATTGTTAAAATTCATTAAATATAAATGGTAACTAGGATTAAAAATATGACATTACTATTGAGTTTTTAGGGAAGGGATTCTCCTAGGCAGAGCCTAGCCTCAATTGGCACTGGTTGAGGGTTTCTGGTAATAATTTTTGGAACATTTTTTAGGAACGTACAGTAAATGCATGGGTGGAACTTCCTATATTTTAACTCATTGATCTGATCAAAAACCTGATAGAACCATTGAATCCGTAGTGTCGAGATTCGCTTAAGGGAGTCTTAACTTCAACCGTAGTAGGTTGGGTGGAAAAGTTAATTTTTCGGACTTTTGAATGATTAATAAAATTACATGTTAAGTTATTTTATTTGTTTTATTTTTCACCTACGGATGAGAGCTGGTTGCAGGACCAATGACATGTAAAACCATTAAATGGCTTGACTCCCCTTTATTCTTGTATCCTCACTGTTGGAATATGAAAGGTTCCTATTAAAAGAACCCCCATTAATTAAACGATCATTATAAACCCTCCATATCAACTAATTATATAGAGCTTGGGAAGAGTTATTCACATGACTTCACTAAGCAACGATCCTCTGATAACATGTTGTGACACCAATCTCTTAGGAGACGTAGCCGGTTCTAGAAGGTGGTGATCAGCAACAATTAATCACAAGCCAAAGGATGAAATTTGAGCGGTAATGTTGGAAGCTTTTTACAGGGACAATGAACGCCGACTCTTCCTCAATTACAGGCATTCTACAACGATCTTGAGATAGGGAGTTTGATTAAAGTTCATATTTGATATTTTCTTAGCTTCTGTTCATTATTATATTAACGCAGAGAGTACATGCCCAACATACATGGCCAAGACCCCCACTGCTCCATTAAGTTGCATTCTTCAGGGATGTTTTTCTCAGGGTGATGGTAGTGAGAAGATGGTGGAAGTGCAGAAGAAACCACGAAACTTCAGGTGGGCCAAGTCAGTGGATGCCGTTGGTGGCTGGAGGATACCCACAGCTACCATCAGCTGGTGGTGGAGGGCTGCACTCGACAATGCGCCATAGCGGCCGAAGGCAGCCGACATGAGCCGAACGAACTGGACAAGGGGTGGCGCTCATAGGTGTCGGAGGTAGCAACAACCGCGGTAGGTGGAGAGTGGCGTGGCCCCACTGTAACACCCTGAGAATTTATGAAAAATATTCTTTTAATATCATTGATGTCTTGTGTTGTATGCTACAACAAGATTACCTTGCGCTACACACAACACTGTATGAGCTTGCAGTATACACAACACTATTATTGGATCATGTTACACACAATTTTGATAGTGTGTATATATATATATATATATATTAAATGTATAAATTAAATATGGTTGTATTCTATTATACGAAACAATGGAGGAGTCTTGCACAACACGCAACCCTGACTTGGCCTGCATTACACGCAATCACGACTTTCCTGGATAGTGTGTGTTGTACGCAATACCAGGCTTCACTAAACAACGATATATAGTTATAATATTATTATGAACTATCCGTTATGAATATTAGAAACTAAATTTTGAATTTTATAACATTATTATTCATCTTACACATTTTCTAGATCATGGTATGAGAACAAAATCAATTTTTTGAGTAAAATATGTATTTTTCAAAAAATGTAGTTTTGCCACCTTTTGATGGTGCACCCACCTTAAATCTTGTTTTTGACATGTCTATAAGTTCAATTTGACAAAATAAAATTCTTCCTTGGAATAAGGGTATAAAAATTTACTTTGGATAAATTTTTCATATTATTCTGATAACTTTCATATTTTAATGAATAGTAAAAACTCGCTATATTTTAATTAAAAACAACTTTTTTTCATTGCAGTAATTTTTATGGTTAGAATATATTTTTAATTGGTTTTAAAGTTTAATTAGAATATATTTTTACCATTTAATATAATGTTGGTCATTGGAATTAATTTCACTTTGAAATTGGATATAAACAAGTATCAATCTTTTGATAGTTATGGTTTCTTAAAAACACGCGATTTGTTTTGACGACAGGAACTAATTTTTAAATTAATTAATGCAACTGATATGTTTTTAATTTGGTAAAATAGAAATTATTTTTGAAATCATAATATCAAATATAGCTTAGGCCTAAATTTTGGTATTTTTCTGGAAACTTTCATTTATTGATGAATAGTGAAACTACTAAGTGGTATTTAAAAAAACTGAATTTTTCATAAAACATAATTTTGCCGCTTTTGTGAGTGGAATTTCGAAAATCTGAGAGACATGGTTAATATCAAAGACTAAAATGTTGTTCAATGAGATGAAAATAATTTTTTTGTGAATAGTAACTTTTTACTTTTTTAACCACGGTTAAAAGTAAATAAGGTAATTCAGGGTAAAAGTGTTATTATTATTACCTAACACATGTCCTAATTCTATTGGATAAGTGTAATTCGACCAACAACAACCTTAGGAATAAAATATGACCATTTAGGCCCACTTGGATTAGATTAGGACATTTATTATTAATTTATTTAAAGAAGGGTTAAAATAGTTAAAATCAAAGATTCATAACTAAATCATTTATAATATAGGGTAATATATAAGATAAATTCGACTATATATATTCATTAGAAAGATAAAAATATTTCCTACATAATGGTATTTTATTTATAATTTTTAGACATTAAATAATTTAATTTCCTTATGAGACAATGATGATGCAGTAATTATCTTATTAATGAAATATTGACATAATTGATGTTATAAATACCCAAATAAATGTCATTTGAGACTTTTTATGAATTAAAATAATTTTCTACGTTAATATGACATTTTAGTATTGATTTAATTAACTTTTTTCTAACTAATCATTCTGTTATGATTTTCACAAAACTCAATTACCAAATAGTATCAAAATTGACATAAAATAGTTTTTAAAACCAATATTATATTATAAATTTTTATTTTATTCCTAAAAATCTAAGGTTCGGCTAAATGACTTATATAAGGTTATATATATTAATAATAAACAACTTGGGGTTCTTTTAGCTTTTTATAGTATGTTTATTAACCTTATAGTGTAAGAAAACAAGAAGACACGGTGAAAGTAAAATTATTTATCTTAAGGTTAAATCTAAATGATAAGGTTAAAATAGAAACCTAAACTTGTCTAAATTTTATTGGATGGGAGGATTTATACCCATCCCCACATTAGATTCTAAATAAATCAATTTGGATCTATTATAAACTGAATATGACTTTATAATAAAATAATATTTTTTTGTTTTTCCAAAGGTACCCCTCTCCTCCCTTATAAAAGAGCACCTCCTCCCTCTCTTGCTCACACCACTTTGAGCCCTCAAGCTCGGCCAACCCCTGCCAAATTCTCTTCTCCACTTTGATAGAAACATCCAAGAGGTTCTGGTCTTCTTCAAAGACCAATTTTAGTGCCCTAAGAGGAGGTCTCAAAGAGGCGCTACAAAGAAGAGGTAATGTCTGTTACCGATTCTTTCAACTTTATTTCTTCTTCCACTCCTTCTTCATAGGTTGTTTCATTATGAATTAATAAAATCAGTATCACTCATATACTGATATTTTATTATAAGTATGAAACAACCCTATTTCACAATCTATCCATCCTACAGAAAACGAATTCACCGCTTGTGCGTACGTACGGAATACCATCTCCACACCGTGGTGTAATCTATTGTCCACCACCACCTTACTTGGATCGGTATAATGGTGTAAATAATAACTATTTATGATTATTTTAAAGTGATATTGATTCTGTAATAGTATACATAAACTCCAATAAAATTCCATGATCATGGGAACGATATCATCGCTCGTGCGTACGTACAGAATACCGTCTCCACGACGCGATGAGATTCATTATCAATGATTAACCATTCATAAATGATTATAAAGAATATATAATAAGTAATCATGAAATATATGAAATAATAATGATACTGGATTTATGTATATATATATGTATGACATCCAATTAATTCCATTTAATTCAATGAGGAAACGAAAAGAACGTTCATGCATACGTAAGGCCTACCGTCTCCATGAACGGTGTATTTATTTCCATTTATCGATCTATTATATATATGAATATTCTGAATATATATTATATATAAATCATGTTTTATATTCTGTAATTAATTAATCATGATCTATGTAATCATATGAATAATTACAAGTCAAAACACGGATGACAAATGAAACGATTTTACCCAAAACACTCTTTAACATGGAATTTACAAAAGAACAGGTAATATAAAGTCATAAGTGAACCATATATGATATCATAACAATGAATATGATTCTTTAATAAGTCAATGACATTATTTAAATCATTATACAGGAGTTTCGGATACGTACGAAGCATATCGAACCTAAGCTAAGGGATAATGTTGCAATCTCAATTGTTTTCTATCTGAGATTGCTTATACGGATGTATTTACTGGGGTTATATTTATCATCCATGTCCAAGTTTTATAAAAAAAAATCATGTATTTTTAAAGTCCTTTTTACCCATTTTTGACTTTTACTACATGGTATGTATGGAATCATTCTTTTACGAGGTACTTTTTGACTTTTCCGGCAAAAGTACGAGATGAATGTTTTTTTAACTTATACGGCACGAAAGGATTTTTTTACGGTTTTATAAAGAATTATTTTCATGAAGCTTACTCCAAAATATTCCATGAATATTTTCAACAAAATCATTTTCTTTTAAAATTGCCTGACATTTTGTGAAAAGAAAATGATTTTGAAGAAGAAGGGATATTTTCCTCAAGAATTCATTTCAAGTGTTTTATCAAAACCATTTTCCAAATAAGATGAAATTATTTCATATGTGTATGTATCAGGAATAATATCTCTATGATTTACATGGTTTCACATTTCTTATTATGAAATGATATCCATTTCATTTATATGGATTAGGTGATGATGGGATTATTTTTATGAAACCCATTTTAATCGTTGGGTTATTATGAATGATGTATGTTTATTTTGTGGCACATGTAAGAATGATTTCATTATGAGATGTGTGGGACCTATATCTCCCTCCAATGCATTTGATAAAGATTTATATCTCATGTGATAGACATGGCTGGAATCGTAAGTTAATCTGGTTCAGTATTACAGGACTGGAACGAGGAGTGAACTCGATTCAGAAAGGGACTTTGTCCACTAAGATGGTCTTGGCAGCAATGCCTTGGCTACTATGGAAATCATTACATGTGATTAATGGATGCCACAATTACATGTTTTATTCCCATGTTATTTTATCATGGTTTATGTTCCATTATGATCTATGCCTTATGTACTTCCAGGTTTTATGTCGTTGGTCAGGATTTTGATGTTTAAACATTATGTTCATGTTTTTAAGTTCAAATGTATATGGTATGTTTATTTGATCCTTGCTTACCCATACTGAGCATTTGAGCTCACCCTTTTTATGTTATATTTTCCCCCAGGATCAAAAGAAAGGTTTTAGGTAAGGAAACAAAAAGTGGAAGATCTTTATGGTAGATGTTGAAGATCTTTCACCACGATTAGAAGATTACATTCCAAGTTTCCAAAGACACTAAACTATTACGGTACTCATGTGTCTGTTTTTGTTATGTATTAAGTATTCCGCAAAATTAATGTAATGTCCATGTACGTCAAGCTTCAGGTCTCTACAGTTGGTATCAGAGGAAAGGTTTAGTCAACCTTTGGAAACTAGGATGCAAAAACGATAGTGATATCCCTAGAGATATTTCTAAGGTATATCTAGGGATGTCCCTAAGGATAAGTATACTCTTAGAATATAGTCCTATAAATATGGTAACAATCTTAGAATTTAACCTATGCTGTTAGATATTGAGGGTTCTCCCCCTTTACTATTTTGTTTTCCCTAGCATGATTTTTTCCTCTCACACCATTTTTTTTTGGGTTTTAGAAAATGGATGGAAATAGGAAGATTCATGATAATAGAGGATATGACGGACAATGGAATGATATTCTTCATGAGAAATCAAATGAAATGGGATTTGGAAGTCTAAACATCGTTATTATGCCTAATCAGAAATCTCATAATATGATCAATAATATCAACTTTGGTAAATTTCCCGACTCAGATAATAAGAGAAAGATGGAATTTCATGATGATCACAGAGGAAATAAAGTTCAATTTTCCTCATGTAAATCATGTGGGAAGAGGCATCAGGGAGATTGTTTCAAAGGAACTGGAAGATGCTTTGGGTGTGGAAAAGAAGGACACAAAGCCAACAAGTGCAAAGGAAAAGGTTCAGTTAACACCATGGATGAGGATAATGGTATTGCTATGACTCAACAATGATTAAATGTTTTAAATGTGGAATGTATGGGCATTATGAAAACCAATTCCCTAAGGTAAAGTATCATAAAGAGAATCAGTACGGTCTTATGGGTAGTATTTATGTTGATGATGATGAAGAGACTACAAATGATATGTGAGATGAAATAATTGTTGAAGCTAGATCAATGGTTTAAGAAGTTAGTGGAATGATTACATGTTTATCAAGTGTAATGTTGTATAAGTAATATCATGGTACTATGGAATAAAGAGACATCTAAGGATTTTTACACTGTTGTCTTTCCTTATGTTTTGAAAGTATATGTTGAATGGTAACAGTAACCATGGAAGGTTATTCAGATATTTTTGGAAAGTAGATGATATGCACATAATGAAGGAATAAGAAGATAATGAGATGTTTGATTGTATTCATGAGCTCATGATTGATATAATGACTAAGTGATATCATGGTTTGAGTATATAGAATTTTGAGGATTTTGGTATGTGGAAAGTGTTGACTTTTAACTGCATTCGTGTTTTCACTAAGGTTCAATGGGTAATCATTTTTCAAGAGAATACATGATTAAGGCCTTCAAATGTTTGGAATGTGACCAACAAGACATATCTTATGATATATGGGGATCAACGATGGTATTACCATGCTTGTTATATGAAATCTCTGGTAATCGTTTTCACTATATTATGAGAGTGGACTGCAATATTATGGATAAGCCTAAAGATTGGAATGGATTATGTTGGACATAAGTTAGTATTTTTTAAGGATAAAGGTTTTTTCGATATTATTGAAGGGATGTTATAGTAATATAGTTTTAGAAAAAGGACAACCTGCAGGATGGGCGATAACCCATCGCGTCGGACAAGGCTGTGGGAATCGAACCCACAACCGAAGTGCAACTGGCCTTTATTGCCTACCACTAGCCTACATGAAGTCCCTGGTTAGTAGAATCTAGTTTTATTTTATTAAGCAGTATGATATATGAAGTATAAGTTCAGTTATGGAACCATATACGATTAATCTAACCATAATATGGACTTATAACTTTTGCTAACCTTTTGTTTGAAATAGATGTAATGACCCATCATTCTATCACATGATCTACTAACACATCACGAATAACAAATTCAACTTCATTTCTTTAAGGGATGAAGTGGAAATTGTTCAATTCATGAACAACAGTGAGATTGTACCAAAATCATGTAAGTATTTCTTTTAATTCATCAACTTTAGGGAAATGATCTTGAAAACCAAAAATGTTGTCCTAGTTCCCTTATATCCGATGAATCAGATGGTACCTTAGATCATCACAAATCTATGGCTTTTTTATTTTTGGCTTTTTCATAGCCATGTTCTCTACCACTCTCCATCAAAACATGATGGTTAGGTTTCTTTTTCATATCCATATTTTCACCTATGTTCTCTTACGAGGAAACCCAGTGATGAGTTAATTTGGGTAACCGTTACATTTCATACTTTAGTTTTTAAATCCAAGTTTTGGTATTCCTTTTTACGATGTGGGTTTTTATTAAACAAACTTTCGAGTAGTAAACCATTTATAACCCCAACGAATTTCGAGGGAGAAATTCATTTTAAGGGGGGTAGAATGTAACACCCCAAGATTTTATGAAAAATATTTTTTTAATATCATTGATGTCTTGTGTTGTATGCTACAACAAGATTACCTTGCACTACACGCAACACCGTATGAGCTTGCAGTATACACAACACTATTCTTAGATCATGTTACACACAATTTTGATAGTGTGTATATATATATATATTCAATGTATAAATGAAATATGGTTGGATTCTGTTATACGAAACAACGGAGGAGTCTTGCACAACACGCAAACATGACTTGTCCTGCATTACACGCAATCACGACTTTCCTCGATAGCGTGTGTTGTACGCAATACCAGGCTTCACTAAACAACGATATACAGTTATAATATTATTATGAACTAGCCTTTATGAATAGTATCAACTACATTTTGAATTTTATAACATTATTATTCATCTTACACATTTTCTAGATCATGGTATGAGAACAAAATAAATTTTTCGAGTAAAATAAGTATTTTTCAAAAAATGTAGTTTTGCCACCTTTTGAGGGCGCACCCACCATAAATATTGTTTTTGACATGTCTATAAGTTAAATTTGACAAAATAAAATTCTTCCTTGGAATCGGGGTATAAAAATTTACTTTGGATAAATTTTTCATACTATTCTGATAACTTTCATATTTTAATGAATAGTAAAAACATGCTATATTTTAATTAAAAAAAACTTTTTTTCATCGCATTAATTTATATGGTTAGATTATATTTTTTATTTTATTAAAGTATAATTAGAATATATTTTTACTATTTAATCCAATGTTGGTCATTGGAATTAATTTCACTTTGAAATTGGATATAAACAAGTTTCAATCTTTTGATAATTATTGTTTCTTAAAAACACGCGATTTGTTTTGACGAAGGGAATTAATTTTTAAATTAATTAATGCAACCGATATGTTTTGAATTTGGTAAAATAGACATCATTTTTGAATTCATAAAATCAAATATAGCTTAGGCCTAAATTTTGGTATTTTTCTGGAAACTTTCATTTTTTGATGAATTGTGAAACCACTAAGTGGTAATTAAAAAAACTGAATTTTTCATAAAACATAATTTTACCACTTCTATGAGTGGAATTTCGAAAATCTGAGAGACACGGTTAATATCAAGGACTAAAATGTGGTTCAATGAGGTGAAAATAATTTTTGGTGAATAGTAACTTTTTACTTTTTTTTACCACGGTTAAAAGTAAATAAGGCAATTCATGGTAAAAGTGTTATTATTATTACCCTATCACATGTCCTAATTATATTGAATAAATGTAATTCGACCAAAAACAACCTTAGGAATAAAATATGACCATTTAGGCCCACATGGATTAGATTAGGACATTTATTATTAATTTATTTAAAGAAGGGTTAAAATAGTTAAAATCAAAGGTTAATAATTAAATCATTTTTAATATAGGGTTATACATAAGATAAATTCGACTATAAATATTCATTAGAAAGATAAAACTATTTGTCACGACCCGCCCTCGGGGTCCGTGCCGTGACTACCCCAAGCCTGCCTTCCATAGGCCAGGGGCTGGCGACTAGCACCAAGGTGTAAATCCCAGTAAAAAGGGAAGGCATTGCCTTTGAAAAGTAAACAAACACCACAGAGTAAGCAAGCGGAAAGTAAACACTAAACAAAAGCAGAGTACAACTGAAAGTGCGGAAAAGTAAATGGGCCAGAATACAAACCCAAACTGAAAGTAAAGTACAACTCGAAAGGGAAAACAACAACTGAAAAGTAAAAGCCGCTACTCCGAGCTGTCCACTGGAAATCCCACCTGAAGGGTGGGTACAGATAGCTCCTCTGCTCCACGGGTCCCGCCGTCCGCTCTGAGCACGTCTCGCCCAGTGGTCCACCTCCGGGTACCGTCCCGCTCTGCAAGCCCCAGCTAAGGTCAACGTTGTCCGTCGTCTGCAACCAACACAACGTAGTGCGGGCAAAGCCCGTGCAGGGGTGAGTATAAGCTACTCAGTAGGGACCCCGAGACCCCTGAAGGTCTCTCAAATCCACAAAGGATAAACCACGAAGAAAAGTAACAATCACGAAGTAATAACCGACACTGCTTAGGTATATGCCCATACATATACCTAAGTCATCAATTCAAATACGCTCTAACCTCCGAGCCCAAGTACAACTCAGTCCACACAGGAAAGTAAACGTATTCCACACAGGAAAGCAAAACGTAATCCACACAGGATTGCACAACACAATCCACACAGGAAAGCAATAGGATTCAGCTCACACAGGTATACTTCTTCAAAGGACGATAAAGATGATCACTGATCCATCTAAGTCGTCGAACCCACGAAGGATCGATAGGTAACTAACCCCCGCAAAGACCCACACAGGATCGGGCCCACACAGGACCTGTAGGCGTTGGTTCACACAGGACGGCTGAGCGCAAGGACCCACACAGGATCGGACCCACACAGGATCGGGCCCACACAGGACATGTAGCACTGATCCACGTAGGATCGCTGAGTGCTGAAGTCGTCGTCGTCGAATCCACACAGGATCTCTGTACTGTCGTCGTCGCAGTCACAGTAGCAGTAGTAGCAGTAGCAGTCACAGTAGCAGTAGTAGCAGTAGCAGTCACAGTAACAGTCGCAGCCAGCACTAGGGTTCCTGCACACAGCAAGCTCGTTCGGAGAGTCCGCTCCACGAGCCGAGAGGCTGATACATCAACTGTCACGAAGACCAGAGTTGATGTATCCAAAAGTTCCGTATCGTCAACAGGAACTCAACGCAACAGACGGTGCGTCGATCGGACGCCCGGTCTGAGAGTTATTGGCATTTTCGTCCCCGGGGCCCGGTTGGTTTTTAAGGCAAAACAAACCCGACCGTACTCCACCTGCATCCAAACCTCGGGCGTAGTATGCCAAAAGATCCGTCTCATTAAGAGGAACACAACACGGCTGACGGCACGTCAATCGGACGTCCGTAGCTCAAGATATGAGTGTTTCCGCTCCGAAGGCCCGGTAGGTTTCGTGAACGAACCAACCCGGCCGAACTCAAAGTAATCCGAAACCTTGAGTGCGATATACCGAATCGACCGTCTCGATCCAAGGATCGTGTTGCCGCAGACGGTTCGTCAATCGGAGGTCCGAGGATCAAGTTATGGCCAAAAGACCGTAAAAGATTCGAAACGGGGGGTCCGGGTCCGGGCCGACCCGGCCCGACCCCCCCTGGGTCGGCCCGAACCGGGTCGGCCCGAACCGGGTCGACCCGACCCGGGTCCGACACGGCCCGGCTGACCGGCCGGCCGGCGGCGCGGTGGCGCGGCGGCCTGGCGGTAGCGCGGCGGCCCGGCGGTAGCGCGGCGGCCCGGCGGTAGCGCGGCGGCCCGGCGGTAGCGCGGCGGCCCGGCGGTAGCGCGGCGGCCCGGCGGTAGCGCGGCGGCCCGGCGGTAGCGCGGCGGCCCGGCGGTAGCGCGGCGGCCCGGCGGCAGGCGGGGCGGCCTGGCGGCAGGCGGGGCGGCCCGGCGGCATGCGGGGGGACAAAGCCCCCGCTGATTGAGGGGCGGCGCGGCATATAGCCGCGCCCTTTTTGCAAACCCCCCCCCCCCCACGTGGGGGGCTTGATTGAAAGGAAACGGGGGGCTTCCTGCCCCCCTCAAGGAAACCGCCCCCCTCATTAAGAGGGGGGTTTTGACTAGCCGGCCGGGGGATTAATTCCCCCGGTTTACTGCCATCCGGCCGGCCAGCTGGCCGGCCGGTTTTCTCCAACGGGACCGGAAATTCCGGTCCCGCTTTCGGCTTCCGACGCCGGCGGCCCGGCCGCCGGTCTTCTCTTCCGCCGCGGCCCGGAACCGGCCGCGGTTTTCGTCGTCCGGCGCGGTGCGACGGCACCGCGCCCCTTCGCCGCGCATTAGATTCCCTTCGACGCGGCGCGACGGCGTCGCGTTCCTTATGATTCTTCCATGGCACGGCGCGACGGTTCCGCGAAATTTAATCATATTACTATCCGTGTGGTGCGACGGTACCGCGCCACTTTGCTTCCACCCTCAAGATAGAACAAAAAGAACGATGGAGGGGGTTCGGCCGTGTTCATGCGGTCCGGCCCCCTCACGTTAAATAAAATAATAACTCAATTTAAAATATTAAAATTCCTCACGTTAGTCATGCGAACCATGAGCAAGAATAGAATAATTAAACAATAAATAACAACCCCTACCTTGGGTATAAGTTCGAGGATTTTCCAACGTCCGCGGAAGTCAACGTCGCGGAGAGCGGGCATCGCGGTCGTCGTTCATCAATTCCGTTGACGAAGAGATGCGTCCGATGTGATACGTCGTTGGGGAAACCTCTTATGTCGACGAAGGGAATCCGAGGAGAAAGCGACGTTCCCTCTCGTTGACACGGAAGACGAAGAAGAGCGGAGCGGCGTTCTTCGTCGGAGCTTGAGCGTTCTTCGTCAAGATGAGCGTTCTTCGTCAAGATGAAGAAGATGGAGGAAGAGCTCTCAAAATGAAATCCACACAAGTTGGCTAACAAAATAAAATAAGATCCCTCCTTATTTTATTTACCAAGCCAAGGAATTCAAAACTTCAAATTCAAAAACATAACACTTAATTAATTAACATGTCATGTGTAATTAATTAGATGTTAAGTTTACAAACATCTAAGAGGGAGAGAGGGGAGTTTAAGGGGGAAGTTGAGAGGTTTAGGTTCGTGTGGGTCCCACCACACTTAATCCTCTCAAGGGAGGTTAAGTGGGTGTGGGTCCCACCCCTAACTCCTTTTGAGAGGAGTTAACCTACAAAAGTGAAATAAAAAGAATCCACATTTTTTTATTCAACTTTTTATAAATCTCCCAAAAACTAACTTTCAACCCGCAACAAACGCAACTTCTGAAAAGGTCTCTTTAAGCGAATATCGGCGCTGTGAGTTCATCGGTGCCCTCGGATTTCAATTCCGAGCACCAGATCAAAAGTTAGGAAAACCCGCTCGTTCGTTCACTGAACGTACCCGAGCCAAACTTCGGAAATTAATTCCGGGCACTCCGGGCCTCGGAATCAGGTGCCGTCTGAAACCGCGCTCTTGTAAAATTCTAAAGAAAATTAAGAAAAAATTTCCCTTGAATTTTACGGGTCTTTACATTACTCTCACCTCAGGGCTTTACGTCCCCGTAAAGATATATCAAAACTAGGGAAACAAATGAGGGTACTGAGCACGCATCTGAGCCTCCCGCTCCCATGTGCTCTCCTGGAGATTCCCGTGCTGCCATCTGATGCGCACAAGAGGTATCGATCGCCCACGCAGGACCCGCTCCTATCGATCCTCTATCTCCACCGGGACCTCCGTAAAAGTCGCCCCATCGTCAACGTCAAGCTCCCCATGGTCAATGATGTGCGTCGGGTCGTGCACGTATCTCCTCAGCTGAGATACGTGGAAGACGTCGTGCACCCGGTGCAACTGAGGTGGTAGAGCCAGGCGATAAGCCACCTCACCAATCCTGCTGAGAATCTGGAAGGGTCTGATGAAGCGCGGAGATAACTTGCCGCCTCGGCCAAATCTCCGAATACCACGTCGAGGTGAGACCCGCAAGAAGACGTGGTCGCCATCCTCGAACTCTAGTGGCCTCCGCCTCCTGTCAGAATATGACTTCTGCCGGCTCTGAGCTGTCCTCATCTGCTCCTGGATGACCTGGACCTTCTCTGTCGTGGCCTGGACCATCTCCGGTCCCACCAGTGCTGACTCTCCGGGGTCTATCCAGCACAAAGGAGATCTACAAGGTCGGCCGTACAACGCCTCGTACGGTGCCATCCCGATGGTGGAGTGGTAGCTGTTGTTGTACGCAAACTCCACCAAGGGTAGGTGGTCCTCCCAGCTACGACCAAAGTCGAGGACACATGCGTGGAGCATGTCCTCGAGAGTCTGAATGGTCCTCTCCGTCTGACCATCCGTCTGAGGGTGAAAGGCTGTGCTAAGACATAGTTGCGTCCCGAACGCCTCCTGTAACCCCTTCCAAAGCCGGGAAGTAAAGCGGGCATCTCGATCGGAGACGATAGATGATGGTACGCCGTGGAGCCGCACAATCTCCTGAACGTAGAGACATCCAAAGCTCTCTACTGATCCCTTCTCTCTGATGGGTAAGAAGTGTGCCGACTTGGTGAGTCGGTCAACAATCACCCAGATGGAGTCGTGACCTCTGGAAGTGCGTGGAAGTCCAGTCACGAAGTCCATAGATATGCCGTCCCACTTCCACTCCGGAACCTCCAAGGGCTGTACCAAGCCTGCTGGTACCTGATGCTCTGCCTTCACCTGCTGGCAGGTAAGGCATCGAGAAACGAACTCTGCTACAGCCTTCTTCATGCCCGGCCACCAGTGCTGTCGTCTGAGGTCCTGGTACATCTTCGCCACTCCAGGATGTACCGCCAAAGGAGAAGTGTGAAACTCCCTCAGCACTTCCTCTCGCAAAGCTACTGGTACCATGGTACGTCCTCTGAAAAGGATGTCGTGCTCTGCTCCAAGGGAGAAACCATCAGGTGCCTGTCCCCAGGATATCTGAGCACGCCATGTCTCACAGTCAGCGTCCTCACGCTGTGCCTCCCTGACTCGCTACTGAAGTGGAGGAGTGACTGTGAGAGACTGAAGGAAGGCTGCTCCATCACTATCCACGAAGGATATCTGTAAAGAGGCTAGCTGCTCTGTCGCCTCCTCAAGTAGCTGAATGCCCGTCCTCCTGCTGAGGGCATCGGCTACTACGTTCCCCTTCCCAGGAGTATAGACTATCTCAAAGTCATAGTCCTGGAGGAACTCGAGCCATCGCCGCTGTCTCAGGTTCAAGTCCTTCTGCGAGAAAATATACCTGAGACTCTGATGGTCAGAAAAGACTGTAAAGCGCTCGCCCATCAGATAGTGTCGCCATGTATTCAGAGCGAAGACAACTGCTGCTAGCTCCAGGTCATGGGTAGCGTAGTTCTGCTCATGCGGCCTCAACTGACGTGATCCATAGGCGATCACGGCCCGCTCCTGCATCAGAACACATCCGAGTCCGGTCCCTGATGCATCGCAGTAGACTACGTACCCTACTCCCTCCTCAGGAAACCTCAAGATAGGTGCGCTAGTCAATCTCTGTCTCAGCTCCTGGAAGCTCTGCTGACATCTGTCAGACCACACGAAGGGTTTCCCCTTCTTCGTCAAAGCTGTGAGTGATGCCGCAACTCTAGAGAAGTCTGGCACGAATCTCCGATAGTATCCAGCTAGTCCCAAGAAACTCTGAACCTCAGTCACGCTCCTGGGTGGCTCCCAAGCTAACACTGCCTCAATCTTCGCGGGATCCACTGCAACTCCCGCCTCAGAGATAACGTGACCCAAGAAGTGGACCTCACGTATCCATAACTGGCACTTCGAGAGCTTACCATAAAGCTGGTGCTCTCGGAGTGTGTCTAGTACAACTCGCAAGTGATAGGCGTGCTCCTCCTCTGACGCAGAGTAAATCAGAATGTCGTCGATGAAGACCACGACGAACCGATCGAGGTATGGCTGAAAGATCCTATTCATGAGAGCCATGAACACTGCTGGAGCATTGGTTACACCGAAAGGCATAACCAAGAACTCATTGTGGCCATACTGACATCTGAAGGCCGTCTTCTGCACATCCTCGTCTCTGACTCTGAGTTGATGATAGCCTGACCTGAGGTCTATCTTCGAGAACCACCGTGCCCCCTTGAGCTGATCAAAGAGGTCATCAATCCTCGGTAGCGGATACTTGTTCCTCACTGTCACCTGGTTTAGGCGACGATAGTCAACACAAAGTCGCAAGCTCCCGTCCGCCTTCTTGGCGAATAAAATCGGGGAAGCCCAGGGTGAAACACTGGGTCGGATGAACCCCTTGCCCTGCAAGTCCTCCAACTGTACCCGTAGCTCTCGAAGCTCGGCGGGGGCCATCCGATATGCTGGAGTGGATATCGGGGCTGTCCCGGGGTACAATTCAATATAAAATTCTACCTCTCTGTGAGGAGGTAGCCCTGGAACGTCGTCGGGAAAAACGTCCGCAAACTGATCCACCACTGCAGGAAAACCAGGACTCCGCACGTCAACTGCTCCAAGGATAAGGCTAGCCAACTGATGAGTGATGGGCTGTCCTCTCCTCCGCGGAAGTCCATCCTGTGCTGCAAAGGCTCCCTTCTCGCCGGTGAAGGTGAACCTGCTCTCGTCGGTGCGTACACATCGCACCTTGCGCCTAAAACAGTCAATCTGTGCATGGACCGTAGATAGCCAATCCATGCCCAAGATGACGTCGTAAGGCCTCGACGCTGCTACAAGAAGATCCCAGCCGAAGCTCTCGCCTCCTAGAGTAAGCTCACACTGCCGGCACCAGTGCGTAATCGTCGAGTCTGCTCCCGTAGGAGTCTCTAGCCGTAAGGATCGAGCCAACGGCTCTGTCGGAATCTCCGAGCTCCGAACAAGGGCAGAGGCTATGAAAGAGTGACTCGCTCCTGTGTCTATAAGAACTGCAGCAAGGGTGGAGTAGACACAGATAGTACCTCGAATCATCTCGGGTGCGCCGTGGTCGTAGGCCTCTGCTGCCTGGAGCTGTGCCTGTCGCTGCCCGCCAGCTCCCTGTGGTCGGGGTGGACCTCCTGGTGGTGGTGGTGGCAGAGCCTCAAAGCGTCGCCCACCACCGGCTGCTCGTCCAGCTCCTCTGCCTCGTCTGCCTCCTCCCTGCGGACCGCCACGGTCGACCCTCTGCCTCTGCCTCGGTGGTCCATCAACTGACTGCTGCTCCTCGGCACGGCGGGTCGGGCAGTCACGAGCCATGTGGCCCTGCCCGCCGCATGAGTAGCACTGTCTGCCTCTCGAATGACTGGCTCCTCGCTGTGTGCCCCGCACTGCTGAGCCAGTGCCCTGAGATCGTCTGCCCGAAGGTCTGGTCTGTCTGGACCCCTGAGTCATCCGTCGACTGCCTGCTGCAGATGACTCTGCCACGTGCCGCCCTGCGGTGGGTCTCTGTGCTGGTGTAGACTCAGCAAGGAAGCTCTCGATCAGAAGAGCCCGCTCCAGTACTCCTGTCTGAGTCGGTATGCTGAGGGAGATCAGCGATGCCCTGATCTCGTGTCTCAAACCCTGCTCGAAGGTCCGGGCCCGGAAGAATGGGTCCCGTACCATGTCGGTCGAGTAGCGCGAGAGATCGGTAAATCTCGCTGAGTACTGAGCGACCGTCATGCTGCCCTGCCGCAGCTGAAGAAGCTCCTGGATATGCACCGCACGAAGGGTGGCTGGGACGAACTCCGAGCGGAAGAGGCTCTCAAAGTCCGTCCAAAGAAGAGATGTCTCATCGTGCACCTGGAGCATCAGGATCCACCGTCGTCCTGCTGTTGCATGTAGTAGGCTCGCAGCGAGGATCACCATGAGGTCTGCTGGTGTCCTCACTAGCCTAAACACTCGTACTACTACCTCCAGCCAGTCCTCTGCTTCCTGGGGATCCGTCTCCCCGCGAAACCTGGGCGGTCGCTGGCGCTGAAACTCATGCAGTGCGCTGAGGCGACGTGCATCGTCAGCGGCTGCTGCTGGAAGCATCGGGGGCTCGGCGGGTAGAGCTACCGCTGGTGCCACTGCTGGCAAAGGGCCCTGCACCGAGGCCTCGTCGCTCGGTGGGCTGTCGTCATGCTCGACTCTCGGAACCCTAGTTGGCTGCCGTCGTGGGGCCATCCTGAAAAGGAAACAGGTGCGCCACGGTCAGAACAGTATACCTGGTGAGCTGATATAAGTAATCACAAAGAAAACTTTGAAACACAGACGCAATCAATGTTTTCGTGCATTAAGTCGGAAATCAGAAGTCAGGGTCCTGGTGTACGGATACGTCGGCCGCCGCACCAACACTGGACTCCCTGGACTGATAACCACACTCAATACGCTAAACATTATTGCTTCACATAGAAAAGATCAGAGTTTGCGGTAGAACCGAACACCTCTGATACCAATTTGTCACGACCCGCCCTCGGGGTCCGTGCCGTGACTACCCCAAGCCCGCCTTCCATAGGCCAGGGGCTGGCGACTAGCACCAAGGCGTAAATCCCAGTAAAAAGGGAAGGCATTGCCTTTGAAAAGTAAACAAACACCACAGAGTAAGCAAGCGGAAAGTAAACACTAAACAAAAGCAGAGTACAACTGAAAGTGCGGAAAAGTAAATGGGCCAGAATACAAACCCAAACTGAAAGTAAAGTACAACTCGAAAGGGAAAACAGCAACTGAAAAGTAAAAGCCGCTATTCCGAGCTGTCCACTGGAAATCCCACCTGAAGGGTGGGTACAGACAGCTCCTCTGCTCCACGGGTCCCGCCGTCCGCTCCGAGCACGTCCCGCCCAGTGGTCCACCTCTGGGTACCGTCCCGCTCTGCAAGCCCCAGCTAAGGTCAACGCTGTCCGTCGTCTGCAACCAACACAACGTAGTGCAGGCAAAGCCCGTGCAGGGGTGAGTATAAGCTACTCAGTAGGGACCCCGATACCCCTGAAGGTCTCTCAAATCCACAAAGGATAAACCACGAAGAAAAGTAACAATCACGAAGTAATAACCGACACTGCTTAGGTATATGCCCATACATATACCTAAGTCATCAATTCAAATACGCTCTAACCTCCGAGCCCAAGTACAACTCAGTCCACACAGGAAAGTAAACGTATTCCACACAGGAAAGCAAAACGTAATCCACACAGGATTGCACAACACAATCCACACAGGAAAGCAATAGGATTCATCTCACACATGTATACTTCTTCAAAGGACGATAAAGATGATCACTGATCCATCTAAGTCATCGGACCCACGAAGGATCGATAGGTAACTAACCCCCGCAAAGACCCACACAGGTTCGGGCCCACACAGGACCTGTAGGCGCTGGTTCACACAGGACCGCTGAGCGCAAGGACCCACACAGGATCGGACCCACACAGGATCGGGCCCACACAAGACATGTAGCACTGATCCACGTAGGATCGCTGAGTGCTGAAGTCGTCGTCGTCGAATCCACACAGGATCTTTGTACTGTCGTCGTCGCAGTCACAGTAGCAGTAGTAGTAGTAGCAGTCACAGTAGCAGTAGTAGCAGTAGCAGTCACAGTAACAGTCGCAGCCAGCACTAGGGTTCCTGCACACAGCAAGCTCGTTCGGAGAGTCCGCTCCACGAGCCGAGAGGCTGATATATCAACTGTCACGAAGACCAGAGTTGATGTATCCAAAAGTTCTGTATCGTCAACAGGAACTCAACGCAACAGACGGTGCGTCGATCGGACGCCCGGTCTGAGAGTTATTGGCATTTTCGTCCCCGGGGCCCGGTTGGTTTTTAAGGCAAAACCAACCCGACCGTACTCCACCTGTGTCCAAACCTCGGGCGGAGTATTCCAAAAGATCCGTCTCATTAAGAGGAACACAACACGGCTGACGGCACGTCAATCGGACGTCCGTAGCTCAAGATATGAGCGTTTCCGCTCCGAAGGCCCGGTTGGTTTCGTGAACGAACCAACCCGGCCGAACTCAAAGTAATCTGAAACCTTGAGTGCGATATACCGAATCGACCGTCTCGATCCAAGGATCGCGTTGCCGCAGACGGTTCGTCAATCGGAGGTCCGAGGCTCAAGTTATGGCCAAAAGACCGTAAAAGATTCGAAACGAGGGGTCCGGGTCCGGGCCGACCCGGCCCGACCCCCCCTGGGTCGGCCCGAACCGGGTCCGACCCGGCCCGGCTGACCGGCCGGCCGGCGGCGCGGCGGCCTGGCGGTAGCGCGGCGGCCCGGCGGTAGCGCGGTGGCCCGGCGGTAGCGCGGCGGCCCGGCGGGAGCGCGGCGGCCCGGCGGTAGCGCGGCGGCCCGGCGGCAGGCGGGGCGGCCCGGCGGCAGGCGGGGCGGCCTGGCGGCAGGCGGGGCGGCCCGGCGGCATGCGGGGGGACAAAGCCCCCGCTGATTGAGGGGCGGCGCGGCATATAGCCGTGCCATTTTTGCAAACCCCCCCCCCCCACGTGGGGGGCTTGATTGAAAGGAAACGGGGGGCTTCCTGCCCCCCTCAAGGAAACCGCCCCCCTCATTAAGAGGGGGGTTTTGACGAGCCGGCCGGGGGATTAATTCCCCCGGTTTACTGCCATCCGGCCGGCCAGCTGGTCGGCCGGTTTTCTCCAACGGGACCGGAAATTCCGGTCCCGCTTTCGGCTTCCGACGCCGGCGGCCCGGCCGCCGGTCTTCTCTTCCGCCGCGGCCCGGAACCGGCTGTGGTTTTCGTCGTCCGGTGCGGTGCGACGGCACCGCGCCCCTTCACCGCGCATTAGATTCCCTTCGACGCGGCGCGACGGCGTCGCGTTCCTTATGATTCTTCCATGGCACGGCGCGACGGTTCCGCGAAATTTAATCATATTACTATCCGCGTGGTGCGACGGCACCGCGCCACTTTGCTTCCACCCTCAAGATAGAACAAAAAGAACGATGGAGGGGGTTCGGCCGTGTTCATGCGGTCTGGCCCCCTCACGTTAAATAAAATAATAACTCAATTTAAAATATTAAAATTCCTCACGTTAGTCATGCGAACCATGAGCAAGAATAGAATAATTAAACAATAAATAACAACCCCTACCTTGGGTATAAGTTCGAGGATTTTCCAACGTCCGCGGAAGTCAACGTCGCGGGGAGCGGGCGTCGCGGTCGTCGTTCGTCAATTCCGTTGACGAAGAGATGTGTCCGATGTGATACGTCATTGGCGAAACCTCTTATGTCGACGAAGGGAATCCGAGGAGAAAGCGGCGTTCCCTCTCGTTGACACGGAAGACGAAGAAGAGCGGAGCGGCGTTCTTCGTCGGAGCTTGAGCGTTCTTCGTCAAGATGAGCGTTCTTCGTCAAGATGAAGAAGATGGAGGAGGAGCTCTCAAAATGAAATCCACACAAGTTTGCTAACAAAATAAAATAAGATCCCTCCTTATTTTATTTACCAAGCCAAGGAATTCAAAACTTCAAATTCAAAAACATAACACTTAATTAATTAACATGTCATGTGTAATTAATTTGATGTTAATTTTACAAACATCTAAGAGGGAGAGAGGGGAGTTTAAGGGGGAAGTTGAGAGGTTTAGGTTCGTGTGGGTCCCACCACACTTAATCCTCTCAAGGGAGGTTAAGTGGGTGTGGGTCCCACCCCTAACTCCTTTTGAGAGGAGTTAACCTACAAAAGTGAAATAAAAAGAATCCACATTTTTTTTATTCAACTTTTTATAAATCTCCCAAAAACTAACTTTCAACCTGCAACAAACGCAACTTCCGAAAAGGTCTCTTTAAGCGAATATCGGCGCTGCGAGTTCATCGGTGCCCTCGGATTTCAATTCCGAGCACCGGATCAAAAGTTAGGAAAACCCGCTCGTTCGTTCACTGAACGTACCCGAGCCAAACTTCGGAAATTAATTCCGGGCACTCCGGGCCTCGGAATCAGGTGTCGTCTGAAACCGCGTTCTTGTAAAATTCTAAAGAAAATTAAGAAAAAATTTCCCTTGAATTTTACGGGTCTTTACACTATTTCCTACATAATGGTATTTTATTTATAATTTTTAGACTTAAAATAATTTAATTTATTTATGAAACAATGATGATGCAGTAATTATCTTATTAATGAAATATTGACATAATTGATGTTATAAATACCCAAATAAATGTAATTTTAGACTTTTTATAAATTACAATAATTTTATATGTTAATATGACATTTTACTATTGATTTAATTATCTTTTTTCGAACTAATCATTCTGTTATGATTTTTACAAAAAACAATTACCAAATAGTGTCAAAATTTACATAAAATAGTTTTTAAAAACAATATTATATTATAAATTGTTATTTTATTCCTGAAAATCTAAGGTTCGGCCAAATGACTTAGATACGGTTATATATATTAATAATAAACAACTTGGGGTTCATTTGTCTTTTTATAGTAATTTTATTAACCTTATAGTGTAAGAATAGAAGAAGACACAGTAAAAGTAAAATTATTTATCTTAAGGTTAAATCTAAATGATAAGGTTAAAATAGAAACCTAAACTTTTATAAATTTTATTGGATGAGAGGATTTATACCCATCTCCACATTAGCTTAGAAATAAATCAATTTGGAGCTATTAAAAACTAAATATTACTTTATAATAAAATAATATTTTTAGTTTTTCCAAAGGTGCCCCTCTCCTCCCTTATAAAAGGGAACCTCCTCCCTCTCTTCCTCACACCACATTGAGCCTTCATGCTCGTCCAACCCCTAAACAATTATCTTCTCCACTTCCATAGAAACATCCTAGAGGTTCTGGTCTTCTTCAATAACCAATTTTAGTGCCCTAAGAGGAGGTCTCAAAGAGGCGCTTCAAAGAAGAGGTAATGTCCATTACCGATTCTTTCAACTTTATTTATTCTTCCACTTCTTCTTCTTAGGTTGTTTCATTATGAAGTAATACCATCAGTATCACTCATATAATGATATTCTATTATAATTATGAAACAACCCTATTTCACCATCTATCTATCCTATGTAAAATGAAATCACCGCGCGTGCGTACGTACGGAATACCGTCTCCACGCCGTGGTGTAATCTATTTTCCACCACCACCTTACTTGGATGGGTATAATGGTGTAAATAATAACTATATATTATTATTGTATAGTGATATTGATTCTGTAATAGTATACATACACTCCAATAAAATTCCACGATCATTGGAACGATATCATCGCTCGTGCATACGTACGGAATACCGTCTCCACAACGCGATGAGATTCATTCTCAATGATTAACCATTCATAAATGATTATAAAATATATATAATAAGTAATCATGAAATATATGACATAATAATGATACTGAATTTATGTATATATATACGTATGACATCCAATTAATTCCATTCAATTCAATGAGGAAACGAAAGCAACATTCATGCATACGTACGGCCTACCGTCTCCATGAACGGTGTATTTCTTTCCATTTATCGATATATTATATATATGTATATTCTGAATATATATTATATATAAATCATATTTTATATTCTAGAATTAAGTAATCATGATCTATGTAATCATATGAATAATTACAAGTCAAAACACGGATGACAAATGAAACGATTTTACCCAAAACGCTCTTTAACATGGAATTTACAAAATAACGGGTAATATAAAGTCATAAGTGAACCATATATGATATCATAACAATGAATATGATTCTGTTATAAGTCAATGAAATTATTTAAATAATTATACAGGAGGTTCAGATACGTACGAAGCATATCATACCTAAGGTAAGAGATAATGTTGCAATATCAATTGTTTTCTATCCGAGATTGCTTATACGTAAGTATTTACTAGGGTTATATTTTTCATCCATGTCCAAGTTTTATAAAAATGTTTTCATGTATTTTTAAAGTCATTTTTACCCATTTTTGACTTTTTCTATATGGTATGTATCGAATCTTTCTTTTACGAGGTACTTTTTGACTTTTCCGGCAAAAGTACGAGATGAATGTTTTTTTAACTTATACGGCATGACAAGATTTTTTTACGGTTTTATAAAGAATTATTTTCATGAAGCTTCCTCCAAAATATTTCATGAATATTTTCAAAAAAATCCTTTTCTTTTAAAATTTCATGACATTTTGTGAAAAGAAAATGATTTTGAAGAAGAAAATATATTTTCTTCAAGAATTCATTTCAAGTGTTTTATCAAAACCATTTTCCATATAAGATGACATTATTTCATATGTGTTTGTTTCAAGTATAATGTCTCTATGATTTACATGGTTTCAAATTTCTTATTATGAAATGATATCCATTTCATTTGTATGGATTATGTGGTGATGGCATTATTTTTATAAAACCCATTTAATTCGTTGGGTTATTATGAATGATGTATGTTTATTTTGTGGCACAAGTAAGAATGATTTCATTATAGGATGGGTGGGACCTATATATCCCTCCAATGCATTGTGTAAAGATTTATATCTAATGAGATAGACATGGATGGAATGGTAAGTTAATCTGGTTCAGTATTACAGGACTGGAACGATGAGTGAACTCGATTCAGAAAGGGACTTTGTCCACTAAGATGGTCTTGGCAGCAATGCCTTGGCTACTATAGAAATCATTACATGTGCTTAATGGATGCCAAAATTACATGTTTTATTCCCATGTTATTTTATCATGGTTTATGTTCCATTATGATCTATGCCTTATGTACTTGTAGGTTTTATGTTGTTGCTCATGATTTTGATGTTTAAACATTATGTTCATGTTATTAAGTTCAAATGTATATGGTATGTTTATTTTATCCATGCTTACCCTTACTGAGCATTTGAGCTCACCCTTTTTATGTTTTATTTTCCCCCTGGATAAAAAGAAAGGTTTTAGGTAAGGAAACAAAAAGTAGAAGATCTTTATGGGAGATGTTGAAGTTCTTTCACCACGATTAGAAGATTATGTTCCATGTTTCCAAAGACACTATACTATTACGGTCCTTGTGTGTCTGTTTTTTTTATGTATTAAGTATTCCGCAAAAGTAATGTAATGTCCATGTATGTCAAGATTCGGGTCTCTACACCCGCACCGTGTCGGGTTAGCGGAATACCGGTTGGCCCATACGGCAGACCATTATGCAGTGGGGCAGTGCCCCACTAGCTGACCGCATTGGCCCCAGACCTGTGGGGCCAGCAGGAATAACCTATCCGCCGTCTGGCGGACTGGGCCTGACGTTGGTCGGGCTGAACCCACGGGCCAGTGGCCAATGCGGGTGGGTCGAGACCTACCCGATGGGTCTAGCCAGCCGCGGCCCTGGCAAGCGAACCGAAATTGGCCGACCCCGACATGATGGACCCAGTAAACAGGGAATACCTTGATGGGACATACCCAATAAAATTGGGATGACCTGTAGTGGACCGGACCCAAGCGGGGTTAGGTTGACCCTGGGACCCATTGCATCGTGCTGGCCTAACAGAATCAGACTGGGCCCAGACCCAACCGGTCCCCGAATAAAGAAACACCCATAACTAATGAACTGTGTGTCCATTCCACACACCATCAGTGGCATTGGTATCCTTTTTTGGAAGCAGTCCCTTTGGCATATCTCGACGGGCCTGATCGAGCTAGGCCAGACCAAGGTGTGATCACCCCAGTTTCACAGAATGGGGTGTAACTTATATACCAGGCCTCCATTTGACGATCTTTCGGCGACCCCTGAACCCTTAGGAGGAGGCGGTAATTTTGGTATACTCCACATGAATTTTGAAGAAAGTTGGGGTGAAACTGGGTTGGATCAAACCTGAATGAAATTATGCCCTCACAACTAAAATGCTTATAAGTCACAGAACGGGAGTCCGATTGACGCACTGTGTGTCAAATTAGAACCCTTACGACAAGGCGTTCATTTGGGATACTTATTAATGAAACATCATGGTGGTTGAGGTATGATCGATGTCTTGAGAAGTGGTTATCCCAAATGAGATATGAGCTAGAATCTAGTGACTGGTAGTGAGGAGGAGGTTAGTGACAGATCATATTGAGGATAGTGCAGAGTGATCTTGTGTGGGTCAGATCCTATGTTGGTATGCGCTCAACGATCCTGTGTGGGTCAGTGAATACAGATCCTATGTGGGTTATGGTAGAGGTTAGTACTATGTGATCCTATGTGGGTCATCACTGATCTAGTGTGGGTAATATCCTATGTGGGTTAGCGCTCAGTGATCCTATGTGGGTCAGCGCATACCGATCCTATGGTGGGAAGATCCTGTGTAGGTCAGTCCTCAGTGATCCTATGTGGGTCAGTGCGTACTGATATTGTGGGGGTCACTTCGGGGGTTAGTTCCAATCAACCCCAGGCAGGTGAGATCCTATGTGGATTATTGCGGGGATTATGACCTATCGATCTTGTGTGGGTCACACTCTGTTTGGTCGGCAGTGGTACCTCTTGATAGAATAAGATGATATAGCTTTGCAACTACTCATCTGTACTTCTATACTTCACTAATACCTGGTGTGAGATTAATCTTTTACCTTCATGGTGTTATATTCATGGTGTTACCTATGTAGTAATTTTCCTTATGTGGTGTTACATGTGCGGAACTTTTACCATCTTGGTGTTAACAGCATGGTGTTACCTTTGTGGTACTTTTACCTTTGTGGCGTTACATTTGTGGTATTATTATCTCATGTATGATATGAGTATATTTTTATAACGTATGTATATGTATGGTCATGTTCATAAGTAGAGTGGATGACTACATTATGCTTTGTGTTTGAGGTCTTGCTTTGGGGAATTTCTTTGTGTAACTCTGGGAGACATTCGAGGGTCTCAGGGTGCTTACTGAGTATTGTTATACTCACCTTGCATGGGCTTCACCTGCACCTTGTATTGACTTGGGAAGACAGGGAGAAGTTGAGATGGGACTTGATGGAGCCCAGACCAGGCAGTACATGGAGGTGATAGGTAGATGTGGAGTGTTGTGGATACAATCTATTCCTACTCTTTTGGTAGGATCCTAGGTGGACGATCCAGGTGCTATTTTCTCTATTCAATTGTACTTCTAATTTTTAGTTGGACTTGTATTCCATCCCACTTTTACATTCAGTTCATTTTTTACTATAGAGGTTTACATCATGGTTGCTTCATGTTGTGTTCCTGGTTGTGTGTTTGTACAGGTTTAAAGGCCATGCCTTCCCGTTATAAGGACACTCCTTTTTTGGAGCTAGTCGCCAACCCCTGCCTTATGGAAGGAGGTCTTGGGGTAGTCACATCACGGGCCCCGGGGGACGGGTCATGAGGTTTCATGATCTAGGTATACCGACATAATCTTTTATCATAGTATAATTTTATCCTATTGTACCTTCCATGCCATATAATCCTCAACACATTTTATTATGTGTTTTATCATTATTAATTTTTCTTCTCCTTTATCAAAAATTGATAAAATTTATGGGTTTTTTTGATTATGTAATTAAAATTTCAATATTACATATATACTATGATAAGATAGAGTGTCCCCCAGGACATTGTTTTTTGGGTCCAATATAAATAAATAATTCAATACTATCAAACTCTCTCAATTTAAATTAGTACACTAAAATCCTTTAAATTAACAACATATAATTATAAAAAAGTTCTAATACCAATATTTCATATGTGAAATATAACCAAATTAATTAAATTAAAAAAATATTAAAACTAATCTATAATATGTTGAAACAAAATCATTAATATAATGATATGTTATACATATTAAATTACCTACACTTAAACTCATAATTATACTTATTAATATATCATTACATAATCTAAAATAAAAATCATTATACACATTCATTGAATATATTTTCCTATAAATGTTAATTATAATCTATACATGAATTTTCAAGAATTACATCAACAAAAACTTAAACTCATTAATTTAATAAAATCAGTAAACCATTTAATTTACATTTGTTAAAACATTATTCCTAAAATTATTTTAAAATGGGAAATCCAATTCATCATTTTCAAATAGTAATTTTTTATTCTACATTATATGTAATACTTAGTCACCTAACATGAACAATATTTTGGTAATATTTATTTTTCATCATTCAAATGAATTCCAAGAATAATTTTCAAATTCCATAATCATCCATTATCTAGGAACCTTGTGAATCTATTTACGATATTTGAAACCTCGATTTTTCGATGAGTGTGAATTTTTTTAAAATAATCCAAAGATTGATTTTAAAATAAATAAATCTGAGAATATTAATCCCAACCACACATCTCTTTATGACACTATTTATAATATTTATGAAATGAAAATGAAGGTATTCTTTTCATAGTTCAATCCATGTTAATTCTATTATCTATCTTGCAGAATTTTTATAAAATATCTTAAATTTCCAATCATTCATTTGAGATTTTAATATTTAACCCATTCTAAAACTACTCTATGAAATGACCATAATTAAAATATCTTAAGTGAAAATTTGGAAATATTTTATTTATAATAACAAATAAATTCAGAAAAATAATATTCCATCAATCCAAATTCCCAATATCATATTTACCTACACTTCTATCATCTTACCCATTTATCATTATAAAAAATCAAACATAAAACAAGATATGATAATATTCATAATCTAACATTTCATTTTAGAAAACAAATTATACAAAAAATAATTATGTTACAGGAAATTCATTCTTTCACTTTTGATTTAAAATTATGCAACAAATTAGTATAGTGACTGAAATTGAAATGAATATGTAATAGAAATCCATTATCATTGAATGCATTTTTATTTATTTTCTTTTAACAGTACATTCATCATCAAAATATAAAAAAATAAATATAAATATGTTTAATTTCATTGTTTAATTTCTATTAACTCTAAAATATTAGGAGACTAAATTTATATTTCCTAAGAAATTATCAAAACATAAATTCAAAAAAACTTATCCTAATAATAAATTCTTAATAAAGAAAGAAATTAGTGTTTCCTTATAGATGTGATTTTAAGAACATATAATAAATGATTTATACCTATGATTTTAATATGATTTAATATTTAGAGAAATAAAATGAAATCTCACTCTCCATGTTCTCCCTCTCTCTAGAATATTTTCCTCACATTAGTCTATAGAGTTTCTCTACCCCACCTAATAGTGATACTAGTTCCTTCTTCTCTAACATTCAATAATTTCATATGGGTTCCCTCCTCATATAATCATACATCTACTTTATAATTTTTTATAATTTATAGTGTTGGATCCAATCATTTCATTTCTTTCTTCAAATTTCATGTTGTTATTCCTTTATCAATGTTGAATTTTCTTCTCATATTGAGGTTGTTTGGTTATTTTTTTAATATTTGAGGATAATTTGTTTCTACAATACTTGATCCATCACATTTTCGAAACTTTTATATAATACTTCCCATTCTTAACCTCCTCCCATGTTTTCATTTTGGAATTTTATCCCTTAAATTTGGTTTATCCCTGGTGATTGTGTCTTTATAGATTGTAACCATTTGAAAAATTTCTCTTTCTAAGGCAGATGAGGAGCTGTTTTAGGTGATAAATCATGGCCTTATTTATAAAATTATATCCCATAGTTTCATTTAATAGATTTAATAATCCATGAATCATAAATCACATTAGGTTTTTCTGAGCTCTTTAGTATAATAGTAGGTATAGATGTGGTTTAGAAATATACATCAGTAGTCATTTTTATAAAAGTTGGTTTTGACCATTAGAGATATATTAATTATAGTATATGTTTATTCTGTCCCTTATCTATTTTAGTCATCCACTGTAATATTATTTCTTCATTTTTCTAATCTGTGTATATTTTATGGTTTCATCTTGACCACATTTGTTTTGGGAATTTTCTATGACATAAATTTCATAGTTTGAATACAGTGGAGTCACCCATTTGGGAAATCTATATACCATATATTCATTAATATGGTTAAAATATAGGATGTCATTTAGAGTCATATTTGAATTGGATCATTTTCTTGTAATGGTAACCACTTTTCTCTACATTGAAAAATAATTGTATATTCTCTTTGTGTTTATTAGTATTTGGTGATGATATTGAAATTGGTAGTGGAATTCCTCTGGCTTGGTGATTATGTTTCCAAGTTTTTATAATTATCACCATTATATTTTTAAATCGTATCCCCCATGGAAAAATGATTTTTTTAGTTAATTCGACATTGATGAGGATTTCATTTAGAAATACATAATGGTTGAAATGGAGACCAAGTGCAGTGAGTCTCACAGTTCCCTAAGAAATAAAGCATCATGGTGTATCATGGGATCTAAAAAAATGGGTGGATTGATTTATAAATAACCCCTATATAATATTTTAGATGCAGAAATGTGCTAATCTTGTTTACATTAGTTTTTTATGTTTTATTTTGTTATTGGACATGGGTTTTCATTTATGACACCTATTATGTACTTCGTTTTCATATCATCGACTATGGCCCATGGAATATAATGGTTACTAGTAAACACATTTATTATAAATTTTTTAAAATACAGGAAAATTGATTATTCAGAGAATGAGAGAAGATGAAAAATATATTTACCTGTCCCGATTAGTGAATGTTCACATGTTTTGATTATTTGTATAAATGGGTGCTCTTACTTTTCCTAAAATTGGATATATATTTCCATGAGGAAATATTTACATCACATTCAGTAGGATAACCCAACATTTATTTTAATATCATATAAAATAATTCCCTAAATATTAATATGAAAAATCATATTGTCCCTTATTTACCCTATATATCAATAAATGTTGGAAAATAATCATCAATCCTATCAAATTGATCAATAGGAAATTTAATTATTTTAACAACCCTATATTAAATACTTTCATCCAATTCACTATACTCATTATAGTTGATAAATTATTTTCTATTCTATTCTTCAATAATAATAATGTATAAAAATTCTAACATGTTGTAATCCTTGCGACTTTTTTCTTAAAAATTGATTTATTTTATTACCTGATGATTATTGATTATTACATTATCCCCACTAACTCTCAATAATATCCTTTTTATGAACAATAATCATGGAACATAAATCATATAATATTTATCTACACAAAAATGGTGTTTCTTTCTTTCATTATAATGATCATAAGAAAATATATAATAATTTAAATTCTTCTAGCGTAACCAAAATATATTCTATAAAACTATATGAAAATATCTTTTATATCAATAAATCTCATTGATAAATTTAGAGGATTACATTAATATAATCCTACGATCTTGTTTAATGATTATGTTGTTACTTTCACACAAAAACTATAATAAAACATGTATTTTTAGAATTTAAAAGATCTAATATGATAAGGATTAAATACTCTACCTGAATCTTATTTATTTCTTATAAAAATGATTAATTTCATTGAAGAGAATTATATTATGTGAGGTATTATACCTATTAATACAAGATTATTATTATATATAACCAAATACAAAATGTTCTTCACATATATTGGCTTGTTTTTTGACGCCCGAATATTATATCAATTATTTATGTTGAAATAAATATAATTTATTTTACTGTTTTCATTACTTTCATCACCAAGTTTAAACAAACCATGATATGCTATTTAGTTATAATTATTTAGTATTGAATTTATTTCCAAGACATTAGATTGGAATATATGTGTATGATTAAATAAATTATGGATTTTTTTACATAGATATAAAACTAATTCATTATCATTCATTTGGTTTGAAATTACAATTAATGCATTTGAAGATAAAAAGAGATGTGTTTTTAATAAAGAGTTTCTATGCTCAAAAAGTGTTTTCCATAATAAAATAATATAATTATAATTTATTAATGATTTTAATTAAATATATTGATTATATATTCAATAAAAAAATTAAGCATTAATTTAATTGTTTTCACATGGAAAGGATTGAAGGTTAACTCAAAGTTATGGATAAAAATGAATTTTACATAAAATGATTTTCTATTATTTTTCATGTTTATTTTAAAATTTAATGGTACCAATTATTTTAATGATTTATTTTAAAATTTATAATTAATGTTAGATAATAATTTCAACCTAATTTTTGGTCATTATGAATTGTAATCGAAGTAAAAATTTAATACTAGATTACTGATTAAATGTGGTTAAGGAGGCGAAAAACTAAGATAAAAGCCCAAAAATAACCAAAAAAATGTATAATAATTTTACCTATACTTATTTAGAACCTATAACATTTTATATTTTATGATGAGTCATTTTGGATCCATTTGGCATGATTAAGTCATTAATATATACTAACTTTCTGAAAAATTCCTAGTGTGTCCTCTCCATCCTTATTAAATGTAAATTTAATTTACACTATTACTCACAATTTAATAGACTATTACAAAATATAAAACCTAGAAAAATAATTTAATAACCCCCTAACCAGATACAATATTTCATATTTTTGTCATAACAAAATCCTATGAAGGCTTTTTGTATAATCATTAGGACGTTGTATGAAGAAGTCACATAAATATAAACCATGGTCTTTCTATTTTATATCTTATACCACCTTATATAAAGTTATTATATACATTATAACATGATTAATAAAATAACATAAATATATTAGATGTTATTATGATTATATAAAAACAATTTCCCCTATTCTTCTCATTAAATAGGAAATGAAAGTATCACTCTATCGTACACATGGAATGCAACCTCCACGTTGTGATATGATTCATTTTCCATATACATTGTTCATGTATGGTCATTATGATGGATTTAATGTTTATATATTAAATTTATGAAATAATTATTCTTATGAAATTATAATAACTTATATAATTCTTTTTAACTTTTTATTAGTTGGAATGTTATAGCATCTCTCACGTGTACGTGTAGACTACCACCTCCATGAACAGATACGATTCATTTATAAACTATTCTTTACATTTATGATGAAAAGGATTTAATTAATTAATATATATGATATATATGATATAATATTGATTTTATAATGTTTAATTATTTATTATCTTTCTTTCATTACAACCATAAAAAAGTGGAAACATCACTCATACAAACGTATAGACTTCTCTCTCCATGAAGTGATGCAATTCGATTTTCTTCACTGATTTATATTAAATGTTATGAAATTATATATAATGAAGAAATATGATAATTCTTACATGAATAATATAATTTATATGATTAAAAAAATGAACAACGTGCATATATATATCTATAAAACCGAAACATGCCTGGAAAATAGACGTGTTTTCACATGAATATTCATTTTAAGGAAGAAATTATTAATAAAATGATAATTTAAAATTAAAATTATTTATATATATTATTTTATGTATGAATATGGGTTTTTAATATATTAATAATGAGATTATATAATTATAAAGTATATATAATGCATTTGAAGGAAGGTGGTTCTTGATGTTAGGGTTTATATGAAAATCTCATTTCATTTCATGTTTGTGTGTGCTATAATTCCACTAACAGAATTTATGAAGATATAATAATTTTATCCCAATATATTTTATTCCCCTTTGGTTATTAATGAAATTTTTATTTATTAGTTCCATTTTTCTATCTTTGGTGATTAAAATGACTGGGAAATGTTTTTAAGGAAAATTCGACCTTCTTATATTTTTGGATGATGAAATTTATTGATCAATATCTAGGATCATAAAAACTTATTCATGGAAATTATTATTCTTAATTTAATTTTTTTATTCTTAATTCCTTTAACATTATTTATGATGGTTTAAAATGTTTCTTTTTAAAGAAAATTTTTCTATAAATTCATGATTTAATTATTATAATAGTGTGAAATATATATTTTCATTTAACATATACGGTATAAAAATATTTTCGACCATCGTGAATTTTTTTTAAGCTTATATATTTATTTTAAAATAAAATAATTTTCTCAATATTATGTGAATTTTCATCAGAAATATTATAAAAATGAAAATATACTTTTTTATCATGTTTATAGTGGAATGGTTCGAATATTCTTTTAACGATATTTTTTTAACTTTGTCAACATAATTTAAGGATTTTTATACTTCAATATAGATATGATATTATGGTAACAACAAATTTATTTCATTTATTGGATTATTATTGTTAGGATGATTAAAAAATGACTCTATGAAAAAAATTTCTTTCAATGAGATAATTATGTTATAATGAAGCCTTTATAAAACGTTTTAATTTTCTATGGGTTATGAAATGATAAAATTATTGAATTTGAAGGAGATTAATTTTATTCATATGGATTATGATATGATTAGTTGATGATTATTTTATGATTTTTTTGAAATTTATGTTCATTTTTTATTATCTGATAGGTGTGACTGGAATTAAATATCCCCCCAATGTATTCGGTAAAGAAGGATATTTTATGAGATAATAAGGAACGAAATGGGGCATTAACCCAGTTTTGTAAGGGAATATATCTTACTAGATAGTGATGGGATTGAAAAATTAGATCATAAATGAAGGAAGGGAGGGTGAACTCAATTGATAATGATAGTCATGTCAGTTCTACTTGACTTTGTAAATGATTTTATATTCTTTTGTACATGCCAGAAACCTACGTATTATGATTGTGATATGTTATCCTATAACACAATTAATGATTCAACACACTTATTTATTGTCTATTTTGTTACGATATATCTGAATTCCAATATTTATAATTAAATATAAATGAATTATTGAGTATCATTACTGTATGTTATGATAATGTTATCACACCATTATTCTCACCTTAGGATCATGTATGAGAATTAATGGATATAAATTAGGTTTAACGTTATTTAGAATATAATTTCACCCTATAATATGTTTCCTTTCCCATGGTTATGATGAATTGTTTTATGTAGGGCATGCCTATGAAGTTTATTAATTGATAACATTTTGAGATTTATTAAATTTTATTCATAAAATTAGATGATTATGTATATAGTATCTGAAAAATATACCTTTATGGTTATGGGGTGTGTATTTTGATTAGAAGTATTGAATATTGATTTAATGTGATTCAATATTAATGTTTAATATTCTAAATACACCTCCATTATTATCAGAGTTGGGTTTAGTTAGTTTTAAATATTTTTATTGGAGAAATTTGTTAAAAACACTTTTTAATGTTCTATGTATAAGATAAAATCATAAATATTTAGTAAATTAGTGAATGTATACATTATGATAAAAATACATTGATGTGTAGATAATAGAAAGTGGATGAATCTATGGAATAGATACACATTAGGGTGACAAATATGAGAAGGTTTTGTTGGTTATTAAATCATTTATCACCTGTATATAATGAGTGGGCCTATGAATATAGACATGGGTATACATTTTTTGTGGATATTCTTGGGTAAATTATAATTTTCTTTATAAGGAATTATAAATATATGAATATGTTATATGCATAAATAACATAGTTTATACATATTGTTTTAAATTTTCAATGGATGGTGTAATTATTTAGATATCATATGAATGATTCTTTATTATTACATTTTTACTAACATTGATTTTTTTCATTGACACTGTAATTTTTCATTTCATTAAATAGATTTATCTATGAATAATCATGTTAACATAGTATGTGATGGACCATGATATTATTTATTTTATGAGAAACCAAATTAAATAGGATATGCAATGAGAATCCTATTTATTATGACTAACAAGCTACAATGATATATAATTAAAAACCTCAACATGGGTGAGTTTCATAACACACCTAATAACATTTATATGAAGTTTCATCAGAGTTCAATTGATTAATACTATGGAGTAATGAATATTAAACATTTTACATTCTAATAATATGGGAAAAATAACCTAGGTAAATGTATTGTTGAAAAAATAAAATGTTTTATGTGTGGGAAATAGGGGAATAAATGAAGTAATTATTTTGGAAAATGATGAGTTTTATAGTGGGAAATAAAGTACATCATAAAGTGTTATTTATAGTATAATTCCAATTTTGTTGGGAAATTGGGGATTATCTAAGGCAATACCATACTCCAACGACATAAATCCTTGGGAATGGAAGGTTTTATGCTGTGTTAATCATCAAAGTATATCATGATGGTTAAGGAACACTTCTCCTTAAATATTGAGTTGGGGATTTCATATTAAAGTATATAATAATGTTCCCAAATAAAATAATATTGTTTATTATTTTAGTGTAATTTGATTTGATTTAAATATTTGATTTATTTATCTATATATATTCCAAAAATTATTCTATAATAAAGATATCACATAGGATATTCTAAATCAGGCTATGATAGAATTTTGGGTCAATAAATAATATTAAATTCCTAGGGAAGGTACTTATATTGTATGGGTCTTACTTCCTATTCACAAGGGACATTTATCTCGAATAATTTGGATGAAACTCAAAATTAATTATATTCTTATTATTTTGGATTATATTGTGGTATTTTCTGAATAGATTATTATTCATCCCCTAAATTATGGAGTTGAGTTTTTGATAGAAATCATAATTTGTGTTACTCATATTTGAATCACTTACTATTATAAAGAACCATTTCAATTATAATAATTGAATAAGAAAACCTACGATATTATTGGTAAGGTATTTTTATAGCCTTTTTCCTCAACATGGGGTTTAATAATTCTTTTTTCTAAGAATAAATACCGGTTAATGTGTATTTTAATTGATTATGAATAACATAAAATGATCACTATTTATAAAAACTATCCTCTTCCCTATATTGATGAATTTTTTTGTCAATTTAATGAAGATAAAAAATCATCTAATATAAACATTCATTCTAGATATCCTCAATTGTGGGTAAACAATTACAATATACCAAAGACAACCTTCTATACAAGGTATGGTCATTAGGAAGTTATATTGATTCCATTTGAAATTTCCATTTCCTTCACTATATTCCTGGTACTAATGAATATATTTAATATATATTACCCTAATCAGTTTATATTAGTCTATATTAATGATATTATTATAATTAAAAGAGAAAGGAAGAGCATGAAAATAATTTGGGGATTGAATTGAAGAGATTGAGAAAGGATAAGTTTTAGGAAACATTTATCAAGTTTAAATTTTGGATACATAACGTTTCATTATAAGATAATATAAATTCATGTGAGGGTATATCAATAGATCCATAAAAGATGGTTGTTATTTAGAAATATCAAAAAAACAAATATGACATATATTTATAGTTTTCCTAGACTGGATAAATATAATACATTATTTTTTTTGAATTCAACACGGATATGTAATCCACTTATCCTATTCATATGGATGGTATCCATTTTTTTTTATAGATGAATCAAATAAAAATTTTAAAGAGGTAAAAAGAATGTTGGTCAGTGCACCTATGCTTACACTAACCATTAATGGAGAAGTTTATGTGATCTATAGTGATTCATATAAAAATGTCATAATTTTTTTTCTCACATATAGTTATATGGGGATTTATTATTCCTCTCTATAATTAAAAATTCATTTTCAAAGCTTGCCAAAATATTATTTAGGGTTAGTAGTAGTACTTTTTGAATTGATTACATGGATACATTATCTTTATGTTGAAAAATGTGATATATATAATAATTATATATTCATTAATTATTTTTTCACAAAGAAAGAGTTTAATATTATCTAAATGATATGGCTTTAATCGAATAAGGATTTTGACCTCTCGAAACACTGCCACCCTTAGAAGGTGAACGAGGTTTCTGATTCTCATAGTCGGAAAGTCTATTTTAGTTTTACAATGATAAGGACTGAAAGAGATACAATATTTATTGAATTATAGGTAATATATATGGTTACCATGACGAATTTTGACAAATAATATATTTCTCGTATGAATTTTTAACAATCCATAATTGTGAGGATTAAAGAGGGGTAAAAGGAGGATACTTACTATTTAAGAATGTGAGAAATATTTTTGAGATTGACCATGATTATGATCGGATGATAAGGATGAGGAACTGAATCTATGTCACATCAATACCAAAATTGAAGAAGTATATATTGTATGAATATCTTAGTTCATCATTATATATTAATCCTTCAAGTATGAAGATGTATATAGATTTGAAATATTATTTTTGGTGATATTAAATGAAAAGGGATATTACCTAGTCTGTATCCTATTTCCTAGTTAGTAAACATTTCATGAATGAGATTATAAGGTCTAATAGAATTTTATAACCAATATTTATACCATAATGTGAATTAGAGAAAACCATTTCAACCCATAATGTCACCAGAATTGGGCAGTACATGACCAGAAGAAAATTATTGGTCTCTACGAGGTAGTTACAAGCACCACTATATCATATAAATAAATTTTTGATTAATTTCACAATGTAATGGACATATGATTATATAAATAAAATTATAGTATTAAAATACATATCCATAAAAAATAATATGCCCAAAAAACCACACCAAAAAGGGAAAAACCTAACACTAGGGATATAAAGGTAAAAATAAACAACTAAATGATAGAAAACAGAAAACTAGAATAAATCCATGGGTTGATCTAAACATGATCATACATAACCACGATACAAACCCACCAAAATTCATCATGAGATGAGAGATATTTAAACTAAAATATTCTCTTCCCTCTACATATATCATTAAAAAACGAGTGATGTAAACACCCAAAGGTTAATGTAGGGTGTCTGTACAAAATCTCAGTATGATACAACCAAGAATATATTCTATTTATATCAACATATATATGTTTGTTATTATATAATAAAAATTCTAAAATATTTCAAAATAAATCATTTTAGATAATAAAATTCCATTAAATTCATTTTAGAAAGAATATCATATACAACAAGGACAATATATGACATAAAAAATATAAATGATGCATAAAAAAATGAATAAAAATTCAATTTAAAGGATAAATATCCATATCATGATCTTGTGGGAAAATAATAATTAACATATAAATTTACATAAGGTATCCACAAATTGTTAAAGGAAATCAATTCCTCGATGGAATAGACACCTATGACCGACCTTAGACAACAACCATTATATGTGAATACTAATTTATAGGAACTATGGTCCCTCAAAAAGCTTCCCCCAAGAATCTATATCATCATGGGAACCTACCATAGTATTATATGACTCCACATTGGATCATTAATAAATAGTTCTCCAAATAACCCAATGGTATCCAAATTTTCTCTTAATTTCTTATCAGGTTCATGGAAAACCTGATCATGATTCCAATGAATTTTATAATAAGAAATCCATATCAAATCCATAACCAAATTTTTATAAATCATTTCGTACTGTTATTTCACACCAATTCCATATTTGAAATAGAAATCTCATTTCCAATACATCATTGTGGAATTTTTTTAAACACATCATGTTCATAAATATAGTTTTTAAGAAAACCCCTTGGATACAATTTCAGTTTCCAAAAAAGATCAAATATATTATCAATATTCAATTTAATAAATCAATCCAAAGGAAATCAAAATATAAAATTGAATATCAAGAATGGATATGTAGTGACCCCGACCATAGTATCCTAGAACCAATGTCTACTTTATTACATTGGATCATGATACAAAGAATTATATCTCAATGGAAAAAATATACTTTTTTGTTGTTACTATAATAGATACTAAATTTATTCTATATTTACTTTTCAAAAGAAATTACATCATAATTTTTTTGAAGAATAATATTATTTCTTCTATCATGTCCTTTTACATCAATAATTATACACTACATTGAATCTTGGGGAAACAAAACAAAACAAGGGTGAGCTAAGATGCTTAATAATAGTTAAGAATACAACATTATATCACGAATCAAAAAGAATATACAACATGGAATGGTATATAACTATACACAAATTCTATTTAAACAACATAACTATCATGATAACATAATGAATAGTCAATATGAAAATCTGAATAACTTATCACAAATTCCATGTAATAAATATTATTGAATGAAATCCATACAAAGATAATATTATAAAAAAGAATATTTAACAATAATAGCTGAAATCTGCTGGAAGGAAAGGATTAATTATTTGGAATCATGTCTTAGGAACATGATACCTCAACCGTTAATAACATTCACAAGACAATTTAAAACTACTATGTACAAGATCATTTGTTTCGTCCATCTAATTTTATATTAGCTTAATGATTCTCCTCATGAGACTACTGAAGCATCAAAGGCTTATATGTAACTATTATTCACATATTTTTCCTTGTCCAAATGATTCATCATATATATAATAATTTATTTCATTAATAAAAAATGTGCCTTTCCATCAAATAACCATATTAAGTATATAATTCAGATTTATTAATATTTAAATAGATAAATAAATAATGCCAAAAGTATTACCCTATTTTTAGAAATGATATTTTCTTTAAGAAATATACATATACCAGATAAATAATATCGACTTTTATGAAAAATTTAATACCCCCATGAATGTGAAAAATTCAATGGAAAGTAATAACTAAATAAATGAATCAAAAAAGTGAATTTCAATACATTCCTTTATCAAAATAATCATATAGAATATATGAGAAAAATATGGATGGTATCAAAAAAATAAATTCTTATTGGATTAATAATAAAGGGTTTTTGTCACTGATTAATAGAAATATGATAAAATGATCTCTAAAAAATTATAGAGGAAAATATCCTTTTCAATTTTAAAATTTATTCTAAAAACAAAATTTTCACAAAAAAATATGAAAATAATTTTAATTTTAAAAAAATTTGAAACTAATAAAATAAGATATAAAATATTTTACTTTCCATGATGGATATAATTTTTTTGATTCTATATATGTTTTAAAAAAACATTCATTTCATATTTTTGATAAAATCCAAATGGAAATTCTATAAAAAAATTAAGATTAAATTTATTTTTCTAAGAAAATTGATGTGGGTAAAAATTTATTTAATAAATCATTTTTAAAAGGTTAAAAATATTTTTGAAAATATTTTTTTTACAAAATATTGTTTGTGTAGAAAACATATTTCTAGTCAAAGAGATAAATTAATTCAGATTTTGTTAAATAAATTAAATCAATTATTTAAATTATGAAAAATTGGAAAAATTAAATTATTACTTGAAAATATGATAACTAATGAGAGGATGATAAAATTATATGGGTTTTTTGTATGATGATTTTTTTTTCATTAAACATAATGTCAATAATAAACAATCTCTATGAGAATGAGCTTGTGAAATAATCCCTTACAGTGTCCATAATATGTAAGTGAGAATTATTCAATGAATACATAATTTGTATCAACTTTAAATCCAAAAAATATTAATATAATATAATATAATAAGAATATATTTCAAAAATAGTCATAGAATATCAAAAATGATTGAGAAGTAATATAACCCAATGAAAAAAATGAGTTATGAAATTATTTATCACATGGATACTCTGAAGTAAAATACAATTTTATTAATTAATTTATGTTGGAACTTAAATGAAATGAATTATAAATAAATATTGAAATTACGTGAAAATATGGAATTATATACACCATATCAAATAAACTAGGTGCTTACCAATAAAATATTTTTCATTTAAGTGAAATTGAGATGAAGTCCCTTGTAAATTCATATCATTGAATAAGAGATTAATAAATGAATTAATTATTTGTATCAAATGTAAATTAATATAAAACTAGTGTAAATAAAAAATAATATAATTAAAATTCATTAAAAAATAATCTTATGATGAAATAATCATTGAAGTATAAAATTAACCCACCGAATGAAAATTGTTTTTTAAATTCACATAACTCACACATACTTTGGATGGAACATGATTTAAAACCATTTATACTGGTAAAAAATTTATTTACTAATTATTAAACTACAATAATATTTATAATATCATATATTATCATTTTTTTACATCTTAGAACCGTTACAGTAGTAATCCTTTGTTAATTTCATTGTTTTGGGTTTTAATATACTTGTCGCCTCATGCATGTTTCATCATGAATGTTTTTGTCATTATGTATATTATATTGTAACATGATCTAAAAAATAATAACAATGAAATAATTATCATATATTTAAATAAATTATACTTTTATTAACAATCATAATGATTGTTATGAAAAATTAAGTACATTACTATCATAGATACTGAAGGACGTACATATGAAAGAGTAACGTTTCAATTTTTCAAGGATCATTATGAAGAGAAGGTATATGATATTTTACCTTATCATGATGTTAATATTAGTATTAATTATAAATTACATCTTTTAATATAATTATAAATATAATCCATGTTGTGTGCTGATGAAAATAGAGTCTTATCATTTTTTGATGGAGGTGGTGCACTCGTACATGAAGGACATTATAATCATTCATTGAGTTAAAAGGTAATATTGAAAATGATATATATTATATTATTAAAATCATTAACATGGAATTAGAATACAAATTATTTTATGTAGATATAAAATAACCATTAACATTATCCTTATCACCTCTCATGCAAAGCATTATTGAGAAAAGAATCACATTACTTTACGAGGCTGTAGTCTGCTGTACAGATGAGCGACGTTATCATATCTATTATAGAGGTGAGAAAAAAATATATATATAAAATAATAACCCCATTGGTATAATGTTTTTATTTTCATCATATAAATACTTTACATCTATCATCATGCACAACTTTGGGAGGTGGTAATGGAAAAACGAAAGACATCGGTTTGTGAGGCGGTTGTCCCCTGTAGACATGAATGATGATTTCGTAACCCATTTGATGGAGGTGGGGATGGTTGTAGGTCATAAAAGTTAAAATAAAAAATCTTTTTATATTTAATAAAAGTTTTTATTATATAGTAATATTTTAATATGAATTGGAGAATATGGAGGAATTAATAAAATAAAAATGATTGCCGAAGAATCTTTCATCTTCTTCCTCTAAGAACTATAGGTTTGAGACAAAATCCAATATAAGATGGATTAATTCCCACAATATGGATTATATATTATAGGATAGAATTAAGGTATTTATTTGGGTATGTAGTTTCAATCCTAATGGGTTTTAATGTGCGAATAATAGAGGATATGGGGTTTCCTTTCATAACTGAGATGAGTGGAAAACTTGTTAGTTTTTGAAAAGAGAAAGGTGTAACCACGTTTTATTCATGAAAAAAGGTATAAATATAGAGTAACATAAATTATTAGAAATTATTGGGTCTAAATAGTGATATAAAATATTTTTTAAATAGGTTTTAGGTCATTTTAAATATAATCTCTTTAGTTTGAATTGTGTCAAATCCATTTTTACCCTAACCGTGAAATATTATTTTTACTATTTTCACTATTTATTTTTGTAAAAAACTAAATTAACCATATTATATAATATAAATTATTATGGCTGAAAATATGGAATCCTTTTTTAAAAATACCATATCAATAAGTGAAAAAATTTAATTCAAAATTATTTTAGCAGATGCATCGAAAATGTGAGTTTTCAAAGGGAAAATTTATAAAAGATAAGAATGATTATAAATAAAAATTAAAACTAATAATTATTACAATGAAATAAATTGAATCAATATATATAATTTAATGATTTTTTCTTTAAAAAAAATTAAAAATATATTTATCTTTCTATATTATTTAAATAAAAATGCAGTTTTTAAATAAAATATAGTATTTTTCACTTTACACTAAAAATTAAAACTTTTTAGGAAAATCAAAAATAATAACTATAATAAAATTTTTATATTATTATCATAAAAATATATTAATTTATCAAATTAATTTTCCAAATTTGGTAAAAATAAATTTGAAATTATGTTCCCAAAGATAGACTAAACAACATTATAGAAAAATATTATTTTTCACAAAACAATTATGTTGTCTTTAAATGATTGTTATTTTACATATAAACAATTTATAACCATAACTTTTATAATTTAGTTTTTAATATTCATAATTTACTATTAAATTATATGGTAAATAATATTATGGTTCACATGTATTCAGGATTGTGAGTTCCACAAGTTATCAAATAGATTAAATTTATATAAATATATTTCATGGGTTGTTTAATCTAGGAATTATTTATAATATACTATATTGAATATAATTTTAGAATTTTATACTTTTTGGGTGTTACAATCAGCGCTACATATATAAATTTTTCCATCACAATTTAAACATTATCCCGTTAATCAAGGGTTTATTATATGTTAATAGAGTTGATGAGAATACCACACTGTAAAAGGTTAATAAAAATCCAATAAATAAGAGAGAAAATAAAGTATTATGGTAACAAATAAAAACAAATAACTAGGTTTCCATGTAAGATAACATAGGTGGTAAATGAAAACTTGAACTTGGATGAAAAGTATAAAAAATATTAGATAGTTATAGAGGTTATTGATATAAATAATGTTTGTGATCAATGAATAGTTAATGACCTCAAAAAAGCTAGGATGATTTAAATGACCATATGATTGACACGATATGAATACAATAGGGTAATGTTTTTATATTATTTTCTAAAAAATGATTAATATTTTTACAATCTATGTTTATTAATCAATATACATACTTGATTTTTAAATTTTTTTCATATGCACAATTTCATCCTTTTGTAGTTGTTCAATTAATTTCTAATTTATAGCATAATCCATGAAATGAATAATAAAAAACTAATTTCATATTTCTCATGCACTAAAAATCACTTTTAATGGATTATCAGATCCATCAAATAGAGACAATTCATTTCCCTTATCTCAATATATTTTCCAAAACCAATATGGCTAGCACAAGTAATCCAATAAAAAACATTAATTTATAATCATCAATAATAACATCACTATTTAATAATTAATATTTATTCCTAAAATCATTTAAGTAAAAGATCATTTAGGCCATTGGTATGTGTTAAAAATAAATTTGAAAGGAGACTATAAAAATGGATTGAAATTTTTGGTATATGACCCCAAACCAATGGTATATTCTATACTAATGGTTGGAGAACCATTGGCCAATCCTTAATCAGTATAGAACTATACCAAAAAAAAATTGAAACTGTTATTATAGGGATATTCCAATGGTTTGAAAATTAGTTGGTGTAGGGATAATCTAATAGTTTCCAAAACGATTTACATAAGTATTATTTTTTAAAATTCTAGGTTGAATTGGATCCCAACACCTCCGACTTACATTTCAATGACCTAAACACTAAACTGTAATTAATTTTGAAAACATAATATGTTATATATATATATATATGTGTATATATATTAATAAGTAATTTTAATTTTAATTTATTAAATTTTAGTTGATAAAATAAGATCTAAAATATCCAAATACATATACAATTGGTTTTAGAAAACATCTGTATAGGTCTATACCAATTGTATTCCAAGATGCTTGTATATACATTTTTTTATGACCCATACAAACTTTTTTCACAAAATATAGTGATGAGGTATTATTATGAAACAAATACCAATGGTTTTGTAAAAATAATTGCTATATCTAAGACCTATAAAAATGGTTTTTCCAAACCCGTTGGTATACCTTTGACTTATACCTATGGTTTGTCCAAAACTATTGGTATATGGTCTTAATATAGAAGATATTCCAACAATTTTGGCCAAACCGTTGGTAGAGCTATGACCTATACAAATAGTTTTTCCAAAACCATTAGTACTAATTTTCACTATGATACTTAAACCAATGGTTCTGGCCAAACGGTTGGTAAATGTTCATTGGTATAGGCCTAATTTCTAGTTTCAAAACCCTTATCATCATTCGATCATGTGTTAAATCACCAATAACTTACTAGAAACGATTGGTTTTCAACCAACATGTATGTTGTCATGTTTCTAAAAATATGTTAATATAATTCTTATAATCTTCCAAAAATATTGATCTCTAACATTGGAAAAAATTAAGAATTAAATAACATTTTAACTAATGATTTCAATATATTTTTTTACAAAGTCTAATAATATTATTTTTTTATTATTAAAATTTCATTAATTATCAAATTAACTCTAAAGGATATCAATACCTCTAAATCAATTTCAATAAAATTTAAATACATTATTCCTCAAATATTATTTTCACTAAAATATATTTTTTTCCATAAAATTCTCTTTAAATATCATTATTCATTGAAGACTCCCATAATATAAAAAATAAAACATGTTGTTTACGACATTAAATTTTTGAACAATAATAAACTTATAAACTGATGATGGTATCTCTAACTCATAATTTAGTGAATTGATATATGATAAAAAAATTTACAAAATCATTATAGGGTTTATAATTATTATTACCAAAATACCATTGGTAAAAATCCATATAGAATTTAATTATTTAATCCCAACACATAAATACTTCATTCATTTTATTTCCAAATGATTACATACTTGACTTGGGTTTTTCCCTTTTGAGAGGGAATTGACTTAGATAATTCTCTGGTTCCTCACATTTATGACAGCAAACTAAAAATTGATCCCTAAGATGAGATTTGATTCCTTATATCACACTCTACATTATTTCATCAATTCATTCCATTAAGCCCTTATTTTCAACATATATTGTATTTTACCATTACTTTGAGGGACATTATATTCAATATAAAAAACCATATGTTTAACCTTGGTCATTAATTATAATAATAGATTAAAATCTTTCTTAGTGGTTTGTAAGGAATATATGAATTTAACTAAGTATATCCCCTAGTAATTTCAAACTAGGTGCACAATAAGACCTGTTGCCTTGTAGCAGGTGATGATCGGGTCAATACCAATGCACCCTTTTACGATTTATTAACCATAAGTACATGTGTACTATAACCACACCTAATTTTAGTATCCATATAAGGATATGTTTCCATAAAAAAACAAAAAATCCATATTGTACCAAAACATTATGATGTTTTTCTATACCTATCCGCAAATTCTATCATTGGGTTATATTCCATTAATTTTTTATCTAAAATCTAGTTCCCGTGATTTATTCAAATATTACTCTCATACCAACTTTAGTGACCTCAATCCTAATATCCAAAAAGTAGTTTCATGCTTTATTACATTGGAAATTTATAAAAGGAATAAAATCCCAAATAAAATAATATGTTAGTATTATTATTTCAATAAATATTGACTTGAGTCGTTCGTTAACATTAGAAGAAAGTACATTGTAATTTTTATGAGAATAAAATTATTCCATTGAGAATGTTATTTAAAATAAATCATATTAAAATTCATGAAATTCATGAGAATGGAATGAAAATATCCATGATTTAAAATAATTATTAAAATTTAGGTATAGTGGAATCTATCTTTAATAAATATAAATAAACAATGTTGAATGATAAATAACTAAACACACATTCCCGGTAAACATCATTAATATCATGATAAGAAAATGTATATTCAATATGAAAAGGTAAATTACTAAACAAAATATTATTCTATCAATAAATAAAAATGAAATCCATCTAAAGATAATATCGTTGTAGAAAATATCATAGATAATAAAATCTGAATTTTTAATGAATTAAATTTTAAATTATTGAAACCATGCCTCATGAACATGATACCTCTACCGTTATGACCTTTTATAGTATAGTTTAAAACTATATATTAAAAACACATTTGGTTTGGAATTATTTTTCTGTTATACTGATTCTCATAACGAGACTAAAGATGCATTGACGGACTATATAAAATTGGTCCCCACCCATGTCTACTTGTCCAATGCATTCAACATATATTGAATCTGAGATTTAATTCATCGATATTATTCCCTATCATAAATTATATGTATTATGTAAGGAATACAACTATATAAATATTTAACCAAATAAAATTAAACTCTCAATATAGAACTGTGTATATATAAATGATATATGGTTTATGTAATAAACATATCCATTAAAAATAATATGGATATTTAGGGTAAATTTAATGTCCATATTGAAGTGAATAATTCAATAGATATTTAATGAATAAAAAATTAATTAAAGAAGTTAATATCAATAAATCCCTTATTCAAAATTATCATATACTATATAGAGGATTAATAAAGATGATATTAATACAACATATACCCATTGGGGTTTGAGTAAAGAGTTCATGTCATTGATGAATAGAAATACCAAAAAAATGTTCATTTATTTTTTGAGGAAAATATAATTCTAATTTTTAAAATCAAACTTTTAACCTAAAATTTCATAATATATTTTAAATAAATTCATTAAAAACATTTAATTTATAAAATAATTATTAAAAACATTTATTGGTCTGTAAAGATGTAAATCTCACTCATTCCATCCATTATAAAATAAATATACCTTTAACTTTTTTAGTAAAATCCTAATAATAATTGTTTTTGAAAATGATATGAAGATTCATTTAATATAATTTTTTAAAAAAATGTATAAAATGTCACTAATAAATCATTTATAAAAGGATTTAAAATATTTTTGAAAATATTTTTTGAAAACATGGTTTTGGAATAAAATTGATTTCCTAATGAATAGAGAAATGAATCCATATTCTCTTAAAATATTATCATTTATATTTAGTATAAAATAGTGAAAAACTTTAATATTTCATGGAAATATCATGAATAACCAAAGTAGGAGAAAATGATATGGGTTTATGAGATAATGATCAAATAATATTCTTCAACTTTAATTCAATAATAAATAATCTTGATGGAAATGAGATTTCTAAATAAACACTTATAATGATTATAAATTTTATGTGCTAATTAATAATTGAATTCATTATTTGTATCAACTTTAAATCCTCATAAATAAGATTAAGTACGAAATAAGAAAAAAAAATTCATTGTTAATATGATAATATAAAAAATGGTGTACATAGAATATAATCTAATGAAAAGAAATTCAGTTATGAAGTTCTTTACCCCATAAAAACATTTATTTCAAATACCCTTTGATGAAATAATACAAAATTTAAATTTAAATACCATGAATTATTTTTTAATAATTATATTACATGTCAATATCATAGTATATAAACCATAACCAATCAATTTTGTGCATGAAATTGTAAAATTCTGTAATGACGTGAAATTGAGATGATGTCCCTTACAAATATCATATCATTACTATGGGGATTAAACCATTAATTAATAATGAGTATCAAATTTAAATCCACAAAAAATAATTTTAAACACAAAAAATATAATTTTAAATAATTACAGACATTATATTATCATGATTAATCAAATAATTATAAATTTAAACCAATGAATGGAAATTGAGTTAAGGAATATTTTACCTCACACTTCATTTTGGTTAAATGTGCTTTAAAATCATATATAGTCATTTTAATCATGTTATTAACTTGTACTAAAACCATATTAATATTTATAATATCATTTATAATCATTTTATAAAATATTATCACCATTTTAACTGTAATTATTCTTTTATTCTGTGTTTTAGGTGTCAATTACCCTCCACTCGCTTATTAGTTTCATTATGAAACATCTAGTTAATGATAATATTAAATGGCTACATTATCACAAAAAAATTATCATGAAAAAATTATCATATTTTAAAATCAATTTTACATTTTAAACCATTTATTAAATATGGTTATGAAAAATAAATTTTGTTTTGATCATGAATATGCTAGGCCCTATATAAAAATGAGCAACATTTCCACTTTTCATATGATAATTATGGAAAGGAAGTAAGTAATGTTTTATATTTACATATTGAAAATAATATCCTAAAAAATGTTATTTCTTTAAATATACTTATATATATCACCCATGTGGCATGGTGATGAAAATATTGAAACATTGTTTCATGAAGGAATAATTCCACACATACATGAATGAAATTATCATATTTCATTGAGTGAAACGGTAAGAAAGAAAATGATATATATTATATTTTCATAATGAAAAGTAATTTGATTAATATCAAATTTGTGTCATGTATATCACATATATTAATTAAGATTTTCCTTATAACGTTTCATGAAAATGATTTAGTGAAAGATGAATGACATCTCTTTGTGAGGTGGTAGTCTGCCGTAAACATGAGTGACGTTATCATATCTATTATGGAATAGAATGTATAAAAGGTATATATATATGATATAATGACTAAATATGTATAATTATGTTATATATATCATATATATACTTTATATCCTTCATAATACCCTATAGGGAGTGGTGGTAGTGGAAACATGAAATAAATGAGACTGTGAGGATGTAGTATACCATACACTCGATTGATGATTTCATAACGCATTGGATTGAGGTGGGGATGAGTTTAGGTAATTACTGTAACTAAAAAATTCTTAGTTTTTATAAAAACATTCTTTATTATATAATTATGGGTAAAAAGTAATTTAAGTTGTTGAATGTAGAAATAATATTAAAATAATTTTTGTGAATGTTACCTCTTCTTCTGGTAATCACATTAAGGTTGCATCAAAATCATTCATATGAGGGATTTGTGTCAAAAATAAGGATTTTTGGATGATATGAGGGGTTTTTTTGATGTTTTTTGGTTAGGTCTTGGCCAATTTAAAGTGGTTCTAATGTGTGAAGAAGAGATGAGAGGGGGATTCCTTTAATAAGTATATTGAGGGGCACACATGTAATTATTTATAATGAAAATGGTGTACCAATGTTTTCATAAGATATAAGGTTAAATAAATTGAGTATTAATGATAATTAATTATTATAGGGTATTAATATAGACATATAATATATATTTGACAAGTTTGTTTTTCATTTTAACCCCTATTTGTTTTTCAACCCCCGATAAATCCATTTTTACCACAAAAATAGTAAATACATTTTTCTATTTTTCAATATTTATTATCATCAAAAACAATTTTTAAATTATTATAAAATGAAACTTATTCTAATTAAAAACAATGAATTTATTTACTAATATTCAATTAAATGAATTGGAAAAGATTAATTTCAAATTAATCCTGCAGACGCGATAAGAAAGCGAGTTCCCAAATAGAAAATGTTCAAAACTTTACATTGTTATCATTTAAGAATTCAACATGAAAATTATTCGAAAGACATATTTTAAATTAATGTATATATAATTGAACTAATTATACATTAAAAATATTTAAAATTTAACTTTACCTTGTCTATTATTTGAATAAAAGGACAACATTTAATTAAAGATATGTAATTTTCAATATTCATCCAAAATTGAAATATTTTGGAATAATAAGAAAAAATTACACTAAGAAACCTTTCATGTTCCAATTTAAAAAGTCAAGGAAATTTTATAAAATAAATTTTCAAATATCAGAAGAAATAGCTTTAAATTATTTTCACAACGAGCTACAAACCATCATTTTTGGAAAATACAAATATCTTACAAAAATATTTTTATTTTAAATGAATTATTTTTTTTCTAAATAATATATATAAAAAAATTCATCATTTTCTTATTAATATTATTAAATTATAATTTAATTAATACTTATATAATTTTTTATTACATGTAATTTTGGGTTTTCATGTTTCACTAGCTATCAATGATGTAACATTTAACAAAATATATTTATTAGGTTGGTTAAGATCAGTGTTTCATGTCTCATAGAATACAAAATACAATTTAATTATTTTGAAACATCAAGATGCAACATGATATATCACATGATAGAGACACATATATGAATAATAATAACAATGATGTTTCCTTATTAATTTTTGATGAGAGTAGATGCAGAAGAATCATTGGGTAACTATATATTAGAGAAACAATATAAATTATCTATGTATAAACACTATAAACCAATTTTATCCCAATAGGAATAAAAAAAATAGATAAGAAGAGAATAAAATTGGATACAGGGATCCCACTAAATGGATTACACCCAATATAAAACCATGCCTCCAACCAGCATGAAGAATCCCTAATAAAATAAGTGAGAGAGATAAAATCATCCCTAATGAACAACTAAACCCAGGGAAATTGAATTAGAGATGAATGGTTCATTGTAATGGCTCGGTTTTCCCTGGGATTTTCCTTTGTGGAAGTCCAATGTTTAGGGTTCTCTGGGGGTTTTCAATGACTTATTCGGAGAGTTTTCCTAAATTAATTTTTGAACTGTCGACATCAGAATGTCAGTGAGATGGAACTTTATTGCATCAGTGAGTTAGGGCATCAAAATTAGTGATTCTGGCATGTCAACATCAATGATATAATGGTATCGACATCAGTGAGTCATGGGAATCAAAATCGATGAGTCAGGGCATCAGTGCTTGGGCATCAGAGAGTCATGGTGTCAGTGATTTTTTGAGTCGGTAGATCAACGTCAGTGGAATTTCAGAATTATGTTGCGTAGGTAGATCACCTATTGGGGGATCAGTAATAGTGACTCACCCATCGGTGATACATTTCTAATTTTTACAGTTTTTCCCATATCTTCCAGTTTCATCCCACTAACATCTTATTTTATGTAAATAATTTTAAAGCCTTGTTTTGATGATTTTAAGATCGTTTCAAAGGATATTATGTATATATTTAATATCCTAACACTCACGGGACTTCAAGATTCTCAAACCATATGATCATTACCACTATCCCATGCTTTATGGATTTTGAAACTTTTTTCCTTTAATTTAATATCTGGCTCTTAAAAGCTAGGATCTTCCATTCGAATTGAATTTTTCAATCTCTCTTGGTGTTCCAAGAGACTTCCTCTATATACGAGATGTGTGCCTATGGTGGATCCCTCTACCCTTCTGTTCTCTTATAGTTTTCTTCTACTCATGATATCCCTTTTTATAGGTGGAAATAATAGATTTAGTCACCTTCTATTTTCTTTCAGGATTTCGTCACCCTCTCTTTAATTGTGAATCATGCATGGAGGGTGTACCAATTATTCCTTATGGAGAATGGAAGAATATTTTTTGTCAAATGATAATTAAATAAGAAGGGAATATTATCAAATAATAACTGTGGTTAATAATATAATTTTTTGGGAGTAAATTGATTTTTTATCACTTGTTTTATTTTGTTATATTTGTTTATTTATGGATTTTGTGGTTTTATGCCTTCTAAAAATCTTGGTTGTTGGTTTTATTTTTCTGTGCACAGATGTTATTCTATTTGATTTTGATATGATATTTGATAATTTATTGTAACAAGAAATCTTCTTAATCATGTATACATGGTTAATTAACTATATTCCCTAGGACCAAAGCAAATATTTGATCACACTAGTTATTTAAAATGGAATTAAAGAATCCATATTGGCTCAATCTTAATACTATTGTCTTGATGGTGTGGTCGTGCGCTATGGGTTTTTTGGTGTTCTAGTCTTGAGTAGGTTGTGGGTACAAGGATGGAAATGGATTTGGTCCTATGTGAAGGTAATGGTATGTGTGTTCATCGAGGTGATGGTTTTATGTTAGTTTATATGAGGTTAGTGTGTGGGGAAATATGGGTGGTGTGTTGGTATCATAGGTTGAGAGACTGATTGATTGTGGAATGGATGGAATTATAGGCAATGGGAATTCCATTTTTTGTGTTCTACCTATCGATCAACATTCAGCAGTAAGACTATAATGTCTTTGTGGACTTGTTATGTAGTGGGACTACATATGAGAATTTTTTGGGCAACGGGGCTATAGTTTTGGGTTGTGTCGTGACATCATATTTATAGGTGTGTCGTGTGTGGCATTGTTCGGTAGTGAGGATGTTAGTCCTTGTTGTCAGAGGAGGATTATGTTGTATAACATTAATGAAGGAATGAATATTCTCCCCGATTTATACTAGAATAAATTAAAGTGAGAGCCTAAATTAATTAATAGAAAATGGGGAAATCAAAAAGGGGTTGGGGTTATGCTTTGGCAGTGGCGGTTTGTGTGGTTTTTCATATACAGGTAGCAAAAGAAGTGGTCCTAGTTGGATGGTTGTTTTTTTTTGGGAAACATAGGATGGTTTTAGTGTTTGTTTAATTATATGAATTAATTATAGATCTTGTGATTTCTATACTCACCCACCCTTGTTGTGCACCATGTTATAAACCCCCCCATTTCATGGGTGAGGGTGTCGTTCCAAACATCTTCGTGAGAGGATGGATGCTTGGATACTGAATTTCATCCTCACACCCTCTTCTGGGTTCTTACCACTCGAGCGTATACAGGAAGGCTATAATGGATTGAGGCTTACAATAGTCCATGATCCATCATGTAGGTTTTTTGCGGATGTGGTCCTTGGTGTTTGGGGGAAATGATTTTTTTTCCAAAGTGTCTTCCGGATGAAGCCCAGGTGTATTCAGGTGGGAGGTGTGGTTATTGTGGCCCAAGAGTCTACAACTGAGATGTGTGGGGTGGTTGAGGCCCAGATGTATAAATGCAGGTTGTGGCAGAGGGAATGTGTTTTGGTGGAGTGGTAGCTTCAATATGTTAGCTATTAGTAATAGTAGTAAACCAATGGGAATGTGGTGTGAGATACCCAAATGTGGATGTTCTTATACTACATCATTACATGAATTTCATTATTTGGTGAGTGTGGCTTGGTGAGGATGGGATGGTTAGTATTCCTTGGAAGGTGCACTTAGGTTTTACTATTTTCTCATAGGGGAATTAGTATGTTCCCCCACTTTTTCACAGGTCACTATAGTTTTCCTACTATTTATAATTGTATTCTCAACCTGCATTTGTAAAATTATTTTCAGGTATCTAATAAGACATTGAGGACTGTGAGGGAATTTACTAGATCGAGAATCGAGATAGTTTATTTGTTGATGCTTAGTCTCTTCCTCTTGATTCTTTCTTTAGTAATTAGGTTGTACTTTTATTGATGTTTACATTTAAATCATGCATGGGTAGTATTATGGTTTCCTTTATATAAAATTTTGGAGTTTTTTTGTTATTTTATCATCTTATCTCCCAATTATATTTTTCATCAAAATGTTAATTACTTCCATTTTGTGTGAGATTCTATACCCTTGGTGCCAGTCTCCAATCCGGGGAATGTTTAAGGCAGGTCTTGGGGATCATTATATCTCATTCATCTTGATAAATGAAGGTAATGGCACTGTTCTACTCATTCCCTCTTCATGAGGAAGGTGGGTCATGAAGGAATGGTATTTGAGGGAGGTTGAGATATAGGATATATTTGGTAATTTTAAATAGTGATTATTACATGGGAATGTAGGGAAATATTGTTAGGAAAATTTGGTTTGTGAAATAGTATAGGAAAGACTGGATAAAACACATGATTTTAGGCCCCCCCTCTGATTCGAAGCAATGAATCTCGGCCTATTTAATGACCACGTAAGGCTATGTTAATTTTATGATAAAGACCATAGGAAAGGTACACACATCATTATGACATGAGATCTTATGTTTATGGGAATTTTTGGAATATAAATTAAATAATGAGGTAATATGAAACATAAAATAAAAAAAAAATCTATACTATTACGACATAGGAGTTCCTTGATTTCCTTTTCAGATATGGAAAATAGATATCATCCATGTGCAGTAAGAGTAGTTGAGGTCCAATAGGATAACTCTATTGATCAGTAGAGGGCTGATCAAGAAGAGGAAAATGACTTGTGGAAAAATACAATTGATGATTTCCAGCAGTTGACTCTGGGGAAGTATGAAGGCATTGTTTCAGACTCTGAAATAGAGGTCTAGAATAAGTACTTGATGATCACATTTACAATGATCCATGTTCTCAGGGAGTATTGGGTTCCTCTAGGTGTTATCCAGACCTGAGGATAGGTGCATTAGTGTTGGATGTGTTACCTTGGGTTGAGTAAGTAGACTGATGTCTCATGGGCTAGCAATGAGAAAGAGTTCTAGGTAGAGTTTCGTTCCTCAACGATGAAGGCTGAGAGAAGGAAAAATATTCTCTCCCTCTAAAAGGGTATTATTTTAGTGATGTATCTAGGGATCTAGTTCAATAATCACTTACACGTCGCATCATATCTCATTCTGGATAAGGATTCGTGGGTGAGATGCTTGGAGGTGGCACTCAGACCTTCTCTACAGTTTGACATCACTCCCATTACTCTATTGACGTACATTGAATTTTAAAAGAAGGATGTAGTAGTGTAAATGATTAAATCATAGGGAGGTGTGCCATGAGAGGGGATCCATCCAAGTTCTTCAAAGGGGAAGGCAGTCAACATCATGTCTCTGGCATAAGGACCTTCTAGATTTCATCTAGTGGGATGTTGGCCTCATCAGTTCCAGTTCCGATCTCTTAGTCCATTCCCCTTCCGCATGGGCATAGGACAGAGGTGCTTTTTGGGTTGACGTAGTGGACTAATTTTGATCCAATGAAAAGTTCCATCATATTACAGTGGGTGTGAGAATCTTCACCACCCCACTCAGCAGTAGTTGTTTCTAGTCAGGCCTTTCTAGCAGCATGGTTATCGAGCTCCAACTCCAAGGAGGGTAGATGTTTCTTGGAGTGGCCAAAATCCCGGTGAACCTTAGGGACCTTGATCTTGGTGTGGTTGGTAATGTAGTCAATAGAAGAGTGGTATAGTAGTTGGGTGTGGGCAGTTTCACACCACCGAGGCAACAGTTCCAATGGGGATAGAGGTCGTTTGATGTATGATCAGTCTATTTAGAACTCTACCTTACAATTTGTTTGATTTAGGATCATAAAACACCATTGTTTCACCCAATCTATCCCATACTCTAGGAATAGATGTTGAGAGGCTTCATGTTCCCCTAGAGTTGAGTACGCTAGTTGGAGGTTAGACAAATTTTTTTGTTGATTTTTGGGGATGTAAACTAATGTTGGGGCCACATTAGTCTTTTAGGGATATTCTTCTACTATATATGAATCCATATAATGTCATACTCAGAAATTAGTGGTTATTTTCTATTAATGTTGTTATTGAATTATTCTGAATTTTAGTTATTTTTTCAGGTGTGGACGACTAGCGTGTAATTTTCGTTGTTGAGGAGGGTATTTAACTGGGATGTTGGTATGTGGAGCCTCTTCTCTTCTGGATTTCCAAGATGTTAGTGGGATCAGTAGACACATAGATAGTGGTGGTTATGGGGGTTTTTAGAGAGTTCATGGATCTCATCCTAGGGGAGGTTGTAACCCTACCCCACTCTCCGTGATGTTGTGTTTGGAATAGACTTGCAACCAAATACCTATCTGATTTCTTTGGCTCACAATCGGATGACCACTTTAGAGTTCTGGGAGTTTTAAATTCATGTTCAAGACATAATGAAAATGATTTTATCTAGACATGTGTGTCATCATGGGGTTCTTCGATTTTGTTTGCAATGATGGAAGATTGTAATCTGAGGATATGCATAGTCTACTGGAGACTGAACCTTGTAGTGGTCAAGAACAATTACCTAATTATGAGGATAGATGATCAATTCGACTAGTTAAATGGAGTAGGTTGTTTCTCTATGATCGATCTGCGGTCTGGATATCACCAATTTATGGTGAAGGAGGGTAGCATCCAGTATAATGGTTTTGGATGCATGTATGGGAAATAAAGTTCATGGTCATGCCCATCAGAGTTACAAATGCACCATCCATGTTTTTGGGTCTCATGAACTCTGTCTTCCACAATTTTTTGGAGCGGTTAATAATCATGTTCATCGATGACATCATGATCTACTCAAGGTCATATGAGGAGAATTCCAAGAATTTGATGACTATCTTGGAGGTCCTCTGACACCACTAGATCTATGGGATGATGTCCAAGTGCATTGCTGGATGCGAGAGGTGCACTTAATTGGACACGTGGTGTCACAATATCGGGTTTCAGTGGGCCCAAAAAAAATCTTGGTGATTGTTTCTTAGGAATCACCCAAGAAGGTGGTAGAGGTTCGCGGTGTCCTAGGTCTTGAAGGATATTAATAGAAATTTGAACCCAAATATTCTTGAGTTTTAGATCCATTGATAGCTTTGAAAAGAAACAAACAGGCCCTCATGTATAGTGAGCAGTGTCTGGAAGCATTCAGCTACCTGAAGGGGATGCTGGTCTGTGCCATAATGCATATGTTTCAAGATGATGTAGTGAAGTTTGAGGTGTTCTGTGACACATCATGTCTAGGATTGGGTTGTGTACTGATGAAGCAATGAGTATTAATCACTTATGGTTCAATTCAGTTGCATCCACAAGAACGGAAATATTCCACTCATGATCATGAGCATACAATGGTCGTGTTTGTTTTGATGTTGTAAAAGGATTACCAAATCAGGGATCACTTTGTGGTATTCAGAGATGACATGATATTTACGTATATCTTCTCTCAGAGAGACCTGAACATGTGGAATTGTAGGTGGATGGAGTTTCTCTAGGACATCGACATCAATATATCCTACACCCCAGGAAAGGTGAACATGGTGGCTACTGCCTTAAGAAGAATGTCACAGAAGGTAGTTATTCAGGAATCCGTAGATACATTGAAAGAAATGGAGGCATTGGACAATTTACATCTTGATGCAAGAGTGGATAACGATAGTGGATATCTATTTCAGATGATAGTGTAGTCTTCCTCTATACAATAAGTGGAGTAGTCTCAGTTGGGAGGATCAAAGATTAAAGTAATGTGTCATCACACTGTCTAGGGTAATGCTACAGATGGATGGTCATAGGATAGTCAGAAATAGATGTTGTTCTGTGGGAAGTTGGTTTTTCTAGTTTAAATGCATGAGTTTATTCTCTATGATATCCATATCTCAAACATAGTGGTGCATCAAGGATTTTGTTAGATACAACGATGTTTGAGGGAATTGTATAGGTGGGTCGGGGTTAAGTAGATAGTGAAAAAGTTTTTGGCAAGGTTCCTAGTGTTTCAACAGGTGAAGGAAGAGAACCATGATCCCGATGGTATATTGTAGCTCTTAGGCATTCCTGAGTGGAAGTGTTATGAAAATAAGATGTATTTTTTCCTAGGATTACCTATGAATCAGGGAGGATGTGAGGCAGTTTCGGTAGTATTGGATCAGTTGGCAAAATCATCTCACTTCATAGACATCAAGTAGTTGAGCGTAGTGGATGCCTTAGTACAATGGTATATGGATGAGGTGGTGCGACTGCATGGAGTTCCCATAACAATTGTCTCATATCAGGATACACGTTTTATATCAGGTTTCTAGAAGAGATTGCAGCATGCCTTTTTCACTCAGTTATGCCTCTACACTGCCTTTCACCATCAGATGGTTGGTTAGATAGTAATGACCATCCAGAAACTAGAAGAAATGTTATGGGAAAGAGTCTAGTATATTAGTGGGTCATGGGTGTCACAATTGTCTATTATAGAGTTTATGTACAATAATATCTATCTATCTACCATTAGCATTGCACAATTCGAGGTATTGTACAAGAGGTCATGTTGTTCACCCTTGTGTTGGACAGAGGTTAGATAATTAGTTGTTCTTGGTCCGAACATGGTGCATGGTACAACAGAGAAGGTGCAGCTTTTCCGCAAGAGGATGAAGAATTCATAGGACCAATATAAGTCATATGCTGATCATAGGAGGAGGTATTTGGATTTTAAGGTTGTGAACCATATCATATTGATGGTTTCCCCTCAACATGGGTAGTAGAAGTTTGGTAGAGGAACAAAGCATTTTCCTTTGTTTATAGGACCATTCGGGGTGTCGAGACAAGTTGTAAAGGTGGATTATTAACTTACATTGCCACCACAAGTGGAGAGGATCCATGAAATCTCTCATGTATGTCTTCTCTCTCAGTATCTATATGATGACTCCCATGTATATGATTGGGTAGAGTTGGATATCAAGGATGAAATGATGTTCACGAAGAAATGAGGAAGAATCAAGGATCATGAAGAGAAGGAGATTCATGGACAGACCATTCATTTTGTTCATGTATTATAGAGGCATAGTGGCCTTGAGGATAGTACATGGGAGAGGGAGGCCCAGATGCATGCCTAGTACCCAGAGCTCTTCAATTTTTTTTATTTGTTTTACCTTGTGCATCATTTTATAAAGAAATTATTTACAATGTTGGTTATCAAATGAGTTATTTCCCTATTTAGTGAATGTGTAAATAATTATTAACAATGGTGAGGGGAGGAACTGATCCCTAATCAATACACTTTAATGTGGATGTGATTAAACCCATGTGGGTGAGTCAGTCCCAACCAAAGAGGACAATATATTTACATGGAGGAAGGAGATCCCTAATCCATGTGTTTGGATAATATGACCTTGGTGATTTCCTGGTTGTTTCGGGTAGTGAGGCCTTATTGATTAAACACTTGGTCAGGAGATAGATTTCAAGGGGTTGTTCTTGGAAGTTAGGGTTTTCAATCAAAATTTTGAACAAAACATTATGGTTCATCCTTGATAGGCATCATACGGGGTTATTGTTCAGACCCATCCTTGTAGGATAGTTTTAAATTCTCATGGAAAATATTATTTTGTGGGGTATTAGATGTAAGGAACTAGATTTCCCTAGGATATTCCATTGTGAAAATACATAGTCTAGGGTGTTCTCGGAGATGTTTGTGACTCATTCTAGGAGTTTTTTAATATCCAGTTTTTAACTATTAGTGTCGGCATGTCAGTGAGTGGAATGTTAGAAAATAGGCATGTATGTGCAATGACATGTTAGTGAATCAACATGTTAGTGCATCAGTGAGTGAAGCCATTGACATCGATGAGTCAGGGGCATCAATATCCATGGGTTAGGGCGTAGAAATCAGTGATTCAAGGGTTTTGGAATTGGTGAGTTAGGGCATCATCTCTAAGGCCTTAGTGAGTCAGGGCATCAATTAGTCATAGAAATGGTGAGTCATTGCATCAGTAGATCGAAATTACTAGATCAATATTAGAAGGTTGCATCTCGACCTCACAGATTGGTGCATTAACCTCAGTGACACACCCATCTATGACTCATTTACTATTTTTATAGTTTTTTTCAGATTTTCCAATTTCACACCCCTTACATCATATTTGACATAAACCGAGTTTAGAGCCTTATTTTAGAGTTTTTAGGAGAATTTTAAAGGATATAAAATATATCATTAATATCAAAACACTCTAGGGTCATGGATATTCTCAAACAGCCATTTATTCACCAAAATTGAGTGATTAATTTCTTTTAATAACATCCTTATTTTAATATAGGATCTAGCTCTTCAAAGTCGAGATCATCACTTCATAGTGTTGTTTTTTGTTCCCTCTTGGTTCATATAGAGCCTTCCTATCTAGACGGGTCATGCACCTTTTCTAGAGCCCCATTCTGGTTTTTTCTCATATTTTCCTTCTACTCACGTGATCCCCAGTTCTAGGCTAAAAGAGGAGATCTGGTCACCTGCTATTTTGTGTTTGTATTTCTTCTACCTCTCATTAATTATTCATCATGTGGGTGGGTGTAAAAATGTTTCCTTATAGAGAACGGGTGAATCTTTTCTTAAAACAAGAAATAAATAAAATGGGAATATGATCAGAAGATAACAAGGGTCAATAATATAATGAGTTGGGAGTGGTTTGATGTTTGATTACCTATTTTTACATATTTTTTATTTCTGGATTAATGTGGCAGTATGACTTTAGAAAATCATGGTTGTTGGTGGTCAATTCTTATGAAATTCTTATGTTCTATTTGTATTTTCTGATTTTTTATAATCATTTGTAACATGAAATATTCTTAATAACTTATAAATGGTTAATTTAATGGATGTCCCATGATCAACACTATTCTATGATCAATATGGTTTTTTAATGTTGAATTAAAGAACCCACATTGGATAAATTTGAATACCCTTATAATGAGGAGGTGGCAATGTGCAGTGTGTTTTATAGTGTTCTAGTATTTTTTAGGTTGTGGGAACATGGGTTGAAAGGGGAGTTCATTTTGTGGGAAGAGTGTGGTATGAGTGTGCAGGGGGGGTGTTGGTTTAATGGTAGTTGTTTTGGGTTTGGTGTGTGGGGTAGTATGGGGGGCATGTTCGTATATTAGTTTGGGAGAATGATTGATTGTAGAATGAATTGACTTGTAGGAAATGGTATTTCCATTGTTTGTGTTGTGGTCATTGACCAACATTGGGCAATGAGACTGCAATGTGGTTATAGACTTTTATGTAGAGGTACTACATTTGGGAATTTTTTGGGCAATGGGGCTACATGTTTGGATTGTGTTGGTACTTCATGTTAATAAGTATGATGGATATATAATTATTGTGCACCGGGGTTGTGGGTTCTAGTTTGGAGGGGAGGATTATGAAATATAAAATTTAATAATGAAATAATTGTCTCCCCAAGTAGTACTATAATCAAATAATTTTAACACCTTAATTAATATATGGAATGTTGTTAAATGAAAACGGGGTTGGGGTTATGCTTTGGAAGTGGCTGTTTGTGTGGTTGTGCATATAGGGGTAACAGGAGAAGTGGTCCTAGTGGGATGGTCTTTTGTTTTGGGAACCATAGGTTGGGAAACGTTTTTGTTTACAGATATGTATAAATTTTAGTTCATTGTGATTTCTATATACACACCTCCCTTATCTAGCACTTTGTGCCAAACACCCCCATTTCCTGGGGGAGGGTTTCTTTCCCAACATCCTGGTGGGAGCATGAATGTTTTTTACTAAATGTCTTCCTCGCACCTATTCTGGGTTATAATTTCTCGAGCATATTCGGTTAGGATATAAGGGATTGGGTCTTACCATCATCGAAGATCCTTCAGGCGGGTTTGTTGTGGAAGAGGGTCCCTATTTTTTGAGAGCTAGGATTATTTTCTAATGTGTCTTCTCAATGAGGCCCAAGTGTCTTTGATCGATATTTGTTGTTGTTGTAGCCCTGGTGTTTGTGGTCAAGATGTGTTGTTTTGTGGAGGACCAAGTGTGTGTGGGTGGGATATGGTAGTGGGATATCATTTTGAATGTGTGGTGGCATCAAGATGTTAGCTGTTAGTAATAATTGTTAAATAGTGGGAAAGTGGTGTTGGGTACCCAAATGTTGATGTGATTATACTAATACATTACATGAATTTCATTTTTTAGTGAGTGTTCCACAGTGAGGTTGGTATGGTTATTTTTCTATGGTAGATAATTTTAGTTTCTATGGTTTTCCCATAAGGGTCTTAGTATTTACCCCTATTTTTGAATAGGTGTCTTTAGTTCTTTAACTAGGTATACTTATATACTAACCCTACCTTTGTAAAACTATTTTCAGTTTACTAGGAGGACATTGAGGTACATGCTAGACATTACTAGCTCGTACGTTGGGATAGTTACTGTGTTGTTGCATATCCGCTCTCTTTTGGTACTTGTTTCAGTACTTTAGTGATGCATTTTTTGTGGTTTACATTTAAATCATGCATGGGAGGGTTTTGGTTTATTTTAATTATATTTTTGGAGTTGATTGGGATTTTATGACCTTATCTCAATATGTTGTTCTCATTAAAAATTGTAATGCATTCCATTTTTTGTGAGATTCTATACCCTTCGTTCTAGTTCTCACTCTGGGGCCTATTGAAGACAGAAGTTGGGTGACATTATCTCTCATTCATCTTTAATAAGGATGGGTGTGTCACTTTTTATCCTCTTCCCTCATCTTTAGGTTGGTGGTCATGATAGTCATATAAGTTTAGATAAAATTTAATCATAGGATAGATGATATTTTATCCCCTTACTAAATTTCACACCTAGTGGTGTCACCAACCATTCATTAAAATCATGAGATGGTTGATGGATAACCAAAGAAATCTCGAATGAAAAATCCTTCCATAAACAAGATATTGGAATCCCACCAACTATATGGTGGCACCTAAAGATATGAAATTATTGTAGATGCTATTCATGGATTTCTAGTTCGCTATATAAACAAGCTGATTTCTTCTATTGTCTAGTAGATAACCTCAAACTACCACAAACTGCCCGAGATCATTCACCCATGGTACGAGAAACCCAAAATTAAAATAGAAAAAAATCACAGAGGACCTCCATAACAATATACTCTTAATAGGCTTTGAAAATTATCCCCACTATAAAAGAATTCGGTCCCATGACAGGATCAAGATCATGAACTTGAGAGGATATAAGGCTATTTATGCATCATCTAGACATCATTCTCCTATGAGTAGAAGTATTCCAGATCGAATTACCATCTCACCTGACAAAATGGGATAATATATCTTGGAACCACTTTATCCTATAAATCCACTATCTGTATAGGTATATCAACTATTGAAGTGTTTAGTTCAATATCTATATTCTCCCACTTGATCACATGGGATATTTCTAGCTAATTCATATTTAGTCAAGAATAATGGAAAATGTTATGGATAGTTGTAAAATTAGAAGGTAATTATAACTAGTAAACCACCTTCCCATGTCACTCGAAAATAAAAAATGAGTCGACATAGTGAGGCGTTTACTAAGCCTAATTCCAAAAACATCTATGTTCTAACCATGGTGAAACAATGGTAATAATTAGATCACCTTCCTAAAATTACAGAAGATGGTGAATTCGGTCGACATATGATTTCTCGTGACTCAATGTAGATTCCATCCGCTTCCAAATCAATTTCAAGATATCTATTGTCTCTAGAAAAATTCATAGATCAACCAAGGACAATTCTCATTCCTCTTCTAGAAAATAGGTTACTTATAAGGCCTCTCATATAATTCCTAAAATGTAACCATAATTATTGAGTCCTCATCATAGTAGTTAATGAATAATTTCAATAATTAATTATGTTTCTCCCCTAATCAAATGAATTCAGTCATGCATTCATGAAGCATGTATTCAAGAATATAATTATATTACTTATTTTACCCATTCATTTAAGGATGATTGTCCATGTTCAACAACAACCAAGATCCCATAACTTTCAAAAATCCACTATAGAACCAGTGTTTAAAGAGTGGGTTTATATTAAAGATAAAATATGATAATAAATTTTTAAAATCACACAGAGATAATGTTTTCCAAGATACTCTACCATTTTTTTGAATCCTTTAAATGTTTGAAATTATTTGATTTCATGAGTCAATTATTAATCACCCATGACACATCGTTACTACTAGGATTATATGTAGTATAATCATAAGGTACAAGGATATCTCAATCCATTTCCATACTGAAATGTGTTATCATTTTATAAAACCATTATGACTATGATGTTTATCCTTAAATCTCTAATATTCGAGGGACCATAAAAATCTTCTTTCATTCATCTCATTCCGAACCACCAGTATTGTTATCTCAGATTATGGTGTTTGTTGGTAGATTTAGGATGGACAAACCAAGTAGAACAATGTCCATTATCTATCAAAAACTACCTTATGTATATGAAACCCACCATTGTACCTCATAGGATAAAAAACTACTAGGAAACTAATAACACTAACAAATGGTCACCACTTATTAAAAAATACCCCAAAAGCACAAATACTAAACATCTTATTCGTCTTCATGAAAAATATGATCATCCATAGATTATCCATCCTGATAAAATTCTATGATTACACTTTCAAAATCTATACCATCATCTGAGTGAATATCTAAAAAAATAAAATCATGAACCACTTTTTGACTAATTCCTTTAATGCATGATTTGGTGATTTTGTACTTGATGTGTTTGCGACCACATTCATTTTCCTGGGTGTCATAAATATCAAAATTAATGGTATCATGGAATTCCTAATACCTTATTTTCCTAAAATTGATATCCCTATGAGTATAGATATACTTTAGACTCATATGGATCAATACAATATAATTATCTCCCAAATGAGGCAGTGATACAAATTATTATGTGTGTACATCACTACCAAAAAATTATGACTATGAATGAGATTTATTTTCTCATGAAGGTGTAACTCGTGAGAGATAGAAACTATTAATTATCTCCCCAAAAATGTAAAAAACCCCAAATCCAATCATGTGGAATCATTGGAAGCAATATAACTAATACTTGGAATATGATTAATCAAATAATAGAGATGAAAAAAAATCTCACATTCAACTCCTCAAATATATTTGGCCCAAATCACTTTGTACAAACAATACGTACTTATAGGATAAATATTTATTAAGGGATAAATGATTATAAAATCTGTGAACAAAGTTCTTATAATAACTACCTAATCCCAAGAAATATGGGATATCAAACACATTTATGGATTCTCCAAACATACCACTGCCCGAATCTTTTTAGAATCCACTAAGACACCATTATTTTAAATTAAATAGACCAAAATTTTGTCTTAATGAATACCAAAATAGAATTTGTATATTTTACCATAAATAAAGTCCTCTCTCATGATTAACATAGATTATATTCATATTTTTGGAAAGATCTTCATCTATCATAGAATAATCAATAAAGAAATCCATTTTAGGATATAATAAACTATGGGATATTCATTTCATTAAATCCATAAACACCGTAATAGAATTAGTATGTTCAAATTATATAAATAAATAATCATAATTCCAATAAATTATCCTCTGTTATTACTTTTGTCATATCATTATATTGGACCCTCAAATGTGGTATGCTGCCCTTAGATTAATTTTTTGAAATAATAAGGAACCCAATATCTAATAAAAAAACACATCATTCCTAGGTAATTTTTATTTTTTACTCACTATCACATGGTTGAGTTTCTAATAATCATCAAAAATTTAGTGAGACCAATACACCTTCATTTCAATGAATAATGAAGACTCCCAAGGTAAAATTTATAGCCTTAATAAACCTCTTATTTTCATGTTCTTAAACCTAAAACAATAATTCATTGAATTAAGTATGCTTACTTTTTTATTAAGGTGAATAAATGAGGTTCATAAATGGAAGAAAATATATAGAGAACTCACCCTCCTTCTAAAGTGGAAACCTAGATAAATCATATAGAAACACATCAAGAAACTCTCCCACCACCACTAGGATATGACTCCAATGATTCAGATGTAAAGTATCAATAAACAATACATGAAACATGAACGAGATAGTATCACCTATAAGAGAAACATTAAATTCAATTCCCAATATTAAATCCCACTAGTCATGGAAAAAATTGTCACCCTATCAGAATAAAGGAAATGTTCTTAGTGAAGATTAAAATAAATCTACAAGTTATAACTAATCATCCAATCTATTAGAATGATATGATCAAATTTTCAATGTTCAGTAATATAAAAATCCAAAATTGTTTCATGGATAGTGATCATCACCTTACACATGGGATATTTAAAACCCTACTCTGATTTAATTTTGAGTGGAGTTAAAAGAGTTATCAAGAATAGCATGAGCTCTAAATTCAATCCCAACATATCTATAAACTTATATGAGATAAAGGAATGATTTCCACTAGTATCAAAAAATCCACAAACATAGAATATTCAACAATATACATATCTTCCAGAGGATCTCATCTTACCTCTAATACCAATGATTCACACTCCTACTCATATAGATGAATATATTCATCCTTTCCGTTCATCAATGCTTGAGAATGACCATTGTAATGAGGTTGAGTTCCTACCCATTTAACCAGAACAAGTCTAAAATGATACCCCTTGTTGAAGGGGAATCCATGTATAATAACCTATTATTATCCTCTCATAGAAATGATGAATATGACTAGATTATCCATATTTTTGGCACACCCTACTTGATTCTTTACAATCATGATTGAGGTGTCCCTTTTTCCAACACGGGTAACATTCGACTTACGCTTCCCTAATGATCATTGCAGACTCTAGGAACTACCATAGTGTTTTATATATTTATTTATTTTCAAACCAAAATGAAAACTCTAGTTACATCAAACTATTACTAATGCTCTGAAGAGTCCTTTATTCCAAGCTATGTCTTCCTTGACTATTATTGTGTTATCCTAAACATCCACTACGGTGGGTAAGCACATAAGAATCATCACAAATACAATATTATGACTCATAATTAACTTATAAAACCATTATTTGTGATAGTCAATAAAATATTCATTCGATATATGTTCAATAACTCAAGAGGTTGAGTGTCATCATTTATAAAATAGAAAATATCCATACTCCAAAGTAATGAACTCCTATAAAATCCCCACTCTTAATGTCATAGGATATAACATATGAATGGAGGATTTAATGAATATTATTAAAGAGATATATTCATGTAACATTGATTTAAATAAGGATTCAAATGACTTCCTTCACAACCCTTCATGCATATATGTGAATAAACTGACTTTTATTTCTTTTGGAGTTTTTAGGAAGTGCAATATCTTATCAATTCTCTAGATCCATTGTTCTAATTATTGTTGACCCTTGTACTCTTGAAATATCAATGGATGTGGATTAGTATAATCCAAATCATGTTCCAAATTCCATTAAAATTCATTATTGTATTGTTTTTTCATATAATGGATCATTCAGACTATAGTTTCCACCTAAACCAAGTCCACTTCAGGGTTCTCCCGGGGCATTCTCCACATATTCCTCTCTTATTTTCCAGAACATTATTATATGAGGATTTTTGATTAATAAAATAAAATTATACAATACATTCAGAATATATGTTTATTCTATTATCAAAAACTGAATTTAAATTAATTGAAGGAATGTGGTTAAAACTATCAATAAGGAAAATAGAAAACACCATAAATCCAATAGAAACATGAGTCTTTCTATGAATGTGAGATATAGATGTATAATCCTAAAGTAACTCTCATTTTTAGATTTTCATATCTCTAGTATATAAAATATATCTATAAATAAGATTGAGGGACTCATTTATGATCTCATGTTTCAATATAACCATATCATCTGATTCTATCTGTAAAATACTAACCTGAATGAACCGAAATTGTCAACTGAATTTTCCACCACATTTTCTTGAAGAATTTTCTAATCACCATGGTATATATGAAATAACTATATTATCATATAATGAAATATAGGAATTATCTCACCATCTAATAGTCATATAATAAGATAAAAATAATAATTGAGTCACCTTAGATATCCATAAAACATTATATTCTCAAAGAACCAATCAAAATGGGTAGAACCCAACAATGGGGATAAACAGTTCTAAATAAATAAACAAATGAACAATAAACTAGAATCGAAACAAATCCATGGATATATCTCCCTATATCCATGTTTTAAAACCATCTAAACCCAATAGAGAGGAAACATGATTTGGTATAGATTTCCAACACATAACATTCTTCTATTTACATGAATCCTACAGAACCAGGGATTCAAAATACCAAAGAAATAATGGGGCATGGGAAATAAATATTAATAGGATAAAAAAATTAATCTATTAAATATGTATCCACATGAATCTGTTACATGCTGTATAAAATCAATTTCTAAAACATTTACAAAGAAATCATTTTCTATATAAAAAAATTAGTTGGGTTCCTTTTCAAAATCCTTCCATATTTTATAAAAAATATTAGGACATTGAAAATATATAAGTGTAATATGAAAATGAAATAAAATATTTTCAAGAAAATATATCTTTAACAAGATCAAGTATTAAAATAACAATATCAATATATATACAGAAAATTCTTCCAAAATCCCCAATGGTAATCCATATCATGAGGGAGTATACAACTAAAAAAACTTGAGACACAAGCCGAAATAAGCGAATCAAAATATATGGGAATCATGGTCCCATATAAATGATACCCTTCAAAAACCATGGAATCAAGGGTAGTTATTGTAGTGATAGATGACCTAATTAGGTCTCATTTAGTTCTTGTTTAATCTCATACCCAAAGGTCACCCAAAGTGTTGATACATATTAATATCATTCATAGGAAACAAAATTATATTGGAAAACAATTCCATGAGACAATCCCTTTCAAATAAATGCACATATTTTTTTTAAAAAATCTACTGTGATTCAAAATCACTACCATGATTGAAAAACTACCTTCATTTGAAATATAACATTGATAAATTCTATCATCCACATAATGTGAAAAAATATATCTTTCAATAAAAACCTCTTGAAACAAACTATGTTTCCACCATATATCAAAAGTAATTTAAATATTTTATTTCATAAATCAATCTAATGGAAAAAAATCAAGAACTATAAGTTTAGTAGGGGATATAACATAGAATATAGATACAGACCACAAGAATAATGGAAATGACGTTACCTTATAAACTAGTGATGAGAGAGGAATAGATCCGACCATATTTAACCTAGATTTTATGGAAACAATATCATCTCTCCCTATACATGAAATATCAAAGTATCTGGATTCAATAGGCATCAATCACGTGGCGAAAAAGGGAGAAAATATTATTTAAGGATCCCATTTGATGAATGAAATTTAATAGGGAATCCATATTCTATCAGTCATGAAGTGTCATCAACATAATGAGGGAGAGATCTAAGATGATCAAAAAGGAGCTCCTAGAATAATTGAAATTGAATAAGTGATGAATCAATCTGATTTGGGGATATAAAACATAATTTATAAATAAATGAAATTTTAAAAACAAACAAAAACACATTCCCCTCAAGGTTATTATTGGTCTGTTGGGCCTAAACAGTGGGTCGGTGACATCCTGTTAGATGGTTTGTAGGTGTATTCTGAATGAGTTCACTTAAAATAATTCCACTATGGAGTCAAAGGATCCCAACTGGCTAGCTGATGGTACATTATGACAAGTCAGTGTTCGACTAGCTAACACATGCTCATTAGTGGCCTCATGATGCAACCATCTACCCAAAATACTTCTACAAATTTTTTTGTGACACAAAATTCAAAAAGAAAAAAACATAATGGGTTTTCTTATACATTTAAACATATTATGGTGTAATGGAATTGAAATTGGAAAATAGTAACAAGTATTTTATTGTTGGTCTCCCAAAAATATATAATGTACATAATTCTATCTTGGTTATTGTAATACACCTTAAGAACTCATAAAATTCCATTATATTAGAGATGTTTTATATCTTAATATTATATCAAGGATATGAATTTTGTATGTAGTAATATTTTATGGAGTTCCACATTCCACTATATCTAATTAGGTTTCGTGTTTTACCTAATATTTATTGAGAAGTATTCATGGATATTTAAATATGAATGTGAACCTTAACACAATATGTCTTCCTCAAATAGATGGGCATAACCAGTGAAAAATTCAAATCATTGAGGATATGATGAGGTCATGTTCTATATATTTGAAAGTGGATTGGGATTAAGATATTTCTTTGGTTTATTTTTCTAACAACAATATATTTCACTCGAGCATTTGGTTGGATCCTTATAATGAAAAATGTTATAGGATGTGTAGAGCTCTAACATATTCGGAAGATGCTGGAGAAATAAGTATATTAAGGCCTAAACTCATAGATGAATTGAAATAAATAGTTATATCCACTCAAAAACACACCATGGTAGTTAATATTGGACAAAAAAAGTTATACTCAAATCCTGGTAAAGATATATAGTTTGATGTTGGTTAAAATGGGTTTCTATGAAAATCCACTTGAAAGAGTCTTATGAAATTTATAAATATACGCAATTTGATCCCATTATATATTGAAAACTTTTAAATTATTGATCATTTCGAGTTGGTTTCATACCAATTATCAGTTCAGTTGAATCTCTCTCACATTCTTGAAGTGTTCTATGTATATCTCTTGAAGAAGTATTGACCTATCCATTGAATGTATTGAACATAGAGGTCATACTAATAGAGCATGATGTCTCTTATGTGGAAAAACCAAATAATAATATGGATGAAAGATACAATGTTCTATATAATAATACCACTCATCCAGAAAATGTTTTTGGGCAAACCATACATTTGAGGAACCTATGTTGGAAACCAATGATGAGATGTGGAAGAATTATCTTTAGTTTTTTTATCCAAGTGATGTAGTTTCATGGGAAAAAATATTATAATGAGTGTAGAGTGAAAAAAAAAATTATTTTATGACATATCTGTCATTAAATATGGTTTATTTATTTGATAACATTAGTTACATGAAACACTGAGTTTAAAGTAACAATGATATACTAGTGAATTAAAATAATTTGATGAGAATGTTATTTAATATACATTGAATTGTTGGGTGTTAATAGGATTAAATAAACTATGAAAATGTTTTGATTCTATAGTACTATAATTAATTCATTTGTATTGGTTCATAATTTAAATAAATTCATTTTAAGGTAAAAGGAGTTGTTTTTCTGGAGAATTGTTTTTATGGATGTAATGTGTTTTTATCTTAGTAAATTAAATTAATTAGTAATTTTTTGTTTTTTTTGAAATTTATAGATTATATATTAAATAAGATATTTTCAACATAATTTTATAGTTTTTACTTGGAAATGAATGACCAGAAACATAGTTTTTTCTCAAAGTCTTTTTTCCTAAAAATGGTTTTATTTCATTTTGTACACATATATAAAATTACATTATATCGATTATAGAATTATGAAATTTTAAAATTGAACCCAAATATGGAATAAAAATGTTTAATATTATGTAATATTTTCAGGTTATCTTTTTTTCATCAGGAATTATAATTGAGGTAAACCTTTGGAACTAAAATAATGGTTTAAATTGGTTAATGAGGGGTTAAAATAAAATTATACGGGTTAAAATGACCAAAACTTTGACTAAATTATAATGGATGGTCATTTTTAGTGCCTAAATCATGTCTATTATTATTTTATCTATTTTTCATAAATAATACATCAATATATTTTAATATATTGAATATTTCCATGTTTTTTATCTCCCTCTATTATAAAAGGACACCACCTCTCCTCTAATTACTACTCTTTGGGTTCCTCTTATCATGGATAATACTGTAAAGACTTCAAATCTAGTTTCCCAGAGTCGATGGAATCTTTTTTTGATTAGTTCTAGATATAAGTGACAACATCTCAAGGGATTGAATAATTTAGTAGTATTGATAAACTTGATACATGCATGAATCTCATTTTATAAATGAAAAAATAAATTATAATTTTTTTTCTCAAGTGATTTATTATTTAATACATCATAAACCTACCTATCTGTCACAATAATCATATTGGAATATTATCGAAATAATCATAAAAAATGGGTGAGCTCCAATTCTCAATAAAGTAATGAGTACCACATAATCTATGAAAAAATAAAGAAAAATCAATATGATATGATAAATAACTAAAACACATTCCATTTAATCCATAACTTGATAAAAATTTGTTAACAAAATTGATCAAATAGTTCCATACACAATATAACATGATCCTGAAGATTTTCCATTGATATTACAACTAATCGAATAATAAAATTAACATCAATGAATAATCTCATAAAGAGGAAATGAATAATGCTAGAAATCATAAACACACCATTAAGGCCTTTTTATTATAACTCTTATATAAATGTGTAATTCCTTGACCAAATACCCAATCTAGCTTGTCAAATAAGACCCATCGATGCATAAAGGGGATATAATGGGCCCCAACCATCAATTACTATGTCTAATTCAACCCTAAAATGTAATAGGTGAAACCTAATCAATATAATAATTCCTAGTAAAAAAATCTCATGATATATAAATACATTCCCCAATTCATAAACATAATCATAAATAATCTATAATAAAATGAATGGTATTAACAAAGTAACCCCTATTCAATCTATTCGAAAATCATCCTAAGAAATATTTATGATAGTACCATTGGATTATATCCCCATTAAATCTAAATTATCATCAATTAATGTCATCTTAGAAGTAAAATTATTTTGAAGATCCCATGGAACATTTCCTGAGGAAAATAGCATTTCAATGAAAATATTTTTTTTATAAATTATAATATTAATAAAATACTATCTAAATCATTTTATTTGAAAATTAATTTTGAAAAATAAAATTTAATATACCATGAAAATAATTTTCATGATGGTGGAAAAGTCTATTCATTTCATACATGCTAAAAGAAAACATTCATTTCACTCTATGGTAAGAATTCATGAATTACATCATTTGTAAAGTGAAATGAAGATTCATTTATAACGCTTTGTAAAAATTAAAATAAGGGAGAAAGTGTATTCAATAAAACTTTTTTGGAACATTATTAAAATTTTAGAAATATTTTTTCAAAATAGAGAAATGGAAGAAAATGCATTTTCGATCGAAGAGAGAATTGATTTATTAAAAACATTATTTTGAAATAATGACTAAATTAAAAGAAAAAATGACCTTTTTTTATTCTCATGAAATAACCATAGGAGAAAAAAATTAATTGGTTTCATGAGATGTAGATCAAATTATAATATCATTAGAAGCATAAAATTTGACAATCTTGGTAGATGAAGAAGTTGTATCATAAAACCATTCCCCATTTTGTAACACTAAATCATAAGAATGATGAAATAATAACATTAATTGAAACCCAAAACATCATGATAAAAAATTAGTTCTTGGTATTACAAGGAAAAGAGTTTTTATATAAACATTATCAAATAATATATGTACATAACTTAAAATGTCTCAAAAAAGGAAAATAGAGATAAAAATCCAACAACTTAGGTCCAACTTAAATCATAACAATTAAAACCTCCTATTTCATAAATAGTAGTATATTATTAAAATTATAAAATATTTACACATTTATATCATACCGTATATGATTTTCTTATTCTTTTATCACTAATTTATTAATAATTCTTTGTTTAAAAACTTTTTGGGTGATATATACATTGTTTTTCAAGTATGATTTAGTTGATTAATTTCAATAATTGTTTTATCAAGGATAAATCAGATAAATAATATAAAAATGTAATAAATATCATATATATTCATTATATATATATTTATATTAATCCATAAATGTTAAATATTGAGAATACATTACACCGTTCACGGAGATGATAGGTTGTACCTACGGATGAACATTGATTTTGTTTACTCCATGAATGTAATGAAAGGAAAATAAATATTAATTAATCATTCAAGAATCATTATAATGTTATATATAGAATATATATTAATCAAATACATCATTATTAACTAAATTTTTTAAATAAAATTAAAAACATTTCACAATGCTTGGAAAAGGATGTAGTCCACACATACAAATCAGCAACGTTATTATATTCCAATAGATTGTATGGAAAAAAGTTAGATATGATTTTATATTTCCAGAATTATCTTTAGGTAAAAAAATTAATATATATCCATTACAATTATCCTTCACACTGTCCATGTAAATCTTGATTGAAAAATGAGTCACATAGCTTTAAGAGGAGGTAATCCACAGCCCACAAGAGCGGCATTATTGTAACCCCCAAAAAATGGTATGTAATAAGTTATATGTGACATCACAATTAAATATGTATAATTATTTAATAAATATAATATAAGAATGTTAAATCCATCATTATATCCATCTATGAGAGGTGGTGATTGAAAACGAGCTACATCGGTTCGTGAGGTGGTAGATCACCAAACACATGATGAATAGTTTTATTTTTCCATTTGATGAATGTAGACTTAAATAATTTTTATTAAATTAAGATAATATAATATATGTTTAATTTTTATTCTATTTTTACTAAATTATGATATTTTATTGATATTTTATGGTGGTGTAATAAAATATAAAACAAAATTCATGTTTAAGAATTTTACCTCATATTTAGAGAGCCTATATTGGTTTATGTGTATAATGTCATATTTGGAGGATTTAATAAAAAATATTTCAGATGCGTTTAGGGAAGTAATGATGATATTTTAATAGGTAATGGAATATAAAGAGGTTTTCTAGAGTGTGATGAGGAGAGTAGAGTTGGTGGGCATTTATAAGTAGGGGAGAGGACACACTTGAATTTTATGAGAAAAAATATTTGTAACCACAATATTCACATTAAAAAATGATATAATATAGTTCATTAGAAAGGCCAAGAGATTATAAGGTTGAAATTCTTCCATTAAATAGGAGTTCGACAAGTATTTTTTTAATCTTAACCCTTATATTTTTATTTTATCCTCCCGATAAATATGTGTTTACCTTAGTCGTGGTAATTAATTTTTATTGTTTTCAATATTCATTATGGATAAATTTAATTTTAACTTCTTAGATAATATAATATATTTTGATTCAAAAAATGGAAGCAATATTTACAGATTAGAATCTTTAAATTTCCCAAATTTCCTTCGAAATAAATGTCGTAACTGTGATGGAAAAGTGGTTTTCTAATGAAATTTTTTCCTAATTATGGAAAATTTTGATAATGAATATGAACACAAAATTGCTCCAAATTTACTAAATTACATATATTTTAATATATGTAATATAATTTTACTTTGAAAATAAATTAAAATTTTATTGAAATTTTTAAATAGTTCAATTGAGAAGGAAATTTCAAATTAAAATACATAATTTTCACTATTCATAACAAAACTATTTTTTTCAAAAAATTCACAAAAACTCAGTCTCTGTTATTTTTAATATTGTGATTTAAAAAAAGAAATTAATTTCTATATATAATTTCAATAAAATAGAGTAAAATAATTTTAATTATGTGAAAAAAACGCAACAAACCTACTCTTTATAAAAATTCATTTTCTTAAAATAAATATTTCTTTTTAATTAAAATATTTTTTATTTATTATTATAATAATTATATAACCATGGAATTTATTTTATACCTGTTTAAAACAAATAATTAGCATAATTTTATTAGTCCTATTCATAGTTAGGTTATAATGGTATACTATAGTATGGTTCATTTAGACTCAGTGTTTCATATTCTGCAAGCTATCAAAATGATAAAATTTATTTAGAGAAAAATATATCGTGAAGTATCTCGGTGTTAAAATATTCTACCACAGAAAAATTCTACCAGAAAATGTCCATTTTTTCCTTTTTATGATTTTTTGGGAGTTCGTCAACATAACCCTATCACATATTCTATCTTATTCGGTGTCTAAATATTTTTTTCAAACAACTCTTTTAATTCATAAATTTTTTTATATAGTGTCTAGAATTTTGATATTCCAATCATTATATGATATATCATGTTCCAAATAAACTTCATTATAGGTGAAAGCATGTGTTAGGATTGATATTTTATTCCTGAAAAAGAGATATAGAACACATAATTTACATTTGAGAGACATAGAGACATCCCTAAATGGTATTCTATAACTACAATAGTTTTTTAAATTTCAATGGTTCTGACGTAACTCTGGTAAAATTTCAAATTATTTCAAAACATTTTAACCCCCTACCATGGAGATCCCACCAATAAAATATTCTCACCCAATATAAATTCCATACATTTCCTCCTTTTATCCACATAGATCTTGTTAATACATTCGTCTTCTTTGATATGGGATTTATTAAAATTTACCGTAGTTATTATCTTCTCTATAAGTTATCAAACATCAAGATTCTTGTCACAAAACTCATCCCAATAAGTGGAAATATGGATCCTCCTTTCATGAAATTCATTATATTGTAAAATTTGAATACATGAATTGAAGTTATTATTATAGGAGAACTCAAAAAATGGTAAATTATGATCCCAAATACCTTGAAATTAATAGATCCCAACCTCAAAATGTCTCATTATGTTTGAATATCCCTTTCAGTCTGTCCATCTATTTGAGGGTCACCAGTACAATAATTGGGTTCTTACATTGATTTATTATTATTTAAAAATCATTTATTGAGATTATATATTTTAAGGCAACGTTGTTGTAACACCCCGAGCTTCCACGATACGCTTCTCTTTCAATAATGCAATAGCTTGCATTATACGCAAGTTCGAGATTCTAACACACCGCGACCAATAAAAATAGCCATTAAGAATAGTAATACCCACTTTTTGAAATTATATATATTTTATATTTCAAAATGGACTTCATTTTTTTATTCGGATTATCGAAATAGCTAAGGGTGAAATTTTGGCATTGTTCTGAAAAACTTCAATTTTTGATGAATAGTGAAACCACTAAGTGGTAGTTAAAAAACTGATTTCTCTTTTAAATGAAACATTACCAGTTCTATGATTTGATTTTTAAAAATACAACATACATGGTTGTCATTAAGAAGTAAAATGTGGTTCAATGGGATTAAAATAATTTTTTGGTGAATAGTAACATGTTAGTTTAATTAATCGCGATTAAAGGTAATTAGTGAAATTTAAGGTAAAAATGATATTATAAAAATATGAAAATACCATTAAACTTGTCCTACCCCTATTGGATGAGTCATGGCCAACCAGTAAAATCCATGGGTCAACTTAGGGACCCCATGGAGCCACTTTGGTAGGAAAATGACATAAATAACTTTTTATTTAATGTTAAAATAAAAATGTCACAAACATAAGTTATTTTACTAAAACAATTTTTAAATGGGGTTATACAAGTAATATTTTTGACTATAAATATTCATTAGAAAGCTAAAAATATTTCCTAAATCATTCTATTTTTTTATAATTTTTATACATTATATAAATTAAATTATTTATGACACCATGATGATACATTGATTACCTCATTAATTAATGATTTTAATAAAATGGAAGGATAATGTAAAATCTAAGAATTACACTTGTCCAAAGCCTATTGGATGAGTATATTTCGAAACCTTTATCACCTTAACCTCGAAATATATAAGTGTGGGACCTTTAAAATCCGAAACTCATTATATAATAAAGTAACATTTCATTACTTTCCATGAGTGCCCCTCCTCTCCTATTATAAAAGGCCCCACCACTACTACCTTATTCACACCTTCCAAGCCATTTGGATCGGCCAAAATATGCCCATTTTGTCTCTCCACATCCCACTCTTACTCCTAGAAACCTCAATTTTGGCATAAGTCTTCCCAAGGAATCCTTTGAGCTCAAATCAAAAAGAGTTACCCGTTTTAAAGGAGTTTAAAGAACGATCGAGTCAAGTCGGACACGAGGTAAGGGAACTTCTTAACCCAATTTACATTTTTTGGGTTAATCTCTTACTTTCAAATTATGTCATGATATTATTTTGTCCTATCTTGTATATTTACTTTCTTTATGTGTACTTATAGTGAATACACCTAATAGATCTATTTTATTTTAAAAAATGATCTTTGAAGGGGACTTCGTCTCAATCTCCTTTCATTGAGGCATACTTTTTTTTATACACAACTTAATTTTATACGGTGTATAAACCCCTTTGACTTTTACTTTTATTGAAAAGGTATATTTTTATACGAATCCTTTTACTAAATGACAAAAAGGAATGTTTTTTTGTCGTATGTATGAGGTGACAAGGACTTCTTCGCCGCCATGACCATTATTTGAGTTTCGGCTTCCTCTGCAAACCATAACTTTTTTTAAAAGATCTAAAAAAGAGAGAGATATATATATATTTCTCCCAAATGTATGACAATCCAGTGAAAATTTATACGTATTTAACGCAAGTTTAAAATTGTTTTAAAAAAATATGACTCTCGAGTGTGGTAGACAGGAAGGGATTGGGCGTGGACCCATCATGGCCTGTAATTAGTCGAGCGGTCTCATAATTAGTTATTTTGTTTTCAGAATATTGCATAATGTTTTCAAAAAAACACTGGAGTATATTTGAGCAATTTTAAATGTATGTATCTTCTAAAAATCGAACTCGTATTTTGATACCGCAATTAATTTCAAACGGTATTTTAAAAAATGGTATTCCTAAATGTTTATATACCATTTTTCATATAAGGAATGCATTGGACTTAATAAGTGATGGGTGGAGCCCGCTATAGCTCCTCGATGCATCGGCAGGTCTCATGAGACAAACTAGTGTCTTGGCATGAGGCCTTGACAAAATATTATTTGTGGTCTTGGTACGAGGCCTTGGATATGTGGTTATGATAGTATAGCATTAGAATTCCATCCTTATGAAAGTGGTTATTGATATTGCATGTGGTTATTCGACTAGTAGAATATCCATGTGAATAAGTAAATGGCATTGTTTCATTTTATTTTTTCCATATTATACTGAAGTTCAATTTTAAAAGGATTTTGTTTTAGTTATACCTTGCCTTAAATGTTAATGTTTATTTATGAAGCTTCCGCTATATTGTTATCTTTACTGGGAATCTGATCTCAAGCCTTTCAGTGTTTTAATTTTTCCAGGTTGTGAAGAATTATATTATGAATGACCTGCAGGGATAGTATGAGAGGATATAAAGACAAGATGTTGTTGTAGTTTTGTTTTACTTTTTGATGTAATGTAAGACTTATGAATGTATCTAGTGTTTCCAAGGCTACTAAATTAATCGGTCATTCAAGACTTGATATTTTGTGATCATGCCAATGATACGCAATAATGAACCGACTCTGGGTAACTGGGTTCAGGGCATTACAGTTGGTATCGGAGGCAGTTTAGTACTAACCTTGGTAGCTAGATTTAGATAAACTCTGATTAAAGCACATAGCCCAAATATAGACTTTGAGGATTAGTATAGAAGAACTTCCTAGAATTTTGGTATTATAGATATTTTGTGAGTTTTCTGAGAAATACATCCCTGTCTGGATACGAGTAGGTAGAGGTGGCTCTGGCATAGATGTACCTAGGGGTAAAACCCGAAAACACCACTTTGAACTAGACTCGAATAGGAACTGGTGCATGAAAACGGGTCATGCTGCACTCTTGGTTACGACACTCCCGGGGGATATGCTTAGGATAATTCTCATTACAAACCACTATGAAGGGTTATGAGTATATACTTGCTCAAAGAAAACATTTTTATGATTATGGATTATATACATAAATAGTTCAATTAATGTGAAGTGTTTTACAAGTATGGAATTATGTATTTTGATTCATAAACTAATTTAGTTTATGTCATTGTTTAGAAATGGCACCTAGTGGGAGGAATGGAAACCGTATCAATGCACACACTCCATATATGGATTTCCCTCTTGCTCATGATAATTATTGTGGAGCTGGTGATACAACAGGTGCTGATCACCTTATCACCATACTGGGACAACTCACTCAGGTTATGAATAATAACCTTACTCGAATGGGGCACCCTGATCCGCAACGTGGAGGATCAATTTTAGACCACTTCATGAGGCAACAACCACCAACATTAAATGGGGGTACAAATCCATTAGTATCTGAGAAATGGATAAAATCCTTAGAGAAAATATTCCATGCCTTGGGGAGTAGCGAAAGGGAGAAGGTAATCATGTTAGTTTACCGCCGCACTGGAGATGCCGGTCAACGGTGGTCGCAGATTGAAAACACAATGGAAGATGATGAAGTGTCAAATATGTAATGGAGGGAGTTCAAAGATATTTTCTTAGAAAAATACTTCCCTCGTGACCATCGAGCAGATATGGAAAGAGAATTTCTGAGTCCTAGACAAAAGGAGGATGAGAATGTCAAAAATATGAGGCTAACATTACAAGGTTATCAAGGAATTCAGCAGATTATATACGTAACACAAGAAGTATGATTGATCATTTCTTTGATGGGTTAACACCATTTCTCCATCGAGCCTTAGTCTCATAATATTTCTTGTCGTACGAAGATATAGTCTCGTGTGCTATCAAGACAGAAAAGGAATTATCTAAATCTTATGATAATAAAGTAAAGAAAGAGAAGAAGAGAACATCAGAACAAGAGACAGATAAAGGGAAATGGGAAAGAAGGATTTTCCATTATGCGATAATTGTGGGAAGAATCACCCCGGTACTTGCCTAAAAGGAATGAGAGTTTTTATAAATGTGGAGAAAAAGGCCACCAGGCTCGTGATTGCAAGGGAAAGAAAGAGGCTATCAATGTTGAATGCTAAAATTGTAGGGAAATGGGGCACTATGAAAATGAATATCCTAAGCATCACGGAACCTTACCTCAGAAAAGGACAAGGGATCATGTAAAATCTTATGTTGTTACTACATTTGAAGTGGAATAATTAATGTATTGATGCTTTTGGACTCAAGGAATATATTTTGGTTATAAGAATAATGTGATATATATAAGGATTGTGATGTAGCACTTGTTGTTTTCATTAAGGTTTTAATATGATGAAGGTAATCATATTTTTAGTATGTGAAAATAATAGAAACTTTACATTGTTTGGGGAATCTGATGTTACAATTGATTTTGGAATTTAAGGACCTTTTAGAGAAAGTCTGGACGGAGGTATTTTGGATAACTATAATGGTTGGAATGGATTATTTTGAACTTTGGATAGTATTTTTTAAGGTTAAAACATTTATGAAAATTATTTTTGGAATATTATAATACTATAGTTTTTGGAAAAGGACAACCTGCAGGTTGGGGGATAACCCGTCATGTCGGACAAAGCTGCAGGAATCCAGCCCACAACCATAGTGCAACATGCCTTTATTACCTACCACTATCCTACAGGGAAGTCCCTGGTTATTACAAAATAGTTTTCCTAATATAAATGGTATGTGTTAATACTTTGAACCTTGTACAATTAGGATAAATATAATATTTTTGACTTCTATTATCTTTTTGAGTGAAAGATGAGCTTGTGGTAGAAATTAGTTGAAGGTTAAAGCTCTACTTGTCAAGCATATATATATATATACCTATCTCTTATTCTATGAATAAATTAATTCTTAAACCTTAGTAAAGGGATATTAAAACAAAAAATGTGTTATCCTAATACCATATGTCTTGTTGAACTGATAATATTTTAAATCAACATAGATTGAAGGCTTTGAGGCCCTCAATTTTACACTTGTTTGTGATTTATGACCACAATCACTCCCTACAAATATTTACGTTTTTCCACCAATTATATGTCTCTAATTTACACCAATGTTCTCCTTATCGATATCATAATTTGGTGGTGAATTTTTCATTTCCATTTCCCTCTTATTATGGCTAAATTTTATTAACCTTATTTCCGATGTGGGTTTTCCACAAAGGTATTTTCTATCTTCAACCTTTTATTTTCACAGAAAATTTCAAATTGCGAGGACTCAGTTTATTGAAGGAGGGGAGAATGTAACACCCCGAGCTTCCATGATACACTTCTCTTTCAATAATGTAATAGCTTGCATTGTACGCAAGTTCGAGATTCTAACACACCGCGACCAATCAAAATAGCCATTATGAATAGTAATAACCACTTTTTGAAATTATATATATTTTATATTTCAAAATGGACTTCATTTTCAGATTCGGAATATCGAAATAGCTTCGGGTGAAATTTTGGCATTGTTATGAAAAACTTCAATTTTTGATGAATAGTGAAACCACTAAGTGGTAGTTAAGAAACTGATTTCTCATTTAAATGAAACATTACCACTTCTGTGATTTGATTTTCAAAAATCTGACATACATGGTTGTAATTAGGAAGTAAAATGTGATTCAATGGGTATAAAATAATTTTTTGGCGAATTGTAACTTTTAAGTTTAATTAATCGCGATTAAAGGTAATTAGTGAAACTTAAGGTAAAAATGATATTATAAAAATATGAAAATACCTTTACACTTGTCCTACCCCTATTGGATGAGTCATGTCCGACCAATAAAATCCATGGGTCAACTTGGGGACCCCATGGAGCCACTTTGGTAGGAAAATGACATAAATAACTTTTTATTTAATGTTAAAATAAAAATGTCACAAACATAAGTTGTTTTACTAAAACAATATTTAAATGGGGTTATACAAGTCATATTTTTGACTATAAATATTAATTAGAAAGATAAAAAGATTTCCTACATCATGATATTTGTTTTAAAAATTTTAGACATTAAATAAATTAAATTATATATGATACTATGACGATACATTGATTACATCATTAATTAATTATTTTAATAAAATGGAAGGATAATGTAAAATCTAAGAATTACACTTTTCCAAAGCCTATTGTATGAGTAGATTTCGAAACCTTATCACCATATCTTAGAAATATATATGTGTGGGACCTTTAAAATCCGAAAATAATTATATAATAAAGTAACATTTCATTACTTTCCAAGAGGGCCCCCCCTCTCCTCTTATAAAAGCCCCCCAACACTACCACCTTATTCACACCTTCCAAGCCATTTGGCTCGGCCAACATCTACCCATATTGTCTCTCCACATCCCACTCTTACTCCTAGAAGCCTCACTTTTGGCATAAGTCTTCCCAAGGAAGCCTTTGAGCTCAAATCAAAAAGAGTTACCCGTTTTAATGGAGGTTAAAGAACGATCGAGTCAAGTCGGACACGAGGTAAGGGAACTTCTTAACCCAAATTCCATTATTTGGGTTAATCTCCTAATTTCAAATTATGTCATGATATTATTTTTTCCTATCTTGTATTTGTACTTTCTTTATGTGTACTTATAGTTAATATACCTAATAGACCTATTTTATTTAAAAAAATGATCTTTGAAGGGGACTTCGTCTCAATCTCCTTTCATTGAGGCATACATTTTTTATGCACAACTTAATTTTATATGGTGTATAAACCCCTTTGAATTTTACGTTTATTCAAAAGGTATATTTTTATACGAATCATTTTACTAAACGAAAAAAAAGTATTTTTTTTGTCGTACGTATGCGGCAACAGGGACTTCTTCGCCGCCATGACCATTATTTGAGTTTCGGCTTCCTCTGCAAGCCATAACCTTTTTTAAATGATTTAAAAAAGAGAGAGAGATATTTCTCCCAAATGTATGAAAATCTGGTGATAATGTATACATATTTAACACAAGCTCAAAATTTTTTTCAGAAAACCCGACTCTCAAGTGTGGTAGACAGGAAGGGATTAGGCGTGGACCCATCATGGCCTGTAATTAGTTGAGCAGTCTCAGAATTAGTTAATTTTTTTTCAGAAGTTTGCATAATGTTTTCAGAAAAACACTGGAGTATATTTGAGCAATTTTAAATGTAAGTATCTTTTAAAAATCGAACTGGTATTTTGATACCGCAATTAATTTCAAATGGTATTTTAAAAAATGGTATTCCTAAATGTTTATATACCATTTTTCATTTAAGGAATGCATTGGACTTAATAAGTGACGGGTGGAGCCCGCTATAGCTCCTCGATGCATCGGTAGGTCTCATTAGACAAACTAGTGTCTTGGCATGAGGCCTTGACAAAATCTTATTTGTGGTCTTGGCACGAGGCCTTGGCTTCGTTGTTATGATAGTCTGGAATTATGCATTCCATCATTATGAAAGTGGATATTGATGTTGAATGTAGTTATTCGACTAGTATAATATCTATGTGAATAAGTAAATGGCATTATTTCATTTTATTTATGCCATATTATGCTGAATTTCAAGTTTAAAAGGCTTTTGTTTTAGTTATAACTTGCCTTAAATGTTAATGTTTATTTATGAAAGATTCCTCTATATTGTTATCCTTACTGAGCATCTGAGCTCACCCCTTTCAGTGTTTTAATTTTTCAAGGTTTTGAAGAAGTATATTATGAATGACGTGTAGGGATAGTATGAGAAGATATTAAGACAAGATATTGTTGTAGTTTTGTTTTACTTTTTGATGTAATGTAAGACTTATGAATGTATCTAGTGTTTCCAAGGCTACTAAACTAATTGGTCTTTCGAGACTTGATCTTTTGTGATCATGCCAATGTTACACAATAATTCACCGACTCTAGGTAACTGGGGTTGGGGCATTATAGTTGCAATTCAAATTTTCAATACAGGTTATTAAAACCGACCTTAAAAACCTATATTTATATTATGTTTCATGTTGTTTTTTGGAAAATACACTTTAAAATATGTTTTTAAAAACACTATTTTAGATCCTAAAACATTACACACAGTTGTTTTGTAGAATAAGAATAAACAAAATATTATAACAAATGATAAAATAAATATCGAAAAATTAAATTGTTGAAAAATTGAGGATCATTATATTAAATAATGATAATTAAAAAAATTATTTATTAAAATTTAAATTATTCCAGCTGAGGAAAATAGAAGATTGAAGAATAATTAAATATCAGATAATCCTAATGAAATATATAAAAACAATTTTAAATCATGGACTTGTATTTCGCGGTTGTTGAAGTATTTGTGGATATAATTTTCTTCCGAGGAAAGATCTCATGATGAAACCAAAGTTGTAGTATAGAAAGAATTTTAGAATCCGAAAGAATATTTTTTATATCAATGTGATATGATGAAGGATCAACATTATATGAACAAAAATGAATTATTAACTAGTATATCAATTGATAAAAATAATCAAAAAATGCCTGAAAAATAATTATAAATTCATTGATAATAGAGCTGAATAAATAATGATGGGAATGATGATGAATATCGAAAGAGTTAAATTGGAATAACGATTATGACCAAGAAGATTTATCATGAAATGAATATTAGGGTTGTCTTAAAATATATACGTGAAACTGTAAAAGAAAATGTGGTACCATGAATTTTAGGTAGAAATTCAAAATTTCAAAGACACACAATAAAAAAATATAATTTCGTAATGTTTGGATGTTGATTCTTAATGTTCATTTCTGTTATAAAATATCCAATAGAAATAAATAATTTTAATGTGGATTGTCAAAGAATTGATATTAAATGTTTAGTTATCCATATCAGGTTTATAAAAACTGATGAAAAAACTAAATTTTCATGTTATTTTTATGATAACCAATATGAAAACAATACTTTCAAAATAGTTACCATAAAATTAAACTGAGAAACATAAAATTATGGTTTTTAATTTTAGTTCATTATTTAAAATGTTAAAAAACAAAGGTAAACTCTATTTTTACAAGTTTTAGATAAGAATTTCTCAAACAGTGCTCAACAACAAGGGAATTCGAATGAATTTCCCATAATTATGATGTAAATTGTTGATCATTATCAAAAAAAATTAAATTGGTTCCCTATATAGTTTTAAAACATTTTACATATAGATATGTTCATGGTTATCAAGGGTAAAGTATTCTATTAAATAAATCAAATACACATATTTGGGGAGGTAATAAATAATTACCCATATTGCATTATTTTTCCATGAATACCTTGGTAACTCTGTGAGAAAGTCAATAGTAATTTCATCACAATTCAACATAGAAATAGGAATAGGATTCAAGAATCATCTAGGTTGTTTTATATCATCATTCACTTGCTATGAGACCAATCATCATGACACAGAATATCAAATTTCCCACATCATGTTATCCCGCCAAAACTGTTCTTCCAAATATCAATACATCTTGGTGATTCTAGTATGTAAAATTAAATTCATACAATGGTTACCATACAACAATTCTATTTTTAAATCATAGGTAAAACACATATTTGGTTTACATATTTCCTAACTTCAACTTCACAAATGATGTATGTCAATTTATCTTTACTCACATATTTAATATTTTTTTGAAATTCTCACCATTATATTGAGAAATTTTTATCTTTAAAAAAAATTATGGATTAGAAATCAATATAAGGAGTGATTTCTCCTATTCCTTAATGATTCAAATATTTTTCTTTACTAAATGCATTAACATATGGCCTATTTCAATACACAATTTTTCTTGGGATCCATATTCTTTCTATATCAAATAATATTCAATAAGGTATTACTTTATATGGTGGAATCATATTGTGAATTCATATTCCTTGAGTAGCTGGAGATATCTCTTTATCCTCATATAGATATCTTTTAGTGAAATGATGCATTTCAATCTCCAGTGACCATTGTATATCTCACATATTTTCCCATTGACAAACAATATCAATATATTTTAAGAATATATTATGGGTTCTAACTCAGGATAAATTGTTGGATAGTTTTTTTATGAATCATTATATACCTTGATGTATAGGTAATGAATTTGTCATTCTGTATTTGGGAAAAACCACACATATTCTTGGATGCATCAATATATATTACGAACCCATCCTTTCATAATGGGAGAGTAAAAATAATATAATTCACTAATAAACTCTTCAATTTTTTAAAAAATTCATCACATTCCACTATCCATACTAATTTAACATCATTACAGATAAAAATGATTAATGGGTTAGATGAATGGGAATTTTTACAAAATATAATAGATTGTAACCTCCCAAACGAATGAAACTATGTTCCTCTATTACATCCATTGGTGTAATAATTTCTTTTAATTTTTTTAATAATTCATAGGATCAGTTGATATTTAATACTAAGAGACAATATGTCTATCCAAAGAACCATTCTAAATCTATAATTAACAATTAATAAATTTCACATATAACATTTTTCCACCAAGAGATTCAAGAATTATCATATGTTATTTCTCAATGTCCTTGCAGCTCATAGATTACAGTAAGATATCATCATTAAACAACACACCAAAATTATCAATAAATTCCTTGAACATAATATTCCATAGATCCATGAAGACCAAGGGTTCCTTAATCAATCCTAATATAATTACTCTAAAAACTTAATTCCCATACATTATTAAAATTTCTTTTTTGGTAATATAATACATCATTACAAATAAATTAATATACCCATAATGAATTCTAATATTTTAAAAATATTGATATCTATTAATTTTATCGAATAACTCATAAATGTGATGTAAATGAAACATGTTAATTTCATAATAGTATTATTTTCCCAATAATAAATGTACAACCCCATAGATCCATCTTTTATCAAAATAATGAGAATATGGGACCCTTTTAGTGAAACACTAGGGTGTATACATACCTTATCAGAGAACTCCTCTAGTTGATTCTTCAAATCCATTAATTCCACATTAGCCATTTTATAGGGAGCCTTTGAAATTGGTCTTACATAAGTGATTAAATCATAGGGAATCTCAAAATCACATTCTAGTGCATTTCTAGGTAATTCCTCAATAAATACATCAATTTATTCTTATATAATAGGTACTCCATAGATTTTATCTTCTTTTATACAACAAAGATCGCATTTAGAATAGCTACTAAGGGTGGATCTAGATATGAATCTAGTGATTAATTCTCCCCTATAAATATAAGGAATTACAAATATTTTTATAAAAATCAACCTCCTTCTCTTAGTAATAATTATGTTTCATCATATTTTAAAATATAGTCCACGAGAATGATTATGTATAAATAAATCAGAGTTATAATAATAAAATCTGAAAATTCGGAATGTTTATGTGTCATAGTGGGATCTGATGGACATATCCTTATTGCAATGAGACATCCACCAGGAGTCCTGACTAATATATCTTTTTATAAAGTTCTATTTAAATATATAATTTTACTAGAAAACATGGATGACATAAATTAGTGTGAAAACTTGAAATTAAACAAATAATCAGATAACTTTTAAGATTTGATTATTATGCAGACACCCATATCATTAGGGACTTTAACTTTAGCTATTGTGATCCTATAAGAAAGGCCTTTTCCATATTCCTTTTCTGGGGAATGTTCTCTTAAAACATGAGACGATAATTTCAAGGGTTCCCCATATCCTTATATTTTTGGTATTGAACATTGGAAGCCTCCTTCTTTCCATTACAATAAATATCCTTATATCCCTTATCATTACACTTCTATAATACATTCATTACTAACAGACATGTTCTATAGTGTTTCTTTCCCCATTTATCCAAATTTGAAAATTATACCCTTCCCTTATTCCATTTTCCCATATCTAATTATGTAGAATTATCACCATCACTCTTAATATATTACTTCATTTTTATTCCACAATTCAATTATAATTATTTATATGTATTGATATTAAATGATTCTATGTCCTCATGTGATGATAATGTTAATAAGATTATATCCATTAAAATGATTTCCATAATTACATGGAATGAATATTAAACTATTCTCTTTAGATTATATAAGTATTCCACATCATGTTATTAAATCCTCTCAATGTTTTATTAATAATTAGTATCTTTTTAATATTCATTTTTTCCAAAAGTCATGAATTGTATCTCCGTTTTAGATGCCAAAAAATGCTCAAGAGCTATGAGGGTTGGGGTGTGACAATGTGTAGACATATTTGGAACTTGAGACCCATTTTGAGGGGGGGGGGAAGAGGGGCCACATGAAAATAATTTAGTGGCGCGAGAAAAAAATGTCCTGCGTGAAAAACATTGTTTTTCTCAAGGGTTTTTTCTTGCGGGCACGAAAAATTATGCGTGGACGCCCCTATCCGTTGAAATTGCGAACTGTCGATGCTCGCGTGCGGAAAATTTCCTGCCTTCTTATTTTCCATGTGGACCTACAATCCTGAGCACCTATAAATAGAAGGTCACCCCATCATCATCACCCCAAAGAATCTGAATCGTCTCTCCGGTGTGAAATTCACTTCTTGGGCACGTAAAAGATGGCTCTCAGGTACATAATATTTCACGCCATGTCTCATGGGGGTCCAATGTTATGCGAGACACCTCCAGCTCGATCCTTGTCGAAATCCTGTCACACGTGCACAATTCCTTTCAATTGTGCGAAATTCCTTCCAAATTGCCCGCAATTCTTTCCAAATTTCACCCCCTCATTTTTGCGCCAGCCTGGCTGATTGTGAGCTTCCATGGCTTTTTTCGCACCGGCCCGACCGATTCTGCACCGCCCTACCTTTTTTCGCACCGGCCCGGACGATTGCGTGTTGTCCCATTTACGCGCAACTATTCCTTTTGAGTGCAAGCCTCCCTCCTTGCGCGCCCGTAATGTCCCTCTTTAGGGAATCATTTTTGGGCACCTCCTGTGTCCAAAACACATTTTCCATATACTCTTTTCCCGCATGACCCTCTATGTTTGTGAAAATTAACGTCAAAGTCCCTTGGACGATACCACCCATTGCATTGCTTCCCCTCATGCTACTTCGTATAGACACACTAAGGGATATTGCTTTTCTGCATAGCCATGCAAACATTAACCCCCAAATGGTTAGGTCTATGACACACCCCGGTCATGGAGTTGCCCATCCCCTCTCTTAACTAGGGTGCAGAGAGCACTAGTAATATATGTCCAAGGTGTGCAGAGCGAACCCACATCATTGGAGCTGCAGGACGTTAAACTTCCAAGCACCATCGTCCTCAGCACATGACGTCAAACTGTGACTTACCCCCTACATCCTACATTGGGAAAGGTAAATCACCATATTTTAAGCCCCTATCCATTCTATAAGGAGGTAGTACCCCTACTCCTCTGTTTTCCAGTGCTAAAGGCCAGAAAAGGGTGTGGGGGGAACGGTTCCCGTCCTTTCTTCGGTGCCAAATCCCTCTCCCACTAGGCATTGTCACTAGTGGGCCTCCATCCTGGAGTATGTCCCATCCACATTGGGGTGTGAACCACACATAATCCCCTGTTTCCTAATTGGGCCACTAACCAAATGTAATCCCCATTTCACTTCTCATGGATGCACCTTTCACAACATGATCTCCAGTTCCCTGCTGCCTCTTGTTTCTTACACCTAGCATGACTCACGTGGGCTTGGAGTAAGAATATACCATGACATCACCCATCCTGAAATACGTGTTCTTTGATCCTTTATAAGGAAATGTACATAGGAAGCCTGCCTGAGGTTCAATCCCACCATCCACATGGACCCCATGTTTTTATTCACATCGGTTCACCGACTCCGTAGTCCCAAATAATGTTAAACTGTACCCACCATCCTAACCTATGTGGTCATTGATCCTTGCCAAGGAACGGTTGTAGGAAGCCTCCCTGATGTTCAATCCCACCACCCACCTAGACCCCAGGTCCTTATTCACGTTGGTTCACTGACTCCTTCATCCTACATGACATTAAACTGTATCCACCATCTTGAACTACATGGAATTTGATCCTTTCCAAGGTAGGGTATGTAGGAAGCCTCCATGAGGTTCAAGCCCACTACCCCGGTCATTCCGACCATCTTATCGTCAGTTAATCAACACCCTAGGTGTCCTAGAGTGTAATCCCCACACCCCATACTGAACTATGTGGTCTTTGAACCATGCTCAGACATGGTACATTTGAAGCCTCCCTGAGGTTCATGCCCACCATCCACCTAGACCCCAGGTCCTTATTCACATCGGTTCACTAACTCCTTCATCCCACATGATGATAAAATGTATCCACTATTCCTAACTATGAGGACATTGATCTTTTCCATGGTAGGGGACGTAATAAACCTCCCTAAGGTTAAATCCCACCACCGTCCATTGGTCCCAACAATCTTTACATCGGTGCACCAAGCCCCCATATCCCGAACTAAGTGGACTCAGATCCCTACCAAGGTAGGGTACGTAAGAAGCATCCATGAGGTTCAATCCCACCGCCCCAGTCATTCTTACCATCTCTAAATTGGTTCATCAACACCCTGGGAAACCTAGAGTGTATTCCCCAAACCCTATCTCGAACTATATGGACATTGATCCCTGCAAAGGTAGGGTATGTTGGAAGTATCTTCGAGGATGAATCCCAACTACACCTTCGCCCTTGTGATGGTACTATTTCATTCCCCATCCACTTCATTCATACACCCATCATCCGTCATAATTATTATCTGGACCGCCACATATCGATAGGATAATGCCACCCCATTCCCTATTTCATTTAACAGTAATCAGGATGTCAACCATGTGTTGGCCCCAACATCAGTGTTCCCTCTAGCTGTTTCACTCAACTTATCCACTCTAGTCAGTGTCTTGATCAGTCTGATCCGTCTCTTTCAGATGTTAAACTTGCGGCATACCCTTTCTTTAACATAGAAAGCTGAGGAAAACCTCAGAGACATGACTATGGAATTTAATTCCTCACATTCAATGCGGGATTCCTCCGTCTTTCACGCCCTAGAGAAGCCCCATAATAAAAGAAAGAAACCCATACACGCCAATCCCCCTACGTCCAGAAATGCCAGTGATGCCCAACGTGACTAATCCCCTGATTGAAGGTTGCTACCATGACCGGACCCATTGGAATGTCCTGACAGAAGCAGTGTAATAACTGTTGTCCATGAAGATAAGGTTCTTGTAAGATATTCATGAACAATGTCTTAAATCTATGAGGGATAAATAGACTAGGTGATGATTTCCAAGGAGGAATCCAAGGAAGGAAGAACTGACATCCCATCATCCCGTTTCGATCATGGAGAAAACATCCATCGACATGGAATAGATGTCGCCTGCCTTTGGAAAGAGGGAATGCAGGGCAATAAAAACTGCACCTCTCGTCCCCAAACGAGACAGATGTGCATGCCCCAACGAAAGCATCAAGAACAGAAATGGTGAACCCGACATGAAGATATTCTCCTCAATTTTGAGATTATTAGCGCTCGAGTCATCAATGGATTGACGTGTCACTGGACCTAGTTATTTGGTTCCAGGTCCCGCTAAGAAAATAGTGGCCCTGACACTACTCACCAGAATTTGGGGTAGTTGAACATTGGACATACCATTCAATGATGTTGTCAGTGTGGATACCTCTTACTAACCATTAAAGAAGGGACGCCTCTAGGTATTTGGTCTTCAATTCATTTTTCTTTCCGCACTAACAACTTAATCTCCTTGCTCTCAGGAATCAAGGTACTGCTTTAGGGATGCAATCACCTCCTGCCCATCGACACAGGGGCTGGGGTAGCACTAACTCGGCAGTCCCATGTGGTTCTACTACTTCCACGATGTCCTTTACACCCATATCCCTAGGGAGTCCATGCCACATATCCCTATCTAATGTTATCCAACGAAGGGTAATCAAGGTCCTCATGAGCAGCTACGTGGAGGAGGGTATAATCCCGACATGGGATATGGCCTGCCTGGATCTGGAGGCGTCTGTGCCATGTAGCCCATGCCGCTCCCAAGGGCCATGCAGGGATCCTCTGCTCCCCATGCCGACATACAACCATTTCAGGAGCCTCTCCCTAGAACACCTTGACAACTCCCTACCTTACGCTGACGAGGTAGGTGATATCCGACCATGCCCGGTCAGAATCCATTCCAGGGGCTCCCCGTGAGGGCTCCCACCTGACGGCACCAGCACTGCCACCCGATTTTGTTGGATGAGGAGAAGTTAAGACACATACCTGCATTAAAGGAGATGGTTTGTCCGACCAGACACCAGCATCGGGCATAAGCGGAAGACGCCTGCCAATGGGCATCAATGTCGACGACTACTGTGTCCAGATCCATCGTCGATGCATATCATCAGTTCCCTGCATACAATGAGTAGGGGAACTTATATTCCCTACCAAAATTGAGTCCCCAACATCCCCACTAGTAGGTTGGGTTGACTCTCTTGGTTGCTGGCACAAGAAGTGGCCGCTGGGAACAAACCTGTCACGATGTCACCCAGTACGGAGGTCCACCCCGTACCACAACCACGGAAAGTAGGGGTCTTCCCTGATTCAAGGCTTAGCATGGAGGTACACCCTAGGACACCTCCAATTCGAATGAGGATCTTCCCTGTGGCAGTGGTACAAGGCACATAAGCCTCTCCCGTGCCCATTACACAGGCTATGGAGTCATTCCTCCTGCCCCGACTGCCAGTGTATGGACATTTCCCATCCAGTCTCTCTTAAACATGGGGATATTCCTCATACCCTCTCAGTAGCAGGTGAAGGTCGTCCTCACCTCAGCAACCGGTGTAGTAAATTTCATCCTCACTCCACCTATACCCAACATGGGTTCATGCCCATGTTTAGCTAGACTAGTACAAGGACCATCCTCGTACTGTGGTCGCTTGGAAAAACAAGCGTGGAGGCCCTCCCCATGCCTCTTCTAGTTCCAGGGGAGGTCATTCTCATTCTAGTGCTACCCATGGAGGTCCTCCCCATGACCCCATTGACATTATTCATGGTGCTCCTCGCCCCCCATCTTTCTCGGGTAGAAACACTCTTTGCCACAACACCAGTGGGTTTGAAGGACCTTGTGTCAGATATTTGTCATGTCCTAAGGAGCCACCCAGGAGTAGGAATGCAGGTTGTTTCCGCCATAAGAGGAATTCCGGTAAGGTCCAAACAGAGATCAAACCATCCCTCTTCTCAGAATCTGAGGCAGATTATGGATCAGCACGGGAACTTTCCTCTCACTCATCCATGTCAAGGGGCTGGGCGGGGATGAGGTGCATCAGCCTGGTGCTCCTAGAATGTGAGGTCCATCAGATTCCTACCTCCCTCCATAGGTATATCCAGAAAGATGAAAATCAGGCGACCCCACAGGTTACGGTCATGAAATCACCATCAACGTCACTAGAAGCGATCTATAACTCGACAAGAGATCATATAGAACAATTCTAGGGACCAATGGTAGGTGATAAGTATCACGTCCTATCACCAGAATCCCTAGCCACTGAGACAGGAACTGGGGACGTCAGCCCATCTTATCACGATGTGGAGGCCTGGTCGCTACACTCTTCTGAGGACAACCCGACATTCGGCGACCAGTCAACCCGCTCGCAGTAATCTCCACCGGCCAGCCTGTTGTCCCAACGGTCTGCCTCAGTACCTATGACAGTTCGTTAGCCACCCCCATTTTATGAATGGGGAAATCAAGGGAATGACCTTGATTCAAATTCGAGGACCTTATGGAACATCCTTGTAGCGGACCACTTCCCCCAAGATGTTTGGGACCATGGCTACCCCAAATTTCTGCATACCAGAATCCCTCACCCTAGAGGAAGTTGAGTGTTTCGGCCACACCCTTTGGGAGACACATTTTATTCTTCATATTCGGTGAGTGGTTTACCCTCGGATCCAAGCTCATTTGAATTCATCAGCGAGCAATTCCATCTGGTCAATTTGGCCGCACTCCCTGTGCCCCAGTGCCCCGAGTCACCAGGTCTCTGTGAGGCCCTCCAGTAGCAATGTGTTCAGAGTATCAAGGAACACTGTAAAATTATAAAGGAGGCTACCATCCATGTGAAAAATAATGGTTGGGGTTATTATACTTATGAAAACCCTGCTTTTATTAAAAATGTAAACATGATTTATTACATAAACTATTCACTTGATACAACATCGAAGATTGAGAGGTCTAGTGTCTTTGGGGCTTAGGATCATTACATAACAACTTAAAACATGAAATACAACATCTTTATTGAAAACATCCATTACATGACAACTAAATTCCCTTGTACTTAGCATTGAATGGGATAACCTTAGGACATGCATAAGAAAAGGGGTGAGCTATAAAGCCCTGTAAGGGAATAAACATGTAATACATGAGGAGTAAAATACATGTTAGAAAATAGGCATATCAATAGAGAATAAGAGAAACAAGAACATAAAGGCTTGATAAAGCATGATAATCATAACATGGAAATGTGGCAACAACACTTAACATGGAATTAGCATGAGCCAAGGCTCATTGCACATAGAGCATGAGTAAATCCCTATTGCACATGAAGGACGATTAAACCCTCGTTGCACTTGAATTAAAAAGAGTAAACACTCATTGCACGTGAAATATCATGATAATATACTTTACCCATTGCATTGGAGCACTATAAGGGCGTACCCTTCATAAAAATTTCATTTCATGCATAAGTGTGACACATGGATAATAAAACATGGATTCATAAAACATAATCATTTATTCCATGAAAAAGTAATGTGGAATTCATACATGAAACATTATAATAAATATATAAGTGTTCATAAAGGTGAATACCCTTGATGGAGAAATAGGCATGGTATTAACTACACAATGGCATTGGCATACAAAATCGGTGCGATTTCGGCAGCGTAATGACGTGACATAAGAATTCATAAAAATGGTTGATGAGAGAGAAATGGGTTCCTCATCATATTTACATGTAATGGACAGTAAGGAGGTCATATAGATACATGTCCCACCAATTGTAATTGAATTTATATTCATGATACAAAAGTATTGCTTGAATGTAAATGAGGAGAGAGAAGTTCCTTTCAGAATTTCGTCATATTAACAGGTGTACATGGGAGGCATTTAATGATAGAGAAAGGGTCTCCCACCAATCAAAAATAAAGAGGGCAGTATGATGGAGGTGATAAAATATACCCCAACATTCATAATTTAAATTAAAAAGTCAAAACAACTTAAAGAAAATTGGAAAAAGATGAGAAAGGAAGAAAAAAACCCTTACTTGGAAGTGTGCTTATAAAGGCTTGAGAGAGGCATGAGAGAGGCCTCTTGAGAGTTTAGGGCACCTTGGGAGGATTCTAGAGAGAGTAGGGCAGTGGTTTGATGAAATCCAACGGCTTTGAGTGAGGAGGAAGTTGGACCTTGGGTGGTTTTATATAGGAAAGGTGAGGGAATTCTTTATTATTTAGGTTTGGGACCCCTTATAATAAATTATTCCAAACCACAGACCATCCAATGGTTTTTGCCCATTGTTTTTGGAGAAGGGAAGAGGAAAAAAAATATTTTATAAGTCCAAAGTTGGAACTTCTTTAAATAATAGTGTTGCTTATTTGGAGGTGAGTCACACTCCCATGGAAAACAATTTAAAAAGACAAGGTGTTTAATAAGTCTTGGAGGGTCCATTAATTCTTTGAAAAGTAAGTCAAAAAAACACGAAATCACATAATTTTAATGTTAAAACATATATTGGCTGATCATAAATCTTATATTATTGTATTACATCACTATTGGGTCATTATGATTTTATAAAACACAATATATATTTAAACAGTATTTAATTTTTACCCAATAAATTGACAATCTCAGAAAATTATCAAAAATTCACCGTTGGATAATTTCGAAATCCTGATTCTATAAATAAAATTTATTTTATCTAAATAATGTTCTAAATATGTTAATTTTCACTTTTAAAATAATTACCGACATTTATTGAAAATTCACGTGTTTTGACAAAAATGGCTTTCAAACCATGATAAAAATTTCAATGGCATTCATAAAATTATATGATCCTTTATATATAATAAAATTATTTTAATAATATTAATATTAATAATAATATTTTATTAAAATATTATTTAATTAATAATCCCTTAATTTTATAAAATAGAATTCTTAATTAAATAATAACTAAAAACACTATTTACACTTTAAAAACTATTTACAATGTATCAGTAATGACAAGAAATTATATTCATTATTATATTCAAAAAATAATGTACATGAACATTATATTGGAGATTTGATACATAACCCCTTAAAACAGCCGCATAAGACCTAAGGGTATGGTGTACGATGGTGATAGACTCTTGGGGTGGCTCATATAACATCGCTCGAGTGGTAATCTCTATCAACTTCCACTTTTCCCATAGACGGTACCGTTTGAGCTTGACATGATGAAGCTTAGCTTCAGCTTAGTCAAGAGCGATGTCCATGGACGCCACCTCTCTTTCGAGCTCCAACAAATGGGATTCATATGGAGCAATTCTACTGGATGAGGCCATCGCTTGTTTTTTCTGAGTAAATTGGATTTGTTAAAGCCTTATATTTATACTAATCATGTGATCACTGTTCAAAGACTATAAAACTAACAGTCACAATTATTAACATAAATCCAAATAAGTTGACATTTTATATAAACGTTTTACATAAATATATATTTATATAGATCAAGTGGGGTTTCCATTAATGAAACTTTGGGTCATTATAATATTCCCCCTTAAGAAATTTCGCCCTCGAAATTTCCTTTTTCCCACAATAAATCAGATGTGGGTAACTCAACTTCATCATTTACTTTGATTCCCAAGTCACTTCTTCAAACATGTGGTTTCTCCACAACACCCTGATGAGGTGCATTGTCTTATTTCATAGAACTTTTTCTCTATGATCTAAGATCTTCACTGGTTTCTCCTCATAAGAAATATCATCCTCCAACTGTACCATCTCAAATGAGAGTACATGTGAAGGGTTCGGTATGTACTTCCTTAAGAGGTATAAATGAAATACATCATGTACTTTGGCCATTGTAGGTGGAAGTGCTAGTCGATAGGCCACATCTGAAAAATGATCAAGAATTTTGAAGAGGCCGATGTACCTTGGACTTAACATCCATTTCTTTCAAAACCTCATGACCTTCTTCCATTGAGATATGCATAGAAAAACCATGTCTCCAACTTTAAACTCAAGGTCTCATCGAAGATTATCTGCATAACTCTTCTATCGACTCGGGGCTGCCTTGATATGCTACTGAATGGTTTTCACCTTCTCCACCATTTCTAGTCCAAGAATCTTACGTTCACTGACCTCATCCGAACATGCCGGTGTTCTGCACCTTCTCCCATACAGGGCTTCATAAGGCGCCATTTGGATGCTTGAGTGGAAACTGTTATTATAAGAGAACTCAACCAGAGGAAGATGTTGATCCCATCCTCCTTTAATGTCCATTGAGCACACTCTCAACATGTCCTCATGTTTTTGGATAGTCTGCTCGGATTGGCCATCAGTTAGAGGATGATAGGACGTATTTAATTTCAGTTCAGTATTCAGAGCATGTTGAAGACTCTTCCAAAACATAGTGGTGAATCTTGGATCTTGTTCAAACACAATAGATAGTGGTACTCCATGCACCCTTACCACATCGCTGATATATATCCATGCCATTTGATCCAATGAGAAATCCTCTTGAATAGCAATGAAGTGTGTAGTCTTTGTAAGATGATCCACCACAACCCAGATTGCATTGCTACCTTTATATGTCCTCAGAAGTCTGGTGACAAAGTCCATGGTGATGTTATCCCATTTACATTCTGGTATGGGCAATGGTTGCATCACCCCCTTAGACTTCTGCCTCTCTGCCTTCACTTTCTGGAACACCAGGAACTTTGATGTATATTCAGCGATCTCCTTTTTCATATTATCACACCAAAAGTTTTCTCTGAGATCTCGATACATCTTGGTTCTTTTTGGGTGAATATAGAAATTTGAACTATGTGAATCATCAAGAAGTTCCTTCTTCAGCTCCGATCATGATGGAACACATATTCTTTTCCCAAATCACACAATTCCTTCTTCATTGACAATAAACTCCAAGGATATCCCTTTTTGATAGCTTCCACTTTTTCCTGAATTCCCACATCATCCTTTTGATGATCCTTTAACCTTTCCAAAAGAGACAGTTGAGAAATCATTTGTGAAATGATTGATGATGTTCCCTTCATTATGATTCCCATGTCTATCTTCATCAAGGCTAATAATATTGGATCCTTCTCAATTCTCATCATTGATAGAATCTTTGAGTCCTTTCTACTTAGTGCATCTGTCACCTTGTTCGCTTTCCCATGGTGGTAATGTATTGAAAAATCATAATACTTGATGAGCTCTATCCATCTTGTCTGGAGCATATTAAGCTCTTTCTGTGTGAATATATATTTAAGACTCTTGTGGTCAGTATATATCTCACATTTCTCCACCCAAAGATCATGTCGCCAAATTTTTAAGGAAATGATCACCGCCACCCACTCCAGATCATGTGTTGGATAGTTTTTTCTCATGTATTTTCAACTACCATGAGTCATAGGATATCACTTTATAATTCTACTTCATCACACAGCTTAATCCCTTCTTCGAAGCATCACTTAATACCACAAAAATTTCCCCACTTGTGGGTAAAATGAGAACAGGAGCAGTGATAGGCCTCCTTTTCAACTCCTTAAAGCTTTATTCGCATTCATCACTCCAAGAAAACTTTACTCCCTTTCGAGTTAGCTTGGTAAGAGTGTTGGAAAATCATGAGAAATTTCTCACAAATCGTTGATAATATCCATCTAACCCCAAAAAGCAACAGATATCTGTTACCGATGTTGGCCTCGGCTATCCCTAAATTGCATCTATTTTGGAGGGATCCACAGATATCTCATTTCTTATGATGATATGGCCCAATAATGCTACCTCCTTCAACCATAACTCACACTTTCTGTACTTTTCATAGAGCATCTCCTTGCGCAATGTCTCTAGTACATTTCTTAAGTGCTCCTCATGATCCTCCTTGGATTTGGATTATATTAGAATATCATCAATAAAGTGTACCATAAATTTGTCGAGGTAATCTCTAAAGACTCTATTCATCAAGTCCATGAAGATTGCTAGGGAATTAGTGAGTCCCAAAGGAATTACTATGAATTCATAGTGCCTGTATCTTGTGTGAAAAAGCAGTCTTGGGGACATCTTCCTTCTTCACCCTTACTTGATAATATCCTGACCGCAAATCTACCTTGGAGAAGTATCGTGCTCCGCACAGCTGATCGAACAAGTCATCAATCCATGGTAGAGGATACTTTTTCTTTATCATGATTTTGTTAAGTTCATGATAATCGATGTAAAGCCGCATTGAACCATTGTTGTTTTTGACAAAGAGGACTGGTGCACCCCATGGTGAAGCACTTGGGCGTATAAACCCTTTATCCAGATTCTCCCATAGTTGTTTCTTCAGCTCTTCAAGCTCCACGATATCCATTGTATATGGGTTCATGGTTATTGGTAGAGCCCATGGTATAAGCTCAATTGATAATTCAATGTCTCTTTTTGGAGGAATACCGGGCAATTCCTCGGGAAACACTTCAGCAAATTCCCACACAATAGGCATTTCCTCAAGGGTGGATTCATCCTTAGAATCAATCATCTCAACCATATACACGTGCTCATAGGGCAGTAATATCCATACTTGAGATGATATAGCTAAAAGAGATTCATCTTCCTCCTTACACTTGTAATGAATTGGGGGTCGATTCTCCATATGGAGAGTAATTTCCCTCTCCCGACAATTAATGTTGGCTCTATATAAGGAAATCAAATCCATGCCAAGAATTTCATCAAATTCCACCAGAGGGAGTATGAAGAGGATCATCGGGAAATTCAATCCACAAATTATAATAGGGGAGGACTTATATTCATGGGATGAAATGGTTGCCCCATTTTCCGTACTCACCGACATCATCACTAACATGATTTGTGGTGGTGTTGGGAATGTTTTAATAAACATTCGAGATATAAAAGAATTCGTAGAACCTGAATCAAAAAGTACGTTCACTACTCTTGAATGAATAACTAGCGTACCTGTCACGACATAATTTTTGGGGTTCACTTTAGTAGAAGTGATGGCAAAATCTCTTCCTTTCTTCCTTGGAGGTTGTTGGTTGCCTCCGAAAAACTTTGGATTAGGTCATTGATTTGTACGATGCCCCGGTTCTTTTTATTTATAGAAATGAACATTTCATTGAGGTTAAAACGGGGCATTACTATCCTTTTTCGTAGCTGGGGGTCTTTCTTACCGATATTTAATAGCTAGGTGCCCTTCTCTTCCACACCTAAATCATTTCCTCATCCCCTTGAGGAAATTTCCAGGGTGCTTCTTTCCACACCTTTGCACGTGGGGGGCTAGATCTTCTTAGCACCATTGGATTTGTCCATCGGACCGCCAGCATTGAATTCCACCTAATGCTTCTTGTCCCCATGATAACCATGTGATTCCCCGATCTTCATTTCAACCTTAAGGGAACATCGGACAATTTCCTCATAGCTTTCGAAGTCACGGATCGCTAATGCATTCTGTAGGATAGGCTTCATCCCACCAAAGAAGCGGTCAACCTTGAATTCGGGGGTAACCACAAAGCAGGAAGGGTATCGTGCAAGCATTATGATGTTTTCCATATATGATCCAACAGATTATTTGTTTTTTTTCTTGAGGAAAAGAAAGTCCCTTTCCATCTTAAGCTGGAGGGTGAACGGGAAATATTTATCGAAAAACATCTTCCAGAAATCCTTCCATTCCAATGCCTCAATCTCCTCCTCAGGCATCATATTTTTTATCAACATCCACCATTGATCAGCTTCACTCTCCATATTATAAGTCTCCAGGAGAACCTTCTCTTGTTCAGAACATTGAAGGATGGAGAATATCTTTTCAATGGAGTTGATCCATTGTTCAGCGATCGTGGGATCAGATGATCCACTAAAAGTTAGAGGCCTCTCTCTCCTGAATTTATCGATAGTGAATTGTTTTTTCTTGGGGGGGGGGGGGGTTGAACATTCCTCTTGACCTGTGTTTCTATTCCAATATTGAGTTAGCTGAGAGAGAATCATGAAAATGTTCACGATTACCGCCCCCATTGGATTGGGAATCTCATTAGTACAATCATCACATTGATCTTCACATCGGTTGTTAGCCTGAGTCCTCATATTACTGGACATTGGCTGGAAGAAAAGGAAAGTTAGGGGGTAACACATAAAGGGTAATCCAAAGACAAAAGTTGATGACATATAAATAAACTTTTATTTCCTTTACACACGATTCTATAGGCTTCAATATAGGATTTTCATGATCTACTATCAAACACATATTCTTAGGGGTATTTTTTTTAATTCCATTAATAAGGGTTCATACTAAGCTTTTGAATTTATGAAAACATATCCCCGGGGAGTTCATATCCAAGAGTGCAGCAAGGCCCATTTTCGTCCACCAGTTCCCATTCGAGTCTAGCTCAAAGCTGTGTTTTGGGGTTTTACCCCTAGGACACATCTATGCCAGAGCGGCCTCCACCGGCTCGTACCCAGACAGGGATGTATTTTCTTGATAAACCACTTACTAAGTACTTCCCATAACATAGGGATGTTTTTTATTATACTTAGTCTTGTATATAAGGATTTACTATGGATTTCTAATCCTAATACCAAAAATAACTAAACCTATCCTCTGATACCAACTATGACAACCCTTCTTTTATTACAAAATTAAACATTATTTATTTCATAAAATATTCCCTTGATACAACATGGAATATCGTTAGGTCTAGTGTATTTGGGGATTAGGATCATTAGATAACAACTTAAAACATGAAATACAACATCTTTATTGAAAACTTCCTTTACATGACCACTACATTCCCTCGTACATAGCATTGCATGGGATAACCTGAGGACATGCATAAGAAAAGGGGTGAGCTATAAAGCCCAATAAGGGAATAAACATGGAATACATGGGGAGTACAACACATTTTAGACAATAGTAATATCAATAGATCACAATATAAACATGAACATAAAAGCATGATAAATCATGATAATCAAAACATGGAAATGTTGCAACAACACTTAACATGGAATTAGCATGAGCCAAGGCTCATTGCATAGAGAGCATGAGTAAATCCTCGTTGCACATGAAGCACAATTAAACCCTCATTTCACTTGAATTAGCATGAGTCAACACTCATTGAACATGACGTATCATGATACTATACTTTACCCAATGCATTGGAGCGCTATAAGGGCGTACCCTTCTTAAACATTTCATTTCATGCATAAGTGTGCTGCATGGATCCTAAAACATGGATTCATAAAACATAATCATTTATTCCATGAAAAAGGAATGTGTAATTCATACATGAAACTTTATAATCAATAAGTAAGTACGCATAAAGTTGAATACCCTTGATGGAGAAATAGTCATGGTATTCACTACACAATGGCATTGGCTTAGAAAATCGATGCAATTCCGGCAGTGTAACGGTGTGACATAAGAATTCATAAAATCGGTTGATGAGAGAAAAATGGGTTCCTAATAATATTTACATATAATGGAAATTATGGGGGTCATATAGATACATGTCCCAACAATTGTAATGGAATTTAGATTCATGATACAAATGTATTGCTTGAATTTAAATGTGGAGATAGAAGTTCCATTCGGAATTTCAGCATTGTAACAGGTGTACATGGGAGGCATTTAATGTGAGAGAAAGGGTCTCCCACCATTCAAACATAAATAGGGAAGTATTAGGGAGGTTTGAAACCATACCCCAACATTCATAATTGAAATTAAAAGGTCAAAAAAACTTAAAGAAAATTGGACAAAAATGAGAAAGAAGAAAAAACCCTTACTTAGAAGTGTGCTTACAAAGGCTTGAGAGAGGCTTGAGAGAGGATTCTTGGGGACTTGGGGAACCATGGGAGGATTATAGATATATTAGGGTAGAGGTTGGACGAAATCCAAAGGCTTTGAGTGTGGAGGAAGTGGGAGTTTGTGTGGGTTTATATAGGAATAGTGAGGGAATTCTTTATTAATTATGTTTGGGACCCCTTATATTAAATTAATCCAAACCACAAACCATCCCATGGTATTTTCCCATGGTTTTTGGAAAAGGGAAGAGGAAAAAAATATTTTATAAGGTAAAAGTCCAAAATTCTTAAAATAATAGGGTTTCTTATGTGGAGGTGAGTCACACTCCCATGGAAAATAATTTAAAAAGACAAGGTGTTTAATAAGTCTTCAAGGGTCCATTAATTCTTTGAAAAGTAAGTAAAACAAACATAAAATCACATTATTTTAATTTTAAAACATTTATTGGCCGGACATAAAGCTTATAGTATTTTATTATATCACTATTGGGTCATTATGATGTCATAAAAAAAATTATAAATTTGAAATGTATTTAATTTTTACCCAAAAAATTTATTGTCTCAGAAAATTATGAAAAATTCTCCGTTTGATAATTTAGACATCCTGATTCTAGAAATAAAATTTATTTTATCTAAATAATTTTCTAAATATTTTAATTTTCATTTTCAAAATAAAAACCTACATTTATCGAAAATTCATGTGTTTTGACAAAAATGACTTTCAAACCTTAATAAAAATTACAATTTCATTTATAAACTTATATGATACTTTATATATATATAAATTAGATTAATAATAATAATAATAATATTTTATTAAAATATTATTTAATTCAAAAATCCCTTAATTTAATAAAATATAATTCTTAATTAAATAATAACTAAAAACATTATTTGTACTTTAAAAACTATTTACAATGTATCAATAATGACAAGAAAGTATATTCATTATTATATTCAAAAATATAATGTACATTACTATAGTAATAGCGATTTGTTACATAACCTCTTAAAACAGCTGCATAATACCTAAGGGTAGGGTGTGTTATGGTGACAGACTCTTGGGGTGGCTCAGATAACATCGCTCGAGTGGTAATCTCTATCAAATTCCACTTTTCCCGTAGACAGTCTCATTTGAGCTTGACATGATGAAGCTCATCTTGGGCTTGGTCAGGAGCGAAGCCCAAGGACGCCACCTATTTTCCGAGCTCTGACAAATGGGCTTCGTATGGAGCAATTCTACTGGATGAGGTCATCTCTTCTTTTGTTTGAGTAAATTGGATTTGATAAATCCCTATATTTATACTAATTATGTGATCACTATTCAATGACTATAAAAGTAATGGTCATAATTCTTAATATAAAACCAAAGAAGTTGATATTTTATATAAATGTTTTACATAAAGAGATATTTAACTAGATCAAGAGGGATTTCCATTAATGAAACTTTGGGTCATTATAATACTGCCCTCCTCTTGAGTCCAATCCGGCGACAGCCTGACTTGCTTGGTGACATCGGAGACATGCCCCCCGGGAAGGGTCATGGTCAACATGGCCGACATAGTGGATGAGGAGGATGAGATGGAGCTTCTCGATGGAGACATACCCCGAAGGATAGGCCACCACTGTTGGACCCATCGGGGAGGGTCACTCATCAACAGAGAAACCTACATTGTCTCACTGCGCCCACTTATGCATTAGTAATCAGCAGGAATTCTGGTAAGGGAAAAGAGAATGTCGGAGATGCTAAGCACTCCAGCCCATCTGCCTCAGCGCAGAAGATGGAGAAAGAGCCTGAGAAGGCCACAATACTCAAACAACTGGCCGAGAATAAGATGTTGGCCGATGAACTCCTAGCTGAGCGCGCTGCAGAGAGATGACCTGACTACGAAAATCCTGGACCAGTATTGTAGGGGCAGGAACAATATCCCATTGGCGTGCTGCCTCTAGGCAACCCTGACTGTCCTGCCCCAGCAGACAAGGTTGAGGCCAGAACATACAATAAGATGGCAGGGAATATCTCACCAAACCCTCATGAACAGCATGACAATCCAAGTAACCCAGCTCGGGCTCATCCATCTACCCCGATGGTCGTGCCACCAACCCATCCATGAGTTTCTAGGCCTTCTTTCCATGTTGAAGAACCTACCAACATGATTATGGTCAGGGATCTCCATCAATATAGGGACCCTCGCACAAAATATCTAATGGAGACACTCATTTCCCACCTAGAAGAATTAGAAACATGATAGGTGGGAATCCCACTTGATGGTGAGCAATACCCGACATGGGTGGATGATATGTCGACACCTATGGGTTTTGGTGATCCCACCTTCTCCCCCTTTAACAGGATGGGTAACCCGCCACAGCCCATGGACAGCTTCAACTCAAGGTTCTATCCCATGTTAGGGACTCCAGGGCATCAGGAGGCTACCAAGATCCGCAGTTTTGATCAGACATTACAGGGGCAGACGTTCGTCTGGTACAACAAGCTCTCTATAGGATCCATAACCAGCTGGGAGGTCCATCGTATAAAACTACTCTACTAGTTAAACTCCACCATTTGGAAATTGAGCATCGCAGCCCTCTTCAAGTGAAAACAAAGTACTCATGAGCTTGTCATGGACTTAATCGCCAGGTTTAAAGGGATTACATATTCCCTTGACATGTCGTTGACTCAGGAGAAATTGTTGACGACGTGTGTAGGAAATGTCAAGGCGGAGCTTGTTCCCTCTATGATAACCCAGAACTACCATAGATGATTCTGAGACTTATCCGTTAAGACCCAGTTCCTGGAAGAATCCATGTAACAGGCCATCGAAGCACGTCTGTTTCCCCCACAATTCATACAATGAGGGCTGTCAGAACTGATCCCACCACAATGGCCCAAATAGAAGCCTCCGAGAAATTATAATTGCTACAAGTGGAACCAGCCTTGCAGCCTCGCAGAGGCACTCCACCTTAGGTGCGGTATTTATCTTAGTAGCATCCACCTTAGAATCGTTAGTTGCCCCCACTTAATGCACCACCACCACCCAGGTGGTACAATCATGTTGTGCCTCCTCAATAGGCTCCTACAGCACCTCGTCAGGGTCAGAATCCAAGGTCCCCCTTCCTAGAAAATTAAAACCAGACCTACTCATTCAACAATAATCAGGTCCCTGGTTACTTATGTAGCACCTTAGAACATGGGATTGTATGCTTTCTTTAGTGAAGAAGTCCAGAAGAGGCGAATCTAACTGATCACCACTACTACTACCCCTATCATCGAATTCTGAGGCACACCCTCAAGAAGTGATATGTGTTCAAAGACTGGATTCAAGACCAGGTTGATAACAATATATTCTAGTTGGGCCCAGCCGCCGTCCAAGTGGCATGTGTCGTCGTAAGGGCAGACAACGACATCGACAGTGAAGTTGAGGGGCAGCAAGTTTCTGACTGCATGTCCCAGTAGTATGATGACAGGATGGCTCTCAAAATGGTTTCTTGTTCCCATGGTATCATTAGTGAACTCTTAAACTAGATAGATCTTCCAGAAGCCACAACCACCACTACTGAATCATCATCTTAGCGGGCCTCTTCCTAGAAGAAAAATCATCGGTGGCGTAAGGGAAATCAACGATCCCAACCAATGCCATCATCATCTCTCACTCTTAGTGGCTTCATGCCTCCTAAGATGGGGTTTTCTCCCAGAATCCACCTAATAGTGGATGGCTCTTCAAGTGATAGTCAAGGGTACACATTAGTTAATATTGAGGAGTTGGTAAATCCCATTATGACTCCCAACAAGGGGGAGTGCCAGGTGAATTTCCCCAACATTTCCAGTTGACACCAACGTCGAAGGAGCCACAACCATATGAGTCATCGTGGTACATCAGTTGGCACCTCCATCTAGGTCGTGCATGCCACTGAGACCAGATAACAGGCTCAGCACAGGGCTCTGCACGTGCAGCCTTTTCATCCAGTGTCTTCGGGCCCTCATCCACCAATGATTGTGCTACTGGATCAGGCAGACCAACCTCAACCGTGTAGTGACTAGCCTCGCCCCAGTACAAGCCGATCTCAGATGTCCAGTCCCCATCCAACAGCTACTCTCCAGGATTCTACTAGTGAATAGTGGGACATGCCCAGCACCAGCCGGCTGCCGGTCCAATTGGGAGGGTCGCCTCCTATCACAGATCAGCCTCCTTCAAGCAGAAGTTCACACCTAGTGTGGTAAAATGATGTCCTCAAGAACCTTTCCATCGTACCAGCAAGACATTCCATCCTCGAGGCCCTTCGTTTGTCACCAGATATGCATGAGTCCCTCACTGAGGATTTATGGAGCCACCTCTAGTTTGAGACGGAGGTAGGAGCTGCAGAATACATTAATGTGGAAGAGGTCAAGAATGCTGATTTTACGACCTTAATTTTGTTCTCTATATATGATAAAGGATCTCCCATACATGGGCACATCCAACCACTATACATCACTAGCCAATTTAATGGCTTGGACATTTGCCGCTGTCTTGTTGACCGGGGCTTTGGGATTAACCTTATCCTGACGTGGACACTGCAAAAGCTAGGGTTATCCGAGGATGACTTCAATCCCTCCAACTTATGAATCCAGGGATACAACAAGACAAAACAGGACCTGGTCGGTAAGATACGTTATAAGAACCATTTCGGTGGCCTAGTATCCAGCACTGAGTTTATCGTTGTCTCCCAAGACATTGCGTACATTGCATTGATGGGAAGGACATGGCTTCACCTATATGCGGTGGTTCCCTCATTATATCACCAGCACCTATAGTACTCCTTTAATAGTCGATTCAGTGTACTGCAAGGTGATGCATCTCATTTTTCCTATTTTGAGACTCACTACCTGGACGTCGACTACTAAAAGAGCAAGGACAAGTAGATTCATGCCAGTTAGGTCGAACCCGTTGCGGTTGCAACTGACCCCTAGGCAGGTAGGTATGTCACCTACATCTTCCCAATCCAACGATTGGAGGCCACAACCCCTGAAATGGGGTAATATATTGTTGTCTCCAGTAAAAATGAGATTCATATTCCCAAGTCCATGTGACTATGGAAAATCACCTCCTACTCTAACACAAATCAGGCTCAGGGGATTTCGGAGCCTCCTACCCCCATAAGGTATCAGGATGTCCACCCAATTGAAATAATAGTACGTTATAAGTGTATGTTTCATTGGGATAGAATTAACATGTACAAGCTAATGTGCCACTATTACTTTGATATCATCAATCATGTCCACTTGGTCTGAAGACCATATGGGATTGGGTTGACAGATTTAATCATTATGGTGTGGACAACACCAGAATCTCCCGATGCAGTGACCACTGCTGCTCAGGATGGCACTGAATTCCCATCATAATATGTCAACCCAAAGGAAGCCTCTCCTACTGGGGATCCCACTTTGACAAGAAGATAAGAGGATATGGAGGACACTACCCCCCACCGTTGATTAGGGTGTCTCTTCCACTGTCGATGAACTGGTATAGCTGAACCTTGGTAGTGAGGCAGATCTGAGACCCACATTGATTAGTGCTTCCATGTCCCTTGAAGAGTAGCAGAAGTACGTGGACTTATTTAAATAGCTTTTTGATGTATTCACCTAGAGCAACGATGGGATTCTAGGACTAGATCCTCAGGTGGTCGTCCACCGCCTCGTTCTTTCGGAAAATAATCACGGGTTCAAGCAGCCTCCCGGAAAGATGCACCTTTCTCAAGGTTCCATGGTAGATGACGATGTTGAAAAGATCATCAGATCCAACTTTGTCAAGGAGGTCCAGTACCCCAAATAGATGGACAACATTTCTCCAGTCAAGAAGAAGAACACCCAGATCATAGTTTGCATTGACTTCCACGATCTGAACCACCAATGTGAAAATGATGATTTTCTACTTTTTGTGATTGAACTGTTGATCGATTCTACGATTGGCTTTCAAGCCCTCTCCTTCATGGATGGTTACTCTGGATACAACTATATCTGAATGGCCCTAGAGGATGTGGAGTCCACAACTTTTAGGGCACCCCAATGTAGTTTTTGTTAGCAGGTAATGCCCTTCTTCCTAAAGAATGCAGGTTCCACCTATCAGAGGGCCATGCATCGCATATTCAATCCAATCCTCGGGACATTGGTGGAATGATATGTGGATGATTTGGGGTCAAATATAACTAGTTCCAGGACCATCTCAAGGATCTTGAGAAAGTGTTTGGCTGCCTCCGATCCAGCCACCTGAAGATGAACCCGCTTAAATGGGCCATCGGGGTCACCTCTGGGAAGTTCCTTGACTTTATTGTTAAGTACCGGGGCATCAAGATCGACCCATAGAAGATCAAGGTCATCATCCAGATGCCTCCCCTGAGAAATATTCTAGAGCTTCGAGAATTCCAAGGCCACATAGCCTATATACACTGATTCATTGAAAATTTGGCCTGAAAGTGTAATCCCTTTTCCTAGCTAATAAAGAGAGGAACCGCCTAAGATTGGGATGAATAGTGCCAGACCGCATTCGATGAAATTAATCAGTATCTTCTCTAGCCTCCGGTCCTGATGCCACCTATCTCTGGAGTTCCATTTATCTTGTATTTCACTTTCATAGAATGGTCTCTCAGTTCTATCCTTTCCCAGAAGAATAATGAGGGGACATAAAATATCCTCTACTACCTCAGTAGTATGCTCATCGATATGGAGACTAGATACTCCCCCATAGAAAAGAGGTATCATGAACTCGTATTCACTATATAGAAACATTGACACTACTTGCAGCACCATGAGGTACAGTTGGTGTGTCGGGTACACCCACTTAAGTATATCCAATGTTGTCCCATGCTGACAGGCCGACTAGCACGGTGGTCAGTAATCCTACAGTAGTTTGATATCAGGTTTGTACCTTAGATGTCAATAAAGGGACTAGCATTGGAAGAATTTCTTGTTTCCCATCCAGCCCCCACTGACCAGTTGATGGGCTTGGGTTTTCCAGATTAGGCAATCCTCTCAGTTGATGAAGACATCCAGTGTCGGAAAATGTACTTTGATGGTACCTCCCAGAGTCCAACCAGCAGGAATCTCAATGATCCAAAACTCAACATAGTAGGCATGGGTATTATCATTATCACCCCGGCTCATTCCATTATTCTATATTCATTCCTTCTGTCAGAAGGTTGCACCATCAATTATGTTGAGTATCAGGCTCTTAATACTGGTCTCAAGCTGGCCCTCGAGATCGATGCGCCCCACTTGCACGTGAAAGTGGATTCCGTACTAGTCCTCAAGAAAATTAATAGTGAATACGTCATTAGAAATCCAGAACTTGTACCATAATTGAAGCGTACACTCCAGCCAATTTCCCATTTCCCATCTCAGCAGGAAGTTACTCATGTCCCTCGATCTCAAAATGGTCGAACGGATTCCCTCGAAGGCTTGGCAGCATCGCTTGCAGAACCTGAGCAGGATGATCTGATTATACACATGACACAACAGAGACTAATTTCCCTCATAACCCTAGATGATGATGACGATATGTGAGTAAGCCATCATACCATTGTGGCCCCCACATTAGGACCTTCATATTCCTCAGATGCAGTGGTTTAAGTGACCCCTGACTGGAGAGACCCCTTTTTTGAGTATCTCTATAATGGTTACCTCTCAGCTGATTGAGCTGAGCACGAGCGAATTCTACACTGCGCACTACAATCTACCCCCCAGAGTGGACTCAGTATTGAGTAGATCCTATAAAAGCGTGGGTTTGATGTTGTTCTCCACTATTGTATCCAAGGAGTCTAGAATTCTCAGGTCACGCAGGAGGTTCATGCTGATTTCTACAGCGCCCACCAGACTGGGCCGAGGCTATCCTACCAGATCTGGAGACTGGGGTACTTCTAGCCCTCCATGATCCATGATTGCATCGAGTTCTCCAAGAGATGTTACGCATGCCAAATTCATGCTAACTTCAGGCATCAGCCTCCATAGACTCTCCCCTCTACCAAGTAATCTTGGTCATTCGCAGTGTGGGGACTATTTGTCGAGGGACCATATCCACCAGTAACAGATCGCCAGTGCAGGTTCATCCTGACTACTACAGATTTATTTTCCAAGTGGGAATAAGCATTTCTGCTAGAAGAGGTCAAGCATATTCTATCATAGACTTTGTGAGCTCCAATATCATATACCGGTTTGGAGTCCCTCACTATGTGCTCACCGATAATGGAACCATCATCAGATCAGTTGAGGTGAAGAAGTTTTATGCTAGGTACAACATCCGTTCAAACCATACCTCTCACTATCACATGTAAGAAAATGGACTGATCGATGCATTCAACAAAACCCTCTCCAACATTTTTCAAAAAATTGTTGGTCAGAACAAGAAGAGTTATCCAGACAAGCTCTCCAACGCCCTATGGGCTTATCAGATGATGACTCATAATTCCACCCAGGTGACCCCATATTCCCTGGTGTATGGAGTTGAGGTCGTCCTGCCCATCGAGATCCAACTGATTTTGTTATTTACAATGGTATATGATCAGAAGGTTCTAGATATGGTAGTCGAAATTCATCTAGATGAATTGGAAGAACTAGATGAAAATAGTCTTTGTGCCCTGCAAAATCTGGAAATTCATCAGAAGAAGATAGCTAGAGCCTTCAATAAGAAGGTTTTCCTCTACTCTTTCCTGCAAGGTGACTTAGTATTGGCCCTCTGGACACCAATTATCCATGGCAGGAATCCACCCAAGTTGGAGCCCAAATGGGAAGGACTATACATAATCCACAACATTTATCCAAATGGAGCATACTCCCTAGTGACCTTGAATGTCGAGCGTATCAATCCTCCCAGCAATGCCAAATTCCTCAAGAAACACTTTTCCTGAGCCATTTGGTCCGACATGACCCTAACCTATTCGCTCTGGCATGACCCTAAACTATTCAGTCAGCATGAACCTAAGCAGTTTGGTCCTGTATGACTTTAAACTACTTCGTCCCGCTTGACGTTAAACATTATGTCATCCCACAATATGTTAAATTACATCCTTAGAACTGCGTATGTCTTGATTCAATTCCTTATGGGATACACAGGAATTATCAAGCATTTTTTCTTGAGTCTAGCCCCAAACTCCTCTAATTGACTATTCCCCATGGGTATAGTTTTCTCGGAGGGTCCGTGCATGATATGGTGTAGGTTTCATTATCCCCACTCATGTCAAGATTATGACTATCATCCCATGGTCCCACACCTCATTCTTCTATCCTCCCACGTCCTCACCGTACGACGCTGAAATTAATGGACTTCATGAACTACGTATAGATTGATTCCCATCCTCATGGGATACATAATAATGCCATGACATTTCATTTGTCGGCCCAAGCCAAATTCCAAAATCACTTCTCAGGTCAAGAAATATGTTGTGGAAAATATTTTTCCCCAATCCAAGTCGAGCTCATCTCAATCCCACCACATGACCCACTCCCTGGAGGTGATCACTTATTTCATGGGGGGATACAACTACGCTTCACCCACTCCTTTGATTTGGACTCCATCATATTTCCCATTCAGAAGGGCCCTTGAATGGCATGGATGCTAGGCCTAAGGGATCTTTTATCGCTTTGGGCCAACTCCCTTGAGTATGTTGAGAAAAATCCTATACAAGTCCCGCATTTTGAATATGGTCAGCGGTCAATGCTCATTTGTTGTTCCCAAGACAAGTCACTATAAGAACTTTGTGTTTCAAACATGGTAAACAACTAACCTTGGTCATCATGTCCACCCTAAGATGTCCCCAACATCGAGTGCAGTGGTTCATTATACCCTATTTTATATCAAATTTATGAACTCCTTTTGGGGAATGGCAGCTATTAGACCCCTGTATGATAGGGAGAGCCGAGTCTGGCTCCTTGCTTCCCACACAGAGCATTGTTCACGTGGGCTTAGGAGCTGTGATGAGGTGGTAACCGCATAAGAGGTCATATGGCTACCATTGGTCTGGTCACCTAGTATCAGGCCCCATGGCCTTTTTCGGCCCCGACCCATGTTCTCATTCAGGGTCATGTAGTGTGGAGCAGGCTTATGTCCCCATTCACATCAGGCTACTCGCCACACCATACACCTCCTTTATGTGGGGTATCTTACCCAGCTGTGTCCTTGCCACAAGAGGTTAAATTGAACGACATCTTCAACAACTACATATGTCTTCATTCACATCCTCATGGGATACAAAGAACCACCTGAAAGTCTAGATTATGGGTCCAGCGCCATATCTAAAAAATCTCCCTCTCATATTGGACCCTTGGCCGACATTTCCCCCGAGATAGGGGTAAGTGACCGATGTGGATGATGTGTTTCAAACATGGTAAAGAATTATCCTCCATCATCATGCCAACCCCATTAAGCCAAAAATGTTAGTTATATGATTAACACCCTTATCCATCTTATCATATCGATGTAAAATTTTGAGACTCTTGGTACTATTCCTCAGTGTGCATCTGCACATTAGGAGGAAAATTCCGCGATAAGGAAATAATTTTGGGAACCAACGATTTATTCATTGAAAGTATTTTATCTTTTGAAAATACCATATCCGACCTTGTAGCAAACACTGAGTTCGACTCAAGTAGGATTAGGGATTGGGTTAAGGTTCGTCTTTACTTGGGATAATCCTGCTTCTCTATGGTCCAAGTTATAAGACCTTAAACTAAGTTCTTTTCGTATTACCCCTTTGTGAGAACTACATACACCTTGATTCCCATCCTCATGGGATACGTAGGAACACCCAACCATCTTGTCATCAGATACTGATTAACTGAGAGCTATCCTCTCTTATATTCTACCCTCTTACCTCTTTCTAAGACCTTGTCCCGCGGTTTCTTTCTCATAATTGTGCACGGTGTGGTATGGGATCATGTCCTCATTCACGACGGGTGATATTCATTGCACCACACACATTCCCTCTTTTTATCCTCGTTTATACTAAGTTTGTGCCACACAAAATTAAAAATGCATGGTTGGTCCTATAACATGACCTTAAACATAGACAATATCATCATGGCCGCATGACAAAAAACGACGCTGCATTGTGATGTCCTCACTGAAGGGACATCATGATTGGTATCGGTGAAATGACATGCCATTTTTTCAATGCCTTCCATTGGCATGATTTTTGTGGTGATTCTGGGACATTCTATCCCTAGTCTTGTCACTTCACAAAAATAAATATTTGTTCCCCCAAATGGAAAAAGAAGATTAATCAAATGCTGCTTCTTTTAATGTGAGGGCCAGACCCGCACACACTTTTATCCCTAGTAATGGTCCTTCACCATGCCATCCCTTAGAACTAAATACTGATTTATTCTCATTCTCATGAGATACGTAGGAATGCTCAGGTACTTCCACCATGGGCCCATCCTATCTTTCATGTTATGTCCCTTGACCAAAACACTTCCCCAAGGAACACATGGTAATATGGACTTATGTCCTCATTCACATCGGCTTTCACAATCACCTTACCATGTGTCCCTTTCATCCCATACACATCCTTGGTCCAATCTCTATGAGCATAAACTAAGACAACTCTGCATCCTTGCCGTAAGACGTTAAACTGCACGATATCTTCCAGAACTACGTAAGGCTTGATTCCCATCCTCATGGGGTTGTGTAGAGACGCCCATGAATTTTACCTCGGGTCTAGCCCCAGGAATCATAAAAAAGATTCCTCCTAATTTACAGCTCCCTCACAAGAGAGGTCATGTATAAAGAAGGAATGATCCATGATCAAACCGATGTGGCCATCTAATGTTCTTCCACCATCGTGGCGTAATTTCAGGAGTGTTGGATTATGTTCGAACAAACCATCACTCCACATTACACACATTGCATGCCCCTTATTCGGACCCTTGTAATACTTCACGTCTAAGGGAACCCCCTAACAGTATGCATACTCTGCCTATGGCCTACCTATTGTCATGGGACAACATTCTGGAAGGCTAATGGATGACCTTTTGAGTCGGGCCCTGAGTTTCGAACATGGTCAGTGGTCAACCATCATTTTCTATCCCCATTCTAGGATAACACAATAAGGATAAATTGTTTTCAATATGGTCAATAGTTATTCTTTAATGTCACGCCACTCCCACATTGATCCAAATCCTGGTTATCGTGATTCACACCTTCCATTACAATTTGTTCGGATTTATTCCAGCGCCCTTGGCATTACTCTGTTCCTGCCCAAGAGAACATCTGGAAAACGATAATTCTATTGTTATGAGAACTTCATTCTCCAGTTAGGTTTCTCTATTCTCTTTCCAGGAATATGAATAGGTTGGTTTAACCTCGGGTTCCCGATGCTTGGTCAACACTCCTACATTCATACGAATTGATAGTACGAACATCCCTTATTTCTCACATCGGGTGCGACCCACATGAGCTTAGGAATGGATTTCTATTTTATCATAATTATAGTTGAATTCATTATACTAATTGAACAAGTAAATGAATCTATCCATACATCTATCCATACATGCAGTAAATAAAAATAGGTAGTAAGGAAAAATGAGTTTATGAATTTAGCCAAAACAGGGCCCTTAAGGTTTAGCTTCTTGGATGGCTTGCTCCAGCACTGCTTCCCTTTGGCCTATGGACTCCAGGACTTTTTCTCATCCCTTGAGGAATCTCTATTCATTAGAAGCTATAGAACCCAGTCCACTGGCCCTTTCCCATGCTTGCACATGTTCAGCTTGATGTCCAGTAATTTGGTGACCCACCTCTACTAGTTGCTCTTGGGAGTCTGCCAGCTGGGCCCTCAACTACTCCACAAGCTTAGAACAATTTACAATGAATATATCCTTCTCCTTAACCAGTTCTTGAAGGTGTTCAACCACTTTTTCTTCCATGATGAATGCTTTGGTACTCCCTTACTCCTCCTAACATTGCACAATGTCGGAGTGTCAGTGGCTCCCACGCAGCTTGTCAGCCATGTAGTCGTGAACCGTCAAATGAAGGCGGTGATCATCCACCCCTCCATCATAGAGAAAGTGTAGCCACGTTTGGAAGGATCCCATCTGTTTTTTTCATTTTTTCTGGGGATGAACGAGAAAGAACTTGATACACTTCCACCCTTTGCACCGCTTCTTGCGGCTTTCCTCGGCCGCCTCCGAATCAGAATCATCAATCTCCTCAGGGTCTGCGGTCCGATAGTTATGAAAGGTTTCCAAGAGACCAGTAACATGGTATTATTCAGGAAACCCTCCCAAGGAGTTGTGCTCTTCAATGCCTGGGTGACCGTCCCCTCTCACCTCAGTCTCGGTAGCTCCCTCACCGACTTCTATCCCTAACTTGACATGAGTATCGTTGATGTCCACCTCTCTCTGCTCACTGAGTACCAGAGCCAGATTAGATTGAGTGGTGTGCCCTAAAGGGTATCACACATTTATAGTTAAATTGATCGTGGACAACCTAGGTTCGGAAGCCTAACGATCTCCAAGGCTGTGATTACTGCACAAACAATGAACACCTGGATTGACTGACCTCTCTAGCGGTAAATACTAGTGTTGATGTAACGAAAATACAAGATCCCAAAGCCTCAGCCTCAAGTGTTCTAGCCACTACAAGAGATGACATTATAAGGTGTCCCTCAATGCTTATTAGCTCAATAATGGGTGTTGGCTCCCCACCTTGTTCTATCGGTACCTCCTACCTTTCGAATTGGTCGAAGCCGATATGCTCATGAACGTGATAAATAGACCTGAGCGAGGGGTACAAAAAATGATGAGGGGAAAGGATAGACAAGGGATGAGATATACCTCATGTAGTTCGGTTATATCCAAAGCAGAGTCAACGATCTGGCCACTCTCCCTGAGACACCCTTGTTGGGACGCCCCCTAAGAACCTCCACCTTCAAGCTCTTCTTCTTCATCACCCCCTCCTTCACCTTCTCCTTCTTCCTCTTCCCACTCACCGCCTTCCGGATCATCACCTCTATCGTCATCCTCTGATGGAATATTTTCTTGATAGAGCTCCAGGCCAAGCATCACTTTCACTAGGAATGATGGCTCCTCGCGCTGACCCCGTTGAGCAGCATACACATCTATGGCTGTCAGATAGGCATGCCAACGATGAATGTTCACCCTGTCAACAATCCAAATGAGTCTAACCTCCGGTATCTGGATTCTGTCTTCTACAATCTTTTTCCAAATAGATTCATTACTCTTCGACTGTCGTAGGGTCATCCAGGCTGCCCACAGAGCTAGGAAGATTGTATCACTAGAAAGATGAAGCATATAACTTATCTACTTCCCGGGAAGAACTCTACCCACTTCTGTTGAAATAGTGGGTTCCCTAGACCCAACTATGTAGTAATTTTGATTACCATATCATGTGTATAGTTAGATATGCATGATGCTATCATACCATTATAGAGAAGAATTTCAAACATCCACTATAATAATGGTAATTTTTAAAGGTTAATTATCATGTCAAGAGGTTATAGAAGATTTCATGCTATAATTTGAACCTCTATATACAATGACATTGATCATAAATATATGTTCCATAGTCTAGATACATCTTACTAACTGGATAATGTACATGTAAGACTATCAGGTTCTGGGGGATCATAAGCATTGAGACTTCTACTCATGAAGTACACACTTGGTGATGTGTATTAGTGAGATCATGAGGACAGACCCGCCTTTAGGAACACCACATGTTTTGGGTGTCATTGTTGGTTCCTATCTACAGACATGTTTATTGGTCTCATGATTTGAGACCATTAACAATGTATATCATTTGATTATGTTTATTGATGCAAGGTGAAAACCATGGCAATGATGTCGTGGAGAGGTAGTTTTTGTTGGGTGCGTCGTTGGGGGTATTATATTGGCTGAATGGTCAAGAATGTATTTGTCACTTCAATGTTTAGGAAGTTGTATATCTCTGTCCTGGTTGATCAGGATCGTTCCACCTTCAAAAGTCTTTGGATAGAGTAGTAGAAAGGCAAATCCATCCAAATAGATCAAAAAATGTTAAATAAAGATAAAGACGATGACAGAAGAGTGCGTCCTACATTATGAGATATTTAATGACACAAATATTATATCACATAGTCAGTGTTCGTAGGATACTAGACATTTATATTACTATCCTTATCAATTTAGGGGCCATGATGCGTTACTAGAGTCCACTCTTGTTCTGTGGATTTTAGTCACTGCTATCGAGATAAGGGCCTAGAGGGTCACACACAACAGCCTATTCAAGAATCCACCCTATTCAGTTGAATAGGTATATGGACATAGTGGTACCTGCCACAAGATCTGATCATTTTCCACGTTATCGATCACCAAAAGAATTAAATAAATTCATTTATATTCAAGTTGTGAATATTTGAGATTGAATTTATTTAATGTATTTACATGTTGAGAAAATATGAGAAAACATTAATTGAAAGAATGTTATTTTAATATTCAATGTTCTTTTAATATTAAGTGGGACAAAAAGTCGAGTTAAATGGATTATATTTTATCACCTAATATAATTAATATATATTACAAGTATGTGATAAAGGTAATAAATAATATTGGTGCAGTTTAGTCCACCTAAACTATTTAATTAGTGAACGCTGAAATAAACGGGGGTCGGGGAACCCTTCCAGGTATTTATCAATGTATCTATAAATAAGAGAGGACGCCCTCTCTCTTTGGTGTGAAAATAAGTATTCATTTATTTTTTGGAATGAAAGTTGAGGGAGTCTCTCTCTCCCCAACCTCTAGAGAGAGAAGATCTCGATCCAAGATGCTCAGATGAAGATCTCATTCATTCATCAAAACCTTCTTGATGCTATGATCTTCGGAACATCAGAAGCACCATCGAATTTCCGCGATAGCACCCAGAATTCAATGATCGATATTCCAGTGGATTTTGGAGAACCTGTGGAAAATCTGTAGGGATCCTGCTATGGATCCTTCAAGCGACGATCACCATCGACTAGTTGCAGTCGACCGCACCTTCGAATTCGAAACAGGTGAGTTTTTATTTTAATTTTTTTCTCCTTATAATTTACATGATATCCTCATACCTCTACGAGGCTCAGATCGTCAGTGAAAATAAGTTTCGTCATCCCGCCAATGAATATATTAAAATTCCCTGCCCACTGGCTTTCGATACGGTCCCTGGAAAAAAAATAGTGGTATCAGAGTGACCACATAATTTCTTTGATCCCAATAAAATTAATACACATATAATTAAGTTGAGGGTTCAAAGGTGGACTGAATTGTTCAAACCGCATTGTGATCCGATTCCGAATGACCATGTTATGGTCAGTTTAAATTTTCAGATTGAATATAATTTGCAGATTTATCTCGGGTATTAAATGATTCCATCCCGATGAACTAATCATGTTTTTTGAAATTATATATTTCATCCAAAAAAATTAAAATTGTGTAAAAATTATAAATTTAGTTTATGATTTTCATAATAATTTTATTATTATTGTATAATAATAATAAAATATTATTTTCGGATAAGTATTTTATTATTCTAATAATATAATAATAATAAATTATTATTTTATTATAATAAATTTATTACTATTAAAATGGAAGTCTATTAGATAGGATTTAGATTGTTTTATGGTAACATTACTAAAGAAGGGGTGGAAGAATACTTAAAAAAGGCGGTAAACAATGACATCAAAAATAAGTCTTAATTTATAAAAAAAGGGAGGGGTGGATTTTGCGGGTCAAGCAAAGAAAGGAAAAAACAAAAACAAAACAAACTCAGGGGGGATGGCACATGGAAATGGAAAAATAAACTAAAGGGGTCTTCTTGGACCCCTCCTCCCACACGACACAGCCCTAGGGTCGCGCCCAACCCCTCTCCCTATGACGTGAAATGGTGCACTAGAGGCCGGATCCTCGCCCCGGCCGCCGTTGGCCCCATCCTTTGCCAGACCCTCGCCCTGCTCACCTCCTGATGCCACCCTGCTCCTGCCCAACTCCACATGCAGTGCTGCACCCCTTTGCATTGACCTTCTCCAGCCAGAGCGCAATGCTGCAGTGACCTGGCACCGACCCATCACCCATCTTCCGGTCCGCTGCTTGGTTCTACTCTAGATCATCGTCCGGCCTCAGCAGTCCTCCACTGGTCATTCTCATCATAGAGCCTCACCATCGATCCTCCTAGGTAGTGCGTAAGTCCTCCACCACCCTGAGGCTACCCCACACCCGAGGTATTCTTTATTTTCCCTGCAAGTATTTCCGAAAGACAAATATTTGCCCCTAAACGGTCCCAGCGGACCTTCCCAACCCGGAATGTGTTTGGGCTGATCGACCCGACCCATTTCGGCCTAGGCATGGCCCTGCACAGTTTTTTCCTGACCCGAAGAGGCCATGCAACTATATTTTTAGGGATGGACAAATTAAATTAATCAATATTAATTAATTTAATTAATTTAATTTTAGTTTTTAATATAAATAAATCAAAATGAATTTGGGTTAATAATTTTATTTCCCAGATTAAATTAATTCAATTTAGTTATTAAATTGAATTAAGTTTAATTAATTTAATCCTAACATTAAAATTAAATTAATTAGAGGGTCGATGATTAATTAAATTATTTGAATTTATTAATTCATTTAATTCAATTAATTAAACCATCATTTTTAATTAATGCATTTAAATTTTTATCGAGAATTATTTTACCCATCTTCTAGTCTTAAGCATCGTCCCATGTATGTCTGCATTTATTTAATTAATTAATTAATTAATAATTTAAATGCATGCGATGCATGTAAATTAAGTAAATTGGTGGTCTGCGGATCATCATTATTTTTGGTTAAAATGTATAAGGACCTATGTGTCCAATTTATCTGGTGTACATTTATACCTGAGTACCCCTTGCCTGTGCATGAGTATCATTGTACTTTGGAAGAATAAGGTTTGTGATGTGGACCCCACCAAGATGAGGTAGTGCACAATGGTGCAAGACGACACGCGGATTCCACCATGACGAGGCGGTACTCCGACACATGACCTTGACCCCGCCAACATGCGGTGATGTTCTAGAAGTGAAGAAAATATACAAGACAAGGGGCAAGTTGTATTTTGAGTCAAGCTTTGACTCAGGTACGATGCCCTTAGGTCGTTTAGATGCTCAAGACCAGTCAGGTAGTAAGTTTACCTTTATGCATTTATTTATTATTTTATGCATTTTAACAGTGGGAAAAATGCATAAAATAATAGATAATAAAATGCATAAAGAAGCAGTGTATGTTTTTATAGTAAAGTTCAGTTGTTAGTGTGACAACATAGATGAACAAGTTTAATAGAAATGGATTTTATTCATCGAGATAGAAAAGCATTAAAACCCTCAATGAAATTATTTAGTCACAAACAGACTTACATCATTCATGTTTGAACAAAACCAGTTGTTCGAGGTGCCTGTCATGCCTTAGCCGAGGGTGCCTCTTACTACCGAGGAGATCATATTCGTGTGATGGGGCTACTTAACTAAAATTTCAGCAATGGAATAGCCTTACCTATCTCGTTGTGATTTTATATGAAAGCATTGATTAAATCAGAAAATGATTTATGAAGTGAGGAATTCACTCAACAGATTAAGGAACCACAAGTTAATGCACTTGGCCCATAAAAAAACTTTCTTAAACCCTCTGAGTAGTGTTGTAGCCATAGATTGAAGACAATGAGGGTGGTTCAGGGATCATTTCCACTATAGTACTCAAGAGAATTCAACTTTAGTATAGAGGGTTCTTAGAATTCGAAAAATTAGTGGGAGATATTTAATGATTAAATAATAAGTAATGTCACATTAGGTAATCACATAAAATTACAATCTGCTAAAGTATATTTGTAGATAATAACAGTAAATACTATAATAAAATAGAAATAATTATTAGAAAATGTTAATTTCTAAACTATGCACGAATTTCCAAATAGTAGTATAGGAGGTTGCACACATTAATTCTATATCGGAAATTCAATGTGCTTGTGTCCCAACATGTTATGCCACCTCATGAAGCGAGGGTGTAAAACATCTTACAGGAGACTCATGAATCTAGAATATGATGGTTTTATCATAACTCTACCATCAATTTCTAATGATAGTTGTGGACACTGCATCATTACATATATGATGTTTCATGTAGTCCCATCTTCAAGAAGTTTATGAGGAGAAAGTGAAGCATGATTTGAATGTAATGGTTTCACTCAGTTTGTGTAAAGTGAAAGACAGTTCAGAGTCTTTCATGACATCCCATTATTATACCTTTTACACCCAATTAATGTAGATTCATTTAACGGTAAAAACAAATGGAATAGAGTAAGTGCTTCATTACCCTTAAGGTAGCATTCCCCAAGTAATTTGAATATTGGACATAACACCATATTTTATTCCTATATCATATACATTGAATGAAAAAGTGAACAGACTTATAGAATGGGATTCCAAAGGCACCTTCATGATAACCTTCAATGAAATGTGGTTGGTTATTTACCAAGAGGTTATTTTCATCACATAATGAAATGAATTCATGGAAGTTTAAAAATTGAAATACTAGAAGCAAGAACTCACTTCTCATACAGTTTATATTCATCAAGTATATTAATTCTTCTAACATACTTCATGGGTATTGAATATAATATTCCAATGACATATGTATTTAAATACATTAACCAAGAATGTAGAGAAACATTACTAGAAGTTATGTGTCTTCTCCAACCTGCAGATAAAGGGTGATTCCTAAGTCATTGGTGAGAAACACATAACTTCTGATTTCAATGTCAAAGATTCAAATTGAAAAAGTTGTAAAGTATAACCAAACAAATATATCTCATATGACCATTTGGACATTGTTTTCGACGCTTTTAAGCCGGCGCGCGTGAGCGCGTCCATCACTCAGGGGAGGACGCAGGGCTTGTGGCCCCACATTCCCGCTTTCCAAAGGCAGGCAACATCTGTTCCTTGATCTGGGATGTCTGCTCCTTGATCGAAATCGGGATGATGGGATGTCGGTTCTTCCGTCCATGGATTCATCCTCGGAGCTCATCACCTAGTCCGGATCTACCTCATAGATTTTATATGGGTTCGTGAAGCTCGTTCCTGGCGCCATATCTGCATGGATGCTAGTTAATTACACTGCTTCCGCCGAGACACTCCAAGTGGTCTGGTCAGGGAAGCAACCTTCGGTGAGGAGAATGGTCATGCTGGGGTGTCGTCGGCATGCCTTGATGCTAGGGATTGGAATGTCTGTCTTCTATCCCTTAATATAGGTCTTCTCGAGGGCGCGGAAGCCCAAGGCATCCCACATCAAACATGTGGGATTGTGTACCATCTGAGGTTTACCTCAGCAGCCCATGTTTATCATGGGGTATGCCGCGAGTTTAACGTCTTACAGAGACGGATCAGACAGATCGGAATACTGAGAGTGGATCAGATTGAAGGACCCCCTAGGGGGAACACTGATGTTGGGGCCAGCACGTGGGCGGCTTCCCGAATACTGTGGATAGGATTGAGGTGGCATGATCCCACCGGGATGTGGCGGCCCGAGTATGGATCAGGATGGGTGATGGAGTGAGGGGCTTGAACCTCATGGAGGCTTCCTACATATCCCTATGGCATGGAATCAAAGTCTGCGTAGTTCGGTGATATGGTGGGACACCTGAAGAGGCGACCCGTGAGAATGTATGCATGGATTAGATCCTGGAGGAAGTATGATCTCCGGGCTAGGGCATGAGCTTCCCGAGGCACGTGGTCTCGAGGGAGAGGTCAGGATGAGATGTGGGTGTGAGGTATGGGTCTTACGCTCTGAGGCGGCCCATAATGGTGGTTGTGAACTGACGTGGTGGGGTCAGAACAACTAAGTGATAGGCTTGAACCTCGTGGAGGCTTCCTACGTACCATTCGTTAGCACAGATCAAAGTCCACATAGTTCGGGGCATACATTTTAATGTCATGTGGGATGGGGTACAGTATAAATTCGTGTCGGATGGGATACAGTTTAACATCATGCGGGATGATATATAGTTTAACGTTATGTGGGATAATCATACAGTTTATATTCATGCGGGACGAGGTCATACAGTTTAATGTCATGCGGGATGAGAAATATGGGGCTTATGATCTGAGGTATCCAAAAGTGTTGGCAAACCGACGTGAAGAAGTCAGAATGACCAGGTGGTGGGATTGAAGCTCGTGGTGGCTTTCTAGGTACCATGAGTTAGCACAGATCAAAGTCCACGTAGTTAGCTGGGATGGGGCTTACGCTCTGGGGCGGCCCCTGATGGTGGGCATGGTCGATGCTCGCTCTAATCCCACGTGAGTCATGCTCGGTTGGGAAACAGGAGGCAGCAGGGACCAGACAATCACGTCACGAAGGGTGCGTCTGTGAGAAGCGGAAAAGGGCTTACGCGTTGAGTGGCCAAAAGAGGAAACATGGTATTACGTGAGGTTAGCGGCCCTTGGTGCCAAGGCTTACTCCAGGATGGAGGCCTGTACAAAGGTGCATGGGTTCTACCTTCTGCTAGAGAGGCTAGGGGATTACGCTCTGAGGCAGCCCTTCCCCCGTGGACAAATGACACTCTGACAAGGAGGATCTCATTCCATGTGAGGAAGAATCCATTCCCGTGGAGACGAGTGGGTGTAAAGAATGTTCGAGCTGGGGGGACCCTACGTGCGAGGCATGGGGTCAGACCACAGTTTAACGTATTGTGTGTTAAGGATGAGTTGCTTAGCAGTTTAACATCATGCGGATTAGATGAGGTGGGTTTGCTCCACACCCCTAGGGCTTACATGCCCAACACCCTCTACCCCTTGTGGGAGGGAAGGCATTGGCAAGTCCGTAGTGAAGGGGGCCGCATGGAGAACCATTGAGGGGTCCACATTAGCATGGCTATGTGAAAAAGCAATAGCCGTTAGTGTGCCTATGCAGAGAAGCATAAGGCAAAGCAACACAACAGGAAACACCACCCAAGGGACCTTGAGGTTACTTCATATGAGCATGGAAGGCCGTACGGGAAAACAACGCATGACGTGCATGCCTAGCATAGAAGACATCGGGCGTTGGCGAAGAGAGGTAACCAAGGGGCGTTAAGGTGAGTGGTCTTGGGTTTTTCACGCAAAGAGAAGGTTTGCGTGCAAAATGCCGGGATGGTGTGCAATTCGGCCAGAGGATTGTGCGCAGATAGGGGATTGGGCGCAAAGGGCCTCAATTGTGTGTGGGGGCACGATCCGATGCCTAAAGAATGGCAAAACATAACAGAGGGATTGCGCACAATTTTGGAAGGGATTGTGCGCAATTGGAGGGGATTGCACACAAGGGGAAAGGATTGCGCACAGGAAGAACCCGGAGGCATTTGAAAATTCACTTAAGCCAGTTGGGTTGCGCACAAAGGAGAACCCTTGGGAAAGGTTGTACGAAAAGGGGAATTACCTGGAAGTCATCTTATCTGTGTTGGAGTCTGAATTGCACGCGCGGGAGCTGGTCTGAATCCATCAACCCCAAAATGGTTGGGGTTACCTTCTATTTATAGGTATCCGCTGACGAAGAATCCAGGCAACGCGCGAAATCTTCCACGTCGGGAACAGTCAGCGTGCAAAGCCTCACTGTGCGGAACCGGGCGCGCAAAATTGCGTGCCATCCCGGTGTTTTTTCCACGAATCCCGAACTTCCTTCACGCGAACGTCAGTTTTTCGCGCGGGTCCTCCTTAATTTCTCGCACCACTTCCGGGCCATCTGGACCAGGCCTCTGAGTCCGAATATGACTTCTCTTTGTCATTTCTAAAATTCCTCTGGGAATTATGGACTATTTCGGCTTCTACAAATGCCCCCCTCAGAATGGGATCGGCGAGAGGTCGCAACGATCAGATTCTGAGGGAAACACCGAAACCCCGAAGCAGTGCATCTCCTGGGCATTTTGCGCCCAAAAATCTGACGTGGCGTGCAAAATGACGGATCATCAAAGAATTAAATTTCCGCATGGTGCAGAACCCTAGCCTCACCTATAAAAAGAGCCACTGGGTCCCAAGTTCTGTACTCAAGATTTTCCACGCGATAGGCATACCGCTCTCATGTGCGAAATTTCTCCCGCGGCTACGCAAAAAAATGATTTGGCAGCGCGCAATTCCTTACGAATTATGGCCGCATCTGCACGCCTACTTGGGATATTCCGCGCCTAGCATTCCGATTGCATGCCCAACTCCTGGATTTCACACCGTAACTTCAGATTTTGTGCAACTCTCTCTAATTTCTCACACTACATCCTGATTTCGTGCCACTCCCAAAATATTTGAGATGGCTGCAATCCATGTTGTTGAGGGGGAAGTCGCCGCTCGTAGAGCCGATATGGCGGTGAACGAGGAGGTTTATGGAGCCAAGTTGATTATTTCCGACAACCTAACGTTTTTCAACCTGCTGAACCCTGCCCAAAAGGAATATCCCTTATTTGAAAACCTCCTGCTCTGGATCTTTGGAATCCTGGAGGAGGTTCCCCTATCAGGCTTTTAGGTGGGCACATCACGGTCATGGGTGACCCAAGAAGACGAGCTTCCCTGCTACAACATCACCAACAACAGCCATCCTTACAAGGAAACTAGGAATATGGACGTATATTTCCTGAAACCGAGGACCAGGACAATTATCCGGGATGAACCTGTCGCAGAGAACTCTTCGGCCCCCTACGCGATCAGGTTCCGTCAGAGCATCACAGATGACACTAAGGGCTGGATGAATGATTGGAACCTGTGGTCTGGGTGAAACTTCACCAGTGAGTGATCCTGGGTGTTCTGGGATCGCCATACTTGCGACCAGTTTGGGGCCGATCTGCGGCATATTATCCTGTTCGAGGCGGTATGGACGTCACAGTTCCACTTCCACCGTCAACATGAGCTTGGGCCAGAGCTATTCACCCGGTGGTCTCCTGATACCAACACATTCTACCTTCACCATGGGGAAGTTGGCATCAGCCTCTGGGACGTTCACTGCATCAGAGGTATCCCACTGGAGGGCTACCAATATGATGTGTTCATTCCTCTAAAGAACACCTGGGAATACAGGTCACGGACCCCCCATGCTGACTTGTCACCTGTTGGATCTGGCCAAAGAGAGGCTAGGGGTCAAGGACATCCTGAAAGAAATTGCCTACAAGGGCTGGTTCAGCCAGTTGCTAGAGAAGGACCCGAAAATCAAGATGTCGGGATGGGGAAAACGGTGCCCAACCGCGGCTCCGAGGAGCAAGGATGGGTTGTATTAGAGGACCCTGGAGGTGGGGCAATACCAATCATGGGGCTATCGCGTCATTGAGGACTGGGAACCGAATGTATGGTACGCCGGGTTCCACACTGCCTTCCTGAGCGGATGGCTCCTACCGGTGCGGGAAGCGAGGATGGTTGTCCATCCAGCAACACTGGTGATGGTAGATACCATGGCCGCCAACAAATGGTTCAACTTGGGGGTCCCCATTCTGGCCAAGCTGTATGCCATCCTAGGAATCATCTCATGAGGGGGGTCACCTCGGAGGGTATGTGGTCCCTTCAAGATCTTCCACGACTGGGTGGCAGCTCATCTCGGTGGGTACACTTTCCCAAATGCCACCCGTCCTCCGGGAAAAGGCCTGCGACCATCCCTGCTTAACACCGCCGGGGTGGCGCCGATGATGCTTAATGAGGACAGCGTGAGGATCCGCAATGGTAACCACACAAACTTCAAATTCATCCCATTCCCCACCTTGATCTTCCAGATGGTGGATAATGGGTGAGGATCTCTGGAACAGCAGTAGTATTTTCAGAGCATTCGGGGCGGGGTGCTCGTGGTTCGGATCGACAGGAAGGTGATATGCGATCCTTACATGCCATCCCTCTTCGCCAGGAAATTTGAGTGCTTCCAACAGATGCTGAAGAAGGTATTCACAGCTGTCTTGGAGGAGAATAATCCCTGTGTTCTGTACCAGATGTGGTTGATGTTTACCACTTTCGCCTCCGGCGACGTCATCACTCTTCCTCCCACCAGGGTCAATGCTGGCCTAGAAACTAAGTATGCCGAGCACGGGACCATTGCGTAACCTGAGTGGCTTTCATGAAAGAGAGTCTGGAAACACGAGGCTACCCGCACAGAAACTGGGCGACGGGGGAGCAGACAAGGTTCTGCTAGAAGGGGGGAACTAGGGGTGCATCATGTAGTGAGGCCTGCGCAGGTCGGGACCTCTACAGCAGGAACATCACACATTGCCGATGCGACCTCGTTGCCCGTTGTGGGGTCACATGAGGCTGCCAGGGATCTTCCTGGGAAGAAGATAATGTACCTACATGACCCTTCCCAAAATTAAATTTTACTAGCACTGTGGTCAGCTTGGATGACCCTGCGGAAATCACTGGGCATTGAAGACATCTGGCAGAAGATAATGCAGAACAGGATCCAGCTGCCAGAGGTTGGGCTCATTCAAGTTACCGAGAGAGTGAAATTCCATCAGCGACATGCTTATCTGCTGGCCATTGACACATACGCGTGCCAAAGGCATCGGCGTACGGAGCCACCTTTCCTAGTGAATGTGATGCTCAGCCAAGATCATGTTCCAAAAGTGAAGCCACTGGGAGAAGGTGACAGCGACGAGGAGTTAGAGGGGGAGGAGGAGAACCAAGAAAAAAAAGACGAAGGAGAAGATGAAGGAGAAGGAGAACCCAAAGGTGAGGGTTCCCAGGGGGAGACTTACCAAGGGAGTCTCCAGGAGAGCAGTGATAATGTTGGCTCTGATCTCGACATAACCGAGATACTCGAGGTCTGTCTCTATATTCATTCATTTTCCTTGTTTGTCCATTCTCCTTTTCAATTTCCAACCCATCTCTCTACCTCACTTAGGAGCACCTAAGTGTTGGTCAGGAATCCCCATTAGAGGAGGGAGGAGAGGAACCATTGAGACATGATGGGGATCCAACGCCCATCATTGAATTGACAAGAGCAGAGGGGTCTCCTGTCATGGTAGCTCCTGTAGTGGCCGGAACACTGGAGGCCGATGCTCTGGGTTCTTGTATGTCCCACGCTTCACTACTGGAGCTTGTTATCAAAAGATCCCAACTAATCGGGGTACTCCTTGCGCAGTGATCTCAACATTGGAGGATCTTCATGCTGCGGAGCCAGGGACGTCCCTGAGCGGACCAGTGGCGGACATACCACCTTGTCAAGAACATACTTCTTACACTGAGTTGGCCCCATCTATTGGTGAGCAGGGGGTTGCGGACATCAGCGGTGCTGTCCTTGAGGTGAGGCCGGAAGCTGATGGAGGCACTGTCGCTATCGAGGTGAGAGAGGAAGGTTGCCCGAACAACGAGGATCTTATTCCTCATGAAGACATCCCTAAGGCAGATCCTGCTGCCGACCTGTTGGCTGCCATTCTTGTGTATCGGCCCGCTGATCCTGAGGAGGTAGATGACTCGGACTCAGAAGCGGCCGAGGAGAGCCGGATGACACGATGCAAAGGGTAAAAGTGTATCCATCACTTTCTCAGGCATCCCCAGTCAGATTGTCTGAGGCGGATGGGATAAATCCAGACCTGGATGCGTTTCTTGTGCACTGGAGGGGCTGACGCTCATCACCTTCATCTGGCAGTCTGTGATTACATGGCCATGAGGATACACTAGAGCATCTGGCACACCGACGTTTCCCAGTGTCGGGAATGATCAGCGAGAACCCGAGTGTTTCTGAGGGTGGAGCGGGAGTTCTGGCACCTCGAAGGGCAGGCGGCAGAGAAGGAGGCCTTCATTGCAACATGATCTGAGCTCGTGGAACAACTGACGGCCCAGCTGGCCGACTCCCAAGAGAAACTGACAGAAGCGAGTCACCAGATGACCATACTTCAATCCAAGCGGCGCAGATCCAAGCTAGGGTTGGCGAGCTGTGCTTTGTGGATGCTGATAAAGAGAGAGCCATCAAGGAGCGAAAAGCAGTCCTAGAGACTACCATCCAAAGGGTAACATCGTTGGAAAGATCGATCCAACACGCTGATCCTTAAGGAATTTGTTTGGTCGTCTCATGAACTTTTTTCTTTTACTGCTCAACATTTTGACCCATGTATGGACCAATCTGTTTATCTATACCATTGGTCTAATATGCTCACCATAATTTGGAAATGAATAAAAACTCACCCCTAAAATCCTATTGGTCGTACCCAACGTGAGAAGTAAAGTATTCTCGTGTTATCATTTCATCCAACTGTGGGGCATTAACCAAGCTTCAAGCATCCGAACTCGGGCCTGGATTTCGGAGAAGAGGGAGGTCCAGCCGACGGGAGGGGCCCTCAGACCGATCGATATATCGTCTCCTCCACGTGCCCTAACACATGAGCGGGGCAATGCTGGTGGCATTGAAATTCATCCGAACATAGGGAGATTAAAAAGGTGAATCACGTTACCCGAATTCAGAACACAATGGGGCGCGACGATGGAGGACAACTGTTAACCGTGGCAGAAACGCAGCATCCATATCGCATTGGCCTGAAATGGGGACAATAAATGAGGGCTGACCACTAACCATGTTCGCAACACTAGGACTAACTCAAATATCGTCGATCAGTTTTCCAGAACGTTGGCCCAGGACAGCAGGCAGACTATAGGTCTATCATCCAGATTGCTACAATAGGCGGACCAATGGTCTATCATCCATATTGTGGCAGCAGGCAGACCAATGTCTATCATCTGTACTGTTATTGGGTCCCATCAAACATGACCAGTCCTCCGGGACGTTGGCCCAGGATAGTAGGCTGACCGTAGGTCTATCATCCATACTATCAGGGGGTCTCATCAAACATGAAAGAGGATGAGGATCCGAAATAAAAGGGCATACAGATCAAGGAAATTGGGGTGGTTCTTTGTTCGATCAGAGTCCAACACTCCTTAAATTGCGCCACCGTGATGAAGGCGCATTAGGCTGACATACCAACTTGATCACGGATCGTCCCAATTTTCAGGCAAGACCTCTCTGGAAAGAGAATTTGCGCTTCCCAACATTACTATGGGGCATCCCGAACTTATTCGGGGTAGATGTCATGATTACACCACTCCCCAAGAAGTCAGGATGAGGGGCCGACAGTATGGAGGGACAGGATTTGTTAATCCCTAGGGCTGGACCCAAGACGAAATGTCCAGGCGTTCCTACGTATCTCAAAAGGATGAGAATCAAGCCAGACGTAGTTCTTAAGAGATCTTAGTTTATGGTCTTAGAACTTGGACTAGACGGGAAAAGGGAATGGGAGACACATGGTAAAGTGGTTGTGAAACCTGACGTGAATCAGGGCAAGGCCCTGCTTACTATGTGCTCCTAGGGACATGTTTAAGCCGAGAGAACGAACATGAAATGTTAGGCTGGGCCTGTGGGGAAGTTCCCAGGTGCTCCGACGTATCTCATAAGGATGAGAATCAAGCCATACGTAGTTCTTGAGAGGTGGCATGGCACGACATGGCACCTGCGCAAAGGGTGAGGGAGACGTGCGGGTCTAGCCCACGCACCAAAAGAAGCGGCATTTGATATGTCTTGTTTTTTCTTGAAGGTGGGTTGTTTTTTTATTTTCTGGAGTGACCGGCATAAGGCAGGAACTCCTAGCATCACCAAAATAATCAATCCATAACAGGCGTTGACAAATGGTATGGAAATTGACCAATACCCAACGTGATGTCCCCTATGGGGAGGTCACCACAATGCAGTTTTGTTTCTCATCGTGCGGCCAGGATGATATCATCATAGTTTATGGTAATGTGGTGGGACCAAACAGCACAGTTTAAGTTCATGTTGTTTGGACCTGAGGATTATGCACGATGCGGTGAGGCGTACCCGGTGTGGATGAGGGCATATCCTTATACTGTCACTGCGGGCGATTCCGGGAGAGGGGTCTCGGGCCAAAGGGGCCTACGAGGGTCCAAAAATCAGGGGGGGCAGGAGATGCTAGCTCCTAGCTACGCTGGGCCCGGAACTCAATGTTTGGGTGATTCCTCGTTTCCCATGGGGATGAGGCTCAAGCTACACGCAATCCTTAAAGAAAAAACCCAAGCACATACTCTAGCACTTAGATCACGGGAGCCCCGAGAGACACCGTTACGTAGCTTGGTCCATCTGATGTGTGGGGGTGCACTGAGGGTTAGTGTAAGGAGTGTCAAGATTCCACCTTGACACGGTGTGGTGGAACATAATGTGAATAATGCAACCAACATTCAGGGCCCAAAGAAGCTGGTGTGATGACTAAGGATTACTTCTGACCATGTTCGCAACACATCATCCTGTCGCGTTAGCCTAGAGATCGGGGAAAAAATGAGCATCAACCATTGACCACATTTGCAACGTGGGATTTGTATCAATTTTTTTCCCGAAACCCTCGGGGGCATTGGCCCGTGATGGTAGAAGAGCCCTTAGGCATTCTATCCATACTGTTCTTAGGGGTCCCTCCGGGTGTGAAAGATAATGGGGCCCGAATGAAGGGGAGAACGAAGCTTGAAAAGTGGACGAAAACTTTCCTAAGTCGAATATGACACTCCAGTTCCTAGACCAGAGTACACTGAACACATTAGCAGTCCACTGGAAAGGGTCTAAGGGCTCAGTCTGAGAGTGGAAAAAAGATGGCGGATTCCCGAGGGAAGGGGGAATAGTGCCAAAAACCCTGTACCACACATATATATCCCCCCGTGGGGAGGGAGAGGCCAAAAGAACGAGGTGACCTGGAGATCGTGGGATCTTCTATGAGATGGGACTGTACCTGAAATCTAGGTGTCCAGGCGGTCCTACGTATCCCATTAGGATGGGAGTCAAGCCGCACGTAGTTCTTCAAGCGCAGTTTAACATCATGTAGGACGATACGGGGCAATTATTCCAGGGGGTGCGTATGGCTCAGAGGATAAAACTTCGTGAATGAGGACCTAATCCTACACTACACCGCACACTCTGGGTGATGGCTGGGGCTAAGAGGCCCGAGAAGGCCAAGGGGCCTGAGGCTGGGCCTTGGTCAGGGATGCCTAACCAACTTGCAGTTTAGCATCTTGTAGTGAGGACGGGCATGCAGTTTAGGGTCATGCTAGAACATAAGGGTCTTAGTTTAAGGTCTTAGAACTCGGACCCGAGGGGCCCAGATGCAGGGAAAAATGCAGTTTAAGGTCATTCTGGACCGTGTAAGGATCTTAGATTTAGGTCTTAGAACTCGGACCCAGAAAAATAAAAGAAAACTGGGGCTGGACCCAAGACGAAATGTCCAAGAGTTCCTACGTATCTCATAAGGATGAGAATCAAGACACATGTAGTTCATAAGAGGTCTTAGTTTATGGTATTAGAGCTCGGACCATGGGGCCCAGATGTAGGGAAAAATGTAGTTTAAGTTCATGCTGGACCGTGTAAGGATTTTAGTTTTAGGTCATAGAACTCGGACCAAGAAAAATAAAAGAAAACTGGGGTTGGACCCAAGACGAAATTTCTAGGCATTCCTACGTATCTCATAAGGATGAGAATAAATCCACACATAGTTCCTAAGAGGTCTTAGTTTATGGTCTTAGAGCTCGGAACAGAGGGGCTCAGGCAAAATACAGTTTGGGGAACCTGGCGTTGGTAGGAGGAGTGACACGCTCAACATCCATAGTCACTAGGGAGTACGCGCCATTGGGATAAACCTTATCGACAATGAATGGCCCCACCCATTTGGGCTCCAACTTGGGTGGTTTCCTACCGGTAATCATTGGAACTATGAGATCCAGCACCAGGTCACCTTGTAGGAAGGAGCAGAGGCGAACCTTCTTGATGAAAGCTCGAGCCATCCTGCTCTGATTCCTTTCCATGTTATATAAAGCGCGAAGCCTATTTTCATCCAGCGCTTCCAATTCCGCTAGATGAATTTCGAAAACTCTATCCAGCACTTTCTGGTTATAGAACTCCATGCACAATGAGGGCAACTGAATCTCAATGGGCAGGACAGCCTCAGCTCCGTATTCCAGGGAATACGGAGACACCTTGGTGGAGTTACGAGTCATCATCCTATAAGCCGAGAGGGCATTGGGAAGCTTGTCCGACCAACATTTCTTATTCTGACAAACCATTTTTTGCAGAATGTTAGAGAGGGTTTTGTTAAACGCCTCGATCTATCCATTCGCCTGCACATGATAGTGGGAGGTGTGGTTAGAGCAAATGTTGTACTTGGCATACAATTTCTTCAGCTCGGCTGCTCGGAAGTTGGTTCTGTTATCCCAGAGGATAGCGTGAGGTACTCCAAATCAATATATGATATTGGAGCTCACGAAGTCAGCGATAGAAAAGGCTTTGACTTCCTTGAGCGGAATTGCCTCTACCCACATGGAAAAGAAATCTGTAGCGGTCAAGATGAACCGGCACTGGCGGGCCATCACTGGTGGGTAAGGTCCTATGACATCCAAACCTCAGACTGAAAATGGCTAGGAATACATGGTAATATGGAGAGGCTCCGGTGGAAGATTCACAAAGTTAGCGTGGACTTGGAACGCATGACACCTCTTGGAAAACTCAATGCATTCGTAGATCATGGAGGGCCAGAAGTACCCCAGCTTCTGAATCTGGTGGGACAACTTCGACCCGGGCTGATGGGAGCCACAGGAACCAGCATGCACTTCTTGCATGACATGTGGGATCTCGACTCATTGATGGAAACAGAGGATAACACCATCAAATCCGCGTATGTAAAGGAGCTGCTCAAGGCTGGGACTGCTTTGAATGGAAAACTGCAGCGCACGACGTCAGATTCGCTCGCACTCGGCTCGGTCCGACCGAAGATTGTAGTGTTGGAGATATTCAACCAAGGGCATCCTCCAGTCAGAAACTGTCTTGATTACTACATCTGAAGCCCCCGAGGATCCTGATGTAGGGGCAGCATTGGTGAGATTGTTCACTCGCGGGCCACGATCATCCTCCGGAATAACTGGAGCAATGACTCTCCGATGTGCCAGATGGATAATTAGATTGTCCTGTTCGGGCTCTGGAAGTGATGCGGCCAGGCTGGCCAAAGAATCTCCTCGACTGTTCTGTGACCGGGGGATATGAACGACCTCTGGCCAAAAGGGAAACTTAGCCATTAGTCGGAGGGTGAACTCTAGTAATGGCACAAGTTCTGGCTTTATGACAACATAGTCAACATTGACCTACTTGATGTCTAGCTCGGAGTCCCCTTTCACATGCAGATGGGGCACGTCAATCTCAAGAGCCAACTCGAGGCCAGTGATGAGGGCATGATATTCTGCCTCATTATTAGTGTAGCCTTTTGACAACAGGAATGAATAATGCAGAACGGATTGCTTCGGGGTGATGAAGACGACACCCATGCCCACTCTGTTGAGCATAGAATCATTGAGCCTTATACCAGTGGGGCTCCGGGAGGCACCTTCATTGTGCATCTACCAGCATGGGATGGCATGATCGACTGAGAGGATTACCTCATCAGGAAATCCTAGATCCAGTGGTTGATCCGTGGAGGTTGGATGAGAAGATAAGAAGTCTTCTAACGCCTGTCCTTTGATAGCCATCTGAGGCACGAACCTGATGTCGAACTGCTGGAGGATCACCACCCGACGCGCCAATCGGCCGGTCAACATAGGTTGGTTCAAGATGTATTTCAACGGGTCTACCCGAGAGATCATCCATACCTCTTGGTGCTGTAAGTAGTGCCACAATTTCTACAAGGAAAATACGAGCACCAGGCAGCTCTTCTCGATGGGAGGATATCTAGTTTACGTATCGAGGAACATGCTGCTAAGGTAGTAAAGGCTATTCTATGTTACCTTGTTGTTATTCATGGTGAGAAGTGCGCCGAGGTATCATTCTAGGGAGGTCACGTAAAGGACCAGTGGATTTGTGGAAACGGGTGGCATCAAGACTGGTGGTTGGAGCAGATACTTCTTGATTTCCTCAAATGCGATCTGACACTCTTCTTCCCATTCATAGGCGGCGCCTTTCTTAATGAGCTAGGAAAAGGGCTTACACGTGCCGACCAGATTCTCAATGAATCAGTGTATGTAGGATAGGTGGCCTTGATGGCCTCTCAACTCCCGAATATTACTTGGGGGAGGCATCTGGATTATTGCCTTGATCTTCTCTGGGTCGATCTCGATGCCTTAGTATTTAACAACAAAGCCAAGAAACTTTCCAGCGGTGACCTCGAAGGCACACTTTAACAGGTTCATCTTCAAGTGATGAGAATGAAGGAAGCCGAACTCTTTCTCAAGGTCTTTGAGATGGTACTGGCACTGGCGAGATTTAACCACCAGGTCATCCACATAGTATTCCACCAGTGTCCCGAGATTCGTCTTGAATATGTGGTGAATGGCCCGTTGATAGGCGGAACCTGCATTTTTTAGGCCGAAGGGCATACCCTGGTAGCAGAAAATACCTTGGGGGCCCTGAAGTTAGTTAAATCTTCATCTTCGGGGGCCATTCGGATCTGGTTGTACCCGGAGTACCCATCCATGAAGGAGAGGGCTTGGAACCCTGTACTGGAATCGATCAACAACTCTTTCACTAGAAGTGGAAGATCATCCTTCAGACAGTGGTGATTTAGATTGTAGAAGTCGATATAGACCATGATCTATCCATTCATCTTCCTGACTGGCACAATGTTGGCTATCCACCGGGGGTACTAAATTTTTTTGACGAAGTTGGATTTGATGAGCTTATCAACTTCGGCCTCAACCAAGGCACTTTGAGAGGGGTGCATCTCTCTAGGAGGCTGCTTCAACCCAGGATGGTTTGTTCGAAGGCCAAGGCGGTGGATGGATACCTGGGGATCTAGTCCTGGCATCTCGTCATAACTCCAAGTGAACATATCATAGTTCTGTCTATGAAAGTCAATGTATTGTTGCCGTTCCTCGGGGGGCATAGCGGTGCTGACCAATGTGGGTCTTGGGTCCGCCTCGCTACCGAGTTTCACCTACACTAACTCTTCGACCGTGGTGGAGACACCCTCCTCAAAGGCAGGGGAGAATCTTCTATGTCCTCCTCTCCACTTGTGGAGGGATTAACCACATGGGGAGCTGTTTCAGCGCTACCAGACCCTGATGGGAAGTTGGTTCCAGCTCAGGCGGCAGAGGTTATCACATCAGGAGACACATGCACTATGGAGACCATGACAACAAAGGTGGATGATCCAATCCCATATGGCCTTTGGCCCAAGGGGCCACGCTTTATGACTTCAAAGCAGTAGTGGTGTGTCGGCTTGAGCTGGTCGATTCTGGCCTGGCGAAACAGGCATGTATGACGTACCGTCTTTTCCATGAGCCTAACGTCCCGATATCGTATAGGGGTAGGAGGCTCGGGGATCACCTGAGCCTGGTTGGTGTAGGAGTACAAGGTGATTTATCACAACCGCTTGGACCCGGAAATATGCCTTCCTCTGGTACCCAAAACAACAAAGAACTGCCCCATGTCGGGGGTTGTGGCCTCAAACCGATGGATTGGGAAGACATAAGAATCATCCAAACCTGCCCAGGGATCACTTGTGACAGTGGCGGGCTCAACCTCACCTACCAGGATCTGCTTGTCCTTGCTCTTGTAAAAGTCAGCGTCCAGATAACGGGCTTCACAATAGCCAAAAGGAGACGCATCTCCTTGGATCATGCCTACTCGATCCTTATGGGAGTATTTGGGGCACTGGTGATACGATGAGGGGACTGCTGTGTGAATGTTGAGCCATGTCCTTCCCATCAACGCATTGTAGGTGGTGTCCTGAGAGACAACCATGAATTCGGTATTAGCAATTAGGCCGCTGAACTGGGTCTTCAACTGAATCTTTCTGAGTGGAGTTTTCACGGTCCTGTCATACCCCTAGATCCTGAGGTCAGAGGGAGTTAAATCATCCTCCGACAACCCCAGCTTCCACAATGTCTGAGTTGGGATTAGGTTTATCCCGGAACCCATGTCAACAAGACAGCATCAGAAAAACACGCCATTGAACTGGTCGGTGATGTATAGTGGGAGAATGTGCCCCTGTATGGGAGGGTCTTCATATTCACCGGTGAACGAGATAAACCCCTGGAATTCGGCGTTCTCAATCATCTCGGTGTGGAAGGGTTCTGCAGCCACTACCTCCATCTCAAACTGGAGGGGGTTTTTAGAGCCTCAGTGAGCGCCTCATGCATTTCAGATGATAGGAGAAGAGCCTCAAGGATAGAAAGATTTACTGGAAAGTCGTCCAAGTGCTTCAGAACATCATACTTTCGATCCAAACACGAGTTTCGGCTTACAGGAGGCCTATCTTCGATTGGAGGCATGATGTGCTCCGCCGGATGGACCGGTGACTGACTGGTACTAGGCACGTCTCACTATTCACTAGCCGAATCCTGGGAAGTGGCTGCCGGATTAGGACCAGACGGCTGTGGTCAGCTGGTGGGAGGGCAGAGCTGGTCGCGGCATGACCAATGCAGTTCTTCCTGATCCAACAAGAAAAACGGTGGTAAAGGTGAACCTGTCGACATTGGATAAAGGGTCCGTGTGTGCAGAGCTCTGTATCGGGCCTGCTGCCTGGTTTCAGTGGCTTGCATGACCTGGCTAGAGGTACCAAATGCAGTGCTCTGGTGATTCATGTAGCCACGGTTCCTCCGACATTGGCGATGACTAGGGACATTGGGAAGGTCCACCTGGTGTTCCTCATCGCTGGGAGTCAAAAAGGGAGTTACCAACTCTACGGTGTTAACCGAAGAGTACCCCGGGCTTTCACTCAAGGAGTCATCCACTACAGGATGGAGTCTCGGAGGGATCCCCATTTCCGGGGGTATAAAATCGCCAAGAGTGCAGGATGGTGACGACATTGGTAGGGCGCGTTCTTTCTTCTTGGGCTGCCGCTTTCTCTTCTAGGAAGAGGTAGGCTGGGACGACGATGTTGAAGTGGCGCTCACAGATTTTGAGGGCTCTCGCTGACTCAAGCGGGCACGGATGATGGCATGGGTGTGGGAGACCATACTGCGGTCCATCCAGTCGTTATACTTCTGGGACCCACGGTCGGAAACCTGTTTCCACTCATCCTTGTTGCCACTACTGCCATCTGATATCACAAAGAAACCTTCCACTTGCGTCAGGGCTGGGCCCAACCTGACTATGTTGTTGTCGATCTAGACTTAGATCTAGTCCTTGAACAAATAGCATCGCTAGATGGTGTTCCCCAGGGTCCAATGATAAGGGCAGTAGTTATGGTGATCAGTGAGACACGCCTCTTTGGGCATCTGGTACTTAGGAAGCCGCACGATCCTCTGCTCAAAGGCACTACAGAAATAACCGGGGACCTGGGCCTCATCAAATGAGTAAGTCAGATTCCTTCTATCTGGAAAGGGGGCTCTTGGAGGCTGGCCATGACCAGGGGATGTAGGAGCATGCCGAGGAGGAGAATCCTGATTGTCTCCCCTAGGTGGTGGTGGTGTGTTACGCGGAGGCGCCTGCCGATTTTTAGGCGGTTGCTGCTGGGTCGGAGGCTGTGCCCATGGGGGTGGACCCCTATGGGGCTGCTGAGATGGCCTCACTTGTAGCAACTCTAGCTGCCTGGGGGCCTCTATCTGGGCCACAACAGTGGGCTCGTCTCTGGCGGCTCTCCTTGTAGGGATTACAGGAGGCAGCGGGTGTGCCTGACTGTCCTGTTGCAGGGCTACTTCGGGGCACTAAGCCTTGTCTGAGAAGTCCTGGAACCCTCCGGGGTAATTCTGAGTGATCAGAGAAGGAACCAGATCTGGCTTGATGTTCCCTACGCACATTGTCAGTAATTTCTCCTATGTTAGTGGCATGTCAAGGGAGTACGTGAGCCCCTTCCACCGGGCGATGAAGTCCGCGACTCGCTCATCGGGCATTTTTTTTCACCTGAAGAGGTCTACGATGTTTGTATTCCAAGTTGTGGAATTGAACTGGTAGAGGAATTGCCTACGAAGGTCCTCCCAGCTAGTCACAGATCCAACAGGGAGCTTGCTGTACCAGACGAATGTTGGTCCTTCTATCGTCTGAACGAAGCAACAGAGCTTGGTGGCCTCCTGCTACGCCGGAGTCCCTAACATAGGCCCACTCCTCGAGCTGAGGTGGTTCAGGTGCTGTGGAGGGTTCTCGGTCCCGTTAAAGGGGGTGAAAGTGGGGTTCCCAAATCCTGGAGGGGACGACATATCATCCACCCACGCTGGGTATGGCCTACTGTTCGGTGGGATTTCCACCTGTCGAGTTTCCAGGGCCTCTAAGTGGGTGATGAGTGCTTCCGTCGGGTCGTCTGGACACGGGTTCCTATCCTGACGCGAGTCTCTATCCACAAGAGCATTGCCAGTCTCTTCAATCCAGTAGTCAAACTCAGCAACTTGCGGGGTGGCTGGCGGAGCGACTCTCGGGGCAGCAGGAGGAATCCGATCGGGGTCCCTCAGGTGATCACGCTGCTCAGGAGGGTTCGAAAAAATGTATCACAGCCGCTATCCATGGGCTCTGGCCTCCCCCCTGTTGGCGAATGCGGCATGGTCACGGTTGCCCGGGGGAATCTCGTCAAGGGGTAGGTGCTCATGCCCCTGCTGTCCTGGCCTAGGATTACCATAGTCAGGTCGCCGCTCTTCAATGTGTTCGGCCAAGAGCACATCAACCAGCCTCTTTTTCTCAGCAAGTTGTTGGCGTAGCGTGGCCTTATCAGGATCTTCCACTGCCTTCTGTACCGAGGCAGATGGGTCGGCGAGCTTGACAGCCCCGACGTGCTCTTTAACCTTACCGATGTTTTGGCTCAGTGTTAAGGCCTCAGTGGGTGTGGGAAGACCTAGGATGCTCCTCTGGTGGCGAGTAATCCTCCCAGATGGGTCCAGTAGCCGTTTTCCTCCAGGTGTGAGTCCCCATCGAAGAATTCCACACAGTTTCCCTCACCCAAAAGGTCATCCATGTTTACCGCCACTGCCCTTGGTGACATCCCCTCAGGGCCGCCCAGTGAGTCGGGCTCTCAGTGAATTGCACAAAAATGAAGGGCAGCGTACTTCCCCAATTCATGAACGTGCGCATGTGGGGTGGCTTCCTCGATAACCTTGCTGAGTATTTGAAAAATCTGAACGCATTGTTGATGGAGGGCCATGTGGTGGCCGAGTGACTCGGGGTGCCGAACCACGGGGAGTGCAGCCAGGTCGACCCGACGACACTGCTCGCCGATATCCTCTAGGTGTGCTTGACTCCCAAGATAAGGCGCTAGCTGATGGCGAAGATGGGAGTGAGTCACTCGGAGAGTCTGGAAGGAACATACAAACTTTCCCAGGTTGAGCGACTCTGGTATATCAAAATCAAATCCTGCTACCGGCCAAAACTTCTCAGGGAAGTGGCCTGCTGTGAGGATGGTCTAGAAGCTCCACGACTCTGGTTCGGGATTTAGCCCTTGCTGCCTCTTCTCATCAACTGAGAATGTCCGGGGAACTAGCAGCGGTGCAGAGGCAGACCACTGGGCCGGTGGGCTGGCTGACGGAGAATACGGCAAGCAGGCCGATTGGCCTCCGATCCCTAAGTTGTCATCTAAGGGTTGCAGTGTCCTGGCTGCCATGTTGCGATAGGATGTGCCAGCGGATGGGCCTCCAGTCACATCATTGGTGCTTTCCGAGGGTGTTTTATGTCGTGACTCTTCCGTCGGTCCCCAGAAAAGCTCCCCACCCTCCCTGACTGAGGTGGAAGGTGCTTCCAGGGAGGCCAACAGTAACTGCATGTTTGATCCTTGGGGGTACACCAAGTCCTCGTCCTCTTGGATATACCTCCGGAGGGAGGTAGGGATCATACAGATCTCTCATTCGGGGAGTACGAGGCTGACGCGCTGCATCCCCATCCCTGCCCTTGACTCAAAGGGTTGGGTGGGCTCCATCAACAAGTCGTAATCCACCGTAGAGTCTGAGAAATGGACTGGTTTGATTTCCATCCGGACTCCCCTGAAATTCCTCTTACGGCGACGACGCCCCGCCTTCCTGCCCCTGGGTGCCTCCTCAGGGAAAGGATGATTTCCGTCAAGGAGTCCCATGTCCGCAATAGTGCTGGGTTAGAGAGGACTAATGGACAAGGTGCAAGAAGCACCGGGACAGATGTCGAAAGGGACATGGGGACGACCTCCATGTGGGTGAGCGACCAGATATGCAACGGCTCCATACTCGTGGGCAGCGATAGGGGATGTGACCTCATACCCAGTGCAGTGAGCACTGGAAAAAGCCTTACCCAGAGTGTAGCTATCACGGAGAAGCCTTCTTCTTTCCATATCAGTGGCACGGAATGGGCCTTCATAGTGGGTGGGACTACCGCAGATTGGTATGCGGTGTCCATTGCATGTGCCCACGACTGGGAGAGTCGACCCAACCTGCCTGCAGGGCGGTCGGGGCCTCGATCCGAGTCGGGCATGTGAATCCCCCTGCTCAATGTGTGCGGGGGTCTAGTAACATGAGTCAGCAGTGGATCGGGCCACAGTGGTTGCTGATGTTGGTGCCCCAGGGTGGGCATTGTCTTCCGCTCGCGCTCGACGCTGGCGTCAGGTCTGGTGGGTTGGAGCCGGTGGTGTGGGCACGAAGATTGCCTGCTCCTCGGCCCGGGGAGTCGGGCGGCGGCGTCGATGCAGCCTGGCGGGGGCTCTTTCCGTGAACCCCTGGGACAGGTCTCCAATCTGGTGGACCCAGACATCCCCCACCTCATTGGCATAGGGGGGGGGGGAGGTGTCAAGGAGCTCTGGGGATAGGCTCCCTAAGTGGTTGAATGTCGGAGTGGGAAGCAATGGATCCATACGGGACCCTTGGGGCAGCAATGTTGGTGAGGCATAGCTGCATCTAGATCCAAACGGGCCATGCCCCTGGTGTGGATGACCCCTTCCTCCTCGTACCTACGAACCAGGTCGTTGATCACCCTTCGCTGGATGATCTCTGATGGGGAGAGGGGGTGTGAGCGTCTGGCAGTCGTGTCGGTCGATGTCAGAGAAACTGTGGAAAAGGCGGGACTGTGCGGGGTGGCCGCATCGGTACTGCCCCTGCGATGGTGGGCAGGTGGTGATTGAGCTCCGGATGCAGCGATCTATTTCCTGGAAGCTGGGAGATGAACCCCTTAGTAATAACAGGAAAATAAACCGACAACCAATAGACCAACATCCTTCAGTCTTTCATGGTCGGTGAGGGGGATCCATGCTGATGACGTCGCAGAACGGTGTGATCAACGTTCTGACTGCCTCAACCCCTGGCGGGTTTCACGTCCCAATGCTAGGTGCCCGGACCTAGTGATATGCTAATCTTCTGACACCCCAAACACTACATGTTCTCATATTGAGGAGAAGATATTCACGTCGGGCTTACCATTTTCTATTTCTGACGCTTTTACTCCTGGGTGCGCGCACGTGTCCATCATGCAGGGGAGGATGCGCGGATTGTGGCCCCGCATTCCAGCTTTCCAAAGGTGGGCGACATCCGTTCCTTGTTCCGGGACGTCAGCTCCTTGACTGAAACCGGGATAATGGGATGTCGGTTCTTCCATCAGTGGATTCCTCCTCGAAGCTCGTCACGTAGTTCGAGTCTCCCTCTTAGATTTAAGATGGGTTCATGAAGCTCGTTCCTGGCGCCACATCTGCATGGACGCCAGTTAATTATGCTACTTCTGACGAGACGCTCCAAGGGGTCTGGTCGGGGCAGCAACATTCGGTGAGAAGAATGGTCATGATGGGGTTTCATCGATGCGCCTTGACCTTGGGGATTGACATGTCTATCTTCTATCCCTTATTATAGGGCTTCTCGAGGGCTCGGAAGCCTAAGGCATCCCACATCAAATGTGGGGGATTGTGTACCATCTAAGGTTTTCCTCAGCTTCCCATGTTCAACACAGGGTATGCCGCGAGTTTAACGTCTTGCGGAGACAGATCAGACAGATCAGAACACTGAGAGAGGATCAGATTGAAGTACCCCCTAGGGGGAACACCGATGTTGGGGCCAACACGTGGGCAGCTTCCCGGATACTATGTAGAAGAATTAGGTGGCATGATCCCACAAGGATGTGGCGGCCTGGGTAAGGATCAGGATGGGTGACGGAGTGACGGGCATGAACCTCATGGAGGCTTCCTACATATCCTTATGGAAGGGAATCAAAGAAAATTTAGTTCGGTGATACGGTGAGACACCTGAAGAGGTGACCCATGAGATTTAACGCATGGATTGGATCTTGGAGGAAGTAAGATCTTAGGGCTAGGGAATGAGCTTCCCGAGGCACGTGGGCTCGAGGGAGAGGTCAGGATGAGACGTGGGTGTGAGGTATGCGTCTTACGCTCTGAGGCGGCCCATAACGGTGGTTGTGAACAGATGTGGAGGGGTCGGAACAAATGAGTGATGGGATTGAACTTCATGGAGGCTTCCTACGTACCATGCGTTAGCACAAATCAAAGTCCACTTAGTTTGGGGAATACAGTTTAACGTTTTGCAGGATGGGATAAATTTTAACGTCGTGCGGGATGGGATATAGTTTAATGTCATGTGGGACGAGATATAGAATAATGTCTTGTGGGATGAGCATATAGTTTAATGTCATGCGGGGTGAGGGCATACAGTTTAACGTCATGCGGGATTAGCAATTTGGGGATTACACTCTCAAGAAGCCCAAAGTGTTGGCGAATCGATGTGAAGAAGTCGTAACGACCGGGTGGCGGGCTTGAACCACGTGGATGCTTCCTACGTACCATGCGTTAGCATGGATCATAGTTCACGTAGTTCGCTGGGATGTGGCTTATGCTCTGTGGTGGCTCATGATGGTGGTCATGGTCGATGCTCGCTCTAAGCCCACATGATTCATGCTCGATGTGGGAAACAAGTGGCGGCAGGGACAAGACGATCATGTCGCGAAGGGTGCGTCTGTGAGAAGCGGATAGGGGCTTACGCATTGAGCGGCCTAAGGAGGAAACATGGGCTTACATGTGGTTAGCAGCCCTTGGTGCTGGGGCTTATTCTAGGATGGAGGCCCGTACGGAGGTGCATGGGTGCTACCTTCCACTAGAGAGGCTAGGGGCTTACTCTCTGAGGTGTCCCTACCCCCGTGGAGACGACTGGGAATAAAGAATATCCGAGATGGGGGGACCCTACGTGCGAGGCATGGGGTCAGACCACAGTTTAACGTCATGTGTTAAGGACGAGTTTCTTAGCAGTTTAACGTCCTATAGCTTGGACGAGTTGGGTTCACTCCACACCCCTAGGGCTTACATGCCCAACACCCTCTACCCCTTGTGGGAGGGAAGGCATCGACAAGGCCGTATTGAAGGGGGGTCGTAGGGAGAACCATTGAGTGGTCCACATTAGCATGGCTATGCGAAGAAGCAATATCCGTTAGCATGCCTATGTGAAGAAGAATAAGGCAAATCAACGCGATGGGAAACACCACCAAAGGGACCTTGAGGTTACTTCATACGATCCTGGAAGGTTGTATGAGAAAACCACGCATGACATGCATGCCCGGCATAGAAGACATCAGGTGGTGGCATAGAGAGGCAACCAAGGGGCGTCAAGGTGAGGGGTCCTGGGTTTTGCATGCAAAACACCGGGATGGCGCACTATTGGGCCAGAGGATTGCACACAGATAGTGGATTGCGCACAAAGGGCCTCGATTGCACGCGGGGGCACGAGCCGATCCCAAATGAATGAAAAAACCTAACAGAGGGATTGCGCGCAATTTTTGAAAGGATTGCGTGCAATTGAAGGGGAATGCACGCAAATGGAAAGGATTGAGCGCAAAAGAAGAACCCAGAGGTGTTGGAAAATTCACTTAATCCAGTGGGGCTGCACACAATGGCGAACCCCGGGGTAAGGTTGCACGAAAAGGGGAATTAACTGGAAGTCATCTTGCGTGCGCGGGAGTCCGAATTGAGCGCACGATAGATGGTCTGAATCCCTCAACCCCGAAACGGTTGGGGTCGCCTTCTATTTATAGGCATCCACTGGCGCGGAATCCAGGAGGCACGCAAAATATTCCGCGCTAGGACCAGTCAGCGTGCAAAGCCTCACCACGCGGAACCAGGAACACAAAATTTCATGCCATCCCTATGTGTTTTCCAAGAATCCCGGACTTCCTTCGCATGAACATCAGTTTTTCGCATGGGTCTTCCTTAATTTCGTTCACCACTTCTGGGCAATCCGGACCGGGTCTCCGAGTCTGAATATGATTTGGCTTCGTCATTTCAAAACTTCCTCTTGGAGTTACGGACTTTTTCAGCATCTATAGAAAGGATGAGACATTATTCCATGTTTTGGAAATAATTTTGTTTGTGGAAACATTCTCAACAAATTGTTCACTGCTACTTGAATCAATGGCAATACATGATGAATATAAAATTTAAGACCTACCCCATTATGGCAATGTGATTCTTTGTCGAGTAAAAATAAAAATGGACGTCGACTATATACCCAAAATGGTATTTATGCTCGACACAGCTAAACACCTTTGGTATTGTTGACATCCTTTGTTTAGACAAAGAAACCTTTAGAAATAATGTTATGCCACAAAGCATTAAAAGGATAGTTCAACAAGACAGTTTGAAATCTTCCAAATATATATAGAGGTAAAGATACTTCATAAGTTTATATTAAGTCATTATGTAATGTACCAATGATGTATATGTTTGGTAAGAAGATATGTGTTTCTTCTAATCATCATGTCGAAGAATATATTGACCAAACTATCATCGATCCTGATAATGTAGCATGGAGTCATTATTAAACACATTTTACCTTATCTACATCACCGTGTTGATGTTCATAAGGAGTATTGATGACGATTCTTACATATTAACATTTATTAACACAACGTATCATGGAGAAATTCCTAGACACACATTTTATACATCAAAGTTATGATGTAAGTTGTATCAATGTTAAACCTGCATAAACGTACATTATATTTCATGATGTGATTTTCAAATAACAACTTAAACTCATAACCAATAAGCCAACTAAAATGAAAAATGGATATCATATGATTCATAGTATGATGTAAAATTCATTTTTATAGGACTTGTTTAGATGCAAAGCGTTTATTATGATTTAATCAAATATACATCAAGTTAAACACATTGTGAATTTGAGGTAATTATCTTAACAGTTTCTTAAGATATTACCTAAATCCCTAAGATAGAAAAGATGTAGTCAAGTATTATACAACATTTATATAAAAGGGTGAACATCTCTATTAGAGATAGCGGGAGATGAATTGATTTGGACATAGTAAATGCTTGAGATACACAATTGGATATCATAGGGAAAAAGTTCCACAAGTACATGTGGAATATGAATGTTCCAGAGACACATACGGAGTAGGAAGAATGAAACCATAATGATTGTTTTATATTCACCATGTCCGGTGATAAATTATTCATTAAGAATAATAAATCCTACAAGTATGTAGTATATGGAAACGAGCTAAGATTGACAAGATCAACTAAAATTCAATCTGGGATTCCATGTATCAAATTTTAAAGGGGATTATAAATTGACTACAGCGGTGGGTATTCAAATGAAATGATACATGGATGGAAAATTTATGGTACCAATAAGGCTCAATTTGTTATACCAATTTGGTACGCCTAAATCTATTATAATTTTACTTGTCATAGCTGAACTTCTATGATCATTTTATTGGTTATTGTATGACAAGATCATCATTCATGGAAGTTATCTATATGATGCAACTAGAAAGAGATGATGACATCAAATGATGTCAATAAGGGATAAAAGTTATGAAAATTAAATTATGGATTAAAGTAAGCAACAAAATCTTAGAGCATTCATTTCAAATGATTATTTTCCCTATTTCTAAAAATGCTTAGTGGGTGCACCAATGTTTTCCAAGTGAAATATGTTCGGCAACATATGGAAAACATATTTTGATCTTACAGTTAGATATGATCATGTCAAAAGAAATTATCTAATGATTGACTTTAAGCATCAACCTATGTTGTAGCAATTAGGATCCAATGAGGTAGATCTAATGGATTCTTGGTCCTAGTCAATCGTACATATAGTGACATTGTATTGAAAAAATACTAGTTGAAACAATTCATGTTCAGAATTGTTTCCAACATCACAAGGCTTAATCTATCCAGGTTAACATGTTCGAATCATGGGTAGATATTAATATTGTGAATTTATACCAAACAATTCAGAGATGGATCAATCACATATTCCATATTATGTAAAATAATTGATATTGCAAGGATGTAATTTATTATTTTTTGATATCAATTATTTCCCGGAGACTACAAGTGATGTAGTCAGAACTATAATCTTGAACAATAGTAATTACAATTGATATGTACCTAGAATATGGAAAGGATGGTATAATTCTTTTTTTGGGACACAAACTAGTAATCTTTAGATCAATTTGATCTAGTATCATATTTAGTCAATGGAGATGAGTGAGTCAAGCTCATAAAAACTTGTGGTGGCCATACCAACAAATACCGAGTATGTTTTAGCTTCTAAGGTAGCTAAGAAGTAGTTATAAAATTGCAACGATTTGATCCAATTATTTGATTCCCACATAGTGAGAAAAGTATTATCATAATAAGAATTATGATATTACTACTAGATATGTTTTCATGTTATGATAGAGAACAAAAGTAATATACTCAGGGATACCCTATCATGTGATGTTTTACCCAAGCATATGAGGTCGCATATAGAAGATATGCCACATGGAGAAAACGTGGGAGGCCCAGCTACTAAAGCCATTACTCAGTAGAAGCATGGTATTTATCATGTGAGTAGCTATTATGATTAGTAAGCAAGTTGGCTCTAGTGTAAGTGGGATTGTTGAAATAGTGGGTTCCCAAGACCCAACTATGTAGTACTTTTGATTACCGTATCATGTGTACCGTTAGATATGCAAGATGATATCTTACTGTTATAGTGCAGAATTTTCTGTGTCCACTTTAATAATGGTAATGTCCAAAGTTTAATTTTCGTTTCATGAGGTTATAGAAGATCCCATGCTATAATGAGATCCTCGAGATACGATGACATTGATCATAAAATATGTTATATTGTATAGATACATCTTACTAAATGGACACAGTAGATGTATGACTATCACATGATGGAGGATCATAAGAATTGATACATCTTCTCATGATGTTCACACTTGGTGATCTCTAGTAGTGAGATCATGAGGACAAACCCGCCAATAAGAACATCCCATGTTTTGGGTGTCATTGGTTGTTCTTATCTACAGATTTCTATATTGGTCTCCTGACTTGAGACCATTACCAATATATATCATTTGATTACATACTTTGATTCAAGACAAAAACCACGGTAATGATGTCGTGGCGAGGTAGTTTGTGTTGGGTTCATCATTGGTGGTATGGCGTTGGATGAATGGTCAAAAAACGATTTTCCACATCCAAGTTTTGGAGGTTGTATATCTCAGGCATGGTTGATCAGGATGGTGCCACATTCATAAGTCATTGGAAAAAGCAGTAGAAAGGAAAATAGATCATGATAGATCAACAAATAATAAAGCAAGATAAGGACGATGACACAAGAGTGCATCCTATTTTATGAGATATTAATTGAAAAATAGATTATAGTACACAGTTAGTGTTCATAGTATGGTAGTAGATGATATAACTATCCTTATCTATTTAGGGGCCATGTTGAGTTGCTAGAGTCCACTCTTGGTCTATAGATTTTATTCACTGGAATCGTGATAAGGTCCTAGAGGGTCACACACAATAGTGTATTCAAGAATCCTCCCTATACAGTTGAATAGGTATATGGACATAGTGGGACCCACCAAGGGGTACAAGTGTTTTTCAAGTTATAGATCACTAAAATAATTAAATAAATTAATTAATATTTAAGTTATAAATATTTGGGATTGAATTTATTTAATATATTTATGAGTTCAGTAAATACAGGAAAATATTAATCGAACGAAGATTAATTTAATATTCAATGTTCGTTTAATATGAAGCGGGACAGCGAGTAAAGTTAAATGGCTCAGATATTATCAAGTAATATATTTCATATATATTATAAGTATTTGATAAATGTAATAAATAGTATTGGCACATTTTTGTCCACCTAAATTATTTATTTAGTGAAAGTTGAAATAAACAGGGGTCGAGGAACATTACTGGGTATTTATCAACGTCTTCATAAATAAGAGATGAGGATCTCTCTCTTTTGTGTGAAAATCACTATTAATTAATTTTATGGAATGAAAATTAAGATCCTCTCTCTCCTCCCACTCTCTAGAAAGTGAATTTCTCGATCCAAGGAGCTCAGATCAAGATCTCTCTCATTCATCATAGGCTTCTCGATGAGGTAATCATTCGGACGTCGAAAGCGTTGTTGGATCGCCGTGCTAGCACCCATAATTCGACATATGATGTTCGAGTGGATTTTGGAGTGTGTGTGGACGATCTAGAGAGATCCTTCTTTGGATCCCTCTAGCGAGGATCACCATCGACTAGTTGAAATTCACTGTGCCTTTGGATTTGAATCGGATACATTTACATTTTAATTTTTGTGCTCCTAATAATTAATGTGAAATCCTCGGACCTCTCTGAGGCATGTATCATCAGCAATGACAAGTTCTGTCATCTCGAACATGAAAATTTTAAAATACCCTATGCACCAGCTTCCATTGTGGGCCCTTTAAAACTAACAACTTCATGATCTTTTATCTACTAGGCAATGATGGAACGACAACACCATGCGATGTCCCCGCCGATGAAGTCCCAGCCTATGCGGGCCCAGCGACCCGATGTGCTCCCAACCATTGTTCCCTAATAACACCCAGTCTGCTCTCTCCCCTCTTAGATTCTACACCGGCTATCTTGAGTTTTCGAACTCGCTTCCGCAAAATCCCCTCAGGGTACGCTATAGCACAATGTTCATCATATTCGGTTGAGAGGCCAGCGTCAACTCAGGTGGGGGGAAAGGTAATGACGTTGCTAGAGCCTTCGGTTGTGAACGTCAACCACATTTGGTGAAGAGTATAGGGGTTCCTCTCTTCACAAACATCTGTGTACACCTTCTTCGGCATCCGCTGGAGGCATCCGAACCTCCTGGAAAACCTCAATGGCATGTAGGGCGCACAAAAGATCTTCCCATCAATCCGGGCCACGAGCACCCCACTTCTGATGCTCGAGATGTATTCCCTTTTCTCCCTTGAGCCTTTCTTATTATCTATCATCTAGCCAGTCGAGGTGGGGAATGGGTTGAAAATGAAGATGGTATGATTTCTGATTCCGATCCTTACTCCCACCTCGTTGCGCATCAATGGCATGTCCCGAAAATGTTCAGCAAGGAAGGTCACATGCCATTACCTGGAGGAAGAATGTCATTCAGAAAGGTATACCTGATGTAGTTAGCCGTGAACCAACCAATAAAGATCAAGAAAGGTCTGTAGATCCTCCTCAGTGACCACCCTCTCGCAATTCACACCAAAATGGCATACAGACGAGCCAACACGAGGACTCCCAGGTTGAATCTTTGATTAGCGGCCATGATGCCAGCCATCACCAGGGTTGCTGGATGAAGTCCCATCCTTGCGTCCCTCACTAGTAATAGCCACACACTCAGGAATGTGACAAGAAATCCATTGTACTGGACATTCGGGTCCCAACTCTCGTTTACGCTGATGCCCCATGATTGATAGTCCCCCGCCTCCAGGATCCTCCAGTACGATCCACTTTTTCTCCTCTTTGCTGCGGTCGGACATCGCCTCCCTCGCCCCAACATCTTGACTTCATGATATTTTTGGAAGAACAAGCTATACCATTTCATGTTAGAGATTTCCTTCTAGAAATCCTTGACCCCCATCCTCTCCTTAGCCAGTTCTAATAGGTTCCATGTCAGTATAGGAGTTAGTGATTCATCTCCCCAGATGTCCCTCATCGGGAGAAATTCATCGTATGGGTGCCCATCCAAAGGGATACCCCTAATGCAATGAATTTCCCAGAGGCTAATTCCCACTTCCCCATGAAGATGTGAAAGGTATTGGTATCGGTGGACCATCGAGTAAACAACATTGGCCCGAGTTCATGCTGGTGATAGAAGTGAAACTGCAACATCCACACCACCTCGAACAAACCAATGTGTCAAAGTTCTGCCCCGAACTGGTCACATGTCTGGCAAACCCAATATGCCCAGGCCCACTCATTGGTGAAAATGGCTCAATATCGTAGATCCCAGTCCTATATCCAGCCATTAGTCTCGTCTGAAACACTATGAAGGAATGTGCCTGCATAAAAGTTTGGAGAGTTCTCTATGACATGATCACTCCCCGAAATGGTTCTTGTCCTCTGATTCAGGACATAAGTGTCCTTATGTCTAGTTTATCTAGTAGGATGACCATTGTAGGTGATATTATACTGTGGTAGGTCATCCTCGCAGGTCACCCATGACCATGGGGTGTCGACCTCAAAACTTGGCACATGTACCTCCTCTAAGGTACAGAAGTCACATATTGGTAGGTTGGAAGATAGTGCATACTCCTTCTGTGATGGGGTTAACATGTTGAAAATATTTTGGTTATGGGATATAATTATTCAGGCAACATAAACCTAAGGGTTGGAGACCATCATAGCCCATCGAGGATTGGATATAGCTTCCCTCTCAATGTCAGCTCGATTGGCAGCCTTCTCCTGCCGACACGGTATTAAGATGTCGGCATGAAAAAAGCAGAATTCTGCACGAAAAAACAATGGATGGCACAAAATATTAGAAGTTGGAGTGAAAAATCTCATTTTTTGCGCTTAAATAATGGCTGATCTTAGCGGATTCCGTGCAGCCAGATCATTTTTCGTGCAGTGCGGATGAATTGTTTAGCACGTGAGAGCTCTGGCTTACCTCACGAGAAAATCCGTATAGAATAAGGGACCCACATGGATTTTATAGTCCCGTTGATGGCATTCAGCATGCACATGAGAAGTGGAATGCGCTCTTTAGATTTTTTTCCCACACCAATCAGGTTTTATGCACACAAAGGCCCCATGGAGTCCTGCTTCATGGAGTTTAACTCGGAATCATACCTTTGCGGCCCCTCACTAATCTGATTCCGAGGGGGAAATTTGTAGACTCCAAAAAATTCTCAAGAGCTGAAGAAGGATGGGGCACGACAAAGAAAAGACATATTTTGAACTAACGACCCAATCTAGGGGGACCGGAGGGGCCACATGAAAAAATGCAGCGGCGGGTGAAAAAAATTTCTGCATGAAAAACATTGGGTTTCGCGAGGGTTTTTGCGCGCGTGTGTTGAAAATTATGCGCACCCGCCCCACGCGATTGGAATTGCATGCTGATGATGCCGGATCGAGAATAATTTTGTACCTACCTATTTTCCGCGTAGACCGCAATTATGAGTGCCAATAAATAAAGGGACAACCCTTCCTCTTCACCTGGATGAATCTGAACTGTCTATCAAGTGTGAAATTCAGCTCCCGTGAAAGATGCCTCTCAATTCCTTAATTTTTAATTCCAGGTCACCCAGCGGTCCGAAAATGCTTAAGACCCCTCAGGTTTGATCCTCATCCAAATCCCATCCCTCGCGTGAAATTTCTTCCAATTGTGAGCAATTCCTTCCAAATTGCACGCCCTCCTTTTCGCGTCGGCCCGACCGATTGCATGCCGCCACGAACTTTTTCATGCCTTCCCGGATGATTGTGTGCCACCCCAGCCATTTTACCATCGTCCGAATTTATTGCGCGCCACCTTGGCCTTTTTCGCGTTGTCTCGACCTATTGCGTACCACCGTATTTACGCACAACTGCTCCTTTTGTGCGCAACCCTCCCTCCTTCCACGCCCATAATTTCCTGCTTCTAAGAATCATTTTGGGTCACATGCAACATCCAAAACACCTTCGCCATATACACTTTCCTTGTACAACCCTCTAGGTTCGTGCGAAGTAACTTCAAAGTCCCTTCGACGATACTGCCCGTTGCGTTGCTTCGCCTCATGCTTCTTCGCCTATGAATGATAACAACTATTAGTTCTTCACATAGCCACGATAACATGGACGCCCCAAATGGTTCACTCCCTGACACCCCTCGGTCATAGTGTTGCCCATCCCCTCTCTTCACCACGGTGTAGAGGGTACCAGTTATGTATGTCCTATGGGTGCAGTGTGAACCCACCTCGTCCGAGCTGCAGGACGTTAAACTGCCAAGCACCATCATCCTCTTTACATGATGTTACACTCTGACTTCCATCCATACATCCTACATGGGGAAAAGGAAAACACCATGGTGTAATCCCCTAACCATTCTAGCAGGTGGTAGTACCCCTACTCATCCTTTCTTTTCTGGTGCCAAAGGACAACAAAGTGCATGGTGGGGAATTGTGACCCTCCTTTCTTTGGTGCCAAATACCTATCCCACTGTGCTATTTCACCAATGGGCCTCTATATCAGAGTAAGTCCCAAACTCTTTGGGATGTGAACAATGAATAATCACATATTTACTCTTTGTTCCACTAACTACGTTTATGCCCCATTTCACTTCTCACGGACGCATCTTTCGCGATGTGATCGTTAGGTCCCTGCATCCTCCTATTTCTCAAACAGAGCATGAATCACATGGGCTTAAAGTAAGCATCGACCATGAAATCCCACATCCTGAACTACGTGGTCTTTGATACATTCCAAGGCAAGGTATATTTGAAGCCTCCCTAAGGTTCAAACCCACCATCCACCTAGACCTCAGGTCCTTATTCATGTCAGTTCACTGACTCATTCATCTCACATGATGTAAAAATATATCCACCATCCTGAACTACATGATATTTTACTCTTTCCAAGGTAAGGTACATAGGAAGAATACCTGAAGTTCAAGCCCACCATCCAACTGGACCCCAAGTCCTTATTCACGTCAGTTCATGGACTCCTTCATCCCGCATGACGTTAAACTGTATCCACCATCCTGAACTCCGTGGAATTGGATCCTTGCCACGGTAGGGTATGTAGGAATCCTCAACAAGGTTCAAGTCCACCACCCCGATCATTCCAAACATCTTCACGTTGGTTCACTGACACACTAGTCCGCCTAGATTGTAATCCCCACACCCCGTCCTAAACTATGTTGTTTTTGATCCTTGGCAAGGTAAGGTACGTATGAATCCTCCCTAAGGTTCAATCCCACAATCCACCTAAACCTGAAGTCCTTATTCATGTTGGTTCATCGATTCCTTCATCCCACATAATGTTAAACTGTATCCACCATTCCAAACTATGAGGACTTTGATCTCAGCCAAGGCAGGGTATATAGGAAGCCTCCCTAAGTTTCAAGCCCACCACCATCCATTGGTCCTGACCATATTTATGTTGGTGCACCAAGCTACCATATACCAAATGACGTGAACTTTTATCCCTGCCATGGTAGGGTATGTAGGAAGCCTCTACGAGGTTCAAACTCACCAACCCGGTCATTCTGACCATCTTCACCCTAGTTCACCAACACCCTGGGCATCCTAGAGTGTAATCCCTACACCCTATCCTAAACTATGTTGACTTTGATCCCTATCAAGGTAGGGTACTTAGGAAGTCTCTTCGAGGCTCAAACCCAACTACCCTATCACCCTTGTGATGGTCCTATTTCATTCCCCATCCATTTCATTCATCAACCCATCATCCATCCAGATTTTTATCCGGACCGCCACATCCTGGTAGGATCATGCCACCCAGCTCACCGTTTTATTTAACAGTATCCTGGAGTTCAACCACATGTTGGCCCAAACATCATTGTTCCCTCCAGGGGTCGCACTCACATGATCCTCTCTAGTCAGTGTCATGATCAGTCCGATTTGACTCTTTTGGATGTTTAACATGTGGCATACCCTGTGTTAAACACGATAAGGTGAGAGAAACCTCTGAGCCATGCCTATGGAATATAATTCTTCACATACTAAGTGGGATGTGTCTGGCTTCTGCACCCTTGAGAAGCACCATAATAAGGGGAATAACCCCGGACACGCCAATCCCCCAAGGTCTAGACATGCCTGTGATGCCCAATGTGACTAATCCCCTAACTAATGGTTGCTGGCCTGACCAGAACCCATGGAATGTCCCAATAGAAGCAGTGCAATTAACTGGTGTCCATGAAGATATGGTGCTAGGAAGAGTTTCACGAACAATGTCTTTAATCTATGAGGGAGGCCTAGACTAGGTGATGAGTTCTGAGGAGGAATACAAGGAAGAAAGAACTGACATCCCATCATCCCATTTCAATTAATGAGAAAACATCCCTAAACATGGAGCAGATTGAACCAGCCTTTGGAAGGTGGGAATGTAGGGCAACAAAAACTGTGCCTCTTGTCCCCAAACGAGACAGATTCGCGTGCCCTGAAGAAAGCGTCGAAAATACCCATATTAGCTCATTGCACACAAGGAAAATACTTTTCAATAAATATTAATATCAAATAATTACATTTCATGTTTTATATTTTTCTTCTCCAGTTATGTATTGAGTCAAATGACACTATTTATTTTCATCCTTTGATAGATAATAAACATCACTAAAAAATTTATACCCTTCATTGTTTCTGAAATCAATAAATATCTTCAATAAGGAACTTATCCATTTCTCATCTACAAATGGATTTGTCATCACATTGAATGATAGAGGCTTCACATTAAAAATGAGCGACACAATTGTAAAACCATATGGTGTATCCACAGTCTAGACCTTACATTCGTGGTAATTGCTCATAACATGAACAATCTTCCTGAACCTGGTTTTAATTTGTCCAGCCACAGCTACAACTCTAACTCTAGCTTCTTTATCCTACCCAAGTGGGAAATCCATACATGGGATTTGATCATTGATATATTTCTCATTCTATCCACTATGACCCATTTATAAATAGTTTAATACACTATATTTGATCATAAGACAATGAAAGGTAATGTATAATCCGAAAACCCATGAAAAAATTAACATTTATTAAAAAACAATAATGACTTATATCATAATCATATAAATGGTTTATTGGAAATGGTTTTTAATCATAAATTTATATTTAAATCCTTCATAATGTTTTATAATGAAAATTATAATTAACTAAAAATTATCCCCCATGAGTTTGAAACGATTGTGTGTAGTAAGTCATGTTATCATGTATCTGGTAACCCTCATGTAAAGCCTTTGTACACTTATTTTTGGATTTATTACCTCTAGGAAAACCTGATCCATAAACACACCTACTTTGGGTATCCATAAAGGGATTTATTTGATAGGAAAACCCACATAATCTCTTAATTACTAATGATTTATGATGTTATCCTATACATATACTTATTCACAATGTCATTCGTAGGGTTATGTTCTTTAATCTATTTTTTTCCCAAAGTCTAGTTCATAAGGTTTCTAATAATATTCACCTGATAACCACAAAAAAGATCTGAACCCAAGTTTCCAAGAGTTAATAATTACTTTATTTCATTGGTGATAGATAAAAGAGATCAGATACAAAATAACCAATTATTTTATTAGTCTTGTTAACCTAGATACATACTTGAATCTCATTTCATATATTAAAAAATTATGTATAAATTTTTTTTCCTCTTGTGAAACATTATTTACTCTAGAAAATCTATACATATCAATCATAAAAATCTTCCTAGAAATTATGGGAAAATAATAAGAAACATGTGTGCTCAAATGCTTAGTAAGGTCATGAGTATAATGAAATCTATGAATAAATAAACTATAATTAATATGGAAATATAAATTACTGAAACAGATGATATTTTTCCAATAACCTAATCATAAGAAGCTAGGAAAAATAAATGGTCTAATAATTCCATATACATAATCACATGATTTTCAAAATTTTACCTGGATATTATAACTATCAGAATAATCATGTGGACATAAATTAATAATATTATAATGTTGGACTTCATAATATTGGACATCATAAACATAATTTCAAGGCATTGTTTTAGGACAACTTATATAAATCTGTATGGACATATAAAATTACTCAATATAGTTTGTCTCATTAGATCACTTATGAAAAAAGGTACTACATAGGTATCAACCCATCCATTACTATGTATAATTCAATACTCATATGAATGGGGTGAAAAAACAATAAATATTCAAATTCATAGTGAAAGCTATTATATGAAATGTAAATGCATTCCCCAATCAATAAACATAGTCATTAGAAATCCCGAATAAAATGACTGGTATCAATATAGTACATCCCCAATAAAAAAATTCATAAACCATTAATAGAAATATTTAGGATGGTATCAGTGTATTATATCCCCATGAAATCATTAGAAATATAAAATTATTTCAACTTAGATGGAAAATGATTTTCAATGGTTACTGGGATATTTTTTAAAGAAAGTATAATTTCGTTGAAAATCAAATTTCTAAATATGAATATTCATAAAATATTTTCAAAATATTTTTTCACAAAATCAACATAGAATATTCTAAAGGAATATTCAATAAAAATAAATTTTATGAAAACATAAAATATCATTCATTATGTATAAGTTATAATAATAAATTTCTTTCACACATTAGTAAAAAGTAAATAATTACATAATTTGGATAATTAAAAGAATATTCCCTTTAAAAACATCATAAATTATTAAAAATTGGGTAAAATTATATTTAATAAATATGTTGGGTAATATTAAAACACCTTTTAAAATATTTTACAAAAAATTTTGACATGGAAGAAAATGGGTTTTCGAGGAAAGAGATAAATAAAGATGGTTTTTATTTAAAAAATTATTTTGAACATATGAGTATATAAATAGAATCAAAATATTATAAAACATGTATTATTATAAAATAAAAATTTCATAATAAATTACATGAACTTACTATGATTTAGTTCATAATATTTCATCATAAGAAGCATAATCATAAACTATCCCAATTAATGATGACATTGTATCATTAAACTATTTATACTTTGGTAAAATTTAAAATTTAATCTCATGAAAAAATATAATTAAATTAAACATAAAATATAAGGAGAATAAAAAAATCCTAGATACTAAATGTCAAATGGGACTTATTTACATCTCATAAAAGAGGATAGGTGAATAACATAGCATATGTCTTAATAAGGGAATGTTGAGACCAAAATCACTTACCATAGGTATAAATTAATTCATATATGCTTGAAAATACTATATAATAAATATAGGTCTACTATAAAACTATTAAAGGAGAATAATCATCTATATCATAACATATATGCTTTACATATAGTCCCTAATCATTGGTTTATTTACAATTCCTTTTTAAAATCATCATTTCAGGTGATAATTTTATTCATTTTTAATGTATGGTTTTGTTCATTAATTTTAGTACTTTTACATTGATTATTGTTCAATAAAATCTATAATTATATAAATGATATAAATATATAATATATTAAATATATGTATATTTATAGCAATCGATAAATGTTAGGCTTATTTGTTGTACATACGCATGAATGATGATTCCAGTTTCTCAACGGTTGAAACAAAAGGAATATAAATATGAGTTAATATTTAAAGAATAATTATTTTTTTATATATATAATTTATATTAATAAAACACATCCATATTTTCATCAAAGTTAAAATAAAATGAAATTTTTTTCACATCACTATGTGGAGGCGGTAGTCCACACATACAGACGATCAACATTATTATTTTCCAAAGGACTGTAAGGTACAATATTAGTTATGATATTATATTTATATAAGTATTTATAAGCCATAATAATATCATATATTCAGTAAAATTACCCTTAATACCATCCGTTTAAAGTGTAAGAGAAAAATGAATCACATCACTTCATAAGGAGATAGTTCGCTGTACAAAAGCAACAATATCATATCCAACCATGAAATGGAATGTAAGAAAAATACATGTAATATCATAATTAAAAAAATATAATATATTCATAAATATCAAATAAATATGTTAAATTCATCATTATCTCCATCCTTTGGATGTGGTGATGGAAATCATGCTATATTGGTTTGCATGGTTGAAGTCTTCCACACACATGATTGACATATTCATGTCTTATTTGATGGAAGTGGAGGTGGATATTGGTTATGAAATTTACAAAATTAATATCTATTTTTATGTTAGATGTTATTTTTACTATAAAATCTCATTTGAATGATATTTTAATGTGGAGAAAAATTAAATAAAACAAAATGCATGTGTAAAAATTTTAACTCCTCTTTAGAGAGCCTCTTAAGATTTATACCTAAATCCTTTTTAAGGGATTAATAATAAAAAAGAAGCCTATAAGATGGGATAAGATAATTAATAAAGAATATTTATTAGGTATTTTCAGATCAAAAGGTATTTCGGAGTGTAAAGAGGAGAGTAGATGATGTGTCCTTTTATAAGTTGGGGAGAGGACACAAATGGAATTTCACAGAAGAATTATTTGTATCCATGTTTTTCACAAGCCAAAAGGCACAAAAATGGATGATTATATTATATTAGAGTTTATATGGACTAAATATGTATATATAATTGTAATCAAAAAAGTATTCATCTCATTTTCATTATTTTCATTTTTAGTTTAACCTCTCGATAAATTAGTTTTTACCTTAACCATGTTAAATAATTTTTTCTATATTCAGTATAAAATTTGGTAAGAAATTAAAATGAAGTTATTAGATATTAATTATTATTTTAATTCCAAATATTTAACATATTTTCAGAAATTAAATTCATATTAGAGGGAAAATTAAAAAAATAATAAAACCCGCATATGCGAAGAAAAAGTTGTTTTCCATATAAATGTTCTCACAAATATAAATAGTTTGTATAATTAAATAGATTATAAAATTTATCCGAATAAACTAATTTAGTTTAATTATAAAATAATTTATATTATTTTAAATTAAAGAAGAATTAGAATATAATTAATTTTTTTATATATTTCAATATAAATTATAGTTTTCAGAAACAAATATTATATTTCACTATTCATTGAGAAATTCAACTTTTTTAAAATAACTAAATAATGAATCTATATTAATATTGATATTATTATTTAATGATATATGTTCATTTTTTGAAAATAAATTTTATCATATAGGAAAAAAAAAATTTTAAAAAAGGTTCTAAAAATGTGTTGAAACCTCTCATTAGTATACTATTATTTTTCAGAAAATATTTATTTTACGTTCAATTTTTTTATTTTTAATCAATAGACAAACCATGGAATTTATATTAAACCTATTTAAAGAATATAATTTTATTAATATGGTTATTTATATTCATATTCTCTAATTTAATGGCTATGTTATAACAGTAAACAATATTATAGTTCATTTAGACTAGGGGTTACATGTTCCAAAAGCTGTAAAATATATTGAAATTATTTAAAGGAAAATACATATTAAATTCTTAGGTTTTTACAAGTAACAACTCAAATAATTTCCTAACATCCATATTCACATACTATATATCCTTTTTGATCATAATATTATCCTAATAAGGGTTTAGGTATAACCTAAAAATGTTTTCCTAATAAGATGAATAAATCCTAACTAAGATTACTTAATTATATTTCAACTTCCACGTTATATAAAAAATTTGTATAATTAATTAAATGATTAATATAGTATCATAAATATACTAATATAATATTATTATAATGGAAAAACCATTTTCCACCACTATTCTATCAAATCTGAAATTAAATATTTACTTGTGCGTTTGTGTGGACTAGTGCATCCACATAGAGATATGATTCATTTTTCAATACAAGTTTTAATTGTTTTTTTATGATGGGTTTAAAGATATATATTATATTTAGGATATAATTATGCTTCTAGAATAATAATATCCTATCTATATTCTTACCTTTTAGTCTATTGGTGAACAATAACATCAATAATGAGTACTTGGGTACGACCACCTCCAAAAATCGATGTGATTTGTTTTTATATTAAAAATAACATGGATGAAAATAAGAGATTATTTAATGAAAATATATGATATATATTTTCTAATAACTATTCTATAATGATTCACTATTATTTATATATTTTTGAAATAAACATCAAAATGATGAAATATCACTCACACGTACATATATACTACTTTCTCCATGAATTGATGTAATAAATTTATTATCACCAATTTATATGAATGAAAATAAAAGTTTATTTAATTAATAAATTTGAATTTAATTCATTATTAGTATTTGAATATGAGGAATAAAAGGCCAAGGTTCAAGTATGAAAATAATCAAAATAAAAAATATATAGAAAAAGAATCAATTTTCTCCCAAATGAACATTTTAATAGGGAAATTGTTTATAAAATGATAATTAGAAATTATAATGGAATGATACATATTATTTTAGGTAAATTTTTTTATTGAATATACTAATAAAATATATATATTGATTATAGAAAATATTGATCATATACAATGAAATATGTTTTTTCAATAATGTTTTTATGAAACACTATAATTTCATTTTGGGGTTGCCAATGTAAAATTTCATTTGGGGTAAATTATATCTATATATATTATAATTTAAAAACATCATATATATATATATATATATATTATTAAACAATTTTAATTCCTGTAATTATTATGAATTATTAAAATTCTCTACTATTAATCATATAGAACATTCAAGAAAATCATTTTATATAAAAGTCATCCTTATTTCATTTATGATCGAAATTTTTTTCCTTCCTTTTCCATGCTCATCAAAATGGTTTTCTACAAATTTTTCCTAATACAGTATTTTTAAAAGCTTATTTTAATTACACTGTAACTTATTATAAATTTTTTAAAATGAATCAATTCAGATATACATTTTATTGACATGTCATTTTTTTATTTTTTAAAAAGTTTCAAAATCCTGTTCTATTTTAATGTATATATTATAAATTAATTTTCATTCATCCATGAATATTTTTTCCTTGATTATTCCATTAAATGTATGATTTTTTATTTTTAGTAAGAATAATTTTTTTAATATTATGTTAATTTTATGAAAACAGTTTATGAAAAGAAATAGATATTTTTCGCTTGTTTCCAAATAGAAGATTGAATGTTATTTTAATTTTTTTATTTATCTATGATAACATTATTAATGGATTTTTATGATTTCTTGGGAATATAATCTTATGATTCAATCCAATTATATAAATATTATAATAATATTGATTTAAGGATGATATTATGAAACCCATTTCATTCCATGGATTAATGATGTTAGCGGGAAACTTATTTATTTTAATGGGTATGTCTATAGTGAAATGATGTAATTTTTATGAAACCCATTTTATTAACATGGCATTTGATATGAGGAATTATGGAATATTTTATGATATTGTGGAATAATTATGTGTCATTTTCATTATGTGATAGGTGGGACTAAAATATATATCCATGCAATGCATTGGGTTAATATACATATCTAATGAGGTAATAAGTACAAGAATTTGTATTAAACCTAGTTAAGTAAGGGAATCTGTTTATCAAGATATTCTTTGGAGTGAATCATGACTATGTAAATAAGGTAATGGGGAGAGAACCTATTATACTATAATAGTCATAGAAGTGGGATTGGATAATGGAAATGATTTTCTATAATTATATATATCCCAAAAACATATTTCTTATTCTTATGATATGTTCTCATGGACCATGATTGATTATTAATGATTCCACATAGTTTTTAAAAACTTATATTTTTATAAATAATGCTTATGCCATGATTTCTTATTAATGATCATAAATTGATTGAGTATGACTATTTTATATAATGAAAATGTTATAATACCATTTTTTATAATCTTATGCCTAGAATGTTTCATTTATTTGTATCTCTTATATTTTTCATAAGTGAGAATACTCTCCATTTATTATATTTCCATTCCCTATGTTAGGAAGAAAGGATTTTTAAACGGTATGTGTAAGAATTTTTCTATGTGATAATAAAATTTTGTGAGATTTTTAAGATCATTCTTGAAATAATATGATTACATATCTTGAATCTGAAGATAGTAAAATATTAAAATTATGGGGTGTCTATTATTATATGATTTATTGAACATTTACCTAAAATAATGTAATAGTATTATATAATATTATTGGGTCCCGAAATTATATTTTAGTATTATATTAAAGGAATATTAATATAAAATTTCTTAAAAATGTATAGAAACATACTCTGTTTATTTTTTATTTCCCCTTGCATCATTCTATACTGGAATAGTAAATATTTTATAAATGGAGATGTTCTTTCTTTTCATGATTTCTCCACTTTCACATTATCTATTTCATTCACCTTTTTATCACATATTGTTTTTTATATATCTTTTATGTCTATTTCACCATTATTTAATAATTTTATTCATTTATTCTTTAAATTCTAAATATTATAGAAATTAATTCATCTATTAGATTTAAATATTATCCAAAATTATTCCTCTTGACAACAACATTAGTTAACCCACAATTTTCCCCATTTATGGGTATAAAACTTTTATTGAAGTAGATAGATTATTTAGTAAATAATTAATAAGTATCATATGCATTTATAATAATTCCTCTAATAATATTATTTTAATTTTAGTAGTTTTCTTAAGAAATATAGGGACCATTCCATTGGTTGAAATCATTTCCTAGATCATCCTTTCTTCACCCATGGGATCAATAACAAGAATTTATATTCCCTATTATAATCTATTTAATTAATGTTATCATTTAATATATATATATTTTTATGTAGGAGTTCCGTGAATAAAGCAACCATCTTTATAAGGTCATTTTCAATCATAATTATGTTTCCATTGACAATGTGATCAGTATGTAATGGTTAAATTGTCAAAAAAGGTGGACTATTCTTAATGGATACTGTAGGAGGAAAGAATATGTTCTCTTATTCATAGTGATAATTGTCAAACATATATGTATGATCTATAGTAATATTGAATAAGGTGCTTTTTTGTTACACCGTTATTTATTCAGTCTAATTAATATGGAAGAATATATCATTATTTAATTTAGTTTTTATTTATTTCTATATTATGATGAGTGATATCCATTATAAAACTAATAAGTTATATAAAATCCACTTTTTTTTGTTTTTATTAACTATTATAATGGTTAAAAAACCTATAAAATATGAATTTTATAAGAACCATACAATTACTCTTTAAAATGGATATTTTATGTGGTTTTCATTACCATGGCTAAATTTTTTTGAAAATGGCTTTGTTTTTATAAATTTACAACATTTTCCAAAAAAATAACTATTATATTTTTTTAGGAAAAAAAAGATTTTATTTTCGAAACACTTATTCCATGGTTGATGTATAATTATGCCACATTATCTTATACTTAATGGATGAACCATTTCGTTGTTTCTTTTGACAGACTATTCAAAATAACAATGCACTATTGGGAAATTGATTCTCATAAAAAATAGAAAATTTATAAAATGGAATGGAAAAAATAGATTATAATTTCAAATGTCTTGGTTTGGGCTTTATATTGAAGCAAAAAAATTATTTATTAATAACTAAACCTCATTTTTTTCTAAGTTGGATCATACCCATGGGGAAGGAAGATGTGTGTATGAAAACCAGGAAAACATAAATCATTATTATAGAAAAATAAATCATTAAGGTATGTCAAAATAGTGAAGATATGATGTGTAGGTTGTGATGAATGAGTGGTAAAATTATGAAAATAGTGAATAATAAGAATAAATCATGATAAAAAAGTAGAAACTAGAGATGAATGGGAAAAAATTATTCAATTTTGTAAATTTCAATTGATTTTCTTTTTTCAGAAAAATAAACCCTCCGGAGAGAGACTTATTAAATTTAAAAACTAAACCCAACTATCATGAAGAGTTTATCTCAACTCATACGCTCCGTAACATATCTATTACTGAGAATGAAATGATCGAAATGGTTACTTTATCACCTCGAATATTACACATTCATTTTATTTTGGTGGGATACTATAAGTTTTAAAACAAATTTTTAAGATCATTGATTAATATAAATTTGTAACTGTTTATGAATTTTAATCAAGACCAACCATTGTTTTTTCTTGAAGGATTAAAACTTGAATACAAAAAGATAAAATTAATGTGTAAAAATGAAGTATTTAAATGAAAAGAAAAGTAAAATAATACAATATAGATAAAATTTATTTCCCACAATAATTGTTTATATAATGATAATTTTCAAATTAATAATGTATACATAATACCTCTATAAGAATTATAAGTGAACAGGAAGAGGGGAAAAGAAATATTCTCTCATAATGTGCTCTTGTTCATTCTCATGTAGCCACTGAACCACCAGGTTCATTCCCACAATTCTTGTAAATGAATGAATTATGGACAATCGATCGATTCCCCTCAAAATATGATGTTCTTCCATAATTTATATATATCCACACACTAAATAACTATGACCAAAATCATATTTCTATCTTCTAGGATGAATATCTAGTCTCTATATATTGGATTTTACTATTCATTATCTTCTACCTATAACAATATTTTCTATAGCCAAAATATATCTTAACCTCCTCAGGACCTTCATAGCATGGTTAATTCTTGCCTCTTCTTGATTCTTTGATATCTGCCCCACCTTTTAAATGTTGAAAAACAATGGGATATTGGGAATCTATGGGTCCATGAGTGTTTTAATATGATATGAGATTTTGGGTTTTGTTCATTTTAATTCCCTTTAAAACATCTTTTTAGATTTATTTAATAGTGGAAACCTTTATGTTGGCCTATAATATGGTTTTACCTCCTTTATATAGGTTTTAATTTACAATTATGTTCCCACTTATACTCAAGGGAACCCTTATTTTAGGTCTATTAATGAATTTAAGTTCCTTTATACAAGTCATTAAAGTATTGTATTTCCCTTACATAATATTTTTGAAGAGTATTTACCCACCCATATCCCTTGGGAGGAATAGAGATACCATTTTATTTACTTTTTATATTATTCTTTACCATTATATAGACCTTGTGAAGCACGTCGGTAACGCTATGTATCCTTAAATACCCTTACATGAGTCTTAAACTAATATATTTCTATTGTTTCTTCTTGATGTTTATATTTCTTTTAAATCATTTATGTACACTTAACATCTTCCTTCAAAATAGAATCCAATAGTAACATAAATGTATCAATTCAAAGTGAAATACTAAATTAAATTAATATAAAAATATTTAATTATGAATAAAATGTGAATTCCATAGTTCGAAGGTGTCCCAATAGATGATATTAGAAAAAAATGAACATAAAAAATATTAAGAGCAAGGTAAAACAATTCATAACCTCTTCAAAATATTATTACATTTAACTTTTCATCATAATAAATCAAAATATATATAACTAACTATTTAGAAAAATTATCAAAAAATAAAATATCAAATCAAAAAATATTCATTTTAAACTATGTATTGGAAGTATAAAACATTACAAAAAAATATCCCATATTCAAAATATTGTGAATTGAATCACCGTTTCACATTGAATCAACTAAAATTTCAAAATATTTGTGTGGTGATGAGATACCCCCATTTTTATGTAAAGTATACTTTTATCAATATTTTTTATTTAAAATAATTTTCAGGTTAAATTTTGTGAGTTTACATATGTGGTTTGAGTTTTTTAGAAATATTTTTATCGGTGTACAGTTTGATCACGGCTTGGGGAAACTGTATAACTTCTCTAGAAACCGTTTATGAGTTTTTTGGAGTCTCTAATCCAACACATTATTGGAGAATGGAATAGCCATGACATACTAGCACTATGTAAAATCATATGAGTGGAGAGAATGGGGAAAACAAGGTTTGTGTGTGTATTTTCTAAGCATGTGAGCCAATAATGCGAGTTGGGGGTTGGGATATAATATCATGCACATGGTTTCCCAAACCATATAGTGTGCATTTATTTTATGAACATTTGTGTTTAACTCTATTTTTTTCCTAAAAACCTAATTATTATTCTACTAAATATTTATTTCAAACACCATCTATTCTTAACGTATTCTTATGGATTTATTTATTTTTAAAGCCAGTTTTTATGGACCAATGTTCATTCGATCACTAGAATTGATGGTAAGTCCTTATTTTATCTCTATCTCTTTTGATATTCTCATCTCATCTCACATGGAAGAGTAATATAATTTTTTATGGATAGATCTATGATACATATTTTGTTTTACGTGATTTTGGTAGGATATATTTATGGGAAGCGGTTTTAGTAATATATATAGTGTTCTCAAAGATCAGTTAATCATTATTATCACATTTTTGGAGGTAGGTGGCTTTTCTAAAACCCCATTATTTCTATAATTTGATGTATATGATTTAAAAAATGACCTTATATTATTTATTATATAAAATACCTATAATTTATTTTCTTCTCAATATTTTTTTCCACGGATTAATGAAAATAACCCTACTTTTTTTTAAATGGTATTTGTTTCAAAATAAATTTTTGGAATCACGGGGAAGAATTATTTATAATATTTGGAGTTTAGAACTTGTATTTCAATGTTTTTTGGAAAAAATATTTTGTTTTTATGAAGGGAATTATTAAATATGGTCTTTTCATACATGGTTTAATGTGTTTATATTTTATTATTTTATTCTTTGTTTAAACATATTTGGTGTTTGGTGCCAACTGGAATGGAAATGGTATTATCACTTTTTGATGATTTAGTGAGGGATGGATTACAACTCATGAGTATTAATATTTCCATTCATAATGCATGAGAGAGACAAAGAGAGAGTTACATGGGATGATTATTCCTAGTAGATAAAAATAATGTACAAATTGATTTAGTTGTATTTTTTTGATTAAATTATTTTTATGAATTTTTTCTAAAACAAATATCTTATAGTAAGGCATTTTGAAATTCTCATAATTTATTTTATATAAACTATGATCTAAATTTTTCCTATTCCTATTTTAATTTTTGAGAAGTGTATCGGATAAATACTACCGGGTATGATTTTTCACCTCCTCTATATGCACTTTAGTTTATATGAATATGTTATTATTTAAGAAATAAGTAATGCAAAAGGCTAATTACTTTTATAGTGGAGAATTTTTATTCTAGTTTCCTCAAGATCGAGTAGGATATTTATGTTATATTCTAGATCCTTTTGAGTGCCTCAATAAGGATGTTTCTATCTGAGGACATCTTCTAGTTTTCTTGATTCATTTTTTGTTATTTTTTTCCATACTATAATATTATTTTTCATAGGTTTTCTTTTTAGTAGTATTGTTTATACCCATGCAAAAAATAGTTGGTTTCATTTTTTATATTTTTTTCTTTTTGTTAGGTTTTTTATGTAGGTAAAGTCATCCCCAAATTAATTACCATTACCATATCATTTATTCTTATTATTTGGTTTCATAAAGATTCCACCTACAGTGAAGCACCCTTTTCATATATTAATATTACATTATTTTTAGGATAAAAACATAATAGTGACACAATCCTAGATCAGAATGTTTTGTATCATGTGAAAATTACTCCAATACATCACTTTTAAAAAATAAAAATAAAAAATATTTAAATTCTACTTATTTATCCTCCCATAATCTCTAAAACTATCCTTAGTACATATATTCTCTTTAGGATACACATTTATGAGATGAGGGAGGTGAAATACCAGTAAATAGACAAATATCTTGTGAGGAATAAGGTATATGAATTAAAAGGTATATCTGTGAGCACAATCAACATCACTATATCATAATATTAAAATTTAATATCATAATCATGAGGGAATCATTTTTAAAGTTATGTAATGTGGTATAGGATTAATAATTAATCATCATAACATTGTGGTCAAATAAAACACATTTTTATGAACAAAGATAACATCATGTTCACACATAACATATGTGCAAAAATCATATCATTATTTTTTTGGACAAATAAAACAAAACATTAAAAAAATATACCTAATTTCCTAAAATATATCACATTAGCCAATTAAGTGGATGGATATATAATTCCAGGCCCACCATTATATCCTATAATGCACATTATCGTGCATTCCCCTTTGAAAGGTAACATATAACAATCACAGTCATGAAATATACCCATTGAAAGCAACACGTTACATAGGGTTTTCATAATAAATACTTTATAGAATATCCTTTGGGGATCTAAAAATAATAAGGGAGATTTTTTATAAAATATCATATTTAATTTTATGAATAAATAGATCAATATGATACATAGAGTTGTTTGATAAAGTAATGTAATTTTCAAAAAATATTTAAAATTGGATTAAAAGTCATTTTGGAAGGGTAAAAAATGAATATCTTTTGAAATATAAGTAACATAATATTTAAATGGGTTTTTATGATATTAGTATAGTATCCATAAAGAAATTTATGTGAAAGTGTCTATAACCCAAAAGATATGTAGTTAATTTTGAGAATCCCCTTACCTTAAATCCTACTTTATTTAATCACTTTTACAAATTATTAAGTGTAATTTTGGTTTTATTAAAAAAATTTAAAATTAGTTAATTATGTTCATTTTTTAATATTTATTATTTATAACCATTGTATTATTTTACTTAATTCACTTTTTTAAATGTGAAATGTGTTGACATCACATTCTATATAAAATGACCCATCGTGCTTCAATTTAATGATATTTGTTAATTTATATTTATAAATTATTATTATTAAATTAAATATGATATAAATACTTATTATTATACATTTATATATTATAAATAATTTATTATGATCATCATTGATGGTTTCGAAAATTAGAGGGTTGGAAATATCATTATAGGTGGTTAACTGACCACAAATAGGAAATTGATAAAAAAGTGGAAATAAAACAATGTATGGTAAATATATCATAAATATAATTAAAATATTTGGATAAAATCATTAATATAATTGTAAAATGTTAATTTTTTCTCCAATAAAATTTTCCCATCTACTTTTCTATCTAAGATTTTGAAGTATGGAGGCGATAAAGGAAAAAATGATACAATTTGAATTAGGGGCATGGATGTGGATTAGATTAGGATTCATCATGTAAGGGAACATATTTTTTAAATTATTATACTCATTATATATATATAATTATTCTATGTATTTTATGGATTCCCTTAGTAAAAAACATTTCCAGCCAAGCTGGATAACTGACCTACTGAACCAGTGCACATGCGGGAGTCTACACGGCCAGGCCCATGAGCCATCCTAACCAACAAGTCTTATATATTAAGGTGGGTGAGTATAAAACGCATATTTAAAATTATTTTCATGTATAAATGGTTCTTATGTGAGTCACATAATGTCATTGGATGACCAGAGAGGTTGTGGGTGCAGTGTGTTGGGTGTTGAACATCGATGAAAAATCGAATAAATGGATGACATAGAAAAAATTTAAGTGTCACGAACCATTTAAGAAGTCAAGTGTGGTATTTTATAAGGTATGAAAATTTTAACATGATTATAAAATATTGACATAATATTAGCCTTCATATCAAGTGTACCACAATCATTTGATTTCTTGAATGAGTTGGCATCAATCTCTCGCTTTCCCATTACACTATGAACACTACTAGATCACTACATGAGATACACTTAAAATACTCTTGACAAAAAAAAATTCAATGAAAATAATGAATACCATCCCCTACCATACATGATGAGGCGCTATTTCATCAAAAATCCTTTCATGGAAATTCATTTTGCATGCATGCGCCTCTTCAAATAACCTGGCCATCACATGATGTTATTTGCAAGAGCCCATCAAATGATGTTGTCATGAGATGTTATATGGGTTATGAAATTGAGTTAAATAATTCCATATGTCATAATATTATCCATTTATTTTTAATAAAGAAATTAAATAACTACTATTACATAGCTTGATTAAGAAAATGGTTGTTAAAATGTTCACCATGATTTTTTATTTCAAAATGGGTTGTCACATTTATGCTTTTCCCTTCATGAAGATAAATTCAAATCAGATAAAGAAACCATGGGATAATCAAAAGGATTTTATAATTCCAAATTATGATCAATGAAATTCTTCATGTGATCCTGAAAAGCTATCACATGTATAGATACTAATGAAAATGTGGGATGATATAACATCACTGGGTTATCACAAAAAATTAAATATGTTTCTTTCATTATAGTATTATGATTATCTTATTTTCTCACATGAATAATTATGGATTTTCTTGTATCTATCCATTGATATTCCACATGATCAGGATAATCCTTCAAATAAATCATGAGAGGACACTGACTATTGTCTAGAAACACCGTTGGGTGATGAGTGGACAAGCTAAAGGCTCCCCTACAAAATTCTCCATGCATACAAGAAATCTCTAAAGAATAGTCCCAAAACATGAAACAGATGATGAGGCCATATGAATCAATCACCATGGTTACTAAATATCATGAGATTAATACGTGATGCATGTACGAATCCATTTGGACTTCTTCATGGGATCACATAACAAATAACATTACTCCCAATCACAAGAGCATCTGATAATTCTTTTATGAAGATCTCTTCACCACCTCATCATCATGAATACATAAATAGTAGGTACATTTATGAAAATTCCCATGCTAATGAATGATCTTGAGAAGCTGGGCATACGAATCCTAGTATAAATCCGTTATATGAAAGCGTAAAGAGTAAACAGAGGGATCAAATTTTTTTTAGTTTCATGATACTATCAAATAAATACAATCATATAGCCATAAGAATTCATCACAATACAATCTAAGTTAGACATGATAAAAATGGTGATCTCGTGCATCTACATTTATATAACAGTCATCGGATAAAAAATAGTTTGTCCCTAAATCATGAGACACTTCCACATTTTTTCCTTTTATTTAGTTCCTCACATAATACCATAACATGGATAAATAATGATATTGTTAAGCCTTAATTTGATCCCATAATGCTACTCAAATGATGTTAGAAACCAACTTAATATATTTCATTTGGTGTCTTCACCATGAAACCACCAAATATAACTTTCCAAATTTAAATATATATACCACTACTACACTAATAAAATTGACACATGGGAGGTGGGTGAGAAGGAGAGAAGGACAATCAACTGGAATGGCAGAAGTAGAGAATGAAAATAAGGGGGGGGGGGGTTACACACTTTATCCATATAGATTCTTCAATTCATTACAAGACCTGTAGTGAATCACCCTTCACATGATCACATGATTCATTAGACTTCATGAGATGATAACATGTGAAGCCCCATGTCTTTAAACCCTCATGAAAATACTCTATACTGTAGAGAATTTAGAGTGCTTAAAAAAACTTTTCCATATGATCCATTAATCTTATAGATGTCTTCATGCCTATAATTATCATGAAGTCTGTCTTGTGGGGGTGCCATATCTAATTTGAATGGCTTGGATATATATATATCTCGACTTGTATCCTCTACAAAAATGATGACTCCATGCACTTTGGATAGACACATTTGGTTATATAATTTTCTCATGCACCTATTGTCACACATCCTTAGAACCGTGACCTTGATAACATGACTCAACTTTCATTGAATGAACATATTGTAAGCTCCCAAAGAAAGATAATGGGTTGAAAAATATTATCCATTCACCCCACATCCATGTATCTAAAATATAATACTATCATCCCAGACCCCTTATCATAAATGATGATTCCATAAGGTATTAGTGTCATGTACCCATGACTAGATACAAACCAATTTATACAGATATTTTTAAACATGGAAAAGTATCATGGAAATATAATCATGAGAATCTATTTCATGACTACCTTAGGATAATGTGACCACATGAATCTTCACTATTTTCACGATGATATCACGTATCTTCCTTTGGACATGTCATCCTTTTCTGGTAGTATCCCTCTATAGACAATCTTTGATCATGAAAATAACTTTGGACATGTTGTAATAGATAATTTGAAAGGCCTTGGACATGTATGATTAAATCATGAAATACACCATGGACAAGACATATTTTATTATGAGAAGAAATATGGACATTTCATCTTTGATCATATGAAACACCATTGGCATGTCAGCTTCAATCATGATAAGAACCTTGGAAATGTTAGATTCAATCATGAAAAAAAACCTTGGATGTTAAATATTCGATCACACAAAGAACCTGAGACATATCATAAAGACACCCTTTGACATTTATTCCTTGTCTTAAAGACACCACCAGACATGTCAACTTGGCCCCTTAAACATATTAGACAAACACCCTTGACAAGATAGGATGACAACGATGACATTTCTGGTAGACACTCAGACCGTGTAAGATCGACACTCAAGTCATGTTATAGAGGTACAAATGAAATGTGTGATAGAAAATCATGATATGTTTGGATGAAAGTTTATACATGTTAGGAAGACACCTTATACATGTCCGGATGACACCCTTGGGCATGTCAACTGGGTCCGGTAGACACACATAAACAAACACCAGGAAAATTCCCAACCACGAGACTTCATCTTAGTCCCACACATACAAGGAGTGTGTCCTCAATGGGTTGGGGTTACACAGTCATGAAAAAAAATATCCATCAATCTCTTGGATGATCCCTCATGTCATACCAAAAATTTTCAACAAACCTACCATAGTCATCATATCTCTTTATCTACCAGAGGATAGAGAATGAATATGTAACATGGGAATCAATCCTTTTATTAGCACATAAATTTCATGGAACATAGGGATAATAATTATACCTTTGAGTGTAATCCCCTATCCAAACCCATCAACTAATTGTGAATAAGTAAACTATGGGAACTACAATTCATTCCAAATAGAATATATAGGATTCCTTCCTATAGTCTGATCTCTAACAGGAATCTACCCTTTTGTAAGTGCCTCTATAACCCAAGTATTATTAACTCATTGGAAAACAATCTCAGATATATCAACCATATTTCCTCATGCATCAATGTATGGGAAGTGGTCTTATAAACAAGAATATTATTAATTATAATCCCTATCCATTCTCTCAGGTAGCCCAACATATATAAGTAGGATAGGAATGAACTGATAATGAGAACACTAATTCGAATTGTAAATTATAATCCATATACAAATTTTATATCCTTCAATGTGTATACTCTTCTATTATCTCTTGTTTCTAAAAGTAATTTTGAATCACATCATCAATGAGATCATTTATGATTTTAACAATAACATAATGAGGATACCTGTATTGTAGGCCATTAATTGGGATGTAATTATTATTACATCTCATCTTCACTCAAAAGGATCATAATAATGACCAGGTAGTTCATGTAAGATTTACATTAATAAGCCCCACTCAAGGAATCATTGGTCTCATATTTTATGATTCAGATTCTTGTAACATGATATATTTGGACTCAAAATACAATATTAACTAGATATGTAGGATTCCTACTCTAGAATTGAGCCCTAGATTAGAGTCCATATTGCATGATGTTAGGTCACAAGGATTAGTCCTATCATATGACCTTAAACTATTTAAAATTAACATTGTGGATTTTTAAATATGTTATCATACGTTAAATAGGTTTAATCATATGGGTTGAGTCCCATATCCAAGACACCAATCACCTCGTTGGAAGTCAATAAAATATGTAGTGCTTGAACATGAATATAATATAATGTATTCTAAATGAGGAATATAATTATAGATAATGTGTGATAAACCCAGTTATTCCCCTTTACACTTGATCATGATCAATTTATTAGAATATGGGTAACAAGAATCATATCAGGACTTTGGAAGGATTTATTGACCATTTCATAAATTTTTAAGAGTGTCCCAAAAAAGTAAATATTTTCCCCAAAATGGTTTGATGAGGAAAAATCCAATCATTTTGACCATTGTGGTTTCCTAAGTGTCATTGCATTTGAAACCCCACCTAATAGTCTTCCTCTAAAAAGAAGGATCATTCCTTGAAAATGGATGTTAGAACAATTGAGTGTTTTCATTATAAACAACATGGTAAACTAGACATAAATGTGTGTGAAACTACCATCAATCACCCAAAACCAATTATTTGAAAAAATCATCAATATTTTTTCAGGAAACAAAATAGATATCCTAATGAGAAATCCGTTAAATGTATCGATCCTTTATTTTGTATAAAGGATATATGTTCTCATTGCAAAAAATTGTTCAACCTGAAATTAAATCACATATCTATGTGGAATCATTCATAAAATATAACTAAAACAACCACTTAAATATAATTTAACAATGATTGTAATTAATCGAACATATACAATCATATATGATAATGAAGTAATGAGGTGTACTTTTTCCACTCCAGGTATTATCAGAACCACAACAATCCAAATGGAATCATTGTGTCTTAGAATAGATTATCAGATCTCTAAACAAGATGGTAATGCTTGCTGAACACTTTAAGCTAATGTGAAATTCTAGTTGACACACTAATCATGTGTATCAGCCACTATAGAAGCCCACTCGATGCCTCCTATTAAAATTATCTATCTTCATTGTCTAGTAGTAATACTTCAGTAGATCCATCCAGTCTTTAGTGGTAGCTCATGAAATCATTCAGTGGGTGAATCACCTCATGCCATCTTCCCCATGATAGGTCATAGATGAGAAAGTAACCATGATTTCCACATCCATCCACTTTAGGATCTTCTCCTTGGATAACAGGAAAAGATACCATGCCTAACCAAGGGAAGTATATGAGATCAATCACCATTTCCACTAATCCACTCATGATCTCTATATGAGGGATCTTATCCATTCCATTCATCATCATCAACATGTGAAAAATATTCCAAAGGGAGATGTGGAGTAGGTTCTCCATACCCAATCTACAAAAACGGGTTCATCCATTAGGTTAACCCACATTGGGTATCCATACAATGGAACTAAAGAGTAAGATAACAACCTTGTTAACACCAATGTGTTTGAATCCCATTAGTGTATAATTATATTATCCCTGAATCAATACTAGATCATTATTTTATAGGAGACTGTGAATTCATCAAAGCTAGCCTTAGTGAATGTGAAATCCCCAGGAGACCCCAATCCCACAATTTTGGAGAAATTATCATCATTTTATCACTGTGATGATCTCCGATATGGGATATTACCAACAAAACTTTACAATGGATTCTGAACCACCAGATGATAAAATGGGACGAAACCCACCAAACGGAAAAATGTGCACCACCTAACACATTAACATTATGAAAAATAACTCATCAAATGGAATATGAGGCACTAATCCATCAAATACACTTTTGATTGAAAAGGAAAAACATCCCACTTTTTTCCCTATAAATATGATATCAACTGAATCTAATGAATTCCCATCAGATCTATATGACCAGACTCTAATTTTTCATTCATCTACCGAAGGTATTATCCACCTTGTTGGTGATTTAAAGGGAAATTTAAATGGAGGGTACATCCAATGGAATGAAATGATTCAGTTATATGGATCCACTATAAGACTCTCCTCATCATTCACTAACATTACCATTGATAAAGGATATGATGCCTTCATGACATAAACTATTAATCCACTAAAGGGAGATGTTAAAATTTATATGGAAGAATGGATCACCTAAATCCAATGTGAGAATGAGGATAAAGGGAAATGATTATAAGAATTATCATGGGATAACTTCAAAAGAATAACAAATTTTCACCTTCATATAGATGTCCAAATAGATGGGATGTTCCCCAACCCATGGGGTTGGTGGTATTTTCATATTCTTCCTTCATTAATGACTAAAATCCATATATATTTATTCCCCATACTAGACCATATGGATGGGGTTATTTTCAAATTATCAAGACCCCCATAATGAAATTCTTGGGGAATTTCCATACAATATACCCCCTTATTTATGTCACTCTGAAAATTATATGAACTTAATAATTGAAATAAATCCTCCATGAGTGCCACGTTAATTTAAGCATTGGGAAGATTTTGCATCATCTTAGGCCCCAAATGCATCTGATCATAATACCAAACCATTAAAGGCTAGGGATTAAGCCTTTTAATACCAATATTATATATTTTTTCATTCCAAAAGATGTATATGTGTAAAATAGGAGATTAACCATGGTCAATAATCTCTTGATTAATGGTAGTGAAGGATAAATTCCTCCCCTGCAATACATGTCCCTATGTGCATTGACTATTTCGTGGTTAATTATTTGAGAGAACTCAATATAATAAAGAACCCAAGTGTGGTGTGGTTGATATGCCATGAAAAAAACATCACCCCAACAACATCATAGGAATACAATAGAGATTTTCTTTACCTTTAAGTGCTATCATGAGAGTCATATTGATCAGGATATGTTGGAACTACCAAAACTCAAATACCAACTCTATTCATATGATAAATTTCAATAAAACACAAAACCTGTGTATTAGACTATGTGACATATATCTCCCAATGATATATGAAAATCTGTTAGTTATAGGAAAACATATTCTATTCCTTGCATAAATAAACAACCCTACGTACTTCAACTATGCTATAGAGAGTGATTTGATAGAACTCCAAATAATGGGGTGCCTATGTGAGGTGGATTTAAAATGCCATGAAATTCACTTCTGCTGTCATAAAAATATCAGGAACATAATTTAGAGTTTCATTTGATTTTAATTTTTATGAGAGATGTAGGTAAATTAATTCTTGATAGATATTGAGTATCCTAAAAATAATGAAATATTAAAAAATTTCTTCGAGGATCAACTAGAAAATTCACACTCTTGACAGTTTATAAAATGATACATCCTTGTCACATGATGATAAAATGTATGATACTTCCTTATCACATGATGTTAAATTGAATGACTCTTCACACTAGATGGTGTTAAACTAAATGATATGTCCTAGTATAATGATTCTAAACCACACGAAAATTTTCTATTCACAAGATGTTAAACTTCCTAACAACATCCAAGTCATATAATGTTAAACTATCTGAATAAAATCCTTACTACATGACATGAACCTATATTGAACACATCCCAGTCATAGGAAAGTAAACATTGAATCATCATAATCTCTGGGATATATCTTTAGAATCATGTGGATGTTCTATTGGACATGAATGTACCATTTATATAGTTCCATCTTGATCCCAACAACATCACAAATTCCCCAATACCCCTTATCCTATTAAAAATTGTGTTACCAGACAGGTCACCTAATCAGAAACATAGATTTAGGCACCAAGGACATCTCCTTGAATGTGGAAATCTGTGTACTACAAGAGAAGGTTTGTATCCTTTCTAGATCAAAAATGTATGTTATCATATCAATGAAGAATTCATGGGGAAGACATAGATCAATGCCCTGGTGAATAAATCCCATGAACATATTCTAATGGAATAATCTTTAAAAAAGTGGGAATATATCCCCACATCATTCAAGGAAAACAACCAAAATATATTGGAAACTACTAGAATATAGGAATAAATTCCTATAAATATCATGATTTTGTGAAAATAACTTTTATCATCGATAGAGGAGCTCCAAAAATATAGTGGGGTAATGATATAGGGATAGGAACACATTACTATCCCAAAACGTTGAGTACCATAACACAATGGTCAGTATGAAATGATGAATACCCTTGACAAAGAACCCATTCATTATCACATTCAAGAGTATTATCAACATATTCCTATAGTTGGTGAGGCTCATAAATGATCTCACATCCACATTTCAATCAGGGATCAACAAGCTAGTTTAACTAAGGGCTTGAGAAATCACCACATCACTACGAAATAAAGATAGATCCATACTCAAAAGTCGCATGCCCATAATTATACCACCAAACCAATCATGTTATGTACACATTTTATGTAAATTGCATTAGGAGAGGCTCACATCCCTACTGATGAAGATGCTCGATATATTTCAGTAGGTATCAAGACCAGGCTCATATATGTGTTACCACTAATTAAAGACTACACCATGAATCGTTACAAGATATACAGGATGAAGTTCATATCACACATAAAATTATTGAGGGTTTTTAGAATATTAAAATGTAAAATGTATATTTACAAAAAGATAACCCCCCACTCGCTTCAAAGAGTTTTGACATACATATTTCGATAACCACCCACAGGAAGGCTCATATTCCTATTGATGACATTGAAGCTCAAAAACATACTCCAGTAGCTTCGTTGTAGAATTATCTTATCCTCATGGATCTAGAATATTATTTACATTTTATGGAAACCATAATGTAGCAGTCTCATATACTTTCACAACCCCTAAATATATGTCAGTGTATTTCGACCATGATGTTAAACGAGCCTCGTATCCCAGAACTACTCAATACCAGAGTCCATGAGCCTATACAATGAATATGAACAAAAAATAGAGGTTATTTTAACTCATTAAACATATTATATTGTGAAAACTACTCTGACAGTACCCATTGATGTAGTACAGAGATAGATCATAAAGACTCAACTCCTAGAAACTAAAATAGTCAACCAACAAATGGTGATATATCTCCTAGAAAATAAAATCCCACCTTTCCAAAACATATTCATATAGACATGTTCTAAAAGAATCGAGGCCATCATATACATGTGATGAAAACACTGTTGTTAACCAAATATAGTTCTCTGTCAAATATATGAAACACTTCACCATGGGCCAAAAGTGACATAGAGAAAAAAACTATGGTATGACAAGGTGGAGGAATAGAATTATTATGAATAAGGGGATGAAATGGATATATGTAGAGAATTTGATAGAAAAAACCCACCAATGAATTTTTGGACCATCATCAGTTCTGACTATAAGATCTCAAATAAGGTATAGAAGGACAACATGCTTTACTTATTCCAAAATAGGTGGGTGACTCATCGGTCATTGAATAATATAAACCATTATTATCAAGGATAAAATGGTCACATATAATGTATAAATACAATCCACTATCGACTAGGCATTTCCATGATTTCCATGGATCAAAACCAATGATCAAAAGAGCATAAAAAATTCTTATAGCTATATTTCTTTACATCCTAAAAAATCATTGGTGACTGATTGAAAAATATCCATCAAACATTCTTATTGGAGGGTGGGGATGTTTGAATAATTTTTCTATACCCTTTCCAAAGGCTAGTGAAGCTCCCTAGATATGACATCCTAAAATTTCATAACAATGGGAGAGAACACAGGATCATATTCTATGGGCCTTCAAAAAATAAATTTACCACATCTTGTTCCTTCAAGAATAACTGGTATTGAATTTGAAAATCCCAATGATACTAGGATGGAATCCGTAATAGGCAGAACCAAAAATAGAAGGGCCTTATATGATACATATGGTCTATTCTAATGTATCTTACTCATTGGAATCATTGGACGGGGAATGTGTTATGCCACACAGTAATGCATGTTTTCCCATGAAGTACTTTTCATAGATATCATGAGGTATCTTATGGCCTGTAAGAAAAGATTTAAAATTCATATCATCCTTGGTAATAGAAATAAGACTTTAAAAATCATGGTATCCTATGTACTAGAAGAAATTACCTAAACGAGATGGAATCCAATGTTAATGAACCAAGACTCTACATTAAATAATATGAAAACACCTAAAAATAGGAACTGAAACTGCATAGAACCATTCATCCTTACCACGTGATGAAAAAATTCATGGAGGATATACTTAACACATTATTTTCAACTCCACTGAAATCTTCCTCAACAAATTTTATTAAGCTTCATGGATTTTATCCTCACCTAATGAAATTAAACTACATGAATAAGGATACTTAAAATATAATTCATTCCACATGAGCTATATTTTTGTGAATGAAGAATTAATTATTACCATCCCCTAGGATGATTCATATCTACAATGAAAATATCATTATTCTATAGTTTCTTGTTTCTACGATTCCTTCTATCACAATATATGTAGTGATGATTGATACTCAATTCCTGTATACTGCTGTAATATAAATCGAAATATCCCCCCACTACATATGGGGTAGACATTTTTGTAGATTTTTCCATTAAAGGACAATTTGTAGCTTGAATGCAATTAATATAGGATATATAGTGAAACAAAAATCTCAAATCCAAGGTCCAACCACAATATAAATGATAAAATGCCCCTCTATGTGTGGGTCAGACATGTTGGGGGAGTTTTCCAATCCAGAAATATGTGTTTCTTGATTCTTTCTATTATAAGGTACATAGTGATAAGAAAATCCCAAATCATGGTTGTAGTTGCAATATAACTGGTTAATGTTCCCTCCTCTGCATATGGGTTAGAACTATGCAGAGATTTTTCCAATCAAGAAGTATGTGTGTCTTGATTCCAATGATAAAATTATACATAGTGATACCCAAGATCCACATTTTTTTGTCCAATAACAATATTAAAGAAAGTCAACTCCCCCTCTAAATATGGGTCAATCCATCATAGAAATTTTTCCATTAAAAAACTACATGTGGATGAAATCCTTATATCACAGGATACATAGTGACTCCCAAATCCAAAATCCTGGGTCTAGCCACAATATCAATAGACAAAATTTCCACCATGGTGTTCATGTAAGAGTTGTATGGGGAGTTTTAATTTCTAGGTCATGATGTCTCTTTATTACTATAATCACAAGATATATAGTAATTCCAAGATCTCAAATCAAGGGTCCAAACATAATATAAATGAAAAAAAATTTCAACTCTATGTATGGTTTAGACATGGATGTATATTTTTATATTAATGAAAAACATATTGCTTGATTCCTATTACAACAAGATAAACAGAGACACCTAGATCATAAATAATCGGTCCAGATGCAACATAAATGGAAAAAATATCCCCCTTTGCATATGGGGAATACATGTGTAGAGATTTTCCAGTTCAATAAATAGGTTTGGCATGATTTCTATTACAAAAGGATGTGTAGTGACACCCAGATCCCAAATCATGGGACCAACTACAATAGAAACGGAATGAATTTCCCTCCCCCCTCTATAGATTGGTAAGACCTATACGGAGATTTTTTCCTTCATGAATTACTTGCGTCTTTATTCATATTAATATATGATATATAAAGATTTAAGGATCTCCTATCATGGTTCTAGATCAAATGATGGAATGATAAAGATTTACCCTCCATACATATTGCGTTGACCTATCCAAAGAACTATCTTAGAACTAACTATGGATTTATTCCTTTTGTCACATTATACAAAGTGATAAATGGGTCCCCCATTATATTCCAATACATGAGATATCACAACACCAAATCATGATACTCCAAGAGAATTAAATCTATGTATAGGATCTAATCAATAAAAAATTAAGAACAAAATCATGCATTCCCAATTAGATACTCTGAAATAGATTAATCAAATCCATATTAATCCCTTGTTTCTCATTTAAAGAATGGAAAAAGTGAGCTTAGAGAATCAGGAATGTCCCTCTAGATTTAATTACCAAGACATATCATGTATAGGGAACCATTTCATACTCATATGATGTTAAACTACACAATCATGAACTGATATCATGATATTAAATTGAAATATTGTGTCTTAGACACATGAAATCAAACTGCATGATCACAACTTAGTCATATAATTTTATACAATGAAAAAAAGTCCAATTAACACGAGGTTGTATCTCATAAAAGAAGTATTATTTTCAATGTATCACCCTAGATTAATTTTTATTCATGAATTTCATGTTTTATCCCTTCTCTATAAAAATTTATTCAAGACACTTTTCCATAGACATTAGGGTGCTTAAACACTTATTAGATCTTACATACCCCATGATCCATATTTATATTTTTAATATCCAACTTGATACCTACCACTTCCTCTTGTTGATATTCATCTCTTGGAACCCCATAGACCTTGTCCTCCCTTCCTCCTATTTCAACCTATTGAAAATGGGTAACATAGACTAGAGAATCCAATGAAACCCACTAAATTTCATAGGTGAATGACAAAATTCCTTATTGCATGTTCCTATAGTATTATTAGTCCCAGAAGAGAGTATCCCATAAAAAATAGTAGAATGTTTCCTGACTACATAGAGTATGGACTTCCGATATTATTAATTGTTGGCATGTACCTATATGATTTCATTGCAAAATGATCTCAAATATTTTTAGGTAAAAATTTACAAATTCTAGATCCCAATTATTGAATCAGATTTAGATACTCGTAATGTCACACATCTGTTCATCACACCCATTGTTAATGAAATATTATAAAATTTCGACCTGTACCCTTTCATTTAATGGTATAAATCCCCAATAAATACCTAACAACCTTAATCATTGAAATGTATTTGAATGCCCCTATTCAATATTCATGAACAAGATACAAATCATCATTTTTTCCCATGACCATGATGGATGCTGAATGACTCAATAGTTTATGCCTTCATACTCCATGTCCTTGTAAAAATTCTATACAATACATTTAATTTGTATCAGAACAATGTGTGGCTTGATTGTTATGACCAATGTATGCATAGTGACACCCAAACTGAAAATAATGTGTCCAACTATATTGAAAAGGAAAGAATTCCCCATCCCTTGCATATTGGCCATACCAGTGTAGATGAATATATATAATAAGAAACACATGTGTATTTTCCCCATACTATGTGACACGTAGTGATTAGTGGAGACTCCATTTTAGGACCATCTATTAATTTTCCTAGTTTAACACATTAAACTACATGAAAATATATATTCACATTAGTTAAGTGACCACCTAATTAATATTTATTCATTAATGATATGTTTCATCCCCTTTCATCAAAATTTGTTCAATACATGATGGTGTAGTGTTTAGGGGGATCAATCCCATTCTGTACCACACATTATCCATAAAACAACTTCATATCTTAGATATCTGAGATGATACTAACCAATTAATAAAGCTATTATAATTATCATGGAACCCATAGACCATGGTCCACCCTTCTCTTGGTTCTCCCATGTAGATAAAATACAATAGGGACTGCCTAATTTAAATGGACCCTTCTATGATTTATAATATATTGACCAAATTCAAAATAGCATGTGTATAGAGGATGATTATTCCTATAAAAGATGTCCCCATTAAAAATATGGGTTTCCCTAGGTCTGTTCCAGTTAGTTAGATACTATTTTTGTACATGAATGAATATAAAAGGATGTTTTGGGTGAGGTTGGTTAACATGCATCATAAGTATCCAACCCAACCCAACCTAGCCCATTAAGTATCGGGTTATGTGATGCATGATCAATCGACCTGACCCAACCAGAAATATTTCTGGTTAGTTAAATTGGGACACCCGACAAACTAAACCACTAAAATTTCATATAGAGATAAAATAAAGATGAAAATGGTAGTTCATTAATTATTTCGTGATATTTTTTATGAGAAAATTCCATTATAATTTAAAACTATCTTGGGACAGTTGGATTCTATATTTGGAAAACATTATATGGATGGTCCTAAACATTTATTATGTTTGATCAAGAAAATAAAAATATTAGTTTATTTTGAGCCTATGAATTTCATATCAAATTTGTAAAACTCATATAGAGACCATACTATTAAAAAATTGATTCAAAATGTTAATTATATTAGAAAAAAGAAATAGTCTATGTATACTAAATGAGAATTATATATTCATTCATTGAATGTAGATATTGATATTCACAAATCATTAAAGAATCCAATATTGATAAAAAAATAATTTTGGAACAAATAATATTCCATTGAAATAAATTAGGGAGATAGTATGGCATATGGATAATAAAAACACATTATGACTACATAGATGATTGGGAACATGTTTATTGAATAAATAATGTTTATGAAAATTAAGTGAATCTAATTTCTAAACTCTATATCTTTGTTTAAAGAATTAATAATGATGGGATTTTTCCCTTTTAAAAATTGGATAAAATAAAATTCAAATTCGTTATGGTGGTACAAAAGTTATTTTAGCATCACAAGAGGAACATATATACCATATTTCAAAATTTAATCCTATATTAGATTATATTTTTTAGAGAAGAAAAAAAATTTATAATAAAAATTCTCATTCTTTAATATGTAATTTAAAAGATTTATGTGAACATATGAAAGACTCTCTAGGAATGAAGAAAATATTATTATTTAGTTTATAATTTTTTTTATAAAGGTAATGTGGATCCTACAAAAATTATTAATTAAAAGATTAAAAAAATAATTATGATTGAGCAGTAATATGTATATGATATTATACTTTAATCACAATTCAATAAACATGAATCTTGTTTTAAAACATAATGGATTTTGATTACGATATGGTCAATAGAGGTGGCTCAAATTTTTCTAGTCTTATAAATTTAATATTTGTATAATTGAACATTTCTGAATCAATTTATTTACAATAGTGACAAGAAAAAATTGTTTTTCATGAACTCAAGAAACATAATGATAAATTTAATTTTTAAATTATGTAAATTAGATAAATATAATTTCATAAAATCAATTGAATTGATGAAATATCAATAGATGATAGGATATTAGTTGTTCAAGACAATAAGATAAGAAGAGTAGTTTATAATACTTTTATGTGGTTAAAATTATATATATATTAAAATAAATAACCCATAATTTCATATATAAGAAGGATCCAGACCCTTCCATTTATACAATTAAAATATATTTCCTAAAAATCAATTAAAACAACTAAATCATTAATGGAAATTAAAATAATAAATAAATTTCAAGGGAATAACTAAAACAAAAATTAACAAACAACAATGATGATATAAAGAAATCTAAATGAATTTTAATAACTAGTAATAAAATAAAATGTGAAATTTAAGGAATATAATGAATCTGAAAAGGGAATAATTATAAAATGACTAAAAAAGAAATGCAGTATAATAAAATTATAGTTACCATTATCAATAATGATACACATGATCCTAAGTATATGACCCACCTGACATTCAGTTCTTTTTGTTGTTCATTTATTAGATCCACATGTTATACCACCTTCCATGAATGAATATCTAGACAGATAAGAGACAACATTTTAGAATACTCCCGACCACTTGATAATATCCATATATTGATGTGGAACACCCACTATATATGATGAACAATTTGGTTTTCATTGATACTGGTAATAAACACAATGTCAATAGTTAATGGGGAATAAAATAAGAAAAAAGTAGTAAAATATAAATAGATATCTATATAGAAACTAGATCACGTACATGACACAAGGTGGATGTGGAGGTGAAGTAGGAAATATTCACCTGATTATTCATGATGGGAGGTTGGGGGAGTAGGAGAGTGAGGATGGAATATGGGTGGGTGGGTAAATGAATTTTGGTATGAATGTTGAAAGGATAGGGGGAAGGAGGAGAATCAAGAAGTATTGTTTTCTCAGGTGGGGGTATAAAGGTAATTATATGTGTTAGGTATTGGGGTTTCTCATGAGTGAAGGTTGAGGGAGGAGGAGGGAGAAGATAAGTTGGGGAGGAAAAATCAACGGGGAGGAGGGTATTATTATTATGAGGGAGGGAAGGTTGGGGTCAGTGGAGGAGGAGGTGAGAATGAGGGATAAGAGGTGGTTGGGGGTAGATAGGGAGAATAAGGGACCGATGAGAGGATGGTTTCATTTTCCTAGATCAACAGGTCATTCGGTTGGGTTAAGTCAATATTTATCCAACCTGTGACATGAACCGACACATTCACATGTCAACTCATCAACAAACTAACCTATTGTTTTTTACATGAAACATGAAAAAACCTGACTTGACCAGTTTGGGTTGGGTAGCACGCATCTAGTCAAGTTGAGTCTAGAATCCCCTACTTAATTCCAAGAGTTATTATCATATCTATGTGGAATATGGGATTCCCCATTATCAATTGATAGTTGTTCCACACTTATTTTCACTGCTAGTGAACTCAATATATCTTGGGATAATACTTATAACTTCTATTACCCAAATGTGCAAGAATAATTGAATACTATGTATCAAATTATTTCATCACACTCATTACAAAAGAAAGACAATGAAAATGTATCATTTTACACCACCATTTTGTAGTATTAATATTCCAGTAAGACTTAATATATCTAAATTTGTTATTCCTATTTTAAATATATCCTATTTTACAACAATAAACTGAATGACATTTAGTCCATTTTGAAATTCCTATATTTACATAGATCAGGCTATCCTTTCCATGAATCCGTCACAGAGATGATATTTACCCTATATACGAGAATGAAATATGGAAATGAACTATCCCAATGTATGTTCTCTATATATGAAGATCAGTTTTTATCTGACCTTGATATCAAGAATCAATAAGGAATGGAAAAAAATTCAACCCTCCTATGCATACATGACATATCTATTTAGAAAGATCTCCTTAAAGGGGGTAATTATGGAATTATTCATACCCATAAAATGTTTATTGGGAATCCGAGGAAATACTATACAAAAAAAACCATATATATATATTTAAATACTTCCATGTCATATATTCTTACCCTACCAACATATGCGTAATATCATTATATAACCTTCTTACGCATGAGATAAATCTGCGTAGGAAGGGCTCCTGTATTTGGATTACGATTAATAACCTTGTTCATTGGACAAAATGTTTTCCCCAAATATAAATTCCACCATGAATTGAAATTTATCCACATTGATATCTTTTATAATTAAACGTTGGTTACTATATCATTCCCACATGATGTTAGAATGTATGGAATGTGTACATGTCATGTAATACTTAACAACATGACCAATATGTCCTAATCACATAATGTTAACATGTGCAGACCACCTCCCATTATCACTCCATATAAAAAGGGATACAAGAGCCTAACCTTTGTCAAATAATTTTTTGGGTTAATTTCATCATCTAGACGAGCACCTCAATCCAAGAATCACTCATCATGTCTTATGATCCTCAGGCTTCTGAAAACATTCCATGACTCTTGGAAAGAATAAATGACATATCTATTTGACTATGTAAGTGGTTAATAAGATTAAGGGACTGAGAACCGTAAACCATATTCATATTAGACTAGAAGGAAGGACCATCAAATCCTTCATATCCCTAACATCATCATAGTGGATCTCATCACTTTATATCTATTATTAATCATTTTTATCATTACTTTCTCATTCCATTACTCATGGATCAAGAACCATGAACAATGGTTTACAAAACATTCATATTCTACACAAAAGGATGTTGGAGTACTCTTGAACATGGTAATTGTAAATTGGATATTGTGTGTCACTCCCCTCATATTATTTCCTTGTGCATCATGACCATAAACATCACGCGCTATGCTCAATGATTTATGAACATAATATTTATAATTTTATGGTCCTAATCACATGAAAAAAATTTCTAAATAAAGATACATAAAATGTCTCAGGGTCAAAACCCAAATTGTGTAGTCAAAAAAAAGTCAAGTCTCCATTCACTAAAATCATCATCTCTATAGTTTAGGAAAAAGTTCAGGAGTAAATAAAAAAGCACAAAGATCATGTGTTCCATATTGATTCCCTAATAAAAAATGATCTACTCTTATAGTATCCCGTGGTCTATGAAAATTTTATAAAAATTATTCTCCACATCTCCCCACCATGATAATGTCTTCAGTATATAGAGACACATATTTTAGTGTGCTCGAATCCTTTTTTAATATCACCTTTTCCAAAATCTACCTCCATGTCCTCAATTTCTGGACTAACACCATCAATTAACTGATTTTATACCCTTATCCTGGTAACACTTATCCTTGGGGTTAAAATCTATTAGTTTCCCCCTTTATAACTCTAGTAACATAGGCAATTTTATTTAATGAGACCTCACTTGGACTCCCTGGGGATTGAGGCAATGCAAAAGAGCTTGTGTTTAGAGGATGTTTTGTTCCAAAGGAGATACTACCCTTATACCTAGAAATTATTTCCTCTACAGAAAGGAATATGAGATTCCTCCATTATTAATGGTTGATATTTACCAAAAAATTTACATCTTTAGTTAACTCAAAATTCCTAGAACATGGTTTAAAATACATATAAAAAAAATATTCATGTGGATTTGACATCATTGGTGTTATGTCATTCTGTGTTTTACCCTTTCTCAAATAAGTCATTTGGTATTACATTACCAAACCATTTGATAGCTTTAACCAAATGACTCAAAAGAAAATGGCATAGGGATCGAGCATCACACCCAGAAAATAAACTTCACAAGGGTTCCAGAGCCGGTATTGGATTTCTCTATTCTTTATATTAAACATCTTCATGAAGATGTTTGAATCATCAAAAACATTTCATGATCCATGGAAATGGTGTGTTCATTTCTACATGACCATGCATTTGATGCATATGGTATCAATAATGAGGGACTCTAACCTATCAAATAGATGGATATACTTAATTCTGGAATTAACCTCTAATAATACGGAACTCCAACAACACTATAGTGAAACTCATCACACAATGGTGTTTTACAATCATCCCCAGTGTTTTTGAATCATTCTATATTAACCATTTCATTTCCTTGTACATGCGAATTACACAACCCTTAATCCAAAAATCCTTGTTGAATTTCCTTGCAGAATATTTTACCATCCACTAATACCATTTAATGTATGGTTGTTGGGTGTCCTAATCTATCATGGGAATTCATCCATCGTGATTTCTATAAGAATTTAGTGTTTCATAACCCTTAATGAACACTCAATCATCAAAATATTAGTAAGAATATAGGATCTCATAACCCGTTGTGGACACTCAATCGTCAATATAACATCATGGATATAGGGCTCTCAAATCCTTCATGAATTCCTCTCCTTCGCAACCAATATATAATCCAATCTGGAAGAGCCTAAACAAAATGAGTAGATATTATAATCAAGAATAACATAAAATATAACAATATATAGTTCTGGATAACGGTCCATAAACTACAATACCAGATTTTACGAGATAGAATACCTTAAACTGAATTAATAGAAGGTCTATACTAAAAGAACCTAAACTAGATAAATAGATGTTTTGAGGTAGAAGAAACTAAGATATGGCAATAAAAGGTCTAAGAAAGATGATCCTAGTCAATATTAGTATAATTTTCAAGCTTAATTACCATAAAATATTCCAACATAAGGTTTGAAATAAAAGTCATTAAATTGAAACACAATAAGGTCAATGATAAAAGAAGATGAACTAAAACAATAGATCGATTGATCTAGACAACCCTAATATAAAAAAATGGTCTAGTCTTATAGAAATTAAAAAACCAATTAACTGAGACACAGATAAAGTGAACTCTATGAAAAATTTGAGTTTTTGATACCTTTGAATGCAATTTGTGTGATTTAGGAAACATTGAGAACTCCTGAAACAAAAAAGAAACAAAAAGATATAGGATTAAAATAAAAAAGAGTAGCCCGAGAAAGATGCAAGTACACACCCAACATTAATTCCTCATATAAATCGTAGGCAAGACTTAGGGCCAAAACAAAGAAGATTAAAATCTTATTGGGTCCATTATCTAGCCATTGCGAAAATAAATCTACGCTTTCTAGGACCACTGGGTGTGTAAAAAATTATAATGTGTATCTATTTATTAATATCCTCCTTAGTTTAAATATTACCATCATTCCTTAAATCAACATGATAGTTGGTCCATCCCATGGGATTATAAATTTCATAGAGTGTCATACTTTATATGGATTGAAATGTAACACATGATCCCGATCCTTGAATTACACCACCAAAACATGGGCCATACCCATGATTTTTTAACAGAACAACAAAATTCCCCATTATACATATGATCTAGACATAAATAAAAAAATATATCATAGATTCATTATTCCATGAACCTATTTTTACTATGAAGGATCTTGACTTGTATTCCAGTCATCCATCTTAGAACTACATATGACTTGTTCCTCATTCACTTTGTTAATGTAGTGACAAAAAAGCCTCACATCTTGGATCTAGACATGAAAATCTGTTCATACCAATACTCTTTCTATCCTTGAATGTAAAACTTCTCTCCAATATATAGTATTCATGCCTCAAGATTATTTTATTCCTGTGGTAAATCTAATGCCTTATATAGATCACCCATCTTGGCTATGTAGAGGATATCCGTTCTAGAAACTCAATGGACTTGAGTCATGATTCTTCTCTTGGTAGTGCCCAAAAGCCCATTATATGTTAATGTACATAGAAAAGTGATCATCAGTAACATTAGAATAAAATTCATTTAATTCTAAATGAATCAAATTTGAATGGGGTGTTTTTTTTCACCCATAATTATGCCCTAGTCACTTTTCCATCGATGATTGAAGAAGTATGAATTCCATGAATAACATATAAATATAATTTTCATGGGGAACATAGAATTTTCTTGGATTGGGATTAAATATTAAGGGAAATTGTTTTGGACCTTTTTATATCAATTTAATATAGATAATTATTCTAGGTATAATGCATATTATCTATGTCACCAAAATCCCTAGCTAAGCTAAAAAGAATGAAATTTAAACTAGGGAACATGTAGTAGTCACCTCAACTAAATATGAGAGCCGAAGAAACCAACCAACTAGGAGGATGATAGTGGATGGGTATAGATCCCACAGTTGGTGCATAGTAAAATGTAGGTAGTTCCTTTATAGGCTGCACAATTCCATGTCACATACATTTAGGGGGTTGGTGTATTGTTCCATGATCCAAACCCTAGTGCATGAAAAAAAATTATAGGACACAAAGAAACAAATTATGTACAATGAATCCATTCATAATTTTAATTTGGGACTACCACTTTTACAATTTTTTCATACAATTAGAAAATACATGCATACTCTCAGCCTTCCAATCATGTGAATTATTTTTATCCAACCAATTTCCCAAGTTGTCTTTATCCAATTGCATATTCTACGCACTCTTGAGACTACTGGTACACTGCCATTGTAGGAACCCAGATCTTCTTTTCAGGTATGTTTTTACTTTTCTGGTAGTTTTTTAGAAAAAGTGGAAAATCTAGAAATTTTCAGAGTACACGCCTTGTATATTATGATTACATGGTGTGTACTTAGATGCCACTGGAAGCCATGTGCTGGTTGTGTCATGCCCGCACACAAGGCCGTGTAAGGGTGATGTGGAGGCCGCCTAAAGTGGAGTACACAAATGGAAAGTACATGTCGTGTACTCCAGAAGTAAATGCAGTGTATTTACTTTTTTTGTTAAATGGTCTAGGGTTGCGACTAATCCTTATTTCCATCTTCTTCTTCACCTTATTCCATCCAGAGCGTCTAAGGAGGCCCAATCTTCTCCAAGCCGTCGATTCGTCACTGGTTATCTAAATCAAACACCGTAAGTTGCAATAGAATCACAGTGGTGATTTCTTTGTTCTTTATTGGCCATGTTTCATGATTCTTTCTCTTACGAGAGTTTCCATAGGTTGAACATTTTATACTTTTTTGTAGATATACTCCATTCAAGGCCACTTCATGGGTCGTGGATCAAGTATATTGATCTCCTAGGATCAAAGTAAGTGGTTTGTTTCCCTACGTTGAATGTCTTTGAGTTTTTGTGCAAAAGTGCTAGATTCCCATGTTTCAGGTATCTTGGGTTAGGGATTTTGGTCCTATTGTTTAATTGCATTATATTTCTTGTTAGCTTAAGGTTAATTGATAATATGATGTTCTTTTTTCCATGTTTTAGGATCACCCCATGGGTGTTATCTTTGTTTGGATGTTTATCGTTGTTTGGAACAGTTTGACTGCAAGGTAAACCTATTACAATTGCCAGTTGCTTGTTATAACTGATTGCATGTGTTGCCAGCTGTTTCAATGCTTTTTATGCATTGTAGCTTTTATCCAAGTATTTGATAAACTTACATAGGGATACTGACTATCGATTATGAATGACTGGACTACTCAGGGCTGTGAGAACCTGGTGCGGGAGACCAAATAGGGAATGAACTATTAGTGCTTCCCTAGGGGGTTTGTTAGAATTAGTTTCATATGCAGGACCTGAGGGAATTAGACTTTGTGCTTCCTATGGGTATCCTTAGTTTAAGCACATATCAAGACCCTAAGAGGAATCATAAGTAAGAGATTCCTCAGAGTGTCTTTATCTATCGTTGCAAGACCACATGGGAATCGACGTGAGTGCTTCCAAGATTGTATGTGCCTTTGTATGTTTACATGACTATAGTTGTCTTCCTGTTGAGCCACCCAGAGAGTCACTGTGAATGTGGATTGTTTTGTTGGTTTAGATGAGTTTACCAAGATAAAGCACAAGCTTGGATCTATTGGTCTGCTTGGTTGTTTAGGTAGTCTTTTGATTCCATTTGTGTTACCTGTTAACTTGGAATAGAGAGATTTTCTAGATTCCTTGGTTGTTTAGTTATATGATTGAATTAATTTTTAAATGAATGTGAATGGTAATTGGTAGGATTCTTTACTTGGTTACTCCAAGTTCATTACTATGTTTACTTTCATTACATCTGATATATTACTCAATTACAGTAGGGAACAGATCTTGTGGTGGTTGCATACTGGGATTAGTCTCACACCCTATTTGGGTCCTGCATTTCATCCCAAATAGGTTATATGGTTGCAGGTGTGGATATGGACTATGGCCCTTCAAAATCAGGTACATAACTACTTATTGGAGCTGGAGAGCATATGAACGAGCTTAGGCTTGTGGTGCGACTAGAGTTTCTATTTACTTTTTGTACTTTGTTTCTCATTTGTATTTCACCACGTTGTTGTGTTTGATAATTTCCTTAGATACTTGTACCTGTAGCATAATTATCATCATTACTATATATTCATGGCAACCACTGTTTAGTTTCAGTTATTTTATGTTGTTTATGGCTTCCACTATTGACTGTTACTTTCATTCCCTTGTATACCTTACCAAATGAGGGCATAGTTTCCCCAATGACTCACCAAAGGATTTTTTTTAGTCAGAAGCCTCTCGTGTTTGGGGAAATGCTCTTGAGGTCATGTGGTGAGCTGGGTTTGGGCAACCAGTTGAGTGGCTCCGGATGCGGGTCGTTATAAAGTGGTATCAAAGTGGTTTCTTTTCTTTTATATTTACTTACTGTTTAGAGACATTAGACATGGATATGGAAGAATAGGTAAATGGTAAATAGTTGTTCCTAGGAGTTATAGAACCCGTGTATAGGAAAAAAGCTATGTTACCTCGAATATTGTAATTTTTAATTTTTTCAAATGTTACAGTTTAATTGACTTCACCATTGGGCGGTGCACTTGTGTTGTGCTGTTACTATTTATATGATTGTGGTTCTATTTTGTTGCAACCCGATGAGATGATTGTATTCCATCTCATTCATCATATAGGAACTTGTTAGAAAATCACTTGTCATGCATTTTTTCCTGCCATCTAAATTGCATTTGAAGTTGCATGTTGTTGTGATAGAATTTGTGATAGACTATGCATGCTGTTGTGATAGCTACTATGATAGAATACCTGCTATGTTGATAGGGTATTGTATGTTTACAGATTTTTTTATCATGGATGCCAATCTTAGGTCTTAGAGGTGTTATGGGCCCTCGAGGATCCGAATTCGTTGGATCGTGAGTTTGTTATACTGTTTACTTGTTATATGCATTGTTAAAGAAGCCAAATATTGGTTCCTGGGGAGTATGGGCCTTCACATATCAAAATATGGCGCCTTAATGCTTGTTTTTTTCTATGTTTTCTGGGCTCTGGTGTAGTTATGAGGCTACTGTTTTGAAAAACTCAGAATACACGACATGTACTTTATGACTACACATTGTGTATTCTATAGCCGTGTCACTGATTGTGCAAGCAAGGACATGAGGTTGTGAAAAATCTTGTAGGAACACACCGTGTACTACATGAGCACACCATGTAGTATGAAATAGGTACCCTGACCATGTCACTAACAAAACAGGTTGTGTTATCTTTTCACATACACATCTTGTCTGAATTTTACACGCTGTGTAGTTTGATCTAGGTACCTGGTCGTGTCACAAAAAACTGGGGTCGGTGTTATCCTTCCTCTTACATGCCATGTTCTCCTAAAACACGTTGTATAGTGTTAGCTGTGTAGCTTACTATGTAGCTTAACTACATGGTCTGTTATGATTTCTTAGTAGATGATGTTTCCTTCTGGAACATTCCATGTAGTGTGACCGGGGAACATAGGCCGTTCCACTAACAACACGAGCTAGGTAAATCTTGTTAAGTACACGTCGTGTATACCTTGAACACATTGTGTAGTTTTGCATTAGGAGATCCATGTGGCTTAACCATGTAAAAGGACTTAGGAAGGGATGATAATTGAAGTACACGCTGTGTGTTGGGACAATACACCGTGTATTTTGGGTGTTACATGACCAGCTTAGGTAGGAGTACACACCAATGTGAATGACTTAAGGGAACACGCTTTGTAGTGTTTATACATGCCGTGAAGTCATGTTTTGTATTTTTGAATTCTTTCTTTCCCCTGTTCCCTTATTAGGAACTAGTTTTATGTCCCTGGTAATCCGATCTAAAGTGTGCTTTGACCTTGTTGAGTCCAGAAACTGAGACGTCCTACCATTGCAAGTCTGGAACCATGCAGTGACCGTACGTCTGATACAGAAGGTCAGGGACTACCAGTAGTTCCTCCTATCAATCCAGACATGGAACCTATAGTGATTCCAAACAATGGTGCTGACACTCAGTTTAGAGAGGTTTTCATGAGATTTATGCAGACCTTCCAGGGATCTCAACATCCTCCTCCATCTATGGAAGAGATGACACGGGTTTTTCAGTTGCTGCATCCTCACACATTCACAGGGGATGGAGGACCACGAGCTGTGGAGTCATGTCTAGAATCCATGATATCCATCTTCGAGCACCTGGATATGCCTTCGAAGAGGAGAGTGAAGCTCATTACCTATATGCTGTGAGATTCTGCTAAAAGATGGTGGGATGTGGTTTTGCAGGAAGGGCACCAGCAGGCTATGGATTGGGATGAGATTTAGTATAAGTTCTACGACTACTTCTACCTGGTGAAGATGAGGGCTAATAGAGCCAAAGAGTTCATGAACCTGCAGTAGGGTACTCTATGTGTTATGGAGTATTCCTCTATCTTCAGAGAGATACAGCATTTCACTACAATTCTGTGGAATGACGAGCTGTTTTTAGTAAGGAAACTTGAGGAAGGTCTCAGACTGAACATAAGATCATAGGTGAATGTCTTTCAGTTGACTTATATTACTATGATAGTCAACTATGTGATTATCATGGAGTGAAATATGAGGGAGACTGATGTTGTGGACCAGGGTGGTTCAGCACCGAGGGCGGATTCATTTTAGACAGACAGCAGGAAGCGCCGCAAAAGTCTACACGAGGTGAACCGAGGAAGCGAGGTATTACTTCTCGTAGATGGGGTCATCATTCTAGAAACCAAGTAGTGTGCTATCAGTGTGAAAATATCATGAATAATAAGCTTAATTTACTAAGAGATCCAGTGGAGTGCCGATATTGCAGTAAGATGGGTCATCTGCTGTGTTTCTGCAAGGTTTTCCTTCCAGTAGCAACTGAAGGAGGATCAATTTTGACACCGCATATAGGAGAGGGATTACCAATTCCATAGTAGACTAGGGGTTGGAGTTATTCAGGTCGTTTATTCCAGGTTAGAGGTTGTCGATGCAGTTTTTAGGCTCAGGGAGGGTCATCTCAGGGATCTCAGGCTACTGTATAGGGACACAGTGCAGGCCAGACTTTTGCAATAGACCAGATTCATCAAGAGCAGGATCCTAGACTTTCTACGGTTCGAGGTATGATTTTAGTAGCCTCAATTTTATCTTCAACAATTTTTTATACAGGGGCTTCTCATAGCTTTATTTTGGTGCATAGTTTGGAAAGCCTTAGACTTACTATTTATACTTCTAAAGATATGATGACGCTAGACACTCCCTTGGAAATTAGAATGGCTAGTGTGCGTCAGTGCTTAGACTTCCCCCTTGAGGTTGGTGGGTGTCAGTTTTTGTGGAATCTCTAAGTATTGGAGATAACACACTATGATTTCATTCTTAGGATGGACTGGGAAGTTCCCTTCCAGGCCTTTGTCGAATGATATCGTCGTAGGGTGAGTTTCTCGTCGCTGGAGGGCAGATCTTTTCATCACATGGGACAGTGGGATGTCTAAGCCAGTAGGGCTAGACCATAGAATCAAGGGTTGGGTGGTGTTATGGCCTAGATTTTGAGCTTATATCTGGATGACCAGGGGAATTTACAGATAGCTTTTCCTCTAGTGGTTGATCACTTTCCAGAAGTTTTCTAGAATAATTTTCAGGTTTGCCTCCATAGTGAGAGGTAAAATTCTCTATTGAGATAGTCCCAAAAGAATCACCGATATCTATACTGATTTATATGATGGCTGCACCTGAGTTACAGAAGCTTAAGAAGCAGTTGGAGGAGTTTTAGGAAAAGGTTTTTATCCGACGCAGTACTTCTCCTTGGGGTTCACCCGTTCTTTTTGAAAAGAAGGCGGATAGTACTTTACAGCTTTGTGTAGATTATCAGAAGCTAAAATGGTTGAAAATCAAGAAAAAATATCCATTTAAATGGATAAATGATCTATTTGATTAGATTTGTGGAGCCAGAGTTTTCTCGAAGATCGACTTGAGATCTGGAAACCATCAGTTGCATGTCAGACCATCTAACATACCTCTTACAGCTTTCCGGAGCAGGTATGGTATGTATGAGTATTTGGTGATGCCGTTCAGTCTCACAACCGTGCCATCAGTTTTCATGGCACCTATGAACATAGTTTTCCATACTTACTAGGATTCTTTCATGGTGGTCTCCGTGGACGATATCTTAGTGTACTCTCACACTCGACACGACGATGCTACCCATATTGAGATCGTTTTGAGTACACTGAGGGAGCATCTTTTATATCATAATATATCAAAGTGAATCCTTTAAATGGATTATAATCACTTCCTGGGTCATGTAATCTCAGAGACAGGATTATCAGTAGACCCAGAGAAGGTGAGAGCAGTAGTTACCTGGGAGTAGCCGAAGAATGTCTTCAAGGTATGAAGTTTCTTAGGGCAGGCTGGTTACTACAGGTAGTTTATATTGGACATCTCACGCTTATTAGGGCCATTGAGGGGCTTGACTAAGAAGTGGGTGAAGTATGCTTGTTCAGAATCCTACGATTCATCCTTTCAGGAGCTGAAGGGGAGATTGACTTCACCACCGATTCTAGTTTTCCTGGAGCTGCGCAAGAGTTATACAGTTTTCTGTGATGCATTTGGCATCAGGCATGGAATAGTGATTATGTAAGAGGATTGTGTTTTTGTATATGGATCTCATAAGTTGATCCACAAGAGAGGAACTATCCTACACGTGACTTGGAGTTGGATGCAGTTGTTCATGTTTTTCATTTTTTGAGATATTCTCTTCTGGGAGAGAATTTTATGGTGTATACTAACCACAAGAACCACATGTATATCTTCACAAAATGTGACGTGAATATGAGAGAGCAGAGGTGGGTTTAGTACGTACAGTCTCTCAATTTTGAGAATGCTTATACACCTGAGAAAGGCATCGCTGTGGCAGAAGAACTGAGCTGGAGGACTCAGATACAGGCAGTTCAGGAGGCAAGCAGCGAGTGGAAGCTTATGGCTCTGTTCTCTGAAATGCATTTGGAGGTGCACGACTGACATGGTTTGATTTTATTTCTTCTGTATCTATTAACTCTACCCTTATTTACTAAGTTCAAATGAAACATCTATCATATTATGAAGGCCTAGTCCTACGAGAAAGTGTGTCAGGAGAGGACCCTCTTCCTAGATGGACCGTATGCGAGGGTGAGATCTTGCGTTTCCAGGGACGCGTATGGGTGCCAACAGATATATGTGTGGAGATAATTCAAGAATTTAATTCCTCGGTTTGGGAAGTTCATACTAGCATCACCTGGATGAATTTTTATCTACAATGCCAATATTGGTGGCCAAGTATAAAGAGGGATGTTTCTAGTTTTTTCATGAGGTGTTCCACCTTTCTGCAGGTGAAGGTGGAGCACCAGCGACCAGCCGGGCTTTTACAGAAGCTACCCATTCCTGAGATGAAGTGAAATGATGTTTCGATGGACTTTGTGACAGGGTTACCAAGATCGCCTCGAGGGAATGACACGGTATGGGTTGTCATTGATAGGCTCATGAAGGTTGCTCACTTCTTACCGACTAAGGAGACCTTCAGTGTTGATGAGCTTGGACGATTGTACATCTGTGAGATTTTAACATTGCATGGGGTTCCAATTATTATTATTTCAGATAGAGATGAATACTTTACGTTGCATTTTTGGTATAGTCTATAGAGGGATTTGGGTTCACAGGTACTTCTGATTACAACTTACCATCCCCAAATAGATGGGTAATCATAGCGCATGATTCAGGTGGTAGAGGACATGCAACGAGCATGTGTCCTTGTTTTTGGAGGTTCTTTGGAGAGACATATAACTCTATGGGAGTTTTCCTAAAATAATATTTTTTAAGAAACTATTTAGATGGTACCATACAAGGTTCTGTACGGTGGGAAATTCTGATCACCCTTATGTTGGCTGGAGGCAGGAGGGGCAGCTATCCTGGGACCTCGTCTTGTTCAGGAGACCATGGAACAGGTGGAGTTGATTCAGAAAAGTATGGATATTCCACAGTCTCAGTAGAAATATTATGCCGATCGGTAGAGATGAAATTTGGAGTTCATGGTCAAAGATCAGGTTAACCTACGTGTTACCCTGTGGTTGGGACACAACAGGATCATGAGACAGGGTAAGCATTCACCGAGATACATCGGTCCATTTGAGGATCTAGAGAGAGTCGGGCTGGTCGCTTATAGGTTGCAGTTACCTCAGAGGTACCAGGCTATGCATGACGTATTCCATGTTTCTTATTTTCGATGCTGTATCTCAAACCCATCTTATGTTTTTCAAATCGAGGAGGTTGATTTGGAGTAGTATAAATCATTCGAGGAGCATCCTATCATGATTTTTGATCATAGTGAAAAGGTACTCTGTGGCCGGTCTATTCCTATGGTACAAGTCCTATGGAAGCACGACCGTGTACAGGACGAGACTTGGGAGAGGGAGGCCAATATGCGATCAATGTGCACAGAGTTGTTCGAGGTTTCTTCTTCACCACCTTGTTAGGGAAATTCAGGGACAAATTTCTTTAAGGGGGGAATTTTGTAAGAACCCCGATCTTCTTTTCAGGTATGTTTTTTACTTTTTTGGTAGTTTTTAGAAAAATATGGAAATCTAGAAATTTCCAGAGTTCATGTCATGTACTTTGCGAGTACACGCCGTGTACATCGATGACATTGGAAACCGTGTGCTGGCCGTGTCAAGGCCACACACACGGCCGTGTAACGGTGACATGGAGTCTATTTAAAGAAGAGTACGGAAAAGGAAATTACATGCCATGTACTATACATGTACACACTATGTATTTTATTTATTTTTCATTAAATGGACCGGGGTCGCGTCTAATCCTTATTTCTGTTTTCTTCATCACCTAATTCTATCCAGAGCATCCAAGGAGGCTGAATATTTTCTGAGCCATCGATCCGTAAATGGTTATTTGAATCGAACACTATCAGTTGCAATAGAATCACAGCGCTGAGATCTTGGTTCTTCTTTGGCCACGTTTCCTGATTCTTTATATTATGAGAGTTATCGTAGGTTGAACATTTTAGAATTTTTGGCAGATATACTCCATTCTTTGTTGATTCACGGGCAGAGGTTCATTTATATTGATCTTCTAGGATCATGGTAGGTGGTTTTTTACTTACGTTGAATGTCTTTCAGTTTTTGTGCAGAAGTGTTGGATTCCGATGTTTCTGGTATCTCAAGTTAGGGATTTTGGTCTTATTGTTTAATTTCCATTGAATACATGTTAAATTAAGGTTAATACATAATAATATGTTCTTTTTTTCATGTTTGAGGATCACCCCGTGGGTGTTATCCTTGCTTCGCTGTTTATCGCCTTTTGGCACAGTTTTCCTACAAGGAAAACCTATTGTAATTGTTAGTTTTTATTGTTATAAGTTATTACATTTTTTTCTACTGTTTTAATGCTTATGATGCATTTTAGCTTTTATCTATGTAGTTTATAAACTTAATTAGGGCTACTGATAGTTGATTATGCACGACTGAACTACCATGGGCTGTGAGAACCTGGTGTAGGAGACCAAAGAGGGAATAGATGATTACTTCTTCCCTAGGGGGTCTATTGGAATTAGTTTCTTACACAGACCCAAAGGGAATTGGTCTTTGTGCTTCCTATGAGTGTCCTTATATTATACATTTATCAATACCGTAAGAAGAATTATACGTAATAGATTCCTCATTGAGTCTGTAGCAATCATTACAAGACCACATGGCGATCGACGTGAGTGCTTCCCAAAGTGTTTGTTCCTTTGTATGTTTACTTGAATATAGGGGTATGCTAGTTGAGCCACCCAGAGATTCAGGGTGAATGTGGATTTTTTGGTTTGTTTAGATGAGTCTATGAAGCCAAAGCTCATGCTTGGATCTATTGGCCTGATTGGGTGTTTAGGTAGTCTTTTGATGCCTATTGTGGTACCTGTTTACCTTGGAATAGAGAGCTTTGCAATATTCCTTGGTTGATTTATTAAATGAATGAATTAATTGTTAAATTAATGTGAATGGTAATTGGTAAGATTGTTTACATGGCTACTCTTAGTTCATTACTATATTTATATTCATTACTTCAGCTATATTACTCACTGACAGTAGGGCACAAATCATGTGGTGGTTGCCTACTGGTATTAGTCTCACACACTGTTTGGGTCCTACTTTTCTACCCAAACAAGTTATATGGTTGTAAGTGTGGATATGTACTTTTCCCCTTCTAATTCAGGTACATGGATGCTGGATGGAGCTCGAGAGCATAGGACTGAGAATAGTCTTGTGATGCTACTGGAGTTACTATTTAATTTTCGTAATTTTTTTCTCAGTTGTATTTCATCACGTTGTTGTGTTTTTTTCTTTCCTTAGATACTTGTACCTGCTATATCATTATCATCATTACTATATATCCATTGCTTCAACAATTTAGTTTCAGTTCTTGTACGTTGTTTACTACTTCCGTTATTGACTGTTATTTCCTTTCCCTAGTATACCTTACTAAATGAGGGCATACTTTCCCAAAAGACTCACCAAGGCCCTCACTACTAGTCGGCAGCTTCTAGAATTTGGGGAAAAGTGCATGAGGTCATGTGGTGAACCGGGTACAGGGAATGAGTTGAGTGGCTCCGGATTTGGGTCTTTACAACCATGATATAAAAATATCATTGATTTCCCCAAGAAACATAACAACCATAATGAAAACCATATCCTATCATTCACATTGAGGCAATAAATCATCTCTAGGGAATGAAAAAACATCATTTTACATGTATGATACACTTTGAAGAACTATACCATTATATGAATATGATCCCGAGGGGGAATCAAATGATATCATTGTGAGAGGTTCAAGGGGTTACATGATAGATTAATGTAAATCCACATTCAAAATTATGATGATGAAATGTTGTACGAAGTAATACCAATGATCATTATTACATTGGGTGATAAAACAACAGATCACATGAATGTTCATTAAGGTTCCATGTGTTCAAATTGGATATCTCCTATGACATATTACCATCGAGGAGATTTATTAATATGATCTTGTGAATCTATGTGATCATTCAAGGTATTTGACCCTACTATGGGATGATAGAATTAAACCAATAAAGGGATCATGATAATCCATCATAGGTAAGGTTCATTATGATCGGGTTACCTAAGCTAACTTCACTAGTTTCACATAAAAAAACAACATATGTTTCTTTCATAAGAGGCATGAATATTTTTATTTTTCTTGAATGAATTCTGTATGGAATTTCTAGTGTCTATCCATTAATATTTCACATGATCATGTGAATCATCTAATGTTTTCATGTGAGAACATTGATGATTGTCCAGACACTCCATCACATAAAGAGTGGACAATCCAATGATGAACCCGCAACCGTTTCCCTACATACATGAAATGTACAAAAAAGACACCCTCATCAAGAAACAAATAATATGACCACATGAATATATTGAAAGGGTTTCTAAAGTTTGTTCCATAATATTATGATAATAGTATAAATCCATTTATACATCACTGTGTCTTTTCATAAATAAGAACATAACTTCTAGTCATTTGAGTCTCCCATAATTTGTTCATACATATCTCTCTACAAGAACAACACCCTGAATGTAACCATTGAATTTACATTTCGTAAAATAGAAATTCTAATGACTTATCATGTAAATATGATCATGAAAATACCACTTTAACATCATCACATGAATTTGTGATGATAAAATAGAGGTTGTAAATAGTCAGTGAGTTCTATGAAACAATCTCAAGACGCTGATCACATAAAAAAATGAATTTGTCATAAGATAAAATAATAACCACATGAAAGTAAAGTTAATAAAACCTAGTTTCACTAACATTACTTGTGTATCTGAAAAAACAATATATATATTAATTATGAGAGGCTTTAAAAGATATAATTTTTACATATTTTCTTACATCAGTCCATCATATTAATAAAAAAATATCTTATGAAGCCTCCATGTGAACGCATGATGCAAATAATTGGAAGTCTCACATTTACTTAATCTATTTCAATAAAAGAATTTATTTTAAAAAGATTAGATATACTTTGATGAATCCAAATATATAAACTACTGATCCCATTAAAAATGGATACATAATAGGAGGGTTACTGTTCCACAAGATGTTATTCAATTTTCAGGGGAATTTATCATATTTGAATTTATATTTAAGAAACTAAATTAATCTAAAAAATCTATGTAATTTAGTAGTATGGTTTCAAACCCCAGAATGCTGGTAAGAAATAAATCTAGTCAAAAGAAACCTTTGGAAGCAGTCCTCATGACCTCTCTCAATTTTAGTTTTTCTAAAACTATGTATCTATTGTTTTAATAAATATAATCTAAAGGGTTAATGATAAATTTCAGTGTAACGAAAATGATAATAGAAAATCAATATTGGGTAATACCTATGAAATAGGTTGAAAATTGGATAAAATTCCACCAGATGAAATTGGTTAATCCAATAGGATCTACACAAGAAAGAAAATTCTCTTTTCCCCTAAGATAGTTAAAAAAGAATGTGTAGTAATCTTGGATTTTACGAAGAATATATTAGAGGCTATTGGTACTAGTTTTTTCAACTCCAACAAGGTCAAGGGAGTTTTATTTCTTATATGATGGTTAGGGTAGATACAAAAGAATGTGACAAACAATTTTTTTAACCTAATTAATATCCATTGGGTTACCATATTTTTGTTTTGATATTCATTAAGTTCACATAGACCACTACCCTCGACCCCTATACCTTTGAGAATTAACCATGCATAATGGAATTAAATGAATGTAAAATATCATATGACAACATGTCTAACATGAAAAAAATAACACAAATTATGAAATACATAACTAAAATCCTATAAAATCAATAAAATAAGAACATGAATGTATAAAAAATAAATAATAAGTGGAATATTTTTATTAAATGAAAAAAAGAATTGGATTAATGTGTTATAATAAAAACAGTTAAAGAGAAAGTATAATAATCAATGGTTAAAAATGGAATGAAAAAATATAAAATAACAAAATTCAAACAAAACAGAATTAAAATGGAAAAAAAATGAAGAATTAATGATAAAAATACTTTGGCAATCTATGATTTTTATATCCATCAGAGACACCCTCGTATATATAGTTCCCAGAATTACACGAAACATAAATGATTCTAATAGTGTAACCCTTTTAACTGAAATCCTCATCAAGACATCAATGGTGTTCATGTGGATCTAATGACACATACATCAGAATTATAAATTTTGTTTATTATCATCGAACTACAGATTTCATGTATTATTTCATTTGCAACAATTTGGGTTTGAAATTCACATTTCATATACGAGGTTTGCATCATGTATCTTCATCAGGATCAGAATTGAGTCCTTCATGATGGTTAATCTAGAATCATGTCTCGTACATTGTTCACATATTTTATTTCTAATTCAATCCTTTTAATTCAACTATATGGTGTCTTATTTTAGAATACATGTGGTTTAATTTATTTTCCTGATGTTTGAATCACAAATTTTTTGTTTGTATAACATCTACTCCTCCGAGTCTTATGTTCCTACTCAATAAAGATACAAACCAGAACCTAATTTATTATCAAATTTTAAAAAAATAAATAAATAAATACATCCAAATGATTTATATGAATTCATCATATGAATCCCCCAAACTAGAACTATTGTATATCCCCATGAAAAAATAATCTGAACCATAATTCAAAAATCATACAATTTCTAAATAAGAAAAGCGTATTACAGTAAGTTAAATAAATATGAGTGTAATTAAATAATCATGTCATCCAAAATCAATATTATAGGGGAAAACAGTCATGCCTCATAATTATGTTCTTTATTTAGATTCCTTCATCCTTTAATTAAATTTTCATATATATTTCATAGAATCTATAACAATTTTTTCAATTTTAAAAAAAATTATTTTCTATAATTATTAATTGTAGTATAAAATTGGATTTTTTATCATATGATTAATGCATGTCCCAAACCATATGCTTTCAATTCATTATAATTTTTTTAATTTAGTTAAATAAATAATTAATCACTAGGACATTAAAAGTAAAGTTAAAAAGTCTATGTGGCTGGGGGTAGGTGGGTATATTTTAAAAAATAAGAAGAAATGGAGGGTAAACTCTCTAGTATAACAAATGTTAATTAGGAATAAAGATAATTAAAATGTCATATATAATTTAGCATCTGTATACTCCAAAAATACCAGTGTAGTTCCATGGTTGTTTCATGAATGCAATGAATGTGTCATATTTATTTTCTTATCCATTCATTTTTTCATTATGAAATTCATGTCTAGGACAGATCTTATATATATCACCTAACCATATATGATCCATCCGAAAATTCTTCTGTTTGATAAATAATGATCTTTTATATTCCAAATAGAAAACCAATAATAATTTTAGTTAGTTATTTTTTATTCATTTTTATAAGGATAATCATGAATTGTATACCAGATAAATCACATACCAATTACACAAGATCATTTGAAATAATCATAGAAAATATCCTATTTAGAAAAAATCCCACACTATTCAGTAGTGAAAGACTCTCACATACATATTCAAATGAATTCTATGAAATTATATCAAGATTAGTCGGATGGGATAAAATCATATTCAAACATTACTCATTCCTAACAAGGTTGAAATGGATTCTACAGTATTACGATTTAAAATGTACATGGGGGGGCTCAGTATAAATTGTTCATCAAATATGTCCCTAATAATTTTAATAGTGTACTGATTCTGTAATAGAATCCATAGTATTATAATTTATGTTATGATAGTGATACATGGCCCAATAATCTCTCATGAAGTATACTTAGATAAGAAAATTAAAATTTAGTTCTAAAATCCTCTCAAGATTAGGAATTTAAGAAATAAATATCAATCACTTAGGCAATAGTATACAGTAATATGTCAAAATATTCATTTCAATAATATATATTGAATGTTAAATTACTCACCTTAGTTTTCATGATAAAATATAAACAAAAAAATGGATATAAAAAATCCGAAACCATAATTTTCCTTTCTAAATAAGAATAATGAGATTTCATGTTTCAGTAATATTATAATGAAAATTTTCTCACAGACTGATGAGAATAAGAAATAATCCAACTATATAGATTTTAAATCGTAGTGAAGGCTCCCTAAAACATAAAATGAAAAAAATTATCATATTTGTTCTCAAAGTGATGTGGGAGAGATAGAAATAGATGCATAGAATGGTTGAAATGGAAATCTATAGATTTTAAATTAGGCAATCAAGTGATCATTCTGATATATGTAATTCCACAAGGGAGTGTTTTTGATGTTCAGGTGAAATTGTGCTACATGTAAAAATTGTTAGAAATAAAATACATACAATAGATAAACCATTAGTAAGATGTGGAAAATAAATTTGGTAGTTGAAAAATTGGTTGGTTCACTCATTGAATGGTATATGAAAAATAATCTTTGATAAATGCCCAAATATACTAAAAATATTTTTTAAATGAATGATGAATAGAAAATTATTGAAAATAAATAACAAAGGTCCTTATTAAAACCATGAAAATATATAAAAATATTTATGGTTCCTCTAATAAAGAGTTATTTATACATCATCATCTAGACCATTTGAAAAAAGAACATTCAGTGCTTTCAATGATCTCAGATATCCTCTGGATCCTATAAGAACTGGAGGTAGTGCCTTCAAGCTAACTATTTCACTTAGTGGGGGTTTCCTCCATAGTAATGGGTCACAAAAATGAAAATTTTAATGATGTAAATTCCCTAAAAATCACGTAGGAGGCTCACAATGAGTATATATTAGGAGATGCATCTCATAAAACAATTTTCAAATTTTATCTAGATGCTGATACATGTTAAGATAAATGCCAAATGATGGCTTGATAATCTCTTCAATAACCATTTAGGATTATGTAGAGCTATTCATGAATAAATTAATATTGAAGTAAAATATGAAAAAAATCATTTAAGAAGTGAAGTCCAACATATGTATCATACCTTGATATGAAACATGGTACCTCAGGGAATATGGAATAGAAATAAATAGATAAATAGATTCCTAGATATAATATATAATAGGTAGGGAAATAAGGATTGGGATAACGGGTATAAATAATGCTTCTTCTCATTTTGCTGATAGCCCCCTCTGGAACAGTGGCTTCTAGACGGTAACCCATTATATCTATGACATATATGGATGTTGCAGATAATTGATTCACAATCATGGTGGGTTCCATTATGAGAACACTATGATCAATTGAGGATGGAGGGGAATGAGGTTCATATCTATATGTAGGCTATATGTCTAGTAGTCTTATCAATATGAGGATCCTTGGAGGAAGATGGGACAGTGGTTCCCTTTCCCCATCAGGCCATATATGCATGATACTCCAACTGGATGGTAGGGATGATGGGCTCTAGGGGTATCCTGATCAGGTTGAATGATTGAGTGAGAAATGGATGAAGAATCAAGGTCAATAGGTGGAGGTGGTTGGGTATATGTATAGGCCGGTGGAGGGGCAGGGTGGTGAAGAGGGATGGTACAATGAATTGAATGTTGATGTGGAGGATGGTCTGTCTCTTATTTAACAGAATACACTAGATAATTGACCAGATTTCATAATGAATGGATTGTCTAGGTATGTATGGTGTAGGTGGTGGTGACATGGTGAAGGGAGGTAATGTTGGAGAAGTAGAGGAAGTTTGGGGATGGATTTAAGTACAGAATGGAGTTAGGATATATGAAAAATGGATCTTGAGTGGGGAAGGGGCTATAAAATACATAGGAATTGCCTCAATAGGATCCTTTATGTATTCAGGGGCCTAATGGTTGTTCTGATTGACCTTTCTTAATAGCCTATCTAGTGGAGAATCAATAGATCTATAGACCCCATCATCCCAAGAGATGAATTTTTTTGGAGACATAAATGTTACCAATATGGGGGTCCAAATTTGTGATAAATATCCATTGCATAAGAGTGACCCAATCCCTATACACATAGGTCTTGTAGAATAATATGAAATTCCTAGCAATTTTTATGTTAGTTCCTCTCATGGAAGAGGCCAAGATGATGTCCTTGATCTAGTTGATTCTTTTGTGAGAATATCCATGGCCCAACCAAGAATGAACAAGAGACCAGTGGAGGATCCATAATGCTGCACCCCAAAGCTTGTCTTCTTCACTATATGTAGATCATGGATGATTTTCAATTCATAGGAGATCAATGGAAATATACTTCCTACATCCCCATTTCTCAGCTCCAGTCACACGGAAGTGAAAAATAATAAGTATATATATAGATACCTACATCTAAATCTATATGAGTGTATTCCCAAGGTCTGCTACCATTGTAGAACTTGATATGTTACATAATAAACTTTAACGTGTCCATGAACAGGAGGAATATATCCTATTATGTCTCTTCATGGTCTTCAGTGATGTTTGAGTGGTGAATGTAGGCCAAATGATTGAGAACCAAATCATCCATATGATCAATAATCACATTGTGAACAATATTGACAACATCCTCATGAACAAAGATATGCTCATGTTTAAAAAAATACTATGTCTTGTTGGACCCCATCGGCTGGGAATGGAGATGGACCAACCAAACTTTATTCTTGGCAGAAGAGAAGTGTATGAAGAAGTTTAGTTTCGGTCAATGGAAGTTCCATTATACAACCATGTTGATATTTTAAATTCTTCTCAGTCCAAAAGGATGGGATAGTAGGAATAGAAGCATTATGTAGACTAATATGAGTGTGACAAAGGAGGCGTAAGGGTTAGTCACATGGGTATTAGAGGATTGATTACCAATGCCACATATTTGAGAGTTTTTTTGGGCAATTTCATTGGGTATGAAGGAATATGGGTATAGAATGGATCAAAGGGTGGGTGTGGAAGAACGTGGGATAAAATGTAGTGTCATGTGGGAGATGGGTGGAGGTACAAGAAGGGAGACTTCCATGGGCACTAGTCATGTATGAGAGCGGAGGCCATATGTCATGGGTGGGGGGTGTTGGGTTTGAATGTAGGTTTCACGAATTTTACATCCATACTAAGTATTTCATGTTTTCTATTTTAATACAGGGCATGTAGAAGGTTTTTTTTATTTTTGTAACACCATATTTTTCACGATGTGTATTTATAAAAAACGAAATGTATTATGTTATGTTGAATGAATGTAAAAACTACTAAGCCCTATATTATCACTATTTGTATTCTCTAGTATATAATATAACTTCTTTAACCTATCTGTGGTTTCCTCACAATCATCTCTTCATTTATCTCTGAGAGATAGAAATAATTCTATTCAGATAAATTTAAAAATATGGACACACACCTCATTGAATTGTTCCAGATAAAAAAGGGTATGAATAGTGGAACAATATCCTGTGACATAAGTTTAGTATAATTAATTTCCTCATGATATCATTACCCATTTTCATCTATTTAAAGAGTCTCATTTTCATCCATACTATCCATATAATCATCTTTCTCTTTAGAAAGTATGATATATTGACAATCCAATTAATCACCCATTTTCATATAATGACCCATACATTACATACATGGTTATTACTTCAGAATTGAATCATACTTATTACAACATATAACAAAACCATGAAAGGACCATATAGGTATAGTGTCTTTAGAAACTGGGAAACATAAACAACTGGTTCATAAGTCTTCTACATTGTCCCTCGTTTATTTCATCATATCTACAGTCCCTCTTGGCATATCCTACTTAATAACATTCTTCCTAACCTGGGGAATGAAAACATTCAGAAGGGTGAGCTCAAATGCTCATTAAGGGTAAACTAAGGAAATATCATATTCAATAGAACATAGCATTTTGAAAATCTTAACCTGCAAAAGAGATCATAATATCATAACATGGGATAAATCATAGTAGGTAAATTCAATCCAAATAATCATAACATAAAACATGAAACTCTGTGTCTTACACACATAATCATAGAAAATCATTTCTTATTAGTCAATACTCATTTCCAAGACTATATTAGCGGACAACATCCATTTTTGAACCGAGTTCACTCCTCATTCTAGTCTTGTATCACTGTTCCGGATTAACTTTCCATTCCAGCCATGTCTATCTCATAAGATATAAATATTTACCCAATGCATTGGAGGGAGATATAGTTTCCACCCAGCTCATAATGAATCCATTCTTATGTGTTCCACAAAATCATAAATCATAGTATAACCCATGTAATAAAAATGGGATTCTTAAAAATCATGCCTCATAACACAATACATATAAGATAAAAGGATACCATAAAATTAATTCCATCTTAACATTATAAAATCACTGTAAAAATAGCGATATAAATAGAAACCTATATTATCGTAGATGGAAAATAATTTTGATAAAACACTTGAACTCTATTCTGGAGAAAAAATCCTTTCTACTTCAAAAACATTTTTCCTTTCATAACATGTCATAAGATTTTAATATAATAGATGTTGATTAAAAATAAACATGAAAACATGAAAATTAAGCTTCATTGAAATAATGTTCTAAGAAATCAAAAAATCCATTCAAGCCGTATAAGTTAAAAAAAACATTCTTCTCGTACATTGGCTGGAAAAGTCAAAATGTACATCGTACAAAAAATGACAAATGATTCCTCTCATAACTCTTACTAAAAACTCACCAATGGGTAAAATTGGATTTAAAAAATTGTAGTAGGATATAAATAATATTACATATTGAGGAAACATTGGTATGGATGATAAATATTCCCTAGTAAATTCTGAAGTATAAACAATCTTGGATAAAAATGAGATTTCAAGATTTTCACATACCATTTATAATTGGTTAAAAATTACATGCATATGTAAATATCATATAATTCATAATAAAAATCATAAAACACTCATGGGAAGCTTAAACACAATACAAAAGAAATAGTTGGGGATTAAGACATATGTCTCACAGAAATAAAAGTGAGACGAAATAATCCCTTACCATAGGTCCGATTTTCTTCGTACGTATCTGAACCTCCAGTATAATGATTTAAATAATGTCATTGACTTATTATAGAATCATATTCTTTGTTATGATATCATATATGGTCATATCATTATCTTCTTATTAATAATATTTCATTGCTACTTGTTATTTATGTGTTCATTGCTCTATGTTCCTATGCATGTTTTGTTGAATAAATTTTTATTATTCATTTTAGGTCAGATATACCTCATTTAAAGAATGGTATTAGTGTAACATACATAAAATTTATTCATTAAATTCATTTATATAACCATTATTCAATGAATATCATGTAGAACGAGTCACATCACATCATGGAGACGGTAGGACGTACATACGCACGAGCGATGATATCGTTCCCATGATCGTGGAATTGTATTTAAGTGTATTTATACTATTTCAGAATCAATATAACATTACAATAATAATATATAGTTATTATTTACACCATTATACCCATCCAAGTAAGGTGGTGGTGGAAAACAGAATACACCATGACGTGGGGATGGTATTCCGTACGTATGCACATGCTGTGATTTCGTTTTCCATATGATGGATAGAAGGTGAAAAAGGGTTGTTTAATATTTATAATAAAATATCAGTATATGAGTTATATTGATGTTATTACTTCATAATGAAACAACTAAATACGAGGAAGTAGAAGAAGAAATAAATTTGAAATAATCGGTAATAGATATTACCTCTTCTTCGACACGTATCTTTGAAACAACTTCTTAGGGCACAGAAATTGGGCTTTGAAGAAGACAAGGACCTCTATTTTGTTTCTAGGGAAATTGAGAAGGGAAATGGGTAGGGGTTGGACGAGCTTTAAGGCTCCAAATTGTGTGAGCAGGAGAGGGAGGAGGTTCCCTTTTATAATGGAGGAGAGGGGCACCTTAGGAAAAACATAAAATATTATTTTATAATAAAGCCATATTTGGTTTATAATAGCTCCAAATTGATTTATTTCTAAGATAAAGTGGGTACTGGTCGAAATAATCTCAACAAATAGGTTTTAGGGAAGCTTAGGTTACTATTTTAACCTTATCATTTAGATTTAACTCTAAGTTAAATAATTTAACTTTTACTGTGTTTTCTTGTTTTCTTACACTATATAGTTAATAAAATTACTATAACAAGACAAACGAACCCCAAGTGGTTCGTTATTAATATATATAACCTTATCTAAGTCATTTTGACGATCCTTATATTTTTAGGAAAATAATAACAATTAATAATATAATATTTGTTTTAAAAACTATTTTATGTCAATTTTGACGCTATTTGGTAATTGATTTTTGTGAAAATCATAACATAATTATTAGTTCTAAAGAGGTTAATTAAATCAATACTAACATGTCATATTAACATATAAAAATATTCTTATTCATAAAAAGTCTCAAATTTCATTTATTTGAGTATTTATAATATCAATTATGTTAATATTTCATTAATAAGGTAATTACTGCATCATCATTGTGTCAGGAAAAAAATAAATTATTTAGTGTCTAAAAATTATAAATAAAATAACATTATGTAGGAAATAGTTTAATATTTCTTAATGAATATTTATAGTCTAATTTATCTAATGTATAACCTTATATCAAAAATGTTTTAGTTATTAAACATTGATTTTAACTCTTTTAACTCTTCTTTAAATAAAATAATAATAAATGTCCTAATCTAATCCATGTGGACCTAAAGGGAAATATTTTATCCCTAAGGTTTTTTTGGTCGAATTACACTTATCCAATAGAATTAGGACATGTTTTAGAGTAATAATATTATAATTTTTACCCTTAATTACCCTATTTACTTTTAACCGTGGTAAATAAAAGTAAAAAGATACTATTGTCCAAAAATTATTTTTATCTTATTGAACCAAATTTTACTCCTTGATATTAACCGTGTATCTCAGATTTTCGAAACACCACTCAAAGAAGAGGTTAAATTATGTTTTATGTAAATTTTCAAATTCTCCTAGGAGGTGGGTAAAAGACGGTGAAAAGTTCAATAAAACTTTTACATATATAAAATTATTATAAATTGAATCCAAATAATTACATTGAAATTATATAGGTATTATGTATAATTTTTTACCTAAAATAAATTTAAATAAAATGAATAATTATTTATATAAATATTTTTTTAAAATAGTAACCGAGTGTTTTCACTATTCATAAAAAATTGAATGTTTTCAGAAAAATACCAAAAATTCAATCTAGGCTAATTTCGATATTCCAAATCCAAACATGAAGACCATTTTGAAAGATAAAATTTATAAAATTTCAAAAAGTGGGTATTACTATTCATAATGGCTAGTTTTTATAATATTTTAATAACATATCATTGTTTATTGAAACTCTGTATTGCGTATAACACAAGCTATCAAGGAAGGTTGATCTTGCATGCAATGCAAGACAAGACAGTGTTGTGTGTAGTGGATGATTACTTTGCTATTTTGTATAATATAATACATAAAAAAATATTTCACATAAAATATCGGGTGTTACATTCTACCCCCTTAAAATGAATTTCTCCCTAGAAATTCGTCACTTTGTAACAAACAGATGAGGATACCTCTCCTTCATCATATACCCAAGTTCCCATGTAGCTTCTTCTAATTTTTGGTTCCTCCATAAAATATTCACCAAGCGAGTGGTCTTGTTCCGTAGAACTTTTTCGCTACGATCCAGAATCTCTATCAGCTGTTCTTCATAAGGAAGATCCGGCTCCAATGGTACATCTTCTGAGCTTAGTACATGTGATGGATTAGGTATGTACATTCTCAAGAGAGATACATGGAACACATACTGAACATGAGAGAGATTCGGTGGAAGTTCCAATCAGTAAGCTACCTACCCAACACAGTCCAGTTTTTCAAAAGGACCAAAATACCTAGGGATCAACTTTCCTTTCTTTACAAATCTAATTAGTCTCTTCCAAGGAGATATTCGTAAGAACACTTTATCACCAACTACAAACTCTAGGTCTTTTTATCGGTTGTCGGCATAACTTTTTTGTCGACTCTGAGCGGCTCTTATGTGTTGTTGAATAGATCTAACATTTTCTATCATTTCATCAACAAGATCAGGTCCTAATAGAATTCTTTCCCCATCTTTTTTCTAGCAAGTTGGTGTCCTGTACTTCTTTCCATAGAGAGCTTCATAAGGAGCCATTTGAATACTAGATTGAAAGATATTATTATATGAAAATCCCACAAAAGGTAGGTGTTGATCCAAACCACCATTTAAATCCATAGAGCAGGCTCTTAACATATCTTCTAGAGTTTGAATTTTTCTCTCAGAATGACCATCTTTCTGAGGATGATAAGCAGTGCTAAAACTCAACTTTGTATCTAAAGTATGCTGAAGACTTCGCCAGAACTTCGAGGTAAACCTCAGATCCCGATCAGATATAATGGAAAGTGGTACTCCATAAAATCTTACCACTACCTTAACATATATCCTGTAAAGACTCGTAAATTTCAAGGGATTTTTTTTAATTTTCTTTTTTATTTTACGAGTATGTAGTTTATTGACGACACCTGATTCCATGGCCCGGTTTGCCCAAAATAAATTTCCAAATTTTAGCTCAGGTACATTCAGTGAACGAATGAGCGAGTTCTTCTAACTTTTGAACTGGTGATCGAAATATAAATCCGAGGGCACCAATGAAACTTCAATGCCTGTAATTTCATAGGAAGAATTTTCCTGGAGTTGTGTTTTCTAGGGAGGAGATGTTAAAATTGTGAGGAATAAAAATAAATTTGTTTTACAATTTATTTTTATTGAATTACCGATGGTTAAGCGTTGTGGAAATGGAAGATGCAAGGAAGTTGGGGTGGGGCCCACACGAGCTCCCACCTCCTTCAATTTTCCCCAACACCCCCTTTATTTCCCCTCTAGAAATTATTTCGTAACTCTTCCACATTAATTTACAGGCCAATAAAATGCATCTTTTATTGGAAAACACAAATTAATTAATTCATGAATTCAATTTGATTTTCAAATTAATGTTGGCATGTTTGTGTGTGAATAAAATAATACAAGGTCTTATTTTATTGTTGGAAGATTCGTTGTGTGGAACAAGGAAGATAACTCTTGCACTTTGAAGAACATATTCTTCCTCGTCGAAGAACACGAAGAACACCGAGTCTACAACGAAGAACTCTGTCACCGTAAGGGGAGATCGTCGTACCGTCTCCTCTCCTCTCTGCAGTCGCTGAGAGATGCCTTCTTCAGAGAATGACGACACGCTGCATCCCTCATCGGGCAAAACCGATGACGCTTACGGAGCCTCGTTCCGCGATGCCATCTTCCGCGACGTCTTTTTACCACGATGAACCTTGTTCGACGACTTCATCGAAGTAGGGGTTGTTTTGAGAATGATAATACTCCCATGTTTGTTTTCCTATAAAACATTAACGCGGACCAACTAATTATCATGTTGATCCACGGATTATTATTTGCGGGTTGGGGATTATCATTTTTCAGGAATTGTTGGGAGTTGTTTCAAACCACTAACGCAGTGCGTGCGGACCAACGAACAAGTCTGAACCCACTATTTTTTCATTCTTCAAGCGTGGAGCATTTGATGATGACAAAACAGGACTGGAATGGCGCTTGGAGGCCTTCGTAGAAAAGTACGGGTCCCGGGAGAGCCGTAGGTGCAGACAACGGGAAAATTGGACCACCGGAGCACATCCAGTGGTCCGTGGAAAATGCTGGCGGCGGCCGACACCGGCTGTCCGCCAGGAGGCGGTAGCGCCCTGGCTCACCGCCAGGAGGAACCGTCACAGTTGAAGCCGCAGCGGCAGGCGGCCTGATCCCGCGGCTGCGCGGGATCCGGAGGAGGTGGACGCGGCACCTGCCGCATCGATGGGGTGCAAAGGGGGGCACACGTCCCCCCCTTCTCGGCCAGCTGGCCGAGCCAGCACAACCCCCCCGGCCAGGCTAGGGCGGGTCGCGCGGATCGGGCCGCGGCGCGCCGCGCCCTGCCGGGCTAGGCCGTGCCCAATCGGGCCGGACCCAGACCCGGGTCGGGTCGCCCCGGTTCGGGCCGACCCAGGGGGGTTGGGGCGGGCCGGGCCCAGACCCCCAATTCGGACTATTTTTAGTCATTTCCCCATAACATGGGCTTCAGAACTTTGATCGATGCATCTTCAGTTGCCTTGGGATCCTTGGATCGAGATGGTCGTTTCGTTATATTACACTTATGGTTTCGGAGAAATTTTGGTACGGCTGGGTTGGTTCGAACACGAAACCAACCGGACCCTCGGAGCGGAAACGCTTATAACTTGAGCTCCAGATGTCTGATTGAAATGACTTAGACTTTGTTTGTTTACTCTTAGTGAGACATACCTTTTGAATTACTCCGCTCAAGGTTTGGACATAGTTAGAGTATGGTCGGGATTGTTTTGACTTAAAAACTAACCGGGCCACTGGGACAATAAAGCCAATAACTCTTAGACCAGGTGTCTGATTGACGCATCGTTTATCACGTTGAGTTCATATTGATGAGGAAAAACTTTGGGATACATCAACTGAGGACTAAGTCTTAGTTGAGGTATCGACCCCTTGGCTCGTGGAGCGGACCCTCCCTGAAACGAGCATGCTCTGTACGGGAACCTTAGAGCTGGCTGCGACGACGACTGCACTTAAATCCTCCGTGGGTTTGGCAGTGACGACAACTGCACTAAAATCTTCCGTGGGTTCGACAGTGACGACAAATGAACTAGGATCCTCTGTGGGTTCGGTAACAACGACGAGTGTACTGAAATCCTCTGTGGGTTCGACAGTGATGACTACTTTTCTTGTATCCTATGTGGGTCCGGCAGTACGTGACTACTGTTCTTGTATCCTATGTGGGTCCAGCAGTATTTGACCTTTTACTTGTATCCTATGTGGGTCCGACAGAGTGGCTGGTCTAGTATCCTATGTGGGCCTGACGACCTAGCTGGTCTAGTATTCTACGTGGGTCCCAACTTAGATGAATCAGTGGCTACATCTGATCATCTCTATCACCTTACAAAGAAGTATACTTGTGTGAGCTGAGTCTTGACATTCAATCATTATCTTTGATATGATTGACTTGTTTCCTATGTGGATTGAGTTATGCCTTCCTTTGTGGATCGGGTTGTACTATCCTGTGTGGACGTGATCGAACATGGGCTCGGATGTTGGAGCCGAACTGGAATTGATGACTTAGGTATATGTATGGGAATATACCTAAGTAGAGTTGGTTGTTACTTCGTGATTGTATCTTTCCTTTTTAGATTATCTTTTCTGGATTCTGGGATACCTTCAGGGGTCTCAGGGTCCCAACTGAGTAGCGTATAATCACCCCTGCACGGGCTATGCCCGCACTATATTGTGTTGGATGCAGACGACGGACATCGCAGATCGTGGTTGAGGCTTGCGGAGCGAGTCAGTACCTGGAGGTGGACCACTGGGCGGGACATACACGGAGTGGACAGCTGGAACTGATGAGCTGAGGAGATTATCTGTACCCACCCTTCAGGTGGGATTTCCATTGGACAGCTCGACATTGCTTCTTTACTTTCAGTTGCTATACTTTATTTTCAGTTGTACTTTAATTTTATTTTGGGTTTGTATTCTGGCCCACTTACTTTTCCGCACTTACTGTTGTACTTAGATTACTTAGTGTTTACTTCTGCTTTCTTACTCTGTGGTGTTTGTTTACTTCATAAAGGCAAGGCCTTCCCCTTTTTGTTGGGATTTATGCCTTGGAGCTAGTCACCCGCCCCTGGCCTATGGAAGGCGGGCTTGGGGTAGTTACGACACGGGTGTCGAGGACGGGTCGTGACAAATTGGTATCAGAAGAGTTCGATTCTACCACTGAACTCAAGACTTTAATATTTCTTTTGTGTGAAGAAATAGTGTTAAGGGTATTGAGTGTGGTTATTAGTCTAGGGAGTCCAGTGTTGGTGTGGTAGCTGATGTATCCATACACCAGGACCCTGACTTCTGATTTCCGACTCAATGCACGAAAACATTTATTTCATGTGTGTTTCAAAAGTTTTCTTTGGGATTACTTTCTGTCAGCTCACCAAGTATATTGTATTGACTGAGGTGCACCTGTTTCTTTTCAGGATGGCCCGACGACGATAGCCAGCTAGGTTCTGAGCATTGTGTGAGACGACAGCCCACCGAGCGACAAGGCCTCGGTGTAGGGCCCTTTTACAGTGGAGGCACTGGCGGTACCTCTACCAGCCGAGCCACCGATTCCCCCAGACCCAGCCGATGAGAGTGCATGTCACCTTAGTGCGCTGCATGAGTTTCAGCATCAGAGACTGCCCATGTTCTGCGGGGAGATAGACCCTCAGCCAGCCGAGGATTGACTGGAAGCTGTTGTTCGAGTTTTCAGGTTAGTGGGGACACCAGCTGACCTCATGGTGATCCTTAAAGCAAGTCTCCTGCACGCAGCAGCAGGCATATGGTGGAGACTGATTCTCCAAGTGCACGATGAGGCATCTCTCCTTTGGACGGACTTTGAGAGCCTCTTCCTCTTAGAGATCGTCCCAACCACCCTCCGTGCGGTGCGCATTCAGGAGCTACTACAACTGCGGCAGGGCAGCATGATGGTAGCGCAGTACTCAGTGAGATTTACTGATCTCTCGTGCTATTCGAAGGACATGGTACGAGACCCATTCTTTTAGGCCCGGAAATTAGAGCAGGGACTGAGGCATGAGATCAGATCATCGATGATATCTCTCTGCATTACGACGCATGCAGGGGTACTGGAGTGATCCCTTCTCACAGAGATCTTTCTTGCTGAGCCTACACTAGGAGGGAGACCTACAGTAGGGCGGCACGTAGTAGAGTCTTCTGCAGCTGGCAGTTGATGGACGTCACATGGGTCCAGGAGGACTAGACCACCAGGCAGACAACCTCTGGACACTGGCTCAGAGGTGCGGGGCACACGGCGCAGATCCAGTCTTACGAGGAGAAGACAGTGCTACGCATGCGGCGGGGTGGGCCACATGGCTCATGACTGCCCGACCCACCGTTCATAGGAGCAGAAAACGGTTGAGGGGCCACCCAAGCAGAGGTAGAGGGTCGACCTTGGAGGTCTGCATAGAGAAGGCAGATGAGGTAGAGGAGCGGGTTGAGCAGCAGGTGGTGGGAGACGCTTTGAGGATTTACGACCACCACCACCAGGAGGTCCACACCGACCATAGGGAGCTGGCGGGCAGAGGCAGGCTCATCTTCAGGCGGCAGAGGCCTACAACCATGGTGCACCAGAGATGATTCGAGGTACTATCTGTGTCTACTCCACCCTTGCTGCAGTTGTTATAGAAACATGACCGAGTCATTCTTTAATTTCCACTACCTTTTTTCGAAGCTCAAAGATTCCAATGGAGCCGTTGGCTCGATCCTTACGGATAGAAACTTCTATGAGGGAAGAATCGATGATTACGCACTCATGCTGGCAGTGTGAGCTTACTCTAGGAGGCGAGAGCATCGGCTGGGATCTTCTTGTTGCAGCGTCGAGGCCTTACGACGTTATCTTGGGCATGGATTGGTTATCTACAGCCCATGCTCAGATCGACTATATTAGGCGCAAGGTGCGATGTGTTCGAACCGATCAGAGCAAGTTCACCTTCACTGGTGATAAGGGAGCCTTTGAAACACAGGATGGACTCACGCAGAGGAGAGGATAGCCGGTCACTCATGATTTGGCTAGCCTCATCATAGGAGCAGTTGACGCGCAGAGTCCGGGTTTTCCTATAGTGGTGGATCAGTATGCGGATGTTTTTCCTGACATCGTTCCAGGACTACCTCCCCACAGAGAGGTAGAGTTTTATATTGACATGTACCCTAGGAAAGCCCCGATATCCACTCCAGCATATCGGATGGCTCCCGTTGAGCTTCGAGAACTATGGGTACAACTGGAGGACTTCCAGGTAAAGGGATTCATCCGACCCAGTGCTTCACCCTGGGCTTCCCCAATTTTGTTCGCCATGAAGGTGGACGAGAGCTTGTGACTGTGTGTCAATTATCGTTGCCTGAACCAGGTGACCGTGAGGAACAAGTATCCACTACCGAGGATTGAAGACCTCTTCGATCAGCTCATGGGATCACAGTGGTTCTCAGAGATAGACCTCCGGTCTGACTATCATTATCTCAGAGTACAAGATGAGGACGTGCAGAAGACAAACTTCGGATGTTGGTATGGCCACTATGAGTTCTTGGTTATGCCTTTCGGTGTAACCAATGCACTAGTAGTGTTCATGAGCCTCATGAACAGGATCTTTCAACCTTACCTCGATCTATTTTTCATGGTCTTCATTGATGACATTATGATATACTCGACCACTGAGGTGGAGTATGCCTACCACTTCCGGGTTGTACTAGACACACTCTGAGAGCACCAGTCTTATGGTAAGTTCTTGAAGTGCCAGTTCTGGTTACGTGAGGTCCACTTCTTGGGACACATCATCTCTGAGGTGGGAGTTGTGGTGGATCCTGCGAAGATCGAGGCAGTGCTAGTTTGGGATCCACCCAGGAGCATGAAGGAGGTGCGGAGTTTCTTGGGTCCAGCTGGATACTACCAGAGGCTTGTTCTAGACTTCTCCAGAGTTGCAGGACCACTTTCAGCTTTGACGAAGAAGGGGAAACCCTTCGTGTGGTCAGATAGATGTCAGTAGAGATTCCAGGAGATGAGATAGAGGTTGACCAGCACACCTATATTAAGGCTACTGGAGGAGGGAGTTGGGTACGTAGTCTACTGCGATGAATTTGGAACCAGACTTGGATGTTTCTTGATGTTGGAGCGGGCAGTGATTTCCTATGGATCACGATAGTTGAGGCAGCATGAGCAGAACTACGCTACCCATGACCTGGAGTTAGCAGCAGTGGTCTTCACTCTAAATATGTAGCGACACTATCTGATTGGAGAGTGCTTTACAATCTACTATGACCACCAGAGTCTTAGGTACATATTCTCGCCGAAGGACCTGAACCTGAGACAGTGGCGATGGCTCGAGTTCCTCCAGAACTATGACTTTGAGATAGTCTATACTCCAGGAATGGGGAACATAGTGGCTGATGCACTCAGCAGGAGGGCGGACATTCAGCTACTTAAGGAGGTGACAGAGCATCTAGCCTCTTTGCAGATATCCTTCGTGGATAGAGATGGTGTAGCCTTTCTTCAGTCACTCACAATCACTCCTCCACTTTTTCATTAGGTCAGAGAGGCGCAGCGTGGCGACGTTGAATGTGAGACGCGGCGTGCACAGATATCCTCAGGATAGGAATCTGATGGATTCTCTATGGGAGGACAGCACATCGTCCTTTTCAGAGGACGTACCATGGTACCAGCTACTTTACAGAAGTAGGTTCTGAGGGAGTTTCACACTTCCCTTTTAGCGGTACATCCAGGAGTGGAAAAGATGTACCAGGATCTCAGACGACAGCACTGGTGGCTGGGAGTGAAGAAGGCTGTAGCAGAGTTTGTTTCTCGATGCATCACCTGCCAGCCGGTGAAGGTGGAGCACCAGGTACCAGCAGGCTTGATACAAACCTTGGAGGTCCCATAGTGGATGTGGTATGGTATATCTATGGATTTCATGACTGGACTTCCACGTACATCCAGAGGTCACGACTCCATTTGGGTGATTGTCGACCGACTCACCATGTCGGCCCACTTCTTACCCATCAGAGAGCAGGGTTCAGTGGAGAGCATGGGATGCCTCTATGTTCAGGAGATTGTATGGCTTCATGGTGTGCCATCATCTATTGTCTCCGATCGATATGCTCGCTTTAATTCCCGACATTGGAAGGGGTTGTAGGATGCATTTGGGACACAACTGCATCTCAGCACCACCTTTCACCCTCAGACAGATGGTCAGACAGAGAGGACCATTTAGACTCTTGATGACAGGCTCCGTGCATGTTTCCTCGACTTTGGTCGTAGCTAAGAGGATCACATACCTTTGGTGGAGTTTTCTTACAACAACAACTACCACTCCACCATCAGGATGACACCATTCGAGGCACTGTACAGCCGACCTTGTAGATCACCTATGTGCTGGACAGACCCTGGGGAGTCAGCACTTGTGGGACCATAGATTGTCCAGGCCACGACGGAGAAGGTCCCGGTCATCCAGGAGCGGATGAGGGAAAATCAGAGCCGAAAGAAGTTTTTTTCTCACAGGAGGCGGAGACCACTAGAGTTCGAGGATGGCGACCACGTCTTCTTGAGGGTCTCACCACGACGTGGATTATGAATATTTGGCTGGGGTGGCAAGTTATCTCCATGCTTCATCGGACCTTTCCTAGTTCTCAGCAAGATAGGTGAGGTGTCTTATCGCCTGGATCTACCACCTCAGTTGCACCGTGTGCACGACGTCTTCCACGTATCTCAGCTGATGAGATACGTGCATGACCCAATGCATATCATCGACCATGGGGAGCTAGACATTGACGATGGGGCGACTTTTGTAGAGGTCCCGATGGAGATAGAGGATTAAAAGGAGTGGGTCCTACGTGGGTGGTCAATTCCACTACTGTGAATCAGATGGCAGCACGGGAACCTCCAGGAGAGCACTTGGGGGTGGGAGGCTCAGATGCATGCTCAGTACCCTCATTTTTCCCCCTAGTTTGTGATGTATATTTATGGGGACATAAAGCCCTGGGGTGGGGGTAATGTAACGAATCATAAATTTCAAGGGATTTTTTTTAATTTTCTTTGGTATTTTACGAGTATGCAGTTTCTGACGGCACCTAATTCTGAGTCCCGGTGTGTCCAGAATCAATTTCCGAAGTTTAGATCGGGTACGTTTAGTGAAAAAAGGAGCGGGATTTTTTCTAAATTTTGAACTGGTGCTCAGAATCGAAATCTGAGGGCACCTATGAAACCGCAGCGCCGATAATTTCTTAGGAAGACTTTTCCTGGAGTTGCGTTTGCTCGGGAGGAGATGTTAAAAATGGGAGGAATAAAAATAAAATTGTTTTACAATTTTTTTTTTACCGATGTTTAAGCTTTGTGGAAAGGGAAGATGAAAGGAAGTTGGTGTGGGGCCCACTTGAGCCCCCACCTCCTTCAATTTTCCCTATCACCCCATTTATTTCCCCTCTAGAAATTATTTCGTAACTCTTCCACATTAATTTACAGGCTAATAAAACGCCTCGTTAATTGGACAACACACGTTAATTATTTCGTGAATTCAACTTGATTTCCAAATTAATGTTGGCATGTGTGTGTGTGAATAAAGTAAGACAAGGTCTTATTTTATTGTTGTTGGATTTGTTGTGTGGAACAAGGAAGAGAACTCTTGCACTCTGATGAACATCATCTTTCTTGTCGAAGAACCCGAAGAACACCGAGTCTACAACGAAGAACTCCGTCACTACAAGGGGAGATCGTCGTACCGTCTCCTCTCCTCTCCGTAGCCGCTGAGAGATGCCTTCTTCGGAGAATGAAGACGTGCCGAATCCTTCATCGGGAAAACACTGATGATGCTTACGGATCCTCATTCCATGACGCCATCTTCCGCGACGTCTTTTTCCCGCGACGAACCTCGTTCGACGACTTCATCGAGGTAGGGGTTGTTTTGAGAATGATAATACTCCCATGTTTGTTTTCCTCTAAAACATGAAGGTGGTCCAAATAATTATCTAGTTGATCCGCAGATTATTATTTGTGGGTTGGGGATTATCATTTTCCTGGAATTGTTGGGAGTTGTTTCAAACCAATAACGCGGTGGGTGCACACAACGAACAAGTCCGAACCCACCTTTTTTCTGTTCTTCATGTGCGGAGAATTTGACGATGATGAAACGGGACCAGAATGGTGATTTCAGGCCTTCAAAGTAGAGTACGGGTCCTGGGAGAGCCGTAGGCACAGACGGCGGGTAAATCGCACCACCGTAGCGCGTCTGGTGGTCGGTAGAAAACACTGACGGCACGCCACGCCGGCACGGAGGCGCCGGTGGCTGGAGGCAGCGGCCGACACCGGCCGGCCGCCAGGAGGCTGCGGCACCCCGGCTCACCACCAGGAGGAATGGTCGTGGCTTCAGCCACAACGGCAGGTGGTCGGATCCCACGACCGCAAGTGATCTTGAGTAGGAGGACGCGACACCTACCGCGTCCGTGGGGCGCAAAGGGGGGAAACGTGTCCCCCATGTCATGGCCCGCAGGTCGAGCCAGCGCGAACCCCCCCCCCCCCCCCCACCCCCCGGCCGGGCCGGACCCGGTCCAGGGTCCGGTCGCCCGGTTCGGGCTGACCTGGGGGGTGGGGGGGTGGGGGGTTGGGCCGGGCCGAGCCCAGACCCCATTAAGGATTGTTTTCAGTAATTTTCCCATATCTTGGGTTTCAGACCTCTAATAGATGCACCTTTAGTTGCATGGGGATCCCTGGATCGAGACGGTCTTTTCGGTATATTAAACACAGGGTTTCAGAGAACATTGGTTATGACCGGGTTGGTTTGAACACGAAACCAACCGGACCCTCGGAGCAGAAGCAATTATAACTTGAGCTCCGGACGTCCGATGGACGTGTCTTCGACTTTGTTGGTTTCCTCTTAGTGAGACTGACCATTTGTCTTACTACTCTCAGGGTTTGGACAAAGTTGGAGTACAGTCGAGTTTGTTTTTACGTAAAAACTAATCAGGCCCCTGAGACGAAAAAACCAATAACTCTTAGACTGGGCGTCTGATTGACGCGCTGTCTGTCACATTGAGTTCTTATAGAGGAGGAAGAAATTTGGGATACATAAACTCTGGACTAAGTGTCAGTTGATGTATCTAAACTTTGTCTCATGGAGTGGACCCTCCCGGAAATGAGCATGCTGTGTGCAGGAACCCTAGAGCTGGCTACAACTACGACTACACTGAAATCCTCCTTGGGTTCGGCAGTGACGACGACTGCACTGAAATCCTCCTTGGGTTCGGCAGTGATGATGAATGTACAAGGATCCTCCGTGGGTTCGACAACGACGAAGACCGTACTGAAATCCTCTATGGGTTTGACGATGAGGACTACTGTTCTTGTATCCTATGTGGGTTCGGCAGTACGTGACTAATTTTCTTGTATCCTACGTGGGTCCGGACGTATTTGACTCTGTACCTGTATCCTACGTGGGTTTGAAAGAGTGGCTGGTCTTGTATTCTACGTGGGTCCAACAACCTAGCTGGACTAGTATCCTACGTGGGTCCAAGCTTAGATGAATAAGTGGCTACATCTGATCATCTCTATCACCTTATAATGAAGTACACTTGTGTGAGATGAGTCTTGACTTTCAATCAGTATCTTCGATTTGATTGACTTGTTTCCTATGTGGATTGAGTTGTGATTCCCATTGTGGATTGGGTTGTTCTATCCTATGTGGACTTGATCGAACTTGGGATCAGATGTTGGATCTGAACTGGAATTGATGACTTAGGTATATGTATGGGAATATACCTAAGTAGATTTGGTTGATACTTCGTGATTGTATCTTTCCTTTTTGGATTATCTTTTGTGGATTCTGGGAGACCTTCGGGGGTCTCGGGGTCCCTACTGAGTAGCGTGTACTCACCCCTGCACGGGCTATGCCCGCACTAAGTTGTGTTGGATGCAGAAGACGGACAACGCTGATCGTGGTTGAGGCTGGCGGAGCGAGTCGGTACCTAGAGGTGGACCACTGGGCGGGACGTACACTGAGTGGACATCTAGGCTCGAGGAGTTGAGGAGATTATCTGTACCCACCCTTCAGGTGGGAGTTCCAGTTGACGGATCAACGTTGCTACTTTACATTAAGTTGTTTTACTTTCTTTTTAGTTGTACTTTACTCTCAGTTTTTCTTTTTATTCTGGCCCACTTACTTTTCCGCACTTACTATTGTACTCAGTTTACTTAGTGTTTACTTCTGTTTTCTTACTCTGTGCTGTTTGTTTACTTTATAAAGGCAATTCCTTCCCCTTTTTCAGGATTTACTCCTTGGTGTTTGATATAGCAAATATTTTCAATTAATTTATATTTAATATCACTATTTTAAACTCACAAAAGTGTTCCTCTAAGATGAATTGTTTCATTTTTATGATAATGGTTTTATTTTGAGCTGAATAGTAAAAATTACCCATTTTGGATTTTTAACAGTTTTAACGTATTTCTGTAGTTTGGCCATAACATTAAGTACACTGATCGAAATTAAAAAATTATTTCTTTTCCAGATTCTACACATCCAGGTCTTCATTTACTAGTTTTGGACTAAAAGCTGAATCGGCCATATGAAGCTCAAAAGAAGCTCACAAGTTGGCTCAAGAAAACTTTTTCCAGTTATGCCTAGTTTTGGTGTGGGATCCATAACTCATCCATTTTGGGCCCAAAGCTTGTAAAATTAAGTGGGTGGACGTAAAAAGTGTTTTGGAGCATCTGTTATTAAGGAAGAACCACGTGATTCGTCCGTTTGAGGGTCCATTAAAGCTTCCTAAGCCGGGATTTGGCGTTTTGGAGATTCTGACTAGACAGAATAAATGATCAGAGTAAAAGAGCCATAACTCTCAGAATACCTATTAAAATCCGTTGGGATTTTGTGGGGACACGACCAAGCCAATTATGAACAACATTGAAGAAGGGATCAATGTGTTACAAGGTCATTTATTGGGTCCACAACACAACAACATTCGGAGGACAGAAATATGGCTATAAAAGGAGGAGAGCTCCTCCTCCTCAAAAAAACGTCTGACTCTCCATCCCATTCCTTCTGGGACACCAAGGAGAATAACTTCTCAGAATTTTCCTTTATTTATTTTCTTTTAAAATGTATCTCCTCCCCCGAATTATCTCTCCTACCCCATCCATGGAGGGGTAGTTTCATTTAAGTGATCGGAATGAGGGGAGGCTGGACCTATGTGTTGTGTTTGAGTTTTTGTGCTTGAAATTAATAAAATTTGTTCTTCTTTCTTCGTCTTGTTCCAATTCTTAATTCAGTATTAAATTCTGAATGTGGTTGTGTTAAGGTTTTGATTCTGAAATTATAAATTGCTTTGGTCGATGATCATATCTCCCTCCACCCAATTCTAATCTGTATACGGTGGAACATGATTATGGTTCAGTGGTGATTGCTCGACGGTTGTCAAGCACTTGTGTATGATTGTATGCCGAAATCTTGGTTTATTAGGGAACAAAAATTCCAGGTCTAAGATTGCTCTAATTAATCAAGAGACCATCTAAAACCTTAAACACATTGGAAGGAGGATATACCAATCTAAGGTTTTAGAATGGAAAATTCTCATCACATCTCTTTTACCAGTTTAAGGAAGAAGAAGAGATAAAATTTGGAAACCATGATGGCACAACACTAAGTCTATCCGAACCCAATCTGATCACCATCTTTATCATTTTTTAAAATCAATCAATTTCCATTGTTTGTTTCTCTCATAGTCATTCAAATTAATTAAAATCAATCTTTTTACGAAAACCAACAAAAAGTGACAACCTTGTTTTGTGTGCACTCTTCTTCGGGAGACTACCTAGGATCAACTACTATACTATACTTAGGTAAATAAAATATTGTTTTTCCATGCCCCATGACAGGCGTGCGTTAAACATGGCACTGTTTCCGGGGAGGATGTGCCAGAACCTATTCGTAAATATTTGACTTTTTCAAATTTAAAAACAAATTTAAAAAAAAAAATTCTTTTTTCCATGATGTATTCAAATTCAAATTTTTATTCATGGGAAGATTACTCGCAGGTGCAATATCAAGAACCAGAAATTGATTATCATGATCTCAATGATTGGGTTGAAAGGATTAGTAATAATTTGGATGATTTGGGTAGAAAAATGGAATGGGCATTGGACTTTGTTCGTGCAATGATGGAGCAACCCGACCCTGGGCTGGAGAAAGAACTTGAGAAAGTGGTGGAAGAAATTTCACCACTCATCACTGAAGAACTAGAGGAGGTAAATGTTGAGATACCTGAAGACTCATTCATCATCACTCAACCAATTCTACCCGAGATTGATGAAAAAGAAGATGACTTCCCTACTAAGCTACATGTGGGAGATCAACAAGAATTGGAATGAATGTGAGGAACTTATTGATCTTCCCAATCCTTGAAAATAAGAAGAGCCAGCACCGTAGAAGGAAGACACCACCCAATTGGTGAAATTTGAAGTCAAGATGGAGGAGCCCGACTACCTCCCTCCATCCAGTGATAATCAAATCCAAGAGGCACATTCAACTGAAGAAGTGATTGAACCAGACCCAACTCAGGGAGATGATCCTTCCATAAACTCTACCTTTTCTAATTTAATTCAATCTGATTTGAGAATCACTCCTTATAATTTTGAATTTTCAGATTTGGTCAATCCTTACATTGCCTTAGAAGAAGATGAAAAAGAATATGCACCTGTTGAGGAACACCCGGAGCTCCCTGAAGATATTGATCATCTACTTGATGAAGTGCATGAAGAGAAACAAGTGGCTATTAATGAAGAACCAAATCTAAAATCTTCCTACCTTAAAAGGGAAGATTTTGAAATTAATATTTCAAATTTAAATGTTGAATCTCCCTTTGATTATTCTTTTCATGCAGCACATCTGGAGAAACCAATATATTTTGATGAAGACGTTGCACAAGTAGCAACTGAAGAGGAGGTGGTTCCATACTTCATCCTACCCCCGCCATGCAATAGGTTTCTAATTGTGAAGGGGGAAGATCTGGTGTACTCAATACATGGAATTATCATCAGAAAGGAAAAAATACATTCTGGAAAGAAGAATTGTTTTGGTTCATGAGAAAGAAACCTCACCCACCATCAGATTGGGGATAACTGATTAGAACTGCCCCTCTGGAGGCAGTCAAAACCCAGGGCCCAATTGGGGGATTAAACCCAGATTTATCCTTATTTTCTTATTCAATTTCCATTTCCATTTCTTATAATAAATTTCTTATGTTAACTTTTTTACTTTTTTAGGTTTTCAAAGAGAAAAACATAGGAGCTTAACTCAACGTTGCACTACCAATAAATCATGTCCATTAATTAAGAGGGTGTAGTGGGATTATACATCGTGAAGAAAACGATCCATTTGATAGGGGAGTAAGAGTTTCAATTCTATATTATCCAACTATATTCTCTACATTTTTAGTCTTTTAAATAATTAATCAAAAAAAATGCATGCCCACGCTTGAATTCATGTTTTACTTGACATCTCTAGGAGACATGAGATTCATAGAAATCAAGTGATTCTATGTTTTAGATTTCAATGTTAATGAGATTGAATGATTAAAATGGATAATTGGATGATTAAAGTGAAGCAAGGATATTGAAATAAGGACTCATGATTTAAGGGAATTAATTGATTCATGTAAATGAAATTTCCCTTCCATTTTTCATTCTTTGAATTTCTGAAATTCATGTGAATTAATTTGTTATTATTAATCATGCCATAAGTTATTTTCCAATATCATATTCTCATTCCTGAGAGGATTTATAGACCAAATATTTCTTATTTTATCTTGAGCATATTTCTTGAGTGATCTTGGGACGTGCCACCTGCTAGAACTTGTATTGAAACCTTTCAAAGCTATGACTGTACAAAACCACATTTAAAATGATTGAGGCATATCTTTGGCTAGACACATTTTATCCTAAGACCAACATTTACATTTATCCTTTGTAAGCCCTTAGATTCCATGAATTTCCTTATAGGTTTCAGCCACATTACAATCTAATTTTTCCTTACCTACCTGCACTTTTAGTATTTTTGCATGGTTATTTCAAGTTTGAGTGTGGGGGAAGGGCCTTTCGTGTGCGTTCCTTGGGATATGTATCATTTTTGGGTGGTGTAATGTGTGCATCATCATTTTGGGAAATGTATTATTAGAAAATTGGCCATGATTCATCATTTCATTATGCTTCTTTCATTTCATCCGGTTCTCCATTAAAAAAAGAAAAAAAATAAAAATAAAGTTGTGCCTGTCTGGAGCTTTATAAAAAAAAATTAAATCTATGCGTGTCCGGAGCTTTACAAAAAAAAAATAAAGCTATGCCTTTCTGGAGCTTTACAATAAAACAGGGAGAACTTGGATGATAACATTCTTTGTAATCATTTATTGACTCATGACCCATGTCATTGAAAGGGGAGTGGTGTTGTGATTCACATTTCAAGGGGATTTGAGTCAGGTTCATCTTGTGTTTTCACATGATTAATCATGCATTATACATAAGAGTCAAACCTCCTACCTCTGGCCTTAAATTATTTCAATCATTTACCCACCAACCCTAAGCCACAAAGTCATTTGAACCTTTATTGTAAGTCCTCGTAATTTTATGTGTGTTTTGTCTTTACAAAGTGGAGAAAGTAGTTACTTTACAAGCCTATGGGTAAGGAGCATGTTCTTATGATATGAGCATAACTCCACTATTAATTGTATCATGAGTGATGATAGAAAAGATTCAAAAGTGAGTTAGATCATGATTTGACATGTTTAATAATAATAAATTGAGAAGCTTGAATGAATGAAAGAAGAAGCATCATTATTTTTCAAAGGGAAAAAGTAAAATGCATGAATTGATTGTTTCGTTGAAAAATGGGAAATTAAATTTTCATTTTTGTGGAACTGGAAAATTTGATTCGACATTGATAATCATTTGATTTTATTTCATTTGAAATTTAAATATTGGTGACATTGGTGCCCTTTGAATTCCATGTTGAGATTTTATGCTTGAGGACAAGCATAGTTTAAGTGTGGGGGAATTGATAGATCAAATATTTTAAATTAATTTATATTGAATATTACTGTTTTGAACTCACAAAAGTGTTCCTCTAAGATGAATTGTTTCATTTTTATGATAATGGTGTTATTTTGAGCTGAATAGTAAAAATTGGCCATTTTAGATTTTTAACAGTTTTAACTTATTTCTGTAGTTTTTCCATAACATTAACTAAACTGATCCAAATTGAAAAATTATTTCTCTTCCAGATTCTACACATCCATTTATTCATTTACTAGTTTTGTACTAAAAGCTGAATCGGCCATATGGAAGCTCAAAAGAAGCTCACAAGTTGGCTCAAGGAAACTATTTCCAGTTCTTCCTAGTTTTGGTGTGGGATCCATAAATCATCCATTGTGATCCCAACGCTTGTAATATTAAATGGGTGGACTCTCAAGGCGTTTTGGAGAATCTTTTATTAAGGAATCACCACGGGATTCGTCCGTTTGAGGGTCCATTAAAGCTTCCTAAGCCGGGATTTGGCGTTTTGGAGATTCTGACTGGACAAAATAAATGATCAGAGTAAAAGAACCATAACTCTTGGAATACATGTCCAAATCCTATGGTATTTTTTGGGGACACGTCCAAGACAATTATGAACAACATTGAAGAAGGGCGCAATGCGTGAAGGGGTCATTTATTGGGTCCACAACGTGACAAAATTCAGAGGATAGAAATCTGGCTATAAAAGGAGGAGAGCTCCTCCTCCTCAAAAAAACATCTGACTCTCCATCCCATTCCTTCTGGGACACCAAGGAGAAGAACTTCTCAGCTTTTTCTTTTATTTATTTTGTTTTAAAATGTCTCTCATCTCCCCAATTATCTCTTTTACCCCATCCATGGAGGGGTAGTTTCATTTGAGTGATCAGAAAGAGGGGAGGATGGACCTATGTGTTGTGTTTGAGTTTTTGTGCTTGAAATGAATAAAATTTGTTCTTCTTTCATCTTATGGTTCCAATTCCTAATTCTGTATTAAATTCCGAATGCGGTTGTGTTAAGGTTTTGATTCTGAAATTATAAATTTCTTTGGTTGATGATCACATCTCCCTCCACCCAATTCTAATCTGTATACGGTGGAACGTGATTAGGGTTGGGTGGTGATTGCTCGTCGGTTGTCAAGAACGTGTGTAGGATTGTATGTCAAAATCTTGGTTTATTAGGGAAAAACAATTCCAAGTCTAGTATTTCTCTAATTAATCAAGAGACCATCTACAAACCTAAACATATTGGAAGGAGGATAGACCAATCTAAGGTTTTAGAAAGGAAAATTCTCATCACATCTCTTTTACTAGTTTAAGGAAGAAGAAGAGATAAAATTTGGAAACCATGATGGCACAACACTATGTCTAGCCGAACCCAATCTGATCACTGTCTCTATCATTTATTAAAATCAATCAATTTTTGTTGTTTTTTTCTCTCATAGTCATTCAAATTAATTAAAACCAATCTTTTTATGAAAACCAACAAAAAGTGACAACCTTATTTTGTGTGCACTCGTCTTCGGGAGACTACCGAGGATCAACTGCTATACTATACATAGGTAAATAAAATATTGTTTTGCCACACACCACGATAGGCGTGCATTAGTGTTAGTCGCTAGCCCCTTGCCTATGGAAGGCGGGCTTGGGGTAGTCACGAAACGGGTCCCGAGGACGGGTCATGACATATCCTGGCAAGATGATCCATAGATAAATCTTCTCTAATAGCAATGAAGTGTACCGACTTCATAAGACGATCAACTATAACCCAGATAAAATTATTTCCTTTAGATGATTTAGGAAGTCTGGTGACAAAGTCCATAGTGATATTTTCCCATTTCCATTCAGGTATGAGTAATGGTTGTAACATCCCCTTATACTTCTGCCTCTCAGCTTTAACTTGCTGACAAACCAAGTATCGAGAGACATATTGAGCAACATCTCTTTTCATGCCATCCCACTGGAAGTACTCTTTCAGGTCTCTATACATCTTCAGACTTCCAGGATGAATTGAGAATGAAGAGATGTGAGCCTCATCCAACATCTCCTTCTTTAATTCTGGGATGGGAGGAACACAAACCCGATTCCTGAACCTTATTATCCCATCACAATAAAGGTTGAATTCAGGAATATTTCTCACCTTCTTTTGTAACTGTACATCTTCTTTCTGTGCCTCTTTAATCATCACATGTATAGATGGTTGAACATTCATTTGAGAAAGATATGATTTCTCCCCTTCCATTATAATTCTAAGATCCATCCTTTATAAATCTATAAATATTGGATCTTTTGAGATCCTCATCATGGATAAGCTAGCTTGGTCTTATCGACTTAATGAATCTGCAACCTTGTTTGCTTTCCCAGGGTGATAATGAATTGAGCAGTCGTAGTCCTTAATCCACTCCAACCATCTTCTTTGGCACGTATTCTTCTCCTTTTGTGTGAAAATATACTGTAAACATTAATGATCAATATAAATATCACACCTTTAACCATATTGATAATGACTCCATATTTTTAATGAAAATATTACCGCAGCTAACTCCAAATCATGAGTTGGGTAATTTTTCTCATGGATTTTTAACTGTCGTGAGGCATAAGCTATAACCATATCATTTTGAATGAGAAAACACCCCAGTCCCTTCTTGGATGCATCACTATAGATCACAATCCTTTCTCCACTACATGGAAGTGTGAGCACAGGTGCACAGGATAACCATAATTTTAACTCTTTGAAATTATCTTCACACTCCTCCGTCCAAATGAACATAACTCCTTTTCGAGTCGACCTGGTGAGTGGGATAGATAATATTGAAAAATCTTTCACAAAACGTCGATAGTATCCAACCAGACCAAGAAAACTTCGGATCTCTGTTACCGTTGTTGGTCTCGACCATCTTTCGATAACCTCTCTTTTTGCTGGATCCACATATATCCCCTCTTTTGAGATTATGTGACCCAAAAATGCAAATTTTTGAACCAAAAATTCACTCTTGGTAAATTTGGCATAACGATTCTCCTTTCTCATGGTCTTCAATACAATTTTCAAGTGATCTTTGTGTTCTTACTTTCTCTTTGAATAGACAAGAATATTGTCTATAAATACTTCCACAAACTGATCAAGATAGTCTCTAAAGACTCTATTAATTAGATCCATGAAGATATAAGTGGAATTTATAAGACTAAATGACATCAGTATAAATTCATAGTGTCCATACCATGTATGTAAAGCCGTCATTGGTATATCCTCCCTTTTGACCCCTAATTGATGATACCCTGAATGAAGATCAATCTTGGAAACATATTGTGATTTGTGTAGTTGGTCAAATAAGTCATCAATGCATGGGAGAGGATATTTTTTCTTGATTGTGATTTTGTTTTGTTCTCGATAATCAATGAAGAGTCTCATTGATCCATCTTTCTTCATAACAAACCGAACAGTTTCTCCCCAAGGTGATGCAATAGGGCGTATGAATCCATTATCAACATTATCGTGGAGTTTCTTCTTCAATTCCTGCAACTCAATTGGGGCCATACTATAAGGTGTCATTGAAATGGGCATAGAACTCGGTATGAGTTCAATTGAAAACTCAGATTCATGATTTGGTGGAAGACCTTGCAATTCCTCTAGAAAGACATCATTAAACTCTCGTATAATGGGCATATTATTAATCGTGAGTTTCTTGCCAACCATTTGAGATAAATAACCTTAATTTATTGGAATCAAGACCATAAGATAGTAGAAATTCCCACTGGAAGGTTATATTCATCATTACATTGATTGATGATCATAGATTGATCAGGAATATGAAATGTGACTTCCCTTCTTTGGCAATCGATATGAGCTCCATATAAGGAAAGCCAATCCATGCCAAGAATCAAATAAAATTACACTATAGGAAGGATCACAAGATTTTCAGGAAGCACTTTCCCACAAACTTCAATGGGAGAATAATTGTAAACTTTTGATGCGACTATTGTGCCATTAGGGGTTGTCACAGCTAACTCAACATCTAACTGTTGAGGTAGTACGATGATACCCTTAGAAAAGTTTTCAAAAATAAAAGAGTGGGTGGATATATAATAAAATAAAACATTTGATACTTTAGAGTAGATGGTAAGTGTACATTTCATCAATTCATTATCATACTCCACATCACTGATAGAAATTGCATGTGACTTTCCTTTGTCTTTGGCCTTAAGAGTTTGTTGGCATCGATCATCATCCACAAACCATGGATTAGGGCATTGATTAACATAATTCCCCATTTCCTTGCACTTGTAACATTGATGTTTAGGAGGTTCACTATGTGTAGCCTTTTCTTTGTTCTCATCACTAGACATCTTCTTCCCATCATTGCGGCATTCAATTGCCCGATGACCTTCTTTTCCACATTTGAAACATTTACTTGTCCCTTTTAGACAACTCCCTCCATGTTTCTTAACAAAATTTGTGAATAAGGGGAAACTCATCTAATATTCACTATACTCTTTAGATTTTACTTTGAATTCCATTTTCCTCTTCTTATCAAATGCATATGACTGATGGGTTACTCTAATCCCCATCTCAACCTTGAGAGCTCATCGAATGCTTTCCTCATAGCTATTGAAGTCCCTTATGGATAACGCCCTTCGAAGACTGGGTTTTAAGCCACTAATGAATCGATCGATCTTATTCTCAGGTTGGATAATTATTCTGGAATCATACCTTGCATGTCTTGTAAAATTTTCTTTATAGGTACCAACAGATTCATCATCCTTTTGCTTCAGTTCAAGAAACTCCTTCTCCATATTTTTTCAAAGAATATGAGGGATGTACTTATTGAAAAGTATGTTCTTGAACTCGTCCCATTCCATAGACTCAATCTCATCCCCTTGACTCGTATTCTTAAAAATATTCCATAATTGATCAGCTTCACCTTCCAAACGATATACTGCTAAGATGACTTCATCTTGTTCAGAACATTATAGAACTGAAAATATCTTTTCAACGGTACTGATCCACAATTCAACAACTAATGGATCAGTAGACCCACTGAATGAGGGTGGACGCTGCCTCATGAAGGATTCAACAGATTTTTTCTCCTTCCATTTCTCATTCTGAAGTCCTGTATGATTCATATCTAGAGAATGTTGTGTGAGCATGGATACAAGATTTTGAATTCCCGCTCCCATAACATTTTTTTGCTCAGGGGGACAACAATTACATTTCCCATCACATTCCGCATTCACACGATTCCTTTGGGTTCCATACATTGACTAAAACCAAGAAGAATAATGTGAGAGACACTAATTATAACAGGAAAACAACATAATCAGTAATAAAATTTCATACATTATGGTTTTATCATAGATTATTCATGGGCATTTCTAAAACACTATGATTTTGTCCTATGCTTAGACATATCCTTAGGGTTCTTACTAAGGCTTTCACATCCTAGTTAAAAAAGGTTGACTATAACCTCCCTCTGATACCAACTATAATGAACCATACTTTACATACATGGTTATTACTTCAGAATTGAAGAATACTTATTACAACCTATAATAGAACCATGAAAGGACCGTATAGGTATAGTGTCTTTTGAAACTAGGAAACATAAACAAATGGTTCATACATCATCTACATTGTCTCCCGTTTATTTAATCATATCTAGAGTCCCTTTTAGAATATCCTACTTAATAACCTTTTTCCTGAACTAGGAATGAAGACATTCAAAAGGGTGAGCTCAAATGCTCAGTAAGGGTAAACAAAGGAAATTTCATATTCAAAAGAATATAGCATTTCAAAAATCATAACCTATAAAAGAGATCATAATATCATAACATGGGATAAATCATAGTAGTTAAATGTATTCCCAATAATCATAACATAAAACACGAAACTTTGTGGCATACACACATAATCATAGAAAATCATTTTTTATTAGTCAAGACTCATTTCCAAGACTATCATAGCGGAAAAAGTCCATTTCTGAACCGAGTTCACTCCTCATTACAGTCCTGTATCACTGGACCAGATCAACTTGTTGTTCTAGCCATGTCTATCTCATAAGATATAAATCATTACCCAATGCATTGGAGGGAGATATAGGTCCCACCCATCTCATAATGAAACCATTCTTATGTGAGCCAAAAAATCATAAATCATATAATTACCCATGTAATAAAAATGGGATTTTTAAACATCATTCCATCATAAAATAATCCATATAAGATAAAAGGACATCAAAAAATTAATTCCATTATAATATAATCAAATCAATGTAAAAATAGGGATATAAATAGAACCCTATATTATCTTATATGGAAAATAATTTTGATAAAACTCATGAACTCCATTCTTGAGGAAAATCTATTTTCTACTTCAAAAACATTTTTCCTTTCTTACCATGTCATACAATTTTAAAATAAAATAAGTTGATTAAAAATCAACATGAAAACTTGTAAATTAAGCTTCATTGAAATAATGTTATAAGAAATCATAAAAATCCATTCATGCCTTAAATTTAAAAAATCATTCTTCTCGTACTTTGGCTGGAAAAGTAAAAAAGTACCTCATACTAAAAACAAAAAAAATATTCCTTTCATATATTTTACAAAAAACTCCCCAATGGGTAAATTTGGATTTAAAAAATTGTATGAGGATAGAAATAATATTATATATTGAGGAAACATGGGTGTGGATGATAAATATTCCACAGTAAATTCTGAAGTATAAATAATCTCGGATAAAAATGAGATTGTGAGATTTTCCCGTATCATTTATAATTTTTTGAAAAATAGAAGCATATGTAAATATCATATCCTTAATATTAAAAATCATAAAACACTCATGTGAAGCTTAAACATAATACAAAAGAAATTGTTGGTGATTAGGGCATATGTTTCACAGAAATAAAAGCGAGAAAAAAATAATCCCTTACCTTAGGTCCGATTTTCTTCGTATGTATCTGAACCACCTGCATAATGATTTAAATAATGCCATTTACATATTACAGAATCATATTGATTGTTATGATATCATATATGGTCATATTCTTATCTTCTTATTAGTAATATTTGATTTCTACTTGTTATTTAGGTGTTCATTGTTTTATGTTCTTATGCACGTTTTGTCAAATAAATTCTTATTATTCTTTTTAGGTTATAGATACATCATTTCCAGAATGTTATTAGGGTAATATAAATCATATTTATTCATTCAATTCATTTATATAATCATTATTCAATGAAGATCATGTAGAACGAGTCGCATCACATCGTGGAGACGGTAGGCCGTACGTACACATGAGTGATGATATCGTTCCCATGATTGTGGAATTGAATTTAAGTGTATGTATACTATTTCAGAATAAATATCACTTTACAATAATCATATATAGTTATTATTTACACCATTATACACTTCCAAGTAAGGTGGTGTTGGAAAAGAGATTAAACCACTGCGTGGAGACGATATTCCGTACGTACGCACACACGATGATTTTGTTTTCCTTAGGATGGATATAAGGTGAAATAGGGTTGTTTAATACTTATAATAACATATCAGTATATGAGTTATACTTATTTTATTACTTCATATTGAATCTACTAAATAAGATTAAGTAGAAGAAGAAATATATTTTAAAAAAATTGGTAATAGATATAACCTCTTCTTCGACACGCCTCTTTAAAACCTCCTGTTAGGGCATTAAAATTGATCTTTGAAGAAGACCAGGACCTCTAGTATGTTTCTAGGGTAGTTTATAAGTGAAATGGGCAGGGGTTGTTCTAGCTTTAAGGCTCCAAATTGTGTGAGGAGGAGAGGGAGGAGGTGCCCTTTTATAAGGGAGGAGAGGGGAACCTTAGGAAAAACAGAAACTATTATTTTAAAATAAAGTCATATTCGATTTATAATAGCTCCAAATTAATTTATTTAGAAGCTAATGTGGGTATGGGTCGTTATACTCTCAACCAATAGGTTTCAGACCAGTTTAGGTAACTATTTTAACCTTATCATTTATATTTAACTCTATGTTAAATAATTTATCTTTTACCGTGTCTTCTTATTTTCTTACACTATATAGTTAATAAACTTACTATAACAAGCCAAACGAACCCCAAGTGGTTCAATATTAACATATATAACCTTATCTAAGTCATTTGGCCGAACCTTAGATTTTTAGGAATATAATGTCAAATAATAATATAATATTTGTTTTCAAAACTATTTTATGTCAATTTTGACAGTATTTGGTAATTGATTTTTGTAAAAATCATAACATCATGATTATTTCTAAAAACATTAATTAAATAAATAATAACATTTCATATTAACCTATAAAATTATTTTAATTCATAAAAAGTATTAAATTACATTTATTTGGGTATTTATAATATCAATTATGTCAATAGTTTATTAATAAGGTAATTACTACATCATCATTGTGTCATATATAAATTAACTAATTTAATGTATAAAAATTATAAATAAAATACCATTATGTAGGAAATTTTATTATCTTTCTAATGAATATTTATAGTCGAATTTATCTTATGTATAAACCTATATTAAAAATTTTTCAGTTATTAAACATTGATTTCGACTATTTTTACTCTTTTTTATATAAAATAATAATAAATGTCCTAATCTAATCTAAGTGGACCTAGAGGGTAATATTTTTCCCATAAGGTTGTTTTTTGTTTAATTACACATATCCAATAGAATTAGGACATGTGTTAGGGTAATAATAATATCATTTTACCCTTAATTACCCTATTTACTTTTAACCGTGGTAAATAAAAGTAAAAAGTTACTATTTAGAAAAAATTATTTTTATCTTATTGAACCACATTTTACTCTTTGATATTAACTGTGTCTCTCAGATTTTCGAAATTCCACTCACAGAAGCGGTAAAATTATGTTTTATGTAAATTTTCAAATTCTCCTAGGAGGTTGTTAAAAGATGGAGAAAAGATCAATAAAATTTTTACATTTCTAAAATTATTATAAAATGACTCTAATGAATTAAATTGAAATTATATTGGTATTATGTATCACATTTTACCTAAAATAAATCTAAATAAAATAAATAATTTTTTAAATAAATGTTGGTTTTTAAATAGTAACCCTGTGTTTTAACTATTCATCAAAAATTGAAAGTTTTCAGAAAAATACCAAAAATTCACCCTAGGCTAATTTCGGTATTCTGAATCCAAAAATGTAGTCCATTAATTTATAAAATTTCAAAAAGTGGGTATTACTATTCATAACCAGTAGTTTTAATAATATTTTAATAACATATCATTATTTAGTGAAACTTGGTATTGCGTAAAATGCTAGCTATCTAGAAGGGTTGATCTTGCGTGTAATGCAAGCCAAGACAGTGTTCTATTTAGCGGAAGATTCTTTTGGTGTTTCAAATAACTTAATACATAAAAACGAAATATTTCTCACAAAATCTTGGGTGTTACATTCTTGCTATTTTTTTCATTTTTGGAATCAAATTTTTATTCATTGATTCTGAATATCAACCTTATTTTGTTTACATCAACTAACACATTCATAATTGTGATAAATGGATTCCCTTAAAGAATAGGGAGTTCTCTCTATTCTTCCATATCCATGATAGGAAATCCATGGAAATGATTAATTTTATAACCTTAATTTTGACATCCCCATGAAGTCCATGAGGACAGATGACTGTGTAGTCATGAAGTGGAATTTCAACTTTCATTGGTTTAAATTTTTCATGATCCAAAATTTTGAAGGCACCAATATGCATGAGACTCATTCTTATTCCAAGATCTGACTTGACTCATTCAAAATTTCATACCCCTATAGCTAAGGGAGTCATGATACATATGGGATCTCACATATTTGGTGAGAGATTCCACTGATCATCTTTGGAGAATTAATCATGTAATTAGATAACTCTAAGGTATTCTATTATCTTATTACATCAGAGAAAAACATTTAGAGACATGGAATATATAGGAATTCATAAAATTTATTCTGTAAACGGAATGTTTATGTGAAATTGTTTAAACTTATATTATTTTTTTATATTTCCCATATCATTATAAGTGTTTCATCCTCTCACAAAAGGGGAGAGGGGGTTTATATTGTGGCAGATCCACATTAAGATCCTTCTTTTTAGGACGATCATATAAATGAGATTTATCAATCTGTACAACTTTTATATTTTTACACTGACCATCTGTATGTGTGGTTTCTACATTACCAGTACTAATACATGTCAATTTTTTTTTCAGGTTATTTATTTGTATTATCATCACCTAATAATATATGATAAATGTATACAATTCTTCCACTCCTAGGAACCAAAAACTTTTCCACCTCTCACAGATTTGTTTCATTATTACCTAGAAACATACCCAATAATAGATCCAATATGGTGTTTGTGTTTCGGAACACATGGTGATAATGTTTTCATAGGGAATCACAATGGTTTTTAATTTTAGTTTCATAATTTTCATTACTTATTATCCATTTTACATAATGAAATTACAATGTTTTGCAAATTTTATTGTAAAGGTGGGGTTGGATGTCGTATCCTAGGAGAATCTTTTTGATACAATAGTTTCTGAGTATGTTTAAACTCTTAATATATAGGAAAAGGTTGTTTCTAAAATAATTTTTGTAGTTGATGGGCCATAATTTTATGTGGCTACACAGATGGTCCCTATTTCAATGGTGGTCCCTCACCACTCCTCTATTGATAATAACCTTGAGTTAGTGTCTACAGCTACTGAGCTGGCCTATACTAATAATACTTAACTTTATATTTTTGGGGATGTTGATACTTTTGATTTTGTTAATTTTAACTATTGTAATTATAGACTTGTCTTTGATATTCCTAAATTCCTTCCCTACAATTTTAATATGGGTATGAGACTCTACCCATTTCGTATGAATGCATCTCTATAACAGGGTCAGCAGGTAGGGATGGTGGAATATATATATAGAAATACTCAGGATTATTCACTATTGTTTCAACTTGTGGAGTGAGGTGGGTATTTTCTTCCTCCCAAGGGATTATATGTTTGGGAACTCCTAAAAAACTCTTCCACCAACAATAATTAAGGGAAATTTAATCCAAAATAGATCTGATGACTTTGGGGGTTGGGATAATGATACCACCATCAGAGAAAGTGTCTAAAATAGTGGACACACCTAAATATAGTCCATGATAGGGAGTTTTTAATTGTAGCCACACATGAATTCCATGATGTTATCATTTATGGGAAACCTCTTTGAAATAATCCCAAGCATCCCAAGAAGATTGTATATTAGTTTGATAAAAAAATTTGATTTTGTTTCTAAGATTCCTAGTTCAGATTGGTAAGATGCATTTATCCAAATACATATTTTATAAATCATCCCAAGTAATGATAGTATTGGGAGATTTAATTTCAATAAAATCCTTACCTATGTCGTGCAAAGAGAATTGGATGAATCTTAGTCTAATGGCCTCAGATGATACAACCTTCTTCTAGATAGTGTCACTAACTACTATAAAATCGTAAAATCAATCATAGTGGTCTTCATTTTGAATTCCACTATTTTTTACCTTATTGTAGAACATATGGACGAATTCAAGTTTTATTTCAAATGAATTCGACTTAATGGGAGGGAATAAAAATATTGTAACAACACCACTAATTTATGGTAAATAGTATCCCATGATAGTGTTCTCCAATAAATCTTGTAACTATTCCTAATGTTCAGGTGGCATATATTCAGGGTTTCTGGGATATGGGGGTGCAATATTGTTGCATTTTACCATATAAAATATTCAACATGAAACTAGATATCTATCGAAATCAAGATCAAAGGCATACCGTTTGTGAGCATCAAGGATACTTTAATTAGTCAAAGGTCTCTGAAATATGAACTGGGATGAAAAAGAGGTAAAACATGATTTATTCCATATGAGAAAACTTATAAAATGAAAGAGGTAAATGGTAAGGGGTTCAAGGAAATCCTAGATTCGTACTTAATGTAATTTTTCCTAAGTACAAATATATATGGAAACCATGCCATTTTTTTTATTCCACACACAATCATTTATTATTTATTGGTATTGATCAAATTATAATTTACATTACCCAAACATAAGTCAACTAAAAAGGCATAGAAATGTTTTACTGTAGTGTAGAACTCACTAGGATAGTTGGTAGGAAAGAAACCTAGTGGTAAGAACCATTATTATGGAGTTATCATGATCTGAATCAAAATTAATTTTACAAATACTACGTATAATTGGTTTAATTTAGATGAAAGGATGGGTTCATGGTGAATTTCAAGGTATAAGAAAAATATAATACACAATCTATTATGATATAGACCTATGGTGTAGGATGCAATGTAGTGAATAATTTAATAATTAATCTTCTTCCAACCAATTGGATCTTTCTATGATGTAAAGTACTCCTATGTATAGAGATATTCGACAACCTATAGGAAGAAATCATGGATTATAGGAAGAAAGAATCATAAGGTATTGGTAAAATATTTCTCATCTCCAATTATGTATGTTTCATTCAATGGCATCTATAATGTCTGGGTAGATGAAAACTAATGAGATCATCAATTGTTTTTAAACTAATTACCATCCATTGGGTTTCCATGTTATTATTTAGATATTCATTAGGTTAATTTACTCCCATACACTCGACCCCTAACCATAAAAAGATTAGTTTCCAATTTTTTTTATTAAAAAATAGTAGGGAAACAAACGATAATATTCTTAACATGAGAAATAAACAGTTAAAATCACTGAAATCCACATCTAAAACATTTAAAATAAATTAAATACTAACATGAATAAAAAATTAATGAAGAAAACAAAATAATATTGGAATATAATGAGAAAAGGAAATGGATTCATGTGTTGGAACAACAACACACAAATAATGAGTCTTGGAATTAAAAATGACAGTAAAAATATTAATTAAAAATAGAATAATGTAAAAGAAACAAACTAGATTGAAATTGGAAAACAAATAGATAAGAAAATTTTGTAACATCTTAGTTTTCCATTTTTTTTCTATCTTTTAGAGGCACCCTCATTTATATGTTGCTGAGAATTACATGATGAGTAAATAATAGTAGTCATTTAAATCATTATACTGGACTCTTTATCAAAAATATATGTTGTTTAATTGAACATAAATTCATGTAATTTGTTTCCTATAATTTATTCTAAGATCGTGGATATCTTGTTTTCTTATATTGTATCTTCAGTGGAAATTATAATTAAAAAATAACACATTGTTTATGAGGTTCCGGTTGTGTATGTTCATCAGGCTCATACATAAGAATTTCATGATGTGTAATCTAGATTCACATTGTGTAATTTTTTAACATATTTTCATTGTAATTCGGTAATTTTAATTCAGTTGGATGGTGGTATACTCTAGGTATAACCATAATTTATTTCAGATTTATGATGTGTAATGTCCATTTTTTGCCTTTACATAATGTCCTCCGTTTAGTATTGAGTTCCTATTCCATATAAAAACAACACCAAACACTGTGTATTATCAAATAATTCGTGACTAAGCATTAAAGAAAATTAATTTAAAGGATGTATAAGAATTTATTTATCAGAGTGATCAGGATAAGCACACTTTTTTAGAAAGCAAGAAGAATAGGTAAAAAAAGTTGTTGAAGAGTATTAGCTGCAACCTTCAAAGGGATTCACCTAGTGATGGGGACACCAATTGTATGACACCCTTCACACAATATCATGATTCTATAAACATAATGCTACACTATCATAAAACTAACCATGTCTAGGAACTATCATATAAAAACTCTATTATGAGATGAATGGAAATGTAATTGAAAATCATCCATTGAGATATATTCCATTTCCCTTGAAGAAGTATTTATGTGAAGAAATATCATGAACCCTGTCACACGAGGTTCTATCCCAAATTCTTACATCATAGAAATAAATCTCTATATGTCTATCTTATACAAAGATGATGCCTCCATAAACCTAAAACCTGAAAATTTAGTTATGTGATGGCCTCATGCACCTGTGATAAAAAAGTATTAGAATTGTTCCCTCAATCGTGTGACTCTCTATGGTTTTCATGGGAAAGTTGTATGCACCCCATACATGAATTTTTTTTAAACCATATTCTTTGAACTCTCTATCCATGTGGTTCACATATAATTCATTTTCCTAAGACGCATTCTCATAATGGATGATACCCTAATGGATTAGGGTTATGAACCATTGACTTGATTCATCCAAATTCATCCTTTGTGCTATAACCATAGACATTAGAACATAAAAAATAATTGTAAGACTACATTTTATGACTCCCTCAAGATCACATGATCACATTAATCTTCAATGGTCTCTCGATTCCCTCATGTGGTAGACCCTGGACTTGTCATTCTTGTCATGAAGAATCCACATGATAATCAAATTTTTATAATGAAAATTAAATTTCATATGTCTCCATAGATTGTGTGAAAATCATTATAAATTTTAGAATTATGATGAAAATCACCTTGGAAATGTCATCCTCAATCACGTGAGGCAACATATAAATTTCATGTTCGATCATGAAAAGAACCATGTAAATATCAAGTTCAATTATAAAATAACTTTGAACATTTTAGCCACAATCATGTAAATAATGTTTGATATGTTAGCATTGCTCATATAAATAACTTGCGGCATGTTAGAAAGACATGGTAGGAAACATATACAATTTCATGAAGACACAATAAGATATGTTAGGCCAAAACCCTAAACATGTCAGACATACATCAATGACATTGAAAGAATAAAATCAGAACATATAATGTAGAAAACGAGGACTTGTCCAAAAACCCACTTAGAATTTATGACGGACATTAAAGTAATGTTAGAAAGATATCGAGGACATTTTAGATAGACACTCATGACCTGTTCAGCAGGAACCCTAGACATGTCAGGTAGGCGGCCTAGGATATGTCATCCTTTTCGAGCAGACAGACAAGGACACACACCATGTAAACTCCCCGACATGTTCATTACACTGATTCCCCCATTTATAATGGGAGTGTCAATAATTTTATAGGTATCTTCACCCATAAGACCCTATTTTCAAAATGATCTCATATGTTCCCTCATGTCATAGTAAAACTATTAAATAGACCTTTTCTGACCATAATATCTCGATATTTTTTAGAAGATATAGAATCAATGTGTATAATTTTCATCCATATAGGTATAAATCCTTAATTTCATAGAACCCCATGATAATAATAATAGTATTGAGGGTAATAAATTATCCTAATCCATCATTTGGTTGGGAATAAATAAAATATGAGAAATTTTATTCTTGTTCAAACAAGATAAGTAGAACATCATCCCATGTTTCTTGATCAAATGGGCATCCGCCCTCATGTATGTCCCCCCATATCGCTAATATTAATAACTAATAGGAATCAAATATCAAATAAGGATACCATCAATCCGTTTCAATCAACTATTGTGATAGGGGATTTTACATGATAATCATTTTATGTGTATGCCTCGACCATGGCCTCAGGTACCTCAAACCCATCAATGGGTTATAGATGAATTGACCATCACGAACCATAATTCACAATATAAATGGGATACGTTGGACACCTTCCTATGGATTGAGATATATTGTACATTATCTAGGAGACTAGTAATCTTACCTCTTAGATGTAAACATTAATTTGTAAGCCCCTTACAAACTATTTATCATGCGAATATTCAATTATCCATTTTTTCTCACACTATTCCAGACTCACGCAGTGTTAGAGATCAACAAAAATATTAATAATATCATAATGCCGATTCCCCCAGAGTGCCCTCTTAAATGGGATGTAAGAATTGTTTCATCAGATCTTCAGTCAAAGGGTCATACTCTCGATGAGGTAGATCATGTCAGCCATAAATGCATATGTCCTGATGAAAGACTCTTTTTTCACATATTTTATGATGCATATGACCCTAAAATGAACTACATGGACTCTGATTCATGTATGAATAGGATACATTGGATGCCTCCTCCAAGATCAATCCCTATATTAACATCCGTCCATAATAAATTAAACAGCGCGATATGATACTTTTACACAACCCTAAACTATATCAAATAAAATTCATGTCTTTTGATTCATGTTCTCGCAGAATATGTACGATGAAATATAGAGAATAAATCCCATATCCAAGACACAAATAAACTCCCTAGATGATAACGAACACAATAGATCTCAAACAATGATATAAAATAAAGACTCATAAATGTAAAATATAATAATAGAGAGCATATGACACCCATATTTTTTCCAATTAAGACATGTTTTTGATCAAGTAATTTGGATTGGGGTAACATATAACATATTGATTCTTGGGAATGATTTCACTAAAATATAATAATTATAAAAGAATATTCCATAATCAGAAATCATTCCTCTAAAAATGGTGTTATGAGTCGAACCTGTATTCTTATCAACCAATGTGAGTGCCTACGTGTCATTCAGATTTAAACCCAAATTGACTGCATACATTTTTAAATAAGGAATGTTCTTTTTCATGGATGTGGGAACCATTAGTAGTTTATATTAATGAAAAAAATGGTAAACTAGTCATAGACTATTGTGCAAGCCCTAGTAATCACCCACAACTGAGAGTCGAGTTAAAGGATACATATTTTTTCAAGAAAAAAATACTCAATTAATATTATAAGAAATTATATTTGATGTAATATAGAATTTTTTTTGAATAGGATCTTAATAAGAGAATTTTATGAAAACTAACCCTTTTCATGATGTTTATTCTTTTCCTCGGGACTAAAAACCGTTGATTCTTAGAGTTGGTTTACATAAAATAAACCTAAGGATTTTAAATGTCCCAAGAGAGAGGATTTGGTTATAAAATTTCCTTTTTGGGTAGATGTGATGTTATTTTCTAATAGAGGGGTGATTGGTTACTTAGACATAGAGAGAGTGGAATTTCTGATTAATAATAATAAGTAAAATATTATATCTAAATTTAAACCCATAATGATTAATATTATTGAAATTATAAAATATATTTCAATGAAATTTAAATAAAACTAGTATTTAAAACATGTTATAAAATGAATTTATTAGTTTAATCATAATTTATGTTGTAAAATGAAAAATATAATTTTAATAGAATAATTTCAAATTCTGACATTGGAAAATACAAATTAGGTTTTAAAAAGATGATTTTTTAATGAATCATATATATCATGAAATATATTTGTGATAAATATAATATTTCATGAATTTATTAGGACATTATTATTCCATGAAGGATTTCATTTAAAACTTATAGTATAGGAAAAACTTGATTTTTTCTATTCAACTAAAAGTTTATGTACATAAAAAAATATCAAAATATCACCCATATAAAATATCAATGTTACTTTTTAATAACTATAATCTACATTATGAAAATATTTTTTTTAATATAATAATTTAGGATATTTATGAAGAACAGTATAATAAAATTTATTATAAAATGATTTCATAATTTATTTGAGTTTATAATCATGATTTTTATTTGATGAAATTATAATATTTATATTTTATAAAATTACACATTATAGTTATTATTTAATTTATATTTTACCATATTGAGATAAAATTACAATTAAAATGTTTATGTGTAACACCCCAAGCTTCCATGGTATGTTTCCCTTTGAATAATGCATTAGCTTGCGTTGTACACAACATGTAGTATTAACACACCACTACCAATGAAACTAGTCGTTATGAATATTAATAATCACCTTTTGAAATTATATAAATCTTAATTTTTAAAATGTACTTCATTTTTGGAATTGGAATATCATAATTAGCTTAGGGAGAATTTTTGGTATTTTTTGAGAAAATTCAATTTTTGATGAATAGTGAAAAACACTACATTATTGTTTAAAAAATTATTTTTATTTAAATAATTACTAATTTTATTGTAATTTATTTTATGTAGAAATAGATACATAATATCAATATATTTTCAATGTAATTAATTGGAATAATTTTATACTAAGTTTAGATATATAAAGATTTATTGAACTTTTTACCATCTTTTACTCACCTTCTAGGAGCATTTTCAAATATGAATAAAAGACAATTTCACCTCTTCTGTGAGTTGAATTTACAAAATCTAAGTGACACGGTTGATATCAGTAAGTAAAATTTTTATCAATTTGATGAAAATAGATTTTTTCTGAATAGTAACTTTTGAATTTTATTTATCACCGTTAAAAGTAAATAGGGTAATTAAGAGTAAAAATGATAATATAATTATCATAAAACATGTCCTAATTCAATTGGATAAGTGTAATTCGACCAAAAACAACCTTATAAATAAAATATGATCCTTTTGGTCTACTTGGATTACATTAGGACATTTATTATTATTTAATTTAAAGAAGAGTTAAAAGTGTTAAATTTAATGTTTAATAAATAAACCGTTTTTAATATAGGGTTATACAGAATATATATTTGACTATAAATATTAATTAGAAATTTAATATTATTTCTAACATAATGGTATTTTATTTATATTTTTTAGACATTAGATAATTTAATTTATTTATGACACGATGATTATGGAGTAATTACCTTATTAATTCAATATTAAAATATTTGTTATTATAAATATCCAAATAAATTTAATTTGATACTTTTTATGAATTATAATAATTTTATAGATTAATATGACATGTTAGGGTTTTTTAAATAATTTTTTTCGATCTAATAATGATTTTATGATTTTCACAAAAATGAAATACTAAATAGTGTCCAAATTGACAAAATTGTGTTTTTAAAACAAAAGCTATATTATTAATTAATATAATATTCCTAAAAATACGAGGATTGGGAAATGGAATTAGATAAGGTTTTATATATTAATAATGAATCACATGGGGTTCTCTTTTCTTTTTATAGTATGTTTATTAACCATATAATATATAAATACCAAGAGACATGGTTAATGTCTACTATTTAACTAAGAGTTAAATCTATAAGATAAGGTTAATATGGTGACTTAAACTTATCCAAAACCTATTATTTGAGATTTTTTAAAAATATACCCATTATAACCTCTAAATAAATAATATTGGAGACAGTATGAACTCAAAATGATTTTAATATGAAATAATATTTCACGATTTTCCAAAAGTGACCCTCACCTCTCTTGTAAAAGGGTACTTCGTCTTCAATTAATTTAACACCTCCAAAGACATTTGGATCAGAAAAAACCTACCCAAATATCCCCCAAACATTCCTACCTTCATCCAAGTGGACTTACTTTCTTCATAAATCCATCCTATGGAGCCCTTTCGATCAAATCAAAAGGAAGAACCCAAAGAATAGGTAATATTTCATCAACTCATTAATGTTATTTTCTTCTTCACATTCTCTTTCTATGATATTTCCATTATAAAAGAATAAATCTAGTATATTATATATAAAATGATGTTATTATTCAAATGGTAAATCCATATTCATATTATATCCATTATATGAATGATAAAGTCACCATAGGTGCGTACATACGGTTTACCATCTCCACATCAGGGTGTAGTTTGTTATTCCAACACTTCATTTTGGGATGGGTATAATAATTAAAATAATAAATGTAATATGTTAATGGTTATTTATATATTATATACCATCAAATTACATACGATTTCACCATCAATATACTAATATTGTCGCTCGTGCGTACGTACAAATTACAGTCTCCACGAACGCGATGAGATTGATTACCAATAGTAATAATTGAAGAATAATATTCATTTTATGATTAAAAATAATGATTAAGAACTTAATATCATTCTATATATGGATATAATAAATCCTTTCCATAACAAACATGACTTACATAACGGAGCATATAAAGGAAAACTGATCAGTTAACAACCAAAATGATGATACAACTAAAATATTATTAACAAGGCAATATTATAGGATCATATATGATATCATATTTATATATATAGTTATATTATAATTTAATAACAACAATTTAATAAATATACAGGATGTTAACGTAACCTCAACCAAGGAAAAGTACAATGTAAGGGTTAATTTCACAATCTCTTTATTATCCAAGGTTGTTTTTATGTAAGTATCTACTAAGACCTGTTTATCATCCACATCCACTTTTCTTAAAAATATATTTCAAAAAAATTGGTATTAACTAGACTATGGGTTAAAGTCATTTATACACTTTTTTGACTTTTTATAAAATGATTTGAAAGGAATTTTTTTGTCGTTTTCCAAACAAGGTACTTTATGACCCTTTTCGACCAAATTAAGGTAAGAATTTCATTTTTTAACTTATACGGTGGGTTTGGATATTTTCCACCATTATGTCATCATTAAATATTCCCATAAAAATTATAATAATATTTTCAAAATAACTTTTTTCTTTTATAATTATGTGAATTTTAATTGATTTCATAATAGAAAAAGGTATTTATTTAATATAGTTATCATTTAATCTATGCAAACATCTTTGATATATTTTAAACATGATTCAAGTTTATTTGTCATTATTCAAATCTTCCATATTTTATTGATGATTTTTAGATATGTTTGACTGTGGATGTGTTATTTTTACCCCATTCCAGGTTTATTGATAAATTATCGACATTTCGTATTATAATTTTAATACAAATTTTTATGTTATGTTTAAACCTTTTAATATGAGGAATGCATTGTACTTAGTATGTGATGGGTGGTGCCCGTTATAGCTCCCTGAGGCATCATTTGGACTCATGTGAAAAACTAGTGTTTTGGAAGAAGGCCTTGAAAAAAATATTATTTGTAGTCTTGAAACAAGGCCTTGACTATGTGGTTATGATGTCTGTAATTATGCATTACGTCTTTATGAAAGTGGCTATTGATATTACATGTGATTATTTGACTAGTAGAATATCCATTAGAATAATTAAATGAAATTATTTGATAGAACCCTTTCCATTTTATTATGATGATTATGTTTAAAAGGCTTTTATTTTAGTCTTATATATTTTACTTAAATGTTTATGGTTATTTATGAATGTTTCCACTATATTGTTATCCTTACTGAGCATATGAGCTCACCACTTTATATGCTATAATTTTCCAAGGATGTGAATAAGTATTTTATGGTTGACCTGTAGAGATGGTCTAAGGATAAAATTTTGTTCAAAAGAGGTCAAAATGTTTTTGATGTTTTTATTTCCTGATGTAATTTAAAACATATGATTGTATATAGTATTTCCAAGGCTACTAAATTGATCTGTCTTTCATGACATGATTCCTTATATCAGGCCAATGTTATGTAATACTGCATCGACTCTAGGTAATTGTGGTCAATGAGTTACAGTTGGTATTAGAGGAAGTTTAGTAAAAACCAAGGAATTGAGATTTAGAAAATCTCTGATTAGAGAACACAACCTTAAGATAGACTTTGGGGATTAGTGTAGAAGATCCTTTTAGAATTTTGGTACAATAGAGATTTTGTGTGTTTTCCATGAAATAAATTCATTTCTACGTATGATCAGGTAGAGGCAGCTCTGGAACATATGTTCCTAGGGGTAAAACCTGAAAACAATGCTTTTAGCTAGACTCAAATGGGAACTAGTGCATGAAAATGGGCTTTGCTGCACTCTTACTTACAACACTCCCAAGGGATATGCTTAGGATAATTCTCATTTTCTTTACAAAACATTATGAGGGGTTTATGGTTATAAACTTCCTCAAAGAGAACATTTTTATGATTATGGATTTATATATAAACTGTTCAATTTATGTTTACTTTTTTACAAGTTTGGAATTTTTTATTGTGATTCATAAACTAATATTGCGTGTGCCATTGCTTATAAATGGATCTTAGTGGATGGAATGGAAACCGTATCAACCCACATAATCCATGTAAGTATTTCCCTCATACTCAATATAATTTCAGTGGAGTAGGTGAAGAAACTAGTTCTAATCAGCTTATAACCATACTGGGACAACTCACTCAGGTTATTAATAATAACGTTACCCATATAAAGCATCCTGGGCCACAATGTGGAGGATCAATGTTAGACTGCTTCCTGAGGCAACAATCACCAATATTCAATGAGTGTACAAATACATTAGTAGCTGATCAAGGGATAAATTTCCTAGGGGAAATAATTCATGCTTTGGGGAGTAACAAATGGGAAAACATTGTCCAGGAAGATTATTTCCACATGGGAGATGTAGATCAATGGTTTCCATTAATCCCCAAAAAATTATTATTATGAAGTATCGAACATGGAATGGAGGGAGTATAAAGTAATTTTCATAGAAAAATAATATCCTCATGACCATAGAATGGATATAGAAATACAATTTCTATGTCTGAGGCAAAAGGAGGATGAGAATGTCATAAAGCATTAGGCTAACTTTACAAGGTTAGCAAAGCATGAATCTGATTATATACGTTACCAAAGGGGTAATATTGATCGATTAATTTATGCTATAAATCCATTTATTTATAAAGCATCAATCTCATAATCCTTATCAACGTATGAATATTTTGTCTCATGTGCTATCAATACCGAAAATGAATTTTCTAAGTATTATGAATTCAAAGAAAAGAAAGAGAAGATGAGATCTATTGAACACTTTGGAAATACAAATAAAGGGAAGAAGGGAGAATTTGAATATCCATCTAGCAGTAAATGTGGGATTAAACACACTTGTAATTTCTAGAAGGAAATGAGAGTGTATTATAAGTGTGGTGAAAAGGGCCACCAAGCTCGTGATTATAAGGGGAAGAAAGAGTCTGTCAATGTTGAATGTTACAATTGTTGAGAAAATGGGAATTGTGCAAATGAATGTCCTAGGTGCCAAGGAATCATACCCTAGAAAAGGACAAGGGATCAAGTCCAAGCTTATGTGATCACTACTACTAAGGTTAATCCTCCAAAAGATTTGGGGGCATGTAATTTAATTGTTTCCTCATGTTTAGCGAATGCTTTATTGAATTTTGTATCATCACGTTGAATCATATCTTCCTAGTTTCCTAATAAAATTTGATATTTTTAATTTTAATTAACAAGGGATTTATCAGTCCATACTCGTAATGGAAGTATCATCATAACTACTTTTTGTGAATCAGTCTCCATTAGGGAATATAGATGTTCTTTATCTACTGAACTCATCATTATACCCCTAATTGAATTTGATATAATCTTAGGTATGTATTTCCTTTCGGACCATGATGTGAAAATTTATTATAAGAAGAATAGGGTTTCAATTTTCAATGATGATAAGGAGTACTTTATCATTAGAGCAGAAACATCACCACCTGATTCTTATCTAGATCGATCCCTAGTAGATCTACTAAATTCAATTATTGTGGAGGAAGAGATTGAAATAACTATTGGCGAGGAAAAGAATTTTCAAATAGAGGACACACCTATTGTGTTAGAATATGTTGATGTGTGTCCAGATGATTTATATGGACATCCTCTAGAGAGAGAAATTGTGTTTTCCATTGATTTAATTCCTGGTTCAAGACCCATATCGAAAACCCATTATAGAATAAACACTTTGTAATTAGTGTATATAAAGAAAGAACTAGAGGAATTAAGTAATAACGGATTTATTCTCTATAGTGTTTCTCTATGGGGAGACCCTATAATTTTTGTTAAGAGGAAAGATGGATCTATGAGGTTGTGCATTAACTACAGGGTCATCAATGCTATAATAATAAAGAACACGTAACCCTTACCTTGCATTGTTTATTTATTCTACCAACTTAAAGGAGCTCAATATTTGTCAATGATTGACCTTAGATCTGGATATCATCAGTTGTGTGTAACGAAGGAAGACATTATGAAAACAACATTTCGAACCAGGTACGGGCAATACAAGTTTAAATTTATGCCTTTTGGATTGACTAATGTACACTTTATATTCATGGATCTATTGAATAATGTTTTCAAGGAATTTATTAATGAATTAGTAGTGCTATTTATTTATGATATTTTGGTATACTAAAAAATCTATGGAGATCATGAAAATCACTTCTGTGTTATCCTGGGGACTCATAGAATAAATGAATTATATGGAAAATTTAGAAAGTGTGAATTATGGTTTCAGCATATTTCTTGTCTTGGCCATATTTTCTTAAAGGATGGAATCTCTGTTGATCCATAAAAAACCATGGAAATCCATGAATGGACATCACCAATGAGTATAAATGGGGTATGCAGTTTTATCAATTTAGTAGGTTAATATGGAATTTTTGTCCATAATTTTTCCCGATTAGCTAACCCATTAACCAAGATCATAGGTAAAGGGGTTAAATTTGTTTGGACAAAAGAGTGTGAATAATGTTTTAAAGAACTGAAGAGATGATTCCATAATTCGCCTATAATGACTCTTCTATTGAGTAATGATGGGTTTGTTATCTATAATGACAATTCAAATAGAGGACATGGTTGTGTCCTTATGTATAATGATAGATTTATTTCCTATGAATCATGGAAGCTCATGAAATGAACTATCCCACTCATGATCTTGAGTTAGAAGCTGTAATATTTATTCTAAATGTATGGAGACACTATCTCTATGGTGAAAAATGTGAGATTTATACCGATCGAAAGAGTTTTAATTATAATTTCTCACAAAATGAAGTCAACATGAGGGAATGGTGATGGATTGAACTACACAAGAAATAATATTGAACTATACACTACCACTCGGGGAAGGAAAATAAGGTGGAAGAATCATTGAGAAGAAAAGATCATGGAGTTTTTAGCAATATTAGAGTTGAAAAGGATCCTATATACATAGATCTTATAAATATGGATATGGGAATAACCATGTAAGGTGAAACATTAATGATTTTTCAAATGGTTGCCAAACCATGTTAACTATAATGGATAAAAAATGCTTAGGCTAATGGAGAGGAATTTCAAAAGAAAATTAATGATGTGAAAGAAGGAAGATTGATCGACTTCATATATGAATATTGAATTTTGATATTTGTGAAAAGGCGTTGTGTTCCCGATATACATGATCTAAAAAGGTAATTTTTGTATGATCCTCATATCTCCAATTTCTCTATATACTCTGGTAGCACTACGATTTAGAGAGATTTGAAATAACATTCTTATGGGACAACAAGAAGAGGGATATTGTGGATTCTTTGTCAGGATGTATGGTTTGTAAACAAATGAAACCTGGAAGGAAAAATCCTGGTGGAAATCATGAAACCACTTCCCATACCAGAGTGGAAATGAGATAATATTATGATGGACTTTGTCATGGGGCTACCAAAGACTCCTAGAAGGAATGATGCAATATGGGTCACTGTTGATCATCTTACCAAGTCAACAAATTTACATGATATAAGAGAAGATTTAAAACTTGAATGTCTAACAAGACTATATATAAATGAGGTTGTAAGACTCGAGGGTGTACCCCTATCGATTGTTTCTGAATGTGATCCCTATTTTACATCAATATTTTGTAAAATTATTCAGAAGGCCTTGGATACTAAACATAATTTGAGAAATACCAACCACCCTCAAACTGATTGTCAATCATAATGGACTATTCAAACCTTAGAAGACTTGTTGAGGTATTTCTCACTTGACATTCAAGGTATGTGGGATCAATATTTACCTATGGTATAATTTTCATATAATAATATCTTCCATTTAAGTATTAAAATTTCACCATATGAAGCATTATATTGAAAGAGATTCCTTACACCCACTTGTTGGGATGATGTTGGTGAAAGAAAATTTGTAGGCCCAAAACCTATTAAGGAAAAAATGGAAAAGTTAATGATTATCCAAACCCACATCAAAGAATTCCAAAGTAGGAAAATGATCTTTGTTGATAATCAGAGGAATGATTTGGAATTTCAAGTGGGAGATCATGCTTTCATGAAGGTATCTCCATCGAAGGGTGTTGTAAAATTCGGTAAGAAAGGTAAATTGTGTCCCAGGTACATCATATCTTTCGAAATTATATAACGAATTGGAGTTGTAGTTTATCGTATAGAAATGCATCATAGTATCTCCAAAGTTAATGATGTCTTCCACGTATCACTATTGAGAAAATACATGTCTGACCCAACACATGTACTCCAATATGAGGAAATTAAACTGGAACCTGATCTATCTTATTGTGAAGAGCCTGTCAAAATTCTTGATACTAGAAAACATGTGATGGGAAACCAGATCACTCATCTAGTAAACGTTCTATGGATAAACCGTAAGATGGAAGAGAAAATGTGGAAAACCTTGGAACTTATGATGAAGAACCACCCGAAACATTGTGATTACAGAGGTAATCGAAGATAACTATTGATATCTATGTAAAATGGGGGGTTAAGAACATTCCTGAATTTACATTATCCTTGATGTGTCCATATATATTCCCTCTCTTATGATCACATACCCCAATAATGTAACATGTATCATCCAAAATTAAAACTTAACTCAGTTATCAAAAACTTTATCATATATAAATGCTTCAAAAAAATCCTTATAATCTCTTCATGTTTCGCCTTTCACTTAGAGTAAATGATATTATAATTTATAAATATAACCAAAAAATCCACAAGGAGTTCTCTAATTATTTTATTCATATAATACATGAATATTTCTATTGAATTAGTAATTCTAGAGGACATAACTATGAACACACAATGTACATTACTTATATAGAAGGATTTAATATGAATATAATTATTATTTACATTTTATTGACGATATGTATAATGAATAACCACATTTAGATGTAATTATATCATTTTAGTTGATTGATCAAGTTACCAATCCTTGGAAATTGATATTTTTTCATTAAGGTGATATTATTGAGATTATGGTAATTGATACACATCCTCATTGATCCGTCTTTTACATGAAAAAGTAAACTAGAAAACCCTAAGGGGATTCACTAGGTCATATGAATCCGTTACCAAAATTATTTTATAGAATCTTCATCAAATCATTATCTTCAATTAGGGATTTCCAATTGATGAGTTTAGATATAGGAGTGACTTCATGTATAAGCTCTATTGATAAATATACATCAAAATCATGGGTAAGGTAAGAAAACTATTTGAGAAATACATCATTTTAATCCCTCAAAATAAAAATCTTATCATGGTTGATACATTCTTTCAACTCAACCATTTGGTAAAAATATTATTCTCCACTAAGTATAAAATCTCACAGAATTGAGGGAATTTACAAAAGAGTGTAACAAACATACATGTATTTGTGCATTGGGATGTGATGGTTTAGAATATAGAAATAGATTTAATTTCATAGACTTTTCATGTGATATCTATATAAAAATAGAAAATCCAACACAATATAATGTCAAATTCTTCCAAGGGAAGGAGTATGAGATTCACTAAAATATTATCCCTATAAACACAAACATGAGAGGTTTCCATTATCTTTTTTCACTGATTATACCAATAGGGTTTTTTATTGATATTTCTATGTCAATGTATTTGGGTTGTGATTAAATAGTTATAGAAAACCATAAGGATGTTATGAAATTAATTGAATAAATAATAATAAAACATTTACCATTCATGAATTAATAGTAAATGTACCTTATATGACTTCATTTTAATTTTTCACCTCAACAATAGTGAAGTCGTAATAATTAAAATAATAATTTTGATTTTAGGGTTTCTGAAACTAATTACCCTATAAGGATTATAGTTTAGTGAATTTTCTAGGAATGTGGCCTTGATCCCTATAGATGAATCCCTATTCCATGGTAGGTTTATTAGGAGGATCATTTATTTCCTCCATTATGTTATCTTAATTCTTATTTGATGTTCAGATTTCAAGAGCTTTCTGGACTTCTCATAGGCACATTAATTATTTCCTTGTACCTTTTCAGAAGTTACCATGATGATTCTTTTAACATTTTGACAAGTGACTGGCTGAGACTTTTTTCATTCTTTTTCTTTTGACCCACCATATTGAAATTCCTTTGTTCTTTTCTAATCTATATGTCTGTCAGTTCAATGTCCAAAATCCAACTCTACTGTTGGAGCACATCAAAAAAATTCTTCATAACTCATAGCATCTCAGATGGATATTTCCATTCATAGTTTTTGTTTTTTACCACTAAATAATTTGTATTTCTCTATCATTGATGATACAAATACCTATGTTCAATCATGAAATTCAATTTAATTTTTCCTCAAGTGTTGTGAAAAATTGACCCTCCTTTTGATTAAACTCGTGAAATTTTCACCCCATATTTATTTGATGAGTTTGAGGGAAATATATTTTAATAAATAACTTATTAGTGTATTTACACTGAATTTCATAATTTTGAACCCATTATCTTGGTATTACGTATCAACACCCACCATTGACCAACCACTAAATTTATGTGATGGAAAATAATATTAATGTTTTCTATCTCATAAATGTAGAGCACAAAATCATTTACAATGAGTTTACCAACTATTTTGGGAAATGTACATTAGAAGAATCATTAATATTTCTATGTGTTTCCATATAAAATGAATGGTAATTAGTTTCTTATTCATAGGATAAGGTGTAATTTACATATGGGTTAAGTTATTGTTCATAGATTTAAACTGTTTTTTTATAATAACATTAATGTCTTGTAATATTTATCATATTGCACATGGAATTTCATTCCGACAATGGAGGAATTATTACTCAAACTAGATGTTAGTATAGTTTATATAGGTTCCAACCATTTTCTAAAATGTAAATGGTTTAAAAAAACAAGAGTTAAAATAGTAATAAATGAACAATTTATTCTCATAGAAAATGTAAATATAAATTCATATTTAATGGGATCACCATTTTCAAAAAAACCATAATCTAAAATGATACTTATAAGATGATATAATTTAATTAATTATTAAATTAAAATAAATATCTTCTTTAGGTATATATATTTTATCATTTATTTTATAGATTTTATGATTAACTAAATATTATACCAATGAGTTTAAAAATTGGTGTACAATAAGGCCTCATTTTTATGTACTGGGTGATAATTTAGTTAATATGAAATCTACGTATTTTGGGGATTTACTCCAAGGTAAAAATATTCTAAATCCACATCCATGTGCAATATCTAGATAGGGATTTATTTTCTAGAAAACCATGTGGCTGAATAATTCTCCAAAATGTTGGATGATTCATTTAAAAATAAAAATCATCCCTGGGATTTTCACTAATGGGTTCTTGTGCTAATTTTAAAAATAACTAAATCATAGCTCTAATACCAACTCTAGGGACCCAACAATTTCTAACATTAAAATGGAATCATTTTATGGTAAACAACATAATTATCATATAATCCAGGATCCAAAATATTTATTATCATTGAAAAATTAGTATTATACGTCACTTTTATATAATAAAACTAAATATTTGTTTAATTCATACTTTCTTATACACCTATAATCTATCATTTTATCCTTAAGGATATAACTTAATGAAATGGGTGAGAAAAAAACCAATAAGGTATGAGTTTCATGCTAGGAATAGGAGAAATTAATAAATAGTACATGAGTTATCATTATCATCATCATCATATCATTAGAATAGGATCATAATTATAATCATTAGAGGAAAAACATTATGAATTAATGAAATGATTAATAGGAATGAAAATGAATATGTATAACACAATGTGGTCAAATATGATATATTGTTTTGGAGAAATCTAGAATCATACTCACACATAACATATAAACATTGATCATAACATCACAATTCTGAATAAATTATAGAATCATGTTGATATTTAAAACACATATTATCATAAGATATTTAAAATTACCCCACACATTATAAGGATATATAATTCTTGGTCTACCCATGACATCATTTAAAGCTCATATCCATGCATTATAGATGGAAATGTTACATATAACAATTGTAATAATGAAATAAACCAATAGAATGAAATTATTTTCCTAATGAGTTTATAAATTATAATTATTGAATCACCTTGTTAGTTCAAAAATTAAAAATAATGGTCATTTTTTACCTAAAATATTTTTCACATTAACTAAAAAATAACTCAGTATTATTCAAAGAAATTCTTTCAAAAATATGTTCCTTTTTAAAAAATCATTGTAAATCAATATGAATTGCCATTAAATATTTAGAAACATGTATATCCCATGAATGAGAAGGGATATAATATTTAATGTACATTTTATGGCTTTTATAGGAATACAAATAAAGAAAATTAGGTGAAATATTCCACCAATAACATGAGAGGGTGTTGGCTTCAAGAAATCCTATTACATTAAATAAATCTTTATTTCTCATCTTTTATACTAATTGAATAATAATGAGAGGTTTATTAAAACTCTAAATCATAATTGAATTATGAAAATTTCATAAATAATTTTAAATTATAATTATTTTATTATATTCCTTAATTCTTTCTGTTAATGTTAAAAAGTTTAGATATTTTATTTTCATTATGATATTACATATTTATTTTATTTAGAGATCTCTTATTAAATTTTTTTATTTGTAAATTAGTAATATTGATCCCTGAAGATTATAAGTTATTATATTCTTTCATTTATATACTACCATTATTTAATTTTATCATCCATAAAGTTATGATAATTTGAGAGTTAAAGACGTCCTTTTGGGTGGTTAACCGACCGTTGATATGACATTGTCAGAAGTAGAGGAAAGTTTTGTTTGAAAAATAAATACTTCATAAAAATAATAATTAATATATTTTAAATTTATTAACATAATTTCAACAAAAAATTAATTATTATAATAATATTTGTCTATAAAATTAAAATAAAATTAATGGATGAGACTGAGAAAATGAGAAGTGATGTTGATTAAAACATACAACTTTCTCGATGTTGGTTCTTTTCTACAATAGTAAAATCAGTTGATGTTTGGATTTAGTTTATAAAAGAATGTAACTAATTATTATAATCGGATTAATTTTGATTATTTGTTAATATAATTGTCATTAGTAATTAAAATCGATGTGATTTTCCAAGGGAGGAGTTAGGTTTTTTGTACTTAAATAGAGGGGATTTTTTGTGTTATATTATTGCATAAAATATTACATTCAATATAAATAAAAAATTGAAATATATTCTAAATTAATATATATATATATTTTTAACTTATCACTATTTCATGAATTTTAAACTATTTATAATAAGAATTTATTACTTTAAAAAAATGGAAATGCAGAATGTTGAAAAAATATTATTATTTTTGCATAATTTAGACATTAGAATTTAGAAAAATACTTATTATGTTTGGATAAAATATTTAATAAATAAAAATGACACATTTATCTCAGTAAACACGTTTTTGGGTGATCCTATTTTTTTAATTGACTAGGTCATTATTACATGATTAATAATTTCATTAAAACCTAACATTTATGAACAAAATACTTTTAAATTTCAACTAAATATATTTGAATTTAAAAAAATTAACAAAAAATCTCCCATAGAAAAGTTTTAAATGATAATTATATAAATAAAATTAATTTTAAAAAAAGAATTTTTCAAAATTTGTAATTTTATTATGATATATAAAAATTTATGATTTCAATGAAAAAACTAAAATAAAGTTTATTTATAACATTCTTATATTTTCATTGGGTTTTTAGTATTGATTATTATTTTATGGAAATATAATATTTTTATTTTTTAAAATTACTCATTATTGATATTTTTTACATTAAATGTTATTATTTTTAAGTAAATTTATATTTCAAATCCCATGTTACTATTACAAAATTCCAAATTAAAATCCCTAATGGTCAGGCTGTCATTCCAATTTTTAGGTTATAGTTCCAACAATCACATTATCTAATTGGATATTGTAGAAAAATTATTTAAATTTTACTTAATTGAAAAATATAAAATTTATCACACATTGTTATATTTTTCTTATTTTATTTTTAATTTTTTCTGTTAAAAATATAATGTGACTATGATTGAAAATTTAACAAAATATGGAAGTTTTTATGAGTGTAAAATTGAAAAATTATTCAAGTGATAATGAGTGAAAATGTGAAAAACATTGTAATTGATCTTGATTGAAAAATTAAAAATTATAGAAGTGATCATTAGTGAAAATATGAAAATGAATATAATTTATTAGGAGTGAAAAATTATAAATATCTAGAAGTTGTTGTAAGTGAAAATTTGATGGTTTGGAAGTGACCGCATGAAAAAAATGAAATGACAGTATGATGAAAATGAAGTGACTTCATGAAAAAAATTATGTGAAGACACAAAACAAATGAGGTTACCAAATGACCCAAATTTATGTGACCATGTGAATAAAACTAAAACTACCACATGAATAAAAAAAATGTGACCGTATGAACAAAAATAATGTGACCACATGAAAAAAATGAAATGATAGCATGAACAAAGATAAAGTGACCACATGATCAAAAATTAAGTATCCTTATGAAAAAAATTTGAAGAGAATTCAAGGTAAAATTTAGAAAAGTTCTTAACCAATATTATGACCTTTGTACAGTTACTTAATTAGTTTTTAATCTACTAACATAAAAATGCTATATATTATTTAATATTTAATATTTTTTAGTACAAAATGTCCTTTTCACATGTTTATCTTTATTTATTTATTTTAGAATGAAATAACAACTATTTTTGTACTATTGAATTTTATTAGGAGGAATATTATGTAGGATTAAAATCTCACCATGTTGGTTGAAAATTCATGATGGTTTCTTGGGAATACACTATTTCCAAATTAAAATTGGTTGGAATTTTGATATTTTTTTACATACATTATTAGAGTTTCCCATGGGACTTTATTGTTCATTATAATTATTTTACGATACTATAATTACTATTCTAACATGTTATCACTGTAAACCATGTGTTTCATTTAATATATGATCATATTAACCGTCATTGGTATATTTTTAATACAAATTTATTGATGATATCACATGTACCTTTAGGAATGATAAACTATAATGGGAATGATAATTTGAATCTATAATGAATAAAAGAACACTATATAAGGATTTTGATATATCAACAAAAAAATATGTGGTTATGAATTTCTAAAGCTATATTATTGCATCATTATTTATTAATAAATTACTAATCATAGTGAAATTGAAATAATTTGATACTCTAGTACAAGTTATTTTTTTGTTACCTCAACTCTCAGATTATGAAGAATTTATCTTGTATTTTGGTTTTACATATACATATTTTTTTCAATTTGAGTAATTATAACATGTTATACTATGAATTAAATGGTTGGATGGTGGGTTATGACTCACAAATAAATCTAATGCATTTTGTTGTGCCTCTGGGTGGGAAAATGATTACTATTCAAGTTGTCCCTCTAGATATAAAATGGATGGCCTATTTTGGGTTTAAGACTTAATGTGGAAAATGTATTTGTAATTTTAATATTAGTCATGGTGTGAAAAATTAATTTTAATTTCCAATTTACTCAGTTACATAACTCAAAATTCGCGAATGGGGTGAATATTAGACTTTGAACATTTAGATTCAAAAAACAATTAATGTCATTTTTTCCATTTATTTTATTTTTCTACTATATCAACTTAATTTTACAACATATATATTGTAATATTTAAATTTAAAATTTATTTCAAAAATCATATTCAACACCTATTGCCAATCTTCCATCATTCCATTGGGACTAACACACATTACCTCTTATAAATACAACATTATTTCATTGTACATTAATCACTACAATTTTTCCTGAGGTTCAATATTTTTCTTTTATAGGATGTGGATTAGGGTAATAATATTATATTTCTCTTATATAACATTTTTTGTGGGAGATACAATTCTAGTATATTAGAATGATCCATGATGAACTATAATATATTTTATATTTACTATTTTTTCCCATTTATATAATTGTTACATTCATAGGTTCTATAGCTGAATAATATAACAATATCCATTAATAAAATAATTTTTAAATGTTTTTTATGTGTATTATTTTATATAATATAAGAAATATTTATTTAGGAAGAAAATATTATTTAAAAATTAATGGTTTCTACATCATGTATGGTTAATTTCACCTTAGAGCCAACTCAAGACAATTGGTCGGACGATATGATACAAAATGGATATGTCTTTGTTTTTATATAAAATTGGGATGTCAGTAAGGAGATATGAACATAATATGAAGAAATATATAGCATAAAATTACATAAATAACCAATTTATAAATAAAATCTTGTTGGGTTGGAAAAAAAATGTGTTCTATAAATTGTAGGTGAATTGTAATCTAATTTATATAGTCTTAGACACTATGTGTGGCAGACCATTAATTATTATAGATACCTCCCAAGAGGAATTGATTGATCAAATAATGTTTATTTATTTTTTAAATATGTAATGATGATTTTTTCTTTTGATGATATTGAAAATTATAATCCTCTATTTTTCTAGTGAGTGATAACAAAGTGGTGTTTTATTATATCTATAGAAAAATTACATCAGTTAGATCTTCTAGAAAATTAAAACAAGAGTCATTGTAAATCATGGAGGCACATACCCCATTTGATAATAGAGAACTTATTTAGAACACTGTTCAATCTATTCCTACTATTTAGTCTAGACAACAACCAATATCTCATTTTTAGATAACTTCTTATTGTATTACTGATTATACAGATATGTTTAATATATAAAGAGTGGAACAATGATATATGACAAGTAATTTGGTATGAGGAAGTATGTTTGTGACCATGTGTATAAGTAGAAACTCTAATTATGGGAACTAGTGGTTGAGGGTTTCCTATATATAGGGTGTTAGAGTATCTCATAATAAAACTACCATATTATATAACATTTCACCATGAACTATTATAAATATTATAAGTTTTTATATTGTTTATATGAGTATAATAAGTGAGATTGAATGAAACCACCTACAATCTACACAAATTTTAAAAGGATCTTGTAAATGAGCATTGTAAATCTACACATCTATTAGAATTTTTTACTAACCATTGGTATGTTTGCTTTCAACATTACCATTACTAATACATGTCACATTTTTTTTCAAGTTCTTTATATGTATTCTCATCAATAAAGAATATATGTTAAAAGTATAAACTTCTTCCACTCTTAGGAACCAAAAAAATTTCTTCCTCTCAAAGATGTGTTTCATTATTTCCTAGAAACATACCCTGTATTAGATCCAATAAGTTATTTGAGTTTTGGAACACATGGTGCTCAATTTTTCCTAGGGAATCACAATGTGTTTTCATTTTAGTTTCATAATTTTAATCCTCGGTTATCCTTTCTACATAATTAAATGACAATTTTTCCAAATTTGATCGTAAATGTGGGGTTGGATGTTTTAGCCTAGGAGAGGATTTTTCATACTATGGTTTATGAGTATGTGTTAACTCTTAATATATATGAAATGGTTATTTCTAAAATCGTTTTTTATAGGTGAAGAGCCATAATTTTAGGTGGCAACACAGATGGTCCCTATTTCTATGGTAGTTTCTGACCAATCCTCTATTGATAATAAGCTTGAGTTAGTGTCTAAAACTACTGAGTTGGACTATACTGATAATACATATCATTATATTTTTGGGGATGATGATACTTTTGATTTTAGTTATTTTAACTCTTGTAATTAGAGTCTTGTATTTGATGTTACTAAATTCGTTCCCTACAATTTTAATATTGGTGCAAGACTCTACCCATTTTATATTAATGTATCTCTATAATAGGGTCAGTGGATGGATATGGTGGAATATATAGCTAGAAACACTGAGGATTATTCATGAGTGTTTCATCTTGTGCAGTGAGGTGGTTATTTTATTCCACACGAGGGATTATATGTTGGGGTATTCCAATATCACTCTTCCACCAACAATAATCATGGTAAATTTTATCCAAAGAGATCTGATGACTTTAGCGGTCGGGAGAATGAGTCCACCATCAGATAAAGTGTCTAAAATAGTGGACACAACTTGTTGGAGTCCATGATAGGATTTTTGTAATTATAGCCACACATGAAGTCCGTGATGTCATCATTTATGGGTTAACTCTTCGAAATAATCCCATGCTTCCCAAGAATATTGTTTGTTAGTCTAATAACAATTTTGGATTTTGTTTCTAATATTCCATGTTTATAATGGTAGGATGTATTTATCCAAAAACATGTTTTCTAAATCATCCCAAGGCATGATAGTATTGGTTGATTTAATTTCAATAAAATCCTTAGATAATCTTTGTAAAGAGAATGAGAAGGCTTGTACTCTAATGGATTCAAATCATACAACATTGTTCCAGAAAGTATCACTATCTTATATAAAATTTTAAACGCATTAATAGTGGTCTTCATTTTGAATTCCACTATTTTTCCCTTTTTATCTATCATATGGAAGAATCCATGTTTTATTTCAAATGAATCCAACTTAACAAGAGGGATTAAAAATATTGGATCAACACTGCTGATTTATGGAAAATAGTAGTCCATGAAGGTGTTCTCTAATAAATCAAGTAACTATTCCTAGTGTTCAAGTGGCATATATTCTAGGTTACATGGATACGGGGGTGCAATATTTTGCATTTAACTATATAAAATAGTCAACATAAAACTAGATATCTATCAAAATCAAGATCAAAGGCATACCGTTTATGAGCATCAATGATCCTTAAACGAGTGAAAGGTCTCTAGCATATGCACTAGGAAGAGGAAGAGATAAAACATGATGTAGTCCATATATAAAAATTTATTAAATGAAAGAGGTAAGATGTAAGGAGTTCAAAGAAATATTATATTTGTACTTAAGGGAATTTTTCCATAGTACACATATATATGGAAACCATGCCATTTTTTTAGATTCCACACATAATAATTTATTATTTATTGGTATTGATCAAATTAAAATTTACATTAACCAAACTTAAAACAACTAAAAAATCATATCAATGTGGTAGTGTAGGGTATAACCCACTGGGATAGATGGTAGCAAAGAAACCTAGATTTAAGAACCATTTTTATAGAGAAATCATTATCTCACGCGAAATTAATTTTACTAATACTACGTATCATGGGATTAAATTTAGATGAAAGGAAGGGTTCAAGGTGAATTTCAAGGTATAAGTAAAAGATAATACACAATCTAGAAGGGGATAGACCTAAGGTTTATTCTAAAAATTGGTGAATATTTTAGCAATTGATCTTGTTCCAACCAATTGGATCATTCTAATATTTAATATACTACTATGTCTAGAGATATTCCACAACCTACCTAAAGAAGTCCTGAATGCTAGGAAGAAAGAATCATAAGGTATTGGTAATATATTTCTCATCTCAAATTATGTTAATTTAATTCAATTATATCTCTATTGTTCTGGGTAGATTAAAAATAATGAGATCAACAATTTTTTTAACCTAATTACTAGCCATAGGGTTTTCATGTTAGAATTTAGATATTTATTTGGATCAAATACTCCCTTACACTCGACCCCTAACTATCGAAACATTAGTTTCCCATGTTTCTATTAAAGAATGGTAGGTAAACAAATGATAAAATGCTCAACATGAGAAATAAATAGTTCAAATCAATGAAATCTATAGCGAAAATATATAAAATCAATTAAATACAAACTTCAATAAAAAATAATGAAGAAAACAACCTAATATTGGAATTTAATGACAAAAATAAATGGATTCATGTGTTGGAACAACAACACACAAATAATGAGTATTAGAATTAAAAAAGACAATAAAATCCTGAAAGGAATTATAATAATGAAAAAGAAACCAACTAAGAAAGAAATGGGAAAACAAATAAATAAGAAATGTCAGTATCATCTCAATTTTCCATGATTTTTCTATATTTTAGAGGCACACTCATATATATGCTGCTGATAATTACATGATGAGTAAATAATTTATGTTAGGTAAATCATTTTAGTGGACTCCTTATCAATACCTTATGTTGTTTAATTGAACATCAATCCATGTAATTTATTTCTTTAAATTTATTCTAAGATCATGGATATCTAGTTTTCTTATCATGTATCTTCAGTGGAAATTATAATTCAAAAATCACACTTCATTTATGAGGTTCATGTTGTGTTTTTTAATTAATTTCATACATGAGTATTTCAAGACTTGTAATCTAGATTCACATTTTGTAAATTTTTTACTTTTTTTCATTGTAATTCAAGAATTGTAATTTGGTTGGATGGTGTTATGTTCAAGGTATAACCATCATGTACTTTAGATTTTCGATGTGTAATATCCATTTTGTTTTCATTACGTCATGTATTTCTTTCAGTTTTGAGTTCCTATTCCATAAAAAAACAACACCAAACCCATTGTATCATCAAAAAATCCATGACTAAACATTAAATAAAGGTATCTAAACGATGTTTATGAATTTATATTATCAGAGTGGTAGGGATAAGAACACTTGATTAGAAAGGGAGAAGCAGAAGATAAAAAATGTTGGGGGAGAGTAATAGCTACAACCTTCTAAGGGTTTCACATAGTGGTGGGGAGACCCATTGTGTGACACCCTTAAAACAATATCATGATTATATAAACATAATGCGACACTATCCTGAAAATAACCATATCATGAATCCATAATATAGGCCCTCTATTTGGAGATGAATGGAAATGGATTTGAAAAACATCCTTTGACATATAATCCATTTCCCATGAAGAAGTATTTATTTAAATAATTCTCATGAACTGTATCATATGAGGTTCTATCCCAAATTCTTGCATCCTATAAATACATCTCTATTATTCTATCATCTATAAAAATGATGCCTCCGTGTATTTGGGGTTTAGCTTAGAGTTGAGAACCCTGTAATACTACATGAAAAATGGGGGTTCAAAACCCATTGGGTGCAAGTCACTATAGCATTACTGTAGCGGAACTGTAGTAGCGGTGATACTGTATATCGGCGGGTATTGTAGCGGCGGTAGGGAACTGTAGCGGCGGTGGTACTATGCAGGTACTATAACAGGTGGGTTATTATTCAAAGAATTGTCATTTGGCCAAAAATTTTGGCCTACGGGCCATGTAATGGGCTATAAACCCACTGGGCATTCGGGCTATGTTATAGGTCACCATCTATCTAGTTAAAATAGGTCTTTGCTTTGCTTTATTAATAAAATGAGGCTTCGGCCCCAACCTTTTAACATAAAAAATAAAAAAAACATGATTCCTCTGTAAACCCAAAACATAAAAATTTAGTTATGTGATGGTCTCATGCTCCTATGATCAAAAGTCATTAGAACGGTTCCCTCAATCATTTGAATCTCTATGGTTTTCATTGGCCAATTGTATTCACCATATACCTGAAATTGTGTTTAAAACCATATTCCATGAAGTCTCTCTCTTTGTGGTTCACATATAAGTCATTTTCCTGAGACTCCTTCTCATAATAGATGATTACCTAAATTATAAGGGTTATATACCCTTGACTTGATTCAACCTAATTCAAACATTGAGCTATAACCATAGACATTTAAACAAAACAAATAATTGTAAGAACCCAATTTATGACTCCCTCAAGATCACATGAACACATGAATCGTTAATGGTCTCACGATGTTCTCATGTGGTAAACCCTGGACTTGTCATACCTATCATGATGAATCCATATGATAATCAAATTTTGATCATGTAAATAAAAATTTTCATTTCTCCATAAATTGTGTGAAAAGACTTATAAATTTCAGTATTGATCATGAAAATCACCTTGGACATGTCATCCTCGATCATGTGAGGGACTATAGAAATTTCATGTTCAATCATCAAAAGAACCATGTAAAGATAATGTTCAATCACTAAATTACCTTGTACATTATAGTCACAATCATGTAAATAATTTTGGATACGTCAAAATTTATCATATAAAGAACTTGGGGCATGTTAGGAAGACATGGTAGGACACTTGTACCATTTCCTGAAGACACCACAAGACACATTAAGCCAAAACCCTATACATATCAGACATTCATCAATGATATGGAAAGAATAAAATCAGAACATATAATGTAGAAACTAAGGAATTGTCTATAAACCCTCCTAGACAGTAATACTGACACTCAAGAAATGTTAGGAAGGTGACCAGGACATTTTAGGTAGATAGTCATAACCTGTCCTATAGGTACCCTGAACATGTCAGGGAGACACCCTGGGACATGTCATCCTTTTCCAGCAGACACACTTGGATATACTCAATGTAAACTCCCCAACATGTTCATTACAATAAGTACCCCATTTAGAATGGGAGTGTACATAATTTTATAGTTTTATTCCCACATAAGACCCTATTTTCAACCCGATCTCATATGTTCCCTCATGTCAAAGAAAAAATATTCAATAGACCATTCCAGGCCATCATATCTCAATATTTTTCTAAATATAGAGAATAAATATGTATAATTTTCATCCATATAGGTATAAATCATTAATTTCCAAGAACCCAAGGATAATTATAATTCTTTTTAGTGTAATCAACTATCCTAAACCATCATATGGTCGGGAATAACTAAAATATGAGAAATATGATTCTTGTCCAAACGTGACAAGTAGAACATCATCCTATGTTACTAGATCAAATGAGAATCCACCCCTTTTTAAGTCTCCCCCATTTCCCAAATATTATTAACTAATAGGAAAAAATTATCTTATAAGGCTGCCATCCTTCATTTTCCATCAAATTATGTGATATGGGATTTTAAATGATAATCATTTTATGTGTATGCCCCGACCATGACCTCATGTACCTCAAACCCATAAGAGGGCTATGGATGAATTGACCATCACGAACCATAATTCCTAATATAAGTGGGATAAATTGAAAAACATTCTAAGTATCAATATATATTATATATTATCTTGGAGACTAGTAATAATACCTCTTAAAGGTAAACATTAATTTTTAAGCACCTTAAAAACTATATATCATTCGATGTTTCCAACATTCAATTATCCATTTTATTCTCACTCTATGCCAGACACACACAGTGTTAGAGATCAACGAAAATTGTACTAATATCATAATTCTGATTACCCCAGTGTGGTTTCATCAATGGGATTTAAGAATGATTGCATCAGATCCTCACTCAAAGGGTCAGACTCTCAATGAGGCTGTTTATGGGAGCCATACCTGTGTATGTTCCGATAAAGGCCTCTTTTTTCACATATTTTATGATGCATAAGACCATAATATGAACTACATGGAATATGATTCATGTATGAATAAGATACATATGATTACCCATCTAGGATCAAGCCCTATATTAACATCCTTCAATATGAAATTAAACTGCACTGTATAATACTTTTATAAAACCCTAAACTATGTCAAATAAAATTCCTATGTTTTGATCGATGTTATCGTAGAATATGTATGTGGAACCATAGAGGATCAGTCCCATATCCAAGACACAAATAACCTCCCTGGATGATAACAAACTTCATATATCTTGAACCATGATATAAAATAATGACTCATAAATGAAGAAGGTAATAATGGAGAACATATGTCACCCCTAGTTTTTCATGATAACACATGATTTTTATCAAGTAATATGGATAGGGGTTACCTGTCACATACTGATGCTTGGGAAGGATTTAACTAACATATCATAAATCTTAAAGAGTGTACTAGAATAGGAAATCATTACCCCCTAAATGGCGTGATGAGCCCAACCACCATTCTTATCAACCAATGTGAGATCCTACGTGTCATTCAGATTGAAACCCATATTGGCTTCATACATTTCTAAATAAGGAATTTTATTTTTCATGGATGTGGGAACCATTAAAAGTTTTTATTAACAGAAAAAATGGTAAACTAGGCCTAGACTATTGTGCAAGCCCCGATAATCACCCCCAACTGAGATTCGAGTGAAACCATACATATTTCTTTCAAGAAAACAAATACTCAATTAATATTATAAGAACTTATATTTGAAGGATTATAGAAAAAATAATTTGAATATAATCTTAATATGAAAATTTTATGATAACTAACTCTTTTAATGATGTTTATTCTATTCCTCGGGACTAAAATCCTTTGATTCGTGGAGTTGGTTTACATTAAAAATGAACCTAAGGATTATAAAGGTCCCAATAGCGAGGATTTTGTTATAACATTTCCCTTTTGGGTAGATGTGAATTTCTTTTCACATAGAGGGATGAGTTGTTATTTACACATTGGGAGAGTGGAATTTCGGATTTATAATACTAAATTAAATATTATATCTAAATGTAAACCCTTAATGTGTATTATTGTTGACATTATAAAATATATTTCAATTAAATTTAAAGAAAAATAGTATTTAAAACACATTATAAAATGAATTTATTAGTTTAATCATAAGTGATGTTTTAAAATAAAAAATATAATTTTAATAGATTAATTTCAATTTATGATTTTGGAAAATACAAATTAAGTTTAAAAAAAATGATTATTTTACATAAATAAAACATTTATCTCATGAAATATATTTGTGATCAATATAATATTTCATAAATTTATTAGGCCATTATTATGCCACACATGATTTCATTTAAAACATATAGTCTAGGAAAAACTCCATTTTTATTCAACTAAATGTTTATGTTCTTCAAAAAAATATCAAAAGACCACCCTTATAAAATTTATAAGTTATGATTTAAAAAATATAATTTAGATTATAAAAAGAAATTTATTTTTTTTATATTTAATATAATAATTTATGATATTTATGAAGTATAGTAAAATAAAAATTTATTAAAAAAAGATTTTATATTTTATTTGATTTTATAATAATGATATTTATTTGATGGAATTATAATTTTTATATTTTATAAAATTCCACATTATGAATATTACTTATTTTATATTTATTATAATAACATAAAATTACAATTAAAAAGGTTATGTTTAGCCCCACAAGCTTCCACAGTATTTTTCACTTTTAATAATGCATTAGCTTGCGTTGTATGCAACACGCAATTTTAACACACCACGACCAATGAAACTAGCCATTATGAATATTAAAAACAATTTTTTTAAAATTTTTAATTTTTAATTTTAAAAATGGAATTCATTTTTGGATTTATAATAATAAAAATCAGCTTGTGGTGAATTTTTGGTATTTTCTAAGAACTTCAATTTTCGATGAATAGTAAAAAACACTAAGTTATTATTTATAACTGGTTTTTTATTTAAATAATTAGTTATTTTATTTTAATTAATTTTATGTAAAAAGAGATACATAATACCTATATATGTTCAATGTAAATCATTGGAATCATTTTATAATAATTTTAGATATATAAAATTTTATTGAGCTTTTTACTGTCTTTTACTCACCATCTAAGAGCATTTTCAAATTCGAATAATACATAATTTTACTGATTTTTTTAGTTAAATTTCAAAAATCTCAGAGACACAGTTGAAATAATTACGTAAAATGTGATTCAATAAGAAGAAAATAATTTCTGGTGAATTGTAACTTTTCACTGTTATTTACCACGATTAAAAGTAATTAGGGTAATTAAGCATAAAAATGATATTATAATTACCCTAACAGCTGTCCTAAATCTATTGGATAAGTGTAATTGGAACACAAAAAACCATATGAATAAAATATTATCCTTTTTGTCCACATGGATTTTATTAGGACATTTATCTTTATTTTATTTAAAGAAGAGTTAAAAGTGTTAAATTCAATATTTAATAACTAAACCATTTTTAATATAGGGTTATACATAAGATAAATTCAGAAATAAATATTAATTATAAATTTAAATATATTTCCAACATAAGTGTATTTTATTTATATTTTTTATACATTAAATAACTTAACTTATTTATGACACAATGGTGATCCAGTAATTAGCTTATTAATTAAATATTAAAATATTTGATATTATAAATGTCCAAATAAATGTAATTTGAGTCTTTTAATGAATTAATATAATTGTATTGGTTAATATGAAATGTTAGGGTTGATTAAATAATTTTCTTGCGAAGAAATAATGCTGTTATGATTTTCAGAAAAACCAAATACTAAATAGTTTCAAAATTGACATAATTGAGTTTTTAAAACAAATTCAATAGTATTAATTAATATATGATTTCTAAAAATCTAAGGATTGTCCAAATGACATTGATAATGTTATATATATTAATGATGACTCACTTGGGGTTATTTTGGCTTTTTATTGTATATTTATGAACCATATAATATAAAAATACAAAGAGACATGGTTACTGTCAACTATTTAAATAAGAGTTAAATATAAATGATAAGGATAATATGGTTACTTAAACCTATCTAAAACCAAATTATTGAGAGGTTATCGACACATAACAACCTTATCCTCGATATAAATCATTTTGGAGCCATTTGAAACCGAAATATATTTTATTATAAAATAATATTTAAATCTTTTCATAAAGTGACCCTCACCTCTCTCATAAAACTGTACTTCCCCTTCTCTTAATTTAACTTCTCCAAAGCCATTTTGCTCGGCCAACCCCAACCCAAATTTCTTTTAAACATTCCACCATTCATCTTAGATTCCTTCCTTTGGACTAAAATCCAACCTATAGAGCCCTTTTGATCAAATAAAAAAGAAGTACCCGAAGAGGAGGTAAATATTTCATCACCTAATCCAAGTTATTTTCTTCTTCACCTTCTATTTCTTTGTTGTTTCCAATGTAAAATAATAACTCCATTATATTATATATAATGTGATGTTATTATAAAAATGTTACATCCATATTTATCATTCTATCAATCATATGAATGAGGAGTCGCTATATGTGCGCACGTACGGTTTACCATCTCCACGTCGTGGTGTAGTTTGTTATTCAAACACTTCATTTTTGGGATGTGTATAATAATGAGTATATCTGATATAAATAAAAAATATTACATATTAATTATCTTTTATATATGATATAAAATCCAATTAAATATGATTTCACCATAAATATGATGATATTGTCGCTTGTGCGTACATACGGATTACTGTATCCATGAACGCGTTGAAATTCATTCCCCATCATAATCATTGAATAATAATTTTTTTAGGATTAAAAATAATGTTTTAGAACGTAATATCATTATCGATATAAATAAAATACATCCATTCCATAACAAAAATGGAATACGTAATCGATCTTATAAATGAAAAAAATTAGTTAACACACGAAACGATGATACTACTAAAATATTATTCACAAAGAAATAATAGAGGATCCTGTATGATATCATATTTATGCATATAGTTATTGAATAATTTAATAACAATTACATAACTATTATACATGAGGTTAATATACACTCTACCAAGTAAATGTACAAGGTAAGGGATAATTTCACAGTCTTTTTATTATCTAGGGTTGTTTTTATGTAAGTTTCTTCTGGGACCACTTTATCATCCACATCCATGTTTCATAAAAATGCATTTCAAAACATTTTTACTATTTACTATACTATGGGTTTAAGTCATTTATACACTTTTTTAGGATTTTTATAAAATGGATTTAATGAAATCTTTCTGTCGTTTTCTAAACAAGGCACTTGATTACCCTTTTTGACAAAATTAAGGTATGCATGTATTTTTTAAACTTATATGGTGGGTGTGCCTATTTTCCACTGTTTTATCATTCTCGAAGCTTCTCATAAAATATTATAAGAATATTTTCAAAATAAATGTTTTCTTTTAAAATTATGTGACATTTTTGTGATTTCAAAATAAAAGGGGTATTTATTTCAAATAGTTTATATTTCAGCTATGTCAACATCCATTTTTAGATTTTAAACTTATATGAAGTTGATTTATTAAGATACAAATATTTTATATTTTATTGAACTTTTTGTGATATGGTTGACTATGTATGTTTTTTTATACCATTCATGGTTTATAGATAAAGTATTGACATTTCAGTTGCCAGTTTAATATGTAAGTTTATGTTATGTTAAACATATTTCCTATCGAAAATGGATTGGACTTAGTAAGTGATGGGTGGAGCCCACAGTAGCTCCCTGATGCATCGTTTGGTCTCATAAGACAAACTAGTGACTTGGAATAAGGTCTTGACAAAATATTATTTATAGTCATGGAACAAGTCCTTGACTATGTGGTTATGATTTCTGGCATTAGGAATTCCATCTTCATGAATGCGGCTATTGATATTGCAAGTGATAATTCGACTAGTTGAATATCCATGTGAATAAGTAAATGAAATTATTTTATTTTTTATTTTTCATATTATGCTTATGTTTATGTTCAAAAGGCATTTGTTTTAGTCTCATACAATGACTTAAATGTTTATGATTATTTATGAATGTTTCCACAATATTGTTATCCTTAATAAGCATCTGAGATCACCCATTTTTGTGTTTTATTTTTCCTAGGATGTGAAGAAGTATATTATAGTTGACCAGTAGGGATAGGCAAATGATATAAGTGTGCTCAAAAGGGGACAAAATGTGGTTGATGATTTTATTTCATCATGTAATGTAAAAGTTATGAATGTATCTAGTATTTCAATGGTTACTAAACAGATCAGTATTACGAGACATGATTCTCTGTATCATGCCAATGTTATATAATAATGTACTGACTCTGGGTAACTAGGGTTGGGGTGTTACATTATGATACTATTACAAATGATGAGACTAATAAACATAATGGTTAAGATACTATTTCAATGGTCATATTACAATTATGACCGTCACATTACCTCTTATAAGTACCTAGTTATTATTTTATACATTATTCACGATAATTCATCCCAATATTCAATATTTTTTTTGTTAATATATTGATTGATTTTTATATATTCTATTTTTTTCTATAGTGTTTTTCATCACGTGATTATCTAGAAGGATGGAATGATCTATGTTTTCCCATTTCACATTATCTATTTAATATTTTTTTTAAATATTAATATTTGGAATCTCCTTGGGTTTTCATTGTAAATAATGTGACAATCGTTGTTAATGGAATATAGTTCCATTAGCTTCTCTCTATAATGCATGTGTATAATTCGATATAATTTGAAACACATTTATTTATGAAAAACGATATCATTTAAATTATGTCTTGTCACATTATCCACCCCTTTTAAAATTTCATCCCTAAAATTTTAACTCAGATTCGTAGTTGATAATCGATGAGGGTAGTTATATTTTGTTATTTCATCGAGTTCCTAGGATTCGTCTTTATATTTATTGTTCTAAAACATTACATTTACAATGTGATTTATCTTCTTGCAATGAATTGTTTCTAAATTGTGTAATATCTTCACCATATTCTCCTCATAGGGGAGGCCATTCTATAGTTTTACCAACATTGGGTCAAAATATTTGTGTAATTAGGTATTCAACCCCATAAGAGAGATAGTTTAAACACATTATGAACTTGATCAATGTTTTTTTAAATGTTATAACCAACATTATACTACATCTCTAAAATCAAGGAACTAAATGGGTATAATTTAACTAGGACTAAGATTTAATTTATTTTTAAATATCTTGAATCTTTTCCATATTGATATCTGATGATAGAATTTGTCTCCAAAAACAAAATCAATGTCCCTTTGATGGAAATTAACATATTTATTATATCGAATATAGGTATATTTTATATGAAATTGGATAGAATAAACTTTCTCATTGATCTCTTTCATAACATAAATTCTAAGTAGATATCCTTCACCAAATTTATCCAAAAAAGTAGTGTTTTACATTACTTCTCATATATAGCTTCATAAGGAGCCATTTTACAAATAAAGTGTAATTTATTATTATATGAGAACAAATATTTTTGGAGATGTTGATATAATGCCCCATTAAATTCAATTAATAAGGTTATCAACATTTCATCATTATTTTAAGAGATCCTTTAAAATTATCCATTATTCTGGTTTTCGTAGGTTTTATTGAATTTCAATTAAATATTTCTGGCATGTTAAAATTCCCCTTAAATGTGGAAGTGAACCTCATATTATGATCAAATATGATTTATTGTGGTTCCATATTTATCCTCACAATTTTATTTATTTATATATTCCAACTTTTGTATAAATGGAAATATTATCAAATAATGATGAAGTGGATAGTCTTGGTTTATTGTTCCACCATAACCCCTATTGAATTTCTTCCTTTGGATGTATTTCAAAGAGTATAAATAAATTCCTTGAGGATGTTCCCCCATTTCCATGTGTGTATGGGAAACAGTTTTGTCACACCCTTGGACTTATATCACTCTACATTAACTTTCTAAAATTGCATCCTCTTGGAGGGGTACTCAAATATCTTCATTACCAATTTCACCCCAAAAGTTCTCTCAAAGACAATGATACATGATGAAACTTCCACGATTGGTGTTTAATGGTAAGTTATGTTCATTATATAATACATATTTATTGGTCTTAGGTGATGTGGGAACAAAAATTATACATCCAAAATAATTGATACTATCATTATTATTTTTGAATTTATGAATATTCCCTTAATTTACTACCTCATCCATTATTTGAAGCTACAAATCATCCCTTTTTTACTCCCATGATATTATCTTGGTTATATGGATGGGAAATAATTTGGGAAACGAAGGATGTATTTCCTCCCATCATAATTTCAAATTCATTCTCTAAATATTAGTAAATATATGGTCTCTCTCAATCCATATCCTGGATCGTGTAGATGTTCATTTTTTTCTAATAGAGTAAACACCATTTTCTAACTTTCAAAGATTCAAATGAATAGTGAAAATCTAGTTTATGATCACTTGTATCAATATTTTTTACCTACGTTCAACTATTTCTATGTGAATTTATACATTTGACTCTTTTGATTTGTATATTTGTCATAATTATCACCATTGATATTGTGAGACAAATTCAAAGAGGGTAAGATCATAGACTCTAGATCCAAATCACGCATCATGTAATTATACTCATGGATCATTAATTTTTGTGAGGAATATCTAATCACTTTATTATTCTACCTATGTACAAAACCAAAAACTTTTATTGAATAATTTATTTATAAAAAAAATTATCCACTTAATGGGATTGTGAGTATAGGAACAATTATTATCATATAATTGATCTCATTAAATCTTTCCTTACATTATTCAATATTAAATTCATTTCCCCCTTTCTAGGTTAAATTAGTAAATGAGCTTGAAAATCATGATAAATTTCTCCTGATGAATTGAGATTACACTATTAATCCAAGATAAATATAGATATCTATGAAACATGGGGGTTTGGACAATTCCTTAATTTACATTATCATTGAAGTGTCCATAGATATTCCCTCTATTATGATCATGTACCCCAAGAATGTAACATGTATCATCCAAAATTAACACTTAATTCACTTATCATATATTTTATATTTTATAAATTATTCCAGCAAAATCCTTATAATATATTCATTTGTCTCCTTTAACATAATGTAAATGATATTATAATTTATAAATATAACCAAAAAATCACAAAAGATATCACTTAAGATTTTATTTAGAAAATACATGAATATTTATGGGGTATTAGTAAGTCTATAGGGCATAACTATGAACACACAATGTCTATAACTTGTATAGAAGGATGTATAATGAATATAATTCTTGTTTACATTCCATTGATGATATGTATAATGAATAAAAATATTTATATGTACTTATCTCCTTGTATTTAACTGTTCAAGTTACCAATATTTGGAAATTGATATTTTTTCATTAAGGTTATATTACTATGATCATGGTAATCGATACGTATCCTCATTGATCCATCTTCTACATGAAAAAGTGAACTAGAAACCCCTATGGGGATTCACATGGGGATATGAATACTTTAAGAAAATTATTTTACATCATCTTCATCAAATCCTTCTCTTAAATTAGGTATTTACAATTGGTGAATTTAAAGATAGGTGTGACTCTGAGTATACGATCAATTGAGAAATATACCTCAAAATATGGGGTAAGGTTAGAAAACTCTTAGATAAATACAAATTTTTATTCAAAAATATAGATATTTTATCATGGTTGACACATTACTTCAATAGAACCAATCGGTAAAAATATTCTTCTCCACTTTGTATAAAATCTCACATCATTGAGGGATTTTACAAAATAGAGTCATGACATTACATGGATTTGTACATTGGATTGTGATGGTTTAGAATACAGAAACACATTTAATTACATAGACTTTTCATGTGAGATATATATAAAAAGATCCAATCTATTCCCAATATATAGTTGAATTATTCCACAGGAAGGATTATAATATTCTCTAATAGGTTTTCCCCAAAAACCAAAACATGAAAAGATTCCATTAGTTTCTTTTCACTGATCATACCAATAGGGGTTTTTATTGATATCTATATGTCATTGTATCTGGGTTGTGATTAAATATTTATATAAATCCATAATGATATGATGAAATTCAATGATAAAAAATATAATAAAACATTTACCATTCATGAGAAAACAAAGTGTGTACCTTAGATGACTTAATTTTAATTTTCCACCTCAGCAATAGTGAAGACATAATATTTAACATAATTGTTTGGATTTGGTGGTTTCTGAAACTAATTACCCTATAAGGATTATATTTTAGTGCATTGTATCGTATAGTGGCCTTGATACTTATATATGAAGGTTTATAAAATGGATGATTTTTTAGAAGAATAATTTATTTCCTCCATTATGTAATCTTAATTCTTCTTTGCTCTTCAGTAATCAACATCTTACCGGACTTCTCTCAAGAAATTTAATTATTTCCTTGTACCTTTTTGGAAATTACCATGATGATTCTTTTAACATTTTGACAAGTGAGGGGTTGAGTCTTTTCTCATTATTTTTCGTTTGATCCACCTTATTATAATTCCTTTGTTCTCTATCAATCAGTATTTCTACGAGTTCAATATCCAAAATCTATATATACTATTGGAGAACATCAAAATAATTCTTTATAACTCATAGAGTCTTAGATGGCTATTTCCTTTTGTAGTTGTTTTTTATATCACTAAATAATTTATCTTTATTTATCATTGATGGTACAAAAACCAAAGGTCAGTAGTGAAATCCAATTTACTTTTTTCTCATATGTTGTGATAAATTGACCCTCCTTTATATTAAACTCTTGAAATTATCACCCCATATCAGTTTGAAGTGTTTGAGGGAAATGGATTTTAATAAATAACTTTTTATTGTATTCCCACTAAAATTCATCATTTTTAACCCTTTAGCTTGGTATTATTTATAAAAACCCACCATTGATCAACCACGGCATTTAATTTATAGACATGAATATTATTGTTTCTGATATCATAAATATAGAGCACAAAATCATTTATAATGAGTTTACTAACTATTCTGTGAAATGTAGATCATAAGACTCACTATATTTTTCTATTTGTTTCTATATAAAAGGAATGGTAAATATTTTCTCATTATTCGGTGAATATGGAATTAAATATGGGTTAAGTTATTGTTTATATATTTAAAGAATTGTGTAAGAATAACATTAATGTTTTGTAAAATATATAAAATTGAATAGGGAATTTCTTTCTGAAAATGGATAAATTATCAGTCAAAATGGATATTAGTATGGTTTATATAGGTTCCAACCAATTTCTAAAATATAAATGTTTTTAAAAAAACAAGATTTAAAATAATAATAAATTAACCATTTATTCTCATGGAAAATGTAAATATAAATTCATATTTAATGGGATCCCCATGTTCAACAAGACCATATTATAAAATGATCTGTGTAAGATAATATAATTTAACTAATTCTTAAATTGAAATAAATAATTTCCCTTGGTATATATATTTTATCATCTCATTTATTGAGTTTATGATTACCTAATGATTATCCCCATGAGTGTAAAAATTGGTGTACAATAAGGCCTCTTTTTTTATGTAATAGGTGATAATTGAGTTAATACACAATCTACCCCTCCTGGGGATTTACACCGAGGTACAAATGTTCTAGAGCCACATATATGTGAAATATCTAGATAAGGATTTATTTTCAAGAAAACCATGTGGCCATATATAACTCCAAAAGGTTGGATGATTCCTTTAAAACAAGAACTTATATCTTGGATTTTCATTATTGGGTTCTAGTGCTAATTCCCAAATTAACTAAACCATAGCTCTAGTACCATCTATAGTGATCCATCCATTTATAACATGACTATTACATCATTTTAAGTTTAACAATATAACAATCATATAATCTAGGATCCCAATGTTTATTATCATAGTCAAATTAGGATCATACATCACTTTTATATAATAAAACTAAAGCTTTATTAAATTTATACTTCTTTATACAACTATAATCAATCATTTTCTACTTAAGCATATAATTCAATGAAATGGGTGAGAAAAAAACACAATAAGGTAGGAATTTCAGGGGATGAATAAGGGAAATTAATTAAAACTACATGATTTATCATTATAATCATCATCATATCATTTGAATAGGATCATCATTATAATCATTATGGGAAAAATTTTATGAATTTATGAAATTTTTAATAAGAATGATAATGAACCTGTATAACATAGTTGTCAAATTCGGTAACTGGTTTTGGATAAATCTAGAATCATGTTGACACATAAAATATATACAAAGATCATAACATCATAATTCTGAAAAGATATAGAATCATGTCAATATTTAATACACATAGTATCATAAGATATTTCAAATTACCAAACACATTAGAGGGATATATAACTCTAGGTATACCCATCACATCATTTAATACTCATATCCATGAATTCTAAATGCAAATGTTACATATAACAATTATAATAATGCAATAAACCAATAGTATAGAATTTTTTTCCTAATGGGGTTATAAATAATAATTCTTCTACCACCTTGTTGGTTCAAAAATTAAAAAGAGTTGTCATTTTTGTCATAAAATATTTTTTTTATTTAACTAACAAATAACTCAATAGGATTCAAAGTGAAGTTTTCAAAAATAAGTTCCATTCAAAAAGTTTTTGTAAATCAATTATAAGTCATATTGGAATTTTAGAAATATGTATATCCCATGAATGATAAGGGAAATAATATTTATTGAATAGTTTATGAATTTTATAGGAATATAAATAATAAAAATTAGGTGAAATATTCCACATATAACATGAGAGGGTGTTGGGTTCATGAAATCCCCTTACATTAAATACTGCTTTATTTCTCAGCTTTTCTACATATTGAATAATATATAGAGGTTTATTAAAACTGTGAATCATAAGTGAATTATGAATATTTCTTAAAAAATTTAAAATTATTTTCATTTTATTATATTCCATAATTCCTTTTGTTAATGATGAATAGTTTAGATATTTTATTTTCCTTATGATATTCCATCTTTATTTTATTTTGAGATCTCTTATTAATTTTTCTTAATAATTTAGTAAGTTTGAACCCGGAAGATTATAAGTTATTATATTTTTTCATTTATATACTACCATTATTTAATGTGATCATCCATAATGGTTTTGATAATTAGAGAGTTAATAATGTCATTTTTGGTGGTTAACTGACCATTGTTAGGACATTGTCAAAAGTGGAGGAACGTGATGTATGAAAAATAAATACATCATAAAAACAATAATTAATATATTTTAAATATATTAAAATATATTTAAAATAAAATTTAATTATTATAATAAGAATTAGGTATTAAATTATTATAGAATAAAGGGAAGAGAATGGGAAAACTATAAGTGATGTTGATGATAACATACTCCTTTCTCAGTGTCGGTTGTTTTCTAAAACACTAAAATCAGTTGATGCATGGATTTAGTTTATTGAATAATGTACATAAGTATTATAATTTTATTAATTGAGGTTATTTGTTAATATAATTGGCATTGGTAATAAAAATAAATTTAATTTTACATGGGAGGGCTGAGGGGTTATTTATACCTAAATTGAGAAGTATTTTTGAGTTATATTATTGCATAAAATATTACATCCAATATGAAAAATTAAATAGAAATATATTTTAAATTATGAAATATATATTAATTATTTATCACGATTTCATGAATTTTAAACACTTTATAAATAGAATTTATTAGTTTAATAAAATCGAAATGCAGAATGATGAAAAAATATTATTTTCTTGCATATTTTAGACATTAGAATTTATAAAAATACATATTATATTTGGATAAAATATTTAATAAATTAAAATGACTCATTAATCTCATTAAACATGTTTTTGGATAATCCTAAATTTTATTGAATTGATTAGTTCATTATTACATCATTAATAATTTCATTAAAAGCTAACTTTTATGAAGAAAATACTTTCACATTTTAGCTAAAAATTTTAGAATTCAAAAAAAACAAACAAAAAATCACCATTAGAAAACATTGAAATGATAATTATATATATGAACTTAATTTTATAAAAATAATTTTTCAAAATAGGTAATTTTATTATGAAATATAAAACTTTATGGTTTCTATGAAAAAACTAAAATACAGTTTCTTTAAAACTTGCTTATATTTTCACTAAGTTTTTAGTATTGATTTTTATTTTATGGAATTATAATATTTTTATTTTATTAAATTATGCATTTTTAATATTTTTTACATTAAATGTTATTATTTTTATGTAAATTTCTATTCCAACACCTATGTTACAATTACAAAATTCCATATTACAATACCTAATGGCCAGGTTGTCATTCCAATGTTTATATTACAATTCCAAAAATCACATTATCTAATTGGATATTGCATGAAAATTAATGATATTTTTTTAATTAAAAAAATAAAATTTATCATACGTTGTAATATTTTTTGTATTTTATTTTTAATTTGTTCTAGTGAAATGATAAGGGGATTGTTGTTAAAAATATAACATATTCTGGAAGTGTATGTGAGTAAAAAATTGAAAAAATATGGAAGTGATAGTGAGTGAAAATTTGAAAAACATTGTAACTGATCCTGAGTGAAAAATTAGAAATTATAGTAGTGATCATTAGTGAAAAAATAAAAATGTATATAAGTGATTGGGAGTGAAGAATTATAAATATCTAGAAGTGGATGTAGGTGAAAATTAGATGGTTTAGAAGTGACTACATGAATAAAATGAAATCAATGTATGAAAAAAATGATGTGAATTCCAGAAAAAAATTATGTGATGACATGAAAAAAATGAATTAACTATATGAACCAAAATCATGTGACCATGTGAAAAAAATGAAATTTCTAAATGAATGAAAATAACACGACCGTTTGAACAAAAATTATGTAACTGCTTGAAAAAAATGAAATGATCGCATGAACAATGTTGAAGTGACTTCTTGAACAAAAATGATGTATCATATTGAACGAAATTAAATTGAATTAAAGTTAAAATTTAGAAAAGTTATTAACCTATATTATGACCATTTTATTGTTACTTAATTTCATTTTCATCTTTTAACTTAAAAATGCTCTATATTATTTATTATTTAATATTTTTATGCACATAATGTCTTTTTCACATGTTTATCTTTATTTAGTTATTCCATAAATACATAACATCTATTTTTGTATTATTAAATTTTATTAGGTGTAATATTATATATGATTAAAATCTAACCATGTTGGTTGAAAATAAATGATGGTTCCTTAGGAATACACTATTTCCAAATTTATTGCCATTAGAATATGAATTGATTTTTTTATAAATTATTGGAGTTTCCCATGGGACATTATTGATCATTATAATTATTTTACGGTACTCTAATTATTATTCAAACTTTTTATCACTATAAAACATGTGTTTAATTTTATATATTATCATATTAACCCACATTGTTATGATTTTCATGCAAATTAATTAAAGATATCACTTATACCAATAGGAATGATAAACTATAATAAGAATGTTAATTTAAATCTATTATGTTTAAAAGAACACTATATAAAGATTTTGATAGATCCATAAAAAATATGAGGATTATAATTTTCTAAAGATATATCTGTGATTCCGTATTTAGTAATCAATTTCTAATAATAGTGAAACAAAAACTATTTGATACTTTACAACTATAGATTTTCTTGTTACCTCATCTCTCAGATTATGAAGAATTTATCTTGTATTTTGGTTTTACTTATTCATTTTTTTTCAATATGAGTAATTATAACAAGTTATACTATGAATTAAAATGTAGCATTGTGGGATTTGAATAAAAAATTAAACTAATGCATTTTTTTGTGCCTCTGGGTGGGAAAAGGATTATTATTCAAGTTGTTCCAATAGATATAAAATTGATGGTCTATTTTGGGTTTAATCATTAATTTTGAGTATTCATTTGTAATTGGGTATTTACTTATGATGTGAAAAAATAATTTTAATTTTTAATTTACTGGGTTACATATCTGAAAACTTGTGAAGTGTGTGAAGATTAAACTTCGGTCAAATAGATTCAATCAACTAATAAAGCAATTTTTTACATTTTTTTTCAACTACATTAACTTAATTTTAAAACATATATATTGAATATTTAAATTTAATATTCATTAGAAAAATAATATTCATTACCTATTGGCTATCTTCCATCTTTCCATTGGGACAAACACACATTACCTCTTATAAATACAACCAAATTTATTTGTACATTTATCACTACAATTCGTCCTGAGTTTCTATATTTTCCATTTCTAGGATGCAGATTAGATTAATAATATTCTATTTATTTTATATATCATTGTTTGTGGGTGATATAATTATATTATATTATAATTATCCATGATTAAATATTATATATTTTATATTTACAATTTTTCCCGTTGTTCTAATTGTTACGTTCATGGGTTCTGTAGCTGAATAATATAATAATCTCCATTAATAAAATAATTTTTTATTGTTTTATAAATGTGTTTTTTTGTGTATTATTATATATAATATATGAAAAATTTATTTAGGAAGAAAATTTCATTTATAAATTATGGTTTTCAACATCTCGTATGGTTAATTTCACCTTTCAGCCGACTCAAGACAACGGGTGAGATGATATGTAACAAATTGCATCTGTCTTTGATGGTCCATCAAATTGGGATGTTAGTAAGGAGATATTAACATAAGAATAAGAAATATATAGCCTAAAATTACATAAATAATCTATTTATATATAAAATCATGTTGGGTTAGGAAAAATGTGTTTTAAACAATTTTAGGTGAATTGTTATATCATTTATATAGGGTTAAACACTATGTGTCACATACCATTCATTATTATAGATTCCTACCATGAATAATTAATTGATCAAATTATGTTTGGTGACTTTTTAAATATGTAATGATGATGTTTTCTTTTTATGATTTTGAATGATCTAATCCTCTAATTTTCTAGTGAGTGATTACAAAGTGGAGTTTTTTTATATCATTAGGGAAATTACACTAGTTAGATCTTGTAAAAAATTGTAATCGAAGTCATTGTAAAACATGGATGCACTTACACCATTTTTTAATAGAGAGCTTATTTAGAACACTATTCAATATGTTCATACAGTTGAGTCTGGACAATATCCAACAAATCATTGTAAGATATATTCCTATTGTTTTACTGATTATACCGATATGTTTAATACAGAAATAGTGGAACAAAGGGATATCACAAGAAATTTGGTATGAGGAAGTATGTTTGTATTCATGGGTATAAGTAGGAACTCTAACTATGGGAACTTGTGGTTGTGAGATACCTATATATAGTGTGGTAGAGTATCTTAGAATCAAAATACCATATTATATATCATCTCACCATGGACTATTATAAATATGAAAACTTTCAGATATTGATTGTTTGAGTATAATAAGTGAGATTGTATGAAAGCACCCAAAACAGGTCACACCTATAATAATATGAGACATATTCAATGTAATTTTCCTAAATCTATAATGTTAAATATTAGAAATTAATCCAATGTGTCTTAGATATCATATATTCAAATGGTATATTTTGTAAGAATAGTTATCATCTGTTGAATAAAGTGAACTACGGTGATATTAGGAATAACCCGAATCCTTAAAAAATGAAACCACATTATGCATACTGATAACTAGGGAGATAATTTTATCAATTACATGGCGATGAACAGATGATCAGAGAAGTCGAATCATGTCCTTCAAATATATGATATATCATTCTTGTTATCTTGGCTCATATGAATGTTATATTTAATACTAGTTTATCAAAATATTTTATTTTTTCACATTTCATTGATTAAATGGCATTTCATATCAGGATGATACAAAAAATAATGAGTATCAAGACACCATTCATGAAGTAAGAGTTTTGGGGATTTAAATTTTTATATTGTTCCATAAGAATTGATGATATCCATTTTGATGGAACTTTTCTATTTGGGAAATGGATGTATTTAACATGATCATTTTAACGGATTCATTAGTTTATTTTAACAAATAAATAAATTTTTATACATGAATGGTAAATTATACATATACTAATGGGACAACAAATATCTTTAAAGGAGGTTGTGATGTGATAGTTGGAAAAGAATGATCTTTATAGCCAATGGTTGGATCTATTTATTATTAAATAGTAGAAGTCACTTTATGGTCTATGAAATAATTGTGAAATTAAATGTTGATACCATTTTGGATTATTTTCCATACATGTTTCTAGAAAATTACATTTATTTCCACCTGATAGAGAAGTGGTATATTGATTTGAACTCATTCTGTGAAGAAATACAATTTCACTTATGCCATATATATTGACACCAGAAAATTAAATTAGTTAATGAATTAATTAGAAGTGTTGTACAATAAATGTTTCATAATATTTTTTGAATATACTTTGGCTAATCTAGTTATTTTTTCTGGTAGTGAAATGTTTTGTTATGTATCTATGTTAATTATTTTAAATTTAAGGGTTATGATAAATAATAGAAATCCACTAGCTCAAATTAATACCATTATTATCAATTGAATGGTGTCTAATAGTTCTTGAAATCGATCTATCCTCCATGTATCACTAACTATATATTATGAAAACAAATATTCCGAAAACCACATTCAGTAGTTCTATAGTCATAATGAATGAGTGGTTATTCCATTTTTTCATACAAATACAGTAGTTATTTTCATGTAATTGGTGAATCATTCCTTTTATTGGAAGACATTCTCTTTATTTTTGATATTTTTGGATGAAATTTTAGTGTATTTGAAAACATATAATGAACATGAAGAATATTTAGTGGTTATATTGATAACTCTGAGTGAGGATCAATTTTTTTAAAAAAAATCAATAAATGTGATTTATTTTTACTATATGTCCAATTACAGAGCTATATAATTTCTATGAAAGGTGTATCATTATTCCATATATAGATATAAGTTGTTTCCAATTGGAAACCCCTATAAAATTCTATTGAGATAAATAAATTTTGGGGTTGAGTAGGTTACTATGATCACCATGTTCAGGGATTATCAAGACTAAAAAAGTATATTAAAATTCTCAAGATAATGGGCCAGTAATTCAATTGCATTGAGTATTTAAAATATGTTTTCTAGAGCTTAAATAAAATATACCATTCATAAAAATTCCAATTTTTATAGAATATAGGAATGGCTATGATATTTTTTAGGATGCATCTGAATCTGGAATCATTTGTGTTATCAGGAAAGGAAGTCATTTGGTAGATTATAGACCATGAGAGTTGTAAAATCTCGAGAATAATTATCTAACCCATTAATCTTAGTTACTTTTATTTGTCTATTCTATGAATATGTTGCATCATTATCTCTTTGCTGATAATTTCACTATGGCCGTAGATAATAGAAGCTAGAATGAAATATTTTGGTAAAGTGATTTGAACCTGAGGAAAATTTGATGGATGAAATATCAACATATGATTGATATTGATTTTGTTTATACACCGAGAAAATGGTAATCCAGGGTATATGGTTTTGGTTTTAATTCATAAAATATATTATCCAATAAAGATCATGATCAATGACAATTTGTGATTATTATTTCTAAAAATCACATCGATTTCACATTTCAAAAGGAAAATATAATTTGGATTTTTTAATTGTTCTTGACATGGTTGAACATGGAAATGATTCTCAAATATCTTATTATGGTTTCCTTGCTATATCTTGAAGATACAATGGAAGGGATAAATTTGATTAATGGATTAAATATGGGAACTCTATATTTTTTAATGATAAAATAGTTATATTGTTGAATTTTCTATATAAACACATTTCAATATATCTCCATATATAATGGTTTGTTCATCCTATAATTTAAAAGATTTAGAAGGTATTTAGAACCCATTTTTTGTGGGATGCATTGAAATGGAATGTAGAAGAGTGTGTCTTAGGATGCCTCACTTGATAAAAAATTATGGCTGAGCCCAAATGGACTCTAGTATAATAAAAATTTAATTTTATTTATCTTGAAATTGGAAACATATATCTAAATTTTAGCACATCTATACAAAATATGGTTCAGAAAAATGATGTGATACGAGTGACTGTGGAACATCTCATGAAGTCAGCAAACATCATTCCTAATTGAGTGTCCTATATTGTGGATGAGTTTGATTAAATTTCAATTCAAAAATCCAAAATATTCATTTAATAGTTTTTTCATCATATCTAACTGATATCCTAGTTTTAATTCTCATATTTAGATATATTTACATCAAAATTTCAGAACCAAGCTGTCTATGAGAATGAAGTATATTCCTCAAACATAAGGATAATCAGAATTGACAAACCAAATGATATAGGACTTCCTCTATGATTTTACGATGGATTTACGAGTCTCTTTAAAGGAATATATTATAAAATTATATTTTTAATATAATAATAACTATTAGGGATCAATACATATGGACAATTTTGAAGATTTATAGGGGTATCAAGGCCGGTCATCAATTTATTGGGTAGAGACCATAGAAACATCGTTCCGGGGACTTAACCATACATAGGAGATGACTGATAAAATTAATAAAATTTGAAAGTGGATAGTGTCATCTCAAAGTCATAAAACTATTATGAATGTCATCATAATCATCAAATGTTTTCATTTTATGGTGGAAGGCATGTGTTTATTGAAGTCTCTCTATGCCTAGGGAATTGATGTTTGGTTTTGTAAGGTAAATTGTCCCCTTAGTATATTGACCATTTCGATATTCTCAAATGGATATATAATGTACCTTAGCTATAATGACCTGATTGTAGTATCTAAGAGGTAGTGTTTATTTTACTATAGTGGAACAAGAACATGGGATCACATCTTAAATGACCTAATTGTTAACTATTACAAGAAAATAACATAAATAATTAAATATCAAATTATATTTTAAAACATAAAATACAAAATACTATTTTCATTTAGATAACAATTATCCCCTTTATTATAACACTGTATATCTATCATTATACATATCATGAAATTATAGTCAAAAGAATCATAAGAAATTGGTGATCTTAGTTGGTTAGTAAGGGTATCCATAGAACATAAGATAACTCAAATAAAATAAAACACTTATAATATGGTAAATAAAATAAAAATAAATTATTTGATATAACTAATATAACGTAATAGGAAAAAAAATACATAGATTATATAACAATATAAATAATCATATAATTCTTTTTTCATAATAATTGAATTTATAATTGTGGAAATGATTATCATGTTGTCAATCCCTTGTGCGAATAAAACTTACATAAATAAGTATGTAGTATACTAAATAACCAAACTAATTTGTCTCATGAGAACCATCAATGCCTATAGGGGATATAGTGGACCCCCAATTACTTAATAATTCCAATTAATTCATCATTTGAATGGGGTGATACAAATTCTACATAAACATTCATATTGAAAAATATCACCCACAATTTAAATAATATACCGAATATACAATAACATAATCATATACTATATAGATTAATATGTGTAATTTTATCAAAATAATAATTCCTTACAAAAGCATAATATTTACAAAATAATGATGAAATGGATGAATATTCATTAAAAGGATCATGAAAAGATTCATATTGGGGAATACCCATTTCATTTTCGAAACAAATATAAAAAATATAAAAATTTCCAAAATACCAAATATTTTTTTATTTTAATGTAACCTTTAATAATTAAAATAGAATATTAAAATCATTGGGAAGTTATTATTATTATAAATTCCATTAATTTTGTTTATATAAAAATAAATATTCTACTTACATTTTTGGATAAATTCAAACAGATCCTCATTAAAGAAAATAGTCTATGTAAACAATTTAAAAAAACATCGATAAAAATTTCTTTAATAAATAATTGGTGATTGGTAAAAAAATTATTTAAATTATTTAATGTAAAATTTGGATATGAATGAAAAATAATCTCAAATTAATTGAAAAACAATTCTTGTTTCCTTAAAAAGGTTTTGGTATCATGTGTACATATAGAGTAGAAAATGAGACGAAAAATTAAGACATTTAAATATTCTGAAAATAAAAGAAAATATATTGGTTTTAATATAGAAAGTCAAAATAATTCCACTAGTAGAATCTTTTAGAAAAAAATCTGGAATAATGAAGAGATTGTGAAATAATCCCTTAACTCAAGATCAAAAACCTTTGAATTCACCGAGAGCTCTTATATAATATATTTAAATTTATTATATATCTATATTGTAACCATAACCATATATATCAAAAAAATATATAATTTAATTACAATTTTTTGACGCATGTTTATTAATAATACTTTTTAAAAAGCCTTGTTTTGGGTAATAAATAAATTTATTTTCATATAGGTTTTGATTTAGTAGTTTTGATCCATGAAAATTTTCCATGGTGAAATCATATAAATAATTTTAACTTTTATAAAAATAAAATATATATTAATTATATACATATTTAGAGTCATTTATGAGATTTATTGATAAAAAATGGAATACACTATTCTTGGAGAGGGTATGCCATAAGTACACATGAACACTATTCATTTTTCAACAGATGGTATAAAAGTATGCTAAATAATAAATAAATTATAGAAAATTATTTTTATATCATATAAATAATATATATTAATTAAATATGTACTTATTACCATCGACAGAAATTGGAAAATAAAAATGAATCACATCGCCTTGTGGATGTGATAGTCCACATGCATGAACGAACGATGTTATAATTTTCTAAAACTAATAAGGTAGTAAGGTATATGTTGTAATATACGTCCAAATGTATAATAAATTTAGAATTATAATATATAATCATTAAAACTATCATAATATCCATCCGTGAAATACGGTGGTTGAAAATGAATTGTATTTCTATGTGGAGACTGTAAGTCATATGTAGACACGAGTCATACTCTCACTTACAATTAAAGGGGAAGGAGGTAGGATAATGTTGAATAAATAATCATAATAATATTTAAATATTTTAAAGATAAATTATATAATATATTATTATAAATACCATATATTTATATGAGGTAAGTATGAATTAAAATGAATTTTATCTATTAAGGTGATTATATTTTCTTGGAATGAACTCCATTTTATTTTGTCTTAAGGGACTAGAGATGGTATATTGGGAAGAAAAGATCATATAAATTGTTGGTAAGTACGTTGAGAAGGTATTTTTTTATTTTTTTTTATTTTTAACTTTTTTTTGACAAAATAAGACGGATCCATTAATGATGGAGATCAGCAGAAATACAGCCGCATAACCACGATGGAAAATGATTAAACCAGAGCAAATCCTCGTAAAGAGGGCCAACGGCTGCCATCTTGTGAGCGGATTCATTTGCTTCCCTTTTAATAAATGAGAAATTGCAGGATGTGAAGCCTTGTCTCAGAGAGTGAATACACCGAGTAATGGAGCCGAAAGGTTGAAGCCCGCCGTCTGTGAGATAGATGGCATTGATTATGGTGAGACAATCAGATTCTATGTGAATGGAATCCAAACCGCAGTCTTTTGAGAAGTTTAACCCAGCAAGGATGGCGGCGGCCTCCGCGACTGAGGACTCCCAAAGTGCATAGCGTGCTTCGTATTTGGCTGCGATAAGATTTCCCTGGTTGTCTCGGGCCAGGAAACCTAGTCCAACTGGGCCATCCTTAGGGAGAGAGGCATCCACATTGATCTTAATAATCCCTTCCGGCGGGGGGCACCAATGTTGGGAGTGAGGAGAGGGGGTGAAAAGTCTTGGCTGCTCAGGGTGGTTCTGCCAAACCGCAATCCATGATGATGCCCGGTCAATCCAAAATCTGGGGGGCCTCCGAAAATGATTGAAAATGGCCTCGTTCCGCCTATCCCAGATAATCCAAGTCAGAATGCACAGGGTGCCTGCTTTAGCCGGTGAAAAGGAGGAGCACCATCGCATCAGGAGAGAGGTAAGATCTGTGGCGACGTCCAGGGACAGCTCCGTAGAAGATCCCCAGCCATTCCAAACCTCCTGAGCCCCGGGGCATTGAATGAGAGCATGGAGAGGTGATTCAGGCACAGTAGGGCAGAAGGGGCATGAGTTGTCGTTTGAAAAGTGTCTGTAGGCTAGGAGGCTCTTAGTAGGGAGGATATCGGTGCACACCTGCCACCAGAAAAAGCGGACTTTAGGGGGAGCATTAAGCTTCCAAATTGATGTCCAGGGCCTCACATCTCCTTCTGTAATTTGAGCAGTGAGAGCTCACCGGTAGCCAGCTTTCACCGTGTACTCTCCTGAGGTGTCGTTTGTCCAGTAGAGATGATCTGGCCCTGCGTCTGGCACACAGGGGATAATCAGAATAATTCTCCTATCCCTATCATTAAAACATGAAAAGAGTTTTTCCAGACACCATCCCGTCCCTTGATTAACAAAAAGACAACAGACTGTGGCGTGTTCGGAGCCTGGATAAATAGAGGATGACGCCTTCGTGCCTGCCTGATCAATAAGCCAGGGATCAGTCCAAATCTTGACTGTTAAACCATTCCCAATCCTCCAGCCTAGTCCTTTCCTCAGAAGATTGCGAACACCCCCAAATTCTTCTCCATAGAAAACTGGGTCGATACCCAAGATGGGAATCCAAGAAATCCTTATGTGGAAAATATTTATCCCGGAGAACTCGCGTGCATAGGGATGATGGGTTATTAATCATACGCCAACCTTGTTTATCCAGCAAAGCATCATTAAAAAGAGAAAGGTCCGGGAAGACCATTCCGCCTTCAGATTTTGGTTGGTAGAGAGCAGACCAGGCGATACAATGGACATTATTTTTTTCGTCCTTTCGACCCCACCAGAAGTTAGATGTGATGGATTGAATCTGTGAAAGCACCACGTCAGGAAGTTTAAAAATAGACATCAAATAGCTGGGGACAGATTGAAGTGCCACCTTGATGAGGCTTTCCTTCCCGGCCTTGGAGATTTTTTTAGGGGTCCAACCTTGTATTTTTCTTTCAATTCGATCCACAATAGCTGAACAGATTTCTTTATTTGACCGTCCAACCACTGTCAGGAGCCCAAGATACTTCTGGTGCTTATCGACCCTAGGGATTCTTGCTAAAAAGCAGAGTTCTTCTATTTTCGGCTGAGGGACTCCAGAGCTGAAAGAAATTTTTTATTTACTCTGGTTGATCATTTGTCCTAAAGCCCGTTCATACTGTTGAATCGCCTGGCAGATTGCAGTACACTCATTAGGGGTAGCTCGGGAAAATAGAAGGCAATCATCGGCGAAGAAGAGGTGGGAGATCGGAGGGATCTTGCGGCATACTTTTGCCCCATGAATTATGGAAGACGAAGCTACCCTGGAAAGGAGGTTAGAAAACACATCAGCCACTAAAATAAAGAGGAAAGGTGAAAGAGGATCTCCCTGGCGAAGCCCACGGGACGGGGAAAAGCCTCGGGTGAGCACCCCGTTGACATTAATACAGAAGGAAACTGACGAGACGCATTTCATGATCATGTCAATCCATTTGGTGCAGAAACCCATCTTGAGCATCAAAAATTCGAGGAAGTTCCATTCCACTCTATCATAGGCCTTAGCCATATCCAATTTCCAAGCCATGATCCTTCTCTTTGCTCATGTTCGTGTTTTCATGGAATGAAAAATTTCATGAGCAATAATGGCAATATCAGTGATTAACATTTTTACCAAAAAAGCGCTTTGGTTATCTGAAATGACGTCAAGTAACCATGGACGCAACTGATTCGCCAAGATCTTCGAAAAGATCTTATACGAAACATTGCACAGACTGATAGGTCGAAAGTCCGAAACCCCTTTCGGATTTTTCATCATGGTAATGAGGGTAAGAATAGTTTCATTTAGAGAAGACAGGTCCGTTTTCCTTGCGCAAATATCCATCATCAGATTGAAGATGTCTGGACCAATGATGTGCCAGTAATTCTTGAAAAAGTGGGCGTGGAATCCATCTGGTCCCGGGGCCTTCATAGAGTGGATTTTCTTTAAGGCCTTGAGAGTCTCGTCATTCGTCACATCTTTAGAAAGCTGTCTATTCATATTGTCAGATATCACAGGTGTGATGCAGTCCTCAATCTTAGGAGAAATGTTAGATTGGCCTACAGAGAAGAGATTCTGGAAATAGCTCAAGAATGCTTCTTGAATTCCCCCTGTGTCATACACTTTACTACCATCTGATTTTGAAATTCCAGAAACAATGTTTTTTCGGCGTCTTGGTGAAGCCTACTGGTGGAAATAACGGGTATTAGCGTCCCCTTCTGCTATATGAATATCACGCGCTCGCATAGCCCAGAAACCTTCCCTATTGCGCAGATCAACATCCAGCTCACGTTGGGTTTCACTAATTTTGGAGAGAATGCTGCTAGAAGGGGGTTTGCTAAGAAGATAGCCAAGCTTCCTTTCAAGAAACTTACAGTGCCGATCCGGGTGACGAAATTTAGAGTAGCTCCATGTCTTCAGATCATACACCACTCGGTGAAGGTTGGTTCACAGATCAGCTTTCCCATTCTTCCAGCCTGAACGGATAACCTCCTCGCACTCGGGATCTTTGGACCAGAAGCTTTCGAATCTGAATGGTTTCCTGGAACTAGTAGCGTGCTCAAGATGGGTGCAGTTAATGAAAATTGGGCAGTGATTTGAGCAGTTGAGCGTGAGGTGTCTGATATGGTACATTTTGAAGAGGCTCATCCAATCCATTGAGCCAAGGAATCGATCCAGACGTTCAACGATTCGGTTCCCATCTGAACTGCCTCAGAACAATGTGAAAGGATTTCCCGTGTAACCCAGGTCCATTAGCTCCGCCTTAAGGATAACATCATTAAAATCAGACATAGACGTGGAGGAGCGCACATCTCCACCTTTTTTCTCCTTCTGAAAAATGATCTCGTTAAAGTCCCCTCCAAACAGAATGGGGCTTGGCAGATCACGACGAAGTTTACAAAGGAGATCCCAAGATTTCCACTTTTCAGACTGGGAGGGCCAGCAATAGAAGCCCACAAAAGTCCAGGGGGGGTTGTGGGAATCATAAATGGCTGCAGCCACATGGCGCTGGGAAAAAGATAGGAGCCTAACATCAACATTATCCTTCCAAAGGAGACATAATCCCCCTGAATGACCCTGTCGGGGAGCCGGGAAACAACCCTGGAAACCGCATTTTAGAGCAAGATTTGTGATGTCCTTGTTTTCCAATATGGTTTCGGACAGGAAAACCATATCAGGGAAACATTGAGCACAATGGCGTAGAAACATACGAACCGTTCGTGGGTTGCTAAGCCCATGACAGTTCCAGCATAATGTAATCATTGCTCTAGGCGGGGCCGGGCCTGACCCGCCTCCGCCTTTGACTCTTGTGGCCTTAATGATGTACCTGATGCTTTACTCCTTTTGGGAGGACTGGTGTGCATACCACTAGACTCGCTTTTCCGTTTCAGATCTCCTGGATTGGGATCCCCTGGGCAATCGCCTCTACCACCGCCGCGTACCCTTTTCCACGTTCTACGAGTAACATGTCCTGAAGGTGAGGCTTCAGTCATCCCAGAATCATCTTGCAGAAGGGAAACAGTTGGGATCATATTTAGAGTCGGCTCAGCTTCAGGCGGATCCAAGGAAACATGTTTCTGCCTCAGAAATTTCTCTGTAGGTTCTTTTGGTTTAGGTAGCAGCCCAGTTGAAGTAAAGATCGATAAATTCGGTGTAGTTGAGATGAAGTCGGAGTTGGTGCTACTCTGAATCAGGTGACTGTCCTGCCGAGCCCCATAATTGCATCTGACGATAATATCTTGGGAGGCGTTTCCAGTTCCCCTAAGCTCAACTGGGTATTATTTAGGGAAGACAGGTGGTCCCATCCTTATAACAGAAGGTTGGCCAGATTTCGGTCGCCTTAGACGGGCTGCAATGAGACGGTCCCGATCCATTTGACTCTCCGCCTCAGGGATATATGCCTCTCTATGTGCTTTGGCCCGGAGCCACAAACCATATTGAAGGGTAATATTTTCAGCGGTATTCTCTGACTTTGAACCGCACGCTTTCTCAATGTGGCCAATGCGTCCACAAAGGAAGCAGAAGATTGGTAGTTTTTCGAATTCGAACGAGATCCAGGTATTGGAATCATCAATTTTAACGAACATACCTCGCAATTGGGGTTCAGACACATCGATCTCAGCCTTTACTCGAACCCAGGGGCCCCATTGGATTAGGTCCGAGCAATCCCACTCTAGGAAGTGACCGATCCGGTCTCCAATTTCATTCATCACACGTGTTGATCTCCCATGAAACGATATTCCTTTCATTCTTACCCAGAACGGGGATCGGGTAAGTGTGCAATTATGGATCTCGTCTCCCCCTTTAAATTACTCCATCAGGATGAGATTATTGTCAAAGGACCAAGGTCATCCTCTGAGGACTTTATCTTTGTCTTTATCATAGAATAATTCAAAAACTAGGAGTTTGTTCTCAATTTCTCGGATGGCTACTCCAGCTTCCAATTTCCAACGATTTTGAAGGGTGGTCTTGAAGGCCTTTAGATTAATTGGTTCCTCGGTCGCTAGTCTTCCGATAACCAATAAAGCAATACATTTTGTCAAAGTGTTGTCTTCATTTATACGGGTTGCAAGTGGCTCTTTTTCTTTGTCTGTCAAGGTGAGGTAATTCCATTGACTCAGCAGATCCGCCTCCATGTTGAGAGCCACGAAATCTCATAGGGGGGATTGGCCCAACAGGGGTCCCCTATCCAGGGGGTGTCCGGCCCAATAGGGGTCCCCGAACTAGGGACTCCGACCCAATCCGAGCAAGCACAAGCTGGTTCTTCACAACCAGTGCGAGCACCCGCGGCTTCGCAACCAAAGCTTCGCGACCAGGAGAATCACGATTTTTTCCAAACCTTCAGTAATCCACAATTAGTTTCACAGGCCGGGTTTGAATGATAATTCACATAGGCCAGGCCCAACCCAACGATTTCTCTATTCATGCACGACCCGATAAAAGTCCTCCAGTCAGGTGTGGCCCGGAAGCTCCGTACCACTGTTTCGTTCCGCGACCAGCCCTGCACAACCATATCCTTCAAGCTGGGGAAGACCACTTTCCACACCAAGTCCTGCGCGGTCAAAAGAAACACGCTGGGGAAAGCCTCTTTCCGCAACCAGCCCTGCGCAGTAAGTTCCTTCACGCTGGGTAACACGGTCGGATCTCGCACAAGTCCCCTCGCGCTTCTAGTACGAGCAGACTGCGAGGCGCTCCAACTTGCGCGCCGAGGGACTCTTCTTCACGTCCACTCCCTCCGAGACCCGGGGAACCACCACACCGCCCACAGAACAGGAGGTCTGACGTTCTGTTACTCGCGGAGTAGATGTGTCGGAATCGCGTCCATTGCCTTCGAGATTCAGGGTACCCTTCGCGCTGGCGTCTGCACAGAACACTCAATCGGATCTCTTCTTCGGACCGCCTCCGAACTGCAGATCTGGAATGCCCCAGGAGGGGTCGTCGTCTGGAGGTCTTCGTGAAGGTGCGGAAGCAGAGTCCGCAAAAGATGCCGATTGAGCGAAACCAACCCCCTTCCCCTCTGAATCACAGGTGCCGGGGAACGTTAATGAGCTCAGAACATGTGTTGCTGGAGCCGGGGAAGACAGAAGCAACGGGGCCGGGACCGATGAGGTCCGAAGGGGCCGGATCACCAGAATTGCGCAAGCACAGATTCCGCGAACCATTGTGGTCGGTGCCTCGCGATTGAATACTCCTTCACGGCTGGTGCTTCTCGATTCCAGACTCCTCACTAATTGACCTCTTCACGGTCGGTGCTTCGCGACTCCTCCTCAATGCGAGCGCTCAACCGTGGGGAATCAATGCGGAAGGGGTTGCACAAGTCAAACCCCAGATCGGCGAAAACATCATACACGCGTGGAAAAAGAACCCATCCCAAATCTGTCCCTTATCATAAAAAAGCAGTATTAATGGCCAAAGGGAAAGGAAAGCTGCGAGCAGATCCGGCACCGACGGGGATGACGGCGTCGGTAAGGAATGAACGGTCCCCTGGTATCCCAGGACTGCGCCAGGGGGTGAAAAAGAATAGAGAAGGAGCGGCGCAGTGTCTTCGCCGCGGAATGTTGAGGAGACTCCCAGAGGATGATGGAAGCTATGACTTCTCCACAAAAGGTTGATGAGCGGCAAAAAACGACCACAAAACGTTGCAGATCCACCGCTCTACGCAGACGCAAAAGGGGAGAACGTGTCGTCGAAGACCCGAAACTCTGAGGAAGGAGACGCCGACCCTAGGAAAACCCTAGGAGGGAACTCTCAGCCGTAGCGAGAGACTTTCTGTATTTTTTAGTTTATGTTCAAGCTATATGGATCAATGTGTTGTATGGTAGATAAACGATGGGTGTCAATTTATAATGGACTGGGAGGATACACTTACAATTTCACAAACTATTAAAAAAGTGTATAGTCATTGTTACACTAAATTATTAAAAATAGAAATTAATTTAATGAAAACGTTTCTAATATCGAAATAATATAATCCAATTTAATTTAGATATATTTTGGTCTCGTTTTAAAAAATAATCTTTTTAATTAATCTATTTGATAATTATATCTAACCATAACCGTAGTATAATCTAATTTAATCATATAGGGTTAAAATTTTTACCATAAATAATATGTGACTCATAAATATCATTTTTATATGTTTTTAACTATATTGAATTCACATGGATTAATATAATATTTTTATAAATTTTAAATATTTTAATAAATCATTATTTTTTATTAAATATAATTAATGTTAATTTTTTAACTATATATTAAATTTAATATCAATGACATAATGAAAAAGTTTAAATACAAATATATTCCTTATATAAATTGACAATATGTTATATATTCTGAATAATATTATGGAACACTATAAATCACTAAAATTATATTAGTTTTAATATTTTTAAATCATTTTCTTAATAAATAAATATTAGATCATTACAAAAGAATTTTATGCAATTATCTATTCCTATAAATCATGAAATAAATTTAAATTATGAATATAAATTCAATATACACAAAATTACCATTAATATTTATTAAAAACATTCTAATATACCTCCGTAAACACATACGTGATATTGAACCCGTTGAGAGAAATATTTTGTTAGTATCATTGAATTAAATTTTATAATGTTAATTTTAATGGACTTGTGTCCCTAAAATAATAATATTTCATCAATATGTTTGTTAGGGTCAAATTAACTACATCTGATAATAATTAAGATGGTAATTAGAGACTTTAAAATGTATATTTTTTAGCGACACAGCCCTAGGTTGCCCAAAGATGGTGTCTGCTATCAATTACATTAGCATGAATACATGTAATTCAAGCCTCAAATGACTGATCTATATAATAGTCTTGGTAAACTAGATACATAAATGATTATTTCATTAAAAATGGTACACAAATTAAAACATATTTATTCCTTCTAATAAAATAAATATCTTCAAGGATAACTCTAATTCATCTAGAATATTCCTGAATTTGTTTTATATTACACTTCTTCTATTCTTGTGAATGAATAATAATTAGGTGAGCTCAAATTCCCAGTAAAGGAAAAAATATAGTGGAACCAATAATTAATCAATGAGAATAGTCGATATGAAAAGTTAAAAAACTAAACACACATTTCATTTTATCAACAAATAAAAGGAAGTACATAAGAAATATGGAAAGGTAATAACCTGAAATATATTACATTCAAACAACTATATAAGGAAAAATAAATATGGAAAAGTAATAAACTGAAATACATGCCATCTAGATAAAGGAAAATGAAATTTATCCATAAAAAATGTTGACGCAAAACCACATTAAATAATAACTGAATACTCAATAAAGGGTTTTCATATTTGTTAGACATCATGTTTTCTAGGAACATAATACCTTTACCATCAAATGACAGTTAACCATTACAATTTGTACAACTCATTCTTCCCATTAGACTACATATGCATCAAGGGGATATCATTTAGTATTGCCCAACTTGTATGGATTTCTTTAAATGGTCCCAACCCATGTATTTCATGTCCAAACCATTACTCATATATAAATTAAATAATGTGAATTATCAAATATCTGTATTGAATAGAGTATACAGATTTATCAAATTTTCCCCAAATAATCAAATAAATTTCAATGTAGACATAGTATTTAAAATGGTATATAGTTTAGAAAATATTAATATAAATGATAAATGAAATAGATAATTTAGGGGTAATTCAATATACAATATATATATGAGATTAGTAATTTCAACGGGACTAATAGATAAATCAAAGAAGTTAATGTGAATACATTCCTTATCAAAATTAATCATAAAACGTCCAGATGAATAAAAAATATTGTATCAATACCAAAAATCCCAAGTGGAGTAAAATATTGGTTTTTTTCATTGATAAAATAAAATATTAACATTTACAAATTCTTGGGGAAAATATCATTTTCTTTGGAAAAAAATCATTAAAATATTTTTCATTGAAAATCCCATTAATTTTTTTTATAAAAAATAAACAATTTTAAATATTGAAGGAGGATTTAAAAATTATTGTTGATAAATATATATATGTCATATGAGGAAAAAATAATATTCCTTTTGCGTGGTAAAAGGTTGGAAAATGCCTTGTAAGGAAAGAGACATGAATATTCATTTGAAAACATTGGAAAAAGAAAAAAATTAAAATAATTAGAATATCATTTAAAAAAAATTGAAAACCATTTAATAAAACATGGTTTTAGAATAAAATAGGTTCTCCTACTAAAGAGACAAATAAAGATTCATTTTCGTAAAAAAAATTAAAAACGACTTTGTGTGCGAAAGAGTGGAAAAAATGTGCTAATAATTGAAAACTTTGGTTAATAGCTAAAGAACATTGAAAGGTATTATTTAATAATAGTTATATAATTTTCTCTAATGGAAATTCCATTGAAATAACACTAGAAAATTTCTTAAGGAAAATAATCATTAAACATTCCAAAGTGTCCCACACCATGTTGGAAATTTTCAAAATAATAAAAATATCATAAAAATAAAATTAACTGAAAATTTTAAATATAATTAAAGAAATTAATTCATGATATGGTATATAAATATAGGTAGTAGATATACCACACAAAATATCTAAGTAGTGAACACAACATTTATCTCATGAAAATAAAAAGTGAGATTGACGTCCCTTAACAATGAGGTAACATATAAATAGGAAAACCCAAAGGTATTAATAATAAAATAAAATATTTTAATATCATCAAGATAAAATGTTTCATGATTTTACAAGTCAATGTGGTATTAGGTACACCATATATAAGAAATTTTGTGAACAAAAATTAAGTTTTCCACGTGTAATGAAAATGAGACAAGAATCCCTTACCAAGCATATCTTTTCAGCTGAACCTCATTTAAATTCATGTATAATAAACATATTTCAATATTATATTTGGTTAACCACCATTATCATGTTTATAATTACATTTAGGTCACTTATTACCATGTAGTTTACAAAAACTAATATAATTAATTAAACATTTGGTGTTTTTGAATAAATTTGGTTTTTGTATTAAAAAAGAAATTAATGGTAAAAAATGGTCGAATGGTTCATTATAAAACATATATAGAATAATTAACATGAAATAATTTCCATATTCTTACATAATATTATATTTTTAAAATAAATCATTAAATAATTTTATGAACATGATAATATGTTACAGTCATGCAGACATCAAGTTGTATGTACAATGGAGTAACATTAACATGTTTAAATGATCATTGCAGAAAGAAGGTAAGTATCTCAAATAATTCCATAATTATCATTATATAATAAATATAATATTATTTAATTATATAAATTTATATATATAATTATGTTGTGTAAATGTTATCACATCATGTCAAGCAGATGGTAGTCCACAAGTCCACGAACGATGTTATCTTTTTTAAAGTGTGTGAAGGGGTAATAATGAAAATGATATATATATATATACAAAGAAATATAATTATTTCATGAAAATATTATTAATGTTTTTTTATTTCACTTATTTTTAATTAAAACCAACCTTTATATGTTTAATGTTTAGTGTGAACGAATCAGAACGCTTTGAGGGGGTGGTAGTCTAGACTTCCTCAAATGATGTAATCGTATTAATGTAAAACATAACATTTTATTTTTTGTTGTAATAAAATAATTAAACTAGTTTAAAAAAACAAAAAAAATATCATATTTAATATATATAAAAATATTTAATATCATAATGGCCTCCATGAGAGGTGGTAGGGAAAAATTAAATAATCATTGTTTCGTGAGGAAGTAGTTCACTGTCCACAGAAACATGTTGTACATTACCCATTACATAGTAAAGTGAATAAGTGTTGGTACATCTCTAAAAATAAAATATTCCTTGTATATTGATTATAATGGTGATATTTTATAAGAATATAATAGGTATATTATAGTGTATGGAGAATGGAAATTAAACTAATGAGATTGGGAAAATACATTACCTTTTAATCGGGTAACCTCTTTTGGTTTAAACCAACAGGCATATGTCAATGTTATTATACCAAAATGAAGTCATATAGGTCTATTAATTTTATGTTTTATGGCCATTTGGGTAGATATTTGTTTAACAGAATTTATTTTAGATCTATGTGGAATGGGCAGAGGTGGTGGTCTTTTATAGGGAAGAAAAGGAATCGCTTGGTATTCTTGAAACGACGTTAGGTGTAAACATGTAATTACTAATAAAAGTTATTTAAGACCACCAAAATCATGAAATACAAGTTTCATGGAAAAACTATTTCCATCCAATGAGTATTGGACTTATTTCTAGGTCATTTGAGCCCCTACACTTAGGGTTTAGTCGATTTTAGTATAATTACACCTTAATCATTTTATTTAATTTTAATCAATTTCACTAATAATTTTTCTAAAGAATTAAGTTTATATTATAAGACTATAAATATTCTATTGATTTTAATGTCCTATGTCAAATTTTCCAAATTAAAATCATAGATGTGGAAAATTTATGATTAACGCTAATCTTGTAGATTGACAGATTAACTGGTTTTAGAAGAAAAATGGTCCAAATATTGTTAGGTTTTTATATTCAATTGAAAATGATAATTTATTATAATGAACAAAATTGTATAAATAGTTGTATTATATATCCAATTTGACGTTAAATAAATTATAATATAATTTAAAATTAATTATTATCTAAATGAACAAGTTTTTTATCTAAGACACTTTATTTTTCAATATTCACTAAAAAAGATGTTTTTCAGAAAAATAAAAAATTTCACCATATTAAAAATATCACATTTTGAATTAAAAAATTAAATATATTTAAAAAAATTAAATTCGTAAAATTTTCAAATTTAATATTTAAAATATGTTCTCTATTAAAATGAGGAAAATATGGCTTAATAAAAATATAGGTTTTTACGTGAAATATAGTGTTTGATATTATCTTATGCTTACCAAATCAATTGGATGAACATGAAAAATAATTTACTGAATATGTAGCATATTTATTTCATTAATATCACTAACTAATTTCAATTAATTATATATATATTAGGTCCAAACTGCTTTGGGAACAAAAAAATACTTTTCAATAAAAAGATTTTTTTATAATCATTTGTTTTTTATAATCATTTTAAATTAATTATTAAACTATAAATTAATCATATATTATTATAATCCATATATTTTAATATTTTATTTAATAATATTAATTATTTTAATTTTATAACTTATTATATTTAATAATAATGTTTTAATTATAGGTTGTTTCTCGGTAAGACTTAGTATTTCATATAGTGCATGCCATTTAATAAGGTCACTTATGTTAGTAACACATGATATAGAGGAAGGTATCTCTTGAATGTAACACAAGCTAACTCAGTGTTTCGTTCATCGAAGTGTAAGGAATCTATTTTTAATAGTAAATATATTATAAAGTATCCATGTATTATTTTACATTACGTGCTTTCTATCACCTATCATACACGCTATCCAATACAATGTTCTTACATTTTTTTGGGGAATCAGTTTCTCTCCACCTATTTAAAATTGTGTCCCCAAAATTTAATATCAATCCTAATGATAGATTTTTTGATAATTCCTATGTTTTAAATCTGCAATCGTGATAATGTCTCATATTTAATTTACTATAAAATAGAGAATGAAATTTACAATGATCACATGGACTACCATGTAACTGGGTTTCTTTGAAGGAGAACATTAGTGGAAAGTAGAGATATGTTCTTAAAGAAAAATCATAAATATTTATAAAGATTGAATGTTTTCATCAATAAAAAATAAGTGATTGATCAATGACAATTTTAGGGAATCAAATAAAAAAATCATTTATGACTTAGAACAAAATAGGTTCAATAGAAATTTAGGAATTAGGACATCATTTTTATTTCAAAGACATTTTCCTAATATTGGGTAATTAGTTTACAAACCATGAATATAAAAAAATATTATAACTCCATAGGTTTCAATATCATGTGAACAATCATAACTTATTGTTATGCTCCAATAAAATTCAAATTCATCCTGTTACTCCCAAAAATTAATAACCTTCAATGTTATTTTAATTCCACTAAAAGAAACGTTTATTGGGTTTTTAAGGACTATAAAAGAATGGGAATCCTTACTATTTTTTTAACTATCTTACTATTTAAATATATAAATATATTAATTTGTAAACCTCAAATGATTTACTATTAGTTAATCAAAAATATTTATTCAGTAAATTTTTTAGCTAAAGAATGAAAACTTACAAGGACATTGTGTTTGTTAGTGGTTGGCATGAAACACTCATCATACTTCAGTCAGCGGTTCATGTCCCACATGCTTGCCGAATTTTATTGGTTGTCACCCAACATACTAGATGTCTATTATTTTAAATATGGTTTTCAATAAAACCTCAGTACATAAATACATAAACTATTTTATTTCCACATAGGTCATTCATTGGTGTAGGGTTTATCTATAATATCAATAGTTGAATATCTAAGTCTCAACACCATATTATCAATAAAAAATGACTTTTTATTAACATAGGATACTTATTTTGTATCCAAATATATCATAATGGTTGGTAAATGAAATGTTGATTATTTTATGCATATCCACTGGGAGTGTCTATCCAGTTGCATAGTAAGGCATGTTTTCATGTACTAGGTTACCCAATGTTAATCCTGGTACACCATGTCAGATTTTTTACTCCTAGGTACATCTATGCTAGAACCACAACTACTTATAGTAACCCGAAAGGGATATATTTATATAAATACCCACATAATGTATACAATATCAAAATTTTATGGTTTTCACCTACACTTATTCAAATTTTACCTTAGGTTTTTTTTTTCTAATCTTGGTTTTCCTAAATACATTTCCCAATTTTTTTACTAAACTTCCTCTAATACAAACTGAAGAGACCCAACCCAAGATAGCCCAGAATCAGTGTATTATACTAAATACATTTGCATGATTACAATGAATTCAAGCCTTGAAGGACTGGTCAGTTTGTTAGGCTTGGTAAACCAGATACATAAATGAATATTTCATTACAAATAGATACACTAATTACAATATATTTTTTCTTTCTAAACAAATAAAACTCTTTTAGGATAACATTAATCCAACTAGTTTATTATTTAATTTCCTCCATGGTATTATTAAAGGATTCATGGGGAAAAAAATAGAAAAATTGTGAGCTCAAATGCTCAAAAATGGGTAAAATATAGTGGATGAAATAATGAATAGATGAGAATACTCAATATGAAAAGGCACAAAACTGAACAAACATTCCATGTAATAAATAAACTAAAAGGATGTACATAAGAAATATGTCAAGGAAATAATTGGAAATATATTCCATTAACATATATATATATATATAATGAAAAATAAACAAGGAAATGTATGAAACTAAAACACATTCCATCTAGGTAAAATAAAATGAAATGTATAAATAGATATTTTGACACAAAATCTCATAGATATATAATATCTAAATTCTCAATAAAGGACATATTTATTTTTTAGACGTTATGTTTCCCAATAACATGATACCATTACAATCTATAGACAGTTTAACCATTAAATTGTTTTCAACTAATTCAACCCATGAGACTACCAATGCATCAAGGGGATTTCATTCACAGTTCCCCAATCCATAGGGATTTTCTTAAATGGTCCCCAACACATGTATTGCATGTCCAATGAATTCCTCACATATAAATTAAAAATGTGCCTTATCAAATATCAATATTGAATAAAGTATACATATATATCAATATTTCATGAAATAATCAAGCAAATATCAACGTAGACACCATACTCAAAATGGTATATGATTTGGGCAATTATAATATCCTTGAAAAATGAAATGGATAATCTAGGAGAAATTTAATGTTTATAATAGATTTAATAATTCAAGGAGACTAACAAATTAATCAAGGATTTGAATTTGAATACTATAAATTGAATAGTAAATCACAATCTATCCTTTGGAAGAATAAGGACGGTTTCAATCTAACAAATCACAAGTGAAGGAAAATATAGGGTTTCTATCATTGATGAAATAAATGATTAAATTTTGAAAATATTATTGAGGAAAAAATAATTTTCTTTTAAAAACCATTTTGAAAATAATTTTATTTCGAAACCCTTATAAATGAAATTATAATAAAAATAATCCTTTTAAAATTCATAAGGAGGCTTCAAAGAAATGATGGTAGAGAAATTTGTACAGGTTGTAAGAGGTAAAAATAATTTTTCGTTTGACTGGAAAAGGTTATGAAATGAGTCGTTAGGAATGAGACAAGAACATTACTTTCAAAAAATTAGTAAAACAAAAAAATGTGTAAAAATTTATTTACCAAATCATTTTGAATTTTTTTTTAAAACATTAAATAAAATACTTATTTTACAAGAAAAAATTTTCTTCGACTAAAGAGGAAAATAAAGTCATGTTTTATTAAAAACATTTTCTAAAACACATTGAGTACGTATGAATGAAGAAATGGTACTAATAACTGAAAATGTTCATTAATAAATAGAATCAAATGAACGGTATTATTCATAAATGGTTGAATAATTACATTGAATGAAAATTCCATTGAATGATCATTAGGATAAGACATGAGGCAAATAATCGTTAAACATTCAAAAGTATCCTATACAACATTGAAATATTTTTAAATCATAATCCTTGTGGAATAATAATACTAAACGAATATATTAAATACATGAAAAAAAGGAATTCCTTATATAATATATAAAAAATGGCCAGTAGATACACCCCACAAAATATGTAATTAGTGAACATGACATTTATACCGAGAATATAAAACGTGAGATGGAAGTCCCTTACCAATGTGGTAAAAATGAATTAAAAAACACAATGGTATTAATAATTTAATATAAAATTTATATACCATTAATAAAATAGGGTTCATGAAATTATATGTCAATGTGAGAGTAAGTACACCATTTATAAGAAATTCAGATTACTAGAATTAAGTATGCCTAATGAAATGAAAATGTGACAATGATCAATTCCCGTTCGTTTCCTTTTTGGTGAACTTCCTTTAAATTCCCATATAAAAACTTACATTAATTTTCAACATTTTTCATAACATTTTTCTGGTTCATGATTTTTTTATTTCACTTATTACCATATTTTGTACAACATATCAAACAATTTATTTTACATTAGATGTTTTTGACCAAATTCGGTTTATGTCTGAAAATAACTATTGTTGGTAAAAAATGGTCAAATGGTTAATTATAAAACATATATAGAATAATAACCATGAAATTATTATCATATTTTGACATCAATTATATTCTTCCAATCAATCATTAAATATGGTTATTAAAATGATAATATTTTACAATCCTACAGACGGTTGGCCGTACATACAAATCAGTAGAATTCCCATTTTTATAAGATCATTGTGGAAAGAAGGCAAGTAATTAGAAAAATCCTAGAATGTTCATTATGTAATAAATATCATATTATTTAAGAATATATACTTATATATATATATATATATATATATATATATATATATATATTTGTGTAAAAGGAATCACATCATGTCGTGGAGGCGGTAGTCCACTTCTGCACGAACAATGTTATCTCGTTTAATGTTTGTTAAGATGTAATATCAGATATATATATATATATATATATATATATATATATTCCAGAAGAACAATTAGTTTTGGAATATATTATATATGTTTTTTATGTTAATTATTTTTATTTAAAACCATACTTTATACACTCTATGTTTAGTGTGAACAAATAACAACACTTTTATGGGGAGGTAGTCCACACATCCCCAAGCAATGTTATCGTATTAGAAAAAATGGGAAGTATTAAAGTTAGCTGTAATAAAAGGATTAAATACGTATAAAGACATATATAAAATATATAAACATATTTTATATCATAATGGCCATCGTGAGTGGCGATAGGGAAAAATTAAACAATCCTCATTTTGTGAGTCAGTAGTTCTCCATCCATAGAAACATTATGTACATAAACCATAAGATAGTGTTTTTTGAAAATGTGGGTCTAAATTTATGAATTAAAAAATCCTAGTATATTGTGGATGGTTGTGTCTTCGTACAAGAAAAAAATTAGAAGATTTTAGGGGATATATTATTGATACGAAACTAGAGAGATTGAGAAAAGACATTACCTTTTAATTGGGTAACATATTTTCTAATAAACCAATAGGTATCCAATGAAGGTATTATTCTAATATTTCAGATCTATCTAATGGGGAGGGATTTAGGGATTCCATTTGGGTATATCATGGCTGAACATAAGAAATTAAATGTAACATCCCAGGTAAATAAAGATATTTCATTTTTATATTTATTAATATTTGTGAATTATATATTAATTTTAGTTTATATTTGATGCTATGAATGATATCATACTCAACACACAACAACTAATTTCTCCAAAATCTTACGTTGCACACAAAGTTGAGTTATACCGAAAAATAATATAATTATAATATTATTTTAAATAGTAGTTAATGCATAGCCATTGAATTGGAAGGAATTAATAGAACTAAGTAAAATATTATTATTCATGTTATATATATGTATTTAAATTTATCTAATATATTTTATAATCTTATAATAAGAGTGAATCTAATTTTAAGCACGAAATACTCTATTATTCTTTAAAATGTTATTTGAGCTCATTTTGATGGAGAACCCTACATAAATCTTGTTTTTGTTAGTTTTATATGTTCTATTTGAAAAAATAAAATTCATATTTTAAATAAGAACATAAAAAATTTACTTTCAATCAATTTTTTTTATTTTTATAATAAAGATCATTTTTTAATGAATAGTCAAAAATACTCATATTAATTCAAAACTTCTTATTAATCTAATTTATTTATATAGTTTGATGAAATATTTAATTAGTTTTAATGTGTAATTGGATTATAATTTTACCTTTTGTACCAATTATTTTAATTATAAGTAATTTCACATATAAATTGGACATAATCACATTAAATCTTTTGGTAGTTTTTAATTCATAAAGACTTTCTTTTTGGTTTTGAGAACATGAATTAATTTTAAATTAATTTTTTTCAATTGTGGTTTTTGAATTTTGAAAAATGGATTTTATATTTGGAATATGGAGGTCCGGATTGTGTAAATATGAAACATTTATTTTTAGGATTTAAGAAAAGTAACATCAGTAAATATTTTATTTTCCATGGTTTAAGGGTAAATCTAGTAAATAAGGGTAAAAAATAATATTATAATAATATTAATCTTATCTAATACATGTCCTAACTATATTGGATGAGATATGTCCGACGATGGGAATCCTAGGGTCAATTTTAGGACCTCATGGAGGTAGTTTTGTGTGAAAATGAAATTTATTTACTTTTAATTTATAGTTATGGAAAATATAACATAAACATGTATCTTTTACTAAAAATAATTATATGGGGTTATATAAGGGATACGTTGGACTATAAATAGTCAGTAGAAATATAAAAATAGTTTATACATCATGGTATTTTATTTATAATTTTTACACATCAAATAAATAAATATATTTATGAGAAGATGAGGATGAAGTGATTACTTTATTAATAAATTATTTAAATACATGAGATTATAAATATTAAAATAAATTTATTTTGAAACATTTAATTCCATACACAAAATTTGGAGATGAATATGACTTTTTATCTTTTATGTAATTATGTTTTTTTCGAAATAATCATGTCTTAATTTATAAAAAACTCATGATCTGAATAGTATAAAAACTGACCAAAAACAATTTTTAAAACAAATAATATATTATTAAATGATATAAAAGTCCTAAAAATCGATTATTAGGCCAAATGACTTAACTAATGTTGAAAATGTCATTAATGAACCATTTTAGGTTCAATTGGAATTTTATAGTAATTATATTTACCGTATAGTATGAATACAAAAGAAGACACAATAAGAGTTAAATTACATAACTAAGGGTTTAAGCTAAAACATAAGGTTAAATTTGTGACCTAGACATGTATAAGACAATTTTTGGAGAGGTTTTCAACCTAAAGTCATTTTACCTTTTAAATAAATGACTTTGAGACCATTTGATTCCGAAAATCATTTTATAACAAAATAATATTTTAATACCTACCTAAAGTGCCCCTCATACCTCTTATAAAAGGATATCTCCTCTAACCCTTACTCACACCTCTCAATCCCCCCATGTCTAGTCCAAAATCTTCCAAAATGATATCCCAACATACCTATCTTCCATTTAGGAGCCTTCCCTGGGGTAGAAGGAAATTCAAGAAGGACATTTATCTTAAATCAAATGGAGTAACCTGATTTGGGGAAGAAGAAGGAACATACATGACGAGTCATATTCAAGGTAAGGGACTTCAGGAAAATCTATATTCATTAAGGCATATTTTTATTCATACATGTATTTCTTTTATACAGTGCTTAAACCCATTTGAATTTTCAATTAATTCGAAGGAAAACTTTCTCTATGAAGCATTTTACTAAAGAGAAAAAGAATGTTTCTTTTTATCAAACGCGACGACAACAAAATTTCTGTCGCCATGAGAGTTATTTCATTTCTGGATTCTGTAAAAAGGATTAATGTTGGAAAAACAAATATCAAATTCCCATTTCATATATTTTGTTATTGGAAAGTTTTTTGGGAATGTATTTATTATGTCAATATCATTAAATGTTATATTGTAATTTGAATGTTGAAATTTTATCTTTCATTTATGCATGTTGTGATACCAGGAACATATTTTATGAGAAATAAAAATATTTTAATAGTTTTTATTATTTTAATTTTTTTAATTTCCTTACAATCTAGAACAATGCTTTCAAATTAAATATTAGATAGATCTTATTCAATAAAACACTGAAATGTTAAATTTAAATAAGGACAGAAGAACCTTACTAACCTAGAATACCTACTTGGAAACATCTCAATATCACCAGGAGACCCACGAAGATCACAAATAGACTAAGAAAATAGTGGGAGTCCCTTTTTACTTTTACAATGAATAGGATTATGGCTAGAGTTATAGAGACTAAACTAAGTATCAAAGGTGTATGGAGAACCATATTCACCAATTAATTTATAATGTTTTCAATACCCTTAATGACTTTTTATAATTAGTTTTGTGACCATTGGTAGCCATTGCAGTCTTAAAGTGACTGTTGGGGTTTTCAACGATCATAAAATATTATAAGCATTTGAGGTTTTTTGTAGATTTTTTATTTTATTTATATTAGGTATTTATAATATTTTAAGTATTTTAGGTATATATGAATTTTAAATGTTCAACTTATTTGGGTAAATTTTACAATGAATTAATGCTAAATCTTTGAACATGTATAAATTACACTTATCTTTATATTTTGAAATCATAACGCTTTAAAACATAAAATGAATTATAATTCAATACCTTAGTGTTTTAATGAAAATATGAAGAGATGTACATATGTTTAATTTAATGAATATGAAGAGTATTTATATTGGAAAAATACCTATTTAAATTTAATGTTATGTTTTAAAATAATCTTGATTAATAAAATTTATACAAGGTATAATTTATATATTGGATTGGTTATATTAATGTAACAATGATTAAAATAAATTTGAAATGATGTTTTAGAAGAATAAAAATAATGAAATTATTTATTTCAATGAAATTAGATATTGAAAAAATAATTTTTATTTTCTAGGGATTTAGATATGGTTTATTTTGAATATATGGGTTTATATAAAAATATATCAACCAAAGGCCATCCCTCTAGTTGAGTTGAGGGGAAAAGATGAAACTACTTCTTTAGGAGTAGGTGGCTGAACTTGGACCCCTCACTAATAGCACAAGCCATCCCGTGAGGGTATGTATGCGTGCCTACAGGAACACATGGAAGAATCAAGAAGCGCCCCCACTGTGATGGGTTCCATGACAGTAGAGTTTTGGCCTAGAGCACGCCCGTAGGGAGAACCAGTATGGGGTGGTACTAGGGAGGGGGAGAGAGGGAGCTAATTGAACTGAAGATGGAATATCATGTCATATAATAATGGATTGAAACTCCATTCCATTTGACACGGGGCACAATATTTTTTTGGGGGATCTAATCTAAAACGTCTGATCTCTCCAAGCGGGGTCTCAACCATTCTATCAGTCCAGATTTCGAATCCCCACAATCGCTGCATTTTCTCCACATTTTCGGGAGCCATCTGATCAGAAAACGAATAAATCTTAGCCTCCCATATTGTTTAAAATACAGGGTTAATCCTCGAACATCAAATAAATCCAAGGATTAATCTTGTCCTTCCAATTTTTAAAACCATGGAAACGCCCATAGCTACCCGATTAGACCTCGTGAGATCTGGACAAACTGCACTTTTCCATTTCATCTCGTCATTTCTTATTCTTCCTTGTGCCAAAATAGTGGCTTGACTATGGATTTATTTTCTTCTTCTTCTTCTTTTTTTTATTCTCCCTCGAGATCATCCACTTTTTTTCGAACTATATCATGATTTCTACTTCCAAGCCACTTGTGGTCTTGTTTTAATTATTTTCATTGCCCCTATTTTTTGTTTCTAAAACATTAAAAAGATATATATATATATATAATATAAACACCGTGTTTCATAGATTTTTTTAATTAAAGTGTTAGACCTATTTTTATTAGTGTACATTTAGTGGATTTTGTTTATATTTTTATTTATAAATAGTGACGTATAAAATATACATACACTGCCTATATAAACCCTAATTGCCCTTATAATTCTACCAAAATTTCACCTCCTCAATCTACAAACATCCCCTGCATGAACCTGCATCTCTCTAGAATCTATTTAAGGGATCATTATTTGCTTCACTTTTAGTTTTAAAACCCCCTTTATTTATTTTTAGGTTTCATAGTTATATGTATATGTATACAATTTTATCCAAAATCGTTTTAAGATTACAATAAAAAATGATTTTCAGTGTTAAACAGACGGTTGAAAGTATATAACACTCGTAAGGGCTAAAAATGTTTTATGTTTGATTTAAACTATATATATATACACACTTATATACAATTTCTTATTAAAACAAGTCAATTTGATTTTATGATATTTATATGACCATCATTTTTAAATGATATCCTTAAAACAAAAAATACATATAATGGTTTAGTATGTCTTGTTTTTTTATATGAAAACCCCTTCCTTACCACTTAATTATATATGGTTATAGAAATATATGTTAATTTATATAACAAATCCATTCTGATTTTATGATTTCGCAATGATATCTATTTCTAAATGGTGTTCCTAATACATATTATATAGATAAGGGATCGTATTGTTTTGTCATAAAAACCATATTTATACTTATAAAAATAAACCAAATCTATTTTTCTGGTTTTAAAATGATGAAAATATGTTTTTAAAATAATTTCCTTATGTACATGTAAATCATGCAATTAATCATCATGATTTTATATAATTGGACCATGAAAAAATATATTCACACATAGGGTTATGTGTGTATATATGTGGGTTTTAATTGTAATTTAAATTAGGTTTTCATAATACATATTTTAGTAATTAATTATGTATTTTATGTATAAAAGATTTATAAGAATTTAATATACCTTTTTTTGGGTTTTTCAGATCTCAAACATACACTTTGGGTATATATATGGTTTTAGATAATATTCAAACTCACTTTTATACATATGTGTATTTCAATCAAGAATCCATAAGTAGGTTGTATGATGTTTTTAATGTTTATGTATAAATATATCGATATGCATATTCACATACGTTTAATTATTTCATTAATGCATGAATACTTCACATGAAATAATCCAAACATTGTATTCTAATTTTCCACAAGTATTCTCTTTAATTAAATGCTTTAATATATCTTGATGTAACCTTTCATGACTGAAACAAGTATCTCAAAGACAAAATATGTAAACCATGGAATGAAAATTTTTACATTCATAATGGTTTAATGCAATTTTATATATTTTAAGAGACAACCTATAATTTTATGTGTTCTAGTTCTTCCCAAATGTGCAAAAGTATGTTTTTTGAGACCATGTATGTCACTGTTAAATCTGATGCATCCCTAACCTAAAACTAAATTTTTTTTCCTTTTTAAATTTATTGCACAATTAATTTCAGTAATGACTGTGTATGCTAATGATTATGGGTTATGGATATAAGTCCCATTTTATTATGGGACACTATTAAAATAAAACCATTCTAAGACATATGAGAAATGTATTGGATATAAATGATGTGACAGGTGCACCCTGAATAATTTAGCACACCAATTCATTGGGTAAAGTGATGAAACTAATGAGTTCAAGTGAAATGATGCGTGAACATGATGATATATTTGTTCACAATAATGTGTGGTATTTTATCATAATTATTTTGGGTTTTTACACATTTTGGTGTTAGCACAGGGCCATGACAGAATGAATATGTACAGTCTCGGCAAAAGTCCTTGAAAAAGTCTTTCAATATATTTTACCTAATTACGTTCTAGAATATGACCAATCAAAGGATTAATAAATTTGAATAATATACCATGGTTAGGAAACAATTATGATAATGGTGATGAATGCATATGGTATAAGTTCAGAATTCTCATGGAAAGTTATATAATGAAAAGGATGAAAATGAAGTTGATGTTACATCTATCAATCCATTAATTACATATGATGTGTTATAAGAATAGAGATTATGTTACTTAGAAAATTTTATTAAAGTGATAAATTTATGTCCTAATGTGTACTTACAATCGATCACATCACCTTTAAAATTGGTTTTCTAATTTTATGGATTATGCAGCCTCCCATGCATTTTTGTACATGTTTACACACTCTGATTTTTGTTTTACCCTCATTTTTTATGTAAACACATATAATTATTGAGTAAGAGTTTTTTCTAAAAATATTATCAAGAAACCACTGAAAAATTATGATGATGTTCCTCAAGAAGTGTTATTTTCCACAAAAGAATTTTTTTTGATTATTTATACAGTTATATTTTTGAAATGAAATTTCCTAAAATATTACTAAAACCCATTATTGGGAATTCTTATGATCACCCTATGTTTTTAATATATTTTGTGTGGATTATTATATTTTTCAAAGCATTGAGTACTCAAGGTTATGGAAGCATTATGAAGCTTATTTTTTCAAGATTTTAGATGATATGTATATGATGATTCTAGTTTTCTAGAACCAAAACTGAAACAATAGTCCATAATGGAATGGGATGTGTAATTTTTATATTCGTGTTTATAATAAAAAAATTACACACCATGTTTCAAGCATAGACTATAGGATTCTAGGTTTGGGGTCATTACAGTTGGTATCAGAGGATCAGTTTATAAAACGTAAAAAAATTAGAACAACACTAAAAATTTTATTATGTCTTACTAAGAAGAATTCATTATTGAAATTTCAAATGGTAGACAAAACATGCCGTTTTTCACTTCCAACTAAAATACTAGATACTATAGTTTTCATGTCATACTTAGAAGTATATGAGACATTTTAAAACATTTTTATTTCATATAAACATATCTACTATGTATTGAACTCTCCTCATGTACTTCAACTCCATTCATGACCAGGCTTTGACTATTTCCTAATGATGAATTCTTGTCATCCATTCTATGCATTTAATGGAAGTACATTTAGGTTCTATTTAAATTTTTTACCGTAGCCAGGAATTTTCAATCCCTAGAAGAATTCCAAGATACCTCCAAAGATGTTGACCTCTAAGCCGCATATCATTGTCAACTATTGACCCACGGTCTCTATGGTCATGTTTGGGACAACGAAATTCTTGAGTAAGGGTCTTCCAATTTGTTTTATAAACATAAAGTTCAATAGGAAGTCTCCTAACTTCATACACTTCATTCCTTTCCCTATTGTAACTTTATATGTCCAAAGAAAATTTGTCCAAGTATCTCATTATGCATATTGACCAGAGAGACCAAAGAGTTGAAACCGTTTTGTGTATATGATTAACTGGGAACTGGGGAAATCATCGACGCTAGTGGTACCTATGAAGGGACATCACTATGGATGTCCCGAAGTTCATGTCAGTGTCTTTGTGAGAGGGAACGAATAAATATGTAACACCTCTAGTTTCATGAACCTTGTCTTAAATGTATGATGTTATGAATTGGAACTATAATTTCTATTTGAAAAATAACTTCCCAATATTAATATAGCTATGATTTATTAAGTAGAATGTTTTATTCATAAAATTTCTAGATAGAAGATGAGTGATCAACAAGTAAACTTTTGTCTCTACCAACTTTGATACTAGAAACAATCATGTTACGTGTTTGAACCTCTCAGAAATCTATGGTTATCATGAAAATGTCTTTCTCAGTTATCCAACAATAATAATATTCTCTAATTCTTATAAGGATCATGTATATTTTATTTCCTCTTAGTACATGACCAAATCACATTTTATGGACAACGAGGAAATTATTTTGAGGGACTCTTGAAATTTTTACCTTGTTTTAAAGATATTCCACTATAGAAATTTTTCGGGAATCCACAGATGCAGGTGACCTTTACACAACTTACCTTGTTCATCTCCTAAACATCAGTAACTATAGAAGGATTTATGATTTCAGAATTTGAGAAAACATGGTGTCTTAGATGATTTATAGGAATCTATTCCTTTATGATGTCTTTGATATTTTCATCTCCCATTAATTTTATATGTGATCCACTCACAATAGACATAAGTATAAATCAGACCGTATGAGATGCGTACAGAAAAAAGAAACAGAAGAATTTAAAGCTATCATGGACACTATGTCATCCTAAAACAACCAAATCATGTGGTACTAGTGAAGGGACATCCAGAAAGTTGTCTGACAGGTTAGACAATAACATAATTTCTAGGGTGAAACTCCTTGAATGGGGGAATGTGATACCCTGAATACATTTTATGTGTAATAATAATATTATAACAATTGTATGTGTTTTACACTTCTCAATTTCCATAATATCCAAAACACTTTTTTCAAAATAAAAAAAATTACATATCTTATTCAATAAATCATTGAAATGTTACATTTCAAAAAGTCCAAAAGAACCACACTAACATACAATACCTACTTGGAGACCTGTCAAGGTCACCAAGAGACCAAAAAAAATCACAAATAGACCAAGAAAATTTTTAGAGTCCTTTGGGTCTACCAAAATTATGAAAATTATGACCAAAGCTATGGAGACCGAACTAAGAATCCACGGTATATAGAGAAACATATTCACTGAGTCATTTATAATGTTTTGAATACCCTAAACATAATTTTATAAGGCATTTTGTGACAGTTGGTAGCCATTGTGATCCTTAAGTGGCTGTTGGTGTTTGCAAAGGTCCTAAAATATTATTACCATTGGGTATTATTAGAATTTATATTATTATGTTTCTCTTAGGTATTTTTAATATTATATTTATTTTAAGTATATATGCATTTTAATTGTTCTATGTATTTGAGTATATTTCAAAATTAATTAATGTAATATATTTGAACATGTTTTAATTAATCTTATCATTAATTTTTTAGTGAATAATTTTTTAAAACATAAAATGAATTTTAAATCAAGACCTTAGTGATTTAATGTAAATAGGAAGAGAAGTACATACATTTACATCAATGAATATGATGAGTGTTTAAATTGAAAAGGTACATATTTAAATTTAATGTTATGTTTTAAAATAATTTGGAAAATTAAAAGTTATACATTGAAAAATGTAGCAATTAGACTGTGTATATTAATGTTCCAAAGTTTAAAATTAAGTGGAAATGATGTTTTAGACTAATAAAAATAATGAAATTGATTGTTTTAATGAAATTAAACACTAAAATATTCATTTATATTTTTTATGGTTTTAAATATGGTTTATTTTTAATTATTGGATTTATAAAAAAATAAATCCCCCATAGGCCATCCCTCCAGTTGAGCGGAGGGAGGCACCTCACACAACTCCTTCTGGGGTAGGTGGCTGAGCATGTACTCCTCAACCATTTCACATGCCTTCCCTTGAGGGTATGTTTTCATGCCTACAAGCACCCATAAGGGAAATGAGAAGTTCTCCACTGTGTGGGGTGGCCTGATGGAAGAGTTTTAGCACAGAGCACACCCTTAGGGAGAACCGATATGGGCCATTACTAGGGAGGGGGAGATAGAGAGAGTTGAACTTTATCAAGGATATTGAGTCTTATAATGTGGGATCGAAACTCCATTCATTTCATTGTGCGATGAAATTTCTTAGTGTGTATTTAATATCAACCGTCTAATATCAGCATGCATGATCTGAACTGTTCAATTAGTCTAGCTTTTGATTCCCAAACACCGCCGATTTTTTTTAATGTTTTTCTAATCCATCCGATTGAAACCCAGATGAATCTCAGCCACCCATTTGTTTTTAAATACCAGATCAAACAATTGACATTCAATTAATCCAATGTTTAACCTCGTCCCTCCATATTATTTTAAAACCTTGGAGACACCCATAATCATCCAATCAGATCTAATCTTGTCTAGACGGACCACTCGATTTTGTGTTTTTCTCTTGTTTCTTATTCTTCCACATGAAAAACTAGTGGCCTTCCCATGGTTTTTGTTTTCTACTTCCTGTTATTCTTCTTTTCCCTCTAGATCCGCCTCCACTCTTCTGACCAACTATTTATTTCTACCCATAAGCCTATTGTAGTATTCTTTTTATTATTTTCATTTCTCCTCAATTATGTTTCCAAAACATTACAAATATATATATATATATATATATATATATAAAATTTAACACCAGTTAGACTTGGATTTTTTTAATTAGTGTATTAGACATGTTTGTATAAGATTAATTTCAGAGGTCTTTGTTTATATTTTTATTTATAAATCGTGATGTATAAAACAAACATACATAGCCCGTATAAACCCAGATTTCCATTAAAATTATACCTGTATTTCCTCTCCTCAACCTAAAAACGCCCCTTCCTAACATTGTATCTCTCATAAAGCTAGGTAAAGTATAATTTTTTTTCAAATTCACTTTCCTAACCCCTTTTATATATTTTTATATATCATGGTTATATGTTAATCTATAAAATTTTATCCTAACTCATTTTAGGATTTCAAAAAAATATTGTTAGTGTTAAACTGATATTTCAAGGTATATAACCCTCTTAATGGTTAAAAATTATTTCCGTTTTTTTAAACTATGTATATATATATATAAATAAATATGATTTATTTATATAAAAAATCTAATCCCGGGAGTTATTTTTATATAGCCATAAATTTTAAATGATATTCATAAAACATGAAATACATATAGGGGTTTAGTTTATCCAGTTTTGTTATTTGAAAAACATATTCGTACCACTTATGTGTACATGGTTATACATATATACGTTTTTTATATAAAAGATCTATTATGATTTTATGATTTACAAATGATATTATTTTTTAAATGGTGTTCATAATACATGTTATACAAACAAGGATTCACTTTTGTGTGTTAAATTAAACCCTATGTATTTTTATAAAACAAACCTAATATGTTTCTATAGTTTTATAATGAAGAAAATATGTTTTTAATATAATGAACTAAAGTACATGTAAATCATGTAAGGAATCGACTTGGTTTTATTTAATTTGACCAAAAAAACATATATGCACACATATAATTATATATGTATATATATTTGGGTTTTAATTTTAAATCAAAATAGTTTTTCACAAAACATATTTTAGTAATTAATAAAGTATTTCAAGTGTTCATAATTTCTAAGGATTTATTACACCTATTTTTTGGTTTTGTAGATCCCAAAATTCAAATTGTGATATATATGGTATTAGATAATTTTAAAACCCACATATAAACATATATGTATTTCAATATTGATTTTAGAAGTATTTTGTATGATGTTTTTCACGTTTAAGAATAAATATGTAGACATTCATAAGCACACATGTTTAATAATTTATTTTACACATGAATACTTCACCTTAAATAATCCTTACACTGTATTCCAATTTTCCAAATGGAATGCCATTAATTAATTAGTTTAATATATCTTGATATAATATTTCATTCCTTAAATAAGTATCTCAAAGCAAAAAAATTTAAACCGTGGCATGAAATGTTTCACATTCACAAGGGATTAGGGAAAGATTTATTAGTTTGAGAGACATCCCATTATTTTATGTGTACTAGTTCTTAGAACATGTGAAAAATTTTATTGATTTAGTCCATGCATTTCACTATTAAATCTGATGCATCCATAACCTAAAACTAACTAATATAGTTCTTTTTACATTTATTGTATAATTAATTTCAACTATGAGTATATATGAAAAATATTTCAGATTAAGAATGTACTCCCATTTTAGTATGGGACACTATGGAATAAGATCATAATAATACATATGAGGAAAGTGTTGGACTTAAATTATTTGATGGCTTCACCTGTAATTATATAGCACTCGAATTCATTTGGTAAATTGATGAATCTTAGGAGTTAATGTGAAATGACATGGGAACATGATGCTAGAATTCTTCACAATTATGTTGGGTTTTCACCAGTATGGTTTTAGCACGGGCCTTGATTGAATTAATATGTATGGTCTAGGTGAAAGTCCTTGAAAAAGTCTAGAATTATAAATTATCCAATTATGTACAAGTACATGACCAATAAAGGGATTGATCAATTAGAAGAATTTCCCTTGGTTAGGAAACTATTATGAAAATAATTAAGAATTCATATATCATAAGTGAATCATGCATATGAAAATTTATATAAGGAGAAGTATGAAATGGATGTTGATGTTACATCTATCAATCTATGAATTACATATGATGGATTAAGGGAATCCTGACTTTGTTATATACACAATTTTATTCAAGTGATAAATTTATGTGCTAATGTGTACATAAAACTTTTCAAGTCACCTTTAAATATGGATTGATTAATTTATTGATTATTAAGAATCCCATGAATTTTTGTACCTGTATGCGCACTCTAATTTATGGTTAACCAGCATTTTTTATGTTAACACATATGATTTTTGAGTAATAGTTTTTTATGAAAATATTATGAAGTTACCTTTGAAAAATGACGTTGTAGTTACACAAGAATTGTTATTTTCCTCTTAAGAATTTGTTTTGTTATTATTTCAATGGTTTCTATTTTAAAATGAAATTTCATCAAAATTTATTAAAACCTTTAGTAGTAATTATTATGCTCATATAAGTTTTCAATATATTTTATAGGGATTAGTAATTTTTTAAATGCTTTGAGTTTTCCAATGTGATGAAAGCTTTATAAAGACTATCAGTGTCATGATTTTGAATGAAATGTATCTGATTATTCCGGTTTTCCAAATCCAAAACCAAATTTATCATCTATAATGTATTGGGATGTGTAATATTTATAAACATTTTTATAAGAAAAAAATTACACACCAAGTTTCAGGAACCCACTCTAGTCTTCGAGGGTCTGGGTCATTGAACTTTTTTATGTGTTATGATGATGTCATGATTCATGGGTATTGTGTACATATACGGGTTTATCCACGATAATCCATGGGTGGGGGTGCCCAAGATAGATGTCCAATGCATTGGGTAATGTGACAGAGGCAAAAATTAATTTTTCTCCTAAGATATTTAGGGAATATTCTGTGATTGGTATTCCAAACATAAATCACTATATTGCTTTGAAAGCTACTATGTATGTATGTTATGGATGCCACAAGTTAGCTTTTTGATTTATGATTTCTATGTGTTATTCATAAATCATATGATTTTGTGAGGTATGTTAAATAGCATATGTTTTATGGTTGAAAAATTATGATTTCATTGGTTTGTATGTATTGGTGGACTAATTTATTCTTTCATTGATTTATAACCCTTTCTCTGCTTTTTATGCTCATCCAATGTTTTTGAAATGTTTTTCATAGGGTATAAGTAATTGTAATAGAATTGAAGAATTCATGATTTTTTATATCATGAAAATAATTTTTAATTTTTTTAAGAAGTTTTAATGTTGTTAAAAATTTTTTTTGAGTAGAAGTGTCTACATTGTAATATTTGAGATGTAATGTAGTAGTTATGGAATAATTATCTAAAACTCTAAACCTGAAAAAATCCTCAATGTAAAATTCTTTACATAACTCAAGATTACGTAATGTTTAAGGGTGGGTCCATATAGTTGGTATTAAACGTATGTTTAGAAAACATTAGGAGTTTGGATATTGTTAAATTTATATCCATAAATTAACTTATGGTAACATTAAAATGATATAGCAATTCATGATTACCATGTTGCATCACCTATGATATTTAATTGTTACGAATGGTTTTACACACAAGAAATAGGGCATATAATTCGGGATGGCATCATGAGGAAAATTACCTTCCAATTCAACAAATTGAGACGGTCAGAATCGAATATGAACAGTTTTTTGTAGTGATGGCACAATTAACTAAGGCTATACATGGTTGTGGTATCCATGCACAAGATTAGTTAGATCAACCATAGAGGAACATGACTTTATTTGGGGATTTTATGAGGCAACATCCCCTATAATTTAGAGGATTATCTGACCCTGTGCTAGATCAAGGGTGTATTAAAGTACTAGACAAGATATTCAATTTCATGGCATGTTCAGAACCTGAAAAGGCCAGTCTCACTATATACCATTTTGAAGGAGAATTCGATTAGTGGTGTTCGATGATGAAAAATTTCAGGGATAGTGTGGATATTGATGCTCTTGATTGGGATTAATTCAATGGTATGTTTCTTGAGAAATATTTTTCTAAGGCCGTTCGACTTAGGATTTAAAAAAAATTCTTGGAATTGAGGCCAGAGCATGACATAGTGGTTTCTTATGAAGAAACATTCACTCGAATGGCATAATTTGCTCCCAATTTCCTAAAGTATCTTCATAGTAAAACCACTCGTTTTTACTAAGGATTAAATCCAACGTTTCGAATGGATTTACTCTCTCGTGAGTTCAAAAGTTATGAAAAACTTTTTTGATGTGTGTAGAAGGTGGAAATGGAATTTTTTGAGGACCTGGAATTCTATGAAAACAATAGAATAAGAGGTTGATATGGAAAATGAGAGGGAATAAATCTTCAATAAAGTCTGATTGTAAGAAAATTAGCTTTATAGTTTGTGAAAATTGTGGTAAATAGAACACTGGAGAATGCATTTGAATTATGGTATGTTCTTCTGATGTGGTAAAATAGGACATAAGACTCATAATTACACTAAAAAAGATCAGGGTAATGGTAAGAACATATCTGATTTATTGTTAGTAATTTTTTTAAGTGTAATGAAATTGGTCATTACGAAAAAGAGAGTCTGATGAAGAACTCAAATGATAGAATGTAGCTGGAATACAAGTAGAAAGGGGCTGTGAAATACTTTGAATCTACTTCAACAGATAATGGGCCATCAAATGATGCAGTATCAGGTACACTGTTTGATTCTTCAGATTATGCCAATGCATTTTTTGATTCAGGGTCTACACATTCTTTCACTTTTATGAAATTTTCTAGTAAATGGAGAATTCCATCTCAAGATACGAATCCTAAACATATCGTAAAAACACCAGGATGAAATGTTTCAAAAAAGATAAATTATAATAACCTTCATGTAGTACATTGAAGAATTAATATTCCTGAAAACCTTATTTTTTTGCCTTTATTAGAGTTTGATGTTATTTTGGGTATTGATTGAATTTTGTTTGTCATCCTATTATTGACTACTGAGATAAAGAGGTTTCTCATTAGAAATAATTTCAGATTCTGTACAACAATGAACCCCTAATTCTGATAACATATCAGGAATATGAGAATATATTAAAATATGTAAATGAATGTTACCTTGCACATATTGTTGAAAAAGAGGAACTATTCAGATTAATGATCGTCCAGTGGTAAATTATTATGTTGATGTTTTTTCTGATGCGATTTCAGGTATAATACCTAATCGATAGGTTTAATTTACAGTTGACATAGTTCATGATTCCAAGACAATGTCAAAACTCCCTTATCCTATAAAACAAATTGAACATTTATAATTAAATAATAATTTTCATCAATTAATTGATAAAGGTTTCATTCGAAATAGCACATCACTATGGGGTGGTATTGTATTTGTTGTTAAAAAATGATGGTTCAATGAGATATTTCATTTATTATAGTGATTTGAATAACATAAATGTTATGAAAATGTATTATTTTCCTCATATAGATGATATGTTTGATCAGATCCAAGGACAACAGTATTTTTCAAAGATTTACTTGAGGTCGGGGTACCATTAGTTGAAAGTAATGGAAGATCACATTCCAAAAAATGTGTTTCTTACTTGATATGTCCAATATGAATTTTTAGTTATGACTTTTGGGTTAATAAATGCACCAATAGTTTTATGGATCTTATGAATAAAAAATTCTATGAATTTTTGTGTATGTTTCTTGTTGTGTTTATTTATCATAGTTTAATTTATTCTAAAATTAAAGAAGATCATGAAATTCATTTAAGGGTTTTCTTTAAAAAATTAAAATAAAATAAACTATATGGGGAATTCATAAAATTTTAGTTTTTGTTACAACAAATTTCAATCATTGGCCACATTGTTTCTAATGAGGGAATAAAATTTGATCCTGCTAAAACAAAAGTTCATACAGAATGCCTAAGACACACAAATATAACCAAGATTCATAGTTTTCAAAGTTTTTAAGGTCATTACATGAGGTTATTTGGAAAAATTTTATTGTAATCTAGCCCACTAACTATGTTAATTTGAAAAGGTATTATGTTCTTATGGACAAAATAATGTGATGAGTGATTATAGGAATTGTAAATAAGATTGTTTAATACAGCAGTTTTCGCACTTCCTTTTAGATATTGTGAATTTTTTATCTATATTGATGATTCATTTAATGGACTTGTATGTTTCCTAATACATAATGATCATGTAATTTCTTATGATATATGACAGTTGAAACCTCATGAGTAAATTACCCTTCACATGATTTGGAATTTGCTGCTACTTTTTTTATTTAAAAATATGGAGGGATCATTTGTATAGTGTAATTTGTGAAATATATACTGATAAAAAAAAGTATGAAGTATATATTCACACATAATTAATTAAACACAAGATAGAGGAGATGGGTTGAATTAATCATGTATTATTATTACATGATCCATTACCATCTAGGAATGGAAAATAACGAGGCTGATTCTTTGAGTCAAAAAAGTAGTGCAACATTAACCAAGATATTTTTAGAATGAGATCCATTGCTTTTTAAATTGATGAACTATAGAATGGTATTTGTTGGTTTAAGGAATTTCACTAATTTTTTGGGTTTTATTTCAATTGCCTCTAGCAGACAGAATAATTCAATCACAAAAATATGATGGTGAGTTGCAGAAAAATATAGAATTGGCTAAGAAGGGAATTTTACCTTAGATTAACATTGATAGAGACTGTTTTTTGAGGTTTGGAAAGAGATTATTTTTTCCTTGCGATTCATTGTTGAATAAAGTGTTATTATGCGAAACTCATAGTTATCCATTTTCAGTCCATATTGTCAGTACTAAGATGTACAGAGATCATCGATAGTATTACTGGTGGGATGGAATCACAACAGATATTGATGACATTACTAAGATATGTTTACCTTGTCAATAGGTTAATGGAGAATGACTGTTACTGAAATGGATGCTTTAGCCATTTCCAATTCCTAAGTGGAAATGGGAGAATATGTCCCTGGATTTTAAAGTGGGATTACCAAATACTTCTCTAGGTAATAATGCAAATTGGATTATTATCGATCGATTGTCTAAATATTCTCATTATCATCCTATGAGGGATACTCTAGCTCTAGATAAAAATTCTCGATTGTATATTAAATAATTTGTTTGGTTAATGGAGTTCCCCTATCCTTTGTATCCAATCGAGATCCAATTATCACTTATATCCTTTCAAATGGCCTTCATAATTCATTAGGAAGTGGATTAAATTTATGTAATGCTTTTCATCCTCAATCAGTTGGATAGTCTGAAAAAACAATTCAGACCTTGGAAGATATGTTGTGTTCCTGTTCAATGTATTACCGAGGAATTTGGGTCCAACATCATTCTTTGGTTGTGTTTTATTATATATATTGTTTTCATTCCAATATACAGATGGAACCATCTGTGGAATCTATATATATACTAAAGTAGCATTTTTTCTGGACATGTGTCGCTCCCACTAAAAATCCCACCACATTCCTGTTTCCAACTCCCATTAATCATTTTCCATAACTTCTCTCCCCATCAATACAATCCACTTAAATTTCTAAATTTTTAAATGCTCTACTCGGGGTTTTCCTATATCCGACCTAGGGTTTTCAGTAAATTAGAATAGAAACTTTGTCGCCTCCGATTCCTTCTTCTTCTTTGGCCACCAACTTCTACACTTACTACTACCATTGTCTGGTTATCTCAAAATTTCAAATTCTTTGACATGTGCTATGACTACATCATTAACTTCACACACCATTTTTTACCCCCTCAAACACCTTTGTCAGCTTCAATGTTATATTAAACTCTTGCATCATCGATTCTAGAAGCAGATAAATATTTTGCCTCTTTCTTCACATGTTTATAACAGACGTCTTGGTTTTTAGGTGACGGACAACTCCTTCCAAAAATCAGTCCTGGTACTCTATCAAACTCAACACTACGATCTCCTTCTCCTTTGGTTCCCCTAGAAAAATTCGTTCCAATTTCAGCATCACCATCCACTGCAATAGACAAATCATGAAAAGTTCTTTAGGAATCCCTTCACATCAATGACATGTTATTCAGAAATCTTACATATCTAATGTTTTGGAGCAGGTATATACTCCTAATGTTGATGAAATTTACACCCTTCTATCCATCATCCTCTATTTGTTGGGAAACCCGATTTAATGAGACTATTTTACTATAGTTATACTGTTTTGATACATTAGCACCCCTAACATACATATGATTGACCATTCATTCATCAACATTCATTCTTAGGAGAGTTTCTATCGATTTCCTCAAAAAATCATATTCTTCTTCATAGTCCAATAACTATATCCTCTTCCATTCAATATAGAATTATTCCACTGTCATTGCTATAATTAAATATATATTTCATTAAGATCACTATAACTATCATTTATTACATGAATTGTATGCTAATTATAGTGGTTTATTAGATATATTATATGTAACACTTTTTAGTACATTATTATGTTCACTTTCTTGACAATTATATATAAATTTACACAAAACAAACATGAAATAACCTTATTCATGTAAAGAGGTGAAGATTAAAAGAAGACTACTCAGGTGATACCAAAAAACCAGTTATAATATTTTTATTATTTACACCTTAAAGTGTCCCTTTATTTGTCATTCATCATGCTTACATATTTTCAACATTTACACTATCGTAGGATAATGATCTCTTTAAAATACTACTCCAACCGAATGTCTAACGCCCACAAGATGCACTCAAAGAGGATCATGCATGCCATTTTCACCTATACCAACAATGTTCTAATCTTCCAAGATGAATAATTCTAATTATTTTGGGCTAGATAATTAATCATAATGTTCTATTTCAGTAAGAACATCGAAAAAATAAATTTTTTATTATCAAAAAGTATATTTATATCGTTGCAGAAAACTGAAGCCTAGAGTTAATCATTGTACTGATGAATTTAATGGAAATATTTTGGTCACTAAATGCTCCCAGCTGAATGTTCTTGATTTATATTTGTTACGTTCACATATGAAATAATTTTAAGATGCTTATACCTTGCATGTGGTAGATGAAGTTGAAAAAGACAATTCTAAACACAGTAATGAATCATTACAATCTTTAGAAAACATGTCAAGACTCCAACATGGAGTCCAAAGATATGAGTATCACTTACTTCAAATATTCCCATAAGTGTTTCATTTATAATAACTGAATGAACATGGGAAATGAAGCCTAAATGAACATGTTTCATGTGACCTTATTGAATTTCATTATTTTAAATATTGTCTATATAAATCATTCCTACATCAATATTATTCTTTTTAGAGTTTTTCTTTAAATACACATACATTCTGTTGGGAAACTGTTGTTTTGAGGTGTTGATGTTTTTAGAATAAACTGATTATGAAGGATGAAGGATGAAATGAGTTTTGTATTATATTGTTTAACATAAAAAAATTAACACTATTTTAACACTATTTTATCTTTTTTCCGGGGGTTGTATTTTTCTTTTTATCTAATTGTTTCCCTATTATCCATGCATATATATTTCTAGATTTCTCTAATCATCACAACCGCTCTTTAATTCCACATCTACTAAAAACATTAGGTTTTTCGTCATTTATTATCAGCTCACCACCTCCGACTATGAATCATAACCCATATTCCATCCAACATCTGCTTTGATGTTAAGGTTTCTGATTATTTCATCTCAAGTTTGTTACTATGGCTATGCATTGCATCTCCTGTTCCCTTCCACATTAGCTTCGTAATTCATGTACGAGATTAATTACCTATTCCAAAATAGGCCTCCTTTATTATAGATTTCTCATATAATTTCAGATATTAATTCATGTTAAGATTTTGTTTTCTGGATTTTCCGATAATGTTTGAAAACAACAAAATTCTATTGTTCTTAATTTTTGTTCTGTGATCAAATCCTCTCGGCTCGCTTCCTGCATCAACTCTTCACATATCAGGTACGAGATTAACTACATATTCCAAATCCTAAATCTTTTTCTTCTACATTATGATAATAGAACATCTAAATAGGATTAGTTTGAATTTCTTCAATGGGATATTCATGTGAGTGAACACAAACAAATAAAATGCTAAACATCATTTAATATTTGACTATTAGAACATATAATATATAATAATATTCTCTATATTGTGGGTGTTTTATACTAATTATTTGAACCTTATTAGTTTCTATTAAAAGTGGTTTATGCATCCTGATATTGTTTCCCCATATGATTATATATTTTTAAGGGATGAAGACGGAGGAGTTCAAGATTCTGATGCAGAAAACTAAGCTTTTCCTTATGATTATAATATTGATAGAATATTTGAAAAGGTCATTTCTATTACCAATGTCATTTTTAAAACTTTTTATACACATTCTATGTATGATTGATGGCAATTTTCATATAGTTCTCATAAAACATTACAATAGTTTGGTTTCATTATGATAATCAAACATCTAAATGGGAGGAGTTTGAGTGGTCTAAAAGGGTTATTCATGTGAGTAAACATAAACACAGTTTTTCTCTCATGTAAACATATAGTAATTTTATTCATTGTATAATTTTAGCTATGTTTCTTTTATTAATTTCCAGAGATGTGTTTTCATCAAAGAACATTTTTTTCATAGTATGGTGTCAATCCATATTAATTTGGTGCCCGATTGTGATGGTACTATCAAAAAAATCTCTTCTCTTTACTACTATGTTTTTATGTAAATTCATGCTATAATTTTTTATTCATTTACATTTAAAAGATAGATTACTGGTGTGTTTTATTTTCAATGGGTTTTGATGTGTGAATTCTATTGATTTCAGGATATGGGTTCGCATCAATGAAAAAGTTTTTTAATGAAAAATCTAATGGTTCAGTAGATGTTGGTACCAGGAAATCCAATACTGCATCATATGTAAGCATATTAAATTTTACATAGTGATTATCTATTTGAGATTTTTCATCTCTTAATGTGATGGATTTAATCATGTTGTTCATGTTTTGAAAACTGGGATGAATCTCTACATTTCTTTTTGAATTCATGACGGAGATTCTTATCCTTGTAATGTCTTCTTTTCATTATTGGATGAAGATAACATCATGTTTCAATATATATATCTTACTAGATCCACTAGATTCTTTTGGTCACTTAATATCACCTTCATGTCTATCATAATCCACTATATATTATTTTTTATGCACTAAAAAATATTTTTAGATAGCCTACATATCCGGATGTCCACAATAGTTATGTTTTCCTAGAATTATGGAATTAACCTACCTTATGTCCATCAATTTTTAGTTACAGTTACACACTATATGAATGTTGGTAATTTGAACTAAAATCGTAGAGGAAACCTACCTTACTGTCCAAAATATGATTGTAGGTCATTTTTTAACTATCGAATCCACTATATATTGTTTTTATGGACTAAAAACAATTGAATATTATTCATATGAGATAATACACCTAAAAAAATTTAAGGATATCTACATGCATCTTCTAGTTATTCAAGACAATGGGAACATGCATGAGACTTTCACTCAGATTCTCCTTGGTTCACCTCAAGCAATCCCTTATGTTACCAGCTGTAGTGACAACCATTGTTTACGACACGTGATAACCACCCCACAAGCCACCTTATCACCCACACATTCTTTAGACATCCTAAATACCAACCTCTCTACAACAGATACGTTATCCAACTGTGATTCAATACCAATCCCTTTTGTGTATCTATGATTCATTATTGTTTATCAAAAGGTAATGATACATTCTTATTACTTTTTACTATTCAAATACTCCCAAGTAAAAATGTCTAATATCATCATCCATTATTTATTAACCATTCATAATTAGCTTGGTTTACATATGATTAATAATAGTGAACTTATATAAATGGTGGAGAACAACCCTAACAATGAATACAAGAACATTCTGAGGATTATTTTTCTTTAGCATATACATTTTATATACTCTAATCATGGTACTGGAAACATGGTCAATTATACTAGAATTTTTTATTCATTTTTTCACTGATGCAAACTTACTAGGATTTTTTACTTTGTATAGTTTACGTTTTGTTTCTTATATTGATTTCCAAAGATTTTTTTTCATAAAAAACATGTTATTTCTGGGAATGTGTTAGTTCTGATAATGTTGGTACCTTATTATGATGCTACTGTCACAACTTTAATCTTTTTACTTCCGCTTTTATGTGTAAATGAAAACAATTTTTTTATTCATTTATGGTATATCAAAGGCTTACTTGTGTTTTTTTCCTTTCTATGGGTTTTGATGTGTTAATTCAATTGATTTCAGAATAATATTTCGCCTGGAAGAACATGTTTTTTCATGGAAAAAGTGATGGTTCATAAGAAGATAGTACAAGGAAATACTACACCAAATCATTTTTATGTTTATTAAATTTTTTAGACTAATTATTTGTTTCATCTTAACATCTCAAAATGTGATGGACTTAATCATGCTGTTAATGTTTTGAAAATTGGGATGGATCTCTATATAGCTCCTTAAATTCATGACCAGAAATCTTATCCTTTTAATTTCTTCTTTTCATTATAGTTTGAAGATAAATTCATGTTTCACTTAATTTAGCCTACAAGATCCAATAGTGTCTTATGGTATATTAGCATCACCTTTATGTTTGCATTGATTTTAATGGATTTAAGTCACATTTTTATAAAAAATAGTCATTGAATAGAACTATAGGATGCTTTACATTCTTCGTTAAGGGAAACTAGAATATATTTCTCTGAAAAATAATTGATTCCTCCCCCGATACCCCTCACTATACTCTCTATAATTACGTACATACATATTTATGTTTTCATGCATTCATGTATTTATTCCAACCTTCTATGCCAATATATTTTAATTTTATTGCAGATATAGAAGCATGAAAAGGAATTTAAGGAATCCAAATTGGATTACTTGTAAAATTATAACATTAAAGCAATTACCATTCCTCGAGGTACCTACATTCATTCTATGATCATTACTGATGAATATTCCTCATATTCAAATGGACACAAATACTTGGACTGTTCATAGTTTTTTTCATTTCCCTAACAGAACTACCACTACCACTTAACATTTTTTATTCTTCATTATTCATTTCTTCTAATGGGCACTAATCTCTTAGACCTGAAAAAACAGTCTTCCATGTCATCACTTCTAATAAAACATATGTTTTCATGCATTCATGGGTTATGCCCAAACCTATTACCTCTACAATTGTTTATGTTAAGGGAATTCATTAGTTTGACTGATTAATAATACATAAAGTTCTGCTGCATGATGTTGTAGGTAGTTATAATGGAATTAGGAATTACAAAAATGTGAAAAACATTCCTGGGTTCAACTAAAGTTATACTACTCCATGAGTCATTTCATTATGATTGAAATCTTGGAGTCCCAAGTACATTTATTTTCTCAAATATCTCCACATATATTTTCTAGAGGTAATTAGATGTAATGATATTCATTTTCATCCCATGAGTACATATTTGTTAAATAAAAACCATTAGAGTAAGTGGAATGAAAAGTGGAAAACATGTTCCCTGTATTTGTTTTGTAGTTTTTTCTATCTCTCTCACTTTATCATTCTCATTTACTACCAAACAAACAATAATTTTCAATTGGTTATGTGGTTTAATATTTGTTGCAACAAATTTAATTTACCTTTAATATTGAATGATAATTTTGAAATTGAAATATCCTTATCGAAAAAGTGAATATATTATTATCATTATTGTTACATTAAATGAAATTTAAACATTAAATTTCATGACAAACATTGAAAGGTTACTATACTTTCATTCACTTTACATTCAACATGCCCAACAACCTTGAATGCGGTAGTGTAGGTTGAGAGAATTTGTCATAACACGAAAAGGTTAAATGTTTTTTGATATCATTTGATCATTTAAAAAAATTGTCATTACATATATTATAATTGTGGCTTATGTTGGTTGGGTGTTTTCATTTTCCTGTATTTTTGTTACTTAGTTTCTTCCCCCTATATTAGTTTTTTGCACCATTATTTTCCTTTTGTTTACTAATTTATAATTTTTTGAAAAATTATATTCTATTGTGTGATCTATACATTTGTTTATATCATCATTAAAGTTTCATGTGGTTTTTTTTTAAATTTCATCAACACATTTGTGTGACATTAATTTTAGTTCTTTAGTGTAAAATTTTACTAACTACTATCTTTTGAATATATTTTCCAAGCCATGTCAAGGTGGTATTTTCAAAAGATTATGGGGAGATTTAGTGGGATTTTTTACCATTATGGGAAATTTATCTTAGGGGAAAAGTCAATAGAGCTGGAGAATTAGATATGTGGAAATATCACATGATTTGAATTTTGGTGATTATTTTAATTTGTGTCATGGTTAAAAATACTCACATTGTTTTTTAAAAATAGATAAGATATAAATATAACTTATAACATATTATCTAAATAAATTAAATATCACCATGTAATAGTAAATTTTATTATTAAAAGGAATCAAATAACCCCCTTCTATGTTAGATGGTAACTTTAATCTCTACTATGAACCACCGAAAATAGTGTGATACATAATTCCCCTAAAATTATAGAATTTCATACATAATTCCAAGATAATTATAGTAAAAAATAGTAATTTATGTACAAAAAGAGATATATTTTCTTGATGGTTTTTATGATGATGATTCCTTTTATATCCAACTACAAAAATTAATTATACTATAGTTAGAGTAAAATGCAGTAATTCAATGAACACCACAAGTTTTAGAATGAATGGTCTCAATCCTACTTAAATTGTGATAGGGTGAGGTTTCTCTAATATTTTTAGAAAAACTATCATGGAATAGGGGAGTAGCGGTGTATTTTGATGTTATGGATCTTTTTATTTCATTTTAATTATTAGCTTTATTTACTTTCATTACATTTTATATTCTTATATTTAATTTTTTGGTCATTATATCATTTATTCTATTCGCAAAATATACATTGAGTGATACGTGTTATGTGGTTAATTTAATATATAAATATTTTAAATATAATCATTTATTCTATATATTTTTTGTTTACTTTTTAATTTGAGGGTTATATGTCCTTAAATTCATCATTAATTTTCCTAATGATAAAAAATTTAATTATCCTTTTAAAGGATTATTTCATTCTTATATTTGATTTTTTCATTATGAAACTAAAGTTTTTTCCTTATAAATTATCCAAATTGTTTTCTACTAAATTAATTATGTCAAACCAATTATTTAACATCTATTGAAAAATAGGATACTTCTATCTTAGATTTCTATAAATTTTTATTTCACTATACAGACTAATATTTCATTGAATGTTTTTTTGAATGTAGTTAATTCATGTAATTCAAATCTCCATCCTCCAAAAAAATAATTCCTTTATATTTATCCTTAAATGTTTTCTTCTATATTGATGATGTCTCCATTTTTTCCACTTTTATTCCCATGTTATGTAATTATAAATTTTTATATAAATATACTCAACATTAATGAACTGTATTAAAATTAATAAAGAGTAATCTCTTATTGAAAATAATCATTGAACAATATCATCGTGTGAATGCATAGGCACGTACTAGTTATATAGAAATATGGGTCGAACTAATCATTTTTGGGATGAAATAGGTGAATGGAAGTTGATGGGACTAGAATTGGTAGAAGAAATGGAAAAAAAATTCTATAGATTTAGAAGCACATGAGAATAGCTCAGATAAGGCAGAAATGTTATGTAGATAACCAGAGGAAGGATATTTCTTTAGAGATAGGTGATAATTTCTTTTCAAAGTTTCAAAATGGAGAGGTGCGATGTGTTTCAGTAAAAAGGGAATGTTGGGTATGAGGTTTATTGGAACCTATGAAATCTTAGAGAATGTTGGATAAGATTCCTATATAGTGGATTTACTAAATTTTTATCCAAGGTACACAATGTTTTTTATGTGTCATTGTTGATTAACTATTTGACGGATCCATCTCATGTTCTGAGTCCATATGCTTTTCTATTAGAAGAGAATCTTTCTTAGGAAGAAATACCCGTTGAGATTGTATACCAAAGAGAGAAAATGTAATGGAATTAAGAAATTCATCATGAAATGGTTTTGTGAAAAAACACATGGATGAAGAGGCAAGATGGGAATATTAAAATGATATGATGGATAAATAACCCCAAATATTTGATATGTGAAGAGAATTGTAGGGACACAATTCACAAAAGGGGGCATGAGGTAACTTCCCAAGTAAATAAAGAAAATGAAATTTTCATATATACAAATATTTGTGAATTGAATATTAATTTTACTTTAAAGGTGATGATATGTTCAACAGTGTACTCAAAACACAAAAATGGATTTTTCTGAAATCCTACATTTCACACAATGTTTCGTTATATCAAAAATTAATATTATAATTTTTAATAGTACCTAACGCATAACTATTATATTAGTGAGAATAAATAGAACTACCTAAAATAGAACTATAAATGTTTTTTAAATGTTCATATATTTATCCCAAAAATGTTAGAGTATTAATATAAGAATGATTCTAATTTTATGACGGAAATACTCTAATATTTTTTAAATTCCATTTTACCGCCTTTTTATCATGAAACATTTTTAAATATAGATTATGGAACTTATATATGTTATGTTTGACAAAATAAATTTCATATTTAGAACTGGAACATCAACATTTAATTTGGATGAATTTTGTTTATTTTTCTCACATAGTTTATTTTTAATTAATAATGAGAAATGCAACATTTTAATTCCAAATTGGATTTTAATATAATTTATTTATATATATTGATTAAACATTTAATTGATTTTAAAGATTAAATGGATTGTATTTTTACAATTTAATCCAATGTTTTTAATTGTATATAATTTCACTTTGAAATTGGAGATAAACACATGTTAATATTTGAGACGTTTTTACTTCTTAAAAACACACATTTTGTTTTTGATGACTAGAATTAATATTAAATTAATCTCTCCCTATTCTGTGTTATAAATTAGGAAAAATGGATTCCATATTTGGAATCAGGCGATCCAAATTGTGTAAATAGGTACCTTTTATTTTTAGACATTATGAATAGTAACATTGGTGAATATTTTATTTTATATGCACTACTGGAAATATGATCTAGACCAACGGTTTATGGAAAACCATTGGCATAGTTCACTAACTTGGACCTATACTTATAGTTTGGAAAAAACCATTGGTATTGTTCACTTATATGTACATATAATAATGGTTTTGGACAAATAGTTGGTAAAGGGTGGACCTATACCAACGGTTTTGCCAAACTGTTGGTATAGGTTCTCTATTTTTGACATATACCAATGGTTTGGCCAAAACCATACATATAATTCCCTCTTATACCAACGGTTAAAAAAAAACCATTGGTATAGGTCCTAAAATCAAAGAACCTATGTTAACAGTTTTGAGAACCTATAAGGCCCCAGCCTTAAACCTTACTTAATCTTGAGTTATTACAAGATTACACATTGAGGATCTTTTTGGGTTTAGAGTTTTAGATAATTAGATCATAAAACTTGCATTACATTCCACATATAAACAAAGTGGATACATAAAGATAGTATTCTTCATTCCCATCAATAGAAACACATTTAAAATAAAACATGGATTATTTCTTGACACTTCCTTGACACTATCATCATATCATGTACCTTTCCCTTGACCTATGAAAAACATTTCAAAAAAACTTGGGATGAGCATAAAAATCTCAGTAAGGGATATAAAAATATGGAAAGGAAACATGGGTACATATATACATAAGAATGAAATCATACTTTACCCATAAAACATATGCACTTTAACATACCTCATCAAATCATGAATAAATCATAGACATCATAAGACATAAAGGTAACTTGAGGCATTCATAAAATCCTTACGTAGGGAGTAACCCTCTTGGTTATGTTTGGAATACCCATCACAGTATATTCCCTAAATCTCTTCGGAGAAACCTTAAAGTTTCACTCCTTCGCGTTACCCAATGCATTAGAGAGCTATATCGGGCTCACCCGCCCTTAGTCTATCACGGAACCACCTGCCTTCATAATAATGCCCAAGAACCTCAACATAATCGTATCACATAAAACATGCATAAAGGAAACATAACATTTCCACCTTTCAATCACAAGATATCAATACAACACATTGATATAATAACATTATGAAAACCATTTTCAATACCAAAATAAAACAAAAGTAAAACATGGTATTTATTTTTCTTTTAAAAAAAAGTATGGCTTGTAGTGGAAGCCGAAACTCAAATAATGGTCACGGCGGTGAAGAAGTCGTTGTTGCCGCATACGTACAAAAAAAACAGTCCCTTTTGTCGTTTTTAGTAAACACTTCATATAAAAAATATTCCTTCTGAATAAACGTAAAATTCAAAGGGGTTTATACACCGTATAAAAGAAGGTTGTGTATAAAACAAAATATGTCTCAATGAAAGGAGATTGAGACGAAGTCCCATACCTCGGGTTCGACTTGACTTGATCGTCCTTTAATGTCCTGAATAATAAACTTGAGTTAATTTCTACTTTATTAAGAACCTTTTTCAAGTTCATTATTCCTTTTATATCACTTATTACCATGTCATGAACACTATGTAATTATTTAAGTTAATAACGGTCATTTTAACGATCATTGGTACTTGAGTCAAAAATAAACCCTTTATAATTACAAGTTGTTCATGTATCCATTATATCCAGAATGGTATTCATGATATAGATATCATATATGCCATATATATCCATTACATGCATGCATTTATAATATTACATAATCATTTAGAGGTAAGAAATGAAATGCACCGTTCATGGAGACGGTAAGCCGTACGTACGCATGAACGCTACTTTCATTTCTATTTCATATTTTATATAATGGAATCATAATGATATAAAGGTATATTATAATTCCAGTATAATATCATATATAATATCATAGTTCCATCCTTTATACGTCCTACATATGGTATTTAACGAATCAAATCACTTTGAGGGGGCGGTAGTCCGCACTTCCTTAAATGAAGATATCACGTTTACCCATAATGGAAACCATAAAGGTATGACCAAAAAGGAAAATACAGAATCTTAAGGATAACATAATCATATTATATATCATATATAAATATAGTGACATCTTAATGGCCACCTTTGACGGTGTTAAAAGAATGTTGAACAATCATCGTTTCGGGTGGCATAAATTCACCATCCATTGAAACAGTATGTTCGTTAACCATTAGATGTAGGTGTGTGTAAGTGTATCTCGAATCCTTATTATAACAACATCCTAGTATATTGAGTATACTGGAGTTGTTATAAAAGAAAATAATAAAAAGAGTTTAGGGGGTTGGAGAAGCAAAATAAAACAAAAGGACTCAAAAGAAGACATTACCTTAAAATCGGGTAACTCCCTTTGGTTTGAGATCAAAGGCATCCATTGGAAGACTTCTTCCCAAAGTGAGGCTTCAAGGAGTAATAGAGGGAAGTGGAGAGACAAAATGTTCCAGGGTTGGCCGACCCAAAGGCTTTGGGAGTGTGGTTAATGAGGTAGAGGTGGGGGCCTTTTATAAGAGGAGAGGAGGGGCACTCTTGGAAAGTAAAGATAAGTTACTTTATTTTAAAATTAGTTTCGGATTCAAAAGGCCCCACATTGATATAATTAGATACTAAGGTTATAAGGGTTCGAAATCCACTCATCCAATTGGTTTTGGACATGTGTAGGTTTTAGATTTTACATTAACTTTCCATTTTATTTAAATCGTTAAATAATGAGGTCATCACTGCATCATCATGATGTCATAAATAATTTAATTTATTTAATGAATAAAAATTATAAAAAAACTACTATGATGTAGGAAATATTTTTATCTTTCTAATTAATATTTATAGTCAAAAATCTGACTTGTATAACCCCATATAAAAATTGTTTTAGTAACATAACTCATGTTTGTGTCATTTTTACTTTATCATTAAATAAAAAGTTATTTATGTCATTTCCCATCCAATGTGGATCCATGGGATCCCCAAGATGACCCATGGATTGTCATGGTCGGCCCTGACACATCCAATGAGGGTAGGACATGTATCAAGCTCATCTCATACTATTAAAACATTAATTTTACCTTAAACTACACTAATTACCACTAATCGCGATTAAGAACTTAATAAGTTACTATTCACCAAAAAATTATTTTAATCCCATTGAACAACATTTTACTTCTTAATGACAACCATGTATGTCGGATTTTTGAAATTCATAACACTATTATGGCAAAATTTCATTTAAACGGAAAATTCAGTTTTTATAAGTACCACTTAGTGGTTTCACTATTCATCAAAAATTGATGTTTTTCAGAAAATTACCAAAAATTCACCCTAAGCTATATTTGATATTCTGAATTCAAAAATGAAGTCTATTTTAAAAAATTCAAAACATATAAGTCACATTAATTAATTTAATAATTAATTCCCGCTGTCATGACAAATAGCGTGTTTTTATGAAACAATAAGTATCAAAAGATTGACACTAGTTTAAGTCCAATTTCAAAGTGAAATTGATTCCAATGACCACCATTGGATAAAATGGTAAAAATATATTCTAATTTAACTTCAAAACCAATTCAAAAGATAATCTAATCATATAAATAAATTAGATTAAAAAGAGGTTTTGAATTAAAATAAAACATTTTTCACTATTCATTTAAAAAATGAACTTTATAGGAAAAATACCAAAAATTCACACAAAGTAAATTTTGAGGTCCCAATCATAAATAATAATTTTATTTTGACAAACATAGCTTATAAAATTGTCAAAAGATATATTTAAAAAGGGTTTGCCATCAAAAAGCAGTAAAACAATCTTTTAAGAATATTAGTGTATTCCAGGCATAAGATTATATTTATTTTCATTTTAAACCTCTAAAACACTATCTTAATCATTAATATACATAGATAAAAATATCTATTATTCATTACTTAGATGGGATGTTACATCCTTCCCCCCTTTAGAAAATTGTGTCCCCGCAATTTATTTACTTATCAAATAAATGGGGGTACTTACCCCTCATTGCATATTCAGATTCCCATGTTGCCTCTTCCTTCATGTGGTTTTTCCAAAAAACCTTTACCTAATTAATCACCTTATTCTGTAACACTTGCTCCCTGTGGTCAAGAATCTGGACCTGTTGTTCCTCATATCATAGGTTCTCTTCCAGCTGAACTACTTCTGGACTCAAAACATGAGATGGATCTGGCATATACTTTCTCAACATAGAAACGTGAAAAACATTGTGTACCTGAGATAAACTCCGAGGTAAAGCCACCCGGTATGCAACTGATCCAACTCTCTCTAGAATTTCATGTGGTCCAATAATCCTTGTACTCAGCTTTCCTTTCTTACCAAATCTCATCACACTTTTCCAAGGAGAAACCTTGAGAAAAACATGATCACCTACCTCGAAAGATAGATCCTTCCTCCGGTTATCCGCATAACTCTTCTGCCTACTCTAAGCTGTTCTCATGTGCTTCTGAATCAGCTGAACTTTTTCTGCCATCTCTTCTACCAATTTTGGTCCCATCAACTTCCTTTCACCCACTTCATCCCAGAAAGCTGGAGTTCGACACCGCTTCCCATATAATGCCTGAAATGGTTCCATCTGTATACTGGAATGAAAACAATTATTTTATGAAAATTCAACCAATGAAAGATGTTGGTCCCAACTTCCCTGATAATCCATCGAACAAGCTCGTAGCATATCCTCCAAGGTCTGAATTGTTCGTTCTGACTGCCCATCTGATTGAGGATGAAAAGCTGTACTAAAATTAAATTCAGTACCCAACGACTTCTGAAGGCCTTTCCAAAAGTTAGAAGTGAACTTGGGATCATGATCAGATAAAATGGAGATAGGAACTCCATGTAACCTGACTATCTCTTTAAGATACAAACGGGAAAGTTGATCTAGGGAAAAAGTATCTCGTATAGCAAGGAAATGAGCAGATTTAGGCAAGTGATCAACAATAACCCAGATTTCATTATTACCTCGAGATGTCCTCGGTAATCCCACAACAATGTCCATGGATATATCCTCTCATTTCCACTCTGGCACTGGTAAAGGCTGAAGCATCCCTTTAGGTAACTGCCGCTCTTCTTTAACCTGCTGACAATTCAAACACTTCACAGTAAAATCAGAAATATCTCTTTTCATTCCATCCCACCAGTAATACTCCCGCAGATCTCTTTACGTCTTAGTACTGCCAAGATGAACTGAAAACGGAGAACTATGAGCTTCACATAACAACTCTCTCTTCAACTGTGAATCACAAGGCACACACAATCTATTCCCAAATCTCAAAACGCAATCATTATCAATGTTGAGTTCAGGCAACTTACCTTTCTGAACCAGCTCTACCTTTTTCTGCAACTCACTGTCTTGCTTCTGTGCTTGCTTGATTCTATCTGATAGAGATGATCTCACTGATACATGAAACAAAATAGAAGAACTTCCTGCACCCACAACTTCTATGACAAATTTCATCAAATCCTTAACCAAAGGATCACGTTCCAAACACATCATTGCTAATGAAGCATTACTTTTTCGACTCAAAGCATCAGCCACTTTATTTTCTTTTCCCGGATAGTAATGAATTATACAATCATAATCCTTGATTAATTTAGCCATCTCTTTTGTCTCATATTCAATTCTTTCTAAGTGAATATATACTTTAAACTTTTGTGATTGGTATATATTTCACACTTTACTCCATACAAATGATGCCTCCAAATTTTTAAAGCAAAAACAACAGCAGCTAATTCCAAATCATGTGTAGGGTAATTTACCTCATGAGTTTTCAATAGTCGGGAAGCATAAGCAATTACATGATCGTTTTGCATTAGGACACAACCAAGTCCTTTCAATGAAGCATCACTGTATATAACAAACTCACCATTCCTAGAAGGTAGTGCCAAAACTGGGGCATTCGACAATCTTCTTTTCAATTCCTGAAAACAATCCTCACATTATTTTGTCCAGATAAACTTAACACACTTCCGAGTTAGCTTAGTCAATGGACTAGATAACCTTGAAAAAATTCTAAAAAACCTTCGGTAATAGCCTGCCAAACCAAGGAAGCTATGAATCTCAGTTACATTTGTGGGTCTTGGCCAGTCTTCCACAACTTTTGTTTTTGTAGGATCAACAGTTATCCCATCTTTAGAAACAATGTGACCAAGGAAAGAAATTTGTTGCAACCAAAACTCACACATGCTGAATTTCCCATACAATTTCTTTTCTTTTAAGGTTTTCAAGATAACCCTTAAATGTCTTTCATGATCATCTTTACTTTTAGAAATCACTAAAATATCATCAATCTCATCACTATCCCTAATATTTTTAACCATAGACCACCACTGATCTGCCTCACCCTCCAAACGGTAAATAGCAAGACTAACCTTTTGATTGTCTGAACACCCCATGACATCAAAAATCTTCTCTAATGCTTCAATCCACCCTTCATCTAGCACAGGGTCAGATGTTCCTCTGAATGATGGGGGATGTTGCCTCATGAAATGTTCCACCACTTTCATGTTCCTCTGCGGTTGATCTAGTTGATCTCGTGCATGGATACTGACACTATTTATTTCTTGAGTCAACTGCTCCATTACTGCAACAAACTATTCAGTTCCAATTCTGACCATCTCAGGTTGCTGATTTGGAAGGTTGTCTTCCTTCTGATGTCGTCCCAACATAGCTTCCTTGTTTCCTCTATGGAAAACCATTCTGAACAAACATGTCTTAGATGAAGCAACACGGTAATCTTCAAATACTATATCACTTCAATTTGACGATAAAAAAAATATTTTTGGATAATCATTTAATAGAATTCTAACTCCTAAAGTTATCTAAACCGACCATTGATACCAACTATAAGGCCCCAGCCTTAATCCTTACATAATCTTGAGTTATTACAAGATTACACATTGAGGATCTTTTCGGGTTTAGAGTTTTAGAGAATTAGATCATAAAACTTGCATTATATTACACATATAAACAAAGTGGTTACATAAAGATTGTATTCTTCATTCCCATCAATGGAAACACATTTAAAATAAAACATGGATTATTTCTTGACACTTCCTTAACACTATCATCATATCATGTACCTTTCCCTTGACCTGTGAAAAATGTTTCAAAAAAACTTGGGATGAGCATAAAAAGCTCAGTAAGGGACATAAAAATATGGAAAGGAAACATGGGTACATATATATATAAGAATAAAATCATACTTTACCCATAAAACAAATGCACTTTAACATACCTCATCAAATCATGAAAAAATCATAGAAATCAAAATACATAAAGGTAACTTGAGGCATTCATAACATCCTTACGTAGGGAGTAACCATCTTGGTTACGTTTGGAATACCCATCACAGTATATTCCCTAAATCTCTTTGGAGAAACCTTAACATTTCACTCCTTCGCATTACCCAATGCATTGGAGAGCTATATCGGGCTCACCCGCCCTTAGTCTATCACAGAACCACTCGTCTTCATAATAATTCCCAAGAACCTCAACATAATCGTATCACATAAAACATGCATAAAGGAAACATAACATTTCCACCTTTCAATCACAAGATATCAATACAAAAAATTGATATAAAAACATTATGAAAACCATTTTCAATACCAAAATAAAAGAAATGTAAAACATGGTATTTATTTTTCTTTAAAAAAAAGTATGGCTTGTAGAGGAAGCCGAAACTCAAATAATGGTCATGGCGGCAGAGAAGTCGTTGTCGCCGCATACGTACGAATTTTTTTTTTCCTTTTGTCATTTTTAGTAATCACTTCATATAAAAAATATTCCTTTTGAATAAACATAAAAGTCAATGGGGTTTATACACCATATAAAATAAGGTTGTGTATAAAACAAAATATGCCTCATTGAAATGAGATTGAGACGAAGTCTCATACCTCGGGTCCGACTTGACTCGATCGTTCTTTAATGTCCTGAATAATAAACTTGAGTTAATTTACACTTGCTTAAGAACATTTTTAAAGTTAATTATTCCTTTTATATCACTTATTACCATGTCATGAACAGTATGTAATTATTTACATTAATAACTGTCATTTTAACGATCATTGGTACTTGAGTCAAAAATAGACCCTTTATAATCAGAAGTTGTTCATGTATCCATTATATCCAGAATGGTATTCATGATATACATATCATATATGTAATATATATCCAGTACATGCATGCATTTATAATATTACATAATCATTTAGAGGTAAGAAATGAAATGCACCGTTCATGGAGACGGTATGCCGTACGTACGCATGAACGCTACTTTCATTTCTATTTCGTATTTTATAGAATGGAATCACAATGATATAAAGGTATATTATAATTCCAGTATAATATCATATATAATATCATAGTTCCATCCTTTATACGTCCCACATATGGTATTTAACGAATCAAATCACTCTGAGGGGGCGGTAGTCCGCACTTCCTTAAATGAAGATATCGCGTTTACCCATAATGGAAATCATAAAGGTATGACCAAAAATGAAAATACAGAAGCTTAATGAAAACATAAACATATTATATATCATATATAAATATATTGACATCTTAATGGCCACCTTTGAAGGTGTTAAAAGAATGTTGAACAATCATCGTTTTGGGAGGCATAAATTCACCATCCACGGAAACAGCATATTCGTTAACCATTAGATGTAGGTGTGTGTAAGTGTAGATCGAATAAATATTATAACAACATCCTAGTATATTCAGGATACTGGAGTTGTTACAAATGAAAATTATAAAAAGAGTTTAGGGGGTTGGAGAAGAAAAATAAAACAAAAGGACTCAAAAGAAGACATTACCTTAAAATCAGGTAACTCCCTTTGGTTTGAGCTCAAAGGCTTTCTTGGGAAGACTTCTGCCCAATGTGAGGCTTCAAGGAGTAATATAGGGAAGTGAAGAGACAAAATGGGCATGGGTTGGCCGAGCCAAAGGCTTTGGGAGTGTGGGTAAGGAGGTAGAGGTGGGGGCCTTTTATAAGAGGAGAGGAGGGGCACTCTTGGAAAGTAAAGATAAGTTACTTTATTTTAAAATGAGTTTCGGATTCAAAAGGACCCACATTGATATAATTAGATGATAAGGTGATAAGGGTTAGAAATAAACTCATACAATTGGTTTTGGCCATGTGTAGGTTTTATATTTTACATTAACTTTCCATTTTATTTAAATCATTAAATAATGAGGTCATCGCTGCATCATCATGATGTCATAAATAATTTAATTTATTTACTTTCTAAAAATTATAAAAAAACTACTATAATGTAGGAAATATTTTTAGCTTTCTAATGAATATTTTTAGTCAAAAATATGACTTGTATAACCCCATATAAAAATTGTTTTAGTAACATAACTCATGTTTGTGTCATTTTTTACTTTAACATTAAATAAAAAGTTATTTATGTCATTTCCCAACCAAAGTGGCTCCATGGGGTCCCAAAGTTAACCCATGGCTTGTCTTGGTCATACATGACACATCCAATGAGGGTAGGACATGTTTCAAGCTCATCTCGTACTATTAGAACATTAATTTTACCTTAAACTACACTAATTACCACTAATCACGATTAAGAACTTAATAAGTTACTATTCACCAAAAAAATTATTTTAATCCCATTGAACCACATTTTACTTCTTAATGAAAACCATGTATGTCAGATTTTTGAAATTCAAAATACAATGATGGTAAAATTTCATTTAAACGGAAAAATCAGTTTTTATAAGTACCATTTAGTGGTTTCACTATTCATCAAAAATTGATGTTTTTCAGAAAATTACCAAAAATTCACCCTAAGATATATTTGATATTACGAATTCAAAAATGAAGTCTATTTTACAAAATTCAAAACATATAATTTACATTAATTAATTTAATAATTAATTCCCGCTGTCATGACAAATAGCGTGTTTTTATGAAACAATAAGTATCCAAAGATTGACACTAGTTTAAGTCCAATTTCAAAGTGAAATTGATTCCAATGACCACCATTGGATAAAATGGTAAAAATATATTCTAATTTCACTTCAAAACCAATTCAAAAGATAATATAATCATATAAATAAATTAGATTAAAAATAGGTTATGAATTAAAATACAACATTTTTCGCTATTCATTAAAAAAATGAACTTTATCGGAAAAATACCAAAAATTCACACAAAGTAAATTTTGATGTCCCAATAATAAATAATAATTTTATTTTGACAAACATAGATTATAAAATTGTCAATAGATAGATTTAAAAATGGTTTTCCATCAAAAGTCAGTAAAACAATCTTTTAAGAATATTAGTGTATTCCATTCATAAGATTGTATTTATTTTCATTTTAAGCCTCTAAAACACTATCTTAATCATTGATAGACATAGATAAAAATATCTATTATTCATTACTTAATTGGGATGTTACAGAACTGTTTGTATGAGTACATGTATTTTTAATGGAATCTTCATACATTATACATTACACAAATAAAAATTTAAAATACTTATGATAATATATATATATATATATGAAATTTTGTTCACAAAATTATCTTAGTTTAGTGGTTAGGTCGTTCAATCAGAAACATGAGGTTCTGTGATCAAAACCAACCAGATGAATAGTTTTTGAATTACATATACCAACAGTTTATGGAACTGTTGGTATAGATTTTCATATTACATATACCAATGGATTTCAAAACCATTGGTATAGATATATCCTCATGGATTACTTGGAAATGGTTCTCAAAACTATTGGTGTATCCTATACCAATAGTTTGGAGGCCTATACCAATGGTTCCAAAGCGTTGGTATAGAGTATTTTTCCAGTAGTGATGGTTAAATGGAAAATCTAGTAAATAAGTGTAAAAAATAATAGTATCATAATATTAAACAACCCTAACATGTAGAAAAAACCTATTGTATGAGATATTTCAGACCATGGTCGTCCTTGGGATGATTATATGACCCCATGGAGCAACTTTTGTGTGAAAATTTCATTTAATTACTTTTAATTTAATGTTAGGGAAAATATAACCTAAAATTACTCTTTTACTAAAACAATTTTTACATGGGGTTATGTAAGTGATCCCTTTGAATATAAATTGTCATTAGAAATCTAAAAATATTTCATACATCAAGTAATTTTGTTTATAATTTTTATACATAAAATAAATAAAAGGAATACTTCTTTTTAACGAACGCGACAACAAAACGAAAAAAGGGGTGATTCTTTCTAACTGTCATGACGACAATGACGATTCCACCACCATGATAATTATTTTATATCCTACTTCCATAAAAAGATTCAACATTAAAAAATACCAAATATCCCATTCGTGTATTTTGGTTTTGAAAATGGTTTTGATAAAGTATTTATTATGTCAAAATTATGAAATGTTATATTTCGATAGGAATGTAGAAATGTTATCTTTACTTCATGCTTGTTTTATGTTTTATGATTTTGTATTGGTTCTTGGGAATTAATTATGAATATGAGGTTTTCTTTGATAAACTAAGGGTAGGTGAGCCCGAAATAGCTCTCTAATGAATTGGGTAACGGGATAGAGTTAAACGTTAATGTTTCTCTGAAGATATTTAGGGAATATAATGTGATGGGTATTCTAAATGTAACACCCTATGTAGCTGTGAAAGCTACTATGTAAGTATGTTATGGATTCCACAAGTTACCTTTTATTATTTATGATTTATATGTGTTAATCATAAATATTATGATTTTGTTAGGTATGTTAAAGAGCATATGTTTTATGATTAAGAAGTATGATTTAATTGATTGGTATGTACTGATGGATTGATGCATTCCATTCTTTTTTTATAACACTTACTATGCTTTTTAAGCTCATCCCATCATTTTGAAAATTTTTTCACATGGGATAAAAAGGGTAAGATAATGGAAGAATTAAAGAATATTTTAATCAATAAAATAATTCTTCTTTTATTTAAGTTGTTTTTCTGTTGTGAAAAACATTTGAAAAAAGTGTCTAATTTGTAATATTTGATATATAATGCGATAGTTGTGGCCTGATTATCTAAAACTCTAAAACTAAAAATATACTCAATATCAAATTCATTAATTAACTAATGATTATGTATTGTTTAATTCTAGGGCCATATATTATATATGTGTGAGGAATGTGTGTAGGTTGTGGCCTTTTAGAAGAAATAAAAATGATTCATAGGGTAATCGTGAAAATAAGTTAGGTGTGCACTTGCTATTAGCTAATAAAATTCATAATAAACTATCCAAAATAATTAAAGGAAGGTGAATGGACGAAATATTTCCATCCAATTTTTTTGGAAAACCTACTAGGTTTTTTGGGCCCTTAAATATAGTATTTTAGTCCATTTTAATCCTAATTACACCTAAACCACAATATTTAATTTTAATCGCTTTCAGTAATAATTTTTCTAAAAAAATAAAATGACATTTTTATTCCACATGTATTACATTGGATAAAATTTTGTATTTTATATTTTAAAAATTAAAATCAAAAAACTGTAAAACTAGTATTAATGTTAATTTCTCACAAAGATGAATCAAATAGGTTTAATAGAAAAATGTTCCAATGATTTTTATATTTATATATACACTTTAAAATGGTAAATATATTATAATTAAATAAACTGTATTAATATATTTATAATTTACTCAATGTGACTTTAAAACATATTTATAATATAATAAAATATTAATAATTATCTGAATGAAATGTTAGTTTTTAACAAAAACACAGTATTTGTCACTATTCATTAAAAATGATGTTTCTTGTAAAAATCCTAAAAATCCACCACAGGATAATATTAAAATTATGAATTAAAAAATGAAGTTTATTGTATCATATTAAATATATTAAATATTAAAAAATAAGATGTAATGAGGTTCTTCATTTAAATGTGTTTAAAATATCTTAATAAAAAATAGGATTTTATATGAAATATTGTGTTTTATCTTATATTATGATTACCAAATATTTTAGAAGAATATAAAAAATAATTGATTGAATTTGAAAAATATTTATTACATTGATATTAATTAGTAACTATAATTAATTTCATCTATTAGGGTAAAACATATTTGTGAATATAAAATTAGTTTTCTATAAAAATATTCTTTTTCTTTACAATTGGTTCATATATTCATTTCTAATTATTTTTTATCCTACTATTTAATAATATAGTATAATAAACTAAATATTTTAAAATTTTAGTTAATAATATTCATAATGACTAGTTTATATCTTATTATATTAAATAATAATGTTCTAATTACAGATTGTTTACCTATAAGACTCAAATTTTTATATAGATAAATTCATCAAATATGGCTGCTTTATCATGTAACCCATGATATAGAGGAAGATCTCTATTGAATGTAACACAATCCAACTTGGTGTGGTATTAATTGAATAATATAGAATTCATTTTGAATATTAAATATATTATAATGTATTAGGGTATTATATTACCTTACACGCTTACTGTCGCATGACACATGTGTTATCGAATACAAGGTTACTACTTCAGTTTTTTGGGGAATCATATATTTATACTAGTTTTTCTCAATTTACACTTTACCTAGTGATAAAATATACTGAGGATAGAATTGATATTAATAGAAAAGAGAAGGATCATATTTAATAAAAATTAACAACAATATTCCAAATATGGAATCCATTTTATCAAAAAAATCAAAATGTGCACTAAATTAATTTTACCTAAAAATATCAGTTGAGGTAAATACTCTAACCATTTAATAAGAAATAAAAAGTATATTGAACAAAAAAACAAACAAGAAAAACTAGTTACACATCATATAAGTCATACCCCTCACCACACCCATAATATATGAATTACTCTACAGTAGCTGATTCCCATTCATAGCGTTTATAGTGCTTCAATACCTTAGCATACTTCCATCTGAGATTCATTTTATCTAATGATAACAACTCATTAGAGGATTTCTTAACAGAGGAACTGGTTGACACCAACTCTGGAAAGTCATAATAAAACCTCTTCATTATTCTTTTTACTTGTGGAGCTTCCTCATTTTTATATTTCTACTTCCCATCCTTGACAACATCACTAAAGGAATGCTTGACCAAATCAAAATTATTTTCTTTGTCACCGTTTGAGACTTCCCCCCATTTTCTAGTGATGAACACAGCTTGGTAAGAATTAATCATGGTTTGGTTCTGCTCATATTTCCCATTAGGATCAATCATAGACAAACACTGTGGAGGCTTCAAAAAAAATGACCATCATACAACTCCTTCCTCAAAACATTTTATTTAACAATCTGCATGTTATGGACTTCCCTCATTTGATGACACACTCATCTCATCATGAACCAATTCTTGAATCAATTTCATGTATCAATTGTGATTTGCAAACAACAATCAGAAATCGGATGCAAAAGATAATCATTAACGTCTGGACAAACTGGGAGTGCATTGTTGGCTTGCCCATCGACTGAGCTCAATGCTATATCTCCATCCTTCTACTCAGCAACAACAACATTGATCATCCCACTATCACCATTCCTTTATCATACTAATAAAAAAGATCTTCCTCACGGTGAAATACCTTCCCTGAAGTAGCAGGCGCTCCCAAATTGCCTCCAATTCCATTATCAAGACCAGCTTCATCGATATCAATATGATCCACACCAGTATTCAGTGTAAGATATTTATTCAATATGTCAAACACCATAGAAACAAACAGATTAGGGGATGCTCATGCCTTCCTTCCCAGAGATGAGTCACCTAGACTATTAGCACAGCCATGCTTAGCTACATTAGAACACGTCTGTCCTTGACCAGATACCCTACCTGTCCTCTTCATTGATGTATCCAACCTTATGTTTCTGGCTCCACAAAGACAGTGTCTAGCCATATGACCCAAATGAAAACAAATCAAGAATTAATCAAACCTATTTTCAATCACAACAACATGCCTCCATCGGAACTCCTCGCCAACAGTAATCCAAATCCAGTCAAGTGGTGGATTCGAGGCTTCCAACTCAATACAAAAATGAGGATTAATTGGATGACTCGAAGAGCATGTGCGAGTATCCAAGCAGAGTAAATGTCTGACTTGGTTTCCTAGCATATGATGTATCGAAGGATTTTGAAAAGGCAAAGGAATATGAGGTAGGATTACCCAGGTCACTACTAAAGGAGGATCCCGATTCATACAGAGATTAAAAGACTATCAGAGAAGGAAAAATTTGCATCTGTTGCATCTATAGGGAGCTCTGGACCATGTGCTGATTAATTCTTCCTCCAATCCGAATCGAATCATCATGTGACAATTAGAATACACAATATAACCGAATGTTCTTTCAGAACCTAATCAGTGAACACAAAGCGATCAAACTCATCAACATAAGGCCTTCAATGAGAAAAGTGAGAAACCAGGGTTATATTCAGTAAGCCCGAGGCCGCATAGAATTCCGATAAAGAAATTGAAAGCTAAGGGAACCCAAGAAGAAGATCTTGAACATCTAGGGTCAGAGAAATCAGAGGGAAGTATAGAAGATAACTGGGGTTTGAAAAAGGTATAAACGATGCCTGCGATGCCAGGGGCGGTAGAGCAAGAAAATCTCCCCCCCTCCACTAGGAATGAAGGAATTCTTTCATCCGGAATCAACTAGGGTTCATCACCGGGAAGGAGAAGGAAAATCTCTCGTCTTCTATATTAATTTTTAAATAAGTTCTAAAGAATCTATGAATACCACTTTTTATTAAAATAATTTTATAATTATAAAAAGTTATTTATTCATCTCACATGAATAGAAATAATAGTATATGAATTTTATAACATTTTTTAATATATAATATTTATATTTTATTAAAATTAATCTCTAAAGGATATTTATTTAATTTTATTAATATAAAAACTCAATGCGGATTTAAAAATAGTTTTCTTGTAAAAAAACTAATTTTTCATTAAATTTTTTTTATTTCAAAACAATTTATAACTTATGAATTATTTTTATAAATTTATTAACTATATAATATTAAAATTTTAGTTATCCATATAAAAATCCTTCAATTTAAAAGATATGTATAATGGTATACTATATTAATGTTCATGTAGACTCAGGGTTGGGTGTATCAAAAGATATCAAAATGATTTGTTTAAAATGAAATATAAAATAAAATATAATGATATTACATTCTTACCCAATAAAAATTATGATCCTTGAGATTTTCATAATTTGATCTCATGAAATATTTTGTGTAGTTCATAGTCATAATTTTTTCAAGTTCCCACATCACCTCTCTTATCATAGATTTTTCCAAAGTACCTTTAGTAGCCATGTCAGCTATTTCCACAATACTTGGGTTCTATTATCCAAAATTAATATATGATCTTCATTGTAAGATATATCAGGTTCCAATAATATTTCTTCTTTGGTGAGAACATTTTTTGGGTCTGGCATGTATTACATAAAAATGATATATATAACACATCATGTACTTTAGAGTTATTGGTTAGAAAATGTAAATGTTATGCTACAACTCTTATTATTCAAAATATGTTAAAATGTACATTAATCCTGGGTGTTAGTTTCCCTTTAATATTGAACCTTAAAACTCCCATATATAGAGATACTTTCAACAAAACAAGATATCTCACCATAAATTCTAAATTATCCCTTTAATTATATTTATTAAATTTTTACCTATATTGAGCTACTATAATATGAGTGTGAATAGTCATTACCTTTTTCACTGCCTCCTTAACATGTTATGGATTTATAAGATTCCTTTAACAAACTACAAGCCTAAATGTCTGAGTATGTCATCTCTTTCCATATAATGATTCATAATATGCCACATGAATTATTTAAGGGACTCTATTTTTATATGTGAACTATAAAAAAGGTATATACTGATCCCACATACCTTAAAAGTCATTTGAGAAAGATCTAAAAATGTATTCTAAAATTTTTATAGTCCTTTAAAACTGCTCATTATTTTGAAGATAGTAAATGGTTATAATATAATGCTCTATTTCAAGATACATAAAATTAAATTTCCAAAATTATGTTACAAATCATAGATAATGTAAAAAAAAACTAAATTCGTTCACCATGATATCTTAAAACCTAATTAATATATATATTTTATAGGATATATTGTAGAAAATATTCTCTTATAGTAATGAAATATACATATTTTTATGGGGATTATTAAGAACCCATATTTCATCATTTTTCATAGGAGTCTTTTGTATTCTGGTAAAAAATTCCATAGTAATTTCTTCCCATTTCAATATTTTAATAGGTAAGGGATGGAAAACTCATCAAGTATTCTCCCTATATTCTTTTAACTATTAAAATTCCAATCATGATGACAGATAATTATAAATCTATTGATAAACCAAACATTGGGACACATAATCATAAATTTCCAACTATATATTATCCCGAATTAAATAATCATGAAAATCATATTAAATATTGGATCTATCAGGGTGTATAGTAAAAATTGAGTTTTTCCATCATCTAATAATTGAAATTTTGTCTCAGGTATAGATAGAATACATAATATATTTCAAAATTATAGAATTCCACGTTCATATATGATGTCTTCCTGTTTTCCATTATTCCCAGCATTTTTTTCTTTTGAAAATTATCATGATGAGGGTATGAAATTTTTATCTTTTCTAATAAATATAGATTGAAAATAATTTTGAAAAATGGGTGATGTTTCACCATACCTAATAATTCCTAGATCAAACACTACTAAATTCATGAACATAGGATACCTAATAATCCTTATTCTTCTCTAGACTCCATGATCATTCCAACATAATACATCCACTACCTTATTTTCCTTCCCTATGAGGTAATTTATTGATAAGTCATAATGCTTATGTTTCTTGAGATGTCACGTTTGCCTCATTTTGAAACTTTTCTACGAAATGTAGTATTTAAAACACTATATATATATATATATGAAATATTTTTCTATAGAGATGGTGTCTCTATATATTCATAATGAAATTACGGATTCCAATTGAGAATCATGAGTATTATAGTTTTGTTCATGTGTATTTATCTACCTTGATTCAATGTAAACAAATTTACCTTTTTTATAAAGAGATAACCTATTCCTTTGTTTGATATATCATAATATATTAATAATTTATCATTTTTCCAAAGGTTTAGTTAATATTATATCATTAACCAATATTTACATTAATTATCCAAAAAATACTTCAAATTGCATTGTCCATTTGAATTTTATCCAATTACAAGTAAGAAAGGATGACGAGTTATCCCATAGTGGAAATTAATGAACAAATCATTAGTAGGAACCTTCCAAACCAATGAAACCATATACCAATGTTATGTTAATTGGTGTAAGTCATTATTGGGATATCTTTTTGTTGGTAGGATCAATTGATATTCCAACCATATAGAAAACATTTCCATTAAATGAAAAATTTTGATTCCATAAATCATACTTTATAAATTTCATATTTAACTATTTTTTCCTCAGTGTATTAACATTGATCCCATGTGATGATATTGATACTTATAGATATTAAAATACTCTAACATATAATCGATAAATACAACCACGAAATCATCAAGATATTGGTCGAAAACTATATTCAGTTGATCAGGAAAAATAGACGGAGAATTAGTTAATCCATATGTAATTCTGATAATATTATAATATGAATAACTTTTAAAAAATTAAATTTTTGAAATTTACTATTTATTTACTCATAATTGAATATTCGTAGAATTAAGGAAATTATTTGAATATTATTTCCCTTTGCGAATTTGATCAAATAAATCTGTAATGTGAGAGAGATGGTACTTGTTATTTATAATAATTTCTTTTATTTCTCAATAAGTTGTGCATATCATCATAGATCCATATTTCATTATAATTTAATGAATAGGGTCTCTCAATGGTGAAACACTAGGGAATATAGGTCCCTTTTGCAGAAATCATCGAGATGCTTATTTAGTTATAATAATTGAAGTATCCATTTTACATGGAGTATTTGATATAGGGAATGCATCATGAATTAAATTAACTTAAAACTAAAACTCATTCTATAGTGAATTTCTATTTAATTACACATCATATACATTAATATATTATTTTTACAATAGGTAAATTATAAATTTTAATTTTACCCTTTACATCCATCGATTCTCTCTATTATTATTGTCAAATAACATAATTTTAAAGAGTTAATAGGGGTGTAACTAAACATGACTCAAATAATGAAGTATCCCATTTATGTATTTGGATTTTTAAATCTACAAAACAAATTTTTATTTTTATTTCCTTGAAATTTTTTTTGAATATTATTTTAAATTACAATCCATACAATGGATTATATCAAAATTAACCACAGGTTTAAAAATAACCATAGTAAATATGACGCATGTATCATAATGGTTGTTGAATGACACATAATTATTGCATTGTGACTTCCACTAGAAGTATTGACCAAGAACTCCCTTAAAAGCTGATATTTAAATGCATAATTTTCTTAGAAAGCACAAAATATATAAAATATAATGAATATATAGAATAAAATAATGTTTTTGTCAAATTTGAGTAAATTATTAATGTACTATCCAATAAATCATTATGAATATCAACCCCACCTGTTATGATCAAAACATCATTTCTTTTGTCTCTTTTCCATTAATAGGGAAAATTCCCTTGACATTGGGAAAATTCTTGTAAATAGTTCAAAATATCCTTAATATTTATGAATCAAACATTGGTATATTCTTTCCTGCTATTTCAATCATGATTCTGATGGACATTCTATCCACACATGAAAAAAAAATATTATTCCCAAAAATAATTTTACCTTGTGTCTCACTCAATGTTTTTACATGTTTTAAATGAAACCATTACCATTTTCCCAATTTCTAGATATCCTTTATCAATTTTATCATCCACCATGTTATTGTATTTCTTTCCATAAAAGTCATAAGTCATGGGTAATTCATTATCTATTTTGGAAACAGTATACGATATATCCTTGTATGATGAGAAGGGTTGGGGGACTAGTTACCCATAAATAATTATCATTAGTCCATCAAGTAAATGGTCAATACTAGTAATTTTGTTATGTATGTTGTCCACACCATTCCTTTTTTCTTAGACTCATGCTATTTTTTTCAATTCCGTTCATTTCACATGAAGGTAATATTTTTCCAATAAGATAACCATAAAATTCTACCGTACGATGATAATTATTACCTCATCATCTATAGTGATTTTATTCAATGGAAAACATTGATCTACATCCTTTGGGAGATGATAAAATACCCTGAAAACCTTCTCACATTCATTACATCCCGATATGAGAAACATATTTTCTAGACAACTTATTCATTTATTTTATTCAAAAGGATTCATAGTTCTAATGAATGATTATTGTTGTTAATGAATAAAGGTGTCTCCCATTGAAAAATGAAATTTTGAATTATTACGTAACTCTAAATTGAATTTTTTTTGTTAATAACCTATGTTCGCTATATGAATATAGTTACAATTTATATTACTTTAACTACAAATCCATATCCAACTACATAATATTTCCCATAATGGGAATCCCTATATATAATATGTGCATTTATATGTATTTCAATCCCCATAATTGCATAAAATTATAAATAATGGAATCTAGTACATTAGATCCTGAAATTATGAATCATAATATATAATTTCAAGATTACTGAAATACATAAAATAAATTGGAGATATATGTATGACATATCTCAAAATCATAATGTAAATAAAAATTAGAAAACATGGGCTTAGAAATTGGTGGGCTTAGATGCCCAATAATGGAATGCAAACCACAAAATCTATCTCAATGTAAATAAAACGTGACTAATATGGCCATTATAAACAATAATAAAACATTAAAAATAACTAATATAAAAATATAGGTGAAAAAATAATTTGATAAAATAAAAACATAAATAATTACATGGATTATAACAAGCAATTTTATTGTGTATGAATTCATAATGTCAGATAAAAATATCATACCATCAGGGCCTTGTGCCAAGAAAAAACACATAAATAGGAAAGGCATATTAAAAGTACCTAGAAAAGTGTGTCTCATGAGACCTACCAATGTCTTTCCGGGATATAGTGGTCCCTCACCATCAAGTAATATGTTCAATCCATTAAATATATTAATGGGGTGAAACATAGTGAATCTAAATATTCATATTAGAAAACAAGAATAAATTATATTTACATGTTCCCAAATAAAAAACATAATAATAATACATATAGGGTAATCTGTATAATAGGATCAAAATAATACATCCTTATTGAAGAAAAATATTCACCAAATATTGATTGCATTGATTAATATATTTTAAATTGATCATTGAGATATTTCTTGTGGGAAATACCCCTTTCATTTTGAAAATCATTATTCCAATTTTAAATGTTTAAATAATCTAATGAAAAATAATTTCAATGAATGTAACCTTTAAAACATGGAATGGATACATCAAATAGTTAGTTTGTAAGGATGCATGGAAATTGTTTTCAAACCATTTTTATAAAAATATTATTCTTTCAAATTTTCTATAAGAATTCAAAAAGAAAATCATTCTGAAAATGAAAATAATATTCTTAAAAACCATTCAATAAAAATAAAAATTTGGGTAAAATGTATTTATTAATTCATTATATTATATTAAAAACATTCATTCAAATATTATAATGAAAATATAGATATGGAAGAATATGATTTTTGAGAGAGTAAAAAAATTAGATTTTCATGAGAAATATGGTAACACTGGGTTCAGTAACTAATGAGTGTAAAATAAAAGGAAAAAATGTAATTTACATTAAAAAATATTTTTGATGAAATTATCTTGGCTTTTAGATATAATTATCAAATAATTTTCTATGTTTTGGCATTAACAAAAACAATTCTCAATAATAATGAGATAGTAAAATGAAACCTTACTTGATGTTTAACTTCATTCTTTTGCTTCTGAACCTCCTGTGTAAAAATTTAGATATATTATATATCAATTTAAGAACCATAATAATAAATATTAAGAAATTATAAATCATTTTACTATATAAATATTTATTGGACTTTCTGGTGATAAGGCCTCTAGAACCCCTCTCCAAACACCATAGGCTTCCAACAAGCCGTGAGGGTCGAAAGGATGCACATTTGGGAGAGTAAACCCTATAGATCGATACTAAACATAGAGAAAGAATATATAAATGAAATTAAGTGGATGATAATTATAACTAATAATAAACCATGAATATTTAACCATGAATGTTCTAATAAAACCAAATATGCATGATTATGTTGAGTAAAAATACTAGAAATTAACAAACAATAGCCAATACTCACTGCAAGTCTAAATATACAAAATAATAAATAAATAAAATAATAAAACTCCAAAAGGCAACCCAATTTCATCTACAACCTTTACTCCCGTTCCATGTCCAATCCCAAATTATAGAAAAAAATAAAATGATGATACAAGACAAGACATGATGTCAGGATATCTGTCTGGGTGCCAAACGACTTCTCAAACATGGTGTGGGTAAATCAATTAAGGCCATCACCAATGGTTTATAATGAAAATATTTTTTATGAATATAAAAATTAAAAGCTTCCATATATATTAAATGAATGTATCAAAAATAAATTATATATAAATAACTGTGTCAATATCAGGTTCTTCATAGGAAACCTATCTAAGTATTATTACTTCGACCCAAGAAAAAATGTATATGCTCATTTTTCATTTTGAATTGCTATTTTCAAGGTTGAGACATAAGGCCTATTATCAGAGAAAATATATTTAGTGTTAATCATATATTGTATAATAATATACGTGGATTTATGTTTGATAATATAGCTATAATCCTTAGGGGTGTGTCCTTGGCAATTGACCAAAAGGGGGGGAGTTCCACCTGTGACCTTGGATCATTTTCCAAGGTTTCCCCAGTGACAATATTTAATAGAAAACAAGAAGTAATCAATCATATTCCATATAATCAAGAAAAATTCAAGTAGAATAATTTATGGAAATAATTTTAAATTTTCTATAATATAGGTGAACCTTCATCGCCATGCTAGGGAATTCTAAATCATAATTCAATGACCCAATTTATGTTTCATTTTTCAACGGACATAAAAAATAAAGATCTATGTTTTTTATCATGATCCCATGGAAGGTAACCCACAACAAGAGAACAATTCTCACCTACGGTTTGAAAGACCTTTAAGTTAATTCTTGGATCATGACCATAGTCAATCATGATATAATAAATAATCAAATTTCCATAATTATAATAATAGATAGAACACATTTCATAACTAAACAAGGGATATGTGACATGGTCATAACATTCACATTTAGATTGAATAATTTTACCATATTGAATATAATGTAATTCCCGATAACCTTTGGACGTGGTTTAGGTCCATAGGCATATAATAGGGTCTTAATATGGTATCTCCCTATAACACCCATATTTTTAATGAAATATTTTCACCAAATAATTTTTCTTCAATACCTTGAATTGTATTAAATAGTGAGATTAATTGAACCATGATATTTCATTAATATTAAATTCCCATATTGACCTAACTATTAGGTTATTGGGAATAAATATAAGTGACTTATGAAAATGTATGGTTAAGTCATTTGCTACAAGTTATTTATGAAAAATATAAATCAATTATATATTTATATTGTCATGTTAATAAATTGAAAGAATTTATATTAGTAAAGGAAAATAATTAAATATATATGTTATATAATTATTGAAATATTTGTTATATTCATCCAATAGATATTTTTGTCATAGGGTATGAAAAACCATATTTGATATATAGAGACCAATATTTTTCAAGAAGGTAATTTTCAACCTTTTAATGGGGAACACCATTTAAATTAATATTATGACACATTAATAATTTTTATATGATAACATAAACATGTTACATAGAAGTGGTATTTAAGAAATAACTTTGAATGAATTTTTAATATTTTTTCAGATAACATTCAAATTTTTATGAATAGTAAAACTTCAATAAATTTTTATTGAATACTACCTTTTTTAGATAAATAATTTATATTGTTAAATTAAAATATTAATTGTTTTAAAGAATAAATATGATATATTTTTATCATTGAATAAAATATATGTTATTAGAATTAATTTTTCATTGAATTCGGATTTAAAAAAAATTCAATCATTTGAAATGTTTTATCTTTTAAAACCCTTTATCTCATTCCAAAAATAAGAATGATTTTAAATTATAATTTGAAAATTATCTCTTTTTATTTTTTAAAATGGATTCCATATTTGGATTCAGAATGTCCAAATTATGTAAATATATTTGTTTTCTTGGCATGATGAATGGTATATTTGATAATTTTTATTAATACGGTTAAATGATATATCACGTAATTGAGGGTAATAATACTTTTATAAAATTACCCTAACAATTCTATTAATAATATTGGATATGGGTTTTTTTGATCTATATAATATTTGGGTTGAAATGGTGTCCTTTTGAAGCCAATAAAATGTGATTATTAGATTTATTTTATTTTATTTAATGAAAAATTAAATATATCTTACTCAAATGTCAATAACTATATCAATTCCTATAATGAAACAATGAATATAAATTATATTATAATTACACAATTTAAATATATTTTTTTTTATTTATCATGTTGAGTTATTTATATTTTTTGGGAGTTAAAAAATAACATTTATAGCATATATTTTGATGATTTAAAAATTTATAAATCGATGTGATGCTAATAAAACAATTTGTATTAAAATAATAGTAACAATAAAAAAACCAAAACACATGATAAAATCTTATTTTTCAAGTATATATCGACCATAAAAATCCAAGGGTCAGGTTAGTGGCCATTTGGACACTTATTGAAGAGATTGTGACACTTATATTATTATTTATTAAAGTGATGTTAATGTTGTGACATTCATAATTTAATTAATATAACATTTTAAATGTTAGATTTCACTGAAGATAAATTATAATAAAAAAATTATTAGTTAGTATATTGGATTTATCATCATCATATTATTTTATTTTTTATTTTCTTTGAAAAAATATGTAAATTAAATAATTACACAAAAAGGATGTTGTGATTATTTTATTAATAGAGATAATAAATAAATGTTTTTATGTATATTAAAATAAATATAATTTTGGTTAATAAATATTTATAATGAATTCTAAAGATTCTATTTACAATGTAGTAATATAATAAAATATATTTTTTGAAGTTATATTGTTATATTAATATTTTTATAAATCAATTAATTGAATAGGGTCAAATTTGACACGATTTATTTTTTATCAAAACAATGTTTTAATAAATTATTTATAAGTCATAAAACATTTTATAATTATATAGAATAATAATTATATGGCATAAAATGATATATTTTATTTCTATATGGTCTAATTTACATCAAATAGTTAAATATTTCACCCTTTTAATATTTACAAATTTGATAACCTAGTTAAAAAGTTAATATAATTACAATGTGTTAGTTAAAATGATAATGGTAAAATTGACCAAAAAAACATTCTAAAATATATTGATTTACTATATTATAAACCTATATCATATAATATTCAAAATTGGGATTATATTTTAGGTTTTTTTTATTTTTTTATATTTTATTATAAATTTATATTTTCAGATATCCCAAAAGTGCTTCTCACCTCAATAATAAAAGGGAACCTCCTCTATCACCTATTCATATCACATTGACCATTCCATGTTCTCCATCCAATTCCATTTTCACATATAAACATTAATAGTAACATTATATAGGTTTTGGTCTTCTTTAATTGTAACACCCCAGGTAAATAAAGAAGATTACATTTTCATATTTATCCATATTTTAGAATAAAATATTAATATGACTTTAAAGGGGACGCTATGCTCGATGGCGTACCCAACACGCAACAACGAGTTTCTTGGGAATCTTACGTTGCACTCTAATAATAAAATAATATTATTTTAAATGGAAGTTAACATGTAGCCGTTGTATTGGAGATAATGGATAGAAATAAATAAAATATTATTATATTTGTTTTTAAATGTTTTTATATTTATCCAATAAAAGATAAAGGCTTAAAATACAGAAATAATTCAATTTTAGGCGTATATGCCCTAGTTTTCACTAAAGGTTCACTTATCACCTTTTGATGGAGAACCCTCTTTAAATATAGTTTTGGTCACTCTTATACATACTTTTGGACCAAATAAAATCCTTCTTTATAATTGGGACATCAAAATTTACTTTGTGTATGTTTTTGTTATTCTTCCGATAAAGTTCATTTTTTATGAATAAGTGAAAAATGTTGTATTTTAATTCAAAACCTATTTTAATCTAATATATTTATATGATTAGAATATCTTTTGAATTGGTTTTAAAGTGAAACCATAAAATATTTTTACCATTTTATTCAATGGTGGACTTTGGAATTAATTTCACTTTGAAATTCAACATAAACAAATATCAATCTTTTGACATATATTGTTTCTTAAAAACACGCTATTTGTTTTGACAGCGGGAGTTAATTATTAAATTAATTAATTCTACTTATATTCTTTGAATTATGTAATATAAACATCATTTTTTAATTTGGAATATCGAATATAGCTTAGAGTGAATTTTTGGTAATTTTCTGAAAAACTCCAATTTTTGATGAATAGTGAAACCACTAAGTGGTAATCAAGCAAACTAATTTTTCAGTTAAATGAAAGTTTACCACTAATGTGTATTGAATTTTGAAAATCCTACATACATGGTTTTCATTAGTATGTAAAATGTGGTTCAATGGGATGAAAATAATTTCTTGGTGAATAGTAACGTTTTTTCATCAATCGCGATTAGAGGTAATTAGTGTAATTTAATGTAAAAATGATATTATAAAAATATGAAAACACCATGACACTTGTCCTACCCCTATTGGATGAGTCATGGCCGACCAAGAAAACCCATGGGTCGATTTAGGGGACCCTATGGAGCCTCTTGGTTGAGATAATGATTTTAATGCCTTTTTTTTAAATAAAGGTGAAAACGACACTAACATAAATTATTTTACTAAATTTTTTTTAAGGGGATATAATAAATATATTTTTGTCTATAAATACTCTTTGGAAAGATAAAAAAGATTTCCTACATCCGGATATTTTTGTTATAATTTGTAGACATTAAATAAATTAATTTAATTACGACATCATGATGATGCAACGATGACCTCATTAATGAACAGTTTAAATAAAATGAAACGATAATATAAAATCTAAGACCTAAACTTGTCCAAAAACTATTGTATTGGAATATTTCGAAGCCTTATCATCTTATATTCAAAATATATCAATGTGGGACCTTAGAAATTCGAAACACTTTTGAAAATAAAATAATAGTTTCATGATTTCCAAATGTTCCCCTCCTCTCCTCTTATAAAAGGCCCCCACCTCTACATCATTTCACACTCCTCAAGCCTTTGGCTCAGCCATCCCCTGCCCATTTACTCTCTCCATATCCCTATACTCATCCTAGAGTATTAACTTTGGGCATAATCCTTTCAATGGAAGCCTTTAGGCTCAAATCAAAAGGAGTTACACTTTTAAAGGTAATTCATTCTCTCATGTTCATTTGTTTTATTTTGCTTCTACAACCCCATAAACTCTTTTTATTTACTTATTTTGTAACAAAAACAGTATCTTCAATATACTAGTATGTTTTTATAAGATTTATTCATGCTACACTCTCACACAACTACATCGAATGGTTAATAACATACGATTTCCGTGGATAGCGAAATTCTGCCTCCCGAAATGATGATTGTTCAATACTCATTTAACACCTTCAATGGTGGCCATTATGATGTCACCATTTTTATATATGATATATAATATGTTTACTCTTTCCCTAAGCTTATGTATTTTTCATTTATGGCATACCATTATTGTTTCCATTATGGGTATACACGATATCTTCATTTTAGGAAGTGCGGACTACCACCCCCTCAAAGTGATGTGATTCGTTAATGCCATACGTGGGACGTATAAAGGATGGATTTAATGTTATTATATATGATGTTATACTGGAATTATAATATACCTATATATCATTATTATTTCTTTCCATTAAATTATGAGATAGAAATGAAAGTAGCGTTCATGCGTACGTACGGCTTACCGTCTCCATGAACGGTGCATTTCATTTCTTATCCCCAAATGTAATGTACTATTATATGTACATGTATATAATGGATATATATGATGAATGATACATCTAAATGATGAATATAATTCTGGAATTAAAATATACATACCTCTCATTTAGTTTTAATTCCATTAATATGACAAAGAAATGAAAGTAGCGTTCATGCGTACGTATGGCTTACCGTCTCCATGAACGGTGCATTTCATTTCTTACCTCTAAATGATTATGTAATATTATAAATACATGTATATTCTGGATATATATGATATATATGATATCCAAATCAAGAATGTCATTCTGGATATAAAGAACCTTTGACCACACGAACAACATATAATTGTAAGAAGTCCACTTTCGACTTAAGAACCAAATATCGACAAAACAAACATTATTAACATAAATGATTACATCATGTTTATAACATGACAATAAGTGATCTAAAAGTAATAATGAATTATAAAAAGGTTCTTAATAAAGTGGAAATTAACTCAAGTTTATTATTCAGGACGTTAAAGAATGATCGAGTCAAGTCGGACCCGAGGTAAGGGATCTTACTCCTCTCTTTCTTTTTAAGTACACTCTTTTATGTCATTCCCTCTAAAGTTCATATTTCTTGTTATTGGGATGTTTTTTTATATTACACTTACTTCAATTTTTATGTTCATGTGATGAGAGACCCTATTCTTTCTCATCAATCCATTTTGGAAGTTTTGAGTGGCGCCGTTAGGCTGCCGAATTTTCGTAAGTGATCTAACCTCTCTCTTTCTTTTTAAGTACTCTTCTTTATGTCACTTCTTTTAAGATCCTATTTTTTATGTTGGGGGATTTTCTTTTATATTCCTCTTTCTATAAACTTTATGTTAATATGATGAGATAACCTATTTGATCTCATCAATCCATTTTTGTTTGTTTTATGTGGCGTCGTTAGGCTGCCGAGTTTTTGTAAGGGATTTTTCATCTCACTTTTATTCCCGTGGGATTTATGCTACATTTTCCACAATTTCCTTTGAGTGGTGTATGTACTGCCCATTATTCTACTCTTTGTGTAATATACTTTCGTTTATGAGTATTTACATCAATGATTTATTGTTCTTCTTTCATGGGGTGTATGTTTTGAAAGATACCCAAGTCGGTAAGGGAACCTTTCACCCTCCTCTTTTTTAAAAGACTTCTTTTGTTTGGTCTTTTAATTTACATATTTTTATGTTGGTATATGTTCTCATATATCCTTATTGATGTAAATTTTATTTCCATGTGATGAGATACACTTTTTATCTCTCATCAACTCATTTTGATGTGACGTCGTTAGGCTGTCAATAGAACTTCTTAACCCAATTTTGATTTCTTTGGGTTCAACATGTTGTTATTGAATATGTCATAATTTGAATATGTGTGAATGACCATTGATTATTTTACACTTAATATCCACTTATATTTGGTGTATTCTTTTGTCACACATAATTATGTAATTGATTTATCCTTAAACCAAGGATACCGTCTTTGTAAGGGACTTCGTCTCAATCTCCTTTCATTGAGGCAAATTTTGTTTTATACACAACCTTATTTTATACGGTGTATAAACCCCTTTGGCTTTTACGTTTATCCAAAAGGAATCTTTTTTATACGAAACGTTTTACTAAATGACAAAAGGGAATGTTTTTGTCGTACGTATGCGGCGACAACGACTTCTCCACTGCCGTGACCGTTATTTGAGTTTTGACTTCCTCTACAAGCCATACCTTCTTTTTAAAAGAAAAATAAATACCATGTTTTAATTTTCTTTTATTTTGGTATTGAAAATGGTTTTCATAATGTTTTTATATCAATGTGTTGTATTGATATCTTGTGATTGAAAGGTGGAAATGTTATGTTTCCTTTATGCATGTTTTATGTGATACGATTATGTTGAGGTTCTTGGTCATTATTATGAAGACGGGTGGTTCCATGATAAACTAAGGGCGGGTGAGCCCGATATAGCTCTCCAATGCATTGGGTAACGTGAAGGAGTGAAACGTTAAGGTTTCTCCGAAGAGATTTAGGGAATATACTGTGATGGGTATTCCAAACGTAACCAAGAGGGTTAATCCCTACGTAAGAATGTTATGAATGCCTCAAGTTACCTTTATGTCTTATGATTTCTTTGATTTATTCATGGTTTGATGAGGTATGTTAAAGTGACTATATTTTTTGGGTAAAGTATGATTTCATTCTTATGTATATATGAACTCATGTTTCCTTTCCATATTTTTATAACCCTTACTGAGCTTTTTATGCTCATCCCATGTTTTTAAAATGTTTTTCACAGGTCAAGGGAAAGGTACATGATGTGATGATAGTGTCAAGGATGTGTCAAGAAAGAATCCGTGTTTTATTTGAAATATGTTTCCGTTGATGGGAAGAATGAATATTGTCTTTTATGTAACCACTTTGTTTAAATGTGGAATGTAATGCAAGTTTCACGATCTAATTCTCTAAAACTCTAAACCTGAAAAGATCCTCAATGTGTAATCTTATAATAACTCAAGATTAAGTATGGTTTAAGGCTAGGGCCTTATAGTTGGTATCAAAGGTCGGTTTAGATAACTTTAAAGGTTAGGGTATTCTCTAAGCATAAGTGACATTACCATAATGGTTAGGATTTCAGAAAGAGTCCTAGTTTTAGATAAAGTGAATGAGTAAATATTTCTTAGTGTTTACCTTACTCATTAGTACATGATGGTTTTGTTGATATACTCACACTGACATTTCTGTTTTTAGTGAATGGCTGGATCTCGCAGGCACCAAAGTGACAATTGGTTTGAAGGAAACTATGGTGGTTCTCTGATTAAGAGACTCGATGAAATGGGGTATTCAATGAGGAAACTCATGGTTGTTCTAAACAATCTATCAAGGAGTCATGATCAACCACGTGAACCTTGGTATGTTCTATAATGCATCTTGTACGAGATGACCAATCGATGTGGAAGTTCAGGTAATAACTAAAAAGGTAACCATTAGGGTTTATATGATCCTTACCTTTGAGGTAATTATGGGTTATTATATGTTGTGATGGAAAATGAAAGGAATGAGATAAACTTGAGGTTAAAATATTTTATATTTATTTTTGAAGATTTTATCTCGTTTTGAGAATTATATAGTTTTGGAAAAAGGACAACACGCAGACCGTGTGACAACCCGTCGCGTCGGACAATGCTGCGGGAATCGAACCCACAACCAAAGTGCGATTGGTATTTATCACCTACCACTGGACTACGTGAAGTCCCTGGTTAGTTTGACTGATTCTTTCTAGTTATATGATTTTATGAATTAAGAGTATGTTGATTTTGGGTTATTTATGAAAATTATTAACCTATCATGGAGGATATGTGATTTGGTTAATTAATTTTCAATAAGAGACTTTAGGAGCAACTAATGTTGTTTGGAGATAAATGTTACGATTTAACTTGGAAGACTATGTGAATAAATCCTTCAAATATTTGGGTTTCAATCTTAGATTGGTTTACTTTGAAGAATTTTATGGACAAATTGTTTATCTAATGGTCCTCGTTGAACTTTGGGTTTTGTTGAAAAAATTTTGGAGGTTAAGAATAGATTTTATTTTTATAAAGGGTTATCCTTTTCTGGATTATCTCGTATTGTACTAGCCTTTTTGGTTTTGGTTTTGGTTAAAGTCTAAAGACATGGGAAGTATATAGTTCTCTTTTGTGGGTTAGGGGATTCTCTAAAAGTTGATTATAGTACTCTTAATGTGAACAAGTCTTCCTAAATACTCTCCTTTTGGAGAAAATATGAGTTTGTGTAAGGAATCTAATAAAAGTTGAAAGTCAACATGATAAGTGATTATGTTTCCTTATGAATAAATTCCCCAATAAAAAGTATCTTAAAACAAAAATGTTGTCTATTAACTTTTCCTACTGGGGAATCGAATACTGTTTAATCCATCACATGTTTGTGATTTTCTCATGGTTAACTTTCTCCTAAACATGTTTTCTATCACATTTCATCAGAACATGACCCTATGTTTTCTCCTCCATGTCCATTTTTTTCATACCTGGAATCCTAGTATGGGTTAACTCGGGTGACCTTTGTACTTATCTTTCTTTATTTTAAAGTGATTGTTTTACCGACTCTTCGTCCGATGTGGGACTTTCAAGGATGTTTCCAAGCCCAATTTTAAAATTGCGAGGACACAATTCCCAAAAGGGGGGAAGGATGTAACACCCTAGGTAAATAAAGAATATTATATTTTCATATTTATCCATATTTTTGAATAAAATATTAATATGACTTTAAAGGGGATGCTATGCTCGATGGCGTACCCAACACGCAACAACGAGTTTTTGGGAATCTTACATTGCACTCTAATAATAAAATAATATTATTTTAAATGGAAGTTAACATATAGCCGTTGTATTGGCGAGAATAGATAGAAATAACTAAAATATGATTATATATGTTTTTAAATGTTTTTACATTTATCCAATAAAATATAAAGGCTTAAAATACGGAAAGAATTCAATTTTAGGCGTATATGCCCTAGTTTTCACTAAAGGTTCACTTATCACCTTTTGATGGAGAACCCTATTTAAATATAGTTTTGGTCACTCTTATACATTCTTTTGGACCAAATAAAATCCTTCTTTATAATTGGGACATCAAAATTTACTTTGTGTATGTTTTTGTTATTCTTCCGATAAAGTTCATTTTTTATGAATAAGTGAAAAATGTTGTATTTTAATTCAAAACCTCTTTTAATCTAATTTATTTATATGATTATAATATCTTTTTAATTGGTTTTAAAGTGAAACCATAAAATATTTTTACCATTTTATTCAATGTTGTACTTTGGAATTAATTTCACTTTGAAATTCGACATAAACAAATATCAATCTTTTGATATATATTGTTTCTTAAAAACACGCTATTTGTTTTGACAGTGGGAGTTAATTATTAAATTAATTAATTCTACTTATATTCTTTGAATTAGGTAATATAAACATCATTTTTGAATTCGGAATATCGAATATAGCTTAGAGTGAATATTTGGTAATTTTTTGAAAAACTCCAATTTTTGATGAATAGTGAAACCACCAAGTGGTAATCAAGCAAACTGATTTTTCAGTTAAATGAAAGTTTACCACTAATGTGTATTGAATTTTTAAAATCATACATACATGGTTTTCATTAGTATGTAAAATTTGGTTCAATGGGATGAATATAATTTCTTGGTGAATAGTAACTTTTTTTTCATTAATCGCGATTAGAGGTAATCAGTGTAATTTAAGGTAAAAATGATATTATAAAATTATGAAAACACCATGAAACTTGTCCTACCCCGATTTTATGAGTCATGGCCGACCAAGACAACCCATGGGTCGATTTAGGGGACCCTATGGAGCCTCTTGGGTGAGATAATGACTTTAATGCCTTTTTTTTAAATAAAGGTGAAAATGACACTAATATAAATTGTTTTACTAAAACAATTTTTAGAAGGGGTTATACTAATCATATTTTTGTCTATAAATACTCTTGAGAAATATAAAAAGATTTCATACATCATGATATTTTTGTTATAATTTTTAGACATTATATAAATTAATTTAATTATGACATCATGATGATGCAACGATGACCTCATTAATGAACAATTTAAATAAAATGAAACGATAATATAAAATCTAATACCTACACTTTTCCAAAAACTATTGGATGGGAATATTTAGAAGCCTTATCATATTATCTTCTAAATATATCAATGTGGGACATTATAAATTCGAAACACTTTTCAAAATAAAATAATAGTTTCTTGATTTCCAAAAGTGCCCCTCCTATCCTCTTATAAAAGGCCCCCACCTCTACCTCATTTCACACTCCTCAAGCCTTTGGCTCAGCCATCCCCAGAGAATTTACTCTCTATACATCCCTCTCCTCATCCTAGAGTATTCCCTTTGGGCATAATCCTTTCAAAGGAAGCCCTCAGGCTCAAATCAAAAGGAGTTATACTTTTAAAGGTAATTCATTCTCTCATGTTCATTTGTTTAATTTTGCTTCTCCAACCCACTAAAATATTTTTATTTACTTATTTTGTAGAAACAACAGTATATTCAATATACTATGATGTTGTTATAAGATTTATTAGAGCTAAACTCTCACACAACTACATCAAATGGTTAAAGAACATACAGTTTCCGTGGATAGCAAAATTCTGTCTCCCGAAACGATGATTGTTCAATACTCATTTAACACCTTCAATGGTGGCCTTTATGATGTCACCATTTTTGTATATGATATATAATATGTTTATTCTTTCCTTAAGCTTCTGTATTTTTCATTTATGGAATACCATTATTGTTTCCATTATGGGTATACATGATATCTTCATTTTAGGAAGTGCGGACTACCTCCCCCTCGAAGTGATGTGATTCGTTAATGCCATAAGTGGGATGTATAAAGGATGGATTTAATGTTATTATATATGATTTTATACTGGAATTATAATATAACTATATATAATTATTATTTCTTTCCATTAAAGTATGAGATAGAAATGAAAGTAGCGTTCATGCGTAGTACAACTTACCGTCTCCATGAACGGTGCATTTCATTTATTATCCACAAATGTAATGTACTATTATAAGTACATGTATATAAAGGATATATATGATGAATGATACATCTAAATGATTAATATAATTCTGGAATTAAAATATACATACCTCTCATTTAGTTTTAATTCCATTAATATGACAAAGAAATGAAAGTAGCGTTCATGCGTACGTACGGCTTACCGTCTCCATGAACAGTACATTTCAATTCTTACCTCTAAATGATTATGTAATATTATAAATACATGTATATGCTGGATATATATGATATATATGCTATCCAAATCAGGAATGTCATTCTGGATATAAAGAACCTTTGACCACACGAACAACATGTAATTGTAAGAAGTCCACTTTCGACTTAAGAACCAAATATCGACAAAACAAAAATTATTAACTTAAATGATTACATAATGTTTATAACATGAAAATAAGTGATATAAAAGGAATAATGAACTAGAAAGAGGTTCTTAATAAAGTGGAAATTAACTCAAGTTTATTATTCAGGATGTTAATGAATGATCGAGTCAAGTCGGACCCAATGTAAGGGATCTTACTCCTCTCTTTCTTTTTAAGTACACTCTTTTATGTCATTCCCTCTAAAGATAATCTTTCTTGTTATTGGGATGTTATTTTATATTAAACTTACTGTAATTTTTATGTTCATGTGATGAGATACACTATTCTCTCTCATCAATCCATTTTGGAAGTTTTGAGTGGCACCGTTAGGCTGCCGAATTTTCGTAAGAGATCTAACCTCTCTCTTTCTTTTTAAGTACTCTCCTTTATGTAACTTCTTTTAAGATACCCTTTGTTATGTTGGGGGATGTTCTTTTATATTCCTCTTTCTATAAACTTTAAGTTAATATGATGAGATTCCCTATTTGTTCTCATCAATCCATTTTTGTAAGTTTTATGTGGCGCCGTTAGGCTGCCGAGTTTTCGTAAGGGATTTTTCATCTCACTTTTATTCCCGTGAGATTTATGCTACATTTGCCACAATTTACTTTGAGTGGTGTATGTACTGCACATTATTCTACTCTTTGTGTAATACACTTTCGTTTATGAGTATTTACATCAATGATTTATTGTCCTTCTTTCATGGGGTGTATGTTTTGAAAGATACCCAAGTCGGTAAGGGAACCTTTCACCCTCCTCTTTTTTAAAAGACTTCTTTTGTTGGGTCTTTTAATTTACATATTTTTATGTTGGGATATGTTCTCATATATCCTTATTGATGTAAATTTTATTTCCAAGTGATGAGATACACTTTTTATCTCTCATCAACTCATTTTGATGTGACACCATTAGGCTGTCAAGAGAACTTCTTAACCCAATTTTGATTTCTTTGGGTTCAAAATGTAGTTATTGAATATGTCATCTTTTGAATATGTGTGAATGACCTTTGATTTTTTTACACTTAATATCCACTTATATTTAGTGTATTTGTTTGTCACACATAATTATGTAATGGATTTATCCTTAAACCAAGGATATCGTCTTTGTAAGGGACTTCGTCTCAATCTCCTTTCATTGAGGAAAATTTTGTTTTATACACAACCTTCTTTTATATGGTGTATAAACCCCTTTGAATTTTACATTTATCCCAAAGGAATCTTTTTTATACGAAGCGTTTTACTAAACGACAAAAGGGAATGTTTTTTTCGTACCTATGCGGCGACAACGACTTCTCCGCCGCCGTGACCGTTATTTGAGTTTCGGCTTCCTCTACAATCCATACATTCTTTTTAAAAGAAAAATAAATACCATGTTTTAATTTTCTTTTATTTTGGTATTGAAAATGGTTTTCATAATGTTTTTATATCAATGTGTTGTATTGATATCTTGTGATTGAAAGGTGGAAATGTTATGTTTCCTTTATGCATGTTTTATGTGATACGATTATGTTGAGGTTCTTGGGCATTATTATGAAGACGGGTGGTTCCGTGATAAACTAATGGCGGGTGAGCCCGATATAGCTCTCCAATGCATTGGGTAATGCGAAGGAGTGAAATGTTAAGGTTTCTCCGAAGAGATTTAGGGAATATACTGTGCTGGGTATTCCAAACGTAACCAAGAGGGTTGCTCCCTACGTAAGAATGTTATGAATGCCTCAAGTTATCTTAATGTCTTATGATTTATTTGATTTATTCATGGTTTTATGAGGTATGTTAAAGTGCCTATGTTTTATGGGTATAGTATGATTTCATTCTTATGTATATATGAACTCATGTTTCCTTTCCATATTTTTATAACCCTTACTGAGCTTTTTATGCTCATCCCAAGTTTTTGAAATGTTTTTCACAGGTCAAGGGAAAGGTACATGATGTGATGATAGTTTCAAGGATGTGTCAAGAAATAATCCATGTTTTATTTTAAATCTGTTTTCGTTGATGGGAAGAATGAATATTGTCTTTTATGTAACCACTTTGTTTAAATGTGGAATGTAATTCAAGTTTCATGATCTAATTCTCTAAAACTCTAAACCTGAAAAGATCCTCAATGTGTAATCTTGTAATAACTCATGATTAAGTAAGGTTTAAGGCTGGGGCCTTATATTAATGACCAATTCTAGTCCTCAATGAGGACATTAAGAGGAATCACATCGAAGAAGAGGTAATCTCTTCTACCAATTCATTCAAATAATTTATTCTTCAAATTAATATTCATCAGTTTTTTAATTAAGAAGTTATAATTACATTATATAGTATATACTGAGATGTTATTATGATTATGTAACAAAAAATATTCCACTTTCTATCCGTCCTATGAAAAATGAAATCACCAAGCGTGTGTATGTATGGGATACCATCTCCATACTATGGTATAACATTTTTTTCACCCGCACCATATATAAATGTTTAATTTGGTATATATAATAACTTTATATTATTATTATAATATTATATTTTTTCTGAAATATTATCCCCCACTCACATCAATATCATTCAATAATCATGGGAATTATATTGTCGTTCATGCATACATATGAACTACCCTCTCCATGATGGGATGAAATGCGACTCATTATACATGATCATAACTAATGCATTATTATGTAAATATATTTAATAAATAAATATGATAAATAATCTTAAAATTGTTTTTAAATTATATGATGATTAACTATTAAGGAGAATGGTAACTTATTAGACAAAACGTGCATATTTAATTAATGTAGTTAATACTTGAATAACATGTAATAAAAAGTTTTATTAAAAAAACATATGAAAATTTGATCATATTTGATATAGTAAAAATAATATGAATATTAAATAGTTTAGTGAAATTATTTAAATCATTATATAGTAGGTTCGTATACATTCCATGAAAATCATACCCAAAAGGTAAGGGATAATTTTGCAATTTTATCATTATTCACGATTATTTAAACAGAAGTATTTACTAGGTTGTATTTATCATCCAAATATATGTTTCCAAAATATTTAATGTTATTTATATTAATCTAAAATTATTTAAAATACAATTTTATCCATTGGTTAATTTTTACTAAATGGTGTGAAAGGAAACATTGGTTGTTATTGGATATGAGGTACATTTGAATTTCTTGAAAATGAATGAGGATAATTTTTTTAACATTTAGGGAATGAATGGATTTTTACATCTTAATAAATCCTTATTTCCTTGAATCTTACTCTTCCAGATTTCAATTTTTATTTCCAATAAATTTCATTCTTTTAAAAATTTATAGCATGTTGAGAAATGAATTTTTTTAAGAAGAATTGATATTTTATTCAAGAATTAAGTTCATCTGTTATATCAAAATTATTTTCAATCTAACGTGGAATTGTTTAATTTGGTTATGCTTTAAGTACAATATACTTTTTATTTATATTATTTTATTGTGTTTATGGTGGAATTCAATTTATGGAATCCAATTTTTTACATGGATTATGTTATGGTGGAATGATGTATAAAGAACCTTATTTAATTCCATGGGTTATGATGATTGATTTATGTTATTGAAGAACATGTAAGATTAATTTAATTATGAGATGGGTAGGATATATATAAAAAACTAATTCATTGGGTAAATGTATATATCTATTGAGATTGGCATGGATGCAATGGTAAATAATCTCAGTTTAGTAATATATGGCTGGAATGAGGAGTGAACTCAGTTCAGTAATGGACTTTGTACAATATGATAGTCTTGGAAACGTGCCTCGACTAATATGAAATGATTTTCTATGCTTATGTGTATGCAACAAAACTATATGTCTTATTTTATGACTTTTGGGATTATGTTCATTGATTCTTATGAATATCCATGATTTATCCCATGGCACGATATTATGATATTTCATATGTATGAAAATATTTTCAAATATTATATTCATATTTTTTATCTTTATGATATGATTGATATGCCCTTTGTTTACACTTACTTATAATATGATATCATCCTTTCATATGTTTCTTTTCCGCAGGACATGAAGTATTGTATTATGTATGATTTTTCAAAAAGGGGTCTTGTTATGAAGAAATAAGTAGGAGACAATGAAGATGTTTTATAAACCAATTTTTTATGTTTCTCACTTTCTAAAGACACTATACCTATATAGTCTTGTCATATAATTGCTATATTTTTAATTAATATTCATCAGCTTTAATGTAATATCAATGTATTTAATGTATGGGATATTATAGTTGTTATCAGAGGAATGGTATAGTTATCATTTAGAAACTAGGATGAGAAAACCATAGAAAGAACCCAAAGGATATTTTAAAGTATAGAATAAAATATATTTTTTTAGAAATTATTACGAACCACATAGGATAAAACCTAATGTGTAATAAATTGAATTTTGTTATCTATTATGTGGTTCTCCCACTATAATTTCTGTAGATTACACTATTCTTCTTGGTTTTAGTCAATGTTTGGAACCAAAATGAACGATGTTAATGATGAATGTGATGGGAAATGAAATTATTGTCCTTCTATGAAACTGAATGTTATGGGATATAGAATGAAAAATATTGTATCTATACTCACACAAATTCCTAAATATATGAATCCTAACTGACATATAAATTATTAATGTATTGAAAAAAATTCTATTGATTCCTTCATAATAGAGCATCTACCTTCTATTTGTAGGTCTTCTGATCCATTAGTCACTAAACATTGGATTAATAGAACTAAAAATATATTTTTATTTCCCAAATTTTTGGAATATTGTAAAGTGATCTTTTCAGTATATAATTTAAAAGGTGAATCCGATCAATGTTGTATCCTATCAAGAATATTATGAAAATAGGTGAAATTTAATCCATGCAATGCGATGAGTTCAAGAACTTGGTTTTCAATATGTACTTTTCTAAAATTCATTGAAAAATAAAGGACAAGGTGTTCCATAAACCTAAGAAAAAGGAAGATGAATCAATTGGTACCTATGAATAAAGTATTACAATACATGTAATTTATTCTTGTGAAATTATTATCTAATGAGAAATTAAAATTGATTGATTATTTAGTGACTTATAACCAAGACATCGATGGGTATTACCCATAAGGGAATTCAATATGTATGAAGAAATTGTTCGATGAACACTCAAGGATGATATAGATATTTGTGTATCCTATCATTCCTATGGTTTTGATAAGAAGAGAAAATTTTAATTAAAGGGAAAATATAAAGACCACATTGAATAAAAGATTAGTTTTCCGTTCTCCTCAGTGTGTGGATAAAAACATGGAGTAAATTGTCTTAAATGGGATAGTAAATGTTTTATTTGTGCAAACGATGGTTATTAGGTTGTTGACTAATGATGTGATAGAAAAATATATAATGTTCCAAATGGATAAAATGATATAAAGAATGCACCTTCTATACTTCAATGTTACATGTTCCAGGAAATAGGGATGTATGTCAATCGATTCCCTAATCCAACGAATATTGTTGCTGATTGATGACAACAAAATCATCAGGATAAAGGCAAAGGAATGTCACATATTATCACTATCAGCAATATGGAGTATGATAATGAAGTGTTCAATGGTATATGTACCACCCAATCTAAAGTAGATAATGTTTTATTTGATTTTAGATCCACCAACTCTTTTATTTCTGATGAATTTTGTAAGGGTATCACCATATTCCCATAATAAATAGATGATGAGTTAGATGTGAAAACTTCAAAAGGAAAAATTGTCTTGTCAATAGTTTATAATTATTCTTCAGTGAATAATTATCAGAAGGTGCTTCCTACAAATATTTTTATCCTTATTATAGTGTAATTTGATGTGATTTTTTTTGCATAGATTTTATTTATCTATATGGATCTCATGTAAATTTCCATGGAAGGGAAGTCACATTTCATATTCTAGATTGATCTATGATCATCTGTCGACGCATGGATGACTAAGACCTTCTAGTTATAATTTCATCCATATTATTGGTATTTATTTCTATATATGAAGGTTATGTATCTGAAATGGTTGGGGAGAAACTCAAAATTATTAATACACCAATTATATGAATGTTTGATGTTGTCTTTCTGATAGAATTTCTAGGTTTTCCACCAAATTGTGAAGTTTATTTTTCAGTATAAATAATAACTTGTTTTATGAATATTTCAATGAAACCTTATAAAATGTCCCCAATTTATTTGTAGTAATTTTAGAAGCAACACCAAGAGAATATTGAAATGTTATTCATATTCCCCAGCGCATCAAATTGGAGTTCCCATGATCTATTTGTTAATAAAAATGATGGATCAATGAGACTCTACATTAATTATCAAGAACATAATAATATCACAATCAAGAATAAATATCTACTTCCCCTCTTTTATGATTTATTTTACCAACTACACGGATATCAATACTTTTTCATGTTTGATCTTCATTCATGATTTCGTCAATTAAGGGTCAAGAAGGACGATATACTAAAGGTGAAGTTCTATACAATTTATGGACAATATTAATTTATATTAATTCCTTTTATTATTAGTAATTACCTTTCTATATTCATGGATATAATGAATTGAGTCTTTTTAGAATAGCTTAATTAGTGTGTGGTTGTGTTTATAGATGATATTCTTGTATATTCATAGAGAATGAATTAAGATGAAGATCACTTGATTATTGAACTAAAGATCATGAAAAAGTATAAGCATTATGAACAATTTACCAACTGCGAATTTTGGCTTTATAAAGTTTCATTTGTGGGTAAAATAATCTAAAAATAGGGGAAATAAATGGATCCCCCAAAATAGAATTTATTTAATATTGGTTGATACCAACAATAGTAACTTTAAAATGATGTTTTCTTGGTTTATCATTATATTTTTGACTTTTTTTAATGACTTTTCATGATTATCTCATCCACTAACAATGTTTAGATGAAAAGGAGTTATGTTCATATAGATAGAGGAATGTGAATTTAATTTTAAAGAGCACATAATACGATTTTCTCGTGCACCTATTCTCATACTGCCATGTAGTGGTTACAAGATTGTGATATATAGTGATGCATCAAAAATTGGACTGGGATGTTTACTCATAAAAAATGATTTTGGTGATAGATTATGACTTTTGAAAATTGAATATCCATGAGAAAAATTAATCATCTCATGATTTTTATTTATCTACGGTAATCATTGCAATGCTGATATAGAGGCATTATCTTTATGGTGGATGGTGAGATATTTCCACAAATCTGAAATGGTTAAAGTAAATTTTCACAAAAATGGGGTTCATAATCTGTCATAGAATATTGTTGGAGTTAATTAGAGATTATGGTTGATCAATAAATTACCACCATAGGAATGTGGAAAAGGTGGTAGATTCATTGAGTCTAACGGATCATGCTAGAATATCCATGATGAGGATAACAAAAGGTCCAATACTTTTGGATTTTCAAAGGATGTATATAGAAATTTTAAAGGAATGGGATAAATATTATCTTTCCAATGTGTATTTTCATCCATCAATAGAAGTGGTGATTAAAGAGGCAGATATAGAAGAATTATAGCTACAAAAGATGGTGGGAAATGTTCTAGAATACAACCTTGGTTGTTATGGAATAATAAGGATCATGAATCTGATATGTATTCGTCCCATACAAGAATTAACGAAGGATCGATTGGATTAGGATCATAGTTCTTCATTACATATTCACCCTACAATAAAAATTATTTATAAGGACATGAAAGTGTATTTTTTGTGGGAAGGAATGGAAAGAGATGTTATTGAATACGTCTCTTAGTGCTTGGGCTTTCAGTAAGTTAATGGTGAGAGGAAAAATTGTAAGGGGATGTTACAACAATCACCCCTACTAGAATATAAATGGAAAAAAAATCACTATAGACTTTGTCATTGGACTTCGCAAAACATTTACACTTTATTATAGTATATGGGTTGTAGTTGATAAACTCATGATGCTTAAAATATTTATTTATATATGATAGGATTTATATATTTATCATCTTGTGAGGATATATGTAATGGAAGTTGTAAGATAATATAGAGTACCAATTTCAATTAAATTTTATTAGCATCCAATATTTACCTAGATATTGTAGGTATGTTTAATATAGGCTCTTGATACAAAGTTGTGTTTCATAACGGTGTACCATCCTCAGGAAGATGGTCTGTCTAAGAGGACAATTCAAATTATATAAGACATGTTGATATCATTCTCTATGGATTTCAAAGGTTGTTGGTATCATCACATACCTTGAGTGAAATTTTATTAAAAAAATAACGTTTACTCTAGTATTTATATGGCTAGTTATGAAGACCTCTATATAAATAAGTGTAGATAATAAACATGGTGGGATAATGTTGGGGAAAGAATGCTATTAGGACTTGATCTTTGTGATGAAATGGTAGAGAAGGTTATAATTATTCAAAAACACAGAAGAGAATAAAAGAGATGAAAAAAAGGTTATGTGGACCAATAAAGAAAAGACAAAGAGTTTGATGTGGGTGATAAGGTGTTTCTATGAATATATCCCTAAATGTGATTAATGATATTTGGAAAAACATTCAAGATGTGCCTGATGTATATTGTTCATTTTTAAATTATAGATTTTTTTGGGATGGTAGCTTACCGATTGGATCATCCGCCAAATCTCAGTCAATTTCAGGATGCGTTCAACATTTCTCCCCTAGTAATGAAAATACCTAATTATTCATATTTTCTAAAATCAAATTTCATACCACTGGTGTATGATAATTCTTATGATGAAAAACTGATAGTGATTCTAGATCATAGCGAAAATGATTAGCGAAACAAGACCACAAATTAGGTTAATTTTATGTGGTAGAACAATATATTTAATTAAGATACATGGAAACTTCAATATATTATGATATATATATATCCTTATTGGTTTATATCAAATTTAATAATTTTGATGGTGAAAATCAGTTTCAGTGAGGTATTATGTAACACCCAGATGTTTTTTTGAAATATTTTCTATAAATAACCTTTGTCCAATATATTTCATTGCCTGAATTCATGAGATTAAGGTAGACACATTACTTCATTAATATAAAATGATAATTTTATCCTATTATTTAGGTTAGAGGGAATAAATATAACTAATTGAAAAAAATGTATTGTAAAGTCATTCGTAACGAATTATTTATGAAAAATAAGTATCTATTATATAATTTTTATTAATTTGTTAACAAATTTAGTGAATTATTAGTATTAAATGAAATTAATGAAATATATATATATATATATTATATACTTAATAAAATATTATTTAATTCCTAAAATAGATGTTTTTTTAATAGGGTATTAATCAACCCTATTTGATGTATCCAAACCTATATTTTTAAAAAGGGTAATTTCCCACCTTTTAATGGGGAACCCATTTTAAATTAATATTTTGAGAAAATAGTAACGTTATATGACATCATAAATATGTTATTTAGAATTGGGATATAAAAATTTACATTGGATAAATTTTAAATAATATTTTGATAACATTCAAATTTCAATTAATAGTAAAAACACAATAAATTTTATGTGAAAAACTATTTTTCATGAAAATAATTTCTATGGTTAAATTATAATTTTGAAATGTTTTTAATTGTAAATATAATTTATTTTTATCATTAAATAAAATTTTTGTCATTATCATTATTTTTTCATCGAATTCATATGTAATAATATTTCAATCTTTTTCAAAGTTTTAACTTTTAAAACCTTTTCTTTCTTTGCAACAATGGGACTAATTATAAATTAATTACATCATATTATATGTTTTAAATTTTGAAAAATGGATTAAATATTTTCATTAAGTAGGCCCAAATTATATAAATAAATTTATTTAATTTTATAGCTTTTTGAAGAGAAACATTCGTTGTTTTTATTAATATGGTAAATGGGTAAATCTGGTGATTAAAGATTATAATAATATTTTAAAATTACCCTAAAAGTTGTTTTACTATTATTTTAGGAGTTTTTATCAACCTAAATCATCATTTGGTCAAAATGGAGTCCTTTGAATGCCACATGGATGAGATTCAAACATTTAGTAGATATTATTTAAATAAAAATTAAATGTGACTTAATCATATTTTAATAAATATTTCATTTTTAATATAAGGTTATACAATCGATAAATATGATGATAAGTAATTATTTGGAATTAATTATTTTCTATTTATCATGGGAATTTATTTTTAATTTTTAGTAAATAAGTAATTACTATAAATACATATACTTTGATGATGTAAAAATTAATTAATTAATGAGAAATCAATAATAAAATTTTCATTAAAATACTAATAAACATCAACAACCCCAGAAACATAAAAAAAATATTACTGGTAGAGTATATATCATCCATATACTTCCATCGTTTGAGATAATGACAATTTTGATCCTTATAAAATAGATTGCCCCACATATATTACTTCATTTGAAGTGATGTAAAATATGTCACACACATAATTTAATAAATATAACATTTTAAATGATGGATTTTACAGAAGATAAATTAGGCTAAAAATATTATTAATAAATCTAGTATATTTATATTTTAAACTCTATTTTATTTATAATTTTAATTCTAAATATATTATTATTTAATTATTACACAAATTTGAGGTAGTAATTATTTTATTTATAGTGATAACAAAAACATTCTATTAAAAATACTAAAATAATTATAATTTTAGGTAATAATTATTATTAATTAATTTTATAGATGTTCATGACTAATTAGGAATATAATAAAACTTTTTTTTAGAATTTAAATTGTTTTCTTGAATTTTTTAAAAATCAACGAATTGAATAGTATCCAAATTAACACTAATGAATATTTATCAAAATAATGTTTTATTAAATTATTCAAAAATAAGAAATCAATTTATAAAAAAATTAATAATTATTTTATGTTATAAAATGTTCTAATATATTTATTTATATTATAATTGACATCAAATAACTAAATATTTAACCCTTTTAATATGGAAATATTTTTTACCCATGTTAAAAATTAATTAGAATAAATAAGTGTTAATTTAACTAATAATGATTAAATTGACAGAAAAAAATGTATAAAATATATTAGATGATGATACTATGGAACCATATCATAACATAATAGAAATAAGGATATTTTTTTTATTTATTTTTATATGATTTTATTTTATTATAAATTAATATTTTTTTGAGATCTCAAAGGTGTCCCTCACCTCAATTATAAACGAGAACCTCCTCCCTCACATCTCTTCTTCACTTCAGGCCTTCAAGATTGTAAATCCACTGAAATATTCCCTTATCAACATTCCTAGTCACATTATAGAGGTTTTTTTTTCTTAAATGAGAGATTGGGCACTAAGATGATATTTAGAGGAAGCACATTAAGGAAGAGGTATTCTCCTCAACGGATTATTTAAAAATTATTTCTTCTTCTACGCCCTCTTTATGAGTTGTTTCAATATAATGTTATAAATATAGTGTGAATTATATAATAAGATGTTATTATTATTATGTAATAACAATATTCCACTTTCATTCCATCCTATGAAAAATGAAATCACCACGTGTGCGTACGTATGACTTACCGTCTCCACCCCATGGTTTAATTTGTTTTTCATCACCACCATACATGGATGGGTATAATGATGGAAATAAAAAATATATATTATTATTATAACATTTAATTTATTTTGAATTATGGTAAATCATTCATTTGAATACAATTGAATAATTTTGGAAATTATAATGACTCTCATGTATATATATGACATACCGTCTCTATGATGTGATGTGATTCATTCTACATGATATTAATTAATTCAGGATTATCTAAATTTATTTAATGAATAAATATGATATATATAATTTTAATATCATTTTTAATGACATAAATATGTCCTATAAAGTATAATCAAAACTTATTCCCCAAAATATACATAAGAAAATAAGGCAGTTAATAACCAAATAACAAGTAATAATGAATTGTTAATAACAAATAGATTATTATATAACCATATAAAATTCCATCAAAAAAATATAACACCTAAATAATTCATTGACATTATATAAATCATTATATCTTTGTTTCAGATATATACAATTAAAATCATACCAAAAAGGTATGGTATAATTTCACAATCTCTTTATTATTCAAGTATTTTTATATGTAAGTATTTACCAGGTTTAATTTATCATCCAAATCAATTTTTCAAAAATATTTATTATTATTTTTATTAATATAAATGTTTATAAAATTAAATTTTACCCAGTTGTTAAATTTTAATAAACAGTTGGAAATAAATCTTTTGCCGTCATCCGATTTGAGGTATTTTTCTACTTTTCTAGAAAATGAATGTGGGGAATGATTTTTTAACATAAATAGAAATAACAGATTTTTACCTCTTCATAACACATTATTTCCATGTAGAGTAGTCAATTATATTTGATTTTTATTTTCAAATGAAATTGTTTTATTTTAAAATTGCACGACATTTGGTGAAAGGATAATATTTTTTAAGAAGACTGGATATTTTCCTCACGAAATTATTTCAAGTGTTATTTAAAAACTATTTTCCATATGATATGGAATTCATTTATAGGGTAATGTTTGAAGTATAATATCATTATTTTTTATACGATTATATTTTGTTTGTGATGTAATTATATTTATTAAATCCCATTGTTTTACATGGATTATGTTATGGTGGAATGATGTTTGAAGAACCCCATTTTATTACTTGGGTTATGATGAATGATTTATGTTATAATGGTATAGATAAAAAAGATTTCATTATGATATTCATGGGACCTATATCTCTGTCCAATGCATTAGGTAATGATTTATATCCCATGAGATATACATGTATAAAATGGTAAATGATATTGGTTCAGTAATATACGATAGGAACAAGAAGTGAAATCAGTTCAGTAATGGAATTTGACTCCTATGATGGTCATGGTAATGATCCATGAATAATATAAAATGATTTTCTATTCTTATGTTAATTAGACTAAACATAATTCCATATGGTATAACTTTTGGGATTATATTCTTTTATTCTAATGAACATTCATGATTTATTCCATTTTATTATATCAAAGTCATTCATCTATAGGATAAGATTTTCAAATGTTATTTTCTTATGTTTTATTATTAGGATAATATTTATATCATGTTTCTTTACACACACAGAGGATATGAGATCTCTATTTCATATTTTTCTTTTCCCTTTTTGATGAAGAATGTTATTTAGTAAGATATATCAAAAAGAGGTATTTTTATGAAGAAATAATTGGGAGAAAATGTAGATGTCTTATAAACCAGTTTCTTTTCCTAGTTTTTATGGGAACAATTCCAATACGGTCATATCATAGATTATTTATATTTTTAAGGAATATTATTGAACTATAATATAATATAAATGTATATAAATTATGGGTCATTAATCTTTACAACCCATTCAATACAATTATTCCATTTCAATTATAATGGAAAAATCAAAAAAATACAATGTGGAATAATTTTACGACAAATAATAGTGGTAAAACAATTTATAAATGTAATAAAACAATTTATTTATCCAATTATTTAATTAAAATAAATTAATTCTGATCGATTTATCAATATATTGAATATAGAAAAAAAGGAAACTTGGTTTTAAAACACATACTGATTCACTCAATCATAATGACAATTATACTTTTTAAAAGTCAAGACAAAAACACCAAAATAGTGTTTTTCTAAAATTACATTCAATGTAAACAAGGGAAATAAATAATATATACATAAAGAGGTGAACATAGTTCTGGTCACAACCCTTTAATAGTGTTAATGGTCTTAGTAACATCATGGTTGTGGTGTACAAATTTAATTTAATGTATCTCACATTTTTGTAGAAAAGCACAAGAGGAATAGAAAGAAAATATAATGAAACAATTTATAAACCATCATACATTGAGGGAAAGGTCATATACCACCTACTATGTAGCCAGGATACATAAAAAACTTATTATCATCCTTTTATTAAATACGGAATTAATGAAATTGGGTAATATATAAAAACTCCAAGAAAAATATGGCACATGATCACTCAGGGAAATAACATCTATGGTGGTTTGATAAACTATGAAAATAACTAGAGGAATGATATGAGATTAGAGGGTTATCCAATTCATTGAATGGTGGTCGAACCCAATATCAGGCAGAGTATGGGGCAAAAATACTCATGGAGAGGAAGTGGCCAGTATGACCAGCCTATTGTACATTAAAAATGTTGAAGAAAGAGGGAGGAAAAATAATATATTGTAGATGGTATGTTAAAAAATAACCAAAATTAAAGGGGAACATAGTTTGTCCATACAGATTTCTAAAATTCACACTAACAATGTGGCTCCCACTATCGAATATCCATACACCACATGTTTTGTGTTCTGTGTATTGTAAACATTTTTCCAACTGTGACTTTTAGCACTATCTCACCCCCACAGCCTATATGGTCTCTGTATGAAGATATAAAAACCATGTGAAAGAAAAGTGGTTACCCTATATATTTATATTTTGACAATTTTGTGTCATTTTTTTATCATGTTCGTATTTTAAAAAACTGTGAGGCCCCATTACAAGGCCACATAGTTTGGGATCAGGGATAGCACTAACTATGTCATAACTGTGAACATACCCTTTTAAATATAGAAAATAGTTTTTTGAAGACCAAAGTCCTCAAAACCCATTCGAACATCAGTCAAACCTCTCAAAGACTAAAATAAATTGTAATAGAAGATAAGGTATTGAAATTATAAGAAGTCCATTCAAAAGATGAATTTCAAAAACTCTTTTCCACTAAAAGAAAACTAAAATTCTTTTTGTATTTCAAAGGTTCCCAAAACCATGGATCCCACAACATACACACATTATAAATTAGCATCCATAATAATTTTTAGTGGATAAAAAAACATCTCCCAACATATGTAGGTCATGAATTTCATGCTCAAATGGATATATGTCATTTGAAACCCCCAACATCCCTCCACAAACTATTAAAAGAATTTAAAACCTAAACTTTTATAAGATGATACATCATTCATATCCAATATTTATAAATTATGAAAATGATTACTTGATATTTTATAACCTGAGACACGATGTCATCATCATCACTTTAAAACAACATCCTGTGATACTCCCATCTATCAGTCCAAGCTTTATTCAGATGATTTTGAGTCACAATACTCCCATTGTTAGAATCACCTCTTGAAACATAACTTCAATATCATAACGGTTCTCTTGAAACAAATCAGATGTTTTTATGAATGATTATATACAGGGTTAATAAACCCATTTCATTATTTAAAACATAAATTCAAATTTCAATCGATCTCACATAACTTGGACATGATAATATTTACATAGAAATCCCTTTATAATAATTTTATTTAACCCAACATATCCCAAAAGTGTCCCTAATGTGGTTTATAATGAAAAATCTAATTCAAATAAGGAATGGAAGTCAAACCACTTGTGACCTACTATTTTTTAATATGATCAGATTCAATAGTCGATGCATCTAAAATCCTATACCAAAGTCATCTATCTATGTAAAACTAATACCATTTTCATCTTGTTCACAAATTATTCTAATAATATTTTGTTTATGTATAATAGAAAATCTATCACTTCCTCATGTATTTTACCCTACTATAATGAAAACTCAATTTTAGTACTCATACAAATCCCCTAGATCATCACAAGCTATCCAGAGTCTAAATCCCACACTTGGATCTCACCTAAGAAAATCATTGTTCATGTACCAAAAATTTATCAAAGAAAAAAATCCATAAATTATTTCATTTATAAAATAGTAAAAAAGAGACAACCGACCATCTAATGACCTATCTCAATGTTCCATGACCATTCTCACATGAGGTTCTCTATCTAGTGACCAACATCCCACTCCCCACCCCAGGATAATCAATTTTATCATACTAGTTAAATGACTTTTTTATTACCAAAACAAATTATTGTCCCATACTGGTCATACAACTAACATGCATAAGGTCCAACTCATTTAGGGTTAGTAAAAAAATGTGACCCATAACCCATCTTCACTCATGATAATGGTTCCTTTGAATGTTTAATATTTTCAAATTATAATACCGGTCATCACCCTCACATAGAAAAGGTGAACTCCCCATCTTATATATTTTCATAAACCACCCATTAATTAAGACTCCAAAAGGCTCCCTATATCTAACCCGAAAGAGGCATTTGATCGCTTGGAATGTAGCTCGTGCTCAATTAAAATACTCTTGAAAATGTCAAGATATTTGGAATGACCATATGTAAACTAGTGATACACTAATATTTCTTCGATAGTAATGTTTCTATCTCCACAAGCCCCACTCTCATCAAATGAGGCTATAATTTTTTTAAATGACCACTAAAAACATGTCTCTAGACAATGAATGTCAAGGTCCTCACATGGGTCAACTGTGTCAGGGTACAAAGTTTTTTGTCCAATTCATTTTTCATTATATGTTAATTTCAGTAACATGAAAAAATACTATGTCTCCACAACCAGATGCATTATATTTTAAACCATCCATCCTAAACTGAGACCCACTTTCTCAATAAAATTCAATATAATCATGTTAGCCCATGAAACCATCATAAAATAAAAATTCCACACATAGTGGTTTTACAATCTCATACAACCTTGTAATGAAGAGCAATTATCCTCCCATGAGTGATCCATCAACATGTCAAAGCTAACTATTCTACCTGAAAAACTATAAAACTTGACATGGGGTCCTATAAAACTATTATTAAATATAATACACAAAAATGTTCCATAATTTATCAAATGACTACCCAACTCATGCCATTGATTCTAAAATTTAGTATCAACAAAAAAAATGTTGGTTAGCTGGGAATGGAACCTGACCACTCATACTCGTTGAAGTCATTATCGATACCCAAGCATCCTATGAGATTCATTGAAAATGACAGTCCTCACAAAAAGTATATCACAAAACCTAATAAACTTACTTGAATATATCTCAAAACAAGTATAAAACAAATATTACCACCTCTATGGAATCCATAAAAATTCTAAGAACCTCTATCGAAGGATTAGCTCAATCATTTTAAACAATTTATTTTTCAGTAAGATATGTTTCAATGTTAAGGGATGATAAGTACCCCACAATTCACTACTAATGAAAACTAAAAATAAAAAAATATGTCTCTCAACATATTTCTAAGGTCCCTCAACATATTTCTATTCTCTCTAAACCGAGAACCATATCCCACTTTAAGGACTCCTTATCACATTATAACCCCCTTGACTCTATAAATATTAACTATAAAATTTCGTGAAAGGTCCTCAATGGTTCATAAAAAATCCCTTTTATGGGGTAAAACATACAAGACAACTATCCAAATACCAATGATGAAAAATCATTATTAATAGTTCTATATTAATGATATGGTCATTGAATTTCTATTAACATTTCTAGTAACTCAGTACAAAGACTACATACATCCTATTTCTAAGGGTTCCATTGTAATGGGTGAACCCTTTATATTAACATTAGGAATCATAACATAAAGCTAAATTAATTTATAAAAGGAAAATAGGCTCTACCACACAACCATTAGATAATAAAACATAAAAGGCCATTTAATCCTATAGGAACTTTCTATGTTCACAATCTATATAATTTATCATCTAATGTTATAACTACCCCTTAAATGAGGTTTATTCATTATTAAAACCTTTTTAAGGTTTTACATAATAGATTTCAACAATTAAAACATATTTTAAACTTTAAATAATTTCAGAATTATTGAATGTATAGTACTAGATATAATAGAAAATGTAAAATTATTAATTTATCTATGTGACACTTCATAAAAATATGAGTGAATTAACACATAATATCCTTTTAAACGTTATTTATTGATATGTTCTAAAAAATATCTAATTTAAATAAGTGTTAACTTCTCATATATAAATAAATAACCCATTATGGGGTAACATAAATTTTAATTAACTAATGTATAATAAAGAGAATGCTCAAAATCAGTCTATTTTTCATATATAATTTAAGAGGGGCTGGTTATGTATGATTCCACCCTAAATTTATATGAAACATCATATAAGTGATTACTAAATCATTAAATATATTCCCCTATATATCTAATGTGTACCCCCAAGGGGTTAATTTTGGTGGTATGTAATTATAAATTTTACCTATGAGGGTCCCATCATAACATTTTGGGTTATATAAATTAAAATTTCCACCACATTTAAGAATAACCTTTTAATAGTAAAATTTATCAAAAAAATCACACACCCACTATAGGGTTATATAATAGGAATATACAGAAAAAACTTACAATCATGGGCCTAGGGAAGCATATAAGGATTCATTTAAACCTATTTTCATTCCCAATTCCTAGAGGTAGAAGCCTATATTAGTTGTGATTTAAATTCCATTTAACTAACATAAATAAATGAGTAATTTGACCAATTAATAATTAAATCCTCCAATTACATTAACCTTCAATGAAATTATTATGGAAGAATCTATTTATATGATTGAACTATATATGTCATGTCATGTATGTAAGGATTCACCTATGTGGGTAAGGATTCCCAATTTATAGTGGCAATAACTACGTATGTTATAATTGGTTGTCTTTATTATATGATATGCATAATTATTTTTTTTTAAAATCCAATTTATGACATATAAAAAATTTCATTCTGAAAAACTCATTAACCATTACAAAATTATTTTCATTTCACTTTTTAATTTTCTAGTGGAATAAATAAAAAACCACAATCATGATATGTTATAAAAAAAATTCTTTTTTATGGAACCGAATAATTTATCAAGCCTTATACCATAACCATTATATATAAATATATCAAATTATTAGAGAATATTGTTATATTTTGTAGTGTTCACTGACTCATGGAATGAAGATAATCTTGCTAAATAATTTCACAAGAATAGAATTAATATAAGAATAACACATAATTAGAAAAGCATTTTATATTGCGGAGAATGATAATGAAATGTTAATCATATATTCCTAAAATGATGCAAGGAAACAACTCTTATCTTTCAACACACGAGTAAGAGGTAAATACAAAAAAATAGCAATTAGTTGAAATAAAACAAAAGTCAATCAAATTGAAATGACTGTCAACTGTAATAATGAATGACATGAACAATAGTCCCACCCTTGGAAACAGGATCTTTCCCCCATGCGTGGTGTGACCATTTTAATAAATTACCTATTTAATAATTTCTTACACATTCATAGTCTCATGTATTTCATCCCAAAATAGGAAAATAATAATAATAAAAACTTTGATACCACCGTGTCATATCCTGATATGGTTCACTCTATTAGTAGTAACCTATCCAATTGGAATCATGGTCTCAAGATTGCCTCATAGTATTTCATAGAATTACTAAATTAAATCTATTGGAAGATAATAATAACTAATATTCAATAGTGAACATATATCCTAACTATTTCAAACAAAATAAACCATTCATAAACATGTTGAGTAATAAAAAAATCAGTCCACATATAGTAGTTAAGTTATACTACCTGGATAGACTGAGAAAAGAATAAAAAGCTAAATGAAACATACTCCAGAACAAACCCTAAGAACATTTTTAGCCACTAATCTCATTAGAATTCCTAGACCAAATGATATATCTGTAATGACGTCTGATAAAATATGTAACTTATTGTTAAGAGATCCATAAATGTACAAAATGATGACCCAAATAGGGTGTGAGAAAAACTCAGTAGGCCACTACTGATAGAATCTAATGAATATCTATTATATGGATATAAACTGAAATATTGTGACTGGGTAATAATTTTAAAGTAGTAGTAAAATAGTGGTACATATATATTTATTTCATTCTCAAGGTCCTCATAGGATACCTAGATGACTATGCTTTCATTATCCAAAACATTAACATTTCTTTGAATTTAACATTTTAAATCTATATTTTTATGGCTATGAACTGAGGCATACACCTATAGTGTTCATATGTAGAGGTAATAGTATAAGGCTTCATCATTCCCATGGTTTTAATGTTTTATAAGCTGGTCGAAACCAATGTGGTGTACCTATGGAAATTACACATAGCGGGATAGATTTACCCAGTCAATAAAATCATCTCCTTGTTATCCCCAATATGAGACACGAATATAGCCCAGTGAATAATCCATATAATTCCATAAAATCCAACCAAATATGAAGAGAACCATTCAAGGAATTTATTTTAAATTTTGAGAAACATAGGTGAACCCTTATTGAATGTTATAGGCATTCACAATAATATGTCAATAAACAATTCTAACTATAGTAATTCACTTAGTAGATAGATCAATGAATTAGTTGGCTCCCCATGATCCTATACTAGGATAACCAAAATGGGATTACATTTATAAATAAGGATATTCCATAACATTAAGGTAATTCTAGGCCAACGACCACGGTAAAACAATGTATAACAATTTATAAAATTTCCATCATCTAATTGATATTCATGATGAATATTCATAATGAAGAACGGTCTTGGTTACATGGTCATACCATTCAAATTTTAGTTAAGTCATATTTAAATTTAAATTTTAATAGAAATTAAATATGCCTTAGAAGGTTTTTCAATTTCAAATCCTAACTATAGGGCATAGATAAGTTATCATCACATCAAATTAAATTCGATTAAATCTTTCCAATTATATGGCCGATATCAATAAAAAATAATGTGGTTTAATTTTCTAAAAATGTAGTAGAGTACAACATGGTATACCATTCAGCTAATTACTTATTAATATATATAATTCATTCCATTCAATTAATTTCACTCTATTTATCATTACATTTATTATTTAAAAAAGGGAAACATAGTGGACAAAACCTAATATTTCCTTTAATACAAAAGTTTATCCCCCTTTTGAAAATTAATTTCCAAAACAACTAAAGGGTTTTATTTTAAAATTACTTGTAATGGAGAACATAGTCCACTAATAGGAAAAACCAAAACCGGATATCCTTATTGAGGTAACAAGAGTCCAATATTTTCATGGGTCTATGGAACATCAATGACGTAGACATAATATTGAATTTAATTAAACTCATGTTTTTTAGAACTTTTTAGTATGTTTAGTGTGAAAAAGAATGGTATCCATTTATTAACAAATATACTTAGAGGAATTTTCATTGAACACCTATCATATTTAATGGATTATTCACTCATTTATTATTGGTTTTTGATTGGATATAGAAACTAGAGACTATAGAAACAAGAAAAACTCAATAAAAATATAGTATATTACATCAGATGTAAATAAAATCTCAAATGGTTATATAAACTATGAATACAAACAAGTGGAATAACAAAATAACAAAGGTTGATCAACATAGTTTATGATAGTCGAATCAGTACTTAGATAAATTAAGCATACCAAAACCTAGAGGAGAGGAAAATGGGATCATAATTATCCTATATTTCTTGAGAAATGAGGGATAAATAGGGTATCATTCCCGTCCTACATTTCATTAGAAATGGTGGACAATAATGGAGAAAATAAACATAAAGATAGTAGAAAAATGGTAAAATTACAAATTTTAAAGGGGAAAACAATTTGACTAAATAGGTTTAAAAAACATTCCCCAATAGGGTATCAACCATTGTATAATTTACTCACCAAAAATAGTTTTTATATTAATTTATGTAAACTATTATCAAAATATTTCCATGGAACTACATCACACCCACGCCCCACATATGCTTGGAGAACAGGTAGAGAGACCCTGAGAATTATGGGTGGATAACATAAATATAATTCTATAAACTATTCATGGTCGAATATACTTGGAAGAATGGTTTGAAAATTTGATTGACACACATATCAAGAATCATGGTTAGAGAAAATGATTACTGCCAACCGATTTAGTTTTATTGTAGTTTAACATGATATACCCTTTTTTGAGATAACAAATTTTAATGTGGATTCCATTTATATTGAAAAACTGAAAAGGGACATATTAATCAAACTCAAAATTCATTATTCCAAATATTGAATCAATTTATTCAAATTAATTATCTATATATGATAAAAATTAATTTTAATATAAACATGAAAAATGTGATTTGAACTGTTTTTTATAAAAAAATATATTTTAGGTATAAAACATTATTTATTATTTTATCATTCCTAGAAAAAATTGTAACTGTATATTAGAATTTTTTTGAATATATAATATTTAAACTTCATTGAAACCATTCACCACTAATTGTTAATTTAATTAAATAATACCAAAACACATTGCGCGTAAAATAATTGTTTTCATATAAAATATTTATTCTATTATCAAATGTTTTTTATTTTTATTTCTGATCAATTGGTAACCAATAAATTTATTTTATTCATGTATAAACCAAATAAATATTAATATTTACTTTTTTATATGAATTCCCATCAATTTAATGGAAAGATTATAATGGTATACTATATTATGGTTCATGTAATCTAGGGGTTGTGTGTATCCAAAAGTATTGAATATATCCAATTTAAATGAAATATTTCAGAAAATATCAGAGTGTTAAATTATTCCAAACATAAAAAAATTCCATCCCTTAAATTTATAGATTAACACCCCATGAAAATATTTGTGTAGTTCTTTACAATAATTTTATCAGGTTCTCTCGTTGAATATTCTATACAACTATTTATTCAATGTACCTTTACCATCTGGGTTGTTAAATTTTAAAAATTATTTTCTAGTGTTCAAATTTTGGATTTTTTTTCACATTAAGAAAGATTAGTTTATAATTCTATTTCATTATATTTAATAAAAAAACAGTAGTCCTAGTATTTATTAACTTAACAATGATATATGGAACACATCAAGCACATTAGAGAGACTTATTATAAGTTTCAATGGGTAATCCACAACTATTATTCCTTAAAAATATCAAAATTAACCATGTACTTAAGGCTCAATTACCCTTTCATTTGGATCCTTATAACTCCCTTCTATGGAAATAATTTCATGAAAAAATAACCTCCCACTTCAAATTCAAAATCCTTCCACCGATTATTACAATAACTATGTAACCTTCTATGTGATTATAAAATTTTACTGTAAATGGTAAATACCATTATCATTGTTTTTTCAATATGTTCTTTACCTATACACTTCAATTCACCGACTCCATCCCTACTTGTTGGAGTATGAAATATCTTTCTATATAATGATTTATACAGTGAAATTTGAATAGATTAATGGATTCTTTTATTATAGTAGAAATAAACCAAAGGAATATACTTATACCACATACCTTGAAATTAATATAATTCTGAACTCATCAAGGATTATAATGATTGGAAAGTCCATCCATAATTTTGATTATTTTGTGAATAATATGTGGTGCTCAAATGAAGCCAGTTATTTGGAGCCTTTAATGGATTTTATATAATTTTAACATAAATAATGGATCATTATTACACATCATTGAAATAGGATCACCAAGAAGTCATACATCTTTAATAATATAGATTTATTCAAAAAAAATATTGAGGTAAATATAATCTTATTGAAATAAAATGTTCATATTTTGTAAAGAGATCTTCAATTCACCATATTGCATAATCTTTCTAGGATTATTTGATAATATAATGAATGGTCTATATTAGGGTACTCATATTTCCATATAGGAATAGGTAACATTTTCATGACTAACCTAGGATGATGTTTATTATCCATAACTTATAGAAAAAACAAATATATTTCCACATAATCAAAAATTTCTCAAATCATATTTTCCCACCAGAAATATTCTTTCTAATCAATAATCAAATGGCTACGACTAGGGTGTATACTGATATTTGATAAATGTGAATCTTATAATTATTCACATTTAGTATCGGGTACAGATGGAACACATTATATCGTTCCAAATTTATAAATCCACCATTTATATATTAATTATAACAATTTCCAATTATTCATAACATTAATTTTCATTTAAAAATTCATATCTTTTATATGAGACTTTTTTTTAATAAATATTGTTTTTATATATTTTTAAAAAATAGTGATTCCTCACCCTCATTAATAATTCATTGATCCAAATTTAATAAATCCGTGAACATTTAATAGCTACAAATCCACATTTTTCTTAGGAATCGATGATCATTCCTTCTCAATTAGTCATGTACATTATGTTTAATCTTTTGGAAGTAGTGTATTGATAAATTCTATTGTTTAGGTAGATCAAGTTATCTTGTTTCTTCATTTCGATCCCTATATACGAAAATATATATTTCATACACTAATTATTAATCTATATTTGACAATTTATCCATATAGATATTGTTTCTATATCACCATAGAATATATTAGGAGTTCCCACAGAATATAATAAGTTGGATATTTTTTTAATGAGTATTTAACTACCTTCATTCATTGGCATTAACATCATCTTACTACATAAGGACATCACCATGCTTAATCTCTGATTAATCCCCATATATAAAAAAAACTATCATTTATTAATTATATTGTGAAGATCATATTATTCAAAAATATATTCATCAATTTTTAAAAACATTTCATATATTCCATTTTCTATATAAATTTAAACCATATACAATTAGTATATGATAATGGGTTAACGAATTAATATTTTTTACAAAAAAAATATAGCAACCAAAAAAACCAATCCCACTACAAATTTCAATTATATTTATTGAAGAAGGGAAATATTGGAATGAATTTTTGTTCCCATAATCATTTGAGATTCTATCCATGGAGACAACATGGAAATGAAAAGAAAACTATTAAACCCAAAATTTGCGCGAGAAAAATTTACCGTATAATAGTATTTTTCTATGAGTCCTAGGAATGATATGAAATTAATTTTCAAGGTCTTGATAGATTTTCAAATACACCATTATATCATCAATATATACCATAAAAAATCTCAAAAATATTCATTAAATACATTTTTCATTATATATAGAAAAAAAGAGGGAGAATTATAGAATCCATTTGGAATTACTATAAACTCATTAAATCCGTACCTCCTTTTTAATGATGATATAATAATGTCTCCCTTCCATATATAAATGGATTAAACCTATAATTAATTCCAATTGATGAACGTTATTGAGATACAAAAAATTGATCGAATTAGTCATCAATAAAAGGAAGAAGAGGCATGTTCTTTATCATAATAAAATTTATTTAAAACTAATAAATGAATAGACATATAGATATGTATTCCTTTTTTAAATAAGGAGTATGGTTTACCCAAGATTAAACACTACGATGTATAAATCCATTATTACAAAACTCCTTTACCTTTTTTATTCAATTACACTAATTCCAATGTGGAAATTCTGTGTAGAGTTTTTGGGATTGGTATTTAGTTATGGATTAAATCAATAGAAAACTCAATATTATTATCTTTTATATTTCAAGGAAATTCCTAGGGAAATACATCAATGTATTCATGTAAAATATGTACATTCTCAATTTTATGATTTCATTTTCAATCCAAAGGTTTCCTCTACTATTTTTCTCCAATAATTAATTAAAAGAAATAATGGGGTTTTATGTAATCATGACTATTATAATGAAGCCTCCCTTATAAATATATTTAATTCCAAATCATATTAGAAAAAAGAATCATCTTTTATTTCTAATATTATTTTAATTATATTTCTAAATCCATTTCGTACCCCAGATTATATAAAAATCCACCATAGTTATAATAAAAAGGCCCAAAAATTAGGTACTTTAATGCGTCATAATGGGAAATAGATGAAATATATTTATTGTAGTGAGACCTATACTAGGATTCTTGAATGATAACTCCCTTATTATTTGGATATGAAAATATTTAATTTTATTTAAAAACATGGGATACATAAAATAGTTTTATAATGTTGAATCAAATAAATCATTAATAAATTTTAAAAACATGGTTAATGTTCCAACCAAGAAATCTTTAGGAAATTCATTACCAATTTTTTTGGTCACAAAATGTTAGACATTATCCAATGTACTTTTCTTGGTATAATTACCAAGAATTTAAGGACAATAATTTTCATAGTTCCCCAAATCTATATAGTTGAAGCATTAGACATTGGTATCTTTGTTCATACTCTTTCATTGAAAATAACAATGTCCATTATCTTAAAACATTAAGAAGAAATTTCTAGAAATCATGTTCTCCAGTGTTTCCTTTCACATTTATTACAAGTTGGAAATTCTACGCTTTCATTATTTAATTTTACCATATTTCTTTCTTGTGAGTGCTGAAATTATGTTTTCTTATATCAGTTTACATAAATGTCATTTGTATTTGATAATTTATTCACTTTATTGATATAACATAATACCATATGATTTCATCAGAAGATGGTTTGGGAGAATAATCTGCTTCAAAGTATTAAATTTTTTACATTTAATAATTGGTAAATAATACTCTTTGTTTTATCTATATTTTCTACATCATGCATTTTGTCTTATACATATGAATTTTCATTCCATGTTCGTTAATTTCTCACAAAGAAAATAATTTTCCATTAAATGTGCATAAAAAATACTTTTATTCCTTGATAACGATTTATTCCATATTATTTGGGGTTTGAATCAATGGAAAACATTGATCTAAATTCCCATAGAGACAATACACTTCCATGAAAACCTATACCTTTTATTACTTCCCAATGTGAGAAATATATTCTCCATGGAGCTTATCCATTTTTCAGCTGCAAATGGATTTACAGTTATAATTAATGATTGAGGTTTCTAATGAATAATGTTGTAAAACATTAATACACAAGAATGTGCGTCAGAATTCTGAACTGAATGGGAATTGTTATTGGTCATTTACGACATATTATTTCTAAAAAATAGTTATAATATATTAAGCTGAAATTGTACCTATAATTGATGCTTTATTATATTTATTGTGATGGAAATACCTACATGGATTATATACATTGATATGGATTTAATTCTATCAACTATGTGACATTTAAATGTAATAGAACATGCTACATTATATCAAAAAATTATGAATAAATGTATTATTTCAATTATTGTTAATCACATAATATAAATTGAAAATTGTGTTTCTAATATTCTTAAAATCATAATATTGGGTTCTTTGAGAATATCATCAGAGTCATTCATCGGGTTACATTCCATAATCTATGGTTTCCTACATATATTTTCCATGGCTTCTAATAAAATCTATATGATAAAAACACTATGACCGTTACTCTAGTAGCCTAGAATATAAGGTTATATTACTATAATGGCAATAGAACAAGGAACGATATCCTAATGGATTGATATGTTTTGTAGTATTGTAAAACTAGATTCATACTTCAATATCACATTAAAATTGGAAAAATAAAATTAAATTTAGTATTTTATCACAAATAAAATTATTACATGTAGTATATCCATAGAGAGTAATCATAATATACATTCTAGAAACATGTTGAATGTAAACATATGAATGGTGAGAGCTTAGACGCTTAGTAAGGGTATTCATGTATTGGAATGTAACTCATATTATATAAAATATGAATAATATAAACAATATTAAAATAATAAAATACTTCATTCACATATTATAAATTAATTTAATCTATACCTATTACCAAAAATGTAAATTAGTAATTTAAAATTAATCGCATCATGCCATTGAGGTGTTTGTTCGCATGCACACACAAGTGACGTTATAATTTTCCATCACATTGTATTGTAAGAAGGTATATGTGATATTATAATTATATAAGTATAATTATGTGACAATTATCCTTTCTAATAATTATAATCTATCATAATATGTATATAATAAATATGGGGGCTAAAAATTTATTCCATTTATATGTTTAGAAGATAATATGTTTATACATAGGAGTGATACATTTAATTCTTATTTGATAAGAAAGAGGTTGAATAATAATTATTTAATAACAAAAATTAAATTACATAATATTGATAATATTTAATATATTATATTAGGATTAATACCATATATATATATACGGTAATGAATAAGTAATAAATTTAATCAGTTAAGGTTATTACCTCTTTCTTGAATGAACTCCTTTAGATCTCCAATTTAGTGTTCTAGTAATGGTATTTTGGTAAAAACAACTAGAATATTGATGTGTAATTATATATGGGATTTCTATATGATATTTTCCTGATAGCAGGCTAAATGTGTTATTATAAAGAGGAAGGAGGGGCATTAATTTATTAAGAATGGGGAGTGCACACTCGTAATATCATAGAAGAATTAAATATAATAAAATCATTCTATAAAAACGATTCTAAATGTCAATGAATTATAAAAACATTATATAGTGTTAAAATATCAATAGAAAATGATATTTTTATTGGTTTTTAGTGTCATTTTATATAATATGTTATTTATTAATCCATCTGTTATTTTTTGACCATAACAGGAATATAAAAATATAATAATAATGATGTTTAATAATGTTAAAATAAATGGAACAATTACTCATTTATTAACCATGGATGATGTTTTAAACCACCGTACATTCACTTGAAAAAATATAATTTTTTATGAATTTTTATTCATTTCATATATTATTATTTTTTATAAAATTTCATTAATGTTAATTATGGAACTATATATATATAATTTGAACTTAATTACACTAAGACAATGAATAAATTCAGATATAATAAATGTAAAAATCACTAATATATATTAATCTAAAAAATTATTTGAATGTTATAACTCACTCATATTATATAACTATTAATATTTTTATAAATAATTATGTTCAATTAATTGAAAAAAATATTATATTGGCTATACACAATCTTTTAAGGAAATTATTTAATCACAATAATTAATAAGTAATTTTAAATTATTAAAATAAATTCGTTATTCAGAATGTTTAAATTATTATTCTTTAATAAATTCCTTTTTTCATATGTGAACACATAAGAGATATTTAAAACTAATAGGATGAGATTTTGTAAATTTTTTTGATTGAAAATTATATAGGTCATTTTCAAATAAAGTTTTCCAGAAAACAATTGTATTTATATCCAAAGGTGATAATGGTATAATTTTATTCATATAATAAGAATTAAGATGAAATTATGTGAGCTTATGATTTACTAATATACTAGACTAACCTAAATTGAAAATTATTGAGGTTCGAAATTTACTATGTTTAGTATTCATTGTGAAATTTTTTAAAAGGGTATTATTTATAAAATTGAGAATCTTAAATCCAAATATGGAGTCCTTTTTATCAAAATATATTTTAGTTATTTGAATAATAATATTTTTAAATAGTCATGAAAGACACAAAAAAAATCACTTTTTAGAAAAATAAATTTATAAATATAATACATTATTTAGGTTCAGCACATTCCAAAAACATATATATGAATTTTTTAAAAAATTATTTCATATATATAAATATATTTATTATATAAAATAACAAAAATGTAGTTATTAATTTAATTTTTTAATGTAAAAACACATTGCACATACAAAAATATTTTACCATATAAATAGTTCTCTTAATTTTAAATACTGTTAGTTTTTATTTATAATCAATTGATAACCATTTAATTATATATATATGATACACAATTTACTATTAAAAATAATTCTTATTCATACTGTCTGCTTTAGTGTCATATTTATAATGGTATACTATATTATAGTTTATGTATACTTGGGGTGGCGTGTGTTATAAGACATAAAAAATATTTATTGAAAAATAAATATCTCATAAATTTTCAGGGTTTCAAATTATCGGGTGATTTTACCACTATTATTAATCTATATAAAAAATAAATTTCTTGTATCTCATTTGAAGAAGTATCAACCCGATATTGATCATAATATTTTAAGGGACTATGGTGATCATTCACAAGAGGGTACTATTTTGAAGGATACAATTCATATTATGGATAAACCATAGAAATTCATACATTAAAATATTATCTATGAATTGTTATTTTTCCATAGATTAGTCTGATTTTGGAAGATATATTGAAACATGAATTTATTATGCTAGAGAAATGGGCATAACTATTCTAAAAAATAGATATATACATCATTACATGGATGGAAAGGCTTTAGAAATATAGCATTTAACAACCCAATGTTTCAACTACATTACCATTTTATTATGTGTAGTTATGTTATATAAAACTAGGATTATGCTTCAGATTATTTTGGTTGGTTTTGAAGTGTTTTGGAATCGTTTTTAAAGGTTAATGTTTTGACAATGGTATAAGGAAACCACTTATCTTCTCTACAAAACCATAAAATAAATTCATGGATTCACTCAGTTGGAACATGGATTTATTATTGTTCTGGAAAACCATGAAGGTTCAACATGAAGTAATTTGATTAGATATAGAGGGAAACCACAATTGGTTCATGATTTAGCAAACCATGTGGGTGTGTGAGGGAGGTATTCAAGATAGAAACACATTAATGGTTAGCATACTATTTCTTAAACAATGTGTCAAAACCATGTGCCATGAATTTATTATTATGAGAAGTATACTTTAACACTATTTGATCCATAAAATGCTCATTTTTCTTCTCATATCTCTGGCTATCATAGTCTTATCCTTTTCCTTTAATTAAATGTATTCAAAAGGTCATTTTTATCAATAAATGTATGTGGGATCATCTAAATTAATGGTATGTATCTATTTTAACTCTTTATACATATATAATTTTATCTTCCCTTACCCAAAACATTAGATACAATGACTTGTCATATGTTTTGAGGAGATATATATTGGATCAATTGAAGGGATGTGTTTTAAAGACAAGATCCTGTGTTTTCATTATACCTATCATTATTTTTGTCACCTATCGATATTCTGGTAAAATTTATAACACTCTATTATTATTTTTAATTAGAAGGTTCTGATTTATAAACTCCGACAATGCATTTTTTAATAGATTACCCTATTTTTATTTTTATTTTATAAATCATTCTTACCATGGATTAAATACAATCATAATTCCTATCTTCTATGTGGTTTATGTTTCAATTTATTTTCTTGAGTATTGGGGAATCATTTATTTTAATTCTTTTTTATGAAACATTTTATTTAAATTCTTTTATGAATAAGTAATATTTTTTATCCAAAGGAATTATGACATATGGTATTGTAATACTTGTTTATGTCTATTTATGTTACCTTATAAGAGGCCTTATCAAAAGAAACATGGTTCTTGGTGTAAACATGAACTGTGAAAGTGATTATCACCTTATGGTGATAGGGTTATGGATGGATCTATAACACCCCCAGATTTTATGATAAATTTCTTTTTAAATAAAACTAATTTATGTGAAAACACTCTTTACACATGAAATTGTGTTTAATTAAACATTAAAAAAAATTAAAATAATAAAATGTTAAAATTTCATCAATTTTTATCATGTCGTTATAATTTTAGGTTGAATTTTTTGGATTTTTCTAAAATGTTGTTTTTAGCGAATAATGATAAATATCAGTTTTTGTAAAATTTTCATTTCTTTTTTTTAAATCAATAAATTTAAGGAACCAATTATATTTTCAATTAATGTGATATAATATCCATTTTTTAAATAATAATTTAATATATTCCTTTAGTAATATCATTTTACATGGTTTTTATACTATTCCATATTTAGGATTAAAATAGATTTTTTCCAGAAAACATTTTGTCATTGCAATTTCTGGATTTAATTTAATATTTATTTTTAAAACACATATAAATTAAAATTGGTAAAATTGATTCCTTATTTGGAATCCAATGGTTCAAATTTTTAAATAAGGAAATTTTATTTTTAGACATTATGAATAGATAACATGGTAAAATTTATCACCTTATTAAAGGGAAAATTAAGTTATTAAGGATAACATATATTACGATAAGAATTAAATTTCATTAAAGCAGGTGAACTGATTTAATTTTTTGAGTCTATTTTCTCTATAATATAATTTTTTTTAAAATATGACCAGTTTATTCCATTTAACATTGGTAGTCATCTTTAAAATATTTAAGAAAAACATAATTTAAAATTTTTTATATTCCATCATTAAATATCCATAAATATTTTTATTTGGGTAAAAAAACTTATTTTCAATTATAAATGGTTATTTTAAATTATTCTTTTATTTATTGTAATTATTTTCAATTCTTTCATAGTGTATTTCCTGTGCATCCACAACTTGGTATGCATAGACAAGATGCGGTTGTTACCCCATATTCCTACTTCCCAAAGGTGGGAGACAATCATCACTTTAATCGGCGACATATGATCCTTTATCAAAACAGGATGTTGGGATATTGGTATTCCATTATGTGTATTCTTCCTTAGAATTATTCACCAAACTCGTGTCTCCGCCATATATTATGATTTGTTCATGAAAATCAATCTCAGTTACATCTATTTGAGGATTTTGGTTAATTATGCTTATTCAGTTTCGGAATTCTTTGGGGTCTTGAAAGGGAATCAATTATAGGACAAGAGAGTACTTAGGTTGGGTGTATCTGCTATATCTAGATGTTCGGAACATTGTTCACTTGTATTCTTCTTCATAATAGAGAATCACATGGAGTAATCCTTACGTGAGAAACCAATAGTAGCCTTTGTTGGCAACAAGGTATTTGATGGAAAAGGAACATCTTTCAAGGTGTTCTCCTAAGCTATCCCATGATAGAATGGGGCTGTACTGTCAGTAAATTTACGATTTTAATCTTTCTTTGGAGATGTTATCTCATGTTTAAGGACTTGTGGAGATGGGAGATGCTGACCAAGAGGCCCTATAGAGCTGGATTTGGGAGGTGTATCCCTAGGATGGTACAAAATAATGTTTAGTACATGTATGGATTAGAATGCCCCATAGAGGTGGATCTAGGAGGTTCATATCATAAATGCAAGATGGAACACCCAAAAGGGTGATTATATATCCCTTAAAGGTGGATCAGAGAAGTACACCCCTAGGAGGGGGCACCAAGAATTACCATTGGTCGGGAATTATCCTCTGGGAGGCATCCTATATAATCTGTTTATGATATGGGTATCAAAACCCATGTAGTTCAATGTATGGTCTATGAAATATCCATGGAGGCTTACCATCACAAGATGATTACTCTAGGATTGATTCAGGTGGGTTTCAGGCCTTAATGTTTCTCAAGGTGCAGTTAAAATCGAGGAATATGTGGATGAGGCTTACATATACAAGTTGTCAATGTTGGTGGCATGATCTCACCAGAATATAGCGAGTCAGGTAAAATCGGGATGTATATGTATGTCTTATGTTGAATGGATTGAATTTATAGGGGTGTTGGGTTTGGACCTAATGAGGCTTCCTACATATCCCAATTTTCTAGGAATAAAATACCATATAGTTTATAATGGGGTTTTGGGACTTACACATGAGGCGGTGGCCAATGTAAATGGATCATATGGTTATGTCTTAAACATGTAAGCTTCCAAGATAAGGTCTCATGAAAAGGATTTAAACAAGAGGTGTTCCCTTTGTATGGGAATATTAGGGCTTATTCATGAGAGAATCCCATGGAAGTGGAGGTTGGATGTCCTGACCACTGTTAACCTTTATATTCACTCGAGTCATGTTAGATATGATAAATAATAGGAATAATTAGACCAGATAGGGAGTCATGAATGATGTGACAATGAATATAGGTATGGGGATTACACATGGAATCTACCTAAGGAGAATTTTATTCCATGGTGAGGATGGTCTCATTTTTTATGAGGATAATAAGGACCCGACCTTAAACATTACATAATCTTAAATTAAATGAATAATTCACATTGATGATCTTTTTAGGTTTAGAGATTTAGAGAATCAGGCCATAACTATTAAAATACATATAAAAAATTACATAGTCAACACTTCTACTCAGTTTCCTTTTTAAAAAAAATTAAAAACTCTTGAAAAAGAGTCATGTCTATCCCCATGTTTTATATAGCATGACTTTTCCATGATCCCATCCTTAACCTTATTCATATTTAGGTCCTCTGAAAAACATTTCAAAACATGGGATAAGCATTAAAATCTCTATAAGGTTTATAAAACAAAGAATGAAAACACTAGTTCATCATTTCATACATAATATAAGGTCTTTGACATAACTTAAGAAATCATAAGATTTACGAATAACACATCTAAAACATAAATCATAAATGTAACTTGTGGCATCCATATCATACTTACATTTTAGCAATCACAACAGCATAAGGAGTTACATTCGGAATACCCATCATAGTATATTCCCTAAATCTCTTTGGAGAAACATTCACATTTACCTCCATCACTTTACTCATTTCATTGGAGAGCTATCTCGGGCTCACCCACCAAATATTTATCATGGAACCACCATCATAATTAACAATGCCCAAGAACCGTAACATGTTCATAATACATAAAACAACAATAAAGGAAAGATAAAATTTCCATATTTCAATCACAATATATCATTTAAATATATTGACATAACAAATCCATTACCAAATCCATTTTCCAACCAAAACATGCACAATAGTTTATTATATTTATTTTCCTTTTAAAAACATTACGACTTATTATGGATGCCATATGATCAAATAATACATTTGCTGGGGAAAAGGAAATTGTCACCACTTATGTTAAAAAGATTTTTTTAGTAAAATGATTCATAGAAAAATCTTCTCTTTGAATGAAATGAAATGTTGAAGGAGTTTTTGTAGTGTATAAAATAATGTTGTGTATTAAAACTAAATATGCCCCAAAGAAAGGAGATTGAGACGATGTCCCTTAACTCATGTTTGACTAGACCAGTTGGTTCTCTAATCTCCTAAATAATAAACTAAAGTTAATATCTACTTGATTAATAACCTTTTTAATGTTTATTATACTTTTTATATAACTTATTCCCATATTATAAATATTATGTAATCATTTATGTTAATAATGGTCATTTTGTCTATATTTGGTACTTGAGTGAAAAATAGACTTCATATAATTATAAGTTTTTACGGTGGTAAAAATGTATTATATCCGAAATTATATTCATGATTTAGTTATCATATATATCATATATATAAATTATATACATGTATTTATAATATTACATAAAATTTGGAGGTAATAAATGAAATGCACTGTTCATAGAGACAATAAGTCGTACGTACGAATGAACGCTACTTACATTTCGATTTCTAATTTTAATGGAATTTAAAAATAATGATACAATGTTATATTATAATTAAAGTATAATATCGTATATAATATCATTAAATACATCCTTTATAAATGACACATATGGCATTAACGATTCCTTTCTCTTTGTGGGGGTGGTAGTCCACATTTCCTCAAATGAAATTATCTTGTTTACCAATAATGGAAACCAGAAAGGTATGATATAAATGAAAAATTCAGAAGCATAAAAAAAAATAAACATAATATATATCATATGTAAATATAGTTCTATCATTATGGCTCCAATTATTGGTGGTAAGATATAATTGATCAATCGTCGTTTTGTGTGGCATTTGTTTGACATCCAACAAAACAATATGTTCAATAACAATTAGTTGGAGTTGTTTGAAAGTGTAGTTCGAATATTTATGATAACAAAATACTATTATATTAAGGATTCTGGTTTTGTGTTAAAGAAAAATAATAAAAAGATTTTAGGGGTTGGAGAAGTAAAATAAAAGAACTGAATTTAAGAGAAACTGTTACATTTAATTCAAGAAATTCCCTTTGGTTTTAATGAAAAAGAATTTTTGAAGTACCTTATACCTATGTTAAGGATTCTATGTGGAATATTGGGATCTTAAGAGTTTATTTGGGTAGGGTTTGTATGATCCAAGGGGCATGAGAGGTGTGAGGATTGGTTTAGAGGTGAGGGCTTTTTATAAGGGGGAGGAGGGGCTCTTTAGGAGCGTGTGACAATATTATTTTATTATATAATGTATTCAGATTATAAATGTCTAAAACATATTAAAGTCGAAGTTTATATGAGTAATGGTCAAATTAAATTCATTAAATAATAATTATACATGTTTTATATATTTTTTATTCATTATAAAATTATTTATTTAAATCATTTATTATTGAGGTAAACACTGAATCATTATTGTGTCATAAATATTTTGATTTATTTGAGATCTAAAAATTATAAAAAAATCATCATATTTTATGAAATATATTTATCTTTTTAATGAATATTTATAGATTAAATAATAATTTATATAAATTTATGTAAAAATTAAATTACTAAAAGATATTAGTTTATGTCATTTTTTCAATACTTTAAATAAATTAAAATAAAGTGTCATTATCACTCTTAAGTGGCTCCATGGGGTCCCAAAAAAGACCCATGGATGCCCATGGCCGGACATGACTCATCTAATATGGTTAGGACAAGTATTAAGGCAATTTTTTATTATTATGATATTCTTTTTACCTTGAATTTACCTATTTACCTTTAACTGCAGTAAATAAAAGTCAAAAGGTATTATTCACCAAAAATTATTTTCATCTTATTGAACAACATTGTACATACTAATAAAAACCATGTATGTAATATTTTCTAAATTAAATTCAAAATGGTGGTAAAATTTCATTTAAATGAAAATGTCTATTTTTAACTACTACTTAGTGGTTCCACTATTCATCAAAAATTGAAATTTTACAGAAAACAACCAAAAATTCAGCCCAAGCTATACTTGATATTCTAAATTCAGAAATGATTTCTATTTTACCAATTTGAAAACAGAGAAGTTTGATTAATTAATATAAAATTAATTCATGTTTTCAAAACAAAAAAGTGTGTTTTTTAGAAATATTAATTATCAAATGATTGACACTTGTTTGTGTCCAATTTTAAAGTTAAATTAAATCCAATGACCAAAATTGGATTGAATGGATAAAATATAATCTAGTTAAAGTTTAAAACCTATTAAAAAGGTAATCAAACCACATAAATAATTTATATTAAATGGAAGTTTTGAATTAAAATACAATATTTTCACTATTCAACAAAATCATGAATTTTATTAGAAATATACCAAAAAATTACCCAAAGTAATATTGATGTCCCGATTCTGAAGAATAATTTAATTTTGTCAAATAGAACATATAAAAGTGATAGAAACTAGATTTAATGAGGGTTCTCCATAAAAAGGTGGTAAATCGACCTTTTAAAAAATATTAGAGTATTTGTGTATAAAATTAGATTAATTCAAATTTTATGCCTATAAAATTTATTGGATAAATGTAAAAACATATACCAAACATGTATAATAATATTTTAGTTAGTTATATTCATTCCCACAAATACAAGGGCCATGCATTAAACACATTTAATCTAATATTATTATATTATTAGTGAGAATCATAAGATTTAAAATAAACCAATTGTTGTGTATTGGGTATTCCATCGAGAATATAAATCCCATTAAAGTAAAATTAATATTTAATTCACAAATATGAATAATAATGAAAATTTACTATTACATTATTTACCTGGGATGTTACATCCCCCCGTTTCTAAATTGCGTCCCTACAATTTTTATTCACTTATCAAATAAGTGGGATTATTTTTACCTCATAGCATTTTCAGATTCCTAGGATTCCACTTCAACCATATGGTGTTTCCACAAAACCTTTACATAGTGAATCACCTTATTCTGCAACACTTGATCTCTTTGGTGAAGAATCAGGATTGGATGTTCCTCATAATAGTGATTTTCATCCAACTAAACTACCTGTTAACATAAAAGATGATATAGATAAGGGATATACATTCTCAACATTGAAACATGAAAAACATTGTTTACCTGGGATAACATGGAGGTAAATCCACTCTGTAAGAAAATGATCCATCTTTATCTAGGATTTCATAGGGTCCAATGAACTTCAGACTCATATTTTCTTTCTTACCAAAACTCATGACACTTTTCCTTGGAGATACATTGAGAAAGACATGATCACCTTCCTCAAAAGAGGTATACATCCTCCAATTATCAACATAACTTTTATTCCTTATCTAAGCAGTTCTCATGTGCTTCAAGATCAACTATCCCTTTTCTGACATCTCGTCTACAAATTATGGTCCCATAATCTTCCTTTGACCTATATCACCCCAAAAAGCTAGAGTTCGACACCACTTTCCATATAATGCCTCAAATAGAGTCATCTGTATATTTGAATGAAATATGTTATTATAAGAAAATTCATCGAAATAAATATGTTAGTCCCAAAATACCTGGTAATCCAGTGAAAAATCATGTAGCATATCCTCCAAGGTCTGAATTATTTGTTCTGACCACCCTTCTGATTTTGGATGAAAAGATCTACTAAAATTTTATTTAGAACCCAATGACTTCTGAAGGCCTTTCCATAAGATAAAAGCAATCTTGGGATTAAGATTATATACAATGGATAGGGGAACCCCATCCATCCTTGCAATCTCTTTAATATACAACTGAAAAAGTTGATCTAGAGACATTGTATCTCGAATTGGAAGGAAATGAGCAGAATTAGTCAATCGTTCTACAATTACCCAAATTGAATTATTACCTAATGATGTCTTTTGTAATCCCACAATGAAGTCTGTGGATATATTTTCCCATTTCCACTCTGGCACTGGTAAAGAATGAAGAATCACTTTTTGTAACTTCCACTCAACATTAACATGTTGAAAAGTAAAACATTTCATAGTAATATCAGAAATAGATCTTTTCATTCCATCTCACCAGTAATACTCTAAAAGACCTATGTACATCATAGTGCAGCCAGGATGAACTGAAAACCGAGAACTATGAGCATCACGTGACAACACATTCTTCAACTGTGAATTACAAGGCAGAAATAATCTCTTCCCAATCCTAAAAACACAATCAATATCAATATTAAATACATGAAACTTACCCTCCTGAACAAAATATATTCTTCTCTACAACTAACAGTAATCCTTCTGCGCTTGATTTATTGTATCTAATAGAGGTGATTTCACTGACACCTAAAACAAGACAGAAAAATTTCTTGCACCAACATCTTCTATGCCAAAGTTCCTCAAATAAAAATCCAAAGGATCTCATTCCAAATGTAGCATGGTTAATGAAGCATTACATTTTCAACTAAAAGAACCATACACTTTATTTTAATTTCCCGGATGGTAAAGGATCATGCAATCATAATCCTTGATTAATTCCAACCATCTCCTCTGTCTAATTTTCAATTAATTCTGAGTTAATATATACTTAAAACTTTTTTGGTCATTGTATATTTCAAATTTTTCTCCATAAAAATTATGCCTCCATATTTTTAAAGCAAAAAACAACAGCAGCTAGTTCGAAATCAAGTTAAGGGTAATTTAACTCATGGGGTTTCAACTGATGTGAAGCATAAGCAATTACCTAATCATTCTGCATAAGGACACAACCAAGTACATTCAACGAAGAATTACAGTAAATAAAAAACTCACCATTTCTAGAAGGTAGTATCAATACTAGATCATTCACCAATATTCCTTTCAATTCATGGAAACATTCATCACATTTTTTTCCAAATGAAAATAAATCCTTTTCATGTTAACATAGTTATTAGACTAGATAACCATGAAAAAATCTCAACAAACCACTGGTAATAACCTCCCAAACCAAAAAAACTACGAATATCAGTTATATTTGTGGGTCATGGCCATTCTTCAACAACATTTGTTTTAGAATGATCAAACTTTATGCCATTTTTTTGAAAAAATGTGACCAAGGATAGAAATTTTATATAACTAAAACTCAAAAAATACTTAATTTCACAAATATTTTCTTTTTTATGGTATGAAAGTCAACCATTAAATGAATTTCATTCCCCTCTTTAATTTTAGAATAAACCTAAATATCATTAATGAACACAACTACAAACATATCCAAGAACTCACGGAATATTCTTTTCATAAGATCTATGAATTCAGTAGGTGATTTAGTTAATGAAAAAGGCATAACTGCAAATTCATAATGTCCATATCTAGTAAAAAACACAGTCTTTAGAATTTATGTTTCCTTTACTTTCAATAGATGGTACCACAACCGCATGTCAATCATAAAAAAATACTAATCTCCTAGGAGTTGATCAAACAAATCATCGATATGAGGAAAAAGGTTACTTGTTCTTAAGAGTGATGTTATTCAATGCTCTATAATCAATGTGAAGTCTCATTGAACCATCCTTATTTTTAAAAAACAAGACATGAGCACCTCATGGTGACGTGGTAAGGAAAATGAAACCATTATCTAATAACTCTTGCAATTACTTCTTTAACACTAAAAGTTCAATTTGATCTATTAGATTGGGTGGTTCTGTAATTGGATTGTCGTTAGGAACTAATTCAACAGTAAATTCAAATTCCATATCAGGTATAATACATGAAAAATCATTAGGAAAAACATCAGGGTACTAATTTACTCCTTGATCATTATTAATATGAATAGTTCCTTTGTCTTAAACAATATGTTAATGGTAATATTCATTTCCATAATTTACTAGTTTCCTATATTTTTGATATGTTATCAAAAGAAAGGGTTCATTATTGTACACAAACTGAAAATCATATTTAAAAGAATCTTCATTAGCTATGTAGTCAATAATAGATGATTAACGGTAAGACAATACATACCAAAAATAACATCAAACACTACTAGAGGCAAAATTATAAGGTTTTCAGGTTGATATTTTTACACACAAGGAAGGATGGTTCTATATTTTTTTGTTTCAACATTTCTTCCAGGTGTTTTTACCATAAGTTCAGGGTTTTTATATTTATATGGAATTTCCAATTTACTAGAAATCTTCTCAGAAATGAACAAATGTGTACACCCTGAATCAAACAACACATTGGCATAATTGAAACAAACAAATAGTGAACCTGATACTACTTCATTTGATGGACCATCATCTTTTGAAGTAGTTACAAAGGACATCACCACACATTTCGGCTTGTAGTATGGTTTCAATCCCTTAGTTGAGTTCTTCATTGGATACTCATTTTCATAATGACCCATTTCATTGCAGATAAAATAGTTTTATGATTTTAAATCATATTTTTTTCTTACCATTACCCATATATTATTCAGTGCAATTACATGCCTTATGTCCCATTTTATAAAATCGGTAGCACTTACCAGAATTCAAAAGACATTCCCAATATGATTTTTACCACAATTTTTGCAATATGTAATTTTATGTTTCTTACCATCAAACATTTTTGAAGAGTTCTTCCCTTTCGCCTACCACATTGACATCTTATTCTATGTTTTACAAAGAACACCTAATCATCGACAAACTACGTTTCCAACTTGTCCGCACATTGAAAAATTTCTTCATAACTTTTGAACTCATGAGAATCTAATGCCATTAAATACTATGTATTTAATTTAGATTATAAATGGATGATTTTACTATCAAGATCCCATAAGATATTTGGAGCACACCTTTCTAGTCGAGTGAATTTTTCTTTATAAGTAGCCAGTGAGTCATCCTCCTTCCTCAATTCCAGGAATTGTTTTTCCATCGTAAAACTAACCACCTTAGGAAAAGTTTTCACAAAAAACATTCATTTGAAACCATCCCAATCAAGAGAATAAATCTTCTCACTATCCCTGGTATTTTTCACCATCCACCATCACTGATCAGCTTCACCTTCCAAATGGTAAACAACAAGATTAACCTTTTGATGTTCTGAACACCCCTTGACATCAAAAAATTTCTCCAGTATTTAATCCACCCTTTGGCTAGCATGGGGTCAGATGATCCTCTGAATGGTGGGGAATGTTGACTCATGAAATGCACCACTACTAAAATGTTCCTCTATGGTTAATATAGTTAATATCGTGCATGGATACCACCACCGTTTATAGACTGAGTCAATTGTGCCATTATTGAAACAAACAATTTAGTTCCAATTCCGACCATTTAAGGTTACTGATTTGGAAGTTTTCTTGACTTTTGATGTTGTCTCAAAATAGATGCCATGCTTCCTCTACAGAATCTCATTCTAAACACAAAAATATCTTAGGTGAAGAAACATCTGTAAATGCTATATCATTTCAATATTATCATAAGTTAATTTAACAATACCCTAACACTTAATGTTATCTAAACCAAATGTTGATACAAACTATAAGGACCCAACCTTAAATAGTACATAATCTTGAATTTAATGAATAATTCACATTGAGGATCTTTTAATTTGTATAATTCTATAGAATCAGGCCTTAACTATTATATTACATCTCCGAAATTACAAGGTAGACACTTCTACTCATTTTCCATTTATTCATAAAATAAAAAATCTTTAAAAAAAGAGTCAAGTCTAGTCCCATATTTTAGATAACATGTCTTTCCCTTGATCTTATCCTTGACCATATTCATCTAAAGGACCTTTGAAAAACATTTAAAAACAAGGGATGAGCATAAAAATCTTATTAAGGGTTATAAAACAAAGAAAGAAAACATTATTTCATCATTGCATACATAACGTAATCTATTTTACATACCTCATGAAATCATAATATTTCTGAATATCACATATAAAACATAAATCATTGAGGTAACTTGTTCCATCCATATCATACATACATTGTAGCTATCCCAACTACATAGGGAGTCACATTTGGAATATCCATAAAAGTATATTCCCTAAATCTCATTGGAGAAACATTCATATTTACCTCCTTCACATTTCCCAATTAATTGGAGAGCTATCTCTGGCTCACCCACCTTAGGTTTATCACAGAACCTCCCTTATAAGTAACAATTCCCAAGAAACATTACATATTCATAACACATAAAACAAACATAAAGGAAAGATAAAATTTTCACACCTTAATAATAGAATATCATTTAAATATATTGACATAACAAATCAATTAACAAAACCATTTTCAATAACAAAACACTCAAATGATTATAGGGTATTTATTTTCCATTTAATAAAATTACAGATTGTTGTGGAAGCCATATGATCATAAAATACTCACTGTAGCCAAAAGGTCATTTTCACAACATATGTTAAAAAGAAATATTCTTTTTTGTAGTTTAGTAAAATGCTTCATAGAATTAGATTCCCATTTAATGTAATGAAAATTAAAAGGATTTTATACATTTTATAAATGAAATTTGTGTATTAAAATAAAATATGCCTCAATGAAAAGAGATTGAGACGAAGTCCCTTACCTTGTGTTTGAATATACCCATTCATTATTTAATATATTGAATAATAAACTAATGTAAAATTTTAATTTCTTAAGAAAATTTTCAAGTTTATTATTCATTTTATATCAATTATTACCATGTTATAAACATTATGTAATCATTTATGTTAATAATGGTCATTTTTTCGATATTTGGTACTTGATTAAAAAATGGACTTCTTATAATTAAAAGTTCTTCATGTGGTCAAAATTTATTACATTGAAAATGATATTAATTATGTATTTATCATATATATCATATATATCCAGTATATACATGTATTTATAATTGTACATAACATTTGGTGGTAAGAAATGATATGCACAGTTAATGGAGACGGTAAGCCGTACGTACACATGAACGTTACTTTAATTTAAATTTATTATTTTAATGGAATTTAAACATAATGATACATATATATGTTTTTATTATAGTATAATATATTAAATAATATCATTAACTTCATCCTTTATAAGTCCCACATATTTCATTAACAAGTCATATCACTTTGAGGGGGCGGTAGTCCGCATTTCCTCAAATTAAATTATCATGTTTACCAATAATGGAAACCATAAAGGTATGATATATATGAATAATATTGATGAATAATGAAAAAAAAACATAATATATTTCAAATATAGATATTGTTCCATCCTAATTACCACCATGAGATGCGGTATTAGATAATTGAATAATCATCGTTTTGTGAGGCATAAGATTGCCATCCACAGAAATAGTATGTTCTTTACCCATTAGGTAGAGGTGTGTGAAAGTGTAGTTTGAATCATTATCATAAAAAATCAAATTATATTGAGGAAACTGGTGTTTTTATAAAATAAAATAATAAACATAGTTTAGGGGTTGGAGAAATAAAATAAATGAAAAGAATTTAGGAGAAACTGTAACCTTTAATTCGGGTAACTCCCATTTATTTGAACCAAAAGGGCTTATTGATGTGCCTTCTACCTATGTTGAGGATTCTAGGTGTAAGAGAGGGATATTGAGAGATTATTTGAGAAGGGTTTGGATGACCCAAGGTGCTTGAGAGGTGTGAGGAATGGGTTAGAGTTGAGGACTTTTTTTAAGGGGGAGGAGGGGCTCTTTAGGAATGTGTGAAGGTATTATTTTATTATATAATTCTTTTTAGTTTCTAAATGTCTAAAACATATTAAATACAAAGATAATATGACTCATGGTCGGAATATAATCAATAAATCTGAATTTTATTGGTTTTTTTTATTTTATTAATCATTGTAATATTATTTATTTAAATCATTTATTAATGAGGTAAACAATGCATCAATATTGTGTCATAAATAATTTTATTTACATGATGTCTAAAAATTATAAACAAAATACTATAATGTAGAAAATTATTTTAGATTTAATAAAATATTTTTAATTGAAATGATAACTTATATAACCCTATGAAAAAATTAATTTACTAAATAATATTTTCTTATGTCATTTTTTCCCTTTCTTTATTATAATTAAAATAAAGTGTCATTATCACTAATAAGTGGTTCCATGGAGTCCCAAAATAGACCCAAGGATGCCCATGGTCGGTCAGGACTCATCCTATAATTTTAGGACATGCGTTAAGATTATTTGGTATTATTATGATATTCTTTTTTCCTTGAATCAACCTATTTACCTTTAACCACGGTAAATAATAGTCAAAAGTTACTATTCACCAAAACTAATTTTCTTCTTATTGAACCAAATTTTAATTAATAATAACAAAAATGTATTTTGGAGTTTTGAAATTCAGTTCATAGAAGTGGTAAAACTTTATTTAAATGAAAAAGTCTGTTTTTAACAACTACTTAGTGGTTTCATTATTCATCAAAAATTGATGTTTTTCAGAAAACTACCAAAAAATCAACCTACGGAATATTTGATATTCCGAATTCAAAAATGGGTTCTATTTTACCAAATAAAAAACATTGAATATGGATTAATTAACTTCAAATTAATTTCCATTGTCAAAACAAAAAGCGTATTTTTAGGAAATATTAACTATCAAAAGATTGACACTTGTTAGTGTCCAATTTCAAAGTCAAATTAATTCCAATGCCCATGATTCGATTATTTGGTAAAAATATAATATAATTACGCATTAAAAAATATTAATAATATAATCAAAAAATATAAATAAATTATATAAAAAGGCTGTTTTGAATTAAAATACAGTATTTTTCACTATTCATCAAAAAATAAATTTTATGTGAATAATACAAAAAAATTTAACCAAAGTAAATATTGTTGTCCCAATTCTGAAGAAGAATATAATTTTGTCAAAAATAACATATAAATTTGACCATAAATTGATTCAAGGAGGGTTCACCATCAAAAGGTGGTAAATCGACCATTTAATCAATATTAGAGTATTAATTCTTACAATTAGATTAATTCACATTTTAAGAATCTAAAATTTATTAGATAAATGTAAAATCATTTAAGAAAAATTTATAATGTTATTTATGTTACTTCTATTAATTACCTCTAATATAATGACTAGTCGTTAACTACATTTAATATAGTATTATTATATTATTTGTGTGAAATGTAAGATTTCAAAGAATCTCATTGTTGACTATCTGGTAAACCATCGAGAATATAAAACCCTTTAAAGTAAAATTAAAATTTAATTCACAAAAATGAATAATTATGAAAATGTATTATTTCATTATTTTCCTGGGATGTCACAAGTATGATCTCATTCCACTTCACTCATACCAAGAGAATCCTACGAAAGATGGGTGGTCCTAAATCGTGGAAACATCCCACAGTGGAATGAAAATCCCATGGTGACATCCCATAAGGGTAACACCTATTGAACCCCATGTGTGTTGTATAATGTGAGACAATAGTTTAATGTATTCATGTCAAGGATGTTGGTACTAGGTAGTTTAACGTCATGGATCACAGACATGGGGTACTCACTCGTCACCCATTAATTATTCATAACTATTCCACATACACCATTGGGAGGGGCATAGGGGACACCTCACGAGGGACAAAGGAATATCTTCACACAAGATTAAAAGGTTTCATGGAATATGATAGTGCAATAAATAGAGATCCACAAAATAGGGGATCGAATATGGTTTGGTGAAATAAAGGAATGTTGTGGAGCTTAATGGAGGGGGTTCACACAATATTGGTTTCTTTCACTCTAGAGTCAATTTTAAGTGAAATATTGAGATGTTCACAATACTATGGGTGTACACATGATGAGGATTTTACACATACCTCAATTATCCTAATAGAAGTTGGGGGATTATTACAAAACTATGGGAACAATGAATGGAGGAACTATCGAAACCTTTCACATAATATATGTACATTGAGGGATCCATCCTTTCATGATGTCATTGAATAATTTTCATACGTGTAATAGAGTGAAGCTTCAAATTATAGAGAATCACTTAAATGAAATTGGATGGAATTCAAAATGTATTGAGTTCCTTCAGTGATGGTGTGAAAGATTCTAATCATGCAAGAGGTATTTCGAACGTCATTTTTCATAGTCACATCGAGAGAGTGTACAAGGACCTATTTGATGTCGTGATTGTTAAGAAATAGGATTGGGTATGTTCTAGCACCTTATGTGAAAACCAGAATTCTTGTGCGCTCCTGCCTTGGTTGTTTCCATGGTCTTTGTGTAAGGGGACCATGATACATAAAATTTGTCATGAAGTGCATTCCACAAATATGATGATATGGTCTATAGGTATTTGATATATTTTGAATGTTACGTCATGGTATTAGAATGTTATTTTTTTCAATAGATGATGGATTTGAATCGAACAAATATGGATATATCAGAATGAGGTGGTGGGGATTATGTTCCAAAGAATTTTCCCTTGGAATCTAATCTAAATGTGTAATAAAAGTTAGGTTCTAAGGAAATTTCCAAGATCTAGGGTGGTTTGAATTGGGTGCATGAATGTTTCTTCAATGGACATGGAAAACTCCTTAGATGTATGCATAAAGTCATCTCCATGCTTAAATATATGTGGGAGATATGTATAGACTCCTTTAATTTGTTCACAATGGAATATGTCACTCTCCTATGCATAATATAAAACCCAATGCATAGAGAACCCAAATTTGTCCACTTTATTCACGTAGATTCTTCTTCTTCTGTGATGATGCCTTTTCGAAATAGGAAAACCTTCCATTTATGATGACTGATCTTATGTTCACCATCAACCCTAGAAAACTAACATTAAATATTTCAATATTTATCTCTATATCATTTAGATCTACTCAAAATGGAAACCCAATAGGATGCATCTCATATCGAACCAACCATTTACACTAAAAGAGAAGAAATGACTAGAAACCCATTGATTCTTTATGAAATAATGGTTGAGTTAGAAATAAATATGATCCTATCAATGATGACATAGTAATAAGAGGATTATATGTGGAGTGATAATCTTTCGCTGTAGAAATTTGGATTTCAAGATGAACTGATCACCCTGTATTGCGTTGTTTAGTCACAATGATCATGGTTCACATTTGAATATGATCAATCACACTGAAACATCACTAGTCATGGTCATGATTTCTAGGGCCACAAGGGAAAGGATGTCTCTGAGATGAATTGGAGGACCATAAGTGTAATAAGGGATTATCAAGTGGAAGATGAATTCCTAGTTTATTACATATCCTTGTCTTAATGTAGCATGAGGAACAACAACTGTGTTTGGTATAAGGACTGTGATGTGTGATCTAGTAACAAAATCACGAGTGAATGGGCATGGGAATACTGGTTCTATTTAACGTGCAAGGAATACAGGGTGGACTTGCACAACATTGATCTGTATGAAATTTCATGGACATATCAATTCTAATTTTACGGAGAGCATGAGATGTTTCCCGATCTAGTTCATCATTTGTCTCTAAACATGAACATGTTTCACCTCCACCATAGGTATGTTGATATCAGTGTTTTGGATATCCACCAAATTAGTGGAATTTCTCTTGAAAGATTCTGCTTTGATAAGTTCATGGTGCCACAAAGCACTTGGGAGGTCAGTGAGTGGTCTCCTATCATGCATCAACATATTTTTGATGTGGTGAAGGATATGGTAATGAATACACAAAACTCCCAAATGTACATCCAGTTCTAGGCATGGTTATACTTATTTCTCAAGAAGGATCCAAATATGAGAATGTGTGGCCAAGTGAAAAATTGTCTAATAACATTTCCATGTGGGAAGGAATGATCATAATGGTTCATCCTCAAGGAACGATAGTAATAATGTTAGCAGTATATCAGGGATGGAGGTTGGGACCCATTGGTGCGCTACACTGCCTTCCTGGCCACATTAATGAGTGGGTGGAATTTTTTAGTGATAGACACAGTGTAACACCACAATATTTTATGAGATATATTATTTTTTTCATATCTTCTGTTGTACTCTACACCATGATTACTTTGTGCTATACACAACACCGTATTATCTTGTAGTATACACAACCCTATTCTTGGATCATGTTACGGACAATTTCAAGTTCTTTTGATTGTAGTTATTCTATGCAACATTGATTATATATATATATATGTGTGTGTGTGTGTATATAAATGAAATATGGTTGGATTTTGTTATACGAAACAATGAAGGAGTCTTGAAAAACACGCAACCCTGAGTTGGCTTGCATTACACGCAATCACGACCTTCCTCGATAGCGTGTTTTGTACGCAATACCAGGTTTCACAAAACAATGACATATGGTTATAATATTATTATGGACTAGCTGTTATGAACAGTGTTAACTACATTTAGAATTTTATAATATTATTATTCATCTTACACATTTTCTAGAGCATGGTATGTGAAAAAAATAATGTTTTCAGGTAAAATAAGTACTTTTCAAAAAATGATGTTTTGCCGCTTTTTGATGGTGCACCCACTTTAAATCTAGTTTTTGAAATGTTTATAAGTTCAATTTGACACAATATAATTCTTCCATGGAGTATGGATATAAAAATTTGCTTTGGATAAATTTTTCATATTATTCTGATAACTTTAATATTTTAATGAATAGTAAAAAGATGCTATATTTTAATTAAAAACAAATTTTTTCATCGCAATAATTTATATGGTTAGATTATAATTTTAATTGGTTTTAAAGATTAATTAGAATATATTTTTTCCATTTAATCCAATGTTGGTCACTGGAATTAATTTTACTTTGAAATTGGACATAAACAAGTGTCGATCTTTTGATATTTATTATTTCTTAAAAACACGCTATTTGATTTGATAACGGGAATTAATTTTAAAATTAGTTAATTACACTTATATTTTTTAAATTTGAAAAAATATACATCATTTTTAATTCAAAATATCAAATATATCTTTGGCAGAAGTTTTGGCATTTTTCTTAAAAAACGTCATTTTTTATGAATAGGGAAACCACTTAGTTGTAGTTAAAAAACTGACTCTTTCAATTAAATGAAATATTACCACTTCTGTGAATTGAATTTCAAAAATATGACATACATGGTTTTTATCAAGATGTAAAATTTGATTCAATAAGATGAAAATAATTTTTGGTGAATAGTAAAGTTTGGCTTTTATTTACTACGATTAAAGGTATATAGGGTAATTCAAGGTTAAAAGGATATTATAATAATTCAAAATTACCTTAACACTTGTCCTAACCTTATTCGACGAGTAATTCATGACCAGGGTCATCCTTGGGTCGATTTGAGGACCCCATTGAGCCACTTGGTAGTGATAATGACAATTTGGAATGATTAATTTAATGTAATGACAAAATTGACATTAACAAAAATCTTTTTGTAATTAATATTTATAAGGGGTTATATAAATTATATTTTCGACTATAAATATTCATTGGAATTATAAAACTATTACCTACTTGTTGGTATTTTTTTATAAATTTTAGACATCATATAAATTAAATTATTTACGACACAATAATGATGCAGTATTTACCTCATTAATAAATGATTTAAATAAACAAGATTATAATGATTAAACTATTATCCAAAATATGTCCAATTCGGATTGGATGATTTTATTTCGACTACGAGTCTTCTTATATTCATATTTAATGATTTTTTACCTTTTGAAACCGAAGATAAGTTTATAATAAAATTATATTTTCACACTTTCCAAAAGAGCCCCTCCTCCCCCTTATAAAAGGAGACCATTTCTATCCAATTACAGTCACCTCTCAAGACATTTGGCTCGTCCAAACAATGCCCAATTAATCTCCTTACCTACCTCTCCTCCCCCTAGAAGACTTAACTTTTTAAGAAGGCAATCCAAGAAGTCCATTTGGTACAAACCAACGGAAGTTTCCCAAATTAAAGGTAACAGTTTCTCTTAAATTGTTTTCTTTTATTCTACTTCTCCAACCCCTAAACTCTTTTTAATCGTTTCATTTGTAACAAAACCAGTATCCGAAATATAATAGGATGATTTTATGATATGGATTCAAACTACACTTACACACACCCTCATCTAATAGATGAAAACATAATGTTTCTGTGGATGGAAAACTAACGCCTCACGAAACGATGATTGTTCGATTTTCTTATACCGACTCTCAAGGTGGTCATTATGATGACACTGTATTTATATTTGATATATATTATGTTTATTACTTCCTTATGGTTTTTTACTTATCAATTATATCAAGCATTTATGGTTTCCATAGTGCGTAAATACGATACTTTTTTTGAGGATGTGCGGACTACCGCCCCCTCAACGTGATGTGATTCGTTAATCCCTTATGAGGGATGTATAAAGGATGCATTTAATAATATTATATATTATATTATACTGGAATTATAATATACCTATGTATCATCATGTTTTAATTCCATTAAAATAAGAAATAGAAATAAAAGTAGCGTTCATGCGTACGTACGACTTACCGTCTCCATGAACGGTGCATTTTATTTCTTACCTCCATCTATTATGTACTATTATAAATACATGTATATGTTTGATATATATAATATATATGATGTATAAATCATTAATATATGTAAGGATATAATTAATCTTTTACCACATGAACAACATGTAATTATAAGAAGTCTATTTTTGACTCAAGTACCAAATATCGACAAAACGAACGTTATTAACGTAAATGGTTAAATAATGATTAGAACAAGGTAATAAGTGATATAAAAGGAATAATAAACTTGAAAAAGGTTCTTAAGAAATTAGAAATTAACATTGGTATATTATTCAGGAGATTATAGAACGATCGAGTCAAGTCAGAGACGAGGTAAGGGAAATTCTTAACCTAATTTCCGTTATTTGGGTTGATCATCTATTTCTTGTTTATGTGGTTCTTTAATTGTGTGAGAAATTAATTTTTATATCTTATCATGTATTTATAATTTCTTTATGTGAACTTATTGTTAATACTCATAAGTGATCTATTTTATTTACAAAAAGATCTTTGTAAGGGATAACTTTTCAATCTCGTTTTTATCCGAGATTGTTTATTCGTAAGTATTTACTGGGGTTATTGTTATCATCCATACCCATGTTTTCTAAAAAAAATTCATTTATGTTTAAAGTTATTTTTACCCATTTTTTAAATTTACCACACTTTATGAAAGGAATCTAACTTTTTTTTTCCGCACGTGGAACTTTTTGACTTTTCCGGAAAAAGTATGAGAAGAATGTTTTTTTAACTTATACGACATGAACAGATTTTTACGGTTTCAAAATGCCTTTTCATAATTAAGTTTACTCTACATGATTTCATGAATATTTTCAAAAAAATCCTTTTAGTTTAAAATATCATGGCATTTGGTGAAAGAAAATTATTTTGAATAAGAAAGGATATTTTCCTCAAGAATTCATTTCAATTGTTTTATCAAAACCATTTTCCATCCAAGATAACATTATTTAATATATATATGTTTCAAGTATAATTTATATATGATTTACATGGTTCCAATTTTCTTATGATGAAACGATATTCATTTATTTTATATGGATTATGTTATGATGGGATGATGTTTATGAAACCCATTTTATTCTTTGGGTTATGATGAATGATTTATGTTTATTTTGTGGCACAAGTGAGAATGATTTCATTATGATATGGGTGGGACCTATATCTCCATCCAATGAATTTTTTAAAGATTCATATCTCATGAGATAGACATGGCTAGAATGGAATGTTAATCCAGTTCATTGATACAGGACTGGAACGAGGAGTGAACTTGATTCAGAATGGGACATTGTCCACTAAGATGGTCTTGGCAGCAATGCCTTGGATACTATGGAAATCATATCACGTTCTTAATGGTTTCCACAATTACATGTCTTATCTCCATTATATTTTATCATTATTTATGTTCCTTTATGATATATGCCTTACTTACTACCAATATTTATGTCTTTGCTCATGATTTTGATGTTTAGATTTTATGTTCAAGTTTGTTCATTCAAATTCTTATGGATTGTTTTATGTTCTATACATTTACCCTTACTGAGCATTTGGGCTCACCCATTATATTTTATTCTTTTCCCTAGGATTTAAATAATGGATTTAGGTAAGAAAAAAAAGGGGGAAGATATTTATGGGAGATATTGAAGATCTTTCACCATGATTAGAAGATTAAATTCCATGTCTCTAATAACACTAAACTATTACAGTCATTTGGTGTCTGTTTTTGTTATGTATTAAGAATTCTACAAAATTAATGTAATGTCCATGTACATCAAGCATTGGTTCTCTACAATTGGTATTAGAGGAAAGGTTTAGTTAACCTTTGGAAACTAGGATGCAAAACCTTTAGTGACATCCCTAGAGAAATTTCGAAGATTTGACTAGGGATGTCCCTAAGGTTAAGTATAAATATAGGTTATTGTCCTAGAATTACAGTAATAATCATAGAATTAACACTATGATTCTATATATTGAAGGTACTCCCCCTTTATTATGTTGTTTCCCTAGAATTATTTTTTCCTCACATAATATTATATTTGGGTTTAAGAAAATGGCTGGAAATAGGAAGATTCATGATAATGGAGGATATGATGGACAATGGAATGATATTATTCATGAGAAACCAAATGAAATGGGATTTTGAAGTCCAAACATCGTTATTATTCCTAATCATCAATCTCATAATATGATCAATAATCTCAACTTTGGTATGATTCTTGACTCAGGTAAAATGAGAAAGATGAAGTTTCATGATGATCATAGAGAAATGAATGTTCAATTTCCCTCATGTAAATCATGTGGGAAGAGGAAAAAAGGAGAATGTTTCAAAGGAACTGGAAGATGCTTTGGGTGCGAAAATGAAGGACACAAATCCAATAAGTGAAAAGGAAAAGGATCAGTTAACACCATGGAGAAGGAAAATGGTATTTATACGATATTAACAATGATTAGACGTTTTAAATGTGGAATTTATGGGAATTATTCAAACCAATTCCTTAAGGGAAAATCTCATGTAGAGAATCAGCATGGTCATATTGGAAGTATTTATGTGGATGATGATGAGGATACTACAAATGATATATGAGATGAAATAATTGTTGAAGCTTGGTCAATGGTTTAATAAGGCAGTGGAATGATTTATGTTTATAAAGAGTTATGTTGTATAGGTAATGGTACTATGGAATAAAGACACATATAAGGATTGTTACAATATTGTTTTTACTAAGGTATTTGAAAGTATATGTTGAATGGTACCTGTAACCATGAATGGTTAATTCAAATATTTTTGGAATGTAGATGATATGTGCATAATGAAGGGATGAGGAGATAATGAGATGTTTTATAGTATTGATGATCTCATGACTGATATTAGGACAAACTGATATCATAGTTTGAGTACATATAAATGTTGGGATTTTGGTATGTGGAATGAGTTAAAGTTTGACAGTATTCATGTTTTCTCTAAGGTTCTATGCTAATTCATGTTTCAATGGAATAAATGATTAAGGTATTCACATGTTTGGAATTTGACCAACAAGATATATCTTATGATATATGGGGGAAAAATGAAGGAATTCACTTGCTCCGTAGATGCAATTTCTAGTAATCGAACAGAAGTATTTTCAATAAGCCTAAAGGTTGGAATAGACATCATATAGTATTGGTTAAGGATAAAACTTTTTATTTCTGGAATGTTATGATAATATAGTTTTAGAAAAAGGGACAACATGCAGAATGGGAGACAACCCGTCACGTCAGACAAGGATATGGGAATCGAACCCCCAACCGAAGTGCGACATGCCTTTATCACCTACCAATGGCCAAAAAGAAGTCCTTGGTTATTAGAAACTAGTTTTATTATATTAATTAGTATGATAGATAAAGTATAAGTCCATTTTTGGAATCATATACGATTAAACATACCATAGATGGACTTGTGTATATTTGATAACTTTTGATAAACTTTTATTTGAGACAGATGAAATGACCCATCATTATATCACATGATCCGCTAACACTTCGCGAAATACAAATTCATCTTCATATCGTTAAGAGATGAAGTGGAAATTGTCCGAGGCACGAGCAACGTTGATATTGTTCCAAAATCAAGTAAGTATTTCTTTTAATTAAAAAATTCATCAACATTTGGGAAATGATCTTGAATACAAAAAATCTTGTCCTGGTGATCTCATAACTGATGAATCAGATGGTACCTTAGATCATAAAAAATTTATGGCTTTGTGATTATTGGTTTTTTCATAGCCATGTTCTCTACCACTCTCCATCAGAACTTGATGGTAATATTTCTCTTCCATTTCCATATTTTTACATATAATCTCCTATGTGGGAACCCAAGTGATGAGTTTCTTTGGGTATCCGTTTTGTTTCTAAAGTTCATTTTTAAAAGTATGTTTTATTATTCCTTTTTACAATGTGGGTTTCTATGAATGAAACTCTCATGTAATAAACCATTTATAACCCCGATGATTTTTGAGGGAAAAATTCATTTTAACGAGGGTAGAATGTAACAACCTGAGATTTTATGAGATATTTTTTTTTCATATCTTCGGTTGTACATTACACCATGATTACCTTGCACTATACGCAACACTGTATTAGCTTTCAGTATACACAAAACTATTCTTGGATCATGTTACACACAATTTCAAGATCGTTTGATAGTAGTTATTCTATGCAACATTGAGTATATATCTGTGTGTGTGTGTGTGTGTATAAATTAAATATGGTTAGATTCTATTATACGAATCAATGAAGGAGTCTTTCCCAACACGCAACCCTGACATGGCTTGCATTACATGCAATCACGACCTTCCTCGATAGCGTGTGTTGTACGCAATACCATGTTTCACTAAACAACGACATATTGTTATAATATTATTATGGACTAGCTGATATGAATAGTGTTAACTAAATTTTGAATTTTGTAACAATAGTATTCATCTTAAACATTTTGAAGAATGTGGTATGAGAACAAAAAAATGTTTTTGGGTAAAATAAGTATTTTTCAAAAAATGCAGTTTTGCAGCCATTTGATGGGGCACCCACTTTTAATCTAATTTTTTCCATGTTTATAAGTTAAATTTGACAAAATAAAATTCTTCCTTGGAATCAGGATATAAAAATTTACATTGGATAAATTTTTCATATTATTCTGATAACTTTCATATTTTAATGAATAGTTAATAGGCGCTATATTTTAATTAAAAACATCTTTTTTCATCGCAATAATTTATATGGTTAGATTATCTTTTTAATTGGTTTTAAATTTTAATTAGAATATATTTTTACCATTTAATACAATGTTGGTCATTGAAATTAATTTCACTTTGAAATTGGACATAGACAAGTGTCAATCTTTTGATAGTTATTGTTTCTTAAAAACACGTTATTTGCTTTGATAACAGGAAGTAACATTAAAATTAATTAATGCCACTTTTATGTTTTGAATTTGTAAAAATATGAATCATTATTTAATTCTTAATATCAAATATATCTTAGGCTAAAGTTTTGGTATTTTTCAGAAAAACTTCAATTTTTTGATGAATAGTGAAACCACTTAGTGGTAGTTAAAAAACTGGCCCTTTCAATTAAAAGAATTTTACCACTTCTATGAATGGAATTTCAAAAATCTGACATACATGGTTGTTATTAAGAAGTAAAATGTGGTCCAATAAGATGAAAATAATTTACGGTGAATAGTAACTGTTGACATTTATTTATTGCAGTTAAAGGTAAATAGGGTAATTCAAGGTAAAAAGGATATTATAATAATTCAAAGTTACCTTAACACTTGCCTTAACCTTATTGGATGAGTAATGGCCGACCATGGAAATCCTTGGGTCGATTTTGGGACCCCATTGTGGAACTTGGTAGTGATAATGACAATTTAGAATAATTAATTTAATGTAAAGACAAAATTAACATTAACAAAAATCAATTAGTAATTAATATTTATAAGGGGTTATATAAATTATATTTTAGTATATAAATATTAATTTTATATATAAATTTTCTTCCTACTTGGTGGTATTTTTTTTATAATTTTTAGACATCATATAAATTAAATTATTAATGACCCAATAATGATGCAGTATTTACCTCTTTATTAAATGATTTAAATAAATAAGATTATAATGATTAAAATATTATCCAAAACATGTCCAATTATGATTTGATGTTTTTATTTAGACAATGAGACATCTTATATTCATCTATAATGATTTTTTGACCTTCTGAAGCCGAAGATAAGTTTATAATGAAATTATATTTTCACGCTTTCCAAAAGAGACCCTCCTCCCCCTTATAAAAGGAGACTATTTCTATCCAATTACAGTCAACTCTATAGCCATTTGGCTCATCCAAACTCTTCCCAAATAAGATCCCTACACCCCTTTCCTCCCCTATAAGCCGTACCTTATTCAGAAGGCACTCCAAGATGTCCTTTTGCTTCATACCAAAGGAAGTTACCCAAATTAAAGGCAACAATTTCTCTTAAATTGTTTTCTTTTATTCTACTTCTACAACCCCTAAAATCTTTTTAATATTTTCTTTTGTAACAAAACCAGTATCCTTAATATACTAGGATTTTGTTATGATAAGTATTCGAACTACACTTACACACACCTCCATATAATGGATGAAGAACATAATGTTTCTGTGGATGGAAAACTAACACCTCCCAAAATGATGATTGTTCGATTTTCTCCTACCGCCTCTCATGGTGGCCATTATGATGAAACTATGTTTATATATGATATATATTATGTTTATTGTTTCCTTATGGTTCTTTAATTTATAATTATATCAACCCATTATGGTTTCTATTGTGGGTAAATAGGATAATCTCATTTGAGGAAGTGCGGACTACCGCCCCCTCAATGTGATGTGATTCGTTAATGCCTTTTGTGGGATGTATAATTGATGGAGTTAATGATATTATATATTATATTATACTGAAAATATAATATAACTATGTATCATTATGTTTTAATTCAATTAAAATAAGAAATAGAAATGAAAGTAGCGTTCATGTGTACGTACGGCTTACCGTCTCCATGAACGATGCATTTCATTTCTTACCTCCATATGTTATGTATTATTATAAATACATGTATATTATTGATATATATGATATATATGATGTATTAATCATGAATATAATTCTGGATATAACGAATCATTGACCACATGAACGACATGTAATTATAAGAAGTCTATTTTTGACTCAAGTACCAAATATTGACAAAACGATCGTTATTAACTTAAATGGTTACATAATGTTTATAAAGTGGTAATAAGTGGTATAAAAGGAATAATAAACTTGAAAAAGGTTCTTAAGAAAGTAGAAATTATCTTTGGTATATTAGTCAGGAGATTAAAGAACTATCGAGTCAAGTCGGAGACGAGGTAAGGGAACTTCTTAACCCAATTTACGTTCTTTGGGTTGATCTTCTCTTTCATGTTTATGTCATTCTATGATTATTTGAGAAATGAATTTTTATATCTTATCATGTATTTATAATTTATTTATGTGACCTTATAGTTAATACACATAAGTGATCTATTTTATTTACAAAAAGATGTTTGTAAGGGATAACTTTTCCAATCTCGTTTTTATCCGAGATTGTTTATTCGTAAGTACTTACTGGGGTCATTATAATCATTCATGCCTATGTTTTCTAAAAAAAATTCATGTATGTTTAAAATAATTTTTACCCATTTTTGAAATTTATCACATGTTATGAATGGAATCATAATTTTTTTACCCCATGGGGTAATTTTTGACTTTTCTGGCAAAAGTATGAGAAAAATGTTTTAATTTAACTATTACGGCATGAATGGATTTTTACGGTTTCATAATACCTTTTCTTAATAAATATTACTGTATAAGATTTCATGACTATTTAAAAAAAATCATTTTCTTTTAAAATTTCATGGAATTTGGTGAAGAGAAAATTATTTAGAATAAGAAAGGATATTTTCCTCAAGAATTCATTTCAAGTGTTTTATCAAAACCATTTTCCATCTAAGATGACATTATTTAATATGTGTAAGTTTCATGTATAATGTCTCTATGATTTAAATAGTTTCAATTTTCTTATGATTAAATGATATCCATTTATTTTATATGGATTATGTTATGATGGGATGATCTTTATGAAACCCATTTTATTCTTTGGGTTATGATGAATGATTTATGTTTATTTTGTGGCACAAGTAAGAATGATTTCATTATGATATGGGTGGGACCTATATATCCCTCCAATGCATTGGGTAATGATTCATACCTCAGGAGATATATATGGATGGAATGGAAAGTTAATCCGTTTCTGTGATACAGGACATGAACGAGGATTGAACTCGATTCCGAAAGGGACTTTGTCCACTAAAATGATCTTGGCAGCAATGCCTTGGCTACTATGGATATCATATCATGTTCTTAATGTTTTCCACAGTTACATGTTTTATCTCTATGATATTTTATCATTATTGATGTTCCTTTATAATATATTCCATACGTACTTCCATGATTTATGTCTATTCTCATGATTTTGATGTTTAGATTTTATGTTCATGTTTTTTCATTCAAATGCTTATGGATTGTTTTATGTTCTCTATGTTTACCCTAACTGAGAATTTGAGCACACCCTTTATATTGTTTTATTTTCCCCAAGATTTAAAGAAAGGATTTAGGTAAGATAACAAAATGAGGAAGATCTTTATGGGATATGTTGAAGATCTTTCACCACAATTAGAAGATTAAATTCTGAGTTTCCAAAGACACTAAACTATTACGGTCCTTTGGTGTAAATATTTTTTATGTATTAAGTATTCCAAAAATGTAATGTAATGTCCATGTACGTCATGATTTGGGTCACTACACATAGGAATGAGTATCCTTCCAGTAAAACATGTCATGGGGAAGGTTCTAGTTGCAAGTAATATGATCAATTTGAGAGTACCCATGATAGCTAGAATTTATAACATCATAGGCCAAGATGAGAAATAAATACACGACGTAGAATTTTTGCCCCCTTAAAATTATTTCATGGTTATATTGTTATGTATCTCAGGTGATATGAGTTCTTTTACTCCATCAAAACTCTCTAAGATGACCTATGACCATGATTATTGAACATCTCTAGGGTCTAATCAGTGACACTTATCATGTATGGGGTAGCGAGGGAGATAAAAAATAATTAAACCATTCAGATCCAAAATTTTGAGACTTATATTAGTCTAATAGTTGAATAAATACATTGATTACAGGAGTATTTGGAATACTTCGTAAGCTTATTGGGGTTGAGTTCTGATAGCCCTTATTGATGGAAAGGTTTTCGTAGATGCATATGTTAATTCACATTTTTCAGGTAGTTTGAATGTCTACACTGGGTGGAGAATACAATGTTCTCACATGTTCAAGAAGAGAATAATCCTTGCATCCTATACTAAATTTGGTTCATGCTAGAGATCATTTGATCTAACAAAACCATTTTGTTTCCACTAAACAATTTTGACGTGGGCCTATGGAAGCAATATTCTAGTATCTAGGTGGAAGATAATATGTAGGAAATATTGTTGAAGAAATTAAGGGTAATAAAACCGCTGAGTGGGTAGTAATTATAGCTAGGGAGAAGAAGGGATGCCACATAGGTATTTCAACATGGGATCAGGATGGCAGGGACATCACATGGTGCAATTCTAGCCCAACCTTCATAGGGATACTGGTATAAGAAGCAACCTCAATAACTAAAAAAATTATCCCCTGGGAAGATTTTATTATTTTGATATCATCTGTTTATAATACTATACTTCAATACATTTGGTCAACCTATAGGTTGTTTTATATGTCATTTATGGATATAGACCATTAGTGAAAACTGAAACTGAATGGGATTTAACTTACATTCATTAGGTTTAGCTAGGATGCAGATAAGGTGTAATTTCATCAGAGGCATTCATACTTGATATCACTGGATGTTAATGCATTAAAGTGGGGTAAATATGAAGTACCCTTTACCCTTGTAAAATTTATTCTTTTATAAGAGACGGATTAGGAGAAAATACCTCCAGTAGAGTGATGATGAAGTTGTGGAAGTAGAATATTATGGTGATAGGGAAACCTTGGGGATGGGGAATCCCTAATAAAGTTGGGAGATCAAAGAATCTATAGTGAATTTTGACGAGTATCTCACAGTTAGAATAATGTACTCATATGATTCCTTGTTTCCTCCAATTTGACAACTCATGAAAACTGACTCGAACACTTCTTATAGAGGAGCATCTTGTAATTGATAAGGATACCACCACTAAGCTAGTGGGGGAAACACCAATGACCATGGGAGACATTTATAATGAGATTGTACCAGATGATAAAGAAGGTGGTGACCCATGTACATATAAAAGTTATGGGGAAATATCATTGTTATCCTAGTTCCTCACTATTCTTTCTGGTGGACCGCACCCTGGAAAACTCATGAAAACATCCACTATAAGGGATCCAGATCATCGAAGGAAACTAGTAAACAAAATCTATCCCCCATAAGATATGGTAATGTTTTGAATTCAGTGATAAACAACTTTTCATAGATCTTTTGAATTAACATGGTTCCCTCTCACTTACATATTTTCCATAGATGACACAAGGGAATCTCATTCCAATCATTGAAATAACAAGTGGTGAGGGATCCCCTAATGTTGAGGTCCCTAAAATGAATGAATATATTGATATGGTGGTGAGTAGATACTGTAAGTCATTTCTTTCATAGAGTGTTACCTATAATTTTCTGAGCAGACTGAATAAAGTGAAATTATCTCATGCAATGCTCAGAATGCTGCAAGCCTAGTGACCAGAACTGACCAGATCATCCATAAGATCTCTTTTGGTGACTATACATATTCACGGGGAAGTTTTCATCACAGATAATATAACCATGGTGGTAACATGCGATCAAATATCTATGTCTATGAGTGATTCCATATGTGGGACATAACTAGAGGATGTTGGGGGAGAGGTTGCTGATGAGTATAAATCATTAGATGATGTCTCCCCCAATGATATGGATCCTTGTCCCTTAGAAATGATACTAGAGGAAGACCCTACTAATTGAATCCTTACTAATTTCGAAGAACCTGATCCCACAAATCCTGATCTTATTAATGAATGCAATCATTGTACTTCCAAAAAATATATTATCTTCTAGCATAGGTCAAGAAGTGGAATCCATAGCTTTATGGATCATACAATAGATCCATAATTGGTGGTTTTATGGTATATATTCAATGTTTTCTATGAGATATTTTTATTAGATTGAAGGATACTCAAGGTATTAACATGCAATTTTGTTATTACCTTACTGAATCGATGTGGGAGGGGCCCCATCCTCTAAATTTTTCCTGGTTTCAGAAAATTTATGACATCATACTAATTCGTCAAGAGGATAGTGAGGTGATCTAACATCTATAGGATCGAGTGGGAGATAATGTTTCCTTATATTGTACCCAAACACTTTTCATCAGACATCATAGTTCAAAAATTTGATAGGATGAAAACCAAATGAAGTAGTTGACTAATGAAATTTATTATCTCAAGGGTGAGTGGCCCCATGAGTAGGCATGAGATGATGATCTTCATTTGGCAACTACTGATGAGTATGTAGGGTTTTAGGAGATGCATTAAATCATGGAGGTTATGTGCCAAAGGTTTGATGAGTTGAAGCATACAATTAAAATAGTAGCAATATATGGAAAATTAAGACAAAAATAAAGTAAAACTCTAATGTGGGGATGTACCTACCATTCCATAACATTCATTCTTTCTTAAAAATTACTCTATGCTTGGAAAAACTTCTATAATGGATTTAATCAACCCACACTAATCATATTTCTGAAATGACTAATGACCAATCCCTATGCTCATGTGGTTTATTTATAGTGTACAAAAAATGGACAACCACATAAATTATCATTTTTTATAGGATTGTTAGATAACCACTTAATGTGAGGGTTCTATTATTTTTGGTAGACCACTAAGAGTATTTGGTCTTAATAGAGGTTTTATTTCATGAATGTGGATACAATAATAGCCAACATTTTTTATAGTGTGCGCTATTGCATGAGTGGGAGAAAACTAGGGGTGTTGAAATATATCCTAAAAATGGGAAACGAGGTATATGAATCAAAATTACCAACATTCGGAAAAAAAGTACAATGGCGTGGTGATAAATGAAGACTATTAAATTTTTTTAAAAACAAATTCCATATTATTATCATGAAATGGGGATAGAAAAAATAGGGTTGACCAATGGCCAGGTTCGAATTGTGGAAAATATCTCAAAATGTTGTCTGATGTCTTGGGTAATATTGGCCAAGAATGGTAGCTGAGCCATAGAGGAATGGAATCCAAATATTAGGGGTCCTTACAAAGAATAAAGAGGATGGGAATCCAAATGAGGGGACCATCAAATGTATAAATAGAGTTGTGGAAATAACAAATAAATTACACCACTCTTGGAATTATTCCACCATGATTTTAGAAAATTTGTATATGCACACTAGTTTGAACCAAAATCAACCCCATTTAATTGGGGAGTGTCAGCTTGGATGTCAAGAAATATCAAACAATGGAAAAAATGTGGTATATGAACATCATTTGGGAAGAGGACCTCTTGGGTGAGGTCCAGGAATGTCCATAAAGTATCACATCATGAAATTATATCTATATACACACTATTTTACATAGTATGTTGAGGATTTTGGACACATAGTTTAATGTCATATGGTAAGGAAAAATGTTGTATAGTTTTACATCATGTGTCTTGGATGTTTCACAAAGCTTATCATCATACCACATAGAAGTTGAATAATTGATTAAATTCATGTCTTTTACACTATAGGATCATTTTTTATTTTCATAATGTTTTGAGGTATGGAAGGAGGCTTCAACAGATGGGCATATTTGGTGTCACATAGTGAGAAACCTAATGTGAATTGGGACTAAAAAGGCCCAACATCACAAAAAATATTCATGAAAATGATCACATGAAATTTAATGATGTGATTCATGGACAATATGCTACTGTTTTATGTTTATAATGTTTATAACAATGGGTGACAACCCAGATAGACCAACAAAACATTATGGATATTCACACCTAACATGAATGAGGGCGAAGAGCTGTATCATCACACCATAAATTCATAGGGATTAACATGAAGTGTAAAGTCAGTATTTCTTGGACATAAGATTCTATTTTATGTTCATAATTTAAGGGAAAATGGTTCCACTAAGTATAATTATTATATTGGTTCACACCTCCCCAGACTAGAAAGCCTTCTTCAGCTATGATGGATACAAGCTATAAGTAACAGTATTAGGGATATCCTAAAATGTGGGAGAACATATGGATTAAACGGTCCTTAACAGAATTCTACAATGATATTAGTATATAGAAATGATGTGATTAGATAATTTTTTGATATAAATAATGGCATTACTTGTGTATAAATCTCGACTTTTGACCATGTTCGAAACACTGGGACCTTGCCCACACAATTAAAGAATGGGGTATGGAAATGAATGATTGGATACTGAAGAATTTAAAAATATGGGATATATAATTTTTCACTAGGTATATATTAGGGAGTTGGCCTAGGATATGAGGTCTTCCAAATATATAATGAGAACTAACCATTAGGGGTCCATCTGGATTTGAGAGTTGATGGGAATCCCATTCATGAAAGACATGGGGCCCTGAAAAGAACACATTAGATAGTGGGATACATATCCATGAAATGAAAATTTCTTAAATTCTAGTTTCATGGGCTATGAAAAGTCATTGAGAGCATGGTTTTTCAGACTATGTTGGGAAATATGCATTCATAGCATATAAAGTTGGAATGAGGGAGGTAAAACCCGACATGAATTGTCCAAGGAGGCAGACATTCCACAAACACAACTTATGATGAGGGAGGTGATACATCACACTATGACTTCAGAAAATCCACATTCATTTAATTGGGTAAAACTTTCTAGGCATCCCATACTTATCATAAGAGGAATCCAAATTTTATAATAGGTAAGGATGCAGTTTAATGCCATGTGTCGAGGAAATTTTTCTATATAGATTAAAGACATAAAACTCAGACTATATGGGTTGAATATAGTTTAATGTTATCCTTATTGGATGTTTTTATAATAGTTAAGGTTCATATTTAATATAAAACATATTAAAGGGTAATTGAGATATGTTCAAGGAGAAGTTTCACCACACAAAGTGATCTGGATGTTGTTTGCACATAGTTTCATGTCATATGGTCTAGCCAATAGGGTTAATAATTTTTTAGTCATGATGTAAGGACCTTGAAAAGGGCCAATTTATGAGGTATTTTCAAGGCCAAAGATATGAATAACCCAACATGAAGTAGTCATGGAATCCCTTGTGACACCCATACACATTCAGAGAGTTTTCATATAGTTTATGGTCATGTTCGTAGACTATATTTTGGGACATGTGAATGAGGATTTAATAAATATATATCTAGGACTAGAAGAGAATATTTATGGGAATCTCTATGTATCCCATAAGAATGGGAGGCAAGACAACACAATGTTGGAGTAGACCAACACTGGTGGGGGAAATCCTCACTTTCTAGTTGACTGAGGAATCCAATGATTTTCATGATGAATCCTGAATTTGTTCAGGGTTGGATTCTGGTTTAATTTCCTACAATGAGAACATTGAATCTTATTTTATGGTTATAGAGTTTAGAATGTACTGGGTATGAAATTTTTTGGTGGGTATGTGTTGTGTGTTTTTTCAATGGAACTAATGTGAATAATGATCTAGGAGGTCTGACGCCACACAACAATGCCCTGAGGGAACCCACATTTTGATGAAATTAATGATTCGTTTTCTATTATGTGACCAGTTTATGTTCATGTTACCTATTTATTATGCTATAAGTTTAGGGTCATATAGTTTGGACTAAGCCACGACCTGGGTGACAAAGGAATTGATGATATTTGGCTAGTTATAAAGACACAATTTTTAGGAATCACAATATATACCTCAAATATGAAATTCAAGACACACAAAGTTCTTGACGGAAATATCCATCCATAGGTCTGATCCATAAAAAGATAGGGGAGAGGTAAATTTCCGTATGGTTGTTTTTGTTGTTTATTATTTTGTTGTGATTAGAGCATGATTTACAGATAATAGGGTTAATACATATCCCATAATGATGGGAATGAAGACATACTTAGTTCTTTAACATGGATTGGTAGATGATTGATGCCATGGAAGTCATAATCTCAGGAGCCAATGTGATATCATTGAGATTTTTTTCATCATACATCTTGTATGATGGCCATTACATAATTTACCATCATGAAAATTGGATGATATTTTTATGAAATTTTTTATCATGTCGATGGGACATTGGTGCTATGAAGTTTACGATAGTATAGAATGGTAGATGGTAGCATGCTTTAAAATCATGTTTTGTGGATGATGGGGGAAAAAGTATTCCAAGGGGAGGACCATGACACATCTACAATGAACTCATGTGAATGATGACCTTTGAGGTCTCATCCACAATATACACTCCAAAAGGGAACATAAGAGAAAATGAAAAAATATTATGTGAATATATGGTTATTCCATAAAATGAGATTTGTTGGTGTCAAATCATATCCCATGAAGATTGGAATTATTCCATATATAGTTCATGAAATCCCAAGTAGATTATCATTATGCAGTGAAGATGAGGTTGAACTGACGTGATGGAATTTAAATGTTATGGCTAGGATTTGGAAAAGAAATATGGGTGTCACTAAGTATCTCATAGGAATGTCAATCAAGCCACATGTAGTTATTGATGGAATTGAGATCATAGATTAAGGATGTGGTTCTTGGACCACAATGTGGTTATTAGTTTAAGGAATTAATTCTCATACCATGAGGAATGAAAGTCAACCAACATGGATATGTGGGGAACAATAAGAATGATCTGATGTAAAATAGTGCCTAGGAGGCCCTCACAACATCAATCATTCCATGAAAGGATAAGAGACAGTATAAATTCTAGACCTTTGGACACTGGATTTTCAACTATGTTCATAAATCTCATACTATAAGTGAGTGGGGCTTCAAATATAGATATTAATAGTATGAAATCATGAAAAAAGAAAATTGAATAAGTCTGATGGAGTCCCAACACCACACAAAAAAATCCTATGATGAAATCACACACACAATTTAATTTCATGATTCTTTCACTATGTGATTTTGATACATGTAGTTTAATGTCATACAATAATTATTGTAAGGGATATAATTCAGAATTAATTTTTTTTGTAAAAAAATTGTATAATTTTCATTACAAATGCATTGAATGGCGGGGGAAAAACAAAACCCTACATGAATGCAGTCAAAGACCCCCCACCGTACAATACATTCAGAATAAGTCCTAAATATAGTTTAAACTCATGATGTTTGGATTGGGGAATCATATTTTAGGGTCCTAGATTTTGTAAAATGGGGAAGAGGTTCATGGGAAGATATATGTTCCATGGTGGGATGACAAAATCAACAAGAATGATTCTATCAGAGGACCCCTCCCACGTGACGCATTCCAAATAAAACCCACATACTATTTAATATCATGATTACTAGATCAATTATTTGTTTATTAATGTCATACAATTGAGACTACATCATCATAGTTTTACGTCATGTTGTAGGATCATGAATTTTTTTTAAAAAAATATCATCATTAAACAACGATAATATAACATATTTTAGCATCATTTTTCAAAGATGATATACTCATTTATGAAAATCAGTACTTGAGAGACATGGAATTGGTTGGATGAGTTATGAAAACTCCATTTATGGTGATAAAAGAGTACACACCAGTGGTATAGATATTATGGATCATATAACACCCTTCCCAATTGGGATCCTTCGTTGGTGGATTTACAACTATTAACATCATCATTCTGAGATCTAGCAATGCATCACCCAGGAGGAAGGAATTGATAAGATCCTTTTTATTGAATACTCTAGATATCTTGTTTTGATGCCTATATAGATTGTTAATGTCTAGGATTCTTTTATAAGACATTTAATCCTAGATAGAGAGACAGAATCTATTATTTGTGTTCTTATTTGTCACATAAAACTGTTCAGAGCAATGGAATTCAGGTCTTTATAGGAAGGACTACCTTGGTTCCATACACCTGGGAATATAGTGTCACCATGGTTGATTTTTGGGTCACCATCTAATAAACCAAGAGAGTGTGGGGGAGCATGTTTTGCCAACTCTTCTTGTTCGGTCCCAACACCTTTAGTATAATATTATATAGGGTTTTTTTGAATAAGTCAATATGTTCATTTTAATTCATATGTTAGCGGGAATTATGTATGGACTAAATCATGTACATGGTGTAAATATTATTAGGTAGGCTTCCCAGAAGATAGAGTCAGTGTTTTGGGAAATAGTGTGAGGTACTCTGAATAAATGTCCGGTATTAGAGAACATGAATTTATCATATGATCGTACCTTAAATTCATTTAGAGGCATTGATTCTTCAGACTTGAAAAATAATTCGGTTGTAGTTAGAATGAACCAACACTGGAGAACTATTTCTGGTGGATACGGTCCCTCAATGTCGAGTAACCATTCTGGAAGGGTCCAAGAGTACATTCTATTATGAAGTGGATCTAGTGGTTGATACACTATATTGGAATGAATCTGGCACCTTTTTATTCTCTTAGAGAACTCAATATAATAATAGACCATGGTGGGACAAAATATTCCCAAACATCAAATTTAATGGGAGAGTGCCAATCATGCCTGGTGAGAACAAAAAGTCCATGCATGAACCTTAGGAATAGCCTAGAAGATATCATCTACTTGAATTAAATAGAGGATAATTACATCAAGACCACATCGGTAGAGAGTTTTCTCAAGGATGGGTCTACTCTTGAGCATCAGTTTTGATGCACACCGAAAGATTCAATCACACTTGTCTCTATCAAGTAGGATTTTTCCATGATGGATAAACTCATCCAAAGGGCTTGTACAATTATTTTATTGATCATTTTCAAGGATATCCAGATGTCCTGATGTGTTAATATCTATGTTTAAGTGGTTTACCTTTTGACTATCATCATTATCATTTTATATGATGATATTGATGACATGTTGATACCCCCACAGCATTGAAAATATTATCATTGTAAGGATTTGAAAGAGAACAATCTTGAATTGATTGGGAATCATCTCAGTTATTCTATGACCAGGGACCATGAGTTAGCTTCAGATAAGAAGGGAATTGTACCTTCATATGGTGATTTCTATTGATAAATGGGATGAGCATGTATTTCCGGAGAATATAATCACTATTGATTTTCTTGATGAGTAACCCAAAGTCTCCCTTAACATGAAAGAGGGGGACCTAAATCTCAAGGGAAAACTCAAGATCAGTAATGGGAGCATGATAATAAGAATTATTTTTGGTGAATTCTTCTGACAACAGTAACGAATAGGGAAGAATAGCCTATACTGGGGTGATAAAGATGATCCATGGGACTACTTGGTTAAGATTAAGATCGTTGATCCTTAAATCAATTAGGCTCTAGGAGGAACCATCGAACTGAATCTTATAGCATGAAGAAACATGGTCCACTTAGAGGATGTCATCATCTATGAAATCCACTTCTTCATGCACTTCTTTGGGGTCTGTTTGGTCTGCTAACCCTAGATAATTTTTTAAAGAATGACCATACAGTCAAAAATATTGAGGATTAATAAGAAACACACTAGACATCCTCAAAATAGCGGTATAATCAGGATATACATTAGAATAACGACTGGGACACTAGATATATCATGTTATGCAACAAAAGTTTTTCCAACTTCCCCACATCAAAAACAAGTTAAAGGAAACTCTTCACAGAATGACAGTTTCACGGCTCTGTGTAAAGGAGAATGTGGTTGAGATAGTATAATCTATCCTCTAACCCTTCATTTTTATTCTATGAAAGAATGTTAGTGAGGTGTCATCCAATGTAAATCATGTAAAGGATTATAGGATTCCATATGATGGGAGACATCAGAACCTGAATATGTAAAAAACACTTCTTAATTTATTTACATTTTGTCTAGCATTAGTTATCCCAATGGTAGAAAACAACATTCTTAATGAGCCATCATAAGGGATTAAACCTTCAATATATATATATTTTTTGAATCTATGATTATTTTTAAAGTGTCCTTGGAGGCCTCAAAGCTCCCAAAGGATAATTGAAGGAGGCATTTGGATGACAGAATTGATATTCTTTAGTTAGATCCCAATTCCCATGTATCTGTTGATGATGATGAGAAATTTAAAATGGGTAACCTAAAAGGAACAATTCAATGGGTTCATCTTAAAATGATGGGATCAGAGGATTCCAATTAATTTCTATATATCTCTCAAATTGTAATTAATTTTATATTTTTAGGAATTTAAAATGATATTGAGGATGGAATTTTTAAATTAAATGACAAAAATGATGTAGAATTTCACTATTTTGAAGATGGTGTGGATAATGTGGGTCTTAATTAGGAAATAATATAAAGTTATTATTAATTTCCTTTAGTTATTACAAATTCATAGATTTGTTGTTATTATTTTACAGGTTAGTGCCCCCATTTATTTAATTTTGATCCTTTACAATTATTGACCCAATCCAAAATATACATGGAGTGGTTGGGATTAACCCCTTTTAGTTTTTGATTTGTAACTATGTTTTCATTTATTATTTCAAACATATTCCACTAGTTATGGTTGAACATATTGAGTTTCTAGTTAAGGGCTTGATGGAAGAATTATTTATGAAAATTTCACATCATTAAAACACTGTATTGGGAGTGTTGTCATAATTCTTAGATTCAAGTAATGATATGATCAGTGAGAACATGGTGGGGACATCCTTTTCTAGGGGATATACCTTAGTGAATGGGGACCCATCATTTAATGGTTCTATTGAAGGATCACTATAATGTGAGGAATGATTCCTTATATGATTTAATGAAGATAACTAGATAATTCCAAGACCATCCATGATTGATGACTGGGAATCCCGTAATCACATTCGTTAATTTTTTAATTTTTGTATTATTTATGAATGAAATTATCATATATTATATCTACATAGAATTATTATGGAACATATTCTGGAGTTTCTTGTCTCTTTCATTCTCATTTTTATATTTCTCCTCTACTATGGATAGTATGTTAATCTATTTCATTATCCACAATGTTTTAAATACTTTTTTTGTCTTTTGAGATTATAAGGACTCTTCGTATTTGAAAATAGATATACCATTTTATTTTTTATTTTTTTACCTCCTCAAATGAGGTCTTTTTTGTTCCCTATGTTAATTCTTTTGATTCCATTTTGAATATGTAACAATTCAATTTGGGGATGGCCTATTATAGGTCTTATTCATTGATTATGATATTTAGATTTTAGTTCTTATGTGTCTTATCTAATGTGGATTATTATATTTGCATATTATTTATATATTTCTAGTGGGAAATAAATATGTGTTTCCATTAATTTTAGGGTTTGGTTATTGTGTCATCATAATTTACACTCTTTCCTGGGATTATTATTTTGAGTTTCCATATTGTTATTAGACAAGTGTCCTTTTGGGGATATTGTGGGGAGAATTATCCCTCCTCGATTTCAAATTTCTATATTTGTGTGTTTAATTGTTAATTCCCATGGAGTTTAAGGATTTACAGGTTGGAATTTTTCAAATTTTTTAGAATTCCATTAGGTTCATGAAGGGAACACTATTTGTTAAACAGTACAACCAAATCATAAAACACTATATAGAAAATCCTATAAATCTCATGTGGATAATGAAATAATGGAAAACCCATTTTGATTATAGGAGGAATCATGAGTGGTATCTTGTTGTGTGGGACTCTTTAGGGTATTTGGAGAATAGTTAAATTGAACCATATGTCCTATAACGTCTTCACCACTAAAGAGAACAAATAATGGTTTCATGGTTAGTGCATCGTATGGTAAACTACGTATCCATAACATGTGACCTATTTTCTTATTAAAAAAAATGAAATTCCTATTCGACCACTTATCATTTTAAGAACATATCAGATCTACCCCTCTCTACAGTCATGTGAGGTATCTAAAGAGAACCCTAGGCATGGATCACCTCGCTTCATATGTACAGTTTGTCGAGTCATTCCTCAGATCCATGAGGGTTATTTGATGTTCAAAAATCTTGTATATACACCTTTTTCCTCTTTTATCCTTCATATTATTCTTCTCACCCAGATATAAATTGGGGTAAAACCATAGGCCATGATTTTTTAACATGAATGTTTTAGGTTTTAATTATTTGTTAGCGTCTTTTGAGACATATTCATGATGTTTTTCTTTAATGTAATTTTTTCTACATTGGATTATGGTTGATTTTTATATTCCATTTCATTTATTTTTCATTCCACAATTAATTGGGTCTTATAAAACATTATTTAATTTTATATCTCTTATATTGCGCTCAATATTAATTGGAATAACATGATGATTTAGATTTGGTGATTTATAATTCTAAATTATAATAGTATTTTCAAAAATAATTTGGATATATGACATTTAAACTATTTTAAAAATCCCTATATGTGTTTAAGAAAAATTATAAAATGACATATTCCTATTAATTAATGACATAGAATAGAGTGTTTATTATATCATTTGTTTTTAAATGTTTTCTAAAAGTGATGAGAAATGATTCAACATATTGTTCTAATTAAATGGGAATTTTTAGTAGGGATATTATTATTATTATTATATGTTATATTTATAATATTTTATGATTATTTATTATTGGATTGATTCTTAAAATATTAAATGATATTTTTAATTTTGTTTTTGTTTTTTATTTCATGTATTATATATGATTAATATTCAATTAAATTTCATTTTTCATTGATTGCATTTTTGTAATTTATGGTACATTTTTTGGAATGAAAGGAAATTTCACATGCCTTGTAACCTGATTTAAATATTCATGTCCTTTATGGTAATAAATTAATTAATTTCTTGTTTTAGTTAAAACATATTCCAAAAATGGCTGATTATCACTTTCCATAATCAGTTTGTATTGTGATCGTTGTTTTATAGGATGTTTGAGCTCTATTTTATATAGGATGTGTTATTTGGTAGCGATATAGGTGTATATTGATATAAAAGGTACATGGATAGATGGATAGGTATTTTTTGACATGTTATTAGTATTTTATAAAATTTATACTTGTGATTGATGTTGTGAACCACCACTGGTTGATCTTGGGATCCTTTGGTTCATATGAAGAATATTATAGGAAAAGTATCAATGGGAATGGAAACTATTAACATGGAAATTTAATTATTATACAGTAAAAACTGAAAATTATTATGATATACGTATGGTGAAACACTTTTTATTTCCCCTCTTTATCTATGAATTGATGATGATCTCTATTGAATTTTTTGTGGTGTTATATATCATTGGTTTGGCCATCGTGATTATAAGGGGAATGTTGTCTTCTATGACCATAGTTCTCTAGGTACACATCAAAAATGTTTTATACATTCAAATCTTTAATTTTATTGTGGAATAGTAATTTTGTTTATGGTTGGTTACGTTTTTTTCATTGACTAGTAGGTACAATTGGTTATTTTCATTTTACATAGTAATTATTTATATGTGATATGGTTTTCTATTTCTTATCTATGGTATTTTATTTTGGTATCAAAATCCTCCATTTTATATTTCCATTATTATTATCATGAAAATAAAACTATTTAATGTGTTGAAGGTGAATCAGTAAATAATTGATTTATACTAAATTATTTATCTTCCATGGTTATCATGATATTTATAAACATTATAATAATGGTGGTTAATTTGATTTATGATACATTGGAATTTATATAAATGATGTTGTATGGTTTTTAAAAATGTAATATGGTAATTACATATAAGGTTTTATTTTAAAAAAAATTATTAATTTCATTAATTCAATAATGAATTAGTATAAATGGAATGTATTGTAAAATAAATCACATAGAGACATTTTTTGGTGTTATCCTATTGGGATTTTTTCTAAAAACAATATTATTCCAATTAGTGTATATATACCAAGTATAATTCGTATCATTCAATGTCTTGTTTCTAAAGGAGATCCACTTTATTGACTTCTTCCTTTTGGGTTGCTCATATAGAGGATGATGATGGCGATGTGGTGGGTGACCTTTGGTCACAAAGAGATTAACGAGATTGTATTTTGGGTTATTTTTGGGGTTTTTTCAGAATTTATGTATTCTTAAAATAACCCCTCTTACATATTGGATAATTTATTAATTAGATAGATGTAATTTATATGAAAATATTTTCTTGTTATTCCTCTTTTTTTGTTTATTATATTTATTATTCTTATTTTGTTTTCTTTGATTTATAATATGTGGATGGTTCATTCCATATATATGGTCAAATTTCACCCCATAATTATAAATATTTTCTTTGAGAAATTAATACCATGATTAAATTAATAATTTTCAAGAACTAATTTATAGCATGTGGGATCAAAAATTTCTTTCAGGCTCTACCACAGACCTGCTCAGGTGTTAGGAAAGGATTGCCTAGGATAGTTCATGAATAAAAAAGTGTTCCTCAAGAAAGATATATGAATGAGTTTTTTTAAATTTCAAAATCATTATATGGATGTAAAATGATTGAAGGAACTTTATTTTCCATTTTTCTAAATATGATGGTGTATGTTAATGACTTGGAGTGGTCGAGTCATAGTAGAGAAATTGATGTACCATTGAACATTATTATTATATAATTTCGAAATAGTTTCAAACCATTTACAACAAACTAAAATATAAATTAGTTTAATAAATTCATTAAAATTAACATAATATGTAGAGTATTTATATTAATGAAAGGTAGGTCCCTACTAAAGTTCATTATGGATTGTAATTGACTGTAAAAATTCAAACCCTGTGATGAAACCATTTGTTCTTAAGACTAATAACAATGATACCAGTAGCTCTAAAATGTCACTTAAATTTAATGGGGGATTATAATGAAGAGTAAATGATTAAATTATTGCAGTACTTGTCAGTAGAGGATAAATTTTAAAAAATACATAAAGGAGTGTAAGAAACTCGATGGAGAGTACGTGTTAGGTATAAATTTTACAACGTTAAATTCATTAATTTTTATGTGTAAATGATACCAATTTTATATTAAAACGTTTTTTTAAATATATAATAATTTGAAATTAATTAGGAGTTTATAGATACGAATTTAAATTTACATTCATGTCAAGAAGGAGAGGGTTTCTCCATTTAGGATCTGAATGTGATAGGGCACTTAAAATCTGGGATAAATTTAGAATAAATGATATTTATTTGTAATATAAAATTTTATCTATGATATAATAGAAATTATTTTCAATAATGGTTATTTTATGAATAATTGAGATGTTTTTTAGATACACATAGTTTATTATTCATCAAATTTTATAAGAATTTTGAAAATAAGATAAGGATAAATGGAGTTCTATTTTTGATTATATGGTTTACCAAAAATATATGTTAAAATATATAGGGATTATGTTCCCATAACCATCAGTGGAACATTTTTAAGAATAATGTATTATTTTTAATAATAATTCTATAAACACATATAATAAAAAAGATGATATGGTTGGCATTATTTGTTAAATATTATTACAAATGGGAAATAAGTGTTATTTTTTGAATCAAATGTGTTTATGTGTCTTTGAATGATATTTCGTAGAGAATATATAATCTATGATTATAGTTGGAGGATGATTGGAAATATAAAATTAATTTTTTTTGAATTATTAGATTGAACCATTCAAATAAAAGGTAAATGTTACTTAATACCCTTAATGATTTTAGGATATGTTTGTAATGTTTAATGTTAATAGTTATATTTATTTAATATAACCATGTAAATTTATATATATATTATAGTGAAATTTACGATGACTTGGTAATGGTAATTTTAAATATTTACATTTTTTCAAAATAATATCATAATAAATGTTGGAATGGATCAGTTTTATGATAATGATGGTGAAATTAGAAAATATTATACATAGAAATAAGAAGATGATAACTTCATAAATTTTAATGTTATGAATAATGTAATTTGGAATAATAGTTGAAAGAGTTTATCGTCAAGTGTATGATTATTATTCCAAAAGTTATTCCATATTTATTTCTTTATATTTGTTATCCATTAAATCTGTTTATGTTGATGTTTTATTAGATTGTCACCTTCTAATGTGGTGGGACTTATATAGAGATTTAATGCGATTCAGAAAACCTTAATAGTACATAAAGAAAAATTCCTCCATGATATCCTATCATATGTATATGATTATATTGGGAGTTATGTATGGTTATAATTTTTTATAAAATGATTTTATGAATAAAAAATATAAATTGTTTTATAAAAGGTTGTTTACAATTTATCATTATTTCAGGAAATTTTCTAATATTCATGATTAGAAATATTAATTTACCTCTTTATACATGAAATTGATTTATCCATAACCAATGTTAATCATGGAATGTCATAAGTTTTAATGAAATGTTAATTTTATAATGGGTTTGAATTTTTATACATATTTGAAATAATTTCATGAGACCCAAAATATGTAGTATCTGTTATACGGTCCATCATGTATTCTATATAGTGCATCGTACACTATGTATATGGGATTATACATGATGATTCATCATTTTTAATTCCAAAAAATAAAGATAAAAATACCTTTAGCATGAGAAATTGGACACTCTGATATAGTTCTTATGGTAGCCCTAATACATAGTTAATCTAGAAATGGTTTGGTATGTTACCTATCCTGTCATCAGTAAATTCCTAACCATGATTGTATTTTTCCTCCCATATAAACAGTATTTAATTAAGTCCCATGATTAATATATAGTGAAGAAATGTATCACCATACACAAATATGGTTAATATTATGTTCTTATATAGATGGATGAGTGTAAATTGATGAAATTTTCTACTTAGAAAAATAAATGTTATGTATTCGTCGAAATATTTATTCTGCACCCAGTGATGTTTGAACATATTAGTAGGATATAAGTTACTTGAAAACTCAGTTTCCTATAGTCATTTTATTCCTTGGTTAAATGGTGTATATGATAATTCTTATTTTTTAATGATATAGTTGTAGAACAATGTCATCGTGATATATTTTTTTGATAGGGATTACACAATATCTATCTATTGAGTGTAATTAATTTTCACTTTGATATGGGATTCTATTTTTATTTTTTTAGGGATATAGGAATTTATATTTTCATTGAATGTTATAATGTCTCTTGGGGGCACAAATATTCGCATATGAATTATGATGATGTAAATAAAACATTTAATTCCACCGTATAAGTGTTTTGGAGTATTTTTAGATTATATCATGGATGGATTTCATAGAAATAATAAATATGAGGTAATATATGGGGAAAGAGAATGATCGATTTTCCAAAAAGAAGGTTTAAAGGATACACAAAGGTGTTTTTGGTTATGGTTCACATGTTTTTATATATGATGAAATATACTATTAAAGTGAAAAAACTACACGATCCTTTATTATACGTTGGTAGGTATAGGAATTATACCCTAGAGGATGAACCAAAACGTGGGTGTCTTGACCACACCATGGTCGGTCATGGGGTTCTCCATTAGAAAATGTCAGTCATTATGAGGTCATATTCAAGAATGGATCTATTTTGTAATATAATAATATACATATTGAATTATCTTTTCTCTGAAAATGTTATCATGATCTATCATCTCTCATTAGATGAAAATGATGATGAGTTTTAACATGAATAGTCATTGTTTGCGCGTAAAATAATAATTAATGGGATTTATTCATAATTTTCAAGTGATATAATGGTTTTAGGACTTTATGAAATGCCTTATTAATATGTATGGTAATTCAATTATATTTAATTAATTATAAGAACTACATATATTCTGAAAAAGTTGTTACATTCACCATCATAACTCTTTAAAACATATATGATCAATCTCTCATTCTCCTAAAACCATTATTGTAATGCCCTGAACATAGAAGTCTAGAGCCGATACATTATTTTAATACATTTTCATGTTTATAAGGATACAATATCCCAATGAATCATATAGTTTTGAATTATAGGAAATCTAGATTATACGCATTATACAAATAATACATTGGGAAAATAAAATAAAGCATGATACATATTATATTAAATTAAACTAAATCCATGAAATCTTATTTAAATATATCTTCCTTATAACCTAGGAAAAGAAACATAAAAAGGGTTATCTGAAATGCTCAGTAAGGATAAGTACAACAGAAGAAATAATAAATAAATTAATATAGAAACGTATACAAACGAACACACCTTCTATTTAAATATGTGGATAAGAAATAATCTATATTGTAATGTAACTAACTAAAACACATTCCATTTAATAAATAAATTGATAATGACATATATCCAATGATCCGTCTATAAAAATCAACTAGATAAATAATAACTGATTCTAAATGAAGGAAATGATTAATTATTTGAAATCATGTTTGGGGAACTTGAAAACCTACACTGTAAAGACCTTTCACAAGAAGGATTAAAATATTCTTATTTGGAAAAAATATTTGTCTCATGAGAATATTTTGATTCATCAAGGGGCAATATAAATTCTATGCCCCGCCAGCCACTACCCCTCCAAAGCATTCCTCATATCAAATAATCAAAATAAAAAATATTAATTATAAAATAATCATATTGAAAAAATATGATATATTTACCAATAATTTCTCTATGGTTTCTAATTAATAGAAAGTGTAGATAATTTTGATGAATATTAGTTCCATTTACAAATCATGAATACATTTTTGAGAAAATAATATCTACACATTCCAAAGTTTCCCTAACCACATTTAAATGTTGAATAATTATATCCATTAAGGGAATATATAAAATAGACCACATAAAATCATGAGAATAAGGATATTAATGATATAACATATCAAGGTATGTTAATACAACATATAAAGGAAATTAAGAATATAACATTACAATATGCCTCAACGGAATGTAAATTGAGACAAAATCCCTTACCGTGTATTTATTTTTGGGTGATCATCCTTTCAACACATGTATAATGTATATAAGAGTTTTAATAAATTATTAATGTACTATATTTGTATTTATTATATCATATATGTTCATATTATAATATATTTTTACCCATTTGACAACCTTGTTTACTTATTTTCCTTATTTCAGTTGTAAATTGCACAGTTTCAGGAGTAATTTTTTACTTGATAATTGTTGTTCGTATTAATTATATCAGTGTTTCATCATATAAAGAATTTAAACAATAGTTTAATCTTTATATATTGTTTATATATTTATTTTTAATAATCCAAAAAATTTGGAAATATGAAATGGGGAGAACAATTCACGGAGATGGTAGATAGTACATATGCATTAACAATATTTTCATTTCTTTTTAATATTAAAAAAATAAAAATTAAATGATATATATTTATATAATAATTCTTGAGTCATATATATTCCATGTATATCATTAAAATTATTATTAATACCATCCTTTATATCTTCCTTGTATTGTGTGAACAAATCCCATCACTTTGAGGAGGCGGTGGTCTATGATTCCACGAACGATGTAATCACATTTACAAAAAATAGGAATTATAATTGTACATTTTATAAAAAAACTTAAAGAAATATAGAGACATAAATATCATATATATATATTTCACATAAAATAGTGTTTCAATCATAGTTACCTACCCGGAAATGTGGTAATGGAAGAATTAACAATCATCATTTTGTGAGGTGGTAGATTACCGAACACAGGAACAACATGTTCCTTACACAATAGTTGTAATTTTGTGTAAGTGATGGTAAAACCATTAATATAAAATATATATATATATATGATAAATAGGTTATTATATTAACATTAAATAATTATAAATTAAGGAGTGATGAAATAAATAAAAATTAAGGGATTGTTGAAGGATTTTACCTTTTTTTTGGGAAACTCCATTTTGTTTATAAAAAATATTCCTTATATGGATTTCTTCCCAAATTTAAGAATATAGGACTAATAGAGGGATGCTTTTATCTTTTATTGGAATTTTTTTTACGAATAAGGTTAATTGTGATATGAGCAAGGGAGAGAGGAGGTGCCCCTTTATAAATGTGGAAATGTGTACTTCTGGAAATTCTAAAACTATGAAATTAATACAAATTAACATTGTCTTACAAATTTCTCGAAAGTCAGTTATTTCTAATATAATACGAATATGGGTATAAATCCTCCCAAGAAATAATTTTTAGATATGTTTAGGTCACATTATTAGGCTTGTCTTTTGGATTTAACCCTTAGTTGATCTTTCTAACTATTTCCATGACAACATGGGAATTTACTATTTAAGGGTTAGTATATATACTTTAAAATACCAAATGTACCCAAATAGATTCTTTATGAAATAAATAACCTCATCAAAATTATTTAGCAAAATATTCGTTTTTTATGAATTATATATCATTTAATTAAAAAAATTATATTAAAAGATCAATAGTTTAACTTTTGACTATATGTGGAACATGAATTTTTAAAAATATCACAACCACTTGATATCCTCCAAAAACTCTATTAGCTCTACTATAACATGCCATATTCATCCGTTAAATTTTTCTATGGAATCATTAATGTAACATTATTTTTCTTTCAATATTTGTAATATTATTTATTTTATTCTATCATTAATTAAGTAATCAATCAACCATCATTGTGTCACATTTAAATTAATTAATTATTTCCTAAAAATTATAAATAAATTTCAATTATTTTTATAAACATTTTATTTATCCAATTAGCATTTATATTTTATGATATCCTCTTAATAACAATATATAATAATGTAATACTTACTAAAATCAAGAGTGTGACATATTAGACATCCCTTAGAATAAAATACTATAAAACCATTAAAGTCATCCACGTGGCTCATATAATACCAATAATAGTCACAAAGATCATTTTGGTTGAAAAATCCTCATCCATTTAAATTATGACAAGTTTTACTGTAATTTTATAATTTTATTTTACCCTTAATTACCCAATTGACCCATTACCAAGGAAATTAAAATATTACTAAATTTACTATTCATATATGAAAAAATAAAATAAGCATATTTAAAATATTTTATCCCGATGATTCCAATTATGAATTCCATTTTTTTGATTTATAACCAAAAACTGTGAAGTAATTAATTTAAAATTAATTAATTTGATGGAATGAGTAAACTAGTTTTCAAACTGAAAACATTTAAATGATTGAATTTTTTGCTATACAATTTTAATTTGAAATTGATTCTAATGACCTAAATTGGATTAATTTAAAATAATAAAATAATTATTCTTTAAATCTAATTAAAATTATAATTTAACAATGCAATTTAATTAGATGAAAATGGTGATTTAATTAAAATTCGATATTTTATCCCTACTCATCAAAACATGAAACTTATCAGAATCATAAAAAATAATAAACCAACACATATTTTCATATTTTAAATTTAAATATGATGTTTATAATATATAATAGTTTATGAAATTGTATTTAAAATTGGTTCTCCACTAAACAATGGTAAAATTTCCATTATAAAAACATATGTTTTTTGTGTAATATTGGGTTTGCTCATATGGTATTCCTATAAAATATATTGTACGAATATAAATAAAATTTATTTAGTATATAATTTTTTTTTCATTAATATCATTTATGAATTGTAATTAATTTAATTTTTTAGGATAAAATTTCCTTTTTTGCATAAAAATAGTTTTTATGAAAACATTCTCATTATAATCAACTGGTTCTTATTTTCAATTTTAATTAATTTTTATCCAAATAATTCAACCATAAATTTTCATCAGATATATAACACTATTCATATTTCCCAATACAATTTCTAGATTATATATTATTATATTAAATAACAATATTTTAATAACATATTATATTTTCGGTAAAAATCATCATTACATGTAATGCAAGACAACTCATTATTTTGTGTTGTGTAATATTAACATGGTGTTTTGTATATAGTAAGGTATCAAAAAGTTTATTTTTCTAAAAAAACACAATATTATAAATTCTTGGGGTGCTAAATTCTATCCACCTTAATTAAATTGTGTTCTATCTATTTCAAATTGATCTCGGTAATCATGAATTTTATATTTTAAATTAGTATTACTAAAAAACTAAATCATAAATTGGGATCATATGAAATATTCATAATAAGTGGGAAGGTGATATATGGATTTCAATCCAATACTAGTATTTTAAATAGGACTAAATTAGTGGAAAATTGATATGGAAGGGAGATATAACATCCATGTTCTGATGTAAAGTGATAGGGTACAATATTTGGAGAAAATTAGCAACCAATAAGATATAAATCTATAATGATCATAGGTACCATTTGATTCATAAAACAGGCACTAGGATAAATTTCTTGTTTCAAGATCATTTCCCTCGAGTTTTTGAAATTAATTTACTTTCTATGGTTATTATTAAATTTATATACTTGATATATTTTCATTAGAAAAAATATTATCCTTGTTCTGTGATGTATTTCTACATATTTTCTTATAAAAAGATTAATCACTTGGTTATGTAATAAAATAATCACTAAAATATTATCCAAGATTAATTTAAACCATTTCTATAAGGGTTTTCATTATGAACCCTCAAAGTGATATGATCCATAACATTAGAATCAATTCCAAGGCCGTTAATAGTATCAAATTTACATTATACATATCAATCATCTATTTCTCCATCATTACTATCAGATCATAATTAACACATTAAGGATTAACATTCCCTCAAAAGAACTCAACTTGTTACTAAATCAATTTTCATGGTTATTAATACCAATCCACAAATTATTTTAAATCCTTAAGAAAAAATTTATTCATTACAATTATTTTAGGTTTCATAATTCTTATAACTATTAAATCATTGATAAAATACTAAAATTACATAATTTTTAAATCAAAATATGGGATCATTAATCTTTCCTCTTCATATATGGTAGTATCATAATTGTGACCACGATTCATTAGCCACTTTTTTGGTATATACCATTGATGCATGCAACATTGATTTGGGACGTGTCCTACCTCATTACAAGGGAATCATTGATAACTGTAATTTATGTTCATTCCCTTTAAATAATATATATGTTTTAATTTTTCTCAAAACATATAAAAAATACATTTCATCTTAATATTATACAATGGTTTATACTTCAATAATTATCACATGTGGGAAAATCCTTCTTTAGGTTCTTCTATTTTTCCTATATTCCCTACCATCATATTCTTCATATGCTTCCTTCCAAAGTCATAATACATAGAAAAATATGTCCCTACATTTTTATCTGATGACATTATTTCCACGTTTGACAATAATTTCTGGGATACTATTTATCATTGTATGATTGTATTAATCATAGAAATTATTTTATAATCCTTATTCTATAGATCACATGCACTGGAGAGGTTTCCAATCCTTCCATTGGGGTAAATTTATAAATAATGGTATATAGTTGATTATGTTATGAGTAATAATGAATAATTTTAACTAGTAAAACACATTAAATATTGAAATAATTATGTATAAATAGTCTCATAATCATAATCATGGTTTCTTTGTCGACGTATTTACTTTTAAATCCTTTATAATTATTTGTATATAAAATGTGAAATATCTTAAGAATATCACCCTGGAGTTTCAAACCATATGCATAGTAAGACCCATTGTTATGTACACGGTTAAGCTGAGTCAGGGCTGATGTGCCTTGTCAAAGTTGTGACACTTAGGTACATATGTGCAAGAAGCATGTCATCTTGTACTATACAGTTAGGTATTTATTTGTAGAAAGACAAACATAATCCCTATATTACCATAATTCTATGTTGTTATTCTATGTTAATCCTTAAATTCAATCTTAGGGATTATCCTATAATTAATGATTTCTTAATCTAGTTTCCATGGTTTTGTCTAATATTCCATTGATACTAACTGTAACACCCTGACCCTAGAATCCCGATGCTAGTTTAATTTTTTTTAATAAATTGGCATGTTTACAAGGGAAAAAATTCTGAATGACCATAAATTGTCATATTATGGAAAGCCAGATCTCATACATAATACCCATAATACATTATTAAATGAAAATAAACCATGATATATAACAAAATTAAATAAACTACTAAATTGAGAGAATATTTAATGATTTATTTTTCATAATACAAGATGATAAACATAAATAGGGGGAGGTCAAATTCTATGTAAGGATATGTAGAATATAAACACTAATAAATAAATTCATAATGAATGGTAAGTAAATCAAAACACATTCCATTTAAAAAAATAGAATGTAAAAATGAACATGGAAAGATAAATAAATAAAACACATGTCATTTTGTCAACAAGAAGATATTTAAATCCATCCATAGATATTTCTATAGATAATATCATCGATAAATAATGACATTGTTTAAATGAGGAAATAATTAATTATTGGACATCATATTTGAGAAACATGAAAAACAATATCATTAAGCCCTCTAAGAAGAAGTTTCAAACTATTAAAATTCGGATAAATTATTTGTCTCATGAGAACCTGTTGATGCATCTGGGTTCTACATAAAGTCTGAGCCCTCTAGTCAATGTCAGTCCAAAGAATATCCAATATTGAAAAATTGAAATAAACAATACTTCTTATCAAATAACCATACTGAATAAAGACTGTGGATTTATAAATAATTCCCCAGTGGGTGCTATATATAAATAGGTGTTGTTATTATTGAGTAATGTAAATACCAGGTAAATATCATTAAAAACCTTTTTAGGAAAATAGTCATTAAACAATCTAAAGTTTCCCACACAGTATTGAAACCATTGAACCATAATTCATATGAATGTATGATATTAAATGAATATTATAATATGATGAAAATTATTATATTAGTGATATAACATATCATTGAAATTAGATGAATCATAAAAAAGAAACTAGGTACATAATATTACGATATTCTTCAATAGAATGTAAATTGAATTGAAATCCCTTACCTTGCATTTACTTTTGGGTGATTATCTTTTAATGTTGTGTATAATGGTCTTATGAGTTTTTATACCTTATTATAAACAATATTATTATTTATTATATCATATATTGTAGTATTATAATTTATTATTAACCTTATGATATCATTCTATCGTTATTTTCATTATTTTGGGATTCATTTACCTAGTTTTTAAAGTAATTTTTGACTTGTAATTTGTTGTTCCTAATAATTATATCATTTTTACATTATCTACTAAATTTCAAAAAGTATTTATAAATTATATATATTTAGTAAATATTTTTTGGGATTAATCTAAAAAAGTTTGAGATATGAAATCAAATGTATCATTCATGGAGATGATAGGTCATACGTACGCATGAATGCTACATTTATTTATGTATTTTATTAAAAGAAGAAAATTAAATGATATAGATTTATATTACAATTTCAGTAATATATATAAGTCATTTATATCACATTTGTTTATTGACAGTGACCTTCATATGTTTCATGTATAGTGTGAACAAATCACAGCGATTTGAGGAGATGATAGTCCACACTTCCACAAACCATGTTATTATTTTTCTAAAAAATGAAATGTATAAAATAATGTTATATAAAATAATTCCATAAAATTAAGGGAAAAAATAATATATATATATATATATATCAATTATTAATATATTTTCTAACATTATTCCCAACCATAAATGGTGATAATATAAAAATGAACAATCGTTATGTCGTGGGGCAGTAGATCGACATAAACAGAAATAGAATATTTTTACCCCTTAAATGGAATTGCATGTAAGTATTGGTGGAAATAATTAATATTAAAAAATATCAATATATTATTGATACTTAGGTTTTTATATATTCATTAAATAAGAATGAATGAAGGAGTTGTGAAAGAATTAAACTAGAGTGCTCCTTGAATAACGTTACCTCGTTTTTTGGTAACTCTTTTTAGTTTATAAAAAATGTTACCATGGATGGATTTATGCATAATGTAAAACATCTATTATGATTATAGGAATGTTTGGAGCATATTTTTTCATGTATTTTTCGATATATATGGTTAAATTGTTATGAGTAATTGGAGGAGGAGGAGTCCTTTTATAAATGAGTTGAGGGGTACTTTCTGAAAGTCGAAAAAATATTAAATTAAAATAATTTTTTATTTAAAATGGATCCCAAGTGATTTATTTAGAATAATACATAATAATGGCCAAATAATATCAATGAATAATTTTTAGTGATTTTTAGTTAACATTATGACACTAAATTTATTTTTGTAACACATAGTTTAACCCTTTAACACTAAACATGAAAACTTGGATATTTCATCATTAAGAATCAAAATATTTATTATTAAATTACAAAACAATTTTAAATGGATCATTTATAAAACAACTAAAATTAAGCAAAATATTTTTATGAATTTAATTTATTTATAATATTTTTTATAAAATAATAATTCAGTATTTATTTTAAAATATCCAAAATGTCAATTTTGACACAATTCAATACATGACTTTTTAAAAATATCATGATATATTGATATATTAAAACAAAAAAAATTATCTCAAAAATAACATGTCAAATTCATCCATAAAATTCATACATGACATCAATTATATCAACTTTTATATATTTTAATATTTTTACTATCCTTTATTTGATTGCCCCATTAATTATGTAATCATTGCACCATCATTTTTCTCATTTAATTTAATAATTTATTTCTAAATAATTATAAATAAATTACCAAGATTTAGATATAGACTTTCTATTTCTAATTAATATTAATATACTAATATATCTTATTAGTAAGCATACAAAAAAATGTAACTCTTTTTAAAAACAAGAGTGTGTTAAATTGGATTTAGCTTAAAATAAAATATTATAAAAGCATAAAAGTCATCCATGTGGCTCAAATAAGCCAAAAAATCATCCCAAGGATTATTGTTAATGATATTGACATATAAAATAAGATTATTTCATTTATTAGGGTAGTTTTATAATTTATTTTTACTCTTAATTACCGGATTTACAATTAACTGTGGTAATTAAAATATTTCATTATATTTATTATATATATGCCTAAAAATAAATGAAACGTATTTATTTAATTTTAAACCGCTAATTAAAATTATATAATCTATTTTTAAAAATTAACGACACATAAATTTTAGTAATTAATTTAATATTAATCCCATTGATTGTGTGATAAAGGAGTTTTTATTATGAAAATGTTTAAAAGATCGATTTGTTTTTATATAAATGTTCAAAGTGAAATTTATTCCAATGAAATAAATTGGAATAATTGATAAAAAATAATCTAATTACTCTTTAAAACCAATTTAAAATATAATTTATCTTTGAAAATTATTTAGAAGAATTTTTTTTCTATTTAAATGAAATATTTTATCCCTATACATGAAAACATGAATCTTATAATTCAATTACCAAAAATTAAATGAAATTAAATTTTTATATTCAAATTTTAAACAGGAAGAGTATTTTTTCGAATAGAATATATAAAAGTGTCAAAAATTTCATATTAAATAGGTTCTCCGCTAAAAGGAGGTAAAAATTGTCTTTATAAAAATATGGGTTTTGTGTCTAATATTCGGGTTATTCATATATTATTCCAATAAAATATATTGGATGAATAGAAAATATAATTTATAAATATATAAAATATATTTTTATTTAATATAATTTACAAATTTCAATTAATTTATTTTATTTTTATAAAATGCCTATGTGAGCATAAAAAAGGAATTTATGAAAACATTATCATTATATTCAATTAGTTATTATATTCAATTGTAATTAAATTTTATCCAATTAATTCAATGTTATATTTAATAAGATTGTTAAAAATACTCATAAACTCCAACAAAATGGATAGATTATATCTTATTATATCAAATAATAATATTTTAACAATATATTATTGTTCGATAACACCCAGCCATGCGTGTAACGCAAGACAACTAATTCTTCTGTGTTGAATATGTGTGACATGGTGTATCGTATGAAGCATGATTTAAAAAAATTTATTCTAAAATGAATATATATTAAAATATTGTGGTACTAAATTTATGCTTATGGTTATAGAAAATGATGATTTTAGGAAGGTGTTAGGAGAGTCATGCAATCCATGGAGACCAAAGGGGGAAGGAGTCTTTGTTTCTTCTCATTGATAATTATCAAACTATTGTGGTCGATCTGGGTCACCAAAGAATACCATAAACCATTCATTATATTATTCAATCGATTAAATATTGAATATATCATGTTTTTAGATATCATTTTAATGTAATTCTATTACATTTAGATAAGGGTTATTTTTATTAAAACTATTCAATTATTATTCTAAAAATACTTAAAAAATAATTTTACCAAACCAACCTTGGATTCCATCTGGCCCAACACCCATCCCAATCTATAACATGTCCCAATTGGTGTTTCCAATCCCTATGGGATGGAAACTAGTGTCAGGAATCAAAACAAATCTAAATGATAATGATTTCTGCCCCGTAAAATAGGCTTAATAAAATTAATCTAACAAGAACACAAGCACCAACTGATCATAATTATATAAACAAGTTATCCAGATATAAATAAAAATGATCATGGAAGATAAATTAAAAATATAAAAACAAAACCATGTTACCACAATCTTCAAGTTAACTCAAGGTCACCTAGGACCTCTACTAGCTCGCTCCATAAATGAGCACCCGGATGAAGGACCTCAATGAGGGGAAGAACCTAAAAAATAGACGGGCCATCTAGCACCGAATGGTACAAGTATGATTTGAGATAGATAGCTCTTTAAAAATTAAGAATATAATACATGTGTTCCCTTTCCTGAAAAAATAAATTAACAGTAGTTTGAAATACTATTTTAAAAATAGTGTTTCTACATTTTGTTAAACACCACCATTTACAAGCTTAATATCCAACGCATTCCTCATATCATTTCCAAAAACAGTTTCTATTTTTTTTAAAACCCATAAAAAGGAAAGGCAAGGTTGTTCTAAATAGAAACATATTGAATGTGTTCTATGGAAACTAGTAAAAAAAATGTAAACACATAATATAAATAGTAATCAAGTGTGATCATAAAAAACCAGAGTAGACCCTTGGATGTACTCGGTTCGGAACATCATTCTAGTGAAAGGTGATGCCCATAATTCAATAACCAACTAGGTGATCTATCAATTCCTAACTAGTCGCACAATCCTCATAGCATGTCTAAAACTCCAGGAGGGTACCAACCCATCTAATCTAGCCTGGTCAGCTACTGTCAATATATCACAAAAAATAATCCCAAGATCCTATGGGGGTAGTAAAGCTATATAAGTATGCATCAAACGCACATATCACTCTTCATACCTACTATCACCACACATGAATACCCCAGACATGAACACCACAATACAATGTCACAAAAAGGGAAAATCTTCCTATTGAGGTTCCCCAAATATATATACCCATAAATGTAACATCATCAAGGTGAAAACTATGCCGCAATATTATATAAACGTTAATAGAATTTCTTGAAATTCTAGAGGTTTCCAACCGAGGACACAAATTTTCTTAATCACATTCTATTTCATATTCAATACCAAAAATATCTTTTAAAAAACAATAGAAATGGGACCTTATGCTCTACACACACAAAATACATTTACCACAATAATTTCAATGGAAATTTCCAATAACCTGAAATCCAATTTTCGTTAAGCATTTTCCAAGAGGGACATACATTTTCTACCACTTACCAAAACATGTTTCAATTATAACCATTACAAATTTCAAGTACCACACTTGGAATCATTTTTAAAACTCTAGAATAACGACTTCTCGGAATTTAAAAAAACATGGAACCATTTTTGGAAAAGTATAATTATGGTAAAAGTGGAGGTCTTCAAGGATAATTTGTTTTAGAGTGTCCTTTTAATTTTATTTCAAATCAATGTGTTTGGTTGATTCACCCATGGATGTTCCATTTTCCAATGACTCCTTCTAAATTCTGTGAATGGACCCCCTTGAATATTTTAAAATCAATATGTTTCTTTTCGAACTCAAATCATAAATTCCACATTTTTAAAATGTAAAAATGATAATTTTAGAAAAAAATTGAACTTTCCCAAATTACATGTAATTCAAATCACAAAATAACTATGCTCTAGATAAAATCTGTAATGATATACCATCCATTTTAGCAAAAAATTTTTAAGGGAAAACAATAAACAAGCATCCAAATTCATTATTAAAACAAAATTATCATTTGACTACACACATTTAGAATAAACCAACATAGTCATAACTAATGGTTTGCTTCCAAATATATTTTTAATAATTCATTTCACTATGAAAACCCCAAAATAATTTGACCTTGACTATTAGGATGGTGTGATACATGTTTATAAATTAATTAAATGAACCCAAGAATCATATGGAGTTAATTAGAATGGAATGGAATAGAAACACCTACCTTAACCACACGTGGACACATCACAGCTCTTAGGAAAGGAATATTACGGTCTTGAGAAAGATCCTCATGCCCTAAATCAAATGAAAAATAAACCAAACCCAAACATTTTCTATTAGGGTTCGCACATTAATAAAACAACCATAGAATAATACTAGAAACCAATGGTGAAATTGTAATATGGGAGAAAAACGGCCAAAAATCCATGAAAACTAACCTCGGAATCTTTATAGACCTTACATGGATAAATGGGGTAATGGGTGAGGTGATTGGGAGGAACCATTTGGTCGCCTTATTAAGATGAGGGACGAGGAACTAGAATTTGGGATCAAAATGAGAGATAGGGATTTTAGGGATATGTTATTAATGACATGGAATGATTTCATGGTTTGGCCACAATGTTTTTTATACCGTGTCATAACCATGTAGAACACTTTACCCATAGAAGGATTGTTAGACAGTTACCTGGTACCTACTACATGACCATGAAATATCTGTGAAGTTGGTTATATCCAAACCTATATCTACTATATGACCAGATTGCATGGTTCTACTAACTGGGAGGTACCCATGAACCATTGGAAATTCCTAACTATACTTTTAGAAACTCAAATATTTGTACTGGGTCTCAACCCATATATCAGCTGGAATGATTCAAAGAAAAGAGAAAAATAAAATAAATAAGAATTTTGAGGTCGGGGTGTGAAAATTCTCCCCACCATAGTCACTTTCTTCCCCAAAAAATCCATCATCCAAAATGATAAACAAATCCTGAGTCCATGCCCAATTAAAATCCATGGAAACCAAATCATTGGGATTGAAATTCCAATCACAAGTCACACCAGACCAATCAAAGTGAAGCTATAGACTAATAATGAGGGAATAGCAATGTGGGTGTTCTCCCCACCATAATAACTCAACCAGATATGGACGCTTAAAAACCAAACAATGCCAGCATGACATAAACTTGAAACCCACTACAAGGGAACTTGGAGATCAAGGACCCAAGGATAAGAGGAAAAATACAAACCTTTTCCACATTAACAAAAAAACACCGCCAACGTGGAAAGTAACTCCCTAAATTAACTATATCCAATTCACATAGCACTAGAATAACCACATGACAACTAGAATTAGATTCCAAACACTAAGGATCCATGAAAATAAAATCAATCAAAATACTTGACCTGAACACACCTTAAAACATCAATCATCCCAAACACATACATCTAAAAATGAGAGAAACTAGAACTATATGTGAAACCAACCTAAGAAAGTTCCAAACATCCCAAATGAAAATGAGAGATTCTAAGAGCCACATCCAAATGAATTGAATTATTTATAGAATAGTGGAAAAGTTCAATCATACCATTATATTAATATGGTGAGACCACAACTACAGAGAAACAAGTTAACGGAAAATTTAGACATTTCCATTCCAAAAAAGTAATAGAAGAAACTCACCAAGGTCCCACACACCCTTAACAATTTCTGACTGTGCCTATGCTTCACCTTGAGACCTATGTTAGGGGTTCTTCTAGTTGATGCTTCTTCTGCCACACATTCTATCATGAGAATCCCTAATCACATATTTTTATTGAAGAAATTATCATTGCCAGACTTATCCCGGTGACTCGAATGGGCACAATGAGAGATGGACATTCATGGTATGCAATATGGTAGCAACAAATTATCAATCCCACCACACCAGTGGCATGTTATGAAGAGTTCTAAAAAGATAGATGTCAAAACCAATAGAGAATACACTTTAAGGATAGGTTCTTTAGGCATAAATTTCTTACCACATAGGGATCCCACACAAATAATGGATGGTGCAAGATTTATAATCACAATTGACTACACCCTGAGAATGAGCTCTTTAATGTGGTCAATGTGAACTTTTACCAACCACTGACCCTACCAGGAATCCTGAAACCCTGAAACCATCCTTAACTTCACGGACACTGGTATGGACCCTCGGATGAAGGTGGCCTTGAAAATTTCCCATATTACTCAATATTCAAATGAAGATGTGATGAACAACATCGACTAGTCCAAATATGGACTCTCTAAAAACTAAAAAATATCATGAAATCTGATCACATAAGGGGATCCCATCTTTCTGAATACATGATCTTCATATTTATTCCATATAAATTCCTCTTACGGACCTCTAACACCACAAAATAAAGGCAAAATCCAAGAGATCATAGGAACTAATAATGACTCATTAGGGCCATGAGGGACCTTTCTGGGAAGCACTTTATAAACTACATGAAAAAAAACAAAACCAGAATCAAATTATTTTACAACCAAAGGCAATACTTCAAGACAAACCAATGGTATTAATGATTGAAATCATTCCAATAAAACCCAAATCCATATCTTTAAAAAAAATACAAATTCTTTTTTTATTTTTGAAACCATCATATTTCCAGAAACTTTAGAAAAAAACCCATATTTCATAAAACAAACCACACATTATAAAATAAAATCTAGCTTCGAAGTCCATTTTCCCAAATCAATATCACTTTAGAATGACAAGGAAAAACATCTAAACTCAATCACCAAATCGTGGACCCCCATGAACTATCGCGCAAATGTTCACACAATTCAATTTAATTAATGCAAAAAAACCATTCCACTCACACTCTCACATGTGTAATTGTTAATAATGAGTTGCTAAGGATTCTTACAAAACATTTCATTACAAATTCCATGCTTGAACAATATTTATAAACCATAATTTTCTTCCTTTAAAACACATTTCACCAATTTTAGGAAATTTTAAAGAGAATATCATTGTTTCAAAACCCAATTCAATTTTCAAAAACACACATACACCAACTATAACCCGTGTTACCCTCAACCTGCCCCAAAGTGACAAGGTGATGGACTAGTAGTTTTTCTTAACCTATTGACATCGTAGTTATCCATACCCCATATAAGCATCAACAACTAGGTTATAATTAAACTGTGTACTCAGAATCCACATGGTTTACAAATCCATGTTAAATCAGAATTTAACCCTATATTTAATCTATTACCATTCCATAATCATTATAAAAAAGAAACAAAAGATGAAAAATAAATTCTGGACTACCCCTAGTAACTCAAGAATCACCATGAGCGGTGGTAATAAAGAACCAACCTATAACCTTCATCCTGAGCCCTGATGGACCTAATCTCTATCTACCGAACACCGTAAATATCAATGGTCTTCTTTGATAACATATTGTCAGAATCCAACCTGGAATGACATCTAACTCGATACCTGGCCTGTCTGAGACAAGGCTCGAAGGGTGTTACCAATCACCATGGGATGGAATCTAATGTCAAGCATCAAAACAAATCAATTTGGGAATGATTACATCCCAATAAATGAGGATCTATAAAAATAATCAAATAAGCAAAAATGACACAAATAAAATAATTAAATAAACAACTCATCTAGATACAAATACAACAGATCACGGAAGCTAAATACAAAACTGGTAATAGATACACGCTACCATGATCTCAATGTGACCTCAAGGTCACCACCATCCTCTACTAACCTTCCCCAACTCTAAGCACATGAACCGAGGACCTGATGGAGGGGAAGAACCTACAAAATAGATCGAAGACATTGACACTAAGTGCTACTTTAAGGGTGTGATCTAGACAACTTATAAGGAAATCACCACAAAATTCATGGGATTCCTTTCATGAAAAAATTGATTAACACTAGTTTTAAATTCATTATCAAAAATAGGGTTTCCACATTTTCATAAAAAAATCCCATTTTCCCAGTTTAAAATTCAAGAGATGCCACATATCATATCCAAAACTGTTTTCCATTTTATAATTAAAATCCAAAATATGGAATACCAATGTTATGATAAAATGAAATAGATAAAAAGAGTAGGCTAGAAACTAGTAAAACTAAATGTAAACAAGATATATAAATAAAAACCATGGGTAATCCTAATCATCCCTATAATACCCATATACGAACTCTATTGGGAACCACCTGTCAGCATGTGGCGAAGCCCCTACGTCAACAACCAACTAGTTAAACTATCTTAGAAACACATGTAGAACAACCCACTTGGAAATTCTATAACTCCAAGAGGGTATAATCTCATTTAATCATGTCTAGAAATCTATGTTCACTCAATTATATAAAAGACTCTCAGGAACTTAGGGTTTTAGTCAAACTATATTTGTGGGAGGTCAACACATGCGTGACTCGTATTACCTGTCATCATCGCACCTTTCAAACCCAAACACGATCACCCCCATAGGATAAACCATAAAGGGAAATAACTTTTATAGAGGTTACTCATATATATATATACCCCCACATGTCACATCATTAAGGTTTCAATAGTGCCACTATACCATATAATCATTAAAACTATTTCATAAAACACATTATATTTCTAATCGGGCATACACATTTTCCAAATCATATTATTTTCCAAATTAAAAAATAACATATCTTTTAAATACACAATGATAATAGGGACCATACACTCTACGTTCCCCAAATGCATTTAGCAAAAACACTTCAAAATCCATTTACAATAACGTGATATACCATTTTCTTTATTTATTTTCAAAATGGGCCTTACCTTTTTCAACTACATATCATAACATGTTAAAAGGTCAACCAAGCCAAATTTCAAGTAACACACTTGGAATAATTTCCAAAACACAAGAAACAACACTTACCTAATTTTACAAAAAATGGAAACATTTTAGGAATGGTAGAAAAATGGGAGAAGTGGAGTTCTTGATATAGAATTTGTTCTAGAGTGTCATTTTCCATTGATTTCACATTTAGGTGTGCACTTAGTGGATAATGGATGTTCAATCATCTAATGAAAAACTAAAATTTAATAAAAGAACCCCAAATTCATTTTTAAATATATCACATGCTTATCAAACCCAACCCATCAATTCCACCTCATTACAAAAGTTCAAATGAACATTTTAGAAAACAATAAAAATTTATCAAAAATATTGAAATTCACATCAGAAAATAACTAAGATTCACATAAAATCCCAAATAACAACCTCACCATTGGAACACAATAATTATAAGGGAAACAACATAAATCATCCTAATTCACTATTCAAACCCAATTACAATTTTACCACACATGTTTGGAATATAAAACCAAATTCATAACATGAAGTTCACTTTGAAATCTATTTTAAAAAATTAATTTCACTATGATAGAAACAAAATAATTTGACCACACGTATTTGGGTGGCATAAACCTAGATTAAAAATTAATTAAAATCACCCAAGAATCATATGGAGTGAATTCAAAAGGAATACCATGGAAACACCAACCTCAACCACAATAAGATACAATACAACTCTTAGGAAAAGAATATTAGTGCCTCAATGATGGTTGACAAGCCCTAAATCAAAATAATAAAAAACCAATCATAAACCTGGGACATTAATGTTTGGACACCAAGAACACCCCCAAATAAATACAGTAGAACATAAGGGAGAAAGATAAATAGTAGTGAAAACAGGAAAAATCCAAGAAAACTATCTTTGGAACCTTTAATGACCTTCTATAGTAGAAGGGGAGCAAGGGAGAGGGGTTTAGGAGGACCCCCTAGTACCCCATTATTAGTCAAGGGAGGAGAAGCCCGATTTTGGGCCAAATATGAGAGTGAGGGATTTTAGGGTGTGGATCATTAATGATATGGCATGACCACATGGTCTGGCCATGCGGTTTGGAAAACCTTGTTGTCACTATATGGAACTCTCTACTCACTGAAGGGTTAACACATGGTTACATAGGACCTACTGATCAGCTGTGCACTAGCCGTGTGGTTGGTTCTGTCCAAACCTACACCTACTACATGGTTGTCCCCTACAGTTTCTACTAACCACATGGCACCCATTCTCCACCTAGATATCCTACCTAAACAATTAAAAACTAAAAAATTCCAATCCCGTCTCAACCTGAACATCCCCTGAAAGGATCAAAGACCAAGCGAAGAATAGAATAAATGAGTATCCAAGTACGTGGTATGACGATAATATAATGCATTAAATTAGTAATTAAATTTTACAAGAGGCATTAAAATAATTATCCAAATAAAAAAAATATCACATTCTTTTATGATTAAATTAATCCATGGAAAGAATAACAAAAAGAGTGTAGTTTAAGAGGTATCATTAATTAAAATATTTCAATAAATTTTTACAAAATATAATATAAAATTTATTATTTTAAAAACCATAATAAATTTTTTATATTGATTTACATGTTCTGTCTATAGATATCTTCCTTTCCTCGGTGAAGTACTTTGATTAAAATATATGGACATGCAATTCAAGAAATTATTTCATGAAAAATTATATAAATAATATTAAAAATATAAAATCAAATGAAAAATATTTTTATAAAATATTTTTATATGTATCATAAATTTAGGACCATTAAATAATTATAATTATAAAACTCTAATGAATAAATAGATGTATTTTAAATAAAATATTAAAAATAGGTGGTTTAGTAATTGACTATCAATTAATATATTTATATTTTAAAATGATCAAGTGCATAAATTAACATATCACTTGGGTGATATAAAACAGTATTTAAATATGTATAATCAAAATAATTATCCCTCATAAATAAAAAACTGAAGAATTCTGCATCACAATCATAAAAAGAAATATTTTCAATTAAAAAATGGTATAATTTTTTTAAAATATGAATATTTAGAAAAACAATTAATTGAAAAACAATAAATCCTTATTTACGAGATATACCATAAATTTAATCACCCTTAGGGTCACGAAACAAGCCCGATCGTCATCTGACCCAGTGCCTGACCCAGTCTGTGACATGGACCGAAGGGTGTTCCTGATCCGCCCGGGCGACAACTATTATCAGGCATCAAAATAAACCAGTTGGGAATGATTTCGGCCCATAACAAAGATGAAGAAACATAAACTAAAGAAGATGATAAATAAAGGGAAATAAACCAAACAACTAGGCAACGGAAAAATGAATTAACGAAGCGACGTGACATACCTCAGGTGACCCCGTGGGTCACCGTGGAACCTAAACCACCCTTTCCCCCAAAAGAAACCCATGGCTGAAACCTGCAACTGAAAAGTAAAGTAGGCATGATCACCGAGATGCTGAGTAGGAATGCCAAAATATAACCACGTCTTATTCCCCCACCTTTAGTAAGAAATCCAATTTTGCAATTTTGAAAATAAGATATAATAAAATAATGTTTCTCATTCTTTTCAAATTCAAGTAACGAGTTGGCATTTTCTGGTAAATCATTTCACTCCCAATACATTTTAAAAATAGGTTCCAATCATGCATTAACGTTTCAAATTGAAAAGAAACCTATTTGAATTAAAATATGGTTTTCAAAAACAAGACATCAAGTATGAAACAACTGAAAATAAAGTTGCATCGCAAGCATAATGTTACAAATGAGAACCATGGGTAATCCCTATAGGTAGCCTGAATAAGTGGGAACCTAAAGTCCTCGTTCCTTGGTGAAACGTGGAATAGAAACCACGACCCTCAGAAAAACATGGTTTAGAAAAGCACAACCCTCATAAAACATGGCATAGAAGACCATGACCCTCAGAAATTCATATGTCTAGTTAGTTTTGTTGTGTCAATCCAGCTAGACAAACCGGGAAGAACCCATGTTGTGTCATCTAGCATACTAGTCTTGGTCACCCACATAGATACCGATGATTTCCATTGTTCTCTATTTCAAGTGGTGGTGAGTTTTCGTTATCAAGAAAACATGTAAGGTCATAACAATTTATTTATCTAAAACCCATTCAAGCACTCAACACCACTCTCTCTCTTTAAGTTCATTCCCCCTCTTTATATCACACAACTATGCAGAAGCCTTTACACCAGGTACATATCAAAAAACAAAAATTTACACTTCCATAACATGTTTCTAATTAAGGGGAATGTCTCAGGAGGTGTTTTCCATTTTCACAAACCAATCTCAAATTTCCAAATGGGCCACATTAATTTAGAAGAAATATTCATCATTTTAAAACACATAAAGGTGAAATATAATTAAAATAATCTTAAACCCACACTTAAATTGATGTAATACTTTTAAGAAGACCAAACTGTCCTTTAATCTCATGTTCACACAAAAACCCATTTTGAAAATCACTTTGGAACCCGTTTTTAAAATAATTCATGTCGTTAAACTTTCATAAAAAAATCGAACGAAAGGAATCACATGTTTTGCAAATACCCAATTCATGTTCCACCCCTATGAATCCATTTTTTTATGAAACAAAACCATATATATATAGTGCATATGGATTTCATACAGAAAAATAACAATGAAATACCTTTAAAGAAACATTAAGAAAAAATCGAAATTCTCATTAATGATTAGGAAATAGGGGACCTACCTCAAAATTGTCGCTATTTGTCAAAGACCACTGGAACCGACTCTTGGCACAAACATGGACATGAATTTATACATATATATATACACACCCCTAGCTGCATTCCACATATTCCTTACGCCATGAGGGAATATGTATAAAGAGGTCATATATATATATATGTCTTACCCTATGTATGTACATGTAGGATCCCTCGAAACCCACGACCCAAAACCATCAATGAAAGGACCAACACACTACAAATACAATTTAATAAATTAATCAAACAATTTAAGAAAAACATAAAAATTATCCCCAGAGATTTTACACAAAAAAACACTTGATCTCACATAAAAACACCATTTTGAAACTGAACGCACAACACAACCATACCAAAACATGTTTTTCGTTACTTAAAATATTTAAATTTTATATTCAAAAGCGCACTACTTCCACAAGGAAAAATAACACATTTTTCCTTCAAACCATTTTTTTAATACACATGCACCTTAATTTGTTTAGAAAACATTTCACACTCTCCAAAACAATTTTAAATCATTACCAAAAAATACTTTTCACACGTAAAATAATTAATTGAATGTTTCCAAGAATTCCCACGACAAGACCCAAATGAAAAACACAAACAATTTTAATGGAAGACTCAACTCCATCACACATGCATGTAATAACATTCATGAAACACATTTCGCACCACCCAAAATAATCATAGAACATGATAAATAAATTAATCTAGAAAAAGACCTTCATCAATCAATATTTATAGATGAAATCACCTACCTTGATAAAGTAAATCTCAATACCTTAGTGTGAAATGTCCGCTGCATAATAATCACACCACAAGGGGTCTACTAGAAACCCTAAAAACAAGGTATCAAAGCAATAAATTAAAAAATGAACCAAATAAAACACAAAACTCTAACCCAACAACCTATCAAATGGAGGAATGATCACCCAATGTACTCTGCACTATTCAATTCACCCAATTGAACTCCAAATCAAAAAACTGATCCAACATTATCAAAAATTAACCTTATATCTAACGTCCTACCAAATAAAAACCTAAAACCCCAAATATAAAAAAGGCAAAACCCTAAGGAGGAAGAGGTGTCTATTGGTGGTGGTCACGCCAACAAGGATCCTTTTTGGTAGAGGGCCACACCGCCGATATGGGGGTCACTTCGAAAGGGTGCTCGAAAAAGGGTCTATTGTTCCACAGGGTTGCGCACTGCAGGTTGGGGTCGCGACCAGGATGGAACTTGGAGAAGGCTTGATCAGGGCTGGGTGTCGCGCTGGAGGACCGCCAGGTGGGATCTTTGCCAGGGTAGTGGTGCGCGAAAGAGCTGGGGGGAAGAGGGGAGTGGTGACGGGTTAGAGAGGAGGGGGTAGCGCGAGTGGAAGAAGGTGGGGGGGGGGGGGTGTAAGGGGGTAGGGTAAGAGAGAGGGAGAGATAGGGTTTGAGAGAAAATAATAATAATAATAATAAATAAATAAATAAATAAAATAAAAAAATAAAAAATAAAAAAATAAAGTAAAAGAATATAAAATAAATAAAATATAAACAAAAAACAATGAACAGAACAAGAATTTTAATAAACTCAAATAATAATAATATTGTTCATAGCAACATAATAATAATTATACTAAACTTGAAAATAAAAATATTATTATCCATAATAATAATAAAATAATAATATTAATAAGACACAAATAATTGTAAATAGATTAATAATAACAATATTGATATTATTAATAATCATCATAATAAAAATTATAATAACTTAATATGATATTAATAAAACGAATATACATACATTTAAAAAATATAATGATAATAATAACTTAATAATAATAAACCTATATTATTAATATTTGTGAACTTAATAACAATAATAATAACCTTAATTATAATTAAAAAAATTCATCATTGAAACTAATTTTATTTATTTTTCTTGAACATGAGGCAGGCCACACGGTGACCCGGGAAAGGTCACATAGCATTTAATATGCCATGTCATGCACCAGACAATGTCAATGACGAAGCATTCATTCATCCACAAAATTAAAAAATTTCAAATAGGCTTTGCTCACAGCTTGATAGAAAGTATCAAAATATAATAAAATAATAAAATAATATTATCTTAAAAGTTCGGGTGTGACAATTATCCCCACCATAAAATATTTCGGCCCCTAAATAGTCACCCAGCCAAACAAGGGAACAAACTCGAGTTCGAAACTGAACAATGCCAAAAAAACACGAACTCAGTGTGACTTTTCACTCCATCAGTCACACCTGACGAACTCTGGGGAAAACTGAAAAGAGAAGAACCATCAAGAAACAAGGTGGGTTCTCCCCACCACAAGAACTCGACTAGAACAACAAACATTGAGACTCGCAACACGGCCCAACTCTGGAAATTCTAACTTGATACAAGAGGGAACCGCCACACAGACCAAACCTTGAAGAAGGAACGAATAGATTCATGGTGGGTCCCCCCACCATTTAAGAATTAACCAGCTTAAGCCAATTAGCACAGACCAATACAATAAACCCCGCACAATCCGACCCATGAACTCTCCACATAAACGAGACTCCCACCACATGGGGTCCTCGTCGAATGACCCCGAACTGAATGGCATACCACATCTGTATTTATTATTTCCTAAGATGCATGTGTCTCCCAAAAGATCCCATCCTAAAACAAGAACGAGTCACAAAAGGAGCTAGATACACAAGAGATACATCCATCTTGACTCACAGACATAAAGAGACAACCATCAATTCTCACACATGATGAGGAACAACTACTAGAATTTCATGAAAATGAGATCATCATGCCTCCTTACATCCAAAGTGGGATATTCAATGAACAAATACCACAACAAGAAAAATAGACCTTTATACCTCTTACTGAAAAATAGAACCTTCAAATACAGAATAGCTACAACATGGAAATTCAGATCATCCCCTTTTTTGCATTAGAGAAAAAAATTAGACCAAGGTTCCCTACACCCAACGATTCTTGACTCTGTGAAGAGATTCACTCCAAGACCTGTGGCTGGAGCTATGATGTCTTGAAGCATATGCTTCCCCCAGTCATGAGCTGTTATCATTCGATCGAGACTCCCGCTGACGATGCTGCTAGCAAAACCTCTCCATTTGTCCCAAATGGACACAATGATGGAATGAATTCAGAGGATGATGACAAGGAAACTTAAAGTACCCAAACTCTTCACACTAGAAGAAAACAAGGGGGTTTCCCAACTAATATAAGATTGAATTGACATGAAGTATTTTTTGACACAGGATCCTTCGACACACTCTCGTCATCGGATGGGGAAGCTTCCCAAACCGCAAAAAAATGGTCCTGGAACCTTAGACGAAGAACTCACACAAGAGAAACATTAACTGATTGCACGACGCTACATCTAGAGATAATGGAATCAACCCCTTATAATACCCCATGTAGGCCTTCACATCTCTTTTCCATTACTCAGCACTCTCTAGTTCTTCCACATTCCTCACCTTCACTTCCTCGGGTATAAACTGTTGGATGAGAGTGGTCTTAAACACCATCCCATACATACCATCATGCAATTATGCTGGGATTATCTCCTCCACCAATACAATGTTTCACCTTCAAATTGACTCGAACCAACATGAACTCTCATATCTTTTTGAGTTTCCAAAAAACTGAAAACACCAATGATTTCACCAAGCCAGTATGCTACATTCGATAGATCATGATCACCATGAAATATGGACAATAACCAAAAAGAATTCAATTCAACCACTGATCTAAGAGTCTGGGTAGAACCATCAAATATAAGAGGCTCTCTAGAAACTTCTAGGACTTTTCTAGGCAGCAAACCCAAAAACAAGAGGCACAAATCCGAATCAAAACACATCATAAATAAAAATTCCACAACTCAATCACAAATGAAAGATCAAACCCAAAAAACTATTCCAACCACAGTTAAGTATGTCAAAACCCAGAACCCACAAAATAGAATACCCAACATGAAAAGATAACGCTAAAAAATTGCTCACTAACATTACAAAACAATTAAATTACTTTTTTGGTATCCATTTATTTTTTAGTAAATAAAACAACATAAATATCCACCATTGGTATTCCATAAATTCTCAAACAAACATATCCCTTTTCTCGATCAAGAACACATCCACTCACATCATCAATTTCTCCACATTCCACATGCGCACCTCAATGTATGTGATAATTCATATGAATACCACGGGTCAATTCAAGACATGTCTCATTTTCAAAATAGATCATTCAACATAAAGAAAAAATTCACAACCAATTTAAAAAAGTAACTTATCATTAAAGAAATACTATTACAATTTCCAAATAATATTCAAATTAAAATTCCAAAATGTGTTACTGAGATCCCAAAACAACTTCCAAAACACCTCCCATTTTCCCTTTTGAAACCACATATTCGTTAAAAGAAAACAATTTCCATTTCAAAACCACTTTTCCACCGTAACACAACATTACCATTTGAAATCACCTTCACAAAAATCCATTTTCATTTTTGAGATCTACTCACACCAACCAAAATGAAGGTCAAACATAACTCACATAAAAATTTCCAAACACAAGGAACTAATGGACATGCCAACCTGGTAAATTGGCTTAGTAGACTATGCTCCGAGCGAGAATTAACAACAAGAAGAGTCTTGAACCATGTAGTTAGGTTTTACATGGGTCGCTACTCCATTCAAGCCTTCCGCGTAACACTGGCTCACTTCCTCTGTAATGCCTCATCCACAAAGAACAATCCGAAGAGGGAAATTCAAATCCCAGACTTCTCCTAGAAACTCAAGTCTTGGGACGGTCAAGGGTTCATGACATCCTTCCCTCACCTACCTCTCATGTTCTAATACACCGAATCACCAAGCTACATGACACCCCAAATAAAAAGTTCCATCCGAAACCATTTTGTCATGAAGAAAGTCGGGTCGTCATCCGACCGGGCACCATACCCTGTCAGCGACATGGCCCGAAGGGCTTTCCCTATCCCCACTGGCTGGAAACCAGTCCCAAGCATCAAAATAAACTAGTTGGGAACAATTTTGGACCATAAAAAAGATGAATAAACATAAACTAAACAAGAATATAAATAAAGGTATATAATACAAAAAATTTTGGTAGCGGAAAAATGAATTAAAGAAGCAACGTGACATACCTCAGGTAACCCCTCGGGTAACCGCGGAACGTAAACCACACTTGCTCCCAAATGTAACCCAAGGCTGAAGCCTGAAATTGAAAAGTAAAGTAGGCATGAGCACCTAGATGCTATGTAGGAATGCCAAAATATACCCACATCCCATGCCCTCTCCATTAGTAAAAAATCCAATTATGCCAGTTTGAAAATATGATATAATAAAATAATGTTTCTCCTTATTTTCAAATTCAATTAATGAGTTTGTATTTTCTGGTAAAGCATTTCACTCCCAATACATTTTCAAAATAGCTTCCAAGCATGCATTAACGTTTCAAAATGAAAAGAAACTAGTTTGGATTAAAATATGGTTTTCAAAAACAAGACATAAAGTATGAAACAACTGAAAATAATGTTACATCACAAGAAGCATGTGACAAATGGGCACCATGGGTAATACCAATAGGTAGATAGAATTATTGCAAACCCAAAGAACTCGTACCTCGGTGAAACTTGTATTTGGAAACACAGACATTAGAAAATAATTGTTTAAAAGACCACGACCCTAAGCAAAAGTGGCTTAGAAGACCATAACCCTCAGAAATTCATATGTTTAGTTAGTGTTGTTGCATCAATCCTGCTAGACAAACTGATAGGAACCCCTACCATTTCATCTAGCATACTAGTCCTGGTCACCCACCTAGATACCCAGGATTCCCATTATGCTCTATTTTAGGTGATGGTGAGTTTTCTTTATCATGAAAACACGTAAGTACATAACACTTTCATTATCTAGAACCCATTCAACCACTCACCACTTCTCTTCCTTTTTAAGGGAATTCCCCCTATTTAAATCACAAAACCACGCACAAGCCTTTACACTAGGTACATATCACAAACCAGACATTAATACTTGCATTAAATTTTTCAAATTATGGGGAATTCCTCAAGAGGGGTTTTCCATTTTTTCAAACCAATCTCAATGTGCCAAACGTGCCTCATCACTTTAGAATAAATATTCCTCATTTTAGAATACATAATGGCAATATATATTTAAATCAATCTTAAAACCACACTTAAAATGAAGAAATACTTTTAAGGAGATCAAACCATCCTTCAATCTCATGTTCACACCAAAACCAATTTTGAAAATAACTTTGGAACCCCTTTTTAAAAATAATCCATGTCGTTACACTTTTATAACAAAATCGAACGCAAGGCAACACATCTTTTGGAAATACCCATTTCATGTTCAACCCCTATGAAACCACTTTATAAGAACCATAACCATATATATACAGTGCATATGGATTTCACATAAAAAAATAAAAAGGAATATCCTTAAAAGAAACATCAAGAAAAAAATGGAAATTCTAATTAATGATTAGATCATAGGGGTCCTACCTCACAATTTTCGCTATTTGTCGACGACCACTCGAACCGACACATGGACCATACACGGACATGCATTTATACATATATATATATACACACCCCTAGCTACATTTCACATATTCCCCGTGCCATGAGAGAATATGTACAAAGGGGGTATATATATATATATGCCTTAACCTATGCATGTACATGTTGTATCCCTCAAAACCCACGACACAAAACCATAAAAGAAAGGCCCAACACACAACACATTCAACATAATAAATCAATTAAATAATTTATGAAAAACTTAAAAATTAGCAACACAGAGTTTACACCAAAAATGCACTTGATCTCACATAAAAACACCACATTAAAACGGAACGCACAACTCAACCATACCAAAACTTATTTTCCATTACTCAAACTATTTAAAATTTAAATTCAAAAGTGAAAAAGTTAAATAAGAAAAAATAAAAAAAATTTCCTTCAAACCACATTTTAAATACACCTGCACCTTAATTTCTTTAGAAAACATTTCACACTCTCCAAATCAAGGCCTGATACTCTTTTCAAGAAATAGCACAATATGATACGCATGACATAAATCAATTTAATTGAAAGAAAAAAAACAATTTCAAACACAACCACATATTTAATTATTACCGAAACATTCTTTTAACACATAAAATAATGAATTGAACGTTTTCATGAATTCCCACGACAAGACCCATATGAAAAAAACCAATTCTAAAAGAAGACTCAATTCCAACACACATGCATGTCAAAATATTCACATAACACATTTCGCACCATTCAAAATAATCAAAGAACAGGCTAAAAAAATTAATCTAGAAAAAAACCTTCACAATACAATATTTATAGATGAAATCACCTACCTCGATAAAGAAAACCTAAAAAATTCAGTGTGAAACTCCCACCGCATGACAATCATACCACAATGGGTCTACTGCAAACCCTAAAAACAAGGTATGGAAGCAATTGAATCAAAAAAGAAACAAGTAAAACACAAAAATCTAACCCAAAAACCTATAAAAAGGATGAATGAACACCCGTGGTACTCCACACTATGAAATTGACCCAATTAAATTCCAAATTGAATAATCGAACCAACGTTATAAAAAAATAACCATATATCTTACATCCTACCCACTCAAAACCTAAAACCAAAAATATATAAAAAAATTCATACCCCTAAGGAGGAAGAGGTGTCTACCAGTGGTGGTCATGCCGATGAGGAGCCTGGCTGGTAGGGGGTTGCACTTCCGATAGGGGGGGCCACATCGGAAGGGAGCTCAACCAAGGGTTTGTCGTGTTGTCAGGTTGCGCACTGCAGGTGGGGGGTTTTGACCAGGATGGCGCCGGGAGAAGGCTCAAGAAGGATAAGGTGTGACACTGGAGGAAAACCAGGAGGGATCTCGGCCAGGTGAGTGGCGCGCGCAGTAGCTGCGAAGAGGAGTAGAGGGGTGACGAGTTGGAGAGGAGGGTGTAGCGTGAGCAGAAGAAGTTGGGGGGGGGGGGGTCGGCCGCGTAAGGGGGTAGGGTAAGGGAGTGGGAGAGTTAGGGTTTGATTGAAATAATAATAATAATAATAATAAAAGAAATATTTAAAATAGGTAATAAATAAATAAAGGAAAAGAATGTAAAATAAATAAAATATTAACAAATAAAAATGAACATTATAATAATTTTAATAAACTCAACTAATAATAATAATTATGTTCCAAAAAATAATAATTATTATACTAAACTTGATAATAATAATAATATTAACCACAATAATAATAATAATAATAATAATTAGATTAAAATTATTATAAATTGATTAATAATAACAATATTGATATTATTAATAATAATCATTATAAAAATTATAATAACTAATTATGATATTAATAAATTGAATATACATACATTAATAAATATAAAGACAATAATAATAAAATAATAATAACCCTATATTAATAAACATGGTGAACCTAATAATAATAATAATTACCTTAATTATAATTTCCAAAATACATCATTAAATGTCATTTTATTTTTTGTCTTGAACATGAGGTTGGTCGGACGGTGACCCGGGAAAAGTCGCATAGCATTGAATATTACATGCAATGCATAGGACGATGGAAAGGGAGAAGAAATCATTCATCAACAAAATGCAAAAATTTCAAACAGTCTTGGCTCGCAGCTCGATAAATAGTTTCAAAATCTGTTAAAATAAAAAAATAATATTATCTTAAAAGTTCGGGTGTGACACATAGTACATAATATGTTAATCTACCTATGTTTTTATAAAAACCCAAAATGTATATTAATGTCGCATATGGGGAAGAAAAAAATATGTATTATATATCCTATTAACAGAAGACCAGTGGTCATTAATATTCATGAAAATAATAATATGTGTTTAATTATACACAATATCATTTTTTATAGATTCATACAATATAATTTATAAAAAATTTATAAGAAATATAAGTTGGATTTTTTTCAATAGAACCAATATATTTCATACTTTTTATTACCAAAAATATATTTGTTCTTATCACATATTGTCTATTCCCCTATGTAAAAATAATTTAATAATGTTCTTTTAGTGTTTACCATATAATAATGTTATATAAGATTCTAAATATAATAAGAACTAATGAATTCCATGAAGATATTCTTAAATAATATATCATATATTCAACAACATCATGAAACACAATTGATGTCTGGTTATCAAGTGTTAGGGTCTTATATGCATTGAGACTTCTACTTATAACCTTTTCAATTGGAGATATCTAAGAATGGAGGTCATTATAATAGACCATAAAAATTTTAACATGATTTATGTGACATTATTTATTTATATCTATGAGTATTTTTATTATCCCCTGACTTGATATCAATATTAATGTGTATCATGTATCATGTACTTTGATATATGGAAAGAATCCACATTGAAATATGATCATTGTAAGATATCATTGGACCGGGGTATCATATATTATCTTGAATTACTTTATATACCATGAAAATATTTATCTCTTATATGTTAATAGAATATGTTATATCTATCAATTAGAATGAGAAAAAAACTTCTGAAAAATGAACATCCACGATAGTTAATAGGGATGAACATTTTAAAAAGTCCAATAAATATAGTTCAAATGTAGAAGATGATGAAAAATGTATACATCCCATTTGATGTAATATTATTTGAATAATGAATATATTATATAGTAGGATTCATATGAATAATGTTGTTGTTTTTCTTAATATTATTTCCCTATGGGTGTTGAGACATGTCTCTAGACCATAATCTTGGATATTTAGCATGTTATATGAAGTTCCATTTATAATGGGACCTAGAAGACAATGATCTAAGTGTATCTTGAAACTAAGAAATAAATTTATTTATGTTTAATAATAAATTTATTCCCTTGGTGTGGAATAATTTTTATTCATGTTAATTTTATGATAAAAATTCAACCATGAGATAATCAATTTATGAATATATATCTTGAATTTAATATCTTATTTATTTATACCGAAGTTAATTAATATACTATTTATTTATAAATTATTTTATGGAATATTATAAGATAAATAATTTTTTATGTTGTTTTAATTTAAAAAATATACATTTATTCACAAGTTAAGGGAATATAATTTTTATATATTTTCAATGAATAAATATTTTATAATTACAAATTTTCATAATTTCATGGGATTATTTAGATCAATTTGATATCATAATAAATATACTTCAATATCATATAGAATTTTATTTAATTTTTACATAAATAACAAATTATCTTTATTAGACACCAATATTAATAAAAGTTATTATATGAGTGTAGTGACATGTGTAATTTATTTTAATAACATTTCCATATATATTTATTCACATCAAATTTTATATTTAAAATATATATGTGTTGGATTTATTTATTTAATTAAATTATTTATTATATGGTTTATTAGGAATATTTTTTATTAAAATAGTTATGATGATATAGAAATCATTTATGCATCATTTATTAGGTATGTTTCTACATGTGAATTCTTTATTTAATATAACCTTATACACATGTAACCTTAAATTTCATGTCATCATATGTTTATAAAGGATCAAGATCCTAGTAAAAGTATATGGTGGAATATGCATCTTGTGAAATTTTAGGGATGAATGACCTATTCCACTATGTTCGTTGATGTTTTTATCATTAGTCAATTATCCATACTGTAGATTGATATCTTGATCATTTATAACATTTATTTTAATTTATTGGTTAATATGTATAAAAATATTTATATAATGCTTGGTATAGTAATTTTGATCATTAAAAAGATCACATATTATAAAAAAATTAAAATTCCACATTAGATAAAATAGAAAACAATGTACATGATTTATATTATAGGTTTTGGTTAATTATTTATATATGTTTTCAGAAAAAAGTATTTAATATGTCCATAAAGGATAAAAATGATATCTTATACAAGTATATCTAAAAATATGGGAAAATAATTTTCCAAACATGGATGTTTATTTATATTAGATTCATATACATTTTTTAAAATGATTCAATGAATTGATTATGAATATTAATACATATGTTTATGAAATACCTCAACCTAAAATATTAATTCATTAAATACCTTCAACCACACAAGTTAGAATAAAATCCCAATTCAAATAACTAGTTTCAACCTTCAAAGGGTATATTAAATTATGGGATAGTTTGAATACATTTTTTCTTTTGAATTAGGATAATTACCCTTAGGGGATGAAGACATTTGATAAATCACATTGTTTAGGGGAATGTGTTTTGGAAATTTGTGTATATGATTTTTGAATTGTGTGGTATGATAAAAAAATCAAGGAATAATTAGTTAATGTATTTACAAGGATTGTATACTACTAAAATACCTTTCAATTATTTTCAAAGTCCGCATTATGTGTTTTCTGAAGGAAAAATAAGGATCCCATTTAGAATTATATCTTCGAATATGGATATTCTGAATCCATTAGTGGGCAATATTATGATTTGAAAAAATAGTGAGAGGAATAATGAAACCACCAATTATACAATTATAGATAATCAAAATAAATAAATAAAATGTTATTTTATACATTTTATAAAAAAAATTAAATCTATAGAAGTACTATGATCAAATTTGAAAAAATTTAATGTATTCCATTTAACAAACATCTATGAGTTGTATAGGATTATTCACATAGTATAACTATAGGGAAAAATATTTTATGTTTTCAAATTAACAATATCTAATCAATAAACGTTGAGATAGAGAGTTAGGGTCATAAGGATTCATATAGAGGTGAATGGGAGATAAATTGGATATTTTATGCATAATTATCTTAACTATGTATTGTGACCTGAAGATGGTGTATAAGGCAATATATGGATACACCAAGTTAACTCCTCTACATGTATGTAGTAAATAGGGGTAGATAAATGGTAAATGATTTTATCAGAACATTTCATTATTTTAACTATAATGTGGAAACATATAGACTGATCAACTACTCATGATCTTGATATAATAGTGAACCTTATATGTTTTTATTGGATTAGGTAAAAATATTAGTTAAAAAACTATAGATATATGGTTTTTCATATTATGGAGATGTATAGATATATGTTAACATAGAGAATTATTTTTTGATGTGTAGCCTATGTTGACGAAGATAGTTTATGTATATACACTACTGGGAATCTGACCTTTCCCAATGATTTTATACCAACGGTTCATAAGAACCGTTGGTATAGGTTCCCTTTCCCAACGGTTTGGCCAAACCATTGGGAAATCCCACTTTGAGGCCACCTTTCCCAACGGTTTGGCCAAACCGTTGGGAAAACCCACATTGTGGTGACCTTTCCCAACGGTTTTGGCCAAACCGTTGGGAAAACCCGCATTGTGGGGACCTTTCCCAACGGTTTGCCAAAACCGTTGGGAAAGGTCCCCCATCATTCAACCTCCACCCAGAATCAAATTCAGGCTCAAAATCTATTCCAACGGTTGCCAAAACCGTTGGTATAGGTCTATACCAACGGTTTTGACAACCGTTGGTATAGATCCTTTGATTTTTTATCATTTCTTCTTACCCAGAACATTATATAAATCAAAATTTAATATAATTATGAGAATACATATATATATTTATGTAATTATATACACAAAAGTCATGTTAGTTTAGTGGTTAAGTCGTTCAATAATAAACTAGGGGTGTTGGGATCAAAGCCCAGCGCATGTTTTTTTTGAAATACATATACCAACGGTTCCACAATCGTTGGTAAAGATTTTCATATTAATTATACCAACGGTTTCCAAAACCGTTGGGATAGGTCTATACCAACGGTTTTGGGAAAACCGTTGGTATAGACCTATCCCAACGGCTTACTTGGCCACGGTTCTCCAAACCGTTGGTATAGGATATACCAACGGTTTGGAGGCATATACCTACAGTTCCAAACCGTTGGTATATGTTAGTTTTCCAGTAGTGATATGGAGATAAATATAATGGATGGATGAGTGTATGACATAAACATTAAAGGGTGGATATTTTCATTAATAATACTAGTATATTTCACTATATCTCGAAAAAATATTGTATTCAAAAGTTATTGATTTTTTGGAAAATTCTCTAAGAATATTAATTTTATCCATAAATGTATATATATTCATAAAGTAGAATTTTGGCAAATTTGACATCATAATAATTTCAATATAATTCTATTAGAGGTGTATTGAAATTTTTGAATGGCTAAAGGTATGTCATTCGAGTCATATATATTCGTTATGGGAAATAGAAGGCCTTGATTCTAGGAATTTATTGATCATATAAATTTATATATTTTTTTTGAAATCCCGTATAGGAATAATGTAAGACTTCAGGTTGGACCCAAACATTGTAAAATTTTATAAATATTTTTATGGGGTTGGAAAAATATAAAAGGAAATGACATATGATTTAAATATTGTAAGACATGATGAATGAATGAATTTAACGTCATTCAAAAAAAATAACCCAAAGAATGAATATAATGCATTAAAACATTGGAAAATTTCAGAATATTACTGAGTGTACATTAGAGATTTGAATATATAATAACAAATAGTTGATATATAAATTATATGATTATTTTTGTGATCTTTAAATAACTATTATTTTAGAACATCAATGGGATCAATGGTTCAATATAAAGATGAAGAAGGAATTTCTAATGCATTTCAATGAAATAAAATTAAGATATGTTCTAAAAAAAATGTTGACATAAAGAAATAATTAAATATAGTTAATAGCATGGAGTATTGTGAATATACATTAAGGATGCATGATCAAGGGAGATCATATATATTGATGAAAATGATTACTCCATGATTTATTCCACAATATTTAAGGAATATGGTAGTGTGGAAGAAGATGCAGCAAACATGTTAGTTGCATTTTGATACACGATTCTGATACATGTTTGTAAGTGTGTACTTTACTAGATTTGGGAAAAACAAAATGCCTCAATCGATTTGAGATATTTACTCAACATCAAATTTCATTTTTAATATGCGATAGAACTAAAAATATATGTTTATATATTTAACCAATAAAAAGTTGACTTAATCCCAAAAATGGGGATAAAAGATGAAAATTTGGTTCTATATTTTCTAAAATAAAGATATGTGACCTCAATTAGAGATTTAGGATTTTATAACAAGTAAATAAGTAACAAAAGTAAATATCTATATTCCTTATTAATAAATCAATGAGTGGAAGGGGTGTATGTCTCTCAATGCCAATTCTGTGAACAAATGTAATTAAAAATCAATTATAAGAAAGAATCTATAGATATATGATTGATATATCTATACAGAATAGAAAATCATTGTGTCTCTACATGATTTATATTACCGTATATTTGAAACTGAACATGTTGATTTTTTGACAGAAGAGAAAAAGAAATGAGTTTATGGATGGTTACTACCCAAATCATAACCAAATACAAATGATAATAAGTTATTAAAAGGATTAAAATATTGACAACTAAATTTGATCCCCCATTCAGGGTGCCATGGGGGTTTAAAAAGTGTTACCCAAGACACATGGTTTGATATTGTGTTCAACATAATGAGAGGATTTGGAATTTATTTCCATAATTAAGGAAAATAGGTGTCCAAATTTTTTGAAGGGTGTTTAGTTTAAGAGGTGGACAATATAAAATAATTTTTTACATAATTGAGAATTTTTAGTAGAGGTTTACAAAACCACCAGTAAATAAAAATTTTTATTCATGTTTTTTTATCAATGAAATCATTATTTATTTATTTAACGAAAGTGTAAAAGACACCAAAAATATAGGAAAAGGAAAACATGAAGTAATGAGTTCGAGATATAATGAATTATAAGGGAATCTACCCAAACAAGGTAAACTAACTTGGGAAGGGGTGACTTGTAACAACCCGGTCCAGCCCAGAATATTGATATTGTCTACTTTGGGCCGACCCCACATGGTTTTTCTTTTCCTGGGCTCTGACCCTCAGGAATCACTCCAAAAAATTCCACATGATGGGAGAGGTATCCACACCACCTTATAACGGCGTGCTTCGTGCACCTCTTCCTTTGATGTGGGATTCTCACACCACCCTAGAAGGTCTTAGATTCCTCCCTGGAACATCAAATGGACTCTAGCTCTGAAACCATTTGTAATGGACCAGTCCAACCAATGATCATGATATTGTTTGCATTGGGCCTAGTCCGCATGGTTTTTTTCCTTGGGCTCTAACCCTCAGGAATCCCCTAGGAAAATTCATAATGTGTCCACACCACATTATAATGGTGTTCTTCACGCACCTCCTACTTCTATGTGGGATTCTCACACCAATGTGACAACTGGGTCCAAGTGACAGCACAAACACCCCACATTAACATAGTCGTCGGGTCCTGGCTCGATAGGTACCACCAGTTACCCCCACAGACATGTGGTCCCCACCCTTGGGCCCACCCACATGCCCAAATGAGTCATCTGAAAAATGACTATCCCCATTATCCAACTCATGCCCTTGCTAGTGTGTTTTTTACTCACTCACACACACAATGGAAATCATCCTAGAAGGTCACCCATCATGATCACTACTCCAAACCAAGAATTCTTAACTGTAGAGTTCAAATCAAACGGGATCCTGAAAATAATGGTGTTCCTTGTTGAAATAAGTCATATCATTTATTCATTTAACCCATTATCATTCTACGGTGTAACAATCCCCCCCTAGAGCACAACCCCTCATTGTAGGCTCTATATCTTAACCTAGGATGTGCACTGCACTTAAGGCTGGGTTTCTCCTCTACTACCAAATGTGAAAACTGGGTCCTGGTGATAGCACAGACACCTCACCATAAAATGGTTGTTGGGTCCTGGCCTGCCAGGTACCACCAGTTTCCCCCACAGACACGTGGTCCCCACCCTGGGGCCCACCCATATGCCCGAACGGGTCATCTGAGTAATGACAGTTCCCACATACCAACACATGACATTTCTAGTGTGTTTTTTCCTCACTCACACAAACCCTATAAAACATCCAATAAAGCCACCCATCATGATCACTACTTCAGGCCAAGAATTCTTAACAGATCAGTTCTAATCAGGAAGGCTCTCGAAAAGGAAGGTGCACATTACTGACATTTGTCATTTGATTTAGTAATTTATCCTTTTATCATTCTGGGGTGTTACAAAACCGAAGACCATAAAAATAGAATATCATTACACCTTGAGTCTCATTAGATGTGAGGTAGTTAGATAAAACATTTCATTCGACCATTTGTTTTGACTCATTACAAATGTGTCAGTATTTAATGGTTGTTTTAAAAAAACCTCTACTTTTATTTAAGGGAAATTGTATTGTATATTTCATTACAACCACTACTATAGGTTAAAAGTATTATAATCTACAAACTTTTCCCTATCAACATCTTTCACCACATGCTCTTGGGCCTCCCTCTCCCCTCACCCTCCCACATGATGGCCTCCCTCATCCTTGCACTCGATGGTCTCAAACATAATCTACCACTAAACACTGTTAAAGAATAATATAATCTTGGATTTACCCTCAATGGTAGAAATTGGTGGACCCCCACTCTGTCACAAACCCCCAAGACATCACTTGATGCTAGAATTAATTGTCACTTGTTCAAAATGTAGGATCCCCCTCACTGATTTATGCTCTACCTCTACACCACCTGTCCCATTTTATGATTTCCGGAAGGTTTTATCATAATATTATTTCATGGATTCATAGGTAGATTATTATATGCTATATTTTAGTCTTTAATTAAATAATTTAATTAGGTTGAATAATTTACCTATTCCAATTCTCCGTCAATTCATTTAGATTGATATATTTAATAATTTTTTGTGTTCTAGGGGATGTAATAGATATGTATTTTTTAGAAATTAAGTATATTTTTTTATATAATTATATAACTATATTTTAAATTTTATTGTGTAGGAATTAATGTAAATATAGATAAATGTTTGATTACAATACCATGGAACATATCTCAGTATGTCACAGGTTTAATCATTTTCTTCATCAGATTTTTCATTTCAAAATAGATCTGTGCATCAAAGATTCAAATTACCCTATCCAAATTGCAATGTTATATTATTGTTTTAGAGGGGAAAATTAATTAATAATTTGAAATTAATTTAGTTTACACTTCATTATATGTTTTGGATTAATAATATAGAATCAAATTTTATATAAAAACTGATCCGTTTTTTACCCATCCAAAATGAACAAGAAAAATAATTGATAGTTCACAGTAAAATGTAAGACCTGATAAATTATGTTTTCAACATAATATGGTAACATAATATACAATTGAACACATCAGTTGATTAAGTTTTTTATATTGTAGTCATTAATGTTGTTTTTAGAACACCATAAAAATTACAAAAATGATAACATATTAATTGGATGATGATGAAGAAACCATTAAAAGGGAAAACATAGTTACTTAAACAAATGAGTTTTATAAATTATTTTTTGATGGAAGTTATTAATTTTATTAAAAATGTGTTAGTTATTCAAAAGTTTCTTTTGATGTTGTAGAACATCAAATGAATATGTGAAATTATAAATTAACCATTTTGCATGATATTAATATTTAAATGTGGGGAATTACTAGAATCTAAGATCACAATATCATTTATTGATGGAGAGATGATTATTAAAGATATTGGAATAAAATATAAGAAGATAAATTCATGTAAAATTATTGTATTCTTTATGGGAAAGATGATTTTTATAGATATATGTTCCTAAGATGTTTTAATTCTTGATGGAAATAAATAAATAATTATATCAGTTAGAATATGTATACTACTATGAAGGAACCAAAAAAATTGTTAAAAAGGATTTACATTTGTTCCCATTTAAATAGAAAATTAAAATATTGTTTATGTACTCTAAAATTTCTAATCATATATAGTGTAATACATATTATAATAATTATTATGTGTTCATGTGACATCCAAGAGATAAAAAACCATCGATGAAAATTGATTCAATACATACATATTTATATTCTAATCATAGAAATATATGTTTGGGATTAAACTTTAATGGATTAAATTCTTTCAATACATTAATATTCAATTATAGTTGTCCGGTTGTATTCATCCCTACCTTAATTAATTTGTAGGCAACAAAATTAAATCATCACATAAATGATTATTCCATGTATTCTAATGCTTACAAATTTCAATTATTTAATTTAAAAATCTTATGATATAATTAAAATAGTTTTGAAATAATGGTTTCGAATTGTATAAAGCAACTACAACATCAATATCCAAAATGAATGATGCCTTATTGTGGACAATTAGTTACTTTCCCAAAGTAGGAAATGTTTTCGATTGGAAAATAAAGACTTGTTTGTCCTTTCTATCTTGAAACTATGATTTTGAGTTTTAATAACCACCATACAGTAGAAAGTCAAGTTTCACATGTCATCATCACTTCTTTGATAGATCTCATAAATTTTATATTAACATGTCATGTTTCAATGTAAATGTTCATCTGAATATTCATCTTAAATTATTATCACAATCACTTATCAAGACCCAATTATCAAAAATTTGAACATATTTTGTAAAATATTTTCAGCTGAATGAAAGTGTTAAATGATGTATAACATCATCGGTTATTATTATAACACATCATTGGAAAAAAAATATCATATTTTGATACATCTATATTTAGATTTTAATATTTTAACATCATAATCATGATACAATGAACATTGAGAATAAAGTGTGTGATAATGTGTGGTTTGCATTTCATAATGAGAATCGAATATCAACAGATATTTTAAAATTTATTATGTATTTGGAATAAATAAAAATCATAATTATAGTTCATTATGACAATTAAAAATTTTTAATGTTCCCAATGAATATTGTAGTATAATTTAATTATGGGTTAATATGAATCAATGTAGGATACAAGTAATAAATAGTATAGACACGCATGTATTTATTGAGTAGTTAATTTCTTTTGATATTCACAATTTTTTTCCTAATAAAATAACAAACTTTCTAACTGACTATTCACATTCATTAGACAACATTGTGAGAAGACATTCATTACAAATTAACTAGACAAACATCAGGAAAAAATTGTAAAGACACTATGTCATTCAGATATGTTCTTTCCTCTATCATTTGTCACTGTGATGATACATATGATGATGCATTTTTCTAATGAAGCTAAATTTGGAGGGTCATGACAATATTGATGGATGTATTACTTTAAGTGGTACATTATTTTTATATTTTCATTATTATAAATTATCTAATATTCCGAGTTTATATTTTAAAACATTATTTACTAATTTCAAACCTTTTACCATTACGTATCTTGGTCATTTGAAGTGTTATGTTCAAAATAAATCTCATCCAAAATGATATATTGGAAAGGATACCTTGAAATAGATTTTTTAAACATTAATTAAAGGTATTTAGATTTAACAAAGAAAATAATCAATCATGTGGGATGGTTGAATGATAACACAAGTGAACCGAGGGATAATAACGGGTAATTAATAATTCAAAATATTGATCAAAGTTTTTGGAAAATATATAAATGTTCATTAAAATATATCTACTTCAGACAAGAACACAAATATATTCTACTAAATACTGATATCATTGATCCCAATGTTTTCGAAAAATGAAAAAAGATAGAAGATACCTTAGGAGCTGAACTCATAATGATAAATAGATAACATAGAAACTATTGATTGGTTTTCATGTCATGTATGTTCTTAATATAATAGGTATTTCTGAAATGATGAATTTTTTCTAAATTATATTAGTGTTTTTATATCCAATTCTATAGGTAATGAATGAAGGTAATCTATCTGATGAATAATTATATTTTTTGTTTCTTGATCATGGTCATTTGAATCATACAAGGGGATTAAATGATTACATTATTTCCAGTTTCACATTTCATAATATTGACCCTAAAAAGTTTAGAAAACACAAAATAGTGGAATATTCATTGTTTATTATCAAGGATAATATAAAAAGTGGGTTAATATTATTGAGTTAAATTATCTTGGGAATTTTTTAGTTACGTTATTTAAATGTATGTAATTCAATAATAACTAATGTGTAAATAATTGTTCATTAAAATTTACATATTTTAATTTCTATTAACTGATCAATACTAGTGAAAAGGAAAAAACAAATCTATATAAAATGGATTCATAAAAATAAATGTAATATTTTGATAATAATAGTATATGTGATGGTTATAGTGTTATTTTACACATGAAACAAATAGAAATGTATGATATAGGTGATGAATATGATACAATTTTTGATAGTGAAACACAACAGAAATTTTTTTTCTATAATTGATTAGATTTAAAATTTTAGTCATATAAGGTAGAGTTAAGTTTTAAGGAAATGGAATTTACATTTAATCTTTTTTAAAATTCATGGGAATTTTAGGAGTCTGTGAAATTGTACGGCGCGCCATTCAGAGGCCTGGAATGCCTAGAATGATCCGTCAACGTTTTGTAATGCTTAAGTTAACGCACATAAGAAGTTTTCCTAAAAAAGTGGAATAACTCTTAAATAGTTACTTAGATAATAAATTTGGGGGCACCATTCTGCTCAGGATAGTGGGTTTACCCTTGGCGCAACATAAGATTAGTTGACGTGGGCCTCTTGTGAGATAACCCAAAAATGGCATAATCAAAAATAAAATAAATAAAATAATTATTTTATTTTTCAAATGCTTATATCTCATAAACGGTAAATCGGATTAAAAATATAAGACCACCCTTGAACTCGTGAGGGTATGATTTCATTAAGAAGATACAGACTTTGGCTGGTGCAGGCCACCATTGAAATTTAGTTTTAGGCTCCAAATAAAATAATTATGTGACAATTATTTTATTATAAAATTCATAACTTCTAAACTGTAACTAGGATTGAATATATGAGAGTACCTTTGGGTTCATTGGTGTGTGTTTCACATAGGTATAACCTATCCTTGACTGACGTGAATCAAGGGTGACTGATAATATTTTTCCAAACATTTTTTTGGGTATGTTATGTAAATGTGGGAGTGGCATTTTATAACTTTTGAACTAGTCCCTAGAATTGAAATCTGATGGCATCGTTGAACTCGCAAAGCCAATTTTATCTTAAGAAAAATTTCACCCTGTTGACCATTGGTCGAGGGTGAATGTTAGTTTTTGGGTTTTTTTGAATGAATAAATTAAAAATAAAATTGTGCAAACATTTATTTTGAAGCACCCATGTGATCATTGTGGAGGTGGGACCACATGAGCATTATCCTACATGTGGAAGTTGGTAAGTGGGGACCACAATACCTTAACCTCCCATATGAGGATAAGGTGGTGTGGACCACCCAAAACATAACCTCCCATGAGAGGTTATGGTTGTGGGGACCATTCGGGATTAAACCCCCTTTAATTGGGAGAAACCCTAAACTCCCACAATTAATGAGGGAGAGCCTCTTAACATCCTCCACAGTAATCTTTCCAACACACGACATCGTTATGCCAGCGTAAATTAATTGACTTCCCCTTTTTAAATTAAATAACAGCGTCATTGGAATTTAGGAAGGTTCCTAATAAATTAACCATCATAATATCTAGTGATCGTTACCTACCTCCCCCTCTCCTATATATATGGAGCTTGGGAGGAGGATTTGGGATAGCTTCATCAATCGACGAAGTACTGGTAAAGCAACGCAATACCCAAAACTTGGAGGATTACGCTCTCCAATAATGAAAGTGTAATCCCAACGAAGAATTCTCTCGGGAGAAAGAAAGACCTCGACATCGACCTTCTTCCTCTGGACATACTCCGACATAGGACATCTTCGACTATGACGATCCAGCGCAAAAACCGACAATCGAGGAATACGTCGATGACACCGACATCCATCTTTTCATAAATATTTACCTTCTTCCCCATGACTGAGTCGATGAACAATGAACTAGGTAGGGGCTTAATTTTATTTAAGTATGATATTATTCCATTGTTAATTTTCATCAAAAAATAAGAATGTGGAACAACATATTATCATGTTTACCCGCAGATGATTTTTGTTTTGGGTTGGGAATATTTTTGTTAATGAGGGATTATGCGAATTGATGTTTTTAATATATCTTCCATGCTCGTTTCTTTGCTTCATTCTTGGGAGCCAATTGTTATCACCATAAATGCGGAGGGGTGGGGACCAAACCAACATGGTACGAACCCTCCGCGGATATTCTTTGTGATGTTTTTTGGGCATGGCGACAAGGCAGAGAAGGAAACAAAGGAAACATTCACCTCCCCTGCTATGATCCGGTTCCCAGGGACACACTGTGCCACCCTCCAGCTTCCGAGCCACCCCGGCCACGCTGCCCACCGGCCACGCCTCCCGCCGGCCACACCGATCGCCGACCGAACCAGCCGAGCAGTGCCGCACCCCAACCAAGCCACCCTCTGGCTGCACCTCACCCGGCTCCAGGCCATTGTTCCCATTGCGGCACCCTCCTAGGCCTCGACCGAGCTGGCCTCCGTGTGCCCTGCGGCTCCTCCCTCTGCGCACCCCACGTGCCCCGTGCGCCCTGCACAGCCGTTGGCCGAACCATCCCGTCAGCCTCTACACTCCATGTGGCTCCATCATCTGTGCACCCCGCGGTTCCCCAGTTGAGACGGCCTCATAGCCCTAGCTGCTCCTCCCATCCCCGAGATGAACCCCCCTGAGCCGCCCCATTGTGGTGCCCTATAGGCCGAGCCACGCCCTCGTGGTGCCCTCCGGGCCAATCCTCGCCCTCCTGGTGCCCTCCAGGCCGAGTCTCCCATGCAGCGCCCTCCAGGACAAACCACCCTTACACCGACCTTTGTTCAGTCTACGCCCCCATGATCGGTCCACGCTCTCACCACCCTTCGCGACACCTCGCGGCATGCTAGGCTGGGCCCATCGGTCTGGGCTGGGCCCAGCGGTCTGGTCTGGGCCCAGCGGTCTGGGCTAATTCTAACGGGTTGGCCCACCTAACGGGTCGGTTCATACACAAAGGGTCACACCGGGTTGACCCAGACCTGGTCGGCCCCGACTGGGTCGGTTCGAGTCGGACCAGATCCAGGCCCACTACAACTTTTTGACATTCTTTTGACAATATATTTGGCACCGGATGGCTTTTTGATGAACCATCAACGATGCTAGTAATCATGGATCATCATATTCCCTTTATGTATACCTTACAAGAGTTTGGGGTAATGTTGAGAGACGATCAGGTTGGATCATGCACGAATCCAACCAGGCCCCCAGGACTAAAAGCCTGATAACTCACAGACCAGGTGTCTGATTGATATGTCGTCTGTTGCATTAAGACCTCTAAGACGCGGCAGAGCTTAGAGGTAATTCTTTGTGGGACATCATGACACTTATATTTTTGACCCATATCTCGTTGAGCATATCCTTCTGGTGATGAGCGATCAAAGTGTAGAGTCCTAGTAACTGGCTGAGACCTGACGACTACTGAGTAATTGTCTCTCAGTTACTCGACTAGCCTAGTGGGGAGGGCCTGGTTGTGGCAGCATACCCATGGTGTAGGTGCCCATAGTTGTGGCGGTAGACCCGCGGTACTTGACAGGAGAAGTACCTTTCCATACTATTAGGGGGATCACCTAGTTGTGGCGGCAGTCCTAGGGTGGGGAGCACCTTGGTGACGCAGTAGACACACAGTACTCAACAACAGGAGTACCTCAACAGTCCAAGGTTAGTGGGAAGCACCTTACTGTCGCGAAAGGTCCAATTTACTCGATAGATGAGGAGTTATCCAATATTTATGGTTCTGATAATGTGAATAATAATCATGGTTGAGCTGAGTCAGTAACATTTTTGTTTTCCTCATGAATTAGATGGATTACTTGAAAACTTAGGTATATGTAAGGGCACATACAGAAGTGGGGTAATCTGTTTATTTCATAATTTTTCATTTATTGTTATTGGATTTTGTGAGACCATGAGGGTCTTGAGGTCTCTACTGAGTATCTTTATACTCACCCCTGCACGGGCTATGCTCGCACCTTGTTGTGTTGGATGAAGATGATAGACAATGCTGACCAAGGGTAAGAGTACCAGGACTAGACAGTACCTAGAGGTGGACCTTAGATCATGTCGGTACATGGAAGAGACGAATGGATGTGGAGTGGTGAGGAGGTGATCTATACCTAAAATTCAGGTAGGATCCTCAGAGGATGACCTAGTGGCTATTTTACCCATTTTCATTAGTTTTACTTATACTTTTTGTTTCTTGTACTCTCTAGTTGGGATTGTATTCTGGCCCCTTTTTACATACTATACTCACTTGTTGGTTATTCATATTACTCGTGCTCATATCTCTTGTGTGTGTTTAATGGTAATAAAGGAAATCACTTTCTAGTTTTTGATAATTACACCATTGATTCTAGTCACCAGCCCCTAACAAAGGAAAGGTGGGTTTGGGGTAGTCACGTCACGAGCCCCGGGGGAAGGGTCATTACAAATTTGTATCAGAGGATTCAGTTTTACCATAGAACATATGACTCTCATATTTTTTTTCTATGAAGTAATAGTGTTATGTGTAGTCAGTGTGGTTCACAGTTCAGAGAGTCCATTGATGGTGCGGTGGTCGACATATCGATACACCAAGACCCTGACTTATAATTTCCAACTCCGTGCACGAAAACAGTGATTGTGTGTGTGTTTTCAAAAGTTTTATTTAAGTCAGCTCAAACAGGTCAGCACACCAGTTATAATATTTTTACTATGTCGCTTTTGTTTCTTTCAGGATGCCTCACTGTTGACAACAAGCTAGAATCCCGAGAGTTGTACACACCGATAGTCCACCAAGCGACGAGGCTCCAGTGCAGGTCCCTCTTACTATGTTGGCACCTTCGATTGGTGTACCTGTAGCACCACAAACCGTTGGGTAGGAGATAATGCTAGTCGCACTGGCGGATAGTGCACGCTTACTGAGAATGTTGCATGAGTTCCAACTACAAAGGCCTCAGAGGTTTTGAGGTGAGACAGTTTTCGACGCAGACAAGGGATGGATGGAGGCGGTTACTAGAGTTTTCCACCTACTTGAGACACAAATAGTGCTTATGGTGATCTTAGCTACTAGAATTTTTCAGTGAGAGACCATGAGGATAGTCTTCATAGTGATGAGGCTTCAGTACATGGACCATTACCTGAGATAGTACCTTCGGGCAGTGTGTCAGCTATATCACTACTCGTTGGTTAGTCGTTTAAATTGGCGGTACCTGTAAAAGACACATATAGGCTTAGTTCCTTACACGTGCTTCAGCATTAGATACCCCTCATTTTTTGAGGTGAGATGACTTAGAGGCTGCTAAGGACTGTATTGAAGAGGTGGATGAGAGTTCTCTAGTGCTTCTATAAATTCGGTAGGATGACATGTCAGTAGATGAGTATTCATCAAGGCGTACTGATCATTCCTAGTAGTCGATGAATATGATACGATCAATGCTACAGAGCTCATACCTCTAACCTAGGTTTCTTTAGGGATATCTGATCTATAACTTTTCCTCTATTCATTTCTACATATGTTATATTTCTAGAGAGAACCTTTATGGTTGAATTTTCCTTGGCTGAGCGGATGTAGCCAGTGGATGTTAGTAGTGGGAAATTAGGAAACTGGATAAAGTCTTATAGACTTGGGCATGTAAAAATGTATCAGGAAGAAGAAGTTCTAGGGAATGATTAATCTAAAGTGCTACAGATGTGGAGGCGGAGTTAGGGGAGTTTTTTTATGTGGTTTACATTTCGACGTGTTACAACCACCCCCCTTTTTGGTCCCTACAATGCTTATGGAGATAGAGGATGGTGGGGGAGAGTAGCTGCATGCGCTCTAGGAATGTGACCCAAGGGATCTAGGAATGATTCGAGGTACGGTCTATGTCTACTACTAGATACCGTATCAATAGACATAGGTACCAATCATTCCTTCCTTCCACGAATCTTGTCCAGGACCTACATTTTCTGGTTAAACCATTTACTTGACCCTCACATCTGAAGATACCTTTGGGATGAGACTCGATAATCACACATATGATGATGGTGTGATCAAACCCATGCGGAAAAATTTTTGTTTGGAACCTCTTTGTGGCAGCGTCGAGGCCTTACAAAGTTAGTTTGTCTTTGGACTTGACATCCCCAGTTCACACTCATATTGACTATTTTAGGCAAAGAGGTTGTGATTTATCTACAAATTTGGAATGGCATTTTCCTTGGTTGGTGAAAAAGAAACCCAGGAAGTGCAGGATAAACTCATGCATAGGAGGGATCATCCAATCAGTCATGGGTCGTCAAAACTCACCATCATTGAAGCATAAGTAGATATTGAGATAGTCTATTCTCTAGGGAAGGGGAATATGGTAGCAGACTCACTCAACAGGAGGTCTAGCCAGCATGTGCTGGGTAAGGCAATAGAGCAGCTAGCCGCTTTGTAGATATCCTTTATGGATTGAGAAGGAGCAACATTTATTCAGTCTCTTATTGTCAATCCCACACTATTTTAGCTAGTAAGTGAGTCACAACATGGAGAGGCTGACAACGAGACAGGGTGAACTCAGATATCCACATGATAGGCACCTGATGGATTTTCTGAAGGTGGGGAGAACAAAATTCTTTTCAGGGGATGTACCATGGTACCAATGTCACTTTAGGAGGAAGTGTTGAGGTAGTTCCACACATCCCATATAGCAGTACATCTAGGATTGGTAAAAATGTACTAGGACCTCCGATGAAAGCACTGGTGGTCGGGAATGAAGAAAGAAATTGTAGAGTTTGTTTATCGGTGCCTCACTTATCAGCAAGTAAAGGCGGAGCATCACGTACTAGTAGGCTTGGTTTCTTCCTTTATAGGTCCCAGAGTAGATGTTGGATGAGATATCCAAGGACTTCATGACAGGAATTCCACTTTCATCCAATGGTCATGAATCTATTTGGGTGACTATCAACTGACTCAAAAAGATGTCCCACAACCTACCAATCAGAGAGCAGGGTTCAGTATAGAGCTTGAGAGACTTCTATTTGTAGGAGATTGTGCGACTAAAAATAGTAACTTAAATGATTTTCTCTGATCCTGATGCATTTTTTACTTCCTAGATATGGAATGGGTTGAAGGAGGCTTTGAGAACACAACTTTGTTAGTGCACAGCATTCCATACTCAGACGAATGGCTAGATCGAGTGGACCATTCAGACCCTTGAGGACATGTTGCGTACTTGTTTCCTCGACTTCAATCGCAGTTTGGAGTATCACATAGCATTGGTGGAGTTTTCATACAACAACAACTATCACTCCACCATTGGGATGTCACCTTTAGAAGCATTGTATGGGTGACCATGAAGGTCACCCTTGTGCTGGACTGACCTAGGGGAATCATCAGTCGTGGGACCAAAGATTGTACGGGATAACACAGAGAAGGTGCAGATCATCCAGGAGCAGATGAAGACTGCACAGAGCAGGAATAAGTTGTATGCCGACTGGAGACGGAGACCTCTAGAGTTCGAGGATGGTGACCATGTATTTATACGAGTCTCACGTCGACGAGGTTTACACATATTTTTCCGAGGTGGCTAATTATCACCAAGTTTCATCGGACCTTTTCAGGTCCTCAGTAGAGTTGGTGAGGTGGCATACCATTGAGCTCTTCCTCCTCAGTTCCATCGTGTGCACGATGTCATCCATGCATCCCTATTGAGGATATATGTGCATGACAATTATCAAATCATCGACCATGGTAAGATGGACATCTATGATGGGGAGACATTTATAGAGGTTCCAGTAAAGATTGAGGATCGATAGGAGCGGGTCCTTCAGGGACGGTCGATACCTCTGGTTCACATTCACTGGAAGCACGAGAACCTCCAAGAGAAAAAATGGGTGTTGGAGGATCAGATTCATGCTAATTACCCCCACTTATTCACTTGGTTATGAGTTCTGGATTATGGGGATGTATAGCCCTGATGTGGGGAGAATGAAATGATCCAGAATTTCCATGTAAATGTTTCTAAAAAATATATAGGAATTTTATGAGTCCACAAAATCTGACGGTACGTGATTCTAAGGCCCGGAGTGCATGGAATAATCCGTAAATGTTTTTTATTCTTATGTTAACAGGCGTAATAATTTTTCCAAAAAAACAGTAATAAACATAAACGGTTACTTATATTACAAATATGAGGGCACCGTCATGCTCAGGATGGTGGGTTTACCCTAGGCATGACTTAAGATTTTTCAGCATGGGCCTCCTGTGAGAGAACCCAAAATGGCATAATCATAAATAAAATAATTAATTAAATTATTTAATTTTTCAAATTCTTATAACTCAAAAACTATAAATCAGATTAAAAATCTGAGTCCACCACTGATCTTATGAGGGTGTGATTTTATTAAGTAGATACTAACTTTTTCCAGTGCGGCCCCCAAAAAAGATGGTTTTCGGCTGTAAATAAAATATTAAGTGAAAATTATTTTATTAAAAAAATTCATATATTCTGAACAATAACTCGGATTGAAAATCAGAGAGAACAATTGGGTTCATTTGGGCTTGTTTCTCCTAGGAGGAGCCTAACCTTGACCGGTGCGGGTCGTGGGTGACTGATAATATTTTTCTTAGCTTTTTTTTGGGTACGTTTAGTAAATGCGCGAGTGGGGTTTTATAAATTTTGAACCAGTAATTAGAATTGAAATATAAGGGCATCGTTGAACTCACAACACTGGTTTTCGATTATGTAAACATACAACTCAATAGTAGTTGATATAGGGTGAAAGTATGTTTTTGAGTTTTTCGTCATGGAATAAAATAAAAACAAATTGTGCAAACTTTTTATTATTATTTTAAGCACCCATGTTAATATTGGCGTAGTGGGACCACATGAGTTTTGTGCTTCATGTGGAAGTTGAGAATTGGGGACCACCATACATTAACCTCCAATGTAAGGTTATGGTGGTTGGTACCAGCGAAACCATAACCTGTAATGAGAGGATATGGTGCTGGGGACCACATGGGATTAAACTCCCTTGAAACCCCCTTTTATGGGGATAAACCCTCAACTCCTACAATTAATAAGGTGGAGCCTCTTGACCTCCTCCACATTAACCCTGCCAATGCACTCCATCATTGTGCCAGTATAAATTAATTCACTTGTCCCTTTTTAAATTAAGCAATATTGTCATTGTAATTTAGGAAGGTTCCTAATAAATGAAACATTATAAATTCCAACGATCGTTACCTACCTCCCCCCTCTCCTATATATATGGAGCATGGGAGGAGGATTTGGGATGACTTCACCATGTGAAAATGCGCTGGTAATGTGACTCGATTCCCCACAATTGGAGGATTATGATCACCAAAAAAGAATGTTTTCTCCTGACGAAGAACACTCTCCCAATGAATAATGACCTCGACTTCGACCCTCTTCCTCAGGACTTCCACTGACATAAGACGTCTTCGACTATGACATGCCGGAGCACAAACCAACGATTGAGGAAAATACTGACAACACCGATGTCCATCTATTCCCAACGATCTCTCTTCTTCCCCGCAACTCTGTCGGCGTACAACGCACAAGGAGGAGGTTTAATTTCATTTAAGTATGAAATTTTTCCCATGTCAATTTTCCTCCAAAACAAAGAACGTGGACCAACTTATTATCAAGATCATCTATGGATGTTATTCCTTGTGGGCTGGTAATATTTGTGTTAATATGGAATTATGGGAATTGTTTTTTTAAGATATCATCCATGCTCATTGTTTGCTTCATTCATGTGATCCAATTACAATCACCCTAAACGCAGAAGCGTGCAGACCACTCCAACGTGGTCCGACCCCTCCGTCAATCACCTTTGTGACGTTCCTCGGCATGGAGATGAGGTGACGAAGGCGAAGAAGGCAACCTGTGCCGCCTCTGTGATGCTCCAGCACCCCAGGCCGAACCGCTCTGCCCACCGGCTTCGGAGCCGCCCCTGAAGTGCTGCCTTTCGGCCCTGCCACCCACTGGCCGAACTGGTCGAGCCGCGTTGTACCCTAGCCGAGCAGCACTTTGGCCACACCGCACCCTGGCTCCCAGCTTCTGTTCCTCCCGCGCTCCTCACTACACCCTCCCAAGCCTCAGGCATGCCAGCCTACGTGCGCCCCACACGCCCAATGGCTTCGCCATCTACACACATCGTGCGCCCCATGATGTCATTGGTCGAACTGGCCCTCCAGCCTCTGCATGCCCCACGCGCCCCAGATCTCTATCGTCTGCGTGCCCCGTGGTGCCCTGGCCGAGTCGGCCTCCAGCCCTCGGCCGTGCCACCCCGGCCCCGGGCCAAGCCGCCCTGAGCCGGCCCATCGCGGCGCCCTCCAGACCGAGATATGAACTCGTGGTGACCTCCTGGCCATGATTCCCATGTGGTACCTTCTGGACCGAACCACCCTTGTGCTACCCCACGACTGTTTAACAAACTTGCGACTAGTCCACGCTCTCGTGAACCTCCTGGACCCATCGCAACCGGCTGGGCTGGGCCCAGTGAGCCGGGCAGAACATAACGGGTTAGCCCGCCTACTGGGCCGGGTCAAGACCAATGGGTCAGGTCAGGGCAACCCAGACCGGGTCGGCCTCGACTAGGTCATTCTGAGACAGTACGACCCAGTTGGACTGGATCTAGGCCCAGTATGACCCTTTACTTTCTTTTAGCCATATCTTTGGCATCGAACATCCATATAACGAACCGCCAGTGGCACTGGTAATCTTGGAGCATGATGGTCCCGTTGAGTATACCCCACAAGAGATTGGGGTATAGTTGATATACATTCAAGTTGGATTGTGCACGAATCCAACCGGGCCCCCATGACTAAAAGGCTAATAACTCATAGAATGGGCGTTTGATTGATGTGTCGTCTGTTGCCTTGATCCCCCTACTACGTGGCCGACTATTGAGATAGTTCTTCGTGGGACTTCATGAAATTTGGAGTTTTGACCTGTAGCTCATAGATAAGATCCTTCCGGTGATGAGAAAGCAGAGTGAGGAGACCTAGTAGCTAGCTGAGACTTGATGACTGCAGACCGATTGACTCAGAGTGACTTGACTATCCCAGTGGGGAGCGCTTGGTTGTAGTGGAAGACCCACGGCAGGGGAGCACCTGCTTGTGGGGGTAGACCCGATGTACTCAACATGAGGAGTACCTCAGTAGGCTATTAGGAGGAGCACCTGGCTGTGGTGGCAGACCCATGGTTGGGAGCACCTCGGTGATGCACAAGACCCATAGTACTCGAAAGAAGGAGTACCTCAGTAGTCCACGGTTAGTGAGAAGCGCCTTGGTGTCGCGACAGGCCCACTGTACTCGATAGAGGAGGAGTTCAACAAAAGCCATGCTTTCGATAATGTGAACAAAAATCCTAGTTGAGTTGAGTCAGTAACATTTGTGTTTTCCTCACGATTGAGAAGGAATAATTGATAACATTGTTATATGTATGGGAGCATATATAAGTGGTGTTATATTTTGATTTCATACATTGGGGTTATCCTTGTTTTATTTTGTGAGACCTTGAGGGTCTCAGGGTCCCTACTGAGTATCATTATACTCACCCCTACATGGGCTATACCCGCACCTCATTGTATTGGATGTAGAAAACGTACAATGTTGGCCGAGGTTAAGAGTACCAGGACTGGACAGTACCCAGAGGTGGACCATACGGTGTGTCATTACATGGATGAGATGGATGGATGTGGAGTGCTGATGAGGTGATATGTACATACCCTTCAGGTAGGAACCTTAGAGGACGACCCAGTGGTTGTTTTACATATTTTCCCCTGTTGTACTTGTACTTTCATTTTCTGGCACCCTCCAGTTGGGCTTGTATTCTGTCACATTTTTATATACTTTACTCACTTGTTGGTTATTCAGATTACCCATGATCATATATGATGTGTGTGTTTATAGGTTATAAAGGAAATTTCTTCCCAGTTTTAGGGAATTACACCTTTGGTGATAGTCGCCATCCCATGGCCTATGGAATGTGGGATTAGGGTAGTCACGACACGGGCCCTAGGGGTGGGTCATGAAAGAAGTAGAAGATGATGTATGAACAAAAGATGAAATAATCATAACAACTGATCCTCATGAAAACCTAAATAACCATGAATCAAATTTTTATGTATATTTTATATGAACAAATATTATGATTTTTTAGTTAATAAATAAAAGTATTGTTTTATATTATATTAATAAATTCATGGAATATTTTTTGTTGGTATTTAATATCATAAGTGATTTACTATTAATATCCTCTCTATGTAACATGGTTCCCTTTTTTTCTTGTATAATAAAAGGTATAATTAATCACATTCCTTGCACATCTTTTATGTAATTTCATCTTATCCTAATTTGACATCATTTTGAATTATTAATTCTAATAATAATGTATAGGAATTATATAGGACACCGAATAATATGCAATTTATTTAGTTTACAAATATTTTGATCAATTTATTATTTATTTTTGGTTTAGTAAATTTTCAATGTCAAAATACAGTAAATATGTATTTTATATCAATAATAATAATATAATGATGAATCATTATTTAATTCAGATTTAAATTTTGAGGTAAATATTTAAATTCTTGAGTATAAATAAATTTTCTAATCAAAACAGGTGGAAAAAATTCTACTGGTTCCAATGAAAATACTTTTTCTAGAACATGATTTATTATATTATAAAAGTGATGAATTTTCATATCATTATATTATTTATCATTGATATAAAAATTTAAATTTATAATTCCTTTTATATTCTATGAAATTGTAAATGGTGGAGGAAATGAATTATATTTTTAAATTCCACTATAGAGATGATGTTTATAAATTCAACCATGTATGATAAAATTACTATAATGAATAATATTTTTATGGTGTGGATTGTATTAATTATTTTGATAATTATATCAATTTCATTAAATGAAAATTTAAATTAATTAGTTATAATGAAATTTTATCTTGAGTATTTAAATTTCAAGTGTATTAATAATGATAAATCATCAATAAAATTATTATTATGCATATAATTATTTGTTTATATGTTTAAAAAACATGGAATTCAAGTGGAAAAGATTGAACTAATATTTTTGGATATTTGATATCTAATACTAATAGAAGATATTAGAAATAGTGTATTCTATATTTTTACAAATACAATATGTTGTATGATAATATAATATTTTTTCCATACAATACCATGTCATTTGTCTTCTTAATAAAATTATGCAATTGTATGTAATGGAAATTTTTTTCATCTACATAACTAAAAACTATTCAATACATTATTTTACGATTACTAAAACATAATTTCGATCAAATTTATTGTCGTTCAAGTATCATAGAAAAGATGTGTGGAATGATGTAATGGGAAGAAGAATGATCGATTAATTGAGGTGAGGGGCATAAAACATAATAAAGCATATATAACTCATTCTTGTGTTTTTATTTTTTGGGAAACATTAAATTTTGTAAACTTTGATGTAATTTATGTTGTGTTATAGGTAAATGATTATTTACTGAAAAATTGATGTTATTTTTTATATTTAAATAATTAACTATTTTCTAGTTTATTCTTCTCATATTGGTTTCGTGGATCAAGCGGTATTTTTAGTATATTTTTTAATAATAGTAATTTTTGACTTTTTGAGATCCATTAATTACTTATATATAGATTAAAAAATTGTCAATGAAAAATTGATGCCTCAAAGAGCTGTAGGTATGGAAAAATTTTATATTTAGCAGTGGTTCTAACTTCCCCCAATTAATTTTTCTTGATAGATACTATTGCTAAATTATAAAACCACCATAAAATATACCATTAATAATAACTATTTCTAATTTAAAATAAATCACCCGCTATATTCTAAAAAACAAAACCATTAAAAAAATAAAAAATCCATATTTTGAAATTTAATGACAGTATATTTCATAATAGTTTTATAAAACCACTAAAAACATAATCAGGTTGTGTAAAACATCTGGGAAATATAATAAGAATCAACAATAATGACATTTTTTCCTCTAGTGATAATGGTGTTCCTGAAATATAAGGATGATCTTTTTGAATTAACCCCTTGTAGTAGCGCAACAATGAATTTTTTAATTGATAATACATAATGTTATATATTATTATAGATTTTAGGATTCTAATAATTGATTATTCTAACAAGAAGGAATTGTGGTGTTCACATAGAGAAATTATTTTTAAAGAATTTGGGAAAAAATAATTTTCAGAGGATACGTTGATGATGAATGAGTTATTAAAGGAAAATAAGTTGAAGAGAAATAATGTTTACTATGTTATCCAAGGAATGAAATATTGAACAAATATTGTGATATGTGCATCATTTCATAAGGCATAAAGAAGAATAAAACCACACAGATGAATAAATCACCAACTTATGTTAGGAATATTAAATGTAATTCATTATTTGATTCTATCTCTAGTATGGAAAAAAAGATTACTAAAAAAATCAGTCGCAGTCATGGATTTGAAAATAATATATGATTATACAGATGATGTGAAACCCCGTGTTTCTTCCCAACCCATGACGTTTTCATTCAAAGTCCTAGACGAAATCCCTGATTGAAATGTTAATTTTTTCTAATGGGATGTCATTTATAAAAGGAACTATGCCTTTATAAAAGATATATCCTTAGAAAAATAATGTGTACTAATATCTGAGGTGACCATGAGATTAGGAATCAAGAATATGTGTACCAGAATAAATTAGAAATATTATTTTCTTATTGATAATTTCCAAAAATCAGGAATAAAAATACATTTAAAATATTCTAAAGTATAGTATTATACCTCATTATTTAGTTCTTGAAGAGTGAAAATAATCTAATATGGAAGCTTCATCATGAATGAATGTGATAGAAATCTGTATGGATGAAATGTGATAGAAAACCATATAACATGATGAAATAATAAACACCATAAATGAGATGGTCAATATCCCCCCAAATGTATCTTCAAAAATCATAGCAAGAAGAAATCTAGAAATGATATATGGTTAGAATATAATTTTTCAATATTGTAATTATTAATTAAATATTAATCTAGAATCTATGAAAAAATATATGGTTTCAGAAAAAAAATTCCCTAAGTATTTATTATAATAATGTGTCTTACCTTTGAAACATTTGGGGGTGTTTTGTGTACAAGAAGAGTTTGTGTAGTGAATGAAATTTTTTGGAATGTGAATGAAAATTTGATATATCCACATATTAATAGATTTATGACAATAAAAGTGTATAATTTTTTTAGAGATTTATTATTTTTTATAACTGATTTTATATGGAATGAAACTAAAGTAGGATATAATAAAGGTAATTCATGATGAGATCATTCTCATTAGTGGAAACTAAGGAAATGATTTACAAAGGAATGATTCCAAATAATTTTTCAAATAGGTTCGATAATTTTAAAGAAAATTAAAGAGCTCAAAAAATGGTGCATCAAAAAAATAGCATGCTCGAAAAATAATTCATTTAATAAATAAAATTAGTGTGGAGAATGAATAAATTGTTGATTACTAGCATTGCGAGAGTGCCATTGTTTTTGGCTAAATTAATGTTTCTTTAAATGTAGTGTTTTCAAAAACTATAATAGAGGATCTTAAATGTTAAATATATGGTTAATTTATTTAGATCTTAAGAAATTATTTCCTAAATTTTAACATTCTGATCCATGATCCACACATTGGTACCCCAAGACGGTCTGATAGATTACCTCAAGAATACATCTTAATAGCGAGGGTCTAATATACATGAGGGGGACACTATACCCTATTTATCAAAGAAGAAATATAGAAAAAATAAATAAATAGTATCTGAACTCTAAAACCATGACTAGAATAAGAACATTATCACATGATGTGAAAAGAAGGAATACAATAGTGAAAACTAAAGATGTAGATATGTCTTGCAAGTACATTTCCATTACCAAATAAAAAAAATTGAAGACACTAAAGACACTAAGCAGGTCCCAGAACTCGGTCTAGTTTCCTCATCCATTCAACATCCTGTTGCATACATCTAGCATTGTGCCCATTCCCTTATCATGTACTATATAATGATGTCTATTTGAGTACCAATCAAGAATACCATGTAGAGTTCTAGGAAAACTCAGTATGACACCACTAATGATTTATAAAATAATATGCAATAAATAATAGTATATGAAGTTGTATAAAGAATAAAATTCAAGTAAAAAAGGTTACATATTCAATTATTCTTAATTTCCACACATAACCCCTCTATTTCTAAAGACTCATACACCATCAATACCTACTATATCCCATGTCAGATTCTGAACCATAATCACATATTATGATCATAATTCATTATAACACATATTCATTCGTTATACATTTTATTCCATCTCACATTAAAATCATTTAGAGCTATATTTTAATCCCAATAAAAAGGGTATAGATCATCATGTCTAGAGTCCCATGGGTATTTAGAGCCTATATCCCAATCCTGCACTTCAATGTCACATGAGAATTTAAAACCTGAGTCCCTATCGAATACTCACTATCAAAAATTGGAATATGGAGCCTCAGTTGAAATTCTATACAATAATAATCACATGTGTACATTTGAAGTCCCAGTCCCTATCCCATACAATAATAATCACAAATAGTTATTTAGTGCCTATTTCCCCATCCCATACTCATTATCTCATGTGTTTATTTAGAACTTCAGTCCCTATCCCACACTTATTAACACCTATAGGGATTTGGAGCCTCATTCCCTATACCATTCAAAAATAATAACATATATGTATTTGGAACCTCAGTCCATATTCCAAAATCTTATATCAACCGACAACATATATATCACAGATATCACATAAATCAAGAATAGTCATCATTGAACCTACTAACAACATCTGATATAAAGTTATACAATTTCAATTTATCACACCAAACATTGTTCTCCAATTTATTCACATGGGATAACATGAAAAATTCACCATTAAACAATTTAGCATTATTTAAATCACATAACACATTAACCTATTAATTTTATGTCAACCATCTAAAAATTCCCATTATCAATTAACTCATAATCACTATTATTGACCCATTACCCAAACCTAAATAACCATGAATTCCACAGTCAAAATAATAGACTAATTAATTAACTAATTAGTTAATGTTATTTCAAAAAATTGTATAATCACATTTACCAAAATTTAATTTTTCTATATTGAAATCAATTATTAATCTTGTGTAAAATCAATTAATCAATTAATTGATTACATAAATTATTTAAAAATTAAATTTATTCAATTCAAGATTCAATTTTCAAGCAACCTAGTTGAAATTTCAGAACTCAAACATGCAATTGGAATTCATGAATATGGGAACTAAATTTAGACCACCTGCCTCATGATTTTTGATGCATGATCGCCAATCGAAATAATAAATTGATGTGAAAAAACCAAGATCGTGATGAAGAATGAGATATAAAAGTAAAACCTATATCCAAGATCAAATATAATCATAAAACATCAAGCCTATATCATATCCCACCACTGAAAGAGGAAACAAAATCCCCCTTTTATTGGTAAATATCGATGAGGAGGGAGAGAAACCTAATTTAGAAGAAACCACATAACTGAAGAGTGATGATTAGACAAGCCTCCCTTTGATTCATCAAGAACTGAGGTTTTAATTCCCTTGAATCCATCCAAGAACCTCCAAAAATTAAAGAAATTGGTTTAGGGTCTATCTAGGAGGGTTTGGGATATAATATGATGGTTTAGAAACCCACTTTTTATAAGGATTATCTAACTGGTCATGTATATTCTAGATATACTCAATCTATAACTATTCTACAAAAGGTCCACTGTATCTTGTGAAAGTCAAAGGGTGTTGTAACTGAAACTCTCATGTTTGGCCAAACATACTCATCACAACCCACTCAAGGAATCTACCCATAATTATCATGAAGCAAGAAATGTTTTCACAGAACTACTCTCTGACTCCTTCACCCAAAACTATCAGTTCCCTAGGTCCCACTTTGTGGATGATTATTTCTATTCATATCCTCCTATATCCATATTGGAAAACATCATCATTGAGGCAATTCTCTACAATGTCGAAAAAATATATCATGGCATAGAAAAAATTTAACACATTTAACCATATGGATTAATATAATATCCTAATAATCTATCCACCATTTACCAATACATGGTCAAAATCATGGTAATATCACTACCATTTACCATTTTAAATCTAGATTATGATTGATAAATGGTAAAATCATACTCATTATTCGTGTCACATTAGACAATAATTTAAACACATTCTAAATCATTTAAAAAAACTAAATTCCTTATGAGGAATCATTTTGTGTTCAATTGTATGAGAAATAAAAAACATTTCAATTTTAACAACTTAAAAAAACACATTTTCCCGTGCTTGCCTAAAAATAATACATGTCAGATTATTTCATGAGATCCTAGAATGATGCCTGAATACTCAAATAACATTCCTTACTGAGGCCTGATTCAAATATCATAAAATCCCAGAAAAGAGATCACATCACATGACATGTGCATTACCCATGGTGAAATAGAATATCACTATAAAAACAAGATTAATAAATTTAATGCCACCATGGGTACATGGATTTTACACTCATACATTTGTTAGAAAGCTACATGCATTAGCTCTTAACAAAGGAAAAACTAGTTATTTTCTCTTATCTACCTTTCTCAAAAAGAAATCAATATAAAATAAATGAAACGAAAACCCCCACTAATATGACTATGTAACATCCCTACCTGGGTAGGACACACTGGTGCCTCGATTATTTCAGTTACATGACCACATGGCCCCCTCTACAAGCTCTAGAGGCTACCGACATACAACGTGGTACTAATATTTATCATGTGGAGACTATAGCCTATTTACCAAATTAAAAAAAATAGGTTTAATAAGAAAATACTATCCATATGATAAAACCATTATAATAATAAAACTGGTATCACATGATGATTAAATATGGAATACAATACCCTAAAGTAAAGTAGTAGATATGTAATTCCATGTAAGAACCTTATTTTTCACAGGTATAGATACTCTGCATTTTAGGGTAATTGATTATTTTGGACATAATATGGAAGCATAATTTGTTATAGATGGTCTCAGGGGTTCCAGAGGCTATTTTGGGTCCTAAAACCCAACATTTTTTTTGAAACAATTGTCATGGCACATGGTTTCAGTGAATCGTGTAGGGTTGATGAATAGTTTGTTTGAATCATATGGGTGGCATGATTTTTTTAACATAACCATACCACAATGTTGCCACACATTTTTCTTAACCTTGTTACATAACAACAAGGTATTACCCTTTCTCCATGTACCCCTGTAGGGTTTACACACATGTGGTAAACCATGCGGACAAACCATGCATAGGATATATTTTTGATAATTTTATATTTTTTACTATAGTGATCTAATTAAGCCCCTCATTCTTCCCAAATCTGATCCCCAGTAGGAATAACCCCCATTTCTCTAAAAATGGAAAATTTTTAAGTGCTAACCTAGGGATGAAGATATCTCATTCATTGGGGATTTTTTCGAGCTTCTGTTCCTCACGTTTGATCCACAATGCTATGTACTCGATTCAGTTTGAGTCATTCCACATCTCCCTTCCTCTAAAAATATTTATCATGTTATGGGAAGTTTTAAATTTTTCTCAAAACAAATTAATTACATGAATAATTAGAGGACTATATTGGATTTGGAGAGTCATGAAATGCTAATTTCGATGGTCTATAACTCATCTCTCATGTTTGTTTATTTTGGAATTGTCATGTGGGGGCCATCGATTCCATCAGGTTCCATTTATTTAATGTATATTTCATTCCTATAATCATTAGAACAATATGGTTATTCTCTATTAAAATATGTGAATAGTTTATAGTGGTTACACACGTACCTCCATCCGTCCCATGTAGTATGTTTATCATAATTTTTGATTTAGTGTTTTAACACAGTTGGGTGGTCATTCAATTGTGCCTTGGCTTGACCATCCAATGAGTAATATTTTCTATAATAAATTTATTTTCTTAAAATTGTGAATTTTGAAAGTGAAAATTCAATGTAGTGTCACAACATGCCCCGATTATACTATGTAATTCAATTTTATAATTAAATGTGAAATAGAAATTTTCATGTATTCTAAGTATATGACTTTATCTCTTTAAATGCAATTGAATAATAGAATCCATGCACACAGAATCTCTTACCCTCGTAATGGAAGGTCAGTTAGTCATCCTAGATTGTTGAAAATTTTGTAAATGTATTAACTTAATTTTTTCATACTACATGGACTTGTTAGACTAATGAAAGGAAAGGATATGACAAAATAGATTTATTGATTAATTATGTCTTAATTTAGGGTTGTTCACTACAAGGTAATTTCACACTAATGAATGAAATGGATTTAACCTTATGAATATTATATTTCATCATTGTCAAAATAAGAGAAGACTGACTTTGGCATAGCTTGGATTCCTTTGTGAATGCCTTGAGCAATCGAGGACCCCATTCTGAATTCAAGGATTCAACATTGATAGATTGATACCCACCTTGAAAACAATCTTTGTCTAACATAGGATTCCTTATAAGACAGAATAATATCCCTCATATAGTAATATATGATACCTTGGATACACTCCTTGGATCCATCATTGGAAATGTGGTTCCATGGTTAAAGCCTCTCGGGCCCAAAAATTGTGTACCCCCCATTTACCATAGATGAAATTTTTGGAATTGGTAAGAATATTATTGTGGAAATCATTGGACTACGATCCATGTATTACACTCTTTCCCTTATCCAAAGAACATTCATTACCATGCTTGAGACCCTTGAGGTCTACATCACCATGGATGTTACATTGTTACTTCATTATTGAAAATCATTACAGGGTTCCTTCTTACATCATGGAACCTCTAATATTTCTAACATCCAACTTATATATAAACTGCTTGTAATAAAATATTGAACTAGTAACATATTCAGATACTAGCTGAGGGATATAGATGGTACTTGGGTATTTAGTAATATTTTACTACATTAAGTTATATATGTATTCTTTCACATTGATACATTTCCATCACACAGGAAGAATTTGGTATACACCGTTGGTGGTGGCACGTCGAGATTTATCTCACACCCTATCTAGGCTCCATTAGTACCCGGGTCGACTACACCATTATAGGTGTTGATAAAGGGCAACATATGGCTTGAAAGACTTGATTTCTTTTAGTGTCAGTATGGTGATTCTAGCATATGACTGAGCTATAGCTCGGTATTCTTGGTATATTTTATATATTTCCTTTTTTTTCGACATTTTGTTTTTCTTTTATGCATGCTAATTTTATCCATGTTTTCCAGTCATCTTAATACATGGAATGTCATCATGAGTTGTTTTAGTTTATTTTAATTATTTTACTTATTATTATCCTTATCTATTTTCGTTGTGCCTTCTATTTACATATATTTCTACCAATATTTATAACTATTTATATTTATCCACAATTCTAAAAATTGGTAATAAGGGCATTGTCTCCCTATAAACACACCCTAGACAATTGATGCATGTTTGAATCCTCTCGCATTCGGGGAGATGTGCTTGAAGGCATGTGACCCATTGGTTTGGGGATACTATTAAGTGGAATCTAGGTACAGGGTGAGAAAAGGTGTTACCAGAGGAGGATCTATTATTTCATTAATATTTATAGAAAATATATTGGAGAATATTAATGTTAAATGACTTTGTTATAAGTTGTTCTTGGTCATCATGAACCCGAGTTTGGGGTAAAATATACGTTACCTAGAATATAATATTTGTGCATTTTTTCATATTAAATTTGACATTATTTCATTGTCAAGTGACACACATGTTCTGTAATTGTTATTATTATTTATATGACTAAAAATTTATTTATTCGTTGGATCGATGATATGAGGGAAATGAGACAGTTCACATATCATTATTGGCACCTAGAATTCACACGTCGTGCATATTTAAATTCCATGTAGGTGAATTTCACTACATGTATTACATTATATTCAAATTATTATTTTGTGATGACTTGACAGTCATATTATTCTTTCTATATTACTGTGTTTCCATTGTGTTATTTCATATCTCAATTCATCAGGTTTTTGGGGCTTCATGGGCTAGGATGCGTAATTTACCCAGTCAAGCCATTATAAAATATAAAAATGAATGTCATTTTCTATGATATGGTTTATGGGAACTGATTAAATTCGAATGAATAACCAATATAAAATAAAAAACATGTCTTCAAAAATGAAAAGGTTGAAAATCTGTATACTGCCTTTCATTTTTATGAATGGTAAAGGAGTGAACCTATTAAATAAAGGTAAAATTAAATGAAATATTTACTTGAAAACATACCAATACCTATTTGTCTTAGAAGGTGGTTGGGATAGTATAACTCGGGTAGTGAGAAAATCCTTGTCTAGAATATGTATGTGTTGCTAACTATCTGCTTTATTTTTGTTGTAAGGATAATCATTGAAATTCGTAGACCAATTCCTCCATGATATCCTTGTATCATTTTCCAAGAGGGTGGATATGACAAACTCTAAACATGGTGGCTCCTAATGCACCAGTATTACCACAAGAAGTGACACATGAAGAACCACCTATGATACCTGATCTCCGAACTAATTCCCAATTCCATGAGGGTTTCATAAATCTAATACAATAAATGCACGGTTCACTACAAGCTGCATCTACGATGGCTGATGGGAACCATGAGTTCTAGATGAAGAATCATTCCAACTTTTCAAAGAGATTGAGGTATGTAGGCTTTTGAGTCATGGATGGAGGAATCCCTATATATCTGTGAGAATATGAAACCACCTCCAGAGTGGACAGTCATGTTTTCCTCATACATGATTTAGGATTCAGCCAAGCATCTATGGGATGTCATCACCCAGGATGGTCGCTATCAGGGCCTGGTATGAGTTTATTTCCAGACCGGTTTCTTTGATCAGTTCACTCCTCATATGTTATGATTTGATATATCCAATGATTTCATGAATCTTGAGAGTGGTTCTATGTTAGTTATGTAACATCAGCATGTTCTATATAGTTACTGTTATTTTCACCCCTTCTATATGGTGATGCTATTCTATGCTCTAGAAACATTGGAAAAGGGATTCTATATGCTTTCTATACATATGCAAATGTCTTTCACCTACCAATATATATATTTTTAATCAGGATGTTATCATAGTGCCCAACCTGTGGGTCAGAAATAACACTAAGTGTATAGGAATATTATATGGTAGGATTGTAGTTCTACCAGTGGTTAGAAATGTTCCCACAAGGTTTCTCGTTATAGCAGTGACAACCCTAACACCTATTTTGATAACTCCATAGTGTTTCATCAGTGTGGACAATGATGGAACTTTAAACCTCATTATGATATAGACCCAATGGAGTGTTGTGATTGCGACCATATAGGGGATCATTATATATTTGGTTGGACCATTCCTATAACTTCGAGTGGAAAAGGTTAATCACTATATACAACATCTAGAGAGGGTTAATTTTCACAATGTACGGTGATGAGAAATAATATCACTGAAAGGAATGGAAGATGAGGTGTTCATGGTCATTATAGCTGGACCCTTGATCACCATTAGTGTCAACCAAGGAGTTCTAACCATGGAAGTCAAGCTGTTGCCCATGGCCATTGATCATGCTAGTTCATTGCACTATAGCCCACACATGATGATATTATTGTGGGACCAACTACCATATAAGGTACTGTTATAGGGGCTTCTAGTTTAGTATCTTTTTTATTTGATACATTTACTTCACACTCTTTTATCATTTATTCTATTGTGGAATTTATCAGACTGGAGATACATTATTATTCTTTTGTAATGACACTAAATTTACCATTAAGAGTGTTGTCAGAGGGAATAAACTAATCTAGGGAGTGTCTCCTTTAGGTATATAGTAACCATTTCTTAAGGAACCTCTTCATTATAGAGATTATAAGATTTTTTGTATGTTTCTAGATGCATATATTGGTTTAGTATCATTCTATTATAGACTTATATAGTCGTAGGATATCATTTACATAACCAAATGGAAAAATTTTCTACATAAGGGTGAGTGGGATGGCTAAGATGGTAATGAAGGACTAGAGAATAATGATCTTGGTGGAGTGACTGCCTAGATTGAATATCTCTTCATGGAGGATCATTTATTTTTCCTGGAGAAATTTCATCCATTAGTAGATCATTTCCGAGATGTTTTTCATGATGTCTTTTCATTATTACCACCACAGAGAGAGGCATAGTTTGTGATTGAGATTTCTCATGGAGTATCTATAATCTACATTATTCTATATAGGATTTATCTTACAGAGATGCAAGAGCTGAAGTGGTAGTTATAGGATTTATAAGACAAAAGTTTTATACGGACTCGTACATCGTCTTGTGCTTCGCCAGTACTTTTTTCCATGAAAGAGGTTGGAACCTTAAGTATATGCATAGATTACAAAATATTAAATAATTATATGGTAAAGAATAGATATCCACTACCTCAAAAAGATGATTTATTCAACTAGATCTAAGGATCTATGGTCTTCTCTAAGATCAACATGTGTTCGGGATATCACCAAGAGTGAGTAAGGTCATCATACATACCTATAACAAGCATATGTAACTGGTATGATCTATATGAGTTCGGTGAAATGTTGTTCGACCTTACATATGTGCATGAATTTTTCATGATTATAATGAAAAGGGTATTCCATCACAATCTAGATTCATCTATTGTGGTCTTCGTAGACAACCTCTTGGTGTATTATCAAGGTAATACAAACCATTGCAATCACCATGAGATCTTTCCGAGTACACTGAGAGTGAATCTACATTATGCCAAGAAATATAGGTGCCACTTTTGGATCAACAAAGTTCACTTCATGGGTAATATATTCTCAGAATCAGGAGTATCTTTTGAGACAGATTAGGAGAGTGTTTTAGTTTCCAAGGACCATCCAAATAAAATGATTTATATAGGAATTTTCTCAAGGATGGATGGATATTACATACATATCATACGTTAATTTCCACCTACGATTATACTCCTACATATATTACAAGGAAATTTGTTAGTTTATTATAGTAAGAAGCCTGAAACAATGCCATTAAGGAGCTCAATGGGAGGCTTTTCTGGACAACTATTCTTATCCTGCCAAATATTGGCATAGGTTATATCGTCCATTTTATGCATCATGCATCGGTATAGGAAAAGGGATGATTCATGAAGAATATTTTTGTGTATGGATCTCACACAAGAGTCCTCATGAGAGAAATTGCCTATCCTACAACAATGAGCCATCAACATTTTTCAATTCCGTATGTTAACATAGACAGTATTCATTAGGTGGGAATTTTGTCTTGTAGATGGACCAAAATATCATCATATATTCCTTTACAATGTCTGGCATAAACCTCAGAAGAAGAGATTGGTTGAATATTTATTTACCATTTATTTTTATTTTTCCTATGATCTCAGGAAAGTCAACGATGTCGCTAATGGGATGAGTTGTAAAACTCATGGAAAGGTCATACGGGAAGCCTACGATGAATGAAAATTATTTAGCCTCTTCTCAAATATGAATATATATATTTCCTTGATAGTCACAAGTAGTCTTATATGTCCTCCTTGTCATTTACCACTTCCCTCCTTGAAATGGTGAAGAGAAGGCAATATTCTGATCCTGAGGGAATCGTTTTCTATGGGAGTATATCATGAGACAAACCACCACTGAATTGGTCTATGGATATAGACAGAATCCTACATATTCATGGGAATATCTGGGTTCATACAGATATGATAGAGGAGTTGATAAAAGTGTCCCATGCTTCTCAGGGGGCAGTTCACCATGGGATATCTTAAATGTATCAAGATATGTGCTAAAAATATTTGTAGACTAAGATGAAGTGTCAGATAAAAGGCATTATCACTAGGCGTTCCACCTCTCAGATGGTGAAGGTGGATCACCAGAGACAGGCATGATCATTCCAGCTACTTCAAGTCCTAGAATTGATATGGTATGATGTTTCCATTGAGGTTGTAGTCAGGTTTCCTCGGTCACTAAGGGGTTGTAAAGCTTTATGGGTGGTTATTTACCAAATAATGAAAGTATCTCACTGTATTCTTTTTTGGGAGACATTATGAGTTGGTGAGCTAGGATGAATGTATGAATATGAGATCACAATACTACACGAGGTACCTCACATTAGCATTTTGGATAAGAAATCACATATCACATCATGGTTCTATAAGTCTTTTTTGAAATCATTTAGAACACATGTTACTATAAGAAAAGATTTTCACCATTAGAATAATAGAAAATCAAATCAAATATTATAGGTTTATGGGTCATGCTCCGAGCATGTGATATTGATTTATATAGTTCTTGGAAGAAGCGTATATCTCTCATTGATTTCATCTATAATAATATCATTCATGCTATAGTTTCAATGGATCATTTTGATTCCATAAATAGTAGGTCGTATCGTGAACCCCTGTGGGGGATTGAGTTAGCTGAGGTTGCACTACTAGGTTCTTGTCTTGTGCATGAGGTTTCAAATCATGTTTGACTGATGAAGAACTGTGAAAGTACTTCTTAGTAAATATATAAATATTATAGAAATTGAAGCCAGATAACCTCTGGAGTTTGATGTTGGGGATCCTGTTTTCCATCAGGTGTCACCCAAGATGAGGATTATATAGTTACTAAAGCAATGAAATTTTTTGCCTAATAATATAAGGTAGTTTGCAATTATAGATCATGTCGGTCTGGTAGCCTACAGGTTGTTATTAACTCAGGGGTACAAATCAATGAATGACATATTTCATGTATCATAGCTTTTCCAATATCATGGAAATGCATCTTATAACATTGATCTTATGGAATCTGAGTTATATGTTGATTCTAACAATGGAGAGTTTCCTGTACACATTATTTACTATAGAACGACAGATATTTGAGGCTAGTAAATCCCACTAATATAGGTGTTCCCGCAAAACAACCATATTTAGGATAAGACATTTCTGCAGGAGGTCGACATATAATCCCAGTGACCAGAGTTATTCTCAGAGAGTTTTTCACCATGCGTGGAAGGTGAACTCAGTGATGAATTCTTTTATGCGGGGAATACTATAAGAACATGGTTTTTTTATTTAGGTATGTGTCATATAATGTTTTGTCTAATTATTTAATTCGGTCCTAATATGGATACCTAATGGGTTATAGAAGGTATAAGGGGTATATTGAGCTCTTTTAGGGTCTAGAATAATTTTCTTTTGAAAAAATGTCCCTTTCTCATGGTTAATCTAAACCATGTGTGTGGGGGGGCATGATTAGTATAAACTATGCTGGTGGAATGATTTTTTGGACTGAGCCTTATTACACATTTGGCACATTGTTTCCCCAATAATGATACCAAACGGTGCAATACACCCATTTTCCCTAGTACGATAGAATGGTTTGTGTATGTTTTGGATAACCATGGGGAAAAATTGTGAACATGCTAATTTTTTGGGTAACATTATATTTTTTCCTTCATGATCTAATTATGAACCTCCTTCTTCCCTAACATGATCCCTAGGAGGATTAACATCTATTTCTCACATTTTGGATAATTTTGAATTCCTATCCCAGGGATAAAGAGATCTCCTTCTTCTAGCATCTGTTTGAGCATGCATTAATCATCTTCAATACACAATAGTAAGTAATCGATTCTGTTTGAGATGTTCTTAATATCAATTTATCTCATCCAAAATATCATGGTGTGAGAGTTTTTATATTATTCCATAATCTAATCCATTTTAATATGAATTAGAGAATAATATAAGATGATGAAAATCAAAAAAGCTTAATGTGGATGGTCTATAACTCAGTCCTCAATATTTTTTATTTTGGAATTATTGTTTGGGGCCAGCCAAATTCATTATGGGTCATTTGTTGAATTTATAATTCTTGATTATAATTGTTAGAATCAAATAGTTACTCAATTTAAAAATATGTTATTAGTTGTTAGTGGTTAAACCCACAACTTCCTTCATCCCATGTAGGATGTTATTCTATAATTGTCATTTTTAGTGACTACACATGTTTGAGCCATCATTCATGGGTTCCTTGAAATGAAACTTCTAAGGGTATCTTTTTTATTTTAAATGGATTGTTTTAAATTTTTAATTGAATAATTGAATGTAACATGTACACCCACCACTTCACCAGACTAAGGAAAGTGCTTCAATTTGATAATTAAATGTGAAATAGAAATGGGATAGTATACTAATTATATGACATTCCCTTTTAAAATGTAATTTAATAATAGGTTTCTTGTATGTAGAACCCCTTAACATTTTATCAGAATGTATTGGAGTAAACCTTTATTTTTGAAAAATCCTTAAATGGACTAAATGAACAGTATCATTCTACTTGACCTTGTTAAATTAATGAAATGAAAATTCTTCAAACTAATAGACATATCGATTAATTAACAACTCATTAAGGGTTGTGCACTACATTGAATTATGACACTAATGAATAGAAATTATTGAAATGTAGGACTTATATATGACTTCATTATCAAAATTGGAGTGGCCTAATTCGAGATCACCTTGGATTTCAGGGGGAATGCCTTGAGCACTAAAGGAAGCCATTCTGAATTCAAGGATACAAATTTTTTAGGTTGAGACCCACCTAGGTCCCAATAATTTTTTAACATTGACTATCTACTAAGACAATATAGTTTCCCTCATATAGTACTACAACATTACTTGGATACACTCTTGGATCCATCATTGAGAATTATTTTTCGTGGTTGATTCTTATCGGGTCCAGTAATTTCATAGCCCTCATTTATGTTGGATGAACTCTATAGACTCTAAAGGCATCTTATTGTTGAATGTCATGGACTATGCTCCTTGGATTACACTTTTACTATTATCTAGGAAATAGGTATAAAGGACTGGTAAACACATGTGGTCTAAGTTTGATTTTTTTTAGCTTGATAATTCATTAGTAAATATCATTACAGGTTTCCTTGTTACATCTTCTAACCTTCACTATTTCAATCATGTCACTTATTTATTAACTAGTAATAATCAATCAATGAACTGGTTAAATATCTAGATACAAGTAAAAGGATGAAACATGTAGTTGGGTATTTAGTTTCATTGTAATGGTTTAATATATGTATGAATTATTCCATACAATGTGATTTCCATTACATGAGATGGATATTATATAAACAATTGGTGGTGTCCCACTAAAATTTATCTCAGACCATATATATGTGTCATCAGTACCCAAGAAGACTACAAGATTGCAAATACCGAAAATTTGAGGCATATGGCCTTGGACAGATCATTTATTGTTCTGTTTGTATAGACCAGGTAGTAGATGACGGATCTAGATCTTTGGATCCTTGGTATATTTAATGTACTTCATTTGTTCTACATTGTTTTTTCCAAGTATCCACAATACTATGTGTTTATGTTCTCTATCTTAACAAGAAACATGAAATATCATCATCACTTGTTGTATGTTATTCACGTTATTTCAGTTATTATTATCCTTACCTATTTCCACTATGCCTTCTACTTACTTATATATATTATTCTATTTACCTCTATTTATATTTAATCAATATACTACACTATGGTAATGAGGTCATAGTCTCCCCACAAACATACCCTAGGCCATCACTACTAGTTGGGAGCGTCTAGATTTTGGGGAGACATGCTTAAGGACATATGACCCACTGGTCTTAGGGAACCTTTTAAGTGGAGTATGGGTACATGATGTCACATGCCTTGTTCATGTCCGATGTCAAATGAAATACCCAAATTAAAGACACTAACTACTCCAAGAAGGTCCCAAAATCATGTTTGGTTCCTATATCCATTATTCATTGAGACAAACCAGTCTAACATAAGGCCGTTGACCATATTTTTTCTTCAAAACATGAAGTCTATTCAGGTATCAATCAGGAGGCTCGAGTAAGGTGTGGGTACAACTCAGCTGGACCCCACCAATGTAGTCTAAAATAATAACCTTTCTATAATCATGTATGTGGATGTATTAATAATAAAACACAAGAAACAAGGTACAATGTTTACATAATAAAATAATATTTATCTATCAACATTAACCAAATGTTCTCGAAAACACCCAGAACATCAATACATATTCCATAACATGATAAAGTATAAACCATAATCACATATACATTTCACAATTTACTATAACACATTTTTTTCTATATATATTTCATTCAATATAAAATCACATCAACGTAAAACCATAGTCAAATGTTAATCTCAATGGAATTGAAAATTGTTTCAAGAATTCCGTATGTATTTGAGGCTTTTATCCCTATCCCACACCACAATTTTACATGGGTATTTGGATCCTCATTCCCAATTCCATGTTTTCTATTACAAAGGGGTATTTGGATCCTCTATCCCTATTCATAATATACTTATCACATGTGGTTCTTTGGAGCCTTACACCCTATATGACAAAATAAAAATCACATATTTGTATTTTGGGACTCAATCCATGTCCTAGACTTATTATACAAGGTTTTTATATAGATCTTATATCCCTTTTCCCTTACATACTAACACATATGGCTAATTGGAGCATCAATACCTATCCCATGAAATAATAATAAAATATGGGTATTTGGATCCTCAATTCTCATATGACACACATATTTCAATCAATCAAATATATATCACTTACATGATGTGAATAATGGAAAGTCATCATTAAGCCTTATAAAAAAATTTACTTCATGGAATAACATTAAAGTTTATCACCGAAAATAAGGTTCATAAATTTAATCATATGTGATAACATGAACAATTCACCATTAAAAAAAATTCAAAATTTAAATAATATTACCCCTTAACCTATTATGTTCAAGTCATTTATCTCATAATTCTCATTGTTAATTTATTCATAAACAAATTAGTTGACTAATTACCTAAAACTAATTCCCCATTAATAACAAAATCACATCATTCCAATAACTAGTTAACCTTACAATGAATCTAATTCTATAAACTATGTACTCAGATTTTCAAACATTCAATTTTCCCAGATTAAACTCATTTCATAATAACATAAAAAATAAAGTAATCAATCACATGACCCTAAAAATTAATTAATAATTTAATTTAATCACTATAGGATTCAATAGATAAAAGTGTTAATTGAATTATCACAAGATATACATGAAATTATAATTCACGACTATGTGAATTGAATTTAGACAATCTATATCAGGATCGTTGATAGATGCTAGCTAATGGAAATCATATATATTAGTGGGAGTTCCATGATCCTGATGAAAAATGGGATCTAAAATAAAAACATTGATCTAATAGAAAATGAATAAATATCCATAAACCTAAGATCCTAACCCACAACAAATATAGGGAATCATTCCCCCTTTTCTCTAGAATATGAGACAAAGTTAGAGAGAAACCTTGTTTGGAGGAAACGACATACCATGGTTAGCGAATATCTGATAATATGACCTTCAATTCATCATGACGGAGTGAAAAATGGCTTATAATCTATGATTTATCCTCTAAAAATTATGGAATTATTTTATGTCTACGATAGTGTGTTCTAGTATATAATATGGGGGTTCCTAATTTTTTTAATGAATTCTCAAGGGTTTAAATTTCCACCCACAAGGATTCCAGTATGGGGCATAGTGTTTTCCAAAACCATTAGATAAAAGTGTACCTCCTCTCATGTGGACACATGATTACTAATAATAGAGAAAAATGTTTTAAAATCCATGCAACATCCATACAAGAACCCTCAATTTTAATTCTCACAATTTTTTGGCTTATGTGCATGGTTTGGCAAAACCATGGTCTAACTATGCACTACCACTCTTCCTATCATAATTATTTAATTTCACCAAAAACTCCACTATGTAAAACCCAAAAATGATATACTCAAAAAAGGGAAAATATAATATACAGATGATCCCAAGATATATAATGAAAAGGACAGGATCATACATTAATGTGTGATCATCTCTTCGATGACATTGTTGATATTCTGAAAAATAATTTTGGACTAACATTGTGGATCTATAAGTATTCAAGTGTATAATCCATCTACTAGTGATCTCCATTAAAGGAAACAATATTATTAGCAGTAGGAATTAAAAATCAATTATCTTTCTTTTTTTGTTTTAATATATCCATGAACATTCAGTCGTGAAGTAGTTATTCTCTTCATTTAATGGAAGAGAAGAGGAATTAAATTGAGTGATAAAGATGTATGTTTTGTTAAATGATTCTATATTCAAATTGTTTTATTAAATATACACAATAAAAATAACCATCGCTTTATAGAGCTAAGGTTCAACATAAAATTTTAATTAATTACATATTAACCCTTAAACAATGTTATAGTATTTATTAAACCACATGCCATAAAATATTAATAATATTATTTTATAGTGTGTTATTACATGTGAAAGAATTAATATTATTTTACAATCATATAAATCAATATTTATCACCTGAAATGGTATTTATTTTTTCGAACTCTTGATAATTTAATTAATATAGTATTAAATATTAAATTTTATATTACGTACATTATTTAAATTTGCAGTCAATGAAACGTAAAAATAAAATTATTACATAGTCTTTAGTATAATATTGTAAATACCTAAAAATACCATATTTTTTTATTTTATGTAATTTTTATGAGACTAATAATTCTGATGGCACGAGATTTCGAGGCTTGGAGTGCCCAAAATGATCCGTCATAAATTTGTTAATCTTAAAAATTGCACGTGTGAGTAGTTTTTCAGAAAAGTGTAATAACTCATAAATGGGTGTACAAATTAGAAATCCAAGTGCACCATTTCATTTAGGATGGTGGGATTACCCAAGGAGAGACTTATATTTATTCGGTGTAGGCCTCCAGTGACAAAACCCAAAATCCCACGAACGTAAATAAAATAATTGAATAAAATTATTTTATTTTTACAATTCTTATAACTCACAAACTATGACTCAGAATAAAACTATGATACTGTCAAGAAACATGTGAGGGTATTCTTTCCTTATGTAGATACTAACATTTTCTGGCACGGTCCACCAATGGAAGTTAGTTTTTGGCATCAAAAAAATAATAATTACGTAACAATTATTTTATTTTTAAATTATATAACTACTCAATGAAAAATTGGATTGGAAATATGAGAGTATGGTTGAGATCATGAGGGAATGTTTATATTATGGAGAGCCTAACATCGACTGGCGCGTTTCGAGGATGACTATTAAATTTTTTTGAACATTTTATAAAGGTACGTTCATTAAACGTACAGACGAAATTTTATATCTATTGAACTGGTGCTCAGAATTGAAATCTAAGAGCACCATTGAATACGCAGTGCCAGGATTCACTTAAGGATGACTAAACGTCGAACACAGTAGGTCAGGTGGAAATTTTATCTTTGGTGACATTAAAAGAGTTAATAAAATAAAAATGTGTCATTTTATATTTATCATACCACCACTTCAGCAGTGGTGGAAAGGACAATTGAGGTGGTCAGACTTTTAATATGAGATATTAATTTCTTGGATACACTTTGGTTGTGTTTCCACCCATCGTTTAATTAATGTGGTACATTAATTAGGTCAATTAAGTAATCTTATTATATCCAGAGTGCATTACTCACCCAATTCCCCACAATTTAAATGGGTTTCGGGATATTGTTATGGACATGGCTTCACCAACTAAGGAACCTCTAGTGATGTGATGTGGCATCTTCCACTGGAAGATATGTATGCTTGGGTGGAAATGAACCAAGAGTGATGAATGTCGATGGCTTCATCAAAGCATGGATTCTTCTTCCACCATCATGATGACTCCAATGATTCTCAAGGAAGGGGTTGTTTATTAAATCAAGAAATTCCCCCAATACTATTCATCATTCTTGAATTTTACATAGGTTTTTGAGTGGAATTTGAATGGGGTTAATCATTATTTTATTGTGATATATTAATTACTCCAACATGTTATAAAGGAATCACTGAGGGAGATGGCAAAAAAAACAATGCCCTAAACATCTGCCGCTAGATTTTCATTGCTTTCTTCGGAGGCTGGTTGTTCCAACATGATGGAACCTTGAAACCAAGAGGTACGCAATGAAGACAACATCCCGAGAGGACAATAGGCACATCTGGAAGGAAGAACGAACCACCAAAGATCACTCTGTGGCCCGTGGATGAGTTTCAGGTGCGGCACCGGCACAGAGGTCTAGAAACCGGTGCTAGAAACATAGAAGGCACTGGCACTCGCTGGCCACGACATAGATCAGAGCTATTCAGAACCATGGAAGACCCAAAGGGTTGGCTGAAAACTGGCCAGCCACATTGGTGAGGTGGCGTGCCCTGACGTGAAATTGTGATGGAACCGTGAAATAGAAGCCACAATAGGAGGGGGGACCCGAGACTCGCAAGTCCCACAGACCACAAGGTGACACCAGGTTTCACCGCAAATTGAATAGCCGAATGGCTTTTCAGGAGCCATTCTAGACATGGATTCCATACGGCTAGTGATCCATGCTAGTGCATTGGGCAGTGTCGCACGGCAGGCCGTGCCAAACCAAAGGGTCGGGCTAGTCTATGGCCCTGTGTCCTGAGCCTTCCACAACCTGACCAAACATGGCTAGCCCAGACAGGTTCAGGCCAGGCTGGTTCGGACCCAGACTGGGTTGGGTAGAACCAAACTAGTTCGGGTCAACCCAAACTGGGTCGGGTCAGCCAAGGCTGGGTCGAACCGAACCCGGACCCCTCCCAGTCCCAGATACGATTATGTGAACATAACTCCCAAACCAAACATTTGTTTGACAATCCTTCTATGAAATTGGGATCCTTGGAGGGATAATCTCCTTTTGAGATACTCCATGAGAGATATGCATACTGTTTGAGTACCGCTGGGTTGGATCGACCCCGAATCCAATAGGGCTCTTAGTACTAAAATTTCAATAGCTTACAGACTGGTGTATGATTTATGCACAATATATTATGTTGGAACCCTAATGAAATGGCATATCATTTGGATAATTCCCTTTGGAACATAGTGGTAGTTGAGATGTGGTCGATAATAGGGGGTAGAACTAGGGTGTTTCTCATAGTGAGAGTTAGGATGGATTCTCTCATGATGACTCCAGTCACATGTATTCCTTACTCCTGTCCTTCAGTAGAGACGAGAATCCCCACATCATTATTGCGAGACTCTTTCCCCCTGACTGTGTTTTCTTTCTTTGGAGTTTGTACTCCCCAATTGGACAAGGGCACTGGTCCTCCATAAATTACTCACATAGAGTCTGGTACTCCCCTACATGGTGGGGTGAGAGTCCTATATGTTTGGAGTTTTTACTCCCCTGTCAACCAAGGGTGCAGGTCCTCCTTATGTAGTGCTACAACAACGTCAATACTCCCCTACTATGCCAGTGTGATGGTCTTCTTGTTAGGGGTCAGTACTCACATAACGTTAAAGGGAATGAGTCCCTCATAGTGAACAACTTTCTAGAGTTGTACTCCCCTACTGGGTAGGGTGGGGTACTCACATATATAGTCGGTACTCCCCTATTGTTCTAGGGTGCAGGTCCTCTAGCCTGTGGTCAGTACTTCCCTAACATACTAGGGCATGGGTAACCCAAAGTGAAAAAAATACCAGAGATGTACTCCCTACCATGTAGGGTATAGTTCCATACATATAAAGTATAAATCCCCTATCCTCGAGTAACAATGTGGAGCAGGTCCTTCAGGGGTGTTGGAGCTCCCTTGCTACATGATAAAGTGTCGAGTAGTGGGCCTCTTCAGTTTCTTTCACTTGGTCTTGACTCGAGTGCAATACTGTGACTACGATACCTCTATTTCCAGGAACTATATGAAGTTCTAGGAGAAAATTCCTAATGTATCACACCCTCATGGATGTTCCATTTAGAATGGTTGTGTTGTTTCTTATTGACTACATATCTCAAACGGATGCCATCCGGGATAAATAGTTCATGGAGTGTGTACTCCTGATCCTAGAATTTCAATTTCATCCTTCTTTGGAAATCCTAGAAATGGATTAAGGTTAGGGCCTTATGTTTATTTTTGGATGAGATTAGTATATTCGGTTTGAGCTGAGTCTTTTGATTTGTGCTTTTGATTGAGATCATGTTTTGTGGTTGTATTATGTGAAATTCTAAGAGACCTTCGCGGGTCTCGGGGTACCTACTTGGTATTGTTATACTCACCCCTACACAGGATTCACCCATACCTTGTTGTGTCTCGTACAGGTGATGGGAAGACTTGACTAAAACTTTGGGAGTCGTGACATGATGTGGACGGAGGCCACCCGTGGATGAGGAGAGTATTGTGAAAAAATGAACATAGCCTTTAGTCAGGATCCTTGGTGGAAGATCACATGAGTTGATTTCTGTATTCTGTTGTAGTTCTACCATATCAGTTAGGCTTGTATTTTGGAACTCCTCACATTCAGTACAAAAATTTACTATTTCATTTTTACTTTGGGGTTTCATCTTGTTGTGTTCTTGGGGTGAGTTTTTATATAGGTTTAAAGGCAATGAATTCCTGTTTTAGCAATATTCCTTTCCGGTTCTAGTTGCTAACCCCTGGCATATGGAAGGTGGGCTTGGGGTTCTCACGACATGGGCCCCATGGGATGTGTTATGTAAATTTGGAATCAAAGGGGTTAGTTCTACAGGAAAACTAAGAGTTTATGTTTTCAATGTAGAAATAGTGTTATGTGTATTGAGTTCGGGTTTTAGTTCATGGAGACTAGTGTTGGTGCAGAAACAGATTTATCAATACACTAGGACCCTGAATTCTGATTTCTGACTAAGTACACGAAAACAATAGTTTCATGTGTTTTGAAAATATTGTTTTCGTTTTGATATCATTGAGTAAGATCAAGAGGTAAAACATATCGATTGTGTTACATCTTGATTCCCCTTCAAGATGCATCCACAAAGATAGCCATCCAGGATTCCAATGAGTGACCATGAGGATGGTCCACAGTGTGATTAGGAATTAGTAAGATGATTGTTTCCCAAAGATGGTACCTTCGGGCATTGTCCCAGCAACACCACTGCCTGTTGTTCAACACTTACTACCAGTGCTACGAGTAGAGGGAACTTATAGGCTTAGTGACTTACCTAAGTTTCCGTAATTGATACCCCTCAGGTTCCAATGTCATCCTGACTCACTGGCATCTAAGGACTGACTTAATGTAGTGAATGAGTATCTATCTATACAGTTCACCATTAGATCAGGTGGTGGTACTATCATCGAGCATTAAATGTGACATAGTAGGGTGATGGTAGGGTTTATATTACCACTATCATGCGATGATGTGACTTTTTCCCTAGACAGTGATTGAGAACCATCATCAGAGTAGGGGGTATCTTTCCATAAAAATCTAAGGGGTATGTGTTCACAAGTGCTCCTAGAGCTTCAGCTAGGTGAATTGTATGTAGTAGAGTATTCATTGAGGCATAAAAACTATTCCAGGTACTCGATGAATACAATATGACTTGTGCTTCATGGATCAGATCTCCGAGTGATATGCGTTTAGGGACATCCGAGCTAGAAATATTCCTCTATGAATTCCATCTTAATTTAAGGTGCTAGGGAGAACATTTGTGGTTTAAAATTATTTTTCTAAGTAGATACATCTATTGAATGTCAGCTGTGGGAATGGAGGAAACTGACATTAGTCTTGGAGACTTGGATGTGTAAAAATGTTTCCTGAAGAGGAAGTTATAGGAACAGATGAATTTTTAGGGTTGTAGATGAGGAATATGAGGTTGTATAGATGCAAGAGGTGGTTTAAATATCAACATGTTACAACCACCACCCCAATGTGGTCCCCACCAGGCACAGGGAGTATGCGGATATGGGAATTGAGTAGCTGCATGCAGTCAAGGAGTGTGACCCAAGGGATCTTGGAATGATTTGAGGTACAATAATTGTCTACTACTATATAGCATATTAATAGAAATAGGTACTAAAATTTTCTTCATGTCGTGAATCTAGTTCAATAGATAGAGATTCCATTTAAACCTTTGACTTGAACCATACATGTGGAGATACCTTTGGTAGGTGATTTGATCATCACACTGATGCTGATGGTGTGATATGACCCTTCATGGAGGAGTTTTGGTTTGATCCTCTTAATGGAAGCGTCGAGGCCTTATGATGTTTGTTTGGGTATGGACTTGTCATCTATAGTTCATGCGTAGAATGAATATTTTCGGGAAAAATGATGTGGTATATCTACAACATTGGAAAGGGGGTTTTCATTGGTCGGTGAAAACGGAATCCCAGGTAGCACGAGTTAAACTCATTCATGGGAGGGTGTAGCAAATAAATCATCAATAGGAAAACCTCACCCTCATGGAAGAATGTGTTTTTAGTTTTCAGTTCCCAACAATAGTGGTGTTTTCACTAAAGATATGCCGACACTACTATATGGGAAGACGTTTTATAGTCTACTCTAATTAAAAGATCCTCAGGTATATCTTCTCGAAGAAGGACCTGATCCTGAGATAACGAAGATGTCTAGGATTCCTCGAGGACTATGAATTTGTGATAGTCAATACTCATGGGAAGGGGAACATAGTAGATGTCGCACTTAGCAGGATACATGGCCTATAGTTACAGAGTGAGGCGACAAAACAGATAGTCGTGTTGCAGATATCCATTATGGATAGAGATGTAACAACATACCATCAGTCTTTGACTGTCACTCGCCCACTCCTTCTGCATGTTAGAGAGGTACAACTTGTTGATGTAGACTATAAGGCCCTATGTTCTTAGATATCCTCATGAAAGGCTCCAAAAAGATTTTTTCTAATGTAGGGAGCACTTCATCATTATCAAAGGATGCACCATTGTACTAGTGATGATATGAGAGGCGGTGTTAAGAGAGTTCCATGCATCCCCTTTGGCGGTACATCCTGGGGTGGCGAAGATGTACCAGGTCCTCCGGTGTTAGTACTTGTGGCCAGGGATGAAGACTTCATAGAGCCGACCGAAGTACTATGTTGACAGGAGATGGAGACCCTTCGAGTTCAAGGAGGGAGACCAAGTCATCATGAAGGTGTCATTCTGATGAGGATTGTGGAGATTCAGTCAGGGCAGTAATCTATCTCTATCGATAATTGAAACATTCAATATTCTCAATAGATTTGGTGAGGTGGAGTATCACCTAGCTCTTCCCTCAATGATCCAGTAGCTGTATAATGTTTTCTATGTGTCACAGTTGAGGATATGTGTTCATGATCAATAACATGTTATCGACTTGGGAGAGCAGGACAATGAAGATGGGGTGACTTTTGTATAGTTCCTGATAGAGATATAGGATTGACATGGGTAGGACCTTCGTGGGTGGTCGATTCCTCTGGTGTGAGTTTTTTTTAAGCATAAAAATATCAAGGAGAGAACATAGTTGTGGGAGGCCTAGATTCATTCTCACTACCCTCATTTGTTTGTTTTTACATTTTTGGTCTTTTAGGGATGTAATTCCCTAAGGTGGGGAGAATATAAAGACCCAAAAATTCCGTATAATTTTTTTAATTATTTAGATTTTTACGAGACCGAAAAATCTGATAGCACATGATTATGAGGCCCGAAGATCCCAGAATGATCAGTCGAAAATGTGTTAAGCATAAAATAGCATGTGTGAGTATTTTTCCTAAAAAAGTTGAATAAATCATAAATGGGTTCCCTGATCATAAATCTGAAGGAACAGTTTCCTTTAGGACAATGGGTTTACCATTGGCATGTCTTAAGTTTAGTCAGTGCCAGACTCCACTAAGAAAACATGAAAATGGCATAATCGTAAATATTATAATATAATAATATTATTTTATTTTTAAAATGCTTATAACTCACGAACGGTGACTCAAAAGAAAAATATGAGACCACCATTGAACTCAAGAGGGAATGATTTCATTATAGAGAAACTATAATTGGCCGGCATGGGAAAACACTAGAAGTTAGTTTTTGGATACTAATAAAATAATAAAGTAACATTTCTTTATTGTTAAAATTAATAACAACTAAATGGTAACTCAGATTGGAAATATTATATTACCATTGTTCTCGTGAGGGTGTGTTTCCCTTAAAAAGAGGATAACCTTGAATGGTGCTGGTCAAGGGAGACTATTAATATTTTTTGAACATTTTTTAAATGTACATTCATTAAACGAGTGAGAGGTGTTTTCTATGTTTTAAACTGGTGATTGGAATTGAATTTTGAGAGAACTGTTGAATCATTAGTGTCGAGACTCTCTTAAGGGACACTTAACATCGACCGTAGTGGGTTAGGTGAAAATGATAGTTTTTGTGACTTATAAATAATTAATAAAATAACAAAAGTGTTATTTTGTTGTTATCCTACACCCTCTTGACTGTTGGTGTTGGGGACCAAAGAGGTGGTTATACATTTAATATGTGAATTTAATTTCCCGGTTACACTTGGTTGTGTAACCACCATTCTTGAAATTAAGGTCGAACATTAATTACGTCAATTAATGAATCTCATTAAATATCTTATGCATTATTTAGACTTTTCCACATTATTTAAATGGGGCTTTGGGGTAGTGTTTTTGACATGTCTTCACCAAGAGATGAACCTCTAGAAAAGTGAAGCAACACCTTCAACCGATGGAGACGAAAGCTCAGGCGGCAACGAACTGGGAGCGATGAATGCCTGCGGCTTTATCAATGCAAGGATTATCCTCTCACCACCACAGCGACTCCAATGAATATCGATGTAGGGTTTGTTTATTAATTAATTAATTTAATTAAATTCTATTCCTCGATTTTGAATTTAAGGGAGGTTGTTGTGAGGGATTTGATTGGGGGTTTATCATTTTTTTATTGTGATGTATAAATTACTCACACTTGTTGTAAAGCTAACGTAGAGGGAATGGGAAAAATGAAGAAGGCCCAGAACCCTTGAAACATGAATTTCATTGCATTTTTTTGGAGGATGGTTTTTCCATCTTGATATAGCCTTGAAACTGAGAGGCACAAAATGACTAAGGAATCTCGGGGGGGACCGTAGGCTTGCCTGGAAGGAAGAACAGACCACCAGAGCTCACCCCATGGCCTATAGAATATTCGCCAGTGCAGCCCCGATAAACATTTTCGGAAATGGAGGCAGAAATTTACATTCATATGCCATGTAATAAGGCAGCGCCATTTGGAACCATGGCGCACTCAAAGGGGTGGCATAAAACCGGACGACTGCATTGCTGAGGCGGTGGGCCGTCACGTGCCACTATGAAGGAGCTACGACCTCAAATCATCTGTATGAGGGGGGAACCAACCCCATGGATCCAGCGGACCACATAGTGGTGCCATGTGGAACTGCTAATTAATTGTCCAATGGCTATTATTGAGTCGTTTGAGAGTTAATGGCCACCCTGCTAGTGAGTTGTGCCAGCGCACCGGGCTACATCACCTAGAGAGCCGGGAAGGTCCATGGCTCAACCCAACCGGGCCGAACTAGGCCTGGCCAGGTTAGACCCAAATTGGGTTGGGTTGACCAAAACCAGTTAAGGTCGGCCCAAGCTGGGTCGACAAGGTTGGCCATCCGGACCCAGACCCCTCTCGGGCCAAGATACACTTAATTGAATGTAACTTTCTAACCAGACGTCCATTTGAAGAACTGTTTGTGGCACTGGGATCCTTTTAGAGAGAAAGTCCTTTTGAGATACATTATTAGAGTTCTGGAGAATGTCTGAGTACATCCTGGAAGGATTGACCCCAAATCATACCAGTCCCTTGACACCAAAATGCCTACAGCTTACCAACTATGAGTTCGATTGATGAGACATCTGCTGAATTGGAACCCATATGACATGAAATATCATTAGGATACATCCTAATGGAAAATTGTTGTAGTTGAGGTTTATACAATAACTTTAGGAGAAGAATAATGGGGTTTCTCATTGTGTGAGTTAGGATGACTACTCCCTTGATGACTCAAGGCACGAGTATTTCTTACTCCTATTCTCTGGTAGAGATGGGACTCCCCGCGTGATGAGTGTGGGTTTGTTTCCCCGTGATTGGTGTTTCAATATTTGGATTATGTACTCCCCTATTGGACTATAGAATAGGTCCTCTATACATAACTCACAAACAGTCAGGTACTCCCGTACAGAGTAGGGTGTCTGTCCTCTAGGTTAGGATTAGGTACCCAACAGTTAATCTAGGGTACAGGTCTTCCCTTCATAGTGCTATTGAAAAGTTGGTACTCACCTAAAATTCTAGGGTTCAAGTCCTCTATCCTAGGGTCAGTACTACCTTGAAATTCTAGGGTGCAAGTCCCCCACATTGAACAATCTAAAATTGTTGTACCGCCTACCTGGTAGGTAATGGGTCCTCACATATAGAGTTAGTACACCCCTGTCGTGCCAGGGTGTGGGTCCTCTTTCCTAGGGTCATTACTCCACTGACATACATGGGGGTGGGTCCCCCATAATTAAAGAACTACCAAAGTTGTGCTACCCTACCGGTTAGGGTGTGGGTCCTCACAAATGTAGTAGTACTCCCTCGCCTCCGAGTAGTTACGGGGAGCATGTCCTTTAGGAGAGTTGGAGATCCCTAGATTGTTGTACATAGTGTCGAGGAGTGGTCTCTTCAATTGAATTCCTTTGTCTTACCTCTGGTGAAAGACTGCGACTGTGAGACCTCTAGTGCCGGGGAACAAGAGGAAGTTCTTGCTGAATGTTCCAGATGGAGAGAATCCTCTCAGACGTTCCATTAGGAATGGTTGAGTTGTACCTGATAGAGTACATCTCTCATACGTGTGTTATCAGGGATGGCCAGTTCATGGATCATGTACTCCAGATACTTGAGTTGTGTTTTGGGAATTCATTGGAAATCCTAGAAATGGATTGAGATCGGGGATTTATGTATATTTGTGGATGATAAGAGTATATCTGATTTGATTTGAGTCTTTTTTTTGTGCTTGTGCTCAAGATCATTCTAGTGGTTTCACTTTGTGGAATTCTTAAAGAACCACGTGGGGTATTAGGGTTGATACTAGGTATTTTTAAACTCACCCCTGAACGGGATTTTACCACACATTTTTGGGTCTTTTGTAGATGATGGGAATTCTGTAATGAGGCTTGGGGAGCCATGACATGATGTGGACAAATTTGATCGGTGGATGTGGAGAGGTGTGGGATGAGTTGTACCTACCCATTAGGTAGGATCCTTGTAGGATGATCGCTGGAACTATTTTATGTATTATGTTTCATTTTTACCTTTTCAGTTGAGCATGTATCCCCCCCTTTACATTCAGTACACACCTTCACTATTGCAGTTTAACTTCGTGGCAACATCTTGTTGTGATCTTGGGCGTATGTTGGTACATTTTTAAGTGAAATACCATCCCATTTTAGGGATATTACATTTCGGTGATTGTTTCCAACCCTTGGAATATGGATATAGGGTCTGGGTTTGTCACATCATGGGCCTTAGGGGACTGTTCATGAAAAAAATTTAATTTATTGATTAATAAAAATTGAATTTAAACCACAATAATAGCGACACTAAACATGTGACCATCTAGATTCTATCTTATTTAAATTAGAAAGGATAGCCTAAAGTCCCAGATTACTATCTAGATATGGGTCATGAAACCCATGCGAAATAACATAATTCCACTATTCTTAAAACCACAGAGGAATGATAATTGTCCTATATAATATATTGGTGAGAATATCTAATCAAATAGTTTCACATTAGTGACTTCAACCAAAATACTTGATACATATTTCATTGAAAGTTTGAAATAAACACATCAATACAACATGGATATGAAATTGAATGTGATGTTTCTATTATAATAAATTGGAATGATATATCATCTTCCATAAACAAGTAAGTGAGAAATTCTTCCTCCACATATCCATTATTAATATTTCTTTCATGACATTCCCAACATGCCATAATTTCTACAAATATTGAGAATTATGGTGTTTGTTAATGAATCATGGTGTGTGAGTAAGTACATGAATCAATGAATATATGAAAGTCTATAGATTATTACACATGCACGTAGATATTAATATCTAATGGAAGCTAAACATGTGTAATTACTATAGGTGTGTATTTTGTTGTATTATACCATCATAGGCATATCGAAGAGAAAACATCATGAGATGTATCATAAAACTATTTTGAATAATAATGCCTAACAGTAACATTTTATGTGTCTCATCAATTATTTTCATAATTCCATATAATTATATTTATGAATATCACCATAGCATTCCAATTCTCTCCATATTATAGGGAACTAAGATGACCAATTGATGCGAAAATTACTATAAGAAAGTATTACATTAAGGAAACATAGAACAATGAAAAATATATAACAATATGATTTACTAATACTAAAATAATCATAAATACATGCATTAAGATTAAAAAAAGATAGAACTATGACCAAAACTGTTCCAAAATCCATCATCGACTAGAGGAAACATCTTTCAACTACTAGTATGTTAGAATTCACATAATAATTTTGTTTCCCTAGATTCCTTTATTTAGTCAATGTGATCACCGTATTTTCTTATGTGTAAATTCTTCTCCCTTCATATTAAATTCTCTTAGAAATATCCCACATGAGTAGATACTTATGATTTATATCTTTATTCATGGTTGTGATCGAGGAACAATCATGTGATCCACCACTACAATATTTTCGAAATATATTGAGTTTGGTTCTGTATTTCTATGTTCCACATCAAGATCATGGATGATGTTTCATGTCCATTCTAATTATTTAGTTGAATCAAATACTACAATATATTCAAGCCCTATAATTTAATCTGCAATCATGGACTACATTAATACCTTATAATAAAAACACATGCATCAAAATTGAAGATGAGTACCTTATGGAGACTAAAATATACATATCCTTTGACGATGAGTACCTTATTTACCACATATACTAGGAACATATTCTTAGAATAACACTGATTCATGAGGATAATCCTGACTACCATCTAATAGATGTCACCAATTTTGTCTTGATATCTAACTAACTCCTTTATGGTATAAGATACATCAATCCTAGTACATAAAATTACATAAAAATTAATCTAATGACCAATTAATATGGATAACATATCATTATTTACCTTTTCCCATGTGTATGAGAACATATTTTCAAAGAAATATGAATTACATGTGACATTGGAAATATCCCCATCCTACTTTGATCAATAATGATTCGCTTAAGAATCCTGTTAGTATACGTACATTGACATGGATAAATAATTATCAAGGATTGATCATGATGGATCATGATCCGAATAATGTATTCTATCGTTCTCAATTCCATCATGGGGAATCATTTTTTAAAGTAGGATTTAATAGGTTATAAGACTAATATCTCAATTAAAATATCTAATATGTCATTGAGATAAACTATTGAGAAAATTAATGCACTCCCACAAAACCATTTATTGTTATAAGCCTCAAAATCATTCTTAATAAATCCAAATACCATTATGGCCACATCTAGATGAATGTCACTAATATAGATGGTTGATTTAATTCATAAATGGATATTTGAAATTTTTAAACATTGTTGGAATCCATGGGAGTCACAAACCCTTTAGATTGATTCATATAGAAATATCATGTATGTTTCCATGTAAAGAAGTCGATTTTTAAATCCATTTTCCAAATCTCATAGAAATTGAAGGATGCAATGAGAAATGGATATATGATTTATTTTTTCATTGTAACTGGTGAAATTTTTTTTTCATAGCCAGTGAAGTGTGTCTATTTAAAACCATATATAAATAGTCATTCCTTATAAATACTAACATATCCCATAAAATCTATTATGCTTATAAATTATCATTTAGAACCAATATTATTTACATCCATTCAATGATATAACGAAATATATACTAGGTTTTCATGAAAGGAATCCATTTTACAATTCTTTGTTTCATTCATAATTGAAATATTGGTTCCACTTAATTCATCCATGAAGGTTATAGGATCATTATTACCAACAAACAATGTGTTACTATCCATAGTGACTTGAATAACTATTCATTATTGTGGTCTAATCTAGCCCATACTTATATGATGTAATTGAGTCTCTAGAACATCTATTTCCACTGAGATCTGTGGGATTTTATACCTTTCCCACACTTCTATACCATGTTACACAATTTCATCAATGTACATTTCCATCCCACAATCTCTTTTATATATTTCCCACCTATTGGGATATATGTAATGTCTTTACAATAATAACTTTTGATTTGAGGAGACATATAGGTAATAACCAGTCGTTTTATCCGGGTATCCTATAAAGGTAAACATTGTTCTTGGGGGTGAATGTTTGTTACATGAAGAGACCTTAAAAAATATTCACAACACCAAACATGTAGTTATTACAACACATGTTTCATTCCATTCCATAATGGGTATGGGATACCATATGCAAGATCATTTTTCACCTGATATAGTATTTCAACAGATGTTTGTAATGCATAGCCCTAGAAGGATAATGGACGACACACATGACTCATCATTTAGATCACCATTTTTAACAAGGTGTGGTCCCTTATATTTCTTAGACATTCCAATAATTTTTATTTGGTCTAGTTATTTAAGATAGTTCCCCAAACAATGATTAAATATCAATCATATATTGATTAGTATATTTTATGTTGATATCTCACCAGAATTTCATAATCATATTACTATACTATTTCTTAGTATAATTCTTTTATTCCATGAATCTATTAATCGAAAAAATATACATCATATCTACTAAAATCAGAAATAAAATGTATATTGTATGAGAACCCATCCATTTTACAAATAGGTAATGGTAAACAAAAATAATCAGTATTAATGAATTAAATATGTTTTTTAGACCTTTATCATATTACACTAATTTTATCTTTAGTCATTTTCTAATGCAATCATGTGTGAAATACCTCATGTTATTTTTGTTTAAATTAAAAAAATTTCCTTATTAGTGAAATTGAATCAAACTAAATTTATTATCATAACCTAACTGTTAATTCCAATGTTGGGTGTGGAATGTTTTATGTGAGGTTGTTATGTTATTTATTTCCATTGCAAGCATTTTTTAGTCTAACACATATAGACCATTGTTTATAATTACCTTAAAATATAATTCGTTTATTTATAAATGAAGAAACATTCATTCCCATAAAAATAAAATTAATCCATCTATATCATGGTTTGATACCAAAAAAATGTCTTCTGTAATACATGGATGAAAATAAAGAACCTTCAAAACAATGTTCAAAATTGATTGAAAGGTGGGGTAGTTGTTTTTAATAGCTATAATTGTAACTTTAGAACTATTTTATTCTCGTACATGTACCTCCCCTCAACCAATATTTCTAAATCTACTTGGTTCTTTTATTTTAATATATATTTGAGAACCACAAGAATATATCTAAAAACAATTTGTAGAAATAGATAAATTTTCATCAATAACAAATACACCTAATGCTTCATAATAATTTTTATGAGGGGATAAATTTTTCTAATAATGGGCCTTTAAGACACATGTAAAACTGATTCCATCCAGTTCCATATCTCTCCCATTGATACTTCTCTTCTATGAAGGGTGTGAAAAAGTTTTGGGTTTATTTCTATTCTCATTACCTTTATATTTTTCCACCTTAATGATGAAATTTTTTTCATTTTTTTAATTATCATCTTGTAGAAGAAGAATAAGTAGATATATGAGGGACTTCTCAATGCCATTCTGGGTAAAATTATCAAAATTTCGGGATAATCAATAAGGGAGTGATAAAATAATGAGACTTATGCACATATAACTAATGAGTTGAATCTTCAAATCCTCTATCCACACAATATATATAATGGGATTAAAATGTGAGGCCCACCTAGTGTACCCCCAACAAGTATTCTATAAAACATATGCTATATAGTTCTCAAAACATTTAGGACTACATATATCATGGTATAGACCATGAAATTACTCATGAATTTTATAAGTATATATGTTTTCAGGAGACATCAAGATTTCACAAAAAATATAAAATTACAACAAAAATTAATCATTTATCATGTTATTCGTATGGTTTTAATAGAGATGTAACCCATTATCACATGACTCGTTGGCTGGTGGATTAGGAAATAACGAATCTAGCACTTAATATTTTTGTTAATGGTAAAACAAATCCATAATTTGTTTGAACCACTATTAGATGATACTTATAGATAGGAAATAGTAATTATAAAATATTTACCATAGGTATTGTGTGTATGATGAAATTTTAGTGTTCTACTTTTATAAATGAGTAGAGTATCTGTACTTTTCCTCATTGCATATCATTTTAGAAATAAAAACACTATGTTTATAAAATCTATGAATGTTTTATAAAGACATAACATCCCTCACCATTTAAATAATAAATTATATTTTCAATGAAACTATAGTTCTAATGATCCATATTTCCCCCCAAATAATATAAACCTTTGAAAATATAAAGTAAAAAACAATATATTCAATAATGTGTATGACATGTAACACCTAGAGCCTAAAGAATTTTAATATCAAGAGGATTTATAATATATATAATATTTTAAATAAATTATATCTAATATATATCTATAATTAAAACAATATTTAGTTATCTTTAATCACATGTGAGAACAACCTTCTTCGGCCACTTTATATACATAGAAGACAGAGTTTTTGAAAATAATAATATATTTTTAAAACATTATTGTATAATATAATATGAATTAACCTATAAATTAAACTAGTTATTATTAGTATTATTAACTAACTTATATAATTTTTTGGTTAACCAAAAAATTTTTGTTAATTAATTAGTTACCTCTCAATTAAAAATGAAAATATAAAACATTTGAAGGTAAATGATATATTTTTAGGCTCAAAAAGGAGTTTTATTATAATAAATTAAATTAATTTCAATGCCAGACTCATTCAATGAAATATATATTTTTTATGTTGAATGAAATATTTTTTTATATTAATCAAATTGATTTTATAATCATATGATATGAATGAAAAAAATATTATGAACAAAAAGTATATTGTTTTTAATGGCACTTTTACCACATTTTAATAGAGTACATACTTTAAATATAAGATCAATAAAATTTATATACTCAAAATGTAAAAATAAACATTTGTTATGATATATAAATATAAAAATTGGGTTAGGCTAATCTTTTGGTATTTTTCTAAGAAGATACATTTTAAAGAATAGTGAAAAATGTTATATTTTAATTTAAAACTAGACTGAATTAATTTATTTATAAAAAAATATTATTTTTGATTATATTTAATGTTTCATTAGATCCATTTTCAGTAATTTATTTTAATTTAGTTCATTGTAATAAATTTCTCATGAAATTGGATATAAGCACATCTCAAACATTTCAACATTTTTTCTTTATAAACCATCTCTGTTTTCCCGTCCATGAGATTAAATTTAATTTAATTTATGCCAATTATATAATTGGATTTTTATAACATGGATCCCATAGTTCTTGTCAAAATAATTTCTAATTTATAATGAGATCATCTTTGTTCTTTAGAAAATATATTAGTGAAATTAGTTAAAATTAATTACATCAATAAAGAGAAAAATTATCTTCATAATGAACTAAAATATAAAATTAGGGGGGAAATGACATATAATATTATATATAAAAAAATAGATAACCTTAATTCAACCCTATCCCCCATTTTATCAAATTTAGTCCATTATTGGAGAGACATTACATGGTGTAAACGTCATTGTAATTAACTTTTAGAAATTTTACAAGTATGCAACTCCTCCACTATAAAAAGTCACTCACCCCTACATATTCCACTCACCTCTAAAGCCACATTGGAATGATAATTCAAATAAAAATTTATCCTCAAAATACATACCCTCATCCTAGAAACCTACTATATGGTATAAATAAATCCAAATAATCCCTTTTGTGAAAACCAAAATTAGTTACCAGAATAATTAGTAAGATCCATCCTGATGCTCTTTTGTATTATTTTCATTCTACTCCCCCAATACTATTATTATTACATGATGATAAAATAAAATTATTATCATCAATATACTATTAATTTTTTATTCCATGGGTTGTACCTACACATACACAAATTTCAGTATATTGGGTATCAAACATACCGTTTGTGTGTATGATGAACTTCTGCCTTAAAAAATGTTGTCATTCATTTTTCCTTTACCAAATCTCATGATTTGGAAATATGATGTAAAAACTGTTTATATATTATATAAGTTATATTAATTATTTATTTAGGATTATGTAAATTTTTTATAACACATACCTCTATGATTTCATTTTTTAGTGAATACGATGAAATCATTTTTGGAAGTGTGGACTACCGCCTCATCAAGGCGATGTGATTTGTTCACAAAATAAATTTAATTTATAAATAATGTTTTTGACAATCCTATTTAACATAAATGTAAAAAATATTATACTATAAGAATAATATAAATATTTATATATCATATACTTTTAATTATTTAGAGTAAAAAAAATAAATTGAAGGAGCATTCATATGTATGTAAGACCTACCACATCCCTGAATAGTTCATTTCATTTCATATATTCAAAAATTATGAATTAATATAATTACACTTATATATGATATATGTTACTTGAAATATCATGTTTTAAATTCTAGAGAAGTCTAAATCCTAGTCAAATATATAGGAATAACGAATAACATGTTAATACATACTAGAAAAACTAGGCAATTAAATCCTGAAATAATGATGACAATGAATGATTATTAACAAAAGTATTAATAGATATTCTAAGAAGATACTATTTGATATCATTAATATAATTATGATTATTTTATAATATAATGACATGGTTTATACAACAATTTAGGATGTAAAACTATGGTCACTCAAAAAGGAAACGCATGGTAATATATTTTCATCTATCATTATTACATTTGTGAGACAAATGCCATATTCACTGATTAATTCATTTGTGTGGTGTATATTATAACTATATTTATAAAATTTTAAATGAATTATTTTGTATTAAAGGGGTTTAAGTCTCATTTTGAATTTTATATTCATAGGGTATTTGAGTGAAATTTTACCAAGTGGTAAAGAATTTCATAACTTGAGTCTATTTGAATGGTTTATATTACTTCTTCATTTTCATTAACAATCTAATATATTTTTTATAATAAATTTTCAATATATATTTCTGTTTTTAAATTTGTTTTATGTGGATATAAATATTAAACTGATAGTCTATTCATTTAATTATTCTCACGACAACGTTATGGTCTTTTCATGGGTATACTTCAAAATATCAGTTTATTCGGGATTATTTACATTTGATTTTCCCTTGAGGGATATTAATTTATAAATTTATTATAATCCATTAAATTTTCTTATCCAGTAGCTTTATTGATATTTTTTAATTAATAGTACCATTTTCCCACACTTTGGGACTTAATATATGTTATAAATGATCGTAAGGAATCATAACAGTATTTCTCTCTTTACTCAGAAAATCCATTTATTCTATAACCCTAGTATACAAAATTTTTTCAAATTAAGTTTAGACATTAAAAGGTGATTTATTAAATAATATATTTCCTTGTTTTGTTTTATTTTTTTTAGAGGAATATTCTTATCTCATTCCAAAAATGGTACTTCTCTAACATTATTCTATACATATATAATATTCTTTATAAAATATATGGAATGTACAGAATTCCACAACATTAATTTTTTGAAACTTCCTTTAAATGTATAAATTTTAAATTTATACAAAAATGATTTAAAAACATCATGTTGAATGAAAATTATTTTCAAAAATAATTTTAGAAGGGAAATCATATTGTCTAAAATAATGTTTTTTAAAAAAATTTAATAGTGTTTTCCTTCATTAACAACAATAAAACATTATTTTTTTGCCACTTGGGAGATGTTGTATTGATATCATCCTTATTCATCATTTTTATGGTTTATTATTTCTTTTACCAAGTGTTGTATTGAAATTCACTACCATAATTCCTTTTAGTCACATTGAAATATTTATTTTCCTATGATCATTTATCTTTGAAATTACCCTTATTATCCATTTAATTTATTATGGATTTTTCAATTAGATAAACTGTATATCATTTAAACATATAGATTTTACTTTTAGAGTTATTATATTATCTATGGAAATATAAATTTTCCAGTATCCATTATTCAATTCAATTATTTGATAAAGCATATCGTTATTAATTAAATTTGATTATTTCACTATATTAGAAATTCTATAGACAAGTACTTTACATGTTGGGGACTAGATAATGTCATCCCTACTAGTTGGAAACCAAATAATGAAATCGCTAAATTATGGGGACCATTTAACGTAATATTTTCAATGTGTTGGTAATATCATGAGATGAAATTGTTTGAAAAACCCCTTTGAGGTTATTTCTATGCAGAATAGATAAATTTCAACCCAAATATTTTAATTCTATTGTAAAATGTCATAATTTTATAGGTTTTTATGTTCCACACATTTGTCACCCAATAATTAAGCACTTATTTGACATTTATTTACATATTAATATTGTTAGATATTTTACATGGAAATTTTTATGGATGCATTCTGTTCTCAGTAAATTGAATAAATTTCATGTGTTTTAATGATTTTCCTTGCTATTTGGATTTTTGATTATCTAGTTCTTTGAATATAATATGATTTTAGTTATTACTATACCATATTTTTTATCCATGAACATTATTGACTATATATAATTTTTGTTCAATTATTACCTTTCCATATTAAATATTCTCATTGATTCATTATTTATCACCCATAAAATTTTCCTTTATAATAATTGGAGCTCACCGTTATTTCTTTTCCTTAACCTGGGATATGAAGGGAAAATATTTGAATGAAATTTCAAGGATTCTAACTTGTTACTTATACAATGATTTATTTTCATAACCAATATAATGTGGGTATCATGTATATAATCTAGTTCTCCAAAAGAATTAAACTATCTGTGACCTTGGAATTTAAAGTTGTATCTATGCCAATATAATAAAATAATGCCCCATATCTGGGATATCTGGTATCAAGGAATTACAGTTAGTATAAAATGAGTTTTATAATAAACCTTAAAAAAAGATTTAGAAAATAGAGATTAGGTGATATAACCCTGAGATATACTTTAAGGATATGTATAAAATAACATCCATGAATCTTGGTATGGTATTGATTTTGTGGGTCATCATGTAAATATGTCACAGTATAGTTACTAAAAGTTGATGTGGTTTGAGAACAGATGCACATTGTCGTAACAAATCCAACATGATTCATTTGTCCTTAATCATGCAAAACTCGGTAGATGACAATATCCCATACTGCACATGTTGATTGATTAAATGGGGATACAGTTAAGATAATTAACATTTTCATTATAAATCAATATAATGGATTTTAAAATAAAATTAAAATGAACCACCAAGGTTAAACCTAGGTAATTTTAGATATTAGATATGTTTTTAGGAATTACAAATCCTATAGATTATATTCTTATTAATCATTAGAAAATAGGAGGACCTAAGTTTAAATAAAACTGATGAAGTATTTATGTAGTGAGGTTCTATTGAAACCTTTAGTTATAAGGAAATATAGTGATTAAACTTATTTAATGGATGTACATAATATTATATGAAAATTTATAGAAAATATATAAATCTGTATTTATAAAAGGATGAACTGCATGCTGTCTGACAACCTGCCTTGTCTAGAAAGGTCGTGATACTTGAACCCATGACCACTGGACGATAAGGGTTTCACGTGTACCACTAAAATACATGTTGACTTGGATAATATTTAATTATTTTGTTAAAAATGTTTAAATTAAATATTTATAGAGAACCATAAGTGTAAGTTTTATGGTTTATATATTAATGTATTAACCATATTGAATTTTTCATTTTGATATAGAAAAATATAATGAAATTATTTATGATTATTACGATCCGTTAAATGAATGTTTCAGTGCTTCAAGAAAGGGGTTCATTCTAGGATATCCATTTCATGATGTATGTGATGAATTATAATTTTATCAATTCACAACCAAAAGAATAAAGTGTTCATAAGATATTTAAATGTATCATGTGAGTCAATTTACTTATATTCATGGTTAATAAAATAATTCCTCAATATTAGAATGAGTATCTTAAAAAATGATTTCTTAATACCTTTTTTTCCACGAACGAGGGGTAATTTAAATAAATAAATATTTAAGGATTATATCCCCTAAAATTTACATTTATCATTATCTTTTTTATCGATTCCATCCATCACTTCCTATATGTTTTTAATATTTTCCTACATTTACTTATTTCAACTTTCCTCTAATATCCTCCTATATAGAGGCATCACTTATTTCTCCTTTATCACCAATCATGGATTGAAATTATGATGGAAAATATATTTATATATGATATATAAGAAATATATTATGTCATTTTGTTTATAAAATTTTAAAATATCATATTCCTATATGATATAAATTTTGTGGGAATACAATAAAATAACTTTTAATTGTGTAGACTACTGTCTCTACAAGGTGACATGATTCATTAACATTATACCAGGAATGTATAAATGCTGGTTTCAAAAATGTTATATTAAATATACAACATTTATATTAAACTACAATAATAATATACATATGTACATATTTTATTTAATTCTAATTATTGTAAATGCGACATGGAAATAGAATTAGTTTCCATGCATACATACAATCTATAGTCTCCATGAATGTTACTTTTAATTTCATATCTAAAAAATTTATTGATTATTATAAATACATATATATTATATATATTAAAATAATATAATTTAAAAATTATTTAGATTCTTGCATCATGATCTATGTAATTGGATTAATAAATAACATTTAAATACATACCTAAAAACTAGTCAATTAAAAACATAAAAAGTAAAAATAAACAATGATTATTATCAAATAGGTAATAAGATATTATAAGAAGATGATATATGATATTATGAATATAATTATGATTCATTTATAAATTCATAACATGGTTTAAAACACTATACTATATATTTAATGATGTTCACCTGGAAAGGAAAACATGATAAGTGATTATCATTTCACTTTTTACATTTCTGAGATAATTGTCAGATTGAACACTTACATATTTTCCTGTGTATCTAAATACATTTTGATATATTATAAAATGGAATATTTTATATTGATGGTATTTTTTGTCTCAATTTGAATTATTTTTTAAAAGGGGATTTGAGTTAAAAGTTACCAAGTGGTAAAAAAATTAATAACCCTATTTGATTTCAATGGGGAATATTACATCATCACTGTTGTTAATAATCTATGATTAAGTGTTTAATCAATTTTTAAAATAAAATTTTTATTCCCAATTATTATGTGGATTTACATTTTTCACAAATAATTTATCCATCGATTGATTATCTAATCAACATTACAGTCTTTTCAGGGGTTTTCTTCATAATCTCATTTTGTTAGGGATTCTTTACACATGAATTTTAATTATGTAAAATTATTTTCTAATTATATAATAATAATTTACATTTATTTTCCAATGATTATTAATGTACTTTTATAATTAATAGTTCTGTTATTACACTTTTTTGTACTTTAAAGGTGTTTGAACATGTTTTTAAGAAAACCTGAATTCATTTCACACTTTATTCAGAGAACCTAATTTCTTCTAAAACCCCATTTTTCTAAAAATTATTTAATATTTGTTATTAATTAATTAAAAAATATTTATTTAATACATTTTCCAATTTTTCAATTTTTTTAATAGAATATTTTTTTCTCATTCCGAACAAAGAATATTTCTAAAATTTTACCTTAAAAAAAGGAATGTTCTTTTAATCTTTTATGACATATATGGAATAAACTACCAACATTTCAATAAAGATTTTTTATATGTTAAAATTTTATGTTTTTAAATAATATTTTCTCATAATTTTATATTCATTGAAAACTTATTCCCAATTGTTTTTCAAATTGAAAACGATATTTTCCTAATGAATTATTTTAAAATAATTTTTAAGTTTTTTTCAATCATCAATGATAACAAAATTTTGTAGATTGTACATGATATATTGAATTGAGACCATCCATAATATTCTTTTTGATATTTTAAGATTTATTTTACCGTGGATAGTATTAATTTTCATGACATTTATTCCTTTTAGGCCCCCATGATATATTCAATTTCCTATGATCATTTAACCTCAAATTTTCATAATTATCCATTTCATCTATCATGGATATATTTATTCCCTAAACCATATATCATTTTTACATAAACATTTTGTTTTAAAAATTATTTGTTTATTTGGGAAAACATTGATAAATCCATATCCACTATTCATTACGAATATTATATAAGGTGAAATGTTCATTAATTAAATTGATTATGTAACTATATATGGAATTATTTGGACATGCACAATACAAGTTGTTGATAGGTTAATTAAATCCCAAATGGTTGGGGACCAATTAATGTAATAACTATTTTTGGGACTATTTAAAGCATTCCCATTGATTCATATATTGTCTCATGAGATGGAATTAGTTTGAGACAAACCAATAAAGTTTGTTTCCAAGAAGAATACAAGAGGTTCTATCCATATATTTAAACCATATTATCAATGGTTTTAACAGCATAGTTTTTCAGGTTCCTCATACTTGACATCAAATAATCAAGCGATTCCTTACTTTTTATAAAATTATTTTTCATCTATGAGATTTTGTGTTAATATATTTGTGGATATATTTAATTTTAATCTTATTGATTAAAATTCATTTACTGTAGTTATTTTCCTTGACAATTTTATTATTCCTTATATAGTTATTTGAATGAAACATGGTTTCATTTATTAGATTTTAATATTATTTATCCATATAGTTTAAAGATTAAATTGAATTCATTTTTAGTTATTACCTTTCTTTATTGACTATTCTCATTTATTAATTATTAAATAAAATATACATGAACTTAATTAGAATTTCACATCACATTTATTTATCCATATTTCCAAGATTATAATATCTAAAATAAGAATTATATTTAAGAATATCATATGTAGAATAAAGTTATCATTAAAAGGAAAAATGTTATGTTGTAATTAGTTTATTCGGTTTTAATTTAGGACTAATTAATGTATCAAGACTACTAAGACTACAAATCTCTTTCATCTGTTAGGATTTTATCTCTTATAATCATTCCAGTATAATGGTATTATTATTATATATACTCTTAATAGGGTCTGTTAACTATACATAAACCCATAAAGGGTTGGTCAAGTGATTTTAGGGTACATAAGCATCCATTACTTAGTCAATTGTGGACTAGTATCTCCTTGATCTATGAAGTGGACTCACCATTCAAGAAATACTAACTTTTATTTCCTCAACACATACCTTTAAATTACATCAAGTCCTTCCAGGGATACTTCTTATTATGTAATATGCATAAATCATCCCATAACATTTATATGAACATTTTTTTAATTATAAGTGTCCCAACAAGGGTTGGATAAAAATATAGTTCTATGGAAATAACTCCCAATCATGAAATGGAATGCTAAGTCAAATATAATATTTTGAAAATGGATTTCAATTTATTATGAAACAAAATTATATTTTTTTTATCCTTTAAAAGAATTTTTATTGTTACTTGTATTTCAATAATTTATTTAAACATTTTGGACAAAAAATTTATGCATAATCTATTTATATAAACTATATATTTAGAAAATAATTCTTTTATTTATGTGTTAACACTATATAATCCATATGTTAAAAAATGAATTAATAGAAAAAAATAAATAAATGAATTAATAATGACCGTGTCTAAAGTTTAATTTATTGAGTAGATAATAAATCAAACATATGAACATGGGGACTACCTTTTTATGTGGAATTATAATTAGTAACAACATTCCACCAGTGGAACTATGTGTCAGTGGGATTTGAATAATTTTGGTTTCATCATAATCTACCTCCAAACACCCTGGGATACTATATATATATATACATATTTAACACATGGAGGGTAGGGAAACCAAAATATTAGTTAATGGTAATTATATAAATCACACTGGAAAAAAATCTCTTTCATAATAATGAAGGGAGAGATAAATTCAACGACAAAAAAATATCATTTAATATTAAATAAAAAAAATTATGAAATATATTAAAATAAAACAACCAACACAAACATATTTTTTGGTCAAGCTAATGAAATTTCACACATGCAATGAATACGAAAATGTAAAACCATTTAAAATTAATTTCTTATTTATTTGTTATTATTAATATTATCATGTTAGTAATAATAAAATAAATATTTAATTCTGTTTCTTCTTAAAAAAACATGTGAATTATCTTGGATATACAAGTCAATAAAATAAATAATGTAAAATAAATCGATGAAAAAATAATTATAGATTACAATAATAAATAAATTTATCATTTAATAAATTTTTATAAACATTATTAAAATTTAGAACACAACAGATTCCAATAAATATAATAAGGGGGTAAATGTTACAATTATAAATTTAATGTAATGTAATTCTATCCATTATTTGAAGTCTATACTTCATGTATTTATGAGAAACACATATTGTAGAATGATTGATATGTACCAGAGTTACCCAAATTATGATTAAACATATACCCTGGTTGATTACATGGTATTTACTATTGAGCTATGGGGTGTGTGGTCCAAATTTTGTGTCTGTTCAACCCACATATGGACTCATAATTTTCATCTAATGTGGGATTACATAACAAGTATAGTCTAGTTACAAATTTTGTATCTCACATGTCATGTGGATGCATAAATAAATAAGAAAATCCGAGTATATTTTCAATGCATTAATGAATGAAATAAACACCTTTTATAATTTCTAAATGTCATGTACTGCATAAATGCTCTAGGATGTCCGAGTCATGTTGTTTTGATAGTGTATTTCAACACATTTATTTTTTGAATTTTATCAGTAGACCGTGTAGACTACAAGAAATTTACTCCATCTACATGACGTGTGAATCGATTTGATATTTTCTGAGATGGATATATCTTCAAAAAATGTGCAATAAATGCACGATTGATTAATTACTACTAGCTGCATTGTGCATATAGTTAAATATCCCTGATTTGTGAACTAGGGTACATGAGTTGTAATAATGTTACATGACTTAAAATCAAATACTATCCATAAAAAATAAACATAAATTCCAAATAGAATCTATTATCATTCATTATCAATTATTTTTCATTTTTATAAATTAAATAATGAAAGATGATAATTAATATTTTTAATATATATTAATTGAAAAACATTAATCAATGAATAATTCTTGAAATAAAAAATCTAACAACTATTTCACATATAGATCAAAAATGAAATAAATATTTATAAATTTGATTCATGAATATATGGATACCACTTTTTTTCATGTAAAAGATAACCTTCATTTTTCGGCATTATATTAAGGTTTCATTTATTTTATAGTTTCTTGAAGCCACATTATAGGATATTTCAAGTTAAATGTAAAATTACTTTATTTAGGTATTATGGAATGAATACCATGACAAAGGATCCTTTCCCGAGAAAGGGTTTGATCTTCAGAAATTTTAGTTTGGGTTAGCATCATTGTGCTATAAGAATTCATGGTTTTAATCCCTCTAGAGGTGATCCAATCATTCTCATTGGATCTCATATAAATGAAAGTTGATTTTTGGGTGAAAGAGCTGTGAATCAATTGTATATTTTTTTTCTTGTTCATTCAATGATACATTGGTCTTGAAGGATATTTTCTCATTCACGAGAGTAAGAGTAGATGAATTCATGACAGGGGTAGAAACCTATTGAAATATATAATTCTATATTATCTATTTTTGATTTACGATACACAATATAAAAAACCATATATTTATAGATCTAGGTTTTATGTGGAAAAATAATTTAATTTAATTATATAACATCAATAACATTATAAAAATTAGTAATCCTTTATCCACATCATAATATTATTATTATTTTATTACATGTGTGTTTCCTTGGGTAATAACTAATATTATTTTACCAGCCTATAATGTAATATTTGTCACCATTTTCAGTCTTTTTCTATGTAAAATCCAAGGAATTTATTGGATTAATAAATCAATATTTTATTAAATATTTCATTCATCAATAATTATTTGTTATTAATAAAACATGAATAATATATTTACCTTGTCTTGAGAGTAATATTTATTCAAATAATTAAATTAATATACAATTTAATTTTGATCAATAAAAAAATAAGTTTGTGATCCTCTAGATTATATCTTGGATGAATTAGATGGGCATTCCTAATGTCCAAGATTACTATCTAGAAACAGGTCTTGACACTCACGAAAAGGAACATAATGTCTCAATGTCAACAACCATAAATGAATGATCATTGTGTAATATAATCCATTTTTCAAAATTTAACATCAAGTAGGTTCCATATCCAATTCTTTAAAATATACACTTGAGACATCATTATATGAATATTTTAAATAAACACATCGATATACCATGTCCATCAAATTTAAATTGATAATTCTATTCCAATCAATGGGCTGGGATATCAACTTTCATACAGATGGAATGGAAAAAATCATTCATTAATATTTCCAATAATAACATGTAAATCATGAAATAATGAATGTATCATACTTCATGCTATCATATGGTGTGATTGTTATGGTTAATAAATATATAGGCACATATGTAGACATGAATAAATGATAATATTAAATATTACAGACTGTTAGAAGTTATCAAAGATACTAAAATCTAATTAAACCAAAATATTTAGAATTCCTATTTGAAGGTACTCTCTCATAGTCTATCATCTTGGCGATTACCAAGTGGGAACATCTTGAAAATAATCCACATCTTATTAAAATTATATTCACATGATGTTAGTCTTATATTTTCCCATCAAAAATTGTTATCTGAATAGGGAAATATATTTAAGAATATCTTTATAGCGTTTCAATGTTCTCATAATAGAGGAATCTACTTTGACCTTATCAATGATACAAATACCCAAGAAATTATTATATTATATTAATGAATAATAATTAAAAATAATTAATATGATGCTTATTGACATTAATATGATAGAATGTAAATGAAATAAATGAAATAAATGAAATAAATGTAAAAATATTTTCTAAATGGAAACTAACTCCAAAAGATATATTTTCCTCCATTTACATGGAAGGTTGATGATAATGAGAAGAACAATCCACTAACTAAATTTCATATGGATCTTATAGTCATCACAGAAAATCCTATAAAATTGGTCTAACAAAATACTGAATGATATGATGTGATGACTTGTTGATTTTTTTCCTATAGGTAACTGGTCATAAGGATAGATGTGACAAAAGTACATCAACCTTATAAAGCATAAGAGAAGGATTTCTATAACAATGAAGGAAATTTTGAATCTATGAAATAAAACCCAAAAAAACTATCAAGATGAAATTTACATATGTTATAACACAATAGTGTGGTAAAAGAAATTTAATTAGTATTTTTTCCAATTATAATGTTTTAGAAGAAAAATTAAAATTGATCTCCTATAATTATTTTCCCAAAATCTGAAAAATGTTAAAATAATTGTGAATGAATAAGGGTATGTTCATTATGTCTATCCTCATTCTTATATAAAAGATGATGGTTCCCCTAACCAAATGTACGATTTTTAAATATATTTAATTGGTGAATATAATTTTGCGTGAGATATGATCTATATGTATGTGTAATATAAACGAAAAAGATAACCATCAAAAGAAAATATGCTAAGACCTGGAAAAGCATATAGTAAGGGGGATTTAGAGTTATTAATATTCCATTTCGGAATTATTAATAAATAAGAGAAAAAATTGAATTTAAATCATCACGGGGTAATAATGCTGATCAAATATTGATGTGATAAAATTTAATTCAATGATAAATATAGGGAAAAAAGAAGTATATCATTATGTAAATGGTGTTTAAATGTCAAATATAAATTGATACTAGTATTATTCTAAATCGAAGAATAAATAATTTGAATCTAGAAAAAAATATTGGAACTATATCAGTAAAATAGTGTATACATATTTGTTGAAGGAATAATATTATAAAAATGATATTCTAATTTATCTTATGTGTTTTAAATTTTTTATCAAATGTTTACTATATATAGGATACTTAAATATATTGATTTGGAAATGGTTTTCCCCGGAAAAATCATCCCTATATTAATCAAAAAAATTAGTTTCAATCCATAATTAATTATGTCTCTCTCATGATAGATCATGTTACAATTTCATTGTATGATTGCAATGTTTGGAAGACTATTTCCCAATGAAATATTGGCTTATCCAATCAGGGAAAAAATCATTCATAACCATTAGATTACACACGTTGATATGATTTCTATTCCTTACACTAGTTTCAATTTATAAACATTCCTATACACTATAATAGACCATTACATAATATATCATAATTTATAATACCAAATATAGTAGAACCTTGAACATAGACTGAACATTTTATGCAAGGTAAATATCAAAACCAAAAAAGTGATTTCTTTGAGAGAGCTTCCATATCATAAAAATATGTTCAAATATTCTACAAAGTTTTGTGATTATAATTGAAATTATATTATGAATATCCCCATAGAATGAAAATCTAGGTGTGTAATAAGGCTCTTTGTCTTATACCATGAAACAATCATGTCATGCCCATTGCATCATTTTAAGAGTTATTATATAATGGTACATCTTTCCTAGAACCATGTGCACATGTAGTATCCATAAAAATACTGTATTTATAAGGGAAACCGTATTATCTATTCCTTAAAAAAACATTATTATTTTTTCTATAAATGTTCTCAATGTTTTTAGAATGGTTATATTCATTAATCTTTTTATTATAGAATTTAGTTTTCATGGTTTTGAAAAAAAATTCATTGACACCAACACTAAAAAACCTATCCCTTGTAGCATTAAGTCGACTGTTACATTATTATGTTGTCACTACATATAAGGTATGAGATTCCAATAGACCATATAGATTTGTTGTATTGGGTAGCTAGATACATACTTTAATTGGAAATAAATTTAAAAACATCACTTACATGAAGTGTTGTATATTAGAAATACATTATTCTTCATAGCGTATCCCTGTATTTGAATCACAAAATAGTTCCCAATATCCTAGGGAGAATAAAACATAATAATGTGGGAGGTCATCTTATTATTAAAGGTACTTATAAATAATATTTTATAATTAATAGACAATAATAATTAATATAGAATGGTAAATTACTGGAAAAGATTCGATTTAATAAGAAAATTTAGTATAATATGGATGAAATAAATGATATTTAAATAAAAACATTTAAATAATAAAAGTAAAATTATTTTTAACCCTGTATGTTATATGTAATCAAATAATTACATATAATTAAAAAATATACCAATGAGGTAATGCATAATGATGGTCATATAAAAGCGTGATGACTATTCATAAGAGATTTAAAATCTCTGTGTAGAAAACTATCTAATTTGGGAAACTAATTTTTCTCACATGACATGTAGATTCGTAAAGTGAATATCAATAACCCAGACCGTCCCATCGAATACAATGTGCAATTCATTCCTCGTATTAAATGGGTGAAAACAATTAATAAAAAAATTCATGTTAAAAACAAACATAGAAAATGTTAATACCTTACCCAATCAAAAAAACATAACCATAGACTAAATAATGTGATATAAGGAATAGTAGGAAAATTGTGCATCCAAAATAAAAATGATTATATTAAATCCAGATAAATAATATGGATGGTAGGATTACAACATACCCCATATAGATCATAATTATAATAAAAGTTTTATGTCCTAGATGAATTTAAATATCACAAAAATTCCATTACAATCATTTTTAAGTATAACAGCCTTTAAAAATAATGATATTTTTAAAAAATGATAAAAAAATATTTTAAAAATACTTTAAATTGAAAATAAAAACTTATGAATTGTAAAATTATAATTAAAATGTTGAGTTGTCATGAAAGATGAAAATTCTGTTCATTCCGTACAAGTTAAAACAAAGACTACATTTATATTTTTGGTAAAAGAATAACATGTATTGTTTTGAAAATTACCAGATGATTCCATAAATAAGATTACTTAAAACGTCTAAATGGGATAAAAGTTCTTTGATAAATCATTTATAAAATGGAAAAAAATTGAAAACATTATTAGAAAATATGAATTTTGATGAAAAATGACCATAGAATAAAGAGAAATAAATACTCATATTAATAAAAAACTAAATATAATATTAAATACCATAGAGTTTAAAATGGTTGTCTTGCATGAGAGTTTTCATGAAAAACAATATGAAATAAAAATATATTCAGTTTAAGATTGAAATATCAACTAACTACCTATGTTAGAATTAATTAAAAAAAACTTTAATAATGATGAGATTTTGAAATAAACAATTGCCATTTTGATATCAATTGACTCATATAACACAAAAACGAAATAATATAAAATGAAACAATGAATACACTAAATATTAATGGTTTCATGGTAAAAAATATCAAAAGGGTAAGTATATGTACTACAAACAAAAATAAGTTATGAATATGGGATATGTCTTAGGGATGGAAATATGAGGCATGAAACCCTTGCATCAAGTTATAATTACTTCATATGTGTCCAAAAAAATGTATAATAAATATAAGCTTATAATAAATAAATCAAAAACTTATAATAATATATATCTTATCATATATGATCATCTTAAAACATTTTAAAAATCATTTTTACGTAATAATTTTTTTTTATTTTGATTCCATTACGTGCTAATTAACTTGTTTTCTCATGTGTATGTATAATGAATTTTTGGGTTATTTAAATATTATATATTACAATCATCTCAATATTTTTATTAATTTTAATTTTTTAATCAATTATATATATCCTTATATCCATTTATTAAAATTTTAACTTAAAAGTGAATCGCATCACTTTATAGAGACTAAAGGTCGTATGTACACACAAGTAAATATGTCATTCCATAAATGAGTGAAAGAATAAGAAAGTGTGTGGTATTTTAATTGTAAATAATTTTAATCAAGTCAGATATTTTTATTATATTAGGTAAATTTATCTTCATTTTATTACATGTAAATAGTATGTGAAAAACGAATCATTTCACTTTGTGAGGCAGTAGTCTGCCATACACACGAGATACATTATCTTATTTTAAATGAAATATAAATTAATCAGTTATATGTGAATTATAAATCTATTAGTATAAATATATTAAAAATATTTTAAAATAAATTTATTATTATATCTATGGAGAGGGATGAGCCTGTAAGGGGAATCAAATGGGAGCTACCCTCGGCTAGGGTTTCCCTACATCGCCTTCTCCCTTCTTATCTCCTTCCTCCTCCCTCCACCCTCCTCCCTTCCTACCTTCTCGTACCTCGGCTTAACACTGTTAGGGGTTGGGTTGTGAGGGAAATGTGGGTCGACTACCCTATGGTTTTGTGGACTGGTAATGCCTATGGAGCTCTGTCGATGATGATTTTTATTCATCCTCTCCCGACAATTCATATTTTCAGGCTTCTTTCCTACTTCTGTGATGATCTCACCCACTGATTAAGCCCCCACCCCATTTTCTTCTAGTCTAGGTTCGAAAGGATCATTGACTTCTCCTGGGTCAGTATGAGGTCACAGGTGGAATCCTCTAGAAAGGTCATCACCAATGATGTTCTCTTCCTCTCTTTGCGCTCTTGACAGTTTGTTGGGTTTGATGTGTACTGGGTTTTGGAACCACAGAGGCCATATAGAATAGAAATATTCAATTATATTTGATTTCAACTGTAGATTTTGTTGTGAATATGATCACTACATTTTTAAAATTTGTTTTTTGTGATTTGGTTTGCTGTGGTGACAGATGTCATCATTGATGGTCGACGAGGGTGAGCAATAACGATTTGGGTTTTTCTATGATTGTAAATTTTTGGGGACGTTCTCCGGTGGTGTATCTCCGGAAAAGAGGTAAGATGGAAATTAAAGATTTTATTTCCTAAAGATGATGGTGGACAGATGAAGGTGTGACCAGTTGATGCGGTGCCTCCTGGTTTGGTCCACCACGATAGTGGTAATGCTTTTTAATTATCAAATTTCATCTTTTTTTTTGTCATGGATCCTGCCTGTGTATGGGGTTATCACTAAATTTGAGTGAACATTTATAAAATGAAATAAAAATATATAATTATGTCAGTCGCTATTATATCTATCCATTATAAGTGTTAATGGAAAATGAGTTATATCATTTCGTGAGGTGGTAGACCGTTCTACAAATGATTGAATATTTTATTTCCCATTTCATGAAAGTAGGGATGAATAAATATTATTCCATTAAAGTAATACATATATGTATTTCGTGGATACACGTGTCATTGTATTTAAATTTTTATAACATAATTTAATGTATCGAAGTAAGAATGGAAAATAATTAGCTTTGTGTAGACAATTACATTATATTAGGGAAACCTGGTTTGGATCTATTCATACATAGAGTAGGGATGGGATTTTAGGAATAAAATAATCTTTAAAATGTTTTTAGAAATTTTATGGATGAATTGTTTTAGGGTTTTTTCATTCTAAATGGTTTGAGCAGTTTTATGGAGTGAGGTGAGTGGGTTCCCTTTTATAGTTGAGGAGTGAAATTTGTACAAATACCCAAAACTATTCGCTAATCGGATGTCATTATCACCCCATGTGGATCCAAAAATGTTCATAAAATTGTTTTATGTATGATATTGTTGATAAATACCTTCATTTCACAACCAAACTCATTTTCATCTTGTTGTTCCTTATCTTCTATGTGTCCTTACTTTAACCATTTCAGTTTTTCTTTATTGTAAATGTCTTATCATCCTATGTAATTTATTATGAAGTCATAAAATAAAATTATCCTGATATATTATTAGGTTAAATTGATTCCAAATATGAAATAATATTTCCAAAATAATAATATTATGTGTGTTCCAAAACATTTTCAACATAAGTGCATGTTACATGAAAAACATCAATTTAACATTAACCATGATAACAATGTTTCTACTCATTAGGGGTTAATTTATTTACTATAAAAGAACCATTGGTCAAATAAATGGAAATATACTATATTTTTAAATTTTTAAACTACCTTGGAAGAATATACGATTTTGGGGTTTGTAATTCTTCTAAAAAATCTTATTTAATATAAAATAACATTAATGTTAATTTTGACATTATTTATTTAAATTCAATTGGATAAATAAAAATAAAAAAATTATTTATAATATATTAAGATCCAAAATATATAATTTTATATATTTATCTAATAAATTAATTTAACAAACTAATTCATTCAATTTATTTTACCTTTAATATTTTTATTATAATTTCATTTTATTTTTTATTAATTAATTAATAACTACATTGGAATTTTTTAATAATTTAAGGTAATTATATAATTAATAAATAATAAAAATAAATAAACAACATGAAATAAATTTCATTATACACATAATTACTATACATATACATTCCCATATTGTTTTTTCCAAAGTGAACACTTGATTAAAATTTAAAAGCAAGAGGGTGACATTTTGTCTTTTTATTGACATAAATTTTTATATAGGTCACCATGATGTTATACTACCCAAAAAATCATAAATATACATATTAATGGGACAATGGTTGGAATATTACCGTATAATGGGTGTTTGAGAAGGATTGAGTCATTTTAACACTTATCTTTATATTTTAACCCCCAATAAACTCATTTTTTCCATAAATATAGTAATTTATATTTTATTATTTTCACTAATAGATAAGGTAAAAAAATTATGTTGACTTTATTATATAATAAAAATTATGATGATTCAAAATATGGAATTTATTATTCTAATTTAAATTTACAGTAGTGATGAAATACACTTTAAAACATAGTTTCAAACTTAATGAAAGATAGGTTTTCCAAGTAGAAAATTCTTATTAGTAAAGAATGTTTTAATAACAAAATGAAATAAGATATTTCATCCAGTAAAATAAATTATTTAAATAATAATATAATTTAACAACTTTTAATTTTAAATATAATTAAACATTGTAAATTATTTAATAAAAGACACAACTTTGAAAAAAAATTAGTATTTGTCGGTATTCCTCATGAAATTATTATTTTAAGAAAAAACTATGATAAATTAACAAATATAATTTTTTTCATTGAGATTTTAATAATTTTTTTTATTATTGAAAATATTTTTTCTTAAATTTTGAAAAATTACTTTATAATTATGTGGGGAAATAGTATATTTACCACATATTACAAAAATATAGTTTTTCCAAAAAACATATTTTTAATTTAACAATTATTTTTTATTTATAATCAATATATAACCATTGAATTTAATTTTTACACTTGTAAACCATGAAATTTTTATAATTAACATATTAACATTCAAAAACTCTATTATAACCGCTTGGTTATAAGGGTAATGCGTAAATAATGACATTTTAATAGGGTGTCACATTTCATTAAATCCCACTTTTCACACATTGAAATATATCAATGATAATGAATTTATTTTAAAATAAATGGGAAATAATTTCTTAGTTTGTTATATTATCTTTTAAACTATTTGTTTCATGTTATACACATGATCAAACATGATTTACCTCTTTTATAATCTCATGGTTTACACTTATCAACATTGATTTTATGGATGGACATTTTTTTCAAGCTTATCATGATGAAATAAAAAAATATGAGATGTTATCTATGTGACTGATCTTGGGAAAACAAGGTTCTATAAAATATTATTTAATAGATTTATAGATATAATCAACAACATTATTTTTGTTATATCAGTGGTTATTTAATTATAATCATTTTTACTGAAGTGATTAGTAGTTCTCACATCTCTTTGATCACTAAAAAATGGAAGCCTTCTATATTTAACAAATTCCAATGTATATATGTTTGAAAATTAGTAAGTAATATTATGATAAGAATTATTACTGTTATAAATCCATCAATTTTGAATACATTAATTCCAAATCAATATTTGGTTTTAATCAAAAATAGAACTATCCATGAATATAATTCATTGGATAGTGAGATAATAAATGATCTCAATCATAAATGAAAATTTAAAAACATGGTCATCAAATTAGACATCAAAAAATAGTAGGAAACATTTTCATGGGAATTTATCGTAGATTTTTTCGGCAAATTTAGTTGTGAAGAATGATTTATCAACATTATGAAAGATTCTTAGGATTCCCCTCACATTTAATTCATGATTTAAGGAAATTTTGTTTGAGTTTTCAAGGATTTGATATGTTCTAAATTGGGAGACACTCTCCCTATACTACTTTTCATTATTTCTATTGATTCCTGAAGACATGGTCCTTCAAGCCTTTTTATTCATGAAAAAATAAATCCTTTTTCCAACCCTCTAATCTACAAAATTATATCTCTTCTATATTATAAATTTGAATTATGAATTTTTACTTTGGGGATATCAAGACACATTGTGTAATACAGTGACATTTTATAACAAAACTATGTTCAATAAACAAATGACACACAACACGGAGCTTTAAAAACCACGAAATAATAATATTTTAAATCGTAATGTTATAACATAAATAAGGAATGATATGTTATTGATAAGTAGAAGACAATTTTTATAAATAGATAATATATTCCTACTCAAAAAAGTTAGGTAATTAAATTTGTAGTAAATATGCACACAATTTTACGTAATCAAAATTTATTCTTCAATAAATCATTTTCCATTAAAAGGATATTTATTTATTTTTATTAGTGAATATTATATTTAATTCAAAAAAAAATTAAGAATTTTATTTTATAAAAAATATATTAATTTTTAAAATCATTATATCAAAAGAAATATTAGAATTATTTTTGTTGGTGTTTTTGTAATGTTATTTATTTCACAAGGAATAGTGAAAATTAGTGATTTTTATTGAAAACTGTATTTTCGATTCAAGGGTTTACTAAGAACGAATTTTTTAAAAACGTTTCTATAAAAAAAATTCATATTTATTATGAATAATGAAATTATGTTCCTTGAAACCAGTTTTATGCTTGATTGTAATATAAAATATTTTATAAATGAGAATAAATAGGTTTTCTAGAATCCCACTTTTCATCACATTCTGTTGGTTTAATTTTATAATAAATTCATTCATTATATGAATTTAATTTTATAAAATTGATTACAAATTTTTAATCATCATTATTAATGTTTTTAAAATAATTAACTTTTATTTATGGTGATTATGAATAGAAGTTATTGTAACTTTTTAAAATTACTTTAAAGAGAATGTCATGTTAAAAAAGATTAAAAAAATGTCTAAAGGGTTCAAAAAAGATGTAAAACATATATTTCACCTATTTTATGATTTAATATCATACATACACATACATGTTTATAATTTATTGCCACATGGATACATTTTTCATTATTAATGACCTATATAATATTTTATGTAATTAAAAATAAAAATTTTACTATCATGATTTTAAATTTCTCTTATACATTCATATTGAGAAGGAAATATGTTTTATAAAAATATAAATTGTTATTTTGAGAGGATATTATTATTATTATTGTCATTTATTTATTTATTTATTATATATATATTTACATTAAATGCTCAAACAATTCAGTTATGGTTCTTATACAAGTAGAATAATTATCAAAGTAAATAATTTTAAAAAAATTATAAGTAATATATTTTGAAATAATTATGGTGTAAAATAAATTTCATAGTTAGTATTAATGTGATATTGATGAAAAATTTTAATTTCCGAACTAAATTTCTATATATTGGACTTTAAAATCAAATTTAATGAATTACTCCAAAATGGGAACTAATAATATTTTATATTTAACAATATTTTGTTAAATGATTTTGAAATTCATTAAAATACTATAATTTTTCAACGTGGTTTATTTATGGTTTAAAATATCAGCCATTTTACATTTATGGTTCAATTTTCATTTTATTGTATCATTTGTGACAATTAATGTCACGACCCATTCCCCTAGGGCCAATACCGTGACTACCCCATGCCAGCCTCCCATAGGCTAGGGGCTGCTGACTAACACCGAGTAGGACTATAGAAACTATTGGTAAGCATTTTAATAAGTACTTATACACACACAAAAAACTCAATTCCCTAGATACTGGAATGTGAAAATACTATGTAAAAAAAAATAAGGTACGACAGTCAGAACCTGAATGTAAACAGAGCTAGAATAAAAGCCCATCCCAAAATTAAATGTAAACGAACAAGTATCTGAAACACCTCCACATAAACCCTACCTAATTGGTAGGTACATGAATAGTTGTATGATGTTGCATAATCACACCTCATCTATTAGGTCACTCTAAGAAAAAATTTTCCCCCCAACCACCAAAAACTTTTCAATGATTCATTCATCTACAGAAGACATGACACATGCTGGAAAAGTCCATGTTTGGTAGAGTAAAACAATACTCTGTAAGGAATCCCAAAATACAATGTAAAATAGCACAAAGGAAACTCTAATATGAAGAAATATTCAGCTCATCACAGATATGTGTCAATTAAATATATAATAACAATATCCATTTATAATCGTAAAGGATTCCAAGTCTCATGGTCTCATCCACTACATGCATTATAGTCCCACTTGTAGTTTTCTCTATCTGGGAGATATTATTCATTAAGCTATATAATAGTAAGCTCGTAGAACTAGTCTACCAATAGTATCCAAGCAAACATCTGTCCTTGATACATCACGATGTATCCATGAGACATCTGGTCTCTCTATGATAAGGAGTCTCAATATCACATCCAATCCTTGGTTATATGATTTTACTGAAGGCAAACTAATTCTCAACGAATTAAAGCCATGTGCTATGAATTCATTGAAGACCCTCGAAAATAGGTCCCATCAATTGGGGCCATACCCAGAGTGAAAAAATAGGACCTACCCAAATAAAATTACTCATTTCATGTCACGAAGGAAATAATTTGAACTCGATTCACAGATAGGGGGTCGTACGCCCAACTATCACTAGGGGACTCCTAGACCTATTGGTAACAAAATCCCAAATATGGGATATGTGCCCACATAAAAATTGTCTTACATTCAACACATACCCTATTTAAGGTTCAATATTGAGAAGTGGGGAGCACCTGTGTCTCTCGGTGCGATTCATGCCCCAGCCCAATAAATCACTATCGAAGAAGGGGTGAAATACCTCACTTTGGAACATGGGAAATCTTCTATTATTGGAATGAGATTCTATATGGAACCTTATAGGAAAGGCCAAGGGTTCGTAATCAATCTCCTCTATCACCCCCTATGATGGGATCATGATCCTATTTCTATCCCTATTAGAAAAGTTAATTGAATGATACCATCTCCTACTAGTCTAACTAAAAACCCACAATGACGTCCTGAAAGGAATGCATCATGACGATGGCCCCAATGATATTGATAGAACCTAAAACAGAGGCTCTATTTGAATGATACATGTATTTTAATGGAAAAATATTAGATCTTTGTCTCGGTTAGGTCTCACCCGACCTCACCCAGGTTAGACGACCAGACCCAGTCTGTCCCATTATGGCATAACTCACATAGCCATTAGACACAACCCACTGGTGTGCTCGATGTCCTGGTTCTGCAGGTTTGGCCCACATCGTGCATCCTGAATGCATGCATCATCATCTCACGTGCTAGGGTACACCACCGCCATATAGCATAGTTCTCTCACATAGATCGATAGTCCCCCACCTGACTTGGACATGTTGATTTTGTCAAAATTGGTGTTGTTGTATCCTTCCATACCCACAACATCCTCCATGGGCTCTCATGGCTATCGCTACAATCAGTCATTCTTCGACGCACCAACGCGTAGGCACTACTAGTCACCAGCCCTAACGTGCCTCTGGGCCCTTCCGTAGACCACCAGATTCTCTCTAGTTCTCCTATTATAGATCTGAAATATGTTCTATGACCCTCAGATAACTACTTTCATTATCTTGGGTTCTTATCCATTCCATTATCAATACTAATGAAAAACCATCTACGAAGAAATATCCTCCACACAACATTGATACATCTGAAACCACCATCATTTCACCTCTATCATACCACATCCATTCTAGGTACGTGATATTAGTTCATTGCGCTAGGAATCAGTTGCGCAATGATCAATGGGTCACAAACTATCGAGTCACGACCCAAATGATGAAGTCCCCTGACTAATGAAGAAAATAGGGGTTAAGGCATGAACCAACAAAGTGGAACACACATCGATCAATTTTTATATCGATCATTGTTAGTTTACATTATAATGATTAACGAACATTCACAAAAAGGATACTCCTTATCAAATAAACAGTCACCAAAAAACCCCACAAGGTAAAACCCAACACACAATTTCCACAACATGTGGATTAATATGTTTGTCAATTAATCCACTTTAGTCATAGGGATAAAGAATGGTGAATGAAAATAGGTTTAAAATCACACCCTACATCGAGTTTTGGATATTTCATTGGTCAAGAACCGATTTGTGTTGAAATCATTCATTGATCCTCAATCCCTGATCAACGTTCCACTAACATTCATTATAATTTGTTATTCGACAATGCGAGGGAACCACCAATTCCTTTATCTATAATTTCTAGGGAATTATATGGTAATTCGTTAACCATGAATTATTATATAATTATAGAGGAATGAAAATTCATCATCTAGATTGTAGCATTGTTGCGTAGCCACACCATTTCTTTTAAGAAATGAAATTGGGAGACTCTTCTCTATGTCACAGCACCATTGTGTCACTATGAAACATAAAAAAAATAACTAAAATAAATTTCTATAGATTTATTTTATTCTTCTATAAATATCAAAAAACTATATTTGGAAGTTGACCTGCGTAGGTTGATGTTAGGCCCCGCCTTTGGAAAACTCCACATTATGAACTCAACGATGGTCTCATATTTCCAATCCAAGTCCCTATTCATGAGACATTGTGATTTTAAATAAAATAATTTTATTTATAGTTAATTACTTTTTAGGTTTTATCACCAGATACTCGTGCAGACTAATTTAAAATCCCTATTAAAAACATTTCATTTTTCATCAAACCATTCTAGGCACATCGGGCCTTGGAATCGCATGAAGACTTAGTACATATTCTCATATTTATACTAGTTATTTTTAAAATGTAAAATTGAAAAAATATATGAAATTACACTTAATATTTTTAAAATATCTATATTGTGGTAATCATAAAAAAGGTTAATGGGGAGTCAAAAAAAGAGATATGGGTGAAAATATCAAATAAACTTCTCTAATGTTTATTTTGGAAAGGATTTTGAATACTGATCATCATTTTATATTAATATTTCATCTTTTTACCACATTTTCATGGAAATTAATTTATATTTATTTTGAAATTGAATAAATTCTAAGACTTCCCCTCCCCTCACTTATAAAAGGAGTCTTTCTCTCATATTTTATCCATAATTCAAGATCTATATGGTTTGGAATTTAACTATAAAAAGACATTCCTAACATTAACCACTATTTAATAGAGTCATTGTTGGGATGAGTACCGACAATAGAGGGACTACTGTGTAATGAAATAGAATTTGTATAAATAAAAGGTCAAATTATTAACCGTAAATTTTCATTTTATTTATTTGTAAACCTCCTTCTAATATTATTCAAAAATAATGAAATTATAATATAATTATATTACAATAACTTATATGTTATTATTTTCACTGAATAACCCATATTCATCTTTAATACCATCAAATGGTAAATGAAACAGTATCTCATGTGTTTGGCCTAGTATTGCCTAGTAAACTGATGTAATTCATTTTCCCACACTACCACTCTTAGAAAGATATAATTATAGATTTATCATAAATAAATAAATGAATATATATATATTATTCATGAAATAATTTTTATTGTTATGGGATAACATATCATATATTCATATAAAATTCCATCAATTAAAAAATGATATTATTTTTCATACATACGTGTGAATTTCCTCACCCACGAAGCGATGTGATTAGTTTTTCATCACATCACATTTATGATGCATAAATTTGTATTTAAAGAGTTAAAATGGTATTTATAATATAATCAATAGGTTTTATATTTAAAATAAAAAATATCTTATTTTTATAAATGTTCATTTTTAAAATGGATTGTTACTCATGCATACGTATAGGCTATCTTTTCCATGTTTGTAACAAAATTCATTTTTTCATAACCATCATTCATTGTGGGTTTAAATAGTATAGTTAATGTATAAAAATTTACTTTTTTTCATGATTATTATTCTATAGATAATGTAATAATGTTCTATCTGACCACATTAATCTTTCAAAATATGATTTGCGAATATGAACATTTAAAAAACAACCAATATATACATTACGAAAAAAAACTAAATAAAACATGGACATAAATAAAATTAAATGTAAAATTATATTTTAATTAACATGAAAATGGGTTTTAATATTTTAAATAATTAATATAATTTTTAATATAGGATGAAAATTATAATACGTGATAATATAGACATGAGATAATGAACACCTCACCTAAAAAACAATATATTAAAAGTTTTAATGATTTATTTTTAACACATTTTCCATATATATACTCTTAAAATAATTTTATAGATGTATTTATATTGACATAAATTAATTATAAAATAAATTTAATTTGTTTTTTATTATATTTCACAAAATCAAAAGGAAAATTATAGCTTTTTTATACATAATGTTACATCTTTTTTTACAAAATTTAAAATAAATTTTCAATTTAACGTATTTGATGTAAAATATATTTACTAATACCATTAAAAAATATGTCTATATTAATTTATAATATTTTATATTTTTTTCAATGTAAATTACTCTAGTAACTTATTATGGGAATAATAGTTTTGATAATTCAGTTTTAATGGAAATGAATATATCATTATCTGAAAATGAATTATTTATGAATTTAAAAGAATATTTTCTATTTTTTTGATATTAATGAAATATCTTATGTATTTCATAGATGTTATATTATTTTAAATTATTATTGATAATGAGGGATCATGGAATCTCTCTTCAATTACTTGGGTAATGATTATTGTTTTAGAATAATTATGTTGGAAGTTGACCATATAGGTTATTCCACATAAATGTGTCCTTGTAAGGTTTCTAATAAGGTTTATATCAAAATGGATTCCCTAGGTACCTAAATAAAATTTCTATTCTTTATAATTGTTCCTCCCTAAAATGGTTATATTTAAAAATGTAATATAATGATAACTTATTTTGAAGGAATGATTATTCCCTTCAGGGAAAAAATGTTATAATTTTATTTTATTCTTATAATGGTTCTCAATTTTTGTTCGATTCCCTCATTTTTAGGATCTCATTATATATTTCTTATTATATTTTTTTTCAGTAATTTTTTGCTAAGGATAATTTCATGTAACAAATTTTTTTACCCCAATGTTTGTTATGTTAAATGAAAAAAACTCTTTTCTTATCTTTCGATTTTGAAAGGGAATAATGTAATACATTATTCCATTTTATATGTCCCAAAATGTGAAATTATTAATTCATTTAATGATTTAAAATTATTTTTCATAGTGATTATGGATGATTTTAAATGTCAATAAATTTAGAGTTCATGATAAGGATGTTAATTCTAACAAAGAGTTCATGTATTTATAATGAATTTGTCTCTTTGAAAAAATTGATAGTCAATTGTAATATATAAATAGAAAAATTTTGTAATAATTATCTAAAACACTAAAACATAATGTTACTTATATATGTAATGGATCAAATATTTCAATTTGGTGTTGTATTTTTTTATGGATGAAATTGGGTAACAATTATAAGTATCAAAATAAAAAATGTAAAAATTATGTTTTAATTATAGGATTTGGGTGTACTGGTTTGAGGCTATTATAGTTAGAATCAGAGAAGGGATTGTATAAATTGGGAAATTAGTATAAATTCATTTGGTTATAACTTAAGATTTAGGGATACCATAATGGTATTGTGATTCTATGGTTGATCATGAATTGAAAAGAACCAAAAAACCTTTTGAGGTTCTATGTGACAAGATTTTATGATGATTAAGAGTATTTATAGAAATATTTATTGTCATACCAAACATTGGTTTGGAATTTATTTTTATGAAAATATTATCTGTGTACTAATTATTTTATATTTTATAGATATATGGGTCTTTTTATTTATACTATTTTGTGGTAAAATGATATGTGATTTTGTGGTAATCAGGATTATTTGGGATAATGGGTAATTACATGTTGAAATAATATGATTTAAGAAGTAAATAACCACGTTACTAGAAAGTAATTTAGTAACAACGTGATTAATGTTATCTTATTTTGATATTCACTATTTTTGTGATATTTTATGATTAAGGTAAATATAAATAATTTTAGGTAATATGGGTTTTTATATGATAAACTATGGTTGACTTATTTTGGGCAATGATTAGTAAATTTTGATGACTATTTGGCCAATGCATATACTTTTTTAATATAATAATTTAATAGTGATTGATGTTATTTAGATATTAATATATTGTTAATCATGTAATAAAATTCTATAAAATCATTCTCATCTTTAGGTTTCAATCATAGTTCGGAATATTTTGAATAATTTATAGAATATTTATTTATAAAATGATTTATATTTAACATTGGGTATTATTTGTGAGGATTTGGATATTAATATTATATATATTCATATTATGTCATATTCAAACTGTAAATTATATTGGTTTGTGTAAACCATTTCTATATTTGTTAATTTCTAATGAAATTAGTAAATAATTTTTATCCTTTATATGAGTTTTTGATCAATTAATATTTCAATTTTATTATTTAGGAAATGAAAAATAATTTTTAAATATTCATTTCTTTGAGTAAGATATGAGATCAAATTAGACACTAATTGAAATATGAATCCAATGGATGAAATTGTGGGTACTGGATAAAAGAAAATAAATAGCATTTATTATATTATTTTATTATTCAGGAAGGTAATGAGATTTTCTAAACATTGTTAAAAATATATTAAAATAAAAAATTTCACCTATTATTATAATTTCCATAAATTTAATGGCCCTTTCAACACCTCATTTTTGCATGGTCATTGACATTATCATCATCATTCACTATCTAATGATAAATGTAATCAATTACTATACACAGTTATTTAGAAATAAATTTTCTCCTCCATGTCAATATTTCGACTTTTATGTATTGTTATCCTATATGAGAACCTATTTATGTGTTATAACAAACCATGTTCATATTTCCAGTTCCCCATTACAAAGAAGGATCAATTAATAACCAATTTTATGGAGTGGATTTGAAAATGTGGGACATTAAAAAAAATTATCCCCTGATTAACAAGATAATGGAAAACATATTCATGACATTATTAAGTAGTGGGGGTTTAATATCATTATATTATAATAGAAAACTATGTTTTTTGTGTAAATGAAACACAACATCAATCTTTAAAGAATATGAGATTTTTTAATTTTAAATATGACTTTTTAAAATTTTCCTTTACATCGGCATGTATTTGATTGGGTAACTAAAATATTAAAAATATATCAAATACTCCATATCAATAAAAAATTTATTATTTATAAATTATTATGAAAAAAATATAAATTTTTAGAAAATGGATTTTAATCGTTAAAAAAAAATTTCTTCAAAAATGGTTTTTATTTATTTTTTTGAGTAAATATTATAATTAATTTCTAGAACTTTTATAAATAGTACTTCATTAAAATTATTTCTTTTTTGAATTCATTTTATCAAAAATATATTAGGTTATTGTTTTGGTATTTTTTAATAATGATGACTTTTAGTGAACAGTAAACCAATACTGATTTTTATTAAATTTTTTCATTTATTTTCAAGTATATACAAAGGTAATTTTTTTTAAAATGGTTTATGTCTATAATTATTTCCCTAATATTTTTAATAACACAATTAAAATAATTGGAATAAATCATATGAGTTATTTTTTAATGAAGATATTTATACCTAAAAATAATTTTTTTAATTGAAAACCATTTTCCATCAGTTTTTGTGTATTTGAATATAAAATATTCTATATCACAACAATGAATTGAATTAAATATAATTGATTCAATATTTGGAAAATTAATAAATAAATTTTTTTAATACAACTATTTTATTTAAGGAAATTGTAAATAATAAATATTGATAATAGTTATAACCAAAATAAAGTTTACATCATCTAAATTATGGATAAAATAAAAATTACAAACTTTTAAAATATACCTAAAACATTATTTTACAATATATTTTGAGTTTATTTCACTCTTGTTTTTGTAAAATATGGACACTTGAGTAATTTTCTCATTGAAAATAACCAATATAATATTTTATGTAGATAAAAACACAAAATGTCACTCTCTTTCTTTTAAATTTATATTATATGTTCAAAAATGGATAAAAATATGTTGTGAATGAATATTAATGGTTATTTATATAATAATTAAATTATTTTAATATTTTTACTTTATTTATATTTATAGAGATTATATAATTATATTAAACAATTATACAATGCTGACACGGTGCCTATGAAGGTAGTGGTATTTTCAAAGTAAATAATTTTAATTACAATAAAATTAATTTATTCTGGGTGAATAATGGATTAAAATGAATTTATATTTAATAATAATGTATTATTTTACATTCAAATGGTTTAATTTACAAATTAGTTATCATATTTACATGTATTAAAATAACACTCACTTTCCATATATGGATAAATTTTCATTTTATTATATATATCATGACCCAAAAAATAGTAAAACAACATTTGTATTGAGGTAATCGTTAAATGGATAATATGTTGTTAATCTAAAGAGATAAGGATAAAATCATATCATAAACATTACCAAATATTATTTTATTCAAATATTTTTAATCATAATTAGCCTATATTTTAAATAAATCCCTTTTTTCCTCTTTCAGATTAAATATAATTTCCATTATTTTAATAGGTCGTGATATTTCAAGAGTTTCCTACCCCATATTTTTAAATGAACACTACCTATCCTCCCCCATAGAAACGTCTAGAGACTTTTGTATGATCCAATTACATCTAAAAACCCATTATAACCTCCCTACCCATGTCCTGTAGGTATTATTTTGGGCATTATTCCAACTATAGAGGGATTAATTTTTTAATGAAAGAATGTTTACAAAAGAAGATTTATTGTTCCTATCGAATAATTTTCGTTTAATTTTATAGATTACATATTTAAAATAATATTAAAACATAATCACACAATAATATTATAATATTAAATATACTAATGTTTTATTATGGTTATTTCAAAATATATTCACATCTCCTCTTCAATCATATGGGAAATGAAAACATCATTCATGTACATTGCAGAATATTACTTCACAAAATGATATAATTTTTTTTTCCTTTATCCACTCTTACGATGTGTTATAATGATGTATTTAATTTTTTACATGATATTAATTTCATAAGTAGAAATTTATAATTATAAGTCCCATCTATTTTCCTACCATATTTTATTTAGAAAAATGACATTTTGATTCACTTCTATTTGTGGAATACCATCTCTTCAATTAATTGTACTTTCTTTCATCATCACATCACATGGATTTTATATATAAGTTTATTTAAATATATTTTATGAAATTTAAAATATATTAATCATTTATTAATGGTAAAATAATTATAACTGTATTTCCTTTATGTTTGGTGAAATATGAAAACATTAATCACATATACGTATAATATCATGTCACTGTGATGGTAACATATTTCATTTTCATAATAATATTTAATAGTTTGTTTAAAATTTATAGTTAACATATATTAATTAAAATTATTTAATGATTATTTTCTTTTTGATACTAAAAAAATGACCACATGGGAAATGTTCCACTACTGATAGTTTATTTGGATTATGAACTAAACATCACAAAAATGTATGATTCAAACATAAATAATTAAATAAATAAATAATATTAGTCATAAATTATATAAAATGAATAATAATAATTAAATAAACATTAAATGTATTATTAGGAATGTGAATAATTATCATAAGGTTATTATTATAGATGATAATGGATTTTTCTGGTATGATTTAATTGAGGAAAAGGAAAATTTACCCTAAATACATCAATTTAAATATTCTAGAGATTAATTTTTTTAATATATTTCTTCTATTTTAATATTAATTAATATAACAGCCCGACCCAACTCACCACTAAACCGGTGGCCGGACCGGTTGCCACATGACCTCAACCACATATCCATGTACGCCAGAGGATGCAGACTTGCAGTGAGGGTCTAAGGATAGTCCGTGGGGATACTATACCCTAATTTTAGTTTTCAAAAAAAGACAAATGAAATAACTTGTGGAAACGGTCTAATAATGATAAATATGCGGAAAAAAGATTTTATAAATCATCTACAAAACAAATGGCCAACTCCAAATTATACAACAGATGCATGCGGGACATGATAATGATACAAAAGGAGAAAATATTGAACAAAACAACATTCTTTACATTCCAATGAAGAAATAAATAAATAATGACTCAAAGACACATGGGCGATCTCCTTGAGCATCACGAGTATCTGCTCAGTCCTCTACTCATATCTCGCATGTTAATGAAAACAAAATATTCCTACAACCTAATAGAATCTACTCAGGTACCTAGTATAATGGTGGCCCTAGTAGTGTGTGAGATATAAATATCAGTATGCTGGGACAACCAGTGGCTACTCCAAATCTAGACAATTAATAAATAATTTAACACACTTGAAGGCATCCATAAAATAATGTAAGCAGTACAAAGTAACTATATAATCAAGTACCAGCTTTAGCCCTAAGCTGGTGTCTGAACCTGAAATATTCATTTTTAATGCGTACTCAACAATCATTACATAATCATTTTTCATTTATCAATTTCTCAAATATTGTTATTAAGGTCTTGAGATTCATCCTATGCCCGACATCCCCCATACAAGTCACTGACAACAGAAGTCTCTAAAGACTATCTCTGTAATCAAAGTAATCACTAAATCCAAGCTTTTGTTTTGTGTTGGATAAAGAGTCATAATTTATTCAATTTAATCATTCATATATTACATCTATTCCCATCCACTAAAATAGAGATTTGTTCCCGGGTCAGTCCCCTAATAGTGATTCACCCAATTCATTAATAAGTCTAAACCTTTTCTCAAAATCAAAACAAAAATAATTATGTCACAACAGTCTTCATTTATCATTTACTCATTTCATGCACGAACAATTAGACCCATAGTCCAATGTTAATTAATGGTTGTAGAAGCTCATGTCTATCACCCTTGTGATTATTCGCTACATCATTCCATATCTCACAACAAATGGGTATTTGGAGCATCATTCCATGTCCCATAAATGAATATTTGCTTGTAAGAAGGGTGTAGAATGCTATGTCTAGCACCCTATGAGTATTTGGAGCATCAATCCCTGTCTCACCACCCATTTATCAATCATACATATACATCTATCATTGGTTTAAAACATCATGTCTTACACCGTGTGATTTTTTGGAGCCTCATTCATTGTCTCCCAACCCATTCATCAATCATACATATATATTTACCATTTTTGTAGGATAACATGTCTAACTCCACAAAACCAATCCGTTAATTAATTCAACAAACTAATTAACAAACACAAATCGCTATTCAGATATGGCAACACTTAATTAACCAAATTCCTTAACAATTCTGAACCTGTCCACTCAATCATTGATTTGTCTAGAACTTTAACAATCTATAATCACCCCATAATAATCACAAAACATTTTGAACAAATCCAAGGTATTTATCTACCATCTCACACAACATATCATATTTTTAAACAACTCCATCCCAAACAACATAAGGCAAGAAAAACTAATACGCATAAAATGTACTCTTAGCTAACAATCATAACAAACAATCAAATCACAATCTTAATTTAATGCATAAAAATTAATTAATTCAACAATTAATTAATAAAACCTTATCTTTTTAACAAATCATAAATTAATTTACCATTTACCCTTTAACATTAACTAATGAATCCATCCATTAATTATTATCATTTTCCAATTATCTTCCAAACATTTCAAATATTCGATATTCCAAATAATCTATAAAATCCACAATATTATCCCAACTCAAGACTTGATAATTAATTCGATAATTATTTTTCCAATTACTCATTATCCCATTCCAATCATCCAATTTTTTAATCATATCACTTTAACTAAAAATAGCAACCCATGCATAAAATCAACACATGTCTAAGTCCTCATTTATCTCATGTGAGTGGCATTACATAATAACATTAAAAGTTTCATGAATCAACAAATCATAATCAAGGAAACAAACATTCCCAATTTATTTAAAGAATCTATAATTCTTGATTAAAGTGTTAAATATTTGGGACCCCACCTCGGGGTTTTGACGAAAACCACAATGAACGAAGAACCCTCCAGAGAAGTAGGTTGATTCCTCAAGAACCCGCCTTAGATCACTTCTCCTAGAAAGAACAAGTCCAAAACTCACCATACATGACATCCACACAAATAGATTTACCCATAAAGGGAATAGATCTAAGAAACCGTGAGACGATGAGATGTAGAGCTAAGTTGATCTAAGAAACTAAATAAGAATGGAGAATAACATCTACCTGCCTCAAAAATTCAGCTTCGATTCACCAAGAGAATCCTTCGGATCACATCCAAAATGCTTGGGAGAGGTTCTACTACCTTCAATGTAAGGTAATCCCGATTTATGTCTTTTTAAGTGGAAAAAAGAGCCATCTAGAGGCTTAAATGAGAGAGAACCATAATTTATGGATCTCATTTAAGTTCTCGCATGATTAGTTCACATAGTTTGACAAACCATGCACTAATCGTGCGTTAACTTCGGCCTTGTCCACCCCTCTCACATGGCCTCATCATACGGTCTCTCCAAATCGTGTGCCAACCGTGCGGGAGCTGCTGCCTCAAAACATCAACCACACATGGTTTTTCTTCAAGGTTAGACAAATAGTGCACAACCCATGCGATTTCTCCATTACCTCAAAACTAATATAAATGTTTGAAAAATGAGATCTTTAGTTGTTCCATCACTTGGCATAAATATCTAGAGCTTGGTTTAAAAACAACAACTTGTTGGTAAATTGATAATGAATTTCAAAAACATTCGTTATTTTAACTCAGTTCAAAACACTGGATCATACATTATACCCACCTTAAAAACTTCTCATCCCTGAGAAGACATCAGAAAACACTACTAAAACAACTGACCTTCCAAGGTAATTTAATCTAATTCGAACTGGTGTGTTGCATTCCCAATGTGAAACACACCTTTATCCCTTATCGTACATGATGGAAAATCCTTTTTAACTAGATCCCAAGAATACTCTAAAGCTCAAACATCGAAACATGTCTTAAATATTAGGACATTATAATGACCTTGTCAATGTAAAATTTTGATCCTGGATCAATCAACAGTACATGTTTCACATGCTCCCTTGAAATATGCCAGTGACCCAAAAGTCACATTCACCCTTTATCGGAAGACGTTACATTAAGAATATTCCAAACCCATCCACCAGTATAAAGAAGTCCATACCCAACATCTGGTGAATTTTCCAAGTCAAGCCAGTGCAAGGCTATTTGAAAAACAACTGTTCCCCAAAACGAAAATGGAAGTAGCCCAATGGATCAACACATCCTGTGTACTACCCAGATAATAACTACTCATCAAGCACAAAAACATTTAAACTGTAGTGTGGCACTAGACTGATGATATCTCAGTGTCTCTATGATGATGTCAAGATTGGGTACATGCTCATCGTGTCCAGAAGAGCGCACTAAGAGAAAACCTAGGGCATGAAGAAGATTGGTCAAACCATTAACAGAAAACTCTGTTCTAAAAGCTCGACATCACCTACTAAAAAATTCATCGTGAACAATGTGGAAATACCCACCTTAATATTTCCTATGACGTCTCAAGAAAAGATCAGTTGCTCGCCAGGATGTTAGATTAAGAACAAGATTAGCATGTTAAAACACATGTGTCTTTCAAAAACTATCCCGTGAATTGAAAAGAAACAGATTACTTAATGCTCAATTCAATCTACCTGGAGATGACCCAAGAACGTACTCAACCGCATAAAAGGTCTTATTACAGAGTCATATTACCTCAAATGACCATTTTCCTAGACGATGCCATAACATGTCATCCATTACTAAGAAGAAACGGTCAAACGACCAATAAAGCAGTTGGCCATGCCTAAGGCATGTCTAATCAGCTATCAATGAGCATTACTCGATGCTCCATCCCACAACAATTTCAAAAAACACATCACCTCCCATTTGAACAAGGGTGTCATAGGAAACTAGAAGTCATACCTAGGACAATGACACCCAACAACTCCACAACCGGCCACGTTAAACAAGTCACTAGACTCAAAAACCGAACATAATGCCTTTGATAAGGAAAATAATGCCTACAGAAAGTACTCACTTTCCATTCTAAGGCAATTCAAGAGAAGTCTGAACTACCCTTTACATGAAGGTTTTAAATAGTGGACACCACAATAGGTTCCCTTTCCAACATCTTATATTTAATAACATTTAATCATTAATCATCAAAAGAATTAATCAAAACATCAAAGCACCATTTTCAAAATGACCAAAGGAAAAACATGAAAGATTCATAAAACTCCCTTCATAAAACATTTATGATAGTTGACATGCCATCATTTTCAAGAAACATATAAAAATAAAATTCATTTTAGAAGATAAGGTGACCTACGAGGATCCCATTTTATGCAACATGGGTTCTATGTAAAGTAACCCAATATCAAACACACAATTATTAAAATTCCAAACACTCAAACATGTCATCCCATAAAAACACTCCCCAACTGACCTACATGGTTCTAGTTCCAATTAGGATGTTAGCCATTTGATTTCATATCAATATTAAATGTCATTCTAATTTAATAATTTCACACAGCATCAATTCATCAAATTTAATATGTGTCGTCATTTCCCTATTCATGAAGCTCCCATACACTCCATGGATTGAAAATTGGAAATCATTAATCGATAAAAAAATTAATTTATAAATTAACATGGTCAACCTAATGGTCCAAATTATATGGTTGTCCACCTACCAATCTATAATGTTCCCATACACCTTATCACTGGATTTTGGATCCCATTTAAAACAATCAACAACTATTTAACATTTTATATTTATCACTCATTTCACATATCAAAACATCTCTAACATGTTATAATAAGTAGTAATACGACAACATGATTCAACACAGAAGCATGGAACAACAACAAAATATGATAATAACTAAGGTAGTATGGAATATAATCATTCAAGCATGTTAAATCTATCACTGAAACATGATTTCTAGAGAGGCATGCTAACACAGATCAAACATGGAAATGCACCTGAGGAACACAATCCAAATTAATAGGCATTCTAATTATGCAACAACATGGCATGTTATATGAATGACATTCAAATCTCAAAGTTCCTAAGATGATGCATGTATGAAACTTCCTTGCCATATCATGCCATGAAAATTATCCTTTTCAAAATTCTCAAACTAAATATACCCCTAATAATAGACCAGTGACTCAAGGTGAATTCATATCAACAGTATCCTCCAATAGTATAAACATCAATTCTCATCCCTAGGCACTTGGTCATTTCCCGTACATGAGGTAATCGGTCCCATGCATAGCTATTAACCAAAGCACTGACACATTCCAAGTATCCTGTATACCAACCCCCAAAAAAGTAAGACAAAGGAGATGAAAAAAAACCAAAACCTCTGATTCCACATTGTATCGTCCCAACCCGACTCACCACTAAACCGATGGTCGGACCGGTCACCATATGAACTCAACCACATCTCCCCATACACCAAAGGCTACCAAATAGCACTGAAGGTCTATGGATAGTCATAGGGGAGACTATACCCTCATTTTAGTGTTCAAAAATAGACAATGGTAATAAGTAGTGGAAACAGTATAATAATGATAAAGCAGTGGAAAACATATTTTATAATTCTCCTACAAAACAAATGGACCACATAAAATTATACAACAGAAGCATGCCATGACATGGTAATGATAAAAAATTATAAAATAGTTAACAAAACCACATGCTTTACATTCCAATGATGAAATAAATAAATAATGACTCAAAGCCAAAACGGCATTCTGCTTGAGCATCCCGGGCATCCTCTTCGTCCTTTTCTCCTATCTCCCAATTAAATTCAACAACATAGTCCTACAACCAAATAGAATCTACTTGGGTACCCAGTGTAATGGCGTCCCGAGTAGGGAGTGAGATATAAATCTCAATAGGCCTAGACCACCAGTGTCTACCCCAAAACCATACATTTATTAAATAATTTAAAACATGTGAAGGAATATATGAAATAAATTAAACAGTATAACGTAACTATGTAATCAAGTAACTCCTTCTACCCTTAGGTGCTGTCTGCACCTGTACTATTCATTTCTCATGCATACTCAACAATCATTACATAATCATTTTTCATTTATCAATTTTTGAAATATTATTATGATTGTATTGAGATTCATCTTATGCCTGACATCCAATGTATAATTCACTCACCAAAGATGTATCAAAAGACCATATATGAAATCAAATTAAAGACTAAATCCAAGATTGTGCTTCGCTTGGATAATGCATCATATGTTATTCAATTTAATATTTCATATATTACGTCTAATCACATCCACTAAAATAGAGATTCGTTCCTGGGTCCGTCCACTAATAGTGATTCACCCAATTCATTTATTAGTCTGAACCTTTTCTCATAATCAAAACAAAAAATCATTATGTCACAATAGCCTTCATTAACTATTGACTAATTGCATGCACAAACAATTGGACCCATAGTCTAATGTTAATTAATGGGTGTAGTACATCATATATAGAACCCCCGTGAGTATTTAGTGCATCAATCCATGTCTCACAACCCATGCGTATTTAGAGCATCAGTCCATGTCCCATAAAAAAATATTTTCTTGCAAGCTGGGTATAGAACGCCATTTCTAGCACCCCATGAGTATTTGGAGCATCAGTACCTGTCTGAAAATCATTTTATCAATCATACATATACATATATCATTGGTTTCGAACATCATGTCTAACACCCTGTGAGTTTTTGGATCCTCAATCATTATCTCACAACCCATTCTTCAATCATACATATATTTTTATCATTTCTATAGTATACGAGGTCTAACACCACAAAACCAATCCGTTAATTAATTAAACAACTAATTAACAACAAAAATCTCTATTCAGATATGTCAACACATAATTATCCAAATTCCTTAAAAAGTATGAACCCATCCACTCAAATAGTGATTCGTCTAAAAATTTAACAATCTACAAGCACCCCATAATTATCAAAAAACATGATGAATGATGCGATGATATTTAGAAACCATATCACAAAAATTATCATTGTTGATGCTCCTTTTCGTCACAGAGTCAAAAGGAATAGAAAGGGAAATGACTTAGCACAAATTGATACAGCCTTTGAAGAAAACATCAATAATCGATAAAGGAATGAACAAAGAGAACATTGCCAATAGGTCGCGCAAGTTCCCTCATAGTCACACAAGTGGACTTGCGCGATGCATAATGGTTGCGCAAGTGACTTGCACGACCTAAGTGATAACCACAAGGGGTATTATCTTGCCTATAAATAGACCATGTGGTCCCCCCATAAGAAAAGAAGAAATTTTTTCCAAAAACTCATATTTGAGCTCTCGGTGCCCTAGTCTCTTCTCAAAACATCCGAAACACTTCTATAGTAATTTCATAAATATATTGGAAGATCTAAAGAGGGGGAGAAAGGCCTAAGTGTTGAAACTCATCAACACTTGCGTGCCTGAGTGGATATCCCTTAATGGAAAATACCACACTTGCGGGCCACCTTACTCACTCAATAGAACTTGCGCACCCCTCTTCTGAAAGAACCTCAAGAGGATTCTAAAGGCTTTAACCAAGAGTCGCTCAAGTATTACCCTGCTGGTTAACTGTCTCACAAATACCCATGTGTCACGCAGGTATACCTGCGCTACCGGGACTTGCACACCCACGCAGTTCCTGTACGCCATCCAGGACTTGCACGCCTCTGCCTTTTTGGGTGCCCTTATTTCCCATTTCACCCCTCATAAGCCATTCCACCTCTTCTACTCAAGATTCATTCTTCAAGACACTCTTCAAAGCCATTTATGGCATGATTTCTTGATTTGGATTCCTTATCTGAAAGGAACTCTATGGAATATCCCTCAAAACCTAGTGATTTACACATCTTCATGTCGTTAAAGATTGAGATTTCATTCATTCAACCTCATCCTTTACGATGAGATAACTCATCAAGTCTGGGCCTCCTTTTCAAGAATAATCCCCAGTCATAATTCTCAAATCTGGGCATCCTCCTTAGGAGTAAGCCCCAAACCCTCATTAACCCGGGCCTCCTTTTCAGGAATAATCCCCAGTCATAATTCTCAAATCTGGGCATCTTCCTTAGGAGTAAGTCCCAACCATAATTCTCTTCACTTAGGCCTCCTTTTCCGGAGTAAGCCCCAATCTCAAATATAGGCATCCTCTTCAGGAGTAAGCCCCAAGTCCCTTAATTTTTCAAGTCTCTCAACCTTGGCCTCCTTTTTAGGAGTAATCCCCAGTCTTAATTTCTTTTAACCAGCCCTAATTTACCTTTGATCTGGGATTCATTTTCAGAGGTAAAACCCTATCATAAGTCCTCTCCTAATTTGGGCCTCCATTTCAGAAGTAAGCCCCAATCTAGAGTATTCAAAATCTCCATGAAAAACATATACCTTTATGGACCCTGTTCCTGGATTTCTTCCCTAAATTAAATCCTAATCTTCATTTATCTGGGCAGTCATACATACGTAAACCCCACAATATTTCTTATGATTGCATCTTTCATGGAACAATTGTCTAATTTTTTACCAATACCTTTTGTTTCTCACACAGAGCATGAATCGCGTGAGCTTAGAGTGTAAAGGTAATTATGACATCCTTCTTTGAGCCATCAATCATAAACATCATACCCCCTTACTCGAACTACGTGGGTTCTGATTCCTTTTATAAACAAAAGATATGTAGGTCTCCCATCTGCGGGTTTGATCCCAACTCTGAAATAATTCATGTCCTTCTGAAAGACTATAAACTTCAAGTGACCCTCTGAGTGGCTTTAAAACCAGTATGGTCATCATAAGGACCAAGATACTTTTACGTATCAAAGGATACCGTTGAATAACAATCTCTAACAAATATAGATTATTCTTTATCAGTGAAGAACCTCGAATACATATATTCTCTAAATTTCCTACGTATCAATCATTGATTTTCATATCTAAATGAAAACTCATTTTTCATGTGGTAATGTAATAAGGATTCACAAACATAACTTAAATCTATAAAGAGAGTCCCGGAGTAGACAATAATTACCCTAAAAAAGGTGTGATGAGTCCGACCTCCCATCCTCTCGACCAATGAAAATTCCTAAGCCTCATCAGTCCACAAACTAATGAGCACCTACCTTTGGAAAGTATGTCCGAATGGATGTGGAATTATTGGATGTTTCCGGTTCAATGAACAAACCTGTTAGAAACCCATCGGAATGATTGAACCTCCCATCAAAGGAGGTCATCCCCGAAGTCTGAGGTAATCAAAATGGTGAACCCGACGTGAATCCTTAACCAAGTTAAACTGATGTTTTACCTATTTGTTAGGCCCATATTTAAAACTCAATAAGAGGAAAAAAAACAATCATTGACATATGTGCTCATCCAAATGATGTAGTGGCTGAATTTATCTTGATTACATCTGTTACATCAAACAAGAACTCTTTTACAAGAACTTCCGCATTTCTAGAATGGCTGCTCTCAAGTTCACACCTGTGAATACTGCTGCTGCAAATGCTACTACTGCTACTCCTGCTGGATCATAGTCCACTCTGAGGACAATATCACCTACTCAGCATCTTCAATGATGGGTATCAAACACACTGGTTAAAGAGTACTGTCAACACGGTACCATCCCAACTCTGGAGGCTACCTGGAAAGCCCTCCAAGTGAACAACTCACACCGGTCATTCGGACAACGACGACCAGTGATCCAGAAGCAGGCGGTGCTGACTACTGTCTCCAACCGTTTCGGGTCGTTATCCCCAGAAGGCAATCACCATTCGCTCCCTTATTCTGGGGAGGTGAATGAGCAGGTCCCTCAGGGCCTTAATTGAAGCAAACAGGAGTCCTTCCTGAGGGATCCCACCAACAATCGTCATCAGACTCATGCGGCAGTGCGCCCTCAACATGATGAGGGTACCGACTCCAGGCGTTTGGCTCAGGTTCCTCGAACCCGAGCAGGAAAGAAGAATTGCCAGAGGCGCTGTCCGGTTAATAGTGAGCAGGTTCTCCTCTCTGCCATCTCTGGAGAAGTCCACAAACCTAACTTGGTGGCAAGCAATGAGCAGGCACACACACCTGCCTGTTTTAATTCCACTGTCCAGCAGACTCGTTTGGCAGCATCACGCCAATATCGCCAGGCAATTCCAGCGGAGTACTATAGGCCTGAAGATACACCTGTTTATACATCATCAGCTAGTCATCAGGATCTTCTGACTACATATGATGGATCTCATCAGCTACGTTCGGAGAAGTGTAATCAGTAGGCACATACACTTGCTAGTACTAATAAAGCCTACTAACAGTCTCACTTGCTAGCATCAGAGAAGTTAGTTGGAATTCCCCGACAACAAATAGAAGGCAGACTCAACCCTCTTCCCCCACACATGATTACTGTCAGGATTAAATGACAGGAAAAGGAGGATAGGAGTAGGCACATACACCTAATCCAAGCCCAGAATGAATGTATATTCCCATTCCGGCAGCTGAAGTCACCAATCATATTCTATAAATGGTGAAAGAGTAAAAGCAAATCCCTGCTCATATTCTGGATGCCTGCCATGATATTATAACAAATTAAGTGGCATCTCATGTAAATACACATAAATCTATCCCTACTAGTAGAGTGACACATCAACAATTCACTCCGGAACAGACACACATATCTGTTCCAGTCCAAGAGGGTTGTGAGGAATACTCCCCCATATCATACGGAGAACCAAGTCAGGCACATACACCTGATGTGAGTGGAGACCGTCATATTAACCTCAACATCTTTCCTGATCAGGAACATACACCTGCTCAAAGAAGCCACTTTCATCAACAAGTGGTTTCCAAAGAGAGTAAGAATGCATCTAAGAAAAAGACCCACCCAGCACAGTCAGGAGATCAAGATCCAATCTGTAACAAGGCCTTGCTCAACGCTAGAGTTCTTGAATCCCTCAGACAATTATCTATCGAAATTCAAGATTTCACTCCCTCATTTCCCAATAGTGGGAACATTAATTCTGAAGGTCTTCAACAAACACATCCTCATGAAGGCTTGCTTCATGAAAATTAGGTCAATCTCGAAGTTTCATCTTTAGATGAGAACCACAGGAACCCTCTGTATGGTCAGAAGACCAAGGACCAAAGATCTCATCTTTTGCTATAACCCACCATGGTGGTCCTCCCCATGATGATGAATTTCGCTGTGAAATTCCTCTCCGCAGTAGTGATGCACTTTTCCCGGAAAAAGCTCCAGTGGAAAATGTAGTGCCGAGAAAGCCCTCTTATCATGAGGCACTTGAAAATGCGAAACCAGTCATGTCTGATACTTCATCGCTAGCAGGTGAAATACTATATCAATCAGAAGATAGCCCAGGGTGTAGGTCATTCTCTGAACCACCCCTAAGTCATGCATCTTCTAGTTTAATCAATTATTTCTCTACCAATCCTGTTGAATACAATGAAGTAACAAGGAATCACTAGCTTTGGTCAAAACAGGTAGAATAATATTCATCAAATTATAAAGAGGAAATGATGAACATGAAAAAAAAACTTGCGAAAGGTGAAGTGCCAGTCATGTTTTGGCCTCTGGCTGACTCTCAGTATGACATTCTAGAAATATTGAAGGAAGATGGAATTCATGATATTCATCTCAACATATGGAAAAATCATTGTTTGTTGAAAATGAAAGTATTATCTTATGATGAATATCAAAATCATCTTACGATAATAGAAGGGTTACAACGTCAGATTGATTTGGCATCTCGATTAGTCTCTCGATATCCGGAGGCTGAAAAGCAACAGATAACCCTTCAATGATCATGATTTGGTGCACAAAGAAGATTGTGTCAGTTAATTACTGATGCCCCATCTGGTATTCATGTCATAGGATGGGGTGTTCATGGATCACTACATTTCACGGTGCTCTCCAGTCAGCAAAGCCCACTGAAAATGGTCTCATGCAATGTTATTTCCCATGGCCAGCCACAAATACCAGGCATTGTTTGTAATAAAAAGCATTCCCAAGAACATGCCTCAACTAGTTCCTCTCAAAATCAAGAATATAGAGAACAAGTTGTTGAATTAATCCTGCATCAAGCAAATGAGAATATTGAATAGGCCTCTCGTATGGAGCAAGCACATCATCAAGTGACAGAAGTGTCGGAAATTATCCAACGGTCTTTTGAACCAGGTGATAAATGTGGATACAGGTTAATGCATCCAGCTAATTTGGGGACTAAGGTTCGCATGTTTAGGAGAGATTTTCATAAAGTCTCAGACATAGCATGTCAAGAGCCGCCCCAGCTCGCCAGACTGGGGACTCTTTTAAACCAACCCTCAGAATCAACCAATAAGATTCGAGGATTTGAGAAGTAACAGCCCCATTCCACTGGACTGGGGACTTTTTCAAATCATCAATCCCCTCCTCAGAGAAAGTCAGTCTATTCTCGATTGGGGAAGAATCCTTAAGAGGAACGAAGAGCCAAATTATCAGGAGATTCCCTCCAAATTACGGTTCGTCAAGAAGTTCCTGAGGGATTGTATCAACAAAAGGAAATGTCTCATCAAAGAAATTGAAGAAGACAATATCACAGAAATGCTGATAGAAGGGATGTGATGAGTTATGAATCAATCAATGTCATCAATGCCATTGTTGCTGATCCACTAGATGAGGCTCACTCTGGGGACTCAGATGAAGAGGTTCCTGCTCAAGAAGATGTATGCACTGACACAAATGAAGATGTTGTGCATACACGAAGTCAAAGGATTACTCAGAACCTAGGTAATCCTTCGAGTAACCCACTTCCCCCTATCTGAAAAGGATCCAACAAAGGGAAGGGAAAGAACCAGGTTACATATCCTTCCTCTAGAGAAGGTCAATCGCTCTCACTAGAGGAAAGGTTTGCACAATAGGATGATGAAATGAAGCAATTAAGAAGGTTGAATGCAGAACTACTTCAGAGAAGTCTTCTTCTTAAGCATGCTGGAGTCATTCAGCCAAAGGAATTTGTTGCATCTACTGAGATGGATCAAGAATATCCTCCTCTATCAGTACACCCTCACAGGTCTAATCCTATGGGTCACGTGAAACAACAGTTGGCAGTGCTACCATCAGTTGCAGCACCAACCACCACATTTTTCCAAGCTCCAGTCATTGCACCTAACCAAGTCCATGTTCAACTGGATTTTTCTCATAAGTTAATAACTACCAATGAGTCATTAACAGTTTGGTTAGAAACTATGGAAGGGAAACATGCACAAGTTCAACTAGAAAAGAATGTTTACCCTGAATGGGTAGATTCAATCTCTCCTCCAGCCAGTTTTAGGAACCCTGTATTCCCTATTTTCAATGGATCAAGCGACCCTGAATAGCATTTGACACATTACGTGTCTTTTTGCGATCCTATGATGGGATCTCCGGAGCAGCAAGAATCAGTGACACTCATATGTTTCTTGCGAACCTTGCAAGGAACATCTTTTGCCTGGTATACAAGCTTGCAATCCCGGTCAATTACTGGATGGGAGGATCTTCACCAAAAATTCCTCCTTCAGATCAGGTCAACATTTCCAAAGACAATAGTTTTTGATCTTACAAACTGTAAGCAATGGGAGAATGAAAGGGTATCTGATTTCATTGCTCTCTGGAAGGGATTAACATATTCCTTGAGCTTAGCACTCCATCAAGAAGAATTGTTGCCAATATGTGTGATGAATTACATACGCCGTTAATACATGTGAAATACACAGGAGGGTTTCGAGACCTTACTTCAATCGCTCAGCAGATTGATGATTCCCTGATACAGGCTATGGCTATATCTCGTGTAATTCCATCAGCTCGAGGAAGGAGAATGGGTAAAGCAGAAAATGCTACAGTTATGCTTAAACAAGCACCTATACCTGTTTCTACCTCAAAACCTTCATCTTCTTGAAGGGCTCCACCTCTTAAGCGCCAACAACAAAGGTCATTTCATCCAGACATTCAAAGAGATCAAAGACGAAAACAATTTGAGGATTTGAAGAGAAAAACATACTCTTTCCGAATTGAACAAGTTCCTGGTTATTTCATTTTGTCTCTGGAAAACAATTTGGTTCAATTACCAATTCCCAAGAGGCCAAACGAGAAAGGAGATGAAAACCGTCCCAATTATTAATTTTTTCATCAAATGTTGGGGCATCCCATCCAAGAGTATTTTGTCTTCAAATAGCTCCTGCAAATGATGGTCGAGTCAGGACAAGTCAAACTGAAAGGTTCTTTAGCTCCGATAGCATGTGTTACTGCTACAGTTCCGGAGGATAAAGGATAATGGAAAGATGTAAAAAGAAAAAATGCACAGAAGTATGATGATTTGATGGTCAGAAATACAATCAATCGAACTAATGCTATTTTGCGAACACAATTAAAGAAACCAATTGTGTCTTCTGCAATGAATGTTGTGGAAATACCCTCTTCATTAGAGGGAAAGTCCTCAATGAAACGGAATGATTCAAATAAATAAAAAGAATCAGAAGAAGATGAGTATATGTCAAAGTCTAAGTTGTCTTTGACTTTGGCGGACTTTATGCCATCTACTTCAAAGAAACGGTCACCGCCCCACCAAACAAAACAGCCTAAACAGGATAATCAGGTAGAGTCTTCATCAGATGAAGAGTTAATCATTGGTTCTGTTAATATGATTCAATTAACAGATCCATATTCCAGTCACAGTTTCAATTTCAATGAGCCTGAATTCCCTGTATCAAATAGGGGAATCCGAGGAAGTTCCAGGGGCTCAGGATATAGGGGAAGATGTGGATCTTTCAAAAGCCACCATTCCAATTCTACCCCTTCTAAAAATGTGTACGCAGCAGAAACTCATGGTAGATCCCTTCAACAAGCTCAGCAAGAACAAGCATGTTCTTCTACCAATAGGAAATTAAGTCCTGGCACAGTTATTTTAGAAGACCTGTTGAAGGTTCCATCTTCTTCCTCTCAGCAAGTAAATGGATCTAATCGGTCTAATCTTCCAAAACCAGGAATATTTCCAATTCCTCTCCCGATACAAGATGCATCAACTTCCAAAACATCTGCTTCCAAGGTACCTACTAAACCACATATTCCAATTGGGAAACGCAGACATGTAGATCAAAAGTGTGATATATTGAAATACTTGGCCCATGTACCAGCCATGTTATCAATTCTGGATGCTCTGAATCTGTTAAAAGATCTTCGGGAAGCACTCATCGAGGCTTTGTCAAGTCCTCAGGAGTTTGAAACTGAAATTTCTGCAGCTGAATTCTATCACATGGAGAATAATCCTACAGAATTCCATGCAATAATATCTTTTACTGATGACGATGAAGATGATTTTGTGCATGGAAATATTAGAGAATTGTACTTGTTTGTCAAGGTCAATGGCGTAGATGTCCGAAGAACTTTCATTGACAATAGTTCAGGAGTCAATCTCATGCCCATTCGTACACTTTGTCGATTGGGCCTCACATAATATGATTTATCTCTTTCTACCATGATGTTACAACGATATGATAAAAATGAACAAGAATCACTGGGTGAAGTTACACTCAGAACCTAGTTTGGAGATCTTGTATCAAATTCAGATTTCATAGTTGTTGATCAAGACTCAGCCTTCAACATCTTGCTTGGAAGACCCTGACTACATAAACATATGGTTATCCCTTCATCATACCATCAATGTCTCCAATATTGTTTCGATGGTCATGCTGGGACATTGTATGTTGATAAGGCCCGTTCAAGACATGTGAGTCTCAATACATTGAGGCGGAATTCTATCACATGAAGGGAAGGGAGAAATCCACAACAAAAGAGATTACCAATGTTAATGCTCCATATGGTTTGGAGAAAATTCAAGTAAATCAATTTACACATGTGAGTACAGATTATGTGTTGCATATCAGTCAAATTGACAAGATAGAACCAAATCAAAATACTCTTATGGAATGATCCATAATGTCAATTATGGAAATCGAGCCAGACAACATGGGGGAAATTTGTAATCTACCAAGTAGTGATGAAAGCACAAATGGTGACGTCTTCATTTCATCTGCTGAAATACAAAAAGTCTATGCTTCACCAATTAGGCCAGAAGAAGTTACGGCAACATCAGAGGTGAACAATGATGTCGATTTTCAATCCATCAACTCCTCTTTATTTCCCAATGAAGACCCTTCATCATCAATCTGGTCGGAAATGGAAGCTTCTTCTTAAAGATATGAAAAGTTTGACATCTCTTCTGATCATTAAAATTCTACTTTATCATTTACTGTGTAAGTAGAAACGGAAGAAATAATACATGATGAAGAAGAAGAGGAAAATCTCAGAGATGCTCCTCCAGAATTTGAAGAGGGTATCTCTACCACTGTGGATGAACTCAGAGAAATAAATCTGGGTACAAAAGAAGATCCCCACCCCAATTTAATCAGTGCGGACATGGCTCTTGAAGAGCAATAGATGTATATTTATTTTATAAAGAAAAATAGAGGTATATTTGCCAAGAAATATACAGAAATTCCCGGGATTGATCCTAATGTTTCTACTCATCATTTGGGTTTATCAGAAGAACATCGAGGATTTAAGCAAGCCGCGAGAAGAACACACCCAACTTATGCTTCCAAAATTGAAGTTGATGTGGATATGTTTATCGGAGCTAAAATTGTTAGAGAAGTTCAATATCCCAAGTGGTTGGCTAATATTGTCCCTGTAAAGAAGAAGAACATAAAAATTAGAGTTTTCATCGATTTCAAAGATCTTAATCGGCATTGTCCTAAGGATGATTTCCCAGTTCTGATTACAGAACTTTTAATTGATGTAACAGCTGGCTATGAAGCACTTTCCTTCATGGATGGATATTCTGGATATAATCAGATCCGAATGGCCCCAAAAGACGAGGAATCAACAGCCTTCAGAGCCCCTTAGGGCTTCTTTTTCTACCGGGTAATTCCCTTTGGCTTAAAGAATGCAGGTGCAACTTATCAGCGTGCCATGAATCGTGTCTTCAAACCCTTATTAGGGAAGTTTGTTGAATGCTATGTAGATGATTTGGTAGTTAAATCCAAACTACGTTCTAATCACTTGGCCGATTTGGAAGTCATATTCCACAAGCCTCGACAACATAATTTAAAGATGAACCCCTCAAAATGTGCTTTTGGGGTCACCTCAGGAAAATTTCTCGGCTTTGTTGTACGCCATCGTGGTATTGAAGTCGTTCCTAAGAAGGCCAAGTCAATATTTGGTATGTCACCTCCTCAAATTTTGAAAGAATTAAGATGAATTCAAGGACACTTAGCCTATATTCGGCGTTTCATCGGCAATTTAGCAGGAAAAAGTTTACCCTTCACCAAATTGATGAAGAAGGGAGTCACTTACCAGTGGACTGAAGAATTTCAAGAAGCATTCGATATTCTTAAGAAATACCTCTTGAGTCCACCGGTACTCGGGCCACCTGTTGAAGGAATAACACTTATCCTATAAGTGACAACTCTAGAGCTATCATTGGGTGCCTTTCTTGATCAAAAGAATGATGTTGGGAATGAGAACAACCTCTATTATCTCAGTCGAACTATGCTTGAAGTAGAAACCTGGTATTCATGTATTGAGAAGTGCTGCCTGGCATTATTCTTTTCAGTTCAGAAGTCGAGACACTACATGAAACATCATGAGGTCCAATGGTATCTCGCAATAACCCACTCAAATTCATACTTAGTCGTCTAATGCTTGCAGGACGTCTAGCAACGTGGGCAGTTATTTTTCAGCAATTCGACATTCAGTATGTGTCTCAAAAGGCGGTAAAGGGCCAAGATCTGGCTGATTTCCTGGCTGAACACCCTTCAGTGGAAGACACAACTTCATATAATGAACTCCCTGATTAGGAAGTCTTCTCTATTCATGAAAGCCCTCAGGCATGGGAAATTTATTTTGATTGTTCTTCCAGATGTCCAAGATGGAGGAAAATAGAAAATCCTAAATTCAACAAAGTTGGCTTAGGAATTGTTCTCATATCTCCAGAAAAGGCAGTGTTACCATATTCCTTCTTATTGTGGGAAGGTGGCACCAATAATGAAGCAGAATACCAAGCTATCATCGTAGGATTGAAATTATCACTTCAAGCACAAGTGAATCACTTAAAGGTGAAAGGTGATTCAGACATGGTAATCTAACAAGTCAATGGGGATTATGCCATCAGAAAAGAAGAAATAATCCCTTTGTATGATTATGTAAGAGAGTTAATGGCAGAATTCCATTTGGAACAGACATTTTCTTATGTCCCAAGATCACAAAATGCTCAAGCTGATGCACTGGCTAATATAGCCACAGCTCTGCCAGATCCAAATCGGGACGAGACAACCATCAGTATTTCCCACCGTTGTGAAATTTCACCTTATGTTCGAATCAGAACAGAGGATATTAATGAAATTAGTCCCATTCTTGAATAGTATGGTCATACTACAAGATGGATGTCACCTATCAGGGAATACCTTCAAAATGGAACACTTCCACCTGATAGAGCTGAGAAAGAACAAATTCGGTGACGTGTGGTCAATTTTACTCTTTATGATAGTCCATATCACCTAGAGAAAATTCTATAGATACATGGTTCTGATGGAGTACTCATCAGATGCATTGATGGTGAAGAGACAATGGCTGTCATGAAAGAACTGCATGCAGGAGTCTGTGGTGCCCACCAGTGTGGACATAGACTGTCTGATCAGATTCGAAGGCTTGGATACTTTGGGCCTTTAATGATACAAGATTGTGTCGATTTCAAAAAGAAGTGTCATTCATGCCAAGTCCATTCCAACATCATTCATCAACCTCTATATTTTCTTCATATAGATAAATACTCATGGCCATTTTCCACATGGGGAATGGATGTGGTGGGACCTTGCCCTTCGGCTACAGGCAAGCAGTTTAAGAACATTCCTACTGCTACTGACTTCTTTTCCAAATGGGCAGAGGCAATACCTCTCAAGGAAGTAAGTTTTATATGCGTTTTTAGCTTCATCAATTCTAACATCATTACCATATTTGGTGTCCCTCATACCATATTGACGGATAATGGTACCAACTTCTGTTCATCTGAGGTGAAGAAGTTGTATAAAAAATCCAACATCAAATCCAACCATTAATCTCGATATCATGCAGTGGCCAACATACAGATAGAAGCCTTTAACAAGACTCTTTCAAATACACTACAAAAGATGGTGGATAAAGATAAGAGGTCATGGCCTGATAAACTCTTTCATGCTTTATGGGATTATCAGACTACCACCCGCACTGCAACTTGGTCAACTCCATATTCATTGGTATATGGAACAGAAGCCATCTTTCCCATTGAATTTCAACTACCCTTGCTCAGAGTTGACATTTTTGATCAATCATCTACAGATGAATAATATCAAAAGTGATTGAATGAATTGGAACGGTTAAATGAGAAAAGATTGTGCACTTTTCACCACTTGGAAGTTTATCAGAATCGAATAGCACGAGCATTTAACAAAAAAGTTCATCATTGTTCATTCACTCAGGGAGAATTGGTATTAGTTCTCAGAAATCCAATGATACCAGTAAAAAAACCTCCCAAGCTTGAGCCAAAATGGGAAGGACCTTATTCAATACATAGGGACTACTCCAATGGAGCTTATGCATTAATCTCGATGGATGGAGAACTCATCACTACTCCAACCAATGCCAGATTTTTGAAGAAGTATTTTGTATAAACACAAAACCTTTATTGTCCTTTCTATATGATGTTAAACTATACAGAAATGGGCCATTCATATGACCTTAAACTATTTGTATTACTTTCGTCTCACATGACGTTAAACTATGAAAAAGATCCCTAAATAGTCCAGTATGACCTTAAACTGCAACTAGGTCCTGTATAACCTTAAACTACATCAATGGTCCAATATGAACTTAAACTGAATCATCAACGGACCATGCATATGACCCTAAACTATTTGCGAGACCCTTACGTCCAGAAAGACGTTAAACTATGTTGTCCTAACTACATGATGCTAAACTGTATAGAAGTCCCTTACGTCTGGAAAGAAGTTAAACTACATAATCCTCGAAGGACCTGTATGACCATAAACTACACTTTTGTCCATCATGACATTAAACTGAACCATCCACGGTCCATGCATATGACCTTAAATTATTCGCACTTTCGTCCAACATGACGTTAAACTGGGGAAAAAATCCCCAATGCATCCAACATGACGTTAAATGGTGTACTCTTTTGCCCTCACTACATGACATTAAACTGCACAGTCCCCCTTTCATCCAACATGACGTTAAACTATATTGTCCCCATCGTCCTAAATACATGATGCTAATCTATACAGAAAGTCCTTGATATGTCCTACATGACATTAAAATGTACTTTGTCCCTGCTACATGACTTTAAACTGTGCAGCACCAATAGTCCTAACTGTAAGACTTTAAACTACATAGTCCCTTTATATGTCCTACATGACATTAAACTATGCATCGTTAAGGTTGTTGTTACCTCTTGTTTCTCACACTAAGTATGACTCATGTAAGGTTAGAGAAAACCTCAACCATAACACTCTCTTTGGGCTACTAACCATGTGTTTGTCCCAACAACATCATTTTTTTAGGTCTTTATCCCCAAGAACAACTTGATCATTAATTCATTATTTAATTGAACTATGCAGACTTTCATCCTTGCCTTATAGGCTAGGTACGTAGGCAACCTCCCAAGGTTCAAGCCCAAAATCATTCTGTTCACATCGGTTCAGCTCCATCTCATACGATGTTGATTCGTGAAACCACCCCTAGAATCAATATCTTTACATTGGTTCACATTCGTCCTTGTTATATGATGTTAAACTATACAACACGTTGGTCCAGTATGATAATAAACTACAATTTTTCTTTGATACCCTCACTAGAGAGGGAACCATTATTTACACGGATTTTCCAATCATGTTTCATTTCAAAGAGTATGTGCATACATGGAAATGCCCAAACCTTTTATCTTGGTTTAAACTATAATTGTACTAAAATCCCCTTTCATCCTTCACATGTATGAACCATATTTGTACCTAGGGTATTTCTAGAACTATGTGGGATTGATTTCCATCATTATAGGATACATAAGAACATTCGAGTGTCCCTCGAATCCATCCCCAAGTCTTTGGGCCTAACCCCAAATTCCACTTTCAGTTCCCTAGCTGAAAAGTCCCTATGAGAACACACACTGTGTATTTCTTACAATGGTCCAAGCTCTATGACCCTACACTAAGATCTCTAATCATTTTGGTCCCTCATGATGTTAAACTGTAGTTTAAGAACTACATATGGCTTGATTTCCATCCTTATGGGATACATAGTGAAGTCCAACATCTCAATTCAGGATCCAACCACAACATGATTATGGTTATCATTGATCCGTGTATCTATGCATACATTGGACAATACCCAACTTTATGTGTCATAATCCTAACCTTAAATTTTTTCAGATCCTCATAAACCAGTTTCATGACTTCTAGGTCACAAAAATGTCAAACTTCTGAGAATTATTTTTCCTGACTATACAGCACGTGCCCATAGGCGGCCTTGCGTAAACAGTCTACATAACAGACTTGTTAGCCAAAAGATACTATTATCTGACTATGCATCCAATGCTCTTAGGTGGCCCTGCATAATTGAACCCCCTAATGGGTTTGTCGGATAGTGGTAACTTCATTCATGAAAAGAATGCCTCTTTTGTACTTATTTGACTTAAATGACAGTATGTAAGGATCCTCAAAAATAGCCATCCTTAACATATTTTTCCCATATCCTTTTTCATGATCTGAAAGTATTCAAGTATATGGTTTATATTCTCCTTCCCTACGTTTGGGTCAGACCTTCGTAGGAGTGATATCCATCCAATTATTTGATAATCTTGTTTAGAAATATCTTCTCCATATTTAACTACCTCTTTCCATACAACAAACACTATACTTTGGAAAATTTGAATCTCCATAAACTTTCACTGGCTTTTAGCACTAGGAAAGTAAATTTTTGAGAGTTATTTTGCCTGACTATGCAGCACGTTCCCATAGGCGGCCTTGCATAAACAGTCTACATAACAGACTTGTTAGCCAAATGATACTATTATCTGACTATGCAGCCAATGCCCTTAGGTGGCCCTGCGTAATTCAACCCCCTAACAGGTTTGTTAAATAATGGTAACTTCATTTTTAGGAACTATGTCTTCTAATGACTTTTAGCTTTTTTTCATATCATTCCTCAGATTCAAATATTCTTAATTCATAGATTACATTTTTTCCCTCATACTTGAGTATGGTACATTGTTTTCAGATGAATTGTCAAGGAATTGAGTCAATTTTAATTCATTTCTGTGAAAGCTATTTCGACCTTAAACATTAGCCTCTTTATGTCTGACGTGCATGACTTTAAACTTCCCACAAAAGACAAGGGAAATCTGAATAAAAGTCATGTTCCAGCTCACTAAACATACATTTTGTATGATTTAGGTAATATTGAGTAATTAAAAGGATCAATGTTTGTAGGGTTATTTACATTAATCCTAGTAAAAATAAAACTACGCTTACTAGCCCCATTGTCTTAGGTAAAATTTAAAGCAGGTAGCAAGAAAATGCGTGCACAAATGCATGAAGGTGAAAATGTTTTTCATTGATGCACAAGAGTTAGAAGGACATCCACAGATTGGAGTCTCTTCTCTTTTTTCAAGAATTACAAAACATTTTCAACATAACTCTTCATTTGATTTACCACATCCCGAGCTTCATCATCAACCACTTGGAATTCATTCATTCAACTTGATACCATAAGAGATGTTGTGATACCAGCTCTTCTTAGAACAATTGTAAAAGAATGTTCTTGAGTGCGGTTTGAGAAAATTTTCAGCTGATCAAATAGTGAATCTGTTTCTATCCAAGAGACTTGGAAGATGGATACATGGATTTTATAATGTAGCATTGGAAGTAAAGATCCATTTGGAGAGAATACTTTTTTCAGATATTTCTCTAATGACATGTTTGTCTTCTCTCCACCAACCGGAAGCGGAAAACATTTCAGACCATGGGTTTGCCATTTTCTTGTCTACAAGGAAATGACCTGGAGGAAGAATTTGAAAGTTCACCCCATTGTTGTTGTTCTTAATGCACAACATAACCGAAATAGAGGAGTAGAAGTGCAGCTGCATTTTAGGTGTATAGTTCTTTGCATTTGGAATATAGATTCCTTGCAGATGAACATAACCATACAGGGACATGTAGATTCTCTGTGGGAAATTAAGTTGAAATTTCTTCAAATACTTATCCAAATCTGGAAGAGTGTTGTCGCATATATCATAGTAATCATGGCCCAAAATGTTTATCGTGTCATCAATCCACTTACTAGACAGTTCATCAGCCGTTCCGATTCTCTTGAGAGCCATTGAATCTGCACAAAAGTTGAATAAACTAACTCTTGAATGGGTTTATTTTTTCATCAAATTTGTGATGAAATTCAAAAAAATGGACAAGGCATTAAGCCGTGCAATTCTAAACTTGGTGCGCAAGTATGGATGTGCCACACAAGTATTTGGCGTGCAACTATCACTGCACAGGTCCAGATTCCTTGACAGAAGTGCGACATCAAAGAAACAGTGGGAAACAGAGCAAACTTGCACGGCTAAGGTGACCAGCGCGGTGAGAGCTCGAAGGTTTGAAATCCGGATATCTGAATTCTTTGTATGGAAGTGAGGCCCTCTATTTATAGATACGGCCCGAACCCTGCGCGTCATACCCCTACATGCTAGGCCCTGCGCGACGCGCACTTGCACGCCGCCCTCTACGCCATCAAGACATGTGCGCCCCCTTTCCTTTGGTTTTCTTCTTTTCCTCAGAGTCAAATCCACTATTCTCTTTGGATCCAACTCTGAGGGGGGACTTTTTTTGATGCTCTTTTTTGTCACAGAGTCCAATGGAATAGAAAGGGAAATGACTTAGCACAAATTGATTCAGCTTTTGAAGAAAACATCAAAAATCGACAACGGAATGAACAAAGAGAACATTGCCAATAGGTCACAAAAGTTCCCTTATAGTTGCGCAAGTGGACTTGCGCGATACATAATGGTTGTGCAAGTGACTTGCGTGACCTATGTGATTACCGCACAGGGTCTTCTCCTGCCTATAAATAGACCTTGTGGGCCCCCCATAAGAGAAGAAGATATTTTTTTCCAGAAACTCAGATTTGAGCTCCCGGCACCCAAGTCTCTTCTCAAAGCTTCTGAAACACTTATAAAGTAATTTCATACCTAGAACGGAAGATCTAAATAGGGGGAGGAAGGCCTAAGTGTTGAAACACATCAACACTTGCGCGCCTGAGTGGCCAACCCTTAAGGGAAAAGGCTACACTTGCGCGCCACCTTACTTATTCAATAGAACTTGTGCACCCCTCTTCTGAAAGAACCTCAAGAGGATTCTAAATTCTTTATCCAAGAGACGCTCAAGTATTACCCTATTGGTTAACTACCGTGCAAATTACCATGTGTCATGCAGGTATACCTACGCGACTGGGACTTGCGTGCCCACGCAGTACCTGCGCGCCTTCTAGGACTTGCGCACCCCTGCCATTTTGGGTGCCCTTCTTTCCCATTTCACCCCTCTTAAGCCATTCCACCTCTCCTACTCAATATTCAATCATCAAGACACTCTTAAAATCCATTTATGGAATGATTTCATGATTTGGATTCCTTATCTGAAAGGAACTCTTTTTAATATCTCTCAAAACCTATTGATTTACACATCTTCATGTCACTAAAGATTGAGATTTCATTCATTCAACCTCATCCTTTACGATGAGAGAACTCATCATGTCTGGGCCTCCATTTCAGGAATAAGCCCCAGTCATAATTCTCCCATCTGGGCATCCTCCTTAGGAGTAAGCCCCAAGTCCTCATTAACCTGGGCCTCCTTTTTAGGAATAATCTGCAGTAATAATTCTCAAATCTGGGCATCTTCCTTAGAAGTAAGTACCAACCATAATTCTCATAACCTGGGCCTCCTTTTCAGGAGTAAGCCCCAGACTCAAATATGGGCATCCTATTCAGGAGTAAGCCCCAAGTCCCTTAATTTTCAAAGTCTTTCAACCTGGGCCTCCTTTTCAGGTGTAAGCCCCAGTCTTAATTTCTCTTAACCAGTCCTAATTTACCTTTGATCTGGGATTCCTTTTCAAGAGTAAAACCCAATCATATGTTCTCTCCTAATTTGGGCCTCCTTTTAAGGAGTAAGCCCCAAGCTAGAGTATTCAAAATCTCCATGAAGCACATATACCTTTATGGACCCTGTTCCGAGATTTCTTTCCTGAATTAAATCCTAATCATCATTTATCTGTACATTCATACATACATAAACCCAAAATTATTTCTTTTGATTGCATCTTTCATGGAACAATTGTCTTATTTTTTACCAATACCTCTTTTTTCTCACAACGAGCATGACTAACGTGAGCTTAGAGAGTAAAGGTAATTATGAAATCCTTCTTTGAGCCATCAATCATAAACAGCATACTCCCTTACTCGAACTACGTGGGTTCTGATTCATTTTATAAACAGAGGATATGCGGGTAACCCATCTGCGGGTTCGATCCCAACTCTGAAATAATTCATGTCCTTCTGATTGACGATAAACTTCAAGTGCCACACTAAGTGGCTTTAAAACCAGTATGGTCATCATAAGGACCAAGAGAATTTTACGTATCAAAGGATACCATGGACTAAGAATCTCTAAAAAATACAGATTATTCTTTATCAGTGAAGAACCTCTAATACATATATTTTCTAAATTTCCTACGTATCGATCATTGATAGTCAGATCTAAAGGAAAACTCATTTTATACTTGGTAATGTAATAAGGATTCACGAACATAACTTAAATCTATAAAGAGAGTCTCAGAGTAGACAATAATTCCCTTAAAAAAGGTGTGATGAGTCCGACCTCCCATCCTCTCGACCAATGCAAATTCTATGCCTCATCAGTCCACAAACTAATGAGCACCTACCTTTGGAAAGTAGGTCCAGATGAATGTGGAATCATTGGATGTTTCCGGTTCTATGAACAAACCCGTTAGAAACCGATCAGAATGTTTGAACCTCCCATCAATGGAGGACATCACCGAAGACCAAGGTAAACAATCATATTTTCAAACAACTCTATACAAGACAACATAAGTCATGGAAAACTAATATGCATCAATAATACTCTGGGGAAATAGTCGAAACAAACAATAAAATCACAATCGTAATTTAATGAATGAAAATTAATTATTTCAAAAATAAATTAATAAAACCTTATCTCTTTAACCTATCATCAATTATTTAACCATTTACCACATAATATGAAATAATTAATCCCTCCATTAATTATTACCAGTTTCCAATTATCTTCCAAACATGTCAAATATTCGTAATTCCTAATAATCTGTAAATGTCACAATCTTATCCCAACTCAAGACATGATAATTAATTATACAACTAATTATCATGTTAATAATTCTCCCATTCAAATCATCCAATTTTTTAATCATATCACTTTAACTAAAAATAGAAACCCATTCTTAAAATCAACACATGTCCAAGTCCTCATTTATATCATGTGAGTGGCATTACGTAATAACATTAAAAGATTCATGCATCGAAAAATCATAATCAAGGAAACTCACACTCTCAATTTATTCAATGATTCTATAATTCGTGAATAATGTCTTAATGATTTGGGACCCTACCTCAGGGTTATGACGAAAACCACAACGAATGAAGAACCCTCATGAGAAATGGGTTGATTCTTCAAGAACACACCTTAGATTACTTTTCCAAGAAATCCCATGAGCAAAACTCATCATACCTTTCATCCACACACTTAGATTTATACATAATTGGTGAAGATCAAAGAAACCCTGAGAAGGGGAGATATAAATATAAGTAGATCTGAGAACCCGAACTAGAACGATGAATAACATCTACCTACCTCAAGAATTTTTCATTGATTCGCCAATAGAAGCCTTCAGATCTCTTCCAAAATGCACGGGAGAGGTTCTCTTACATTCAAGGGAGGGTAAACCCGTGTTATGGCCACTTAGGAGGAAAAATATCCATCTCGAGGCTTAAATGAGCGAGATCCACAACTTAACGATATCATTTATGTGCTTGCACGGTTTGAAAAACCATGCGATAACAGTTTGTTAACTACTGCCTCGACCACCCCTCTTGCATGACCTCATCGCATGGCCTCTCCTAACCGTGTGCCAACCATGCTAGAGCTACTGCCTCAAAACTTTAACCAAACGTGATTTGGCCGCATGGTTAGACAAACCATGCACCGCCCATGCGACTTCCCCTTTACCCCAAAACTTATATCAAAGTTCGAAAAAATACATCTTTAGGTGTTGCAACACTCAGAATTAAATTCCGGAGATCTGTTTAAATAGAACGATCCATTGATAAACTGAAAAAGAATTTCAGAAACATTCATAATTTTAACCCAGTTCAAACCTAGAGATCATACATTATACCCACCATAAAAACTTCTCATCCCCAAAAAGCCATCGAAAACCACTACTATAACAACCGACCTACCAAGGACATATAAACTCGTTAGAAGTGTCATGTTGTGTTCCCAATTCCAAACACACCTTTAACTTTATCAAACCTGATGGACAAGCCTTTTTAACTAGATCCAAATTTTACTCAAAATCTCAAACATCGATACAGATCTTATATATTAGGGCAGTATCATTACCATGAAAATGTAAATGGTTGAACCTTGATCAATCAACAGAACATGTTTCACATTCTTCCCTCGAAATATGTCGCGGAACTAAAAGACACGTTTTCCCTTTATCTGACAACATGCCTTTAAAACTATTCCAAATCCATCCACTAGTATAAAAAAGTCCATACCCAACACTTGGTGAGTTTTCCTAGTCGATCCATCACAAGGCTATTTGAAAAACAACTGTGACCAAACATGAAAAAGGAAGTAGCCCAAAGAATCAACGCATCATGCATACTACCCAGATAACAACTACTCATCATGCCCAGAAACATTTAAAATGTAGTGTGGCACAAGACTAACACTATCTTAGTGTATCCATGATGAGGTCATGAGAGGGGACATGATTGTCATGTCCAGAAGAGTGCACTAATAGAAAACAGAGGTCATAAAGAAGATCAGTCAAACCATTACTAGAAAACTCTGTTCTAAAAGCTCGTCATCACCAACAAACACATTCATCATGAACAAAGTGATAATACACTCCTTAAAATTTCCCGTGACATCTCAAAAAAAGCTTAGCCGCTCACTAGTGTGCTAGATTAACAACAAGATCACCGTTTCAAAACTTCTGAGCCTTTTGAAAACTATTCCATGTATGGAAAAGAAAGTGATACTTTAATGCTCAAGTCACTCTACCTGGAGTTATCCTGAGACCGTACTGAATAGTATAAAAGGACTTATTTCGGAGTCATATTGCCTCATACGACCATTTTCCTAGATAACACCTTAACCAGTCATCCATTACTAAGAAGATAGGGTCAAATGACCAACAAAGCAACAGACCATGCCCGATGCACGTCTAACTACCTGAAAAATAGCATTACTCGATCCTCAATCCCACAACAATGTCAAGAAACACATTACCACACGTTCAAACAAGTGTGTCACAAGAAAATAGAAGTCCTACCTGGGACAACGGCATCCAACAACACCAAAACCGGCCACGTCAAACAAGTCACTAGACTCAAAATCTGATCATAAGGTCGTTGCCAAGGAAAAGAACACATACAGAATGTACTCAAGCTTCTATTCCACAGAAACTAAGGAGAAGTCCAAACTACCCTTTACATGTGGTTTTTAAATAGTGGACACCACAATATGTTCATTTTACAACCTCTTATATTTAATCACATTTAATATTTAATCATCAAAAGATTTAATCAAAACATCAAAGTTCCATTTTCAAAACACCCCAAGGAAAAATAGGCAAATTTCATAAAACATCATTTTTAAAACATTTAGATTTGTTGAAATCCCGTCATTGTTAGGAAACTTATAAAAATTAATTTCTTTTAAGAAGATAAGGAGAACTATAAGGATCCCATTTTAGCCATATTGGGTTCTCTATAAAGCTACCCAATAGCATACACACATGTATTAAAATTCCAAACACTCAAACAGGGCATCCCATAAAAACACTCCCTAACAAACTTACATTGGTCAGATTGCATTTTGGAAGTAAGCCATTTGATTTCCGATAAATGTTAATCATCTTTCACAATTATGGATTACACAGGGCATCAAGTCATCACATATATTATGAGTCTTTATTTCCAAATTCATGAATCACCCATGCACTCCATGTATTGAAAATTGGCTCTCATTAATCGATACAAATTTCAATTCAGAAATTAACATTATCAACCTAATGGTCCAAATTATATGTCTGGTCACCTAACAATCGATAATTAACCCATACAATTTATCGTTGGATTTTGGATCCCATTTAACACAATCAAAACTTATTTAACATTTCATATTTTATACTCCATTCACATAACAAAACATCTATAACAAGTTAGCATAAAAAGTAACACAACAACATGATAAAACATAGAAGCATGGAACAATAACAAAACTTGTTAATACCTAAGGTATTATGGTATATAATCATTCAAGCATGTTAAATCTATCACCTAAACATTCTATATAGAGAGGCATGATAAAGAATATCAAACATGGCATTGCACCCAAGGATCACAATCCTAATTAGCCGGCATCCTACTAATGCAACTACAAGGAATGTTTTATGCATGACATGTGAATCTCAATGTGCCTAAGATGATGCATGTATGAAACTTCCATTCCAAATCAAGCCATGAAAATTATCCTTTTCAAAATTCTCAAAATCAATAAACCATGGAAAATACACTAGTCCCTCAAGGTGAAATCATATCAACTGTAACCTACAATAGTACAAACATCAATTCTCATCCCTGGACACTTGGTCATAACCTATACATGAGGTGATCAGTACCAAGAACGGCTATTAACCCAAGCACAGACACATTCCTTGTCTCCTATCTACCAACCCCCAAAATATTAAGACAATGGAAATTAAACGAAAACTAAACCTCTGATGCCAATTTGTATTGTCCGGACCTGACTCACAACTAAACCGGTGGCCGGACCGGTCGCCACATGACCTCAAGCGCATCTCCCCATATTCTAGAGGATGGCGACTAGTAGTGAGGGTCTAAGGACTGTCAGTGGGGAGACTATACCATCATTTAGTGTTTTAAAATAGACAAATGTATCAAATAGAAGAAACTGTCTAATAATGATAATGTAGCAGAATTTGTTTTAGAAATCTTGTTCAAAACAAATGGCCAATGCCAAATTATACAACAGATGCATGAATGAACTGATAATAATACAGAAGTAGAAAATAGTGAACAAAATAGAAATATTTACTTTCAAATGAAGAAATAAATAAAAAATGATTTAAATCCCCAAGGAAAATCACCTTAATCATTCCGAGCATCCGCTCGGTCCTCTACTCATATCTCCCCAGTAAATGCAAACAATATAGTCCTGCAACCAAATAGAATCTACTCGGTTGCCCAATGAAATGGTGGCCTGAGTAGGGTGTGAGATATAAATCTCAGTAGTCCAGGACCACCGGTGTTTACCCCAAATCCATATATTTAATGAAAAATTTAAAACATGTTAATGCATGCATAAAATAAAGTAAGAAGTACAACATAACTATATACTCAAGTACCTGCTTTATCCATCAACTGGTGTCATAACCTGCACAATTCATTATTCATGCACACTCAACAATCATTACAAAGTCATTTTTCATTTATCAATTACTGAAATCTTATTTTGAAAGTCTTGAGATTCTACCTACGCCTGACATCCCATTTATAAGTCACTCACCACAGTTGTCTCTAAAGACCGTCTATGTAATCAAAGTAAAGACCGAATCCATGCTTGAGCTTTGTTTGGATAACACATCATAAGTTATTCAATTTAATATTTCATATATTACATCTATGCACATATATTAAAATAGAGATTCATTCTCGAGTCTATCCACTTATAGTGATTCACCCAATTCATTAAAAAGTATGAACCTTTTCTCATAATCAAAACAAAAATCATTATGTCACAACAACCTTCATTAACCATTGACTCATTTCATGCTTTAACAATTGGACCCACAGTCCAAGGATAATTAATTTGTGTAGAACATCATGTCTATCCCCCTCATTAGTATTCGGTGCATCAGTCCATGTCTCACAACCCATGGGTATTTGGAGCATCAGTCCATGTCCCATAAAAGAATATTTTCTTGCTTGATGGGTGTAGAACACCATGTATAGAACCCCGTGAGTGTTTAAAGAATCATTCTGTATCTCACAACCCATTTATAAATCATAAATATACATCTATCATTGGTTTCAAACATCATGTCTGACACCCTATGAGTATTTCGAGCCTCAGCCCTGGACTCACAACCCATTCATCAATTATACATATATATTTACCATTGTTGTAGAATACCATGTCTAACACCACAAAACCATTCCATTAATTAATTCAGAAACTAATTAATAAAACAAATCATTATTCAGATATGTTAACACATAATTAACCATATTCCATTACAGGTCTGAACTCGTCCACTCAAACAGTGATTTGTCTAGATCTTTAACAATCTGAAAGCACCCAATAATCATCACAAAACATGCTAAACAAAGCCAAGGTATTTAGAAACCATATCACACAACATATCATATTTTCAAACAAATCCATCCTAGAAAACATAAGGCATAGAAAACTAAGACGCATCAAATGTACTCCTAGATAACATTCGTAACAAACAATCAAATCACAATCTTAATTTAATGCATGAAAATTAATTAATTCAACAATTAATTAATCAAACCTTATCTATTTAACCAATAATCAATTATTTAACCATTTACCATTTAACATGAAATAATTAATCCCTCCATTAATTATTACCAGTTTCTAATTATCTGTCAAAGATGTCAAATATTCGATATTCCCAATAATCTGTAAAATCCACAATCATATCCCAACTCATGACTTGGTAATTAATTATAAAATTAATTATCTTATTACTCATTCTCCCATTCAAATCATCTAATTTTTAATCATATCACATTAACTAAAAATAGCAATTGATGCTTATAACCAACCCATGTGAAAGTCCTCATTTATCTCTTGTGAGTGGCATTACATAATAAAATTAAAAGTTTCTTGCATCAATAGATAATAATTAGGGAAACTCACATTCTAAATTTATTAAAAGAATCTATAATTCTTGAATAATTTGTTAATGATTTGGGACCCTACCTCGGGGTTTTGATGAAAACCACAAAAAACGAAGAATGCTCAAGAGAAACGGGTTGATTCTCCAAGAACCCACCTTAGATCACTTCTCCTAGAAAGACCAAGACCAAAAATCATCATAATTGTCATCCAAACACTTATATTTACCCATAACTGGCATAGATCTAAGAAACCATTAGAATATGAGATGTAGATCTAAGTAGATCTACAAAAATGAAAAAATCTAAGAAGAACATCTACCTACCTCAATAATTCGGCTTCGATTCACCACGAGAAGCCTTAGGATCACCTCCTAAGCGCTTGGGATAGGTTCTCCTACCATTAAGGGAGGGTAATCTCGAGTTATGACCACTTAAGAGGAAAAACAAGCTATGTAGAGGCTAAAACGTGCGAGATACACAATTTAAGGATGTCATTTAAATGCATGCATAGTTAGTTTGAATGTTTTGACAAACCATAAGATAACCATTTGATAACTACTTCCACGACCACCCCTCTCACATGGCCTCATCATATGGTCTCTCTTAACAATCTGCCAACCGTGTAGGAGGTACTGCCTCAAAACATCAACTACGCACGGTTTGGCTGTACGGTTAGACAAACCGTGCGATACCCGCGAAACTTCCCCTTTACACCAAAAATTCTATCATAGTTCAAAAATGACACTTTTAGGTGTTCCAACACTCAGAATAAAATTATGAAGCTCAGTTTAAAAAGAATGACCCATTGATAACCTGAAAAATAATTTCAGAAACATTCATAATTTTAAAGCTGTTCAAAACATGTGATCTTACAATTAAACTATTTTATGTTTTCATATATGTGTTCATATGGTAATTATAAATTTAATATTATTTTGGTAATTTTCATTCATTCAAATATTTTCGAAATTATCATTTTAAATATATTATACGTAATGTTTTGACATTCGTTACAAAAGAAAAAAAGAATATTCTATTTTAATTTATATGACATTTATGAATTTTACCACCACCCTAACCATTATTTGATATTGGGATAATATTATAATATTCCTCATTTTAATTAAATAAAAACCCTCCTTCAAATTATCTTATGTTTCTTAGTTTGTAATTTTTTTCTAAGGAATGGGATATTTCTATATAAAAAAATTTCTTACATTTATAATTAATAATATGTTAATTTGTTATTTATGATGGATATGAATTATTTTATGTTCTTAATGAATTTTATAGTCCTTATAGATTGATTAATATGGTGGTTGATCTTTATATAACCCTCTAGTTCCTTGGGTAATGATTTTTTCTACGGAAAATTATATTGGATGTGAACCACATATGTTATACCACATGTAACAGTACTTGGAAGGGTTATATGAATATGATGTCCAAAGGTATGTACATGACATTTCTATGTATAATAATTATTTCTCATTGAAATAATTTAATTTAAAAAATAATCATAAATATATTTTTTAATGGAACGATTATGCTATTTAGGGTAAAGAAGTTGTGTTATGATGGAAATATTTTTTGGGGTCCTATGATTTATAAAAAAAATAAATTCTATTTTCCACATCAAGTTTTTTATATATGGTGTTTTATGAAAAAATTAACATAGTAACACTAATTTCATGTAAATGATTTTGTGATTAATATTTTATTATGTTAAAGGAAAAACAACCTCTTATAATATTATTGTTAGGAAATTTTCTAATGAGTTTCTTTCTTCATTCTTATATATCATTTTAGGATATTTTTTCCTCAGACAAAATTTTTAAATTTTGATTGATATAGAATAAGGATTATTATAAAATTTAATATATTTAGAGTATTATATAACAATGTTACCTTGAACTAGGATGGAAGGTATTTATAAAGAACTTGTTTTCTAGAAAAAATGGATACTATGTGGAAAGGTATACATTCAAGGAGTTTTTCCTAATTATCTGAAATTAAAATCCTAAAGGCCCTTCAGTATGTAAGTAATGAAATATTTTAAATTTTTTATATATCATTTATAGATATAATTGGGTTTTATTTATCTGTATCAAAGGTTAAAGTTTAATGATTATATTTTCTATAGTAGATTTTGGAGTATGCGATCACGAAAATTAAACAATGTAATCTCAAGAAATTTCTAATTAAACTTTAATTCCCCATTAGTATTTCTATAAAGTATAATTTTATAAAAATAATTATTAAAAAATAATATCCATCATGAATGTTTTTGAAAAATTAAATAGATCACCAACATAAATGAATCCGAACATTTTATCACTTATCTTGAATGTCTATTATAATATGGAAACACTGTGAAGTATCCCTTTAACTCACTAATTACTAAATGTTAATTTGTATAGGATAATTTTAATAATAAAATATTTTATATTGGAGGAAAACACTAGATTAATAATCATTTTCTCTTATCCTTTGCATTGTATTACATGGCTATATATCAATTCGTGAAAGACAAATTCCAAAATTTTAAGTTGATAATGACCATGTTTTTATAGGGTGACATGGAATTGGTTTGCAAAATTCATTCAATCGCTTGGATGAAGATAAAATATCCTACTATAGAAAAATGTTTTAGAATTTGATGTATTTATATCCTTTGAAATAATTTAACATTAGATTTGTAATAGGATAGACATTAACATTAGTACATGGGTAACAAATGTAAGATAAAGAGTAATTAACACTCAATTTTTAGTCCTTCATCATGCTTAAAAGGCATTATATCTGTAAATTATTATTTACATATTAATATATTCAGTGATTATTCTCTTACAAATAGTAACTTTTCCTCCACTTCTCATGTTTCTAACATGGGAAATTAACCTTAAATTAATTCATCTATTATAAGGTGAAATAATTTTTCTATTATAATTTCTATTTTTTTGGAATTTTTTTAATAACTTTGTCACTATAGATGAATATTTTTGTATTTTAAATTTTCATGTGTTATTCAGATGTATATTTTTTTATTAAAGGTGAATCTAATAGTTAAGAGTTACTTCATTATATCTTATTTCATAAAATTTTGTAGTTCTTTTAACCATGTTTGTCTCAACTAGAAATTTCATTTTTATATTAGCCAAAAAGAGTTATAAAACCCACTATGGATTCTCCATGAAAGTAATAACTGGTGAGGTATTTCTTTTATCATAACAATATCATCTTAGTGCATAAATTTATAAGGATATCAAATTATGTTTAAGGGCCTGTGTTGACAGGTGTATAACAAATTTCACTCAATCTATTTTCCCTCAATGATATATATGAACTTTTTTGTTTTTGTTTAAATCAAATTTTTTCATCAATTTTTAATTTCCTTTTGTATTTTTTGTATTTAACAAAAAAAATTGAATTCGAAATTGAATTTTTTTAAACAAATTTTAAAATATTGAAAACCAGGTTGTCATTTTTATGTTTTTTATATTCTATTTAGATATTGAATTTAACAAAAAAATTTAAATTATCTATATTGAGAAAATGAATTGTTTTATATTATATATTTGAAAATTTTGAATTTATTTAACATATTTTTAATTTTATTTCTTTATTTTATTTGATATATTATTTTTTTATAATTAATTTTTTATCATTGTGATTTGAAGAAATATTTTTATATTCTAACAAAATATGTGTGAGTGTATTCTATTGACATATTATTTAACTAAACATATATATATAAATATATATATATATATATTACGTATTTTAACACAAAAATTGTGTTTTATTATAATATGTATTATATATATAAATGAATAATTATAAATAAATATAATTTTTACACAAAACATATAATATTAGAACATATAAAGCTCAGAACATATACAAAATTTGTAAAATATATGTTCCACACAAAAATGATATTGTACAAATGTGAGAAAAGGTTATAATTAATCATAGTATAAATCTATAAGGATATCATACTATTTTTCCCCTTATCATATTATCATCCTATTACCCACACCATTATGGAGAAGATACCACACATCCAAAACGACATGTTTTTGCTCCTCTTGGTGAATAACTATTTTATCCCACTTTTGAACTTCATTTTTTCACATTAAGAACTTTGTCAGTATTTCAAATGACTCCTTCAATTACATTACCCTACTTAGCTCTCTCAAATAATATCTTCCACTATTTTCATTTTGATTCATTTCAAAGGACAATCTAGATATTCAATATTTTTTATATTTTTTTATATAAATGTCATGATTTTCATGCTTGATATATTTATTCTATATACTCTATAAATTTTATATACATGTTTTGTTATATATGTTTATTTATTTATATGTTTATATATATATATATAATATGGAACACATATATAATAATAAAAACACATAAAAACCATATAATTATAAAATACAAAACAGAAACATAATTAATATATTTTGTTGTGAGAAATTGGAAATTTATTCTTTAAAACCTGTTTTATTGTTATTAAAAATAATAAATTTTTATACATATTATTTTTTTATTTCCAAAAATAACTATTTTATTTATTTCAATACATATTTTTTTGGGTGTTTTAGGTTTTTGAAAATTTGTAATAGAGTTTTTTATTTTTATTGCAGAAGATAATATGTTCTAATTGTAGAATGAAAAGTGGGATGAAGTGAGGTCCCACTTAGGAGTGGAAATAAATTTTTATAAATTATAAAAATAATAATTTGAGGGAGAAATAATATAAGGAATGATGCAGTGCATTATCTAGGTGCACACACTAAAACATGTGAGAATACAAAATGAAGTTCTATGGTGGAAAAATACACTTCACACACCACATTGGAAAAAATATTCATATAATTTCGTATATTTTATTCAAGAGATTATTTGGTATTTCCTGTTTAGTCATGGTCCAACATATTTAAGTGCAATTTGAATGGTTATGGTCTAGATAATTTTTTTATTAGGTGAAATAAAATAGGAACACCTATTTATATAGATTCCTATATAGGCTATATATTTGATTAGGTGTGATCTGGTGAATATTCTTAAATACAGATAAGACATTCAAATTAAAAACTGATGTCTTCCCAATTACAAGGCGTAGTTTCAATGACATGAATTGTAACATCCATTAAAATATAATCAAATTTTTATTTTAAGGAAATTATTTAAATCATTTCAATTCACTCCAAATGAATCCCCTATATTGATATTCTTATATATTCATCCCTAATCATGAAATGTTGCTTTTTGTATATATTTTGAAATATTTTCCTATTAAACCATTGATTAAAATTCTATATGAATTGTTATTCACCATTAAGTACAAGTATATACTAATAATCTATCATTTCAAAAAATAGAGTATTTTATTTGAACTGTTTATATTACATCCTTAGTGGGGTTGAATCCACTCATATTTTGAGTTACATATAAAATGCCTCAGTGAGCTCTATATACTATCATCAGTGAATGTATACTCATTAGTAAAAATAATCTCACCATTAAAATTATGAGAATAATTAATGAACATGGATTTTTAAAAAATCAATAACATGATGAAGTTGACCTAATTCAATTATAGGAATTTCAACAGTTTGTGAAAGGTGATATATTTACTCCTCAAAACTCCCATTTTAGTATTCTGCAACCATCATTAAATTGTGCTACATGGATTACATTTATTATATATTCATTTTTAAATATAAAATATATAAAATACAATGAAATTATATAAATTGAATTATTAACTTATTTATTTAATATTTATCATAATATATTAAATACATGAAAACTAAAATAATTTTAAAACTATTTCCTACTATATAATGGAAAATTAATTTTTTTAAATTAATATATAATGATGAATGTGATTTCATGCTAAAAAACCAATGTGAATAAATAATAATTTGTATCTGTTATTGGTCATTTGTCTATATTTTTTCATATCTAACTTTTAAATAAATGTTAATAAGTTATTGAAAAAAATTTCATATATTAAAAATAATATTGAAAACCCATGTCAGTTAATAATTAATCAACTAATATCATAAATGGTGTAAAAAACCGACATAGAAAACCTATAATAGTTACTTACTATTATAAATCAGTTCAAAATATAATGGATCATACTACACGTGATCAATAATTTTAGAAGACCCAAAAAACTAAAATCATAGCTGATTTTAATATTACAAAGGTAATCTAAAATCATAGGAGAAGAAACATTCTTGAATCCTTGATATCATTTATTATATCATTATTCATATACTAGTGAATGGAAAAATACAAATTGTGTGCTCAGAAACTCATTAAAGGTAATATATAATAGAAGGTAAAATGAGTAAATAATGATAATAAATTTAGAATATTGTATAAAAAATGTAAACTCAATAAATATCATTATATCAATGAATATCCCTGGAAAATATTAATTTATAAGTCAAATATATAATGGAATTTTAATTCATAATAAAGTAAATTCATAAATTCATACATTCATGAATGAGGCCACTAAACCAAAATATCACGAATTTTACCATAATGGCCTCTCAACCAAGATATCATAAAAAAATGGGCTAGTGTAAAAGAGATAGTTATTTAATATTGGAATCCTTCTATTTAGTATCATGATACCTATAAATGCATTCATGGGATATCCATAACTAGAACCAACCATTAATTTAAAATCCTATTCAATCATCATATTTTTAACCATCAATAAAATTAATTCCAAAAATTATTTATATGTCAACAATTATCTATACTGAATAAATAATACAGAACATCAATATTTCCCTAATAAATGAAAATATTTAAATAATATTATTATTTTAACATAAAAACTATATAAAACTTTTATGTAGTTGTATCAACATCAATGTAATATAAATGATGCTAAATTAATACAAGATATTAAAAAATTGTATAGGATAGAGAAAAATAATTTCTAATGAAGAATTGAGAGTAATAAAGATGATGATCTCAAGGAATAGAATCCTCTTGGAACAAGTTTCAATGCATTAATTAAATAATAAATATATATTCTAAAAACATTTTAATTAAAAAAAATCCAAGAATCATGATAAAAATGTATTATTTTAAAATACCCATGGAAAATTTTGACGTATTATTGATATCATTTAACATATTTGAGGATATAAAAGGGTGGTCAAACAATATACAATATAAATTATTTTTTTTACTTTTGTAAAAAAATTAAAAATGCCCTTAGGTGTGACATAAATTTTTATTATGGATCCAAATGTCAGATTATTTTAATATAAATTATAGTTTGTATTGAAATTGTATAGATTATTTAATTTTCACCAAGTAAATATAAATATAAAAAATCAGGAAATTAAATAAAATTGAAACAGAAATACTAAACAACATATTTGGAATTCATCATAAATGATATTGACCTATGAGAAACTAAATATACATAAATTATGATTCATTAAAAAACAATATAAATATATAATATATATATATATATATGATCCACTAATAGAATTTTCTAGTAATTCATAAATAAATCATTATTAAAATCATTGTTTTTGAGTGTTAACTAATTCTTTTTTTGATTATTTTTTACATATAGTAGTTTTCCATGAATATTTGTTAATGTTAAATAATTTAAAAAATGTGAATCACATAATAAATATCATTATTAATTTGGATATTTTTGGACGGTATAAAAGAAGAAATAAAAAATAAAACACCTGATTAAGAGTTATACATATTTTTAAGATAACATATTTAGGCTAATAAATAAATATGTGTATTATTGTGATCCAAAAATACATTTTAGAAGATGGGAGGGATTTTAAGAAATGATTTATTCTGGACATGGTTATGATAATAGGCTATTTATGTGTGGATTAGTGAGGATATATGGTGTCCTTTTACAAGTATAGGAGAGAAAAACATAGAATTTTTCAAAATAACAAAAAAAATATTTTATTAATCTAAGAAATAGGTTAAAAATGACAATATTTGATGAGGAGATAGTATAAAGTCTAAATATTATAATATAATATTATTTAAACTCTATTTAGGGTCATTTTATCCATTATTGTTTTATTTTTATCCCTTTTATCATATTTGATCTCTTACCATTGAAACTATCATTTCCTACCAAACATACTAATTATTTTGACAAAATTTAAATTTTCATCCCTAAAAAATTCAGAGAGTAATACTTAAAATATGTGTTCCCTTTTAATAAATATAGTTTTTTATGTTTGGTTGAAATTAATTATAATATAAACTCTGAAAAAAATGATGATAAATGGTTTTTTCATGGAAAGAGTATTAATGTATAAAAATGATTTTATGTAAAAATGTGGTATAATGTTTAACCAAATGTATATAATGTTAAATCAAATGAAACTTATTCTTATTTTAAAAAAAACAATATATTGCAATATCATAAATACATTGTTAAAATAAAATAACTAAAACCCATTTTTATTTCAACGAAAACATTACAATGATTTGAAAAAGTAAATAATATATATATATATATATTATATTTATATATAATATAATTATAATTAATTATATATATATATTTTTAAAATTATTATATAGTCATTTAGTAAAATATTTTATCATTATACTTTCTTAAAAGTGATAGTTCTGTAAAATTAGTATTTTCACTATTCACCAAAAAATAAAAAATTTCATAAAAATATAAAGAATATATCCTATAATAATATTGAAATTAAGAATTAAAAAATTAAATTATGTTCTTCAAAATCATTTTATAAATCTTTTTCTAATTTACATTTTAATTTAGAAATTCTATAAATCTATGTGCATTATTCTTTTGTTTGTTTGTAACAAAAATATTGTTTATTATAATTGAATATTGGGTGTAAAATTCATAAATATTTAAAAAATAACTTCTTAAAAATTATATTTTTTTTTCACTTCATGAATTGATGTTAGTGGTTATTTATCATATTTTTGTTAGTTTCTGGAATTTCTATAACAATTTTATGATTTCTCCAACGCACCTTCACAATTTGATTTGTTTGATTCTATAACCCATATTTTGTAGTTTCAATAATATGTATAGTATATTCCTTGTAGGATACATAATTTTCAAATTATATTTCATTAATGGTTACAAAATGATTTTATATTGGTATGTAGTACCTTAATAATGAGATATAGAAAATGTCATGAACTTTTGAGAGTCTAGGTGGCATTATCAAATGGTATTCCATTACACTAATTCTTTACTGAATATCAATAGGTCCAATATAAATGGGATTTAGTTTTCTTTTCGTTAAAAACATTAATACACCATTCCATATAGGTATATTTAATAAAAAATTATCTAATAATTTAAATTTTTAGATTAATCCTTCGATAATATGCATTACGCATTCTCCTACGTTGAGATATATTAATAAGTCTATAAATAGTTATAACATTTAACATTGTCTCCTAAACTTGTTTTTATCATAAAATATTAATTCACTATGTTCATCCTAACAAGCATGTGTACAAAATCATTCCCCATGTAACACTTCATACGGTTCTATTTTTATTCTCCAATTGCATCAATTATTATACTAAAATAACCCAATAATAAATACAAATATGATATAATTATAATGTACAATGAGAACAATCTCAAAATATATTATAATTTATTAATAAACCTTTATAATAATATATCTATCTTAGGATAAGAAGCAATGGTCAAATATAGCTTGGTGTCAATGTTCTTCTAAAAATAATTCTAGAATGTTGATGTAAACCCCAAGTCATGATCAAAGAAGATAAGAATACATGCACCATGGCTTCTCACACCATCATAAATATATATAAAAATAAGGAAATCAGGAGGATATTTTCCCTTATAGATAGAAAATGTATCGAATTGGTATGTGGATTAAAAATAAACCATACTGAATCAATCTTTCTTATTGTATTTTGAAATACGAAGAAAAATTACACAAAAAAAATCCAATTTCTACATAGAATTATTTTGAGCTAGAATGACTCATTTTGGATAATGTCACATAGAAATTACTTGTTAACAGAACAAGTATCCTGATATATAGTCTATAATTTTCCATTCCATATCATCCCATGAATGTTTTTATACCAATCCTATTTCATCATGGTGCTACCAGGGTGTATATTGAAATTTTTTCTATAAAAATGATCGAATAATTATCTTTTTATCTTAAGAATGTATTTAAAACATATATTCTATAAAAATTTCAATATTCCTCATTCATAGATGGATTCCACCAACATAGCATCATTAAAACATCAATTTTTCTAGAAAATTATTATAAAAACATATTCCGTAATAGTTTTCTCCAAAAAGTAGGGTATGGAGTATCATATATATAGATTTATGTTTTCCATTCCTTAATGACTCACATATATATCTATACTAAAACCATTAATATGGGATCATTATTTATCGTAATTTTGGAAAAAACACCATGAACATTAATACTCAACTCATTATCTATATAATATTCCACACTAATTTGGTTATGTATTTATAATTCGTATAAATTTTGTAATTATAGCCATCACCTTTACCTCATGTTATAATTATTTAAGGAAAATACATATTTTTAACCAAAAAATCTATTTAAATTTATAATTTATCCATAAAATAACATAATACCTCCTTATCCTGTATGTATATATTACTAAAACCAACTTTAGATCATGGTTTAGATAATAATGATTGTGGATACATAAGTTAATTGCTGTATAGGAGATGACATAGTCATTATATGTGAGAAAACATCCATTTCCCATCTTCAATGTATCAATATATGTCGCAAATACATTACTTCCTGATGGAAATGATAATAATGGCACATTGACTAACCAGAACATTAATTTTTCAAAAAAATTTACATTATTTATTCAATATGATCATAACCCTTTTACATGTCTGCTGGTTAAAGGGGTAAATGGATAATAACATTTTGGAATATATCATCGATAATACCATGCTAATCCATGGAAAATATATACCATGGTTATATTAAATGGTATTTTCCATTCCATTATTTAATTTTGATTTGACATAATAATTTTTAATCTATCATTAGAGATAATATTTCAATGATTATAATTTCCATTAATACTTGAATATTTAGTTTTTAGATTTTATTTAGATACGCTTTTACATATGGGTATTATGGTTGATTAAAAAATTTCACTTTATTCATCTTAATATTTTGTTTATATCATGATTTATGAATAAAAAAATAAATGAAATTATCAAGATAATACAAAAATACTCTATTCATAAAATATATAAAAATAAAGGATATATTATTCAATTAAAAGGCAATTACCATAGGATTTTATGGTTCATTCCTCAATTAAAATGTTGTGTCTGAATTATTATCGATATTTACTCATAGTTAATGATAACCAGAACGATGACCAATCATCTAAAGACATTTAGTTCCTTGTAGTTGATCAAACACGTTATAAATATAGGGAAGAGTATTCTTATTCTCCATATAAATGGAATTTATTTCCTTGTATTCAATTCAAAATTTCATAAGACCTTCTTTCTTTTCAGGAAAATTAATATTGGATTCCCATAATGAACCAATAGGGAGTAAAGTTCCCTTATCCCTCGAAAAAATGTAGTTTTTTCTTATGTTACACTAATTTCACTAAGTAAATAATTTATGAGGAAATAGATTTTTGTTTTCCTTTATAGTTGAGATTTATAGAAAACTAAAATTCATGCTGAGGTTGAGGTATAGGATATTCTTGAGAAAAAAAACCTATTTATTCATAAAAAATTGGTAAATCCTCAATGCTTAGAATAAATTCTCAATTCATAGGTTGTGGTTGTTCTCTATCACCAATAATTTCATTAACCAAACATATTAGAGGTGGATGTAGACATGATTTTCATGATGTGGTTTAATCTCTAATGTTTTTGTATTCCACATTAACTTTATGAATAATAACCTATTTCTCTTAGAAATAAATATTTTCAGTATAATTTTAATGAAAATCAATATAAATTATTATATCCATGTCAACTATTAGTATAATAATAATTTATTAAAATAGAGTACGTTTATGAATTATAAGGGGAAATTATAGAGAAATCATTGTTGTAATAATATTTCAATTTGGATTCTAACTTGATTAATACCCTCTATGGGTTCTAGGGATATATATAATTTTCATTGAAAGAATTTATTCTATAAAACAATGAAAATATATTGATTCCAGAAAATTATAAGATAAATATAAAGTTATTATCAATTCATACTCCAACACATCATTAGGAAATTCAACTGTAAATGTAGAAATCAAATAAGATTTCCTTTTTCCCCATAAAATATTCTATTAGAAGTTCTCTAGATGATTGGATCATTGGGTTGAATAATACCCCATATATTTACTACTAATTCACTACATAATAATTAATTCTATATTTTCTTATCATTCAAGAGAATTATGATCCTATTATTCATAATTTATATAAAATTATGATCTAATTAAGAAATTACCTAGATATTTCTCTAAATAAATAAGTATATTTTATAAAAAAATACCCACTATCATATTCTATAAATAATTTATTTTTTTGCTACACATATGACCTCTTATTTTATTATTTCCTTTGAATATATAAGACATAAGAAATTAATTCTAGATCATGAAGGAACATGATACTATATCAGAATATACTGAATGTGTTTGGGAATCTATTTCCCTTCAGTGGGTCAAGTAATATCCCATCAAATAAATTGAAATTATATCCTTACATATTAAATATGTAGTCAAAACAAGTAATGGATAATCATTTAATACTAGTCTCATACTCTGCAACAATTTATTTAATATTATTATATAAAATCAGGGCATCCTCAAAATTTCAGCATACTATTCTTTAGGAATGGATTTCTCAATGAATATTTATTCAAAATTTATCCATCCTATAATTATTATTTCTTCAAACACATTAGGGCTTTAGATATGTGAACACTATTGATAGATATATCAAATTAGAAAATATACTTCTAGAATAACAATTTCCCTTTCATTACATCCCATTTAATGGAATTTATTAATTTAAGACATAATCTCAAAATGGAAAAAATTATTTTTTTGTAGATTTTTTATAAAATAAAATTAATATTTATCCAATTTGGATTGAGGTGATGTTAAAAATAACATTTTTGATATCAGGTTTATAAAAATAATCTTTAAATCTAATAAAAATTATGTGAAATTTGAAAAACAAATCATTTAGAAATCTCACATTGAATGATGTTTACCATGTTATTTTATTTACAAAATTAACCGAGAAATATTTAAAATATAATATTTTCTATCCTCAATAATAGTAATAGATAATAAAATATTTGGAATTATGTTGACAAAATATTTCATCTTTCCCCATATGTTATATTAAAAACCCATGTGGAAAATGCTATCAACATCGGTTTTGGATAACAACAAACATGAATATCCAATGTTGAGCATTATCCACGTCAGTTCTTGTATAGAACATCATGGAATTTTACAGATTAGTTTAATAAAAATTGAAATATAGGAACTCAATTAAAATATGCAAAAAACTATCAATAAAAAACACTCTAAAATTATCATTTATTAAAAAACAATTTTATAAATACTTCATGTATAAAATTTATTTTAAAGATATACATAAATGATTCTAAATATAAAATTTATCCATATATAAAAAAATTGAAAACAAAATTTTAAGGAGGATAAATGTTTTATTTGTATATGATGTAACATCATTAGAAAGCAACAATATCAATGATTTTTATATTATTAAAAAATTTAATATTTTGATATAAAATAATAATAATAAAACAAACCACATTAAATTCATTGTTCAAATCTATTAGTATTATCTCACACATGCATCATAAAACATAATAACAACAGTCATCATTTATTTTTTGATGATGACACTACACATATAAAAAATTAACTAAAAAATCAAACATCTATATATAATTCAAAATAAATATCTTTAAATTTAAATTGTATTTACAAATATGTTTATTTATTTAAATATATTTGGAATATTAATTGATAATTAAACATCATTAATATTTTTTGATAACTTTAATTTTCATATATAAACATAAAAAATATAAAAAATGAACATAGAGTAAAAAAAATACTATTTTATCAATTTTCCCAACTTCTTTTGAACAAAATATAATAATGTGAAAAGAAAATTTCATGAATACCTATATAGGAAGGCGATGCCTAAATTTTAATGGACACTATAATTTGAAATTTTAATAATTCTTAATATTTTTATTAATATTAGTTCGTTATTTTTTTGTCATCATTCTTTTCAAATAATGGAAAAATATACAATATAAAATCCATATTTTAAAGTCCTTTACAAATTATTTTTACTGTAGCATTATCATTTTGATATAGTAGAACTGTTGAAATTAATTTTAGACACATTATATAATAAATTGTATTGATCTAATTTTAAAATATTTTAATAAAATTCCTAGTTAAATAAGTAGTAATTTAAATCACATGAAGACATATATATTTAAATATAGGAATGAAAAATTTAAAATGTACTAACATGGTAATCAATTAATATATATGAATGGTAAGATATTAGAAAATTAAAACATCTAATATATATTTTTTCAATATTCATAATTTTTATTATTTCTTTTACAAGTAAAATATTGTCAAATACTCATAAAAAGTCTCTAATAGAGAATAACTTTGGGATAATATTTTTATCGCATCTGAAATCCCAAAAGTATCTGTAGGTGTTTTTTTTGTGCCTTTTTATTCGTTTATAATTGTTCTTTTGGTTTGTATACTCTAAGATATTGTACATTTAAGAAAAAAAATATAATTAATTTTCAATAAGTAATTAATATACAAAAAACATAAATGATATACTAGGTGATGAATACAACTAGCTTGTTAGAGTAGAAAATTATCCACATAACCTTTAAATATAGTAACCTCTTCTTAGGAATTTACAGTAGAGCATTTTTACTAAAAATATTTTCTACCATTACTCTTACCTAAACCAACTACATATGATGGTGATATATATATAGCATACCAAAATACATACCTCTCAAAATGATTTAATATTTATACGGGGATCCCTGATATACAAATCAAATTAAAAGGTTGTGACTGAATGTGGAGGTTATAACAAACCTTCTCTGTAATACATATTATTCATTATTTATTGCATAAAATTACAGATAATAAAACACTAAATATCAAAAAATCTTTTTTCTTTAGTAAATAGGTACGTAGTATAACATATTAAACATAGGATAGAGGATCATTATTGAAAAAGTATTTCACATTCTTCTAAAATACTATATATTTTTATTCTACATTGGATAACATGGGGACAAAGTTAAATAGGGGTGGGATAGAAAGCCTTGTAAGGTAATAATAAAGGAATAATGTGATACATATAATACAATTTTCATATAAATGGGTAATTAATAGATTAGTAATCATAAAAATCATTAATGATATGAGACATGATATAACACGATAATCATAACATGAGCAATTTGGAAAAAACATCAAACATTGTATCATAATCACTGGTCCAAAGTAAATTTCCTATAAATAATGATTGACAGAGTCCGATGAAAGAATCAAGTTCTCTTCCAATCCCAACATGACATATTATAATACCAAACAATAGCTAATTCATTGGAAAACTATTTAATTTTGGACGCACCCATCAAATTCATTTAATTATCATGCTTTAGTGTGACACACATATCATAAAATATAGATTTATTGATTGTCCTAATTTATTCAATGATCAAGGAGATTGGAATACATACTTGTAAGTACCCAGTCAAAAAGTACATGTTCAAAATGGTTAAAACCCTTGATAAGAAATGATAATTGTATTAACTGCATAATGGTTTTTGCATGAAAAATCAGGTGATATTTTGATAGCAAAACAATGTCATAAAGACTAAAAAATAGGGTTGATGAGAGTGAATGGGGTCCTTAATTACATATAAATAAATTGGGAAGTAATAGTGACATGTTAAAATTTCCCAATATTAGAAATTGTTTATAGTAGGAATTTGGTAATAAAGAAACATGAATAATTAAAAGAATCCTAACAATATATCAGCACGGTAACGAGTGTACATAAAGTTTCATAGGATGATTAATCAGAGTTAAATGGGAATATCATTATTTATTCACTAAATAGACTGAATGGGGAATATGGAATAACATATCCCAATATAGTCAAAAAAATATAAGAGATATAACATAAAATATGTTCTTGAATTGATATGAGAAGAGAGAAATCCCTTGAGTGTGTGACTACAAATACATGGGAGTGGATTCTTGGGAGCTCATGGGAGCCTTTGTTATAATCTAAAGGGTGAATGGATTATTATAGACGTTCTAAAAGGATTTTTAGTGAATATAAAAGGATTATTGGATTGATTTATATAAAAAATGAGGGGGATTTCATTATTTTTTAGGATTTGGACTCTACGTAATAAAATAACCCAGAGCACAAACCATCCCGCAAATTTTTCCATTTTTTATACCGAATGGGAGTGGATATAATTATTTATTAATTATAATGTTTTAACATAATAAAATAATAACCTTTATTATGTGGAGGTGAGTCATACCCTCAAAGAAAATTATTTTCTAACAACAAAATATATTTATTACTTTAGATTATTGACAAAGGCTCTATTAAATTAAAAAAACATAAAATCACATTATATTAATTGGAAAAAATATAGTTGGTAATAAATAACTTTTATAGTATTTATTAAATCACATTTGGGTCATTATGTTGTCAAATTTCAAAAAGTATATTTATAGTGTATTTAATTTTAAACCGCAAATTCTACTATTTTAGAAAATTAATTAAAAATCACTATTGTATATTTTTTATATTAAAATTTGAATAATAATATTTATTTTATTTGAATAATTTTATAAATATTTGATTTTTCAATTTTAAAATAAAATTGATAAATATTAAGGAAAGATGGATTTTTTTGACAAGTACAGTTTTAAAACACATTTAAAAATTACACGACTTCATAAAAATTATATGAAAATTCTTTTTTATAAAAATAACCAATTTATTATTTTTTAATAACATATTTTTTATTTAAAAAATAAAATAATACTTCAAATAAATTTCAAAATTGAATTTGAAAATTATCCAAATTAATATTTGTTTATTTACAAAAAATAAATATATTTTATGAAGTAAAAATAATAGAATTAAAGTGAATCAATTTTTATTTAAAAATTGAAAATAATCATATCTCTAGTTTCTTGAAACATATCCCTTTAATACATCTGATAACTCCCTATGAGTATAGTGTACAACGGTGTGACGTTTGTGTGGTGGATCAACATACAATGTTTGGGTTGTGATCTCGAAGATATTGAAATTCTCCCATAAATTGGTTTTCACATACTTAAGTAGTTAGATCAAATTATGGGATTGGTAAAAGTATAATCCTATAGAATCAGTCTTCCTCATATTCATAGTTAAATGGGTTTCATTGGGTATAATTCTAATGGTCCAGGCCTACACATCTTTTGTCTGTGTCAATTGGATTTTCCAAAAAGCTATATTTATATTAGCCTTGTCAAAACTGTTAAAACGCTATATTATCAATGATAATGATTATTTAATGGGTTCTACTATATCCCAAATAAGTTTATGTGTTTTTTAAAAGAATATTACATAATAATACAATTATTTAAATTCTAATGGGAATTTTATTTATTAAAGTTTGAGTTGTTACAATCATCCCCCCTTATGAAATTTTTCCCTAATAATTTTAATTTGCCACACTAGAATAGAAGAGGATAACTCCATTACACCACTAGATTTAGTTTCCATAAATCTTCTTTAAACATTTGGTTTCTCTATAACAATTTTATAAGGTTAATTGTCTTATTTTGTTGAGATTGATCTTTACTATCAAATATCATCACCAAATTATCCTCATAAAAAAATAATTCTCCAGTGGCACCACCTATTTATTGAGTATATGTGAGGGGTATAGTATAAAATTTCAAAAAAAAGATACATGTAATAAATCACGTACATGAGATAATATTGGTGGGAATGCTAATTGATAGTCCACTACTCCAAGGAGATACGAGATCACAAAAGGGGATGATGTATGTTGGACACTGGTATCCCTTCATCCAAAATCGCATTAATTTATTCCTTGGATATTTGTAAGGGAATACCATGTCAACACCCTTAAACTCAAGGTCTCTTCAAATGTTTTATTTGTTGATATTTTCTTATCTTTGTGATTTCATAATGTGCTTCTGAATTTTTTCCCTTCTCTACCATTTCATCTAACTTATAATGTTCTAACAGTTTATATTCACTGAGTTCATCCCAACCTGATGGTGTTTTTCATCGGTTCACATAATGGAATTCATATGGAGAAACTGGGATGCTCTAGTGGAAACTATTCTTTCCGAGGAAATCAAACTGAGGTATATGCGGGTCCCTTTAACATTAAAGTCCATACAACATTCATGCGACATGACATCTAGTGTATAAATAGTCCTCATAGATTTTGAATCAGTTTGAGGATTATAGGTCATACTGATGTTTAGCTATGTTTTTAGAGCATGTAAGATACATTTATAGAACAGGGAGGTGAATCACATATCACAATTGAATAAAATTAATTGTGATACTCCATGGAGCATTAAAAATTCATTGATATATATACATGAATGTTGATCCCACAAGAAGTCAAATCAAATTTAAATAAAGTTAGTTTCCATGGTGTGAATATCCAAAACAACCCATATAGCATTTTATCCCCAAATGTATTCATAATTCTTGAGAAAAATTTTGTTATAATGATTTCCCATTTCATTGTTGGTATGGGAAATGGATTCATCATACCCATATACATCTTCTTTAAAGCCTTCAATTGCTAATGTACTAGGCACTTTGATGTACATACAACAATCTTCTTCTTCATATTATCCCACCCATAGTGTTTAATAGATCTCGATAAATATTTTTCATTCCAAGGTGAATGGAGAAAGTCAAACTCGGTGCTTTATCTATAAATTCATTATTTATCTCCTAATTTTATGGATCACATAGTCTTGAACCAAATTTTACAATTCCTTCTTCATTAAAATTTTACTCTAAGGATTTATCGATCCTTGTAGTTTATTATTTTTTTAAACTCCTACATCAATACATTGATAATCCAATATCTTATCCACAAGGTATGGTTTCCCAATCATTTGGGAAATTGTTGATGATGTTCCTTCCTTTATGATTCTCATATCCATCTATTCCAAATATATGATGATTAAATTACTCTAAATAATCACTAATTATTGAATTTTCAGATCATTTCTACTTATAGAATCCTCCACATGATTCTATATTTAGGATTTTAGTGAGTAGTTAGCTCATCATCCATGGTCATATCTAACCATCATCATTGCCACATATTTATCTCCTTATATAAGAATAATAAATGAAGTTCTTAATCAATATATATTTTACAATTTTCCCAAAGAGATAATGCGACCTCAATTTCAATGATAATATCACTATAAAAAACATTAGATCATCCATTGGGTAGTTCAATTCGTGAGATTTCAACTGTATTGAACCATATTCTATGACTTTATTCATCTACATTAACACACATCCCAATCCATGCATTGAAGACTTACTGAATAGTCTGTCAATTTCACCACATGTAGGTTTTGTAAGCACATGGGAATTAATAATCCCCTTTTTAAACTCATTATTCTCTCTTCACATTCATAATTAAAATGAAACTTGAATCCCTTATGAGATAGCTTGGTTAGAGGTGTAGAAATAATGAGAAATTTATCACAAATCAATGATAGTTACCAACAAATCCAAGAAGAAAACAAATATTTATCATTGTTGTCGGACATGGTTCAATTTTATAAGGGTACTAGAATATCCCATTTCATGTGATGATATGTCCCAAAAATGTGACTTAATTCAACTAAAACACACATTTTCTATACATTTCATGATGTTTACCCTTTTTCAAGGTCATTAGAATAGTTCTCAGAAGCTCTTTATAATCCATCATTGTTTTAGAGTATATTAGAATCAATAATAAAAATTTTACCTCAAATTTGGTTAGTTAATCTCTAAAGACACCATTTAGAAAGTCCAGGAATATTTTTGGAGCATTACTAAGGCTGAATGGAATTTTCATTAACTCATAGTGCATGTACCATGTAGAATAGAAGTCATAGGGATAACCTTTTTATTCCACCTAACATGGTAATTTCTATTCTGTATATCATCCTTGGATTATTATTGAGCTCATGGTAGTCAACGAATAGGATAATTGACCCATCCATATTCTTGAGGAAGAGGACTGGTGCACCCCCTGGTGAAGCACATGAGTGTTTGTAGCATCTACCAAGATTCTCCTATATTTTTTTCTTGATCTTCTCATGTTCCACAAAAAACAGTCTATATAGAGTCTTATATAATGGTAATTCCCTAGGTGAAATACCGATTCAAAACTTAACCTATCAGTGAAGAGAAAGACCATGAAATTCCTCAGGAAATGCATCTGCATGTTCCCTAACCATAAAAATGTCCTCAAGAATACTTCTTTTTATAGACTCAGTTATTTGAGATAGAAACGCTTTCATATATGTCAATAATATCTATTCTTGGGATACTAGTTCCAAAGAATATTCATCCTTCTCCTTGAACTTATATAAAATCATGGGTCAATTTACAATACAAATAGTGATTTTTTATCACAAAAATTAATGTTTTATCTATAGAGGAGAAAGCCAATATGTACACAAAATTATATCAAATTACACCAATGGGAGTTGTTTCCGATGATTTCTCTGGGGCGCGCGTGTTTGTTTTCTTGAGGATGAAAGGCATAGATCTGTTTCCCTGCATTCCTACTTTCCAAAGACGGGTGGCATACATTCCTTGTTCAGGGACATTATATCCTTGAACGAAACAGGATAATAGGATATCAGTTCTTCCTTCTATTGATTCCTCCTCAAAACTTGTCACCTAGTATCTTTCTCCCTATACACTTAAGAGGTTGTTCATGAATCTATTCATAGTGTCATATCTTCATGGACACCAGTTAATTAAACTACATATGTCAGGACTTTCAAAAGGGTTCGGCTAGAGAAGAAACCTTCAGTTGGGGGAGTAGTCATGTCAGAAATCACTGGTATGTTTGGACGATGGAACACTAGCACATCAAGGTTTCTTCCCCTTATTATAAGATTTCTCAAGGTCATTGAAGCTTGAGGCATCCCGCGTCTAATGGGAGGAATTATATTCAATAGGCATGTCTTTGATGTTTTCCTGAGCTTCCCATGTTAAAAATAGGGTATGCCGCATGTTTATCATCCAACAGTGTCAGATTAGACAGATCAGAGCACTATCTAGAGTGGATCAGATGAGTGTAACCCCTGGAGGACACACTGATGTAGGTGGGTTGACATGACCTCACTGGGATGTGGCTTCCCGGGTAAGAATCAAGATAGATGATGGGGTGATGAGTGAAATGGGTCGTGAATGGGATGGAACCATCGTGGGGATGATGGTAATGTTGGGAATTAGTCTTAGGGAGGCTTCCTACGTATCACTGTGGTAGGGAATCAATGTCTTCATAGTTCAATAGGGTGATGGGATGCCTAAGGAGGCGGTTCGTGAGAACGGACGCGTGGATTGGACCCAGAGGAAGTGGAATCTCTAGGATGGGGCATGAACATCCTGAGAGACATAGGCTCCAGGGAAGGGTCGGGCGATGAGGTTGAATTGGGTTGTACACATAGTAAAACATGTCGATGATGTGTATGGGGCTTATGTGTGGTTAGCAGCCCGGGTTGGTCTGATTCCACTAGGACAGACCAAATATGTTGGTCCCAGTGAAAGAGAGTACAATGGCTTTCCGCTTAATAGGGGACGTTGTGGCTTACCAATGATTGAGATACAGCGACTGAATACTTATTGAGGGGCACAAAATCTTACCTGTGACCGGGGGACACAACAGATTACCGATGTGTGGGTTTTATAGTTTTACGTTATGTGGGATGAAGGTGGACCGAACTGAATAATGACCTGGGGTCCAGATGGATGGTGTGGTGAAACCGACGTGAAGGGGGTCGGAACCAATGGGTGGTGGTCTTGATCTTTGTGGAGGCTTCTTACCTACCCTAAATTGGAAAGGATCAATGACCACGTAGTTTAGGTATGGGTGTGGGGATTACACTCTAGGCTGCCCAACATATTGGTGAACCGACCTGTATGGGGTCGGAATGACCGATAGTTGGGTTTGAACCTCAAGGAGGCCTCCTACGTACCTTGCCTTGGTAGGGATCAAATTCCACATAGTTCAAGGTTGTCAGAAATGACGTGAAGGTGGTCAGAACCAATGGGGTGTTGTGATTGAACATCTAAGAGGCTTCCAACATACCTCGCCTTGGAAATGATCAAAGACCACGTAGTTTATGAGGGTTGGTTGAACTGAAATGAAGATGGTTGGGAAAAATTTGGATGTGGACATGAACATTAGAATGGCTTCCTATGCACATTTCAATGGCCAAGTTCAATTTCCACGTAGTTCGGTTGTGGCTGGGGGGCTTACACTCTAGGCTGCCCAAGGTGTTGGTGAACAGACGTGAAGATGGTCGGAATGACTGGGTGTTGGGCTTGAACCTCAGGGAGGCTTCCTACATACCATTCCATGGAAATGATCAAAGACCACTTACTTCCATTATGGGTGTTGGTCTTACACTCTAATCTTCCCATGGTGTTGGTGAACCGATGTGATGATGGTCGGAAGGACTGGTTGTTGGCCTTGATCCTCGTGGAGGCTTACTATGGACCATACCATGGAAAGGATCAAAGTCCTCATAGTTCAGGATGGTGGTAACTGACCTGAAGTTTTTCGGGACCAATGGTTGTTGGGCTTGAACCTCATGGAGGCTTCCAACATACCTTGCCTTGGGAATGATCAAATTCCACGTAGATCAGTATATAGGGGAACTTGGGGGTTACGCTCTAAGGCGGCCCAAGGTGTTGGTGAACCGACGTGAAGGGGGTCTGAGCTACCAATGGGTGGTGGGATTGAAACTCAGGGAGGCTTCCTACGTACCTTTCCTTGGCATGGATAAACATCCTTGTTGTTTAGAATGGGAGTTTGGGATTACACTCTAGGCTACCCATGGTGTTGGTGAACCGACATGAAAGGGGTTGGAGCAACCTTTGGGTGGTGGGCTTGAACCTCGAGGAGGCTTCCTATGTTCCTCACCTTGGAAAAGATCAAATACCTCATAGTTATGGTTGGGTGTGCGGCATAAACTCTAGCATTCTCTGTGAGGAGTGGGCGAACTGATGTCAAGATGGTCGGAATGACCGGGTGTTGTGATTGAAACTCAGGGAGGCTTCCTACGTACATTGCCTTGGCAAGGATCAAAGACCACATAGTTCAAGATAGTGATTGGGGATTACACTTTAGGCTACCCAAGGTGTTGTTGAACCAACGTGAATATGGTCAGAACAACCGAGTATTGGTCTTGAACTTCAGGGAGACTTCCTACGTACCTGGACTTGGTAAGGATCAAAGTCCCATAGTTCACGATTATGTTTAGGCCTTACACTCTAGGATGCAAGAGGAGGATTTCAGGGATGATGCTTACTCTAAACCCATGTGAGTCATGCTCGGTGTGAGAACAAATAGGCAGCATGGACCAGATGATCACATCGTAAACGGTAAATCTGTGGGAAGTGAAGTGGGGCTTACAGGTAGTCAGTGGCCCAAAGAGGAAACTAGGGTTTACGTGTGGTTAGTGGCCCAAAGGGGAAATAGTTTCATACGCATGGTTAGCGGCCGAAATATGAAATAAGGGCTTACGCATTGTTATCATCCCAGGAAGATGGAGATTGGGACTTACTCTATGGGTGGAGGCCCGGATGGTGGCAAAGCCCAGTGGGAGAGGGATTTAGCACCAAATTAAGGAGGGGCATGGATGATGCCTCCTACAAGAAAATCTAGTTGATCACACCAAGGTGGTCTCCCTATCCCCGCAGAAATACACCGCTCTGATGAAGAGGATCTCATTACATGTGAGGAAATATCTCACTCATGTGGAGACTGATGGGCGTAGAGAATGTTTGAGATGGGGCACCCCGCGTGTAAGGCATGGGGTTAGGTCACAATTTAACATCATGTGTTGAGGATGATGGCTCTTTATAACTTAACATCCTCTATCTCGGACAAGGGAGGGTTCAATCCGCACCCCAAGGACTTACATAACTGTTACCCTCTACACCTTGGTGAAGATAAGGGACATGTATTTTGTAACACATTAATCTTCGATGGTACGCTTCTCCTTCAATAATGCAATGGCTTTTATTGTACGCAAGTTCGAGATTCTAATACACTGTGACCAATGAAAGTAGCAGTTATGAATAGTGATACCCACCTTTTGAAATTATATAAATTCTATATTTAAAAATGGACTTCATTTTTGGATTTGGAATATCGAAATTAGCCTATGTTGAATTTTTCATATTTTTCAGAGAACTTCCAATTTTCGATGAATAGTGAAAAATATCTAAATTTTTTTTTAATAAAAAACATTTATAGTGATAAATTATACTATTGAGTGGTTTTAATTTATATTCAGAATATATTTTTACCATTTTATCCAATGGTGGTCATCAGAATTAATTTCACTTTGAAATTGGACATAAACAATTGTCAATCTTTTGATATATATTGTTTCTTAAAAAATGCTATTTATTATGACATTCAGAATTAATTATTAAATTAATTAATTCAACTTATATGTTTTGAATTTTCTAAAATAGACATCATTTTTGAATTAGGAATATCCAATATAGCTTAGGTTAATGTTTTGGTATTTTTCTAAAAAACGACAATTTTTTATGAATAGTGAAACCACAAAGTGGTAGTTAAAAAACTAATTTTTCATTTAAATTAAACTTTACCACCTCTGTGATTTGAATTTCAAAAATCCGACATACATCATTTTAATTAGGAAGTAAAATGTGGTTCAATGGGATTAAAATAATTTTTCGTGAATTGTAACATTTAAGTTCTATTAATCACGATTAAAGGTAATTAGTGTAATTTAATGTAAATATAATGTTATAATAATATACAATTACCTTTACAATTGTCATAAACTTATTTTATGAGTCATGTCCGACCATGGAAATCCACGGGTCAACTTGGGGGGCCCATGGAGCCACTTGGGTAAAAAAATGACATTAATAACTTTTTATTTAAAGTAAAAATAAAAGTGTCACAAACATCTATTGTTTTACGATAACAATTTTTAAATGGGGTTATACAAATAATATTTCTAACTATAAATACTCATTGGAAATATAGAAATATTTCCTACATCATGGTTTTTTTTAATTTTTAGACATTAAATAATTTAAATTTCTTATGACACCATGATGATGCAGTGATTACCTCATTAATTAATGAATTAAATAAAATGAAAAGATAATGTAAAATATAAGACTTACACATGTCAAAAACCTATTTGATGAGTCTATTTCGAACCCTTATCACCTTATCCTCGAAATATATAATTATGGGACCTTTAAAATCCGATACTCATTATATAATAAAGTAACATTTCTTGATTTTCCAAGAGTGCCCCTACTCTCCTCTTATAAAAGGCCCCCACCTCTACCACCTAAATCGCACCATAAATGATTTTTGGCTCGTCCAAACTCTTCCCAAATACCCTCTCAACATTCCTCCCTTCATCCTAGAAGCCTTACCTTAGGAATTATTCTCTTCAAGAAAACATTTTGTTTCAAACGGAGGGGAGTTACCCGATTTTAAGGTAATGTCTTCTCTTTTGTTGATTTGTTTTATTTTGCTTCTCCAACCCCCTAAACAATTTTTATTATTTTTCTTTCGTAACAACACCAGTATCCAAAATATACTTGGATGTTTTTATGATATGTATTTTATTTACATTTAGACACTCGTCTAATGGTTAAAGAACATACCATTTCTGTGGGTGGCGAATTACTACCTCACGAAACGATGACTGTTCAATATTTTTTTAACACCTCTCATGGTGGCCATTATGATGGAAATATTTTTATATATGATATGTATTATGTTTATGTTTTCCATATGCTTCTTTAATTTTTATTTATGGCATACCTTTATGATTTCCATTATGGGTAAACACGATAATTTCATTTTAGAAAGTGCAGACTACCGCCCCCTCAACGTGATTTGAATCATTAATTTCATATGTGGGATGTATAAAGGATGGAGTAAATGATATTATATATTATATTATACTGTAATTATAATATACCATTATATAATTATGATTTCATTCCATTAAATACGAAATTTAAATGAAATTAGCATTCATGCGTACGTACTGCTTACTGTATCCATGAACGGTGCATTTCATTTCTTACATCTAAATGTTATGTAATATTATAAATGCATTTATATAATGGATATATATTATATATATTATATCGAAATCATTAATACAATTAATTATATAATGGATATTTTACCACATAAACAACCTCTATTTATAAGAACTTAATTTTTGACTCAAGTACCAAATATCAAAAAAACGACCGTTATTAAATTAAATAATTACATAATGTTCACAACATGGTAATAAGTGATATAAAAGGAATAATGAACTTGATAAAGGTTATTAAGGAATTATAAATTAATTTTAGTTTATTATTCAGGAGATTAAAGATCGATCGAGTCAAGTTGGACACGAAGTAAGGGACTTCGTCTCAATCTCCTTTCATTGAGGAATATTTTATTTTATACACAACTTTCTTTTATGATCTGTATAAACCCGTTTGACTTTTACTTTTATTCAACATGAATCTTTTTATAAGAAGAGTTTTTACGAAACGACAAAAGGAATGTTTTGTCTTACGTACGCGGCGACAATGACTTATCAGCCACCGTGACCAATATTTGAGTTTCAACTTCCTCTACAAGCCATAACTTTTTTAAAATGAAAAATAAATACCACATTTTATATTTATTTTATTTTGGTATTGAAAATTGTTTTGATAATGTTATTATTATATCAATGTGTTGTATTGATATCTTGTGATTTAAATGTGAAAATGTTATGTTTCCTTAATGCATGTTTTATGTGATACGATTAGGTTATGGTTTATAATATGTTTAAAAATTTTCATATAAGGAATTCATTGGACTTAATATGTGATGGGTGAAGCCCACTATAGCTCCTAAATGCATCGGTAGGCCTCATGAGACAAACTAGTTTCTTCTCAAAAGGCCTTGAAAAAATCTTATTTGTAGTCTTGGCACAAGGCCTTGACTATGTGGTTATGATAGTCTGGAATTATGCATTCCATCATTATGAAAGTGGTAATTGATATTGCATGTGATTATTAGACTAGTAGAATATCCATGTGAATAAGTAAATGGAATTATTTCATTTTATTTTTACCATATTATGATGAATTTCATGTTTAAAAGATGTTTGTTTTAGTTATACATTGCCTTAAGTGTTTATGTTTATTTATGAAAGTTTCTGCTGTATTGTTATCCTTACTGAGCATCTGAGATCACCTCTTTAAATGTTTTAATTTTTCTAGGATGTGAAGTAGTATTTTATGAATGACCTCTAGGGATAGTATGAGTGTGGACTATGGAGACTATGTTATTGTGATTTTTTACTTTATGATGTAATGTAAGAATTATGAATATATATAGTGTTCCCAAGGATACTAAACTAATCGGTCATTCGAGAATTGATCTTTTGTGATCATTCCAATGTTATTTAATAATGCACCAACTATGGGTAACTAGGCTCGGTGTATTATAGTTGGCATCAGAGGTAGTTTAGAACTAACCTTGGAAGCTAGATTTAGAAAAACTCTGATTAGAGCACATAGCCCAAAGATAGACATTAAGGATTAGTATAGAATAACTTCCTAGAATTTTGATATTATATAGATATTTTGAGTTTTCCACGAAATAAATCCATGTCTGGATATGAGAAGGTAGAGGCGGCTCTGGCCCAGATGTACCTAGGGGTAAAACCTAAAAACACCACTTTGAGCTAGACTCGAACATGAACTGGTGCACGACAATGGGCCTTGATGCACTCTTGTTACGACACTCCCATGGGATATTATTAGGATAATTCTCATTTTCATTATAAACAATTGTGAAGGGTTTGTGAGTATATACTTCCTCAAAGAAAACAATTTTATGATTATGGATTATATCCATAAAATGTTCAATTTATGTTAAGTGTTTTACAAGTGTGGAATTATGTATTTCGAATCATAAACTAATCTAGTTTATGATATTGTTTAGAAATGGCGCCTAGTGGAAGGAATGGAAATCATATCAATACATGCACTCCATGTAGGGATTTCCCTCCTGCTCAAGATAATTATATAGTAGATGGTGATACAAAGGGTGCTGATCATCTTATCACTATACTGGGACAACTCACTCAGGTTATGAATAAAAACCTTACTTGTATGGAGAACCCAGATCTACAAAGTGGAGGATCAATGTTAGACCGCTTCAAGAGGCAACAACCACCAACATTTAATGTTGGTACAAATCCATTAGTTGTTGAGCAATAGATAAACTCCTTAGATAAAATATTCCACGCCTTGGGGTGTAGCTAAAGGGAAAACGTTTTCATGGCAGTTTACCGCCTCACTAGAGATGATGATCAATGGTGGTCATTGATTCAAAATACAAAGGAAGAGGTAGAATTATCATGTATGTAATGGAGAGAGTTCAAATATCTTTTATTAGAAAAATACATTCCTCATGACCGTTGAGCAGATATGGAAAAGAAATTTCTGATTCTCAGGAAAAAGGAAGATGAGAATGTCGCAATGTATGAGTCCACCATTACAAGGTTAGCAGGGTATGTTGCATATTACATACATAACCCAAGAAGTAAGATTTATCGTTTATTTGATGGGTTAAAACCATTTATCCATCGAGAATTGGTCTCACAATTCTTCTCGTCATATGAAGACATTGTCTCGTGTGCAATCAAGACAGAAAAGGAATTCTCTAAGTCTTATGAAAACAAAGTAAAGCAAGAGAAGAAGAGAACAGTGGAACAAGAGACAGATAAATGGAAAAAGGGAAAAAAAGATTTTCCATTATTTGATAATTGTGGGAAGAATCACCTCGGTACTTGCCTAAAAGGAATGGGAGTTTGTTATAAATGTGGAGGAAAAGAACACCATGCTCGTGATTGCAAGGGAAAGAAAGAGGCTATCAATGTTGAATGCTACAATTTTAGATAAAGGGGGTATTATACGAATGAATGTCCTAAGAGTCAAGTAAAATTACCTCAGAAAAGGCCAAGGGATCAAGGCCAAGCTCATGCTGTTACAACAGATGAAGTTGAATAATTATTGTATTTGTGTTTTTGGACTCAAGAACTATATTATGGTTATAATAATAATGTGAAATGTATATAAGTATTGTACTACAATACTTTTTATTTTCATTAATGTTTCAATATGATGAAGGTAATCATATTTTTATAATGAGACAATAAGATAAACTTTACTTTTTTGGGGAATATGATGTTACAATTGATTTTGGATTTTAGAGAGCTTTAAACAATGTCTGGACAGAGGTATATTAGATATCAATAAAGGTTGGAATGGATTAAGTTGAACTTTGGATAGTATTTCTTATGTTTAAAACATTTCTGATGATTATTTTTGGAATATTATTAGGAAAAGGACAACTTGCAGGTCTGGGGATAACCCGTCTCGTCCGACAAAGCTGCAGGAATCGAACCCACAACCATAGTGCGACATGCCTTTATTACCTAACACTAGCCTACATGAAGTAACTTGTTATTAAAAAATAGTTTTCATAATCTAAATGGTATTTGTTAATATTTTTAACCTTGTATGATTATGATAAATATAATATTTTTGAGTTATATTATCTTTTTGAGTGAACGATGGGTTTGTGGTAAAAATTTATTAATGAAGGAAATTATACGTGAAAAGTATGTATATTTACTTACGTTATAAGTAAATCTCTTAAATAAATTCCTCAACTGTATGAAAGGTAACATAAAACAAAAACATTGTCAGTTAACTTTTCCTATTGGGGAATCAATGATCATTTAACAAATCACAAGTTTGTGATTTTCTTGTAGTTAACTTTCTCTAATCCTATTATCTACAACTCTCTATCAGACCTTGATGGTTTTTTCTCCTCCATATCCATGTTTTCATATAATCCTAGTTTGGGCTATCTTGGGTGACCTTTGTACTTCTCTTTCATTCTTTTAAAGTTATATTTTTATTAACCCTATTTCATATATGGGTTTTACACAAAGTTATTTTCTATTTTCAACCTTTTATTTTCGAAGAACATTTTCAAATTGCGATAATGAAATTTATTGAAGGTGGTAAGAATGTAACACCCCAAGCTTCCATAGTACGCTTCTCCTTCAATAATGCAATAGCGTGCATTGTACGCAAGTTCAAGATTCTAATACAACGCGACCAATCAAAGTAGTAGTTATGTATAGTAATACCCACTTTCTGAAATTATATAAATTTTATATTTCAAAATAGAGATTATTTTTGGATTTGGAATATAGAAATTAGCCTATGTTGAATTTTTGGTATTTTTCCGAGAACTTCCAATTTTCAATGAATAGTAAAAAATACATAAAAATATTTTTTTAATCAAAATAATTTATAGTGATAAATTATACTATTAAGTATTTTTAATGTATAAATAGAATATAATTTAACAATTTTATCCAATGGTGGTCATTTGAATTAATTTCACATTGAAATTGGATATAAACAATTGTCAATCTTTTGATATATATTGTTTCTTAAAAACACGCTATTTTTTTGTGACAACGGAAATTAATTATTATATTAATTAATTAAACTTATATGTTTTGAATTTGTAAAATAGGCATCATTTTTGAATTAGTAATATCAAATATATCTTAGGGTGAATTTATCGTATTTTTCAGAAAAAATACAATTTTTTATGAATAGTGAAACCACTAAGTGGTAGATAAAAAACTAATTTTTCGTTAAAATTAAATTTAACCACCTCTATTATTTGAATTTCAAAAATACTACATACATCATTGGCATTAAGAAGTAAAATTTGGTTCAATGGGATTAAAATATTTTTTGGTGAATAGTAACTTTTAAGTTCTATTAATCGTGATTAAAGGTAATTAGTGTAATTTAAGGAAAATATAATGTTATAATAATATGAAATTACACTTACACTTGTCCTACCCTTTTTGTATGAGTCATGTCCGAACAAAAAAAATCCATGGGTCATCTTGGGGGCCCCATGGAGCCACATGGGTCAAAAAATGCCATTAATAACTTTTTATTTAAAGGAAAAATAAAAGTGTCACAAACATATATCGTTTTACTAAAGAAATTTTTATATGGTGTTATACAAGTCATATTTTTGACTATAAATAGTAATTGGAAAGATAATAAAATTTCCTACCTCATGGTATTTTTTTATAATTTTTAGACAATATATAATTTAAATTTTTTTGACACCATGATGATGCAGCAATTACCACATTAATTAATGATTTAAATAAAATCAAAAGATAATGAAAAATATAAGACATAAACCTGTCAAAAAACTATTTTATGAGTATATTTCTAACCCTTATCACCTTATCCTCAAAATATATAATTATGGGACCTGTAAAAATCCGAAACCCATTATATAATAATGTGACATTTCGTGACATTCCAAGAGTGCCCCTCCTCTTCTCTTATAAAAAGAACGTACCTCTACCACCTTATTCACACCATAAAAGCCTATTGTCTCGGCCAAAAACTACCCAAATAACCTATCAACATTCCTCCCTTAATCCTAGAAGCCTTACCTTAGGTAGAAAGCTCTTCAAGAAACAAATTTGGTTCAAGCTGAGGGGAGTTACCAGATTTAAATGTAATGTCTTCTCTTATGTTGATTTGTTTTATTTTTCATCACCATCCCCATAAACACTTTTTATTATTTTCTTTTGAAACAACACCAGTATCCTCAATATACTTTGATGTTGTTATGAGAAGGATTTTATTTACACTTACACACACCTTCGCCTATTGGTAAATGAACATACTATTTCTGTGGGGGGCGAATTACTGCCTCACGAAACGATTATTGTTCAATCTTCTTTTAACACCTATCATGGTGGCCATTATGACAGAAATATTTTTATATATGATATATATTATTTTTATTTTTTCTTTATGCTTCTGAATGTTTCATTTATGGCATACCTTTATGATTTCCGTTATGGGTAAATGTGATAATTTCATTTTATGAAGTGCGGACTACCGCCCCCTCAAAGTGATTTGAATCGTTAATGCCATATGTGGGATGTATAAAGGATGGATTAAATGATATTATATATGATATAATACTGGAATTATAATATTACTTTATATCATTATGATTTCATTCCATTAAAAACGAAATAGAAATGAAAGTAGCGTTCAAGCGTACGTACGGCTTTCCGTCTCCATGAATGGTGCATTTCATTTTTTACATCTAAATGTTATGTAATATTATCAATGCATGTATATACTGGATATATATGAAATATATGATATCTAAATCATGAATATAATTCTGGATATAATGGATATTTACCACATGAACAACTTGTAATTATAAGAAGTTTATTTTTGTCTCTAGTACCAAATATCGACAAAACGACCATTATTAACATAAATAATTACATAATTCTCATAACATGGTAATAAGTGATTTAAAAGGAATAATGAACTTGAAAAAGGTTCTTAAGATATTATAAATTAACTCTATATTATTATTCATGAGATTAAAGAACAATCGAGTCAAGTCAGACATGAGGTAAGGGACTTCGTCTCAATCTCCTTTCATTGAGGGATATTTTATTTTATACAAAACTTTTTTTATGTGGTTTATAAACCCGTTTTACTTTTACTTTTATTCAGAAGGGATCTTTTTTTTACGAATCATTTTTAATAAATGATAAAAGGAATTTTTTGTCTTACATATGCGGCGACAACGAATTCTCCGCCGTCGTGACCATTATTTGAGTTTCGGCTTCCTCTACAAGACATAACTTATATTAAATGAAAAATAAATACCATGTTTTACAATTATATTATTTTGGTATTGAAAATGGTTTTGATAATGTTTTTATAATATCAATGTGTTGTATTGATATCTTTTGATTGAAATGTATAAATTTTATGTTCCCTTTATGCATGTTTTATGTGATTCGATTATGTTATGGATTATGATATGTTTAAACCTTTTCATATAAAAAATGCATTGGACTTAATGAGTGATGGGTAGAGCCCGATATAGCTCCTCGATGCATCGGTTGGTGTCATGATACAAACTAGTGTCTTGGCACAAGGCCATGACAAAATCTTATTTGTAGTCTTGGCACAAGGCCTTGACTATGTGGTTATGATAGTCTGGAATTATGCATTCCATCATTATGAAAGTGGTTATTGATATTTCATGTGATTATTAAACTAGTAGAATATCCATGTGAATTATTAAATGGAATTATTTCATTTTATTTTTGTATAAAATGCTGAAGTTCATGTTTAAAAGGAATTTGTTTTAGTTATACATTGCCTTAAATTTTTATGTTTATTTATGAAAGTTTTCGCTGTATTGTTATCCTTACTGAGCCTCTGAGCTCACCCCTTTCAATGTTTTAATTTTTCCAGGATGAGAAGAAGTATTTTATGAACGACCTCCAGGGATAGTATGAGTTTGGACTATGGAGACTATGTTAATGTGATTTTTTACTTTATGGTGTAATGTAAGACTTATGAATATATCTAATGTTTCCAAGGCTACTAAACTAATCGGACTTTTGAGACATGATATTTTTTATCATGCCAATGTTATTTAATAATACACTGACTCTGGATAACTGGGGATGGGGTGTTACACAGTGCCATGGCTAAGGGGTGTTATAGAGTGAACCAATTGGTGGTGTGCGTAGCGTGGCCATGCGAATAAGCTATAGTCGTTATCATGCTTATGTTAAAAAGCATGAGGTGAAGCAAAAAAACAAAAAATATCATCCAACTGAATTTGAAATTGCTTCGTGAAAACATGAAGGGCCATATGGGAAAAGGAGTTGTAGAGCAAAGGGGTTCACTGGTAGAATATTTGTGAAGCTATGGTGCCCCATGATGTAGAGGGACTCCGCAAAGGGATGTGCTTCATATGTTTAGTCACATAGGCTAGGTATAAGGAATATTTGCATATGGGAGGATCTTCACGAAGTGGAATGATATTCACGAAGCAATGACTCCTGAAGCAAGAGTACCTTGCAAATCATAGCATTATGAATCCTTGTGCTTCACGATGCAAAGTGACCCAACGTTGGCACATGGGTGACATGTGCCTGGAGGGTGCTTCGCGAAGGGTATGTGCTCCACAAAGACCTGATTCCCCTTGAAGATCTCCTTCTTCTGCAAAGACCTGTAGGGTTCACAAAAGTAATCCCTCTCAGAAGAGGGGCTCAATTAAGTCCCTATGTGAGGTACTTCATGGAACAAAATTACCTTGAGGAGCTCATGTTTCACAGAGTAGGAACTTATTCATGATTCGGGAGCAAGGAAGGAGAATGGTCGGAGAGTACATGGTTGGGCTTGAGGGGAGGCCAGTATTTATAAAATAGAGGCACCGCGATGTAGGGTTTGCTCAGCGCGAAGACAAAATTTTCTTTGTGGCATGTCAAGAATGACAAATGGGCTTGCAGAGCTGTCCTGCCTCCTTGATTCATGGAATGTCTTCAGGGAGGGTCGTGAATGTCAAAGGGGCTTGAGGAGCTGTCCCACCACCTTGAATAGTGGTGGGGTGTGAACGTCAAAGGGGCTCGTGGAGCTGTTTCACCTCCTTGTTTCGCGGTGGGTCTTCGCATTGGGTCGCGAACATCAAATGTGTTCAATGAGTCATCTCGTCTCCTTACATTGTGGCGGGTTGTGAAGGGGATCCCTGGCACTGGCTATCGTGCTCCTAGGGCTTCATGATCCGTCATCTCATGGAAGTCACTAATTATTTCATGATTCTCGGTTCACCACAAAATTTTGGCATCAACCAATCCCCCCCCTCAGACTGGGAGTTATAGAGAAAAGTAGAATACACATCTAAGGGTCCATCACCAAAAATAATTGGTCCCCGTGAGGCTGCCTCATGAAGGAGGATCATGAACGAGACCTGCAAAGCAGAGTGGAGATGCGCGGGCTAGGTGCGTCGTGAAGTCTGCTATGACTGGACCCTTCACGATGAACCCGGGGTCATCAACTAAAAATATTGTTGGTGAATTCTCTTTTATCCTTTTCTCTCCTCCACGATTTCAATTCTATGTAATCATGATTCACGAAGCTCGGTGTAATACGCAATTACCCTCCAAAAAATGGGTGTTTTTCTTCGTAACACATAGATAATCTTAAAAGTCATGTTAGTGCACTCCGTTACTAGCATCTGAGGGTCAGCACAAGTCTCTGCGATTCCGTTGTCCGGATCGAGATCTACAATCAATCTCCATGGTCGATATTCGTGATCCAATCCAAAATATATCTAAATTTAAAGGATAGTATGGCTCACCAAGTGGTTTTCAGGGGGTCTTTGCAGACTCTGCCTGAAGGGAAGTGATAGCGAATAGATTGGGTATGTGGGAGTTGGTATGGAGCCACTATGACCATGATTCGCTGGTGCAGCTACTGTTTGAAATCCAAAGGGACAAACCATTGTGAATGAGGCTGCCTTTTTATGTATTTGGACTGAGGGATGACGTATTAATCCCCAAAATAGTTTGGGATGTCCCATCATACAGGTTCAGGAGCACGTCACGCCAGCGCCAGTGGATCAGGGTGGCTAACGGCCACGCTCGATAAAAATTTACACCCATTACAGCTGATTTTTTATAAAATAACTTGAAAAACATTGACGGAAAAACAATGTAGTCAAAGTTGTCCCCTCCTATGTACAGAAAAATCTTAAAACCGACGCTGAGGAACCTCAAGAAGGGATGGTCAGATGAGTGGTACCTATGCCAAGGAGGCTACTTCACGGACGACTGGGCCTGGGCCTTCTGGGTAAGCAACTCATGGGAAGTGTTTAGGGTAGATCATAGCAGAGTCAGTATGTATGAGGCGTTATGGGCCTCTCAATTTCACATCAACTATTAGAAGCAGATGATGAAAGAGTCTCCAAGCTGGTGGTCTTCGGGGACCAATAGCTTCTGTTGTACCTCTCGTACCCCTCAAGGTTTTATTTTCATGATCACAATCACTCAATTATTTATCTAATCTCGCTTTCAAGTGTTTTTGTTAATAGGCATGAATTCAGGTGGCCAAGGAATTGGGCCAAGAAAGAAACAAGGAATAATGGACTGAAATTCAGTCCACCGGCCAACCGGTGGCTTCACCACCGGCCAGCCGATGGACCTTTGACAGAAGGCTCTCCACTGTCCAGAGCACCGGCCAACCGGTGGCCTCAGCTCCGGCCGGCCGGTAGAGCCCAGACCGAGAGTCCAGCCACTGCCTCAACACCGGCCAACCGGTGGCCTCAGCACCGGCCAGCCGATGGCACCCAGATGAATAGTGGTTGCTACTGTCTCAGCACCGGCCAACCGGTGGCCTCCTCACCGGCCAGCCGGTGGAGCCTGAGCCCGAATGCCTTCCCATTTTGCACACACCGGCCAACCGGTGGTCCTGTACCGGTCAGCCGGTGGAGGCAGTCAAACTAGCCGTTGGGCCTTTGACCAGCCTGTCCACTTGCCTCCCAACGGCTCCAAAAGCCTCTCCAACGGCTCCGAAGCCTCCCTAAGGCATTTTGAGGGTTCCCCCTCTATAAATAAAGGACCTTGAAGCCTCGGAACACTACCGAATCATAAAGGAATCCCACAGACACATTGTTGATCATTTGGCGAATCTCCGGTGGATTGCTTCAAGGGAACCCCATTTGCTCCAACCAATTTCCACATCCAAGGAGCATCACCAAAGAAGCTTGGGAGTGCCCTTCTTCAACTCAATCATCCCTTGGCGCCCAAGTCTTCCCAATTACGGTTTTTCATTGCTTTATTTATTTTGAGCTTAAATTTGGGTTTGTGCCTACAAACCCCAACTCTTTCTCTCATCCTTCCTCTTGGGTTTTCACATCACCTTTAAGGTGTGAAGAGGTTAGTCAAGACTTTCCTTTTAAAAGGCCTGAATCAAAGGTGAGCTAGCCTTCACCTGTAAAAAGGCTAGTGGGTTCTTACTCAACCATTAAAAGTAAGTGGGTTCTTGCTCAACCAATAAAAGCAAGCTGTAATAGGTGAGCTAGCCTTCACCTGTAAAAATGCTAGTGGGTTTCTTGCTAAAACCATTGAAAAGCAAGCGGTAGAATCTCTCAACGGTTTAGTTGGGAGCGGAGACGTAGGCCGGGTTTTTGGCCGAACACCGTTATCAATTTTGTGTGTCTTGCCTCTTTTATTTCCGCTGCACTTTCACTTTGATTTTAATTTGTTAATCATTTTTTAAAAGGCAATTCACCCCCCCCCCCTCTTGCCATCACTTCCCTTCTTTCTCCGCCTAACAATTGGTATCAGAGGAAAAATTTGAGTAATACCTTCACCGGTTTCAAATTTAAGATCCATTGTGATGGCATCAACCTCTTTCGCCCCCGAAGGATTTTCTTTGGGTCGTGCTCCATTTTTTGATGGAACCGACTATAATTATTGGAAAACCCACATGACCACATTTCTTAAAAGCATTGGTTATCCTATTTACAAAATTTTCATGCAAGGTTATTCTTTGTCTTCCCCCGACGAATCCAAATGGACCCCCGCCGATATTAAGAATTTTGAGCTTGATGGCAAAGCCATGAATGCTCTTCATTGTGGGTTAGACCGTAATGAATTTAATCGTATTTCTACTTGCTCATCTTCTCATGATATTTGGAATCTTTTAGAAGTAATCCATGAAGGTACTAAAGGCGATGACAAGCCCGATTTCCCATCTCGCAAGAAAAAGGCCAAGAAAAAGGAAAAGAAGGAGGCTTTCAAAGCCACATGGAGTGATAGCTCCACATCCTCCTCATCCTCCTCCTCGAGCGACAACGGTAATAAATGCCTAATAGTATGTCATGAGGTAACTTCTTCTGACTCCTCCTCCTCTAGTTCGTCAAATTCTTTTAATCATATGTCTTATGAGGATCTTCAACATGCAAGAGATCAATTGGAGGAAGGTTTTCACGAACTTTCTTCCAAATTTGTTTCCTTAAAAAAGAATTTCAAAAAACTCTCTTCCGAAAAAGAACAACTTCTTAAAGAGAAGGAAGAGTTGACCCTCAAAATCCAAAACCTTCCCGATTTTGATTCCATGGAATCAACAATCAAAGATTTAAGGGAGTCCTTAGCTAAGTTCACCCAAGGGGAACAAAATTTGAACAATTTGCTTGGTTCCCAACGTGTATCTAGGACCACCCAAGGGCTTGGCTATACCAAGCAAGCCTCCTCCTCCCATGCACCCACTATTTTTGTAAGGGGGAGCTCCGAATTTAAATTCTGTAATTATTGCAAAAAACCCGGGCACTTAATTTATGAGTGCAATTGTAAAAATGCCCGGTATGGCCGCCCCAAATCTATTTTCTTTAATGATTAATTTTTTAGGAGAAGACCCGCCACTAGAAAAGTATGGATTGAAAAATCCCTCTTAGCGAGTCTCACCGGACCAAAATTTGTCTCGGTTTCAAACACCTCTCCCCGGTGATTTGTTGTTTTATTTAGGGGGAGTTAGGTTTGTTTAAGCTTTTTTGTTTTATTCAAAACATTCATTTCAAACTTTCAATTTCAACACTTGGTTTCAAATTTTTTCAACTCAAAATTTTCTATTCAATTTTCAATTTTCAACTCTTGGTATCGAAATTTTTATTTCAAATTTTCAATTCAAACTGTTATTCAATTTTTCATTCAAAACTTTCATTTCAAATTTTCGATTCAAAACTTTGAATTCAAAATTTACTTTCAAAACTTTCAATTCAAATTTCAAAAATTTCAATTGGTTTAAAATCTCCATCTTGTTTTTCAAATCTTTTTCCCTCAATCAAGTTTTATGCCCCGTGCTATTTTGATAATCACAACGGGGGAGAAATTCTTGGTTGATTGGGGGAGAAATCATTCTCACATGCCTTGCTTTACTTTTCATTTTATTAAAGCATGCTTTCTCATTTCAGTCTTTTTACATTTATTGTTTTGGTGATTGTGATCATCAAAATAGGGCGAGATTGTTGTACCTCTCGTACCCCTCAAGGTTTTATTTTCATGATCACAATCACTCAATTATTTATCTAATCTCGCTTTCAAGTGTTTTTGTTAATAGGCATGAATTCAGGTGGCCAAGGAATTGGGCCAAGAAAGAAACAAGGCATAGTGGACTGAAATTCAGTCCACCGGCCAACCGGTGGCTTCACCACCGGCCAGCCGATGGACCTTTGACAGAAGGCTCTCCACTGTCCAGAGCACCGGCCAACCGGTGGCCTCAGCACTGGCCGGCCGGTAGAGCCCAGACCGAGAGTCCAGCCACTTCCTCAACACCGGCCAAACGGTGGCCTCAGCACCGGCCAGCCGGTGGCACCCAGATGAATAGTGGTTGCTACTGTCTCAGCACCGGCCAACCGGTGGCCTCCTCACCGGCCAGCCGGTGGAGCCTGAGCCCGAATGCCTTCCCATTTTGCACACACTGGCCAACCGGTGGTCCTGTACCGGTCAGCCGGTGGAGGCAGTCAAACTAGTCGTTGGGCCTTTGACCAGCCTGTCCACTTGCCTCCCAACGGCTCCAAAAGCCTCTCCAACGGCTCCAAAGCCTCCCTAAGGCCTTTTGAGGGTTCCCCCTCTATAAATAAAGGACCTTGAAGCCCCGGAACACTACCGAATCATAAAGGAAGCCCACGGACACATTGTTGATCATTTGGCGAATCTCCGGCGGATTACTTCAAGGGAACCCCACTTGCTCCAACCAATTTCCACATCCAAGGAGCATCACCAAAGAAGCTTGGGAGCGCCCTTCTTCAACTCCAATCATCCCTTGGCGCCCAAGTCTTCCCAATTACGGTTTTTCATTGCTTTATTTATTTTGAGCTTAAATTTGGGTTTGTGCCTACAAACCCCAACTCTTTCTCTCATCCTTTCTCTTGGGATTTCACATCACCTTTAAGGTGTGAAGAGGTTAGTCAAGCCTTTCCTTTTAAAAGGCTTGAATCAAAGATGAGCTAGCCTTCACCCGTAAAAAGTCTAGTGGGTTCTTACTCAACCATTAAAAGTAAGTGGGTTCTTGCTCAACCAATAAAAGCAAGCTGTAATAGGTGAGCTAGCCTTCACCTGTAAAAAGGCTAGTGGGTTTCTTGCTAAAACCATTGAAAAGCAAGAGGTAGAATCTCTCAACGGTTTAGTTGGGAGCGGAGACGTAGGCCGGGTTTTTGGCCGAACTCCGTTATCGATTTTGTGTGTCTTGCCTCTTTTATTTCCGCTGCACTTTCACTTTGATTTTAATTTGTTAATCATTTTTTAAAAGGCAATTCACCCCCCTCTTGCCATCACTTCCCTTCTTTCTCCACCTAACAGCTTCCCCCTACATCATGGGGAGGTTGGCATCAGTTTATGGGATGTGAATCAAATCTAAGGGGTCCCAATACTAGGGGTGATTTATGAAAAATTCCTCCCTCATATGGGATCATGGGAGGATCCAGAGATGGTGACACAAATGGATATGGCATTGATGAGACTAGTTCCGGGAGAGGACAAGGAAGAGGTTAGTGATGTCAACTTAAGATGGTGGTTCAAGCAGTTTTTGAACATCCTCGAAGGCAGACGGTTCCTGGAAAGGCCTCGGACATACCCAAAGGGAGCTCAAATACGTAAGGAGTACTCACATAAGAGGCTCTTGGAGGACAACCAGTCGAAAAAATGGGGGTTAAAAATCAGTACCGAGCAGCAGCCGATAGTCAGGCTGTCAGTATTCATCGAGGCTCTCATCTGTGGCTGGATCTTTCCAGTGAGGGACACAAACACATGTGTGTGACACAACAAATTCATCATGGCCTCTATTATTGTGACTGCTGGGTGGGTGAATCTTATAATTATGATGTTTTCCAAGGTGTACAAAATTCTATGGCACATCAGTGAGGAGATGAGGCCACAGAGGATCTTTTGTCTGTTCCACCTACTGTACGGGTGGATAGAATCACACATTAGGGGGGTTTTTGAATACCCAAACCCTATTTATCCTCTGGGAGTGGACATTTGACCATCCATCATGAACGATGTGGGGAGATTTCAATCCAAGATAACAGTACCATCAGTGTTAAACCGAGTCTGGATGGTAGAATATTCAAACTTCCATCTTTTCCTAATGCCAACGGGGGCCTTCATGGATGATGTCTTAGGGACATAATAGCACTGATATTATCTCTTAGGATTTTTATCTCGAGTCTTGGTGGTGAGGATGGACTGTGACCCACTCTGCGAGTAGTGTGTTTTGCATCAATTTGCATGGAATTATTGGTGCATGCAGCGACTGACCCCCCTAGTTTACCTAGGGGTGAACCTTGTAGATAATCCAGGTGTGATGACGCATATGATTCTCATGTTCACTCAAGAGGTTGGAAAGATGAGTAATGAGATACCTCCGTCCATTACTGCATTCGGGTTAGTCATGGAGTATGCCCATAGTTGGGAGGCGGCATACCCTGCAGAAATACGAAAGCAACCAAATATCCGGGCCAGTACTGGTGGACCTTCCCAACCTCAAGACCAAGGCTGGAAGGTGGAAGGTACATCCCACAATAGCGGGGCTACCATGAGGAATAGGCTCACACCAGTTGAGGAGGAGGTAGCGGCAGCAGACACGGTGCCCCCAGAAGAGCAAAGTTAACTAGAAGGGAGGCCACTGAGAGGGTAACGCAGGATATCTACTTAGGTTCTGGGGAAGTGGTTGTGTCACATAGACATGCCATAGGATGCTGTCTTCCCGGAGGCCTAGGATATCTAGGAAGTCAACAAACATTTCTTGAGTCCTTGGAAGATGTGGAAAAAACGAAACCATCTCGGGGTGGACATTTAGGGGATATGCCCTATCATGGCGTACTTTGCAGTGTCCCAGGCGGAGGCAGAGAAATACATGGAAGAGTTGGAGGACTCTTTTCATTCCCCAGGTGTTGCACATCCAATTATAGACCACATCATGGTGGTTCTTGATCGTACGGTCCCTCCACAATTGTTGGCCACTGAACCGAGAGATCACTTCCCTCTGCCAGAATAATCGGATGATTCCTACTAGGGGGACGAGGCTGGTAGAGGGATCCCATTGGAGGAGGGAAAAGTTGGTGACCAAGTATCAGAGATTGAGGAATCTGATAAGGCGCTCGAGGTAAAATATTGAATCCACTCCCTGGGATCCATTTCCAAACTACTTTGGACCCTCCTCTAATGTTTAAACTACACATGAAATCTTCATTTAAAGAACATGTTCTCTTCCCTTAGTGGATGTACAAGTGGGGAAATTAGGATCCACACATGTGGCTGCATATATACTAAATTAGGTGGGGCACGGATGCCTGATCGAACCCCCATAGCTTTCCGATCTTCCAGTAATATATGGGGGGCCACGGCTCAGGGTGCCAACAACGTCAACCCAAGAACGAGACCAGGAATTTGATCATTGTAAGTATATTACACCAAATTCATGATTTTCACCCACTGACCATGTCAACTAATGTATAAGATCTATTTTTGTCAGAACAATTCATAAAATGGCGTGGCTCACCTTAGCGAGGTTGGTTTGGTCTTCTGGTGATGTCCTTTCGAGAGGAATGCTAGTGATCATGGAGGAGGATATCCAGACCGACTGATCAGTGGTGCTCCCAATCACTGGTGGGACCGTGAGTGTGGTTGTGCCTAAGATCATTGAGGTGATATTCGATGATGAGGATCGATTAGATAACATGGATTCCGCCATTCCTGATCAAACACCAGACGTGGACCCTACTAAAGAGTTCCTTATGGTGTTCCCCGCATATGATCCTGCCAACCGTGTTGACTAGGATGAAACATCCTCTGATAATGAAGAAAAAGAATAGTTTTTCATAGATCATGGAAGTTGATTATTATCTTTGTTGCTAACACCCCCAAGAACTATGACTGGATGAGGAGGAAATACTTCGCTCACGACTGCACGAATTATGTGTTGGGGGAGTGGATCTACGGTGTCCCCACCTGCTAATCCAAGATCTTATGGAGGAGATGATTCGGGAGTACGACCGTGGCCTTGGTGTGGGCTGGCAGCAGATGAAAGTATTGAACCTCAAGAGGGTCTAGGTGGCTGAAGATGAGGTCCAGCGACTGCAGAGTCGGCAGACGAGCACTCTGCCACCCTTAACGCACAATTGGGGATGATGCTACTATTGAAGTCCCAACTGGAAGAGGCCGAAGAGGGCCTGAGGTGAGCCTCCATGGAAATGACCGTAATCCAGATAGATGTAGAGCAGACCCAGATTATAGCTGATGAATTGTGCCCCATCTCTACTGAGGAGGAGTGAAAAGTGAACAGGCGACAGAAAATCATGGATGGAACAATCCGGAGGGTGGCAGATTAGTACCATTCTTTTGACGGCGTTAATCCATCCAGGGGAGGGGTAGACTCTTGGGTGCTATAAAGATCACAATCCCTCTTATTCTGTTTCATTCATTGATTATTTGAATGTTATAACATGCATGAGTCCTGTTATTTGTACTAGTTTTACACGCATCTGTTATATTCATGAAACGCCCAGTGATCAATCTTTATTCTCATGCGGTTAGAGACCATTATAAGAATCAAGGGATGATCACGATGTTATTTCATCTCAACATTAGTGTGCTGACCAAGCATCAGGCATCCTAGGGTTTGAACTACCAATCCAGATTTCCAGGAAGAAATGGGAGAGGCCCGATTGGAAGATGAGGACCTCAGAACAATCAACATGTCGTCATTTCAATGTGCTCTAGCACATGAGTGGGGAAATATGAGGTGAATTGGAATCCATCCTAATAGGTGGGAATGTATGGTGTGAATAACGATACCGAAGATTTAGAATAATGTTGTCGTGGCGTGACAATGAAGGATAAATGTTGAATTCAATCAAAACACAATATCCTTATTGCATTATCCTGAAATGGAGATAACAAACGAGGGTCGACCACTGACCATGTTCGAAATATGGGGCCTAACTCGAAATTTCATCAATTTGTCTTGTAGAACATTGGCCGCAGAAAGTAGGCGAGCTATAGGTCGAGCATCCATTATGTTAGGGGGATCTTTCATACGTGAAAGGTGATGAGGGTCTGAATGATGGTCACGCAAAGCGTAGAGTTTGAAGGATGGGTTGTTCGAATGGAGTCCAACACTATTGAAATCACACTATTGTGATGATGTAACATTAGGTGGGAATATCTATATGATCATGGAACAAACATACTTCTGAGCAAGGCCTCTTTGGAATGGGACCTGGTTCATCTAGTAATTAACATGGGGCATCCTAAACTTGTTTAGGGAAGAATCGCAGTTTGGTGTCATTCGATATGATGAGTACTGAATGGGTAGATCCTAGGAATAGACTTTTGTGGTGAAATATCTATATAAATGACGTGAATGAGGACATCAGGAGTCCACATAACACCATGTATCCCCATAAGATGTTCTTTAGACCAAGGGACCCAAAAGTGAAAATTATGCTGGGCCCAAAGCAATGTGTCTAGGAATTCCTACGTACCCCATGAGGATGGAAATCAATCCATACATAGCTCTAAGAGCATTGTTTAACATCATGCAGGGCGAGGAAAGGTGTGTGTGACATTCTTGCGCCAGTAAACATCCAACCAGAACTGTTAAGCCCATGTGAGTCGTGCTCGATGTGGGAAGCAAGAAGTAATGATGAGACTTTCCTAACATAGGGAGGCTCGCATTTGGGATGATGGGACACTAGGTAAATTACGTCCCATTGATGTTGACCTGCCTATATAGTTCTCTTAGATGTGTGGAGGAGTAAATACGATTATGTTTGAATTCCACTTGAACATACGGAAGTGGAAATATGTGAATAATGACCCTCGAGATCTGGACCACAACGATGGTTACGTGACGATATGGAATAGCTGTTGAACATGTTCGAAACCGAGTATCCATTTCACATTTGCCTGGAATGGGGATAGAAAGATGAGGGTCGACCACTGACCATGTTCAAAACACAGGAACTATCACAAATGTCGTCTGGGGTCTTTAGGGACATTGGCCCAAAACGGTGGGTGAGCCGAGGTGGAATGAGACCAGGCTGTGAAGGGGTCCCTTCTGATGTTGAATAAGATAAGGACACAAATAATGGGATCACGAAGGTTGGACATGGAATGAGGGGAATGTCCCAATGAAAATTCCACACATCAGGTTCTTTTTCAAAAGACATCAATGTACGACAATGAGATGCATCAGATAGAGGGAGTCAACTCCCTTACCAAGTAAAAGGGTTATATGTTCACACGATTTCAACATAACTTCGTGGGGTGGACCATTAAGGGTGGTTTATTTAATGGACTATGCATTGGGCGATGAAACAGCCAAACGTGATGTGGAGTTCCCCTAGGGACATCTTAGTTTTGGGTCATTGAACTCGGACCACGCTGGGAAAAGATATGGGAAGCACATGGTGTGACTGTTGAAAAAACCAACATGAATGTCAACTAAAGAGGTACATTACACACCACATGTTCCAATATGAGTTCGAGAAAAGGGGACGAAAAATAAATGATAGCATATGTGGATTTTGGGGGCTAGACCTGGAAACAAAATGCCAGCGCATTCCTACGTATCCCATGAGGATGGGAGTCATTCCAAAAAAGTTCTGGAAGAAATCATAGTTTGTGGTCTTAGAGATTGGACCATGGATAGAAGTAAAGTAGAGACGCACAATGATGTAATTACAAGACCTAAAGTGATTGAGGACCTGGTTCGGATCACCGTGTGCTTCTTGGCAGTGATTTCATATCGAGGGAAGGAAAACAAAAGTTAGGCTGAGCATGAGATCAAGTGAAAGGACGTTCCTATATACCCCATGAGTATGGGGATCAAGCTGTATGTAGTTATAAGGATTTCACAGTAAGATACCAGTGATATAGATAATTAGGTTGGGTAGGTTTTTCCCTTGAATCAAAAGATTTGGTACTTGATATATCATTTTTTTCCATTTGGATAAATGGTTTTTTAAGAAATTGAACAAGGATTGAAGGTTCAAGTATCGCTACAGGAATCAAGCCATATGTAGGTGTTTAAAAATTGTATGGTGTGTAACCAATACCAAACATAACGCCCCCTTGGGAGAGGTTATCACAATGCAGTTCCCTTTTTCATCTTGCGGACGGGACGATAAAGTAACAGTTTTGGGTCATGTGATGGGACCAACCATGCACTATTAACGTCATGCAGGATGGACGCAATAGTTTAAATTCATGTGGGACTAAGAATCACAGTTTAATGTCATATGGCTCAGATGTATACAGAGAGAAAAGGTTACAAAGTGGATTCACGCGGCGTGATAAAGCATATCTGACGTGAATGGGGTCATGGTCCACACCATACCATGGGAAATTTCGAGGAGGAAACCACAGACCGAGGGGCCAGGAAGGATTAAAGGAAAATGGGGACAATATAAACTATCTCCCAATTGAGCTAGACCAGAAAACGAGACATCAGGGTGTTCCTACATATCCCATGATAATGGAAATCAAGCCACATGTAGTTCTTGAAGATGCCTTTTAATGTCATGTAGGACAAGGGACACGAAGTAAGGGGGGATAACTCTTAGAAAGGGGCATACGTGGTGCAGCTAGTGCATAACCGATGTGAATGAGGACATATGTAATGACCTAAAATTTTGAATAAATCTTGTTTCTTAATTTTGTGTGTTATTTTATTTCATACTCAGAAAAAAAACTTTTTTATTTAATAAAATGAGTATAAATAAAATTAGACTGTTGGGTTTTTACTATTATATTACCGTTAGTCAGTATGACCTTTGGAAACTAAATGTTGAGATTATTGTCTCTAAATAGATGTGATCTTGGTTAATTAATATAGAAAGGAATTTTACTGCCTCATCCAGTATTTTCGGCCCAATCGAAGCCCATGTAAAAGAACATGGGGAGGAGGACCACCACTGGGCTTTGCTCTGGACCAAACCCAAGCCGAACTTCATCGTGTGAAGCTAGAACAGAATCACCATCGTGAGTAGTTCAAACTGATAGAAATTACTACTCGTGAGATGTTGGTTGAGCCTCCCTCAGATTCTATCACCTTAGCACACCTTACACTTTGGTCCTATCCTGGGGTTATAAGTGTCCATGTAAGGAGACCGTAACTGCCTTGTGTAATCCTTTATTTAAATAAAAATTGTGATTTCTTAATATGACGATGTTTTTGAATTTTAAAATGTCCGGATTAATATAGTATGCATATTTTTGATGAATTCTAGAAAAACGATATTTGAAAATACATATGTAAACCTTAAATAATTAATTATGTGTAATTATTTTTAAAAAATGGTCTTCTACAATTATGTTCAGTAAGAAATTTATAGTCTAATAAGATCAATATAATTTTTGGTGAATAGTAAATTATGAATAGTGATTTTACGCTTAGGATTAGTAATGTGACCAAATGGATTAGTTATCTTACTTAAAGAAAGTATTAATATAGTATAGTCACCTTGATTAATTAATGTGATTCAATAAAATAAGTAAATAACTGTTTCAGAAATTATTAGTCACGTACTAGTTTTTTGGGTGAATAGTGATTTTATTTAAAAATAAAATTAAAAATATTTAGAAAATTATTTTTATAAAATGGAATTTATTTTTGAAATCATAGCATCGATATTTGGTTAAGGTGAAATTTTTAAATTTTTTTGAGAAAGTTGAATTTTTGTGAATAGTGAAAATACAGTTTTAGGGTTACAGTATGTTTAATGATATCATGACTGAATCATGATGATTTCATGAGTCTTTTTGAGGTTTTTCTGAACAAAGGGGATGATTTATTGTATGAGGGGTCCCAAGTGGCCAATACCATGGGAAAATATCATGGGAAAGCCCCTTGTTTTGCCAATACCACCAATGAGGTGTCCCTTGCCCATTAATGCCTTGTCCCCTGACTTCACCTATAAATACCAAGACATTATCTCATCCTTTCAATTCCAATATCCTTCTCAACGAAGTTCGGGTCTTCTTACCTCCGAAGGAGTCCTCCCAAGGTGCCCTCAATCCTCCCAAGGTCCCAAACTTCATGATTTGGAAGTTACTCTTCATGGTAAGATATCCTAACTCTCTCTTTCATTACAAGTACTCTCTTTTATGGCATTTATTTTATGATCCATGTTCTTATGTTGTATGATGTTCTTTTATAATCATCCTACTGTAATTTTTATGTTTATATGATGAAATACCCCCTCTTTCTCATATCATTTCTTTTTACGAATGTTTAAGTGGCGCTGTTAGGCTGTAGAATTTTTAAGGGATTCTTCCCCCTTCTCTTTTTCAAGATCTATTTTCATGTCAAGTCTTTAATGTTACTTTTTATTATGTTTGGTATGATATCAATATCTATCATAATGATTTCTTATGTTCATATTATGTGATACTCCCTCTTTCTCTTATCATTTCATTTTATGAATGTTTAAGTGGCATCGTCAGGCTGTCGAATTTTTAAGGGATTCTTTCACCCTTCTCGTTTTCAAGATCTATTTCCATGTCAAGCATTTAATGTTCCTTTTTATTTTGTTTGGGTATGATATCTATATCTACCATACTGATATTTTATTTTCATATGATGAGAGACCCTATTTTATCTCATCAATTCATTTTTTGATGTTTTTAGTGATGCTATTTGGCTGCCGAATTTTAATAAGGGAAATATTATTTTTGTCTTCCTCCAATTTTTTTCATTTCATATGTTATGTATATAAACTTTCATTACCATGTTCTAATATCCTTCATATTCTGTCCCCCTACTTTGTTATGGATCATTTATGAGTGGGTGACCCATGTCCCCTCTCTTTTCAATGTTTTCTAAATCCCTGTAACATACCCGTTATGCTGGAGAATTTTCGTCTCAAAATGTCTCTCTGTTTTTCTAAAATTCATTTATTTTATTATGTGAATACTCAAAGAACCTTTTTAGACAGGGATATTCACATATATATCAAATTTTTATATTTTAATTCTGGAATTTACATACACGAATCCTGATTTCCTTTTTCGTGGGTTTAAAATGACATAAAGATCATGTCTTAAAAGCAGTTTTTAATAAGTTACGATTATGAAGTGAAACCTATTTCTTTTATGCTATTTGGGTTATTTATGAAATGTTTTATGATGATATATTTGGATCACATGATAATAAAGACAAATTTAAGGGTGCACCCTAATAGCGCTCCAATTCATTGGGTAATGATGTAACCACTAGAGATTACAACTTTAATGATACCTTGGTAAATAACCTGGGTACTTTCAAATGACACCTTGGGGATGGAACTTGGTGATATTTTCCGGATTTTCTACGTTAAATGGTGTAGCCACATCTTCAATTTATTAATCATGTTTTTTCCATTATGATATACCTCATGATCTCTTTCTCATAATGATATTTATCATGACTTTATTGATGTATCTCAAGTTTACATGCAAAATGTTTCTCTTGTTTCCCTTACTGGGCCTTCTGTTCACCCTTTCCTTTGATGTATGATCCTAGGTTATGAGATGCTATAATGAAAATAGGATGGACAATGAAGAAGTCTTTCCACTTTTTAAGAAGAATTTTTTTTTATGTTGACATGTGTTAAGTTCCTGGTTTCCAAGACACTAAACCTTAATGATCCTCAGTTTTGTATTACGTAATGAAAAGTTGTGTTATAAAAAGGAGGGATTCTGTAGTTGGTATCAAAGGATGGTTTAATAATTTGTGGAAATTAGGATATGAAAACATAAGGAAGAACCCTATAGAAAACTTTAAATATAGGAAATTTTCCTAGTATTTGGGTGAGTGTTGAGTAAGTGGTCTATCAAGCAAATACATCCATGTCTTGATACGAGCAGGTAGAGGTTGCTCTGGCACAGATATACATAGGGGTAAAACCTGAAAACAACACTTGATCTAGACTAGAACGGGAAATGGTACATGAAAACAGGACTTGAGGCACTCTTGGTTATGACACTCCTGGGGGATATGCTTTGGTAAATTCATATGATTAGTATGAACCATTATTAAAGTAACAAAGATAAAATAAAATCAACATTCACATAAGAATATATGATCATGGATAACCTAGATTAGATCCTAGGGGATCCCAAGTGAGGATATACTTTTCTTCTACAAGTTTATCCTTATAAGCTTAATGTTCCCTTTTCATGATTATTGGCTAAGTATATAAGCCCCTAATTATAATTTCTTTTCTTAGTTAATGGTGGGAAATAGAAGAAAATTTCCTGGCAGCCAATGTGAAAGGATATGTGATGATTGCCTTATTAATGTGTCATAGATTACAAGAGATCAATTTGAACATATTTTGATTATGCCAAACCAGCTATCAAAAATCACAATTAATAATTGGTACATAGTTGAATGCACATATTTATCAAGGAAGAAGAAGATGAATTCTCAAGGATCTTCATCTTTTAAAGTTGATAATGGAAAGAAGACCCAATTTCCTTTGTGCAAAAAGTGTGGAAAGAGGCACCACAGATAATGTCATAAAGGAACTGGGAGATTTTTTATGTGTGGTGTGATAGGGCATAAAGTAGTCAATTTCTTCAAAAAAATGGATAATGTGATGAATATAAATAAGGTTCGATCTAATATACCTTATACTTTTCATTGTTGTAAATGTGGAGAAGTTGTATATTTTACAAGGCAATTATCTCTTGGAAGGGATGAGAAGCATGATGATCCTCAAAAATATTTGAGGACAAGGGAACAATGCATGTCCAATGATGAGATGGATCATGATGAGTAAAGTACATGCAACTTCTTCGTAATAATTGTCTTTGTAATGTTGTATTTTAGTTTGTGCTCTTTGAGAATTTCTTTAAAGTTTTCAAAGAACATTAAGTCACTACCTAAGATGGTTTTATATCATTATGGAAAACATATATTGTTATGTACCACATGTTGATGTTGGTCTTCTTAAAAAATAGATGATTAGGGGATTAAAATATGATTATTATTTTGGAAGACATTCACTATTTTGGGAACCCTATATGATCGAGGTAAATAGATTACTACATTATTTTAATTGAGGAGTAATGGTTGACTTATATTTTGAAGAATCGATTAATTTAAGGTGAACATATAGTAATTTAGGTTACTTATGGAAATGATTAACCTATCTTTTGGAAAATATGTATAAGTTAGTTTCTTTTTTATAAGATGTTTGGAGTGGCTGATGTTGTTTGGAGATGAACGATAATGTTTATCATGGAAGACTATGTTATAAAGTCCTTCTTGTATTTGGGATTCAATATTAGTTTGGTTTATTTTGAGGAATATTAAGTAAAATTATTTATGGAATGGTCTATGATGAACTTTGGGTAGTACCGTGGAATTTTGAATTTTTAAAAGTAGTTTCCCTTCCTATGGGGTTCATTATTTTTGAAGAGTTGTTTTATCTTACCCTTTATTTTTTTTGGGATAATGTTTAAAGATAGATGAAATTGATAGCTAATATTTTGTGGATTATGTGATTCTTTAGAAGATGATTCTTGTGCTTTTGATGAGACCAAGTGTTTTTGAATGCTCATCGATTGGATAAAAGATTTTTTTTGGTAGAAACTTTTTAAAGGATGAAACTATACATGAATTTAGTTATATTTCCTTATGTTTTTATTCTATTAATTAAATGAATTACTCAAAATTCTGAAAAGAAACTTAAAACAAAAATGTTGTTGGTTTATGTTACCAACAGGGTAATCAAAGACTGATTAACCCATCACATGTTTGTGATTTTATGGTGGTTAACTTCTTTTTAGACATGTTTTCTATCACTCTCCCTTAGAACATTACCCTTTCTTTTCTCCTCCATATCCATGTTTTCGAACATGGAATCCTAGTATGTTTTAACTTGGGTGACCTTTGTACTTATTTTTCATTATTTTAAAGTAATAGTCTTACTGACTCTTTTTCTAATGTGGGACTTTCAATGAAATTTCCACACCCAATTTTAAAAATTGCGAGGATGCAATTTCTTAATGGTGGATGATTGTAACGACCCGAAATTTTGAATAAATCTTTTTTCCTAATTTTTTCTGTTATTTTATTTCATACTCAACAAAACTTTTTGATTTAATAAAATGAGTATAATTAAAATGAGACTGTTGGGTTTTGAATATTATATGACCGTTAGTCAGTATGACCTTCTGGAACTAAATTTTGTTATTATTGTCTCTAAATACAAGTGATATTGGTTAATTAATATTGAAAGATGATTTGATGGCCTCATCCCATAGTCTCGGGCCAATCGAAGCTCATCTAACAGAACATGGGAACGAGGTATCACCACTGGGCTTTTCTCCTGACCAAACCCAAGCCTAACTTCATCGTGTGAGGCCAGAAAGGAATCTCCCTCACGAGAAGTTCAAACTGATAGAAATTACTACTCATGTGATGTTGGCCCAGCCGCCCTCAGATTCTCTCATCTTATCACACCTTACACTTAGTTCCTACGCTGGGTTTACAAGGGGCTATGTAAGGAGACCGAACTGCCTTGTGTAATTCTTTGATTTATATAAAAATTGTGATTTCTTATTAGGATGAAGTTTGTGAATTTTCAAATGTACAGATAAATATTGTATGCATATTTTTTGATGAATTTTAGAAAAAGGATATTTGAAAATATTTATTTAAACAATAAATAATTAAATATGTGTAATGATTTTCAAAAAATGGTCTTCTATAATTATGTTCAGTAATAGATTTGGAGTCTAATAAGATCAACATAATTTTTAGTGAATAGTAAATTATGAATATTGATTTTACGCTTAGGATTAGTAATGTGACCAAATGGATTTTTAATATAACTTAAAGAAATTATTAAAATAATATAATCACCTTGATTAAATAATGTGATTCAATAAAATAAGTAAATAACTATTTCAAAAATTATTAGTCCAGTATTAGTTTTTTCAGGATAAATAGTGTTTTTATAAAAATTAAATTAAAAATATTTAGAAAATTATTTTTATAAAATGGCATTTATTTTTGAAATTAGATCATCGTTATTTGGTTAAGGTGAAATTTTGGGATTTTTTTTGAGAAAGATGAATTTTCGTTGAATAGTGAAAATACAGTTTTAGGGTTTCGGTATGTTTAATGATATCATGACTACATTATGATGATGTCATGAGACTTTTTGTGGGTTTTCCGACCAAAGGGGATGATTTGTTGTATGATGGGTCCCATTTGGCCAATACCATTGGAAAATACCATGGGAAAGCCCATGGATTTTCCAATACCTCCAATGAGGTGTCCCTTGGCCATTAATGCCTTGTCCACTCACTTCCTCTATAAATACCAAACCATTCTCTCATCCTTTAGATTCCAAAATCCTCCTCAACGAAGTTCGGGTCTCCTTACCTCCCAAGGAGTCCGTCCAAGGTTCCCTAAAGCCTCCCAAGGTCCCAAACATCATGATTTTGATGTTGCTCTTGAAGGTAAGGGATCCTACCTCTCTCTTTCTTTTCATGTAATTTCTTTTATGTCATTTCTTTTATGCTCCATGTTCTTATGTTGGATGATGTTCTTTTATATGAATCCTACTTTACTTTTTATGTTAATATGATGAGAGACCACCTTTTTCTCACATCATTTCATTTTATGAATGTTTAAGTGGCATCGTTAGGCTACTGAATTTTTAAGGGATTCTTTCACCCTTCTCGTTTTCTAGATCTATTTTCATGTCATGTATTTCATCTTCATTTTTATTATGTTGGAATATTATCTCTATATATATCATAATGGTTTTTTTCATATGATGATAGACCCCCTCTTGTTCTCATCATTTCATTTTATGAATGTTTAAGTGGCGCCATTAGGCTGCCGAATTTTTAAGGGATTCTTTCACCCTTCTCATTTTCAAGATCTATTATTATGTAAATCCTTTCATGTTCCTTTTTATTATTTCTAGTATTATATCTATATATATCATACTTATATTTTATGTTCATATTATGAGAGACCCTTTTTGATCTCGCCAATTCATTTTTTGATGTTTTAAGTGACATCGTTAGGCTGTCGAATTTTCATAAGAGAAATCTTATTTTTGTCTTCCTTCCATGTTTTTCATTTAGTATGGTATGTATTTAAAATTTCATTAACATGTTAGTATATCCTTTATATTATGTCCCCCTACTGCATTATGGATCATTTATGAGTGGGTGACCCATGTCCCCTCTCTTTTCAATGTTTTCTAAAATCCTGTAACATAGTCGTTATGTTGCAAGATTTTCGTCTCAAAATGTCTCTATCTTTTTCTCAAATTCTATTATTTTATTAATTAAATACTCAAATATATTTTTTCTACATGGGTATTAACACATATATCAAAATATTCTATTTTAATTCTGGGATTTACAAACAAAATACCCGCTTTCCTTTTTCGTGGGTTTAAAATGTCATAAAGATCATGTCTTAAAAGAAGTTTTTAAAACGTTATGATTATGAAATGAAACCCAATTATTTTATGATATATGGGTTATTAATGAAATTTTTTATGATGATAATTTTTGCTCACATGATATTAAATCCAAATTTAAGGTTTCACCCTGATAGCGCTCCAATGCATTGGATAATGATGTAACCACTAGAGATTACAATTTTAACGATACCTTGGTTAATAACCTTGGTAATTTCAAATCAAACCTTGGGGATGGACCTTGGTGATATGTTCTTGATTTTTTATGTTAAATTGTTTATCCACATCTTCAAGTTATGAATCATGCTTTTTTTCATTTTAATATGCCTCATGATCACTTTCTCATTCCTTGAAGCTATTTATCATTACATTATTGATGTATCTCAACTTCACATGAAAAATGTTTCTCTTGTTTCCATTACTGGGCCTTTTACTCACCCTTTCCTTTGATGTATGCTCCCAGGTTATGAGATGTTATAATGAACCTATGATTGACTATGAAGAATCCTTTCATGTTTTTAAGAGGAATTTTGTTTATGTTGTCATGTATTAAGTTCCTGGATTCCATGACACTAAACCTTAAAGATCCTTGGTTTTATATTATGTAATGAAAAGTTATGTTATAGAAAGGGGGGATGCTATAATATAACCCCATACCCCACCACGTTGTCCCGTAGGAGTTAAATCCCCAAAGGCAGAACAGAAGAGATAAATCAGTGGAACTCGAGCTGGACCCAAAGAAAAGTTGTCATCAAATTCTTATGTATCCCATGAAAATGGGAATCAATATGTACGTAGTTCTAAGATATATCTTAGTTTACTTTCTTAGAGATCAGACCAAGGATAAGAGAAACCCTTCCATGTGCATACCTCAACCCGATACCTAAGCCCATGTGAGTCAAATTCGGTGTGGGAAACAAGGGTAGAAGATGTTTTTTTTTTTTGCAAAAACTAGAATACATTCCAAAGGGAAGTTGGTGTAGAGCCACGAATGATGCCTTCATTGCGGCTTTATCCACCTAATGTTCCAATGTGCACTAAGGGATAGGTTTTGGAGTGTCAAAATTTCATTTGGACATGATGGGGTAGGAATGATGTGTATCATGTGACCAAATTTATGGCTTTAATGGGCTGGGATGACAAAGGAAGATGATTGTGGACCATGTTCCAAACACAAAATTCATATCTCAGTAGCCTGTAATGAGTAAAAACAAATGAGCATCAGTCGCTGACCATATTCACAATGCGGACTCGTATCAATTTTTTGGTTGAAACCTTCAAGGACGTTTGCCTGTAATGGTAGGACAACCCTTAGGCCAAGCATCCATTCCATCTGGGGGTCCCTTCGGGAGTGAAAGGTTATGTAAGCCAAAATTAAGGGGAACACGAAGCCTAAAAAATGGGAAAAAGCATGTCCACATTAAATTGAACACTTCAGACACTGAACCAGTGTACTCTTGTAAACACTGGTGAATCACCGAAGAGGGTCAAGGGGAGGGCTCAACATTAGAGTGGCTGATTTTAAAGGATTAGTATAAATGAAAGGTATAGGGCACTCTCAGAAGGGAGAGGTACATGGCACGGTGATTAAAAACCTGATGTGAAGGAGGACATCGAACCATACCAAACCATATACTCCTCCCCTCGGAAAGGGTTGGCCAAGGGGCCTAGATAGCAGGGATATCTCTATGAGAGGGGATGGACCTGACGTTGAGATGTTTGGGCGGTCTTACATATCCCATATGGATGGGAATCAAGCCACACATAGTTCTTGAAGATGGTAACATACAGCTTACCATCATGTAGAATGGATGTAAATGGGTAAAATACCCAAAACAAGGGAGGTGTACGGAACGACGAGTAACCTGACATTAATGAGGACATAATCCCTTACCACAATGTACAATCCTGAGTGAGAACTTGGGTCGGGGGTCTAAAAAGTCCATGGTTCCTGAGGTTAGACCTCGGATAGAATGTCCCGGCCAGTTTGCAGTTTAATGTCATGAAATGAGGACAATGAAAGGGGTAAGTTATCTCATCTAGGGATGTGTACGGCACAGTGAGTAACCCGATGTGAATGAGAACATACTCTCATACCACACCATACAATCATGAGTGAGAACATGGGATGGGGATGGAAAGTCCAAGGGGCATGAGGATGGGCATCGAACAGATAGTGATGGCCAATATTTAGTTTAATGTCTTACAAAGAGGATGAAGAAAGTGGTAAGTTACCCCATACATGGGTGGTGTGTGGCGTGGAGAGTAACCCGACGTGAATGAGGACATAATTCCATACCACACCGTACAATCGTGTAAGAGTTATGACTTGGGATGGGGTCTAGAGATTAATCCAAAGGTAGAATGTCATGGCCAGATTTCAGTTTAACTTATTTTAGTAAGGATGAAGAAAGGGGTAGGTTAACCTAAATAAGGGATGTGTTCGACATGGCGAGTAACTGGACACGAATGAGGACATAATCCCATACCACAATATATAATATTGTAAGATTTAAGACTCGGGCTGGGGGCCCTAGATTGGGCCACATATAGAATATTGTGGCTAGATTGCAGTTTAACATCATGCAGTGAGGATGAAGGAGATCCTAGTTTAGGTTCATAGAGTTCAGACCGTATATGCCTAGTTTAGTCTCATATGTGTGGGACATAAAAGGAGAACCATCGTTCTTATCGAATAACACTAAGAAACAACTATGATTGATAAAAACTATTGACCATGTTCTCAACACAGCATCCACCCTCTTATGATTGGAGTTCAGGGATAACAATTGAGTATCGACCTTTTAAAATTTTCACAACACAAAAATCATATCAATTTTTCAACTGCAATCCTCGAGGATGTTAGCCCGTAATGGTAGGAAGGCCATTGGTCTGAGTTTCCATACCATTCGGGGGCACTTCTTTATATAGAGTATGACAAGAACCCAAATGATGGGGCATGGAAAACATGGCAAGGCCTGTGTTCGTGAGATGGATGATAAATGACATGTGAGATGTCTCAAGGGGATATGTGTGGCTTGGCGAAATAGACCGATGTGAATGAGGACATGAGTCTGCACCACACCGCATAATCCAAAATGAGAACACTGGCCAAGGGTCAGAAAAGGCCAATGGGCCTGAGGCTGGGTGTCCTGGACAAGTGTAGCCATATGACCACTTGAGCGGTTACCACATCATCACACCACCTAAGCCAACATGAGCAGTGCTCGATGAAGGAAACAAGGAGACAACTAATACTTTTCCTTGTAGGGGTTTGAGAACTGGCATCGCCTGAAGGGAATTCACTTCTTGGATATACAATGGGGTAAAATGAACCACTAAACTCAATGGATGGGACATCTTGGGGTGGCTATAATGAAAAATGATAGCTGTTGACCATGTTCAAAACACATCGTCCTTATAGTGACCTGGAATGGGAACAAAAAATGAGCATCGACCACTGACCATACTAACGACGTGAGACTTTTATCAATTTGTTTCTCAACATCCTCATGGGAATAGGCCCGAAGTGGTAGGATATCCCTTGGTCCTAGAATCCCTAATGTTCGGGGGCCCATCTCAATGGGAAAGATGATGGAGTCCCAATCTAAGGAGTGGGAGAAGCATAGCTATGCCCATCTTTGAAAGAGGCGGACACCTCCAGGGAGTTGGATGTATGGAGGGATCGAGATGAGCTCGACATTAATTGTGGAAAAATCCTGCAACACACTATATGTCTTGACCAGAGGGGAGATTCTAACATTTGGGCCAGGCCAACAGACGAAATGTTTGGGCATTCCTATGTATCCAATGAGGATGGGAATCAAGTTTTACATAGATCTTGAAGGCCATGCCGTTTAGCATCATGCAATGAGGATGTGGTAGGATATAAGAATGGGGAGTGGGCACATAGTGCTTTCATTGCAATTCTAACATGAGTGGGGCCAAGGAAGACATCACTACACCATGTAAGGACCCTCTGAGAGAACTAAACCCAAATGGGGATAGTTAGAGAGAAGTGTTTGGGGCTTGGCTTGAAATGAAATACTTGATCATTCCTATGGATCCCATACGGAGGGAATGAACACAGATGTAGTTCTACAGGTCCATGAAGTTTGACATCGTGTGGTGAGGATACTGAACAGTTTAACATCGTGCGAGATGAAGTAGTTTAGGGTCGTGTAGGACCCAACAGTTTATGGTCATGCAGAACAAAACAGTTTAGGGTCGAGCCATACCTTATACAGTTTATGGACATATAGGGCCAGGGACTAACTCAGGAAAAGTATTTCTTGATAAACATAACATTGGTGGGAGGAGTTATAGCTAAAAATCAATGGTCACCAGAGATTATTCACCACTGGGGTAAACCTTATGAAATATGTAATATTTTTCCTATTTGGGATCCAACGTGGGTGGTTTCCTTCTAGGTATCATTGATGTCCGGAGGTCCAATAACAAGACTCGTTGCAAGAAGGAGTGGAGTTGAATCTTCTTGTTGAAAGATCTAGCTATCTTATTTTTATGACTTTCCAGATTGTGCAGGACATGAAGCCTATTCTCGTCAAGGGCTTCCAAATTTTCTAGAAGAATTTCAGGTACCTTAACTGGAACCTGCTAGTTATAGACCTCTATATGTAACGATGGCAACTAAATATTAATGTGAAGGATGACCTCAGTTCCGTACACCAGGGAATATGGGGTCACCTGGGTGGAATTTTGAACCATCGTTCGATAAGCCTAGAGTGAATTGGGGATCTTGTCCGGTGAACTCTTCCTGTTCTATCCAACCATTATTTTCATTATATCAGAGATGGTTTTGATGAATGCCTCAATATTCCCATTTTCTAGCATGTGGTAGTGGGATGTATGGGTAGAACGGATGTTGTACATGGTATAAAAATTCTTCAACTCGGCTACCTGGAATTTGGTGTCATTATCAGGGAGGAAGACATGAGGGACTCCAAACCGGGAGATGATATTGGAGATTACGAAGTCATCGTTAGAACATGTCATCACCTCCTTGAGCAGGACTGCCTCTGACTACTTGGAAAATATATCCGTAGCATTGAGGATGAACCTACACTGGCGAGCTGTCGCTGGTGTATATGGTAACCCGACATCTAGTCCCTAGACAAAAAAGGGACACGATTACTTGGTAGTGTGGAGAGGCTCCAGTGGCCGATGCATGAAGTTGGCATGATCTTAGGATTCAGGACATCTCTTGGAAAACGTGATGAAATCATGGATCATAGAGGGAAAAATGTACCCCCAGTATCTAAATCTGGTTAGAGAGCATCGACCCGATTTGATGAGCCCCGCATGAACTGGCATGAACCTCCCACATGACCTGAGAAATATCGACTCCTTGGATGAAACAGAGAAAAACCCCACCAAAACAGCGCTTGTAGAGGATCTTCTCTAGACCGAGACCACTTTGGAGGGTAAACTACAGCCTAGGGCATCGGATTCGCTTGCGCTCATCCTGATCAGTTGGGAGGTAACCATTTTGGAGATACTTGACAAACAGGGATCTCTAAAAAGGAGTGAGTTCAACCACTGAACTTGAGGGTCCTGGGGGTATGGACGTGGAGTCTCCTAAGATAAATGGATCACCTATAGGCCATGTTCATCACTTGTGGTGATGAGAGAATTGATTCTCCGATGTTCCATGTGGATAATCAGATCATCCTGATTGGGTTCTACATGTGATGTAGCCAGGCCATCCCGGGAACTTGCTCAACCATTCTGAGATATAGGGACAGGAGTAACTTCTAGCTGTGATGGGAACTGAGCCATTAGCTAGAGGGTGCACTCCATCAATGGTATGTACTCTGGATTTCTGATGACATAGTCATCGTTGATCTGCATGATGACTAGTCTGGAATCACCATTAACTTAAAAATAGGGAACATCAATCTCGAGGGTCAGCTCAAGGCCAGTGATAAGATCCATATATTCTGCCTCATTGTTGGTGCGGCCTTCTGACAGTATTAATGAGTACAAAAGAATGGCTTTTGTCAGGGTAATAATGACAATACCCAAGCCTACCCTGTTGATCCTAGGATCATTGAGCCTCCTACTAGTGGGGCTTCGGGAAGCACCATAGATGTGCATCATCCAGTACTTCACGACTTGGTCTACAGAGAAGGTCACCTCATTGGGGTAATCGATATCCAAGGGTTGTTCAGTAGAAGCTGGGTGGGAAAGAAGAATTATGCCAATTATTTATCCATAATATCTTTCTGAGGGATGAACCTGATGCTGAACTACTGGAGTATTACCACCCATCGTGCTAGACAACCTGTCAACAGGGGGCGGTTCATAATGTACTTCAGCGGGTCTATCCGAGACACCAACTATACCTCATAGTGATGAAAGTAGTGTCACAATTTTTTCACTGCAAAACACCAGCGCAAGTAATCTCTTTTCGATAGTGGAGTATGTGGTCTCCATATCGAGAAGAATGCAGTTGAGGTAGTAAAGACCATTCTTCATTCCCTCATTGTTCTTCTAGACGAGAAGGGCACAAAGATATCATTCCAGGGTAGTCACATAATGGATCAATGGATTTCCAGAGATAGGTGGCATCAAGACCAAAGGATGGAGAAGATACTATTGGATTTCCTCAAACACAGTATGGCACTCCATGTCTCATTTATAGGCAGGGCCTATATTCATGTGCTAGGAAAATATCTTACACTAGCTGGCATGATTCGCAATAGATCAGCGTATGTAGGTTAAGTAGATTTGGAAACCCCAATGCACTTGAATATTGCATGGGGGAGGCATCTGGATGATGTCCTTGATCGTCTCAGGGTCAATCTCGATACCGCGGTACCTGAAAAAAAATTGACGAACTTCCCAGAGGTGACCCCGAAGGCACATTTTATTGGGTTCATCTTGAAATGGTGAGAACGGAAGAAGATGAACAATTTTTCAAGGTCTTTCAGATTGTCCTGAAACCAGTGAGATTTTACCACCAGATCATCTACATAGAATTCCATTAATGTCCCAAGGATCAGCTTAAATATTTGATGCATGGTCTGGTAATAGGTGGCACTAGCATTCTTCTGGACGAAGGGCATGACTTTGTAACAGAAAGTACCTTGTGGCACTTTGAAATCTATGGACTCCTCGTCCTCAGGGGCCATTCAGATCTGGCTATATCTTGAGTAACCATCCATGAAGTAGAGGGCCTGAAACCCATCATTAACATCAATCAACAATTCTGTCACCTGAAGGGGAAAATATTCCATCAGATAGTGACAGTTACGATCCCAAAAGTTGATGTAAACATTGATCTACCCATTCTTTTTCCATAATGGAACAATTTTTTCTATCCATTTGGGGTATATGACCTCTTTAATGAAATTTTCTATGATGATCATAACAATTTCCGCCTCTACCATGGCGCCGTGAGAAGGGTGCATCTTCTTGGGAAGCTGTTTGAACCCGTCATGATTTTTTTGGAAACTGATGCGGTGTACGACTACCTGCGGATGTATCCCTAGTATCTCATAGTAGCTCTATGAGAATACATCATGATGTTGGTTCAAGATGTCTATGTACAGATGCTACTCCTCGACAGACATGGAAGCACTGATCAACATGGGTCTCAGATCTGCCTCATTACCGAGGTTGACCTATACCAGTTCATCGACCGTGGTAGAGAATCCCTCTTCAAAGTTAGGGGGAATCCTCCAAATACTCATTTTCACATGAAGAGGATGGATATCTAGCGAGAAGAGATTCTTCTGTGTTGATAGCCTATTGGGAGAGGCTGGTACCATCATGGGTGGTAGTGGAGAATGCATCGGGAGATTCACATGTTGTCGAAACCAGAACAATGAAGGCTTTCGATCCAATCATATCTGGCCTTCGAGCCAAGGGGACAATAATTATGATGTAAAATCAATAGTGTCGTGTCGGCTTGAGACAGTTAATTCTAGAACAGTGAAACAGGAACACATGACATACTGTCGTTGCCATGGGGTGGACATGCCAATACCTTACGGGGGTAGGAGGCTTCGGGATCACATGAGATTGATTTCTGTAGGAGTACGAGGTGATCTTCTGCCATCAGTTGGACTAGGGAATATTCTATCTCCTTGTACTAGAGACAACAAAAAATTTCCCTATGTTAGGGGTTGTGGCATCCAATCGATGGATCGGGAAGATGTAGGAATCTTCCAAACATTCCCATGGGTTGGTTGAAACTGCATCATGCTTGACCTCACTGGAATGAATCTACTTGTCCTTTCCCTTGAAGTATTCAGCATCATGGTATCAGGATTAACAAGTGAAAAATAGACACTTGTCACCTAGGAGCATACCCACTCGACCATTGAGAGAGTACTTGAGGCATTGGTGATAGGATGAGGGAACCACCGTGTGCAGGTGGAGCCATGGTTTTCTAATCAATGCATTGTACGCGATGTCCTTGAAGACAACAGTAAATTCAATACTGGAAACTAGGCCACCAAACTGGGTCTTCAAACAGATCTTGCCGACCAGGGTCTACTCTTTCCTGTCATATCCATGGATCTTCAAGTAGGAGGGTGTCAAGACATCTTCGGATTACCCTAGCCTCCATAGTGTCCATGTCGGGATACGGTAAATCTTGGAGCCAGTGTTAACAAGACAATGAAAAACCTTCATTCCATTGAATTGACTGGTGTTTTTTAGTGGGAAGAAGGTTCCCTTATATGGGAGAAACTTCATCATCTCCAGAGAATGAGATAATGTCCTAGAATTCAGCATTCTCTATAGGTTCCTCATGAAATTCTTCTACATCTGGTACCTCCGTCTCAAACTGGTGGTGTCCCCTTAAAGCCTCAGGGATGGAATTATGCATATATTCCCAATGATGAATGGCCTAAATGATGTAAACTCTTGTTGGAATGCTGGAAAGGTTCTTGAGATCCTCATACACCCGTGCCATGCATGAAATTCTTCTTGCAGGATGTCGCTCTATGATAAGCAGTACGGTGGACCTTGTTGGCTGGGCTGAAGGCCAGCCAGTGCTTGCCATATCCTACTGCTCACTAGTCAGAGCTTGCAGAGTGGCTTCCAGATGATGACGAGACTATTGAGAACATCCTGTAGCTGGGTGTGTCTCATTGCGGCATGGTCAAGGTGGCTCTGCTAGATCTAGTTTCACAAACGGTGGTGAATGCATGCCTGATGACACCGGATGAGGCTGCTCGTGGTGAGCTCGGGGGCTGGGCCTGCTGTCTAGACATAGTGGCTTGCAAGACCAGGCTAGAAATGTCGGATGATGTGCCTTGATGACCCATATGGTCGCTGCTCCACCGAAATTGGCGTCGGTTGGGGAGGATCGCCTCGTGCTCCCTATAGTCGGGAGTCACGTAGGGGTAAACCAACACAAAGGTGTTAACCGAAGCATTACCTTGACTATCACTCAAAGAGTCATCTTCTACTGGGTGGAACCTGGGAGGAATACCCATATTTGGGGGCATGATGTCGGTAAGACTACGAGACGATGATGGCATTGGCGGGGTGTATTGCTTTGCTTTGAGCCGCCAGTGTTTTCCCTTCTAGGTAGAGGCTGGTAGAGAAGACGATATAGAAGTGGTGGTCGTAGAATCTGAAAGCTCTGGCCAATTTAGGTGTGCATAGATGATACCATGGGCACAGATGACCATTTTGCAAGCCATCCAGTCATCTTACTTCTGAGACCTGCAGTTAGAAACGTGCTACCACTCACCCACATTTTAAATTCTGTTGTCTGTCCTTAAGACAATGTATGCCACTTGTGAATGGGTCGGACCCATCCAAACTATGTTGTTTTTGTCCTGGCCTTGAAACCAGTCTTTGAACACATAGCACTGCTTGAGAGTGTTCCCTAGGATCCGGTGATAGTGGTTGTAGTTGGGAGATCAGTGAGGTGCACCTCTTCTGGCCTTCCTCACTCAGGAAAACACATAATCCCATGTTCCAAGGAACTTCATAAATAGTTGGGAACCTTATTATCATTAAACAAGTAGGTTCAGTTTCTTCTGTCCAGAATGGAGGGGCTTTGAGCTTGTCCCTAACGAGGAGCTGGAGGAGACTTTCAAGGAGGTGGAGCCTAGTTTCCCCACCTGGGTGGTGTCAACCCATTGCTCGGGGGAACCTACAGATTATGAGGTGGCCACTAGTGGGTTGTAGGTTGTGCCTTTGGTGGCAGGCCACTGCGAGGTTGTAGAGGTAGCAGCAATGGTAAAAATTCTAGTTGTCTGGGGGGCTCTATTTGGGCCACCACTGTGGGTTCGTCTATGGAATCCCTCTTTGAGGGAATTACATTGGGAAATGGACATGCATATCTGGCCTGTTGCATGGCTTCTTCTAGGAGTTGGGATTTAACAGAGAAGTCTCAAGTTCCTCCATAGTATTTCTAGGTGATCAGAGATGGAACCAGTTCCATCTCGACATTTCCCACACACAACGTCAGTAATTTCCCCTCATTCAGTGGCATTTCAAGGGAGTATGTATGCCCTTTTCACCAGGATACAAATTCCACGATGAACTAATTAGCATATGATTCCACTCGAAGAGGTTTGTGATGCTTGTTTTTTGTGTGGTGGAGCTGAACTGGTAGAGTAATTTCATATGGAGGTCCTCCCTTATAGCCACTGATCTGTTGGGGAGCTGGTTGTTCCAGACAAACGCATTCCCCTCCAATGACTTCACGAAACATCAGATCATGGTAGCATCCTAGTCTACTATAGACCTTAACATGTGAACACACCTTGAGGCGAAGTGGGCCATATACTCTATTAGATCCCTTGTCTCATTGAAGGGGGAAAGGGTGGGACTCCCAAAAACCAGAGGTGCTGTCATATCATCCACCCATACTAGAAATGGCTTTCCATTAGGTGGGAGTGCCACTTGTCATGTTTCCATTACCTCGAGGTAGGAAATGAGTGTCTCCATTGGGTCATCTGTGTGGGGGTCCCTGTCTTGAAGGAAATTCCAAACCACGAGCTAGTTGGCTGGTTCTTCAACATGGTAAGGTGGCTTAGTGGCTCATAGAGAGGCTGGTGGAGCGACCTGCGGGGCAGCTGGGGGAACCTGAGATGGGTTCCTTGTATTTTCGCTCCATTCCAGAGGATTTGGCGAGACATTTCATGCCATCTTTTAGTAAGTTCCAACCTCAACCCAGTTTGCGGGGGGCAGGATGGTTAGGGTCACCTGGGAGAAGCTCCCTGAGGGGAAGTTGTTCCTTCGCCTACTATAATGGTATAGGATTGTCATAGTCAGGCCGTCTCTCTTCAATGTGTTCAGCCAGGAGTTCATTATCCAACTACTTCTGCTCAGAATGTTGTTGGTGCAATGTGTCCATCTTAGGGTCCTCCTCCATATTCTTCAATGAGGCGGACGGGTCAGAGTGTCGACAACACTGACGTTCTCTTTACCCTTGCTGTGATTTCGGCTAAGGACCAATTCCTCAGTGGGTACATGGAGATCTTTCATATTCCTATGATGGCGATTAACTCTTCCTAATGTATCCAGTAGTGGTGGAATGCCCTGGGGGTGGGTGGGTGGGTAATTCCCCATCATTAAGTTCCAGCTCATCCTTCACATCCACTATGTCAGTCATGTTGATCGTAACCCTTCTTGGGGGAATCTCCTCAATGTCGCCTAGAGAGTCGGGCTTCCATCAGATGGGACTTAAGAGGAGGGAATCATATTTTCTCTATCCATAGATTTTCACCTGGGGGTATGCCTCCTTGATAATCTTGATGTGTACATTGATACTATGAATGTATTGTTGTTGGAGGATCTTAAGGTGGCCTGACGACTCAAGGCGCTGGGCCACAAGGAGTGTAGCCAAATAAACTAGAAGACATTATTATCCAATGCCATCCGAAATCACATGGCTCATGGGATAAACAACTCACTAATGATGAAAGAGGAAGTGTGTCACCTAGAGTTTTTGGTGGAAACACTCAACTTCTACTGGGGTGAGGGATTCTGACACTGGGAAATTTTTCACTGCCATGGGCCTGAACATCTCGAGGAAGTGGTCTACTGCGAGGATATTCCATAATACCATTGCCTCAGATTTAGGGTATGGCCCTCCATTACCCCACTTTTCATCCAAAAGGGGATAAGGAACTGGGATCGGTACTGAGATAGACCGCTGGGATGACATGCTCGCCTGTGGGGAATATGGAGAATGGGCTGACTGGAAGCCGAATATTGGGCTTCCCTCCGAAGTATGTAGTGACATAGCCTCTATGTCGTGATACGACAGGCTAACAACCATATTTCAGGTTGTAGGTTCTAGGTATACTGGTGATAGGACGCGCTACTAGTCACATTCCATTGGTCCCTAGAGCATCTCTTCGTGATCTCTAGTCGAGGTAGAGAGTACTTTTGGTGACAACAGTGGTGATTTCCCGACTGAAACCTATGGGGTTTCTAGATGATCCTCCTTATGGATTTATCTATAGAGGGAGGTGTGAATTTTATGGACCTCACATTCCGGGAGTAGTAGGCTGATGCCCCTGGTTCTTTTCCCTAGCCCTTGTATCGGATGTGCGAGGGGATGGTTCCCGGGGTGAGACGTATTCCGCATCAGAGTCTGAGAAGAGATCTAGTTTGATCACTATCTAGACCATCCCGAAATACTTCTTATGGTGGCGACGACCAGGATTCATTCCCTAGGATGGCTCTTCGGGATAGGTCCTATTTCTGGCATGAGGAGGTCCTTCAGACAAACTAGTGCAGGGGTGGGGAGGACTTCCTCCCGAGAAAGTCGGGGTATGAGGAGCACAAGGGATGATATCAAAAGGGACAAGGGGAGGACATCCAATGCATGTGCTGGAGCGGGTATTACCTCCACATGATCATGTAAGAGCAATGGCGTGACCCCCATGATTTCTCCATCAGATGACATCATTATAAGCAGGGGCCTCGTACTGGTCGATCTGAACACGGGTAGGACCACCGTGTTGCAGGTTGATAATGTGAGGTTGTCCTTTGCTTCTCTGGTCACAAAGGTGTGGAGGACCTTCTGCAGTATAATTGAAGACATGTGGAGGTCCCCCACATTGAAGAGTGATCAGATACACAACGTCACCATACCAACAGTCTATGGCTGGAGGAAAGACCCCATAACTAGTGTAGTGGGAAAGGGAGAGACTTCTGTGCTGAGTTTCACTACTACGTGGAGGACCCTCATTTGGACTGAGTGTGTCACGGGGACGACCACCAGGTAGAGCATGAAATAAGTTAATATTTGTGTTATCAATTTGAGAGGTACGAGGATGACCTCCAAACCGGGTGGCATCATTGCGGGTTAGTCCGCAGTGGCCACTACCTGTGTCGGTGACCATGAGAGTCGACCCGACCTTCTCATGGGGTAGTATGGGCCTCGATCCAGGTGGTACATATGAATGTCACAGTTAATAATACATAGGGTGTTGGTGTTACGTGTTGGTGGTGGCTCAGGCCACTGTAGCCGCTGATGTTGATGCCCCTTGGAAGGCGTCTTCTTCAGCCTGCGCCCGAAACTGGCATTGGGTAGAACAGACTGGATCCAATAGTTCTAGCACTTGGATTACATACTCCTCATCTAGTAAGACCTGGAGGTAGTGCTGACACTGCTACGTGGGAGCCCTCGCTAGGATCCCCTGGAATGGCACTCTGATCGGGCTGTCCCAGACATCTCCTACAACATCTGCATAAGGTAGGGAGTTGTCAATGCATTATAGGAAAGTCTCTTGAAACAGTTATATATAGGAATGGGGAGAAGTAGCTCCCTACGTAGCCCTCGGGGATGGCATTGATGATGAGGCGCAGACGCCTCCAAATCCAGGTGGTCCATATCCCTCATCAAGATGATCCCCTCCTCCCTATAACGGCACATGAGGTCATTGACTACCCTCTTCTGAATAACCTCATATGGGGAGATGGGGAAACAGAGCCCCATGGTAATTGGATTACATTCCATTACAGAAGAGGCGAAGGCACGTGATACTGCCGCTATAGTACTACCCCTACCGCTATTTCGGTGGGAGGGCGGTTATCGAGTTTCGGACGCAACAACTAGATTATTGGAGGCAGGGAGATAAACTCATCAGTGCTAAAGGGAAAAGGAATCAACGACCACTACCCCAATGTCATCCTGTCTACCATGGATGGTAAGATGGATCCATGCTGACAATGTTGTAGGCTGAGATGTCCAACATTCTACTACCACAACTTCTGGTAATTTTCACACCATGCCCGCTATTTTCTTAACTGGACCTGGCACCAGATATCTAGATCCGGTGACATGTTAATCCACTGATGTCTCAAATGCTACTAATATCTATATTTAGGAGAATACATTCATGTCGGGTTCACCATTTTTATTTCCAACTCTTATCTGGGGCGAGAACATCTGCCTTCTTGAGGAAGAAAGGCATGGGTTTGTGCCCCCACAATCACACTTTCCAAAGGTGTTCAACACACATTCCTTGTACATGGACGTATACTCCTTGATCAATGCTAGATTATGGGATGTTTATTCTTCCATCAATGGATTCTTCCTCTGAACTCATCACCTAGTTTGGGTCTCCCTTATAGACTTAAGACAATTTTCGTGAGACTCTTACTAGTGCCATTTCTTAATGGAGACAAATTAATTACACTGATTCTGTCGAGACATTCCAATGCGTCTGATCAGGTCAGCAGCTTTCGGTTAGGGGAGTAGTCATGTTGGAAATCATTGGCATGTCTCGACATTGGAATAATGGTGCGTCTGTGTTTCTTCCCCTTATTATAGGGCTTCTCTAGGGTGTCGAATACTGAGGCATGCCGTATCAAATGCGAAGAATTATATGCCATAGCCATGTCTCTGAGGTTTTCGTTTGCATCCTGTGTTTAAGAAAGTGTATGCCAAAAGTTTAACATTCATCAGATATGGATCTGACTGATTAGAACAATAGCTAGAGTGGATCAGATGAGTGTAATCCCTAGAGGACACACATATGTATGTGGGTTTACATGACTTCACCGGTATGTGGTGGCCTGGGTATGAATAATGATGGATGATGGGGTGACGAGTGAAATTGGTGGTGAATGGGATGGAACGATCATGTGGATGATGGAAATGTCAGGCTTGAGTCTTAGGGAGGCTTCAAACATATCCTCGTGGTAGGGAATCAATGTCCGAATAGTTTTGTAGGTTGATGGGACAACAAAGGAGGTGACCCTTGAGAATGGACGCATGGATTGGACCCGATGGAAGTGGAATCTATGCAATGGGGCATGACCTTCCCAAGACACGTAGGCTCGATGGAAGAGTCAGGTGATGATCTTGAATTGGGGTGTTAACATAGGACACAACTAGATAATGTGTATGGGGTTTGTGCATGGTTAGCAGCTCGGGTTGGTATGACACCACTTTGACGGACAAAAGATGTGGGTCACAGTGAAGGGGAGTACAACATCTTTCCACTGAATAGGGTACACCGTGTCTTACCACTGATCAAGATACAATATATTACCTCTGATCGAGGGACACAACATCTTACCATTGATTTGGGAACACAATGTCTTACCACTGCTTAGGGTTTAGAGTTTAGCATCATGTGAGACGAAGGTGAATAGACATGAATAAAGACATGGGGTCCAGATGGATGGGGTGGGTGAACCGACATGAAGGGCATCAAATCCAATGGATGGCGTGCTTGAACCTCATATAGTCTTCTTACGTACCCTACCATGGAAATGATCATAGTCCACATAGTTCATGTTTGGGTGTGGGGCTTACACTCTAGGCTGCCCAAGGTGTTGGTGAACCAACTTGAATTGGGACAGAATGACCGGCTGTTGGTATTGAACCTCGTGGAGGTATCCTACGTACATTAACATGGAATGGATCAAAGTCCATATAGTTTAGGGTGGTGGGAGTCGACGTGAAGGTCTTCAGAACCAATGGGTCGTTGGTATTGATCTATAGGGAGGCTTCCTACGTACCTTTCCATGGTTGGGATCAAAGACCACGTAGTTCAAGAGGTTTGGATGAACAGACGTGAAGACGGTCGGGACCAATGGGTGGTGGACTGGAACCTCAGGGAGGCTTCTTACATAATTTTATTTTACAATTTTTAATGTCCACATAGTTTAGGTGTGGTTGTGGGTCTTACACTCTAGCGTTTCTAAGATGTTGGTGAACTGACATGAATATGGTCAGAATTATCGGGTGTTGGGCTTGAACCTTAGGGATGCTTCCAATGTACCTTTCCATTGAAAGGACCAAAGACCACATAGTTCAGGTATGGTTGTGGGGAATACACTCTAGGCTACCCATTGTGTTGGTGAACCTATGTGAAGATGGTCGGAATGATCGGGTGTTGGGATTGATCCTCGTGGAGGCTTCCTACATAACCTTCCAGGGAAATGATAAAATTCCTTATAGATCAAGATAGTGGGAACCGACATGAAGATAGTCGGTTCCAATGTTTGTTGGGTTTGAACCTTGTAAAGGCTTCCTATGTAGATTTCCATGGAAAAGATCAATGTCCACATAGTTCAGAATATAGGGGCATTAGCGGGTTATTCTCTGAGCCAGCCCAAGGTGTTGGTAAACTGAAATGAAGGGGGTCGGAGAAACCAATTGGTGGTGGGATTGAATCTTCGAGAGCATGCCTACGTACCTTTCCTTTATAAGGATCAAAGCCCACATTGTTTTGAATTGGTGGTTGGGCTTACACTCTAAGCATCCCATGGTGTTGGTGAACTGACATGAAGGGGGTTAGAGTGACCAAAGGGTGGTGGGCTTGAACCTCAGATAGGTTTCCTACGTACATATCCTTGGCAAGGAACAATGACCTCATGGTTCAGGTTGGGTGTGGGGCTTACACTCTAGGATGCCTAGAGAGGAGTGGGAAAACCAACGTGAAGATGGTCGGAATGACTAGGTGTGGGGATTTATCCTTATGGAGGATTCCTACGTAACATTCCATGTCAAGGATAAAAGAACATGTAGTCTACGAAGGTTTTTTGGGAATATACTCTTGGCTGCCCAAGTTATTGGTGAACCGACATGATGATGGTTGGAACGAATGGGTATTGGGCATGAACCTTAGAGAGGCTTCCTATGTACATTGACTTGGAAAGGATCAAAGTCCTCATAGTTCAGGATGGTGTTTGGGGATTACACTCTAGGTTGCTTGAGGAGGATGTCCTGGCTGATGCTTACACTATGCCCACATGAATCATGACCTATGTGAGAAATAAGAGGCATCAGAGACTAGATGATCACGTTATAAAAGGTGCATCCATGGGAAGTGAAGTGGGGGTTACATATAGTGAGCGACCCAAAGAGGAAACATGGGATTACGCATGGTTAGCGGCCCAAATAGGAAACAGGGGATTACGCGTGGTTATCAGCCCAATGAGGAAATATGGGCTTACACATGGTTAGAATCCCAGGGAGATAAATTTTGGGACTTACTCCAAGGTGGAGGCCTGGATGGTGGAAAAGCCCACCAGGAGAGGGATTTGGCACCGATGAAAGGAGGGGAATGGATGCTACCTCTTGTAAGAAAAGATTGGGGATCACACCATGGTGGTTTCCCTTTCCCCAAAGATAGATGCCAATCCAATAAAGAGAATCTCATTCCATGTGAGGAATGATCTCACTCCCGTGGAGACTGATGGGAGTAGAGAATTTCCAAGATGGGGCACCTCGTGTGCAAGGAATGGGGCGAGGTCATAGTTTAATGTCATGTGTGGAGGATGATGGTGCATGGAAGTTTAAAATCCGGCATCTCAGACGAGAAAGGGTTCACTCCGCACCCCTATGACATACATAATTGGTTCCCTCTGCACCTTGGTGAAGTGAAGCGACAAGAAATGTTGTGGCTAGGGGGTGTTATGGTGTGAAAAATTGGGTGTTCCACGTTAGCATGGATATGTGATGAAGCAATAGCGATTAGTGTTCATATGCGAAGAAACATGAGGTGATTCAATGAAACATGATGTATCATCCAATGGACTTTGAATTTCTTCATGCACACCTGATGGTCCACACTAGAAAAATAGTTACATAGAAAAGGGGTTCACAGGTCGAAGCATTGTGAAGCTCTTGTGCCCCATGTTATGGATGGAATCTGTGAACGGATGTGCTTCACAACGTCCAGTCACCAAGTATAGGGATAGGTTATTGGTGCATATGGGAGGAGCATTGCGAAGATGAATGGAATTCGCAAAGCAATGCCTAGCGAAGCAACGGTGCCTTACAAAGCATAGCATTGTGAAGCAATGTGCTTTGTGATGCACAGTGACCCGACCTTGGGAATTGGGTTACCTATGCCAGGAGGGTGCTTCACGATGTGTATGTGCTCTACGAATACCCGATTCCCCTTGGGTATCTCCTTCATCTGTGAAGACCCGTAGGCTTTTAAAAAGGCATGCCTCTCAGAAGTGGGGCTCAATTAAGGCCAACGAGGAGGTACATCGCAAATAAAAATTACCTTGATGATCTCATGGTTCACAGAGCAGGAAGTGAATCGTGATTTGGGAGCTAGGAAGGTGAATGGTCAGCGAGTCACCTGTTGGGCTTGAGGGTAGCCTGGTATTTAGAAGCATGGGGCGCCATGTAAAGACCTGTAAATTTCAAGGAAATTTTTTTATTAATTTTTTTGGGATTTTACGAGTATGTACTTTCTGACGCCACCTGATTCTGAGGCCCGGTCTACCCGGAATCATTTTCCGAAGTTTAGCTCAGGTAGGTTCAGTGAACGACTGAGCGGGTTTTTCTATCTTTTGAACCAGTGCTCGAAATCGAAATCGGAGGGCATCGATGAAACTGTAGTGGAGATATTTGGTTAAGAGGACCTTTTCTGAAGGTGCGTTTTCTAGGGAGGAATTGTTAAAAATTGTGGATTAAAATGTGAAGTAAATAAAATTGTGGTTCAATTTTATTTACCTTAGCCAATGGTTATATCCCACATGGGGTAGTTGGCATGGGACCCACAAGCCCCTAACTACCCATGTTAGGATATTTTTGAGGTGGGGCCCACACGAGCCCCACCCCTTCACATTCCATTAACACCCTAAGTCCACCTTTTGTGAGTAACTCCTCACTCTCACCCTCATTAAGCTTTCCAACTTAACACCCCATTTAATTAGAAAACACAAGCTTAATCAAGGAAGTGAGTTATGTGTTTTAATTTTCAAATTGAAATGCATAGCTTGAAGTAATAAAATAATATAAGTCTTATTTTATTTTGGGGGTTAGCTATTGTGTGAAGATATTAGGAGAGAGGGATCTAAACTCTTGAATAAATTCATCTTATTCGTTGAAGAACACGAAGAATGCTAGTTCCAACCTCAGCTTCTTTCTTCTCGACATTGACGAAGCAACGCCACCTTTCCACGACAACATCAACGAAAGAATCTCCATCCTTCGTCAAGCAATCAACCTTCCTGAATTGAGTTAGGGGTGTGTTTTGAATTGAGAAATATTGGATTTCCATCCATGTTGATGTTTCTATCTAAACCTTTTGCTATCAAACTAATGTGGAAGGAACCATACCAAACTAACATGGTCTGATTCCTCCACCGTTCATGTTGTATGGTGTTCTCCAACTGTTCTTGAGCGGTGAATCATGGAATGTTTTAGGATCCGATTTGAGGCCTGAAAACATTGGAAACAACCTCAGAACATCGGGAAAACCTAGGAAAATGAGTTTTGTAGAAAAATTATAATCGGAAAAAAGGACGGACACATCGCGAGGCATGCTGGCCAGAGGTGTTGTTTCTGGAAAATTCCGGAATACAAGGTGTGTACTTCAAAAGCACAGGCCGTGTAGTACAAGCGTTCTGTGGTATAAGTAACGGAAATCAGAAGAAGTGACACATGATGTGTGTCACCAATCACATGGCATGTACTGTCCACACAGTTTGAAAGAGGAGACTTCGATGGACATGGCGTGTATTCAATGGAAATACCAGGACACGAACAGAAATACACGGCCATGAGGAATGATGTGTATTATCTTCATTGAAAGGATTAAACGGCTTCACCATGCTCGACATGTAATTTTGGAGATACACGGACACGGGAAGAACCACACGGCCAAGAGGCATGGCATGTACTAACATCACTTTGGCAGAAGCGACTTCATGTTGACTCGGCGTGTATTCTAGGAAAACACAGACATGGGGTAGAGTACACGGGCTGGTACTCCACCACATGGCCAGGCATGTAGAGCCTACACGGAGCCGACCCCAGAAGTATGGACACGGCGTGTAACCATACCACATGCTGTGTACTTACTTTTTACACGAACATACCTTTGACACGAGCTGTGGTACACAGAAAGTACCCGTGGACTGAAGACACGGCGTGTAACCATACCACACACCGTGTAGTTCCTTTTTTTACATGACTAAACCATGACACAGGCCGTTTCACACGGGAAGTACCTGGTGTCTGATGATACGACATGTATTGATTATCTACACATCGTGTAATTTTGGAGAATGTCTTGGTCGTCTTGTTATACGTGACTCGAGAAGATTTTTCTTGGTTTTCCCCTATGACGTGGGATAGAACATTGGGATACATCATCTCTGGTCTTCGTGACGGTTGATGTTTCCACCCCTTTGACTCGAGGAGAGGACCCTCCCGGAATTGACTATGTTGTGTGCGGGAACCCTAGAGTTGGTTGCGATTGTGACAATTACCGTGTTGCGATCCTCCATTGGTTCAACGACGATGATGACTATACTTGGATCCTACATGGGTTTGGCAGTGAGGAAGACTGTACTTGGATCCTCTGTGGGTTCGACAGTGATGACAACTGTACTTGGATCCTACGTGGGTTCGGCACCAATGAATACTGTACTAGGATCCTATGTGGGCTCGGCAGGGACGACTTCTGTACTTGGATCCTACGTGAGTTCGGCATGGGAGATGATTCAGAGGATACATCTATCATCTCCACCCCTATTCATGAGTAGTATACCTATGTGAGATGAGTATTGACATTCATTCATTATCTTCGATAATATTCACTTTCAATCATGTGTGGATTGGTTTGTACTTTCTTGTATGGACTGGGTTGAACATGGGCTCGTGAGTTGAAGCAGAACTGGAATTGATGACTTAGGAATATGTATGGGAATATACTTATATAGAGTTGGTTGATACTTCATGATTGTATCTTTCCATTGTGGTTTATCCTTTGTGGATTCCGGGAGACCTTCAGGGGTCTCGGGGTCCCTACTGAGTATTGTATACTCACCCCTGCCCGGGTTATTCCCACACTACGTTGTGTTGGATGCAGACGATGTACAATGATGATCGAGGTGGAGGCTCGTGGAGCGGGACGATACCTGGAAGAGGATCACTGGACGGGATGTACACGGAGCATATGGCTGGACCAAAGGATCTGAGGAGAGTATCTGTACCCACCCCTTAGGTGAGATTTCTAGAGGACGGCTCAGAGTTGCTGTTTTACTTTTCTTCTATTGTATTTTTTTTTTCAGTTGTACTTTACATTCAGTTGGGTTTTTATTCTGGACTATTTACTTTCCAGCACTTACTTTTGTACACAGTTTACTCAGTGTTACTTTAGCATGCATACTCTGTGGTGTTTGTTTACTTTATCATGGAAATTCCTTCCCATTTTTATCAGGATTTACGCCTTTGGTTCTAGTCGCCAGCCTCTGGCCTATGGAAGGCGGGCTTGGGGTAGTCACGAAATGGGCCCCAAGGACGAGTCATGACAAATTGGTATCAAAGGAGTTAGTTCTACCATAGAACTTAGGAATCTGATAATTTCTTCTGTGTGAAGAAACCATGTTTTGGGTATTGAGTGTGGTTATCAGACCAGAGAGTCCAGTGTATGTGCGGGGACCGACGTATCCATAAAACAGGACCCCTGACTTCTGATTTCCCACTCAATGCCCAAAAACATTGATTCCATGAGTGTTTCAAAAGTTTTCATTGTGATTACTTTGTGTCAGATCACCAGGTATACTGTATTGACCGTGGCACACCTGTTTCTTTTCAGGATGGACCCACGATGGTAGCCAGCTAGGGTTCTGTGCTTTTTGTAAGACGGCAGCCCACCGAGTGACGAGGCCTCGGTGCAGGGCCCCATTACAGCGAATGAACCGGCAGTACCTCTACCCGCCGAGCCACCCATGCCACCAGCCCCAGTAGTTGAGAGTGCATGTCACCTGAGTGCACTGCATGTGTTTCAGTGTCATATACCGCCCAGGTTCCATTGGGGGATGGACCCTCAGGAAGCCGAGGATTGTCTGGAGGCTGTTGTTCGAGTATTTAGATTTGTATGGAGACCGAAAAAACTCTTGGTGATCCGTGCAGCGAGTCTCCTGCACGCGGCAACATGTAGATTGTGGAGCCTGTTGCTCTAGGAGCATGACGATGCATATCTTCTATGGATGGACTTCGAGATACTCTTCCGCACAGATTTTGTACCCTCCACCCTCAGTTCGGTGTGTATTTTGGAGTTACTACAGCTACGACAGGGTAGCATGACAATATCCCAGTACTCGGCAAGGTTTATCGATCTCTCGCGCTACTCCACGGACATGGTACAAGACCCATTCTTTCGGGCTGGACCTTCGACTAGGGATTGAAGCTTGAGATCATGAAATCGATGATATCCCTCAGCATTCCGACGTAGGCAGGAGTACTGGAGCAAGCCCTTCTTGTGGAGAGCTTTTTTTACTGATCCTACTCTAGGAGAGAGGCCTACTGTAGGGCGACCTGTAGCGGAGTCTTCTAGAGCTGGAAGTAGACATACTTCGCAGATGTCCAAGAGGACCAGAACATCATGTGGATGACCTCAGGAAACTGGTTTAGATGTGCGGGGCACACGTAGTAGAGCCTGTCATAGGAATGGTAGACAATGTTATGCATGCGGCGGACATGGCCACATGGCTTGGGACTGTCCGACCTGCCATGCAGAGGAGCAGTAGACAGTTGAGCGACCACCCAGGCAGAGGTAGAGCTTCGACCATGGCTATCCATAGGGAGCAGACGGACGAGGCAGAGGAGCTGTCCAAGCAGCCGGTGGTGGGCGGCACTTTGAGGCTCTACCACCACCACCACCACCAAGAGGTCCACCCCGACTACAGAGAGCTGGCAGACAGAGACAGGCTCAGTTTCAGGCAGTGGAGGCCTATGACCACGACTCGCCTGAGATGATTCGTGGTACTATCTGTGTCTACTCTACCCTTGCTGCAGTTCTTATAGACACAGGAGCAAGTCATTATTTCATTTTCACTGACCTTGTTCAGAGCATGGAGATTCCGACGGAGCCATTGGCTCGATCCTTACAGTAAGAGACTCTTATGGGAGCATACTCGATGATTACGAACTGGTTCCGGTAGTGTGAGCTTACTATATTAGGTGATAGAATCAGCTGGGATATTCATGTAGTAGGGTCGAGGCCTTACGACGTCATCTTGGACATGGATTGGTTATCTACAATTCGTGCTCAGATTGACTATTTTAGGCACATGTTGTGATGTGTACGCCCCTATGGGAGCCTTTGCAGCACAGAATGGATTCACACAGAGGATAGTACAGCCGATTACTCATCCGTTGGCAAGACTCATCCTAAGAGCAGTTGATGTGTGAAGTCCAAGTTTTCCTGTAGTCGGGGAACAGTATGAAGACGTTTTTCTTGATGACGTTCCAGGAATACCTCCTCACAGAGAGGTAGACTTCTACATTGACCTGTTCCCTGGGACAACCCCGATATCTACTCCAGCATATCCGATGTCTCCCGCAAATATTCGTGAGCTACGGGTACAACTAGATGACTTGAATGGTAAGTGATTCATTAGACCCAATATTTCACCCTGGGCTTCCTTGATGTTGTTTTCCAAGAAGGAGGATGAGAGCTTGCTGCTGTGTGTCGACTACCATCGCCTGAATCAGGTGACTGTGAAGAACAAGTATCTACTTCCGCGGATTGATGACCAATTCGATCAGTTGGAGGGAGCATGATGGTTCTTGAAGATAAACCTCAGGTCAGGCTATCATTAGCTCAGAGTTCAAGATGAGGATGTGAAAAAGATGACCGTCAGGTGTCGGTATGGCCGCTATGAGTTCTTGGTTATGCTTTTCGGCATAACCAATGCTCCAGCAGAGTTCATGAGCCTCATGAACAGGATCTTCAAGCCTTACCTTGTTCGATTTGTCGTAGTCTTCATCGACGACATATTGATTTATTCAACTACTGAGGTGGAGCACACCTACCACTTGTGGGTTGTGCTGGAAACACTCTGAGAGAACCAGCTTTATGGTAAGGTCTTGATGTGTCAGTTCTGGATTCGAGAAGTCCACTTTATGGGGCACGTCATCTCTAAGGTGGGAGTTGCAGTGGATCCTGCGAAGAATGACGCAGTGCTAGCTTGCGAGCCACCCAGGAGAGTGAAAGAGGTGCATAGTTTCCTAGGTTTGGCTGGGTACTATCAGAGATTTGATCCAGACTTCTCCAGAGTTGCAGCACCGCTTTCAGATTTGACCAAGAAGGGGAAACCCTTCATGTGGTCATATAGATATCAGTATAGGTTCCAGGAGCGGAGACATTTATTGACCAGTGAAACCATCTTAAGGCTACCGGAGGAGGGCGTAGGGTACTTTGTTTACTGTGATGCATCAGGGATCGGGCTCAGGTGTGTCCTGATGCAGGACAAGGAAGTGATCGCCTATAGATCATGACAGTTTAGGCAGCATGAGTAGAGATATGCTACCCATGACCTGGAATTAGCAGTAATGGCCTTCGCCTTGAAGATGTGGTAGCAATATCTAATGGGAGAGTGATTTACAGTCTACTCTGACCACCAGAGTCTCAGGTACATCTTCTCGCAAAAAGGTCTTGAACCTGAGACATCAGTGATGGATCGATTTCCTCCATGACTATGACTTTGAGATAGTCTATAATAATGGGAAGGGGAATGTAGTAGCCGATGATCTCAACATGAGGTCGGGCATCCAGCTACATGGAGAGGCGACAGAGCAGCTAGGCGTGTTGCAGATTTCCTTCGTGGATAGGTATGGGGCACCCTTTCTACAGTCGCTCACAGACAGTCCTCCACTACTTCATCAGGTCTGAGAGACACAACATGGGGACATTGACTGTGAGACGCGACGTGCATAGTTATACACATGAAAGGCACCTGATTGATTTTCTTTAGGAGGAGAGAACGTCTTCCTTTTTAGAGGACGTACCATGGTACCAGTTGCATTACAGGAGGAGTTACTTAGAGGGTTTCACACCTCCCCTCTAGCGGTACATCCTGGAGTAGAAAATATGTACCAGGATCTTAGGTGATAGCACTGGTGGCCGGGTATGAAGAAGGTTGTGGCAGAGTTTGTTTCATGATGCCGAACCTGCCAGCAGGTGAAGGTAGAGCACCAGGTACCAGCAGGATTGGTGTAGTCCTTAGAGGCCCTAGAGTGGAAGTGGGATAAGATATCTATGGATTTCATGACAGGGCTTCCACATACTTGCAGAGGACACGACTCAATCTAGATGATTGTCAACCGACTCTCCATGTCAGCCCACTTATTACCCATTAGACATTAGGGCTCAGTAGAGAGCATGAGACACATCTACATTCAGGAGATTGCACGACTTCATGGTGTGCCATTACCCATCGTCTCAGATCAAGAAGCTCGCTTTACTTCCTAGATTAGGAAGGTGTTGCAGGAGGCATTTGGGACACAACTATGCCTGAGCACCGCCTTTCACCCATAGACGGAAGGTCAGACGGAGAGGACCGTTCAGACTCTCGATGACATGCTTCGTGCAGATGTCCTTGACTTTGGTCACAGCTAGGAGGATCACCTACCCTTGGTGGAGTCTGCATACAACAACAGTTACCACTCCACCATCGGGATGGCACCATACAAGACATTGTACGATCGACCTTACAGATCACCTCTGTGCTGGACAGACCACGGGGAGTGAGCACATATAGGACCAAAGATGGTCCATGCCACAACGGGAAAGGTGAAAATCATCCATGGGCAGATGATGACTTCCCAGAGCTGACAGAAGTCCTATGATGATAGGAGGTGTAGACCAATAGAGTTCGAGGATGGAGACCATGTTTTCTTACAGGTCTCACCTCGACATGGATTACGGAGATTTGGACGGGGCGAGAAGTTATCTCTGTGCTTCATTGAACCATTCCAGGTTCTCAGAAGGATAGGTGAGTTGGCATATTGCTTGTCTCTTCCACCTAAGTTGCACCAGATGCACGACGTCTTCCACGTATCTCAGCTGAGGAGATATGTGCATGACCCGATACATATAATTAATCATGGGGAGCTAGATATCGATGATGGGGTGACTTTTGCGGAGGTCCCAGTGGAGATCGAGGATCGATAAAAATATGTCCTATGTGGATGGTCAATTACTCTAGTGCGCATCAGGTGGAAACACAGGAACCTATAGGAGAGAACAGGGGAGCGAGAGGCTCATATGCTTGCTCAGTACGCTCATTTTTTCCCTAGTTTTGTGATATATCTTTACAGGGACGTAAATCCATTACGTTGGAGTAATGTAAAGACCCATAAAATTTAGGGAAAATTTTTTCTACATTTCTATGGGATTTTACGAGTACGTAGTTTCTAACGGAACCATATTTCGAGGCCCGGTGTGCCTGAAATCATTTTCTGAAGTTTAGGTCAGGTATGTTTAGTGAACGAACGAGCGAGTTTTTCTATCTACTGAATGGGTGATCGGAATCGAAATCCGGGGGCACTGATGAAACCACAACGACAATATTTTCTTAAAAGGACCTTTTCCGAAGGTGTGTTTTCTCGGGAGGAGTTGTTAAAAATTGAGGATTAAAATCCGAGGTAAATAAAATTGTGGTAAAATTTTATTCACATTAAATAATGGTTATATATTACATGGTGTAGTTGGGGTGGGACCCACAAGCCCCTAACTACCCATGTTAGGTGATTTTTGAGGTGGGGGTCCACATGAGCCCCACCCCTTCACATTCCTTTAATTCCCTAACTCCCCCTTTATGTGAGTAACTCTTCCCTCTCAACCTCATTAAGCTTGCAAACATAACACCCCATTTAATTAGAAAACTCAAGCTTAATCAAGGAACTGATTTATGTGTTTGAATTTTAAAAATAAAATGCATGGCTTGAAGTAATAAAATAAGATAAGTATTATTTTATTTTGGGGGTTAGTTGTTGTGTGAAGATATTGGGAGAGAGAGCACTATTCTCTTGAAGAAATTCATCTTCTTCATTGAAGAACGCGAAGAACGCCGGCGCCAACCTCGGATTCTTTCTTCTCGGCGTTGATGAAGCGACACCGCCTTTCCGTGGAAAAATCAATGAAACCATCTTCATCCTTCGTCAAGTGATCAACCTTCTTGAATTGAGGTATGGGTGTGTTTTTAATTGAGAAATATTGGTTTTCCTCCCATGTTGATGTTTCTCTATAAACCTTTTTCTATCAAACTAATGTGGAAGGAACCAGAACAGACAAACACAGTCTGATTCCTCCACTGTTCTTGCTGTATGGTGTTCTCTAATGGTTCTTGAGCTGTGAATCAAAGAAAGTTTTCAGAGCGGATTGGAGGCCCAAAAACACCGTAAATGGACTCGGAACAATGGGACAAAATATGAATGGGTGTTTTGTAGAAAATGGATCATCGGATCAAAGGAAAGACGCATCGGGAGGCGTGCTGTCCAGAGGAATCATTTCTGGAAAATTCCAAAATACATGACGTGTCCTTCTAAAGCACACACCGTGCAGTACAAGCGTTCAGTGACATAAGTACCTGACATCAGAAGAAGTGACACATGGCTTGTGACACCTATCACACAATGTGTACTGTCCACACAGTTTGACAGAGGAGACTTCGATGGACATGGATTGTATTCAAGGGAAATACACAAACACAGATAGAAATACATGGACACAAGGAACGGTGTGTATTATCTTCGTTGAAAGGATGAAACGGCTTCGCGAGGCTCATCATGTAATTTTGGAGAAACACGGACACAGGCAGAACCACACGGCCAAGTGGCACGACGGGTACTACCTTCACTTTGGCAGAAGCGACTTCGTGTTGACTCGGCCTGTATTCCGAGAATACACTAACACGGGGTGGATTACACGAGCAGGTACTCCACCACATGGCTAGGCATGACTAGCGTACACGGATCCGACCCCATAAGTTTGGACATGACGTGTAACCATACCACATGTCGTGCACTTACTTTTTACATGAACATCCCTTTAACACGAGCTGTGGTACATGGACAGTACTCGTGGACTGAGGGCATGACATGTAACCATACCACTCGCCATGTACCTACTTTTTTTGACATGACTAGCCCCATGACATAGGCCGTTTTACATGGGTAGTACCCGGTGTCTGATGATCTGACATGTATTGATTACCTACACACATTGTACTTTTGGAAATTGGTTTGGTCGTCCTTTTCTCTGTGACTCGTGCACATTTTTCTTTGTTTTCCCCTATTACGTTGGATGGATAGTTGGGATACATCAGCTCTGGTGTTCATGATGGTTGATGTGTCCACCCCTTTGACTCGAGGAGCGTACCCTCCCGAAATCGAGTATGATCTGTGTGGGAACCCTAGAGCTGGCTGCGACTGCAACGACTACCGTGCTTGGATCCTCCATGGGTTCGACAACGATGATGACTGTACTTGGATCCTTCGTGGGTTCGACAGAAAGGATGACTGTACTTGGATCCTCCACGAATTCAGCAGTGATGACGACTGTACTTGGATCTTATGTGGGTTCGACAGCGATGGTTATTGTACTAGGATCCTACATCGGTTCGGCAGTGACGACTTCTGTACTTAGATCCTACGTGGGTTCGGCAGGGGAGATGATTCAAAGGCTACATCTATCATCTCCACCCCTCTTCATGAGTAGAATACCTATATGAGCAGAGCCTTGACATTCAATAATTATCATCGATATGATTGTCTTGCTATCTTGTGTAAATTAGGTTGTACTTTCCTGTGTGGATTGGGTTGAACTTGGGCTCGTGAGTTAGAGCAGAACTAGAATTGATGACATAGGAATATATATGGGAATATAATTAAGTAGAGTTGGTTTATACTTCATGATTGTATCTTTCATTTGTGGTTTATCCTTTGTGTATTCTGAGAGTCCTTAGGAGTCTTGGGGTCCCTACTCAGTATCGTAAACTCACCCCTGCACAGGCTATGCCCGCACTATGTTGTGTTGGATGAAGACGACGGACAGTGCTGATCGAGGTAGAGGCTAATTTAGCTAGATGGTACCTGGAGGAGGATCCCTGGATTGGACGTACACGGAGCAGACGGCTGGACCTGAGGAGCTGTGGAGAGTACATATACCCACCCTTCGGGTGGGATTTCCAGAGGATGGCTCGGAGTTGCTGTTTTACTTTTCTACTGCTGTACTTTCTTTTCAGTTGTACTTTACTTTCAGTTGGGTTTGTATTCTAGCCCATTTACTTTCTAGCACATACTTTTGTACCTAGTTTACTTATTTTTTACTTCAGCTTGTGTACTATGTGGTGTTTTTTTACTTTAAAAAGTCAAAGCCTTCCATTTTTTATTAGGATTTACGCCTTTGGTGCTAGTCACCAGCCCCTGCACTAAGGAAGGTGGGCTTGGGGAAGTCACAGCACGGGCCCTGAGGATGGGTCGTGACACACCACAAAGTAGTGTTTGCTCAACATCAAGTTGAAATTTTCTTCGTAGAGGGTTGCGAACACCAAAGGGGTTGCGGAGCCATCCAATTTTCTTTCTTCACGACGGGTCGGGAAGGGTATCTCTGGCACCGGCCGCTGGGTCCAGGGGCTTCGTGATGTAGTCCCTAATGGTTACAAGATATTATGTTCACCTCCATTTTTTTGTTTCAACAAGAGTTTTACAGGGTTTTTTTGATGTTCAACACACAAATTGTGACATGGGTGAAGTAATATAGTCATGATGAAATACATTTACCAGTTTCCATTTTCACTAATAACTCCACATCCAAGTTATGTGTTGGTGACTGAATTTTTAAACTAAACATTCATGATATAAAATAATGTGTAGAACTGTAATAAAAATGAATGTTCAATGACATTGAATGAATAACTAGTTCCGTTATCACAAGTTCATTACCGTGATCTACAAATACAGTTGTGATGGAAAAATTTCACCCCTTCTAACATGGAGGTTGTTGGTTGTCCCCAAATCCATTTAGCTTATGTAATTAATTTGAAATGATACATGGTTAATGTAAATTTTAAAAATTAATAATGCATTTAGGGTTGGCTATAATATTCCTTTCCTCTATTGCATTAGCAGGTTTCTCCTTTTCATAAATCATTGTATTGGTTCCCTTCATTCCCACACCTAATGCATTTCGTCACCCCATTAAGAAATTTAAAAGGATCTTTCTTCACCACCTTTGAAATATGGGATGCTAATATTTCATATATCCATTATATTTTCCAATTAGAATTTCATAATTAAACTCCACCTTCTACTTCTTATCCACACGATACCCATGAGATTCGTCGAAATCCATTTTGAGTTTGAGGGACCATCGGATAATTTCTCATAGACATAAATTTCATGGAACACCATTTATTTGAATAGAATAAATTTTAGACCAAGAATATTGTGTTCAACCTTTAATTTGGGGATAACAACAAAGCCAGAGGCGTATCTGAAAATTCATGTGAAGATTTCCACATTATTTAGGATAGATATTTCATTACATCTGGAGGGAATGGAAATACCATTCCATTTTATATCAGATAGTGTGTGGAAAATATTTGTCCATTTTTTTTTCTAGAATCCCTTCCACTCCATAAGATCAATCTCTTCCTCGATCTGGATTTCCTGATCATTGCACACCATTAGTTAGATTCTCCCTCAATACGATAAACTACCAGTATAACCTTCAAATCGTTAGAACATTGAAGGATGGAGAAGATCTTACCATTGGAGATGATCCATTATTTCCTGATTAAGGGATCATATTATCCATTGAATATAATAAGAAATTTTCCATAAATCTCTCAATTTTTTCTTTACTCTAAAAGGTGGATTGGAATTCTCATCTAGATCTATGTTTTTATTCATAACCTATGTCAGCTAAGAGTGTATCTTCATGAAGCCTACAATTGCTTCTCCTATCAATTTAGGCATCTTAGTGGATTTATTTATCAAATTAACCATAATTTTTATTATTTATATGAGTTCTCATATTTTTTTAAACATGCTAGAATAAGAGGAATAATAGATATATGTATTTTTTTAAAACTATTAAACACATAAAGGGGGATACACTAATGTTAAAAAGATAAAATATAAATCATAATTATTTTTTAATTTTTTAATTTTTAGGATTCAATCAACGTTAACGATGATATATTACAGAACATATACTCTTATGGGAATTTTTAAGTTCCCAAAATAATGGTTCATGACGAGATTATAGATTTTTCAAAATATATCCCCAAGGAGTGTCGAACCATGTGAATGGTTAGGCCCATTTTGATTTACTAGGTTATATCATGTCATTCCTGGAACATCGTGTAAGAGTTTCTCCCCAAAGGTACATCTGTGGAAAAAGGAGATCAGCTTTTAGTATCCATAGTGGGATTTATTTTCTATATAAAAAACAAAATATATACACAAAAAAATTGGATGTTTTCTTATACTCAGTCTTGTCACTGTGGCATTCATTACTATTCTATAATCCCAATCCAAAAAATAACTAATCATACTTATGAAAAAAAACTATAACAATAGTTTTATTTATAAAAATAATTCACGATTCCATTAATAAAAGTACACATAATATAAAACAAAATATTGAAAAATATATGACCTTTAGGGATTAGGTACATAGTATAACATCTAGAACATGTTGTAAAAAAAATTAATTAAATCTTCTATAGAATATTTAAAAAATTACATATCCTTTAAAACTAAATTAGTTACCTTGGTTCAAACATAAAGAAGTGGTGAGCTAAAAAGACCTATAAGGGAGTAAACATGGTATAATGTGATACATGATAGACTATAGGAATATTAATGGGTCATAAAAATAGTAGTAATCATATACATGAATAATGAGACAATATATAACATAATAATCATTACATGAGAAACGTGGAAATGACATAAAACACTACATTATAAATATAGGTCATGTATAAAATACATAAAAATTATGGTGGACAGAGAACCATAATGGAATCACGTTCATGTACAATCACAGCAAGAAATATCATGATTTTATACATTAACCAATGCATTGTCCTGCTATATAATCTCGGGGACACCCATCACATTCATTTCATTATTAGGATTTTGTGTGTGGAAAAGATTATATAATATAGAACCATTAATCATAATAATATATTCCATGATAAATGAGTGTAGAATAAAAACATGTCCCCAATCACAACATATATGTGCATAATGTGCAATAATATTTATAATAAATGGGTATGGTATTCAAAAAATAATTTTTTGTGGTTGGAAAATCATGGTGATATTTCGGTAGCCTTACAAAATCACTTATTGATTCATAAAAAAGTGTTCCTATGTGTGAAAGGTAAATAACCTACCATATAAATCAATGGGGAAGCAATAGAGACATGGAAAAAATATCTACATATTATATATTGGATTTACAAGTCATAAGGAAATGACGAAACATGAAAAATGAAAAGAATTATAACTATATTTTGAAATGGTTACAGGCTTAAATGATGGATCACCAGAGGCTTAATGAGAGTGAAATGGGTATATAATCATTAATAAATAAAATATAATGTAATGGGAATTTTTTATAACATATCCCAACATAAGAAATTTGAATTTCAGAGACACACCATAATTGAAGTTCTCAAATAGAAATGATAAGAGTGAAATCCCATAATTGAGTGTGTGACACCCAATATTGGGAGGGGATTATTAAAATATTTGAGGTTCCTTAGTAAGACTCTATAGAGTGAAGTTAAAATTATAGATATTACACAAGAATTTTTTGTGAATTAAAAGTGTATATTGGTCGGATTTATATAAAAAGTTAGGGGGGTTTCATTATAATTAATGTTTTGGACTCTAAATAAAAAATAACAAAATCCAAAAAACAATCCCATTGTTTTTCCTAGGGATTCTAACAAATGGGTTTTGTTCACATTATTTTTTATGTAAAATGATAGAAATATATAAAATAATATCCAGATAAGTGTGTGGATGAGTCATACACATAAAGAAATGATTTTATAACCTTGAAATATACTAATGGATTTGGAGGATTTATAAAGGCTATATATAATTAAACAAATAACCATAAAATAAATTTATTTTAAAGGAAAAACATATTATCGGTCTTGGACAACATTTAAAACATTTATTTTATCACCTATGGGACATTATGATTTCATAATACCCAATGTATATTTATACAGTAATTAATTTTTCCCAAAAAAATTTACAACCTCTAAAAAGTATGAAAAAACTATTCCTAGATAATTTTGAAATCATAATTAAAAAATTAATATTCATTTTATCTATATAATTTTTATAAACATAAATTTTTTACCTTTTAATGAAAAATTACATTTATTAATTAATGATGGGTTTTTTACAATACATATTTTTAAACCATTTAAAAAATTACATTGCACGACACAAAAATTATATACACATTATATTTAATAAATATTATTTAATAATAACATATTATTCAATAATATTTAATTAGATAATCCATTATGTCAACAAAAATAAATCCTTAATTGAATTTTAATATTATCCAAAATTAATTTTTCTATTTTATTTAAACTTAATAAAAATCATTTATAGAGGAACAATAATAGAATGATAATATAATCAATATTAAATAAAAAATAATTTACATAATCATATCACTACGGTCTTGATACATATACCTTTAATAAACCCAAAATGGCTATAAGTGTTTATTGTGCGATGATGAGACATACATGGGGTGGTTTGACGTATATGGTATGGGTCGTGAAATTCATGAGCTTGAAATTCTTGAGTAAATGGTTTCAATTATTATTATGTTTTTGGATCTAAACTTTGGATTTGTCATGGGAAAATTCTATACATTCTACCTCTGTCAAATTCTATGATAAATGGGCTTCATAGGGTACTATTCTACTAGTAGAGGCCATCACATCCTTTTTCAGCGTCCATTAGTTTTATCAAATCCCTATATTTATACTAACTGTGTGATTAATGTTCAATATCAATATTATCAATGGAAAAGAAAATTTAATAATTTTTTATTAAATACCAATAAAGTTCATATGTTGTTATATCATATTAAATAATAAGTCCATTAATTAAATTTCATGCATATTTTTTTATAACAGTCAATGTCATTATAGTCTTCCCCCATTAATAAATTCCCCCCCAAAATTTTCATTTATCACACCAAAATATATGAGGATAACTCTATTTCATCACATCCTCTAGTTACCACATCACTTTTTCAAAATCATTTTTTCTCAGAAAGCTATTGACAATGTGGAATGTGTTATTTAATATAAAATTGAATCTACTACCTAATATCATCACCGATTGTTCCTTATTGGAATAATAATTCAACAATATTACCACATCTAGATTAAGTAGATGTTACAGTTTTGTTATGTTATTTCTCAAGAGGGGTACATGTAATACATAATGTACTTAATATATGTTTAGTGGGAGTGTTATTGGGTTGATTACCGCTCTAATGCAATCAATGATATCAAAGGGTCTAATGTATCTTTGACTAAGCTTTCCCTTCTTTCCAAATCTCATCACCTTTATCCACGGAGGTATACAAACGAATACCATGTGTCCAACCATAATGTAATTGTCTTGTCAATGATTTTTTTTCTTAATTTTTTTCCATCTTTGGGCTATCATGATGTGATGTAGAATGGTTTTCACTTTCATCACCATTTCATCGACCCTCTCAAGTCCTACTAGGTTTCATTCACTAACATCAACCCAGCATTTCAGTGTTCTACATCTGTTATAATAAAGGATTAATATAGATCAATTCAGATTCTCGTGTGGAACTATTATTGTTTGGGAAATCGACTAGAGGAAAATTTTGGTCCTATCCTCATTTGAAGTCTATAGAACATGATTGCAACATGTCTTACAATGTTGGTGTAGTCTGCTCAGATTGGCCTTCAGTTTGTAGATGAAAGGTTGTACTAAAGACCAACTCAATGTTTACAGCACGTTAGAGTCATTTCTCGAACTTAGAGATGAATCTCAGATCTCGTTTGGGTACAATAAATAGTAGTAAAACCACTATCCTTACAACTTCTATAATGTACATCTGTGTAGGTTGGTCCAGTAATAAATACTATCAAATTGTGACAAAGTGAGCAATCTTTGTATGATTATCAACAACATTCCATATAGTATTGTTTCCCATAGATTGAATTCGTTGTCCTTTGACAATGACCATGATAATTTTACCCTTTTACATGTTGTTTTGGGTAATGGTTTCATAATCCTTTTATTTTTATTCATTTCTTCATTTAGCTACTAAAATTCTTAGTACATTGATATATATTCAATGAACACCTTGTTAATATTTCCAATATAATATTCCTGAATGAGATCTCGATACGTCCTTGTGATTCCTAGGTGAATGGATAAATTTGAAAAATGTACATCCTTTGAAAATTCATTCTCTATTTCAGGATTTTATAGAACACATAAACTGGACCCAAATCCCATAATTATTTCTTTATTAACCTTGAAATCTAATTATTTTTTCATTAATTATGGTTTCCAATCTCTTCTGAAATCCCACAACATTTATTTGAGAATCCATTTTCTTCTCTAGAAGGGAAGATTGATTATTAATTTCGGAAGGAATTGATGTTGTTCCATCCATAATGATTCCCATTTCAAAAATATCAAAATCAAATAAGTCTAGATTCTGATAAATTCTCTTAGATGATAGAATTGTGGGATCCTTTTGGGTTAGAGAATGGACCAATTTATTTGGTTTTCTTGGATGGTAGTGGATTTTTTAGTTATAGTCCTTGATCAGGTCTAACCACATTAATTGGGAAATATTCATCTATTTACCTATGAATATATACATTAGCATGTTTTGATCTATATATATTTCACAATTCTCTACAAAGACATAATTCCACTATATTTTCAATGTTAATATCACTGTATCCAAATCCATATCCTGTGTTGGGTGGTTATTTTCATGAACATTAATCATAATTCATTCTAAGGCAATGAATTTTCAATTTTTCATCGAAATGTAGCTATTTACCTCATTTTATGCATTGATGAATACTAAATAAAGGTATCCACTTGTGGGTAGTGTGAGCACAAGGGTAGTGTTAAGAATCCTTTTCAACCCTTGATGTAATAGTCACATTTATTATTCCTAGAAATCATTAATATATTATGAGTTAGCTTGATTTGAGGGTTTTATAATTGTAACACATTTTCCAAAAATTAGAAATAGTACCTAGATAATTCTTGAAAACTATATATATCTGTCACAGATGTTGGTCTCATCTTCACGTTAATTGATTTTATTCTTAAATGGTCCACAAATATCCCATTTCTTGTAATAATATATCCCAAGCATGACACTGAATACCACATGAACTCATTTTTTTGTACATTACATAATTCATCTATTTTATCTAGGTCATTATCAAAATTCTCAAATGTTCATTATTCTCCTCCTTGGTTTCAGACTATATTAGAATATCATCTATAAAAAGTATAAAAAAAATTCTTGTAATATTGTAACATCCCTAGTAAATAAATAAAATGAAATTATCATATTTTTTAATATTTGTGAATAAAATATCAATTTTACATAAAAAAGAGATCTTATGCATGATTTCTTACTCAACATGCAATAATGGATTTCTCTTAAATCTTATGTTTCACAGAACATTGAGTTATACAGAAAAATAATATAATAATGTTATTATTTTAAATGGTAGTTAATTCCTAGAATTTTTATTTGTAATAATGAACATGACTAACTATATTATTATTATTCATGTTTGGTAAATTAATATACATTTATCCAATATAATTTAGAGGCCTAAAATGAGAATGAATCTAATTTGAAGTATAAATACTCCAATATTTTAATAATGTAGTTTTAACAACTTTTGATGGAGAACCCATTTTAAATCTAGTTTTATCACTTTTATATGTTCTATTATATAATATAAACATATTATTTATAATAGTGACATAAAAATTTACTTTTGGTTAATTGTTTTTTATTTTTCTAAAAAAGTTCAATTCTTAGATATATAGTGAAAAATATTGCATTTTAAGTCAAAACTATCTTTTAATATAATTAATTTATATGATTATATTGACTTTATAATTGGATTTAAATTGTAAATAGAGTTTATTTTTATCCTTTAATCCAACTTTTGTCATTTTATGTAATTTCCCTTTGAAATTGGACATAAAAACAAGTCAACCTTTTGATAGTTTTTACTTCGTAAAAAGAATATTTTTGTTTTTTACAATGGGAATTAATTTAATTTAATTTCCATAACATATATGTTTGTAATTTAGAAAAAGGGATTCCATATTTGAAATAATTAGGTTCATTTATTTTTAAATATGTAACTTTTATTTTTAGACATTACAAATATTATCTTTAGTAAATATTTTATTTACCATGGTGAAGGACTGAATCTGGTAAATAAGGGTAAAAAATAATTATATTATTATAATATTAAATTTATTTGACACATGTACTTACCGTATTTTATGTGATATTTCCTTCCATGTTCATCTTTGGTTCTATTTTAGGACCCTATTGTGCCACTTGTGAGTGAAAATGGCATTTAATTACTTTTAATATTAAGTTATTGAAAATATAACCAAAACATGTATATTTTAATAAATCAATTTTTATATAGGGTTATATAACTTATATCATCCATAATAAATACTCATTATAAATTTAAAAATATTTCCTACATCATGGTATTTTATTTATAATTTCATAAATAAAATAAATAAATTCATTTATGACAAAATGGTGACATAGCGATTACCTTAATAATGAATGTTTAAATAAATGAGATTATAAAAATAAAAATAAATTTAGTTTGAAACATTTTATGATAACCATGAATTTTTTGGATGATTATTATTGTTATTATTTTATTAATTAAGGTTTTTCTAAATTTTCACATTGTTATATATTTTTTTAAAAGTCTTGGTATGAATAGTATATAAATTGGCATAACTACATTTTAAAACAAATACTATCTTACAAAATGATTTAATAGTCATAAAAATATAATATTCTTCCAAATGAAATAGATAAGTTATATAATGTCATTAATGAACCACTTTAGGTTCTATTATACTTTTATTGTATCTATATTAACCATATAGTATAAATATACATGAAGATGTGTTAAAAGTAAAATTAGTTTACTAAGGGATAATGCTAAACTATAAGATTAATTTTTTAACCTAAACCATTCTAAAACATATTTTAAAATATTATTTCTACTCTTAATCATATTATCTTATAAATATATCATATTAGTTTTTTTATGATAATAAAATCAATTAATAATAAAAAAATATTTCAAGACATTCCTAAAATGCCCATCCTCCATCTTATAAAAGGTCACCACCTCTAACACATTACTCACACCTCTCAAACCCCATTGTCTCATCCAAAATATACCAAAATAATCTCTCAAAATCCTTAAATTGCTCTTATAATCCTTAATTTAGGATGAAGGGATGTAAATAATACCTTTTATCTTAAATCAAAAGAAGTTACCCGATTTGAGGTAATGTCTTTTCTCAAGATTCTATCTTTAATTTTACTTCTCCAACCCCTTAACTCACATTATTTAATCATTTTATAAAATAAACAGTATATTTAATATTATATGAATTTATTATGTGAATTAATCTATCTACACTTACACACACCTCCGTATAATGGGTATAGAACATACTGCTTTTTTGGATGGGAACTAATGCCTCATGAAACGACGATTGTTCAATCTTCTTCAAAAACCTATTATGGTAGAAATTACAGTGGAAATGTAATTATATATTATATTTATGATATTTTTTTATCTCAATTATTTTTTAACTCTCATTTATAACATATCTTTTTACTTTTTATGTTGTATAAATACGACAATTTCATTTGTGGAAGTGCAGACTACTGCCCCCTCAAAGTGATATGACTCATTCATGCTAAACATGGAACATATAAAGGATGTAGTAAATTAAACAATGTATCATATATAACATAGATATTATATTTTAATTATAATATAACTGTTTATCTTTTAATTTTACTTCCATTAAATATTAAAACGAAATTAATATAGCGTTCATTCATACGTACGACATAACGTCTCCAGGAATGGTGCATTTCATTTCTCATATCCAAATATCGAGGAATGTTATATCTAAATATATTTGGGAAATATATGATATATATTATATCTATATCATTAATATAATTCTAGATATAATTGAATTTTTACCACAAGGTCAATTTATGATTAGAAAAATCCTATTTTTGACTCACGTTCTGAACATCGAAAAAATGTTTGATTTGAACTCAAATAATTGACTAATTATTATAGAAATGTAATAAGTGAAATAAAAGTAATAATAAACTTTAAAAAGGTTCTGAATAAAGTGTAAATAAAATTATGTTTATTATTAAAGAAAATAAAGAACTAACGAGTCACTTCAGACATGAGGCAAGGGACATTTCCTAAATATCCTTTCTTTGAGGCATATTTTGATTTGTACATAGATTTATTTTATACGTCATGTATGAACCTTTTACTTTTAATTTCTTACAAATGGAATAATTTTCAACATATCATTTCACTAAATTTATAATGGAATTTTTCTACTTAATGTATGCGATGACAACAACCTTTCTACTACCATGAGAATTATTTGATATTTTGATTCCATTACAAGCCATGATAATTTAAAAATTGAAAATAAATACCACAGGACCATTTTACATATCTTTTTATTGAAAATGGATTTTAATGTGGATTTAATATTAAAATATATTGAAATTATTTCTTGTGATTTATAATGAAATTTATATTTGAAAGGTTGGAAGTTACAATCTTTTATTTGTGAGGATAATATAATGGTACATGGACATTTTACAGGTGGTTACCTGATAAAATAAATTATTGGTGGTATCGTGATAAACCATGGACGGGTGGTTACATTATAACCTCCAATTCATTGGGTATGGATGTCATCCATATGACTAATCCATTTATAAGATTTATTTGTTGACGTAACCATATGGTTATTCCATTTATGTATGATTATGACCCAATATTTCAATTATATATTATATGATACTTTCTTTAAGGTTTATAGTAATATTTTGGTTACAAAAATGGTAAGAAAAGATCTTATATTTAGTGAAGTGTTTTTTCTACTTCTTAAAGATGAAATGTATTACATTATGATATTATATTCATCATTTACATGTTATTTTGAAAAAAAAAATTATAGTTTTCCATCTTTATGTATCCTCTACTAGGGTTTCTATACTCATCCAATGTTTCAAAATGTTTTTCATAGGACTTAAATATGAATAGGGTCAAGGATAGTATCAAGGAAATGTCATGTTGTTTAAATCGTGTAACTAAACAAGTCTCTTTTTAAAGGGTTTTTGTTTTTAAAAAAAGAAATTTGGTAAAAGTGTATACTTGTAATATTCATGATTTTATATATAATATATTACCTAACTATATAAATATATAAAACTAAAATGACCCTCAATGTGAATTATTAACATAATTCATGATTATGTAATTTTTAATGAATGGTCCCTATATATTGTATCAGAGGTCGGATTAGATAACTTTAGGAGTTATAATTTTTAAGTAGAATATCCATAAATGATGAATAGATTATGTTAAAATTTAAATGTTATAGTATTTTATTATTACCATGTTTCTTCCTCTATGATAAGTTTGTTCATAATGTTTTTCCATAGAGGAAATAGGGCAGCAGTGCTGGGAAGGAATTTAGAGGAGAATAACCTTCCAAATCTGCATCCCGAGATAGTTGGAATCAGAACTGAATAGAATTTTGGATTAATGGGGTTGTGTAATGAATATATAAATGGTGTTTGTATACATGAACTACATCAACCATATCTAACCAAAAAAACATGTCTATAATGTTGATTTTTCATTAGGCAAAATCCCTTATCATTTAGAGGATCATATTACCCTATTCACATTGATTGGTGGATCAAAGAACTAGAAAAGATTTTGAATGTAATGGGTTGTAATGATAATCAAAAGGTTGGTCTATTTGATTATAATTTTTAAGGAGAAGTAGATATATTGTGGTCGATGGTTAAAAATATCAGTGACTGTGAAGATATTATTCCTCTTGTTTCGTACTATTTCAATGTTATACTTCTTGAGAAATATTTTCCTAAGCAGTTAAAAAATAGGATGGGAAAAAATTCATGGATATGAGGTAGGAGGATGAATCAGTGGATGATTACAAATAAAAATTCACTAGTCTATCAAGGTATGATCCAAATTTCATTTGATATCTTGGTTGTAAGATAAATTAATTTTACTCAGGACTGAATCCAAAATATCAAAGAGCATTATCCTGTCATGAAATCAAAATCTATTAGAAACGTGTCAGATGTGGAGATAACATAGAAATAGAGTTTTATGATGATTAGGTGTTCCATGAGAGCATGAAGGAAAAGAAGTCATGTTGTTAGTAAAAGGGGAAATATTCATCACAGAATCATGGATGTAAGAAAATTAAATTTCCATCTTGTGAGAAGTGTGGTAAAAAGCAACATGGTAGATGTCTCTAAAAATAAGGAAAGTTCTTCATGTGTGGTAAGACTGGTCATAATTCACATAACATTAAGGAAGATGATCAAGAAGGCAATGAAAATCCAGTGTTAAGATTTTTTTAGTTGCAAGGAGTTTGGGCATTAAACCAATGTGTGTCCAAAGGTGAATACCCAGGATGGAAACTATAGAGATAAAAAGTAGAAGAGTGGGGAAAATCTATTTGTACTACTACTGTAGATGTGGGACCATCAAACAAATAGGAATCAGGTACTTTGTTCATTTTTTCTGATTATGACAATTTGTTGTTTGACTCGGGGTCTATCCATTCATTCATTTTTGCGAATTATTCATGTGAATTTGGAATTCCACCTAATGAAATGAATCTAGAACATATGGTAAAAACACCTGGCTGAAATTTTATGGGAAAAAAATTATAACAATATTCCTATCCTTATTTTTTCAAATAATTTCTGGGAAAAGCTTATTGTTTTTCATCTAATACAATTTTATGTTATTTAGGGAATTGAATGGATTTCCATTTACCAAGCTATGAATGACTACACAGGTAAAGAAGATTATTTTAAGAAATTAATTCAGTTGGTATAGAAGAATGAATCAATATCTTTGACAACATAACAGGAAGCTGAGAAACTAGTGAAATCTTTAAATGAATGTTACCTTTCACATATTGCTGAAAAGAAAGACACTATTCAGAGTAATGATGTGCTTGTAGTAATTGAGTATCTTGATGTTTTTTTTGATGAGTTTTCTAGTATTATACTTGATTAGGATGTTGAATTTTCTGTTGACTTTATTCCTAATGATAATCAAATTTCAAAAACCCCTTATCAAATGGATCAAATTGAACGTTTATATTTAATGATACAATTGTAGGAGTTGTTAGATAAAGGTTTCATTCAACCTAGAACATCCCCATGGGATGCTCCAATCATGTTTTTAAAAATAAAAGATGTTTCAGTGAGACTTTTCATTGATCATATATCCTTGAATAATATCACTACTATGAATAAGTATCATATTCCTCATATCGATGGTTTTTTTGATATTATTAAGGGAGCTAAGAATTTTTGTAAGATTGAATGGTGATCGAGGTACCATTAGTTGAAATTAAAAGTAGTAGAAATTACGTAGACTACATTTCATTATAGATATGGAAATTATGCTTTTTTAAATATGCCTTTTGGGTTAACTAATTCACATTCTGTATTCATGGATCTTATGAATAAAATTTTCCATGAGTTAGGGGATAATTTTTTGGTTGTGTTTATTGATAAAATTTTAGTAAATTCCAAAAATAAATATGAATATTAAGGTCATTAAATGATTGACTAGAAAAAAATAAATAAAAAGAAATTGAATGGGAAATTACAGATGTGTGAGTTTTGGTTAAAAAAATTCATTCCTTAGTCACATTGTTTAAACAAATGGCATATCTATTGATCATACTAAAACAAAAGTTTTTGAACAATGGGAAAGACCCAATAATATAATTTTGATTCACTATTTTCGTGGTTTGGTAGGATATTACAGATGGTCTATTGGGAAATTTTCATTCTTATCTTTCTTAATGACTATGTTAACTAGAAAAGGTGTAATGTTCATCTGGACAAAAACATGTAATGATTGTTTTAATGAATTGAAAAGAATATTGGTGAATGATCTAGTTTTGTCATTACCTTCGAGAGATGGTGATTTTTTTCTACGTTTATGCTTCGTTAAAAGGACTTGGTTGTGTCTTATTGAAGAATTATCGGCTAACTTCTTATTTTTATGTTAGTTAAAACCACATGATTTAAATTACCTTACAAATGATTTGGAATTAGCTTCTATTATTTTACATTAAAAATATGGAGGCATCAGTTGTATCGAGTAAAATATGAAATATATACTGACCAAAAAATATTGAAATATAAATTCACTAAGAAATAATTGAACATGAGACAGAGGAGATGGTTGAAATTAATAAAGGATTATGATTGCATGATTTATTACCATCCAGGAAAATAAAATAAAGTGGCTGCTTCTTTGAGTCTAAAAATTATTGCTACAATAACCATATTACGTTTGGAACTATATCCTTTGATTAAGGATCTGATGAACTTTGTCATAGAAGTTGTTGGTGATGGAAATTCCTGTGTTTTGTTTCAGGCGTCTATGAAATCATCAGTATCAAACAGAATTAAGAATGTGTAGGAGGAAGATAGTGAGTTGCAGAAAAATGTATATTTGTTTCATAAGGGTATGTTTCCGGAATTTAACATTGATAATAATTGTATTTTGATATTTGGGGAGAGATTATTTGTTCCATATGATTCATAGTTAAAGAAAGAGTTTTAATGTGAAGTTCATAGTTCTCTATTATTAGTTCCTCCTGGATGTACTAAGATGTACAAAGAACATCCAGACTATTACTAGTGGGAAGGAATAAAAATATATTTTTAAGATTTTACTATGAAATGTTTAACCTTTAAATAGGTTAAAGATTAATGGCAGTTACTGAAATGGATTCTTCATCCATGTCCAATTCTTGAGTGGAAATTGGAAAATGATTCCATGGATTTCATAGTGGGAATACGAATGACTTCTTGAGATAACAATGTAATCTGGGTTATGGGTGATCAATTCACTAAATCGTCTCATTTCCTTCCTATTAGAGATATGTCGTATCTAGATAAAATTTCATGATTTTATATTAAAGATATTGTCAGGTAACGTGCGGTTCCCCTCTTCATTTTATCCGATCGTGATCTCAATTTTAGTTCTAACTTTGGAAAGTCCTTCATAAGTCATCGGGTGCTGAATTAAATTTCAGTACAACTTTTTATCCTCTATCAAATGTGTCGTCAGAATAAATAATTCATAAATTGGATGATATGTTGCATGCTTATTCGATAGATTACTAGGGAATATGAAACCAACATCTTTCTTTGGTTGAGTTTTCTTATAATACCAGTTTTCATTCCAATACACAGATGGAACCATTTGAGGTCATACATGGGAAGCAGTGTCGAACTCCAGCTTTTTGGGATAAAGTAGTTGAAAGTAAACTGATGGGACCAGAATTGGTAGATGATATGTCAGGGAAAGTTCACATGATACAAAAACACACGAGGACCTCTTAGAGAAGGTAGAAAAGTTATGCTGATAACCATAGGAAGTATTTTTCATTTTATGTATTTGATCATGTATTTCTCAATGTTTCTCCCTGGAAAAGTGTGAGGTGTTTTTCTAAGAAGTGGAAGTTGAGTCTATGGTTCATTAGACCCAATGAAGTACTACATATTGTTAGATTAGTTTCCTACATATTGGATTTAACTCAATGTTTATCCCCAGTTCACAATGTTTTTCATGTTTCAATGTTGAGAGATTATATGTCATATCCATATCATGTTTTTAGTCCATAGGTAGTTTAGTTGGAAGAGAATATTTCGTATGAAGAATAACCATTCCAGATACTTGACTAAAAATAGAAACTATTGAAGAATAAGGTAATTCATTAGGTAATGTGTTTTTTTGAAAACCCATATGGTTGAATAGGAAAAATGGGAATCTAATAACACTTTGACTGATAAATACCACCACTTATTTTATAAGAGAATAAAATTGTGAGGATGTAACATCCCAAAGGAGTGAAAGATGTAATATCCCTGGTAAATAAAGAATATGACATTTTCATATTTATTAATAATAGTGAATTAAATATTAAGTTTATATAAAAGGGGATGCTTTGTCTGATATCGTACTCAATATGACAAAATGGATTTCCCTGAAATCTTATGTTGCATAAAACATTGAGTTATACTAAAAATTTATATATATATTATTATTATTTTAAATGATAGGTAACATCTAAAAATTGAATTATAATTAATGAACAAAAATGACTATATTATGATTATACATGTATGTTAAATGACTTTAAATTTAACCAATAAAATATAGAGGCTTAAAATGGGAAAGAATCCAATTTTTATTATAAATGCGCTAATATTTTAAAAAGTTAATTTTACCTCCCTTTGATGGAGAACCCTTTTTAAATAATTTTTTCCCTTTTAAATTTTCTATTTGAAAAAATTAAATCCATATATAGAATTGGAACATCAAAATTTACATTCGGTATGTATTTTTTATTTTTTTGATAATGTTGATTTTTTAAATGAATAGTGAAAAATTAAACATTTTATGTCAAAATATACTTTTCATCTAACTTATTTATATGATTATATTGGACTTTTAATTTGTTTTATATTTTAATTATAATATATTTTTAACATTTAATCCAATTTTGGTCATTTAAAGCAATTTCACTTTGATATTGGACATAAACTCATGTCATTCTTTTGGTCATTTTTATTTCTGAAAAACATTCCTTTTAGTTTTGACAACGTGAAATAATTTTAAATTAATTTCTAAAAAATTTTATTTTGAATTTGGAAAAATGGATTCTATATTTTAAATCATGATGCTTGAATTGTGTAAATTGTTAACTTTTAATTTCAGACATTATGAATAGTAACTTCTATAAATATTTGTTTACCATGGTTAAGGGGTAAATCATGTAAATAAAGTTAAAAATAATAATATTATATTTATATTTAATTACCCTAAAACATGTTATAACCCTATTGGATGAGATATGTCTAACAATGGGAATCCATGGGTTGATTTTAGGACCCCATGGATCCATGTGAGTGTGGAAATGACATTTAATTACTCTTAATTTAATGGTATGAAAAATATATTCTAAACATGTATCTTTTAATAAAACCATTTTTATATGGTGTTATGTAAAATATATTATCAACTATAAATAGTACATATAAATCCAAAATGATTTCTTACATCATAGTAATTCATTTATAAATTATAGACATCTAATAAATAAATTTATTTATGACACAATGGTGGTATATTGATTACCAAATTAATGATTTTCATAAATAAATGAGTTTATAAATATTAAAATAAATTTATTGTGAATCTTTTTATGCCATAAATGAATTTCATGGATGTGTATTACTTGTTATCACTTAATTAATGAAGGTTTTTTGAATTATTCATGTTTTCATGAATTGTTTTTAAAGATATGATATGGATAGTTTATATATTTACATAAATGAGTTTTTCGAAAAGTACTATATTATTAAATGATATAATAGCCCTAACAATATATGGTTTTTTAAATGTATTATATAAATTTGAAAATGTTAGTTAAAAACACGTGAGGTTCTGTTGTCCTTTTACAGAAAATAAATTAACCATATAGTGTGAATATACCAAAAGACATGGTAAAAGTGAAATTAGTGAACTAAGGGTTAAAGCTAAAAGATAAGATTATTTTTTTGAACAAAACTTGAATAAAACCGATTTCATGATATTATTTATTCACATACTCATTTGATAATTGAAATATATCACAATTTTTTATTATAATTATAAAATAAATTAATAATAATTTAATATTTCAAGACGTTACTAAAGTTCCCCTCCTCCCTATTATAAATGGAAACCACCTGTAAAACCTTACTCACACCTCTAAATCCATCTTGGCTCCTCTATCCTATCCCAAAATAAAATCCAAATATATCTATATTTCTTCTTGATGGCCTAAATTTAGCATATGACAATTAATGGAGGCCATTTAGTTTAAATAAAAAAGAGATACCCGATTTGAGGTAATGTTCTCTCTCAACATTCATTCTTTTATTTTCCTTCTGCAACCCCCTAAAATATCTCTATTGAATTAATTTAAAAAAAATTATATTTAACATAAATAGTTTTAGTTATGATAAGGATTCTAACTAAAATTACATACACCTCTATCTAATGTCTATAGAACATACCATTTCTATGGATGGTGAACTACTGGCTCATGAAACGATGAATGTTCAATCTACTCCTCCAACCTATTACGGTGTCCATTATGAATAAACTATAATTATAGATGATATTTAAGATATTTATTTTATATCTGTGATATTTTAATTATCCTTAAGAACATTCCATTATTATTTTCATGTTTTATAAATTCAATAATTACATTTTTGGAAGTGCGAAATACCGCTCACTCAAATTGTTATGACTCGTTCATGCTATACATGGAACCAATAAGAATTTAATTAGCGAACTTGTGTCACATATATAACATAGATATTATATTTTAATTATAAAATAAGTATGTATCATATAGTTTTCATTCCCTTAACTATGAAAATAAAATTAATGTTTCATTATTGCGTACGTACGACATGTCGTCACCATTAATGATGAATTTAATTTATTATATCCAAATGATATGGAATATTATAAATACATTTATAATGTATATATATATTATATATATGATATCTAAATAATTAATATAATTTTGGATATAATGGAATTACAACCACATGGACAATTTAAAATGATAACAAGTTCATTTTTAACTCATCTTTCGAACATAGACAAAATTTACAATATGAGCTCAAATAATAAGAAAATTTTTATAGAAAGGTAATAATTGATATAAAAGGAAAAATAAACATTAAAAAAGTTATCAAGAAAGTAGAAATAATTTTTTTTATTATTTAGTAAATTATATAAATATCAATTCTAGTCGGACACGAGGTACGAGACTTTGTGTCAATCTACTTTCATTGTGGCATATTTTGATATATATGTGAAAAGATTTTATACAGTTTATAATATCCATTGAATTTTAATTCCATTCAATGGAAATATTTTTCTACTTAGTGTTTTAGTAAATGGGAAAGGGAGTGTATCTTTTTAACGTACACATTGACAACGACCTTTCCGCCACCACGAGCATAATTTGAAATTTTTCATCCTTAACAAGTCGTGATGTTGTTAAATAGAAAATAAAAAAAATTCCATTTTTACATAATTTCGTATTAAAAATGGTTTTAAAATTGAATTTACTATTTCAATGTCTTGAAATTATTTATTTTGAATTCAAAGGAAATTTATGTTTGAAATATTGATATTTTTAATCTTTTATATTTGATGATTATATAATGGTACATAGAAAATTTATGGGTGGTTACGTTATAAAACAAATGATGGGTGGTTATATGATAAAACAAGGATGGGTGGTTATGTTATAACCTCCAATGCATTGGATACAGAAGTCTACTGCAAGTATATTCCAATTTCAAGAATGATTTATAGAAGTCTATTATATGGTTATTCCATTTTAGTATGATCATGTCATAAGTTTACCATTATATTCTATATGTTACTTTCTATAGGTTTTATGGTAATCTATTGGTTTCAAAAAATCTTAATGAATGAGCTTATATTTAGTAATGTTTTTTATACTTCTTTAAGCTGAAAGGTATTACATGATGATAATGAACTCATGGTTTACATGTTGTTTTGAAAAAAAATAGTGTTCCTTATTTATGTATACCATACTAAGAGTTTTATGCTTATACCAGGTTTTGAAATGTTTTTTATTGGACATAATGGTGAATAGGGTGAAGGATGTGATCAATAAAAATTCATGCTGTTTAAATCTTGGAACTAAAAATGTCTATTTTTAAAGAGTTTTGTTTTTTTGAAGAAAATGGATAGTGAGTTATGGTGTCTAATTTTAATTTCATGTTGTTATGTATTAATTTTGACCTCATTCTATAATTATCTAAAGCTGAAAAGAACCCATATTTGAATTTTTAACTTAATTCATGATTATATAATTTTATGGTCAAGCCCTTATAAATATATATAGACTCCCTTTATATAGTCCATAAATATTGTCAGATGATTTGTGAGTATTAATGGAATTAATATGATCTTATAATGCCCTTACTTGATATGAAATTCAGTATTACGAATATCATCATTCTTCACCCAAACATGGTAATATCCCAACAACATATCCAATGTGGATAATTTTTGTGATCCACATATCTTATGGAACATGTCACGAATCAGTGGAGGTTGATACTTGTTCTTTATCATGATCCTTTTGAGATCAGTATAAATAATTCAAACGCACAGTAGCATATACTTTATCTGGACGAATGGGACTATTTTACCCCATGTTGATGCACATTGGAGTATGAAACCATTATCTAGATTCTCTTGTAGTTTATTATTCTTCTCCTAATGTTTCACAAACTCCATTCTATATAGAGTTTTGAATAATGGTATTTCCCCATGTATAATCTCTGTTGAAGATTAATCCTCTCAGCTATGATGAAGACAATGAAATTCATTAAGAAAAACATCAGCATATTTTGTCATAAAATTCATGTTTTAGAGAATGGTTATTTATATAGAGTAAATAATTTGAGCTAGAAAGTATTTATCATTGTAAAATATAATACATACTTGGGATGTTTGTTCTCAAGAAGATTCATCCTCCAACATGCACGCATACAGAATTAGGGGTTGATTCAGAAAGCAATGTGTTATTTAATTTTCATCTAAACTTATGTTGGATTTTTATAGGGAATTCCAATATATATCAATAATTTCATTAAAAATTACAAAATGGATCATGATAAGGTTTTCTAGCATGATCTCCAAAAAATTGGGAAAGGGGAGGAGTAATATACTCAAAATTCAACAATTTCCCCATTTTTTGTTATCAATGATTACTCTACATCCTTGAATTGTGGTGGTATTTAAATAGTTATACAAATATTTATTGATATAAAAGAATTTTTAGAACCATAATTAAAATGTATATTAAATATTCTTGAATTAATAACTAGAGTACATATCCCCACATTATTATTAGGATCATCCTTAGTGGTTTTGATGGCCAAACCTCACCCTTTATTCCATAGAGGTTGTTTATTGCTTCCAATAACCAATAACTTAGGGAATTGATTTTCAAATTCCAATGATAACTGTAGTTTTTTCAATTAACAATGTGTTTTGGTTTGTCTTGATAATTTATTTATTCCATCACATTAGGGTTTTTCTGTTTTCATAAATAGTTAACTAGGTGACATTCCTTCCCAAAGCTATTGTATTTCCTCACCCCCTTAGAGAATTTTTTTGTATCTTCTTTCAACACCATTGAAAGGTGGGATTATTAAATTTATTGACATTGAAATAATTTTCCAACAAAATTATATTATTAGTCTCCACATTCCACTTCTTATACCAATGGTACTGTTGAGATTTAGTAACTTCTATTTCAACTTTGACCGAAAATCAGAGAATTTATTTTTTGATATCAATGTCATAGAACCCCATGTATTTTTTTTTCTTAGTATTTAGAACACCAAAGAAGAGATCAGCCTTCAATTCCTGGGTGATGAAAAATTCAATGGAATATCTTGAAATTGTGGAGAATTTGGACTAGTACACCATTACAGATTTTTTTTCTTGAGGTATAAGAAATACCATTCCATTTTATATTGGAGTGTGTTTGGAAATATTTATTGAAAATAATTTTTCATAATTCCTTACACTACATACATTAAATCTTTTTGTCATGATCGTATTCTTGATCAATACCCCCCACCGATTAGATTCTCCCTTCATACAATAAAAATCCAACAGAACCTTCTCTTATTTAGAACATTAATTTATATAGAAGATATTCTTAATGGAGTTGGTCCATTGTTATGAGATTAAGGGATTAGTTGATCCATTTTAATTTAATGGAATTTTTCACATAAATAACTCAATTGTAGAGTATTATATCTTACGAGGATTGGTACACTACCACTAATTCATATTTCTATTCATATCCTAGGACATCTGAGAGAGTATCTCCATGAATTTTTTGATTACTACTAATATTGGTTTGGGAATCTCATTGTGGATTTAAATACATTTCTGATCACATTGATTCTTTATATGTTTCCATAAATTTTCTAGAACAAAATTAACACTAGATATGGGTATTTTGTTGAACTATTAACAACCATAAGGAAGAATCCCTTGCCATTAAAGTGATAAATTATATATTAAATATATTTTGTAACATAGGAATATATAGGATTCAATTAATTAAATCCATGATCTATTTCATGGAATATATTCTTATAGGGATTTTTTTCCCTTAATAATGGTTCATAATGGTATTATGAATTTACCAATGTGTAACTCATGGGAGTTTTAAACCAGGTACACAATAATTCCAAATTTAAAGTACTACATTACACCAAGTCAATTCTAACACACCTTATCAAATTTATTACCCATAGGTACATCTGTTCCAAAAACAAATCCTCTTATAGTATTCATATAGAGATGTATTTTCCTGACAGACAACATAATATTTTGTTACCAAAATTTCGGGATGTTTTCTTTTACTCAGTATTAAACTAATTGATTTTAAAATATTTTTATAATCATAATCCTAAAAGTATCTAAACCTCCCTTTGATGCCAACAACCACAAACCAGATCATTATTACACATTAATTGATGATTTACTATATAATGAAAGTATAACCTAAAAAATATATCTATCTAGTGTTTTGGAAGTAGTTACACATCATAGCTTCATGAACATTGGAAAAGACAATATTATTGGAAGCATCTTTAGTATGCTTCAAAAATTTCATATCTTTTAAAACTGCAAAGGATAACCAGGGAAAAAACATAAGAAATGGGTGAGATAAAAATCATAGTATGAGAATAAAAATGGAATAAGTTGATACATGTTAGAAAATAGTCATATCAATGTTTCATAATAAGATAATGAATCATGAAAATGAACAATGGGACATGATATAAAATGATAATTATAACAGGAGAAATGTGGAAACAACATGAAACACTAAATCAAAAACATAGGTGAAGGATAATTTGCCATGAAATTATGTTTTAAATGTATCATAAGTGAATAAGGCTTACCCATTTTACCAAAATGATATATCATTATACTAAAAATTACCCAACATGTTGGAGCACTATATCATTTCATGGGCACATGTACCATTCATTTCATTTTCATGTTTATGTGTTCCCCATTGATCAGAGAATACAAATTAATTCAAGTCTATAATTTATTATAATATAAATGAGTGTCAAATAAATACATGTAAGTCCAAAATAAGAATGTACATGTACAGAAATGTTAACAGCATTGATAGGAAATTGGTATGGTATTCTGTAGAAAATTTTTTGGCATAGAAAGTCATGGTGATATTTTGGTAGCATAATGATGTCTTGTAAAGATTCATAAAAATAGTTTAATGTGATAGAAATTGGTATATGATGACATAGAAATAAATTAGAAAGTAATAGGTAGATGAAAAAATCGTAATATTATAAATTATAAATAAAATGAATATGGTAATGAAGGAACATGAATAATGAAAAAAATCTTGACTTTATTTCAACGTGGTAAAAAGTGAACATAAATGAACAACGGAGGATTAATGAGAGTGAAAGGGGGTATCATAATTTATAAATTAAATTGATTTTAATGGTAATATAGAATAACATATCCCAATATAAGATAATGGATTTTAAAAGACATTACATAAAATAAGTTCTTTAACGGAAATGAGAAAAGATAAATCTCTTACATTAGTGTGTGACTACAAATACATTGGTGGGGCTTCATGACATCATGGGGAAGACATTCAAGATATCTATATAGAGGATGGTAGATTATGTGAATTCTATAAGTAGTTTTATTGAATATAAATGGTATTTGGGTTGGATTTATATAGGAAATGTGGGTGATTTATTTATTAATTAGGTTTTTGACTCTACATAATAAAATAACCGAAAAACAACCCCATGAGATTTCCCAAGTTATCTAAAAAATTGGAGTTATTCTGATTATTTTATAAGGAAAAGGAATGAATATAATAAAAATAACAGCATTGTTTATGTGTAGGTGAGTCGTGCTCTTAATCAAATGATTTTAAAATCTTAAAATATATTAATGGATATTGAGGATTCATAAATGATATATAGAATTAGCCAAATAATCATAAATCACATAATTTTAAATGGAACACTTATATTTTGTCATGAATACAGATTATATTATGAATTACATCATTTTTTGGTCATTCTCATGGCATAATACCCAATTTATATTTATGTGGTTTTTAATTTTTAACCAAGGATCTGAGTATCTCAGAAAATTATCTAAAATTAACCATTGGAAAATTTTTATTTTTCTAATTCCAAATATAATATTAATTATTATCTATAAAATTTTCAAGATATTTTACTTCTCAGTTTTAAAATAAAAATTACATTACTAAAAAATATTACAATAATAATTTTCAAACCATTCTACAAATTACATTTGACATACCAAATATTTTATAATGTTTTATATTAAATAAAAATTATTGAATAATAATATTTTATTAACTTTTTTATTATTTTAAAAATAAATTAATTTATCAAGAATAAATTCATTAATTTTATTTGAATATTAAAAAAAATTACTATTTGTGTTTAAATGTATCAAAATAAAAATCTTCTATGAAGTAATAAAATTAGGATGAATGTATATTCACAGTTCTCTAGAAAATAATGTACACACAAATATCACTAGGTTTTTGATACATATCCCTTTAATAAAATCATAAATTACATATCATTAAGGTTCATGTTTGAGATACTTTAATGTGGTGGTTATTGATACATGTTTTGGCCCATGATCTCAACAATCATTAATTTGTCCTGTAAAAAGTCATCTTAATGATTAAGTTGATTGTTATTATGAGGATATTGGTCAATAAAAACTCTTAAAAATTCTATCTCCCTTAGACTATTGATAAATTGGCTTCATAGGTCATGAACATACTGGTTGAGGCCTTCACTTCCTTGGGATGTGTTAGTTCGATTAGTTAAAACCCTATATATATATTCTAACAATGTGTTCACTATTCAAAGACTATATTATCAATGTTAATGATAAATTAATAGGGTTTTATTAAATTCAAATGATTTTCATTTGTATTCTCCAACCACATTACATAATAAAGTATTTATTTAAATTTAATGCGGGGATTTTACTTATACTAGTTTGGGTCGTTACAAAGGTAAAGGATCTAAGTGGGCATGTTATGCTGGATATGATTGTCTCATAGTTTTTTAAAACATTGTATGTATATATAATTTAATTTGATATCTAATAAATTATTTTAGATATTACACCCTATATTTTAATAACCTTCTTAATTCATCACTTTATTTTTATCATAGATGTAAACAAACCATCCTAATTCTAAAACACAACTCATGTAATATTATAAGACTATAATGTTCTTTCTTTACTAATGAATTAATTATAATGTACATACAACCATTTGTAAAAAAATTTCCCAATGTAACATTCACCTAAATGTTTAACATAAATATCATATTCAAATGGTAAACTAGTGATATTAATTTTAATAATATATTCATTCATGAAAAAAAGATTATAATTTTTCGACTAATTATTTAGATTGTAATGTTAGAAACATATTTTTATATTTGGTAAGATTTAATTTCTCATGGAGGATGGGGCTATGGAATAATGAATTATAAATCATATGATCCCCTAAATTATTTTCCTATTAATGCATCAAAATTTTCTATAATAATGTTATCGGCATGTTAATGATACTATCCACGTGATAACATATGCGTGTATAAATTCATCAAATAGATCTATTGGTGAGATATCATAAAGAAATTCTACCTATAAATAAATTTACAATAATTAGGTAACATATAATCTGATACTCATTGAATTATTATTCAATATATAACTTTGAAATAAAAAAATCAATTTTGGTTAAAAATATCACCATTGAGATGCCACTATAGATAGAATCCTTTTCTTGATTTCAAATCATTCATGAATTTTGAATATCATCTATTTCAATAAATTAAAAATTAGTCATATAAAATATAAAATATTTGAAAAATGAGATAAAAATAAATCAAAAAATTTATTTAACATTTAAGGACACCCAAAATATCACTTTTGTTATCATGTTGATGGAATTCCAATCAACATTTAAAATGTTAATCTTACAATGGCTAAAAATGGTTATAAAACATCTAACATACACTTCATTTGCGCTTGTTTGTTTCTAATTACTATAAATTTTTACATGTATCCTCCTCTATCCATGAGTGTGAGAATGTTTTGGTAAATGTATAACTCTTTTGTAACAACTCTTGGAATTGTTTTATCATGTAAAGAATAATGTTGTTCTGAAAGGAACAACATGAGTCCTAAAAATAATTTCAAAAATGAAAAAGTTTACATTTATTAAATAATTTAATTATTGATGATTTATAATTTGTAAAAGTGTACACATACATTGGTAAATGTTCTTTTTTCCTTAATTTCTGTCATTTAAATAGAAAAATATAATGATATTTTGTATATCATCACCTTATTATAAATGTGAATATATAAAAATAATTCATACAAAAAATATCCATGTATATAATAGTGTCAATACAAATGGATGTTTTATAAAAAAAATAATCATTTAATGATTCTTAAGTAAATTTTTGTACCTAAAATAATAAATTAAAACATTAATTAAAAAAGGATAGAAATTAAAAAAAAAATATTAAATTTATATAACATATTTAAGAAATTGTTTTTTATGTGTGTTAATCTAACAAGAATATAATAATGTAAGGTTTTTAATCAAAAAATGTCTTTCCAGAACTATGTAATTTAAATTTCAACCAGATCATTGAAATGGTTATTATAAAATGATTAAAACATCCATATTAAATATTTAATTTTTTCCATATGTAAATTAATTGAATGTAAAAATTTACTTGAAAAATTATCAGAGTAACTTAATGTTTTCCCATTTCCCTATAATATAATAATCTTTTATATCATATAATATTACTACATTATAGTCATTTTTATAATTATGAAATCTTACAATAGATGAATGAAACTCAAATAAATAAACAACATTTTCATCATCTTAATAAAAAAATAAATAATTTTCCTTGAAAAATGATATACCACTGAACATTCAATGGTTTAATAATAGAAATTATCTACTCAATATATGTCATCATGATAAATTTTTGCAATTTAAAACTATATCATTTAAAATAAGTGAGTGTAAATGAATAAAAATCATGTTTCCCACCACTTTAAACATCAACACTATATCACAAAAGCATAATTACTTGAAATTTAGTATATTAAATTTAATAAATGTCTTCAAATACTCTAAAATATTTTATTGATTAAAAAATTGGGTTTTTATCTTTTTACATGAAAAACATGCTTCAATGATGGCGATTATATATATTTTTTAATTTTAATCTTGTATTACTATTTTTCAGATGTAAAATGTTCCACCATTAATGGAAAAACAAAATCATATGATCACATTAAGAGATGGACCCCCATATAATCCTTTTAATACTTCTAATTCATATAAACCAGTTTTTAATTTTTATGTAAATGATGAAAAAATGTCTTATTATACTTAATAATCATCCAATTTTCATCTTCGTTCAGATATCCTACCTTCAATATAGAAATATTTGATTATATATATTGTTTAACCTAATAAGTGATGTTTGAAATGTATGAATTTCATTACATCACATTATCTTGTGGAATTAAAATTAACTTTACAGCCCGAATCTATATACCTTCACTATCAACTATAAAATGTCTTGATATAGGGAGACCAATGTTCATCATGTAATATAAATATTAATTTTAGACTGAATCATCTTTTATGCAATATATTTCTAAATAATGGAGGCCTCCAAATAATAATTATTTGTAACATTTTCCATCAACGGATGTATATAAATATATCATAATGATAAATAATTGTAAATAAGTAGGGCTATATATTTATATCTCTCATATGAAATAAATAACAAGATGGACCCAAATATTGAAAACATTAGTGGGAAATACATTTTTAGTTGAAAATTTAGGAATGAAGCAACATTTTCCAAGACATATAACTAATTTAGATTAAATATATTCCATTAAATGGATATTACATAGTAAAATAACCTAATGATAGAATTTTTGAAATGATTAAAAAATATACCACACTGTGTGATTGGTATCATTTGTTTTACTAATATATGATAGTCTTGATATTTAAGGACAATTAATTTCAATAAAATAAATGACACTAAATTTTTCATTTTTGTATAATATCCACCATATAATTTTATTCCATGAAAGCAATAAAAAAATTATTCATATTATTATTTTAAAATTTGAAAAAAGTTAGTGGTAAATCTATTTTATTTCCTTTAATTTTTGGATTTAAATCAGAATGTTTTCTAAAGTATAATAAATCAAATACTGTGTAAAATCGATATATTATCATTTAGTTTATGTCTAAAAAATTTCTAGTAAAATTATCACATATGTTTTTATCCACAATAATAATGTAAATATTATTTTTTATATCTAAATGTCTCCAATATGGTTGATTAAATAAGATATACTATTTAATACATTTTTTTGGATGACAAGTGCAACCATTATAACCAAATGTTAAATCAATATTTTTTACCCTATCGTAATATTCTTTAGTTGAATAATTTTATGGAAAGAAATTATAGCATTATAAATCATTATATTAAAGTTTCTATATTATATTATTATTATCCATTTCAAAATCTTGAATTTAATTTACAAATTGTAATTGTTATATTATGATATTGATAATATGAAGTTTCTCCTTCATAAACTAGAAATATTGTATCTCTATTAACACTATATCCATATAAACTTCATATATAAAAATTTTATTATAGTAAAAAATATATTAAAAATTAAAAATAATACTATTTCTTATCTGTAAAACAAATTCATTTTGCTATATTCCATAGAAATTTAAAATCATTCATTAATTGAGAAAATTACATACCAATATTGTTTCATTATTGTTCTGGATTTTAAATTATCTGCCACATCCTAACTTTTTTTTTACTATCATATGTATTTATGGAAAAATATATGTATGATAACAAAATTACATGAAATGATCAATATTGGATACTGAGGTTCCTATATTGATTCATTATATATTTGAAAAATATCATATTGATATTTATAGATTCACATATAAAATCTGATTATTTTTATCTAATCTCTTCTATTATTATGAATCATCGGTGTGATATATGTTTCGATTAGAGATGTAATCTTTTGTATACCATATTAACCAGAGTTCATCCATTTAATTTTCATATATGAAAATTATTGAGGCATTACTTGATGATACCAAATTATATTAGTAGGAGTTTTGATGTCACTACTTGAGAATGAATCAGATTATAATTTTTTATCCATCTTACATAATAATGTACCACATTTAGGAAGTTATGATAATCATTCATATGCATTGTCATGACCCGTCCCCCGGGGCCAGTGTCATAACTACTCGAAGCCCACCCTCCATAGGCCAGGGGCTGGTGACTAGCACCAAAGGCATATCTCCCTAAAAACTGGGAAGGCATTGCCTTTATAAAATGTAAGAAACACACAACCAGAGTACAATTAGAAGAAAACACTAAGTAAAGCAGTATAACAAGTGTGCTGAAAGTACAAAGGGGTTTGAAATACAAGCCCAACAAAAAGGTACAACTACAACTGAAAGAAAGTACAACATTAAAGAGAAATAGCTGGAATATGGAAGTAGCTCCTGGACCATCCTCCGGGTTCCTACCTGAAGGGAAGGTGCAGATGTACTCCTCAACACCCCACATCTATCGGTCCGATCTGTGTGCCATCATGCCGAGTGTCCACCTCTGGGTACCGTCCAGTCCTCGTACACTCTGCCTCGATCAGCGTTGTCCATTGTATGTATCCAACACAATGAGGTGCGGGCATAGCTCGTGTAGGGTTGAGTGTAACGATACTCAGTAGGGACCCCGAGACCCTCATGGTCTCACAAAACTCAACAAGGATAAACCCCAAATAAGGATCTCAACAGACATCCATTACATAGGTATATGCCCATACATATAGCTATGTTATCAAATAACCCTCTCAATCATGAGGATAACACGGAGGTCATTGAATCAGCTCAAAACATGATTTTTATTTATAATTACAAAAACAAAGCTACTGGAGAACTCCTCCTATGTTGAGAACAGTAGTCCTGTCACAACTCCGGGGTGCTACTCAGTAACCTTAGACTGCTGAGGTACTCCTCTGTCGAGTACTGCGGGTATGTCACCCTAACAAAATAGCGATTCCCCGCCATGGTTCTGCAACTACAACCAAGCGCACCCCCTCATAGCCTACAGAGGTACTCTTTTTGTCGAGTACCGCATGTCTCCATCCCAACACAGTAGAGATCCTCTACCATGGGTCTGGAACCCCAACAAAGTAGTGCTCCCCACTAGGCTAGTCAAGTCACTATGAATCGAATCGAAAAAACAGTCATCATGTCTCAGCTAGCGACAAGGTCACCGTACTCTGTATGTTCGTCTCCAGGAGGATCCTCTTCACGAGCTAATAGTCGACACTCCAAGTGTCATGAAGTCCCAAAAATATGTATCTTAAATGAACGCCTCATCATAGGGGTCTTAACGCAATAGACGACACGTCAATCAGACGCCCGGTCCGTGATTTATTATCCTTTTTGTCTAGGGGCCCCGGTTTGTTTCGTGAATGAACCAACCCGGCATATCTCAACTGTACCATGAACTCCCATTGGGTATACTCAAAGGAACTGTTTCTCAACGAGATTACCAACACCCATGACAGTTCGTCCAACAGACGTCCGGTCAGAGAGTTATTGGATTTTCCGTTCCAGGGGCCCGGTTGGTTTTTAAGCTAAAACCAACTAGACCATACTCCAACTGCGTCCAAACCTCAAGTGGATTATTCCAAAATAACCTTCTCATCATGATGGATCCAATTTTGTTGATGGCACATCAATCAGACGTCTGATCATTATGTTATAAGCATTTCCGCTCCGAGGGCCCAGTTGGTTTCGGGTTCGAAACAACCCAGCCATACCAAAATATCACCCATACAATGAGTGTAATATACCAAAATGACCATATCGATCCACGTAATCCTACGCAACTGACGGTGCATCAATCGGAGGTCTGTAGCTCATGATATGGCCATTTAACAGAAAAAGGTCCGAAGAAGGGGGTATGTGCCCGGTCCGACCCAACCCAACCCACCCTGGGTCGGCCGAACCGGGTTGACCTGACTCGGGTCTGGGTCCAGCCCGGTTGGGAATGACTAGACCTGGTTGGGGCGGTCCGACCGAGGTGGGAGGCACTGGCTTCGGCTAGCTGGCCCGACTTAATGCTGCGCCCCATAATCTGGAATGGCTGAGTCGTTCCGGTCTCGTCTGCCACCGCGGATCAGCCGCGGTCGTCTATTCCGGCAATGTGCCGCCACCACCGTGCCGGTGCGGCACGCCGACAACGTCTTTCGTGGACTATCGGACGTGCTCCGGTGGTCTGATTCACCCACCGCATGCGCCTGCGACTCTCCCGGGACCCTCTCTTCACTATAACGGCTTACAAACGCCATTGCGATCCATTTTAATTGTGGTCCGTCAATCCGTGGAAAAACAAACAATCTGCGGGGGTTATTGGGTCGTGTTTGTTTGGCTCGTTCCCTCCATGTTAGGCGTTAAAAATTTTCCAAAGAAAAACAAGGTTTCACGTTGTGAAAAGAACAATTTTATTTATATAAAATTGAAACAAACCATCCTACAATTCCCCCATAAAAAACTATTCCCAACACGCAAAAGAAAACAGTCGCGGATCAACATGATAATGATTTGATATGCATTCTTTGTTTTAGAATGGAAGAATATTGGAATATAAACATACTCAAATTAATCCCCTACCTCGATAATTAAAGTCGCACGTTGGGCATCGTAGAAGACGGCGTCGCGGGGAGAGGAGTCGTAGATGACGTTGGAGTGAATCTGAGGTGGAAGTGGCGTCTCTACACTAGTATCGAAGAAGAAGAAGAAAGAAAGAATGTCGCTCTTCGTGGATTCAGAATTCTCCGTCGAAGAGGCATCGTTCCTTGTGGATGGATGGGTGATCTTCATCGGAGATGAACGACGTTCTTCGTTGAGGAGAGGAACACTTCTCTCTCATTTCTCAAGCGCTCTCTCCAAAAGTTTTTTACAACACAACAATGATCCTCCCAAAATAAAACATTAGTCATGGATAATATTTTATTAACACATCTCATTCAAAATTTCAAGAATCTTAATTAATTAAATGAAGAGGTTCATTTCATTAATTAAGGTATGTTGGAAAAAATAATGAGGGAGAGAGAGAGGGAGAAGAAGAGTCTCATTAAATAAGGGGGTAGTCACATTAAATGAGGGAGTTTAAATGGGGTTTAAGGGAGGTTATGGGGAGATGAAGGGTTGGGTCTCGTGTGGGCCCCACCTCTCAAATATCAACACATGGGAAGTTGAGTGTTTTTGGGCCCATCAAATAACTTCCCATGGTAGGGATTAACTTCAATAGACATAAAATTGTTGCAAAAATTATATTTAACATCTTAACTAAAACCCAATTTTTAATTTACAACCTGCATAAAACACAACTATGGTAAAGGTTTTCTTTAGCAATTACCGGTGCTACGAGTTCAATGATGCCCTCAGATTTCAATTCTGAGCACCGGTTCAAAATATAGAAAAACCCGCTCGTTTGTTCACTGAACGTAATTGAGCTAAACTTCGGAAATTGATTCTGGGCACACCGGGCCTCGGAATCAAGTGCATTCAGAAGCCACAAACTCGTAAAATTCCAAAGTATTTAAGAAAAAAAATTCTTTGAAATTTGTGGGACTTTACATTACTCCCATCTCAGGGATTTACATCCCCGTAAAGCTAGAACATAAACTAGGAAAACAATTGAGGGTACTGAGCACGCATCTGAGCATCTCGCTCCCATGTGCTCTCCTGGAGGTTCCCGTGATTCTAGTGAATGCACACTAGAGGAATAGACCATCCACATAGTACCCACTCATGTCGATCCATGATCTCCACCAGGACCTCCGCGAATGTCTCCCCATCATCGATGTCTAAGTCCCCATGATCAATGATATGGGATGGATTGTGCACGAATCTCCTCAGCTAAGATACATGGAAGATGTCGTGCACCTAGTGCAATTGTGGTGGAAGGACCAGGAAATAATCCACCTCACCTACTCTGCTGAGGACCTTGAAGAGTCCGAAGAATCGTGGAGATAACTTTCCACCCCGACCAAATCCCTATGGACCTCGTCAAGGTGAGACCCATATGAAGACATGGTAATCACCATAGAACTCCAGTGGTCTTGTCTCCTATCAGCATAGGACTTCTATCTTCTTTTAGCAGTCTTCATCTGCTCTTGGATGATATGCACCTTCTCCGTCATAGCCTGAACCATCTCTGGTCCTACATGTGCTGACTCCGTCACTATCCACAATGGATATCTGAAACTTGGTCTGCTACTGTCTTGCCACTCCTAAAAGATTGATTCCTGATCTCCTACTAAGACCATCTACTACAACATTCCCCTTCCCAGAAGTATAAACTATCTTGAAGTCATAGTCCTGAAGGAACTCAAGCCAACACTGATATCTCAGGTTCAGGTCATTTTGTGAGAAGACATGCATGAGACTATTGAGTTTAGAGTAAACTGAATAATGTTCTCTCAATGAACATTGGTGAGACAAGCCAATTGTAAGAACTCATCTCCACCCTTCTTCGTCTCTGTTCTAAAAGAGCTACTGAGATTTCTCCTCTTCCCAAAAGATAAATATGGTCTCATCCTCTGGATAAACCACATTCTTTTCCTAATATAGTGAATCTTGACATGAACGGTACTATTTAATTCCATAGGCTACGTCTTAAGGACTCAACTCTACTACCAAGAGATCCAACCATTACTCTCGCCTCTAAGGGTTGAGTCACACTGTTGACATAAGTGCATGGTTACTGGGTATCCTCTAGTAGAAATCTTACAAGTGGGGGTCAAGTAAATAGTTTTAACTAGAAACTCTTAGTATGAACCATACAAAAACGACATTAAAGTAAATGTCACAATGATAAGTGTATTTTATTACTGTAGCTCAAGGTACAAAGACACATAACAACCACGCAAAACAACAAAAAGGAATCTAGAAGCACCAATAACAAAGTCCTCCATGCCTGGAACTTGTCTCACTCTTTTCCACCTACTTCCAGAGCTTCATAGTCATATTCTTCAGTTTCCTCAAGCTCTTCTCTCCAATATCCATCAGTTCCCTGTGGTTTGGGTAGACCTCCTGGGGGTGGTGGTGAAAACACCCCTAAGTATGGTACACCACTAGCTATACAGCCAGCTCCTCTGCCTCGGTGTGGTAGGTTCCTCTACTGCATTCTACTCATCTTCTAGATGGGTCGGGCAATCTCGAGCCAAGTGACCCTGCCTACCGCATGCATAACACTTCCGGCTCCTCGTATGGCTGGATCTGTTTCGTGTGTCTCGCACAACCGAACATATATCCCAGGGTTGCCCAACTGTTGGCCTAGTCCACTTGGAATTCTATGTTATATGTCTACTACCTACTGTATAAGATTCCAATATGGTCGGAAAACCCTGTGGGTAGGGAAAAACTCCTGAGAATGCTAAGAGTGTAGAGTCTTTGGTATAAACTCCACCCAGAAAAAACTCTCGATGTATTCCCAAGTGAAGGTTGTCTCGTCGCAAAACTAGAGCATCTGGATCCACCACCTCTTAGATTCTCACTGAATGAGACTAACATCTAGGTAAACGATCAAGTCAGCGGGTGTCCCAGCTGTGTGGAATGATTAGGCTACACAATCCAGCCAGTACCCAACCGTCTGAAAATCTGACTTGCCTCAGAACCTTGGAAGCCTCTGTCACAGGAACTCGTGAAACACGCTCAAGTGGTGTGCACTCTCTTATGGTGTCTCAACTGGAAGATGGCCCTTTACTAAGGTCTTGCTACTCAGTGGTCCATCATCTCTCTCTCCACTCGGTACCCACGCTGACTGACTTGGTGGAGACATCCTGAAAGAAATAGATGTGACACAGTCAAAAGACTATACCTAGGGAGCTAACCTAATTTGATCTAATTTAAAAGAAACTTTTGAAAACACACATGCAATTAGTGCTTTCATGCAATGAGTCAGAAATCAGAAGTTAGGGTCCAGGTGTATGGATATGTCGGCCTTCTGCACCAACACTTGATCCCCTGAACTGAAAACCACACTTAGTACCATTAACACTCATACTTCACATAATGAAAGTATCATATTCCTATGTTATGTGGTAGAACTGAATCCTCTGATACCAATTTGTCACGACCCGTACCCCAGGGCCTGTGTTTTAACTACCCCAAGCCTGCCTTCCATAGGCCAGGGGCTGGTGACTAGTACCAAAGGCCTATCTCCCTAAAAACTAGGTAGGCATTGACTTTAAAAACGTAAACACACATAAATATATTATAAGTACAAGAAAAAACAAAGTAGTATAAGAAGTGTGATGAATGTACAAAGGGGCCAGAAATACCATCCCAAAAAAAGGTACAACTACAAATGAAAGGAAGTACAACTGAAAAGACAAACAACTGGAAGATGGAAGCAACTCTTGGATTGTCCTCCAGGTTCCTACATGAATGGTAGGTACAAATGTACTCCTCATCACCTCGCATCTATCGGTCCTCTCTGTGTGCCATCACGATGAGTGTCCACCTCTAGGTACCGTCCAGTCCTCGTACACTCTGCCTCAGTCAGTGCATTCCGTCGTCTGCATCCAACACAATGAGGTGCGGGCATAGCCCGTGTAGGGGTGAGTATAACGATACTTTGTAGGGACCCCGAGACCCTCATGGTCTCAAAAAATTCATCAAGGATAAACCAAAAATAAATATCTAAATATATAACCTTTATTTATGTATATTCCCATACATATACCTATGTTATCATATACCCAATCTCAATAATGAGGAAAACACGAATGTCATTGACTCAGCTCAAACCATGATTTTTATTCATGGTGTCGAAAACACGGCTGCTGGATACCTCCTCTTATGTTGAGAACAGAAGTCCTTTCATGACTCCAAGGTGCTACTCACTATCCATAGAGTACTGAGGTACTCCTCCTCTGTCAAGTACCGCAGGTCTGACGCCCCAACACAGTAGCGATTCCCCACCATGGGTCTGCCACTTCAACCAAGCGTAACCCCTAATAGCCTATAGAGGTACTCCTTCTGTCGAGTAGCACAGGTCTTCCTCCCCAATACAGTAGTGCTCCTCCACCATCGGTCTTCCACCCCAACATAGTAGTGATCCCCACTGGACTAGTCAAGTCACTCCTAATCGAATTGGAGAAGCAGTCGTCAGGTCTCAGCCAGATACAAGGTCATCGTACTCCGTATTCTCTTCTCCAAGAGGATCCACTCCACGATCTACTGGTCTACACAATAAGTGTCACGCAGTCTCACGAATAAGTATCTCAAAGTACCTCCTCATCATAGTGTTCTCAAAGTAACAGACATCACGTCAATCGGACGCCCGGTCTGTGAGTTATTAGCCTTTTTATCCCGGGGGCCCAGTTTGTTTCGAGAATGAACCCACCCAACCATATCTCAACTGTACCCCAAACTCCCATGGGGTATACTCAATGTAATAATTTATTAATGAGATTACCAACGCCACTGACGGTTCGTCAAACGGACGTCCGATCTGAGAGTTACTGGCTTTTCTGTTCCAGGGGCACGATTGGTTTTTAAGCTAAAACCAATCCGAACATACTCCAAATACGTCCAAACCTCTCATTCAGTATCTCAAAAGAATCGTCTCATCAAGAGGGATCCAATGTAGTTGACGGAACGTCAATAGGACGTCCAAACCTTAGGTTATAAGCATTTCCGTTCTGAGGGCCCGATTGGTTTCATGTTTGAACCAACCCGTCCATACCCAAAAATCACTGAAACCATGTGTGTAATATACCTAGATGACCGTCTCAATCCATGGAATGCAATAAAACTAACGGTGCATCGATCAGATATCCGTAACTCACGATATGGATGTTTAACCGAAAACTTTCTGAAAAAGGGGGGTTTGGGCCCGGTCCGACACGACCCAACCCACCCTGGGTCGGCCAAAACGGGTCGACCCGACTCAGGTCTAGGTCTGGCCCAGTTGGGCGTGGCCTAGACCAGCTGTTGTGGCCGGGGCCTCGTGGCTCGCCCTGGCCCGGCCGAGGAGAGGGGCACTGGTTTCAGCCAACTGGCGCGGCTAAATGCCACGCCCCCTAATCTGGAATGGCTGAGCCGTTCTGATCTCGTCCACCACCCTGGCTCAACCGCAGCGGTCTGTTCCGGCGGCACGCCACCACCGCCGGACGCCGGCACCGCCGTGCTGGTGGGGCGTGCCGACAGCATCTTCCGCGGACCACCAGACGTGCTCTGGTGGTCCGATTCTCCCCCACATGCTCTTGCGGCTCTCTCGGGACCCGTTCTATACTGCGACGGCTTCCAAACATTGTTGCGGTCCCGTTTCATTGTCACCTGTCAATATAAGAACAAAAAAACAATTTGAGGAGGGTCGTCGGGCCGTGTTTTTTAGGTCTGTGCCCTCCGCGTTAGGCGTTAACAATTTTCCAAAGATAAAAAAAGGTTTCACGTTGTACGAAGACCAATTTTATTTGAATAAAATTTAAACAATCCGTCCTACAGTTCCCCAGCAACCAACTATTCCCAACCTGCAAAAGAAAACATCCGCAGATCAACTTGATAATGAGTTGATCTGCGTTGTTTGTTTTATATGGGAAGAATATGGGAATATAAACATAATCAAATTAATCCCCTACCTCAATAATTGACTTCGCACGTCGGGCGTCGCGGAAGACAACGTCACGGGGAGAGGATTCGTAGATGATATCAGAGTGCGTCCAAGGAGGAAGTGATGTCTCCACGCTAGTGTCGAAGAAGAAGAAGAAAGACACGACATCACTCTTCATGGAGTCAGTGTTCTTTGTCAAAGAGGTGTCATTCCTCGTGTAAGTATGGATGTTCTTCATCGGAGAAGAGCGCTGTTCTTTGTTGAGGAGAGGAACACTTCTCTCTCTTTTCTCATGAGCTCTCTCCAAATGTTTTTTCCAACACAACAAAGCTCCTCCCAAAATAAAATATTAGTATTGGTTAATATTTTATTAACACATCCCATTCAAAATATCAAAACACTTAATTAATTAAATGAGGAGCTTCATTTCATTAATTAAGGTATCATGGAAAAAATAATGGGGGAGAGTGAGGGAGAAGAGGAGTCTCATTTAATATGGGGGATTGTCATATTTAACAAGGGAGTTAAATTTGGTTTAAGGTAGGTTATTTGGAGATGAATGGATGGAGATCTTATGGGACCCACCTCTCAAATATCCACACATTGGATGTTGGGTGGTGGTGGGCCCCACCAATAACTTCCCATGGGAGGTTTTAAGTTCCATAGACATAAAATTGTTCAAACAATTTTATTTAACTTCTTAACTAAACCCAAATTTTTAATTTACGATGCACATAAAATGCAAACTGTGGTAAAGGTCCCCTTAAGCAATTACTGGTGCTGCGAGTTCATCGGTGCCCTCAGATTTCAATTCCGAGCACTGGTTCAAAAGATAGAAAACCCACTCATTAGTTCACGGAAGGTACACAAGCTAATCTTCAAAATCGATTCTGGGCACACCGGGCCTTCAAATCTAGTCCCGTCAGAAGCCACAGACTCGTAAAATTCCAAAGTATTTATGAAAAAAATTTATATGAAATTTCTGAGTCTTTACATTCTTCCTATAAAACAGTCAATCATTGGGGAAATAATTTATCTTTTTATACCCCAATACCAAATGGATTAATATTTTTGTACCACATTAGACCTGATTCACTAAAAAGTAACTAATACTAGATTTTCACATGGACCCAATCTCATATACCCATGCGAAAGAGGCTACCGACTAGTATCAATGATTTTTTGATTGTATGATGGGGTGACTATACTCTTATGATCAAAGTAGTTGCTTAGTGATAATCATAAATGAACCAGCAAAGGAAATAAATGATGAAAATAAATATATATAAATTTTTTTAAAACAACTCCCTGTCAAATGAAACAAAAATGATTTTATGTATGTATTCTATTAAAATAGGGGAGTACATGGTAAATTAGGTGACTAACATATACAATATATGTTACAAAAATTAATAAAAAGATCAATGTTATTCTATTAACATTACGATAATAAGCCCAATCATATTCTCAAATACTCCATACTAGTATAAAAAATCAAATTTCTATAGTCATTCACTTTCCTTTGTCCCTACCTAAATATATAATGTTTACTAGGGTACGAATCAATTGTTCGAACATGTTTTGAGGTAAAATAATTAGGAAACCAACAAAGGTGTCGGGAACTATCCTATCGGTGAGAATAAAATGAATAGTGAACATGTAATAATATATATATATTTGAAAATAAATCAACCAATTTCGTTCAAGTACCTCATAGGACACCATTCCAACACTACTTTCTTTGGATAATTCCAATATTTCTCAAATAACTTAACAATGTTTGTTTATTTTTATAAGGATGTGACATGAGTTATACCACCAAGGAATCCAAGAGTATTAATATTTATCTGATTCTTTATAATTAGCATGAAAATTATTTTCAGTTAACTTGGTCAAGCACATAAAGGTGTACCCTTGACATTTTACAATAATGGGGAAGGTGCTACCTAAGCCATATGAGCACTCACTAGGTACCATCAGTGATATACTTGAAAGTATCCCAAGGACATTACCAATGATTATCATAATATCAGTCTAAATTTAAGGGGAATCATCCAAGGTATTCAATATATTTAATTTATTTAATTTTTAGGAATATAGGTTGACTCTTAGTGATGAAATGCGACATCCACCCCTCAGAAAATGATTTAATCCATATTATGGTGTTCACTTAGAAAACACATCAATGAGTTGCTGGAATTCCAATAACCCATCTAAGGAAAACCACAATGGGAGTTTAAGTTTCATTCATATCATGCCTCACCACATGTTAATTCATGCTCTATGTCCATATTCAATCACGATATAATAACTCATTAATTTTCATAATGAAATTAATAACCATTACGACTTTATAAAATTAAACAGGGCCTAGGTGACATGACCATGCGATTCAACATTCCCTCAATCCAATTATCAAAATAATTCATAAATATGAAATGAAATGATAAACCACCATGGAAGATGGTTTAAATCATATAAAATGATAAAATTGATTATAAAAGTGTTTCACATATCCTTTTAATTCAACTAAACCATTTGATTTATAAGGCCAAGTCAATTTACCTCAATAAGCGTGTTTATTCCATTTGAAAGTATTAATATCATATGTATTTTATAAAATTCCCCATATTGGGTGGATCACATCAAGGTGAAAAACCTATAATTTGAAAAAAAAATATAGGGATCAAACATAGAAATATTAACTTAATTTGACATTAAATAGGAATAACGTGGAATATTTTGTTCTATGAATGACGAATCATGGTACAAATATCAAAAAAAATATTGAATGTGCAATACCACCTACATTATGTTTTTAAAAGTATCCTCACCTAGTTTCTATAACACCTTTCAATTAGAATGCGGGAAATTAGTGAAATAGATGATAACCAAAAAATAGATTATATTGTCATCCTTGTATATAACACTTCATACAACAAGATAAATGAAGATAATAGTCAATAATATTTAAGATCATACCATTACATATACAACATAGAAAACACAATGATTTTTTACAACATACAGAGGAGACAACACACATACTAGACTGAGATATTAATAAAGAAGCACCAAATGGGATGGTTTTTGAAATAAAGAAAGAATTATGAGGAATTAAGTTTGAAAGAAGTAGAAGGAAAACAATAATATCACCCATTTTTAAAGGTGTAAATGTTCTGGAAACATATTGTCCCAATTGTATGTTAATAATGCATGACCAATTTTTATAGGGAACAAACCCTTACATGGTTAGTAATAAGGTTTAACAATAATTGTGCAACCCATTCATGCTTATTGCTGATGTTTTTCACCCCCTTGACTTATTAGGCACATGGATAGAAAATGTTGGTAACAACTGTGTGTTTTTGCTCTGAGACAAACTTTCACTATTTCAATAGGCCATGCAGACTCCCTCACACAACATTTAAATGTTTAATCCTCTATATATGGGTGACATGGTTAAGCCCCATCATTAATACTAAATGAGTTATTTAACGTGATTATCAACAAACCAGAGCTCCATGCTATGAACATCCCCCCGACTCTCCCAAACCCTTTATCAAAATCCTAGGTATATTTATTAGAGTAAAATAAGAGATTAAAACCAAAATGTTAGTTAATCCATACCCCTTTAATATTCTAGTATCATAGAACCCCTCCTCAATGAAACTCAACATGATATTTAACTTCTATGTCTAGTAAATTATTGTCTTATAATATCAATAACCACTAAAATATATATCAGACTCCCACACCATTTTCTCATCCTAAACATGGACATACTAAAATATCATTTGCAATGGAGGGGCTACCCTACCCAAAAGATCCTTTGTTCTTTGGTTAAAAATTTGTATATGACACTCACAAAATAAATCATATATCTCCATCTCTACCTCATTAAGGTGGAGGATATGAGAAGGGACAAAGTGATTTTAATGTAACTGAGAAATGAGAAATATACCCTGAATATACTTTTATCTCAGAGAGGGCTCTATCCAAAATGAAATGGGACCAACCCTATCCAAAATTTCATAATTTATGATGAAATGAGGTTATCTCTTTCCTTATAGCTGACAATGTCGATTACCCAGTATAGTAAAAAAAATGAAAGAAGCCTAAACCTATATCAATGAACTCCAAAGGTAATCGATGATGATGATCATAAAAATTATTCACATATGGATCTCTATCCACATAGTTTCATGCTCTTTTTACTTCCTCTGAAGTCTTGTAAATGAGATGAGGTCCTAGTAGCGTTATACAACATAGTGGTGAAAAGAATGATCTACCATATATGTCCCCACAAGGATCCATTCTTCTAGATTATTGGAAGATATTATAATGTGATAACACATACATATGTAAATTTAAAACCCAATAAACTCTAAATCAAGGGAGATTCTCCATGAATGTCCAATAACTCCAATATTGTATGTTTAGAAAAACCATCAATCTAAGGGTGATTTGGAGTTCTAAAAAGTTCATTTGAACAAATATACTTTTAAAATCCATTCCAAAACCATGATTTAAAATGAAATTCCCTATATGAGATGACAATACATGGGATACCATGAATCCATATAATGTCACAGTTATAGAGTCTCCCATTCTAATACATGGAGAATGTCACCATAATATGAAAGAAATGGGAATCCATCACCATCATAGACAATATGAACTATACCATGCCACTACCTCTAGTTGTCCAAGGTAAACCCATCATCAAATCTATTGTGATGACATACCATTTCCACATAGAAAGGGAAAATTTTTGGAAATACCTTACTATTATCTTGTGTTTCTCCTTCCCTTACTAACTGGTAGATTATAGAGTAAAAATATATCCCTCATTCTTCACACCATGTTACAAAATATGGATGTTCTAGTCACGATACATCTTCATAAAATATGGATTTACGAACCAATAATTGGTATGATACTCTCACTTCAATTCCTATGAGATTTAAATAAGTATCCAAAAACACCCATGAATTCATATGATATCATCCCCATAAATAATCAAACTAGGTGATGGGTCCCCACCAAAACGTTGTCCCATAGGGATAATCTCTAATGACCAAAATCTATCATCAATTTTATACAATGAATAAGTGAAGAGGACACTGATAAGGACTGATGTAATGGTTTCTGGATATGTTGCTACACCACAATATGCATCTCATAAAGCATGGATAGTAACTGCCACAAATTATTGGATTTTTGAATGGACTATATTAGAGTCTTCATACCCTATGCATCTTCAACCACATTTCCTTTCCATGGTATATAAGAAAATTCAAATTCAATTTACTTTAGGTATTCAACCAATATTCACTATATAAGACCGAAATCATGCAGGGTAATTATTTATTTGTGGATTTTATGATTGATGCATAAACTTAATCATTCTTCTAGTAAATAGTTCCACCTTCAAAGAAAGGCATACACCAAATCCGAATACTTAGGTTCATGTGTTTTGTAATTCTACTCCTGAGATCTAAACTGATGAGACTCATTTCCCATGACTCAATATTGCTATATTATAATTACTCCCATCACAATGATTGATGAATCACAATAATTCATATATGTTTTGAGTAGTGATAGAAGAATAAATATTATTTTTTAATTGAACCATCATTTCAACTACTTCAAGTCTTTCTAAAATGCATCTTACCATACAAACTTGAACCGATTCTTTGTCAGGAATGTGTGAGGTTCATTATTCCTAATAATTATATTATAAAGGATTATAATACCAATCCATCCCCATGAAATAGTAAATATAAAATTAAATCGTGGGATTATCATAATAAATCATTTCTCCTTCCATCTCTCAGTTAACAAACACTCTTTTTTTTAAATAATGTGACCAAATAAGTGAACTTTACAAATATATGAATAAAAACATGTGATCATATCAAAAATTTGGATCTTTATCAGTGTTCAAAATATGATATAATGGCTTTTAGAATTATCTTATCATTTATGTGTGTACACAAAGATGAATTCCATAAATAAAACCACAAATGAATGTAGATATGTTTTGAAAACAACGTTTTTAAGAGCCATGAAAATTGTCACAGTGTTGAAGAGACCAAATTGAATTTCAGAATACTCATACAAGAAATATCAACTATGTAATGGGTTGTGTAGAATATCTTAAGTAAAAAAATTGTACCTAATAGATCCCTAACATCGAATCAACCTTCAGTAAGAACATTATGCATAAAACTGATAAAATGGTCATATATATAGGGCAGTGAAACTTTGTAACTGAAATTTAGGTGATAAAAATTATTTTAATATACAAAAAGTCTAATGTTACCATCCTCCTTCACATAGAAAATGATTTGAGAACCCCAAGGTGATGCACTGGGTCATATACACCCCATGTCTTCTGTATCCTCCATATAACTCTGGAGGTATTGTAACTTTATATTATCTATCCTTTAAGGAAGAATAGATATTGATATAACAAAATGAACTATTATAGTTGTAAAACCTACTTATTTATAATGATTTAGTATAGGGAATTATTCGATGTAAAACGTAGCTAAAACACTAATATGATGGTTGGATGTACATATGTCGCATTTCCTAGTCCTCTACAAAGATGATGGAAATTTTGAAATTTATTTACCCATCCCATGATGAATACTTATATATTAACTCACTTTTATAACCCATTCTACTTTAGGAATAATTGTACATCCATCGGGTGGTGTGAGGGACACCCTCTGAATATAGTAATGAACTTGATCAGGGTAGGGAACCAACTACTTCATCTAGAGAATGATGTCAAAAAATATAATATCATGGGAGAAGGGGATCCATGAAATAATTATACATATATTGAGGGGGAACTACTTTTACTAGTGTAAATTCTCTAATTTAATCCCATGTGGACTTTCATGTGTCATCACCCCAAAAAAACTAAATTTAAAGCCCAAAAATTGCTAGAATTTACACATATTTATATTAGTGGGAATCATCTCTGTATTTTAAATAGGACACTGTGGTTGTTGATACCAAAATATTACCTCAAAAAATAGACACACTCACACTCCACTCCTTTTGTATCTAATTTTCTGTCTAAATCAAGAATGATCAATGGACTTGAGTCATAATAAGGCATCCTTGGGTAGGCCAACTATACTAGATCTATAAAATTGTAACATAGATCCATCAACCATGACGATCAAATCCTCCCAATAAAATGGTAGTTTTCCTACTACTAGATTGACAGGGAGAATCTGACCTAACTTCAGGACTTCTAGTAGTTGTTGACCCCCTCTCACTAAATACAATAAGAATGGATATACAAGATCATTGAATATGGAACATATTTCCCAAATCCTAACACTAAATTTTGTCCATGGTACACGGGGGATTCATGTGAACGAACATACCACACTAGCAGAATACTACATGGATACACGAGAACAACCCCTGGACACTACTACCTCCATTAAAGGGCACAAAACAATGCTTCTTTCTGCTAGATGTACTTATTCCCTTCCAAGGGATGGAACCATCCTGTCCCACACACTCATCTTTTATATAGTAAAGATTGGTTATAATGTCTTGTTAAACTATCTAATTAATGGTTTTCGAATGAAGCATGGTGCCATGGGATCAGATGTGATATGTATGACCATGCTCAAAACTTTTATATCAGGACAGGTCACCACCAAAGAAATCAATAACAAAAAAAGTAAGGTTTAGTGAAACTAGATGATTAATACATAAAAGATAAGGGGTCCCACTCAAGGAGATTAAATTCTATGGCTTTCTTATCTCATATTTTGTTAATAAATTAATAATCATATAATTCTTTCTAGAAATTCCTCCAAAAGATTTTCCATTACTAGTCAACCGGTATCATAACATCCCATCTCCTCTTGGATGATACCTAATCATATTCACTACATGCATGAACCAACTTTAGGGGGAATCACTAGATGTTAAAATATGTATTACATGGATTCTTTCAAAAACACAACATCATGTGGATCACCTTCCCCTAAAAATGATGGAGGACACTACGACTGGAACACCCTATACAACTATTCCCAAAAAGGGGTAGGTTGTGGAGCTTGTTGTATATAATTCAGTAGTGATGTGAATATCTCTAGAAATTGATCCTTGACCACCATAACAAGAATTGAATTATGTTCGGTGAGTGAATATTCCAGAGGAAATACATGTGGCACATGGCCCACCCCCTCCAGAGAATATTCATTGTAACCCTCTCGTGGAATGACTTGAGGACATCATGGTTGAATATCTATAAAATTCCAAACAATCACCTATGGAGGGAATTAAATAATATCAATGAACATAGATTAAATAATATGAAAAAAAGATACCCATCCAATATATAAGATAAAGCACCAATCTACCTAAACATCAATCCATGTCTAAGTTATTAGAAGTTCATAAATCCCACATGTGACCTCCCTACTACACACTATTAAGGCAGATTTAGGTCCATGTTCTCCTTTACATGTTATAGGTTCAATTATATGGTTTGTAAATTAAATTTTATTGTGGTAAAAAACTTTTCTATTGCATTTTAAACCCCCCTTAAACAACATCAATCTCATTTGATAATTATAATTCAATATTTTTACATATATATATATGTCATTATCCCGTTAGAAGTGATTCTAATTATAGGTTTTAAATTTGAAAAATTAGAGGTTAGAGATTTAATATCAATTAATTACAAACCTTCCCATTAAATCTAACCGGAGTTGTATAAACCATATGATGTTATTATATTAGGAGAATCACCAATCTTAATTTATAGAAAAGAATTATTTATTAATTACATTTGGTATTTATGTAATATAAATAAAAAAATCAATCAATGAAACCAATGTTTAAAGGTCATAAAATTAGATAATTGGTTATTTAAGGTTCCCAAATCAAGGGATTGAGGAAAAAATATTTTTGGATAATGTTATCTTCAAGATATGATAGAACAATTACTAATAATAAAATCTAGGAACATGGGTTATTCTATATTAAATGTATAATTTAAATTAAATAAATAATTTCCAATGTATTTTATTTGAATTATCAAGTTCTTATAATGAATCATGAAAAAATAATTCCTTACCATAATGGGAAAAGTGTAAAAGAAAATCCATAATAATAATTCTAATAAACACTCCAAATCATGTGTGTTACCCCTCAGTAAAATCTGTACAACTATAATAGGTATAATCTTGACCAAAAATTCACATCCTAGGAAAAATATGGTTTTGTAAAATATGAGTGTCATTTACTTCTAAGAACATTCCCATTATCAAATACATACAAATTCATAGTCTCTAATCTAATAAACCAAACAATAATCAAAACAGAAAAAAATTTCTGATATACGTTGTGAAATATTAGAACTAATTCAATGATATATAACTAAAACCAGTTGAAAATGTGGCCACATGTGAACCTACCCATATAGTAGATTCTATAGACTAGTAGTGAGAGTTTATGATGGTTTTGGGAAGGCTATACATTCATGATCAATGTAGTAGAACATTTATAATCAAAAATGAACATGAAACAAGAAAAAAATGATGAATATATATATGAATTAAATCATAGAAAACAACATTAAATCTCATATTCAAAATGATGTAACAGTAGTATGATATAAAAAGTAGGCAGTACATGGGAAATGGAGCATCATGGATATTGAACATTAAATAAAAAATGATAAAATAAACCAAATTACATCCAAACTTTATCATTAGTATAAGAATTATCCTCTCATAATGTACTTTATAATAGTACATAATATACATCATACATATCTAGGTGACTCTCTTTTAACCTACATTCATCTATGATGTCTATTTGGGTACCAATCAATGTCATGATCAGGGGGTGAGATAAACAAAGTAGGCCGGTATAATGGTGTCTAAAAATATCATCTCAGGGAGTATATAATGAACAACACATATGTAATAGTCAATATAAATTGTAAAATATGTAAAAAACATCAGTCTCGGTTCCACACATGATAACATCCCAACACCACCTTCTTCATCCTAGTCCAGAGTTGATCTGAGCACATAACATTTTAGTTTTATGATTATATGGTCATGTCACATTGTATGTAATTAAGGAATCCTAGATTATGATTTGTATATAAATTTCTATAATTAAAACGAACATTGTGTTTTATAATCTATGTGAATTCTATAGTGTTGTACACATGGTAGTTGACCATAAGGGGAACATGCTATTATATCCTTATTAGAATTTCAAAGGTACAATTTCTTATAGACATAAGAGAAGCCCAATGAAGTAACCAATGAAGTCTATAATTTCAATGTGAATCCATGGAGAATTATCCATGGAATTTTGTGAATGTAATTTTTTTAATTCAAGGAAATATAAGTGGAACATCACTGCTAATTTAGGGATCCAAACCTACGAAGAAGAATAAATCCATTTGTTGTCATTTACTTAGGGAACACATTATTGAACAATTGTGTACCATTAACTGATCATAGGAAAACACAATGGGGGTCCAATTAACATACCGGGAGTTCCTATAATTAATATAATTTAATGTAAATTGCCACAATAAATCACGATATAATAAATAATAATGTATCTATAATTATAATTATAGTTTATATCATATTAGGAAAATAAATATGGCCTGGGTGACATGATCGATCTATTCAACATTCATTTTTACTAATTTTATAATTCATTTAAATATTTTCAAGTGAATACTGACCCCTATTAAAGGGTGGATCAATTAATATCATAGTATTAAAAGGCCTATATGATTTTTAAAATTATTTATTTTATTCAGTTTTTCCATTTTATTTATAAGTCTATGTCAATAGTCCTAAACAGTTTATTTAATTCCACATCAAGGAATAAATTCCATAGGTATTTTATGTGACTCACCATAGGGGGTGGCTCCCTATAGGTTTGAAAACATCCATTGGTGATATTCTTTTTTATGTATTGACATAATAATTATTCTTACAACTTATAAGTTTAATTTGATAGTAAATGTGAATATCATAGAATGTATAATGAATTTCATAATGATACATGGTAAAAACACCCAAAATATTCAGGAATCACAAGACCCCATACCTTATCTTGGTTGATGACTCCTCAACCAATGCCATTTTCAGATTCAAGATATAATGGGGGAAATCAAATAAATAGATGAATTACATGGAAACAGGGCATATTAGGTCACATATATTTTCAATTCAATATAGTGACATAATCAAAGAAAAAATTTATGGGAATTTAATTAAATAATGATATAGATAGAATGTGATAAATAGTGAGTGATTTGGTCATCATATGAAAGAGGAGGCACAAATCCAATATTTAGAGGAAAAAAGAGAAACACCAAGGGGATGGGTGATGGAAGGAGACAATAAAGATGTAGAGTTTATGTTTTAATCAAATCATGAACAAAATAAAATTTAACCATTTTTAAAAGGATGCATCGTTTTTCTACATGTTAGGAGACACAATTTTCAATCATTTTCTATGTTGTACCCCCTCACTCAACTAGGTTAATGATTAGTCAAATAGTGCCCAAACTATGAATTATTACTATCCATGTTTTACACCACATAAAATGTTTAAGAACACAATTTAAAAAATGATGTAAAAACAATGCATTTAATATCAACAACACATCAGCACCATTTTCCAATGTCACCTAACCTCCGTAACATATTTATTCATAATGTGATCCTCTATATGTTGGTCCAAAAGCCGTTCCACATGGGTACCACTAACATAGTAAGAAACATGTTCCTCAATATGTTTCTCTAAAAAAATTTATCTCTAGGGAGAGAAAATAAATAGACACTCTTGAAACCTTCCTCAAACTCTTTGGAATTCTTATAGAGTAAAACAGGAGGTTAAAGATAAAATTTAAATGAATTAATTCATCTATAATAACCCAATACCCATATTTTTTTCCAAATAATTATAATCTAGAAGCTTATTTCCATATAAAATAGATATTTTAATAGTTTAATATATTCAATGAATATTTTAGGTCCCCACCAGTTTCATTTCATCATGTTATCTTTACATAAAAGTGCTTAGAATACAATAAATTTAACGCAACATGTGGATTGATATTTTATGTCACCTCCACACAATCATTCAATAGATAATGATTTTTAAATGTTTTCAAAGATAAAATCAAGAATTTATTATTAAATATGATCATAGGTCCCATGCTGAAAATCATATTCAACAATATATGTTGATTTTATTTATTTTCCACCATTAAAAATTCAATGTGTATAATTATGATTATAACCATAGAAAATATAATGGTTTATTATTTCTATGTAATTTAACTTTCTCATATTTAAATTTTTTTCACATGTATTGAAAATAAAATCATTATTTTGAATACTTATTTTAGAAAATTAAAAGAAACTATCATCTAATTTATCTTAATAATTAGTGGTTATTCATAGATTTATCTAGTTAGGTTAAATTTATTTAAAAACATCAAATTATAAAAGGTGGATATATTAAAACATATAATCATTTAAAAAATAATAAAAATTGAAAAATTACATATGTAATGACATATAATCTAAATAATTAATTAACCATTCACTTATAACCATTTAATTAAAATAAATAATTAATAAAAATAATAGAATATTGTCAGATACACCAACATTAGTTGTGTTTCTATAAATTAATGTAAAGATATAAAAATTATTTTTTATGATTATATATCAATATAATATATGAATATATAAAATAGAATTTTAAAATATCTATTAATAATTAACGAAATATTAACTATAATAATGATTTAGAAATCCCAAATATCATGTCCTCCCACACAATCTTAAGACATAGATCATTTAATATATAATTATCAAAGTATTTAAGTAAATAATTCAATTAAAAAGTAAAATGAAGTATAATCATTTATAAGAGAAAATAATTCAAATTGAAAATTAAATTACATAACAATAAAAAACTATTTGTTATAAAAAATACAATTATACACAAAAATTAATTATAACACCAAAATTAAATATCTAAAAAAGATGATTATATAAACAAATATATGAATAAAATATTAAAAACAATAAATAAATATTATTAAAAAATATTGATTATTATACATAAGTAATATAGAGATTTAGGCTCTAAATAAGGGTTAGAGAGTGCGAAAATAGTTATTGATGTATTTTAGATTATATGTAATGAAATTATATTTCAGAATATAGTGTTGTAAACCTATGATAGCTGTATAAGAACAAGATAAATGGATCAAAAAAAGGTGGGAAAATGAATAAAATTGTGAGATGATATGATAGAATAGAGAATAAAAATAATGTAAATGATGAAACAAATAAAACAAGTTGAATATTAAAGATGATAATATGAGGTTTAGAGTCACCCATCACACTTATTTAGGGATTTTGAATATTTATGATGAATAAATAATGGAAAAAATGTTAGTGTATTTTTTTAATGATATTTTTTACAGTGGTTTTTATTAAAAGGGACATGATTTGTTATTAAAAAATTATTATGAGAACATTTTTACAAAAAAAATTACATCACATGTTAGTAAAAATATATTTATGTTGGTTTTGGATAAAAACCAAAGGAAAAAGTAAATTGGGAAGGTTTTCAACATATATTTCTTTAAAAATGATATTAATAATCCCTCCATGTTCATTGGGATGGCCTCTTTGAAACATCATATTTTAAACATTCAATGGAAAATCATATTTTTATAATGGTGTGAATTGTTCAACATATAATTGATTATTTGGTCCATTAAAATGTAGAGGATTATATCACATGAATCCATACAACAAAGGTGAATCACACTATAGATCAATTGGTTACTTCAAACTAGAATGGTTATTCATCATAACATGAGTTATCTATCCAAATATAGATATGATCTGTTAATTTCCAATACCATATTTACTATCTTACTATGTACTTAAGTCCATAAATGAAATATGAGTGTTGATTCCCATTATTATATAGATATTAATCTGTTAATAATGAATCATATTTATATAATTATTAATCAAATAGAATATTGATCCATAATGATATAGTAATTGGTCTCAGATACCATAATAGATGATCATAATTTTCATATTAGGTGTGCACATTTAAAACATTTTTACCAACTTTCCGAAAAACATACGTTGATATAAACTGTGACACCAGGACTCTAGAATCATAGAGATCATGTTAATAATATTACATTTGGTACAAAATATATTTAATATCACAAATATACGATCAACCACATTAACTGTCTCAAAAAATGTACTCATAAATGATTCTAATATTACATTTAAAATATAAAAAATAAATCATAATAAAAATTCACACTCAATTGATAAATTTTATTATATTTTTATTCTTATCCTAGGGAATGTAAAACTGAAAAGGATGGAGCTTATATTCTTAGTAAGAGTTACGAATAGTAGAAGTTATCATGATTAAATAAGTCTTAATAAATATGGAATAGTGGATAATCGAAACCCATTCCATTCAATCAACAACAAGATTTAAATGATCATACATGTCTAATTTCAAACTAAAAATGAAATGGATAATTGAAACTAAAATTTTAATAGTGTATATCCATAAATCCATAAATTTATTACCAGGGCCTAACAACATAGGTATCACGAATCTTACAATCATGGCCTCTCAACCAGGACATCAATCTTAATAATTGGGTCGCTATAAAAAAAATACCAATATAATATGGAATACCTGATGTATTATATTTTCATACAAAATGAGGTATCGAGGGAATATCAATAATAGATAACCACCCATCAATTTCAGATCTTGAACATTCCATATATTTTGTACAGTCAACAACCCTTATTGTCAATATTCTGTACAAGTCAACAATTTTCATATCGAATCATGAGTACGAAATATTAATATTTCCATGTAAAATAAATATCATGGTCAATATGATCCAATTAAATAATAACATATATAAAAATTATATACGGTTGAATCATCATGTTATTGACAAAAAGGATAGTAAATTCATCTAGAATATTTTTGTTATGGACATGAAGGAGAAAAATAATATCCAACAAATAATTGATAGTGGTAGAGAACGTGACCATAAAAATGGGAATAATTACCAAATATGGTTTAATATATTATTAGTAAAGGATGATATAACTCAATCAATTCATCATAAATGAAGGGTTTTTAGGAATTACAACATTTAGAAAAAAATGACCTTATAAAATCATATAACAACATAGTTATAAATAACATTTTAAAATTCTTTTCATTCCTTTTACAACATAATACCCTTTTATATAGATATAATTTAAAATAGAAATTCAAAAAATATTGACAAAAAATATTTTATTTAAAAATAAACATAGAAACATTGTTTGAAAACATGATAACTTATAACAAAAATGACGTTATGAAAGGGATATTAAAGAGTAATAACATAATAATATTGTTTTATACATATTTTAAAAAAAAATTAATTTTAAAATACTTCTTCAATTTTAATATAAAATGAGAAAAATGTAAAATAATCTTCCAATATCCAAAATAACATGGGTTATATAACTTTAATGTGTTTAAAATATTATATTATAAGAAAACCATTTGTATGGTTGATGAATGTGGTTGTGACTTTTTATAAATATTTTATATGGAATAAATTCCAATTTATGATGATGTCCTCTATGATATGTTATTAATAATTGAATGAGAAATTTGGAATAAAATTCTTTTGATAGTTATTTAATAGATAATGTGACGATTCTTGGAAGATTATTATTGATTCATGAAGTGGCACTAGATGAAATGATTTGAAAACTATCCATGTTTCAATGTGACAGTTTAAAAACAATACTTATAGATTAAAGAAATGTTTTATTAGTATTCTATGAAATAAAAATTATGATAATGAAATTTTTTTAGAACATTTAGTAGAAATATGATACTGGGAAAAATATTATTTTTCAAGGAGATGTATTAGAGATGTGATTTAAATATTTCCCAAGGAGAGAGTAATGATTATTTTATATTTCCAGGAATTGGAATTTATAATTTTTTTTAAAAATTAAATGGGAAAATTATTGATATGTTTAATCCAATGATGTTTCTATTTCCAAAATCATCACGAATATAAAAAGAAGTACATGAAAATTTTCATTTTTATGTGAGGAGATTTGATGAATTGAAGACCAAATAAATTTTTTTATATGAAAAAATGCGTTTTAAAGTCACAATATATATATATATATATATAATGATTCGTTTATTAATAAGGAAATTAAGTGAATTAGTAATTAAATTTTAAAGCATGGTAATATTTAAATAATCTTGGGAGGGAATTAATAAAAAAAATGGACTAAACAATATCCAACTGAGTACCCCCTTAACCACACATGTGTGACATGTGGATAAGAAACATGGCAGAAAATCAGCACCAATATACATGGTGGAAGAAGAATATTTGAGATAAAAAACACCCACATGGATTTCAACTAGGTGTTTATAATTTTTACACAAGGAATGTAGTAGTGACTCAGGGACTATGTAAAGGAGTGTTCCATCCAGGGCGGGCATGGTGTATATGGGTTCCGGGTGAAACACCTAGTTCCATATCGAGCACATAGTGAGAATGGGATGAATTATTAAGTAATGTAAATGAATGTTGAAGGATGATTTGAAAAAATGGAATATATGTAACTATTAAAATGAATTCAAATTTATGTACATTTTATCAATTGTCTGATCTACTGCACCTCATCCTTCCGATCATCCCATCATTTCCCCTTCATCCTCTTTTAAAAGATGAATATCCATCTAGACCTTGACAGATATGATCATCATTAGTTTTTACATACCTAGGGTCCATTCCAAGAGAATTCAAATCCATTGATGCTCTCGATATCATGCATGACATATATGTAAATCATGTATAAAATATTTCAATGAATATTAAAACTACTGAGGAAACTATTAAGAGAAAACAAATAAAATTTAAACACTATTATAGGAGGATGTTATTGCAACCAATATATATGGATGACTTCTAGCCTACAAAAAAGATATATCAATAAATTATTTTCATATGCACGTTATTCTTCATCAAATAAAAAATGACACCACATTATTTGGAGTCGCGCAACCTGTTTTTTAATTGAGAATGTAAATGGAATGATACTTGGGTATTCAAAATATAGCATGATATATTATTTATTAGGAATTAAATTCTATGAACCATGGAATAATTTTTTCTGGATAAATCAATTATAAATATTATTCATTTGAGACTAAGAGCATTGGATATGCTTAATATTTGTGGGGATACCATTTTAATGACAAAATAGTACCTTAATAATACTATATACAATGAATATTCATAATTTCAAAGATAATTCCATTCATGAATGATATTTTTATAATGACAACATGATCACATTATTTTTTATTTATCCCACAAAAACGTGTATCTATGGTCACAATGTAACATGATGTTTAAATGTGAATAAGATCTTGCACACAAATAGTGTTACACAAAGTTCATTTGAGATTCAAAAAATAATACTCAATTTTTCAAAGAAGAATAAACCATGGGGTTGAAAATTTGTCCACATGATGAGAATAACTCATATACATTATATTACAAGAAGAGATATAAGAACCTCAAATCATAATGATTCTGTAAAGGTAGTGTACTTGAAGAAGAGGCTATCCTTAAATATACTTTTTTGAATAAATTTCAGACTTTTGATTCTTCTAATTATAAGACATTGTGTGACATATTATTCATATTGAGGTAATCCATTATCACCAGCTGAACTAATGATAAGATATATTACAATATTTTTCCAATAAGATGAATCTTTGGAATCAATATTAAATTATTTATAAAAATGAGAGATAGTGAATAAATTCATACAAGGTGTACATGTATTCTTAATAATATAAAATTCATGAATCATGTTTTATATTGGAATAACTAAACTAATTGAATAGAACCAAATGTGAAAACAAATAAGATCACATAATGGAGAAAAATGTTTGAGATAATAAAATTATCATGAAATATGATGTATAATTTTTTAAGATTTAAAATTTTATGTAATTGAGTGGATATTGTTGATAATGATACCTTTATTAGGAGAAAGGGTCATTCTAAAGTATTTGAGAGTTGATAAGGAAGAAAACTTTCAGAATATTGAAAAACCGTCAATTGAGCATTATGAGAAAAAATTGAGTGGAATATGTAGCCTCCACATTTTGGAGATTAAAGGTATGAAATGAATTTAATAACTATGTTTCGTATAGTTTCATTATAATATCATATATTAAGAAGTAATATTACCCAGTTGATACAAATACAACCACTTTGTTAGTGTTATCTTATTGAAATGTTTTTGGAAAATCCTTGAATAACTTATAGTTCCCACACAAACAATTCCATTATTGAATAGTTTGAATCAATATAAATAAATAAACTCAATTAAGAAGACTGATTGTTTCCTAATTTAACATTATATGCAATTATAGTTTTTTGTAACCACTACCATCTTATAGAGATAATAAAATCCATTAAAAATCTAATGGCTGTTTGAGATATGGGGTAGGCTCTTACATCAATACAAAAACCTATAAAAATATAGGTATGATTATTTTATAATATTGTCATATTATGTTTTTGTGATTTCTTAGAGGTACAAAAATAGTCATTCCTCTTATCCATGGAATGGGTTTTAGTGTAATAGGGTATAATTGAAAAGAATATATAAACTCAGTAAAAAGTTTTTTGCACTAATTCACCCCCTCTCAAAATCACTTAATGATCTCTCCAGACTATATATATGGTATAAAAGTGTAGGTATACCTATAATTGGATCATAGATGATATTACATGGGTTTTATGACATATATATTTGATGTTAATTCTTAATTACCATAATAGGATTACTTAGTCACCAATCTTATCAAATAATACCCGATTGTATCTCTTAATACCATAAAATTTGAATTAATATTTAATGAAATATATTTCATAAAATATAAATTAAAGAACATAATGAAAATTTATTTCTTATACATTTATTTTAAATTGATCATTTTCAAAAAACCATCTCAAGCTATGCAGATTATGACGAAGACATGCCTATCAGAACTATTAATGACATAAAATCTCAATTTGATAAATATATGGAGAATTTTCCTAATGTAGGGATTTCATTTTTCCCCTACAAGAGATTCTTGATAAATAAAAAACCACGTGGAGGGGAAATTAATTCATACGAGGATGAACTAGGTATGAAATCATAATGGTGAAATGCCCTCATAGATCTCATGAAATAATCATAAGAGTCTATAACACTTTTGAGTGAAAAAATTTCATTAAATAAATATTAATTTAAATGAAATGTTTTTAAGAATTTTTTGAGAAAACATATTTTTTGTGAAGTAATTCATGCACGTTAAAAATTGTTAATTGTTTCCATGAATATATTAGATCCACAATTCTATGGAAAATGTGTATGGTTACTAAGCTTGAAATGATAGAGGAATAAAAAGAACATGATTCTTGAAGATTATATTATAATGATTCATGATATATATGATATATATATATATATAATATTAGTTTCATGAAATCCCCATTTTATGCTAAAGAAATAATAATAAATGAACATGATATATTATTGTTTTAATGTAGTATACATTAAGAATATTAAGTAAAATAAATAAAATTTAATGGGATGGAACTCTAGCATCATTTTAAAAAGATAATTTTTCCTTCAATGCGTAATATCTTGAACTGGGTAATGAATTGAAAAATATAAGTGATAGATATTCTCGAACATCACATTAAGCTAATAAAAATTGCTATTCCCCCCAAACATATGACAGGAGTCAATACACAAAAAGGGGTGTTTCTACTAAAAATATTTTTGAGAGTCATCAATCTTATGGGACACACATCATTTGAATTATTCTCTCAAAATTATATCTTGGTAAAATTTATTCAATATCATGGGTTAAGGAGATTAATAAACAAGGCATGTTTTTGTGTACTAATACATTCTCATCTGATAGTATTGTTTCAAAGCCTAAATATTTAAATATTTTGTTAGAATAAATGATATTACATCCTCCAAAACAATTAGGGTTGAAAATGAATGGGTAATGAAAAATAAAATTGAAAATGATGTTGTAATGTTGAAAAGTAAAATTGGGAAAAGAATGGTATTAAATCAAGCCATATTGGTACTATATAGAAAATATGGGGATTAATTTGATATTGATGGGTTTTTTTATGTTTTGGAGTCAAGAAGGATGGTGTTGGAATAATTTTAAGATTTATAAATACTATAAAATGCCTAATTATTTTGGGGGGATATGAAGAAAGAAAAAAAATACTAAATTAAATAAGATTCCATATAAAATAATGAATGTGTACTATAGAAAAACAATTAATATTCATGTATATTTCTATAGTTGCAAAAATATAAGTGGTAGCATAGAAGAATATTACTAGAATACACTAGAGATGTAAATTTTTTTTCCTGAAGTGAATAAAAGGCCATAACCCAAACTAAATCAGATATGAAATAATGGATAATTCTTTTCCTATGTATATTAATAAGTTAAATATGGTTTTCATCAAAATTAATGTAATAAATAAACCTTCCTATGAATATTGAGATGATTAATTCCAGGAATTGTTTCTCAACAATGAAAAGACACTTATACTATAAAAATGGATTTGAAACAGTGGACCACTAAAAACTTGACATGGGAATCAATAATGAATGGCTTCAATATGAAATAAAGAATTGAATCAATATAGGAGAGATAAGAAGTTTGGGTGGATTGAAGAAAATATTGAGTAATAAATTCATAAGATATAAATGAAAGGTAAATCAAAAAAATTGAAGAATAGATGTGGATTCTCTATATTAAAAAATTTTATGAAGGAATCCCTCATTCTTCTATCTGGTTTAATTATATTCTATTAGAGAGATAAAAAAAATATGAATATGAATCACTATCTAGAGTGATGAAAATTTCGGAATCCTATTGTTATGAATGAATACGTAATGAAATTTAATCAATTTATTCAATAAAGGATAAGAAATGTGTGCCATAAATTTTATTAGGAATGTGCATAAATATTTTATATAATGAGAAAATTTGTATGCCTCTTATACCTGATAAAAAGATGAATCTAAAGATAGAAACACCATCATTAGAGAGGATATTTCACTACCAATATATATGAAGATAACAAATCCACAAAATATGATGTTGATAAAAGGTTAAATGTCAACTGTATCAAATATGTCACATAATTATAATTGTAAAGGAGACACAACATGAATTGTTCCAAACAGTTTCGATCTACATAGAAAATATCTATGGATTGAGAGAAAACACACATCCCAGTTATACATGTTAATAGGATCATAATTTGTAAATATTATTACCTTATTACTTTTTTAGTATTTATGTGATAAATTTTTTTGTAATTTAATTTTAAAATATTTCATAAGAGGAGGAATGAATGAACATTGTGTGATAAAACCAGATAGAATTTTTATTGAAAATATCATAAATTATTGAATTTTTTCTCAATGGGGATTATCAGAATAAACATATTCAATGCTTAATGATGAAACTATACACTGGGTGAAATGATTTTTGTGCACCCTTTAAGGTGTTGAAAACCTAAAATTGAAGTTGTCAAAGTTTGTTCTATGAATATACCAATATTAATGTCATCTCTATAGAAGATGAAATTCAAGGTAACCCAAACTCTCATAATATAGTATTAATGATTAAAGGAAATAAAGTAAAACTATGGGAGTGTTGGATGATGATAAATCTCATCTAAATATGGAGTAAATTATTCTTTCACTTACATATTTCAATGTTTTTTCTAAAGGGTTCATGATAATATTATTCAGGATAAATCTATTTTATACAATTCCCATTTGAGAAGTAATTATGATCTAAAAATGATATCATATAAAGGGATGTTAGTGGATAACAAAGATAATCATTGTAGTATGTATCATACTTAATACCCACGGTTATCCCATATAGAATAATATTAGGAAAACATAATTATCTAGAAAAATATCACCATGTGATAGAATCATTTTTTTCCAAAACTGAATGCCGAATTTATTAATGGGAATATGAATAAATTATAAAAAAATATATTAATCAATTTAATTTATTGTCAATAATGGGATAAGGGACATTGACTTTAGTTATGGTAATGGTATTGGAAACAATTCAAATAGGGAAGAATGAAAATCCCACGTGTATGGTTGATTTGTGTTAATTAATATATTTTCAATATATAATATTGAATCAATGTCAGTGTGTGATGAATTCTTATATGATTATAGATTAATCATTGATTGTTAATGATATAAAGAAAATATAATTTAGAATTATTTAAGAAGGTATGTTATACTTATATAGGAATTTTAATTTATTCAGGAAATGGGATTATAGTTCATGTTTGTATAGTTCTCCATCTGTGAATATGATGATTATTAAACTCTTATAAAATATTAAGGAAAAGTTCCAATGGTGTGCAAAGAGTGGATAATTTTTATAATGAAAATTCATTTTAAAATAATTAGAAGAAATAATTAGATAATGAATTTATTTATTTTTTGTGATAAATTTATAGACCATGGAAAATATTATTTTTCATAAAGATTCATCGATGAAGTGATATTTTTAATGTGAAAGAATAAATCGAAGCTTATTTGATTTTAAGGTGATTTTTAATTTCTAATTTAATTAAAAATTAAATGGAACATGATAATTATAAATATGATCCATACATTAATGTTTTTATGTGGATGATGTTGGATGATGTTAAATGAAGTCCATGGAATAGTTTATTATTTCATGAGGAGTTTTAATGAATTGAAGACCATAGAAATTTTTATTTTCATGAAAAAAGTGTTTTAATGTCCAATATATATATATATATTCATACTGATTTAGTTTTTAATAAACAATATATGTGGTTGAAAATTTAAAGTTCATAGTTGGTAATATTTCACTATTTATATGATGGTGTTAATGAGAAAAATTGGAAACCAATTGATAATATAAGAACCCCTCAACCACACATGTTGAGCCTAATGTTCAACCATTTGGGAGAGGGTATACCCAAAAATATTGGAATAAGAATGGGATTTTTTCTTCCATTGATCCCATATGAACACATGTAGTTGTGCATGGATAGTGAATAGTGCACGAAGGAGTTCCTAGGGATGCACAACTAAGTTGTGTGGTCTGTGTGGGCTCTCTGTTTAGGTATTATAGGTACTTACCCAACTTTTAGGTTGAATTATTAGCAAGAACATGAAAGGTGTTTGAACCACGATAACTCATTACTAGAAATGATGTATGGTTTTTGTTTTTTGTCGATCCTCCACATGGAAGATTAGGTAGTACATGGAATATCAGAGAGTTTGAAATAAAAGGGATCTTATAGTTCCAGAATACAATATTATTGAAGATGGAATTTTTTCCCAGTGGTTTCAATATTTTTAGGATAAAAAATATGGAGGAAGAGGATAACATCATAAAGGGGTGTTTTAATGAATGAAGACATTATGAATATGTTAATGAATGAGTTTTGCGATGACTTGTATGTGGATTGCAAATATGTGGAGTATTGAGAATGGAGACAGTGATCTTCACAAATAGGAGAACAAGAGCATTGAAATTGTATGGTTTATTGATATTGAGCTCTATGACTTTGTTAAATTCATGTAGAGAATCCTGAAGGGTGGAATGCCATAATGATTTTTTAGTACATCCATAAATTGTGCTGGAAAAAGTAGAGCATTGAGAACAGAGTTCCTATAAATACAAGGATACCCCACTTCAATTATCAAGAAATGTTTCCTGGATAATATGGAATCTCTTTTATTTTCGGATGCTATGGGAGCTACATGAATCTGGGATTATAAGTGAGATATAACATCATGAGAAGGCTAGTTTAGTATTGACAGATGAAAATTCATACGATTTATGTGGGATTCATGATGACGAGGTATAATTTATTGAATCATTGAGCTTTGTGAATGTAGTTTGTTCTGTTAGGGGAGGGGTGATTCATTAAAAAGTGAGCCTCATGGAGGATCCCCATGAAAGGAGGTTTTGAATATTAGTTTTTATTGAACATTGTTTTTAGTGTGAATCCACTCAGGTCTATGGTGCATGAAGATTTTAATGCAATAAATGTAAAAAGACCTTAACGTAAATTCATTCAAGTGACCTTCAAGTTGATAAAATAAGTTAGACTTCAATCAATGTAGTTATCTAGTGGTGTTTATAGAAGTGTTCTGAGAAACACAGTGAGATATCCATAATATATGGAAATTTCAGTGTGTCTGAGGAATAGTAATAATTATTGGAAATTTTTATTCAACATATAATTAATAATAGTGGATTTAGGTATGACAGATACACTCTTAGCGTATGCTCCTTCGATTATTCCTTAGTGTTGAACAAAAAAAATTGTGTTATTTTATTGTTTATTTTGAATGTTTTAATTACTACACATTAACATCAGTTAGGTTTTATAGATTCCTAAAAATGTGGGAACATGATTTTTCACATGAGAAGAAAAACATGACCCCCCAAATTCACCCCTCCCGTATCAGGGTGTTATGGAGTCCTTCAAGTGGTATCAGATCATAGTAGTTTATAGTGTGAAATTTTTCCATCACTATTGTCATGCGTAAATTATTTAATGGTCGCAGAGTCCCCCATTTTGATGGATGTAACTTTTAGATATAGATGAACAGGATGAGGTGTCATATAAGATATCTTGGAATGGTTGTAATCATTCCCAATGCTCAAGGAATATAGGTCACTAATCCAATATGGATTTCTATGACTGATACCGATAGAAAAAATCATTATGCAGATTATAAAGCATAGAATTTCCTACACACAACTCATTATGAACAAAGATATCTAAAGGTGGTGAGTATTACTTCAAAAATTTCTACATCAAGGAAAAAGGATAAAATTTATATAAAGGGCAGAACAATGTGATGAAGAAAAACTTCAGGTCATGTATTGTAGTTTTGATGACATTAAATTGCATCATGATGAAAATAATGAAATCTTTTTTTAGTCAAATGGAAGATGTTGTTAGAGCAATATGATGACATGGAAAATAAATAAGAGACATATACATTGAGATGAAAAACATTTGAAGGATCTAGCTCTATATAATGAAAAGGTTTCATCTCTTAAGGAAAGTGATCTATATAAAGTTTCTCTGGATGATTTTCTAAGCAGTCTAGTGGAAAATGAAATGAGTGACAAACCTGAAGATGCAAAAACATGAGTATATAAGGAAATTTATATCAAATCCATTAAAAAAAGAGTTGTAAATAGATATATTTTATTAAGATAATGAGAATAATTAAATTAATTCTCTTATTGTAATGAAATTTTTGATAAGAAAATGGATCTTTGAAGGAAGTCATCCATTGGCATGGTTTTATTGTGGTAGAGCTATGCACATTTCCTCTTAGTGGCCAAGGGAGCTCAATGATGAAGAAAGTGAAGTAAAAAAATCATAGATTCCTTGGAAAAGGTTTTATCAAAATGAAGACATCAAATCTATAAGGAATGTACAATGTAATAATTTTTTTCTTTGAAGATGAAGGCGATGACAATTAATTATTTGAGTAAGAATAACAACATTTTAAATCTAGCACCCACATGTCTATAATGGCTATTGTTGAAAAGTATGAATCTTCAAAAGATAAATCCTAATACAATTAGTTTATTACTAATAATTAAATCTATTTAAAATTTAAGGATGCTCTTGGAATGCTTTATAATCAAAATTACAGTTTCAAAACGTGAAGAGAAATTTTGGAAGAATCGTCAAAATATTTTTATCATATTTAAGATGCATTTAAATGACTAGAAGAAGTAGTTATGAAACATTCAACAACCATTGAATGTAAATAAGATTTAGTGTAACTAAATATAATAATTTAATGAAAATAAGAACATTATCAATGGCCATAAATCCATACTAATTTAGAAGTCCAAGAAACCTAATGGTCTTAACTAATAATTTTTTACTCATAGGAGTGAACATGAAAGTGAATTAAATTCAATGGAAACAAATAATAAAATATTGTTTTGAAGATTCTCAGATGTTGAGATGATAGATAGAGCCAATCATGATTCTAAATGAGTAAATATGGATTTGGATTATCAATGATCCAGATTCATGGGGAAAAATTTCATTGGATATGATGTTGATATATCAGAGGTTTGAAATAGGATGAACCAAAATAAAGAGAAGTTGGAATCTGGACATATAGAAAAGTTTCCTAAAGTCTTAACAAAATAAATCCCGAAATGAAACTGAATGGAGAACTAAAAACTATCCTCATGTTTTCAAAAATTATGTTTATTCAATCTTTATTCCTAGGGATGGATAAATGGGGATAAATAGAATTGAGGCAACATTTCTTTATACGAAATGTTAATAGATTGACTGAAAGAAGTATTTTTATTGAATTAAAAGATGACAACACAAAAACAAGGACCCAACCACCCTGATGGATGAAAAAATCATGAAGACCATGTGCATCCCCTTGGAAAATACTCTTACACTTAATAGTAATAGAGTCCAAACTATTTTAATTACATGGTCCTCTTCCTGCCTACCCAAGTGAGCCAGTGCATCCGTTACAAAGTTCTTCTCCCTCTAGCTATGTTGGATCATCATCCCATGGTTGGTTTTCCCAGTGCATCTATGTATAAGGTAGGTCAGCTCCCAAGGCATCAAATGGAGTCCATAAATAGCCTTAACAAGAAAGTCGGAATTTGATTCAATATTTGTCTCCTAAAAGCCCATCCTTCTACAACCCCTCAAACCTAAAAGAAGAGCTCGAACATCTGCACCGAGCGAGTTTATAGGACAATAAAAAGAAATGAATTCTAGATGTACTAAGATATGGAAGTCCCTCAGAACCCGGCAACCCCTCATGATTCCTTCCATGCAAGAACCATCCACATTGGGTTTAAGAACACTAGTAGGAGGATCCCATTTAACCCACTATCCGCACACCCTTACCTGACTGTGGGGAGTGTTAATGAGATGACAGATAATGGTGGAGTTTTGTCCCCCCTTTGGAATCTAAGACAACTGAAACAATGAGGGACCTTGACCAAATCTACATGAATAGTAGTGAACTATTGGAACCAATCCAGATATGGTTGCGGGCCTCCCAGATTTTCCCGCATTTCAAGGATAAGATAATGGTATGTACCTTGATCTCTATTGTTCCGTTTTCATATCATTGAAACCACAAGGCCAAGAGGGCATGTAAGGAGAAATGATAACCATCCATGCATGTTTGGGGAGAGAAGAATGACCATAGGTATGCATATTTGGTAATCTAAAGAATTAAATGTAGTGTCATCTCCATCCTCAGACTCACACATCAAAAGAATCAAGATCCCATTGGGATTAACTTCCTTTGTATGTTATAATCAGTCGGAATAGCCTTGATTCTGATTGGAAAAAATGATAAAATTCAGTCTTGTAGGTATCTCATTGCACCATACCACCGGAGGCCATTCATCAAATGTAACCTCGTCATCAAGAAAGCCTAAGTAATCCCAAAAAATTGAACCTGCCCGAACTCGATCTAATGAAACAACCTTTATCAAGAGTGTCGTTCCTAACAATATTTTCAAAAACCACCATCTGATTAGGATGAAATGTTGTTTTAAAGAAATCGCGATGGTCACATTCTTTATTGAAAATAATGTTTGTGGAAGGGTAGTTTGGAAAGAACAGTTTCCCACCCGACCAATTTGATTCCTAGAAGTTGATATTCCCTATACCGACGAGCTGTCGCAAATGGTCTTCAAGATTATCATGGTGATTAATCCTGCAGTGAGCCAGGTATGAGGAATGATGAATTTAATCTCCTAGAGATCGACCATAATTAGTTCTGATTATTTTCAACCTAAGAGATTCCCTAACCAGGATCTCCTAAGCTAACCAACCCTGCATGCCCAAAAAGGATTCATTGATATCCTGGAGACCAACACCCCCATTAGAGACTTGTTTTTCCCTGAAATGCAAGGAATCCCAGTGTAAGCATCCCATTTTATTAAAATCCCATAGAAAAAAGTTTATCATTCTCTCCATTTTCTCCCCAACACCTTTCACGGGCTTGATAATAGTGAAAATAGGCATCAGGATAGAAGTGAACACACTATTGATCAATGTATCCCATCCTCTAAAAGAGAGTAAAATGTTTTTCCAATTGAATATCCTACCCAGAATTCGGTTAATAATATCATAAATGTGATGCTTCTTGATGCGGCCACTTCAGATCCGGACACCAAGTTATAGAATTGGCAGCTGCCTTTGATGACTTTCGATAATATCTTTCATTTCTCAATACTCCCATATAGAGCTCTAATTTGAGATAAAAACATGACTCATCGTGCTATTAATATTTTTTCCACTCATGAAACCATATATAGACAAAATATCCATGAGGTTGATCAAGGACCTTTGCCTGCCATTTTTGAAAATCAAAATATCATTAGCAAACATACAGTGATAAAGACACTCAATTCCCTGGAGATAGTAATAACGCTTTGTCCTGTCATTCTCCAAACACCTATTTATATTGTGGGATAACACATATTGAGCCATGATGAAGATACTTGGGGATAACCGATCTCCATGACGGAGACCCCGAACTTATTTGAAATAACCAAAGTACTTTCCCATCAATGAAATTCAAATCCATGGTGAAGAGAAGCACCTGAAATATATATCACAAAACCACTCCTAAAATCCAAAGTTCCTCATAACGTTTATAAGGATGCTCCATTCTATATCATCCTAATCCTTGTGCATATCATCTTGGATAATGACATTGGATCCCACTGAATGCCTATGAAGGTCATTTACTAGTTCACCGGTGATTCCAACTACTCCTTGAATATTCTGACCCAAAATAAAAACATATTGTTTTCTTGAGACTTGCTTTGGGATAATCTAAGAAATCCTTCTAGTAATAACCATTTCCCAAATCGTATAAGAGGATTTTCTGAGGCATATATGATGGTAATGTGAAATGAGAGTGGGGTTATCAACCATTGGAATGCGGACCACCCTCGAAGAACATATTCTTATATTCAAGGAACCACCACTGAAGAAGTCAAGGAGTTCATCCACCACATGAGGACCGACCACATCCCAAGCTGTCACATAAACAGAAATAAGAAAACCAACTTGCCTGGGAGCACTTTCTTGAGGCATTCTCAAAAATGAATATCTAATCTCCATCTCTATAGGGGGGGTGTAATAATATGTGAGTTATCTATGTCATTCACCAATTTAGGGATGAATCTCAAGATGCCCTCACTATCCAGATCATCCCTATCAAAAGGAGTAGAGGGATCTCCCATTAAGAGACCATCATTGTTCTCAAACACCATTCTTCCTGCAACATACCTATTAGAGGTGTAGAACCCATTTACAAGGTTCATGATAACCTTCAGGATCCTCTTACCCTTCATGCATGAATGAAAGAAATCATTATTACAGTCATCTTCTCTTAGCCATCTAACCCCAGACCATTGTATATAACCTCTCTTGATCTCCAGATGTTTTTCAGCAAGGACTGTCTGTTTATTCCAGAGAGAAATGAATGTTCTATCATCCCAATCGATTTGAAGTTCTTATTCAAGAAGATTCTCCTCATTATGAATACAATCCACCTTAGAAACAATAATGGATCTGTTAACTAACCAATTCTCAAGGTCACGTGTGACATGCATGAGGATGTTTGCAAGGCCACGCAAGGACCTCCCACTATCCAGCTGACCCAACAAATCCCTCAGTAACTAAAAGATGGAGTCATCCTAATGCTAGGTGTTGGAATATAAGAAGGATTGGTCATGAATGTGATCTCTCTTGATCTACAATAGGATCAGGAATGATTATAAAGGGAGCGAGAAAGATGAGTAACTTCCATCTTGGGAAAAAGTCCATCCCATGGATATTTGTAAGACACCTATCCAAATATCTCAATATACAGTTTGGACCTTTACGATTAATGTACCACGTGTTACTTGATCTAGAGAACCCTAAATCTAGAAGGACCGCTGATAGCCTGAAGGCCCAAAACTTATACATTCCACCCAGATTCATGATCAAGCGAACACTTTTCTTTGAAGTATCTGAGGTTTAGTTGAAGTCACCACCAAATAACCACGATAGAGTCCCAGTGCTATAAGACTCAAGATGTTTCCATAACTCCCCCTATGAAGAGTGTAAATTCATGCATAAACAAACATAAAGTTATTTATTGGAGGAAGAAGAATGTAATGAAAAATTCACACTAAAAGTAGTGACAACCCATAACATGTCAACCAGATGATGTTGTTCATACAAAGTGTTTTTATCCTCTGCATGAAGATTGTCATTATAAAGAACTGATGAAAATGGAATAAAATATTTAAATCTCCAAATTCATACTCACTAAATCTAATTTTTCATGTAAGGAAAAGAAGAAGATTGTGAAATCCAATCTTTCTGATGTCCCTCTCAAAGCTTAAAATAATCGTAGAACCTGGACTGCTGATCACAGATGCTCATCCCATATGACGATAAATGAATATTTATTGAATAATGTAGTGAAAATGGAAGATGGAATAGTCATGGATGGTAATTATGGTGCATTGAAGGTCAAAGGAAGTGAGTGTACTGAACTAGAATCTGATGAGCTTATGATAATTGATGATCAATATGTAGACTGGATGAATCATAATCTATTGTGTTTGAGCAAACTATGTGACTCGAACATATTTTAACATTCAATAAAATTGGTTCATAATAAAAGGAAGGGAATGGAATTAACTCATTAAATAATTCAGAATATATGGAAACTTTTATCAGTTATATAGTAAAGATAATATTTTTTATGTTATAGTTGAAGAGAGGAAAATATTGTGGCACCGAAGGTTGGGTCAAAATAATCAACTAGATATTAAATGGATATCTAAATGGATGATTATAATGGATATACATAATATGAATCATGAATGTGATAATACATATAATTTTTTAATATGAATAATGAAGGTCTACTATTCGTATCTACCAAAGAAGAAAAGGGCATCAAATCTCCTTGATCTCATCCACATAAATGCGCGTAGATTGATAAATGTTTCTCTTACAAAAAGAGAGAATTTCTTCATTTTTTGTTGAATTTTTTAGTATAATTTTTTTTTGTGGTTATAAAAAATAAATGAAATGTTCCTGATTGAATGAAAACATGTTATTGAATAACCAATAATTATACTAGATTGATAATCAATGTTCCACGATATGAAAATGGAGGGGAGTACACATCCCTTTAATTATAAATTCACATAGAGAAACATGGAATGGAATATGAGGTGTATGTTGTGAAAAATTCACAACAAAATGGAGTTGTTGAGCACATGAATCGACATGGAAAATATGTGGTTAGAACAATGGAAATTGAGAGTCATTTCCCTAATAATTACTATAAATAGGCTACACAAGCTAATGTGTATACTCAAAATATAATAAGTCATTATATGGGGGAAAATATACCATATGAGTTGGGGAATGTAAGGAATACTTATTCTATGTATTTTCATTTTTTGGAAGTAAATTATGTATTGGAAATAATAAAGGACACCACAGGAGTTTTGATGATGTTGTAGATGAAAGAATATTAAATTGATATTCAATGAAAAGAAAATACTAAAAAGGATTCAATAAGTGTGTGGGAAATTTTATAAAATGAATTTATGTGAATATCATTGAAAATAAGAACAAAAATACTTCAAGGAATTCTTATGCGGATTTGATAGATGATGAGGAAGAATGTGGTCAGGGAATAGATACAAAAAATACTTTTTTCAGAAGACTTTCAAAATATTCATTAGTCACAACATGATGTTTACATGGAAGAAGAATTAGGAGAGGAAACCAAGGCTGAATCAAATTCTACTAAACCTCACAGGAAATATCCACGAGTTGAGATTGATAAATCTAACGTCATTAGGTAATGGACATCAACCACACAGACAAGTGGAATGATGGATAATTTACATTATTTTTTCCTATCAGTTATGTAACCATCCACATTTAAAGAAGTTATAAAGGATGGATCATGGGTCAAATCCATTAATGAAGAGTTTTATAAGATTAAAAAGAACCAGACATTGGATCTTGTTACGAGATGTGAAATTCACAATGTTATTGGTATGAAGTGGATATTTATGAATAAATTATATGATCAAGGTAATGTGATAATAATACAGTCATGGATGGTATGTAAAGGATATTAAAAGATTTAAGGTGTTGATGTCAATGAATCATTGCTCTAGTGACAAGAATGCAGCCGACCAGGATCGTTATTCCTATTGAAATTCAATTGGGATACAGAGTGTATCAAATGGATGTCAGAAATAATTCTTGAAAATTAGTTCATTAAGAAGAAGTACACATTGAACAACCAGTGTATTTTTTGATTGGTAAAATGAAAATAAGGTTTTCATATTAAAAAAGGACCTATATTGTCTAAAACATGCACCATGGACATAGTAATATCGTCTTGATTCTTACCTAAATAATATCAAATTTAAAATAGGACGATTGGATCACAATGATTACATGAAGAATTATAATAAAAAATATTTCATGGTACTATTATACATAGATAATATTATATTTTTTGATGTAGGATGAGATCAATGGATGTATTTTCCAGTCACATGAAATTATAATTTGAAATGGATATGATTTGGGAACTCACATACTTCTTAAGGATGCATGTGATTCAGAGGAAATAATTCACATTTATTTCATAGGAAATCCATGAAAGTGATTTACTGATGAAATTAAATATTAATGATTCAAAACAAATATCAACTCTGATTACATCTAGGAAAAATCCAGGAAATCATGATGGAGGGTTACTTATAGACCCTACATGTTACAAGATAATAATAGGAATCTTACTATATTGAATCTGAAATTGACGATATTATCTTTGAAAGATGATTAGTGTCCTCAATTAAATGTAATCTGATGGAATAATATATGGAGTTATTGAAAACAATCTTGAGGTACATTCACGGTACTCACAATTATGGTTTATTCTTTGATGCAATAAGAGATATTAAACTCTAATCATTTTATAATGTAGACAGGGCTAGATATGTTGTTCATTGAAATTATTAAAGTGCTGGAACATTATTTTTATGAAATAAATATGTTGGATGTTTGGGAATTAAATAGTAAAATACATCTCATACTACTTCTACATATTAGTATATCTCCTCTACAAAGGCCATCACAAAACTACATTGTATGGAGTATTAATTTTCTAATATTGGTTATGAGGTCAAAAAACCAATGGTGATTCTAAATGATAATAAGAGCACAATTGATATTATGATGTATCTTGTTAATCATTCTCATAATAAACAAATTTAAATCAGATATCAATTAATCGGGGAATATTTTGAACAACGAATGATTTAAAAGGATGATGTTTGAACTAATGATAAAGTGGATGACATTCTTACCAAACCATTGTCAAATTAGGTGTTTGAGAATAATCAGTTGAACCTCCATGTTCAACAACCTCCCAATGCATGAGGATCTTATGAGGGTTCTCTTCTCCCCTATTGGATTAAAACATTTAATCTATTTGTTTATGTGATGCTGGTTTATGGGTGAGATACAATCCATGTAGAGTATGGTTTGAACTATAAAAAGTAAAAAATTAATCTATTTGGTTTTATTTCCAATGGTAGAGATTGGATAAATTCCATGGTTCGATGGTACCAAGGTGGAGAATGAAATTTAGATTTTAGTGAAATGTTGAAACCATATAGGGAAAGTAATTATTCTATGACATGGTGAGAATTCAGAGTTTTTAGGAATCCATTCAGGTAATGTAATGCTTATGTGACTCAGTTAGAGAATTTCTTTGTCATATTTATGAATTCTATAACAATATGACCTTATTAATTATTATTTTATTGTTTTCTACACTGAGATTTTATCATGTAGAAAAACTGTGTTGGAAAAATTAATTATTGTCTATCAGGTTTTGATAGTGGTTGTTGCATCATTGAATTTATATATATATTTACAACAAACCCAAATGCATAGAGTTTTGAAACAAAGACTATTCATTGCTGGAAATAGAGAATTATTTTTTATTGTTGTTAATCCTCCACATGAACGATTGTGGTGTACGTGGAAGATCATTGAGTTTGGACGAAAAGGGATCTTATATTTAAAAATGAAAATAGTGTTTAAGATGGCATTATCTCCCAATGTATTCCAAATTTTTGGGGTCAAAAATTAATACGTAGAGGATATAATAGAGTTGTGTTGATTTTTGGGATAAACACAGAATGAAAATGGTAAAGGAATGAGTTTCATGAAGAAATGGCTGAGGATTGAGATGATGTGGAGCTTCTCAAATGGGGATAGTGATAATCAAGAATACTGGAATACAATAATAATGATTTTGTGATGTGTTTATGATGAGATTTATAGAAACATAAAATCTTTGTGGAGAATCCCGAAGGGTAGAGCTCCACAAATATTTTTTTGTTAGATCCAAAAATTTCTTTGGATGCGATGGGGAATCCTGAACACCGAGCCTATAAATATAAGGCTACCCCTATTCATATATCATGAAAATTTTCAAATAAAATCTGGAATGAATTTTTATTTTGTGAAGGTAGGGGAGATATGAGCATATAAGTTTCTAACTGAGCTTGAGGATTTCAAAAAACATGATTTGTTTGGAATGATTCCAATGATTATGAGTAATGTGGGATTTGCGATGATAGGTTATACCATGTTGACTCCGAGAGATTCTTGAATGTTTATTATTCTACAAATGTAGGAGTACTTAGTGAAGGAGTGAAATTTGTGAAGGTTCTTCTTAAAAGGATGTTTTGAATTTCATTTTTTCAGTGAAAATGGATTTTAATGTGCATCATATATTGTCTATGGTGTAAGTAGATTCCAATGATATAATTGGAAAATGCATTTAATATCAATTCATTTAAGATACCATCATGGCGATAAAATGAGTCAGACATCTCATAAAAAATGATCTAGGGGGAGTCGTCAGAAGTGTTCTAATGAATGTAATGAGCTATCCCTAAAACATTTTAATGGATGTTTTATTGGCATATAGTTACTATTGTTGAACTATTGTATAGAACATTTGCTGTAGAAATATGGATTTATGTATGACTAACACATTGTTGGATTATTCTCCTTCGACTAGCCATTACTTGTGAAATATGTAAAATTTATATGTTTTCCTACTTCTTTTGAATGTTTTAATTATTTCACACTAACATTAGATGTGTTTAATAGGTTCCTAAAAACATGGGAATAATATATTTCAGTTTAGAGGAATATTTTGACACCCTTATTCACCCCTCCCATCCTAGGGTGTTCGAGGATCCATCAAATGGTTAATAAGGACTTCCCTCATGAGTTTAAAATTGATGTGAGATTGTGATATATGTGGGTACTACTACTATATTAAAATACATACATACATTTTATCGACTATATGAGATGTTTTAACTCAATTTTATGATCATCCAAAAAAGTCATCTTCTACCTCTAAATGAATATGGTTATACCATCCAACCTCAATGGATCTGATCATCACCATTTCGGAAATCCCTAGGATCACACCCATAAAATGGGACATAGTTGATCATACTGATATAATTCATTCAATCTATGTATTTAATGAATAAAAACTATTTCGGTGAATATAAAAAATTTCATAGGAAAAATGATGATACAATGTACAGAATGTAAAAAAAAATTTAGAGGTTGTTTTCACATCATTGATTTGGGGATTCGTATTATCCTCTAAAAATAATATAGTAAGTTATTATTTTCATAGGAACAAGTGGTGTGTTATCATATTAAAGGATGCTGTGTTTTATAGTATTATGTAACCTATATTGATAGAATTTAAATGTTGGGTTCTTTATTTATTAAAAATGTAGTAACATGTCATATTTATAGGGAAATCATGTTAATGAAACTCAATGTTGAATAAAATTGAGACATTGACTATAAATAATGATAATGTTATCTAAATAGGGTTATCATGGTTTGATATTTTTAGAGGCTCTCGTTTTCAGGAAAATAGAGTACTATGGGCTTCTATGATTCTATGATTCATCTTAATTCCATAATGAGAACCCTGTGTGTATGTGTTGTTCTATCAACTGAATTCATTATCAAAAGATGTTTATTTGACTCCATGATCCTTTTTATTTAGTATCACTATTTTACATTATGTAGAACACATAATAAGATCACTTATATATAATATCTTATAAAATTCTCATATGAGTTTATGAAATGTATAATTGCATTCTCAAATTATGGTAACCCATAATATTGGACAACTGTGTAATGTATGAGAAGTCCAATTATTCATTCTAGTATATAAAGATAAAAAATATTCATGAGGAATATTTCTTAGATGAGGAAAATGATACAGAAGAATAATATCACCTGAAATATACATGCACAATGATGTATGACACAATTGGGTTATCCTGATCCAAAATGATTTAGGATATACTATTATGAATTAGGGGAACTAACTTTCATCACTTTATCAAAAGATATAAGATATTATGTAATATATGTAGGAAGGAGAAGCTGTAATGTACATATTTATTCGTTTAAGAAGGTGGAATATATTATTTTATTAACTTTATGAAGTATGTAAGTATCTAAGAATAAAATTTTCTGAAAATTATTTGAGTTTGGTAAATACAAACCATTTAATGAAAGAAAAATATGATAAAAAAAATTTATCTCCCAATTTGAAATATTGATAGAGATAATAAAAATCACATGAAATATTATTTGTTATATTTTAAATGTTCTAGGGTTTGATTGAAGTGAGTTGAGATCATTAAGTATTGTAACTTCTTCTGATGCTCTCTTATATGAGAATTTGACAATTGAGGAATATGATGACATTCATAACATAGAATAATGTTCAGTTGATCAAGCTGAAAAAATATTGAGTTATAGTAGAATATGCATATTTCACTTATTTAGAATTACTGAACTAACTTACATATAATCAATATTGATGATATGAAATCATTAATGGAAATTTATTAAATAATTAGGTAAATTAGATTATGAAAAGGAATAAAAAATAAGATATATATCATTTAGAATTTTATTTAAAATCTCTGATGAACTGGTGGTTCTATTATAATCCACATTATTTATGAAAAGTTAGTATCAGTATAAATAACTCCACTCACTAAAAAATATTCTGTAATTCCTTCCTAAAATTTCATGCTAATTATAGGTGTTTGGAATATCTAATATGTTTTAGTGATAAAAAACATTTGATCGTGACATGGAATACGTTATCACATCGAGGCAAAGCCATGTAAAAATATATCTATGGTATTTTTTTCTTTTATCATCATTTCATTTTTGTGTGATTACAGAGAGTGAACAACATATCCATTACTATTAATCCTGGTAGAGCTTTTAGAGTATGAGTAGATAATATAAAATAAAGAATAATGAAAGAAATATGATGGGTACACTGAATATCACCCCTGTCTATGTCACAAAATGATCCATCTAGGCTCTAAAACATCATATAATTTTCCCAATGTAAATTTTCACATAACAAATCCCTAAAATTGAGATTGCAATAGAAAATGATTACATCATATCCAATTATCATTGAATGTGATTTTAAACTCATATATAATAAATTTAAATTTATTATAAATATATTATATAACCATGTACATACTTATAATATCATTTATTGTCAACGAATATCATTTCAACACCCATTCATTAATAATTCCTCAATAAATCATTGTTTTTGAGTGTTTAATGTTTCATTTATCATGATTGTTTCACCTGGTTAGTAATAGGACTTAAATATTGTTGATGGTTAAAAAATAACCAAAATGTTATGAATCTAATAAATATAGTATATATTAAATATTTCCTCCTTTATAACCATCCATAAGAAGTGGTGCTGAAAAATGAGATACACCACATTGTGGAGACGGTTGGCCATACATACGTACGGGAAATGTTTTTTTGTATTATAAATAACTAATTAAAATATTTATTTAAAAATAAATAAAGGAATATATTTCACATATATCATATTATTTAATTTTTACCAATCATTATAACCAACCATAAGAGATGTGGATGAAAAATGAAATACATTGTCTTCATGAGGAGGTAGATTTTAGATGAACTAGAAGGATGTATGAAATTTCCAATAGTTGGATAATTAGATGAAAATGGTTTATAATATTAAAATAACATAATTTATTTATATATGATATTTTGATGTAATTATATCAAATTTTAGGAGTGTTTTTAAAGAAGAAAATAGAAAATAAAATGGAAAATACTCTATTATGAACTATACAACTTTATGGAACACCCTCATTAGGATTATACCAAAATAATTCTTAAGAACGATTCTGGTCCTTAATAGACCTATAGTATGTGGTGATGTGTGTCATAAATGTATTTGGGTTTGTATAGGGTGAGGTAAGAGGATCAATATCTGTGAATAAGAGAGGATATCTAGTATCTTTGTAAGAGTGAGGTATAGTGAAACACATTGAATGTTTCGAAATAATCAAATCCATTAATGTTTTTCTCAAGAAACATTTATCCAAAATGAATCATAATCAAATAAGGGATGTTAAATGGTCAAAATATCAACATAAAATTGTATATATATATGTTATATTTCATTTTAGTAGTTATCCTTTTTGTTTTAAAATTTCAAGCCCAGTTTAGCTCTTACAACGATATCTATTTTTTACTATAGTTAATATTATTAAATACATAAATTGAAATTTTAATTTATTCAAAATTTGAATATAATGATTCCACTTATGGAATACACTTTAATAAATTGTGTTCTTTAAATGGTAGAATGTAGCATATAGATTATATGAAAAATGGATTGAAAACAAATTTTCTAGAAAAATTCATTTTTAAGAATAATTTTTTTTTTCATAAAAATTATATTTTGGATTCTTGTATAATTAACTATAAAATGCTATATTTACTGAGAGTTAATTATGATTCACACAAAAAAGGACCCGAAAGGATCCTTATAAATAATTTATTGATATGAATGAAATACACACATTCTTTTTTTCAACAAAAAACTTACATAGAATTCAAAATTGTGAAGAATATATTTATAAGTTAAATATTATAAATATATATGTATTTTATTAATAATAAATTTAAAATTATTCAATAATTTTATTCTAAATCATTCATTTTAGTTTTACTATATTATAATGTCAGAAAATGGGTTGTTGTGTAAAATAATTTTTTCCACTATTCACCTAAAAATAAATAATTTCCGAAGAATTTGAAAAACAAATATTATGTTAATTTTGATGTTCTGAAATCAAAAATTAAATTCATTTATTAAAATTAAAAATTATAAAATTTTGTAATCTAGGTTATAATAAAATTCATTGAAAATTATATATGCATTACGCTATTGTTACTTTAGAATGAAAATCATACATATTATAATTGAACATATTGTATTACCAAAGGGAGAATAATACTATTGTACATGAATTTATAAAAACAAATGCGTAATAAATATAGTATAATTAACCTAAACCCCAAAACAATATTATGTAATTTAGAGTAAAAAAATATAAATATTAATATTTACGTTGATGGTGTCTATCATAGTTCACTCCAGAAGATTTTTGGTGGTGGAATTAATAAATATATTTTATAAATAAAAAATAGTTCTAGAGATTCTAAAATATGTCCAACTATTAATTATCTAAGAATGAGAAACCATGACTCAACTATTTTACTGTTTGAGGAAGTAATGCAATTTTTAGTGTAAGAGAACCCTAACCTGAAAATTTAGGAAAAAGTAATATATATATATATATATATATCATTTTCTAGGATGTGGGGAAAATTATAATTAAAAAATATTTTTGGTTTTAAATCTAATATTTTAGTATCTAATAATATAATTTTTTAATTAAGAGATGGAATATTTGATGAACTATTATGACAACTTTACGAAAGAAAATCTACATTATAAAATATGTATAATATAAAACATAATCCGAAAAATATACATTTGTGGAGGTTTGAAAATTGTAAATAAAATAGGATATTGAAAAAAATTTCATCTTGTTTATATATGTAAAATTTTAATGTAACAAATGATATTATTTTTAATAATATTACGATGATGATAAATATTGAGGCTGATCTAAAAAATAGAGAATGTTGAAATGTTACCATCTAATTCTTGTATCTGGAAGAAGGATATAAATTTTGAAATAAAATATTTAATTCAGGAAAATACTTAGACATTAGTTGATATTCCTTAGTGTTCTCAACTTATAGGTTATAACTAGGATATTTCCTAGAAATTAAAATCCAAATTCATCATTGAAAAATATAAATCCAGATTTGTTATTATTAGAAATTTTAGGAAATAAAATTTACAAAATGGATTTTTCGTTAACCCTGATGATAACTGTGTTTATATTTGGTTCGATAATAACCATGCCACTATTATTTATTTATATTCTAATCATATGATAATCATTAGAATTTATATGAATAAATAAAATGATGCTAATTCCACTTTACCTATAAAAATGATATGAAAGGCATATATGAAGAAAATGTAATATTTTCTAATTTTAATTTTTACCTATAAAATTATATTCTAATTATTTCAATGTTGTATGAATTATTTTAATGTTCACTAGATTATACCCCAAGTTCTTCTAGGAGTAATATAATATAAATTCATTATATGTTAGTTGCTGTTATGAATGCAAAAAAAATATTAACACATTACCAAGACAACTCCATTAAAAAAACCTAATGTAATTCCCAATACCTATTGGGTTAAAAATTATTCATATACTATAATGTCCCATTTTTTTCTATGTAAGACTATGAAGTAATTTTATTAATATTTCAGATTTGGCCACTTAAACAATTTGATATTTTGTGGCATGGGGTTCCTGGAATTAATTTTTCAAATATATAATATATATTAAATATCATGAACATTGAATTTTTATAAATAAATTGGATGAATGCATAAATTTTGGGGGTTCTCTATTAGGAATTTGAGGGCCTAGTTGAGTTCATAGTGTATTATTACCTGATGCGTGACATAATCTTTTTCATCATTAATAATTTGATAAAAATGTAGTGTGTGATTAAATGAAATAAATAAATAATTTTTTATATTTATTTTGGACACTATGAACAAATTCAAACTCATATATATACTCCAATATATTACATCTATGGGTTGTCCAGTAAACAGTACAGACCTTGGAGCCATTGGATGAGAATGTTCCATCGGAACGACGACAGATCAAGATGAGGACGACGATCATGCACCAACCGGGCATCAAGATATCACTAATGACAATAATAAATATTCATTATTCATTATTGAGTCAACTAAATTGGGGTAAGATTGTTTCTTATCAGATTATTTCCACATTGTTTATTCCTACTAGGAAAAATGATCAATCAACCAACAAATGGATTTGAGGAACATGCATATTGTGCTATGGATTAGTTATATTAAAGAATTAGGAGAATTTATTTTTTATTATTTGATTATATCATCATTCATAATTATATCATAATCAAATAACGGTCAACAAAAAAATAGACCAGGTTATATTCCTCTTTTTTTTCATGGTTCTTATGTCCCGATATTATTAATTCATCATGGGAATTCCAAATGGGCTCATGGTTCGACATAAATCAATGAAAGTGATAATTGTACACCAATTTCATTGTGAAATGATTTGATATTATTGGTCCAAGAACATCATGACATGATAGTGGTGTGACGATGGAAGAGGAATTGTATCTAATGGTGTGGATACCCAATTTTATTTTTCTTTGACACACATTGAATAAAAAATATTTAATGTGGTTTTAAAAATAATTTTATGTAAAGATAACGATGGTTTGATGATGGAATGGAGTAGAAAATTATAAAAATTAATTCTAGTATAGGGTGTATCATGGGAAGTATAAAGTGGAATATGAGAAGACACGTGATTCCAAATATAGAGTTTATGAAATTTATGTATAACATAGTATATACTTTGGATATACACACTACATGGGACACTCTCAGTGGGGTCATAGTTTTTTGAGAGAAAAATAAGTATCACACATCATGTGACCATGTCACATGGTGTGTGACACATCCCTGGTGGCTCAGATTGAACCTCCTGGGGTACATTGACATGGATAGGGAGTACAATATCATAGTCAATCTATGTACTCCTTCACATGAACAATATGGCTGAAAATACATGGTAAAATAAACATACTATTACAGAGGCAGCAACAGATTCTGTACTATTACACAGATATAAACACAATTCAATTATATGGGAAGGGCACAGGGATGAAGGGACATAGATTGTACCCCTATTAGGAGTCATGTACTCCCTCAATGTTGTCTTATATCCCTTCCCCTATATATCTTTTACAAGTTTCATTAAGGTCTTCTCCCTGTATCCTTTCCATGAGGGTAAGTAGGGATTCATCTCCTACCCCGAGGATAATGATCACTGGAGGAATAGTTTTTGATATTGTGGTTTAAATCCTTCCCTCAGGCCCATAGTGAGATCATATATCATCTTCATTGCTAAGGTGGAGTTCATGGAATCATCATGACCAACACTACATGGGTGATTATCCATTACATAGTGGGCTTATAAATATTGATTTATTGGTATCCTTCATTTCTCAAGGAAAGATACTAATTTTTTGAATAATATCTCTTCAGACATAGATTGTATAATTCTATGAATATATTTTAGGGGCACTACCGCTCAAACAAATTTCATCAGTGCTATCTTACTCACTGAATGTGTTCTCATAGATGTGTTCTTTGTAGGACCTTCAAACTGGAATCCATTGATGGCATTACAGTTATGGTATTATCTTGTGATTGTGTGTCTATCTTGAGTATATCTATATATAATTGTTATATGTGTATTAGAAAAAATATTATGTATATCTGATTATTTCTCTTGATTATTTGTGCTTGGTGATTTTGGGGTGTCCTACTATGTACTGTTAAACATGCCTACTTGGGATCTTCCCACATTTTTGTATCCTATTTAGATGATGTATCTTTTAATGGATTCCTTGGTGTACTAGGACAAGGGGGAGATAGTTTGGTCTAGGTAGATTTTGGTTTATACCAGTGTTGAATTTGATATCAGTCCCATCCATTTGCGAAGGTATGAATTTACTTCCCAATTTTTTGGGGCTTGTATTTGGACCATTTTTACACCATCCATGATTTTTTTTGTCGTAATGTCATTGAATGATTATAAATGAATTCATTAATTTTCTTTATTGTTTTTTCATTTAATCTTTTTATGGTATTAGTGATGTGTTAGTGAATACATGTGCTTTAGTAATTTTCCTCCCATATGCATGATAATACTTTTCAGTGATTGTTTTCATCCCCTATCCAATTAGAGCTGGGCATGGGTTAGTATCATCGATGGACCCATCAATTTGAGTTGTGAAAAATATGTAATGAGTGGTTGGATCCTAGAATTAATTGTTATGACACATCCTAGTTTTATAATCTTATTTTGGATTTTTTTCGTAAGTTATTTGTATGGGAACTAGGAAAATAGTGTAAATGTTATCTGGTTATGATCTCATGCTAGGGAGTCTAGTTTTGGTGTGGAATACAATGTATCTATTCACCAGGACCTTGATAACCTGCTTATTTACTTGGTATATGTTGACACTCATTTTCAAGGAAACATTGGAAACTTAATCACATAATAAATATTTGTTTATTACAAGTCCTTGTTGAGTAAGATCCCTAAATACACTCATTGATTGTGGTACATCTTGATAAATTTATAGATTCCCCTATGATGATATCTATCTAGGATTCTGGGCCAGCTTCATGATGATCACAAGATTTGTGATGAGGGTTTTGATTATGGACCCACTCATGATATGATTTATCTAGGTGGGAAACAATAGGTGCTACCATATATTTAGTAGAGTGTGGATCCTTTAATGAATGATGTAGTTTATCATCCGCATGTTGAGAACTATATTGCTAAAATAGGTCCAAATGATTTTACTTAAAGGATTATAATATTATGAATGTTCATAATATGGTGATTTATGATGTTCAATTTTGAGATAGACCGTCTTGTGGTAGAAAATTTAGTCAAGGGTTTGGTCTGAGTTTTATTGTGTGATGATCCCGAAAAATTTGATGGATTATCTTCTGACATTTTTTCTCCATGAAGAAACAACTGTATCTAGTGGTACCAAAAAATGAAACACCTGTTATGATTGTTCATTGTAGGATTCAGAGTTTAGAGATTTTCCTAGAATCTTGATGGGCTAGACCCCCATCTCGGATGATAAATCACTTGAATGATCCTGTGGTGTGGGTGTGCCACATGGATGAGACCCCTATTTGACGGTGGTGTAGGTGAATATGCTTCTCCATGGTGATGTAGGGTGTCGATAGAACCATTTATTCATGAATTTACATAATAAATTTTACATACAATGAAGAGAAAAAATTATCTCTATTTTACATTACCTTGATATAGAATCAAAACAATACCAGATATTTAGATCCACCCAAAGAAGATTGTGTCAATCTGTGGTGGATATGTTATTACATGTACATTTGATATTTTTGGTTGTGATATGTTTACAAATAAATCCCTGGTGGTGGTAAATAGGTTGAATAGGGAAATAACAAGTTCCATGTAGTAGGAGACCATATAGGATTTCATATAGTTTGACGTACAACGTGTTACTTCACTTCTCCTATTGTAGTATTCACACGGGGTTATGAGAATGATTCCCTATGTGTATCCACTATTTGATACATATTAATACTAGTGGAACCCATTTTTATAAACACTTGTGATGTAGGATATTTTATTGAGTATTGATAATTGCATGCTTCAACCACAGTGCGACATGACTCTGGGAAGAGATAGAGAGCCCAATGTAGAAATATTACTATTCGGGCAGTGGAATTATATGATAATTTTCTCAATATGGATTTTTTTCATATCATTCATTCTATTTTTTTATTCCAATGAGTGGAATAGTTATTCCTATGGTTCATATTTAGTTTTCATCCATTGGAAAAGAGTTATCTTATGTAGGTAAGTATTCTATCAGTTATATGAGGTTATAACCACATGCATATCAATTGGATATCAATACCCTGGGAGTAACAAATTCAATGAGAATTTTTTCATGTGATGGTGTTTGAGTATAAGGGAACAATTCATGAGTTTGTTTGCGTTATACATCATAATCAAGTTTTTTTTTCTACATTGATATTCACAATGGAAAACCCAGTGTGCATGCTAGCATATTAGATGGCCCTGTGTAGATATAAGAGCTGGAGGTATTGTTCGAGGAGTCTATTGAGAATGTGTTTTATAAAACAAAATGTGTCTTACTAGGTTTCACTATGTTGTTCACTTGAGAGGTGGATGATAACATGAGGTTGTATGTCTATTGGATCACTTGGGTCAGGTGAAATGAGTGAAACTATCCAAACCTATGAATTAATGACCCCTACAACCAATAAATGGAGGTATGGGAAATATCATTGTTTTCCTTGAGAGGGGTTATCAGTTACATGGGTTGGGGAATAGAATGTATGATATGTATATTTATAAAAAATATATAGTTGTTTTTCATTAGTGGTGATAACCTATGGTGAGTTTTATGGCAAAACATAATTGAGGGGCCTTTGGAATGGATATATAATCCTTCCTTGATTAGTTTTAGGTTGTCATCATTAGTGGCATCCATGTTTCCTTCACATTAGAATTAGAACAAATGGGACTCTGACGGATGGTGATAGAAATTTTGTTGATGTTCAAATCACATCGTCGCTCTCATAGAGTCTATTCTAGATTTAGTGTCATATAATTTGTGAAATTTCATCTCAGAGGGTGTAGTAATAGTGGACCGAACAAAAGATTAGGTTTATCATTCATTGGTGGAACCTAATAGTCTTATATAGGTGAAGTGTTTACTTAGGATGGTAGGGTACTATCAGTGGGTTGTACCTAATTTTTCAAGAGTGGAAGCTCCATTTATATCATAGTATTTGAAGGTGAAGGCTTTAATTTGAATTAAAGGATTCCCACCGTTCTTTCAGTAGTTGAGATAGATATTTTTGAGCTCTCCCATATTGATATTTCCAAAGGACAGTGTTAATTATGTAGTTTACTGTGAGGCATTATAGGCCATAATTGGTTTTTTATTGTGTATACTAGGGTATTTTTATCATATGGGTCATTTCTGTTGATACCATATGAACAGAATAGTGGAAACCATGATCTTTAGATAACAGTTGTATTGTTTACATATAAAATGTGGCGAAAATACTTTATGGGTCATCAGTAGATTGTCATATCTGACCACAAGTGTCTCATGTATATATTCTAATATAAGGACCATAACATGATAACAATGAGATAAATAGTGTTCCTCCATTACTATAAATTACATATTTTTTCTATAATCCTATGGAAGGGAATATGGTTGAAAATATTCTCATAAGAAAATTGTGTTCTTAGTTGTTGGAAGAGGTTCCTGAGCAGTTTAACTCATTGTTGTTCACCATTTTTGAATGAGGAAGGTGTATAATACCTAAAGTTAATAGTTGATACCCAGTATCTCATTTAATGTGTTTGGGAGGCAGAAATTAGGATTTTCGACTATGAGATATTGCAAGATTAGGTATCCACTTGATACATTTTTTATGGTAATTCCATGAATAAGTGATTCCCATCTTCCTTTTTCAAGGGATTGTTGGTGATTCTAATCATGATGTAAGAACAGGATCTAAGGAGGTTCTATTAACTTATGTAGTGCATCTGTTGTAGCTGAGCATGTGCTGAGCTCTCTTGGAATCAGTTGTGAGGCCAATGGAGTTTCAATGTGTATCTATGTTAAACTCTTCTGTTATTATTGTATGTGTTGTATGAAAAATAAAATCATTATTTTGAGGTCAGGAAACATGAGTGTGAATGATGTTTTTCGACTATGGGGAATTTCCTTAATGATCAATATCGATTGTCATGATCACATCATGACATTATTAAGGACATGTTGAGAGAATCCATTCCTTAATTAGTTTCAATTGGGAACAATGTCCCCCAGCTAGTTTCTATATAGGATAGACCGTTAAGGATGTGGTGAACATGATTTAGGTTTGCATGATAGTTTTGGACCACATATAGGATGATTATCTAGCATTAGTATTATTTAAATATCATTTTGATTACCAATCCACCACCGTAGAAGAACCTACTTATGTCCGTGAATGTGGGACTTTGTAGGACACTATTATACATATTGGAGGTAGTGGGTAAGTGATCTTGGGTCCTAGATTTTGTTATGTGTTGGTTTTCATGGAAGATTTCTTCTGAGGAAGATGAGGACTACAAAGATAACATCATGATTCATTTGGGGACTGATGTTGGAGGAATTTGGAGTACAATAATCACTCATTCCTATCAAGGATGGTGCAATATCCTCATGAATAATAAGAAATTAATTTTTATTCAATTATGTCAGGTTATCAAGGTGGTGTGAATCTTAACCCAAAGACCATAATAGTTTTGGGTTTTATTAGTGTTATCCACATGTAATAGTTGAGGAGGTATATACATGTGTCATTGTTTGATACCGACCTAGGTTATGTAGACCATGGGAGCATAATTTCTATTTCAATGCTTTCATAAAATTGATAACTCACATGGGAATGAATATTTATGGTAATGGTTTTTCCTTGGGGTAATGTTTTTTTACGAGATAGGAAATCATTAGGAGATCTAATTTGATTGGTTAACACATTTGAGAGATCTGTACCCAAACACCTCTCTTCGTTTTGTTTTTGTAGATAAAGATCATTGAAAGATTGAATAATTTAATGTCCCAGTTTTTTATAAGTTTGAAATTTTTATATTTATATAGATATTGATAGTTCCTGTTTCCAAGAAGCCATTATATTTTGAGGCTTAGTGTTCCCAAAAGTAATTTTTAAAATATATTAAAAATATTAAATATCACGTGCCTGAAATTTTACTAAATATTTGAATAACTCTTAAATAGGGGCCAGATAAGAAATTATATGGAACCATTGAGTTCATAACTCATGGTTTACCGGAGGGGAGGCAAAATAATTTTCAACATAACCCATTTTTGTAATATTTCTTATAGGTGTAATGGAATAAAATACAGAATTTAATAATTTTTTTATACATTTTTTATGCTGTGACCAAGTAAATAATTATATATACTACAATAGAGTTTTTCGTAGGTTTTTCCGCTAAACCCTAGATTCCTATGATCATTAGAAGGGGAGAGTCTTGGAGAATTTTAGGGGATTAATATTATGTCAAGGACAATGCACCAACATATCTTGAGGATCTCCCTCACAAAAATGATGTGGATTCTTTCTTCATCCTACATCAATCCAAATAAATGTAAGAATTTTTTTATTATATTATTTCCCAATTTTTTATGTCTATAATGAACATGAGTAAATCCACTGACATATTATTTCTAGATCCGATGTATTGCAGGATGAGATATTTTTATTCAGTAATTCGTACAATTCTATTGTAATTAATAGAATATATATTCATTCGAGGCTCTGTAAAAAATGTTTTTAGGTAAACATGAACATCGAATAGTATTTTTTCTTCATGATTTTTCATTATTATATTCTACCCTAATTCTTCATTTTTTGGGTATTCCCCACTGGCCCATAGTGAGACATATACTGATAAAATCGATCATTGAGTACCCATTTCTTAGAATAACAATTTGATATTTTAGATCTATGTCCAACAGAACGTGACTGACGTGGGATGATGAAAGAGGCAACTGTTTGGATCTTTTGGATAATTCTTTATAGTGTTATTAATTACATAGGAAAGAAAATCATTTGAGGGTATTTTCTAAACATATTTGACGGAAGTATCTTGATTACTCATCAATAGAATGTTCCAATAGATGATACCCCATAATTCTATCATATGGTGTTGCCATAACATTGGCTGGAGTCACTGGATAAAATATTTGATTCTAAATCTAGAGTTCAAGAAATTTTCTAATGAATTGGTATGTATTTACGAGCTAAAATCCATGTGGGACCCTCTGAGAAGTATCTTCAGTTTCATAAGAATGACAATTATCAAATGGCATATAACCCCTCCCGAATGGATCAATGTGTACCTAAATGCGTAAAATAACATATCCTAGGAGTACATAGGCATTAGAACGTCATGTACTCCTTCTTGGACATGTCTTAGACCAAAATAAATAAGTTTATCCATATAATGGTACACATGTAGATTTACATAGAATGTCACACGTTTTGTACTATTACACAATCATTGAATCTATAATTTTTTCATGGTAAGGACAGGTGGTCAAAGGGAAATAGAATGATCCCCTATTATAGATCATATACTACTGTGACGTTATCATTGAGACCTTTCCCTCTATATCATAGACATGTTTTGTATGTGCGTGTTCCCCATATCCTTTTCCTGAGGGTTTGAATGAAATCATACCCTATGAATAAGACAACAATCCCATTAGGAGGACTTATTTGATAGAGTTTTTTGAATCCTTCTTTTAGACCGGTAGTGAGATCCTCTATCATATCCATTTCATAAATGGTGTTCTTGGTATCATAGTGACTAACACTATGTGGATTTCGATCCTCAACTTAGCAAGTTAATAAATATTCAGCTGTTGGTTTACCCCATATATATAGGTTTGATCCTCATCCATGTATCATATCTCTTCATATATCCATTGTATATATATGTGATGAGATCTGACAAGAAGTACCTCTTAGATAGATGACATCAGAGATATCTGTCGTGTAGTTTTTGTTCAAATAAATGAGTGTTTTTTCAAACAATAATGTTTTAATACTAGGATGGAATTATGTTTGTGACCTTATCCTGAGACAATTCTCATTTTGTTGTATATCTAGATATAATTTTTATATGTGATGTATATTTTTACCTATTTATATATAACTATTAATCATGATTCTGTGTTCATGGTGTTATGGTTGTCCTAATAGTATTTTTATATTAACCATTTCATTGGCTCTACCCACATGTGTTTTGTCAAATACAAACAAAAAACCTTTTTCCATAGCCATTGGTGGACTTGGAGTTAGTGGAGATAATTTATGCTAGAAAAACTGAGGTGTATACTAGTGTTGCATTTGAAAACATTCCTTATCATTTGACAAGGTGGTGATTTACTTTCCATTTTTGGTCGGTCTTGTATTTAGCACCTTTTATGCTTCACGATACTGTTTTTTCATATTATTAGTTGGTGATTATAGTTTTATCCATGCATTGTTTTAATTTGTCCTAAATTTCATCCTTGTATGGGCTTGTAGATGTTTGTGTGTGTATTTGTGATTAAGTAAATGGTCTCCAATGAGCATGATATTCATTCTTATCACAAGTCATCATCCTCTATCCTTTTGGATATGGGATTGGGGAAGATATATCTCTATCCTATTTGGGTCAGTTTGTGACATAGACATCAATAATACACACATGGGATCAATTTCAACCTCAAATAATAGTAATAGGTAGTTGAGACTATCGAGAAATATTCATTTGTACATCTATACGTAGGATTCCCATACTTATTTTTCAAATATATCCATATAAATAAATGAACCCCTCATAGAATAATCATTATAAAAAACCAAACCATAAAATCATTTACATATATAACACATTTTGGATTTATAATAAAAACTGATACCATAGAATAAAAAATATAAATACATCATGATAACCAAAACATGAAAGGGTAGAGATAAAAACAATCCTCGATGAATTTGTTAATAAATATCTCAGAAATGGATATAAGAAAATCCTATATGGTATTAAGTACTTATGTATGGTTATTTAATATATTTATAATATATATATATATTTATTACATATGATTTATGAACATATTCCATGGATATCAGATCTGAGATAAGGGATTCCTGTCATACATTAAATTCAGCGACACACATGCTATATTCACCCCCAGAGTTATTTTTTATAGTGGTTATGCCACCCTATTGATATGTTATATCATGAACACATTTATATTTGTTTAATTTAATGTTTCATTTTATTTATTTTCATTCATGGGGATTATGATTCAACATTTACCATAGTGGTAACGGTTTATTGGAGATTTATGTCTGCTTGAAGCCCAAATTACTCTATAATGTCAAACTCCTTCCCACATATTCATTAATTTTATTCTCCATGATATCCCTTATAACCTATAATTGATGGAATATCTCTCATAATGTTGGATTATTTACCATTCCACTCCCTCCTCACATGTGATTTTAAAAAGACACTTTAAATAGAATGATCAAACCACGAAGTCTTGATCTGTTGAGCATGATCCCTCTTAACAGATTATAATGGTTCATACACATAAAACATTAATTAAATGGATAATGTGAGAAATTAATTTATAAATTGTTTTAAATAATATATATACACAGACACAAAAGAATAAAAATGATTATCAATAGAAAAATAACTATATAAAATTGGCGTCAAAAAAAATAATAAACTAAATATGTACAATTTTAAATAAGAAATACCTAAAATTATTATAATTATGAAAATATATTATTATTAGCTATAAAGATAAGAAATAGTTAGAAAAATTATTCACTTAATATAATTACATAAAAAATATAATTCTATTAATAATATTATACATATTATACATATTATTCCTCTTAAATTTTTTATTATGTATATTTAATATTTTATTTTATTATATATAATTTTTATATATAAAAAACAAAAGAATAATGATAGGATAAAAGGTTGTGGTTCGGTCATGAAGGGGAACATAGGTGTGGGGGAGAGTCATTGGTTAGTGATGGATTGATGGGTTATGGAGGCACCTGGGTGTACAATGATAAGGGGGTAGGTCAGGAGTGGCCACTGCGGGGCTATAGTATGGAAGTAAAGATTGATGTGTGATGGAAAATTGATGCAGTTGAGGTGTCTCTAAGTGGGTGTATTTGAAAAGAGTACAACAATAAGGGTATCTCATTAATGGAAATGTGTCTTCCACAACATTGGTTAGGCTTCCCTTGATGGTGGTTCATATTGGAAAAGAGTATTGAATGACAATTATGATGGTTTCTCATTTTCATAAGATGGTATGAAGGGGTTGGGGATGGATTTCTAGGAAAACAGTGTGGTATTTTCAATCCTCAATTTGATTTATTGTTCTTCCATTTTTCATGGAAAATATTCACTCATTGTATATCAATTTTTTTGTTTATGTGATTGATTCATGAACTGTTGTAGCCAATTGGTGTCTTAGAGATAGCGACTGAGGGATGATGGGAGAATGGTGAGTGTACATAGGTTATCAAAGGACTAGTAGTGGATCTACAATATGGATATGGGTTGGAGAACTATGGTGATATGAGGAAGTCATCGTTTTAGTTTTATGCTAGTGGATGGTGGAAATGGATATCGACTGTGTGTTGGTTGGATAACGTTGAATTTAGAGTCTAAGTTGGTTGGGGTGGAATAGTTGTTCGTAGGTGTGGAGGGATGCTAGAGGTGGTTGGAAATAAAATTGACTCACTATTTCTGTAGTCTAGAAGGGACAAAAGAGGGGATATCAACTAGTAGTTACTCATATATGATTCTAGTGATGTCTCAAAAGATTCTACATTACTGTTTAGGTGAAAATACCCACTTACAGACTCAGAGTATGGCATCAACACCTACAAATCACAGAAGAGATTAAAAAAAGAAAAATAAAATAATCACAATGAATATAAATTTTTTAAATTTATGATGTTAATTTATTTAACTAAAAATTAACAAATAAATTTTAATTCTTAAAAAATGATGAAATATAAGAATTTAATTTTTAAATAACAAAAACAAATTTAATTATATAAATTATCCCATGTACAATTTACCCAGTAATTAAATTAATTCATATTATAATTTTTCAAATATTTTTATACAATAATAAACTCAAAAAATTATATTTACTAAAATAATAAAAAATTAATTTAATCTTCTTAAATTAAATATCTAACTAATTAAATAGTAGAATTAATAAAATCTAATAATTAACTAATTACTATTAAAATTTTAAAATACTAAAAATGACTTGATATTTATTTATTAACAAATATAAACGATCAAATAATTGAATGGGTAAACTAACATAGAAAATAAAAATATAATATAGTAAAACAATGTAATTATTAAAAAATAATAAAATAAATAAAGAAAAATATGATTTAAAAATCATTATTATTTAAATGAACAATAGAATAAAAATGATAGTTGAAGAACAATGAATTAATTAATTTCAAATTATTTAATTAAAAAAAACAACAAGAATTAATATAAATATTTTAATAAAAAACGTAATTTAATCTATATAATATTTTAATGAAAGAAATATTAAATTGTTAAAAATATATATTATATTAACAATAAAAATGCAGTAAAATGTGAAAATTGATGTTAAAAAAGTGATGTAAAAATTCCAAATCATAATCCCCCACACTTAATCTATTTCACTATAGAGAAATTTAAAATTATTAATTTATTTAAAAAACTACTTAAAGGAAATGCAAATTAATTTCATTCTATGTTCATATTCACATAAATGAACTAGTGAAAATGAAAAAATCATTTATTGAATGAAATTTCCAGGCCTCCTAGGTAATGTTCTCAAGGACAATACATTATGGATGTTTTTATTATTATATTTAATTTTTTTTCAATTTTTTTATTTTTTGATGTTTTTTATATCCATAAAAAAGTTGATGTATTTGTAGTTTTATGGGGATGAAATTCAAAAACATTGAAGGTGTTTTTGATGTGTTATCTGATAAGTACAATATATCATAATGAAGACCCCTCCTCCTCAATAAATTAATAGCATTTTTTCAAATATAGATCCTCGAGGTGAAAGATAGTTTCAATTAAAAAAATTTTATATTAAGCAATAAAAAAAATAATAAAGCGGTTTCTGGAATGCTAAATGTTTTTTCCACATAAAAAGTAAAAAAAATATATCAAAAGAAACCATCGGCCACCACCGAAAAATCCAGACAAAAATATTTTTTACATATTTTTTCCTTATCAGATGTGTTTATGAATACTTTTCCAAAGAGTTGTAGAAATTAGCAAGAAATTATCTAATGATAAGCATAAAATAAAAAGTTAAGACATAAATATAGTAAAAAAATTCCAAAATAGTGAATAATAAGAAACTTGAAGGAGCACATAAAATTCATAAATGAAGTAAAATAGTTCCTTCACATATAAGAAGATTCAATTTTTAAGGGTTTTGAACATAATGAAATCCTACCTTATATTAATTAAACGATCAACTTGTGGAAAATATTATGTTCCTACCAAATGACATTTTTTATATGGGAATGAAAAATGGAACAAAATAATTGAAATTGAACTCAGATTGAGTTAAAGGATGTGTTATCAAATTTTATTCAATAGGAATCATTATTTTGGATTTGATAGTCCAAATTAGTCTACCAATGGAAAAACATCTCATAACTAACATGGCCCACCAACCACAGAACACCTAATCATAATGATAACTCTTATGGAAAACTGAAAAAGAATAAACCATCAAACATGAGAAAGAATATTCAAATGAAATTTATAAATTATGGTTCACCAATTCCTGGATAAACACATATATAAAAATGGAATTTAGTAAACTTAGAAAATAAAATTAGAAAAGAAGAAAAAAATTATTTTCCTCTCATGCATTTATAGGTATAAATACCCCATCCAAAATTTATTCCAACATAACTTTCTAACCCTGATCATAAAATTTTTATGAATTATTATTGGTTTGGAATTCACTATTGTTTAAGGAATTAAATAAAATACATCATTGTATTTATATCATCAGTATTAAGTAACTTTGTTCAAAATTATTCCAGCACAATAGTTTGTGACATGATGTCCGGCTCAACTAGACCTAAAAAAACATAATCATCTCTTAAAAAGATTTACAATAACCCAATAAAATTAAATATTTGATTAATAAGTCATTCATATATTTAGACACTATTTTTGTCTTGAATAATGCAATGAATAGAAGAAAATAGAAAAAACTCCTCAAATTTTCCTAAAACCACTGGAAATATAGAAAACATAGAATAATCCAATATGAAGGGATCAAATTCATATTTCAAAAGATTCATCAAAATTTCCATAGAGGATTCAAAATATATGATCCATTCATGTTATACATGGAAGTAAACTCATATAAGAATTTTCAGAACATTGAATATGGTTTGATGGAAATAAACGTGTTCAAATTTTCAATCACCATGTTTTTCACTAGGCTTTATTCTAGAACTTTCTCAACATTCAAGAACATCCAATCATTCAGTTTCTCTATGGATTTTTTAAAAAGTTTGACATTGTTTAGGAAACAATAGGGAATCATAATCTAGAATGGGTTCAATGGAAAGAATTTCCTTAAAAATTTATGGGTCGGGGATGTAGTATAATCTATATAGAAATTTTAAGTTGGATGGGGAGTACTAATCATAGATAAGTAAAGAGGGAAAGATCAAAAATTAGAGAAAACCTCAATGTTAAAACATTGATTCTTAAAAACATTTATCAGGTCATAACTGACCTCAAGATTAGGTTTTTTAGAAACCAAAATATTATCCAAATCAACCACAACATGAAGGTTATGTTTTCCTTTGGACACATTAATGATATCACCTAATTTAGTAGAGAATGGTTGGACTATAATGATTGGATCCATTTCATAAAATTCTATATCAAGAATTGTAAAATCTATACACAATGTGAATTTCATATAGTCACTAATAAGTCATCCACCCTCCCATATGCATGATTTAGTGGCATATCATGAAGTTGAAGATAATAAATAGTTGGTTCCATATCCCTATGGCACAAATTTTTCAACATGGAATATGGAAATAGATTTATAGTAACTTCTAATTCACATATTCAATTGAGTGTCTTACATCCTTTTGTTCGTCATTTTTAAAAAAACAATCAGTGTCCTTTAATTTTTGAGGAATTTTCCACAAAAAACCACACTAAATTCATCATTGATGATGATGGTAGACACCTTCTTCCAATGATTATCTTTTTTATGAAACCATTAGGTTAATTTTACATATGATGGGATTTTATCATAGAATTTTAACAAAGGAATGTTGATGCTGAAGCTTCAAATAATTTTTTGTAACTATATTTGGACAGGTTCATCACTCCTTTTACTCTTTCTGGGTAGGGAATGGGAGGGAAATAATTTTTTTAAATCAGTCTCTTTCTCAACTTCTCCTCATAAAAATATTTTTATCAATAATTATTTAATCAACACCCATTAAATTTTCCTTGGTTCAATGATGTTCTTTACTGTGTGTTCCATATTCTGTTCATTTTGAGAGAAACTATTCAGATTTCTAAATTTATTATTTTGTGGTTTTTATTTTTTAGAAAAATAATATTCATTGTTTTTTACAACTCTATGCCTTTTCAATTAACTGTTCTTAGATTTGGAGGCCGGATCTCGTGGTGAAAACTATGAAATTATCTATTGTATTAGAAATTTTAGTGCTGGGAAGCCTTCCCTTCTCCCTACCAATTTAATATCTTTTTGTTTTAAACATTTGATGTTCTAAATTTTGAATATTGGCCTCTTTATCATTCCATAGTATACAATTCTCTCCCAAAACCACCTACAACATCCTGATTAATTCCCATTGAGAAATAGATGACTCAAACCCATATTGATTTGGAAACATTGCTTGGGATGTGGTTGTTAGTTTTTGGGAGTGGGTTGTTAATCCAAATCATGTTAGTTCAAGGATATGTATGGTTTTTTTATCCATCACTATATTTATTTTAAAAAGGATCATTTCCACAATTATTACATTCTTTATAAACATTGAATTTTCCATCCTCATCACATTGGATTGTAAGGTCAATGTTTGGAAAACATCATGAAGTGTGACCATACATCCTACAAAAAAACACTTCTCTCTAAGAGCCCTATCATAAACTACAACATCATGGGGGTTTATTACAACCCTATGAATAGTTATATTGTTTTTTCATTTGTTCTGAGATATATGTAAAAAATAATCAAATAAATGTTTCCACTTATATGTAGTGGAGTCTAGATAGTCACCCCAACAGGATTGGGAAACTGGATTCATGTTTTATGGGTGAGGAAATTATAAATAGTTTCCTTGAGGATATGGGCTTACAAATATTTATTGGTAAATATCTGAAAATGACTTTTGCATCAATCGAATTCTTCATGAAATAACTCTACCCCATCCTAGAAAAATTCTGTGATATTATAAATAACTTCTATAGTTGTGTTCCTGGGGTATAATTTGGATATAATAGATGTTAAATCCTCTTCACATGTTTGGAATATATCCTCATCTTAATTATAGAACCTTGATTGAGTTTTCTCCTTATGAAGTAATAGAAACATCCACATTCCCAACTCCTACTCACTCAAATCTCAATATTTTAATTGTTAGATAAACCCACAAAAATAGATAACTAATTCAGCTGTTTCCTAAGCTTGAATACCATTGAATGATGGTAGATGGTAAAAATGAGACTATTTAATCTTATATATATTAGAACTATGGGAAAACCTAATATAATATTATGTGCATTACACAGATGGAATTTGAAATTCCTTTGGTCTCGGTATCTCGGAGGAAAACTTTAGGGGCTTTGGAACATTCATGTTTTTAATAATAGCACTTCCCACAAGATTTTAAAAAATTTCCATTTAAAATTTATTTTATTTCCTTATAAAAGAGTAGTTCTTTGTTTATATAAGATAAGTGGTTTATGATTTATGAAATAAAAAATCTAGTTTTAGTCTTTTATAACCAGAAGTAGAATTGATATTTTATTTACATTTTCTGTGTTTTTTATTTTTTTCCTAAGGTTTTATTTTTTATATTTTATTTATTTATTTAATTATTTTATGTTTTACTATTACTAATCTTAAAAATTTTATTAAAAAAATTCAGATGGAATAAATACCTATATATAGGTATTATTTTTCCCACAAATGAAAATTGAGGAGGAAGTGAATAGGGCCAACAGATTGCATATTCCTCCAAGGGACTCAAGATCACATGAACATCATGAATTCATGTGATGACTCCATAAGAAGCACATAACAAGAAAAAAAAACAAGGGAACCCCTTCGACAAGTCTTCCTACTCATATGAAGGATCTCCTAACATATGATGGTTTCATGGTGATGACTGAATAAGTTCCCCATGTCAGATGTATTGTCATTGACATGTTAATGAAAAACCATCTGAAATTCAATCCGAAATGGGAGAAAAATATCCAAATGATGGAGACCTCTATTAGTAACAAATATCAAGATGGAATCACTAATTGGGAGAATAATTATCTTTAAAAATATATGTTCCAACTCATTAGACCATCGAGCCTTCATAAAACAAAGAAAACGAAATAAATGGGGAGAAGGATGATGGTACTTGTGGTCGTTGAAAGACATGAGACATGCCCAAGAAAGTACGAAATAATCCCTGAGAACTAATCAATATTTCATCCTCACCTATTGAATGCCCATAAATATGTCACATGAATTACATGGAAGGCCTTGGGTGAGTCCAGGTACCCACAGACAACCCATTTTCCTCACTAGGGATCAAACAGGTTATTTTTAAATCAAGTGAATGAAAACCACCATATAACCCATATTGTTCATGCGAAACATAAAAAATAGAGAAAATTTCCTCAATGAGACTCATGAAACCTTTCATAATCCCTGATCTTTGTAAAAAACAAAGGGGATAAAAAAAGAGGCACGATCTCTCGCCATCGTAATGCAATTGCGATGCACTAAGGAAGTCCACACTATGGTCCCAAGACACCACTCGATAAGCCTTCATAATCTCATGGAGTCCCATGGACACGCCACCATTGGCCTCATGAAATATCCATGGAAATCTATCAATCATCTTGTGGATTCCACAATACAAGAACATTGATTTCATGATAATCCTTTGAACATGTCATTATTGGAATATCAAAGTCCATAGGCATTACCTCATGAAATATCAAAATACACAATAGTTGGACATAATTATATAAAGGAAGAATTGATGGGAGAGACTCCTTACATCTGAAAATTAGGTGGATCCCTCATAGTGATCCATGTTAAAGGCTCTCAAGGTCGCATGACACTAGGACCCTTTTTCGACTCCATCCTGAATTGACATTTGTTACAAAAAAAGAAATAGAGAACAACCATGATGGATATGATAATAAATTTACTACCACAACATGAAAAAGCATGTTTACCTCACAGGGGTTAAACAATTGAGTCCAAAAGGTTGTATTTACACCCATGTACTAGAATGAATTCCTCAGAGAAACTTATCATGTTAACCAAAAATATTATTTTATGTAATATACCATTGAGAAACCAAAGTAGTTAATTTACATGAATAAATACCTCGAATGATAATTATTATATCACATGATGGATCTATGGTAGGAAATGAGAAGAACACAATGAATCCCCACTAGGTCATAGAAGACTCAGAATAAAATGCCCTTGATTGAGTCTTCAGAAATAACAATATGAGAGAAAATAGTTAAGGGGAAAGGAGTAAGAAAAAATCATGTTTTTTGAACCTTCCTCACATACCAATAATTTCCATGACATGAGACATCACTAGGATATGTCACAGAGATCTAACGACACCCCATTCTCAAGTTATTTGGTTTATAAGAAAGCTTTTAGACATATTAGAGTGGGTACTGAGGTCCTCCAAGACATACCACCATTGTCTCACGAAAGTCCACATGGACATATCACCCACAACATGAAACATACTTCAAATTCAACCGCTGGATAATATATTAGAAATCAATCACGTTATCCATGTCTCACAACCATTCATGTCCATGTCACAACTCTTCTCATGAGGTATTCTGAAAAAGTTATCAAAGACCCATGATTCCCTCAAGGGATGCCAACTAATACCTGATACATCCTATAAGGTAGGTGAAAGTGTCTCTCATAAAGACATTCAAATTTACCACATGTGATGTTCTCTATTCATTTCAAAGGGGCCATGTGATACCCTTTAGTCAGGATTAATGATTCAATAGGGAATCATATGGATAGATAAAATTTTCCTCCCCCAATGTGTATTCCCAGACCAATAGAGAAACTATAGTGTGTAAGCCCCAATAAAGGGAACTATGAGAATTATGATTCCAGTAATAACCAAGATATGTATGATATATCTATGAGGATTGATCAACATTTAAAGTATTTATAGGTTCCTTCTTAAACATATGTTTCAAATTTTGGAATCAGTGAAATTGATCATTTTGCATCCGTTTTTTCTCACACCATTCATAGCTTAAATGGTCTTACTTATTTGAAATAATCATATGATTTGTATTATAAGCCTCTAAAAAGGAATGGTAAATCAACATAAGTAATCTCTAATGAATGGAATAATATGAACACCCGTCATATAAGGGAATAAACCTTGATTATAGTTCCAAGGTAATGGTATAAATATTCTTACTTATATATCTAGAATATATAAGAAGTCTTTTTGAGACCCAAGCTCAAATATTTGGTTTATTAGTGCCTTCACATATGTTCTATATGCATGATGTTAAAATGTCTGTGGTTAACAAACAGTGTGGGTTTTGATTCTTAAAATTATGAGGATATTTAAAACATCTCATAATGGCTCAATATTCTCGTCATAAAATATAGCACAACCTTGGATGGAAATATATTTTGAAGAATCTAATTATAATACATTAGCTTATAAAAAATGTATCCATCGTTAGAGAAATGGATAGGGTACCTAAAATACATAGATAAAAATTAATTAAAGATACTACAGTTTCTTTATTTAATCAATGAGATTTCCATTATTTATTAATAGTTTAATTAACCTATGATCATTTTTCCCGGGTAACTGTTCCTATATAAGGATTTGGTAGAGATTCCATATCATATATTAAATATATAAGAGTGTCTATAAGTGGGAAATAATTTCCATAAAAATGGTGGGATGAGCCCGAAATCCCATGTTATCAACTAAGGAATTTCCCCAAGAGTAGCTAGTCCTGAAAACATAGATGAATGCCAACCAATGTAATGTATTAATATACCTACTTATGGATGGGCGAACAATTAACAGTTTCTATGAAAAGTGACAGTGTAGATCGATGGTCATGATTTCACACAACATATCACCCCACAAAAAAATCAATAGAAACGCATTATAGACTTTAAAACCTGATGAAAAATGGTTGAACCTGATGGGAATGACTCTAATGACAAAAGTTTTGGTTATTATCCCTTATGCCATTCTATTTTATGCAATAAGCAAACAGAAATGGAGCCCAACAGGAACTCTTTAATAGAAGAATGATTGGTGCATCATTAATCAAACGACATTAACTTCCAATCCCTATAAAAATAATTTATTAATTATGGAATGATCCTAAAAATTATCCTCTCTAATCAGGGTTCTCAAAAGTCTAACATCATTTTGAAAAGTCCAAATGGGGGAAATGAATGAATTTGGAATAAATGAAGAATTGATTTTTCCATCAACATATAATTAATAATTCAATTCCAATGACACTATAATAATTTGAATCCTTTTTCTTTGTCCCCTACAGAATTGTAGACACTCATCACAAAATCTGTATTCAAGAAAATGTCTCCATCATCTAGTATTTTCTCTGCTAAATCATCTGTGACACCATCCCCCACAAGTCACAATGAGACCTCACCTGTTTGAAAAATCCAAAAACATCAGGAAAACATGAAGGTTGAAGAGTACCATAGATATGGTATAATATTGACCATGAATACTTCCCATTATGTTATCCATAAACAGAAACTAGTGATTCGATAACATTCAGGAATAGTTACAACTAAAAAACTGGGCTTTTTCCCTACAACAGACATCTTTTTGAGATTATCCCTAGAGTGTGACAACAAAAATCATCAATATCTGATGAAGATGAACCAAGAGGGAAAATAAAAAAACATCTAGTAATGGACCCACCTAGGAGGGATCCATCTAACTATTATCGCAAGAATCGTCTCACCAGTACACACCAACATCTTGGTGAATGTACCAACTGAAACATTATCACCTATTACACCCATGCACAAGAAATAGGGAAGGCTCATATACGGAGGAGGGAACTAGTTATCCTAGGGATGGATCATATCCCAACCCCATCAGATGATGACAACAAGTACATTAATGAAGGAAATAGCACGTAGGCTCATATCCCTGCTCATTCAGAAAAACAATATGGGAAAATGCCCACAGCAGGCATGTGGGAAGATCATATTCCTACCACCATGTATGAATCACATTGGAATATTCTAGTTTCACATGGAGGAATGAAGTGGGAACATATTCCTGCATCAATCTAATAGATATTACACTATATAATAGAGAACAAAAATGTTCATGCTTATATTCCTGCACTGACTTTTCAAAAATGACAATGTATTTTAGCAACAACTAATGACTCTAAAATTATATTACATAAATGATTACTATAAATTAACATGCACATAATCATATCCCAAAATCATGGATAACTGTACAATATGATCACCCCAAATATGTGGTGGTACTAGTGGAAGAACACATTCACTTCTCCCATCCAGGAGGATTATCGACATATTCTAATAAAGGGTAAGCTATCAGACCAGGTTCATGTTCCTGTTCTAACTAGGGTTCACCAGGTGAGGTCTTCACATAACTCAAGATAGCGGATTATTACAATCAAATAAGTCCAAAATCATATTCCAATGCCCCATGATCAGACTCATATTCTCATTCTGTTTGGGGTTCACCATGTGAGAGGGGAACATGCCTATGGAGAACTATGTATTCCGATTGAAGAATCAAGAAGAAGAATCCAAAGGAAAAGAATCAGGAATATATTTGAATGCATTCCAGGGATAACAAAGTGACAGTGGAGCAATACTCAAGAGAAGAACATATTCATATCGTTGAATATTCTTAGAAAATTATAGAAGATCACGAAATCCAAGATCATATTTCTAATTCTATTGATGAGCGAATGCTACATCATAATTCAAAGGAAATAAAAGAGGGTTACAATATTCCTTCATTCATTCTATAGGTCCTCCATCATATACCGATGTATAATGCATATTTGTACACATATCATATACATGATCCAACTGGGGCCCACCAAGTGATAGTGCCACAAGCCTCATGGTAGACTCATATTATATCTATGAATGACAAATTAAATATTATAAAGGCACATAATCCGGCTCATATTACCATCCTGACTGAGGTTCACCCTATTAGAATGTTATTTTCCTTAGGATAGGCTCATATTTCTTACAATAATGAGAGTGATCATTTAAATATTTTGGATGCTTCTCATAACCAGGATTATACTCTAGAAGCACAAAATGTGTGTAAGAATGTTTCGAAAGCAATCGTACATCATGTTCATATACATATACAATCCAAAAATACAGGTTGTAATATTCCACAATAGCCCATTATTCTAATCTTCTCAAAGATAGTTTCCTGATTTCATTCTAGGAACCATTTAAAAATTATTAGGGTTCATCATATATTGAATATAAGTGGATGTTGAAGGCATTCATTGCCATGAAACTCCTCCACATGGTTGTGTGGGGATGGATTGTAAGGAATCTACTACAGAAATCCATCATGGCCAACCTCCCCATAGCAATATATACTATGTACTTGGAAATCCCACCAATTTAACAACTCCACCATATAATGGGGTGACCCAAGCAATGAAAAAATTATATATAGATGTGATAAAAACCACATGTTCAATGGTTTAATGTTCCTTATCAACCTCCAACAACACTCCACACTCATCTGCATGAGACCTTAAGTATCATATTCTTGGTTTTGACTAGATGGAGTCATGTAAGTCTGATAAAAAAGATTTTAACATCAAAATATATAGAGAGTTACTCCGAAACAACCATCACATTATATTTTCCCCCCATAGAAACTATGATCTATATGATATTAGATGAGATAAAAAAGGATTACATGCATTATCTACACCAAAATGTGTTGGATAATCCTCAGTGGATGAAGGCTAGAACATCCCTTTTCTATGGAACAAGGTTCACCATTATACAATTAAAATACAAGATTTTTAGCTAGAAATGGATGCTATATGCATGGCATAGGACCCAGAACCAAAAATGAACAATGAAAATCTAAAACATGATTTCGTCCATTGCTTCACAACACATCAAAAAATGATCTTCAAAGCCGTGTAAGGCATTTATATTCAATGATGGGGAAATTATAGAGCATTAAACTTTTTTTCTCTCCTCGAACAATATAACCCCTACGATACGACATCCTACAATGTTATATCCTCCGAATAGATTAGGTTACTGGGTAACACTCATGATAGTTTGATATAATGATTGAATGCCTCCAATCCAACAGATCCTAGTCATTATGAATTGAGAGAGAGGATAGCCGACATGATTTGAAAATGGATCCATCAATGCAATAGGAATGCATTATTAACTTAGAGACTGATGTTTTGATCACCCAAATAACATCTCATAAGGAATGGTTCACATCACTGGTTGTTATTTCACACAATTCATACGCTTGTACAACTACGCCAAATCAAAATGGTTGTGATTGCAGCTATCAGATTATCCAACCAAGAGTATACCCCACCTATAGGCTAGGGTAATATTTACAACTACCTCCACCTCTTGGATCATCAATTACTAATATCATTTGGGTCACATTCGTTGTAGCTACATGCAGAAACCATCCCACATGAATGGGGAAATTTATATCTCAATCACTGTCACTAGGTAAAATTCCCATTAGAAGACACTATAGACCACAATAGTTATTTTAGATCAACCCCACCCTACTAATCTGGGGTCATTTATACTAAAATATATGTCCAATGTGTTTTAAAATCACAGATTGAAGCCATTGGATCCTCAACAACTAAACCAGTCAATGCGAATTTTAGACCCAGATGACCCTCACCCCATATAGATGGGGGAATTTTCATCACCATCATCACCACATGAGGCCCAAAATTCCCAAGCACCCATACATGGTCAAAACGTCCCATATCCTCTTTTCATTTGGTGTCATACATCAATTCATCCTCATCCAAAAGAATAGAGAAATATGGGATTCCTAGGATTTGTGGAACAGTTGAATAAGTCATACACCATTGGGAATGGCCATGTCCTTGATAATATAATAGAATCCATTGATTATATCAAGCTCACATTACCACAAACTAGGAGGCCCGAGGAGGTCAACCTCACCATCCATCCAATCTACTACCCCAACCATAAAAGGTTGATTCATAATATCCTCGGATGATTCTTCTTCAATGACATCCATCAATTCCTGGACAATTCTGGACATCTTGTGCAAGATAACTCACCTATGTAGTGTCTTGCCTAAATATGAACCAATTAAATATGATGATGATTGGACGATGGTATCATCTAGGCATGCGTGATATATCAACAACTAGATGACTCAATAAATGTTGACAAAGAACATTCCACCATGAGATCACATTTTGGAATACCCTCAATAGATCTACCCCTGAAAGAGGAAAATAAAATATACCTTCCATAGGAGTGTGTGAGTCTTGGATGTAGGAAGAATCAAAATAGTAAGAATCATACTCTTTTCCAACAAAATTTCTAACTTTCATAGACTTCTTCCTCAAATAATCCACAACTTGGGCATTGCCCCATCAAAAAGAATCATCATCATTTGTAGTGCTCATATTGGGTTCAGATAATGTGATAAACTTGTCAGACTCTTTATCCGAGGAGGTGTTTTCCCCAGATCAAGAGTTTCTCGAGCACAACTGGAAAACAGAGCATACAATCACAAGATCCAAGGATTCTATGGACTCCATGTATATGGTTAGAACAAATATTCCTGTCATATCAACATGGTGAATATATGGGTTGTTGACACTCATGGGAAATCACTCTAGGGGGACCAATGAAGAAATTTTGGTTTCCCAAAACCCTCTAGTAGTCGCTGGAGACCAATTTTTATTCATAACAGTCTAGTGGGGGTTCAATCATCCGATCATCCTAGACAAAGGGGAAGGCCACTAAAACCATGACACCGAAAAAATATGCTCACATAGCCACTTATATTGAATGATTTTTCCACCACAAATGTCTTGGATAATAAGTCACATGTACAAGAGAAACCCTATATTAGGAAGTGAAGACCTATGTCATAAATGTACAACGTTATGAATCATTTAGTAGCAGACCAAGACAAGCTCTCATTCCACAATGCACTATATATTTAATAATTACTCGGGGATGTAGTTATTAAAGATACCTAAAGACCACATGAGTTTGAGATTGTTGTATCTATAGATGAGGTCTATATAGTGGATACCATGTCAATAAAATGTCATGTTTCCATCTCATTAACTGATTATGATTAAGAATATGTTCTTCAAGGGAACATTATAACCCTCTATTTCCCAAGAAGTCTCAATAATTTCAATGTACAAAGGGATTTTATTGATAATAGTTCCAAAAACAGTCTTATCCCATTATAAACCCTGAGACATTTGGGATATGGAGAAGGGGATTTTTTCCCACTAATGTGACCATCCAGGGGTATGATATGAGGGATAAAGTTCATCTTAAAAAGATGAATCATGATGCTCGTTTTTGGGATCATACATTTGTTATTGTGTTTATGGTAACCCAATAAGTCACTGCATACAAAAACCAGATTAGAAGGCCCTGGATACCTAGATACCTAATGATACCTTTAACATTCCATTAGTGTATGAAGTATCACATTAATGGAAAATTCGGTATACTACAAGGTGATAGTTCCCCCTTCTCATATTAGGTGCCCCATATGTTGAAGAAAATTTCATTAAAAGTTAGTAAAAAAACTAGAGGTTGATGATGATATATAGGTTGTAACTCCAAATATCTTGGGGACCACCCCTATGAATCCCGGGAGTGTGCTCTATAGAGACAATGTGCTCCCCATAATCCTGGTTGATGTCACCGATATATTCTAAGATGTACAATATCTTAATGTCCCTAGTATAAACATCAAATACTATCATATAAGGCATGAATTTGTAATGAATCAGTCAATAGTGGATGATAATGTCTTTACTCATTGATTTTATCACATAGATATTGATAAAGGATCCCCGATATTTCCATCTCTATCAAAAAATTCTTTAACATACTATGAGATGGGATTTGATAAGGATGTCCTTAGGAACATCACTCTAGAATTTGAGGAAGGTGACTCCACCTCCATAGACGAACTCATCCAGATAAATATGGGAACATAGAAAGTCCCATAGCCTAAACATATTAGTGCCCCCATGACCCTTGAACAGAATGATATGTACATCACATTTTTGATGTGGCACTAATGTGTGTTCACATTGAACTACATATAAATTTATTAATTGAGTCCAGATGTGGATACAAACCATATCAAGCTACTAGATGATCATTAAGGCTTGAATTTGGAAACTAGGAGGATACACCCCCTCTCATGCCACTATGGAAGAGGTGGTGATCAACATTTTAATTAAATCCAATGTTTTCCAAGAAGTCCAATACCTAAGACAGATTGACAAGATATTCCCTATCAAGAATAATAATGGGATGATAATGGTATGTATTGATTTTATAGACCTTAATCCATATTTCATAAAAAATTATTTCCTATTTACTATCATTGAACTACTGATTAGTTAAATTGGTGGCTTCAAAGCCCTTTCATTTATAGATGAGTCCTAGAGGTAAAATTAAATCATGATGGACCCATAAGATGAATAAGCCACTACTTTCAGTGCACCTATGGAGAAATTTTTTTATCATGCCATGCCATATTCCATATAGAATGATGTATCCACATATCATCAATCTATGTATCATATCATTAAGACATTCACGGTAAATATAATTGAATGTGATGTCATTGAGAATTGGTTAAATACCGATAATGATGTTATCCCTTCTTGTACATTCAATCAATTTTTGACTGGCCGTGGATGAATAGTCTAATGATGAATCCCCAGAAATGTACTTATGGGGAGACATGTGGGAAGTTACATGTTTTTGTGGTATTCCATCATGACATTGAGGTCAACCAAAAGAAGACCAACTCTATGTTCAAAATCTCAACCCGAGATATCTCATATAATTTAGGGGGATCGATGTGAACCTTTCTTAGATTTAGTAATTCATTTCCAACATAGACGACTATACAATCCCATTCACCAGGATATTGAAGAAGGTAATCTATTATTAATGTGAAAATGTCTTCCAAGAATACTTTGAGTGTCTCCTGATAAACCTCTTACACCCACCTATTTTGATACCTATGTGGAATGGTAGGCCACTCATATTTTATGTGGCCACCATGGAATTCTCATTGGGTACACTCCTCCCACAAAATAATGATGCGTGTAGTGTGAATAGTCTTCATTACTTAAAAAATACTATTCTAGGTATTGAGACCTGAAAGTATAATGTCAGGAAGAAATGCCATTCACTCATCATCGTTGTGAAATGGTTGGGGAATTACATGATTAATAATGAAGTCTAATAGGTCTCTTGTATTGATCTAATAAACTACATACTTGGACATCCAATGCTGACTGGGTTCTTGGCCTGTTGGGAATTCATCCATTAGCGATATAATATTCACCTGGTATCAAAATATTTAGTGAAAGGAGATTCCCTTGATGATTTCATTGCAATACATCCTACACTAGAAAATATGCTAGATGACACCGTGTTTCTAGGTGAATAGGTATTCTATTCCCATGATATTACTCAATCATGAGAGATTTATTATGACGGTTACTCATGAATTCTTATTTTTTCAATGATGGGAAAATGATTTTCAGTCAGGTTAACATAGGGGTCATATTTTCCCTTATGAAAATTGGATTTTCACTATTTTTTCACACTTTCTAAAGACATTCAAAAATAATGAGGCAGAGTACCACACCCTCATTACTATCTTGGAACTATCCCTACAGCTTCAAATAGACCACATGAATAGAAACAAATATTCATAGTTAGTTATAATGTAGATCAATTTTTAATAGTCCATCAAAAATGAAAAAATTAACCCTCTCCTTGTCTATGTTAGGTGACAAATGGGAGAGTTCCCTCCCATGATGCATCGTGTTCCCTAATCATAGAATGCTCATAGAGACATATTGGCTAGTGCAACCACTATCACGAATGACTCTGATTATGAAGATGAAATATTCTATATCACACTTCGAAGATGGTTCTCTATGATCTTCATCTCTAATATATAAGAGGTCAATCAGTTCACAAACTCCCAAAGCATGATGCACCATTGACCACCTTGAGGATGGATGGATCCGATATTCAACTATCTGCAAAATGCTACTCTCCCAAATGATATAGTCAAAAGGTAATTTTATTAATGCTTTTATTCAAACATTATCCTATAGGATGGACCAAATCAGAAAAAAACCTCTCTAAGTGTGTATTTTATAGGACCCAATTTTATTCATAACCGAAGGAGAGATTTCCAACATGATGGATGAATTACATGACGGCTCATGCAGAACACATAAATCGCGGACCAGTATATCCTACCAAATCCAATGGATAGGATATTACAACAACACCATGAAACATGAAATTGCGGAATTCACTATGAAATTTCATGTGTTCCCAATTAATGCTAGAATCACCCATCAAAACCATGAATTTCAATATACAACTAAATATTCTATGCCATTTTCTATTTGGTGGATAGATGCCATGGGGCCATATCCCCTAGCCACAACTATGTAGTTCATGTACATCCATACTAATACCGACTTCTTTTTTTAGAAATGGGATGTAGAAATTCTCCTTAGGGGAGTCTGGAAGAAGAAAATAATGAACGTCATGATATCCTCTATAATCAACAGTTGATGGGTCGTTCAAAAAATATTGATGGAAAACGACTCAAAAATCAATTCTAAATATATAGAAAAAATATACCATAATTACAAAATCAAGTCCAATCACAAATCTCTCTATCATGATACAAAAAAGGACATATATAGGCCTTAAAGAATACTATATCAAATATTATCAAAATTATCATGAATATGGATAAGTAGTATTGACCGAACAAGCACGACCATGGTCTATGGCCCTACCGTACCACCACGCAATCTACTACACAAGAAAATTCATACTCACTGGTCTACATGATCGACTTAATGTTACTTATAGAAGTCCATCTTTTCTCACTCTGAATATACACCTACAAGAAACTCTCATATGATGAAAAATCACAAAATAAGTTGGTTGAATTGGATCAACATGATGAAAATAGGTTATTCACACTTCACAACCTTGAGGACCAACAAAATAAGATTTCACATACCATCAATAAAAGGTTTTCCTCTAATCATTCCTCCATGGCGAACTATTGCTGTTCTTTAGAAGCCCAATGATACTTGGAAATATTTCCTCTTGTCTAGAACATAAATGTGAATGACCTTATATATTTTTTAAACACTATCACAATATAGATTACTCATTTCCCATAATAGTTGGGGAGTGTGTCAGACCAGCCATTAATGGGAGATTACTCAATAAATACTTCACACTATTGTTAGTTATAGAATGTCCACAGTAGTTTATGTCCCAAATTATTTCACTGTTACATGATGTGAAACTTTTATAAATTTTCCTTCTTACATGATTTTGAAATATAAAAAATCATCCTAGTTACATGATGTCAAACTGTATAAATGATTCTTTATAGTGTGACATTAATACTGCTTGTTAGATGTCTAGGCTGAATGATGTTAAACTCTACAGTACATAAAAACTATGTAAAGATAAATTCTTATAATAACATAATATGAAGTGAGTCCCAAACCATTATTTTTGTGCCTAGCTATTGTGATCCTTCAAATCATATGATTCCTTTCCTTACCACAAGACACTGAGCTGCACAGATCAATAACATCCCTATTCATTCATTTCAAGTCACCCACATTCTTATTGCATGCTGTTAAAATACGAGACCCTTCTAGAACTATATATGTCTTCATTATCACATTAATGATAAACTTAGGTACACCCCAATCCTATATAATTGTCCAACCACTACATGATACAAAATTCCCATCTTCAACACTCTGTAGTCGCTACATTGTAGGCAAACAATTTCAATTCCATGTTCTTCCAACCGAGCATAGGAAACTTGAGATTAGTAATTACAATAGGTGGTTACCCTAATAATCATGTCTTAAATGTACATAATAGGTCAATCAAAATCATAAATGTAGGACCATAAATTCACACAATTATTCCTCAGCTAATGATGTCAAACTACAAAATCAATTTCTTTTTCGCATGATGTTAAAATGTCCGGTTCTTCAATAACTAATTGGGGTTTGTTTCCCATTCTCATGAGATACATTCTGATTCCTGAAAAAAATCCTTAGGACCAACAACATCATTTAATTTAATTAATGTTATTTCACCCTCTTCCTCATCACATGATGTTGAAAATCATGGAACATCAAGAAGAATGGGTCGCTCAATATCTTTCATCATAAGAAATGTAGTGTCACATGAATCACTAATATTGGGCCCAAATATAATAGTCCATAGAAATAATGCCTACCTCTATGTATTGGTTATATCAATTAAAAGTATTTTACATTCAATAAATATGTGTTACATGATTGTGTCCCTCATTGGATACATAGTGATGCCCAAATTTCCAACACTGAGACCAGTCTTCAAAAAAATATATCCCCATCACTACGTAGGGGTGATAACTACATAAGATAAAAAATTTTGAACTATGTGTGGAATTATTATCATCCACATGAGATATGAAGAGATGCCCATGCTTCCATCAATTGGCCCAACTACAACATTTCTGTGATTTCACGATCTTCCATCTATGTTTTGTAGAATGATGCTAAACTACATAATACTCCAAGAACAATGTATTTCATGATTCCTATTGACATAGGATATACAGTGACTCCATGATTTCCATCCAAGGGTCTAACTACAGTTCCCTTTTTTTAACATTTGTTCTGATCTACTTATCACATGATGTTAATCTGCTTGGAATTACATCCTTATCACATGACAACAAATTTCATAGAAAATTTCCTTACTTCTCAAAAATATACTACACAAAACACTTACTTACAACAAGATGTTAAAATTCCTGGAGGAAAATGTGTCCATGATATAAGATAAATAACTATGCATAACACCAACTATATTTCAATCTTGATAAAAGGGTATTACATACATACACATTAATCTAGAATAGTGGTGTGCTTCCATCATATTTTAAAGAATCCAAATCCATAAACCACAATTCATTCATAGACCAGCTTAGGTTATCACAACCTTCTATAGCCACTAGAAAGGATATTTAGAATCAATGAATCTAGTCCTAACTATGCATATATGCACATGGCTCCTACATATGAGCCTATGGACTTCAACAAAACTTTTCATTCTATAAAAATATCATTCCAATTATTGTGATCCCTAAAAACATTGAGGCAGATCTCAACTCTTAAATGTGATTTGAACCTCTCCTAGTACTACTGTGCCAACTCTCATGATATGGGGACCTCAATCCATGATTTACAATACGTTCACATAATTCCTAGGTGGTTGAAGGGGGTAATCCTATGCTTTGGTATTCAAATTAGGATATTTTTTTATCATACTCTATATTAGGTCTATGTGCATCTTGAACATAAAATTCATGCACATTGTTCAATGCTGCATGACTAAAACTATAGTATATAATGGCCTAAAATGTAGGACCATTATATACTATAAAAAGAGACAAAAAACATATTAGGTTGAAATCCGACAAAGGGATTCACAAGAAAAATTCATGTCTCCTCTCTTCAAACTCTTCCCCATTAGGGTTTCATAAATAATTATGATGTATATAAATAATGCATAATGATTTTACAGTCTAACCTATCACCCAAGAGAAGTCCATGTTATGCATTATGGACCCCCTGGTTTAGGTAAATTATAGAGTAATGGTTTGTCACATCTCCCCACCATGAGAATATGTTTGTTAATCAGTGAAACTACATTTAGGTTTATCAAACTGTTATTGGATATTATAATTTCCACAAATCAAACATCATGATTTGGGGTACCGTGAATTATCATAACCTTTCATAGACATTAGAAATGATACCCAACATCAAGGTACCTTTTCATGAATGTGAATAAATTCCCATTTCCCCTAGAAAATAACTTACGGATATAAAAAAAGTGTCACTCTAAAAATGGACATTCCAATCCAAATGATCCCTAACACCAATGCGGTAGAACTCAACACTTCAGTGCCATATGACCCTATTACTGTATGAAATTACCATATAATTATACTAAATCTATCTCTATAGGTTTTGAAAAATAATATACCCACAATAAAATCCTAGTTGATTCCATATGCTCATCGTTATGTTATAATGTTTTGTACACTTTCTCATGGATGGATTACGACACTTTATTCCATATCCTTTAGAGTACACCATATTGTGATTCGAAACCACGTGGCATGGGGATATAGAATCATAATTAAGATATAAATTTACCTAGGATTCTAGGTCCATTTGTATATAGTCATACTTCCATACCTGACCACTTTATTTGGAATTTTATTTTTTAAAAAATATTTCCTGGGTGTTGGAGAGAAGATGATATCATCATTTTTTGGCATGCTACTAACACTGAAGGGAATTGACCCATCAACGGATGGAATATCTACATTGACAGAAAGGTTCTTAATTTCTTGTGATCCCTATGAACCCCATGGAAGATCCTTGAATCATAGAGTGTAATGGGACATACCTGACATGCTTTCACCATCTCATATTAACATACTCAAACATTTGGAATATGATTTACATCAACAATATTCTAAATATCTAGGTATTTCTATCATCCCTTTTATTTCTACCTCTATTAATTATTACCTCCATAAATCTTCCATAATCCCTTGAAATGTTACCTAGATCCAAGGAACATTTTATTTGGCTATTCATACTTGCACATTGCTCATGTATATGTGTCGATGGGTTTTAACCAGAAATGTCACTCTGAAAAAGTGGATTTATGATCCTTGTGATCCCTTGTAACACCATTATAATAATTAAAACCTTAGAGCGTTTTTGGTCATTAATAGTATATTTCACCACATTGGATGATTATTGATATGGTTTGAGCAAAATAACCATAAACTAAAGTAATATTATGTTCGAGTGAAAAGACCATGAATAGAAGAAATATGGTGTCCTAGAAAAAAGACCCTATTCCAAAGAAACATGTGGTATGAGATAAATAACTAAAAACTAAATCAATATTAAATCAAGGAAGAAATTCTATAGACTAATTAAATAAGTATTTGGAGCTAGAATTCCTTAAACTAAAGCAATATTAGGTCTGAGCTAAAATACCATAAACTTAAAAAATATTTGTTCTATGAAAAAAGAGCCTAAAATAAATCAATATTAGTTCTGACATGAAATACCCTAAACTAAAGAATCATTAATTCTTAGCTAAATTACCATAAATTAATGAAATATATGATCCAATATAAAAGATCTGAAACTGATGAAACATGAGGTCTAAGCTAAAAATCCATAAACTAAACAATGACTGCAATTCAATATATGATTGTATGTAAGGAATACAATAAAACTATAGAAAATTCAACTTATGCTCATAAATACCATTAGAATCAGAAAGTTATAGTGAACTCCCAATCTTGGACATATATTCTATAAAAATATCCTTATGAAAATCCAGTGATCTCATGATAACAAGAGTAGACTCACTTGTAAGGGAAGACATGTTAATGGGAATTCATGACTGCCTATTAAAAAAATATATTCAAATTTATTACATTCATGTATGATTGATATTACAAGAATGATGGATATCACTAGATATTATCATAATATCAGATAATTAAGATTATGTACATATCATTGAGGAAGAACAAGAAGGAATCTTCATTCCTCAAAGCTGTGTACTTGTCCCTATAGATGTCGATTCTACGAGGGGGGGGGAATTTATTATCACTCGCAAAATTTTTATTAAAGAAATTGCAAAGGAATTAATTCATGAGTATGGATATTGTTTCCCCATAAATGAAAAGGGTGGAGGGTGTGGCCTAGACCTATGAGTCACATGAGCCTACGACTCGTGATTGTATAACCATCACAAGGTCACACGAAGACTCATAAAGTAGCATTTAAACTGCACTGGATCCCACAAAAACACCATCAATAAGACTTATTGCTCTTCCAAAGGCTTCCTAGTCAACTGGTGGTTGTGTGGAAATGAACAAATGAGTTACCCTAGTCCAATGGTTTTTCAGTTGCAGAAAAAAATTCCAAATTTACTTCAAAAATGGGAGAAAATTGTTCAAATGGTAGATGCATATAGAAGTTGGAAAATCAATTAGAAAATCTCTGATGGGGAGGATAATTATTCATGAAAATATCCAATCCGACTCATGAGACCCCTATGCCTTCGTAAAATTAATCAAAGGAAATAAAATTGAAGATGGCAGAAGCTACTAACACTCATTGAAAAACATGGGACAACCCCTGTTTGTCTAAAAGGACTGTGAATTCATTATGATATTTCCACCTCACCACATGAATTATTTTCATCATGTCACCAGCATTATATGGAAGGCCTTGTTTATGTATAGATATACATGAACAACTCGATTTGCTCCAAAGGGATAAAAGAGATGATTTTTTCCTGAAATACTCACAAACCCTCGTATGAACCAAACTGTTCATATGATGCATCACCAAAAAAAGATAAAATGTCTTCAACGAATCTCATGAAAGATCTCATAATCACTGGACATTGAAAAATAAAACAAATATGATATATCTAAAATAGGGAGGAAAAATTGGGGCTGGAAATCACATGAAACCCACTATGAAAGTTGACAGCCTGGTCCCATGTGACCCATGGGGAATCCATTATAATCTTGTGGCGACCCCCAAACAAAAAACCCTTCCCATATGAAATGTTCCACGAATGGAACCAAGCATACAGTAGATTACTTTCTGCAGGAACATTGATAATAAATAATTCCATTGGGCATGCCAATATGACATGTTTGATGTCCATTGGGATGCCTGAATGAGTAATAAAAGTCCCAATTAATTACCAATAATTCTATAAATGAAGTGATTATAGGAGGGACTATTAATAAATGAAAATACGGCGGCACCACTGGTGTGATCCATTACAAAGGTTCATGATGATGTGTGGCACTGAGGCCCTTCCCCCACTCTAGCCATGACTTTTTCTAGATATGAAACTCAAAATGGTGACCAACCAGGGTCATTATGACAATAAAATCATTATCCTAGAATGAAAAATCTACGACTAACATATAAGGGTTGAACCATCGAGAGAAAAATATTGGATTTACACCCATTTAATAAAGGGAATTTCCCTTATAAAATGATCACACTAATAGAAATTATTCTATTTTGTAATATACATGGGACTAGGCAAAGTAATCATTCTCTATAAAAAAATAAACTCAGATTATCATTCATAGATCACATAAAGGATATATGGTAAGATATTCGTAGAACATCTGACACACCCACAAGATCTTGAGAGACTCAAAGTAATCTGATTTTGAATGAATATGTGGAATTCATAAACTAAAAATAATGCCAAAAAGAACATTACATAATCCTGAATCATGTTATTTAACCCATATTCACTTTGAGAGAATTTTCCAAGACACAAAAAATCACCAAGGCATGTCTCCATGATTTTTCATCACCACATCAACATGACATTTGGGATATTGGGAGTCTTATAGGCACATCATAGCTTGTTTTATGGTCCACCTAGACATACCACCAAGGTATCATTAAATTCCCCATGGCTGTTTCTCCCATTCCTTGTGAAATATTTTACATTCAATGGATAAATCACATAATTACACCCAATCATATCAATCATGTCTCATGGCTATGCATAGTCTCATTAAGGCTGCTCTCATGAATTAATTTGAGTCAGCTAAGACTTGATATTCCCTCTAGTAATGTCATCCAAGTCATGGGAATTCCTCAATGATAGATCATACCAAATCTCATGATGACCTTTTGATTCATCGCCTGACTCACAAAATGACGCCCAATAATGTCATCAATGTCTCGAAAACACATCCAAGAATGATAATACATCTCTTGTGAGACCCTTTGTGAGAGTCAACGGAGACCCATGATTCTCCAGTGAAATATCAACCAGGACACACAAATCCCTCTAGGGATGCCATCCAAAACATGTGACACTATCATTACAAGCCATCCAAATTATGCAATGACTTCTAAAACACACTATATAAGTTTTTTGATGTCCAATATATGGGTCAATTGGGTCATGTGATACTATTTAGAGAAGAAGAATGATAAAATATGGAATATTAGTTATAGATAACATTTTCCATGATCAGTGTATAATCACTGACCAACTCGGAAAACTCAGCTTATAATCCACAGTAAAAGGATCTATGAAATAACTGATTCCTGCAATAACCAAGATGTATAGGAAACATCTCCTCGGAATTTTCTCTATAACAAATATTTATATAATCATTCAAACATGTATGCATCACATTCATAATGCATTGAAATGGATCACTGAACATCCCATGTTTCTCACACTGAGAAGAGATCACATGGTCTTAAGGGGATATAATAATAAAATAATTTTCATTATAATCCAACAAAATGGTAACTTCAAGCCATGTATACGATCCCTGGTGAGTACTATAATATGAAATCCGATCATCAAAAGTAATATAATTTTTGGTGAGTCTAAATGGAATGATCAAACAATGATAACTCTGATTCGTACCATAACCAGGATACGTTGCACACCTTCTTGTGACCTGAGATCAAATAATTCATCTCTCAGTACCCACACTTATATCCTTTTTTCATGACGTCAATCTTTATAGGGTATTTTAACTATTTGTATTTTTATTCCTAAAATAATTAGGATGCGTAAGATGCCTCATAATGGCTCAATATCCATAATGGAATATAAATTTCCACCCATTATAGAAACATATTCTAAAGAATCAGGATATACCACATCATCATATCTTGAAGCTATCCACTATTATGAAAATAGATGGAAAAAATATAATACATACAAATGGGTTAATAAATTAGAGCACACATTCCATTGTTCATTAATGAGATATAGAATTTTTAAATAAAAGAATTATTAAACAAAAATCATTTTTTCTTAGTAACTAATCGTATATTAGTATTTGGGAGAGACTTGTGGACATATCATAATTATATAAGTGTATTAGAGTAGGTAATGATTCCCCTCAAAATGGTGGGATTGGACCAACCTATCATCCTCTCAACTGTTGCAATTCCCCAAGATTCACAAGGCCTAAGAATATAGATGACTTCCAAAATTTTTAAATAATGTATATACCTAACTACATATGGGGGAACCGTTGGGAGTTTTTTGGGAAAGTAAAAATGGAATCCTGATGGTCATGATTGTGGACAACATATTCCCACCAAATCAATCCATCAAGGGAAACCCATTTCATGCCATAAAACCCAATAGAATATATTATTTGGTTGCATGTTACTTCACAGAAACAACATAAAAATTTGATCATGAGGTCATTTGTCTTATGGAAGTATATTTTTAATATTACCTACCAACACATGCATTGTGATATAAAGGGTGAATCAACATATAAGGACTATAATGTAATTGAAAAAAACTAAAACAATAAAAAAATAACAAAAACTAAATGTGGAGTAGTGAAATGGGAGGTACAGGTTTAATGTGAAATATGAAATAGTCTGATGAAGTGAATTTTAGGTCTAAATAAGATATTATAAAACAATGTATGAATTTATGATCCTAGTTCCACTTTGAATGGACTAAAAATTTTATTATATAATCCTACATAAATTAATTCAATTATCCAGTTCTTGAAAAATTGTGAGAGATTCATTGAAATATATCATCAGTGAATATCCACAGATTGGGGAATTTTATTGAGCCTCAGTTATTCGATCGTAATCCTTGAAATAATATGTTTTTGTAGATAATATATTTATTAACCTTTTTTGGTTTAATTTACTTCATCCAATTGTCCAAGATGTATTGATTCACTATAGTTAAATGCTTTTTATTATACTATGTTATGTGATGTTCATAATTAAATAGAAAATAACATAAAACTGATAAGGTCCACATAAACAAGGAATTAATGGAATCAAGATGGAAAAAATGTAATCATCTCATTAAAACCTGATTCCCCTAATTAGTTTAACTACACATTAAATAAGAAATACTAAAAGAGATTGGAATGAAATAATGAAATATCTATCCTAATACAATTCATTCCTCCAATATCAACTCTAGATTCTTGGATCCATGCTCAGTTAATGGAATATATTATCATTATTGTCCAATAATTGAATAATTATCTCTTTGGTGGATTATCAGGAGAATTTGGTGGATGGGGAGAGTGGCATGTGGTTATGGAGTTGAATGATGAATGGAATGGATTGATGGATAAGATATGTGATCATGTTTCCCTCCCAGAATCCACTCAAATGTCTTACTCTATCCCATTTCATATCGAATTATCTTCCCCATGAATGTTCCTATAACCTCCCATGGATGGTCTCTCTCTCTCTTTTATACATGGAACATTCATCTTTTCACATTATCTTCACAAGTGATCAAAGAAGAAACCCATGAAACTGATTCATGAACCCCAGAAGTCCACAACCCCAAAACATGATTCCTCACATCTATTTCAGTGATATCCGGCATAGAAAACAAAAATAATAATATTAAAATTTAAAAATAATAATTTATATCACATATTTAATAATATATATAAATATATAGATAACTGATAAAAATAAAACTACTAATTACTTAAAAAATTGCTATATATAATTAATACACACATATGAATTCGTAAAATATATACATTTGAAAATAAAAAATACCTAAAATTATTATAATTTTAAAATTATTATACTATTTTAAATAATGGACAAAATAATTTACAAAATATTTAGTTAATTTAATTAGATATAAATATAAAAACCTATGAATTTATATTATTAATATTATACTTGTAAATACGACTATTATTATAAATAAAAATAAATTTTTTTATATAAAATATTATATGTTTTTATATAATATATAAATATATATATAAAATAAAAAAAGAATGAATGAGGAGGGGGTGGTTTAGGAAGGTAGAGGAGAATAGTTGATGTGGGAGAGTATTCACGAAGATAAGATTGAATGGTTCATGGAGGCTGTTGGTTGTGCGTCGATAAGGGGGTAGGTCAAGAGGAGCATCCATGTGGCCACAACAGAGAGACAAGGCTCGATGTGCAGTGGAGCATGGATTTAGGTGAGGAAGCTCTTGTATGGGGGGTGGGGGTGGTCACAAAAGTCAATGATGAGGGTTTATCGTCAGTTTCCATTGGTATTCAGAAGCCTATATTTTGCGTCAGATATTTGTGGTTTAGGGTTCAATGGTTTATTTAATGGCATGTCACGTGGGTTATGATTCTTGGAAGATTTCTCACAATGGTTTGGGATGGATTCAGTGAAAAATGGTGTGGTATATTAAGATATTAAATTTTATTTTTTCCTTCCTTTTTTGTTTGATTATATACATTCATTATTGAAATTCTTGGTGTTTTGAGGTTTATTCATGAACTATCTTGGCCAATTAGTGTGGTTTATATTTCTATTGTGGGTTGAAGACAAAACGATGAGTTAAACCCCACCATTAGAGAACTGTCGGTGGATCCTTAATGAAAAAATTGGTTGGAAGATATATGGCGATTTGAGTGAGTTGTTGTGGAGTCAGCATCTAGAGGATGGTAGAAATGGGTAGTGATTGTAGTTTTTTTTGGAGAATTATGAATAGGGATTCACCTTTGCAGGAGCAGAAATAGTGGGACATAGAGGAGGAGGGATGCTGGTGGTCAGTGGCAGTGAAAAGGACTCACTATTTCTGGAGGGTGGTAGTGACAAAGGGTGAAAGGTCTTCAAAGGGCGACTCATTAAGTCACTATTGGATGTTCTACTGATGACCCAAAAGAGTCACTATTAAATATTAAGATGGTAGGAGAACAGACCCCACATTATCCGTAGAGTCTCGTATAATCACCTATAAAATCCCAAAAGAGAGTAGAAAAATTAAAATAAAATAAAAATCATGAAATAAAAAATAAAAAATTAAAAAAATTATTTCACTTAACTAAAGATTTATAAACTAATATAAATTGAAATTTAATGATATATTGAAACATAAAAATTTATATTTTAATTAACAAAAAATAGGATGTAATTATTTAAATTATGTTAATATTATACTATTCATTAATTAAATTTATTCAAATTAGAATATGTTTAATATCTTTTAAAAGTAAAATAATCCCTAAAAGTAAATATCTAAAAAAATCAATGTCATATTTCTTAAATTAATTAAATAACTAATTAATTAATATAAATAATGAAATAAATTAATTTTATAATTAAAAATTACTTCCAATACAGAAACTAGAAAAATATTTATTTATCATGAAATATAAATTGCTGAATAATTAAATTGATGAATAAATTTAAAAAATAAAAATAAAATAATTTACAAACAATAATTATCGAAATAATGAAATAAGTAGAAGAAACAAAATGAAAAATTATTATTATTTAAATTAACAAAATAATAAATAATTCATACAAAAACATTTATAAATAGTTACATTTACATTGTTAAAAACCACTCAAAAACATTATAATACATATTTCAACATGAAATTATAACATAAATAATTTATCAAACAAATGATAAAAAATGTTAATTTATAAAGAAAATTCATTACATTAATAATAAAAAACAACATTATGTTTAAATTGATGTGGAAAAAAGTGAATAAATAAAGGAAACATCAACAATATCATTATTATATAAGAAAAAATGACATTATGTAGATATATTTTATTTGGTGAATCTTATTATAACGACCCATACATTACATACATGGTTATTACATCAGAATTGAAGCATACTTAATACAACATATAATAAAACCATGATAGGACCATATATGTATATTTTCATTAGAAACTGGGAAACATAAACAACTGGTTCATAAAGTATCTAAATTGTCTCCCATTTATCTCAACATATCTAGAGTCCCATTTGACATATCCTAGATAATACCCTTCTTCCTGACCTGGGGAAAATAAAACATACAAAAGGGGGAGCTCAAATTCTCAGTAAGGATAAACAAAACAAATATAAATAACATCATAAGAACATAACATTTTGAAAATATTAACCTGCAAAAGAGATCATAATATCATAACTTGGGATAAATCATAGCAGGGAAATGTAATCCCAATAATCATAACATTAAACATGAAACATTGTGGCATACACACATAATCATAGAAAATAATTTCTTATTTGTCAAGACTCATTCCCAGGACTATCATAGCAGAAAAATTCCATTTCAGAACCAAGTTCACTCCTCGTTCCAGTACTGTATCACTGAACCGGTTTAACTTTCTGTTCCAGCCATGTCTATCTCATGAGATATAAATCTTTACCCAATTTATTGGAGGGAGATATAGGTCCCACCAATCTCATAATGAAACCATTCTTATGTGTGCCACAAAATCATAAATAATAGCATAACCCCTGTAACAAAATTAGGATTCTTAAATATCATGTCATCATAAAATAATACATATAAGATAAAATAACATCATAAAATTAATTCCATCATAATAAAATAAATGTAAAAATAGGGATAGAAACATAGCCTATATTATCTTAGATGGAAAATAATTTTGATAAAACACTTGAACTCTATTCTTGAGGAAAATATCCTTTCTACATCAAATTTTTTTTACCATTCTTAAAATTTCACACAATTTTAAACTAAAATATGTTGATTAAAAATAAACTTGAAAACTTGTAATGTAAGATTCATGTAAATAAATTTCCATGAAATCATAAAAATCCATTCATGTCGTATAAGTTAAAAAAACATTCTTCTCATACTTTGGCCGAAAAATTCAAAACGTACCTCGTACTAAAAATGAAAAAATATTCTATTCATATCTTTTACTCACAAAAGGGTAAAATCGGATTTAAAAAATTTTAGGAGGATATAAATAATATTACATATTGAGGAAACATGTATGTGGATGATAAAGAGGTCTCAGTAGGTAATTATATATAAACAACCTCGGATAATGAAGACACTGTGAAATAAACCCTTACAAAGATATTTTTGTAAATAAAATAGATCACTTATGTGTATATAAGGTCACATTAGGAATGAATAAATATATGATAAGATATAAAAATTTATTTCTCACATAATCAATGAATGACATAATCAAGAAAGAGATGATCAACCCAAAGAACAGAAATTGGGTTAAGAAGTTCCCTTACCTCGTGTCCGACTTGACTCGATCGTTCTTTAATCACCTGAATAATAAACCAAAGTAAATTTCTACATGCTTAAGAACCCTTTTCAAGTTTATTATTCTCTTTATATCACTTATTACCATGTTATAATCATTATGTAACCATTTAAGTCAATAACGTTCGTTTTGTCGATATTCGGTACTTGAGTCAAAAATTTACTTTTTATAATTACATGTTGCTCATGTGGTCAAAGGTTCATTATATCCAAAATTATATTCATGATTTATATATCATATATATCATATATATCCATCATATACATGTATTTTTAATAGTACATAACATATGGAGGTAAGAAATGAAATGCACCGTTCATGGAGACGGTAGGCTGTACGTACAAATGAACGCTACTTTGATTTATATTTCTTATTTTAATGGAACTAAAAAATAATAATACATAGGTATATTATAATTCTATTATAATATCATATATATTGTCATTAACTCCATCCTTTATACACCACACATACGGAATTAATGAATCACATCACTTTGAGGGGGTCGTAGTTCACACTTCCTCAAATGAGACTATCGTATTTACCCACTATAGAAACCATCAAGGATTGATATAATTGGGAAGTAAATAATTATAAGGAAATAATGCAAATAATATATATCATATATAAATACAGTTCCATCATAATGGCCACCATGAGAGGCGGTAGGAGAAAATCGAACAATCATCATTTCGCGAGGCGTTAGATTTCCATCCATAGAAACATTATGTTCTACATCCATTAGATGGAGGTGTGTGTAAGTGTAGTTAAAATATTTCTCATAACAACACCCTAGTATATTGAGGATACTGGTTTTGTTATATAAGTAAATATTAAAAAGAGTTTAGGGGTTGGAGAAGTATAATAAAAGAAAACAATTTAAGAGAAACTGTTACCTTTAATTTGGGTAACATTTTTTGGATTGAACCAAAAGGACTTCTTGAAGTTCCTTTTTCATAATGTAAGGATTATAAGGGGATGAGAGGGAAGTAGGGAGATTAATTTGGAAGATTTTGGATGATCCAAATTTCTTGAGTGGTGTGAGGAATTGGATAGAAATGGTCTCCTTTTATAAGGGGAGGAGGGGCTCTTTTGGAAAGTTTGAAAATATAATTTTATTATAAACTTATGTTCGGTTTGAAAAGGTCCAAAAATCATTAAAGAAGAATATAAGATGACTCATGGTAGAAATAAAATCATCCAATCAGAATTGGACTTGTTTTGGATAATATTTTAATCACTATAATCTTATTTATTTAAATCATCTATTAATGAGGTAAATACTGTTTCATTATTGTGTCATAAATAATTTAATTTATTTGATGTCTAAAAATTATAAAAAAACTACCATCATGTAGGAAATATTTTTATCGTTCCAATTATTTTTTATAGTCGAAAAGATAATTTATATAACCCCTTATAAAAAAATTATTACTAAAAGATTTTTGTTAATGTCAACTTTGTCTTTACATTAATTTAATTAATACAAATTGTCATTGTCACTACCATGTGGCTAAATGGGGTCACCAAATCCAACCAAGGATGCCCATGGTCGGCCAACACTCATACAATAAGGTTAGTACAATTTTGAAAGCAATTTTGAATTATAATAAAATTTTTTAACCTTGAATTACCCAATTTACCTTTAACTGCAATAAATAAAAGTCAAAAGTTACTATTCACCAAAAATTATTTTCCTCTTATTAAACCACATTTTACTTCTTGATAACAACCATGTATGTCGGATTTTTGAAATTAAATCCACAGAAGTGGTAAAATTTCTTTTAAATGAATGAATCAGTTTTTTTAACTACCACTAAGTGGTTTCACTATTCATCAAAAATTGATGTTTTTCAGAAAAATACCAAAACTTCAGCCTATGCTATATATGATATTCCGAATTCAAAAATAATATATATTTTTTCCAAATTCAAAACATAGAAGTGACATTAAATAAATTTAAAATTAATTTCTATTATCAAAACAAATAGCGTGTTTTTAAGAAACAATAACTATCAAAAGATCGACAATTGTTTATCTCCAAATTCAAAATGAAATTAATTATAATGACCAACATTGGATTAAATTTTAAAAATATATTCCAGTTAAACTTTTAAAACAATTAAAAAGATATTCTAACCATATAAATTATTGCGATGAAAAAAGTGGGTTTTAATTAAAATATAGCGTGTTTTTACTATTCATTAAAATATGAAAGTTATCAGAATAATATGAAAATTTTATCCAAATTAAATTTTTATATCCTGATTCCAAGGATGAATTTTATTTTGACAAATTGGGCTTATAAACACGTCAAAAACTAGATATAAAGTGGCTTCGCCATCAAAAGACGGCAAAACTGCATTTTTTTTAAAAATTCTTATTTTACATGAAATATTTCTTTTTTTCTGATACCATTTTCAAGAAAATATGTATGATGAATAATAATTTTATAAAATTCATAGTATAGTTAATAATATTCATAACAGCTATTCCATAATAATATTATAACAATATATCTTTGTTTAGGGAAACCTGGTATTGCGTACTACACACGCTATCAAGGAAGGTCATGATAGCGTGTAACACAAGCCAAGCTAGTGTTGTGTGCAGTGAAATATTCCTTTGATGTTGTGTATAACATAAGACATAAAAAATATACTTCTCATAAAATATCAGGGTGTTACATTCTACCCCCCTTAAAATGAATTTCACCCTGGATTTTCGTTACTTCATAACAAACAGAAGAGGATGCCTCTCCCTCATCATATCCTCAAGATCCCATGTAGATTCTTATAATTGGTGGTTCCTCCATAAAACATTCACCATGTGAGTGGTCTTGTTCCGTAGAACTTTTTGGCTACAATCTAGAATCTCTATGGGTTGTTCTTCATAATAATGAACTTGCTCCAGCGGTACAACTTCTGATCTTAGTACATGTGAAGGATCGGGTATGTACATTCTCAGGAGAGATACATAGAACACATAGTGAACTTGAGAGAGATTCAGGGGAAGTGACAATTGGTAATCTACCTTTCCAAACACGAACCATTATTTCCAAAGGACCGATATACCTAGGGCTCAACTTTCCCTTTTTTCCAAATCTCATTACTCTCTTCCAAGGAGATATTCATAAGAACATTTTATCACCCACTTCAAACTCTAGGTCTTTTTTTCAGTTGTCGGCATAAATTTTTTGTCAACTATAAGATAATCTTATGTGTTGTTGAATAGATCTAACGTTTTCTTCCATCTCATCAACAAGATCAGGTCCTAATAGAAGTTTTCTCCAACTTCATCCCAGCAAGTTGGATTCCTGTATTTCTTTCCATAGAGAGCTTCATACAGAGCCTTCTGAATTCTGGATTGAAAGATATTATTATATGAAAATTCCACCAAAGGTAGGTGTTGATCCAAACCACCTTTTAAATCCTTATAGAATACTCTTAACATATCTTCTAGAGTTTGAATTGTTCTCTCACACTGACCGCCTGTCTGAGGATGATAAGCAGTGCTGAAACTCAACTCTATATTTAAAGCATGCTGAAGACATCGGCATAACATTGAGGTAAAAATCAGATCCCAATCAGATATAATGGAAAGTGGTACCCCATGAAATCCTACCACTTCATTCACATATATCCTGGCAATATGATCCATAGAGAAATATTCTCTAATAGAAATGAAGTGTGCCGACTTCGTAAGACGATCAATTATAACCCAGATAGAATTATTTTCTTTGGATGTTTTAGGAAGTCCTGTGACAAAGTCCATAGTGATGTTTTCATATTTCCATTCTGGTTTGGGTAATGGTTGTAAAATCCCCTTAGAATTATGTCTCTCAGCATTAACTTGATGAAAAACCAAGCATCGAGAGACATATTCAGCAACATCTCTTTTCATTCCATCCCACTGGAAATACTCTTTCAGGTCCTTATACATCTTCGTGATTCCAGGATGAATAGAGAATGAAGAACTATGAGCCTCATACAATAGCTCTTTATTTAATTCTGTGATGTGAGGAACAATAACCTGATTCCTGAAACTTATTATCCCATCACAGTCAATGTTGAATTCAGGAACATTTCTCACCTTCTTTTGTAACTCTACATCTTTGTTTTGTTCCTCTTTAATCTTCACATGTATAAATGGTTGAACATTCATTTGAGAAAGATAATATTTTTCCCTCTCTATTATAATTCCAAGATCCATCCATTGTAAATCCATAAATATTGGATCTTTTGTGATCCTCATCATGGATAAGATAGGATGTTCTTGTCGACTTAATGCGTCTACCACCTTGTTTTCTTTCCTAGGGTGGTAATGAATTGAGAAGTCATAATCCTTAATCACCTCCAACCATATTCTTTGGCGCATATTCAGCTCCTTTTGTGTGAAAATATACTTTAAACATTTATGATCCGTATAAATATCACACCTTTCACCATAATGATAATTCCTCCAAATTTTTAATGCAATGATTATCGCAACAAACTCCAAATCATGAGTTGGGTAATTTTGTTCATTGATTTTCATCTATCGTGAGGCATAAGCTATAACCATATCGTTTTTCATGATAACACACCACAATACCTTCTTGGATGCATAACTATAGATCACAAACCTTTCTCCAGTACAAGTCAGTGTGAGGAAAGGTGCATTGGATAACTTTCTTTTTAACTATGTGAAATTCTCTTCACACACCACTGTCCAAATGAAATTAACTCCTTTTCGAGTAAACATGGTGAATGGATTAGATAATTGTGAAAAATCATTCATAAAACTTCGATAATATCCAGCCAAACCAAGAAAATTTCGGATCTCAGTTACTTTTTTGGTCTCGACCATCATTCGATAACCTCAGTTTTTGATGGATCCATAAATATTCTCTCTTTTGAGATTATGTGACACAAAAAATGAAACTTTTTGAACCCAAAATTCACACATGGTAAATTTGGCATAAACCTTCTCCTTTCATAGGGTCTTTAATACAATTCTCAAGTGATCTTCATGTTCTTCCTTTCTCTTTGAATAGACAACAACATTGTCTATAAAGACTATCACAAAACAATCAAGATAGTCTCTAAAAGAACTACTCATTAGATCCATGAAGATAGCAGGGGCATTATTTAGACCAAATGGAATCACTATAAATTCATAGTGTCCATACCTTATATAGAAATCCGTCTTTGGTATATCCTTTTTTTTACCCTTAATTGATGATACCCTGAATGAAGATCAATCTTGGAAAAGAATTGAGCTCCACGTAGTTGGTCAAATAAGTCATCAATGCGTGGGAGAGGATATATGTTCTTGATAGTGATCTTGTTATGTTCTCAATAACCAATGCAGAGTCTCATTGATCCATCTTTCTTCTTAAAAAATAGAACAGTTTCTCCCCAAGGTGATGCACTAGGGAGTATGAAACCTTATCAAGATTCTATTGGAGTTGCTTCTTTAGTTCCTGCAACTCAATTGGGGCCATTATATAAGGTTTCTTTGAAATGGGTAAAGCACCATGAAAGATTTCTATTGAAAAATCAACCTCATGATTTGGTGGAAGACCTAGAAATTACTCCAGAAAGACATCATCAAACTCCCATACAATGGGAATATTCTTAATTGTGAGTTTCCCTCCAACCATTTGAGATAAATAACCTTCATTTAGTGGAATCAAGACCCATAAGACGGATGAAATTTCTACTTGAAGGTTATGTTCATCCTTGCATCGATAGATGATCATAGATTGGTCTGGAATATTAAATGTGATTTCCCTTCTTTGGAAATTGATATGAGCTCTGTATAAAGAAGTCCAATCCATGCCAAGAATCACATAAAATTCCACAATAGGAAGGATCACAAGTTTTGCAGGAATCAATTTCCCACAAATGTCAATTGGAGAAGAATTATAACCTTTTTATGCAATCGTTATGCCATTAGAAGTTGTCACAGGTGACTCAACATCTAATTGTTGAAGTAGTACAGATATACCCTTAGAAAATTCTTTTGATAAAAATGAGTGGGTGGGTCCAGAATCAAATAAAACATTTTCTACTTTAGAGTGGATGGTAAGTGCACCTTTCACCACTTCGTTATCATACTACACATCGCTGATAGAAATTGCATGTTACTTTGATTTGTCTTTGGCCTTATGATTTTGGTGACGTTGATCATCATAAAAAACCCTTGGATTAGGGCATTGATTGGCATAATTCTCCATTTCCTTGAACTTACAACATTCAAGTGTAGGAGGTGCATTCTGTGTGTCCCTTTCTTTGTTCGCATCATTAGACATCTTCTTCCCATTGTTTCAACATTCATCTTCCTGGTGACCTTCTTTTCCACACTTAAAACATTTACTTGTCCCTTTAAGACAATTCCCTCCATGTTTCTTCCCACACATTGAGCATAAGGGAAAACTCATCTTATTTTCATCGTGGTCTTTATATTTCCCTTTGAATTCCATTTTCGTCCTCCTATTATACCCATATGACTGATGGCTTACTCCAAACTCCATATCAACCTTGAGATCACATTGAACAATTTCATCGTAGCTATTGAAGTCCCTTATGGCTAACGCCCTTTAGAAGACTTGGTTTTAAGCCACTAAAGAATCGACCGATCTTACCCTCATGTTGGATAGTAATCTTAGAAGCGTACCTTGTAAGCCATGTAAAATTTCCTTCGTAGATAGCAACTGATTCATCATCCTTTTGCTTCAGTTCAAGAAATTCCTTCTCCATCTTTGTTCAAATAGTACAAAGGGAGTACTTAATGAAAGATAAGTTCTTGAACTCACCCCATTCCATGGACTCAATTTCATCCCTTTGTCTCGTATTCTTGATAAGATTCCTCCATTGATCAGCATCACCTTCCAAACAATACACTACTAAGATGAATTTTTCATGTTCAGAACATTGTAGAACATAAAATATCTTTTCAATGGTACTAATACATTGTTCAGCCACTAATGGATCAGATGAACCACTTAATTAAGGTGGACACTGCCTCATGAAGGATTCAACAGAATTTTGTGCCTTCCTTTGCTTGTTTGGAAGTCGTGCATGATTCATAGATTTAGAAAGTTGTGTGAGCATGGCCACAAGATTTTGAATTCCAACTCCCATAATGTTTTGTTGCTCAGGGGGACATTCATTGCATTGCATGTCACATTCAGCATTAACAAAATTCCTTCAGGTTCCAGCCATTGACTAAAACCAAGAAGCATAGTATGAGAAACACTAATCATAATAGGAAAACTAGTTAATAAAGAATAAAATTTCACACTTTAGGTCTTATCATAGGTTGTTCATGGCCATTTCTAAAACACTAATATTTTGTTCTATTATTAGACATATCCATAGAGTTCTCATTAAGGATTTCACATTCTAGTTTCCAATGGTTGACTATACATTTCCTCTAATACGAACTATAACAACCCATACTTTACAAACATGGTTATTACTTCATAATTGAATCATACATAATACAACATATAACAAAAACATGATAGGAACATATAAGTATAGTGTCTTTAGAATCTGGGAAACATAAACAACTGGTTCATAAATCATCTACATTGTCTCCCATTTATTTCATCATATCTAGAGTCCCATTTTACATATCCTACTTAATACCCTTCTTCCTGACCTGGGGAAAAAGAAAACATACAAAAGGCTCAGCTCAAATGCTCAGTAAGGGAAAAAAAGAAATATCAATCACATCATAAAAACATAACATTTCGAAAATCTTAACCTGCAAAAGAGATCTTAATATCATAACATGGTATAAATCATAGTAGTGAAATGTAATCCCAATAATCATAACATAAGACATGAAACATTGTGGCATACACACATAATCATAGAAAATCAGTTCTTATTAGTCAAGACTCATTTTAAAGACTATCATAGCAGACAAAGTCCATTTCTGAACCGAGTTCACTCCTCGTTCCAGTCCTGTATCACTGAACTGGTTTAACTTTCTGTTTGATCCATTTCATTCTAATGAGATATAAATCTTTACCCAATGCATTGGAGGGAGATATAGGTCCCACCCATCTCATAATGAAACCATTCTTATGTGTTCCACAGAATCATAAATCATTGCACAACCCATGTAATAAAAATGGGATTCTTAAATATCATGTTATCATAACATATCCATATAAGATAAAAGGACATCATAAAATTATTTACATCAAAATAAAATAAATGTAAAAATAGGGATAGAAATATAACCCTATATTATCATAGATGTAAAATATTTTTGATAAAACACTTGAACTCAATTCTTGAAGAAAATATCATATCTACTTCAAAAACATTTTACCTTTCTTAACATGTCATGAAATTTTAAACTAAAATAAGTTGATTAAAAATAAACCTAAAAACATGTAAATTATTCTTCATGGAAATAATGTTCTATGAAATCATAAAAATCCATTCATGCGGTATAAGTTAAAAAAAGATTCTTCTCAAACTTTGGCCAGAAATGTCAAAACGTACCTCATACTAAAAATGACAAAAGATTCCGTTCATATCTTCTACTCACCAAAGTGTAAAATTGGATTTAAAATTTTTTAGGAGGATATAAATAGTATTACATATTGAGGAAACATGGATGTGGATGGTAAAGAGGTCCTAGTAGGTAATTACATATAAACAACCTCAGATAATGAAAATATTGTGATATAAACCCCTAAAAAGATCTTTTTGTAAATAAAATAGATCACTTATGTGTATATAAGGTCACATAAGGAATTTATAAATACACGAAAAGATATAAAAATTCATTTCTCACATAATCAAATAATGACATAAAAAAGAAAGGGAATATCAACCCAAAGAACAGAAATTGGGTTAAGAAGTTCCCTAACCTCATGTCCGACGTGACTCGATCATTATTTAATCTTTGGAATAATAAACCAAAGTTAACTTCAAATTTCTTAAGAAAATTTTTCATGTTTATTATTCCTTTTATATCACTTATTATAATGTTATAAACATTATGTAACCATTTATGTTAATAACGTCCGTTTTGCCGATATTTGGTACTTGAGTCAAAAATAGACTTCTTATAATTACATGTTGTTCATGTGGTCAAAGGTTAATTATATCCAGAATGATATTCATGATTTATATGTCATATATATCATATATATCAAGTATATACATGTATTTATAATATTAAATAACATATGGAGATAAGAAATGAAATTCACCGTTCATGGAGACGGTAAGCCGTACGTACGCATAAACACTACTTTCATTTATATTTATTATATTAATGGACGTAAAAAATAATGATACATAGTTATATTATAATTCCAGTAAAATATCATATATATTATCATTAACTCCATCTTTTATACATAACATATAAGGAATTAACGAATCAAATCACTTTGGGGGGTGGTAGTCCACACTTCCTCAAATGAGATTACCGTATTTAACCACTATAGAAACCATAATGTTTTGATGTAATTGGGAAGTAAATAAGTATAAGGAAATAATAAAAATAATATATATCATATATAAATACATTTCCACCATAATGGCCACCATTAGATGCGGTAGGAGAAAATCGAACAATCATCGTTTCGTGAGGCATTAGTTTTCCATCCACAGAAACATTATGTTATTCAGACATTAGATGGAGGTGTGTGTAAGTGTAGTTAGAATCCATCTCATAAAAACATCCTAGTATATTTAGGATACTTCTGTTGTTACAAATTAAAATATTAAAAAGAGTTTATGGGTTGGAGAAGTAGAATAAAAGAAAACAATTTAAGAGAAAATGTTACATTTAATTTGGGAAACTTCCATTGGTATGAAGAAAAAAAACTTATTGAAATTCCTTCTCACTATGGTAAGGCTTCTAGGGGGAGGATAGGGATGTGGGGAGCATAATTTGGTAGAGGTTGTATGAGCCAACTTTCTAGAGAGGTGTAAGGAATTGGATAGAAATGGTCTCCTTTTATATGGGGGAGGATGGACTCTTTTGGAATGTTTGAAAATATTACTTTATTATAAAATTATCGTCAGTTTAAAAAGGTCCATAAATCATTAAATATGAATATAAGATGAATCATGGTCGAAATAAAATCATCCAATCAGAATTGGACATGTTTTTGATAATATGTTAATCATTATAATCTTATTTATTTAAATAATTTATTAATGAGATAAATACTGCATCATTATTGTGTCATAAATAATTTAATTTATTTGATGTCGAAAATTTAATAAAAAAATAACATCATTTAGGAAACATTTTTAGATTTCCAAATAATATTTATACTTGAAAGGATAATTTATATAACCCCTTATAAAAATTTTATTACTAACAGATTTTTGTTAATGTCAACTTTGTTTTTACATTAAATTAATTAATCCAAATTGTAATTATCTCTACCATGTGGCTAAATGGGATCCAAAATCGACCCAAGGATGCCCCTGGTCGGCCAATACTCATCCAATAAGGTTATTACAAGTGTTAAGGTAATTATGAATTAATATAACATTCTTTTAACATTGAATTACCCTATTTACCTTTAACCGCAGTAAAAAAATTCAACAGTTACAAAGCACCAAAAATTATTTTCATCTTATTGAACTAAATTTTAATTCTTGATAACTACCATGTATGTCAGATTTTTGAAATTTAATTATAGATGTGGTAAAATTTAATTTAAATGAAAGCGTCAGTTTTTTTTAACAACCACTAAGTGGTTTCACTATTCATCAAAAATTGATGTTTTTCTGAAAAATACCAAAAGTTCAGCCTAAGATATATTTTATATTCCGAATTAAAAAATTATGTCTATTTTTAGAAATTTGGAAAATATATGTGGCGTTAATTAAATTTAAAATTAATTCCCGTTATCAAAACAAATAGCGTGTTTTTAAGAAACAAAAACTATCAAAAGATCTATATTTTTTTATGTCCAAATTCAAAGTGAAATTAATTTCAATGACCAACATTGGATTAAATTGTAAAAATATATTCTAATTAAACTTTAAAACCAATTAAAAAGATAATCTAACCATATAAATTATTGGGATGAAAAATGTTGTTTTTATTTAAAATATATCGTGTTTTTAATATTCATTAAAATATGAATGTTATCAGAATAATATGAAAATTTTATCCAATTTAAGTTTTTATAACCTGATTCTAAGGATGAATTTTATTTTTTCAAATTGAACTTATAAACATGTCAAAACTAGATTTAATGTGGGTGTTCCATCAAAAGGCATCAAAACAACATTTTTTTAAAGATACTTATTTTACCTGAAAATTTTATTTTGTTCTCATACCATGTTCTAGAAAACATTTAATATGAATAATAATGTTATAAAATAAAAAATTTAGTTAAAAATATTCATAGCAGCTAGTCTATAATAATATTATAAAAATATATCATTGTTTAGTGAAACCCAGTATTGCGTACTACACATGCTATCAAGGAAGGTCGTGATTGAGCGTAACGCTAGCCAAGCTAGTGTTGTGTGCAGTGAAAGATTCCTTTGAGGTTTCATATAATATAAGACATAAAAAATATACTTATCATTCAATATCAGGGTGTTACACATATTCTCCTAGATTTTAATAAATAATAATGAAACCATAAGAAATATTAGATATGTTACATTATTGAGGTTTCAGTCAACATAATGCATGGTTAACTTATTCACATCTAAATGAATCAGAGAGAATAATGATTCATTAAAAAATTTCTCTTCCTAATCATAATTATTTTATACATGTTCAATTATTCTTCAGTTCCATCTATATAACCAGTTAATATATGAGGTGGTAAAAAATTGAAGATTCAACTTCATAGATGCGATAGTACATATAAATAGATTATTGTGGTTCATTTTTTTATATGGATGGATGGGAATAAATTATTACTATTACACAATATAATGACACATTAGTATAATAATTATAATATATAAATTATAATACTATGGGTAGGATTGGATGAGAAGGGGAATAATAAAATGAAAAAGTCAAGGATTTTGTAATTCCCTATTGGATACGTTAAACATTCACATGAATGTGTCATTAGATATAAAGGGATTATGATAAAACATGGTGAATAAAGGATATATGATGTCAAAGGTACATCTCATAATTTGAAATTGGAAATGGTTTTAGGGAAATTTTGATGTGTATATAATGCATGGAGAGGGTGTAATTGATTATAATTTTAAGGGATGAAAAGGGAACTATTGTGCTCAACCTTTATTTTTCAAAAATGGAATGAATTTACTCAATGATCCATGGTATATGATTCCAAAAGTTAGATAAAATGGGGTGTTGGAGATATATTCATTATCATCCAATACAACCCATATTTACACATATTTTACACTTGTTTGATGTCGTTTATCATATATTTTATACTTTTTACCATTTTCATTTATTTTTTACCATGTTCTGTTTTGGTTGTATTTATTTTCAATTAACCAATATATTGAATGATAATAAGAACTGATGATTTGGTTTCTAGAAATAGTTTTCTAGATCGTGGATATTAGACAGAGGTTCCAGTCAAATTAAATCTAACAATTCATTCTAGATCTTCCAATGTTAAAATATCATGAAGAATCAAGAATAAATCTCATAATACATGCTAGAGTCTATAGAAGGATGAAATGAATGTTTCCCATGTTTACAATAATAAATTTCTATGAAACAAGGTCATTATACAAATGATAATTAAATCTAGATGTTCTCAGAAATATGGAAATTAAAACATCATTATGAGTGTGAGAAATTTAATATTCTTATCACAATAATAATAATATGGTAGAAGATGAAACATCAGATGCACCATCTGATGATCCATCAGCCACAATGTGAAATTTTTTTCAGAAGATGAAGAATTAGTGTAATAAAAGTTTTCATTTTCAGTCACACTAATATCGAATCAGAGTCAATGTTCAATCAGATGTAATAAATTAAATTTCCATAATTATATCACATAGACCAGCATTGATGACACCAATTAATTTTACATAAGAATATATATATGTGGATTTTATCCATGAAATCAAAATAATAGTATGAAAAAATGTATGAAGAGTACTATCATAATGAAAATGTTACTATTATTATAAGACATGTTAATGGTTCTACAGGAGTAACTGAATGTCTATTTAGTCTTTAGAAGTCGTAATGATTTATTTAACCATTTTCATTTTCACTGAATCACCTGAGTGATAATTCAAATTGTTTTTTTTCATGTGGGAGAAGAGGACATGGAAGATGATTATATTTTTGGACATTCAATTTCTAGACCAATGATATAGAACTTGAGAATATTTTTATAATCTAAAACATTTCAATAAGACATCAGAATAGTTGAGAAGAGTTTACATTGTCAATGATTGAGCTCAAATAAATGTAAATATAGAGTTCTGGTATTTGAGTGTGTGATATTTTTTTCCATTATTATATATTATGATAGGCCTATAAATAGAGAGAATAATAAATTCATACTAAGTAAGTGTTCACATGTATATAAATAAGATTATTATTTTTAAATGATGACTCCCCAACCAACATTTTATTTCAGTCTGACATTCATATAATCTGGTCGAGATCCATTAGAGAAAAATCCACATTAGCGAGGTCCCTAAAATTGAGTTCCATATGGAGGAGATCCCTCAGAGTTAGGTCCATCAAAGAAATTTCCCTAAAATATAGATATATTGATTTGGTATCCATGTGGGTGAGTTAAGGTAGAAAGAGATCCATCTATGAAAGATACATTAGGTTGAGTTCCATTGGTTGAAGATTAATCAGTTAAATAACTGTTGATGTGATATCCATCAGATAAACTTTCCTTAGACATTGTTTTGTTGGTTGGAGAATTTGTGATTTACTGATTATGTTTATAATATATAGAAGAAGGATGATGACATATATAGACATGATATAATCGATAAGGACTATCAGAAAATGATCACATGTCATAGGTCCAATAGTCTGCCTTTTTATGAGTAAGTATTCATGTTATAAATTTTGGAAGTTGAGTTTGACTATATTTCTATTTTTTAATTATAAATAGGATGCTTCATGACCATATAATTCATAAGTGAATTGTAGAAGATCATAAATGATGTAAAATAGGGAAAATTATCCAGAATACATGTCGAGGAAGTGAAGAACCTTCTAAAGTGGATTAGAAAATAAGAGGAAATAATCTTATTGCTAGGTAGTATTACCCATACCCCAAATGGATTTTTTATAGGGTATATTACTAACTTCTATGAAAGAGGATACAAAAAAGGATACTTGTGGTTATTAAAAACTATATAATGAAATATGACTACTAGATTATAATGAAAAATGACATTTATGACATTGTATTCTGGAAAAAAGTTAGTAACTGAATACAAGATGGGGGGAAAACCCAACATGGAAAGGAGTAAGTATTTGTTACAAAAAAATTAAATATCATGTGCTAAATTCTTGTTATATTATTTACATATAAATTTTTGGTTATGTTTTTTGGTTTGAGTGGATTGTGAAATTAAATTTTTTGAAGGATAATAATTTTTTCTTATGATGAAGTAAAGTATATTCCTTATAAAAGAAAAAAGATATCACATATTTGACCTCCAATTAGTGATCTTGATCTGATAGGGAACATCAATCGGTTATAGATCATGGTTCCCTATAGAATATCTAACTACTAATGTGGATAATATAAATTAAATTAATAATTGGGGAGGGCCTAATATTTTTTTGAAATACTTTAAATTTTGATTAAATTGGATGCTATCATGTCTTTAGTATCTCTTCCTTGATGTTATATATGGGAAACCAATGGTATTTAATGTAATCAATAATGTTTTTCATCTGCTACTCATATGAAAATCATAGATGCACATGGAAAATCCAATAATTAAATGATTAAGGTTTTTATAGAAAATGATTATAAAATATCATTTATGTCGTAGTTTCTATAAAAATTAGAGATAAGTATTGAATTATTTATGAAGGAAATTGGATTGTTAAAAAAGTATAGCATAAAATATAGATATTTAGATTTGAATATGTAATCATCGATGATGAATAATTTATTTATAATTCCGTTACAAGTCTAAATGAGATTATGATAAATATTATAGGTTTCATTGAGAATATGAAAGATTCTACTATTCTAAAAAAAATGATGACAAAAATTATAGATAGATTTGAATTAAATGTTTCATCTTTAGAAGACAATTAAGATTTTATCATTGGATGAACTTTTGAATATTCTTCTAGAATATGAATTGGGTAAATCTTACATTTTGAAGAAAATGGATGAGATATTAATTTCACTCAAATATTGTTAAATATAAAGGAAAAATATAAATATGTTTTAGTGTAATTTTGTAATTTATAGGAAGTGTATGTAAAAGAATATTTCATCACAATTTTTTATCTCCTTTATGACATATCAAACTAGGGAATTTGAAATGTAATTGTAAAAATTCTCTCAAATTATGAAATTGTGATGGGAAAGGAAACATTTCAAAAAATATCACTAGGAATACAATTTATGAGTATGATCCTTTAAAGGATTTCAATAAATATCAGAAATAGAAGTTGAAGGAACCTATGGAAAAAATATCACCATGAGAGGAATAAGAGACGTTGTTTGAGAAGAAGAGAGAAGAAAGATTCTACAACTATTTATGAATCCTATCATCAAGTTATCTACCTTAATAAATATAGAAAAGATGTATTTCATCAACTAATGATGATGAATGTGAAGTGTGAACATAACATCAATATATTCATAAAGAAAATTTGAAAAGGTACATGATCAAAATAGTCCGCACAAGAAATAAAGATGTACATTAAAAAAATTTAACAAGGATATAATTTTGATAATGTTTATTGTATCAAAAAATATTAAATAAATCTCAATTTTAATAGAGATAAAAAAATGAAGATTGGTGGTATTAAAAAATGTTTTGAAGAAAAATCATCCAGTGATGAGATTTTTAGTAGTATTAAATCTACAATTGTTAATGGAAATAAGTAAAATATGTTGAATATGTATGAATATGATAAGATGATAAATGTTCTAAATGGTTGTTTTCATATTAAATAATTTTTTTTATAAAAATAATAAATTATTCTTAAAAAATTTATTTAAAATGGATGAGAAATTACATCTCTAAGGTAATTGTTGATAATGGCGAATCTTCTAATGATTGTGAAAATAATAATGTTAAGAAGTAGGTTATTCCTTATCATTAATAATGTAAATTTACATCTACATAATAAAAAACGTCATATAGTAAATATAGTAATTTTTATACAAAATCATTAATAAAGAAAGAATGGAATTATTTAGGGAACTATCTCGTAAAGGAAAGTGTCTACAGTTTATGATGAAATAAAAAATACAAAATAGACAATAGTTTTTCGATTAGAATGAATGATCAATAATGATATGTTAGTATTGTTTTTGTGGGAGTTTTATACATGTATCTTATTCATCATGGTACAAAATGTCTTTATGATGAAACTGGTTTGAATCCAGGTGAGTTTGTATTTGAAAATAAGCACAATTTTTCCAAAAATTTGTAGATTGGGAGAATAAAATATAAAAGGTTCCAAATATTGAATCACAAACAATGAAAAAAAACAGAATTATTTTGAGTATATATTCAAATTTAGTGAAATTTATGGGCTTTGAGATATAAAATATACATTTCTTAGTTATTTTTCTATATTATGCGTCCATGTATATAAATAAAGAAAATCACAAAATTAATATAAATAAAATTGGATGAAATTGGATTTTGAAGATGAAAACAATTCTAATTAAAAGGTATCAAAATATTTTTTTTGATGATTTTAAAAAGGTGAATGGTATTTGAAAAACAATGGAATATTAATAAATGTTGTATGAATATCTTAACATCCTAAGATGAAAACATTAATATGTTTTTGGAAACTAATTATAACAAAAATGTTACAAAATTTGAAGTGAAGTTGACAACATCATTTGAAGCTTCAATAGAGGAGAAGAAACCAATTTCAAAATATGAGAGGGTTGATCATAAAGAAGAAGAAAAAAAATAAATGAAAAAAATATTAAAATTAAGAAAAAAAATCAATAATCAGGGAAGATTCCCATTAGGAATATTTCTTCTATGAAACTACCGAGGATCCACCTAATTAACTAAATGCATTTTTATTAGTACTCATTTGCTGGGAATTGAATTATTTTATCAGACAAAAATTTATTATGAGTCTTATACTATTTATAAAATATTTTAATGTGGTTAATAGAGAAGATGATTTGAAAATTCATGCCCCTATACTATAAATGTTCTAATAATTTTTTTGATATGGATGAAGGTTATTTTTTTCATAACAAAATTTTATTATATTTCACCACATATGAAAATGATGAAATGATTAAAAGAATAGACTGACATGAAATGTTATATTTTTTTAATTTATTATCATCATTATTATTCACTACTATTTTATAGACTAGGTTCACACTTGTAGAATTAATGATGATTAGTTAATGTCTATTCATTAGAAAAATCAAGTAATATTATTTTTCAACAAAATAAAATTTTCAAGATTAAATGGTGGATGGTATAAATTTTATCACCAACAAGGGGGATACAAAAAATTTGGGATATAGAAAATGGAAAAAAATCATGGTGTAATGATAAGTATTCATATTTAATATGTATATATTTGATTTTTTGGGGTTGTTGAGAAAAAAAAGGTGTGAATTTGTTTTGACTATGTTAATTTTTGGTTGATTTTTTCAATTGATATATATGTACAGTATTGAAAATAAGTAAATATTTGGTTTCCATAAACATGTTTCTTGATGAAAAAGAACATAAATAGGTTCTGATCAAAGTGAAATTGATTTTTTTTCTTACTATTCAATGTTACTAAATAACGACGAAACATGAAATAGTATCATGATACAAGTTGGAGTTTATAAAAGGATAAAATGAAAGTTTCAAAATATTTTAACAACAATGTGTTTCAAAAAAAATATATTTGGGAAATGGATAACTACGGGAAGATACTGTTAGAAATATTGAAATATGAATATGTTGATGTGTGTGATAAATTGATGATTTTTTGATTCGGTTAGACCTATAAGGCATTAAATAAACCATAAAATGTGCAGCATGATGATCCATTGGTCTCATAAGGATAAAATTCCTTTAATATTAATAATTTCTAAAATAAATTCTGATTTTTTAGTCACACTGAGGGGTAATTAGAATCAGTGATCCATCAGTTGTAGAACTTTATACCTCCTAAATTGAATTAGTTAAACCAAAATTAATAAAACATAATAATTTTACCTAAGAAAATATATATAGGAGAACATATATGTTATCCTACTCAAACAATTCATTAGAGAATATGTATCAATAGTAGTATCATGATGAGAAATTGATTTAATAAGTGATACATGATGATGTCTTTACACTAGTCCGTGTAGTTTTCAGATGTCTATAGAAAATAAAAAAATGTAGTAAACTATTTTAATTTGGATCCATGCATTGGAGTGGTAATTAAACTGTTTTTTGCTTCATATGAGTTATTAGGACATCATAGATTGTGTGTTTTACATGTTAAAGTTTATAAATTAATTATTTACAATGCACAATGATTTATTAAGAATTAAAAACATTTTATAAGACATCATATGATTTTAGAATAGTTAAAGTGGTAAAAAATGATGATCAAACGAATGTTAAATTTGGAGTAATTAAATTTTGGTGAATGTGAAGAAACTTTTAGTTTCACACATTTTTTATTCTCGTATTCATTTATATAGGGGAAAAAATTTATACATTATAGCTATTAATATCTATAGAAATATTCCGCTTTAACATTTCAATGAAAAATTGAGATACAAACCCATGTTTTCATTATAGTTGAAATTGAGATAATATGAGCTAAATCAATCATTGTGAATTCCATCAGAGTGAAACCCATTTGACCGATTTCCATAAGAAGGAGATGCAACAAAGAATTATCTATCAGATAGAGTTACAATATACCAAGATATATAATTGATATATCCATTAGCTCAGGTTCCATCAGATTGATATCCATTAGAGACAGATCCATGGTGACTGTTCAATAATCCAAAATTACATGATAGAAAGATCTATTAGAGTTAGTTCTATTATATAATGAGAAATAAGAGAAATATCCATTATAGAGTGATCTATTGGGTGGAGTTCCATCATGAAAAGTAATATTACTTTGAGAAGTTGTGAGTTTACAACTGAGTTTAAAATTAGTTGAAGTAAGAAGATCAGAAAACCCACAAGCACACCATCACTAGAACAAGAGTAGTGGGGAAGCCAATACTAATGCCTAAGCTCACCTAGAAAAGGGGAAATCCTAGAGTGAATGTGGGACAATCTATTCTATCTATTCAGAGAACAGATGCAGAATGCGTCAACCTAGTACCAACCAATATGGAATGTTAGCTCAACCAGATCAGGAATGCAGCTCATACCCAAATCAGGTCATGCATGACCACTACCCTATCCAAGTGCACCCATGTACCCTAACAGTGAATGGGGTGCAAGAAAGGCCAGTGGGATGGTGAGTCATTACTCTACTCCATTGTAAGAAATTCTACATCGAATTGAGAGAATCATATAGAGGTCATCAAACCTTGGTGGATGTGATTGAATTTTATCTAGTATTATTTTATGATCGAAATTATTTAATATTAGTTTGATAATATTCATATGTTCTAATAATATGAAGGATATTTTATGACAAACAAACTATCAATATATGTTTAGAATTTCTTGAAGGTTTTATATATGTGATGTTGATATAACATACCTATGTATGAAGTGAAGGGCATAATTTAGTGGATATTATAATAAGATGTAAGAAGCTTATAAATGGGGGTATACTTAGTTTCTAAAGAGTTGTTTTTACTGGGGTTTATAAAAAATCTGTGAAGAAAGATAATACCAAAATGGTAGTAGGGGTATAACCAAATATAATAGTAAAGTTGAGAATTGGGTTGCAGAACTATATTATTATTGGGAAATTGTGTTCTGTAAATATGTTAGTAATGGAATCTATGTTTGGGGACTAACCATCATGGAAATGATTATGACATTGCACAAAAAATTTTAAATACTTTGTGATAATTTTTCATTATATTTTATACAAAAAAAGGTGAGATTCATTTTTATATTTTAGTGGATCATAAATCTAACATGTTTTATTAGGATAAATTTTTTTATCAAGAATATGTTTGGAATGTTTTTTATAAAATAAAAATTTATAAATAATTGATAATGCTCTATGTGATCTGAATCTGATAGGGAACTTCAAATTTTATATAGGTAACTAGTTTATAAAAAATTACTCTATATATTAATGAAAATTTAGATAACCACTATAAAAAATTTTGGGTATGAAGAATGGGGGTATAATCTCAATTTAATATTATTCAATTTTTAAATAATGAAAATTTATATTTTTTAATTAAATATATATATATATATATATATAATCAAGTTTTTGTAGTGAGATATTTTTTCACAAATCTGTGTTGTTAATCGCATATAGAATTTATTAATAATTAAATAATATTTAATATTACATTATATGAAATTAGACCTTATATAAATGACATTATATAAAAATTTTAAATTTATTTTGTTATATAAAAATTATACCACCTTAATTAAGTACTTCATTTTAAATAATCCTTTCACTATTATCATGAACATTATATGTAATATTAATAAAATAATTTTCCTGAAAAAAAACAAAATAATATTTACAATAATATTTACAATAATATTTACAATTTTTTTGATGTTTCTAATGGATTTTACTATATTTAATCTCTAAATTTAATAAAAGTTATTTTCAATTCACGAATTTAAGAAAAGTTTTTTGTGTGAAATATTACCTATTTTTCCAAAACATTTACATTTATTTTAAAAATTCACCATATTTTCTAAAAAAATATTTATAACTTATTAAATATATATCTTCTATGTATGAAATTATTCATAAACACTTATTTTATTATTGTTCAATAAGAGTGAAATGTTTTATCCAAATCATTATTTTCAGTATTAATGAAAAAATTAATTATTTCAAATAAACATGTAAATTCATTAACGGATCATATGTACATGATTATTAAAAAAAGAAATTAATTTTTTCATATTCTAATTATATTTATAATAAATTAATCATTTTTTGAAAAATAAGGAATAAATTTTGGTGAAAAACTTCTTTTTCATTATAAGTCCAAATAGAATATAGGTAAAAAATAATATTATAAATAATTTAGTGTTTTAATAATTACATTATTATAACATCGTAATTTATTTTAAAATTACCCATAAATATCATCAAATAATATTCGATTATATTATATGCTCTAGTAATAGTTGCAGCTGTAGCATTGGATATTATGGAACTTGTATAAATTTCAACGATCAGGAATTTATATTCAATACTACTTCACACAAACCATATTTATTGGATATTCAATTTATATTTACCTATGGAAAACCATAGTGAGACATTATATTTTTTAGGATTAGAGAAAGAGACTTTATATGGGATACATCCACTACTAAATGTTGTTTCATTACGTTTTTCTCCAAGATTGTTCAATATAGAAACTTCATTTAACACAATCCTATATATTGGAAATGCTATAATGGATATATTTTATTTTATAATAGCAATGATTAACTATATTTTTTTTGTTATATATGATAATTTAATAAAATAAAAAAAATTAAATAAATAGAGAAATTTTACGTTGTTACGTTATCAACAATTAAATAAATTATGTCCTCACAACATTGAATATTCACAATTTATAAGATAGTCAAGGATTCCAATAAGATATACATTAATCCATATATAATTTGTAATAATTTTTTTCAATCTAAATCTAGATTAGGACAAGTTAAATTATCATTTCCCTTATTATAAGAATATAACCAAGGTTGAATTTTTCCTTAGTCATTTCTATTTAATACATCAATATAAATTGATACATTTTTATAGGGGTTTTGTTGATAACATTTTATTAAAATGTTATCATTAGATGATTATTTAATGTAATTTTCATATCTTGGAAGTCATCATGACCTCTATGTCAAGAGTTTGAATCCATTTCTAAAATTACCTCAATTTTGACTATAGTTATCATAATTTTATTTTATAAGTAGATCACACGTATAAAAAAAAATTATAAAGGATTAATATACAAAGGATAAAATAATGATATGACTAAATTTTTTATTGATAATGTTTAAACTAGTCATCAATGAGGAGATTTGAAGTTATTTCAAACAATTATATGTGTAAATATTAGGTTGTGGAATATATGAATATAACAGTCATAGTTCTTTGGGGGTCTCAATGTTCGTCACTCCACGTAACTCCCAAAACACTCTTCAATAGATTAATTCTCTAAACATTTGACATTTTTACTTGTTTTTTAGGAGCTATTGACACCTACCATCACTATTATTTATTATATTAGGGAATTTATTTGGGAAATACCTTAGTATTCTACATTAATGGTACTGTAATATAATTTGTACCCCATGATGAACTCATTTTTCCATTCAATTTTTCCACTGAGATCATCAATTTCCCATATGAAATTGTTTCTAGAATCCATCCTTTTAAACAAAGAATTAATCTTAGAGTTCCAATGATAATTTTTCATTGGTTCATCATCTAACAGTTTTTAAATGTAGGTTATTGTACATTATTTCAATCATCATATTTTTTCACTCAAGGATTTATGATACCCCATCCATTTCATTTGTAGTGATATTGGGAAAATAAATAAGACAAAAAAAATTTATCATTATTTTTTATAGCTATTTTAGAATAATCAAAATATTCCCCTCTCAAGAACATACCATAATAGGTTTCTCATTGGAACAATGACATATTTTTTCCTAGAACCTATTATCATTATTGTTTATTTAGGATTAAAAAATTACTAAAATTAAATGTGGTTCATGTAATTAATTATAAATTAACATAATATCAATATTATTATAAATCATATTTTTTAATAACACATCCTCAAAATTTATTTCCCTTTGAAACTATCACATTATCTTTCATTTCAACCTAAATTAATCTTGGTTAAATCGTGGGTTTTTATCATGGGTTTTAACATAATCCAAGGCCTAAAAATTAAACATAATTAATCATTCATAATGTATCATATAGATAAATTAATTGGTCAAATAATATCCCTTGTGTGTAATGAAATATGTGTGTCGTTAAGCCTATTTACAGTTCAATGGTTGAAAATTGAGTTAATATTTAATATTACACATTCAAGGTTTCTTCCATTAAGAAAAATTATTTCAGATATTTTATAAACGTTTTGTCATTAAAAAGATATGTTATTGATAAGAAAAACACCTACTCAAAACCCCCAAAAAAATTTTGGATGCCGTCCCACACTTAGAAAAATATAAATGGGTTTCCCTAAATATCACTTTTCCCAATCCCTAAACGATATAAATTATTTAATATTGACAATACCAATATAAAGGGTTACCTATAACATAGAATGTATGATCAATCATAAATTATAATAGAATAAATTATAATCAATTAAAATATGAATCATCAAATTAATTTAAACGCCACTATGATACCAACTATGAAACACCCTATATAAGACCGTATTTATTACATAACATTAAGAAACTATCCAATGTAATAAATTCCAATAACTGTTAATCATTAGAGATTTATTCTATTATGAAAAATATTAACTAACAAAACGCATGTATTCTTAAATTGGTAGATATTTTTTAAACTATATAAGAAACTTTATAATACATAATAAGTCTTCCACATCCCCCATAAGTTTTCCACATATGACACTCTTCTATTCACATTATTCATATTAATATTCAGCCAAACCTGGGGAATTGGAAATAAAGAAAATTTTGGTATCATATTATCATTATGGTTTTACATTATGCATGATATCAATGCTCTTAGGTGAGGATAAAAATATAATATGGGTATAAAATGGATACACAAAAGAGATACACCAAAAAAATCCTAGATCATAAATACTGATAGATGGATTGGCCTGATAAATATTTGTGGAATATCTTATCAAATATTCCCAAATACGGAATATATCATAAAATGAAAACAATTGAATCATATAATTTTTTCAGAATATGATAAAAACATGGAGATATAAAATAAACATACACATAAAAAATCATTTATCTAAAATTGTAGGTGCTAATTCTTTATCGAACAAACTCATTATATCCACTCTTGACTATCTAAAGTGATATATGATTAAACCAATGAATTGGGGGGGGGGGGTATAGGACCCATCATTTAATCATAACTACATATTCGTTCCACATAAAATCAATTATCATCATGTCATTAAGAACCTAAGGTTATAAAATGGGTTTAATTTCCATTTTGAATAAAATAAAATTAAGGGAAAAATTTAATATTCTATTAATTATAACAACATGATAATCCCAATAAAATTAAATCTATATAAATATATATTCAGTAACCTTTTTTCTAAATATCATTGAATAAATAAATTAGAGTATATGACATAGAAATGGTATAGGTCAAGGGTATATAATTAAGTAAGTAATTCCCCCAATCAACTTATATTTGATATATTGGTGAACCCATATTAATTAATTGAAATATTTTATTTTCATAGGGGAATGATATATAATGAAAAATAATAGAAATACACTAATGAATATTATGATATAAAAATATTGTGATGGATCATTTCCTATATATATATATATTTTATTATTCACTTATAAAAATAAAATTAAATAACAATTTGGTATATTATTTATACTTTTATAAGAATCATAGAATTTTACTTTGAGCATCCTGATGAAAATGAAACATTTCCATAAATAAACATTTATAACAATATCATAGTGGAATGGAAAAATAATTTACATTTTAATACCATGACACATGTAAGATAGCTTTGAAATTGATTGGAAATTATTATTTTTAAACATATTTCAAATAATTTAATATGATAGTTTTAATAAATAATATCTACGTGATAATCTCACTAATTTATTTTGAAATTTCATTTTAAAAATTGTTGGAAAATTATTTAATATACAATATATCAAGGTTTTTAATAAAATATCAAATAAAAGTTCCATAAAATTTACTAATGGTTTTATATGGAAAACATGGAATGAAATATTATAATTATCTTTATGATATAAAAAATCATTTAATATAGTGAAAAAACACTATCTAAATTGTACATTGTAAATAGGGAAATGAAAATCATATCTGAATAGTTGTATATATATGTAATATGATTACATGAATGAATTCACATATGAGTTTCCAAAGTATTTGAAAACAATAATGACACATAAACAATTGATATGGGTGTGAAATATCAATTTAAATGAATTGGAGTTATTCTTACCAAGGTAAATAAATTTATATGAGAAGGTATCTCATTGAGTTAGATGATACTGATGAAACAATGTAACATAACCTACGAAAAAAGTAATTTAATATTTAAAAAAATTGAATTGTAAAATGGTATTTTATGATCACAAACACTTAGAAAATTTTTGACATATATAACAATAATTTTACATAGAAAATCTATTCCTACTCGAGTATCATTTAAATCGAGTTACTTTGAAGGAATCAATTCCCAATGATATAATTAATACTATAAAAAATAATTAAGTCATGAAAAAAAATATTAAAGGGGAATTATATAACTATTACAAATAAAAAATGCCTTATAATATGAAATACACCTCATTAAATTAAATTTGAGTCATAAAACCCTTTCCATCATTCAGATTATCTCTATGCAAGTCTATAACATTATGAATAATAAAATTATATTTATTAGATAACTTTTTAAGAACCCTGTTAATATATATTTCATATAAAATGAACTATTTAATAGCATATTTTATATACTTAATATATAGTATTTTTATATATTTCTAATATTCTTTGAAAAATGAATTTGTTTCGGGTTATTTTTATAATGTTCCAGATTGGGGAAAATATTTTAATAAAAAGTTGAATAAAAATTCTCACATTTCTAGATCCATAATCCAATAAATATTTAATTATCCACATAAAATAATATTAGTATTATACTTCCTAGAGTCATCCATGATTTTCTTTTATAGCTTTGTACTTGTTGGGGGATATACTAACCCACACATCATAATTAATGAATAATTATAATTATGAATGTTAATTATTTGGGGATAATATCACAAATATATATTCATACAGATTTTTTTGAATTTTTATATTTATATGTCAATTTAAATATATTTTAATAAATAATAATGAAACTATATTATATATGAGATAGGTTACTTAATAGAGGTGGTAGACTCCACAATGCACAGTTAACATTTTAACATTAAAACAAAATAGAGGGAAATAATTTGTATTATAATTGCTATTTACATAATCTTAATTATATTATATATGTATCATTTTTTATTAAATTACATCCTCTTTTTTAATGAATAATTTTTTTAGGGAAATATGAAATATGTCACTTCAATCAAACAGTAGTCCTTTCAAATGTATAATCATCATTATTTTTAATTTCAATGTGGCTAGAGAGGAATAAATAATATATTTTCCATAATAATATAACACTTGAGTATAATAAATATAATGACTTAATTAAAAAATGTTTAGGAAATGTTTTTTTAATTAATAAGAATAAATTGCTAAGGATAATGTAAATTTAACTTTTAGAAAATAAATATTATCTTCAAGGTATCCTTTGGAAAGATGGGCTTAGGACAACTTTTATTGACTAAGGGATTTATAAATATTAATGGAAATCTAGGATTTGTAAAATTTTTCAGGTTAAATGTAAATTCAAAAGGTTATCTGAATCATTGAGAGGGAGGAAGTGACCTCTATTTATAAGGGAATAAAATTGAACTTTTGTGAACAAATTTTTTATATATAATCGAATGAAACGATTAAAGGGATTTCATTATAAAAAAATACATAAGTAATTTGGATTTGTTGATATATAAGGTTGATAAAGCCTCCAATACTCATTTCTTATATAGATTTAAAATTTTTTCAATCGATTTATGATTAGTGTTTCACAATTTACTTTTGTTTTATTTTTTCATAGGGTAAATGTATTTAGATAAGAAATTTTTCATTTATAAAAAATATATCACAATTTATCTAAAAATATTTTGTGTGATGAAAATAAATTTAATACCTACATAAGATAATTTAATTTATAAATAATATAAAATTAATTTCAAAATGAATACATCTTAATCAATATTTTATCAACATCGTGATCATATTGATGTGTTTATTACCTCCATATTTACTATTCCAAAATAATAACTTTCCACTATATCAATTTTCTTAGAACCATTCAACAAGTGTCATCAAATACATCAATAAAATACAGGACAATGAGATTGTTATATTTTTTTTATGATTCTCGTATTCATAAATTTTCTTACGGTTGAATTTGATTAATCTAAGGGATTCCACAGAATCCATTTTTTAAATATGAAATGGTAAAACTAATCCAAAATATGTCTCATCAAATTAAACATAAGAAAATTTATAAAGAATTACGTTAAATCATTATTATATTCACTAGAAAATACATTGGGTCTCTTAGTATCTCATAAAAACAAGTGAATAACTTGATAACTGTAATACATTAATGAAATCAAGAATTTTTATAAAAATAAAAATAGTTTTAAGAATATTTTCCATAAATCCATCCATATTAAAAAATCTACCATTGATAACAGAAGTCATTAAACCAATAAAAATTTTCAATGCCCCAAAAAAATCACACAAACATATCTTTATCAATATTATCTCAACATCGTGATCATATTAATGGGTTTCTTCACTCAATAATGTTTGTTCCAAAAATATTAAATTTCCACTAAATCAATTTTCTTATAACCATTCAACATGTGTCATCAAATACTTCAATAAAATAAACTATAATAAAATCGTTAAATTTTTTATAATTCTCATATTCATAATATCATTGATAATATAATTATACCATTAAATTATTTAATACAATTAAAGAGTATATTTAATCATACCAATTACTTCTTGACACATTTACAATTCTTCATCATTACTTTCTTTTCCACTTCCTTCATTTAATATGTCATTTTTAGTCCACTAATCTTCAGAATTATAAACATTATTCTTACAATATTTTTTATTTTATTTATCTGATTTCCCAATGGGACATTAGTTTTCATAATTCTTATACATTCCATATTTGAAACATTCAATCATTGATGAAACCCTTGGGACACCATTAGTCTCATTCATTGCATAAACCATAAAATTCATTATTCATCATAATCGAATTCTTTATTTCCATATTTTAAAAACCTAAATCATATTCCTATAAGTCAAGGAAATTTACTACTATTTTTTCTTCTCACATTCTATACATATAATAAACTAAATTTTATTTCTTCTATGCCCTCCACCACTCGATCTCTCAGAAACCATATCCGTCTCTTCCATGTAGATTCTGAGGGTTAGTTAAAAATCAAGTTATTAATCATATATAAAGAAAATTAATTTAGCATAATAAAAATATCATTCACACCAATCATAATACCATTTTTTTCTCATAAACAAAATATTTATTAAATTCAATGTTATCCCATTTCCTTTTTGTTATCTTCATTGACTAAAATTAAAATAATAATGTATGAATAAATGCCATTTGTGGGAAGCCACGCCATCATAAAAATAAATTTATAGGATGTGTAAATCTTTTAATATTTTTTCAACATAATATAACATAGTTTTCGTACTAGTCCATTAATAGTGACTATTTATTCATTTCCATGATAATAATTAGTATGAAAATTGTAAATTAACACAATAATATCCATTAGATGTGTTAAACTAAGTGTGTATTAAGGCATGTTGTCATGTACCTGGTGATAATAATGTTAAGGCCAATGATCCTTTTTTAGATTTATTACTCATAGGTACATCGGTTCTTGGACTACATCCAATTCTTTTATCCAATTATGGAAGTATTTCTTGGTAAATCGCACAAAACATATCTTACAAAAGGAGTGGAATGTTTTTATATACTAAGAGATATCCTCAAAGTCAGTCATAGTAATTTGTTATCTAGTATATTGTTTTTAAATATTATTCTAAATAATTATTCTAAAATTCATCTTGTACCAACTGTGAATACCCTGAATCCAGTATCACATAGTCAATGTTTACATTATAACTTTAGCGTGAGATAAAATGAATCACTTTCTAAAGGACTGAATTTTTTTACGTCCTAATAAAATAGATTCATACATTATTATCATATATATTTGAATGAATAAAATTAAAAATAGATATTTATTAGAGGTCATGTATATTCTATTTATAATGTCCCTTTATATCCACCATTAAAAATTTCATATAATCATATGGAAAGGAAACATTATATATTAATGCGCTCTAATTCAAATTAAAGTTATATGTATTATAGATGATACCATGAATACATAAATCATATTTAATATATAAAATTAAATAAACACAACACTTTCCTTTTAATCAATAACACAACAATGAAGAATAATTTTGAAGGAATAAATGATGATAAAATAATATTATTCAAAAAATCAAATCTGGATGAATTGTAACTAGGAGTATTCTAACAAAATAAATAATGACAACCAACATCATGAAATATTACCATAATGATGAATTAATAATATCAGAAATAATAACCAAAATATAGAGGCAACATTCCAATACATCATTCATAAATGCGTAAAACATCGGCCAAATTCCATAGTATGTTATTGAACGAAATATATCAGACTGAATATTGAAATAATTTCTGTTTTTCCACAAATAATTATTTAAAAATAATTTATCTACCAAAGAAAAGATAATAGTAAAATTAATTTTAACTTTTTGGAATAACCATAGTAAGTTAAATTTTTGGTCTTTATTGAGTGATAGAGCATACTATTTCATCATCCAAAATTTATAAATAAATAATCCTGAAAAAATATTTTATTTTCAAATAAACACTTACGATATTGGTAAATTTGAATCATATACCCAATAAATTAATAATGTGAAATGAAATATTAAATAATATAATGATAATTTGACTCATTATATCCAAAATAATATGGTCTTTATATACCACACTATATTTAATATCGTTTTTAATATGGAATATGTCTCATGGAAGTAAAAGTGAGACATGAAACACTTACATCAGATCTGATTTCCATTATAAATGTATTTACTTCCTATATAATAAATTAATATTTATTAAAAATATATTTCATAACCATAATCATATATTTCATACAATTTATTATTTACCTATAGTATTTTATAAACCATTTATGGACAATTGATTGTTTAAATCACTGTTTTGGGTGATAATTAATTTTTTTATCTTGTTTGTTTTGGCTTAGTAATTTTGGTCCTTTAATATTGATCATGTCTACATCATCTATATACTATTAAAAATTATATAAATATCATTTATATTTATTATATATTTATTTTAATAATCCAATAAATATTGAAATATAAAATTGGCAAAAACATTTATAGGGATTATTGGCCGTTTGTACGCATGAAAAATGATTCCATTTTTCTAAATGAATGTAATGAAATGAAATGAAAATAAATATTAAGTAAAAATTAATGAAAAATTTTCATGTCACGTACATCATTTATAAATATAAAATTCAACCTTATTACCATTCATGTAAAAGTATAATTACATACATTTTACATCACAACGTAGAGGCGGTAGTCCACATCTAAACATGAGAGACGTTATTATTTTCTAACTGATTGGATGTAAAGAAGTTATATATAATATTATATTTATATATGTATGGATTTGTAATAAATTTAACATATATTTCTTAAAATTATATCTATTATTTTCCGTGTAATGTGTAAGTGAAAAACAAATCACATCGCTTCACGTGGAGGTATTATGCAGTACAGACAATTGATGTTATCATATCTCTCATAGAATAACAATTAAGAAGTTAAATATTATTTCATAATTCCATAAGTATAATAATATTATAAATTTAAATTATATATGTTTAAACCATAATTATATCCATCATGGAATGGTGGTGATGGAAAAAAATTCCATCAATTCGTGAGTCAGTAGTCAGTCATACACACAATTAATAGTTTTGTGTCATATTTGATGGAATTGGGGATATATCTAGGTTACTATATGAACCTAAGAAAATATATGCATAAATTTGATATTTTTTTATATTATCATAACCAAAAAATTATTTTAATTATTTTTAAGAAAATATAAAACAAATATTCTTGATTATATATTTTACACATTATTTATCGAGAATCCTTTTGATTATAAGTGAATGATTCATATAAAGGAATCCCAAATAAAATTAGTAACATATTATGTTGGGGGGGGTATTATGTAATTTATTGTTGTAGGTAATGAAAAATCCAATGGTTTTTGGATTTTTTAGTTGGAGATAAGAGTGGGTATCTTTTTATAAGTAGGGGAGATTATAGAAAAGGAACTTTAAATAAGATATTGTGATACCCATGTTTTTATCATGAAAAAGAAACAAAATGCATATCTATAACACCATATATGTTATAATATCAATTTATATAAATCCAATATAGTTAATATTATTTCAATAACATTTTAACACTTATAATCTTATTTTAACACCTAGTTAACCGGTTTACACCTTAACTGTGGAAGTTATTTTTTACTACATTTATTATTCATAATGGTAAAAAATTATTTTGAACTTATCAGATAATGTAAATTTTTGTAAAAACTAATATTGAAATCTTTCTTCAAAAATCAATTTAAAAAATTGGAAGAATAAAATTTATAATTAAGCCCATAGACATGTCGCAAAATCAAGGGTTCCAAAGAAAATCCATCAAATGATTAAAATGTTATTATATCATAATTAAATATATATATATATATAATTGAAATTAGTTATATTTATAAATTTTCATATAATTTTACTAATATTTCATTTAAAAAAGATAAATTATAATTTAACTCTCTAAATAATTTAAATCAAACTAAGTTTTCAGTAAAAATACATATTTTTCATTATTCATCATAAAACATTATTATTTAGAAAAATCTGAATAATTCACGGAATGACTATTTTTACTAATAGATTTAAAATTTTAATTTTGATTTTAAAAATAATTTTTCTAAAATTAGAAAAAATTATGTTAGAAATTTCTATGAAATGTGCCACTAAACGAAAGAATAAGATGTTTATTGTTTTCATTAAAATAAGTCTTAATTTATTTATAATAAATAAATAACCTTTAAAGTAAATTATATATAGATTTTTGAAGCATATAATTATCATTATTTATTTATTTTTATTCATTTCTATCTTCTTAATGGCAGTGTTATAATTTTGAGGTTTAAATAATATTTTAGTAGAGTATCATTTTTCATTTAAACCCTTTATTATGTGAATCAAAAGATATGGTGGAGATTTAATTAATTTTTAAATGAAATGGGTAGTAGAGTATAGGGGAGTTTCATTTAATTATAATATTTATGTTTAATTTCATAAATTCTATGAATGATGACCTTATTATATTAAAATATCACAGGGTTACAATAATCCAATGGGGGATGGTACATTAGTGACGTCAAATTTTCATGTATTTATATCACATCTTTATAGAATAATATTATATACATCAAGAAAGTACAAAAAATAAAACCAAAATATATATTTGCCTCTGTTATCTTGGAATCCAATATTATAATCTAATGAATTATCATTAATGTTTACCATAATGATATTCTCATGTTGTACACTTCTATGAAATAGCCTACATAAAACCATTCATTATAACCTATTAAAGGAAACATAATAAGCAGTGAACTCATATGTTCAGGAATGGTAAAAAAAGATATACATAAGAAAAATATCAATATTTTGGTATGAATACATGGTAATAAAAATTGGAAACCATACAATATTTATCGAAGATCACATTAATGATTCATGGAATAGATATTGGTTGTTAAAAATAAATTATCCACTGGATAATAAAACATCACAAGCCATGATAAGTTAACATTTTCATAAAAAATATTATTTTAAAACAAATAATAATAAAAAACCAGTCCCTTGATGTCATGGTTTATTGCCAAAACATGTTAGGGAACTTTGTGAGATCCACGTGTACTAGATGAGACTATCCAAAATCCCAGTGATAGACATTTACTTATAATGGAATGGACACAATCCTCAATATATCATATTGTAAGACATCACTTTTTATATCATGTTCACTCCACAATCCATCCCTTTTAAAATGAGAAATAAATCATTATCCAATAAATTAGAGATAGATATAGGTCCAACCCTCTATGTAATGAAATCATGAATATTGTTTCCACAATATCATAAGAATTCATCATCTCATAACACAAAATATGAAATGGGTTTAATAAATTTGTCATCATATCATAACCTATGGAAAATAAACATGTATAATAATCATTTCATCGTATCATAGATTGTTCGAAAAGGTGAGATTCATAGCTGTTTTATGAAGGTATAACTCATGAAAGAGATTCAAATTTCATAATCAAGATGTAATCATAAACATAAAACATTAAATTAAAGAATATGAGTTGTTATTTGGATAATATCCATAGTAATGAGAAAAATATATCAAAGGTTTTTATATTAGATGTAGATAGATTTTGAAATATCATTTGGATTATTTGTTAAGGAAAATGACCTTTCATTTAATATCACATTCTAAAAACATTTCCAAATTCATCTTCATTGAAAATTAACATGGGAGCTTATAAGGAAATCATTTAAAATATGTTTTACTTACTTCTCAAGGAAATTACACCTTACAATGTTAAAATTTATTTTCAAAACATAATACCTTTTAAAAAACATATTTTTAATATTTGGTAATATGTAGAGTTTATGATTTAAAAATCACCTAAAAAATATGATAAACCTAATTAATTATCAAACTAACATTATTTGGAAATCAATTTAGAATAAAAAATCCCCCAAATTATTTAATAAACACATATATTTTTAAAATAATCATTAAAATGTTCAACGGTTTCTTCCAAGAATGGAGTGGTCATGACGAGACATATATTCATAGATAATATCTTCATAAAAATAATGATTCATTTCACATTTTCAGAAAAAGTTAACTGTGAGATTATTAGATAATTAAAACATTATTTCATTGAAACCCATTTTTTAAAAATTTATGAAATTGGTAATAAATTATTTTTAAAATAATAGGATAATATTATAATATTGATAAATACAATTTTAGAAAAAAAAATCTAACTAAAGAGTAAAATAAGAATATAATGGTAAATTACATTAATATATCATATATAAAAATATTTAAATAAATTAAACTATTATTCTGGATAAATGGATCATATTATTTCATGAATTTAATCCTAGTCATAATCATTCCTCATAAACAATGAGATCATAGGAATATACTCGTAAAACTTTTGTTACATTGAATCATAATACCAATGAAATAATTAAAAATAAATAAATATTATAATATCATAAATATATGTATAATCATGATATAAAATTTCTATGAAAAATACATACACCCCAAAAAATAATATATGTGAATAACATTAGATGTGTCTTAAAAAAAGAAAATTGAGACAAAATTCCCTTACCACATTAAAAAATTTGGAACTATACCCCATTAAAAAATACAATAAATAGGATTTCTCATACCAAGAACTTTTATTTATATGAATCATAATGTTAATATATCTCTATCATAAACAAAAAATAGAATAAAGTGGTGGGAAAAATAACATGTGTCTAACAAAAATGAAAATTGAGATATTTATCCCATACCTTAACTCATGAATTCAATCGTACCCACTAAAAACTCTTTTATAATAAGTATTAATTATTTATAAATATATAATAGAACCATTTTCTAAATATTGTACTATATATTATTTTATTATGACATTCTATTACCCTTTTATTAAAAAATCCATGTCACCTTTATGTTTTGATAAATAACTACATTGTTTTTCGTACCAATTTTGACTTTTGGTTCTAGGTCCTCTTACATAGATCATGATTTCATCATATATATAATTATAAAAATGACATTAATTTTATATTGAATCATTATATATGTAATTATAATGATAAATAAAATATAGAAGAGGGAAATAAAATATGTTGTTCATGGAGACAATAGGTTGAATGTACACAAGAAAGTTGTTTCTATTTTCTTATCGTATTTCAAGAAAGAAAATTAACTAATTTATATATTTTATCATTTATATACTGTTTTTATGTTATTAATTTAATATATTTCTATTAAAATCATTCTTAATACATTAATTTGAAATCCATGAATAAATCACATCGCTTTGCACAGTTGTATTTCACCGGACACATGAACGACATCATCTTATACTCAAAAAATTGAAATCATCGATTTATCTGTTATGTAATAATTTAAAAAGAATAAATAAATAAAAAATATGATATATATCTAATATATTATAAGAATTTATAATATTATTCCCAACCATAAACGGTGGTAATTTAATAATAAACGACATCAGTTCCCAAGGAGGTAGTCTGACAAACATTTGAACGATGATTTCCTAACCCATTTGACGAAATTTTGTTTTGTTCCATATAATAACCTTAAAATAAACCTGGATAATTATATGGAGTATAATTATATTATTATATAATAATTATATGAATATAATATACGAGGTTTGATGATTCAATTAAAGAAAAATATTTGTTGATGAATGCTATCTCTTCTTCAACTATATCCCTTCTAGTTTTCAGCAAAGGACTTCCACAGAGATATTTCATCAATAATTACAAGATTTTTGGTTTAGTAGAGGGATATTTTTATATTATTTTGGAAAAGTATTGTTGATCCAAATGTATTGAGATTTGTGAAGAATGGGGGAGAGTGATTTACAATTTATAGTCTAGGAGGAGTGTCATTTTCCTAAATTCTCAAAATTATTTACTATTGGGAGGTATCCCTTTCCACATATGAATCTATAATTGAATATTAATGTATATGGGTGGGGGGGGGGGGTTATTTTATCAAGACACACATCATTCCCAAAAAATAGGATCAATTTTAAAAAATTAATCATTAACATTTATGTTTTTTAATTATAACTATTTTTATTTTTCTAAGATTATTAATTTTCTAATGAATGTAATTTATCAATTATGAAAAAATAAAGTGATCAATATTATACAATTTAAACCCACTAATTAAATGATTTTATATAATATTTATAAACCAAAAAACCTATACATGAGGGAAATTATATTTAATAGAAACACATATAACTAGAAAAAAGTTACTTTAACTCTAAATGCGCTAAAAAGGATTTTACTGTTTTCCAATCCATATGTATCTTATAATAGATAAATGTTTCCTTGAATGGACCATATTTCAAATTTATTTACATTTAAAAGTCACACCTAAGAATTATGAGTTTTTTAATTTTTATATCATCTTATAAAATATCATATTTTGTAAAATAACTATAATATGATATTTTACCTTATATTTTAAAACTTGCTTTAAAAAACATCATGAAAATTAGTGAACTAAAATCGACAATTTTAAATCATATTTAATATTATTTATTCATCTAAAAAGATTAAAATATTAATTTATCCGAATTTTTTCACTTTTATTGTTTTTAGTAACAGTTGATATATTTAATTATTTAAAAAATAATTCATGCATTGGTATTTCATAATCTATTAATATAATTATATAATTTCAAAAAAATATAATAAAATATCATGATAAAAATGAATTTATATTCATAAAATATATTTACATCCAAAACTATATATTTTTTACCCACTATAATTATTCATATATACTAAACAGAAGAATAGTATATGTTTTTTCCTTTTAATTACATAATATAATATATGGCCTCTTTATCATAAATTTAACACCCCAAAATTGTTTGAATTATACTTTTGAATTAATTAAATCATTTTATATTTTTCAGTTAAGATTAAACTGAAAAATATTTATTATATATTTATGTACTATGTTCGGATTGTGTTATATGAAACACCATGTTAATCATGAAATTCACACAAAAAAATATTATATTTCTCTACATATAACACTGGGGTTACCTTATATTACATTCAAGACTGCCTTTCCACAATGGCATGCATAACATGCCACACTGAGTATTACCAAACAATAATTCATATTTGAAAAATTATTATTTAATAAGATAAAACATAGCGGTTAAATTTAATATTATAGTATTAAATATATTATAGTTGGATTCATTTGATACCTATTAATAAGGAATGTATATAGAAAGAAAATAAATATCGATGAAATGATTTTATTAACAACTATTCAAATGTAAAAATGATGATTTATATTAATAAGTTAAATTAATTACTAATATTTAATGTTATTGATTACATTTTTGTGTTATGAACTCAAAAAATATTTTAATATTTTTCAAGTTGATTTTATATGCATAATATGATAACAAAACCAATATTACACATAAAAACTAATATTTTTATAAATGTAGTTTTATTTAATTTCAATGGAGAACATATTTTAAATCACTATTTATTAAAATTTATAAAAATAATATGTCAAAATAAACATATATTTTTAAATAGAGACATAATAAATATATTAGAAGAATTTTTTGGTATTTTTATTTAACATTTAATTTTTAAAAAATTGTGAAAAATACAGAAATTTATCTCAAAATACATTTTCATATAATTTTTTATAAGCATGAATGAAACATTTAATTGATATTAATATTTAATTAAATCCAATTTTTTATAATTTTCCAAATTTAGGTAATCATATTCAATTTCACTTTTAAATAGATGAGAAAAATAAATATTTTTTTCAGTATTTTACATTTAAAACCCTCTTTATCATCCCATTATATTTATTAAATTTAAATTAATTTCATCCAGTTTTATTTGTGGAATTTTGATAAATGGATTCATATTTGGAATTATCATAATTTATACTTTCTAATAAGGACAAAATAATTTTGATAAAAAATATTCATGAAATTAATTAAAATTATTTACAATGAATAAGATTAAATGAATCTTAATTATGGACTTAACCATAACCTTAGTGGATGAAAGCATATAAACTTCTATAAAAGACATTTTATGGCCATATATCGACCATATTATCCATGTTCCAATATTTATTCAAATATTGGATCCCATTTTGATAAAAAACATAGGTGGTTTTTCCCTTCATTCAAAATATTATAAGGGTGCCATCCTCCGCCACCACAAAAGGCCTCTATTCCCCCCACTTCCTCATACATATCCTGAAAAATTATTTAGGAGAATCTCTCCCATAATATCTCCCCAAAATCAGTGAAATCCTCCTTTATTCCTCATTTTGGGAATAAATCCAACCATGGAATCCCTTCTGTGCAAACCAAAAGTGGTTATCCACTGAAGAGGTGAAATACTTCCTCAAACTCATTTATATTATATTCAGTATATTCCCCATAAAATATCTTTATTTATTTATTATATAAAAAAATTCTATCCAAATATACTGAGATGTTATTATATTATGGTGTTGACCTACACTTAAACAAACCACCATATAATGGGTACCAGACATTCCATTTTTGTATAACTAACTACCACCTCGCAAAATGACGATTGTTGTTTTTTCCTTTCTCACCATTAAATCATTATAATTATGATGGGAAAACATTTTATATATGTTATGCATGATATATATACTATATTTATTCCTATTTATTTATTTTATAACACATTCCATTATTTTTCCCCTTATATGTAAACACAATAACATCATTTGTGGAAGTGTGGACTACTGCCACCACAAAGTGACGTGATTCGTTCACAAAATACATGAAATTCATATAGTGTGGTTATAAATTATCATATGTTTCATTAAAATCGTCTATATTATTTTAATGACTTAATTACCTTTATTGAAATATAATATTTACTACTTTATTTTTTTATTCCCCATATAAAGTGATAACGTTATTTATGGATGTGTGAGAAACTGCCTCCTAGACATGATGTGATCGCTTTTATATCACAAGAATTATTTATATAAGTATATATTGAAAAAATATGATATTTAGTTTTTAATTATCTCTTTGTAAATAAAAATTTTACTTACCATTATTCCATAACGATCAATGATAAATCGTAACATTACTCATGTGTGCATATAGGCTACCCCCTCCATGATTGTAGTATTAATTCATTTTCCACAACCATATTTAATGATTGGTTTTAAAAGTATAATTAATGTATAAATATGATAATTTCATCAGTATTATTATATTGGATATGTTTATATAATTACCCCTTTTACCATATTCGTCCAATCAATGTCATTTTAAACACATGGAACAAATTATAAAACAACACCTGACATAACCTTAATTGATAAAATAATTTTATAAAACATGGTAATATGTAATGTAAAGGTAATAATTAAATTTAACAAGGTTATGAAGAAGTTAATTAATTGAAATATATTTATTATTCAAGAATACAAAGACACAATAGATAAGTCAAACTCAAGGTAAGGGAATTTGATGTAACTTTTTATTTCTTGACATAAATTCCATGAATACATCATAATTCTTATATGTTGTGGTTATAATGATAATATATGTCTTGTATGAATATTGTAATTAAATATATGGGTATTTAAAAATCCATTTTATGATATATATTTCATGGGGTTTTGAATTAAAAAGATAATGTTTTGCTAAAATAATTTTTTGTTAATTTTCCTTATTTGAGCATGCCATGTTATGACCCTATATTTTTCTATGTGGTGTATATACTACCTATGACCTATAAAATATACTATATATTTATATTAATGTTATTATTAGATTTATTTAAATTAGTTTTCTTTCACATGTAGTATAATTTAATGTTACCATGTTGTAAGAGTTTATTGAATTAATCTCAACATTTTTCTGAGAATGTTTATGATTATGATTAATTGATGAAATATTATGATCCATATATTAATAGAAAAAATTAATTTTTTTCTAATAATTATATATATTATATATTCTAGCACTGTTAACATTTTTTACTATTTGGTATATAATATGACTATGAAAGTGTATTTAAGAATATATGACTCTACCTCACTATTTTTTTAGAAATCCATGTTTATTCAAAACCATGTTTCTGAAAAATGGGTTTTAAAATATTATGAATATTTCTTTTTATATTTTAAATGTATTTTAAATTAAATTATATTCAATAACTTGTTGTGAATCCTTTATATTGTTTCAAATTATTTACAAAATATGGTTTTCAAAACATTTTCATGTTTAATTTATCTAATTTAAAGATGTTTTCAAAGAAATGGTTTTAAAAATATTTTCAAGACATATTTTTAGGTATTTAAGTTAAATTTGATTGAATATGGCTTTGAAAATATTTTTATCAATGAAAATGATTTCAATTATCTGACGATTCTTTTATATTCTCAAAATGATATTAAACGGGAAAATGTTTTTAAAATGTTTTCATGAAAATTTTATATGTGTTCATTGGAAAACAGTTTTAAAATATTTTCACTCTTCATTGATAAATATTTAATGTATTTATTTTAAAATATTATTTCATTCCTTATTTATAAGTCTAAATTTTTTCCAAAGTATAATTTTTTTAATATGATTATTGTTTTAACAAGAGTTTTTGAATAGAATAAGTAAATTTTAATGATTGAAATTTTTATAAAGATATTTTAAAATTATTTTCAATCTAATATGATAATTTTTGGTGTTTCTCATGCCTTTCTAAGAAATGTTTCAATGGTTCCTTTAATATTATTTATAATAATTCTTTATGTTTTGATGTTATTATGTTTATGATAACCCATTTCTCTTTCATGTGTTATAGGATTATGAAACTCTTTCCCATTCAATGGTTTATATGATTATGAAATCCATTTAACATTAATCGTAATACCATAATAAATCCTAATGAAACCACCTTCTTTCGGTGTCTTATTATATTATTAAATGAATAAAAATCCATTATATTTTCCATAGGTTATGATTTGATTAAATATATTGGATAACCATTTCATTCCATTGGTTATGATATAATTTTTATGATTTAATGGAACATTTATATATTATTTCATCATGAGATGGGTGGGACCAATATCTACCACCAATTAATTGGGTAATGATAATTTTTTTGCTATCTCAAAGGGTACAAATGAGATAATCCTAATCCCTAAAAGTGGGCACTTAAAAGGACATACCAAAGAATCAAGAGGTTAAAAGGATGACATCCCAATCTCAAAATATGATGGTACATAAGAGGACATCACAAGAATAGAATATGAGGACAAAGAGTCATGGATTCCATGATTAAGTATGTACATAGGTTATTAACCCATACCTAACATTTTATAAAGGTCTAGGAAGGAAGGAATGACATTGGGATATACTAATCTTATCTTTCAGGAACAATTCCATGTATTATTCTTATATAATGATTTCATGGATAATTTTCTTTATGTCATTGTGATTCATATCTTTTTTACAACAAATATTTATTCCATGATTCATGTTTATGTTTTTTGATATACCAGGTATGAAATTCTAAGGATCATGATCACATTATCTTACTCATATATACATGATATGCATACACGTTTCCATTATTTAACATTCAATAGAATTTGAGCTCATCCCTTTCTTATGTTTCCTTTCCATAGTTTAAAGAATGGATTTTATGTAGAATACCATGGGACAATTTTATTTTTAGAAACATTGAAGATATTTCCCTAAGCAAGAATATTCTTGTTCAGTGTTTCTAAAGGCACTAAACTAATAAGTTCATTGGGTGTATTTTATTATAAAATTTTATGTATTATAGAAAATTTTTATAATTACAATCTATATTAGCACTTGGTCATTATAGTTGGTATCAGAGGGAAGTTTTAGTTTACCATTGGAATCATTGATGAGAAAAAATTAGTGAGATACCTAGGTATATTTATAATGATATTTCTAGCAATGTTTCTAAGGATAAGTATAAAGATGAGTTAAAATTTAGGAAAATGTCCTAAAATTTTGGTAACAGTTTGATTTAGTGCATTATAAGAAATAAATCTATTTTTTATTCAATTAGGGGATATACCTCTTGAAAAAATGTACAAAGGGGTAAAAAGTATATCAAACTGTCTAGGGCCAGACTTGTGGTAATATGATACATGAGAATGGGCCTTTCTTATCAAAAGGTTTGAAACTCCTCTGAGATATGCATTAGAAATTCACAAAGTAATATAAAACCATAATGTAGCGACCCGAAGCTTGACGTACATAGATATTACCTTACTTTTTTGGAATACATAATATATAACAAAAGTAGACACACAAGGACCGTAATAGTTTAGTGTCTTTGGAAATTTGGAACGTAATCTTCTAATCGTGGTGAAAGATCTTCAACATCTCCCATAAAGATCTTCCACATTTTGTTTCCTTACCTAAAACCTTTCTTTTAATCCTTGGGGAAAATAGAACATAAAAAGGGTGAGATCAAATGCTCAGTAAGGGTAATAATGGAAAAAATAAAACATACCATATACATTTGACCTTAAAAACATGAACATAATGTTTAAACATCAAAATCTTGAGCAACGACTTAAAACATGGAAGTACATAAGGCATAGATCATAATGGAACATAAATCATGATAACATAGCATGGGAATAAAACATGTAATTGTGGAATTCATTAAGCACATGTAATGATTTCCATAGTAGCCAAGGCATTGTTGCCATGACCATCTTAGTAGACAAAGTCCCTTTCTGAATCGAGTTCACTCCTCGTTTCAGTCCTGTAATACTGAACCTGATTAACTTACCATTCCAGCCATGTCTATCTCATGAGATATAAATCTTTTCCCAATGAATTGGTGGGAGATATAAGTCCCACCCATCTCACAATTAAATCATTCTTACTTGTGCCACAACATAAACATAAATCATTCATCATAAACCAAAGAATAAAATGGGTTTCATAAACATCATCACATCATCACATAATCCATATAAAAGAAATGGATATTTCATCATAAGAAAATTGAAACCATGTAAATCATAGAGAAATTATACTTGAAACATATAAATATGAAATAATGTCATCTTAGATGTAAAATGGATTTGATAAAACACTTGAAATGAATTCTTGAGGAAAATATCCTTTCTTCTTCAAGATCATTATCTTTTCACAAAATGTCATGCAATTTTAAAATAAAAGGATTTTGATGAAAATATTCATGAAATCTTTTGGAGGAAGCTTCATGAATATAAGGCTTTATAAAACCGTAAAAATCCGTTCGTGCCGTATAAGTTAAAAAAACATTATTCTCATACTTTTTCTGGAAAAGTCAATAAAGTGCCGCATAACGTAAAAAAATAAATATTCCTTACATACCATGTAGAAAAAGTAAAAAATGGGTAAAAGGACATTAAACATACATGAAACCACTTTTATAAAACCTGTACATGGATGATAACAATAACCCCAGTAAATACTTACGTATAAGCAATCTCAGATAAAAATAACATTGGAAAAGTTATCCCTTACCTTAGGTCGTATATGCTTTGTACGTATCCGAACCTCTTGTATAGTGATTTAAATAATGTCATTTACTTATTAAAGAATCATATTCATTATTATGATATCATATATGGTTCACTTATGACATTATATTACCCGTTCTTTTGTAAATTCCACGTTAAAGAGTGTTTTGGGTAAAATCGTTTCATTTGTCATCCGTGTTTTGACTTGTAATTATTCATATGATTACATAGATCATGATTACTTAATTCCATAATATAAAATATGATTAATATATAATATATATTTATAATATTCATATATATAATAGATCGATAAATGGAAAGAAATACATCGTTCATGGAGACGGTAGGTCGTACGTATCAATGAACGTTGTTTTCGTTTCCTATTTGAATTGAATGGAATTAATTGGATGACATAAATATATATACATAAATACAGTATTATTATTATGTCATATATTTCATGATTACTTATTATATATACTTTATAATCATTCATGAATGGTTAATCATTGAGAATGAATGTCATCGCGTCGTGGAGACGGTATTCCGTACGAACGCACAAGTAATGATATCATTCCCATGATCGTGGATTTTTATTGGAGTGTATGTATACTATTACAGAATCAATAATAATTTACAATAATCATATATAGTTATTTATTTTCACCATTATACCCATCCAAGTAAGGTGGTGGTGGAAAATAGATTACACCACGGAATGGAGACGGTATTCCGTACGTACGCACGCGCTATGATTTCGTTTTCTGTAGGATGGATAGATGATGAAATAGGGTTGTTTAATACTTATAATAACATATCAGTATATGAGTGATACTGATCTTATTACTTTATAATTAAATAACTGAAGAAGAAGAAGTGGAAGAAGAAATAAAGTTGAAAGAATCGGTAACGGACATTACCACTTCTTTGAAAAGCCTATTTGAGACCTCCTTTTAGGGCACTAAAATTGGTCTTTGAAGAATACCAGGACCTCTAGGATGATTCTAGGGAAGTGTAGAATAGATTTTTTCCGGGGTTGGCCGATCTTGAAGGCTCAAAGTAGTGTGAGGAAGAGAGGGAGGAGGTGCCCTTTTATAAGGGAGGAGAGGGGCACCTTTGGAATAACTAAACATATTAATTTATTATAAAGCCATATTCGGTTTTAAATAGCTCCAAATTGATTTATTTCTAAGCTAAGGTGGGTATGGGTCGCAATCCTCTCATCCAATAGAATTTTTACAAGTTTCGTTTACTATTTTAACCTTTTCATTTAGATTTAACTTTAAGTTAGATAATTTTACTTTTACCGTGTCTTTTTGTGTTCTTACACTATAAGGTTAATAAACTTACTATAACAAGCCAAAGGAACACCAAGTTGTTTATTATTAATATATAAAACTTTATATAAGTCTTTTGGCCGAACATTATATTTTTAGGAATTAAATAAAATTTAATAATATAATATTTGTTTAAAAAACAATTTTATGTCAATTTTGACACTATTTAGTAATTGATTTTTGTGAAACTCATAACAGAATTATTAGTTCGAAAAAAGTTAATTAAATCACAACTAACATGTCATATTAACCTAGAAAAGTAGTGTTATTCATAAAAAGTCTCAAATTACATTTATTTGGGTATTTATAACATTAATTATGTCAATATTTCATTAATAAGATTATTACTGCATCATCTTTGTGTCGTAAATAAATTAAATTATTTAATGTCTAAAAATATCAAATAAAATACCATTATGTAGGAAACTGTTTTAGATTTCTAATTAATATTTATATTCGAATTTATCTTATGTATAACCCTATATTAAAAATTATTTACTTATAAAACATTGATTTTAACTATTTTAACCCTTCTTTAAATAAATTAATAATAAATGTCCTAATCTAATCCAAGTGGACCTAAATGGTCATATTTTATTCCTAAGGTTGTTTTTGGTCGAATTAAACTTATCCAATAGAATTAGGACATGTATTAGGGTAATATTAATATCATTTTTACCCTTAAATACCCTATTTACTTTTAACCGTGGTAAAAAAAAGTAAAAAGTTACTATTCACCAAAAAATATTTTCATATCATTGAACCACATTTTAGTCCTTGATATAAACCGTGTCTCTTGGATTTTCTAAATTCCACTCACAGAAGCGGTAAAATTAAGTTTTATGAAAAATTCTGTTTTTTAAACTACCATTTAGTGGTTTCACTATTCATCAAAAAATGAAAGTTTCTAGAAAAATACCAAAAATTATGCCTAAGATATATTTGATATTATGAATTCAAAAATGATGTCTATTTAAATAATTTCAAAACATTTGAGTTGCATTAATTAATTTAAAAATTAATTCCCATCATCAAAACATATCGTGTGTTTTTAAGAAACAATAACTATCAAAAGATTGATACTTGTTTATATCCAATTTCAAAGTGAAATTAATTTCTATGACCAACATTGTATTAAATGGTAAAAATATATTCTAATTACACTTTAAAACCAATTAAAAAGGTAATCTAACCATATAAATTATTGCGATGAAAAATGTTGTTCTTAATTAAAATATAGCATGTTTTTACTATTCATTAAAATATGAAAGTTATCAGAATAATATGAAAATTTTATCCAAAGTAATTTTTTATACCCTGATTCCAATGAAGAATTTTATTTTGTCAAATTTAACTTATAGACATGTCAAAAACAATATTTAAGGTGGGTGCGCCATCAAAAGGCGTCAAAACTACATTTTTTGAAAAATACTTATTTTACTTGAAAAATTGATTTTGTTCTCATACCATGTTCTAGAAAATGAGTAATATGAATAATAATGTTATAAAATTCAAAATGTAGTTGATACTATTCATAACGGCTAGTTCATAATAATATTATAACCATATATCGTTGTTTAGTGAAACCTGGTATTGCGTACAACACACGCTATCGAGGAAAGTCGCGATTGCGTTTAATGCAAGCCAAGTTAGGGTTTCTTGTTGTGCAAGACTCCTCCGTTGTTTCGTATAATATAATACAACCATATTTCATTTATACATTGAATATATATATTTATATATATACACTCAATTTTTCGTAGAATAACTACTATCAAAATTGTGTGTAACATGATCAAAGAATAGTGTTGTGTATACTGAAAGCTCATACGGTGTTGCATGTAGCGCAAGGTAATCTTGTTGTAGCATACAACATAAGACATCAATGATATTAAAAGAATATTTTTCATAAAATCTCGGGGTGTTACATTCTACCCCCCTTAAAATGAATTTCACTCTCGAAACTCGTCGGGGTTATAAATGGTTTACTACTCGAAAGTTTGTTTAATAGAAACCCACATCATAAAAAGGAATACCAAAACATGGCTTTAAAAACAAATGTATGAAATGTAATGGTTACCCAAATTAACTCATCACTGGGTTTCCACATAGGAGAACATAGGTGAAAATATGGATATGGAAGAAAATTATAAGCATCATGTTCTGATGGAGAGTGGTATAGAACATGGCTATGAAAAATCCATCAATCACAAAGCCATAGATTTTTGATGATCTAAGTTACCATATAGTTCATCAGATATAAGGGCACTAGGACAACATTTTTGGTTTTCAAGATCATTTTCCTAAATATGATGAATTAAAAGAAATACTTATATGATTTTGGTAAAATCTCACTATTTCTAGTGAATTGAAAAATTTCCTCTTCATCCCTTAAGGAAATGAAGTTGAATTTGTTATTCCTGTTTTGTTAGAAGGTCATGTGATAGAATGATGGGTCATTCCTTCTGTTTCAAACAAAAGGTTAGAAAAAGTTATAAGTCCATCTTATGGTTTGATTAATCGAATATGGTTCCAAAAATGAACTTATACATCATATGTCATACTGCTTAATAAAATAAAACTAGTTTCTACTAACTAGGGACTTTCTATAGGCCAGTTGTTGGCGAGAAAGGCTAGCCACACATCGGTTGTGGGTTCGATTCCCCAGCCTTGTCCGACGTGATGGGTTGTCCCCTGTCCTGCATGTTGTCCTTTTTCTAAAACTACATTACATAACATCCCATCAATAATATCGAAAAAACTTCTATCCTTAAACAATACTAACTTATATCCAACATAATCCATTCCAATCTTTAGGCTTATCCATAATACTGCAGTCCACTCTTATAATATAGTGAAAACAATTACCAGATATTTTATATAACAATCATGTTAATACCATCATTGATCATAAGATATGTCTTGTTGGTCATATTCCAAACATTCGAAGGCCTTAATCATGTATTCTCTTGAAAAATGAATACCCATTGAACCTTAGTGAAAACAACAATGAAGGTAAAAGTTAACACTTTCCACATACCAAAATCGTCAAAATTCTATATACTCAAACCAGGATATCACTTAGTCCTTATATCAATCATGAGCTCATGAATACAATAAAACATCTCATTATCTTCTTATTCCTTCATTATGCGCATATCATCTACTATCCAAAAATATCTGAATAACCTTCCATGGTTACTTGTACCATTCAACATATACTTTCAAATACATTAGGAAAAACAATAGTGTAACAATCCTTAGATGATTCTTTATTCCATAGTACCATTAACAATACAACATAACTCTCGATAAACATACAATCATTCCACTACCTTCTAAAACAACTGACTGAGCTTCAACACTTCTTTCAGCTCATATATCATTTGTAGTCTCCTCATCATCATCCACATAAATACTACCCATATGACCATGATGATTCTCTTCATGAGATTTTCCCTTAGGGCATTTGTTTGCATAATGCTCGTACATTCCTCATTTAAAACATCTAATCATTGTTGATGTCGTAGCAATACCATTATCCGTGTCCATGGTGTTAACTAAACCTTTTCCTTTGCACTTACTGGATTTGTGTCCTTCTTTTCCACACCCAAAGCATCATCCAGTTCCTTAGAAACAATATCCCTGATGCCTCTTCCCACATTATTTACATGAGGGAAATTGAACTTTCATTCCTCTATGATCATCATGAAACTCCATATTTCTCTTATTATCTGAGTCGGGAAACATACCAATGTTGAGATTATTGATCATATTATGGGATTTCTGATTAGGCATAATAACGATTTTTGGACTTCCAAATCCCTTTTCATTTGGTTGCTCATGAAGAATATAATTCTATTGTCTGTCATATTCTCCATTATCGTGAATCTTCCTGTTTCCAGCCATTTTCTAAAACCCAAAAAGAATAGTATGAGAGGAAAAAATCATGCTAGGGAAAACAACATAGTAAAGGGGGAGTACACTCCATATATAACATCTTAGATTAAATTCTATGATCATTAGCGCAATTCTAGGACTATAACCTATACGTATACTTATCCTTCGGGACATCCCTAGACATACCATAGAAATATCTCTAGGGATCTCAGTAACATTTTTGCATCCTAGTTTCCAATGTTTGACTAAACCTCCCTCTGATACCAATTGTAACGACCCGAAGCTTGACGTACATAGATATTACATTAATTTTGCGGAATTCATAATACATAACAAAAACAGACACACAAGGACTGTAATAATTTAGTGTCGTTGGAAACTTGGAACATAATCTTCTAATCGTGGTGAAAGAACTTCAACATCCCCCATAATGATCTTCCACATTATGTTTCCTTACCTAAAACCTTTCTTTTAATCCTGGGGGAAAATAAAACATAAAAAGGGTGAGCTCAAACGCTTAGTAATGGTAATCGTGGATAAAATAAAACATACCATATACATTTGAACATAAAAACATGAACATAATGTTTAAACATCAAAATCATGAGCAACGACTTAAACCATGGAAGTACTTAAGGCATAGATCATAATGGAACATAAATCATAATAACATAGCATGGGAATAAAACATGTAATTGTGGCATCCATTAAGCACATGTAATGATTTACATAGTAGCCAAGGCATTGCTTCCAGGACCATCATAGTGGACAAAGTCCCTTTCTGAATCGAGTTCACTCCTCATTTCAGTCCTGTAATACTGAACCGGATTAACTTACCGTTCCAGTCATGTCTATCTCATGAGATATAAATCTCTACCCAATGCATTGGAGGGAGATATAGGTCCCACCCATCTCATAATGAAATCATTCTTACTTGTTCCACAACATAAACATAAATCATTCATCATAACCCAAAGAATAAAATGGGTTTCATAAACATCATCCCATCATCACATAATCTGTATAAAAGAAATAGATATTTCATCATAAGAAATGTGAAACCATGTAAATCATAGAGACATTATACTTGAAAGATACACATATAAATTAATGTCATCTTAGATGTAAAATGGTTTTGATAAAACACTTGAAATGAATTCTTGAGGAAAATATCCTTTCTTCTTCAAAATCATTCTCTTTTCAAAAAATGTCATGCAATTTTAAAATAAAAGGATTTTGTTGAAAATTGTCATGAAATCTTTTGGATGATGCTTCCTGAAAATAAGGCTTTATAAAACCATAAAAATCCGTTCGTGCCGTATAAGTTAAAAAAACATTCTTCTCGTACTTTTTCCGGAAAAGTCAAAAAATTACCTTGTAACATAAAAAAAGAAATATTCCTTACATACCATGTAGTAAAAGTCAATAATGGGTAAAAATGACTTTAAACATACATGAAAACACTTTTATAAAACCTGGACATGGATGATAACAGTAACCCTAGTAAATACTTACGTATAAGCAATCTTAGATAAAAATGAGATTGGAAAAGTTATCCCTTACCCTAGGTCTGATATGCTTCGTACATATCCGAACCTCCTATATAATGATTTAAATAATGTCATTGACTTATTATAGAATCATATTCATTGTTATGATATCATATATGGTTCACTAATGACTTTATATTACCCGTTCTTTTGTAAATTAAATGTTAGAGTCCGTTTTGGGTAAAATCGTTTCATTTGTCGTCCGTGTATGGACTTGTAATTATTCATATGATTAATTAGATAATGATTACTTAATTCCAGAATATAAAACATGATTTATATATAATATATATCAAGAATATTCATATATATAATAGATCGATAAATGGAAAGAAGTACACCGTTCATGGAGACGGTAGGCCGTACGTACACATGAATGTTGTTTTCGTTTTCTCATTGAATTGAATGGAATTAATTGGATGACATACATATATATATACATAAATATAGTATCATTATTATTTCATATATTTCATGATTACATATTATATATACTTTTTAATCATTCATGAATGGTTAATCATTGAGAATGAATCTCATCTCGTCGTGGAGACAGTATTCCGTATGTACGCATGAGTGATGATATCATTCCCATGTTCATGTAATTTTATTGTAGTGTATGTATACTATTATAGAATCAATAATACTTTACAATAATCATATATAGTTATTTATTTTCACCATTATACACATCCAACTAAGGTGGTGGTGGAAAATAGAGTACACCACGGCGTGGAGACGGTATTACGTACGTATGCACGCGCGGTGATTTCGCTTTCTGTAGGATGGATAGATGCTGAAATAGGGTTGTTTCATACATATAATAACATATCATTATATGAATGATACTGATGTTTTTACTTCATAATGAAAAAACTAATGTAGAAGAAGTTGAAGCAGAAATAATTTTGAATGAATCGGTAACAGACATTACCAATTCTTTGAAACGCCTCTTTGAGAAAACCTTTTAGGGCACTAAAATTGGTCTTTGAAGAAGACCAGGACCTCTAGTATGTTTCTAGGGAAGTGGATAAGTGGATTTGGAAGGGTTTGGCCGAGCTTGAAGGCTCAAAGTAGTGTGAAGAAGAGAGGGACGAGGTGTCGTTTTATAAGGGAGGAGAGGGGCACCTTTGGAATAACAAAAAATATTATTTTATTATAAAGCAATATTCGGTTTCAAATAGCTCCAAATTGATTTATTTAAAATCTAAGGTGGGGATGGGTCCAAATACTCTCATACAAGATAATTTGGACAAGTTTATTTTACTATTATAACCTTATCATTTAGATTTAACATTAAGTTAGATAATTTTACTTTTACCGTGTCTTTTTGTGTTCTTACACTATAAGGTTAATAAACTTACTATAAAAAGCCAAACGAACCCCAAGTTGTTTATTATTAATATATATAACCTTATATAAGTCTTTCAGCCAAACCTTAGATTTTTAGGAATAAAATAACAATTAATAATATAATATTTGTTTAAAAAACAATTTTATGTCAATTTTGACACTATTTAGTAATTGATTTTTGTGAAACTAATAACAGAATTATTAGTTCTAAAAATGTTAATTAAATCACTAATAACATGTCATATTAACCTAGAAAATTAGTGTAATTCATAAAAAGTCTTAAATTACATTTATTTGGGTATTTATAACATCAATTATGTCAATATTTCATTAATAGGATAATTACAACATCATCTTTGTGTCATAAATAAATTAAATTATGTAATGTCTAAAAATTACAAATAAAATTCCATTATGTAGGAAACCTTTTTAGATTTCCAATGAATATTTATAGTCAAATTTGTCTGATGTATAACCCTATATTAAAAATTATTTACTTATAAAACATCGATTTTAACTATTTTAACCCTTCTTTAAATAAATTAATAATAAATGTCCTAATTTAATCCAAGTGGACCTAAATGGTCATATGTTGTTCCTAAGGTTGTTTTTGGTCTAATTACACATATCCAATAGAATTATTACATGTGTTTGTGTAATAATAATATCATTTTTACCCTTAATTACCCTATTTACATTTAACGGTGGTAAAAAAAGTAAAAAGATATTATTCACCAAAAATTATTTTCATCTCATTGAACCACATTTTAGTCCTTGATATTAACCGTGTCTCTCGGATTTTCGAAATTCCACTCACAGAAGCGGTAAAATTATGTTTTATGAAAAAATCAATTTTTTAACTACCACTTAGTGGTTTCACTATTCATAAAAAAATTGAAGTTTACAGAAAAATAACAAAAATTAGGCCTAAGCTTTATTTGATATTATGAATTCAAAAATGATGTCTATTTTACCAAATTCAAAACATATCAGTTTCATTAATTAATTTAAAAATTAATTTCCATCGTCAAAACAAATCGCGTGTTATTAAGAAACAATTTCTATCAAAAGATTGATACTTGTTTATGTCCAATTTCAAATTGAAATTAATTTCAATGAACAACATTGGATTAAATGGTAAAAATATATTCTAATTACAATTTAAAATTAATTAATAAGATAACATAACCATATAAAATATTACGATGAAAAAATTTGTTTTTAATTAAAATTTAGCGAGTTTTTACTATTCATTAAAATTTGACAGTTATCAGAATAATAAGAAAATTTATCCAAAGTAAATTTTTATACCCTGATTCCAAAGAAGAATTTTATTTTGTCAAATTGAACTTATATACATGTTAAAAAAAATTAGGTGGGTGCACCATCAAAAGGCGGAAAAACTACATTTTTTGAAAAATACTTATTTTACTCGAAAATTTGATTTTGTTCTCATACCATGTTCTCGGAAATGTGTAAGATGAATAATAATGATATAAAATTAAAAATTTAATTTATACTATTCATAACGGCGAGTTTATAATAATATTATTTTCATATATCATTGTTTAGTGAAGCCTGGTATTGCGTACAACACACGCTATCGAGGAAAGTCGTGACTGCGTGTAATGCAAGCCATGTCAGGGTTGCGTGTTGTGCAAGAATCCTCCGTTGTTTCATATAATAGAATACAACCATATTTCATTTATACATTGAATATATATATATTTATATATATACACTCAATGTTTTGTAGAATAACAACTATCAAAATTGTGTGTAACATGATCCAAGAATAGTGTTGTGTATACTGCAAGCTCATACGGTGTTGTGTGTAGCGCAAGGTAAACTTTTTGTAGCATACAACACAAGACATCGATGATATTAAAAGAATATTTTTCATAAAATCTCGAGGTGTTACACATAATAAAGGATGCAAATGATATATGATTGTGAATAACTATGGATAAACATAAGATGTCAATGATTAAAAAGAAGGTGTCATGATTTAGACATCCATTATGTAATTTTTCATTACTATGAGGTTTTGATCTATGATATGTGTTTCTCGCACTATTATTTAGGGTTTTATTAAATAGATAAAACAAAATTAAAGAAGGTTAGAAGAGAATGATTCAAATTTTGAAAGTATTGGCACTATGAAAATTAATTTTGCAAGGGGAAATACCCTAATGAGAATTAGGAAGGGGGTGTGAGTGTTTGTTAAAGTTATAAAGATAAAGACATCACAAAAACATGTGAATGGTATATTATCTTCTCCCAATATTTTTTTTATTAAACATTTGACGCATTATTAGATTTTGGTAGGTGCGTTAATTCATAAAAAATATTTCAAATTATAAGAAATAGGTATTATGGAATAAGATTATGAATTAAGAGTAATGGTTTAAGAATAATACTAGATGAATGAATTATTTATTTTTTGGAATTAAAATATTATGTTATATGAAAAGTGAAATGTATAATTAGTTTTATTAATAAATTAGAAGGATATTTTGAATGGTGGTTTTAGGAAAATTTGATATTTTGATTAAGGGAAGGTAACCCTTAATTAGTGCCTACTATTATGAGAATGATTTTTAGATAATGATATGTCAGATATGAACAAGTAAAATGGACAGTAAATATTACAGAGAAATAATTATTAAAAAATAGTTATATGAAATAAAGAACCAAAATTAAAAATCCTTTGATATAAATAATGTGTCTAGTAATCACTGGAATAAAGAAGACTTCATTTTTTCCAGAAGGATTTAAATTTATTTTGGTAGTTATCAGGGTTCAAGGGAATATAAAATAAGGGTATTCACATGATTGGAATCTGAAAACCTAGAGATATTTGTGATATATGGGGGATTAATGTTCATATGATTTCATGTTATTATTTCAAAATCATTGTATTTTCATATTTCAGAAAGGTTATGTTGTAAACCATTTATTTTATAATTATGTTAATATTTGGATGATGTTTTTAAGATAAATGTGTTATCTCAACACATTAGTATTTATTCATATTGTATTACATCATATACCTACATTGTGTTTATGATAACTAAAGACAAATGGGATGGAATATCACATATCTTAAGATCTTTTTGTAATTTAGGAATTAAAATTCACATTATATATTAGATAATGAAGTGATTTGTGTCATGTATCAACAAGTGGTGAGGTTGTCCTAAAATCATGAAAGTATATCATTTCATGAAAATTCATCAGCTTTATGAAAATGATATCGAAATAAAACGTTGTCCTATATACCTTGATTTTGTGGAAACCAATTTTATTTATAAATAATAATAGATTTATGACTTCAAGGCCCTCAAAATTTCAATGATCATTCACATATTTGGGATTTATGACCTCAATTAGTGCATATAAATATTTCTTCATTTCCACTATGACATTGTTTTCACTTCCCACTTATGTTCCCTTATATGAAAAACATGTTATGTAATACATTGGATTACTATAACTTTTCCAACAATCCCTATTCCTAAGGATTTTTAGTATTAATATATTCACTGTGGGTTTGCATGAAGGGCTATTTGACGTATTAACCATTTGATATCCCAAATTAATTTATGTGGAAGAAATCATTTTAAGGGGTTAAAATGTAACAACATGGGATTTTGTAAAAAAATTTCGAATTTTTTTAATCTTCTTGATATTTTTCATTTATCACAACACTAAAAATATTTTATTTTACATTATAGAACTATTTATGTGTTGCATTACATTAAAAAACATGTTAATTATGCACTACATGAAACAGAAATCTTAGTTTTCACTACGTGGAAGACCGAGTTTAGTTTACATTTCTCTCAATACTCACATTACTTGATTGCTTGTTTAACACGCAATGATCTATTGTTTCCAAATAACAATCCATTGTTTTAATATTATTATTTAATAAGATATAACATTACAAGTAAATTAATGATTATATCACTAACTACCTTGTTTTTAATTCATTACTTACCTATTAATAATAAAATAATATAGTAACCAAATTAATGTAAAGTGATGACATTATAAAAAAATATTTTCCTGTTAAAAAGATCGTTTATCATAATAAGACAAATTAATTACTAATATTGAATGATTTCAACTAATTTTAATTGTAATATATTCAAAAATTTATTTTTATTTATTCCTCCAATTGATTTTATATTCAATATATTAGAACATATCCAATATTAAACATAAAAACAAATATTTTCATAAAATTCATTTTACCAGCACGTAATGGAGAACATAATATATATAATAATTTTTTGAAATATAATAAATATAATATTCCATAATAAATATAAAATTTTAAATTAGAAAATAAAAATTTGGTTTTGGTTTTTTTTGTTATCTGTGATTTTTATTTTTTTAATGAATATTGACAAATACAAAACATTTAATCAAAACTGTTATTTTTCCTAATTTATTTATAAGGATAAATTATAATTTTAATTAATTTTGAAATTTATTAAGATAAATTTTTTACATGATTCCAAATTATGTCACCGAAATCAATTTCACATTGATATTGGTTATAAAAACCAAGAAATCTTTTGTTCTTTTATACATTAAAACCATGCATTGTCACCCCATATATGGGATTAAATTTATATTAATTTATGATATTTATTTGTTTTGAATTTGGAAAAATGGATTTAATAATTGGAATCAGAGTAATTTATAATGTATAAAATGTTAAATTTAGTTTTTACCCAATATATTAGAGAATGTCAAAAAAAATTGTTACAACGATTTGGGTTGAATTATGTTTTATAGGGGACTAAATAATTACCTTAAGGCCTAATAAACCCTATAAAGTTTTCTTAAATACATGTTTTTGAAATATTTATACCCTCTCCTCCCATTTTAATAATGTTTTCAACTATTGGTCCAACATGAAATAAAAAAATGTGGGTGGGGATACCTTTTTTCAAAAATATTACAATAGTGCCAGTTCTTCTCCACTATAAATGGTTTCTTCTCCTCAAACTCCCTCACACCTCTCAAGCCACTATAGATCGACCAAAATATTCCTAAATAGATAAAAAAAATTCCAAACCTAATAATTTAATTTTTAATTTACACATAATGAAATCCATGGTTTCCATTATGTGCAAACCAAAAGGAATTACCCAAAAAAGTGGTTACATCTTTTCTCAAGCTCTTTATTTTATTTTCATTCTACAACACCTAAAATAAGATTATTCCATGTCTTTTCAACAAAAATAGAATCATATATATACATATATGTTTTTATATAATGTTTTCTACCTAAATTTTAACACACCACTGCCTAATAAGTAACAATCTTATCATAAATGTACGATAAACTACCACCTCACAAAATGTAGATCGTTCCTTTTTTAAATTACAATATTTAAATTATGGGAATTATGATGTAAAATATATTTATATATGATATATAATTTTTAATCATGGTTTTTCATTTATTTTATAACATAGTTATTTATTAATTCCATTGTATGTAAACATGATAACATCGTTTTGGAAAATGTGGACTACCTCCCCATCAAATCTATGTGATTCATTCACATGATACATGGAATGTATAAAGGATAGATTTAATTATAATTAAATGTAATAAAAAACATATATATGATATTCCTAAATTAATTAAATGTCTATAAATATAATATAAACTATTTTATTATATCATTTCACACACTTATAATGTGATAACATCGTTCGTGGGATAGTGGACTACCACCTACATGACATGATATGATTCATTATATGTCAAAAATACTATATTGATAAGTACAAAAGTTAAATAATAAAGAATTTATGACATAATTATCATTATCTAAATATTAATGGTACTTACCATCTTTCCACAATGATAATTTTGAAATGGGAACGTTACTCATGGTTGTGTACGACCTATAATCTCTATGCTTGTAACGTTGATTCATTTTATAAAAATTCATTAATGATTGGTATTAAAATTATTGTTAATGCATAAATATATTATGTATTTAATTACTGTTACTTTGGAAATTTTTATTTAATTACCCCTTTGACAATGGTTAGTGATCCAATGTCATTTTTTACACACGAACCAAACATGGTCAAAACAGTCGACACAAACATAATTGTTTATGTAGTTGGATAAAACATTGTAATAAGTGATTTAAAAGTAATAATAAACTATAAATATGTTATGAATAATTTAATTAATTAACTTAATTAAATATTTCCAGAATACAGTGATTCATGAGACCCGTAAATCTCATTGTTAGGGAATTTCATCTCAGTTTTTATTTCCAAGAGATACATGCCTTGTTCACCTCAAACTTCTTATATGTGGTATGTATACTAACCATATATTTATTATATGTATATTATAATTAAATTTATGGGTATTTATATTTCCATTTGATTATAGTTATTTCAGGGGATTTATTTTAAAGTAGATACCCAATTGGTGAATAAAATTCGTCTTATTTTTTTCCATGAGACACATTCCGTGTTTCTCACCAATAACTTACTATGTTTATTATATAATAATTTCGAGATAGAAAATATGTAACTTAATTATATAAATTATGTTTTAATCAATATATAATTTAAATTTTTATATTGGTATTATAATTCCAATTTAACAAGTGGGAAGAGTGTATTGAAACAATCTCTTCATTTTTCGAGATTATTTATGATTATTATTCCTTTGATGAAATATTATGATCCAATTCTAAATAAAACTAATATCGTATATTATAAACTATAAATTCATTATATAATCCTGTAATACCCCAATATTTCATATTACGTTATTTCTTTAAAGTAATTCAATAACTTGCACAATACACAACACCGAGTTCTAGCGCACCATGACTTACCAAACAAGCTGTTCAAAAGCGGTTATGAATAGTATTAACTTAATATGGAACATTATATAATCCTTATAATTTTAGAATCCATATTATGAGTTTCTTAGACATAATTTAAGAACAAATATATTTTTTCAAATTAAAGAAGTATTTTTGAAAAAATGTAATTTTACCGCCTTTTAATGGAGAAGCCTTTTTAAATCCAATAATTGAAAATTTATATATTAAATTTGAAAAAATAAACATCTTATTTAGAATCAGGACATAATAATTTAGTTTGAATAATGTTTTGGGGTTTTTCTGATAACATTCATATTTGGGTGAATAGTGAAAAATACTATATTTTAATTAAAAACAATTTTTTTAATAAAAATAATTTATATTGATAAATTATAAATTTTATTGTTTTGTAAGTATAAAAAGATTATATTTTTACCATTTAATCAAATTTTGGTCATTTTAAGTAATTTCACATTGAAATTGGTCATAAAAAAGTGTCAAACTTTTGATAGCTATTATTTCCTAAAAATACGCCTTTTGGTTTTGACAGTCGGAATTAATTTTAAATTAATAAATGAAAGATTTATGTTTTGAATTTGAAAAAATATAATTAATATTTTGATTCTAAATATTAAAATTATCTTAGGGTGAAATTTGGGTACTTTTCTGATAACTTTCATATTTTGATGAATAGTGAAAATTACTAAATTTTAATTAAAAACAACTTTTTTAATAGAAATAATTAATCGGGATAAATTATGAATTTGAGTGATTTTAAAGTATAATTATATTATAATTTCACAATTTAATCCTATGATGGTCATTGGACATAATTTCATATTTAAACTGGACATAAGACAATGTCAATCTTTTCATAGTTATTATATGTTAAAAACACACTTTTTGTTTCGACAAAAGGAATTAATTTTAAATTAATTTATGCCACTTCTGTGTTTTGAATTTAGAAAAATTGATTCAATATTTATAATCAGGAGGATCAAACTATGTAAATAAGCAAATTTTATTTTAATACATTTTGATTAATTACTTCGGTAAATATTGTATTTACCATGGTTAAAGGGTAAATATGATAAAAAGGGTAAAATATAATATTATAATAATAGTAAATTAAACTAAAACATGTCCTAACCCAATGTTTTGATACATGTCCGACCATGGGAATCTTTGGGTCGATTTTGGGTCCCCATTGAGCCACTTTTTAGTAATAATGATACTTTATATTAATTAAGTTAAAGTAAATACAAAAATGACATAAGAGTATATCTTTTAGAAATTTTTTTTTTACATAGGGCGATATATGTTATAATTTTGACGATAAATATTAATTAGAATGAAAAAAAAATTTCCTACATCGTGGTATTTGTTTTATAATTTTTAGATATCTAATAAACTAAATTATTTATGACATAATAATGATGTATTGTTTAGCTCTTTAATAAATGATTTAAATAAATAAGATTATAAAAACTAAAATAATACCCAAAACCTATCAAATTATTTTTGGATTATTTTATTTTGATCATTAGTCATCCTATATTCGATTTTAATGAGTTTTGGACCTTTAGAAATAGAATATCATTATATAATAAAATAATATTTTCAATCCTTCATAAAGAGACCCTCCTCCTGCTTATAAATGGACACCATTTCTAACTAATACCCCACACCTCTCAAGCCTTTTTTTCTCGTCCAGACTCTTCCCAATTAAGCTCCCTACATCCCTATACTCCTCCTAGAAGCCTTACCTTATGAAAAAGGCACTTCAAGAGTCCTTTTTGGTTCAAACCAATGGGAGTTACCCAAATTAAAGGCAATGATTTCTCTTAGATTATTTTCTTTTATTTTACTTCTTCAAGGCCTAAACTCTTATTATTCATTTCTTTTGTAAAAACAACCATATATTCAATATACTAGGATATTTTAATGAGACGAATTCAAACTAAACTTACACACACCTCCATATAATGGGTGAAGAAGATAATGTTTATGTGGATGGCATCCAAATGCCTCACGAAACGATGATTGTTCAATTATATCCTACCACCTCTCGTTGTGGCCATTATGATGGAACTATGATTAAATATGATATTATTGACATTAATTTTATATATAATCTTCTTTAATTCCATTTTATAGCATACCATTATTCATTTCATGTTGTATATATATACGATAATTTTATTTGAGGAAGTGCAGACTACCGCCCCTCAAACTGATATGACTCATTCATACCATTCATGGAATGTATAAAGGATGGTGTTAATGATCTTATTTAAAATATATAAGTTATTATGTTATACTGGAATAATAATACACCTATGTTTTATTTGGTTTTGATTCATTTTAAAATTAAAAATGAAATGGAAGTAGAGTTTGTGCGTACATATGGATTAATGTCTCCACAAATGCGATGAGATTCATTTCCCCATCATATCCATTCAAGACTAATTTTCATTTTATGGTTAAAAATAATGTTTAATGGAATAATATCATTCTATATATAAATCAAATATATCAAATTCATAACAAATATTACTTACGTAACCAAGCCTAAAAAGGAGAACGACTCAGCTAACACCAAAACACCGATAATACTAAAAGGCATTATTAGAAGATCATATATGATATCCTATTAATGTATATGACTCTCTAATAATTTAACAACAATTATTTCACCATTATACAGGAGGTTAACCTGCCATATAACAAGGAAATGTATAAGGTATTGAGTTTTCATCTCACTCCTTATTCCTATGAGATTCGTGCCAAATTGCCACTATTAAATTTTGTGTGGTGAATGTACTAACCATAATTGTATTCATTGTGTAATACAATTTAATTCATGTGTATTTATATATTCATTGTATGATTCCTTTATCATGGTGTGTATGTTTTGTATGTTACCAAATTGGTAAGGGTTAATTTCACAATCTCATTGTTATCTGAGGTTGTTTTTACGTAAGTATCTAATGTGACATATTTATTCTCCATGTCCATGTTTCATGAATGAGTTTTCAAAGAGATTATTTTAACTAACATTTTTATAAACACATCATTTCTAATGTTTTAAATATTTATTCTTCGAAATATTTCTCATTAATTTCCATGTATTCAAAATGGTTTTCAAGGATGTATTTATATAGGCATGAATGTTTTTAAAATTTTAATTCCACTCAAAAGTTTCAAAGTGGTATGGAACACTTTGAATCAATAACGTCTTTAAATGTCTTCCTCTCTATATTGTGTGACTTTTAAATGCTTTAATGAAAAGGGGATAGTTCTATCAAACTGTTTTACAAATCGTTTTAGTCTATGTCCACATCGTTTGATGGATTTTAAACTTTTATGAAGATGTTTTATTATGATAAAAATCATCCATATTGTATTGATGGTTTTGTGATATGTTTGACTATGGATGAGTTATTTTTATACCATTAATGGTTCAGGGATAATGTATTGACATTTCGTATGATAGTTTTAATATGATTGTTTATGTTATGTTTAAACCTTATCATATGAGGAATACATTGGACTTAGTAAGTGACGGGTGGAGCCCACTATAACTCCTCGATGCATCTGTAGGTCTCGTGAGACAAACTAGTGTCTTGGCACAAGGCCTTGAGAAAATCTTATTTGTAGTCTTGGCACAAGGCCTTTACAATGTGGTTATGATAGTCTGTCATTACGAATTCCATCAATATGAATGTGGTTAGTGATATTTCATGTGATTATTCAACTTGTAGAATATCTTTGTGAATAAGTAAATGGCATTACATCATTTTATTTCTTCTGTATTATACTTATGTTCAAGTTTAAAAGGCTTTTTTTTAGTTATAAATTGCCACAAATGTTTATGCCTATTTATAAAAGTTTCCGCTGTATTGTAATCCTTACTGAGCATCTGAGATCAACACTTTCTTTGATTTAATTTTTTCCAAGATTCCAATAAGTTTATTGTGATTGATATGTAGGGTTAAGACAAGGGAATAACGGAATACATAAAGGTTTATCTATGTTGTATTGTATGTTATAAAGTGTAATGTAACATTCATGTATGTAATCTAATTTCCATGACTGCTAAACTAATCGGTCCTTCATGAAATGATTCCTTGTAATCATGCCAATGTATTAAAATAATTCACTGACTCTGGGTAACTGGGGTTGGGGCGTTACATTTGATATTAGAGGATGTTTAGCAACAATCGTGGAAACTAGATTTAGATAAACTATTATTAGAGCACATTACCGTAAGACAGAATTTGTGGATTAGTATAGAAAAAAATCCTAGAATTTTGTTATTTTAGTGATTTTGTGATTTTTACAAGAAATACATCCCTATCTGGATATGAGCAGGTAGAGGAAGCTCTGGAATATATGTACCTAGGGGTAAAACCCGAAAACTCCGCTTTGAGCTAGATTCAAACGGTAACTAGTGGACGACAATGGGCCTTACTTCATTCTTGGTTATGAATCTCCTGGGGGATATTCTTAGGATAATTTTCATTTTCATTACAAACCATTATGAAGGATTATTAGTATATACTTACTCAAAGAAAACATTTTTATGATTACAGATTCTATCCACAAACTGTTCAGTTTACCTTTGGTATTTTAAAAGTTTGTAATTCAAATTCATAAATTGACCAATATTATGCCATTTTATAGAAATAGTGCCCAGTTGAAACAATGTGAACTCCATCAATACATATGATCCAATGAGTATGAAGGATCATATCTTCCATGTTATTAATCCATCATTTAGAAGGGAAATGGTCTCTCGTGTTTTCTCACCATATGAAGAAATAATATCATGTGTTAATAAGACAAGTAAAGAATTCTCTTTGTCCATTGGATTTGAAGGGAATCAAGAGAAGAAAATGATGGAAGAGAGAAAGATTCATAAAGGGAAGGGGGAAAAGAATAATTTTCCCATATGTGATAACAGTGGGAAGAAACACCTTAGAACTTTACTGAAGGGAATGGGAGTTTGTTATAAGTGTGGAAAAAAGGACACCATGTACGTGTTTTCAAGGGTAAGAAAAAGGTTTCAAATGTACAATTCTTCATCTGCAAAGAGTTGAGACACTACGTGAACCAATGTCAAAATCATCAGAGTATTCCCAAAATGATACTAGTGGATAATAATAAAGTTATGATACTACCAAATATGATGAGGAATGATTATAGTTCTTATGTTTTTATTATAGAATTATGTCATTTGAGTGTTGTGTCAACAATGTACTAATTATAATAATTATAAAGTATATAAGGATTGTGCTGCAGTACTATTTCATTAAGGACTTGAGATTTTGTGGAACCAAAAAAGTGACTCTATAGCAGGTTAATGTTTTAGAAAATATAGGGTTATGAAAATGATAAACCATAATATGTTTCTGATACCTTGGTAGGGTTTTTGAAATAATACATGATTGAATTTGATAAATTATATTGGATATAAATGATTACCTTGAAACTGATTAATGATTTGTATATTCCATCATTGTTGGAGTTTAAAAAAAATTTGGATAGAAGGAGTATATCTAGTGTTATATCAGTAATATGGTATCAATAATGTAATCAATAAGGTTTTATGGTAATTCAGGATGTTGCAGTGTTTTAAAATAATACATGATGGAGATGTTCAAATGTTATTATGTGGTAAAAAGGATCTTCATTCTGTTTACCTTCCTTATAAATTTTGGTCTATGAGTTTGTAAATAAGTATTTTGGATAATTATAGTTTGATATTATTTTTGGATTTCAATAATAGGACAACCTAGAGGTCAGGTGGCAACTTGTTGCGTCCGAAAAGGCCGTGAGACTTGAACCTGCAAATGAAGGGCGACAAGGGTGTATCACCTACCACTGGACCACGTGATATCTTGGATTGAATAATATAGTCTTTTTTTTAAAAAAAATTGGTAGATAAATTATAAATTCTTTTTTAACCCTATAAGAATAGGATAAATAGAATATTATTTTTAAGATATATTATCTTTTAGAGTGTACTATGAGTTTGTGGTAGAAATTAGTTAAAGGATGGGACTCTACATGTCAAGTATATATTTTTCTTCTTCTATTATTTTATGATGAAATTAATTCTTATACATTATTGAAGGGTTATTAATACCAAAAATGTATTATCCTAATACCATATGTTTTTTTAACTGATGTTATTTTAAATCATCCTAAATTGATGAATTTAAGGCCCTCAATTTTGCACTTGTTTGTGATTGATTACCTCAATCACTACCTATATATATTTATGTTTTTCCTCAAATTACATGTCTTTAATTGCCACCAATTTTTTCCTAATCGAGATCAAAATTTTGTGGTGACCCTTTCATTTCCCTTTTCCTCTTATTAAGACTAAATATTATTAACCTAATTTCTGATGTTGGGTTTACCAAAGGTATTTTCTATTTTTATCCTTATATTTTTGAACCATATTTTCAAATTTCGAGGAAACAATTTATTGGAGGAGGGAAGAATGTAAAACTCCAAGATTTCATATTATTTTATTATTTCAATGTAATTAAATAACTTGCACTACACACAACACCGAGTTCTACTATACCATGATTTATTAAACAAGTCTTTCAAAAGTGGTTATGAATAGTATTAACTGAATTTTGAACGTTATATATTTCTTATAATTTTATAATCCATATAATGAGATTCCTAGAGTTAATTTAACAAAAAATACATTTTTTCATATAAAAAAGTATTTTTTAAAAATACAATTTTACTACCTTTTAATGGCGCATCATTTTTAAATCCAATATTTTAATCTTTTATATATTCTATTTGAAAAAATAAACTTATTATTTAGAATCGGGCCATAAAAATTTAGTTTCAATAAAGTTTTTTTGTTTTTCTGATAACTTTCATAATTGGGTGAATAATGAAAAACACTATATTTTAAGTGAAATTTTTTTTAATCAAAATATTTTATATTGTTAAATAATACATTTTAATGGTTTGGAAGTATAAATAGATTATATTTTTACCATTAAATTCTATATTGGTTATTTTTTGAAATTTCACTTTGAAATTGGACATAAACAGTGTGTCAAACTTTTGATAGCTATTATTTCTTAAAAATATGTCTTTTGGTTTCGACAGCAGGAATTAATTTTTAATTAATAAATTCAACTATTATTTTTTTAAATTTGAAAAATAGAATTCATTTTTGGATTTCGAATATCAAAATTATCTTAGGGTGAAATATTGGTACTTTTCTGATAACTTTCATATTTTGATGAATAGTGAAAATTACTAAATTTTAATTAAAAACAACTTTTTTAATCGAAATAATTATTAGTGTTAAATTATGAATTTGTGTCATTTTAAAGTTTAATTATAATATAATTTTACCATTTAATACAATTTTTGTCATTGGATATAATTTCATATTTAAACCGGACATAAGAAAGTGTCAATCTTTTGATAGTTATTATTTGTTAAAAACATGCTTTTTGTTTCGACAACGGAATTAATTTTAAATTAATTTCTTCCACTTCTGTGTTTTTAATTTAGAAAAATGGATTCCATATTTAGAATCAGGAGGACCAAATTTTTTAAATAGGTAACATTTATTTGTAGACATTTTTAATAATTACTTCGGTATATATTTTATTTACCAAGGTTAAAGGGTAAATCTTGTAAATAAGGGTAAACAAATAATATTATAATAATACTAAATTACCCTAAAACGTGTCCTAAACCTATTGGATGATACATGTCGGACCATGGCCATCTTTGGGTCGATTTTGGGACCCCATGGAGCCACTTGTAAGTGATAATGACACTTTATATTAATAAAGTTAAAGTAAATACAAAAATGACATAAGAATATATCTTTTAGAAAAACAATTACATAGGGGTATATATGTTATCATTTCGACTATAAATATTAATTATAAAGATAAAAATATTTCCTACATCATGGAATTTTTTTTATAATTTAAACACATCTAATAAACTAAATTATTTATGACATAATAATGATGTATTGTTAACTCATTAATAAATGATTTAAATAAATAAGATTATAAAGACTAAAATAATACCCAAATCCGGTTTAATTATTTTTGAATGATTTCACTTAGATCATGAGTCATATAATATTCTACATGTACTAGTTTTGGACCTTTAGAAACCTAATATTATAATATAAGAAAATAATATTTTCAATTCTTCCGAAAGAGCCCCTCCTCCCCCTTATAAAATGACACAAGTTCTAACCAGTTCCTAACAACTATCAAGCATTTTGGCTCATTCAACCTCTACCCAATAAAGCAACCTACATCCATATCCTTCTCCTAGAAGAATTACCTTAGGAAGAAGGCACTTCAAGATTCCTTCTTAGTTCAAACCAAAGGGAGTTACCCAATTTAATGGTAACAATTTCTCTTAGCTTTTTTTATTTTATTTTACTTCTCCAACCCCAAAACTCTTCTTATTCATTTTTTTTGTAAAAACACCAGTATAATAAATATACTAGGATATTTTTATGATAATTTTTAGAACTACCCTTTCACACACCTCTATCTAATGGGTGAAGAACATAATGTTTCTCTGGATGGAAACGAAACGCCTCAGGAAATGATGATTGTTCAATTATATCCTACATCCTATCATGGTCACCATTATGATGGAACAATAATTCAATATGATATTAATGATATATAGTTTATATATAATCTTCTGTAACTTTATTTTATAGCATTACATTATTCTTTTCATGTTGTATATATATACGATAATTTCATTTGAGGAAGTGCGGACTACAACCCCTTCAAAGTGATATGACTCGTTCATACCGTACATGGAACGTATAAAGGATGGTATTAATGAACTTAAGTAACATATATAAGATATTATATTATACATGAATAATAATATACCTATGTATCATTTGGTTTTGATTCCGTTTAATATTAAAAATGAAATGGAAGTAGCGTTCGTGCGTACGTACTGATTACGGTCTCCACGAACATGATGATAATCATTTCCCCATCATATCCATTCAAGACTAATATTCATTTTATGGTTAAAAATAATGTTAAATGTCATAATATCATTCATTATATAAATAAAATATATCATATTCATAAAAAACATGTCCTATGTAACCAAGCATATAAAGAAGAACGAACCAGTTAACACCAAAACAACGATAATACTAAAAGGAAATAATAGAAGATAATATATGATATCATATTAATTATATGACTCATGAATAATTTAATAAAAATTATTTCACCATTATACTAGAGGTTAACCTACCCTCTACCATGGAAAATTACAAGGTAAGGGGTTTTCATCTCACTCCTTATTCCTGTGAGATTCATGCCATATTTCCATTATTACCTTTTGTGTGGTGTATGTACTGCCCATAATTGTATTCATTGTGCAATAAACATTAATTTATTTGTATTTTCATATTCATTGTATGATAACTCTTTCATGGGGTGTATGTTTTGTATGTTACCAAATTGGTAAGGGTTAAATTCATAATCTCATTACTATCTGAGGTTGTTTTTACGTAAGTATCTAATGGGACATATTTATTATCCAGGTCCATGTTTCATGAAAGAGTTTTCAAATGGATTCTTTTAAGACTATTTTTTTTACAAAAACATAATTTCAAATTTTTTAAAAATTTATTCTTCGAAATATTTCTCATAAATGTCCATGTCTCCAAAATGGTTTTGAATGATCTATTTTTATGGGCATGAATGTTTTTAAAATGTTAATTCCATTAAAAAGTTTCAAAGTGGTATGGGGAACTTTGATATAAACATTCCTTTCAATGTATTCCTTTCTAAATTGTGTGAATTTTTAATGTTTTGATGAAAAACGGATATTTCTCTCAAATAAATTTACAAATCATTTTCATCTATTTCAATAACCTTTGATGTATTTTAAAATTTAATGAAAATGATTTATTATGATAGAAATCCTCCATATTGTATTGAAGGTTTTGTGATATTTTGAATATGGATGTGTTATTTTTATACCATTCATGGTTTAGGGATAAAGTATTAATATTTATAATGATATTTTTAAAACGAATGTTTATGTTATGTTTAAACTGTTTAATATGAGGAATGCATTGGACTTAGTAAGTGACGGGTGGAGCCCGCTATAGCTCCTCGATACATCTGTATATCTCATGAGAAAAACTAGTGTCTTGGAACAAATACTTGACTAAATATTATTTATATTCTTTGAACAAGGCCTTGATTATGAAGTTATGATAGTCTGGCATTATGCATTCAATCAATATGAATGTGGTTAGTGATATTGCATGTGATTATTCTACTAGTAGAATATTTTTGTGAATAAGTAAATGGAATTACTTCATTTTATTTTTTCCATATTATTTTGATGTTCATTTTTAAAAGGATTTTGTTTTAGTTATACATTTCCTTAATTGTTTATTCTTATTTATGAATCTTTCCACTGTATAGATATCCTTACTGAGGATCTGAGCTCACCCCTTTCTATGTTTTATTTTTCCAAGGATTCCACGAACTGTATTGTGATTGATATGCAGGGTTAATCCAATGGAATAATGGCGTTCATATAAGGTTTTTATGTGGTTTTGTATGTTATAAATTCTAGTGTAACATTCATGTTTGTAATATATTTCCCAAGACTACTAAACAGATCGGTCCTTTTGGACTTGATTCCTTGTAATCATGCAAATTTATTAAAATAATTTACCGACTCCGGGTAACTGGGGTCGGGGCATTACACATCATGTATTAGTGCCATTTTCCCACCGTTTGGTACAAAATGTGATTAGGAATGTTTATGAAATAAAATATGTCTCTACCTCTCTCTTGAGTCAGAAATTTGTGGTCATTAGAAACCATGATTTTTTAAAAAAATCATAATATTCTCAATATTTTAATATGTTATGAATATATTTTAAAATAAAATATTCCAATTATTTTTCAAAAAATAGATTATATGTTTTCGAAATATTTAAATGAAATGGTTTTAAAAATGTTTTCAAACTTTATTTATATGTATTCACGGTGTTTTAAAATTAATTGTTTTTAAAATATATTTAGGCCTTATTTATAAGGTTACATGATCATTTTGAAAGAAAATAATTAATAGAATGATTTTTCAATGAAAATTATTTAAATGATTTCTTATCTTCCTTTATATTTTTCAAATTATTTTCATGGGAAAAAGTTTCAATTAAATTCAAGATTATTTTATATGTTTTAAAGGGAAATGAGTTTCAAATGGATTTCATGATTATTTTATAAATTTTAAAGGGAAGTGGATCTAAAACAATATTCATGCTTCTTTTGTATGTTGTAAAGGGAAACATGTTTTAAATATTTGTTTCAATCCTTTTTTCTATGTTTCAAAGTATTTCCAATGAAAATGGGTTTCAGTTGGTTTTATATTTGAAAATGTGTCTTTTATAGAAAAAAATGATATTTTACTTAATGATCTTTTTCGAAATATATTTCAAAATTATATTCCTTATAAAATGACATTAGTTGGTGTTACTCATTCAATTCTATATAATGATCCAAATTTACCCCCCATATTCTTTCTATGATTGGTTTATGATTTTTTTGTAGTGATTTTTAGGATAACCCATTTCAATTTCACAAGTTATGAGTTACTAAAACACATTCATGTTACATGGTTTATATTCTTATGATACACATTTCAAAAAAAAAATGGGTTGTACCGTGATAAATTATTATGAAACATTCTTCTTTTCATCACTAATTATAGTATTATATTAATATGAAAACTATATATTTTCTATTGGTCATGGTATGATTATATTTTTAATATTCCCATTTTATTTCATTTGATATGATATTATTGTTTATGATTTGGTGTCACATGTATGTATTATTTCAATATAATATGGATGGAAACTATATCTTCGCACATTCATTGAGTAATGATGAATTTTCTGTAATTTAACAGTGTACATTGGGGGGAATACCAAGCACAAAACAAGAGGTTACCCAAGAGAAAATCCCTACCCCAAAATAAGTGGGTACAGCTGAGGACAACCTACACCAAAATATGAGGGTACATGGGAGGGAATCCCAATCCCAAAACAAGAGGGAAAACTAGATGGAATCATAAGTACGAAGTATGTACACTTGTGATTAACCCAATCCTAACATGTAACAAATTTCTTGGTAGGTAGCCTGGATATTGGGATTTATATTATAATATTTCATCCATAACTCATAGTCTTATTATTATATTATTATTTCATGAATCATGGTCATTATTTCATTTTCATTCATTTATTATAAACTGCAAATATTTTTCACATAATTCATTTTTTTTCATTTCATACTTGTAGAATATCATTTTCTAATGATTGTGATCACATTCTCATACCCATAGCTTCATGATATGCTTTCAGGTTCCCCATATTTATCATTACTAAAAATTTGATCTTCATCCATCCTTATGTTTCCCATCCTCATGTTATAAATAATGGGTTTTAATTATAAATAATAAGTATGAAGATCATTATGAAAAAAATTCAAAATATTTCACTGAGTGAGAATATTTTTTCCATATTTCCAAATGCTCAAAACTAATACATACATTGGGAGTCTATTTTTGTAATGTCTTATGTATTCAAAAAAATTATTCACATGCCTATGTACATTAGTAATTGTTTTTATTGTAAAATATCCCTCTAAAATCATGTAATTAAATATTATTTTTATTCGTGGATAAATAATTATATTAAATATGTAATGGAGATGTTTTGGTACACTCATAAAATTTATATTCTATGTTAAAACTCTATGAAAACACATTTTTCCATTAATAGATGTAACTTATTTTTGACTATTTTACATAATTGTTGTTGTATAAACATTTCTTGGAATTATAATAAATTATAAAGAGTTCTGATTCAAAAAATGGAATATATTTTCCCAAATTTAACACACATTGATACATTAATTTAACTAAAAATTTATCCACCATGCGGCATGATAAAGATAGGTTTTAAAGTGAAATTGATCAAAAGATTATAATGTTTTCATACAAAGTTTCAAAATGAAATTGATTCTACTAAAATTAATTTTATTAATTTATATATAATTGTACTAAATATTCTTTGAATTCTATTTTAAAAATAATTTAACAATATATATAGTTTGAAAAAAAATTGAATTAAAATTTAGTATTTTTCAGTGTTCGTCAAAAAATAAATCTTTTTAGAAAAAGACAAAAATTAAAAACTATACTATATATATATTACTCAATAAAAATTGAATCTTGTATTTTAAAATTTAATTTATAAATGTGTGACAAAATTGTTTTAAAATAATTGTTCCCTGGAATGGTGCCAAAAACTGACTTTAAAATATAAATATTCTTTTGTATAAAATTATATTTTTTATTATTTATGTTATAATTAACACATAAGTTGAATGTTAAATAGTGTATTGAATATATAATATAATCCATTCACTAAAATAATTCATCAAATGTGGATAGTTTAATTTATTGATATAAAATGTCTTTGTGAATAAAAAATAGTTTCTTTAAAATTGAATTTATTTATTTATATATAGTTTTAACATTAAATAAAAATATTTCGTTACCAAGGATTTAATTTAAAAAACATGCATAATTTTATTATTATTTATTTATTTGTTTTCATTCCCAATATTCAATGTCTAGGAGATAAATATAATAATATTTTAATAATATATCTGGTTTATTTTAAACTAAGTGTCACATGTAGTAGAAGTTATGCTCTATGTTGCTTATAAAGACTTATCATTTTTTACTATCACTCAATGAAATCCATACACTAGTTTTAAGGGATCCAAAAACATATATTCATAAAAATATTGTGTGATACATTATACCACCCATAAAATTATTTTTTCTCATAAAATGATAATGTGTTATAAAAGGTTCAAAAATTGAATGATCCATTCATAGAAAAAGACATAGTAAAATTGAATAATATAATATTAATTATAATTATAATGTTGGAAACATAACATTTATCCAATGGAATCCATATCTAGGATTACAAATTGGATAACATATGTGGTATGTAATGAATTGGACATGGAGGGAAACATAAATTATTATATATAGTGATACATATCGCTGATCATTAAAGAGTGGTTGATCCAGTAAAATTTAGTAACCACAAAACTATAAATATGTGATTATATAGGGGACAATTTGGTTCCTTAAAAATAAATATCCAAGGCTAACAATTTTTTTCACAATCCTTTTATAGAAGTTGAAAAAATTTCATAAGAATATATACATACATGATTTCATTCTATTTAATTCCCACAATCCAACCATTTTATTCTTCCTTGATAAATTTATAATTCATATATTAATCCACTGAATTAAGGTCACTTTTTATGTCATTAAAAACTAACGTATCATAATGTCAATAGATAGATTGATATGCCTATAAAGATTCATCCTTAAACATTACATAATCTTTTTTTAAGTCTATAATTTGACTTTATTTTCCTTTGAGGGTCTTATCAAGTTTATAGATTTATATAATTGGGCCATAAATTAACATAGAAATACGAATATTACAATTTAGACACTTTTATTCACCATCAATTTTTTTCATAGATAAAAAACATTGAAAATGAAACATGGTTTTATTTCATGTTTCATCATCAACACTTATCATTAATACCATACTTAACTATATTCTCCATTTAATAATGTGAAAAATATTTAAAATTTGGGATTAGAGTATAAATCTCAATAAGGGATACAGAAATAATGAAATTTTTATTTCATTCAAAAACATGTAAACTATGAATAAAATATCATAATGTTATATGTTCAACTCTAAGAAGTATAATATACACTTCACTAAATATAAGATCATTTCTTTCCTATTTTTTAATCAAAATATTACCATAAAACCCATATAAAGAAACATATAACATATAAAGATAAATTCATACTCAATAATATATAAATGTAATATCTATACAGTCAACATCCACACATATAACTCTTAAAAAATAATAGACATACAAGAAACGTCAATACCATATTAATTGTTGGTTATAATATTTCCACACACAAATAGATTATCACATAACCACCCATCATTTATTTATCATGTAATTTCCCATATTTTTAACATCACATAACCACCCTTCATATTTTGATGTACCATTACATAATCCAAACACATAAAAGTTTACAATTATCAATATTACTTTCAAAAAATTTCATTTTCAATCACATGAAATGATTTCATGATATTGAAATAGTCAACCCACATTCAAAAACATTTTAATTAAAAAAATACCCAAAAATTGAATAATGTAGTTATATTCCAATGATATATTATTAAGATATATATGTGAATTGAAATATAAAATAAATGTTACGGCGGTAGAGGAATCATTGTCACTGCATATTATAAAAAACACTCTTTTTTTCTTGCTGTAATGATATTTAAACTCCTCATATAAAATGATTAATTTTTAAAAAAATTAATAAATTGAAAATATATATATTAATTACCATGTATAATTATTTTATTTCCATATAACTATATATATAAATCATTATTATGATGTAGAGATTTGATAATTAAATTCATAATTGTTCATGGTATCCCATATCAATTTGAACATTTATATATAAATCTCCATGAATTATAAAATATTCCAAAATTATGAATAACATTATTATAGCAGAAATATTTATTTTAAATTCTATAGTAGTTGTATATACACCTTAAAATAGAATAAATGTGAATACTATTAGGGAAAGTCTCAATAAAAGGATATCGATATGAAGTCCCTTACCTCGAGTGTGAATATTCTCATGTGTTATTTATCATCATGAATAATTAACATAGGTCAATTTATACTTTATTTTAGAACAATTTTATTTTTCATTATTAATTTTATATCACTTTTTATCTTGTCATACAAATTTAATTATTCGTTATTTTCATATCAGATGTTTTCCGAGATACAGTACTTGAGTAGAAAATTACTTTGGTATGATGTGAATAGTACATGTGGCCATACTTCCATAATATCAACAATAATATTCTTGAAATAATAATAAAATTTATTTATAAATTTTACGTTTAATTACCTTTCATATATTTGGATATTAATAATAGAACAATGTTACAATCATGGAGACAGTAAGTCCAACATATACATTAGTAACATTTTCAATTTTTATTGATCACTATAGAAAGAAGGTATGTCTTATTTTATATTTCCAGAATAATAATAACAAAATTATTATCATATTAATAGTTTAAATATTTTTGTATACATTTTTTTTGTTACGTGGTGATTAAAAATGAATCACATTGTTTTGTGGATGTGATAGTTCACAAGTACAGACAAATGACATTATCATTTTTATGTCCATGGAAAGTAACAACGTAAATGATATAATATTATATTATAATAATAAATTTGTAATAAATATAACTTACTATTTTAGATTTCATATATATAACCATTTTTCATAAATGTAAATTAAAAAAAATCCATATCATTTCGCGAGGCAGTAGTCTGTCGTACATAGAAACAAAAAAGTAAATTTCCCTTTTGATGAAACCAGAGACAGATTTAGGTGATGATATTTACATAATAAAATCTCAGAATATTTATTCTATTGGATTTATTATATCATATTTTTTTTAGGATATTCGAATAAAGTGGAAGAATAAATGAAATATAAACAGTTAAATAAATACAAGACCATTCCCTCGGTTGATCAGATTTTTTAATATCTTAACTACTATATAGAGGTTTTTATTCCTAAATTAATGATTCAAGAATGTGGGGAGGGACTCTAGGAAGGGTTTTGTGTAGATATTGGTTGATAAAATGGTTCTGGAAGTGTGAGTAATAGAGAAGAGTGGGTTCCATTTATAGGAGAGGAGTGGGGATCCTTTGGAAACTATTAAAATATTAAAATAATATATATTATTTTTTTCATCCAAATGACTCTAACCAATGTTATATATAATATTATATAGGTATATAATGAAATAATTTCAGAAACTAATTTTTATACATTTTTTGATATCATTTTTGAATATATCTTATCTATTTTCCCTTAATTAATCAATTTCAATTTTTACTGTGGAAACGACATTTTAAATATTTAAATGTTTTAAATTTTAATAAAATGGGATAAATTTACCATAAATTTACACATTATGAACTTTTATGTATTATAATATTCATTTTTTAATTTTAATTTTTGTTATTATTTTTAAATAATTTAATAAAATATTATTTTTAAAATGTATCAATACGGTTAATTTTGACACTTTTTGATTCATTGAATTTAAATTAAATCTAAACAGGGAGATAACATCGAAAAATTCCATTCACTAGACATTTGATATGTAATACTATCCATGATAATTCGTGTAATACCCTAATAAAATCTAATTATATTTACATTAATAATTTTCATATCATATATTTGATACTTTGATTAATAAAATAATTATTTTATCTCTTTTTTGTGAATATTTATAATAATTATTTGATCAATAAAAATAATATATAATTTCCCATGAATTTAGTAATTCCAATATATATCTAGAGAGTATTTATTAGATAAGTTATATCATATTTATCACTATATTAAAATAATAATTATTATGTTAAATTATAGGTTCACATGTTGTCACATTCTTTTGATTTAATTATATTTATATCACATTCACTGAAAGATGTACATTAAATAAGAGAATTCATAACTTAAGGTTAAATTTTATGATTTTATTCATTCAATTGAATTTTATCAGGAGTTAGGGTAATGTAATTAGACTGATAATATTATTTATTACACTAATTAACCTCATTTACCTTTAATCGTGGTAAATAAATATTTCCAAAGAGAAATATCAACAAATAAAATAACTAAAAATAAGCTATATACATATTTTGGACTCATTGATCCAAATATGAAATAAAATTTTCAAAATGTAAATCATTGATGATTTATTAATTAACTTAAAATTAATCCCTGTTGTCAAAATGAGAAAATGATTTTTTAAAAATAAAAAACATCAAATGATTGAAATGTGTTTATGTATAATTTCAATGTGAAATTATGTGAAATGAAAAAATAAATTAAATTATCAAAACATAATATAATATACAATAAAACCGAGTATAATTATAAATTAACTATATAAATAAATTGGATGGAAATGTTGTTTTAAATTAAAATGTTATATTCTTCACTATTCTTTAAAAACTATTCTTATCAAAAAAATAAAAAAAAATTTATCCAAAGTATAATTTTATGTACCTATTATAATGAATAAGTAAATTATGTCAAATAAGATTTATATAACTGAAAAATATATATTAAAAATATTTTGTCCATCAAAAGGATACAAAATACAATTTTTTAAAAAAGTACCCCTTTTTTGGGTAATATTCAATTTTTTCTTAGATTTGGTTTAGAAAAAACATAAGATGACTTGTAATCATTATATTGAATTTATATTGCATTAATATAAACTAAATAATGTTATTTGAATATTTTATATAGATAATTATTCCACAATAAATATTTTTTCACAAAAACACATCCATTAAATTAAAAATGTTTTTATTTAATTTTGTAATTAATTTGTTAACCAATGAAACATTATATAAATATTTTTAAACAAGATTTTCAAAAATTATTTAATCATTTTAATTGCCACCATTCTAAGTCATTGTGATAAAAACTATATTAAATAACATTATTAATATGTTATGTTACTCTAAATGTAGTATATCATGTATGTTATAGAACATAGTATTTCCTTTTTAAAAACGTGTGATGTTATAATGCCATTCTGCATATCCTCAGATATTATCAAAACAAAGTGGTTAACACATGTTATCTAATATGAATAAATTTCCATAGTTTAATATCATAAATTAATACCCAATCCTAATTCAATGTTCACATTAAACTATTTCATAAATAGTTAAACTTTTAACAATTTTGAAAAATAAAGATCCAAAAATTTAGGCAAAAAGTCATTTATTTCCCAAAATGAACTCATCATTGAACCTCACATACCAAAAAGTGACTCTTGATTTTCACAAAACAAAAATCATAAGGCCGTCTACATTTATTCTCTTAAAATATGGTAATAACTTAAATTACCAAACAAACATGTTGAAACCCATAATTTATCCTTACTTCTTGAAATAATTTTATTCATAAATTCCATTATTCCAAAATATTGTTTACTCAATCCATGATATCACAAACCAGAATATCAAAAATTAATTAATATCTTTCCTTGTTAATAATTATTATCCTATTTACATTATCCACTTCCTATATCTCTTTTTCAATTGTATATAACATTTCTCAACAGAATGAAAAAATTAAGTGTCCCTTTATTTTATCATGTTTTTCAAAAAAATATAATTATTCCATTAATTAACATTTCAAGGTAATATGTACCTTCTAACATACTAATTTAGATCCTTTAAAAAAATTTATATAATAATACTTATATATTTCAAAATTCATATAGTTAAATAATTGAATCTCGCTACAAAAATAATTCATTAATCTCATGTAATTCTCAAAAAATTAACTAATCTTCATCATTTTAACTAGTAAATCCTATTTCATTTTCATTCCTTTGTATCCTTTGTATAATCCGGAATATTCCATTACTCATACCTCTATGGATATTCTGTTCACACAATTTCTCGTCAGGACATCAATTTCTGTAATTAACCTTCATTACATGTTTAAAAAATTCAATTCTGAATTATAGCTTATGGATTTCAATATTAAGATCCTTTATATTGACTAAAATTTTAATTTTTCTTTTCTAGTAGCATGATTTTTGTACTCATATCCCACTGTCAAAAAATCAACACATTCCCCAAAAACATTTCCTTGGGTGATTTTTTGCACATTCTCAACACATATGAAACTAAATATTCTTTCCTCCATGGTCTGCACTTCTTAATGTCTTAGTTAACTCTTTCCTTATTATCATTGGGGAGTCTAAGGGTTTGTTAAGGAATTCATAGATGTTGATGTTCTATAAAAACTAGTTACATATAATCAAAATTTCATTCACTGAACTCATCATCCCATAATTCTTCCCATTAGAAAATTTTACATCACATTCTATGTTAAAACAAATACTCCATGTTCCGTTCATTGACTAAAACCATAAATCATTGTGTGAGAAAAAATATCATAGTATAAAACGACAAATAAAATAAAATATAGGATTTCAAAATCATGGTATTTTATTTTAAATCTATGACACCATAGGTTTCTGTTTGGTTATTCATAGTAAAAATCCATTTAAATCAGTCATGGAAGTTCATAAATAGATAGTGAATTTCAAATCAATATCCATCATGAGTGTCAAATTTGATAAAATCAAGGCTCATTTTTATGAACGACTGGTTGAACGAGTCCATCTAAAAACTTTTTTTTGGGGTTTTAATCCCTAGGTACATTTGTGGTAGATCCACATCCACTTACAATATCTAGGAAGGTATGTGTTTCTAGGAAACCACTCACTCTATCATTTAACAAAATTAGATGAAATTTTCCGATAATTTAACTCATCATTATACTTATCCTTATATACATTCCTAGAAATGTCCATTTCAATTTCCCAATGGATATAAATAAATTGTTCTCATCTTATTTTCAAAAGGTTTACTAAACAAATCCAATGATACCTACTATAGTGACCCAGGATTTTTATATAATTATATTACATCATTTTTTATGAATATTTAATATATTAAATAAAACATGCTCAAAGACCATAATAGTTGATAGATTTTGGTAACATGCAACACAAAATTCTAATCTTGTGGATTATCATAAATGATTACCACAATGATATTCACATTTATTATTATTCATAGTGACACCATATATAAAACCATTCTTTATAACCATGGTATAAGAAACATATTAAAGGGTGATATAAAATTCCCAAAAATGGGAAACATAAGATATATATATGAATAAATTGTAATATGTATGAGAACATGATAATAAAAATTTAAAACCATACCCGGAATATCAAATAAAATAATACTGATTCATTAAATTGATATTGGTAGATAACAAGACATTAATCATATGATAATTAAAGACCATGTTCTATGAGAGCCTAATAATTAAATAAGACATGGAATTTGTTATAAAAACATATGAAAATAAAATTACTTTTGAGAAGTCAAAGATTATTTCCAAAATATATGAGGGAACATCATGGGGGTACACTATCTTTTCATAACATAAAACCATCCCCATTTATAGCCCATTATTTATAGTAAATTGGTTTTACTACCCAAGCATTAAAAATGGAAAAATTCATTTACTTTAATGAGTTCAATCCCTATTTTATCAATGTTTATATCATGAGATACAAATCATTAACCTAGTAATTGGTTCGAGTTATAGGTCTCACCCATAAAATAATTAAAATTTTGTTTCTGTTCAACAAGGTCATTAGAATTCATCATAACCTTAATCATGGAATGAAATAAGTAGTGTTAAAATATCATCATATCATTACTCATGTAATAGAGGTAGATATAACAATCGTTTAATAATTACATATACCATGGGAGTAAGTTTGTTTCATAAGTTTGTTTTCATTATATAAACTATGATATAGAAATGGGTTTCAGAAAAAAAAAATCTTTTCATAAACCATAAATAATCAATGAAATAATAGGAATGATGTCCTCAGATCATATCCCTAGTAAATAACTATATCATACTATGTAATATTAGGTGTATATGGATATTGAAAGACCATTTGGAAGATTTCACAATGATAATATCCTTTTGTATAAATTCAATTTCTTAAATCATTTTGACAATATATTTCATGGAAAATAACTTTAGAAACATATAATTAAATATTTTAAATTTCATTTAATTTTATAAGAAAAATATATATTATTCTATGAATAATATTTTAAAAACATAAGTCCTTTTGAAAAAATATATATTTTTAAATTACCATGAAATCATATGGAGTAAGTATTGATCATATTTTAAAACCCTTATTAAGATTAATACATTTTCCAAATTAGTTTAATTAAAAAAAATTAAAATTACTTTTTTTCATTTGTATATAAGAAAAAAATTTATTTTGAAAATATTATTTAAATCATGTAATCGAAGCTTCAAAAAATATTGTTGTAATCATGGTTGACAATTCCTTACATGATGTATATGTAAAAAAATGATTATTTTCACATTATAAGTAGAAGTAAAAAGGTCCTTGATAAGAAAATGACATGGTGAATTATTTTAATTTTTTTTTAATAAGGTAACGAATGTATATAAATATCTTTTAAAAAATAATAATATTTAATAATAACATTTTTTAAACCTTTTTTTATAAAATATTGTTTTGTGATAAAAAACATTTCCATCCGAATTGAGTAATAATGTCAGATTATATTAAAAACCTTTTCTTAAATAACATATGTACTATAGAGTGGAAAAATTTAAACATTATATTTTTTTCATTATTAATAATAAGAGAAGAAATATCTGATAATTCATGGGATATGGAATATAATATTTCATCAATGGAAGCATATCCATAAACCATACTGATTAACTATTAGATTTTAAATGTAAACACTTTATACATAGGTAGAATTTAAACATAATCCCTAGGAAATAATAAAATTACATGAACCTTATAAAATAATTAAAATATTGATATTTATCATATAACATGTCAAAGGGGAATTTAATAAACTTGTAAAATAATTAAGGTTCATTTCATAATATGTGTCTCAATGAAGAAAAATCGAGAAAAAAATTTCATACCACAATGGTGCCATTGAATAGATAACCCCATAAAAAAGGGATTAAAAATGGATTTTTAAATAAAAAAAATTATTTATATCAAAATAGATATTTTTCTGAATTATATACATCAAATAGAATTAATAGGTGGTGAATAAAGCATTTGTCTCACAAAAGTATAAATTCGGACGTGAATCCCCTAACTAAAGTTATGACTTCAATCATCATGTATAACAAATATAAGTTTATTATAAATCCGTAAAATAAAAATTTCTATATATATCAATCCATATATGAGTTATTATGACTTTATATAACCTATTTATTAACAATTACCTGTTAAAATCATGTTTCAGGTAATAAAAACATTGTTTTCATTCAAATTTTGACTTATTATTCTTGTTACTCTTACAGTGATAATGATTTAACCATATATAGAATGAAAAAATGAAAAAATATCATATATATTAAGTATATATTTATTTATAATAAAATATAAAATATAGAAATATGGAATGACAGGAAAAATTTATAGAGACGTGATGATTTATATACGCATGAAAGCTATTTCCATTTTATATCAAATTTAATGAATGAAAAATAATATACATATTATCATCACAGACGAATTTTCAGATTGTATATATATAATCTTTTTATTAACCCCATCATTAATACAATCAATATAAATAATTAATGAATAACATTACTTTTCAATGTAGTAGTCTGCAGTGCAGATGAATGGAATTATCGTAATCCCAAAAATAGAAATAATGAAGGTATTCATTATATATTAATTACATATGTATAAATACATCCTAAATTTCATATATATCATATATAAATAGGTTTTCTTTAATCATTACAATCATTAAGACATGTTAGTTGAAGAACAACGACATAAGTTTGTGAAGCTCTAATCCACCGTACACATCAACGATTATTTCACAACCAATTTTAATGAAGTTGGTATAGTTTTATAACAAACCAATAACATGAAAACATATACGTACATTTTAGATAATAAGTATAATATATATTCACAATAAAAAACTAATTTATGGTTTTTTAGGAATAAATATTACCAAAAATTCATTTTTGAAAATTACCTATTATTTAGGTATATTGTTTTTGGTTTTCTAAAATGGACATCCTATATTGGTTTTATGACCAATGTAAGGATTCTAGATTTAGAGGAGGGATATTTTGAAGTAATTTAGAAAGGGATTGTTCAATCCAAATTTCAGGATAGGTGTAATGAATTGGGGAGAGTTATTTCTCTTTTATAGGTGAGGAGGAGTGAAATTCTTGTATATATTCAGAACTATTTATTATTGGGTGGTCTTCCATAACACATGGGGCACAAAAATTAAATAAAATAGTAGGGGAAGGACTGTTAAAGCAGTAAAACCTCGACCATGAAAATATAAATCCATGTTGATAACATTATTCCTTATCTTATCTGCTTCCCTATTTTTACCAATTTTATTTTTAATAAGGTATCTAATTTTTTAATTTGAAAATTTATCCATTAAGACTAAATTAAGGTGATAAATATTATAAAATATAGTCATAATAACTATTAAATGTGATATCTAATTTATTATGTGAAAATTATTATATGTGATGGGGGGTTAATTTTAACATATGTATAAGTAAGTCACAAAAACACTACTTTATCCCTAACCATGCTAACAAAGCATTTACTATTTTTCTTTGAAAATGACCATTATAAAAGATAAAACAATCCATGAATAGAGAATATTTTATAATTATTAAAATTTAATATAATCCTATTTGTGGATAGTAATTTTAGTAATATTAAATCAAATAATAAAATATCATTTGTTATAAAACAAATATAATGTCAGTATTCATAATATTTATTTAATTTTAATTTAAAAAAATATCATGACATTAATGGAAATATAATTAATTAAGATCAAACCAATTTATCATAGAAAAATTGATTTAAAAATTTTAACATAATAATTCATTCAATATATCTCACATTTAATGTTTTTAGTATAATTTGAAATATTTAATTATTTACTGAATAATTCATGTGTTGGTGTTTCTTATGAATATAATTTTATAACATCAGTTATAAGAAAAAAATTATTATTACAAAAACAATTAATTTATCTTCACAAATTATATTTACAATCAAACTACATTATTTTTTCCCTAATCCAATGCTGTATAGAAATTAAAAGGAAGAAAAATATTATTTTTCATTTTCTTTACATAACATATTATATGGGACTTCTTCATGGGAGTGTCACGACCCCCTCCCACCAAAGATGCCCCTCCTGAGCTGGAAATGGAAAAAAGGAGATAATGACCCCCGAGACCCGCCTCCAGTAGGCCCCCGGGGTGGAGACTAGCACCAAGGGTATGCGTTTTTCACAATATAGGAGGCATTACCCTTTTTATTTATTTATGATCGGGAAATAGGATGATTTATACAGCAATAGAATTGAATGGAATGACAAATAAACCCAAACCAATCCCACATGCATGTTTAAATCGTTCTGAAACTAGGTACAAGTACAATAAACCTCAAAAGTACAATACCAAAAGAAATAAGAGTACACCAACTGCAACAACACCAATTGTCCCGACTAGTAGGGTCCCGCACGGCCTTGGTAGTCCTCCTAGAAACCTGAAAGTAATCGTAGGGTGAGCATACAAATATATTCAATAGGGAAACCTAAAGCTCTCGTGCACAAGTGAGGAGACATCCTAATGTTCTGTGAAAACAACAGAAGAAACATAGCAAGGAATTCAATCCACCTAACCTCACCAGCCACACTCACCAAAACACATAGCAATAGGTAGTAGTAGTATATAAGAACAAGAGTATTGGGTAACCGGCACCATTTCCCACTAGTTAGATTCTCTTCATAACGGCGAACATCCTGACGCTACTACACTCTTCCAACCCACGCACACCTAGGCCTCAAGAACCACACATCCCACCCGCACACACCTGGGCCTCATAACCACGTATCTCGCCCGCACACACCTGGGACTCACAATCACATATCCCACCCACACACACATGGGCCACACAATCATGTATCCCACCCGCACACACCTGGGCCCCATCCCGATGATCCTTGGGAAATAGTAAACCTACCTGAAGAGTCTTGGGCTAACACCACCCCAATCGAAACCGACCTGAAGAGTCTTTGGTGTAAGGTCACCTCAATCAATCAGAGCCAATGGAAGAAGGAGCACGAAGGAGCTAGTAACTAAGGGGAAAACACCCTCTCCCATGAAATTGGAGTGTTCAGAACTAAGTGCTCAACATGGGTTGGGTGCGACAAAACACAAAGATATAGATATACATATTTATATACAAAACACACAGCCCATCCTATGGCTTCTAATCAGAGAAATGAAGCACGTTCTTTGGTATTGCTATGTCGAAGCACGCATACAATAAACAACCCCAACCCTATTTAGTTTTTCATGTTTCAACAGAATTAGTTTATTAGTTCCTTAACTACAGGGAAATTATCCACAACCAACCATATCAATCGTTCGTATAACATATACCTTCCATCCTCAAATCATGTTAGGAAAACACAAGCAACATAAACAAGTCCCTTCTTATTAACCAACAATCCCCATTTATTATTATTCCCGTTCAATTACCATGCCCCCCCCATTAATTAAATCTTGCACTTTTATTTATTATTCACAACCCGTAGTTTGTTCACATTCAACCCATCCCTACAACCCCACTACCAACCACCATAACCACAAACACACCAAAACCCCTACATCATCATCCCTTGATACCATTTATCACAGCGCTGCTGCCCATCACCAACATAGCATTCACACAAACCCACAACAAAGCCAATCGCAGCCTCGCTGCTCACCCGATCAAAAACAACCCACAAAACACCCCCTTCACATAAACCATAACTAGCACCCACATGTTTATTATTTCAGTTTTGTTCAATCCGGGTGATCACACAAGGGTTCTAGTTATTCATTAAATCATCCAACTTTACATGATTAACAAATTCCCACATTCCACAATGTTTCTATCACTAAACGGTATAGCAAGATAGGGCAGCATTTAATTGTGCAATTAAAGTCCCCCATCGACCATGATTCTCAGTAGGCATAAGCATATTCAATTCACAATATAATATCATAGGATATAAATAAAGATAACATAAAAACTTCCCCATCCCCATTATTTAATCCAGTTATTATCATTATTAAGCTGGTTCAACTGTGTTTCACGTAAACAAAAGGAAACCCACCCCACATGATGAACAATTTAGATAGCCTAAGGTAATATCCCTACCTCCAAAGGTTCTGATCACAACGCTCCCCCATATCATCTTTAGAAGACATTCGTTGCTGTCCGTTGCTTCTACAAAAACTCAGAAAAACCTCCTCAGGTGAACGCTTGGAATGAAAGGCTGAAGGGAAGAGAACATATCCAAGCTAAGAAGTTCCTCCTCGTCATTATGATCATGTGGCCACTGATAGATCATAAATCAGTGCTTGGACGAAGAAGTAATGGAAGAAAAGAGCCTTCGAGTCTCTTTGGAGAGCTCTTCTCAATGGAAAGGGGAGGAGAGGTGTGATTTTAAAAGGAGGAGAGGACCCCTCCTTTTATAGGTGAGGAAAAAAATACACAGCTTGGCTTTTCTAGTATATGACATGTACTCGGCCACTTCACATGGCCACCACGCGGCTTCCAACCCAGCATTCAATGCGGCACGCGACCATTGACTGGTCAACACACAGTTTGAGGGTAACGCATATGCGGGGAGGGACTACATGGCATGTAGTTCGGGATACATGGCGTGTACCCATTTATTTCACACGGAAAGGACACATCCTTCAACACGGGGTATACCCGGAGAGGGGGTACACGGCGTGTAGTTTCAAAATTCTCTATAGTGTGGGAAAAGTCCATTTTACCCTCTAGAACACATCATGACCTTCATTTTTTACGAAGGAATGGGCCAGAGAGGTATGAGCCATTACATCAGATTACTCTATAAACATTATCATCACTGATAATTCAAAATCCAACACAGAGGAACCCAACAAGATACCTCTTAAGGCTCTCGTTATAACAGGAACCCATCCAACAACCCAAATCATATGTGTTTGGAATTCCTTCTCTTATGTTGAGATATTATCCTCTTTTGGAGGCACTGACTAGCCTGCACGGGTTTAATTGCATCCTCATTAAGGTTCTAGATTTTGAATTGGGTCTACCCACTTTCATACATTAGGATTTTTCAACTTGCACTACCCCCAACACCACAAACCAACACACTTTCCAAACACATGGTTTGGGGATATTCCTTCTCCTATATCGAGATATTATCTGCTTTAGGCTGCACTGACTTTCCTGCATAGGTTCAATCGCATTTGCATTAATGTGTCTCAATTAGGGATCTGGGTTTCCATTTACCCACACATCCAGACATGCTACACACTTCCAGAGACCAAGGAAACAAAAGGTCTCACAACCGACAAGCCAAACATTCCATATCAAAGGTACAAAGAATAACATCGAAACAAATCTCAGAAGAACAAAACAAAACACAAGTCAAAAAAACTATGGGTACTGATCGTGCATACGAGACTCCCACTCCCAATTGCTCTCCTCGAGGCCGCCATGCCTACACAACACATGAACCAATGGAATGGTTCATCCACGGAGCACCTTCTCTATACGATCCTCGATTCTGACTAGTCATTCCTCGAAGGTCCCGTCATCTCCCATATATAACTCTCCCCAGTCAGTAACATGAGAGTCATCATGCAAGTACCGACGAAGCTAGGAGATGTGGAAGACTTCATGAACCTTCTCCAACTGAGTAGGCAGGGCTAGCAGATATTCCACCTCGCTGACTTGCCTCAGTACCTCGGAAGGTCCAATGTACCTAGGGGAGAGCTTACTCCCTTTCCGGAACATCCACTGCCCCTGTTGAGGGGAAAAAATAATGAACACATGATCTCCCACCATGAACTCCAATGGCCTCCTCTGATGATCAACATAAAACTTATTTCGGTCCTAAGGCACTTTCATCTTCTCACGCACAAGCTGGACATTCTTTGTGGTGCTCGGTACAACCTCTGGCCCAAGAGAACCTGTATCACCAACCTCTACCCAGAAAATGGTTGAACGACATGGGCTTCCATACAAAGCCTTGAATGGTGCCATGCTAATAGTATAGTAGAAGCTGTTGTTGTAGGCAAACTCTATTAATGGAAAGTGTCACACCCATGATCCTCCGAAATCTAGAATGCATGTTTTCAGCATGTCCTGCAACTTCTAGATAATCCACTCTGTCTTCCCATCAGTCTGGGGGTGGAAAGAAGTGCTAAGGCGTAGCTGGGTTCCAAAAGCATGTTGTAACCCCCTCCAGACTCATGAGGTAAACCAAGTATCCTGATCTGAGATGATAGTCTTCAGAACTACATGAAAATGCACCACCTCGTCTATGTTCCTCTGTGATAAGATATTCACCGGGCCTGACTCCTTAATTGCTAAGAAGTGAGCATATTTCATCAGTAGATCCACCACTACCCAGATAGCATCATAACCACCCTGAGCTCTGGGTAGTCCTGTAACGATGTCCATTGATATGTCATCCCATTTCCACTCGGGGATATCTAAAGGATGCACCAATCCACTGGAACACGGTGTTCAACCTACACTTACTGACACACTAGGAATTTAGCCACAAACTCCACCACTGCCCATTTCACCCCGAGCCACTGAAAATATTCCCTCAGGCCTCGGTACATTTTTGAAACGCATGGATGTACCGCCAAGGCTGAGCTATGGAACTCACGGAGAACTCCCTCACGCATCGCATCTAGAACAAACATCCTTCCATGAAAAATCATCCGATGTTGGCTGTCCTCTGACCATCATTCAAGAGCATTTCCCTGATCTATATGATCCCGCATTACTTCTGCCTTGGAGTCTCCCTACTAAGACTCTTCCACCTGTTGCAACAAGGAGGACTGTATCATCTTCTAAAAAAACAGCCTCTAACACCCTCTACCCTTGCATCCATGTGCAAGGTAGCCAATCTCCCATCACTCTCCAAGCATCAGCGGATTCTCAAACCACTTCCTAATGAAACTTCCGGATCAGGGAATCAGCCACAACGTTTCCCTTACCTTCAGTGTAAGAGATATCGATGTCATAGTCTTGGAGAAACTCAACCCATCTCCACTTCCGTAAGTTCATGTCACGCTGGGAGAAGATATAACGTAATCTCTTGTGATCTGAGAAGACCAAAAAGCTCTCCCAAAGAGGTAATGTCGCCACAATTTCAATGAGAACACTACTGCTGTAAGCTCTAGGTCATGGGTGGCATAGTTACGCTAGTGAGGGCACAACAGCCTAGACCCATAACAGATCACACCCTTCTTCGGCATTAGTACGCACCCCAATCCAAGGCCAGAAGTATCAAAAAACACCTTGCAAAACAACCCTTCATCTGGACAACTGAGTACGGGGGCACTGTACAACTTCTCCTTCAGGTACTCGAAAGATTTCTGGCACTTCTCGCTCCATAGGAAGACCTAGTTCTTCCTTGTCAAACTCGTCAATGGATCAGCAACTTCGGAGAAGTCCGAAACAAACCTCTGATAATAACATGCCAACCCCAGGAATCTACGAACATCTGCCACACTCTTGGGTTCTGCCTAAGAAACAACTGCTTCCACCATCGACGGGTCCACTGACACTCCATGCTAAGACAGAATGTGCCCAATTAAGTTTACTTCTTATATCAAGAACTTACACTTCGACAATTTTCCATAAATCTGGTGGTGTAGAAGGACTTCCAAGACTGCCCTGAGATGCTCAATGTGCTCCTCCTCTGATCTTGAGTATATTAGGATTTCATCGATAAACACAATGACGAACCTATCTAGGAACTCTTGGAAGACAAGGTTCATAATCCCCATCAACATAGCCGGTGCATTTGTAACTCCAAAAGACATCACTACAAACTCGAAGTTCCCATACCTACACCTGAAAGCCGTCTTCGAGATCTCACTGTCATTTACCCTCACCTGATGTTATCTAGATCATAGGTCAATCTTAGAAAACCAACCGGCTCCCCTCAGCTGGTTGAAGAGATTATCTATCCTTGGACGGGGGTAACGGTTTTTGACTATTACCTGATTCAACCTTCAGTAGTCTCTGTATAACCTGAGACCACCATCTTCCTTCATTATGAACAAAACTAGAGCACCCCAAGGTTACACGTTGGGTTGAACAAAACCCTTCTCCATCAGACCGTCAATCTGAATCCGTAACTCCCCTAACTCCGAAGGAGCCATCTGATATAGGGATATCGAAATAGGACATGCAACAGGCTGTATCTCTATCCCTAACTCAATATCACGTTTGGGGGGGGGGGTATAGTCACAACCTCCTCAGAAAAAAATCAAGGAACTCCCCTAAAACCTCTGGGATATCCACCATCTCTGTATTAGTGGAAACCACTAATAACCCGACTAAAAAGGAAAGGAGAGGCTTCACATGCCGGCTTCCCACTTAATAGCTCCTCTCGCTAAAAAAAGATACATGCTTCCCATCCTTGTCTGATAACCCGACCCGTATTCGGAAGTAGTCGATAATGGAACTAATAGAAAACAACCAGTCGATGCCAAAGATGACATCGTATGGATGCATCTGTAAAAAAATAAGGTCCCCACTTGATCTATGTGGTCCCAAATTCATCCAATATCCCCGGAAAACACAAGATACACTGGTGTGGCCTCTAACTGGTGTACTCAGCACCAGGTGTATGGAAAGTATCTCTACGTCTAGGCCCAATGCATGGGCTAGACTGGGTGCAACAAAGAAGTGTGAAGCTCCTGAATTGAACAAAGAATAAGAGAGAGTGCTAAACAAACAAATCATACCTCGCACCACCTCTGGTCCTACTGGAGATGTCAAATCTGATGCATGCAACTATCCAGGCCCAGCTCCTCTGCCTCTCTGATGTCGACCACATCCTTGAACACATCCTAGTCGAGGTCCCCGAGGATCACCCTATGTTCGGCCTCCTCCTGCGAATTCTGCCCCCAGAGGAGCAGGGTTGTTCTGATATTGGAAGGGCCCCGCCGACAACTGGAGCTGCTGAGGCGGGAGCTGAACCTGATGATCTCCATCGTACTGAGCTCGGGTTGGGCACAGACACTGAATGTGACTGAAACCTACACAATAGAAACACTTCGGTCATGGGCTCGTGAAAAAGGGACGAGGACCCGAAGATCTGAACTGGAACTACTGGGGCTTTCTCCCTACTGGCCTGAACCTGGATGGTCCAGTCACAGGAGACCTACTGCTGACTGTCTTCCCCTTTAACGAACCCAGCTGGATCCCCTCTCGTGGTGCACCTCCCTGCGAATGCATCCTCTAGACAACTTGTTCCTTCTTCTATACTTCCATGTATGTCGGAAGAATGAAGGGGGTGACATCATACTTGAGCGAAGGACGAAGCGCGTCATCGAAACGTCTCTCCCAAGACTCCTCATCCAGAAAGAGATCCTGGGAAAAGAGTGCGAGATCATTGAACATGATCCCCACCTCTCATACTGACATACTCCCCTGCTAAAGGGAGAGTAACTCCTGCATTTTCTCTACCTTGATCATGGAAGAAAGGAATTCCTCTCAGAATTCATTCTCAATGTTAGCCCACGAAACCTCTGTCTCTATCCTCTATCCAAGGTAGAGCGTCCACCACTGACGCGCCGCACCTCTCTAATGATTGACTGCTAGGGGAACCTAATACTCCCCCGGAGCACGAATCAAAGTAAAAGTGATCCCTAGCTCCTTAAGCCACTCATCAATCCCCATATACGAAGTACTACCCTCTTACTTATTGAGGGATTGTCTATGGAAAAAATGGAGAGTCTTCTTCCACTTGTTATCTTCCTCCTCTTGGTCAATCCTCAACTGATCGACCGCCTGAATCTACTGGGCCTCGGATGTCTGATATACCCAGGGATGACGTCCAGGTTCCATTGCTGTATGGTAAAAAAAGATCGCATAAGCCCAAGTAGTAAGGAAATTTCTCAGGTTTTCATTTTATCATTTTATTAAATTTCATTCCCATAACACCCATATCAAGTAAAAATACAATCATGACTATTCATGTACCTTCCCTACAGTCTCTACACTGCAATACATGTATTCTAACATGGTCGTTCAGTAGGCTCGGAGTCCTTGCATCAGATCATGGGTGGCCCTAAAATACCGTGTCCTAGCTGGTCTTCCCAGGCCTATGTCACGAACCAAGATCAGTCCACACTGTTGCCCTGCCATCCCATGCAATCCTCAATGTGCCTAACTCCAGACCCCATCCTATCTCTCAACCATCACCTCTAATAAGATACTGTCATGACCCCCTCCCACCAAAGATTCCCCTCCTGTGCTGGCAATGGAAAAAGGGAGATAATGACCCCCGAGTCCCGCCTCTAGTAGGCCCTGGGGTTGCGACTAGAACAAAGGGTATGTGTTTTTCACAATTTGGGAGGCATTACCCTTTTTATTTATTTAAGATTTGGATATAGGAAGAGTCAAACACCAAATGAAAAAAAGGAAAGAAAAATAATCCCAAACCAATCCCACATGCATGTTTAAATAGTTCTGAAACACAATACAAGTACAAGAATGCTCAAAATTACAGTACCAAAAGAAACAAGAGTACATCAACTGCAACAACACCAACTGTCCCGACTAGTATGGTCCCGCAGGGCCCTCGTAGTCCTCTTAGAAACATGAAAGTAAATGTAGGGTGAGCATACATGTATACTCAGTATGGAATCCTAATGCTCTCATGCACAAGTGGGAAGAGATCCTAAGGTCCCGTGAAAACAACCGAATAAACCTAGTAAGGAATTCTTTCCACCAAACCTCACCAGCCACGCTCACCAAAACACAGAGAAACATGTATTAGTAGTATATGAGAACAAGAGTATTGTGTACCCCGCACCATTTCCCACTAGTTAGATGCTCTTCTTATCAACGAACGTCCTAATGCTACCACACTCTTACCACCCAAACACACCCGGGCCTCAAGAACCACACATCCCTCCCGCACCCACATGGTGCACAAAACCACGTATCCCACCGGAACATAACTGGGACTCAAAATCAAATATACCGCCCACACAAACCTGGGCCTCACAATAACGTATCCCGCCCACACACACCTGGGACTCATCCCGAAGATTCTTGGGTAATAGTAAACCTACCCGAAGAGACTTGCGCTAACACCACCCCAACCGAAACCTACCTGAAGAGTCTTAGGTGTAAGGTTGTCTCAAGACATCACAACCTATGGAAGAAGGACCAAGAAGGAGCTAGTAACCAAGAGGAAAAAACCCTCTCCCATGAAATAGGAGTGTTTGACACTAAGTGCTCAACATGGGTGGGGTGCGACAAAACAAAAAATACAGATATAAATATATATATAAAACACACAGCCCAACCTATGGCTTCTAAACAGAGAAATTGAGCACATGCCTCAGAACTGCTATGTCGAAGTGTGCATACAACAAACTACCCCAACCCCATTTAGGTTTTCAATTTTCAACTGAATAAGTTTATTAGTTCCTTAACTACTGGGAAATTATCCACAACCAACCATATCAATCGTTCATAAAACATATCCTTTCCATCCAGAAACCAAGTTAGGAAAACACAAGCAACACAAACATGTCCCTTCTTATTAACCAACCATCCCCCTTGATTATTATTCTCATTCAGTTACCATGACCCACCAATAATTAACTCTTCCACTTTTATTTATTATTCACAACCAGTAGTTTGTTCACATGCAACCCATCCCTGCATCCTCGCTGCCAACCACCATAACCACAAACACACCGAAACCTATACATCATCATCCCTTGATACCATTTCTCATAGCCCTGCTTCCCATCACCAACATAGCATTCAAACCAACCCACAACCAAGCCAACCGCATCCCCGCTGCTCACCCAATCCATAAAAACCCAGAAAACACCCCCTTCACATAAACCCTAACCAATACCCACAGGTTTATTATTTTAGTTTTGTTCAACCGGGGTGATCACACAAGGGTTCTAGTTAATCATTTAATCAGCCAAAATTACATGATTAACCAATTCCCACATTCCACAAAGTTTCCATCCATAAATGGTCTAGAATGACAGGGCAACATTTAATTGTGCAAGAAAAGGCACCCAAATACTGTGATTTTCAGTAGGAATATGTCTATTCAATTCAAAACATAATATCACAGGATATAAATAATGATAACATAAAAACATCTCCATCCCCATTCTTTAAGCCAGTTATTATCTTTAGTAAACCGGTTCAACTGTGTTTCACATAAACAAGAGGAAACCCACCTCGCATGATGCACAATTTAGGGAGACGAAGGTAAGATCCCTACCTCCATAGGTTCTGATCACAATGCTCCCATGGATCAACATTAGAAGACGTTCATCGGTGTCTATTGCTTCGGCCAAAACTCGGCAAAACCTCATTGGGAGGAATCTGGGAAGGAAAGGTCGAAGGGAAGACAATAGATCCATGCTCAGTAGTTCCACCTCGTCGTTACAATCTCGTGGCCACTGACAGATCGTAAATCGGAGCTCGGACAAAGATGTTATGGAAGAAAAGAGCCTTCGAGTCTCTTGGGAGAGCTTTCCTCAAAGGAATGGGGAGGAGAGGAGTGATTTGAAAAGGAGGAGAGGACCCCTAAATTTATAGGCTAGAAAAAAACAGCTCACTATGTGTACTTTCTAGTACACCGTGTGTACTCGGCCATTTCACATGGTCACCACGCGGCTTCCAACATGGCCTTCAAAGCGGCACATAGCCGTTGACTGGTCAACACACGGTTTGAGGGTAATGCGTACGCAGAAAGGGACTACATGGCATGTAGTATGGGATACACTGCGTGTTCCCATTTATTTCACACAACAAGGACACGGCCTTCAACATGGGGTATAACTGGGAAGGGGGTACATGGCCTGTACTCACACTACATGACCTGTAGTTTCAAAATTCTTGAAGGTGTGGGAAAAGTCCATTTTACCCTCCATAAAACTTCATGTCCATCTTTTTGACAAAGGAATGGGTCGGAGAGGTCTGGGCCATTACAAAGAGGGTTTCCTATAAATAATAAAATTTGATCCAATGTTTATAAGAGCCTAATTATGTCTACAAAATGGGTTTTGGGGATGTTTTTATAATTATAAGACATTTTATTCTTGGTTATACAACATAGTAAACTCGTTTATTTAATTAATCACTACATTTAATTTTAAAAGTTTCACTAACAATTATGTCAAAAAATTTATTCATAAATAGTATAACGTGTATATTATTATAATTACAAATATAAAATCTATTTTAAAAAATTAATCTTAGGGAAATAGAATAATCTATTTTAAAATTTTTCCCACAAATGTGTCAAGAAATCATTGTTTTAATGTGAAAATGTTTGATAGACTATCTTGTGTTTATATCAAATGTTAATATGAAATTGATTCCAATGATTAAAATAGTTTAAATTTATATTTAATTTATCTAATTATAATCTAAAATCAATCAAATAGGTAATACTACATAATATAATTTTTTAAAAAAAATTCATTTTTCAATTAAAATTAATTATTATTTACTTTTCATGAAAGGACAAATCTTTTCAAAAAAATTTAAAAAAACTCACCCTAGGATAATTTTTGCATAAATATCCCAAAAATGAAATATATTTTTTCAAATATAATTCTAAACAGAATAAAAACATCATTCTAAAAAAGTAATATAATAAAAGGATGTAAACAATATTTTTTAAAATTATCTCTTTTTATGTATAAAATCCTATTCCATTTTATGTATTGTTTAGAAAATATATAAGATGAATAATTAATGTATTTGTAATATAATATATATATATATATTTATATCAATTCATTCATTCATCAAATGTGTTTTGTTTAATTGATTGAGATAAAATAATTTTTTTGCATAGTTAAATTGTTTTTCGAAAAACGAATTTTCTTTATTTTTAAACAATTTTTACATTAACTGATTATTAATTTTCTAAAAAATAATTAATTTCATAAATATTCATAATCTATATTTTTATAATTTATTTACTCCATTTCATACACTTTATTCCAATTTTTAGGTGATAACTATTTTGTTTCAAATTATATTTCAGACATTTCAATTCCTTTGGATATTAAAACCCAAAACACATTATTAAAACCTATTTAATAACTTCTCCTGACCACAAAGACATAGTTTGTTTCTTAGAAATAATATTCATCTTCCAAACATAGAATGTGTTATACTAAAATATGAAAATAAACATCAATTTCTTCATTATGATTATCATAATGAGTATGGGAGAGACAATTATCAGATTAAACATGATTAGATTAGATGTCGGACATTCTATTAAAACTATCATAATGATAAAGTCTTAACAATTAGTGTGAAATCATTACCAATGAACAATATATTATTCTTCCTTATTATTATCTTAAATAAATTGAAAAAAAAGTCCATCAATCTATCATAGGGTTTATAATATTATTTAGACGACTTAATTATAATGAGAGAAATAATTAATAAACTGTAATCATGTAATAAAATATGATGTGAGTTATTACATTTTTCTATAGAGTTATGTGATGTTAAGTTACATGTGTCTATGTCTTTGATACAAACATTGAGAAAATATCATAGTTGTGATGGAAATATTAATTTTGGTTATTTTCCTATAATTATCTAGTCATTCAAAGAGTATAAAGTATCTAATGGATTTCTGATTAATTTACAATTTTCACTTTTGTGAGTTCATTAATGATTACAGAGCAATAATTTCTTGATACTAGTATTTTTTTTATTTTTTGGAGTAATTTTATTCAAATGTTAACTATTTTAGGTTTCCTCCTTAAGAATTTGTCCTTAATTGCTTTGTTCTTCTGATTTTTGTGATTATGATCAAGGGATTTATGGAATAATAAGACATATAATCTTATTATCTTATTGATTGAGGGCTCATGTGAATAGTGAGATATAGATTTTAATCCATCATACTGAGGGATTATGTAGCATTGAAGATAACTGTGATCTTTATATCGATGTCTTTCCATGCTGTGGAAATAAAAAAATTATTATAAGTGTAAATCAAGGAATTCCCTTAGCCATGGTCAATGGATACGATACTCTTAAATTTAAAAGAGGTGCATTTTTTAATAATATCTGTAATTAATTATTACCTTATGTTGATAATGTATTTATTATTTACTTACAATTAACTATTCCACTAAATTTATTTAAAATAATATGAAACATAATATTAGTATTTAATTACAATTTATATTATTTTAATTACTCTGATTAAGATTCGTAGTCTATTAATCAGACTTAAGTTCAAGTATGATTTCAATAATTTTACATAAAGTTATTTTTGATTTTTTAATGTTACCTATCATAAACCTTTTTTGAAATAAAATTCACATGCTATTATAATATAGTCATCAAAACAAATTCATTAAATCCTAATATCAATATAACACAAATTGGTATCCATTAATTACTATCAAATAATAGTTTTATAGCTCATATACTTTATAAACTTTTAGTTTATTACCATTTAATTCCTTTTTAAGGTTGTTTTAAAAACATTTTCTTCATAAAACTATAGTTAACATATTTTATTATTGAAAAAAACTTGTTTATAAATATGGATGATATAAATTTCAGATCTATAGAAAATATGAATCTAAACAGAACACAAATTTTCAATTGAGTTAAATTTCAGTACATGATATAGATGGTGATGACATTTTTTATTAATACAACAGTTGATAAATTTGTTACGTTAAGTAGTGATTACTGAATCACTGATAATGAGGATTATTATTTTAACCATTATGAGAATCATTAATATCAGGTGAATTATAGAGTAAGGAATACATTGTCACAGTCCATAGTAAGAATCATTACTAGTAAAATATCATCTTGTGGGATCTCAAATAGTATTTATAAAAAGTTATAATTCATAGATTTTTGGAACTATAAAAGACCATGAGTCTAGATGACAAATGTTAAGAGCTGACTATAAATCCTTTAATTTTTTTTATATTGATTCGGTTCCTAGGATGCCTCATATATTTTCTAAAATCAAAAATAGGTTAAATGATATTGGTGAGAAAGGATTAGATAATGAGTTTATTTTACATAAGAAAGTGGAAATCATGCCCAATGAATGGGAATCAAAAAGGATATTTGACAATGAAATGATTAATATAATTAATCATACAATTTTTGATATTATTCCAACCATATATGATATGAGAGAATATTACAAAGATATACTGAAATTTTTATGAAGAAAAATGGAAGAGTTTCTTTTTCCCCGTCTAATTTAGCTCCAAATTTTCATTCTTATGAGAATTTTTCGATGAGTTGATGAATGAATAACGTTTTTACCCAATCTAATTCAATATTTATGAGAAATATGAAAATTAATTGGCTAATCCCACTAGAATAATGATCAATATTGTTAGAAAGAAATTGTAATAAGAAAGGTAATAAGGGTATTAGTAATAAGAAAAATGGATTAACATGTTATCTATATGAGAACGATGGGCATATAAGACTATAATTACAAAATATAAAAATGAAATACCGAAAGGATAGATATTTAGAATTAAATGGCATGAGATATAAAAAATTAATGGAATAAATTCGTTCAATTGTATTGACACCAAGTGTTCAAGTGAATATGATTCTTTGGAATATAATTCTTGAAAAAAAATCGTCTTGATAGAAGAATGTTGTAAAATTTTATAATGTACCCATGGTAGTCAAATATATCATGGAAAAGGTAAAAAAACTCGACAACCATACTGATATCTCAATTAATACTAATTATTCTGATGAGAAGAATTCAGAATCATCTGATGAAGAATCGTCCTTAGCAGAATAGAATTCATTAGCTTCTAATGATGATGTCTAACACTTTTCTAAATTACATGAGAATGAAAACTAAAAAGATATCAAAAAAATATTATGTCCAATAAAAGGATATATATTTTGAAAACTATAATATCATATATTTCAAAATATATTTTTATGTATAATTCTTAAATGGATGATTTTTGAAAACATTTTAAAAAATATATTTAGAAACAACTTTTGATAAAATTATTTCCAATAATATTAATAGTGAGGATAAGAATTTATTTATGAAACTAAAATATTAAATTTATTATTTGAGGTAACTATTTTCGTAAATTAATTATATATTATAAATATTTGGAAAAATGTACAATCTCATTTTCACTCATGGGATTAGTTCTGGAAAGGGTTTTCTTATAAGAAAAATATTTTTTTCTAATAATTTCTTTATTCATAAAAATAATATTATTTTTACTAAATGTTAATACAGTTCCCATTATAAAAATAATTTATCACTAAAAATGATTCTTCCCTGTTTTTCAATAAGTAATATTCTTCCAAAAAAATTTGGATTCCAGATTTTTTTTCCACTTTACCAAACCAAAGATGGTTTGGATAACAAACCTCGAATGTTTTTTTTAGTAAAAATAGAAATTACCAATAAATTAATAATTTTTACATTGATGGTGGATGTTCGAGGCATATTAAATGTAAAAGTTATTTGATTGAAAATATAATCATGTTGAATGGTGGAAATGTTACTTAATGAGAAAGTGTCATGGGAGAGATTACTAGAATATGTAACATGGTACTTCTATTTAAAGAATTAATTACAAATATTTTGTTTCTAAAAAGTCATATGAATATACTAATAAGAATTATTTAGTTGTGATGATGGTTACCTTGTAAACATTAGTAATTATAAGCTTCGATTACATTGTTCCATCGATGAATTTATTCATTCTACGAATCAAAATGAGAATGTATATAAACATATCATAGATGACATTAGGAGACCAATCATACATTGACATAATTAAATGGAAGAGCAGTCTTGGTAATTGAATATGGGGTTTTCACAATGTAAACATATAAACATACCCAAATTGAAAATGAATACTGTTATTAATGATCTACCAAACATATATTTTATTCGTAAAAAGTATATATATTGGGTCAATACATCAAGCAATATAAGTCAAGTTATAAATGTATTACTAATGTCTAAAATTATTATTATTTATAATTACCTCACATGCATTTATTTAGTCCAACAAAAATAGTGAGATTTTAAGGAAAATAATATTTATATTTCTTATTTGATGATTATAATAGATATATTTGGTATTAAATTCTAACATAAAAAATCTCATGTTTTATGTTATATCAATACTTTTGTAGCCAATAAAAAAATGGATAAAAATCCCTTGATATATATTAATTGTGATCATGGGGGAGAATATACAAAAAAAAATTGTAAGAATAGTATAGAACATAAATTTTTAGCCACTATTATCAATCAAAAAAATTGAGTTGTTTAAAGAAAAAATATAAATTTTCAGGAAATAACATGAACATATTGACTGAATACACAATTTATAATTTTTTTGAAGAAATAATTATTTATATATATACTATAAATGTAGTTTTAATTATAATCCTTATTAATAAAACTCATTATGATTTTTAGACTAATAGAAAAAAAATATTTTATTACATCGGATATTTTGGGTGAAATCTAATCATCTTTAATATGAAAGGCACATTACATAAATTTTCAACCAAATTAGGTGAAGGAATATTTTTAGGCAATTCAACTACCTATAAAAAATTATAATATTTCATTTACTATTGAGAAAATAATATATTTTAGGTTTTATTGATTTTTTTTAAAATAACCTCAACATTCATCTGACGACGTCATTTACATAACTTCATTTCATCCTTTGTTAGAAACAAATTATCAAAATGATGTAACTCAATAAATATTTCTAATGTTTTTACATGGTAATATTTGATTCTATATTTTGAGTAATTACCTTTTCAAAACCCCAAAATATATTTGTTTCGTATAAATCATCCTAGTTATATTTTCTTTCGTGATGTGGAAAATCTTTTAAAGACTATAAGTAACTCAATTAATTAAATTGTTTTTCTATAATTACATTATCATTTTGAACATAATAATCTCAATGAGTGTTTATATTATGTTGATTGGAATACAGTTTTTCATGATGAACAAATTTATTTTGAAATGAATAATGTCTTGTCCATGGTTGAATTAAATAAATAAACTTATATAATTGGTTTAAAATGGATTTTTAGAGAAAAATGTGTTGAAAATGGAACAATAAATTGAAATTAATCATGAATTATTATCAAGTGGTGTCATAAAAATTAAAATATGGGCTGGTAGAAAATTATAAGCTATATATATTCAATTATCCTTTACTGAAGTTATCTATTTGAAACTTATTTCAAATGGATTCTAATGTTTTCTTTTCATTATAGATATGTTCAGGAGGACATTTAAATCACAAAAGCTCCATGTTTAGAAAATAGAAAACATCCATATTATTTTTATAAAATAATTATATATTGATATAAACATAAACAAGACCCTAGAGGCTCATATAATAAGTTAATATGTTTTTTGTTATAAACCAACATTCTTAAGGTAGTGGAATATCCAAAATATTATATACAATATTTCAGGTAAAATATTATTATTTTAGAAATCTATGTTGATGACATTATAATGAAGTCAAATAAAAAATATCTACTAGATTATTTAACTAATATTATGACATCTGAGTTTGAGATGAGTAAGATGGGTGTGTTAATATTTTTCCTTGGTTTTAAAATATTAAAAAAACTAAAATGAACATATATATCTTAACATATTTATTTAAATGGTCCAAATAAAATGTGTGTATATTAAAATAGTAAAATTATTAGTACTCATATAGGTACCTCAAATACTCTAGATCTTAGTGAGGTTTGACAAATAGTTATCAAAAGACATTTATATGTATTATGGGAATTATAAGATACATAACTTCCAGTAATCCATACATAATGATTTCCAGATTTATAGGTCCAATATATAATGATAATCCAATGGAATCTCATCTAAGAGATGTTAATATAATATCTTTATCTTAATGGAACTATGGATTTAAGACTTTTCGATTCTTCATGATATGATTTTGATCTATATGGTTTTTACGAAACCGACTAAAGTGGTTCTAGAATGGATTGAAAGAGTCCTTTTAGAAAATGTCATTTAGTAGATGATTCATTATATTAATTTTCATTTAAGAAATAACACTCAATATCTCTTTATACTATTGATGTTGAAGATGTGGCATTTTTATGTTATTGGGCTCATTTTTTGGGGATGAACCAGAAACTAAAAAACAATGATTTATGATTTACTAATACACAAAAATTATATATTAGTAAAATTTACAATCCATTAAGTATATCCCTAGTGCATCCCTAACATGTTGAAAACATTGATATAAAACACCATTTTCATAGGGATCACTCACTTATGGAGATATCATTTTACTGTTTTTAGATATTCAAGAACAACTTCCTTATATTATTTCAAAACCATATCATTTTGATTGATTTGAATACATTAAAAAATGTTAGGAATGGTCAATTTAAAATGAACTTTCAAATGCAATTATTTTAACCTATATATATATATAATGATCATCCTTTTTATAGGGTGATAAGATTTGTTTTCTATTTTTAAAAAAATCTTTGTTGGATACATATTTATCATAATTTTAATATTAGATATTGTTTTTGGTCTCCAAACATGTCATAAAATTTTTCAGAATCATAGTATTTGTAATTATGTTTATCAGTTGGAAACATATTGTAATAATTTCATCATTTTTTAAACTACTATAATACATATTTAAAATATACAACTAATAATATTTTTCTCTAAAAACTATTATATTTGTAATGAAATCAAAAACATTTTTATTCAATTTTTTATTATCAAAACTATTGTAATTATTAAAAATAATGAATATCATGTTTTTTATACTTTTCGATATTTTAACTCTGAATGTTAATCAATAAATTATTTTAAATTTTTGGGAAAAGAAATAAATATTAGTTCTTAATTTTTTTATTTCACTTTGTTTTTGAATTTATTTTCTTATTGTATTTTGATAAATTTTTTCTTAATCATATTCAAACCTAATAAAATTATTATTCTAACTTGATAGTTTAAAAATATTTCAAACACATAATAGGATTATTTTAAACCGTCTGATCGGAGGTTTTTAATTCTTATATATTTTATATGTTTGGAAATTTCAAAACACACCCGAATACATAGGAAAAGGAGCCCCAATCTTGTCCCACATCAGATGGACACATCTTTTTTCTCCATATTTCTGTGACCCTAATGTATACCAGTATGAAAAAAAACATAATTTAATTTCTTCAGTCTCAGTTTCACTATTACAGTGTCTGTTGAATATTACAATGATAAATTTATTCTTACAGAATTGTTTTTGTAAATATAATTTTAGAAAAAATTGATTATTCTCATAAAAATATTAGTACAATTCAAGGATGGTAATATAATTATGTTTAAAATTTTAAAAATAGATTTGATCTATTCTACCTGAATATTGTATGAAATTTTATGTTTCCATTATTTTTTTATGAAGAAGAATGATGTGGAGAAATATTATTTTGAGAAAAATGTATTCTTATTTGAATAAAATGTATTATAAAAGGAGATTAATTTCATTAAGGGGTATAATACGATCCTTAGGGGGAAATTTTATCATAAGAGTGAATTAATCGAATTTATTCATAATACTCTACATCATATTCAGACAACATATAATTTCTTATGTTTTATAATTTAATAAAAAATATAAATAAAAGTTATTAAATGAACATAAAAATTCTGTTTCTTAAAGATAATATTCATTTAGGTATCATGGTTGGTGCTTCACAAACATGGGGAGATTACAGAATCAAAAACTGTATTTCTTACATTGCCATTAATTTAGTTTTTGATAGAATGAATTTTTAAAATAAAACAATCTTTTAGAATACGCAAAATATTTTTTAATGAATTATAAAAATAAACATTTATTTCATCATTAAAATTTTCATAATGAGTACCGGATTGGTAAATATTAGTCTCAACAATATATGAATATATATTATAGTTTTTTTATATATATCATAAGATAAAGTCATTACAATCATATTAACAACAGTGCTGATCAAAATCTGAGTAACCGTCATGAGGATTATAACATTGAAAATTGTATGGAGGTACATCATAATGACATAGAGTTTATAATCCTATTTAGAAGACATAATTATAACGTCACGAATGCTTTTAAAATTATTATGGTTTAACCAATATGAATTCATACATTCAATTTTTCTAAATATTTATGATCTATCATGATCCAGGAGTCCATATTAATAATGAAAATTCAGAGAAAATATGACTTTTAGGTAGGAAATATAAACGTTACGGAGTATCCTTAACATACATGAACAGTTGAAGTATTTAGAGTAGATAATACCTTACTTATTCAATTTAAAATTTTCAGATGTGTGATTGATTTGAAGACTATAATGTTTGAATGTATTATTTGTAGTATTTTGGATTTGTTTCAGTGTTTTTTCTTCTTCTGTAAATTTATTGGTTATCTCTGTATGAACTATTTTGTAACTTATTCATGTGTCTGATTTTTTAGATTATGATAAAAAAATTACATGGCTAAGAATATTGTGCAAGTCTTCATGTCGAGGTATTTTTTATATAGAATAGAAAATTATATTGTATGCATAAAACATGGAAGACATTTATCCATGGATTGTGTCTATTGTACTCTTAATTATAAAAGAGGTGTTTTCATGTAATAATAAATTTACGTCATTATTACACAAAATTAGAATTGTAATTATTGATTACATATAAGTAATTTTTCTAATGAAATTATATAAAAAATGTGAAACACCATATTCATATTTATTTACAATCTATTTCATCGTCATTACTCTGATTATAATTCATAGATTATGTTAATCAGGTAGGGGGCCATGTTTTAATTTGACAGTTTTACTTAATGTGGTTTATGAATTTGTTTAATTTAAACAGATTTAAACTAGTTTTTTTAAACTACAATTCACCTCTAGCGTATGAGTGTCGTCAAGAACAAATTATTTCTATACTAATATTAATATATCATATATAGAAATCCAAAAATAATTATATTAATATTTCCAAAAAATTCACATTTCATTTAAACTTAATGTTTTTTCTAATGTAAGATAAGATTGATATTACTTGCAATGAAATATTAACATTGTTTATATGGACATTAATTCCACTAATAAATGTTTATTTAACTGAAAAATTTTAATTTATAAAAACTCTAGGTGTTACAGATTCACTACAACATCCATAAATTCATGCCATCACAATAAAAAAAACATAGTTCGACATTATTATCGAAAACATTACCATTTAAAGTCCCATTAGTGTAAGTTTATTATAGTTTCCATTATTTTTAGAAAATATTTATAGGTTATACAAGTTCAGTCCCAAGCATGAGTAGGTTTGTATGATGATATATTCTTGTTGAATGAATAACAAAGATCAGCATAATTTATCTTTTAATCTATGATATAATAGATACATACATTAATTAGTCACATGTGATATTGAAAAATATACTATAGAGAATGATCTAATAAAGAAGAATAAATAATGATAAATATGTCGTTCTAGAAAAGGATCCAACCTAATTTCAGAGGAATTGATTTTATATCTGAGGGATAAGTTCTATTATAATAAATTGGAATCTCCATTTCATGAAAATTATTATAACTGCAACCATGAACTCTAAAACGATCTCTAATATTGAGATTCATTAGTATCCATCCACAAGTATAAACATATCTTTATTTTTGTGAATCAAAAATAAACATGTTCTATTATATCATTATTTTAAATGTAATTTAAGGATTATCTCCAATGAATTACCAGAATACAGTAATGAGAAAATCATTTATAAAAAATAGGATTGTCTATAAACTCATTGGTGTATTGTTCTTTATAGAAAAAACCTACCCTTAGTGTAAGATATAATGAATTGAGCCATAATGGGCTCCACATACTATCATGAAATCATGACCATTTCATCCCCACCAACCTATATCCTTATTAATTTTATGAGTATAATTAGACATCAAGGATAATATGGTATTGAAAAACATGATAGAGTATAAATTCAATTAAAATAATATCATAATGATTTTAATGGGGAAATACTCACGAATAGAAACTCTCAATTTGGTATTACTCAACTATATATAAATTAATGTGAATTATTTCAACATTGGAGAAATTTGTTAAGACATTAGAATATTATAATATTCTAGATATTAAAAAATTTAAATTTTATTATTTGTGGAATTAAATGATCATAAACATGTTAATTGATTGACAAAAAAAAGGTTTAGAAACAATTTCAAATTGGGTAGAAGAAAATTTTATTATTAGAAATAATTTATTGTGATGTCTGTGACATTCATAGTACACCAAAAACAAGAAATTAAAATTAATTCATGAAATTAATGGAAAATTACCTTATAATAATCCATGTAAAATTTAAATTTTTAAATAAATTTACAATATATAAAAAATAATGTATAAAACCATTATGGGAAAAAATTTATAATAATCCACTCTAATTGGGGTGTAAAATTAAATAGTTCATAAAATGAATCATGATAGATCCTATTTAGAGACTCTATTTTTTCATCCAAATACATTGAAATATATTATGTAATATATATATATCGATAAACTGATAAGATATGGGATTATAAGGCCTAGTGATCATAGAATAAATTTAATAGACATATTAAATATATTTCTTATCACACGTGTGTAGTTTTTAATAATCAATGAAACATATTTGCAAAAAAATATAATATTAGAAATATGAGACTATTGGTGAATATTTAGAATTGATTTTATTCTAGTCATGAACTAATGTCATTTGGTTCTAGATGTTTTCATAATCTAGCTTTTGGTGGGTGATTTTAAATTAAAATGAATGATTAATTAATTTATTCAATTTAAATGAAATAAATATAATTCTATATTAATATAAATGTACAAATTTTTATCATGATTAGTTGTATAAACCTAAATGGTTTTGAGATCCTCTTTGATAAAATTAATTCTATGTTCAAGATCAGATGACAATCCTTGATCAAATCATGTCGAATTGGTAGATAATGAATGAATCAGATCATCTCTATTGTTGGGGAACACATTATTAAAAATGATTCTTCCAATAATGAGTCAGGGATTGTAAATTTTGGAATTCCATCCATTTTTATTAAAACATATTAATGTATTTTAATATGGTTTTGATTATGTGTTTTCACACACGCCAATTCAGCCGTGTGGATCATTTAATTCATATTCAATTATATATTTTTGTTCCATGTTTTCAAACCAATTATCTCAGATTATGAAATTGATTTCTGAGAATTATTGGAAAATGAATGAATCAACATTCTTCATGTTCATTATTTCATTCTTCATCATGTTTCTCTCCATTTACCTATAGTTCTATGGTTCAACATTTCATGGCTAGACAGAGTAGTATTGGATATCCAAATTCATAGAGACTGGGAAAACAATGTTTGGGATGAGTATTTATTGATAGATCAATGTTCATTTTTAGTTGATTGTGATGAATCCTATAGATATAGGAACCAATATTGAATGGCAGTAATGGTATGGGCATACTTCACATAGAGGATTTAAGATAATATTTTGAAATCCAATTTACAACCACTAAAGAGGTGTAATCATTTGATGTTGGTGTCTTATATCAATTTTGGGAGGAGAAATGGTTGACTCAGTAGTAGTAGAATTATATCTATGACCTACTAAACATATCTAACATTTTTCAAAAATCCAAACTACAAATAATTTACTAGGATAAGCACGCATTGTGTAGTGATCTATAAGTAGAGGATAGGGTTTTGGGGTATATAATGATCACACACAATATGTCCAAAACTACACATCGTGCGACCACATGTTGGGAAACCAAGTCACGCTCCTTCTAACACATTTATAGGTACCCATCGGGTCAAAAATTCCATATTCTTTTGGATTACATGAATTCTTCTTCAGAATCATGGGCACAGCCCAACACCTGAACATAGCTAGATACACGACCTTTTTCACTGTCATGAACAATCATATAGGGACATGTGCAAGATGGCATGAGTAGACCCCTGATGGCTAGGACACACCATATGATAATAGGGAAACCATTTATAGTAACACGAACGAATATTACAAGTCATATAAGTGATATGGATAGAAATCTAGTCGAGTTTACATGCAATGTGTCCCCTCATATATGTCATGTACCCACTTGGTTAATCTTCTACCTCTCATATGTCCTTCATTTTGACTCGTATTATTTCCCTTGATTAGCCTATATTCTTTTTCTATAGAATAAATATGTGTCATTTATTGTGTCTTTTAAGATATCATTCAACATTTTTTAGTGATATTCTTCTTTAGGTGGTGCTCAATAATGGTACTGATCAGATCTGATCTGTAGAGAGAGACTGGGGTTTCAAATCCCTTATGCACCTATACCCTACTATGTCGAAAGCCGTGATAGACTATGGAATGGTTCCATTATGTATAAACTTAGTGGTTCACCCTCGAGGACTAGGGTGTGGGTCCTCTATCTACCTATTGAGTGGAAACCCCTTCCTAACATGGGTATGGGTATTATATCAGCCTACTGATTGGTACACCCTTAACCAATTAGGGATTGGTTCCTATAATTATTTAGTTGTACTACCCTAATGAACTATGTTAGTGGTCCCCTATATTATGACTGAGTGATACCCCCCATACAGACTAGGATGTGTGTCCTCTAACATTAGATTGGAAACCCATTACTTACTAGGGTGTGAGTCTATCTTTTGATTGTTTCCCCCTTACAGACTAGTGAATGGGTCCTCTACCACCATATCTTTACCCCCCAACCCCTATAGACTAGGGTGTGGTTCCTCTACCTATAAATTGGTACCCTATGATGCACTAGAGAATGTGGCCTCTAAATGGTGATGTTTATCCCTTGACGTTGAAACATGGTGGTGAAGTGTGGGTTCTTCACACAGTTACTTCTTCAAATAGAAAATAAAGATGTTGGGAACTGTTGATGGACCTCTGGATCTATTAAAAGAATATTTACTATGTTTTTCTAGGATATGGGGATCCCCTTTCTCTCAATTCTAGATTCATTTTATGAGAATATATTTATTTATTTCTGGGTTCTATTTCTGTATTTTTTTGAGATGACTATATATAAAAAGTATCATGTTAATCCCTTTTCATTTTTTGGAGAATCCAATTTTTTAGGTATATAATCACACTATAATGATAATTTCCCACAAGTGTTGTGTCTTGTGATGATGAAATAATTACCGACGATGATTTCCAAATTATTTTGAAGATAATTAATTTTAAAGACTGCATACAGTGGTTAGGGTTGGAGATCTCACAGTACTCCTCACCAATATTTATATTCTAGTTATTTTGAGGCTACAACATATATTAAGGGTTGGTATTTAATTTCCAATTTCATTTTAGTTTAATCTTTCACACTCTATTCTATTCCCTAGAGGTAATTACATTCCAAGGTTTTAAAAATAGATGTTACCATATTTTATTATTATTTTTTCCACTCTTCATGGAGATGGATATATTCATGTGTACAATTACCTTATTAAATCCCCCTATTTCATTTTGTTGGCAGTATTCGATAGCCACAGGCCAATGGAGGCAGGATTGTGCTAGTTTTAGCTCATGATTTTTCATTCCTAGAGGGCCCATGTGGGTTGTGGTATGACATATTGGTATCAGTGGTGGTTCTACATTTGGAAGGGGATTGGAGTTTTTTCCTATATGAAGTTATTTTGGAACATATTTAAATAGTTGTGGTGTTTATCAAGTGTCAATTTTATACATGAGAAATGAATGTTGGTGTTGCAGTCGACATTTTTATTTTCAAGGATTCTGAATACCTAACTATGAACATAGCATACAAAGACATTGGTTGTATGTAACATTGGTATGTGAATCATATTTGATTTATCCCTTCAAATTTCCTTCTTAGGTAATATCAGCATATATATATTCTCATATGAGCGAGGATTATGTTGACTAATGTTAAATATTCCTCCATGATGTCATCCAACAAGGTTATAGTTTTAGGATAATTATAAATATATGATAGTTGATGATGCCACAGTTTAGGGGGGGTATCTTGTCAAATCGTTCCTCCAAAAGGATATGTATTAGAACCACCTCCATTCAATCAACATCTTATAGTATAAGACCATGAAAAAGATTCATACTTTCTTAGTGAACTATGTAAGTTCCTACACAAGTGTCCATTGGGATTTTTCAGTTACTCGGATCCCCAAGTAGAAGTGTATTGTCTAAATTTTGTGATCTCAGTCTTCATATTTGTGTGGACCCAAGCTGATAAGATATATGGAAAGAAATAAATTCTTTTTTGAAATAGAATAAGGAAACTAGTGGAGTCTAATTACATAGATGCATTATGTTTTGTTAGTTTAATGGTCTTACTTCAAAAAGATGTTTTGTGGGGAGTGCAACACCTTTTTATTATGATTTGTTTACATCAAGTACAGTTTTAAGGTGTAGTAGGTAGGGGTGGGAATTTATGAGTATTTCATGAGGATCACTAACCATACATAGTACTTCCTTAGTAATATTCATGATTGTTACATTCGGGTGAGGAAGTTTGGACATGGTGTCCCAAGAGAAATACGTTATTGTGTGGAACCCCTATACAAATCCCCATTTTCTCATGTTTTGGATTAGGTGTTGGTTGAATAGATAATCATATCTAGGGGATTCCATAAAAATAAAATTGACTGAGGATTTCATGGGGAGGGGTAATCTATAAATACTAGTAGGATCAAATTATCACGGTCTTGGAATAAGAGATATCTTCAAGGATAGATTTTTCCATATGGTTATATGGATTAGAGGAAATGTAGAGGACCAGATAATACTAGAGAAGAGAAATTATACTTGTCTTATGGGTGAGGTCACAATGTACCTTATTTCCTAACTCGAAATTAGGAGGAGGTAATGATGATAGTTGATGTACTACTATATGAGAGGAAATTCGAGGATGATGGTTCTACCAGGTGTGGATAGGTAATCCTCCTCGGTGGTAGATATCGATGTGGTGTAGGTTGAGAGATTATATTAGGAGTTGGAGTTGCTGGATGATGTTATGATCTCCATCAACCACCACCCTAAGGAGTCCAATTCAAGTCTTTGGCAGATGATAGTAGGGGCCAATGATGTGGTAGGCTATGTAGGATTATGATTCAAAAGCTCATTAAATAATTAAAAATGTGAACTATGATTATTCTAATATTTAATTAGTACTTTTAAAACATGTTTTATTCATTACTTTTTCTAATTTCTCATGGTGCGAGAGCAGGATCCCCCCAGTTTACACATTAATCCAAAAACTTTTCTTTGAGGTTACTTTGAGTAACACATTTTTAGTATCATTTATCTACTAAGATCTCAAGATATCACATGGTTTAGTGATAATCTCAGGGAACCTATTTTTCATTAAAATGTGATAATATGATGTTATAATGAGTATAGACTGGGATTCTATATTTTAAACATAGATTCACTATCACTATAGATGAGTCGGATGCCTTCCTAATTATGTGATAAGATTATCCTTTCTGTTCAAGAGAGTTCTCTTAGAGGAGTGAGTGTGGCTTGAAATTATGAAGCTATAAACCATCACCAAATTAATGTAGAGTATTACCTATTATTTAGTTGGATATTTTTTCATTTAAGTTATTTTAGTCATGTTGGATTATATGAAATTATTCCACATGGAACCTATGATAATACCTTTGATGTCGGAGTTGGAGTTTGGACTTGAATTGCACACTAGTACCACTCCAATATCATCTGATGAATATCAAATATCCCCTAAAAATCTCAGGGAGCAATGGTGTCGTTGGAGGAAATTTTAGATAATTTTTTCATCAAGGCCAATGGTTCCCCCTGGGGAGCTTTAGTGTTGTTAATTAATATTCATGTATAGATATTGAGGCATTGTTCTGATTATCATCTACAAAACTAGGAAATAATAAATTAAAAGTATAAATTGATAATTATTGATTAACTAAATGATTATTTGTGATTTACATGATGTTTCTTGAAGATAAATCTCATTTCCCGATACAGTAGTTGAAGGTTCAAAATGTAGATATTTTTATGCTTCTAACATGATGTCTCCAAGAACACAATGACTTATCCGTGAAGTATTATTGTGTGAATAATACCCCAAATGAATTAATAGATCTGATGAACTGAATCTTCCTATCATAAAAGGTTTGGTTTTTGGTTGTCTTCATTGATGAGGAACTCATTTACATTGCATCATAGGATGTGGATTTATGGAACATTACGATGGTCCAAGATATGACTTGGGAGAATAGATTTTTGGTAATATCTCGATTATATAGTTTTAGATTTATAAGGATCACTTTTTGTGGAATTGAATTTTTGTGAATACAGTAGCTACTATCTTGATGATGAACCTTGCAGTGATTTCCTGGGAGACACCAAAGTGCATGTCAATAGGGATGAGTTCTTTTGGAAAATAGGAGTAAAGAATGATCATCTGGTATGTCTACCGTACGATTCATCCCATTTGACAGAACAAATAAATAAATCAAATCCATTTACATATTATGAGTACTATTAGATATCGTATAGTTAGTAATGGTTGGGAATAACTAGTGATCCAATTTTGAAACTACCAAAAGAGTGCATGGAGTCCGCAATATATAGTTATTCCTAAAATAATATGGTCTAATTTTTGTTGATGCCACGATAGGTGGTGACTACATATAGGTTGAGGTAGTTGAAACCCCCTGAGTAGATGGACCATAATTGTGACCTATATTGTCTAGAGGTAGTCTTATCACTATAGATACATTTGAACTATTATATGGGAGAGATCATTCTTTTTTTCTCATACCATCAAACTCTTGGGATTGTCATCAAAAATTGATATTTAAACCTATGTCAATGTTTCTGGTTGGATTTCCATCATTATTATGAATATGAGCTAGTATATAATCTTGGGGAGGATTATTTGGTGGATGATACACTTATAAGTAAGTCCCATATTAATTTGTTTGGGGAGATATCTGAGTAGTTTTCTTCTTTGCAGCAGACCCCAATTGTTGGGAGTGGTACATATTATATTTAGTTGATTATTTTTAAACAACATCTTCTCTATTATGTGAGAGTGGTTCAGTTAGGGAAGATATAAATTAAAGTAACACATGACCATATCTCCATTGGATATTCACTAGTTTAATTATTTTATTTGGGGATGATAAAATCATTTTTGAAGAAAGGATGGTGGATGCAGTGAGGATGTGAGAGGATGTAATGATTGAATTTCATACTTCTCCATTGGTTGTACATCATGGTGTGGGGAAAATTAATTGGGATATTCCGTGGCAATGTTTTGGGGGATTTCATGAGGAATAGCATGGCTGAGTTTATCTCTTGGCATCTCACATGATTGAATGTGATGACCTAGAACTAGGTATATATGGTTTTCTTTATCATCATGAGATCCTAATATGAAAATGGGATGAAATATCCATGGAAATTGTTAAATGGAGTTTGAAAACAATGATAGGTCATGATACCATCTAGGTTAATCTTGATAGACTTACTTATTTGGAACACCTATTTAATATCAGAGATCTTAGTATAGTATATAATTTTGAGATGTATTAATTGTGGGAGATCAAACGGTTACATGGGGTTCCCTAAATGATTTTCTCTATCTAAGATACAAGGTTCATGAAACTATAGTGGGGTGGCTTACATGATTTATTAGAGTCCTAATCGAGGATTATTACAACATTTAAACCACATATTTATTGGAAGATTAAGCTCACTATCCTAGTGATAGTGAATTTGTTATGTAGTTTTCATGTTAGATTTCAGCCAGATCTTGGAGGTTCAGTTACTATTGGTAGAGGTTTATAATAATAATAGATATCACATTACAATTGGCATGGATCATATTGAGGACCTATATAAGTTACCTTGTAGGTATCCCTAATTTCCAGATTAAGATTAGAGTGGCATCTCTCGTTTTGATGGATATGGTGTAGGAAAAGATGGATATGGTTCAAGTGACTCACGAGTGGATAAGGAGAGCCCATGAGAGAAATAAATCTTATAGATATAAACATCATAGGCCTTTGGGGTTTTAGAAGGGAGGCTAAATTTTCCCAAGAGTCTACCCACAATGAGGATCATAATGACATTGTATGTTAATAATGTTATCCCCAAGGTTCATTGGGACGTTCATGATATTTCAGGGGTTTGGAATGGTTTCTTCTCATCTTGGAATAACCCCATAGTTTGAGGGGATTCATGGCATCTTCCACATGTCATTGGTGAGGAGATACGTGCATGATCCAATGTATTTTATAGAATGGGGTGAGATGAAAATTTATAATGGTTATAATTTAGAGAATAACAAATGGAGATCAAGAACCAATGTGAGATGATCATGAGGTGATGAGTTATTCCTCTTGTTCATGTATTGTGGAAGCAAGGGAGCATGTTGGATAGCTCCTGGGTATGGGGGAGACATATTCCCTTTTAGTATCCCCACTATTCTCATTGTTTTGTGATTTTCAATTTTAAAAATAAATTAACGAGGGAACAATTTAGATGCAATGTTTTTCTTTATAAGACATTGTAATAAATTAATAAATAATTTCATATTAATGAATTGTTTCAATATGCGATTCTAAGGCCCAATGATCCAAAAAGTAATTATATAAAAATATTAATTATATTATATATCATAGGATCATATTTTTATATAACTAATGGACTATATCCAAAATATAATCTCATATAAGAAATATTATACAATAGTTTAATCATGATTATTCTGTTAACCCTTTGATCAACACAAAGATGGTTAGAACCGGATTTTTGGATAAAGCAGGTGTTTGTGGTATCATGTAATTAAAATATAAGTGATTAATTTAATTATTTTAACTATAATGAACTAAACATATTCATACATTGATTTTTCACTGTGAAATTCTTCCAGGGTTATTCACATTACCCTGATCAGGTTTTTAGAGGACTTATAGTGACTTCCATAGGAAGATGAAGATCAGATGACACTCAGTGATCTGATCAGGATTAATTGATATATAATGAACTCATCGTATCATCCCCATAATTATTGAATGCATTCTCCTCCAATGATATATCATATCTTGAGGTTGAAATCATTATTTATGTTTTCCCATTTTGATTAATTCTTTAAAGAAAGTATTTTTTATATTAATCACATTATATGTTTTGAGAACCATCTCAGGATCCTCATTAATGATTAACTTCTTATTATATTGTAATATATACATGAAATGGGCTCACCCCAATGATCCCTAGTAAGAAAATTATTGTCCAAGAACACTTTTCCAATTATTGATGCACCTTAATTTATGTTATTTTATACCCTCATTATTTACATTATTCATTGTTCGCCTATGAGGCCGTAGTTTGACATTAATAGGATAGACTAAGAATGATCTGACCATTGGATTTCTTTTGGATTGGTGAACATGGATTGGGATTGAGATATGATGATGGAAAAAGATTAATTCCAGGATTCTAGATATGAATCTTATGGATCTAAAAACTAAAATTGATATTTAGTGATAAATATTGCATGATATGTATGGAGAAATAAAGAGAAGGATTGAAAATCTAATTTCATACAATCACATGAATGAAATATGATGACATATGTGTTTTCAACTAATTTCAAGAGGACAAATAGATTATTTGGTACTAGTATAAGTAGATATTTGATTTAATAAGAACAAATACAATTCAGTAAAATGAGTAATTGTATGAATAAATTTTTATTGGTGATGAAGAACCCACTACTATTGATTTGTTGAAGATATGGATCACATGCCAGGTAGACTGACCCTCATGATGTCTCACCCATCCCTAGAAACCGATGAATGTTCAAAATGACAGACAACAATAATCCAATATGGTGGTACATGTTTTGTACATTTGGAGTACACAAGAACACCTTGAGGTTCATGTGCAAGACCTGGTACCCATGAATCACAAGATACACAACTAGGTACCCCAGCATAGTATAAGGAACACTGAAATACCCAATAGAGTATGGGAATTCCCATGCTACCTCGACATAACATGCAATAATAATTGAAATCATGTTCTATTACATGGACATCAAATAATTGTGATGGTTGGGAAATGGAGAAGAATATTGGTGAGTTTACAGAACATGTGACCACTTTTACACACCGTGTAACCCCTTATAGAATCTTCTACATATCATATATCATTCATTTTCTCTCGTCATTTGTCCTAAGAGTATCCCATGTAAAGTGTTATTCTTTATAGAAAATGATGGTGAAAGTTTTTTTGATGATGGTATTAAATGTCTGATTTTATGAGTGGGATTATTATTTAGGTGATTCCTAATGATGGTACTATCGGTGAAGGATCATTCTAGAGTTGTTGTGGTCAGTAATCTCTTGTACACCTCTACATACTAATTGATACCCTTTACGACTAGAGAATGTGTCCTTTATCTCCCTAATGAGTGGTACCTCCCATGGAATAGTTCATGTATCCTCTGCCTACTAATTTAGTGGTACCCTCTAATAAACTTGGGTTCGGGTCCTCTATCATCCTACTAAGTTGTACACTTTGACAAATTAGATTGTGGGAAATGTACATAATTAATGAAACCACACGATTCACTAGGGTATGTGGCCAATATGTATATACTGAGTGGTACCCACATAAGGAGTGAGGAGAGGTAATTTTACCATAGACTGGTAACCCCATTCAGACAAGGCCTTAGGTGATTTACCTTTTAAGAGGTACCCACCTTACAAACTATAGAAATGGTACTCTAAATATTGAATGATACACACCTATCACAATAGATCATGGGTCTTGTACATAGAGATGTGCAACTAAACTATGTGATAATGTGGGGGTGTAGTGGTATCTCTACAAGAATAGTTCTTCTCAATAACATTCATGATGTGGGGAATATATGATAGACATTTGTAACAATTGGAAGACTCTATCTTGGGATGTGATGTGATATAAAGATCACCTTATTATCTCTCATCTTGGTGCATTTAATGAGCATACTTATCTTTATTGCTAGTTTTTCTATACCATATTATTTTGGTTGAGATGGATATTTTTTCATGAATCCTATTTCATCATCTAATATATTCAGTGAGTCCTTTTGGGAATATATATACTGACCCATGAATGCAATTTTCCTACATTTGTCATGTCTTTTTAAAAGGATGGACATATTATTGTCTATTTAAGATGATATTAGGGATAATTGAGTGAATTGACCACATATAGTGGATTTTAATAGATATATCTAGTTGGGATCTCTTATTATTTACTTTCCAACAGTTGTTAGGTTTGGAAAATTTTCATGGAGGGTGTGTGTTTTAACCTTTTAATTTTCGATTTCTCAATAGAAAATTTTTAATAACATAAATGTCATTACATGGATGGTTTTTAATCTTTATTTTAATCACTATTATTGTTATTCCTATTCAATTATTCTAGGATATGGTTGGTGTAACTCCCTAATCACAGAATATCAGAGCCATTGCAATATTTTATTATGTTGGCATGATTACAAGGAATCAAATCATGAATGATAGTTTATCTTATTTGTATTGGAAATCTAGATTAAATACCAAATACCCATAATACTTTGGGAAGATAAAATAAATACATGATACATAATAATAATAAATAAACCACACCCATGAACACTTATTCAATCACTCATTTTTCATATCATCAGGAATGAAAACTTAATGACTATGAGGTCAAATGTTCAGTAAGGTAATATAAAATGTAAGAAATAATGAATCGATGAGATTAAATTATCTTGGAATGGTAAATAATTTCTAATAAATGAAATTAAAATACTAATATAAGGAAATATAAATATTGAAATATAAGAAACTAATACACATTTATTCTTAATCAATAAAAAAATAATGAAATGTACCCATAAATATGTCGATGAAAAATCTCATGGTATAATATTAACATAATATGATTTAGGGAAATTACTAATTATTGGATCCCAGGTTTCCTAGTTCCATGTAAAAATTAAAATCATGACCACTCATATGATTATATAGTTATCGAGAAAAACCCAATCTAATTTGGCCAACTTTTTCAACTCCTTAGACTACTAATGCAATGAGGGGATATCTATAAATAGGCCCAACCAATGTCATACAAGTCTGAATATTACCTCATTATGATAATTAATTTGAATCATAGAAATATCAATATTATATAAAAAAAATTATTTATCAATAATACCATATAGGGGGATAAGTAACAATAAGGGTTATTGACATAGAAATCTATTTATTGAAAAATAATATTTAAACATTCCAATGGGTCCTATAAAACATTGAAACATTTAAATAATAATTCCTAGTGATTTAAATGAATCATATAATATTATTATAAAAATTATATTCTTGATATATAATTTCAAATGGTATTATATACACCAAATAAAAGAAAATTGGTGTGTAACATAAATAGGTCCAAATGGATTGTAAATTGACATGAAATCCCATAGTATAATTTTCCTTTTTTTGTGTGGTATTTATCCTCATTTATAGAGGTTTAAAATATTTTAATATCTTATACCAGAACCATAATCCTTATTATAATATCGTAGAACATATTATTATAAAATCTCAATAATGGTTTGTAAAAAATATTTCATTATTTTAAAAATTTCTATTGTTATTTTGCTACATTAAAGAAGTATGTTTTGACTTGTTATTTGATTACCCTATTAAATATATCATGATTTCATAAATCAAAAATTATAAAATAGTACTTAATTATGTTATTTAATCATTAAATATTTTATTTATAACAAACTATAATGATTTGATACAAGAAATTAAATTCGCCATTCATTTAGATGGTAGGTTGTATGTACAGATTAATAGTACATTCATTCCCTTTTCGTAAAAAAATAATCAAATAGAAATGGTAAACAAGATTATTAAAATTCCAGTATCATATCAATATTATATATGTTGCATAGTTTTATTAAAAACTTATTTTATGTATTATTTGTATGGAATGAACGAGTAATATCACTTTGAGTGTGCGACAGTCCACACTTCCTCAAAAATAATTATCATATTTACAAAAAATTAAATGTATAATGGAATGTGTTATAAAAAAGTATTGAATCATTAATATATAATAAATGTAAAACATATAGTAAAAAATTATACTATCAACCATAATGGGTACCATGATATGTGGTATTGGAAAACTAAACTGTCATTATTTCAGGAGGAAGTTCTTCAACACACACAGAAATAGTATATTCATTACACACATGATGGAGGTGTGTGTATGTGTAGGTTGAACTCCTATCATAAAAAAATATAGTATATTGTAGACAATTTGTTTTTATATCATAATACAAAATGAAATGTAGTGGTAGTGTAAAATGTAAATGAACCTATAAATATTGAGAGAAGACCTAACTTCTTAATCTGGAAACATTTTTTGGTTTATACCGAAATGATTCCTAGGAAAGAATTCCTCACAAATGGAAGCATATAAGAATATTTGAGGAATTGTTTTATAATATTTGTAAAGAAATTGGCCGAAATTATGTGTCTTTGGAGGTTAGAACTGGGTGGAAAAGTGGTGGCCTTTTATAGGTAAGGAAAAATACCCACTTGAAATTTCATGAAACAAGTTATTTGTACACATGTTCTTACATAAAATAAAGTCTTTAAAATATATAAAACAAAATAATGTTAGTTTAAATAACTAATTATGGACATATAATTGGATTTGGTCATGTTTTTAGGTCATTTTGACATTTATGTTAGAGGTTTAGTCCGTAATTTTCCTTTAATCACTATAAATAATTTTAATCAATTTCACATATCATTTTGGTAACAAAATAGTTTTATCTTATTAGACTAAAAATATATTATTGATTTAAATGAGTTATGTCCTTATATATAAATTAATCTCATTGAATCAGGAAAATTATAGACAATGATAATCTCACAAATAGATTAAATAAAGGGTTTTTAATATAGAAAAATCAACAAATGATTTTTAGGTTTATATAGTAAATTTAAAATTGTAATTGATTATAATGAAAAAAAAATTATTAATAGTTAAAAAAATGATCAAAATTTTTCTTGAAAAAAATTTAATATATAATTTGACCCTACTAATTATTTAAATGAAAAGATAGATTTGAACTAAATGTTAGTATTTTATTCAATATTAAAAAAAGCTGTTTATTGGACAAATACAAAGAGAAAGCTAATTTTGAAATTAGTTTTTGAAAACTAAAGTTTATTTTATCAAATTTTCATTATATATTTGTCATAATAAATATTTAAAATATGTTTTCCTTTAAATGTTATTTAAAATATCTTAATAAAATAATAGTATTTTATGCATAAAATTGGGTTTGTAGTGATCTCCGGACTATATAATCCATGATATCAACATAAGAAACTTTTTATTGAAAATATAACACATATATTTCATTAAAATTATTCTATAATTTCCATTAATTTAATTTTTTAGTATAAAATATCATTGTGAGAATAAAAATTGATTTATATAAAAACATTCCATTTATAATTAATTGGTACATATATTCATTTATAATTAATTTTTAACCTATATATTAATTGTATATTATTATAAAATAATCATTTTTAAAAGTTAGTTATTACAATTCATAACTTCTAATTTAATTCAAATGTCAAATAATATTATATTAACTAATTGTATTGTGATAATGATTTTTTCGGTTAAAACTTAGTCTTGCGTGAAATGAAAGCTATATAAGAAAGCATATCATGCATTTAACACTTGTTAAATTAGCAATGTATGAATTAAAATATATTGAATATATCAAATATATTTAAAATTGTAATTATATATTAATGTATCATGTTTTTATATCCCCTAACGCACTTTCTGTCATGTTTTATGCAGAATATTGACTATAATATTTTTCATTAGAATTTTTTAGTGTTACATTCTTACAACATTAATTAAATTTCATCCTCACAATTTAAATTTTATCTCCTTGATAGAGGGATTTAAGATAAACTACTTTTGAAAGGACCAAAACCTAATTTTTTTTAATATAACATATTCTTACTACGAGAAAATGGAAAGTGCCACTATCACTAAACAAGGATCCCTAATAGGAGAACATTGTTGGGAAATTGAAACCAATATATGGAAGAAAAAGTCTAAATGTTATGTTATTATGGAGTTTTCTAGAGAAAATTCTCAGATAGATGTTGTTTATCACAAAACCTTAAACCATAGGATTGAAGAAATGACATTGATATCATAAAAAATAATGACAATACATCATCATTTTTTTATAAATACAATTTTTACCTTTTATTAATGGATTTTTTCTATGTATAATAGTATAAGTAAATACATGTTTTGATAAACATAATATTTTCATTTGATTATGAATTTAAATGATTCTACATCATCTGTTAGAACATGATACAATATGCAGTGAAGTAATACATTACCTCGTAGAATCTCATTCAATGATCATCTTAAACAATTTTATAAATGTATAATATATCAAACAAATTATGATGTAATCAGCTATGATGTAAATTCACTATATTACCGAAACAAAATTCTCATTGGAGTTTAATCAGGATGAAGAACATTTATATTTTCACATTCCAAACATATAAATAACATCATCGTGTATCCCCTCAAAATATGGTAATAACTCAAACTAAAATAAAACCTAATAAGAAACTTGAATTGTTTCATCTTACTTATGTAAGACTATAGATATTGGATATATTTGTTAAATAAAAATGTTTTTTAAATACCATTAGTGATAGAATAGATCACTAGTCAAATAATCACTATTCAGTACCAATTTTTCATCAATTATCAAAATCAGTAATTTCATCATCATTATCTCCACATCAGGAACATTTAATGGTTTTTGTTCCCTCAATCATGTGTTTTTTAAAATATAAAATTTATATGGAATATTTGTTCCAGGTACCGTTCTTCAAATGATTTGAAACACAAATTAAAAATGTTTTGTAGTATAATATTTACATCTTTAATAAATAATATGTTGAGAAAATCAAAAATAATAAACTTTTACCATATATTTAATATATCAAAAAATATTTTAACCTTAATCATTCAACTTAGGTTTTATAAAATACAAATGGTTTATAAGGCCCCAGCCTTAAACCTTACTTAATCTTGAGTTATTACAAGATTACACATTGAGGATCTTTTCAGGTTTAGAGTTTTAGAGAATTAGATCATAAAACTTGCATTACATTCCACATATAAAGAAAGTGGTTACATAAATATAATATTATTCATTCCCATCAATGGAAACACATTTAAAATAAAACATGGATTATTTCTTGACACTTCCTTGACACTATCATCATATCATGTACCTTTCCCATGACCTGTGAAAAACATTTCAAAATTTTTTTGGATGAGCATAAAAAGCTCAGTATGGGTTATAAAAACATGGAAAGGAAACATGAGTTCATATATACATAAGAATGAAATCATACTTTACCCATAAAACATAGGCACTTTAACATACCTCATAAAATCATGAATAAATAATAGAAATCATAAGATATAAAGGTAACTTCAGGCATTCATAACATTCTTACGTAGGGACTAACCCTCTTGGTTACATTTGGAATACCCATAACAATATATTCCCTAAATCTCTTTGGATAAACCATAACGTTTCACTCCTTTGCATTACCCAATGCATTGGAGAGCTATATCGGGCTCACCCGTCCTTAGTTTATCACGGACCCACCCGTCTTCATAATAATGCCCAAGAACCATAACATAATCGTATCACATAAAACATGCGTTAAGGAAACATAACATTTCCACATTTCAATCACAAGATATCAATACAACACAAAAAATATTGTGAAAACCATTTTCAATACCAAAATAAAATAAAAGTAAAACATGGTATTTATATTTCTTTTAAAAAGAAGGTATGACTTGTAGAGGAAGCCGAAACTCAAATTACGGTCACGACGGCGGAGAAGTCGTTGTCGCCGCATATGTACGAAAAAAACATTCCCTTTTGTCGTTTAGTAAACGCTTCGTATAAAAAAGATTCCTTTTGAATAAATGTAAAAGTAAAAGGGGTTTATACACCGTATAAAATAAAGTTGTGTATAAAATAAAATATGCCTCAATGAAAGGAGATTGAGACGAAGTCCCATACCTCGTATCAGAATTGACCCGACTGTTCTTTAATCTCCTGAATAATAAACTTTAGTTAATCTATACTTGCTTATGAACCTTTTTTCAAGTTCATTATTCCTTTTATACCATTTTATGAACATCATGTAATCATTTAAGTTAATAATGTTCATTTTGTCGGTATTTGGTTCTTAAGTCAAAAATAGACTTCTTACACTTACATGTTGTTAATTTGGTCAAAGTTTCGTTATATTAAGATTGTTATTGATGATTTTGATAACATATATATCATATATATTCATCATATACATGTATTTTTAATATTACATCACATTTAGAGGTAAGAAATGAAATGCACCGTTCATGGAGACGGTAAGCCGTACGTACGTATGAACGCTACTTCCATTTCTATTTCGTATTTTCTGGAATGGAATCAAAATGATATAAGAGTATATTATAATTCCATTATAATAACATATATAATATAATTATCTTTATCCTTTACACATCCCACATATGGTATTAACGAATCAAATCACTTTCAGGGGGCGGTAGTCCGCACTTCCTAAAATGAAGATATCATGTTTACCCATAATGGAAACCATAACAATATGCCAAAAATGAAAAAAAACAGAAGCTTAAGGAAAACATAAACATATTATATATCATATATAAAAATAGTGACATCATAATGTCCACCTTTGAAGGTGTTAAATGAGTATTGAACAATCATCGTTTCGGGAGGCAGAATTTCCCCATTCATGGAAACCGTCTGTTCGTTAACCATTTGATGTAGTTGTGTGAGATTGTAGCTCAAATATATATTATAACAAAATCCTAGTATATTTAAGATACTGGTGTAGTTACAAAACAAGTAAATAAAAAGAGTTTAGGGGGTTGGAGAAGCAAAATAAAACAAATGAACATGAGAGAATGAATTACCTTTAAAAGTGTAACTCCTTTTGATTTGAGCCTAAAGGCTTCCTTTGAAAGGATTCTGCCCAAAGGTAATCCTCTAGGATGAGGAGAGGGATGTGTAGAGAGTAAATGGTCAGGGTTTGGCCGAGCCAAAGGCTTGAGGAGTGTGTGAAATGAGGTAGAGGTGGCATCCTTTTATAAGAGGAGAGGAGGGGCACTTTTGGAAAGTAAAGAAATATTACTTTATTTGAAAATGTGTTTCGGTTTTAAAAGGTCCCACATTGATATAATTCTTGGATAAGGTGATAAGGGTTCGAAATACACTCATCCAATTGGTTCTTGGACATGTGTAGTTCATAGATTTTACATTATCATTCCATTTTATTTAAATCGTCAAATAATGATGTCATCGCTGCATCATTATTATGTCATAAATAATTTAATTTAATTAATGTCTAAAAATTATAAAACAAATACTATGATGTAGGAAATCCTTTTATATTTCCAATTACTATTTATAATAAAAAATCTGATCTTTATAACCCCATGTAAAAATTGTTTTCGTAAAACATATTATGTTTGTGTCATTTTTACTTTAACATTTAATAAAAAATTATTTATGTCATTTCCCTACCAAAGTGTCTCCATGGGGTCCCCAAGTTGACCCATGGCTTTTATTGGTCGGCAATGACACAACCAATGAGGGTAGGACATGTGTCAAGCTCATATTATTTTATTAAAGCATTATTTTTACCTTATACTACACTAATTACCACTAATCGCAAATAAAACTTAATAAGTTACTATTCACCAAAAAAATATTTTAATCTCATTGAACCACATTTTACTTCTTAATGACAACCATGTATGTCGGATTTTTGAAATTCAAAACACAATGATGGCAAAATTTCATTTAAACGAAAAATCAGTTTCTTTAACTACCACTTAGTGGTTTCACTATTCATCAAAAATTGATGTTTTTCAGAAAATTACCAAAAATTCACCCTAAGCTATATTTGATATTCCAAATTCAAAAATGAAGTATATTTTACAAAATTCAAAACATATAAGTCACATTAATTAATATAATAATTAATTCCCGTAGTTATGACAAATAGCGTGTTTTTATGAAACAATAAGTATCAAAAGATTGGCACCAGTTTAAGTCCAATTTCAAAGTGAAATTGATTCCAATGACCACCATTGGATTAAATGGTAAAAATATATTCAGATTACCCATTAATACCAATTCAAAATAGAATCTAATAATATAAATAAATTAGATTAAGAAGCAGTTTTGATGTAAAATGCAGTATTTTACACTATTCATTAAAAATGAACATTGTCAGAAAAATACCAAAAATTTACACAAAGTAAATTTTGATGTCCCAAACATAAAGAATAGGTTTATTTTGACAAAAATATCTTATAAAATTGTCAAAAGATAGATTTAAAAAGGGTTTTTTATCATAAGGCAGCAAAACAATCTTTTAAGAATATTATTGTATTCCATGCTTAAGATTGGATTTATTTTCATTTTAAGCATCTAAAACACTATCTTAATCATTAATAGACATAGATAAAAATATATATTATTCATTACTTACTTGGGATGTTACATCCTTCCCCCCTTTAGAAAATTGTGTCCCCACAATTTATTTACTTATCGAATAAATGGGGGTACTTATCCCTCATTGCATTTTCAGATTCCCATGTTGCCTCTTCAATCATGTGGTTTTTACACAAAACCTTTACCTGGTGAATCACCTTATTTCGTAACACTTTCTCCCTGTGGTCAAGAATCTGGACCGTTTGTTCCTCATAAGATAGGTTCTCTTCCAGCTGATCTACCTCTGGACTCAAAACATGAGATGGATCTGGCATATACTTTCTCAACATCGAAACGTGAAAAACATTGTGTACCTGAGATAAACTCGGAGGTAAAGTCACTCGGTATGCAACTGATCCAACTCACTCCATAATTTCGTATGGTCCAATGAACCTTGGACTCAACTTTCCTTTCTTACCAAATCTCATCACACTTTTCCAAGGAGAAACCTTGAGAAAAACATGATCACCTACCTCGAAAGATTTATCCTTCCTCCTGCTGTCTGCATAACTCTTCTGCCTACTCTGAGCTGTTCTCATGTGCTTCTGAATCAGCTGAACTTGTTCTACCATCTCTTCTACCAATTCTGGTCCCATCAACTTCCTTTCACCCACTTCATCCTAGAAAGCTGGAGTTCGACACTGCTTCCCATATAATGCCTGAAATGGTGCCATTTGTATACTGGAATGAAAACTGTTATTATATAAAAATTTAACCAAAGAATGATGTTGGTCCCAACTTCCCTGATAATCCATAGAACAAGCTCGTAGCATATCCTCCAAGGTCTGAATTGTTCGTTCTGACTGCCCATCTGATTGAGGATGAAAAGCTGTACTAAAATTTAATTCAGTACCCAACGACTTCTGAAGGCCTTTCAAAAAGATAGAAGTAAACCTGGGATCACGATCCGATACAATGGAGAGAGGAACTCCATGTAACCTGACTATATTTTTAAGATAAAAACGGGAAATTTGATCAAGAGAGAAAGTGTCTTGTATATCAAGGAAATGAGCAGATTTGGTCAAGCGATCAACAATAACCCAGATTGCATTATTACCTCGAGATTTCTTCGGTAATCTCACAACAATGTCCATGGATATATTCTCCCATTTCCACTTTGGCACTGGTAAAGGCTGAAGCATCCCTTTCGGTAACTGCCGCTCTGCTTTAACCTACTGACAAGTTAAACACTTCACAGTTAAATCAGCAATATCTCTTTTCAATCCATCCCACCAGTAATACTCCCGCAGATCTCTATACATCTTAGTACTGCCTGGATGAACTGAAAACGGAGAACTATGAGCTTCACATAACAACTCTCTTTTCAACTGTGAATCACAAGGCACACACAATCTCTTCCCAAATCACAAAACACAATCATTATCAATGTTGAATTCAGGCAACTTACCTTTCTGAACCAGCTCTACCTTTTTCTGCAACTCACTGTCTTGCTTCTATCCTTACTTGATTCTATTTGATAGAGAAGTTCTCACTAATACCTAAAACAAAACAGAAGGACTTCCTTCACAAAAAACTTTTATGCAAAAGTTCATCAAATCCATAACCAAAGGATCACGTTCTAAACGCAACATTGTTAATGAATCATTATTTTTCGACTCAAAGCATCAGCCACTTTATTTTCTTTTCCCGGATGGTAATGAATTGTACAATCATAATCCTTGATTAATTATAGCCATCTCCTTTGTCTCATGTTCAATTCGTTATGAGTGAATATATACTGTAATCTTTTGTGATCGGTATATATTTCACACTTTAATCCATACAAATGATGCCTCCAAATTTTTAAAGCAAAAACAACAGAAGCTAATTCCAAATCATTTGTAGGGTAATTTACCTCATGAGTTTTCAACTGTCGTGATGCATAAGCAATTACCTGATCATTCTGCATTAGGACGCAACCAAGTCCTTTCAATGAAGCATCACTGTATATAACAAACTCACCATTCCTGGAAGGTAGTGCCAAAACTGGAGCATTCACCAATCTTCTTTTCAATTCCTGAAAAAAAACATCACATTCTTTTGTCCAGATAAACTTAACTCCCTTCCGAGTTATCGTAGTCATTGGACTAGATAACCGTGAAAAATTTCTAACAAACCTTCGGTAATAGCCCGCCAAAACAAGGAAGCTACGAATCTCGGTTACATTTGTGGGTCTTGGCCATTCTTCCACAACTTTTGTTTTTCCAGGATCAACAGTTATACCATCTTTAGAAACAATGTGACCACGGAAAGAAATTTGTTGCAACCAAAACTCACACTTGCTGAATTTCCCATACAGTTTCTTTTCTTTTAAGGTTTGCAAGATAACCCATAAATGTCTTTCATGCTCCTCTTTACTTTTAGAAAACACCGAAATATCATTAATGAAAACCACCACAAACTTATCCAAGAACTCATGGAAAATTCTATTCCTTAAGTCCATGAATACAGCAGGTGCATTGGTTAGCCCAAAAGGAATTACTACAAATTCATAATGTCCATATCTTGTACGGAACACGTTCTTTGGAATATCTGCCTCCTTTACCCTCAGCTAATGGTACCCCGATCTCAGGTCAATCTTTGAAATAAACTGAGCTCCCTAGAGCTGATCAAACAAATCATCGATATGAGGCAAATGATATTTTTTCTTAACAGTGATGTTATTCAGGGATCTATAATCAATGCAAAGTCTCATAGAACCATCTTTCTTTTTAACAAATAAAACAGGAGAACCCCATGGAGATCTGCTAGGTCTAATGAAACCTTTATCTAATAAATCTTTCAATTGCTCCTTCAACTCTAAAAGTTCAATTTGAGACATTCGATAAGGGTGTTCTGAAATTGGCTTAGCATCAGGAACTAAGTCAACAGTAAACTCAACTTCCCGATCTGGTATTATTTCAGGCAACTCATCAGGAAAAACATCAGGATACTCATTTACCACTGGCACATCATTAATCTGAACACTTCCTTTATTTTCAACGACGTGTGCAAGGTAACATTCATTTCTATCTTTTACAAGTTTCTCGGCCTCTTGATATGTTATCAAAAGTAAGGGTTCATTCTTGTAAAAAAACTGAAAGTCTTTCTGAAAAGAGACTTCTTTAGCTCTACAGTCAATCTTAGCATGGTAAATAGAGAGCCAATCCATACCCAGGATAACATCAAACTCTACTATAGGTAGAACAATAAGGTTCACAAGTAGGTTCTTTCCACAGATAAGGATAGGAAGATTCTTATAAATTCTTTTTTCCTCAACATTTCCCCCAGGTGTTTTTACCAAAAGTTCATGAGTCATTTCTTGAGATGGTATTCCCATTTTACTAGAAAAGGTTTCAGAGATGAAAGAATGTGTAGACCCCGAATCAAACAACACACTGGCATAATCGGAAAAAACAAAAAATGTACCTGATACAACTTCATTTGATGGCCCGACATCTGCTGAAGTAGTTGCAAAGGATTTCACCACCCCTTTCTGCTTGTAGTCAAACTGCTTCCCATCACTCAAGCTCTTTGTCGGACACTCGTTTGCATAGTGACCCATCTCATTGCACTTATAACATTTCACTAACTGTAAATCAAATTTGTTCTTACCTTCACCTTGATCCTTTTCAGTGCAATCACGAGCCTTATGTCCCATCTTACCACATCGGTAGCATTTTCCTGAATTCAGAAGACATTCCCCAGCATGCCTTTTGCCACATTTATCACAAACTGGAAACTTAGTTCTCTTACCATCAGACTTTTTTGAAGAATTCTTACCTTTCTCCTGCCACCTCGGTCTCTTCTTCTTCTGGTTTTTATAGAACACTTGGTCATCGGAAAACTCCATTTCCACCTTCTCAGCACATCGAACAAGCTTTTCATAACTTTTAAACTCACGAGAATCTAATGCCCTTCGATGTTTTGGCTTTAATCCTGAGTAAAAACGATTGATTTTACTATCAAGGTCTCGGATAAAATTTGGATCATACCTTGCCAATCGAGTGAACCTTTCTTCATAGGCAGCCACTGAGTCTTCCTCTGGCCTCAATTCCAAGAATTGTTTTTCCATCCTATGTCGAACAGCCTTAGTAAAATAATTCTCAAGAAACATACCTTTGAATTCATCCCAGTCAAGAGCATCAATCTCATCGGCGTCCCTGATATTTTTAACCATAGACCACCACTGATCTTCTTCACCCTCCAAACGATAAATAGCAAGAATAACCTTTTGATTGTCTGAACACCCCATGACATCAAAAATCTTCTCCAGTGCTTTAATCCACCCTTCAGCTAGCACAGGGTCAGATGATCTTCTGAATGATGGTGGATGTTGCCTCATGAATTGTTCCACCACTGACATGTACCTCTGTGGTTGATCTGGCTGATCTCGTGCATGGATACCCCCACCATTTATCGCTTGAGTCAACTGCGCCATTACTACAACAAACTGTTCAGTTCCAATTCCGACCATTTCTGGATGCTGATTCGGAAGGTTATTTCCTTCTGTATGCCTTCCTAGCACTGCTTCCCTGTTTCCTCTACGGAAAACCATTCTGAACAAACATGTATTAGATGAAGCAACATGGTAATCTTCAAATGTTATATCACTTCAATTTGACCAAAAAAAATATATTTTTGGATAATCATTTAATATAATTCTCACTCCTAAAGTTATCTAAACTGACCTTTGATAACAACTATAAGGCGCCAGCCTAAACCTTACTTAATCTTGAGTTATCACAAGATTACACATTGAGGATCTTTTCAGGTTTAGAGTTTTAGAGAATTAGATCATAAAACTTTCATTACATTCCACATATAAACAAAGTGGTTTCATAAAGATAGTATTCTTCATTCCCATCAATGGAAACACATTTAAAATAAAACATGGATTATTTATTGACACTTCCTTGACACTATCATCATATCATGTACCTTTCCCTTGACCTGTGAAAAACATTTCAAAAAAACTTGGGATGAGCATAAAAAGCTCAGAATGGGTTATAAAAACATGGAAAGGAAACACGAGTTCATATATACATAGGAATGAAATCATACTTTACCCATAAAACATAGGAACTTTAAAATACCTCATAAAATCATGAATAAATCATAGAAATCATAAGACATAAAGGTAACTTGAGGCATTCATAACATTCTTACGTAGGGAGTAACCCTCTTGGTTACGTTTGGAATACCCATCACAGTATATTCCCTAAATCTCTTCAGAGAAACCTTAACGTTTCACTCCTTCGCGTTACCCAATGCATTGGAGAGCTATATCGGGTTCACCCGCCCTTAGTTTATCACAGAACCACCTGTCTTCATAATAATGCCCATGATCCATAACATAATCGTATCACATAAAACATTCGTAAAGGAAACATAACATTTCCACATTTCAATCACAAGATATCAATACAACACAAAAAACATTGTGAAAACCATTTTCAATACCAAAATAAAAGAAAAGTAAAACATGGTATTTATTTTTCTTTTAAAAAGAAGGTATGGCTTGTAGAGGAAGCTGAAACTCAAATAACAGTCACGACGGCGGAGAAGTCGTTGTCGCCGCATACGTACGACAAAAAAATTCCCTTTTATCATTTAGTAAACGCTTCGTATAAAAAAGATTCCTTTTGAATAAATGTAAAAGTCAAAGGGGTTTATACACCGTATAAAAGTAAGTTGTGTATAAAATAAAGTATGCCTCAATGAAAGGAGATTGAGACGAAGTCCCATACCTCGTATCCGACTTGACCTGACCGTTATTTAATCTCCTGAATAATAAACTTTAGTTAATCTCTACTTTCTTATGAACCTTTTTTTCAAGTTCATTATTCCTTTTATACCATGTTATGAACATCATGTAATCTTTTAAGTTAATAATGTTCATTTTGTAGGTATTTGGTTCTTAAGTCAAAAATAGACTTCTTACACTTACATGTTGTTAATTTGGTCAAAGGTTAATTATATTCAGAATGATATTAATGATTTGGATAACATATATATCATATATATTCATCATATACATGTAATTTTAATATTACATCACATTTAGAGGTAAGAAATGAAATGCACCGTTCATGGAGACGGTAAGCCGTACGTACGCATGAACGCTACTTCCATTTCTATTTCGTATTTTCTAGAATGGAATCATAATGATATAAAAGTATATTATAATTCCAGTGTAATAACATATATAATATCATTAACTTTATCCTTTACACATCCCACATATGGTATTAACGAATGAAATCACTTTCAGGGGGCGGTAGTCTGTACTTCCTAAAATGAAGATATCGTGTTTACCCATAATGGAAACCATAAAGGTATGCCCAAAATTAAAAAAAACAGAAGCTTAAGGAAAACATAAACATATTATATATCATATATAAAAATAGTGACATCATAATGGCAACCTTTGAAGGTGTTAAATGAGTATTGAACAATCATCGTTTCGGGAGGCAGAATTTCGCCATCCATGGAAACCGTATGTTCGTTAACCATTTAATGTAGTTGTGTGAGAGTGTAGCTCAAATAAATATTATAAAAACATCCTAGTATATTGAAGATACTGGTGTTGTTACTAAAGAAGTAAATAAAAAGAGTTTAGGGGGTTGGGAAGCAATGTAAAAGAAATGAACATGAGAGAATGAATTCCCTTTAAAAGTGTAACTCCTTTTGATTTGAGACTAAAGGCTTCCTTTGAAAGGATTATGCCCAAAGGGAATCCTCTAGGATGTGTATAGGGATGTGGAGAGAGTAAATGGGCAGGGTTTGGCCGAGCCAAAGGCTTGAGGAGTGTGTGAAATGAGGTAGAGGTGGGGGCCTTTTATAAGAGGAGAGGAGGGGCACTTTTGGAAAGTAAAGAAATATTACTTTATTTGAAAATGTTTTTAGGTTTTAGAAGGTCCCACACTGATATAATTAGTGGATAAGGTGATAAGGGTTCGAAATCCACTCATCCAATTGGTTTTGGACATGTGTAGTTCATTGATTTTACATTATCTTTCCATTTTATTTAAATCGTCAAATAATGATGTCATCGCTGAATCATTATTATGTCATAAATAATTTAATTTAATTAATGTCTAAAAATTATAAAAAATATACTATGATGTAGTAAATCTTTTTATCTTTCCAATTAATATTTATAATCAAAAATCTTATCTTTATATCCCCATTTAAAAATTGTTTTCGTAAAACATATTATGTTTGTGTCATTTTTACTTTAACATTTAATAAAAAGTTATTTATTTCATTTCCCAACCAAAGTGTCTCCATGGGGTCCCCAAGTTTACCCATGGCTTGTATTGGTCGGAAATGACACAACCAATAAGGGTAGGACATGTGTCAAGCTCATCTTATTTTATTAAAGCATTATTTTTACCTTAAACTACACTAATTACCACTAATCGCGATTAAAACTTAATAAGTTACTATTCACCAAAAAATTATTTTAATCTCATTGAACCACATTTTACTTCTTAATGACAACCATGTATGTCGGATTTTTGAAATTCAAAACACAATGATGGCAAAATTTCATTTAAACGAAAAATCGGTTTCATTAACTACCACTTAGTGGTTTCACTATTCATCAAAAATTGATGTTTTTCAGAAAATTACCAAAAATTCACCCTAAGATATATTTGAAATTCCGAATTCAAAAATGAAGTCTATTTTATAAAATTCAAATCATATAAGTCACATTAATTAATTTAATAATTAATTCCCGCTGTTATGACAAATAGTGTGTTTTTATGAAACAATAAGTATCAAAAGATTGACACCAGCTTAAGTCCAATTTCAAAGTGAAATTGATTCCAATGACCACCATTGGATTAAATGGTAAAACTATATTCAGATTACACATTAATACCAATTCAAAAGATAATCTAATCACATACATAAACTAGATTAAGAAGCAGTTTTGATGTAAAATGCATTATTTTACACTATTCATTAAAAAATGAACATTGTCAAAAAAATACCAAAAATTCACACAAAGTAAATTTTGATGTCCCAAACATAAATAATAGGTTTAGTTTGACAAACATAGCTTATAAAATTGTCAAAAGATAGATTTAAAAATGGTTTTCCATCATAAGGCAGTAAAACAGTCTTTTAAGAATATTAGTGTATTCCATGCTTAAGATTGGATTTATTTTCATTTTAAGCCTCTAAACCACTATCTTAATCATTAATAGACATAGATAAAAATATATATTATTCATTACTTACTTGGGATGTTACATGGTTGAACTTGATCCCTAATCATCATCATTGTTATATTATCTGGATATTTAGGGAATATTTTTCCATAGTGACCCATCTCCATGTTGTTGTAACACTAAATAGTGGCCTTTTTTACTCATCATGTTATATTATTTTTCCCCATAACCCTTTTCTCTTCACATATAACATTATCCCATTCCATTCAATAATTTACCAGTGTGGTTCTTTCCACATAAATCACATAATGGAAATTTCAAAAAAATCTTTTTATTACTTGATGTGTTCAATTATTCTTCATATTTCAATATATATCTTCTTCCATTGGTTACCTTTTAATGAATAGGGTTTTTAGTGTTCCTTATCTATCTTGATGCCACAAAAACTATTTCTCCCTATGATGAAACTTTATATGAAACCATTTTCCTTCAGATATTTGGCATACATATTTTATATAATTTTTCAATCACAGACTTTGTATTTCTTATATAATCCATAGAATAACCAAATAACCATGTCATGGTAGCTTGATAATGTAAGATACTCTCCTCTTACTTTTAATTTAAGATATAAACATTCTCTTCATCTCAATTACCTGATCAAGAGGGAATTAATTACTGAATAACTTCTCCTTATATGTCTACCATTCCATGAGTTATTTTTTATTATTTCATTTTATTCTATACCAAAGTCTAAAACAGATCTTTATCATCATTAAGACTATATACAGAAAGTGTAACCATATCCTTTTGACCACATCCAAATTCATTTAATATCATCTTCGATGAAATAATCTATTGTTCATATACCATTGGATCCGTACCCTAGTAAATTGTGGGGGAAGCTACCACATAATGTGCTCCAACTTCAAATAATATAATTGTGGAACTATTTTCTTCATATATTAATGTTCACATGTCAAAATATGATTATTATGCAATAATATTTCCATAACATTCTTGGTTCCAATACCAGATATATTCGTTTCGTCAGTAAGGAAATCTCTACATTTTCAACGATCACTGACACAGACATCCTTACACGTTCCATTTCAGAGAAATTAAATATAATGGATTATTTATTATAATTACAATGTTTTTTTAACTCTAATTATAGTATATCATACTACATAAATATATGTGCAAAAAATAATAGATTCATAGTCTATAGTTACACAAAGGGAAATCATTACATCCATATCTTTCGTAAGGGTAGGTAAATAGAATGAGAATTATCGTAAGCATATCCCTTAGGAGTGAAAAACTAGGTTGGAATTATAGACTGTTTCTATGTACTAGGATACCTTATGTTAGTCTAGAAACACCTTTTTAGATTTGATACTGCTAGGTACATCAATTCCAAAACCACATCAACTTATAGTATCCAAACATGGATGTATTTCCAAGAATACTCACATAGTACCTACCTTTCCAAAATTCATGTATGCTCTTCATATACAAATTTTCAATGTCAATCATAGGTTTTTAGTCCTTAATATATATTTTTATTAAAATAGTTTCCAATGTTTATTCTAAACATACATTGATTACAACTGTGATGTGCTAACCCCAAAATCCCAGAGCTAATGCATAATTTTAATACAATGGAATGATTATGTGGAATCAAATCTCAAAGGACCATTTAGATTAGTTGTATTTCTAATACAGATGACATACATGATACCCTTAATTCATTAGGAAGAGAATATGGAAACATGATGAATAATAAAAATAAATAAAAAACATCAATGAATGCTTATTCAATGATTTCTTTTTCATAGCATGGGGGAAGAAAACATAATTAGGGTGAGCTCAAATTCATAGTTTCTATAAATAAAATGGAATAAATAATTTATTAATGAGATTAAATTTACATGTAATCTTAAATAAATAATAACTCATTCCATTCCAATAACTACATATATAAATATCATTATGAAAACATAAAAACTGATACTCATGCCATATAAATTAATGAAGTGAGAATGAAATGTATCCATTTATATGTCAACACAAAATCTCATTGTTGAATAATGAAAAAATATAATTGAGGCAAATGCTTAATTATTGGTCTCAATGTATCCTAGGTACATAGATATAGTATCATCATGAAAATTCATAATACGGTATAGATATCTCGTAAAAACCCATGAAATCTCACCAAATATTTCATTTCATGAGACTACCGATGCATCTATGGGAAATCAATAATCGGGACCCACCCATGTTGTACCTGTTCAACGAATTCTTCATAATATTGAATATTGTTCTTTATTAATATATTAGCATTGAATAATGAATAATTATTTTTTTATTCTTTCGTCGGGGCGTGCATCCATCTGTAGAGGATGCGCTAGTTGTATCCCTGCATTCCAACTTTCCAAAGGCTGGTGGAATCCATCACTATTTTAGGGATGTTTTCTCTTTGGTCGAAATGGGATTATGGGAAGTATGTCTATCCTTCTGTGGATTCATCCTTGGAAGTTTTTATCTTGTTCGGGTCTCCCATAAAGAATAATATGTTGTTTTAGAAACTCTTCCCTGGTGCCATATCTTCAGGGATACTGGTTAATTACACTGCTTCGGTCAAGAAATTCCATTTGGTCATGTCAGGGAAGAAACCTTTGATCAGGGGAGTTGTCAATTTGGACATTACTAATGTGTCTGGAAGCTGAAACACTGATGTGATTTGGTTTTATCCCCTTATGATATGGCTTCTTGAGGGTGTTGAAGCTTGAGGAATCCCAAGATGAGTGTGGGGAATTATATTCCATAGTCATGTCCCAAAGGTTTTCCTTAGGATCACATGTTTTACATAGGGTATTTCATGAGTATAATATCTAACAGTGATATATCGAACTGATCAGAACATGACTGGAGAGTGAATTAGATGGTTACATCCCCTAGAGGGATGATGTGAGGGGTTTACTGGATGAGTGGATTAGAACGTCCAATGAAGATGGATCCGAGGATGCATGATACCCTATTTTGGGGATGCCAGGGTTTACCATTGGTTAGTATTGAACCCTAGTACGGTTTCCTTTAATCTGTGTCCCAAGGGTCAGGGATCAAAACCCACATAGTTCGATGTGGTGATGAATCAGGGTGTACACAATGGAAAACGACCTGGAGACATGCTAGGATTACATAGGTATAGTATCCCATTGTAATAGGTACACACATGGTTGGATGGTTATGGTTTATGAGGGACTTATGCATGGTTACCTGACAAGGGAATGGTGTGATTCTATAGTGATGTGGTAGCCTGGTTGGGAATGAGGATGTATGATGTGGGATTGACTGAAGTGGATGAGGAATGAGATGGAACTATTGAGAATGTAATTGTATCCGTAGCCTCGAATCTCAAAGAGGCTTCTAACACATCCCCATGGAATAGAATCACTATCCGAATAGTTTATTACCGTGGTGGGACACCTGAGAAGGTGGCCCAAGATAATGACTGAATGAATGAATGGGACCTGGATGAATTGTAACCTCTATGTTGGGGCATGGCCATCTTGAAATGCAAAGGACCAAGGGTAAAGATTAGGATGCGACGTGGGTGGTGGTCATGATCCTCATGGAGGCTTCCTACATATCCCCATGGAAGGGAATCAATGCCCACATAGTTCAGTGGGATGATGGGACACCCAAAGATGTGGCATGTGGGAATGAACACATTGATGGGACCTAGAGGAAGTAGAACCTTAATGTTGGGGCATAACCTTCCCGAAACGCAAAGGCCAAAGGAGAGAGATTATAATGGGACATGGGTGATGTGATTGTTCATCGGGGAGTCTTCCTATGTTTCTATGTGATAGGGAATCAAATTCCACATAGATTATTGGGTCATTGAATTAGGGAGTATGCATTAGACATCGACCTCACAACATGATCAGTCTTAAAATTGGTTAACATCCCAAGAGTTGGTCAGGAACAACAAAGGGATGAACTAAGGATGTGGGACCCATTAAAAGGGACACTGAAGTTTTCCTATGATTGGCGTTGAACCTCAGAAAGGATTCCTACATACCTTATCATGATGAAAGAGATCAAAACCCATGTTGTTTAAGGTGACACATAGGTTCAAGGTGTGGGCAGAGGATATACACCTGAAGATGATGATGGGTCTTATCCATGTTTACCATCTCAAGAGTTCGTTTGATAACACTAAGGGAAGGATGAAGGATGTGGGTCCCACTAAAGGGGTCACCAATGTAAACCAGAGTTCTGGGGTTGATCCTCAGGGAGGCTTCCTATGTACCATGTCTATGAGATAGGGATAAAAAATCATGATGTTAGATTATGTTTACCAATGTTTGGGGATGAACCTCTGGGTGGCTTCCTAAATACCTTGTGTAGGAGACAATGATCCAAACCCAAATAGTTCGAATAATTTTACCAATTAAAGGTGTTAAACTCTAGGGATGCTTTCTCTGTACCATGTCTAGGATATATGGATCAAAACCCATGTAGTTCAAAAAAGTTTACTAGTGTTTGGGGTTGATCCTAATTGAGGAATCCTATGTACCCTATGTAGGAGACTGGGATCGAATCCCATGTAGCTTGAATTCATATTGTTTAACATTGTGTGTAATGGTTGGGGTATATAGTTTAATGTCATGTGGGATTACGGTGAATTGACGAGAATTGGTTAGGCCAGATGGGTGATGGTCTTGTACCACAGGGAGGCTCCCAATGTATAAGGCTTTGAAATGGAAAGGATTAAGGTCCACGTAGTCCATTTGGGGGGATTGGGGATTATATTATAACGCAACCCATGAAATATTCCATGGATGATGCTTACTCTAATAACACGTGATTATTGCTCGGTTTGAGAAACAAGTTGTAGAAAATTCCTGATGATTTTGTCATGAATGGTGAGTATGCAAGGAATAGAGTGGGTCTTATGCATGGTTAGTAGCCCAGGTAGATGGGGATTGGGTCTTACTCCAAGATGGATGCATAATGGTGATAATCCTCAAAGAGATAGAGATAGGGTATCATAGGTCCTTGTTCCCACCTCTCCTCTAGACATTGTGCATGGACGAAGAGAGAACGAGCTGATATACAACATATTACATGAATGGATAAGGGATTACACATAGATGGTTACCCTTCCCTATGAACAGATTTCATTACAGGCAAGGAGGATCTCATTTTATGGGGGGAAGATCTCACTCACGTTGAGACTAGTGGGTGAGGAAAATATCAGGGACATGGAACCCTGTGTATATTGAAATAGGTGGGACTATATTTTAATGTCATATATTGAATATTTTTATTCTTCGGAGTTTTACAGCATGTAGCTTGGACGATGAGGATTCACATCTCACCCAATTAAATTACAAAACTAATACCCACCAACCCTTGGGGAAGAGAACACATTATCAATTCCATGGGAAATAAGGTTCTTTAGAGATCCATTGGGGGATCACATTAGCATTTCTATGTGAATAATAAATAGATGTCAGTGTGCCGAAATAAGGTTCTTTAGAGATCCATTGGGGGATCACATTAGCATGTCTATGTGAATAATAAATATATGTTAGTGTGCCTAAATGAAGAAGCATGATTCTAACTATGAGATATGAAGAACCACCAAAAGGACCTTGAAATTAATTCGTACGAACATAGATGGTCACACTGGAATAGGCTTTGTGACGAATAATGGTTCATAGGAACGGACCATGAAAAACTCTAGTGCATCACAAAGTGGAGATACTCTATGAAATGATATGATTCATTATGTGGGGTTTCCTATCCTGAGAATTGGGTATACGTGAATATAATGGGGTTTTTTCAAACTGAGAGTGATTTCAGAGAGTATGACTTTGCATATCAAGGGTGCCTTGCAATGCACGCAACTACGAATTAATGCACTTCTTGAAGAACAATGATCATTCCTTGGCATGGGATTCTCATTTTCATAGTAGTTACTTCTCAAATCATGAGTCCATTGTGAATACTTGATTTAATTTAGGAAGCAAATTCATTTGTGATATCCCATGGGCTTCATGAAGGGTATCACTGTTTGAAGATAGGCTGAATTTGAGCTAATGAAAAGGTATTTATCAATGCTCAAATATCATTAAGAGAAAATTTATCTCAATTTATTACGGTGGAGAAGGTGCTTCTCAATTTTTGAGATGAGAATGTGAATGGTCTGGGTATTCATCTTTTGTGTCCAAGGGATGCTAGGTATTTATAGGCGGAAGGCGTCGTGAAGCTCTGAATGGTCCTCACAAAGCCACATGGCACTTTGCGATCAAAATCAGATAAAGTCAAGGTTGTCATACCCAAGGAGTCAAATGTCATACCCTTCTCGGCATAGAGGCCTCCAGAATTCCATTAAATGTGATCACAAGGGATTCCGTCAATTTCCATGGGTTTAGAGAGGCAATATGGTTCCAACTATGCCACGAAACATTCTGTCAATTGCTTTGTTACCATAGAGGCTTCCACCACATTAATCTATGGAAATCGCAAGGTTTTTCATGGATTTGCACCGGTTGTGGTCCAAAGGGGCACCACACTGGCCGCAGTGCCAAAGGACATTAGGAAGCAACCCTTTAGGATTTTATTTTCTCCTCGCATAATTTTCATCTACCCAAATTTTGGCATCCACAAATTCCCCCCCCCCCAGACATATAACCTAGGAGAAACTTTGTGTCTATGCCTATGGGTAGATCACAAAAATTATTATTACAATCCCAATGAACGATCATGAAGTATGCTCATGATGTGGATAGGCAATGAGATGGTAGATAATTCCACAACGCTCACTACATCTAGGTACTCTATGATGTTTAGTGGTCATTGCCTATAAATAGTGGAGGATAAACCATTTTTTCCTTACTTATCTATGTGTTTTTTGTTATTTTTCTCTTGTTTCAGGACGTTCTGCATGTTCTATGCCCACGCTTTACGAATTATTCTCTATTTCACAATGAAACACAATGATTATTCATAATCTGAGACTGTGAACTCCGCGGCTTGAGCATGTGAGGACCATGGAAGGGCTATGGGGCATGTCACTTCAATAGAGATTTATATTCAATATCTATGATTCAGGAACAAAATTTATAAAAATTAACATATAATGGATCACCATGAAGCTACCGAGGGGTCCTTACAGATGATTCCATGAGGGTAGAGATGTGAGATAACCAAGGGATCATGGAATGTGTGTGGTTCCATTATGACCACAAATCCATGATGGATCTATTTTTTAATAGCTATTAGATCTACACCATGTGAAAAATACTACCTCCATATGGATTTGGATTGTTGGATGACATTATCATTCATGATCCAAATAGAGACAAGCTAGCTACCTAGTTTTGGAGTACGCCATGTCTTTGCCAATGGTTCGGGGTGCCAACAGTCATACTAGGGAGGATCATATGCCCTTCAATGTCGAATGGTGGTATAACCATTTTATCAACAATGATTGGAAGGTGTTTCGGCCAAAGGTATCTCCCCATCAATGCCAAACCATTTTGATGACGACCTTGGGGAACCCGTAGAAGGTGTGGACTGTTGAGTGGGATATGATCTAGGGAATCAATTTCCGGAATGGCAGGGCCTGGGATATTTGTTTTGCGCCTCTCGCAAGGAGTTTGGGGAAGAGCTCAGGTGAGTGGACATGTATGAACTAGCATGGGCCTCCCATTTCCACATCTACCAGATGAAGATTCTTATATTGGAGTTGTTTTGTAGGTGGTCGTTGTGGACCAACCCTTTTCATTTTATCCATGGGGAGATCAGTGTCAGCCTCTGTGACCTCCACAAAATCTCAGGGATCCCACAATTGGGGGTGATGTGTGACGAGTTCCTACCTATCGCAGATACATGGGAGGACCCGGAGCATATTTCACCACTATAAAATGTATTGATCGACCTAGTACCAAGAGAGGATAAAAATTCGGTGAGGGATATCCAGTTTATGTTGTAGTTCAGGCAGTTCCTGAATTCCCCTGTGGATGGGATGTTTCCTATGAGGCCTACCACTTGAATTAAGGGGGTCCATAGAAAAAAATATCAATGCTTATGGTGACTCATGGATGAAAACTAATAGAAGACATTGGGATTCAATGTCATCACTGAGTAGAAACCATTGGTTAGGATGGATGGGTACATCTCGACACTCATTTTCAGTTAGATACTGCCAGTATGGGATAAAAACTAGGGCATATAGCTAATCAATTTTATCATGGTGTCCATGTTGGTGATGGTATTTTAGATAAATATGGGGATCCTGATTCTTGCTATGTAGTACATTGTACAGTGGCATATCAGTGAGGGGAAGAAGCCACATAGGGTGTGTGGGCTGCTCCATCTTTTGTATTGGTGGATGGGGGTGCATATGGGCTCCTACGAATACCGAAACCTCGTTTCCACTCTAGGGTCTACCTTTCTACTAGATATTCTTAATATATTGGGTTGATTCCCAACAACTATGAGCCCACCGTTGGCGCAAAACATGGTCTAGATGGAGGATGAGTTCAACATCCACTTGTTCCCATTACCAACAGGTGTATTCAATGATGAAGAATTCAGAATGGAGGATCATTGGTCCTACCACCATACCTTTTGTGATGGAGTCCTTCTTGGTGACAGGGGGTTGATCATGAGTTGATATGAGAGTAGTAAACAATACAGAGCTTTGTGAAGGAGTTCCAGTGCATGCATAAACTCGCCCCGCAGGTCTACATGGGGGTACACCATGAGGACAATCTATGTGTGATGATGTAGATGTGGCTCATGTTTACATTGGAGGAGGAAAATATGCGGAATGAGTTTCCTCTACACACATCTGTCTATGGGATAATGAATGATTATGCCATGTGATTGAAGGAATTCTACCCAGGGGAGATGCTGATGTGGCGGACCGTCTGTGCTAGTGATGGAGTGACTCCTGAACCTCTAGGTCGCAGCTAGATGTTGGAGGTAACATCTTCTGGGGGTGGGGCTATAGTTTATGGGAGACCTGCACCAACTTACTAGAATGTGGAAGTGTTGGAACCAGCAGTACCAAAGGAGAAAATTCATCCATAAAGGAAGCCACCTTGGGTTTTACGTAGGATACCTACTCTGGCTCTAGGATATGGCTTTGATATATAGATATTCTCATGGCCACTGGTTTCCCAGAGTACTAGGATATATGGGACATTAATATAAAATTCCATGATCCTTTATATATGTGGGACCATCTGAACTATCTTGGGATGGATTTTTCAGTAATTGTTCACCTTAGTGATGGATTTTTTGTCTCTGAGGGGCAAGGGGATTAGTACATCGTCGTTGTGGAGGACTTTATGCACTCTCGAGGTACCTCATGACCAATGAAGGACTGATTGAAAGTGATGCTAAATTAAATAGTCTATCCATAGATATCTTCAATGGAATATAGGGAGTAATTCTCCCTGTCATAATCATTTTAAGGGTTATTCTAGGGGGAGGAGGCTCAAAGAGCGTGCCCTCTTAAAAAAGGTGTGGTCGCCAACTCGAACTTGGATCTAGATGAATTTGTGGAGGCTCTTGAGGATAAACCTAAAACATTTTCTTGTGATCCTCATTTAAGATGATTGTCCCATCTCATCTAAAAACGATCTATGAAAGAGGTCCTCATACGAACAACCCACTTCTGCATAATTTCAAATGTAGCATCAGGATCTACACCTGTGACAACAGTGATTACTATGCTTAGTAGGTTTGCGACACCCAGTGTGGTTCTCCCAGAGACATTGGATTTCCCAACCATATAAGTAGGGAAACTACACAGGGTTCTAGCAGCAACATATTGGGGGTGAGACTATCTATTAGATCTTTTTAAGTCTTCTTTACAAAATTTGAAACATTCATCTATTGAATCAGGACAACACAGTTCTAAGTATTCTTTATTTAACATTTTTAAAAAATGTAGTGGGCCACATTTTTTAGGATTATTGGTGCTACGAGCTCTATCAATCTAAGTGTAATACTGGTAGTAATGAAAGCAGATACCAATACTGACCAAGCTGCAAAACTACGGATCAAAGGTTGGACCGTCCGTATGACCAAACCTGAAAATATCATGGAGGAATCTGATGATGGAGATCAATCAGATGTCATTACAACTAAACTACCAAACTACACATTATATTAGTATCCTGATCTTGGGTTCCAAGAGGCATTCCCCATATATGAACCAATCGACCCTGAGGACCAGTATGAGAGATGTTCTGATGTGGAGGACAACAAGGATGCATGTCACTGGTCAATGAAGATGATCAATAGAATCATTGGGGATACACCACAAACAATGGATAGAGAAAATGATGATGCTTCATTCTTGACTATGTGACCTATGCATAGGGGTGGTGGATGATGAGAATCCTCATATTCCCATTTAAGATTACATGGAAGAGAGGATACAGTAATATGACCATGACCATGGTGTGGGATTGATGGGGAGGAATTCCATGAACACAAAGAAACTCCAAGAGGCCAAGAATCTAATCAAGTAGTTGAGGGTACAGGGGAACGAGTAATTTTCTTTCCTCGATGCACAATCTTGACTCGTACTGTGAATTAATTCCTAGATGATAATGGAAGAAGAATAGAAGCAGTTATCTTCTACTGATATGGATATTATTAAGATGATTAGGATCTATCCGGGATCAAGGATGATGAATTATGACCCATTTCCATTGAGGAGTAATCAGATCATAACAGGAAATAACTGATCCTAGAAGCAACCATATAGAGAGCGGTGGAGATGAGATGCTCTATTAAAGAGGTCAACACTTCATTGGATGGGTCTAGTCCATGGGTGTTGTAATTTTCATGAACACCTAAATGTAATTTATTGTCCTTCCAGTTGTGAGTCCCATTATTTATTTTGGTTTACTGCATTCTCATCACATTCTTGAAATATCTAGCGACTAATCCCTAAGCTCACATGGGTTGTGAACAATGTGAGATATAAGGGACGATCACATCATTATTCCTTTTGAATATGAGTGTTCGAACTGGGTATTGGGAATCATGGTTCTGAACATCTGATTCAATTTTAAGGTAATAAAGAGGGAGGCCTGACTTGAGAATGATGATCTCATAGCAGTCAAAATGAGGCTTTCCCAACGTGCTCTAGTGTAAGAGTTGGGTAATGCCCTGGGTGTTAGAATCAATCACGATAGAGGGAAGTGGGTGATTTAAACCATGATACAAAATATTTATAACACTATAGAGATGGAATGAAAATGATGGATAACAATTGATCATGTTCAGAACACATCATCCCTACTGCGTGAACCTAAAATGGGGATATCAAATGATGGATGACGGCTGACCATGTTCAAAACACGATGCCTAAATATAAATTTCATCCACCAATCATAAAAAATGATTTCCTAGGATAATTGTTGATCCATAGGCCAATAATCCATAATTTTGGGGTGTTTCTTCAAGCATTAAATTGGACGAGGATCCGAATAAATGGCCTGCAAAGCATGGAGGGTGGGTGATGGGTTGTTCAAATGGAGTCCATAAATCATGAAATTAAGAAACAATGATTAAAACACATTATGTGAGTGAATCATCCTAATCAGGGATCATATTTATTTGAATAAAAAATCTCTCTAGCGGGGGACTAGATTGATATGTAGTTTTATGTCATGCAAATAAGGATGACAGAAAAAAAAAATTAACATCGTAAGGTGATGGAAGAGGAAATGATAGGTCACTCAAGGGGGGATTAGGTTGGGATGACTATATAGAGGGTTTACTGGACCAAGGATGGATCTGGTAACTAGTCATACAGATGTCACTTTGCATCATACTAGGGAAAAAATCAAGCCATACATAGTTCTTCACGACCCGTGTAGATTAACATCATCAAGTAAAGACACGTGGGGGAAGTGATCTCTGATGGGGTATGTGATTTGGTAATTGTAAACCCAACATGAATAAGGACCAAGATGTCCACATCACTCCACATGTTCCCTATTGTATTCTTTAGAAAATAGACCTGATGTGGCCAAATTTGTGATGGTCTAGAGATAAAGTGATAGAGTGTTCCTACATACCCCATTAGGATGGGAATCAATCCATACATAGTTCCCAAATTTTAGTATAACATAATGTTGGATGAGAGAAATGAGAGGTTCGACTGCACCATTACACTTCCTACCAAAACCACTAATCCCATGTATGTTTTTCTTGATCTAGTAATCAAGGAGTAGTGATGGGATTTTGCTTGTACATGGAGGCACACATTCGTATAAATGGAACTCTAGGTGAAGGACGTCACAAATTAATGACCCACCCACTTAATGCACAAAGATGCATGAATTGGTAAATCCTGGTGTTTCGGTATTTCAAATGATAACATGGTAGTGGAATGCTGTGAATCATGGTGCTCATGATCTGGATCATAATCATGGTGGTGTGAAAATAGAGGATACATATTGACCAATTTTGAAACACAAAATCTATTGTGCATAATCTAGGAATGGGGACAGATAAATGAGGGTTGACCATTGATCGTGTGTGATTCATGTGAGTTGTCGCAAAATGTTGTACAATTTTTTTGAGGGAATTAGCCAAAAAATGGTAGGTAAGACAATGTGAAATTAGAACAGGAAATAAAGTAGGTCCCCTAAGACATGGAAGAGCATGGTGATCCAAATAAAGGTCTCCGGAAGCATGGACTTGAAATGAGGTAATGTCCATGTGAAATCCCACACTTTGGGCTCTTTTCCATGATGCATTTGTGTATGCCAACGAGACATGTCAAATCGAGGGAGTTGAATCTCTTTTCAAGAACAAGGGTCCAAGGGATGAAAACTCCTAGTATAAGAGGGACATGGCTTAATGGAATGTACTTAGGGTGGTGATGCATCCAAACCTAACACATATTTATTGTAGGAATATCATAGTTTATGGTCGTAGAACTCGGACTAGGTTGGGAAGAGACAAGGGAGGCACACAGTGCAGTTGTTGAAAAACCCCAAAGTGATTGAGGACATAAGGGATCCGAACGAAACCACATTTTTCCAATAGAGTTCAGACCAATGGGGCTTGAAAAATGGGAGTATTTTAGGGGCAAGGGGTTGGAACCAAAGATGTTATGTTTGGGAATTTCTATGTATCCCATTAGGATGTGAATAAATCCAAACATTGTTCTGGAAAATGTCGTGTAGTTTAATGAATTTCAAAAAGGATGGTTGGATCATTTTTTAAGGTCTAAGATCTTGGAATGTAATTGAATTGATCAATTGAGACACATAGTAAAACTATTGATAATGTTGACTTGAATGAGGAATTTAGGAGTCTGTATCACTCCATGTTCTCTCAGAGGTGATTTTAGGTTAAGGGTATTTTAGGATGAGGGGATAGAAATAAATATTTCTCTTGGATGGAGGAAATGTCCCTGGGCATTCAAAAGTATTACATTATGATTGGAATCAATGCATATGTTGTTTTGGATGATGGAATGGTATGTTACCAATTCCAAAGACAACACAGCCATGCAGGTATTTCCCATGCACAAAAATAACCGGAATTTGAGGGATCATTTTTTTAGGGTGGATATATTTTTTGTCAAGGCATCAAACCAAGGATATGGAGAATCCAGAAATCTATATTGGAGTCAGGAAATATATTGTCCTTGAAAAATTTAATGGTGGATGATTTATATAAAACATTATATCTCCTTGAGCAAAGATTTCACAATTTAGTGTCGTTTTTCATTGTGTGTCCAAGGAAATAGTGTTATAGTTTTTGGTCCCATGATAGGACGAGCCTACGTATTTTAACACTGCAAAGAAAATAAGAACAATTTAAAGTCACGTGGGACTGGGTAGTATAGTTTAAGGTCATATGGATTGGAATCTACAAGAGGAATGAGGTTTTAGATGGAATGTGTAAGGTGTGATAATGCATACCCAATTTGAAAGGGGACAAATTCCACACCACACCGCACGCAATTCTAGAGGATAAAACTCAGCATGAGGGGACGAAAAAGAGAAGAGGATATAGGGATGGACCCAGAGACAACATGTTTTAGGTGTACACATATATCCAATGAGGAAGGGATTCAAACCATATGTAGTTATGAAAGTGTTGTACATTTTGATGTCATATGAAAAGGACACCAGTAAGAGAAATTCTCTCAAAAAACGGGGGAGTATGAAGTGAGGTCATTGAAAACCTAACATGAATGAGGAAATAAGATCATATGCCACACCACACAATCCAATAATATTCAGGTCCAAAATTTGGAAAAAATTATAATTAGTGGTGCCTAATCTAGTCTAGATGGAGAAATGTGTAGGCATTCCTATGTATCCAATGAGGATAAGAATCAATCAACATGTAGTTCTAAAAGTGTCATTCAGTTTGACATCATATGACAAGGATATTTGTAGATCCTAGTTTATGGTCATTGATCTCAAACTAAAGAAGTGTGACTCTTCCATGAGGGCATAAACCTTATCCAAATTTATAAGAAAACGTGATCCATGCTCAAAGTTCGAAACAATGATGGATTAGATATTCCAAACATGTGGAATACATAGAAGGTGGAAATGGAGAAGAGCCTCATATGACACCACCCTGTGCATTCGCCTTCTCAGCATGCAAACGTACACTGAGGGTTTACACCAGGAGTATGAAAATTACACTTGGACATGATGGAGTGGATGAGGATATTAATAACACATATAATATATAAGGATTAATGGGGGTGGAGTAATGGTGGAGGATAATTGTTGACTATGTTCAAAATAGGACATCCACGTCATGTGACCTAAAATGGAAAAAAATGAGCATCAACCTCTGACCACATCCACAACGTGGGACATGTATCAAATTGTCATTAAAAGTTATTGGGGACGTTGGCCTGAGATAGTTGTAGAGCCTTGAGACCTAGCATTTGTGTTGTTCATGTGTACATTAGAATGTGAATGATAATGAAATCCTAAATAAAGGGGAAATGTGAAATATTATAATAGATGAAAACATTTATATGTTGAATCTAACACATTCGGTCCTAAACCAGAGTTCTTTTGGGAACATTGGTGAATTGCCAATGTGGGTTGAGAGGTCTAATTTGATTGAAAACAACTCGACACAATGAGCGGCAGACAAGGGGAGGGTGACCCCTATGGGAGACATATGTGGAGTGGATATTGAAAACCCTACCTGAATGATGACATAATCCCACACCACACCACATACCCTCCTCGGTGGACTAAGGCCAGGTGGGCTGATGGAATAGATGGATTCCATGAAATATGGTTGGACCCTATGACGAAATGTTTAGGTGTTCATACGTATCCCATGTGGATGGAAATCAATATATATGTAGTTGTAATGTGGTGTAATGTTTAATGTAATGAATTATGAATAGAGATAGGAGGGGGTACCTTGACTAGGAATGTGTATTTCATGGTGAATTACCTAACATGAATGAGGGTCTAAGACCACGAACACCACACCATTCATAATACCCAGATGGAACTCGGGCGAAGAGGCCGTGAAGAAGAATAGATGAACCTAGTTTGGACCCAGAGAACAAATATAAGGGTTTACCTACATATCCCATGATTGTGGGAATCAATCCATACATAGTTATCAACAATATGTGCAGTTTAACGTCATGAATCAATGATGTGGTTGATCATAGTTTATATTCATATAGACCTGACTGTAGATGCCCAGTTTAATTTCAAGAGTGTGGGATAGATGGGTAGAATGGGTGAATCATGGTGTCTACAATTTGAGAGACCATAAAAGGAAAACAATTATTTTGGATAAATGTTTACCATTTTTGGAACACATTACCTGTATCGTGTCACCTATAATGTGAACATAAAATTAATAATGACCACTGACCATATTCACAATGTTGGACTTGTATCAAATTGTCGTCCAAAATCCTCAAGGATGTTGGCCCAAGATGGAAGAAGAGTACTAAGTCCTAGAATCCTTGAAATTTGGGGGTATTTTCATATGTGAAAGATGATTGAAACCTAAATGATGTGACTCATAATGCGTATTGGTACTCATGCAGTTTAAGGTCTTGTGGCAAGGACGATGGATGAGGAAGGGGGTGTCTCCAGGGGATGTGTGTAGCATGGGAGAAATAACATCCCAAGATGAACAAGGACATAGATTCAAAACCACACCGCACAATCCAATGCGAATCTTGGCCAGGGGTGCTAGAAAGTTTGAGGGACCTCATGTTGAGATACCGATGGAATGTCCCATCCAGTTTTAATTTTATCATCATGTGGGATGAGTGCTGAGTTGGATTACATCTTTAAGATCAGATGGATCACAAAGTTTACCGTTAAGTAGTGAGGATGGTGGTGATCCTAGTTTAAGGTTAATGATCATGGACCTTGGTTATTATTCCCTTAATTTGGGTATTTCATTACCAAAAAACCTAATCCCATGTTAACAATGATCGGTGTGGGAAAAAGAGTGGAATTGGGTTCTCCCTAGTATATAAGGGCTCGAAAATGAAGGAAAGAGATCTAGCGGGGTCGATCGGAAACAAACCAACACATGTGTCCAAGGAAAAATGATGTTTGGAGGGATATCATGAAAAAATAAATCACTGAACACAATATTAATGGCATATAGGGGTGGGGGTGATGATGGATGATGGATTTTAAACATGTTCAAAACCTAACATCCATATCATATGACCTGAAATGGGAACAAAAAATGAGCATTTACTACTAACCATATCTGTAATGATGTACTTGTGTTTCAAATTTTCATTTTTTTCCTTTGGGATGTTGGCTCAATATATTACGAGATCATTGTGCCCTATCTTCCATGAAGTTTGGGGGTCCTTTTGAATGTGCATGTTGATGGAGTCCCAAATAAATAGGTCACTTGAAGCATAAATATGCTCGCGTTGTTTAATATCATGAAAAATAAAAGAGGTGGTGTTCTCCAAGGGGGAAAATACATGGAGCAGTTATGACCAACCTAGCATGAACGATGGAAAACAAAGTCTGAACAACACCACGTGTTTTGAGAAGCATCTAGGCTAGGGGTGATATTGATGTTTGGGAGATGGAACCACAGACAAAATTTATGCTCACAGTTTAATGTCATACTGGACAAAAAATTAGGTTAACGTTATGTGGGATGGGTATTGGGTAATTTTACATCTTTCAGCCTAGACAGATCACACAATTTGACATCGTAGGATGATGACAGAATTGTTTAATGTTATTTGGGACTGTTGATTACTCTGGAAAATTACTGCATGGAGAATTTGGAATTTTTAAAAGGATTTATATGCTCACCATCCATGGTAACTAGGGAGTATTCACAATTGGGGTAAACATTGTCAATTCTGTTAGCTCTTTCCCATTTTGGATCTAGTTTCAGTGGTTTCCCACCAGGTATCATTGGCCTTCTCAAGCTATCACTATGTCACCTTGTAAAAACGATTTGTGGAAAACATTCATTTTGAAAGCCATGGCTATCTTGTTCTAAGACCTATCAATATTGCATAGGGAAAAATACTGTTCTCATAGACTTCTTCCAGTTCATCCAGATGGATTTCATCAAATTTTTCAACTGTCTGCTAATCGTATACATCCATGCATAATGATGGAAAATGAATATTGATTGGTAGGAAGACCTCCTTTCTGCACACTAGGGAATATGGAGTCACCTGAGAAGAATTAAAAGTTGTCGTCCGATAAACCCAGAGAGTATTGGGGAATTTATTTTTATAACTCTTCTTGTTCTGACCAACCATCTTCAGTAAAAGTTTTTTGTTTTTTTTGTTGAACGCCTCGATCTTCCCATTATCCTACAAATGATAGAGGGAGGTATGTTTTTAATGGATGTTCTACATGGCATAAAATTTCTTCGTTTCCACTACATGGAAGATGATTCCATAATTGGTGAGAATGGAGTGAGGTACTCTGAATCAGTAGATGATACTAGAGATCAAAATTAAAAAATAGAATGGGCCTTAACCTCCTTTAGTGGAACTATGCCTTCCGAAATGGAAAAAAATCCTTAGTGGTCCTGATGAACCTTCATTGGCGAGCTGTCACAAGTGGATAGGGTCCCACAACATTGAGTCCCCATACTATGAAGGGACAATAGTAGACGTTATTTTGAAAAGGTTCTGGCAGTTGATATAGAAAATTATAATGGATTTTGAATGCATGGAACCTCTAGGAATACTCAATAATGTTATGTATCATGGGGGAAAAAAATTCACAATCTTTGGATCTTTTTAGAGAGCTTTATACTTGTTTGATGAGCCCCACATGAACCAGAATGAACCTCTTGCATAACTTGATAAATATCACCTCCATGAATGAAATAGAGGACCCCCCTCAAAACCACATCTGTAGAGGATATGATCAAAACCGAGACCACTCTATATGGTGAACTACAATGTTCCCCATTAGATCCACTCACACTCGGCTCAATCTAATAAAATATTACCATGTTAGAGATACTCGATAATGGGGGTCCTCATGTTAGGAGTTACTTCAAACACGTTGTTTGGGGAACCATGGGTATTGAACATTGGGGAAACAGTGGTGTGTTGGGTTAGCTATGTGTGATAATTATCTTCCAGAGTAACGAGGGTGATGAATCTATAATGTTCCACATGGATAATAAAATCATCCAGAACAAGAGATGCAAGTGATGTGGCCACATTGACCTAGGCATCAGCTTGACCATTCCAATACTGAGGGACATGAGTAAATTCTGGATGATATGATAACTAGGACATCATCTATCTAGTACGTTCCAACAGTAGTATAAACTCCAACATCTTGAAGATATATTCACCATTGATCTTTATGATGACTATTTTGGAGTACCCTTTCAAATATAGGTGGGAATATCAATCTCAATGTCCATCACTGAATTAGTAATGATTTCATGGTACTATACCTCATTGTTAGTACATTATTCTGATAATAAGAAATAAAATGGAAAAACAGTTTATTCTAACGTGATTAAGATGATACCTAGGACCAATTTGTTGAGTTTGGGATCAGTGAGTCTTATTCTAATATGGCTTTGGGAAGCACTATCAAAGTGCATTTTCCAACATAGAATGGCTTGATCTACCTAGAGGATTGCATCATCTAGAAAATCAAGGTCCAAATACTGGTCCATGGGAAATGGATGGGTGGCCAGGAAATACACTAATACATGTCCCTTAATGGCATTATGGGTGTCAAACATGGTGTAAAACTGAAGGATAATCATAGCCCACCATTCTAGATAGCCTATCTTCATGGGGCCACTCATAATGTACTTTAATGGATCCAGTCAGGCCACTAGATGTATCTCATGGTTCTAAAAATAATGTCACAATTTCTGCACTGTGAACACTAGTGCAATGCAGCTAATCTCGGTATCATCCTCGACCATGGCACCATGAGAAGGGTGCATCTTTCTGGGATGTTGTTCGAACCTGTGATTATTTTCTGGAAGACCGAGGTGGTGTATTGTGTCCTCTAGATCTCATCCTTTCATATCATTATAACTCAACGAAAATATTTCATGATATATCTTTAGGAATTCCACGTATCAATAATGTTCATCGATAGGCATTGAAGCATTGATCATGATTTTTTTTGGATCTGTCTCATTATCAAGGTTCACCTATACCAATTCATCGACCATGGTGGAGACATCCTCTTCAAATTTGGGGGTATCATCATCCAAATTTATCTTCTTCAATCACAGAGAAGGGATCCTTGATGGGAGGTGATTCTTCTAAGTCGATAGATACTAATGGGACACTGGTGCTAACCCGAGCATTGTCGGACACCGTATCAGGGATCCCTTGTATAGATGAGATCATTGTGAGGAATGTTTCCATCCCAATCCCATAGATCCATTTACCCAAGGGGCCACACGTGATGATATCAAAGAAATAATGGAACATCATATTGAGACGGGTTATCTCATCTCTGTGAAACATGAATTTATGACATATTTATGTTGCCATGGGTTAGACAGACATATACCTTATGGGGGTAGGGGGATCTAGGATCACCCAACCATAATTTTTATAGGAGTATAGGGTGATCCTAAGACATCCCTTAGACAATGGAATGTGCTTCACCATCATTCTAGAAACTACAAAGCATTTCACATAGTCTGGGGTTTTGTCCTCCAATCAGTGGATTGGGAGAATGTAGGCATCATCCAGGTTTTTCCATGCGTTTATCAAAGCTGTAGCATATTAAACCATGTTATCCTGAATCTTCTTGTCTATTCTCTTATATTAGTCAGCATCCTCATAGCGGGATTCACAGGAGGTAAAGGAAGTCGAATCACCATGGATTGCACCTACTCGACCATTAATAGAGTACTTTAGGTATTGGTGATATGATGAAGGTACCATCACATGAAGTTGGAGATAAGGCCTTCCCATGAAGTCATTATAGGAGGTGTCTTGTGACACAACCATGAATTTGGTGCTGGAAAAAAGGCCACTGAAATGGGTCTTCTAGATGATCTTTCCAAAGGGTTTATTTCCATCCAATTATAACCATGAATTGTTCAATTAGAGGGGCTCATATCATCTTCAGGAATCCCCATCTTTTGATGTGTCTGGGATAGGATGATGATGACCCCAATCCTCTGTTAACAAAACAGTAGTGAACCTCTATTCCATTGATGTTTCTAATGATCTATAGTGGTTTAATATGCTCCAATATGGGAGAACCAACATCTTCTCTAGAGAAAGAGTTAATGTCTTAACATGAATCTTTCTCGACTACCTCATCATGGAATGATTCTATGGCTTCAACCTCTATCACAAACTAGAGGGGGATTCATAAAACCCCAGCCACTACATCACACATATCCACTAATTGGAAAATATCCTCGAGGATAGAGAGCCTTGTAGGGATAATGGCATGATTCTTAATGATTTCATACTTCTGTGCAAAGAATGCAATTCTACTGACAAGAGTTCATTCACCAACAAGTGGTATGAGAAGCCCTTCTAGTCTGACCAGTAGCTATCTATTGATGGGAATGTATTGATTCTCAATAGATGAAACACATGGATTGACTACCATATGAGGTCTTAATTATTGAAGGTGATATGCAATAGAAGGGGGTTGATCATAGCGCGATCATGGTGGATCTCCCTAATCTTGTATAAAAAACAGCAATGCCGGAGGATCTTGTGAAATAAGGTTAGAAGGTTGTGTGTGTTGATCTCAACACTGGGCATGTTGTCTGGTTTCGGTGACACCCACAACCTGGAAAGAAGTACCGACCAATGCATCAGAGCGACTCATATAACCTCTTCTCGGTCAAGTCATACATCGGCTGGGGACATTGGGAGGATCCACCTAGCTCTCTTTGTCATCAATAATCTTATAGGTGTGTACTATCTCCAAGGTGTTAAGAAAAGTGTACACTTGGACATTATATGAAGAATCCTCCATCACTGGAAGGATTCTGTGGGCATTCGCCATCTCTTGGAGAGTAAAATCTCTAATAGTATGAGATGATGATTCCCTAAGTGTAAAGACCCGTAAATTTGAAGGAAATTTTTTTCATAAATTCTTTGGAATTTTTCGAGTCAACGGTTTCTGACGGCACTTTATTTTGAGGATTTGTGTGCATGGAATCAATTTATAATTTTTTTTCAGGTACGTTTAGTAAACGTATGAGTGGATTTTTCTATCTTTTGAACTGGTTCTCCGAATAGAAATCTGAGGGCACTGATGAACTCTTAGCACCAATATTCGCTTAAGGGGACCTTTAACGCAATTGCGTTTTAGGCGGGTTGAGAGTTAGTAATTGGGGTGTAATTCAAAAGTTAAATAATATTGTTTGGAACAATTTTATTCACCTTGGTAGTTTAATCCTACATGGGTAAGATATTGGGGGTTCCACACCGACATAACATTCCATGTGTGGATATTTGAGAGTTGGAGCCCACACGATCCCCAACCATTCATCTCCCATAACTCTCCTTAATTACCATAACACTCCCCTTCTATTATTATAACAACTCCCCCTTATTTAATGAGAACTCTTCCTCTCCCTCTCTCCGTCTTTAATATATGCCAAAACATGTAAATTAATGAATTCAAACTAGTCAATTAACTAATTAATGGGTATGAATTATGAATTACATGGGGAATAAAAATAATATACATATCTATTAAATTTACTTTGGGGAATTCATTGTGTGGAGAAGATTTGGGGGAGATCTTGAGTTTTTGAAGAACACTGACCCTCCGATGAAGAACAGTTTTCATCCTCGATGAAGAACTCTCTATGATTCGAAGAACATGAATGCCAATGACTACATGCCTTCCTTATTCATCTCCACAACAAGTGAGGAGATACCGCTTCCTCCTCGGATGCACACCGACATCATCTACAAATCCTCTCCCTACGAAGCCATCTTCTGCGATGCCGACTACCACAAACCTTAATTCGAGGGAGGGAGGATTGCTCCACTTTTATTTGAATAAAATTGTTCTTCAATCTTCATGAAACCTTGTTTATCCTTGGCCAATTGCTACCTCTTAATGTGGAGGGTGCGGGACGAACACACATGGACCGACGACCCTCTGTAGTCTACATATTTTCGATTGAGGCGCGTTGGAAAAGGCGATGACGGGAGAAGCTGTGGCCGTGCACCGCCGCCTGTGGAAGGAATGTGGCCCACAACCGCGGGCCACTCGACCGAGGAATAATTGACCGACCATAGCCGGCCTGGCCGAAGGGAGGGACCATGGAGCCCCACAGCGTTGCACTTCAAAAGAACACGACCACCGTCCTGCAAGCCGCTTCAGCGGAAGAACCGGCCAGCCCGTCGGACGGCTGGGCGGAGGAGAGCCGTGGTGCTGGGAGGGCGCCACACTGGACTAACCGCGGACCGCCCGTGTGGGCCTCTTGCATGAAGAGGGTCGGATGGAATCAGCCGACTGGTTATGGAGGGCGGCGCCGCTTGGCGCTGGCGGTTCGGGAGCCGGGTGGTCGCGCCCCTCGCCTCGGACCGCTCGGCCCCCCTCAGGCATAGACGCTGATGGGTCGGGCCATACCGTGCCGGGCCGCTCCACTCGGGCCGAGCGGTGCATTCCATCAGACCGGTCTAACACCCCTTCCGGGTTGGACCCACCATAACTGGGTTAACCCAACCTGTCAGCCCACCGGGCTTAACGAGCTGGGCCCGTTTTCACTTAAAGGTGAATAACTCGAAGACCACACGTCTGATCGACACACTTTATATGGCATTGGGACCCTTGCAACAAGGAATTAATTTTGCGATACTATAATTGAGTTTTGGATGACTTTGGGAAATGGTCAGGTTAGAAATAACTGTATTTTTAACCGGGTGTCCAATTGACACGCCATATGTCGCGTTGAGTTCCTATTGACCAGAGAGAACATTGGGATACATCAGCTCCAGACATTGTGATTGTTGATGTATCGACCCCCCCTTGGCTCGAGGAGCGGACCCTCCTGGATTTGAGCATGCTCTGTGTCGGAACCCTAGAGCTGGCTCTGACTACGATGATTACCATGCTGGGATCCTCTGTGGGTTCGACGACGATGACCACTGTAAATGGATTCTTATGTGGTTTCGGTAGTGATGAATAATTTACATTGATTTTCTTTGGGTTCGGCAGCGACGACTACAGTATGTGGATCCACAGTGGGTTTGGAAGCAGTGACAACTGTACTTTGATCCTTCGTGGGTTCGGCAGCGATGACTTCTGTACTAGGATCCTACGTGGGTTGGGCATAGGAGAACATTCAGAAGCTCCATATACTCATATACCTCCCTCATCGTGAGTAGTATACTTAGGTGAGCTGACTCATGACATGAAATCAATAGCAATAATGTGATTGACTTCTTTCCTATGTGGACTTGGTTGTTCTTGTGCTCGAGAGTCGGAGCCGAAATGGAAATGATGACTTAGGTATATGTATGGGCATATACATAAGTGGAGTCAGTTGATACTTAGTGATTGTATCTTTCCTTTGTGTTTTATCCTTTGGGGATTATGGGAGACATTCGGGGGTCTTGGTGGTCTCTAATGACTATCGTATACTCACCCCTGCACGGGCTATTCCCATATTACTTTGTGTTGGACGTAGATGACAGACAACAATGAATGATGTGGAGGTTTGGGGAGTAGGACGGTACCCGATGGTGGACGACTTGGAGGGACGTACACGGGGCAGACAGCCGGACCCGAGGAGTTGAGGAGACCATATGTACCCACCCTTCATGTTGAATATCCTGAGGACGACTCAGTGGTTACCTCTTTACATTACTGCTTTTGTATTTTCTTTTCATTTGTACTATACGTTCATTTGGGTTTGTATACTGGCGCATTTACTTTTTCCGAACTTACTTTTGTACTTAGTTTTACTTAGTTCTTACTTCACTTGCGTACTTTGTTGTGTTTGTTACTTTTATAAAAGATATTCCTTCCCTTTTTTCGGGATTTAAGCCATTGGTGCTAGTTTCCCGCCCCTGGCCTATGGATGGCAGGCTAGGGGTAGTCACGACACGAGCCCCGAGGATAGGTCATGAAAAATAGGTATCAGCGGAGTCGGTTCTACCACAGAACTGAGAACTATGATAATTTTTTTCTGTGAAGCAATAGTGTTAAGAGTATTGAGTGTAGGTATCAGTCCAGGGAGTCCAGTGTTGGTGTGGAGGCCGACGTATCCATATACCAAGACCATGACTTTTGATTTCCAACTCAGTAAACAAAAATATTTATTGCATGTGTGTTTCAAAAGTTTTCTTTGTGATTATATTGTGTCAGCTCACCAGGTATATTTTTTAACCGTGGTGCACGTGTTTCTTTTCAGGATGTCCCCACGAAGGAAGCCAACTAGGGTTCCGAGTTGCGTATGAGATGGAAACCCACTGAGAAATGAGGCCTCGGTGTAGGGCCCCATCAAAGCAGAGGCAGCATCAGGACAACTACCAGCTGAGCCACTGATATTACAGCCCCCGCAGCAGTGGGTGCTTGAAGACTGAGCGCATTTCATGAGTTTCAGTGATAGAGGCGCCCATGTTTCGTGGAGAGATGGACCCTCAGGCAGCTGAGGATTGGCTGGAGGCTATCGTCAGAGTTTTCATATTGGTAAGGACACCAGGTGACCTTATGGTGATCCTTGTCACGAGTCTACTACATGCAGAAGTAGGTACATGGTGGAGCTTTATTCTCTTGGTGCACGGCGAGGCATATTTACTTTGGACTGACTTTGAGAGTCTCTTCCACTCGGAGTTTGTTCCAGCCACCCATCGTGCAGTGCAGATCTAATAGTTACTTCATCAGCGGCAGGGCAGCATGATAGTATCCTAGTACTCAGCATGGTTTATTAACATCTCACGCTACTCCACGAACATAGTACGAGACCCATTCTTCTGGGCCAGGACCTTCGAGCAGGGACATAGGCATGTGATCAGGGCTTCGATGATCTCCCTCAACATTACGACGTAGTCAAGAGTGCTGGAGAGAGCCCTTAATGTAGAGAGCTTTCTTACAGATATGACCCCAGTAGCAAGACCCACTATGGGGTGACACATAGCGGAGTCTTTTAATGATAATAGTTGACCAATGTCATAGAGGTCCAAGCGGATTAGGCCCTCAGGTGGGTGACCCTAGATACTGGTTTGGAGGTGCGGGAACATGAAACCTAGCCAGTCATTAATTGGGTAGGCATTTCTATGCATGCGATGGGTATGGTCCAATGTCTCGGGATTTCCCAACCCGCCATGCGGATGAGCAGCAGATAGTAGAGGGACCTCCCAGGCCGAGGACGAGGTTCGACCGTGGAATTCAGCATGGAGAAGGATGACGAGGCAGAGGAGTTGGGGGAGATGCGGGTGTTGGACGACACTTTGAGGCTATAGCACCACCAACACCAGGAGGACCACCCCGACCACACGGAGCTGGCAGACAGGGGAAGGCTGAGCTCTAGCCGGTCGAGGACTATTACAACGGTGCACTTGAGATGATTCGAGGTACTATCTGTGTCTACTCCACCATTTATGCTATTTTGATAGACACAGAAGTGAGTCATTATTTTTTTGCCACTACCCTTGTTCAGATCTCGGATATTCCGACGTAGTCGTTGGCTCGATCCATACAGCAAGAGACTCCTATGGGAGCAGACTAGATGGTTACGCACTGGTGCTAGCAGTGTGAGATTACTCTAGGAGGTGAATGCTTCTGCTGGGATCTTCTTGTAGCGGCGTCATGGTCTTATGACATCATCTTGGTTATGGACTAGTTGTCTATAGCCTATGCTCAAATTGACTACCATAGCTACAATGTGCGGTGTGTTCACACGGATGGGACCAAATTCACCTTCATCGGCGAGAAAGGAGCCTTTGTAGTGAAGGATGATCTTATGCAGAGGAGAGGGTAGTCGATGAAACATCAGTTGGATAGTCTCATCCTAGGAGTGGTTGATGTTTGGAGTCCGAGTATTCATGTTGTGGTGGATCAGTATGTGGATGTTTTTCCTGAAAACGTTCCAGGACAAACTCCTCGCAGAGAGGTAGACATCTACATTGACATGTACCCCGGGACAACACTGATATCTACTCCAACATATCGGATGGCTCCCGTTGAGCTTCTTGAGCTATGGGTACAGTTGGAGGACTTATAGGGAAAGGGATTCATTGACACAGTGATTCACCGTGGGCTTCTCCGATTCTAGTCGCCATGAAGGCGGGTGGGAGATTTCGACTATGTGTCGACTACCTTTGCCTAAATCGTGTTACCATAAATAACAAGTACCCACTCCCGAGGATTGACGACCTCTTTGATCATATCAAGGGAGCACAATGGTTCTTGAAGATATACCTCAGGTAAGGTTATCACCATCACAGAGATCGAGACAAGGATGTGCAGAAGATGGCCTCATGTGCCGGTATGACCAATATGAGTTATTGGTTATGCCTTTCGGTGTAACCAATTCACCAGAAGTGTTCATGAGTCTCGTTAACTGGATCTTCCACCCTTACCCCACTGTTTTTTAATAGTCCTCATCAACGACATACAAATTTACTCAACTACTGAAGAGGAGAACACATACCACTTACAGGTTGTACTGGATACACTCCAAGAGAATCGACATTATGATTATCTCTCGAAGTGCCAGTTCTGGATTCGAGAGGTTCACTTTTTGGGACATGTCATCTTAGAGGCGAGAGTTGCAGTAGATCCAGCGAAGATGAAGGCAGTGCTTGCTTGGAAGCCACCAGGACCATGAAAGAGGTGCAGAGTTTTCTGGGATTGGATGGGTACTATCAGAGATTTGCACCAGACCTCTCCCATGTTTTAACACCACTTTTAGATTTGACAATAAAGGTTAAACCCTTCATGTGGCCAGATAGATGTCAGTAGAGCTTTCATGAGCTGAGACACAGATTGACCAGTGCACCCATTTTGTGGCTACCAGAAGAGAGTGTAGGGTACATAGTTTACTATGAAACATCAGGGACCAGACATGGGTGTGTCCTGATGTAGGATCCATCAGTGATTGCATATGGTTCACGGTAGTTAAGACAGCACAAGAAAAACTATGCTACCCATGACCTGGAGTTAGAAGCAGTTGTATTTTCCATGAAGATGTGGTGACACTATCTGATGGGCGAGCGCATTACAGTATACTCCGACCACTAGAGTCTCAGGTACATCCTCTCGCAGAATGACCTGAACCTGAGGCAGTGGCGATGGCTCAAGTTCCTCCAGGATGATGACTTTGAGATAGTCTATACTCCTCTGAAGGGGAACGTTGTGGCTGATTCTCTTAGAAGGAGATCGGGCATTCAGCTACTAGGATAGGCGACAGAGCAGCTAGTCGCGTTGCAGATATCATTTGTGGATAGTGATGGACCACCCTTTCTACAGTCTCTCACAGTCACTACTCAAATCCTTCAACATGTCATAGAGGAACATCATGGGGACATTGACTGTGAGACACGACGTCCTGAGATATTGATAGGGCAGGCGCCTGATGGGTTTTCTGAAGGATGAGAGCACTTCATCCTCTTAAGGGGGCATACTGTGGTACATGTTTAATTACTAGAGGATGTTCTGAGGGAGTTCCACACTTCCCCTCTAGAGGTTCATCCGGGAGTGGTAAAGATGTATCAGGACCTTAGATGATAGCACTGGTGGCCAGATATGAAGAAGGTTGTGGCAGTGTTTGTTCCATGATGCCCCACTTGTCAGCAAGTGAAGGCGGAGCCCCAAGTACCTGCAGTCTTGGTACAACCCTTAGAGGTCTAGGAGTGGAAGAGGGATGGGATATCCAAGGATTTTGTGACGTGGCATCCACTTACATCTAGGGGACATGACTCTATTTGGGTGATCATAGACCCACTTACTAGGTATGCCCAGTACTACCGATCAGAGAGTAAGGCTTAGTTGAGAGCTTGGGACACCTCTATGTTTAGGAGATAATATGACATCATGGTCTGCCATCGACTATTTTATCTGATCGAGATTCTCGCTTTACTTCCCAGCTTTGGAAGGGTTTTCAGGAGGCCTTTTGGACGTAGCTATGTCTGAGCACCAGCTCTCATCCTCAGATAGATGGACAAACTGAGAGGACCATACAGACACTCGAGGACATGCTCTGTGCATGTCTCCTTGACTTTAGTAATAGTTGGGATGATCAACTACCCTTGTTTCCGGATGCGTACAACAATAGTTACCACTCCACCATTGGGGCGGCACCATACGAGGCACAATACGACCGACATTGCAGATCATCTTTGTGCTGGACTGACCCTGGGGAGTAAGCACTTGTAGGACTAGAGATGGATTAGGCGATGAAGGAGAAGGTGCGGATCCTCCATGAGCAGATGAAGACTGCACAAATCAGATAGAATTCCTATGTTGATAGGAGGCAGAGACCACTAGAGTTTGAGGATGGTGACCACGTCTTCTTACGAGTCTCACCTCGATGAGGTTTAATGAGATTTAGCTGGGGTGGAAAGTTGTCTCCACGATTCATCGGACCTTTCTAGGTTCTCAGAAGAGTAGGCTAGGTGGCTTACCACCATGCCCTTCCACCTCAGTTGGACATGGTGCATGATGTCTTCCATGTATCTCTGCTGAGTTAAATATCCTATATATCCAGTATAAATTCATTTTATACTATTCCATAACATTTGTAGATAGATAATGAAATGTATCGTTCATGGAGATGGTAGGTCGTACATATGCATGAACACTACTTTCATTTCGTTGTAATATTAATGGAATTAAATCTAAATGAGAGAGATATATATTATAATTCAAGTATAATATATATTTTATATAGGTCACATAAGTTCATTTATTTCATTATTTATACTTTCCATGTATTGTATGAATGAGTCACATTACTTACGGGGGCTGTAGTCCACACTTCCTCATATGAAATTATCGCATTTGCACAACATGAAAAGCATAAAGTTATATTTTAAATATAAAATATAGAAGCATATAGAAAACATAAATACCATATATATCTTATATAAAATACAGTGACATCATTATGGCCTCCATGAGAGGCGGTAGGAGATAATTGAACAGTCATCATTTCGTGAGGCAGTAATTTTCCATCCACAGAAACAATATTTTCATTAACCATTAGATGGAGGTGTGTGTAAGTGTAGCTCGGATACTTCTCATACCAATATATTAGTATATTTAATATAGGTTTTTTCTTATAAAATAATGTAATTAATAGAGTTTAGGGGGTTGGAGAAGCAAAATAAAACAAAAGAACATAAGAGAAGACATTACAATTAAATCAGGTAACTCTCCTTGGTTTGAACAAAAATGGTATCTTGAAGAGCTTTATTACTAAGTTAAGGATTATAGGATGAAGAGAGAGATGTGTAGAGATAATAATAGTAGGGTTTGGAAGAGCCAAGGGCTTTAGAGGAGTGGTTAAGGGAGTAGAGGTGGGGGCATTTTATAAGAGGGAGGAAGGGCACTCTTGGAAGGTCTTGAAATGATACTATATTATGAAATGTTTATCAAATTTTAAAGGTCCCAAAATGATATATTTAGAGTATAAGGTGATAAGGGTTATAAATACACCCATCCAATAGATTTTATACAAGTTTAAGTCTTAGATATTACCTTATCTTTTCATTTTATTTAAATCACCCATTAATGAGGTAATCACTACATCATCATTGTGTCACAAATAAATTTATTTATCTAATGTCTAAAAATTATAAAAAAATTACCATGACGTAGGAAATCATTTTATCTTTCTAATTAATATTTATAATCAAATTGATAACCTATATAACCCCAAGTAAAAATTGTTTAGTAAAACAATACAAGTTTGTGACATTTTTATTTTATCTTTAAATAAAAAATTATTATTGTCATTTTATTACCCAAGTGGCTCCATGGGGTCCCCAAGTTGACCCATGGATTTTCATGGTCGTCCACGACTCATCCAATAATGGTAGGACATGTGTCAAGGTAATTTCATATTATTAAAACATTATTTTTACCATAAATTACACAAATTGCCTCTAATTGCGATTAATAAAACTAAAAAGTTACTATTCTCCAAAAAAATATTTTCATCCCATTGAACCAAATTTTTCATAGTAATGAAAACAATGTATGCCAGATTTTTAAAATCCAATTCATAGATGCGGTAAAATTTCATTAAAATGAAAAATCAGTTTTTTAACTACCACCTAGTGGTTTCACTATTCATCAAAAATTGATGTTTTTTAGAAAAATGCAAAAAATTCACCCAAAGTTGTATTTGATATTCCGAATTCCAAAATCATGTCTATTTTAAAAAATTCAAAACATATAAGTTGCATTAATTACTTTAATAATTAATTCCCTTTGTCAAAAAAATATCGTGTTTTTAAGAAATAATATATATCAAAAGATTGACACTTGTTTATGTCCAATTTCATAGTGAAATTAATTACAATGTCCACCATTGGATAAAATGATAAAAATATATTCTAATTTAACTTTAAAACCAATTAAAATTATAATATATAAATATAGATAAATTAGATTAAAAAGGAGGTTTTGAATTAAAATACAACATCATTCACTATTCATTAAAAATGAACTATAACGGAAAAATACTAAAAACAGATAGAAATTAAATTTTGATGTCCCGATTCTAATGAAAGATTTTATTTTTTCAAATATAACATATAAAATTGTGAAAAAGTGTATTTAAAAAGTGTTCTCCATCAAAAAGTGGTTAATCGACCTTTTAAAGAATATTAGACTATTTACGCTTAAAATTGAATTATTCGCATTTTAAGCCTCTAAAATTTATTGGATAAAAGTAAAAATATTTAAAAAACATATATTATCATTTTGTAGTTAGTTCTATTCATTCCCACCAATACAATGGCTAGGTGTTAACTACCATTTAAAATATAATTATTTTATTATAATTGTGCAACGTAAGATTTCAAAGAAACCTATTATTGCGTATTGGGTACGCCATCGAGCATAACTTTAACATTAATGGATTATTAAAATTTTGTTAACAAATATTGATAAATATGAGAATGTCATATTCTTTATTTACTTGGGATGTTACAATATGTATGATATATTTTCCTCTCAAACAAGAATTTAATAACTGTGATAATGAATGATGGAGAATCTTTAATATATTACAATTGTAACATCATTAGAGAACACTAATATATTCTGATAGTACCATAAATGGATAAAATTTAATATGTATACATGTATCTATTTTAATGTCAATGAATTATTATAATCAATTATTTAAATTGAGGTAACTAGTCTCGTACATGTGTTTAGAAAGGATTCATGAAAATGACATAATTTTATAGGAGATTAGTCAAGATTTCAATTACTCCAATAAAAAAATATTAGATCATCTTGGACTCATATCCTATTAAACAATTTAAAACCCAAATCTCCCAGTTAATGTTCCAAAAGTTATAAGCCTTTGAAATGATGTATAGATTAATTGAATATAAAACACAACCACATAACATGTAAGAAATAGAATGGTCTAACCGATGAGGATCTTTTAGCCCTAGATATGTTTTATTGAAAACATTCATACATGAGAATTTTCATTTAAGGGATTATTTATTGTGGTTTTTAATTCATGTAGGAATTTAATGAATCCTTCCAAAATGCTCTTCAAAAAAAATTTGAAATTATTTATTATATCATTTCATGTCATGTTTTATAGATAGACTTATGACCACTATATGGTTCCTCATAATCTTTCTAATAATTAGTTGAGGTTCCATACATATTCCATAGCCTCATTACATGAGACCCCCTTTCTCAGTTCTTGATATATTCTCACCCACCCATTTAATCCTAGATTTGATCTTGGAACCTCCACATTCCAAGAGAACCCCTTTATCAATTTTAATTTATTATATGACATATATATAGATATATATATATATATATATAAGTCTTTATTAATCACACACATATATAATTGTGTCTAAATAAATTTATAAACTATTTTTTCATGTGTGTGTGTTAATATGTGAATGATATATATATATATATATATTATTTTTTAATATTAATTTACCTATATTATAGTATATATATATATATGTTTAACAATACACACATATGTGTGAATATAACATTATATATATATATATATATATTCATATATTATTATTTTATATTCTATTTTATGATATATTTAAAGATAATGATATTTTTAAATAAAAATAGATTTATATATGATGTGTATATAAATTATTGAAGCAAAAAAACGTACACAAAGACACATATTTTCACAGACATGTACACAATTATGTTTCTATCATTCAAACAAAAGTATATATATTTACATATATTAAAATATAAACATAAATATCAATTTTTTATGGACACATAAATGCTTATATATAATCATTTTTTATATAGGTATATATATAAATATTAATTCCTTTTTATAAGTTAAATGAAATGAATAATTACTATCTTTAAAATAATTAATAAAAATTATTTATTTTCTAAACGATTATATATTTAATAATAAATTTATATGATAATTTGATTTATGAAATTGATTTATTATAAGTATATATCAAAAAATATTATTACATTTAATTAAATATAATTATTCTTTTTTAGAATTGATGAAATTCCAAGACCATAATATGTGTTTTAATGTAGTCCTTAGGAATAAATTCATACCCAAGTGAAAACGTATTATACGAGTCTGATAAATGATTATTAAATATAATAAAATATTAAATATTAAGTAATACCATATAAAAAAATCAATTTTAGAGGAATTCTAGGACTTTCATGCCCAGAAAAACTAGTGAATGTGTTACCCCAAACATATTATGGAATAGAATAATTAGCAAGATTTGATTTGATACGCGCAAGATCCCAAATGGACATCAGATCAATTGTTATGGTTGTTTGAAGTTCACAAAATGTTTTTAGCCTATCATAGACTATTAATTAAATATTTTATTTTTAATTACATCAAAATATTATTAAATTAATATTACTTGATAATAGTATTAAAATCATAAATTAATATTAATTTTTAATTAATTAATAATATACATTCATAAAATATATTTCATATTATGTATAAATTCATATTTAGCTTCATTTAAATCATATTTTTTAATATATATTATATTTAGAGGAGTATGAATAATTTTTTTAATTTTGCATTTTAATTAAATATATATTTTTATTAAAAATACCCATCATTTGTGCAAAAAATAAGTTCTAATAAATGGGGGCCGTTATCATTTCTAGTAAAAAGTCACAAATAAAGGATCTTAAAATATCATTTCCTTTTTAGTAGAATTGATGATGGTCCAATTTTATCATTTATTTTTTATTATCACTGATAAAGGGACCTCACTTATCATTCATTTTCTATTAGTACTGATAATGGGACCCAATTATCAGCACATTTTTAGCACTGATAAAGACTCCCTTTATCAATTATTTTTTAGCACCAATAGAAGCCTCATTTTTCTACACTTTTTCTAAAACTTATAGTGGGGAACATTATCATATCATTTTGATAGTGTTGATAAATAATAGAGATGGATAAACCCAGTTTTGTATAACTCTAGAATAACATACATTTCCTCAAATAGAGAGTCTATACAAATTTGGCCACATAATTGAGACTTAAAGTTTAAACTAATTGTGTTCATAATATTTTCACTATGTTCCATGCATCCATGAAATATATTTCATGCCTCTAACCACTTGGTTACTCTCAAAACCTCTAATATACCATCACACTCATGCTCCATGAATAATGTAAATTTTTAGTGGCATTCAAACCTTCAAAATTATAATCAGAATATCCAATCATGAAATGACATGTTTAGTAGCTAAAAACAAAATTTGCTTTTAAAATATAAATCATATAAAAAATGGATCATACAAATGAATCATATTGTATGTCCATTGATATCCATTTCCTAGTTTAGTTATCCTTGATTATATGCTCATTTTATTATCAACCATATTGTGAATGTCATGGATCGTTCATTTAAGGAAACTAGCAATGATTCTATGAATGGGTATTCCGGATGATATGTATTGTGATGATGCCTCTATTAAGTGGATAGTCAATCAGATATCTCCTTCAATTAGGAAGTTTGTAGTTTCTGTTCCCTTTAAGCTGAATTTTGACCCACCTTTAGTGGTTTGGGATATAAACTCCCTACACATTGATCAGTCGGTTTTTCTTGATGGAAATGATGAATATTCAAATTTTAATAGACTACTAAATGTGTTTTAGGGATATAGAATACCTCACATTTGAGGAAAACATGATCCATATGTAGAAAAGGATCGGGTAAAGTTAATTGCATGTATCATCTATATTATTCAAATACATTCTGATCAAATGATGGGATTAGGGTCCAAACACATTCAGGGAGGGGTGAAAAGCTAGGTGATTATAGTTACATATATGTAAGATGAGAGAGTACTCACATGAAAGAATTATGAGAATATATTTCCAAAGAATTATTAATCATAAAACACATCTTACATGAATATTTGAGTGAATTTTTTGTTAGAATGTGTTGTTATAACTATTGTAGACTACACGTAATGGTTCATAGACCACATGTTTACATATCTCAGTATGGTATTAGATTTAAAATTATTGTAACATAAGTTTTAGTAGGTAATTTGTAGTTATATATGATAACGTTTGATCCATATATGAATTCCCATTGATCACAAGGTGCGAGAGTGGACCATGATCCTTGATAACATCTAATATAAAGAGACATTGGTAGTGAGATATGGTTGGTAGAGACATTGAGTGGAGACAAAAACTACATATAATATTCCTTGGGAATTATTATCAATGTTGTTTAGGCATACACACACTTAGACACATACTTGAGATCCATGAGCATTGAGATCTAGTTTAGGATCTGGATAGATGAGAAATAGATGAAACTATGATTACAAGGGGAGGTCACACAGAGCTATAATTATGAATATGATGTTCCATTTAGGGAGGGAAATTGGATAATTTATGTGCATATTAGTGGAAAAACTATGATCAGAGACCTCTTTGGGGTGTTCAAGGTGGAACACTATGAGTTTTAGCTATTAGATATGCTAGGATATGCCTAGGAGTAGCACCTATTAGAGGAGGATTACATTAGGAGTTTTTAACACCACTAACATCACTAATTGGACCGAAGTGGGAATAATGAGATGGGGGTACAACTTGTGGGATATTATAGGCTATGAAGAAAAATTAACCTCGGGAATGAGAAATGATTTTAGGTGAAATCTATGTCATCTCATCATTAGATCCAATAAGTAGAGACAAATGTTAATTAAATTATTTTAATTTCTTATTTATTTTTCATGAGATTGATATTCGAGTAGATCCATTAACATGTTCTATATATATAGAGATGCATAAATTTGGATATTCTAGTATTTACCAGATATTACAATAATACAAATATTTTATGAGTCAATAATATTTTTTCATGGACAAATAATATATTCCATCATGACATGTGACATAATTATTGTAATAAATTTATCATTTACATTTTATTCGATGTTAGAGTGTCACTATAAGAGAATACAGTTCCTTCAGATGGATAGGAAAATATTTCTTATCATTAGAGAGATAGGTTGTCTTAAAGAGAAATTGAAGATCATATGATGTAAACTGTTAAATATCTTATATCAGTTGTAAAGCTGGGAATGTAGTTCAACTAAATCATTATATCGATGCATTATATTTGTTGCGATGGAATATAGTGATTAGTTCCCTATTGATGTTTTGGTACGATGTTCATGGTTTGAGATTAAATTCAATAATGTTTTTAAACAACCGAAAAACCCCTATATTTTTTGGGAATATCATCTAGTCCACACTCTACATTGAGTGTTGTGAGTGTAGTTGGATGACCTTAATGTGGAGATATTTATTGGACAATGTTCCCCCATAAGAATCTATCATTTTTTCACTATGTAAGATTATGTGAGAGTGGGGAAATGAATTGATAATCATTCACTATATCAAATGAGTATTATGTACAAGTAACCATTATGATGGATTATGGAATTATTTGTCAAGAAATTTGTGAGAGGTAGTTTTCAATGATTGAACACATGTCTAAATACTTCTAGTTATGTATTCATTAGTAGGATATTTCGAAAATGGAATTCTGATGTCTCTATAAGAACTATGACTTTCTAGTGATGATATATTTTGTGACTAATAGACCAAATATATAAATGAGTTTTTTCCACAACATCATAAAAAATTCTCTCAATCGAAACCCACTAGATAATGGGGTAAACATGTGAGATATAAATTAATCTTCAAATGTAGAATTTGGAAAAAAATATGTGTATGATAACCTAAAAATGGAATTTTATTATAATAGAAACAAATCATATAGAATGAAATATAAACACATCCTATTGGTATTTCATAACATGTGAACGAATCAATGTTATATGATATTAAGAGAAAATAATCTGAAAAAAACTATTCACAATAAAGGTAATTTATGGAAAAAATCACACAATATAACTTCTAATGTTATGGTTCGCTACACATATCATCATCACATAATACACATATCACCATATTATAGTTGATATGGTTCACAACCAATTTTTATATACAAAGTGAATATGTTTGGCTCCCAACTCCAATACCTATAATATAATGACATATTAATCTTTTATTAACTCATTATAGATATTTTAAATTATATATGAACTCATCGTATAATGAAAACCCATACATATGTGTACTACATCAACATTATCACATTCATAGAATAATAATTTTATAAATTCCTGATTTAAATGAAATAAGTGTTAATTGAATTTACAGAATCGTTAGTAAATAATCCCAACGATTAAATTGTGTGATTTTGATAAAATATATCCATATTTAATCAAAATATTCAATACTGGGTAATAATGATGATATAAAAAATATTTGAGGAACCTTGTAATATTGTTCGAAAAAATACAATGAAATACAATTTATATATTTGATAAATTTTATTTTAAATGTAACTAGTTAATTAAAATTTTTTCCATTAATATTATTGTATTTTAAATAAAAATCACTTTAAAACACATTAAATCATATACATGATTAATTTTATGGAAAATGATTAAAATAATGAAAGACAATTGCTGTGATGAAAATGATAGAGAATATTTGTGACAAGATTACTTTCAAAATGAATTAAATGAGTAAAATTCAATGGAAATAGGAAAAAATAATATAAAATACTGGTTATGGATATTCCAAAAATAATATAAAAACACATTATATTGGAGGTACTGATTCCTTATTGAAAGGAAGAGATGAGATCGGCCCCAAAAACATGCATAGTTTAAGATGTATTATAAAAATATTTTTGGAAGATGTAATGAAGGATGTAAAGAAAAATTACCATAATAGAATAAATAAAATTGGTTTTGACAGATATATAACAATAGATTTTCCAAAATTGTAATTTATACATAGTGTCGCGATTTAAATGTGACACTAAAACAAAAACCCCAACATTTATTCATAACTCACATGAATGTGATTTTATAACATATATGATAATGACAACCATTTAAATCACCAATTTTACAACATTAATAATATTTATCACCATTTATAGCATTAAATTATACAATTTTATTATATATATATATATATGTAAATTAATTATAGAAAAATTTCCTCATCAGATGCTGGTATATTTGATTATTCCATAAATGTTTTTGGAATGATATTTTCCATATTTATTTACTTATCTCATGTTTTTCATTTTTACATTAATAAATGTGGTGGAGTACTTATGTTGAAAATTTTCATGTGGTCCATTTTCTATTTTATTTATGTTAAGGGTATATTTTTAATAATTAAATTGTTGATGAGAATGTTATGTGTCATTTTTTAATAATAACGAGTAACATTTTAATGAAAATTAATTATTATATCACACTTATTGAACCATATTCATAAAATATATTACTCTTTAATTAAATATTTTATAACTATTAATGTATTTGAACTCAATCATGTTAAAAATATTGAAGATAATATAGCATTATTTATGTTGGTGTTAGAACTAACATGAACAAGTACATGTTGTACTATTTAATGATTAAGGGTCTATATTCATATTATAAAAATTTATCTTCTAATAATGCATAATTAATTTTTTCTAAATAAATTATATTTGATAATGGTTTTCATAAATTTTTTAATGTGGATGGTAATTGAAAACGATCATGATAAGATATATACGTAAATTGATGAATTTAACCATTCCTGAAATTGGTTCCACTGGAATGGAATATTTAACACTCCTTTACGAAGAAAAAATTACCAAATTTCAGAAAATGATTTAGGATAGTTAATTTTTTAATTTATTTAAGATACAATTTATGGAATTGATTTTCTTTTAGTTGTTATTTTGAGTGGTATTCCCTGGATAATTAATTCTTTAATGTTTGAGAAAAGAATTATTACCCAGAACATGGACATAATGTTTATATATAATGGATTAGGGTTATCATTATAATCATACACACAATATAAATATATAGTTTATGATATTTCACAAATTTACCAATAAATTTAACACAATTTACATTATTTTACCTTTATTGTGGTAACTAAATTTTTAGATTGAAACATTTTTTCATCCCAAAATTAAAATTTCCCATCTTGTATAATTTTAGTACAAAAATTAAAAAAATTAAATCCATTTTATTAAATTTATTATATAAAATTTGATAAAATATTAATTTTATAAAGGAAATATAAAACACATAAATTCAATTTTATGAAAGTACTTTTTTTATACAAAAAATTAGTTTATTATTATTCCTATGAACATAATAATCATTAAATGGATGATCATTTATTTTGTAAAAAATAATTATGGATAATTTTATAATCAAAATATTACAAATTTTCTTTTATATATGATCATATAATATATACTAAAAAAGTTTTCAATTTTTGTATCATTGACGGGGAATCATTAAATTATTCTTCCTTATATCCCAATATTTATTAGTTGTATTTTATTTAATTACATTTCTAGAAATTACATAATTTTTAAATTTTATTTAATAATATCATAAAAATAATTGAAAATGAAATATGTACCAATAAAATTTCTTCCTCATAAAATTTATTTTACAACATAAATTTGTATCATTATATTTTATTTGAAACATATTTCTGTTCATTACAAGTCAAAAGTTTCTGTCGAACACTTGATTTACCTATAATAATATAAAACATAACATACCCATTAGACATAGGGATCCCCTATAACCACATTTCCAATGTCAATATATCCAAAGACCATATATCCAATGACTATATATATATATAATAGTAATATTAATGTCATATATATTTTCATACTTATCTAACACAAATTCAATCATCCTATAATATAATTTCTCTATAAAAATTTCAATTATATTGTTATTATTTTCCCTTATTTTCATAATATATATTTCTGGAATAAACATGAAGAAAAATAATGTGGATGATGATTTCATGTTCATTATATTTCTATTTACATATGGATTTATTCTACTAGTGATTTCAAAATTTACTTTTTATGATTATTTTTTATAATGTGTTAATTTTTTTTAATATATTATAATATTTTATCTCAAATATATATATTTATATTTTTTGTAGTTAAATGTTACTTATTCAAAAATATATTCAACATGTTAAATGTATAAAAATATAGAGTTTTACATTCAACCACCTTAAAATATTATTTTCCCATGAAACTTAATTTCTCATATGAATGTAGATTATGATATTTAAAACTCATTACATATTCTTCCTTCCACATCGCTACATCAAAAATACGAATCCTTTATAGAAAATTGACTAGGTGAGCAGTATTTATTTACATTAATTTTATGATATACAATCCCTACAAGATAATTATTATAAGGGAGATCATGTTTGAGTTGTACAACAAATGTGTTTAAAAATTATGATATATTATGTATATAATTCATAAAATTTGATTTATATAAGACATCATAACGCCCTGACAGGTTTGGTTAAAGTGTAAGGTGATCTACAACCATCTAAATATGATTGAGGATGTCAATAATATTGAGGATCTCACCAGGATAATAAGTTTTGGGCTAATCATTTACTTTTGAAAAAATCGTAAAACCTAGTTCCATGGTTGTATATATAGGTATACCATTTCACCTACATGAATCTCCAAATCTGACCAATGATTATCAGTGTAGTTATTTTTTAACATGGTGAAACACTGATAGGTCAAATAATGGTTAGAATCTATCCTCACTTTTATTGTTAATGATCTCATCCTAATTGATTTTCAACATGAATTATCCCAGCAAGATAGAGTTCTACTCAAATGTAGATAAAAATCATCAATGGATACATTTAAAATATAGGAAAAAAATATTATATGATACCATTACATGAGGAATATATTGATCCCAACCGCAACTGATATCCATCATGTTGGATCTCTTCTTTTATTCCAATGATTAAGAATTCTTTTTTGACTAATCATCAATTTAATTATGATAAAAAAATTTGATGCTCTGTTTTGTATTAAATAATTTTTTAATACATATTTTTCTCAATAAAGGTTTTCGATGAGATATAATGTGAAGGGGAAATAAAAATACACTTTCAAGTTCCTTTATTTATATATCGATATGTTTATTAAGATATAAATTGTTCGAAAAATGACAAAGATATCAAAATTTGATTTCTGACAAACCATAGTGCAAATTGAATTTTCACCTTTATAGGTCTTGTGAAGACTTATAAAGAAATATATGGGGTCATTATCATATTTTTAGTTAGGAATTATAATTTTTTTCATTATATCCTTTAATTTGGGAATATAAACTTATCTTAACAAACTACCAAACATTGTGATCTATATTTTTTAAATCTCCCTCTTTATTTTTTTCCACAAGAATAGAATATTGGTATCTCAATACATATGTGTTTCAATGATATATATACAATTATGAGTTATGTGCATCTTAAAAAAATATTATTCTCCAATTCTAGTATTTAAGGGACACATACTCACTTCATAAATCCTATAATTTCATCATTATCAGGGGTTAAAACTTTATTATTTTATATATTTTTCTATATTTTAATATTCCCCTCTTAAAACCTATTTAACTACATATGGATTGGTGATTGAATAGTAATTTAGGAATGATAGGTTTCCCCCACTTCTCAATTGATTTATAAGACTATATTTTTAAAATCCAAGATTATTGTTTCTCTTTCAACCCCTATCAATCATTTTTCATTATCATTCTTTATACTATGAGAATAAACTACCTTTCAATGTGTTAGTTTCTTATGTAGTAATAGTTGTTGATCAACCCCATCCATATCCATCATTGGACGATCATCTCCATAAATATTAATATATAATGAAATAACTTTTTCTAATTATATATCACACATTACCACATGTAGAATTTTTAATAAAAATATTCAATGAAAATTGTAAAATACTATCTCCAGATGAAGTTTCAAGTAATTTTCATTATGAATCCATAATTAACAATATTAATAAGTTTCCATCATAATTTTTTTTGAAGGAAAGACACTAATCCCTTACATAATCCTTCTTTTCATATAAAAATCCTTATTAATTATTGATTACATATAAAACAGTTTTAGGAATAGACCTACACGTAAGACCTATTAAACTATATTTAAATTATTATCTGTATAAAAATAATACACCTTTATATGTTAACATGGATACTGTATTTGGCGATTAAGATAAATTTCTAAAAAAATCACATCTATTGTGTCCCTATATTCAATGAAATACATTGATATCATTTATAGATACTAATTTATACAACTATTAATTAACCACTCTCTATGAATTATATATGAATATACACACACATGTTATTATTTGGGCTATTGATGATAAATTCTATAGTTAGAAATCACATTTAACAAATTATTCATATATTTTACATTTTTCAGGGTCATTAAATGAATTATAAAATAAATATTTTTATATTTTATTTTCTTGAAATATACCATTATATCATTTATAAACACTTCGATAAATTTATTTATTTTTTCTAAATATTACATATTCATAAAATCAAGAAAATTAGAAATTAATTTTATTTATAAATAGAATAACTATGAATTCATAATTTGCATATCCATTAAGAAATGTTATTTTTTGGTATAATATAACATCATACCGTTAATTAGTTATATTTATATAAAATATATACCATTAAGAAGTACTTATACCCACATAGTTTATTTAATAAGTCATCAATACATGTTAGAGGATACATTTTTTAGATTTTGATATTTTTAAGCTGAAAACAATTAATTGAAAGATCAGTTGATTCATATTTACTCTTAATAAATAGGGAAAAACTTCCAATTATTAAATTACATTTATGTATAAAAATATTATAAATATCATATAATAGTTTCTTCATTAATTATTCTAATTCAATAGTTGTAATTCTTTATTGACTACTTGATATTTTTAGGACACCAAGTTTAAGTTATGATGAAAATATAACCACACTACCTGATGTAAGATTGATAAACTCTATTAGAAATATAAAAAATCTATTCTAGCACAACGGGGAATAACATCAACATTGAGTCTCTCCAAAACAAATTTATTTGAATACCACTCAATAAATAGTACTATGAACTATTTATGGTATAAAAGTTTCATAGGTATCGCATATTAAATATTTCACCGATAGATGATTATACATTGACTTGGAATTTGGCATCTAATTTTCCTATCATAGAAATTGATATGCGATCTATATAGAAAGATACATTAAATTTATTTTTTATAAAAAAATTATCAAGTGTATAATAATGGGAATTGTATGAATAACTTTTATAAAATCCTTAATTAGTGAATAATTGTCGACATGGGATAAAATCAAAACAATATATAGTAGTTTTTTAGATAGTTAAATATCTAATTATATGGTTGTTGATGTAATTGTACTAAAAAATGTTATATATATGAATGATTGGGTATATATATACTTAAATAAGATATTTTTATATTTTATTAGATTATGTATGTATATTGTACCAAATTTTTAAATATTTCCCATAGTGATTGGGATCACATAATAATTCTCTTTTCCCATTATCATTGAAATTTTCATGCATAATTTTTAATCATTAACCAATGAATTGGTGCACAAGAATGTAAAATATTTATACTCTTTAAAACTAATGAATTTATGATCTAGTGGTGTATTAGGATGATCATTTTTTTCATCCATATCATTTTTTTCATATTCACATATGTTCAACATTCTTGGTCTATATGGAATTTCATTCCACAAAAAAATCCCCCATTCCATTGTTGAAACTCCCAAAATTATTAATCCCATATTTTAAATATGTGGTTAGTGAAATTTTAATTTTCAAAATTATTTTTCTATAGAACTATATTTTCTAATTTTTCAGCAAAACATTGACTATAAGGGTAAAATTTAAATTGTATTCTTGAGAGCCCAAATGAATTTATTTTTCTCAAAAACTAATGTCCCTTAAAGAAAACACAATTTATAGATATGGTTTTTTACACTAAATAAGAAATAAATATTACTTTCATGGTTATTGATAAAACCATAGTCGTAAGATTTGAGCCTCATCATGTTGGCCTCATCAGTCCCAATGGATTCACATCCCCTTTATGTGATATCCAAGAAATTGTTTTTTAATATAATATAATGTGTTTGAGGAAATATTTTTTTAAAAAATATTATTAAATTGATATCATTCTATGGGTTCTATTTATTTCAATTTCTAGGTGTTCTTGATGGGAGATTAATATTTATATTATATACCATCCAAATAACTACTAATTAATGAAACATTTTTGTTCATTAAGAACTGAGGAATAAATTATATCATTTTGGGTTTTTGTCCCGTGGATTTGTAATTAGTGGATTATGAGACCCACTAATCAATAGTGAACGTTGTCACATGAATGAATATATTGAACATCCCATCATCCATGTATCATTTGTGGGATACCAATGGTTCATGTTATTGTAGGTTTCATGAGAGATTTGGTTGATCATAGCTATAACAATTTTTACTCTGGAATCATCCCTTTTAGTTCCTCATTTCTACAATCCATGTATGATCCATCACCCTCAATTTTTAAATAGTTCATCCATGATTCATCCATGGACTAATACAAAAACATTATCATGTGTATTAATTAATAATAAACTACATATAAAATTACATGCTAATTAAAACCAAGACTATGATATCCAAACGTATGACACATTAATTTCAACATGTAATAATTATTGATTAATATATATATCAATTTTTTTAAAAAATAGGATGATTTGTATTCTATCCTCTTATTATTAATCCAAAAAATAACTAAACATCTATTTGAAACCAATTTTGATGTCCTAGAAATAACCTAAATATATAATAAAATATTTGGAATGAATATGAATTATATCTCATAATGATTCAAACACCATAAACATAAATTTCATTATCATTTGAAATTATTCGTAAGATCTCCATTAGTATAATTTTCTTCAACAGATCCCATGAAATTATCCACACATTAGATCATTCTTGTTATAATATAAACAATACTTATATTCATTTCCTGGGAATGGAAATATTATATATTCGTGGTCATAGACACGTATTAAGGGGAAAACTGTGATATATCAAAAATTTATTTTATGTTTTCATTAGAATAACATGTGGATGTTATAAAAAAATCATGATATATGAATAAAAAATTATGAAATTGTACCAATGAAATAGAAATAGGTAATATTAACATATCTTAAGGATTTTTGAATCACTTGGTAATAAATTATATGAATATGAAAACATGAGAAAAAAACATGATCCATGAGATATAAAATAGGAATTTAAAATAGATATAAAAATAGAATATAATTTCATAGGTCATGGACCACTTGAAATTTCATGAACCGTCCCCCAGGGCCCGAGCCGTGACTACCCCAAGCCTGCCTTCCAGATCGAAGGGGATGGAAACAAGTACTGAATGGCGTAACCCATAAAACTGGGAAGGAATTTCCTTTTTATCCTATAAACACATGCAATGAAGCACACAACTAGATACGAACACAAGTAAACTGTATAACAAAAAGAGTGATGAAAGTAAGCGGGGCTAGAAACAAGGAAAACAATAAATGTGCAGGTACAACATAATCAAATAAAGTTGAAGAAAGAGAAAGACAGCAACTGAGACATCCTCCGAGGATCCAACCTGAAGGGTAGGTACAGATTTCTTCCTCAGCAGTTCACGTCCGCTAGTCTCCTCTACGTATCGACACGCCGTATGGTCTACCTCCAGGCACCGTCCAGTCCTGGTACCCTTGTCCTCAGTCAGTGTTGTCCATCATCTGCACCAGACACAATAAGGTACTAGCATTGTTCATAGAAGGGTGATAATAACGACACTTTGTAGGGATCCGACGACCCTCTTGGTCTCATAATATCCACAAAGGATAAACCACATAGCATAAAATCAACAAAAAACTCTACTTAGGTATATGCCCATAAAAATGCAGAAGTTATCACGTATGTCCATTTTAATCCATACAAGACATAGAGTCCAAGTCAAAAGCCCGTGATCAACTGTTCCACAAAGGAAGGAGTACCACGAAGGGAAGTACCATATATGTACGCCACATAGAAGAATACTACCAAGGTATATCCACAAAGGAATGTACTAGATAGGTTCAAACCTAGCTCACACCATTTATATCTTAGGTACATTAGTAATGATGAATATATGTAACTGCTGTATCATATTAATCTATTAAGAGGAAGACCCAAGAAGGATCCTAAATCATCATCAGACCCACAGAGAATCTTAGTACACTGTTAGACCCACACAGGATCCTAGTACCTCGTCATACCAACACAGGATACTAGTACATCATCAGTCCCACATAGGATCCTAGTAAATCATCAATACATCGTTAGACCCACATAGGATCCTTTTACTTCATCAGTACGCCCTCATACACACACAGGATCATGGTAAATCATCAGTATGTCATCGTACCCACACAGGATCCTCATACATCATCATTATGTCGTTAGACCAACAATGGATCCTAGTACATCATTAGTATTTCATCAGACCCACCCAAGATCCTAGTACATCGTCAGTACATCATCATACCCACACATTATCCTATTACATCGTCAGTACATCGTCATACCCACATAAGATCCTAGTAAATCGTATTTACATCTTCAGACCCACACGTGATCCTAGTATATCCTCATTATGTTGTCAGACCCACACATGATCCTAGTACATTGTCATTATGTCTCTAGACCCACACAAGATCCTAGTACATTGTCACAACTAGAAACATGATTCCCACACTATGCTTTCTCATCCCTGGGAGGTTCCACTCATCAAGCCACCAGTCGATACTCAAACTGCCATGATGTCCCATAATGATGTATCCCAATGGACTGCCATGTCATAAGGGTCTCAATGAAACAAACGTTGCGTCAAATGGTCACATGGTATGTATCTTATTAGCCTTTTAGTTCTGAGGGCCCGGTTGGATTCATTCTCGATTCATCCCAACCGTTTCAAACATTACTCATATCTCTAGTGGGGTATACCAAAGGTACCTTCCACTTCATGTTTTTCAACACCGTAGACAGTTCGTCAAACGGACTATCGGTGACAAAGTTATGGCGAAAAGATTTGAAATGTGTCGAAGCTGGTTTGGGTCTAGTCTGACCCGGCCCGCTGGGTTTGGCCCCACCCATGCTTGGTGGCCCGACCTGGTGGCATGGTGGTGCGGGGCAGCATGGGGCCGCGGGGTAGCGTGGGGGCCGCGGGGTGCTGTGAGGGCTACGGTGTGGCAATGGGGTCATGATGTGGCACGGGGATTGCGGGCCTGCGGGAGGGCCATGGTGCGACTGTCCTCCACGGCTGGCCGGAGAGCTAGCCTTCCCCTCCGCGAGGCATGGCACATGTTGTGCCTTCACTGGAGGCTGGCTTGGTCTACTGTCCTCCCTTCACCGCCGCGGAAAAAGAAATGGTTCTCTTCTATCAGGTGGCATGTTAGCGACGACACCTTCGTTGTGTCCAGCCGTGGTGCCAAACGCCATTCTCGCACCCCACGATTGTTGGTTGTCATCCTCTTCCATAGTGAAGAACACAAAAATTAATCACAAGAATTGAGGATGGATCGGGCAATGATTGTTTGGTGATACTCTCCATGTTAGATTAGTAGAAAGTGTCTATAATTTAATCGTGATTTACAAAGAATTGTCAAAAATGTCTAAGGGTAGAAAATTCAAACAGCCACCATACCTTGAAGGTTAGTCCATGTTGGCACAAGAATGAATTCGAATATTTCTATGTTCACCGCGCCTACCACATGCCTCCAATCCTGAATCATTTTTCTGTTTGTTGGATAATCGTTCTTCGATGGAGGTTGTTCTTATTTGGAGAGAAGTTCCCCATACACTCCTTTACTCCTTCACCAACCAATTCCTCTCGAATGAAAAAGGATCCAATATAATTTAAATTGGGTAGATTAATTATATTGGAACATTGGCACAATTAATTGCCCTTATTAATTGACTCAATTAAATGAAATGTGTTGGCCTAAATAATGTTGGAGAGATCCCATGGGATATATCTTCATTAATTAGGGTGTTAAAGGGGTTTCTACCATTAAGAGGTTTCGAGTGGTCCCCACCACTAGAAATTCAAAATGGGGGTTTTAGGCTCGGTGGTCCCCACACACATAACATACATGTGGGAGGTTTTAGTTCTGGTGGTCCCAACCAATATTAAATCCACATGGGAGGTTTCAACAAATATAAATGTTATACATTTTTTATTTATTTATTTGTTTCATGAAAAACAATGAAACTAAATTTCTTTGTCAACCAACTGTCGTCAAGGTGAGAGTCTTCTAAAGAGAATACCAGTGATAAAAGTTCAATGATGCACTCATATTTCAATTCCAACCACCGGTTCAGAAGTTACAAAAACCCACTCGCACGTTTACTGAACGTACCTGACAAAAAGTTCAAAAATTTGTTCCGGGCACACCAGGCCTCGGAATAACATGTTGTTAATTTTCACGAACTCATAAAATTCAAATATAATTTAAAACAACTTACATTGAAATTATGGATCTTTTCATGAAATGTTATCATCAAATTGATGAATGATTCTTATGACATCCATTCCTATAAACATAATGATTTTAGTTTAATCATATTCCCAAAATCAAATTATATTATGAAATATAAATCATCACCCAATGTATTGTATAAATATACAATTCTAGTCCCACATATCAGGTAATTAATAACCAAATACATGTGTCCCAAAACAACATGATCATATCTACAAAACAAAAATAAAAGAAATGACCTGGGATAAAGAAATATGTTACAAGTAAATTTCCACAAAGCACAAATAAATCATCTACAAAAGTAATGTGGATGATTTTATGAAAACATATCAATGTTAAAATAAATATTGATTGAATGATACTGAAATAAAAGAAAACCACTAAATATGAACATATTTTTAAAAATTCTTAATGTATGATGAAATAACCCTTAATTTTTTTATAATATTCATTCCAAAGGTAATAATTTAAAAATAATAGGTGTTTGAAAAATAATTATACAATGTATATAAGAATTACATTTTATTACCATGAAATCATATAATGTAATAATTTGATGAAATGAGAAAAAAATTATTGGGGGTGTATGTTTGTGGAAAATATTATAAAAGGATGTTGAAAATATTCCCTTATAAAATTTATAAATAAGTCAATGTCATAAAAAGTAGAGCATATGAACTCAATGTAAAAATTATAATGGTGAATTAAAGATAATATAAAAAACATGGTAATAGAATATATTTATTCCCAAATCCAGAGAAGGGATAAGTCTAGTCCCACATACAAGAATCATTTTGAGATAATTATAAAATCATTGATGGAAAAAGTATTGAAAACATGTATGTCCCAAATATAACTAGAGAATGAGAAAATATATTTTCATATATAAGTTAATAATACACAATATCCTTAAATGGAAATTTAGAAATAGACAATGATTATTTCCATTTAAAATTAGAAAAGAAACCCTTACCATTATAGGTGACTAGACAAATTAAATAAATATTATTTATAATAAAATAATCATTTTAATAAAATATTATAAATCATTATTATTATTTAATACCACTTAAAATATACATTTATATTCAACTATTTCAAATATTTTAACTAGTTATATTTTATTTTCCTCATTGGAAGATTCTAGTTTTGATTGTTTCACAAAAATGTTAATATGGAAGAATTGATATGAATTCAAAAAAAATTTATCAATCATATTTAATCTAACATAATGAATTATTGTTTTATAAATTGTTAATTTTTCCCAATTTTCATTTATTGGATGATATAGGATTGGTTTTCATGAATTGAAATCATAAAAATAATTTTTTAGGTAATTTATACATTAAATTGTATAACATGATAATTAATGTTCCTGTTTTTATATCACCTATAAAGAATCATATTAATTAAATGATAAATTATTTAGAAACTTATTTTACCTATATTAATGTCTTGGATCTTATTCATGTCCGTAATTGTGAATGTAGTGTATCATTATATAATGACCCGGATCCAGATGCCACACAACTGGTGACCCATACCTATTTGGCCACCGGGTCTCAAGTGCATTTCCCCAAATTCCAGAGGCTACAGACTAGAATACTGGGCCTTCATTGTGATATTTGGGAAAATATTCCCTCATTGGCAGAGTGTAACACATCAGAATAATAATATAAAATAGAGGAAGTAGTAAAAAACATAAAAATAAAAAAAAGTGGAATACAAATATGATAAATATCAAACCATCATTAATTAAAAAAAATATGATGAATTATGTCACATGTTATAGGAATTCATCCTAACATGGTACTCTGTAGGATTCCACAGTATAAGTTCCAAAATAAAAAGAAAAAATGGATGCTATGAAGCATCACAATCCACAGCTCGATCCCATTCTCTCTTCCTCCTAAACAACATCTTTACTACTAATAGAATGTAGCTTTCCTTTATTAACACATTCAATCATATAATATGTTTGGGCCCAAAACTATTGACTAAACTGGGTGTGAGAATAAATTACAGTAGGAAACCACCCCATGATATATGCCATTTTTCATTGAATATGTATTATAGGTAGTGTACATAAATTAAAATAGTAAATAGTAGGTACTCTAAAGTAAGAACAGTAGATGATTAAGAAGTAAATGTAAAAAAGTATATGTGAAGATTGAATCCAGTTGTTTTCTTTGGCATGGATGAAAAATCATTAGTCATTCTGTTTCATTATTTAATTCCATTGGATTATATAAAATCCTCGAGGTCCGACATAGGCTCGATGACCCCTTGTATAAGAGTAACCACCAACTCATGACATAGTAATCATGTAATCATTTTCCTATAGATCCTGGCTTGGGTATCCGCCAATATAACATAGGTTCACTCGACTTTTAAAATAATACTCAATGAGCTCGACCACCCTATTCTTGGATCTCTCATGGAATATAAATAATTTATCCTATTGAGCTCATCTATTATCTTTTAACCACGCAAATGGTTCCCCTATGGTATATAAAAATAAATTATTCACATGATCCGGACCTTATATTTTAAACAAGACAACGGCTCTCCCACAACTAACTTCATCTTTTTATCATCTAATTCATGAATCCACAAGTAAATTAAACTAGTACATGTATTTAACATATTAACTAATGTGGGAACATCTCCTATAACAAGAAACACATGTGAATTAAACTATCACATGGTTAACATCATTTACACACATGGGAACTATTTATATACAAATAAATATATGATAATTAAACTATTTCATGGATTTAATCATAAATCAACCACATGATAAGGTTCAATGTTGGAGAAAAACAATCCAAAACATTCACAAAGTAGCATTGGAATAACATGTGGAAAAGGGGAAATCCAAAATCCAAAATTCTTGATCAATTCAATCAAAATTTATCACCATTGAAATTAAATTATAAATGGTAATTCATAATTGACATCACAATAAGGGAAACAAGGAATGCCTCATATGAAACCTTGTCCAAATGACCATAAATGGACATTCCATGGAAAATTAACCCATGTGGTGGCCCTTAATTACAAAAAAAAACATAATTCGTACTTTTAAACACTTATTCGATTACTTAAACACCAATAGAGAAAAATAAATGAATTAATAAATCTATTGATGCCACAAATAACGGGCACAACACACACCGACATATAAAAACATCATGAAAATTTGAGAATGGATAAAAGACAACCTAACTAGTACTCATACGACTCTCTTCTTCCTTTATTTAATGCTAATTAATGTTAAAGTAGAATGGATCTAAAAAATATGTATAAATTCAGAACCATTAATTACTATATCTAGAGAGTAAATTGTTATGTATAGATCATGAGGAATAGAAATATTCTCTAGGGGAATCCAATGCCTCTGGTTATGTTTGAATCAAATATAGAACACCAAATCATAGGGTAAAACCCTATTGGGATTTTTCATGGGTCTGCAGCTCATCAAAATAGGTTCCTTTATTTCTTCTTGGATAAATGATGTTCTACCTGATAGAATAATAATAAAAATATTACAACATTGGTAATTGAGAATACACGCTGTGTTCATACAAAATATTTCTAGAACATTACATGGTCGTGTACCGAGATTACATGGCCATATACCAAGATTACATGGTCGTGTACCATGCTTAATTTTATTGGGCCTTAGTGGACCCAAAAAGACTTATAAAATATTTTATCTTTTTAAAATCATTTCTTTGAGTGTGTGAATAACCTCCAAAAAATCAATACTAATATTTTAATAATATCTACCATTGGACTTATTAAATAATTTTTTACACTCTAGTATGGAATAAAACCATTGGAAAAACGATGGGATTGTTTTCAGATTTGATTAGTTTAATGGGTATTATCCAAAAACTAAATAATAAATACTTACATATCCTTTAATATATAAACCCACTCTATATCCTATTCATATTCACTCAAACTCGTTGGAGCTACCCAACCTCTTCCATCATCTCTATATATTCCTCCCAAGGCTCTCAAAGCTCCCAAGAAGCCTCTCTCAAGCCTCTCCCAAGTGTTTGGGATCACAATCCCATGTAAAAGATTTCTTCCTTTTTCGTTTTTTACCAAATTTATTTACGTTTTTATACACTATTATTTCCAATTAAAAAACTTGTGGTATGATTTCAAATCTAGACTATACTGCCCTGATTATGTTTGAATGTTGATAAACCTCTTTCTATATCGCTAACGCCTCCCGTGTACACACCTTGCCATACTAAAATTCCATAAGGAATTTCTCCCTCCTAATTTACATTCAAGGAAATAATTTATATTATGCATCTAACTTTCAATAAATATGTTGGGATATTATGTTCAATGACCCCCTTACTATACATTTTATGTATAACTGATAAGAGACCCCTTACTCTCTCATCAAAACATTTTATGATTTCTATTTGACATTGTTATGATGCATAAGTAACACCAATATTTTCCATGCTAAAATCATCGTATAATGTGAATACCATATCCATTTATCTATCGTGGCTGTTCACCATTATACACATGTACTTTTTGTTTAAGGACATAAATTTATGTATTACACATAACTTATTTTTTGAAGAAATTATGATGTTTAATGAATCCATGTTTTATGATCCATGTGGTACACTTATACATGAAATGAAATTATTATATAGGGTAAGCCTTGATTGTGCTCCATTGCATTGGGTAATGATTTGTATCAATATACGTCAAGTGAAATGAGGGTTTACTAATGATAATTCAGGTAAAATTAGGGTTTAATAATGATAATTAAAAATAAATCAGTGTTTACTCATGCTCCATGTGCAATGCGCCTTGGATCATGCTAATATCATGATAAAAGCTAATTCCACGTTTCCTTGTTATGTTAATCATGCTATATCGTGCCTTTACATTCATGTTTCTCTTTTCTCCATTGATATGACTATTTCTTAACAAGTACTATATTATTCATTAAAGGCCTTTTTACTCCCTTATTTGGCTTTATATCTCACCTTTTTATTAATCATGTCCTTGGTTTATTCCATGCATTGCTAAGTAAAAATCAATTTTGTGGTCATGTTAAAGATGTTTTCAATAAAGATATTTTTTATATTATAATTTATTATATAATGTTTCTAATTTTCCAAAAAAAACTAGACCTCTCTATCCTCAGAGTTTTCTTAAGAGAAAGTTTATCTAATAAACAATGTTTATGAGTGTAAAAAAGAGCAGGGATTTTATATTTGGTAACAAAGGATAGGATCAGTAATTTTTTGGATACGGATTATTAAACACTAGTGAAAGATATTAAGATAAGGCTAAGTATAAAAAAACTCCCAAAATTTTGGTGATTGTATAGTAAGAGTTTTATCAATAAAATACATCCCTATCTAGATATTAACACGTAGAGGTAGCTGTGGCATAGATGTATCTAGCATTAAAACCCAAAAACCTCACATTGAGGTAGACTCGAACTGGAATCGGTGCATGAAAATAGTCCCTGCTGCAATATTATTTATGCCACTCCCTTGGAATATGATTTGTTAAATTCATAAACATAGTATGAAACATTATTAAGGAAAGAAAAAAAATTCCCCTTAGAATATATTTTGGGACGTAGATCATGGATAACATAGATTTAAGCATATAAATTAAAAAATTAAGGAAATAAATGTAATTTATAAGATATAAAATTTTTTATTGGATTCACCTTTATGTGTTACACAATAAAATAATTTTAATCCATATAATGACCAGTAATATGAGTACTATGGCTAACAAATGTTTTGAATACCAATGTGATAATTTTCAAATTTGATAACAAATCTGATGGGAGTAAGAATTGAAAAATCTATTATGATTCTCTATCAGTTAACACATTTTTTTGAGTATAAACATTGTTCAAAAGTAATGTTCAACCCCCCCTAGAATGAACATTCCACAATAAATAAATTACTGAGATAAAGGACTCCTACTTTTAATGGATCATCAGATCCCTCAATCACCAAACAAAGGATAAAATCCATTGAAAATTTTTTCTGCACACATCATTGATACGAACATGAGATGTTTATTCTTGATAATTATCATATGGAGGGTGAAGCTAAAAAATAAAGTACAATGATCAAAAATACGTAGAATGAGGAAGAGATTGAGGTGTTGGAGTGGAACGATTTCCAGAAAATGGTATCTGAGAAATATTTTCCCCATACCCTCTGATTTAAGATGGATTGGGAGTTACATTCCCTCATGAAAAGAAGATGACGAATCCATCGGAGTGTATGAGGAAGAATTTACAAGGCTTTCATGAGATGCCTTTGGATTTTTCGTTTCCCTGGAATTCAAGGATGACTGCTTTGTTGGTTGGAAAAATCATAGCCTATGGAATTCCATGGGGATTCATGACCTTGATAGCTATGTGGAAATTGTTTGTTCTTCCTTCAATGGCTAAATAGAGATCTGTGAATATCAGGGGTATCATGTGGATAAGAATCAGAAAGTGGACATTAATTCTGGTAGTATGACTGATAAATCCAACAATTATATGAAATTACAGCACACCACAATCCAATGGCGTTCAAAGAAGAACCCCATAAATTGCATAAAGGGGATGAGGAAATTAATTAAGTGTGGAAGTGAAGGGAACCAGACCATTAACTGCTGACAAGAAAATACTACAACTACGGTAGAGGAGAGTTGCATTCTGTTTTACCCTCAACGAATTGTACATTGCTTCAACTGTAACGAACCATGACACATTCCAAACCAGTTCCATAAGCCATTGGTTTTCATAGAAAACCAACAACCTCTAATGTAGAAATGGAGAGCTTTTTACCTGAATACAGTGGAAGCTAACCCCGACAACGAAGTGGGGACATGAACACCAGTCATTCATTTAAGAATAGTGATCATACTTTTTGATTCTGGTTCTATTTATTCATTTATATCCCAATTTATTATTAGGACCATCCCAACACCACCCGAAATCATGGATTTAAATATGTCAGTGATAATGGAAAATGGGGTAATTATTCTATCCCATGAATATAACTCCACTACTATAACAATTTTTGGATTGATCTTCCTAGAGAACTTTATCATACTCCATCTAGTGAAATTTTAGGAAATTCAAGGATTATAATGGATTTCCCTATAGAGAGATATCATAAATTTTTGTATGAGAGTAATCACTCTCCATAGAGAAAATCAACACCAGATTATGTACAAATGCACCGAGGATGATGGATTTTCTTTATCACCATCATCAAAATCATGGATATTAATTCACAACATGCACATGTATCTTGATCAAATGCTTGATTATATGGAATCAACCTTCTTTGAATACATGATAATTGCGAGGGATTCATTGAAGTGTCTCGAGATGAATTTCATGATCTTCCTCCTAGAATAGATGTTTAATTCATGATAGATCATATAGCCAGGAATTTTCCAATATCAACGAATCACTATAGAATTGATGTTGTGGAGCCTAAGAAGCTAATAAAACAACAAAAGAAGAATCTAGATAATGGTTTTATATGCCCAAGTGCATCCCCATCAGGTGAAAATTCCTCTTTAACAAGAAGAACGACTGGTCAATGGGCCTTTGCATTGATTATCATGATCTCAACACAATCATTATAAAAAACAAGTATCATATGTCGAAAATTCATGACTTGTTTGATCAGATACACGGAGAACAATAATTATACAAGGTGGATCGGCGGTTGGGATATTACCAAGGAATGGTGAGGAAGCTGGATGTCCCCCAAGCAACTTTTTGTATAAGGTACGAGCACTATGAATTCATCGTAATTCCTTATTGACTCGCTAATGGACTATAAATCATCATGGAAATAATGAATATAGTCTTTAGAAATTAAGTAAATAATTTGAGGTAGTATTTATATATTATATTATAATATACTCAAAAACCTATGAGAATCATAAGGAGCATCTGAGCACTGTATTACATACCTAGTGGAAGGATATGCTCTATGAAAAGTACAACAAGTGTGAGTTATGGTTGAAGGAATTAACATTCATGGATCGTATCATCATAAGCATGGTATATTTTGGATGCTTCTAAGAAAAATGAAATCAAGGGATGGATGAGGCCAACATCTGTGACAGATATCCCTAGCTTCCTTTGGTTAGATGGATATTATCACCAATTTTAGAGAAATTTCTCAAGAATGTCAAACACGGTTACCAATATAACTCATAAGGGATTCATTTTTTCTTGGAGTGATGAATTCAGTGATAGCTTCTTGGAGATGAAAATGAAGCTTATTATTGTTCCCGTGCTTACACTACTAATAAGTGTAGAACATTTTTTGGTATTCATTGATGCAATAATGAAGGTCATGGGATTTGTGTTGATGAAAAATGACAAAGTCATTTTATAATTTTCAGGGCACCTGAATATTAAGGAGAAAAACTATCCAACAAATTATTTAGAGTTGGATACAATAATCATTACATTGAAAATTTTGTAGCATTACCTCTTTGGAGAGAAAAGTGAAATATATACAGATCACAAAATACTCATGTACATATTCACATAAAAAAATTCAATATGCGCCAATGAAAATGGATAGGGATGTTAAAAAACTATGATTTCTCAATTCAATACCATCCGTGGAAAGTGGAAAAGTTGGTAGATTCTCTATGCAGAAAGGATATAGAAAATTTTTCATTGATAAAAATTGAAAAGGATCCAATCATATTGGATTTGATGAAAATTGACAGCGGAATCATAAAGAAGGGAACATCATCAATCCTTTCATAAATTATTTCTCAACCCTTCCTTTTGGAAATTTTAATGGACACTAGAAAACATGATGTGGGAATTCAGAATAAAGTGGGAAATATCAAAATAGAGAAATCCTCAACGATCAATGTTAATCATGAAGGAATTATGAGATTTGCGGCAAGAATATTTGTTCCATCAAATCTGGTGTTAATGAATTAACTTTAGGATGATACACATAGTTTGAATTTCCCCATTCACCCAGTAAACACAGATATGTATGGAGATATTTGAGAGAATTAATTATTATATATCATGATTAAGGAGATTGATGAGTAAACCTCAAAATTCATGATATGTTAGCATGTGATGGTTGTGGAACAGAAGTATAAGGGGATGATGTAACCATTACCTATACCGACATGGAAATGGGATAAAATCACCATGGACATTATCCCTTGGATTCTGAAAAAGTCTATATGAAACAATTACATATGGGTTATCGTGGATCATATTACAATGACTACACACTTCAATGAAATTCGAGAGGATTTATCATTAGATCAACTATCATAGATATACATTAGAGTAGTGGTAAGGCGGTATGGAATACCACTATCAATTTTATCTGATGGAGATCCATGATTCACCACTATGATATGTATGATTTTCCAAAACACTTTGAATATTGAGATAAACATCAGTAAAACCTACAACCATCAAACTGATGGCCATTCTTGAGTGGTCAATCTAAACAATTTAGTAAATGTTGAGAGAATTCTCAGTGGATATCAAAAGAGTATGGGATGAACATTTTCCTTCAGTTTATTTATTTTTCAATAATAGTTTCTACTCATTCATCCAAATGGATCCTCATATTTCCATTTATGGGAATACGTGTAGAACAAATGAATGTTGGAATGAAGTTGGGGAGAAAAAAATCGTACATATAGAAATCGTCAATGAAATGGTGGAAAAGGTTAAGACCATCCAGCAGCACATTAATTCTTCTCAAAGTAGAAAAAAGAGTTTTACAGATACTTATTACAAGACCTAGAGATTAATGTTGGATACATGGTATTGATCTTCATATTACCATGGAAGAGTTATGATATTTTGGAAGAAAGAAAATATTAGGACAAGGTACATCGTCCCTTTTGAGATCCTTGATCACATTGGTGTACTGTCTTATAGACTAACACTACCACAATACCTCACACAAATACCTAATGTATTCAATGTATCACTATTGAGGAAGTAAAAACCGGACCAATCACATGTACTCCATTCAAAGTTGGAACCATATGAGAATTACCACTCCTATGAAGTGAATCTGGTGAAGATCATAGATCATAGGTAAACTATTCTATGAAATAAGACAATTCCTCTTGTGAATGTGTTGTGGTGAAATCAAATGTTTGAAGAAGCAATGTGTGAATAAGAAGCTGTGATGAATTAAAGTTACCCTCATCTTTTTTAGTGTTGGAAAATAAAACCTTGAGGGTGGAATTTCTTAATGGGGGGGGGGGGGAAGATTGTTTTGAACCAAACATTTATTAATGAAAATTCCTCTAGTTGTAATTAAATTTATTATTATTTAAAATGGTTATATAAAACATATATACTTCCATGGTTTTGTGTTTTTATAAATTAATAAATCGTTATGAATTGTAACCATTTCTAATATAGTCATTGAAGAGTGATCACATGATTTGAATAAACATAGGGATTTAAAAAATCCAATTTACATAGACAAAGGAAGTGATGGCATCATTCAATAGAATTGATCCATATAAATCCAATATTATGGATCTCAAAAATATTGTTTCATTAGTGGGTTTCTTTATTGAGGAATCCCAATCTTAGCATCACCATGTTAATCTTTAACTAAACTTCCTATGGGAGAAGTGAAAGTTAATAGTGATTACCTCCCGAGCGATGGTATCCGAGCCACCCCAAGAGTTTGTCACTATCGTACACCTTACCCTTAGGTATTAAGCGGGTGTTATAATGGGTTATATAAAAACACACTAGAACTATGATTATATGCACAATATTTTTAGAGAATAAAAACTATACAATAATTTTATTATTGTTACATTGTAAATTGGTTTTAAAGAAGTCATAATATTTTTAGCTAATATTCAAATAAAAAATCAATTTCGATGAATTAATGGATATTTTAAATACTTAATTTTTTAACTCAATATTATTACTAAATCAGTATTTTCTAAATATAAATGATTGAATAATTTTTATGAATACAATTATAATTTTTATTATTGTTTGAATGTTTTTTTTGTGAAAAACCATGAATTTTCAATAAATTTATTTTTTTATTTTAAAACAAAAAATTCACATATTTACCAAAAATTTGATAAAATGCATATAATTTTTGGATTTAGTGCATTCTAATTATACAATTGTCAATTTTTCATAAATTTCTAAAAAAGTTGATTTTTTGGTAATAATCAAATACCGTTTAAATATATAACATGTTTTATGATATCATAATATCCCAATAGTGATGTAATAAAATGATAAAAAGTGTTTTTTGGACAATACATGTTTTAAAATTAAATAATGTGATTTTATATCTTTTTTATTAATTTTATGGTTCCTTAGTCGACCCTCCCAAACTTGTAAAATATTATAAGTTTTTGAAATGATTTGCATGAGTGTGTGACTCACGTACACATAATCAAGAAAAATATTTTAATAAGTTCAACCAATATCCTTATAAAATAATCTTTTCCACTATTCTTTTTCAAAAAAACATGGAAAAAAAATTGGATGGTTTTTGGTTTTTATTAGTTTCGTGTCTAGTGTCCAAAAACAAAATAATAAAGATTTCACTCTCCATTGCATTACAAACCCAATCAATCTCCCAATAATCTTCACTCAAAACCTTTGGATCTCGACCAAACTCTTCCCTCAATTCTATGTAATCCTGCCGAGGTTCTCCATGCTCTCAAGAATCCTCTCTCAAGCATCTCACAAGCCTTTGGTATCACACTTTCATGTAAGGGATTTCTTCCTTTTCCTTTTTGGTCTAAATTTGATGATGTTGTTATACACTTTTATATTAAATTAAAAATGTTGGGGTATGATTTTTAAACACCCCCATACTGAAATGTTTTTTTTTAAGATTACAGACTTCTTTCTCTCTCATTAATGCATTCCATGTACACTCGTTACTATGCCAAAATTCCATAAGAGATTTCTCTCTCCTCATTTACATTCAGGAAAAACAATTATATTATGCCTATAAATTCCACTACATATGTTGGAATATTATTTTCCATCACCCATTTACTGTCCATTTAATTTATAAATTATGAGAGACCCCTTTTCACTCAAATCAACCCATTTTACGATTTCGATTTGAAGTCGTTATGCTTCCAAAGTTACACCAAAATATCCTATGCCAAAGGCATCCTGTAAATGAATATAGTACCCATTTCTCTATCAAGGGTATTAACCTTTTGTTAAATGTTATTTTTTATTGAGGACATAAAATTATGTATTCCACATCTTTTATTCATGGATGAAATTATGATTTTTAATGAATCTATGTTGTATGATCCGTGTGGAACGCTTATTCATGGGATGAAAAGATAATAAAGGTTGGTCCCTGATAGCCCTCCAATGTGTAGGGTAATTATTAATATATTTATACACCACTTGCAATGAGGGTTTACTCATTATAATAAATGTTAAATTAGGGTTCACTCTGTTGGCACCGAAAAACTCATCCACAAAATATTCTTAATACTTCCATACATGTCCCAAGATATTTGATTGTTTCACAGGCATCTATTTTATAGGTTGTAGGGCCCAAACGATGTTACGAATTAGGAGTTATGGACATTTGTTGTTGGGATGGAAAATAGGTTTGCAGATCCCATTTGCGAATCTCCCTCTGCGATTTCATAGCCAAGGAACATGATTGGAGACTCTGTGAGCACCTCGAAGGTTGAAGATGGTCAACTCTGAGGTTACGGTGAACTTGAGGGAACATGACTGGAGCCTCTATGAGCATTGTGAAGCTTGATGACAACCGACTCCAAGATTATATGAAAATTGAGGGAACTCCCTCCAGTTGCGGAGTGTGATGTGCTTCACGGCGCAAATTTTTGCTTTGCAGCACGCATTTGTGCTTCGCAGTGCACTCTACCGACATCCATTGACTATAAATACATGGCTCACCCCCTTCATACGGATGGTCACGTGGCCCCTTGGGCAGTCGATCTCCCATTTATCAAAGCTACAAGGCACCACGAAGTGACTCCCTTTGCCAAGGGCTCCACGAGACTCTTTTCTCCATGGGATGATTTTCTCGACAATACTGAATGATTTGTGAGACGCTTTACTCTTGAAGACAATTTTATCCATGAGACACTTTTCTCTGCAAGATTATTTCCTTCAGAAGAATCTTTTCTCCATGAGACTCTTTTCTCTGCGAGCCCCTTTTCTCTATTATCCTTTTTACGCCGAGATACCCCAAGCTCTGCGAGTCCATGCTACCGAAGTTGATTTCAATCACAAAGCTGTTTACCGAGACCCCTTGTTTCTCGAGCCCCTTTTCTCCACAATGCTTCTTCTCGAAGAACTATTATTTGTGAAGATCTTACATTCGCACACACCAGTATATACTGCGGGGCCTATGCCCCCACAACCCCACTCAGGATCAATGTCGGCATGCAGTCCTGGCTCTATCCCTTTGCTTCAATCACTGAACCACATGAAAAATTGAGAGTCGCACTGCGAACATTTCAGGACAAGATGTTGGAATTTTCCACTTCTCCCTTATGAACAACAACCTTCCACATATAGAATACCATGATTCGAGATACTCCTCCACACACACAAAACACCTTCAGTGGACATATTTCTTTTGGTTCATTTCCCATGTGATGATTTGAGATACTCATCATTAATTCCCCGATTACCTTGAGTCGAACCACTCCTCATGAAATTCATAAAACCCTCATCACATGACATCTACACCAAGTTGAACTAGAAAGGGTCTCTCCTCCATAAGTCCCAATAAAAACCATTTCTAGGTGCCATATGCCTAATAGTCCTCTCTAGATGACTATAAACTATTATACACCTGATATTCCAAACATCGAATGCCTCTTTCTTCAAGAAATATATGCCTTAATCCCCTAGAATAAGATTCCAATAGTCCCATCTACATGACTATAAACTATATTACACCCTATGTTCCAAACATGGGATTCCCCTTGTTCCAAATAAGAGATGCCTTATGCGCCTAACATAAGATTCCCAAAGACCAATCAATATTTATTTAAACTATAGTGCACCCTATATACCAAATAAAGGATTACCCTTTCTCCAAACAAGATATTCCTTATGAGCATAGAATAATATTCCAAGAGTCCTATCTACATGATTATAAACTATAGTGCACCATATGTGAAAAACACATGATGCCTCATTCTCCATACATTAGATGCCTTATGCACCAAATGTATGATGCTAACTATAGTCTCTACAAGACATTAACATGTAGTATAACATATCAATAATTAATAGGATTCCTCATTCTCTAAATAGGAGATTCCTTATACTCCAAGCATAAGATTATAAAATTCCTCTCTTCATGACTATAAACTATATTATGCTATATCATTCTATAATAGGATGAATCTTGTAAAAAATAGGAGATGGCTTATGTGAAAAGCATAAGATACCATATTACATGATTATAGTTTCATAATTTCACGAGGGTTGGAATATTTTTAATAATTACATCACTCTATCCCACGATTTGCATACCCCTAATTCAGATCTTCATCATCTTCCATGTCTGAAGGGACCCCCTAAAAGCCTTGTCACATGCTGCATCGGCTCACCTACCATCCTGGCCCAATGCCCCAGATGAAGTTGGATGACACTTTGAGTCAAATCATGTGTTAAAAAATGGTCAATAGACGACCCTCATTTGTTTGATCACATTTCAGGTTAAAATGATATAGATGATGTGTTCCGAACACTGTCAATAGTTATCCTCCATGCCCATGCCACCCTCATTTCATTACGAATGTCTGGCATGTGGTTCACACATTTCATCTCAATTTTTTTGGACAGATTCCAATTGCCGTGGAGTTATCCAGCTTGTGCGCTTTTACATAAGTATAGTCCTCAATTATGGGGCTCGACCTACCAGCGAGTTGAGATTACCTCATGACCATAAATGAGGAAGAAAACTAGGCATCTTCTTTGCGTAAGCACAAACCACCATTGCTACTACATAGCAGCAACCAGGATGCTTCCTTTCCTATTACCCATTCATCATTCCCACTCCATAATGGCACCTGGGCAGCTTCCTTACATAACCTCCATCCACCATTGTCACTTCGTAGCGGCACCTAGGCATCTTACATGCGTAATCCTAATTCATCATTATTCCTCCATAGTGGAACTCGGAAATATTTCATGCTAAATCCAAATTCACCATTTCTGCTCTATGGTGGAACCCAGGAAGCTTCCTCGTGTAAGTCCCATTCATCATTGTCACTCCATAGTGGCACCCAGTCAACATCCTTGCGTAATCCCCATTAACCATTGTCGCTTCAATGATTAAGCCACATTCACCCTTGTCTCTCCATAACAGCACCCATGCTGCTTCCCTGCATATGCCGGATTCACCATTACTGCTCCATATCAGCACCTGGTCAGCTTCCTTTCGATATACCCATTCACCATTGCTTCTCCATAGCGGTACCTGTTCAACATTTTTGCATTATCCCCATTCTCCATTGCCTCTCCATAGCGGCACCCGAGAATCTTCTTTGCATAATCACCATTTACAACCCTTCATGGATACTCCATTGCTCCATGATCGTCATGTCCTTGCCGCATCTTGTTTATCACATTGAGCATGACTCATGGGGGCTTATGGTAGTATGCATTGACTATGACATCATACTTAGGCCACCCTACAGTGTATGTCCCAACACCTCTCCCAAACTATGTGGACTTTGATCCTTGCCATGACAAGGTACGTAGGAAGCCTCCCTAAGGTTCAATCCTAACACCTATTGGTCCCAACCACTTCATGGCGGTTCACCCACAACCTCCCAAACTATAGGGGCATTGATCATTGTCAAGGTAAGGTATGTAGGAAACCTCCCTGATGTTCAATCCCAACACCCATTGGTCCCAAATATATTCATGCTGGTTCACAAAACCCTCTATAACCACGAGGACATTGATTATTCCCAGGAAATGTACGTAGGAATACGCATTGAGGTCAAATCCCAACAACCATTGATCCTGACCTTCCTTCATGTCGGTTCACAACACCATCTGAAACTATGTGTACATTGATCCCTTCCAAGGCAAGGTACGTTGGAAGCCTCGCTAAGGTTCATGCTTAATAACCATTGGTCCCGACCCCCTTCATGTAGGTGAACCAATACCTTTCATGAACTACACAGAATTTGACCTTTTCCAAGACAAGATATTTAGGAAGCCTCACTGAGGATCAATCCCAACAACCATTGTTCCCAACTCCATTCATGTCGGCTCAACAACACCATCCTGAACTACTTATACTTTGATACTTATCGAGGAACGGTACGTATGAAGCCTCCATGCGGTTCAAGCCAGCCATTAAATGGTTCCGACCATCTCCATGTCATTCTACCCTGTCCTACATGAAGATAAACTTTATGCCACTTTTTGTCCTGCATGACACTAAACAATCATCTTTTTTGCGGTAATACATTGTGATCCCCCCATCCAATGCTAGATCGTTGTGATCCCCTTTTCAGTGAAAAACATTTTTCAATCACTTACAACTGTAAGTAGTTGGAACCCTTACTAGAGGTAATCCATTGGAACTCCCACTGAACAATGTGAACATTGATCGTTTCCAAGGAAAGGTATGTTGCAATCCTCCCTGAGGATCAGGCCAAAAACAAATTGGTCCTAACCCCTTCATATCTGTTAACAGACACATCAGTTGAATTACATGGACATTGATATTTTCCATGGAAAGGGTAGTAGGAAGCCTCTCGAAGGATTATGCCCAACAACCATTAGTCATAACTCCCTTCACGTTGGTTCACTATCCCAAGCCCGAACTACATGGACATTGATCCTTGCCAAGGAAAGGTACGTAGAAAGGCTCCATAAGGATAAATACCAACACCCACGGGTCCCGAACACTCCACATCAGTACACCCTTGTCCCTCAAGACGTTAAACATTACTCCCTTGTCTGTCTCGTAATATAGTAAATAGTAAACCTTCAAACTACATGAGCTTTGATCCTTGTCTCGTAGACAAGGAATGTAGGAAAGATGTCAGAGGTCCAACCTCGGTCAACTATAAGCCTTCATGTTACCCAACCAGCGGTAAGCAGTTGGAACCCCAATTTTCGGTAATCCATTGTAAACCCCATTCAGTGGTATGTTGTTGTCAACCCCATTCAGCAGTAAGCTGTTTTCAACCCCATTTAATGGTAAGCCTTTGTCAACCACATTCAGAAGTATGTTGTTGAAGTCCCCCAATAGACATAATTTCATTAAAGTCCGCAATCGATGTTAAGCCACCTTCATATAAACTATGTGGACATTGATTCCCTTCCATGGGGATACGTAGGAAGCCTCTTGGAGGTTCCACCAAACTACACGATCTCTGATTCCCTTCCTCAGGGATACGTAGGAAGTCCCTTCAAGGATCAATCCCAACATTACTATCGATATAACGTTGGTTCCATCTCATTCTTCCTCCCCTTAATTCAACTCTTCATCATCCATCTCGATTCTTACTTGGGCCACCGCATCCTGGGGGCATCATGTCATCCATGACCTCACTGCTCCTACCAGTACGTAGGATGTAAACCACGCGTAATACATACTATATCATCATGTTGTTGTCCTATATGAACACCCCAATTAATCACCCAATTATGTGGGTTTTCATCTCTTTCATCTTCATAATGTACATAGGAAACCTCCCCGAGGATCAATCCCGACCAATGGTTAACCCTGGTGTTCCCCATTATGGGGAGAACTCTTTTTAATACGCCCTTAGTGGTGACCAGACCACCCTTCAAAGTGTAAAATCTCCCCTCTAGGGGACATAACATGTTGAATCTGTCTTCATTAAGCATTCTGATCCATCTAGATGGTAAACCACCCAAGTGCTCCCCCTAGGGATGTGCTCATCTGCTCCTTCTTTATGTGATGTTCTGATCACTCTCTTACCGTCTCTACTAGACGTTATACTCGTGGCCTACATCGTAACAAACATGAGATGTCTGATGAAGCCCTCAGAAGACACAACTTTAATGTAACCATATCTGCATGACGTTAAACTTGTGACATACCCATTTCTAATAATGGGATGTTGATTAAAACCTAAGAGACATGCCTCTGGCATAAAATTCCCCATGACTGACCTGGGATGACTCGAGTTATTCACACTTGTGATGCCCTCTTATGAAGAATAATAGAGGTTCCCCAATGTCCATGCTTCCAGATATGCATCGAAATACCAGATGATGTCATCGACTATGACTGAAGGTTACAACCATGTCAATACACCATATAATGTCCTGACAAATGCAACGTAATATACAACATACACAATGATATGGCACTGGGATCGAGATTCATGAAATAAAAATTAAACAATGAGGGAGACCCGAACTAGGAAAATATTACCTAGGAGGAATCCATGGAAGTCGGAACTGAAATCCCATCATCCTGTTTCGATCAAAAAGAACATATACTTGAATAAGTGATGGATGCCACCCGGATTTGGGATACCAAAATGCAGGGAAAAAATCAGTGGATCCTCGTCCTCCTTAACAGATAGATGTGTGCGCCTCGATGAAAGAGTCAGAAACATAAACATTTTAATTCATGATCAATAAGGGTTTAATCATGATCTATGTAAAATGAGCCTTAGCTCATGCTAAATTCATTTTAAATGTTTTTCCTTATTTTCATTTTATGATAATCAAGCTATATCACGATTTTATGTTCATATTTCCCTTCATATCCATTGATATTAATATTTCATATGATGTAATATATTCAAAATGTTATTACTTTTTTACTGCATTACCGGGATTTATAGATCTCTCTTTTCTTATTCATGTCATCAAGTTATCTCATGTAATGCTAAGTACGAAAGAATGTTGTGTTCATGTAAAATATTTTTTCAACAAATATGTTGTGTTTTATGTTTTATGTTGTTATGTAATGTTCCTAATTTTCCAACAAAACTATACCTCTCGATACTCAATGTTTTCTTAAGATAATATTTATGTATTAAATCATGTTTATGTGTGTAATAAAGGGAAGTGTTTTTATACATTGTGAAACTAAATGTACATGGTGTGTTGTTCCCAGTCATGTCATGTAACTTGATGGTAGTAAGACCCTCAACCTCATTTCCCCTATTTTATTATGTATAAACTCAAAAGGAATAATCCATACCTTTAGGATGAATTGGGAACATACACATTATTGAGGTAGGTTTTTGAACATTCCCAAACAAGAAAATTTGATAACAAAGAATGTGTACGAATGTAGAATAATATTATTATAGTTATATATTACTAGAAGAATAGTGATATTAAAAAAACAAAAATAGATTAGCGAATTATATTTACATTTAGTGGAGATGAGATGTTAATTGAAATATTTGGTAAAGAACTAGAAACTTTTTTTAATAAATTCACTCAATCATGGAATAGGTTCCCTAAGTAGAAATGATTTCTCGATACATCTAAAAATAAATAAATTTGTAAAATTTGTTTATTATATGAATATTATGTAGTTATTGATGTAAAAAATAGAGTCAATATTTTTTTGGTGTAGGTATTATAGAGGATCATTTATTAGTGAGTTGGAGAAAAATTTCCACAAATACCCCTTCCTTAATGCGTAAGGATTATATCTTTAGATGAATCAAGGATCAAAGGATGGAATATATTATATATGGTTCTTCAAAATAGTGATAAAAATAATTTATAGATAATTTTATAGTCATTTAAGGATTTTAGCCAAAAAATTTCACCCTTTTGATAACATATCTCATACCATAGTAAATCAACTATTCCCCCAAAAATGGATTTCCCCCCCTTCCAAATTTTGTTTACCCTAATTCAAATAATTTAATATAATTTATTAAAATAAATTTCTTAATCTTTTCAAACATAAAATAATAAATTTAATTGAAATCATAGAAAAACTTTTTATAAATTATTATTTGAACAAAAAATGTGACTATATTCTTATTCTTTAAAAAAAATTAATCCTTAAATAATGATATGTCATTCTATTTAGAATATGATTATTCCATTATGTATTATATTTAAAATATAAAAAAATCTTCTTTAGAATAAAAATATTTTATATATACCAAAATAATGTTTTTAAATATAATTTTTTATAGACTATGAATCCAAAAATTCATATACCTTGTAATTAGTAAATTATATAAATGATTTTATATACTGATTTTAATTTTAATTTCATTAAATTTTGAAAACTATTTTACTAAGTAAATAAATGTCATTAAAAATTAACTATGAATCTATTTTTTTAATATATATATTTTTTAAAATAAATTGTAATCTTTTAAACATTATTAGTGAACTATTTATTTGAATTATATACAAAATATATAATATAAAACACATTAGTTCTTTATAATGATAAAATAATAAATATACATATTGGATAAATGTTTACACAATGAAAAACATTGAAATAGCCATATATCCAGTGACTATATATATAATAAAAATAAATATAACATTTATATTACAACACTCTTTATGATCATATATATGTCGGTAAAATTAGTTTTTCAAATTCATTTTTTACTCTCTCAAAATGAAGAATATATTTAAAATGAATCAAATTATTTTCATATATATAAATTATTTAATATTCTCCAAGGAAGACTATAATAAAAAATATTTTATGTTTATAGTATTTTTATTTACTCATGGTTTTATTCATCTTATAATTTTAATAATCTTGTTTAAAATTCTGTTATCCAAATATATTAATGTATTTCCGGTACATAAATATCTGAACACAATAAAATACAATAGTGGCTAATTTTCATTTTCTTATGTATATAAATAAATAATTTTATCATGTTAAAGGGAAAACATATAGGGTGTTACATGTCACATTACTAAAATGGTTCCCAAACAAAAAAGGTATATGTTGGGTAAATCAAACATATATTTATTATCCCCAAAATTTTTGGAAATTTAATAATCTTATAGTTTTTTTGGTTTTAGTGTATAATGATTCAGTATATGCTAATTTAATTAATAAATTAGAAAAAATTTCCATTATTGAATCATGTTTTATCATTTTTCTAAATCAAGTATAAAAATATGAATGTTGTTATAAATATTTTTATTAATATGAAGATATTCTTTAAGGCATTCATAAATTAAAATACCTTTGATTCCAAAAAATATATCCATCTTATTTCATTATGTACGTTTCAAGGAAGTAATGATATTATTGTTATTCCACCACTTCTTTTTCATAATATAGAGTCTTATTGAAATAGATAAAAATTTATTGCTCTATATTTTGATACATTTCTCTTGAAAAAGTATATAAATGATAAAATTTTGTCAACACATAGGAATAAAATATGGATACTAGTAAAGTTTACATTTATTTTCATATGATATGTTATATTGTTAATTTAGAAGGAAAATAAATGATGATTTAATCTATGGAAAATAGAAATCTAGAATGTTATGTTTGATAATATAAATAAATTAAAATAATCATATGATTTGGTAGTTAAAAAATATTATATTATATTATATTAGATTCCATAATGGCCAAAATATAGTGATTTCAGTTTCTATTGATGGTATATTAGTCATTTGAATTAATATGGATAATGGTAATAGGGCCATGTTCATCTTATTTTGAAAATACAACATGAAAGATGTTGATGAATAAAATGTTACATTAGTAATTAGATATATTAAGAATATGATTATATTTTAGTGAAAATATTATAATAATTAAATGGTTTTAAATGAGATTGTATAGTATAACTTTACATTGGTTTCTACCACAATTTCATTTAAAAGTAAGAACCTACCAAATATAAATATGAAATTTTGTCAATTAGAATTTGAAAGGATGTTTTTGGTGTCTCATGAGTTATATGGATAGTGCATGATATGGAATTTTATATTTAATTTTAAATATTCATTACTAATATAAAATAATATTATAAATATAATTATTTATTTAAAATATTACACTAATACATGAATGGAATCAAGGACTATTGTATATGATATAGTGGAAACCTAAGGTTATTTGATGTTATTTTTATATAAGTTGTATTAACCAATATAAAACATCAATATTAAAATATTTTTTTGTATTTTATCCATATAGGTATTATGATACCCTGAGGACCAATTTAGAATATTTTAATAATGAATTTAATAACATATTTTGGATTCTTTCATTTAAAACTAATAGAAAAGAAGTGGAATATATTAGATATCATTTATTAGTTACACCGTCATGTCTTATGAAAATTTTACCTTTTTTAATTTTTAGTAAAATTAGTGTAATGTTTTATAGTGAATATAATTGAAATTATAAAAACAAATTAGACAGAATTTTCAAAGATATGTGTTTAGGTAAATTTAAATATATATTTTTTAGTTTAACTCCTAATAAATCCATTTTTTCATAACCGCTATAAACAATTTTAATTGTTTTCACTATTCACTGTGGTCAAAACCAATTTCAAATACTATTGAAATTTATAAATAATTTATATTAAAAATGATGTTTTCAATGAAAAATATATATTTTTCACAACTCATCTAAAAAAGGAAAATTTTATTTAAAATACCAAATAACTCCCTAAGATAATTTCAAATCAATTATTATATCGAGAATTTATTTATAACATATAGATTACCATAAATTTATTTATAATCACTATAATAACATAATTTTCATTATATAGTTAGTACTATTAAAAATACTCAATCATAATGTCTACATAATAATGTAGATGTTTAAATAATATTTAAATAAAGTATCAAAAATTTATTATACCTAGTGTTCTCTGGATGATATCATTTAAAAGATGTTAAATTTATTTTAAAAGAAATATGTTATATATTATAGGGGTGGTATATTCTCATATACACTCTATATATCATTTAATACATGATATCAAATAGAATGTACATATTTTTTTTAAAATCATGATGTTAATGTCTCCCCATGCTAAATAAATTTCATGGTCACAATTCAAACATGAAATCCTTGGGCAATGGTTTGACAATTGAAATAGCATATCTTGAAAACCCCACAAAGTAAAAGGGTTAACAAATCAACCTCATTTGAAGGGATAAAGTTGAATAAAAAGGTCACCTAACTAGTTTTTTATATAGGAGAAAATTTTTGGCAGGGGAATATATAAACATGGATGATAATAGAAAATAATTTTTGATAATGGTTGAGGTCCTTTCTCACAAAAGTTGAATGATTAATGGAATGTTTAATTCCTAAAAACATTAAATGTATAAATTTTTTGAATACCATCGATTCAATATATTTAAAGATTTTTTTTTGAATTTTGATTCAATAAACTTTTCCTTATGACTAGGAATTATTTTAATATGATAGAGTATGCGGAAATATACATACTGGATACATTTATATTTCATAAGAAAATTTTCTCCAGTGGTTATTATTTGTAAAATTTCCAATTAATCGCTTATTCCAAGAAATGAATATTTATAAATGAAAATTAATAATCATAAACAAATAATATTAAATTTTAATGGATTAACAGATATAGAATATTCTATCCTGCATTTCCATCTATCTCAAACTATTTTCCAATTTAAATATAGTTGGTGTAATTTGTCCAATAAAATATGTTAATATGTAATAATCAATGGTAACACCACCGGTTAATCATTAATATTTACTTGTAATATATTTTACCTAAAAACAATGATATATTTTCTAGGATAACACATATGCTAGTGGTAGGGGTGGACCCTTATCTTTTTTCTGTTACGAGATTAAACCCCACAACCATTCTATATATGATAGGTTATAACCCATCATATAGTTGTCCTACTTCTAAACTACTTTAATATAATTACTATAGTGTTCCAAAATTATGATGATCCATAATTACCTCAAAAAAGATAGATCCTAATGGTTACCAATACCTTTAATCATATTCCCACAAAATGTATAAGAATTCATCCGTAAATAATTATTTCACCTAAACATATACTAAAACAATGGGTTTTATTTAGATAAACGTATCCAAAAATTTTCATAGGCATGTAATATTCATACCAAAATAATATAAAAAGGGGTTTTAAATACACTAATCTTATGATCAACCTAATAATGGAAAACCCACAACGTTTTCCATAACACTTATGAGAATAAAGATGTATATTCGTTTAAAATTTTAAAAAATACTTATATGTTTTAGTATTCTTATAACTAAAATACCAATGGTGAACAACTTATAAAATTTAATTCATAAATCCAAATATATTCATAAATAATGCTTTTTATTTTTACTAAATCTTAACATGGTAGATAAGATTTCCTTTTGAAGATGGAATGGACAAAAATAATTCCACATTTTCCCTCAATTAATAAAACACACTATAAATTCATCCATATGATGAGATTAATTTCCTTAAATTATATTATTCATTTTTCCTCACCAATTCATCGATTTCTCTCCTTCCTTTATACAGATAATTCAATTTTTCATTAAATTAAGACATTTTTATTAATCGAAGAATACATAGGTTTATCATCAACTATACATTTTTATCATTTACTCAAATCCTTAAAAAATATTTATAGGAAAATTTAAATTATACTAAGCATATCACTCTCGAGGTTCAAACAATAATTGAAGTAATAGCCCCTTTTCGACAACAGGTGGTGGCTGGGTCAATCTAAATGTTCCCCTATCAGATTTTTTATACCTAGGAACATATATTCCGAAGAAACGTCTACATTTAGTATCCAAAAGGTATTTATTTATAAGAAAACCGTCACAATCAGTACCATACCAAAACATTATTATTATCTTCCATAATTTACCTCAATGTTTATCATATGGTTATTATATCTAATCTATGTCTTCATAAATTTAGTTCCCAATGTTTATACTAAAATTTATCTAGATAAAAACCATAGTAAATCAGACCCCATGAGCGAAAGGATAGTGTATACATTAATAAATTTTCATAAGACACAAGAAATCACATCCCATGGGATTGAATAGTGTAGTAGTCTTGAAAACTAGATAAATACATCATGACCACTATAAATTTGAATTCAAAAATTAAAAGATAATTTTTCATAAAGAATAGATTTATTACTAATATAATATTCAATCATAACCTCCATAATACACTTCATCGATTCCTAGGAATGGAAAAAAATAATGGTGAGCTCAAATTCTCAGTAAAGGATAGTTATAATAAATGTTATAATCATTTAATGATATACATGGTAAGGTAAATAAATTATCATAAATAGAATTTAAATAATTTTAATTGAATAATCTATATGAAATGGTAAATAAATGAAAATATATTATGTTAAATGCATAACCTGACTATCATAACTATATCAGTCATAAACAATATGGTGATGCAATTAACTGAAAAAAATAAATTTAATTAATAAAATATGAATGAAAACCATCCATATATTACATTAAAGAAAAAATATCATGTGTAATTGTAACATAACTATTAGTGATTAATATTCTATTTAATTGTATTGCGTGTTAATAGGATTATGATATCTCTATCAATAATATCTAACATAAAAAAATTTATAACTAATGGGAAGAAATCTATTTAACTAAGGACGGCCTATATATACATCACACGAGACTAACGATGCATTATGGGGTTATCTATAAATGGGTCCCACCAATGAACGAGATGTCCCATGAGTTACTCTAATTTAAATAATTTATATAACTCTTAAATAATATTCATTATCATCAAGTACCCTTGTTGAGTAAAGGATAGAAATATATCAATATATCATGAGTCAATCAAAAAAAATTAAAAGAAAAAACCATATGTAAAAATAATATATATTATTGGATATAATCATAACCATAAAAAAATAATATGTATATTTATGAGAAATATAATTTCCTAAGATAAATTATCATAATAAATTATGTATTCCAAGATAATGTTAACAATGTCAAAAGAATGTGAGATTACAAAATACTTTTTACGACTTGGTAATTTTCATTTAAAATCCCCTAGGATGAAGAAATTTATATTTGAAATTAAAAATATCATGAATTATCAATATATCATGATATTAAAGTTCAGAGGCAATTATATGCATCATATAAAAATTATGTTCAAAAAATAACAATATACTCTAAATAATGTAAATTGAGTCGATGTCCCTTACCTTGAATAAGAACCATCCCATATGATTTTTATCATCCTAAATAATAATAAAAATTTAATATTTATTTTATTATGATTATAAATGATGATTTATACTATATTCATTTAACTAATTCACATTTTATAAATGATTACATAATCAATTATTTTTTACATTAGATATTTTGATGATGTTTGTCTTATGTGTCAATAATGAATTTGGTACATTGAACATGTTCAATGATTCCATTTTTAAACATATACAAGATAATAATTATGAAATAATTATCATATTTATAAATAAAATATATTTTAAAAAACTATAATGAAATACGACCATGAAAATTGAACTACATTGTAATCATGGAGATTGAAGGTTTTATGTACGCATGAGTAACAATTCAATTTTAATGTAATAATAATAGATATAAGGTAAATAAAATAAAAAAATTATTAATTTATTATAATATCACATTGGAAATATTTTTTCTTTAAACATACATACATATATATATATATATATGTAATCTTAATTTTGTTAGTTATTAAATGAGAATCGCATCTCATTATGAAGGTGATAGTCCACATGTACAGGAGTGACATTATCAAATATGATGAAAAGAAAGAAAATGATATATTATCATTTAAAAATGATAAATCTTTCATCAATATAATATAAATTTCAATAATATCACATATATTAATTATATGTGTCCATACCACAATCCATAAAAAGGGTTAATGAAAAACAAAACACATCGCATCGTGAGGTGGTAGTCCGCTGTACACATAAGCGATGTTATCTTATATCCTAAAAAATGAAATGTAAAAAATTATAGACTATATAATAACTCAATAGGTATATGTTTTCTATAAATATCATGCATATAAATTACACCCATAATCATACAAATCTTTCAGATGTGTTAATTGGAAAATTAAGGACTACAGTTCGCATGGTGATAGACCATCGTACACACGAATAATGATTTTGTAATGCATTTGATGGAGGTTGGGATTATTATAGGTCATTATCGTAAAAAATTAAAATATATGTCATATAATGAAGTTATTATATTATCATGTTTTAATAAAAATTGAATGTGGTGGATCAGGAAATAAACTAAAAAATATCATTGATTAATGTTACCTCCATTTAGAGAATGCTTCATATCTTTTCACCAAATTCATTAATTGTAGGATTTATGGAAAAAAATATGTATTCAAGGATGATTGTAATTATTTTTTGAAGGTATTTGGTTTTTAATTTTTAAATATAAATATTTTTATTATGAGATGAAAAGAGGATAGGGGTGGTCTTGTATATGTGTGGTGACTGGCACACCTGTAATATTTGAAATGAATGAATTCCCCCCATGTATATTTCTAGTCTAAAGGATCAAAAATGGATAATTAAAAATCATTAGAAATTATATGGTCTATATAGGAAGAAAAAATATATTTTATTAAGTTATTAGGTTAATTTTAAACTTATAATTTTATTTAGACATCAGAAAAATCTATATTTATGCTTTTTGCAGTAAATAAAGGTTAATGTTTTTAAAATTCATATTTATAAACAATAATTTTTTCCATATTAATATTAAAAATCATTATTATCGAAAGAAATTAATCCATTTTTATAAATTCAATTCACATGTGAGAAACAATTTCTTTTAAATATAATATAGTAGATGTGACAAGAAAGTAAGTTTTAAAAGAAAACCCTTCAAATGTATAAAATGTTTTCAAATAATAATTCAACATGAAAATAATTAAATTGACCTCAATTGAATGAATTGATAATTAATTGAACAAATTTTAAATTTTATGTTTTTTCCAAATGAATTTTAATAATATTTTAATTTAAAAAAATATAATTTACTGGAAAATCCAATGTTCAATTAAAATTTATTATTTTCCATTATTCATCCAAAATTGAATATTTTTAGAAAAATAAAATCAAATAACCCAATGTTAATAACAATATGATTTTTTTTCAAAAAAAAAGTTCATTTTTACAAAAATATTTTCTACTATTGGTTATAATTAATTATATGTTATGTATACAAAGAGTGACTGAACCAAATTTTAGTGAAAATAAATATTAATAGAAAAAATGTATTTTTCTTTGAAATGATTCTTATTTTATTTGTAATATATAGATTTAAATAATGTATATAACTTATTTAATAAAATTATGACCATCCAAAATGACATCTAAATTATAAAGGACATGTGTAAATAAATGTTTAATAAAGTATCATGATTCATTTAATACCTTGGTTGTGTGCATCGAAACCTATCAATGAAGTTAAATTTTTTATAAATAAAATATATTATTTAATATTTGGGGTTTTATATAATCTTATAATATTTTTTCCTCATGTCATACTCTCTATCAATTTCTTCTTATTTTATAATTTTGTTTTCTTATAAAAACATTGATATTAAATAACTCAATAACAAAATGATGGTGTGGAAATTCATTGGAAATAATTTCAATCAGTGGATAATGAATATGAAATCAATCCTCATATAATTAAATGTGGTATTGTTGAAAAATATTTAATAAAAGATGGAAATGAATACTTATTTTTGACACATAAAATATATGATAATGAATGATATCAAAAAAATGTATTATCAACTATATGAAAATGAATCCTCATAAATGTAATAGTGGTAATGTATTTTTATTTATGGAATACTCATTTTGACACATAAACTGCATAAAAATGCATGATATGAAAGAATTTAATCATTAACTTTTTTATATTATTATGATGATAAGTATGTTACATTCATGATAACATAAAGAGTTATGATACCTTTTACTATTTTAGAAATGAATGCTAGTTTAATTGAGATTATATACGGTGATGTGTGTAATTTTAATTATACACAAATTACTTGTAACAAATTGTACCCTATATGGGTTTTTGGGGATTATTCTATACTTTTCAGGTCATTTATTTTCATTCCAATAATGATATTATTCAAATATTTCGGATCCATAAAAAATTTCAATAACAATATTGGTTTTTAATTTAATACCTCCAATTTGATAGGGTTTTATAATACTATTGTACATCATTTTTTGAAAATCACAGGATCATACATGATATTATTTCTCCCAATAGACCTCAATATAAATTTGTATAAGTGGTTAATAATGAAACATTAATGTAAATGGTTTTTTATATAGTTTCTATCACAATTATATCATCTACATTTCAAGGAGATGAATTATTAACTACATTTGTTAACATAAATAGGCTTATGAAAAAATGAAGTACTATGACTCCTTGAAAATTATTTTATCGCATGAATCTAAAATTATTTGATAATTGTTTTTGGGTTTCACAAAATCATAAGGGAAACTAATTATAAAAATAAATTATTGGGTAAATTGTTATAGGTTTCATATTTATATGATATGGTAAGTATTAAATTGATTTTAAATTTTTATTATTACAAAATAGTGATGTAAAATATGTTAATATAATTATTGTATCAGTTGTTTTTATTTGTAAATAATTAAGGTTTACCTCATTTCCTTAAAAACATTGAATAACAGAATCATTTATCACTAACATATTTTAAAAGAACAATATTTGGTTTGATATAATATATGCCATGAGAGATTGAGAAAATTTTAGAATATAACACCTAAATAATTTATGATATATTTCAACTTAAATAAATTCATTATTTTCAATAGCATGGGATGCACACAGAAAACAAAAATACTAATTAACGATGATTTTTTCATTAGATACATTTTTGAATGTCTCTTATTCATTTACCGATGTTTCTAAAAAGCTTCACTAAATTAGGTGTCTCTAATTTACCAATGTTTATAAAAGCATGATTTTAGAAACACCTTACAAATTAAATTGTTTATAAAACTTATGTAAATAAAAATGACTAGATTTGAAAGAGTTATAAACATCACTATTTAGCGACACCACATTCGCTGATGTTTGTAAAAAAATTAATATTTTTTTTAATTTTATTGAATGTTATTAAATTTTTTAATGTTAAAGAATATAATATCATTTATCGATATTTCATAATAATATAAGTATTAATTTTTTTAAAAAAATATTTTTTTTAATTTTTTTACGATTAAAAAAGTATAATATCAGCCGCTCTATCCCAATTACAACTCCCCCCACCTCTCCTATACAACCCTCCATACCCTAACTCTCATGCCTGCGAGTACACCACCCCACTTCTGAAAACTCCCCAACCACTCCCATACACCCATCCACTACGTCTCTCTCACACAAGCTTCTACACCACCCCACTCCCCAACTCCATCTCCTCTCATGTACATCACAATGTTCCCTCTCTCTCATACGACCTTTTGAAATGGGAGACACATGGAACTCCAAATGTCTCCATCACCTTAATTTTACCCTTGAACCCTAGGGATGAAAATGAATAGCATTAACAATTTTCCAATAAAATTATATAATTAAATATTGTATTGTGTTATATATATATTAATAGATTTAATTATAAATTAATATATATTTATATATATATATTTAAATATATATTTCTATAGTATATATATATATATATGTTTACATTTATTATATATATAAATGTTAATATTTTATAGTATAAGATATATATATATATCTATCTATATATTATATTATTTATATATATGCTTTTATTATATATACGTGTGTGGTGATATTTTCTATATATATTATATATATATATATAAAATTTTATATTGTATATTAGTTTATATTTAATGTTTTTATATATATTTATATGATTATATTAGATATATATATGTAAATGTTTTATATTATATATATAATATATTATTATTTATATCATTATATTATATATGTGTGTGTGTGTGTTTTTATTATATATGTATATAATATATACATTTTATGTCTATATTAATACATATATATATGTTTTTCTGTGTGTATAAATATAAATATATATATATATATAATAAGCCATGTTTTAGAACACTGATACAAATGTCACATAAATTGCCATTTTTTCTAAAATGTGACTAAATGTAAAATATGTGTTTGTTTTTAAGAAAAATATGTATATATATATATATATGTTTTTGTGTTTGTGAATATATGTAAATATATATATTTTTGTAAATCTATTTATATATATGTATAAATGTGTATATATATTAATATATAAATATATATATCTAAATATATGAGTTAGTTTTTAAATATGTTTATATATATGTATCATTATTTAGAAAGATGATATTATATATATATAAGTTAATATATAAATATAAATATTAATTTATATAAATGTATTATAAGGACATGGCCATAAACATTACATAATATTTCTATTTCAACTAGATTACACTTATTTTTATTCCAAAACATACTTTCGGCTTTGAGTTTTTGAAAATTAGGTTTTATATTATAGATATCATCACACAAGAATAAAAATTGTATTCCATTAAAACAATTTCCGTTTCTTAAAAAAGATAAATTTATTAACAATAAACAACCACCTGATTTATTTGAAAAATCTTGACTTTTTTCAATCTCTTACACATCATTATATAAAGTGAATTAAATTAAAAAAAATGGGATGTGCATAAAAATTTCACTAAGGCATTTAAAAATATGGAAAGAAACCATTATTCCATTACTACTAAAAAAGCATAAGAAATCATTTTCACAGTGACATACTTCTCACCCATATATACACACTTTTGTGAAACATGAGATTTCCATAAAACAATAAAGAAAATATATAAACCCATAAAGGTATCTTGAGTCATTACATTATTATGGTTTAACCCTCACATGTACATTATGACTTATAACCCTCACAACTACCTTACAATGTAACACTCAGGGCTACCGTTTGGTGTAACTATCACACTTACATATTGAGTTACCATATGATTGACCCCAAAATTATACATACCCAATGCATTGGAGGTTGTTATAGATATCAGACAACTTAATAAAAAATTCCCAAGAACCATAAAATAATCATAAAACCTTTATATTTGCATAAAAATATTTCTTTTGTATTTTGTAAAATATAATATTAAATAAGTATTTTTAATGAAAATTACCTTAAAAATATCACACAATTATAGTAAAAATTTATAAAATGAAAGTAATATGTTAATACATTATAAATAAACATAATAAAACATAATATAAATTACATTCATTACCCAAATGATATTAGTAAAATATAAAAATAGATGGCTACCCTAAAATAATGGAAACTAGGTAAATTATTCCATTTCATAAGGTCCGTCTAACATCTAACTTGTATAAACAACCTGTATAATGGTTAAAATAGTGATATTAATATTTTACTAAAACATATTCATATTTATGAAACCTTATATTATCATTTAATGACATCATTTGATCAATTTATAAGGAGTTTTTTATTTCCATTGTTTCGGGTGTATGCTTCACTTGATTTCTTTGATCAGTTATTAATGTATTTTCAGTGCAATTGAATATAAACTCCAAAATTAAAAACATATGATATTAATATGTTTCTAGAATACTAAATGATTCTTAAAATCATGTTTGTTATATGGTATGAGTATTAATACTTAGAAAAATCATTAGTGATATTTGTTTAGATCATTTTAGTGGTTCTTTAATAATAACGAACTTGTTTCTTAATATACAATTAATATTATTCATATAAGATAATTATATAACTTAAGAGAGGTAATATAATAAACATTAAAATCATTCTCAACTATTAAAATGGGTTTATAACCTTCTTTGAGGATTTAAGGGAAATTTAAGACACATCTTCCACAATTTTGGTAAATTGACACATCACATATGATGTTTTTATTTTTAGAATAAAAGCTGGTGGACAAGATGTTTGTTGATGAATTTTTTCCTAAACATTATAAAATCTATAATATATAATATTCTAGTGATTTTATGTCTCTTGGATAAGGTTATATGAGGATATTAAAAGAGAATAATAAAATTGAAAAGGAAACCCAAGAAAATGAATTATAATTTTTAGCACTTCTTCTACTCTTGTTGATATCCCCATTAAGGCCTTTGGTTTTGTACTTTTGGTGAGACGAATAGGCTAGGGACATGGGATTAGATTTGGTAATGGGTTCGGAAGAATATTTAAAATTCAAAATCCATGAGAGGTGTGAGTGGATGTGGGGGTGAGGGTGGTATTTTTAGTGGAGGATAGGAGGGTTTTCCAATATTTTAATCATTAGTTTAATATTTTTGCTCATAAATATTAATATTCATGACTTATGTGACCAAAAAAATAAATATGGGCATTTAATTAGAAAAAATGACCATATAATTCATCCATTATTCCACTATAATTCATAAATTAATTTACCTATCATATTTCATAATTATCAAATTTAACTATTCACTAAAAATTCATGTATTTCAATTAATTCCAAAAAATTCAACCCAAAAATTTGTCAATGTGTATAATTAAAAATTTATCTCCATTTTTTGAAAATAGTTTTCTAAATATGATTAATTTAATTATTAAATTAAATCACAATTAATTGACAAATTAACGATTTAAATACAATAACAAATAGTATATCACCATGAAAAACAATCAAGATCTAATTATCATATATCCCTAATAAAATAATAATATGATTTACTATTCATAAGGGTCATATTACTACTAATATTATTATTATTCATAATGATATGTTACTATCCATCAAAAATTATGTTTGTCCTATCAGACTCAAAAACACATACTGATTGCAACTGTGAATTTCTATTTTTTGAAATCCAAATCACAAAACTTGAAATATTATATTTAAAGGCTAATATACAACTATATCTTTAAAAAAATTATTACGAGTCATTTTTATATATTTTTAAAACATTGGGGTGTTTTATTCTCTCCACCTTCTAGAAATTTCTTCTCAAAATTTTATTTAGATATTAAACACATTTGACTTCCATTACATTATACCATTTTCAGATACCCATGTTACTTATTCAACCATTTGTTTTCTCAAACAAACCTTTACCTGGTGGATTATCTTATTCCTCTATACCTTTTCCCATTGATCAGGATTTAGAAAAGGTTTCTCTTCATAAAAAATGATCTCTTATAGAAGAACTACTTCTGGTTTCAAAACATGAGATAAATATGGAAAATGGTTTCCCAACATCAAAACACAGAAAATATTTTGTACATGAGATAAACATAGAGGTAAATCTACTCAGTATAAAACATATCCAACATTTTCTATGATTTTATAACGTCCAATGAACCATGTACTTATCTTTCTTCACTACCAAACATCATAATACATTTCCATTGTGAGATTATATAAAAAACATGACTACCTATCTAGAAAGAAAATACCTTCCTCATATTATTTTAATATATTTCCTACCTTCTTTGGTTGTCCTCACACTAATACAAATAATGTTTTTACATCGGTTTTTTTTCTTTTTAACGTCAGTTTTTAGGCAACGTTATTGCGAGTGATGTAAAAAATATGATTTGTTACGTGGGTTATTTAATAACCAAAGTAAAAAATGGTGTTTTATGGTTTTAATCATCGGTTTTTAAAAAATTGATGTGAAATAAATTCTGAAAATGGCGTTAAAATGCAATTTTTTTACATCAGTTTTTGAAAAAATCGTCGTTAAAACCCCATTTTTAAGATTTTTATTTAATAACCAACGTTAAAAGTAATTTTTAATGTCGTTTATTAAATAACTGATGTAAAATATGTCTACCCCTTGTAGAAAATTTTCTAATATTTCATTTGACAGTTCATAGAGCTCAAACTTATTTTCAAATAAAAAGTTATGATCATTAGAATCTTGATATTTTTTTCGAGGAAAAATTGAGTGAGCCAACCGTAGCTTCAACTTAGAAAGAATTTTTGAATCCATGGGGGTATTTTTAGTTATACCAAGATATAAATAATCACTAACCACTATAATAAATTAATATTCATTAAATGGTATATCAATTAATAAAATTACTAATACAAAATATAAATCATGGGAAAATAATTACAAATATCGTGATGAGGTCATGGAAATAAAAAATTGATGATTACAGTGGAATATCAAACAAGATGATTCAGGGGAACGATGCTGATTGAATGAAATGATAAAAAAATGTAATATCAATTAGGAAAAATAATAATAAGAACCCCAAATCGTGGATATATAATTAAATATACCTTGACGAGATCGCGGAAAGAAGAAATAATTTATTCACATTGAATATCAAAAGAGTCGATTTAGGGGAACGATAATGGTTGAAATAAATGATCGTTAAATTATGATATGTTTATAATGGATACATATAATTGAGATTCTATGAGAAAACACAGTATTAGAAATTTTAGGCGACAATTCAAAATTTTGATGTCGCGATGTAAAAAAATTGAAATTTTTGCATTCGTGGGATGTTAAAATAATATTATATGATGATTTTTAGATAATCGACATGAAAAGATATTAAAATTTTCATTTATTATTCACATAGGTTATTATAAAACCGACATGAAAATTCAATCTTCATTAATTTTTCACGTTGGTTATTATAAAACAGACGTGAACAATCGATTTTCGTGACTTTTTCACATTGGTTATTTAATAACTGATGTTAAAGGTATTTTAACATTAGTTAATTAATAACCAACATAAATGTGGTATAAAAAAATATATTTCATTTCACATGATTTAATTTGACTGATCACAGAGCTGAAATGGAGTTACGGATTAAACATTATGGCCTTCAGAAGTTGGTCATCTCTAAATTATGTCTTTGGGAAGGACAAGTTCTGAAGGCCATAACATTTAATCCGTAACTTTTTTTGAGCTCTGTGACCTATCAAATTAAATATTGAGAAATGAACTACATTTATGTAAACATTTCTCACGTCTTTTATTAAACAATTGACATGAAAGATACCTTTTAACGTCGTTTATTAAATAATCAATGTGAAAAAGTCATGAAAATCTCTTTTTTCACGTCAGTTTTATAATAACCAATGTAAAAAATCAAATAACATGGATTTTTCAAGTCAGTTCATATATAGCCGACGTGAAAAATCATCAAAAATGTATTTTTACATCCGTTATATAATAACTGATGAGAAAAATCTATTTTCATATATTTTCATGTCGGTTCTAAAAAACCGATGTGAAAAAGTGCGACGTAAAAAAAGGTTTTTGTACTAGTGTCATCTGTTATTTTACCATCATCAATTTCTTAGCCACTTCCTCTACTCATTCAAGACACATAAACATCCTTTTCCGGACAACATCCAAAAAGTCAGATCTTGACACCAAATCCCATACAATACATCAAAATTTTCCATTTGTAAACTTGAATGAAAACTATTTTTATATGACCACTCAACTAATGAAATACGTCGATCCAAACATCCCAATTAGTGTATTGAACACGATCAATGAATATTATCCAATGATCAAATTTTCAATCATAACTTCCAATAAGATTGAGGATGAAAATATGTACTGAAATTTAATCATATTCTTAATGACCTCTAAAGGATTTTTCAAAATATAGATGTGAACCTGGGATCACAGTAAAATATAATATAAACAAGATTTCCATGTAGCCATTAAAATAAAATTGTGGTATAATCGAGAAAGATTATCCAATTATATAGTATCTCTAATGAGAGTGAAATTATCATATTTATTCAGTCGTTCATCAATAATCCATATTACATTGTTATAACTTGAAGTCTATGGTTGTCTAAGAACAACATTCGTGGCTATATTTTCCCCTTTCACTATATCAATTGTAAATGCTAAGGCACCCCCTTTGGTAACATTCAATCTACATGAACCTATTGACATTTCAAACATTTCATAGTAACATATGAACCATCCAACTTCATTCCATTTCACTAGTAATAGTCATTAAGGTCAATAAAAATCATTATTATTCGAGGATGAGCTGAGATTGAAGAACTATAATCTTCAGTCAACAATTCTTCTTTAAACTAAGAATTGCACGACATAAATATTTTCTATCAAAATTTTAGAATACAATCTTCATAAATGTAAAATTCTGGAAACATGCCACTTTAACCGGTTCTATAGTTTTTTATAGCTCCATGTCCACCTTCTATAGTTGCTTAATTATGTTTAGAAAAGAAGACTACACTAAAACTTGAAACAATATAGGGGAATTTCTTACACCAATATCTTCTAAGACAAAATTCATCAAATCATTAATAAAATGTTATTTTTCAGTCCACAAAATTTTTAAATATGCATGGTGTTTTTTATAATGCCATCTTCCACATCATTTTCATTTATATGATTTTAATTGATCCTTCAATAATAATATTTTATCAATTAAATCAATAATATTTCCCTCATGGTTAACATCATTCGAGAGAATATATACTTCATACTTTATTGATCATTATATATTTCATATTTGTGTCCTTATAAATGATGTCTCTGATTTTTTAAAGAGAAAACCACAGTTGCTAATTCTGAATCATGTTTTGGAAAATTTAACTTAGGTGGTTTTAGTTTCCTTGATGAATAATCAATTACATGATCATTCTGCATCTAAACAAAAACATGTCCCTATAATGAAGCAAAAATTTAGTTGAAAAACTCTCCATTTCCAAAATTTAGTGTCAAACTAGATCATTCTAAAATCTATTACATTAAATTTTGGAAAACCAATCCTCACATTATTTTGTCCGAATGAATTTGTCTCCTTTTTGAGTTAACTTAGTCAGGGGAATTGATAACTATTCAAAATTTTCAACAAACCTTTTCTAATAACATAAAAAAACATGAAAAATGTGAATATCAGTTATTTTTAGGGGGCATTTCCATTATTCAAATAATTTATTTAGAAAAATGAATAGTGATTCCATTTTTAATAAAAATGTGACCATGGAATGATATTTATTGAAACTAAAATTCAGACTTACTAAATTTTCCATACATTTAAGTTAATTCTATGTTTTTCAAAACAACCCAAAGATATTTTTCAAGCACTTTTTTACTTCCAGAATATAACATAATGTAATCACTGAACCCTAAAAAATTATCCATGAACTCATGGAATATTCTATTAATAAGATCCATGAATAAATCAGGTTAATTAGTTATCGCAAATAGCAATAAAATAGATTTATAATGACAATATCAAGTTTGAAAATCTGTTTTTTGGAATTTCATCATCCCTTACATTCAGATGATGGTACTCTGATCTTAGTTCAATCATGGAATAATACTGATCTCCTTAACAATTATCAAACAAGTCATTGATTTGAGGAAACGAGTACTAAATCATAACAGTAATGTTATTCAATGATCTATAATCAATGAAAAGTATTAGTGAACCTTCTTTCTTTTTAAAGAACAAAACATGAGCCCCCATGGTGATGTGATATGAGAAATACATACTTTATTGGGAATCACATGCAACTAATTTTTCAATTCAAGGTGTTCCATTTGAGACATTCGATAAAGGGTCTTTGAGATAGGCCTAACCTCAAGAACTACATCTATTTTGAATTCAATGTAACAATCAGGTATGACACTATATAACTGATTAGAAAAAACATCTAGGTATTCATTTACCATGGGCACATCATTTATATGAGTATTTCCCTTGTTTTTAACAATATGAGAAAAATAACTTCCATTTTCATCCACAAACAGTTTCTCAACTTCCTTATATGTTGTCAATTATATCTCTTTGTTCATCTATACAATATAAAACTCTTTCCTAAAAACTACTTCTTTTGCTATATAATTAATCTTAGCGTGATAAACAGAAAGCCAATCCATACCCAGAATTACATCAAACTCTACCACGGAAAAAACACAATTTTCATGAATCATTATTTCATATAAAATAATAGGCAGATTATTACAATTCATTTTTTTTATAAAAATCCCCCCTAGTGATTTAACCATAACATCCAATATTATTTTATTCCAGTGAAATTTCAAATATATTAGAAACATTCATAGAAATAAAAGGATTTGTAGACCCCATATCATACTAGACATTAGAAAAATATGAGAAAATAAACAATGTACTTTATTTCACACAATTTTATGCCCTATATCTACCAATGTCTTTACAATGTTTCTCACTACACCTTTTTACTTTTATTCTAGTTTCTTCCCATCTTGAAAATATTTTCTAGAGAAGGAATTTACATAATTTACTATCTGCCCACATTTGAATCACATTATAGTTTTCATATGGGATTAATCTTAGGATCATATTCATTACAATATTAGGCCATATGTACCAACTTACTATGTAGAAAAAACTTCTTGTTTTTGGTAAGACCTTACCTGGGGTTCCTTTTACCATACTTTTCACAAAATAGATACTGTAATTTCTTTACATTATATTTATTTGATTGAATATTTCAAATCACATTAAATCAATACCACTTATTCTGTTTGTTTTCAGGTTAATGTGATATTTAAAAAAAACCATTTCAACCCTCTCAATACATCAATCATATTTTTCATAACTTTCGAATTCCCATGAATCCAATTACCTAGGGTATCTTGGATTTAATCTTGAGTAAAATCAATTCATTTTGATATTAAGTCCTGAATACATATTCTATCATTCCTTGCTTGTCAAGTGACACTTTCATCATAATTGTCCAATAAATATTCCTCATATTTATTCAATTTAATGAATTGTTTTTCCATATTTTGTTAAACTACATTTGGAAAATATTTTCCCAATGAAACGACTTTAAAATTCCTCTAACTCTAGGGATTCAATCTCTTCTCTATCCCTGATATTCTGGACCATTGACCACTAATAATCAAATTCACCTTAAAATGATAAAACAAAAGATTGAAATTTTTATTATTTGAGCATCCAATAGCATCAAATATAATTTCAGGAGATTTAATCCATCATTCTACTGCTACTGGGTCATAAGAAACTATGAAAGTAGCTGGGTGATGCCTCCTAAATTGCTCCACTATCATCATGTTCTTTTTGTGATAGATCTGGATGTTCTCGTGAATGTATTCCACTTCCAATTATTTCTAGTATTAGCTAATAAATTACTACCAAAAAAATCTATGTTACAATTCCCACCATTGTCGGTTGCAGATTCAGATAGATATCAGCCTCTCGGTTCCATCAAACTTCAGTTTATTTAATTTTTCTATGGAAAACCATTCTAAACAGATATATTTCAGAAGAAGAAACATGGTAATATTTAAAATTATATTACCTTTCATATAAATATATGTTAAAAAACATTTATGGTATTCTATTAACTTCATCCTAACCCTTAAATCTCTCTAAATTGTTTTATAATACCGATTGTATGTACACGAACTTAAACATTACATAATAGAGCTATTTCAACTAGATTTCATTTGATTTCATTACCAATGATAATTTAATTTATATTTTCAAAAAGTTATGATGTAACTAATACATATTAACATACATGAATTCAAAGTGGGTACCATTGAAAAATTTCCATTTCTTCTAAAAGACAATTTTATAACACAAAACAACAACTTCATTTATTTAACAAATCATGAATTCAATAATTATTTTACACATCCTTAAAAACTATGAATAAATTATAAAAACATGGTATGTGCATAAAAATTATGATAAGGGTTATAGAAACAATGTAACAAACCATTTTTCCACGAATACTTGAAAACATGAGATATAATTTTCACAAAGACATACTTCTCACCCATATATACTTACTTTTGTAAAAGATGATATATTAATAAAAAATTAAATAAAATATATAAAACATTAAAGATATAATTTGGAATTAATTAATTATGTTGTAACCATGATGACTAACTTATGATTTGTAACCCTCAATACTACCTTACAATGTATTCCACACTACTACATTATGGTGTAACTATCGCAGTTACACTTGTAATAACCATACGGCCGACCTACAACATACACAAACCCAATGGTTTAGATTGAGATATAGGTACAACCATTATTCATAAACAATTCCCAATAACAATAAAATAATCACAAAAACGTGTTAATTGAATATTAAAATTTCATTTGAATTTTTTCAAAATAGAATTTTTAAAGACTATTTTTAAAGAAAAGTCCATTATAAATATCATATAATTGAAGTAATAATTGATAAAATGAGATGAATATGTTTATACACTATATAAACATAATTAATTATTGTTTTAATTAAATTTTATACCCAAATTATGATAGGACAATATAAAAATAAAAGGATAACCTAAATAATGGAAATTGCGTTAAGAATTCTCATACCTGGGGTTCATCTTACTTCAAACCAATTTAAACCTCATACAAAATGGTATAAAAGAGTAGTATTAACATTTTAAGGAAAAAATTCATTTTTATAGAACCTTATATGATCACATAGAGACATTATTTAACCCGTTTATTAATATTATTTTGTTTTTTCGGTAGTTATGGGTGCATGCTTGACATGATTTCCAGGGTTAGTTAGTAATTGATTTTTTTGGTCGAATGGAAGAAAAACATTAGAAGTGGAATGAAATTTTGTTAATATGTTTCTAGAATATTAAATTATTCAATAAATCTTATATATATATATTATTAAGATTATTCATTGGATAAATCAATAGTGATATATTTTTAGATCATTTTTTTGCTTAATCAAAAATTATGAACAAGTATCATCATATAATATTGATATTATGAATATAAGTTAATTATATAACTTATGAGGGGATATATAATAAAAATTATAATATTTTTCAACAATTAAATTAGTATTATAACCACTTTTGGAGTAAGTAATGGAAATTGAAGACACAGCGTTAACGATGTCGGTAAAGTTACACATCAGATATGATATTTTTGTTTTTAGAATTTATGGGCGTGGAGAATAAGTATGTTAATGAATTTTTTAATAAACATGATAAAATAAATAATATATAATATTCTTGACCATTCAATTCATCTTTGATACGAGGATTCAAAGAGATTATATGAAAATAAAAAATTTTATTTGCAAACACGGGAAAAATAAAGAATATTTTTACCTCTTATTCTCTTCTCTTTGTGATCCTCCATAAGGCCTACAGTTTTGGCCATTTAGTGGGAATAGTATTTCTTGGACATGGGAAAGTGCCTTACCAAGGGGATTGGATATAACATATGAAATTCATGAAGCAGGAGAGCTGTGAGGGGATTAGGGGTGGGGGTGGTGATTATAGTGGAGGAGATGATGAGTTTTATATTATTTTAATCATTAGTTTAACTTTTTTTCATGATTATGAATATTATTGATTCATTTGAAAAAAATACTAATAAGTGCATTTTAGATGGAACCAATTTCCATTTACATCATCCATTACCCAAGCATGATGACTAAATTTGATTATATAGCATATTTTGAGATTATCAAATTTCAATATTCAGCAAAAGTCCATATATATCAGAAAAATCCAAAAAATTCATCCCAATAGTTTTTTGACATGTAGAGTTAAAAAATGATCCCCATTTTTTTAAAATAATTTTCAAAATTTGATTAATTTAATTTTTAAATAAAATCATTATTCTTTTGAAAATAAATATCTATTTAAAAAATATAACTCATTTTATATCCCCATGAAAAATCAATCATGATCTCAATATCTGATAACTATAGTAAAATATTACTACTTACTATTCATAAGGGCTATATTACTATTCATATTCTTATTCTGCAGGGTGTGTTTCTATTGAAAAAAATTATCTTTTTTATATCAAACTCTAAATAATTTACTAATCACAACATTGTATTTCCATTATCTAAAATTTAAAATATTGAAGAGGGGAAATTATTTTTAATGTCTTGTTTACAACCACATTGTTAAAAAAGTTTTTTTATTCATTTTAATTTATTTTCAAAGCCTTAGGGTGTTACATGTATATATTTTATGTATATATATATGTTTATGTAATATTATATATTTGTTTATTTTATTGATTTACATGTTTGTATATCAATATGATCTCATTTTCTTAAAAATAGATATGTTTTTATATTTTGTGATTATATATACATTTTTGTCTTAATATATTATATTATATATGTGTGTTTATATTTAATGTTAATATATCTGGTTTATATATACATATATTTACATATATTTTATTCATATCATATGTTTATATTAAAATATATATATATATTTATATTTTTAATATATATGTATATATATGTATATATGTTTATATATATCTATGTGAAAGTCGATGTGTGTAAATATATATGTGTATGTGTATATGTAATTATATATATACATATAGAGAATTCAATATGATTTAGAACATTGTTATAAATGTCACAAAAATATCCACCTTTTCATAAAAACATGACTAAATTTATTATATATATATATGTTATATGTGTGTGTGTGTGTGTGTGTCTATGTGTGTGTGGGTGTGTGTGTTTATATATAAATATATAAATATATATATATATATATGTTCATATATATATATATTAAAAAATATACATATATATAAATACATATTTACAATAATGTGAGGAAATGAGCTGTATAAACACACACAGATATATATATATATAGTGATGTTTCATAGAAAACATAGTTAATTTAGGTATTTTCATTAAAGTCAAGGATAATTTATTGATGATCATATATAAAAGATGATAAATGAGAAACATTTTTCCAAATGCAACCATCCATTTAAAATTTTTATGTCATTTTTAAAAATTGTCGCTCAATTATATTTTTTAGTGGGAGCACCATGATTAATGAAAATATAATACTAAATTAAAATATAATTATATATACAAGGAAATTATAAACAAGTTTTAATGTTTAAGAGTTTAAATGTGACTAATTAAATTGTTAAATTTTTTTTGGATTACACATGAATAAAAAGAATCAATGGATGTCAATTAGTTTTAAATAAAATAAATATCATATGATAGAAAATACATTTCAATCTGAAAAAACTATATATTTTATAAATGGAAGTTTAGTCATGTTATGATCACATAATTAATTTTATTTAACAAATTTAGAAAATACCGTGGAAAAATATAAAATACTATTTTATAAATTTTATTTCAAAACTATACATTGATTATTTTTTTGATGAATTGTAAAAAATATAGTTTGTAACCTAAGATAACATTTCGTTTAAATTATTTACAATTTAAACGTATATTTTAAATTGGTTTCAATGTACACATATGTAATGGCCTGGAAAAGGATTCAATAAGACGTTTTCCCAAAAAACTCGTTTTTATCAAATGGTTCCAGCGAAACGGTGGCACTCGTCATGATGGAATCGTAACGGTGGCACCGTTCATGGTCGCACACCAAAACGGTGGCACCGCTAATGGTGTTCCTCAAAACCGGTGGCACTTTATTAGTTGCACCATCATGGCCACACAACAAAATATGGGCTCTTGGACGGTGGCACCATAATGAGGGCACTATCATGGTTGCACAATAAAACAGTGACACCACTTACATGGCATTATTCCAGTGACACCATGTTAATGGAACCACTTACTATGTATCACCGAATGGTCTCCCACCCTTTGTTTCTTTTCTAGTTCCGCTCCCACAGTGAATATTTTGAGGTAAAAGTGTTTTAATAACCCTTTAAAATACATTAATAGCCCATAAATAATATCTAAAATCCCCCATGATCAAGGTGACCATTGAATTACCAAAACGTGTGGCTTTTTCCTTGGGGTCACACCATTTTCTAGTAATTTCCTATTCCTACCTTGTTACATGTTTTCCACTATTTAATGGAAACCCTATAACGCATGGCTATTATGGACACCAATTTAAAGATAATTATTAAATAACAATTAATTCCATCATGTGTAACCATTATCGCATGAGATTTATTCTTCTTCATCCTCACTTCTCTCTTTTCCAATCCTAGGGACGTTTGGAGCCCCCATCTTGAAGCTAGATGTGCGCATGTTCTGGAGTTTATCCCACACTCTATTGGAGTTATAGAAGTTCCTCCCCTGAAAGTCATGCATACCCAATTCATGGCACGTCAAAAAAAACTTCGATCGTTTATCAATGAAGTTGGGTTCTTCCTTTGTCTCTCTTTATCGTGTATCATGTGGGGAGGGTATGATAATGTTTAATTTGGGGATGGATGAATTCAAAACTTAAGAAAGATAATAAATGGGATTTTAATAAATTAAGTGGTGTGTTATATGATGCTTCTATAATATTTTACCAATGATTATATTTTATGAATATTTTGGGCTTATGTCCACTGGAAATCATAGACTTTGGTGGTAATTCCATGCACATTAATGAACCCTTATCTCCTATGAATATTGAATGGTTGTAACCTGGAAATTGGATAATCACCGAATCTTGGTTGATTAAATGTATCTCATGATAACAAGAATCCTTTTGTGGTCACCTCAGATAACGAAACAGAAAGAAGGATCTTAATGAATTGTGTGTTTCAATCTGAAAAAACCTCTCACTCTGTCTTGGTAACGTGGGTTGTTTTTTTATTGATTCATTTGGGGTGACAGAGATGGGGAGGGGATCCCTTGTTGTGTAATGGTTGGTTTGTGGATATGAGGTCGTGTGGGGTTGAATGTTGGGTCTTCGTTTGGTTCCAGTACTTCGAGTGATCTTAGAGATCCCTTATGTTATTATGACTTTTCAATTAAACTGAGTTTGAATGCTTAATTTTTTACTTGGTTGTTTTTCCTTCCTTAGAATGTGGCTATGCCTATTTTTTTCTCTGTAGTGAATAATTAATTAAATGAAATCACTTTAATATGAAAACAATAATTGGTTCCCTGTGGAATTATTTTGGGAATGAGTTGTGACAAGGTTGTGCATATTGTTGTTCTTATGAATGAATTTTAATGAGGGTGTTTATGATTGGGCTTGTTTTTTGAACCCCTTAGTTGGGATGAGTTCCTGTTTACCTATATGTATAATTTACTTCCTATGTTTCTTATTTTTTCCCCTCCCAAGTTGATCACTTCATACCCAACAACGCCATTTCATGGGGGAGGGTGTTTTTTCCAACACTCCCAGGAGTGGCTAGTTATTAGATCATTTTATTCTATATTTCCCGAGTAGCCCAAGACTTCTCGGGAAAGTTATGATGGCCCGAGGTCCCTTATAGCCTAAAATTATTTGATCAGGGAAGTTGGGGTGGCTTTACCAAGTGTTTGCATTCCGGTTGCTTCCCATGTGTCGTTGGGATGTGGCCCAAGTGTCTTCGGACCTGGTAGTAGTTGTTCTGGCTGAGGTGTCATTGGGCGTGGTGGTGGTTTTTCTAGCCCAGTTGTTTTTGGGAGTGGTTACATTTGGTTTTTTGGCCCAAGTATCTTGCAAAAGGGATGTGTGGTAGGGGTATCCTAGTTGTGTGTGGGTGGGGAATGGTAGTGGGACTGTGGTTAGAAAGGCGAGGGAGGTTTGATGCATAAGATGTCTTCAATAACCAGTGGGAAAGTGTGTGGGGCACAAAATCATTGATGTGTTATTACTATTATTTTACCTAACAAACATTATTTGGGTAGTGATCCTTGGTGAGAATGGGTGGATAGTTTGCTTGCTAGGTGATTTTGTTATCTTCTTTTCTGAGAGGGCATTATAATTCCTCCACACATGAAGCCAACATCTTTTGGATTCCCTATTGAGTATACCTGTATGCTCACTCGGAATATATAAAACTCATTTCAGGTTTTCTGAAGACCTTTGAGAACCATGTCAGACCCTATTAGCTCAAACACCAGGACTGTTGAAGTTTCGTTTTTTTTCTTTTTCTACATCCCTATGGAGTTATGGTGTAATATTTAGCAATGATTATTAGAAAAAACATATGGGAATTAATTGTTTCGGATTTATTTTTACTTCCAGCTTTGGTGTTTTTTGCGATTTACGATCTTTCTCCTAACCCTAATAAATAAAAAGAGTAATTAATTCAATATTACATGTGATTTTATACACTTGGTGCTAGTCTCCACTTTAGTACCTAATGAATGTAGGTCTCGGGGGTCCTTATCTAACCTCAACATGATGGAGGAAGGGTCTTGAAATGTTTTTTCCATTCCCTCTTCACGGTGAAGGCGGGTCATGACAGAATGATATCATAGGGGAAGATGAAATATAGTATGGTGTTTGGAGTTACTAACTGTAAGGATTTCATGGGATGGTAGTGAAATAGAATTATGCAATCTTGGTGCGTTATATAGGCCAGGGATGACCAACCATGACACACAATTTTAGGCCCCCCATGATCCAATGTAAGGCCACTGGACCTACCGAATGACCATGCGAGGCTATGCTGATTGTAGGGAAGATACCCTAGGAAACGTATATGCATCATGAAAAATTTACTTCTTATTTGTATTTTTTTAAGGATTTAAAATAAATTAGAAGTCTATGAAAATTTTCAAATCAATATTCTACACAACTCAGGCTTAGACATTATTGGTTTACATTGTAGCTATGGAACCCAGATGATGACCATGGGAGTGCGTTAAATCGAGGCCTAGATGAATGATTTGGAAGATCAGTAGAGTGATGATCAAGAGAATGAGGAATACTAGTGGCAGAGGACACTTTGTGCCTTTCAGTGACAGACCCTGAAGAAGTATGAGGGAATAATCTAATATATGGAGAAAAAGAGATGGTTCAAGGAGTTGGTGATAGATTTTAGCTTGATCTAGGCTTCAACAGACTGCTGGGATCCTCTGGATATAATCTAGATATGAGGAGTGGCTTGTCAGTGGTGGACACTCTATCTTGGGGGGATGAGGGAGGCTGAATTTTCGTGGACTGATTTGGGGAGGGAGTTCTGGGTGTAATTCATATCCTTCAAGATAAAGGTAGAAAAGAGGTAGGAGATACTCTACTAGAATCATGGAAGAATATCGTAAGGGTCTTTGGGATCATGTTCAAGGATCTCCTTCTCTTTTCTCTAGACATATTTCTTGATGATGATTCTCGGGCGTGTTATTTAGAGGAGGCACTCTGCCCTTCTCTTTAGTATGATGTTACTCCCTTCACCCTAAAGAACTACATGATGGTCCAGAATAAGGATGAAGTGGTGGAGAGGATGCACATGCTTGGAGGTGTGCCCTAATATGGGATTTTGATTGGCCCATCAGAGGGAAAACCTATATGTAGTACGACACCATCATCTTGGCCTTCCAGGATTCAGCCAGTGGGGAGCATGCCACAACAGTTTTAGTTTCGATCTCGCAATCCATGCACCTTTTTTTCTGGCCCAGGACCAAGATGCTTCATCTGTGGATGTTATGGGAATCATCAAATTCAATTTCCTGATAGAGTGCAGTACAGGGGGGTAGGATCAATGACCACCTCTACAGCAGAAGTTTACAACCTGTCCAGTTTAGTAGCAGCAATAGGGACAACAAGCTCCCGCTCCCCCGTGAGAAGAAATTGTAAGAGGAGGCCGACATCAGGGAACTCTTAAGGGACCACTACCATGGTGTCTCTGGGGAGGCGGTCTATAATAGAGGGGCAAATGTGCTGGGAATGGGAAGTTACATGCCGTAGAAGCAATAGTTTCATCAGGGCCAAAAGTCCTTCGTAGTACAATCATATTTTTTATCACTCTTGTCTACGCCTAGTTTGATTTATGAACTTTTCAATCATTTTTTTCACCCATTATAGCCTATTCTTTGGATCTATACATAGAGAGACTTCCCACACCCCTAGTTTTGTGTACGACAGTCAGAGGTCAGACCAGTTTTCTTCATTTTTTCTAGTGATGTAGAAAAATTATGGGACCACATCAGTCCAGTGGGTACATTATTTTGAAGTAGATGTTGCTATATACTATCATTCAATGCATCTACTAGTTGTTCCCCATGTGTTACATTATCCAATTCTTTTAGATAAGGATCTTTTTTTCAGATATGGGTGGCCAATGTGTAGTTTTTCTCTATGAGTAGGGTTTCTAGGAGGGCAGCCGATGAGTGGAGCCTCACTTTTCATTGTTAGCTAAGATGTCAGTGGAGTTGGAAGATATAGAGGTGGTGGAACTAATAAGGATTGTAAGTGATTTCATGTTTGTCTTCCCTGTGGATGTGGTAAATCTACCCCCTCTCAAGGATTGATTACCTTTTTTGATCTGTTGAAGGGGTTAGGATGGTTTTCCAAGACTGAAATGTGGTCAGGATATCACCTGTTGAGGGTGAAAGAGGGTGACATCTCAGAGACTGCCTTCATGTGTAGATATTAGAACATTTAGTTAGTGGTCACATCATTGGGCGATATAAACTCACCATCCATTTTAATGGGACCCATGAACTCTTTCTTCCAGGAATATCTCTATCGATTCATATTCGTGTTTATGGATGACATCTAGATCTACTCAAGAAAAGGGTAGGACCATGCCGAGCAATATAGAATTGTTTTAGGGGTCCTCCAACACCTCCATTTCTATGGGAAAATTTCCAAGTTCATTTTTTGGAAATGATAGGTACACTTCCTGGGAAACATGGTGTCTGAGTAGTGAATAGCGGTTGATCCATCAAAGAATGAAGATATTGTTTCTTAGGATGCATTGAGGAATGTGATGGAGGTTCTTAGATTCATGGGTCTTGCAGGCTATTATCATAGGTTCGTTCCCAAACTCAATCTAGTTTGAGATATTTTAATACCTTTCACCAGAAAGGATCATGTCTTCATGTAGAGTGATATGTGTCTAGAAGCCATCATTTATCTGAAGGGGAAGTTGGATTGTGCCATAGTGTTGAGGTTATAGAAGAAGGGGTGATGTTCGAGGTGTTATGTGATGCATCAGGTCGAGGCTTGGGGTGGGTGATAATGCAACAATAGTGGGATATCTCTTATGGGTCTCGACAGTTACGTCAAAATGAGTATAATAATTCCACCCATTACTTATAGCTCATTGCGGTTGTGGTTGTGCTAAAGTAGTGGTGGAACTACATCATGGGGGAGCACTTTTTTTGTTTTCATTTATCACAAGATCTTGAGGTATATCTTCTCTCAGCAAGTCACGAACTATCATTATCAGAGGTGGATGGAGTACCTTCAATACTATGACTTAAAAATTTCCTACACCTCCAGAAACCAGAACATTATGGCTAATACCTTGACAAGGAACTAATGGAAGGATGTGGTTTGAGAAATAGTAGACGATTATAAGGCTATTGAAGAGTTAACTCCCCTACACATAGATGCAAGGGTGGAGGATGGAAGAGGTTTCCTATTCTATATGACAGTGTTGTCCCCTATATTGCAGCTATTGGAGGAGTCCCAATGGAGGGACATAGAGGATTAAGAGATGTGAGATCGTGTAATCCAGGGTGATACTCTAAGAGGATGGCCAGAAGACGGGAAGAATCAGATGCTATTTTAGGGAATATTGTTTTTCATGTTGGAAATGCAGAAGATTGTTTTTGGTAAGTTCCACACCATCCCCTTAGAGTTACACCAATGATTTTCCAAGATGTTACTATGCTTGATGGTTCAGTTTTGGTGGCCCACGATGAGGCATGCAGTGGAAGAGTTTGTGGAATATTGCCTCGTGTTTTAGTAGGTGAAGGTTGATCATTGTCTCCCAAGATCCCTGTTACAACTTTTAGATGTCCCTAAGTGTATGTGGGATGAAATATCAATAAATTTCATCACCGGACTACCCAAAGTCAATAGTGGTTGCGATGATATTTAGGTAGTAGTGGACCAGCTTACGAAATCAGCTTACTTCCTTGCAATCAAGGAGTCAAGTGCGTGGGATTCCCTAGAAGATAGGTATGTGGATGAGGTGGTGTGATTTCATGTAGTTATGAGATCTGTAGTGTTATATCATTCCACATAGTTTACCTCATGGGTCTAGAAAGGATTGAAACATACATCTGGCACCCAGATGTGCCTCTACACTAATTTTCACCCCGACATAGATGGGAAGACAGAGCTGACCATTCAGATGGTGGTGGATATACTATAGGCATGTGTTTTGGACATTGTGGGATCATGGGTACGAAAATAGACTTTGGTAGTGTTTTCCTAAAAAATAGCTATCACTCTGCCATTGGCATGGTTCTGTTTGAATCCTTGTATGAGAGGCCATGTCAGTAAACCTTGTGATAGAAAGATGTCTTGGAATTAGGTGTTCTTGGCATGGAGGTGGTTCAGAGCATGATGGAGATGTTTCAGCTTATACGAGAGAGGTTTAAGGTGGATCAGGATCAGATTAAGTCGAATGTCTATCATAGGATGGGACCCTTTATGTTTGAGGTTGAGGACCACATGTTCATGAATGTCTCCCCTCGGGGTGGGAAAAAAGGTTTGTTAGGAGAAGTAATATTTCTCCAAGGATCATCGGGCCCTTCGAGGTGCTGCGATAGGTTGGCAAAGTGGCCTAATAGATGTCGCTTCCACCACTACTGTAGAAGGTGAAAATCATATTCCACGTGTCCAAACATTGTTAGTATCTACAAGATGATTCTAATACTCACAATTTGGGTAACATGGATATCGAAGACAATGAAACATTTGTAGAGAGACCAGTGATGATCGAAGTTCGTGATTAGAAGGTGCTTCATGGAAGAACCATTACCATGGATCTTATGTTATGGAGGAATGGTGGTCTCGAGGAGAGTACCTAGGAACATGAGGCAGATATGTGCCCCATGTACCCGGAGTAGTTTTTAGTTTTTTATGTTTAGTTTTCTTCTTGTTTTTGATGTATTGTTTTTCCTTGTTATTTATGAAATTTATTTTTTTCCTTGTTCTCTAGATATTTTTGATGATTCGTGACAATGGAGTGGGGTGGACCTGATCCATAATCAAGACGCATTATAGTGGATGTGGTTAAACCTATACAGGAAAGTCAGTGCCACCCAAAGAAACAATATCTTTTCATGGAGGAAGGGACTCCCTAATCCATATAACTGGAGAGTATGACCTTTACATGCTTCAGTGGTTACTTGAGGTGGGGGGTGTTCCTAGATATCGACGAGGTTTACTCATGAGAGGTTTCTTTTGAGGGGTTGTTCAGACCCCTATCTTATCCTCGAGCCTACATTCGATTATCGAGGTTGAGAATAGTTTGATAGGTATATAATGGAATGGCCTAGACAATGAATCATTAAGTAATTTGCCAAAAAAAACTCAGTTCCAGCAAATGGTTCCACCGAATTGGGGGTACCAGTCACTACATCATTGTACTGGTGTCACTGGTCACAATCACACAATGAAATGGAGACACCTCTAAAGGTGTTCCACCATACTAGTGGCACTGTGATGGTAGATCCAAAATGGTGGATCCTCTTATAGTGTCCCACTAAACCGAAGCCACCGTGAAGGTGGAACCTTTGATGGTATTCCACCATACCGATGGCACGGTAGCGGTGGCACCATCACATTCACACAATGAAATGTGGCCACCATGATAGTGGCACTATGATGGTGGAATCGTAATAATCACACCATCATGGTCACACACCTAAATAGGGGATCCTCTTACATGGAACTGTGATAGTGGCACCACTAACCGATTCTCACTAAATGGTGTCCCGCCCATTGTATCTTTTTCCACTTCCATTGTCGTAACATATCTTCTGACGTAAAAGTGTTTTAATACCACTTTCAAATTCATAAAAATCTGATAAATTATATCTAAAATCCCCCATGATCTGTGTGAACCTTGACTTACCAATACATGTGGTTTTTCCTCACTGTCACACCCATTTCTAGTACTTTCTAGCTCCACACCAATTACGCATTTTCATTGGTTTAAATGAAACCCCTTAAATCACATCTGTTATGGTGACCTATCCAATGTGAATTATTAAATAAAAATTATTTCCATCATGTGTAACTGTCTAACCGTATGGAGTAACCACAATATTCCTTTAATTCCGCTCAATATTCAAATCCTGTAAATCTTGGATCAAACCTTTTATCGCATGTAATTCATTATTATTCATCTCAGGTGGTCTCTTTTCCTTTCAATGTTATATTTGGACCCCCTACTAATCCTAGTAGTGCACCTATGATTCATCCTTTCCTTCTCCCTCTTGGAGTCCTCGAAGTTCCTCCACTACAAGTCACACATCCCTAGTTCACGACATGGGGATAAAATCATCGATCATTGATAATCCACGTAGGGTCCTTCCTTCACATATCTTTACTATGTATCATCCATGGTGGGTATGATAATATTTTCTTTGGGGATGGACGAAACCAAACCTTATCGAAGATAATAAATGGAATTTTTGCAGAATTAAGGGTTGTGTTTGATGATATTGTTGTACTATATTACCCTTTCTCCTATGTTGTGAATTTTATCGGCTTTTGTCCACTGAAATTCATACCCATTGGTGGTCTTTCATTTCACACGAATTAACCCATATATTCGGTGATGATTGAATAGATGAAACATGGAAAATGGTTAGTCACGTAAACTCAGTTGATTAAATGAATTTACAGTGAACGATTATCATTATGTGATCTCACTTCTTAACCAAAAGGGAAGAATGAACTAAGGAAATGGAGTGATTGAATCTGAATAACACCCTAGCTTTATCATGGTAACATGTGTGGTTGTTCTGGTTGATGTTTATGGGATGACATGGATAGGAATGTGGTTCCATGTTGTGTAGTGTTTGGTTTTTGGATCTAAGTCTATGTGGGTTCATATGTTGGGGATTTGTTTTTATTCCGTACTTTGAGGGTTCTAACAGTTCCTTTCTGTTGTTGTGACATTACATGAAAACCAGGTGTGAATGCTTAATTTGCTGTTGGGATCTTTTTCCATGGCTTGTGGGTTTTCCTGTTAGTTGTCTGATAGTGAATAATTATATAAATTGAATAACTTGAATATGAAAACAAGAATGGTTTCAATGGGTAATTTTTTTCCAGGAATTATTTGGGACTTGGTTTTGGATTTTGTGCATCTAATGAATGAATTGTAATGATGTTGTTTGTGTGTGGGGTGGTTTTGGAACCCATAGGTGGGGATGAGTGCCTGTTTACCTCTAAGTATTATTTACATCTTATATTTCTTATTTGGGTCCCACCCATGTTTATCTGTTCATGTCGAACACCCCCATTTCATGGGGGAGGGTGTTTTTCCCAACACTCATATGTGTGTCGAGTTATTTTCTCATTTTATGATGAATTTTTCGAGTATCCCAAAACTCTTCGGGTAGGTTGGGATTGAATGAAGTACATTATAGAAAAAGATTATTTTGGAAGGGTATTTGTGGCCATTTTCATAGGTTTGTGTTGGATGGTTGTTTCCCAAGAGACATTAAGATGAGGTCCAAGTGTCATTGAGTGTGCTAGTAGTTGTTCTAGACAAGGTGCCTTCAGGAATGGTGGTAGTTATTCTGGACCAAGTGTCTGCAGGCATAGTTACATGTGGTTGTGGTGGCCTAGGTGTTTGCTGGTGGGGTGTGTGGTTGTTGTAGACCAACTATGTGCTGGTGGGGATTGGCAGTGGGACTTCAGTGAGAATGGCGGGGGAGGTCTGACACGTAGGATGTCTTGAAGAACTAGTGGGAAATTGGTGCGGGGTACCCAATCATTGATGTTTTATTTCTATTATTTTACCTGACTACTGTTGTTTGGGGAGTTTTCCATAGTGGGGATAGGTGGATAGTTACCTTTCTAGGTTATATGGATGTCTCCTTTTCTTATAGGTAATTAGAATGATTCCCCCTTGTGCACAAGAGATTTTGGTTTTCCCTACATAGTATACCTGTATGATCACCATACGTATATAAAACTGCTTTCAGGTTTCTATGAGGACTTTGAGGACCATGTCAGTCCCTATTAGCTCAGATGTCGAGACTATTGATGTTTCTATTTTTCTTTTATGTTGGTACTTACATTTGGAGTTTTCTTGTACATTTTAGCACATATTATTTGAACCTGCACTTGGGAATGAATAGTTTTGCCTTTTATTTTACTTCTAGTTTTGGTGTTTTTTGGATTTAGTATCTTATCTTTTGATAATACTAAATAAAAATTGTAATGCCTTCCATATTACGTGTGATTCTCTACCATTGGTGCTAGTCGCCACTCCAAGGACTATTGAAGGTGTTTCTCGGTGGTCATTATCTCTCATTCAACTTGGGGAAGGTAGGGTATGGGAATATGATATCGCTTCCCACATCTTGGTCAAGGTGGGTTGTGACAACACAGTTCAATTAATTTAAAATTTAACTTATATATTTTATTCTAATTAATTTCATATTAAATTATGATATAAAAACATGTTAAACTTTTGATTCCTTTTCTTTGGAAACCTAGTTTTTTTACACATCTGTAGGATTAATTTTATGTTGGATTTTACCACATCTATGAACTGAATTTGGAAAAAATAGGTAGATATTTAGAATATATAGTATATATAGTATATATTATGTCAAATTTCATTTTTTACATTTGTTAATAAAAAATATAAAAAATTAATTTCCTTGGTAGAGGTAAAAACGTGTTTACTAGGGGTTAATGTAAGACAATAAGGTTTAAAATGACCAACAAAATATAGAAACACAATTTTATTGATATATTTAAACCATATCACTTATAATATGTTATAATGGAAGGATTTTATACTTTTCTATGTAGAAAAGTGGGAACAAATTATTCATTTTCCAAAATTACATTTGTGTCCTCACCCCCATATATAAAAGTCCACTCCCTCCATTCAAAAACTAACAACTGTCAAGACCTTTTCAAAAAAAATGCCCAAGTCTATCCCCAAAATTCTAAATCACCTTAAAGATCTTTTGGTCTTATGAAAATTCAAATCATATGGTCATTAAGAGGAGATACAAATGTGGTTTCTATATGATATGTTAACTATCTTAATGATGAACTTTCATTTTATTTTTTTATTATTCCACCATTAACTATATAGTAATACATAGAAAATAATGAAAAAGTATATAAAATATAAATAAATTACATTATGGTGATTGAATAATATTTATTTTCATCCTCCTCCATCATATATGAAATGAAATCTTCAATTATGTGTTTGGCCGACACCATCCTCATGGACTGATGTGACTCATTTCCCAAAAACACATCTAACGATTGTATTTAATAATGTATTATATATATATATATTAGGATATTATTTGTATTTTTAATAATTATTTTACATATATCTTGTTCTTTTCCATCTAGTTTGAAATATGACAATGCCACTCATATATATGGAAGACTTACACTTCTCGAAGCGATGTGAATTTTTTATTTATAATTTACAAGTATGGAGATAAATATAAACTAAATAAAGATATGTTATATAAATTAAATTATATTAATTATTTAAAATTAATATACAAAACACTTACATACCCTTTCACTCATTATGGGCCTGATAGTATCACATGTTCTCACATACAACCTTTTGTCTCTAAGAAACGATGTGATCCATTTTCAATGTTTGAATTTTAAAAATGATTATAAAAATTAATATAATAATAAATTTATTTATAATATCAATATAATTATTTATATTATTTAAAAATATAATACCCTCATAATCGTGGAAAATAAATTTACAACATGGATGAAAGAAAAAGGAAACTAACACCCAAAAAAATAATAATTATGAAATATAATTAATGAATGGGTGAACATGTGTTATAAATATTAATATGACTTTTTTATAAAATATTACAAATTTTAAAACCATTATATATTATGTTATATATCATTAAACCAATTGGAATTGTGAGGTAAGGGATTTGGTCTCAATTTCTATTCACTAAGAAATATTATAATGTTATGAAACTAATTTCATTTATATGGTCTATATAATACACATTTGATTGGTAATATAATGATTTAATAATAATTCATGATTTTATGAGTTTCATGATGAATTATTTCATAAAATTTGAATTTAAATGAATATTACCATGTCATAAATATGTTCATAACTGAATTGATTTTCACTGGGTTATATTACCTATTTCATTGTGTATGATATTAATAAATAAATCTTGTAATTAATTCGTACTATATTATGATATATTTAAACTTTTTTATATTGATTTATATTTTATATATATAATAAATTCATTAATTAATTCTCACATCAATGGTATCATCTTTGTAAGGTAATTGATTACAATTTCCCTTCCTTAAAGAATAATGAAATCTTATGAATTGATTTTTTTCAATATGGTATATATAATTCCCACTTTAAATGGTACCATGTGGTAAATATTTATTTTATAAAAATTATTTTCATTAGTTTAATTACATAGTCATTTAACTTTTAAATTCTAAGATTATGTGTGTAATTAATTTTTTATACATTAAGTAGTATGTCCATTTTTATGTTTATTTAAATTAGATGCAAATCATAGATTATTTTGATAGTTTTATCTTCAAATTTAGGATATTTTCAAGTGTTTATTTATCATTCAAATTTTAATTGGGATTTTTATGATTCAATAGAAATTGAAGCGATTTATTTTAAAATTGGATGATAATTCCCTTTAAATTTATTCTCCCCATGTTATTCATGTTTTTTCATAAATTAGATAAATTTTCTCATATATGGTATTAAAAATGATTTATAAAATAATTTAAATAAAATATTAAATTATTTCCCTCTTTCGATAAAAATCATTTTTCTTCCAAAACAATTTTTTCAGAAAATGATTTCTATTTTTTAAAACACTCAAAATGATTTATTATCATAATATTAACTAGTTTGTTATTTTAAAATTTATTTTAAATGTAATGTCTATAATGGTTTAAAAAACTTCTTATTTGGATTATATAGAAAATGTGAGAGGAATCCTCTTTTTAATGTGTAATAAATATATGGAATTCCCCACCATCATGACCACTAATGTTTTTAAAATTATCTATTATAAAATTAAATGGTATTATTATTGAATTTTATTTTGAAAATACATTTTGAACATTTACATTTAAAATCAATGTTAAAAAGAATATATTTCTAGAAAATGTTTTTACAACTTTTTACATTATTTTTATTCATTATCAATAAAAGAAAATTATTTTAAATATGATTAAATAGGGATATATGGTACAAATACCATATTCCTTTTATCATATGGATGGATTATGATCAGTTTGACTTATGAAACTATTGACTTTATCTTTCTTGATTAATTTTTTTGTCAACATTAATTATGCCTTTAAATATTCACCATCTACTAATAATTTCACATTAAATTTTTCCTATGTATACAATATTATTAATTGATGATATACTTATCACGTAATCTATATATCTTATATAAATATGGTTTTTCACATTAAATATCATTATATTATCTATGTAAAAATTGATAAATCGATCCTCTTTACTCAATTATGATAACAGACTAGAAGGCACAATATTCATGAATAATTATATTATTCATTATATGAGGAATGATTTGGTCATGATGATATGGGTGGATCCCCTCTATAGATATCCCATCAAGGAATCTATAGTCTCATGTGATAAATTATTTTCCTAGTCTCAGTTAAATGGATTATTTGGTTATACATTGGAATTGGTTTTAAATTTTGGTATTAAAGGTCATGTTAATAGAGGTATCATGAATCCTATGATCATGACATCTAATAATTTTTCATTTACATCATTTATAAATAGGTATTATTTTCCATTATATTTTTACTTTGATAAAATATATGGATGTGTTCCATTATAATTTAATTTATTAAATGGAACGTGTGTTCATATATTTACAATGTGATATTTATTATTTCATATGTAATATTGGTTGTTAGTTAATTTAAATGGAATATGTGTTGATTTAATTAAATTGTCATTTTGATTATTATTATTGATATATGATATCTTCAAAATTACATAACTCTCACTCAACATCTTCTATTTCCATTTTTTTCCAAATAATAAAAAAGTGTACTATCATTGTTTTTCAAGGAGATTTTAGAGGGATAAATGATATTCTTTAAAAAATTTGTAATTTTTTTTAAAATGTAATGAATGACTCAAGGATGTATCTAGTTTACCACATATTTAAAATCTACTAGTTACATTATTATGTGACCAAATGTATTTTATTCCAAATTAGTATTATTACCACAAGCTCGAGGGTACTGGGATCGTTGAATTTATATTTTGTATTAGATGAAGCATAGTATAATGAATGTGAAATTTATTTTAGAAAATATATAATAGGGGATATAATCCTCTGATAGACATTATGAATTACTATTCAAAAACATCATAATGTTTTTGAATGTTAGATATTATGTGTTTTTTTATTGAATTACTTCACTATATATATACTACATGTGGATATGGTTTTTTAAAAAGAGGATCCATGTGGAAATAAATACAAAAACGAAGAATCAGTTATAACTCCAGTATTACATAGTAAATAATAATGGTAATTATAGCTCATGAGGTTTCACACACCCATGGGATATTATGTAAATATTCATGAATTTAATTAAAAACCATTATTAAGGGTTTGAATTTTTTATGAATATAAATTGCCTTTGTAAACCCAAAGGTGTGTTATATTTAAAAGAAGGATTAAAAATATAGATATAGTATTAATGATTATTTTTTTACCATTATGATTATTTTATCTCAAACTATCTATTTTAATTTTAGTATGTTTCTAGAACCTGAAGAAATCATGTTATAAATGAATAGGAAAGAAAATTTTGTTACTCTTAGAAACCAAATGAGATAATGAATGGAATGATATATATCAGATTTATTCCTAATTAGTTGAAACCAATACCTTGACCGAATATCATGCTCAACCATGAGGAGAAGACTAAATTTCACTATATAGTTGAGAGGTGGAGGATATGGATGAATGAAGTATTGATTTACTTCATCAAAAAAATATACCAATAGCAACCTAAGATAATGTGTCAAGGGAATGGAACAATATTTTATTTTAAAAAAATGTAAATAATGTTATGGTTTGAAATGGAAAATGATGAGTACGATAGAATCAAATAAATTCCATCATAGGAATCTATTAATATTTTGTTTTCATAAATGTGAGGAACCTATGAATTATATTAATTAATAAAATATTCTAAATGATTTTTCATAAACAAACGATGGACCTCTGATGATAAATTGGTTGAAGTATTTATGTATCTTGATTCAATAATGAAATTTTAGAATTATTTTTTTACCAAGTTTTTTGGATATACGAATATTGATAAATCAAATAATTGTGTTAATTTTTTGAAGAATATATTTCTTCATTAACATAAGAGTTATGGAAACTGTCACGGATATATTGGTATAAGGTTTATCATAATATAGAAGTATTAAACACCCAATATTTGGATTTATGTAGTTGTTATGTACCACTATCAATAAAATTTTGCGAGAAATTTATGCCCATAATACTCATTGTTTTAGTATATGATTTATTAGAAGTGTAATTTAATGATGAATTCACATACATTTTTGGGGGATACAATTAATGTTATTAGTAAAATTTAGTGTTTATCATATCATTTATATTTAGGTAATCATTTTTTATTACCCATTGGGAGTGTAATAGGAATAATATATACCAATGTGTGGTAAGGGTATTATTCAAACCATAGGCCTATATGATAGCCTGGTCAAAATAACATTGATTTTATATAAATGATTTGATTGTTAAATATTATTATTAAACCAGTGGTGATATTATTAAGGAATAGACATTTAATTGTTATATTGTATAATTGTTTCATACTATATCAATTAATAAGGTCATTTAGAGATAGAAATGGGTATTTTTCACTCATTCATGTATTTCATGATCCTTTAAAAGGCACTTTTTGGGCATCACATATAATAATTGAATGTTAGGATATTTTTTTGGAGTAAGAGAAGAATTGGATGTTTACCAAAAGATTAAATCGTGGTTATGAAATAAAATATATTAAGATATGTATTACTTTTCTTATTGTCATGAAAGGAAAATAATTTCAAATCATTTTGAAGAATGATATTGAAAAAAAAATTATTACCTTCATATTCAATTAATAAAATGATATTTCTAAAAACCATATAGTTATGTTTATGAGGTATTTAAATTTTCATTGACCAATCACATTCATATGATCGATTACTAAAAAACTCTCTATAATAATTTACCCTTTTTCCATGTCCATATGATAATATTACATGAATGATCCCCTATTTTCAAACCTAATCTGTGTCATTCTAGGTGAAAATTGGACATTAATTTATCTATATTTATGGGGAAGTTTTATAAATAATATTTATTTTCCGGTTATTGTAAATGATTATTTCAAATTTAAAAACCATGATTTTTTATTTTAAGATTAAATTTTGAGGATTAAATTTATTTAGGGGTGTACAGTTAAACAAATCATTATTTTAAAATTAAAAATTGGATTTAATTGGATATACGTGATTATAAATTTACCAAGTAAGAGTATATAATATTAAAAAACATTAAGATAAAATAATTTTTTAATAAATTCATTCTCATCGATATCTTTCGAGGCACACAACATCAAGTTTGAATGAAACAAAATAATCTATTAAAATATTATTTTTTAGACTTGGTCATTATAAAAAAGATATTATATAGGTGGTCATGAATAAAACAAAATATATAATTAATATGATATGGTTTAAAAATTTATAAAATAATTCAATTGATATATATTAATTACAAATAAAATAAACATCATTTGAATGAAAAAAAAAATATTTTAATAAAGAAAATTCTTTAAAAATATTATTTAGTCGTAGTTTGGGAACATAATTAAAAATTAATTTTAAAAAATTTATTAAAATTTATTTAAAAATATAAAATAATTTCTTAATATATATATGCAAAAATTACCCATGGGTGATTTTGAGACAATTTTCTGACAAAAATATTTTTTATGAATCATAAAAAATAAAAATATGTAATACAAATTTCATTTTAATTTAAATTATTTACAATGATAAATTATATTTCAAATTATTTATAATGTAAAATTAGATAAATTATAATTCAATTTAACTAATTTTCGTCATTTTAATGAATTTATTTTAAATTATAATATAATTATTTTAAACTTTTGAATATTCTTCATTATAAAAATGATATTTTCGACCCCTCTATGGGGTTCATTTTAAATTTATTTCCTCCAAATCAATGAAATGAATTTAGAAAAATGCATATAATTTAAATAATTAGAAAAATTTATATTATATAAAAATGGAAACATAATTTTTTTAAATTATTAATAGAAAACATTGTAAAAACTAATTACCGCCATTAATGTAAAAATGGGTTTACCAGGGGTTACATTAAGATGATAGAAGTATAAAATACCCTAAAACATTTCCAAAGATTAGTAAATTGAAATATTTATTACATATCATTTCAATTTTTTTATAATGGATAATTTTAAATCCTCGCACCAGGGAAAAAATGTGGATTTAGATTATTCTTTTCAAAAATACAATGTGTGTCCTCTCAACCACATATAGAATGATGCTCCCAACATCATATATTCACACCTATAAAATACCTTTTCATTTTTAATCACTAAATAAATATCACCACAACATATTTATCAACATTATATTATTTACTCCCCAAAATAATTACACTAGGGTCCTTATGAGTATTTCCAATTATAGTTTCTCTAAGATATGGTAATTGTTTCAATTAAGCTCTTCCACTTTCATTTATATTATTCCACCTTAAATTAAATATTTAAATAGTTAAATTAATAAAACTATGTTCACCAATATATATAAATGTTATTTATTTTGTGTCATAATTTTTATTGACCTCATCCTCTATCAAATATGAATGAGTCACTGATCATTTGTACACTGGACTACGTCCTTACTAACCGATGTACCTCATTTTCCAGAAACATATTTATAAATATGAAAAAATGATAGATTTAATTTATATATATATATATATATATATCATTAATTATATTATTATAATTATATAAATATAATATCCCATATACCATATTAGTTTACATTTTGTTTAAAAATAATAATTTTGCTCTTTTTTATAGCAGACTATCACCTCACAAAGTAAGGTCATTCATATTTCACACACTCATTACATTGAATCTAAAAGTAATAATTTTAAAAGAAATACATATTTATATGATATGATATTAATTCATCAAAATTAATATAAAACCCAATTATTTACCCTTTCAGTCATTTAGAGAATGATATCATTTCACTTTCATTCATACAGCCTACCATCTCCACGATGTGATGTAATACATTCTCGTTGTTCAAATTTAAAATATGATTTTGAAAATTTAACTAATAAAAAACAATATTTACAAAAGTAACATATTTCTTGATGTTAAATATTCATATATTATTATCATGATCAATGGCATTCATATTAAAACTTACATGAGAAAAAAAGGCATATAAGTGAGGAAAAAAATACAAATAATGAAATAATATTAAAGAAATAGATACAAGCGCTAATAAAAGAATAATATATAATATTATAAATATTAAAATGGTTGTGTAATAAATTAATAAGATTTTATGAAAAATATGAACGAGTTTAAATTTCCTTCAACCAAAATGAATTGCGTGCAAAGAGATTTTGTCTCCATTGTCCTTCATTAAGTTTTATTTTAATGATATGAAACCAATTAAATCATATGGTGTATATAATTTACCTTTTAAATTATTGTATTTATTATGTAATAACTCATGGTGTTGCATGTTTAAATTTAAAATATTTATTCCAAACTTTTTTGATGTGAAAATTAAAAATTTGTAAATAATTTTTTTACTCAATTTGTTTTTATTTGGACATACCACATAACATAGATTTTGATATTATTATATTATTCATATAGTCTATTTAGAATATATTATGTTTTTAAAGAGAAATTTTATTTTTATTTACATTTGATACACATAATCAATTCATATATTAATTCTATCTTACATGGTTTGATCAATGTTAAGTAATTCTTCGTAATATCCATTCATTGAGGTATATAAAAATGTTTTATTGACAATTTATTATATATTTTTTATATAAAACCAATTTTAAACATAATATAATTATACCATAATATATAATTTTTTTATGTTTCAATTTTAATTATTCAATCGAAGGGTATTTGACATAAAATGTTCCATGTTGAATGGAATTTCATAACTCGATTTATTTTCCTTGTGCAATTTTACATTCATTGTCATGGTTATGATAATATTTTTTATGTAATTAAATTTTAATATATTATTTTTTATATAAATTTTTTATGTGAATTTTTATTTTATACCCATATTGAATTCATTGGTTTTTTCTAACATCAATGATTTGATGTTTGTATGTATTTATTTCAAAATATCATTTTACACTGGATTACTTATGCTTGAAATTTCATTGATTGAAATATTTTGTTCTCTGGAAATTAAGACATTTTAATTTTATTATCATCTCATTATTCAAGAGTTTTTCATATAATAGTTAAATTGGTACAATATTTTATAATTAAAATGTTTTAGAATAATTTCTAGCAGACAACTACTTTATTCCACTATTTGGTCAAAAATCCTTTTCAATTGAGAATCATGTATTCAAAATTGATATCAAATATTTTATTCAAACCATACAAATGAAATAGTAAATAAATTTTTAATCATTTTTGATATTTTAAAAAATGATTTGAATGAAATATCCACGTAATTTTCCAAAAAATTACCCTTCGGATTTTTTTTTGAAAATGTGAATTTATTATTTATTTTAATGTATATAGTTTGTATGTGAATTTTTGGCATCAGGAAAAATCATTGTTCCAAATAATAATTTATATATTTCATTTTTAATTTTATAGAAAATATTTTCATATTATATTTTTACATTAATTATTAAAAAAAATAATTTTAAATGGTTAGATTCCCCCCAAAATGTTTTTAATTACCATTATATGATATTTCTATTAAAAATTACCAAAAACCTGTGTTTTAATTATGATCTTCTAGGGATTTTTTTACTGATAATGTCCTTATTAATTTTAATGATGATTTATGATCAGTTTGACAAGGATACATATTGACATTCCCTTTATTGATTTATTTTTGTAATTATTAACATTCTATTGTAACATTTACTGTCAAGTAATCATTGAACATTATATTTATCATAATTATCAATATTATTTATCATGGATAATTTTATTTTATAAAACCTATTGAATTTATAAATAAAATCATTTATATTGATAGCTGTTCAGTTATCTTGGGAAATATATATAATTTCACTTTCTTTACATAGTATTGATATTATATTTTAAGTCACATTATTCAAGATTTTAATCGAATTTTTAATATATGTGGAATTATTTGGACATGGAGATATGGGTGGTGACTATTAATATTGATCCCTCAAAGTATCTGTAGTTTCATGAATTGAATTAATTGGATTTCCCATGATAAATTTTTTTCTGATGTATACCAACCCATATATTTTAAATTGTCTTTTGAATGGTCCTGACATTATATGCATTATAAAAAATGAGATCATGCATATAGTAATTATGAATTTACTTCATTATGAATTATTTTATGATTATCCATTATATATTTATAATGATATTATATCTAAATGTGATTCAATCCCTTTTTTGATTAAACTAAATTATTTTTTGATACTATTTATACCATATAGATAATTCCTTATAAAATCATAATCGAAAAATTATTTAAATTGAATTTATTTTTAGTTATATAGATTTAGATATTTATTATGAATATTTATTGATGAAATATTCCAATTTAAATTACTAAAAAAGACCATCTATACATACCCATAATTTTTTCCTTTTCCGAAAATCTTATAAGTGTACTATGAATGATATGTTAGGACATGATTGATAGAACAATGATAATATAAAAAATTATGATTTAATTTTTTTCCAATATACTAGATGAATCATGAATGTAACGTTTCTACAATGAATACTAAAATATCTAGTCATTTATGATTTGATAAATTATATAATTTTCCAATGTAGCAATGGAACCTTCATCTTTGGACTACTATGGTATGGGTCATTACAAATTCTGTTCATGTATCAAAGTATTTCAATATGCTATATTTAAGGATTTTTTTAAATATAAACAATCCTAAATACCCAATATATAGGTATAATATTTTTATGTATTCTTTATTGGATGATCTATTGATACATAAATTATATAAACTATTGTTTTACATAATGTAGTGTCTGATTGAAAAAAATAATTATATTACATGTTATCAAAAGAATAATCTCAATTGAAGGGATATTTAATGGAAGATATGGAGTCTATATATAATACATATTTTAAGATATTAATAGATATTTATCGTGGTTTATTATTGATAGGTATTATGTGAGAATACTATAGGAATCTAATATTTGAACACACGATTGAAAAATATAATTCTTGAAAAAGATTCAATGGTAAATTTAATGTTATAATTTTATAAAATGTGTTTATAGTTAACTATGTTTATAATTTTATTTATATATTGTTCTATAAAAACCATAGTGTTGGTGCCCATTTCTATTCTAATGATATTCCACTCTTTGTAATTGATATGTATTTTGTAAATGAGGCTAGATATATCTAATTTATAGGCCTTTATTGGAATGATATTGGTGATGAAAATGTTATATTAGGAATTAATATTTTTATGAATCCAAATTTTAATTTATTAAAATAATAACTATACTATGAATTTTTGGATGTGTGTGATTAAATTTATTTGTCAAAACAAATTCCCATATTATTTTTTGGAGTATGATTTTATTATATCTTGTTAGGTAAAATTTATAACTTGAATATACAATTGTTATTGATTGTCCTAGGTAATTTATGATTAGTAAATTTCAAGGTACTTATTATATTATATGAATAATTGAAATGTATTCATTTAATAAATTTAATAAACTGTTCGATATAGTAAAAAGAGTACTCAAATATTTAGTGGGTACAATTAATTACTATATATGTCCTAGTGGAAGCCCATGTTGTGTGGTTTTTATAATACATTTTTGGGAAATTAATCAAGTGTTTCACCCTTTTATGCATTATTTTTATTTCTAAACATGGAGGTAGGATTATATTTGTTTTATTGATGAAATAAAATTACATAATCATCTCCACATTTGTGTTAATGTGTATTAAATTAGAAACTATTAGTATAGTGGAATTTATTAGGTCCCTTTTATCAAATCTATCATTGCATCTAATGCTAATGTCTCAAATATCATTAAATTATGATACTTATTAAAACCATGCTATGGAGTATAATATAACATATAATGAAAAATAAACACACAATTGTCTCATAAATAGATATTTCAGGAAGTTTATAAAAGATATAATCAATACATTGGTATTTGAAAAATAATGCTAAATATTGGTTGATAAAATTACAAAAGGACTCCTATGGTAGTTAGTGTAACAATATTTATCAGGGATGGGGTTGAAGTAGTTTTTTAAATTATGTATTGAGAGTATCCTAATAAGATATGTGACAAATTTATTTTTATATTCTTAATGTAGGTAAATCAAACCTCTATATGTATAAAACACCTAAATTTCATTAATACCTTCTCAAATTGTATTTTCTCCAACTTGAAAAGGAATGTGAGATTAAAACATGTAATAAGACATGGATATCAAAAAAAATATAAACCTAAGATCGAATTTTTGTCAACCTATATGAATGTAGGAGTTGGGCCACTCCAACGAGTTTATAATATTTTTCTATATGTTATTCGTGAATATTGAAAACATAAATGGATATAATATTATATATTAATAGATAAAAAACCATTAAAATAAAAATTATTTGGGTAATATTATTCCAGTTGATAATAAAAATTATATGTAAAATGTTTTTTATACTTGTTTTCTATTAATATTTGAATTGTAATTACTGTTTCGTGGTTCAACTCCATAGATATAATAATTATGAATTCTTTTTCCAAGATGGTAAGATAATTAATTTTAAAAATTTATTTATAAATATATTTTGAATATTTGACATTTTAAATATATTTGAAAATTTTATTTACTTAAAAGGTTAAAATATATTAGTTTGAAACCCATATTGAGAATGGGATGGAGTTCAGTCCCATTGATTTAGGGAAACAATTTATCACTTTTTATAAATGATAATATTCTAATAAAAATATCTGGTGGACAATGCCCAACACCATCCAGGTGTGCACACCTTAAAGGCTATGAATACCAAATGTGGTATTATTATTTCATACCATCCACTTCTAACACTTCATAAAAATAATATTCAGAGGAAATTATATACATTTATGAATAATGGGTATGTAAAACTAGTTCACACTCTATCCAAATTTGGAATGTCCTATGTTTCTTCTAAGATAAAATAAAAAGTATTATCGAAAATGTTCATATAATTTGGTGGGATCTAATTGATACACCCTATCATTTCATATAAGTGATCTAGACCATATTTTTAAAATATTTTATTTGATGAACATGATTAACTATTGATAATACATACACCTAAAAATAGTTATGTACCAAATTTCAATGGTTAGGTTTGATTATAAGAATTATTAAATTTATTCCAATAATATAGAGTCTATATCAGTTGACAATCATTTAATCTATTACAATCAGTACAGTTCCTTCTTTTATAGTGTGATTCATATTAGGTGTTATATAACATTCAAAATCATGTATTTATTTCATAATAAAAATATCATTCCCTTAAAATTCTTATTAAAAATATTTTTCAAATTGTAATCCCATAAATGTACAAGTGATTATTAATGAGATGGAATTTAATAGTTATAATTCATCAAAACATTAATGTAAGAACATTTTATTTTATACCTTGCATGAGACAAAACAGTAAGTTCATAAGGGGATATAATATACTGAGACATTAAAATACATTTAATATTTGAAATAAATTGTTATGACCAAGAAATTTCACTGAATTTTTTTTCTTAAATACTTTGGAATTTTACGAGTCCGTAGTTTCTAACAGTGCATGATTCTGAGGCCCGGTGTGCCCGAAATCATTTTCTGAGGTTTTGTTCATGTATAGATAGTATGAGTACATGCATGTTTTTATATCTTTTTAACCGGTGCTCAGAATTGAAATCTAAGAGGACCAATGAACTTGCAGTTCCAGTATTCACCTAAGGGGACCATTACTGTAGTTTCATTTGGTTGGGAGGAGAATTTATAGTTTGATGATTTATAATAAATTAAATAAAATTGTTCTGTACACAATTTTATTGTTATGGGGTGGTTATTTCCTCCAAGGAGGAGTTGGAGTTGGGGCCCACATCCCACATAACCTCCCATGGGAGAATAATGTTTATGTGGACCATATGAACCTATCCCCCAAAATCCCCCATTAAACTCTCCTAAAACCACCCCATTGATGTGGTTAAACCCTCCACATTCCACCCTCTTCTCACGAATGTGTCAACAAACTCTCCATTAATGAACAATTAATTTATTGGATTCTCTAATATTTGATTTATTTTTAATTTCATGGCATCATTATAATTTTGGAGAGACTATTATTTATTTTGGGCCTTGGAAAATATTCTGTGGAAAAGGCTTGGGAGAATTCACATTCTCCACTGAAGAACTCGAGAAAGTACTCTCTCGACTAAGAACATCTTCCATGAAGAATATCACCAAATGACTAGCGACCTTTTTCCTCCGATGATGATGGAATTATATCTGTCCTACATGACACCGTCTTCCGCAACGCCAGACCTCTACAACACTTGTATTTCATGGCCTGTTATATTTTATATGGTTAATATAATACACATTGACATGTATTATCATGAATACCTTTATTATCATGATATTATAAAGATTATTTAATTTTATTAATTAATGAATATTATGATTCAAATGTTTCAATGTTTTATGGTACATTTTGTAATGTTTACGATTAATTTCCAGATGAAATTTTTTAATAATACTTCAATGGAATTTCCATTCATTGATGCATAATTTATTTAATTGAAAATAATTTATTATATATGGAGTATATAACACCACATTGACTTGTAAAATCATCACAAATACATTCTTCATGTTATTTTGACATTTAATTTGTATTATTTCTTCATATGTGATTCGAGATGAAAGTTACAAAGTAGAAAATAATTTCATAACCCAGTTTATTTTCATTGTGTTATATTAATTCTTCATTGTTTTTAATAATATATGACTATGTGGGTAATAAATTATTAATATTTATAGTTTTATTTATAATTTTTTATGTGGATTTACATTTGAAACACATTATCAATCCATTGGTTGATTCATGAATCAATTTTATGAACATTTCATGTGTTAGTTTCGCAATATTATTTTTTTAAAGAATGATTATACATTATATTAAATTAGAGGAAATTATTTTATCACTATATAATAAATCATTTCATATTAATATACTCTATTAATTCATGATCATTTCCATGTAGTAGTACCATTTTAAAACGTATTGGTTATTAATATGTTTCAGAAAATATTTTTAAGAAAACCTTACATCATTTATCACTTTAGTTAGAGTTCCATTTTTCTTCAAAAATATATATTTTCTATAAATGTTTCCAAAAATGTTTTTATCCATTAAAAAAACTTTTTATCAATGAAATTATTAAACTTTTTTCTTTTAACAATGTTTTCAATGTAATCTTAATGTCCTATTCTGAACAAAAAACTTTTCTAACATTTTTTCCCTAAAATTGGACTATTATATTACATCATACAACATGTATAGATTTACGTAATGATATTTATTTTAATCCTCCATTGAAAATTCGAATGTTTACCTTTTTATGATTTTTTTTTAAAATTCATTTTTAACGAAAACAGTATTCCACTTTTTTTTCAAATAAAAAAAATATTCTCCCCAAATTCACATTAAAATATATTTTTATAGGATTCGAATTCATCTATGAAAAATATTTTTATTTATTCTTTAATAGGGATATTTTTTATACTATCATTATTCACCCTCCAGATGGTTTATGATCCATTTAGCTAAGGATAGTATTCATATTCACTTCCATGATTCCTTTATTAGTCTCCATAAAATATTTAATTTCCTTTTATCATTAAACAATTAATTTTATTTAATTATCCAAATCATTTATAAGAGATAGGTTGATTTCATGAACCATATATAAATTTTACATATGGTGTCATATTTGATAGTTAATTGACTATCTAGATAATTATTTATAATTACTTATTATTTATTCAATACGGGTAATTAATATGAAATAAAATTTATTTAGATTATTTGAAATTAGAAATGATTTGGACCGGAATTTATAGGTTGGTCCTAGACATTATGTAGCCCCTAAATTCACCAATAGGTTCTCATGAGAAAAATAGTTCTTCAAATTATAATGGTTTCTACATATAGGTTTAAATCGTCTTATTACTGGTCTTGACGGTATATCATGTCATGTGGATGAGTCATGAAATCAAATTAATAATAATTTCCTCCTTTTAGATTCATTTATTATTTAACCAAGATAATATTCATCGACATATTGATATATTAATTTCATTTTTCTTTCATTGATTAAGTGGAATTTTTTCTCATTTTCTCACCTACCCATATTAATTTTTTCCTTCTCCACTTATTATAGTTGAATGTGTTTCCATATAATTACCTTTCAAAAATAAATATAAACTTATTTATCATATTATTGATATCATGTAATGTGTTTTTAGTTATCTACCTTTCTATTTTATTATTCTCATAGATTCATTGTAGCTTCTATTGTAGTTTACCATTACTAATCATTTGATCTCACCGTTATTTAGTTTCCTTTACACTGGATTCACTAAATATTACTATGAAATATATTAAAAAATAATATACATGGAATGGAATTATTATCTTTGAAAGTAAATTTATTTAATTTGTTTATTAATATGTAAAATGAGACTCATGTATTAATCTGGTTTACTATGACTGAAACACTATTCAGTCTTTTGGGATGTGATTTACTTGAATATTATTCTAATGAAATTGTAGACTGACATGGTATCTAGTATTTCAATGGTCGAGTAGCTACAGTTTATGTAATATTAATTTTAGTATTATACTCATGAACTAGATTTAGGAAATCAAAATTTAGCTTATGTAGCCCTATCATTGAATTCGGGGAAATGTATAGAATAACATTATATAATTTTACTATAGAAGATATTATATGGGGATTTCCCATAATAAATTCATTTATGGATACAATAATTGAACGTGGAATTTTCACAGACGTACCTCTGATTAATAACATCAAAGAGGTGCATCGAGCTAAACTTGATCATAACCACATACACAAGAATGAGCCTTATAATGCACCCAATTCGACTCTCCTCATGGATATTCATAGTATGATTGACATTTTTTGACACATTATTAATTATTTAAATATTTAAGGATATAAATTGACCTATTTAAAACCAATGGTATCTTAGATTTAATGTAAATTAACATTATTTAGATATCCTAAAAATTATTATATGTTTTCCTCTATATCATAATTCATGCCCACACTAAGGTTTTTAGTTATAAGAAATTACGACATCTAATTGATAAACCATAGATTGTAGAAGTACCTATGATGAAATAAATGGAATAAGTATTTATGTATTATGGTTTTATTTAAAAATAAATTTATTGAATAAATTTTATTGGTGTACATCAAATTTATTTTCAAAATTATATTAATATGTTTATATAAAACGAAAACCTATATTCTAGGTGACAACCAATCATGTTTAATAAGTCCATGGATCCTGAACCCCTGACCTAATTATTATATGGTTTTCAAGAAAACAAATCACATGCGGAAGGTCGTGGTTAATTTTCTATAGTTTTTAGTCGAACTATTTGACATATAAATGTTAGTGATGAAACTGTACAAAATCTTTTTAGTCTTTGAGATTAATTTATTAACAATATTGGATTTAGAGAATATTAAGTGATAAATTTAAATATTTTTCTCTCTTTTATGGGCCTTACGATCATTTAAATGAATATTTATATTTCTTTGAGGATAAAAGTAAATTTTGGGATTCCCATTTCGTAATGTAAGGGATATATTATAATTTGATCGAGGAACAAAAAAAATATTTAATTTCTTATACATTTTGATTGTTTATTATCTATGTAAATATCCATATATTTATATTATGTAAATTAAATTCTCTACATGATAATAGGATCATAAAAAATATTTCCCAAATACGTTATTTTTTGTTTGTCTAATGGACTTATAAATCATCACATATTTATGCTTTTAGACCCTCATCATTCCATTTATCATTAACATATTTGTAATAAATGACCTCAACTAGTCCAAATAAATATTTATTCTTTTCTAAAATGAATGAATCTCTACAGTACATGAATTTTCTATGACATGGAGACCGTTTTATATGTTATACTATGTGACCTTTTTACTTCCCATCATTAATATTCTAGAGGATTACCCATAAGTCCTTCTCACGATTTCGGATTTTAATCATATAAAATATAAAACTATATATCACCAAAATTGTATTTAAATTAAAAGGATTAAAATTTATTATGTTGTGGATAATTTAGTGCCCCAAAAATCAAGAGTATTAACATTGTATTGGATTTCATGTATAATATGAAACACCCAAAGTGTAAGGGAATAAAATAACCCGAGACATTAAACTATATTTACTATAATATATAAATATAATTTCTGATATATCATGCAATCACACTAATATTGAGTAATCATTTGTCTCACATAATAATGAGTTTCCTCAATGGCCTGCATTTCACGCAAGATATTGTTTTACAGAACAACAATATATTAATAAAATATTATTATTTAATATTATATGATATAACATAGATGTTAAAATATATTTTATGAATAGTATTAAATAAATTATTAAAATATATGGTATACCTAAATAGAAAATCAATTCATTACTTAATATTAATTAAAAATAAACATATGAAACAATTGAATATAAAGGGAATGATTTTATAGAAACCTATTTATATAACAACAATGAAATTTTATCATAATATATTAAATTAATTTATATTTTGGAAATATATTAATGAAATATATATGATTAATATTCAGTAAAAAAGATTTAATTTGTCCAATACATTTTTCTGGCATAATAAAAGAAAATCCCAAATTGTATACATAAAATCCTATATTTTTATAATGGAAATAATAAAAAAATTAATGGATAACCTATTTTAAATTCAATTTTTGGAATTTTTATTGATTATTTATATAAAAATGAATTTAATATTTGATATTGAGGCATAAAAAGTAGATAATTTTAGTTTTATGTTCTTTTTTTGTGACTTTCAATTCTATGATCAATATTGAAAAATACTAACTTTTAAAATTAATTTCTATTTTAATTAATTTATATAGTGAAATTATAAACTTAAGTGTATTTAAATATTAAATATAGATATTTTTATTAATTAATCCAATTTATGTAATTGGAATCAATATCACATTGAAATTGGATATAAAAACATCTCAAACATTTGAATGACTTCACATTAATACACTGAATTGTAGTTCGTTCTATAGGATTAATTTCGAACTAATTTATACAACTTATGTGATTGGAATTTGTAAAAATTCATACAATATTTTTAATAAGAATAAATTATAATTTCTAATAATTTCTTCTTAGTTTTTTAGAAAAAAATTAGTTAATGCTATAAAATTTAATTATAATGATTAAAAGAAAAATTAAATTAACATGGGTAAAACCATAATCATAAGAGATAAAAAAACCTAGAAACACATCCAAAATCCATTATCTGACCATATTTTGAATATGTACTCCATTTTATGAAATTTGATGCATTATTGGAGCCACATTATGGAATGGCATGGACCTCCCCGGTCCATTCCATTGTGAAAATGTGGTGTTAGAGGTGTTCTAGAAGGTTAAAGTGGCTTGGGGTGTGTTTGGGTGGATAATTAAGGAACATTAAAGGGTAATAGTTTTCTCAAGGTTGGAGAACATTTTTCCAAAAATATGTGGCCAAATCGTGCAAGGCTAGTCTTAGAGGTAGTGGCTAACGCACAGTTAGCACATGGTTTGTCTAACTGTATAGACAAACTGTGTGAGGAATATTTGATGAGGAAGAAGATAACACATAGTTTGGGCACATTTTGTTAAACTGTGTTGACTAACCATGCATGCACCTAAGGTTAGATCCTAAAATTGTGTATCTAACTCGTTTTGCATTTAATCGCATCGTTTAATCTCCTAAGTGGCCATATCTCAAGATTAATCTCCCTTGAAAGTTAGAAAACCACTCCCAAGCATTTTGGAGGCAATCCAGAGGATTCCCTTCACGATCCGGAGCTGGTTTCTTGAGGTATGTGATCGTTTTTGTTTGGTTTCTTAGATCTACAAAGATCTACTCCTCCTCTTATCTCAGGATCTTATATGTACGCCCGTTATGGGTAGATCTATGTGTGTGGATTTATATTATGATGAGCTTTGGTCTTGGTTGTGTTAGGAGAAGTGATCTAGGGAGGATCCTTGGTGAATCAGCCCTGTCTTCTTGGGCGTTCGTCGATCGTTGTGGTTTCCGTCAAAACCGTTGAGGTAGGTGATTAGATGATTCTCAAATTGTTTATGTGAAATCATAGAGTTATCATGATTTGGCCTTTGGATCATAATGGAATTGGCCTAATTAAATTCTTGAACCAGATTAAAATAATTGGTTTGATCGCATGTTGTTTCTCTGTACCGTGATAACGGTTTGCCACATGATTTTCTAGATAGTGTGATATATATTCCTTTCCTGTTAGTTTGTTGTTCTTGATGAAATTTATAAATAATGAAAAGCCGAAATTAATTGATAATAAATAGGCTAAAGATAAAGAGGCATGTAAATGAATCCAGTTGTTGTTTTGGATGTTCTTCCAGCGTGGTGTTAATCAAATTTAGGTTGATGTTGTGTTTATTTCAGTTGGTTGGTAAACATGAAATCTATAAGTGCTAGTTTTTTGAAGGCCAGATTCCTTATTAAAGGGCCAAGAGCCCAAATTGATGTGAATTTTTTTCCTGAAGCTTGTACAGTGATGTGACCCTGGGAGGCTGTTGTGATATGTAGGGGCATGGAGGCCTTGTGGTTGTGGTAGCGGATATAACCTAGAGTGGTGAGATGCATCACCTTATGCATGTGGGTGTCCTGGAGGACACATGGGATGATGGAATGGGATGGATGTGGTTTTTGGATGTTTGTGGTTTCTTTGGTTGTTTATTTTCTTTTCTTTTACCCATTGCTCAAGGAATATGGTCTTGCTTACCCTTCTATAGAAAGTGGCGAAGACACATGGGGTATGCCATGTGCTTTCCGTGTTTAACCTCTACAGTGAGAATGGGTCTACGCTCTTACTATAGGCGCTAGAGACTCGACGGGTAGTACATCTACTCACTGTGTTCAGCCACTTGTGTTTAGTAGCGTAGGATGATTTTCTAGAATGTCTGGGAATATGGGAAAGTAATTTTGTAATGAATGTTTGAGTAAATAATGTTCACCCTTGGGGATGGAGATACAGGAACAAAATGATGAGGTTGTAACTTTGAAGGAACATTTTTCTTTTGGAGTGATTTTGTTGAATTTAATGTGGATTTTCTCATGTTTAATAAATTTTGGATGTATTAATTAACATACAGTTGAACTGATAAAAATTGAATGAGGAAATCTAATAAATCCCTTTAAATGGTTTTGTTCTTATAGGATACCTAGTATTAGAAGTGGAAGCCTGATGTCCGAGAGACAATAGATGTTGTTGTGTCTAAGACTAGGTTATTCCCATAGTGTGGTTTTTAGATATAATATATTCTGTACATTTTGTGTTTCTATACGGTACTACACCCTCTCAGTAAGGGGAATGGGTACCTTAGGAATTCTGAGCCATGGGTGGGTGTTTTCCCCAACATTCCAATGGGAGGGTGAATGGCTGACTACCCCCATTGACCCCACTCTATTCTCTTGGTAGATACATGTTACATTAGTAATAGTGGTTTGTTATCCCCATATTTATGTGTATAGGGTTGTAATGGCTTGTGGTTATTCACACACATATGTTCTGGATATAGTATCCTATGATCTACTAGAGGTGAAACATGTATAGGCTGTGATGTATTGAGGATCCTTACTCAGTGTATGGGCTGTAATTGATTGAATTATAATACCCGACGTATGATACATGTTATGAGAGATGTGGTGGCTCCCAGAAACTACTTGGTTACTTTTGGTTGTGAGGATGGTGTGGTGCTTCACCCAGGTGTCTGCAGGCAAGCCTTTGTGGTGCATGTGGTGCAGTTTTTGGAGCTTAGCCCAGGTGTATTCAGGCAGGCCTTCAGAGAGATATATATATGACTTATATTGTTGGGGAAAAGTGCAAACCAGTGGGGAAGAATTATTGGGGTACCCTTTGTATTATTTATCATATGTTATTTTCTTGTATGCATTAATTGGTGAGATTATCCACTGTGAGGTTGGGAACATGGTATACCTATTTAGGTGATTAGTTAGTTTCACTTGATGTTCACTGTGATTTATTATGCTTTCCTTACTTTTTCCCGAGAGGCTTCGGGTAGGATCTTACTGAGTATACTATTATACTCACCCAACACATATATAAATTGTTTTTCAGGACTCTTGGAGAAGGTTGAAGATCAAGCTAGTTACTAAAAGCTTGTGGTTGGAGGAGCTGTTCAGGCTTGTGGTCGCTGCTATTTTACTTTCTTTTGGGTACTTGTTGTTTTCCCTTCCAGTTGAAGTACCTTTTCATGGAATTTCATATATGTACTTGGATTTCTTTTATAATTCAGTTCTTAGTTGGAGTTGATTGGTGTCTATCTTATCATTCTCTTCCACATGTGTTCTCTTAGAGGGTAATACCCCCCATTTGTGTGTTTATTATACCCTTAGTGCTAGTCGCCAACCCAGGGCCTACTAGAGGCGGGACAAGGGGGTCATTTCTCCCTTCTCACATTTTTGGACAAGGAGGGGTACACTTTGTGGGGAGGGGTTCGTGAAAGAGTGGTATTAGAGGTCTGGTTGAGGGATATGATGGAATTTAGAGTTTGGAACATGTGAGGATGCATGGGTTGGTAGGGAAACAATGTCAATCATGTTTAGAAAGTGAGGTAATCACTGGATACTGGCTGATACATAGGAGTTTGGGGCCCTCTATGATCTGATGTACAAACCATTAAGTTAAAAATGAATACTAAATAAGGTGATACTAGTTTCAAGGTAGAGACCTAGGAAAGGATCATGCACCATTCTTCCTTGTGCCTGTTTTTGAATGGGTAGACCTTGGGATTTGTTAACCTAAAATGAATAAAAATAAAACAATTAATTAATAAATGTCGATTATTCCATATTCAATGATTATGAGGTCTAAGTGTTTTTCATTTTGAAGGTATGGCTCCAGGTCGACATCCTCATCAGTTTTGCATAGAATATGTCTAGAAGGTCATCGTAGGGAAGAGGAGGATGACGAAAACACTTTAAGGAATACAATCTGAGAGTTTTAGTGCCAGAGTTTGTAGAAGTACGAGGGCTCTGTTTTAGATGCAGTCACGAAAGACTGGTTGGAGGAGTTTGAGATAGGCTTCAGTTTAATCCATGCTTAGAAGGAGCATTGGGTGTCCTTTGATGTGACGATGCTGCGTGGAGCAGAACGACTGTGGTGGTTCTTATTCCTTGAGGATCGTGAGGAGTTAGTGATCCCATGGGAGGAGTTCCGAAACAAGTTTATAGTCGAGATCCTTTCCTCGATTGTGAAGGCTTCTAGTCACCAAGAGCTTCTTACCCTTTGACAGGGGAGCTCTACTGTTCGAGAGTTTTAAATCTGTTTTAGGAACCTTTTACGATATGGTTTGGACCTATTACTAGATGTGGAGGCTAGGGAGAGGCATTTTGATGAGTCTTTGCATCCATATATCTAGCGCCAGGTCACCCCATTTATGCTGAATACATATCATGAGGAGCTGGAAAGGGAAGAGGTTGTCGAGAGGAATTTCTCTAGGATAGGATCATCATGATTGGGGGATTGTCATGATCCCTCATGATGCAGAGCTGTGGTCTGGGGTTCCCATTTTTCAGGGCAGAAGGGTTTCCGTTCAGCCGGGGTTAGGTCCCAACCCTTCACATCTCGTTTCTATGGAGGCAGAAACTCTAAGGTCTATGCCAAGGGATCAGGCGATTGTGTTTCATGTGGAGGTCGTGGCCATCAGCAGCGGGAGTGCCCGTCCATTCATAGCGGTCATCATGCACCGGGAACTACGCTACAGGTTCCTCATTTGAGGCAGTTCCGGATGAGGCAGCAGAAGCCAGTTTCACCAGCTTTAGATCAGCAGAGGGGAGATGGGGAAGGTAGGGGACAACCACATGATGGTCCCCATCTCCAGAGATAAGATCGTGGTCATGGTGGTGGTCCTCATCGGGGTTAGAGAGGCCATAGAGGAGGTTGTGGTATACTCCATGCTCTAGGGTTTCCATCACCAGATGATCCAGATGTCAGTAGCAGTACCCATTGCTTGTTTTCTACCTTGGTGTAAGCCTTATTTGATTCGGGGGCGACACACTCCATTATATCACATACCCTTTTCTATGCTTTGGGACTTGAGGTAGAGAGGCTTCCAGTGCCCATGGCGTTGACTACGCCAATTGGAGGTCGAGCTGCCTTGTTTGAAGTATGTAAATACTGTGAGGTAGTGTTGGGGCAACACTGCTCTTGGGGGGATTTCCAATGTTTACGAATACAACCATATAATTTCATCCTCAGCATGGATTGGTTGTATTCGGTGCAGGATATCATGGATTGCTTCAGGAATAAGGACATTTTCATTGGTGTGGATAGAGATCCAGTGGTGTTTGTTGGTGAACGAGATCCTCAGATGGGTTATAGGCGAGTTCTATCCTTATCGTCCATGGTGGCTGAGATGATGATGAGTTCTTCAGAGGTTCATTAGTTTCCATTTCATAGGGTCGTAGAGGAGTACCCTGATGTCTTCCCAGAAGTGGATGTAGCATTTCCTCCTCCACGAGTTATTGATTTTGGGATCGAGCTACATCTAGGAGCTTCTATTATCACTATGTCTCCATATAGGATGGCCCCTTCTGAGTTACAAGAGCTGCGTATACAGATTGATGGTCTATTGCAGTACAGTTTTTTTCGACCAAGTCTGTCCACATGGGGTGCACCCGTTCTGTTCGTGAAGAATGCCGACGACAGTATACGGTTGTGTGTTGATTATCTTCACTCAAACAAAGTGAAAATAAATAATCTCTATCCTATTCTATGGATTTATGATTTATTCGATCAAATGAAGGGAACAAGTTGGTTCTCAGGGATTGAATTGCGGCCAGGATGTCATCAGATGATTTTGAAGGATGAGGATATGCCGAAGACTGCTTTCTGTTGTCATCTTGGGAATTATGAGTTCATTTTAATGCCGTTTGGTATGACGAATGATCCAGCTTTTATCATGGGTTTGATGAATGTTGTGTTCCATGAGTTCCTGGACATGTTCTTGGTAGTTTTAATCGACGACATCCTTGTGTACTCCACATCTTATGTGGATCTTGCAGAGCTTCTACGAACTGTTTTTGGAGTTCTTCGATGGCATCAACTATTCGGAATGTTGTTGAAGTGTGAGTTTTGGGCCTGAGAAGTCTGTTTCTTGGGAAATGTTGTGCCCCAATAGGGAGTAGCTGTGTATCCATCGAATATTGAATCAGTGGTGTCTTGGGAAGCTCCCAAGACAGTGTTAGAGGTGTGAAGTTTCCTTGGTATTGCATGCTAATACAGGAGGTTCGTATCCAATTTCTCACGGGTTGCGACTCCTTTGAGAGCTTTTACCAGGAAGGATCAGGCTTTCATATGGACTGATTAGTGTCAGGATGTTTTCGATTATCTAGAGGATATTTTATTAAGTGCTTAAATGCTTTGTCCTCCATCTGAGGGAGTTTAGTTTGATGTTTTATGTGATGCTTCATATCTAGGGTTAGGCTGTGTTCTCATGCAAAAGAGGTCAGTTGATTCTTATGGGTCTCGGTAGTTGCATCCCCATGAACGCAACTATACCACCCATGATCTTGAGTTGGCATCTGTGGTGTTTTCTCTGAAGATGTGGAGACATTACCTCATTGGTGAACACTTTATGGCTTTAACTAATCATAATAGTTTTAGGTATGTTTTCTCCTTGTGTGACTTGAGATTACTACAGTGTCTATGGATGGATTTATTATAGGAATACGACTTCGAAATATCATATACACCTGGAAAAGGGAATGTTGTGGCTGATGCACTGATCCGAAAGTCACGTAGTGATGCTGTGCGTGAATCTGGTGATTACTGGAGGGTAATGTAAGAACTGTCCTCATTACATCTTGACATGGAAGAAGTCATAGGTATAGGTTTTCTTTTTTATATGACGATATAGTCATCCCTGGTGTAGAAGGTGGAAGATTCCCAGTTGGGGGATCTTGAGGTGGAGTTCTGGAGAGACCTTGTTGTTTGTTGTGAGGCCCCAGATGATTGGTCTAAGGATGAAAACACAGAGAGTTGTACCATGGAAGGATTTTTATTCCCTTGGCAATAGGTGATATGGTCCTCAGAGAATTCAATGGTTCTCCTTTAGAGGTGCATCCTGGTGTGTCAAAGATGTACCGATCCATGATGAGTCAGTTTTGGTGGCCTGGGCTATAGCATGCGGTTGCAGAGTTTGAGTCTCGATGTTTAGTCTTCTAGAAGGTGAAGGCCGAACACCTTGTTCCTGGTGGCCTTCTCCAGCCATTAGATATTCCTCAGTGGAAGTGGGAGGACCTCTCAATGGAATTTGTTACTTGTTTACATAAACTTCCAGGAGGTTATGATGCTATTTGGGAGGTACTGGATCGTTTAACGAAATTAGCTAACTTTATAGATATAAAAGAGTCATGCTCAGTGGACGTTTTGTCGAGGCAGTATCTGCAGGAGGTGGTGAGACTTCACGATGTACCTCGGACGATCATTTCTAATCGAGATCCTCGGTTTACCTCAAGTGGGTGGAGAGGTCTCCAACATGCTTTCGGTTCTCAGCCATGCCTTATCACTGCTTTTCTTCCTCAAACGGATGGCCAGACGGAGCAAACCATCCAGACTCTCAAAGACATGTTATTCTCTTGTGTTCTTGATTTTGGAGGTTCATGGTTGAGGAACATATCATTGGTGGAGTTTTACTAAAATAATAGTTTCCCATCCACCATTAGTTTGGCGCCGTTTGGAGCATTGTATGACTGGCCTTTCCGTTCTCCGTTGTGCTGGACTGGGGTCTGAGAGTCAATAATTCTCAGACCCAAACTAGTTCAGAATACAATAGAGATGGATCAGGTGATTCGTGAGAGGAATAAGGCAGCGCAAGATCATCAGAAATCATATGCTGATAAAAGGTGGATACCCTTAGAGTTTAAGGTTGGGGATCATGTGTTTCTAAAGGTGACTCCCCATCATGGGAATCAAAGGTTTTGTCGTGGGAGTAAGCTTTCTCCCTGTATTTTTGGGAATTTTGAGGTTTTATCTCATGTTGGGGCTGTGGCATATCGAGTATCACTTCCCCCATAGATGAGTCAGATACATGATGTTTTCCATGTATCACAGCTCCAATGTTATCTTCATGATGACTCTCACATCATAAATTGGGGAGAGATCAATGTTGATGGTGATACAACTTCTGAGGAGCGACCTATGGAGATCCAAGACTGCTAGGAGAAGCTATTGCATGGGAATTCTATCACCATAGTTCGTGTCTTTTGGAGACATGGTGTCTTGGAGGAGATTACCTGGGAACGTGAGTCATAGATGGGTGTCCAGTACCCCAATTTGTTTGAGGCTTAATTCTATTCATGTATCGTTGAAACTTGTATGGTTATGAAACATTCATGTTTATGAGATGGCTCCCTTTGTTCCATTTGTGGATCGCTCCCTGTTTCGAGGTATCTCGAGGGATGGTTATTCAGACCCTGTTTCATTTTTTTAGGATGGTTTTGGATTCTCGAGTAGGAGAATTTTTTGAGAGATATCGGATGTAATGACTCGAACATCTGTGGTCCATTCCTTTGTGAAAATATGGTGTTACAGGTGTTCTAGAAGGTTTTGGTGTCTTGTGGTTTGTTTGGGTGTACATTTAAGGAATGCTAAAGTGTAATAGCTTTCGCACGGTTGTAAAATTGTTTTCTTAAACTGTGCGGCCCAACAGTGCAAGGCTGGTCTTGGATGTAGTGGTTAATGCATGGTTAGCACACGATTTGTCTAACCGTGTGGACTAACCATGCATGCACTTAATGTTATATCCTAAAATTGTGGATGTAACTCCTTTTTCCTATAATCACATCATTTATTCTCCTAAGCAGCCATAACTCGGGATTACTCTCCCTTGAAGTTTAGAAAACCTCTCCCATGAATTTTGGAGGCGATCCGGAGGCTTCTCTTCGGGAATCGAAGCCGGTTTCTTAAGGTATGTGATCATTTTTGTTTGGTATCTTAGATCAACCTAGATCTACTCATCCTCTTCTCTTGTTATCTTATATCTACGCCCGTTATGGTTAGATCTATGTGTTTGGATGTAAATTATGATAATATTTGGTCTTGGTTATGTTAGGAGAATAGATCTTGGGAGGATTATTGGTGAATCGGCCTGTTCTTCTTAGGAGTTCTTCGACCGTTGTGGTTTCCGTAAAAACTGTCGAGGTAGGGGATTCGTGGCTTCTCCAATTGTTTATGTGCAATCATAGAGTTATCATGATTTGTCCTTTAGATCACAATGGAATTGACCTAATTTAATAGTTGAACCGTATTAAAAGAATTGGTTTGATCACATGTCATTACTTTGTACCATGATAACAATTTGCCTCTTGATTTTCTAGATATTGTGATATCTATGCCTTTCCTGATAGCATGTTGTTCTAGAAGAAATTGATAATGAATGTAAATCTAGAATTAATAGATAATTAATTGGATAAAGTTAAATAGTCATGTAAATGAATCCAGTTATTGTTGTTGTGGATGTTGTTCCAGCTTGGTGTAAATCAAATTGAGGATGTTGTTGTGTTTAATTTAGTTGGTTGGTAAACCTAAAATCTGTTAGTGCTTATTGTTTGAAGGTCGGATGCCTTGTTAAAGGAGCAAGTGACCAAATTTATGTGATTTTTGTTTTCTTGCTGCATGTGCGATCATGTGACCCTAGGAGGGTGTTGTGATATGTGGGGGCATGGTGGCCTTGTTGTTGTGGTAGCGGATGACACCTAGAGTGGTGAGATGCATCGGATTATGCATGTGGGAGTCGGGTAGGACACCAAGGATGATGGAATGGGATGGATGTGGTTGTTGGATTCTTGTGGATTCATTGGTTGTTTATCTGCATTGCATTTCCCAACTACTCAAGGTAGCTGTTTATTCATACCCTTCATTATAAAGGGGCGAAAACATGTAGGGTATGACACGTGCTTTCTGTGTTTAGCCTCTCCCGGTAGAATGGGTCTACGCTCTTGTTATAGGCATCATAGACTCGACGAGTAGTACATCTACTCACCGTGTTGAGCCCCATGTGTTTAGTAGCATATGATGATTTTATAAAATGTCTGGGAATATGGGAATGTAATTCTGTACTTAATGCTTGAACAATTAATGTTAACCCATGGGGATGGAGATGCTGGAACATGATGATGAGGTTATAACTTTGAATGAACATTTGACTTTGGGAGTGATGTTGATGAATTTAATGTGGTTTTTCTCATTGTTAATTAATGTTGTAAGAACTAATTAACGTAAAATGGAATTGATAAAAAGTTAATGAGGTAATCCAATAAATCCCTTTAAATGGTTGTGTGCTTATAGTATAACTAGTCTTAGATGTGGCTGCCCGGAGTCTGAGAGACATTAGCTGCAGGTGGGTCTAAAACTAGGTTATGTCTATATTGTGGTTGTGAGTTATAATATATTCTGTACTATTTGAATTTCTATATGCTACTCCACCCTGTCAGAAAGGGAAACTGTCACCTTAGGGATTTTGAGCCCTGTGGTGGGGGGGTGTTTCTCCCACCATTCCGATGGGAGGGTGAATGGCTGACTACACACTTTGACCCCGCTCTCTTCTCTTGGTAGATACTAGTTCCATTAACCACAACGGTTAGTTTTCCCCATATATTTTTATAGAGAGATGTAGTTTCTTGAGGTTATTCACACACATATATTCTGGATAACGTATCCTATGGACTACTATAGGTGTAACGTGTATAGGCTGTGATGTCATGAGGAACCTTACTCACTGTATGGGCTGTGATGGCTTGATTTATAATACCTGACGTATGATACACATTATGAAAGATGCGGTGGCTCCCAGAAACCACCTGGTTACTTTTGGTTGTGAGGATGGTGTGGTGCTTAGCCCATGTTTCTGCATGCATTCTTTTTTGGTGCATGGGATGCAGTTTGTGGAGCTTTGCCCAGGTGTATTTGGGCAAGAATTTGGAGAGAGATGCATAGGATGTATGTCATTGGGGAAAATTGGAAAACCATTGGGGAAGTAGTAGTGGGGTACCCTTGAAACTATTTATTATATGGTATATTCTTTTATGCGTTAAATGGTTAGAGTAGCCATGGTGAGGTTGGGAACTTAGTATATCTGTTTAGGTAACGAGTTAGTTCCAATTGTTGTTCACTATGCATTATCATGCTTTCATTACTTTTGCACGAGTGGATTTGGGGAGTATAATACTAAGTATACTGTTATACTCACTATACGTATATATAAACTCTTTTTAGGTCTCTTGGAGTAGGTTCGAGATCATGCTGGTTACTACTAGCTTTGTGGTTGGAGGAGCTGTTCGGGCTTGTGGTCGATGTCGTTTTACATTAGTTGGGGTACATGTAGTTTTCCCTTCCAGTTGTGGTACTTTGGATGGAATTTCATATATGTACTTGGGTTTCTTTTATAATCCAGTTCTGAATTGGAGTTGTTTTGTGCCTATCTTTTCTCTCTCTTCTGCATGTGTTCTCTTAGAGGGTAATGCCTCTCATTTGTCTATTTATTATACCATCGGTGCTAGTCGTAATCTTGGGGCCTACTGGAGGTGGGACTCGGGGTTCATTATCTCCATTCTGACATTGCTATCCTAGGAGGGGTCCACTTTGTGGGGAGGGGGTCCTAACACATTCAATGGTAATATCATGGCAGTAATTCCCATTTCCAAAACATACAAGACTTCCACTCCTCCACCACTATAACAAGAAACTCACACCTTGCACTTACTCACACCTCTGAAAGAAAATTATCCTGTAAGAGATATTAAAAAATTTCTCATTGATATCCCTCAAATAATCCTAGAATCATTACCATGATAATAAATTCATCCATGGAATCTCATTGGTGAATACCAAATTGTGTTACCCGAATAAGAGGTATCTTCTTCTATTTAGATTTATTTACATGTAAGACCTATTATTATTATTATTACATTATTATATGAAAAAATAATTATAATAATTATAAGTATATGTTTTTATCTTAAGGTTTTGAAAAAACATTCACACACTCCCATCTAATGGGTTTTGAAATTACCATATAGGTTTACTGTGAACTACCCCATCACAAAATGATTACTATTCATTCTTCCATTACCACATATAATGGTGGGAATAATGATAGAAAACATTTTATATATGACATATATTATATTTATAATATCTTTATTATTCATTAATTATTTAATAACATGTTCCTTCATTCATTATATTTTTTAAATACAATACCGTCATTTGTGGATGTGTGGACTACCAGCCCCTCAAAAAGATATGATCCATTCAGACTATACATCGAACATATAAAAGAGGGGTTTAATTAAAATATGTCACATATATATCATGGATATGAAAATTGAATTATAATGTAAATATATTTATTTTACTATAATTGTTTTACAATGAAAATGAAATGAATGTATTGTTCATGAGTGAGTACGCCCAACTATATCCATGAACAGTGCATTTCATTTCTTATCAAACAAATTTAAGAATTTATATATATATATATATATATAATTTATATGATATATAAATCATGTTTGAAATAATGGATATTATTACACCATGATTGGTACTACATGAAACAAAAACAAATACTCTATAAAAACTGTATAATGATTTTTTGAAATAGTGAAAATAATGAATGATTATTAAAAAATGAGTATTAAGATGTTATTAAAAAATCATCTATGATATAAAATATATTAATATGGTTATATAATAAGTTATTAAAATTTTTTAAAACCTTATATATTATTTAAAGGGGTTTCACCCAAATTGGAACACACGATTTGGTATTTTATGTCAATTTACATTCCATTGATTCTTACTAATTATTATGTACCAATAAACATTTATGTGGTTTATTTAACACCCTCTAAGATGTTGTGTCATGAATATACATATTATAATTAAAATATATGTTAGAAATCATTTTATTAATTATTATTATTATGAATAAAATGTTTTAATGTGGTGCAACACACTTTATAATTATTGAAGAATGTTTTACTAAATATTGTTTTTAATGATCATCCAATGCTATTTGCATTATTATATGTACGATTTATTTTTATGCTACTAGTTATATATATATGGTTAAAATACATCCATTATGACATGTAATATAACAATTCATTTTTTATTCATTGTGTTTTGAGTTTCAATTTTTTTTATTTATTCTATGTGGATTTGAGATAAAAGATACCTAGTGGCAAAAATTTTCATAACCCAATTTTTTTTCATTGTTTAATACTACTTCCTCATTATCCTTAATATTATAAGATTATTTTGCTAATAAATTGTAGCTATATATATATATATTTATTTCAATTTTTTTACATCTATTTACATTTGAAAAAAATAATCTATTAATTGGTTGAATCTCACATCAATTTTATAGTGTATTCATGGAATTATTTCACAATAAAATATAGTTCTATAATTTTTACACATAAATATCCATCAGAGAACATTATTTCATAATTTTCTAATAAAAATTTTAATTTTATTATAATATACCTATTTATAAACTCTCTCAATTATAGTACCAATTTCCACTCATTGGTACTTAAAAATTTATCAATAACACCTCACTACATTTAAACCATTTGTCGGAGAACCAGTTTTCATATAAAACCATATTTTATATAAATAATTGAAATATATATTAATCATTACCAAATTAATTATTAAATAAAATTTTATCCTCTCCCCTCGTACTAATGAATTCAAAGATATCTTCGGGTCTCTCTCTGAGCAAGGAATTTTTATATAATTTTTACTATATAAGATTAGTGTTATATTATCTCGTACAACATATATGAATTTACCATCTATTATTTCTCAAAATAAAAATTTTCAAGTTTAAAATCATAATTTTTAATGAAATTTTCTTTAAAATTTGATTTATAATAAAAATATTTTAAAAATATTTTTCAAAATTAAAAGGAAATTTCTCTCAAGAAATTTTTTTAAATTATCTTTTATAGTATTCATATTCATCAAGGAAAAAATGAAATTTAATTATACTCCAAAATTGATATGTTATATTAATACCACTGTTATTCATTCTATGGATGGTTTAAGATTAATTTGTCTGAGGATTTTATCTACCTTAATTTCTTTGTTTCCTTTGTTATAAAACTTGAAATTTTCAATTTCCCATATTCAATGAACACTGAATTTCCCATAACTATTCATATCATTTGACATGGATATGTTTATTTCCTAAATTATATATCATTTTTACATATGGTGTTCACGTTAACTGCTACTTGACAATATAAGGAAGTATTGATAAATATGTACTCTTTATTTAATACATTATTTCATATGGTATGTTATTTATTTATATTATTTGATATGAGGAATGATTAAGAATGCCAGTTATGGGTGGGGATCAGACATTATATATAATATAAATTCAAAAACTAGTTCTGATGGGAAAAATAAGATTTAAAATTTTTTTATGTTTGTACAGTTAGTTTTAAACAATCCTATGAATGGTCATGATGGTGAAGGATTTTATATGACTGAGAAATGAAGTCCAATAATTAATAATTTACATAGTTTATATTCCTATATTATTAATAAATGTGATTTTGAATCGATATATTTATGGAAGAATTTCATTCCCAGTTACATGATTAAATTTTATGTGTTATCCATTTCGTGCATTTCTATAATGATATTGCCATATCCATTTTTTTTAATGGAACAAGTATCTGTTTATTTTTCTCTCCATACTGATTATAATATCCTTATTATTTGTATTGATTTCACAGAATTTGTGTTCATTTATTTACCTTTCAAGTGTACTATTCTCATTGATTCATTTTTTCATCCAATGTAGTTTTCCCTTTTAAGTAATTTAATCCCACCATTATTAGGTATTCATTATAAATGATTCACTGATGTGTACAAAAACATTTATGTACTGATATACTATATGGAATAAAATAATTATATATAAATTAATAAACATATTTTCTAATAAATGTATTATTCTCCAATACAAGACTAATGTATGTATCTTTTTCATGAAGAATACTAAATTGTTTCTCCATTTGGGATGAAATTTACTTGTATATTATGGTAATTTAATTGTATCATGAAACAGACATCGGGAATTATGTGGTCATTTTTCAAACATCATAATGATAATTCACTTATAATCACAAATATTTCAATTTTTTTTATGGAAAACATTCTATTTTGGAAGATACATAAAAACATACATTAGTTGTCTCTATATAATATTATCAATGAATTTATATTACCCTATCACCTAATTATATAACCAAAAATATATTTTATTTTATTAATAAAAATTATATTGTATCACTCACAAACATGATGAAGGTATGGATAATGTATGAAATTATTTTTCAAAATATTTTGAAAGATGATATAATTACTATTTGAAACTCTCAATCCAGTATTATTATACAGTATTTAAATTTATAATCATGATTTTAAATTATGGATTAATTATGAAAGACACATAAACCATAAAATAATTCAATATATATATAAAATAAAATTATTACCTTACATGGATTAAAATGATTATAAATTTGTTAATTTAGTGAAAAACATAGATACGAAACTATATCCAGAAAGACAACCCAATACATAATTAGGGTTGATAAGGGTGTTATTTTTTAATCATTTATTGGATTGTTTTCTCATGTATGATGGAATGAAACCAATCTATAAATATCCTAAAAAACATATTCATGTATGAAAATGTAATAGATTTGAAAAAATAATTTTATTTCATTAATAACTATGGTATAATCCAATGAGAATTTTCTAATGATGTATTAACTTGCCAAAAAAATCACTACAAACAATTTATGAATAAATATTTTAAAAGGGCACACTTCCACCCCATTTAATAATCAATATTTCTTCTATATTAACTCATTATTTCATGAATGATTTTAAAAAGTTTTGTAAACATAATATTTGATATGAAATAAATCAAAATATAATTAAAAAACATTTTGGGTCCTTTAATTATGTGTTTTCGCACTTCATAAAAATTGATCTAATATGTACTCATCACAATAGTAGATTTGTCGTTCCTTTTTTGTATTTGTATGAAATATATCCCGTTTCATTTAGTTCCACTCTCTATTTTTATTATTATCTTTTATGGAATCATTCCAAATCACCTTCCATGAAATTTGATGATGCTACCCATTAATTTGGTCTTCAAATATCCCTTAATCGTATAATTTATATCATTAATGAGATCAAAAAATACAAAAAATACAAAATATAACAGAATCTATAAAAAAATATATATTTTATAATATCATATCAGGACTATCCAGAATTCGGTGTGAACCATACATCCATCAAAAAACTTAAACGAACAATCATTTTATTTCCAAGAGAGTCACCATGAAGCCTTACCATAATAAAATGTTTGAATATTCTATCATATAAATATGGAATGGATATATATGTTATGTATTGAGGGATTATCTATTCATAATATAAGAACAATAAACTCAATATAGACATCAATAATGAATGTATTGATTTATTTGATTGTGAATAGAAGCCCTATGGAATAATTTATCAATAGTTTCACTATATTATCCATATTTTTCCTTTTTCATTTCATGATATTACAATTTTTCCAAGGTGTTATAAAATTTATACATTCCAAAATCCAAACATCCATATTTAAATCTTAATTTATGGTACAAATATTTTATTTCTTCCATGGTCTAGCTTCTTATTCCAATTACAAGTCCAAAAATCCTCAAACCAATTCTATATTCTACAATACTTAATACAATCATAATAAAATCAATATCTCATAATTGCCGGATTAAATAAAAAAAATAGAAACCTTGCAATAGATACTCTTCCAAAATGTTAACAACATCAAGGCCAATACCATTAGTGTAGTTAACCTCAACATTTATATTTTTAGTAAATACAATTACTATTATTGGAAATTAATTTACTCCAACATCATTTAAAAATAAAATGAAATAGAATTAAAATTATTCCAATAATAATCCAAATGGGTAACGCATGTTGAGGAAAATGGGAGATCAAAATGAAAAATATTTAAAGAAATTAAAATATTATCATATCACCTCATTAGAGTTTTTGAAAAAAAATATAATGTATAGAAATATCACTATAAATTTTTATCACAAAAAATCCTTATATATTTTCAATATCATCCACAAAAATCCTGTCACCACCTCAATTATAATCCAAAACACCTTACGACATGTTTTTCCCCATAATATTATAATTCCCATGTGATTCCACTACCATAATTGAATACAGAGATCACACAAAATTCAACATATAGTTCATCTATCCATTCTATCCCTTTTGATAATATTTGAAGTGGGTTAATACCAATTTGACACAAAATAATAGTTTAGTTATTAAAATAATATGAGAATATTTTATTTTCAAAACCACCTTAAGAGAGGGTAGGTGTTGACCACAATGGTTCAACTTATTATTTTCAAATAAAACATTGGTCAATGGTTTTGTGATTATTTCAACCACATATTGGTTAATGAAATATTTACCAACAAGGATAATTCCATGACCCACATTTTATTGAATAAAATAATTCTAGATTTAAATTTTTTTGTTATAAATTTTATAGTCAATTTATTAACATCTTAATTATATTTTTTTATCCAAATAAGCCACCATATATTGACTCACATTATCACTGAAGCCCCCAATTTTTTTCTTCCCAATTAATTATTTATTTTACATAATTGTTGAATTTTTTTTATCTTTATCCATTATGAAATTATTAAAATCCTATACCTATATTATATATTGAATAAAATTTCCCTAAATTTTTTGATATTGCTTTTATGTGTATTTTCTGTCCATATTTTCTCAATATGAATTTTTATATTAGTATGAGTATAAATATTTATCATTAAATAAACAAATTAGTATTTAATGTATATTTCATTCGATATACCTCATATTAATTTTTTAAATTTTTATATTTTACTTATCTATAATAATTAGATATTGGTTAGGTAACCATGTTTCAAAAAAAAGAATCTTACCATATTCCAATTAGGTAGAAAAAATCATAAAATTTATTAATAATTAAGTTGATATAAAAAAATTCCTTATCCAATATTCTTAATATTGGTAAAACTGTATTGATAATTGAATCAAGTTCACAATTATTCATTTTAATTTTCATCATCATATTACTCACACATTTGTCTTGGAAAAAAAATTTAATCTAGGAAATTTTCTTTTTTAGATCATGAAGATATATGTTTTATCACATCCTCAAAATCACATACACTATTATTTTAATCCATTATAATAAATCAACTGATCTAATAATAGTACTGTAAAATATGTATACATAAATGTCATTTGAAATAATAACAATTATATCTTCATAGAAACCAATTAATTTTTGTGATCGACAACACCAACTGAAAAAAAATCTTGAAAAAGAATATGTTAAATTGGTATAAAAAATGTTATTATGTTAATATAAAATAATCCTTTCTAAATCTATATTATTTTTATTCATCATCCTCAATTAGAAAATTTATTGGTTGGCCAATTTTAACATAATCATTGGCTAGTCTTGTCAATAATTTCCTCTTTATATCCATGTGGTCAAATTAATTTTTTTTGAATTAAAATTATAATGAAAAATAAAATTGTCAAAAGAATTTCTAATAATATGAAATTTTCGTCTATGTCAACATCAACCACTTTTTTATAAAATATTTATAGAAATTTCTCTATGTATTAGATCTCTTCCTTATATTAATAAATCATTTTATGGAAAATCAAATGATATTATTCGTATTGTGGTAAATTATTGACCTCAAAATTTCTCATGTATTATTTTCACTAATTTAACCAACTACTCATTCATGGACACGATCAATTATTCATAATTTCAAAATTCTTCAAATATTGGAAAATTTATTTTATAAAATTTATTAATCTTGTATACATTTTATATCCTATAAGTTTGTGTTAAAGTAGACTATTAACTAATTATATATTTTTTTATTAATATAAAGTCATTATTTCATCAATGATTCAATGGTTGAATCTATTCAATATATTCTTCATCAATAGATTAAACCTCATAATCTCGTAAAAATGTTGAAATATTTTAGGCATCAGGATATTCATTTAACATATCATTATCATGAAAATATTCAATCATGTTTTGGATTATAATTCTATTTATATCAATTTTATCAATAACATTTACATGTTCACAATCAATAATTTGTTCAATAATTTATTAATTCATTATGAATACTCACAATTGACTGAGTAAACTAATATTTTTGGCACCCCAAAATCTATGTATATATTTCCCTTAAAAAAATTAATATGTGTAATACCAAAAAAAGTTATTTATAGAAGAAAACAAAATATTTTATTGAGATAATATTGTAGAATGGAAAAATAAACATTGATACATTTTTATTAATCAATATGAAATAAAATTAAAAGAACAAAAGGAATAACCACATAATTATATAAAATGATCCTGAACATGGGATATTTATAATTGGGTATTTCTTTACAATTTATACAACGAATTATAAATATTTAAATATGTAAAACAAATATAAATAATATATATATATATTATAGAATTAAATGAATAAATTATATATTTTATATATTTATTTAAGGTAGTATATATAAATGTATTATAAAAATTATACATAATTACGTAAGAAAACATTATTGGTCACATGAATAGAATGATTGATCAATGATAAGTAGTAGATGATATATAAAGCCAAACCCATTTCATAAATATTTTTTGTATTTGTGTTAAAATTATTTCAATAAGTTGTATTTAAATAATGGTAACAATATGGGAACATCTTAATTTAATATCAAGTATTATTTCTACCTCATAGTTATGTTTAATTGTTTCTTTATTTATTTACATATAAAGGAAAAATATTTGTTTTTTTGTTGAAATTATATTAAATGAAAATTTAATATAATTGAAATAAAATATTTCTATGACCCAATAATTATTGAAATATTGTTGTATTTTTATTCCAATCTTAATAACACACATAATTAATTGATTATAAATATAATAATCAACAGTTCTGATCCAACAATACATTTTTTAAATGAAAAATTTCATAACTTTGTTCAATCTATGATGGTCATTTATTTTTTATTAATAACTAAATATATGTTCAACAACCACTAATTTAGATACAAAAATAAACATATTACATTTATCATACATAAATAAATGATAATTTTAAGCATTGTATATATAATTTGTTATATTCTTATTCAGAATGAATTAAAAATCATCAAATGATAACATATAAACTACTAAAATTCTAATTTATTAATTTGATATAAGTATTGAAAGAATTGAACTAGGGTTTAGATAATTAGAAACAATTATTTTCAATATTTGTGTTTAATTAGGCATGAAATTATATAAAAGAGTGTAATATGATTTATAAGTAGAAGATATAACCAATTTCAACTTATGGTTTATATGCATGGATGATTAAATCCCCATGGTGTAACTCTAGTATCCCTCCATTACATTTTCACTATAAGGATTTAGTATTAAATTAACTCTCTCAAAATTACTACAACACTATCCACGATTAATTTATAAAATATTTGATACTAAAAAATATTCAAAAAATCTATTATATAGGAACTCTAGGATTTCTGTCAATCACTTGATCTCTTTGATCTTTCAAAATATTTAGTTGTAATAGATCTTCTAGTTATTCTATCTTCTTTTCTATTCATTTACAACAAAATCATCTTTATTTTCTTGAATAAAAAGTAGACATAGCATTATAACCCTTAAATGCTCAAAAAAACCTCAAAAATATATATCTTCAGTCTATTTATTCTCAAATATTATAAATCAATTTTCATAACTACTAGTTTTAATCAATTTTATTCGGTTATCTTTTTTTAATTTTAATTTTTCATTGAGAACATTCAACCTTCTCATACTATATAATTTTTTAGAAATATCCCCTCTCAATTTTTATTATATAAAAAACATAATTTGATATTTAGTATCATTTAAATCATTGATATAAATAATTCATTTTTCTGTGAGATTATAATAGAATATAAATTATACATATTTTAGAAACTATTTTTAATATTTTTTTGATTTCAAATAAACATTTTATTATTATATAGCATAAATATTTTTAATGATAATGTCAAGAACATATGGGAATTCGTATGTTCTAATGAAACCCATCTATTTATTCTCATGAGATATTAGAAATCTATAATTAATCCAATATAGATTGACTTGAATTGAATTTATCTTTAATAACAATCATAAATTGTATAATTCATTATTCATGAACTATGAAATTAATATTATTATCACTGAGGTACTTTTCAATCATGATGATAACACAAGATAAAAAATAATGTATTCTCAAGCACTCAAAAATAATATTTTTTATCCAACACTTTTAAAGAAAAATTGATAAACCCAATATCACAAAGAAAATGAGATAATCAAGACCTTAATATGAAATTTCAGTCTACTAGTATCAATATACCTAAAAATATATCATGAGAGAGAGTTCACCAGAGTTTATTGCTCTGCCATCATAATTTCATCAAATCTCGACACCAGCTTGTCCAAGGATTGAATTCACTACAAAATTCCAATTTCCCTTTTGTTGATCCCCCTTATTAATAGGTGATCATTATTATCAATCAATGATTATTTTTACTAAACAAAACATTGAATAAAAAATTAATATTATATATTGAACATACATTGAACATAAAGACCCCATGAATTTTCAGAATAAATCCTAAAATAAAATATTAATTCCTAAATGATGATGAATAATTAGAAATAATAAGAATTAAAAAATGTATTCCTCCATAAAAAATTCCATGATTATAACCAATTTAAAAATGAATATATCTTTTTGCACATATTAAACCAATATCTTGAATTAATCATTTAAATATCAATATAGATAAAAATATTAATTATATAACAGGAATATAAATGTAAAAAACATTAAAAAATATTGAAACATCAAATTATTGCACATTATTCCATTACATGTCATTATATAATAAAGAACATATCCTACCAAATTAAAAAATAATATAAAATGAAATAAATTTTAAATGGAAATTTGTAAATTTAAGATTTCTAGATATTATTGGAATTAATCAAGTATGTTTAAATTAACATTCTCACAATAAATCTTTGTTTAATATATCTCATTTCTAGTGTAAAAATTATAATATATAGTAAACTAAATATTAAGAATAAGATCATTGTGTCATTATCGGCCTTCACCAAAAGGAGGGAAGGGTCAGCAGATTTCAAGGCCCTTCCTTCTTCAAGTTGAAGGATATATAATGACGCCTCAAAGACGCCATAAATAGGTCTCGGAGTGGCGACCATCGCCAAGGGTATACAATCACTCACTAAATAGAAGGCATTACAATTCATTTTAATAGGATCGGGATATAAGACGGTAAATCCCAAAAACTCCAAAAGCGGAAAGTAAAATTAAAGCCAAGAACAACCATTCCCATATGCATGTTCCAAATGTGAATACCACAAGTACAAAAAATGACTACAAGGGTAAAGTACCAAATAATGAAAACAGCAACTCCAACTACCCCAATGGTCCGAGCTAGTATGATCCAGCATGATCCTCGTAGTCCTCCTGGAAACCTGAAAGTAGTTTTTATATATAGGGTGAGCATAAAAGTATACTTAGTAGGGAAAACCAAAGACTCTCGTGCACAAGTGGGGGAACATACTAAGGTCCCATGAGAAAAAGAGTAAACCAAACACCAAACAAGGTAAACTATCCACCCAATCCCCACTAAGGAACACTCCCCAAATAATGGAAGAAAGTAATATATAGTAATAGCACATCTATATTTGGGTACCCCGCGCCACTTTCCCACTGGTTATTGAAGACATCCTACGTGTTGAACCAATACCACCATTCTCACTGCAGTCCCACTACCATACCCCACCCGCACACACCTGGACCACAACCTCACCACAGTCCCACTGCCAAACCCCGCCCGTACACACCTAGGACACAACTATAACATGTAACCACTCTTTAAAACACCTAGCCAAGAACAAAAACCACCACGCCTGAAGAAACCTGGGCTAGAAGATCTACTCCCACGCTTGAAGACACCTGGGGCCACATCCCGAAGATACTTTGGAAACCACCTTCTCGCACACACCTGGGCCATAACCACCACGCTACTCCTCCCGATGGTTCGTGGGCTAATAATGGACATCAGGCCATCACATCCTGCCCGAAGATACATGGGATATCTGGGAAAGGGAGCAGAAAGGATCTAATAACCAGCCACGAATAGAAGTGTTGGGAAAAAAACACCCTCCCCCATGAAATGGGGGCGTTCGGCATTAAGTTCTCTACTTGGTTGGGGCGTGAATAAGAAACACAAAACTACAAGTATAAGTATAGGTAACAAGCACTCACCCAATGTTTAGGTTTTTCTTCATCCTACCTAAAGAACACAATCAGTACCATGTCCAATATCCATGAGCCAAAAGGTTTCTCAACAACAGAGGATCCCACCCCAATTCGTGATATAATAGAGCATCCCATCCCCAATTTCGCAACCATAGAGAGTATAATTACTGGGGATCCCATCCCCACCCACATCACCCAGCAATCGGCCCGTGAATGAAAATAAAAGAACAACCCACTACCACCAAAGCAAAGTAGACCCATGCTGGTATTTACTGATTTAAACGATTTAACACACTCCATGATTTCAATTCTGCTGCACTGTAACCGGGGTTATCAATGAAAAATATTGATCCTGGTGCTTTCAATTTGTTTATCCGAATATAAGTAATTAACAAATATACTTTTCACAGCAAGGGTTCACAACCACAATAAAATTCATTTAAAGACCACCAACGACCATGGTTTTAAGACGGCGTAATCCCGCACAATCCAGAAATAATAAATCATGGAAGATCATAAATCAAAGAATCATCGATCATAGCCCCCCCCCCTCATTCATTAGAGTTCGATCATTATCTTCATTAGGGTTCAATTTTATCCAATTCTATAGAATCAAAAGCATTCCCACCCCACATGATACACAAAAGGGAGAGACGAAGTAGAAATTCTCTACTTGTTGATCAATGATCAATGCTCAGCATGTGCGTGGAACTCCACAGAAAGCGATGCGGCTCATCTGAACAAAAGCGGCTCATCTAAACGAAGTGTACTCCTACTAGAGGGTGATCGAGAAAAGAAACCTAGGTTGAACCCTTTTTGTTTATAAAGGATGGGGATGGTTGAAATGAGAACGCGAAACCACGTAAGGAGTGGGGGTCGTGGGTTGACCACGCGTTTGACACACCGCACACGTAGATGATCTACCGGTAGGCTGAACTACCGGTAGGAAGCAGCTACTGGTAGACCAAGCTACCAGTAGCTAGAGCTACCAGTAGGACAAAATACCAGTAGGCTAAGGCTACCGGTAGGCTGAGCTACCGATAGGCTATGACTACCGGTAGACCGAGCGACCAGTAGATAGAGCTACTGGTAGGCTGCAATCACCGGTAGACCGAGCTACCGGTTGGACTGCTACTAGTAGGATAAGGCCACTGGTAGGCCTACCGTTAGAGGTCAAACTTCACTGAGATTCCCAAGCTACCCAGAACACCAAAAATCAGATTTTTACAAATTAATGGACCCCAAAACATTGGCTATTACATCAGATACCTCTCAAACAAATCACACCCTCGAGAATCAAAACAACCCACAAGGAGAGAAAGGGTCCAAACAACCACCTAGAAAGATACCTATCTATATCAAACCCCATTTTTAACTAAGAACACCTTTCTCTTAACAACCAAGAAAAATACCATGTCAGACTGCCCAGTCTGTGGGTTGGGGAGTCTCTTCCCCCATGTCAAGACACTATCCGCTTTGGGCAGCACTGACTCGCCCGCACGGGTTTAATCGCATCCACCTTAATGTGTCTTTATTAGGGGTCTGATCCTCCCCTCCTCATATCCAGGAATTTTCACACACATTCAGAGAGGAAAGTAAAACCACATATTTCATAGCCAACAAGGTAAAACGATCCACCACAACAAGTGTAAACAGAACAACACAAAACTGAAAACAAATCTGGGTACTGGGCACGCATCTGTGCTTCCCTCTCTCACTTACTTTTATCAAGCCCACCATGTCTCCCTAATACACGTACCAAGGGAATGGTTTGCCGACAAAGCACATTCTCATTGTGATCCTCGATCATCACGGGTCTTTCCTCAAATTTCACGTCGTACTCGATGTCTAGCTCTCCACAGTCAAGGACGTGTGAATCATCGTGCAGATAAAAACGGAGCTGGGACACATGGAAGATGTCATGTATCCTCAGTAGTGGAAGTGGTAACGCTAGCTGATAATCTACTTTGCCGACCCGCCACAACACTTCGAATGGTCCAGTGAACCTGGGATAAAGCTTACTCCCCTTGCCAAACCTCCATTGTCCTAGACGAGGGGAGACCTTCAAGAACACATGGTCTCCAACCTCGAACTCAAAGGGCCTCCTCCTTTTATAAGCATATGACTTCTGTCAGTCCTAGGCCGCCTTCATCCTCTCTCATATAAAATGAACCTTCTCTATCGTGATATACACCACCTCCGGGCCAAGAACACCTAATTCCCCAACCACAGTCCAGCACACTGGTGAGCGACATGGTCTTCCATACAAGGATTCAAACGGGTCCATACCAATGGTATAGTGATAGCTATTATTGTAGGTGAACTCTACCAGGCGCAAGTGTCGTACCCATGAACCTCTTGAGTTCAGAATGCAGGCCCGCAACATATCCTCCATGGTTTGGATGGTGCGCTCTGTCTTCCCATATGTCTGGGGATGGAAAGCAGTACTAAGACGTAGCTGGGTGCCAAAATCATGCTGCAATCCTCTCCAGACTCGTGAGGTAAAGCGTGCATACCTATCTAAATCTATTGACCTCGAAACATCATTCAACTGCACCACCTCATCCACATACCTCCATGCCAAAGCATCCACTGCACTTGACTCCTTAATCGCCATAAAGTGAGCTGATTTCATCAACTGGTCCAATACTACCTAGACGACATCGTATACCCCATGATCCTTTGGAAGTGCTATGACAAAATCCATCGATATGTCCTCCCATTAGCACTCGGGGACATCCATAGACTACAGCAAGCCACCTGGAACACGGTGTTCAACCTTCACCTGCTGACACACTAGGCATTTGGCCACAAACTCCGCCACTGCTCGCTTTACCCTGGGCCACCAGAACGGTCTCTTCATAACCTGGTACATCTTGATAACTCTTGGGTGTACTGTTAGTGGTGAGTCGTGGAACTTACTGAGAACCAAGCCACGCATCAACTCTGGAACAAACAACTTCCCTTGGAAAAACATCCAGTTTTGACCATCCTCTATCCATCCTCCCGGGGCATTGCTCTCGTCAACTCGGTCACGCATCACTTCGAACTCTGGGTCTCCCCACTGAGACTCCTCCACTTTCTGAAATATAGAAGACTACACTGTCATCTGATATAGGAAACCTCTATCACCATCCATCCACGCATCCAGGTGTAAGGGGGAAAACTCCTCCATCGCCTTCTAGGCGTCTACCGACTCTCGGACCACAACCTTCTACGTGCTCCTGCTCAAGGCATCGACCACTACATTCCCCTTCCCTGAAGTGTAGGAAATCTCGAAGTCGTAATCCTGGAGGAACTCCACCCACCTTCGCTGTCGCAAGTTTAGGTCCCAATGGGAGAACATATACCTCAAACCTTTTTGATTTGTGAAGACAACAATGAGTTCTCCGATGAAGTAATGCGGCCATAACTTTAGCGCAAAAACGACTACTGCATCCTCCATGTCGTGGGTGGCATAATTATGCTCATGAGGCCATAGCTTCCTAGACCCATAAGAGATAACACCTTGTTTATGCATCAACACACATCCAAGGCCTTTCCATGATGCATCACAGAACACCTCATACGCCGCCCCTTCTTCTGGTAGTCTTAGCATTGGGGCACTAACAAACTTCTCCTTCAGATAGCTGAAGGCGTCCTCGCAATGCTCACTCCACACGGAAACCTGGTCCTTCTTGGTCAGGACTATCAAAGGGGCTATAACTCGGGAGAAGTTGGGTACGAATCTCTGATAGTAACCTTCCAGCCTGAGGAAACTACAAACCTCTTCCATGTTCTTGGGTGCTTCCCAAGAGACAACCACCTCAACCATTGATAGGTCCACCACTACCCTCCACTCGGACACTATGTGCCCAAGGAAGTGCACTTCTCGCATCTATAACATGCATTTCAACAACTTACAATAGATATGGTGTTGTCGGAGGACCTCCAAAACCGTCCTCAGGTGCTCCACGTGATCCTCATCTGATCTTTAATAGATAGGGATATCGTCGATGAACACAACTATGAACCGATCCGGGTACTCCCGGACAATAGAGGTCATAAGCCCCCTGAACATAGGTGGGGCGTTCGTAATGCCGAAAGGCCTAACTCCGAACTCGAAGTGTCCATATCTACACCTGAAGGTCGTCTTTTAGATGTCACTCTCCTTTAACCTAAACTGGTGATACCCAGACCGCATGTCGATCTTCAAGAACCACACTGCCCCCTTCTGTTGGTCGAAAAGATCGTCTATCCTCGGGAGATGGTAATGATTCTTGATTTTTACATGATTCAGCCTCCTGTAGTCTATACACAACCTGAAACCACCATCTTCCTTCTTGGAAAACAAGACTGGGGCACCCCACGGTGAAACACTTGGTCGAACATAACCCATCTTCTTCATATCGTCAATCTAAATCTGCAACTCCCGTAGCTCCAAAGGTACCATCTGGTACGGAGCCATCGAAATTGGACGAGCACCAGGTTGTAGGTCTATCCCGAACTCGATATCACATCGAGGGGGTAGAGTCGTCACCTCCTCAGAGAAGACGTACATAAAATGGTTAACGATCCCTGGCACCTCCACCATCTCAACATCCACCGACTCCACTGACAGCTCGACTAACAAGGAGCGGAGGGGTTCCTCTCACCTCCTGCCCTTCTGACTGCTCTGCTCGCCGGTGTAAACAACACACTGGCCGCCCAAGTCATATAACACAATCCTTCCTCGGAAGCAGTCAATGACTACTCACACATAGAACAACCAGTCGATGCCTTGGATGACATCGTATGGCTGTATCTGTTGAAGAAGAAGATCCATGGCCAACTAATGTGGCCCCATAACCAGTCTGCTTCCTCAACAAACATATAACAAGTCGGTCTGAACTTCAACTGGTGTGCTCAGCACCAGGGGAACTATAAGTATCTCAGCATCTAAGCCCAAATAACGGGCTAGACAGGTGGAAACAAAGGAGTGCGAAGCACCGGTATCGAACAAGGCATAAGAAAGAGTGCTAAACAAACTGATCGTACCTCGAACGACCTCTGGCACTGCTGGAACTGCTGCCTCCACGGGGTGTAACTATCCACACTCAGATCCTCTACCCCTCAGTTGTCGACCACCTCCCCGACCATGCCTCGGTCGATGTAACTTAGGAGCACCCTGAGGTCGGCCTCCTCCTACAATGTCTACCCTCAGAGGAGTGGGAGCGCGCTGCCCCAACTGCTGCTGCTGAAAAGGCCTAGCTGGAAGCTACTGCTGGGGCGGGTTCTGGGGTTATCTGCCACCGCCATAATGTACTCGGTCTGGGAACTGACTCCAGAGATTTCCAAAGCTCCCAGAGAAGAAGCACCACGGTCCTAGGCCCAATGGAAAAGGGCGAGGACCAGGGGACCAGAACTGAAACTGTTTCGGCCGGCTCCCAGCTAGTTGGAACCTAGAGGGTACTGATGCTGGAGGCTGGTGCTGACGGCCCTCCCCTTTGATGATCCCAGCTGGATCCCCTATTTTGTTACACCTACTAGAGAATAGATCCTCTCTACCACTTCGGCTTTTTTCTGGACCTCCAATTACATCTGTAGGGTAAAGGGGGTAACCTCATACTGGAGGGAGGGTCGGAGCGCCTCCTCTAAACGTCTTTCCCGAGACTTCTCATCTGGAAAGAGGACCACAGAAAAACGTAGGAGGTCCTTGAACATGGTTCCCAACTCCCTCAGTAACATAAACCCCTGCTGGAGGGAGAGTAGCTCATATCTCTTTTCCGCCTTCATCTTCGAAGAGAGGAATTCCGCCCAGAACTCCCTCTCGAAATCAGCCCATGCCACCTCAGCCTCTCTTATCTCCCCCAGGTAAATCGTCCACCACTGATGCGCCACTATCTGGATCTGGCTGAGGGCCAGAGGAACCCAGTACTCAGTCAGGGCCCGAATCAGGCCGAAAGCTATCACTAGCTCTTCTAGCCAGCCCTTCGTCTTCATGTTAGAGGTGATTCCCTCATACTTCTCGAGTGTCTGACGCTGGAAGGACCGATGTGTCTTCTACCACTGGTCGTCCTCCTCCTCCAGATTATCTCTCTGCCGGTCATCCAAGGTAGTCTCTAGGGCCTCGATCTCCCGCACCACATGTGGTCGCCTCCCAAGTTCCATAGCTGCAAGGTAAGCAAGGAATGCCTAAGCCCAAGTAGTGCAGAATATTGTTCTTAAAACTTCTTAAAAATTTTATTTATTCTTAATTCTCAAGACACCAGAAACACGAAAATACAAGTCATTACGATGCATGTACCTTCCCTAGGGTCTTTACCTTGTGATCGGCGTGGACTCACTTGGTCTTTTGGTAGGTCCAGAGTCCTTGCATCAGATCACTAGGGGCCCTAGAATCCCTTGTCCTAGCCAGTCTTCCCTGCCATAATTAACGCACCAAGGTCACCCAACACTATCACCCTACCATCCCATGCAATCCTCATTGTTCCTAACTCCAGACTCCATCCTATCTCTCAGACCTCTACCTCTGATACCATTCTCTCATGACCCAGCTTCACCAAAAGGAGGGAAGGGTCAGCGGATTTTCAGGCCCTTCCTTCTTCAAGTTTAAGGAGGGATAATGACCCCTGAAACCCGCCATCAATAGGTTCCAGAGTGGCGAACAACGCCAACGGTATAGAATCACTCACTAAATGGAAGGAATTACCCTTTTTCATTTAATAGGATCAAGAGATAAGACGGTAAATCCTAATAACACCAAAAGTGGAATGTAAAAGTAAATCCAAGAACAACCATTCCCATATGAATGTTGAAAAAGTAAATACCACAAGTACAAAAAATGACTACAAGGGTAAAGTACCAAAGAAAGAAAACAAAAACTGCAACTACCCCAAATGTCCAAGAAAGTATAGTCCAACATGATCCCCGAAGTCCTCCTAGAAACATGAGAGCAGTTTTTATATGTAGGGTGAGCATAAAAGTAAACTCAGTAGGGAAAACCAAAGACTCTCATGCACAAGTGGGGAACGTACTAAGGTCCCGTGAGAAAAAGAGTAAACAAAACACCTATCAAGGTAAACTATCCACCCAATACTCATGAAGGCTCACTCCCAAAATAACGCAAGCAAGTAATATATAGTAATAGCACATCGATGTTTGGGTAACCCACGCCACATTCCCACTAGTTATTGAAGACATCCTACAAATCAAACCAATCCCGCCATTCTCACCACAGTACCACTTCCATACCCCGCCTGCACACACCTGGGCCACAACCTCACCGTAATCCCACTGCCAAACCTCGCTCGCAGACACCTGGGCTACAACTGTCACACGTAACCATGCCTGCAAACACCTAGTCCAGAACAACCACCGCCATGCCCGAAGACAGCTGGGCTAGAAGATCTACTTCCACGCCCTAAGACACCTGGGCCATTTCCCGAAGATACTTGGGAAACCACCTACCCGCACACACCTAGGACATAACCACCACCCTACCCTGCCCGAAGCTTCTGTGGATAATAATGGACCTCAGACCATCACAGCCTGCCTGAAGATACTTTGACTATCAGGGAAAGGGAGAAGAAAGGAGCTAATAACCAACCACTAATAGAAGTATTGGGAATCAAACACCCTCAACCATGAAATACGGGTTCTTGGCACTAAATTATCATCTTTGGTGGGGCTCGAATAAGAAACACAAAACTACAAGTATAAGTATAGGTTACAAGAACTCACCCAAAGTTTAGGTTTTTCTTCATCCTGCTTGAAGAACACAATCAGTACCATGTCCAATATCTCGGATCCAATAGGTTTCTCAACAACTAAGGATACCACCCCAATTCGGGATATAACAGAGGATCCCATCCTCAATTTCACAAACACCGAGAGTATTATAACAGGGGATCCCATCCCCACCCACATTACCCAGCAATCGGCCTATGAATGAAAAGAAAATAACAACCCACTACCACCAAAGCAAAGCAGGCCCATGCTAGTATTTTCAGATTTAAACGATTTAACACACTCCATGATTTCAACTCCGCTTCACTTTAACCGGGGTTATCACAGAAATGGATTGACCATGGTGCTTTCAATCTGTTTAGCCGAATATAAGTAATTAACCAATTTACTTTTCACATCAAGGGTTCACAACCACATTACAATTCAATTAAAGACCACAAATGGACATGGTTTGCAGAAGGCGTAAGCCTGCACAATTCAGAAATCATAAATCATGGAAGATCATAAATGAAGGCATCATCGATCACAGCCCCCCAACATTTATTAGAGTCCGTTCATTATCATTATTAAGGTTTGGTTTATCCAATTCGACAGAATCAAAAGCATTCCCACCCCACATGATACACAAAATTGAGAGACAAAGGAGAAATTCCCTACTTGTTGATCAACGATCGATGCTATGCCTGGGCGTGGAACTCCATGGATAGCGATGTGGCTCATCTGAACGAAAAACAGCTCGTCTGAATGAAGGGTACTCCTAGCAGAGTGTGATCGAGAAAAGAATCCTCGGGAGAACCCTTTTTGTTTATAAAGGCATGGGACGGTTGAGATGAGAATGCGAAACCACGTATGGATCGGGGGTCATGGGTTGACCACGTGGTTGATACACCCCACACGTAGCCAAGCTACTGGTAGGCTGAGCTACCGGTATGCTGCGTCTACCGGTAGATGGAGCTACCGGTAGACAGAGCTACCGGTAGGCTGAACTAACTGTAGGCTACGACTACCGGTAGACCGAGCTACCGGTATACAGAGCTACAGGTGGGTTGCGGCCACCGGTAGACCAAGCTACAGGTATGCCTACTACCGGTAGGCTAAGGCCACCGATAGGCCTACCATTAGAAGTCAAACTTCACCGAGATTCCCAAGCTACTCCGAACACCCAACATCAGATTTTCATAATGTAAATGACCCCAAAACCCTGGTCCTTACACATTGGTTCTTATTTTTAAAAAAATCATCAATTTAAACATTTAATCCATGATGGAGTTTTCACCAATCATAAAACCAATGAATTACTACATTTTTTTGAATGAATTCAATTTACATTATTGGATATAAATTAAATTTAACTATAAATGACATCTCTAATTGCATCATGGTTGGTGTTTATCATTTTCCATGATGTGATATTAAATTTTTTATGGATCCACTCATTTTTTATATATTCCCTGAAGTTTATTAAGTTGAAAATAGGAATGTAATTTTTTAGTCCTTAACAAAGTTCTTTATCGGAAAACTCATACTATGTTGATGTGATTAACAAAGTACATATTTCTATGTAGGTTTATATATTTTCCACTCAATTCAAGCGATCATTTTTTTTCTTATTACTAGATTCTAATAAAATATTGTTTAGTGTATTATTCCAGGAATTATATTACATTATAACATTATATAATATCCAAGAACATATAAAATAATTTTTCAAGTTTAATTAATCTATATATCACAGAAATAATAATTTTAAATGATAATTTTCATTTACACATCAGATTCCAGTTAAATATACAAAATAAACCCATTAACATTATTCAATTAGAGAAAATTTATAGTCTAATATTTAGTGAAAACACTTCTCTGTATTCAATGAGAAAATAAAATTTTAGCTATTCAATGGTATTCATAAATGTAAAAACTTTATTGAATGATTTATTTCAACGATTGAAACCATATTTCAGATGATATAAAGTCTGATGATTTTTATGGGGTCACATTAACGGTAGATAGAATAATGCAGTTTACCACATAGTGGTAAAACCTTCCCCCACAATATTTTAAATATTTTCATCAATTTTAAACCTATGGTGAGTGTGGTATTTTAATTTAATTTCAATAATGTTTCTATATTGGTAAAAAACATTTAAAAGAAATGTTTTAATAAAAAAATTATATATCATATGAAAACATTATCTTAAAATATGAATGAACAAATTAAAGGGGACAACTAATTTAATGAAAAAAACAACTCCATGTATTTTTTGGTTGATATCATAAACCGATGCATGAAAAGGAAAATGTATTTGCATGAATTGTTATAAAAATATAATCTATTTTTGAACCGAAAATGAAAAAATGTATTATTCAATTTCACCATTAATTTCTATATGTATATAACTTGTATAAACTAAAGATAAGTGATGTTATCAACCATTATAAACCTATAAATAATATTAGTTAAACAATTAGTTTGTGACCTGGTTTGTAATGGAGAAGATGAATATGAATAAAAGTTATGTAATGTTTGGAATAAAAATTCCCAAATCACACCCTAACAATAAATATCATGTTAGCTAGTGTATATATTCTATTCCCCCACACTTGAGTTATCAATTTCTATAAGTATATTTCAATATAAAATTTAAAAAAAATCAAACTAGTGGCCAAATCACTAAATTATCTATGTATTGAGGAAATAACTACATCTCATAGAGGGAAATAGGATTAAGAAAGTTGTTCCCCTCCTTAAGATTATCCGATAAATTTGTATTGAGTGGTTTAAATCAATTTCCTTTAACTATGACTGATGTATATTTATTTTCATATTTAATCAGAACAACAGAAAATGACAAAAATATAGTAACTATAAATGGTCTAGACAACTTGGATCAAAATTTACTGGGATAGACTCTCAAGTTAGAGTCATAAATAATCACCTTATCATCCTATTTAAATTCTTAATTTAAAATTACATCATAATGTAATGATCTTGTACTTTAATTATAATGGCTTCAATTTTTATAGAAAAACAATCAAATTTGATCTAGCTCTTTCGAATACCATGATCTATCTTTTTCATTTTAGAGAAAATTTTAAATGGAAACTCATTAAAATAGAATATAAAATATTTTACACCTTAATAATGATATTACGTTATAATAATTTATCCAAATTAAAAGGAATCATTATTAGGTTGTGTTTCAACAGATATTCATAACACTCAATGAAAATCATGAATTTTAAAGATTATATCCATCGTATTTGGGTGACCAGCCCTCTCAATAATGAGTTTTATTTACCGAAAGGATATTTATCTATTCAATTTTTTTGGGTTTATATGATGTTGAGACATTACTTTTACCTCAATGTTCCCTTAAATTAATTCTGAATTTATATTATAATAAAAAGTTTTATTTTCAATTAAAATAAATATGAGATACCAAAATATTCTAAATATATTTATATTTACAAATTTAAAATAATAGAATCATCATTTTAGTTGGAATATATTTTACACCAACATAATTCACTACAAAAAACATTTATAGGTAACCAAATTTATTGATAAAATTTCACAATAAATAAAACACCCATACATAAATCAAATCCAAAAAATGAATTTTTAATTGTGGAATATTATTTCTATTAAAAATTTTCTTATAGAATTAAAATATTTTAAATCCTCTATAAAACACAGGAGGGTATTCCATTACTATGGGTCAAAATATATTAGAATCAACAACTTTTAATGATATCCATTATGGTTAAAAATAGCTTCCATAGATTAATATATTGTATAAACTTACAATTAAATTGAATTTTGGATTAGGAAAACATTTTTTTATTTGGTCACTCGTAATGTTCCAATTTTCTGTGTGATAAAATTAATCAACTATTTTGGAAATAAAATATTAATGTGTTCGAGGTATGAATTTCTATATCAATAGACTTATATTCTACTCAACATTTCATCCACCTTTTTTATAACATTTTCTATCACGGATTACATACATAAAAAATTAGAAAACCTACATCTATCTCAATTTTCATTTATTTTACTAATAATTCTATAGGATATATCTATTAGTTGAGTGGTTAATTAAGAAACCTACATAAAATCTAAAATGTCATAACCAAAATAGTTTTTGGCAATTTTCATTACAAAAACACATTTTTTAGTATTTTAATTATATGGGGTTGAATGGAATGTATTAGAATCCTAGGCTATGTAATGTTATTTAATTTCAATATTAAATCTTAACTGAATGCATGATGTGTATCTTCATCTAAGTGTTATTATATCAAAATTAATTTCACATCTTGGAGTCTAAATTCTGTGTGAAGAAAAAAATCCATTTAATTATATTTTAATTTTATTCTTGATTACATTCGTAAAAATAAATTGGAATAAACTTCTGAGGTAGTTTATAAAATATAGTTGTTATATTTTTGAAATACCTAATTATTTTTTGAGAAACCCCATATATAATATAAATGATCTCCAATCAATCCCCATTTGACGACATGGTTGTGTGTATACAACTTCATCATTGGATTTATCAACATGAATTTGATCCATAAAACCAATAATTTGTAAAATATTACATTATAAATGATAAATGGATTCTTTTAAATGTTTATAATCACATTTTTCAATAAATTTATTGAGCAAACCACCTACTCATTTCTCTAAGGTTTAATAGAAATTTCATACATAGTGAAGTTATCCATGAATGTTTCTCCATAATATACAATGAAAACTAATTAGATAATATTTTAACATTTGTATAAACTTTATAAAGAATTAAACAAACTAAAATTAATCATTCTATAAGTATAGGTACCAAAGGGGTAGGTAAAAGTTATATTCAATTCATTCTTACGGGTAATATTTATTTTTAGATAATAAAAAATTTATTCTAAAACTATGTAAGGAGTTTTACCATCTAACCAATCTATCATTTTGTCAAAAAAAGTGATTAAATGTTATCCATTCTCTTTAAACTATTCAACCCCTTGAAATAAATGAATACAATCCATTTACTGTTTATTATTTTGGGAATAATTTCTCCAAATTAATTTTTGACAATTACGAAGTCTCGTTTTTTAGGAAAAAATTGATATAGGCATACCCATATGTTATGTGAATTTGTAAATATAATTTGAGAAGCCTAAAGTGTTAATAATTCGGTTTTAAAACATATATGATTTTAGGGTTCGGTATTATCATGGATTTCCTAATTGTACGTTAGTTTCTCCTCCATTGTATTGGATGATAATAAATTGAAGAGATTATCCTAGGAAGATTAATAAAGGTATAACTTTTAAAATTAATGTTCATTCAAAGGAATCTTTATGGATAGTTTTATTATTGTAAAGACATCACTATCACTATAATTACACATGATTCTTCATTATATTTTAATAACTAACGTATATTATTATATAAGTGTTATATTTTCAATGTTTATTTCTTTTTACATAATTTTAAAGAGGTTGAATGATTCCACAACCTGTAAATCATTTTTATCCATACTCTAGTAAAAATAAGACTTTAGAAAATTTTCATATTCAACAAAAAAAATCAATATTATGCTAAACCACATAAAAATCAATTAAATTGTTATCATTGAAAACATATATCCTATACTCATCATACTCGAGAACATCTCCCCAAAACAATTAAATGTTATAAAAACTAATGTTTTTTATATTTTTTGTAGAAAATAGGAATATAATTATATGTAGATTAATAAAAATAAGTAATATCAATCATTACTAGTTTTAAAACCATTATTTTAATGAATAAATTCTAATTGAATTGTGTGTATAAATTTATCAATATTGTAATGTTTTAACATGGTTAGACCATTATTTAAACATTGACATTATGTTTCATGAAAATTAACAAATTTGGAAACATGAAAATATTGAATTAGATAATAATATTAACATAATACATTGATTTATCCTCTACTAGATGTTTCATAGTTTAATTTTTTTTAGATATGTATATTTATTAATATTTTCCCTAGGTACTTTGGAATCATGAATATTAATTATTATATTGGTAGTTTTAGGAATTGGTATGCTTAATATTATTAGTGAACATTTACTAAAACTATCATCTACCATGATTATAAAATATAAGTTATTATGAATAAATAAGACCATTTCTCCAACTAAAATATCCTAAAAAATTCAATCAAGTATAGTTTTGAACCTATTGGAATATTAAATTAGTACTCCCAGAGGTCATAGTTATCCTATAAATAGTGAAGAATAAAATGAACATGTAATGATATTTATGGATACTCCATGTACTAATATTGAATCGTTAAATTAATTTTACACTATTGTGAACAGAATAGAAAATTTTCATTGATCATTAAATTTTATGGGTGCCACATGTTCTATCATGGAAGAAATGTTTCATAACTTATTATATTTTCCCCTAATAAATATTACTTTATATTGCACATTCCATTAAATAATTTACCTTTTTTCAGATCTATTTGATGAAATTAATGATATGGATGTAAATTTTATATTTTTTCAAATTTAAATTATTCACTTATCTAAAGAACAATCAACTAAATTTTAAATTTGTGGTTGGATATAGGGATTTAGTAGTAAATATTTTTATTAATTTTTAGTGATGAATCAATATTACTACTACAATTCCAATGTATTGCATATTTACTTTTTAATATGTATCTCTGATTTTCATAAGTAATGTTTTTAAAAAAATGGTTTCTATGTTTTCAAAGTGTTTCATTTGTTTATAATTTTACACAAACGAACTATAATGTTTATTACATATTTTCTTCAGGGTCATTGTTTGGGTTTTAATTAAAATAATCATCGATAAAGGGATTGTTATCAATATTTTTTAATAGATATTTTATTCTATCTTACTATTATTTAATAAAAACAGTATTCATTTACATTGGTGTTAACTTAATTTTTGGATGGTCAATCATTAACCCCTTGAATTTTAAATTTACTACTATTGTATTCTAATTTTTCTATTTCAGTTGAAAATATTTCAATAATTATTGTCTAGAATTTAATATATTTTTCTAGGATTAATTCAATGTTTTCATGAATTGTCTTGTATTGATGCTCTAATCTATTTTGTTACATGATTGTTCTGAAAAAACCCTAGGGTTTGAAGTATTTTCACTCCCTTAGAAATAATAACCATGTTTTTTTATTTCATAATCCATACTCTTAGTTATTATTGATTTTACTTGGTACTAACAATCCTCTATTTAGTTATATTTGAGTTTATATTTATGTTGAAATATCATTCTTGGATTTAATTAATTTAAGGATTCTATATAATCATTCTATTTTGCTTACTAATCATTTAAACTATTTTTTGAATAAAAATTGCCACAATTGGTACCTTGGTTGAAATTATGGATTAGGTGTTGTTTGGGTGTTTAGATGAGAGTTATTGAATATAATTAATTATTTTACTATGGTCCAATGTTCATCAAATGCAATTATTCATTTTTTTCCAAAATAGACACATAAATATCATTGATGTATTGGAATATGATAAACCTATATAATTAGACTAATGAGTATTTTTGAAACATATTCCATTATATTCGTAGAAGTTAATATTGTTCTTGCCATGATATAATCCACAATATCCTCATAAATATTATATGTTACTATAGTGGAAAACCCATTAGTTAATATTATATGTTTATATGGTCACTTATTTGATGTTGGGGATATATGGAACCCAAAATATTAAATCTACCCCAATACTCCAAAAACCAATACTTGGATGTTTTCTAACCCCATAAATAACATTAATTAATTATTTTTTATTAATATAATGTATAATTCCTCCTATAAATCATTTCTTCAACTTCTATCAAATTATTATGTTAAATGATCAACATGAGTAAAAAAATTTATTTATCATCCTCATATAATTAAAATGATAATGTTAAAGAAAAAATTGATCTTCAGGGACCCATTGTGGTTTCATTGTATAAAAAACATAATGGAACTTATTGAGGTGTTTAGGAGGGTATTTTTGGGTAATCCATGAAACAAATCCATGTATTGAATGAATACAAATGTTAGTTTAAAACAAACCAATTCTTTATGGTATACAATGGAATATTATAATTTATACATATATATACCCAAACATTTCATACATAGACATGGCATCTTAATAAATGAATATTAATTAAAATTTCATAATGATATACCCCATAATAATATAGGTATTGTGTGTATGAAATCTGGGAAACAAAAAACCATTGATTTATAATTGAACTACATCACCTCATATTATGTTATACATAAATAACACCCTTATTTGAGATATTATTGAAAATTAATTTTTTTCATATCATGGGGAATAAAACCAAAATATAGTATGAGAATAATTTCTCAATATGCGTAAACAAAATACATATCAACATTACATGAGTGGATGTATATGTGAATACCATTATGAAAATCATACCCTGCATATCACAGATCATAAAATTGATTCATGGAATTAATTTTAGTAGTTCATAAGATTAAAATAATAAATGAGTAAAACACATATGTCATGATATCATAAAAGTGGTAGATGAAATATATTTGTGGAATACACAATTTCATGGAAGGTTATTTCCATAATAGTCAAAGATCATTTCCAATATTTTCATATACTAATGGGTTCACTTACCAATCCATTATAGTAGTCAGGGTTTACTCCCAAGACTAAAGTAGTGGAAAAATTCCCATACAATACTGGTTGAAGTATCTATTAAATTATTTTTTGTATCAAGATATATAAAAATTTATCCAATTCATTGGATGGAGTTAAAATTAATGGCACAACTATCACATAAATAAAATAATATATATGTGATATAGAAGATCATAAAACATTATTCTTATAATAACACAATAAAATTAAAAGGATTTGATAATCCATATATCATAAAGTATCTTGTGGAAAGGAAAATGGTATCATACACATTTTTTCATTTTTTCATTGAATAAACAATTGAAAATAAATAATTTTTTTAAAAAAATGTCCATGAAAAATATATTGGTTCCATTAAAAATGTCCATCAAAATCATAAAAAATATTAATAATGGATATAGAAGGTATCATTTGGTCATATCCCCGCTAAATCATAATCAATATCTACGTTTTTTGTCAGCAATGAATAAAAATTACAAAAAATTACAAAAAATTATCATTAATACTTTTTTGAAAAAATAGCATATCTATTTTAGAAATAAATTATTTAAAATATAAAAAATTTTAAACAATGAAAGAAAAAAATTTATTTTGAAATAATCTTAGAATATTTTAAAGGAATGTTTAATTAATTTATTCTCCATTAGTGTGGAAAATTCTGTTCTTACTGCATAAATTAAGATAAAGATTCTCTTCATATTTTTGGATAAAAATTAAAATGTACCTTACTCAGAAAATTATAAGAATATACATTTTTAAAATAATTATTAAATATATAGACATGGGAATACAATTTTATTTGAAAATAAAATATTAATTGTAAAACTTTTTTGATTCATTTTTTTAAAACATTTATATGGGAGAAAAATAAATCTTGATCATAGAGATAATAAAGCATGTTTGTTTATAAAATATTTTTTTGTATCTTGATTACATGAATGGTGTAAAATTTTATAAATTCCATTATTATATATAAATTTACAAATATAAAAAATATCATTATTTTATATACGTATATATTATAATTTTTCATCTTTCTAAACCTAATAATAAACAATCTTGATAATCAATATGATTATATGATAATTTTGTTACCACATTGGTATATTCTAAATTATACTACCCACGAATGAATGAACCATATAAGGAGATTTATATACCATAGTATTTTTTTATAATAATTACAAAATATATTCGTGGGTAGTTTGAACACAACACAAAATAAACTTGGTGTGAATATGGCATGTGTCCCACATAAATAAAAGAGAGAAGAAAATCCATTACCACATGTATCAGTATGCATATTACATAGTGAAACCACATGTATAATAAATATATGTTTATTATAAATATGTATCATAAATATAACTATATATATCACAATAAATTAATTATATACAAACACTTATTAACCAGTTGTTAACAAGTCCTTAATAAAATCACATTTCAATTAATAACTACATTGTTTTCAATGTATGTATTGGTTTAGTATTTTTTCCCACATTATTTTGATTAGGGTTACATATCTACATTATATAAACCATGATATCAATACAATATCCATCATTTTATATATGTATTAATAATAATTCAAAAATTGTTTTGAACGAAAATTAATTACTCTATTCATGGAGATGGTAAGCCTTACATATGCAAGGATGTTTTCTCCATTTTCTCGACGGATAGAAAAAAGTAATAGATTATAATATATAACCATTATAAAATAATATTTATTTAGTATATATCATATTGTTTCATTAAATTTCTCAATATTAAAACCCAACTATATATAAAATGAAAACAAATCACATCGCTTTGCGGAGGCTGTATTCCACATATACACATGGGTGACGTTATCAATATCCAATGGATTAGTTTGTAACATGGTATGTGAGATTTTATATTTATAATAGTATAATTATGTCATAAATATTTAATATAAAAAAAATATACATAATTAAATCTATTTGTGAAATCTATTGCGGAAAAATGAATCAGATCAGTTCATGAGGTGGTAGGCTATAATACACACAATTGATGGGTTCATTCCTCATATGATGTAGGAGGAGGTGTATATTGGTTTTTTAAATAACATAATAGAATCATAGTATATATAATTTGTTAGTTTAATTATATTAAAATAGTTTAATAATATTCAAATTATGTGGATGATGAAATAATACAGAACACACTAGGTGAAGAATGACACATCTGAATTAAAAAATATCCATAGGATTGCACAATAATCCTTCATTAGAGGGTTAACAATAAAAATAAAAAATATTGTTTGTGGAAAGGGATTATAATCAATGGATTTCGGTATGGATTGGCTGAAACAAAAGGTATTTTATGTTTTAATAGGGAGGATATGTTGTTTTCTATTATAATTGAGGGATAAGACACAATTAGATTATTTGAATATAAAAAGTTATAAACACACATTTCACTTGTCAAAATGATTCCATATTAATCATTCAAAAACATTAGGCGAAATAAGGAAGTAATATGGATCTTTAGTATGAATTGGTAATGTTTTTAGTTCAATTTTAGTGTCTTATTCCATTGTAGGACATCGGAATATATTAAGTAATATTTGTAAGAACCCATTTTTTCACTCAGGAAACCTATAAATTTATATCTATTTCATTATATTTTATATTATATGGATTAATAGTGAGTTAGAGAATGTATCAAGGGTGACCATGTCTTTTTGTAACCAAGAAAGCCATCTTTTTGGTAAAAAATTCCATATATCATGGTTAGAGTAAACCGTATAGAAAGTGGGAACAATTAGATCCAACAATGTGAATGGTCTGCATTTCTAGAAATTACATCTCACATGGTTGGAGCATGTGTTACTTAAATATATAGCCAAACCATTTATTTCCCCCTCTTCTTCATGTAACCATTCATAGATGGTGCTTATTTTTTCAAATCATGGAGACAAACTGTCCACACACTCAATTTGGGGTAATTATACATTTATTCCCTTAATGATGTAATTAAACCATTATTCTTTCCTAATCCAAATTAAAGAATGTTTATCATTAATTCCTCTAATTTTAATATTATTTAAGTCATATTCTAGGGATCAAGATATCTCATTCATCGTATCTCTTTTTGATCTTTCGTTCGTCACAATGGATCTGCAATGGTATTCACATGATTCTGTATTAGTCATTTTTTCTCCTTCTTTCCCTTGACCTAGTTAATGAGATGTGATATTGTTTCTTTTTTTATATATACACTTATACAAGATGAATTGCGGGCTTATAATAGGGTTGGAGAGTTGTAAAATCCTAATATGGGTGGTCTATAACTCATCCCTCAGGTTCGTGGACTTTAGAAATTGTCTTGTGGGGCATTCTGATTTCATCAAGTTCCATTATTTAATTTATAATTCATTCTTATAAAAATTAAAACTATATGTTTTGGATCTTTAAAAATAATTCATTAGTTGTTTGTGGTTATTCCCATAGCTACATAAATCCCATGTAGGATGTTTTGAAATAATTTTCATGTTGGTGTTTCAATGGGATTGAGAGGATATTTGGGTGTGTCAAGGTCTGACCCTTTTAAGAATATGATTTTCAATATTAAATGGATTCATATAATTTTTTAATTTCATAATAGAAGGTACCAAGTATTGTAACCACCTAACCCATTTAGGGTAAGTGCTGTAAATTGATAAATCAATGATAAATTTAAATTCTCAATTATACTATGTATATGACTAGGCCATATTAAATATAACTAAATAATTGGATTCATGTTTTCAGAACCCATTACGATGTTAATAAAAGTTATATATGCGAACCATGATGATTAAAAATGACTTTCATGGATTAAACGAATGGTTTCACACTACATGGCCTTATTCTACTAATTAAATGCCGATTATGAACCTGATGGACTTATTGAATAATTAAGACATGGGTAAATGGTTGCATGATCAATTATCATTGTCACACTAATGAAAGGTAATGGATCAGACCTTAAGAAAGGTTATATAATCAAATAGGATTGACCAGGAATGAGTTTTCATTGAATTCCATAGGGATTTCTTTGAGAACTCAGGAATACCACTCTGAATCTAGGATTCATGTTGGTTTAGTTAAAGCCCTACTGGAACCCAATTTTTGTCTAACCTCAGATTCATGATATACCACAATATGGTCCCACAAATATTAAAAAAGTATTACATCGATAAACTCAATGGATCCAGTATTCACAAGTATGTTCCACGGTTAAAGCCCACAGGGTCCAGTCATTATTTAGCCGAATTTAAAATGGACAAACTCCTTGGACATGGTAGGAATATTATTTTGTAATGCCTCGGATTATGATCCTTTGATTAGATTATTACCCTTAGCTAGGCAGAAATCATCACTATGTTGGAGCCCATTAAGCTCTACATTTCCTAGGTTATTACATAGGAACTTTATTACTATATACAACTACAAGGTTCCTTGTTATACCTTGGAACCATTACTATATCTATCACGTGACTTATTGTAAAATGGAACAATTAGATAATGAACTAGTTACATGTTCAGTCACCAGTTAAGGGTTGAAACATGTACATTGTTATTTTGTTACATTGTACTGATTTACTTTTTATATTCATGTTTTCACACTATTACATTCCCATTACACAAGTTAAATGTTATAAACAATATTGGTGGGTACATATTGTTATTTATTTCACACCCTCATTGAGAACCGTTGGGTACCTTGGGAAAATTACACGAATTCAGGTGTTGATAAATGGAAGTATATGGCTTCAAACAATTTATTACATGCAATTTAGGAAAAAAATAAATAGTAGACAACAGATCGTGATATCGGGATACATGGGATAGTATTTTTATTTTCACTATAATTTTATGGATATTTTAATTACATCTATCTAGTATCCATTTTTTCCAGTTTTATAGTGATAAGACATATCATCATCATTTATTCCTATTGATTCAGTTATTTCTATTATTTTCAATCTATTACTTTTGTTTGAATCTATTTTATTTCTAATATTTCTAATTATATTTTATTAAATTAATATTTACCTATCACGATACACTCTAATAATGAGGAATTTCTATCCCCATGGATACACCCTAGGCTCTCACTGCTAGTCGAATGCATATAGAATAAGGTAAGATACAATTATGGACTTGTGGCCCAACGAGATTGGGGTAGCTATTAATTGGAATCAGAGTCCAAGACAAAAAAAATTGGTATTAGTGGAGGTTTATTTTCATAATATAACATTTGTAGAAAATAGTAAAGATATTATGAATTCAAGGGGATTGTTCATAATTCATTCTTAGACTTCATGGACCTAGATTTTTTGTAAAATCCATGTTACAAAAAATAAAATGGTTATTATCCTTTCCTATTAAAGTTGAAATTATTTCACGATTGGGTGACACACATGTTTTGTGGTGTGGTCGATATTCATTCGAACTAATATGCTATTTTATCCCTTTCTCATTGAGATGAGTGCAAGGATAATTTTTACATTCATATTATATTAACATAGAATTTGCATGTCATGAATATTTTAATACAATATAGGTGAATTTAACTAATTTTCAATGTTATACATGCTTGTGATTATCAAGTGATGTTGTGATAGTTATCTTATGATTATATTAATATTGGTTGCAACCGAGTAATTTCATGTCTCAATTCTGGAGGTGTATTGTCCCTCATGGGTTTGGATATGTAATTTACCCTGTTGAACCCTTATACTATAAATTAAGTGGTGTCATTTTCATTGATGAGATGAATAGTAACTAATTAAAAGGGAATGGTTAACCATTATAAATTCAAACCTGGCGTATAATATGAAATTGTTGCACATCCTAATCCCTCATTTTTATTTTTATGAATGGTAATGGAGTGATCCTAGTAATTAAAAGTAAAACAAAATGAAACATATTTTTGGGAACATACCATTACATTTCCATATAAGTGGGTAGTTGGGGTAGTATACATTGGGTAGTGATTTTTACCATTTTTAGATTCGTAATGTTTTTCTATAAATCCACTTAAATATTTTTATGATGCATGAGCTTTGAAATATTAGACAAATTCCACCACAAATCCCTCGTATCATATGCCAGGTGGGTGGTGATGTCCATACTCCATATGTGGTGGCCCCTAAGAAGCAAGTATTGCCCCTAAAAGTGACACATTAGGAACCACCAAATGTACCTTATCTATGAATTTATTCCCATGTTCCTAATATATTACTATATATGACGTAGTCCAAGCATGTTGCACCATGATATTCAACTATGATGGCTAATCTGATTTGTGAGTTCCAATAGGAGCATAATTCCACTTTCATAGTGGACAATGGTCCACATGTAGATGAGTCCAATCTAGAGGTAACCCTATATATCATTGAGAATCTTGAGACACATATAGAGTGGAGGGACAGAGGTGATACATACATGGTGTGAGATTCGTCCAATCATTGTGTGGATGTGATTTCCCAGGCTGGTCATAATCAGGGCATGAAATCATTTGATTTCGATACTAAATAAAATGATCAATTCTTAGCTCAAATGATGAGAACTGATAGAGTTATAGATATCATTCATATCGAGTAGATTTTATATTATATGGAATATACATCATTTTCTATAGAGTATAAGCGATGTTCACTGTTTTTAATAGGAAATGAGATTTAGCATGCTAGACACTTCATGGATCAGCTTGTGTATGCCATCCGTAGCTTTGTGAAAGTATTTTTCCTAAATACTTTTTCTATAGTAGTAAATCAAACTCTTATTACATATCACAACATGAGGAATGACAATAGTACCTGGAATATAGGATCACTGTCATGGTAGGACAATTGTGCTCCCGGTGGCCAGAAACATTCCCTAAATTATGTTTATATGGTATTTTCTAGATAGAGTAACCATATTGACTTCTCCATAGTGAGTCATATGTGTGTAAAGGTGGTAATCTGAATCCTCTATGTGATATGGACCTAGTGGAGTATCGACTTTACCGATTTTTGGGTGAATCTTCTTGGTTTCATCAATACCCTTCCACTAGCATTGTGTAAGAAATGATATATGCATGCTGCATCTGTAGTAGTGAGTACGGTTGCATAGTTTCAGACAGGGATTTTGAATTGCTCTAGAAGGACATGATGGAGAGGAAGTCATGGATATAGTAGTGAGACTTCATATGAATATCAAGTCCAGTAGACTTTTTTTAATTGCAGTCTAACTGTTACAGATATCCATGTTTGAGGATTGTTTCATGTGCTATAACTAATATACTAGGATCAGGATGAAAGACCATCTAAAATACAAGGTACTATTTTTGTTCCATATACCAGAGTATCTCTTTTATTCGACATGGGTTCGTCAGAATATTTTTCTCTATATCTATCATGTAGAGTCTCAGACTAAAAATATTGTATAACCATGGTGTAATGAACCTAGATACACCATTATTAGAGTGGTCGTAGAGAATATGATAATGTAAGGATGGTCCCCCTGAGGTAGGAAGATGAATTTTCTTATGGAAAATATTTTTCATGAAATTATGGGAATCAATTTCATTATATAGATGGTATGGTTGTTTCAATATCGCAATTTTATATAGGGAAATCACCATAAGTTATCATTTATATCAATATGGGGTAGAAGTTATCTACATAAGAGTGAGTGGGATGCCTAGGCTATTGGAGCAGGACACTAGCATCATGGGCTAGGTAGAGTGACTGCCCATAATTAAACTCTCTATATGAAGAATCAGGGTTTATATCAAGCTGATTTCCCTCCAGTAGTGGCTCATTTCGAGGATATATTTCCCAAGTATTTTTCTTAAAAAACTCATCTTAGAGATGTAGAGTTTATGATCTACCTTTTTCCAAGAGTAGCTCCAATGTCCTTTAATCCATATCGGAAGGAAAGTGCTAATCTCCTGGATATCAATAGGTAGATTGGGGAATTAGAGGCGAAAGGATTTATATGGCCCAGTTCATCCTCCTTGGTTTCAAGTAATCATTTCTCTAAGAAGGTTGTTGTATTATTACTTCTATGTGTGGATATCGGAAGGTTGAACCAGATTATGGTCAAGAATTGATGTCCACTACCTCATATATATTATCTCTTAGAATTTCTCTGTAGATCTAGGGTATTCTTTATGATCATCCTGAGATCCGAATATCATCATTTGCAAGTCATAAAATCAGACATAGAAAATTCAACCTTCCATAGTAGGTATGTTCTTTAGGTGTTACTAGTTATATATTTCATTATTATGAATGTGCTTTCCGTTTTCGTGGCTTTGATGAATACTCTGTTCCACCCTTATTTAGATAGATTTGTTTTGATCTTTTTGGTTGAAATCTTGGTGGGTTCTCATACTCATAGTGACCGTGAAAAACATCATGATATTGTTTTAATTACACTAATAGATAATCATCCTTATACTATTCTTTATATGTGTCAGTTATAGATTGAAAAATTTAACTTCATTGGTCATATCATGTCAAAATCAGGTGTGAATGTTTACCCAAAAAATCGTAGTTTTTTAGTTTCCTAAGAGAAGACCAAAACTATGTTTCATATATGTAGTTTTTTTGGGCCATTTGGATATTAAAAAAATTTTATACAGGATGTATCACATCTTTATTCAATTATTTCGTTCCTTACAATGATGGGAGTTAAGATCTTGTGGTCATAAGAGTGCGAGAAAGCCTTTTAAGAGATGAATGTGAGTCTTGTCTCAACACCTATCTTGATTTTCCAGAGCTAGGAATAGGTAAAAATGTCTTCAATGATTGATCAAGAATATTCTTATGGGTAGTATTGATGCTAGAGGACAAATTCCTTGTTTATGGATGTTGTTTGTCACGACCCGTCCTCGGGGTACGTGCCGTGACTACCCCAAGCCCGCCTTCCATAGGCCAGGGGCTGGCGACTAGCACAAAGGCGTAAATTCAGGTAAAAAGGGAAGGCATTGCCTTTGTAAAGTAAACAAACACCACAGAGTAAGCAAGAAGAAAGTAAACACTAAGTAAAAACAGAGTACAACTGAAAGTGCGGAAAAGTAAATGGGACAGTATACAAACCCAAACTGAAAGTAAAGTACAACTCAAAAGGAAAAACAACAACTATAAAGTAAAAGACTCTACTCCGAGCTGTCCACTGGAAGTCCCACCTGATGGGTGAGTAAAGATAGCTCCACTGCTCCTCGGGTTCCGCCGTCCACTCCTAGTATGTCCCGCCCAGTGGTCCGCCTCTAGGTACTGTCCTGCTCTGAAAGCCTCAGCCAAGATCAACGCTGTCCGTCGTCTGCAACCAACATAACGTAGTGCGGGCATAACCCGTGCAGGGGTGAGTATAAGCTACTCAGTAGGGACCCCAAGACCCCTGAAGGTCTCCCAAAATTCACAAAGGATAAATTACAAAGGTGAGATACAAACATAAAGTATCAACTGACAATGCTTAGGTTTATGCCCATACATATACCTAAGTCATCAATTACAACATGCTCCATCCTCCGAGCCCATGTACAACTCAGTCCACACAGGAAAGTAAATGTTTTCCACACGGGAAAGCAAAACGAAATCCTCACAGGATAGCACAACACAATCCACACAGGAAAGCAACTGGATTCAGCTCACACAGGTATACTTCATCGAAAGACGATAAAGATGATCTCTGATCCATCTAAGTCGCCGGACCCACGAAGGATCGATAGGTAACTAACCCCCACAAAAGACCCACACAGGATCGGGCCCACATAGGACCTGTAGGCGCTGGTTCACACAGGACCGCTGAGCGCAAAGAGCCACACAGGATCGGACCCACACAAGATCGGTCCCACACAGGACCTGTAGCACTGATCCACGTAGGATCGTTGAGTGCTGTAATCTTCATCGTCGAATCCACAAAGTATCTCTGTACTATCGTCGTCGTAGTCACAGTAGCAGTAGCAGTAGTAGTAGTATTCACAGTAACAGTTACAGCCAGCACTAGGGTTCCCGCACACAGCATGCTCGTACAGGAGGATCCGCTCCACGAGCCGAGAGGCTGATACATCAAATGTAACAAGTCCAGAGATGATGTATCCAAAAGTTCCGTATCGTCAACAGGAACTCAACGCAACAGACGACGCGTCGATCGGACGCCCGGTCTGGGAGTTATTGGCTTTTTCGTCCCAGGGGCCTGGTTGGTTTTTAAGGACAAACCAACCCGACCGTACTCCACCTACGTCCAAACCTCGGGCGGAGTATGCCAAAAGATCCGTCTCACTAAGAGGAACACAACAAAGCTTATCTCATGTCAATCGGACGTCCGTAGCTCAAGATATGAGCGTTTCCGCTCCGAAGGCCCGGTTGGTTTCGTGAACGAACCAACCCGGCCGAACTCAAAATATTCCGAAACTTTGAGTACGATATACTGAATCGGCCGTCTCGATACAAGGATCACGTAGCTGCTGACGGTTCGTCAATCAGAGGTTCGTGGCTCATGTTATGGCCAAAAGACCGAAGTCAATTCGAAAACGGGGGGTCCGGGTCTGGGCCGACCCGGCCCGACCCCCCCTGGGTCGGCCCGAACCGGGTCGACCCGACCCGAGTTCGACCCGGCCCGGCCGGCGGCGGTCCGGCGCGGCGGCGCGGACTGGCACGGCGGCGCAGTCCGGGGCAGCGGCGCGGCCCGGCCGATGGCGGCGCGGCCTGGCGCCGCTGGGTGCCACGCGTGGGGGGCAAGGCCCCCGCTTTTTCAAGATGGCGGCACGGCTTTTAGCCGCACCTTTGGAGAACCGGCCCCCCCTCTTGGGGGCCTGCTTTGAGGGAAACGGGGGGCCACCCCCCCCCCCCCCCCCTTAATGAAACCCTCCACCCCCCCACACAAATAAATGGTGGGGGGTGCTTTTGAGTTGACTGGGGGAATTAAATTCCCCCGGTCTTTGACCTTCTGGCCGGCCCACCTGGCCGGCTGGTTTTTCTTCAACGGGACTGGCAAAGCCGGTCCACTTCCGGTTTCCAACGCCGGCGGCCCGGCGAGCCGCCAGTCCTCTCATCCCGCCGCGGCCCGGAACCGGCCGTGGTGTTCGTCGTCCGGCGCGGTGCGACGGCACCGCACCCCTCCGCCGCGGCCCCGCTCCGGCCGCGGCGCCTTTGGTTCCCTTCGACACGGCGCGACGGCGTCGCATTCATGATAATCCATCCACGGCGCGACGTGATGGCGTCTCGTAAATAAGCCAGGCGATTCCCGCATGGTGTGACGGCACCACGCCTTCTCGTTCATCACAAGATTATATAAATAACCAAGAACAAAGGAGGGGGAATTCGGCCGTGTTTGTGCGGTCCGACCCCCCTCTCGTTAGATGATAACTCCTAAATATTTAATCACAAATTATCATTCTAGAACCAAGAATGAGAGTAAGGAAAATAACCCACAACAAACCCCTACCTTGGGTTCAAGTTCGAAGATTGTCAACGACCCGCGGAAGACAACGTCGCGGAGGTCGGGCGTCGCGGTAATCGTTCGTCAAATCTGATGACGAAGAGGTACTTCCGAAGCGGTACGTCATTGGAGAATCTTCGTAAGCTGATGAAGGAAGTCCGAGGAGGATTCGGCGTTCTATTTCGTTGACACGGAGGGCGTCGTCGTTCTTCGGATACAATCGGCTACGAAGAATAGAGGAGCGGCGTTCTTCGTCGGAGCTAGAAGGTTCTTCGCGTAATTCATCAAGTTTTAAAGAAGAAGGAGGAGCTATCAAATCCTCTAAAGATGGATAAACAATTCTAACCAAATAAAATAAGCTAAGGGCTTATTTTATTTACTCAACCAAACCATTTGAATTTCAGAGGTTTGAAAAAGTTTAAACAACTCAACCTAATTAATAAGTTAAGTTGTCAATTACATTTAAAAGGGGAGTTAAGGGAGTTTTGAGAGGAGGTGGAAAGTTGGGTTTCATGTGGGCCCCACCACACTTAATCCTCCCAAGGGAGGTTAAGTGGATGTGGGTCCCACCTTTAACTTCCTTTGAGAGGAGTTAACCAACAAGTAAGAAAAAATAAAAAGTGTTCCACATTTTTATTTAAATTTTTATAATTCTCCCAAAAACTAACTTTCGTCCCGCAATAAACGCAACTTCGAAAAAGGTCTCCTTAAAAGAATATCGGTGCTACGAGTTCATCGGTGTCCTCGGATTTCAATTCCGAGCACCGGATCAAAAGATAGAAATTCCCGCTCGTTCGTTCACTGAACGTACCCGAGCCAAACTTCGGAAATTGATTCCGGGCACTCCGGGCCTCGGAATCAGGTGCCGTCAGAAACCGCGCTCTTGTAAAATTCCAAAGAAAATTAAAAAAAATTTCCCTTGGATTTTACGGGTCTTTACATTACTCCCACCTCAGGGCTTTACGTCCCCATAAAGATACATCAAAAACTAGGGAAACAAATGAAGGTACTGAGCACGCATCTGAGCCTCCCGCTCCCATGTGCTCTCCTAGAGGTTCCCGTGCTGCCATCTGATGCTCACAAGAGGAATCAATCGCCCACGTAGGACCCGCTCCTGTCGATCCTCTATATCCACCGGGACCTCCGTAAAAGTCGCCCCATCGTCAACGTCAAGCTCCCCATGGTCAATGATGTGCGTCGGGTCGTGCACGTATCTCCTCAGCTGAGACACGTGGAAGACGTCGTGCACCCGGTGCAACTGAGGTGGTAGAGCTAGGCGATAAGACACCTCAACAATCCTGCTGAGGACCTGGAAGGGTCCGATGAAGCGCGGAGATAACTTGCCGCCTCAACCAAATCTCTGAATACCACGTCGAGGTGAGACCCGCAAGAAGACGTGGTCACCATCCTCGAACTCTAGTGGCCTCCGCCTCCTGTCAGCGTATGACTTCTGCCGGCTCTGAGCTGTCCTCATCCGCTCCTGGATGACCTGGACATTCTCTTTCATGGCCTGGACCATCTCTGGTCCCACCAGTGCTGACTCCCCAGGGTCTGTCCAGCACAAAGGAGATCTACGAGGTCGGCCGTACAATGCCTCATACGGTGCCATCCCGATGGTGGAGTGCTAGCTGTTGTTGTATGCAAACTCCACCAAGGGTAGGTGATCCTCCCAGCTACGTCCAAAGTCGAGGACACATGCGCGGAGCATGTCCTCGAGAGTCTGAATGGTCATCTCCGTCTGACCATCCGTTTGAGGGTGAAAGGCTGTGCTCAGACGTAGCTGTGTCACGAACGCCTCCTGTAACCTCTTCCAAAGTCGGGAAGTAAAGCGAGAATCTCGATCGGAGACTATAGAAGATGGAACACCGTGGAGCCGCACAATCTCCTGAACGTAGAGACGTCCCAAGCTCTCCACTGAGTCCTGCTCTCTGATGGGTAAGAAGTGTGCCGACATGGTGAGTCAGTCAACAATCACCCAGATGGAGTCGTGACCTCTGGAAGTGCATGGAAGTCCAGTCATGAAGTCCATAGATATGCCATACCACTTCCACTCCGGGACCTCCAAGGGCTGTACCAAAACTGCTGGTACCTGATGCTCTACCTTCACCTGCTGGCAGGTGAGACATCGAGAAATGAACTCTGCCACTGCCTTCTTCATTCCCGGCCACCAATGCTGTCGTCTGAGGTCCTGGTACATCTTCGCCACTCCAGGATGTACCGCCAAAGGATAAGTGTGAAACTCTCTTAGCACTTCCTCTCGCAAAGCGACTGGTATCATGGTATGTTCTCTGAAAAGGATGTCGTGCTCTGCTCCAAGGGAGAAACCATCAGGTGCCTATCCCGAGGATATCTGTGCACGCCGTGTCTCATAGTCAGCGTCCTCACGCTGTGCCTCTCTGACCCACTGCAGTAGTGGAGAGGTGACTATGAGAGACTGGAGGAAGGCTGATCCATCTCTATCCACGAATGACATCTTCAAAGAGGCTACCTGCTCCGTCGCCTCCTCAAGTAGCTGAATGCCCGTCCTCCTGCTGAGGGCATCGGCTACTACGTTCCCCTTCCCAGGAGTATAGACTATCTCAAAGTCATAGTCCTGGATGAACTCGAGCCATCGCCGCTATCTCAGGCTCAGGTCCTTCTGTGAGAAGATATACCTGAGACTCTGATGATCGGAAAAGACTGTAAAGCGCTCGCCCATCAGATAGTGTCGCCATGTCTTCAGAGCAAAGACCACTGCTGCTAACTCCAGGTCATGGGTAGCATCGTTCTGCTCATGCGGCCTCAACTGACAGGATCCATAGGCGATCACTACCCGCTCCTACATCAGAACACATCCGAGTCCGGTCCCTAATGCATCGCAGTAGACTACGTACCCTACTCCCTCCTCGGGAAACCTCACGATAGGTGCGCTGGTCAATCTCTATCTCAGCTCCTGGAAGCTCTGCTGACATCTGTCTGACCACACGAAGGGTTTCCCCTTTTTCGTCAAAGCTGTGAGTGGTGCCTCAACTCTAGAGAAGTCCGGCACGAATCTCCGATAGTATCCATCTAGTCCCAAGAAACTCCGAACCTCAGTCACGCTCCTGGGTGGCTCCCATGCTAACACAGCCTCGATCTTCGCAGGATCCACTGCAACTCCCGCCTCAGAGATAACGTGTCCCAAGAAGTGGACCTCACGTATCCAGAACTGGCACTTCGAGAGCTTACCATAAATTTGGTGCTCTCGGAGTGTGTCTAGTACAACTCGCAAGTGATAGGCGTGCTCCTCCTCTGTCGTAGAGTAAATCAGAATGTCGTCGATGAAGACTACGACAAACCGATCAAGGTATGGCTGAAAGATCCTATTCATGAGGGCCATGAACACTGCTGGAGCATTGGTTACGCTGAAAGGAATAACCAACAACTCATAGTGGCCATACCGACATCTTAAGGCCGTCTTCTGCACATCCTCGTCTCTGACTCTGAGCTGATGAAAGCCTGACCTGAGGTCTATGTTCAAGAACAACCGTTCTCCCTTGAGCTGATCAAAGAGGTCATCAATCCTCGGTAGCGGATATGTGTTCCTCACTGTCACCTGGTTCAGGCGACGATAGTCAACACAAAGTCGCAGGCTCCCGTCCGCCTTCTTGGCGAACAATATCGGGGAATCCCAGGGTGAAACACTGGGTCGGATGAACCCTTTGCCCTGCAAGTCCTCCAACTGTACCCGTAGCTCTCGAAGCTCGGTGGGGGTCATCCGATATGCTAGAGTGGATATCGGGGCTGTCCCGGGGTACAAGTCAATATAAAAGTCTACCTCTCTGCGAGGAGGTAGCCCTGGAACGTCATCGGGAAAAACGTCCGCAAACTGATCCACCACTGCAGGAAAACCAGGACTCCGCACGTCAACTGATCCAAGGATGAGGCTAGCCAACTGATGAGTGATGGGTTGTCCTCTCCTCTGCGGAAGTCCATCCGGTGCTACAAAGGCTCCCTTCTCGCCGGTGAAGGTGAACCTGCTCCCGTCGGTGCGTACACATCGCACTTTGCGCCTAAAACAGTCAATCTGCGCATGGACCGTAGATAGCCAATCCATGCCCAAGATGACGTCGTAAGGCCTCGACGCTGCTACAAGAAGATCCCAGCCGAAGCTCTCGCCTCCTAGTGTAATCTCACACTACCGGCACCAGTGCGTAATCGTCGAGTCTGCTCCCATAGGAGTCTCTAGCCATAAGGATCTTGCCAACGGCTCTGTCGGAATTTCCGAGATCTGAACAAGGGTAGCTGCTATGAAAGAGTGACTCGCTCTTGTGTCTATAAGAACTGCAGCAAGGGTGGAAAAGACACAGATAGTACCTCGAATCATCTCGGGTGCGTCGTGGTCGTAGGCCTCTGCTGCCTGGAGCTGTGCCTGTCTCTGCCCGCCAGCTCCCTGTGGTCGGTGTGGACCTCCTGGTGGTGGTGGTGGCAGAGCCTCAAAGCGTCTCCCACCACCTGCTGCTCGGCCAGCTCCTCTGCCTCGTCCGCCTCCTCCCTGCGGACCGCCATGGTCGACCCTCTGCCTCTACCTCGGTGGTCCCTCATCCGACTGCTGCACCTCGGCACGGCGGGTCGGCCAGTCACGAGCCATGTGGCCCTGCCCGCCGCACGAGTAGCACTATCTGCCTCTCGAAAGACTGGCTCCGCGCTGTGCGCTCCGCACTGCTGAGCTAGTGTCCTGAGGTTGTCTGCCCGAAGGTCTGGTCTTCTTGAACCCTTGAGTCATCCGTCGACTGCCTGCTGCAGATGACTCTGCCACGTGCTGCCCTACGGTGGGTCGCTGCGCTGGTGTAGACTCAGTAAGGAAGCTCTCAATCAGAAGGGACCTCTCCAGTACTCCTGTCTGAGTCGGTATGCTGAGGGAGATCATTGATGCCCTAATCTCGTGTCTCAAACCCTGCTCGAAGGTTCGGGCCCGGAAGAATGGGTCCCGTACCATGTCAGTCGAGTAGCGCGAGAGATCGGTAAATCTCGCCGAGTACTGAGCGACCGTCATGCTGCCCTGCCGCAGCTGAAGAAGATACTGGATACGCACCGCACGAAGGGTGGCTAGGATGAACTCCGAGCGGAAGAGGCTCTCAAAGTCCGTCCATAGAAGAGATGCCTCATCGTGCACCTGGAGTATCAAGCTCCACCATCGTCCTGCTGCTGCGTGTAGTAGGCTCGCAGCGAGGATCACCATGAGGTCTGCTGGTGTCCTCACTAGCCTAAACACATGTACCACTGCCTCCAGCCAGTCCTCTGCTGCCTGGGGATCCGTCTCCCCACGAAACCTGGGTGGTCACTGGCGCGGAAACTCATGCAGTGCGCTGAGGCGACGTGCATCGTCAGCGGCTGGTGCTGGAAGCATCGGTGGCTCGGCGGGTAGTGCTACCGTCGGTGCCACTGCTGACAAAGGGCCCTGCACCGAGGCCTCGTCGCTCGGTGGGCTGTCGTCACACTCGAATCTCGGAACCCTAGCTGGCTGCCTTCATGGGGCCATCCTGAAAAGGAAACAGGTGCGCCACGGTCAGAACAGTATACCTGGTGAGATGATATAAAGTAATCACAAAGAAAACATTGAAACACACACGCAATAAATGTTTTCGTGCATTAAGTCGGAAATCAGAAGTCAGGGTCATGGTGTACGGATACGTCGGCCGCCGCACCAACACTGGACTCCCTGGACTGATAACCACACTCAATACGCTAAACATTATTGCTTTACATAGAAAAGATCAGAGTTCGCGGTAGAACCGAACTGCTCTGATACCAATTTGTCACGACCCATCCTCAGGGTCCGTGCCGTGACTACCCCAAGCCCGCCTTCCATAGGCCAGCGGCTGGCGACTAGCACGAAGGCGTAAATTCCGGTAAAAAGGGAAGGCATTGCCTTTTTAAAGTAAATAAACACCACAGATTAAGCAAGCGGAAAGTAAACACTAAGTAAAAACAGAGTACAACTGAAAGTTCCGAAAAGTAAATGGGCCAGTATACAAACCCAAACTGAAAGTAAAGTACAACTCGAAAGGGAAACCAGCAACTGTAAATTAAAAGCCGCTACTCCGAGCTGTCCACTGGAAGTCCCACCTGAAGGGTGAGTACAGATAGCTCCACTGCTCCTCGGGTTCCGCCGTCCACTCCGAGTACCTCCCGCCCAGTGGTCCGCCTCCAGGTACCGTCCTGCTCTGCAAGCCTCAACCATGATCAACGATGTCCGTCGTCTGCAACCAACACAACGTAGTGCGGGCATAACCCGTGCATGGGTGAGTATAAGCTACTCATTAGGGACCCCGATACCCCTGAAGGTCTCCCAAAATTCAGAAAGGATAAATTACAAAGGTGAGATACAAACACGAAGTATCAACCGACACTACTTAGGTATATGCCCATACATATACCTAAGTCGTCAATTCCAACACGCTCCATCCTCCGAGCCCAAGTACAACTCAGTACACACATGAATGTAAACGTATTCTACACAGGAAAGAAAAACGAAATCCTCACAGGATAGCACAACACAATCCACCCAGGAAAGCAACTCGATTCAGCTCACACAGGTATACTTCTTCGAAAGATGATAAAGATGATCTCTGATCCATCTAAGTCGTCGAACCCACGAAGGATAGATAGGTAACTAACCCCCGCAAAAGACCCACACAGGATCGGGCCCACATAGGAACTGTAGGCGCTGGTTCACATAGGACCACTGAGCGCAAAGACCCACACAGGATCGGACCAACACAGGATCGGGCCCACACAGGACCTGTAGCACTGATCCACGTAGGATCGCTGAGTGCTGTAGTCGTCGTCATCGAATCCACACAGGATCTCTGTACTATCGTCGTCGCAGTCACAGTAGCAGTAGCAGTAGTAGTAGTATTCACAGTAATAGTTACAGCCAGCACTAGGGTTCCCACACACAGCAAGCTCGTACAGGAGGATCCGCTCCACGAGCCGAGAGGCTGATACACCAACTGTCACAATTTTAGAGTTGATGTATCCAGAAGTTCCGTATCGTCAACAGGAACTCAACGCAACAGACGGTGCGTCGATCGGACACCCGGTTTGAGAGTTATTGTCTTTTTCGTCCCAGGGGCCTGGTTGGTTTTTAAGGAAAAACCAACTCGACCGTACTCCACCTACATCCAAACCTCGGGCGGAGAATGCCAAAAGATCTGTCTCACTAAGAGGAACAAAACAAAGCTGACGGCACGCCAATCGGACGTCCGTAGCTCAAGATATGAGCGTTTCCGCTCCGAAGGCCCGGTTGGTTTCGTGAACGAACCAACCCGTCCGAACTCAAAATATTCTGAAACATTAAGTGCGATATACCGAATCGACCATCTCGATCCAAGGATTGCGTAGCCGCTGACGGTTCATCAATCGGAGGTCCGTGGCTCAAGTTATGGCCAAAAGACCAAAGTCAATTCGAAAACGGGGGGTCCGGGTCCGGGCCGACCCGGCCCGACCGCCCCTGGGTCGACCCGAACCGGGTCGACCCGACCCAGGTCTGACCCGGCCCGGCCGGCGGCGGTCCAGCGCGGCGGCGCGGCCCGGCCGGCGGCGGCACGGCCTGGCGCCACTGGGTGCCACGGGCGGGGGGCAAGGCCCGTGCTTTTTCAAGATGGCGGCGCGGCTTTTAGCCGCGCCTTTGGAGAACCGGCCCCCCCTCGTGGGGGCCTGCTTTGAGGGAAACCGGGGGGCCACCTGCCCCCCCTTAATGAACCCCCCCCCCCCAAATAAATGGGGGGGGGGCTTTTGAGTTGACCGGGGGAATTAAATTCCCCCGGTCTTTGACCTTCCGGCCGGCCCACCGGGCCGGCCGGTTTTTCTTCAACGGGACAGGAAAAGCCGGTCCCCTTCCAGTTTCTGACGCCGGTGGCCCGGCGAGCCACCGGTCCTCTCGTCCCACCGCGGCCCGGAACCGTCCGCGGTGTTCGTCGTCCGGCGCGGTGCGACGGCAGCGCGCCCCTCCGCCGCGGCCCCGCTCCGGCCGCGGCGCCTTCAGTTCCCTTCGACGTGGCGCGACGGCATCGCGTTCATGATAATCCATCCACGGCGCGACGCGACGGCGTCACGTAAATAAGCCGGGCGATTCCCGCGTGGTGCGACGACACTGCGCCTTCTCGTTCATCACAAGATTATATAAATAACCAAGAACAAAGGAGAGGGAATTTGGCCGTGTTTGTGCGGTCCAACCCTCCTCTCGTTAGATGATAACTCTTAAGTATTTAATCACAAATTATCATTCTAGAACCAAGAACGAGAGTAAATAAACCACAAAAAACCCCAACCTTGGGTTCAAGTTCGAAGATTGTCAAAGACCCGAGGAAGACAACGTCGCGGAGGTCGGGCGTCGCGGTAATCGTTCGTCAAATACAATGACGAAGAGGTACGTCCGAAGAGGTACGTCATTGGAGAATCATCGTAAGCTGATGAAGGAAGTCCGAGGAGGAAGCGGCGTTCCCTTTCGTTGACACAGAGGGCGTCGTCGATCTTCGGATACAATCGGCTATGAAGAAGAGAGGAGCGGCGTTCTTCGTCGGAGCTCGAAGGTTCATCGCGTTCTTTGTCAACGTTTGAAGAAGAAGGGGGAGCTCTGAAATCGTCTCAAGATGGCTAAACAATTCTAACCAAATAAAATAATCTAAGGGCTTATTTTATTTACTCAACCAAACCATTTGAATTTCAAAGGATTGAAAAAGTTTAAACAACTCAACCTAATTAATAAGTTAAGTTGTCAATTACATTTAAAAGGGGAGTTAAGGGAGTTTTGAGAGGAGATGGAAAGTTGGGTTTCGTGTGGCCCCCACCACACTTAATCCTCCCAAGGGAGGTTAATTGGATGTGGGTCCCACCTTTAACTTCCTTTGAGAGGAGTTAACCAACAAGTAAGAAAAAATAAAAAGTGTTCCACATTTTTATTTATCTTTTTATAATTATCCCAAAAACAAACATTCGTCCCGCAATAAACGCAACTTCGGAAAAGGTCTCCTTAAGCGAATATCGGCGCTGCGAGTTCATCGGTGTCCTCAGATTTCAATTCCGAGCACCGGATCAAAAGTTAGAAATTCCTGCTTTTTCGTTCACTGAACGTACCCGAGCCAAACTTCGGAAATTGATTCCGGGCACTCCGGGCTTCGGAATCAGGTGCCGTCAGAAACCGCGCTCTTCTAAAATTCCAAAGAAAATTAAGAAATAAAATTCCCTTGAATTTTGCGGTTCTTTACATTGTTAGTTGAGACCTCATGAATGAAACTACCTTATTCGTGATCATGAGTTAGAAGTAGTTGTCCTAGACATATGTTTCTAGAGACAATATCTATTATTTGGTCACATTGTTGTGTTCTCAGACCATAAGATTCTAAAATATATCTTTATTGAGCATTACCTAATTATCAGACAGTGATGATGGGTCATATATCTACATCCCTTTTGATTTTGAGCATTCCAGTATTCATGGGAAGGGAAATGTCATTACCAATACTCAGAGTCAAAAAAGTCTAGAACATGATGTAAGGGAAGCTAGTGACGAATGAAATTTAATGACCCTCATTTTTTATATGTATCTATAGATTACAGTCAATCATGAGAATCCATACCTCTAGAAAATATTATTTACCTCTTTCCACAATGAGAAGGTAAAGGGTAGACTATATTCAAGTAATAAGGGCTGGGTTATCTATGAATGTATTCCAAAAGACAACACACCTCAAGATTGGTATATGGATAGAGATGGAATCCTATATTATTAAGGATGTATTTGGGATCTTATATATATGAGAGACAAGTTTATATGTGAGTCCCATATTTCATAGTGGGTATTTCATCTAGGTATCTGCCAGATATATCTAAATTCGCAGCACCAGTACTGGTGGACTGGGATGAAATGCTAGATAGACAGCTTTATCAATATGTGTTCCACTTGCAATGGTTGAAGGATGAGAACCAAATAATTAAATTCATGATTCATCTTCTTTTATTCAATGGAATTATAGACTATTTACCTAGGTCTCATAGAGGTAGCAATGTTGCATGTTTTTTCTTTGACAGGCAGAAGAATGTGTCACACATCATTCATATTAATGATACTTTCTCATTTGAGGTGATGGAAGGACTATATGACTTTGATATCTTTCAACAACATGGGACCAATTTTACTATCATTTTAGATAACGATCCACATTTCATATCCTAGTTTCGACATAGATTTCATAATGATATAGGAACAAAGGTGCTTCTATTCACTACTTTTCACCCCATAGACTAATGGAAAATAGTAACAGATGATACATATTCTAGAGGATCTTATTAGTGCATGATTAATTGATTTTGGTGGTTCATGGTACCAAAACATCCCTCTAATTGTGTAGTCCTATAATAAAATAATTTACATGAAAATATAGATGGATCATTTTTAGGCCATATATTGTATACCATTTTATTCAACTAATGCGGCATAGTGGTTGGTGAGGTAGCCTTACTATGACCTCATCTCATTCAGGGGAAATTAGAATAGGTTCAGCATATTAGAAAGTATATGAATGATGATAAATATAGACATAAATTTTACCCTGCTCGCCATTGAAAAAATTTGGATATCGAGTTCGTGGATCATGTTATTTATCAGGTATCTCATAGGACGAGGTATAGATAGTTACATAAGAAAGGGAAGATGTATCATTGTTTCATTAGGCCATTTGATAAATTAGATAAAGTCGGGCTGGTTTCCTATCAATTAATACCATATGAGAGGTACCATTCCATGCATGATGTCTTCCAGGTTTCAATGCTTCTCTAGAATCATTACGACCCATCCCATAATTTTGATACTAAGATGTGGAGTTAGATTTCAATGCTACCATTGAGGACTATTTACTATGCATTGTTGAACGGATCAGGAAGGATCTCTAATGATGGTTTGTCACTATATTAATGGTTATTTGGAAGTAATACCCCATTAATAACAATAATTGGTAGTGGGAGGATAACATATATGCTCCTTGTCTAGAATTGATCTTATGTAGTGTTTTACCACCATTAGAAGGTTATCATGGGGAGAATTTCTTTTAAGAGGGATGACGGTAAGAACATAGTTTTCCCCTCAAGAATGGTTACATAAAATGTTTGTATAAATCATTAGTTATTACCTAATATAGATTTCTTGTGAGTTAGATTAGGTTCCAAGAATGTCTGGAGTGTTTTAATCCCAGAGACAATCTTTATGAAAAAAAAATCCCTATCGTATTGTTAGAGTAAACCGTGCTGAAATTGTGCATAGTTAGATCTTACTGTACAGATGGTATACATTTTGGGTAGATACATCTATCATGGTTGGCACACATTTTACCTAATTAGGTTCCCTAAACATGTGGTTCCCCCTCTTCACTAGTTACCCATGCATGTTTCGTGCACAAGTTCTCTAACCATACAGACAAACCATGAACAAGATAAATTTTGGTTAATTTTTCATATTTCCATTAATGATCTAATTAAACCATCCCTATTACCTAATCCAAATTATTGAAATATAAGCATCCATTTCAATCGGTTTGTATTTTTTTGATGGCCTCGTATTAGGATATATAGACATCATTAATTCACGATCTATTTGAGCATCCAGTCGTCATGTGTGATGCAAAATATTTTGTACTGAAGTCTATTTGAGTTGTTCTTCTAATCTTTTTCTCTCAACATCGTTATCGATGTGCGATAATTTTTTCATATTTATTAGATATACTATGATTCAAGACAAATTAATGTCTTATACTAGAGGATGTGAGTCATACAATCCTATAGTGTGTGGTCTATATAGCATATCTAATGTTTTGTGATTTTGAGAATTGTAGTGTGGGCTCGCTGATTTCATCAGGTGACATTTTTTTTAATTTATATGAAATTAATAAAATAAATAAAACAGTATAGTTTCAATATTTATGAATATGTGATTATTTGTCAGTTTTTTTCCCACAACTCCATCCATACCATGTTGGATGTTTTGTCATAATTTCCATTTCAGTGTTTTGACATGTTTCGGTATTCATTCATGTGTTCTTATGCCTAACCCCTACGAGGGTTGGGGTTTCTTTATTAAATGGATTGATATAGTTTTTAAATTGAATAATGGAAGGTAACATGTATGCTCACCACTTGATGTTCCTATAGTAAGTGTCTCAAATTGATAAATATATGATAAATGGAAATACGTAGGTATACTATTTATGTGACATATCCATATTAAATATAATTTAATAATATGTACCATGTCTGTTGAACCATTTACCGTGTCATGGGAAGGAATATGAGTTATCCATGATTATTTATAATATCATAAATGTATTAAATGAATTGTTTCTTGAAAATTGTCCGTGTCATATTAATGAAATGCAAGGCCTGAATAAAATGGACATATCGATTAATTAAGAAATGATTTATTGGTTTCATACACAATTTTCCATTCCACACTAATGAAAGGTAATTCTTTGACACTTATAAAATATTATATGAATTTATTATAATTTTTTTTTTGAATAAATAGAGATTGCCTTGGATTCCATAGGGAATGCCTTGAGCACTTAGGAACCCCGTTCCTTTTCAAGGATTCACAATAATTTTGTTGAGACCCACTTGAAACCTAATTCTTGTCTCACCTCATATGGCTAGTATGGAACTATAACACATGTACTACTATAGGGTGCCTATGATAAAATCATTGGATCTATAATAGAAATATAGGATCAATGGTTAATGCCCATTAGGCCTAGTCTTTTCTTAGCAGTGTTTTACCTTCGATGAGCTCCTTGGACTCAGTATGAGTCTTATCATGGAATGAATCAGACTATGCCATACAGATTACAATATTAACCTTATCGGGGATAAAATAATTATTGATTTTGTGAGCCCTACGTTCTACATTTCCCGATTTATTACATAGGAACTTTGTTACAAAATATCGTAACAGGTTTCTATGTTATATCCTAGAATCATCACAATGTATATCATGTGACTTATTATAAATTGGTAATAATAAAATAAAGAACATGTTAGATGTTTAGACAATATTTGAGGGATAAATAAGGGACATGGTTATTTAGTTTCATTTTATTTATTTAATTTATATTTGAATGCATGAATACTATTAAATTTCCATTACATTGGATTGATGTTATAGACACCTTTTGTAGTGGCCCATGAATATTTATCTAACACCCTCTCAGAGTTTTGTTTGAATCCATGGGAAGATTACATGAATGAATTTGTGTCCAAATTTAACCATAATGCTTCAAAAATGTGAATTAATTCTATGTTTTATGGAGTTTGATAGCTGATGGATGAGACTAAGCTCAGGATGCTTTGGATATTCTTTTGATTTCTCTTATACTTATATTGAACATGATTTGTTTTCATTCTTTTATCCATGTTTTTTTTATTTTTTTGTCTGATATCGAATTTTTTTTAAAGGTGTGTATCATTTAAATTTATATCCAATTAATTATTTTGGGCCAAATTTGGATTCCTAGAGAGTTAGTGAAGGTTCTAAGTTGGTCCGGGTCCTGCAAAGAACCCAGAAGACAACGTTTTTTAGGAATGGTGGACTTGTGCACTATTTCGATTAAAATGTATGGGAAGGCCACATGATTATTTAAAATGATGCCAATTGTGATTTTTTTGAAAGATCCTCACTGCACTATTGAGAACACATTCTCAAACCCTTTGACCAATCTCTGTAAGTGACCGTTCTTTTACAGCTGCCTGTGCATGATTGAATGACATATTTTTATTTCCTTTTGGTGATATTTTAATTACATTGATAGGGATAGGAATATATATTTTGTTAGGGATCCAATCAAGCTTCTGTTCATGGCATTGGATTCACAAAGATATGTACTAATGTCAATTTTCAACGTTCTTCTCCTCTCTTGTTATCGACCTAGTTAAAGAAGTGTGACAATAATTCCCTTTTTCTAAGATATACTCTATTCTAAGACAAATTAGAGGTTGATATCAGATTCGAAGGATCGTACAACCATATGGTGGATGGTCTACAAATAATCCTATAAGTTTATTGAATTTTAGAATTGTCGTGTGGGGAACTACACTTTCATCATGTTCTATTTATTCAATTAATATTCCATTATTACAATCATTAGGATTGTATGTTTATTCAATTTCTATATATTTTATTAATTTTGGGTTTTATTCCCAAAACTCCATCCATTCCATGTAAGATGCAATGTCATAATTTGGATTTTACTATTTGAAACATTTGAGAGACCATTCAGATTTGACATGGATAGACCCTTCCAAGGGTAAACATTTTAATATAAATGTCATCATTTAAATTGTGAATTTCATAATTGAAAAAACCATTAACGATAACCTTTTGAACCTCCTATGATAATTTTTCAATAGTAATTAAATGTGAAAAGGTTGCATGCTAGTGGGCCTTATCACACTAATGAATGAAAAGGAATGAATCAAATGTAATTATTTATTAATAATGACTTGATTAAATGATTTCATGATAGTTTTCCTATTAACACCAATGAATGAAAAGGTTTGAACAAATTTTAATTCCTGAATTCATTATTAAATAAAAGTTTCATGACTCAAGGTCACGTTTTATTCTTATCATGAAATTCTTCGAACACTCGGGAACCCAATTAATATTTAGGGAGATATCATGATTAAGAACAAAACCAATGAGATGATAATCCTTGTCTATTCATGGATGTGTGGTATGACACCATAGGATTCCAAAAGTAGTATTAAATTAATCCTTTTATAACCTCAATTGATCCATCCTTGACCAGTAGGTTCCATGGTTACATCCCATAGGGCCCAATCACTACTTAATCCCATTTTAATTTGGATGATCACCTTAGATTTAGTAGGCAGCTATTTTGGAATTTCATTGAACATGATCCTTGGATTAAAGTCTAACCCATTATCCAGATTCAGAAACTATTGAGATATAATCCCTTGAGGTATATGTTTCCTCGGTCATTATCTGGGAAAATCATTATTAAATATCATCAATCATGGTTTCCGTATTACATCTTGGACCCTTCACTATTTATACTATCATAATGTGATGCCAGTGGATTCTACGACTTACATGACCGATAAACATAAATTGGAAATTAAGTAATTAATGAATTGGTTACATGTATAGACACTATATTAGGGATGAAACATGTACATGGGTATTTAGTTACATTATATAATATTAATTTATATACATATATGATTGAACACTGTTACATTTCCATTTCACATTCCAGTTGCTATAGACACCATTGGTGGTGGCCCACTAAGATTTATCTCAAACCCACTCGAGGAACATTGTAGTACCAAGTGTAGATTACATGAATGAAGTTGTTGATAAAGGGAATCATATAGGTTCAAACACATGATTTCATTATGTTTAATTGAAGCATGATAGTAGATGACCAATCCGGAGTAGAAGATGATTGGGATTGTCATTGATTACATTTATACTTTTCAAGAACATGTTTTTTCTACTGTCTTGTATCTATGTTATCTGTTTTTCTATATACATGACATATTATCATTAGTTGTTATTGGTTATTCATGTAATATCTGTTATTGTCACTGTTGTCTCTAGTTTACAGATGTTCCACCAGTTTAATTTTATTGCTTGCATTATTTTCTATAGTTTATATATAAAAAATTCCCTACTTTTTGATAATGAGGGAATAGTCTCCCCATAGACACACCCTAGGTCCCTATTGCTAGTCAAAAGCCTTTGGTGTTTGGGAAGATGTTCTTGAGGCAATGTTGACGATCAGGCATGAGGCACCTATTTTATGGCATATGGGTCCATGGAATCACAAAGTGGTGTCATAAGATGTTCTATTAATTCGTTAGTATTTTCTTATAACAGAATAGAGATTATGAATGCTTGGTACATGGTAATAAGCCTTGATAGGGAATCATGAAACAAGGATGAGGGTAAAATACCAGTTATGAAAAATAAAATTATTATTATATTTTTCCTATTAAAGTTGAAATTATTTCAATTTATGGGAGACTCACATGTTGTGTGGTGTTGTTGATTGTTGTACTGATTCAAATTCAATTTCATCCTTGGCCCGATGATATGAGGGCAAGGTGCATTATTACATGATTCGTATTAGGAACATAGAATTCACTATACATGTATATTTCAATTTCATATAGGTGATTTTCCCAAATTTTCATTCCATATTATGATTGTTTGTCAAGACCTATCCTAGTGGGGCCCGCGCCATAACTCCCCATGCCTACCTCCAATAGGCCAGTGGCTGGTGACTAGCACTGAGTAGTCATATCACTATAAAGGGAGGAATTTATTATGTATTTGTACATAGGCACACATCTCTATGACCAAAAAAGCTAAAAAGTAAATATCACTAAGGAACAAAATGCATGCATACACCTGATCCCTACCATCAGAGTACATTAGAAGTGATGTGCGGAATGTAAAAAGGGACAGAATACAATACCACAATAATAAAGACTCTACAAACTACAAATTCAAACTTGTAAGTACAAATAGGTACTGTGACTACATCTTGTAGTTTTAGGAATACGTCAGCCTACAAGGAACTTAGAACACATATTCATGTCCTGTTTTTCATAGACACCACTAAAATGCAGCTCATCTTCACAAGACATGAAACATGCGGTAAAATATAGTGCATGGGTGAGTATAACAATAGACATTATGGGACACCGAAAACTCCATAGAAATATAAAAAGTAAAGGTACATTAAATTTTACAAACTATATGCCTACTAAACATATATCATGATAAATCCATTTAGATATACTCTAAACACAATCCCATAGTCTAGAGACATGTTATAACGACCGTGTACCCATTCATGGGATTCTGTTCGTTGATTCCATGAGGTAATCAACCATGATAAGTCACTCCATGTGTGTGATAGCTATGATAACGTTCGTCCGAGAAGTATTGTTCATCAGGATAATATGTGAGAGAGATAGTTGCACTGAATGATCTAGAGAGAGAAAAAATATACTAATTCTATGAGAACACACACATGGGTTGGAAAAGATCATGATACATAGATGAGAACCACTGCCAAGGCCTTGGTAGGTACCTTGACTCTCCCAGATTCATATTCTATGTAGAGTATTGAAACCATTTCAGAATGGTCACATAGATTCCTAACTCATCCTAGCATCAAGAATGGTTAAAGGATCTGTATCTAGGTGTCTCAAAGGGATGAATGACTGTATCACAGAAATTCATACTAATGTGATCATACTTTGGTGGATGGAAACAAAACCTGAACATCCGGGGAACAAGAAAAGGGGAACTAAAGCTAATGAAACATGTCCAGGTAACAGTGGAAAAAAGGATCAATCCGTGTACTGAGAAGTACACAACCTGTAGAAGCATCACATGTTGTGTACTCTGACGCCAGGTACCTCTCGTGTTCTACGGTCTGTGCCATATGACTTGTCATGTGGAAGAAAGTATACATAGCATGTAAGATAAGGTCACATCGTGTTCCACTATCTGTGGAAGACTTTGTGTATATTTTCCATGTCCACATACATGGTTTCAACCTGTGTGTCCCAAATAGTGTTCCAGAACATGGGGTAGGCTATGTATCAATTCTTTTCTGGTCGTGTTGTGGAGTACATGCCTTTTACCCCACCCCATGTCCATGTATATTCTGAGAAACAATATGAGTCCTTGTGAAGACCCACACTGCGTGTGATGATGGTCACACACCGTAACTATTCTTCATATGTCCTGGAACCGCAACGGCCTCTAGGTGGGGCCCACATGTTGTGTACTCCTAGTATTATGTCATTTTCTTCATCATGTGTACTGAGAAAACCCTAGTCTCCCCCATGCCTGTCCCACAAAATATTTTCATCAGAGAACACATTGTGTTCTTCAGAAATTTCTATAAATACATACCTCCACCATTACACCTCTGTCGATCTACGGATTCTAGTTTTGGTTATCCATTTTCCATGAAACTCATGATACATGGTCACCCATCCCTACCATTAACATATTTGGAGGTCTCAACCTAATTGAAATTGGAATAAAGGAATAATATTTTAGTTTGAATCCTCATATACAAGACTCACCCACTGTATGGGCTCTGTACACCTAAGTATCACTATTCTCCAACGATGTCACTACTAATTTGTGTATCATATTTATATGATATTACATGTTTGGGAAAATAATTTTCAGGGGTGAGTATATAAATACCTTTTACAATACACCTAAAACAATTTTAGGAAAAATCAACAGATAAAAAATGTATGTATCTTATATTAACAAGAGGGAAAATAGTAGAATTATTGATAACATATCTCAAATAAATAAATATGATAGAGAAAGGAGACATCTCTCCCTAATACCAAGACCATGATGATGATTGTACATACAGCTCCGATCATCACTCAACAATGCCCAATATCTCAGGTTTCAATATGATAATGACACATGGAGGATGCAAACATCGCCACATCTCAATAGATATATGGGGAACAGTCCCAAATAGGGGATGTTTTCCAATATATGATTTAGGTATTCGACTCAATTGATTATGGATACCCCCTTCTGTGACATGGGGTTTCAAATATTTGAAAAACGGTCCCATGAAATTGGAGAGGAAGATACCACTTATAAGTTATAAAAAAGCGGACATGAAAAATCATCTATTAGGGGGTTCCACTAAGCTGACAGAGGAACCTCTCCCATGTACTCTAGGGGTACCATGTGGTTGGTAGAGGACCCACATCATGTTTTATCAGGGAGAACCACTTTAAATATTGAGTGTAATATGGGACAATGATGACTTGGTATGTCACTGGCATTACAACATTGACATTATTTAGATTATCCCACCCAATCTCCACTATCAGTCAATCGTTTGATGAAGAAGAATCATTCTCCTAAAATCTCTCATAATATCTCAAAAACCAATCTAAGCGCCACCAACATGTTCTATGTGGAAATATTACTAGAACATGATACATGCATTCTAATATCTGAGTCCATAACTAGATGATAAAAATATATGAGTTTCCAAAAAAATTTACATAGTGTCTATCGTTGGTCACATGGCATGTGACCTTAGCTAGGCTCTTTATGGTTTTATCTCATGTAAATTATTTAGAGGGAAACGTATTAATACATGATGTGTATAGGTAATACATTAAATGTAATGGTCATTTGGGTAATGTATGTGTGCTCATGATTGTGCCAATGTAATTATGGTTGTGCCCTTGCACCTGACTGTGTACATGGACATTCCTAAGAACTCAGTCATGCCCATTTTCAGTAGTATTACAAAAATGCATACAGCTCCATACTACAAGGTGGGGGAACATGGTGTGTGGGCCTGGCCACATGGTGTTGGATCCTTACCTTCTCCAAAATTGTAGCCTTTGTAGTAAGGGGAATAAATGGTGTGTGTTCATAGAGGACAATATATGATGTTTGGTTTCTAAAAAAATGGTATGTATTTACACATCATCATCTAACCATTGATTCCATAATTTCCGCCTGTAAATGTTTTAGGGTTTTTGAATACTACGTTGTCCATATCAAATTTGTATTTGATGGTTAGATTCTTGACATTTGACCCTCCAAGGAACCTTCCCACCACTGAAAAGATTCTCCAAATACCACTAGAGATCCTAAATCCATGGATCTCTCAAGGGAAACCTGAAACACACCCCACGTTTTTAACAAGTCACCAATCTATTCATTGTTTTTGAAACCTCCCAAAATCTTGGTATTATATAATGATTGAAGCGACCACCATAATTTTGAACCATAACCTCATGGGACAACAACATGAAAACAATGAATATAGAGGGAAAATAACTTAATAGAACTGAATAAATCATTTTCCAGGTGTTATTGGACAACATATATGAAGGTGGGGTATCTATAGTGATATCATGTGAAACAAATTAATTTTATTTGATCAATTTAAATCATAATTTTTTCGATCATGAAAAGAGAAAATTTCAAAAATCAAAATAAGTTAATTATAAATACTTTCAAATTATTTTAATAAAATGTCATAAAACTAAAATTGGGGAGACATTCCTCGATTTAGGATCAATCATTGGTGATGAACGAGTTCACCAACAATGAATAATACCTTCCCTATTCATTACGTCTAGATCCACAATGATTTGGTCAGCTGTTATCCTTCAATGTGATTCATCAATGATGATTTCCCATTAATCTAAGAAAATACTCTGAGATTAATTTGGATAAACCAACAGAAATTTCATAATGGAATATTTATAGTGCAAATTTGGAAAGATAATTTAAAATAATGAAATAAGTTTTATTATTTATTTTAACTAAACACACCCTAAGGACATCCAAAACTATATTTTTTCTTTCAAAACACCACTAGGTCGTTCCTATGGAAAACCACAAATTTGAAAACATATTTTGGTGTAAGTAATTTCACCCAAAGGTCTTAGATAATAGTAAATTCAAAATAGATAAATGATATACTATGTTGTATTAAAATATATTGATATTTTTAATTCTTTAATTATAGGGTAATGAGCCTCCAAAAAATCATATGAAATTCAACAATTAATATATATATATATATACTGAAATATTTTGTATAAAATCCTATAATATTATTTGTTGTATTCTCCATCCATCAATTAATTTTTCACATGAAGAAAAATGATAATTTTTTTGGGGATATTAGGTCTGCATTTGACTCCCTTGATCCCTAGATTTATTCTACATGATATCATGAATACATAACATGATGAAAATATATGTCCCATCCATATAGGATCCTCTTATGTTATCCTCAATTTCCACTTACAAATACATGACGATGGCTCGAACCTCAATGTCCATCTCTCCCTAGTCAATTGATTTTGTAGGGTCATGCACATATCTTATTAGGTGAAGAAAAAAGAATTTATCATGCACTAAGTTTGACTAATAGGGTAGGGATTGGTGGAAGAAACCAATAAAACACTGATTGTATATTTATAGGCCTTATGAACCTTTGTGAAAACATTATTATAAAACCAAATTTCTAAAATCTATGATGTGGGGAGACTATTTGGAGAACACTATCTCTATACATGAAATCCAAGAGCCTAAGAAATTCATTTATGTACTATTTATATCGTCATTATCTATCCTCAAAAACTCATGGATCACCTAATCTTTCTTTATTACATGCATCATCATGGGCCAAACTATAGTTGTCTCTACAATCTATGTCAATAATATGAGTAACCTACAAGGTTTATCCGACATGGCCTCAAAAGGTTATATGTTTATAATAAAGTGATTGATGTTATTATAAGACTACTTTACTAATGTATAGTTATTTTCCTAACTATGGATGATTACCAACACATAGTCCATCAACATATCCACAAACACCTAGATAGTTTACTCTGTCTAAAAATACATATTGTGGTGAAAATCTATGATAATTATTTTAACGACCTGATCAATTGGGTAAGAATACCGTATATGAAAAACCCACCTCCAATAGGCTAGGGATGGAGACTAACACTAAGTAGGATTATCAAAATAATTGTAGGAATTAACCTATTGTAAATGTATTCCCATATACTTCTCTAATCCCATACACTTCTGAAATGTAAAACAACTAATACCAATTCCATAAAAAATATATAATCCTAGAAATAGAGTATGATATTAATATAATTAAAGATAAAAAATGAGAAAATTACATTCTAAATGAAAAAAATTAGATATTACCACATACTTCATGGAATATTTCATTGATCAATTGCAAGAACCAATAAAAATACTTGGTTATTCATGCGCTTTCTATGATCTAACTTTTACCTATCCTCTTAGGAGAACATCAAAGGGGTCATAATCTACCTAAGGAACAACACATGTGGGAATATCCCAGGTATGGTTGGGTATAACTATTCCCAGTACAAAGCACCAAAAATCGTATAAACGAATAATCAAGAATATATATCTCCTAGAAAGGATATATAAATCAATTCATAAAAATATAAATCCTAGATATTCCATATAACGAAAACACACATCCAAGCGGTTTGAAAAAAATATTATCCAAAAGTTTATTATCAATGAATTCTCATTTTGGGAGAAACCACTCCATGAGTTGTACCGTACTAAGAGACACTAATCAAAGAGGTCATGATCACTAGGTCCCTCCCATAAAATATTACTAGTCTCATAAGACACTTATACTATGATATGTGTCACATCTAGGACCACAAGGGGTACACAACAAACCCAATCTAGATCAAATCGCTATATAGAGGATCATATGACTGTGATGTCACAAAACCCACCAATATATCCTTCTACATAAAGGAACAATGCCTGATATAAGATTTCAAGCTGATTTTATAAACCCCATAAAGGATAAAGAGATGATAAATTATCACACTCCATTATCACATAAGGACCCCACATACACTATCTGAGACTCATCCACTATAGGTTATCACAATCCTGATCTGTATATGTACTACCATTGTGTAAAATTGATGGAATGGACCAAGGGACAACTCTATAACTATAATAGTCAAGCATGAATAAACTAATGGATAAAAACACCATAAAAGGTGGTACAAAGTGTGTAATGAGGTTTAATTGTGTATCCAAACAACCCATACCATGATCATGTGGTGATTTCCCACATGACATGAAAATATCTATATATATTTTGTGGATGAATAGTAAATGAAATATAGTGATCACCCATCACCATTCCCATGCCATATTTCGATGGAATTGTACCATTTGATGATCCTATGTACCAACACTTTGATACTTGGTTATGTTATTGTAAATCTGGATATGTCTTTACTCATATACACCATGCCATATAATGTGACCATGACCATGTTCATTTACCCTCGATATGTTTACATATAATTAAATGTAATAAGAAGAGATAAAAACAATGAACAATAAAATTAATCCATCAGTTTAAATCATTCACCAATTTACAAAACACAACATGTTTATGTTATTGATTTTAGTTTGATATACACTTAAGAAGGGAATGGAATTAAAAAATAAACATACAACATATATTGGATGAATAACTTATGAATAATTGTCCTACATCATATACATTGGTGAGTTCCACATGTTGCATTGGCACACCGATGTTAGATCCTAAAACAATTCAGTTTCATTGAAAATGACCATACATAAATCGAAAATATAGGTGTATATTGTTTAGTAGATAACCCTAAGAAATTTATATAATAATGTATTTGCAGGAAATCATGTTCGATATTAGATAGATAAGTAAATAAATAAATAAAATTAATTTTTTTTATTCCTGTGATATATATTACATAACTTCCTTATATTGAAAAAAGTGAATTTTCTCCTATGAAAAAACCCAAACTCTGACCTCAATAGTGTTCTTGGATTTTGGATACATTTCACTATTCCCTAGTTAATCAAAATTTTCAATAATACTATGTGTGTGTGATACAAATATTTTTAATATATTTCAAACATTTATTCTAGGATCACCTAGACTAAATATCACATGTTTTCTTTGGGTATGGTCTCCAAATTATTCCACATAATATCAGAAATTAATACATAGAAAATATTAGTAATTACATTCCCACAAGTTTATGTAATTTCATCCTAAAAAGAGAAAAAATAAAGTGAAAATATGAATGTAATGATCTCTCATACGGGTCTCCTTCACTATGGTGCTCTCTTAAATATTGTTTTCTTTATACTGTTCATTCACTATGGGAATCAATCCCCCATGAAGGATACTCTCCTTCCTATCATCAATATCCACCCTGAAATCAATAATAGTACCTACATCATGGATGTTTAGCTCACCCTAGTTGATAACATGAGACTGCTCATGGCCATAACTCTTATGATGTGAAACATAGAATACATCATGTAACAAGTCTATCTATGGAGGTATATAATGTGGTATGCCACCTATCCATCTCGATGATGTATTTTTATATGGGTATGGAATCTCACATATACCCTTACACATTAGAAAAATATTGGCAATCCCATTCAACATGAGACACTCAGGAATGAATTGTCTCCATCCTCAAACTCCAAAGGTCCCCACCATCAGTCCATATAATAATTATGATGACTTGGTGAGTCATCATCTACTCTGGAATGATCATCACATTCTCTATAGTTGATCTCAACAACAACATTCCCCTAAGTATTTACACACTTCGATTAGTCCAATAATGTGGTGGAAACCATGTTTTCCCAGGCAAGGCCTTGAATGGATCCATTCTAATGGTGTAATGAACGTGGTTATTTTAGATAAAATCCACTAATGGTAGATGATCATACCAACTACAAAAAGTCTAATATGCAAGATCACAACCTTCCTAGTTGTCCTGAATTTCCTACTATGTCTAACCACCATTTTGGGGTTGAACACTATTCTCTGTAGAAATTTATTTCCCAAAGGATGCCTATAATACCTTACAAAATTGTGACGTGAATCAAACATAACTCTCTAAAATAAATGTATATGAATATCCATATATCATAATTATATCATAAAAATACATGAATCCCAATCCATCTACTGAACTATACCTGTGAATTCCTAGGAAGTGGAATGTTGTTGTGATTCAGTCTATGATCACACCGATAGAATCAGGTCTACTGAACATGCATGGTTTCCTTATCTAGATGATTTTGGTTATTTGATATGACTTCTAGTATTTATCCAATAGGTTTTGATATAAATTATATAAAATGTGGTGCTCATTGTCACATTTGAACAAGGTATGCATCAAAGGATAAAATTTACAAAACAAGGCTTCATTCCCACAGACCCAAAATTACATCATTGGTCCTATTACATCTTTTCCACACTAGGATTAAAACCAAAGGGGATGTGTAAAACTCTCTTATCACCTCCTCCCATAATGAAAAAGATACCATAGTCAATCCTATGAAAATGACTGAATGATCCACACATTCATAATATCCATAAGAAGTACATCTAATTGGTATCTAATTACATAATGTGTCGTAGTCCATATCTCTATTATGTGTATCCTTAACATGCTGTAAAATTAGAGGGGTAACAACCATTTACTGAATGTATGAGGTTCAATCCATGTATACTACAGAAAACTGTAATGATTCTAATTGTTCTGATCCCTCAACCAAAAACTGAGAAAAAGATCCCCTGGTGAGAGTGTTATGTAGTATGTCTTGCATCCCATGAGTACATATAACATTGAAGTCATAGTACTTGAGAAAATATAACCATCTACATTGCCTCTTGTTATGAAACTTTTGAGAGAAGATATAAATGGGACTCTTGTTGTTTGGTTAAAAGATAATCTACACAGCATCAGACATTTTTTTTCACATATTAGGTGTGATGGATACCATAGCTTGCTCATGATCATGCTATTCATAGTTATTATCATGAGGGTTAACTGATATGTACAATCGTCAACCATCACAGTCCACTATAAATAGAACACATCCATGACTTGTCTCTGATTCATCATAGAAAAATATGTACTTGAAACCCACCAATGGAGATCGTATGATGGGAATTTTAATTAACCTATGCTTCACCTACTAATATATTTTTAGCAACTTTTCTATCCCTGTGAATGGGTACCCCTTTTAGTTAAAAGATTTAAAGGGTGCTTCATATCAGGATGAGTCAGGTAAAAAACACTAGTAGTACCCTTCCAACCTAATGAATATTTTCACCTCTGCAAAACACATTGGTGTATTAAAACAATTAATTCCACAACCATTGTTGGGTCTACTACCACACCTACCAATGAGATAACATGTCTCAATAAGTGGACCTCTAGAATCCCAAACAAAAACATTAAGAGATTCCTATAAAGCTCATTATCTCATACTACCTTCACAAAATTCATAATGTTCCTCATACTCTCCTTCTATATAATAGAGTACAATATGAAAAACTCGATGAAGATCAACAGAATTTAGTCAATGAAGGGTTTGATGAATTGGTTTAAGAATACGATAAACAGTATTAAAGTTTTTTTCATGATGAATGGCATCACGAAGTACAAATACTAACCATATCGATATATTAGTTACATCATTTGTGTATCTTTATCGCAGAATATTAGCTATTGATATCATGATGTGAGGTTATTCAATGACTTATATTTCTTCCCTCCCAAAGGATTGAAGAATTAATAGATCCTCAGTAGTGGATGCTTATTCATCCAGGTCACCAGGTTCAATTTCATGTATTCCACACATAACCACAATCCATCTTACATGTTTTTAGAAGACAACATAGGGTAAAACTAGGGAAAAAATTAGTTCCCAATGACCACTTTTCCTACAAGTCCTAAAACTATATGTTTAGCTTGAAAATATCGGTAGGAGCCATCTAATATGATGGTGTAGATATTAGGGCCTTCATAAAGAGTGGGTAACTGAAAATTTCTATCTATTGGTGGTGAGATGAGCCAATTATTTCCTAGAGATAGAATTACTCATACTATACCAATACAATCGTGATTTACACAATTTATTAATAAAATTCATGCTATTATTCTTGAGCTCATCGATTTTTTTCAAGGATTCCCTTTAACCCAATAAGGAAAAAAACATCCCGTCACTTCAGAAATACTTAATCCATTACCTAAAATAGACAATATAATCATGAACGATGGATAACCCATCCATAAAAAATATTAATTCATATGGCCTCACCACTACTAAAAATAAGTCCTATAAAAATCTCTAACTACCATGTAACAGATCACACTATTAGAAGAATTGAAAAATATCCAAGTCACCTCATGTTAAAGGCTCTACCCATGAGGGTCTAATGATTTTATCATCTAGAATCCACGAGTCTTGTAAATGAGAAGTGGAATGAAAGGAATTAATCACACATAAATCTATCATCACATTAACTATCATAAAAAATAGTTAGACAATACCTTTTATCACCCCTAGACTATAGGGGTCATAGGCCTCTATAAACTACAATTTGGTTTATCCGAAATCAATATCTCCTGTAGCCTAGAGTAGTCCACATGGTGGTGGTGGAAGCATGTCAAACCTATGACCACCTCCAGCTTCCCTATAATCCTCAGTTCCATATCATTCTCTCTAAGAAACACCCTTCTCTTACCTCTTAACTACCTTAGCTATCCCTCGACAGTCTTCTGATCAGCTGTATGACGCGTTAGTCAATCCTTTTCCAGATTTCCCCAAGCACTGTAGGAGCAACTCCGTGTTTCCATCAACTTATTGAAGATATCCTAATAGCCTTGCATTACTAATGTAACACCACATGATTTCATATCACATTATCTCTTTAATGTATTTCAATTTCTTGCGGTAAACGGAACACCGAGTTCGAACGCACCACGACTTACCAAACAAGAAGTTCCAAAAGTAGTTATGAATTCTATTAACTCAATTTCAAATTTTATATAATACAATTAATTTTAGACACCGTATAATGGGTTTCATAGACATAATATAAGAACAAAATCATTTTTTCAAATAGAAGATTTATTTTTTCAAAAAATTAAATTTTACCGCATTTTAATACAGAACTATTTTTAAATAAAATTTTTGAAGCTTATATATATTAAATTTATTGAAATCAAATTATTATTTATAATTGTGACAAAATTATTTAGTTTGGATTAATTTTTGGTACTTTTTTGATACCTTTCATATATTGACAAATAGTGAAAAATACTAAATATCAATTGAAGACAACTTTTTTAATCTAAATAATTTATATCATCAAATAATAATTTTTAGTTTATTTAAAGTATAATCAGATTATATTTTTATTATTTAATATAATGTAGGTCATTGGACATATATTCACATTTAAATTGTACATAAACATATGTTAATCTTTCCATAGTTTTTACTTCTCAAAAACCCGTTTTCTGGATTTGATAACGAGAATTAATTTAAATTAATTAATGAAACTCATATGTTTAGAATTTGGTAAAATAGACATCAATTTTGGATTATGATTATTAAAATTACCTTATGGTGATTTTTTGTTATTTTTCTGAAAATATTCAATCTTTGATTAATAGTGAATAATGCTACATTATTGTTTAAAACTGACTTTTATTTAAAAATTAATTATTATTATTATTTAAATTTATTTTAAATTAAATATAGATACAGAATACCAATATTATTTAAATATAATTCATTGGAATCATTTTATAATGTGATAAGATGTATAAAATTTTATTGAATTTTGTAATGTCTTTTACCCACCCCCTCAACACATTTGAAAAATTGCATAAAATGTAATTTTACCGATTTTTTCAATTGGATTTCCATAATCTGAGAGACATGGATGACATAAATAAGTAAAAAATGGTTCAATATTATAAAAATAATTTTTGTTGAATTGTATATTTTGAATTTTATTTACCACGGTTAAAAGTAAATAATGTAATTATAGGTAAAAATGTAATTATAATTAACATAAAACACGTCCGAATTATAATAAATAAGTATATTTAGACAAAAATAAAACATAAAAATCAAATATTATCCTCTTATTAAACTAGGATTAAATATGGACATTTATTATTAATTTATTTTAGGAAGAGTTAAAAGTGTTTAATTCAAAGGTTCATAACTAGACCATTTTTAATATTGGGTTTTAAATAAGATAAATTCGACTATAAATATTCATTAGAATAGAAAAAATATTTCCTACATAATATTATTTATTTATAAATTTAAGACATTAAATAATTTAATTTATTTATGACGTAATGATGATACATGAATTACCTTATTAACAATTGATTAAAATAATTGATATTATAAATATGAAAATAAATGAAAATAGAGTATTTTGATGCATTCCACGAATTTTATAGTATTATATGACATATTATGGTTGATATAATGTATTGTTTTCTATGTAATCATGTTTTAATGACTTTCACAAAAACCAAATACTAAATAGTTTCTAAATTGACATAAATGAGTTTTTAAAACAAATACTATATTATTAAATGATATAATATTCTTAAAAATCTATGATTCATCCAAATGACTTATATAAAATTCAAAATGTCATTAAATAACCACTTAATGATCTCTTGTATATTTATAGTTAGTTTATTAACCATGTTATATAAAAATAATATAAGTCATTGTAAAAGTTAAACTATTTAACTAAGAGTTAAACCTAAAAGGTAAGGATAAGATGGCGACCTAAACATTTCTAAAACATATTAGTTGAGAATATTTCGACACATAACCACCATATACTCTATATAAATCTACTTTTATCCATTATAAACAGAAAATTATTTTATAATAAAAAAATATTTCATGCTTTCCCTAAAGTGACTATCACATAACTTATAAAAGGGTACATCCCCTTCTTTCAAAATCACACATCCAAATCCATTTTACATGGTTAAACCCTTATATAATATCCTCCCAACTAGCCTAAATTAAAACTATAGGCCTTTCATTGATCATAATCCAACATAACAATCCCTTTTTATCAAATAAAAAGGAAGATCCCGATAAAGAGGTAATTACTTCAACACCTCTTTCATTGTCCTTTTCTTCTTCCTCTTCCACTTTCTTTGAATTTTTCCATACTAAATTAATAAATCAAGTACCTTATACAATATGAGATATTATTATAACTATGTTGCTACAATATTAATTATTCTATCCATCTTCTGATTGATAAAGTCTCCATACTTGCATACGTAAGGCTTACCATCTCTATGTCGTGGTGTGGTTTCATATTCAACACTACATTATTTGAATGGGTATTATAATGATTATAGATGATGTAAATAATAAATATTAACCTTTAGTGATTCTTTATATGTAATATAAAATATAATTAAATATGATTTCACCATAAATAGTATGATATCATCACTCCTGGGTACATACGGCTTACCGTCTCCACGACGGGATGAGATTCATTTCCACAGTCACCAATCAATGATGATTATAAAAATATATGTTATTATTAAGTATTTAATATATGAAATAACATTTCTACTATATATATATACATATATTTCATTCACATACTTCTTTTCAATATGATATGAAAGTAGAAACAGTGTTTATGCGTACGTACGACCCACCGTCTCCATAAAAGGAGTTTTCCATTTCAAATATCAATCTATTATACATGTTAATATTATGAATATATAATATAAATTAATAATGTTTAATATTCATGAATAAATTAAAAATTTGTATATGTGATAGGATAAAGAATAACAAGTTAATACATGTACCATAGATAAAGCGATTATTACGCAAAATATTATTTTTACACAGAAATTATTATTAAATGGGTCGTATGAAGCCATAAATGAATCATGTGTGATATCATAAATATGAATATGGTTCTTTTATAATATAATTACAAAATATGGTCATTATATAGAAGTTTAAACATACCATCACCCCAAGGAATGTTCAAGGTAAAGGTTAATTCCTCAATCTAATTATTATATAATATTGTTTATGTTTAAGTATATATTGGGACATTTTTATCATCCATGTCATTGTTTCATAAATTTTTTTTCAAAATGAATATTTTATGGTTTTTTGGAAAGTACTCATTATCAAGAAAAACATTTTAAATGTATTATTCATTTATTTTTCAAAATCATTTTACTTAATTTCCTTGTTATTAAAATGATTTAAGGATTTATTTTTATGTACATGGTTGTTTTAAAATGTTACTTCCATTATAAATTTTAAAATTGTTAAGGGAAAATATTACCAAAAATATCTTTTAAATGACTTATTTTATAAATGTGTGACATTTAAATTATTTCATAAAAAAGTATATTTCTCTCACAGAGTTTTACTGATCATTTCAACTACGTCAACATTTTTTACTGGATTAGATTTTTATTGATGGTGATTTATTATAATACAATCTTACTTTTTTTATTGAATGAGTTATGATATTTTTGATATTGGATGTTCTATTTTTATACCATTCATGTTTTATTATTAATGCATTAAAATTCCGTATGCTAGATTTAATATACATGTTTATGTTATGTTTCAACATTTTCATATGAGGAATGAATTGGACTTAATATGTGATGGGTGGTGCCCATTATAGCTCCCAGATTAATTTGAAGGTCTCATAAGACAAACAAGTGTCTTGAAATAAGGCCTTGACAAAAATTTTATTTTTATTCTTGGCACGAGGCATTGACTATGTGGTTATGATGTCTGGCATTATGCATTCCCCAGTTATGAAATTAGTTATTACATTTTATTATTCGACTTGTATAATATCCATGTGCATGTTTATATGGTAATTTATGATTTATTTTTTCTATATTCTATTAATATGAATGTTTAAAAGGCTGTTATTTTAATTACACATATTTCATTAATAGTTTATAGCTTCCACTAAATTATTTACCCTTACTAATCATCTAATGTCACCTCTTTCTTATGTTTTATTTCCCCAGGATTTGAAGAAATGTATTATGATTAATATACAGGGTTATGTTAAGGGAATACTTGTGTTCTCAAATGATTTTTTATACTATTTATATGTTTGGAAATTTAATGTATCATTCATGTATATAATCTATTTTTTAAGACTGCTTAACGGATCGGTCCTCAGGACTTGATTCCTTGTAATCATGCTAATGTATTAAATTGATGCACTGACTCTGGGTAAGTGGGGTCAGGGAATTATTGTTTTTATCAGATGAATTTTATCAATAGCATGGGAAATATATTTAGATAAACAAAGATTTTAAAATAGTACCCTATGATATACTTTGTGGATCTGTATAGAAGAACTTCCTAGAATTTCGTTAATGTAGATATTTTGTGATTTTTAGAAGCAATACATCCCCTTCTGGTTACAAGTAGTTAGATGTGGCTCTAGAAAATATATAGCTAAGAGTGAATACTCTAACAAGGAGTTCCAGGATTGACCTAGGGTATCCTGGTACCCGAAAATGGGTCCTGCATAACTCCTGGGGGATATGCTTTGGATAATTCCCATTTTTACAGACCATTATTAATTATTTATGAGTAAATACCTCCTCAAAGAATTTTATTATTATTATGGACTATATGCATAAACGGTTCAATTTATGTTAGGTTTTTTCAAGTTTGGAATTATGCATTGCAATTCATAAACTAACCTTGTTTATTCCATTTTTAGAAATAGTGTCATGTAGAAGGAATGAGAACACCAGCAATATGAATGATCTAAATATTAAGAAATATCATATCATTCATGGGGTTAAGATAATAATTATTAGGGAAATAGTATACCACATATTCTCATCAAATGAAGAAATAATATCATGTGTTACTATGATAAGTAATTATTTCCTTGAGTCCTATGCCATTGAATGGAGGACAAAGAAGAAAAGTATGGTAGAGAAAGAGATTTATAAAGGGAAAAAGGGAATGAAGGATTTCCACATATGTGATAACCGTGGAATGATTCACCTTGGAACATGATTGAAAGGAATGGGTGCTTCTTATAAGATTAGAGAAAAAGGACACTATGTACATGATTCCAAGGGTAAGAAAAAGGTTTCAAATATACAATTTTTCATTTACAAGGACTTCAAACACTACGTGAATCAATGTACCAATCATTAGAGTATACCACAAATGATTATGTTGGATAATAATCATGTTATAATACTTCCACAGATGAACAGGAATGACTAGTGTACTTATGTTGATATTAATGAATTATGTCACTTGAGTTTTATATCCACGATGTACTGGTTATAATAATTATTTCATATATAAGGACTGTATTGAAGTACCATTTCATTACAGATTTACGATTGTGAGGTACAATGAAATGTGACTCAATATCAAGTAAAATTTTTTCAAAGAATACACGGTTGAAGGAATGATAAAATTTAATATGGTCTCAATAATTAGGTATTGATTTTATAATAATAAATGATTGATCTGGTTAAATTATATTAGATATTATTGACTAACATGGAGAAAATTAATGGATTCTTTATTCCATCATTGTTGGAGATTACAAAATTTGTGGATTTAAGGAGTATATAATGTATTATATATTAAATTGAAGGAATAATGAAGTACATACCTATTCAAATATGGGTTTTGGTAATAGATTTTATTACAACATTCTAAAATATTACTTGAGGAAGGTATTCACATGTATATTATGTGACATTCCTTAGAAAATTTGGACTGTGACTTTAGACAGATGTATTGTGGATTTGTATTATGGTTGGAAGGGATTATGTTTTAAATTAAGTACTATTGTTATTTTTAATAAATTTTGTAATATAAATTTTGGATTGTTATAAAAAGTACAACCCAAAGGATGGTTGACAACCCGTTATGTCTGTCCGGGCTGCTAGACTTTAACCTGCAATTGAAGGGCAACTTGGGTTCATCACCAACCACATGCCTATGTGATGTCCTAAATATTATAATGTAGTTTTCTTAAAGGTCTGAAAAATGAATTATAAATTCATTTTGTTGTAACACTCTATGATTAGGATAAATAGAATATTTTTCAGTTCTATTATCTTTTGGGAGTGAAATATGAGTTTGTGGTAGAAATTATTTTAAGGATGGATATCTACTTGTGAAATATTTTTTTTCTTATTATATGAATAAATTAATACTTAAAATTTTGAGAAATGAGATTAAAAAAAGAAATTTGTTATCCTAATACCATATGATTTGATGAAACATTAAGACTTTAAGGCACTATATATTTATGGCTTTGAGGCCCTCAATATTCTGTTTATTATTCACTTGTTTTTGATTTTTGACCTCAATCACTACCTATAATTATATAAATTTCCCTCCAATTATGTGTCTAGAATTATGTTCTCCTAATCAAATTCCAAATTTGGTGGTTACTTTTTCATTTCCCATTCCCTCTTATTGAAAATATATTTTAATAACCCTATTTCCGATGTGGGTTTTCCTTAAAAGTGTATTCTATTTTTAACATTTTATTATCGGAGAACAATTTCAAATATCGGGGACCTAATTTATTGATCGATGGGAGAATGTAACACCCTAGGATTTCATATTATGGTGTCTCTTTAAAGTAATTCAATAGCATGTGCTACACACAACATCGAGTTTGAGTGCAACACAACACACCAAACTAGCCATTCAAAAAGATGCTATGAATAGTATTAACTGCATTTGAAATTTTATATAATCCATATAATTTTTGAATCCAAATTATTTGTTACATAGACATAATATAATAAAAAATTCATTATATTCAGATAAATGAAGTATTTTTTCAAAACATGCAATTTTACCACCTTTTAGTTGTGAACACTTTTTTGAATCCAATATTTGAAACATTTATATATTCAATTTAATAAAATTAAACCCTTCTTTATATGTGGGACATAAAAATATAGTTTTGATAAATTTTGTTATCTTTTCTAATAACTTCCTTATTTTGAAAAATAGGGAAAAATACTAAATATTAATTTAAAAGACTTGTTTTAATAAAAGTAAGTTATAGTGTTAAATTATTCATTTTAGTGGTTTTAAAGTATAATTAGAATTTTTTTATCATTTAATATAATGTATTTCATAGGATTTAAATTGAAATTTAAATTGTATATAAATACATGTCAATGTTTTGAGAGTTTTTACTTTAAAAAATCCACATTCTAGTTTTGAAAATGGGAATTTATAAAGAATAAATTAAATAAAATCATATGTTCTTAATTTAGAAAAATATAAATCTTTTTTGGAATCAGAATTTCAAAATTTGAATAGGTTAATTTTTTGGTAGTTTTCTAAAAACATTGAATTTTTTATGAATAGTAATGAAACTGCGTTATTTTTTAAAATCAACTTTTATTTAAATAATAATTATTTTTTAATTTATTTGAATGTTAAAAAATTACATTATACATATATTAGTTCAATGTAATTCATTGTAACAACCCGAGATTTTATGAAAAATATTCTTTTTTATTTCACTAATGTCTTGTGTTGTACGCTACAACAAAAGGAGCTTGCACAACATGCATCCTTGTCTTGCCTTGCATTACACGCAATCGCGACCTTCCTCGATAGCGTGTGTAATACGCAATACCGAGTTTCACTAAACAACGATGTGCTATTAAAATATTATTAAAACTAGCCGTTATGAATAGTAATAACCACTTTTTAAAATTATGTAAATCTTATTTTTCAAAATGAACTTCATTCTTGGATTCGGAGTATCGAATTTAGCCTAAGGTGAAATTTTGGTACTTTTTGGATAACTTTCATATTCTGATGAATAGTGAAAAAATACTAAATTATAATTAAAAACAACTTTTTTAATCGAAATAATTAATAGTGATAAATTATTAATTTGAGTGGTTTTAAAGTATATTTAGAATATATTTTTACAATTTAATACAATGTTGGTCATTGGTTGTAATTTCACATTTAAACCAGACATAATCAAGTGTCAATCTTTTGATATATATTGCTTCCTAAAAACACGCTATTTATTTTAACAGCGGGATTTAATTATAAAATTAATTAATGAAACTTCTATGTTATGAATTTGGTAAAATAGATTTCATTTTTGAATTCGGAATATGAAATATAGCTTAGGATGAAATTTTGGCATTGTTCTGAAAAACATCAATTTTTGATGAATAATGAAACTACTAAGTGGTAGTTAAAAAAACTGAATTTTTCATAAAACTTAATTTTGCCGCTTCTGTGAATGGAATTTCGAAAATCCGAGAGACACGGTTAATATCAAGGACTAAAATGTGGTTCAATGAGATGAAAATAATTTTTTGGTGAATAGTAACTTTTTACGTTTTTTACCACGGTTAATAGTAAATAGGGTAACTAAGGGTAAATATGATATTACTATTACCCTAACACATGTCCTAATTCTATTGGACAAGTGTAATTCGACCAAAAAAAAACTTAGGAATAAAATATGACCATTTAGGCCCACTTGGATTAGATTAGGACATTTATTATTAATTTATTTAAAGAAAGGTTAAAATAGTTAAAATCAAAGTTTAATAAGTAAATCATTTTTAATATGGGGTTATACATAATATAAATTCGATTGTAAATATTAATTAGAAATCTAAAAAGTTTTCCTACATGATGGTATTTTATTTGTAATTTTTAGACATAAAATAATTTAATTTATTTATGACACAACGATGATGCAGTAATTATCTTATTAATGAAATATTGACATAATTGATGTTATAAACACCAAAATAAATGTAATTTGAGATTTTTTATGAATTCCACTAATTTTCTAGGTTACTATGACATATTAATATTGATTTAATCAACTTGGTTCGAACATTTAATTCTGTTATGACTTTCACAAAAATCATATATCAAATAGTGTCAAAATTGACACAAAATAGTTTTTAAATCAAATATTATATTATTAATTGTTATTGTATTCCTAAAAATCTAAGGTTCGGCCAAATTACTTATATAAGGATATATATATTAATAATAAACAATTTAGGGTTCGTTTGGCATGGTATAGTAAGTGTATTAACCATATAGTGAAAGAAAACAAAAAGACACGGTAAAAGTTAAATTATTTAACTTAGAGTTAAATCTAATTGATAAGGTTAACATAATACCCTAAACTTGTCTAAATCCTATTGGTTGATAGGATTTCGACCCATCCCCACTTTATATTCGAAATAAGACCCTTTGGAACCATTATAAACCGATTTTGACTTTAATATAAAATAATATTTTGAGATATTCCTAAAGTGCCCCTCTCCTCCCCTATAAAAGGACACCTCCTCCCCCTCCTCCTCACACCAATTGGAGCACTCAAGCTCGGCCAACCCCTGAAAATTTCTCCTCTCCACTTCCCTAGCAACATCCTAGAGGTTCGGGTCTTCCTCAAAGACCAATTTTAGTGCCCTAAGAGGAGGTCTCAAAGAGGCACTTCAAAGAAGAGGTAATTACCGTTACCAATTCTTTCATCTTTATTTCTTCTTCCACTTCTTCTTCTTAGGTTGTTTCATTATGAAGTAATAACATCAGTATCACTCATATACTGATATGTTATTATAAGTATGAAACAACCCTATTTCACCATCTATCCATCCTACGGAAAAAGAAATCACCGCGCGTGCGTACGTACGGAATACCGTGTCCACGCCGTGGTGTAATCTATTTTCCACCACCACCTTACATGGATGGGTATAATGGTGTAAAGAATAACTATACATAGTTATTACAACATCATATTGATTCTGATATATTGTATAATCCACTCCAATTCAATTCAATATTTATAGAAATGATATCATCGCTCGTGCGTACGTACGGACTACCGTCTCCACGACGCGATGGGATTCATTCTCCATGTTAACCATTTAAGAATGATTATAATGTATATATAATAAATAATAATGAAATATATGACATTATAAAGCTACTAGATTTATGTATATATATACATATTTATGTCATCTACTTACTTCCATTTCAAGACAATAAGGAAAGGAAAACAACGTTCATGCGTACGTACGGACTACCGTCTCCATGAACGGTGTTTTTCATTTTATTTATCTACCTATTATATATATATATATTGAATATATATGATATATAAATCATATTTTATATTCTGGAAGTGAGTAAATCATGATATAAGTAATAATGATGTCAAGAACAACAAGTCAAAACACCTACGATAAATGAAACGATTTTACCCAAAACGCTTCTTTAACATGGAATTTACAAAAGAACGGGTAATATAATGTCATAAGTGAACCATATATGATATCATAACAATGAATATGATTCTGTAATAAGTCAATGACATTATTTAAATCATTATACAGGAGGTTCGGACATTTACAAAGCAAGTCGGACATAAGGTAAGGGAAATATCACAATCTCATTTTTATCCGAGATTGTTTATTCGTAAGTATTTACTGGGGTGTATTTTATCATCCACATCCATGTTCCTTCAATATGTAATATTGTTTCCATCCACTTACAATAGTTTAAATCCAATTTTACTCTTTGGTGAGTTTTTAGTAAAGAATATGAAAGGAATCTTTTGTCGCTTTTTCATACGAGGTACTTTTTGACTTTTCCGACAAAAGTACGAAGAATGTTTTTTTTTAACTTAAACGGCATGAACGGATTTTTACGGTTTTATAAAGCCGTATTTTCATGAAGCTTCCTACAAAATATTTCATGACTATTTTTAGTAAAATCTCTTTCTTTTAAAATCGCATGATGTTTTGTGAAAAGAAATTGATTTTGAAGAAGAAAGGATATTTTCCTCAAGAATTCATTTCAAGTGTTTTATCAAAATTATTTTCCATCTAAGATAATAAATGGTTCTGTTTCTATCCATATTTTTACATTGATTTGACTATGTTGTTATGGAATTATGTTTATGAATTCCTTTATCTTATATGAATGGTTTTATGATGTCATGTTGTTTTAAGAATCCCATTTTTATTACATGGGTTATGAAATGATGTATGATTTATGATTTTGTGGCACACATAAGAATGGTATCATTATGAGATGGGTGGGACCTATATCTCCCTCCAATGCATTGGGTAAAGATTTTATATCTCATGAGATAGACATGGCTGAAATGGTAGGTTATACCGGTTCAGTGAAACAGGACTGAAACGAGGGTTACTCGATTCAGAAAGGGACTTTGTCCACTAAGATAGTCTTGGCAATGAGTCTTGACTAACAAGAAATGATTTTCTATGATTATGTGTGTATGCCAAAAAGTTTCATGTTTTAAGTTATGATTATTGGGATTACATTTCACTTCTATGATATATCCCATGTTATGATATTATGAGCTCTTTTGCAGGTTAAGATTTCCAAAAGCTATGTATATGATGTGATTGATTTTTCTTTTGTTTACCCTTACTGAGCATTTGAGCTCACCCTTTTATGTTTTCTTTTCCCCAGGATATAAAGAAAGGTTTTAGGTAGAAAAAAGGGATGACCATTATGGGAGATATTGAAGAACTTTCACCACGATTAGAAGATTACGTTCCGAGTTTCCAAAGACACTAAACTATTACGATCCTTTAGTGTGTGTTTTTGTTATGTACTAAGTATTCCGCAAATGTAATGTAATGTCCATGTACGTCAAGCTTCGGGTCTCTACAGTTGGTATCAGAGGAAAGGTTTAGTCAACCTTTGGAAACTAGGATGCGAAAACGTTAGTGAGATCCCTAGAGATATTTATAATGTATGTCTAGGGATGTCCCTAAGGATAAGTATACGTATAGGATATAGTCCTAGAACTATGGTAACGATATTAGATTAAACCAAAGATGTTAGATATTTAAGTTACTCCCCCTTTATTATGATTTTTGCCTCTCACACTATTCTTTTTGGGTTTTAGAAAATGGCTGGAAACAGGGTGATTCACGATAATGGAGGATATGATGGACAATGGAATGATATTCTACATGAGAAACCAAATGAAATGGGATTTGGATGTCCAAACCTCATTATTATGCCGAATCAGCAATCTCACAACATGATCAATAAAGTAAAATTTGGTAAGTTTCCTGACTCGACTAATAAGAGAAAGATGGAGTTCCATGATGATCATAGAGGAAAGAAAGTTCAATTTCCCCTATGTAAATCATGTGGGAAGAGGCATCAAGGAGAATGTTTCAAGGGAACTGGAAGATGCTTTGGGTGTGGAAAAGAAGGACACAAAGCAAGTAAGTGCAAAGGAAAAGGGTCGGTTAACACCATGGATGAGGATAATGGTATTGCTACGACATCAAAAATGGTTAAGTGTTTTAAATGTGGAATGTATGGGCATTATGCAAACAAATGCCCTAAGGGAAAGACTCATGAAGAGAATCAGTATGGTCATATGGGTAGTATTTATGTGGATGATGATGAAGAGACTACAAATGATATGTGAGATGAAATAATTTTTGAAGCTCGGTCAATGGTTTGAGAATGTAGTGGAATGATTACATGTTTATCATGTGTAATTTTGGAATAAAGAGACATCTATGGATTGTTACACTGTTGTCTTTCCTTGTGTTTTGAAAGTGTATGATTAATGTTACCAGTATCCATGAAAGGTTATTCAGATATTTTTGGAATATAGATGATATGCGCATAATGAAGGGATAAGGAGAAAATTAAATGTTTGATAGTATTCATGAGCTCATGATTTATATAAGGACTAAGTGATATCATGGTTTGAGTATATAGAATTTTGAGGATTTCGGTATGTGAAAAGTGTTAACTTTTAACTGCATTCAAGTTTTCACTAAGGTTCAATGGGTATTCAAGAGAGTATAAGATTAAGGCCTTTGAATGTTTGGAATGTGACCAACAAGATATATCTTATGATATATGGGGATCAACGATGGTATTAAATCTCTGGTAATCGTTTTCACTATGTTATGAGAATGGACTGCAGTATTATGGATAAGCCTAAAGATTGGAATGGATTATGTTGGAAATAAGTTAGTATTGTTTAAGGATAGAAGTTTTTTCAATATTATTGATGGGATGTTATAGTAATATAGTTTTATAAAAAGGACAACCTGTAGGACGGGCGACAGCCCATCGCTTCGGACAAGGCTGTGGGAATCGAACCCACAACCGAAGTGCGACTGGCCTTTATCGCCTACCACTGGCCTACAGGAAGTCCCTGTTTAGTAGAAACTAGTTTTATTATATTAAGCAGTATGATATATGAAGTATAAGTCCATTTTAAAAACCATATGTGATTAATCTCACTATAGATCGACTTATGTATATAATTTTTGCTAACCTTTTGTTTGAGATAGATGGAATGACCCGTCATTCTATCACATGATCTGCTAACACTTCACGAATAACAAATTCAACTTCATTTATTTAAGAGATGAAGTGGAAATTGTTAAAGGCACGAACAACAGTGAGATTGTACCAAAATAAAGTAAGTATTTATTCTAATTCAAATTTTCAACTTTAGGGAAATGATCTTGAAAACCAAAAATGTTGTCCTAGTGATCTTATACCTGATGAATCATATGGTACCTTAGATCGTCACAAATTTATGTATTTGTGATTACTGGCTTTTCCATAGCCATGTTCTCTACCACTCTCCATCAGAACATGATGGTTAGATTTCTCTTCCATATCCATATTTTCACCTATGTGGAAACCCAGTGATTAGTTTATTTGGGTAATCGTTACATTTCATACTTTATTTTTTAAAGCCAAGTTTTGGTATTCCTTTTTACGATGTGGGTTTCTATTAAAGAAACTTTCGAATAGTAAACCATTTATAACCCTGACGAATTTCGAGGGCGAAATTCATTTTAAGGGGGGTAGAATGTAACAACCCGAGATTTTATGAAAAATATTCTTTTTTATTTCACTAATGTCTTGTGTTGTACGCTACAACAAAAGGAGCTTGCACAACATGCATCCTTGTCTTGCCTTGCATTACACGCAATCGCGACCTTCCTCGATAGCGTGTGTAATACGCAATACCGAGTTTCACTAAACAACGATGTGCTATTAAAATATTATTAAAACTAGCCGTTATGAATAGTAATAACCACTTTTTAAAATTATGTAAATCTTATTTTTCAAAATGAACTTCATTCTTGGATTCGGAGTATCGAATTTAGCCTAAGGTGAAATTTTGGTACTTTTCGGATAACTTTCATATTCTGATGAATAGTGAAAAAATACTAAATTATAATTAAAAACAACTTTTTTAATCGAAATAATTAATAGTGATAAATTATTAATTTGAGTGGTTTTAAAGTATATTTAGAATATATTTTTACAATTTAATACAATGTTGGTCATTGGTTGTAATTTCACATTTAAACCAGACATAATCAAGTGTCAATCTTTTGATATATATTGCTTCCTAAAAACACGCTATTTATTTTAACAGCGGGATTTAATTATAAAATTAATTAATGAAACTTCTATGTTATGAATTTGGTAAAATAGATTTCATTTTTGAATTCGGAATATGAAATATAGCTTAGGATGAAATTTTGGCATTGTTCTGAAAAACATCAATTTTTGATGAATAATGAAACTACTAAGTGGTAGTTAAAAAAACTGAATTTTTCATAAAACTTAATTTTGCCGCTTCTGTGAATGGAATTTCGAAAATCCGAGAGACACGGTTAATATCAAGGACTAAAATGTGGTTCAATGAGATGAAAATAATTTTTTGGTGAATAGTAACTTTTTACGTTTTTTACCGCGGTTAATAGTAAATAGGGTAACTAAGGGTAAATATGATATTACTATTACCCTAACACATGTCCTAATTCTATTGGACAAGTGTAATTCGACAAAAAAAAAACTTAGGAATAAAATATGACCATTTAGGCCCACTTGGATTAGATTAGGACATTTATTATTAATTTATTTAAAGAAAGGTTAAAATAGTTAAAATCAATGTTTAATAAGTAAATCATTTTTAATCTGGGGTTATACATAATATAAATTCGATTGTAAATATTAATTAGAAAGCTAAAAAGTTTTCCTACATGATGGTATTTTATTTGTAATTTTTAGACATAAAATAATTTAATTTATTTATGACACAACGATAATGCAGTAATTATCTTATTAATGAAATATTGACATAATTGATGTTATAAACACCAAAATAAATGTAATTTGAGATTTTTTATGAATTCCACTAATTTTCTAGGTTACTATGACATATTAATATTGATTTAATCAACTTGGTTCGAACATTTAATTCTGTTATGACTTTCACAAAAATCATATATCAAATAGTGTCAAAATTGACACAAAATAGTTTTTAAATCAAATATTATATTATTAATTGTTATTGTATTCCTAAAAATCTAAGGTTCGGCCAAATGACTTAGATAAGGATATATATATTAATAATAAACAATTTAGGGTTCGTTTGGCATGGTATAGTAAGTGTATTAACCATATAGTGAAAGAAAACAAAAAGACACGGTAAAAGTTAAATTATTTAACTTAGAGTTAAATCTAATTGATAAGGTTAACATAATACCCTAAACTTGTCTAAATCCTATTGGTTGATAGGATTTCGACCCATCCCCACTTTAGATTCGAAATAAGACCCTTTTGAACCATTATAAACCGATTTTGACTTTAATATAAAATAATATTTTGAGATATTCCTAAGGTGCCCCTCTCCTCCCCTATAAAAGGACACCTCCTCCCCCTCCTCCTCACACCAATTTGAGCACTCAAGCTCGGCCAACCCCTGAAAATTTCTCCTCTCCACTTCCCTAGCAACATCCTAGAGGTTCTGGTCTTCCTCAAAGACCAATTTTAGTGCCCTAAGAGGAGGTCTCAAAGAGGCACTTCAAAGAAGAGGTAATTACCGTTACCAATTCTTTCATCTTTATTTCTTCTTCCACTTCTTCTTCTTAGGTTGTTTCATTATGAAGTAATAACATCAGTATCACTCATATACTGATATGTTATTATAAGTATGAAACAACCCTATTTCACCATCTATCCATCCTACGGAAAAAGAAATCACCGCGCGTGCGTACGTACGGAATACCGTCTCCACGCCGTGGTGTAATCTATTTTCCACCACCACCTTACATGGATGGGTATAATGGTGTAAAGAATAACTATACATAGTTATTACAACATCATATTGATTCTGATATATTGTATAATCCACTCCAATTCAATTCAATATTTATAGAAATGATATCATCGCTCGTGCGTACGTACGGACTACCGTCTCCACGACGCGATGGGATTCATTCTCCATGTTAACCATTTAAGAATGATTATAATGTATATATAATAAATAATAATGAAATATATGACATTATAAAGCTACTGGATTTATGTATATATATACATATTTATGTCATCTACTTACTTCCATTTCAAGACAATAAGGAAAGGAAAACAGCGTTCATGCGTACGTACGGACTACCGTCTCCATGAACAGTGTTTTTCATTTTATTTATCTACCTATTATATATATATATATTGAATATATATGATATATAAATCATATTTTATATTCTGGAAGTGAGTAAATCATGATATAAGTAATAATGATGTCAAGAACAACAAGTCAAAACACCTACGATAAATGAAACGATTTTACCCAAAACGCTTCTTTAACATGGAATTTACAAAAGAACGGGTAATATAATGTCATAAGTGAACCATATATGATATCATAACAATGAATATGATTCTGTAATAAGTCAATGACATTATTTAAATCATTATACAGGAGGTTCGGACATTTACAAAGCAAGTCGGACATAAGGTAAGGGAAATATCACAATCTCATTTTTATCCGAGATTGTTTATTCGTAAGTATTTACTGGGGTGTATTTTATCATCCACATCCATGTTCCTTCAATATGTAATATTGTTTCCATCCACTTACAATAGTTTAAATCCAATTTTACTCTTTGGTAAGTTTTTAGTAAAGAATATGAAAGGAATCTTTTGTCGCTTTTTCATACGAGGTACTTTTTGACTTTTCCGACAAAAGTACGAAGAATGTTTTTTTAACTTAAACGGCATGAACGGATTTTTACGGTTTTATAAAGCCGTATTTTCATGAAGCTTCCTACAAAATATTTCATGACTATTTTTAATAAAATCTATTTCTTTTAAAATCGCATGATGTTTTGTGAAAAGAAATTGATTTTGAAGAAGAAAGGATATTTTCCTCAAGAATTCATTTCAAGTGTTTTATCAAAATTATTTTCCATCTAAGATAATAAAGGGTTCTGTTTCTATCCATATTTTTACATTGATTTGACTATGTTGTTATGGAATTATGTTTATGAATTCCTTTATCTTATATGAATGGTTTTATGATGTCATGTTGTTTTAAGAATCCCATTTTTATTACATGGGTTATGAAATGATGTATGATTTATGATTTTGTGGCACACATAAGAATGGTATCATTATGAGATGGGTGGGACCTATATCTCTCTCCAATGCATTGGGTAAAGATTTTATATCTCATGAGATAGACATGGCTGAAATGGTAGGTTATACCGGTTCAGTGAAACAGGACTGAAACGAGGGTTACTCGATTCAGAAAGGGACTTTGTCCACTAAGATAGTCTTGGCAATGAGTCTTGACTAACAAGAAATGATTTTCTATGATTATGTGTGTATGCCAAAAAGTTTCATGTTTTAAGTTATGATTATTGGGATTACATTTCACTTCTATGATATATCCCATGTTATGATATTATGAGCTCTTTTGCAGGTTAAGATTTCCAAAAGCTATGTATATGATGTGATTGATTTTTCTTTTGTTTACCCTTACTGAGCATTTGAGCTCACCCTTTTATGTTTTCTTTTCCCCAGGATATAAAGAAAGGTTTTAGGTAGAAAAAAGGGATGACCATTATGGGAGATATTGAAGAACTTTCACCACGATTAGAAGATTACGTTCCGAGTTTCCAAAGACACTAAACTATTACGATCCTTTAGTGTGTGTTTTTGTTATGTACTAAGTATTCCGCAAATGTAATGTAATGTCCATGTACGTCAAGCTTCGGGTCTCTACAGTTGGTATCAGAGGAAAGGTTTAGTCAACCTTTGGAAACTAGGATGCGAAAACGTTAGTGAGATCCCTAGAGATATTTCTAATGTATGTCTAGGGATGTCCCTAAGGATAAGTATACGTATAGGATATAGTCCTAGAACTATGGTAACGATATTAGATTAAACCAAAGATGTTAGATATTTAAGTTACTCCCCCTTTATTATGATTTTTGCCTCTCACACTATTCTTTTTGGGTTTTAGAAAATGGCTGGAAACAAGGTGATTCACGATAATGGAGGATATGATGGACAATGGAATGATATTCTACATGAGAAACCAAATGAAATGGGATTTGGATGTCCAAACCTCATTATTATGCCGAATCAGCAATCTCACAACATGATCAATAAAGAAAAAATTGGTAAGTTTCCTGACTCGACTAATAAGAGAAAGATGGAGTTCCATGATGATCATAGAGGAAAGAAAGTTCAATTTCCCCTATGTAAATCATGTGGGAAGAGGCATCAAGGAGAATGTTTCAAGGGAACTGGAAGATGCTTTGGGTGTGGAAAAGAAGGACACAAAGCAAGTAAGTGCAAAGGAAAAGGGTCGGTTAACACCATGGATGAGGATAATGGTATTGCTACGACATCAAAAATGGTTAAGTGTTTTAAATGTGGAATGTATGGGCATTATGCAAACAAATGCCCTAAGGGAAAGAATCATGAAGAGAATCAGTATGGTCATATGGGTAGTATTTATGTGGATGATGATGAAGAGACTACAAATGATATGTGAGATGAAATAATTTTTGAAGCTCGGTCAATGGTTTGAGAATGTAGTGGAATGATTACATGTTTATCATGTGTAATTTTGGAATAAAGAGACATCTATGGATTGTTACACTGTTGTCTTTCCTTGTGTTTTGAAAGTGTATGATTAATGTTACCAGTATCCATGAAAGGTTATTCAGATATTTTTGGAATATAGATGATATGCGCATAATGAAGGGATAAGGAGAAAATTAAATGTTTGATAGTATTCATGAGCTCATGATTGATATAAGGACTAAGTGATATCATGGTTTGAGTATATAGAATTTTGAGGATTTCGGTATGTGAAAAGTGTTAACTTTTAACTGCATTCAAGTTTTCACTAAGGTTCAATGGGTATTCAAGAGAGTATAAGATTAAGGCCTTTGAATGTTTGGAATGTGACCAACAAGATATATCTTATGATATATGGGGATCAACGATGGTATTAAATCTCTGGTAATCGTTTTCACTATGTTATGAGAATGGACTGCAGTATTATGGATAAGCCTAAAGATTGGAATGGATTATGTTGGAAATAAGTTAGTATTGTTTAAGGATAGAAGTTTTTTCAATATTATTGATGGGATGTTATAGTAATATAGTTTTATAAAAAGGACAACCTGTAGGACGGGCGACAACCCATCGCTTCGGACAAGGCTGTGGGAATCGAACCCACAACCGAAGTGCGACTGGCCTTTATCGCCTACCACTGGCCTACAGGAAGTCCCTGTTTAGTAGAAACTAGTTTTATTATATTAAGCAGTATGATATATGAAGTATAAGTCCATTTTAAAAACCATATGTGATTAATCTCACTATAGATCGACTTATGTATATAATTTTTGCTAACCTTTTGTTTGAGATAGATGGAATGACCCGTCATTCTATCACATGATCTGCTAACACTTCACGAATAACAAATTCAACTTCATTTATTTAAGAGATGAAGTGGAAATTGTTAAAGGCACGAACAACAGTGAGATTGTACCAAAATAAAGTAAGTATTTATTCTAATTCAAATTTTCAACTTTAGGGAAATGATCTTGAAAACCAAAAATGTTGTCCTAGTGATCTTATACCTGATGAATCATATGGTACCTTAGATCGTCACAAATTTATGTATTTGTGATTACTGGCTTTTCCATAGCCATGTTCTCTACCACTCTCCATCAGAACATGATGGTTAGATTTCTCTTCCATATCCATATTTTCACCTATGTGGAAACCCAGTGATTAGTTTATTTGGGTAATCGTTACATTTCATACTTTATTTTTTAAAGCCAAGTTTTGGTATTCCTTTTTACGATGTGGGTTTCTATTAAAGAAACTTTCGAATAGTAAACCATTTATAACCCCGACGAATTTCGAGGGCGAAATTCATTTTAAGGGGGGTAGAATGTAACAACCCGAGATTTTATGAAAAATATTCTTTTTTATTTCACTAATGTCTTGTGTTGTACGCTACAACAAAAGGAGCTTGCACAACATGCATCCTTGTCTTGCCTTGCATTACACGCAATCGCGACCTTCCTCGATAGCGTGTGTAATACGCAATACCGAGTTTCACTAAACAACGATGTGCTATTAAAATATTATTAAAACTAGCCGTTATGAATAGTAATAACCACTTTTTAAAATTATGTAAATCTTATTTTTCAAAATTAACTTCATTCATGGATTCGGAGTATCGAATTTAGCCTAAGGTGAAATTTTGGTACTTTTCGGATAACTTTCATATTCTGATGAATAGTGAAAAAATACTAAATTATAATTAAAAACAACTTTTTTAATCGAAATAATTAATAGTGATAAATTATTAATTTGAGTGGTTTTAAAGTATATTTAGAATATATTTTTACAATTTAATACAATGTTGGTCATTGGTTGCAATTTCACATTTAAACCAGACATAATCAAGTGTCAATCTTTTGATATATATTGCTTCCTAAAAACACGCTATTTATTTTAACAGCGGGATTTAATTATAAAATTAATTAATGAAACTTCTATGTTATGAATTTGGTAAAATAGATTTCATTTTTGAATTCGGAATATGAAATATAGCTTAGGATGAAATTTTGGCATTGTTCTGAAAAACATCAATTTTTGATGAATAATGAAACTACTAAGTGGTAGTTAAAAAAACTGAATTTTTCATAAAACTTAATTTTTCCGCTTCTGTGAATGGAATTTCGAAAATCCGAGAGACACGGTTAATATCAAGGACTAAAATGTGGTTCAATGAGATGAAAATAATTTTTTGGTGAATAGTAACTTTTTACGTTTTTTACCGCGGTTAATAGTAAATAGGGTAACTAAGGGTAAATATGATATTACTATTACCCTAACACATGTCCTAATTCTATTGGACAAGTGTAATTCGACCAAAAAAAAAACTTAGGAATAAAATATGACCATTTAGGCCCACTTGGATTAGATTAGGACATTTATTATTAATTTATTTAAAGAAAGGTTAAAATAGTTAAAATCAAAGTTTAATAAGTAAATCATTTTTAATATGGGGATATACATAATATAAATTCGATTGTAAATATTAATTAGAAAGCTAAAAAGTTTTCCTACATGATGGTATTTTATTTGTAATTTTTAGACATAAAATAATTTAATTTATTTATGACACAACGATGATGCAGTAATTATCTTATTAATGAAATATTGACATAATTGATGTTATAAACACCAAAATAAATGTAATTTGAGATTTTTTATGAATTCCACTAATTTTCTAGGTTACTATGACATATTAATATTGATTTAATCAACTTGTTTCGAACATTTAATTCTGTTATGACTTTCACAAAAATCATATATCAAATAGTGTCAAAATTGACACAAAATAGTTTTTAAATCAAATATTATATTATTAATTGTTATTGTATTCCTAAAAATCTAAGGTTCGGCCAAATGACTTAGATAAGGATATATATATTAATAATAAACAATTTAGGGTTCGTTTGGCATGGTATAGTAAGTGTATTAACCATATAGTGAAAGAAAACAAAAAGACACGGTAAAAGTTAAATTATTTAACTTAGAGTTAAATCTAATTGATAAGGTTAACATAATACCCTAAACTTGTCTAAATCCTATTGGTTGATAGGATTTCGACCCATCCCCAATTTAGATTCGAAATAAGACCCTTTGGAACCATTATAAACCGATTTTGACTTTAATATAAAATAATATTTTGAGATATTCCTAAGGTGCCCCTCTCCTCCCCTATAAAAGGACACCTCCTCCCCCTCCTCCTCACACCAATTTGAGCACTCAAGCTCGGCCAACCCCTGAAAATTTCTCCTCTCCACTTCCCTAGAAACATCCTAGAGGTTCTGGTCTTCCTCAAAGACCAATTTTAGTGCCCTAAGAGGAGGTCTCAAAGAGGCACTTCAAAGAAGAGGTAATTACCGTTACCAATTCTTTCATCTTTATTTCTTCTTCCACTTCTTCTTCTTAGGTTGTTTCATTATGAAGTAATAACATCAGTATCACTCATATACTGATATGTTATTATAAGTATGAAACAACCCTATTTCACCATCTATCCATCCTACGGAAAAAGAAATCACCGCGCGTGCGTACGTACGGAATACCGTCTCCACGCCGTGGTGTAATCTATTTTCCACCACCACCTTACATGGATGGGTATAATGGTGTAAAGAATAACTATACATAGTTATTACAACATCATATTGATTCTGATATATTGTATAATCCACACAATTCAATTCAATATTTATAGAAATGATATCATCGCTCGTGCGTACGTACGGACTACCGTCTCCACGACGCGATGGGATTCATTCTCCATGTTAACCATTTAAGAATGATTATAATGTATATATAATAAATAATAATGAAATATATGACATTATAAAGCTACTGGATTTATGTATATATATACATATTTATGTCATCTACTTACTTCCATTTCAAGACAATAAGGAAAGGAAAACAGCGTTCATGCGTACGTACGGACTACCGTCTCCATGAACGATGTTTTTCATTTTATTTATCTACATATTATATATATATATATTGAATATATATGATATATAAATCATATTTTATATTCTAGAAGTGAGTAAATCATGATATAAGTAATAATGATGTCAAGAACAACAAGTCAAAACACCTACGATAAATGAAACGATTTTACCCAAAACGCTTCTTTAACATGGAATTTACAAAAGAACGGGTAATATAATGTCATAAGTGAACCATATATGATATCATAACAATGAATATGATTCTGTAATAAGTCAATGACATTATTTAAATCATTATACAGGAGGTTCGGACATTTACAAAGCAAGTCGGACATAAGGTAAGGGAAATATCACAATCTCATTTTTATCCGAGATTGTTTATTCGTAAGTATTTACTGGGGTGTATTTTATCATCCACATCCATGTTCCTTCAATATGTAATATTGTTTCCATCCACTTACAATAGTTTAAATCCAATTTTACTCTTTGGTGAGTTTTTAGTAAAGAATATGAAAGGAATCTTTTGTCGCTTTTTCATACGAGGTACTTTTTGACTTTTCCGACAAAAGTACGAAGAATGTTTTTTTTAACTTAAACGGCATGAACGGATTTTTACGGTTTTATAAAGCCGTATTTTCATGAATCTTCCTACAAAATATTTCATGACTATTTTTAATAAAATCTCTTTCTTTTAAAATCGCATGATGTTTTGTGAAAAGAAATTGATTTTGAAGAAGAAAGGATATTTTCCTCAAGAATTCATTTCAAGTGTTTTATCAAAATTATTTTCCATCTAAGATAATAAAGGGTTCTGTTTCTATCCATATTTTTACATTGATTTGACTATGTTGTTATGGAATTATGTTTATGAATTCCTTTATCTTATATGAATGGTTTTATGATGTCATGTTATTTTAAGAATCCCATTTTTATTACATGGGTTATGAAATGATGTATGATTTATGATTTTGTGGCACACATAAGAATGGTATCATTATGAGATGGGTGGGACCTATATCTCCCTTCAATTCATTGGGTAAAGATTTTATATCTCATGAGATAGACATGGCTGAAATGGTAGGTTATACCGGTTCAGTGAAACAGGACTGAAACGAGGGTTACTCGATTCAGAAAGGGACTTTGTCCACTAAGATAGTCTTGGAAATGAGTCTTGACTAACAAGAAATGATTTTCTATGATTATGTGTGTATGCCAAAAAGTTTCATGTTTTAAGTTATGATTATTGGGATTACATTTCACTTCTATGATATATCCCATGTTATGATATTATGAGCTCTTTTGCAGGTTAAGATTTCCAAAAGCTATGTATATGATGTGATTGATTTTTCTTTTGTTTACCCTTACTGAGCATTTGAGCTCACCCTTTTATGTTTTCTTTTCCCCAGGATATAAAGAAAGGTTTTAGGTAGAAAAAAGGGATGACCATTATGGGAGATATTGAAGAACTTTCACCACGATTAGAAGATTACGTTCCGAGTTTCCAAAGACACTAAACTATTACGATCCTTTAGTGTGTGTTTTTGTTATGTACTAAGTATTCCGCAAATGTAATGTAATGTCCATGTACGTCAAGCTTCGGGTCTCTACATTCATTGGATAAATTTTATAATAAAATTAGATGTATAAAATTTTATTGAATTTTTTAAAGTCATTTACCAATCTCTTAGGCACATTTACAAATTTGAATATAACATAATTTTACCACATTCATGAATTGAATTTCAAAACTCCAAGAGACAAGAATGAAATCAGAAACTAAAATGATGTTCAATATGATGATAATAATTTTTGGTGAATAATAACATTAGAATTTTATTTACGAGCGTTCAAAGTAAATAAAGTAATTGAAGGTAAAAATGATATTATAGTTAACCAAACACATGTCGTAATTCTATTGTATAAGTGTATTTTGACCAAAAAAATCCGTAGGAATAAATTATGATCCTTTTGGTCAACATGGATTTGATTTGTACTTTTATTATTAATTTATTTATGGAAGAGTTAAAATTGTTAAATTCAAAGTTTAATAACTACTCCATATTTAATATAGGGTTATAAATAAGAGAAATTAGACTATAAATATTCATTATAAACATATAAAATATTTCTTACATCAGGTTATTTAATTTATAATATTTAGACACAAATTAATTAAATTTATTTATGACACAATGATGATTTAGAAATTACCTTATTAATGAATAATTAAATAATTAATATTATAAACATCATAATTAATGTAAATTGAGACTTTTGATGTATTAAAAGAATTTTATAGGTTAATATGACATGTTAGGGTTGATTTGATGTATTTTTTTTCATAGTAATCATGTTTTTTGACTTTAAAAAATACCAAATACTAAATAGTGTCAACATTGACATAAATTAATTTTTAAAACAAATACAATATTATTAAATGATATAATATTTCTAAAAAATGGCTCTATAAAATGAATAATATAGTGGTATATATGTCATTAATGGACCACATGATGTTCTATTATAATTTTATAGAATTATTTTTTACCATGTAATATAAAAATACAAGAATATGTTGTAAAAGTTTACTATTTAATTAAGAGTTCAATCTAAAATATAAGGTTAATATGGAATGACAAACTTTCCTAAAACCTACTGGTCGGGAGGATTTTGATCAACACAGACCATATCGTAGAAATAATTCCATTTGGAGGAATTATAAACTGAAAATTATTTTTTAATAAAATTATGTTTCAATATTTTCATAAAGTGACCCTCACCTCTCTTATAAAATTATACATACCCTTCTCGTAAAATCACACCTCCAATTCCATTTTTCCCACCCAAACCCTAATCAAATATCCTTTCATCTATCCTCACATCATCCTAAATGCCTTACTTTGATCAAAATCCAACTTAAGGAGCCCTTTTAATCAAATCAAAAGGAAGAACCCAAAGAAGAGGAAATTACATCATCACATATTTCAATGTTCTTTTCTTCTTTAACATCCCCTTTCATTGTTTTTTTTCATTATAAAATAATAAATCAAGATCCTTCTACATTATAATATGTTATTATAAATATGTTACAACTATATTAATTATTTTATCCTTCCTATGAAGGACAAATTAAACATACCTGTGTATGTATGACTTACCATAGCCATGTCGTGGTGTAAATTATGATTCCACAATTCATTATTTGAATGGGTATTATAATGGGTATAATTGATGTAAATAATAAATATAACATTTTAATGATTGTTTATATATAATATAACATCCAATTTAATAATATTTAACCATTAATAGAATGATATCGTCGCTTATCGGTACATACGACGTATCGTCTCCACGACACGATGAGATTCATTTCCACATTAACTATTAAAAAATGATTATTAAAATATATATTATAAATTAGTATGTAATATATGATATAACAATTATACATAATATATTAATATATACACATATATCTCATTCACTTACTTATATTCAATATGATATGAAAACTAAAACATTGTTTATGCATATGTACAGCTTACCGTCTCCATAAACAATGTTTTCCATTTCATATATATATATATAATATTCATATTTATATTCTGAATATATTTTATTTATAAATTATTTTTTATATTCTAGAAAAAATTAAATAATAATATAAGTGATATGATCAATAATAACTAGTTAAATCATATATGATGGAGAAAGCGATTATTACATGAAATATTATTTTAAAATAGAAATTATTATTAAATGGGTTGAATAAAGTCATAAATGAATCATGTATGATATAATAAATATGAATATGGTTCTGTTATAATATAATAACATACTACAGTACCTATACAGGTGGATAATCATACCCTCTACCAAAGGATAGTACAAGGTAAGCGTCAATTCCACTATCTCATTATTATATGATATTTTTTATGTGTATGTATTTAATCAGTCATTTTTATCATCCATGTCCATGTTTCCAAATTTTATTAATGAATATTTTATGGTTTTGTGGAAGGTATTCTTTATCAATATCTTCATTTTAAATGTTTTAATGATTTATTTTTCTAAATAATTTTATTTAATGTCCATGTTCATAAAATAATTTTATTGATTTATTTATATGGACATGATTGTTTTAAAATGATAATTAAATTCAAAAGCTACAAAGTGGTATGGGAGAATATGATTAAAAAATATATTTTGAATGAATTCCTTTATAAATGTGTGTCCCCTAAAAGATTTCACAAAAAAGATATTTCTATCAAAGAGTTTAACTAATAATTTTAATATATGTCAACAACTTTTACTGGATATGATTCCTGATTGAGGTTGATATCTTATAATAAAATCTTCTATATTGTGTCGAATGAGTTATGATATGTTTGACTGTGGATGTTATATTTTAATACCATTCATGGTTTATTATTAATGTATTGAGATTTTATATGAGAGATCTAATACGAATATTTATGTTTCGTTTCATCATTTTCATATGAGGAATGCATTATAAATTGAAAGTGATGGGCCAAAAATGCTATAGCTCTTTGATACATAGGTAGGTCTCATGAGACAATCTATTTTCTTAGCACAAGGGCATGAAAATATTATTATTTGTAGTGATGGCACATGGCATTGAATATGTGGTTATGTTGTCCCGCATTATGTATTCCATAGTTATGAAATTATTTATTACATGTGATTAATAGATTAATATAATATCCATTGGAATGTTTATCTGGTACTTTATCATTTATTTTTTCCATATTATGTTCATGTTTATGTTTAAAATGATGTTGTTTTATTACACATCCTTCCTTAAAAGTTTATAGATTCCGCTTAATTATTTTCCCATACTGATCATCTGATCTCACCTATTTCTTATGTTTTATTTTCCTAGTATTCCATGATTTTTATTGTGAATAATATATATGGTTTTTCTAAAAGAATAATGGAATTCTCAAAGGATTATTTATTATGTATTGTATGTTAGAAAGTGGAATGAAACATTCATATAGGTAATCTATTTTCCTAAAATTCTAAACAGATCGGTCATTCTGGACATGATTCCTTGTAATCATGACAATGTATTAAAATAATACACCAGCTCAGGGTAACTGGTGTTGGGGAGTTATAGCTTATGATATGATTTGATATCATCTCATAAATCATATGACATTAATGGATAAAAATGTAATTAATTGGCTACCGGATGTAGATGTATCGACTCCTGGGTTCTTCCTATCAACACCTACTATCTTTTCTTGACCGGCTTGGAATATATCCACCAATATGTCCCAATCAAAGAATCTAGTATATATTGGAATTCATAAGGATATCAATCATGCCCTAATATCTCAGTGTAATCCATGTTGAAAGGTATATGCACTTAGAAAATGGATCCTAAAATTAATTCATAGAGTAATGTGAGAGATCAGAAAACCGTTCTATGTACTCCACCATGGTAGATATAAACTACTAAAGATGCATAATCTATTGTATGTTAGTTGATTGAAATTTGGCTAGAAAAAAATCATCCCTGAAGAGATGAACGAATTCTAAAAAGATTATAGTTATCTTATTATGTGACATAGTCACTAAACTCCACCATTTCCAAGGGGATATCTAAAGATGACTATATCAGAGGACATCCAGAAGATCAAAAGATATCCTCAAAAGTTTAAAAATTTGAGTGACTGAATGTAGCTTGATCCATGATTCCTATGGGTTTATTTTCCTCGAATCCTCACATGTGATGTCCTATAGAACTTACGGAGTGAACTGAGACTATGTTCATAATCAAATTTAACATCTAGTGGTATATGATACTCAATAGATGGTGGCATAGCTGGTAAACCACCTAGATGCATTATATCTAGTACAATCCCTTGTACTGGATCTTCATCACTCCGTAGATCATCTACATGAATACACAGTGGAATCAGGGATAGATGTCTTCTCATAAGCATTCTAATATAAATAAGATGTACCAAATTAAAATATTTTACCTTGTAAGATGACTCATCCATGGAAAGAAAACGTTATCCCATTACTATATTATTTAAGTAACAATTTCATCCATGAAACTAATGTCTACATGTAAAAAAGTAGAACTGTAGTTGATTAGAGTCTTGGTATATGGATACTTAATCTATTGCACCAACACTATAGTACATTTCTTGGATGGTTTAGTCAAAACAATTAAAAATATTTCTCCAGTACAATATCATTGACTCTGGTACAATGGAAGCACAAACTAATTTAATTTCACTATATCATTATCCATATTATTATTGTCTGACCCACGAATACCCCAATCCATCCTCCAATAGTCCTTGGTCTATCGACCATCACTGCATTTCAAAATGCCACAACTTATAGGTATTATAAAAATGTAAATGTACACACACACATCTCCAATAACATAAAATCATTATATGTACAACATTGACACCAATGAATACATACCTCTATAATACTATAAAAATTGTATGGAAAAATGTACTAAATTCCAAAAGGAGGGTCATATAAAATCCCAAACAAAAACAATTTATATTCTGACATGATCCAATGGGGAGGAATATAAAAAAATGAATGAAACCAAACAACACATCAGCCATTAACGCTTGTGATAATATCTACCTAGTCCGTTATCACATAGAACACCATCAAAAGGGTTGTCGACTCTATAATACACTAGTAACTCACTTGTACATATGCACGATGCCATAGTTGAAATCTAATTTTCAGAAGTGTATTAATATTTTGAGTTTTAATAATTATAATAAGTTAAAAATATTTTATAATAAAAAATTTAGTGATAGGTAATATTGATTAGAAATGAGGAAATAGGAACATATATCAGAAAATATATATGAAAAGGAATGAACAAGATATAAAATTATGTCAGAAGATTCATAAAATCAGGATGCTTCATATTGTATATATAAGAAATAATGAATCATTATTTTCACCGTGAAGAAATCAGAAAACATGATGTATCATACATTTTTAATAAGAAATTGTAAAAATTAACATTGAATCATAGAAATTAAAATTATGATATAATCATATTATAGATTATTATGAAACCAAGGGAAAATAAAAAAATTTCTAGAGAGAAGTTTTTATTTTAAAAAAACATGGGTGAAAACTAAAACAATGGGTACTATTTTTAGAGTATTTATAGGAACATCATAATGACATAGTGTGAGAAATAACTATTATTAATAGCCTGATTGAAGATCCCTAAGTCATTGCTGCAATACTTCTCATAAAAAATAAATATTAAAATATGATCGTTGTATATTCATTTGACAAATAAAATAAATAATTCCTTATAATCACATATAGAAGAGAATTTTAATGTATTATTAATAAATTAATCATTTATTAAAAGATATGGGAAAATTTGGATCAATATTTATAGTTCAAAATTTACATTAACACCAACAACAAATTGAATCATCAAAAAACAATAAATTATGTTACTTATTTTAAAAAACACTTTATTTATTTAAGGAGTTAAAAATATGTGATTCTCATAATAGAGATCATGTTGAAGAGGATGTTTAACTCATTTATTTTTAAAATTTTTGAAAATAAGAATCTGATTGAAATTAAACATCTGATTGAAATTAAATATAACCATTAAGGTATGAATAAAATAATAAAGTCAATGAACAACATAATAGGTATATTTTTTTACTATCAAATTAAAGGTATATCAATATTAAATTTTAAAATTTCAACAAAATATTAAATACTCCAATATCACCCTCTTATGTTTCATGACTGCAATATATCATCCGCACACTATTATGTTTCATGATTACAATGAGTAGAGATGTAAAGAAAATAATTAGACTCAATAAAGTAATTCATTGTAATAGTTATGGATTTTTTCAAACGAAATCACAATATAAATTTTCATAATTTAATATGAGAAGAATGATATTTTATTTTCACTATAAATAAAAAATGAAACCTTCAGTATCAGACATTTTTAATAATAAATAGTAATAAGAAGCATTGAAATAGGTTAATTGAAATTATAACTAGCATACGAGATATTGTTTTGAATAAAAATAAAAAAATATATATATTTATCACAGTGATATAAGTTTCACATAGAAACAATGAAAACCGAAATATAAAAATAATCTATTAACATGATAAATTGTTCAGGTTAGGATGACATATAAAGATTCCTCTATCTTGAATAATCCCTTCTGTATGTGTGCATCCATGCCCAAATGGATGACCACTTTTGGATGAAGGTTGACAATAATATTATGAAGTTGTTTACGGTAGTTAATAAAACAACTGATAGAAATTTATAGTGAATCACATATACTAATTAGGAAGGATCTGTGTCATCATTATATATGTTATAATTGGTTACATATAACCTATAATAAAAATATAGTTAAATGATGATGTCAATATGTATAATCTAAGTTTAAAAGTATAGGTTCAATAAGGTTATTTTATAACATTAATATGGGGCACTTAATGTCATTCAATTTTGTCAATCTTTTTTGTATCACATCATGTCGAGACATTGTAATTGTTCATTGGACCACGTCATTAGCATCAAACTCATAAATATTTTTTTCTACATAAATAAATTACTTCAATAAAAATGATTCCATAAATTTTGATGAATGTAATAAATGGATATGAATTAATGATATTTAAAAAAGATTAGTCGGGAAGAACGAATTTCACTATGTTTCAATCATAATGTAATTAGAACTAGAAGAAATAATTATTGTTCACTCCAATTATGTAATGAGAAGGAGGAAATGAATGAATAAATCTAGTACTTGAGTAGATAAAATATTTTTATTTGTTGTAGATAATCTAATTTCACTATTTCAGCTGACTCTTAATCATCCTGAACTATGAAAATAACAGAACCAATGAGGTTTTTACATTAACATGATATTGTATAGAAAAATTATAATCATTAATTTCATTTTTTAGTTTCTATTTTCCTTCATATAGGGATGCAGTTATTTGACATGGCTTTCCAAGTTGTAATTATTAAAAACGTGCATTAAAGATTAGTTAAGTAATAATAGCATGTAAAAAATTATATTGGTAATGAAATGTACCTATTAATGGTTGTCTTGGAACCCATTTTTGAATAATTTCTTCTTATATGCATTTTCTAATTGTTGGTAGTATTTTAGTTATAGTAGTAGAAGACAACTCAAAATCAGTATATGTAATAGAATAAATTCCAGTAGACGAACATGTAATTGTGGTACCAAATTAATCATATGTTGTAAAAGAATGATAAACAACAGAACAATATAAAGTTATGAAAATACACATCTAAAAATTGGGAAACTGAGTATAAAGTTCAAAATATAAAGATCGACATGAAAATTTTGAAAATGGAAATGGTTTAATATATAAAATTCAATATGTAAATTTTTAAAAATAATGTTTTTACATGTAATATACATCTCATTTAACACATAGAATCATTCCATGTGTTTATAGTTCTAAATAAACTATTATTAGTGTACTGAAAATGGGATTTCTCTTTTATAAAATCAGAAAAGTAACAAGAGAACTAGGGGAAGTGAGATAATGTTTATTGATTAGAGGATTAAACCATTTCTTATTCTACATTAAATGTTTTCAAGATAGAGATAAATTAATAAAAGAAAAAAGTATTTGAACAGAGTAAATTTATTAAAAATATGAAAAATATAATTCAACACTCTAACCATATTTATCAACAGGGTGAAAGTATTTCATTTTGATCAGACAAATACAATATATCACATGTGACAGTACCTCAACGGGGTAAAAATTATTACCAGTACTTATCATGGGATTTGTAAAAAAGTAGAAAACCACTAAATCTTTGTTCTAAAAGGAATGAACCATTCCTCTAATAGTGTTATCAAATGATCACTCTCATAACCTTACATCTTAAAACATACACAAGAATAGAAATGAAAAAATATCAAAATAAATTATGCTTTTAATAGTGTTCTTGAAGCAACCTCAATTTATAAATGGGACAATCATATCACATGGTCATCAAGATTTGAAAATTAATTATTCAATTCTATAATGGTCAAAGTTATTATGAATTGAACCCCTCATAAATGTTCACTTCAAACACATAAATGATGCTTTCATTAACCACTGACCCATATTTACTAAATAATTATTCATGATGAGAATAACTGACTTCTGAAGGAATATATATTTTGTGAGGAAAATAAAATACACATGGAGAGTGTTCTATTAGTTAGTTGAATATAGGAGTATAGCAAGGAAAAACCTAGGGTTTCATAAAACCATCTAAGTAGGTATATTGAAAATTCAAATATAAGATAATTAAATTACAAAAAAAATTAAATGAAAAAAAACTGATCAATATACACAAATATTAAAAATTGAGAAAACAATAATGCACAATAAAACAATTATTCAAAAAATTATTCAAAGGACCATTATATGTTTCAAAAATAACCATGAATCGACCATCATCAGATCTAAAACTGATCCTAAAACATATTTCATACAAATAGTGAAACCCCATACTTTGTAAATAAATAAAAAAACAATCAATGTTTTTTAATTCAATCACATTAATATATCTTACATACTAAAAATATTTGAAATAAACCAAAATTCAATTGTGCGGAAACATATTTCCCGATTCTGAGATGAATTTCTAGACCTGATTGATTTTCCAACCTAGTGAATCTGGCGAAATAACATCTCCCTTTGAAATATAACTGTATGAAAAGAAAACAGACAACAGTTGAAACAAATATACATATGAAAAAGGACATGAAAAATTGATTTCCAAGAAGATATAGTATAATGTATCAAACAAATATTTATGTCAAACAAAAAAACAATGAATGATAAATTATGAAAATAGATATAGAAATAATAGTGAGATTCAATTACCTTGAATATTTGATGCCATTACATTGTAATGCATGATATAGTGATACAGATACCTAAATCAAAGTACACATGTAAAGTCATTCAACATCATTTCAATATGAAAACAATTATATTTAAACATTCTTCATACACATATATATATATTAATATTGATAATAATTTAAATTGATATCCAATTTAATAGAATAAACGAATTTTATGTTTTAACAATAGAAAAATTGGAAATGAGCAAAAAAATCATATTTTTTAATTATAATAAACAACAAAAAAATTAAATTCAATGAAGAATACAGTTATATTCCTGAGTGGATGAAATATTCATGGTTGATTTAAAGTAGTCAATTTCAATCAGTTCATTATACATATAATCGAATACATTTATTGAAATATCAATTAAAACTACTAGAAATATGCATTATTGAAACTTCAAAAAAAGTGTATTGAATGAAATTAGATATTGACATCTAAAATGGAACACAAAATGATGTGGTGGAGAAAAATCCTTATGTATAAGAAATATTCAAGAAATATTGTATAATAAAACACTTATGTATAATCAATATGCAATAAATTATTTATAATAAATATTCAATCTTCAATGTACAATCTAGAATACAAATAAAATAATATATAATAAACCTGCAATAAATTTAGTATGAAATAATTTTAAGAATGTTTTAATATGAAAACACTTATATATAAGAATTCATCAAAAATATATTTATATGAAATCTATAAATAATTTCAGTTGATATCCAATTGAAAAATTAAAAAAATACCAATATGTTTAAATTATAGATAGAATGGATATGCAGAAAAAATGCATACTTTACCATTATTATATTTGAAAAAAAAACAGTCAATAAAGATTATTATTATATACCTGAGTGGAAGATTACTTAACATCCCCCAATCCACTCTGTCCAATATGATGGAAATCAAATAAATTTATAAAAAACAATGAAAATTACATGAAATCTTCAATATTGTTACTGAAAAACTTGGTATTGAATCAAATAAGTTAGCATTCCAAAAATTGATCACACATTGATGCGGCGGAGGAAATCTATATCAACCATTGAATAAAAAATATATGATGAATTGTTGACCAAGAAAATGAATTACAACCAGTAATTAGGGAATACACTTTGCGAAGGAGAACACAGTCTTGGCTAAAGATTTATATTCATAGGATAATCAGGTGAAATATTTCTTTACCACTAGGGGATCTTGATGTAGAGGATGGAGGGAAATCTAGAGTGGTAGAGGCTTTGAAAAAAATTTATAGTCATTATGGATGTAAAGGTAATCCAAATAAAAAAACACAATACAATCATGGGATGTACTAGATTAGTGGAGGGGAATGAGAAGATATAGGGAGATTTCGACCAAGGTATGCGGAAATAGAATCTCAACTGGAGGTGAAACCTGATAAGTTAGAAAAACATAGTGAATTAAATATGATGCGTCGATATAAAAGAAATATATATCCACAAATTTAGTGAAATAACATGGAGAATGGATGAAATTATTTGGTGTTGATTTAAGGTTGTTTTTGTAGTTCGTGAACGACGATATTGTGTGGTAATCCATGGAGTGGTGGAGGGGAACTAGGGTTTGGATGCACAATGATACTGGTTTTTACAGGAAGTTTACGTTTGTAGGGGATACCACATAAGTGGGATTAAAAACCAAGAAAACCATATCTTTATGAGGGAAGGAGGGGAAGACATGGGTTTCAAGCGACGGAAGATGTTGATTGTGGTGTGATGGAATCCTATATCGAGAGGGGATGACGCTGGATTGGCAGGTGAACCATCAGGAAATCGCTATTGGAATAGGTGTGTAAGGACAATAATGCGGTGAGGGTATGTGTAGCACTGGAGTGGAGTAAGTGTGAACTTCTGATTGGTGGGCTTGTATAATTATGGGATTCTTAATATTAGTATATTTAGATGGCGCATTGTGTAGAAAGATCCCATATAGTGGTGAGTATATCAATACCTAGTATGGAACCCCAAAAATAGTAAAAACAAGGAATAAAGAGTATTAATCTTATAATAAGGACTTAATACTCAATTAACAACAAGATAATACCTAGATATACTTATCAATCACCCCCTGTAACTAGGGTTCATAACTAACTACTGGCCATATGATTCTTATTTTAAAATTTCTTATTCTAAGAGAAACCATAATAGGATCCATTCCTTCACCATAGATACACATACAAGAGTTTAAGATCATTTGGTACCTCCTAATAAGGCACCCAAGTCTTAGAATACCTTTATATTCACATTTGGAATCTGGCCTAGGATAGATAAGGGACACCAAAAACCCAATATGGATCAACCTTCTATGCATGGTATAATATTTTAATGATACCATGAACTCTACCAATATGGCCAACTAGATGGTGAATTGATACCCTTATCAAAGAGGTCACATCAATTTCACAAATCCCCTCCTATGGTACAAAGAATATTGTGGATCACACTCAATTCCCATAGAGGGACACAAAAAACGCTATCAGAGACTAATCCTCCAAAGGGGATCAGAATCCAAATATGTGGATGCAATATTTTAATTTATCATCAATGGAATTGAAAAAGGGGACAAAATCGACAAGGAGTTGTCTATATTGATGAAAAAAGGTCTACAAACACACACAAATGGTGTAAACGGCGGGTACCAGAGGTACATGGCATGTCTATCCCACCATAGTCTTGGATTTGTGGTGATACCCAACATGGTTTGAAAATATACATATATATGAAATGTAGGAATATTACAAGGCATGTAGTGATCTCCAGACACCATTAACATACTATCTTCTCAAGCCCCTGTACCACTAGTTGTCCCTATGTACTGACCCTTTTACAACTAGTTGTGTTCCCTTATACCTTTCCATGTACTCTAACCCTATACGTGTACTTGGACGACAAATTACATTGTATCCTCTAAGATACCTTCCAATCCACCAATCATTTGTTACATGGAAAGTGATAGGGTCACATAAAATATGATATTTAATTACTGTGGAAACAATAGCTCGACAACACATGGGTCAAACATGGTCTTTAATTTCATATTACAAACCATGTATACTGGTATTTTAATTCCCAAATAGATTCTCCTCTACATCACATGCGAATGATGTAATCACCATCAACCTCACTAGATATCCTCAATCAATGGTATTCCAACACTCCAATCACTAGAGATCGTAGATCCTGACATTTAATTATCTTGAGAAATACACATTTCTACAATCCATAGAGACACCATCAATACTGGGGTAGACATACACCAAAAACCCGTTACGATCATCATCTTTCATCAAAACTGCTCAATCATTAAATTGATCAATAAAAATCCCATGTTATCCATCTTTTGTGTTAAATAATGGGCGTACCACAAACACATTTTGTGTATTCATCAGTCCATTTGCCAAAAAAAATTCTTTTGATGAACATGTGATGATTGATTGGGAGAAATCCATAACAATCATTTGTGAGGAATAATGAATATCTTTTTTTCATTACTCCAATGATTATTATTATGGAAATACACAGACTAAGATAATATAAACACATCGAAAAAAATAAATCCTTAAATTTAATTCTATCATAAATGTATGAATCAATTATTGTTTGTGGAATTTATACTCATACAACCATGAAAATATAAATATAAGTAAATCATAAATAAATATCCTAAAATTAGTTTGGATCAATCACCAATGAGGAGTGATCATGAATACAAATTTTGGAAAGAATCACATATTTTATTGGTACAACGGTGCTTGAACATAATCGGATCTGGCATCACCTTCCCTAAAAATTATTCAATAGTATTTCTAGGTCTACAATAATTATTGGTCAACCATTAGAAAATTTATTAACCAGGTATTTATATATAATCTCATGTGTTTCATGATAAATAAATTAAATAATTTATTTATTTTTGTGCTCTATTCATTTTCTACTGCATTATATTTTCCAAAAAAAATCCATGTCTACAAAGGTTATGTCACGCCTGGTTTAAAACCCATGCTCTGAACTAAATGGTGCCCTGAGATTTATGATATAACTATCATTTTGCAGTTAGTCATCTTTTTTAACGAAATCTCTATGTGATTTATAGTAATATATAAAAAATATTTCAAACAATTATTCCCGGACCTTTCGGCCTCAGAATAACATATTGTTTTAGCACCTAGTTCGGAAAATATTTCATATAATATCAAAAATAACACATGGAAAATCCATATAATTAAAATCCTCAATTTTATTATTAAGGCCATCTTAATTCATCTCCAAATTCTTGACATGAATTGAGCATCACAGTTAGAGACAATCAATATGTGTATCCCAGGATCCAGACAATCTATTGTATTGAAAACATCCGCAATCCTATATAAAATAAATTCTCCATGATGGAAAGGATGTGTGATGACATCATAAGTAGGTGAATAATCTCCCAGATACCATTATGGAATCTTACACTCTGTGGAAGATAATCCATTAATTCCATTGACATTCCATACCATTTATACATAGGGATCTGAAATATATGTGTCAATCGACCAATAAAGAAGTTCTCAATCATTAATTTTTTGATATTTTATTTAATGAGTGATGAACTCGGCTAAACACTCTCACATTCCATCCCACCGAAACCACTGTTAAATGTCCGGGTACAAATTATCAACAAAATATTTCATATACAAGTGGGATTTGTGATTATCTCTTATCACCACCTATCCCAACTATACCGTAACCATTGTAAAGTCTAAGAGAGAGATGACATTCTCCCCTCCATTGGATAATCCATTTAGGGAATATCTGAAGGCTATCATGTCGTGTCAGATCTCAAAGACAAGGTATTTAGAATAATCCTATATTAACTTCTATTGAAGTGGAGGAGCCGCCACTATTGATTAATGAAATATTTACCACTTTCCTCTATTAAGGATAACCATAACAAAGAAAACTACTATGAAGCCTCCTCCTCCAAGGGAGAATGATAATTCTTATAAAGGGAATATTCTAACATGTTTCCTATCACATGAGTATGTAGTATCTAAAATTCATTATTCTATAATAATTATAAAAATTCATATATCATTGGTTAATATTCCATTGAGGGATGATATAACTAAGGATCATTGGTTTATTTATACAAATATGCAAACCCAGAAGATAATTCCTTTGAATAATCATAGTTAAGTCCACCAATACTAAATCGAGGTCATGAGTTTTGTTTTTATTATCATGGGGTCTCAACTTACTCGACTCATATTAAATCACTACCTACCATTGATACAACATGTAGTTTATCCCATATCCATATGTATCACAAATCACTATATACTGCATGTCCTCCTTCAGTAATTTTAACTGTAGTTTACAATACATCTACTCTCTCAACTGGACAGAGATAAATTGATAGTACTTGATCTATATAAAAACATCTAGTTTTCTCGGTACAGTGGTTGCAGTGTATAGAATCATAGATATATCCACCATGATCCTCCAATTTAATGCTAAGAAGTATATGATACTTCTTATATCCCCCATGTACAAGGGTAACTACCATGAATGAAATGCATCAATATTTTAAATCACCACGACTAATTCATCTTCAAAATTGTCATGGACTAGAACATGATCCTCATGGATAAAAAACGAACACTTTGAGAGATTTCCATAATGATGGTTCCTTCGGAGCATGTCTAAGATGAATCGTAAGTTCTCAACATTATCCTCCTATAGTTAAGAGTATATCAGTATATAATTGATGAAAAATACAAAAATTTGTCAATATCTGGAAAAATGATACTTTTAATCAATTACATAAAACATATTGGGTAAATTTTCACACTGAAAAGCATCACATAGAACACCAAGTGTCTACAGTTACATCAAAATTCTATATTCAAAATATCAACCTCTCAGGACATCATATGATGGTATATTTTTTTATGATTGATCTCAGTAAACCAACTTGTTCCCACAATTGGTCAAAGAGGCCATCAATCACTAGAAATGGGTGGGTTTTATTTATTATTAATTTACTCAGGAGACAATAATCAACCAAAAACCTCAAACTGAAATTCGTAATTTTCATGAACAAAACTATAGATTTCTTTAGGACACAAGATGTATGAAAAATCCATTCTCTCGATGGTCTTAAAACAACACAATCATATCCTTGTTCTCAATTGAGGCCATCCGATATGAAGAATAATTTACAAGTGTTGTATCCTGAGAATATCTAATACATAATTCCATCTCTCACCTCAATGGTAGTCCCAGAACATCCTCTGGAAGGATTCCATAAATTACAACACTTGTGAACGAATCTAGAAACATGATGTACATGATCTACCAAGGAATAATCTTACAAAATAATTGGTTATGGGTTTCATCTTACTACTCAGAAAAACCACATGTTCATCCATGATATCTATCACAACCTTAATGGAGCACCCTATCCCATTAGTTCATGATCATCTATCTTCCATAATATTGTAGTAAATTAGACCTTTGACTAAGGAAAACTAGTATATACTCAAGATGACATCAAAATGATTAATTATGAAAACCAGTAAATATGATGAGAAACACTCTCTAGTGAGTACCATAACACTCTAACTATAGATTCATTAAATAGAAGGATCAATACATATTGGATAATATTGTTTTAGATGCATGGATAATAATTTAATTGAATTATACAGCTCTATTACTAGCTGTATAGAGATAATTGAATGAGTCCCACTTGTTTCAATAAGTACATGAGGATGATTATAATAATGATATATCATACCTCTGATCCTCTCAAGTACATCATAGTCACTCAATATCAAGAAAATACCCGTACACCTACTCGACCAATCCCTAAATATAGAATGGGAAAACTAGAGGTTATGTTGGATTAATATTGTAGTATTTTACGCACTAAAATCTCTCCCCTCTATATTTAAACATTATACTATGCACTCACCACCTCCCTGGGGCCTCTCTGGATGCCTACGTGATATCCCTAAACCTAGATATTCCTTTTTCATAGTTGTCAACTTCATGCCTCCATGACATTCATAGCTCAATGTGTACTGAAATTGTGAGACAAGTGAGATCACCTATCATAAGAATAACATCAGAAAAAATCATCATGATAGAATTTTATGTGACAACCAAGCACCACATATTCACATGACTAAGTCCATCCATGTGGAGTTCTCTTATTGTGAGACACTAACGATTGGTTCCTTCAATCTACTATAGGAAAATCTGTGTCCGGAAACCCCCTACCAGCTATATCTTCCTTGAATACCATTAATAGAAACGCTCTATCAATAGATCCCTTGATAGCACTACAAACATTGGTTGGAAATATCAAGGGGACAACACACTCAAGAATGTTTCTTTAGAAACTCTGATAAAACATTATTTTCATATGTAACCATCCTGAAACATGTTGACGGAGTATCATATAAGGTTGTAAAATTTAACATCATAAATAGAAACCATCATAATACATTACAAGAGATGAATAATTTCTTTGATGTCCTCTGAGAACAAGATTTAGGGGTAATAATCCTCACAGAACTATTGCTAGTAGTCAGACCATGAGAGAATTGTCACATTAGGGATCTTCATTACTAGACTCCACCAATGCAATGGTACTCAATAGAGAAGACTGGTTACTAGTATAACCATATAATCATTCAATTTACCGTCTTTCTTGAACACTTAGATCACTGACTCATGAAATTCTTACAGTTACCATGAATGTGGATTTCCATGAAACCTCAGTGGTCTCTGACATTATGTCATGTGATGTATGGTTATCTTGAACACATTATCATCCTAAAAAGATGGAAATATCTAATTTGATACATATGGGAATTACTATCCCTATAATAATATTGGAATCACATAATCATATGATCCATAAACTCAGGATTCATCAATAATAATATCATCATCAGTATCTTAAATCATTATCCTATCTACTGACATTGTTTGGAAATCGTTAATGTTATCCAGACGCACCGTAGTAAGATGAGAATATATAATCGGTAGCTAACTCAAGAAGTAATTTCAAAGGAATCAATATTGAGTGTTGCATATTAGATTAATCCCTATAATTATTGTCTCAGTATTCCATGTGAGGATGATAATTGTTGTAGTGTTGCTAAATGGTTACATCAGATTCCACAACCACATTGTGTTCCTTGGCCCAAAATATATAGATGAAATAATCTGACACCATTTCACTAATTAGCACCAAAATCCATATAATTAGAATAATCTAAAAACTATAATATGGCATGAACTTATCTGATACCACTCTATAATTTCCCAATACACTGCGTCCTTCAATGTTAGTGGTAATCCAAGCCACCACATCCCTAAAATATCACATTTAAATGAATTATTGGTGGAAGGAAGGGATAAGAATAAATAAAACAAAATGGGAGGCCATGTACTGATGTATCTATATGATATCACCCAACCATAGACAAGAAATTATTAGAAGGAAAAATAAAAATTCATTCAAATATATATTAAAAACACAGATAAAATATCTTCTTGGGAATATATAGGAGTAATATAGAATAAAATAGAAAAATTATGGGAAAGAATATATCTAAAACATTAAATGAAATCACAATCTACCAAAAACTAAATGAATTGAATATTGGGAGATCCCAACTCTAGATCTCCAGGTCCTGACCAATATACATGGTTTAATCTCCCATGTATCCCTATGTTCCACCGATTTCTCCCATAAATTTTACAACATCTTCATAAGACACGACATATGGTGGAAGTCAAATTCATTAGTGATTATATAAGTACCATATATAAAGGCCCAAAACCACAAAGGGATATATATATATATATATATTAGTTGGTTAGGTTATAGTTATATTTAAATGCAAATAGAACTCACACACATGATAAAAATGTAGGCCATAGATCCCAAAGGGATATCCCACAAATGAAGCCTTATTTATTCAGTACATGTACCATATAACCAGTAGGAATGAACTATAATACATGAACCCTAGGTATAGTTTAGATCTTTATATCCAAAATCATATCACGGATGATGAATATTCATGTAGCTCTAATGAACCATCATAGATGCCTACTATATCATGTCTCTATTAGAGAATGTCATTTGGACGACCCGCTCCTCTCTACTTCTACATAGCCTAAGGTGGCCTAATCTCCAACAGAGGACCATTTCCTATGAATGATAACAGGGTTTCACACTATAGATATTGGATAAATGGCCTTATAAAGTATGTGTTTTTCATTCCCTGAATGGAGGACCCACAACATGGCATAAGGTGGGTGGATGGGTTACCACAAACTAGATAGATAAATAAGGGACATGTACCATGGTTTATCAGGGGGTTCCACTATGTGAACATGGGATCTACACCCTAGTAAACTAGGGGGACCACTAGGCCGGTACTAGACTCAAAAAATGTTATGTTGGGGGGTAACCATCTATAATTTTGAATGAATATAAGGGACTCACTCCCTAGTTCAATAGGGGTTTCGAACCATAGAATCTCTATGATGATTTTTTCATGTTCATAATTATCATTCAATAGTTCGATGAAGTGAACTCACACTCATTAAACCCTTCCAAATATCGTTAAATCAACTGTGAAGGCTACCATCACATTCTACGTGGAAAACTACATAGGATATGCTACTCGTGTTCCCATATTTGTGTCTTAGAGGTGTTTATTAGTATAGTAAAATTTAAGAAAATGTACATGGTGTGTAGCAAGGGTCATATAATTTGTCACCCCACTTGAAATGATTTACATTCCCAAAAATTCACATGGAAGAGATGGACATATAGTACTAAATGAAATGTATTCTTACTAAACATAATTTCCTGGCCTTCCAAGGTCTCATTGGATGCTCATGTATTTGACTGTGTAAATTAGACCATGGAAGTTTACCTTGTCATTATTGAGAGTCAGATAAACCTCTATAATACCATATTAATCTGCATTCCATTCCATATGAGTCCATTGGAATGTGAAACTAGTTCACATCCCATGTAACCATAGTGGGGTCACATGTCATCCGTGTCTAGTCACATGGTGTTTGACCCTTATCCTCCATGAAACCCCAGACATCGTAGATGGGGGAATACAAATAATGTGTTTCATTAATTAACACATTTCAGTTTATTTTTTCATTAAATCCATGGTATGTCCATTCATGTCATCATCACATTGTTTTAGACTTTTATACATCCAAACATGATGGATGCTCAGAATTTTGTGTCATTTGTGTTTGTTCTATAACAGGTGGCTAGATTTCTTCAACCAGTAACCCAGACTACTTCATTCTATAATTCCCTCAAATATCACGTCACATACATGTATCCTATATCAATAAAATATTATCCCATAGCAAATAAAATTTCAAAAAAAATCCACATTTCTCGAATCCATCTATCATTTCTAACCCACCACAAACATGGCGGTGGATCATGATCGAATCTTCCCTTACAATGTATAATCATAACCTCATTGGCCAACAATGAAAAATGTAATTAATAAAGGGGTAAAATATAAAATAATATAGTTATTGCATTTTTTTCCAATGATTTTTGGAAAATAAATTCAATGTCTTGGTATCTGGGGTGATTTTTCCTGCCACCGAGGAATATAATTGGATTAATATGGCAAATTAATTGTGGGGATCCTGAAATGACAAAATTTCATAGATAAAAATAATATATTTATAAAATAATGTTAATATTGTAATAAATAGGATAGAAACAAAAATTTTTGATCCCAACATCACGTAGGATCACTTTTTGGTGAAGAATGCTTTCTCTAGTGATAAAAAAGTCTTGCTGCATTCACTGCCTCCAATCCACCACGATCCAATCTCCCATCTTCCATTGATTAATTCCACCAATGAAATACCCATGATACAGTAGTCAAATAATAAAATTATTATGTGGATGTATCTAAATAAATATAAAAATTACATATTAATACATTGACTTTGAATAGTTTATCTAAAATAGAATAAATATAAAAAATATTATTCGAATTAAATGCACCACTAATGACTACCTCAATTGGAAATATAGTGGAATCCAACCGTAGGTCGTATCTATTATAAAACACATCTTTTATTATCTAAAATGGAATTTTATTTTCCATCAATATTCATTAAAAATGATTAAAACCATAAAAACAATGATACATGAATATTTATTTAAAAGTATTAGTATATATAATTCATTATCTCTAGAAACTCAAGACACATAATTGTTATTTCCATTCTGATGATAAATTTAAATATATAAAAACAAACTCATAGGGGAAATACTAAATAAAGATATATTAATTTCAAAAAAATTCCCTAGGAAATATTAGGTTTTTAAAATATTGATTTAATGATTCCATGCTGATACAATATTATCTCATTTCACCATTTTATTTCTTCTTGCAAAATAATGTTATAGACTAGGTTAGGAACAATAATTACATAGTATGTTGGAATATTTGGATTATCCATTTTATATATTTGTTCCATATATTAATATTCAACCATTAGATTCATTTCAATTATCAAATATGATGTAAGTTGAGGGTTTTAAATTTAAAAAACAAATTGTATGTGGTTTTTTGTGCTTAAAATATTAGTATTTATTGGTGTTTATAAATAATTTTTTTCATTATAAATTTTAAATTTTTTGATGATATTTTATTTGAATTATTTGAAGTGTTGTGAATTAATTTTTTTAGATATATTACTATAAATATTAATTTTGAAAATGAAATTTCTAAATGACAAAAATACATAATTAGTGCTTAGGGAATTTTAAAATTTATAGCTAGTTGTAAATTAATATCTATTGTTAATTCTATATTTCAATAAATTATGTGAGAAAAAATTATTAATTTAAATAGTTATATTATATTATAATTATTTATATAGGGTTACAATAGAGATGTTTAGGGGGGTTAGTAATTAAATATTATTAATGTTCCAATGTAGTATTTAATACAGGATAAGTTGTATACGGAAGATATGTGGCCGATATATAGTCTCATTTCAAAAATGTGTAATATATCATTTGATACATAACATTTTAGAGGATAAAATATTGGAACATTATAATAAATGATATGGGTTTTTTGAATTTTATTTGGATACATAATAATTTTTCAATTGACGTGGATTTTTTCAAATATAGTTTTTAAAGGAAAATATGGGATCAATGATTCATTGAAAAAATAAAAAATGGGATCAAAATTAACCATGTAATCAAAGAAGCATAGATGCAAGACTAGAATAAAATTATCTTACACATTCTTATATAATTTCAAAAGTATAACAAGGATGAAAAATAGATTAAAAAATTTTAGAAATTGAATTGATCTTGGTTATGTTTTGATTATTGAGCCTCATGATGAGGTCAATTCAAGATCATTTAGGTGGTGATTATGAGTCACTATGATGATGCATGAAACTTTAATCGATTTGAAGAATAAATTAATTTGAAGATATCAAGCATCATAGTCCATAACATTAAAAATTTCTGACACTAATTATCAAACAACTAATGAACACCCCATGAAAATGATCACCATTACTACTAGGGGGAGAAAACAAATTAAATATGAAAAATAATATTTATAAATTTTTATATGTATGATCAATGATGAGGGAATCAATTTTCCTAATTTTTTTGTGTTTTATATTCATAATATTGGATATATATCACTCGATTAATTCCTCATTGAAAATGGGATGAGATCATTGGGTGATTAGATATTTCTTTTATGTATATAATAGATAAAGATAGTTAATGTATATTGGATTAGATTGTGAATATTAATAATATAAAGTTTACAACTAATACAGGAAATCAATTTTGATTAACAAATTTATACTTTTTCATGATGAAAGATTATATATAGTTCGTTGAAAAATAGCTGGACTAAATATAATTGACTATAGGGTTCTTTTCGGGGAATGTTCCAAAACTTGTTAAAGGCCACGAGATGAATAAATCATCAATATATGATTTTTCGTGTGAGAAAGTGGTTATGAATAAGTGGTCAAACTAAAGAGACATGGTATATTTTACTAAATTTAAAATTTGAGAAATTAGTTTTTAGTAAATTGGTATGAATAAATATGAAAATAAATTGAATTGTGATAATTTGATAAATTTTATGTAATAATTCATTTTTGGTTAAAGAAATATTTAAATATTGCTCTTTATATTTTATGAAATTAAATTTAATAATGAATCTTTAAAAATATATGTGATCAATTTATAAAGAGAATTGGTCATCAAAACATATTACAAGAGGCACATGTGAATGTGGTATTTTATTATAAAAAATCTAAAATTGTAGAACCCATAACTATGTATGTTATGAATCTTTATAGAAGGATACAGATCCATCTATAAGAAGAAGAAAATAGTCTAATAGGGGGAATTTAGTGCCTAGATTATTAAAAGGTAGAGATGGATTTCTTGTAATTTTTAGAAGGAAGAACACAATGATAGGGAAAAGATTCTACATTTCCATGTATGAATGAAATTATGATGTTGTGATACTGGAAATTTCTATATATCCCTACTTTTATTTCTGTCATTCATTTCTATCATATGTTTACAAAGTAATTGTTATCGAAGAATTTTTTTAGTATATTCAGTGTCTTCCTAAAATTATAAAATATTAATTAAAAATTAAATGTTGGGGTCAATTTGATAGAAAAATTATTCTATGTGATTGTGTTTTTTATAGTAAGAACTAAATAATATTTAATTAAATTGGTTAATTATATTTAAATATAAATTTTTATATTATGTTAGATAACAATATATTTCTCATTAAATTAAGTAGATATTTTATTAATAAATAATTTATCAATACTATTGTAATTAAAAATGGGACATTTTAATTATAGTGAAAACATTATTTTATTATATATATATATAGTTTCCTTGTTTAGAAATATTATTATGTTATTGGATATAATGTTTTGAGTTAAATATTTTAATTATTAATTTGTTATATTTTATAGTTCAATAATAGAAATGTTCAGTACTCTAAATATGACTCTTACTTTCCCAAGAAGATGATTTACAACTAAATTTCATAATCTAAAATTTTATATTATTTCATTCACGTTTACATAAATTAAAATTACACTTTTAACACATCCTCCTTTTAGCCATCACTTTATCTGCATCATTGATTTATTATTTATTTATTTCAATTTAAATTATAGTAAAATATATTTATATTATTAATGAGCATACATAGGAATTTACATGAGTAGAAACTAGGGAGTGATTTATGACATTTTTACTTAAAATATAATTTATTAGATATTAGTGAAATAAATAAACTACTATATTTAAATAATAAATTTTTTTATCCATATTACTCTTCATTATTTCTATATTTTACATTATAAATATGATGTTATAGTTATTTTTTTATATACATGTAATATAATAAAATAAGGTTGGATGTAATTAAATTCTTATTACCTGATAGAATTGGGAATTATTTATTTCATCATATTCTAAATCGCATGTCATAATATATGAATTTATATATCCATTAACTCTGAAATATAATTATATATTAGAGATAAATAATATAATGTTAATCGATATTGTCAACTCCAAGATGTTTATCTCTTTACTCTCATAAGGATATTGGGATGTGGGATTTGATAACTTCCGGTCACAAATAATCATAATGATAATGTGTTGAATATAACATGGTATGATTTATGAAATCACAATAAATTGGATTATTATTATTTAATTTGATTGGGGTTTTCCGGCAATGTAAGGTTATGTGAACCTAAAAGTTAAAAGTTTGATAAAACATATATACATTACATATCTTTATGATATAAATATCATTATAAATCTTATAGAATAATGTTTTTAGAATATAATAGTTTAGTTTTTGATAATTTATTAATTGAATAAATGAATTTTGTTTTTTATGAATAAATCTTTTCCTCATTTCTTATCAAAGTCTAAATTTAGGAATCATGATTAAATTAATATTATTTTGAGAAGATATGGTTGATTATTTTTTAAAAGTAAATGACCTTGGATAACCAAAAAATATATATAATATTTATATTTTTATATCATAGAGGGAACTAACTATATTATTATTACTTAAATTATGATTTTCTAGTGTGTAGTGTTTGATCCCAAAATATAAAATGATGTTATGAAGTTTTAGGATATGAATATTTAGAAAGCGAATATAAATGATGAAATATACTCTATAAAAAGTTGCATGTTGTATAATAACAAATAATTCTCAAGGATAACAATCTCTTAGTTTTAGGTTGGAATTTTGAGGGAAATTTTTTGAAAACATTATTTTAAAATATAACTCTAATTCGTACGGATGAGAACATTAATGATAAAATATTATATACTATATTTTTGTTCATAAAGAATATAATTGTTTTATTGTGGATTACATTATTACTATCACATATTTATTTTTTTATTTTTTTATTGTATCTTAATCATTGAAAACAAAAAAGATCAAATAAATGAGGCTATATATATCATAGATAAAATGGTGAATATGAAATACTAAGGGGAATAAAATATTATATTATGAATTAAATTTTTGATGAAGTAGAAATATAATTTTTTATATAAATATAAATATAAATATAATTATTATAATAGGAATAAACTTTTTTTTCATAAGTGTTTACTCTATATTTTGGGGGAGTTTTATGTTACAAAATCAAAATAATGTAGTTTTCTATTGGTCCATTAGATGATAATGTACAATATTGTTTTCGTCAATTCCTCATATCAAATTTTGTAGAGTTGAGTATATTTTATAATGTTTAGAATACCCCAGAATATGATATATGTGAAGATTAATAAGGAACAAGTGGTCCTTGATGGCAATGAAGAACATATCAAGGAATAGAAAATATCAAAGGGAAATATATAATTATATAGTTTCGAAATAACTCTGATATGTTTACTTTTTATCATTATTAATTGATAAAATATGTGTAAATAAATATACACAAATTTTATATACTATAATTAATCATTAATCATCGTATATATATATATATATATATATATTTAATTATGATTGAAAAAGGGTAATGATCAGTATAGACATCCTATTATAATTGTAGATTCTTTTTAGTGATTTGAAGAAGAAGAAGAGATGACGAGATATTTCAAATTAATCATAAAATAAGAAAATAAAAATAATTAATATTAATAGAAAATAAGTATTTATTAATGTTATATATCTATAATTGAATAATTGATTTTGAGATGTAAGTGAGTTTAATGATATGATAATTGTGTATAGATTAAGAAATTATTGTTGTATATATATATGGGATGATTCAACCATGTGACTATCATGAATAATTTTTTCCAATTTATATGAGAGATATATTGGATATTTAAGAGAATTAAAAATTTAATTCTGGTATAGGATACATTTATTTGAATCATCAATGAAGCATTGTTTGAGTCTGGAGATGCGCTAGAGGAATTCATGGTAGTTTAATATTCAATTATGTTTTTATTTCACAGTTGATGTAAATAATGGGAAATAAATTTTAAATTTGCAATATAAATTTGTTATAATTATAATATGTCTAATCATGATTGAGTAATTTATTCAAATGAATATATATTAATTTGTTTTGGAGAATATATGTTATGTAATGTTTAAAAAGGATGGAGTTCCAAAGTGTAGTATATTATTTTAAAAAAATATATTGATTATGTTTTAGTTTTATTAATGATTTTATATGTTATTTAAAGTATTATTAATATACCTAATGTGGATAATAATAAAAGGAGATTAGTATATTAGGTTTTATTTTTGATACAGAGGTATTTATTTTAGTCATGTTAAACTAAAAAGGTTGGAGTGCAAGTATATTAATAACATTACATATTGACAAGATACTTGTTAATAAATTTACATTGTGTAAGAATAAATTATTGTAAATTAGTTATGTATGAATAAATATATTTTTATAAATAATAAATCCATATAAATTATTTATTTGTAAGAATAAATATGTATTTTTATTTTTAACATACATATACAAAGTATTGGAACAATATTACTAGGGGTACATGATGTGTAAACCGCAGCAACATAAGAGTAAAATTGGATTTATGAAGTGTAAGTTAGAGTAATAAATAGTTGTGTAAGATTAAATTGATCCTAATATATACTATATAAGAGTTACAATGATCTATGTAAGAGTATTTTTTGGAATCATAAAAATAAATCAAGGGTTCCAAGGTATATGTAATAATGAATTTTTCTTTTGTTATAGAAACACTTATATTATGATTGAATAACTAGATGTTTTCAAAATTTATGTAATATTAACTTTGTTGATGTAATATTGGTGATATATTTCCATATAAATCCTGTTATAAAATTTTGAAATCTTTTATTATATATATATATTAATATATATCCGGATTATTTTGTTAAATCATTGATTCAAAGTATGATTATTGTTATGATATTATAGAAAATATTTATCCAAGGGATGAGACCTAAAATTAAAATATTTTTCTACTAACATGACTTTTCCTTTTTGAAATAAATTTTTATGTTTCATAAAATTCAAAGGAACATAAGTACTTATATTTTAGATCATTGGTTGATAATATTACAGAATATATTTTCATGATATTTTTGGGTATTCAAATATCATTATTTGGAACTTATTTTTAAGGATCTAAGACTGGTGGATATCAAAATTATTCTTTGAGTGTATTTATAGGCTAAATATCACCATGTTTATTTTTAATGGAATTTATAATGTTTTATTATTAGAATATTGTATTTATTAATATTAAAAAAAATTAAATTATAAAAAAGTTGAGGTATTCGTCATATAAAATTATTTGAATAACTCTTTGATTATTATTTTTGAGAGTGATTATATAAATCTATTTCTTCTAAATATCGTAAGTGTCAATGAATAATGGGAGACATAGATACCTAATATAACTACTATATAAAGTCCAATATATTTATTTTATTGAATATTTAGATTTTTGAAATGAATTAAGATATTGATGTTCAAGTAAGCAAGAGAGGTATCCAAATAATATAATTACAATAAATAATGATTATCTGTTTCCATAAATATGTGTTCTTAAATATTTGATTATACTTTAATGAACATCTATCCAAATCATGTTTTTGAGGAAGATATGGTAGGGTTCTAGTTTCTATGAAGTCGAATATTTTTCTTTTTGAATCATATTGGATTTATTCATATATCATCGATGGTAATAGATAAAATGTGTCCAATTATATGCCCTTTCTCTTATATAATAATGATAATAAAATATCATCTATGTATTTAAGATATAACCCACCTAACAATGAGGGATATCTCCAGAAATGCTATTGATCCTCATAAAAATATATATATGTCATTCCAAGTGCCATTATTATCTTAATTGAATTTATACATGATCAGCGTGTAATATGTCTAAGAGGTCAATTCATATAAAAAAATATAATGGTAAAAGGGAAAAATTAATTTTCTTACCAATAAACAATGATTCATCCCAAACCCCTCGTAGTGTAATTACAAAAATCCTATTTTGGAAAGACATGGTATATAAAATATATGTTTTAACCACTAATTAGAATTTCAATAGTGTAAAATTATAGTTTTTGACCATATATTATAAAGGGAATATTGGAGTTTATATATAGTGAATACATTTCAACAAATCATCTAAATAAAATAAATTCCATGATACTAATGAATTGAAATAATATAGATATAGTAAAAATAAATTCAAAATCATGAAAAAGTAAATTAGAATAAATTCCTCCATCTATATGGTATATTCAAGGATAAATCAGACATATTATAGTAAGTGATGACATGGTGGAAAGACTCAATAGATAGTAAATGGACAATAATTCAACATAAATGGTTTAAAATAATTTATTGAATAATATAAAAATCATTTTTCAGTAAAACTTTTTTCACATTGATGAAAAATACTAGTAGGGATGATAATTCCTGAATAGAATTTCATGATTATTTATGTGTATTTTTTAAATTAACAAGATAAAATCTCACTAAAAAATCATTCACATTAATTTGGTTAATTTTTATATCTTAGAAGATGATGATCACCCAACATGTATTAGATTGTGAAATAATAGTTTATACACTAAATCAAAAGGTTTTCTTGTATATAAATCTTGGCATTTTATGTAATTCTAAAATATTAATGAATATGGACCTTGAAAATAAGTGATACCTGACATATAAGTATTATATTAATTCAATAATAAAGAATTATTAATCCAATAATTTGATTATGGATATGTTTTTAACAATAGAATAAAAATTTATGATATCATTGAAGTTAATAAATCTCAACTCTAAATAAATGAAACCTATATAAATATTCCAAAAAATTTCAAATAAGAGAATAATAAGACAAATAAATATTAAGGTAAGAATACACATATGTTATGTATTATATGAGAAGAAAAATTATTTTCATTTTATGATGAGAACAATATTCTCCTCCTAAAGTGTTTGAGTTTGAAATCAAATTTAGAAATCTCTGTGATTTTTAATTTTAGACATCATAAAGCATAGAGAAATCTTAGAATTCAATTAATTTTTATATTTTATCTAATGGAAATATTCTATAATAAATATGATATTGATATCATTTAATGATATATTTACTATAGCCATAACGAAAAGGGTGACACTTATTCTTGAAAAAAAAAGTTATTAATAAACCATTTTTCATGATAAATTAATGAAACCATGAAAATTATGGACAATTTATTGTAAAAATAATTCATGGTAAACCCACTACAAAATTGATGTAGAATCCAACACTATGGAAAAATTATTTCCCCAAAATTTTCTCATGATAAATTGGTTCTTACATAAATATGGAATGACATACATGCTAGATAGATTGTGTTTAAGTAAATAAATTAAAGATTCATTGGATATTATTGGTGATTTTATATTTTTTGGAAGAAGTAAATTATTTATATTAATAACATGACTACATATGGAATAAAATAATATTTTCATAATGGTGGAGTTGTAGTTTACTGAGGAAACATACATAGTAGATGAATTAGAATACTTTGTAATTTTCAAATAGATGTTTAAGCATTGAAAACACCTATTGAAGTTTTAATAGAAGTATTCATTATGATGATTATTGATAATTCAAACCAAGCATGAATTATTAATATTCAACTAAATAAATAACACCATAAATGATGATATTGAATTAATGGAAAATGTAGGCCAACTTACCTTTGGTAATATGAAAAACATAGATTTTTTATAAGATATTTCTAGGAAGGGTATGAAGGATGCTATAAAAATTAATAAGATACATTTATTTATGGATAAAGTCAATCAAAATATAATTTATTATAAAATCATTGTTTTTTAGTATTTATGTTCACAATATAGAAACAAAAATATGTGATTGAGTCCATATTAGAAATAAATTGATTCATATGCTTAATTGAATATTTGGGAAAAACTAAATATTAAAATATTGTTATTGGTTTTCAGATGTTGGAAATCCATGAATAAAAAATATTTTTTTGGAAGGTTTAAACATGTTGAACATTGTTAGAAATATATCATTATCATACTACATGAATAATATAGAATAAAAAATAATATGTAAAAATAACAATATATTTGAATTTTTTTAATTGTTATAGAGATGGAGTGAACCATAAAAAAGGATATAAATCAAAAAATTTAAACAAATCAATTCCTCTCATGTAATTTTATATTGGTAAAAATAAAAATCAAAACAAGAATACTTCCTTCAATATTAGAGCGGAAAATACAAGAGTTTTTTCGTTGAAAAACAACTCTCAAATAAAAATATGTTTTTTAATGAACCACCTTATTACTCTATCGATTTTATTTATTTATTTTTGAATAGAATTATGGTTGTTTAATGTTATGTATGATCTAGAATAATGATTTTTGTGAAATTTATTCAATATATTAAATTGGATTTCATCAGTTTATCAATATTAATTTCCATCATTTTAAAATGATTGTAATAAAATTTATTCATATATTTAATTATTTAAGATGTTATTCTTAAGTAATATTTTTATAGACTTTACCCATTATGAAAGAGATTAATTGAATAAAAATATAGATGATTTTATTTACTCTGAATCATGAATTATAGATTGATCATGAATTTTTTATAATAGTTATGTCTTATATATCTATCATCCATACACTATAAGAATACATTCTAATGTTATTGGGGAGAAATATTATTTCATAATGAATTAAGATATCCGAAAATATTTGAAAATATATTTACATGAAAATAGTTCCTGGATGTTAATTGATCATTTTTTCTTCACAAGTCTAGAATAAAGAAATCAATAATAGAGTAGATAAACTAATAAGGAACATAATAATTCCTCTACATTAATTATAAATAATGGATAGATAAAGAAGATAATTATTTTAATAATTTTCCTTGAATTTTCATTATTCATATTTAAAAAAATTGGAAATGTAGAGTGTCATTATCTTGTATAATGAGAATTTGTATTTTTATAAAACACCTAATGATGTAAATATATGTTGAGATGTGAGTAATTAAAGATGTCTCTCACAATAATGCTTATGTTCTGAGATAAGATAGATAATAAAGATAAGTATATTAATAATAATAATAATAAAATAAGATCTTCATGAATGAGTAATATTGAAAAAAAATTAGTCTATTGAAAATAATGTAGCACCATTTACAATTAATATTAATTATTGATGAAATGATGAGTTTACCACGATTCTTGATTATAACATACTTGAATTAATCAGGTTTCATAAAAAAATTTCATCAGTATAATATTTTAACATTTAAATGATCTTCTTCTTCTGGATATATTTTTTTAAAATTATATTTATAAAGATGATAATGATGATAAAATGATTTTTAATAAATTATCATATAAAAGAGGATATTTAATGTTGAGTAGTTTCATGAATCATGTAGAATTCAATATTTTATATCTCTATGACTGAATAAATTAAGAATATAATATAATTGAGTTTAATGATGTATTGAGTGAATATTGAATTAGAAAATCATTAAATATTTTAATGAAGATTCACCGTTGAGATTAAAAAGATTGATTTTTGATGCATGATATAAAATATATAGTTTTTGACGATGAGAATTTAATAATTAGTTGATATCTTTTTATGGATTGGAATCATTACTGAATCATTGCATTTTTTTTAAATAAGTGTTGAAGTAATTTGATACATCCGAATATTAAATTAAATATTTAATTTTAAGATGATGTAAGAACTAAAAAATAAAATATTAAATTATATAATTGAGGTCTGATAATTATTATTTATACAAAGATGATTTAGTAGTGCCCTGAAGGGACATGAGATAAATTAATACGGAGAAAAATTATTTGATGAAATTAAAGTTTACTGAAATTTATTTTGAATATTTTTCATGATTAATTTTTTTAAATAATATTAAATATTTTTTATGTTATATCATATTTTATTACACTATTAATATTGGATTTTAATCAAAATAAAGTTACTAATATTTTATAAACTTGATCTTATAAGTATAGAGTTGTGTTCTAGAGGAATTGAGTTTATTATGGTAAATATGATAAGGTTGGAGGTTATTTAATGGAATAATGATTATTTTTAACTGTTAACATTTGAATAAATATTTCATGTGTTAGAATAAACCCAAAAAATCTTTTTATGTGTGAAACAAAATACTACTTTATAAAAAATACATGACATATTTTATCATCATAGGAATAACTCTGACATGTATTAGAATACCAAATTTATATAAATTTAGTGTAAAAAATAAAAATATGTTGTGTTATATTAACATAGGGATATAGAAGAGTTAACTCATTCTACATAATAGTAACTCAAGATTTTGTAAGAATATATATGAGTTTAATGAAATTTCATAACATAAATCTATTTTTCAAATGAGCAACATAATTGTTACATGTATATATTTTAGGGTAGTTTCAGGTTTCATAAGAATAAAAAGAAGGTTCATTATGGGAAATAAGACTAATATATGATCATGTAAGAATAAATCTATTACTGCATAGGAATAAGATATAGTTTTCAAAAGGAGACTATGATTTTATAGTGGAAATTTAATATCTAAAAATGGTTTTTAGATGAATTAAATGATCAAATTTTTATGATGGGTTTTCGTTCATCCATATATAAATATCATGATTATTTGGTGTAATATGGGATTTGTGAATAGGTTAATTCTAATATATTAATGTTGGTATTTTTCCATGAGGTGAATATTCAGAACATAATATTATTTTAAGTATGTTATCATGAATTCATTAAATTAAATTATGTATTTTTTGTTTAAATATTTCGTAATTGTGTGGGATATGAATTGGATAATTAGATTAAATATTTTTAGATGAATGTTGCATTATATTTCTATCTATTCAATATTAAATTTTTTATATTATATAAAAGGAAAAAAATCGAGGATTTCTTGAATATCATTAAAAAATATATAAATATTGAATATAATAATGTAGAGTTAAATGGGATTTTATAGTTTTTAAATATTTTATTACTATATAATAGATTATTATGAGTTTTTTCAAATAAAAATATTGTGAGTTATCCAGGATACCAAAATTTTCAAATTATGTGATGATTATTCTATGATAATGAAAAGATATTTACAATTTGTTTCTTAGTATCATGAGTTAAAAAATGAAAGTGAGATTGAGATATTAATCACAATTGTTATTTAAGATCATATGAATTAATGTTCATAAAGAATGAAAGTGATCAAACCATGAATAAATTTCCTATAATGTGAGAATAATAGGTAGGAATATATTATCTACATAAATAAGGAGGGATATTTAATTGATAAATTTTTGGACATTACAATATTGATGTTAAATCAATGAATAACGAATCGAATCTATTTCTAGAAGAAGTTTTTGTTAAATGTAGTTTCTTAAAGATAATGTCAGCTCTTATTGATGTGAGGTGGTCCATTCATGTAATCTATTATAATCAAAATATAATGGGATGAAAACCACAAAATTCACCTGGAATTTAAAAATTAAAAATAATTGTGTTTATAATGGATGAAAACAACCATGCAATGAGGATTATTTCATACATTTTCCGTGAACCTTATATAAATATATTTTTCTTCTCTTTTGTTATTCTTATCATCCCTAAATACTTATAAGAGTGTTATTAGAAGAGTGTATTGGATTCACATATTTTAACAAATATATAATTAATCTAAAATAAGGATTTTAGATTTATAAGACCATGCACATTGAGTAACCTTCACTCAAAGTGTTTTTCCATAGATCATGATAGGAGAATAAACATTCATCTATAATATAAAAGGGTAATTAGGTCTATTATTTATGATATATCTAACAAAATACATGAAATTTCATATTCTATTAGACTGTTGTGTGGGTATGCATTTAATATAGGTTATTCACATTGGGGTGTGCCTAATAGAGTACTAAAACATAAAAAGGGGACTGTGGATTACCATATATATTTTAGAAGAAACCTAAGGGTGTCTGAGTATTTTTTAGATGTAAGCCAGATTATTAATTTGGATTTTCATTTATTTTGATTTTTTTTCTATTTACACATGGAGGTGGAGAGAAAAAGCATAGATTGAATAGTGAAAAATTTATAATGAGCTCCATAATGTATTTTTTTGATAGATTAGAATCTTTTATAATAGAAGTGTGATAGTTTGGGTATCATGTATCAATTCATTAAATGAATATTATGAAAATCCATTTAGATATAATTCACTAAAATAGTCAATAAATAATAGATAGGAATTTTAGTAATAAATATAATAAAAAAGTTCAGGCACATTAATAAAGTATATAGATAAGATTGGTAGTTCATACAAGATGGTATCATGACTATTATATTTCTAAGATCAGTCTATAATTTAGAGGATCTTATAATATTGGGTCTTAAAAAGGATTTGATGTACAAAAAATCCATATTAACATGTATAATGTGACTTCCAAAATTCACAAATGAAAAGTCCTCAAAATGACATGTGATAACCTCAGATGCCTATGTTCAATGTATGAAATTCTATTATATATTTAAAGGATGTAATGAATGTGTAATGTCCTGACCCGAGAACCACGAACTGGTGCCCTAATCATCTTCACTGTATAATATCATGTTCACCTCCTCATAATCTAGATATTGTTGTCCCATTGCAAGGTTATTGTATGTAATTCATGGGGTGATTATATACTCATTTATTAGAGTAGAACACCAGTGGAATAAATAAACAAACGCAGAAGATGATAGAACCAAAATAATAACAATGTCAAAAGATAACCAAAATAGCAAATAGAATCATGAAATAAATGGGAAACAAGCTTTGAAAATATAAGTTTCATTGTCCCAAAAAATGCTACTTAATATAAAGATAGTATTGACTCTGAAGCGTGTCCCAAACCATGTCATGATACCCCATACAAGCTCACACCCCAATCAACAATCTAACATATGTCCATTTCTCTTAACTTATCATCCAACCGTAATGTCAATACGAGTACATATCAACCATACCAAATAGGATGTGATAACAACTCTATAGGACACCACCAATAGTATCTAAAATAATTCCATCTAAATGATTATGTAAGCATATCTACATTGAAATGAAGACAAATTTTTAATACACAACTATCGCAATATCATTTCTTCTTTATTTTATCATAATAACTCATGGGTTTCTATGGATAACCATAACTCAGTAATAACATTGCCTTGTATACGATCCTAATGGGTTCCCTACGAAATATGATATATTAACAACTTATTCAAATTGTTTCAAGGCCCAAAGAGTTATATGTGATATTATATCTTATTACCTTATTTAAATCATACCAGTGTTCATGTTATTCTAATGTGAGGCCATATCTTAGATTTCCATTATTTAAATTCTTTAATTTCACTTTTATAAGCCACTTATTAAGAGAAACTATTTTCACTAAAATAAGTTATATAACCATGTTACAATGGTTACTCCTCAATAGAATGACCATGTTCCCATTCCCTTTAATCATAATTAAGATGACCATGTTACCATGCTTACTCCTTAATAGAATGAACCTGTTCCAATTCTCATTAATTGTTAGTATAATGACTATGTTAACTTGAATACTACACAATTTATAGTTACCATGATCCTATACATTTTTCAATAATTAATTCATAATTAATTATCCACATCAATTGCATTAATAATCCAACAATTAGTTAAATACATAAAATCCATTAGGTAAAAAAATAATTAATTACATCCTAAATCTAGGTAATTAAATTAATAATTAATTAACCAATATCACAATTAATATCCCATTATTAATTTTCCATAATTAACTATCTCACTTTAAATCTCAAATCTTCATAATTAATCCCAAAATTAATTATCCAGATCATAATCACAATGAAAAATATTAATTCACAACTAATTATCTCAACATAACCAATTAAATATATCATAATAAATCCCCAAATTAATTATTAGGATTACAATACCTAAATCTCATAGTCAATTTCAATAATTAGTTAACATATCGGGAATCCCCTTAGTCTCATGATTAATTCCTCAACAAATCTTTTAATTAAAAATGATTCAATAAATCTATTGGTCAACATAATTAAACCAATTTAAGAAAATAAATTTGTAATGGATGCAATAAATTGTACAATTTTTCATATATGTATCAAATCCACAACTATGGGAGTAATAGTTTAGAACACCACCCTCAATACACTAGTTGGTGGTCATTCAACAAAAATACCCCAAATCTGATAAGTATAACAATGTTGATCCGAGATCCAGATCTAAATCCAAAATTCAAGATCAAATATATTAAGATATTGTCATTATTTATCTATATATTAAATCATATATCTAGATTCCATCGATTAGGTTGGTATTTATATAAATAGATAATAAACGCCTATAAATGAATATAGAATAAAAGAGGATGGGCTTCAATATGAGATCCACTAATCATGATAAAAGTACATCTTCAATTCTGAAATTGAATCTTTATGAACGGAGGTTAGACAACCTCGAAACCCCAATATAAATCTATAAGTTCCCAAAAAATAATCATGTAATGATACAAGGTTTAATAGGATGTGTTTTTTGGGATCATGGTATTTTAAAACTAATTGTCATGTAAAACAAAACATGGTGCATAGTTTTCTGGGCATGGGAAAAGGATTAGGAGAAACAGTACACCAACCGTATAGATATCACTCTCCGAGGAATCATAGTAATCAATGTTTGAGTGGAATTTTTTTCAAACCATGTTCCAACCATTTGAACATCTCGTTCGGGGTTCATGCGGTTAGTTGGGCTGGGTGCACAGTGTATACTAACCTTGAAACAACTGTGCATAGACCCATTTTATGAAATTTACTTCAAACATCCACTAAGAAAAGACATGTACTAACTCTAATAAAATGTAATTAAATAAGAATAATATTTATCAAAATCTAGCACAAAGAAAACTCTATAAATTTTGGGGATCTTACAATCTCTCCACCTTATTACTGGTCATCCTCAAGCTGAACTCCTCAACATATTTATGATTCCATTCCTAAAAGATTAGGACATTGTCCCTACATATCTGCCACCCTTCCTTATTTATCCAAATATACATTCCCATGTTCCTATAACACATTAACTGTCTTCATGGACTTTCCCCATTACACTTTCTATATAAGATCCAAAACACGTATCAGATGCTCCTTAAAGGATGCATCTAGCTCAAAATCGATATAATCCACATAGATAACATGATAAGGGTTGGGGTGACATAATCATAGTTGCGATACATGGAAAACATCATGTATAGAGTTGTATTTCTGTGTTAGATCCAAATTATATGCCATTAGCCCAATTCACTCCACTATCTCTAAAGTTCCAACATACCTGCATCTCAATTTGCTCTACCTTCGTATCATGTGGTATACTTGTCTAGGCGACACCCGAAGGAATACACAAGCACCCATAGTAAATTCTAGGGGTCTCCCCCATCCATCATCATTTTAATTATGCTTACTCTAATATATATCATTCCATTTTTTTCGATCTAGATACACCTTCTCTAATGTATCAAATATAAGGCTCAATCCCAGCGACTTGGACTCACCTTATTCCATCCATCATAGTGGTGATATAAATGGCCAATCATAAAGATGCCTATATGGTTCCATCTTTATAGCTGACTGAAAACTGTTGTTATAGGCACACTCAACTGTAACTATGTTTTTCTCTCAATACCCACTAATGTCAAGCACATATTCCTGCAGCATATCTTTAAGCACCTTTATAGTACACACTATCTACCCTTATATCCATGGGTGGAAATCTATACTCAATAAAACATGTGTGCCGAGAGATCACTAAAAGATGTACCAAAGTAATGATGTAGATCATGAATCATGATATGAAACTATAGTATATAGAACATCGTGAAAACAAACTCTCTACTGCATATAAATTTCTTTCAATTGGTCTACTAAAAATGCATCCACTATAGAAGACAGATTCACTACCTTAGTCAGTTGTTCCACAATAACCCAAATAGTGTTAATCATCATAGATGACATTTGGATACCTAGAACATAATCAATGTTCACGTCACCCAATACCATTTTTGAAGAGACAACTAATCTAGTAAACCTCTAGGTCCTTGATGCTCTTCCATCACCTACTAATAGGTGTAGAATTATGTCATGAACCCTACAATCCCTTTAATCATTCCTATCCATCAAAACTATTATTGTAGGTCATGATAAATTTTTTTCACACCCTGATGAAAAATAAATTTTTTGGCATGAAATTATCTCTTGATATCCCCTGTCATGCTCAAAAGTACAACAACTCGATTCCTTACATAGATTATCTCATCCTCATTTATCAACTAGTAAGAAGGACCCCTACCTTCAAAGATTCCCTTTATGTCTATGCACTCATAAACCACATAATTCATATCATTTATCTACCTCAAAAGAGTAGACTCCACATAAACCAAAGCGAGAGTTATCTGATCTTAATAATCCTAAACCATAGAATTCATACTATCTAGAAACATCATCATATTCTATTTATTACTAGATTCATGAACCATCTATGTCTGAGCTTTTGTACACAATTCAGAAACCATATTTTTTGTCTTCTGGAGTTTATATTCTATCTCAAAATAAAAATACTGCATATATTCTACCCATATCCACTTCCAAATATTCATGTCATGTCGAGAGAATATATACATCAAGAACATGTAATATGTATAAAACATATACTTCTCACAAAAAATTCAATTTTTCAATCACATGAGAGAATACACTAGTTCCAGAAGATCAATGTCATGTATAGGGTATTTCAACTCATGTGGCCTCAGCTACCATGAATCATACACCACAACACAATCTACCTGAATTAAAATTTCACTGAGTCCAATTATAGAAGAATCAAAGTAAATTTTATACTATTAAATTAGTTTGTTAGTGTCTAAATTTTTTCAATTGTTATTCACATATTGAACTCTGGAAAATATCTCTCACAAGCATCTGAATATTCAATATTTACTCCCTTTTTGATCAATCCCAATAGTGCGACTTCTATATGGATAAATACTTGTATGAATCTCCTCTAATGTCTACCTAATCCTAGAAAACATCAAATATCAAATTTATTCTTGGCTGTCTCCCAATAAACCACTACATGAACATTCTCTGGGTCCAATGTCAATCCTTCCATTGGGATGGTGGTCCCAAAGAATTATACCTAGTCAATCAAAAACTGACACTGATATAGACTGGCTTATATCTGATGCTCTCTCAGTGTACTCAGGATGATGTCAAGATGTTGGGCCTAATAAAAATTAGTCATGGATAATACCATGAAGTGTTCCACAAACACCACCACAAACTCATCTTGATATAGATGAATGATCTTATTCATCAAGTCCATATGAATGACTGGTGAATTTTTCAACATAAATAGAATTTTGAAAACTCATAAAGGTCAGAACTTCTTTTGAATGTTTTCCTTAATATATCATAAGTATGAACTCTCAATTGATGATACCCAAATCTTAATTAAATCATTTAGAGCAAACAATATCCATTTAACTCGTCAATCATATCATCGATGCGGGGATGATATTCTCAATTATCCTAATTCGTTTTTCTCAGGTCCCAGTTATCAACATAAAAATGTAAATACTCATCAACCTTCATTGAAAAAAATACGTTATCCCCAAGGTGACATAATTGGATAGAAAAATTTCATATCCTCCAACTCTTCTGTGTTATTCTTATCTTCTTGATTATTATTAGGTTCCATTTTGTTTGATGGAATTTATACTCTCTCATTACCAACATGAGAAAAATATTGAATTATATATCTCTCTCAGGTGGTTTCCCTAAGAAGTATTCCTAAAAGAAATCATAAAATTATTCCGCTACTAGTGAAAGGACATATTTCCTTACACCACAATCATCCAAAAATAGACTATAAAATTTTGGTGTGAGATCTCCTAGTTGCTGAGTAACTTGTCATTCTCGTCATACCTAGAAATCCCACTCTCAACAATAAATATACTAGTCTCCCTTAGGGTACACAATGTTCACTATCCTATGGTAAAATTGAATATAGGATTGGTAAGAAACTATTCCTTCCAAACCCACAATTAGGTTGAATCCTATCACATAAGTAATATAGGAATCCCATAAGAAATGATTTTCCCTGATATTGTGGGAACATCCATTGCATAGAAAGATTTCATTAGACCTGGTTTCCAATGGTGAATTAATTTTCATTCTCCCAAACACAAAATCCACCGCTAGGCTCATACGTTTTACCATTTTTGTAGGTATAATGGAATGAGAGGAACCCATATCAAATAACGATGTAGGTATTGTTGTAGCTACTAGAATAGTATATCTCACTCTCATTGTCCTAGCCTCTCATCCACAATATTATGCTGCACTACATGTAAATATTCTCCCCCTATTCAGTATGGTATAGTTTGAATCCACTATATAGAACCATTATACGGATAAGCGTTATTCATCCCAGAAGCACTAAATCCACCACTTCTAACACCACATCGAAAGGAACTCCAGCTACCTGATCGATATAGTGACAAAGACCCCCTTCCCACACTGTGGATTTTCCAAGCTTCTCCCTCAACACCAGCCTTTTGTTTTGACCTCCATTACATTTTTTGGTGTCCATATTTCCACAAGATTGACACTCTACTAGTGTATTGGAATAGTTTCAACGATAGTTTCTTAAACTACCATACTTATTATACGTCATCCTAGTATAGTCTTGACAAACTGATCATCTTTTCTTTGTACTCTTCTTCCCACTACTTTGTATAAAGTTATCATAATGGCGTTTCCTTCTCTTGGAAGTCACACCAACTGATTATCCCATAAAAATTACCAATCCAGCACTACAAGCGCAACATAGGGTCCCATTATATTTGAGGGTCTGATCAACAACATCCATAAACATATCTGTCCTATAAATATTCACCATAGACTTAATCTCACACATATGTTCATCCTGAAATCATTTCTCCATCATTTATTAATCTCATGCTAACATTTGAGAATGATGTCAAAGATCTATGTATAATCGAACATAGTCCATCAAAAATAATTCTTTCATATGAATGATTCATGAACATGGTAGATTTCTCTTGTCTCATTTTCTCTAAATAAAGGTGAACCAAGATCCTCTCCATAATGTCCTTCCATAACATACCATAAGTATGTCCATCTCTCACCATAATGTCCCACCATCTCTTTGCAGGTCATCGTAGCATATAAGAAGACATCATGACCCTACTCTCATCTGTAGTATCCAATTGATCATTTATTTTCTATATGTACTTAACCCAAAATTAGTCTCCAACATGGCCACGCTGTCCATTAAAAGATGAAGGGTGGTGCAACTGAAACTCCCATTTAAACTCTGAATTACTTTCCACAACTCTCCCTTGGTCTCATTCTATGAATTTCATGAAGAATGAAATGTTTTCCATAAATTGTTTCCCTTCATCCACAACAATCATGATCAGTTCCTCTAGTTCCCTAACTAAAAAATTGGTTCTTGGGTATTCCCCTTATTCAATCCCTCAACCTATGTTATGGGGGAATATTCTCTACAATTACAAATAAAAATCTTAGGTCTAAAAATATATAAATTATCATTTAGATAATAGGGATCATAAAAATAGGTCATTACATAGATTTAACCCAGAAATCGCCACACTATTAAAAAGGATGTGCCCACAAAACCATTAACCTTTATACACTTAGGTTTTGGTTATCAAGGGTTAGGAAACTAGCATAATTTTATTCCTCATTTAGACACCATTTTATTATACTTTTTCATTATTTTACCATTTTTATCATTTAAATTTATGCACTATTACTTTAAATTTCAATATCACAATAGCTGAAAATTGTTCAATTTAAAAAAATATCCCATAACATGTTCCCCATGCGTTCCTAAAATGATGCATTTCAGAAATAATCATGTGTTCCTAGAATTATGCATGAAGACTCGTCTCTATGTTCCAGGAATCAATACTCAATTTTTTTAGAAAAAAATAACATCACACCATAGGTTCATCACCCAAGGTGAAATAATAATCAATTGTCAATAAAATAAACAATGATAACAATCTCACCCTGAGTACTTAGTTTTTCACATGTAAATGTGTTTGAAACTCCCAGGAACAAGCTCATTAACAAGCCCAAAAAGTACCTTATCTTATGTATTGCTTTCCCAATATAGAATTAGGATATTAGATGAATGAAAATTGGACCTCTGATACTACATTGTCAAATCCCAACCCGGGAACCATGTGATTGTTCCCCAATATGATTATCTACAAAACCTCAAGCATACACCTTCGTATTCCAGATTCTTCCTACTAGAAGTGAGGGTCTACTAAGTCATTCTTGGGTAGAGTATACACTCATTTATCATAGTAAACTCTAGTGGAAATAAATAATCAAACGTGGAATAATATATAACTAGAAAAATAACATTGTCATAAGATAACAAAAACAGTAAATACAATCACTAACTGAAAGGGACAACATTCTATAATAATATAAGTGTAAATGTTCCCTCAAATGGTTTTTAAAATAAAGAATCTAATAACTACCAAGTGAGTGCCTAACCATGTCCAGTTCCCTCATCAATCCTTGAACTCCAATCGGTAGTCTAATATGGGGCCCTTTCCCATAACCTATAATGTAAAAGTATTTTCTATTTGAGTACCAATCAGGAAGCCTAAATAAAATTCGATTACAAATCATTAGGCCACCAAAAATGGTGTCTTTATTAATATTATTCAAATTATTATGTAATAAATTCCAAAACAAAAATAATACAAAGCATATTGAAATAGTTAGTAATTATGAATTTCATCTTTATTTAATCATATTAACTCCAGGGGTCCCATAGATACTCGTACCTCATTTATAAAATCATCTCATACTAGATCTTGGAGATTTCCCTACATAATATCATGTCATAATTACTTCTTCGAGTTATGTAGAGTCTTGATGTTTTTGAAGGTGATATGATATATCATCACCCTATTCAACTCATGAAATGTTTGAAATATTCTAATGCGAGTCCATATCATGGAGTTCCATTATTTCCATTATAAAATTTTACATTTATAAGACACATTTCCAAAGTTACCGATATTACAAATGTATGTAATATGACCATGTTAATATGATTACTTTTCAATAGAATTACCATGTTACCATTCTCTTTACTAATAAGTAAGATGACCATGTTACCATTCTTACACTTCAAAATAATGGCCATGTTCCAATAAAATTTACTCGTAAATATATTGACCATGTTATAATGAATACATATCAATTTTGAATGACTATGTTACCATTCATTGAAACATAATTAATTAATAATTAATTAATAATAATTATTACATCACTAATCCAAAAATAAGTTAAATACATCAAATCCATTTGGTAACACAACAAATAACTAAATGCCGCAATAAAATTAATTAATTCAATAAGTAGTTTACCAATATCACAATTCATATCCCATAATTATTTTTCCTTAAATAATTATCTTAATTTAAATCTCATTTCTTCATAATTAATCCATTAATTAATTATATAGATCATAATCTCATTGCACATAATTAATTCATAATTAATTCTGTCAACATAACTAATTCGATATCTAATTTTTAATACCCCGTTAAATTATATATATTAAAATCCCTATATATTGTAATAAATTTCCAAAATTAATTATCTAAAATGGATTACCCATAGTTTCATGATTAATCCTTTATATAATCATTTAATTCAATAATGCTTTTATAAATCAGTCGGTTGACATAATTAACCCAATTTAAGAAACTATATTACTAAAGGATTCGTGAAATTATAGAATTTATCATATATATATATATAATCCATGACTATATGAATTATATTTTAGATTAATTACCTCAATTTGTTTGACTGGAGATCATTCCACCAAAATCTGGAAAATCTAAACAGTATAATGACGTAGATCTAATTTCTAGATCTAAATCCCTAAATCAAGATCAAATATATCAATATCTTACCAAATAAGATATAGATCTACAATCCTTGATATAAATATCACCAATTAGGTATATATATATATAGAAATAGATAATAAACTCATCTTAATGATCACAGAAAGAGATGAGATATAGGTCAAGATGAGATCAACGTACTGGGAGAAGAAAGGATCATCAATTTGGTTTATGAATCTTGATGAATGGAGGTTGAACGACCCTGGAACCCCTCTAGAAAGATCTAAGACCCCATTAAATTACTATGACCCATGCCGAGGTAGTTTAGTATGTGTTTCATGGGTTCATTGATTTTCAAAACTAATTTTTGGGTGAACAGAAACTATATCCATGGTTTTATGGGAAGGGGCACCCAGTTAGCAGACAGTTTTTGCAACTATGTGAACCACTATTCCTAGGATCACAAAGTTAGCTGGGAAGGGCTCATAGTTTACACTGACTATACTCGAACAATGCATATAATAGTTTTATAAAATTTTCCAATTAACTCCACCAAAACACATTCTGAGTCATAACTCCAATCAAAGGAACATAAATATTAATAATAATAATTAAATTTAATTCCATGATAACTGGAGAAAAGTTCTATATCTATCTAAAATAATATTATATAGCAATAAAATAGTGTTTTTTCCATAGATAAATGGATGTTGAGTAAAATAATAACATTTTCAAAAAATAATAATCTAATTATAGAAACATGGTTACATGTTTTTTATCACTATTATGAAAGTAGAAATGGGGCCATGCCAAGGATCATATTTTTTTTTTTAATAATCCAAGAATATATAAGATCACATTAAAATAAATATGTTTTGGAGTATATAATGAATTAAGGAATGAAAAAAGATGGTGTAGGAATAATCCATCAGATAACATGAGTTACAAGTTCAATGTTGATTCCTCCTATTTAAGATATATGTTTTGATATCATTAGTATATATTTGTTAATATGAAGGGATAATAGTTTTTATTAATATTATTTTACAAGAGTGAATGATTCATGAATTTGGAAGGAGATATTTAATTATTTAAAAATGGATTTTGTTTGTTGATTTTTTTAATTTTTATATAATATTTAAAAGTTTTTTTTAATTTGGAAAATAAATAGTTTTAATCACATATTAAAATGTGATTCATAGATGGGACCCATATACTAGGGGAAAAAAATTTATAAATATTTAAAAATGAATATTTTTTGGAAAAAATATTATTTATATTGTTAGACAAAATTAATGAATGAGATCTCATAGACTCATTAATATGAAAAGTTGTTCTATGGTAGTGGGATGTTCACTTATCACGCAACATTGGTGAAATTTTTTTAGATTAACCATTAATATTCTAAAAGGTATGTCAGTCATATCATTTTTGGTGAGGTATCTAATGAGTTTGTGCCATGGGTTAACCTAGTTCACCAAAAAATATGATCTAAACCACTAATTTGATTGAGATTTATATAATAGGAAATAAAATTCAACGGTCGTACGATATCTTATATACATATTTTAATGGATCCAGAATCAATGAAGAAGGGTAAATGGTGATATTCCATGTCTTTCGAGAATATATGTATACCAAATTCTATGGGATAAAATTTATTATCTGACTCTGTGGTTCAATAATATTGAAAATTACAATCATATGGTTGAAAAATAATTTAATAAAATATAATCTCTCTACATCCTTCTAATATATTTAAATTCCAATCACGTCATTCACAAAAATCAAGACTCTCCACCACCATGTGAGAACATTTTTTTTCATTACTCTTTTGATATTTAACAATCCTTATGATTTACTCTCAATAATTTATGGTTGTATAGTAATTTCCAATCATTGTATCCTAAATGGTATTATTTTTAACCCATTATACTATCTATTTAGTGGGGAGAAATGTCTTCTTAAATAGGTTGGAAATATAAAATTACTCCATTCAATTCATCTACAATAATAAGACAATGTCCATTCTATTACCACTAACCTATATCCCTAATAATGATATGAGTTGAATAATAAATCATTGATATGGAATAACTCAAAAACAGGATGATGTATGAGTAATTTATTGGAAATAATGTCAAAATAAATTGATAGAGGATACACAATCTCCTCAAAATATTAAAAGCGACATTAATTTACTATCATTAAAATATGGTAAATGATTTAATCTTATCGAATAACATTTTATGATAGATAAACTATTTGAAAAATAATGTCATGTAAAATTTTAAAATATTAACATATTTAAATGAAAATTTTAATAATGTTATTATATTCCTCCAACAGAAATTGTTATTTTATATTATTCCCAATATATAATTTTTTATTGAAATTTCTGAAGATAATAACATAAGAACCATAAAAATAGGAAAATGGTAAAGGATTTTCTGAGGGTCTATTGAAATGATGAACTAGAATGTATTCCCTATCAATGTGTTTATATGTCATGTAAAAAATAATAATATTTCAAAAAATCAGGAGAAACACTTGTTATTTGTAGAATAAAATGAAAGTGTATAAAACTACGTACACCTATCTACGTGTGTGTTAGATGTGATACTAGAATCATTAGAATATGAGATAGTTATTAATAGATTAAATGATATACAAGATAGTTTATGATACAAAATTGTTAAAATTCTTAGAAATCAAGGAGTAATGTACGAAAATATAAGGAAGGATGACTTTGTTCTAACCAAATATTCATTCCCTTATGATTTTTTTGATTCTTAATAAGATATAAAGCACTAGTATCCATACTTGATATGGTTTATGAAAAAATGATTTTAAAACTCTACACATGGTTTTTAGTGATGCACCTATCCTTTAATCAAATGAATAAAGGCTCATCTACATTTATTTTAAAATGATGAATTGGTGGGATCCTATTATCCCAACGCCATAATAAGAATATTCTAATGGGAAGAGGTATCTGATGATCTTTTAACTTGAGGAGATCTAAGAAGGGAAATTTAACATCATTGGGTTACGAGATTCTATGGAATATGTATTATGAAATAATTCCTTATAAAATAAATACTAGTTAATGTGGTTCCATGAATGACCTAATTATAAACACCCCATAATAACTATTATACTGAATTATAAATGAATGTTGAGGATGCCATCTTGATAACCATAATTTCATGTTAATAAATAGTAGTATTGAATCTTCTTGAGGATATTGTATGGGGGGATAAATTGAAAATAATTGGAACAATGAATTACCTTGATAATTACCCTCAGTTGCTTTCTAAATAAATATGGGCTAATGAATCTATATGTGATGATCATTAAAACCATCAATGTATATATGTGAGATACAATTCCCTTGAAATCGGAGTTTAGTGTGGAGTAGTAGCCTATAGATCTAAAATATAATAATGATCATATTACATTAATGAAATTACACAAGAGATGATTTCCACACATCATATGATGACATGATGGATAGATTATTATTTTATAAATGTATGTGCAAAAGGAACCATTAATTATTCCATAGAAAATTAGTCAGTTCATGGATTGTGAGGGAAAATATCATGGATCACAATTAATCAATGGTCATGAAGATATAAATCCATGAAATTATTCAAGAAAAATGTCTATATCTGATTGTGGTATGGAATTGGGAGGGAGAAGGAAATAATAATGAATCCCAAAATAAATAATCCTTCCAAAAAATAAATATAACCTTCACCCACTACAGAACAGCAGATATAAATTTTATCCTTACTAATATATGTAAAAATGTGTGATTCCATAGGAAAATATATATCCTAAATAATATCAAGAGGTTTTCCAAATCTTATTACTGTTACTCTATCACATAGTTATTTTCCCATGACTAACTCCCAATATAGTTTAGAATTATATACATTCATGTTGTCCACTGGAATAAGGGTTTTCAACCTTCCCTCATCAATAGGGTGTGTTATGTTCTTCCAAATCACCAAATTAATGTGAGAAAAAGATTTATAAACCCATAGAAAGATGAAAAAACATTCCATAAAATTAAGAACACCAATAGTAATGTAGTTGGAGGAGATAAAGTGTATAACTATAGGATATATAATATTTCCAATCAGAGTGATATTCCCTCCAAATGATATGAACTGTTATTTAAAATTAATAATATGAGTAGATATATTTAAAACAATCCAATTAATGTGTATGTTCTTTATTTTTCATGGGGATAAAGTGCAATATGTAAATAAAAGTGGAAGTTACATTTGGAAAACCATTCCATATCACTATGCCTTTAACTTGAATGTTATATTTCTACTGGTGGATTAAATCGTATCTCGTGGATATTTAATATTTTTTATAACTATAGATGTAATATATTGTCATTATTTAATATATATAATTAGTAAAGGGATTATAAGCCTTGATTAATGTGATCATGTCATATAAAATTAAAGGAATAGTGATTCAAGGATAGATAAGAATAACACAAAAAATTGCATCAATGTACTGTAAATGTGAATGTTTAAGTACCCCATGAAGACCTCATGATCCAAAATAAATCTTCCAGGTGAAATCATATCTCTTTACCTCAATCTGGGCATATACATGAATAAATAAAATCATTTCTCCATGAAAAAAATAGAAGGATGTGGTGAATAAGAAAATTGAAATTGATGATCAATACAGGTGGTGGAAAACCCCATCCATTTAGTAAGTGTATTAATAAAAACACACACCATTCAAAAGATGTCCTTTTTAATGAACACGTTCAACATAATATACCAATCATATTGATTGTGATTCAATTCAAAAAAAATTCATGAAAAATAATCACCACTCATTAGGTATTCACTATTATAAAAAACATATTTTTTCATCCAAAATTTGGGATGCGAGAGGCTTGAAAACCTATTGTCTTGAATAATAAAAAAATTAAGAGTTATTTTATAAAAAATATGAATGAAGTGATTGAAAATATTGGGGCTCAAAAACAATGAAAAATATGTATGATTGATGGACTATATTGATATGTGATACTGGAAATCCTTGTAGAAGTTATAAATTATCATCATGACATGAAATTTGACGAAATCACATTCCAATAAAAACTAAATAGTTGGAGAAACAATCTTTACAAGGGTTTTATCACCACATTAGTATTGGATTATCATGAGGATATCATAATCTAATAAAATTATGGCATGCAGGAATTTTGGAATTATATAAATAGTCGTTGAATTAAATTATGTCATAGATAGGGGAGGAGACACTAATATCTACAATATGAGAGAATAACACCTTAATATCATAAAATATAATAGAAGAAAAATATTCCCACACCCACTAATGAAACCCATGATTTTTTTTGTAAATTCTCCATCATTATGATGTATATTGAGTAATCCAAAATTGGGTTTTTCATTTATAAAATAATGAGGTAATACATAGTAATGATAACCCTCCATGAGCATATATACCCACTACAACTCTCTAGACGACTAATCTTATTATTAGATACAAATTCATATTTTAGAAACCAAAATTAATTCCTTTAATTTATTATATATTAATGTATGTGATTTTATTGTTACTCCTTCCATATGAATTAAATAGGAAATGTAGTCATTCATGGATGATTGTTATCTACATCTCAATGACATTCATTCACATGAAAAGGGGGATGTTTAAAATACAATTAATATTGACAGAAAATATGATAGAAAAAAGTGAGCATAAAATTAAATTCCTCATATAGGATGTTAGTGGTTCATATTATAAAAGTTTTCTTTTGAATAAAATTGGACAATAGATAATGTAACATTTCTATATAAAACCCAATAATATGTAAGTATATGGAGAATGAGTATAATATTAATAGTAATAGTTAATTAAAATTAATTCTATCTTGAGACACTCACATGGATTTTCTAGAGAATAATTTGTAACAACATGTTACAACCCATAAAAATAAAGACTATAACTCAATATTAATAGTGAGATCATAAGAAATATAAACTCATTTATTTAATGGTTTGGGGTTTTCATTCAACTATATGGGTATTAAAACCTAAAAGGCAAGTATTTAGTAAAAATAGTTATATATTTTGTATATGTAATTTATTGATAAAATTATATTTTGGTGGATTTGTTATAGTATAATATAGTTGTTTAGTAGTTTTAGATAATATTATTAAATAATGTGATGTTATTCAAGATGAATCTATGCTTCCTCTATACATATGAAATTTAAATTAGAGGAATAATTCTCAAATAAAATAGTATCATAGAAGATTGTGTTACACAGTCGTGAAAAAATTATATAAATAACCATATTTCTTTTTTTGGAAAATGATCCATTAAATTCTATCCCATCCATTTATCCATACATTATCCAATGGTTTACTCCAAAAATTGAAAATAATGATTTTACAAAAAATTCAACGAATATGTTACAGAAATATATATACACCAATGTCTGTATGTAATGTGTGATAAAAAATCCCCAAGGATACTAGCACTAAACAATAACATTACCTTAATAGGAAGAAAAATTATTTTTATGTAAATAATTTTGAAAATAATTAAATTACTTATATTATCTAGAAACCACAATCACATTTTGATTCTTTTTTAAAAGAACAAAATTTACTTTAAAAACTATAATAAATGTCCAAATATTAAATAACAATCCAAATGAAACAAATAAGTAACCATAAAATACATAATTATAAAAATAATCCCATATTAAAAAAAGCGTAATATGATATATGTCACATCATAAATCAATGAAAAGGGTCAAATAACATCCTTGAAATTATAGGGACAATTTGGGACCTCACTAAAACAAAAATAAACTGAACTGTTTTGTGGATAAACTATAATATAATCACAAATAACCTGTAGGAGTCTCCATGTAGCCATCCAATAACTAGAGTTAAATAATAATTATATTATATTAATTAGTGTTAAATTATAACTAAGGTATAAATGATCAAAATTTTCATAAAAATATTCCAAAGGATCCAATTGTTCTTAATTTTTTCAAACAACACACCATTTTACAATCCATATCATAATAAATTATATATCAAAAAAAGTATCAATAATATAAAGGGAATATTGAAAATTTAATGACATTATGAATAACAAGAAAACATTCAAAACAATCATTTTTAAACTATTAAGTAATATTAATACAAGGAACTCGTTTTTTGTAGAAAATAAATCACATTCCATGAATAACTTATAAATTTATTTAATTAAGAAAATATCCATAAAATTTTCGTTAAAAATTAATAAAATAATGATAAATTTAAATGATAACCAAAATAAAACATTGGATCTCTATTTTATTAAAATAAAACAAAATGGAATCATAATTTATAAAATCATTAAACAATTCAGGTCTCTAAAATATTTTATTAAAAACCTTGTGTGAAAAAAATTACATGATATTAAATTTACAAAAAAAATTCACAAAAATCAAAAGTAATAACATAGAATTGTTGAAAAAATCAGAAAACATTGTTAATAAAAAATTATAGAGAATTTTTAAGTAGTTTTTTAATAATAATGAACATATATTTAAGAAACATTATCATCATTATATGTAAAATGAAATGTATTACATACAATACTACAAATAATAACTATTCCATAGTCCAAAATAATAGAAGTAGGCTACAAGGAATTTATGAAACCATTAAAAATAGGTCTGTAGAATATGGTCTCAAATGATATTTCATTAGAGGTATAAAAATGATGGAACTAGAACCACATTAAAGAGCCTCTATATAAATGGCCCCAATCATCGTTATAAATATTCTATATACATGAACAAGACATTATATTCAGGAAATCTATATCCTCATTTTAGACCATAGATACATTATACATAAATTAATGGATTTCATTGAGGTTGTACATAATAAAATATAATATCAAAAAAAAATATCTAATAAAAATAACCTTTCATTAAAAAATAAATATAAAACCAATAAAACATAACAATGAAACAATTCCACATTATATTAAATAAAAACAAAATAAATATATATAAATATGATAATATATATACATATACTATAAACAATTTCATTTAAAATAAATCCAATATTAACACTCAGAAATGAAATTTTTTTAAATGCTAATATCAAAATAATCACTATTCATATTGAAATTCTCACTAATAATGACACCAATAGATTCACGGGTATCATTACCATCATAATAATTCCCATAAATTGTGTCATATATAAAAATATTATTTCCTTCTCTATAAATTTATCCCAATATATACTATAAAAAAATTATTATTGTTGTACAATCTAGAAACATTAATATTACTATATCAAAATCATTTTTAATTTTTATTATTATTTTTTCGTATGTTTATAATAATTTAAAACGTATTTATTTTTTTTATTTGTGAAAATATGTATTTCCTCCAATATGAAAATACCTACAGTACTGCTGGAAGATTTACTATTAGAAGGATAATTTCAAGATGGTATGACTTCTCTTTTTGTCAACTAAAATCTATGATATGGTTCACATCATAGTGGACATCAAATAATATTTATTTTAGTATAAATATGTTTTCTTCTTTCTTTCCATGATCTTTTAGAACATCCAATAAATATTTTTTAATAATATATTATTATAAAAATATAAATAATATAAAATTGAATTTAAATTATGAAATACAGAAAACAAAATATTTAAAAGAAGAATAATTTTTTTTCTCTCTTTCCTCCTATATAGATCATCCATAATTACTGTTTATATTGATAAAAATAAGAATAATTAAGGAACAAATATTTTTAAAATTTATTAATGTCTCTTCAATGAAATTGTGATATTATATTCTAGGAAAATGAAAACATTCTCTACCACCCAATAGTGAAAAAATAAGTGAACATTTATTTTCTATAATAAATAACTATTACTGTAGTAGATAAATCAATTTTGTTTTGAAATGAAAAAAAACATTTTAGGCAATTTTAGGACATATCGTGACATCATATATTTAATGAATTTATAAATATCATATTATATTTTGTTTGTTTTTATTTGAATTGAATAAATTTTATTTGGATTTTATTGGTTTTGAACCCCACTTTCGAGTTCCGTCAGTATTTGCTATATGGGTATTTATTATGATTTTTAGTCATTACAATTATATGAGATATATACTGAGGTTTTCATGAGGATTATGTTTAGTTTTTATCATGTTTTTTTTTGTTTTTTTAAATTTTTCCTTGAGATTTTTCAACTACTAATTTATCATGTTTACAAAAATGGTTTCAAATAACTTCAAAATAAAAAAAATTAACCATTTTCCAATAATGTATTTTGGATTTCCAGATTATATGACTCTTCTAATTGATATATAAAAACATGATTATTATTTTTATCATAATTTTAAAAAGTAGATTCCTGTTTTAATTGGATTGATCAACCTCCAATATTTTAAAAATTAATTAATTGAGTGTTAATTTAGATCTTTTTGATTTGGAAAATATCATGGTTGTGTGTATATTTTCATCACTTGTATAATTCTTGATCTATTTTTAATTCATTATTTTTTTTAAAATAATTGAATATGTGGAAGATAATATATATAAAATTTTACTATGTAATAATGAGTTATTTAAATACTTATATTTTGTAAACAAAATTATTTTATTATTTAATTGATTCCATATATTCTATATTTCCTTAAACAATCAAAATGAATTCTATTTACTTCACAAAATTGACTTTGAGCCTTGTTTTTCTAGGATTATGTGAATTTTTTATTGATCTTTAAATTTTATTTATTTAATGTAATTTTATGCCTCTAAATATTCGGGATGAAAGGGTTGTTAGGATAGTGGGAGAAAATATTGTTCTTGAATGATCATGGAAATTAATCTGACTCCAAACTATGATTAAAATATTAGAAATAATTTATAAGTAAATAACGAAAATCAAACTTGTTTTTATTCACTATTTATAATGTAATTAGAGCATCCAATATACAAAACATATAATGGGGTACATATAAGAAATATTTTGTAAGTTTTTAATTGTTTACAATGATTTTCAAATGTATGAGACTGTATACATTATTATAAAACATTATTTTGGATGTCATTTGAAATTATGAATGATTTAATTTTAGTAGTTGTGATGAAATTTCATGTCACCTATAGATTCCTATAAAAAATAATGTTATAGTACATAATATAACCTAATTAATATTAAATGACAAAATATTTATAAACACATGATGAAATGTATGATATAATCATGAAACATGGGTATAAAATCATTCAAAAAATATAAATTTCTTTAGACTCAACAAGAATATAAATAATAATTATTATCTATTAAGAAATAAAATGGCAATAAAATATAGCAAAAATATACTTTATAAGATTTCAATGACTCTAAAATCATAAATAAAGATATATTATTGATTCATTTAATTATATCATTATATGAAGAAATATTATGTGATTAATTTTTTTTATCAGATATCTTTATTTAATATACTTCTTTTTGTATAAACATAATCCACAATTAATATTAGAATAATATAATTTATATAGAGTTTTAAATTATTTAAATAAATATAATTATCATTTAGACATGAATATATTTTATAGAGAAAATTATGTAATTATGTTCAAATTCCCATGATTGGTCATATAAAATAAGTATTATTAAAAGGAATTAAATTTAATTTTTTTTAAAAAATATTGAGTCAGCAAAGAAAACCAAAAATTAAATAATCAATTTTGAAAATTACCTTATGTAGAGAATTGTTCCAGTATAGAATTTCATATCATTATCCAATAACATAGTATTCATTATTTATTGGTATATAATCAAAATTATCTACATTTATACATAACCACTCATTTTAAAATTCATTTCCATAGGCCCATCATGTTTATTCCAATTCCATTAATCTACTTGTGTTTTGTTGTGGACCATAGTGGAAGATATATTATAGTTGAATATTAATTGATTTTCTAATAATACATTTAAAATAAATTTCATATGAATATAAGAAAATATATTATCCTTATTTTTTCAAAATCATATTATTTTTTCTATTTTCTAACATTTTTCTGTTGGATATCATAATCAATAATTATTTTATTGATTTTTCATAGTATTCGCATGACACATAGTAGGTCATTATTTTTTTCCAAATTTCTATACATATAGATTATAATAAACCATGAATTTATTGTTCATATTATATAATTAATTTTTTAGTGACTTTTTTCTTATAATAAAATATTTTCTAAATAATCCATGATATAATTCATCCACAAGTATGATTATAGTTTTATTAGTATTTAACTGAATGGATTTTCAATTTTTTCCAATACAATGGTATGATAGAATTTAATCTTGTTAAGTGTATTAAGGAAAAACAAATGTCTGATTTCAATTATATTAGACTATGTAATACAATTTTGGGAATATATATATTGTTATATAGTATGTATAAATGGATGAGTTTTACCCTTTAGAGATGAATGTGGATAATGATAAAAATGTATATTCATAAAAAGAGTGGGACTATCATTACTCTTAGTACAATGAAATAGATAATAATGTAGACTGGTAATTCATAGTATGACATATAATGTGATGTAATGATGATAGTAAAATGTCATTATAATAGATGATCCATGAGAGATGAGGGAAATAATAAATAAGGGGCACATCAAGTATGGATAGTCCCATAATCGAAATTAATATAGCTATCGACTATTATTTCATGATTCCACCTTGATTATTCATGACAATAATAATTATGATCTACTAAAAATTTATTCATAGTAAACAAAATAATATCATATTATCAAGTAAAATTGTATTTATACGTTATTTTTATTTCATTCGGTTATTGTTTTCTGTATTTTTCAAATATAAACATCATTAGGGGACAAAATAACCTAAATAATGATTTTTTTGAATTGTGATAATAGAATAAATAATAAAATTATTATAAATATTATGGGCTAATATAAATAGATGAAATAATTAAATATATTATTTTTGAAATATACAAAAAAATTTATTAATATAAACTCAAAATTTTATACTTTTATATCAATTATTATTATGTGTACAAATAATGTAAATTATAGTTTTTACATAAAATACAAAAACTACTATACTACGTGCACTATATGGAAAATATTTAAAAAGGCATCATAATTTTTTGATTATATTTTTTGTCAATCTAATTTAAGGATATATATTTATATATTTTGATAAATGTAGGATAAACATAACATAAATAACTATAGTAAAATTCAAATTTAATTATTCCATCAAATTTATATATATATATATATAAGTAAAAAATATTACTAATATCATAAATACATAAGGATTTATTTTTTAAAAATCTTATAGGAAACAAAGGAGAGAAATTAGATTTGAAATAATGAAAATTAATATGATAACATATTTTAAAATATGAATGATATAATGAAATAACATTAAATAGGTTTTCATATGACATCTGAAATTGTTTTTATTTTAAAAATAATAAAAATAATATTTAAAATATATATATTAAAATATATAAAATAAAAAACTGATATCCTAAAAGAATGGTATTTAATAAATGTATAGATACATACCATATATAGATTGATTTAATTGTGTAATATTATTTATTTTTTATAGACTATCATAATTCATGTACGAAGTATGAAATATGATCTCTATAATGTAAATAAATTTAATAAAATTTATATAAATAAAATTACAATAAAATATATTCCTAAATTCCACCATTAGCTGGGAATTATATTCATCTAATCAATATTTTTTAACATCAAAAATCAATTTTAATGTAATATCCAAAACTACAATTAATTATAAAACATATCAATTTGGTAGGGGATTTATCTTATAATGTTTTTCTAATTAATTTTTATTATCTATAACAGTAGGAGGATTAAATAGAATTATAAAATAGGAGGAGGTGGTTGAGGAAGTGAATTTGGAAGATAAGTATATAGACGATTGGAATTAGCCTCAAAGATGAGAAAATAAAGGTTTTCAGCATATTAAATAGTAAAAATTAAATAGATCAACCAAAAATATATTTTTAATAAAATAACGAAATATAATTTTGTACCCATATAAATTCTTATAAAAAACCTATAACATGTCATAATCTTATAAACTAAATAATTAAAATTCCATTAACTATATTTATTCTTGTTAATAAATTTTTGTTCATAATATGTTATATCAATTGAATCATGCTTTTTATCGAACAAATTTTTTTATAAAATACCAATAGGTCATGTAAAATAGAATTATCATCCATGAATTTATAAAAACAATTATCTAAAAAACATCAATAATAACACTAAATTGATTTTATAAATGGATTGGAACTGAAATCAAAAATTTTTTATACGATTCATGAATTTAACGTACATCCACACATATATGAAATTTCTTATAAATCAATATAAATCTAAAACTATCTATACGATATATTTTATAATGAAAGATTCATGTAGGATAAACAATAATAACAATCCGTTATTATTAATATTGTGAAATAATAATGATGTATTTATATGTTTACTATACAAAATCTTTGAATGAATGTAACAATAAACAAAATTGGATCCTAGAGCCAATGTATACTATATTACACTCGTATAGTATTCATGACATCAAATTTTAGGGTATATAATAGTTTCTCTATCATAGGAATCTATATAAAATTAAGATTGCCATTTTACATTTGTGACCAAGAGGATTACATTTTATGAGGTCCTCATAATTCTGCTCATAGTACCAAAGAAAAAAATATTTAAACGCATGATTTGATACTAACTGAGAAGTACCATGTTAATAACGTCTTTATTTTACATCTTTTTTATATGATAGTAATTATTAATCTTAAATAAAAAAATTCTAAAAGGAAAATGATTAGTATAATTTATGATTAGATATATTATAATCCTTTTTTATGATACATGTGATCATTTCATAATAAGAGAGTAAAACTCGACACTCATCTATACTTACCATAAGTTGTACTCATCTTTATAATATGTGGAAAGGAAATATAAGTAATGGTTGTGCTCAAAATATCAATAACTTAAATCATAGCATCATTTCATTAAGATTGTGATAATAGTCATATGATAAAACATTAGTAGTGGAGAAATATATTAATAATAAATTATAAGACAATATTAGTTCTCCATAAATCTAGCTAAAAGGAAATGATATATCAAATACACAGACATGTACCATGGAAGAAGATTTTGAGATAATAAACATGATCTATATAGTCAAATAATAACAAAATGACATAACTATGTACAATGTCATTAAATAATATAATAAAAAATAATTATGGAATATGAATAACTATATAAAATCAATATATTGTGAAAAAATATATTTGTCTGCAACATTTATGTTACTAAAAATTCCAATAATGTATTTGATTACAATTTTGAACAAATATATGAATGCCTATATATTATTATCCCATGGGATATACAACCATATCCATTCCATTGATGTGTTAAATAGTTCCCCGGAATTATTCAACCATTCATATGTTTTCCACTTGAAAATAATCATTAATTACATCATAAAGATCCATTGAAAAAAATAGTTCTATTAAAACTTCTATATATTATCATCCAAAATTAACCTCAATAATTTAAATGGTTGATAAAAATTTAAATCCTAAAAATGAATAAATCATTATGAAATTTATTAGTATATTAAATAATAATAATTTCAATTGAAATATATCCTTTTTAGATAAATAGGAAAGTGGTAACCAGTCCATAAAATAGTTTTTATAAATAAATTTTCCAATTTCTCTAAAAAAATTATAACCACATTCTATAGCCATTTTTCGAAAGATAATGTCATTTTTTGGATATAAATATACATGAAATTAATACTAAATTAAGAATCCATAAAATTATATATTGGTTATCATAAAAATAGGGAGTGAAATATGAATATTTGGTTATTAAATGATGGAAACACTTATATTATTATAAAATACCCTTGATGAGAACACACATTGTAAAAAGGGTAACTTATAGATCATTACGAGTAGTGGAAAGGAAAATGCTTCTGAAAAATAAGATAACACATAATATGGTTTTATATATAATTTAGAACATTATCAGGATGTAAAATAGGGACACATAGTAGAAACCATTGTAAAAGATAATGCTATTGGTTTTTAAGGATGATATACTCTTGGTGAATAATATTTTAAAAATTAAATTAAAAATAAAATTTCCCTCACAAGGGAAGATAATGTACTATGAAAAAATCTAATTGGTTTAATGATGTCAATTTTGGATTATATAAATTTTATGATTAAACATTTTTTCATTATGAATGGAGTTGAGTTAATGAAAACCCTTAATAATTATATAACTTTTATATGAATATAAAATGAGAGATAAAAATTGGAATGGATTAATAAATACATTATATTTCGGGAAAATTATGATAATTTAAATCCATTATCAATACCAACACAATAAAATTAAAACAACTCTTCAGTAGAAATATTATAATAATTTAGAATAATTATAATTAAAAACCCTTAACTATGGTCCTATTTCAATTTTAGGATGCATGTAATGTATCAATAATAAAATTATTTAGAATCAATTTTATATAGAAATATTTACATATATATATCATTTTATAAGGAATATTAATTATTATATGTTATTTATTTATTAAATATTTTTTAAGGTTGTCACATGAGGTGGTCTAATTGATTTTTTAAAAACATCCATTATATATTGATCTTTTACCATATTATTTTTGAATTGATTCATAATTACTATAATTATATATTTTTACTTATTTTAATATTTATTTTTATAAAAAATTTATTAAGTTCCATTTATTTTCCCAAAATGGGATCAAATTATGAAATGTACCAATAAATATTTATTTTATAGAGTTTTTTGAAATATATGAATTCATTAGTTATATAACATATAGAATATCCAATATTATAATTCAATGTAATAATATTTTACGATATTGTGTTTTTATATAGAACTTTGTTTTTCAATTCAACAATTTTATTCTCTATTGTATTACTAGAACATGTCATTTATGGATGTAGTAGTCCTCATATATTCCTGTTCAAATTTTTTTCTGACTGGTTTTTTAGGAAGGTTGAAATTTGATATTAAATTACTATAATAACATTTAAGGATATTAATCTCAGTTATGTTATTATAAATTCATGGATAATAATTTATTTTAGTGCGATGTAGAAAAAATAATTAATATATCATTATTGAGAGGATTACCTCAACCATTTGTATGTTCTACTTTCGATAATACCTTAACGATCCTTCACATGGTATTTTTAAATGGAAATTTATTTACGAACATGTATCGATGGTTTTATAGATACCATATTAGTATATTGTTTAATATAAGTCATTTTAATGGGTTAACAATTTTGGAATATTTGATATCCATTTATATGTGATGAAAATGGAACATTCAAAAATACTCATAAATTATCGAAGGATAAAATAACACTATTTATAGGTTATTTGATCTAAAATTGTGAAATAGTTATATGGGGTGTGATATAAGGTCATAAAATCCTATATAATTTTTTTATACTAATGTTATAGACATTTTTCTATTATTTTGAAAATTTATTTTTATATTATACTATTTTGGATTTAACTTGGTAACTTGTGATAACAAAATTTATTTATACATTATTAAAATTTTACGATAAAAAATATTAGAATGTTATTTTTAATTAAAAAATAAATAAAAACCTTATAGCATAAATAAATTTATAAAGAAGATAAAATTATCTTTTTATTGAAAAAATTTATTATATTGAAAACAATTTTAAGGATAAAAATATATTAATTTAAATTTTTTGAGAAAATATTGAACATTAATAAAATAATTTATTAAAATAACTCATTCACCATTATGAATGTACTTCACTTATGTCATAGTTATCATTATTAAATTATTGAATTTAGAATTACTCTATTATATAAAATGAAAATGATTATCTATTATAATAAACCAAATTTTAAATATTTATTTTCAAAAAGTGACGAAAATTTATTTTTAATAGAAGTGAATAAATTAATATTTTAAATTTTAAAATTCAATATGTTTCAAAAATATAAAAAAAGGCATATGAAATTCAACATTGAATTTTAAATGATTTATTTCAATCAATAAATATACCATGGATTTGATAAAATTTTATATTTGGTTTTATGTATCGGTTAAATCATTTTATAGTTAAATCAATTATAACATCAATAAAATAAGTAATTTTTATTCCCCAGGAAATATTTTTTTGACCAAACCCAATTAAATTATTTTGAGGTTCATCTTTCTTTGTTTAATTTTAAAGAAATGTTTATTTTATCAAATAAATGTAATAACTGTTTTAAAATATAATTCTAAAAAATTAACATTTGAGAAAAATAATATTATTTTTTCAAAAAACTAATCTATAATTACCATACTATTTATATAGGAATCCATATGGTGGTGATATGTATTAATACCAAAAAAATAAATGTCTTTTTTTGGTCCCTCTAAGAGATAATAGTTTTAATAATAACAAACCATCCCACTTTAAAATCATAATAATTCATATTTTATGTTCTAACTAATGTTAATCATGTCATTGACTATTTATAAATGAATAAATTATGTCATATGGTATAATCCATTTCAATAAGCCAGTAAAATAGGATTATTTTTGATTCAATATATGTACAGGTATATATTTACATGTAATTATAAATTTCACATAATCTGGTGATGTTCTATATAAGACAGTCAATTTATGAGTTTTTCAATGTCTGTGACAATAATAGTTCAATGGATCCATCGATGGTCGACTCACTGATGATGACTTACCATTCGAAGAAGTCACTATTTCAAGACTCACTAATAGAACAAATGACAGACCAATGGACTTGTCACTGATGATTGGTCCCACCAATAGTTCAAGCAACTCACAAATGGACGATTCATCAATGAGCGATGCACTGTTAGTTCAAATGAAATATTGTTGGACGTGTCACGATTTGGCGACACACTGATAGTTCAGAATGAGTCATCGATGATGAATCACCATTGCCCGGACAAACCGATTGTAAAAATGCCTCATCGATTCTGCGAGTCACTAACACCAATGGAATGTAGTCACTGATACCAATGAAAAGGACTCATCGATACATAGAGTCACCGATGCTAACAAACTAATTCTAATGAATCACGGATACTAATGACTCACTGACAATCATAAAAAAATTATTAATTTTTTAGTACAAATTTATCACTAACAGTCATATTTATACAAATTAATGTTTCTGACATTATTTACTGTTGTCTGTTCGATATTCAGGAGACTGTACAAGGTACATGCACCTGGGGGGATCATTATGCCATATGGACCATAATGTATAAAATGATTACAAGCATTTTCATTCGAGATTCAAAAGTGTAGAAAAAATAATAAAAACCTGCATAATCCCACAACTCTCGAAGAATTCCTCAAGAACCCAAGATCTCAATAGAAGTCCATAAGAGGAGATATATATGTGAACATAAACTTTTTGAGATGACTTAAAAAACATACCTACATGAAGTTGAACATTTCACACTACTAGAAGCAATACCATAGAGACTGTGATACTCTATTTTGGAGTTAATTTCCAGAAGGGGACTCAAACATCAAATACCATACAACAAACATGTCCAGAGCAGCATTGTATAACACACATTGACTTATAAATCTTAGTATACATATTTATCTCTTTTGTGAACGTTTATATAATTTTTTTAAAATTGTTTGTTTCTATCTATTACACACACAAAATCTCAAATTCATAACTAATGGATATATGATATCCTCAAATTCACTGCCTATTTATCATTTTGTATACCACATAGAACTGTGGAAGAGGTCATGTGTGACCTGTTTGTTGTATTCTCCATAATTAATATGGTAGAGGTCAAGTGTGACGAGGAAAGACTTATGTGATGTTGTAAACCCTGATCTAGGGTGTGGATCAATCCTATTTATTAATTTGAACTTCTTGGTGACTGGTGATCATCAAGTGGAGATTAATAAGCCTCATCTTGAGACTAAACTTCTTACTTATATCCACTGTGTCTTTAACTATTATTTTTTAATATTTTTATAACATATTTAATAAAAATGAATTGAAATTTGATAGTTATTTTACCATGTTTCTATATCTGTTTTAAACCATTAGGTTAGCTTCAAATGTTTTACTAATATTTAGATTAGTGTGGATGAGAACTAATCATTCTTTATATAACATAATTGAACATTACAGACTCCAATATAGTAAATACAAACGTATATTGATTATATTAGGGGGAATTTATAAATGAAAAAATTTTGATAGAAATTTTTATTGATGCTCTGTTCACCCCTAGAGTATTCTACATAGATGAACATATGGTATCAAATGTTTTTAGAATTTTTAGCTATTAATGGTTTTTCAAAACTTTTTAACTATGATTTTAGTTGAATTTTAGAGAACATAAAATTTCAGCCGATACTAAATTTTTTTCGCTTTCAAATAATGTTCTCAAACATTATTTTGAATAATAGACTGGATGGTACTACAACTAATAGACTCCATTATCTAATTGATCTAATTATTTCCAAGGGAAAAATAATATGAAAATGCATTTAGAGATTATGTGTTTTGGAATTTGGTTTTAAATTTATGATGAGTATAAGATTACTGATACTGCTAGAACTACTTGGACAAATAATACTTCATATAACAATAATTTCAATGCAATTAATTCCTTATATAAATCTTTAGTAGATGAGGGATTCAACAAAATTTATCCCTTTAAAACAGCCCATGAAGTTTTGGATAATTTGTCTATTTCACATGAAGGTAATTATATTGTTAATTAAATGTGACTTAAACAATATATTATTAAAAATAATAACATTAAGATGAATCTCAATGACCCTCTTTCTATCATGTATCTTAGGATTAATTAAATAGTGAAAATTATGATCCTTATGGGAAGGGATGTCACTGCCAAAGAACAAAACATGAGGATTCTCATAATCATACTTGATAGATGGAGATGAACTTTTTTCTCTATTATAGAATAATTTGACCTAAACAAATTACATTTCAGTGAACTCATTAAAAAACATATTATGTATAAATATGAGAAGAGAGTCCACAAAGATGAGGTTGATGACTCTAAGAGAATTTCTATAACATTCAAGTCTACTGCCACTATGAATAAGAAAAAAGAGAAGGCCCTAGCCTCCATTTGAAGCTCCAGAAATTATTACACAACATTAGGTAGTGATACAGACATGACTCGGCTGGCCTTAATATTCAATGAATTCTATAGGAAGAATTGGTTTTTCCTAAATCCTAGATATAATCGAAGAGATGATAACAATGTTAGATAGAAAAAGGAAAGGAAAATAAATGCTAAATAAGAGCAGACTGTCTGATATGAATGCAACAAGAGAGTACATGTCAAAGATTATATATTGAAGTAAAAATGCCAAATATATGAAAACAAATACATGAAGTATGATAAAGCAATGAAGCCCAACCAGAGGTCTTATGAGGATATATCTTGTAAATTAGCATCATTTCATGAAATGAATAATGAAATCCAAAATATGTCTTTTATGATAAACACATATGAGGTAACATTATAATTACATGCAATAATTTCGTATTATTTTGAAAATGAAATTGAGTCTAAGAATAAGACTTGTGGTGAACTATTTGAAAAATATAACATAATGGAGGTTACTAGTAATGAACTAAAATATAAATATAAATCATTAATGAAATAGAATTCTCTAATTGTAACTATTAAATCTGGACATACTAATGAAAAGGAATATAATCCTCATCTCATCAATGAAAACAATGAATTAATAATCTCTAATGAGAAATTGACGAAGGATCATGAAAATTTTCGCAATAGAAAAGACACTATTACTCAGATGCATGGTAATTTGATAACTCTTTATTACACATATAGTATTGGATATCAACATGGATAGATAAATTTATCTAAAACACATTTCAGGTATAAATTTGGTAAATTTTATCCATTTTCCAAAAATCATGATATTCCTATAAGTTCCAATTATACAAAATATTATATTGTAACAATTTTTTGGACCAAACCGTGTTAACTATTCTAATACCATATATTCTACATATAGGAAATCCATAATACCATTGTGCTATTCTAATTCTTTTATTAATAATGTTTCTCGACCGAGAAAAAAATGGTTAAAAAATCGTTTCTGGGATAAAATATGTTGTAGGTAAAATGTCTAAATAGTTACTGTTGAAATTAAACGTACTTGGACAGTGTCTGTTTAAGAAACATGAAATAATATTACTCGTGATTCAGGAATATCAACAATATTGAGGGAGTACATGTCACATTTTGTGACAATGTTAAAGCAATAAATCATCAACTAATGTCATATTGGTAACCCTAACTCTATTTTAATAAAAAAAGTACTTTATGATGATGGATTCAAGTATAATATATGTAGAATATCACAAATCTATAATGGTGTATTTATTGTTAAATTTAAAAATGATTAATGACATGTTTTGATGCCAAAAATAACATAGTATTTATTGATCCAAAAAATATAATGTTTATGATGTAAATTTAGACACTTTAACATCTCAATATGTGTTCATCCAATGTTCCATTAAGAAGGAGTCTTGGCATTGACACATAATACTTTGGCATTGCAATGTACAATCCCTTATGAAATTGATAGTAAATGTTTTAGAAAAATACCTCCCAAACTAGAGTTTCCATACAATAGAGTGTGTAATCCATAAAAATATGGAATGAAACATAAAATTTATTTCAAACCAAATAAAGAAGTTACCACTTCTCAACCTCTAGTTTTGGTTCATGTGGACTTTTTTTAAACATCTACCGTTTTAGGTATCAATGGGAAGAACTATGTTTATGTTATTGCAGATTACATTTCATGGTATACTTAGACCTTTTTAATAGATCACAAAACCGAATCATGCTATCATTTTAACATGTATGTTATGACTATAGAAAATTACAGTGGACATAAAATTAAATCATTATGAAGTACCATGGACATGAGTTTGAAAATCAAGACATTGAATCTATTTTCTCACAAAATGGAAATAGTCATAACCTCCCTTCCCCTACGACACATCAAAATAATGGTGTAGTAGAAATAAATAATAAAACCCTCTATGAATTTCCAAATAAATGCACAATGAATATGAATTGTTGATTTATTTTTGGGGTGAATTTGTTAATAAATGTTGATATTTAATAAAAAGAGTCTTAATTAGACCAATCCATAAGATAACTCATTATTATTTTTAAAATAATTGGAAACCCAAGGTAAATTATTTTAAAGTTTTTGGATTAAATTTTTATATCCTAATCATTCTTGATAATTTAGATAAATTTTCATTGAAATGTGATAATGGAATATTCATTGGATATTCACTGTAAAGAAAATATTATAGAGACTTTAATAAATGAACCAAATGTGTGGAAGAATATGTACATGTCATGTTCTATGAAATAGATCCACTTGAACCATATAATTTACTAGTAAATATTGAAGAGGATACATCTAATATAGACATTAATGAAAGATCATCTAACCATCCAATATAAGAATATATTAAAAATTATAATTATGAAAATTATTCGTATTCTAGCCATAATGAACCATAAAAAACATGTGACACAAAAATAACTATCCATACTTTTACTATACCAACTAGAACCCTTAAAAACCATCCTATAGAAGATATTATTGGAGAATTAGATATTGGCACCCAAAATAATGCTTAATTTAAAAATTAGGTGGAACATCCATCCTTCTTGTGACAACATGAAACCAAAAATATCATTTATGATATCAATTAATACATTTGGGCGATGGATATTCAAGATGATCATAATTAGTTTGTGAGAAATTAATTTTGAAAGCTTTTTGGTAGACCAAAATATACCTTGGCCATATGAACTAAATGGGTTTCTTGGAATAATGTAGATGAATATGGAAATATAATTAGAAACAAAGCTAGATTGGTTACAAAAGGCTATAATTGCGAAAAAAAATTGATTATGAGGAGACCATTGCTCCATTATCTATGCATGGAGCCATTATAAAATTATTTTCCGATACAACACACTTGGATTTCAAACATTATCAAATAGATTCCAATGGTTCATTCATAAATGGTTATATAATTGAGGATTTGTTTGTTGAACGACCTCCAAGTATTACAAATCTATATTTCAAAATAATGTTTTCAAATTGAATTAATATTTATATGCTCTTAAATAAGCACCAAGATCATGGTATGATATGTTATGTAAATTTAATATTTCAAATGGTTTTACAAAAATTGTTTTATATCCTAGTTAATTTTGAAAAATAATTTCATAATATGGTTTGGTAGCTAAAATATATATAGAAGATATTATTTTTAGTTCTTCAAGATATTATTTAATAAATGATTTTTCAAAGATGATGAAAAGTTAATTTGAAATGAGTTTTATGGGTGAACATAAATATTTTTTTTAATTCAAATATTTCTAAATAATGACATTATTATTATAAATCAAACTAAAAACAGAACCAATATATTTGAAAAAATATTTCTTTGATGGAATTAAGAGTAGTGAAACACCAATGTGTTCCCCTTGTATGTTATAACTTGAGGAAAATGGGAAATTTTATGATCAAAATTCTTATAGAGGAATGATTGGGAGTTTTATTTACATAAATTATAGTAGGACATACATCATGTTTGGTGTGTGTATGTGTGAAATATTTCATGAAACCCCAAAAGAGTCACATTTAAATACTGTAAAATGTGTTGTAAAATACATCACATATAGAAGTAATTCAGGACTGCTCTATAGAATATGATATCCTTTTGATAGGGCCACATATTCTGATGCTGAAATTGGTGGATAAAAGTTTTATATAAAAATAACCTCTAGAACATGTCAATTTTTGGTAATGTATCTAATTTAATAGTGAATAAAAAGGAAAATTTTGGTTTCTTTATCAACTAATGAGGTAGAGTATAATGTTTATGGTAGTTTTTGTGCAGACTTTTTTTAGATGAAAAACACATTATTAGACTATGGATTTCAATTTAGATTTATACCTATAAATTGTGAAAATACAAGTCATATTAAAAATTCTATGAAACCGATTTCTCATTATATAAAAAAAATTGATTTAAGACATCACTTTTTTTGATATAATTATCAAAAAAGGTGATATAACTATTGAGTTTATTGGGACTGAGAATTAGAATCCTAATATTTTACCAAACACGTATAATTTGAGAGAATAAGCTACATTAGACCCAAACTAGGAATGATAAATCAATACAGACTATAATACATTTTCCAGTAAGAAAAACATGTTTATCAGTGAAATCTAATAGTGAAACTGATCAGTGAAACCGATTAGTGAAACCGATCAGTGAAACCATTCAATTGAAACCTGTCGTGTAATACCGATTATATGAGACTGATACAATTAGTATGAAATAGATAGTGATAGGGACCTCTAAGTAAATCTGTATGTCTGCCGATTTAAAATAAAAATGACATAGTTTCATTATATTTATTTTACTGTTATACTATTTTATGTTTTTATGACTTACAATCCTTGAATTATAAAATTAATTCGATCCATAATACTTCTACCTTTCTACCTTTCACCCCCATCACTCTACAATTTATACTTTGACCTTTAGACTCCCTTTGAACCTAAATATTTATAATGGAATGGAAAAATTTCATGATGTAAGGACAATGTGAATCACCATAATCAAATAATCCGAAAGGATATTCTTGTAGTTAAGCAGGTTCAATGAAGCTATGATTGGGAACTATGTGGTAACTATAGATAATGATGTATATGTTTATAGGATGTTGTTAAGAAATTATCCCTTGATGAATGTTTTTGAATAACATGGATGGATTATTTGGTTTGAAAACAATGAGATACCATTTTTTAAATGAAAATACATGAGTATTATCTCAAATTGAATGTTTCTTTGGAAGTGGCTGAGGTGACTCAGATGATGTATGTGGTCAACGGAAAAGAAATTTTATTTTCATTAAAGGAGTGGGCCAATTGTTTAGAGATACATCATAAGGGAATATATGCTGAATATCAAGGTAATATATCAACAATATCATTTTTTTATTATGAAAATATGTTAATGTACTTTACTAGAAATGATTATTCAAAGAGAGATTAAGCTAAAAACTAGATGAAGATGTCCAACTACTTCTCATATTCATTCAACTCCAAATATACCCAAGGAATTGAGATTTTTCTACACTGAAAAATCATTATTTACTTCTGATTTATTTATTGAAAAATGATGTAAAAGTAAACTTTTGTAGGTACCATATGGTACACATTGGGAATATGATCAAACCGTTCAATAAAGAATCATTTTTATACTACCCACGGATGATATCTACAATGATGAAAATGCTAGGATGTGTTGAGGATGGAGAAGAAGTGATTACTACCTATAGTTGAATTTTCCGATAGAAAGAAAAATGTAAAGGAATTAAAATATTTCAGATCCCATTGATGAGAATGTGGGTAGGAGATGAGGATAAATTATATGAAGACTATAACCCTATTGATCATCCCACCGGACCAATGGATCATGCTGATACTGTTCATAAACCTATTGAGTAGGTTGTTTATTATGAAATTGTACATGTTGATTATGAGCTTCCAATAAAATATGTGTCTCTTATTGATATTAGGAGTGACCAAGATATTGTTGAAATCTCTATTAACATGTCATATGGACATGCCCATCCACCATTGGAATTATCTTCTCAATAACCATTATTGGTTGATGAAGATGTGGAAGAGACTGAAGTCTCTAGAGATGAAGGATATCTGAGCAATACTGACTGGGATGATAAGGATGATAATGATGATGATGAGGATGATGAAAGTTACAATGTGAGTGACTCACAAAAAGCCGGTCAAGAAGATGTTAATCATGTTGAGGATTCTTATCCTGGAGAAGATGATGAGGCTGATAAGATGGATGATGCTGATCATATTAGGAATGATGTTGCATATAATGATGATCATGATGATATAGATGTTAGATGGATGGTCAAACATGACCACCCAAATGATTCTCATGATATCATTCATGAACATAATGATATTACTGTATGTTGTAAAGTAGAAGAGGATGAAGCTCATAATGCTCATATTACTCAGAATAAGGAAGAGCCATTAGTGGCTGATGTGGATGGAGTTCAAGTAGGACCTCAAGATTAGTTTATAGAAGTGCCTCGTGATATTGTTTTGGATGGAGATCCAGAAGAAGATGATGATTAAACACAATTTGAGGACAAGGCTAAGGGAAAAAGAGTCATGGTATATGCTATGAAGACAAGTGATTGGAACTGTTATGGAGTGTTGAATAGAAACACAGTTTATATTATATTTAGACATGATTATGACTCAGAAGTGGATATGGTTACTCCTCCAACTCCACAAGATAATGTGAAACCGATTTCATTAACTTCACATATAGTAAATAATTTAGATGAATAGATTTTACATACAGTTCCAAGTGACTATGTCACCAAATCTAATCTTGAACAACTCAAACCTGATATATGTGATTCACTGAGATATTCTATTGGATTCAGAAGTGATTATACGTCTTCATGGAAAATTTTAGAGGCCGATTCTACTAAAATTTAATGAATAACGATTCAAGAGATTCATACTAACCGAATAACTATAGTCACGACAATTAATAGAAATAATTACATGATGATAGAGGAAGTGAAGAGTATGAGTATTGAATTGGAATCTATGACCAATGATTTAAAGACCACACATTGTGGTGTTATAGAGGTTCTTAGGAACCTGGTTACATATATACTAAGTAAAAATTTGGTGATGATAATGGAGTATATTGGTCAGATTATTTTTGGTGCCACTAGTACTACATGTACCAGTTCTTCTTCTACTGATATGGAGTCTCTCAGGACTATGAGGAGAGGGGAGATAAAGTCTATTGAGAGTGATTCTGATATAGAGAATCTTTCCAAAGTGCGCAAGAACACTGACCTTATTTATAACATGGTGAGACATTGTACAAATGAATCACCTACTGCTCAAAAAGAGATCAAAGGAAAAGTGGATAAGATTTTTTCTAAAATCAATACCATGAATGTTCTAAACAACAACATTAAGTACATGGTTGAGAAGTTGAATATCCCTCCAATGTTTAAGTCATTAAAAAGGAATGTGGTCTGGTTAATGATGTCTGAACCTACATTGGAATAGTTTATAGAGAACATGTAGAAATTTATAAATGCTATGCAGTATGGGGTGAAATAATAAATGATTTTTTCAATCTTCTGAAGTCCTACCTGCATGTGTATGATTATCCTATAGTGGTCCATGCGGCAACTTCTTTTCGACCTAGTTCACTACCCCCTCCTCAGATGAATTTCTCTCAGGACTCATCTTAGATTATATCAGTAATCCAAGTGTATCCTCAAAGTAGTGTTCTATGAGAGAATAGACAAAGCCTTATTGGTAATTTTACTACTGGTTTTTTGTTACCTGTTATTTCCACCTTATATGTCCTTCCTAAATCCCCAACCCCACCTCCTACACCTACAATTTACCCTTCAGAAAAAAGGAATTCTCCTCAAAATCCCAAAGCCCTAGTCATGGATCATCATTTGATAGGGGTCTATAAATTTTTTATAACTACACATTTATGGTTTGTTTTCCTTATGCTTTAATGAAAATCATTTTTACTGCCATATATTCCATTTTTTCTTTGTGTAATTTATTTTCATTCTCCTTTATGTTTCTTTTAACCATTTTTCTAATCCCAATAGGGGTGAAATATATTGATGGAATCAACTATTCATAAAAGGATGAGATATATTTGGATGTCCTAAAATCATAATATTTGGTGGAGAGTAACTCTAGAAAAGTAAATATGGATTGTAATCAATAGAAACTAAACTATAAATTAATAAGGTTGATCATGAATGTACACTGATATAACTCCCATAAAAATAACCATCTGTATATTAACACATAAAATTATTGAGGGGGAGCATAATAGGAAAGACCATATAGTCATATTGAGAAATTAAATTCACTATTTTGATGCTAAGTCAAGTAATTATTATTCCATAAAAACATATATAACTCACTAATTCCATGATTTGTGATTATCCAAATGTGGGAGATTTTTTGACCCTATGTGAGATGGTTTTTTTAACAATCACAGACCATGACACTTTACAAATTGTGATAATTTGATTTTTAAGTTATAACTAATGTTAATCATTACAATGCCTTTTTATAAATGAATAAATTATGTCACATGTTATAACCCATTTAAATAAGATAATAAATTATGTATATTTAAGTTACACTATATATCGAAGGGTAATTTTACATGAAATTAGTAATTTCACATAATCTGGTGTTGTTATGTATAATACAATCAATTTGTATGTTTCTCAATGACCCATACACCGATAGTTCAAAGTATTCACGGATGGTCAACTCACTGATGAGGACTTACCAAATGAAGAAGACACTATTTTAGGACTCATCAATAGAACAAATGACAAACTGATGGACGAGTCACCGAGAATCGGTCACAAAATTAGTTTATATAACTCACTAATAGATGACCCGCCGATGAGTGACACATCGTTAGTTCAATGTATTTATTGATGGACGAGTCACTGATGGATGACACACTGATAGTTAAAAATGATTCACTGATGATGAATCACTGATTCTCGGACAAAACTATAGTACAAATGAATGTCTCATGCCCTAAGTCATTTACACCGATAAAAAGGAGTCACAAATACCGATTTAAAGTACTCACTGATATAGAGACTCGCTGATGGGGAGATCCTGTTTCCAATAACTCACTTATACTTATGACTCACCTATAGTCAAAAAACTATTTTTACTTTATTCTTTCAAATTTATATATAATGGTCATTTTTAGTGAAATAAATGTTCATAAAATTATTTAATGTTATCTATAGGATATTTAGGAGATTCTATGGGGTACATGCACATGGGGAGGTCATTATTACTTTTGTACCATGATATATAAACCAATTACTAGCTAGATCATTCAAGACATAGATGCTCTTTAAATAAATAATAAAAATCCACGAACTCCTGCAACTCTGGATGAATTATTCAATAACCCATGAACTCAAAGGAAGACCATAAGGGGAGATATATAAGTTTACCTAAAATTGATGAGCTGACCTAAACATCTTACCAACACGAAGCTGAACATTTCACACATCATGATGCGAGACCACAAAGATTGTGATACTCTATTTTGGAGTCCATTTCCATAAGAGGATAGAAACTCAAATCCACTACATCAAAAGTGTCTAGAGATGCATTTCATAACACATAGAGACTTATGAATATTACTCTATATAAATAACACTATTGAGTTCTTTTATTTACATTTTTAATTAGTGTGTATATCGATCTATTACACACACACACACACTATCTCTTGTTCATAATTGGAGGAAACTTGATATCCTCAGAATCAAACTCTATTTATCATTCGGTATCCCACGCAGAACTCTGGAAGAGGTCAAGTTTGACTTGTTTGTAGTTTTTCCACAATGAACTATGGTAGAGGTAATGTGTGATGTAGATAGCCTTTTGTGATATTGTGAACCCTGATCTAGGGAGTTGATAAATCAGGTTCATTAATTTAAACTGCACAGTGGTAGGTGGTCACCAATTAGAGAGGACTAAGTCTTAGAATAGGATTGAAGCTCCATCTTATATCTGTAGTTTCATTACCTTTTATTTTTCAAACTCTTTATCACATTGTTCATAAAACTATATTAAACTTTTTAAGATAGTGTAGAAAGTGTTTATAAATACATTAAACCTTTATGCCAGTTTCAAATGTAGTATTTAAATTTTGATTAGTATGGAAGATAACTAATCATTATTTTGGGAAATAAATTTATAATTCAAGATTCTTATAAATTCACTAAAAACTCTATAAGATTATATTTCGGGTAAGGGATTTACAAAAACGAAATTAATAACAAAAATGTTGATAGATTCTCAATTCAACCCCCTCATTAAAATTCTACAATGGCCAACATCTATGATATATCAAAAATATTTATAAGATATATTTATATAGGTATCATTTTTTTCATTATAGTTTGATGTAACACACAAGAAAAATAATTTAACATGAAATTCATTTATTTAAAATTGAATTCATTAAAATCATAAGTCGTTAATTTATACACTATTTAAAATAATTTCATCCACAAAATTATATTATTATGTAGAATCAAAATTACTTAATTTTATTATAATTATATCAATAGGATTCTATATATATTCTTTGAAACTATGAATCACCCATAGAACCTCTTCTAGGTTAGTGGCCAGGTTCCATAGAACATTATCTATTTGATCATGAATTTCAATTGGTTGTATCATATATGGTAGATCAAGTTCGTGTTTTATAGTTTTAAATTTCATTACATCTAAAGGGTTTTTGTAAAGATCCTCAAATTTTATGCATCAATCTCATTATATTTGTGAGGGAGAGGTGTTGGGTGTGTGAAGTGACAAGATACATCACCAATATTATAAAATATCTCATAGAGACCAATATGAATTATAGTCTTTGTAAAGATGTAAATAGGTGGAAAGATTTCTTTTTAATTTATTTTTTTAATTAAATCTCGTATATAATTTTTTTAAAATAAATGGATTCAAATAAAAAATTAAAATAGATACATGAAATTGAAATATAAATTTATAATATAAAGAAATGATTCTTTATAAATTAGTTTGAACATATCATAGAAGGGTATCTCTATAAATCCTCTACTCAACATCCTTGAGGTGTTTTGTAATCATGGGAATATAAATGGTTTTTGAAAGAAACAATATCTTCTTTCTTATTAGAATTTTGAGAACGGTATCCATTTTCAATGTATGAATCTTATTTTAGTGATTGAATAATGAATACAAATTTTAATTTTATTTATGTTCATTTATAATGGAACCCACTATATATTTAGTTTTTTTTAAATAAACCCAATATACACAGACATAATCAATGTGTTCACCTACCACCTCACAATCAATAGTTGTGACCATGAAATCCCCAACACACAATGTTTTATTGATCCAATGAAATGAAAAATATAAGACTCTTAAAATTTTCAAGCAATTTTAGTTGTACTATCAATCCTATAATAATGATAAAATAAGAAATTGTTTTATGAAGATAAAAAATTTTAAGAGTGAATAAGAATAAGTGACAATTTAATAAAAATGTTACTGGAATAATGTTTTAGGGAAACTGTATATTCCCACCAACATTGGGGTCTATTTATAGTTTCCTAATGGATAGAGAATTATTTCAGATTATTTAGGCATTGGATAAATCCACTTGGTTTGAGTTAATGAACTAGGTTCAACCCAATTTTTTTTATTATATTCATTAATTATATTTTATAGTTGGGGTGGAATCGACAAGACGATGAGTATAACAACAAATTCTATGGAACCTAGACTAGACATGTGGTCAATAATGTTCCCACAGGCTATCCAGTGGAACTAATAGGGAACCACAGTTCTATCATAATACCACTAGTCATCTAGTTCAATCCAAAGGGTAGCCACAAGATTATTCAGATGGAGGAATTGAAGAAGTTCATCCATGCTCCTCTTAAGACCCTAGTTTGGCAATGAAACATCATAAAATTCTATCGAAAATAGAAACATAGAAATTCATAAAATAAAATAGTTATAAACATATTTAGGTTTTTGGGAACATTAAAACGAATAAATAGATTGAGGTATAATATTTAATTATATTTTTATGATCATAAATAATATAGAAATTAATCACTATAATATTGGGATAAATCATTCTAACGGTTGAACCCAAAATAAATTTCCATAAATATTCAAAAAATAATCTAATAATTAAAAAATAATATTAATTTATTATTTCATTCATGAATGATTTAAAAAATAATATAAACAATAAATAAATTACAAAATGTACCCACCATTTTTTCTTAAAAAAAATAAAAACATAATGTTATAACAATCCATCAATAATTAAATTTCGAAATCATTAATTAAATGAAATAATTAATATAATTAAATATCTTTTTTGAGTTCTTAATTATAATCATTTAAGACATGATGATTCATTGATGTGAAAACTATTTGATCATATGATTATAAAAGAAATTAATTATGAAAATTCATGAAATTATAATAATTAATATGAATTGAAAATAATTTATAATATCCATTGAGAAACCCTAATACATCCATACCATAGATTTCATAATTTTGAACCCCATAATATAATTGAACAACATATTTGAGAAATCACACAATTCATTTCATCCCCTTTTTCCCCATTTTAATTATGATAAGTCACATTGATAAGGGTTAGGGAAATAATTCTAATGAATCCATAATAATATGATATCCATGTATCATATATATAAGATTCTAATCAAAATTTTTCTAACCCAAAAATTTCTATCCGGAGAGGTCCAAAATAAAAACTAATTAGACATATTGAATATATTAAACCTTCTAAATAATAAATAGTAAAATAAAAATTTCACATTCCATATGTTCAAAAAAAACACCTTCCTTAAAATTTGAGAGTGAAAAACAAATCAATATTTTTTAAAGGATAAGTGAAAAAATCATATTATGATTAAAAGTTTCCTGATAAATGTAATAATCTATGAATAGATTTATTTTTATAAAATAAATTCTCTCAATTAATTTATAGAATTGAATATTCAATATTCAATTAAATATATCAAATTTATTTTATGAGTGAATTTTTTTTAATGATATTCATCCATGATTAATAAAAAAAATATTATAAATTTAAATATTATAAATTTATATATTATAAAATTAAAAAATAGTATATGAATAAAAAACTTCCCAATTCAGTGCCTTCAATTGTATGATAATATTTTTCATTTCAATTGTAAAAACTACTAGAGTATAAATATGATTTTATAATCAATGTGTCGATTGAAGAATTAGCACATTATCTTTATAAACATAAATGATTTAAAATAATATTCTTCTCAATCAATAGATTAATTCAATGAATTTATTTTGGAGATTAATGGAAAAGTAAATAAAAATATAAAATAATAAATTAAACGGGAAAAAAATAAGGAGTGTGAAAAAAACTAGTCAGTAAATTCAAGATTTAAATAAAACAATTAAATGGATCAGTGATCCTAAGATAAAATTAATTTTTTAATATATATATATATATATCTTGAAAGATAAATTATAGAAATAAATTTATAGTTTAAAATATGTAAATAATTCAGTAAATATAAATATTAATATAAATCATACTTCAATAAATATCAATGATATAAATTTTAAAAGAGAGGAAATTCTATAAAAAAATTAATGAAAAATTGAAATTCAATATAAAATGAAAAATCATAGATCTTTTAATATGAAAAAATATACAATTTATTATAAAATAAAACATTGAAATTAGGATTTTAATTTTTATACTAAATGTATATAAATATGTTAATGATTTATAATTATGATATATAAATGACCTAATGATTATGGTAAAAAAAATATTTCAATTGAAATCATATTAAGATTATGAAAAAGTGATTGACCCCCATATTTTGATCATGAAAAATAAGAGGGTCTATCAGACATTGATAAACCATATTGAAAAGTTAAGAATATACCAATGAGTGTTTATAAATTAATTTTAAGAATTCATATTGAAAGATAATGATATTGTAAAAATTATTTTAACTATTAATAAAAAATTTTAATATTAAATGAAATATATCATTGAATAATTATAGAAAATTTATATTAGAAGAGGATTTTAAATCATAATAAAAATAAATAATTTAGATAGAACATTGAATAAACTTCATAAAATTATTCTCCCATTTAGTAACTATTTTAATCATAGAAAATATAATTACATGTATAAATGAAAAGTTAACAATGCATAAGAAATAAGAGGAACACATAGAAAAGAATAATATTCAAATTATCATTCTTCTGTAATGTTTTATTTTACAATTTTTGATATATATGATTTTTTTTGATTGAGGGTAATATAATATAGATTTAAAATAAAAGAAAAAAGCACCCAACATTATGAAAATAAGAGGGAATTGAATAAAGGTAATGATTGTATAGTGGGAATATTGTAATAACCCACTATTCCCCAGTATTTAAATTGTAAAAATTTAGTGGTCATAGTATTCATAGGGATCAATGTGTATTATTCAGGGTGTTATCAAAAAACTACACAGTTCTAATAATCGGTTCCACCGAAACAGTGGCAGCATCATGGTCGCACCGTCACAGGGGCATGGCTATGGTAGTATTGCTATGGTGGCAATATTATAGTAACACCATTTACGGTGGCACCGTTTTTTCCACTAAAAGGTGTTAGACCTCTTCCCCAGTTCCATGCTTTCCCAGTTTCTCCCATGTTACTTGATATTTATCCTTTTAATGTAAATTTATCCACTCAGGGTTTTCCATCGGTCTATCTATATCATTTTTAAGGGGAATTATTAAATATCAATTAATTCCAGCATGTGAAACCACCAATCTACATGTTCGATCCATGATATGACTTTTAAGTGCATCGATATGCTCTCCTTGATTTCTGTATGTGGGGTTTTCTTAAGCTAAAATCCTCTCTTCATTCTTCCTTTTTTGTTTCTCTTAGTGCACCTAGATACTTCCTATGGTGACAAGTCATGAACCTATGTTGTATCCCTTCCCACTCATCCTTATAGTTTTTATTATATAACATGAAATCCCTTGTTCTTGACATGAGAAGGAAATTTGATCATTGTTTTTCTGGGTAGAGATTTTATTTTGATTCTATTTAAAGTGTGCATCATGTGGTGTGGGAATATTAATCGTTACATTAATGAATCTATGTGTAGTCTTACTGAAAAGATAGTTAAATAATATTATATTATGATCAAAGACAACTCGCATAAGTAAAATAATGGTCATGGTGTAGCGTGATTTTTGATCAATTTTTATATCTATTATAATTGATTATTTTTACTAATTGTTGTGGTTTTACTTCCTTATAGAAATTACGACAGTTGGTGGTCTTTCCTTTCACACCAGTGACACTATTTTTTTCATTATGATGATTTAAAAAATTGATGTTACTTGGAATCTGATTAATTACACACACTTGTTTAAATAATAGTATAACTGAGGATTAAACCTATTTTATGATCACCCCAATAACATTTAAGTGGAAATTAAATAACCCTTTGTACAAAATGTTGATATTATTTGGTTTGATGGTTGTTGTAATTTTTTGTGTGCTCTAGTTAGGGTATTGTGGTTTTTTGTTCGGGGTGTTATGGGTGGTATTGTTGTCTAAGTCTGAGATATTTATTGATCAAGGAATGTATAAACTTGTAGGCAGTTGTAAATTCCTTGATGTGTTGGTGTCTCAGACTGAGATATTGATTGATTGTGGAATGGATAAACTTTTAGGCTTTGTAAATGTACTTAGTATTTTCATTTCTCAACCTCATTGATTTATTGATTGTGGAATGGATTATCTTATTGGCCGCTAGGATGCCATTCTATTGTGTTGTGGTAGTGAATCGATGTCTAGTAGTGGGACTACAGTATGGCTGTGGACTTGTTATGCACTGGGACTACATTAAAGATGGTTTTTGGATGCGGGGATTTAGGGCTTGGTTTTTGTAGGAGGAAATGGTGGTCTTACATTGACGAAAGATAATTGATATTAGTTGAATGGGGAAGTGTAATGGGATTTTAATTCATGTCACGTGTTGATGTGAAATGGGACTACAATTCTAGTTTTTGTTTGTTGTGATGTGGGACTGTAGTTTGGTTTTGTCGGTTTCTTTGGGTTGTTACAGTTTTTATTTTCTCATTAGTGTTTGTATAAATTAAGTTAATCCCCTTAAATAAATAAATAAATGGAAATTTTAAAAATGGAGTTTGGGTTTATGATTGGCGGTGGTTGTTGTATGGTTGTACATATCACCAAAATCGTTGGGGAATGGGATTGTGTTCTATTAATGAGAGACCTAGAGGTTGGGTAAGTGTTTTCCTACCTATATTCATATATATTGTAGTTACATATGTTTCTAAATTCTCCCCTCCCTTTTCTACACTATGTTACGAAAATCTTAATCTCATGAGGGAGGGTGTAGTTCCAAACATCACCATGGGCGGATGGATGGATGGTTACTGATTTTCATCTTTTCACCATCCTCAAGATCTTGCGGCTCAAACATGTTCGAGAGTGATTTAATGTTTTGAGGCTTACCATAATCCATGATTTTCTGGAGAGGTGTTTTTTTGGACTATGGGCTTAGGTGTTTCCAAGGAAAGATTTTTTTTAAAGTATCATTGGGAAGTAGATCAGGTGTCTACAAGTATGTTGTGGGATTGTTGAGGTACATGTTTATTCAGTGTGGAAGTGCTTTTTATGGTCCAAGTGTATGTAGGCATGGCTATGTGTGGTTTGATGCCCATGTGTGTGCAGTTTGGTTTTGGTAGGTGGACTGCGTGTGGGAATAGTGGAAATGTCATTATGTCATATCTTTAGGAATGAGAAGTTAACCAGTGGGAAATTGGTATGTGGGGAATTAGTATTCTCCTTTACATTTGCATGATTAGGTTTAGTTTCCCTACTAAGTATAATTTTATTCTCACCCTATGTATGTAAAACTGTTAATAGGTTTCTAGGAGGACATTGAGGATCATGATATACTATACATTCTCAACGTCAGTATAGTGGATGTTTCAATTTAGTTTCCTTATTTTTTTGGTACATTATTTGGGAGATTTTTCTTACCATGTATCAGTTTTACTATTAAACATGCATGTTTGAATGAATTCTTGAAATTAATTTAACTTTAGTCTTTGGTGTTGCTGGAATTTACCGTCATATCTCCCAATCTTGTTCAATAAAATGGTAATTCCTTATATTGATGTGAGATTATATACCCTTGATGATAGTCATGACATTAGGTCCTACTGATGGCAGGACTCAGGGGGTCATTATCTCTGCTTCAGTTTAAGGATGGTAGGGCATGGAATATTTCTATGTCATTCATCATCATGGATAACATGTGTTGGGACAGAATGGTATCAGATGTGGAGGATGAGGGATATGATGGTGTTCAGGGTTTGGAATAGTGAGGATTGCATGGGATGGCCAGGAAAAAGTGTTAGGAAATTTTAGTGCGTGAAATATGATAGGGAAGAGAGGCTAGGACACATTATTTTTTGGCCCTCCATGATCTAATAAATGGACTTAAAACCTACTGAACAACCAAGTGAGTAAACAAAAATTTTTGGGTAGAGACCACATGAAATGTACATTTATCATAATATCTTTTTTTCTTATGTTTCTTGGGTGTTTTGGAAATTAAAATAAAAAAAAATTTAAAAAAATTATAGTTATATTTTTTTCCACACTACTCGGGCATATGGGTTTCATATTTTCATTTTCATATATGGTACACAGGAATCATCCATGGGCATTGTAGGAATTCACAGCCAAGCATATTGATCTGATTGATCAGTGGAGGGAAGATCGAGTGGTGGAGGATCACCAGTGGAAGAAAATGTGTTGTATCTTCCAACGACAGTCTATGGGAAAGTACAAGGGAAACATCTCAGTCATGGGTGATAGAGATATAGCTCAAGGAGTTGGTGATCACATTCATCTTGATCTAAGATCCAAAAGAGTACAGGGTTTCGCTGGCCATGATCAAGATGCCATGAGTGACTCATCATTGGTGGATTATTTACCTTAGGGAGGAGAAGGAAGCTTAGGTTTCATGGGCTTTCTTTGAGAAGTATTTTTTGTCATAATTTCATTCATACATGATGAACACCGAGGAGAGGCATGATATTCTCTCCCATTAGATTGATAGATTGTTGGTGAGGGATTTGGAAATCATGTTCAAGTACCTACTTAATTTTTATGCAGACCACTTTCTGGATGATGAGTAATGGGCCAGCCTCTTGGAGGAGGTGCTCAGACATTCTATTCAGTATGATGTTACTTCCATTACTCTAAAAATATACCAAGAAGTCCACAAGAATGATGAATTGGTGGGGAGTATTCAAACAGTAGGATGTGTACCACAAGAAGTGATCCAATATAGTTCATTAAATGGAAATTCAATCTACAATAGGCCTCTATTGTCAGGACCTTCCAGGTTTCATCTATCAGCGAGTAGGCCTCAACAGTTCCAGTTTCAATCACATGATCCACGACCATTATCAACAGGTCTAGGACCAAGATTATTTATCTATGTCAACTGGGAAAATACTCAAAATCATTTTCATATCTGATTGCATAAAATTGGGGGTGGGTAGGTTCAACTCCAACCTTAGCAGCAGTAGTTTCCATCCAATCCCATACAACATTAGGAACATCGAGCTCCTTTTCCACCATGGTTGGATATCACCAGAGGAGGACAACCTTAGGACCCTCTTTATAGACCTCAACCCGGGTATGGTTTCAGAGGCGGTCGATAGGTGAGATGTAGTAGTGTTGGGCATGGTTAGTTTCACACCACAGAGAAAGTAGTTCTAGCTGGACCTAATGTTTTTTGAGGTACGATTAGTTTTTTTGGTAACATTTCTATTGATTTCTTAGATTCAAGATCTTCACAGTTCTTTTTTTCACAAAGCCTAGCCCATGTAATGTGTCTAGACATATTGATACATTCCATGCCCTTATTGTTGTGTACGTCGCTTGGAGGTTACACCATCTTGGTTGATGTATGTTGAGGATGTGGACTGATGTTGGGGTCGCATTAGTCCAGCAGGGATCTTATTCTACTACAAAAGAAGCCATATGATGTCATCCACGGAATCATCTAGATTATTTATATATAGGATGTTATCGACTTCTTTTTTGAGAAGGGTCGTGTTCTTAGATATGGGTGAGCAGTGTGTGGTTTTTATTTGCGAATAGGGTTTCTAAGTGGGTATCCTGTGTGTGGATGGCCTTCTCACCTTATTATTCTAGATGTTAGTGAAATCAGAAGACACTGTGATGTTGGATGTTCCATGTAATTTCAATGAGTTCATGTATTTCTTCCCCAAAGATGTTTTCACACTACCCCCTCTACATGCTTTTGAGTTTGGGATCGACTTAAAACATGGTGCCCATCTGATTTTGATGGATCCCTGTCAAATGGTGCATTATGAGTTGCGGGAGTTGCCAATTGAGGTTAATGACCTGATGAATACAGGTTTAATCGAACCATGTATGTAACCATGTGGTGCTCTATTTTTTCCATAATGAAGGAATACAGTGGTTTTAGGTTGTACATAGACTACTAGAGACTATATCAGGTAACATTCAAGAACAGTTCCCCCTCTTGAGGATCGACAACCTTTTTGACTAGTTGAGGGAAGAAGGTTGGTTATCTATGAACAACATGCAATTTAGATATCGCCTGGTGAGGTTGAAGGAGGGTTTAATCGCAAAGAAATTATTTAGATGTAGATATAAGAACTTTTTGTTCATTGTTATGTCATTCGGTGCTGCGAACTCAACAACTATGTTACTGGGACTCAAGATCTCTATATTTTATGAGTATCTAGACTAGTTTGTGTTAGTGTTCATAGAAGACATCATGTTATTCTCGCTATTAGAGTAAGATCATCCCAATCATCTAAGGACAATTTTGGTGGTCTTCAGAAACCACCAGATCTTTATTAAGATGTCCAAGAGCATGTTCTAGACATAATAAGTGAACTTCCATGGACACATGGTGTCCCTAGAAGGAATTGTAAAGGGCCAGTAAATGGTTGATTTTTTTTCATGGGTAGCATCCAATAATGTGGAAGTGTTTTGTTGTTTCATGGGTCTAGAATGTTACTATTGGAGGATTGTACTTGAATTATCTCGAGTTTCACTTCCATTGATGTTGTTGGCGCCAAAAATGTGGCCTGAAAGGAAGGAATGAAAAAGACAGCCGGCGCGCTGCCTCGCGAAGCACAGCCGCGAAGCACAGCCGCGAAGCCCCGCCGCGAAGCGTCCCAACCTTGGCGGCCCCGTGAAGCTCCAGATGCGGTAATCCTCCGCGAACCGGTTTGACATTCGCGAGCCGCCGCGAAGCACCGGAGGCGGTAATCCTCCGCGAACCCGTTTGACGTTCGCGAGCCGCCGCGAAGCCCCGAAGGCGGCGCGCGAGCCCTGCTTCGCGGCGCCCCTTCCCTATAAATACTCGACTCCCCCTGAGTCCCGAGGACGGACAATCCGACCTTTCAGCTTCTCCTCTCCCGAATCGTGAAGCACGCTTTGCCCTGGGAATCATGAGCTCCGCGAGGTATTTCTACTTCGCGAGACGACTCTGATTTGTTTCGTTTTGAGCCCCTCTTTCGAGAGGGATTCCCTTCGCGAAGCTCAAGGGCGTTCGCAAAGGAAGGGGATTCCCAAGGGAACCCGGGCAGCCGCGGAGCACTTGTGCTTCGCGAAACACCCAACCCATATGAGTGATCCCTATGCTAAGGCAGGATCGCACCACTTCGCGAAGTACATTGCTTGGCAGGACCCTGCTTCGCGAACCATTCCTTCTTCGCGAGGCAGTGCTCCGCGAACACTGTTCCACTTCGCGAAGCACCTCCCACCCCCACCTATGCCCCATGCTAAGGCCAAGGCACCCCACTTCGCAAAGCACACTCCTCTTCTTAGCGATTCCTCTTTCCGTGCGACCCTCCAGGTTTGCACGATGTGATTTCAAAGTCCCATGGACAACACCTCCCGTAGCGTTGCTTCGCTTAATGCTTCTTCGCATAGGCATGCTAACGGCTATTGCTTCTTCGCATAGCCACGCTAACGTGGACCCCTCGATGGTTCGTCCCACGACCCCCCTTTACCATGGAATTACCGGCACCTTCCCTTCCCCAAGGACCAGAGGGTACCGGTTATGTAAGCCCTAGGGGTGTGGAGTGAACCCACCTCGTCCGAGCTGCAGGACGTTAAACTGCCAAGCACCACGTCCTCAACACATGACGTTAAACTGTGACCCAACCTCGTCTCCCTCACGAAGGGTCCCCCCAGCTCGAACAATCATTACACCACTCGTCTCCACGGGAATGGAACTCTTCCGCACATGGAATGAGATCCTCCTTGTCGGAGTGGTGTATGTTCGCAGGGGAAGGGTCGCCTCAGAGCGTAAGTCCCTAACCTTTGGTACGGATGATTGCACCCGTGCATCTCGGTACTTCCCCACTACCAAGGTCAGTGGAGGACGTGATAGGGAACGAGGCACCTCCCATCGTCGGACCAAGGTCCATCTTTCCCGCGCTTTGTCGCGCCATGGGCCTCCATCCTGGAGTAAGTCCCAACACCATGGGCCGCCCAACGCGTAAGCCCCTCTTCGCTTCTCACGGACGCACCCTTCACGACGTGATCGTCAGGTCCATGCAACCTCTTGTTTCTGACACCGAGCATGACTCATGTGGGCTTAGAGTGAGCACCGACCCTGACAAACCCCGTCTGAACTACGAGGTCTTTGATCCATGTCATGGCATGGTAAGTAGGAAGCCTCTACGAGGTTCAAGCCCACCCGTCTTTCACGTCGGGTTTCACCCCCGTCCAGCACGACGTTAAACTGCAATTCCGGTCCAGTGGTAAGCCATTGCGACCCACCCCTCCTGAACTACGAGGTCTTTGATCCATGTCAAGGCATGGTACATAGGAAGCCTCCACGAGGTTCAAGCCCACCAATAGTGGACCAAGGTCTACTTTCACGTCGGTTTACCGGCGAAACCCATCTGAACTACGAGGTCTTTGATCCATGTCAAGGCATGGTACGTAGGAAGCCTCTACGAGGTTCAAGCCCACCTGTCGCTCCTTCACGTCGGGTCCCATTCTGGTCCAGTGGTAAGCCATTGCGACCCACCATCTGAACTACGAGGTCTTTGATCCATGTCAAGGCATGGTACGTAGGAAGCCTCCACGGGGTTCAAGCCACATTGCTCGGTCGTTCATTCACGTCGAGTTTCACCCCCATCCAGCACGACGTTAAACTGCACTCCGGTCCGGTGGTAATCCATTGCAACCCATCCATCCTGAACTACGAGGTCTTTGATCCATGTCAAGGCATGGTACGTAGGAAGCCTCCACGAGGTTCAAGCCCACCAATAGTGGACCATGGTCTACTTTCACGTCGGTTCACCGACACACCCACATGTCGTTCATTCACGTCAGGGTTCACTATGTCCAGCATGACGTTAAACTACAATCTGGTCCAGTGGTAAGCCATTGCGACCCAGTCCAGCATGACGTTAAACTACAATCTGGTCCAGTGGTAAGCCATTGCGACCCAACCATTTGAACTACGAGGAATTTGATCCATGTCAAGGCATGGTACGTAGGAAGCCTCCTAGAGGTTCAAGCCCAACTCCCCTCGGACCAAGGTCCAGCTTCACGTCTGTTTACCGGCACCATCCCGAACTACGTGGACTTTGATTCCCTGCCACGGGGATACGTAGGAAGCCTCTTCAAGGCTCAAGCCCAACTTCACTATCGCCCCCCCTGCGATGGTCCCATTTCATTCTCATCCGTCTCCGCTAGACGTTAAACTCGCGACATACCCTGTGTTGAACACGGGAAGCTGAGGAAAACCTCAGATACGTGTCTATGACATGTAATTCCCCGTGCTCGATGTGGGATGCCTCGGGCTTCCACGTCCTCGAGAAGCCTTGTAATCAAGGATAACAGACAGACATGCCAGGTACCCCAGCATCCAGACATGCTACTGATGCCTCAACTTGACTACTCCCCTGACCGAAGGATGCTGCCCTGACTGGACCCTTTGGAATGTCCCGACAGAAGCAGTGTAATTAACCGGTGTCCATGAAAACATGGCACTGGGAAGAGTTTCACGAACTACGTATTAAATCTATAAGGGAGACCCGGACTAGGTGACGAGTTCTGGGGAGGAATCCACGGAAGGAAGAACCGACATCCCATCATCCCGTTTCGATCAAGGAGAAGACGTACCTGAACAAGGAACGAATGCCGCCCGCCTTTGGAAAGCGGGAATGCGGGGCAACAAAGCCGCGCGTCCCCCCCTGACGGACGGATGCGCGCGCGCCCCGGCGAAAGCGTCGGAAACAGAAATGGTGAACCCGACGTGAAATTCTTCTCCTCAGCCTGGAGATTAGTAGCGTTCGAGACACCAGTAGATTGACGTGTCACTGGATTCAGATATCTGTTGCCTGGTCCCGCCAAGCAAATGGCGGGCCTGTCATGAAACTCACCAGCAGTCGGGGTAGTAGAACGTGGGGCACTCCGCTCTACAGCGTGTTGGCGTGGATCCTTCTCACAGAAGTGGAGGATGGAAGAACGCTGGGGCACTGGCTGTCAATCCTTTTCCTCTCAGTACTGATGAGTTGATCCCTTCGCTTGCCAGGAACCAGGTTGCTATTTCAGAGATGCGGTCACCATCCGTTCCTCGCCCGCGTAGGGGCAGGGGCAACACCACGACGGCCACTCCACATGGCGCCACCACCGCCACGACGGCTGCCACATCACGGAATACGGGATGTCCACGCCCCTTTTCCCCATCAGAGGTCATCCAACGAAGGGTGATCAACAGCCTCGTGCGCAGGTACGAGGAGGAAGGGGTCATCCCGACCAGGGATATGGCCCGCTTGGACCTGGAGGTCTCCAGGCCCCACCGTCAACGCCGCCCTAACAGGCCGCGCAGGGAGCCCCTGCTCCCCACCCAGACATTCAACCGTTTCGGGAGCCTATCTCCGGAACGCCTTGACGACTCTTCGCCTTACGCTGAAGAGGCAGGCGCTATTCGGCTATGTCCGCTCAGGGCCCCGACCCAGGGCCCCCAGGCGAGAGCTCCTGTCCGGCCACATCAGTGCCATCGTCCGGCCCCGCAGGAAGAGCGGGCAGACTACGTCCCTGCACCATCTGCACCGGCCCGCCTGACCCGACGTCAGCGCCGGGCCCGGGCTGAGGATGCTTGCCTAGGCGCGTCCACGTCGACAGCTACAGTGGCCCGAGCCACCGCCGACGTACATTATGAAGTCCCCGCGTACATTGAGCAGGGGCACCCCTTCGCCCAACCAGGGTCGAGACCCCAACCGCCCACGGGAAGGCTGGGATGACTCTCCGGGTTGCAGGCCCAAGTAGCGATCGCCGCGAGCTAACCCGCGGTGATGCCACCCCATACGGAGGTCCTCCCCGTACCACTACTCCACAGAGCGTGGGCCTTCCCCGCTCTGAGGTTTGTCATGGAGGCATGCCTCGTGCTACCCCCATCCTGCAGGAAGACCTGCCCCGTGGTAGTGATGCTCAGCGCGGAAACATTTCCCACGCCCGCTGTACGGGGTATGGGGTCCATCCTTCTGAAGGCACCGTCCATCCGGTCCTTCTCCAACGTTGGGGCCCTCCCTACATCCTCTCTGCGACTGGTGAAGGTCCTCCTCACCCCAACAACTCAAGGAGTGAAGGTCAGCCTCGCTCCACTCGCATCGACCATGGAGGCCTTCCCCATGCTCCTGCCAGTTCCAATAGAGGCACCACCCGCATGGGTACTGTTCATGGAGAACCTCCCCATGTACCCTTCGACATCTGCCCTGGTGCCCCTCGCACCCCGGCTGTCTCGAGTGGGGGCCCTCTCCGCCACGGCACCAGCGCCGCCCCAAGGCTACATGATAGGGGTCAACCCTGTCCCGAAGAGCCACCCAGGGGCAGAAGAGCGGGTCGTCGCCGCCACAAGAAGAATCCTGGGAAGGCCCAAGCGGAGATCAAACCTGCCCGCTTCTCCGATTCGGAAGCGTAATGCGATTCAGCGATGGAACCCTCTCCCAGCTCCTCCGTATCAAGGACTGGGGCAGGAACCAGACGCGTCAGCCTCGTTCTCCCAGAATTTGAGGTCCACCGGATTCCCGTATCTCTCCGCAGGTACATCCAGGAGGAAGAAATCCTGGGAATTCCGCAGGTTTCGACCGCGTAGTCACCGCCATCGTCACCCGAAGCACCCTCTACCTCCACTCGGGATCACGAGGAGCTGTTTTGGGGGTCAATGGCGGTAGAGCCACGACATGACCGGACACCGGTAACGGCGATTCCTGTACCCGAAGCAGTGGCTGTTAGCCCGTCCTATCGTGACATTGTGGTCAGGTCACCTCGCTCTTCAGAGGAAGGCCCAGAATTTGGTGGCCAGTCTGCTCGCTCGCCGTATTCTCCACCGCTGAGTTTGCTATCCCAGAGGTCCGCCTCGGTACCGCTACCGGTCCCTCAGACGCCCCCGGTTGATGAGTGGGGTAATGTAGGGCTGAACCCCGAGGACGAACCCAGGAGCTTCTGGAGTATTCTTGCAGCGGACTATTTCCCAGAGAAGTTCTGGCCCACGGCGGCGCTGAATTTTCGCATACCCGAGTCGCTTACCCCTGAAGAAGTGGGATGCTTTTGTCGAACCCTGTGGGCGACGCACTTCCGCCTCCGCTGTGAACGGGTAGTGTACCCCAGGAGTCGAGAGCACTTCGAGGAGATTGGCAAACAATGCCGCCTGATTGATGCAGCAGCGCTCCTTGTGGCCCAGCACCCCGAGTCGCCCGGTCACCAGAGTGCCCTCCAACGAAAATGCGTTCAGAGTTTCAAGGCACTCCGCAAGATCATCAGGGAAGCCACCCCCCATGTGCAAGTTCGTGGCTGGGGACACTATGCTGCCCTTCTGTTCGATCCTATTCGACGACAACCCGATTCGCTATGCGACATCGAGGACATGCCCTCGAGAGGAATCACGGTCCACATGGCCGACATTGTGGACATGGAAGACGAACTGGAACTCCTTGATGGATACTTTCCCCCAGAGGGTGCACCGCCACTACTCGACCCATCAGGGAGAGTCACCCGTCAGCAGAGGAACCTTCTAGGCCTGCCCGTACCCACCGAGTCGCTGGTACTCGGTCGAAACACCGGCAAAGGTAAAGAGCACGTCGGAACCGTCAAGCACTCCGACCCGTCCACCTCTGTGCAGAAAACGGACGAGGATCCTGAGAAGGCCACGTTGCGCCAGCAGCTCGCTGAGCAGAAGAGGCTGGTTGACGAACTCTTGGCTGAACGCGCCACGGAGGGACGACCGGACTATGGAAATCCCAGGCCGGGGCAGCAGGGGCTGGAACAACTTCCCCCCGGTGAGATGCCTCCGGGCAACCCTGATCATGCTGCTGCCGCGGACAGGGCGGAAGCCGGAACATACAGTATGAGGGCGCGATATGTCTCGCCAAACCCCCCTGAGCGACGGGGCAATCTGGAGAATCCAACCCGGGTTCCCCCAGTCGCCCAGTAGGTCGTCCAGCTAGTTGACCCACGAGCGGCCGAAGCCGTCTACCGTGTTGAAGAACCTGGCAATGCGCTTGTGGTTAGGGATCCCCGTCAAGACAGGGACCCCCACCCGGATGACCTTATTGCGGCACTCACAGCCCGCCTCGAGGCGTTGGAAACACGGCAGGTGGCGGTCCCACCGGATGGCAAGCCTTATCCCGCGTGGGTGGATGATATGCCCGCGCCTCCGGGTTTTGGGAACCCCACCTTCTCGCCGTTTAACGGGACAGGGGACCCACCCCAGCACTTGGCTCATTTCTCTTCCAGGTGTGGCCCCATGCTGGGGACCCCGGCTCAGCAAGAAGCCGCTAAGCTCCGATGTTTTGTACAGACATTGGAAGGTCCAGCATTCGTCTGGTACAGCCAACTCCCTATCGGATCAGTGACCGGTTGGGAGGATCTTCGCCGGCAGTTCTTATACCAGTTCAGCTCCACCACGCGAAAGACCAGCATTGCGGACCTCTTCAAGTGCAAACAGAGGCCAGATGAGCGGGTTGCAGACTTCATCGCCCGGTGGAAAGGACTTACGTATTCCCTCGATATTCCACTGACTCAGGAGCAATTACTGATGATGTGTGTGGGGAACGTCAAGACAGAGCTGGTACCCTCCTTGATTACCCAGAACTACCCTGGAGGGTTCAGAGATTTCTCGGATAAGGCCCAGCACCTTGAGGAGGCCCTGTAACAGGCTAGTCAGGCACGTTTGCTGCCCCCTATGATCCCAGCCAGGAGGGCCGCCAGGGCTGAACCTGCCGCGGTGGCTCAAATAGAAGCCCCGAGGCAGCTGGAATTGCTACCGGCAGCACCACCCCCGCAACACCGCAGAGGTCCTCCACCTCAAGCGCAGGCTCCTGCCCAGCAGCGACCGCCTCAGAACCGACAGGTTCCCCCGCGCAATGCGCCACCGCCACCTAGGCGAGACAACCAGGCGCCGCCTCCTCAGCAGGCCCCTTCGGCCCCTCGACAGGACCAGGCCCCCAGGGCTCCTTACCCGGAAAGAAAGTACCATACCTATTCGTTCAACGAAAATCAGGTCCCTGGTTACTTCCGAAGTGCTCTAGAGCAAGGGATCGTGCGTCTGCCTGAGTGCAGAAGGCCGGCCGAGGCGCATCTCACCGATCACCCCAACTACTGCCCTTATCATCGGATCCTGGGTCACACCCTCAAGCGATGCTATGTGTTTAAAGACTGGCTTCAGGACCAGGTCAACAACAACATAGTCAAGTTGGGCCCAGCGCCAGCACAAGTGGGAGGCGTCTTTGCGGGATCAGAAATCGGCAGCGACCGCGAAGGTGAGTGGCAGCAGGTCCCTAGCCGCGGGTCCCAGAAATACGACAACTGGATGGCTCGAAACACCGTCGTCCGTGCCCAGGGTATCATTCGGGCACACCTGAAGCAGTCAGAACCTTCAGAAGAAGTAGTCGGTGCCTCAGCATCGTCTTCACAGTCGACCTCCGCCCAAAAAGGCAAGCAGCGGCGACGCAAGAAGAAGAAACGTGCACCGCCAGTGCCGTCGTCATCCCGCACTCTTGGCGACTTTATGCCCCCCGAAATGGGCATTCCTCCCAAAATCCGCCCAGCGGTGGATGACTCTTCGAGTGACAGTCAAGGGTACGCTTCGGTTAACACCGTGGAGCTGGTAAAGCCCTATATGACCCCCGACGAGGGGGAACCCCAGGCAGACCGCCCCAATGTTTCCAGCCGATGTCAACGTCAGCGGAATCGCAATCGCGCCGGTCATCGAGGTACGTCAGCGGGCACTTGTGACCAAGCCGTGCACGCTACCGAGACCAGGCAGCAGGCTCAGTGCAGATCTCAACATGCGCAGACCCATCCAACGTCCTCGGCTCTACCTCCACCATCGTTCGTGCTGCTGGATCGGGGGGAGCCGCCTCGTTCGTATCATAGCCAGTCTTGCCCGGCAACAGGCCAGCCTCCGCTGTCCGATCTTAGCCCGGCGACTACTCTTCAGGCTTCTACTGGTAGGAAGCAAGATGTGCCCAGTACTAGTTACTCGCCGGTTCAGCCAGCCGGACCCGCTGTGCATCCAAATGCCGAACGACCTCCTGTAAGCAGAGGTTCGCGTTTGGCACGAAAGTACGATGTCCTGAAGCATCTGGCCGGCATCCCGGCGAGGCTTTCCATCCTCGAGGCCCTTTGCCTGTCATCTGAAATGCGCGAGGCACTTGCCGAGGCCCTAAGGAGCCCCCTCCAGTTCGAGACGGAAGTGGCAGCTGCGGAAGCCTTCCATACCGAGACGATTGAAAACGCCGAATGCCAGGCGGTTATCTCGTTCTCCGGTGAAGATGAGGACCCCCCTATACAGGGGCACATTCGCCCACTGTATATCACTGGCCACTTCAATGGTGTGGAAGTCCGCCGATGCCTCATTGATACGGGTTCTGGGATCAACCTAATTCCGACCCGGACGCTGCGAAAGCTGGGTCTGTCCGAAGGTGATTTGACTCCCTCTGACCTCAGGATCCAGGGGTACGACAGGACAGAGCAAACCCCGGTCGGCAAGATCCACCTGAAGACCCAGTTCGGTGGCTTAATTTCCAGCACCGAGTTCATGGTTGTTTCTCAGGACACCGCCTACAACGCATTGATGGGTAGGCCATGGCTCCATCTGCATGCAGTGGTCCCCTCGTCGTATCACCAGTGCCTTAAGTACTCGCTCAACGGTCGAGTAGGCGTGCTCCAAGGAGACGCATCCCCTTTCACTTCTTGTGAGGCCCGCTATCTGGATGCGGGTTATTACAAAAGTAAGGACAAGCAAATCCTGGTCAGCGAGGATGAGCCCGCCCCGATCACAAGTGATCCCTGGGCGAGCCTGGACGACGCCTACATCCTCCCGATCCACCGGTTGGAGGCCACAACCCCCGACATGGGACAATTTTTCGTTGTTTCGGGTACGCAGGGAAGGCATGTTCCCGTGTCCAAGCGACGACGGAGAATCACCTCGTACTCTTACATCAACCAGGCTCGGGTCATCCCGGAACCTCCTACCCCTGTACGGTACCGGGACGTCAAGCTGATGACAACGGCGGTGCGCCATACGTGTCTATTCCGCCGGGCTGCAATTAACCGACTCAGGCTGACACGTCACCACTGCTTTGATATCATCAAGTGTGGCCCCTTAGGCCGAAGGCCAGATGGGATAGGATCAAATGCATTCATTGCTATGGTCTCGACGACAAGTAAGTCTCCTGATGTGATGACCGCTGCTGCCCAAGCCGGCACCAGCTGCCCCTCAGGTTTTGAGATCCCAGAAGTATCTTCTGTAGCGGGAAATCCCCCCACGGCTGGGGAGGAAGACTTGGAGGATGCTCCCCCAGCCTTTGAAGAAGGCGTCTCTACCACGGTCGATGAACTGGTACAGGTGAACCTTGGTAGCGAGGCAGATCCAAGACCCACATGCAGTAGTATATAGACTTCCTCAAACAACACCGCGATGTGTTTGCCTGGAGTTACGATGAGATGCCAGGGCTGGATCCCCAAGTGGCCGTCCACCGTCTGGGCCTCCCAGCAAAACATCGTGGGTTCAAGCAGCCTCCCAGGAAAATGCACCCATCTCATGGTGCTATGGTTGAGGCCGAAGTTGACAAGCTTATCAAAGCCAACTTCATTAAGGAGGTCCAGTACCCCAAATGGCTCACCAACATTGTGCCGGTCAGGAAGAAGAATGGGCAGATCAGAGTCTGCATCGACTTCCGCGATCTCAATCACCACTGCCCAAAGGATGACTTCCCACTCCCAGTGACGGAGCTGTTGATTGACGCCACGGCCGGGTTCCAAGCCCTCTCTTTCATGGATGGGTATTCCGGGTATAACCAGATCCGGATGGCCCCCGAAGACGAGGAGTCCACTACCTTCAGGGCTCCCCAGGGTACCTTTTGCTACCGGGTAATTCCATTCGGTTTGAAAAATGCAGGTGCCACTTATCAGAGGGCCATGCATCGCATATTCAAACCGATCCTCGGGACATTGGTGGAATTCTACGTGGATGACCTTGTAGTCAAATCACGCCAGCGCCAGCACCATCTCAAAGACCTTGAGAAAGTGTTCGGTTTCCTCCGTTCCCGTCACCTGAAGATGAACCTGCTGAAGTGTGCCTTCGGAGTCACCTCCGGGAAGTTTCTGGGCTTCATTGTCAGATACCGAGGTATCGAGATCGACCCGGAGAAGATCAAGGCCATCAGCCAAATGCCTCCCCCGAACAACATTCGGGAGCTTCGAGGCCTGCAAGGCCACTTAGCCTATATACGCCGATTCATTGCGAATTTGGCTGGCAAGTGTAAGCCCATTTCCCGGCTCATGAAGAAAGACGCTGCCTACGAATGGGATGAGGAGTGTCGGGCCACCTTCGAGGAAATCAAGCAGTATCTGCTCCAACCTCCGGTCTTGATGCCACCCGTCTCTGGAAAGCCACTGGTCCTTTACGTGACCGCCCTGAAGAGATCCCTCGGCACGCTGCTCGCCCAGAAGAATAACGAGGGCACTGAGAACAGTCTATACTATCTCAGCCGCATGCTTCTCGATACGGAGGTCAGATACTCCCCTATCGAAAAGAGCTTCCTTGCGCTCGTCTTCGCTGTGCAGAAGTTGCGGCACTACCTGCAACACCACGAGGTACAATTGATCTCTCGGGTAGATCCGCTGAAGTACATCCTGAACCGCCCCATGCTGACTGGCCGACTAGCACGGTGGGCGGTGATTCTCCAGCAATTTGATATCAGGTTCGTTCCTCAGAAGGCCGTTAAGGGACAAGCATTGGCTGACTTTTTGGCTGCCCATCCAACCTCCGCGGATCAATCCGTGGACCTGGATTTTCCCGACGAGACGATCCTCTCAGTCGATCATGCTGCCCCATGTTGGCAAATTCATTTCGACGGTGCCTCCCGGAGCCCCACCGGTTGAAGGCTCAATGACCCCAAGCTCAACAAAGTGGGTCTGGGCATTGTTTTCATTACCCCGGCGCAAGCCATCCTGCCGTACTCGTTCCTGCTGTCAGAAGGTTGTACAAACAACGGGGCAGAGTACCAGGCTCTCATTACCGGCCTCGAGTTGGCCCTTGAGATCCATGTTCCCCATCTACATGTGAAGGGAGATTCCGAGCTGGTGATCAAACAGGTTAATGGAGACTACGTCGTCAGGAAGCCAGAGCTTGCACCGTTACTGGTGTACACCCTCCTCCTAATGGCCCAGTTCTCTCCTCGGCCAGAGGTTACCCATGTCCCAAGATCGCAGAACGGACAAGCGGACGCCCTGGCTGGCTTAGCCGCGTCGCTCGCAGAACCCGAGCAAGATGATTTGGTCATACACAACGCCCACCAGAGAGTCATTGCTCCCGTCACCCAAGAGGACCGTGATAGCCTGCGGGTAAGTCATCTCACCGCCGGACCCCCCATATCGGGAGTCCCGGGTTCGTCAGACGCAGTGGTTGAAACCACCCCCGACTGGAGAGCACCTTTTGTCGAGTATCTCCAAAATGGTCAGCTCCCAGACGACCGGGCCGAACGCGAGCGAATCCGACGCCGCGCGCTGTAATTTACCCTCCAGAGCGGCCCTAGTCTTGAGCAGATCCTCTATAAGCGGAGTTTCGATGGTGTCCTCCTCCGTTGCATCCAAGGAGTAGAGATACCTCATGTTATGCAAGAGGTTCACACCGGTTCCTGTGGCGCCCATCAAGCTGGGCCGAAGCTGTCCCAGAAAATCCGGAGGTTAGGGTACTTCTGGCCCTCCATGATCCACGATTGTATTGGAAACGCCAAGAGATGCCACGCATGCCAAGTACACGCCAACTTCTTGCATCGGCCGCCAGAACCCCTCCACCCCACCAAGTACTCTTGGCCATTTGCGGTATGGGGACTTGATGTAGTGGGACCGTATCCACCAGCAACAGCCCACCAGTGTAGGTGCATCCTGACTGCTACAGATTTCTTCTCCAAATGGGCAGAAGCAGTTCCGCTCAAAGAGGTCAAGGCCCGTTCCATCGTTGACTTTGTGAGCTCCAACATTATCCACCGGTTTGGAGTCCCTCACGCTGTCCTCACCGATAACGGCACCAACTTCCGGGCAGCTGAATTGAAGAAATTGTACGCTAAGTACGACATCCGGTCGAACCATACCTCCCGCTACCACGCGCAGGCGAATGGGCAGATCGAGGCGTTCAACAAGACCCTCTCTAACATTCTGCAGAAGATGGTTGGTCAGAACAAGAATAGTTGGCCGGACAAGCTCTCCAACGCCCTCTGGGCTTACCGGACGACGACTCGCAACTCTACCCAGGTGACCCCATATTCCTTGGTGTATGGAGCTGAGGCCGTCCTACCCCTTGAGATCCAGCTTCCATCGCTACGCACTGCAGTTTATGATCACCAGACCACAGATGAGGTAGCCGAGATTCGTCTAGCTGAATTAGAGGCACTGGACGAGAACCGGCTTCGTGCCCTGCACAATCTGGAAAGGCATCAGGACAAGATAGCGAGAGCCTTTTACAAGAAGGTTCGTCTTCGCTCTTTTCTACAGGGTGACCTGGTATTGGCCCTTTGAGCGCCAATGATTCCCGGTAGGAAACCACCCAAGTTAGAATCCAAATGGGAAGGGCCTTATATCATCCATAAGGTTTACCCTAATGGAGCATACTCCTTGGTGACCACAGATGGAGAGCGTGTAACCCCTCCCACCAATGCCAAATTCCTCAAGTGATACTTCGCCTAGGGCAAAAAAGTGGTCATGCATGACCCTAAACTACGAGAGGGTCCCGCACGACATTAAACTGCAGTGGTCATGCACGACCCTAAACTGCGACTTGGTCCCGCATGACCTTAAACTGCCTCTCCGTCCTCACTGCAAGACGTTAAACTGCAAGCCAGTCAGGTCTTCCTGACCGAGGCTCAGCCTCAGGCCCCTCGGCCTCTTTGGGCCCCCGGCCCCGTCTCCACCACGGTTTGGCCCCAGGACCCCTCGTTTCTCTCCGAGTTACCCCCTTACGGGATCGTGAGGTACGGTGTAGGACTACGTCCTCACGTTGGGATCATGTACCATACTGTACACATCCCCGAATGAGATTCCCCTCGTCCCGCATGACGTTAAACTGCATGTCAAGAACTACGTGCGGCTTGATTCCCATCTTCATGGGATACGTAGGAACGCTCGGACGCCTCGTCTTGAGCCCAGCCCCAAGCTTTTCTCTTCCGCTATTCCCCCTGGGGATAGTCTCCTTCGAGGATCATTGCGTAGCAGGGAGTAGGCTTTCCTGGCCCCGCTCATGCAACTCCACTCGCGCAAAGATTGTAAAGGTCTCACCATGTGCCCACTCCCGTTCTTCTACCCTCCCACGTCCTCACCGCATGACGCTAAACTGCATGGCCTTCAAGAACTACGTATGGCTTGATTCTCATCCTTATGAGATACGTAGGAACGCCCGGACATTTCGTCCGTTGGCCCAGCCCAAAAGCCAAAATCTTCCCCTTGGGTCAAGACATGGCAGGGTGCACACTTTTTCCCCGACCCGCGTCGAGCAAGCCTCGACTCGGCAGCATATTCCCCCTGGAGGTGTTTGCCCCTTTTCGTGGATGAACGCAACTGAGCTTCACCCGCTCCTTGACTGGGATTCTGTCCCAAGGAGACAAACTTCCCCCAGGTGGTGCTAGCGATTCGGGCCACGGCCCAGGATTCCTCATAAGGGTGTACGGTGTGGTGTAGGACTGCGTCCTCATTCACGTTGGGATCATGTACCATGCCGTACGCCCTCCCTTTACGAGGTTCAGCCTCAGGCCCCTTGGCCACCTCGGGTCCCCGACCCTCGTCCTCATGTAAGACGTTAAACTACAAACCAGTCAGGCCTTTCTGACTGATAACTTCCCCTTTTCTCCGGGCCACGGCCCAGGATTCCTCACCTGGAGTGTACGGTGTGGTGTAGGACTGCGTCCTCATTCACGTCAGGATCATGTACCGTGCCGTGCAACTCCCTTTACGAGGCCCAGCCTCAGGCCCCTTGGCCTCCTCGGGTCCCCGACCCCCGTCCTCATGTAAGACGTTAAACTACAAACCAGTCATGCATTCCTGACCGAGGCTCAGCCCCAGGCCCCGTGGCCTTTCCGGGCCGCGACCCATGACCTATCTTATAGGATCGTATGGTGTGACGTAGGACTACGTCCTCATTCACGACGGATTCTTTACCATGCCATACACCTCCCTTGTTTAGGGGTATATTACTCCTCCTCGTCCAGCATGACGTGAAACTGCATTTCAAGAACTACGTGTGGCTTGATTCCCATCCTAATGGGATACGTAGGACCACCTGAACGTCTAGGCTTCGGGTCCAGCCCCATCTCTCGGGAATCCCCATACCATCTTGGCCCCTTGGCCTATCCTTCCTCCATGAGGGGACCATATGGTGTGGTGTGAGATCATGTCCTCGTTCACGACGATCTCGTAATGACTACGCCATGCCCCCCCCCCCTACTGAGCTATTTCGTCGATCCTTTTTCTTCGGCGGTTCACCAATGTTCTTAAGAGTACTCTGGTTTATTACCTGGAATGCCAAGCTTTACTCGGACACGTCCGCACCCGCTTTCCAGGCTTTGCGTATCCCCGCATCAAGGCTTCCATCATCTTTCACACCCGGAGGGACCCCCAAGAACGGCCTGGATACTACGCCCAAGGGCTCTCCTACCGATACGGGCCAACACCCCCCACGGTTTCGGACAACAACTCGATAAAATCCCGCATTGCGAATATGGTCAGCGGTCGATGCTCGTTTGTTGTTCCCACCTCAGGCTAACGCGATACAGACGCTGTGTTTCCGTCATGGATAACAGTTTTCCTCTGTCGTCACGCCAACCCATTAAGCCCAAATGCCGGGTACCCAATTCACACCCTTCATCACTTCATCATGTCCAGGTAGAGTCTCGGGACTCTTGGTACTTTTCCCCCGTGCACGTTTGCGCGTTCGAGGAACAAGCTACATCAAAGGTGTCCTTCGAAACTCTCTGCTGACTCCCCATTGGTGGACGCCCCAAGTACTGCGATGAGGATACCCCCCTTGTTTCCCACACTGAGTTTATCTCACGTGGGCTTAGGGATTGGGTTAACATCTGTGCTTACTTGAGAGTTGTCACCATCCATGGTCCGAGCTCTAAGACCATAAACTAAGACTCTCATCTGGAACCACGTTCAAGACTCCTCATCTTCGGACCCAGCTTGAGTTCAGCAAATTTACCTCTCTAACCCTGCCTTCAGGACCCTGATCACAGAACTGCGTGGCGCAGTGTAGGAATACGTCCTCATTCGCGTCGGGTTTGCAACAACTGCACCACGCACGCCCCCCATTCTGAGGTTCAGTCCTCCTATTCCCTGTCCTTCATGACATTAAAAGGCACCCTTCAGAACTACTTGTGGCTTGATTCCCATCCTAATGGGATACGTAGGACCACCTGAATGTCTAAGATTCGGGTCCAGCCCCACCTCTGGGGGATCTCCTGATTTCCCGGTCACCTAGGCCACTTGGTCCATCCCTCTCCAGCGGGGGGGGGGGGGTATATGTATGATACAAGGTTTTGGGCACCATGCCCCCTTCCCCTGGGAATCTGCCATCTCCCAATAACCCCCAAAGTTGAGTCCCTTGACTCCTTGCAGTGATTCACCCATGTATTAAGAGCACTCTAGTCTAGGACCAAGAGTGTCTGATTCAACTTGATCAAGTTCCTTCCACTTGTCAAGCTTCGTGTTCCCCTCTATTCAGACTTCCATCATCTTTCACATCCGGAGGGACTCCCAAGAACGTCCTGGATACTACTCCCATGGGCTCTCCTACCGATACGGGCCAACGCCCTCCAGGGTTTCGGACAACAAATCGATAAAATCCGGCGTTGCGAATATGGTCAGCGGTCGATGCTCGTTTTGTTAGTCCTCATTTCAGGCTAATGCGACAAGATGTTGTGTTGCGAACATGGTCAGCAGTAATCCTCTGTCGTCATGCCAGCTCCTTCAGTCCTTGAATGTTGGTTGCATGATTCACATCATTTTCCACCCCAACATGTCCAGGTGGAATCTCGACACTTTTGGCGCTATCCCTCAGTGCACCTTTGCATGCTGGGGGGACAAAGCTGCAATCTGGCGTCCTTTGGGGCTTCCATGGTCCGAGCTCTAAGACCATAAACTAAGATCCATTCGGGACTGCGTTCAACTTGATTCCCATCCTCATGGGATACGTAGGACCACCCAGACGCCCTGTCTCTGGGTACAACCCATTCAGGAAGCCAGTCTCTCTCCCTGTTTCACCTCCGGATGGCATACAATCTGATGTGGGATCATGTCTCCGTCAATTGTGTTTTATAACACTGCGCACATTTCCCGCCTAGCATCGTCCCTGCTACGTCTGTGCTGCATGACGATAAAATGCATGCTTGGTCCTATCATACGACCCTAAACTGTGACATTATCGTCCTGGCCGCACGATGAAAAACGGCACCGCATTGTGGTGACCTCGCTGTAGAGGACATCACGTTGGGTATTGGCCATGTGCCATACCGTTTGTCAACTCCCATCATGTCTTGATTCTTGTGGCGACATCACGACCTACTGTTTTAGGCCTGTCGCTTCACAAAAAAAACCATTCACCTTAAAGAACAAACAAGATACATCAAATTCCGCTTCTTTAGTGCAAGGGCTATGCCCACACTTCCCTTTTCCCCTGGCACTGGTACCTTACCGTGCCACCTTCCAGAACTACGTTTGGCTTGATTCTCATCCTTATGAGATACGTAGGAGCGCCCGAGTACTTCCCCGCGGGCCCAGACTAACCCTGGTGTTCGGTCCCTCGACTCGAACATTTCCCCAGAGAATGCATGGTTAGCAGGACTATGTCCTCATTCACGTCAGGTTTTGATGTCATGCGTCCCCTGATCCCTTTATCCAATCCATGGTCTGAGTTCTATGACCATAAACTAAGATCACCCCAAGGGAAAAGAATCTGCTTCCTCTCTCTAATACGTTTCGTTGCCGTATTCAGATGTGCTTTGACAAAAAGCCTGAAGCATGGGATTTTCACAGGGACATTACCCTCATCTCATGACCAAGCTTCGTGAGCTCTCTATTTGGATCCTCATCCTCTTCCACATCCAAAAGGACCCTCGGATGACGTGGATACTAAGCTTAAGGGCTCTCCATGAATGCTGGACCTAAGGGCCCTTCAATCGTTTCGGGCCAACGTCCCTACGGATATTTGACAACATTTGTGACGTGGTCCCGTGTTTCGAACATGGTCAACGGTCGACCCTCATTTGTTTGTTCCCACCTCAGGCTAACGCGATAGGATGCTGTGTTGCGAACATGGTCAGCAATAATCCTCTATCGCCACGCCGCCATCATCGTGATCTTAATCTCGAGCGTCATGATTCACACATTTCCACTCCCTCATGTTCAAGTGGAACTCCATCATACTCGGCTCTTCCTCTTCGCGCATCTAGGTGCGCTGAATGATCGTGTTAGTGTCATCGGGCCGGTAGTCACCGAGCATCCCTTTGCCCTAACCTTCCCCTCTCTGCGTCGGGAAATTCCCACCACTGCTGCTTGTTTCCCACACCGAGAACGACTCACGTGGGCTTAGTAGTTTTGGCTAGATGTGTACCAACACGGTCAGGCTGCTCCTCGTCCAGTATGACGTTAAACTGCGCTTCCAGAACTACGTGTGGCTTGATTCCCATCATCATGTGGGATACGTAGAGACACCCAGGCATTTCACCTAGGGTTCAGCCCCTGGAATCACGAAATCTTGTTCCTCTCCATTTCCAGCCCTCGCCAGAGGCCCTGTCCGGAAGAAGGAATGATCCATGATCAGGCCAATGCGCCCAATTTGGCGTACTCCCTCCAAGGTGGTGAAACTACCAAGGTGTTAGATTCTGTTTGAACAAACCACCACTCCATGTTCCACGCTTTGCGTGTCCCTTATTCGGACCCTCGTCCTCTTTCATGTCTGAAGGAACCCCCTAACGGCCTGGTCTTATGCCGCATCGGCTCACCTACCGTCCTGGGCCAACGTTCCGGAAGACTGGTCATGTCTGGAAGGACCCCCTAACAGTGTGGATGTCTGACCAATGGTCCACCAACTGTCCTGGGCCAACGTCCTGAAAGATTGATCGACAACAAATTGATAAAATCCCGCATTGCGAATACGGTCAGCGGTCGATGCTCATTTGTTGTCCCCATTTCAGGCTAACGCAGTAAGGATACCGTCTGTCCGCCACGGTTAGAGGTTGTCCTTTATTGTCACGCCATCCCCACAGTGTTCCGAATTTGGGCATCGTGATTCACACTTCCCATTTTCATCTGTTCGAACTGATTTCAGCGCCCCTGGTGTTGCCCCGTTCGTGCATAAGAGCACGTTGGAGAAACGGTAATTCGGCTATCCTGGAAGTTCCTCCTCCGATCAAGCCTTCCCCATCTTTCGGGAATCTGGACTGGCTTGAGGAATTGTCGTCAAACGTCCCGCAAACATTGTAGGTATGTAACAAGGCAATTCAACAGTGGAAATCGTGTGTGCTACGGAACTCAAAACAAAGGAGAAAGAAAGAGTTGAAGCACAAAAGTGTTAATAAAAACTTCTTTCGGGTTTGTTACAATAGTCGTGGGTTGACTTCCCCCATGGACAGGTTGACCCCGTCAAAGGAGCGTTGCAGCTCCGCCACCCGTTGACTTGCGGAGTCCAAAGCCTGTTGCCGCTGATTCAACTCCCGCTCCTCTTCAGCAGTGGCAGGGCGTAATTCGTCAACCATGGCCCTGGCCCTTTCTACCTCGGCCCGAATGGCAGCCATCCTTCCAGAGGTCTGCCCCATGTGCTCCTCATCCTCTGCCAGCTGGGTCTTCAATCGTGAGACCAGCTCAGACTGCGCATCGAGAGTGGCTGAAAGCTCGTTGGCCGGGATCTGCATCTGTTGGACCTCGCCTTCAGCCTCCTGGAGCTTCCTAATGCTGGTCGCCTTCCTCCGCTGCCATCCCACGCTCATCCCACGATCATGCTCCTGGATCTTCTCAGCCATGAGGTCTCGGATGAGCGCGTGAGGGCGTTGGGCATCCACTCCCCCGGCACACATTTCGCGCAACCGCGAGTGGAGCCTATCCATTTCGGCCAGCCATTGCGCTTGGGGAGTGTCCCTGATAAAGCTCGTGATCAGCTTCCATGACCGGCGGTGGACTATGCTGATGTCTTCCTCATTAGAGGCCGTTTCGTCCCAATCCGCGCGGTCGGCAGGCTCGTACGCAGGATATGCCTCCAGGAATTCCTCAGCGGGATCTACATCTGGTGTTGAGTCTGGTACGACACCTGACGCCGGCGCAGGCACGACAGGACTGGGACTGACCGGTTGATCCTCTTCCTCAGAGTCCACCTCGATGACTTCAGGTATGGCCCTGCTGGTGGTCCCGCCAGTGATGGTGTGCGCCGCAGCTTGAGAAGGTGAAGGGACTATCGTCACCATCACCGGCATGCCCCTGGGAGGGATGCCGCCAGACATCCCGACCAGCCTCGTTGCGGCAGCCCACGCCAGTCGGAGAACTGTATGACAGAAAGAGACATAAACGTTAGTTGGCATGGCCCACATGTGACAACGAGGAGACCGGTGGAGGAGACTTACGAAGATCGACCTCTGAGCGCTGCTCCTGGGCCGGTACTGATGGGACTCCGAGACGAGGCCCCCCGTATACTGTTGGAAGGCCTGGAGAGTCCAGAGGAGCCACCTCAGACCCCCTGGTCCCACTAGATGCAGAACTAGACGCAACCATAGGCGCGGGTTCTGAAGGTCCCGCGACATCACCCGCCAAGGAGCGAGAACGAGGCCTACGAACAAGTTCCTCCTGCATGGCTCAAACATTGGTGAGAAGTCCATAGGGATTCAAGAACAGATCGTAAGAAGAGAAGTTCGGAATGATACCTCGAGAGCCTCCGTGAAGTCGTCGAATTCTGAGCTTCGGTCTCCGACCTCGCCCTCCTCCAACGGGCTCCCTCCTCCAGCCTCTTCCCCCTGAGAAGAGTCCCCTGATTCCTCCGGTAAGGGGAAGCGCTCCCTCAGATCGGCAGCTGATAACTGTGGGGGCACCATTTGATTCAACAATACCCTCACCCGATCTGTCATTGGGCGAGGAACACCGCTGGAGTGGACGTAATCCTCCAGCTCGTTCAAGTATTGCTCCGCCTCTGCCGGAGACACCATGAATCCAGCCCGAACTTGGCCTATGCCCGGCAGTTTCATCCCGAGGCGATTCAGGTGGGACCGCATCTCGGGTGGGCTGAGGAATTGCCGGTTGACATCCCAAATATCCCAAGCTTCCGGAAAGACGGCATCTTCTGCCATGTCGATGTGACGTAGCCGCTTCCCCGGAGCCTGAGCGGATATCCGACGGAATCCCCTCGGTGGCCACCCCTCCGGATGACCCTGCTCTCCCGGAACCACCGGATCCGCCGCTGCTGCCATACCCTCGGCCGGTGCGGGTCTCTCTGCCATGGGAGCCCCGCTGCCGCGGGCGGCCCTTGCTGCCCTCCGACCCCGAACTCGAGATAAAGGAGGCCCACCGTCGCCAACACGGATCGTTGGCTGCTTCAGCATCTCCCCGGGGTAAGCGGCCTCCCAGCTGATGGTGTACTCCTTCACTAAGCCAAAGGCAGCGGTGGACGGAGGCAATGCGATTTGCATCCTTCCATCCTCACGTGTGAACATGAGCCACAACTGCCTCATCACACACGGGTGCTCCTCATGACACACCTCCCAGTATACCTGCGGGGTCAGCCGCTGGAGGCACCAGAACTGCCTCGCAAAACGATACGGGGTGTACGGTTCACAGATTGTCTCACGGTCTATCCGAGCCACCAAAACCCCACCTCGGAAGGCCAAGAGGTAAGCCCGATGTTCTTCCGTCCCCCGTCCATCACTAGTAAGCCTCCCCGTCAGCAGTGGGAAGGGATGAAAGTTGAACTCGTCCGCCCTCCACACCCTATTCAGCACCATCAGAACGGCCAGTTTGAATGGGAAGCTCCCAACTGCGTTCAGAATGGAGGGGCGAAAGTCTGATCCTGGCGGCGAAATGGGGTTTGGATACTCGTAAATCCCCCTGATATGCGCCGCGATCCACCCATACAGGAGGTGGAAGGGCCCGTATATTCTTGGCGGCTTCTTGCCCTCACTAATACGCCGTAGCATTCTGTATAGTTTGGCAAGCATCGGGATCCACAGGTTGATCCGATGCCCCATGGCCAACATCGATGCCATGATGAACGAACTGGGCCGTACCCCCATGCTTGTATCTCTCACTGGTAGGATCCATCCACAGATGAGAGCCGCGATGAACGCCGCCAGCCTGACTATTGGCTGTTGTTCGGTGCTGACGCTGAAACCCCAAGTCTTCCATTGGCTGTCCTCCAAAACCCGCCAATACGAGTGTCCCTTGCCCCGTTGGGCTGCCCTCGGACAAGTTCGAGTCCTTGGAGGGAACTCTCGATCTTCTGGGAAGTTCAGGAAGCGTTTGAACCATCTTCTAAAGTGGACATCCCTCACTGCTTCCTTGTCCTCTCCAGGGACAAGCGCCATCAGTGCTGACGCCAGTCGCGGCATTTGCTCAGCATCTCCCCACACGCTGGCAACGGGGAGGAACTCGTCATACATGGCCCCCAAGATCGGGACCCCGGAAATCTGGTGGACATCCCACAGGCTGATGCCCACCTCCCCGTGATGCAGGTGAAAAGTGTTGGTTCTGGACGACCATCTACTCAACAGTTCTGGCATCAGTTGCTTTGGTTGATAAATGTGGAACTGGGAGGCCCATGCCGCCTCATACAATCCCACTCTCCTCAGCTCGGCCTCGAACTCCTCGCAGGAGGTGCCTACCCAGTAGGCCCAGGCCCAGTCATCGGTAATGTTGCCGCCCTGGCGCAGGTCCCACTCATCGGACCATCCCTTCTTCGGATCCTGCAGAGCCGCCTTCAGCATGGTGCGGTAGAGAGGAGGGGACGTCTCCAGTTGCAGTGGCCTCCCGTCAATATCGTTCACATGATTGTAGAGGCAATCAGCGGTGACGGGTGTGAAATCCTCCTGTGCGTGACCATCGGCCGCCCTGAACCATTGGTGCTGGCATGGTGTGCTACTGAACCAGCAAGCTGGTTCATCCCTTCTTGCCTCAGGGATGAAGACGTCATCCCTCAGCCCGAAGCCGTACAACGGCAGTTTCTTGCACTGTGGGTACTCCCTCTGACCTTCCGACAGCAGGTCTGTCAAGGAAGTGTGATCCGAATGGCTGCGAACCATTTCCCCTAAGCCTGGACGGTTGGCCATCTCATCCCGGCGAGCGGCATCTGCAAGCACTCCCAGCACATCCTCTTGATGGGTCATTTTTAATGTCGACCCTCAGAAACGTTTTTCCCCTGGATCACGAAGCACGGCCGCGAAGTTGAATCGCGAAGCTCGACCGTGAAGTGGAATCGCGAAGATCGGTCGCGAGACCAAGTCGCGAAGTCTGGCCAAGGCCGACAAGAAGTTCGCCTAGCGCGGACGCGGAGTCGGAGACCCGCGGTTCGCCGCGAAGCTCGATTCGCGGAGTGCTGTCACGGAGTACGCGGAGCTTCGCAAAATCGAGAGTGCACAAAAGACAAGGCACGTGAAGACAAAAGAGGGCGGACCCCCTATTTATAGGCGACGACCCCGGAGCATCGCGGTGCACCTCACCCGCGCGAAGCATCGCGGCGCGTCCGGATCCGCGGCCCCGACGAGCAGCGTGGGCCCCCCTCTGCGATGCTGCATCGCGAACCACCGACAATTTTGGCGATTTTTCCCTCAGACTTCGACCCTTCGCCCTCCGCGGCTCCATGTCTGAGGGGGGGCATTTGTTGGCGCCAAAAATGTGGCCCGAAAGGAAGGAATGAAAAAGACAGCCGGCGCGCTGCCTCGCGAAGCACAGCCGCGAAGCACAGCCGCGAAGCCCCGCCGCGAAGCGTCCCAACATTGGCGGCCCCGCGAAGCTTCAGAGGCGGAAATCCTCTGCGAACCGGTTTGACGTTCGTGAGCCGCCGCGAAGCACCGGAGGCGGTAATCCTCCGCGAACCCGTTTGACGTTCGCGAGCCGCCGCGAAGCCCCGAAGGCGGCGCGCGAGCCCTGATTCGCGGCGCCCCTTCCCTATAAATACTTGACTCCCCCTGAGTCCCGAGGACGGACAATCCGACCTTTCGGCATCTCCTCTCCCGAATCGCGAAGCACGCTTTGCCCCGGGAATCATGAGCTCCGCGAGGTATTTCTACTTCGCGAGACGACTCTGATTTGTTTCGTTTTGAGCCCCTCTTTCGAGAGGGATGCCCTTTGTGAAGCTCAAAGGCTTTCGCAAAGGAAGGGGATTCCCAAGGGAACCCGGGCAGCCGCAGAGCACTTGTGCTTCGCGAAACACCCAACCCATACGAGTGATCCATATGCTAAGGCAGGATCGCTCCACTTCGCGAAGTACATTGCTTGGCAGGACCCTGCTTCGCGAACCATTCCTTCTTCGAGAGGCAGTGCTCCGCGAACACTGTTCCACTTCGCGAAGCACCTCCCACCCCCACCTATTCACCATTATAAGGCCAAGGCACCCCACTTCGCAAAGCACACTCCTCTTCTTAGCGATTCCTCTTTCCGTGCGACCCTCCAGGTTTGCACGATGTGATTTCAAAGTCCCATGGACAACACCTCCCGTAGCGTTGCTTCGCCTAATGCTTCTTCGCATAGGCACGCTAACGGCTATTGCTTCTTCGCATAGCCACGCTAACGTGGACCCCTCGATGGTTCGTCCCACGACCCCCCTTTACCATGGCCTTACTGGCACCTTCCCTTCCCCAAGGACCAGAGGGTACCGGTTATGTAAGCCCTAGGGGTGTGGAGTGAACCCACCTTGTCCGAGCTGCAGGACGTTAAACTGCCAAGCACCACGTCCTCAACACATGACGTTAAACTGTGACCCAACCTCGTCTCCCTCACGAAGGGTCCCCCCAGCTCGATCAATCATTACACCACTCGTCTCCACGGGAATGGAACTCTTCCCCACATGGAATGAGATCCTCCTTGTCGGAGTGGTGTATGTTCGCAGGGGAAGGGTCGCCTTAGAGCGTATGTCCCTAACCTTTGGTACGGATGATTGCACCCATGCATCTCGGTACTTCCCCACTACCAAGGTCAGTGTAGGACGTGATAGGGAACGAGGCACCTCCCATCGTCGGACCAAGGTCCACCTTTCCCGCGCTTTGTCGCGCCATGGGCCTCCATCCTGGAGTAAGTCCCAACACCATGGGCCGCCCAACGCGTAAGCCCCTCTTCGCTTCTCACGGACGCACCCTTCGCGACGTGATCGTCAGGTCCATGCAACCTCTTGTTTCTCACACCGAGCATGAATCACGTGGGCTTAGAGTGAGCACCGACCCTGACAAACCCCGTCTGAACTACGAGGTCTTTGATCCATGTCAAGGCATGGTACGTAGGAAGCCTCTACGAGGTTCAAGCCCACTCGTCTTTCACGTCGGGTTTCACCCCCGTCCAGCACGACGTTAAACTGCAATTCTGGTCCAGTGGTAAGCCATTGCGACCCACCCCTCCTGAACTACGAGGTCTTTGATCCATGTCAAGGCATGGTATGTAGGAAGCCTCCACGAGGTTCAAGCCCACCAATAGTGGACCAAGGTCTACTTTCACGTCGGTTTACCGGCGAAACCCATCTGAACTACGAGGTCTTTGATCCATGTCAAGGCATGGTACGTAGGAAGCCTCTACGAGGTTCAAGCCCACCCGTCGCTCCTTCACGTCGGGTCCCATTCTGGTCTAGTGGTAAGCCATTGCGACCCACCATCTGAACTACGATGTATTTGATCCATGTCAAGGCATGGTATGTAGGAAGCCTCCACGGGGTTCAAGCCACATTGCTCGGTCATTCATTCACGTCGAGTTTCACCCCCGTCCAGCACGACGTTAAACTGCACTCCGGTCCGGTGGTAAGCCATTGCGACCCATCCATCCTGAACTACGAGGTCTTTGATCCATGTCAAGGCATGGTATGTAGGAAGCCTCCACGAGATTCAAGCCCACCAATAGTGGACCAAGGTCTACTTTCACGTCGGTTCACCGACACACCCACCTGTCGTTCATTCACGTCAGGGTTCACTATGTCCGGCATGACATTAAACTACAATCTGGTCCAGTGTTAAGCCATTGCGACCCAGTCCAGCATGACGTTAAACTACAATCTGGTCCAGTGGTAAGACATTGCGACCCAACCATTTGAACTACGAGGACTTTGATCCATGTCAAGGCATGGTACATAGGAAGCCTCCCAGAGGTTCAAGCCCAAATCCCCTCGGACCAAGGTCCAGCTTCACGTCGGTTTACCGGCACCATCCCTAACTACGCGGACTTTGATTCCCTGCCACGGGGATACGTAGGAAGCCTCTTCAAGGCTCAAGCCCAATTTCACTGTCGCCCCCCTGCGATGGTCCCATTTCATTCTCATCCGTCTCCGCTAGACGTTAAACTCGCGGCATACCCTGTGTTGAACACGGGAAGCTAAGGAAAACCTCAGATACGTGTCTATGACATGTAATTCCCCGCGCTCGATGTGGGATGCCTCGGGCTTCCACGTCCTCGAGAAGCCTTGTGATCAAGGATAACAGACAGACATGCCAGGTACCCCAGCATCCAGACATGCTACTGATGCCTCAACGTGACTACTCCCCTGACCGAAGGTTGCTGCCCTGACTGGACCCTTTGGAATGTCCCGACAGAAGCAATGTAATTAACCGGTGTCCATGAAAACATGGCACTGGGAAGAGTTTCACGAACTACGTATTAAATCTATAAGGGAGACCCGGACTAGGTGACGAGTTCTGGGGAGGAATCCACGGAAGGAAGAACCGACATCCCATCATCCCGTTTCGATCAAGGAGCAGACGTACCTGAACAAGGAACGAATGCTGCCCGCCTTTGGAAAGCGGGAATGCGGGGCAACAAAGCCGCACATCCCCCCCTGACAGACGGATGCACGCGCGCCCCGGTGAAAGCGTCGGAAACAGATGTATTTAACAATAAATTAAAATTCCTTTTTTTGGGGTGAGTAGTGCCAAGCTGCTTCCATTTATCTAAAAGGGATGTTGTTCAGTGCCCTGGTGCTGAGTTTTCTAGAGTTAGGGTTGATGATCAAGGTTTTTTGTGATGCTTCTAAGCTAATATTGGGATTTTTTATACTGTAACAGTGAGGAGTGTTCATTTATGGGTCGAGGCAGTTATATTACCATAAATGTAACTATGCCGCATATGGAATGGAACATGTAGTGGTTGTGTTCGTGCTGTTTTTTTTTTGGAATTACCTAACTGGGGAATGCTTCGTGGTACTCAAAAATCACTAGAGCAGGAGGTATTTCTTCTCCAAGTGTGACCAGAACTTGTGACAGAAGAGGAGGATGAAGTTACATTTGGACTATGACTTCGACAACTCTTACACCTCATGAATGCAGTACATGGGTGAAGTGGTGTGGCTAAAATAAATTCCAAAATCTATCATTCTAGATTGGGATACATGATTTACTTCATGATTTTGGAAGGGATAACCAAATTATTTTGGCACCCAGTTATGAAATAGCACCGCATTCCACCCTCACAAGTATGGGTAGGCAGAGATGACCATCCAAACGTTAGAGGATATGTTGCGGGCATGTGTTTCAGACATCATAGGATCATGGTTATGACAATTTACCCTTGTCTACATTACCTAAAATAATAGATATCACTCTATCATTCGTATGGCATCATTCAAATCCTTGAATGAGAGACTGGTTCATTCACCCATGTGATGGATAGAGGATGGAGATGCATTTGTTCATGGCTCTGGGGTAGTGCAGAGCAAGACAATGATGGTACAACTTTTGTTTGAATGGATGAAAGAAGCTCAAGACCAGAATAATTCATATTTCAGTCATGGGTGGAGACCCATAGAGTTCGAGGTTGGGAACCTTGTGATCGTAATGTTCTCCCCTCAGCATATACATTTGAGGTTCGGATGTGGGGGTAAGCTTTCCCCCTGGTTCATCAGACCTTTATATTTTTGGGATGAGTTAGTGAGGTGCTATATCAATTGGAATTAACCCTCTGGTTAGAGAGTATCCATGATGTATTTCATTTTTTTCAACTCTATTAGTATCTACACAATATAACCCATTTCCTCGACTGGGTAGAGTTTGATATTGAGAATTTTGTTTAATTCATGGAGACACCAGTGAGGATCGAGGATCATAACGAGCATGTGCTTCATGGATGGACCATTCCACTAGTTCATGTGTTATGCAGGCATAGAGACCTCGAGGATAATAATTGGTAATTGTATGAATATGTGTGCTCCCAATACATAGAAATATTGTGAGTTTTTCTCTTGTGGTTTCATGGTACGTTGCTTATGATTTAATTCTTATCTTCACTTTCTATATGATAATTTGTTTCCAAGTTCCCTGGTTTGGTGTGAAAATTATGAACTATGGGGGTGGGAGTACCATATCCCTTTTTGAGACACAATAATTTAGATGTGATAAAACATGTCCGGGTGAGTTATTTCCTCCAAAAGAGAATAATATCTTGATGAGGTGAAGGATCCCCCACCCTAATAATTGTATTTAAAAAATATGGTCCTTGGTTTTTTGATATTTATTGTTAAAGTGGATCTATAGTGTCTCCTCTATTTTTCTAAAGATAGATTTCAATTATTTTATCTATGATGTTGAGGTTTCTCATCAATTTATAAAATCTGAGTGGTTTATCATTGAGAGGTATCATATGTGGAGGTTCTTCGGACTCTCTATTTCCTGGATTGGTTTTGGATTACCTGGGACCAGAATAGTTAGAGAGGTATCTGTTATGATAACTCATTTTCCCCAGCCATTACTTTGTGAAAATACAATGTTCTTAGTCTTTGTAGGGATCGGTATGTCTTGAGCTGAGATTTTTTCAAAAAAACTTTTCCCCCCCAAATGTTTCCACCTAAACAGTGATACCAATTCAGTTTCACCAATTTGGTCTCAACCTTTAACATGTCACTATTAGTCTCACCAAATGGTGTCCTAACCCTTTCCTGTTTTTTGATATTTCCCAATTTCACCCATGTTTCATGCTTTCTCTCCATTTAAAGATAATTTATCATCTCACCATCGTCTAATGGTCTATCTACACGTTTTATGAGGGGAATTATTAAATACGAATTAATTCCAATGTGTTAAATCACTGAGCCACATGGTTGAGCCACAATTCAACATTTATATTCTTAGAAATTGTCTCCCTGGTTTTAGGATCTGGCCTCTTCTTATGCCAAAACAATCTCTTCCCAATTCTTTTTTTTTCTGTTGGTGTGCATTGAGACTTCTTTCAGAGACGAGTCATATGCCCGTTTTGGGCCCCTTCCCACACATATTTTGTGTATTTACTACAAGGGATGTCATCCCATGTGCATGGGATGAGAAGTAACATTGATCATTGGTCGTCCACGTAGGGATTTTATTCTACTTCTCATAAATTTGTGCATCATTTGGGGTGGTTATATTAATGTTTCCTTGCAAGGAATTGCTGGGTACTTTTCTTGAAAGGATTATTAAATAATAAATTTTTTATGATCGATGATAAATCAAATAAGTAATATAATGGCGTGGGTGTAGCTTGATGTTTTATAACATGTTTTATTTGTTATCTTTGATTATTTATATGAATTTTTGTGTTTGAACTACATTATGAATATCATGCCCATTAGTGGTCTATGATTGTGCACATGTGATATTATTTTTTTCATGTGGTGATTTGAAAAATGGATGCAACATGGAATCAAATTAATAACATACATTCAGGGAAATTAAAGGATGCCCCATGGTTAATCCTATTCTGCGATCACCCTAGTTATATTAAAATATAAATAATAGAACCCTTGTCGGTTAAAATTGAATAATTTTGGTTTGATGTTGGTGTGTTTGTGTCCCAGTCTTTGTGTTTGATTGATTATGGAATATATATACATGTAGGTTGTGGGACTGTCCTTGGTATGATGTTGTCTCAATCTCATAGAATCTTTGACTATGGAATTGATTAACTGTTAGCTAGATGAACTTCCATTATGTATTGTTTCTTTTTCTATATGACATCGAGCAGTGCGACGAAAATATATTAGTGGAATTCTTATGTAGTGGAACTGCATTGGGGTTTGTTTTGGAAGTGGTGCCATGATGATCGGTTTTGTGAGGAAAAATGGGAAATTTTTCTTTGTGGAATGAGAGTTGATTGTAATTTTATGAGGATGTGGGGTGGGACTGTAAGAGAAGTCATGATTTTATGAGTAGTGGGACTAAAACAGTAGTATAGGGATGCTTTGAAGTGGGACTACAATTTTATTTTCATGGTTGATTTGTGTGGTTTGATTTTATGTTTACAAATAGTGTATTGATGCATTATGTGAATCCCCTTAAATAAAAAAATAAATGGAAAATGAAAAAAATTATGAATAGGTCTATGATTTGTGTTGGTTGTTGTATGGTTGTACGTAGCACCAAAAGAAATGATAGTGTGGGCTTGTTGTATGTTTGTGAGAGACCCGTAGGATGGGGTGAGTGTTTTCTTACCTATATACATATATATTATACTTGTGTTTCTATATCAACCCCACCCTTATTGAGAAATATGTGTTGAACACCTCCATCTTATAAGAAAGGGTATCCGTCCAACCATCTCAGGAGGAGGATGGATGGATGGTTTCTAATTTTCTTCCTCACACACTATTATAGATCATGATGCAGGAAAATATTCAGGCATTATGTAATGTCTTGAGGCTTACTACAGTCTATGATTATTCAAGCATGGTGTTTTTTAGACAAGGGTCTCTGGTGTTTGTGGGCCAGGTATATTTTCCCAAGTATCTTCGGGATGATGCCTAGGTGTTTTCGGATGTGCTGTTGGATTTTTGAGTCCTAGGTTTCTTCGGGTGTGGCTACGGTTATTGTGTACCATGTGTCTGTGGGTGTGGTGGTGTTATGTTTAAGTCCTAGGTTTGTGTGGGAATGTTGTAGCATTGGGACTGCATGTGAGAAGAGTGGCAACATCAAGACACAATTTTGTTAGGAGTGAGCAGTTAACCAGTTTGAAGGTTGTGTGCAAGGGACCCAAATATCGATGCGATTATTTTATTATTATTAATTGACATGTGTAACTTGGGTGACTGTCCTTTGTTCAGGTTTTGGTAGATAGTATTCACTTGTTGGTTCATGAGGTTTTACTATTTTTTCCAGGGTCATTAGTTTTCTCCCCCACTTGTGCACAAGTAGCTTTATTTTCCCCTCTGAGTATACATGTATGCTCACACTACGAATGTGAAACATTTTTCTAGTATCCAGGGGGACGTTGAGGAGCTTGATGAACTTTAATATCTCAATGTCATGATATTTGGTTTTGTTGTTTAGATTCCTTCCCTTTTAATAATTTATTTCAGAGTTTTTTCTTATCTTGTATTTGTTTTACTTTTGAACATGATTTTGGGAATGTATTCAGGGATTGTACATTAAACATTTTTCTATGGTGTCGATGGGATTTTCCATACCATTTCCTGATATTTTTCTTCAAAAATTGTAATTCCTATCATTAATATGATATTCAATATCAATGTCTCTATTATAAACACTAAGGATTACTGAAGGCTGGACTAAGAGGTCATTATCTCTCATTCACCTTGAGGAAGGAAGGGCATGGCACATTTACGTCCCTTCCCTTGTCATGGAGAATGTGGGTCAGGAATAAAATAGATTCCATGTTCTTTAAATGAGAATAAAATATCTTGTGAGAAAGCACCGACTAGCCTAAATTCTTTAGGGATGTCTCAAAAATGTATTTATTATTTTACAATAATAAACGTAATATTTTTTAGAAAAATTTAATGATTTAAGATAAAATGATTAATAAATTTCAATACTTAACGATTCTTATAATAATCTAATTTATTAATCTATAATCACATTTTTTATTAAATGATTTTTAATTAATGAAAAATTATCTTCGGTTATCATATCCAAGGAATAATTATTTAGAAAATTCCAAATTTGAAAGCATTTTTTAGACAATAAAATATTAAATATAATAACCAAATTGATGAAAAAATTGTAAATCTAATGTGACATTAAAATAAATTCCATAATTTCTTAATGATTTTTAAAATACTGTTTTTAAAATATTTTCATAAATCAAATTCTATACTAGGAAAAAATGTTAAATGATAAAATTAATGGTGGATCACACCATAATGTAATGATTAATCATAAAATAAATGAATTAACAAACTCCATATTTATTATAATAAAATATAAATGGAATAATATATTCATACAAAACTACTAAAATTTAAATATTAAAATATTGTTTTTTAGGCCCATAAATATTTGGAAATTACAAATATTTACAGAATTAATAACATTTGAATTTAATTTTAAATCAATTATTTATTGAAATTTGAAATTATTTAACACATGTTTTTCATAGGCATACCATATTATTACAATGTTAATTCAGTTATAATTTTTCTTTATACATTTTTTTCTTTAAAAACTATTAAGAGGCTAATGATTTTCATAACCAAAATTTTGGTATAGAAATAATTGAAAATAATGTTCGTGGAATTTTTTTATTATTCTAATATGAAACTCAATATTAATTTTGATGTTTTATAGAGAATTATTTTTTGATGATTTCATTATATATTTTAACCTAACATAATGATAACTTTTCAAATTTCATTTAGAATTCATCTTCCTGATACTTATATGATAATGAAGAAATATACATTAGGATATACTTCTTGAAGAATTAGTCTTTAATATATTCTGTATGGCTCCTTCATTATTAGAGTAACAAAAAACGTACGTAGCATTTATTAAGATACCAAGATCCCAAAATAAAATTGAAATTCATCACACCTTGAGAGAAAGTGGTATGATATTCCTCATGATCGATGATTATTAATTCTTATATTTCATTATTTGATTGGAATTTTAACTATAACTTTTTATTTAAACACAATTTATTTCCCATTTCACACATTCACATTCCTCTAAAGTTAAAATGAATAACAATTATTGATTTTAATCATTTTTTTGAAGAAAACCCATCATACATTTAATTATATTCCATACTTTCTCACAGTAATTAGAAAGTTAAAAATTTCAATAAAATTTTACTATATTTCTTTTTATAATATTTTAAATTCGAAGTATTTTCACCAAAAAAAAATTATTTGATCTTAACCATAACTAAGATAAAAAAATTTTAGGTGGGAAAAAGAAAAAATATGAACTATAAGAACATACCTTATTTATCAACTTCTTTTGTGGCATGAGACAATTTTTAAATCCATCACATGAGGAGCAGGATGAGAGGTATTGACGTTTTCTATTCATGTTGAAAATTTTAATACATTCTTTATCACCTTATTATAATTATTTTATAGAATGGTTCATTATAGTTGATTTTATTCCTTGTTTGGGAATTTGAGATATTTTAACATTTTATTCATATTATTATAAATTAATTATTTATGAAATACATTATTATGTAACCTATAATTTATAATATTCATCATTTTTCAATCAATTACATAATCCAGTATATTTCATCCGAATCATTTTGACATTGTGTCACCCTGCATGACTATATTCCAAATGGGATAACAAATAATATTGTGAAATATAGGCATTTTTTTCCAAAAAAAATATTACAATCCATCCCATTATGAATCATGAACCATTTAGTTTCCTTAGGAATATTGTTGGAAATTTTAGGTTGTTCCCATCATTAAGTTACTATTCCTCAAAATAGATATGGTTTTAAAATAATGGAAGGATATAATACCAATTGTTGGTCTGAGTAATGATGTAAAGAGAGTGGGGGTGAATTTCATATTAATTGTTTTTTTAATTAATAGAAATATATATTTATTTAATAATAATTATTGTGATAATCTAACATTTAATGACTAAATAAAATTTTATGTAAAAAATATTACAAGTGTTTGATAAAGTGTTCTTGTAATAATCTAAAAATGGGATACCTATGTCTACTCCCCTTATGATCTTTCGAATTATTTGGTTTAAAATCTTGTTTATCAATGGTTTCATCCTGAAACCCCATCATCAATTATTTTTATTGGATATATTAGGTTATCCATTTATAAATGATTCACCCATGGTTTTTACGGGTTCTTCCAAGAAAAACTATCTCACTCTATTTTTAGATGTTACAAAAATAAAACTAGTTGAATTTTGTTTGTTTCTTCATGAATAAAATATACCACTCTTTTAATGATAGTGAACAAAGGAACACCTCTGGTTTTTTGACTATACTATGTCTCTTTTTAGTTGAATAAATATTATGATGTTGGAGGAAGAGATAAAATTAAAAAATATTACAATAATACGTGTAAATTGATAGATTTATTATTTTTAATGAATATTCAAGGAAACTATGTCTTCCATAACTCTCAGGGAATAAATTATAGCCACAAAAAGATTTTAGATCATTCTAGAGCTTCTAGGTGTTGCATACTAACTTTTGGGATTAAATTATGGTAATGAGGTATAATAAACACATATATATTAATTCTAGAATTACCCTGATAGGGTATTGGGTGGAACTATCCTACCGAGGTTCTTAAAAAGAACATGTTTTCTTTCTAACTCCCACCGAAACCTTTGGTAGTTTCGTCAACATCCTGGTGGAACCTCGATCGAAATACAATTTAAATATTGCAATAGAGTGCACTCTATATTTTTGCTAATGGAACCTATAGGTGGAGGAATTTAAGAAGGTTCTCTAATCTTTGATTGAGCCAAATATTTTGTATTAATGCTACATGAAAAAATCTATAAAATAGAAACACTTAAATTTATGAAAATGGTCATAAATACAATTGGGTGTTTACAAACATTAAAACATGTTTTATGAGTGATAATTAATTATATCAAGGGACTAAATTAAATTTCTTCTGAAATATCATAACTCAATTCCTATTAGATATCTATAACCTAATATTTTCACCAAATTACAGTTCTTGATTTCATCAATGATTATATGTATAACTCTTCATTCAACTTTATTATACATCAGTATTCCTATGAATAATTAAAAAATATCTATCCTTTATTTGAAAATGATGGGTCACTTCATCTTCAACTCACCAATTTCATCCAAGAATATTAGAGTCCTACATCTCTTATTCTATATAAAATTATATAGTTCCATCTAATTTTATTAATATGAATTGTAGTTATATGAGAAAACAGTCTTGCTAATGATTGGATCCCAACATTCATGTCCAAAAATTTAATAAAATCTTCATTCATCCTCATTAGTTTTAATTGTTATCTTAGATTCACCGTCATTTGGGGGTTATAATATGCTTTGAAAAATAGTTTTATCTCCATTCATTTCTAAAGACTTCCCTAGAGAATCTTGGAAAACCAAATATCCTGATCTGATAAAATATGAAGTTATAATCAATACAACCATACCACTTATATAATGTCCCTACCTAAATTCCACAAACCTGTTCCCTGATTTGGTTGGTCATATAACCTATGGATATCCTACCATTATTCTAGAGGTTATCGACTAATAATGAGTGTACAATATAGATCATGGTGAGACTATAGCCTATTTTTCAAAGTAGAAAAACATAGACAATAAATAGGAATAAAAAATTGATATAACCAATAAAAAATCAAACCAGTATCACATGATGGCCAAAACTAAGAATAAATTGTCCAAAAATAAATTATATATAGGTCATTCCAAATACATTTTATATTCCCATATTAAAATTAAAAAATAAATAATGAAACTGAAAACTCCCATGAGGGTCCGAAATCACATTCGGTTCCATTATCCATGACCTATAATATATCATCCATATAACATTTGGATCTTTACCTTATACTCTCTAAAAATCATGATGTTTTTTTAGGTACTGATCTAGTAGCCTAAGAAGGGTGCGAGTAAAATTGGTAGGCCCCCAAAAAAAGTGTTTACAGAAATATCCATCTAAGAATTATTCACATAGTTGTATAAAAAAGGCACTATAATTCATAAGTAAATAGATATCATTAATTTATATCACATATCATTATAATTTTTTTATCAATTATCATTTCATTTTAATTCATATTACGTCCAATTGTAATCAAATCCAAATGGAATCATTGTGGTTCTTGAACATCCTGTTTTGCAACCAATTTTTATTTGAAGCATCAATTAACGACTCACTACTCATTTATCAAACAATCACATAAGTGTGATTTTAATGATTCAATCAATATCATAAAAACATTTATCAATTAATCACACAATAAAATATATCACATCAATTAGGACTAATCATGATTAATCCTTTGACCAACATTTCACATCATGGTACCATCACAATTTCTCACAAGAACATGGTCCCTCAATTTAATCCCATAGAAAAGTTTATTAATTACTAATGAACGTTTTTATCATAAAAAATTCCATATAAACCTTTAACATATTATGTTTAAACAAATCATATCAAAATTTAAAATTTTCTATTAATTCATATCACATTAATTGACCAATTTTATAATCATAATGTAAGATTAATTTCATAATAAAAATATAAATTTTATTAATTTATTGATTAATTAATCCAAATACATATTTCCAATTTCCCATCACTGAATGACACAATTAATTAATCAAATTCCAAAATTCCAATATCCCAATAATTATTTCACCAACTAACTAATCATATTCCACAATTCAATAAATTATGTATCAATTGACATTATTGGATTACAGTTTCAATTTTCAGTCATAAAAATTGAAATATGACAACACATACATGAAATTTGAATTCAATAGTATTGGATTTGTATTTAGACCACCACCCCTAAAAATTGTGATGAGTTCTCACCAAAGGAAATCACCAAATGATGTAGGGAAATTGAGAACCTGCTGATGAAAAGATCATGATCTGAAACCTAAATATAATATCAATCTAACCATGATCTAATAAAACCTCGATCTAGATCAATAAAAATAGAGTAAAAAAATAACTTTAATGGGTGATATAAATTTGGGTTAATGTAAATAAACCACAGAATATGATAATATCATAAAAGGAGAGGTTCATATAATTAATATCACATTTTATTCACTAATAACTATGACCTGAAGGACTTGTAATCTTCTAGAGTGTCACTAAAAATTAGTTAAATCTTTTAGGGCATAGATAGTGTCAATTTAGGGTGAATTATTTGGGTTCAACTTTTTTTATCTAGTTTTTAGTGAATTTTATTTCCACAATAATTTTTTATATATGTGGCACATGATATATCATATTTGTTAATTGTAACCATGAAACTCACCTAGGATAGTCTCATGGTTACTCATAATAGGTAGAAATATTTTAAAAACTATGTGTCAACTAGGATAACACCCATTTATTGGTTTCACATTTTTTATGGGATGGTATTACTATTTTAGAAAATAGTTTCCATATTGTTCACTTCTAAACTTCCTCCCAAAATTCTCCAATTTCTCTACAAAAACTACACAAGGTAAAACCAAATCATGATATACTCAAAAAAGGAAATGTTATAACTATAATTTTTCTTGAGACATATCTAAAAATGATCAGGATCCTACAAACTCCTTACCCTATAACACATAATCCATGAGATGTGCTCTCAAGAATATCTAATTATCCAATGTAAAAAGATTTGGCAATGTATCCTACATATCTATATTTCTCTCCGATGATTATTTATAAAAAATAATGTGCTTACACAATACATATACAACAAAAAACACAATTCCCGTAAACACATTCTCACTATGATCCAAACCACTTATTATATGATTCATTATAGATACAATGGTGTAAAGATCAAAATCATATAGAATGATTACATGAAATGGGTTGGGGTGGCACCAATAAAGTTGTGACACAATAAATGCTTTATTCATAGCACTATTACTCTATGGAGGAGCCCATATTTATCTCATTAACTTGATTCTCTATAAAACCTCAATTGGTTCAAAAAACATTGTTAAAATAATTCCCTATCAATGTATCATATGGTTAACTAATATAGGAGACACCTGAATGAATACATGATCACTAAATGTATACTCATGCAGTCATCAATATCGATATGTATTTGAATTCTATTTACTCTAAGCCACACGAATACCTATCTGAAACAAACAATAATGTTCTATCATCTCTTATTAGAGACTCTATCCAAATATCCTTTAATCATATGCATCCATCAAACATATTGGTGATCGGTATGGCCTATCTTAATGTGCCTCATATGATTCAATTTGAATATTTTAGTTATTACTTTTATTTATGTTAAATGAATGAGTGCTAGGTGTTTATACCAAGAGCCATTGAAGTCAATAAAACACCCTCATATAATATCATCAAGTATCTATGTTGTATGCTCAAACAAATCATTTTCCTATGAGTGGAATTCAATACATTGTAATTTTTTTTACAATGATCCTTTTATAATCCCTTTATGAGGAATGAAGTAAAGTTTGAGTAACATTATGAAAACAATTCCCCGATGCGCAATGTGTGGATAGAATATCTCTCATACATACATGTCACCCTATAATTTCTCTATTAAATATTCCCATGTAAGCATAAAATGTTTTTATTATGTAATAGCACAACCATCCAAATAACATCATTATACTAATGTGTCCTTAGGAGACCCACCACAATGTCCATGGTAATATTTTCTCACTACCATTCCTATAGGGGAAAAGGTTAACCAATAGGTCCTTGATTCAAATACCTCACCTATTGATATGGGAAAATTATATCATGAACTCTACTATTTAATTTATCATTCCCATCCACTATAACTGTCACCATTATATTGGTTTCATTTTTCTCATACCTAGATGCACCACCCTCGTTGAGGCATGTAACTCATGAATCATACACTCCCACAAACATGTAGTCAGAAATAGTATATTGTTGATATATATTACCTCATCCAAATATATGGTCAATTATGAAGGTGACTCCCCACCTTCAATGATATCAATCATGTAAAAACATTCTAGATCCTCATAATGTATATCTCTTGTCCATATCAAATGCGTAGAATCTATAGGAAAAGATATGGTTGTTATATTGTCATAGTTCCCAAAAACTAGAACATGTTTCTCATCCTTTCATGTCACAATCTAACACTAATTACCATACTCTTGATAATCATATTTCTGTGTTTTCCTTATTAAGGAATCAACAAAACATATTCTATTATCGATTATTTATTCTATATCCACATCAAATTATTGCACATACAACCCACCATTTCTTGTGAATATACCTGTCTCTCTATCAAATGACTTACTTCATGCTCTTTTGAATAGTATACATAGTAAAATAATCACCCAATAGATAATTCTTGTAACACATAAAATAATAAACCACTAATGATATTTTGAGATCGTTTATAGGGTAGTTATGTTTGTCTCACCTCAACTGTTGAGACCCATATTCCCCAATTCTGTCACTCTACATCAACCCCAATCCATGTACAATTGTATAAGTGTCACAAGAAACTATGTAATACCCAAATGTATTTGTTATGACTATAATTATTGTCATATTAAGACTTCTTCAACTCTTAAAAGGAATTCTCAAATGCATTGGTCCATTCAGATATTTTCCCCTACATGGTCATCCCTGAATGTGAGTTTTCCAAATATGAAAATTCCAAGATGAATAATAGATAATATACATGTATTAAATAAAGAATACACATATATAAACCATTCTTGGGTGGCTCTAGATAAAAAACATCTTGAACATTATATGGTTCCACTATACACCTTCCTCTAAGATGATGTGTCCTGTGAAGTATACAAAATAAATACACAATTGGAACATATATAGGTTTTCATATATACTATTATCTATTAGTATACATAGTATTTTGTGAATATGTTGATCATTATAATCATTAGTCTGGGAGTACACCAACATGTCATCCAAAAATACTACTACAAAATGACTTAGGGATAGATGGAATATTCTTTTTATCATGGCTATAAGCAGTTCTGTAGCATTATTGTACTGAAATATCCTCAAAATTAACTCATAATGGCCATACCAACTTCTAAATGTAGTATGTGGTATGTCAGAATTTCAAAAGTTCAACTGGTGATACCTCAATCTCAAGTAGATCTTAGACATTACCCAATAAAAAATATAAATTTGAAAAAAAACATTGATAAATAGAAGAGGAAATTGGTTCTTCACTATCATCTTGATCAATATCTAGTAATTTACATTTAAGAGTAAATTCCCTTCATCATTTTTAGAAAAACAATGGGCATATGCAAGATGAATTACTCATATGGACAAAACATTTGACTATAAAATCTTCTAGATGAGTCTTTATCTATTGATGCTCTATTGGTACCATTTGGTTTTTTGGAATACATACTGACAGCTCCCATGATATGAGATCAATTGTAATGTCCACACCTCTCTCATGTTGAACCCCTAATAAGTAATCCTGAAATACATATTTCAACTTGTCCACTATTGGAGGGATGAAATCTGGAATTAATCCTTGTTAATCCATCAATATAATAGAAACTAAGGGATTGGACTCCCGTGGTTTCTCATAAAATGGACCAATATGGACAACCTAGATTTCTTATAATCCCATATGAATATATCTATCACCCTCAGAAGAATTAAATATTACACTTCTCTAGTAATAATCAATGTGGAATTGATATGAAACTATCCAATATATATGCATAATTAGGTCAATGAATAACTTGTCAAGGGTATAGAAATACCAACTGAAATGATAATCCCCTTCCAAAAGAGAAAATCAGTTGAATAAAAAAATGTCTCTTGACCATACTACCAATAGTGTATCTATCACCATAACCCTTCTCATGAACTCCACTAGTAGAATCAAACCATTAATAAGATTGGTGAATATAAAAAATGATAGGAACTAGTAATAAATAAATAATTATTACTGTATAAGTTTTCAGAATAGTAAATCTAAAAAGAAATGGTTCATCATTACTATCGACTTGTGTATGATAAAATTATTCCAAATGTCTTACCCCTCTTCCTAGTGATGTAGTATGAGTTTCAATTGTTTTACCACTTGATGGATTTAGTCACTCAATCCTAGTAGCACCATTCCCAATGCATGTACTACCCTGATCCTTATATTTTCTTATTCAATGATAGATTGATGTAGAATATCCACATTCCATACTTTGATTCTACCTTGATTCATTATTTATAATCATATATCAGGGGTTCTTGTAGAACCTAATAGGTAAAAACATCCTTCCAGAGGTATTGAAATCATATTGGGGTTGGGGGAACAACATATGAATGCCACCCGACCTACAACATTAGTATCATATCCCTCTATTAAGGCCTTGTGTAACATATCATTCCCTATAGCCACTTGGGTTCCACTACTCTGGTCAATATTCTCAAAATTATTTTTTCTAGCTCGCAGAATTCATACAACCCAGCCTTCGAGTGGAAACCACATATCCTTCACTTGAATCCTCCCTTAGGTTCCCCTCATAAATGTATTTTTGATTCACCACTGCATAAAACATATTTAGCATAGAGATACTAAATTATGACTTAATTTCTCATTTAATCCCATCGTAAAACCACTATTGTTTTGTCTCCTCATATCCTTATCAAAAAATTTAGAGGCAATGTAAATATATATAGTGACCATCACTATTCATAATAGATAAACTCATACAAGTAAACCTTGTGAAATCAAATTCTCTCTCTCGTCTCATCATATATCAAGAAAATTAATCTAAGAACATCTCTTAAATTTCAATCCCCTCCATGTTCTCTAGTTGTGCATAATGAGTTTGAAATACCCACCGATTAGATGTATGACCATGTAACATATAATCAAACAATTTGATTCTCTTATATGTATAATTATCAATGTGGTCTTTAAATTTTTGGATAGAATCATTCTGGAACTCAACAAGCATATGCCCCCTCTATAGTAAAACATCAAATGGTGTCACTAATAAAATTCTCATGCCAGATTAGATATGATTTTCACAACCCTATATGGGTCTCTCCCCATAAACTAAATGATGTGAGATATGTTCTCTCATAAATTCTCTTAAAATTACACACCTAGCACTATCGGTGCCTCAGGATCCATTTCTAGAGGATCTTTTCTTTCTATTACCTCTTATCATCCCATCAACAAGCATCATAATGGAGGAATATATCTATATTTCCAAACAAACGTCATTGGAAAAAACTAACAACATTAATAAATTTATGTGATACATATTCAAAATAAGCCAAAATTACTAATTCCCCCAAACCCTCAGACCTGGTAAAAAAAGTGGAGATATCACTACCATTAACTATAAAAATATAGCTCCTTGTTAATAAATGTATATGTATTATCATTATTTATGTTTCTCAATATTTGTAAATTTAATCATAGAATGCTTTATTTTACATCTTTAAAATAATATTGAGAACATTTTAAATTTTAATTACAAATGAATGGGAACAATTAATTTCAATGACATACCAAAAACCTATTTTCCCCTTCATTCCAAAAATGATACTGGATACAAAATAATCCTAACTAACCAGAATGATGCATACATACTAAATTCATGTTCCATATTGAGCCACAAGTCCAATCATAGAAAATATAAAAAAATTCTTCACACAATAACTGCATCACTCGGGGTAAAAAAGAATCAAATATAACAACACAAATAAATAAAAAAATATTCCACAATTTGTGCATTGATTTTAACCTCATAAATGTGTCAGCTAGTCACATCCATGACCTCTTAATTATATTTGAACTCATTATATTATCTTATCTACCTTTAATTATTAGAAATAAAAATAAAAATAAAATAAAACCACATTGATACCACATAGTGATGTCCCAAATTGGGTTCCCCATACTGCTTCTCCATGTCAGTCTGTCACCTAACATAGTCATGCCACCTCATACACTAAAGGATATCAACTAGTAGTCAGGGTCCATTATCTATCACGAGGATAACATAACCAATTTATCAAAGTATGGAAATAATGGAAATAACTAAGAATATCAAAAATGATATACGCAATAACTATAATAAAGCAGTATTACTTGATAAAAAAATAAGATATATAATATTGAAAACTAAATACAGGGTATTTAATTCTAAATACATGTCATGTGTCCATATGAAAATACCAAAATAAATAAATACCCTAAAAATAACATGAAGGTTGTGAATCTTGTGTCGATCCTTCATCTATGGTATATCCCAAATCCTCCATCTCTCATAAGGATCTATCCCTTATCATATCATGTATACATGAAGTCTATTCATGTACCGATCATGTATCCTGAGTAGGGTGTGAGTAAAAATCAGTAAGCCACAACCAAAACATCTAAAAATGAATCCAAAATAACAATGAATGTAGTTTTATAAATAATAAAAAAAAATTCAATATTAAATAGTTACTAAATTTTAATTATTCTTTAATTATCCATATAAATAGTTGGGTTCACAAGAACACCCAAACCACAATAACTATTTCATCATATGTTATTGTATGAACCATCCCCATATGATTTCACATATTAGAATACCATGGTTACAAATTATCATTTTGTTTCAATTAAAATTATAGCCAATTTGAACCATAGTCACATGAAATCATTTAAATCCTAGAACACCATACATGAAACCTCAAGGGTATTTAAAGTCATAGTCTATAACCCACCACTCATTTGTAATAAAATAACATAAGTGGGATTTTTATGTATCATTCCATGAATGACACTGATTTTTTACTAAGCGATTTGATGTTTAATTCTATTCCTCACACACGTATACTAGGATATCACTTTGAGATTTTAAATATGAATCCCCAATCTAACACCAGTTTATCAATCAATCACATAATCACATATGACAAATCAATGAAGCTTTATAAACAATCATCTTTTTACCAAAACTTCACATCATGGGACTATAATAATTTATCACAATAAAATGTTTCTACATTTTAATAACATTGAAAATATTAAAAATTCACTATTAAAACTTTTTTCATTATTTAAACAATATGAACCATTGGTAAATTAATGTTAATCCACGCTTCTAATAATTTTTTATTTTTATTTCATTCGTATCATAATAACTAATCAATTATAAAATCACAATTTCCCATTAATTCCTTAATAGAAATATCTCATGAATTAATTTGCCAATTTTATAATTAAATTCCATAATTCCATGATCACAATTACCAATCCAACAATTATTTTATTAAATTTCACAATTCCCATATAATATTAATTAAATCAACAATGTATGAATCAAATTCCACAATTCTATTAATCAACTAATCTATTATTTCATTAAATTCAAGAATCAATTTTCAAATTCTCCAAATACATTTCACAACACATATATGAAATTTTAATTCACGACAATTGTATCTGTATTTAAACTATAAACCTCTAAATCCATGATTGATGCTTCCCAATGGAAATCCCCAACTAAACCAGAATGATCAAGAACATGACTAAAATTATTATATATATATATGAAACATAGATCCAATTTTAATCAAATTAATATCCCAAAAACCGAGATCCGGATACATCAAAACTACTAAAAAAATCCCTTTAAAGGATAATATAATTATACTAATAAGGGATGAAATAACACATGATGGGAATCTCATGCTAGTAGATGTGAATATCTTAAATCAAGGCTTTGATTCACCAAAAACAAAGATCAAAAGCCCTTAAAGTCCTTATGGGAGTGTCTTAAATTTATCAAATCTATTTAGGGTTGAGATAGGGTCGATTAAGGGTGTATTTCTAGGAATTGGATATTTTTAATTTAATTTTCAAGGGATTTAATTTTTTATAGCATGGTTTCCTGTACCAGGAACAACATTTAACCTGTAAGTACGCCCTATCCACATGCCCCATCTAGGTATTTCACACATTTTATCTAAATTGGGTGAAAATATTAACAATCTGTGTGAATACAATGTAAATCCCATATACCTGGGTTGAAATTGATTTTTTGGATGGGTTCTCAGTTTCGGAAAACCATTCACCAAGCATGAACTTCCCCACTTCCACCATATTTTTCTATAATTTCATAGAAAATAACCCCAATGTAAAACCAAAGGAAAATCAATATACTAAAAAAATTAAAAACAATCTTATAAATGATCTTGAGATATCTCTTGAAAGGTTACAGATATTACAACATGCCATTTCTATTCCGTGTAGTGATAGTCAAGTGATAAGTAATCATCAATGAAAATGATATGTTCTAGAATTTTATGTTGTCCAACTACATCCCATATCTAATTATAAATTATAGATTTCTGATGGAATACAATGATGAGGTCTATGGTGATTTTTTCCAATTTCAATAATTATATATGTAATATTTTAATAATCCACTTATATGTTTATTATTTATCATTATCTATTGTTAATACAAAGGGTCATGATATGTATTATATAATTTGACTCTTTCTGTTATCCAAAAAGGGGGTTTTCCATAGTTCTCTATTCATATTTAGGCATCAAGGATTAATAGATATATATGATCTGTGTATAAATTGAAAATTTTCTTCTTTATTTATGGTCTTGCTGGCCCACATATCTATATTAGAAACTGTATTATTCCATCGATATAATATTTTAGATACATTATATCCACCAAATTTATTAATAGATCCAAATTATCATTTTAGGATTCATTGATCATTACATTTATGAATGGTTCTATAGTAATTTGTGAAAGAAAAGGTGTCTTACATTACCATATGAGTTTAAGATTATTTAATATCAAATAAATGACTAATTTTTCTTTTTTAAACAATATAAATAAGTAATCTAGATTGATATTTCGTTCTAATAGCATCCAAATAAATTTTTCCTTCATTGTTTGTTAATAAATTGAGAATCAATGTTATTAGATAAATTACAACATTCTATTTTAGCACATATTTAACTATTTCAGTGTGAATATGTATTTCATGATCTTGTGTTTGGTGTATATGTCATTCATAACATAAAACATAGAGATAATTCCACTAAATAATTAATAAAACAATTACTACTTCCATCTCCAGATCAAGAATCGATTAATTCATTACATATATTTTTAACTAATGTGAGGAATTTAAAATTAGAAAATTGTTCTGTAGGAGGACTCACCTTAATAAATTTCATAAATTATGAAATTATTATACATAACAATATACACTATATGATAATGTATGCATAGTTTTAGTGACCTATATTATATCAAGACTATTACATATTTTCTCACCAACATCAGTCCAAAGGATATTTATGACCTTTCTTTTCAATTTAGATAATGGATTTTAAATACTTGGTAAATTTGTTACAATTCCATGATAATATCCAGATAACCCCGGAAGATTATTCATCATGGTATTGGTTGTTGGCCTTGTCCATTTATAGCTTACATCTCTCATTCATGTATTTATATACACATAATTTCTTAAGGATATATTACCCAATAATGATACATTATGCTGCTAGAATGTAAAATTTCTAATCATGGAATATAATTTAAATTTTCTTAATTAATTATACATAATACATCATTGATATTCATTCCCTTCCTCAATCAAATATTAAATTAGAATATTGCATATGATAAAAATAAATATTGATCTATGTAGTCTCATGAGACTCAATTCATTATGATTTTGGGAGAATTTTTAATAAAATTTAAAATCATTATAAATTCATAGTGTCAATACATTAAATAGGAATATTTAATGGAAATATCCTCCCATATGAGTATCAATTGATAATATATAGATTAAAGGTATAACCTTATGATGTATTGAGATCCTCTCTTTTAAATGAATTGATCAACGATATATGGTATATGACACATTTTTATTGACCTTAAATTATTTATAATGATGATAATCAATATAATGAACCATTTACTGATCCATCTTTTTACATATGATGGTTCCAAGCCCTGGTGATGCACTAGGGGATATAACTCCAATGTTTTTTTATTTTATTGTACATTCATTATTTATTATTACGGTAACACCGCAATGTCATTTTATGATTTATATTCTTTACATAATTTTAATTCTTCAATATCTTGATTCATATGAAATCATTAGTTTAAATTAACAAAAATATTTTCTTATTATCAAAATACCATTATATCCTAGTCATTTGGTTAGTGGGAAAAATTATAACTAACTTATGAAAATGTATTGTCAATTCACTTCCTATGTAAAATATAAATCAATTACATATTTTTATTTTTGTGCAACATACTTTTGGAAATGAAATTAATGAGATATATATGTTATATATATATAAATATTTCTTATATTCATCCAAGGGATATTCTAGATAGGGTATGAATAAAACCCTATTTGATGTTTAAAAACGTATTTTTGTTAAAGAATAATTTTATATCTTTGAATGGAGAACCCATTTTATATTAATATATTGACACATTATTATTTTTTATATGACACCATAATATTTTTATTTTGATTCAATATGCTAAAATTTACTTTGGATGAATTTTTGATATTTTTCTGATAACATTCATGTTTTGATGAATAATAAAATTAAACTAAATTTTAATGGAAAATAAATTTTTCATTGAACAAATTTATATTGATAAGTTATATTATTCAATGGTTTCAACGTATAAATAAAAAATATTTTTACCATTTAATATAATATAGTACATTGGAATTAATTTTACATTAAATTTAGATGTAAAATCATTTCAATCTTTTGTAATATTTTCACATTTAAAACATGTTTTCTCATTTCAGCAACAAGGTTGTTTTTAAATTAATCACAGAAAATAATGTGTTATTAATTTTAAAAAACGGATTCCATATTTTGAAATAGTTGGCCCTAATTATGTGAATATATTTATTTTATTTTTAGGAAACTTGAAAATAAAATTCACTAAATATTAAATACATGGTAAAAGGGTAATTTAGGTAATTAAGGGTAAAATAAATGTCATAAAAATACACTAATACTTTTCAAAATATAATTTTATAATTTTAATTTTTTCTATAACAATCATTGGTCTTAATGATATCCATTGGAAACCTCTTGATTGTGATTTGGACATTTAGTTTATTTTATTTTAAGAAAAGTGTAATATGTCTCACTCAAACATTAATAATGAAATTATTTTAAATATAATATTATAGAGAAGAAAAATTATATTAAATGTACACATTTAAATCCAGGATGTTTTTCTTCATCATGAAATTTTATTTTTAATTTCTAGAAAATAAACAATTACCTTAAAGAATTATACTTGTATAATGAAAAATTAATTAATTGATGAGAAATCAATAACAAATAGTTATTAAATTAGTTATAACCATAAAAAAGGAAAAAACAAGAAAAAAATATTTTACTAGTATATCGTGACATTAATAATCCATGTATAAACCTATTTTCCATTTAGAGGCTTATATAATATATTATGACACTTATATTATTTTATTTAAAGTGAAGATAAATTCATTGCATTCATGTTTAAAAGAGTATAGAATTTTTAATTTAAAATTTTTTAGAATATAAATTTGATTAAAATTATTATTATGAAAGTTATTGGAATTAAATTCATCATAATATTTTATGTTGAATTTTTATTTAATTAATTAGTATATTAGATATTTAGAAAAAATTACGTTGTAATTATTTTATTAGTGAAGAGATCAAATAAATGATATTGAATATATTTTAATAAATATAATTTGGTATAAATAAAATGTGAAAAAAATTTATAGATTAATTTGACCCAATATGAATATATTAAAATATTTTAATATATGTTCAATTAATATTATTTTAATCTAAAAAATCACATTATTTAATAGTGTCAAAATTTACACAATTGATATGTGGTCAAATAAAGGATTTCTTAAATTATTTAAAAAACATAAAACATTTTTAAAAATATATAATAATTATAATTTCTTCTAAAATTTTATAAATTATTCATTTATGGTCTAATTGACTTCATATAATTAAATATTCACTTATTTTCATATTTAAATATTTATTACCCTTGTTAAAATTTAAATAGAGTAACAAAATATTGATTAAAATAGTAAAGAATAAATTGAAAAAAAAACATGTCAAAAATTTATTGGATTTTGATATTAAAAAACTATATAAAATCATATTCTAAATTGTGACAATTATCATGTTTTTATCTGGTGTTTTTTTATTATAAATTAATATGTTTCAGGTTTTAAAAAGTGCCCATCACCTCAATTATAAATGGGAACTTCCTCACTCAAAACTCCAATTTATTTTGTGCCTTCATGATCTACCAACCACATGAAGTTTCCATTATAAACGTCCATATAATAATTTGATAGGTCGTTTCCTTCTTCAATGGCCAACTATAGTGATTTATGTGGATTTATAGAAGAGGCACATTGAAGAAGATGTAATATTAGTTACTGATTCATTCAAACATATTTCGTCTTATACGTCCACCTCATGAGTTATTTCATTATAAATGAATAAATATAGTATTAATAATATAATGATATGTTATTATTATTATAAAACAACCATATTACACCTTCTACCCATACTATGAAAAATAAATTACCAAACGTGCATATGTATATATTACTGTCTCCACACCATTGTGTAAACTGTTTTTCACCGCCACCTTACATGGATGGGTATAATTATTTAATTAATAAATATTTACATCATGAATATAAAATTATATTCAGTATGAGATACTATTAACTATCCACTCAAATAAAATTAATCAATTATGGGAACAATATTGTAACACATTAGGTAAATAAAGAATATGAAATTTTAACATATATCCATATTTGTGAATAAAATAATAATATAACATTAAAGGGGACACTATGCTCGATGGCATACCCAATACACAACAACGAGTTTCTTGGGAATCTTACGTTGCACTCTAATAATAAAATAATATTATTTTAAATTGTAGTTAATGCCTAGCCGTTTTATTGGCGGGAATGAAAATAACTAACTACAAAATTATTATATATGTTTGTAAAATTTTTTCACTTTTTACAATAAATGTTTGAGGATTTAAAATGCGAATGAATCCAATTTTAAGCGTAAATATTCTAATATTTTTTAAAAGTTCGATTAACAGAATTTTGATGACGAACCTCTTTTAAATCCACTTTTTGAAAATTTTATTTGTTATATTTGACAAAATAAAATTCTTCTTTAGAATTGCGACATCAGAATTTACTTTGTTTAAATTTTTGGTATTTTTCCAATAAAGTTCATTTTTTAATGAATAGTGAAAAATGTCGTATTTTAATTCAAAACCACCTTTTAATCTAATTTATTTTTATGATTATATTATATTTTGAATTGGTTTTAAAGTGAAAATAGAATATATTTTTACCATTTAATCCAATAGTGGTCGTTGGAATTAATTTCATCTTGACATTGGACTTAAACTAGTGTTAATCTTTTGATACTTATTGTTTCACAAAAACACGCTATTTTCTCTGACAACGGGAATTAATTATTAAATTAATTAATGTGACTTATATGTTTTGAATTTTTTAAAATAGGAATAATTTTTTAATTCAGAATATCAAATATAGGTTAGGGTGTATTTTTGGTGTTTTTCTGGAAAACTGCAGTTTTTGATGAATAGTGAAAACACTAAGTGGTAATTAAAAAAACTGATTTTTTGTTTAAATGAAATTTTACCACCTCTGTGTTTTTAATTTCAAAAATCTGACATACATGGTTGTCATTAAGAAGTAAAATGTGGTTCAATGGGATTAAAATAATTTTTTGGTGAATAGAAACTTTTATGTTTTAATCACGATTAAAGGTAATTAGTGCAATTTAAGGTAAAAAATAATGTCTTAATAATATGAAATGACCTTGACACATGTACTACACTTATTGGATGAGTCATGGCCGACCAAGACAATCCATGGGTCAACATGGGGACCCCATGGAGCCACATTGGTTGGAAAATGACAATAATACCTATTTATTTAAAGTTAAAATTAAAATGTCACAGACCTGTGTAGTTTTACTGAAACAATTTGTACATGGTGTTATAAAAGTCATATTTTTGACTATAAATATTAATTAGAAAGCTAAAAATATTTCCTACATCATGATATTTGTTTTATAATTTTTAGACCCTAAATAAATTAAATTATTTGTGACACAATGATGATGCAGTGATTACCTCATTATATAACGATTTAAATAATATGAAAAGATAATGTAAAATCTAAGACCTAAACTTGTCAAAAACCTATTGGATGGGTGGATTTAGAAACTTTATCACCTTATCCTAGAAATATATCCTTTTGGGACCTTTAAAATCCGAAAAGAATTTTATAAAAAAGTAATATTTTATAACTTTCCAAGAGTGCCCCTCCTCTCCTCTTATAAAACGCCTCCACCTCTACCACCTTACCCTCACCTCTCAAGCCTTTGGCTCGGCCAACCCCTACCCATTTTGTATCTCCTCACCTCTCAATCCTTTGGATCGGCCAATCCCTGCCCATTTTGTCTCTCCACAGCCCTCTATTACTCCTAGAATCCTCACTTTGGGCAGAATCCTTTCTAAGGAAGCCTTTGATCTCAAATCAAAAAGAATTACCCGATTTAAAAGTAATGTCTTCCCTAGTGTTCTTTTGTTTTATTTTTCTTCTCCAAACCCATAAACTCTTTTTATTTATTTCTTTTTTAACGACACCATTATCTTTAATATACTAGGATGTTGTTATGAGGAGGATTCGTGCTACACTAACACACACCTCCGTCTAATGGTTAAAGAACATACTGTTTCTGTGGATGGTGAATTACTGCCTCACGAAACGATGATTATTCTATCTTCTCATACCACCTCTTGTGGTGGCCATTGTGATGGAACTATATTTATTTATGATATATATTATATTTATTACCTCTCTATTCTTCTATATTTTATATTTAATACATACCTTTATGCTTTGCATGTTGTGCAAATGCAATAATTTCATTTGAGGAAGTGTGTACTACCGCCCCCTCAAGTGATGTGACTCATTAATGAAATTCATGGAATGTATAAATAATGAAATTGATGAACATATGTGATCTATATAAAATATATATTATACTGTAATTATAAAATATATACATATATCTCATCTATTATAATTCCATTAATGTGCCAAAGAAATGAAAGTAGCGTTCATGTGTACGTACGACTTACTGTCTCCTTGAACGGTACTTTTCATTTCTTATCTCCAAATGTTATTTAATATTATATGTAAATATATATAATGGATATATATTTCATATATTACATCTAAATGATGGATATCATACTATAATTATAATATATATATCTCTCTTTTAACTTTAATTCCATTAATATGACAAAAAAATTAAAGTAGTGTTCATGCGTACGTACGGCCTACCGTCTCCATGAACGGTGATTTTAATTTTTTATATCCAAATGATAATGAATAGTATAAAATGAATATATATTGGATATATATGATATTTAAAACATTAATACTATTCTGGAGATGATGTACCAATAACTACATGGAAAATTCTTTTCCAACAAGTTCAATTTTTACTCATGTACCGAACATCGACAAAAACATCTGATATGAACTCACTTTATTAACCAATTATTAGAAAATTATAATATTTGATATGAACTGAATAATAAAATTTAAACGAGGTCCTTAGGAAATTATAAATTGACCAAATTTTATTATTCATGAGATTAATGAATGATCGAGTCATGTCGGACACGAGGTAAGGGATCCTACCCCTCTTTTTCTTTTAAAGTACACTGTTTTATGTCATTTCTTTTAATCTCATATTTCTTATGATTGGGATGTTATTTTATATTACTCCTACTGTAATTTTTATGTTCATATGATGAGAGACCCTATTTTCTCTCATCAATCCATTTTGGATGTTTTGAGTGGCGCCGTTATGCTGCCGAGTTTTCGTAAGGGGTTTTTCATGTCACTTTTATTCCGGTGACATTTATGCTACATTTTCCATTATTTCCTTTTTGTGGTGTATGTACTTCCCATTATTATACTCTTTATGTAATATAATTTAATTTATGTGTATTTACATATTCATTGTATTACCCTTCTTAAATTGGTTGTACGTTTCGAAAGTTACCCAATTCGATAAGGGAACCTTTCACCCTCCTCTTTTTAAAAGACTTCTTTTGTGATGTATTTTAATTCACATGCTATTATGTTGGGATATGTTCTTCAATATCCTTATTGATGTAAATTCTATGTCCAAGTGATGAGATACCCTTTATCTCTCTCATCAACTCTTTTCCTAAAATTTTATGTGACTCCGTTACGCTGTCAAATTTTACCAAGGGGACTTCTTAACCCAATTTCGATTTCTTTGGGTTTAACATGTATTTATTGAATATGTCATCCTTTGAATATGTGTGAATGACCTATGATTGTTTAACACTTAATATCCACTTATATTGGGTGTATTTATATTTGTCACACATAATTATCAGATTGATTTATCCTTAATTTAAGGATACCATCTTTATAATGGATTTCATCTCAATTTACATTTCCATTGAGACTTCATTGTTGTTATGCACCAATTCACTCTTATATGGTGCATATACTGTCCTTTGGAATATTATATCATGAATCCCTTTTTTCTCATGATATTATAAATTTTTTCTTAAATGTTATTCCACAATTATTGTATTCAAGTGTCTCTTTTTTTGTTAAAATCCCTTGAACTAAAATATCATTTTAGATGTTTCAATGATTTAAAATTATAAATATTTGTAATTAATATCCATGATTTCAAATTGGTTTTAATGATTTTTTTATATGGATATTAATGGTTTAAAATTTTAAAAGCTTCAATGTGGTATGGGACTCTTTGATTTAAAAATATCTTTATTAAATGTTTTAAATGGTTTTGAAAATGGTTTTTATAATGGATTCATTATTTCAATATCTTAAAATGTTTTATTGTTATTACAACGGGGGAATGTTATGTTTATTTTGTGCTTAAGTTATGTTCTATGATTATGTTATGGTTCTTTGGCATTGTTTATGAAAACGGGTGGTTCTGTGACAAACTAAGGGCGGGTGAGCCCGATATAACTCTCCAATGCATTGGGTAACACGAAGGGGTTAAACGCTTTGGTTTATCCAATGAGATTTAGGGAATATTCTGTGATGAGTATTCCAAACGTAACCATGAGGGTTACTCCATATGTAAGAATGTTATGAATTCCTCAATTTACCTTTATGTCTTATGATTTCTAGGAGTTATTCATAAATCTTATGATTTCATGAGGTATGTTAATGTGCTTATGTATTATGTGTAATGTATGATTTCATTGATTCTTATGTATACATGGACTAATGTTATCTTTAAGTATTTTTATAACCATTACTGAGCTTTTTATGCTCATCCCTTGTTTTTTTGAAATGTTTTTCACAGGACATAAAGTTGAATAGGGTCAAGGATGAGAACAAGGAAATGTCATGTTGTCTAAAACAGGGAACTAGACATGACTCTTTTGTTCAAGAGTCTTTATTTTGGTGAAAAAATGGAAGCTGAGTATATGTGTCTACTTTGTAACCTTTGAGATGTAATAGTTATATCCTAATTCTCTAAAACACTAAACCTGAAAAGTTCCACAATGTGAATTATTCATTTAATTCAATAATAAGTAATTTTAAGGCCGGGTCCTTATAGTTGGTATCAAAGGGAGGTTTAGAAAACTTTAGAGGTTAGGGTATTTTTTAAGCGTAAGTGAGATTACCATAATTGTTAGGATTTCAGAAAGAGTCATAGTTTTTAGATAAAGTGAATGAGTAAGTATATCTTAGTGATTATATTCCTCATTAGTACATGATGATTTTGTTGATATACTCACACTGGCATTTTTGGTTTTATTAAATGGATGGATCTAGCAGGAACCAAAGTGACAATAGGTTTGAAGGAAACTGTGGTGGTTCTCTGATTAAGAGACTGGATGAAATGGGGGATTCAATGAGGAAACTTGTGGTTGTTCTAAACCAACTATCAAGGAGTCACGATCAACCACTTGTACCTTGGTATGTTCTGTAATGAATCATGTACGAGATGACCAATCGATGTGGAAGTTCAGGTAATAATTATAAGGGTAACCATTAGGGTTTATATGATCCTTACTTTTGAAGTAATTATGGGTTATTATATATTATGATGGAAAATGAAAGCCATTAGATAAACATGATGTTAAAATATGTTATAATTATTTTTGAATATTTTATCTCGATTTGGGGAATGTTTTTTGAATTATATAGTTTTGGAAAGAGGACAATACGCAGACCGTGTGACAACCCGTCGCGTCAGACAAATCTGTGGGAATCAAACCCATAACCAAAGTGTGACTGGTATTTATCACCTACCACTGGACTATGTTAATTCCCTGGTTAGTTTGACTAATTCTTTTTAGTTAGATGTTTTTAGGAATCAAGAGTATGTTTATTTTGGGTTATCTATGGAAATGATTAACCTATCATCGAGGTTATGTGATTAGGTTAATTACTTTTCAATATGAGAATTTAAGAGCAACTGATGTTATTTGGAGAGAAATGTTAATTTGTACCATGGAAGACTATGTCATTAAATCCTTCAAATATTTGGGATTCAATCATAGTTTGGTTTACATTGAAGAATTTTATGGACAATTGTTTATTGAATGGTCTTCGTTGAACTTTGGGTTTTTTTTGTTTTTTGTTTTGGACAAATTTTGGAGATCAAGAATAGATTTTCTATTTATAAAGGATTATACTTTTGTGGATTATCTGATATCATACTAACAATTTTGGTTTTGGATTTTGTCTAAAGACATGGGAAATATATAGTTCTCTTTTGTGGATTAGTTGATTCTCAAGAAGTTGATTATAATACTCTTAATGCGAACAAGTATTCCTAAAAACTCTTCTTTTGGAGAAAATATGAGTTTGATTAAGGAATCTAGTAAAAGTTTAAAGTCTACGTGACATGTAAGTATGTTTCATTATGATTTAGTTAAGATCAAAAATAAATTCTTCAATTAAGAGTAACTTAAAACAATAATGTTGTCTGTTAACTTTACCTACTGGGGAATCGAATAGCATTTAACCCATCACAAGTTTGTGATTTTATTATGGTTAACTTTCTCCTAGACATGTTTACTTTCACTCTCCCTCATAATATGAACCTTTTTTCCTCCATATCCATGTTTTCAAACATGGAATCCTAGTATGGGTTAACTCGGGTGACCTTTGTACTTCTCATTCTTTATTTTAAAGTGATTGTTTTACTAACTCTTGTTTTGATGTGGGATTTTCAATGAAGTTTCCAAGCCCAATTTTAAAATTATGAGGAAGAAATTCCCAAAAGGGGGGAAGGATGTAACAACCCATGTAAATAAGGAATATGAAATTTTCACATTTATCCATATTTGTGAATAAAATATTAATATAACATTAAAGGGGACACTATGCTCGATGGAGTACCCAATACGCAACAACGAGTTTCTTGGGAATCATACGTTGCACTCTAATAATAAAAATATATTAATTTAAATTGTAGTTAAGGCCTAGACATTGTAATGGCGGGAATGAAATGAACTAACTACAAAATGATTATATATGTTTGTCAAATATTTTTACTTTTTACAAAAATTGTTAGAGGATTAAAAAAGTGAATGAATCCAATTTTAAGCGTAAACATTCTAATATTCTTTAAAAGGTCAATTAACTGCCTTTTGATGAAAAAACTCTTTTAAATCCACTTTTTTGACAATTTTATGTGCTATATTTGACAAAATAAAATTCTTCTTTAGAATCGGGACATCAAAATTTACTTTGTGTAAATTTTTGGTATTTTTCCAATAATGTTCATTTTTTAATGAATAGGGAAAAATGTTGTATTTTAATTCAAAACCTATTTTTAATATAATTTATTTATATGATTAGATATTCTTATGAATTGGTTTTAAAGTGAAATTAGAATATATTTTTACCATTTAATCCAATAGTGGTCATTGGAATTAATTTCATCTTGAAATTGGACTTAAACTAGTGTCAATCTTTTGATATTAATTGTTTCATAAAAATGCGCTACTTCCTATGATTGCGGGAATTAATTATTAAATTACTTAATGTATCTTAATTTTTTTGAATATTGTAAAATATACATCATTTTTGAATTCGAAATATCAAATATAGGTTAGGGGTAATTTTTGGTGTTTTTTGGGAAAACATCAGTTTTTGATGAATAGTGAAACCACTAAGTGGTACATTAAAAAACATATTTTTCGTTTAAATGTAATTTTACCACCTCTGAGTTTATAATTTCAAAAATACAACATACATGGTTGTCATTAATAAGTAAAATGTGGTTCAATGGGATTAAAATAATTTTTTTTGGTGAATAGTAACTTTTATGTTTTAATCACGATTAAAGGTAATTAGTGCAATTTAAGGTAAAAAATAATGTTTTAATAATATGAAATGACCTTGACACATGTCCTACCATTATTGGATGACTCATGACCAACCATGAAAATCCATGGGTCAACATGGGGACCCCATGGAACCACTTTGGTAGGAAAACGACAATAATACCTTTTTATTTAAAGTTAAAATTAAAATGTCACAAACATGTGTAGTTTTACTGAAACAATTTGTACATGGGGTTATACAAGTCATATGTTTGACTATAAATATTAATTAGAAAGCGAAAAATATTTCCTACATCATGACATTTTTTTTATAATTTTTAGACACTAAATAAATTAAATTATTTATGACACCCTGATGATGTAGTGATTAACTCATTATTTAACGATTTAAATAAAATGAAAAGATAATGTAAAATATAAGACCTACACTTGTCAAAAACCTATTGGATGTGTGGATTTATAAACCTTATCATATTATCCTAGAAATATATCCTTTTAGGAACTTTAAAATCTAAAAAGCATTTTATAATAAAGTATTATTTTATAACTTTCCAAGAGTGCCCCTCCTCTCCTATTATAAAAGGCCCCCACCTCTACCACATTACCCTCACCTCTCAAGCCTTTGGCTCGGCCAACCCTTCCCATTTTTTCTCTCCTCACCTCTCAAGCCATTGTCTCGGCCAACCCATGCCCATTTTGTCTCTCATCACCTCTCAAGCCTTTGCCTCGGCCAACCCCTACCCATTTTGTCTCTCCACATCCCTTTTTTACTCCTAGAATCCTCACATTGGGAATAATCCTTTCAAAGGAAGCCTTTGAGCTCAAATCAAAAAGAGTTACCTGATTTAAAGGTAATGCCTTCCCTAGTGTTCTTTTGTTTTATTTTTCTTCCACAACCCCATAAACACTTTTTATTTATTTATTTAACAACACAAGTATCTTCAATATACTAGGATGTTGTTATGTGTATGATTCGAGGTACACTAACACACACCTATGTCTAATGGTTAAAGAACATACTATTTCTGTGGATGGCGAATTACTGCCTCACGAAACGATGATTGTTCTATCTTCTCATACCACCTCTCATGGAGGAAATTATGATGGCACTATAATTATTTATGATATATATTATATTTATTTCCTATCTATGCTTCTGTATTTTAAATTTATTACATACCTTTATTTTTTCATGTTGTGCAAATGCGATAATTTAAATTGAGGTAGTGTGGACTACCGCCCCCTCAAGTGATGTGACACGTTCATGCAATAAATGTAATGTATAAAGAATGAAATTGATGAACTTATGTGATATATATAACATTTATATTATACTGTAATTATAATATATATATATATATATTTATATCTCATCTATTTTAATTCCATTAATGTGCCAATGAAGTGAAAGTAGCGTTCATGCGTACGTACGACTTACCATCTCCATGAATAGTACATTTCATTTCTTATCTCCAAATGTTATGTACTATTATAAGTAAATATATATAATAGATATATATGTCATATATTAAATCTAAATTATGGATATCATTCTGGAATGATAATATATATATATTTCTCTTTTAACTTTAATTCCATTAATATGAAAAAAAATTAATGTAGCGTTCATGCGTACGTACGGCCTACCGTCTCCATGAACGGTGCTTTTAATTTTTTATCTCCAAATGTTATAGAATAGTATAAAATGAATATATACTAGATATAAATGATATTTAAAACATTAATACTATTCTGGAGATGATGTACCTATAACTAAATGGAAAAGTCTTTTCCAACAAGTTCAATTTTTACTCATGTACCGAACATCGACAAAAATATCTAATATGAACTCACTTTATTAACAAATTATTATAAAATTATAATATGTGATATGAACTGAATAATAAAATTTAAAAGGATTTCCTTACTCAATTATATGTTGACCAAATTTTATTATTTAGGAGATTAATGAATGATCGAGTCATGTCGGACACGAGGTAAGGGATCTTACACCCTCTCTTTCTTTTTAAGTACACTCTTTTATGTCATTCCTTTTAAGCTCATGTTTCTTATGATTGGGATGTTATTTTATATTAATCCTACTGTAATTTTTATGTTCATATGATGAGAGACCGTATTTTCTCTCATCACTCTATTTTGGATGATTTGAGTGGCGACGTTAGGCTGCCGAGTTTTCGTAAGGGATTTTTCATCTCACTTTTATTCCCGTGAAATTTATGCTACATTTTCCACTATTTCCATTGAGTGGTGTATTTACTACCCATTATTATACTCTTTTTGTAATATAATTTCATTTTTGGGTATTTACATATTCATTGTATGACCCTTCTCTAATGGGGTGTACGTTTCGAAAGTTACCCATGTTAGTAAGGGAACCTTTCACCCTCCTCTTTTTAAAAGACTTCTTTTTTTATGTCTTTTAATTCACATAATATTATGTTGGGATATGTTCTTATATATCCTTATTGATTTAAATTTTATGTCCAAGTGATTAGATACCGTTTATCTCTCTCATCAACTCTTTTTCTAAAATTTTATGTGACGCCTTTAGGCTGTTGAATTTTACCAAGGGAACTTCTTAACCCAATTTCGATTTCTTTGGGTTCAACATGTAGTTATTGAATATGTCATCCTTTGAATATGTGTGACTGACCATTGATTGTTTTACACTTAATATCCACTTATATTGGGTGTATTTATATTTTTCTCACATAATTATGAGATTGATTTATCCTTAATTTAAGGATACCATCTTTATAATGGATTTCATCTCAATTTACATTTCCATTGATACTTCATTGTTGTTATGCACTAATTCACTCTTATATGGTGCATATACTGTCCTTTGGAATATTATATCATGAATCCCTTTATTCTCATGCTATTATAATGTTTTGATTAAATGTTATTCATCAATTATTGAATTCAAGTGTCTCTCATTTTGTTAAAAACCCTTTAACTAAAATATAGTTTTAAATGTTTTAATGATTTTATATTATAAATATTTCTCATTAATATCCATGTTTTAAAAATGGTTTTAAGGATTTATTTATATGGATATTAATGGTTTAAAATGATAAAAGATTCAATGTGGTATGGGACACATTGATTTAAAAATCTCTTTATTAAATGTTTTAAATGGTTTTGAAAGTGGTTTTTAGAATGGATTCATTATTTCAATATCTTAAAATGTTATATTGTTATTACAATGTGGGAATATTATGTTTCTTTTGTTCTTAAGTTATGTTCTATGATTATGTTATTTTTCTTGGGCATTGTTTATGAATACGGGTGGTTCCGTGATAAACTAAGGGGGGTGAGCCCGTTATAGCTCTCTAATGCATTGGGTAACGCGAAGGGGTTAAACGCTAAGGTTTCTCCGAAGAGATTTAGGGAATGTACTATGATGGCTATTCCAAACGTAACCATGAGGGTTACTACCTATGTAAGAATGTTATGAATGCCTCATGTTACCTTTATGTCTTATGATTTCTATGAGTTATTCATAAATCTTATGATTTCATGAGGTATGTTAATGTGCTTATGTTTTATGAGTAATGTATGATTTCATTGATTATTATGTATACATGGACTAATGTTTTCTTTCCGTATTGTTATATCCCTTACTGAGCTTTTTATGCTCATCCCAAGTTTTTTTGATTTGTTTTTTACAGGATATAAAGTTGAATAGGGTCAAGGATGGGATCAAGGAAATGTCAGGTTGTCTAAAACAAGGAACTAGACATCACTCTATTATTCAAGAGTCTTTATTTTTGTGAAAAAATGGAACCTGAGTAGATGTGTCTACTTTGTAACCTTTGAGATATAATATTTATGTCCTAATTCTCTAAAACCCAGAAACTGAAAAGATCCTCAATGTGAATTATTCATTTAATTCAATAATAAGTAATGTTTAAGGCAGGGTCCTTATAAATATTGTCACTCGTGTGGATGTATGACTTACCCTCTCTATAGTTCGATGTGATTTGATATACATAATAATCCATATGAAATGATTATAGAAACGAATTGAATTAATAAATATGATATATATTATAAAAATACCATAATGTAAATGATATAACAATAATATAAAATCGATGAATAATAACTTATCCGGAGAACACCCATAAGAACATAATGTATTTACTACACGAATAATGAGTAATGATGAAATATTACTAACAAATAGATGAAAATATGATCATAAATGTTATCATAAAAATTAATATTAATTTTTAATTAATCATTATCATTATTTAAATCATTATACATGTGGTTTTAATACATTCTAAGCATATCAAATCTAATGAAGGGGATAACTTTTCAAATATCTTTTTTATCATAGATTGTTTATTCGTATGTATTTTCTGGGGTATATATATACCATCCACATAAACTATTCATAAATAAGTATTACAAATTATTTTTATATGCATTTATTATTCTACCCATAGGTGAATTTTTACAAAATGGTGTGAATGAAATCTTTTTTATTTTTCGATATGAGGTACGTTTTGACTTTCTCGGCCAATGTATGTGAAGAATATTTTTTTATCATGTATACCATGAACATATTTTTAGACATTTATAATGAATTATTTCCTTGACACATCCCTTAAAATATTAACATGTTATTTTCACATTAAAATATTTCTTCTAATTTTTTTTTGTATTTTTAGAAAGGAATACACTTTTGAAGAATGTGGGATATTTTCATCAGGAATAAGTTTCAAGTGTTTTCTAAAAGATATTTTCCATATAAGATTACACTCTTTGAATATGGTTATATTTTAAAACCTATTGTTACTATGTTTTTATTGTCCATTATTTAGTCAATTTATTAATTTTAGGTCAATTATTTTAAAATGATGTTTAAGAAACCCATTTTATTTCATGGGTTTTATGATGGTAAATGTTTTTATATTTTTGTGGCACACGTAATAATGTCTTCTTTATTACATGGGTGGTACCTATATATCCCTCCAATTCATTGAGTAATGATTAATATCTCATTATATATACATTACTATAACCTTATATAAATATGTTTTAGTAATACTGGGCAATAAAAATTAGTGAACTCAGTTCCTTAATGGACATTATACTCTATGATGGTCTCGGCAATGAGACTAGTCTAATATGAAACGATTCTGTATTTTTTTGTGTATGACACAAAATGTCATGTCTTATGTTATTATTTTTGGTATTATATTTCACTTTTATGATTTCTCCCATGAAATTTTATTAAAATCTTCTATATGCAAGATAATATTTTCAAATGTTATATTCTTATGATTATTATGGGACTGACATTTCCCATCATTTCCCATAATAAGCATTTGATCTCACCCTTTCAAGTTATTCATTTCCCTTAGTAATGAAGAAGGTTATTAGATAAATATGTCAAAACGGATTCGTGTTATGAAGAAATAAGTAGCAGATAATGTGGATGTTTTATGAACTAGTTGTTTATGTTTTATAGTTTCTTAAGAAACTTAACCTATACGGTCTTCACATGAATATTTTATGTTGTGGAATAAATAATTTTCAATGTTTATGTAATATCTATATGTAATTTATGGGATGTTATAGTAGGTATCAAAAATAATGTATAGTTATACATTGGAAATTGTGATGAGATAACCTTAATAATAACCTTAAGGATATTTCATTGTATATGATACAATCATTTAGTAATGTTTTAGATAATTTAATGGAAAACCTAGGAAAAAATCTAATGTTTCGTAATTTTAAATTTTATTCATGAACTATTTGATTTTACCATTATTATTAATGTTTCTCAAATTTTTCTTCATGGTTTTAGTCAATGGATGGAACCCGATGAAACTTTTTTAATGATCAATGCGATGGGAAATGCATTGATTTTCCCCTTGAGAAACCAAATATTATGGGATCTAGAATGAATAATATGTATTCATGCACACACAACATTCTCTTGATATGAATCATGCCATACTTCCAAATTATTAATGGAGGAAGAAAAATTATATTAAATCATTCTTGAGGCAGCATCCACCTTCATTCAGCGGGTCATCTGGTCTATTAGTGGTAGATTAATGGATTAATGCCACTGAGAAGATATGTTCAGTTATATAATGTTTTAATCATGATAAATTCATCTTTTTTGTATATAATTTGGATGGTTAGTCAGATTATTTGTGGAATCTTACCATGCTTACAAGTCAATGAGAAGAAATTGGGTCCATGAAATGGGATGTGTTCAAGAACTTATTTTTCAATATGTACATTCCATATATTCCTCAAACATAGGTGGAGAATAATTTTCCTAAACACTAAATAATTGGTGATTAATCTGTTGTTACCTACAAAGAAAATTTTACAAGACATGAAAGGTACACTTCTAGAATTATTTTCCAACCTGGGAGTAAAATTGATCAATTTTTTAGTGGCATAAAACTATTTCTCTGAATGGAATTAGTTAGAAGGTACCTCAATAGATATGAGGAATATTTTCATTTGGATCCCAAGGATTAGATATATATTGGAGTAACCTGTCAGTCATATGGGTTTGATAATAATAGAAAAAATGGATTTTAAATGAAAATATAAAGACTACGCTAAACAAAAGATTATTATTCCCTTATTCTCAATGTGTGGAATAATACATCGAGGGAATTTTCATAAAGGGACTTGTAAATGTTTTAAGTGTGGAAAATAACTTCATCTGGAAGTTGAATACTGAAGTGATGGTAGAAATATGTCTAATGATTGGAAAAAAGAAAATGATACAGATAATTCACCTCCTACACTTCAATGTTACATGTTCATGGAAATGGGGAATTATACCACTCATTTCCCCAATCCATCATTTATTATTGATGATTGACACAAAATATATTATAAGGCCAATATGAAAGTAATGTAACATGAAATCACTATCGGTGAAGAATTGTATTATAATGAAGATGTGAATGGTCTATATATCATACACTCTAATGTAAAAAAAGATTTACTTGATTCTGGTTCCACACAATATTTTATTTCAAAATAATTTACAAAGGGTATTTCCATATTACCTCAAAAATTAGATGTTGAGTTAGGTGTGAAAAATACTAATGGAACAACATCCACATTAGATGTTTATAATTCTTCTCTAATTTGTGTCTGTGGGAAAGTGCTTCCTGTAAATATTATAATCCATAATATAACAGAATTTTAGGTGATTCATAGCATGGATTTTCATTCCCTACATATAGATTATACCAATTTCGAATGAATAAACGTCACATTTCATATTCCATGTCAAAATAGGATTATATATTGATTCAATTATGAATATAACTATCTAGTAAGAATTTCTTCCATATTATCGCTAATGACTCCTATAAATGAAGGTTATTTATCTCAAAACGTTGGAGAGAAACTCAAATTTAATAATATTCCCATTTTTTCGGGATTTTGTGGATGTCTTTATTTATGAATGTATATGTCATCCACCAAATCCTAATGTGGAGTTTTTAATAGAACTCATAACGATTGCTATTGCTATTTCAGTGACACCTTATAGAATAGACCCAACTTAGTTGACATATTTAAATAAGATAGTCCATGAAAATCATGATAAGGGACTCAAGTGCCCTAGATTGTCACCTTGGGGAGCACGTGTTCTATTTGTTAAGAAGAAATATGGATCAATGAGAATCTGCATTGATTATTGAGAACATAACAAGATCACTATCAAGAAAAAATATCATGTTCGGAATATTTATGACCTATTCGACTAACAAGAATGAGATCCATAATTTTCTATGATTGATCTTCATTTAGGATAACATCAATTAAGGGTCAAAATGAGGATATATCGAAGAAGGCATTCCGTACAAGTTATGGACACACTATATTTATTGTGATGCCTTTTTGTCATACTATTTCCCCACTATCTCCATATATCTAATGAATAGAGTCTTCAGAGACTATATTTCAGGAAAAAATACCTCAAATTGTCCCCTCAGGATGTTTTTCATACAATTATATTTGTTGATAAGGACAGATGATGGCAAATGAGCACAGTTGGTATTTTTCGATGATATCTTTTTACGGTGGTTTAGCTTCCTAGTCTTTGACATATTTTTGGGTCTCAAAATCGGTAATTATTTGTTTCAAATGTATGGTTTTCTTCAATGTATAGGATGTTGTGTTGAATAGTGCACTAGTATAGTAAATGAAGAGAAATTCGTAGCCTGAAACATGGATCATGTACCATGTCTGGGAATGGTACGAAACTATGTACCTGGTACGTGGGAGTGGTTCAAGAAATTGAAAATGGTTTGTGGTGGAATATGTTGTGGTATACAGATGGGTGGATGAAAGATGTGGAGATCAATCTTATAGGAGAAAATGAAGTATACAAACCATGTATGAAAATTGGTTCACATAATGGCTTGTGGTTAATAGAGGTAGGAGAATCAGTATACAGTGAATCAAAGATTTGTTAAATCATGTATTAGTGGATATTGTAGATATCATTCCTCATATAAGAATAGATAATCACACTGATTAAGAGATTGATAGAATATCATTAAATAACATATTTTTTATCCCGAAATTCGGAAATGTATGAAGGATGTTTATGAGGGATAACTCTGCGATGGATGAAGTGGTTCACATGGAAAAAAAATTTCTGAATGTTTTTGTGGAATCTGGTAACCCTGATAAGAAACCATACATATAGAAAGAAGGCACAATACATGGGAGGATAGAAAAGGAAGTCCAAAAACAAAGAATAGTTAGCAGAAATATGGTGTTTCACAGACGCAGTCTGTGAAAAAATAACAATTTGCAGATAGGAGAGTTTTCACAGAAGTGGATTATAAGATTAGTATGTAGAGGCAGTATGTGATTGAGACATTTGAGGTGGTCTATCTACAAAGTGAGGTTCACAGATGTTGAAAAAGAATGCACTAGTTTTGTTCCATATACAAAATTCATCACTCAAAACACATGGGAGGATGGTGGTTCATGATTTTCAAAAGGAAACATCTGAAAGATTCAAATTATTTTGCGAAAAGTATTCTCCGGTATCTAGCAGTGCTCGAGAAGGCAGACTTCATCTCGGGGTGAAAAAATGAACATCAATAGAGCATCTACCAATAGTTGGGCATTTATGAATTAATTCAAATAAATGGAACTACATGTCTATAAAGAGTGATTGACCTATTTATCTATAAACTGTGGTGGATTTCTTTCCCAGAGTAGTGAGTGTAGGATGTGGAAGATAGTGACCATTTCCACCAGTAGTGAGCCAAAGACAAAGTCTTAGGGAGTGACCCATGGAAATGCAGTTATCAGACCCTAAACCATGTAAAGGTAGTGATCCTAGGCATAGGAGAACTAACACAAACATTGTACTTATTATTGGATGTGAGCCTTAGTGATTTTTTTGTACATCGGCAAATATCCATGGTATTCTCTTTGGAAGTAGCCCAATTATGGTGATCCAATTAAAAGTTGTCATTTTTGGTGGATGATTTCATATCTGGTTATATATTGTTGTTGGAGGAAGATAGAATTGATGTTTTTTACAATGAAAAAATATCCAAGAGGGAAAATGTTTTAATCTACAATACCTGGATTCACTCCCCTCTCAAGGTATTCGACCTAGTGGACTGAACACTATCTTTATCATTTTGTGGTATTCTTTATTGATGATATTTTAGTCTATTAATAGAGCATAGAAGAAAATTTAGATCACTTAATAATTTTACTTATGACCTTATGAAAAGATAATACTTATTCCAAATTTATCAAGTGTTAATTTCTGATTCTGAAAGTTACATTTTAGGGTTACACAATCTCAAGGGAGGGGATATAAACAGATCCTATAAAAATAGAGGTTACGGAATAATGATTGAGACCATAAATGTAAACTATGATCCCATGTTTTCTTAGTTTGGCTGGGATTATTTGATTTTTGTGAAATATTTTTCACGGTTATCTAATCCACTCACCATGTTGAATTGCAAATGAGTTATGTTCATTTAGATGGAGGAATATGAAGAACGTTTTAAACATCTAAAAAGAAGGTTAGCAATTGCACCTGTGCCCACATCGCCTTATAGTAGATAAATGATTGTGATCTATAGTGATGCATCCATGAATTCCATATGATGTTTTCTCATTCAAAATGATATGGTGACAGTTTATGCCACATGGTAGGGTAAAATTCATGAGAAAAATTACCAACTAATTATTTGGAGTAATCTAAAGTAATCCTTGCATTAACGACATGGAGGAATTACCTTTATGCAGAAAGGTGCGATATTTGTTCTGATCATAAAAGTTTAATATATTTTATCACACAAAAGGAAATTAATAAAGGACAAAGAAGATGGTTAGATTTGACTAATGATTAATACTTCTCAATACATTCCAAACCTGGTAATGACAACGAGGTGGTAGATGTTTTGTGTCGAGAATACCATGCTAGGTTATCCATGATGAGGATCATGAAATGTCTAATATTTATTTATTTTCAACAGTTGGATCTTGATATTTTAATGGATGGGGAGAAATATTATATTTCTATAATGAATGTTCAGCCATATATACAAGCGTCGATTAAGGAGGCATAGATGGAATATGATAAGTAACAAAAGAAGGTGAGAAATGTTCTTGAATTCATCCTGAATTGTGATGGAATAATAAGGTTCAAGAACCATGATTTTATTCCTCCCATTCTATAATTAAAGAAGGATATGTTGGATGAGGCTCATAATTATTCATTCTCAATTAATTTTGGGATCCAAAAATATGTATAGGAACCTAAAAGAGTATTTCTAGGGGGTTAGCTTGAAAATAGATGTTTCTTAAATATGTCTCTCAGTAATTGGTTTGTCGGCAAGTTAAGGCTAATAGAAAGATGTAAATGGGTGTTACAACCATTACCCAACCATAATTGAAATGGGGAAACAATATATTGATATTGCTGTCAAAAAAAAAAAATGCCATAATTATATATGTGTTATATTTGATTTTGTTACGATGTCAGCACACTTCATTAATATTAGAGAGGATTTCCCTCTTGATCATCATGCTATGATATATATAATATAATTGGTAATATTTCATGTTGTACAACATTAAATTATATTTGATCAGGATCTAAGTATTACCTCAATGTTCAGGTGATGTCTTTAGCATACTCTGGATACAATATTATGTTTTTCCCCGATTATCATCCTTAGGCATATGGTTAGTCTGATAGGAAAATTCAATCACTGGAAGTGATGTTTCGATGTTGCTTAATGGATTTTAATGGTGGTTGGGATCAAGTCCTACCGTTAGTGGGATTTTATTATTACAATATGGTTCATTCTTGAATTAATATTGCTCCTTGTGAATCCCTCTATGTAAAGAAGTGTATAACCCTAACTTTTAGTAAATAACATAGGGATAAAAATCAATTAGGATCAAATCTTGTTGATGAAATAACAGAAAAGGTAAGATCTATTCAATAACACATAAGAGTAGTTTAGATTTGACAAAAAATATATGCTACTAACTAATTAAATGACCTTGTGTTTAATGTGGGTGATAATGTGTTTCTATAAATATATCCTTGGAAGATAGTAATGATATTTGAAAATAAGGGAAAGATGGACCCTATGTATTTAGATAATTTTTAAATTCTGGATCATTTTTGGATGGTAGTGATTCTGGATTATGGTGAAAATGTTCTAAAAAACAAGACCACTTACCTGGTTAATGTTCTATAGAGAACATACATTTTGAGGAATCTACAAGGGAATTTGAGGATATGATGGGGGAGATGTATAGTCATCTTATTTTCCCAGTGATGAATTTCGAGGGAAAAATTTAGTTTATGAGAGGTATAATGTTACACAAGTATGTTTCTTTTTTGAAATATTTTCATTAAATAACATTTATTCTTAATTATATTTATTTTCCTGAAATCATGAGTTTTAATGAACCAAAATACACCATTATTATAATATTTCCATAATATCCTAGCTGCTATGTTAGTGGGAATACTTATAACATACTTATAAAAATGCATTGTGAATTCATTAGTTACGAAAAATATAAATTCGTTAAATATTTGTATTTGTTAGTGAATATAATTTTATAATCAAATTAATGGGATAAATATGTGTTTTATACATAAAGAAATATTTTATTTATATTAATCCAATTGATATTTCACTCATAGATTATAAATAAAACCCTAGTTGATGTATAAAAACCTATTTTTGAAAAGAAGAATAAATTTTACACCTTTTAATGGGGAACCAATTTTAAATTAAGATTTTGAATAATTAATAATTTTTATATGAAAATATAAAAATATTAATTTTATTTTGTATATAATAATTTACATTGGAATGATTTATGATTTCTTTCTGATAACTTTCTTGTTTTGATAAATTGTAAAAATATGCAAAATTTTAATTGAAAATTAATTTTTTCATCGAAATAATTTTTATTGTTAAATTCTATTATTTAATGGTTAAAATGTATAAATATAATATTTTCTACATTTTAACAAAATTTAGGTCATTGAAATTAATTTTTCAATAAATTAAAATGTTAATACATTTCAACCTTTTACAATATTTTATCATTTAAAACCCATTTCTAATTTCAACAACCAGATTGTTTTTAAATTAATTACTAAATATTTTGTGTTTTGATCTTTGAAAAATGGATTCCATATTTTGAATTAGTATTCCCGTGTTATTTAAATAGATTTATTTTATTTTTGGGTAATATGAATAATATCATTGATAAATTTTTTTAACAAAGTAAACTTGTATATCAGTTAATTAAGGGTAAAAATAATATTATAAAATTCTTGTAACACTTATCATAATATAATTGGATAAATATAATTTTCAATACAACAAACATGGGTGGAAATGGTATACATTGGAACCGACTTGGATGAGATTGAGATATTTATTTCATTTATTTAATGAAATGTGAATTATGTCTCACTCAAACATTAAAAATTAAATTATATTAAATATAAGGTTATATAGAAGATAAATTCGATTATATATAATAAATTTAAATCTAAAATGTTTTCCAGTATCATGAAAATTTATTTTTAATTTTTACAAAAGAAATAATTACCTTAAGATAATATACTTGGAAGATGAAGAATTAATTAATTGATGATAAATCTATAAAATTATTTTTATTAATTTATTAATAACTTTCAAAAGGCCCGAACACTTGACCAAAACATATTGGTTGAGTATATATAAATTATAATCATCCAATGGAATAATTATTGACCATTTTTAGTCTTATATAAGAGATTATGATTGTTTTATTATTTTATTTAAAATGAAGATATATTTGTAACATTCATGTTCTAAAAGTCCATTTCATTTTAATTATTTGATTTTTAGAAGTTCAATTAGACATAGAGTATTTTTATTAAATAGAATGTAGTTATATTCATCGTATTATTATTTTTTATTTTTTATTCAATTGATAACTATATAAAATAATTAAACAAAATTGAGGTATTAATTATTTTATTATTGATGAAATAAAATTAATGTTATTTAAAATAATTTAATAAATATAATTTTGGAGAATTACTATTTCGAATGAATTTTCTAGATTACATTAACCACATAGGGATAAAAAAAATATTTAATCGGTTTTAACTTCATATATTTATATTTTTAAAAAACCATGAAAAAATAGTGTCAAAATTGATAGTATTAATATTTTGTCAAAATAATGTTTTCATAAATTATATAAAAACAATGACACATTTTCAAGAATATATAATAATTATGAAATGGCTTAAAATATTATACAATTTTCATTTATAGTCTAATTGAATTCCATTAATTAAATATTCCACCCATTTAATTTTCCAATATTTGTTACCATTGTTAAAAATTAAAAAAATAACAGATTATTGGTCCAAAATTATAATGATTATATTGATATAAACACTTCACTAAAAATTTTTGGTGGATGAGATTACAAATATATATCATCATGTCTTCAAAATATGGATATTTTTTATGTTTTTTGTGGTTTTTTGATTTTTTATAAATTAAAAATTCCGAGTTTTGAAAAAGTGCCCCTATCCTCAATTTAAAAAGGGCACCTCCATCCTCAACTATTAACTTCATTTTGAGACCTCATTCCCGACAATCCCGTGCAAATTTAACTTTTCTAGTTCTGTAGAAACATTCTAGAGGTCTTGGTCTTCTTCAGTGACCAAATCTAGTGCTCTAAGAGGATTTTTAGGGGAGGCATGTCGAAGAAGAGTTTGTATTATTTACAGATTCATTCAAACGTCGTTCTTCTTATACTTGCACCTCAAGAGTTGTTTTATGATAAAGTAATAAATGTAGAATTAATTATATATGTAGATTCTATTATGATTACGAAACAACCATATTCCTCTTTCTACCCATCCTATGAAAAATGAAATAACCACGCGTACGTACGTACGGCTTACTGTCTACACGCCATGGTGTAAACTGTTTTCACCACCTCCTTACATGGATCAAATTAATGAACGAATTAATATATATATATATAATATTAATATAAAATTATATTTGTTATGAGATAATTTATGCAATCCACTTTAATACCATTCATCAATTATGGTAATGCTATCGTCGCTCGAGGGTACGTATGGCTTACCGTCTAAAAGGTGCGATGAGATTCGTTCTACCTGATCTACATTATAGATTGGTTATATAAATGAATTGAATGAATAAATTTGATATATTTTATAATAATACCATACTTTAAATTTTGTGACTATAACCTAAAAAGGGGAATAAGAACTTATCGAACAAAACATGCATATGAACATAAAGTAGTTAATACTAGAATAACGATTAACAATGAAATGTTACTATGAAAAGGATAAAAATATGATCATAAATGTTATCATAAAAATTATTATTATTCTATAATAAATTAGTAACATTATTTGAATCATTATATATGAGGTTCAAATACATATAAAGCATATCAGACAAAATTTAATGGATAACATACCCAATTCGTTTTTATCTGAGATTGTTTATTTGTAATTATTTAATGTGGTATATTTATCATCCACATCAACATTTCCTATATTTGAATCTTTAAGTATTTATTATATAACATTATAATATTAATTTTTTTTTTTAATTTATACAAAATTGTATGAATGGAATTTTTTTTGTTTTTCAGTACGAGGTACTTTATGGCATTTCCGAGAAAAGCAGGAGAAGAATGTTTTTTAACTTGTACAACCTGAATAGATTTTTACGCAATCATAATTCCTTATTTCCTTGATTCCTAATCTTTAATAATAATATTTTATTTTCCCATAAAATTATTTCATTTAAAAATTTAAGTAATTTTTATAATGAAAAATATTTTTGATGAATAAATGATATTCTCCTCAATAATTAATTTTAGGTGTTTTCAAAAAAAATTATTTTCAATCTAAGATGACACTATTTAAATAGGTGTATATTTATAACCCTATTATTAATATGATATTATTATGTGACATTTTGTATTTACATTTATTTTATATCAATTATAATATATTGATGCTTACGAAAACCATTTTATTTCATGGGTTCTGCTACGGTGAAGGTTTTTTTATGGCACAAGTAATTATACTTTCATTGGGAGATGGGTGGGACCCAAATATCCCTCTAATGCATTGGGTAATGAATTATATCTCATGAGATAGATATGACTATAATGGAGGTAATTCTGGTTCCATAATATATGGTTGGAATGTGGAGTGATTTCAGTTAAGTAATATACTTTGTCCGCTATGATAGTCTAGGAAATGAGCATTGACTAATATTAAATGATTTTCTATGCATATTCTTGTATTCGAAGATATTTCATATATTATGTAATGTCTATTAGGATTATATTGAAATTTTATAATTTATATTAAGAAATGATATTGTGATCATTTATATACAGGATATTATTTTCAAATGTTATTTTCATATGATTATGATATGATCGGTATTTCCCTTGTGTACCCTTACTCAGCATTAGATCTCACAATTTAATATGATTATTTTCCTATCTAATCCAGGGTCAATTTGAATTATCTTTTCATAGAATTATCACACATTTATATCACCCTTAGTAAACATGGATGGTGAATAATTTCCCCAATTGGTGGATTTTAATAATATTTTATACCTCATGTAAAGGAGAATCATGTTGGAGATACTGTTTGTGATATCATACATGATTAAATTTCCATTTGGCCTGATCTATGTGGGTTTTTCGATGTTGGGGATTATTTCAACCTTTTTGACGATGTTCTATGGTACCACTAATGCTAATGGGGGTGTTTATAATGGAGTTTCATAAATCCCACTTGATGGTACATCCATGTGTGGTGAAGATGTATGATGACCGTGAGTGTCAATTCGGGTGGTCGTTGACGGATAAGTGTATAGTAGAGTTTGTCTTTCATTTCCCCACATGTGAGATGATGAAGGCCACACAACTAGTTATACTAGGTTTGGATAAATATATTGTTGGGATTGGGTGGGAGTGGGATGAATTATCAATGGATTCTATTATGGGGATTCCATGATTTACTAGAGGAACCAATTATATCATGGTGATCATTTAATGACTCACCATGTAATATTAATTCCTATACTTCTAAGAATAGATTTCAGCAAAGAGACTGGGAATTATTTACATGGAAGGGATATTTTAGATTCACATATATCCCTCATTTATCATTTTATACAGTGATTATCATATCACAAAATGATTATATAGGGGAATTTAGGAGTAATTTTGGACTCTGTATTAGTTTAGAATAGTGTTTCACTACTAGAAATATGGGATAACTAAGAATAACTTACATGTTATATATAATATGATTTACGATTTCATTTCATGATTTTTCCATATTTGGGAGGATAAACTATCATTATTGGAGTTCAAATACAACAACAGATACAATTATATCATGGATATGGAACAATTTTAGGTTTTTCTAGAGATATCCGAAAGATCACTATTATGTAGGAATGACCCTTGGTAGTTTTCACTCATGGTCCATTAGTTTCCATAACTAATAATTAATAAGGAGGAAAACATTATTCTGTAGATTATGACTTCAAAGAGAAATCATAAAACTTATTTGGATTGATAATAGATGCCATTAGTATTCTATAAATATGTACATGTTTTCTTAATGGTATAACCTCAGTGAGGATTTTGGAAATTTATACATGGGAATAAGCTATTGTGATATCCATTATCAATTTGTAGATGCCATGTAGGGTTGGTGAGTTGTCATGCAATATGGACATTGATCTATAATTAGAATAGATACATGATGTATTCTTTGTGTCACAAATAATGTTGAATATGCATGACTCATTGCATGTTACTAAATAGTTTAATATGGAAATCAAAGATAAATAATCCTTCTCAGTGAACTAGATAGAGATCAAGGATCCAAAAAATAATATCCTTTGTGTATGAGTGATTATTTTAGTGGAAGTATCATGGAAATTGATGAATCCGTAGTAGAGAACCAAGGAGATGGTAGAGAAGATGTGGGCTTAGTAACGTCAACTATTTTTTATGGATTATAATTTTAGGTAGAAAATACCCTATAACTTAATGATTAATTGAAACAAATTTTACCTTGAATAACATTGGTATATTTTAATTTATATTTCCAATTCATGTTGTGATGTCAGCATGAGATTCTAGAGCCTCGAGAGGCTTGGTATTGATATAATAAATATATTATATATATTATTTCATCCAGATGTTGTTTTTATAAAATAATTGAACAAACCATGAAAGGATTATTATATGGGAAATCTTAAATATCCATTGAATACAGATTGTGTGGTTTACCAAGGATTTACATAATCATTTCTAGTATCAATTTTTTTAATGATTTTTCTCAAATGTATAATGATTAAATTAAAAAATATATAATATTATTTTTCTTTAATTATCCTGAATTGATATCCCTATATAAATATATGTTTATATCCCATTACAAATGTTATCCACATAAAACTATATTTCAGGATTGTTCCATTAAGGACATCCTAGAGAACGACAACAACATAGAGGTTGGGGTATCAATTTTCCAAACAGTTGACATTTTGAATGGAATTTGAGATTTCAGAAATAAAAATGATGTCAACTAATTATTCATTAATTACAAATCCATACATTATGTAAGGAATTTAATTACATTGATTTAATATTATATTTCACAACCCATGTAAAAAAATCATTCCTCCTAAAAACTTTTATATTGAATGTTCATTTCTGGTTATTAGTTTTCAGCACTAGAATGGTTATTTAAATATTTTTTATTATTTTTTTACTAAAGGAACGCCATATTGATTCTAAAAAAATATACCCATTTTTATTTTGTCAAAATTATATTTTAAGAATTTTTTTCTACAATTCATATCACATTCGTCATCAAAATTTCCATTACAAGGTGTTTTAAAAAAACATATTAGGTGAATATTACACCATAGTTTTTTGTAGAAATGGGTCGATAACAAGATATATGCAACTAAATCAATGGAACTATTGTTTTTTAGGGATTAAAAAATATTTTTCATTATATTGGGGGTTTCTTGTTTCACTGTTTTAGGAATTATAGTGATGCATCATGGAAACAAATGTTTTCTAAGAGAAAATGGGTATTTCGAATCCGAAAACCTATGAGGAATGAGGTTCATTAAAACTAGATCAAGATTCTAAAATGGTAATGACGTTTTGAATAAATGTAATATTGATTCAGTTAAATAAATTTGATTTTAAAATATTTCTAGAAATATCACAACAAACAAGGAGTCTAGTTCAAAGAATGGAAATAGTGTAGTCCCCAAGCTATGTAAGATTTGGTTTTAGGTATAATAACACATCACACACCATGTATGACCTATCACACCCCGTGTGGACCATTTTTAGAACATGGAATGGATGTTTGTGGTATGTAAAAAAACATTTCACAAGTACATGAGAATCTCTAGAGTACATGGGTATAACCCGTTAGATGGAAACGACCCATTACATGTGTATGAATATATTACATTTATATGGCCCAATACTCTATCATTACCAGGGTACCCATACATGACCATGTAAATGAGCACTCAACAAGTAATTATACCTTCATTGGGAGATGGGTGGGACCCAAATATCCCCCTAACACATTGGGTAATGAATTTTATCTCATGAGATATATATGACTAGAATGGAGGTAAATCTGGTTCTATAATATAGGGTTGGAACGTTGAGTGATATCAGTTCAGTAATATACTTTGTCCGCTATGATAGTCTAGGAAATGATCATTGACTAATAATAAATTATTTTCTATGCATATGCTTGTATGCCACGATATTTCATATATTATGTTATGTCTATTAGGATTATATTGAAATTTTATAATTTATATTAGGAAATGATATTATGATCATTTATATACAAGATATTATTTTCAAATGTTATTTTCATATGATTATGATATGATCGATATTTCTCTTATGTACCCTTACTCAACAATAGATCTAACAATTTAATATAATTATTTTCTTATCTAAACCAATGTCAATTTGAATTTTCTTATCTATAAAATTATTATATAAATTAAGTATTATGTTAAAAATACTTAACATAAAATGGTATAAAATTAACATAAATGTGTAAATCATAAAAGACAGGAATTTAACATTTTCAAAATGTTTTATTAAATTCCTTCATTCTATTTTGTTAACTGATCATACAAAAATGATATAATTAAATCCATTATAATAATGTTTAAATAGAATATTATTTTAAAAAAAATACCGCATGTGAGTTTCATTAGAGGTGTTACATCTAAGGACCAGTCATCATGCTCTGAATGATGATGAAGTTGATACTGTACCATCCTATCCTGTGGTGATTATCCCTTAGAATATTTTTGTTATAACTACATCCAATTCCACATATCCCAATAAGAATATAATTTTTATAAATATCACATACAAAAAAATTTAAAAAATTAATGGGTTTTCCCAAATAATTATACTCATTATCATAGTTTTCCTAATGTTCCATAATCATTATCCCTAAAAACACAACACTGATCTTAAAAACCTAAACCTATATATGTTCCCAACTAAGGTTCCTAGACACGCACTATCAGGGAATGAGATAAAATAAAATTCATTAAACAATATATTTATTTTCAATTGATAAAAACCAAGACAAGGATTTATTTATCTTATAATATTTCAATAAATTAATAATTACATATCAAATAATAAACACACAATCCAAATAATAGAGGGTTTAGTATCATTATGGATCACTGCCCAAGAAAAATATTTTGTTATATATGTAAAATTATATATATAAATGAGCCACATTATGATCTCTTTATACATTTCATCAGAAATAATAATCATCATTAATTTTTTTGTAACACCCAGATATTTTAGAATATTTTTATTTGTTGCATAAATTTGAACTATTCTATACATTGTGTTACACACAGCCTTTGATCTAAATGACACATGATGTTTTAAACCAATATAGTAAATTTTTTGTATTGTAATACAAAAAATGTAATAACCATATTGACAAAAATATTTACAATTGTTTCCAATTGTTGAAATGTATAGAATAATGTGTAATGAATTAGTATTTTAATTCTATTAATATCATTTTATGATTTAGTGGTGTGTTTTTGTTTCAAAAATGGATTATAAAAAAATATATTAAAACTATTATATATTGTTAAAAGAATAAAAATTTTATTTTAAAAAATTATTACCATTTTTGATACCATCAATTCAATATTTACTTTTAAAAAAATTTAATTTTTTTTATTTTTTGGGAAATAATAAGAAATATTGATTTTTTGAAAAAATATTATTTCGATTCATGTAAATGAATGAAAATATTTATAATTATTTTTTAATATAACATAGTAATCCAATAATTATAAAAATTATAATTAGTTAAACAGAAATAATAATTATAAATGTTTTTATTATAAGTTAATTGTTGGACCAAAAGACAACTTTTTCTAAAAACTTCATTCTTTTATTAAATGTTTTTTATCATAATAAATTATGTTATTATGAATTGGTTAATGTTTTTAATAGAATGTATATATTATATATTCAATAATATTTTTTAACATTCATTTATGTTTTTTACACTAAATATAATATATTAATATTATGTTTTATGTAGAAATAGTAAAAATTCATAAATAGGTTATCATTTCTTGTTCATTAGAGAGACTAATTCTTCTTATAGAAAAATTACAAAATTTTATAATAAAATACAGAGTTTATAATCTAAATACAGGTTCAAAATGTATAGTTTCATTTGGAAATAAATATCATAGATGAATTGAATATATGAAAACAGAATCATTTTTTATTTCCTACTTCTCTATATTATTATTTACCCTTGTGTTCTCATTAGTAAAATTTATCACCTAATAGTATACATAAGTGAATGGGATGAGCTAAAATCTTGGTTAGAGGGATTAATAAGGCTCATCAAACAATATATCATGAGTGAGATTAATCATGATCTTTAAAACATACGATTTGGATCGTTATCAAAATAATAGGGGAGACCTTAGATAATGTCATGGATTGTGGAAATATATAAAAATAAAACAAAATATCATAGTTTTCAAATACCACAAATATTTGTGAAAAAATATAGAATGATGTTCATGAATAACATATGTGCATAACAATAACATCAACATTATAAAAACTAATAGCATAATGGAAACACATAATGCACATCATATCATGAGGTACATAAAATTGTCTAATGCATTGGAGTGATATATAATTCCAGACCCACCTGTCACATCCTAACAGTTACATAATCATAATTTCCCCATAAAACATATATTAATAAAAGTAATAACATTTACCATGTTAATGAATTGGATTAATTATAATTTAATAAGTCAAACATTCATGACTCAAAATTAGGGTTCCCAAATAAATAATGGGAAAAAATATTTTTAATTTGAATAATAAATATTGGGTGAAGAAGAATCAATCTCAAGAGGAGTAAGGATGTGTTTTCTAATGAAGAGTTCATTTGGTGATATCATTGTATATGAAATGAAAACTGATATGAAACATTAATATCCATGAAAATAATAAGTAAAATATTGAAATTATTATTTTTGATTATTAAAAGGATATCCACATTGAAATTTGTCTTGAGAGAGGAATTATTTAGAGAATGTATGTTGGGTTCTAGAATCCCACTACCATATTGATAGATTAATTATTTACTTCCCTATAAAATCCTATATAATGAGATTAAATGAATTAGTTACTATATCCATAAACTCATAAAAATTTACATGATTTATTATATGTTATTACATTTTTTGGGCCATTTTGTTGATTTATAGAGATAAATTTCACTGTACTCAGCGTATTCTTTTAATGGATTATGGTTCGTTCCCTTGTGTATAATTATTGGCATTATTTTAAAATGGATGAAAAAAATCATCATGTTAAATTAAATCGTATTTATATAATTATATATTTTTAAATAATGTGATATATTATTTACTTGTAATATAAGAACAATTCATTATAAAAATGATAGTAACTATTTTATTAATTTATTTTGGCAGATTTTACGAGCATCATGAAATAGTAAAATTTTAATTTATATTATGTTTATATAATGGTCCCATAATATGATAAAAATAATACGTATTCTAAAACTTTATTTACCCATAATAATTATTTTATTAACTGCCTTGAAGTTTGAAATAGAATTTAAAAACTCATCATCCAGAAAGGAAGAAAATTGACACATCATGAATGATGTTATAATATTTTTTAGTAGAATCAGAATATAAGATATTTTTTGATGGATGTTACATTATAACATTATAGTCAATATATGATATAAGATTTTACATTCCTTGTAGGATAGGATAGGTGAGGAGATGATATGAAATGAATAGAAATTGAAAGAGACGGATTGGGGGTTTTTCCTGTCGAATGTTTTCTCCTTAATAACCTCATTAAGGAACATGGGATTCATCTTTTTTTATACCAACATCTCATGGACATGGGTATGTGGATTGGTATTGTAATTTGGCATAATTTAGAAACACTTCAAGGTATTTATATAGTGATCATCATAGGTTCAAAGGGGTGGTATTTATAGAGGTAGGGATGAGTGTTTTTTTATTGTTTAATTATTTAGTTTAATTTTTTGGACCATGAATATAAATAGGGATGATTACTATTACTATATATAATAAATGGTTTTTAGATTTAAAACTAATAGGTTCTTATATCAACTAGAAAAAAACCATGACTCATAAATTCATTTATTTGGATTATTCTCTAAATTATCGAATTTCATTATTCACCAAAAATTAATCTCTTTTAGAAGAATATAAAAAGTCATCCTAACTATATTTTTACATATATATTTAACTAATGGAATCCATTTAATGAAAACTATTTATTTTATATTATAAATTTTTAATTTAATTAAAATAACCATTTATTCAAAAAAAATGTATTTAATGTTTTAATTGATATTATAACTCATTGAAATATATAGTTATAGTGTCCTAAAATTATCAAATAATTATAATGTAAAATAATATTAATTTATGAATATATTTTTTGAAATTATAAATTTTTTTAGATTATTATATTGATTATAAAATTATTAATAAATATTTAAATTTTATAAAAATACAAACACTAAGTTTATCATTTTTAAAACATTAATTTACTTACACCATGATATAATTATATAAAAATATCATTTATAATATACCTATCTTTTATGTATTATTTCCATGATGTGGTTATTATTCTATTTAATGGGTTACTCTACATAATGGTCATATTACAATTCAAATGGTTTGGTTAATATTTTATTCATATAGGTTCATTAATTTTTAAAAATACCAAAATTTTCATTCTTAATTTATGAGAATAATATTTTTATTGGTCTATATATATATTTATGATATATGTGTTTTATTATATCTAGAATAATTATAATTTCAGAAATTCAATTGATAAAATTTGGTTATTTAAATTTCTCCCCCTTTTGAAAGGACTCCACCAAATTTTTGTTTTACATGGTGAGGTGAAAATATGGAAGGGTATTTCACCTTCATCACTTCATATGGTTCCCATGTAACGTATTCATAATTATAGTTCCTCTACCACACATTGAAAATGTTACTCCCAATGTTGTATAGAACATTGCCGCTATGATCCAATATCCTCATATCCAGCTATTCGTATGAGAGGTTATTGACAAGTTTTACCACCTTCAGATTCATTACATGTGATGGGTCATATTTATACTTCTTCATGGGATATATATCAAACATATGTAAATAATTAACCATATTTTTTTGGAAGTGCAAACCGATAGGGAACTTATCTTATGTGATAAAAAATCTCAATGGGAAAAATGTATCTTTTTGTAGGATTCCCTAAATTTCCAAACAATGTGACCCTCTCCCATAGTGACGTCTCAAGGAAGAATTTTTCTTTAAATTCAAACTCAAAATACCGTAAATGGTTGTTAGAAGAGCTATTTTTTAACTCTATTTTTCTTTAATATATTGATTAATGGATTCAAACCACTCAGTAATCTCTTATATAATATTATTTTTAAATATGTTTTAATCACAAACATCATCCCACGATGTTAGAGTTCTGCATTACATCCCATACACATCTCTATATGGAGCCATATGAATAATCATGTGGAAACAGCTTTTGAATGTGAATTTAACTAATGAGAGATGATTATACCATCAATCATTGAATTCCATTGACTGGTAAATCAACATGTCCACATGTATCTAAATAGTACTTTCAGTTTGGAAATTATTTTTTGGATATAGGCCATGTTTAAAATCAATTCAGCACACAAATCATATTGAATACCTATTTAGAATTTATATTAAAATCCTGGATCATGATCAAATATGATTAATAGTGGAACCCCATGAATTTTCAATGCATACCATATATATATCATGGAATGTTTTCCAATATATAGATCATCCTTGGTAGTGATAATGTTGTCATTATTGTCGAGTCGATCCACCACAACACATATTTCATATTTTATATTGGATATCATCCAGAGTCAAGTGAAAAAGTCCATAGATACCTTCTCCAATTTCAATATAAATTTAGTAAAGGGTTTCAACAACCCATTGGAATTATATCACTCTATATTAACTTAGTGTCATACTAATCATATGGATATTTAGTATGTAATCTCCTTCTTCATGTTATCACGGAAGATGTTTTCTCAAAGATAACAGAAATTCATATTGATTCTAGGATGGATAGGGAAATGTTAGTAATGTGAGTTATCTAATAGCTCTATCTTTTATATCTTGAGATTAAGGAACTAAAAATATTTTTTCAAAACTGAATTACACCATCATCATCGATATGGTATATTTTAATCATTTCTTCCTTGACTGATTTCACCTTAGTTTTTAGCTTTAGGTCACCCTTGTGTGCATCCTTGATATTATATTGGATATAGGGATGGTAAATCATTTTAAGGGATGTATTTATTCCTGATCATTATGATTTATAATTTAAAACTTTTTATATACATGAATATGGGTTCTTTATTAATCGGCATCATAGATAATGTAGCAGCTTATTATCTACTAAGAGCATTAGATACCATTCTCTCCAAACATGGAATGTTTATAATAGAGAAATAATGGTACATGATTAATAATTAGCATATTATTTGAAACATATTATATCCATATAAATGAATATATTCTATAGACACCTATAATTAGTATATATGTCATACTTCTCACTATAGAGGTAGTGCCACAAAAATTTTATGGAAAAATAACAACTTATATCTCATGATCATGTGTTGGATAGTTGTAATAATATATAATAAACTACCATGAGATATAGACTAATATATTAACAAAATTATTGACTAAAAAAACATTCATTTTTTATGAAACTCAATATATCAAAAAATATTTCCAATTTGTGTTAGTGTTAGTATAGGTGCAGTGATTAATCTATTAATTAGATCCCCGAATCTTTCCTCAAATTCTCTTGATGAATCATACAATACCGCATTCCATGTTAACATAGTTAGATGGATAAATAATAATTTTTATTTTCTCAGAAAACATTAGTAGTTCCCTATTATTCCACAAATACAATGGATTTCCATGAATCAAGTGGTTTTGAATTATTCTTCAATTTCCATTTTTTAGGGGATTATAGAAATTATCTCACATGTGATCAGGTTTCCCAATAATGTGAATTTTTGTTTCTAGAAGTCACATTTACTAAACCTATAATATAATTTCTTCTTCCTTAATATCTCATACAAATTTGTTTGTTTATTTATATTTTCTCCCTTTCTCTTGTAGTAGATGAAAATATCATTGATAGACACTATAAAAGTATTTTCAGGGAATTGTACAATGACTTATTTAATCAAATCCATGAAAATTAATGTTGAATTATTATGTTCAAAGGTAATCGCTAGAAAATCAGTTCTCATCCATTGATAGGAAGGTATTATTCCTGATATATTTCTACCACACCATTAATTAATGTTATCCTGAATGAATATCCACATTTGAGAAGTCCTGACCTCCTAATAATCAATATTACATGTCATCAATCTATATAAAAGGATAATTTTTTTATGGTGACCATATTGAGGTCCTAGTACTCTCTACACATCTACATTGACCTATACATTTAATTTTTGTATAGTATTATCACATTTTAAGGTAATACACTATGAAATATGAACCCATTGTCCAAATTATACTGTAACAACATCTTTAACTCTACCAGTTCGATAGGGTCTATCCTATGTTGGAATTTTGAGACAGGACTGGATTTGGGTCTGAACTGTATTGACAAATATACCTCACAATATTGGGGATGTCTAGGTAAATCACATAGAAATATAGAAATGTATTCCATAAAAATGTTCATTTTCTTTATATTAATTCCTTCCCCTCTCTCAATAATTTGAGCTTGGTATTATTATTCATAGTAAATAAACAACTACAACAATGATGGATTTTAAATATAAGAATCATGATCATTCTATCAATTTTATATGAGCATGGGTTGGTTTGAAAGATGAAAATATTTTTGAATTTCCTATTAAATGATGTGCGCTCTATATAGAGATAACCAATCTAATAAAAATATATTATAGGATTACACTAATGGAAATATTAAAATATTAATTTGATGATTATTCCCACATATTCCAGCATTATAAGAGTCCATCACATGGGTTGAAATTATCACACGGCCAAGTATTTTTACATGTATCTATAATTCATGGTATCAAAGCTAAGAATAAGTAGTTCTTGGAAAAAATTCCTGAAATAATGAAATATGTATAAACTAAATCATTTAAAATTTTTCCACTGTTGATTGAATAGAATGTTTTCATTGTATGAATTAAAATTCATTATCCACTTTAGCAGTAGTGATGGATGATGATCTCCATTGTGTCGTTGGAATTTGTGGCTGTAGAAGCGGATTACTCACATAGATGTAATGTTTATGCTCTAGATTGCATAGTGAACATACAGATTATTGTTGAATCATTGAACCACAAGAGGTTCCCTCCATTAATCCATCACGTTTATCATATTATTCATGTCTCTCTCATATGCTTTATATGGGCGGCCTTATCTCCCATATTTGAATTATTTTTCCATCACATTAAGATAATTCCAATGATATTACTTCCCATATCTTTTATACATGGGTGGTTGGATAAATAGTACTTCTTTTTCATTTGACCAACCATTATGAAACTACATTCTTCTCTTCATATATCTATAATCCTGAGAACATTATTTATACACCATAACTACTATGAGATCACATTAGACAAAATATTTATAACTCCCAAAGTATTATATAGGAGGAGCCTTCTTCAGGCAGGGTTTTAAATCAATACATAATCTATTTATTTTTATAAATTGTTTACTACAAAGAATGAGTTGTATAGGGAAAAACAAGTGATTTTATATTCATAACACAAGAAATATAGAACATAATATTCATTTATATCAGTGAATTCTTTATCCCTGTTTTTATGAATAGTTTTATGGAATCACATGTTATAATTTTTTCCCCTAATGACCTAACAATCAAGGTGAAGTTTCTCCATCTTGAGATAAGTTAGTTGTTCTAAATTGTTTAAGTTATAATTCATAGCCTGAGTTTTTTTTCAGAATCACTACGATTTTTCATACTTTACATAACATTACATTATTGATTTCATTTAGTAAATCATTGTGTTGTCCCTCACAAGAGTTTATGGACAGGTCTCTTCCCATTCCCACCATTATCTAAAAGAAAAAATGGTTGAAAAAAATGTATGGCAACAAAGAATTAATAATTTATCATTTTACTCAACTAAAACAATATGAAAAAATATTGGGATCCATGTATTATGATTCTTTTAAAATAATGACATATATAGAGCTATCCTTATGTTTTTCACTAAAATTCTATAATCCTAATTTCCATATTAACTAAACTGTTCTCTAATACCTTCTATTGCAATCCTAATTTTTTAAATGTATATTAAATTATTTTAAAATTTGAACACAGAACAGAAATAAGAATTCATTGATTAAAAGGATTAGTGTCTTCGAAAAATTAGACTCTTAGAAATATTTTAGATAAAAAAACATAAAATTTATATATTTTCTTCTTCTCCATATTCATTGTGGCCCTTGAATTATTCATAGTACAAGTAATCACCTAAGGTAGTAAATTAAAGAAACGGTAGGGCTACAAGGCTAGTACTGGGGATGAATAAGGTCCATGAAGAAATATAACATGAGTGAGAATAATCATCATAAATATATAATAAGAGTGGTATCATTATCAACATCAAGGTAGAAACACTGGATAATGGCACCGAATGTGTAGAATCATAAAAATGAAACGTCATGTCTTATTATTCAAATTCCACACATAACTGTGACAAAATCTAGCAACATAATCTTGCATAACATATGTGCATAATCATAACATCATCACTGTGAAAAAATATTTCATCATGTAAAAATTAAATACACATTATCTTATAAGATACTTATAATTAAACAATTTACTGGAGGGATATATAATTATTGGCCCACCTCTAACATTATATCATTAATATAATCAGGAATTCCACATTGAATGTATATCAAAAAAGAAATAAAATAACCCAAGGAAAGTAATGGTATTAAATGAAATTTAATAAATAATATGTTAATGAAAAATCATGTGGTTACTAAGTGAAAATGGTAAAAACATCATTGGTACAATAATCACAATTCATGAGTATTGAAGAATCAATCTGAGGAGGACCAAATATAAGTTTTGAAAAGAAAATTTCTTCTTGAAAAATGGTTGAAATTTTCATGAAATAATAATAGAAACATGTATAACACTTATAATGAAATTGAAGTTAAACTAAATTATATTTTGAGTAATATTATAAGGATTTCAAAACAACATTTTTCATGAATGAGGAATAATCCATAGAATGGATGTTGATTAAGGGAATCCACTTACCATATAAAAATATGCATTCTTCACTTTACCATAATATTTTGAATAAAAAAATTATATTCACTCGTTACTAAATCTAGAAACTATTCTACATTTATTTTAATCATTTAAATTATATTATGTTCATTTATTTCAATTTCATTGTGTTATAAATTTTAATTTTTTCATTGAGAGAGTTTTTTTGATGGTTTATAGTCAGTTACCATGAGTATAATTATAGGAATTCTTATAAAATGGATGAAAAACTACAAGGGATAATTGAAATGGTATTAAATTAAAAAAAATTAATCATTTATTTTAGTTTGTGATATTAGGATGAATCGTTATATAAAATGTAAATGAAAAAGTGTTTATTTTTGGGTGTTTTAAAACAATAAAAAAAAGTTTCATTTTATTTTCTATTATGTTTATATGTCAGTTTCAGAATATGATAAAAATAATAGTATATATTTTAAAATTTTATAAAACCAAAATATTGGGTTTATGACCATCCTTTACGGTGATAATGTAGAAAATACTCAGCTTTCATGATTGTGAAAAACCTATATATTAAGGAAGATGTTTTTTTAATTAATAGAGAAGATAAGAGATTTGATGATGCAAAATCCATTAAAATAATTAATGTATAGTAAATATTTTATACAAATGATATCATGACTCATTGTATGGGTGCTATGATGATAGGATATAAAAAAAATATAAATTGAAACAGATGGATTCTGTGTTTTATATATTGAATGTTTCCTCCTTGAGATCCCCCTTAAAGAACATGTTTTTGGAAAAACAATTGTGTATAATAGATCTTATACTTAGGGAAGATTCGTAGAATGGTAATTGGGTATAATTTATAAAACATATTAGTCTTTAATGGTGTGAGGAAAAGAAATGTTGAGAGGTGGTTTTTTATAGGTGGAGAGGGATGTTTTTTTCTTATATTATTCATTTGTATATCATTATGCCTCTATACTACCATTACTGAATTAAAATATGACTAAATAATTTAAATGGGATTAGATAATTTGAACCAATGACTTCATACATAATTCATAAATCATCCATAACCTGAAATTTCATATATTTTCATTCTTTTTATAATTGGTGTACTTCATTGTTCACAAAAAAATTAATCTATTCATGAAAATACCAAAATTCATTCCATAAAATGGTTATATATGTATATTTACAAAATACACTCCATTTTATGAAAATTAATTAAATTTGATAAATTTAATTTTAAAATAAAATAATCATTTTTACCAAAATAAAAATTTTAATATCATAATAAATTTTTCAGGCCCTTAAAAAATTATTTACGGTCTATTAAAATTAACATAAAATTATAATAAAAATTAACATATTGTATTTATATATTAGTTGAAAATATATTTTCTTTTAAATTATCATATTAATTATAGAATAAAAATAAAAATTTATTTTTTTCAGAAATACAAACCCTTAATTTATCAATTTACAACATTTACATACTTATAGTATGGAATAATTATATTGATTTTTCATATATAATATTACAAAGTTATATATATTTTCATAGGTGAGGTCAGTAGTCTATTAGTTGGGTTAGCTTTCTTATTGAAAATATACCATTCCATCATTCAAGTTATTATTCCTTCAGTATAAGTTCCATTATTTTTTTATGTACTAATTATTTAATTTTTCATGATATTAATGTTTTTATTGGGTTTAATATGTTATTTATTTTATTATTATATATAGAATAATTATAAAAATGGAAATTCCATTGATAAAATTTTGGGTCGTTACTTGTTGTGGACTTATTTATGATTCAATTCATCATATTATAGTAATTGAATCTAGTAAAATAGATTCCATGTATTTAACCATCCCAATTAAAAATTTCTAATATTTTAAAGTTAATTTTTCCATTAATTAATATTAAAAATTAAAAAAATTACCACGGTTAAGTATAAAATTATTTTACAAGGGGGTTAAACAAAGAGATAAGGAGTATATTTCTACCCAATACTATATAATTCTTATAGTTTTATGTCATTTAAATCATATATTATCCTAACTTTTAATCCCATTCAATATGAAGCCACCATCCCATTAAAGTGACCTTATATAATTGACATATTTAAATAAATTCTATGTGTGTCACTACCCTCACATATAAAAGGTATCCTCTCCTACTCCCTCAGTCATGTAATTTTGGAATTATTGGTTTGAAAACCCATGATAAAAATAATAATTATAATCATTCCAATTATAATAGAATTATATTATAGTCATAAGGAAAATCGTTCAATGATTATTGTGTAAGAAGAATATACACTCTCAATGAATTGTAATAAATCAAAACTATTATTTTTCAATTAAATTTATTATTAAAATTTATGTAATCATGGTTTATACATATAATTTTTTTGAATTAAATATCATCATTATAATTTGTTTTTTATTGAAAATATGGAACAAAAATTTTCCACCTGTTTTGAATCAAATGGATAAAAGTATCACTAGTGATTATGTGTGGGATATCAACATCACAATGAAATAAAAAACATTTTGTATCACCATATTTCATGGGAGGTTATTATAATGTAATTAATTTTTATATACAATATTTAGGACATAATTATGTATTTGGATTTATAATAGCTTATTGGACTTCTTACCATCAGATCCATTTCTAAACAATTACATCACTTTCTGTGTCTTTGTAGACTGACACCTCTATAAAGTGATGCTATTTTATAATTATTTTAAAATTACATGGATGGTAATAATGACAGATTTTATGAACATATATTATATTTATTACATAATATTTTTTAATTAATGATGAATTATTATTTATATTTTTTTCGCATTCCATCCATAGAAATGTGGAATCATCACTCGTTTGTTCCTATAGATTATAATAACCATGAAGTTATATAATTTATTTTACATTAAATCATAATATAAAGGATTATAAAAATGTATATAATGAAAAAATATTATATTAATATCATGATTTAAATTTTAGATATGAATAAGGAGTGATCAATATGATTGGACCACAACTGTTAATCCCAAACAACATGAAAAATGTTGTAGTTCACACTTGAAATGATGGTGATAATAAAACATTGTTAATGAACAGGTGATAAGATATTATTATTAAAATATCTATGATACAATGTTATATATTATGTATCTTGATATTAGTATAATAAAATTTAAAATTTTATACATTATTTTACAGTACTTATGAAGTAAGAGATACTTGAGCTAAATATTTTTTTACAATTTCATTTTAACCTAGATAGTATATGCTTATAAATTATGATGAGGAAATTTTATGATATTTATTTCCTAAATCTTATTTATATTATATTCTTAAATATCTACATTTATTTTTTTCAATTCATTTTTCCCGTATTAATTTCTTGAGATCCTAGATGATCATTTTTATTAAAAATTTACTTTTATTTTCAGTCCAGTAATAGATCATTTCTTATATGACAATAATTTAATAAATTTTATTTCAAGAGTTGTTTTTAATATTGCCCAATTTTTATTAAATTTAATTTCTTAAAACATTTTAATTTACAAATCGTGTTTCTGAAATATAGTTCTTATCATATATAAAATGTTGTACTTTTGACTTTTTATCAAAATTGATAATGATTTTTTTATTACAAACCAAATTAATGGCATCCACTGACATAGTTAATAATATTTTCATTAAATATACATTTTTTTCCATTATTTTCCATTAAATGTTTTCCATTAATATATATAAATTTTTTAAATTATTAATAATTTATTCCTAATAATTTTTTTTCTTTAGATATTATATACTGAACTTTTAAAGGTAATATAATATATAATAGAATGAAATTTGATTCCTTATAAAACATTGAAATATTATAATCAATTTTTTAAAATCATGTTTCCATGTTAGTGTGCTATTTCAGGGCACCTAACAGCTAGGTATTGATATAATAAAAATATTAAATATATTATACCACATGTTCACACTTTATTTAAAATTGTGGAATAACTCCCACATAGTGCCTCATATAGGAAATATGAGACATAAATCAAGTAGAGAATATGGGTATTACCATAGGCGTGACATTATATTTCTCAGTATTAGATGTTTTTATTATATACAGTCATAGGTGGATAACTAATAAATAACTATATAAATTTATTTATTTTTCATATAATTATAGTGAACTAATTTACTTTTTTTAAATGATAGTCATAGAAACATTTAGTGTTATCTACAAATTCCTAGAATTCATGATATTGTCTTGAAGGAAAGATTAGTGGACAACAATGGTATTATGAATCTATTTATCGAGGAGTCACCATCGCCAATGGAGTTCATGGATCTCACTAATGAAAACAATGTAGAACTATTGTTCATAATTGATTGGTCCATAAAATAGGTAAATATATTTTTTTATTACATTAATATTTTATTATTTATAACATTTTTAACATAAATTAACACTAATAATAATTCATTTTAATACTTAATTATAGTTATAGATGATTTATTTTATCCATGGTATTTTTTTGTATACTCCTTATTCATTTAGCATTATCATAGTAATGTAAAGTATATATACCATAAAATAGTTGAGATATGAAAATCTTGTTTATATATTTTTTCCCCTTCATTCATCACAACTTATTCATTGACATTTCCATAAACAAATATGATGAAAAAAACAACGTAGGTGTTCTTTTCTTAGATATTATTTAGTGAGATAGATTGATACTTGAGATTTTGGTTGTGATAAGTGGTGTAGTTTTTTTCATGAGATTGTTGTATGATTTATATAAGATAAAAATATTACCATTTCATGGTTTTTTGTATTACAAATTGCTAAAAAGGATTTTTATTTAGAGAAAATTTGGTCTTGGAATCCAACCACTGATGATGTGCACTGTTTGGACTAAAAGGATATAGATTTTACTATATCAATCACATATAGAATGAAGGAAGTGTTGACATGGTCAAGGATTTTATTGGTTTTAGTATTTCTAGAATATTTTCGACATGCTCAGTGTTTATTATAACGAATACACACTATATAGACCCCTGGAAACAGAATCAAGGGTTTTGTGAAAAATAAAATATCACACACCATGTGGGAACTTACATTTGTTTTCGTAACTTTTTATAGTGAATTGGTATTTACCCTGGATATATATGATAACAAACATTACCATGTAAAAGGACATTTCTAGAGTATATAGGAAATACTTGATATTTGGACATGACTAGTTATGTTGGCATGGATACAACTAGGTATATACGCGCGATAAGAGTAAATGGGTATGACCTTGTACTCAAACGTATTATGGTTACCCAGATACATCCACATTCTAATTTAAATAGTAAAATGACTTATTACGAAGGCATTATGTGGAATATATGAGTTGACCTAGAATGGGAGTTTAATTTTGTGTATATGCAATACATGCCATGTACATTACCCAAGGAATATTGTGGATCTTGTTCTATTTATTGTGGAATATTATCTCTAGGGGGAATGACCATTATTCATATATATTATTGTATAGTGATGTGTAATATCCAAAGCATAGGACATGATCCCATCTATGGTAATAATATCCACTAACTTTTAGGAATCCATTCATTTAGCCCATGTATTGATAATGTATTATCTATCATTCCTTGGTAGGGTAAATGATGTTGTAGAATCTTCCATAACATTATATCCCCATCCCGGTGGGTTTACACTATATAGGACCAGGAATCCTGTGTAGGTAATGGTTGAAATTTTCTATCTTTGTATCAACTTCTTATGAGATCTAGTGTCTACTTGTTCTTAAAGAGAACTGGTGAGTAAGACCTCTCAGATGTGTTTTATTAGAGTTTTCATATTCATGGGGAGAGTGATATTGAAAGAGTATGGCTTTTAATGCTAAATTAAGGATCCAAGAATAGATGTAGAAATTTTTTTCACCTTGGTATATAGTTTCTATATTGAGTATAATTATTATACTGTGCTTACTTATTTAATTCTGATTGATATGTCTTTGGGATGATAATTTTACAATTTTCTAGTTTACTTATGTCTTGATATTTCATGTTATATTATTAGGTAATGTTATTATCACATAATAAAAAGCTCTAATAACACATTTCCTATATTATTGATACTATAAGCCTTGTGATAGATTCCTTTATAGGCTACGAGTAAGAATAACATATTTGAACTAGAGAAATAGTGGTTTAAACCACGTGTAGAAATTAACATCCATACCTTTTTTCCTAGAGGGCTAGAATTATTTTAATGTTTTGGAGGGATTTAATATGGAATTTATGCTTTCATGTAATTATTCCATACTCAAATTTTAAATATAAATATATTCATTCAATATAGTGTCAATTTTTTAGCATTTATTATATTTTGGGCATTCTCACATGAGTGTGTACATGTACCTTAGGGGAAGGTCTACCTTTTGGGATATATTTTGACCCGACATTGGTCTCCATCTACTAGCCTTTAAGAGGTTGTCATGATCTGTCTCACTCTAATTGTCACTAGATAGGTGGTCCATAGTGGTTTAAGTCATGATATAGTGGTATACAGGAGGGTTCATTGTAGTATGGGATATTGGTTATTTTCTTGTTTTGATGCTTGATTTGGGAGCTATGTTTATAGTATTATAGTCTCATTAGTTGATCACTCACGCCGTGGATTCCAGTTCTGGTGAGGTGACTAATGTATAATGTTTCTAAAACCTTAATAACATTCTCATTTACTATATATATGTAATAACATATGGTTTGGAAGAAGTTGGTAAATGATTCATCTTGTAATAGGTTGTGGTTACTTTTTCCTTATTGAGTCAAATCCCCTAATACATTCATTGACTGTAGATATATTTTTCATTTTCATATTCCTCTATGAGATTATCCAACTAAAATTACATTATAGGCTCATGAGGATGATCCACCTTGTAAATAAGTTTTAGTATATGGTCTTATTTTAGAATTTTTACCATCATGAGGATTAAAAGTATGACCACCACATATTGAGAAGAAAATTGCACCAGTATTACAGATTTATATTGTATAATTGTTGGAATAATATCATGAGTTTTATTTATATTTAATATACATGTTTAGTTAAAAAATAGACCCCCAAATTACAAATAGTATGCTAAAGGAATCAAAATGAGTTTTATTCCTAGTTAGGACGCCTCCAAATCACCCAGTGGTCATAGTTGAGAACCCCCATCCTAGATCTGTAGGGTGATAGGGGAGTCTGGTGACTAGCTCCTGGGATTATTTATCTATCCCTTAGACTATTTTCTTGTTCATATTATTGGAAAAGTTCAAGGAAATAATATTGCAATTTGTGTGTATGCATGAGGTTTTTAATCATCACTACAGAAACATGACAATAGAATAGTGTTCTTCAAGGTAAACTAACATCTTAAAACACTCTATTTATATGGTTACTGATAAATTCATTTGGGATTGGACATTTAGTCACAACCTAAATTAAAATATCATGTATGGTTTGATATGTATTTTCATTCTAACATATAACAGAGTTATTGATAGTGATTGGGTATAAGAAATCTTATTGCTAGAATAGTTGATGATAATTCAAACTGGTACTAGGAACTATATAGAAGAGAACATGGATGCTGAAGGTCAAAATAAAAATTAAGGATCAAGGATTATGAGGAAATTTATAATACATTAAATGGACGGAGTGGATGTAGTTCAAGTATTCATGTAATTTTTTAGTTCTATGAGAGAGATGAAGTGTTTCTCCTTTGATGGGAATGGAAAACATACACAGGATTATCTGACCCTCTATGTGGCAAATTGCAATATAATCAGTGGAATTACTAGAAAGACATAATATCTAGAGTTGGGAGATATATAGGGAAGTGAAAATGGATGAATAGTTAGGAGACCAATGGGAGTTGGATGGTAGTTTGATCTATTACCACCACCACCCAATGCTGGTTCAAGTTTGGTTCAAGGAGAGGGAAATCATGAATGAGGGAAGCTAGGGGATTTGTTGTGTTTTGACCTAGAGGATATAAGTACGATTCGTGGAATGACATAATGTTTTATTTGCCTTTTCTATAATGATTATTGATATAGATATGATCCATTCTAGTAATTTTATGTCCTTTATTTGATATCTAAATATTTTATTTGAGACCTTTTCTTGACCCTTTATTTTGATAACCCCTTCTAAAGGATAATAAAAATAAAAAACATTTGTGGATGGTGTGAACTAAATCCTATAAGATATTACTTCTTTTGAGGTATTTTCATTTCAACAATGAGGCATTATGAAATCATATTAAGTATGTACTAGATATCTATAGTTAAATAATAGATAGACTAATTAAGATGGTGGAAGTGTTGGATCGATGTATAGGGGATGAGGTTTTCCCTCATTAATTAGAAAGATAAAATAGGAATGGTAGGATGGGATCATATGAAGAATAATAAGACTAATTAATCCTTACATGTATAGTATTACAATTAGAGAAATAAATTATTTATAATTTCATATTCATGTAGTGGTAGAGGAGATTGATAATACCTTTCATGAGAGTTTGATAATATAACCTCCACTATGGGAGATACAATTCTACAAATACATAAACCTTGAATCTTTTTGGATATCTACTCAATCATATTGGATCGATCCAATAGAGTTTTTAAATGAAGGTATATTTAATTGATTTTTAGATGAAGGTATTTTGACGACCTCGTGTTTTCATGTGGGTAACCCCATTTTTTTCAATAAAAATATAGTTTATCGATTTTGGTTATTTTTAACTATCGTAGCATAAATCAGGTGACTATGAATAATATATACCCACTACCAATGGATGAATCCCTCTTTGATCAATTCATATAGATTATATTGTTCATTAATATTCAACATGGGTTTTGAAATCATGAAATATAATTTAAGGATACTAATTTATTAAAGATGCATTCCCAATGACTCTATGATCACTAAAAGTACATGGTGACATACGTCAGTTTTAAGAACACCTCTGTAGTGTATATCGGACTCTGAGCCATATCATTCAGTCTTTCATAAAGAAAATCATGGTGGTCTTCATATAGGATATCTAAGTGCAGTCAATGTTAGTGGATGTTCATGTGAGACACTTGAGGATTTCCATGAAAAAACATTTAGGGAACAAGAATTATGGGATTCCCTCTGAGATTCAGTTATGGACATGAGAGGTCATCTTCCATTGGAATGTATTCTTATTAGAAGATATTGTATTCAAACAGACAATAGTTTATTTAGTTCACTTTTGGGATGCACCCAAATGTATTTAAAAAGTTGGGAGCATACATTGGGTTTTTGCATAAAATAATATATTTATATCTAATTTATCCAAGATTATACTACCCTTTAATTATCCCATCTAAATATTTTAAGAGGATGTTTTTGGCTAAACAATGTGTTATAATGAACATAGAATATGGATTTGATATGTTCTAATGTAGTGGAATGAATTGATAACCTATGTGTTTTATCATAATGGACCCCTTGAGAAGAGGTATGTGACTCATGATATGTTGTTTGAAGCAGTGGTGTTCACCCTGATGATGTGGAAAAACAACCATATGGGATAATAGTTCATATTATTTCCTAACTGTATGATCCTCAAATACATATTTTTATAGAAGGATCCCAACTTGAGTTAGAATAAGTTGATATATATCCTATATGATTATGATTTATAGATATTATATACTCATGGGAAGGGGAATGTGGTGGTAGATGATACCAACCTGATATCATCATTGATGTTATTGAGTGATGAATCATAGAATTTTCACACATCTATATCACCCTTAGTAAACATGGATGGTGAATAATTTACCCAATTGGAGGATTTTAAAAATATTTTATACCTCATGTAAAGGAGTTTCATGTTGGAGATACTGTTTGTGATATCATACGTGTTTAAATTTCCATTTGTCCTGATCCTTGTGGGTTTTTTGATGTTGGGGATTATTTCAACCTTTTTTACGGTGTTCTATGGTACCACCAATGCTAATGGGGGAGTTCATAATGGAGTTTCATATATCCCACTTGATGTTACATCCATGTGTGGTGAAGATGTATGATGACCATGATTGTAAATTTGGGTGGTCGTTGATGGATAAGTGTGTAGTAGAGTTTGTCTTTCATTTCCCCAAATGTGGGATGATGAAGGCCACACAACTAGTTCTACTGGGTTTGGATAAATCGATTGACAGGATTGGGAGGAAGTGGGATGAATTATTTATGGATTCCATGATTTACTAGAGGAACCAATTATATCATGGTGATCATTTAATGACTCACCATGTAATATTAATTCCTATACTTCTATGAATAGAGTTTAGAAAAGAGAATGGGAATTATTTACATGGAAGAGATATTTTGTATTCATATATATCCCTCATTTATCATTTTATATAGTGATTAGCATATCACATAATGATTATATAGGGGAATTTAGGAGTAATTTTGGACTCTTTATTAGTTTAGAAGATTTATTCACTGCTATAAATATGGGATGACTAAGAAGAACTTCCATGTTATATAAAATATTCTTTACGATTTCATTTCATGATTTGGCCATATTTGGGAGGATAACCTATCATTATTGGAGTTCAAATACAACAACAAATATAATTATATCATCGATATGGAACAATTAGAGGTTTTTCTAGAGATATCAGGAAGATCACTATTGTGTAGGAATGACCCTTGGTAGTTTACACTCATGGTCAATTAGTTTCCATAACTAATAATTGATAAGGTGGAAAACATTATTCAGTAGATTATAACTTCTAAGAGAAATCATAAAACTTATCCGGATTGATAAAAGAGGCCTTTAGTGTTCTGTAAATATGACCATGTTTTCTTAATGGTATAGCCTCAGTGAGGATTGTGGAAATTTATACGTGGGAATAAGCTATTGTGATATCCATTATCAATTTCTAGATGCCATGTAGGGTTGGTGAGGTGTCAAGAAACATGGAAATTGATCTATAATTAAAATAGATACCTGATGTATTCTATGTGTAACCAAAAATGATGTATATGCATGACACATTGCATGTTATTAAATAGTTTAATATGGAAATCAAAGAGAGATAATCCTTCTCAGTGAACATGATAGAGGTCAAGGATCCAAAAAATAATATCCTTTATGTATGAGTGATTATTTTAGTGCAAGTATCATGGAAATTGATGAATCCATAGCAGACAACGGAGGAGATGGAAGACAAGATGTGGGCTTAGTAACTTTAACTATTTGTGATGGATTATAATTTTAGGTAGAAAATAACCTATGACATAATGATTAATTGACACAAATTTTACCTTGAATAAAATTGGTATGTTTTAATTTATATTTCCAATTCATGGTGTGATGTCAACATGAGATTCCAGAGCCTCGGGAGGCTTAGTATTGATATAATAAATATATTATATATATTATTTCATCCAGATGTTGTTTTTCTAAAATAATTGAACAAACACTTAAAGGATTATTATATGGGAAATCTGAAATATCCATTAAATACAGATTGTGTGGTTTACCAAGGATTTACATAATCATTTATAGTATCAGTTTATTTAAATATTTGTCTCAAATGTATAATGATTAAATTAAAAAATAAATAATATTATTTTTTCTTTAATTATAATGAATTAATATCCCTCTATAAATATATGTTTATATCCCATTCCAAATGTTATCCATGTAAAACTATTTTTCAGGAGTGTTCCATTAAGGACTTCCTAGAGAACGACAACAGTATAGAGGTTGGGGCATCAATTTTCCAAACAGTTGACATTTTGAATGGAGTTTGAGATTTCAGAAATGAAAATGATGTCATCTAATTATTCATTAATTATTAATCCATAATCTATGTAAGGAATTTCATTACATTGATTTAATATTATATTTCTTAACCCATGTAAAATAATTATTCCTCCTTAAAACTTTTATATTGAATGTTCATTTCTGGTTATTAATTGTTATCACTAGAATGGTTATTTAAATATTTTGTATTATTTTTTTACTCAAGAAACCCCATATTGATTACAAACAAAAATATTCCCATTTTAATTTTGTCAAAATTATATTTTAAGCATTTTTTTTCAACAATTCATATCACATTCATCATCAAAATTTCAATTACAAGGTGTTTTCAAAAAACATATTAGGTGAATATTACACCATAGTTTTTGGTAGAAATGGGTCAATACCAAGATATATGCACCTGAATCAATGGAACTATTGTTGTTTAGGGATTAAAAAATGTTTTTGATTATATTGGGAGTTTCTTGTTTCCCTATTTTAGGAATTATAGTGATGCATCATGGCAATAAATATTTTCCAAGAGAAAATGTGTAATTCGAATCCGAAAACCTGTGAGGAATGAGGTTCATTAAAACTAGATCAAGATTATAAAATGGTAATGATGTTTTGAATGAATGTAATATTGATTCAGTTGAATAATTTTGATTTTTAAAGATTTCTAGAAAAACCACAACAAACAAGGATTCTAGTTCAAAGAAAGGAAATCGTGTATTCCCCAAGCTATGTAAGATTTGGTTTTAGGTATAATAACATTTCAGACACCATGTCTGACCTATCTGACCTAGTGTGGACCATTTTTAGAACATGGAATGGATGTTTCTGGTACGTAGGAAAAATATTTTGCAAGTACATGGGAATCACTAGAGTACACGGGCATGACCCGTTAGAGGGAAACGACCCATTACACATGTATGAATATAGTAAATTTATATGGACCAATAATCTGACATTACCAGGGTACCCATACATGACCATGTACATGAGCACTAGACAAAGTTCACTTTTATGGGATGGATTACATGGGAAGGTTCTAGGTAGACATGAGTTCCTGGGTTAAGAATGGCACCACATTTTTATAGATTAAATGATGTGTACATATCTTAGTGAACACTAATTCCATTATTCCATTAAATGTTATTTTGTATATCTACAATTCATATTCTTGTTCCGCACAGAAGAGGGTATATAAAGGAATTGAATCTATATCTTATGAGTTGATTTCCTATATGGGGTAGGTCTATAATAAGGATTAAGAATCTGTATTTGTATACTGGGATTTGATCATCTATGATCTTACTTACAAAGGTGGGTTCAAGGATCCTGTACTATCTTTCATGGCATGAGATCTCTATCTGTGATGGTGTACTCTAGGTAGGGCCAGTTATCTCTTAAATTCGTTGGGTGAGATAACATTATGTTATTCATAACATTTTGAGATCCATTTTGTACTAATTTTTTTGGAGTTATACCAAGTATGACCTATATTATGAGAACAATAAAATCATGATATTTTTTAAATATTTTTTTAATTTATGTAATCTACTTAATAATTTTTATGCTATGAATCATAAAATAAAACTTGTTTTTTATGAATGAATGTGGTTATTATTTCTTTATATGCAAAACCATGTTGTGCTTGTTTTTTATACAACAAATATATTATATATTAGTAAACATAACACTAGGTTAGGAATTTTTTAGAAACATTTTTGAGTTTCTTCGATAATATTCATGACAGAGTACACCTTGTTTTAAAAAACTCTAGCATAGTTTTAATAATATTATTAAAATATAATTATTTTTTTCAACTGGTCATTGAAATGGATGTAATAATTAATATTAATTAAATTATAAAAATATGGTTTATACATGTATATAAGAATATCTATTTTTTTACTAATTTACTAGAAATTAAAATAAAACCCTTTCAAAGGGTAGGAAATATTTTTATAGAAAACTATATTTCTGAAAACAATTGAGATTAACCTAAATTAATTAATTAAATAACTTTTGATAAATTATAATACATATATATATTATTCATAAAAATATTTAAGATTAATATTATATGTTATGTAGGAAATATATGAGAATATATCAAATCATATGTATAAAAATATGTATTTTTCTAAAAGGTAACATTTCTACATTTCAATGGTGCACCAATTTCAAATATAATTTATGAAAATTTTATAATTTTTATTAAATAATTAATTTTTTTTTATTTTTGAAATCATAATTTAATTCGGGTGAATTACTGTTTTTTTCGAAGATTGATTCATGGGAGAACAGTGAAAAAACAATGAATTTTATTTGGAAAATTAATTATTTACTATTTAACTTATATATTCAATTTATATTTTCATTTGGATTTATTTTTTTAGTTGATTAATAATACATATATTAATAAATAATTTTTTATTTTAGTCAATTTCAAAATGAAAATTGATTTTAAAAAATATCAACATTTTTAAAAAAATTTCAATAAAACTCATTGTCTCATGCCATTTGCGAAATAAATTTTAAATTAATTTATGCCAATTATTTTAATAGAATTCCAAAAAGGGGACATGATATTATTAATCATAATAATTTATAATTGTTATTATGTTCAACATATTATATTATAAAAAATAATACATAAGGTAATCCAATTTAATTATAGAGAAAAATAATAAAATGAGATTACTTATTGGTTAAACACAAACATATAAGACTAAATAACCTAGAAATATGTCCAAAATCAATTTTATATTAATATATATACTAGATAATCCCTTTTATAGAAAATAATAAATAATTTGACATATATTTTGAAATGGATACCTCTAAATAGATTTTATCTTTATATATATATATATATAACAATGCCTTTCCTCCACCAATATTAAATTGAAGTCACCTACCTCACGTATTCAACCATTGAAGCCATTTTGATCAACCAAACCCTTTACATATATCATCTTAACTTCCCAAATATCATTCTAGAGGACTTTATTTTTTCATAAAACTATCCAAGGAATCCCTTTTTTTGAAAACCTAATCAATTTATCTAAAGAAGATGTAACTTCCATCAATAAGAACTTTTGTTTCAATTATTTCTACACCACTAAATTATTCTTGTATTATTATTGTATGTTAAATTTAATTTTACTAAAATAAATATATTTAATATGATAAGGTTTTATCCCACACCTACAAAATTTTCTGTCAAATTTTAATCACAGCTATTGTTCATGTGTATGACAAACTACTGCCTCACGAACTGATATCGTTCATTATTCCATTCACAGTTTTCATTGATTGGATTAATGATGCAATTAATTTTTTCACATTTTATATATGATATTATGGATTTTTATCCTTTTTAATTTTTATGTATCACATACCCTCATGATTTCCATGTTATGGGAGAACAATAACATTTTATGTGGATGTATGGACTACCACCTCTTCAATGCAATGTGAATAATTCATCAATTACATGGAATGCTATAGATATTTTTTTATTTAAAGTATATAAAATATGTTACATACTAATTCAACTTGAATTATAATATATATATCCATACATATATTTTATTAACTTACTTTCGTTCAACATTATATGAAAAAAGAAATTCAATTATGCATATATATAGCCTATTTTCTCAATGAATGATGTTTTAAATTACATATTTATATGATTTATAATTTATTATAAATACATAAATACATATTATATTTTATATTTCTATCATTTTTACATATTTTAAATTATTGGATATTTATTTATATAATATGATAAATAATAACAAGCCAATACCTATATGATTAACAATGCAGTTATTCCCCAAAACATAACAATATCATGGAATTTTAAATAAATGGAAAATATAAATTCCTAACTAAATCATATATATATATATATATATATAATGATTTATTGGAATACGGTTCTTATTAATATTAAAATAATTTTATAATTATTATACATTATTTATTATGTGTACGAAGAATGTCAATACTCAAGGTAAGTGGTTTCTCATCTCACTATTATTTATGTGCAATATATGATATATTTATCAATTATTATTATTTTATTGTGTCTATAATTAAATATGTTATGAAATAATCTTGATATAATATTTTTATTGATATTAATTTTTTTTCTTTTATCTCATGATTAAAAAGTAACCCATGTAGTATGAGGATGTATAGTATAAATTTTATTTCAACAAGACTTATTATTTAATCACTACATAAGTATTTAATATGGTAGATATTCTTGCCAGGAATCAATTATATTATTAAATTAATTAATTATATTATTATTCATAAATCCATTTTATGATCTTGATTTCATGGGGTTTACTAGTCAAAAGGTGCCAAATCATTAAAGAAATATTTCCTCAATTTTCCTTTTTTGAGACATATGTTTTGTCATAAAGCTATATTTTTACATGGTGTATATACTTCCCATTGTCATTTAGTATCATTAATTTAATCATATGCATGAAATTCTATTTTTCATTTAATATTATTCCATAATGGGGACGAGGGTTCAGGCTTACAAAATTTGAAAGAGTTTATTTATATAATCTCATTATTTATTGATATTTTATATGATTATCCATCCAATGATGAAATATTATGATATATATCTCCATAACACCCGTTAAATAAAATTACACATGTTTATTATTTATATTTTCATGTAATTTTACAATTTTTCACCAATTAGTACTTATAATAATAATAAAAAATATTACCTAAAAATCATAGTTTATTTTTCTCTTTGGGGAGAAATATATTTTCATTTAAAATAATGTTTTTTAATAATTTTATTTATAATTTTCTACTATCGTTCTATAATAATTAATATAAATTCATATCTATGTTTTACCTCTTTCTGAAATTATGTTTTAAAAATGTGATCCTCATGTAATTATTTTATTGATTTGCCTTTCTAAATAATTTATGCTCAAAGATAATTTTTGTCATGTATGGATTTCTGTAGTGTCTTAACTGTAATTTAATTTATATTCCATTGAAATCATTCAATAATACTGATTTTAAGAAAAATTGATTTCCAAAAATTTTAAAAATATTTATTTTTATGTGTTATTTAATAAGAAATTTTTTCCAAAATGATCTTTTTGCATGAATTGTTTTCAAATGATTTTAAAAGTTTCTATTAAAAATTTTCAGGAATATTTTCAATGAATAAAGTATTTCTAAATGTATTATGATTTAAAAATTGTTTCCAAAGAGGAAATGATGTTTTTATCCAAGCGACCATTCAACATATTTCACCATATATGATTACATACATTTAAAGAGAATATGATTTAATATGAATAGGATCCAAGTAGATATTTGTTTTTATTTCTAGGAATGGTTTATTATTATGATGAAATGCTTCTTATGAATCCCATTTCACTTCCATGTGTTATACCATGAAAAAACACTTCTGAAACCTAATTTTTTCAAGATATATTTTATGATTAAATAATTATGTGGCTTTTATCTTTTCTATATATTGTGATAAGATGAATGGATTATAAAATCCTTGTTCTTTCAAGGGTTATGATATGATGTTTGTAAAACTCATAACATATTTTGGGTAATTATTTGATGATGGCTTTATTATTTTTTGTAACATATATGTATGATTTAGTAATGTGACTGGTTGAGATTATATATATATATATCCCTACAATTAATTGGTGAATGGTAAAATTGATTTGAGTTTTGATGGTACATGAGTGGAATCCCATTTTTGTAACAAGTGGGTACATGATAGGGTATCCAAATCATGTTAAAATAGGGTGTACATAAAGATATATGAAGCCTGTAACTAGAGGAAACCTGAGAGGGAATCCTAATATAAGTAAGAAGAGGGTTCATGGGAGAGCATACCAAAACCATAAGAATCGGGTAACAAAGCAGGTATCCAAGGATTATAACAAGAGGGTACATAATAGGGTATACTAAAACCATACTAACAGGGTACATTAGAGGGAATCCCATGACCAAAACAAGCTGATATACATGGGATCATCTCATGCCCAAAGATGTTACATGGGTGATTAGATGAATACTAACGTTTTATTTGTTTATTTTTAGATATCATTGAAAAATAATTTTCTATGATTTTATATATGCCAAAATTCAATTTTATCTTCCCATGTTATTAAATCTTGGATTATATTCTTGGTTAGATTATGATTTAAAACTTATGAAATACCAATAATTATACCATGAATGTTGATTATGATCTTTGAAATACATGGTATGATCTCTTAATGTTATGATCATGTTATAATACCATTATGATCATCTTATTCTTATATATCTCTATATTTTACCCATTTTTTGTATCTTTCATCAACCCCTTTTATTTGATTCCTTCCCCATATTATGAATAATGTATTTAAGAGGGATTGAAAAGGGGGATGATCGTTAATTGATATGATGAAGATAGTATTCCAAGATAGAATATTATGTTTCAATGTATCCAAATACTCTAAAATATTACAGTACATTGGAATTTAGATTAATAATGTGCTTAATATTTATCTAAAATGATTTAATATTCTTGTATGATAACCATGTTTTATATAGGTTATATAAATGTAATTATTTAATCAACCATTGGTAATTTTGATGAGAAAACATTAGTGACTTACATTGGGTTATTTCTATGGAATATTCTATGGATCTATCTAATCTTATTCTTATGGTGTCAAATATTTAATAGAAGGTGCAGTAATTTAGAAGTCATTTATATGATTTTTCATGAATTTTTGGATTTAAACTATGATAAGTTATTCTCACACAATTCATTTTGGTTTTATTCAATGATGTGAAAAAGAAGGAACTACGATAACGTTGATTTACATGGAAAATTTTATGATGAACAATCAAATGGAATGAGCCCTAGATGGAAGAAAATTTTAATGATTCCAAATCAATTTTCATGCATTGTGATTAAAAATAAGTAACACAATCAACTATCATAATCACAAATTGATATAATAAATGGGAACTGAGTGTTTTGGGATTGGATAACATGGAGGAAATCATATTCAGTTTCCTTTGTTTAAATATGGTTGAAATAATCACACAAGTGAATTTATTAGAGGAATGATAAGATGTTTTTACTTTGGAAATGAAGTATACAAAGAAGGTAACTGTAATGGCAAAATAAAATTTTTCCTTAAAGCAATGAGTGATAATAACATCCTCCAAATTTTATCATCAATAGTTGAATGCCCTAAATAAAGAATTAATGGGATTTATGAAAATTTATTCCCTATGTGCAATGCTCTCTAAGGTAATCAACATGATTGTATGTGTAATTATTATATTATTGATGATGATGTGACTATATATGTAATATATAAATAAAGGGTACAAATTAATACAATGAGGTATTATTGTTAAAGGATTAACTATGAATATGAATGATTATTGTTTTTATGTATATGTATTGATGAATTATATGTTCTAAAATATATAATAATTATTCAAATTATTATTTTCACTATAGATTTACTAAAATATATTGAATGGACATGATAGACTAGAAATATGATTTAATCAAAGGGTAATATATATGGGTAACACATTATTAAGGTAATGATAAAACATACTATGTACATAATGTGGAGATAATTATTTTTTATAAAGATATGTTTGATTTGAATAAGTTAATTGGATGGTTCTTATTAGCTTATAACTAATAAATTAATTTATTAAAATGTTGTTTAGGCTTTCATTGATGGAGTTTACATATTTATTTAATTCAAGGAATATATCAAATACAAATTATAATAAGGAATCATGAATGTTTTCAATACATAATTTTAGTAATTTAGGTCATTACCAAATTTCAGGAGAATACATGATGATGTTATTCACATGATTTGTTTGTTACTAATAATATATTCTTTAAGACATATTGGGGATCAAAGTTATATTGATTATGATAAATGAATAAACCTTTCTTATAACATGTTTTAATATCATATTTTATAAGGTTTACATGTTCTACCATTTATGGAATGGTTTTTGATAAAAATATAATGAGGTTTTAGATATTAATGTATTATCTATTTATATTAGTGTTTATGAATGTTGGACAATAAGTGATAACTATTTTTATCTGATGCTATCAAACTACTGGTATAAGGGATAATCCTTCTACCTCGTCATATATTCATACTTCGGGAATGATAAATTCATCATCATTACGTGGAGAAAGAGATGATGTCCAAACACATAATGATACAAAAAAGGTGATATTTTGAATCTAAAAAATAAATAACATCTATTCTGTAAAATAAAATATGTTATTAGACGGTAAAATAATTCATCATCTCTAGGAAAATAGTATTATCAATTTTTATCCTAATAACATTGTTTATTTTTTACTCATGGTCTTCTAAATCATCACCAATTTATAGTTTTGAGTACCATAACATTTTATTTATCCTTCACATAATGGTGATCAATGATATTTATCACTCACTATAATTAATTATTTTTTCCATCTATATCCAATTGTCAATCCCAAACTTTTTTATACTATGGTGGATCCTAGTTATGAGTTCCTTTTGGTAAAAATTTTGATTCAAACACTCCATTTATAATGTATATTTTAGTTTTGATTTCCATGTTGTTGGTTTATATGAGAGTAAATTTAAAGAATTAATCCTTTAATAGCCAAGAATAATTTTTTAGGAGAAATTCATATTAAGGTGGGTATAATATAACACCCCGATAATGTGTAAATTATTAATTTGAATGGATTTATTATTTTCAATATTTTCCATTTCACACAAAAATTAATATAGTTTGGGTAGCATGAATTCACCAAGTTATTATTTATTTATACGAAACAATAGGATGTATATAACTATAATATATAGTTAAGTTAACTTGAAGTACACCCAAAAATGTCTTTTTCTTATATTATATGCAATTCTGATTTCCATTTATATCATGTGTGACACAAAAGTCTATGTTCTATGAAACTATAAGGTATTTTAAATATTATTATTAATATATTATTATAGTTACCACAATGAAATTGGAATGGAAGTTATTAATAAGATTAATTAAATTATGAAAATATGGTTTTGAAATGTATATTAGAGTAATTAATTGGTTAAAATTCACTAAATATACAAATAAAACCCTATAGAAAACATATGAAATCTTTAACTGTAAAACTATATTTATGAAATAGTTTTTTTTACCCTAATAAAATAATTAAAAAAATTTTTATAAATAATATTAATTATATATATATATATATTAATCGTGAAACTAATTAATTGTCTTCTTATATGATTTATATATAATATAGATGAAAAAAATAAACCTTTATGTTTAAAATGATAAATTTTTCTAAAAGGTAATTTCACCACTATATATTAGATAAACTATTTAACATATAATTATTTAAAAAAATATACTTTTTATTTAACAAAATAAAATTCAATTGTTAATGAATAATTTCATATTTTACCTTATGTGATGATTTGGTATTTTTCTATGATGTTTTTATTTTGGATGAATAGTGAAAAATCATTAATGTTTATTGAAAACTAGTTTTTTCATATAATTTATTTATATAGTTAAAATATATTTTAATTTTGTTTTAATGATTAATTATATCAATTAGAAATAAATTAATAATATTTAGTTCATTACAGTAAATTTTAAAATGAACAGGTAAAGGAATACATTTCAAACATTTGAAATTTTTTACATTAAAACCTGTTGTATCACCCCTTTTGTGAGATTAATTTTAAAATAAATAATTAGACTTTTTTTACCATAATATGGATATAAATATTCCTTATTTTTAAAAGAATTATAATTTATATTATGGAAATATTTCTTCCAGAGAAAAAACTACTGAATGTATTTAAAAATAATTACAATAATTAATCTAAAAATGAGTTTTCTTAGTGGGTTAACATTAACATAAGGTTACAAATAACCTATAAAAATCTCCAAAATACATTTTAGTTATATATTTATACCATAGACTCAATTTTATCTAAAAGTTAAACTTATTTGTGTCACACAGTGTAATGGTGGCCTCTTAGTAATGTTTACCTTTTTATCTTATCTGGAATGCCACTCCTCCAATATAAAAGGGAACTCACCCAACAAAATTATTCACTCCATTAAATCCATTTTTATCTCAAAATAACTGATAAAATTTCCCCACAAAGTTTATCTATTAATACAAGAAAAAATCACATTTTTTAGACATCCAACCATGGATTCTCGTACGTTAAAACAAAAAACAGTTACCCAAATAAGAGAAAACATCTTTCATCATGTACTTTTGTTTTATTTATTTCTCCACAAAATCATTCATTCTTATTAAATGATTATATAATTACCACTATATCCTAAATATAATGATATTTTTATGTTATTGTTTGACTAACACCTACACATACTTCCATCTAATGGGATACACAATAATCATTTGTGTTTATAACGGAATAACACCTCACGAACTGATGTATAAAATTCTTCTATTACCACCAAGCATGGGTGAAATTAATGATTTAATTACTATATTTATATTTTTTACATAATATTAATTATTTATCTAGGCTTCTATAATTATTATGAACCATATACCATTTATATATTTGTTTTGAATATGATAACTTTGTTTCTGTACATGTGGAGTACCACCACCTCAATGTGATATAAAGCGTTCACAATTTACATTGAATGCAAGAGTTAAGGGTTATGTAAATTTATATAAAATATATGAAATAATTAATTTAAATTAATTATAAAATATATATATATATATATTATTTACATTCATTAATCAAATATTAATGAAAAATTGAAACTGCGTTCATGCATACTTATGTCATATCATCTCCATGAACGGTGTATTCCATTTTCATATTTATATATTATATATATAATTAAAAATACTTATACACTGAATATATTTTATATTTATATCATTTTTATAAATTAATAAAATAATATAATCCTGATCTATGTAATAAGATCAATAATAACAATTCAAAACATATATAGAAATGAAAGCATTTATTACCTAAAACGTAACATTAACATTGATTGTTAATAAAAACAATTATAAAATTTTAATAAAATTAAATTTTGAATAGTATATAATAATAAATTTATTTTGTGGATTTATAATATTCATTTATTTATCACACAGTAGTTTTGAACAAGTATAAAAAGATTCAAGACCCTAGGAAAGGGTTTTCTCATCAAACTTTTATAAATCTGTTATATATGATATATTAACCAATTATTATTGTTATTTTGTGGAAATATTAAAAATTGATATGTATTATCTTGAAATTTATTTATTTCATAATATTTTTCCTTTTATTTTTTTTATTTCATGTAATATATTTATTCAATGGTTACTAAATTATTAAGGGGATATTTATTCTCACTTTTATTTCTAAAAATCGTAATCTAAAATCAAAAATCATTTTACTAATGGTACACGTACATAACATGGATGCATTATACGATTATTATTACTATGTAAATTTTTATTCTCATATCAATTTTATGATAAATATTTCATGGGCCTTATAGTTCAAAAGGCACTAAATCGTTTATTTAATTTTGTCTCAATTTTTCTTTCATTGAGACTGATCTTATGTCATGAACCTATATATTTTACAACTGTATATAATGAAAATTGATATGTAGTATCATAAATTGGTTCATCCTCATGATATTTTAGGTTTCATTTTATTTTATCCCATCATTAGTCTTATGATTTATGGTTAATAAAGTTGTTTGAGTTTATTGATACTATCACATCATTTATAAATATTATTTGTGAAAATGCTTTATTTGATGAAATATAATGATGCATACATAGATAAGTATCATTATATTTAATATTATATTTTTATTAGTGATATATTCATGTCATTTTACAATTTATAAACTATTTTTAAATTAATATAATTAAAAAAAATTTTATAAAATCCTAGCTTTATTCCTATCTTTGGTCGAAAATCTATTTTCATTTAAAAAATTATATTTTATAAAATAGTATTCATGACTGTTCTAGTCATATAATATGATATTTAAAAGAAATTTTTATCCCTATTTTTTCATTTTATGAAAATGGTTTTTATTTAATAATCATCATTTTATTTTTTTGTTAGAGGAAAAATTCTCATATTTTTATGGAAATAATGAATATCTAGCATAAATTGATTTACCTGCCAGCATAACCATTAAATATATGATGCTTCCATTAAATATTTTAAAGATTAATTTTTTGAGTAATTTTTTTCTCATGTTATGTAAAATCATTTAATTTAACATGGTTTTCAAATAAAATGATTGTCCAAAAATTTATATGTTAATGAAGTGTTTTTTAAATAATTTTCAAACATTCATTTATAAATTTCCATTTTTATTTTCAATGGAAGAATGATTGATTTTTTTATTATTTTATTATATTTTTTGAAATACTAAAGGATATTTTCATCATTATTTGTTTTAAATTATTTTTAAATACTATTTTATTATTTTTTAACTATTTTTAAAGAGATGGGTTTTTAAAAGAATTAGTCTTATTTTAATTGATTTTTATATTAAGGTTATTCACTTAATATATAGCCCAATTGATATTTATAACATGATATACATGTAATATTGTAACCTTTGATATAGTATTTTCTCTTCTAGGAATAGGATCCAAGGAAACTAATTATTTTTCTCTTTTAGTTATTTATGTTTATGATGACATGTTTCTTATGAAACCCATTTCTCATCCATGAGTCATATAATTATAAAATTATTATAAAAATCACATAAATTCATGGGTCATTCTATGATGAAATTATGTTGATACTTATCTTTTTTATATAGCATATTATATAATGATATTTTTATAATATCCATTATAAATCAATGATTAGGATATGGTATTTATGAAACCCATATATTTTTATGTGTCATGATATGACAAATGTTTTATTATTTTGTATCTCATAGAGGTATTATTTTATAATGTGACTCGTGGAAACTATATCTTTCTTCGAAGAATTAGGAAAAGATATATGATATATGATGTCATAGGGTAAATGGGTGGCATCCCATAAATGTAACAATATGTTAACTAAGTTGGAATTGAAGGAATTTAATTATGAGGCTACACATGGGAATTCCAATACCATAACAATTGGGTACACATGAGGGAATCGCAATACCATAATAAGAAGATACACTAGATTGAATTCCAAAAAAATACAAGAAGGTATATAGGAGGTCATTAAATTCCCATAATAATAGGGTATGTGGAAGGTGACCCAAACCTGTTACAAGTGGATACATGGGATGTAATCCTATGAACAAAATATGATGGTCCAGATAGGTCATCCCAATGATGAAGAAGGTTCATGGGTTATTTGACTAAGAATTACATGTCATTAGTGCCTGGGTAGGTTACCATCACAATGTATTTTTTTATGATTATGTATATTCCACAGTTCCCTATACTATTCTTATGTTATTGTATACTATATTATACTCTGTATTCCATTATGATTGATTCTATATGAACTTCCAATAAATATTACCTAACTATTGATTATTATATTTGATATGAAGGCTATAATTTTTAAATTTTAGGATCATGTTCTGAAATAATTATTCTCATGTTATTCATACATATCACGCTTCATTACCCTTATTGAGCATCCGAGCAGACCACATTATTATGATTTCATCCCCACATTATGAAAAATGTTTTAATGTATTATTATTAAAGGGGGTGATATTAATGTTATATTTTGAACATCTTTTACCATGGTAGATTATTTTGTTTCTACATTTCCAAAGACACTAATCATTTACTATCCCCATATAGTTACATTCTCAATGTGCTTAAAATTAATCCAATATTGTTTAATATTAATGTACATTAATTCAGGGTAATGAATAGATCCATTAATGTTATTATGATTATGGAGTGAATTCTCTCAAATATTAATTATCATGATTTTTAATGTAGGAATCCTATGATGTCAGTACAGTCCTAGATTTATTTTGAGATATTGTGTCTACCATGAGAATATCTTGTTTTTTCTTATAATATTTCATATTCCTATTAACCTAAATTTTTTATATTTATATATATGCACTATTGATGCATTATGTTTGTTTGTTTTAGTGGCTCATAGTAGTTATTGATATACTCACACCTATATATGATATTACCACAAATGTCATGTATTATAATGTTTAAATGACTTTAAATAGAATCTTAGGTAGACGAGAATTTAGAGGATAATAGTTAATATATATAGACCATGGATCATATTAAATAATTTATTTTGTTAATGTCCACACATTTATAGTTTGTTGTAGTCATTTTATAGTCTTGGAGGGCTTGTATTTGGAACATATGTGTTCAAGTAATTTTGTGTACATAGTTGTTGTATATAGATGTTTGTATGATTTATGGTATCAGTTTAAATTTTTTATAACTAATTTTATATGTATTTGGAGATGTATTTTTTTATATGAAGTACATTATTAGGAATTTTTAGTGTGATATATTACTAATCAATGCTGGTCTCTAGCCCATAACCTATTATATTGGGGCATGGAGTATCACACTTAGATTATCACAGGCTAGGTAAACCCCAGTTGGAGAAATCCTGATATAAAAAACCCATTGATGCATCATATGATTTAATGGCATATGGTCTATTTCTAGAAACATTTTATTTCTCCGGATTGTTTATGATTATTATGATTAATTGTTAATGAAACCCATAAAATTTTTATGGTCTTTGGATTGATGATTTTGATGTATGTGTTTTGATCTCACAGAACTCTTTTATATGGTTTTCACTATGTAATGGGTCATTATGTCAATATAATTTTTATATAATGATGGATATCATTAGTTATTATAATTACTGTAATGATGAGTGAACCATATCAACTATGTAGTAAAGTTAGTCAGTGTTGTCTATGGAAACAATTTCTTATTATACTTTTCATGCCACAAACTTATTTCATATTCTTATGATATGTTTCGGGGACCACAGTAAATTATTGATGATTCAGAACTCTTATGTGTTATTTTATTATATTGATAAAAAATTATTCCTTATTTCATGATTATAATATATGAATTTATGGGTATGATTTAATAAGTTTTATCTAATCATAACATACATTTATGTTTAACTTTTGTTAAATGGTGATATTTAATTGATATATGTAATGTTTACCATTAATGTGAATCTTGGCTCACAATTTTTTAGATTTAAATTCTCATGATTATGTAGAATGTTTTAATTTATGATATGTATAATAATGGTTATATTTTTTAAGAACTAAATATGAAATGATTTAGATCATTTATGTACCAATTTTTATGTATTGATGATTCAATAGACAATAAACATTTTGAGTTAAAGCTGGTATAGTATTGATATGTGATGGATATTTTTATTAATTATAGGTTGTATTTATGAATGATATAGATAGTTTTTAATAGTTTTAATCATAATATATAGTAGTAAATCATGGAAACATGAATGAAGAATAATTCATGAGAACACATAGTATGTGCTTACGTAGATGATAATATCATTATGATATAGTATTGTACTTATTAATTTTATTTAGAAATGTGTCACTATCTTGATATTACATGTGGACATGGTTTTTTCATTTATTAATCTATTACTAAAAAACATATAAATAGTTGGTCAATTTTATCATGACCATCATTATATTAAATGTCTAGTGGGACTTAACATGCACCTAGTTTTACAATCCCGGAGGACATGATTACATTTTTTACCATTTTTATTAAAAAAATATTAATAATTTATAGAAATATTTAAAATGGATGACCACTGTTATCCCTAAGGTTTCATAGGATAAAAATAAGGTTTCATGGTTTAAATATATTATGGATGGGTTTTCATGATTAGATTATTTTTTAAGATTGTTTCTTACAGAATTATTTTCGTTATAGATAAAGAGTGGAACCCTGATGAATCTAGTTAACACTAAATGTTTAGAATGATGAAAATATTTTTCTTACTAGAAATTAAATTAGATAGGAAGTGAAATTTGAAATAAATTTATTATTCTTAAATAAAAAGGTTCGTTATATTATAAATAACATATACATAAGTGACATCATGATTGATTTTAGAATATAAAAACTGAGTCTCATAATGATAACATTTATTAAAATATTATACTTATTATATGTAGATATTTTGGAATGAAGAGGCCCAAAAATTGTCTTAAATTAATGGGAAGTTGTTTTGTGCATAAAATAGTGATATAAGGAATGTAATTATTAGGGCACAACATAAAATGAAATGGGGTATTCAAATTACATCCCAACATTCTATTTATTTTTAAATATATAATCTATGGGAAACATGGGAATTGTCCAATCCAATCCTACATTCCATGGAATAACTCATAGATAATGGATTGGATTATTATACTTCAAATATTGATTCTGAATTAATGTAGTGTTTACATGATGATATTTTATAATTATATTTTATAAGTGAATTATTTATGATATTTTTATCATAATAATCCTGAAACATCTAAGGATATCAAGTAAATTTTCATTGAGTATTTTAATAAATATGATATATAAAATTGTAATAATATTTAGTGGAATGGTGTTATTTTTTTCAAACACAAGATTGAGGTACAGATTACCTATAATGTGTTCCTTCTGTAATTATAATAATGATTAGCTCAGATAATTAGTTAATAAATATTGATAATGTAAAATTGATAATATTATTGACCATACAAATTATTTGTGATTTAATGAAACAATAGTTTATTGTATATTTTATGGGTTTATTACATTTTTTGAAAGATAAAGTATATTTTTTAGTTTGTTATTATATTTGAGGAAAATGAATGGGGTTATAATGTTGAAGATTATATGTTTTCATTATGGTTTTTTTTCTAAATTGGGATATTATCATGTTTTAGGAGAATATATGATTATGATATTCCCATGTGTTGTATGTGACATTAAGTGATACGTTATAATATTTGGGTATTAAAGATAAAATGATTTTTGAATATTTGTGACCCTGTTCTAAATTTTCCAATTTTTGATTTGGCCAGAGATGTTTTAGAGGATTCATAAAGATAACTATTTATGAATTATTTATATTTAACATTGGGTTTTATTGTGTAGTATATATATATATTAATATATTATTTCATCACAAAAATATATATCCATATTGGAAAACTTGTTATGAAATTTTACATTTTCAAAAAATATAGTAAAAAAATTAATGAATTTCCCTTCATTTATATTTATTAAAATCTCTTAAAATGTAATTTTACTACTTTAGGATTGAAAACTTAATATGGATCGTTCATCGTTGGAATAAGGGTGAAATGTTATGGAGAATAAATGAAACTAACCAATATGAGATTCAATTTCTCCTATATAATTAAATAAGTATAGCATGTAAATGTAATCATATTCTATGGTAAACGAATTCATCACATCTATGAAAAATGACTATGGAAATTATAATGTTTTTTCTTTTTATAATTATTTATGTTGAAATGATGTTTGTTTTTATCCCTAAAAAATTTATGTTTTTAAGGTCATTAGCATTATTATAATCAAGTTCTATATAACTATATATTAATATGTGGACATTATGAATTCCGTATATTTTTACATTACCACTTCTCTCTATTTTTTTCATTTTCTAGGTATCACGATATGTGTTATTTAAGAAAAGCTATATGGGTATGACATCCCCTTTCAATGGATGTTTAGTCCCTTATATGATGTCAGTTTTCAATAAAGGTATTTATTAATATCAATACATTTATTAGGAAGATAAAAAATTCACGAAATCAATTTACATGGTGGGGGATGTATCATACTTATATTATATAAAATTTTTTCTTTATTTAAATCAATTGTACATGTTTGGTATATTTTCTTATGTTGAACCTTGATTTAATGTAATCTGTGATATTGTAAAGTATTTTAACATATATATTAAATTCTATTGTATGAATAATATTAACCTAATTAAAATATATATATATATATATATGTTTTAAATAGGTAAAATGTATTTATAAATGGGTAATAAATATGTACCCAATTGTCAGAAAAGTCATTTTAAACATAAAAAATATACCTATATAGAAAATGGTTGAAATTTCAATTTTCATGTAAATTATAATTAATTTATAGTATTTTGTAATATAAATTTAATAAATTAAAATAAATTTATTAAATAAAATTTCATTTTTTCTTTGTGGTGTATTTTTATGACTTATATAAATTGATTTATTTATCATTGAATGGAAAAAAATAAATGTTTTTCGAAAACTAAAATTTATTTTAATGTAAAAATATAATTTTAATTGTGATTTTATCATATTGTAAAAAAATCATAGTTTAATTATAAATATCCAAATTCCATATATAAGAACCGTCATTATACATCATTATAGTTTATGAAAATTTTTAGGCATAAAAACTATATTTTATAAAAACCATTTTTATGGATACAATGTTTTTTATGATAATAAATTAAATTTATATATATTAATTAATGCATTTATAAAAATTAATATATTATATATTCAAAAAACTATTTTAATATTCATTTGATGGTTTTACAGATAATGATATTTAATTAATGTTAGTTTTATTCTTAAAGAATAATTTTTCTAAAATGAGTTTTTACTATTTTGATTAGACATATCTAAAATTATGTTCTAAAACATATAAAAATTTAAAATTTTAAAATAGAATCCATAAGTTGAATCAAAACAGTAAATATAATATAGAATGTTTAGTGTATTTTTTCATAGTGAATTTAAAAAAAAATATATTTTTTCCATAGTTAATGATAAAACGAGTTTACTAGGGTGTTAAAAATTGAGATAAGGGTGGAATTTATCACCATTAAAAATAATAATAATTGATTATAAATATATATATATCTACCATATATTCTAATATTTTTCAATCATGGTGTATTTTATTCCATTTTCCCATGATTGAGACCACAGATAACTGACACCTTTTATGAAATTCCATTTGGGCCCCTCCCATCAGTTTTAAAAGGGAACCCCATACTAAATTATTCAAATAACTTATGAAATAAATCTCTAACAAATACTACTGAAAATAATTCCTATAATCATTCCCATATTTCTAAATATTTTTTTTTCTATTAAATACCAATCTATTAATGTTTAATGTGAAAACCAAATAAAGACACTCAAGGATGAGTTATTACTATTAATGAAGCTATTTCAAATTTTCTCTTTATTCACATTATATAAAAAAATATCATAAGAAATGATTAATATATTATATTAGATATAATGATATGTAGTTATTATTTACATAAAACCGCTTTCCACCACAATTTCATTAAATGGGAAATAAAATAATCTATCTTGGAAACATGTTGATTAACACTTCCACGTAATGATATTATTCATTTAACAACCCCATATTTAATTGTTTGTTATAATGATGGATTGTTTGTTTATAGATATTAAATTTATAAGATAATTACACTTATATAAATATTATATCTTATGTACCTTCATAATTGTTGATCCATTGGTAAACAATAATGTCTCTCATGCGTATGTGAGGACTACCACCTCAACAATACAATGTTATATATTTACAACGTACTCATTACATGGTTTGTAAAATAGAATTAATTTAATGAAAATATTTCAATTAAATGATATAATAATAACTATTTATTCTTGAATAATTTTTTATGTTTTCTTCTTTTCTTCCATTGAAATATCGAAACAATATTCATGTGTACATACAAATTACCATCACAATGTATTGATGAAAATATTATTTCATCACTAAATAATATGAAATGTTATATAAATGTATAAAATATATAAATATTTTATTTAAATATTAATTTATATTATTGATGTTAAGAATCCATGATCATGGTTTAATAACCACAACTACCAATGAAAAACAGACATGATAAAAATGTAGTCAACACATGAATAATGGTGAAAATTAATTATTGTTAATGAACATGTTATAAGATATTATAAGAATAACATGAATGGTATTATCATAGTTATTAGGTATACATGAAGTTTTTATAATAAATTTCATTTTTATTATATTGACTGTTATATCACTTATGAAAAAAGAGAGATGTAAGCTAAGGGTTTTATGTTACAGTATAAATTTCACTAGGATTGTTTATGTTAAATTTTTGGATAACGAAATTATTTAATATATCTCTTGAAAAACATAGCTATATTATCTCGTCTATTTATTATAATATAATTATTGTTTTATTTTAATATTCCACTCAGAATGAACTCAAAATTAAAAATAACTATTTTTAAGGGAAACATAACATGATTCCCCTTTTATTGGAATGATTTAATATTATTCAAAATTTATCATTATAAGGTTTTTAAGGATGTTTTTAATATAATAAAAATAATAATGAAGATATTTTTTTAATATATTTTACATTATGTACCATGATATAAAATTATCATTTTTTTTGTTTTAAAGATCTGGTACTATTGACTTTATATCTAAAAACAAAATGGTTCATTTATTTTTACATATAGTAAATAAATACATTCCCCCATAATAAATAAAAAATTTTAAATGACAAATTATAATTTTACATTTTTTATTTTTGTTAAAAATGGTTTCCTTAATTATTCATAAATATTTATATTCTAAATATGTGACATAAAATAAAAGAATATATTCCTTATGAAATTTTATAGTGGTTTTAAAATGGTATTTATAACCATAATAACAGTTTTTTATATTTCATATGATTTAATGTGTTTATGGTAAAATGTTAAGATTTTTATTCAATTTTTTTAGATTTTTTTATGATTAAATGAAATATAGTTTTCGTGAGTTATTATTTGATGATATGATGAATGTTTTGAAATCACACAGAACACATTTTTTAACATTATGTGTCTGTTGGGAGCTAATTTATATAGATCACCAATTTTTGATGTAATGAAATGTATCTTATGATATTACAATAACTACAATAGGGAGCGAAATATATTCAATAAATTTTTTATCTGATAAGATAATCATGTGAGTGAAAAATGAATAATGAAATGATGGAATAGGGAGTGAACTTAATCTACTATTATCACCATATTATTCATCCTTGAATATACAATTAATTATGTATGGTTATATTCATTTTAAAAACATATTTATTGTGCTTATGATATTTTTTCATCAATTTTGATTAAAGATTTATGATCTATCACACTTGGTCCTCTTGTATATCGACTAATAAAACAATATTTCTTGATTTCCTGATTATTATAGATTAATTTTTTTGTTTTATATTTTATTTTTTATCTCCTGTTCTCATAGACTTGTTCATATATTAGGCTCAGTTATAATCATTTATTGAATTATCGTTTGTTTATCCATGTAGGCCATCTCTTATAATCTTTTCTTATGTTTTCCGTCAATTAGTTAATGAGAAAGGTTATAATTATATTATGTGTAACACTCAATAAATCTATTTTTTGATTAACATATATCTCATTATATAATGAATTTGTAAATGTATGACATTGAAATATTATATATTTTATAAGAAAAGTACAAATCATGTATATAAATGGAATAATACAAAGTAGAATAAAAATGGGATATATATATAGGAGAATAATACATATGTTAAAAAATTTCTATAGTGATGAAATTTACCAAGAATACCATTCATTCCCTATATATCATAAAATGGAAAAAAAGTATTACAGAAACAATAGACATTGTCAATCGATGGGTAAGAATCATTTTATGTTATTCAATGAGGTATGAAGGGAGAATTATGTTTCATTTAAATGGAAAAAAGACCATTCTATATGAGTAATGTTTCAAAATACATCATATGGGAATTATGAAAATTAAAAAATTAGATAATGTGTCATTATAATGTTTGTTTTCACAATAATGTGATTGTTGGGATTATTTTATTTTTGGAAGAAAACAAATATTTAGTTAAATGAGTTTTTATGATAATTTTTTTCATAAACATTGATTCCATTAATGTGAAACCAATTTAAAAAACACTTTTAGAATATAATATAAATTATAAATGTACTATGCACTTTTTATAATGGATAAATTTTTTATTATATAATAAAATAATTAATTTGTAAAATAATAAGGACATGTTTTTTAAATAAAATATTATTATATATTGTGTATTAGTTTAAAAATATAAATTTTATTTTTATATTCAGGACATTGTAATTATTATTGGGTAAATTTATTATAATTTTAGTAGAAAAGTAAATTTGGGGTAAAAAGTGAGAATACCGTTCTAGTTAAAAACTATAAAAATGATGGAAAAATAAATATTTGATCATGATTTATTATTTTTAACTATTATTCCTAATTAAAATACATTTAAGTAATTACATTTTAAATAATATGCTACCCTTAGAAACACATTCATTTCATTTTTAAATCCATGATTTTACCTTTTGTAAAAAAACTATTATTATGATTTATATTCGTATCATATTGGAAGACATTTTTAAATACATTATAAATTTATTCATGTAAAATGGTTTTAATATTTTAAATTACATGTCCAAAATTATGTAATTGGGTAATCTTAAATATTTTTATTAAAAAATATATTTTGGTGAAATATTTGTTATCACAGTATACGTAAAATAATATAGCTGGTAAAATTTAAATTGTAAAGGGTTAAACTAACTAAAAACTACAACATTAAATGCATGGATTGTGAATTTTAAGATAATAATGCTAGTTTAAACCAATAATTTCATAATCATTGAAATTAACACCCCATTAGTATTTTTCCTTAAACAAATAAACAATATTTAATCAATTAATGCCAGACCTATTTTAGTATAAATACCGATTTCCCTTCCCCTATCTCCACTAAAAATCCCATAAGAACTATTTTCTATTCATTTAGCCTCCCAATTATTCCCCCTAATGTCCCATTATTTTCTCATGGTTCCATCCTCATGTTTTGAATGGAAAATATTCTAGGAATGGGAATTCTCATCCCTTACCTTTTCATCCTAGTACACATTTTTTAAATAGATTATAAATGTTATTACAATTTTATCTATTGCATTTTTAATATTACAATTTCTAAATTATATATATTTTATCAATGTTAAAACATATATACATTCCATTATTCCCTTTTTATAAACATATGACATATACCATAATGCTGTATATTTTAGATTCAGAATTTTTCCTTTATGGATGGGAATTTATCAATTTTTTACAACCAAAAATATTTTACATCAATATATATTTACCAAGAAGTAATAACATTTTATTTATTATGGAATTTACATATATGAACCCCAATTTTTATTGTCAATGAGTTGTTGGTGAAATTATATGTTATAATAAATCAATATCACATTAATTCGTTCATATTATGTTTCTTTATTTTTAGCACTATAAAGTGTTGGTGTGATATTCAATCTCTATAGATTACATGTTTCTCAAAAACGTTTTTAATATATATGGTACTTTTTATTTACGACTTCCTTGTGATAAACCTATGTAACATTATTATTATTATATCTTTTATTAGTGTATCAAAATTTACATTCAATGTCTCATCTTTTTTCTGTTATGAAACACCTCATGTTCATATGAATATTCATTATTACTTTTCACCTTATTCACATGAATTTTATCTCTTTAATTATTCCCTTTCATGGGTTTTTTCACACACCATTCATTAATCTATTCCCCAAAGATATGTTGCGAATCAAAACAAACATAGGAAAAACATGTGAATATGTATTTCAAATGGAATAAAATAATTTTTATTTCTTTTATTTCTTATGATCGTAATTACATTAAAAACCCCCAAAATGATCCCATGTATTATGAAAATTTAGTAATTAAATATTGGGTTTATAAAAAAATAAGCGGGTTACCATACTTGGTATGTAATCATGGTTTAGTGATTTTTATAAATAAGTATTAGAAAATATTATTTAAAAACAATATATAAGTATAAATATAAGGAAAATTACTGATATTTTAGTTATATAGAGAAACATGTTTTATATGAGAAATATATCCATGTGTGGATATTAAATTTTTTTGTGGAATTAAAATAGATGTAACTATAGTTAACAACCCCAAAATCAATATATTGAGATATAATTGATTGGAAATTTTTATATGATAATAGTCCTTTAGTCAAACCTAGTTTGAAAATCCAAATAGATTTTGTTTGGTAAATCAGATGATTGTATAATCCACCATGTTGGATATAATGATAATGTATAACCTTTTTTAAGATTCTATTTTATAATTATATAACTATGATATAATAAATTTATTTTTTTAAAACTTAATTTGTATTTGTATTATAAAATTCATAATGGTAACAAAATTTTTACCATGGATTTATTCTTCAATAATAATAATTTAAAAAAATAGAAGGACTCTTACAAATAATTGATGCAACAAAAAATGATATGATATGCTTCCCAATATATGGAGAGATGGTGTAAGGCATGTTATTTTCATTCCAAAAATATTATCATTGATTATGATTAATATTTGGATATATATGATATTAAAAAATTAAAAAGTAAGATAATTTTGGTGTATCATTGAAGTTGAAGTTAAAATGATGATAATGAAAAGAAAATTCAATTAACTATATTTAAAAAATGCAGTAATAGCTTCCATGGATAATTTAGTAAAGGAAATAGAATATTATTTATGCAAGTAAATGGAGTAAATAAAGAATTTAATTAGGTAAGTAATAATAAGACTTCTGTTTAATTCCTCAGGAAAAAATGTTTCAAACGATGGAACCACAAAATGTTCAATGTTGCAGATGTGGGAGAATTGGGAATTATCACATTGAATTTCACAAAGAAAGGGATATTAATTATTGTAGAACATGTAATATCCAACCCATTAAAAATTGGTAAGGATTATGCTATGTGAGTTATAATCGTACACATCAGAGTTCAATTTGTCTTGTTGGGAATCTCGTTTATGTGGTATGTTTTGAAATAAAATTCAATTCACTGACTGAACATAATCGATTTATATAGGGTATAAAAAATATTATTGTTTAATCCCTTGAAGAATTCTATGGGAATATTCTTCATATAAAATATATTATAACCCTTTTAGTGGTTTTTTATTAAATGTATATTTTTTATAATTAATGATTTTTAGTCAATTGATATAAATATGATGTAATTAAACATGTAATAATTTAGTTATATGTAATTAATTTTAAGTTTTAACATTTTATATTCAACATATCACTTATCAGATATAATAATGATTATCATGTAAAATATTCTTATCAAATAGAAAATAATTACTCACCAATTTAGTAATAATGTCTTGTTCGAATGGTATTTATATAATAAACTCACATCTAAGAAAAAATGGATCTTACCAAAGCAGTTTCACATCTCACAATATTTTATGGATCATGGTGTTTTTATGATATGGAATCAAAAGGACACCCATATCATCTTTGTTGAGAAAATAAGAAACACTACGGAATTGACCATTTTTAATTTTATACATCGAGAATTAATGAAGAAGGATGTATTAAATAATAGAAACATTAAGGAATACCCAAATCATAATAAATAAAAATGTTAATAAATAAGTGAAAATTGGGAGGGACCAACTTCTTCAGTATTGATGAAAGTAACACTATTAATTATGTTATTTCTTAAACAATTATTTTAATATATATGTTTCAATAAAAGCTCATATAAATACTATTATATTTTATAAGAAAATAAAGATCATATATAGATATTATATAATAAACTAAATAATGTTAAATACAAATATACATGGAGGAAATTTTAATTCATTAAAAATCATTATAGGGTGGGAATCATTAAGAAGATTTCTTCTTAATAAATCTCATAAAAAGGAAGATAATCAATAATAAATCAATTTAAATAGCCAATGTCTTTGTAAGAAAGATTTTTAGTTATATAGTGATGGATATTATGATAATTGTGTAGTATTTATATGACAATATGACCATTTAGGATGATCAAAATGGGTCAATATGACAAATTTGGATTATGACCATTTATCAATAATATTTTTGTTCGTTATTATTGTTTTTGTTGTAATTAATTGACTATTTGGAATATTTATGTTATTATAAAATATATAAATATATAATCGAAAATATATTATGATAAATTTATATGATTCTAGTAATTTTTATTTTCATGAAATAATCTAATACCACACATTTATACGATACTATAGTTTTTTCATGACTAAAGTAATATTTACAGTGTCAGAAAATTTCTTTATCTCAAAAAAGATATTAATATTTAATAAATTTGGATATTAAAAGATCAGCTACATGAACGACATATTCTTGTAATTTTCCAAAAAAATATTTTTGGGGTAAATAGTGAAAATAACATATTACGAAATGAAATTACTCTTATGAAATAATAATTATATGATCATGATATAAAATTTTTAATATAAAATTTATATAAAAATTAATTTATGGAATGGCATAATACATATGGTGTGATAATTTGATTCGCATTCTTAGCCTATTTAAAACTACAATTTTATCTATTTTTAAATATATTTTATATATTCTATGTTCATCATATTAGAATTAATTTATTCATTGTAAAAACTTTAATCAAGTAAAATATATTTCATATTATTAATTAGAATGTCCAAATTAGGTAATAAGGTAATTTTAACTTTTTGGGGAGAATATTTACTATGGTAAAATAAGGTTCAAGCTAAAATATGTAAAATAATATAAAGATATTAATTTAAATTTGAACTGAATATAATACCACAAAATTGAAAAAAGTATATTGGGGATTGATGAATTTTTTTGATTTTAGGCATCCTTGAATGCATTATTTTTAAACAAGATTTTTTTAATTAATGAAACCTACTATGCAATAGCCTTATGGAAAAAAATAATTATTATTTCATCACTCAATTCCACCCATAAACATGTATAAATACACCATTGCCATCGTCGCTCTCCAATAAAAATAAAATAATAATGAAATTATAGAGATTTTGGCTCCCAATGTGTCCATCCAGTGTTCCCTCATGATCTCAAGGTAACATACTCATGTTTTGGGATGTAAATGTTTTAGGTATGGGGATTATCCACTTCTCTATTATCATCCTTTGTACTCATTTTATGTATAGATTTTAATTGGTAATTTAATTTCTTATCTTAAAATTTTGATAATAAATTTTTAGAAAAAATTATATATCATCAATGAGATTCATTATTCCTCTATCATTATGACCTTTTCATAATCCATAATTTATACCATCATGATATCGAATTCATTTCATGATTTTTTTTCATTTTGACATGATTAATTCTTAAATTAGGAATACCTAAACCTCTTTTCTTAGAGTGGATATTCACCCAGATGTAAACATGTGTAATTGATTCTAGAATTTATATATTTGAAACTAATATATCATTTTTTGGGTTGAAAAATATTTTATGTTCATGACTTTATGAAAATTGTAACCAATAATTTTGATATGAAACGCATTCTATATATTTTATGGGTTACTGGTTAAAAGAATTTTTTAACTTTATTGCCCAGATCAACTAAAAAATTTGAGGGATTCATCTTGATAGCATTCAAATTCATGGGTTAGTTAATAATTATATATGGATGACATGTTTTATGATACCTTATTGAATAACCATGGTAACAATGATATTTGACACCCAGGTGATAAAACATTGTGATATCCTAATCTATTTTTCTTTTCTTCGTAGTTGCCACATCTATATGTTATGAGTCAAGTTAGTCTTATTATGATATTCATCACATTTATATAAACATGGCGTATTGTCTTGAATCATTGTCACATAATATGTGGTTTACTCTATTTCACTAAAATATTCACTATATATTTTCTATGGTTAATTATTTTTTTATAAGTGCATCATAACATCCAATATATTATATTTTTATGTGAATTATAATTCAATTATCAAAAAACATTATAGTATTCATAGGATTTTTCCATAATGAACGGAAATTAAGAATGATTCTTTGACTTGTTCACTTTAGGTGGTTATGTTTACACGGATTGTTTTTTATATTACATATAGTATGCCAAATATTATATTTCTGGAGAAAAAATATCTTCATAAGTATAATTTTTATATATTTAATAAATCTTCAAATTCATCCATGTTATGCAGCAATGGAAAACCGGAATATGTCATTCGTGGAGGAAATTTTCAACTAATATGCACAATGATGTACAAATTTACCAAATAGTTTTAGGCTATTCCATAACAGTGATATCACTTTAGTGTTACATAATTTTATAACATTAAAATTAAAAATAATATTATTATTAGAAACTAATTTACTAGAATTAATTTTAGAGGATAGAGAAATAAATTAATTGAGTGATCTCTGTCGAAATAATAGAATATCCTCATGATGATCTCCATTGAGTAAAACTAAAAGGGTCCTCGACTTGGTCTGTTAGAAAGATCAAGGACTCTAGGAAAAGGGTATTGATTAAAATGGATAATATTGTACATTTATAGTAGACATAAGGCTTTTTAATGGGTTGATAAATGTGGTGTAATTATTCTCTGATTACACAGTGATGAAATCCATTATTTTTAAATACATATTAAATTTTAAAAGATATAATTACACTATGTTTTGGTCAATGGATCCAAAATTTAGAAATAATGATATGTGGGGTATGATGAGGTTGATAAATAATATACATTTCATTTTAACACATTTTTAAAAAAAATTATTATGTCTTTGACCAATTGTTTCGTTACCATTAAAACTTTTGGTTATTTGTGATGGAATCTTGACTACCGGAGAGTGTGCCATTAGGTGACCATTAAAGAAACCCACAATCTGATGATGAATCCTTTAAATATGTCTTTTTCTACTGAGCAGTCATGTTTATGGAAAATCCCAGAGGCCCAATCCCTGATCCTTGAATTGAACCTAAAACAGTTGGACATCATTGTCACTCGGAAATAGCATTCTCTTTGTATAGGGTACTCCTATGTTACATTGATCTTCAAATCAGGCTTATTAGAATTTTTTTTAAGCATATACTGCCATTGAACTACATAATAAAGTTCCTCAATACTATTGTGTTTGTTATTTTTCTCTTTTTATTGTTAAACTACTAAAATGATGGTTTTTAATTTCCTTCGGAAGATGTATACTATCGTTTCTTGATGTGGAATAAATATTTGTTTGGTGGCATCCCATTGAAAGTTATTAAATTGAACCCAGACTTGGATCCTAGAATTTAACCTCCCATATTTACAATCTAGTTATGATTTGTTGGAATTTCACTTCCCAAATAAATACGGTAATATCATTCCCCAATTTCCAATGTAATTTCCTAACTATTGAAAATTGAATTTGTTACCAAAAATAATTCAAGGCCCTATGTTGTGATGGGTTTCACTGAAATTAATATCGCTCAGCCTCTCCTATCCATTTTTTAGAATGAAAATGGAGATTCAGTCATTTATCGATCGGTAACATATAATAATTGTACTACATATTGTAACAAAGGTCACCAAATTGGTCATTCCACTAATGATTGAAATCGTGGATTAACTAACCCACATCCTCTCACCCAAAAGTAATTATGGTTGAAAATGGTAAGTAGAATTTAGTCTCTTAGGAGTTTAGAGATAATTATGATAGGAACTCAAGGATTCCTATAGCCTCTACTGGACTAGTTGATAACTAGCCACCCCAGGGGACTCTGCTAATGGATAATTCTCAATCGAACCCTGAAGTGGTAGATAAGGTGATTCCCATGGGAACCACATATAATAGGGATATGGTCCAATATCCTAAAAATTCCTTTCACATTTTTTCCTTTATATTTTTCACCATTAATTGCGAAGTAAATAACCTTTTACACACTCTATCACTAAAGATTCCAATCAAGACGAACCTAATCGATTATTACAAACTAAGGAGGACTACCTACACTCTAGTGAAAAATGGAATAATCTAATTGTTAACCCAAATAGATTAAGTTCCAAACCTTCCATGAAGACCCAACAATGAATCGATTACTCTTTGTTGGAGTGAAATGTCATCACAAAATCCTTTGGCCTTCAATTGGAAAAAAAACTTTGATCCCTCTTCAAACATGATTTAGTGGGGATCACTCCTCATCATTGAATAATTAGGATTCCTCCCCTTCCTTAGATTCATTGGATTTTTAGGATACAATTAAGATCAGGAATTGAAAAAGTGATATTAAAGAGAGTTATATTGAGTAATTTTTGTCATGAATCTATGAAAAAAGAGGTATTCGATTAGAATTTATCTTAATAAGAAGATTACTTTAGAAGAGTACATAAGAATCATAGTGGATATTTGATTTGGGGAATTTGAACATGATAGAGAATGTGTTTTATTCTACAACATCTTCGAGAATATTTATGAATGGATTGGGTTTTATTAGGATGTTGATCCATCGATATGGTTCAGATTTTTTTGCTTCAGATGTTTTGTTGTGATTTCTTCATCTTTTTGTATAAAGATGCATGTTATTTATAGTGTTCTATTTTTGGGGCTTAATTGTTCTCTTGATGGAATTTGTTGAATAAAAAATTATGATTTTTATTATTATTTATATTTGGCAGAATTTTTCCCATGGAGATGATTTTGGAAGACACTAAAACCAAGTTGAATATGAATATGAAGGACTTAAAGTCATGATTTGGTCAATAGAGGTTGGGTAGAAATTTCTCTGTTATTGTTTCAAAAATTTTGGTATTGATGGGTGTGCAATTGGGGTCTAACACAGAGGCCAGTTGATGATAGGAACAATAAATACTAGCATGTACGGTGCATTTCAAATTGGAGTTGGTGATCTGTAATTTCATATAGACCATATTATTTATGTTTGAGAAACAATTTTCTATTGACTGATATTTTCCCAACATTATTTTTGAACTATTTGAGTATACATATTAATGTAGGATGGATGATGATGCCTATTTATTTAAGGGATATTTACTTTGTAAATGAAAGTTTGTTTTTTCCTTTATTCCTTGATCTGACAAAAGTGACTTAATCACACAATGTTAATTTTGAGGAGAATTTATGCTTCTATAAGCATTTGAAGACAATTTCCTCTGATAATTTAGTATGTTTTCTATTTATTAGATTCATTATATATTTTTTTATACTATTTATGTATAGGTAAAATAAAAAAGTTTCCTCATGATGGATAGTTCTAATATTCCTTATCAAGTAATGTTTCAAAGAACTCCTTTTTTTACTTTTATTCGTTATTGGTTCATTAATAATTCTACCCTGGTATTAACTGTAAAATTATGTGATTTATTAATAAACTTTTGTGGAGAATGAGATTTACTAAATCATGCTCTGATCTCTTCTAGTAACAATTTTTTATACATTATTAAATAGTTTTTAAATATGTTATTTTTTTCTTTATAAAATATCTGGAAACTCCTATTATTAAATTTGTATTTTAAAAAATGAAATATAATCTCTATATTATATATTTATATTTATAAATATGTGAATAAAATACTATAAATTAAATAAATAATATTTGGAAAAATATTTTTATTGAAAAAATGGTGTTTTCACAAGTATGTTATTATAATTTCACATAAAATTATATCATAATGGATTAATTACATTTTAAGGATTTGGAGGATGAAATAAAATTGAATGCTTGATTAGGGATGTTTCTACTATTTCCAGACAAGTGCTATTCTTTTGAACCAAATGGCATCATAGGTTCGATTTCTTACCAAATAATGGATTATATAATTAGAATAGTGAATTCATAATGTTTGTTGGTTAGGTATTTTCTAAACTAATGATGTTTTCATGTGTGATGTAATGAAGAGAGATGGGGCCCTTTTATAACGGATGTGAGTGTTACACTTTTAATTTATGAGAAGAAAAGGGTAGACACACATTTTCACATTACGAAGTTAAAAAAATATTCCATTATCAAAAAAATAATATAAAATTTATAAATTTGGCAATAAACTATGTTTTGTAAAATGTTGGGGTTATTTTTTGCCCATATCTTTCTATTTTAACCCCCAAAAAATAAATTTTAAACATAATCAAATTAAATAATCCTTACTGCTTTAACTATTAATTAAGGTTAAAAATTAAGTTGACCTTATTAGATAATATAAATTATGATACTTATTAATATATAATATAATTTTTCATTTTCTATTCATCTTAGTGGAAACATATAATTTAATTTAATCTTGCAAACATGATGTGAATGTAGGGTCACTAGGGTAAAATATTAAAATATTTAAAATATATCAATTTAAAGATTCATTATAAAAATGATACCAATGAACTAAATTGGTTTCATAGTTATATAATTGTATTTATTTTTCCTATAAAAACAACATTGACCAGTTGTTATGTTTTTAAAATATTCAATGGAAATGAAAATTATTAATAAAATAAGTATTTTTTACTATTCCTTATAAAATAAATATTTTCATTAAATTATCAAGACATCACCCTAAGATATTTATGGAATGATTATTTTAAAAAATATATATAATTTTCCATTAATTTTTCTATGATTGTTATAAATCATATATATGATATGTTGAAAAAGTATCCAAATATTAATTATAATAATATGTTTATGATGTGAAAAAATGATTTTATTCTTATCACTTATCTTAAAAACAAATAATATTAATGGTAGTTATTATGCTAAATAGATAATATAAAAATTCAATAACATTATTCAAAAAAGAGACATATTGAATTTATTAAGTTAAAATGTATTTATATCTATAAATATTGTTTTCATAAAAAGTATTCATTTGTTATCAAATTGATTTTAGTTTCAATTCAAATTGATTGATCGTTAATGAATTCTTTTTATAAACATTTTAATCACAATAATTTTATGATAATGTTATTCTTATTCATACCCTCTATTACAAAGTCTTGGAAATAATTATCATAATAAATAGTAAAATATTAATAGTATATCTTGTTTTGGTTAATATCAGTGTTTATTGTAATTATATCTAAACTTATTCTTATGTGAAATTCATTAAAAAAATATTGTTCGGTTTTACGCAAGATAAATGTAGTGTTCTGTGTAATGATATATTGAAAAAATTATTTTAATGAAAATATTTCAAAAACTATTTGGGGGATACAACCAATAGCTTTTACACACATTGTAACATGAATTTTGAATATAAATATCCAATTAGTACAACCCCAAATATCATGAGTCCTATATTCATTGGAAAAAATAGGTTTTTGATCCATTAAAACGATACATAAAACATGAAATAATTATTTAATTTTATATAATAATCTCTTAAATCTATATGAACTCCTAAAACTGCATTGGATAACCTGGAGAATCCATTGAAGAATGGGGTGAGCTAAAAATGCAATAAAGTGAATTAACGTGATATGGAAACATATAGAGTGAGTCAAAGGTATAAAATGTTATCATAAAAGAGAAGGTTATTGGGTAATCACATGGAAGAATGGTGTAATTTGAATGGTATCATAAGTGTTTGGTAACATATAAAATTTGGAAATAACAAAAACATGATATAAAAAGGAGTCATGTTTAACATCCGAATCAATATCACATGGTATAAAAAGTACCATAATGTATTATATTTACTCCCTGGTCCCATACATAATGTATTATGATACTATAGAATAACATATTTCATTAAATCACTATATGTTAGCTCCCATCATAACATATTAATTATTTGTGTCTGTTACAATTATTAAATAAACATTAAGGAATTATGTTTGAATTACCCATGGATATAAAATGGTTTTCAAAATATTGATTGATATTATAATCAAAGGAAATTTCACAAAATAGAGGATGAGAAATAAGAATATGGAATTCTTTTCCCCATATAAGGAAGATATAATATTCTAGTTTTATACCCAAGAGGAATATATAAATAAATTATAATCACTACCTAATGTTAAAGGGGGTGATAAAGTGAGTGAGTAGGAGGATAGTCATATCCTAAAGGAAAGGGTGGTTTCGAGATATCTCATTCCCCGAGGTCAATTCATCATGTAAATTATTTTTATTCACTAACAAAAAACATATTTTAATTTTTATAATTCATTGATCTATTATTATTATTATTATTTTGTTTTTATGATCATTTTATATTAAATTACATAATCAATTAGTTTCATATAGGATGTTTTAATTATGTTCATCACAAATGTCAAAAATCACTTTAGGAAGCTATCTATGGTAAAAAAAAGATTTATATATAATTATATAAATTATAATGTTCATTAAATACTTTTAATTTTTATTATATAATTATTCTTTTAGTAAAAAAATGAAATAGGGTTATGAAAAATGAATTATTTTCAAATTATAGAGTTGGTAGGTCCACTTACACCTATGCAATCTTTTCATTTTTAAAAGATCATAACAAAATATTATGAGTGTTATTATAAATTTCAATATTAACCGTTATATAACAAATATCATATTATTAATTATATACAATTATATATTCAACACTTCTAATGATGTAATGATAAAAGTTCCACATTGCATTGTGAGGCTATAGTCTTCTTAACAAACGAACGATGTTACAATTTTTAGAAATACTGTACAGAAATAATGTATATAATATAATAACATTCTATAGTTATTAATGTGTTTTTAATAAAATATAAAATAAATAAAAACTTCATTTTAAATATAAATGATAATTCATGATGGAAACCAAATTTCATAGGATCTTGAGGCGCTAGTTCGTCGTACATAAGATATATGGTTTTATTTCCCATTTGAGAAAAGATGATATGAATTTAGATTATGAAATAAATATAATAACATATAAGTATTTGTAAGATATATATTTTATTATATCATATTTATTGAGTAATATTAAAAAAAAGGTGGAAAAATAAATAAATAAGAGACTCATGGTTATGAATGATACCAATTCTTCAATCAACCTATTTAGGATTATACCAAAGGAGTCCATATAATTTAATTACGATCAATCTAAGGAATATTGTACATGGGTAGATAATTTAGTATGTTATTTGTGATGAATTGTTTTAAAAAAATTATTTTTAATTTCAGAATTGAGAGGACGGGGGTTCTCTTTTAGAGTGGGATGGAGTGGTATTTTAGTAAATAGAAAAAAATATTTTATAAAGGGAAGACACACCCATGATATGTTGATAAAAATTAATAAATAATATATTTTTTTGTTTATATTTTCAATACATATATCCAACATTCAAAAAATAATCATGTTTTAAAAATTTTATTTTATTTTCCTCAAAGGTTACTACCTTTTACAATTTTATTTCGTCACCATGGAAACTAGATTTTTTCAATTCATATTTTCCATCATGACTAAAATTATATTGAAATTATTACATATTTTTAGTTATTATGATAAAAAACAATAAATTAATTTTAAAAAAATTATTCTACATATGTGTAATAATTTAATTTAACGTTAATCAAAAAAACATGTCAAATTCTTTTTATATAAATAATATTTTAAAGAAATAGATCATCTTATATTAACTACATGAGTAAAATGATTATTATATTATTTTTAATTACATTTAATATATGTAGAATTTTTATATTTTAATTATATTTTTCCTTAAAATAGTTTATTATTATTAATTAATATGTATAATAATCGTGAACATAAATCATGTTTGTAGAAAACCATCTTTTTAAGAAAAGGAAAACATATTGAGATTTCATGGAATGATATGATTTAAATGAAATTAAGTAAATTAATATATTAATATATATAATGGTTGATATATTAAAAAATTTATATATAAAAATATAACAGAAATTTTAAATTTTATTATTTAATTGAAAGAAATGAGATTATTTTGAAAATCAGAACTTTTTTCAATTTACTAAAAATCAACCAGTTCAGAGGAAAAAAATTTCTCAATAAATTATTTTTAATTTAATTATTTAATAAATTATTTCCATTTTTTATAGTTTTTTTATGTTTTCATTATTAAATATAAATTTGTTTCAGAAAAATAACTATATAAAATTTTCTACAAAAATATATTTTTAAGTCTAAATATCATCCATAAACATTTAGTGATTATTTAATATAAATTATCTATATATTTTTATTTATTTGTAACATAATATATATTTTCTAAAATATTTAATCATATTCACAAAATGTAATTTAATATTGAGTTTATAATGGTCGTATTTAAATATTCATTTGTTCTTCTGGTTAGTTATTCTGTGTCATATATACATCCAAAAATAGTTTTAATTTTAAAAAAAAGGGGTGTTACACTAAAAAAAATAACATCTAGATTCATGTAATTATAAAATATTTATATACCAGTATATGGAATATGACTTAATATAGTTTTTTGAGTAGGAGGTCATGGATTTGGATAATTGGGATACCAGAACATTCTCTATGACTTTTATAGCGACAACACATTTATAAATTTTCTCATTTTTACCATCTTCATATTGATAAAACATTTATTATTATACTTATTTATTATTTATATGTCTACATATATTGTATTACATATATTTATATCATTATATGTTGATCATTTTTTTATTTTATTCCCTGTGATTATTTATTAATTCATGCTTTTGTTATTGAATCTATTGTCTATTAAAATCATATTTTAATCAGATTTATAGGTAATATTATAACCATGTGTTTCATTTTACCTCACCACTTTTATATAGCCTCTAGCATATAGAGAGGTACCCATGATTATATATGAATCTTCATTGTTCATTGAGTAACCTGGGATGGGTATTACACTCACACTCAAAAACAATTACCCTTCATTATGTATTAAACTAAGTAATTACCAAAAATGTAATCTCATTTATATCAATGATAATATTTCTCATATAATATAACAAAAAATGTTTTCTATTCTATATTCTATAAGGAACTGACCCTAAAAATTAATTAAATTGAATCATTAGAAAAGAATTCATTTTTGTTAATTTCAACATTCTAATTAATTTATATAATAATTGTATTAGGTCACAAATATTACATGATAACTCCATATAATACAAAGTGTACATGGCCCCTCAATATCTAATTTTCTCAAAATAATACTAATATAATAAAACATGTTTTGTTTTTTATATCAAATGATCATGAATTGAAATGTGAATTATTATTTAATCATACTCATTAATAATCTCAATTAAAAAATTTAAATTGTTAGGAGGAGTATAAAAATATATATAACTCTAATATAAAAAGTAACAAGGAAACCCAATAGTTTAGTAATAAAAACAGTAAAAATTATCTTTTGATAAAATAATTGAACTCAAAAGATACATTTTATTACTAAATATATTAAATTAATTTCATATATAATTCCTAAAACATTTAATTTGATATTTTAATTGTAAAATAATCAACATGGTATTTCATTAAGAAACATGATAAAATCCTAAATTAGTTTGAAAATGTTTTTACATTTCAACCTTAAAAAAGCAACATAGTCATTCATTTACTAAATCACTCACCATCATAACTTTTTAAATGAAAATATGTTTTTCAAACCCAATATAAATAATAGATAAAACATGTATGTAACAAGGGATATAATTTTCATATAATTATTATAATAACTCTTCAAAATGAATAACCTACCTGGTAACTTCCAATTATATACTAACAGAATCCTATAATTGGTTATATCCATAACATTATAGAATGAATTGGAGTTCTATATCATTCCAAATCATTATTATGAGCTATATTTGATACACCATTAATCATAATTAGTAATATAATAATAATATTAAAAAATAATCATTTAATTTCATTGATCATGCTAATAATAATATACATTTAACCCATAATAAAAACATTTCATGAAAAAGAAAAAAACATTCCATTTAATAAACTTTTTAAAAATACATAGAAAAATTGGAAAGTGGGTTTTTTCTATGAATATAAAATGTTATAATTTAATAAATGATAATTTTTATATAATGGATATATCAGAAGAAAAAACTACAAATTCATTATATGTTAAAATAAAATCCATTTACCTATTATTCAAAATGATCTACAGAAAATAATGAAAAAATCCCCATGAAAATATTGGGAAGAATGTAAAAAATTGACCTCAAATGAAATTTATAATTTATTTATTTGAATATAAATATTCCAAAAATAACAATTTTAAGAATATTGATAAGTTTGAAAAGGATAAAAATACATTAATCATTTTAAATGAGGGTTTTTTAATGTGTCCCAGACCTCGATTCCATATTATCACGTATAATAATTATAATCATAAATAATAAAATATTTTTAATTATATAAATTCTAAATATCATATTTCATGGTTTTTATTTGTTTTATTTATTTTATTGTGATGCTATATTATATTACATACTCAATTAAGTTTATATTAGACATTTCGATTACATTTTCCTAATATATCCACAATCACAATGAAAGGTTAAGTATGGTCATAGTTGTAATTATTCAATAATTTCCAAAATAATTATCATGAAATAATTATCATTTTTATTCCTTAATTATAATATTTTAATGAAATATAAAATATTCCCATTAAAATTGTATAGTGTTACAATCATTGGGATGTTAGACTCTATATACGCATGAGTAACATTTAAATTTTTCACAGAACAATTTGAAAATAAGTTATGAATTATTTAATATTTTAAATTGATTTTTATCTCATAAATATCATATTATTTATATATACACACTTATATATTGTATCAGTGTGATTTTGTCAGGAAAAACGAATCAAATCTCTCTTTTGAGGTGGTAATCCACATGTTTGAACAAACAATGTTATCATTTTTATACAATTAAATATAAGAAAATAGATTAAATTTTAATATATAAGAATAAATATATAATTAATATCTTATATTTATTTTATGTAAATATTTATAAGAAACCATAATATGTTTTGGAGGAAAATGAGATACATTGGTTCATGATGTCGTATACTTTTATAAAGATGAATGATTGCTTCAATTAAAATTTTATGGAAGTGGATATGGATATAAGTTATTATATTATCATATTTACGACATATTATACTTTATATACATATTTCATTATTTTACTATAGAGGAATTTTTTTTAATTAAGTATGAATGATATATAAAATGCAAATGATCGATTAAAAATCATAAAACATTTCCGAAAACCTCTTTTTTATTTCACATAAATAAATTAATGTTTCATTTTACCATCTAAAAATTATCTCTATGATGTTAGAAATATATTAGTAAATAATTTGGGTAGGTATTTTAAGAACTAGAGTGTTGAAAAGGATTTTGGTGGGGAGGATTGGAGGACCACTTTTATAAGTGTATGGAAGAGTACACATCGAATTTTTTAATTTCATAATTAATATATGTATATATATATCAAATTCATGCCTGTTCAAAACAAGGAACACATACTATAATTAAAATATGAGATTGTTTCTAAAGAAACTCAACTATTTAAATTTACACATTTTTAGATACATTTTAATCATAATCTTCTAGTTAACCTCGTTAAATTAATTTTAACCCTAACGATGATAAAATTAATATTTACCATGATAAAATATTTATAAGAACAAAAATAAACTTGACCTTCTAAAAAATATTGGAATTAATATTAAAAAATATGAATCATTTATTTCTTGTTCAAATTATAATTCTGGAAAAAATTACATTTAATATAAGGAAATAGAACACATCAGAAAATAATCACTGAAAAATAGATTATTGATTTTGTAAAAATATTTTACCTTGAAATCAAGTAATAAATTAGTTTCTATGATTTTTTTTGTTAAATAATAAACAATTTTTTTCATAAATTTTTTTAATTATATAATATAATGAAATCCACCAATTGTGCCATCAAATGTGAAGATTCAAAAATAATTTCTAATTTCAATATATTATAACATATCTTCTCAAAAGAAATATTTGGGTTCTAAATTTTGAAATAAAATTTTATAATACATTATTTATCTTAGTAAATTTATATTTTTTGAAAATCACATATTAATATAAAAAATCATAGGGTTTATATAATTCTAACCAATACCTATATAATGTACACTATGATAAACCTACTTTAACTTAAACTACAATATTCATTTTCAACTAATTTACAATAAATTTTAAAAAAATATTATGTCAACCCCATTAAAACATTTTTTAGTAAAATCTGTTTTTATATCATAAAATTTATTAACTAACTTTTTTTTCATATTTACTAAGAATTAGTAAATTTATATCGAGTAAAAACATTATATATATATATATATATAAATTTTCTAATTTGGATACTCAAATTAAAAACATCAAATTACATGGATAGGTTATTTTGATCATAATTAAGTACTAATATTTATAGGTTTGTTTAATCTATTTGTTTTGTGTTCTATGAACATTCGAACAGAGTGTTTACTTAATATCTTAGGGTTTTATATTATTTTATAATCAATAAATTTATTCTCACAGATTCAAACCTTTATTTTGGAATCATTATATGAAAATTATGTTTATTTTTTTAATAAATGAAAACTAAAAACATACATAGGGAATTGTAAATACATGGAACATTTTTGGTCTAGGAATTAGAGAATTAGACAAATACATCAAAAAATAACATTGATGTACAAAAATAAAATTAAATAACTAACTTTTCTTCATGTTCTCAAACTATGTTTGAACAAATAAGTCCTTTAGAAAATTATACTAAACCATTGTGAAATTAATGTAAAACATCGTGTGAATATTAAATTCCCTAGTAAGGGTTTTTTAAAATCATTGGAAAGATCATTTTAAAATACTGGGAATATACATTATAAATACATTTTATATAAAATAAATAATAATAATATTTTTATTCATTGGTTTTCATAAAAAATCATTTAAATAATCATTCAAAACAATTTTAATACTTATAATTTCAAAACCCATTTTCAAATAAAATTTCAATCCACTTTGATTTATCCTAAAAATCATTTCTATATAATAACTCTTTTTTGGGATAAAATTATTCATGAATGATTATATGGAAACCACATAGTGACTAAGAATATAATATTAAGTACAATGTACACCTTGAGGGCATGGTTTCACTACCCAAAACTTATCATCTAATATGATACCCAAGTGTCTAATTTTAAGAAAACATTTTTAAAGAGTTATTTTTCAAATTAATAACCCACTAAAAATAAAATAATAATACACAAGTTTTTTCAATGATGAAAATAATTTTAAAACGTCTCATCATAAATAAATATCAATTTTATAAAATCTAAAGAGATTTGGGAGAAGTCCTCCATTGAATAGGGAACAGTTATATCTAAGAATACATAATCATAAATGATTTGAAATTAAAAAAAATAATTTCTTTAATGTTAATGATACCTTAACACCAATTATATATGGGGACCATATATAAAATCCAGAAAGAAAATAATAAAATTTAATTGAATATATAAAATAAAATTATAAAAATAACACTTTCAAAAAAATATCACAACCTTGATCCTAACTCATCAAATACATTTCTTAATCATTATCTTCATCATAAAATCCATTTTTTTATAAATTAGGACCACTAAATGTGATTCTATAACTATATTATGACCTATAAAATTAATATAATGATGGGGAAAAATTATATTGATAGAGGATTGTTCTGAATGGAGGGTCATGATGATGTTATTATGTGATGAAAGGAGACCCATTTTATAATTAAGGTGCAAGGGAATTTAGGAAATACATAAAAAATTAAAATATAATACGTCAAATATAGGATTAAAATATTTATGAATTTATATAAATCATAGGTGATCTCATTTCAAATATGATAGTATCATATTTAGAACTATTCAATATTTTCTGGATTTATATATATTTTAATTAAAAAATATATTAATAACATATAATTGATTTCAAATTTAAAACTATTCATAAGTATAACATCAATGACACAAAAAACTATAAAATCCGAAAAAAATGATATCCTATAAATTTAAAATACATATATTAAATTATTTTTTTTACATTGAAAATCTCATATTATTTTTATATAAATATTTTCATAATCATTGATTGAATTTTTCAAATAATTTAATAATTACTCCATTATAGTGGTTTAAACCATCAAGGTATTTATCTATGTCTAAAAAATTAAATAAAAATTTAATGAAGATGGAAAATTTATTATCTTTAAAATGACTATTTATGGTTGAATAAATATTCTAGAAAACCTATAATTATAATGATACAAATTAAGAACATGGGTATGAAGAAATAGACTTTTTTTTAAATAAATTCTTATAAGGGTATTAATCATATCCATGTGGCTCCATATGTACATTAATTTAATACTTAAAAAAATGTTTGATATATAATCAACCAATATGATTTATGCATTTTTTGGTCCAATTAATTATATTTCTAATTTAAACTAAAATCATTTTATTGATTTTTTTACCCTTACCCATGCACTACATCATATTTCTATAATCATTAATGATATTTATTTTATATATAAAAAATATATCATAAAAATAAATTATTTTGGTTTTTGATAATCATTTTTATTTGTTCATTTGGTATATTTAGTCATATCTATACAACGAAAAATCCTTTAATTTTTTATTGAGACTTTTCTAGCCTTGTGAAATAATTGTACGAGATTTTGGATACAATTCATGTTATATATCTCATAAATTATAAAATATAAGAAAAAAATAACAATTATACATAATAATTATTAGATAAGTGATAAAACTAATTTTTAGTAATCAATTATTTTCTATAAGGATCTAAATTTTACTTTTCCAATGTTATGCAGTCACAATGTCAGCACTGACATTAATTTTTTTATAATAATAATGATAAATTATAAATTACAAGTTCTAAATTATTTATTGAAATATATTAATATTATTATTTGATAATTTATTGATTAGAATATTTTAATAATTTTTATATCATAATTATTTCATGGATATGTTAAAAAATGATGTATTTTTTAATAAAACAATATTTTTTCTATTCACTAAGAAGTTTATAATTTGTAAAATAAAAAAAAATTAAAATTGAATAATTTGGATATTCTGATTTAAAAAATAGAATAAAAATTTTAAATACTTTTTCAATGACTTTGAGGAATTAATTATAATATTTATTAACAAAAAGGAATAGAAATAATTTTTTAAAAAAACATATCTCTGGAAAATAAAATAAATTTACTAGAAATTGTGTTATCATTTTTAATCACATACTAATTAAATAATTCTAGTTTTTGAAATTATATTTATTCCATATTTAATTTAATCATATTCATACCATTTAATTTATCTGATAATTTATATCAATCATATTTTAAGAATAATATTTAGTTGTTCATTTATGCTCGATGTGAAATGGTGATTGCTTTTAAAATATCATGATGTTACATTCAATCCTCCAGTAAATGAATTTCAGAATGAAAAGTATATTTAAAAACAAATCATTCAAAATTTATTGATTTTTAATTAATAAAATATATTTCTTCTAAGGGAACATAATTATCTAAATAAATTTTTATCATGTAAATTGTTTTCCCTTAAAAGACAATGTCTAATCATCAAAAATGTCTAAATGATTGCTCTGCTATAATGTTCGAGGACCATAACCTTCAGTACATAAAAGTAATTTTTATTTTTTATATTATAAAATTGAAAAATAAAAATATCATTTTGCATATGACAATCTTTTCTAGTCTAGGTTTTTGAGAATTATACATATAAATTAAAAATTACTTATTCATACCAAAATAAAATAAAATGAACTAAATTTATAAATTTGTGCTAACTCTCTAAGTGAATAGAACACCTACTAATAATTCCACTAAACCAGTGAAAAAATACTGTAAATCATAGAGTGAGCATTATATTTCTATCTAAGGATTTCTAAAAACATTAATAAAATTATTTATAAATACATAGAAAAATAATTATAAATATATTAGATATCAATTAAAAAAAGTATATATTTTCAAAGAAATCAAATTTAAAAACAACAAAAATTATTATTATTTTTTAAACCCATTAAAATATCATCATAAAAATCACTTGGAATTTTGCATAGAAATTATTTTAAAATAATAACTATTTTGTGAATTAAAATTTTATTTGAAAGATGTTATGAAATCCGCATTTCTACTAGAAGTATATCTTATAGTATATAATCCCCTTGAAGTCATGATCTCAATACACATATTGTATCATCCAATATGATATCGTACTTCCAAATTTTAAGAAATCCTTTTACAAAACATGTCTTCCTCAGTCATAACCCACTAAAAACATTTTATATTCACTAATAAATTATATTCATAGAATGAAAATAATTTTAATACTTATCAGCATGAATAAGTAATATTTTTATTAGAACTCAATATTTTTGGTATAAATCCACCATTCAAGATGAAATACTTACATCTATTTATAAATGACTATAAATTCATTGAAATTAAAACAAATAATTTTGTTATTGTTCATGAATCATCACTATCAATAATAGATGATAATGACACATCACATAATTTAATTATCACCCACTTCTCTCAAAAATCCCATTTCTTGAAATATTAATACCATTATTGATGGTGTTCTACATATAATATTACCTCTAGAATGTGTAAAAGGATTGGTGGAATAGAATCTGATAAAAGATTATTGAGAAAATATTCCCATGGTTATGAAATTATGTGAAACATAGAGACCAAAATTGTAATAAAGTCGAGGGGAAATTTAATAATTACATACAATATTAAAATATAATAACTATAATATAGGGATAATATAATTAAAAAGGCCAAAAAAATTAAATATATCACATTTTAGAAACAATATTTTCATATTTTCCTTTATTAAATTTTTTTTATGATTTTTAAATAATTTAATATTATATTTTATTCACAAAATATAATTTTTCTCAGAGTTAATACTATTCATAACTATGAAATTACAAACATAAAAATATTAATCAAATTAGAAAAACGTATTTTCTAATATCATAGAAATATCATATCAATCTATATAATTTGTGTATTACCTTTAAAATCTCAATATTATAATTAATTATATGTGTTTCAAATCCTTTTTGTAATTTTTCATTTAAATTAATATTAATTGCATCATTATTATCATACCCATTAAGGTAATTATATTTTGATTACAATGTTAAAATAAATTTTAATGAAGACTATAAATTTATTTTATTTCAAATTACTATTTATGGTCATGTAACTCTTTACAAAGACCATATATTGAAATATTATACTAATGTAAATCTATAGTGTGAAAAAATTGGCTTTCTTTTAAGTAAAATATTATAAGAGACAAAATCATATTCATTTGGCTCCAAATTGACATTAATTATAGCCTTGTAAAAATATTGAGATACTATCTACTGATTAGATTTATCAATGTTTTTTGTTTATGTAATGGTTCTAATAATTTTTATTAAAATATGTTTATTCATTTTTCTTCTACTTTCACAGGCACTGCATCATCAATGTTTAAGCCTTAACGTTAACTATTATAAATATAATAATTTATCAAAAATTAATATCATAAAAATATATAAATTATGTTAAATATAATCATTTATATTTTTTCATTATATCTATTTAATCATATCCATATAAATATAACATCATTAATTTGTAAATTTGACAATTAATACCTTGTCTAAGAAATGTGAATGTTGTTGGATATGATTCATTTTATATATCTCATAAATTATAAAATTTCATCCAAAAACATCAATTACATGTAATAATTAATAAATTATTAATGGAAAATAATTTAAAAACTCAATTATTATAAATAAGGAACCAAATATTTCATTTCCAACAACGTGCATGCACTATGTGAAAAAAAACATTCAATTTTTAATATTTATCATGTAAAAATATAATTTACTTGATCAGAATTATTTATTGTCAAATATTTATTTTATAAATTCATAATTTAGTCATTTCATTATTTTAGAAAATTACATATCATAACTAACTCTTGAAATATATCAAAATACATTATTTTTATATAAGAATGTATGTTTCACTATTCATAATAAATTTATCATTTTCACAAAAATATGAAAATGTCAACATAGACTAATTTTGAAATTATTATTTCAAAAAATGAATTTAATATTGTGATATATATTTTATAAAACATCAATAAATTGATTTTAATATTTATTAATAAAAATTAATAATAATTATTTTGGAAGAATAATTATTTCTCACGAATAACATTTAATATCTAGAAATTATTTTTTTATAATCTAATATATTACCAATAAATTTATTTTGATTTGGTCTGTTATATTTATTTCTAAAATCAATTATTATTATTGATACATAATAATTTTACTAATATTTTGTAATGGTAATATTGAAATAATATTATTTAGTTGTCCATTAATTCTCTATGTGACATCATGTATTCATTTAAAATATTGGGATGTTACACTACACAACCCCTTATATTAATTTTTTCCTCTAAATTTATTAAACGAAAATAAAATTTTAAATATATATATATATTTACAATTAATAAAATAAATTTCTTTTAAAGGAATCTAATTATCTAAAGGAAGTTCATTATAGTGAATTCTGTTTTCCTAAAATGACAATATATAATCTCTAATTTTATCTATATTGTTGCTATGATACCAAGTGTGAATCCTTAAAATGATGACTATGGATTCAGTACATGAAAATATAATTTTTATTATAAATTACAACTAAAAAATAAACATAGCATTTTACATAATAGTACCTCTTCTAATCTTGAATTTATTGAATTAGACATATAAATTACAAATTAACCCAAATGTACATAAATAAAATAATATTAAAAAAGTTATTCAATTTTAAAATCTCCATAAATGAAGATAACACCTTCAGATAATTAAAATGAACCTAAGGGAGAATAGTTAAGAACATCATGTGAGTACTAAATATCCAAGTATGGGTTTTTAAAAACAATGATAAAATCATTTTTAAATAAATTGAAAAATACATTCCAAAAAAAGATTTATCAAATAAAAAACATATTATTTAATTTATAAACTAGGTTTTTAATATAAATAAATTTTAAAACACCTTTAAAACCATTAAAATACTTATCATTCTGAATCCCCATTTTTAAATCATCTATGAGAAGCATGTGTATTTCTATTTAAAAATAATTTGAAAATAATAACACTTTTGTAGATTAGAATGATATTTGAGTTACCTTATTAAAACAATGAAGCCATTATGAGTGTAAATTTTAATTCATCAACCCATTTAATCCATTTATTCACTACTCATAACTTTTCATATAATATGATACTCTAGTGCATAATTTTATGAAAAAATTTAGAAGATATTCCTTTATCATTCGTTACCCAGTTAAATAATTTCATAATATTACCTAAATTATATTCATAGAAGATAATAATTTTAAAACATATAAGAATTAATAAATCAATATTTTAATAAAAGTTAATATATTTAGGAGAAATCCAACTTTCATGATAAAATACATTCATTTCACATAACATAATCATAAATGCATTGAAATGAAAACTGATGAATTTAAAAAGTTCATGATACGTCACTAAAAAATATAGATGATGGAAATATATAAAATAAAAATTTGAATGAAAAATCCTTTGAATGTAAAAAATGAATTATATTATAAAAATAATTCATTCAAATTATTCACCTTACCATGAGTCTTACTCATCGCATGCATTTCTTAATCTTCCTCTTCATGGGAAAATAACTTGTCTTAACACATTAGGACCACTAATGGTGGTGTTATACCATCATTGTGACTACTGTAATGTGTATAGGGATGTGTAGAAATAAATTTTATAGAGGAATTTTCATCAAGAATGCACAAGGTTATTAAATTAACTAATGGTAGGTGTCCCATTTCATTATTGATGTGAGAGGAAATTTAGGAGTGTCTTCAATATTAAAATATAATAGGTCTAATATAAGGATAATGACATTTAAAAAGACTAAAAATAATAAGATATCACATTTTTGATATAATATTATCTTAATTTACCATATTCAAACAAAATATTATTATATAATTTTACAAAAAAAAATTATACAAAAAATATAAATTTATTCAAATTTAATACTACTCATAACTATGAAAATAATAAAATCCATACAAAGTGGAAAATTAAAAGAAAATATTATATCTTATAAAATTCATATAAATATATATAAATCGTAGATTACCATAAAATTTTCAAACTATATTTATTTTATTCTTTTTATTATCACTTATTTTATTTTTCCATTAAGTTAACAATTATTGTATCATTGATGTGCATGCCATTAAGTTATATATTTTTTTTATAAAAAATAAATATATTTAATTGTATTAATTTATAAAATTTAAAATAAATTTTCATGGTGTTATAACTCATCTATAAAACCATATATTGAAATATTATACTTATTAAAATATATACTACTAACAAAATAACTTTGTTTTAAATAAAATATTTTAACGGTCTTAATAACATCCATGTTGATCCAAATGGGGAATAATTTGATGTTTTGACAAAACAAGTCGATATATACTCAATTTATAATATTTATACAAATTTTTGGGACATTTAATAGTAATTTTAGTTTTAATTGAAATCATTTTATAGTTTATTATTCTTCTTGCACATGCACGACATCGGCAGTACATAATAATTAATGTAAATTATTTCAGATATAAAAATGAAAAATATATTAAAATCGGAAAAAAAACTTATTAAGCTTAATATAATAAATTTAATTCTTTCATTATATATATGTTATCATATATAGTTCAAGAACATTTCTCAATTTATTAATTTGTCATTTCATTCCTAGCACATCCATTACATAATGATTTGGATATGATTCATGTTATATAACTATAAAATTATAATCTATCGTACATAAAATAAATTATACCTAATAATTAATAAATTAATAATTATTATAATTTTTTTAATCATTTTTTATGTATATGGAACCACCATGAATTTTTTTAATGATACGCAGGCACTACAGCTGCACTAACAATAATATTATTTACTTTTCATGAAAACTATTCATTTACATGTTCTGAGTTATATATTGATCAAAATTTATTTTATAATTTCATAATTTATAAATATCATTTGTTTAATAACTTTTGAGTCTTATCTATTTCCAGACAATGTCATGAAAATACTATATTTTAAAATAATACTGTATTTTTTTACAATTCACTAAAAATTTATAATTTTTAGAAAATAATAAAAAATAAATATTTAAATAATTTTGATACTATCAGTTCCAAAACGAATTATATTTTTTTAATAAAATGTTCAAAAACATATATAAAAAAATTTAAATATAAAAATATAACAGAACTTTTAATTTTTATTATTTAATTAAAAGAAACGAGCTTATTTTGAAAATCAGTAATGTTTTCAATTTACTAAAAATCAACGAGTTCAGAGGAAACAAAATTTTCAATAAATTAATTTTAATGTAATTATTTAATAAATTATTTTCTTTTTATATAGTTTTTAATGTTTTCATTATTAAAAATGAATTGTTTTCATAAAAATAACTAAATAATATTTTCTAGAAAAATATATTTTTAAGGGTAAATGTCATCCATAAACATTTAGTGATTATTTAATATAAATTATCTTAATATTTTTATTTTTTTGTAACATAATATATATTTCCTAAAATATTTAATCATATTCAAAAAATCAAATTTAATATTTAGTTTATAATAGTCGTATTTAAATAATCATTTTTTCTGTTGGTTCGTTATTCTATGTCATATATACATCCAAAAATTGTTTTCATTTTAAAAACAAGGGTTTTTACACTAAAAAAACTAACATCTAGATTCAAGTAATTATAACATAATTATATACCAATATATGGCATATGTCCTAATACAAAATTTTGAGTAGGTGGTCATGGATTTGGATAATTGGGATTCTAGAACTTTTTCTTAGACTTTTATAACGACAACACATTTATAACTTTTATCATTTTTACTATAATCGTATTGATAAACCATTTATGATTATACCTATTTATTATTTATATGTCTACATATATTTTATTCCATATATTTATGATTATACCTATTTATTATTTATATGTCTACATATATCTTATATGTTGATAAACCATTTATGATTATACCTCTAGAATATAGAGAGGGACACATGATTATATATTTATCTTCATTGTTCATTGAGTGACCTGGGATGGGTATTACGCTAACACTCAAAAAATATTACCCTTCATTACGTATTAAACTACGGAATTCCCACCCATGTAATCTCATTTATATCAATGATAATATTTCTCATATGATATCACACAAAATGTTTTCTATTAGATTTTCTATAAGGAACTGACCCTGAAAAATAATTAAATTGATTCATTAGAAAAAAATTCATTTTTTTTAATTTCAACAATCTCAATAATTTATATAATAATATTATTAGGTCACTAATATTACATGACAACCCCATATAATACAAAGTGTACATAGCACTCAAAATCCAATTTTCTCAAAATAAAACTAATATAATAAAACAATTTTTTATATCAAATCATCATGAATTGTAATGTGAATTATTATTTAATCATACTCATTAATAATCTCAATTAAAAAATTTTAAATATTAGGAGTATAAAAATATATATAACTGTAATATAAAAAGTAACAAGGAAACCCATTAGTCTTGTAATAAACACTGTAAAAATTATCTTTTGAAAAGAAAATTGAACTCAAAAGATACATTTTATTACTAAATATATTAAATTAATTTCAAAAATATTTCTTAAAACATTTCATTTGATATTTTAATTGGAAAAAAATAAACATGGTGATTTATTAAGAAACATGATAAAATCCTAAATTAGTTTGAAACTGTTTTTACATTTCAACCTTAATGAAGTAGCATAATAATTCATTTAAGAAAACTCTCACAATCATAACTTGTGAAATCAAAATATTTTTTTCAAACCCAATAGAAATAATAGATTAATCATGTATGTAACACGGGACATAATTTTCATATAATTATTATAATAACTCTGAAAAATGAATAACCTACCAGGTAAATTCCAATTATATACTAACATAATTCTATAATTGGTTATATCCATCACTTTATGGAATTAATTTGCATTCTATATCATTACAAATCATTATTATGAGCATTATTTGATACAACTTTAATCCTAATTAGTAATATAATAATAATATTAAAAAATAATCATTTAATTTCATTGATAATGCTAATAATAAAATACATTCACCCATAATAATGACATTTCATGAAAATGAAAATAAATATTCTATTTAATAAAGCTTTAAAAATACATAGAAAAATTGGAAAGTTGGTTTTTTTCTATGAATAAAAAATGATATAATGTAATGTATGATAACTTTTATATAATGGATATATCAGAAGAAAAAACTACAAATGCATTATATGTTAAAAAAATCCATTTACCTATTATTCAAAATGATATATATAAAATAATGAAAAAATCCCCTTGAAAATATTTGGATGAATGTAAAAAATTGATCTAAAATGATATTTATAATTTATTTATTTGAAATTAAATATTCCAAAAATAATAATTTTATGAATATTAAAAAGTTTGAAAAAGGATAAAAATCCATAAATCATTTTAAATGAGGGTTTTTTAATGTGTCTCATACCTCGAGTCCATCTTACAATGTATAATAATTATAATCATAAAGAATAAAATATTTTTAATTATATAAATTCTAGATAACCTATTCCATGCTTATTAATCCTTTATTTTATTTTATTGTGATGTTATATTAAATTACATACTCAATTAGGTTGACATTAGACATTTTGATGACATTTTCCTAATATATCCACAATCACAATGAAAGGTTAAGTATGGTCATAGTTGTAATTATTCAATAATTTCTAAAATAATTATCATGAAATAATTATCATTTTTATTCGTTAATTATACTATTTTAATGAAATATAAAATATTCTCATTGAAAATGTACTATGTTACAATCATTGGGATGTTATACCGTATGTACGCATGAGTAATGTTTAAATCGTTCATAGAACAATTTGAAAATAAGTTATGAATTATTTAATATTTTAAATTGATTTTTATCTCATAAATATCATATTCTTTATATAGATACACTTATATATTGTATCAGTGTGATGTTTTTAGGAAACAAGAATCACGTCACTCTTTTGTGGTGGTAATCCACATGTTTGAAGAAACAATGTTATCATTTTTTATACAATTAAATGTATGAAAATTGATTAAATATTACTATATAAGAATAAATATATACTTAATATCTTATATTTATTTTATGTAAATATTTATTAGAAACAATAATATGTTTTGGAGGAAAATGAGATGCATTGGTTCACGATGTGGTAGCCTTTTATACAGATGAATGATTGCTTTAATTCAAATTTCATCGAAGTGGATATGGATATAAGTTATTATATTATCATATTTCCGGAATATTATACTTAATACACATAATTCATTATTTCATTATGGGTGAAAATTATTTAATTAAGTTAGAATGATATATAAAATGAAAATTCTCGATTAAGAAGCACGCATCTTTTCCGACAACCTATTTTTTATTTCACATAAATGAATTAATGCTTATTTTTACCATCTAAAAATGACCTCTATGATGTGGGAAAGATATTATTGAATAATTTGTGTAGGTATTTTATGAACTAGAGTGTTGAAAAGGTTTGTGGTGGGGAGGATAGGAGGATCACTTTTATAAGTGTGTGGAAGAGTACACATATAATTTTTTAATTGCATAATTAATATATGTATATATATATATATATATATCAAATTAATGTCTAGTAAAAACAAGGAACACATACTATAATTAAAATATGGGATTTTCACTAAATAAACACAACTATTTAAATTTACACATTTTTTAGATACAATTTAATCCTAATCTACTAGTTAACCTCGTTAAATGAATTTTAACCCTAACCATGATAAAATATATATTTACCATGATAAAATATTTATAAGAACAAAAATAATTTTGACATTATAAAAAATATGGGAATTATTATTCAAAAATATGAATCCTTTATTTCTAGTTCAAATTATAATTTTGGAAAATATTACCTTTAATATAAGGAAATAGAACACATGACAAAATCATCACTTAAAAATAAATGATTGATGCTGTAAAAATATATTACCTTGAAATCATGTAATAAATTGGTTTCCATGAATTTTTTTATTAAATTATAAAAAATGTTTTTCATAATTTTTTTAATTATATAATATAATGGAATCCACCAATTGTGCCATAAAAAGTGGAGATTCAACAATAATTTCTATTTTAAATAAATTATTACTTATCTTCTCAAAAGTAATTTTTGGGCTATGAATTTAAAAATAAAATTATATAATAAATTATTTATCTCGGTAAATTTAAATTTTTTGAATATCACACATTAATATGAAAAATTATAGGGTTTATATAATTCTAACCAATACCTCTATAATGTACATTATGATAAACCTACTTTAACATGAACTACAGTAGTCATTTTCAACTAATTTACTATTAATTTTCAAAAAATATTCTGTAAACCCCTTAAAACATTTTTTTTGTAAAATCTGTTTTTATATCATAAAATTTATTTACTAAATATTTTGTTCATATTTCCTAAGAATTAGTAAATTTATATCGAGTAAAAACATTATATATATATATATATAAATTTTCTAATTTGGATACTCAAATTAAAAATTTCAAATTAAATGGATAAGTTATTGTGATCATATTTAAGTACTAATATTTATAGGTTTGTTTAATCTATTTTTTTTTTGTTCTATGAACATTCGAACAATGTGTTTACTTAATATCTCAGGGTATTATATTATTTTATAATCAATAAATTTATTCTCACAGATTAAAAGCTTGATTGTTGGAATCATTATATGAAAATTATGTTTATTTTTTTAATAAATGACAACTAAAAACATACATAGAGCATTGTAAATAAAATGGAACAATTTTGGACTAGGTATTAGAGAATTAGACAAATACATCAAAAAATAACATTGATGTACAAAAATAAAATAAAATAACTAACTTTTCTTCATGTTCTAAAACTATGTATGAATAGATAATTCCATTATAAAATTATACTAAACCAATGTGAAATTAATGTAAAACATAGTGTGAATATTAAATTCCCTATTAAGGGATTTTGAAATCATGGGAAAAATCATTTTAAAATACCGTGAATATACATATGAAATACATTTTATATAAAATAAATAATAATAATATTTTTATTCATTTGTTTTCATAAAAAATCATTTAAAAAACCATTCAAAAGCATTTTAATACTTATAATTTCAAAACCCATTTTGAAATAATCTTTCAATCCACATTGATTTATCCTAAAAATCATTTCTAAATAATAACTCTTTTATGGGATAAAATGATTCATGAATGATTATATGGAAACCACATGGTGATTAAGAGTATAATATTAAGTACAATATACCCCTTGAGGGCATGGGTTCACTACCCAAAACATATCATCTGATATAATACCCTAGTGTCTAATTTTAAGAAAAAATTTTAAAGAGTTATCTTCCATGTTAATAACCCACTAAAAATCAAATAATATTACACAAATTATATTAATATAGGAAAATAATTTTAAACCGTCTAATCATAAATAAATATCAATTTTATAAAAACTAAAGAGATTTGGGAGAAATCCTTCATTGAATTAGAAAAACTTATATCTAAGAATAAATTAACATAAATGATTTGAAATTAAAACAAATGATTTCATTAACATTAAGGATACCTCATCAACAATTACAGATGGAGACCATATATAAAATCCAGAAATAAAATAATGTATTTTAATTGAATATATAAAATAAAATTATCAAAATAACACTTTCAAAAAAATATCTCACAACCTTGATCATGACTCATAAAATACATTTCTTTATCATCATCTTCATCATAAAATCAATTTTTTTAATAAATTAGGACCACTAAATGTGATTCTCAAACTATATTATGACCGATATAATTAATATAATGATATGGAAAAATTAATTTAATAGAGGATTGTTCATAATTATGGCTCGTGATGATGTTATTATGTGAATAAAGGAGACCCATTTTATAATTAACATGGAAGGGAAATTAGGAAATTCATAAAAAATTAAAATATAATAAGTCTAATATAGGATTAAAATATTTATGAATGTATATAAATCATTGGTCATCACATTTTAAATATAATATTATCATATTTATAACTATTCAATATTTTATGGATTTATATATTTTTTTATTAAATAATATATTAATAACATATAATTGATTTCAAATTTAACACTATTCATAAGTATAACTTTAATGACATAAAAAACTCTAAAATTCAAAAAAAAATTCTATCCTAGAAATTTCAAATATATATATTGAATTCATTTTTTACATTGAAAATATCATATTATTTTTATTTAAATATTTTCATAATCATTTATTTCATTTTCCTAATAATTTAACAATTACTCCATTATAGTGGATTAAACCATCAAGGCCTTTTTCAATGTCTAAAAAATTAAAATAAATTTTAATGAAGTTGGAAAATTTATTATCTTTAAAATGAATATTTATGGTTGAATAAATATTCTAGAAAACCTATAATTAAATTTGATACTAATTAAAACATGGGTGTAAACAAATAGACTTTTTTTAAATAAATTCTTATAAGGGTATTAATCATATCCATCTGGCTCTAGATGTACATTAATTTAAAACATAAAAAAATGTTTTATATATAATCAACCAATATAATTTATGCATTTTTTGGTCCAATTAATTATTTTTCTAATTCTAACTAAAATCATTTTGTTGATTTTTCTTACCCTTACCCAAGCACTGCATCAGATTTATATAAGCATTAATGATAATTATTTTATATAAAAAATATATCATTAAAATAAATTATTTGAATTTTTTGATAATCATTTTTATTTTTTCATTCGGTATATTTAGTCATATCTATAATAAGAAAAATCCTTTAATTTATTATTGAGACTTTTCTAGCCTTGGGAAAGAATTGCACAAGATTTTGGATATAATTCATGTTATATATCTCCTATATTATAAAATACAAGAACAAAATAACAATTATACATAATAATTATTAGATAAGTGATGAAACTAATTTTTAGCACTCAATTATTTTCTATATGGATCTAAATTTTACTTTTCCAATGTTGTACAGTCATAATGTCAGCACTCACATTGATTTTTTTATAATAATCATGATAAATTATAATTTACAAGTTCTAAATTATATATTGAAATATATTAATATTGTAATTTAATAATTTATTGATTATAATATTCTAATAAATTTTATATCATAATTATTTCTTGGAGATGTTAAAAAATGCTGTATTTTTTAATAAAACAATATTTTTACTTTTCACTAAAAAGTATATAATTTGTAAAATTAAAATAAAATTAAAAATTGAATATTTTCGATATTATGATTTCATAAATAAATAATTTTTTTAAATAATTTTTCAATGAATTTGAGGAATTAATTATAATATTTATTCACAATAAAAATAAAAATAATTTTTGAATAAAACATATTTCTGGAAAAGAAAATGAATTTACTAGAAATTGTGTTATCATTTTTTAATCACATACTAATTTAATAATTCTAGGTTTTGAAATTATATTTATTCCAGAATGAATTTAATCATATTCATACCATTTAATTTATCTGATAATTTATATCAATCATATTTTAATAATAATATTTAGTTTTTCATTTATCCTCGATGTGAAATGGTGATTCCTTTTAAAATATCATGATGTTACATTCAATCCTCCATTAAATGAATTGAAGAATGAAAAGTATATTAAAAAACGAATCATTCAAAATTTATTGATTTTTAATTAATAAAATAAATTTCTTCTATGGGAACATAATTATATAAATAAATTTTTATCATGTAAAATGTTATCCCTTAAAAGACAATGTCTAATCATCAAAAGTGTCTCGATCATTGCTCTGATATAATTTTTGAGGAACATAACCTATATTTGTAAATTTAATACATAAAAATTATTTGTATTTTTTATATTATAAAATTGAAAAATAAAAATATAATTTTGCATACGACAATATTTTCCATTCTAGGTTTTTTAGAATTATACATATAAATTAAAAATTACTTAGTCATTCCAAAATAAAATAAAATAAACTAAATTTATAAATTTGTGCTAACTCTGTAAGTGAAGCTAACACCTACTAATAATTCCACTAAACCAGTGAAAAAATACTGTAAAACATAGAGTGAGCATTATATTTCCATCTAAGGGTTTCTAAAAACATTAATAAAATTATTTATAAATACATAGAAAAATAATTATAAATATATTATATATAAAATAAAAATGGTATATAATTTAAAAGAAAACACATTTTAATAAAACAAAATATATTATTATTTTTTAAACCCATTAAAATTTCATCATAAAAAACACATGGAATTTTCCATTGAAATAATTTTAAAATAATAACTATTTTTTGAATTAAAATTATATTTGAAAGATGTTATGAAATCCACAATTCTACTAGAAGTATCTCTTAGAGTATATAATCCCCTTGAAGTCATGATCTCAATACACATATTGTATCATCCAATATGATATTGTACTTCCAAATTTTAAGAAAGCCTTTTACAAAACATGTCTTCCTCAGTCATAACCCACTAAAAACATTTTATATTCACTAATAAATTATTTTCATATAATGAAAATAATTTTAATACTTATCAACATGAATAAGTAAAATTATTATTAGAACTCAATATTTTTGGGATAAATCAACCATTCCAGATGAAATACTTACATATATTTATAAATGATTATAAATGCATTGAAATTAAAACAATTAATTTCTTTACTGTTCATGAAACATCACTATCAATAATAGATGATGTCCATATATATAATTCTAATTGAGAATAAATGTTTTTTACATTTAGATTAAAATTTTATTTTAAAATTTACACATTCACAATATTTCCTTTACTTGATAATGAAACATCACATATATTTAATTATCATCCTCTTCTCTCAAAAATCTCATTTCTTGAAATATTAATGCCACTATTGATGGTGTTCTACATAGAATATTTCCTCTAGAATGTGTAAAAGGATTGGTAGAATAGAATCTGATAGAAGATTATTGAGAAAAGATTCCCATGGTTATAAAATTATGTGAAACATAGAGACCAAAATTATAATAATGTCGAGGGCAAATTTAATAATTACATACAATATTAAAATATAATGAGTATAATATAGGGGTCATATAATTAAAAAGGCCAAAACATTTAAATATATCACATTTTCGACATAATATTTTCATATTTGTACTTATTAAATATTTTTTCTGGTTTATAATAATTTAATATTATATTTTATTCATAAAAAATAATTTTTCTTAGAGTTAATAATATTCATAAATATGAAATTGCAAACATAAAAATATGAATCAAATTAGAAAAACGTATTTTCTAATATCTTAGAAATATCATACCAATCTATATAATTTGTGTATAACATTTAAAATCTCAATATTATAATTAATTATATGTGTTTAACATCATTTTTTTAATTTTTCATTTAAATTAATATTATTTGAATCATTATTATCCAACCCATTAAGGTAGTTATATTTTGAATAATATTTTAAAATAAATTTTAATGAAGACTATAAAATTATTTTGATTCAAATTACTATTTATGGTCATGTAACTCTTTACGAAGACCATATATTGAAATATTATACTGATATAAATCTATAGTGTTAAAAAATTGGGTTTCTTCTAAATAAAATATTATAAGCAACATAATCATATCCATTTGGCTCCAAATGGACATTAATTATATCCTTGTAAAAATTTTGAGATACTATCCTCCAATTAGATTTATCAATGTTTTTTGTTTATATAATGGTTCGAATAATTTTTATTAAAATCTGTTTATTCATTTTTCTTCTACTTGCACTGGCACTGCATCATCAACGTTTAAGCCTTAACGATAACTATTTCAAATGTAATAGTTTTACAAAAATTATTATCATAAGAATATATAAATTATGTTATATATAATCTTTTATATTTCTTAATTATATCTAATTAATCATATCCATATAAATATAACATCATTAATTTTTAAATTTGACCATTCATACCTTGTTCAAGCAATGTAAATGCTGTTGGATATGATTCATTTTATATATCTCAAAAATTATAAAATTTCATCCAAAAACATCAATTACATGTAATAATTAATAAATAATTAATGGAAAATAATTTAAAAACTCAATTATTATATATAAGGAACCAAATATTTCTTTTCCAATAACGTGCATGCACTATGTGAACAATAAAAATGAATTTTTAATATTTATCATGAAAAAATATAATTTACATTATCAGAAATATTTATTGCCAAATATTTATTTTATAAATTCATAATTTAGTCATTTCTTTAGTTTAAAAAAGTTATATATCATAACTAACTCTTGAAATATCTCAAAATACTTTATTTTTATATAAGAATGTATTTTTCACAATTAACAATAAATTTATCATTTTCACAAAAGTATAAAAATGTAAACATAGACTAATTTTGAAATTATTATTTCAAAAAATGAATTTAATTTTTTGATATATATTTTAGAAAACATCAATAAATTGATTTTAATTTTTATCAATAAAAATAAATAATTATTATTTTGGAGAAATAATTATTTCTCACGAATAACATTTAGTATCTAGAAATTATTTTATTATAATCTAATATATTTCCAATAAATTTATATTGAATTGGTCTATTATATATTTTTCCAAAATAAATTATAATTATTGATAAATAATAATTTTACTATTATTTTGTAATGGTAATATTGAAATAATATTATTTAGTCGTCCATTAATTCTCTATATGACATCATATTTTCATTTAAAATATTGGGATGTTACAATACACAACCCCTTAAATTAATTTTTTCCTTTAAATTCATTAAACAAAAATAAAATTTTAAATATATATATTTACAATTAATAAAATAAATTTATTTTAAAGGAATCTAATTATCTAAAGAAATTTCATTAGAGTGAATTCTGTTTTCCAAAAATGATAATATATAATCTCTAATTATATCAATATTGTTGCTATGATACCAAGTGTGAATCCTTGAAATGATGATTCTGTATTTAGTACATGAAAATCTAATTTTTATTATAAACTAAAACTAAAAAATAAATATAGCATTTTATATAATAGGACCTCTTCTAATCTATGATTTAGAGAATTAGACATATAAATTACAAATTAACCCAAATATACATAAATAAAATAAAATTAAAAAATTTATTCAATTTTCAAATCTCCATAAGTGAATATAACACTTTCAAATAATTCAATTGAACCCAAGGGAGAATTGTTAAGAACATCATGCGAGTACTAAATATCCAATTATGGGTTTTTAAAAACAAGGATAAAATCATTTTTAAATAAATTGAAAAATACATTCCAAAAAAAGATTTATCAAATAAAAAACATATTATATAATTTATAAACTAGGTTTTTCATATTAATAAATTTAAAAACACCATTAAAACCATTAAAATACTTATCATTTAGAATCCCCATTTTTATATATCTATGAAAAGCATGGGTACTTTTATTTAAAAATAATTTGAAAATAATAACACTTTTGAGGATTAAAATGATATTTGACGTACCTTATTAAAACCATGAAGCCATTATGAGTGTAAATTGTAATTCATCAACCCATTTAATCAATTTATTCACTAATCATACCTTATCATATAATATGATACTCTACTGCATAATTTTATGAAAAAATTTAGAAGATATCCCTTTATCATTCGTGACCCACTAAAATAATTTCATAAAATTACATAAATTATATTCATAGAAGATAATAATTTTAAAACTTATAAGAATTAATAAATCAATATTTTCATAAAACTCAATATATTTATGATAAATCCAACTTTCATGATAAATTAAATTCCTTTCAAATGCCATAATCATAAATGCATTAAAATTAAAACCGATGATTTTAAAAAGTTCATGATAAGTCACTAAAAAATATAGATGATGGAAATATATAAAATCAAAATTTTAATGTAAAATCCTTTTAATATAAATAATGAAATATATTATAAAAATAATTCATTCAAATTATTCACATTATCCAGAGTCTTACTCATTGCATGAATTTATTTATATTCTTATTCATGGAAAAATAACTTTTCTTAACACCTTAGGACCACTAATGGTGGTGTTATACCAATAATGTGACTACTGTAATGTGTATAGGGATGTGTATAAATAAATTTTATAGAGGAATTTTCATCAAGAATGCTAAAGGTGATTAAATTAACTAATGGAAGTTGTATCATTTCATTATTGATGTGAGAGTAAATTTAGGAATTACTTAAATATTAAAATATAAAAGGTCTAATATAAGGATAATGAAATTTTAAATGACTATAAATAGTAGGATATCAAATTTTTTATATAATATTATCATAATTTACCATATTCCAAAAAAATATTATTAAATAATTTTACAAAAAAAATCAGAAAATATAAATTTATTCAAATTTAATACACTCATAACTATGAAAATAAAAAAATCCATACAAAGTGGAAAATTAAAACAAAATATTATATCCTATAAAAGTCATATAAATCTATATAAATATTAGATGACCTTAAAAGTTTCAAATTATATTTATTTTTATCTTTTTATTGTCACTTATTTTATTTTTCCATTAAGTTAACAATTACTGTATCATTGATGTGCAAGCCATTAAGTTGTATATTTCTTTAAAAAAAATTAATATATTTAATTGTATAAATTTATAAGATTTAAAATAAATTTTCATAGTATTATAAATCATCTATAAAACAATATATTGAAATATTATACTTATTAAAATATATACTTTTAACAAACTAACATTGTTTTAGATAAAATATTTTAAGGGACTTAATAACATCCATGTTGATCCAAATGGCGAATAATATGATGTTTTGACAAAACAAGTCGATATATAATCAATTAATAACATTTATACAAGTTTTTGGGACATTTAATATTAATTTTAGTTTAAATTGAAATCATTTTATAGTTTATTATTCTTCTTGCACCCGCACGACATCAGCAGTACATAATAATTGATGTAAATTATTTCACTTATAATAATTGAAAACATATTAAAATCAGAAAAAAAATTAATTAAGTTTAATATAATAATTTTAATTATTTCATTATATATAAGTTATCATATATATATCAAGAAAATTTCTCAATTTATTAATTTTACATTTCATTATTAGCACATTCATTACATTATAATTTGGATTTGATTCATGTTATATAACTATAAAATTATAATTTATCATACATAAAATAAATTATACCTAATAATTAATAAATTAATAATGATTATAATTTTTATTAATCAACTATTATGAATATGGAACCACCATGATATTTTCTAATGATACGCAGGAACTACATTTGCAATAACAATAATATTTTATACTTTTCATGAAAACTAATAATTTACATGTTTGGAATTATATATTGAACAAAATTTATTTTTTAATTTCATAATTTATAAATATCATTTGTTTAATAACTTTTGAGTCTTAACTATTTCTGGACAATGTCATAAAAATACTATATTTTAAAATAATAATGTATTTTTTTACTATTCACTAAAAATTTATAATTTTTAGACAATTCTAAAAAACCAATCTTAAAATAATTTTTATACTATCAGTTCCAAAACAAATGAGATTTTTCGAATAAAACATTCAAAAACATCATGAAATTAGTTATAATATTTATTCATAAAAAGTGATAAAAATAATTTTGGATGAATATTCATTTCAGAATAATAAAATGAATTTCATAGAAATTATATTATTCTTATCTAATCATTTACTAATACATTTATATTTTGTTCTTCAATTATTATTATTTAAAAAATCACTTACTAATATTCATACCTTCTAATTTAATGACTATGTTATAATGATAATTATATCAACCCTATCCATTCATAAAAATCACTACCCAATTTTAAGCATAATTAGTCATAAAAATGAACCATTGATTATAATGTTCAATGAATTAGAATTATTACATATATAATTTTGAAACATAAAACCAAAAATAAAAACACTTTTAATTTAATCTTCATAATGAGCTATTAACTTCCCCAGATAAGATACATCGTCACATGGTATCCTAGGGAATTCATTAAGAAATTAGATGATCTAAAAAGCTCAGTATGGGAATAACTATAGGAATAAAATAAAAAACATGGGTTATAATAAAAAACATGATGACATAAATGGAACTGAAGATGAATAATCACAAGGAATAATAAAATTTATATCCCAGTAACATGTAAGCATGGAAAAATATAATTTTGGAAACAATATATAATATAACATAATCATGAGTCATGGATAAATTCCATGACAATGTCACATGGATGAAAAATCCTCTATAAAGGAATTAGGTTCACTCAAAATCAAAACATTAAATATCATGATACTAAACATTACGCAGTTCACTAGAATTCTATCTACATGCACCTAACATTACATGTTCATATATATGTGTTCCGCATGAATAATAACTCATAAAAATATGGGTTACCCATGGATATAAATGGGTATCATTAATCTTATCATGGAGCATAACAAATGGGTGTTTTATAAAACTATCCATTATAGAATTTATTTAAAACAAAAATAGACTTTCATAATAGAAAATAGGAATACATCATTGTATTTTTTGTCAGTATGGAGTGATAAATTTTTAAAAAATATGAGTTTGAGAATGAATAATAATTAATATCTTTAAGTTTGTTCAAGGACAAATATTAAATAGACTTTAAAGTGTAAAATGAAATAATTGTTTGTGTTAAATGTAAAATGATCCAACATAGTTTCATAAGATAAAATGAGTAATCTTATAAAATCTATAGGTGGATTAAATAGTTAGGTAAATGTTTTTGGAAGATATAAATATGTTTTAGGATGTATAAATACAAATAATTAATTATTGAATTCGGTTTAAGAGGGATAACTCATGACCCGATGGAAAAAAATGTGGGTTGTGATTTAATCCCTTACCTTATGTCTAAAATGGTTCTGCAGGAAATCTTAATATCCATGATAAACATATAAATCCATTATATATTTAATTAAGAACCTTTTATTCATTTATTTTATTTATTATAATTTTATTCACTTCATTGATTTCCTTTTTCGATTGGTGGTGAGATTCAACATCATCATTCAGGAGTACTGGTTTCCTTTGTTTTCTATAGTAGTTTACCTGTATTCATGTACAAAAAACCATCTAAAATGAGAATGCATTTCAAAAAATTAATATATAAGTTATTTATTAATATTCATATGATAAAAGTGATAAGTAATTAAATTGGAAATTTTGGGGGAGGATTAATCATTACATAATTTGTTATTGATAAGCATTTAGATTATTTTGGTGGGTTTTCGATCATCACAATCAAGTTAATTTTATTAATTAATATTATTTGTATAAAATGTTTGAAAACATTAAATTTTTTTAAATACATGTACTATTATATTTTTAACTATAATAATAGGTTTATTTTAATTTTTTATCAATTAAAATTAAATTTAAAACTTCATCATCCATGAATGCGTTAAATTATTATAGTATAAAAGATTTTTCCATTTTTAGTAAAAACATAAAGCATTAGATAAATTTTGTTGGGTTTTTTCATTAAAAAGAAAAGATTATACTATATATATGACACTGTATTTTTAATTCCACTTGGATAATGGGATGTATATTTAAAATAAAATAATTTGAAAACTAATTAAATGAAAATGATAGGGGATTTTACCTCTAAAATATGTCATCCTAGAGAACCTCCATTAGGAAATGGGTTTTATATTTTGTTGAGACTGAGGAATCTGGGACAAAAAAGAGATTAATCATAAGAAGATATAGTAAAAGTTTGACATGGACCAAATCATTAAATATGTGAGGTGAGGGGATGGTGAGGGGGTACTTATATGGGAGGAGATGGATGTTTTCTCTTTATTTTATTGATTATTTTTTTATTTTTCCTCACGATGTTGAATAGTTTAATAATTATCAATAAATATATAAAAATATTGATGGTTATTTTGGGATTATGGGCTTAGAATATATATGAATCTTATATTATTCAATAATTTCTGTATTTGCTAAATACCATAAATTATAGTAATTCATTATTCACTACAAATTCATGTATTTTAGAAAAATACTGAAAATTAAACATAACCATTTATTGCAGTCTAAAATTAAAAAATTCAATCGATTTTATGGAAATAATTTTTTAAATATGAGATATGTAATTTTTAATTAAAATAATCATTTATATGGGAGATACTGATATTAATATTATAAGAACTTTTATTAGAATTTGAAAAATTGACTAAGATCTAATAAAATTATATTAAAATTTAAAGACAAAAAATATTAATTTATGAACACATTTTGTGGAAATAAATTTTCTTATAAATCATTATATAAATTATAATATTGAAAATAAATATTTATGTTTTATACCAAATATAAACACTTAATTATTTATATGTAAAACTTTTATTTACTTATACTATGACATTGTTTGATCATATTACAATCCTCACAATAAAAAATTTTAATTTATAACATTAAATGTGAGGTTAATATCTTATTGGATGTCTTAATATTAATAATTATATGGACACTCTCTTTTCAAATATTTTCATTACATAACTATTAATTAATACTTATAACACTATACAAATAGACACCCACATATCGTACATGTTTAGTGCCCTTGAAATCATAGAGAAAAAAACCCGGGTACATATGTTATCTACATTAACTCCCAATATGTTCTTCTTCATTAACAACATTCATATAAAGATAAAACATAAAACATATCCTCATATCCTAGGGAATGAAAAATGAAAAAGTGGTTAGACCTGATGATCAGTGAGGGTAAAAACGAGATGCATTTAAGTACTATCAATGAGCATAATGGTATGAGAATTTGATCATGAAAATACGCAATCACACCCAACATATCAATGATCATATATAAGAATCATGGAACCATGATTCATAGTTAATAGTAAATGAGTCATAATGAAATAAATAAATTAAACCATGATAATATTACATAGTAATAAAAAATAGAATTCTTATAGGAACATAAGTATATTAAGTTATTTCCATAATAATCAAGGAATTGCTTCCAAGGACATCATCCGAGCATGGGTTTACTAACAATACTATCATAGTAGTCATTTTTCAATCTCATGTCCATCTTAGTAGCATTAATTAACTACTCATTAGATTTTGGTAGGCATTGTTCACATCTATGGCCATATTAGTTGACAAGGTTCATTCTGAGGCCACCATAGTCTATCACATGAGATATAAATCATCACCCAATGTATTGGATTTAGATATTAGACCCACCCATAACATAGTGAAACTATAGATACATGTTTCCCAATATCATTAAAATTGTAACATAACTTATGAAATTAAATGGTATCATAATCATGTTACCATATAATAACCATTAGAATAAGATACTAGTTTAATAATAATTTCCATATCATATCGTGTGAAATGAAGTGGGATTCAAAAGCATATACCCCTTGAATGAGAATCATGTTTCATAAATATCAAGTCGTCAATCCATAATCCCTATAGAAAAATAATATACATTGTAACATTAAATAATTTCCCCAAAAAGTCATGAGTAATATCAAAAAATTAAATTTTATATTGGAAATAATTTTGATATATCTTTCAAAAACATTTCTCCATGAAATGAAACTTTATGTATTGAAAACACATCTTAAATAAAAAGATGATTTTTAATATATTTTTTATGAAATAAATTCATGAAAAATATAAAATTATGATTTGATAACTATAAAAAATGTTAACATTAATTTTTCATTAAATTTTTTTAAACCATTTTTGAAAGAATTGTTTTTCAAATAAAATATTCTTCCAACTTAAGAAAGAAATACGGTCACAATTTTCATAAAAAGATTTTCATTATAATCATAATTATGAATGAGTGAGAAAATGGTACTAATACATTGATATATCATTAATAAACATAGTATAATAAAATTAATTATTTATATTGAGATATGGATTATTATATTTCCTTAATTAGAGGATAATCACAAAAAACACTAAAAAATGAAGATATTGTTCCAATAAACTCCTATCATATGGTAACATGGAACCATACACTCCATGTGAGAATATTAAACTCAATTAATATCATAATATCCTGAAAATGATAATAATAATGATATTACATTTCATAGAGAATTATATATTCCTTGAAAACGAATTTAGGTGCATAACAAAACATGTGTCTCAAAGAAGGCATATTAAGACCAAATTATCCTTCTGATTTAGTAACTCGTGAAACATAAACCCCATGACAGAAATTTAATTGAATGGATATGTAAAACGCCATAAATATAACAATAAAAATATTACAATACATGTTCGGTTAGTATGTACATCACACAAAATAAAATAGTTGTGAATATGGAATGTATCCAAAATATACGAAAACTGAGATTAAATTCCCATACCTTGTATCCTAAATTTCATTGTAATCATAACAACATCCTATATAATAAAAATTATTTTATTATAAATATATCACATAAACATATTATCATATATAATAAAATATAAATTTTTATTATTAATTTATATTACCAAATTCTTTATAATTTTTTGTTAAGGTTTCACTTGGGGTAATATATGATTTATTCTTCACATGTGTCATAATATATTATATTCATTGTACTTATACTAATATAATTATTTTTATAATGTAAACCATTATATAAATAACATGTATATTAGGAATATTTATATTATAATAATCCATATAATATATATGAATAAAACGGAATACATCATTCATGGAAATGGTAGGTTGTACATACTCATAAATGTTGTTTCTATTTTATTTCTCTGTTGAAAAAATATATGTAAATAATATATATATATATATGTATAATAATTATCATATAACATATTTATATATAATATATTTTTGTTAAACTCATCATTAATACATTTAATTTAGTTTGTGAACGAATCACTTCACTTTTGTGGGAGAGATTGTCCACGCTGCCTCAAATCAAATTATATTATTTTCAAAAAATTTAAGGTATAAGGATGTGTTTTGTAACATAATTAAATAATATTATATAACTTATAAATTTATGGTATATTTTATATTAATATATTTTCCATCATAATTTCCAACATTTGGGGAGATAAAATAAAAATGATCATTCATTGGTCGTGAGGCCATTGTTTGTCATAAAGATAATCAATATTTTTGTTACCCATTAGATAGATGTCTTTTTATCTGTATGTTGAAGAAATATAATAAAACAATAGTAGTATATTTATAATATGTTTTTTATAAAATCAATAAATACGAATATTGAAGGGAGTTGAGAAAAAAATAAATTAAACTAGCTTTAGTGACGGTGTTACCACTTTATCCATTAAATCTATTTTTTTCCAAAAAAAATATTCCTTGGAATAATTCCTGATAAAATGGTGTATTAAAGGAGGACTGGAGGGTTATTGGGTAGATATTGTCCATACATATGTGTTATTCAATGTGTTATGAAGAGGGATTGGTGGTGGCCTTTTATAGGAATGGGAAACAACACCCTAGGATTTTTTTTAAAGATGTATGGTTTTGGGAGCATGATTATGTTAAAGATGATGAGGGTTTAAAGTGTTGTCATGTCAACTCATGTTATTTCTTAAAGAATGGAAATCATGTCACATTGTTTTGTGGAAAAAACATGTTTTGGGTTTGTTTTCAAAAAGAATCAGACCCATGTTAATTGTGAAGATGCATTGATGGTTTTTACTTCATATAAATAATGAGTTGTATTGTGAACTTGTGATGAATGAATTATAGAATAAAGGTACACTGAAAGAGTTACTGCCAATCGAAAAATAATTATATTCAGAATCATTTTTGAAACAATTGGATTCTCGGTGGAAGTAAAGGAAGTGGTTTTGTTTTCACTATAGCTGGTTATGAATTATGCGTAAAATCTGGTTATGATTTCTCTGTAAATGATGGATACGATTTTAGAGTACAAGGTGGTTATTAATTCTGAGTGAAAGCTCATATTGGTTTCTGATTAAAAGCTGATTGCGATTTCTGATAAAATGTTGGTTCTGATTTATGAGAAAAATATTGATACGATTCTAATTAAAATATGATTACGATTTCAGAGTAAAAGTTTCTTACAATTTTAGAGTAAAAGATAGTTGTAAAAGCTGGTAACGATTTCAGGGTAAATGCTGGTTATAATAACAATGTAAATGCTAGTAATGATTTTTGGGTAATTTAGGGTTATGATTTAAGGTTAAATGTTGGTAATGATTTCACTGTAGCAGTGTGGTTGCATTTTAATAGATTCTTTTTATTGATAAAGGATAATATCCAGATGTATCTTAACTATGTAGTAGAAAGAAATATGTGGTGCCGATAGAAAGTGGTGGGGATGGAAGAGATGAGGACAATTTAGAATGAATCGAACTCAGATTATTTGGTATCATAACCAGAATGATTGTAAACAGATATGATTGTATTCATGATAACAGTATCTTGATCATTTTTATTTAGAAAGGATCGTTCTTAGGATGAAATGAAATTAATGAATTGGGAATGGATTTAATGTTACAATACATTCCATGTGAATTCAGACGATGCTAAAGCTCATCCTAAATGATTTCAAAGACATGAAGGTCATCATGATACAAGAACAGGTTGTTGAAGGTAGTGTGTATTGTATTGTGGGTAAATAGTAAAGAAAAGATAAGGAGTCTAATGAATTAATTTTCATAGGGGAGCTTAAATTTTAAAAGAGTGATTGTATCTCAAGTGGAGATGTGCATTTCTTCAAACACATTCAATTGTATTTTTATGAAGCATTGTTTTTAAGAAAATTTTATTATAGATTTTGATTAAAAATCATTTAGTTCTCATGAATTATAATTTTATTGAAAATATAAATGGGAGTATAGAAAATAATAGATGAATAATATAGAAGATTCTAGATGAATTGAGAATCTTTTACAATGTCATAATTATTCGAAGATTGCAGATGAAATTCAGATTTTGGTGAATCTAGGTGAGTGGGAAAGTGTTTTGTTTTTCCTGCCTAAACATGTTATTTGTCACCAATAAAATTCGTGATGTACATTGAACTTGTATGACTTGTAGAAGAGAGAGATGTTCTTGTATTATAGGGAGAATAAGATATCAATTCCCTTCGAAGTGAGAGTTGTTTTTTGTGGCACTGATTCATTTATATTCTATTTGGATAATCAATTTTATTCAGTAATTGTAGTGGTTTCGATTCTATTCTATTGTATTTTATTGAAATTATTATAATGGAAGTATTTTTTTGAATGAATTGGAATGGTAGCTTTGTATTAAAAGAATCATAATGGAATCATTGTATTGAATTAATTAGAAAGTGAGATCTGTTTTGAAAGAATCTTATTCAGAGAATAACAAACATAGTGCATCATAAAGAATTCCTTGTAGTACTTACCGTTCATCTGAGTAATGATAAAAATAATTTTTTTACAATTGGAATACATTTGTTTAATTTAAAAGAAGTGCTAGTGACATGAGTTGTTATAAACAATTTTATTACTCTATTGTATTAAGAGGGTGCACACACTAGTGAGATTTTTTCATAGTTCTACATGAGTGAAATGGTACGTCCTACTCTTTGTAATCCAAAGACTTATTTTTTAGTTGATTGTATAGTATTGGATCATTTCAAAACAATACCAAAGACATAGCTATTCTTATTTAATAGTGAACCTTGTAAATATTTGTGTTCTTCTATAAATGTGTTGTTTTTGTTTCTCCACAGGGAATTGAAATATTTAATTAGAGGTGAAGGTTATTTTTATTGAGAAAACAAAAATAATAAAAAGAGTCATTGATTCACCCCATCTACCTCTCAAGAAACAAAATACTCTGATTGAGCCATTTAAATTATAATCAAATTAAAGTTTCCCTTCGCTATTCATTGCTGATGGAGAATTTGAATTGTGTGAAAAGTAAAGCTATTCGTATATTTATTGAAAGAACTATCATATCTGAAAATATATAAGGCTTCTATATCTTATTTCTATCAGTTACGATGATCATGAAGCTGCAACAGTAGGGTTTCTTCCCATTGATGATAGTTCTACACATACTCATTTTGATAAGAATAGTATTGATAATGATGGAAGGTCCATGATAGATATATTATCATCAATTACTGAAAGAGAATTCTTGAGAGTGAATGGTGTTTCCTAGTTAATGGTATATTGGATAAGTTGAAAAACATATACAAAGGAAATACAATGTGTAGAATGAAATTTTACACATATGGAGATTGAAGTATGATGATTTAAAGATGGGTAAGAAAAAATAGGTTAGATAATTTATTACCAGTGTGAATGAAATTGTGAGTACTATCAGATGTCCTTTGGAATAGATGAATGACTCTATAGTCCTTGAAAATATCTTGAAAATCCTACCTGATAAATTCGATACATAATATTCTTCATTGGATGATATAGATCCAGAAACATTGTCTCTTTATGATTTACATATCACTCATATCACATATGAAATGAGAATAGAGAATTCTATGAAGAATAAAAAAAGGTTGTTATAGAAGATTTTTTCATGGAAATGAAGAATGAAATGTCAAACAAGATTGTTGCTGATGATGAAGCTGGTGATTCTGATTCTAAAAAAGAGGTATGTAAAAATTTCAATGATATCTTATCATTGTTTTCTAGCATTGTGAAAAGAGGTACAAGGAAATACAAATGGAAAATACCCATGAAACGATTTTAATGTGTCGGTGATGGACACACTGTGTCTAATTTTACTAGAAAAAATAAAGAAGATGATAGTGATAATGATGAATGAAATATGAGGAAATGATGGAAGGAAAAGGGAGGCAAAGGGAAAGAAATGAAATTCTTCTAATAAAAAAGAAGAAGTTTCTTTCCCCAAGATGATGAAAATCAAGATAGTGATGCGGAATCTGAAAATTCAATTTACTATGGAAATGAAAATACATTCATTGCACCAATGAATGATGAATAATTAAGAAGCAGTAGCACGGAAGAAGAAGAAACACAACATGAAATGCATATAAAAGAACAGTTGAAAGAATGTCTAAGAAATATCAGAAGGCTTAAAAATGAAAAATAATATGGATGTTGAATGTTCAGGAAACTAATAATGATCTAATGGTTAGAAATAAAATCTAATTAAACATATTTATGATTTGAAGAAATATCTTCAAGACGAAAAGTATTTTAATGAACATTTAGAGTTGAATCTGAAAGTAAATGATGAAGATTTGGATGTTGTCAAACAAAAACTATCTGAATCAGAAAAGAATATTCAATGTTTCCAAAACCCTATCACTGAAGTTGTTGAATCTTACCATAATGAGAATCTTGAGAAGGATCAACAATATATTCACTCAAAGGGTGAGAATAATAATGGAATTTTTTTTTGAAATTAAGAATGATGGGAATTTTATGAATTCGGCGAAGACCATTAAGGTTGGGAATGTTTTCAAACATTCTGAATATGAAAATGTTCCAAATTCTGTAAATATGATAATTCTGAAACGAAAATAATGGATCTGATTGATAATATAAAGACCAGTGAATCGAAAAATAAAGAGAAGAAGGTGGCAGATAAACACATTTAAAATTATGATCATTATGGAGGTATCAAAGGAAAATACACTTTCTATGGGTATTATTGGTATTGTAGGAAATTCAGGAACACAACATGTATGTGTTGGATCAATAATAAAATTACTATTACCCCAAAGGATATGAAATGTAGAGATTGTTGGGGATTCCAACTCCTCTAAGAAATAAAAAATGAGAATATTTTCTTAATGAAATCTGAAAATAATAAAGTGATGAATAAAAATATGTTCCAACCCTAGGAAACAACTCGTAGAAGATGTGAACAACCCAGTCACCTTGAAAAAGTATGTCTTGTATTATCACTAACTTAGAAAAATATTTTGAATTCTCCAAGAATGTAGGTGAAGAATGAAATTAATGAAAAAATGCATTAATATCCTTGAAAGGAGAAGCACCTTGGATACCTGATTGTGGGTTTTCTTCTCACATGATAAGAGAATTGAAATTTATGAAATATGTGAATGATATTAAAGAAGGAACAATGGCATTTGGAAATGATGAATCATTGAAAAGTAATGTGTTGGGTCAGCAATATTCGGAAATGAATAGATGAAATATAATAAAACATTTTATGTTGATGAGATGGAACACAATATCTTATGGTTTCAAAATTTTGTGATGAGGTTAACAATGTTATCTTCATGAATGATGGATTTATTGTCAATATTGAAGAAGATGGAATGGTTGTTACATGAGGAAAACGTACTAATGGAAAGTTGTTTTAGGTTGGTGACCCACAAATCTTTCATTACAAAAGAATGGTGAAGAGAATCAGTTATGGAATAAAAGGCATGGATATATGTGTTAGATAAACATGAAAAAGTTATATAATAGTGACAGTGTTCGAGACATTCTTGATTGTCCATGAAGTAGATATTGGAGTTGCAATATTTTTTAGAAAGGAAAGATTACAAATGTTATTCATAAGAATGTTGATATTTGTTCAAAACAACCCCCAAAGTTGATCTATTCTGATATATGTGGGAAAATGAGAAAACAGGAAACACATAGAGATAAATAATTCATTACATTGATTAATGATTTTAGTCTCATTACATGTGTTATGTTACTGAATCAAAAATTTAATTCTTTGAAAATGATTAAAAGATTCATAATAAAATAAGAGAAAGAATGTGAGTATTCTATGTAGAAGTTGAGAACTGATACTGGTGGTGAATACATAAGTGACGATTTTGAAAATAATCTTGATTAGAATGAAATTCATTATGAGTATAGCTCTACACACACTCCCCAACAAATTGGTGTTACTGAAAGAATGAATAGAAACCTCATGGAATTGGGAAGAACCATGTTACATGAGCATGGTCATTCTCATTAATTATTGAGGCAAGACATAAGTACTTCTATTTATATTTTGAACTGTTATTTCAGTACGCCTCAATCAGTTATGACTCCATATTAATTTTTTTATTAAAAAACTCCAAGTTTGAAGAAGATTATTGTTTTTGGGAGTCCTTTTAATATAAATATTAAAGGTTGTACCCATAGTATGTTTGAGAATAAATGTGTGGAATGAATATTTCTCTTCTAATATCTATAAAGAATAGATTCTACAACAAAAAAACAAAAAGAATTTATGATTTAGTTGATTTGAATGTGATTGAAATATCTAAGAAATAAAAATATTTTCAGGAAAACAATGAAGTTGAGATAGTAGAAGAAAACAATTCTGTAAGGATACAGACAAGTGTTTTCCTTCTCAAAATGAATAATCAGACTCATTTATTAAATGTGATTAAGACTATTGAAAATCCTATCCAAGGATGAATAAACATTTAAAAGTAAAAAATATAATTTGTTATCAACATCATAAGGTTCAAACAAAAATAAAAACTGAATCCATTACACATGCTTATTTGTATTCAAAGGTGCAATTGAATGATGTGAAAGAATATTTTGAGCATCTGGAATGGTTTCAATCTAGGAATTAAGAATTCGATCAAATTGAAATGGACAATACAATGGAACTCGTACCCAAGACTAAAAAACATTATTTTAACAAAATGGGATTTCTACAACAATATGAATGAAGAATGGTTTGTTAAATGAACTAAAGAAATATTGGTTTGCAATGGGTATTCACATATTGATGGTATTGATTTTGATGAAACCTTTACTCCAGTGGAAATACATGAAACTATTTGAATATTTCTTGCTATTTTCACACAATGAGGCTACAATATCATTCAAATCTGTGTTAAATATTGATTCCAAAATGGTGATCATAAAGAATAGGTCTATATTGAACAGACATGTAGCTATGTTATTTGAAAAGATGAAGGTTAATTGTGCCGATTGAAAAGGAATTTTTATATCCTAAAACCATCTATAAGGGCATGGTATTCCATTTTTGATATATTCTTATGAATGAAAGATTTTAACAAAGGAAGGTTGTATAGAAATCATTACATCAAAGGAAGTCATGAGTATTACCTCATCGTAATTTTTTATATTAATGATATTATATTTGATGGGATGGATGAAGGAAATAGTGAATGATTTTCTCAAGAAATAAAAAATGTTTTGGAAATGTCCATGTGGGGAGAAATTGAATATATTCATGGGAGAAATCCAGAAAAAAATAGATTTTCCATTCCCACGAAATGTAGTGAAAATAACTTCTCAAGGGGATTGGAATAGATAATTAAAAACCTATTTCCACACTCATTTTAGTGGAAAAAAAATTCAGTAATGATGGATAAAGAAAAGAAGAGTATCATAAAGAGTATCAGAACATTATTAGATGTCGATTTGTTATACTAACTCTAGAACTAACTTTGTTTATTCTCTTACCTTATGTGCATGATTTCAGAGTCCTTCAAGAAAATCACTTCTTATCTCTATAAAAATAATTCTTAGATACATCAGAGGCACAACAGAATTCAGAATCGGGTATTTAGGATCATATTTTATAGATTTATTTGGATATTATGATGCCGATTGGGAAGGAAATGTTAATGATAGAAGATATACAATTGGTTGTGAATTTTTTGGGAAACAATGGTGTTAGTTGGGATTCAAAAAATCAAATATCAAAAACAGTCATTACGGCTGAAGTTGAGTATTTTGTAGCTACTAAAGCCACTAATTTTCTTTTGTGGATGAAAACACAATTGGAAGACATCTTTTTTGATGTGACATTACCCTTTCTCTTGGGTAGTGACAATCATAGTACAAAAAATCTCCCCAAGAATATAGTGAAACATTCTCTTTCAAATGATATTGATATTAAATATCATTTCATCAAATAGAATTTATAGATGCGTGAATTGAAGTTTGAGTGTGTTCCAACATTAGAATAAGTTCTTGATATCTTCACAATCCCATTAATGAATGAATCATTCTAAACAATGAGGTTGAACATTATTTTCCAATTTCATTCTCTTAATGGTTTAGTTTTGTGTATTTGACCACTCTCTCATCATACCATTGGATTGTTTTTTCAAGGGGGAGAATTGTTTTGTTTCAAATATATAATGCACAGAAGAGAGAGTTGTGGGTAAGCAGTGAATTTAAAAAAATTTGTGTCAGAACTATTCTAACTATTTGTTGGAGTGGTTCTTGGAAAAAAATTGAATTGTTTTTTAGGAAGAATGATGAAAATAAATAGTTGGTCATGATTACTATTTGGGACAACATTCTTTTTCTACTAATCAGTTCTGTTTCCTATAATGAGTTAGATGACATAGGCTTAGAATTTTCGATATGCAATCTATTTCATGTGTTTACAAGGATTAGTGATTTATAAATCATTTTTGAAAACAAAATCCAAAGGGTTCATTAATGGGACCAAGATAATGATAATTGTGATGAAGTTTTCAAGTGTTTTGTTTTTTTGGCATGTTATATTTTGAAGAAAGGAAATCATGTAACTCTATTTTTTGGAAAGAGTTGTTCTAGGATTTATTTGAAAAGAATCAGACCCATGTTAATTCTGACAATGCATTAATGGTTTGAATATTATATAAATCAGTATTTTTATTGCAAACATGTGATTCAAGCATTATAGAAGAAAGGGAGAGTGAAAGAGTTGCATCTAATTAAAAAATAATTGTATTCAGTTTCTTTTTAAAATCTATTTGGATTTATGGTGGAAGTAAACTAAGTGGTGTTGTTATCACTGTAGCTGGTTACAATTTCTATGTAAATGCCTCTTATGATTTCTGTGTAAATTTTGGTTACAATTTCAAATTAAAATACAGTTATGATTTCTGAGTAAAAGCTAGTTACAATTTCTGAGAAAAAGCTGGTTTTGATTTCAAAGTAAAAGCAAGTTACGATTTATGAGTAAAAAGATGGTTAGTATTTCTATATAAAAGCTGGTTGTGATATCAGAGTAAAATATAGATACGATTTCATAGAAAATAATTGTTTTTATATTTTTGTAAAATCATGTTATGATTTCAGGATAAAATATTGTTATGATTAAAGTGAAATAACAGGTTACGATATCAGGGTAAAATATGGTTACAATTTAATGGTAAAATATGGTAACGATTTCATTGTAGTAGGGAGGATACAATTTAAGAGATGATTCTGATTTGGAAAGGATCATATCTAGATCTATCGTATCGATTTAGAAGAAATAAAGAAGTGGTATAGATAGAAAGTGGTTCATATGGAATAGATGGTGTCGTTTGACAATGTATCAAACAAAGATTATCTTGTATCGTACACAGAGTGATCGTAACTCGATATGATCATATTCAATATAATTGTATCCAAGAAATTTTTATTTAGAAAATTTCATTCTTGGGATGAGATGAAAATAATGAACCAGGAATGGATTGAATGTTATATTACATTCCATGTGAATTCAGATGATGCTAAATCTGATGCTCAATGATTTCAAAGTCATGACTGTAGTCATGATACATGCACATGTTGGTTAATTTAGTGTGTTTTACCTAGTGGGTAAATAGAATAAAACACTAGAAGGACACTGATGAATTAATTGTCAAAGGGGAGACATTATTTGAAAAGTATGACTGTATCTTAAGTAGAGAACTGAATTTCCTCAAACACATTAAATAGGATTTGAATCAAGTATTGTTTTGAAGAAATCAGTGTGAGAGAATTGGATTCATAATCATGTTTTTTTCATCAATAGTAATTCTATTGAATATATAAATGAAATTCTGGAATAGAGTAGATATATGTTTTAGAGGATTTGAGATTAATTGAGAGGCATTTTAAAATTAATAATTATTCTGAGATTTCAGGTGAAATTCATTTTTGGGTGAATTCAAGTGAGTGGGAAAGCGTTTTGGTATTCACACCTAAACATGTTTTGGGTCACCTGTACAAGGAATAAAGTACATTTTACGTGTGTGACATAATTAAGAGAGAGAAGCTATGGGATAGTAGAGTGATGAATATATCAATTAAAATCGAAATGATAATTGTTTTGGGTTGTTCTGGTTCATTCTTATTCTATTCGGCTCAACAATTATATTCGAGAATTGAAGTGGTGTTGATTCTACAATATTGTTTCCTAATGAAATAATTAGAATAAAATCATTTTATTTTATTAATAGGAATGAAATACTTGTATTGGAAGAATCATAATGGAAGATTTTTATTAAAAGAACCAGAATTAGAGAATGATTTTAAATAAATCATTTTCATAGAAGATTGCACTCAGTGCATCTTACAAATGTATATATGGTTCTTACATTACATATGGGTAAGGAAAATAAAAATTATTTTACAATTTGAATACATTTGTTGAATTGAAAAGAAGTACAGGTAACATGAGATCTTACAAAACAATTTTATTACTCTATTTTGCTATGAGGGTTCACACGAACTAGGGGGATTGATTCATAGTGCTACATGAGTGAAACAATACATCATACTCATTATAATCCAAGGATTGTTTTCTTATTGTATTTTATGGTATTGGATCATTTCCAAACCAAACCTAGGACGTAGCTATTCTAATTGAATAGTGAACCTTTTGAATCATTATGTACTTTTGGATGTGTGTTTTTTTGTTTCATAATATTGAATTGAAATCCTTAATAAGATGAGAATGTTTGTACAATTGAATAGAATCATTAAATAATAAAGGTATTAATGATTCACACCCACCCCATCTTAGTGATATAATACACCGACTGCAATCTATCAATATGTGTAGCCACATTTTTTACAAAAATAAATTTCCTAATGAAATTCCATACATAATAATGGATGTTTTATTGATGATATGTGTCCATAAAAATGTGTTTGACGGGTTTCTATGTAATTTGAACCCTAATGTTTGAGGTGTATTCCAAAGTTAACATTACTTTTACATTAATCACTCAAATTCATTTCAACAGAATTCACTAAATTTTTTTTTGTAAAAAAATGAACTTTTAAGATATTATCAATTATTATTATTCCAAATATCGGATCAATTTTTCTAAATTCCAATCAAATAAGAGGAAAAAATTAATTTAAATCTAATTTCATTGGCAGGACGACACTTTATGTTTTTAATATAAAAACATCCAAATGATTTATATGTTTTTATTATGAATTTAAAAGTGTAATTTATTCTAATGATCTCAATTAGATTAATTTGTAAAAAACTTATATAAATAATCTTTTAAATTAATTAAAATATATTCCAACATTATATATAAATTAATTTAAGAAACAGTTTTAATGTGAAATTCAGTAGATTTCACTATTCATCAAAAAACGATGTTCCTTAAGAAAATAACTAACATTAAACATATGATAAATTATAAATTATAAATTAAAAAAAGATGTTTATTTTCTCATATTCAATTTCTAATTGAGTATAAAATCTATTTTTTTTGGATTATAATATTAATAGAAGTTTATTTGAGAATGTGGTTTTTTAAATATATAAGGACTTCATCAAAAAATTTATCAATGATTATTAATATGTTATATTTATATAAAAACAATATAAATTTTATTTTTAATGACGTTATTACTATAAATATTACATGGTTTAATGACTAGGATAAACTTATCTCATTTAAATAATTATAACAAAAAAATAATGTTTCTTATAAACTCATTACTGTGTGTAACGTACTTGAAGTCAGTGTTGTGTCTAATTTACTACATGTTAGTGCCATTTTAATTGTTTTTTTAATTAGGGAAATGAAATATCTTAATGAAAATTCAATTTCTTCATGTAAAAATTGGTCCAAATTAACTCATGGCGTTACATTCTACCCCCATAGAATTAATTTCACCCTCGAAATTCTTTATTTGTGTAAAAAATGGGTATAACTCAGCTTCTTCATATCCACATGATCCCACATAGCTTCTTCTAAGAGGTGATTTATCCACAAGACATTAACCTTGTTGGTGATCTTATTTCATTAAACATTTCTGATAAATCTATAGTTTGAACCGGTTATTCATTATATTAAATATCTTGACCTAGTTGTATGACCTATGAGTTCAGTACATGTGAAGGGTTTGTTATGTAAATATTCAATAAATATACATGGAATATGTCATGGACTTGAAAGATATTATTAGAAAGTTTAATGTGATAGGCTATTATCCCAATACAGTCATAAATCTCAAAAGAACTGATATTCATAGGTAATAGTTTCCATTTCTTCTTAAATCTCATCACATTCATCTAGGGAGAGATTCAAAGAAAAAACATTTCACATAGTTCAAATTATTGATCACATATTCTCTTATCAGTATAAATTATATATTTACTTTGATATTTAATGATATGTTGTTGAATGGTCCTAATATTTTCAACACATTCTTTAATAATCTCATATCCCAATATCTTTCATTCTCCAAAGCCATCCTATCATGTTGAAGCTCTACATTTCTTCCCATATAGGGCAGAATAGGGTTTCATCTGAATTGTTGAGTGAAGTCAATTGTTGTAAGAAAACTGAAATAATGCATGGTGTTGATCCCAACCATCGTGGAAATCTAGAGAACAATATATCAACAGATCCTCTAAGGATTTAATTATTATTTCTGACATCCCATCTATCTAAGGATAATAAGTAGTGGTGAAACCCAATTCTGCATGATATTCTTGAGGAATAACTATCCAGAATATAGTGGTAATCCTCAGATCTTGATCTGATATAATTGAATTCTGTACTCTTTGAAAACACACCACTTATTTTATGTATATCTAAAAATATTGATCTGGAGAGACGTATTCTATGATATGGATGATGTGAGATGACTTTTTCTGGAATAAAATACTACAAGTATCACATTAAACCCTTTTGATGTATTCGGTAGTCTAATGGAAAAAATCCATTTTTAATTTCTCCCATTTCCATTCATGTATGTGTATTTTATGAAATGTAATCATTGAATTGTTTATTTGAAACATAACATGGATGAATAAGAAGAACCAAGATACAATATTTTTGATATATATCAGTATTCCATCCCACCAGAATCATTATTTCATATGCATGCACATCTTCTTACTTCCATGATGAATCATGAATGATGTAATATGTGCTTCCTCTAACAGCTCCTTCTTCAAATATGGTATGTATGTAACATATACAATGTTTTCAAACCTTTAAAATTCATCATTATCAAGGGTACTCTTAGGATCATTTATAGCATTCTTTTATAGATCTACATCATCATTCTACACATTCTATATCGTCACTTGGATAGAGGGTTGAACATTCATTTTATATATATAATATTTTACCCATCCATCAAATTTTTTTCTCCATACGTTACAAAGGTAGAAAATATTTGAAAAATTATGATACATATAATGGATAAGATACCTTCATCCCCTTGACTCAAATCATCGACCACATTATTTACTTTCCTTGGGTTGTAATTTATTAATAATTCATAATCCCTTTCATGTTTAGTTGTCTTCTTTGGAATGTGTTCAAAACCTTATATGCGGATATATATTTTATAATTTTATATTTGGTATATATATCACACATTTATCCATAATGATAATTCCTCTAGATATTTAAATAAAAAATTTCAGATGATAATTACAAAACATGTGTTGGGTAATTATTCAAATGAATATTTAAAAATTGTGAACCCTAAAAAATAGCCATGTCTCCTAAAAAATAATAGATCAAAATCACTAAATAGATGAATCACTATAAAATTAAATCCTTCTACAATACAAAGAAATGTAAGAACATGTGAACTAAATAACATTATCATCAGTTCCTTGAATGTTTCCTAGAATTCATCTTCCTAGAGAAACATTCCCACCCCCAGAGTTGAATTTGTTAGTAGATTAGATAGTGGTGACAAATTATACAGAAATAGAAGATAATATATAGCTAAACCAAGAATGTTATTGATCACAGTCATTGTGGTTGGTCTAGTCCAGCATTCAATAGCTTCTGTCATTTATGGATCTACTAATATACCATCTCGAGAAATTATTTTTCCCAAAAATGAATCTTTTTGCAGCCAAAATTCTATCATATTAAAATTTTCATATAGTTTCTCATTCCATTGTGTCCTTAGTGAAATTATCACATGATATTCATAATGTACATTTCCATCTGAATATATAAGAATATCATCTATAATGACTACCACAGGCTGTTCAAGGTGTTCTCAAAATACTCTACTCATAAAATCCATGATGAATGGACGAGAATTAGAAAAACCCAAAAAAATTAATATATATTCATATTTTCTATACCTTAAACGAAATGTGTTCATGGGTATATATTCATTCTTTAAAATAGTTGATGATATCTTGAATGAAGGTCAATCATAGAAAAGTATTTATCTCCACTAAATTGATTAAAAAATCGTTAACATATGGGGATATGTTAACTATAAGTGATTCTGATGTAGTTTAACTCCAGATAATCAATCCGGAGTCACATTGTTCAATATATTTTTTTTCAGAAAGGAATAGGTTAACCCCAAGGTACCCAATTGGTTGAATTAATTTCAAATCATGGAATTCAAGGAATTTCATCATCAATTCCTAAAATAATATTTGGGAAATTATATAGGGAATCGTTGATATTTGTTTTAAATGATGTATGAGTTCAATTGAGAAGACAACTAAAAATTTATGTGGATTTGTAGAAAAATATTTTGGAATTACATCCAAAAATTCTAAAAAATTAGTAAATCAATCGATTTCACTTTTTTGGCCATCCATTTCAGATAAATAACACTTATGAATGTGAATTAAGAATCTAACAAAGGTTGAAATATCCATAGGAAGTTCATGATTATCATCACATTGATGGGTGATCATAGATGGGTTTTAAATATCATACATAATAGTCATTTCTTTAAAATTGATGTTTTATTTATGTATAGAAAACCAATATATTCTGAAAATGTAATCTAATTCTACCAATAGAGGAATGAAAATATTTTCATAAAGAACATTCCCAAAAACATCAACTAGAGATGAACCATTTTGTTCAGATGCAATTATTCTACCATAGGGGTTCACAATACTAATTCCACATCAAACCTTTGTTTATAATCATAAACCCCTTCTTAAATTATATATATATATATATATATATATGAAATTGTGGGTAAATCCAAAATTTAATATGAAATTTTCAGTTCATTATTGGATTGTAATTGTACATTTCACCACATTATTATCACTACTCTAAAAAATAGATATTTCATTAGATTTACCCTTCTCCCTTGGATTAATATGTTGTTGAAATTTTTAATCATCATCAACCAATTGGATTGGGAAATGTTTAGAATAATTCACTTTCATCTTTTAATTTTATCATTCAATCATGGCGGGTAATTGCTTTTTGTCTTTTTATACCTTCACATAATTTTATAGCTTATCCCAATCAAATAAACAATAAAAATCCTGATGGCCTTATCATCCACACATAAAACATTTATTTTACCCGCTAAGGTAGTTTTTGAAATGCATATTTCCATATATAGATGATAAGGGAAATATAATCTTCTTCTCTTCATGGTTTTTAGATTTTTCATTAAACTCCATCTTAATTTTCTTTTCAAAACAACAAGATTGATATGTGACTCAAACCTACATTTCAAACTTGATTTAATAACACACAATCTTCTCATAGAAACTGTAGTCTCTAATAGAAAATTCCTCTTCGAGACATGGATTTAAGCCCCTAAATAACATATCACCATTAATTTCATGTTGGATAACAATTCATGATGATTACATCACTTGTCTAGTGAAATTATTATCGTTGGTACAAATATATTCATCATCCATTTTATTTCAATCAAGGAACTCATTCTACATCTTGTTATGAAGAATATAAGAAATATACTTATTGAAAAATATGTTCTTACACTCATCCAAATCCATGAATTTAGTATCATCTGGTTGTATCATATTCTGGAAAAGAATCCACCATTGGCGTACTTCTCCTTCTAAATGATATACAGCCTGAATAACTTTTCGTGGTCCCAACACATGATATAGAGAACATCATTTCAGTAGTACTAATCAATTGTTCAAAAACAAGTGAATTAGAACACCCACTGATATAAGGTGGACATTCTCTGAAGAATGAGTCAATAGAATATTTTTCCCTCTAATTCTCATTATGAATTACACCATGATTTATAGAATAAGTTATTTTGGTGAGAATGGAAATGATATTTTTTCCAAATCAAATAGAATTTGGTATCTCTATACGAAAAACCATTTTATTTTTCATTTTAATCATCATTAACATGATTCCATCAGGTTCATGACATTAATTGAATCCAAAGTCCTAAATTATAAAATAGATAACATATTAAGGAAACATATAAGAAAAAAAATTCACTTTTAAAATTTCTAAATTACGAAACCTTCCTTAAACTATGAAAAAATATGATTATAATATGTTATTTATTCCCTACATCAATTTAAATCCTTCATGATGGGTCATGAGGAGTTTGTGAATTCCCAAATAATATCCACTCAGAGTGTAACACCATGTGTGCAGCAAGGACCATTGTAGTGTATCAGAATTCCCAGAGGTAGGCCTGGAAAATCATGTAAAAGTCGTCACTCACCAACACTTCTATTCTTGATCCACATCCACTTATATTCTTTAGGAAAATATTTATTTTATAGAAACATTATACTTTATCTTTTACCAAACATTTTTATCATTTTCCTATATATTTCCTTATCCTTTGAATTATCCATATACATGTCCTTAGGGTTCATAATTCGTTTTTCTTATCCTTGAATCTAATATATAACTAAACCTTTTCTATGATACCAAATAAAAACCCCATACATTTCATTAATTAATAATACATAACTAATGTGAAATACTTGAAACATTTTAGAAATAGATACCCAATGACAGTACTATTCTAGTTCCATTGTTAACCCGGAATCATAAGCACTTCTACATAAGTAAGTTGAATTACCTATTACAAAGGTTTTCTTGATAACATTTCATAGAATTATAAATTATAATAATTATCTTTATAACTTGGTGTTGGAAACATATAAAGGGACAATATCAAATTACTGGTAAGGGTAATTAAGGGGGACATGTAAGAGTAAATCAGAACATCGGGGTTTGATAATGTGATCCTGAAAATAGAAAATCATTCCATGTGTATCAATGATAATAAACCTGAATCATGTCATAAATGATGGTTTTTAATAGGAAAATAATCACAATTAAATAAAAAAACATTAACCATTATAGTATAAACTAGCAATAAAACATAGAAGTATTTAAGACACATAAGAATATGAAATGATTTTTAATGTATTCATGGAATTAATGCCATGTCAATATTAGAACCATGGGTTCATTCACCATACAATCTTTATTTACATGTTTCACTCAAATATCCATATCAATAGGATGAGTTCACTCCTCATACCATATTGGTAATCATGGTTCTATCTCATAGAAAATTAATAGTCCTGGTTCACTCCCAAGACCATCTTAGTCTATCTCACTAGATAAAAATCATTACCCAATACATTAGATGGATATATAGGTCACACAAATCTAATAGATAAATCATGTATAAAAGTTCTACTGCATCATTTAAAATCATATAATAACCCATGAAATGAAATTGGTGTCATAGAAATTTAATCATATTATAACCATCAGAAAAACAACGATGGTTTCATAATCACTTAAACAGTGTAACACACTAAAGTAAGAATGTTTCAAAAACAGATATCCCATGATTGAGAAATGGGATAAATGAAATCATGACATAAAAAAATAATCCATTTATAGAAATAATAATAATGGAAAAGTTGAATCATTTTCCTAGAAATTCAAGTGTAACACCTATAGATGTATTATTAGGTGGGAAATAATTTTCATCATACTTCTATACTTATTTCATGAAGAAAATATAATTTAAGTGTTCAAAAATGTTTTTTAATTCAATATAAAATTTTCTATAAAATTTTCAAGAAAAAAATATTTGAAAAAATATAATGTATCATTTGAAAACTATAAATGTTTTTAAAAATAATTTTCCTTGAACTTATTGTTTTTTTAAACATGGGTATGGAAATAAAAGAACTTTCCCAATGAATAGACAAATACCATCATTTTTTTCATAATTTATTGAATCATATAAAATAACCTAGAGTGGAAAATTGTACTAATAAATGGATATCTCCTAAATAAATATTGGATAAGGAAAATTGTTATTTTTTATGATTTATTCATGATAATATTTATGTAATGGATGCATAATAATAAACATTCCTGATAAAAAATGATATTGTTTCAATAAACTCTTACCATATGTTAATTTGGAATCAAACAATCAATGTAAGAAAATAAAATTAAATAAATCAAAAAAAATATAATGATATTAATAATATTAATGATATATATTTTCAAACCTAACTATATAAACCTCTAAAAATAATTTAAATGCATAACCAAACTTTTGTCTCAATGAAAGAAAAATTAGAAAAATATGTATTACCAATTGCGTAACTCGTGAAATATAAACCCCATGAAAGAATATTTATAGAATGGAAACATAATTAAACATAAATTTAACAATAATAATCATATAATACATTCATTGTCCATATACACACCACAAAAAATAAAAGAGTGTTGTACATGGAATGTGTCTCATTGATATAAAATGTGATATGAAATTCACTTACCATGTGTATTCACTCTCATATAACTTGTGAAAAATTACTTCATAATAAATATATGTGGGTCATAAATCTATAATAAAACCATATTATTATGTCTAATACCATATATGGTTTGATTAAGAGTTTCTATTACCCACATGTTAATAATTATATGTTATGGTTTCACTTTAGTTAATATCCACTTTCTTCTTCGCACATGTTTAATTTGTTATATATTTGGACCTTATTATTATATCATGGATTATAATATTTTAGAAATGATATAAATATCATTTATATTCATTATATATGTTGTATAATAATCAATTGAATATAGACCTATACATTGGAATACATTGTTCATAGGGAAGGTAGATTGTACGTATTGATGAATGATGTATACCTTTTATCGTCATATTGAAAGAAAGTGTGTAAATTATATATATATATATATATATATTTGTAATTATTATTTAATAATTATTGTATCATATATATAATATATATTCATTAAACCCATCATTATTACTTTCCCTTTAGGTTCTGAATGAATCACATTTCATTGAGGGGTGGTAGTCCACACTTCCTAAAACAAAATTATCATATTTTCACAAAATGTAAAGTATAAAGATACATAATTTAAAATAAAATAAAATATTATAATATAAATTATAAATATAATATATATTTTATATTAACATATTTTCAATCATAATTTCAACCATGATAAGTGGTAATGGAAAAATGAACACTCATCGTTTCGTTATGTCGTAGTCCAACATACACCTAAACATTATGTTTGTTACCCACTAGGTAGAGTTTTATCTATGTGTAGGGAAAACATTTAGCATAAAAACGTCCAATTATATTTTATATATTAGTTTTTTACATTTATAGATTAATAAGAGTTGAGGGAGTGGGGAAATTAAGAAATAAAGGATCTTTATTGATTGTGATACCTCTTAATCAAGTAAATCCTTTTGGTTTACACAAAAGGGATTCCTCGAAAGGGTTTATAGCCAATGGGAGGTTCAAGGAGAACATTATGGTTTTGGGAATTTTATTGGACTTATCTTGGCTGATTCTACATGGTTTGAGATTTGTGAAGATGAGGGAGAGGTGGTGGAATTTTATATACAAGTGAAATGACACGGTTGGCATTTTTGAAAACAAGTTAGGTGGGCCCAAAATTGTACCAAAAAAGACATAAAAACAAAATACAATAAGATTTATTGCTAATATATGGCCATAAAAAGGTTTTTTAACAAGTTAAATGGTCATTAGGGTCCATATTTTTACGGTTTAATCCTTTGTTAAACATAATTTGAACTTAATCACAGTAATTAATTTTAACTGCATCCACTAATATTTTTTCTCAAAAACAATGTTGACCCTTTGGTAAATTATAAATTTTTATTAGTACAAATATGGGATCATTTTTTCCAAATTCCAATAATATATGTTGATGAAGATAATTTTAATTTAATCCCTTTGATAGGTCAACACTACTATTTTATAACGTAAAAGATCCAAAAGATTTATATTTTTTACACAATTTAAAAGATTAATTGATTATAATGAATTAAATTATACTAATATATAAATATGTATTATAAATATTTTTTAAATTAATGTAAATCATATTTTATCATTATCTATAATTTAAATTAAATGATAGTTTTTAATTAATATGCAGTTTCTTTGTGAAAATATTATGTTAAAAAATAGAATGAATTTTCGAAAAATTTATTATTTAAATATCAATATGTTTTATTTGTATAAAACATTATAATAAATTTATAAAAAGTATTTTTTATTCATATCACTATTTTAATCGACTAGGTTATAATTATCTCAATTTAATAATTGAGACAAAAAATATTGTTTCATATACACTGAGTATTGCGTGAAACGTATGCTAAGTCATTGTTGCAAGTAACATATGAAAAGATGGTGACAGGTGAATGGAATTTCTGACTATGTAAAACAAAATATATCAGTTAAAATTATATTTATTTGAGGAAAATTTTTTCCTAAAAACCTCAAGGTGTTACAATACGGTTCTGATTACTATTCTAAAGCTTAAGTTATTATTCCATTGTTAAAAGATTCTTAACTTCAAGAAAAAAAGATTTTTTAATTTCTTATATGTTTAAAATGATTTTTTGTGTTATATATTTATTTTTATTTTTTATACTATATAGAAAAATTATAAGATCGAAATTTCCAATGATAGAATTCTGGGTTGTTAAATTATTCGGCCTATATGAAATTTCACCCTTGAAATTTTTTTTACATAAAATTTTGGTGGAATTTCTAGTTTAAATCCCACAACTCAAACACCATCACAAATCATAAAGTTTCTGATGTACCTAGGACATCAATTTCCCTTCATCCCAACTCTCATGACACTATTTATTTGATATATGTTGAGCAATAAGTTGTCCCCAATCATAAATTCAATGAATATTTGATGAATATGTCAATATCTTATTTATTGACATTGGTCTACCTTGATGTTTTACTAAATGGTTTTCACATTCTATATTATTTCTTCAAACAATTCATGTCATAGAACCTTATGTTAACTGACATAATCCATGCATTCTGTTGTCATACATATATTACTATAAAGGGATTCATATGGATCCATTTAAAATTTCAAGTGAAACTATAGTTATAAGAGAATTTGGATAGAGGAAGATGTTGTCCTTATCCTCCATTTATGTCTATAAAACATTGTCACAACATTACTTCCATTGTATGAATTTTCTAATTAGATTGGACATCAGTTTGATGTTGATAAGTCGTATTGGTGTTCTAATTAGTGTATAGATATTATTAGTGAATTCTCATGATTTTTGAGGTAAATTTTGGGTCTTCATCAGATATAATGTGTCTTGTTACTCCACACATTCCTACCACTTCATTGATGTTTGTCCATGCATGTTTCTCCAGTTTGAAGCCATCACAAATTATGATAAATTGAGCTCTTTTTGTGAGGTTATCCACAAAAAATAATAATGAATTGAATACTAAATATTTTATAGAATGACTAGTTAAAAATTCCATGGTATTGTTTTCCAAAGTCTTTATTGGTATAGGTAATGGTTTCATCATCCCCTTGGATATTTTCCTTTCAGCATTCAGGTTTTTACATACCAGGTACTTCGATATATATTCAACAGTATCCTTATTAATATTTTCTAACCAATAGTTCTCCCTTATATCCTAATTCAATTTTTTTCTCCCTAGTTTAATAGAAAAAAATCAGATATTTCTATAATACATAAGATCCTTATTTATCTTTATATTGGATAGTACCCATATTCTTAACCAAAATATCCCGACTCATTCGTCATCCATTTTTCAATATGTGGATTTCTGATTTCTAATTGCATCCACATTATTCAGAATTTACTCATCATTTCGTTGATAATCCATTATATTCTCTATGAGGGATGGTTGAGAAATAATTTGAGAATGGAATAGGGATGTTCCTTCCATAATGATTTCCATGCATAAACATCAAAGGTTTATGAAGACTAGATGGTTCTAAAATATCAGTTTTGATAAATATATAAGATCCTTTCTACATAGATCATTCACCAGCTTATTTACCTTACCAAGATGGTACGTTATAAATAAGTCCTAATCCCTGATGAAATATAACCACATTCACTAGAAAATATTACACTTTTACTGTTTAAATATATATTTGAGGCTCTAGTTATCAGAATATATATTAGACTTTTCTGTATAGAGATAATGCTGCTAGTGATTCAATGAAATGATCACAGCCACAAACACCAGATCTATCTTTCTAAATTAACACTCATTAATTATTAAAAATTAATCTAAATTACCATATTATAATCATTATTTAGTACACATTATATGACCTTCTTTAAAGAACCATTGTATATGAGAACAAGTTCCCCACATGTTGGTAGTAATAGAACTACTGCAATGAGAATCCATTTATTCAACTTGTTAAATAAGTCATCAAATTCAATGGTCTATAAAAACATAACTCCCTTCCAAGTAAACAACAGTTTATTGTTTTCTAAACATGATAATTTCTTTACAACTGATTTTTAATACCGATCTAAAAAATTGAAATAATGGATCTCCATTATATATGTTGTCATGGTACACACATTGATTGGATTTATCTTGGATGTATCAACATATATTAATTTGTTGGTGAAATAATGCTGGTAAGTGTATTTCATGCATACATTTAACTATTTTTTAATGTATATAAATGAATAATAACGAAAAATTTTAATGTGTTGGGTTGTTTTTTGTTTTATGGAATGGAAAAATGAATCTGAGTAAAAGGAACAAAAAGGGTGTAAAATATGAGAAAAAGGTCCCTTTGAACCGCTTTTATTCACTCAAAATGTGAAACAAGATTATTTTTTAAATGTGAAGCTGGATATTCTAGAAAAACAATCTCACAAGTTCTGTACAAGAATTACATCTTGTAACTTCATCGGTGAAGTAGGCCGCTAATTGAAAAATGTGTGATATGTGAACACCTTGAGAATGATCATAACACATCGTGTACCACATGTACACTTCTTGATGAGAGTAAAACATCAACATTTATGTACACATTATGCTAAAGATTCATGGGGATGTATAGGTTACACTGAAAAGGTATAAACGATCATTAATCTATGTACGCATCTTGTAGGTTGTAAAATTTCCAATATCTCTGCTAAAATCTGCTCAATCTTCATAGAGATTATCAAAAGTGGATCGACATTAAATGTCGTGTAGGACATGTACAAGATGTGACATATTTGGGATGATATATTTCAAATCCTATAAATTGAGCCCATAGCTACACCTTTGCAGAATTCAAGATTTGACTGATGAATAACTCTTGGAGCAAAGCTGCTACTCCATTTTTGTGTTATTTATTTATTTATTTCTTTTCTCCTTCCCAATAAACCTATTATAACTAGGACGATGCAGGTAATATTTACTTATGCTATGGTGATTTAATAGAAGGGGGAAGGTGCATGGGAATTAACTCTTTTTATTATTCATGGATTTTGTTTGTGAAATTTCATTATTCAAACAATCAATACATTTATTTTTTATTTATCATGACCATCGATATTAGAATCTAAAAGGGACATTTAAATTCCAAAAATCACTACCATAAAGATGGAATGACCATTGTGGACATTAACAGAAATCATGTTTTAAATTGGTATCAGGACAAACATGATTCATCTACACCCTAAACAACCATACTAAGGTAAAGAGGGGATTCTCATGTTGAGGAGGGGACCATCATCATTGGATCTACCTCATATCAACTCCGAAATCAACCATGAATTAATAAATTTACTTTTTGAAATAAAATTGTTCCTAAACCATGAAATTAAATTACCTCAACATGCTTCCCAAATTTGATCAAAAATGCATTCAATTGGCTTGATTTTGTCTTTCCAAAAAGAGAAATCCATTATCAGACATTTATCAATTTAATAAAATAAATCATATGAAATTATAAAATCCATTATTTTTTAACATTTATTTTTTTTATAATTAACCTACCTACTCTGAAGCCTCAGAGTCATTTATTTATTAATAGTGAAGCCCTCACGATTTATTTTGATCTCTATATTTACATGGCTGTAGATATTAGATTCCTTGAAAGAATGTGTTATGTTATATTTTTTCATGTATTTTCTGAATTTTTATAACATTTGTACCCTAATGATGAGAACAAAATTTTTGTGAGGTATATTTAATATGTCATGCATATTAATAATGGATTGATAAATGAAATGGTCGGTTACAATGGAATGGCTATTTAAAAAGAAGAAATGTAAAATACATGAATGATGTGATTCATTGAAAAATGATTCTTTCATTAATTAATTATATGTGATGCTTGAAATTTTAATTTTCCCATTTATCAATGGGTTTTTATTTAAATTGAATTTAAAGAAGTGTATGGTGAAATTCCACTATAGGTTGTTGAGATTTCATCCATGAGGACAGGCCTGGATGAATTTTTATAGGGGTATGATAAGTGTATTTCATGCCCATATTTTAAAATCTTTTAATATAAATATATGAATTATCATGACAATATTATAATTAATGGAGTTTTTTATGTTTTAATACTAGAAATGATGAATTTATGGAAAATAAACGTAAATATGTTTAAATATGAGAAATATGACTCTCTACACCACTTTTCATCTGTTACGATGCGACACCATATTTTTGTGGAAAAGCAAAGATGAAAATTTTCAAAAAAAACTATTACACAAAATGTACAACAAGTACATGTCTTAACATCATCGGAGAAGAAGGCCCCTACTTGGACAAGGTGTGAAAATTGAACATGTTGTGAATGATTAGTACACGTCTTGTACCACAAGTATATATCATGATGAGTGTCGAACGTCAAAATAACTATACACAATATGCTATAGATTCACGTGGATGCTGAGGTGATGCATATTAGGTTTACACGACATGTATTCTATGTATACGTCATGTTGGTGGTTGAATTTCCAAAATATCATCCTAGATCCACGCTTGTGTCACATAGATTCACAAAAATTGGACTGACATTACATATATAGTAGACCATATACACTATGTGACTGTTGTCAAACAGAGCCAGTTCGGAGCTGTAATGCCCCGACCCATGTTACCCCAAGTCAGTACATTATTTTAATACATTGGCATTATTACAACCAATCATGTCCCAATGGAACGACCAGTTTAGCAGTCCTAGAAAATAGATTACATATATGAACATTAAATTACATTATAAAATGAAAAACTACAAAAAATTGTCCCAATTTACCACATTCATATCCCTTATTTTATCCCTGCAGGTCAACCATAAAATACTTCTTCATATCGTGGGAAAAATAAAACATAGAAACGGGTGAGCTCAGATGCTCAGTAAGGATAACAATATAGCGGAAACATTCATAAATAAGCATAATTATTTAAGGAAATGTATAATACTATAATATAACCCTTTTAATCATAAACATTAGCATAATATGGAAAAGATAAAATCAAATTATTACATTTTCTTATTCACATGGATATTATACTAGTAGAATAATCAAATGCAATATCAATAGACACATTCATAATGATGGAATGCATAATGCCAGAGTTCATAACCACATAGTCAAGGCCTTTTCCCAAGACTACAAATAAGATTTTGTCAAGGTCTTTTGACAAGATAGTATTTTGTCTCATGAGACCTACCGATGCATCGAGTATCTATTGTGAGCTCCACCCATCACATAATAAGTCCAATGCATTCCTCATTTGAAAAGGTTTAAAAATATCCTAAACATTCGTATTAAAACTAGCATAATAAATGTCAATACTCTATCCATAAATTATTAATGGTGTAAAAATAACACATCCAAAGTCAAACATATCACAAAAAACATCAATAAAATTTGGAATATTTTTGTTATAATAAATCAACATTAAAAAAGAATAAAATAAATCAATAGATGTTTACATAGGTTAAATCAAAACATTTTATAGATAAATATCTCATTCTATTTTGAAATCACATAAAAGTTATATAATTATAAAATTAAATTATTTTCAAAATATTCTTATAAGCTTGTGTGGTAAACATTGATGATGTTATAATGGTGGAAAATAGCTACAACCACCATATAAGTTAAAAAAATACATTCTTACATTAATTTTATCGATAAGTTCATAAAGTACCTTTTGTGGAAAATAATGCAATGATTTCTTTCAATAAATATGTGGTAAAAGAAGGGTATAAATGACTTTAACTCCTATTCTAGTAAATAGAAAAAATCATTTGAATTTCATTTTTATGAAAACACAGTTGTTGATGAAAAAGATGTCCCAGTAGATACTTATGTATTAACAACCTCAGATAAGTATAGATATAATATAATTAACCCTTACCTTGCACATTCCTCTGGACATGGGTACGATTAGCCTACTGTATAATGACCATAGTATGTTATTAAATTATACAACAACCATATTCTTATTTTTTATATCATATATGATTCATTTATGACTTTATACTACCTATTTAATAATGATTTCCATGTTAAATTTAAATTTTGGGTAATAATTGGTTTCTTTATAATACATTTTTTTAACTTGTTATTCTTGATCATAACATTTAGATCATGATTTAAATACTTAAAAAATATAAACCATGATTTATATATCATATATATTAATAATATAAATATTTTTAATAGATATATATATTTAATGGGAGGAACCGTTTATGGAGACGGTAGGTTGTACGTATGCATAAACGTTGTTTCCATTTTCATATAGTATAAAACGGAAGTAAGTTAATAAGATATATGTAATTACATACATATATATATATACATACAGTAGAAATATTATGTCATATATTACATACATAATAATAATATATATTTTTATAATCATCATAGAATGGTGAACATGGGAATGAATCTCATCGCGTCCTAGAGACAGTAATCTGTATGTACGTTTGATGGACAATATCATTGTATTGATGGTGAAATAGTATGTAATTTGATGGTATATAATATATAAAGAATCATAAACATGTTATATTTATTATTTAAATTAGTTATACTCCTTATTATATCAATCCAAACAATGGAGTGTTTCAATAAAAAACTACACCACGACGTGGAGATGGTAAGTTATACATATGCATGTATGGGGAAATTTTCATTAATATGATTTATATAATAATTAATATGGTAGTACCATTATTATAATAACATTAATATATATATTATATATCGGATTTATTATTTTATAATGGAAACAATAATGAAAGTGGATGTGGGAGAAGAAATTAACTTGAAAGTAGTGATTAAATATTTACCTCTTCTTCAGGTTGGACCTTTAGATTTGATCAAAAGGGGTCCATCGGTTGGATTTCTGACCAAAGGAATGAATATAGGATGAAAGTAAGAATTTTGGGAGGTTATTCGGGCAGGGATTGGACAAGACATATGGATTTGGATGTGTGGAATTATGTGATAGGTAGTACCCTTTTAAAAGAGGGGTGAGGCTCACTTTAGGAAAAGTTTGAAATATTATTTTATAATAAAATTTCATACAGTTTATAATGTACCCAAATTGATTTATTTCATGAATAATGTGAGGAAGGGTCTAAAACCTCTCAACCAATATTTTTAGGCATTCTTAGGTCACAATATTAACTTTATCATTTATATTTATATCTTAGTTAAATAGTTTGACATTTAACATGTCTCTTGTTATTTTTATGTTATATGTTTAGTAAACAAACTCTAATCTTCCTATGAAACCCCTAGTTGATCATTATTAATATATATAACCTTATCTATGTCCTTTTTCAAAGCCATAGATTTTTAGTAATATTATATCAATTAATTATATAGAATTTGTATTAAAAACTCAATTATGTCAATTTTGACACTATTTAGTATTTTGTTTTTTTGAAAATCATAACATCATGATTATATCAAAAATAAATTATTTAATAAACTATAAAAAGTCATATTAACCTATAAAATTAGTTAAATTCGTCAAAAGTATAAAATAACATTTTATTGGATATTTATAATATCAATTATTTTAAGAATTTATTAATAAGGTAAGTACTGCTTCATCATTACATAATAAATAAATTAAATTATTTAAGGTCTAAAAATTATAAATAATATAAAATTATGTAGTAAATTGTTTTAGTTTTGAAATTAATATTTATATTTGAATTAATATTGTTTATAACCCTAGATTAAAAGTGTTTTAGTTATTAAACATTCAATTTATCTCTTTTAACTATTCTTTAAATAAAATAATACTAAATGTCTTAAATTAAACCAAGTTAACAAATGGGATCATATTTTATTCCTAAGATAGTTTCTGGTCTAATTACACTTATTCAATATAATTAAGACGTGTTTTAGGGTAATTATAATATCATTTTTACCCTTAATTGCACTATTTTCTTTTAAATGTGGTAAATAAAAGTCAAAAGTGACTATTCACCAAAAATTATTTTCATCTAATTGAATCACATTTTACTTACTGATGTCAACCGTATCTATATTATTTTTGAAATTCAACTCATAGAAGTGGTAAAATTCTATTTTTTCCAAATTTATAAATGTTTCTAGAAGGTGGGTAAAAGAGGTTAAAAAGTTGAATAAAATATTTTACATATAAGTTTATTATAAAATGACACCAATGAATTTTATTGAACATATATAGGTATTATATATCTATTTTTACTTAAAATAAGTTAAAAAATTATAAATAAATATTTAAATAAAATGTCGGTTTTAAATAATAAAGTAGTGTTTTTTAATATTTATCAAAAATTGAATATTTTCAGAAAAATAAAAATAAATCACCGAAAGCTAATATAGAAATTCAGAATTCAAAAATGAAGTCTATTTTACAAAATTAAAATCATATATTTTTCATTTATTAATTTAAAATTAATTCTCATTGACAAAACCAAAAAGCGGGTTTTTAAAAAGTAAAAACTATCAAAAGATTAATGTGTGCTTATGTAAAATTTAAATATGAAATTACTTAAAATGCCCAAAATTGTATTAAATGATAAAATATAATCCAATTACACATAAAAATCTTTCAAATTCATAATTTATCACTATAAATTACTTTTATTAAAAAAAATTGAATTAAAACATATTATTTTTCATTTTTCGTCAAAGAATTATAGTTATTAGAAAAGTACCAAAAATGAATCCAAAATATATTTTTATGTCCTTCTTATAAATAATAATTTCATTTCATTAAATTTAATATATAATAGTGTAAAATATCAGTTTTAAAACAGGTTCTCTCTTAGAAGGCAGTAATATTTAATTTTTTTAAATTACTTTTTTTTTCTGAAAAAAATGAATTTGTTCATATATTATATCTAAAATACAAAATATTGATGTTAATATTATATAGATTATATAAGATTCAAAATAAAGATAATACTATTCACAACTGCTTTTTGAATGGCTAGTTTGGTAAGTTGTGGTACGCTCGAACATGGTGTTGCATGTAGCATAAGCTATTGATTTACTTTAATGATTTAATGTACTATGAATCTTTGGGTGTTGAATTCTCTCCTCTTTCAATAAATTTCATCCTTATAACATGAAATTGTTCATCGAAGATAAATAGTTAAAAATAGAAAAATACTTTTGTGGAAAACCCACATCAGAAATCGAGTTAATAAAATTTAGTATTAATAAGAGGGAAAGGGGAATTATAAAGTCACCAACACATTAACATCTATATTAGGAGAACATTGATGGAAATTAGAGAATCATAATTGGAGGAAAACATAAATATTTATAGGTAGTGATTAAGTTCATCAATCAAAAACATGTGTACAATTGAGAGCCTTAAATACATCAGTCTATGATGATTTAAAATATCATCATTTCAACAAAACATTAGGTATTAAGATAACACATTTTGGTTTTAATAACTCTTCCCTAATTTTTAATAATTAATTAAATCATAAACTAAGAGGAAAAAATAATAATTGACACGTATACTTTCATCCTTTAACTAATTCCTACCACAACCTCATCTTTCACTGCGAAAGATAATATAATTCAAAAATATTTTATTTATCCTAATTGTATAGGTTTCCAAAAATAATTAATTTATAATTCATTTGTCAGACTATTTAAAAAAACTTCATTTGTGCAACCCAATAAATCAAGCAGGCCAGTGGTCGGTGATGCACCCATGTTGCCCTTCGGTTGCGGGTTAAAGCCTCGCGGCCTTACCCGACATAATTGGTTGTCGCCCGACCTCTGAGTTGTCCTTTTTATAACAATCCAAAAATAATCATACGAAATGTTGTAACCATAAATTTTTTATCCAATGTCAAACATAATCCATTCCATCCTATATACATATCCAAAATACTTCTATACAAACTCATAGTAAAAAATTTATTAGGAATTTAATCACAATGATGATATTTTTTTCCACGTAATAAAATGATAATACCTTGATCATGTTTTTTAAAGCATGGAAACACACAGAATTTCCATAAAACCATATTTATTACACTCCTCGTACCTTATTCCTTATAGAAAACTTGATATACTTTTTATATCCAAAAATGAAATAATCTCAAACAATAATGTAATATACAAATCATTAATTGGTAGCAAGGTAGTCCATAATATCTAATATAATTTATCCAAATAATTCATATCTTATTCCAAAATTACTACATCAGTATCAGAACCATATTATGGTTTATCTTTCTCTCAAACATATATTTTCCAAGAAAATCAACCTGTTATTGATTAAATTTTCTTGGTTCCACACAATCACATGTCCTTAATAAAATAGTACTGTAGTACAATCATTATGTACTCTATAATTATTATAACATGTATATCATTAAAACAATACTCAAATGACACAATGAATTAATAAAAATATATGAACTCTAATCATTTCTCTTCATCTATGGTAGTATCATAATGTGATTATTATCTAATAGCATCATTTTGGCCAAACTCTGATGATTTGGACATTGATTCATGTAGTGTCCCAAAAACATGTAGATGAAGCATTAATCATTTGAAACCTTTTTCTTACCCTTGAAATCACATAATTGGTGTCCTTTTTCTCCACACTAATAACAATATCATATTCACATAATGCTTTTACCAAGGAGATCCTTTCCAGGGTTATCACATATGGGAAAATTCATCATTCCCCTCTTCCCTTTATCCAAATTTTACTCTTCCATCCTTTTCTTCTGTTGTTTCCCTTTAAATACATAGGACTCAAAGAGTTCATTACTTATCTTATTAACACATGAATATATTTAATTATATGATGAGAATATATGGGATACTATTTCACTATTAAATGTTATCCTAATAAAATTAATGATTTGATACTTTTTAATCTTTTTATTTTGTGTATTGCTGGAATTCTTATTACTTCTACTAGGAACCATTTCTAAAAAATGGAATAGACTAGTTTAGATTATTAATCACAATCCATAATTTCAAACATTTAAAATACCTAACGTAAATTGATTAGATTATACATATAATCTATAATCATAAAATATTTTCTTTGATGATGTGTTTACTCTGAAATCATTCATAATGGATTGTAAAGAAAATATGAATTATCCTAAGCATATCCCCCTTGAGTTTCATAACCAAGAGTGTAGCAAGGCCTTTTTTCTTGTTCCCGGATACCCATGGTCAAGCCTGAAACTCCTTTTTAGAGTTTTCACTCATAGGTACATCTGTGCCAGAGCTGCCTCTATCTGCACGTATCCAGATAGGAATGTATTGTTTGAAAACTACACAATATCTTTAGATTACCAAAATTGAAGGAAGTTAATCTATAAAAATCTTCAATGTCTATCACTGGATAATGTTCTCTAATTAGTGTTTATCTAAATCTATTTACAATGAAATTTTTAAACATCCTCTGATACCGACTGTATTTCCCCGACCCGAGTTACCCAGAGACGGTGCATTATTTTAATACATTTTCATGATTACATGGAATCAAGTCCCAAAGGACCGATTGGTTCAACAATACAGGAAAATCGATTTCTTACATGAATGTAACATTACAGTAAAAAATGAAAAACAACAACAACATTGTCTCCATTTGACCACATTCATATATCATAGCCCATCCCTACCAGTCAACCATAAAATACTTCATTAAATACTAGAAAAAATACATTGAAAGGGGTGAGCTCAGATGCTCAGTAAGGATAACAATATTTCGAAATCATTAATAAATAAGTATAAATATTTTAGGCTATCTATAAGACTAAAAAAATCCTTTTAATCCTAAAATTCAGAAAAATATGGAAAAGTTATTATCAAATAACACCATTTAAATATTCACATGGATATTCTAATAGTATAATAATCATGTGCAATATAAATTTGCACTTTTATAATGATGGAATGATTAATGCCAAACTTCATAAACAAATAGTCAAGGATTTGTGCCATGAATAAAAATAATATTTTTTCAAGGCCTTCTTCCAAAACACTAGATTGTCTCATGAGACCTTCTTATGCATCGAGGAGCTATATCGGGCCCCACCCATCATATACAAAGTCCAATTCATTCCTTATATGAAAACTTTTAAAAATAACATAATCCTTTGTATTAAAACTAGCATACGAAATGTCAATACTTTATCCAAAAACAATGAATGGTGATAAAATAACACATCCAAATTCATAAATATCTCAAAAACATAAATAAAAAATTAACGTTTTGAATCATAATAAATCAATATCAATCAGGCATAAAATCCATCAAAGGATGTTGACATAGATGAAATCAAAACATTTTTTAGAGAAATATCTCTTTCTATTTTGAAATCATTTAAAAGTAATATAACAATAAAAGAAAAAATTTATTTTGAAAATATTATTATAACTTTTATGGGAAGCTTCGACAATGTAATAACTGTAGAATATAGCCGCACCAACCATATATGTTGGAAAAAATACATTCTTACCTTAATTTTACCGAGAAGGTCGTAAGATACCTTATTTGAAAAACGATGAAAAGATTCCTTTCAAAACAAATGTTGTAAAATAATGGTATAAATTAATTTAACCCATAGTTTAGTAAATTGTAAAAAAATTGTAATTACATTTTTAGGGAAAAAAGATTCGGATGATAATTATTTCCCAGTAGATAGTGACGTATTAGCAACCTCAGATAAGTAAATAGATTGTAAAATTAACCATTACCTGGCACTTTCCATTACATGAGGGTATATTTAAACACAAATATAAGGACCATAGTATGTTATTCAATTATAAAATAACCATATTCATATTTATTATATCATACATTATTCATTTATTACTTTATACAACCCATTTTATAATATTTTCCTTGTCAAATTAACATTTCGGGCAATAATCGCTTTCATTATCGTACATGTGGAAACTTGTTATTTTTATCGTATCATTTAGATAATGATTTAAATAATTTTATATTATAAACCTTGATTTATATATCAAATATATTTAGATTGTAAATATTAATAATTTTTAGATATAATAAATGGAAGGCACTGTTTTGGAGATGGTAGTCTGTACATACACATAAATGCTCTTTCTGTTTTCATATCGTGTTGAATGGAAATAAGTGATTAAGATACATTTAAGAACATACTTATATATATATATATTAAGTAGAATTATTATGTCATATATTACATACTTATTAATAATATTTATTTTTATAATCATCATTGAATTTTAATCATTACGATGAATCTCATCACATCGTGAAGACGGTAATCTGTACGTACGCTTGAGATAAAATATCATTATATTGATGGTGGAATCATAAATAATAGGATATTATATCATATATACAGAATCATTTAAATTTTAAATTTATTATTTACATATGTTATACTCATTATTTTACCCATCATAATAATAAAGTGTTTGAATAACAAATTACCCCACGATGTGAAAACGGTAAGTCATGCGTATGCATGTTTGGTTAAATTATCATTTAGATGATGGATAGAATAATGAATATGGTTTTACCATTTTTATAATAATATCACAGTATATATAAGATAATATATTTTATAATTTAGAATGGAAAAAACAAATAAAGAGTATGTGGATAAATGAATGAACTTGAAAGATGTGATGATATATTTACCCCTTCTTCGGGTTCTTCCTTTTCATTTGATCAAAAGGGAACCATAGAAAATATTTTTTACCAAAATACGGCCTCTCGGATGAAGGGGGAAAGTTGGGAGGATATTTTTTAAGGGGTTTTCAGATAAAAATGGCTTTGACAGTGTGAAATTAAGAGAAGTGGAAATACCCTTTTATAAATGATGTGAGGATCACATTAGGAAAAGCATGAAATATTACTTTATAATAATATAATTTTCATTTTATAATGTAAAAAAAAAAATTTCTTCATGGATAAGGTAGGGATGGGTTGGAAACCTCTCAACCAATAGGTTTTATATAGATTTAGGACATTATATTAAACTTATCATTTTGATTTAACTCTTAGTTAAATAGTTTGACTTTTCCCATGTCTCTTTATATTTTTATATTATATATTTAATAATATTATTGTAAACGTTCAAAAGAACCCCAAGTGGTTAATTATTAATATATAAATCTTTATCTGAGTCCTTTAGCTGAACCATTTATTTTTAGAAAGATTATATCAATTAATAATATAGTATTTGTTTTAAAAAATCAAATCTGTAATTTTTTTACAATATTTAGAATTTGGATTATGTGAAATTCATAACAGAATGATTAAATCAAAAAAAATTATTTAATCAACACTTACATGTTTTATTAATCAATAAAATTAATGGAATTCATTAATAGTCTCAAATTACATTAATTTGGATATTTATGATATCAATTATTTAAATCATTCATTAATAAGGTAATTACTTCATCATCATTATGTCATAATTAAATTAAATTATTTAATATATAATGATTATAAATAAAATACCACTATGTATGAAATATTTAAATAATTATAATGAATATTTATAGTTGAATTAATATTATTTTTACCCTATACTAAAAATGGTTTTGTTATTAAACATTGAATTAAACTATTTAACTATTCTTTAAATAAAATTATAATAAAAGTTCTAATCAAAGCCAAGTTCAACAAATGGGAACTTATTTTGTTCCTAAAGTTGTTTTTGGTCCAATTACAATTATCAAATAGAATTAAGGCATCTGTTTAGGTAATTATAAAATACTATTTACTCGTAATTACCCTATTTAATTTAAACTGTGCTAAATAAAAGTCAAAATATAATATTCAACCAAAAATATTTTCTTATTATTGAACAAAATTTTACCTAATAATGTGAAACATGTCTCTTAGATTTTTTAAATTCAACTCACAAAAGTGGTAAAATTATATTTTATGCAAATTTGTAAAATCTATTAAAACGTGGGTAAAAGAGGATTAAAAAGTTCTATAACATTTTATACATCTAATTTTACTATAAAATGAATCCAACGAATTAAATTGACCTTATATAAGTATTATATATCAATTTTTACTTAAAATAATTTATATAAAATAAATAATTATTTAAACAAAAATTTTGTTTTAAATAATAACATAGGGATTTTCAAAATTCATAAAAAATTATATGTTTTCAGTAAAATACAAAAAATTCACCCTAATATAATTTTGATATTCTAAATTCAAAAATATAGTCTATTTTACAAAATAAAAAACATAGAAGTTGCATTTTGTAATTTAAAATTAATTCCCATTGTCAAAACCAAAAAGCGGGATTTTAAAAACCAAAATATATCAAAAGATTGACATGTGTTTATGTAAACTTTTAATGTGAAATTTTTTATAATGACCTAAATTCAAATAAATTATTAAAATATAATCTAATTATACTTCAAAACCATTCAAATTAATAATTTAACACCATCACTTACTTCGATTAAAAGATTTTTTTCCAATTAAAATATCGTAATTTTCACTATTCGACAAAATATGAATGCATTCATAAAAGTACCAAAAATTTATCCAAACTAAATTTTTATGTATTGATTATAAATAAGAATATAATATCATTAAATTTAATATATAATAGTGTCAAATATTGGTTTTAAAATGGGTTATCCATTAAAAGGTGGTAAAATTTAATTTTTTGGAAAAATACTTGTTTTATATGAAAAAAATGAATTTGTTCTTCTATTATGTATAATAAACACATAATATGGATGCTAAAATTATATAGTGTATATAATATTCAAAATCAAGTTATTAATATTCAAACCTGCTCTTTGAATGTCTATTTTGGAATGTTTTGGTGCGCTCGAACTTGTTATTGCATGTAGCGCAAGGTGTTGAATTACATTAATGAGATAACATATAATGAAAAATTGGGGTGTTACAAGAGTGTATAAATACTTTACTTAACTGCACCTTTTGATAATTAAGGATTCGGGTGATGACCAATTCCTATATTAAATCTTCTATGAAATTTTTTTCCTTTATGTTTTATTTTTCTCCTTCCCTCTAAACCTCTCATCACTAAGATGAGGGGGAAATATATCCTTGTTCTAGTTTAATGTAATAGGAGGGGGATGGTGCGTTGGATTTAACTAAATTTATTGTTCAGGAATTTGTTTTTCATAATTTCATTCTTAAAAACTCCAATCCTTTTCATTTTCATTTATCATGACCACAAATATTCAAATCTAAAAGGGAAAGTTAGTTTGCGCAACTGACTACCCTAAAGACAGCGTAACCATTTTTGATGTTAGGGGAAATAATGTTTAAAAATGGGAACAGGGAATAAATTATTCGAAAACACCCTAAAATACCAGACCATAAAAAATAAGTGATTTTTTCATTGAAGAGGGTATACCATGTTCATTGGATATACCTCCTCTCGACTCTGACACCAATCATGAATCATTCAATTTACATTTTAAAATCCAATTACACCTTAACATTGAAATTACATTACCTTAGTATGCTTTCAAAATTTGATCACAACACAAAAAATCATCTTCATTTTGTCTTTTAAAGCCCAATAAATATTTTCTAAATCTTTTCCCTATTTAATAAAATAATTCTTTTGATATTATAAATTAACTAATTTCATCATCTCAATGGAATGACCTCGAAATTCCGCTCAACTATAATTATAATTAATTGAGTAGCATAATTTGGGATTTTTAAGAAAATTTGTTATACCATATGTAATTAAATACATTAAATGAGGCTTCCACATGACTTATGAATGGTGAATCCTTCATCCAGAACTCACATTTACTATACATTGGATAAATTATCTCAATTTGAAAGGTCACCAGCATAGTATTCAAATGCTCATTCTATTCCACCTTCCTCTTGGAGTGTATAAGAATATCTTCCATAAAGAGTACTATAATTATTTTTACATAATCTCTAAGGGATCTATTTATTAAATATATGGTAATTTCTGGAGTAAATTTTAGTTCAGATGGCATACCTATGAACTCTTATATTCCATACCTCGTTCAAAAGGTTGTATTGGGAATATGTTCCTTCATCACCTTTAATTACTAATATCCTGACCAAAGGACAACATTAGAGAAATACATGGCCACCCATATTTTATCAAACATGTAATATATCAATGATAGGTGATACTTCTTCTTTATTATTATTTTATTTGAGATCACGATAATAAATACAGAGATGCATTGATCAGTTATATTTTGATGAAGATGACTAGTGCATCCCATTGTGAAGCACTCTGGCATAGAAAAATTGTGTCTATACATTCTTGTAACTTCATAATCAATTATTCCAGCTTAATGGTATCCATTATATGAGGTTTATTTTACATTTTCAATGATTTTTGGATACGTTCAACAAAGAATTTAAACTATTGATCAGGAGGGAGAAAAAAAACTATTCATGGAACAAATTGGTTAATTCTATCACATTGGGAATTTATATGAAAGTGATAATCTAGTTTTTATCAATAGTTTGACCAATATAAACATGATCAAAATGAGCCAATATCCATAATTGTGATTATTATTATGAAGGTGATTCATCTTCCTCCTTATATTTAAACAAAATTAGAGGATTCTAGGGGATGTGAAGAGGGATCTCACATTACCAAATGTTGATTGTGTATTTTTATAAACATAATAAATCTATTCCCAATATAGAATCAACATACTCCAATGAATGTATGAAAATATCTGATGGTAATTTTAGTTAACAAATATTAATTGTGGGGATTTATATACGTCAGATTTATTAATCTTCACATTCCTCAATGATTACTCAACCTCTATATTTTTGCGTTTTTGTATTGAGTTGTTCTACTATAACTAGGTATGTATGAATGAATGCATACAAATAGAATCAAATAATAATTTTCTTATTCATTAATAAAAAACCATTGTACAGATCACCATATATTTGTTAGGATCTACCTTAGTAGTAGTGGTGGAATATTCCCTCCCATTATTCCTTTGAGGTTGTTGTTGTTGGTTTAATAGATAAATCTGTGGCATAGGGAAATGTATTATATAATTAAAATGTACCATGAAGTTGAAACATTACACTATAAGATTATATTTGATATGAACATTCATTTCATCTTATTCATTAGTGTTATCCTTCATATCCCTTATGCATTTATTATCTATATAATCTTCTCATAAATATTTGAATCCTATATTGATTCCTATTAAGTTTTTTCCAAATGATTGTTCCAACAATTTTGACACTTGGTATATTGGGTCTTATTGATATCATTGGAGTTATCCATTGATCCACCCATATTAAATTCCATTTTCCACTTTTTGTCAATGGCCCCCCTTGAGAATAGTTAGAGTCTTTATTCCCTATTTAAACCAAAATGGAACAACATACCATACACTCATAACTATAGATAACTCAAATCAACAATTATTTTAGTATACTAGTATTTAGTCCACTATCGAAGAAATCCACAATCTATTTGGTGTTCATGAAAAAATTGTAGGCATATCTTTTAAGACTTCTTATTTTCTCCTCATACGGTTCAATAGGCTCGTCTTCCTTTTACATCAGTATAAGAAACAGAATTTCTATCATAATATGGAGTTTTTGTGGAAAATATTATTACAAAATAATTTCTTCAATTCATCACATTCCATGTAATAAATTTATTCTTTATATATCATGTTCTTGATCGATGTCCACCACCGATTATCTTCTCCATAAAATTGATAGACCACCAGTATGAAATTATATTATATAGATTACAATAATATATATAATAAAATCTCAATGGAGTTAATTCATTTCTTATGAAAGGTGGGGTTCCTAAGATCCATTAAACATGGGAGTAATTTTTCACATGAAATATTTTACTATAAATTTCTCTTTCATATAAGGAGTGTGTTCAACACATTTCAATTTATTATTCATAACCTATGAAAACTGTGCTTGTACTATCGTGAAATTTTGACCATTCATTTCCATAATATTTGGAACGACATTAGAGAAATTGAAACATTTCCTATCACATTGATTGATGTCACATTTTCATCTATTTCCAACCATTAACTAAATATAATAATGTAAAATTATGGGGGTTGAAAACATATCTAATACTATAATAAAAATAACACTCTAAATATATATCGATAAATATGTAAATAAAAATTATATGATAACTATGGATACCGTAAGTCTAAATATATTTTTATATTGTTATATAATTAGATTTAGGGTTTAAACTAATATCATATTGTCCTACTCTAAAAAAAATAGAACATTCTATAATATGACATAGAGAAACACTGTCCTTTTAAACTTATTATTACATTATTATATGAATAATTAACCATGAAATACATCCATGGATCATAATTTCTAGTTTCTTTGGAAGATTATGCAAATAACATGAAAATATGAAAGAACACTATAAAATAAATTTATTTAATTTTCCTAGTGAGCTACTAACATCCATTACTATCTTACATCTACATAGGATAAGATATAGAAAGCATGAACAAATGTTATGAGCTAAAAAAACTATATGGGAATAAGAAATTGAATTAAACAGAACAAATGGGTTTTAAGTCCTATCATAAGAATATATAATTCATGGAACATCAATAAATATAATGAATAATAACACAAATATCGTAGGAACAGATAATCATGGAATCGTAGAAATAAGGAAAGAACATATAGCATGACATAAACCACATTCAACGCTAACTAGAAAGACTATATCCGTAGTACCCCTGGTTTTAGGTACATAACCCCATTTCCTCACATTTTTTAATTGTTCTGTCTTTCATTGGGCTTCCATAAAGTGTTTGTTTCGATAAAGTGGGGATTTTCCATAAAGTGTGGTGTTTCCATCAATTGGGATGTTTCTTTAAAAAGGGGTAATGGTGAAGGATAGGAGAATTTGGGGGTTTATAAAGAGTATTGGGACTAAAGGAAGATTTCATGATCCATACATGGTTGGCACAAACCGTGTGGTCAAATCATGCACGTAAGTCACATCTAGATCCTATTTTTAAGGATCTTACTCATTTTGGATATATTTATTTCTTTTTGGATTCATAATTCCACTAATTCAATATTACTCTTCCTATATGGCTTGATAACCCTCCCCAAATTAGTTGAATCCATTATGGAGCCTTCCCTTGGTGATTTTGAGTCTGATTCCTAAGGTATGTCACTTTTCTTTACGGATTTGTAATGTTTTCATAGATCTAATTAGATATACATCTCTGATCTCCATTATTTCTCATATTTGAAACAATAGTAGGTATATCTATGTATTTGGATGCCCATTATTTCTATTTTGAGTCGTGATTTTTCTAGGATAAGAGATCTAAGGCAGCTCATGGAGAATCGACCCGCTTTATTGTGTGTTTTTCGTCTGTTGTCAATGTTTCATCAAAACAAACATGGTAGGTGTCTTAACCCTCAACTCCTCTTTCTTGAATTTATTGTAAAATATTAAAATTGGTTTATTTATTGTGAAATGAATGAAAAAATCATCATTACTAGGGTTTTATGGTTTTTATGAAATTGTTTGATCTTGGTGATTAGTTGTGCAATGGGGGTTTAGTTTTATGAATTTAAAATATTGTTTTTAAATTATGGATTTTCTAGAATTTAAAAATGGTTAATGTTAGGGGGTTTTCAATAATAATGTAGTTTTAGTGAAATTATTTTTAATCTAAACGGTTTGGCATTAAAATATTTTTGACTGAAATGGTTTTCAATAAAAATGTGTTTTTATTAAAATTGTTGTTTTGGCTTTGTCTTTAGGAATATGCGGTGTGTGTTCATGTTTTATATATGGGTCTTGGTTTAAATATGAAATTTTTCTCGGTGCCAAATTTTTAATGTCACATGGTAATTTCATATATGAGGATTGGTTGAGATATAACCTTGTGCTCGGTGCCAAAGGGTTAATGACACATGGGAAACAACAAACTTTTGATAACATGATAGATCGATGAGAAACTGCTCATGAGTATGGAAATTTTATAACATAGAATGCATGGTTGGTTTGATGGGTTTGAGGAATGGTAGGGTATACTGATTAGGGGATATTTTGAAATTTCTGTAAGGATTGTTTTGTTATTTTTTAGGAAAAATATCTTACTGGAAAAACCTGTTTCAATTTCACCTGTATGATTTTTGTACGGAATGGTTTTGAAAAATTGTTTAAATTTAGTTCTAAACACTTTTGGTATTTTTTTTATATAACGGTTTTATATCATTGTTTCTAACTCTACTATCCTAGTGGCGTGAGTAGGGAAGTCATTGAGGAAAATGTACCGTGTTTTATACTCACACCTACATTTGAACTTTGGTGATTTTTCAAATGCTATCATCTGGGGCAAGGGAAAAGGTAGTGTTTCACAAGTGTTTATCACTACCAAATGATGTTTGGTCTATTAGATGATTTTGGATATTTTATCTTGTAGAACATGAAGTCTTGAGGTCTTTGGGGTATCTAGTGTAATTTATCCCTTATGTACATTGATACATTTTTATCCTTTAGTTTTTTCTTACATTGATGTGGATTTGAGTGCATGAAGTCATTGAGTTTTCTTTATTTTATTAATGCATCATATAGTGATTGTTTGGTTATGTTTGGTAGGTTTATTAGATTATTTAAAAAAGTGTAAATTTTCCCCCACTTGTATTTGAGACCCATCGACAGTTATTGCCAACCATTTCCATATTGGGGATGTCACATAAGACCTATTAATTACTCATTGAACTCTTAATCCAATTAGAATTGGTTGGTCATTACAAATTGTATCAGTTTTTTTGGTCCTTGCAAATCAAGTAGTCATTGATGATCCTAGTTTTGGAGATGAAATATATTCATGTCTATTCCTTGGGTGGGAATCTAATAAAAGAGTAGGATTGACAAAACATGAAATGTAGATAATAAAATGGCGTATATAAAACTTTTATGTTGAACATCAAGTTACCAAGGAGATGGGTAAATATGTGTTTAGAGACACATCTAGATTTTTGAAATCTCATTGTCATGGTTTTATCCAATTAGACGAGCATGACATACATAATAGAAGAATGATTTCCCACTTGGAGTCCATACATCATTTCAAGGAATGATTCATGTTGTAAAAAATGAATGTTAATTTTTGAAAAAGTAGGCAATTAGTTTTAAAATGAAATTTTTCTAAAAAGATAATGTGTATCATATTTTGAAAATAGATTAATTCTAAAAATCATGTGAATTGGTTTCAAAAATAATTGAACATGGGAAAAAGGATGTTTTGGAAAAAAATGTTTTGATAGTTGATGTGTGCGAATTTTAAATTCTAATCCATCGGCTTATAGAGAGTGAGACTTATAGAGTATGTTTTTGGTTTAGAATGTGGGACCTGATAGTTTTCATAAGATCAATTCAAAATAGGATGTTGAGAATTTGGTTACACCTGAGCCACAGGTGATCCACCCATTGGTCCAAAGCATCACTCAGGTTCTTCAAATCGTTGAGTTAGGATAGAAACTAGATACCCTATTTACAATATGTTTCACTATAGAAAATACATGGGGAGGATGTATAATTTTGTTCACTAGAGGAGCTAAGAACTATATCACTAAGATGAAGGGGATGTGGGGGAACCTATTTTCCCATTAAACAAGTGAAATGATGCCATCTATGATAAGAATGAAAACAAATCCCGGTGAAAGATAATGTCAAGCCTATGTGTGTAGAGAATTTCTTATAAAAATTGATAAAGCAGAGCTAAAATGGAAATTTTGGAAGTTGGATATGGATGTCTATAATGTTATACTGGGAATAGATTGACGAACAACATTCAGTGCTCAATTTTTCTGTTATAGGTGAACAATTAGTTTCATGACTAAGGACAACATTGAGCATCCCTTTAGAGGATCTAGGATAGTAAAGAAATGTGGAAATAACTTGTTGACCCCAATGGATGGTATGATATCTTACCAATTGGAATTATTAACACTGGCATCAATAGAAATGGTCATGTAAAATAGTTTTCAAGCTATTGTGGATCATTTTCATGATTTCTTTCCCATGAACATCTTAGTGTTACCACCTTTAAGGGAAGTGGTGTTTAAAATTGATATACTTTTGGGGACCAATCCAATTTTCCTTCTATCTTATAGGATGGAACCAACAGAGTTATTGGAATTGAATGTGAATTTAGTGGAGCTGGAAGGAAAGGGTTTCATTCGACCAAGTACATATCCATGGGCAGAACCATTTTTGATCGTGAAGAAGGAAGAAGGAACTCGTCAGCTTTGTGTTTATTATTGTAAACTTAACTAAGTTATGATAAATAATAGATATCCACTACATGCATTTATGATCTTTTAGATCAATGAATGTGATATTAATGGTTCTCAAAGATTGTATTTTGATCAGGATATCTTCAACTAAAAGTTTGAAAAGTGGATATTCCAATGATAACATTCAGAAGTAGATATGGCCACTATGAGTATATAGTCATGTCTTTCGGTCTAACAAATGCATTATCGGTCATCATGGAATTTATTAATCAGATATTTCAACAAAAGCTATATTATTTTTTTGTGGTGTTTATGGATGAGTGGTCATCATCGCATTTATTAATAAGATATTTCAACAAATTCTTTATTATTTTGTTGTGGTGTTTATGGACGAAAATTTGGTCTATTCAAAGACAAGGGATGATGATGATGATGTGCACCTTGAAACAATGTTGTTGTATTCCTAATCAACAAAGTGTGATTTTTGGATACAATAAGTACATTTTCATGGCCATGTCATTTCGATGATAGGCGTTTCTATTGATCCTTAAAATATAGAAGCCATTTTCTCTTAGTAACCACCAAAGAATGTTTTTGAGATACGAAGTTATCTTAGTCTAGCTAGTTACTACCAACAGTTTGTTTGTGATTTCTCACGACTAGCTTCACCAATGAAAATTGTGACTATGAATAATGCACCATTATAATGGACGATGGAATGTCAGAAGTCATTCCACAAACTGAATGTTTAGCTAACATCGGCACCTATCTCGATTCTACCAGAATCAGGATAGGGGTATCAGGTGTATTGTGATGCTTCAGGATGGGGGTTGGTTTGTTTTCTCATAATAAAATATCATGTGGTTGGTTATGGTTCATGGAAGTTAATGTTTCCTGAGAATACTTACCCAACACATGATGCATAGTTAGATTTAGTCATCCATGCATTGAAAACATGAAGGCATTATCTCTTTGGTGAGAAATTTACCGTGTTTACGGATCAAAAAAGAATGAAACACATTTTCTAATATGTAGATTTAAATATGATGAAAAATAGATGGATGTAGTATCTCAAATTTTTTAACTTTGACTTAATGTACCCACTAGGGAAAGAATATTTGATGGTGGATTCATTGAGTAGAAATTCATATGCACAGTTAGTGATAGAAGCATAAAATTAATGGTAGTTAATGTCAGTCTTAGCCCGTATGAATGTGGAATGTGAAGACCAGTGTGATGTTGCATTTTTCATTTAAGCTATGCTTGTTCCATATTTAGTAAAAATGATCCAGGAGGAACAAACATCTGTGGTGGAATATCTTGTTATAATTTCATAACTCAATGGTTGGGAGACTATTGAGTGCTGGAAACATGATGGGGTTCAGTATTGTGTTTAAAACATTGGATGGGTTTACCTATGGTTTCTCCAGAATAACTCCTTCATTATTTCCAAAATTCAAGAAGCGTTGTATATCCAGGTACACATAAGATGTATAATGTGTTGAAGGCACAATTTTGTTGGAGCGGCATGAAGAGGAAGGTGGTTCAGTTCATCTCACGATGCATAACTTGTCAAGAGGTTAAGGAAGAGAATTAGAGACCACCAAGTATGTTACAATCATTGCACATCCCATTGGGAAAATTGGATCAGATAGTAGTGTATTTTGTTACAGGACATCCAAGAATTGTACTGAAACACCATGACATCTAGGTTATAGTGTATCTTCTAACCAAGTCGGCCCACTTCATCAATTTTCGAGGAACTCATACAGGGGAGGATCTATTAAAAAAATATATCCAAAAATGGGTAAAGTGTAATGGTGTACTAGTTTCAGTAGTCTCAGATACAGATCTGAGGTTCACATCTAATTTCTAGAAATCCTTACAGTAATCCCTTAGGACATAGTTGATTATGAGAATGGAGTATCATTCTCAGACAGATGGAAAATCTGAGCGGATGATATAAATTTTTGAAGACATGTTTCAGGATTGTGAGATGGATTTTTATGTCTCATGGGAGGATATTATACCGTTATTGGAGTTATCATACAATAATAGCTTTCAAGCCTCGATACACATGGATCTATTTGAATAATTGTTTGGGTGTCCTTGTCGTTCTCCACTATGTTGGGTGGAAACATGTGAAACAACACTAGTCGGGCCAAGCCATGTCTGAGAAATAACAGAGAAGATCTAGTTGATTACAATGTTGATGGAGATAGGTCATAGTAATCAGAATCCTTAGGAAGATCATTATCGAAGACTGTTTCCATTCACTATTGGTGATCATGTCTTCTGGAAGATATCTAAAATACGTGGACATCATCGCTTTGGGAAGTCAAGAATGTTATCTCTTACATACATTTGAACATTTGACATAGTATAGTATATTGGAGAGGTGGAATATCAGTTTTCATTACCATTGTAGTTTAGTTCAGTGTGTAATGTGTTCCATGTATCCTAGTTAAAAAAAGTATCACACTGATCCTGACCGTGTGATCAGATGGGATCGCGTTGAGATAGAACTAGATGCATCACATATATATATCCTAGTGAGGATAATGGATATACATGATAAATTCTTGAATTGGAAAAGCATCAGCCTAGCATCGGCTTTTATGACAACACTGTCAGATTCGGGAAGAGACTTGCTAACGTGAGAAGGAAATAGAATATTAGTGGTCGAAATTCTTTTTTGCAGGTGAGATTTTTCAACATTCCAAGGACAGAAAGACCAATGGTGGTGAAAATTTTATGCCCCAATTTTCAGGTATATAACCCCATTTCCTCACATTATATTAATTGGGGTTTCATTTATTGGGTTTCCATAAAGTGGGGTGTTTCTATAGAGTGGGGTGTTTCCATAAAGTGGGTAGTTTCCATAAATTGGGTGTTTCCATAAATAGGGATGTTTCTATAATAAGGGTAACTATGAAGGATATAATAATTTGGGGTTTTTATGGAGTGTTGCGACTAAAAGAAAGGTTTCATTATCTATACAGGGTTGGCATAAATCGTGTGGTCAAATCTCTTGTAGAGGTCAAATCTATATCCTATTTTATTGAAGCTTACTAATTTTGGGTATATTTATTTAGGTTTTTCTTCATAACTCCCCTAATTCATAATTACTCTCACTTGAAGGCTGTTGAACCCTTCCCACATGAGTTGAATCCATTCAGGAGCCTTCCCATGGTGATTTCGAGTCCGATTCTTTAGGTATGTCATCATTCTTTAGGATTTGTCATGTTTTCTTAGATATTATTTGATATACTTCTCTAATCTCCATCATTTCTCATATTTGAACATATAGTGGGTATATATAAATTTTTAATTCCAAATATTTCAATGATGAATATTGAATTTTCTATTATAAGAGATCTACGGATGGTCATGGAGAATCAACCTTCTTTATTGTACGTTTTTCGTCTTTTGTGAAGGATTCATGAAAACCTTCGTGGTAGGTGGATTCACTCTCATCTGCTCTTTTTAGAATTTATTTCCTTAGATTCAATTTGTATTATTTATTGAGAAGTTCAAGTAAAAATATTCATTAGTGATGATTTATGTTTTCTGTGAAATTGCGTGATCTTGGTCAATAGTTGTGTAAATCAGGTTTAGTTTCATGAATTTAAATTTTTGATTTTATATTATGGATTTAATCAAATTTCAACATGGCTGATGAAAAATGGGGTTTTAAATACAAATGGTTTTCAATAAATATGGGGTTTTATTGAATTTTTTTTGTAATTGAAATCGAATGGCATTAAAATGGTTTTGATGGAAATTATTTTCAATAAAAAGGTGTTTTTGTTGAATGGGTCATTTTGGAATGATCTTTGGGAATATATGGTGTGTGTTCATGTCGTATATACAGGGCTTGGTTGAAATATGACCATGTTCTTGGTTCCAAATATTTAATGGCACATGGTAATTTCACTCATGGGTCATGGTTGAAATATGACCTTGTTCTCGGTGCCAACGGTTTAATGGCACATAGGAAAAAAATTTCCTTGTGACAACCTAGTAGATCGACGAGAAACCACTCATGAGTATGGAACTATCATAACATAGTGATCATGGTTGGTTTAATGGAATTGAGGAATGGTTGGGTATGCTGACTAAGGGATATTATGAAATGGTTGTAAAAATTGTTGAGTTATTTTTTGGGAAAAATATCTTTCTGGGAAAATTGGATTCTATTGCACTTGAATGCTTTTGGTAATGAATGGTTTCGAAAACTTTTTTATATTTTGTTATAAACTCTTTTTGAGATTTTTTTTATATAAAATATTTTATATTATTATTGCAAACTTTTCTATCCTAGTTGCATGAGTAGGGACATAATTGGGGAAAACCTACTGTGTTTTATACTCACCCCTTCGTTGGAACATTGGGGGATTTTATGTTATCTTCTAGGCCAAGTGAAAAGGTAATATTTCACACTTGTTCAGCACTCCATTAAAACAATTGGGCTACTCGGGGATTTTGGAGCTTAGATCATTTGTGGAAAGTAGTCTTGATGTCTTTGGAGAGTGTATTGTAGTTTATCTAATGGTTACATTGATACTTGGTTATCCATATGTTGCTTCTTACTATGATGTGTTTTAAAGTGCATGAAGTTGTTGATTTGTCTTTTATTTGTTCGTTCATCATATAATAAATGTAATGTTATGGTTGGTATGTTTATTGGTTTATTTCCCAATGGTTAAATCATCCCCTACTTCTTTTTTAAACCATTTGGTATTTATTTTCAGCCTTTGGCGTCTTTACGATGACGCTTAACGCCTAGTAATGACTCTTTGTACTCTAAAGCCAATGAGAATTGGCAGGTCATTACAAAAACACATGGTGGAAAATGTCCAATAAAAAAATTATGTTCACTCCATGTCCCAACATGACATCTCATGAGAATAAACATTACCATATCCATTTGATCACTATCTGGTTGAACCCATTAAAACATTTTCATACATATGTGTTTCACATTATGAATCAAATATAATCACAAGGTTTTCCCATTGAAATAAATGGGAATCATAATCATGTCACTTATCATAAAAAATTGGTTTATAATAAATCTTTCCATGAAATAATTTATTTAAAGAATACAAGGAAATTAATAATTGGAAATAGAAATATATCATGATAATTTATGTTAATAAAAATTCGAGACATTTAAAAACAATTTATGAAACATTAGTAATGATCCACCTTAATGTTATTTGAGGAAAAATATTAATGAGTATTTAAAGAGAAAAAATAAATAATTTTTTGAATAAAAATTGAAATGAACCAAGATATTTCTTCATGATCAAATGATTGATTTTATGAAAATAAAGTAGGATTAAAATAAAATATGGATTGCACATGAAAATGGGAACGAAGATGGGAATGTCCATTTAATCAGGCCTTCTTATGAGGAAGAATTAAGAATGGAAACATGTAAAACATGTATTTTCCCCTCAAAGAAAGAATCAATGATCTTTGTAAATGTGATTCAAACATATAATTATAATTTACTAAGATTACAGGCTATGAATTGATAAATAATGTGGGGTTATAAAAGTTAAATTGTGACCTCATGGAAAAATGAGTGTTCAGAGTGAATCTATTGCCTTATGTCTGAAACTATTCATTACTTGATCTTAATGAAAGGTAAAATTAGATAACAACCATTAATAAATTAATTCATAAAATATTATACATTTATTTTATTTATTATATTTTTATTGTGTTCATTATTTTCATTTTTGTTGGTTTTAAGATCAAATATCATTGTTCAAGATTGTTGGATTCATTGGTTTTCATGATCAGTTACTTGAATAGATTTATAGAAAATCATGTAAAATTAGAATGGTTTTCTAGAATTGAAGTTATTAGTTATAAATTAAAATATAAAAGATTAAATTTTCATATTACTCATTATGTTAACTTGGGTGATGATAAAACTTTAGATAAGATATTAGTGATAACCGTTTACATTGTTTTTCTGGTTTTTGATCATCAAAAACTAGTTTTGTTATATTAATTGAATATATGAATAACAAATTTTAAATTACACTACATAGGGTATAATAAATATATTATAATATGGGTTACCCATAAAAAGGTTATTATGATCTATTTTGAAGGAGTTAATAGAAATAGAAAATAGCATCATCCATGAATGAGATAAATTAAAATATCACAGATGATGATTTCCTATTTAGAAAAAATAATATGAGGGGAAGTGGAATGATGATAAATTATTACATTAACATGAAAAAATTTCATTTAATATAAAACACTAGAGTTTTCATTCCACATGGATAAACTGAGTTGATGATAAAATTAATAATTAAAATAAATTGAAATGAAATTAAAAGAAAAATATAAAGGATTTTTCATATTGAATTTGTCATACTTGATAACATCCATAGGGATAGGGGTTGGTGTTTTCTAAGACAATGGGATCCTAGACATGTTGTAGATTATTGGATGGTAAATTTTTTAAAATTTATAGAGAATTATCGGTGCGAGGATAATGGGCGGTGACTGGTTGTATTTATTTACAAGGAGAGGGGTGTTTCTTCATTTTTTTATAAAATTTTTTATTAAATTTCCAAAATGCAATATATATATATATATATATATATATATATATTTATTATTATAAATAAATATATAAAAACACTGATTTATATAATGATATTATGTGATTACACCCTCCATACATCATCATGGACTCAATAATTCATTTATTTTTTAAATACTATAAATTATAGCACTTCACTCTTTAAAAAAATATCTACAATTTTTGGAAAATAAAAAAAATTAACATTAAACATTAAATTTTGTGTAGAATTAAAAAATTTACCTCCAATTTATGAAAATAATTTCCTAAATATGATATATTTAATTTTGAATTAAAATTATCATTTACATTGAAAATACTGATTTTAAAATTATAACTAATTTTATCACAATTTGAAAAATTAATTAACGTCTCATTAAATAATCATGAAATAACAAGAAACCAAATTATTTTTTTAAGAATACATTTTATGAAATAAATTTTCTTTTAAATCATTATATAAATTAAAAAATATGAAATAGAAAAATATGTTTTATAAAGAATATCAACATTTAATTAATAACATATAATAGATTTATTTAAATATATTATGCTATTATTATATCATATTACCATTTATATGATGCCAAAATTATATTTATATATTTATTTGAGAGGTTAATATTCTATTGGAATGTTTATTATTCATAAGGATCATATTAATATTCTAAAGGTCACGTGACTATTCCATTGTTATAGGTTCTTTAACATCAAGAAATACATCTTCATTCAATTATTCTTTATTTATAATGATTGTATTTTTTAAAAAATAATATCCTTTTAGGATTTATTCTATATGGCATAATTATAAGATTGTAATTTGCATTAATAGAATTATGGGATGTTGAAATTATTTTTAAATAATAATATTTCATTGTTCACTCAAAATAGATGCGATATCATGTTTCCTTTTAACCAACATGGGATTCTGCATTTATTCCTTATAATTTGGAATTTTGGTTTGTAATAAAAAAATTTACATTTTAAAATATCATTTCTGAAAATCCAATACATAAAATATGTAATGAAACATCTCCTAGAATTTGGGGATGCGAAATACGATGAATATTTGGAATAACACATAACTCAATTATCCAATATTATAAAATTACTTATTTGGGAATGTATATTCATGGATAGTAATTTAATGTTCAAATACATTAAAAATGGGAAAAAGAAATTTTTAAAAAAAAATGAAATTATCATAATATATTTAATTAGAAAAAAACCATAATCCAATGATATGAGAGTATGATCCTCAATTCATCATAAATGAATGCAGTAGGGTAATTTTATTATATCAAGATCATTTTCATAGATTTTCTTAATTTATTAAAAATATATAATAATAACATACAGATATATAATTACAAGATATGTATAATTTCATCATTTTATCAATTTCAACCATGAAATCATCATTTTATCCAATCGATTATTAAGAAAGATGAAATTCTCATTCCTAAAGCATCAAAATAATAATATAAACGATAACATAATCTAAAAATATATAACATTCTATTACACCAATATTTAGATATTTAATAATATGACCATTTAATGAGAAGTTAGGAAAATTGGAAACATAAAAAGACCATTATGTGACTAAATTTGAAATTAATCTGAAAATTATCTAAAATAACAACTAAAGATCAATATAAATAATTTTACAAATAAATAAAAATACAATGCTTCAAAAAATACACCAAAAACATCAATGCATAAAAATTAGAATGCATTTATCAAATATTCATTGGAGATTAATTTAAAATTTAAATCCAATCATAATTTTTTAATCATAATGTCTTATAATCAATAATATATATTCCCTAGTAATATAATCTATAGTATATATATATATATAAATATAATATATAAATAACATTATTCTGAAAAAATCCATAGTAAAATCATGTATTCATCCAAAAGATAATGAAATTTTTATTTATAAAATAATATATTATCTTATCATATAATATTTTATCTATCTTAATCATATAATGTTCCCCAAAAGTATAATTCCATTTTTTAGAAATAACATTAATCAGATAATAAAAAAGGACTTTTCCTTGTTAAGGATATCTATATGATAAAAAATATGATTCAAAATTGTAATAATAAATAATGTCTTCCTCATTAAATATCAATTATTTATTAAATTCTATCAATACAATTATACTTATCACCAAAACATGTAGTGGATTTATTCATTGAATATCATTCATAGATGTTTAACTGAATGTTGACATATACATCAAAAATCTATCAAAACAAAATAAATATATCTGGTTATGTTTCCATTAGATTAAACCTAAATATAGGTACCTTTTACATGAAACATAATATAAACCACTTACTTTTTATCCCTTGATGTATTTGGCTTATCCCATATCACTATGCCTTATCATATGATTGCAATGGTATTCTCTTATCCATCATCTTAATAAAACACAATGATACTGTCAATTTTCCAAATTATTATCCCTTTAATGTTCTAGATATATGTAAAGCCTTAAGGCCACTCATGATAAATTGGTGAATATTGAGTAATTACCTAATCAACCCCTTTCAGAGTAGTTACCCGTTGGGGAATATTTCCCACAACTGCATCAACTTTCCAGTATCCCAAAATGGATTTCATTTCTAGGAATTCAACAAATGTGAAATTTATAAAAACCTGAATATGTTACCCTTATTATATAATCATCACTATGTATTTATCAAATGTGTTTGATTTATAATCTCAAATTTCATCTAAACTTTTCATATCATAGGAAAATTATGATTCCAACTATAGACAATCATTAAATTCAATTATTAGATAAGAATTACCATTATTTCATTATGGGGATATTTTTAGTTTAAAGTATTATAAATTTTTGTCCTAAATATTACATATCAATACCATATTTTACAATGTTGAATCTTCCAATTGATATAAATAATTTTCCATAATATAAAATGTTTCTAAGGAAAAATATTTACTCTTCATGAAAAATATGCATGACTTTAAACCTAAAATCATCATTGATCATACTCATTTTTAAAATTTATGATAATCCATTAAAATAATTATATTTATAACAAGTTATATGTAAAGGGGATATGAATATAACGAATGAAACCCTTTAGTCCATGGATACAATTTATTGAAAATTTCCATTTTCACAAAAAAACATTGAACATAAATTTTTTTGTTACCCACGAAATCAACTACACTGTTTAAATAATTCATAAAATATTTTTAGGAAATTTTAAATAAAAATAAACAATTTTAAATGTTCCATTAAAAATATGGAAAACTCAGAAAAATTTTCACAGTGTTATAAAATTTTCCCATAATTATATAGAATAAATTTTATCATTAAATTAATACGATAGAAAAAACAAGTGAAATAATGAAAATTCTTGAAAAAACCCCATGAAATCACTTATTTACGATGTAGGAAAAATGGTACCTACATTTCATATCAATCTTAAAATAAATATGAAAAATATAATAACCATCCATGAAAATTCCAATAATATCAAAGGAAAAACATATACCCTTTTAACTTCATCCATTTATCCAATTCCTTTGTAGTGATATATCATTCTCAAATATTTTGAAGTTCAATATTTAGATTATCCATAATCATGAATAATTCCCAAAAACCATAATATAATTATAACACATCAAATATTTTATTTACATCATTATACACTAGAAATTACAATTTTCACCAAAAAAATGTTTCCGGATATTGACATATCTATTCAATTTAAAACTCTTATTTATTATACTAAGAAAAAAAGGAGGGGTTTTTCATGTTTCGAAAAAGATAACATTTAGAGGATTAAAAATCTAAAATTTGGGTTATGATGGAGGGAGAAACTATTGAAACCATATAGTTTAAATGGAACTATATTTTATTCCATAATATTTGAACATTTCATATAAAATATATAATTACATTTATTTTGAAAATTGTTGTAGGATTTCCAAAATGGGCTAATATTTCCATAAATATTCATTAATTTAACAAAAAAATTGAATGTATAATTTTTTAATAATACTAATATTAGTGTGAAATTTTAAAAAAACACTTTAATACATTTTAAAGGAATATTTTTTGGTAAATTGTCCCTTACATAAACTCTAACTCATCATGTAAATTATTTATCATCAAGAATAAAAAAATAATTTAAATAATTTAAATTCTTAATAACTTTATATGTGACTATAATTATATTATTTTATTTATTCGCATGTGATATTCAATTACCTAATGAATAATGATTACGACGAGCGCATTGATGATTTTTCAGGTCATATGTCCAAAATGATTTGGGTCGGATGGCTACGGAAAAATAAATAATTATTCCATAATATCCATAAAATTAAATATTAAATAAATATTTATTTTATAAATATAATTAAATCATAAACCAACCATAAAATATAATTATGAAAAATAATCTACATTACACTCTTTGAGATGGTAGGTTCTGTGTAAACATGAGTACTATATCTATTTTTCAAAGAACATGATTAAATAAGAGAATAATTAGTTTCAATTAAAATAATTATTATTATATAATACAAATAATATTAATTCATTAAATATACATATATAAATTATCCATGTGATATGGTCAATAAAAATGGATCACATCGCTTTGTGGGGGGTGGTAATCGATATATACACATGAACAATAGTGTCACATTAATATAGAATCATAATTAAGAAAATATATGATATGATATAATTATATAATGATAAATATTCCCTAGATATCATATATATTCATTTAATCCTACATTGTTATCATATGTTAGAGACATTGATGGAAAACAAATTAAATCATTTCACGAGGAAGTATTAGTTCGTATAAGAAACTGATAGATTAATTTCCCAATTGATAGAAGATGTGATGTATATATTTTGGTATATTGTCATAATAATATATCAAAATATCGGATGTATATATTTTATTACATAATCTTGTATGAATAATATTTGATGTTGGTATATGAATAAATAAAATAAATATTCTCAATAAAGAATTAAAAATTTTTTTTGGAAAGACTCTTTAGGTTTATATATAAATCTAATTATGTTGTTTTTATTATCCAAAAATAGAATATAGGAAATGTTGAGGAAATTCATGATGAGAATATTTTAGTGATACAAAAAAATATGGATTAATAATGGAGTTTGGAAGAACGGTGAGGATGTTCTCTTTTATATGAGAGGGGAAATACACACAAAAAATTTATTAAACTAATAAATAATATATAAATATATATATCATAATCATTGAATGCAGATAAAATCAAAAGAAATTAAATTAAATATAATTTAAGGTAGAAATAAATTTAGTTAATTTCAGTTAGGGAACTATTGGATACATATTAATCCGTGTGTCCTAGTAAAACCATATTGAACTAATTTTAACATTAACAACAATAATAGAAATTTCTACCTTGATTATATAATTATTAGAAAAAACTGAACTGTTCATTCTTATTAATTTTAAGTCTAATATTATACTTTATTACCATTTATCAATTTAAATATATAATGCTGGATGAATGTAAAATTAATATAAGAACACAAATAATCATGAAAAATATTTTTTTTGGAAAATAACAGATTTATGCGTTAAAATAATTTTCCCTTCAATGAAATTAATAAATTGGTTTCAAAATAATTTTTTAGATAATAAAAAAAATTATATATTAATAATTTGGCTAAATCGACAATCTATCCCAATTTTCCCATAATCCCATTAAATTCCAAGACCAAAAAATTGTTTTTAATATTAATTCAATATAACTAATTTTCTTAAAATAAGTTATTTTATTCAAAAAATAAATGTAGTTTTTTTAAAAATTAATTATTTAACTCTAAGAAGAGATATTTAGTTGTAAATAACTCATTAAATTGTATTATTTCATGTTTTTATGTAATTATAACATTTATCATTTTCAGTATAACTTTTGGTAAACTTGTTTTAACCATCAACATGTTAACATATTTTTTATATTTTTATTAGTAATTGTGAAAAAAAAGTTAAAAACTGTAAATTATATTATTTATAATAATTAAATTTATTTAATAAGTTTTGTTAAATTCAATTCTTAAATAGGTAGTTTTAATTTAAAAATAATCAGACTAAATATGATGATGAATGGTTTTCTCAAAAAAAAAATTCCTCTTTATGTATAAAATTGACTTTAAACCAAATTTATGTACTATATTGATTAAAAAGAAAATTTATAGGCTGTTATTAATAAAAATAAAAATAAAATTTTTTAAAACTATACCAATATATATTATGAATTTGAAAATATATGAATAGAAAATACATATTCAAATAAAATGAGTATTTACCACTATTAATTCAAAATTTTATTCATTTTATAAAATTAAGTACAATTTATATTCAGATAATTTTGAGATGATGATATAAAAAATTATATAATCATTATAAAATAATATTTCAAAAATTTGTAATAATTTATTAAAATATTATATCCCAACAATAAATAAAAATCATTTTTGATGAAATTTTAAATTTTATGAATTAAATGAATTTATTTAAAATCATGTGATTATTTAGAAAGTAATTATAAATTTTTTTTTATCATAGGATTTATATATATTTTTTATAATATTTTATTGTCATAATAATATATGAATATTCCACATATAGGTTATATCATTCATATTTATATGACCGATATATCATAGTTTGTTTAATCATTTATGGGTATGTTGTATATAATATTGAAAAATGTGTTCCATCAAAGTGTTAGGGAGTTTCAATCCCTACATATCCCCACAATACATTTTATATTTGATAAGAGAGTACCATAAATCCCCATATACCATTAGTGTATAAAATACTAGAATAACCTTCTCCCTTCAATACGTCTCAATGCAAACAAATCATGGGACATACACATTTTTCAACTATAAATATGTTACTATTTAAATTAAATAATGGTGTTTTATACCCCCTAAGTTCATCACACATCATTTTATCATGTTTTTAATAGTATTTTTTTACATAAATGAATGGTTATTTTTTATCACTTAGTCAAATTCTCTAATATAGAGATAATATACTGAATATTAACATCATTTGTGTTGAATTTATAAGGAGGTCAATATCATAATTTATTGTCGGTGTTTATAAATTTTAAATTCATTAACAATGATTTTTATTTAAATGATATCATATACTAAATATTTTCAAATAATTATTAATATTGATCCATAAAATAGAAAAACTAAATATTTCATTAATATTAATGGGTTTAATGATAATTATCATGTTTTCAATAATTATATAAGATCTACTTCCGAAGGATCTGACTAAAACATATTAAATACAATAATTAACAACCTCTAAACTATTAACCAGGAATAATTATTTAATATAATGAATTATAATAAGATACAATATACTACATTTCATTGGATTGAAGAGTATATTGGGTTTGCTAGATGAGATACATTCATTATTTTGATGTTACATTGCAAAAAATAAATTGTAGCTTATAATAATCATAAAAAAATCCTTATTCGATTTATTATTACATGGATATATTAAAATGATCATTTTTCATAAATTATGTATTGAAAATTAATTAAATAGGTTGTTTTAATTTCTATACAATGTGATGAATTGATTGGAATAATCATGGACACATAAGAAATAAAAATATAAAAATTAATGATCACCAAAAATTCAATATATTCAATAACATGAGAATGAAATATATTCATGGATCTAAAAACACATCTAAATCAATAAATGATTTCACATTGATGGAATGTATAATTCCTTAAATCTTAATCCTTAATCAATATCGTCATTATTTTACCATTGAGGTTCCATGCTATGATGTCATGATCATACCATCATGGCATCATTCAATTACATATTACAAAATTTAATGTCATTATATCATGATATATTACATATATATGATATCACAAATCAATCAATTTTTTTCTCTTATGATACCCACTGATGCAACATGGGAATTTGTAATTTTAGACCCAAACCATCACATAAAATTTTCAATTACATTCCTCATATATTGACTGATTAAAACAATATATAATAAATATGAATTAGATATTGGTAAAATACATTTTGGAATATATTATACATATGTCCAATGGTCCCTGGAAAAATGAATATCATGATCACAGGAAAAATATTGAAGTAATATGAATGATTTTTTATGTAATATTCATAATTTAGAATAATGTATTTCAAAGGATTTCATTATATTGAAAAAAAATATTTAATAAAATTTGGTTTTCATAAGACATTAAATAATATAAGATAAAAAGTTTCATGAGTTGGATTATTCGATACCAAATGTTCATTATTTTGTAATGAATCAGATGAAATATCAATAGAATATCCCTTATGGGTGTCAAAATTGAAAGAGAGTTAGGCCCACAAGTTGTAAAACTAGTGGAAATTAAGTTAACAATAAAGAAACATTATTCAAGATTATTTCCCTTATTTCAATCTACTCTAGTTCTCATATCCACCACTTTCTATTTAAATAGATATGTTGTTTCTAGGAAAAAGACACATTCATCCTTATGGTAATTTTATTATAATAAAAAATATTTATTTTTATCATAATGTATTCAACTAATGTATTCTATTTCTACATATCTAATAAATATTTGGAAGAAAATAATGATAAAATTAAAACTTTTTTAGTGGAAGAACACAATATAAATAGCTGAAATGGAATCACTTGAATTATTATTTTAAATAAATACCATAATCATTCAATTAAAAAATTCACAAATAAAATTCTATTATATATAAAATTAAAAACAATGAAATAGTGGAATATATGATTGATAATAAATTACACTTGTGGTGGAGGTAAAATATGATCAAGATAAAAATTTTAAAAATCATTCGTTTCAAACTTTTTAAAAAATTCGTATGTTTACTATAATAAAAATGTTTATATGATTCGTTTTATAAATTTATAATAAACGAGACATATTTTAAAAAATTAAATTAACCCATTAGTGAAAAATAGGTAATAACAATGATGAATAAATTTAATGAATATTTACATTTTGAAAAATATTCATGACTTAACATAATAAACAAGTTATGCATTTCATTAAAACAATCATTGATATTTTTGTGTTCCAATGGGTTAAAAATGGAATAAATATATTAAAAAAATATCCAAATTTTAATGAAATATATTGAGTTTAGGATAATAAGAACATGATATTCTTCCAATATAAATTCAAACATTAAAAATCCGGCTAAAAATTGTGATTGTATGATAAACACTTTTGAATATTATAACAGATGTATCAAAAGTAATTTGAGGAGAGAAATAGAGTAAAATTTTAATTAATATTATTAGTGATTTTATCATGATATAATATCAAAATTTTTATTTATAAATACCATTTTTTGGGAATATATTCATATTTCAAATCATATCTCCCAAAAATAATATTAAGATAAGAATATTAAACCATGCTTTTCGACTGGGCGAGACACATAAAAAAATTAATTACAATTCAATAATATTTATAATTAATATATGTTACACAGATATATATATATATCTATTAATTTCTATTTGAAATTAATTTATAACTAATGTAAACCCAATTACTCAATTAATTTATGAAAAACAATCATTTTAGTGTTAAATCTTATTTTTCTCTTAGATGTTTTGATTTAGAGGTTTTGGTGCAGGAACATTGGTCATTGATTTATAAGATATAAAATGTTAATGATGATATATATATATATATATTTAATATAAAATTTAATTATAGTAATATCTATATAAAAAATTTATTAAAAATGATATACATCATTCATGGAGATGATATTCTACTTGTATGCAAGTGTGAAATTTTCATTTTTGTATAAAATGAAATAAATGAAAATAGAAAATTATTTTTACTATAAACATAAATTTAATTAAAAAATTATAATATTTAATTCTTAAAATCATATATATAATAATCTATTTGAGTAATTGATCTACAATTAAATATTTCACTTCATACAGGTGGTAGTTCGGAGGTAAACAATGATGAAATTTTCATATCTCAATTGATCGAATGGTAATATAAATTGTTATACCATAAATATAAAATATTTATGTTTTGTAATGTTAATAATGTTATTTTGTTTTATTTATTTTAAAATATTTGGATGAGGTGGAAGAATAAAAAAATATTAATAAATCCACTTAATAAGATTACATATTCCATGAAAATACTCATATAGATTAAAACGGAAGACATCATAGTATGTTCATTTCCTAAGACTAGGTAACATTTATATGAAAAATAGATTCTGGGAGGGATTTTGGTGGATATTGGAAATTATATGGAGAAGTATAAGTGAATATAAGTGAGAATAGAAGGTATACTTTTTTATTTGAAATGAGTGTCCATCATGTAAATACTCTTAACATTTGGAATATAATGAAATTAATTTCCCTGATGGTGGATAGAATTTAGATAAACTTCAAAAACATTATTTTATATTGTATAAATAATTTACACCAAGGATATTGAGACAATATTTAGTGTTATTTCGAGCATTATCTATTAATTTAACTCTCTCGTAATCCTTTTTATATCATTCCATGTTGAAAAACAGTTAATGCGGTAAATATTTATTGTGAATAAAAATAAAATGGATGATAATACATACTTTTAATACTCTAATTAATAATATTAAATAAACTATAGTTGATTAAATTTATATAGGTATTTAAATACATATTTAATATTTGTATTGAAAGAAAAATGAAAACCATATTTTTAATGAATATAAAATAGTAAACATAAAAAACTATTAATATAAAAATAATGTTTATTTTTTTCTAAATCAATATGACTATAATTAAAAATTATATTTTTATGTGACTTTAAAACTAATTTAAAGCCACAAATAACTTTTTATTTAAATAGTTAATTAAATAGTTAAAAATTACATCATTTATTAGAATAAAAAATCAAAGAGGTTTTATAATTTCATAAATAGGTTTCCAAATTCAATATAATATACATAAATTTAATATTTTACCTAAAAACCCCAGTTGTATGGAAATGATTCAAATATCTATAATTTAGTTATTTAATTGTAATGGCGTCACCAAAGGGAAAACATTTGAAAAACTGTATGTTTCACTATACACCAAAAACACAACCATTTTAAAAAAAAATCAATAGATTCCCAGGAAAATAATTTATACATGATGATATAAATAGTTGTGTTCAATCCATAATATTTTTGTTATAATATATATAATTTTTGAATATATATTATTTTTAATATTATTTCATATAAATTCATAATTAAAGGGGCCTTAATTTATTATTTCACACAAATATTCATTTTAAGTGTAATTAATTAATTAAAATATTCCACAATTCAGAAATATTCCTTTTACAAAAATGTTTTCTAAAATTAAATGATTTTATTCATATCATATTATTTTTTTAAATCATTATTATAAAATTTCATCAATAAAAAAATAATAAAAAATAATAACTTATTTTATTACAATATATCTATTTAATTATGGTTTATTATTTTCATAATTTTAACATTCCCCAAATCATTTATTTTTGTATTTACATGTGTTACAATCAATTCATCATAATATATTTTGAAAGGGAAATATGTACAAAATTATTTTTGTTTTATTGTAAAGACTCGTAAATTCCAACGAAATGTGTTTCCTAATTTTCTTTGGAATTTTACAAGAACGTAGTTTCTGACGTCACCTGATCTTGAGGTCCGGTGTGCCCGGAATCATTTTCCGAAGTTTCGCTCGGGTACGTTCAGTGAACGGACGAGCGGGGTTTTCTAACTTTTGAACCGGTTCTCGGAATCGAATTTTGAGGGCACCGATGTAATCGCAGCGCCAGTAATTGCTTAGAAACGTCTCTATCGGAGTTGCGTTTGCTCGAGTGTGGTTTTAAATTTTTGGGATTAAAGTTAAGAAATAAAATAAATTGTTCGACAAACATTATTTTATTTCACTTAAGCCACTAGGAAGCCACTTGAAGCCACTTAAAACAGCTTAAGCTGAGTCGATGCGGATAGGGTGCTATCCAGAAATATCCTACCCTCTTGGTAGGATATTTTTGAGGTGGGGCCCGCACGAGCCCCACCGTTTCTTTTCCGCTAAGTAACACACCCGCGAAAACTGGTCATTATGAAAGTCAACTGACACGTTTTCTTAATTTCGTAACGCACCAATTAATTGGGAGGTTTTCTTCATTGAATTAATTGGGCGGTTTATTTCGTTGAATTAATTCTATGAATTAATGGGTCGTTACTTATCTCTTTTTCGTTTCTTAACCGGTTTGAAATCTGTTGGCGTAGTAATAAAATAAGACCAACGCCACATCTTGAGGATTACACGTAGGGAGGTTTTTGACAGAACTCTTGTGCCTTCACCCTTCTTCGTGAAGAACGCGAAGAATGCGAAGAATGCGAAGAACGCCAGCCTCCGATGAAGAACGTCGAACCGCGGAAATCGACGACACGACGCCGTGTGCCGCGACACCAATTTTTCCTCTTCCGCGACGTTCTTCTGCGACGTTCCTTCGTCCGCAACCAAATCATCGATCTTCTGTTTGAGGTATGGGATTTCGGGTTTCTTTTTTAAACTCTTTTTTGGTTTTTAAAAACGCACAAATTTAATTATTAAAATTAAATCTGTTGTTCTTGAACCACGTAGTTCATCGACGCACACTGTATTCGGTGACGACGCGATGCCCTTCCGCGACGACGTGACGCCTTCCGCGACGCGACGATCGCCTCCTTCCATGGCGATAAAATCCGCGAAGAACCCGTGTGCGACGACTTGACGAGGTAGGGGTTGTTGTGAATATTTTATATTCCCGTTAACGTTTCATTAAAAATTAAAGAACCGGATTCATATGAACAATTTTAATTTATTAAAATTGTTGTTTCATGTGTTGAATAATTCTCCCGTTGTTTTTAACTAATGCGGAGGGTGCTGGCAAAACAAACACGGCCCGGCAACCCTCTGCCATTCTTCGTGGTTGTGCGTGTCACGACCCGTCCTCAGGGCCCGTGCCGTGACTACCCCAAGCCAATCTTCCATAGGCCAGGGGCCCGCGACTAGCACCAAGGCATAAATCCCGGTAAAAAGGGAAGGCATTTCCTTTGTAAAGTAAACAAGCACCACAGAGTAAGCAAGCGTAAAAGTAAACACTAAGTGAAAACAGAGTACAACTGTGAGTGAGGAAAAGTAAGTGGGCCAGTATACAAACCCAAACTGAAAGTAAAGTACAACTCGAAAGGGGAAATAGAAACTGAAAATTAAAAGCCACTACACCGAGCTGTCCACTGGGAATCCCACCTGAAGGGTGGGTACAGATAGATCCACTGCTCCTCAGGTCCCGCCGTCCGCTCCGAGCACGTCTCGCCCAGTGGTCCACCTCCAGGTACCGTCCTGCTCTGCATGCCTCAACCACGATCAATGTTGTCCGTCGTCTGCAACCAACACAACGTAGTGAGGGCATAGCCCGTGCAGGGGTGAGTATAAGCTACTCTGTAGGGACCCCGAGACCCCCGAAAGTCTCCCAAAATCCACAAAGGATAAACCACAAAAGAAAGATACAATCACGAAGTAACAACCGACACTGATTAGGTATATGCCCATACATATACCTAAGTCATTAATTCCAATACGCTCCAACCTCCGAGCCCAAGTACAACCCAGTCCACACAGGAAAGTATTTGTATTCCACACAGGAAAGCAAAACGTAATCCACACATGATAGCACAACACAATCCACACAGGAAAGAAAACAGGATTCAGCTCACATAGGTATAATTCTTCGAAAGAAGATAGAGATGATCACTGATCCATCTAAGTCGTTGGACCCACAAAGGATCGATAGGTACTAACCCCCGCAAAGACCCACACAGGATCGGACCCACACATGATCTGTAGGCGCTAGCTCACACAGAACCACTGAGCGATGACCCACACAGGATCGAACCCACACAGGATCAGTAGTACTGATCCACATAGGATCGCTGAGTGCTATAGTCGTCGATGTCGAATCCACTAAGGATATCTGTATAGTCATCGTCGTCACAGTAGCAGTCGCAGCTAGCACTAGGGTTCCCGCACACAGCAAGCTCGTTCGGGAGGGACCGCTCCATGAGCCGAGTGGCTGATACATCGAATGACACATAGTCCAGAGTTGATGTATCCAAAAGTTTCGTATCATCAAGAGGAACTCAACGTCGCCGACGGCGCGTCTATCGGACGCCCGGTCTGAGAGTTATTGGCTTATTTATTCCAGGAACCCAGTTGGTTTTTAAGGCAAAACCAACCCGACCGTACTCCATCTGCATCCAAACCTCAGGCGGATTATTCCAAAAGATTCGTCTCACTAAGTGGAACTCAAAAAAGTTGACGGCACATCATTCAGATGTCCGTATCACAAGATATTAGTGTTTCCGCTCCGAGGGCCCGGTTGGTTTTGTGTACGAACCAACCCGGCCGAACTCAAATTATTCTGAAACCTTGAGTGTGATAAACCAAAACGAACGTCTCATTATAAGGATCGTGTTGCCGCTGACGGCATGTCGATCGGAGGTCCGCAGCCCGAGTTATGGGAAATTGAACCCAAATGGTCCGAAAACGGGGGTTTCGGGCCCGGACCGACCCGGCCCGAAACCCCCCCCCCCCCAGTTGGCCCAATCAGGGTCGACCCACCCCGGACAGGGTCAGCCTGGCCCGACACGGCCCGGCCCGGTGAAGCGCGGCGCGGCGCGGCCTGGCAGACCGGCCAGGCGCCGAACCGGCTGGGCACAGCGCGCCTAGCGCGCTGCCAGCTCGGCCTTCGCCCGAGTTGTTGGAAAAAGTGGGGGCGCCTGCCCCCCTTCTGTAACAGCCCCCCCCCCAATTTATGGGGGCCGTTGAGCCGGCTGAGGGAATTTAATTCTCTCGGCTTTCCCCTTTCCGTCCGGCCCGACCTGGTCGGCCGATTCCTTCTCAACGGGACCGGCGGTGATCAGTCCCCTTTTAGCTCCGACACCTGCGGCCCGGCTGGCCACCAGTCACCTTGCTCCGCCGCGGCCCGGAACCGGCAGCGGCCTTGTCGTCCGACGCAGTGTGACGGCACCGCGACCCTCCACCGCGGCCCCGCTCCGGCTGCGGCGCCTTCTATTTTCTTCGACGCGGCGCGACGGCGTCGCGTTCTTAAACTTCTTTCAACGACGAGGCGCGACGGCGCCGCACAATACTTGTTGTGTGATTCCCGCGTGGTGCCACAGCACCATGCCATCCCGTTCCATCCTCAAAGAAATCAAACATCAACATATGAGGGGGGTTCGGTCTTGTTTGTGTGGTCCGACCCTCCTCTCGTTAATGATAACATATTGTCGAAAATCCACGATAATCGATAAACTAGAATCATTAACGGAAATAATTAAATAAAATAATCCCCTACCTCAGTTCAGGAACGATGTTCGTCAACGAGCCGCGGAAGACAAGCATCGCGGAGGTCGGGCATCGCGGTAGAATGTCAATGTCGCGAAGTGAGGATTCGAAGTCGTTGATGGCGATTTCGTTGCGGAAACCCGTCGCGGAAGAGAGGACGCGGAAGAAGAACATCGCGTCGCGGATACGACATCGCGGAAGAACCATTTTCTTCGGCGGAGAAATTCTTCGTTGAAGAACAGTGTTCTTCGCGTTCTTCGTCGAGGTTGAAGAAGAAGAAGACCTCTTCCCCAAATCCTCTCAAGGTGACAAAACTCTAACAAAAATAAAATAAGACCCATTCTTATTTTATTAACAAAACAAATATTTTGAATTTCATGAGTTTGAAATTCAATAACAGTACACAACTCACCTCATTAAACTTGTTACATTAAAGTCATAAGTTATAACTTATGTTAACAAAAAATTAATGTTGGAGTTGAGGGGGGTTTATAGGATATGAAGGGGTTGGGTTCGTGTGGTCCCCACCACCCTCATAACCTCCCAAGGGAGGTTGGGTGGTTACCCAACATCAATCAAGAACTAACACTTAGAGTAAAATAAAAAAAATTGTACTGTAATTAAAAAATAAACTTCCAAAATTTTTATTTTCAACACTCGTGTAAACGCAACTCGGGAACAGGAGTTCCTAAGCAATTACCGGTGCTGCGGTTCCATCGGTGCCCATAGAATTCAATTCCGGGCACCGGTTCAAAAGTTAGAAAAATCCTGCTCATTCGTTCACGGAACGCACCCGAGCCAAACTTCAGAAATTGATTCCGGGCACAATGGGCCTCGGAATCAGGTGTCTTCAGAAACCACACTCTTGTAAAAATCCAAAGAAAATTATGAAAAAAATTTCCCTTGAATTTTATGGGTCTTTAAATTACTCCCACCTCAGGAAATTACGTCCCCGTAAAGATACATCAAAACTAGCGAAAAAAATGAGGGTACTGAGCACGCATCTGTTCCGACCGCTCCAAAGTTCTCTCTTGGAGGTTCCCATGCTTCCATCTGATGTGCACTAGAGGAATCGACCGTCCATGTACGACCCGCTCCTGTCGATCCTCGATCTCTACCGGGACCTCCATAAAAGTCGCCCCATCGTCAACGTCAAGCTCCCCATGGTCAATGATGTGTGTCGGGTTGTGCACATATCTCCTCAGCTGAGATATGTGGAAGACGTCATGCACCCGGTGCAACTGAGGTGGTAGACCCAGACGATAAGCCACCTCGCCAATCCTGCTGATGACCTGGAACGGTCCGATGAAGCGTGGAGACAACTTGCCGCCTCGGCCAAATCTCCGTAATCCACGTCGAGGTGAGACACGCAAGAAGACGTGGTCGCCATCCTCGAACTCTAGTGGCCTCCACCTCCTATCAGTGTATGACTTCTGCCAGCTCTGAGCTGTCCTCATCCGCTCCTGGATGACCTGGACCTTCTATGTCATGGCCTGGACCATCTCCGGTCCCACAAGTGCTGACTCCCCAGGGTCTGTCCAACACAAAGGAGATCTACAAGGTCGGTCGTACAACGCCTCGTACGGTGCCATTCCGATGGTGGAGTGGTAACTGTTGTTGAACGCAAACTCCACCAAGGGTAGGTGGTCCTCCCAGCTACGACCAAAGTCGAGGACACCTGCACGGAGCATGTCCTCGAGAGTCTGAATGGTCCTCTCCGTCTAACCATCCGTCTGAGGGTGAAAGGTTGTGCTCATATGTAGCTGCGTCCCGAACACCTCCTGCAATCCCTTTCATAGCCGGGAAGTAAAATGAGCATCTTGATCAGAGATGATATATGACGGCACACCGTGAAGCCGAACAATCTCTTGAACGTAAAGGCGTCCCAAGAACTCCACTGAGCCCTGCTCTCTGATGGGTAAGAAGTGAGCCGACATGGTGAGTCGATCGACAATCACCCAGATAGATTCATGACCTCTGGAAGTGCGTGGAAGTCCAGTCACAAATTCCATAGATATGCCATCCCACTTCCACTCTGGAACCTCCAAGGGTTGTACCAAGACTGCTGGTACCTGATGCTCAGCCTTTACCTGCTGGCAGGTGAGGCATCGAGAAATGAACTCTTCCACAACCTTCTTCATGCCCGGCCTCCAGTGCTGTCGTCTGAGATCATGGTACTTCTTCGCCACTCCAGGATGTACCGCCAAATGAGAAGTGTGAAACTCACTCAGTACCACCTCCCATAATGCGACCGGTACCATGGTACGTCCTCTGTAAAGGATGGTGTGCCCTACTCCAATGGAGAAACCATCGGGTGCATGTCCTGAAGATATCTGTGCACACCGTGACTCACAGTCAGCGTCCCCACGCTGTACCTCTCTGACTTGCTATAGTAGTGGAGGAGTGACTGTGATAGACTGAAGGAAGACTGTTCCCTCACTATCCACAAAGGATATTTGCAAAGCGGCTAGCTGCTCTGTCGCCTCCTCAAGTAGTTGAATGCCCGTCCTACTGTTGAGGGCATCGGCTACTACGTTCCCCTTCCCAGGAGTATAGACTATCTCAAAGTCATAGTCCTAGAGGAACTCGAGCCATCGCCTCTATCTCAGGTTCAGTTCCTTCTGAGAGAAGATGTACCTGAGACTCTGATGGTTAGAAAAGACTGTAAAGTGCTCGCCCATCAGGTAGTGTCACCATGTCGTCAGAGCAAAGACCACCGCTACTAACTACAGGTCATGGGTAGTGTAGTTCTCCTCATGTGGCCTCAACAGTCGTGATCCATAGGCCATCACTACCCGGTCTTGCATCAGAACACACTTGAGTCCGGTCCCTGATGCATCGCAGTAAACTATGTACCCTACTCCCTCCTCAGGCATCCTCAAGATAGGTGCGCTGGTCAATCTCAGTCTCAGCTCCTGGAAGCTCTGCTGACATCTGTTTGACGACACGATGGGTTTCCGCTTCTTCGTCAACGCTGAGAGTGGTTCCAAAACTCTGTAGAAGTCTGGCACAAATCTCTGGTAGTATCCAGCTAGACCCAAGAAACTCCGCACCTCCATCACGCTCCTGGGTGGCTCCCAAGCTAACACTGCCTCGATCTTCATAGGATCCACTGCAAATCCCGCCTCAGAGATGATGTGTCCCAAGAAGTGGACCTCACGTATCCAGAACTGGAACTTCGAGAGCTTACCATAAAGCTGGTGCTCTCAGAGTGTGTCTAGTACAACCCATAAGTGGTAGGCGTGATCCTCCTCAGTTGTCGAGTAAATCAAAATGTCGTCGATGAAGACCACGACAAATCGATCGAGGTATGGCTGAATGATCCTGTTCATGAGGGCCATGAACACTGCTGGAGCATTGGTTACGCCGAATGGAATTACCAAGAACTCATAGTGGCCATACCGACATCTGAAGGCCGTCTTCTGCAGGTCCTCGTCTCGAAATTTGAGGTGATGATAGCCTGACCTGTGGTCTATCTTCGAGAACCACCGTGCTCCCTTGAGATGATCAAAGAGGTCATCAATCCTCGGAAGCGGATACTTGTTCCTCACTGTCACCTAGTTCAGGCGACAATAATCGACACACAATCGCAAGCTCCCGTCCGCCTTCTTGGAGAACAATATCGGGGAAGCCCAGGGTGAAACACTAGGTCGGATGAACCCCTTGCCATGCAAGTCCTCCAACTGTACCCGTAGCTCTCGAAGCTCTGCGGGGGCCATCTGATATGCTGGAGTCGATATCGGGGATGTCCTGTGGTATAGGTCAATATAAAAGTCTACCTCTCTGCGAGGAGGTAGTCCTGGAACGTCTTCGGGAAAAACGTCCGCAAACTGATCCACCACTGCAGGAAAACCTGGAATCTTCACGTCAACTTCTCTTAGGATTAGGCTAGCCAACTGATGAGTTATGGGCTTTCCTCTCCTCCACGGAAGTCCATCCTATGCTGAAAAGGCTCCCTTCTCGCCTGTGAAGGTGAACCTGCTCCCGTCGGTGCGTACACATCGCACCTTGCGCCAAAAACAATCAATCTGTTCATGGACCATAGATAACCAATCCATGCTCAAGATGACATCGTAAGGCCTCAACGCTGCTACAAGAAGATACCAGTCGAAGCTCTCGCCTCCTAGAGTAATCTCACACTACTGGCACCAGTGTGTAGTCGTCGATTCTGCTCCCGTAGGAGTCTCTAGCCGTAAGGATCTAGCCAACAGCTCTGTCAGAATCTCCGAGCTCCGAACAAGGGCAGTGGCTATGAAAGAGTAACTCACTCCTATGTCTATATGTACTGCAGTAAGGGTGGAATAGACATAGATAGTACCTCAAATCATTATGGGCATGCCGTGGTAATAGGTATCTGCTGCCTGGAGCTGTGCCTGTCTCTGCCCGCCACCTCCCTGTGGTCGGGGTGGACCTCCTGGTGGTGGTGGTGGTAGAGCCTCAAAGCGTCGCACCCCACCTGATGCTCGGCCAGCTCCTCTGCCTCGTCCGGATCCTCCCTACGGACCACCACGGTCGACCCTCTGCCTCTACCTCGGCAGTCCCTCAACCGTCTGCTGCTCCTCGGCACGGAAGGTCGGGAAATCACGAGCCATGTGGCCCTGCCCGCCGCACGAGTAGCATTGTCTGCCTCTCGAAAAACTGGATCCGCGCTGTGTGCCCCGCACTGCGGAGCCAGTGTCCTGAGGTCGTCTTCCTGAGGGTCTGGTCTTCCTGGACCCCTGAGTCATCCTTCAACTGCCTGCTGCAGAAGACTCTGCTACGTGCCGCCCTGCGGTGGGTCTCGACGCTGGTGTAGACTCAGCAAGAAAGCTCTCGATCAAAAGGGCCCGCTTTAGTACTCTTGTCTGAGTCGGAATGCTGAGGGAGATCATTGATGCCCTGATCTCGTGTCTCAAACCCTGCTCAAAGGTCCAGGCCTGGTAGAAGGGGTCCCATAACATGTCGGTCGAGTAGCGCAAGAGATCAGTAAATCTCTCCGAGTACTGCCGACCGTCATGCTGCCCTGCCACAACTGAAGAAGCTCCTGAATGCATATCGCACGGAGGGAGGTTGGGACAAACTCTGAGCAGAAGAGGCTCTCAAAGACTGTCCAGAGTAGAGATTCCACATCGTGCACCTGGAGCATCAAGCTCCACCATCGGCCCGTAGCTGCGTGCAGTAGGCTCGCAGCGAGGATCACCATGAGGTCTGCTGGTGTCCTCACTAGCCCGAAAACGTGTACGACTGCCTCCAGCCAGTCCTCGGCTTCCTGGGGGTCCTTCTCCCAACAGAACCTAGGTGGTCGTTGGCACTGGAACTCATGCAGTGCGCTGAGGTGACATGCATCGTCAGTGGCTGGTGCAGGAAGCATCCGTGGCTCGGCGGGTAGAGCTATCGCCGGTGCCACTACTGACAAAGGGCCATGCACAGAGGCGTCGTCGCTCGGTGGGCTGTCGTCACGCTCGACTCTCGGAACCCAAGCTGGCTGCCGTCGTGGGGCCATCCTGAAAAGGAAACAGGTGTGTCACAGTCAGAGCAGTATACCTGGTGAGCTGATACAATGTAATCACAAAGAAAACTTGAAACACACATGCAATCAATGTTTTCGTGCATTAAGTCGGAAATCATAAGTCAGGGTCCTGGTGTACGGATACGTCGGCCGCTGCACCAACACTGGACTCCCTGGACTGATAACCACACTCAATACGCTAAACACTATTGCTTTATATAGAAAAGATCAGAGATCACGATAGAACCGAACTCCACTGATACCAATTTGTCACGACCCGTCCTCGGGGCCCATGCAGTGACTACGCCAAACCCGCCTTCCATAGGCCAGGGGCTAGCGACTATCACCAATGCGTAAATCCCGGTAAAAAGGGGAGGAATTTCCATTGTAAAGTAAACAAGAACCACAGAGTAAGAAAGAAGAAAAGTAAACACTAAGTGAAAACAGAGTACAACAGTAAGTGTGGAAAAGTAAGTGGGCCAGTATACAAACCCAAACTGAAAGTAAAGTACAACTCGAAAGGGGAAACAAGAACTGAAAAGTAATATCCACTACACCGAGCTGTCCACTGGAAATCCCACCTGAATGGTGGGTATAGATAGCTCCACTGCTCCTCGGGTCCAGCCGTCCGCTCCGAGCACGTCCCACCCAGTGGTCCACCTCCAGGTACCGTCCTACTCTGCAAGCCTCAACCACGATCAACGCTGTCCGTCGTCTGCAACCAACACAACGTAGTGCGGGCATAACCCGTGCAGGGTTGAGTATAAGCTACTCAGTAGGGACCCCAAGACCCCCGAAGGTCTCCCAAAATCCACAAAGGATAAACCACAAAGGAAAGATACAATCACGAAGTAACAACTGACACTGCTTAGGTATATTCCCATACATATACATAAGTCATTAATTCCAATACGCTCCACCCTCCGAGCCCAAGTACAACCCAGTCCACAAAGGAAAGTATTCGTATTCCACACAGGAAAGCAAAACGTAATCCACAAAGGATAGCACAACACAATCCACATAGGAAAACAAACAGGATTTAGCTCACACATGTATACTTCTTCGAAAGACGATAGAGATGATCACTGATCCATCTAAGTTGTCAGACCCACAAAGGATCGATAGGTACTAACCCCTGCAAAGACCCACACGGGATCGGACCCACACAGGATCTGTAGGCGCTGGCTCACACAGAACCGTTGAGCGCTGACCCACACAGGATTGGACCCACACAAGATCGATAGCACTGATCCACATAGGATCGCTGAGTGTTGTAGTCATCACTGTCGAATCCACTAAAGATCTTCGTACATTCGTCGTCGTCACAGTAGCAGTCGCAACCAACATTAGGGTTCCCACACACAGCATGCTCGTTCGGGAGGGTCCACTCCAAGAGTCGAGAGACTGATACATCAACTGACACATAGTCCTGATTTGATGTATCCAAAAGTTCCGTATCTTCAACAGGAACTCAACGTCGCAGACGGCGCGTCTATCGGACGCCCGGTCTGAGAGTTATTAGCTTTTTTGTTCCAGGGACCCGGTTGGTTTTTAAGGAAAAACCAACCCGACCATACTCCACCTGCGTCCAAACCTCAGGCGGAGTATTCCAAAAGATCCTTCTCACTAAGAGGAACTCAACAAAGTTGACGGCACATCATTCGGACGTCCGTAGCTCAAGATATGAGTGTTTCCGCTCTGAGGGCCCGGTTGGTTTCGTGTACGAACCATCCCGGTCGAACTCAAAGTATTCCGAAACCTTGAGTGCAATATACCTAAACAACCGTCTCATTCTAAGGATCGTGCCACCGCTAACGGCGCGTCTATCGGAGGTCAGTATCCCGAGTTATGGGCAATTGAACCCAAACAGTTCGAAAACGGGGGTTTTGGGCCCGGACCGACACGACCCGAAACCCCCCAGTTGGCCCGAACCGGGTCGACCTGCCTAGGAGAGGGTCGGCCCTGCCCGGCACGGCCCGGCCCGGCTAGGCGTGGCCCAGACCGGGCCGGCCCGGCGCGGCTGGGCTCTGCCCGGCCTGGCAGACCGGCCAGGCGCCGGACCGGCTGGGCACAGCGCGCCCAGCGTGCTGCCAGCTCGGCCTTCGGCCGAGCTGTTGGAAAAGGGGGGGGGGGGGCGCCTGCCCCCCTTGTGTAATCGCCCCCCCCCCAAATATATGTGGGGCTGTTGAGCCTACTGGGGGAATTTAATTCTCCCGGTATTCCCATTTCTGGCCGGCCCGACCTGGCCGACCGATTCCTTCTAAACGGGACCTGCGGTGGCCGGTCCCCTTCCAGCTCCGACACAGGCGGCCCGGAACCGGCCTCGGCCTTGTCGTCCGGCACGGTGCGACGGCACCGCGCCCCTCCGCCGCGGCCCCGCTCCGGCCGCGGCGCCTTCGATTTTCTTCGACGAGGCGCGGCGGCGTCGCGTTCTTAAACTTCATTCCACGGCGTGGCGCAACGGCGCCACACAATACTTGCCGTGTGATTCCCACATGGTGCGACAGCACCATGCCATTCTGTTCCATACGCAATGAAATCAAACATGAACATAGGAGGGGGGTTCAGCCGTGTTTGTGCGGTCCGACCCTCCTCTCGTTAATGATAACATCCAGTCGAAAATCCACAATAATAGATAAACTAGAATCATGAACGGAAATAATTAAATAAAATAATCCCCTACCTCGGATCAGGAACGATGTTCGTCAACGAGCCGCAGAAGACGAGCATCACGGAGGTTGGGTGTCTCGGGAGAACGTCAACGTTGCAAAGTGAGGATTCGAAGTCGTTGACGGCGATTTCGTCGCGGAAAACCGTCACGGAAGACACAACGCGGAAGAAGAACATCGCGTCACGGATATGGCGTCGCGGAAGAATCGTGTTCTTCGGTGGAGAAGTTCTTCGTTGAAGAACCGTGTTCTTCGCATTCTTCATCGAGGTTGAAGAAGAAGAAGACCGCTTCCCCAAATCCTCTCAAGGTGACAAAACTCTAACAAAAACAAAATAAGACCCATTCTTATTTTATTAACACAACAACTCTTTTGAATTTCAAGAGTTTGAAATTCAATAACCACACACAACTCACCTCATTAAACTTATTACATTAAAGTCATAAGTTATAACATAAGTTAACAAAAAATTAAAGTGGGAGTTGAGGGGGGTTTAGAGGATATGAAGAGGTGGGGTTCGTGTGGGCCCCACCACACTCATAACCTCCCAAGGGAGGTTGGGTGGTTACCCAACTTCAATCAAGAACTAACACTTAGAGTAAAATAATAAAAATTGTACTGTAATTATAAAATAAACTTACAAAATTTTTATTATCAACACTCGTGTAAACACAACTCCAGAACAGGAGTTCCGAAACAATTATCGGCGCTGTGGTTCCATCGGTGCCCTCGGAATTCAATTCCAGGCACCGGTTCAAAATTTAGAAAAATCCCGCTCATTCGTTCACTGAACGTACCCAAGCCAAACTTCAGAAATTGATTCCGGGCACACCGGGCCTCGGAATCACGTGCCGTCAGAAACCGCGCTCTTGTAAAAATCCAAAGAAAATTAAGAAAAAATTTTCCCTAGAATTTTATGGGTATTTACAGTGCGTATTTGGCGGGCGACGACAAAACGCGACGCAAGGGCAATTTGACGATCCCGCAGTGAAGAACGGAACCCGGGAGGAACAACAGCGCAGATGGGAAGGAAAACGGACCACCGGAGCGACTTTGTTGGACCGCGGGAGCTGCAGGCGGCGCGGGTCGCCGGCGTGCGGCCGAATAGGGCCGCAGCGGTGGCGGCGCCCCGCGGCACCCGAGCGCTCGGCCGCCCGGCCGAGCCGAGCCCGGCCTGTCTGACCGGCCGTGCCGCGCCCAGGATGGACCGGACCGGGTCCGGCCAGGTTGGACCGGGTCGGGTCGACCCGGTTCGGCCGACCTAGGGGAGGTCGGCCCGGGTCGGCCCGTGCCCGGACCCCCCGTCTTCGGACCATTTTCGGTCTTTTGCCAGTAACATGAGCTACGGGCCTCCGAACGACACGCCGTCAGAGGCAACGTTATCCTTGGATCGAGACGGTCATTTCGGTATATCGCACTCAAGGTTTCGGATTACTTTGGGTTCGTCTGGGTTGGTTCGTACATGAAACCAATCGGGCCCTCGGAGTGGAAACGCTAATATCTTGAGCTACGGACGTCCGATTGATGTTCCGTCAATATTGATGGATTCCTCTAAGGTAGACGGATATTTTGGCATACTCCGCTCGAGGTTTGGATGTAGTTGGAGTACGGTCGGTTTGGTTTTAACTTAAAAACAAATCGGGCCCCCGGGACAAAAAAGCCAATAACTTCCAGACCAGGCGTCCGATTGACGCGCCGTCTGTTGCATTGCGTTCCTGTTGACGATACAAAACTTTTGGCATCCTCCGCCTGAGTTTTGGATGCAGTTGGGTTATAGACGGGTTGGATTGTGCCCGAAATCCAACCGGGCCCCTGGAACAGAGAAAAATGATATCTTTCTGACCAGACGTCTGTTTGACGAACCGTCAGCGACGTTGGTGATCACGTTGAGAAACGATCCCGATGAGTATACCCTATTAGTGTTCAGGGTATAGTTGAGTTATGGCCGGGTTGGTTCGCACACGAAACCAACCGGGCCCCTGGGACGAAAAGGCTAGTAACTCACAGACCGTGCATCTGATTGACGCGTCGTCTGTTGCGTTGAGACCCCTATGACGAGGAGGTCCTTTGAGATACTTCTTCATGGGACTTTGATATACTTGGATTATCAACCTGTAGCTCGTGGAGTGGACCCTCCTAGAGACGAGCGAGCGGAGTACGAAGACCGTGTAGACGACTGAGACCTGACTGACTGCTTGACCGACTCGACTTGGAGTGAGTCGACTAGCCTAGTGGACAGAGCGCCCGGTATTTGGCGACAGACCCACGGCAGACAAATCGTCTGGTAGTTGGCAGCAGACCCGCGGTACTCGACCGGAGGAGTACCTCTATAGGTTATTAAGGAGAGCGTCCGGTATTTGGAGACAGACCCTCAGCGGACGGAGTGCCCAGTAGTTGGCCGTAGACCCGCGGTACTCGACAGGAGGAGTACTTCAGCAGTCTTAGGTTAGTGAGCGATACCTCGGAGTCGTGACAGGACCACTGTACACTCCAGAGACAGAGCTCTTCAGCAGTTACGGTTTCGTTAATGAAAATCCTGGTTTGAGATGAGACTTTTGACTTGTGTTTACCTCATGATTGAGATGGGTCACTTGCTAACTTAGGTATATGTATGGGCATATACCTGGGTAGTGGTTATCCGTTGATTTCACAATCCTTGTGTTTCCTCATGATTGAGATGGGTTACTTGATAACTTAGGTATATGTATGGGTATATACCTAAGTAGAGGTTATCTGATGAGATCTTATTTGTGGTTATCCATGTTGGATTATAGAGACCTTGAGGGTCTTGGGGTCCCAACTGAGTATCGTTATACTCACCCCTGCACGGGCTATGCCCGCACCTCGTTGTGTTGGTTGCAGACGACGAGCAGTGCGGACGGAGGTCGAGTGTTCGAGGACTGGACGGTACCCGGAGGTGGACTACAAGATGATTCAGTACCCGGAGGTGGACTACACAACAAGTCAGTACCCGTAGGTGGACTACACAACGAGATGACACACAGAGGAGGTTGACGGGCGAGAGCATGGAGGGGGCGATCTGTACCTACCCTTCAGGTAGGATCTGTGGTGGATGACCAGAAGTTGCGCTATCTGTACCTACCCTTCAGGTAGGATCCTAGGAGGATGACCCAGGAGCCGCTTCCGTCCTTACAGCGGTTATCTTTTCTATTGTACTTGTTCATTTGTAGTTGTACTTTCTTTTGAGTTTGTATTCTGGCCCATTTACTTTTCAGCACTTCTCTTGTACTTAGTGTTTACTTTTTTCTGCTTGCTTACTCTGTGGTCCTTGTTTTCTTTTATAAAGGAAATTCCTTTCCAGTTATCGGGATTTACGCCTTTGGTGCTAGTCGCCAGCCCCTGGCCTATGGAAGGCGGGATTGGCGTAGTCACGACACGGGCCCCGAGGATAGGTCGTGACAAATTGGTATCAGAGGAGTTCGGTTCTATCGCAGAACTTATAACTCGGATGTTTCTTTCTGTGAAGCAATAGTGTTAAGAGTACCGAGTGTGGTTTTCAGTTCAGGGAGTCCAGTGTTGGTGCGGGGGGCCGACATATCCATACACGAGGACCCTGACAACTGATTTCCGACGTTGTGCACGAAAACACTGATTGTGTGGGTGTTTTCCAGAAGTTTTATTTAAATGTCAGCTCAAACCAGGTCAAATCACCATGGATAATCTTTTGAAAGTGTCACGTTGTTTCTTTCAGGATGCCTCCCCGTGGACGACCAACTAGAGCCCCGAGAGTGTTACGTACTGACAGCCCGCCGAGCGACGAGGCCTCAGTACAGGGCCCTATCCCAGTTGAGGCACCAGCGGAGGCACCAGTAGTACTACTACCCGTCGGGCCACTGATGCCACCCGCTCCAGCAGCAGAGGGTGCATGTCTCTTGAGCACACTGCATGAGTTCCAGCTCTAGAGGCCACCCAGGTTCCACAGAGGGACGGACCCGCAGGCTGCTGAGGAATGGCTGGAGGCTGTGGTGAGAGTCTTCAGGCTAGTATGGACGCTGACAGATTTCATGGTGATCCTTGCTACCAGCCTTCTTCAGGAAGCAGCAGGTAGATGTTGGAGCCTGATGCTTCAGATGCATGACGAGGTGACACTTCTATGGGTAGACTTCGAGAGCCTGTTCCGGGCAGAGTTTGTACCATCCACCCTTCGTGCGGTGCATATACATGAGCTACTTCTGCTACGGCAGGGCAGCATGTCAGTGGCGCAGTACTCAGCGAGATTCATAGACCTCTCACGCTACTCCACATATATGGTACGAGACCCGTTCTTCAGGGCCCGAACCTTCGAGCAGGGGCTCAGGCGACAGATTAGAGCTTCTGTTGTTTCTCACAGCATTCCGACGCAGACAGGGGTGTTGGAGAGAGCTCTCTTAGTGGAGAGTTTCCTTGCTGGGCAGTCTTCAGCAGTAGGACCCACCACTAGACGGCTTGCAGCAGAGTCTTCTGCAGCAGGCAGTAGACAGATGACGCAGAAGTCCAAGAGGACCAGACCTACCGATGGCCGACTGCACGACTCAGGTTCAGTTGTGCGGGGAAATCAGGGTGGAGTCAGAGCCAGACGTGCGGAGAGTGGACAGTGTTACTCCTGCGGCGAAATTGGTCACATGGCACGTGACTGTCCGACCCGCCATGCAGATGACCAGCAGTTAAATGAAGAACCTCCGAGTCCAAGGTAGAGGTTCGATCAGGGCAGACCGCAAGGAGCAGGTGGCCATGGCAGAGGAGCTGGTCGTGCAGCTGGAGGTGGACGACGCTTCGTGATGTTTCCACCACCACCACCAGGAGGCCCACCCCGACCGCAGGGGACAGGAGGACATGGGAGAGCTCAGCTTCAGGCAGCTGAGGCCTATGGTCATGGAGCTCCGGATGAAGATGGATCGGAGCGGGACTAGCTTCCGACCTGGAGGCTATTAATCTCATTGCTTCTAGTTTTGTTGATGTTTGTCTGTAGTTGCATTGTGTCTTTATACTATGAGCTGCAATAATGAAAAGACACTTATCATGTAAAGTTTTATTTACTGTCCTTTTTTTTATTGATACTGAGTGGTCCCGGTTAAGACTGTTGACATGACCCTCACTTTCGAGTTTTCTACTAAAGGAGACCTAGTGACCACATATTGATGCCGACAGTGTGACTCGACCCTTGGAGGCGAGAGTGACAGTTGGATCTCTTAGTAGTTACATTGAGGCCTTACGACGTCATCCATTTCATGAATGCATCATTCATGTCAGGATTGACTGTATTAGGCAACGAATGTGGTTCGTCCAGGAGATGAGACCAGATTTCTCTTATCGGCAGAGAAGAAATCATAGCAGCTCTTATGAGACTAGAGATGGCCCAGGTCATTCAAAAGAGGATTAGGACGCCACTGGGCCGACAAAAGCCTTATGCTGATAGGATTTGGAGGCCTCTAGAGTTAGAGTATGACGATCACGTCCTTAGAAGGGTCTCACCTCGACGAGGTTTATGGAGATGTGGCCAGGGAGGCAAGTAATCTCCGAGGTTCAACGGACCTTTCTAGGTCCTCATCTGGGTATGTGAGGTGGTTTACCACTTGACCCATCCACTTCAGTTGCACTAGGTGCACGATGTTTTCCACCTATCCCAACTGAGGAGATACGTGCTCGACCCTCCGCATATCATCGACCATGATGAGTTGGACGGTGGCGATGAGGTGACTTCTACGGAGGTTCCTCTGGGGATCGAGGATCAACAGGAGCGGATCCTAGGAGGACGATTGATTCCTCTTGTGCACATTCTTTGGAAGCACGAGAACCTCCAGGTGAGCACATGAGAGTGGAAGGCTCAGATGTGTGCTCAGTACCACCTTTGTATCCCTAAGTTTGTGGTGAAGCTTTACGGGGACGTAAAGCCTTGTGGTGGGAGTAATGTAAAGACCCGGGAATTCCATGGAATTTTTTTTCTTAATTTTCTTTGGAATTTTACAAGACCTAAGTTTCTGACGGCACCTGATTCCGAGGCCCGGTGTGCCCGGAAACATTTTCCGAAGTTTGGCTCGGCTACGTTCAGTGAACGGACGAGCGAGTTTTTCTAACTTTTGAACCAGTGCTTGGAATCGAATTCTGAGGGCACCGATGGAATCGAAGCGCCGGTAATTGCTTAGAAACACCTCTTCTGGAGTTGCGTTTGCTCGGGTGTGGTTTTTAATTTTTGGGCTTAAAGTTAAGGAAATAAAATAAATTGTTCGACAAACTTTATTTTATTTCACTTAAGCCGCTAGGAAGCCACTTAAAGCCACTTAAAGCAGCATAAGCTGAGTCGATGCAGATAGGGTGCTATCCAGAAATATCCTACCCTCTTGGTAGGATATTTGGGACATGGGGCCCGCACGAGTCCCACCGTTTCTTTTCCTCTAAGTAATGCACCCACGAAAACCCGTCATTATGAAAGTCAACTGATGCGTTTTCTTAATTTCTTAACGCACCAATTAATTGGGCGGGTTTCTTCGTTGAATTAATTGGGTGGATTATTTCGTTGAATTAATTCTACGAATTAATGGGTCGTTACTTATCTCTTTTTCGTTTCTTAACCGGTTTTAAATCTGTTGGCGTAGTAATAAAATAAGACCAACACCACATCTTGAGGATTACACGTAGGGAGGCTTTTGACAGAACTCATGTGCCTTCACCCTTTTTCGCGAAGAACGTGAAGAACGCGAAGAACGCGAAGAACGCCGGCCTCCGACGAAGAACGTCGAACCGCGGAAATCGATGACGCGACGCCGTGTGCCGCGATGCCGACGTTTCCTCTTCCACGATGTTCTTCTGTGACGTTTCTTTCGTCCGCAACGAAATCTTCGATCTTTTGTTTGAGGTAATAGATTTCGGGTTTCTTTTTTAAACTCGTTTGTGGATTTTAACAACGCACGGATTTAATTATTAAAATTAAATATGTTGTTCTTGAACCACAGAGTTCATCTACGCGCACTGTATTCTGTGACGACGCGACGCCCTTCCGCGACGACGCGACGATCACCTCCTTCCGCGACGATCAAATCCGCAAAGAACCCACGTGCGATGACATGACGAGGTAGGGGTTTTTGTGAATATTTTATATTCCCGTGAATGTTTCTTTAAAAATTAAAGAACCGGATTTATATGAACAATTCTAATTTATTAAAAATGTTGTTTCATGTGTTGAATAATTCTCTCATTGTTTTTAACTAACACGGAGGGTGCCGGCCAAACGACCACGGCCCGACAACCCTCCGTTGTTCTTCGTGGTTGTGCGGATTTGGAGGGCAATGACAAAATGCAACGCAAGGGAAATTTGATGATCCCGCAGTGAATAACTGAACCCGAGAGGGTCAACGGCGCAAATGGGAAGGAAAACGGACCACCGGTGCGACTATGGTGGCCCGCGGAAGCTGCCGGCGGCGCCCCGACGCGCCGCCGGACAGGGCCGTCGCGGCTGAAGCCGCGGCACCGGCGGCCAGCAGACCCGCGCCCGTGCGGGTCCAGCTCGCCCGCACGGGACGCGGCAGAAGTCGCGTCCGCTTGACAGCGTGGCCCTTCGAGGGTCGCGGCACCTCCAAACCGTGGGGGCGGCGCCCCGCGGCCCCCGAGCGCTCGGCCGCTCGGCCGAGCTGAGCCAGGCCGGTCCGACCGGCCGGGCCGTGCCCAGGCCGGACCAGAGCGGGTCCGGCCGGGTTGGACCGGGTCGGGTCGACCAGGTTCGGCCGACCCAGGGGGTGGCGGAGGTCGGGCCGGGCCCAGACCCACCGTCTTCGGACTATTTTCGGTCATTTGCCTATAACTTGAGCTACGGGCCTCCGAACGACGCGCCGTCAGCGGAGAATAGATCCTTGGATCGATACAGTCGTTTCTTTATATTGCACTCAAGGTTTCAGATTACTTTGGGTTCGCCCGGGTTGGTTCGTACACGAAACCAACCAGGACCTCGGAGCAGAAACACTCATATCATGAGCTACGGACGTCCAATAGACGTGCCGTCGACTTTAATGGATTCCTATAAGGGAGACGGATCTTTTGGCTTACTCCGCTCGAGGTTTGGACGCAGTTGGAGTAAGCTCGGGTTGGTTTTAACTTAAAAACCAACAGGGCCCCCGGGATGAAAAGGCCAATAACTTCCAGACCGGGCGTCCGATTGACGTGCCGTCTGTTGCGTTGTGTTACTGTTGACGATATGGAACTTTTGGAATCCTCTGACCGAGTTTTGGTTGCATTTGGGTTATAGCCGTGTTGGATTGTGCACGAAATCCATCCGGGCCCATGGAACAGAGAAATATGATATCTTTTAGACCAAACGTCAGTTTGACGAACCGTCAGCGGCGTTGGTGACCACGTTGAGAAATGGTCCCTATGAGTATAACCTATGAGTGTTTGGGGTATAGTTGAGTTACAGCCAGGTTGGTTCGCACACGAAACCAACCGGGCCCCTGGGACGAAAAGGCTAGTAACTGACAGACCGTGCGTCCGATTGACGCGCTGTCTGTTGCGTTGAGACCCCTATGATGAGGCGGTCCTTTGAGATACATCTTCATGAGACTTTGAGATACTTGGAGTATTGACCTGTAGATCGTAGAGTGGACCCTCCCAGAGACGAGCGAGCGGAGTACGGAGACCGTGTAGACGACTGAGACCTAACGACTGCTTGACTGACTCGACTTGGAGTGAGTCGACTAACCCAGTGGACGGAGCGCCCGGTATTTTGCGGCAGACCCACGGTGGACGAAGCGCCTGGTAGTTGGCATCAGACCCGCGGTACTCGACCAGAGGAGTACCTCTATAGGCTATTAGAGAGAGCGCCCAGTATTTGGGGACAGACCCTCAGCGGACGGAGTGCCTGGTAGTTGGCCGCAGACCCGCGGTACTCGACAAGACGAGGACTTCAGTAGTCTTAGGTAAGTGAGAAATACCTCGGAGTCGTGACAGGACCACTGTACACTCCAGAGATGGATCTCTTCAACAGTTACGGTTTGGTTAATGAAAATTCGGGTTCGAGCTGAGACTTTTGATATGTGTTTACCTCATGATTGAGATGGGTCACTTGCTAACTTAGGTATATGTATGGGCATATACCTGGGTAGTGGTTATCCGTTGATTTCACAATCCTTATGTTTCCTCATGATTTATATGGGTTACTTGATAACTTAGGTATATTTATGGGCATATACCTAAGTAGAGGTTATCTGTTGAGATCTTCTTTGTGGTTATCCTTGTTGGTTTAGTGAGACCTTGAGGGTATTGGGGTCCCTACTGAGTATCGTTATACTCACCCCTGCATGGGCTATGCCCGCACCTCATTGTGTTGGTTGCAGACGACGGGCAGTGCTGACGGAGGCCGAGTGTTCGGGGACTGGACGGTACCCGGAGGTGGACTACACGATGAGTCAGTACCCGGAGGTGGACTACACTACGAGTCAGTACCCGGAGGTGGACTACATGACGAGACGACACACAGAGTAGGTTGACGGGCGAGAGCGTGGAGGAGGCGATCTGTACCTACCCTTCAGGTAGGATCCGTCGTGGATGACCAGGAGTTGCACCATCTGTACCTACCCTTCAGGTAGGATCCGAGGAGGACTACCCATGAGCCGCTTCCGTCCTTCTAGCTGTTATCTTTTCTGTTGTACTTGTTCAGTTGTAGTTGTACTTTCTTTTGGGTTTGTATTCTGGCCCATTTACTTTTCAGCACTTCTCTTGTACTTAGTGTTTACTTTTTTCCGCTTGCTTACTCTGTGGTGCTTTCTTTCTTTTATAAAGGCAATGCATTCCCAGTTATCGGGATTTATGCCTTTGGTGCTAGTCGCCAGCCCCTGGCCTATGGAAGGCGGGCTTGGGGTAGTCACGGAACGGGCCCCGAGGACGGGTCGTGACAGTTATAATGAATTTAATGACATTAATAATGATTTTATTACAATAATCATACTAATTGTTTAGAAAATATTATAATTCCCTTATTTCATTATATTTATCTTCCATTTTTAAACATTTGATCTAATATATATCAATATCAAATATTTAAAAAGTAATTGTGATTAAATAATTTGAAGAAATTTATTCAAATTTCTCATTAACAATAGATGAAAGTTTTCTCATGTAGTTTCTATATTCACATTACGAAAAAATATTTATGTGTTCTATTTTGAATTTATAAATTTTCTCAACAAATATTACTATTTTAAAAATCCATGTCAGGTCAAAATGACATGTAAATTTTTTTTTTGATTATATACTTGTTGTAACAATCAAAAAATATATTGTTGAATAATAAATTATGATGATCTATTTCCGACTCATCAATAATAAATGTACACATTATGTATGATCCATATTTCAATCTAATTTGGCCGATAGATTAAATTGTTCCCTCATTGGGATTGTATTTTTATGTTTGTTTTTCATTGCTGAATATATCAAAGAGTGACATTAACCAACTCTGTTGAGAGAAAATCCATGCATTCAAATTCTAATTATCATTTTAAAGAATATTGTTTAAGATAATTCTTACAAATCACATTAAAATTCGATTTGTACATTATAATTTTGATAGGATGACTATAGAGGCTTGAAATTTTACAACCAAATTGAACTTATTTGGTATGAATCTATCAAATTATGTAACTGTAAATATTAAGTTGAAATGAAATTCAACTCATAAAATTACATATAGTAGACATGGTTTTTAATAGAATTTAGATTCAAAACATATATATTCACCCATTTCAAAAAATAATTTAAATAACCACCATTATCCATTAGACATTCTTGGAAATGAAATAATATTTTAACAGCACATTTTCCACTATAAAAAATGATAAATATAATTAACAATTAATATAATTAATCTAAAAATGTTTAATTATTTTTTTTATATTTTAATTTATTAAATAAGTATTTGAATACAACTAATATAATTCCACATTAAATTAAAATATATTTTAGTTAAATTTGTACAAATTATTTTCTAAATATTTATAATTTTAATAAGTTAAAAAATAAATATGATAACAAATATGAATACTTGTCTAATATAATTTTATTTCTCCAATTGTTTTTAAATAATCATAGAACATTTTACCACATTTTTTAATATTATTGAATAATTACAAGAACATAATTTAAACAATACTGTTATTTAATGTTTTATTCCATCATAATTTTTAGACTGCTTCATCTAAATCTATGTAATTAACAAATTTTCTCTGATTTTTTCTATATAGATGATCTGTTAGTAGAAATCATCTATTCCAAATGAATATATAAGGACATTGAATAATTAAAATGTAAAAAATATATTCTTGGTTCAAATATGTAGTTATACTTTTACCATTTTTCTACAGATAAGAATAATTCCACAAATGGTGAAATCATTCATATTTCATAATAATATTATAGAAAATATAAATTAGTCATTTTAAAACACATCATATTCTGGAACATTGTTGGTCCTGATATATTTCAGCTAATCTATTAATAGATTCATGTATATGTTAATTTAATATCTACTATCCCTAGGTGTATATATTCATGTAAACCAACTATAAAAATGATTTCAGAAACACATCAATGAAAGAAAATTAAAAATTTTAAAGAAATATGGATAATTACAACGTGTATTCTGAATCTAAAAAAATAGTTAAATAAAAAATATTGTATTCACAATTTTACTTCATATTTTTTAGTTAATAATTTATCACTAAAATTATAAAAAAAATTTACATGCAACTACACCTCTATGATGTAATATTTCATCATTATTTATATTTCCTTCATCCTCATGCCATCTCATATTCCATTTCATTTCTTCTAAAAATTATTTTGATGTCATCAAATCACATGAATGTTTTATATAGTATTTAGTTATATATGTGATATAGATTAGCCTTTGTTATCAAACAATAAGGATGTACCACATTGTTTTTATTCTTCTAAATCTTCACTACTCTTCTAGAACATGAAATAATCTATAGTAGATGTATCAGTTTTAAAATATCAAAATAAAAAAAAGTCATATACTATTGACTCATTGTAAACATCATATTGAATTAATGAATTGTCATGTGGTATTTAATTTAAATGTTTTAAAATATATCAACCAATTATAATAAAAAATAAATACATTTATCTCCATGGAAATAATTTTATTTAAATATAATTTTTTTATTTTGTATATTCCTAGTATTATAGGGTACTTATGAATTTCATTTTCATGTTAACATGATCATATTTGTTATTATGATCAATTGTAAAATACTATTTTAGTTAATTCATTTCATCTTTAATTGTATTTTATGATTTTATGGATTGATAAGAAATGAGGAAACCAATCCGAATTAATAATCACATACCATACATTTTTGTTAATCAATTTCATTATATAAATAAACATGTTATATTTTATGATTCTATAAAAGATACTTTTTGGAATAATTTTTTATGTATATTATAAATCACTGCATCACTTATTAACCATGAATATCTAAAAAACTCGAAACATGGGCATTTAATATATCCCCTAAGATAATCATTAATGACTAAAAAATACCAAAAATATTGAAACTCCTTCTAAAACAAATTGATGTTTAGTTAAATGAATTACATCTGACTTATAAACACTCTAATTTGAATCATGAAATCAATAATGAATTTTATGATTATTAATGACAAAATATATGCTAATTCATTATTGAGATAATCATAATAATGAATTAAATAATTATTACACTTATAATTAAGGAAATTACTAATATGATATTTTTTGAAAAAGTAATATTAACCATAAAAACTATTATACTAGTTCTCTATTAGAATCAATAATCAATAAAATTATATGAATGCAAAAAATTATGTGAGGTAAATTTAATGTTTCAATAATCATCGAGGCTTTGATCAGTAATGTTTTATTTTATATATTTTATTTTGAATTTTTCTATATGTTAGAGGTGATATTTATATTATTAATTAGTTTAATGGTATGTATATTTTATGTATATTCTCATTGATGAAATAAGATTAGTACCATCATGTTTAAATTATGAATTATATTGATAAAATTAATATTTAAGGTGCTTAGAATGATATATTGAAGGTACATTTCAGGAAATATGATGAAATATTTATATACAAATAACTAATAGAATTTTTTTTATATTTTATTGGATGGGAGATAGTTAAATCATATTGTAATTATACATCATAAGAAGTAATGGTTTAATAAATTGGTGGATATACTGGTTTTTAAATATATTTCATATGATGTTCTAGGAATTTAATCACTCTATTTAATGAAACTATTTATATTTTATCAATATCACTATACTATTTTAGTTTGATGATAATGGAAGTGAATTAGGGGTCCATATTTTATAGTGGATTTGTGGGCCGAACAATTAGAGTGCTACAATGGGTTTCTTTAATATTGGGATTAAATGTTACTTCAAATTCTTATTCAGAGAATATCAATAGTGGATGAAATTGAAATGTAGTACTCAATAAACAACTAGAATTTCACATATGCGTGATGATCTATTTTCTATGGGATCCTGTTGCAAAAACTCTTCTTCCACGGGTCCTGTCGAAAATAGCCCGTTGTAGAAAACGACAACGCAGCTTAAATTTTTTGCGATGGCCCCATCGCAAAATATACTACATGCGATGAGAAGCGGTCCCATCACAAATAGATCTCCTATTAAATGCATTATATATATAGGAAACATTCATGATGGGCCCAATGAAAAAAGTATTTGTGATGGGTTGGAGTCCTGTCTGAAATAGTTTATATGTTATAATCCTATTTTTATGGTGTCGTCACAACAATGATTTAATGAAAATAAAGCAACATGTCCCAAAAAAAATTTATATCTATATATATAATATCTTTATGATGGGCCCCAATCGAAAATGGCCCCATCGCAAAGACATAATAAAATAAAAAATAATATAGTTATGATTAATGAAAAAATAATAATATTTTTGTTAAAATAAAAAAAAATTTAAAAACATATAATTCTCAATATCTGCAAAAACATAAAAAAATAAAACAATAAAAAAATAAAAAAATAAAAAATTTGTTATTAATGAAAAAAATAATATAAATCATATTAAAATAATAAAAATTAATTAATTTTCCCAATATTCAGGAAAACATATAAAAATCATAAAATATTATTATTATTATTTTTAATAAAATAAACTAACATTAACAATATATTACTAATAATAAATATTAAAATATTGAAAAACTAAAAAAAATATTTGCAACATTCACACCAATATAAAATAAAAAAATATAAATATTACATATTACAATAAATGATCAATTCAAATGTTTTTAACATAAAAGAAATATAACTGGGGGATTCTAGAGGTGCTGGATGAGCTAGATGAGATGGTGGAGAAAACTCTATCCCTAAATTATGAGTCAGACTATGCATGTACTCCATCTGCTTGTTCTACTACTGATTACATCAACACATGTCCTCCTCGTGATGTTGCTTCTGCTACTACCATCACCCCATGATGTTTTTGTGCTGCTGCTGCTAGTTCTGATGACGCATCTCTTCCTACTTCTTCTGTGCACTCTCTGTAAGCTCAGTTTCAACACACAACTGCTCTTGATATTATGAGCTAGAAGATGTTGCCTCTTCCTGAGCTCCTCTCTAGATGGATGCTGACTGTAACAGCCCGAGATTTTATTCTTTTTTATTTTACTAATGTCTTGTGTTATACGATACACCAAAAGGAGCTTGCACAACACGCATCCTTGACTTGCCTTGCATTACACGCAATCACAACCTTCCTCGATAGCGTGTGTGGTACGTAATCCTGAGTTTCACGAAACAATGATATGCTATTAAAATATTATTAAAACTAGCCGTTATGAATAGTAATAACCACTTTTTAAATTTTAGAAATTTTAACTCTCAAAATGGACTTCATTTTTGGATTCGGAGTATCGAATTTAGCCTAAGGTGAAATTTTGGTACTTTTCGGATAACTTTCATATTCTGATGAATAGTGAACATTACTAAATTATAATTAAAAACAACTTTTTTAATCGAAATAATTAATAGTGATAAATCATTAATTTGAGTGGTTTTAAAGTATATTTAGAATATATTTTTACAATTTAATACAATGTTGTTCATTGGATGTAATTTCACATTTAAACTAGACATAAACAAGTGTCAATCTTTTGATAGATATTGTTTCTTAAAAACACGCTATTTGTTTTAACAGCGGGATTTAATTATAAAATTAATTAATGCAACTTTTATGATATGAATTTTGTAAAATAGACTTCATTTTTGAATTCGGAATATGAAATATAGCTTGGGATGAAATTTTGGCATTGTTCTGAAAAACATCAATTTTTGATGAATAGTGAAACTACTAAGTGGTAGGTTAAAAACTGAATTTTGCATAAAACTTAATTTTACCGCTTCTGTGAATGGAATTTCGAAAATCCGAGAGACACGGTTAATATCAAGGACTAAAATGTGGTTCAATGAGATGAAAATAATTTTTTGGTGAATAGTAACTTTTTACTTTTTTTACCATGGTTAATAGTAAATAGGGTAACTAAGGGTAAATATGATATTAATATTACCCTAACACATGTCCTAATTCTATTGGACAAGTGTAATTCGACCAAAAACAAACTTAGGAATAAAATATGACCATTTAGGCCCACTTGGATTAGATCAGGACATTTATTATTAATTTATTTAAAGAAGGGTTAAAATAGTTAAAATCAAAGTTTAATAAGTAAATCATTTTTAATATGGGGTTATACATAAGATAAATTCGACTATAAATATTCATTAGAAAGCTACAAAGATTTCCTACATGATGGTATTTTATTTGTAATTTTTAGACATCAAATAATATAATTTATGTATGACACAAAGATGATGCAGTAATTATCTTATTAATGAAATATTGACATAATTGATAATATAAATATCAAAATAAATCTAATTTAAGACTTTTTATGAATTCCACTAATTTTCTAGGTTACTATGATATATTAGTGTTGATTTAATCAACTTGGTTCGAACATATAATTCTGTTATGACTTTCACAAAAATCATATATCAAATAGTGTCAAAATTGACACAAAATAGTTTTTAAATCAAATATTATATTATTAATTGTTATTTTATTCCTAAAAATCTAAGGTTCTGCCAAATGACTTAGATAAGTATATATGTATTAATAATATACAATTTGGGGTTCGTTTGGCATGTTATAGTAAGTTTATTAACCATATAGTGAAAGTAAACAAAAAGACAAGGTAAAAGTTAAATTATTTAACTTAGAGTTAAATCTAATTGATAAGGTTAACATAATACCCTAAACTTGTCTAAATCCTATTGGTTGATAGGATTTCGACCCATCCACACTTTAGCTTCGAAATAAGACCCTTTGGAACCATTATAATCCGATTTTGACATTAATATAAAATAATATTTTGAGATATTCCTAAGGTGCCCCTCTCCTCCCCTATAAAAGGACACCTCCTCCCCCTCCTCCTCACACCAATTTGAGCACTCAAGCTCGGTCAACCCCTGCCAAAATCTCATCACCACTTCCCTAGCAACATCCTAGAGGTTCTGGTCTTCGTCAAAGACCAATTTTAGTGCCCTAAGAGGAGGTCTCAAAGAGGCACTTCAAAGAAGAGGTAATTACCGTTACCAATTCTTTCATCTTCATTTCTTCTTCCACTTCTTCTTCTTAGGTTGTTTCATTATGAAGTAATAACATCAGTATCACTCATATACTGATATGTTATTATAAGTATGAAACAACCCTATTTCACCATCTATCCATCCTACGAAAAAAGAAATCACCGCGCGTGCGTACGTACGGAATATCGTCTCCACGCCGTGGTGTAATCTATTTTCCACCATCACCTTACATGGATGGGTATAATGGTGTAAAGAATAACTATACATAGTTATTACAACATCATATTGATTCTGATATATTGTATAATCCACTCCAATTCAATTCAATATTTATAGAAATGATATCATCGCTCGTGCGTACATACGGAATACCGTCTCCACGACGCGATGAGATTCATTCTCCATGTTAACCATTTAAGAATGATTATAATGTATATATAAGAAATAATAATGAAATATATGACATTATAAAGCTACTGGATTTATGTATATATATATACATATGTATGTCATCTACTTACTTCCATTTCAAGACAATAAGGAAAGGAAAACAGCGTTCATGCGTACGTACGGACTACCGTCTCCATGAACGGTGTTTTTCATTTTATTTATCTACCTATTATATATATATATATACTGAATATATATGATATATAAATCATATTTTATATTCTGGAAGTAAGTAAATCATGATATAAGTAATAATGATGTCAAGAACAACAAGTCAAAACACCTACGATAAATGAAACGATTTTACCCAAAACACTTCTTTAACATGGAATTTACAAAAGAACGGGTAATATAATGTCATAAGTGAACCATATATGATATCATAACAATGAATATGATTCCGTAATAATTCAATAACATGATTTAAATCATTATACAGGAGGTTCGGACACTTACAAAGCATGTCGGACCTAAGGTAAGGGAAATATCACAATCTCATTTTTATCCGAGATTGTTTATTCGTAAGTATTTACTGGGGTGTATTTTATCATCCACATCCATGTTCCCTCAATATGTAATATTGTTTCCATCCACTTAAAATAGTTTAAATCCAATTTTACCCTTCGGTGAGTTTTTAGTAAAGAATATGAAAGGAATCTTTTGTCGTTTTTTTATACGAGGTACTTTTTGACTTTTCCGACAAAAGTACGAAGAATGTTTTTTTAAACTTATACGGAACGAACGGATTTTTACGGTTTTATAAAGCCTTATTTTCATGAACCTTCCTCCAAAATATTTCATGACTATTTTCAATAAAATCTTCTTCTTTTAAAATTGCATGATGTTTTGTGAAAGGAAATTGATTTTGAAGAAAAAAGGATATTTTCCTCAAGAATTCAATTCAAGTGTTTTATCAAAATTATTTTTCATCTAAGATAATAAAGGGTTCTGTTCCTATCCATATTTTTACATTGATTTGACTATGTTGTGATGGAATTATGTTTATGAATTCCTTTATCTTATATGAATGGTTTTATGATGTCATGTTGTTTAAGAATCCCATTTTTATTACATGGGTTATGCAATGATGTATGATTTATGATTTGGTGGCACACATAAGAAAGGATTCATTAAGAGATGGGTGGGACTTATATCTCCCTCCAATGCATTGGGTAAAGATTTTATATCTCATGTGATAGACATGGCTGGAATGGTAGGTTATATCGGTTCAGTGAAACAGGACTGAAACGAGGATTACTCGATTCAGAAAGGGACTTTGTCCACTAAGATAGACTTGGCAATGAGTCTTGACTAACAAGAAATGATTCTATATGATTATATGTGTATGCCACAATGAGTAATGTTTTAAGTTATGATTTCATTTCACTACTATGATTTATCCCATGTTATTATGCTCTCTTTTGCAGGTTAAGATTTCCAAAAATGTTATGTTCTTATGAAAATTATGTGATTGAGATTTCTTTTGTTTACCCTTACTGAGCATTTGAGCTCACCCTTTTATGTTTCGTTTTCCCCAGGATATAAAGAAAGGTTTTAGGTAGAAAAAAGAAGAAGATCTTTATGGGTGATATTGAAGATCTTTCACCACGATTAGAAGATTACGTTCCGAGTTTCCAAAGACACTAAACTATTACGGTCCTTGTGTGTGTGTTTTTGTTATGTACTAAGTATTCCGAAAAAGTAATGTAATGTCCATGTACGTCAGGCTTCGGGCCATTACAGTTGGTATCAGAGGAAAGGTTTAGTCAACCTTTGGAAACTAGGATGCGAAAACGTTAGTGAGATCCCTAGAGATATTTCTAAGGTATGTCTAGGGATGTCCCTAGGGATAAGTATACGTATAGGTTATAGTAATAGAATTACGCTAACGATCATAGAATTAAACCTAAGATGTTGGATATTGAAGGTACTCCCCCTTTATTATGTTGTTCTCCCTAGCTTGATTTTTGCCTCTCACACTATTCTTTTTGGGTTTTAGACGATGGCTGGAACCCGAAGGAACCGTGTTGATCAATGCAATGGACAATGCAATGATTGCCCTCCTGAACAAACAAATGTTATGGGAAATGGAGTGCAAAATCTTATTTCTATACTTACACAAGCTATGAATCATTCTGGACTTCCAAATGAGCAGAGAAGGGAACAATATTCTATTGAGTCCTTCATGAGGCAACGTACACCTTCATTCAGTGGGTCTACTAATCCATTAGTTGCTGAACAATGGATTAGTACTACTGAAAAGATATTTTCAGTTCTTCAATGTTCTGAACATGATAAAGTCATCTTAGCAGTATATCGTTTGGAAGGTGAAGCTGATCAATGGTGGAATCTTATCAAGAATACGAGGCCAAGAGATGAAATTGAGTCCATGGAATGGGACGAGTTCACGAACTTGTTTTTCAGTAAGTACTTCCCTCGTATTCTTCGAACAAAGATGGAGAAAGAGTTTCTTGAAGTGAAGAAAAGGGACGATGAATCTGTTGGTACCTATGAAGCAAATTTTACAATACTTGCAAGGTATTCTTCTGGAATTATCATCCAACCTGAAAGTAAAGTTGATCGATTTTTCAGTGGCTTAAAACCAAGTCTTCGAAGGGCATTAGCTATAAGAGACTTCAGTAGCTATGAAGAAATTTTGCGTTGTGCTATCAAGGTAGAAATGGAAGTTGGTGTTACATATACATCTCATGGTTTTGACAAGAAACAAAAGAGGGAGTTCAAGGAGAAATCTCAGAATAATGATGAAAAGAAGATGAATGTTTCCTTATGCACAAAGTGTGGAAAGAAGCATGGTGTAGATTGTCTTAAAGGGACTAGAAAATGTTTTAAGTGTGGAAAAGAAGGTCATCGAGCAGCTGAGTGTCGAAGTAATGGAAAAAGGGTTTCTAATGATGTGAATAAATCAAACACTGTAGAGAACACACCGCCAACACTTCAATGCTTCAAGTGCAAGGAAATGGGGCATTATGCTAATAATTGCCCTAATCCAAGGGTTAGTGATGATCAACATGAGCAACCACTGAAGGGAAAGGACAAAGGGAAATCACATGCGATCACAATTGGCAATGTCGAATATGACAACGATGTGGTGGAATGATTAAGTGTTTATGTAATGGGATTCCAAAATAATGTTGTATCATTGAGTATTGCAATATTTATTGATGTGGTATTCAAAGTAGAAATAAGATGATATGCGCATAATGAAGACGAGAAAATGAAATGTTTAATAGTATTCATGAGCTCGTGATTGATATAAGGAATAAGTGATATCATGGTTTGAGTATATAGAATTTTGAGGATTTTGGTATGTGGAAAGTGTTAACTTTTAACTGCACTCATGTTTTCACTAAGGTATTCAAGAGAATACACGATTAAGGACTTTGAATGTTTGGAATGTGACCAACAACACATATCTTATGATATGTGGGGATCAACGACAGTATTAAATCTCTGGTAATCGATGTCACTATATTATGAGAGTGGACTGCAGTATTATGTATAAGCCTAAAGATTAGACTGGATTATGTTGGACATAAGTTAGTATTGTTTAAGGATAGAAGATGGGATGTTATAGTAACGTAGTTTTAGAAAAAGGGACAACCTGCCGGACGGGCGACATCCCATCGCTTCGGACAAGGCTGTAGGAATCGAACCCACAACCGAAGTGCGACTGGCCTTTATCGCCTACCACTAGCCTACAGGAAGTCCCTGTTTAGTAGAAACTAGTTTTATTATATTAAGCAGTATGATATATGAAGTATAAGTCCATTTTAGGAACCATATGTGATTAATCTCACTATAGAATGACTTATGTATATTTAATAACTTTTTCTAACCTTTTTTTTGAGACAGATGGAATGACCCATCATTCTATCACATAATCTGCTAACACTTCACAAATAACAAATTCAACATCATTTATTTAAGAGATGAAGTAGAAATTGTTCAAGGCACGAACAAAAGTGAGATTGTACCAAAATAAAGTAAGTATTTATTTTAAGCAAATTTTCAACTTTAGGGAAATGATCTTGAAAACCAAAAATGTTGTCCTAGTGATCTTATACCTGATGAATCAGATGGTACCTTATATCATCACAAATCTATGGATTTGTGATTACTGGCTTTTCCATAGCCATGTTCTCTACAACTCTCCATCAGAACATGATGGTTAGATTTCTCTTCCATATCCATATTTTCACCTATGTGGAAACCCAGTGATTAGTTTATTTGGGTAATCGTTACATTTCATACTTTAGTTTTTAAAGCCAAGTTTTGGTATTCCCTTTTACGATGTGGGTTTCTATTAAAGAAACTTTCGAATAGTCAACCATTTATAACCCCGACGAATTTCGAGGGCGAAATTCATTTTAAGGGGGGTAGAATGTAACAGCCCGAGATTTTATTCTTTTTTATTTTATTAATGTCTTGTGTTATACGCTACACCAAAAGGAGCTTGCACAACACGCATCCTTGACTTGCCTTTCATTACACGCAATCGCAACCTTCCTCGATAGCGTGTGTGGTACGTAATCCTGAGTTTCACGAAACAATGATATGCTATTAAAATATTATTAAAACTAGCCGTTATGAATAGTAATAACCACTTTTTAAATTATAGAAATTTTAACTCTCAAAATGGACTACATTTTTGGGTTCGGAGTATCGAATTTAGCCTAAGGTGAAATTTTGGTACTTTTCGGATAACTTTCATATTCTGATGAATAGTGAAAATTACTAAATTATAATTAAAAACAACTTTTTTAATCGAAATAATTAATAGTGATAAATCATTAATATGAGTGGTTTTAAAGTATATTTAGAATATATTTTTACAATTTAATACAATGTTGGTCATTGGATGTAATTTCACATTTAAACTAGACATAAACAAGTGTCAATCTTTTGATAGATATTGTTTCTTAAAAACACGCTATTTGTTTTAACAGAGGGATTTAATTATAAAATTAATTAATGAAACTTTTATGTTATGAATTTTTTAAAATAGACTTCATTTTTGAATTCAGAATATGAAATATAGCTTGGGATGAAATTTTGGCATTGTTCTGAAAAACATCATTTTTTGATGAATAGTGAAACTACTAAGTGGTAGGTTAAAAACTGAATTTTGCATAAAACTTAATTTTACCGCTTCTGTGAATGGAATTTCGAAAATCCGAGAGACACGGTTAATATCAAGGACTAAAATGTGGTTCAATGAGATGAAAATAATTTTTTGGTGAATAGTAACTTTTTACTTTTTTTACCACGGTTAATAGTAAATAGGGTAACTAAGGGTAAATATGATATTAATATTACCCTAACACATGTCCTAATTCTATTGGACAAGTGTAATTCGACCAAAAACAAACTTAGGAATAAAATATGACCATTTAGGCCCACTTGGATTAGATTAGGACATTTATTATTAATTTATTTAAAGAAGGGTTAAAATAGTTAAAATCAAAGTTTAATAAGTAAATCATTTTTAATATGGGGTTATACATAAGATAAATTCGACTATAAATATTCATTAGAAAGATAAAACGATTTCCTACATGATGGTAGTTTATTTGTAATTTTTAGACATCAAATAATATAATTTATTTATGACACAAAGATGATGCAGTAATTATCTTATTAATGAAATATTGACATAATTGATAATATAAATACCAAAATAAATGTAATTTAAGACTTTTTATTAATTCCACTAATTTTCTAGGTTACTATGATATATTAGTGTTGATTTAATCAACTTGGTTAGAACATATAATTCTGTTATGACTTTCACAAAAATCATATATCAAATAGTGTCAAAATTGACACAAAATAGTTTTTAAATCAAATATTATATTATTAATTGTTATTTTATTCCTAAAAATCTAAGGTTCGGCCAAATGACTTAGATAAGGATATATGTATTAATAATATACAATTTGGGGTTCGTTTGCCATGTTATAGTAAGTTTATTAACCATATAGTGAAAGAAAACAAAAAGACACGGTAAAAGATAAATTATTTAACTTAGAGTTAAATCTAATTTATAAGGTTAAAATAATACCCTAAACTTGTCTAAATCCTATTGGTTGATAGGATTTCTACCCATCCCCACTTTAGCTTCGAAATAAGACCCTTTGGAACCATTATAATCCGATTTTGACATTAATATAAAATAATATTTTGAGATATTCCTAAGGTGCCCCTCTCCTCCCCTATAAAAGGACACCTCCTCCCCCTCCTCCTCACACCAATTTGAGCACTCATGCTCGGCCAACCCCTGCCAAAATCTCTTCTCCACTTCCCTAGCAACATCCTAGAGGTTCTGGTCTTCCTCAAAGACCAATTTTAGTGCCCTAAGAGGAGGTCTCAAAGAGGCACTTCAAAGAAGAGGTAATTACCGTTACCAATTCTTTCATCTTTATTTCTTCTTCCACTTCTTCTTCTTAGGTTGTTTCATTATGAAGTAATAACATCAGTATCACTCATATACTGATATGTTATTATAAGTATGAAACAACCCTATTTCACCATCTATCCATCCTACGAAAAAAGAAATCACCGCACGTGCGTACGTACGGAATACCGTCTCCACGCCGTGGTGTAATCTATTTTCCACCACCACCTTACATGGATGGGTATAATGGTGTAAAGAATAACTATACATAGTTATTACAACATCATATTGATTCTGATATATTGTATAATCCACTCCAATTCAATTCAATATTTATAGAAATGATATCATCGCTCGTGCGTACGTACGGAATACCGTCTCCACGACGCGATGAGATTCATTCTCCATGTTAACCATTTAAGAATGATTATAATGTATATATAAGAAATAATAATAAAATATATGACATTATAAAGCTACTGGATTTATGTATATATATACATATGTATGTCATCTACTTACTTCCATTTCAAGACAATAAGGAAAGGAAAACAGCGTTCATGCGTACGTACGGACTACCGTCTCCATGAACGGTGTTTTTCATTTTATTTATCTACCTATTATATATATATATACTGAATATATATGATATATAAATCATATTTTATATTCTGGAAGTAAGTAAATCATGATATAAGTAATAATGATGTCAAGAACAACAAGTCAAAACACCTACGATAAATGAAACGATTTTACCCAAAACACTTCTTTAACATGGAATTTACAAAAGAACGGGTAATATAATGTCATAAGTGAACCATATATGATATCATAACAATGAATATGATTCTTTAATAAGTCAATAACATGATTTAAATCATTATATAGGAGGTTCGGACACATACAAATCCAGTCGGACCTAAGGTAAGGGAAATATCACAATCTCATTTTTATCCGAGATTGTTTATTCGTAAGTATTTACTAGGGTGTATTTTATCATCCACATCCATGTTCCCTCCATATGTAATATTGTTTCAATCCACTTAAAATAGTTTAAATCCAATTTTACCCTTTGGTGAGTTTTTAGTAAAGAATATGAAAGGAATCTTTTGTCGTTTTTTTTATACGAGGTACTTTTTGACTTTTCCGACAAAAGTACGAAGAATGTTTTTTTTAACTTATACGGAACGAACGGATTTTTACGGTTTTATAAATCCATATTTTCATGAACCTTCCTCCAAAATATTTCATGACTATTTTCAATAAAATCTTCTTCTTTTAAAATTGCATGATGTTTTGTGAAAAGAAATTGATTTTGAAGAAAAAAGGATATTTTCCTCAAGAATTCAATTCAAGTGTTTTATCAAAATTATTTTTCATCTAAGATAATAAAGGGTTCTGTTCCTATCCATATTTTTACATTGATTTGACTATGTTGTGATGGAATTGTGTTTATGAATTCCTTTATCTTATATGAATGGTTTTATGATGTCATGTTGTTTAAGAATCCCATTTTTATTACATGGGTTATGCAATTATGTATGATTTATGATTTGGTGGCACACATAAGAAAGGATTCATTAAGAGATGGGTGGGACCTATATCTCCCTCCAATGCATTGGGTAAAGATTTTATATCTCATGAGATAGACATGGCTGGAATGGTAGGTTATACCGGTTCAGTGAAACAGGACTGAAACCAGGATTACTCGATTTAGAAAGGGACTTTGTCCACTAAGATAGTCTTGGCAATGAGTCTTGACTAACAAGAAATGATTCTCTATGATTATGTGTGTATGCCACAATGAGTAATGTTTTAAGTTATGATTTCATTTCACTACTATGATTTATCCCATGTTATTATGCTCTCTTTTGCAGGTTAAGATTTCCAAAAATGTTATGTTCTTATGAAAATTATGTGATTGATATTTCTTTTGTTTACCCTTACTGAGCATTTGAGCTCACCCTTTTATGTTTCCTTTTCCCCAGGATATAAATAAAGGTTTTAGGTAGGAAAAAAAGAAGATCTTTATGGGAGATATTGAAGATCTTTCACCACGATTAGAAGATTACATTCCGAGTTTCCAAAGACACTAAACTATTACGGTCCTTGTGTGTGTGTTTTTGTTATGTACTAAGTATTCCGAAAAAGTAATGTAATGTCCATGTACGTCAGGCTTCGGGCCGTTACACTGACATCCCATCAGAACCATAATAAGTCCCATTAGTCAAATGAGATCTGATACCAACCACTTATCCCTTCTTGAAGGCATACTCTATCGCCTGCATCCATACTGACTCAACGAAATGGTGGGCACTAGTCTAATCAGTCATCTTGGCCTGAATCTCAACCCATTTCTAAGAGGTCACTGCCTCATATGACACAGTCAGTTTCAATTTTAAATTAAAATATTGATAGTATTATATGCAGTTACTTTTCAAAGAGAAAAATTAGAATACTAACTATAGTTTGACGTTGGCGGTCACCTCTAAACTCTCCAGTGGAAGGATCCTTGTACATCCTCTGATAAATGTCATACATCGTAATATCAGGATGCTCGATTGCCTATATGAATATAGAATAAACTATTTATACTTAATGTTTTATTAAATATTTAAAAAAGATACTTACCATATTATCTCTATGTGTAAGGAATGTACGACTACTAGATCGATGTTTCACCACATGTCTCCCTCAGTTCTATCGGCATAAAAATGATCGCCTCTGAAATCCACCACTCAACTAGTGTGAAATAATCCATCCCAAATGTGAGATAAAATGTACTCTAGTTGTCGGGCTCTACATGACTCATAAAATATTGTCACTCTTGATTTTTTAATGGTTCTTCTTCTCAAATATTGAAAAAACTGATAGAAACATTCTTGCATAGAAAACTAACATGCCTCTTGGATAGCGTCACGCATGATATAATCGATAGGATATCATACACATTATAAATAATTTATTATATCATGTTATTAATGAAATAAATATCTAAATAAATATTGTTATTTTATGTACTAGCAAATGATTGAACATTCCGAACACCACATCAACGGGAATATGTTCTCATGTGATCCTTGGCTGAGAAAAATTATTGCACAAGAAGGTGCTCCCCTGTCCAACATCTACATGCATAAAAATGTGAAAAAAGAATAATTATTCAACCAATTTGTATTTAAATATATTAATAAAATCTTACAAAAATACATAGGTTATCATACCTTTACGTTCATGGATTGAAACCTAGATGTGGATGTCGCATGGGGATAGTGTTAGGAATCATCAATTGCACAAGACTGAGCCACCTCTACGTACCCCCAGAACTGTGAGTAGGCTATGGGTCAGATGATCAGAAATCCTCCTCATCCAAATGTTGCTCAGCCTCATCCAACTCACGAAATAAATCAGGGTCCATCTCAAGTAAAAAATGATTGTTGTTAGAATAATGTTGAAAATATATATTACATATAGATATATATTAGTTATTATTATAACTTTCATTTAACTATATCAATGTTCACCATCATCGGCATCATCATATCAGATGATGCCAATGCCTTCATATTTATCATCGGCGTCATCAAAATCTATATGAGTTATAGTTTCATTATCTCTCTCCATTTCAAATTCATCTGTAATATCATTAACATCATTTTCACCATAGAACCTTAATTTTAGGGATTCATCATCGATATTCATGTCTCTTTGTGAAAAAATAAGGATTTTTAGTAGTCTCTTGAAAAATATCAATTCCATGTACTAAATTGTAACCACATTCATTTTGAGTAAACTGATTTTCTGAAGACTTCATTTTTATTATGCTTCACCAATAACTCATGTCTCTTGAAGTAGAATAGTACTCTGCATGGTATATTTGATGTTCCTATTGAACCAGTTAAAATGGTTAATTTACTACAACAAGACTTTTATAATTTATATCAATGATTCTATAAATCGTAAGAACATATGTGCCGCTCACGGTATCCAACCAATGGAATTTAAACATTCTAATTTAATTTTTCCCAAGATATCACTGTTCAATATTTTCAACTATAATTGTCGAAAAAGTCATCATTAGTTCCTCTATGATGCGATCCACTGAAGAAATATCTATTTTTCATTTTTTTTATTCCCCAGATGCGTGTGTAATAAATCAAAAAAAATTCTCCACATATTCATTATAATATTACACCATTTTGGATGGTGGGTTACTCTATATACACAGTAACTTATCAATTTTATCAGTTTGTTGAGACACCAGAAAATTTTTAAAACAATTATCAATATAATAAATAATAAAATGTATGGATATATTAAACAATCAATAATTTATTATACCAGTTTTTGAAACCATCAGAAAACTTCTTTCTATCATCGAACATCAAGAGAAGCTGTTGTAATTTGTGGAATCTGTTTCTTGATATGATTATCAAATAACCTATAAATAAAATAAGATTACAAACTATAACAAACAATTATAGAATAAGTGATATAAACACTCACTATACAAATGATGACATTTTTTCATAGTGGAGCAGAACATATGTATGTGCTCTACGATGATCATTATATGAAAGAAATCATTCATGAAATCCACTGAAGCCATGCTCTAACATATTAAAAACTGTTAATTGATTGTCCATTTAATCATCTACATTACCCTCGTTTTATCCCATGCATTTGTGTTTTTAGCGATATTCATATTAAAAATAATGAGAGGAGAAAAAAGAAATTTGTTCATGATAATAAGCTTCAACAATTGAGCCTCCAACTGATGCTTTATTACGTACATTTCTCTTCAGTTTCTTCATGAATCTCTCAAATAGAAACATCCATCAAAACTGTACCGGACCTCCACATTTAGCATTATAAGGAAAATCTAATATCATATGCTCTATTAAGTAAATGAAAGTCGATGAGAATATTTTTTCCAGTTTATATAAAATTTAAACATCATCTTCTTCAAGTTTACATAGTGCATCATAGTCTGTTTTAACTACACAAATGTCTCAAAAATATTATGATATGTCTGTAATTTAATCTCATATCATAGAATTCAATAATTATCTAAATCTACTCATTATAAGTCCTCCCATTATAAACGAAAATCATGACTTTTTAATTCGGTAATATGACCATTCTTAATACTTCATCCCAAATTGGAAGCATAACAAACTGGAAGTCTCAAATTTTAAATCCACTAAAAAAATAATAACAAATTCTTTTTGGAAGGTGTATAAGCTGGTTCTGGATTCATTAACCTCTATGATCTTACATTTTGAAACAGTTCATGTTCCAGTCATCTGCAAATTTTGGTATGATCTAATCATTCATTTACATTATTTTTGGTCTTACCTAGTGTATCCAGTACTGTATGAAATAAATTATCAAAACAGATCTTTTCAATAATCATGACATCCAACATGTTTCAAACATTCTTAGAGCACATTTTTTAGAAGGAAAATTAATTGGGCCTTATGAAACATATTTGGGTTTTGATGATGCAAATGATAAAAAAGCTTCAACACCCTCAATATATACAACATTTAAAGTAGAACCATTTGGATTTCTATGCAGTTTTATCCCAGCATGGTCATTTATTAATGTCTTTTGATTACATTAGTTTTTTATATTTTTCTACAAAATATAAAATCATTAGTGTGTTTATATAATTTGAAATTAAAAAAATAGTATCCAAAAAAGATGATATATAATAAAAACTACTTATTATTACTAATTATTTCTGTATAATACTATTTATTACTACTTATTTCTAATTATTACTAATTATTACTACTTATAAATATTATTTAGTATTTATTAGTATTTATTAGTATTTATTAGTATTTATGAGTATTTATGAGTATTTATATGTATTTATTACTATTATTAGTATTTATTAGTATTTATTATTATTTATTATTATTTATTATTATTTATTAGTATTTATTACAATTTATTACTAATTTTTACTATTTAATAATATTTATTTCTAATAATTACTATTTATTACTATTTATTAATATTTATTTATATTTTTTACTATTTTTTACTAATTAATACTATTTATTACTATTTATAACTACTTTTTAATAATTATTAAATATTATTTTATTACTAATTATTACTAATTATTCATAATTATTCATAATTATTTTTAATTATTCCAAATTATTATAAATTATTCCTAATTATTACTAATAATTACTATTAATTACAATTTATTCCTAATTATTTTTATTTACCACTAATAACTACTAATTATTAATTATTATTCTTAATTATTACTATTTATTTCTAATTATTACTTATTATTACTAATTATTACTAATTATTACTAATTATTACTAATTATTACTAATTATTACTAATTATTACAAATTATTACAAATTATTTATAATTATTAATAATTATTACGAATTACTATTATTTATTATTATCTGTTACAAATTATTACTAATTATTAGTAATTGTTCCAAATTATTACAATTTATTCGGAATTATTAATAATTATTTCTAATTATTACTAATTATTACTAAATATTATTAATTATTCCAAATTATTTCAAATTATTACAAATTATTACTAATTAGTACTAATTATTACTAATTATTAAAATTTATTACTAATTATTACTAATTATTACTAATTGTTACTAATTATTACTAATTATTACTAATTACTATTAATTATTACTAATTGTTACTATTTATTAATATTTATTACTACTTATTAATATTTAATACAAATTATTACTATTTATTACTATTTATTTCGATTTATTACTATTTATTACTATTTATAACTATTTATAACTAATTATTACTATTTATTACTATTCATTACTATTAATTTGTCATTATTACTATTAATTATTATTTAATAATATTTATTTGTATTTATTAGTATTTATTACTAATTATTACTTTTTATTACTATTTATTAATAATTATTACTATTTATTATTAATTATTAAAATTTATTACTAATTATTACTGTTTACAAGTATTTATTTGTATTTATTAGTATATATTACTATTAATTAGTTTTAATTGCTATTGAAGACTATTTATTACTAATTGGTACTGTTATAACTATTTATTACTACTTATTACTATTCATTACAATTTATTACTACTTATTACTATTTAATACTAATTTCTGTTATTTGTTACTAATTATTAGTATTTATTTATATTTATTACTATTTATTAGTATTTATTAGTATTTATTAGTATTTATAAGTATTTATTACTTATTAATACTATTTATTACTAATTATTTATATTTAATACTATTTTTTCTAATTATTATATTTAATTCAAATTAGTACTAATTAGTGTTAATTACTATTTATTAGTGCAAATACAGCTACTAATTATTAATTACCGCTAATTATTTATATACATTACTAATTATCGTTATAAATTATAAATTATTACTAATTACTAAGAATTTGTACTAATAATTTTATTTTATTATTACAAATTAATATTGATGAAAAAAAATTTAAATCTAACTTAATTACATCTAATCAACAGTAATTAAAATTAATATAATGAAATGAAATAAATACTAAATTATATAAAGTATTAATAACTACAAAAAAGACCTCTTATAGTTTTATTGGACTTCATGAATTTTTCTAAAAAAATAACTCTAAAAAAAATTCACTCTAAAATTAAAGTCTATCGAAGCAGAGGAAGAAGGAATTCAGGAGGAGAGAAGAAAAGAATAGGGTGTATATATAGGTTAGATTACTTACGACATGTGTATTAGCGACATGAATCCCGTAACTAATAGTACTTATTAGGATGGGTCCTGTCGCAAATACCATTACATGTATTAATTAATGTTACCAGTTAAAAGATTATTTGTGACGGGGCACGTCACTAAAAGTAACATGCCGACACACTATTTTGATGGGACAACATCATGTTTCAAATAGGTTTTTACCGTTGTTGGTTATTTGTGACGGGTCCCGTCTCAAATTCCCTTCGGGGGTCGAACTAATTGCGATGGGGAAACCCCCATCGGAACTAGGTCTTACTGCCTCAGTGCATTTGCGACGGGCAGTGCCTCCCCGTCCCAAATTCCCATCTACATGTATTGGTGCACAAACTGTGCCAATCCACGCATATGTCTTTTCGATGGGGTGCCTATTCTAGTTGTAAATAATTTGTTATTTTTGATGTGTTGGTCAACCCATCGCAAATAACTTCTTCAACAGACAATTTTTTATGGGATTTATTCCTATCACAAATAACAGTTTTTCCCATAGTGATAGGTTGCAAATCCAAATCACATATATTTTTCTTAATGCACTATACTAAAAAATTTCAATGTTAATGTAATTATAGCGAAAAATAAGAAATAGTTTCTGGAAGAGAGTGAAGAAAACATTAAAAATAAGGATATATTATATTACATGGAAAAAATATGAAATGAATGTATTATATGATCAATGAATGAAAAGATGATTTAAATTAAATTAAATGAATTTTATATAATGATTTAATGACTATAATCATTCTGAGGTAAAGATTATTTGTTGAATAACTATCTTATTTATATTTAAAGGAATATATATACTAACACATGTTCTCATTGAATGGTTGGATTTATGGTCCACTGAATATGCAAAGAGCTCAAAATAGATTGGCGAGAGGAAAATTTTACATTTTTTAAACCACGGGATTACACACCTTGAATGGTCTCGTGGTGGTGTTCATTTCACTTCAATACCAAGGGAATGGAATGTTGATCATCCCAAGGAGGGAGGTGGCTATTCAGTTTTCAATCACTAAAATGAAGAAAAAATCATTCTCAGGACATGTTCCTGTATCAAGGGGATGGACATGGGGTTATGGCAGATGTATTTCCACATTCAGTAATTTTTTTGTTATATCCATGATTTTATTTCCCTCATTGACATGAACCGTGGAAGTAATGCATCTGGAGGAATCATAATCCTAGAGTCCCCAAGGATCATGGATTTAGTGCACTCGATAAATATGTTCCAAATTTACTATGGAAAAAGTTATATGAAAATAAAATCAATATGAAATAGGTATTGTGAAATGTGTATATAAATCATATCAATTTAGACTCATTAAAAACCAATAATCATAGAGGGTTATTAAATATGTGAAAATTCTCCCAATATTAAAATCCCATCAATACATTTGTGCTTTTTTCCTATCATATAATAATGGAAATATTCCATATTCCCTTCAGGAGATAACTATGAGAGGTGGATTATTAATGATAACCATAAGACTGAATCTTGAGAAAGGGTGGGGAAGTAGAAATAATACCATGGATGAGGTGTCTACCACCCCTATTAAAAAACATCCTTCATGTGAGGAAATAGAGTTTTAGTTGTGTGATACTCCTAGAAAAATATGACTTCACATACAATAATGTTTAGATCAGGAATTGAAATTATTTTCACTAGAGGACATATATTCATATAAATTATAGTCATGTAATAAATTCATATGGAATAGGTTGATCACATCATTGTTGTATTTGAAAATGATTAGTTAGAATATTACGAGAAGGGAATAATAGAAAATATACCATACTAGGTCTATTTTTTTTTCTCATAGGAAAAGGGGTTATCTCAAGATGATTTTTCATAAGAGGAAATAAAAATATATGACAAATAAATCCAAAGAGTTGGATTCTATTAATAATAATAATGAGAATAGTTTCCTTATACTAATGATTGCCAATACTCCCATTGAATCAAGGATGATAAATTCTAGCACATCTTTCCACTCCATTGGGGAAAAGGTATTTATGAAATGCTATGTGGTTGGAAACAAAGGATGTGTTTCTTTATAATATTTTGAATATAATAACATTGTGGTGGAAGGGGTATGAAAAAAATAAAAATATATAATGATGGGGTGTTTTAGCTGAATGATAATATACATATTAAGGTCATTGAAAGGATATAATTTCATTGGGATGGTTAGATAAATATGGTTACGTAAAAAATTATAATTTTGCTGTCGGTAATCACTCTTGGATGTCATTTCGTATATATAGGTGTATGGTATGATAAACTTTTTATGATCATAAGGTAAAAGGGGCCATCACATACCATATCATTTACTACCAAATTTTTGGATTTGTATTATTTTGGTCCTGAAAACATCAATGTATACTATATGAATTCATATTTGTAAGCAGAATTTTCTAGGAAAGAAAATTTTGATACGGGAAATTGAATTTTTTTTATAAGTGACTTGAAATGGAAGGTGATATTCCAAATAAAAAAAAATTATGAAGCTTGAACGTGTACATAAAAATTATTAGGGACCTGTTTCAATTGCATTTAAATTATTATACTACGTAATTATGTATTTCATTGATGATTCAAGGAGCAATTTATGGGTATACATTCTAAAATAGAAGTTATTAATTTTTTGAATCATTTTAAATTTTAAATATATTGTTTATAGGGAAACAAAAAATCTAATTAATTTTATATGGTTAGGTAACTATAGATAGTTTATCAAAATTTGATTCATTAAAATATTCAAGTATAGATGTTTTTGAATTTGGGGACTATAAATTAAATATCTTATCAAAATTGTGTATTTGAAAAGAGGATTCTTATATTATTATATAGAGAATGAAGCATGAAGTTTCCCTATGTTAGGATAAAGTATTTTTCTATATATAGATTGAACTCAATGGAATAGATGATCAATTAGATATTCATGAAAACAAAGAGACAGTTGTTATCCAATGAAATTTTGACTGTTAATGTAATGGAATAATCTCACATTAAATATATTATAACTTTATTTTATCTTCATGTATATCCCAAGGATATTAATACGGCTAAATTTTAATAGAATACTTTTTTCTCTATGGTATGAAGATAAGATTAATTAATATTCTAAAATATTAATGTGATAAAATATAATTCAATGGAATAAATAATGTTATTATTTTTTGAGAACATATATATAAGAACATGATCTTGGTCTAGAAAGAAGCTGAGTTTTAGAAATCCAATTTAAATCATATTGATGTGAATTTATGTTATAGAGTATTTCATTATTTATTAATCTTTGATGGCTCTGATTCTATCAATATTCTGTATGTTATGGATGAATAATTATTGGGTAACACATTGATATTAAATTATTAACTATTGGATGATATACCAATGGTATTGAGAACTAGTGAAGATCATTCTATAGTTCTAGATGATGAAAAAGAGGATTATTTAGTTTTAGATAGATCTCATCTGTCGATAGAACTATTGATATCCTAAAAAGTCATGTGGGCGGTACAGAGAAATGGAGCTGAAATTTAATTCATAAATTTAAATAATATGGAAAAACTATAAATCCATGAAGAATACATAACATTAAATATTTTGATATGTGGTAGTTGGATATTGATTATGAGTTTGACTGAAATATTATGAATAATAACTAGTATATAGAGGTTTTACAAAATATATAGTGGAATCATGGAACTATGTTAGTTTTTTATATTAAAATATAATTTGATAAAATAAAAATGTAAAACAAGAGGATGGTGATGAAACTATTTTACTAGATGGATGGATTTTAATTTTCAAAAATATATTCTCTTGAAGTCCAGAATACTTTTAGTTGAGTTTTCGGTGGCTAATTTCATTTAAGGGTTTTTATCGAGAGTGATTTTATTTGAAAAAAAATATTTTCATTATGGTAACATTGAGGATGAAATATATATATATATATATGATAAAACTTATCAATTTTGTGGATCAATACAATCAAGATGTCGTGTGAAAATACTAGATGAGTATCTAAATATTTAAATGACTACAAAGGTAGTAGAACTAGATGTTTAAGTCATTTATAGAAGACAATGGTTTCAAAAACAAAATCATAATCCATTAAAATTTCAATAATTAGATAAATAATAAAAATATTATCATCTTGTCTATGTATGTTGATAACTTAGTTTTGGTGGGTTTATCAATTTTACATATTCAGGGGTTTAGGAAGGAATTGTCTAGAATATATTATATTAAATGATATTATTAAATGAATCAATAATTTTTATATGAATATTTAGTGAGACTATAAGACATGAATTATGACTTTATCATAGATAATTTATAACTAATATATTTTTGTTATATTTTTAGTATTATTTTTTGTATGTCAGTCTTAACTTATCATTCTAGACACATTAATCATTAAAAGGAATAAAAATCAAGAATAAAAATTTTGTAGAAGAATATGGTTACTGTATATTATTCAATAGAGGTCGAAAGTCCGATATATTCCATAGTGTTCACTTAAATATATACTATGTATTCATTGGGAGTGTTTAAAAAATAATTATAGAAACCTTATAAATAACTAGTTATTATACTCAATATAATGGAAGTAGAGTATGTAGTAACAATAAAGGATATTAATGAAATAGTATGGATGAGGAATCTGATTTATGATCTCATATATAGATAGGAACACATACATTATTACTAATACTATCAAAGCGCAATCCACCTAGAAAAAATTATATTATTCAATGTGATGATGAAACCAATCTACCGTAAGAAAAATATTATACTAAATATATAAGAGGATGGAATGATGGACTCTATAATAGAAATATAAAAAAATATATAAAGATATCCAATTAAATAGTTTATAATATTCTGATCAAACATTTCCCCTAGGTCGGACATGGAAGAATAGAAGGAAATATGGGAGCATTTAATGCATTAGATGTAACTAGTTTCTTTTTCTCCATTGAGTTATAGGATGCCACAAAATTACATTATAGACAAGTAATGTAGGAGAATGTTATGATTTTATTGTCTCTGCATGTGATATATTATTTTTACATGAACGCTTAATATGAGATTAAATTTTAATTAGGTGTATGTAGTAGTATTAATATTTTTTTGGTTGGCCATATTGTTTTTGGAAGATGTGAATTTCAAATTATTGCATTATATGTGAGTTACTTTGATTGAATTCAATGTGTTAAATTCATGAAAATATTTTATAAATCAGAATCATTTTAAATAATAATATTTTATGTTATAATTTATCTAAATATATTATATATGAGAAAGGTGGTATGTCTAATTCTAATGTTGATCGACTAGTGATTTTTTGTCAGACAATGTAATGTAATAGAGAATTTGTTGTTTACAAGTGAAATTGTATGGTACCCTTGAATTATATGTTCGCTGTAAAATATTGTCTAAAATCAACAAAAAATATATATTTGGGGAATAAAATGATATATTTTTGTGTGATTATGCATGTTAGTAATCTATATGGATGATATATAACAATGATTTTTTTTTTGTTTTAAATATGATGTAATGAGGACCAAAATGATTCTTCATGTGTAAATTGGTTGAATGTAAGGGCCACATAAAAAAACTCCATTACATGCATTTATTTTCTCTTTTCATAAAATATTTGTATTAGTATATTATGAACAAGGTCGAGTATTTCAAAAATAGTACGATTATTATGGAGACTTCATTCATATTAGCTTTTGTACAATAATAGTGATATATTTCAATTCAGTGACATGATTTCCTTGTTTATAGAATTTTAGGGAATGATATTATTATGCTTAATGTTTCAAAATGATTATGAACAATTTTTCTTTTTACAGATATTCTCTTGAAATCTCAACTATTTTACTAGAACTAGAACAAAAAATATTCACTCTTACTCAGAGATATTTCAAATTTAGTGGGAATTAATATCATCATAAATATGACATTAGAGTATAGAAATGCATTGATTGATAGTATTTATTTAACAATATTTTTCAACTAGATGATATAATTATACGAATAACACATTAAAATGTTCATATAAATTCTACTTAAAGGAGTCAGGTTAAAGGTAATGGAAATAAAATAATTTAATATCCAAGATATAATTGCATTTTGATTGGTGAGTAATTTTTTAGCATAATATTTAGTTTTATTATCTTATTTAATAATTTAATAATGAAATTAATATATTTATTTATATATGAATTGTAAGATACTCAACAAAGTGCTCCTCCGATGATGGTTATTTATTGTAATCATATTAAAAGGGATGTCTACTAAAGAACTAGTAAATGATTTCAAAATAGTTTGAAACTAATGTCAACATTTAATAGTGAAATTCATATATATTTTTATAAAAATAATATTATATTCATTATTACTTGTGTCTTGGAAGGAAAAAAGTTATAGTTGGGGAAATGTCCAACAAAATAGAAGAAATTATTTTCAAGGAAAAAACATGATTCAAAATGAATATATTAAGTGGTGGTCATTCAAGATACCTTTTGATTTATTAAATATATATGTTATATGGTTCAAAAATCATTGAAGAAGTGAAATGAAATTGAAAGAAGTGTTAAGAGACATGAGTTGAGGTAAATCTATCGAACTTAGTCTAGGTTGTTAACAAGAAGAAAAATTAGTCCTCCTAAGATTGATTTTAAAGGGAACAAATTAAATTCATGAAAACATATTTTAGTAAAATAATTGCATTAATATATTAGTTAAGGTTAGTGAAAATAAACTTTGGAGTTCCAATAATGAAAGAAATTTTCTTATCATTGATTAACATGTATCCTTCCACTCTACGAGTAGAAAGGAATAAATACGAAGATATTTTTTGATGTTTTGGAAGACATTATATAGTGGATGATTAATTTCATAACATTTATTAGAAGAGGGATATGAATAACCAGTTGAATAGTTATAGTTTTATTTCATTGAAAGGATTTAGTTATATTACTGGTCTTTGGAGTAATATTATTTTAGTCAGATTGTTTAATTAATATGGTAAGGGAATAAAAATTAAAAATGGAATGTGTAAAATCACATAGGAATTGCAAACATTATTTGAAAAAAAGGGAATTGAGGGAGACATTTTCAAGAGAATATACCATTTTATGTTCACTTTTTTTTGAATTTCTATCATAGTTACCTCTAGGGTAAAAGAGTAAATGATTTAAAAGAAAATATAATATTGAATATTTATCATTTATAATAAAATATTTCTTATATTTGTATACTTATTAAGAAACTAAATGTTTGATTTATCTAAATTGTATGAAAATTAATATGATCGAACCCATATTTTCCATATAAAAATATCAAGGGAACTAAACTAGCTAATTCTCATGGAAGATCATGTTTTATTGAAATTTAATTTTGAATATATGGTTAATATATGGTAATACTTCTAGAAAAATAATCCATGACTGTATAAATTATTTTTTAAAAGTAAATATAGGTTTTAAATGGAAATTATAACTGCTTTCAAGGGAATGATAAAAGAAAATTATTGTGAGTGTTCTTGTATATGTTTTATGAATTGTTTCTTTCGTCATATAATAATGATAAAAAATAATTTACCTAGGATTGCTAAATAAAATATCACTGTCTAATGGAGTAATTATGTTATTATGGAAATATTATGAAGTATTAAACAAAAATTATAATTTATAATTTATTTTTTGTGTAGAGATAGGGATTAAAATATATACACGATCACCTAAAGACCCACTTCACTAGAGGGATATGAGTTATTAGTTGCACAAGGGACTAGTAATGTACTATAATTTTCTCGCAAAAATTTCTTCATAACAATAACCTATGTTCATGTTCATTCAAGAAAAATTATATGTTTCATGTAAAATATCATTCATGTTTCCTTTTTGGATACAGAGATAAAAATACCATATTTAATATTCAAGTGGTAATAAATAGAATGTAAACATATGTTCAAATGTTCAATGAAATGATAAATTACTTGGTAATGAAAAAAAAATTGTGGACAGAAAATATAATTGTAATTAATAAATATCAAAATATGTTGATATTTATTAAATTTGAAAAAAATATCATCGCTATATTTTCTAGAGGTTAATTAAAACTAGAGTAAATTTCATAAGGTAGCTTGTGTAGTTCTATTGATAAATAAAGTTTATACATGAAAAAGTGATTTATCATGATGTTGGATATATTTTTTCATTGGAAGAAGTTAATGGGGATATAATTCCATATATTGTAATACCAAAGACCAAACTATGGAGATCTAGTAGCGTCAAATGTTATGTATATAGATATGTAGATGAATTGTAGGTATTAATTTTAAAGGATGCTTGAGAACCAATATTCCGAGAAAAAGAATATAACATCAATGATTTTTATTTTTTGGTGTTTCCTATAAAAAACTAACACCAAATAATGCATACAATACCTTAGGGATGATGTTTTCACAACATGGGAGTAGGCCACCTAAAGAGATATTTGTTTTCTAGAAAAAATATGAATATGATATATGTGGAGATTATTAGGAGAGGATGGTGGTCAAAGGTATTAATAAAAATAAGGGTATCAATTTATGGGAAATATTATTTCCATTTAAAAAAATTAATACCACTCATGTTGTATAGATTTTTTTTATTCAATAGGATTATATATAGTTGTAAATGTCATTTTAATGAATTTTCATCATGGGGATCTTGTGGGAATAAAATTTATAATGAAATGAACAGTTTATTAAATTAGTATAATCAATAATTATTTTTAAAACTCTTGTGGAGTATTAATAATTTTAAATAATTTCCTATTTATTGATTGGAGATATTTGACTCCATTGTGGAAGAAAATAGTCGTAGGTTGAGAAAATAAGACTATTTTTTATCATAATGAAGTATATTAATTGGGACATAATTAGTTTCCAATTATATTTGGATTTTATTAGTATAGAATATATTCCAATATCTCATATTCTATGGAAATATAGGGACATGTCTAGAATTATTTATATTAAATAAATATTTGAATCAAATAAGGTGTCGAGAATGAAGAAATAGATATATAAGAAGGCCAAATTTTTTGTTCCATCACTGATATTTTGCATATGGGTGATCAATGACTATTTTGAAATTAGTGGATGTAATTTAGTCACAAATAATATTTCAAATGACATTAAACATTTAATTTAATTATCAAAATTAATGGTAAATGTGGAAAACTGTACGAAAGTGAATTATATTCATTAGTAGTATGAAGTATTAGGTAAAATACAATTTGTAATTAGTACGAAATTATTCATTTATATTGAGTGGTTAGATTTTATGTAGTGTATCTTGGGAATGAAAAATATTATGTAATGATGTGGATTATATGGAGTTTTAATGGAATAGATGATTATATAACATACATCAGTAAGGATGCTTCATTAATGGGATATATTGATCTATACATATGATTGACATAGACTCATGGGAGTGAACTCCTAGATATGATTCATCCTTTAGTTCAATCATGGTGATCTTAACGGCCACATTTACAATGAATATTGTAGACAATTAAAAATAGAGTATATGTAAAAAATTAATGTATTCAAGGAAATGGTTTATTTGAGGAAACTAATTGAAGTTCATGGATATATACAGGAATGTGTGATGCATTATTTTGATATTCAAAGTGTACCCCATAAAGAAAAAAATTAGTTGGAGATGATGGTAATTATATGCTAATAATATTAGAGAAGTCGACATATTTTAAGAAAAATAATAACTCCCAAATTTAAAGACCTATTAATACATTAATTTATGTAACGATGCCAGATAAATTTTAATTAAAAACAAATCTAGCATTTAGTGAAACTATTAATCCACTGGTAGATAGAAAATGGATTGAGGTCCTTAAGAAGGACATTATCTTATTGGGATATAGGGAAGTGGAGAATTTCATCTTGTAAGTATATCGTATAAAGGGATTATTATACTAATGGAGGTCTCAAATTAAAAAACCTAGAGATGGAGAACAATATCTATATTGAATGTGTAGAGGTCAATGCGAAATATTTCAAGGGGTATACAATTCGATATTGTATTCTCCCACATGAAGTCTATAGTTTCTAATTTGTTTGACTTTTTCCATCATTGCATTGTAACACCTCTACATTATAATTACCACATACATTTCGTTCACTTAGATCTTATTACATATATGGCTTCACATTGAACCATAATATGTGGAAGTGATTTTTTCCTAAGGATACATTCCTTCAGTTTTCATCTTCTCTTCAATTTTATCATTTTATACATATATTATTTGTGGGTTTTTTCTATGGATGAAACATTTTCTATTTCCACTTACACATTTTTCATATTACAAGTAATGATAGACCCCATCTCAGTCTAATGTGATGGTTATGAGGGAGGTTTGGGATAGCGATTCATGAGAAAAGGCTCAGGTTATAATATTTATTAAGGTTATTATTTTCCAATCGAGTGGTTTTTTCTTATAGATCAATACCGTATCATTTGAACTCTTTTTCTCATTCTCTTAACTTATCTTATTATCCACCATGTTAGATTATATTCTTATATTTCAAGTTATCTCTATTTGTGGATAACCATTATGGGGTGGTGCACATATATTTTGTTCCAGCTTGTGTGTTTCTTTTCATATTTTTTTTACAGATTTGAAATTATGGAATATGTTTTTGTGTTCCATATTATATTTTCCTTGTTTTAACTAGGTTTTATCCTGGATGAAATTAGATTGATTCATGGTGTTGGTTGGATTATGTTCTATTTTTTTGGGAATGATTTCATTTTTCTCCTCCTGGGGGATTTATATAATTCAGGGTTTGTTCTTATTGTTCAGTGGTCTTGATGGAATTTTTCTTTCTTCAAATGAAATGGATTTTTATATGTGGTGTTCCATGTGGTGGTATTTTATTTCAACTTATGGAATCTCTCATAGAGGTTTCCTACATTAGTTTCATTTTCTATCATCATTTATAGTTATCAATGAGTGAGATAATGGATCTTTTAGAGGATATGATTCATTGAAAGGTTGTATGAGTGATGGGTTGTGGTGGATGGTGGGATATTTATTTATTTCATTATTGTATCATCAGATTCAGTTTTGAAATTGTAGTTTCTTATATTTTATATTTTAGTGAAATATTCATCCCAGTTTTCATATATACTATACTTTTTCATTTATCAACTAAAAAATTATGTTTATATAAAAAATATCATCATCGATCCATAGCTAAGTAATATATCATCACGATATTAGATATACAAATTGTATAAAAATTTATTGTGGTTTTATATAGAATAATTTCACGGTAATACATTGAATTTTGATGTTAACATCACAATAAATCTCATTCTAGATGTAAGAAGAATATCTATAACTCTGATTGGAGACGACATAGTATATTTGGTTAGGTAGATGTAACTAAATCACAAGTTATTTGATTAATGATTTATGTACCCTTTTATTTCACCATGAGGATACTTGGTTTTGTTTTTGAAATGTAAATATAGGTGTCCCAAATTCTCAATCATTTGTATTGAGGTAAATATCATTTATATAATGTATATGTACTATTTACCACAAATAGATGACCTATGTGTTCAACATGAAGGAGACCAATAATATACAATGACCGATTATCGCCCAGATTTCTTCAGTTATAAGATAAAATGGATGATATAATGAAGATTCCATTTTGATAAAATTATAAGCATTATGAGTTTATGATAATTCCCCTGGTAATGAATAAAAATAATTTTTCATTAATATATTTGATAAATACATTTTTTTAGAAATACGTTGTAAAATTTATCGTGTGATTATTTGATGATATCATCCTACAATCTAATAGTTTTGAAGATAATGATTTTAAAATGATAATATTTTATAATATAAATCCCTTTAAATTAATTTTATTACTTTTTTTGATTTATTTACATGAATCATCGAGTTTAAATGTTTCTTGAAAAACTATTAATATATGATTACTTCATATGATAGTTATCACCTAGATTTTCGATTATAGGGTCTGCATAAAAATAAATAAACAATGAAATATATTATTTAAATGTTGATAGTGGAAATTATTATTTTTTAATTGGTAATACATAAAAGTCAGTGAATTATAAGCTAAAAGTAGATATCACTCTAATATACTATTTTAGGAACCAAATGTGTATCCATATAAATTAATTAAATAAGTACATATTATTTAATGATTTTATGTAATATTTTAGATAATATATTGAATAAATATATAATTAAAATTATATAATTTATTTAAATGGAATGGAATGAAGGAATGATTAATTAAATGCCTAAAAATGAATTTATCTAAAAATTAGTTTTCATGAGTTTTGTGTAGTTATCTGAAAATTAATTTCCAAAAAAATGATATTTAATATTGTAAAATATATACTATATTTAAAATTTGAATAATTAATATTATTTTATAATTTTAGATTAATATTTTCTCACGATTAATAATAAATATAGTAAAATTTTGTTACCATTATGATGTTTAAAAGATGATCAATGTTAAAAGATATCTTGAGAGATAAGTATTAGACTAAAAAGACCTGTTTCTATTTGATTTAATGTTTTTATTGGAATCTTACCCTACTTATCTATGAATATTTCTCATTTTTATCCACTGTCCTTTGGAAATACATTAATATATTTTAATATTATAAAAAAATCCCTCTTTGTCCTCTCCCACCCTTGTAAAAGTATACCACTTCCCATATCTTCCTCAATCAACCTGAGACTTCTATATAATCCATATTTTTTTAAATACCTTCTTATTTTTTCCAAAAAGTTATATGTTATTATAATGAATAAAATACCATCTTTTATGGTCTTAAGGTGTATGTTAATGGATTCTTTCATAAGAGGTCTGATAACTCTTCATTGAGTACGTCAAAATTTATATTTTATTTTAGCTTCAATAAATAAATGTTAACAAATATAAAATAAAAATTTCTGTACAATAAATAATATTAAATTTTTTCATATATCTACAATTTTAATCCTCCATTAATTCTAATTAGATATTAATGTATTACGCATTCGTACATGATGACTACCTCCTCCCAACAACAACATGCATCATTTTTCATCACTGTAATTCATGTAAAATTCTTATAACGAATTTAAATTTATATATGATATTTATCAAATAATTATACCTCTTAATTTTTAATAGGATATATGTATTCTAAAATTTACTACCATTATATATTGATAATGTTTCTCAGTAAAACATTTGGACTACCACCACTATAAAGAAAACTCATTATGTTTCCAATTAAAATTTACTAGTATTTTAATAATTATATATTTAATGAATTTATAAAATTGTACTTATTTTGTTAATTTTTTACTACATTGAATTTCAAATTAACATTAATTCATTATATATATCTTATAGTGAAAACAACATCCTTGCATAAGTACAATCAATAGTCTTTATTATGAGAAGTGATTCAATTTTCATTATCATTTTTTATTAATTATTATAAAAGTGTGTATAATGAATAAATTTATTATATGTGTCATGATTAATAATGTGTATATTATTAAACTATTAGAAATTTTCCTTATCATGACCATCAAACTGAAAGATGTATACAAAAGATAATTATTTTCAATATAATGATCCATTTCATAAATAAAATTTAGGAAATAGATAAATGTAAATTATAATTTTAAATTTTATATTATGTGTGATTATGAATCTTGGATATATTTTTAATGAATATATTTTTATTGTTGAGTATGTTTGAACATATGATATGAAATATATGCAATAAGGTATGTGTTAATGATACAATCAAATTTTATTCAAGGAATATATATACTAAAGATTTATTAAGATGAAAGATATTTATATTATCATTTTAATATAAAATATTTTCTATATAATTTTTTTTAGAATATTCATGATATATTACTATTTCCCTATATTTGGTAAAAATATTATGAAGGATTTGTTTCTAATTAAAATTTACCCTTATTTGTTCTTTAGACATCAATAAGTTATTTCCATTTCTGTGCCCTTTAAAAAAAATTCTAAAAGATCACATATATAGATAAAATGTTTTCAAACATATATTTTTTCATTCAATTATTTTATTTTTATATGTTTAAATTTTATCTTTTTAAATATTTTTTTAATAAATATTTTATTGATTATTGAAGTTTTGGAAAATTATTTTATCTTTTTGTGTGTATGATATGGAATTTTTTTCCCATCACCACGAATGTTATATGAATTTTGGATTCCATTTTTGGTTTGGAGGGTTCAGTTAAAATAAAATTATTTTATTAACATTATTTGACTTATTGAATAAAATATTATTTAAATAAAAAATAGTTTCACATTGTTTAATGAAAATCCTCATATGTAATTTTATTTTTATTTTTCATATATGTTGATATTCATTATCGATTTTAATTTTTCACTATGGATATGATCTTATCATAACATCTACATTATTTCTTACTATGAGTTTTCTGAATTTTTATATATATATATATTAATTAAAGAAACCTATTTATATTCCATGGGTTATGGTTTGATGAAATTATGGAATATTTAGGAAACACAGTTCCTTCCAGGAGGTATGAAATGATGATAGGATTATTGTTGTATGATCATTTGGATAAAAAAATTATGTTTTTTATTATGTTTTTTAGTACCATAATTATAAACCCCTATAATGTAATAGGTGAGTGTTTATAACCTATGAATCTTATTTATTATTCATGTACCTAATTTCATTTTCACAACAATATGTATAGACCTAGTTTTATGTATTTATATTAATGTATGGATCTGATTTGACGCCCATAAAATTATATTTCTATCTGATTTAATATGATTAACCAAAATAGTGAAGACATTACTATTTATACAAGTTAAAATTGTAATAAAATTGTGTTTTTTCCACATCATAATGCTTATGTAATGTATAGATTGTTTCGTTTTAATAAAAAATCCCTCTGTGGATATAAGAATATGGGCTCCCCTATTCCATAGATGAATCTAGGAGTAACAACTTTGAAAGGGAAGGATTGGGTAGTATATTAATCACCACTGATTCCGGAGGATTAAGCCAATAAATACATACTTGGCTTGGAAATTTCAGGTTATAAGATCTTGTTAATTCATATTTCCATTATGACGTATTATAAAGGATTTGAATAAATTATCATAATAAATTAAAGAGGCTGAACATGAGGTTTCATAGACTGAAATAAATGTTTCATGATTACATCATCAAATGAAATATTTTCATGATTATATAATTAATGATAACATTTTAGGTCTTTTTATGGGAATGATGATAAAGGGATAGTGATTAGGTGGTGATTAAAACACAAAAATATCTATGTATTTTAATTTTTTTTCATATGAATTCTATTATGTCATGAAATTATTCTTGTAATGTCCATTAATTTCTCAAATGATTATATGTAGAGTTAATATTAATAATTCCAAATTATATAATTACCATATCTCATATCTATTTCTCCTCTGTGATATAATTTTATGAGAATGTCCATACTATCATTCATGGGATATTCCCTCGTAGAGAATTTGATATTGTTTTAAAGGATTGGATCTCTATATAAAGATCATGAAACAATTATTGTGTAATGGGTTAAACATATAGAATTTCAAACCAAATAAAATTATGTTCTTTTACTGATGTGATGAACATGATCATCTGATAGAAGTTACATCATTTGAATGGGTCTTACTAACTATTTTTAAGGGTAATTCTCTCAATTGGCTCGGGAGGAACACAATATTGAAGATATGCAAGAATTTTGAATTACAATAAGATATTTCATGATAAAAATATATTTTTCCCATGAGTTATGATATTTAGTTTTCAAAATAACTCATATTATTTTCTACATCGATTTCATAGATGAAATATAGAATTCCCCCATTTACAATATATGTATTAAAGAAGAAACTCATTGAGATACATGATAAGTGATTCATAAACCCTAGTGGGTCACCATGGTGTTAAACTATTATTTCAATTATTATTAATCATGAATGAATGGATGATTTTATTTATTTTTGAAGAATTCACAATATAACTAGGTATAGGATGATCATCTACACAATATTGATGATCTTTTAAATAATTTCAGATAGGGAATTATTTTAACATAATTGTTCATTAATATGTATATGTTCGAAAAAGGTTCAGGAAGGATTATGTACAAAAAAGTTCCTTTTTGTACAAGGTATGGATTGTATGGCTTTATATTGATTACATTTGGGATTAATCACTCCCCTACCATCCATATAGATTTAATGAACATAACATTTAGATTATACTGTGGAAAATTTATAATGTTCATTTAAAATGATATTATTATATATTATATGTTTAAATAATAACATGAATAAAAATTTAGGATTTCATTGATGACCATGAAGAATGATAATTTGTATGATAAATTTACCATAATTATATTTTTTTCCACATAAAGTTTCATTATTATGGAATATAATCTCAATTTATGGAATATTAATAGATACTTAAAAAATAAGAAGTTATTTAAAAATTAAATAGAACTGAAAATGTAACTACTATCAATATTTTTATTTTTTTAGAAATATAATACTAATGAATTATGATAGATTTATCCTGAAAATCTTGTCTAAAAAAATGTGGACTCCAAATAGAGATATGTTTTATTAGAAATATGAATTCTAGAAAACATTCATGCATCTAAAAATAGTGTATCTCAGTACACTAATTCTTATACTAACCAATTTTAGAACAAATTCCTTTCATCACTAGTGATCCAATTGAAATTTTAAAAGTATGAGTCCTCATTTTTAATGATAGGGTGATAGATTATGTCCTATTCAAAATGAATATTCATTATATAATTTACCCAATTCATGAAATGGAGTTGGTAGTACTAATTATTTTTATTGAAATTATAAGAATATTATATTTATTGTCAATTGTGTGATTTATATAATAATAAAATATGGAAATAAATATACACATGTAATAGTTTTAATTTATAGAAAATTAGATGGTTGGACATGATTAATGATGACGAAGAATCAATAAATTGACACACTAAATTGGAAAAGGGTTTGATAATGATCTTAGTTTGATAGTACATTCTATTTTTTTCATATTGGGGATTAGAAAATATCCAATATTTATATATTCCCATAATACAGATCATAGAATATTGTGTAAGGGAGAAAAATTATTCCTTTCTTAGAAAAATGTTCAGAAATTCATCCATGTGATGAATAAAGTGGTATAAAAAGAGGATGTTGAACTATTGAATAAGGTGAGAAATATTTATTAGATATAATATGATTATTAGGGAATAATTTGGTTAAATAATAATGTTTGTGTCTCATCACTAATAGGCTATACATAGTGTATAATTGATGAGGCATATATTTAATTATTTTCTTTTAATCATCGATAAAAAATATGTAAAGAGTCCTGAATAATTATTTCTAGTGGGTTAATAAGAAAATTTATATTTCAAAGTATGTATCTCGATGTTTGGAATGTTTGTTATTATTCATTAGAAGAAGAAAAATTATAATGGAATATTATAACCATTACCGATAATATAATGGACTTGGGAGATATTATAATTGATTTTTTATCAGAGTCCCCAACACTAATAAATTGTAAAATTATAATTTTTATTTCAATTTAAATATATAATCAATGAATTTAATAAAAATATGATACTATTAATATCTTAATCAAATCACTAGGATACACATCATGTAGATGGAACGCTTCCATTGAGTAATGTATTCAATTATATATATTCATGATATGATATTTAACTCAATGATTGGGAGAATACATCCAAAATAATTCAATATAGAGATGAACATTATTACTATATATCATCATCTGATATAATTGTAGACTCAATGGACCATTGTAAATCTAAAATAGTTTTTATATCATATTCTTGGATATAAATTGTTTTTGGGGTTGACACCTTCCTTTAGAGGAGCTATCATAGAAAAATAAAATTAGGTGAAGTATTCAGATGTCTAAATATATAATCCACTAGGTATGGAATTAAAAAACCCCAAGATGAATGAATCAATATAGATAAATAAATATATAAAAATATTATATAGTTGCTTAAAAATAATATAAGACAACAGAAATTGCGCATCATGATAGGGAATCATAGATTATACATAAAATATATGTTCACAATAATTAGTGTAATATTGATATTCATTTTAGTGATAATATATCACTATGAATATAACCTGGAATATGGTTATTATGTTTTAAAATAATGGATATCAATCCTGAGATATATTAGTCCCTTTGAAATTCTTGATCATACCAATATGGTTCATACTTGTTGGTTCTTTCATCGAATCGTTCTTAAGATCATTAGGTCTTCTATATAACTCTCATCAGAAAGAACTTAACAAATTATAAAATTTACTAAAAATAGTTTCCAAACCACTATAGTAAGATCTCTCTTATGAGGACTCAAAATTGTATATTTTGTATTGAAGTCAAAATGTAATTAAGAACAAAACCCCATACATGGACAACTTTTTTGTAGTGATCCATTAAATTTAAAGAAGCTATGTGGAAACCTAACGATGTGATAAGCCATAAGTATATCTAGTAATTTGTATCAAAATGACCAAATATCAAGGTATAAATTTTTATAATTGGGTTACAATATAATACCCTATGATTTTATTAAATATTTCATATTAAATTAACTTTAATTTCATTGAAAGTGTTCATTACATGCATCCGCTATTTCAAATGGCCAACATATAATTTTAAGATATTATTTTTTATAAAATATTTTTTACCAAAATATTTTATTGAATGGTTTTAATATGACTAATTTGATAATAAAAATTTAGTGTTTATATTATTATAAAATGATCTAATTTGTTTTTAATTTGATATAGTTTTAAATAAAAAAAATTAATGGACAAAAGGGTTGTTTTTTAATGGACAATTATTATGTGCATATTGTGTTATAATATTAATGAATTAAATTATCATATATTTATTAATTATATTTAAAAAATATTAAATAAATTATTAAATACATTATTTCAATAGTCATTAATTGTTTTTTCATGGTGAGTAAAAAAGGTCATCTCAATTTTATTCATAAAAATGTATAATGCTAAAAGTAGTTTTCATTCGTATTTGTCAATTATTTGAAAATAAATTTAGTAAAAATAAATTTATAAACATATAAATTTTTTTACATATTTTAAATCATAATACAATATATTATCTAAAAAATAAAATATAATTTTTTTTCTAATGACAAGAAAAAACCATAAATTATTGTCTCTACAGTTTTGTATAAAATTGGTTTGTAGGGGATATTTTTAGTGATAATGTCTAAAATATCCTAAAAACTATCCATAACTTGATTGGTTCTTATTATAAAACAATATAATTATTATAGTTTAGTATTTTCATTTTATTAACCACTTATCTTGATTATGTTGTTAATATATTTAATTCATTTGAAAAACTCAATGTGTGTCCCCTCCCTCCCATAATAAAGGATACCACCGCTCCACTCTTCTTATCACTTAATTATCTAACTAATGATTATATATAATTACTTAATGATTTAATAACACCCCTATTCCTATAAAATAGTTCTTTTTTTACAATTATACCATCCTTTCAAATATTATGATGTAAGGAAAAGGATGTTCTTCAATGATGTGGAATAACACTGATATCATAACATTAAAAAAATATTAATATACCAAAAATTAAAGATGGTTTAAATTATAAAATAAGTGCATATTTAACATAAATATAATAAAATTTTATTGTTATTATGTTTCAATAATTCTCTAAATTCTTTCAATCAAATTGGAAATTAATTTATCACTCGTTTGTATGTCTGGATTATCGCATCGACATAAGGATATCATTCAATTTCTATCACCATAAATCATGGATGTTTCTTAGGATTTATTTAAATTTTTTATTAAATGATTACTATATAATTATTCTTCTAGTTTTTTGGTTACATATCTAACTTATTACCATTTCATATATTTGAAAACTATTTCGTTTGCATCTACCTATGGACTACCACCTTAAGGAAGATTTTCAATTAGTTTTTAATTTATTATTTACATGGATGTTAATATGGATATATTTAATGAATATATGTGATAATTTTGATATAATAATTATTAAATAATGTTTAAATATAAATTTTATTTTTTTAATTACGTCCTTCTAAAAGTGAAAACATCACCCGTGTATACAAATAGACAGCCATCTCCATGATGTAATTTAATTTATTTTTCACCAAAAATATATGAATTATTATAAATGTGTATAAATATAATAAATGTAATAAATAATTAATTATTAATATTATATATATAATGAATCTATGTCCATCATTCATGTACTAGAATTATTGAACTAAAACAAGCATGGAAATGTGACTGGTTTTCACCTGAATAATCATTTTATTGAAGTAATTTTTAATAATAATATATTAGAAAATAATAAAATAATGACACACTATTATTTAAATGTGAAGAAATTTCTATAATACTTTCAAAATATAAAAAAATTTGTTTTTGGGAGAATATAATATGTATGAATAATCACAGTATTTGATGCAAGGGATTATATTACAATATGATTTTTTTGGAAATTCATGGATAAATTTTTTTATGTAAATTATAATTATAATATAATTTTAAAACCATATATTTACACAAACCCTAGTTATCATAGAAATATTCATGTAATAGAATAATTTTCCTCCCATAGGTACTTGAAAAGATATGGAAATTTTTAAAAAGTTGATCATGTTTCCACTTTGTTTAATAATGATCCTCTTCCAAACCAGTAAACTAGAAAAATAATTCATTGAATATTATAACTACATATAAATATTATTTCAAATTTTATATTAATTTTATTTTAATGTACAATGAAATTTTTAAGATGATTCATTTAAAATAAATATTTTCGGAACATATTATTTTTGAAATTTTCCAAAAATTTGAAAAATAATATTATCTATTAACATATACATAAAGAATGGATTTTCCCACAATAATAACTTATAGTTTCATCAATAATTTCTTAATATTTATTCATGTTTATATTAAATGAAAATAAATTTCTCAATATATATTAAATTTAGAGTAAAAAAGTTTTAAAAGAAGAATATATTGTTTTCATTTTCTCAACAAAAAGATTGAATGTTATTTTAAATGCATTTACCTCTTTTTAAATATAATTTATGTATAATTATAATTCACTTGGGATATATTCCTATGATACGATCTACAATTTATCATTGGATGATATATTATGAAAATTATATGAGGTTGATTTTTGAAACTCATTTCAATTCAATGTGTTATGCTATAATGAAATGATGATAATTTTATAAAGCCCTTTTAAATTCCTTTCTTTACGATATAGTGATATTATGAATGTCTTTTATTAGTAGAATCAAAAATTACATGTTTTGAGTTTGTGATGGGGGATATTTAATTATACAACACTATAATATATTGGGTAAATATTGATAACTCATGAGATAACATTGTTATTCATGTTCTTGATTTCATGTTCACAAAATTATTTTTGGAAATGGTTTCATATAAAAAAAATTCACATATAATTTATTTCATATATGTAACCGAAATGGTAAATGCTTTACTATTTATATGTGTTTAAATGTTTTTAATCATTTTTTCCCATTTCTATATGTATGTTATTCTTTATTATCCCATTATTGATTATTGATGACAAAGCATTATTATGAGTAATCCTATTTTTTATAACAAATATTTATTCCATTAATCACAAATAACTATTTTTAATGGATTGGCTTCTAGATTATTATGTTAGGACAATATTCGCATATCCTTATTATTACTAGTAATTATTGATTGATATTATATATGTTTTCCTATATTGAGAATCTAGGCTCACTTGTTATTTTTTTTCTATTTTCACTTGTGTATGACGAATTTTGTTAAGTAGATTATGTAAATGTTCTATGTTATAAGATCATTCAATGATTTATTAATGAATATTTTTTAGAAAATGTTTTTATTTTATATGATATCAAAATACAATAAATTAATATGATTTTGGGTTTGTAATATCATTGGTTGTATAAAATCTTCATTTAATATGATGTAATATATACATAGGAAATTATCACGATTAATCAATTATATAATTAACATATCAACCCAAATAACCTAGTCTGATTAAAAATTCATTATTACCTCAGACATGGAACCATATATGATAATATCTTTTGAAAAGAAATAATGGTCTGTTGTTGATCATGGGGAGACGTTACGCTCCATTAAAGTTCATAATAAAATAAAAATAAACAGAACTGTAAATAGAATAGATTCATTATATGTGGCAACAAAAATCCTACCAATGGTAAGAATGAAAATGAAGATAACAATCTCAATATTCAATATTATAAGACATACAATGATTTCATATAAGGATGATCATGTGTATGATTGAAAATAAAAATTTAAAATAGTTTCTATAAATCCAAGCCTCACCTTATATCGGTCACCAGACTCATATGTTCAATTCTACATAGGGACTACTGCTATGATTAATCACAACCAATACAAGTAATAGTTGATTTCTACATGAGTACCCAAGATTTGTCGATACTCGAGAAAGGTGAGAGTACAATTCAGTAGGGTACCACTAACATGGTCTTATACCATACTAATAAAGAAAATTTTCTTTAATTTGAAATGATCTGAATAAATTAAATTAGTAATAAATAAATTTATAAACATATCATATAATTCCCAAATCACATGATATAAAACACATGTATATACCTAGTGGTCATTCACTTATCTAGTCTCCCTCAACTCCATGTTATAACTAATTTAGCTCGACACCAGTATGGATGTAAATGTGGATGTAAATTTATACCAAAACACATTATGAGACATCTCACAGAACTCATTATTTGTTAGAATCATATGTCTATTAGTCAATAGTAAACTATTTTTAAAACACCACTCACCTACAGTGATGGTGGTAATTAATTGTAACACATCATGTCCTACAATGATGATAGTCATAATATTAAAATAGATTTATTTCCCACTTAACATTCATTATGTAACTGGATAATCACATAACCCCATAATTGAATTGTCCCTCATAGGCTTATAGCCATTTGATTCTAAATTCACATTCATGGACTACACTCGTATTAGTTACCTATTTAGTATCTATCCCATTCCATCAAATGGTAATTATTTCTATCTAATTTCATGTAATCATACTACCCCTTTAAGGGGTCATCGAACCTAAACTCTATAACCATAATATCCAAATACCTATAGAATGATTCAAATCGCTCTAAAATATAAAAAACAATATTTATTGTATTATGGAAGAATGAGGAAATAAAATAAGAGTTCTAAAGATGATATTTATGAATAATATGATAACAAACCAAACAAGGTCTCCTTGAATAATGAAGAACCCACATGTGGTCATATATCAAACCTAATATCATAGTTCATACATATACACGCATGTGATTATATAATATAATGTGGTATTTTGGGATCAATGTATGTGGTATCCCTACAGAAATTGTTAATTTTAATAGGGATTTTGACTTTTTTATTTTATAATAAGAAATAATTAAACCACTAAACTGTAGGTCAGTATATGAATTTCATCCCTGAGATCAAATCCACAATGATAGGTTTGGAAAAATTTATTTTTTTAATAATGACATAAAATATTCATGATTTGTAGAAATAGAATATAATCTATTCAGAATGTTATTGGTAAAGAAAATTGAAGAATAAAATAGAAAAACAGATTCATGAAGGAATTAATCCATGTTAGTGTGATAATAAGTGATGAAATAATTTTTTAACAATCATGAAATTATCGATATGTAGTCCTAGAAAGTCCAATGGTCATGATAAATGATATAAATCACCATAAAAATTGTTCTCAAGGATTGGTAAATTATATTAGAATTACGGGTAACCATAAACCGTATTTAATCATATGGTAATAACTAACCTAGTGGTCTCGGTAATTTCTAAACCATATGTTACATATCATGATAATCAATCAACAAATTCCTGAAATTTTCATGGTTAAGGAATAAAGAAAATTAAACTGACATCCTAACCCCACTTGCAATGGTCATGAAAAATGAAATTGTGGAATATGAAAGAATAAGGAAAAAATAAAATCCCATCATTACTTGAAATAAAAAATAAAATCCATCATAAAATCAATCCCTATTCATCAGGCATGTTAGGACACAAAAAAATCACCCACTCATGTAACCCTATACTGACTGGGAAAAATTAATGAACAAAACCTATAGAAAGATGCAGAAAAAGTTCATCACAGTGGTGGACATCATCTGGAATGAATCCCTCATCGAGGGTACCCCTAGATTCTCGAAGATGCATGTATAGGTCTGAATATATTGGATTTATTGTCAAATAACAAATATATGTATAATTATTTTATGTTTCCCGAAATAGTTATGATATAAAAATTTACAGAAATTGTAATCTTCATTAGGATTAAATTTTTTATATCTAAGTATATCTCAAATTTCCACGTACACATTGTTTTACATTTCCTGTAATAGGTTTTCATATCATGCATTATTTCTTGACATTTCCTTAGAAATAATTTATTCCTGATGAACTCCCATATTTTAATGAAAAATAAGATGGGTAAATGTCCAACCCGAGTTCCCAATCTCCATTGCATCCCCAATATTCTTATGTCATACTTCTTTTATTCACAAATGGAAAGATGTTTATTTATGCCCTATATTCATCAATTTTTTCTTTTTACGTAAAAAAATATATATTGAAATATAATAATAAACAGTTAAAATCAATTATAAAATGTTAAAGGTACAAATTATTTTTACAAAAATATATGAATTTAAATAATATAAATACATTCATGAAATACACATATAAAATACCGACAATCATACCTTCATACATCTCCTCATGGATTGAATCTCAATAAACTAAAATGGTTGATCACCTTATCTTACAGTAAACTAAATTAAAATAATAAAAATTGAACAAATGTTAAATTAACAATTCTATAATCATAAAGTAAAATTCATTAATTCAACATTTATAAATGAAAAATTATGAAATTTATTTTATTTTTATCATTTTAATTTTTTTATCCATATCATCCATTCATTTTTATTTTTCAATACAATAATTTTATGAATTTCATTATGAATTTACCTAAAAGTAATTCTTTCTAACCTCACTATGAAAATGTTAATAATTTTCATCACATACCCCATGAACAAGTAAACTACAAAAGGATTTCATTGAATAGAAATTATCCACTATGTAAAGATAGAGATCACAATTAATCACAAGGGCTTCATCATTAGGATCAAATGAATCTTATTCATTAGGGTAAGCACATGAATGATGTAAAATTTTTAGTTCAAGAAGGATTTTTAACACTAATTAATTATTTAGGATATTTAAATTTAATCTAAATGAATTTATCACAAAATTTATTCCATCTCTCTCATCCCCCCAAAATACACATAGTGGTATTTTATAACAATGAATTAATAATCATCTCATACATTCTCTATTTTTTTAATTATCTTTATCAATATTTATGACTGAGTCTAATATCACAAACACCCCCTAACCACATATGATAATAATATCATCGATCAGGAAACAATGATTTTTTATCCTCCCAATATTAAATTCAGTTTTTTTAGATTTTATATAATTACAAATATTTATATATACATATATATATATATATATAAATATAGAATGTGTGTTAAAAAACTATGTACAATTTAAAATAAATGGCCTTTCCCAAAATAATAATTGAAAACCACCCCAAAAAAATATACTCAGTTATATATACACCCTAGGATGTCTCTTTACACTTATTCTTTTAAATATCATCGAAACTATTTGAAAAAATGTATGAATGGAAATTATAGGCTTTTAACATGGATAATTTCTTAACAAAGAAATTCATGACTCTTATGGGTATAAAAAGGTTTTATTTTTTATGGGCCTATGTATAATTTTTTAACAAAATAATTCCACAATCATTTTAAAATAGACTCTTTTTAGTCATAACTATTACAATATTGAATTACTATTTTTAGAAAAAATCATTTAAATGTTTCATAAGAAATATAATATAGAAATAACGAGAAATATAATCTCAGAGGATGTATCATGAAAGAAAATTAGTGGTGTAAAATCAATCACCGGTATTCAAATTAATATTTAAATTAATGATTTAAAATATCTAAAAAATCATATCATCATAAAATTTTACAAAATTTTCTTTTTACAAGACGAAAAATGCCCCTCGAATCATTATTTTTTCACATCCTAATAGACATTCTTATTTATAAATTTTTTTCACCATTCATATATTTTTTTAAACAAATTTAAATTTTTGGTATGTTAGTTTTTCTAAGGTGTTTATATCTCATATTTATGTTGACTAATGAAGGAATCAATTGTGGTTATATAATTTGTATTTGAACCATTTTAAATAAATATGTAATTGGTAATATAGTAATAAACTACTGATTTGAAACAATTACATATCATTCCAAAAAATATATTCAAACATGGATACATGGGTTCTTTCTAATAATTCATCATTCATACTGATGTTATTATGTTTAGCCTCTAGATTTCATGACATTAGTGGGTTTTACAATCTTTAGTGGTTCTAGAGATTCTCATTCTTCTACCTTATTCATGAATTTGGTGCCTATGATTAACAAAATAAATGATAAATTATTTGTTAAATTTCATTTCATTAAATATTCAAAAAATTATATATGGGGAATTTAAAATAAATATAAAAATTATATTAAATCTTATCAAACCAATAAATATAAATTACTAAATTGCGGTAAATATCTATGTGCCTCCTGAAAGATGATTTTTTTAATGGATGTTTAGCTCAAACATAACTAGATTAGCTAGTTGGAGTATAGTATAGTGTAAATTGTCTAATGTTCACCCATTTCTGGTTTTTAAATTCACCTAGTTCAACCCAAATTCTAGCTATTCAAATTTTTAATGAAGTAAGATGTGGGGAGTAATGTCTAAATATTATGATGGTTACCAATATGTTTTTGGAATCTATCAAGTCTCTAAAAAAAATTTATGTTTCGTTAGATAGACACATGTGTTGTTTTTCTTCAATGATTTCCACTGGTTGTACCAGATTCTGCTCAACATATTATAAATTTTTTTTTTTCATTCTATTCCTCTTTTTAGATATCAAAAGATTCAACTTCTTCTTATCCTTATTCATTTCCCTACAGTACTAGTTTTGTGAGGAACCATTGTATCATATACATTTCTAAATTTACATTTTCTTATATTAAGTATTATTTTCCAATTTCATGAACTTTTAGTTTTTAGATGTGTGTTTATTCACAATCCAATACAATATCATGTATCCCCAAATCATCATGTTATAAACATACAAAACAATGTAATCATTATTATAATATAAATATACTTTATAATTATTAAATAAATCTACATTTTTATCTGTATTTTTTCAAGTTGGGATTATAGTTTTATTAATACTCCAAGTTATTAGTTACTATGTATTCAATTATTGGGGATTGTTGTGGGCTCTGTTTGGATAAAACATTTCATAATTATATATTCATTAATTATTTTCATCATATCCTGTAGTCATATTGAGAACATATCCTTGGTAGTCATCATGCCAAACATCACATCCATTAAAATAAAAATTACATTGCGTAGTAAAAGGTAACAAATAAATATAAAAAAATCTTATACTAAAATAAATAAACATAACAATAATAAAATATCATTTATGAATTATCCAACCAATAAATTATATGATTCTATCCCTGGAAAATGTTCCCAAAAAATTTATAGCATCGTAAGAATAATGAATTTATGTAGGGTAATATAATCTATATATTTTTTTACATGAAACTAAAAAATTACTATACTATAGGGTTGTGTATAAATTTTTAGTCTGTGGTTATACCCACAAAGATAGGGCTAGAGAAAGTATTAATATCTTAATAAAGACATAATTCAATAGGTATTTTTAGATCCTAAAGTTACAATACTAAGCATGTGATTGGTGAATATAGTGGAAGAAGAAAATAAAAAAGGGGATTCAAGAAGTAATAAATCTAGTTTCACCAGATAACTAGGGGAGAAATAATTTCATTAAAAATCACAAAGTCATTGGAATCCAAACATAATGAGTCTAATTGCCATAGAAAAAACTCTCTATACTATAATCTCATATTTACATGGCCATGTAATTTATATTTGAAAGGATTGTTAATAAAGAAACCATATTTAAAAATAAGGGTATAACTAACCCATTGGTCATGGATGAAGTCTACAACCTAGATCCCATATTAACCAGATGAATTCAATTTACTCAAAAATTATCATGCTGAATGATTGAAATAAATAAAACCCACTTCCTACCCATGTTCATAATCGGCAAGAAAAAACGAATCAAGGAAGAGGGAACAATGACAAAAAAAAATAAAAAACCAAAACAAGAATTGAAATAAATAATAAAATAACTTATAAAATAAATATTCATTCATCATTCATGCCAAAACATAATGGAATAATCCACTCATTCTAACCATGATTACGAGAGAAAAAATAATGACAAAATAATACAAATAGGTGGTGAATAAGGGCTCTGTAGTTGTACACATCATCAAGAAGGAATCCCTCTTTGAGTATCATTATGATATACTCAACGATAAACCTGTAACATAGAATATATTTTTTGTGGTATCAAATAATCTATCATTATATCTTTATTTTTTGGTTACCTAAAACATTCATGAAGTGTAAATTTATATGAAAAGTAATCTTGATCATTGATGGATTTAATGTTTCTTTTCTATCTTAAATGTTATTTTCATTTATATTTCACAAACCATGAAAAGGATTTTCATATAATTTATTCTTTTATGAGATGTCTTTATAGATGGAAGCTTGAAAATTAACTCACATCATGTAACAATATACCTGACATATAAATGTCCTCATAGGCTTCCACAGCTCCACTTATTGCACATTTTTTAGGTTTCCCACATCCTAGCTTCACCCATGCTCTGATGTTTCCTTTATCTCATATGTTTATCTCTTTTTTTAAAAGAAAATATTTATCTTATTGTAAAACATTTCACAAGCCAATCGAGTCCTAAAATTGGAATGAATAATCAATTATTAAAAAAATGTAATTCATTTAAACTCTATAAAATAACCTCCTAAAAATACACATATAAAAAACTCCAAAACATGATTTCATAATTTTCTTGAAGGATAATGTGTCAACATACAATGAATGAATCTCACCTTATAATAATATAAATTTAATAATAATAAATTAAAATTATAAAATTTTAAATTAAAAATAGAATCATTATAGGAGAAATTTTATCAATTCCTATTTTCTAAAAGTGACATGTAATCGATGTTTTTTCTTTTATCCTTTGAAATTTACAATACATTTCTATCATCGATTTTCAATTTTTAATTCATTATTAATATGTTTTCCATTTGGAAATTACCTCACATGATTCATTCTTCTTATCATGTGGGTACAAATTAAATATAATCATTACAACATACCTCAAAATTATGTCACATACCATATAATTTCTAGGAATCTAACAACTCCACTGTATAATGGATAAGATTAAAAATAATAATTTCAACTTCACAATTATGATCAACTAACACAGAGGGATTACGGTATGAGGATAAATGATGTAAAAATTATAGTCCAAGAAAGTGGGTTGACTATAAATCATTTACTATCATATTAAAAAAAATATTAATGAGTGTCGCACTCTATAAATGTAATCTCTTTGGTCCCCCCAAAAAAGCACAATGTGGGCCTAAGAAAAATGTAATCACAATGAATAAATCTACATATCTTTCTTTCGATTATTTTTATTTTTTTATCGAATGACATACATGATACAGATCTCACATCCACTAGCTATCCATTTATTTTAAAAATGTTTTTATTTTTTATCCTCCCCTAGCAAAATCCAATTCTTTCTTATATATTTTTTATTCTGACTAGTTAAAAATACTACGAAATGAAATATATATTCCCTTTCACTAAATAATAAAGGAAAAATACTAATTAAATATCCCCATCGAAATATATCCTTGTAAACCATTGAAAATACCTCCCCCTGAATTATTTATTTTAATATCCTAAATATTAGACGAAGGCAAGAATGACAAATAATGCCTTATAAGATGGATGATTTCATATCAAGTATTTTTAATGCCTTATACTATTATAATAACAATTAATATCAATTGGGTATAAGGATAATTGGTTGAAAAAAAAATTGACTCAATATTTTTAACAATGACTATGTTCAATCATATCATTGATAATATGAAAATCATGTTAATGAATTTAAATATCATAAATTCCAATCATAGGAAAATCCTAGAAAAAATTCATTTCCACGAAATAAAATGCATCTCAAATCTTGATTTTTCACATACAAATCGACAATATTATCTTTCAAAATTATTTTACCGATTAATTAAAAAAAATATATTGACCAAGATATTTAAATTCATGGAATTATAATTATATTAACAATTTTATATCTTCTAGTTCTGTTGAGTAATGATAGAACCATGTGTATACAAGAAATTGGAAGATTGATAACATTAAATTAATTTAATGTGAGGATGATAGTAGAAACATACTAAACATTAATGATTACTATCATTTCTAGGAAGAAAAAAATATATCTACACATGTTCTTATTTTTACCGATTGAAGACTTTTTATACTCTCGTGATGTGCATTTTATACCTTTCACGACATGAGTGGGTTTCACGATTTGTATTGGTCTTGAACCATATATTCCTTATTCATGATACATGTTTATTTTTCCTTCGATAGACCAAAATTTGATAAATATCATGTGAAACTATATGTTCCCTCAACATGAAGAAAAAATTATTTGGGGAATGGAAATTAAATTAAATCATAATAAATATATAAATATAAATTCAATGAATGCGATAAAAATTTTGTTTCCATCATGAGGATTTTTCCATAATCATAGTTTTTATAAAAAATACATGGGTTTTCTAATTATAGTTCTACATAGAAATATCCATCTCATTATTACCAAATTACGACATTTAAATCAACCAAGATTAGCTCATATTCTCCTCATTGAATCTGGAGTAGAACTCAAAGGTGGTGACGAGTGTATAAATAGTCAACCACCACCATCATGATTTCGTCATCTACACTGAATCTATAATTTTTTTGTTTTTCTATATATATATTAATGTGTTCAAAATCATCATTGAATTCCTTGGGTTCTATATCCATCCCATTAAATTCTTCAGTTATTGTTTCTTCATTTTGTTCCTCAGTGTAGTCATTACAACGTACATCAATTTCTTCTTATTCATTCGGTTGTGGTCCAAGTTTTCTGAGGAATTTTTGTATCCTATCTGTATCCAATTTTAATTTATATTATATTTTATTCAAATATAAATTATTATACATTAATTCTTCTGAATATTCTTTTATCCCACTATATTTATGCAGAATGGTGACCCTCTTTGTTGTAATATTATCTTATAAAATAATTTTCATCATCATTATAATAAAAATATCCATTTGATATTTTATATATCCCATCTTTGTTATCCATGTTTTTATTCAAATGGTGATACTTATCTAATTATGGCTCTATGCTGGGGGTATTGTTTTATTTAAGGATTAGGTATAGTTGGGTTCACATATTGGATTAATCACTCATCATTATAACAACATAGAGTAGTTGTGCAATATACTCCATTAGAAAGGGGAACCTACCCTTTATAGTTATCCTTCCATGATTCCTTACCATCATAACTAATTATACACACTGTGGTAAAAATTAATAAATAAATAAAAACACCAACAAAAAATTTGACAAATATTGATTAGAGAATATATTATCTAAATGATTCAACAAATAATTTACCCACTCAATCCTTGAAAAATGTGAAACCATTTTATAGGCATTTGGAAATTGTTAATTCCAATATATTTTCTGAATTTATAAATTTATAAAATGAAAAAAACTATTATACGAAAATTTTGTACAAGAATTTCAGGTTTTAGGTAAACCCATAGAGATAGGGTTAATGAAAATACTAATTTTAAAATAAATGATTAAACTAATTTCTATTTGAATAAATTGAATCTAAAAGAATGATCATGTGATCAGGGAAGAATATTGGAGATGAAAATACAAAATTGGTGCTAATAAATAATGAATCAATGTTTATGGGATAAATTGGTGATAAATATTCAACTAAAAATAGTGTAGTCATCAGATTTAGGACTTAGTGGGTCTAATGGTCATAGTTACTGCTCTCTATCCAAAATATAATTTTGTCGTAGTCTGGTATTTTAGATTGTAAAGGTGTGGTATAAAGAAACCATATATATGCATAGTGTATGAATAATACCAATCATCCTAGTGTGATTGTATACTATAGATCTCATATTAATCAATGGAATTAAATCAACATAGGTAATGATCATTCTCAATGACAGAATAAAATTAAACAAACTCCATAACCTTGCTCACAGTGGTTAAGAACAAATAAACTAGGTAATATGAAGAAATAATGAAAAATCATAATAACACAATATAAATTGAAACATAAAATAAAAAAACTTCACACAATCAATCATCATTAATCACCCAAGACATGACACAAACAAAATCACCCACTCATGATAAATGTGACTAGGTGAGATAAATGAATAAAAAATACCCTACGGAAAGGTATTGATGAAGGGATTTTTAGTAGTCCACATTTCCTAGAAGACATCACTCGTTTGGGATCCCATTATGATGCTCAATGCATTAGATATATTTATAAATATGAAGTCCAAAATTTCAAATCAAGTATCTGTATATCTATATTTTTTCCATGATAATTCACAACATGCTATCTTCTCTAGTAGTGGATATTCAGTTTCATTCGGTAAACCATTAATTAACTATCTTTAATGTTTATACAACATATAAGTTATTTAAAAAATGTGCATTATTTCAGAAATTTAACTATGAAATAGAGAATTATTTATAAACTCATATCATATAATGAAAGGCCAAACCTATAAATGTCATACTGAAGTTCTGCATCTCTATTATATCCTCTTTTATTTTATGCCAATCCGGGTTTATTTTCTCCCATCATGAAATTTCCTTCAGATCCTATATTCATATGTTTTTTCAATCATACAAATTTATGTTTTATCCTTCCATAAAACATATAACTTCAAAAAATATCAATAAAATCCTTTTTATTAAAAAAATAAAAATATAAATTATTGATTCTAATTGATGTTAAAAATTTCATAAAATATGTATATCAAATTCCCCAACATTTTAATTCATAAATTTCCTTAAGGATTGAATCTTAGAAAACTATAATAGACACTCAAATTAATAAAAATAAATTCAATTTCAATAAAATAAATATAAAAAAATGAAAAATTAAATATTAAAACATCATACATGAAACATCATCAAAACACTTATTTGTAAATAATCATGTGAAATAAATTTTTATATTTCTCTATTGATTTCACCACACCGTTTCATTACTCAATTCCCAGTTATTAATTAATTATTAGTATAAATACAATATTAAATTTACTTTATGTTAATTTTTAGTCTCGGCATCAGGGTAAAAATGTAATGAATGGTCATCACATACATGAATAACTTGTTAAATACCATAGTCTTGCAATACATTAGACATCTCCAATTCATAATCATAGATATTATAATTAATCCTTAGTACCTCACCATTATGATCAAATGACTATAAGGTATTTGGGTGGGTGGGTAAATGATGTAAAATTTATAGTACAAAAAATAGGATTGAGTATAAATCAATTTTTATGATATTAAATACTATACTCAATGAATTTATCACTCGAAAGATGTCAAATATCTCTTCACCAAAAAAATATCAATTTTGAACTATAAATAATTTAATTATAATAAATGAATAATCCTTTATTTATATCTCATTTTTAATTGTTTTTTATCTTCGATGAATTAGAATAATCTCACATAAACGAACAAAAAAAATTCAATGAAAAGTTCATCAATCATAAAGTCATTATTTTTTCTCCTCCCAATACTAGATACATTTTTTGATCATATATATATATATATATAACAATGATATGTGAAAAATAACATAAAAAAATTTACTTTACATAAATCATAATTCGACACCCATCCAAATATCCCAAATAATTTATACCCTGGTACACCATATTAATCAATCTCCTAAACTTATTATATAAATAATTAGATAAACCATTTATAGGAATATTGGAATAGAAAAGATAATATTGTAACATGTATTAATTACTAAGATGTCTGTTCATGGATTATATGGGAATAGAAATTAATATTTTTTTTAGGTCTAAGGATAATTGGTTTATAATAGAATTTTATAGTCAATTTAAAAGTGACATTGTTATGTAATTTATTTTAGAAGATGCAGAGCATGTACTCGAAACAATCATGCCTGAGTATCAAATAAAGTATACTATATAATGATTGTGAAATATTATCTAATTTATGTCTTAATTAATAGGAATTAATGTTGGTATAATAACTCATGGAAATGCATAAAAATAAATTAATTAATTGATGAAAAAAATTATTAATTAATACCTTTTCCAAATCTCAAAAAAATATTTATATGAATTTTCATACTCCTTATATCATGATTTTCCATATCCTAAAAAATAATTTTATTTATAATAATTATATTCCCCAATAATATCATTCAAATTAATGAAGAAAATTTGTTATTCAGGGTATGTAAATTATTTTAACAAATTTATGTTTCTGAATTTAGTTCATTAAATCCTAAATAATGTATGGTAATTAAATTTGTAGTTAATTATTTATAAATAAATTAAACATGTAGAATATAGTTGAGAATTGAAATTTTTTATTTCTAAATCGCCTTTCTATAAAGAATAAAAACTGGATGCAGTGGTTATTTCTCCTCTGGATTCAATACTTATACTACTCCCATGATATTTATTATCTATCATTCATGATGTGAGTGGATTTCATGGAATGAAATTATCCTAAAACATCTCTTCCATATACCAAATATGCATAGATTGTTCTTTGATTGTTCTTAAACATGAAAAATAACCACTGAAAACACACATTTATAAAATATGCACAAAAATTATAATGGTAATTGAAATTAAATACAAATATTAAATTAAATACTTTGAATAAAATAAATATAAATTCCTTAAATGAGATAAAAATATGGCTAACTCCTTGAATCATCTCTTTTTTAATGGTTGTTAAGATTCACCATACCTATTTTCTCTAATTGGGATGTTGTATAATGTTAAATTTAACATGTTCACCCAATAATTACTTTTTAATCCACTTTGGTCATATTTTCTTCTCCATGATGAAATCACCAATATTCCTAGAGGAGGTGACCACACTCTTAATGGTAAAAATTATACTAATAGGATTTCAACATCTGTCTATACATTGTAAAATTATTTATTTTCAGTTCCTATGTTATTGTCTTTAGTTTATTCAATGATTTGCGTGAGGTCCAAAGCTATCTCTTCAACTTATTATGTGGTTTTTACTTATTTTTTTTACTCACTGTAGTAATCGCAGGGTGTAGCTGGTTCAGTGTCATATTCAACTGGCTACAGACATATTTTTGTGAGTATGATTTATTCCATATCGATATCTTAATTGACTTTTTCTTATATATTTTTTTCAATTTCAACTAATTTAACATTGTAGATGTTTTTTCAGCCTAATCATGTTATAAATCAGGGCTACCCTCTTCATCATATTCTAAACCTAAAAAATCATGTACATCATGAGTAATATCAAAATCATCATTATATGTGGTATATAGTTATACGTCGTTATCCATGTTTCTTCTAACATGGTTCACATAATTGAATTATGGATCCTTTATTTGAGTTTATGTGTATTCAATGCATTGGTATGGTTGTGGGAACACATTGGCTAGATCATTCTACATTATAAATTTATTCATTGGTTTCTCCATTTCAACTAGTTTAAATATGGAACTATCATTGGTGGTCATCATTACCTACATACCAACCCCAAAAATCAAAAATACGTAGTGTGGTAAAAGGTAATAAATAATTAAATAAAAATAATTTAAAAAATTTTGAAAATAAAGAGAAATGGTTTTTCTTAAGTTATTCATCCAATAAATTTTCCTCTTGTATCCTTGGATGTGGAAGAAAAAAATTCACATCCTCATGGTTTTGTTAACTCCCATATGGTTACTAAATTTAAAATTTTGTAACACAATAAAAACCACTCAACTTGAGTGTACTATTGAAATATAATTTCAAAGGTCAAACCCACAATGACATGGTTGATTAATTAATAATAATATAATAAATTTTATAAGTTATTATGATTTATAGAAAATAAATATAATTTATTGATAATTTATTATTGAATAATGTGGGAAAATATATCAAAAAAGGGTGTCTGGCAGAAATGATTTCAACTTCCTAGGTTAAAAGGTAATAATTAATTAATTAACCATCACTAAGTCATTATAATTAGCTTTTAGTGAGTGCATCGGTTATGGTAAAATATTTTCATCCCAAACTATAACATTTTTATGGCCAGGTACTTCAGATTGATTGGTATTGTTTTTCAAATAGCCAATATAATCATATGTTATGAACTAACCACATAGTCATGGTAGATGTATAAAACCTATATATAATATTAAACACATGAATTTAACAAACACAGAAAATGGTCTCGCTCAATGTCAGAATAAATTTAATCTGAATTCCTAACCCTACACACAATGGTCATGTAAAAATGAATTTGAGAAGATCATTTAGTGAAGAAAAAAATTGAAACTCAATCATTAATTGAAATAAAAAAATCATAAAATAAATCCTCATTCATCACACACTCTAAAACACAAGGAAATACCCCTCTCATGCTATCCATGTGAGGATAATAAATAGAATGAATGAAATCCTATTGAATCGTGATAAATAAGGGATCTTAAATGGTCCATGTCATCCAATAAGAAAAACTCATATTGGTTCCCAATAAAATTCTTAGTATTATAGCCATTGATCAGAATATACATGTGATAGTTTCAAAACTTTTTTATTCATATCATTATTTGTTTTGTTTCCCAAAACATTCATGATGTATAAATTTACATGATGTTTAATCCTTGTCAATATAAACTATTTTGTTTCTTTCCAAATCTCTATCATTCATGTTCTATATAGTGTACATGAAATTTTTAGGTTTGTCATATCTACTATTCATTCATGTATTTTTCTGAGCAGTTTAGGATTATTTGTGATGTCACATTGTGTAATGATATACATTACATGTAAATATACTGGTGCAATTCCATAGCTCCTCCACACTATCAATTTTCCATTGTCATACTTCTTTTCATGACTCATGGAATAAACTGTTTTGCACTCTTATATTTCGTATTTTTGTTCATTTTCCAATGATAGGTTTTGTCATATAGTAAAACAAAAAACAAGTCAATCCAATCAAAAAATTTGGATGATTAGTCAATAAAGAATAAAAATAAATGATTTCAATCATTATAAAATCATTCAAAATATACACATATCAGTTTATTATTCTGTAACACACATCAATATGGTTCATTGTATTCAATGGTAATATTATTGATCATTCCACTTCCAACATTGTCATGTACCATACTAGTGGGTAAGGTTTCATCAAGCCCCTTAGAAGCCTTTTTAATTCCATTTAGCATGATTATTTTAATTAGTAAATACAAAGGGTTAAATAAATATCTTATAATCACTTATTATTCATAAAATGTATTTAATATAAGGTTATTTTTTATAAGGTGGTGAAATTAAACCCAAATTCCAATAATTATGTACAATACCATAGGGTAGCGTACAAAGAACTACATACCTCAAACTAAGTGGTATCTATTCATGAGGATCCCAAAAACCATGTATGGGTCATCAAAGTCCATTCATCCCCCATTATGCATCACACAGTCATAATCATTCCCAAAAACTCCCAAATTAATTAAATATGAAAATGTTATAATACATTATATGAATAAAAGTGAACATACAGTAATTAAAAAAATGGAAAAGACACTCATTTATCATTACAATACAATGTACCATTTAATATAATTAAATTAGAACTATATAAGAATCCAATAAATCAATATAACTTAGTTTATGACCTCATAAAGGAAACATATTTATAATTATAAAAACATATCTATGAGTGATGATCTAAAGACCAGTGATTAAATGAAAATACATTATGTACTATTGGTTTTTTCAATAAATTATATAATTAGTATCTATCCAATGATCATTTAATTATCAATTTATCTGAGATGATATGACTCATGGAGAAATGAGACATCATTGACTGTATGATTGGAGATATACTGATAGGATTCATTCCGGATAAATTACATTGTAGGTGACTAAATTTCAAGTTCCAATTAGATTTTTTCTAATAGTAGTGGACTGGAGATGTTTTCATATAATAAATAATACTTTTAATTCATAAATTTTTAATAACAATTAATGGTTTTTTATTATTAAAATGATTAAAAATATATTATTAATCAATGAAGACATTGTGTATAGGGTTTTATTTGATCTTGAAACATTTCAGGTTAATAACATATTTATTCAAACATCATAAATAATTATAAAGAAGTTTGAATTGATATATATATATATATATATATATAAAATTGTATGTCTTACATCAGAATTTAATTTTGAAAAAAATGATTTTTTAAAAAATAATATGATTATATATATATAAATATATATTAATTTTTGAAAACATATATATTTATCATGGATGTGAGAATTTTGTGAATAGTTTTATTTTCTGAATATATATATATATATATATTACATTAAAAAAACTCATGTGTGTAAAGTATTTCATACCTAAGCATATTTTCACGACCCCCTCCCTCCAACGATACCGCACTGAGGGAGAGGGATAATGGCACCTGAATACTATCTCAAATTGTAAATGGGTTGGAATATAACACAACGGTATAAAAATCCATCCCACGATGAAATTATAGATTATATATGGACAGATAATTTTCTAAAAATGTAATGCTATAAAAGAAACAAAAAAAACTATCGAAAAATACCCAATCTTTTTCTATCCTACAGGATCCACGTAATCTTTTAAGAAACAAAAATAATATTATTATATTCATATCGGGTTTATACATGTATACTCAGTAGTGAAACTCATGTCTATTATGAACATTTTAAATAAGAATACTAATTCACTAGTTATAAAACAGATGAATTAACAACACCAAAAAGTAAAAATATATGTCACATCATCACTAATGAATGATCAAAAAACACATGAAATTTAAAAGAACATAATAATGTACATATAGATAATTTTTACCCCTCAAGACATTCCAAATTATTTTACGCTCTCATATTATTGTCACTCGGGATTAACATAAGTGGTTATTATATCATCTCATATGAATATTTAGTACATTACAAGAATACAAATACACATAAGTTAAAATCTTAGTTTCATTGGAAACATGAAAAAAAATATTCTATCATGGTAAAACATAATCATCATCTCCCATAAATATTTCCACACTTATTACTTCTATATAAAATTTTTTATCATAACCTAGGGAATTGAGACATATGAACGGGGTGAGCTCAAATGCTTAGTTTGTCTAAATCAAGGAAATTCAAAATCATAACATGAAAAAATGTTATGGAACCTAGGAATAACATTTAAAGACCCTACCATGCATATTATAGTCAATAATAAATTTTTTTAGTACATAAGACATATGTAATAATGTAATTAAGAGAAAAATTCATGTAATTATAAAAATGGAGTAAGATATTTAATATGTGGCATGAACAATTGTTTTTTTTGTTTTAAACATGTATATGATGAAACAAGTTCACTCATTATGTCAAGGAAATGAAATCACCCCCTCCATCAACTTATAGACATGTACCCTTGTCAATGCAAACCATTTTGAATTGGTAATAAGGTTCACACATAACCTTTCAGACATGAAACCATATCCATGCATAACATTGTGAACATGTAATCAGGTTCATGCATAACATTGTGAACATGTAATCGGGTTCATTAATTAATTATGTATATGCAACTAGGTATATTCATAACATTTTGAACATGTAATAAGGTTAACTCATAATGTTAGGAAAATTTATTTAGTTTCTTACATTATCTTTTAGTCATGCAACTAGGTATATGTATATTATTTTTGACATGAAATCAGGTTCAAAAATAACATTGTTGATATGAAGTCAACTTCAAAAATAACATATATATAGAAGAGACATCCATCAATACCCAATGCATTAGAGGAAAATATTGATGAAACATCATACATTAAAATTTATACAAATTTATTCCACAAGTTTTTAAAAAAACACTCATATCATAACCCATGAAATGAGATAGGAATCATGAAATTTTAATCTTATTATTACCTAGAGAAAATAGGTAGGTCTTGTAATAACCACAAGTGAAATGAAGAGGGTTTAAAATTCATATAACCCATGAATGAGAAATAAGTATCATAAACATTGGACTACAAAAATATCACCCATGAATAGAAATAAAATGAACAAAAGAGTTGAATAATTTCACCAGAATGGAATGAGTAAAACAAATTGTTATTATAAGATATTAGAAATAAATTTTAATGATATTTTAAAAATAATTCTTGAGTAATATATACTTTTATCATGAAAAAGAATTTTTAAAAAACATAAAACCCTGTGAATAAAATTTTACTTGAAAAAATATAAATCATCATTGATGAAGTTTTGAGAACTATTTATCTAGTAATATATTGAAAACTTATAAAAAATAACATAAATGTTTTCAAAACTATTTACTGAAAAACAATGAAAGAATATTAACATCATTTTAAACCCATTTTCTTGGAAATTAAAATTAAAACTTATAAATAAATAATTAAAACAAAGAAAAAAAATTAAAATAATTTTTACTTCAAAATTATCTTTATGGATTTTTTGAAATCATTTTTGAAAACATATTTTAATTCTTGGTTTTTAATTAAAACATATTTATGACCATATAGAGATATATAGTCGGATTTTATTTTAAAATGTAATTATTTATTTTATTTAAAAAATCATGTAAAATAGAAATAATACATAGATATATATTTAATATACATATTATATGGAATCTCTTGGGTGTTATATAATGATTAATCATCATATTTCATAAAATACGCATAATCATTAATAATATCAAAAGTAAATGATATTATTTAAATAATCTCTTACCCCTTACTAACATGGTCTAATACTCTCTATATATGAAAAAGAAATATAAATTAAGCTTAAAATATTATTAATATATATATATATATATATTCATGATATAACATGTAAAGGGATGAATATAAAACATCAAAATGTATTTTGGTGCATAACAAAACATGAGAATCAAAGAAGGAAAATTGAGATAAAACAATTGTATTGATTTGGTATCTTTTGAATCATAAACCCCAAAAAATAAAAAGCATAAAAATAATATTTTTATAATAATAACAGTAATTATAATACTCAAGAAAAATAATTAATTTAAATTACATACACAATAAAAATAAGTGAGTATCTGAGATTTCCTTTCTTAAGGTTCTCAATGGTTATAAGGATGTGCCTCATGAAGTTAAACATCCTTAGATTTATCAGAAAATCTATGATATAGATCTCACTTTTATTCAAGCTGTCCTTATCACCTTTTCTCGGTACGATAAGTCCTTGCACCCATAATTCAGAATCCGAAAATTAGTAGAATGACTTTCCATTTTCGGAGCCTTTTCATCAGCAAGTCCGAGAGTTTCTACAGCTTTCTCTTTGTTGAAGCTACCCTTGGAGTCTGGCAATACGTGAGAAATAAACTCAGCTTCACCTTCATAAGATAACCCTACCAAGCTTGCAGCCTTGGTGTAAGAAAGCTTATATGTCTTGCCATATGATTTGAAAGAAAACTTCTCTCTATTATCTTCCTCGAAGAAAGCAACTGACTCATAAAACTCAACAAGCAAATCAGAAAAGACTTCATCTTGATTCCCGGTTTTAGATACCGCAACATCCTCCCAGCCATTCAACCTGATATTCTTTGAGATAAGGGAATCATAATTGTTGAAGAAATCCGGATGGAGTAACCTTTCCCTCTATACTAACCACTGAGAAATAGGCTTGGTTGAAGACATTTCTTGAGAAGCTAACTCTGCAGACATTCGGATCTGAAGTCCTCAGAGAAATTCGGAATAGAGAAGTCTGATGTTCGGAGCGGAGAATACTGTGGTTCGGAACGACCTTAAATCGGAGAGTCAGAGCTTCAGGACACAAGAGCATGAAACCGATGTGGGACGAGAAACTTTGGTCCCCTTTATATAGGCAACGAGATGACGGTTCACATTCCATAGTTGATCTAACGGTTGGAATGAGCTGCGATCAGATATGACGGTTGAAAATTCGAATCCGATCTTTTTGAGGTTTTATTAGAACAAAGAATTTAAGAAAACTAAAATCCGAAAACAAAATAAAAGAAACTGCCAGCAAGTAAAATATGATTACAAAAACTTTAGTAAGGAAATCATACCTTTCGAATTAGCTTAGGAAAGTTATTCGTAATGGGTAATATAAAGATGACTACGAAAAACTCAATACGAAAAACTCAATACGAAAAACTCAATACGAAAATGTAAATACGAAAAACTTAATACGATAAACAATCTTAAGAAGAAAATCAGTACGAAGAATTTAGTACGAAAAATACATTTTGAAGAATTTGGTATGAAAATTCCTTTATGAAACTTCCAGTATGAAACTGTCATTCCGGAAATTTTCAACATGAATACTTCCATTCCAGATGTGTTTTGTTCAAAAATGTCCAATCTAGAAAATTTTAGTTCCGGAAGTTCCATTCCGGAAATCTTCGTTCCGAAAAGTTTGAATACAAATTTTGAAAAACTTTGTTAACTAAACAATCAAATATACCCCCCTATAAAAAGGAGTTTATTACTGTAAGGAGAATTTTTCAACAGAAAGTTAATTAAGGAAGATTACCTTACGGTTATCATTCCTAACTTCTGTTTAATATATTCAAATCTATCATAAGGCAAAGATTTTGTGAAAATATCAGCAAGTTGATCTTGCGTTCCGATAAACTGAAGAATAATATCTCCTTTAAGTGTGTGATCCCTAAGAAAGTGATGCCTAATATCTATGTGTTTTTCACGGGAGTGATGTGCAGGGTTCTTACTGAGGGCAATGGCACTTGTGTTATCACACAAAATTTGAGTTTTGGTAAAACTCAAGCCATAGTCTGTGAGTGTGTGTTGCATCCACAACACTTGTGCACAGCAACTTCCAGCTGCTACATATTCAGCTTCAGCAGTGGAAAGTGCTACAGAATGTTGCTTCTTGCAGGACCAAGAAACTAATGAATCTCCTAAGAAATGACATGTTCCGGATGTACTTTTTCAATCCATTCTACATACACCAAAGTCAGCATTAGAAAAGCTTTTTAGAACAAAATCATTTCCAGAAGTATAAAATAATCCTAGATCCATGGTTCCCTTAAGGTAGCGAAAAATTCTTTTTACTGCCTTTAAGTGGGATTCCTTAGGATTGGATTGATATCTTTTACATAAGCATACTGAAAACATTAAATCTGGTCGAATAGCTGTTAAGTAAAGTAAACTTCCTATCATACCTCTAAAAGTTGTTTGATCTACTGGTTTCCCAGCTTCGTCAAGATCTAAAGAGTTTGAGGTACCAATGGGAGTACTTATACTCTTAGTGTTGTCATAACCATACATTTTAAGAAGATCTTTAATATACTTATGTTGAGATATGTAGGTTCCTTCTGGTTTTTGAGAAATTTGAAAACCAAGGAAAAATGTTAACTCACCCATCATACTCATTTCAAACTCAGATTTCATTAGACTTGCAAAAGAGTCAGTCAAAGATTGCTGAGTTGAACCAAATATAATGTCATCAACATAAATTTGAACAATCAAAACATTTTTCTTATCTTTCTTTATAAAAAGGGTTGGATCTGCATTTCCCTTAACATAGTTATTTTGAAACAAAAATCCAGTAAGTCTATCATACCATGCTCGTGGGGCTTGTTTAAGACCATACAAAGCTTTGGTAAGTCTAAAAACATGATCTAGATGTTTTGTATCTTCAAAGCCAGGAGGTTGTTCAACAAAAACATCCTCTTGAACATAGCCGTTAAGAAAAGCACATTTCACATCCATTTGATATAGTTTGAAATTAAAGAATGCTGCAAAAGCAAGTAGATTACGAATAGATTCAAGTCTAGCTACTGGAGCATAGGTTTCTTCATAGTCTATTCCTTCTTGTTGATTATAACCTTTAGCAACAAGTCTAGCTTTATTTCTAACAATGACTCCATTTTCATCACATTTATTTCTGAAAACCCATTTTACACCAATAACAGATGTTTCCTTAGGTCTTTCAACCAAGGTCCAGACTTTATTCCTTTCGAATTCATTTAGTTCATCTTGCATTGCTTTGATCCAATCATCATCACCTAAAGCTTCATCAGTGCTTTTAGGCTCTAATTGGGAAAGAAATGCTAGATGTTCTACTTCATTTCTTAGGGAACTTCTAGTCATTACAGGTTGATTTACATCGCCAATGATACTATCATTGGGATGATTCTTAAGAAACACCTGATTTGAGTTTTGTAAAACCTGTTTATCAACATAGGGTAGAAAGTCTTCTGGGGTAAATGTCTCAGAAGTATCTTCTAGAACAATTTCCTTATCAGAAGGTTCTTCTATCAAAGGTTGACAATCAGTTTTTGAAAACACATCCGAAGATGTAAGTTGAGATGTTTTAAAAACAAAAGGATCAGACTCATCAAATTTTACATGCACTGTTTCCTCAACAGTACAAGTATTTTTATTAAAAACTCTATAAGCCTTAGAGGTTGTGGAATAACCTAAGAAAATCCCTTCATCTGATTTTGGTGCGAATTTATGTAAGTTATCTTTAGTATTCAAAATGAATACTTTGCAACCAAAAACCTTGAAGTAGTAAAGTCTAGGATTTCTACCATTCCATAACTCATAAGGAGTTTTATTAAGAAAAGGTCTAATCAAAACTCGATTTATAGTATAACAAGCAATACTTACAGCTTCAGCCCAAAAATGTCTAGCAATAGAATATTCACTCAACATGGTTCTAGTTATCTCTTGAAGAATTCTATTTCTTCTTTCAACTACACCATTCTGTTGAGGAGTTCTAGGTGCTGAAAAATTGTGAGTAATACCTTTCTTACTACAAAAAGTTTCAAAATCAGAATTTTGAAATTCTCCTCCATGATCACTATGAATAGTTTTCAATGGAAGGTTTTTCTCATTTTTAACTTGCGCTCTAAAACTTTTGAAATAGGAAAAAGCTTCAGATTTCTTTGCTAGAAAATAGACCCAAGTAAATCTAGTGTAATCATCAACTAGAACAAACACATAGTATTTGCCTCCAATACTTCCAGTTTGTGTTTGACCAAAAAGATCCATGTGCACTAATTGTAATGCATCGGTTGTTGAGACTTCACCGATTGACTTAAAACTATATTTATGTTGCTTTCCATATTGACAAGGATCACAAAGTTTAGATGAATGAAATCTAAGCTCCGGTAGATCCTTAACAAGTTTCTTCATAGAGAGTTTACATAGGTTCCTAAGATTACAGTGTCCTAATCTTCTATGCCATAACCAAGAATGATCTTCCATTTCACTTAGGCAATGTAGATCTTGGCTTCTTAAGTCTTCTAAGTTTAAGGTGTAAATATTCTCTTGCCTGTTGGCTGAGAGAATAAATTCTTCCTTGGAATTGTGTACTAAACACTTATCATTCCTAAAATTCACAAGGTAGCCTTCATCACATAACTGACTTATGCTAATGAGGTTGTGCTTAAGACCTTTAACAAAAAGAACATTTGAAATTAAGGTTTTACCTAAAAGAACAATATTACCAATACCAACAATCTCTCCCTTAGCATTTTCTCTGAATGTTACCTTTCGTCCTTTTGTTTTGATAATCTTTTCAAAAAAACTTTTGTTACCAGCCATGTGCCGGGAACATCCACTATCCATGTACCATATATTGTTGCTGGAACTTTCTTTATTTTCCTGAAATTAAGAAAAAAGTTAGATTTTCGGAATCCAAACTTGTTTGGATCCGAGATTTCCAGACAATAAAATTTTAGGTATCCACATTTTCTTAGAAAAGTAAGCTTTATGAAAACCTAAGGATTGGGTTTTGTTTAAGGAACAATTTTTTCCCACTGACCCCCACATTGACACTTGGTACAAAATGGGGCACTTTGAGGAACAAAATAATTGTTACTGAAAACTGGTTTTGCATGGGTATAACCAAATCCGGATTTATTTCTTAAAGGTCGTATTTGAGAATACATTTTATCAAAATTTTCCTTACCATGGGTAAAGTTTGATAAACACTTCTTTAAGGAAAAAATTTTGGACTTGAGTTTTACAACTAAGTTTTTATCCTCAAAATCATTAGTTTTAGAACTAGAGTTAGTCTCGAAAACATTTTTATTAGAAATTACTTTTTCTAATTCTTTAGAAATTTTATTCATCTCAGAAATTACTTCCTCAAGATTTTTTGAAATATTTTCAAAATCAACATTTTTCATATCAAGATCTTTAGAAAGATCTGATATCTCTTTAGTAAGAATATAATTCCTAGAGTTTGCCTTATCAAGTTTCTTGTTGAGTTTGGAATTCTCAATCTCAAGAAGTTCAGCAAATCTAGAGACTTCTTCAATAGTAGGTAAAGTATTTTCCTCATCAGAAGATGATTCTTCATCAGAAGAGTTATAATACTTACTATCATTAGAATTTAAAGAAACATTGGTCAATGATTCATCATTTCGTACCTTAGCCATATGACAATGATTATCAATAGGTAATCTGCATAAAAGACCAAGATTCTTCTGTCCTGAAGATTCATAATCAGAAGATTCATCTGAAGAGTCACCACCACTGGCACTCCAGGTGTCATTAGCTTTCAGAACTTTCTTAGCTTTGTATTTAAAATACATCTTCCTGTTCCTGTCTGAATGCCTTTCCTTTCTTTATTTCTTTTTGAGCATATGGAAATCTGGTCTAATATGTCCAGCTCTTTTCCATTCATATAAGTTACTTCTCCATCTTTCTTATCTTTCCTGTCCTTCTTCTTATAATTTTATTGGAAGATTCTCTGTCCAGCTATCTTGTTCATCCTTCGAGCAAAATTGGATAATTCATTTTCTGAGACTTCACTCTCACTAGATTCGGATTGGAAAATGACTTTCTTAGACTTGGATCTGGTTACTCTCTCAGGAGTCTTAGCTTTCATCTGATTTGAAGTTGAAGTAAAAGCAACAGTACCATTTCCATTCTTCTTCTTGATGTTGTCAGCATCTCTCTTCATTCTTGTTTCATGTTGTAGAAGAGTTCCAAATAATTCATCAAGAGTAATTTGAGTGACCTTCCTGTTCTCATCTATAGCTGTTCTCTTGGATTCCCACTAATTGGGCATAATGTCAATTATCTTGTCCACAAGAGCTTCATCATCTAAACATTTCTCTCCCATAGACTGTAGACTGTTGACAATAGTCATAAATCATTGTTGAACATTACAGATAGGTTCTCCATAAGGAAAATTGAAGCCATGATATTCAGCTCTAAGCATAGCTATTCTAGTCTCAATCACCTTAGAAGTCCCAAAGTGTGTAACCTCTAACTTCTTCCATATACAGTTAGCTGCTTCACAAGAAGAAATTTGGCTATATATATTTCTTTTCATTGAACATAGTAAAGTATTGCATACCTTATAGTTGAGTTGATATTCTTGCTTTTCCTGGTTAGTAAAGGTTCTGACTTCCCTGTCAGGAATTTTATAATCACCAGTAAGCATGACAAAGTTGTCTACTCCAGTATTGATAACAAATGTCATCATACGATCTCTCCAGTATTCATAATCATTACCATCAAATATAGGTGGTCTTGTAGGATTCAGATTGTCAATAGATCCAACATTAATTCCTTCCATACTAGAAATAACTTTGCACAGAAACTTGTTAGTAGCTCAGAATCGTAATCACAAAGTTCGGAATGAGAAAAGTTCGAAATGGATAAACCGGAATGACAAAGTTCGAAATAGAAAAGTGAGCAAGAAAAACTTGTATGTGAGTACAAGTATTTCAGTAACCTCCTCTGATACCAATTGTAGGATCGAAATATAATATGAGATGCTCAATATACAAGAGGGGGGGTGAATTGTATACTTTAAAAATTCCTTTGGAACCTTTAAAGTTAGTTATGAATAACTAAAGTTTCCTTAAGAAAAGGAAAGGGCTAAGTTTAACAAAGTTAAACTTAAGTAAATTCACAACACCTCTAACACCAAACTAAACTTGGGAAGAGACTCCAAAAGTAGGTTCCAGAAATATGGTTCCGGAATTTGAAACATATCAAAAGTTACAATATGAGATTCTACCTTAAAGCGTATAGAATCTAAATGAATTAGAGTAAGTAAAGAAGTATAAGAAAGTTATACTTTCCTTAAGATACAAATTGCAGCGGAATAAAAACAAGTAGTAAAACTACTAGTAACAAGATAATAGTCTTTTAACCCAAAGAGAAGGGTATCCAACAACCTTGGATAAAGGTCCCTTGATTTATACTTTCAAGCAAGTCTATCTTACCCACACCAGGGTAAGCCCTCGATACGAAGATCAGAGTCTCTGTCTTGCTATCCCCGCAAGCCCTCAACTTCAAGGTAGTTGGCAACCTCTGTCCTCCTCAGCAAGGAAGCCCTCGAACTTTAAGGTAGTCGGCACTTCTGTCTTCCTATCCCCGGAAGCCCTCGAATGTAATCACCAACATTCAGAGTCGCAAGAAGCTTTGAGAGTTAATAAGAGTCTCTCTCTCTAGAAATCACTTCAACAGCATGTATGCACAAAGTCCAAATTGTTCATCCATCCGTTAGCCAACAGCTCTTTCAAATGATCTCCTATTTATAGGTAAGGTCGGCTCCTTCTCCAACGGTCATATTTTCCTTAAAGATCGGAGGGACCTGTACACGTGTCACTTAGACAACGGTTAGTTTATAACAAAATGGACGACATCGTTTTATAACAAAACAAGTGTAACAGAATGTACGACATCGTTTTAAACTCTAACAAAAAGGTTCAGAATGAAAACTTCGGAGTGAAAGTTCGGAGTGAATAAATTCAGAGTGTATAAAACAATGATAATCAGATTCTGTTTAATAGGTGAATTCGGAATGAGAATCCGGAATAGGAATTCATCATCAGAAATCGTAATGAGAATTCATCATCAGAATTCGTAATGAGAATTCGGAATGGAATTTCTTTATTAGAATTCGTAATGGGAATTCTTCATTGGAATTCGTAATGAGAATTCGGAATGGAATTTCTTCATTAGAATTCGTAATGGGAATTCTTCATTGGAATTCGTAATGAGAATTCGGAATGAGATTTCTTCAATTGAATTCGTAATGAGAATTCTTCTTTAGAATTCGTATCCCGAATCTGGAATAGAACCTAGTCAGAGTTCATATCCGGAATTCGGAATGAAACTTCCTTATAGTTCTTGTCCAGAATCCGAACCCTAAAACAGAATGCTTTATATCAAAGTTTCAATGATTCCGAGAAAATGAATCAGAAACTTATACTTAAGAAAAATATGGATGAAAATATGATAAGGATAATTCTTCTTATAAAAGAGACATTCCTTAAGAAAGCATTTTTCCTTATAAAAGCAATTTTCCTTATAAAAGCAATTTTCCTTATAAAAGCAATTTTCCTTAAGATAAGATGTTTGTGATTTTCAAAACAATAAGGAATGGCAAAGTCATAAGGAAAACCTTATTGACTCAACAATAATGTAAACCATGAATTAATTTTCATTTATATTTTCACATATTTATTTATAATAATATACAACTTTTGGAGATAAGAAATGAAATGAAACATTCATGGATAAGGTTAGTCGTATGTACGTATGAATTCTCCTTCATTTCTTCATTATATCAAAATAATTATAAATAATTTATATAGGTATATTATAATTACTATATCATATGTAAGTTATATATCTCACATAGGTTTATTAATACCATCATATTTCCATTCTACGTATGTAATGAACAAGTCAGATCGTTTTGAGGGGACGATAGTCCACATTAACTCAAAGGAAACTATCACATTTACACAAGATGGAAAGCATAAAGGTATGTCGTAATTAAAAATTATTGAACCTTTAACACTTTATAAATAAGATATATATTATATATAAATATTTCTTCCATCATAATGTCCAACATGAGAGTTTGTAATGGAAAAATGAGCATTCAGCATTTTGTGTAGCAGTAGTTTACCCTACACAGAAATAGTAAGTTCATTACCCATTAGATAGAGTTTTGAGTAAGTGTAGGTATAAATACTAAAATAAAAACAACCTTGTATATTGGGGATACTGGCATTTTTATATAATAATGGAATAATAATAATATAGTAATCAATGATTCAAGTGAAAGAAAATAGATTGTTGGAGAACGTTGACGTAAAATTGGGTAACTCCTTTGGGATTATACCCAAGGTCTTCCTTGGAAAGATTTGTTCCCAAATAAAAGCATCATGTTCAAGGTTAGGGATGTTGGGAAGATATTTGTTCATATACTGGATGATCCGAGGTTCTTTGAGAGTCTTGAGGGAGTGGGGTAAATTGTGTCCTTTTATAAAGGAGGAGTTATACTCTTGTAATATTTTCAAAAAGGGATTCAATACATGTTTTATACATTACTTGTGGCTCTGATAATTGTCCCAATTTTATAAAAATTATGATACAATCCATAGGTCCATATAATAGATCGTGGAAATGTGTATTTGTTTTTGGGGCCCTGTATATATGGCTTACTCCCTTATTATGTTTAATTTAACCTTGATCGTAGTATTAAATTTTAATCACATTCACTAATATTTTTAAAAATAAAGATGGTTCTATTAGATATTATCAATTACTACGATTAAAAATATGGAATCCATTTTACAATATAAAAATCACAACAGTGCATGAAAGTAATTTCCAATTCATTTTACATGCAGGATGATAATGCATGTTTTTAATATAATAATTTTCAAAAAATTTCTATGTTTTTATAGTCAATATCAATTTCAAATTTATTCCAATGACTTAAATTAGATTAATTGAAAAATATATGATATAAATAATCATTAAAAACAATATAAATAATAATTCACCCAAATAAATAACTTTTATAGAAAAAAATTTTGAACTATAATTTAGTAATTTCACATTTAATTAAAAATTTAAACGTCATAGAAAAGTATATAAAATTCACCATAAGATAAAATTTATTTTTTTATTCAAAATATGATGTATATTTTAACATATTAATTTCATAAAATTATGAAAATTTTAATTTTAAATGGGTTCTGCATTAAATGGTGGTCAATTTTCCTTTATAGAAATATTGTTTTTTATGTGTGAAATTGGGTTTGTTCTTATCAAATGTGAACCAAACCTAATGGATGAATATAAAAATAATTTATTAATTATTAAACATAATTATTTCATTAATATCATTAACTAATTTTGGTTAATTTATTTTAATATGTAAAAACTTTTTTGGAAGCATAAAAATAAAAACTATATTAATTTTATATCCTTTTTTTTCTTAGTTTAATTTGTAATTAAGTGGAAACCAATGAATATATTTTATTTGTATATAAAAAATAAATATTATTACGATAGTAAAAATACTTCACTACTACTAGTGTAATGGATTGGTTATATCTTATTATATTAAATAATAATGTCATAATAATATATCATTATCTTGTAATATTATGTCTTACAGGAAGTGTATGATATCGACTAACGTCTCTCTTTATTGTAATATAAGCTAATTAGGTATGTTTTCCATTACGATCCATTGAATAAATTATTCTCTTGTAATATATTAAATATATTATAAATTATTATTTTATTATATTCCCTTTACCACTTGATGTTGTGTGTAATAGAATCCAAGTTGTTTTTGTGTGAAACACAATCCATGATGTTGTCGTATAGTGCATTCCATGTTCGTGTCATGTGAATGGATTGATATAATTACTAAAATAAAATAACTCAATTAAAATTAATTTGTATGAAAATATATAACTCACAAAAGCGTGAAGAGTTACATTAAACCCCCATAAGTTTAATGTCACCCTCAACATTCATGTGGGATATGAAATATTTTATATTTACAATTTACTTTAATATAATACCCATATTTAAAATGAATATTAGAACACAGTATTAAAAAAATTGTAGGAATTATAATAGTTTTCCAAAGATACTAATATAGTGGTTTTAACCTAGGAGAACATAGGTGGGAAGTGAATTCAAGGATATAGAAGAGAAATACAACTATAATTTAATGTTGGAGAGTGAATTTCACGACCCATCCCCTGTGTTCGGAGTGGTGAATATCCCAAACCTGTCTTCCACAGGCCAGGGGCTAGTAACTAACACCGAAAAAGAAAACCCCAAAAATGGAATGCATTTCCTTTTATCCTTGACATACATATACCGGGAACACTACACACAAGAAAAGCACAATAGAAAAAGAGTAGTACAAAACTCACTAAAAACCTCCATTCAACGTAAAAGTATGTGATATAAGAAAAAGAGGCCAGTATAGCCACCAATCTGAAAGAGTAGTACAGAGAAATGAAAAAAAGATATAGAGGTTGTCCTCATGGGATCATACCTAAAGGGTCGCTATAACTCATCACCATGTCTCACCAAGTCAATTGATGACCTCTGTATACCATCTAGCCATAATTATTCAATGTCTCAGTCTTGTTGTCTTTCATCTGCACAAGACACAACAAGGTGTCGGTGAAGCTGGTGTAGGGTTGACTATAAAAATACTCAGTAGGGACCCAGATAACCCCATAGGTCTTTCAGAATTCCCCAGGGATAATCCTCAAAACATGATATCAATCACATGGAACAAGGTAAAAGAAACATCACATCAGGTTTATCTAGCACCGACGTAATGATGACTAGTCGTAAAGCTAGATCATCTTATTCTTTTGAGAGGCTCTAATGCGGATAAACACAAGGTCACTTGGTTATTACCCCTAGAGGATGGAAAAGTGATGACCCACAATGGATTGTTAGGTGCTTACCCACAAGGGATAGCACGGTGCTGACCCACATCAGCGGATCTCTAGGTGCTGACCCACTTAGAGGATCACTATGTGCTAACCCAAAGATGATATATAGGTTCTGACCCATAGAGGATTTCTAGGTACTATCCCATAGAGGTTCTCTAGTAGATGACCTACTCTGAGGATCCCTACGTTCAAACCCACTCATATAATCTCTAGGTGCTATCCCACTCAGAGGATCACTATTCATTAATCACGCCACAACTAGCCATTGGATTCCCGCACATAACAAGAATGATTATGATAGAAATCTATCCTTCATCCATTATTCATACCTCAACTGCCACAAAGTACCACATAGATTAACCCCAAAGGACCATCTCATCATAAGGTTCCCCACACAAAAAGTGACGCGTCGACCAGATTCCTGGCATATAAGTTATAGGATATTTAGTAAAAATGGTCTGGTTGGTTTCGAGTCAGATCCAAACTGGTTGTGTGAGAAATTCCTCCAAAACACTCATAGAGTAACTATGAAGGACCACCTCTCTACAATGGCCATTGTTTTGTAGAAGACACTTAAAATGGATGCTTGGTCTGATAGTAATTGTTGTTTCAGTGAAATGGGGTTGGTCAGGTCTCGGTTCGATCCAACTCGATCGAACTGACACGACTCGACTAGGTATGGGGGTCCAGCATGGGTTCATCCCAACCAACCGATTGAGCCCAATGGTCTGGCACGATAGGATAGGTCCAGCCCGGTGGCTAGTCCAGTCGGCCTCTTAGGTCCAACCTGCTAGACTGTGGGTCTGGCCTTCCAGGTGGGGTGGGATTGACACACATTAACCAAGCCAGCAGAGCGGGCTGGTTCTCCACCTAGTGGCACCAGATGGCGCTGCTAGTTCATCCAGCACGACAAGCCGAGTGGCCGACTATTTCCTCCCGCACATAGTTGAAAAACCACTTTCCTCCAACAAACTCGAGGTCCCTAGAATATCCACTCCTCCACACAACCCCGAAGGGCCAACCATGTAGCTATGGTGGTTTGATTATTAACATCTTGCAGCAACGGGTTCTGTATGGTGCTTCCATCATTGTGACGGCCTCAAATTTCCCTTCCATCACATCAAAATTTATCCACTATGAATGTACACTGCAAAATGATTTGGTACTTTTTCATTAGGCCTACTGCCTCCGTGTTAGATGTTTTAAAATACACGGAGTTCGGGATTTTAGTTCTGACATGTTATTAATAAATATCATTAAAAAAAAACTAGTGAAACACCCTCCCTCAAAAAAATCTGACCCACATATCAACCTGTTAATCAGTTGATCTGTCCTTTTTTCTTTTTGAATGAAGAATGGGGAAATATCATAAATCTCATAGAATGCATAATCCCCTCCATAGATTCGTTTGATTATCTGATTGTGAAGGATGCAATTTGTGTCCTCATTTTTAATCCTATAGATCCAATCCCTCAAATTTTGATTCTTTGTTATTTTTTCTTCGTTGGAGAGGTAAAATTTTGGCGGTTTGTCAGAGATTTCCAAAAGATTCATCCTCTGCACTCCAATGGATTGTATTACTAATAATTAAACTTGTTACCGTGTTTTAATTTTGCTGCAACATTGAATCATTACTGACTCTCATTAATGGTCCTCATTATGAAAATAGTTTAAAGACCTTCATTAAAGCGTCTCGTTGCACTGTAGTGTCGCCACTCAATAGATTGAAAAATGAAATATCGTTTCACAAGTTATTTAATTATTTTATTTTAAATTTCATAAAAGTAATTATTCTATCCGACCCTTTCTAGTCAACCTTATCCTTCACCTAACTGAATAACGGTGTTTTGAGTTAAATAGTTCCCTCAGATTTCAAATTTGAGCACCGATTCAAAAGATAGAAAAACCCACTCGTATGTTTATGGAATGTACCATAATTTTTTAAAAAAATTAACGTTCATTCCCAACCCATGTCAGTCGAACTTTGGCTCCTCCAAATTGAAATATTACCCTACGTGTTCAACGGTAATCTCATATTTTCAATCTAACTTACCATTTAGATTTTATAATGATTTAACAATAAAATAATTGTTAATTATTAATTTTATTTATGGCTAATTACTAACTTACAATGTTGGCCCACGCCAACTAATGTTAGGATTTTCCTAAGGAAAGCACACACTCATTAGTTTAGTGGTGGTCACATATTTTAAATCTGAGTCACCATTCATGAGTTATAAGAATTAGTAAAATAAAATAATTTTATTTAATTATTTTATTTAAGATTACGCAATTTTTGAGTTCTCTCAGTAGAGTGATGTGCTGACTAAACATAAGTCTCGCCTACGATAAAACCACTATCCAAAAGACAATCGTCCCCTTGTATTTATGATTTGAGAACTTATTTAAGAGTTATTCCACATTATTAGGAAAACATCTCACGCAATATATTTAACGAATAAAATATTTCTATGTGTCATGCTGGGAAATATGGGCCTTAGAATCACACATCATCTCAGAGCCAAGTCTTCAAATAGTTCCATGTAAAACAATTTTCATAAATTCTGGTACATTACATTCTCCCCACTATAGGGCTTCATGTCTTAAAAATCTAAAACAATGGCTAATAAAACTTGTGGGGGTACTAAAGATGAATCTGATCCTACTACTCCCATGTGCTCTACTAGAGGTTTACGTGCTGCCACAGAACATGCACTAGAGAAATCAACATCCGTGAAGGACCTTCTCCAGTCGATCTTATTCCTACACTGAGAAATCTAAAAATTCTCCTCATATTGAACGTCTGGAATTCCCTAGTCGATGATGTTCGATTGATCATGCATGTAACTCCTCATCTACAACACATAAAGAACATCATGCACCCCATGTATCTGTGGTAGAATAGCTATGTGGTATGATACCCTTCACACTCTACTGATAACCCAGAAAGTTATAATGAACCTCAGTGATAAGTTTTTACCCTTCCAATGCTCTACATTCCCCAATGGGGTGATACCTAATGGAATACAGATCCCCCCAACTCAAACACCAACTGTCTCTATCTCATGTCTGTATAAGACTTTTGTTTTCTCTGTACAATCCTCATATACTCTAAGATTTTCTACGACTTCTCATTGATAGCCCGTACCAACTCTAGACCCATGAGTGCTAACTCTGGTGGGTCTGTTCAGCATAGAGGTGTTCTCCATGATCTCCCATAAATGGCCTCAAATAGAGAAATTCCAATGGTGGGGTGACAACTATTGATATACGATAACCCCACCAATGGATGTTTTTTCTCTCCACTATAACCATAATCTAGGACACAAGCATGATGAATGTCCTCCAAGGTTTTTATAGTCCACTCCATCTGACCATCTCTCTTGGGGTAAAACGATGTACTCAATTGCAGTTTTCTCCCAAGTGCCACAGGCATCTTCTTACACAACTGAGATATAAAGTGTGAATCATGGTTCATGATGATCATCGAAAACACCCCAATAGATACACACTATCTCCTTCACATAGAGACTCCAAATTCCCTTTATTGATCCTTTCTCCAAAAAGTGTAGAAATTGAGCCAGCATGGTGATTCTGACAATGATCACAAAGATGGAATCATGGCTGGTGGATGTGAATGGTAACCCCATCATAAATTCCTTTGAGATACTACCCCACATCCATTATGATACATCATTTGGTAATGCTAAGAGTGTTGGGACATGATGATCTACATTGACTTGCTGAAAAGTGAGGCATCATGAAACGAACTCCACCACCACTTTCATCATATGTGGCCAACAGTACTATCGTCGTAGGTATGGGTAAATCTTCTCCAAACCAAGATGTACCACAAAAATGGATGTATGAAACTCCCTCAACAACACCTCTATAACATCACTTGTATAATGGTTCATCTTTTTAATAGTGTGATGTGCTACCCACCTATAAAAAAATCATCATTATCCTGTTTGGAGGATATTTGAGCACGTCGGGACATGCATTAAACATCCATGAGTTGTACCTCTCTAACTCGCTGATAGAGAAGGGGAGTGATAGTAAAAGATTGAAGGTAAGTTGCACTATAATCATTCATGACGGATATCAGCATCCCAACTAGTTGGCTAGTCGCATCATTCAGCAGCTATAAATGATATCTCCTACTGAGTGCATCTTCCACCATGCCCCCCTTCTCTATAGTATAGACAATCTCAAATTAGTATTCCTAGAGGAAATACAACAATCATTACTGTGTCAACTACTGAAAAGCCTACGGGCACCTTTCCATCCATGTAAAAGGCTACCCCATTAACAGATTGATGTGTCTACTGACCCTTTGGTAGTGGGAACTCTCTCTCCAAGACCACTTGGTTAAGGTGCTGGCAATGTACACATAAACACAAATATAGGGTCTTACTTAGCCCTTCCTCTACAATTCCCCCACCTTCACCCCTACATGTGTAGCTCTATGAAAGACCTATGATATACTAATTTTGATATAGGAGATGTATCGAGGTGTATAATGATATAGAATCCCCTCTCAATACAGGGTAGTAAACGTAGAAAAATATTTTGAAAAGATGTTCCCACACTCCACAACTACTATTAGGGAACTGAAAACTCAAAACAAATGCACTCAAGAGTGATCAATCGCACCCTCATATACATGAGGTTATCCCATACTGCATAGGATTATTTTTTCCCTAACCAAGGAAAACCCATTCCAACATTATATATATAGCATATTCATTTTCCTAAAATAGTCAATCTGAGCAAGAACTGTGGATGACTAGTCCGTACCGAAACTAATGTCATAAGTTCTTGACACTGCCACCAAGAGGTTTCAACTGAAACTCACACCTAATGGTACAGATCACACCATTATCAAATGTGTGATTATTGAGTCTCCTCCAATACTTATATCCAAATATAAGGATCATGTAAACAGTTTAATCGAAAACCCAAGGTCTTGAACATAATTTGGAACAATGAGGAATGATCAGTACCTATGTCTATTAATACGACATCTAGAATTAGACACAGACCATACCTAAAATCATTCTTGGATCTCTTTGGTCAAACTACATGACGACATGAATCTACTCCGTTTTTATGTCCTCCAACTCCCTGAGCCTAGAGGGGATCACATTGGGGTGGAGGTTATAACATTTCAAAATGTATAACTCTCCCTACTTCCCTCCTATATGTTGTTCCACATATATTTCCCTATAGATCCATCTGTCCCTATAATTTCCTCTTTCTGAAACAATTTACTCATCCATTTCTCTAAGCCTGATTTCAGTTTCCTACTTTCCCACTACTAACATTCGCTGGTTGTATCATCTCATCCAATTATTTTTCAACCAAAACTGTTCTCTCTATCACCATAACATAACTATGAATTCACAATGGAATAGTGCTGGCTCGGATGTCGCTAACACATCTTGTTCGTAGGTCCAAGACCTAAAGCATTGGTTTTATCATATTCATCGAGTACTTGGAATGGTCAATAAACCTCAATTAATTCTTAGCTACCGACATATCATCCTGGAAAAACTGTATAATATCTTAGGTACATGTACCCATTGTATTTTTATGGAAAGAGACCACTTCTTTGAGAAATGTTCTCAAACTATATCCATGTAAAAATCTCTCATCAAAAGATTTGGGTAATCATATCCTTACCATCACCATGTTGAGCCATGTAGAATGCTCACTTCCAGGACCTCCATTAGATCTAATGTTGCCCAAGCTATATGGAAACTCATTCCACACCTCATGATAGTCCTTAACTTCCTATGAGTCAGGTTAGACTTGTAACTTGAGGGGAATATATCATTGAAACATATGGTAGGGACTGAGCCTATATACATATATTACTAGTAGAGTCGATAGTAACTGGTGGAAAATAGGTAGTGGTATTGCAGGGACACCACATGAAGGTACCATCTCAGGAAACAGTCCATGTGCAGAAGCCTCATCACCCTATAGACCATCCTCATCTTCATGCATTGGAAACATGGATGAATGACTATGTAGAGCCATCATGATAATGAATAAATATATACCATGGTCAATAAGTTATACTTGTTTAATGAATCAATATATACCAATATGAACACATTTCCAAAACATATAAAATTAGTGTTTTCGTGTACCGTGTCAGAAGATAGAATTTAGTGTCCATGTGTATGGATACGTCAGTAGGCGCAACAAAACTAGAGTCCCAACACTGAAATCTGAAATCAAGTGTACAGGGCTTGGTGTAGTGACTTCCCAAAGAGATGGTCACTTTATGACCAATTAGGGAATGAAGTTAGTATAATTCCATCTTGTAATGGCTTGGTTTAAACACACCATCCCTGATAATTTCATTAGCTTACCTCGTGAGGGATACATTTGGTTCACCATCAAGCTTTTTTAGAGTGAATCACCAGTTTCCACTACACCTTATAGGACGAAACATATAGGGCTCTAGAAAATCAATAAGTATTTTGATGGTATAGAAGAAAAGGGTTTTATCTGACCCTACAGATCACCACAGGTTTCACCAGTACTTTTGACCATGAAGGAAGAAGGAACCCTTATATTTTTCCTGTATTGAAACCAAATAAACCTTGTTATGGGAACGAATAAATATCCATGACCATTTATTGATGAAAAATTAGACCATATTTGATCATATATTGTTCTCACGATGATTTATTTGAGGTCAGGCTACCATTAGTTATGGGTGAGGCAAAAAGAAATACCGGATGTAGTGTTCCAGATTTGGTATGTCTTTTATGAGTATTAATCTATGTCACTAAAATAGAATAATTTACCAAAAATATAAATGTCTTTGATGAATATGGTTTTACACATGTATATTGATTACATTATGGTGGTATCTGTAGATGACATCATAGTGTATTCACACAATTAGAATAACCCTGATACCCATCATGATATTATTTTGAGTACACAATGAGAGCTCCATATATTTGAAAATATTATTATGTTCCACTTATCAAAATTTAGGTTTGACATCATGGGACATATCACCCTATATTTTTGAATATCTGTTGACCCAGATAAGGTGTGAATTGTGGTTTCTAGGGAGAATAAAAAAAATGTTTTACATATACCATTTCCTAGAGATGTGTGGCTATATAGGTGTTTCATCTCAAAGTTTTCATTCTTGGATGTTATTTATAGAGGATTCAAAAATAATATTTTGATGTTAATATATTCTGTTCATTATGAAGAAGATTTTCTAGAGTAAATGGGAATAATCCCTTCAGTGCTAATCATGATTATTATAATGTTAGAAAAATGTTATATTGTCATTTTTGATTCTTCAACAATTATTAAAGGTTAATTTATAATGTATCTGGATCAATTAAATTTTTATTTATCCCATGAACTATGTCCTCATGATTTGAATTACCCTATTCAAAACGTCAAGGTAGAAGTTGTAGTTCATGCTCTGTGCGGTAAGATGCACTATTTATTAGATAAGTGATTTTTTACACAGATCATAGAAGATTCATAATTATATCCACATAAAGATACATGTATTTTATGAAATATTAGTGAGTTTAATAGCCGAAATCATCTGATATTGAGATGGGTTACACATTTGATAAGGTTTATTCCATAGATGATGCCCTAAGTAAGAAAAAACAATCCATAAAAGAGTATAATAGTGAGTTGATGTTGATGGATTTATTTTTTGAGATGCATCTAACGGTTTAATTAAATCATGGGAAACTAGTTTTAGAAACTCTATAAGTGACATAATCTCATATGGAGTGGGTCTGGATGTGGATTTTTCTAATTTATGAGTGCCTTGTTTTGAGGGAGAGCAACACATGTGAGAACCCACATGATTGTTTGGTTGATGAAGGAAATGAGACCCTAATATAACTTGGCTCTGTTAGGGAGACTTATTATATATGTTAATAGTAGATAGGGGAATATCATATATCTATTCAAGTGTTTTATAATGGGATCAACAATTCATATAGCAGTGTATGATGTAATCACTATTGGATAGTGATGAAGAGACCTATATTAGGTATCATCGCTCAGTAGCCTGCCTTTCAGTAGATGAAGGAGAGAACTTGTGGAATGATGGACTAATAAAACCACACTCCCTTAATGATATTAAAGTTAATGTTGTCATCATGGATTTTGTGATAAGATTATTGACATCCCCTTTATACAATGATATTGTATGGGTGGTCTATGACCAATAGACTCTATTTTAAAATCTCATTTTTATCGGGGAATCATTCCCTATTGATGAGATCTGGAGGACATTAATCTAGTAGTTATTTTTTCATTATGGTGTTCTCCCTTCTACCATATCAGATCAAGGCTCTCACTTTATATCGTGGTTCTAGAAAGTTTTATAAATAGAACTTGGTTCTAATGTTATAATGATTACAGAATATCACCCTCATACTAATGGGATGTTTGGGTTCATGATTCTACTAGTAGACTACATTCATTAGTCATGAATAATTTATTTAAAACCATCATGGGAAAATAATATCCATCTGGTTGAGTATTCCTGCAACAATAGATTTCAAAAAAAGATTCAGATGGCTCTATATAAGGGCTTTTATGTTAGGATGTGTTGGTCACCTCCATGTTGGATAAAAGAAGGGGAGGTAGATCTATTAGGTCCTCTTCTCATATAGAATACATAATATCATCTCTAGGTATTTTAGAATTTTATTCCTAATGGTATGTTTTGGATGAAGTGTTTTATCAATCGTCATTCAACACCATTGTATAATGAGCTAGCACATCATGTGATTCTATTTTTATTTACTATATTGGTTAATTGACTAATCAGGAGACCTGGTGATTTGTCATCTTATTATGTGATAACATTAATGATAGAGGAGAATGTATGGTCGTCTTCCTATTAGTTGGAGTTACCTTAGAGTTATTCTTCCTTTAATGATGCCTTCCATGTATCATAGATTCACTATTTTCAATCCAAACCATCTCATTCGTTTGACCATGAGGATATAGTGATAGAAGAAGATGCATCATATGAGGAGAATTGATAACATATAGTTAATCAGTGAAAAATTAATCTCATAGGCTCATATATTCCACTGTTCTGGGGGCTCTGGCAGTAGGGATGCATAATGGATGGGATCGGGGAGTATGAGGCTGATTTATGTAAATAGAGGCCATAACTCTTCTCTAAAGATATGTTACCACCATTCGAAGGGAAACTCAAGAATGAATTATCATATACAGGGTATATTATGACATCGATTATTTTGTCAAAGGCATTTAATTTTTTTCATTTTTAATTCCTTTATTTCCTTTTTACTGGGGACTAATGGAGTCATGGTGGTCTTGAACCAGTCTTGGGCTTGTTTGGGGATTAATGCCACAAAATTGTAATCAGAAGACTCTAAGGACCCGACCTTAGATTCTGAGAGTTGGTTCCATATTTAATTACTTTGGAATATGATGAATGAAGAGGTATCTAATGGATTAAATCGTTTAGTATCGTTGGAAAACAAGACCAAAAAATATATGCAACATTACATATTGAAAGGAAATACAAAACATTAACTTCTTATGAATAACACAGAATCTCCTAGATTATCCAAGAATTTTATTTATAATATAATTCACCCCATCTTATGGAAATAAAACATGTGAAAGGTTATATCTCTGATGCTAAGAAAGGTTAAATCATATAGTGGATTAAATTGTACACAAAAACACTAGGCACGATGTAAAGCAAAAAATGAATGCCTTTAAACATAAACATGAACAAAATTTGGATGGAATAAAAATGTATTAATTAATTCCCTAAAACATAACCACCAATATTCTAATAGTCCAATAATATCATGGTCTATCAATATATTGTTTCAAAAATAGGTAAAGCATAATTCCAAACATCAAAATCATTCAGTTAAGGACTCATGCCAAGACCATACAAAAATTATTAAAACCCAATCTAGTTTCCCTCATGAGACCTAGCAATTTATCGAGGGGATATCTAGGGACTCACAAGTCACATAATTCTAACACCCAGAGCTTCCACTATATGCTTCTCTTTCAATAATGCAATAGCTTGAATTGTACCCAAGTTCGAGATTCTAACACACCATGACCAATCAAAATAGCCATTATGAATAGTAATACCCAATTTTTGAAATTATATATATTTTATATTAAAAATGGACTTCATTTTTGTATTCGTAATATCGAAATTACCCGAAGTTGAATTTTTTGTAATTTTCTGAGAACTTCCAATGTTTTATGAATAATGAAAAATACTTAAAACAAATTTTTTAATAAAAATAATTTATACAGATACATAATAATATTGAGTGGTTTTAAAGTATAATAAGAATATATTTTTACCATTTTATCCAATGGTGGTCATTAGAATTAATTTAACATTGAAATTGGACATAAAAAATTGTCAATCGTTTGATATATATTGTTTCTTAAAAACATGCTATTTGTTGTGATATCAGGAATTAATGATAAAATTAATTAATGCAAATTATATGTTTGTAATTTTTTAAAATAGATATCATTTTTTAATTTGTAATATCAATTATAACATAGGGTGAAATTTTGGCATTGTTCTGAAAAACTTGAATTTTTGATGAATAGTGAAACCACTAAGTGGTAGTTAAAATACTGATTTTTCGTTTAAATGAAACAGTACCACTTCTGTGATTTGATTTTAAAAAATCCGACATACATGGTTGTAATTAAGAAGTAAAATGTGGTTTAATGGGATTAAAATAATTTTTTGGTGAATAGTAACTTTTCAGTTTAATTAATCGTGATTAAAGGTAATTAGTGAAATTTATGGTAAAAATGATATTATAAAAATATGCAAATACCATTACACTTGTCCTAACCCTATTGGATGTGTCATGGAAGACCATGATAATCCATGGGTCAACTTGGGGACCCCATGGAGCCACATTGGTAGGAAAATGACATTAAAAACGTTTTATTTAATGTTAAAATAAAAATGTCACAAACATGAGTTGTTTTACTAAAACAATTTTTAAATGGGGTTATACAAGTAATATTTTTGACTATAAATATTCATTAGAAATATAAAAAGATTTTCTACATCATTATATTTTTTTATAATTTTTAGACATTATATAAATTAAATTATTTATGACACCATGATGATGCATCAATTACCTCATTAATTAACGATTTAAATAAAATAAAAAGATAATGTAAAATATAAGACTTACACCTGTCAAAAGCCTATTGGATGAGTATAATTCGAAACCTTATCACCTTATCCTAGAAATATTTAATTTCGGGACCTTTAAAATCCGAAAATCATTATATAATAAAGTAACATTTCATGACTTTCCAAGAATGCCCCTCCTCAACTCTTATAAAAGGCCCCCACCACTACCACCTTATTCACACATTCCAAGCCATTTGGATCAGCCAACCTCTACCCAAATACTATCTCAACTTCCCTCTCTTACTCCTAGAAGCCTCAATTTGGGCATAATTCTTCCCAAGTAAGCCTTTGTCTCAAATCAAAAAAGAGTTACCCGATTTTAATGTAATGTCTCCTCTTATGTAATTTTGTTTTATTTTGCTTTTCCAACCCCCTAAACTATTTTTATTCATTTCATTTGTAACAACAACAGTATCCAAAATATACTAGGATGTTTTTATAAGATTTATTCGAGCTACACTTATACACACCTACATCAAATGACTAAAGAACTTACTGTTTCTGTGGATGGTGGATTTATGCCTCACGAAACAATGATTGTTCAACACTCATATAACACCTCTCATGGTGGCCATTATGATGACAATATTTTTATATATGATATATATAATGGTTTTTCCTTATTATTCTGTATTTATCATATATGGAATACCTTTATGATTTCCATTATGGGTAAACGAGATAATTTCATTTTAAGAAGTGCGGACTACCGCCCCCTCAAAGTGATTTGAATCATTAATGCCATATGTGGGATGTATAAATGATGGAGTAAGTGGAGTTATACATTATATTATACTGTAATTATAGTATAACTGTATATAATTATAATTTCATTCCATTAAATATGAAATATAAATGAAAGTAGCGTTCATGCATACGTACGGCTTACCGTCTCCATGAACGGTGCATTTCATTTCTTACCTATAAATGTTATGTAATATTATAAATGCATGTATATAATGGATATATATGATATATACGATATCTACATAATTAATATAATTCTGGATATATTGGATATTTCACCACATGAACAACTTGTAATTATAAGAAGTTTATTGTTAACTCAAGTACAAAAGATCGACAAAACGACCGCTATTAAAGAAAATGACTACATAATTTTCATAGCATTGTAATAAGTGATATAAAGGGGATAATGAACTTGAAAAGGGTTCTTAAGCAAGTAGATATTAACTCTAGTTTATTATTCACGAGGTTGAAGAGCAGTCGAGTGAACTCGGACACGAGGTAAGGGAACTTCTTAACCCAATTTCCCTTCTTTGGGTTAATCTCCTACATTCAAATTATGTCATGATATTATTATGTCCTATCTTGTATTTGTTTTGAATTTAGGTGTACTTATAGTGAATACACATAATAGTTCTATTTTATTTAAAAAATTATCTTTGTAAAGGACCTTTTCTCAATCTCCTTTCATTGAGGAATATTTTGTTTTATACACAACTATCTTTTATACGGTGTATAAAACCCTTTTACTTTTACGTTTATTCAAAATAAATCTTTTTATATGAAGAGTTTTACTAAATGAAAAAAAGGAATGTTTTTTTTGTCGTACGTATGCGGTGACAATGACTTCTCTTCCGTCGTGACCATTATTTGAGTTTAGGCTTCCTCTACAAGGCATAACTTTTTTTTAAAATGAAAAATAATTACAATGTTTTAATTTTCATTTATTTTGGTATTGAAAATGGTTTTGATAATGTTTTTATTATATCAATGTGTTGTATTGATATCTTGTGATTGAAATGTGGAAATAATCTGTTTCCTTTATGCATTTTTTATGTGATACGATTATGTTATGGTTTATGATATGTTTAAACCTGTTCATATGAGGAATGCATTGGACTTATTAAGTGACCGGTGGAGCCCGCTATAGCTTCTCGATGCATCGGTTGGTCTGCTGAGACAAACTAGTGTCTTGGAATGAGGCCTTGGCAAAATCTTATTTTTAGTCATGGCATGAGGCCTTGGCTACGTGGTTATAATAGTCTGACATTATGCATTCCATCATTATGAATGTGGTTATTAATATTTCATGTGATTATTAGACCAGTAGAATATCCATGTGAATAAGTAAATGAAATTATCTTATTTTACTTTTTCCATATTATGTTGAAGTTCAAGTTTAAAAGGCTTTTTCTTTAGTCATACATTACCTTAAATGTTTATTTTTATTTATGAAAGCTTCTTCTATATTGTTATCCTTACTGAGTATCTGAGCTCACCCCTTCTAATGTTTTGATTTTTCCAGGATGTGAAGAAGTATATTATGAATGACCTTCAGGGATAGTATGAGGTGATATGAAGACAAGATGTTGTTGTAGTTTTGTTTTACTTTATGATGTAATGTAACATTTATGAATGTATCTAGTGTTTCCAAGGCTACTAAACTAAATGGTCTTTTGAGACTTGATCTTTTGTGATCATGCCAATGTTTTGCAATAATGCACCGACTTTGGGTAATTGGGGTCGGTGAATTACAGTTGGTATCAGAGCCAGTTTTGTACTAACCTTGGAAGCTAGATTTAGATAAACTCTGATTAGAGGACATAGCCCAAAGATAGACTTTGAGGATTAGTATAGAAGAACTTCCTAGAATTTTGGTATTATAGATATTTTTTGAGTTTTCTGAGCAATACATCCATGTCTAGATACGAACAGGTAGAGGCGGATCTGGCATAGATGTACCTAGGGGTAAAACTCGAAAACACCGCTTTGAGCTAGACTCGAAAGGGAACTGGTGCACGATAACGGGCATTGTTTCACTCTTGGTTACGACACTCCCGGGGGATATACTTTGGAAAATTATCATTTTATTTACAAACCATTATGAAGTGCTTATGAGTTCATACTTCCTCAAAGAAAACATTTTTATGATTATAGATTATATCCATAAATAGTTAAATTTATGTTAAGTGTTTTACAAGTATGGAATTATGTATTTTAATTAATAAACAAAATCTAGTTTATGCCATTGTTTAGAAATGGCGCCTAGTGGGAGGAATGGATACTGTATCAATGCATTCACTTCGTGTAGGGATTTCCCTCTTAATCAAGAAAATTATTGTGGAGCTGGAGATACAACTGGTGCTGATCAACTTATCACCATACTGGGACAACTCACTCAGGTTATGAATAGTAACCTTACTCGTATTGAGCACCCTGATCCGCAACGTGGAGGATCAATGTTAGACCGCTTCATGAGGCAACAAATGCAAAAATTTAATGGGAGTACAAATCCATTAGTAACTCAGAAATGGATAAACTCCTTAGATAATATATTCTACACCTTGGGGTGTAGCGAAAGGGAGAAAGTTTTCATGGTAGTTTTCCGCCTCACTGGAGATGTCGATCAATAGAGGTCGCTGATTGAAAACACAAAGGAAGATGAAGCAGTATCAAGTATGGAATGGAGGGAGTTTAAGGAAATTTTCTTAGAAAAATACATTCAACATGACCATCGAGCAGATATGGAAAGACAATTTCTGAGTCTGAGGCAGAAGGAGGATGAGAATGTCGCAAAGTATGAGGCTAACTTTACAAGGTTAGCGAGGCATGCTGCAGATTATATATGTAACCCAAGAATTAATATTGATCATTTCTTTGATTGGTTAAAACCATTTCTCCGTCAAGCTTTATTATCACAATCTTTCTCAACATACGAAGATATAGTCTCGTGTGCTATCATGACAGAAAAGGAATTCTCGACATCTTATAACAATAAAGTAAATCAATAGAAGAAGAGAATGGTGGAACAAGAGACAAATAAAGGGAAAAATGGAAAGAAGTATTTTCCATTATGAGATAATTGTGGGAAGAATCACCCCGTTACTTGCCTAAATGGAATGGGAGTTTGTTATAAATGTGGAGAAAAAGGTCACCAGGCTCGTGATTGCAAGAGACATAAAGAGGCTATCAATGTTGAATGCTTCAATTGTAGGTAAATGTGGAATTATTCAAATGAATGTCCTAAGCGTCGGGTAACCTTACCTCAGAAAAGGCCAAGGGATCAAAGACAATATTATGTTGTTACTACAGTTGAAGTGGAATAATTAATGTATTGGTGCTTTTGGATCGAAGGATTATATTCTGGTTATAATAATAATGTGATATATATAAGGATTATACTACAGTGCTTATTTTTTTCATTAAGGTTTTAATATGATGAAGGTAATCATATTTTTAGTATGTGTCAATAAGAGAAACTTTACATTGTTTGGGGAATCTGATGTTACAATTGATTTTGGAATTTAAGGACCTTTTAGAGAAAGTCTGAATAGAGGCATTTTGGATAACTATAAAGGTTGGAATGGATTAAGTTGAAATTTGGATATTATTATTTAAGGTAAAAACATTTATGAAGAGTATTTTTGGAATATTAAAATACTATAGTTTTAGGAAAAGGGCAACCAGCAGGTTGGGGGATAACCCGTCGCGTCGGAAAAAGCTGCAGGAATCGAACCCACAACCATAGTACGACAGGCCTTTATTACCTACCACTTGCCAATATGAAGTCCCTGGTTATTAAAAAATTGTTTTCCTAATCTAATTGGTATGTGGTAATATTTTGAACCTTATACAATTAGGATAAATAGAATATTTTTTAGTTCTGTTACCATTTGGAGTGAAATATGGGTTCGTGGTAGAAATATATTAAAGAATGAAAGCCTACATGACAAGTATGTATATTTCCTTATGTTCTTAGTAAATATATTTACAAAATTACTCAACTTTATGAAAGGTAACTTAATACAAAAACATTGTTGGTTAACTTTTCGAACTGGGGATTCAATGACCGTTTAACCAATCACAAGTTTTTGATTTTCTTGTGGTTAACTTTCCCCTAATCCGGTTTTCTATAACTCTTTATCAGACCATGATGGTTTGTTTTTCCTCCATATCCATATTTTCATATATTCCTAGTATGGTCTATCTTGGGTGACCTTTTTACTTCTCTTACTTTCTTTTAAAGATATATTTTTATTAACCTTATTTCCGATGTGGGTTTTCCAAAAAGGTATTTCCTATCATCAACCTTTTATTTTAAAAGAAAAATTTCAAATTTCAAGGACGCAATTTATTGAAGGAGGGGAGAATGTAACACCCCGAGCTTCCACGATACGCTTCTCTTTCAATAATGCAATAGCTTGCATTGTACGCAAGTTCGAGATTCTAACGCACCATGAACAATACAAATAGCCATTATGAATATTAATACAAACTTTTTGAAATTATATATATTTTATATTTCAAAATGGACTTCATTTTTGTATTCGTAATATCGAAGTTACCCTAAGTCGAATTTTTTGTAATTTTCTGAGAACATCCAATTTTTTATGAATAGTGAAAAATGATTAAAACAACTTTTTTAATCAAAATAATTTATAGTGATAAATAATAATATTGAATGGTTTTAATGTATAATTATAATATATTTTTACCATTTTATCCAATGGTGGTCATCAAAATTATTTTAACATTGAAATTGGACATAAACAATTGTTAATATTTTCATATATTTTGTTTCTTAAAAACACGCTATTTGTTGTGACAGTGGTAATTAATTATAAAATTAATTAATGCAACTTATATGTTTGTAATTTTTTAAAATAGATATCATTTATTAATTCTGAATATCAATTATAGCTTAGGGTGAAATTTTGCCATTGTTCTGAAAAACTTCAATTTTTGATGAATAGTGAAACCACTAACAGATAGTTAAAAAACTAATTTTTCATTTAAAGGAAACATGACCACTTTTGTGATTTGATTTTAAAAAATCCGAAATAAATGGTTGTCATTATAAAGTAAAATTCAGTTCAATGGGATTAAAATAATTTTTTTTGTGAATAGTAACTTTTCAATTTAATTAATCGTGATTAAAGGTAATTAGTGAAATTTAAGATAAAAATGATTTTATAAAAATATGAAAATAACTTTACACATGTCTTACCCCTATTGGATGTGTCACGGACGACCACGACAATCCATGGGTCAACTTGGGGACCCCATGGAGCCACTTTGGTAGGAAAATGACATAAAAAACTTTTTATTTAATGTTAAAATAAAAATGTCACAAACATGAGTTGTTTTACTAAAACAATTTTTAAATGGGGTTATACAAGTCATATTTTTGACTATAAATATTCATTAGAAAGGTCAAAGGAATTTCTATATCATGATAATTTTTTATAATTTTTATACATTAAATAAATTAAATTATTTATGACACCCTGAGGATGCAACGATTACCTCATTAATTAACGATTTAAATAAAATAAAACGATAATGTAAAATATAAGACATACACTTGTCAAAAACCTATGGGATAAGTATATTTCAACCCTTATCACCTTATCCTCGATATATATAAGTGTGGGACCTTTAAAATCCGAAACTCATTATATAATAAAGTAACATTTCATTACTTTCCAAGAATGACCCTCCTCTCCTCTTATAATAGGCCACCACCACTACCACCTTAATAACACATTCCAAGCCATTTGGCTCGGCCATCCTCTTCCCAAATACTCTTTCAAATTCCCTCTCTTACTCCTAGAATCCTCTCTTTGGGAATAATTCTTCACAAGGAAGCCTTTGGCTCAAATCAAAAAAGAGTTACCCGATTTTAAGGTAAAGTCTCCTCTTATGTTATTTTGTTTTATTTTGCTTCTCCAAACCCCTAAACCCTTTTTATTCATTTCTTTTGTCATAACACCAGTATCCTCAATATACGAGGATGTTTATATAAGAAGTATTCGAGCTACACTTACACACACCTACATCTTATGGTTAAATAACATACTATTTCGGTGGATAGCGAATTTTTTCCTCACAAAACGATGATTGTTCAACACTCATATAACACCTCTCATGGTGGCCATTATGATGATAGTATTTTTATATATGATATATATTATGTTTTTGTTTTCCTTTTGATTCTGTCTCTTTCATTTATGGCATACCTTTACGATTTCTATTATGAGTAAACGTGATAATTTTATTTTAGGAAGTGCGGACTACCGCCCTCTCAAAGTGATTTGAATCGTTAATGCCATATGTGTGATGTATAAAGGATGGAGTAAATGGTATTATACATTATATTATACTGGAATTATATTATACCTTTATATAATTATAATCTCATTCCATTAAATATGAAATAGAAATGAAAGTAGGGTTCATGCGTACGTACGACTTACCATCTCCAGGAACGGTGCATTTCATTTCTTACCTCTAAATGTTATGTAATATTATAAATGCATGAATATAATGGATATATATGATATATATGATATCTAAATCATGAATATAATTCTGGATATAATGGATATTTCACCACATGAACAACTTGTAATTATATGAAGTTTATTGTTGACTCAACTACCAAAGATCGACAAAATGACCGTTATTAACATAAATGACTGCATAATTTTTGTAACATTGTTATAAGTGATATAAAAGGGACAAAGAAGTTGAAAATGGTTCTTAATAAAGTAGATATTAACTCTAGTTTATTATTCCAGAGGTTAAAGAGCGGTTGAGTCAAGTTGGACACGAGGTAAGGGAACTTCTTAACCCAATTTCCATTCTTTGGTTTAATCTCCTAGATTCAAATTATGTCATGATATTATTATGTCCTATCTTGTATTTTTACTGTATTTAGGTGTAGTTATAGTGAATACACATAATAGATCAATTTTATTTAAAAAATGATCTTTCTAAAGTACTTTTTCTCAATCTCCTTTCATTGATGCATATTTTGTTTTATGCACAACTTTCTTTTATACGGTGTATAAACCCCTTTGACTTTTATGTTTATTCAAAAGTAATATTTTTATATGAAGAGTTTTACTAAATGACAAAAAGGAATGTTTTTTTGTCCTACGTATGCAACGACAACGACTTCTCCACCACCGTGACCATTATTTGAGTTTCGGGTTCATCTACAAGCCATAACTTTTTTTAAAATGAAAAATAATTACAAAGTTTTAATTTTCATTTATTTTGGTATTGAAATTGGTTTTGATAATGTATTTATTATATAAATGTGTTTTATTGATATCTTGTGATTGAAATTTGGAAATACTATGTTTCATTTATGCATGTTTTATGTGATACAATTATGTTATGGTTTATGATATGTTTAAACCTATTCATATGAGGAATGCATTGGAATTATTATGTGATGGGTGGAGCTCGCTAGAGCTCCTCGATGCATCGGTAGGTCTCACGAGACAAACTAGTGTCTTGGAATAAGGCCTTGACAAAATATTATTTCTATTCTTGGCACGATGCCTTGGATATGTTGTTATGATATTCTAGCATTATGCATTCCATCATTATGAAAGTGGTTATTGGAATTGCATGTGATTATTAGACCAGTAGAATATCCATGTGAATAAGTAAATGGCATTTTCTCATTTTACTTTTTCCATATTATGTTGAAGTTGATGTATAAAAGGATTTTGTTTTAGTCATACAATGCCTTAAATGTTTATGTTTATTTATGAAGTCTTCTGCTATATTGTTATCCTTACTGAGAATCTGAGCTCAACCCTTCCAATGTTTTAATTTTTCCAGGATGTGAAGAAGTATATTTTGAATGACCTGCAGGGATAGTATAAGGGGATATGAAGACAAGATGATGTTGTAGTTTTGTTTTACTTTATGATATAATGTAACATTTATGTATGTATCTAGTGTATCCAAGGCTACTAAACTAAACAGCCTTTCGAGAGTTCATCTTTTGAGATCATGCCAATGTTACGCAATAATGAACCGACTTTGGTTAACTGGGGTCGGGGCGTTACAGTAATAATTCTGATGAATTCCACATTTGAATGTGGAAAAACATAAAAAACATATAAATTGATATAGAAACTGACTTATGAAATGTAAACAACCTTTTCCATGTCAATACATATGAACACTAACCGTTCAGAGTAATATCGTGAATGGTATCAAGACATCACATCCACAATCAAATAATAATAAACCTTTAAATAAAACATAGTAGATTATATCATAAAATATTAATCCCAATTAAACATGATATTCAGAAATAAATTTTAAATAGATGAAAATACTTGAATAAAATCATCAATTAATTATTCAGATAAATATTATTTGTCTTTGAAAGGATGTGTTCTTTTGGAATAAACATTTTATAAAACAAGAAGTGATTTAAGGTAGTTTTTTCATAAAAAAGATGAGTTATTTTAGAAAAATATTTGTTTATAGAAATAGATTATATATTTTTATTGAAAATAGGAAGGATTTTGATAAAATCCCATGAATCATGCTTGTATTTCGGGAAGAATTTTTTTTAATAATCCTTAAAAAATAATATTACAATAAAATAAAGATTAATTATGGTAGGATAATATATATAAAATATTCAATACTAATGTATTAGTATTATATTGGAATGTATTATATTTTAATTGAAGTAATGTATAGAATATGTTTAAGTCAAATGAAAATGGATGATCTAGTATAAAACCCCTACTTTATCTCTGAACGCATTCTACACATGACCTTAACATTATGGATAATCAAATTAATGCAATTAATTAATTAATTATTAATATTTTATACATTTATTGGATTAATTATATATTAATTAAGGTAATTTCTAGACTTATTGATATGTTATATGATTGAATTTTGTCGTTACAGATTGTTCGTTTCCTTGATTTTAACAATGAGTTTTCCTGTTTATAATTAATTATGTTCATAGGGATGGTAGAAAATTATAAATAATTTGATTTATATGATATTAAGGATCATTAATAAGCTGAAATTTTAATATAATAAATTTAATTATATAGTATTAGAATGATTAATTATGTGAAACATTAATAATAGTAATTTAGATTTTTTTGGCATTATTTTGAATATTGTGAACTAGTTTGGTTGTATGTATTAGTATTTTTTTATATAATTGTTAGTGACAATAAATATGTTATAAAACATATATTTTAGTTAATTTCTAAAATACTAATGGTTTTATTACTAGAAATTATAGATAAATTTGATAATTATGGTTCATCTTCCACAATGGTTGTAAAATACACCTCCCAGACAATGATTTCATTTGTTAAAAATAGAGAGAGAGAGAGAGTAAAAATATTGATGTGTAATTTTCCATTAACATGATATAATTAAAAAATATATATTTTAATGGAGTTATCATTGTCATTTTGACAAATGAGATGTGTGAGATTCTAAGAAAACAAAATAAATAGAATGAAAATTTAATGAAAAATGTAAGAGGATTAACTTATTGAAATATCCTTCTTGAAAACCTTCTAATGTTAAGGATATTTAATATTTTGGTGAGACCATGGGCCATTAAAAGTGAATAGGGACTTATGAAGAGTATATGGAAAGAAAATTTTAAAAATAGAGGCATAATGGAGTGATGAAAATATGGAGTTAGCAATGCTTTTTAAAGTGGAGGAGAGGATGAGTTTTCCATTGTTTTAATCATTTTTTATTTTTTCTCAAGACTATGAATATATTTGATTATTGTGAAGAAATACAGTAATATATTCATTTGATTTCGAAACAATAGTTATTTACATCATCCATGATTCAATCATTATATAAGAATTTAATTATTTAAAATATTTCATAAATTATCGATTATCACTATTCACCAATAATTCATGTATATCGGAAAAATAAACAAAAAATAAACCTAAGCATTTTTTAACATGTAAAATTAAAAAATTAACTCCATTTTATCAAAATAATATTAAAAATAAGAGAAATTAAATTTTTAAATAAAATCACTATTTATTTGAAAAATATATATTTTAAATATAAAACTAATTTTCTTATTCTTAAAAAAATTAATTGAGGTCTCATAAATTTATTATAAATTCATAGGATAAAAATTTATTTTTTTAGGAATATATTTTATGAAATAGAATATTATTTATTTATTTATTTAAAGTTGGAATTAAATATTTATTACTCGCGCAAATACTAACACTTAATTAATAATTATTAATGTATTAAATTTCATTTTAATAGTGAGTAAATTATATTTATACAAACATGGGTGATATTACTATTCCTATGTGTAAATTACTATTCATAATGGTATGTTACTATTCATAAGGGTATGTAACTATTCAATGAAAAATTAAATTGATCCTATAAGACTCCAAAAATCTTACTGATCATAACTGTGTATGTCAGTTTTTTTGAAATTCAACACATAGATGTTAGAAAATTATGTCTAATGGCTAGGTTATAACTATATCCAACAAATATAAATGTGTTTGTTTTACATAGACTCTATGGGAAATAATTTCAATAATAAATTTATTTTTAAATATATATGGTGTTACATTTTCCCCCCTTAAAAAAATTCATCATCAGGACTGCAAGAATTTGTCCTGATAAAAAGATTTTGGTAGTTTTTTATGATAAGCTCCTCAGGATCCCACATCACCTCTATAATTTTGTTATTTTTCTAAAGTACCCTTACTATCAAAGTCACCTAATTCCTCAACACTTGTTCTTTAGTTTCCAAAATCCAAATAGGCTCTTCACAGTATCATATTTCGGGTACCAATTCTATACCTTTGTAAGTGAGGACATGCATAGGGTCTGATATGTACATTCTAAAAAATAAAACAAGGTCCACATTGTGAAACTTATAATGTCTTGTAGGAATTTACAAAAATATATGAAACAACTCCAATTCCATCTAGAAATTCTAAATGTCTTATGTACCAGGGGATCAATCTCCCCTCCCATACCAATATTATTGAACCCTTCCCTAGAGTTACATTCCTGAAAACACGATATCCCTTTAAAACTCCAAATCCTTCTTTTGATTATTAGAATATCTCTTTTTACTAATTTGATATCCTTTGATGTGGTTATGAATTGTCTTTACATTTTCAGTTGTTTCCACTATAATATTTGTGCCAACTTGGCTACATTCAAAAAATTTATCCCAACATGTTTTTGTTAGACATTTCTATTGTTACAATGCTTCATATGGTGATATATGAAAACTAGAATGGAAACTACTATTTTATGAAAACTCCATCGACAATAAAAACATATCCCACATACATTGAATGTTGAGTGATCATTATTATAACGTGTTTTTTAATGTTGGTATCATCCATCCAGATATTCTAGCTGTTTGGGGTGATAATTAGTACAAAAAAGAAGTTGAGTGTCCACATATTTTTGAATAATTTTCTAGAAATTATATTTAAATAAAAGATCATGATCAGACACAGTATAAATAGTTTCTAAATGAAGTCATACATCTTCATTTTTATTGATTAATGTAAGCAAATCCAGGGGAAAACCCTCTCTTATAGTGAGGAAATGTGCATATTTCGTAAGTCTATCATCAATTACCCATATTCCATCATTATATCATGGAGTTTGGGTAATCTAGTGAATCAATCCATGACAACTTCATCCCATTTCCATGTAAGAAAAAGTATATGTTTCATGAATCCACTAGGATGTTGTCTTCAAGCATTTGACTATTAGTAGACTAAATATATTGATACATAATCAGACATTTCCCTCTTCCTGTTATCCCACCAAAAATGTTCCATCAAATATCAATAAATCATATTTCTATTAGGATGTATAGATAAATTCAATATATCTGTATCATACAATAACTCCTTTTTTAGATCGTGTATAATAGGAACACAATTCATCATCCCAAAAATCAAAATTTCATCTTCATATATGAATTATTATAACATCCCATCATTAATAACATAAATTTCCTTTTGAATATTGTCATCATCGGGATGAAATATTGTAATCATATATAATAAGGATGGTTCTAAAACCAATTGAAAATGTAATGATGTTTCACCTTCATTATTTTTTCCAATATCCATCATATCTAGATATATGTACATAATGTCCTTTTCAATTATAATATTTCTTATAACTCCATGATACCTCCTTCTCAATGCATCGACTACCTTCATTTCCTTTCATGGGTGGTAGTGTATCGAAAAATTATAATCCATGATCAACATAAGCCAAATCCTTTTTCAAATGAAGAGTAAATTTTTGAGGGAATATGTATTTCATGATATTGTGATCTATAAATATTTCACATCATTCACTATAGAGATAATGTCTCCTTATCTATAGAGAAAATATTAAAGGATCTAAAATAAGATCATGAGTTGGATTGTTCTATTCATGATTTTTTAACTACATTGATGCATATTAAATAACCCTATCATTCTGTAAATGGGAACATCTGAGTCCTTTCATTTATTCATCATTATAAGTCAAAAATCCACAATTCTCCTGTAGTAGATCTATGATCAGATCATTCACTGATATCCCCTTCAATTCATAAAATCATTATTCACATTATTTTGTTCATACGAACATAATCCTCTTATGAGTGTTCTTTGCTAATGGGTTTGATAGTCAGGAAAAGTAATAAATGAAATATTGATAATAAATTTCTAAACTAATAAAACAGAGTACCTAGGTTATGTTTGTTGGAGTAGGTCATTCATGAACTACATTTTTCATTGAACGATCAAGAAAGATTCCATCCTTAGAGACAATGTGGACTTGTAAATAAAATCATTGTACCCAGAATTCATGAATTTTATATTCCTATATAAAATGTTTCTTCTATGATTCGTTAGAATAATTCCTAAGTGATTATCTTGTTCATTCTAGATTTTTTAGTATACCAGGACATAATCAATAAATACATAGGAAAATTCAAAATGATATTCCTTGAATACTCTATTCATTAGATCCATGAAAATAGAGGGTTTAATAGATATTCCAAAAAGATTTACAGTAAACTAATAATTCCCATTCCTAGTTATAATTGATGTATTTGGAATATCTTCTTTTCTCAAACTCAGCTAATGATATCCAGATCGATGGCCAATATTTTATTTCCGCAAATATGGGCTTTAAAAGAGCTAGAAAAGTATTTTTACAATGCTAAAAGATGCGCAATTAATCGAGGTGATAATAAATGGTGGTCCCTTACATCTGTGATAAAATTTTTTTGATAAAGACCTCGACTATTAGCACTAAATTGTTTTTCATAAATGAGTCCTTTATCAGTGCTTTTCATAGAGCTGATAAATGACCGCTTTTATCAGCATTTTTTTAAAGGCAATGAAAAAAGTTAAAATAAGGTTACAAAAATAAAAAAAATTCTACAATTCTCCGAGGGTCTTCAACAGTACTTGAAGCACCCCTTCAACAATCCCCCCCCCCCACAATTCTAAATGTTATCCACCCACCATTCAATAACACCACACCCACCCGTTAAAAGTGCTAGATGTAATTCCACCAATGTGCAGAACCTAGTTTATGAAGATTTGAAACTGAGACCCCTTCAATGTTAACCTACAACTTTACTACTCCACCATATTGTTTTTCACTTCGTTTAGTAATATATCTATAACAATATATATAGTTATATTTACTTATATAATAATACATAATTATATTAACATATATATATATATTAATATTAATATATATATTTAATTATATTAATATATATATACAAATATATTTATATTTATTTATTTATATATTTATTTGTATATTAATATTTATTTATATATATTTATTTATACATATTTATATTCTTTATTTGAATATTTATTTGTTTATTAATATATATTTATAAGATCGGGTTTGATTGCATTTATATAATATGTTTTTTAGGGGTGTTTATAACTAAATACATACATATATACAACACACACATAGAAACATATTATTTGTGTATCTATAATTATAATTATACATAATTATCTTTATTTACAAAAATTATATATTAATTTGTATATACATATGATTAGAATATATAGATAATATATATCATTTTGTCAATACAGACACACATATTATATATAGACACACACACACACACACAGTATATAGGTATATAAATATTCATATATTTATATTTTAAATAAAATAGATATTATTTTTTTATTTAGATAACGATTATATACTGGAAAATATATTAGATATGTAAATATGATAAAATATTTATTTATAAAAATAAATTTTTATTTTGGAATATATAAAAAATATGTATATATTATTATATATTTGATTTTAAATAATAGTAAATTTTGAACAATGATAAATTTTAAATTCAATAATATGAATATGAATGTAATAAACTTAAATAAATTAATTCCCCATACAAAAATGACAAAATGACCCCCTTAAATGATGTTGAAGTTCCATTAAATGTAATAAAAATTGGGTATCTAGACTAAAAACTCATTTCGGAGGCCTTATGAGCCATTTATGGCCTAGAAAAATATGACAAAAGGTTCCCTTGGGTTACAAGTATGTATATCTCATCACAAGTATTGATTTGATATGATTTAGAGCTCCAACAGACTCTCGGATCAATTTTTCTGGTCATTTGATGTTTGATTTATGATTGCAACTTATTTTAGATCTTTTATTATTATTATTTTGATTTTTTTGTGTCATCATATTTTTATTAAATTATTATTAGTCAGTTATAATTATAAAATTATTAATTAGTATTTTTTATGATATTTTATAAGTCATTTTCACGACATATGTTATATATTATGTGAAAATGATTATTTACCAGGAAATTCTGAACCAGGCGTAAGCCTGGTCCCGCAAATTTATTAAAGGAAAAAAGAGAAAAAAAAACCGGTTTAAGGGTTGCCGGTACCCCTTACAACGTGACACAGCAACCAAAGACCACTCCACATCATACAGTGCAAATACAAATTCAAATTTCAAAACCAATTACCCATACAACTGTCCTCGATCCGCACGCCGTCACCGCACACCTTTCAATGCCTCGAGTCGCTCACAACCTCGATACGCACCCAACCGTCACACCCATCAACATCACCATCCATCGTCACCGGCGAGACCTCCTCCGGCATCAATACAACACCAAGATCCACAAAATTAACCAAAAACAGAGACAACAATCCCAGTTCAGAACCGAAGAATCGCAACCCACACGCCATTCACTGAACATCGGCTCCCCAAGTTAACACCAACAAACCAAAACCAGAACAAGAAACCTCCAATCGATCACATCCCACCACCGAATGTGTCGCGGACCAAAAAACAACTCGTAATCACCAACCAACCCACCACAAAACCATCACCAACACCTCATGAACAAAACGACAGAAAGAACGGAACCAGAAACCTCACCAAAACCAGATCTCGGAGTTGCTGTAGAGAAGATCCCGTCGTCGCCATCCAAGCCGCACCTCAGGGTTGCGACGAAACGCCCAACACAGTTCGGAGAAGAGGAGGCATCACTCGTGTCGCAGATCCTGGAGCTGTCGACCAGCAACACAAACAAATAAACCCTATCTGAGATAGGGAATCGTTGTGCGAGAAGGACAAGGAGGCGGAGTCCGCATCAAAATAAATATTCATATATATTTATATGTAATATATTAATTTTTTTGAAATAATTTTTTTCAAATATACACATTATCTATGCTAGGAAATAAACAATGATAACCACCCCTAATAGAGCTTCATATAATATATTGATTAAATGGGGACCTTTTAACAGTGCTAAAAAACTGATGATATAGGGGGTGACTTTATGAGTGCTAAAAAATGCTGATATGGGTTCACTCATTACTATTCTTTTTTAGCACTGTAAAAAGTACCCTTTATTAGTGCTTTTTTAGCACTTATAAAGGAACCCATTTTATCTGCACATTTTCCTAGCACTGTTAAAGGTTGGCACTGTGGAACCCTAGTTTGTGGTAGTGTTTGAAAAATATAGGTATATGTGAAGTTGATCAAAAAATTCATCAATGTGAGGTAGGGGATAATTTTTCCCTATTATAAAAGCATTGATCTCCATATAGTCAATGGAAAACCTCATAGATACAAATTTCATCCAATAAAAATAACAGGGGATCCTATGGAGAAAAAACTGGGGGAATAAATCCAATATCCCTCAATTACTCTAGTTTTTTATTTAGTTATACCAATTAAACATTTTGAATTCTATAAGGATTCTTCGATATATACCATGAACCAAGAATTAAATCAATAGAGAACTGAATTTCCCACTCTGGAGGATGTTTAGGTAAATCCAATTGAAACACATCAATTTATTCATGAACAATATGTACATTCTCATTGTGAAGATTTCATACCCCTCCCATTGATATTGTTTTATTCACTACCACAGGAACTTATTTCAGTATGGCTACTGGGGGTGGATATTTATTAGAATCATATAATAACGTTTCTCCTCTAAAGATATGGGTTTCTACATCTTTCAAAAAACTTGTAACTTACATAATAGTGCAATATATTTACAAATCATAACATGAAAGACATTTCAATCAAGGAAATATTCCTATTAAATAATTTTTATGATGATAAAGTTAGAAACTAAAGAACATTTATGTTATATATGGGTCACTGATCAACACAACTTTATTCCATTGATAATTCCATTAACATTTTTTACTAAAAGATTCTTTATTTAATCAAATTGTAAATGGATAATTTTCTTGGATAACTTGGAAGATATAAAATAATGTGATGATCTAAAATAAAATAATGCTCTGGAAATGTTTGAGGAAACAATTAAATTACTTTCCATAACATCATTAGGAACTTCCACATCAATAGATGTGATCGTATAATATTGGGTAAGCTCCATTGTATTTATTTGGTTAATGTTTCCTTAATGATTAGTAAAATAATTTACATAATGTAAAATTTCATTGAAGTTTTAGAATTGAACATTGGTGGCTTCTATTTTCCCATAAAATCATAGGATTGGTTCAATTTTCCTTCACACATGCAATAAACACCCATACCCTTTAGAAAAATAACGTTGTGTTTCTTCCCCCAATTATCATAGGATGTTAAATAAATTCTTCCATTATTCAACATTTCCTTATTTCCCTTTCTAGAGTGTTCAAAAACTATCTTCTTCTATTTCATTCCCTTAACAAGAATGACATATAGAATTATTTTTATATCTTGATAACACATGAGACTATATCTTCATATGATTAGATTCTTTGGTAAACTTGTGACTTTCAGAAGAATGGTTTGAAATAATAAAATAATTAATTATCATTACTCCATGGAATCATTTTTTAGTCCATATAATTACTTGATAACCATGTGAGGATATCTTCATACTTTTCAACATTCTCATCCACTTTTTCCTGCATATTCAAAACCTAACATTCCATATCCACTCGTTGTTCTTGAGGAATGTAATTTCCTATGAAGATTTTCATTAATCCATTCATTAAATATTTTCACTCTATTTCTAAAAATTTTTGTTTTGAATTTCTGACCAGCATTTATCACCATCTTCTAATAAATGATTTAATACCATGAAAACCATATCTCTCTCGTTACTTACTAAAGAGAGAAATATATTCTCTAAGGAACTTATCCACTAATCAGATATGGATGGGTTTGTAGTCCCATTTATTGATGGAGGCTATTATAAAATAATGTATTCTAACATTGTTCATCACTGTTTTGGATCAGGTAGCTCCATATGTGTAAGGATATTTTTCATAACTTGCTTCAGCTGTCCTTGTATTGTTATAAGTTTTTCAAAACCATCCTCAGCTCCCAAACTATATAAATATCTTGTATAGAGGGTAAATCCAAACATGGGATATATGAATTCATAATGTCTAAATTCCATCCATTAAGTTCAGTTTCGAAAATATGTAATACTATATATTATGATATGAATCATATTTCATAATCTCAACTAGCGTAATACATAACATTATTTTAAATCTTATACATAGCTAATTCAATAATCAAAAACATGGTTTCTTTGAGGAAAAAAATTAATTTGAAATACTTTGTAATTTATTTTAATTAATATTTGAATTATCCAAATCATATCCCTTGATAATGTCAAACTGGGTGCGTAGTGAGGCCTGTTTTTGTGTATGAGGTTACCCTAGGTCAAGCCCAAATCACCATGTTGGTGTTATTACTCCCAAGTTCCTTTATTCCACAACCATATCTAATTGTAATATCAATACATCGATTTGTTTTATTGGAATATCCACACAATATCTTCCTTACCAAAATTATATTAGATGTTCTTATATGGTCATCCTCAATGTCTATCTAACAGATTTTTTACCTAATCTACATTTTCTCAATCCATTTTCCAATTTTTCTACTAAAAATCTTCTAATACCAACTATAAGGACCTGACGCCAAATTTCAAGAGTATGTGACTTATTTTATTATATTGGTATATAAACAATGAATTTTTATCCCAACGCAATGAATTATTTAGTATGTTTGGAAAACAAGATACATACATAAGTTTAACATTACAACATGAATGAAAATACTACATATCAACAACTTTTGAATCACACAAAATATCCTAGATTATTCGTTCAATACATTTTTAATATACTTCTTCACAACATATGGAAAATAAAACAATTAAAAGGGTTGATATCAAATGCCCAATAAGGGAAAATAATGTCACTGAAGAAATTATAAAAATAAACACAAGGCATGAAGATTAACTAAAAAGGCATTCCTTTAAAAATAAAATTGATCATAATATGGATGGAATAATAAATAATTAAATAATTCCATAAATCAAAAAATATGATGTTATATAAGTCAAAAAAATCACATGGAATTTCAATCACTAGTTTCATAATGTGGGAATCCATAATACCAGACATTATAATAATTTTATCATGGCCTCATTCCAAGACCAAAAATAAATGGGTAAGAACCCAAACTAGTTTCCCTCATGAGTCCTACCGATGCATCAAGGGGATATAGTGGGCCCCAACCATAATTTAATATGTCCAATTTATTCCTAATATGAATTTGGAAAATAATAAAAAACATATACATTAATATTTAATCCAATATATGAAATTTAAATAACCTTACATCAGTTATTAAACATGACCTCTAACTGTTCAGGGTGATATGGTTAATGCTAACAAGATAGAACATACAAAATAAAAATAATTATAAACCATTAAATAAAATATGGAAGATGATATCAGAAAATATTAATCCCAATTTAACATAATAATCAACAAGTGTGTTGAAATATATGATAATCCTCATATAAAATCATCGATTAATTCTAAAGATAAATACTCTTTTACTTTGAGTGGAACAGTTATTTTGGAATAATATATGTATAAAATCATAAGATAATTAGATTGATTTTTTCATAATATAATTATTTATTTAAGAAAATTAATGGTTTCTAAAAACTGATTATATATTTCCCTCGAAAATAGTTAAGAGTTCCATAACATCCCATGAATCGGGACAGTATTTTAGGATGAATGTTTTAATGATTCTTTAAAAATATATAACTATCCATATAATAAAATGTATTCTAGTTTGTACACATATAAATAACATTAAAATACAATTTATGAGGATTATATAAGAATATATAACAATTTATCGGTGTTATGTAAAGAATAAGTGTCACCTGAATGAGAATGGATGTTTAGGTAGACAACCCTTACCTTCTGTACGAATGTGTTCTGCACTTGACCTTAACATCATGGATAATAAAATTATACCAATTAATTAATTAATTAAATAAATAACCTTATATAAATTTATTTTCGTAATTATATTGTTATTAATTTAATTCATGGACATATTGATAAGTTATATGATTATATTTCGTCAATCTAGAGTGTTCATTTCCCTGAATTTTATAATCAATTTTCCATTTGATAATTAATGTAGTTTATGTGGAATGGATATAATTATCCATAATTATTTTATATGATACTAATGAATATTAATAAGATTAAATTATCATATTATTTATTTGGTTATATGGTTTGATGATCATTTATTAGGTGAATCATTAATGTCAATCATTTTGATTATTTTGGTTGTATTTTGAATATCAAGAACATGATTTTCTGTATGTATTAATTTTATGAATATATACATGTTATAGAACTATAAATAGCATATAATACATATATTATAGTTTTTTTCAAAAAAAAATATTTTCTTGAATAGAGAATAAGTTAAAATTTAATAACAAATGTTCGCCGTCCACAAAGGTTATAAATTGGAACCTCCAGTATGATGATTCAGTTTTTTAAAATAAAAGAGAGAGTGTAAATATATTGATGATAAATGTTGCATTAACATGATATAATTCCATTATATAGATGATACTTGAGTTATTAATTTGTTTTGAAAAGAGTAGGTTAGTGAGATTCTATGAAAATCAAATACATTGAAATGAAATTAATAGAATAGGGAAGAGGATTTACCGTTTGAAATATCATCTTTGAGAACCTTCTTAAGGGAAGGGTTTTTTGTATTTTTAAATTAATAAGGGATACATGAAGAGATAAAGTACTAGGGAAGAGTATTTTAGAAAATGTTGATAAGATTCACTACATGTAGAGTGAATCAGTGTGAGAGTGAGGGGTGGTTTTTATAGTCGAGGGGAGGAGGATACTTCCATTATTTTAATCATTAATTTGTTAATTTGGTACAAAATTGTGAATAGTCATTATTAATGTTTCTGGATACATTAATATATGTGTTTGGGTTCTAAATAATTTCTTTAAAATTTATAACTAACACCATAATGATGAAAAAATTCATTTATTTAGCAGATTTCATAAATTATCGAATTTCACAATTCCAAAAATTTTCAAGTATTTCAGAAAAATAACAAAATTTACCTTAATGATTAATGGACATGTTGAATAAAAAAATGAACTCCATTTTAACAAAATAATTTCCTATATAATAGAAAATTTATTTTAAAATAAAATCGGTATTTAAATGAAAAATAAATATTTTTAATTTAAAATTGATTTTATAGTACATTTTAATTTTAAATGAGGCCTCATAAAATTATCTTAAAATCATCGGAAAAAAATATTTATTTTGGAATATATTTTATGAATTTTTTTATTTTTTGATTAAAATTTTTATTAAATATTTATTTGTCACAAAAATTTCAATGCTTAGTTATTAATTTTTAAAATATTCTATTTCATTTTTAATGTGCCTAAATATTATTTATACATACATGGCTGATGTTACTATTCATTAAGGTATATTCTTATTCGTAAGGGTATGTTACTATACATAAAGAAAAGTTAATATTCAACAAAAATGAATGTTGATCTTATCAAACTATAAATATCATATAGATCGCCAGATTATATGTTAGTATTTCAAAACTGAAATCATTGAAGAGGAAAAATTATGTCTAATAGCTTAGTTATAACTATTTACAATAAATATAAATTTTTTCACATAAACTATTTGTTGAATGAATTCTATAATAAATATATTTTAAATCCTTGGGGTGTTACAAATACACAGTTGCAAGGTTAGTAGAAACAATACCAACCAGACCACACAGTTTCTCTAACCATGATGTTTCAAATAGTGGGGTGTTGGGGGCCACACATTTTTTTTTGAAACTATGTGATCTTATGCGCAAAAATGTGAAGTATTGTAAGCTAATCAGATAGAGGCCATTAGAATGGTTGGAACATGGTTTGACCAATTGTATGTCCAAACATTGTGCCCCTGTTTGTGTGGATTAAATTAATAATTTCCCATAAATGAGCCTTTTATTTGACTACCTTATTTTTCCTTTTCACTATAGTTATTTTCTTCCCACCCTCATGTATGAAACCTCTATCTTCTGTCCCTGTATTATTTGAGATATATTATTTATCTCTCATAAAAACACATCAATATCAGAATCGTTTGACAGATCTTGGTAAACTCCATGATCATTCATCTTTTATTATTCCTTGCTCCCATACCATGATTCACCATTTTAGTGAGACCAATTTTCGCTACTTTGAGAGTGTTGGATATTTAATCAATTAATACCATTATAGATCCATTAGGGATTCGAAAAATGATGAGTAGAGGGATTTTACATCTTGTAATGTAGTATATGTATTTTCTGGTTGTTTCATCTCTATTTAAATAACGCGCAGTTGTGTTGTGCACCAGAACCTTTCAGTGAAATCTCAAATATGTTTAATACATTAATTTTATTGGTTATACATATCATTTGTGGCCTTACCATATGTGGAAAACTATCATTGGGTTTTCCTCCTTATCATTGGCCACCCCTATGGGTGTGCCATCCCTAATGGACAAAACACACATTCCATGGGTGGTTTACCAACATGTGTGGGTTTCTCCATTTTTATATGCCTCAATTTTTAATTTCAATTAGGATGAATTATTCCCCATGAGATAGGCACCCTTATAAATTCCATATTCTTCATTTTCATTTATTGGCCTTGTTATTTATTCCTTATGTATTTTATTTACATTCATGAAGTTTTGTGTGCCTTATACATGGGATTTTTTATTTTCCATGGTCATTATACCTTCTTCATCATGTCTCACTTCAACATGATATGGATTATATAAGTGCCTTGTGACTTAATAACTTTTATACCTTAGGATTGTTTATATAGTTTTTTGACATAAAATACTTGTCATGGCTAGCTCATTTAGAATGTGATATTTAATAAGATTATTTATGATATGTGAATGTAAATTTCATGTTGTTATTTGTGACTTTTTTTATTCTTTACATTCATATAGGATAAAAGAGAACATAGGTCCCAATTTAAGGACATAGTAGAGGGACTCTCTCTTTTTTAGGTTTGGATCTATTGGATGGGTTGGGAGTGGTAATTTTTGTTTCCTTTGTAAGGGATCTCTACTTGGATTTATTTATACTCATGAGTGACCACAGTACACTATGACTGTAATCATGGAATGACTCATTTGAAATCTGGTTATTCCATGCCTCAGGTGATACCCGTTCCCCTATGTGAGACACATGGTATTGACTCATATTTCACCATTCCATGAGTGATATATGTGATTCCATTATGGGAAACATTGGAAAATTATGTTGTTTTTGTTTTCATTATGAATTATGTAGATATCCTTTGAAATATTTATAGATCACCTTTTATGGGATCTAGAATCCATATTTGGACTTGATGCATTTATTCTTTGTTTTATTTGTGATTCTTCTTATTTAAATTATTTGATTTATTGAATTCTGATCATTGTACATGACCCCTAATCCAAATCACATTTTTGGGGTCGATCCTCCCATGATTTTTAATTTGTGAGGTCTCATGTATTAACCATATCACATATACTAGTATCCCATGGTTTAGTCATCTGTCTTACTCTAAAGAAGTTTTTACCATGTGGGTGTCCCTTTTGGAACCCTAATTGAAGTGAATATTTATTTATTCATTTAATTCACTACTATTATCTTTTATAGATAACTCTTCATTTATTAATACATAATATGAATTTTTTTAAATACCTTTGGTGGTTACCAAAGGGGAATGTATTTAACACCCTCTGTGGGCCACCTATTGTGAAAATAATTACTTCATTATTTCATGTTTTGAATAAGGGATTCATATAGATTATGATTCTTGATAGTCCGTGTACATTATAATATTGGGAATATGACTTATCCTATTCGTGATATGGTTATAGTAGAAATTTTTTTCATTTGGGAATATTTTTCTTAAATTTATAAAATGATTATATTCTAAGATTCTTCAGGTATATAAATTTTTCTAAAGAATCGAGAACACAATCATCATTTGGTATCAAATATTTATTCTGCAACATGTTGTTTCTTTATATTTCATGGTTTATTTCCATTATTTTTGTTATTTTTTGTATCTTAACGTATATAAATTCATTTATTAATTATTTATTATAGATATGATCACTCTGATCTATGAGTATATAGTCTTACAAAGCAAACACCATAGGCCATCACTTTTATTCGGGAGCCTCTGGTGTTTTGGGAGGCATGTTTGATGTATTGTGCCCACTGTCTCAGGGGAAATTTATGTGGCACGTGGGATAGGATTATATAACATTCTAAACATGGGATTTGGATATAGATATTTCAGTAATTAATGAAAACAAATAATATCATTATACCATGTTTTATAAACGGTGATAAGAGGATTGAGTTTTCAAAATTTAATTCGATGGATGGAGAATCACAATCTCACGACTAACTGATTAGTGTTCTCTAAAAATGGGTATGTATAAACTTTATGTTGGGGTTTTTTAATTTAAGAAATTAATTAGTTATAAATCAATGGAAATTGAATATTTATATCAATTTGAACAAGATATATGAATGTTTAACGATGGAGATAATGTTGCTTGATCTATATAAGTTTAATTTACATTGATTTAAATTAGTAGTAATTATATATTTTTTATAAAAATGACTTATTTCGTTTCATTATTGAAATAATTTTGTAAATATTCAAAGTTATGTTTGGTTTTTAGTGTTTTATTTATAATTTTGAATATTTATCCAACTCTTAAAAAATTTTATGTTTATTGACGATATTTTTTTGAATGTTTAATTAATATATTAATATAAATATTTTTTATATAACTGGTTTTTGGTATTTGGGACTATTGTGTTGGAAAATGTGGTTTGAATAATGTTTTTATTATAATAATATAGATTGTTAAAAAATATCATGTTCTATTTTATTTAAATTAAAATATGATTCTAGGATATATATTAACATTTATTTATTCTGTTTCACAAAACTGAAATATTAGTTATTATGAAAATATTATTCTAGTGTTGCTCTAGAATTGAAATTGGGGTTGTATATTTTTAATCTAAAATGAGTGAAAACTTATTTGGGATAGTTGTAATATGAAAACATCTTGTTTGAAATGTAATAAAAATTTGTGGTTTATACCATTGTTAAATTTCCCCAGTTATTTTTTCTATTCAAAAAAGGAATATAATAATCTATATTGTATCATTTATTTAGTATTAAATACATCAATTTTTATTTGAGTGGAGGTAACATGCACCATATGTTTTAAAGGAATATCATATATTTCCGATTAGAGGATAAATGGTAAATTTACCAAGAACAAATTGTGACATATCTAATTTGTATTGAGGGTAAAAATTATTATCATTAATGTGATCATCTAAAGGGTATATGGGTCTAATATTTTCAATATTTTAATGATGTTATATGTGTAAATATTTGTTTCCCATTTATGTTTTCATTTGTTTGACTATACAGTTATTTATTATTATTGATCAATAAATATTAAAAATATCTTGAAATTTATATTTTAACATATATATGTGTATATTATTTAAAATCTACTTTAGTAAAGTTTTAAACAAAAAATATTTAGTATTAGTCATATAATTAGTTTTTTCAAATTATTATGGTATATAGATATATGTAATTTATATATAAATATATACATATATATATATCTAAATTGATATATAGTATTATATATACTCATCAAATTTATAAACACCTATATTGAATCCCTCCATTTATTTCATACATATCTCATTTACTTGGTATAAAAAGATGATATTTTAAATATTAGTTTCATGGAGAAATGTCACATAAAAATGAAATCATAAAAGTTATTCTATTACAAATGAAAGTATTCTTAAAAGGTTCTAACTATGTGCATTTTCATAATCTCATAAAATGGGTACAAATATAAATAGAAAGGGTGATCAATAGGCACAATAAGGAAAACAAGCTAAACAATTTACCTTAGAACATGAGAAATATCAATAAGAACATAATTAATATCATAAAGGCATGACAAATGAATAAAAGGGGAACATAATAAAAAAATAACATGTATCATAAAATGGAAAAGTTGATAAAAAATTTATATGATCCAATCATAAGAATATCTCTATGGGTTTTCACTAATTTTCCATAAACAATTACCATCATTATTCACCAATGTAACATAAAGCATGCATATCTAGAAATTAAATTCTTTTTCCAATGCATTAGATCCCTATCAAGGCACACCATTAATATGTCTTAATTTTAATGTGATCCTCATAGATCATAATAAATTATTTCTTTAATAACTTATGGATAATAAATCAAAATGAATTTCATATCAAAATAATGGAATTTTGAAAGAGAATTGAAAATAGTATCATAATTTCATTCATGAACAATGAAAATTCAATATAGGTTTTATGTTGTCAATAAAATAATATAATAAAAAAATTACATCTTTGTGAAAACCCTTGAAAATAATATGGTTTTGGTATTAACAGAAATTAAATAAAAGGGACTTTCCTAAGGTGAAGAGAGAAATTATAAGAAGTATTATCTATTACATAAGATGAAAAATATGAGGTTTTATTTAAAAATAATAATATAGGGGACATGGGTATTTGATTGATTAAATTTTTTTATGGGAATGAATTAAAATTAATGAAGATAGAATGACCATAACCTTCATAAGAGATATAAAAAAAGGTTCTTCAAACGAATTGAAAAGAAACATTTTTCATATTCATTAAAGAGTTTCTCCTAAAACATTGGGATTAGGAACATGGGGGATTGAGGAAATAATGGGAGGACTCCCTAGGTGGAAAAACTACTATTAATTAATGGATGATGGATTTTGAGTAAATTTAAATGGATAAATTGTAGGGTATTTATAGAAAAAATGAATGATTTGTTTTTTAATTTCAAAATCTAGGACTTGAAAAACTACTATGTAGAAAAAGAAAAATCAAGGGATATAATAGTATATTTTACCATGGTATAGTACAATTAAAACACATTTTATGTAATTTTAATCTACAAGAGTATACCATCATTTTATATTACTTATATTTTCATGAAAACTTTTTTTTCTCAAAAATTTTTATTTAATTTAAATATTCCATTCGAGTATTTGGAAATTAAATTATAGAATTGTAAAGTGATATAAATTTATTAAAATAAAATTTAATTTCTAAAATAAAATATTATAGGTCATTTTTCGTGGTTAATAAAATTTTACATAATTATGAAATAATTAAGAATTTATTTAACAAACTTATAAACTCATACTGTATTTTTCTATTATAGATGGAAACTAAATTATTTTACAAAATTGTAATAATATAACCCTATTCTAATTTTAAAATTACAAATTCAAAAACGTTATTTATTTTACCAATATAAATCTATTTATATGATAATTATAATTTAAAAATAAAAATATTAATTTCATAAAAATAATATTAGACTGATAATGTATAGTAAAATTTATAACACTTGAAAAAATATATAATTAGTTTATCATTTATATTTAAATTAAAAAAATTAATCATAAAATTTCATTAAAATTATTATTAATATTAATATCAAAACTTATTATAATTATGTCTATCTTTATTACAATTCCCAATTTCTGTTTGAAAAAAAATCAATTTATCAAATTCCATCTCAATTATAATATTAAAAACCAATATTAAATGGAAATAATGGAATCACAATTTTATTTATTTAATAGAATTAAAAATAATGTAACTAGGAACTTGAAGTATAACACATAATAACAGAAACATTTTTACTAAGTGTATGGTATGTGATGATGAGATATTTATGGGGATTCTCGGCTAAAAACTCAAGAGTGGAAATTTTTTATTAAAATAAACTTCTCTAGTATGTGATTTTATTTAAGCCACTCATATTGAAGCTAGTGTTGGGATTGATAAAGGGTGTTCCACTATGAAGCAACCACTATTTCAAGCTTAATAATACAGGCTTCATACGGAATTACCCTAATGGTTGAGGCAATCATTTCTCATTTCTATATAAATTATATTTTTCATTTATAATTACAAAAATTATAATGTAAAAAATATTACTCTGAGATTTGTTTCTAATGATCATATTGACCGATGGTCATATTTGACTGATGTTAATATAACAGTCCAGTATCGATAGTCATATTTCCTATTATACACCCATAATTATTACTAATATATTGTATTGTTGAGTAAACATTAATATAACACGCATTTTACTTGGAGAAAATTTTAATTTATAATGTATTGATCGTTAAACGATTCCCCACATAAGATATTTTATTCCTGAAATTTCAACTCAACATCTCCATTGAGAAAAGTTGAGGGTACTACTATTTCATTGAATCATGTGGTTCCCACATCGCTTATTTATATTTATGGTTCCTCCACAAAAATCATATATGGTGGGAAGTCTTGTTGTGTAGAACATTGTCTCTACTATCCATGATCTCAACCAAATGATTCTCAAAAGAGTGGTCATGTTCATGTTTTACCATATCTATATTCAGCACATTTGAAGGGTAATGTTTGTAGTGCCCCAGGAGATATGTGGAATACATCATGAAGATTACCCAGATTATGATGATGTGAAATAAAATATTCTACTATTCCATTATGATCAAGGATTTCATAGGGGCCAATGTATCTGGGGGCATTCGTCCCTTTATTTCCACACCACAAGACTCTCTTCCATGGCTAAAATTGAGGGAACAATTTACTAGCAACATCAAACTCCATGTCTGATCCATGGTTTTCAAAATAGATATTATACTGACTCTGAGAAGACTTTCTGGGTTGTTGGATGGAATGAACATTTTCAATCATCTCATGAAAAAATGTAAGCCCAAAAATCATTCTCTAATCAACTTCATCCCATCAAGTAGAATTTCTACATCACATCCCATATAGTGTTTCGTATGGTTCCATTTTGATATTGAAATAAATGATTTTTTATGAGAACTGAACAAATGGTAGATGTTGATACCATTCATCTTTAAATTACATTGATTTTGGTATCCACTTGTGCTCGAGTGTCTGAATGTTCCTTTAATCTTTATCATCAGTTTTTGGGTGATAGGCCATCATAAAATTCAATTCAGTATTTAGTGCAGGTTGAATAATTCTTCAGAATATTTATTTGAACATTAGATCATGATATGAATTGATATAATGTGGAACTCTCTGGAAACTCAATACTTTTTTATGTATATCATTGAATGTTTTTAAATAGATAAATCATCCCTAATAGTGATGGAATGGGCAGTCTTGGTGAGATGATCCACTATAAATCATATAGCATTTTTCCATTGGATGTTCCTGGGAGACCAATGAAAATGGCCATATTGATATTATTCAACTTCCATGTTGGTATGTGTATTGATTGTAATACCCATTTATGAATTTTTCTCTCTTCATTAGCTTTTTTATATAATAGGCACCTTGTAGTGTGGTTGGAAATATCTCTTTTCTTTTTATATGAATGATAATGACCATGATGTTACTTATACATTTTTGTACTTCTAGAATGAATAAATAATGAAAACCAATGATATTACTCCATCTTATACATCTTCATTTTAAAAATATATGTAACACATAGCCTTGTAGGAAATTTTATAACACCTTGTTGGTCATTATTGATCTCAGGAAACTTCTCATTCATCACAACATCTATCATATTCTATAAAAATGTTTTTATCTTTTATCTTCCTTGATCTTATCCTGAAATTATGGTTGGGAAATCAATTGTTATAGAGTTTATTATGTCCCTTCCCACATTATTACCATGTAAAACCATTCTAGTCCCATGAACAGAGGATCTACATGAATCGTCATCATTTCCAAAACAACATGGTCATTCATACATAATACATTATCAATAATTTTTTCCTTTTTAGGTTGTTATTGAATTGAATAGTCATAGACATTAAAATGTTTTAACCATCTCATATATCTCATTTCAATACATTTTATGAGAAATTATACTTAAATCATTGGTGGTGTTTGTGTATATCACATTTGTCCCTAAAAAAATTGTGCCTCTATATCATCAGAGAAAAAAAATATCATGCTTCATGTCAATTGATGTATAATATTTCTCTTGAGGTTTAAACAATCATGATTCATAACAAATCACCATTTCATATTTCATTAGGAAACACCCAATCCTTTCAATAGAAACATCACTAAAAATAATGAATTATTCCTTGATAATGGGTAGAGTTAACATAAGTACAGAAACCAATCTCTTCTTTATCTCATGAAAATTTTCATCACAATCATTTTTCAAGATATAATTGGCCTTTTTTGTGCTCATTGTTAGTGGATTATAATTTCCTGAAATTCATTTCACAATCATCCTACAATATCACTGTAAACCAAGGAATATACAAATAAAAGTTACTATTATATGATGAGTCCACACAAAAAAATCCTCTTTCTCGGAAGGGTCAAATGAGATTATTTTATTAGTTGTAATGTGGCCATTGGAAGAAACTTTTTGTTACCAAAATTTACATTCACTTTTAGAAATTGGACCATTAGCAGCTGCTAACGGTGGTCTATGTAGGTGACCTAATGCTCATCCCAATGGCGACTGCTATTGGTTTGAGCTATAACAACTACCATTTTAGGTCGCTATAGACAACCTAAAAATCAGCCTATAGAGACTACCGATTGCATTCACTAAGCTATGTTAGAAAAATACATCCATCAGATACAACCAAAGGCAGCTGCTACCCTAGGAATTTTTTTAAAAGAAATTATGTTGCTACTTCATGAATAGGCGAAAGAAAACTAAAATAAAAAAATCAATTCAAAAAAGTAAAATCACCAACATCCTACAAAAATGGTAGATATACTTCTTCACATATCCAGTTATCCAAATGGCTCTAGTTCATTCCAATAATCTTCTTCAAATAAACCTACAATAAGATAAAAAATAAATAACAAAACAAATAAAAAGAAAAAGTATACATATTTATTCAGTAAGTATAAATATATAATAATCATATTTGGAAATTAGTCCATTAGGGAGTTTTTCCATTTGGCTATTTAGGAATGTTTCCAATTGTCCATGTACTCATATATACCATTGTCTATTAGTCCAATATTATAATATTCCATTAGGCCAATATTACAATTGGTAATTAGTATTGTAGACCATTTTATCATTTTTTCCATTAGGACATTAGGCCCTTGGGTTGTTAGGCCCATATGCCATTATGCCCATTGGCCCTTAGGCCATTGGGCCATCATTCCATTGGGCCATTTGGCCGTAGGGACATTAGGCCATTATGGACTTTGACAGTTGGGGCTTTTGGTTGTTAGGGCATTTGAATTTTAGGGTGTTATGACGTTTGGGCATAACGTCGTTTGGGAATTTGGTTGTTTGGTCATTAGGGAATTTTTGTATTTATGAATTCGGCCAATTTGCCATGTCCCCAATTAGCCAATTTTATATTAGAAAAATTGACTAATATTTCTTTAGTACATTTGGTACATAGGACAATAGGCTAATATTCCATTAGGAAAATATGGAATTAAGTAATTAAGACAATTTCACATTTGGCCAAATGTGTCCTCGGTTATTAAGACATTAGGGAATTATGCCATTATTGATTTGGGGCATTATGATGTTAGGACATTAGAGTGTTAGGCCATTAAAAAATTTGGAAATTTTTTAATTTGGTCAATTGGACAAGTCTCCATTTATCCAATTGGCCATTACACCAATTTTGACATTAGGAAATTAGTCCTTTAGGCAATCAAGATAACCAATATACTCTAGTATTGACTTATATTGCTTCTTGTACATGATGAGGTGGTTTCAAAAAAGGTTTGGACAACCATTATATTGTGTTCACTAGACATTGAACTATATACAGTAATGTTCAATAATGAATATAAATCCAAACCCTCCCCCTTGTACAACCCCCCAATCCCCGTACAGCCCTCACCCCCCGAAAAGCCACTCTCCCCAGAACAACCCCCACTATGAACACTCCACCACACACCAACACACACCCTAAATATCCCCCCCAAACCAGACAACCCCTCTATCCCCCACTCCCCCCTTGGACATCTCCCCACCGAACACCACCCAGAAAACCCCCTCCCTCCCCAAACACTCGCCCCGGAGATCCCCCCACCAAAGGAAACCCCCACTACCAACCCCACAGGAAACCCCCCCCCCCAGGAACAACCCCCACCCTAGGATACCCCCCCCCACAACCCCCCACCTTGGACATCCCCCACCCCCCCATAGAATTCCTCCTAGCACTGTATGCCCCACCCCACCCCCAACTCAACATAGACACCACCCCCCTGGGAAACCCCCACTCCCAGCCCCCTTAGACAACCCCCTCAGACACTTTCCCCTCCTTGGACAACCCCCATCCCCGAACAACCCCCCAAAACCCAAAAAATCCCCCTTGATTGCAACACCCCTAATAGTCACCACGGACACCCCCCCAGAGAGCCACCACTCCCACCCCCTGATAGCCCCCCTGGGACAACCCAACCCCTTGGACGACCCCCACCCCCAACATCCCCCCTAGGACAATCCTAACAACACCATACACCCCCCCCCCCCCACTCACCCCATACAACCCCCCCCCCCCCCATGATAGACACCCCCACCCACCCCAGTACAACCCCCTGATATCCCCACCCATGGAGAACCCCTCAAGACCCCTACCCCCAGACAACCCCCCCCCCCCCTCGGACATCCCCCCCACTCACCCTGGATAGCCCCCACTACCCCAACCCCCCCGCCCCCCCCCCCCCCCCCACCTGTACAGCCCCACCCCCTCCACCCAGCAGCCCCCAACAACAAATTCATTTTCATTATACCATTCACAATGTGTCAATATGATTATGATCATATTACAATCAACACCAGATTCATTAAACAATTCTCTTAATTCTCTATCAAATTATTTATCTATCAATTCTAACTTTACATTCATTACCAATTCAATCATTAACAATAAACTAATACACTGCATAAAAAACATAATAATGAGAAAAATATATATAGTACACTATCTAGTAAAACAGTAGGGAAACTTTTTTCCTAGAATAAAGCGTCAACATTGGACATTAGGCGATTAGGTTATTTGATTATTTGGGAAACTGCCATTAGGCCATTTCGTAATTAGGAAATTATGATAATATGTCAATAGGCCAATAGTACCTTATTTAATTTGGACATTATTTCATTTGATAATTGATCCGTTGGGTCTTTCAGTATTTGGGCCGTAGGGCCATTAGTCCATTGGGTTGTGAAATTATTGGTTCGTTCGGGCCTTGGGCCATTAGGCAATTGATGTGTTAGGTCATTGGGAATTAGTTCGTTGGGCCATTGGAAAATTAAGCTATTTGGGCATTAGGACATTGGGGTGTTAGGCCATTTAGTCCATTGGGGCGTTTGGCCATTTCAGCCATTGGGCCATTCAGACATTCAAACGTTGGGTCAATATGACGGTAAGCCATTAGACCCATTGAGATATGTACCATTATAAAATTGACCCATATGGACATTGGGACATTAGGCCATTAGGCCACCTGGACTAATTCCTATCATCCCATGGGGATTCTAAAAAATTATCTATCAGAATAATTTATTCAATTATGGATCATACTCTTAAAATTTAAAAAATAAAGAATTTTTAAAAACATAAATTTATATAATCTCAAACTATTCTAAATTTATAGTCTAAATCAATATATAACATTAATTTAATAATAAATATAAATGAAACAAACCTCACGAATACAATGTTTCATTTGTGTTCATGGATGTTACCTTCATCTGGTGTGCCACAAATAAAAATTATAAACATTATAATAACAAAAATAATAGAAAGTGAATAAATATATTATTTATATTAATGCATCGTACGATCACCAACACCATCAAATAGACGAACATATTCCCACAATGTTCTATCCTCAGTGATCAATTAGTCATTCGCCTCTTCATAAGCGTGAAACTGTGCTTTGAAATATGATAGTTATAGGGTCATCTGACCAATTGAAGGACAAATAACATCAGCATGTGATACTAGATAATGAAAATTTCCAATTCCATATGTCAAACAATATCCTTTCCCATAATGATCAATAATTCAATGGAATATCTCAACCCTTTACATTGGAATTAGTCGCTGGTCCTATGGTAGCAGTTCTAACTCAACATCAAATTTATACTGTGCAATATTTTAATATATATACAGATACATATAATTATTGGTAATGAGTACAAACACTTACTATAACAGCTGGAGCCTCTAGATCATTTTTATCACAAGTTATCATCAACATTGACATTTTATCTTTCAGTGCACCTTGTTCTCATAACTATATTCCAATAATATAAAAAAGTTTATTACAAAACCATATTAAATAAAAAATCTAAAAATGAATAAAAAATACATCATGTCTGATCTATGACATGCGATGAGTCTCGAGACTGTGAGGTAGTATATGCAATGCTCGATTCTCAAAATTGCGTGCTGAAACATCCTATATTAAATTAATTAAAATTTCAAACAAATATAATGTCACTCTTTCATGAAAATATCTATACCAAAATAAAATATACTAATCGCAATTGCATCTGTATACCAATATTCTACTAAGTCATGCCACTACGATGGGACAACACATTTAGGGACTTTTTTCAGAATGTCTGGGGCCCCCACCTTTGGTACCTAGTGCTCCCCCTTGACTAAGACTTTATAATAATTCCACATATTACGAAATTTACGATACATACCACCCAAAACCCATTGGGGAACACATTCAGATTATTCTGTTTTTGAAAAAAAAAAATCACACATGTTAGTCTTTTTTAAACATAGGGAAGAAACTAAAATAGTCTTCTAAATAGTATTTCACTCAAAAATATATATAATGTATCCTGAGGGATAGAAGGAAGGTCAAGTGTGGTCATTGAAAATCATTGTGGGCCACGTATGACATGAACTAGCTAACGATAAAATGTAGGGGAATTAAGACCAACATGATGAAATATCTCATCAAATAAAACATAGATGGTCGTGTCAGAATTCCATAATGAAGTACCATGATTGGGCCTCTCTTGCGAGTGGAAGAAAAATTTGAGTCTGATCCTACTGAAAATAAGTTTATACAAAATTTTACAGATGTCCATATATATATATATATGAATTACATAAAAAATAAACACAGTCACTTTCAAACATACCATGATCCTGAGATGTAGATGGATCAGATGGATGAGGTGGATCTGCATCCTCTTCCCCTAAAATTCATGTAGTCATTAAAAAAATTATTAAGGGGATTATCCAAAGTGAAAAAAAGTTAAATTGGATTGTTTATAAAAAATTATAACTTGAAAAATTATTAATAAAACCATAAGGTATAGAATAATTATTTTTAAATGGATTTAACAAAATACAATCATAACAAAATAAATATAAAATTGTGTACAAAAAATGCTTGTATTTAGATGGTTCTATCCGGTGGAGCTTTTTGGGATCGTTGGCTATCTTGGGGGGTGGGGATATCCAAGGGGGTTGGGAGTGGGGGATATCTGGGGCTTGGGTGGGGGGTGGGGGTATCCAGGTGGAGGGGGAGGGGTTTAGCATGAGGGTGTGGGGGGGGGGGGGGCTGTTCTAGGGGATTTTTGTGGGGTGGGTTTTCCGAGAGGGGGGTGTCCATGGGGGGATTTGTGTGGGGGTTGGATATGGCTATGGTGGTGGTGGGGGATGGGGGGGATCTCTCCATGTGGTGGGGGGGTGCTGTTTAGGGGCTGTGTTCGAGTGGGAGGTGATGTGGTGGGTGTTGTCCTTGGTGGGGTGGGTGTTCTAGGGTGTTTTGGGGTGGGAATTCTAGGAATGGGGGTGGGAGTTGTCCGGGGGGGAGTGGGGGTTATCCCAGGATGGGGTGTGGGGGATGTCCAGGTGGAGGGGAGGGGTTTTGTCGGTTGGGGGGTTGTTTGGAGGAGTTTTGGGTAGTGGGTTGTATGAGTGGGGGGAAATCCAGGGGGTCGGAGTGGAAACTGTCCTAAGATGGGGGGTTGTCCAGGGGATATGGGTGGAGTATATCTAGGGTAGGGTTGGGCTTTCCAGGTGGAGGGTTTGATTCTGACTAATAATAAATAAAAATTAGTATTGACCAAATCAGTTTTGGGTTTTTAAAAAAAATTTAAAATAATATCTTTAAACTGAAGGGAGGGAAAAAAATTAGACCTTTCAATAAGGATATACCAATTTCATGTGGAACTATGATTAAATGAACAATTTATATCTATGAATAATAGACAAGATCATAGATAATGGTATGGAATTGAATGCACATGTCATATCCACCATTTTGGATTGGTAAATCAAATGATGATTCTATATTTATGAGTCCTAAATCATATTTTGATTAAAAATTTAAAAAATTAGAAATGAAATATTTCATAACTTCAAAAATATTAAATGGAAATATGTATAATGAATAAACTCTTTTGATAATTAATTTGGCCTATGATTCAATAGAGTAAACATTTTTCAAGAAAGGATTATTATACATATAGAAGCTCATTATTAAAACATCTGGTATACTAATTCTTCACAAAAATGTTTATTTATGCACAATCATTGGTTAATTTTAATCCTACGGTAACCCATTAGGTCATCCACAACAACCTTGTCAGTATTGAGCTGTGAATTTCTCGTTTAGTTCTCAAATGTGTTTCCATAAAGTTACTCAAACTTATCATATTCTCCTTTGGTAAACATGATAATTAGTTCCCATCATTATATAGTTCTTCATAATATTGAGATCGATAGATCATGGGTCATATATAATGACATTACATAACTCATTCGATAGGATGGGTGGCGGAGTCAATTAGTTATGAAACAAAATATATTATATATTGGGTGTACTAAAAAATTGAAAACCAACAAGAACAACAAAGAATCTTTGGTCTACTAATATCATAGTGCATAAACTTTTAGACACCATAATCCAAAATATAAAGAAAATATATCTATTTAAATTCAAATGATAAATAAAAATAATGAAACCCAACATAATAACCTACATGTGTATGTGTTACACAAAAAAAATCATCAAATACCAATCTTGAAATATCAAACATATTGACTAAGTTGATTCCCAACAATAAATCAACATAAGTATTTTTTTATGAATGTTCCCAAATTCAATTAGTGATGAAAGTTCCAATTTTAGATTTCCCCATACATGTACATTATATTTCATTCATACATGCATGATGGACATTATATTTTCATGTATGCTTTTCCTCACATGTTTTTGTATTATATGTATGTACAGATAATTCTTTATTTATCCTAGGGTGTGTATAGGACTTTATTCACTTCTTATTTTCTTCATACACACACATAGTTCCATACCATTTTCCCTTATTAATTTCTTCACACACAAAACTTCTATGCACGCATTGTCTACTTATAATTTTCAGTGTACATTTAAATTCTTGTGCGGATAGCCTCTTTCTTTTTAATTAACCTAAATAAATATGCATCATACCTTTTCAATCCATGTTCTTTTCTCAATATTGTTCAAATGCTGAATACTTTACACAAGAATAGGTAATGTATTATCAACATCAGAGAAATTGTATCATTGGGAAAATAATGTCTCACTACCTCTTAGATTTACACTACCATTGTTCCATTAGAGGGAGTAATTATTAACCATGAATGATAGAAAAAAATTTCTAATTTATGGAAAACTAAGTAATCTATAACAAGTATGACATCAAATATATACAATTCCAGAACAAAAAATACAAATCTACCTTGACTTATGTTATCAAAATAGAACATGTGGGACAATGAATATGATTCCCCATGCTAAATCACCTGGTCCAAGACATTGTTCCACATTGTCTCAAGTAGGTATCCTTTTATACAAGTTGTTTGTCAATCGTAGTAAGGGTCTAAATTTCATAATTTCAAGAAATATACAATTGGTAACTATAAAAAAGGATAACAATACCATAATAGTGTTAATAAACAATGAAAAATCAAAATCTATGGTAGATATCTCATGTTATAGTAAAAACCCAAATACCCACAAAGTGATAGGTCAGTAAAAGTGTGGGACATAACCACAATCCGAAAAAATTTAGGTACATGAATCTAAATTCCATCCCAATTATACTTATAAACACCATTCTTTGTATCCTAGCCCCTATCATCAATGCCTTTCCCTTTCTGGTATCATATACTATGAAGTCATCACAAGCATCGAGATGCCCATGCATGATGGGAATATGAAAGTAGGAGGAAACAACCAACGTTTCATTAAAACATGTGCAATGGTATAAGTGTTTATGTTGTGATAATGAAGAAATGTTCATGAAATAAAAAAAACAACCATGTTGGGAGTGGTCATGTGATAAACAACCTTTGGTTTCGTGGTGGAAATGTAGTTATAAAAAAATCATGAGCTTTTTAAACCACAATTTCACATCATGTATTCCAAAACATAAAAAGAGTATCATGTAAAACCATAGAAGGACATCTAGGCACATCACTCATTTAGTTAATCCATAAGGACAACAAATTTGTACACTCCCTTGGGCCTTCTTATCCCAAAACTATGTCTTAAATCATGTCCTTGAATACCATCATGCCCCAATGTCACCTCAAGGTTAAGATCACATAAGTCTACCATGACGCTATGTGAGGCTAAAAAATATAATATACCCCATCATCTCTCTAAATCTAATCTTCATGGAACATACATAATCGTATCATACTACCACATAAGGGATACTGATCTATAATGAGTACACCAGAAACATTGGTATCATGCATAGAAAAACAAAATATAAAATAATCAAAGTTTGTCACATTGAAACATTGAATATATTAAAGAGGAACAAAATATAATATTAATAATACCATGTAGTATCAAAACCCACACATGTAATCAAACTCCAAAATGGGTCTCATGAGATATGCAAGCACACACAAGTGGTCAAACCTCAAACATTTCTTCTTGGGATACACACACAGAGAGTGGAAGAGAGAGAGACATGTGATAAACTCATTAATGGTATAAATCAAATAACCATACAAAATAACATTAATACCGTCAGAATATACATGGAATCTACAGTGTATGTATCTTCCAACCTCATGTAAAGTGAGAAGTCTTCTCAGAGACACACTGTCAACGCACATTGTATGATAATTCATCATGCACACTAGCCTGTATACACAACAATTTCCATTTCCACACTTTTTATTCATAAAATATATTCATATTATCTTCATGAATGCCAAATTTGTGTTTTAAATTGACAAAAATAACAACCCTAAAATGGAAATTAGGGAATACATGATAGCATGAAAAATATGGAAGGTAGTGGAGTCGAAGGTGTTGTAGCAGGGGAGATTAGTGGAAACTGTGGGAAGCGGGAGTTTGAGGTAGTGCGGTGAGGGAGGGGATGGGCGGAGGTGGTGGTGTGGAGCCAGAGGAGGAGGCGGTGCAGTGAGGAAGGGGATGTACGGTGCAGCGATGTAGGGGATGGGTGATGAAATCAATGGGGAGCCAAAGGCAGAGGTGGTGTCGCGTCGGCAGTGAAGCAATTGAGGGGACTGTGGGTACGGTAAGGGAGGGGATATGAAGATGCGGGGGGTAGGGTTTTAGGATCTGGCATGAGAGTGGGGAGGGGGTGAATGTTTTTTTGGGTAGCCTAGAGACCACTAATGGATGTCAACCATGTAAGGGGTCTCCATAGCTTCCTTTTCTAGTAGTGATTTTCCGAACAATACAAACAACCATTCCATTCATATAGATTGAATTATAACACAAATATGATGTTAGTTATCTTTGTTACTTTTTGAATATATCAGAGTAACATCAATAAAAATTCCCAAAAAATTATCACAGTAGTCCTTCATGATAGTATTTATATAATCCATAAAAATGGAAGGATCATTAGTCATGTGATATTTAAAAACAACAAACAAAAAATTACCTTATTTTTATTGGAATTTATCCTTCGGAATATCATCTATCCTAATTGTCCGTTTATGATAACTAGGTCAAAGGGAAATCATTGTAAATAATTGAGCCACACGGAGCTGGTAAAATAAATCATCAATCCTTGGTAAGGGGGATATTTTTAATTACTATGATCCCAATATGTTATCTTTAATTAATACATAGACAGATTGAACCATCCTTATTCATCATAAAGAGAATAGGTTCTCCTTATAGAGACACACATGGTTGGAAAAAAAACAACTCTAAATATCTTGGAGTTGTTTATTTAATTTTTTGTAACTCCATATTTTCCATTCTATATGGGATTTTTATATAATCTTGAATCCCAGAATGAGTTCAATGGAGAACTATACCTCCCATTTTGGTGGATTTCTATGTAACTAGTTAGGTAATACATTGATTTATTAATTAATATTTGGGTCATTTTCCATTCATATACAGTCATTTACTTCATTATCTTCACAGATCATTTCCATAAAAAAGGCTATGGGCGGTGCATTTACTGAAATTCCATGTCATGATATCCATCCCTCTAAAAAATGTTTGTTTTATATTAAATAAAAATGATATTTCATTGTTTTTGCAGTTGATCATATAATTATACTTATAGAGACATTCCATCCAAAGTACAAAGTTAAATTACAGCATGGGAATGACTACGAAATTTTTAATGATTTTTTTCTCACCAAAGTAAATATCAGTGTTTCTATACATTTTTATGCTTCAAAAATCCATATAAAATTATTTAATGATATATATAATTCTAAAATATTGAGGATTATGTTCTATATTTATTGCAAACATGGAGGAAATAATGGAATGCATAGAACTATAATCAAAAAATGATTTAACTATCTATGATAGAACAATGAGAGTAAATTACACCACATCTTTTTTGACCATCAAGTTCATCCTTCATGGTATAAAAACATGAGTTTTATCTCATGGATTATGTTGACATTTATGAGGAATCTCCTCCATGTATTATATCATGGGGGCCCTAAAATCTTGTTCCATAGACAGTCTTCCTTGGCCTATTTCACGCACTATGATATCCTAACATTGTCGGCCTACAATCCCATTAAATACTCACAATGCATAACCAAAAAACTCCATCCTATCACTCTACCATCACCTCTGATACCATTAAATCATGACCCTCCATCTCCATGATGAGGGAGGAGATAGAATACTTTCAGACCCTTCCTTATTCATGTTTATGGAGGGATAATAACCCACCCGAGTCCCACTATCAAAAGGTCTTTGAGTGATGATTAACACCAAGGATAAAAAATCTTATGTAATATGGAATTCATTACCCTTTTTATAGAACAAGATCGAGAGATAAGATGGTATTTCCGAGAAACACCAAGAACTAAAGACAATGTAAATACAAAAATCCATCCCCAAATTCATTTTAAAAATTAAATGATAAAATGTACCAGAAGACTCTAAATGAAATTACCAAAAGAAAGAAATAAAGAAATTATAACTATCGTGATGCTCGATCTAGAATGTTTTGTCACAATCCTAAATGTCCTCCGAGAAACATTAATGATGTGTTATATACGTAGGGTGAGTATAAATGTATACTCATTAGGGAAACCAAATTCTCTTGTGCACATGTGGGGAGACATTTTAATGCCATGGTATAAAAAATAGAGGTAACCAAAAAACTTATTAATACAAACTATCCACCTAGACTCACCAAGGCACACTCCCAAAATAACTTAAATGATGAAAAATAATAGTAATATCATATTGATATTTGGGTACCCTGCACTGTTTTACCACTGGTTATTAAAACATCCAACGCATCGGACCTCCCCCACAAAATCCTACTACAGTCCCACTACATCCCACATAATAACCATATGGGTAATCCTAACCCTATTTTTATCATGACTACAAACACCTGGGACACCAAAACCACTCATAACCATGCCTATAGACACCTAGACTACAACAACCACTACCACGCTCAAAGACACCTGGGATAAAAGAACTGCTACCACACCCAGAGACACCTCAGACTCATCCCGAAGAAATAGGGGAAACAAACCTACCCACATACACTTGGACCAACTCACCAAAACATACTTGACCCAAGGACTCTTGGCCCATAATGAACCTCAAGTTTTCATAGCCTTCTCGAAGAGTTGTGGGCTACCTAGGATATGGATATGAAAAATCTAATAACCATCAAATTATAGGAATGTCAGAAAAAATAACCCCCATGAAATCGGTGTGTTTGGAACAGTTTTCTCTTCATGGGTGGGTTAATATAAGAAACAAATGAACTAAATTTTATACATATATGTATTCAATAACTCATCACAACATAAGGATACCAAAACAATCAACTATCCCACACACAACCACTATTGTGGATACCCTACATGAATAAGTACATTACATCCCCAACCATAGCACAAACCACATCTCGAAAATATTTATCCATTGTATTCATTTTTGTTATCATGTTAAAGTGGTCCCATTTAAATATTTATTCACTAATGAGAAACTAACAGGCATAACCACATGCCAATATAGAAATTGTTAAAATACTACCAACTAGGAGTTTAATCATTCATTCTCGGTTCTCTTGTAAAAAAAACATCAAAATGGGATCCTGCGAAATCCCTCGATGTACTAGAACCAAAAAAAGCCTCAACATACTAGTTCGTGAACATTTACTACTGGCACCATACGACCTCATATTGAAAACCCAATAACCTCTCTACAAGAGATTTTAATCCCCTCTATGTCACCTCAAAAATATCAAACTAAAAAACCTTGTGTATCACCAGAACAGAGCTAGAGAGTTTTAGATTTATCCAACACAATTTATTTAGTCCATTATTTCAGTTTGGTTAATTAGAGTGATCACACACCTGTTCAAATCCATCTGACATCCATTTAATCAATCAGGATTACAAGATTAATCAATTTCCATGCTAAAGTCATTCAATCACAATTTTATCCAGAAAACAGATTTTACTTATTGCACAATGATGTACCACAAATGGCCATGATTTTTTGTGGAAATGATCTCATTAAATTCACTAAATAAAAATGTATGTAAAAAAACAACAACATCATATTTCTCACCCCTTCATTCTTTAAAAGTGCATTTATAATCTTCGTTAAAGTTGGTTTTATCATCGTCATGAGGGAACATCATCATACCCTCCCAAAATGAGGCCATGTAATGAGAGATGAAAGAATAACCCCATCTTGGATGAACAAGGATCGATTTTTTCTCATTGCACAATGAATAGTAAATGACACAACTTGCAAGAAGAACTCCAAGGATGAGCAGAAAGGGCTCTAACATGGGTGCATGATTTGTATCGATATATGGACTTGAGGGACACTTAGATAAACTAAAACATAAAAGGAAGAGAGTATGCGTGCTTAATAAGAGGCCAGATCCAAAAATTTAGGGTGACCACATAGATGTACATAAAATACATATCGTGGATTGACCACAAGGCTCATTGGTTGTACACGTTGGAAATAAAAATATTTTAATAATTCTCCTCATAAATGGTGGATATATACTTTTATATGGATGTGAGTAGATATATTAACATTAAAAATTGAAAAACACGTAACATGGGTGAAATTTGAAAAACTGGAAACAACTGGAACACGAGGCAAAGGGTGTGACACCAATAAATAGGCCCCGGAATTTGGAAATTAATGGGTCTCCCAACTCATAGAAAATTTAAAATTTTCATTTATGGGCATTAAAACGGTCATAAATAACATTAAAATAGGCATTAAAACAAAATTATGTTAAAAGAGATGTTACATGAGTGAAACTGGAATGGCCTGGAGGAACTGGAAATGACTCACCAATGGGTGAGTCACTGACAACCAAGTCTCAATGTCGTGGCACCAGTGGGTGTGTCACCCCTACTAATCGGTGCCACCAATGCCATCTATTCCTATGATGCACATTGGTTCCACGGATTCCCATCAGTGCCACTGATGTTGATCAGTTCCATTAATTCCAATCTATTCCACTGTTTCCCATCGGTGCTGCATGTGCCCATCGGTGCCATGGATGCCCCTCTGTGCCATTGTACGTTCAAATTTAAAATTTTAAAAACTCCTTAATAACTCTCCAATGGTCCCCCAGGTACCTCAAACATCAGGATTTGACAGAGGAATGTACCTGGAGGGTCTGTTCTATTACATTAGATACCTCTCAAACTATTCTTTCCATCAAGAATCCAAGAGTAAAAATGATGAAAACTGGTCTAATCAACCAACCCATCAGATACCTCTATGGAGTAAACCTCCATGTGATGAAAACTATTGGGGAAATATCAGCATCCTAGAACACCACTCTAATCAATCTCTTGAACAACTCTAGAATCACCAAAGGACTATCCAATAAAAAAATTCACACATATAGACTCATGGATTACGGAGCTTCGTCCACCATGTCAAGTTAATATCCACTCTGTGTTGAACTAACTGTCTCACATGAGATTTAATCACAACCCCAATAATTAGTCTTGATTAGGGATTTGGATCTCCCTCCCCATGGTCAGTACATTACAAAAAAACCAATGAATAGGGAAACAAATTGTCTTACTGTAAGCAAGTTTTATCGTTACATCTTAAGCAAGGCACAAAGCAAAACATAAGGGTAAGGCTCAAAATAGCTATGTGTACTTGGAAAGAATCTACACCTCCCATTCCCAGGTACCCTCATCGAGGCCCCCATTCCTCCATAACTCACAAACTAGGGGAATGGTCCATCCATGAAGCACCTTCTCCTAACAATACTCGATTCTCACTTGTCATTCCACAGACATCATATCACCCTCGATATCCAGCTATCCATAGTCGAGGTTGTGGGAGTCATCTTGCATATACTGACATAACTGAGAGACATTAATGATATTTTGGATCCCCTCAAACTGAGGTTAACATTCTAGCTAATATGCCACATCACCGACTCATCCCCACACCTCAAAGGGTTTGATGAACCTGGGAGAAAGATTATTCCCCCTACCAAACCTCCACTGCCCATGGCAAGGGGAGACATATAGAACACTTGGTCCCAAACCTCAAACTCCAAGGGTCTCCTCTAATGTACATCATATGATTTCTTCTAGTACTGGGCCACCTTCATCCCCACACACACATGTGGGACGATATTTTTTTTTCAATGCACTACCTCTTCTCCAAGAGCTCCTACCTCCCAAACCTCAATCCAACACAAGGTCGAATGACACAAATTTCCAAACAAGGCATCAAATTGTTCCATGCCAATGGTATAATGATAGATATTATTGTAGATAAACTATACTAGAGGAAAGTGTCATACCCAAATTCATATGAATCCCATAACCCATTCCGGGAGAAAATCCTTCTACGTCTGGATGGTATGCCCCATCTTCCCATCTATCTAAGGGAGGAAAGTAGTGCTAAGGCATAGTTGGGTTCTAAAATCACACTGTAATACCTTCCAGAAAAGTGATTTAATGCATGTATACTAGTCCAAAATGATGGTCCTGTGAACTCTATGTAGCCGCAAAACTACACCCATGTACTTCCATGCTAAGAAATCCACTATGCACGACTCCTTAACCACAATGAAGTGACTTATATTATCAATCTGTCTACCACTAACCAGGATACATCACATCCTCCCTCATTCTTTGGTAGTCCTGAGATTAAATACATCCTGACATCATCCCACTTCAACTTATGGATGCCTAAGGGATGCAATAGACCATAGGGAAAATGGTGGTCAACCTTCACTTACTGTCACATGAGATACGTTTCCACAAACTTCTACACTACCCGCTTTACATTGGGCCACCAAAACTGACCTCTCAAGCCCCAGGACATCTTAGATTACCCAAATTTACATCCAGGGGTGTGTTATGTGAATCATCGGGAACACCCTCATGCATCGCCAACGGGACAAACTGTACCATCCCAAGTAAGTAAATAATTATGTATTTTCATATCTATGTCTATTAATAAATTATATATTATTTTAGAGGCTTAAAATGAGATTAAATGAAATCATAAGCATAGAATACTCTAATATTTTTAAAAGATTGTTTTACGGCCTTTTGATGGAAAACATTTTTTTAAATAATGATTTTGACAATTTTATAAGCTCTATATGTCATAATAAACTTATTCATTGGGATTGGGGAATTTAATTTTACTTTGTACAAAGTTTTGGTATTTTTCTGACAATGTTCATTTTTTAATGAATAGAGAAAAATACTGCATTTTACTTCAGAACTGCTTTTTCATCCAATTTAATTATATGGATAAATTTTCATTTTAATTGGTTTTAAAGATTAATTATAATTTTTTATAACATCTATTCCAATTTTATTCATTGTAATTATTTTCAATTTTGAATTGCTCATAAACAAGTGTCAAAATTTTGATAGATATTGTTTCGAAAAAACCCTCTATTTGTTTTGACAACCAGAATTATTTTTAAATTAATTAATGCAATTTCTGTGTTTAGAATTTGGTAAAATTGATTCCATATTTGGAATCATAGTGTTTAAATTATGTAATTAAGAGTCGTTTGTTTTTGAACATTATGAATATTAATGACGGTAATTATCATTAAATATCGTGATTAATTAGTAATCAGGTAGTTAAGGGTAATAAAATAATATCATAATAATATAAAATTACCCCAAAATGTATCCTAATGCTATTGGTTGTGTCATGGACGAGCATTTTATTCCTTGTTCTAATATTTGGGACCCCATTGAATCACTTTAGTGTGATAGTGGACATTTTTTATATTTTTCTTTAGGAAAGTATAATAAAAGTATGTAACACCTAATTAAAACAATTTTATTTTTGCCTAAATAAATGATCTCTTAGACTATAAATAATCATTGGAAGGCTATAACGATTTCTTACATCATGGTATTTTTTATAACTTTTATACATTAAATAAATTCATTTATTTATGACACCATGATTATGTAGTGATTACCTCATGAATGAACGATTTAAATAAAATGAAAAGATAATGTAAAATCTAAAACTTAGTCATGTAAAAAAACTATTGGATGAGTGGATTTATAACCCTTATCACCTTATATTAGAAATATATCATTTTGGGTCCTTTAAAATCCGAAAATCATTTAATAATAAAGTCGCATTTCATGACATTCCATGAGTTCCCCTCCTCCCTCTTATAAAATCCCCCCAACTCTACCCCCATTACCCACACCTCTAAAGGTATTGGCTCGACCAAACTCTGGTAATTTTATCTCTCCGCATCCCTACCTTAATCGTAGAATCCTTTCCATAGGCAGAATGCTCTTCAAGAAACCCTTTTGATTCAAACCAAAGGGAGTTACCCAATTTAAAGGTAATTTCTTCTCTTATGTTATATTGTTTTATTTTGCTTCTCCAACACCCTATACTATTTTTATTCCTTTAATCTGTAAAAAAACCAGTATATTCAATATATTAGGATGTTTTAATGAGAAAGATTCTAGATACACTTACAAAAAGCTCCATTTAATAGTTAAATAACATACTATTTCTGTGGATGGCGAATTACTGCCTCACGAAACAATTATTGTTCAATATTCTCTTAATAAATTTCATGGTGGCCATTAAGATGTCATTGTATTTATATATGATATATATTATGTTTTGTTTCCTTATTCCTCTTTTTTTTACATTTAGGGCATACCTTTATGGTTTCCATAATGGATAAACATGATAATTTCATTTTAAAAAGTGCGGACTACCGCCCCCTCAAACTGATTTGAATCGTTAATTCCATATGTGGGATGTATAAAGGATGGAGTTAAAAATATTATATATGATATTATACGGGAATTATAATTTACCTTTATATCATTTTGATTTCATTCAATTAAATATGAAATAGAAATGAATGTAGTGTTCATGCGTACGTACAGCTTACCATCTCCATGAACACTGCATTTCATTTCTTACCTCTAAATGTTATGTACTATTATAAATACATGTATATTCTTGATATATATTATATATATGTTATCCAAATCATGAATATTATTATGGATATAATGAACCTTTGACCACATGAACAACATGTAACTGTAAGAAGTCCATTTTTGACATAAGTAACAGATATCAAAAAAACAAAAATTATTAACGTAAATGTTTATATAATGTTTCTAACATGTCAATAAGTGATATAAAAGGAATAATAAACTTGAAAAATGTTCTTAAGAAAGAATAAATTAACTTTAGTTTATTATTCAGGAAATTAAAGAGAGATCGAGCCAAGTCGGACACAAGGTAAGGGACTTCATCTCAATATCCTTTCATTGAGGAATATTTTGTTCTAATACAATACATTATTTAATACACTGTATAAAAAACCATTGAATTTTAATTTCATTCAAAGGGAATCTGTTTCTACGAAGCATTTTACTAAATGAAAAAAAGGAATTTTTCTTTTAACGCATGCGTTGACAATGACCTTTTCCACCATCGTGAGTATTATTTGATCTTTTGGTACCTCAACAAACGTAATGTTTTTTATTGTAAATAAATACCATATACTCTTTTTATATATTTTGGTGCTGAAAATGGTTTTGATAATGGATTTTTCATGTAAATATATTTATGTGATATATTAGGATTGAAATGTGGAAATGTTTCCTTTCCTTTAAAATTGTTTTATGTGTTATGATTTTATATTGGTACTTAGAGATTTGATGGGTGGTTACGTGATAAACCAAATGACGGGTGGTGTTGTGAATACAAGGACAGGTGGTTACGTTATAACCTCCAATGCATTGGGTGTGGAAGTTGGTCGTATGGCTATTCCATTTAGTAAAATGTGTGGAAGTTAACCGTATCGTTATACCATTTAAGTATGTTAATGCCCCAAGACACCTTTATATGTTATGTGTTATTTATATTGTTTTTCTAGTAATATTTTGGTTACAAAAGGGTTAGAAATGATCTTTTATTTAGTGAAGAGTATTTACTACTTCATAAAGGTGAAATTATTACTTATGTTAATGTTTTCTTGGTTTACTTGTTGTTTTAAAAAACTAACAGTTTTTATTCTTTGTGTATTCGTTACTGAGCATTTTATGCTCATCCCATGTTTTTGAAATATCATTCACAGGACATAATGTGGAATAGGGTAAAGGATGGGGTCATGGAAAAGTCATGTTTTCTTAAAAATGGAACTAGACATGACTCTTTTTTTCAAGAGTTCATGTTTTGTAAAAAAATGGAAACTATGTAGAAGTGTCTACTTTGTAATATTTTGAGATGTAATAGTTATGTACTAATTATATAAAACTCTAAACATGAAATGATCATCAATGTTTATTCTTGCAATAACTCATGATAAAGTAATGTTTAAGGTTGGGGCCTTATAGTTGGTATAAAAGGTCAGTTTAGATAACATTAGGAGTTAGAATTCTATTAAATGATTTTCCAAAATTATTTTTAATGGTCAAATTTAAATGATATAGCATTTGAAGATTAAAATGTTGCATCATATAAGACATGTTTTTTCAGAATGGTTTTCCGCAGAGGTAACAGGGAAGTAGTTCTAGGAAGGCATACAGAAGGTAATGACCTTCCAAATCAGCATCCTGAGATGGATGGAATTGTAACTGAACAGTTTGTAGCAGTAATGGCGTAGTTGACTCAAGAAATAAATTTTGGAGGTATCAATGTAGGAGACCATCCAGATAAACCGCAGAGGAACTTGTCAGTGGTTGAACATTTCATGAGGAAACATCCCCCATAATTCAGAGGATCATCTGACCCTGTGCTATTAGAAGGGTGGATTAAAGAACTGGAGAAGATTTTTGATGTCATGGTGTGTTTAGAACATCAAAAGGATAGTCTCGTTGTTTACCGTTTTGAAGGTAAAGCTGATCAGTGGTGGTCGATGGTGTAAAATATCAGGGATAGTAAAGAGATTGATGATCTTCACTAGGATGAATTAAAATGTATGTTTCTTGAGAAATATTTTAGTAAGGTGGTTCTTCTTAGCATGGAAAAACAATTCCTAGAATTGAGGCAGAAGGATGACTCAGTGGCTGCTTATGAAGCAATGTTCACTCGACTGTCAAGCTATGCTCTAAATTTCATACGAGATCTAGATACTTAAATCAACCGTTTTACTCAGGATTAAAGCCAAAATATAGAAGGGATTCATCTTCTCGTGAATTCAAGAGTTATGGAAAACTTCTTCGATGTGAAGAGAAGGTGGAAATTGAGTTTTCCGATGATCAGGTGTTCTTAGAAAAATAATAGAATAAGTGGTCCAGTTGGTAGGCAATAGGAAATAATTCTTCGAAGAATCCAGGAGGTAATAAAACCAAATATCCATCCAGTGAGAAGTGTGGTAAAATTAATCCTGAAAAATGTTTATCCATGTCTGGAAAGTGCATTCGGTGTGGTAAGTCTGGTCATATTGCTCGAAACTGTAAGGAAGATGAGCAAGCAAGTAATGAAAATCCAGCGGTAATATTGTTTATGTGTAATGAAATTGGTAATTATGAAAATCAGTGTCTAATGAAGAACTCAACTGAGGAAAAGAAAATCCCGAACTTATGGTAAAAACACCCGGAGGAAATTTTTAGACAAAAATAAATTATATGAACCTTATTAACCTTGTGTTGTGAAAGAATCTCTATACAATCCTTATTGTTTTTCCACTAGTAGAGTTTGATGTTATTTTAGTCATGGATTGGATTTATAGTTATCATGATATGATTGACTACAGAGCGAATGTGGTTTCTTTTCAAAAATATTTTCAGTTAGTGTACAATAATGAAATCTTGCGTTTGATAAAATATTAGGATGCTTAGAAACTAGTAAAATATGGAAATGAATGTTACCTTGAACATATTGTTGAAAAGAAACGAACTATTCAGATTAATGATGTTCCAGTGGTAAATGAGTATCTTGATGTTTTTCTTGATCAGTTTCCTGGTATTATACATGATCAGGAAGTTAAATATATTTGTGTCTTAGTTCCTGATTCAAATCCTATTTCAAAAACCACTTATCGAATGGCTCATGTTGAACTTTTAGATTTAAAGAATAAATTGCAGGATTTATTAGATAAAGGTTTCATTTGACCTAGCGCATTACCTTGGGGTTCCCCTGTCTTGTTTGTTAAAAATATTGATGGTTCAATGAGACTTTTCATTGATTATAGTTCATTGGATTACATCACTGTTATGAACAAGTATCATTTTCCACATATCGATGATTTGTTTGATGAGCTCCTGGGAGCTTAGTATTTTTCAAATATTGACATGTGGTCATGGAACCATCATTTGAAAGTAAAAGAAGCAAACATTATGAAGACTAAGTTTCATACTAGATATGACCATTGTGAATTTTTAGTTATTCATTTTGGGTTATCCAATGCACCTGCTGTATTCATGGATCTAATGTATAGAATTTTCCATGAGTTTCTAGATAATATTGTGGTTGTGTTCGTTGATGATATTTTGGTGTTTTCAAAAAGTAAAGAGGAGCATAAAACTCATTTAAGGGTTATCTTTCAAACCATAAAAGAAAATAAATTGTATGGAAAATTCATCAAGTGTGAGTTTTGGTTACAAAAAATATTATTACTTGGTCACATTATTTCTAAAAATGGCATAACTGTTGATCGTGCAACAACAATTTTTTTTGAAGAATGGCCAAGACCCACAAATATAACAGAGATCCATAGTTTTCTTGGGTTGGATTATTATTACCAGATGATTGTTGATAAGTTTTCATATTTATATTCTCCAATGACTATGTTAACTCGAAAAGGTGTTAAGTTCATCTGGACAAAATAATGTGATGATTGTTTTCATGAATTGAAAAGAATATTGGTGAATGCTCCAGTTTTTGCACTTCCATCCAGAAATGGTGAGTATGTTTTCTACAGTGATGCTTCATTGAAGGGAGTTGGTAGTGTCCTTATACAGAATGATCAGAGAATTTCATATACTTCACGTTAGTTTAAAACTAATGAGATAAATTACCCTACACATGATTTCGAATTTGCTGCAGTTTTTTTCACTTTAACATTTTAGAGGCATCATTTTTATGGATTAAAGTGTGAAATATATACCGACCACAAAAGTTTATAGTATATATTCACTCAGAAACAATTGAACATGAGATAGAGGAGATGGCTAGAATTAATAAAGGATTATTATTGTACAATTCATTACCATTCGGGAAAAGAAAAAAAGTGGTTGATGCTTTGAGTCGAAAATTTGATGCTTTATTAACAATGTAACATTTGGAATGTGATCTTTTCGTTAAGGATTTTATGAAAATTGGCATAGAAGTTGTTGGTGTAGGATGTTCATGTGTTTTGTTTTAGGTATTAGTTAAATCATCTCTATCAGATAGAATTAAGTAATCCCAAAATCAAGATATTTAGTTGTAGATAAAGGTAGATATGGTTCAGCATTGTTTGTTACCTGAATTCAACATTAATAATGATTGTGTTTTGAGATTTGGGAAGAGTTTGTGTGTGCCTTGTGATTCACAGTTGAAGAGAGAGTTGTTATGTGAAGCTCGTAGTTCTCTGTTTTCAGTTCATCCTGGAAGTACAATGATGTATAGTGATCTTTGGGAGTATTACTGGTGGGATGGAATGAAAAGAGATATTGCTGATTTTACTCTAATGTGTTTGAATTGTCAACAGGATAAAGCAGAGAGGTATTTACCGAAAGGGATGCTTCAGCCTTTACCAGTGCGAGAGTGGAAATGGGAGAATATATCCATGGGCGTAGTTGGGGGATTTCCGAAGACACCTCGAGGTAATAATTCAATCTAGGTTATTGTTGATCACTTGAAGAAATATTCTCATTTCCGTGCTATACAAGATACTTTTTCACTAGATCAACTTTATATTTTGTATCTTAAAGAGATATTCAGGTTACATGGAGTTACCCTCTCCATTTTATATGATCTTGATCTCAGTTTTACTTCTATGTTTTGGAAAGGACTTCAGAAGTCGTTGGGTAATGAATTAAATTGACGTACAACTTTTCATCAACAATCAGATGAGTATTCAGAACGAACAATTCAGACATTGGAGGATATGATACGTGTGTTTTTGATGGATCATCATGGAATTTGGGACCAACATCTTTCATTGGTTGAGTTTTCTTATAATAACAGTATTCATTCCAGTATACATATGGCACCATTTGAGGCATTATGTGGGAAGCGGTGTCAAACTCCAGCTTTTTGGGATGAAGTGGGTGAATGGATGTTGATGGCACCAAAATTGGTAGAAGATTTGGTAGAAAAAGTTCAGCTGATACATAAACACATGAGAACAGCTCATAGAAGGTAGAAAATTTATGCATACAATAGGAGAAAGGATCTCTCTGTTGAGGTAGGTTATCATGTCTTCCTCAATGTTTCACCATGGAAAAGTGTGATGCAATTTGGTAAGAATGGAAAGATGAGCCCAAGGTTCACTGGACCATATGAAATTATGGAGAGTGTTGGATCAGTTGCATACCGAGTGGCATTACCCGTTTTTTTATCTCAGGTACATAATGTTTTTCATGTTTCAATGTTAAGGAAGTACATGTCAGATCTATCTCATGTTTTGAGTCCACAGGTAGTTCAACTGGAAGGGATTCTTTCATATGAGGAACTATCAGTCCATATTCATGACCACAGGGAGCATGTATTGTGGAATAAGGTGTTCATCAAGTAAAGGTTTTTTTGAAAAAACTACATGATTTAAGAGGTAACCTGGGAATAAGAAAATGCATTGAGGAATAAATACCCCTACTTATTCGATAAGTAAATAAATTACGTGGATGAAATTTTATAAAGGGGGGAAGGATGTAACATCCCATGTAAGTAAATAATTATGTATTTTCATATCTATGTCTATTTATAAATTAGATAGTTTTTAGAGGCTTAAAATAATAATAAATCCAATCTTAAGCATAGAATACTCTAATATTTTTAAAATTTTGTTTTACCGCTTTTTGATGGAAAATTTTTTTAAATCAAAATTTTGAAAATTTTATAAGATATATTTGTCATAATAAACATATTATTTAGGATTGGGACATTTAAATTTACTTTGGATAAATTTTTGGAATTTTTCTGACAATGTTCATTTTTTAATGATTAGGGAGAAATGTTGCATTTTACTTCAAAACAGTTTTTCATGTAATATAATTATAAGGATATGTTTTACTTTTAATTGGGTTTAAAGTTTAATTAGAATATATTTTTACCATTTAATCCAATTTTGGTCATTGTAATTAATTTCACATTGTAATTTGTCATAAACAAGTGTCAAACCTTTGATAGATATTTTTTCAAAAAACACGATATTTGTTTTGACAACGATAATTATTTTTAAATTAATTACTGAAATGTATATGTTTGGAATTTGGTAAAATTGATTCCATATTTGGAATCAGAAGTTCCAAAATATGTCATTTTGACTCTTTTTTTTGGAAATTATGAATATTAACGACTGTAAATTATCTTTAATTATCGTGATTAATTAGTAATCGCGTAGTTTTGGGTAAGAAATTTTTTTCATAAAAACATAAAATGACCCCAAAATGTGTCATAATGCTATTGTTTTTGTCATGGACGAACATGGGATTCCTTGTTCCATACTTTGGGACCCCATGGAATCACATTAGTGTGATAATGACCTTTTATTATATTATTTTTTTATGGAAAGTATAACAAAAGTATGTAACACCAAAGTAAAAAAAATTTAATTTTGTCTAAATAAATAATCTCTTAGACTATAAATAGTCATTATAAAGCATCAAATATTTACTAAATCATGGTAGTTTTTTATAATTTTTTTACATTATAAAAATAAATTTATTTATGACACCATGATGTTGTAGTGATTACATCATTTATGAACGATTTAAATAAAATGAAACAATAATGTAATATTTAAGAATTAAATGTGTCAAATCCCTATTGGATGGGTGGATTTAGAACCATTATCACCTTATCATCGAAATATATCATTTTGGGACGTTTAAAATCCGAAAATCATTTCATAATAAAGTAATATTTCATGACCTTCCAAGATTTCCCCTCCTCCCTCTTATAAAAGGCCCCCAACTCTAACCCCTTACCCACACCACTAAAGCCATTGGCTTGACCAAAATCTTCTCACTTTATCTCTACACATCCCTCTCTTCATCCTAGAAGACTTACCTTAGGCAGAAAGCTATTCAAGAAACCCTTTTCGTTCAAACCAAAGGGAGTTACCTGATTTAAAGGTAATGTCTTCTCTTATGTTCTTTTGTTTTATTTTTCTTCTCCAACTCCTTAAAATTCTTTATTCCTTTCTTTTTTAACAACACCCATATCTTCAATATACTAGTATTTTGTTATGCGGATTATTCGAACTACACTTACACAAACCTCTATCTTATGGTTAAAGAACATATTTTTTCTGTGGATGGCGAATTACTGCCTCACGAAATGATGATTGTTCAATATTCTCTTAACACATTTCATGGTGGCCATTAAGATGTCATCGTATTTATATATGATATATATTATGTTTATTTTTTCCTTATGCCTCTTTATTTTTCATTTCTGGCATACCGTTAAGGTTTCCATAATGGATAAACCTGATAATTTCATATTAGGAAATGCGGACTACCACCCCCCTCAAAATGATTTGAATAGTTAATTCCATATCTGGGATGTATAAAGGATGGATTTGATAATATTATATATTATATAATATGGGAATTATAATGGTATCATTGTGATTTAATTCCTTTAAATAAGAAATAGAAATAAAAGTAGCGTTCATGCGTACGTACGATTTACCGTCTCCATGAACGGTGCATTTCATTTCTTACCTTTAAATGTTATATAAAATTATAAATACATGTATATTATGGATATATATTATATATATAATATCCCAATCATGAATATAATTCTAGATATAATGAACCATTGACCACATGAAGAACATGTAATTGTAAGAAGTCCATTTTTGACTTATGTACCAGATATCTACAAAACAAACATTATTAACATAAATGATTACATAATTTATTTAACATGTAAATAAGTGATATAAAAGGAATAACAAACTTGAAAAAGGTTCCTAGGAATGTATAAATTACTTTAGTTTATTATTCAGGATATTAAAGAGAAATCGGGTCAAGTCAGGCATGTGGTAAGGGACTTCGTCTCAATCTCCTTTCATTGAGGCATATTGTGTTCTAAAAGAAGAAATTCTTTTATATTTTGTATAAAACACATTTTACATTTCATTTCATTCAAAGGAAATATTTTTCTATGAAACGTTTTACTAAATGACAAAAAGGAATGTTTATTTTAACGTATGTGCTTACAACGTCCTTTCCTGCAATTGCGATTATTATTGGATCTTTGGATTCATCAAAAAGCCGTAATGTTTTTAAAAGTAAATAAATAACATATACTCTTTTATGTATTTTTATATTGAATTTTTTTTTGATAATGGATTTGTTATGTCAATATATTTAGGTGATATATTGTGATTGAAATGTGGAAATGTTTTCATTCCTTTATAATAGTTTTATGTGTTATGATTTTATAATGGTACTTGGACATTTGATGGGCAATGCCGTGAATACCAGGATGGGTGGTTACGTTATAACATCCAATAAATTGGGTATGTAAGTCATCTATATAGCTATTCCATTTAGTGACATGTGTGGAATTTGACCATATGGATATTCCATTTAAGTATGTTTATGTCCCAAGTTACCTTTATATGTTTTGTGTTCTTTATGTGGGTTTTATGGTAATATTTTGGTTACAGAAGGGTAAGTAATGATCATTTCTTCAGTTAAGAGTATTTACTACTTCATAAAGGTGAATAGTATTACATATGTTAATGTATTCATGGTTTACTTGTTGTTTTAAAAAAACTAACAGTTCTCATTTTTTGTGTATTCTTTACTGAGTGTTTTATACTCATCCCATGTTTTTGAAATGTTTTTCAGCGGACATAATGTGGAATAGGGTCAAGGATGGGATTGAGGAAAATTCATGATGTCTTAAACATGGAACTAGACATGACTCTTTTATTGAAGAGTTCATGTTTTGTAAAAAAAAATGGAAATTGTGTAGAAGTGTCTAAATTGTAATAATTTGAGATGTAATAGTTATGTACTAATTCTCTAAAACTCTAAACATGAAATGAGCCTCAATGTGTATTCTTGAAATAACTCAAGATTAATTAATGGTTATGGTTGCGGCCATATACAAACAACATCCTGGGGAACATCATCTGATTCAAGCTATCCTCTGACCATCCTTCTAGAGCATCAACCTAGATAACATGGTCAAGCATATATTTATCCTCTGATTGTCCCCACCAAAACTCCTCAACCTTCCACACCATGGAAGACTGTACTATCTTTTGAAACATGAATCCTCTACAATCCTCCACTATCATTCACAAAATTAATACGGTCGGCTTCTCCATCACCTTCCAAGCATCTGAATACTCATGAACAATATCCTTATGTGACTTCCTGTACAAGGCATCAACCACCACATTTTCATTTCCTAAGGTATTGGGGTCCATGAGCTTGAATTGCGGAAGAAACTATATCCACCATCATTGACATAATATTGGGTATCACTAGGAGAATATATACCTCAGTCTTTTGGGATATGTGAAGACCATGAAGTGTTCCCTGATGCGGTAATGCTTCCACAACTCCAGCAAAAACACTACAGCTAAATGTTATGGGGGGTGGGTGGAATTTTTACACTCGTGAGGGAATAACTGCCTAGACAGATAGGGGATCACTCCCTGCTGCTGCATAAATACACACCACATGCCTAAAATTAAAACATCACTAACCACATAAAATGTAACTCCTTTTTTTTTGAAAACTCAGTACTAGGGCCCTAACCAGTTTCCATTTCAAATAACTAAAAGAAGCATGTCACTACACATTCCATACAAAATCATAGTCCAGCATAGTCTAAGTCGTCCAATGTGTTGTAACTTGAGAGAATTATTATAGGATCCTCCAGTATTAACCTGACATACCATGGAAACTATGAACCTCTACAATGTTCATGAGTGCTACACAAGAAATAAATTCTTAGACCTTGGAATGGTCATACACCACATGTCTATGTATGTGCACCTCTCGTGTCTAGAACCTACACATGGACATGTTTCGGTAGAGTTGGTTGTGTTGTAGGAACTTCAAAATTTCCAATAGTTGTTCGACATGATCCTCCTCTGATATTCAGAAGTTCGGAATTTCATCGATGACCAAAACCACAAATGGTTCCATATACTCATGAAAACTAGTGTTCATGAGCCCCATGAACAGAACTGGTGTGTCTATAATTCCGAACGACATGAACACAAAGTCAAATTTCCCATATCTGCACATGAAATTAGTATTTGGGATGTCACACAACTTTAACCTCAAATGATGATACAAATAATGCAGGTCAATCCTATAAAACCAACTCCCTCCCTTCAACTGGTCAAAAAGGAAGTCAATCCTCTAAAGGAGGTTAATTTTTTTAACTGTTATCCAATTTCTTATATGGTATTATATTCATATCCTCAAACTAATGTAGGCCATATTTTTGAATAGGAATGGAGAAACACATGTAGACACACTTTTTTTCTAAAATACTTCTTAATTAGGTCATCAACCTGAATCTTCAACTCCCATAACTCAGAAGGCACCATCCAATAAGGAGCCATCCAAATCAAAATGGAACCGGGTTGTAAGTATATCCTGAACTCAACAATATGTTGACGGGGTATAGTCACAACCACTATATGGAAGACGTACAGAGTCTCACTAACAATCCTTGGTACGTCCACTATCTATGAGTCATCTAATCCCACTGGAAGCTCAGCTATCAAGTAATCATGGGTCTCTACATGCTGGCTGCTATTATGGAAACCCATATTAACAATGAAAGGTAAATGTTGGTATCCCGTATCTGAGAACACAAACTTTCTCCACAAGAAGACGAAAAAATCATGCATGAAAAACAGCAAGTCGATGCATATGATGACATCATAAAAATACATTTGTAGTAGAAGAATATCCTCACTAGACTGATGTGTCCCCAACATCAGTTTTCATCCTTTAGGAAAATAAAATATGATGGTATTACCTCCTAATAGAATAATCAAAACAGGGGGCATCGAAAGTATCATTATGTCTAGACCCAAGGCATGGGATAGACTGGGTGAATCAAAGGATTGGTAAGCTTCTGAATCCAACACAGAACATGAAAGAGAACTAAACAGACTGATTGTACCTCGAACTACCTCTACCCCTACTAGAACTTCTTTTTATATGGCATGAAACTTTTCAAACTCAAATACTCTATCTCTAGGTTGTCAGCCCCCACCCCAACCATGACCTTGTCTAGGTTTATAAGTATCATCCTGAGGTCGGCCTCATTCGACACTGTCCAACATCGGTGGGGTGGGAGCTCACTGTTCCTATAGCTGGAAAGGCCTAATTAAAGAATTCATCTACTAAGTTGGGTGTTGAACCATCCCAACCCCACCATATTACACTCATATAGGGCACTGATTTTGAAGATTCCCATATCTTCTATAGGTAATTCACCTCGGCCCTAGGCCTGTGGAGAAAGGGCGAGGACATGGAAATCCAAACTAGAATTTTTGAGGCCTTCTACCCTCTAGCCCAATCCTAGAAGGCCTTGATGCTAGAGGCCTACATCTGATGAAATTCCCCTTTGAAAAACCCAACTGATTCCCCTCTCAATGGAAACCACCCATTATGTGAATTTTATCGACTACTTACTCCTTCATTTGAACCTCTATGTACGTCAGAAGAGTGAAGGGTGTATCATCATAATAAAGAGAATGTTGGAGTGCCTCCACTAAGCACCATGCTCGTGACTCCCCATACAAAAAGCATTCTAGGGAAAAAAATAGGTAGTTGAACATTGTAATAACCCAGACCTTCTTTTCATGTCTGTTTTTCCTTTTTTGGTCATTTTTGGGGAAAAGAGGAGAATCTGGAAATTTTCTAAGTACACACCGTGTACTTTATAAGTATATTCCATGTACATTGATGCCGCTCAAGGATTTGTGCTAGTTGAGTCCTGGAAACACACACGACCATGTAGGGGTGATGTGGAGGAAACTTAATTCAGAGTAATAAAAGCCTAGTACATGCCATTTAGTCCAAAAGTACACTTTGTGTACTTTTTTCATTAAACGGAATGGGGTCGCGTCTTAACCCTGAAAACACATTCTTGTCTAGTTTCTTCGGCCGAGAATGAGCGTATGGCCACAAATATTCTCTGAGCCACCAATCTATCACCGATTATCTGAATCGATCGATGTCAGTTGCAATAGAATCACATCAGTGAGTTATTGGCCCTTCTTTGGCCAAGTTTCCTGATTCTTTCTCTTATAAGAGTTATCTAAGGATGAATGTTTTAAACATTTTTGCAGATCTAATCCATTCTAGGATGATTCACGGGCTGAGGTTAAAGGATATCGGTCTCCTAGTATCGATGTAGGTGGTTTGTTTCCTTAAATTGAATGTCTTTGAGTTTTTGTGAAAAAGTGTCGGATACCCATGTTTCGAGTATCTAGAGTTAGGGTTTTCATCCTGTTTTAATATCTGCCTTATATTTCATATATTATTGTGGATACTAGATGAATAATGTTTGCTTGTTAGCATATTTGAGAATCACCCCATGGGTGTTTCCCTTGTATTGGCTATTTATCATCGTTTTGCTTAGGCTGCCTGTGAGGTAGACCTTGATGCATTGATTTCCTGTATTGATATAGTTGATTGCATGTATTGACTAGTTTAAATATTATTTTGACACATTTTATCTATTATCCATGTAGTTTTTTAACTTTTTTTTGGGATGCTAACAGTCGTTTACACTCAACTAGACAGCACGAGGCTTTGTGAACCTGATGTAGTAGACTAAAGATGGAATTGATGATTAACGACTTCCATAGAGAGTCAGTTATAAATTAGTATAGTTATCAGGACCTACGAGAAATGGAGATTTTTCTTCCTTAGGGTTTCCTTAGTTATGTATCGAGACAACATGGGAAATTAGACGTTTGTACATCCTCTGATAGTCATTAACTATCATTGCAAGACCGTAAGAGAATTGACGTTGATATCTTCCCAACGTGCCTGTGCCTTTATATGATTATTTTACTTGAGGGGTCTTCCAGTATGATCCACCAAGAGTGTCAGTGAGAATATTTTTTGGTTGGTTGTGACGAATTCACCATGCCAATGAACAAGCTTGGGTTTTTTACTTCATGTAGTTTAGGTAGTCTGTTGAGATACTTGTTTGGTTACTTGCTATGCATTGGGATTATAGAGATGTATGATACATTCCTTGGTTGATAACTAAATGATTAAACAGTGTTAATAAACAAATGTGGATAGATATTTTTAGGATTGTTTACTTTAATGTACTTATCTTTCTCTGATGTATTTATATCCTTTACTTTTCTATATTGCTCACTGATAGTAGGGCACAGATCTTGTGGTGGTTACCTACTGGGAATAGTCTCACCCCCTATTTGGGTCTTGCTATTCGGCCCAAACAGGTTATATTGTTGCAGGTGTGGATAAGGACGGTGGCCCATCTACTTAAGGTACACGATTACTGGTTGGAGCTGGAGAGCATAGGATTGAGCTTAGGCTCGTGATGCTGCTGGAGTTGTTGTTTACTTTCAGTCCTGTGTTTCTAAGTTTCATTTCAACACGTGGTTATTTTTACTCTTTTCCATAGATAATTGTACCTACTACATCATTATCATTATTATTATATATTCATTTCTTCCACTGTTTAGTTCAGTTATTGTATGATGTTCATTGCATCTTCTATTGACTTTTATTTCCTTTCCCTTTTATAACATACCAAATGAGGGCATAGTTTCCCCAATAACACACCAATGCCCTCTCTGCTAGTCGGAAACATCTAGAATTTGAGAAAATGTTCTTGAGTTCATGTGGCGAACCGGGTATGGGGAACCAGTTGAGTGGCTCCGGGTTCAAGTTGTTACAATGTGGTATCAGAGGATGTTCTTTTCTTGTAATATCTATTGAATTCCTATTTAGCGACATTACACATGGATAAGACAGAATAGGTAAATGGTAAATAGCTATGACCGGGTGTTCTATAATAATTGTATAGGGAAAAATCCAGGTTACTTCAAATATTGAATTTTTTTAGTTTTGCAAATGTTGCAGTTTAATTGATTTCACCGTTGGGTGGTGCAATTGCTTTTGCCTGTTACCGTTTATATGATTGTGGTTCTATTTTTTTGCAACCCGATGTGATGGGGCTATGACACCTCATGAATCATATAGGTACTTGTTAGAAAATCACATGTCATGCATTTTTCCATTCCATCTATGTTGCATTAGAAGATGAATGATTTTGTTATAGAAATTGTGATAGACTATTCATACTGTTGTGATAACTATTGTGATAGAGTACCTGCTTTGTTGATAGTGTATCGTTTGATTAGAGCTTCTTTATCATGGACGCCAAACATTGGTCTCAGAGGTGTTATGGTCCCTCGAGGATCGGAATTTGGTGGATCGTGAGTTTGTTATAATTTTTACTTGTTATGTACATTGTTATGATTCCATGATTTGATTCTAGGGGAGTATGCCCCCCCATGGATCAGATTTTAGCTCCTTAACGCTAGTGTTTCTGTGTATTCTGGGCTCCGGTACTATTCTGAGGTTACTATCTGGAAGAATCCAAAACACATGTCATGTACATTATAAATACACCCCGTGTAGTTTTTAGCCATTTTGCTGACATGGTGGGCAAGGACGAAGGATTTTGAAAGTTCTTGTAGGAACAAGTTGTGTACTAGTTTATCATGCCATGTAGTATGAAATAGGTACCCCAACTATGTAACGAACAACAGGGGTTGTGTTGTATTTTCATATACACATCATGTTTGAATTGTACACATCGTTTCATTTGACATAGGTGCCCAGCCATGTAACAAACAACACAGGTCTGTTTTATCCTTTCTCATTCACGCAGCGTGCTTGTGAAACACACCGTGTAGTGTCAGCCTTGTAGCCTGACATGTGGTTAATCAACACGGTATTTTAGGATAACTTCGTACACATCGTGTCTTTCTAGAACATGCTGTTTAGTGTGACATGGGCACAGGTTGTGCCACTAACAACATGGGCAATGTATGTCTTGTCAAAAGAAAACTGTGTCTTCCTTGAACAGGCTGTGTAGTGTTGTCCTATGGGAGCTGTGTAGCTTAACTGTGTAGAAGGACTCGGGAATGGAAGGGAATTAATGTACACTCCATGTGTTTGGAAAACATGTCATGTAATTGGGGTGTTACATGACCAGTTTAGGTAGGAGTACATGCCCATGTAAATGACATAAGGGAACACGCCGGGTAGTGAAAGATCATGTCCTGTAGTTATGTTTTTCATAAGAGGAATGACTTATTTTCCCTATTACTTCTTTTGCCTTCAGTTTTCAGGTCTTGGTTAATCCTGAATCAGAGGTGTGTTTTTGACATTTCAGGGCTGTGGCATCGAGACGTCCTCCCGTTGTCCGTCAGGAACAAGGCAGCGACCATATGCCTGATACGGCAGATCATGGACTACCTGTAGTTCCGCCTGTCATTCTGGACATGGAACCTGCTGTGATTCCCGACATTGGTTCTGATTCTCAGTTCAAAGACGGTTTCATGAGATTTATGCAGTCCTTCTAGGGAGCTCAACATCGTGCCCCATCTATGGTAGAGCTGACGCGGGTTTTTCAATAGCAGCATCCTCCCACGTTCATAGGGAAAGAAGGACCATAGGCTGCGGAGTCATGGCTATAATTCATGATGTCTATCTTCGAGCATCTTTCGATTCCTCTAAAGAGGATAGTATAGATCATGACTTATATGTTGCGAGACTCTGCCAAGAGATGGTGGGATGTGGTTTCGCCGGCAGGGCACCAACAGGTTATGGCTTGGGATGAGTTTCAATGTACGTTCTGTGACTAATTCTACCCAGTGACACTGGGGGATGATAGAGCCAGAGAGCTCAAGAACCTATAAAAGTTTACTCTCACAGTTATGGAGTATTCCTATTGGTCTATAGAGTTATGGTGTTTCAATCCTATTATGAGGAATGATGAGCTATTTTTATCGAGGTAGTTTGAGGAAGGCATCAGACGAGACATCAAATCATAGACGAACATCTTTTAGTTGACTTATATTACTATGATACTCAACCAGACGCTTATCATGGAGAGAAATATAAGGGAAGTAGGAGCTGTGGACCAGGGTAGTTCAGCATCCAGGGATGCCTCATTTCAGATAGATAGCATGATGCGCTACTGAGAGTCTACACGAGGTGACCCGAGGAAGCAAGGTATTCCTTCTAGTACACAAGATATTCTCTATAGAAACCAAATCGTGTGCTATCTCTGTGGAATAAGTGGGCATAAGAAGCCTCATTTCCTAGGAGACCTAGTGTAGTGCCTATATTGTGGCAAGATGGGTCATATAAATCCGTTTTGCAAGGTTCTTCTTCTAGAAGCTAGTGAGGGAGGATCAGTTTCGACTCCGCATACAGGAACATGATTACCAGCTCCGCAGAAGACTGGGGGTAGGAGTTCTTCAAGACGTTGAGGCAAGGGTACAGGCCATGGACACTATGGTTAGGCTCAGGGAGGGTCAGCTCAGGGATCTCAGGCTACTAAATAGGGTCGTGGTGCAAGCCAAACTTTTGCGGTAGAGAAGATTCCTCTGGAAAAGGATCATGGACCTTCTACAGTTCGAACTATGATTTTAGTAGCCTCAATTTTATCCTATTCAATTTACTATAGGGGAGATTTTAATAGATTTATTTCTATTCACACTGTAGAAAGCCTTAGACTTACTATTTATGCTTCTGAGGGCATGTTGACAGTAGACACTACCTTGGGATTTAGAATGGTAAGTGTACGCTAGTACAAGGAGTGCCCTTTAGAGGATGTTGGGTATCACTTTCTATGGGACCTATGTGTCCTAGATATGACAGGCTTTGATTTCATTCTCTAGATGGACTGGCTCATTCTAGTCTGGGCAGTCATCCACTGTTATTTCCACAGGGTGACTTTTACATCCCTAGAGGGAAAATATTTTCATCATAAGGGTGAGTGGGATGTCCATGCGAGCAGAGCCGGACCAGAGCATCATGGGTTGGGAAGTGTTACAGCCCAGATTGCTAGATTATATTTGGAATACCATGGGACTTCTCAACTAGAATTTCCTCCAGTGGTGGATCATTTCCGGGGATGTCTTTCCTGAGGACATCTCGGGTTTGCCTCTAGAGCGTGAGGTATAATTTTCTATCGATCTTGTTCTAGGAGCAGCATTAGTGTTCATTCCTCATAATAGGATGGCTACACCTGAGTTAAAAGAGCTCAAGAAATAGTTGGAGGAGTTATATGCAAAGGGTTTCATCTGACCCAGTACTTCCCCTTGGGGTTCACCTATCCTATTTGAGAAGAAGGAAGATGGAACCCTCTGGCTTTTTGTGGTTTATCGGAAGCTGAACCATCTTATGGTCCAGAACAGATATCCATTGCCTTGGATAGATGATCTCTTTGATTAGTTACAAGGAGCTAGAGTGTTCTTGAAAATTGACTTGAGATCCAGCTATCATTTGTTTCATGTCAGACCATCTGATATACCTCTTAAAGCTATCCTGAGAAGGTAGAGTCTGTATGTGTATATGGTTATGTCGTTCGGTCTCACAAATGTACCAGATGTTTTCATGGTACCGATGAACAACGTTTTCCATCTTTAATTGGATTCTTTCGCGGTGGTTCTCGTGGACAATATCTTGGTGTACTCTCACACTCGACACGACCATGATACCCATTATGAGATCATTTTGAGTACGCTGAGGGATCTTCAGTTATATTATAAGATCTCAAAGTTCCACATTTGTATGGACGAGATTAATTTCTTGGGTCATGTCATCTCAGAGACATGATTATCAGTAGACCCAGAGAAGGTGAGAGCATTAGTTACCTAGTAAAAGCCAAAGAATGTCTTCGAGGTACAAATTTTTGTAGGGCTGTCTGGTTACTACATGTGGTTTATAATAGACTTAACACGCTTAGAAATGTCATTTTTAGGCTTGACTAAGAAGGGGGTGATGTATGTTTGGTCAGAAGCCTATGATTCAATCTTTCAGAAGCTGAAGGGGAGATTGGATTCTGTACCGATTCTAGTTTTTCCCGAGCTGGGCTAGAGTTATACAGTTTTCTATGATGCATCTGGAATTGGGCATGGAGAAGTTCATATGGAGGAGGATCGTGTCATTGCATATGGATCTCATCAGTTGAGGACACATTAGAGGAACTATCTTACGCACGACCTGGATTTGGTTATAGTTTTTCATGATTTGTGTTGTTGGAGAGATTATCTTCTGGGAGATCATTTTTTGGTATATACTGACCAAAAGAGCCTCAAGTACATCTTCACACAGAGTTACTTGAATATGAGACATCAGAGGAGGGTTGAGTACCTATAGTCCTTCGATTAAGAGCTTTCTTATATTCCTGGGAAAGTTAACGCTGTCGCAGATGCACTGAGCATGAGGACACAAATACATTCAGTTTAAGAGGCAATTAGTGAGTGGCAGCTTTTGCCTCTATTCTAAAAAACGCATTTGGAGGTGTATGACATGAAGGTTCATACATTTCTTTCTTTTTTAGTTGTTACCTCTACCATTCTTGACCGAGTTCGTATGAGGAAAATATCAGATTTTGAAGACTTAGTCCTGTGGGAGAGCATGTTAGGAGAGGACCCTCTTCTCGGATAGACCATAGGCGAGGGTGAGAGCATTCATTTCCAGGGATGCGTATTGGTGAAATCAATTATATGTTATGAGATAATGTGAGACATTCATTCCTCAGTTTGGGAAGTTCATCCTCGCTTCACCAAGATGTATCTTGATCTCCACTGCTAGTATTGTTATCCAGGTATAAAGAGAGATGTTGCTGGTTTTGTCATGAGGTGTTCCACCAATCAGTAGGTGAAGGCGGAGCACCAGTGGCTAGTAGGGATTTCACACCAGCTACCCATTCCCGAGTGGATGTGTAATGATGTCGTGGTGGAATTCATGATAGGGTTACCGAGATCAACTCAAGGGAATGGCATGGTATGGGTTTTCTTTGACAGGCTCACGATGGTAACTCACTTCATGCCGATTAAAGATACCTTCGGTGTTGATGAGCATGTATGGTTGTACATCCATGATATTGTAAGCTTGCATGGGGTTCCAAGTACAATCATTTCAGATATGACGGCTGCTTCATGTCGCATTTCTATCCAGGCCTACAGAGTGCTTTGGGTACACAGGTACTTCTGAGTACAGCTTACCATCCCGAGACAGATGGTAGTTATAGCGCATTACTCAGGTGCTAGAGGACATGTTACAAGCAAGATTCCTTGATTTTTGAGGTTCTCAGAAGAGACATATTCCTCTATTAGAGTTTTACTACAATAAAAGATTTCATGAATCTATTCAGATGGCACCTTACGAGGCTTTGTATGATATGTCGTGCCGATCACCCTTGTGTTGGCTGGAGGCAGGAGAGTCAGCTATGCTGGGACCTCAACTTGTTCAGGATACCACAGAATATGTGGAGTTGATTTGGAAAAGGTTGGCTACAGCACATTCATGACATAAATCTTATGCTGACCAGCGGAGATGATCTTTGGAGTTCATGGTTGGAGATAAGGTCTTTCTACATGCAACCCTGAGGTTGGGACACAGGAGAATCCGGAGACAGGGTAAGATTTCACCGAGATACGTCGGGTCGTTTGAGGTTCTAAAGATAGTCAGTTTTGTTGCTTATAGGTTGCAGTTACCTTAGAGGTACCAAGCTATGCACTACTTCTTCCATGTTTCTCAACTTCGATACTATTTCTCAGACCCATCTCATGTGTTTCATCCTAAGGAGGTTGAGCTGGAGCAGGATGCATCATTCAAGGAGCATCCTATCAAGATTATTTATCGTAGTGCTAGGGTACACCATGGCTAGTCTGTTCCTCTGGTATGGGTGATATGGTAGAATGACTGTGTACAGGACGAGACTTGAAAGAGGGTGGCCGATATGCGATCACAATGGCCAGAGTTTTTCGTTGTTTCTTCTTCACCACCTTGTTCGGGAAATTCGGGGATAAATTTCATTAAGGGGGAAATTTGTAAGTACCCGGAACTTCTTTTCAGGAATTTTTTTCCTTTTCTGGTCATTTTTGGGGAAAAGTTGATAATCTGAAAATTTTCAAAGTACACGTCTTGTACTTAGATGCTTCTCAAGGTTGTGTCATGGCTGTGTCTAGGCCACAGACATAGCCATGTAGGGGTGATGTGGAGGCCGCTTAATTCGGAGTACGAAAAACCCTAGTACATATTGTGTACTCTAAAAGTACACAACTTGTACTTTATTATTTTCATTAAAAGGACCAGGGTCGCGTCTTAACGGCAAAAACAACTTCTTCTATAGTTTCTTTGACTAAGAGTGAGGGTATGGCCACTAATCTTCTATGATCCATCATCCTGTCACCGGTTATCCGAATCGAACACTGTCGGTTGCAATAGAATCACAACAGTGAGTTATTGGTTCTTCTTTGTCCATGTTTCCTGATTATTTCTCTTATATGAGTTATATGAGGTTGAATGTTTTAGAATTTTTTGTAGATATACTCTATTCTAGACCGATTCACGGGACGAGGTTCATGTATATCGATCTCCTAGGATCTATGTAGGTTGTTTGTTGTCTTACGTTGAATGCCATTGACTTTTGGTGCGAAAGTGTTGGATACCCATGATTCGTTTATCTTGGGTTATGGTTTTGATCTAGTTTTATTGTCTGCCTTAGATTTATTGTATTCTTGTGGCTATTATATAAATAATGTTTGATTGTTAGCATATTTGAGGATCACCCTATTGGTTTTTACCTTGTGTTGGTTGTTTATCGCAGTTTGTCCTTGGCTGCCTTTGAGGAAGACCTTCATGCATTGATTTATACCTTGATATAGTTGATTTCATGTATTTCATACTGTTTATATTATTTTGATGCATTCTACTTATTATAAATGTAGATTTTTGAACTTACTTATGGATGCTAACAGTCATTTACGCACGACTAGACTGCTAGGTGCTGTGTGAACCTGGTGCAGTAGACTAAAGAGGGAATTGACAATTAAGGGCTTCCATAAGAGAGTGAGTTATAAATTAGTATCATTCGCAGGACCTACAGGAATTGGATATTTTGATTCCTCATGGTGTCCTTAGTTACATATAGTGTTTACAAGAGGAATAAGACGTAAGTTCTTCCTCAGTGATTCTTTATCTATCCTTGCAAGACCATAGGGGATTTAACGGTGAGAGCTTCCCAGAGTGTTTGTCCCTTCGTATAATTACTTGACTAGAGGGTTATTCCAGTATAAGCCACCCAGAGAGTTAGTGTGAATATTGTTTGGTTGGTTTTGACGAGTCCACCAAGCCAAAGAACAAGCCTGGGTTTTGTACTTCTTGTTGTTTAGGTAGTCTGAAGAGATACCTGTTGTGTTAATTTCTATTCTTTGGGATTATAGAGATGTTTTCTAGATACCTTGGTGGATAAATAAATGATTAAACTGAGTAAATAAATAAATGTGAATTGAAATTTTTAGGATTGTTTACTTTAGTGTACTCATGTTTCTCTACTGCATTTATTTCCTTTAATTTTTATATATTGTTCACTGACAGTAGGTCACATATCATATGGTGGTTTCTTAATGGGATTAGTCTCACACCATGTTTGGGTCCTTCTTTTCAGCCCAAACATGTTATATAGTTGCAGGTGTGGATAGGTATTGTGGCCCCTCTACTTTAGGTACATGATTACGGGTTTGAGTGGGAGATCATAGGACTAATCATAGGCTCACGATGCTACTAGAGTTTTTGTTTACTTTCGGTACTTTGTTTATCGGATGTATTTCAGCACAATGTTGTGTTTTTCGTTTTCCTTAGATACTTGTACAAGCTGCATCATTATCATCATTATTATATATTCATTTCTTCCATAGTTTAGTTAAGTTAATGTATGCTATTTAATACTTACACTATTTACTATTATTTCTTTTCCCTTGTATACCTTACCTAATGAGGGCATAGTTTCCACAACTACTCACTAAGGCCCTCACTACTAGTCGGCTGCCTCTAGCATTTAGTGAAATACGCATGAGGTCATGTGGCGAACCAGGTACGTGGCACCAGTAGAGTGGCTCCATATTCGGGTCGTTACAAACATGAACCCCAAATGCCTCACCGACATACTCCTCTTCTAGAGAGAGAGAAGTTTTTTCCTCTTTTCGGACATCATCATGTACGAAATGAACACCACTCGAAACTCCTTTTCAATGTCAGTCCACAAAACCTCAGTTTCATTATTCCCCCAAAGATAAATCATCAACGACTAATGCTCCGCTCCCCACATCTGGGTCACCATTAGTGGGACCCAGTACTCTATCAATGCCGGAATCAAGCTAAAAGAAATCATTATCCCCTCATGCAATCTCTCAATCTCTATATCGGATACTCTTCCCTCGTAGTTTCTACGAGTCTTCTAGTGGAAGGCATGCAGTATTTTCTACCACTATTCTTCCTCCTCCTCTCGATCAACCCTTCGATGATCAACCAAATCAACCTACTTGGCCTCGACTACCCATATTATTGGTGGACGTCATCTGGATGCCATAACTGAAAAGGTAAACAATGAATTCCTAATACAGAGTAGTTTGAAAATTCCCTTTTAATGTTGTTCAAACTATTTATTTATTTTAAATTCCCAAAACACCCAAGACAGAATAGAACACAAGAAATTATGATACATTTACCTTTTCCTAGGGTCTCTACCCTACAATTAGTGTAGCCTCACTTGGACATTCAGTAGGTCCAGAGTCCTTGCATCAGATCACAGGTGGCCCTAAAATCCCATTCCCTAGCCGGTCTTCCCTTGAATATTTCATGTACTAAGATTTCCAAACATTGTTTCCCTACCATCCATTGAAATCCTCAATATTCCTAAAACCAATATCCATAAAATCTCTCAACAATGACATATAATAAAATTCTGTCATGACCTACCTTCTCCAAAATGAGGTAAGGGATAGGAAACTACCTAAACCTTCCTTTTTCAATTTAATGTAGAGATAATGACCCCCAGAGTCCCATCTTCTATAGGCCCTTGAGTGGCGACTTGCACTGAAGGGTTATATAATCTCCCATAATAAGTAATGCATTACAATTTTTAGATATCAAGATCAGGAAATAAGATGGTAAGTCCTAGAAAACCCAAGAACTAAAGATTATGTAAATCTAAAAAACCATCCCCACATGAATGTTCAATATAAATTAATAAAAATTTCAAGAAGACTCTGAAGGAAAGTACCGAAATAATGAAAATCAGCAATGAAAACTATCTCCATGCCCGGGCTATTAAGGTCCAACATGGTCCTAAATGGTCTCCTGGAAACTTGAAATAAGATTTATATATGTAGGGTGAGTATATAGGTATACACAATTGGGAATCCAAAATCTCTCGTGTACAAGTGGGGACACATTTTAATGCCCCATGAGAAAAAAATAGAGGTAACTGAAACACCTTGCATGGAAAAATATCCACCAACCCTCATCAAGGTAAACTCCCCAAATAACACAAGACGAGTAAAATAATATAAATAGCACATCGAGATTCAGGTAACCTGCACCAAATTCCCATGGTTATTTAGAACATCCAACGCATCATACCTCCCCCACAAAAATCCACTCCAGTCCCACTACCTCCCCCCAAAAGAACCATATTGGTCCTCCAAACCACATGTTTATCCCACCTAAAAATACTTGGGCTTCCACAACCACACATAATCGACCCATAGACACCTAGGCTACAACTAAAACCACTATTCCTGATGAATCCTAGGCCAGAACAACCTCTACCATGCTCGAAGACACCTAGGCCTCATCCTAAAGACACATGGGAAACAAAACTTCCCACAAACACCTAGTCCAAATCACCAAAACACACCCTACTAGAAGATCCTTGTGCCATAATAAACCTCAATCTATCATAGTCTACCTGATGATACTTGGGCTACCTAGGAGTGGGAGAAGAAATGACCTAATAACCAGCCACTCATATAAATGTGGGAAATAACACCCCCATAAAATGGGGGTGTTCGACACGAAGTGGTCAAAATGGATGGGGTTATTATTATAAACACATGAAATAAATTATATATATATATAGATAATAAATCACTCATCATAACCTAACCATCCCAAAACCATCAACCATCCCACACACAATCACTCTTGATGCTACCCATACATGCATAAGTACACAATAACCACAACCAGAGCTGAACCCACTATTGGAGTGTAGTTCCCCATTGTACTCATCATCATTATTAGTTTCATGTGGTTCCATTTAAATATGTATTCACTGCCGGGAATCTAACAAGAATAAAAAAAATTCAAAACAAAAACTAAAAGATAACATCCAACCATGTGTTTATGCATTCACTCCCAGTTCTCTTGTAAGTAACAACATCCAAATGGGATCCTGTGAGGTCCCATTATGTACTTTAACCAAAAAAAGCCCCAATATAACCTGCCCAGAACATTTATTAGCGACTCCACATAACCTCAGATTCAAAATCCAAAAACCCATTAACCAAATATTTCATTTAACTCTATGTCACCCCATAAACTTCAAATAGAACAACCATGTATATCAGCAGTAATGAGAAAGGGTGTTTCAGATTTATCTAACATAATTCATTATGTTCCTTCTTTCATTTTGGTTAAATAGGGTGATCACATAATGATTCATATCATCTAGGCTTCCATTTAACAAACCATGTTGAAATGATTAATCAGTTTTGATGCTAACATAATTTAATCACAAGATTATCCGGAAAATAGAGCTTCGTTAGTGCACAATAAAGGAACACCAAAGGAATTTATTTTCAGTGGACATGATCCCATAAAATTCACAACATATAAAAGGTAAAAGATAACAACCTCACCATCATTCAAACCACTTAATTAATTAATAGGCTATTTATTATCATATTTTATGTTGGTTTTATCTATGTACTGGGGGAACCTCATCATAACCACCCCACATGATGCATAGTAAAGAGGGATAAAGGAAGAACCCCTTCCAAGACGATAAGGATAAAAGTTTTCTATTTTCCCCAGGAATATTGAATGACGCGACTTCTTCTAAAAAATACATGTTTGAGAAAGAAATACTCCCACACGGTCACCTCATTCATCTTTGGAGGAAGTCTTGAGGTGAACATAGAGAAACGAAAAAGAATAAGGAAGAGGGGATAAAGTCTTAATAACAGGCCATATCTTAAAATGAGGGAGACCACTTTGAAGTACATAAAAGTCAAATCATGTCTAAACCACGTGGATCAGTGGTTTCAGAGATGAGAATTAATGATATTAAATAATTATCCATAGAATTGGTGGGGGTAGTCCCCTAGATGATTGTGAGTTGCTAAATTAACTTTTAATATAGAAAAAAACGTAACATGTGAGAAATGAGAAAAATATTTAAAAACTAGAACACCTGGAAAATAGAGATACACCGTTAAAAAGGCCAAACATTTTGGTAATTAAACGGTCTCCCAACTCTTAAGGAATTAAAAAATATCATTTATGTGATTTAATGTGGCCTTAAATAACATTGAAAGAGGAATTAAAACACCGTTACATTAAAATAGATGTTACTGCAATGAAACTAGAAATTTTTAGAGAAACTAGAAATGACTCACCAATGGGTGAGTCATCAACACCCTGATACTGATTCCCTAACACCAGGGAGTGGGGAAACACTTCCGATCAGTGCCATTGGTGGCTAATCAGTGCCACCAGTGCCCATCAGTGCCACTAATGGTCGATCGGTTCCACAGAGGAAAATATGTGCCACCGAGGCCAATTAGTGCCATCGTTGGCCGATTGGTTCCACTAATTGCTGATCCGTGCCTCCGATACCCATCCATGCCATCAGTGGTAGACTGGTGTCACTGATGTCTGATCGTTGCCACTAATGCCCATCAGTGACACTATTGGTCGATCAGTGACACCGATGTCGATCGGTGCCACTGGTCGTTCAACCAGAAATTTGGAAAACTATAAAATGAGTCCCTAATATGACCCAGGGTAGCAAAAACATCAATATTTGAAAATGTGATAGACCTGAAGGGTCCGATACATTACACATTTTCATAGGAAACATATATTATTCAAAAATAATGGGATTTTACAACCTCATTGTATATATAATTATACTTATATGCCATATATGTTATCATTTCTCTCATATTGGTGGAGAATAGGATACCAACTTTGGGTATTAGTGTATTTGGATAAGTTTTTTATCTAGTTTAATTTATTTATCAATAAATTTTTATATATTTTAATTTCAATAGTTCCATATTTTTCTCATATTACTTGAATATATTATTATTAATGAGTTTTCCATGAATTTATATTTTCGTATTTAATAATTTTATGTTAAATTAACTTATATATGGATACCAGGACTCAAAAAAACCGATATATGGAAACCTCATTAAAAAAATTTGGATAAATTTTTAATGATGATATAATATTTTAAAGAGTATAAATCATTTCATAGGAATACTTTTCAAACACTTTGACATATTTCCCAACAATATAAATTTTGAAATGGAATTAGGCTGATGGTATCAATGGAAGTATATCGTCATGAAATTATAAATATAAATTACATAATAATTAAGATGTTATGGAATAGGTATCTATAGATATTGTATTGTTTTGAATATGATAAATAAATATTTAATAAACCAAAATTATTTATTTATTGTCAAATATCACATAAATTGGGACTTTATAAGAATGTAAAATTTCACTTAATTATAGTACAAAAAATTTTTATTTTGAATTCTCCTAATGAGGTGTATTGGATATTGAAATACATGATAAGGAGTTGTGATTTGAGTCTGATTAGTCCCAAAAAAAGTGTATATAATGCAATATGTGTATTATTTACATTTAGTTATTAGGAAAATTCAATATTTATTTTATCAACCTGGTAATTTATGTGAATAAAAGATTCTTATAATGATTATGTGATTCAAAAAATGGTAAAAATTAGGCAACCCATATAATGTATTTCATAAAATTTAATTACTTTGATAGTTTGAGGAACCCATAACCATTTGACTAAATGAACTATAATGTAGTATTATCTTATATAATAACCATTAAATTGGTGGTTCTTATTATTCCACATTAAATTATGAAAAATATTTCTATATATTTATTATAATTAAAATAATAATTGTTTTATGGAAAAAATAATTTTCAAATAATTTTATTTTTTCAAAAAGATGATTTATTCATGCTTTGAGAAAATATTTAAATAATTCTTTTTCACTGAATTAAAATAAATTAATTGAAAAAATTTACTACATTTTTTGAATCATAATATCAAAATTATTATATTGTTATTTTTTTATTTTTTTGAATAGATTTATTTTTTATGAATTTTGGTAAATACTGATATTTATTGAAAACATCAATTTCATTTTAATAATTTAAAATGAAAAAATATATTTATAATTTGTTTTCAATAATTAATTGTTGAAATATATAAATAATTATCTATTTTAGAATATATTAATTTATTTAAAATTGACTATTGATATTAAAACATTTTATACATATGAATGTTTTCCATCTTGAATCCCACTTTTTCGTCACGTCTGATGCTATAATTCTAAATTGGATTCATTTAATTTTATAAAATTGAATTCTGAATATTAGATTCCATATCTAAATATATATTAATATATATAATCTAGTAATGTCATATTAACTTTTCTACTATTATGAATACAAAGAGAAGTCAAAATTAATTGTTGGAGTTAAGGTAAAAACTGATTTAACAGGGGTTAAACTAAAAATATATGGTTTGATATGGAAAAAATTATTCAAATCCCATTATAAGGCCATATAAATACATTATAGCCTATAATGTTTTATAATGAATCCTTTTGAGGTATTTTTCATAATTAAATCATAGGTGTACTTGATTCTTTTCAAAATCTTCCATGTGTGTCCTCTCCACCACATATAAAATTCCACCCATCTCCCACCCACATAAAACATTAAAATCCTTTTATTTTATCCAAAAACTACCCTAATAACTTATTTAATACATTAAAAAAATTATATGTCATGTTTATTGATAATAATTCTATCAGTTTAAGGATATTTTTTTTACATAAACTTGTTATCTGAAGAAGAGTAAATGTTCCTAACTAATGATTTTTATTTTGTTTCTTCTTACATCTCCATCAATTCACCTTATACAATGACCATATTAAAGGGTAAATAGTTTCCATATACTAAGATTTTATAATATATATGGCATGACCTATATATTTATCCACTTCAAAAAAAAGAAAAATGAAACTATTGATCGTGTGTTTGACGGACTACCACATCATGAATCATTGCAATTAATTTAAATTTATATATATAAAAAAATTACATACCCTTTCACCTATTATGGAAATTGTAACATCGTGTGTGTGTGTGTTAACATACTAATTCCATCACCAAAAAATCAATGTGTTCCATTTTCCATGTTCAAACTTCAATAATAATTCTAATTATATATTCTTGGTGAAAAATAAAATTTATTATAGTATTATCATTATGGAGATTATTTAACTTTATTATATGCAAAATAATTAGAACATTACTGAAAAAATATTCATGAGGAATGATGTCAATTAACCTCCCTGAAATGATAATAATGAAATATTATTAATAAAAGGGTGGTAATACGTTTTAAGAGGATCATATATGATATTAGAAAAATTGATATGGTTATGGAATAAGTTAATAACTTGATAAAAACCATTATAGTTATTTTTATTTCATTTTTACTGTCAAGACCCATAAATTTCAAGGAATTTTTTTCTTAAATTCTTTGGGACTTTACAAGTACACAGTTTTTGACGGCACCTGATTCCGAGGCCTAGTGTGCATGGAATCAATTTCTGAAGATTAGCTCAGGTACGTTCAGTGAACGAACGAGCATGCTTCACTATCTTTTGAACCGATGCTCGGAATTGAAATCTGAGGGCACCGATGGAACCGCAGCACCGGTAATTTCTTAAGAGAACCTTTATCGAAGATTCATCTGGTCGGGAATAGTTAATAAAAATTATGGATTAAATAAAATGTAAAATAAAATTGTGTTGCAATTTTATTTTTTTTCTAAGTGGTTAGATACTAGGTGTGGGAGTTGGGGTGGGGTCCACTAAATACTAACTACCCATGAAAGGATAATGTTGAGGTGGGGCCCACACGAGCCCAACCCTTCACTTTCCCTAACTCTCCCTTTATGTGAGCAACTCCCCTCTCTCCCCCTCATTAAACGTGCCAACATAACACCCAATTAATTAGACAACTCAAGTTTAATTAATTTAGGGATTATGTTTTTGAATTTTGTAATTTGATATGCATTCCATGATTTAATAAAATAAGAGGAGTCTTATTTTATTTGGGGTTGGATCGTTGTGTTGAGAATTAGAGGATAGAGCTCTAACTTCCTTTTAAGAACATCATCCTCCCACGATGAATGACACCTTCGATAATGAACGCAGTCACCACAAAGAAAGACGACGTATCATTCGTTCTTCTCTCCAAAGCTAGTGTGAGATGTCGTTCCCTCCTTGGAATTATGCCAATGTCGTCCTCGAAACCTCACCCCATGATTCCATCTTCCATGTCGCTGTAAAATGACTTTGTTAAATAAAGGTATGGGTGTGATTGGATTGGGAAATGATTGGTTGTCCTTCCATGTTGTTTTTCCTCTTAACCCACTTGTTATTATACTAATGGAGAAGGGACCAGACCAAACGAACACAGTCCGATTCCTCCGCCGTTCTTGTGAATATATGTTGAGAGCTTCGGCCGTTCGTTTGTGGTGAATAAATATATGTTTTTAGAGCCAATCAGAGGCCTGAAAACATCGTAAACGGACTCAGGCAATCTGGGCGACCTGGAAGCGGAAGTTTCATAGAAATTGGATCATCGTAATGATGAACAGACACCTCGGGAGGCGTGTTGGCCAAAGGTGTCATTTTCTAAAAAATTCCAGAATACACGTTGCGTACCCAGGAGCACAATCCATGTAGTACAAGCATATTGTGGCTTCCATTTCAGACATTATAAAAGTAACACATCACATGTGACTCTAGACACACGATGTGTATTCTCTTCATAGAAAGGCAGAAGCAGCTTCGCGAGGATTGGCATGTACTACCTTCACCTTGGTAGAAGCGGCTTCGTAATGACTTGGCCTATATTCCGGGAACACACGGACATAGGGTGGAGTACATGGGAAGGTACCCCACCACACGGTAAGGCATGGCCAGTATATACGGAGCCAACCCCAGAAGTTTGGACACAGCCTGTGACCATACCACACGTCGTGTAGTTACTTTTTACACGAAAAAACCTTCGACATGGGCTATGGTACACGAACAGTAACCGTGGACTAAATTCACGGCGTCTAACTATACCACATGCCGTGTACATTCATATTTACACATCCAGCCCCTTGACACGGGTCGTTTCACATGGGCAGTACCCGATGTCTGATGACAGGGAATGTATCGCTTACCTACATGCAGTGTACTTTAGGAAAATGTCTTGGTTGTCTTGTTCTCCATGACTTGGGCACGATTTTATTGGTTTTCCACTATGTTGTGGGACGGAACTATGAGATACATTATCTCTAGTCTTTGTGACGGTTGATGTATCCACCCATTTGACTCGAGGAGTGGACCCTTCCGAAATCGATTATGCTGTGTCCGGAAACCCTAGAGCTGGCTGCGACTACGACGACTACCGTGCTGGGATCCTCTTTGGGTTCAACGATGATGACGATTATACTTGGATCCTACGTGGGTTCAACAGTGAGGACTAATATACTAGGATCCGACTGTACATGGATCCTACATGGGTTCTGCAGCGAGGACGATTGTACATGGATCCTATGTGGGTTCAGTAGTGTGGACGACTGTACTTGGACCCTACGTGGGTTCGACGGTGGTGGTTTCTATACTAGGATCCTACATGGGTTCGGCAGTGATGATTACTATTCTTGGATCCAACGTGGGTTCGGCAGGGGAGATTATTCATAGGCTATATCTATCATCTACACCCCTCTTCATGAGTAGTTTACCTGTGTGAGATGAGTCATGATTTTCAATCATTATCATCGATATGATTGACTTTCTTTCCTGTGTGGATTGGGTTGTATTTTCCTGTGTGGAATGGGTTGTAATTGGGTTTGTGAGTTGGAGATGAACTGCAAATGATGACTTATGTATATATATGGGCATATACCTAAGTAGATTTGGTTGATACTTCATGTTTGTATCATTCCTTTGTGTTTTATCCATTGTGGATTATGGGAGAACTTCGGGGGTCTCATGGTCCCTACTATGTATCGTATACTCACCCCAGCATGGGGCATGCCCACACTACATTGTGTTTCTTGTAGATGACAGACAATGCTGATCATGGTTGAGGCTTGTGGAGCGGGACAGTACTCAGAGGTGGACTATAAGGAGGGGCCTACACGGAGCGGACAGTCGGAGCCAAGCAGCTGAGGAGACCATCTTTACCCACCCATCATGTGGGATAGATGGAGGATGAATTGGTGGTCACATATTTACTTTTCACCTGTTGTAAATTCATTTCAGTTGTACTATACTTTCAGTTGGGTTTGTATTCTATCCCATTTACTTTTCAATAATTATTTTTTACTTAGTTTACTTACTGTTTAATACATATTGCATACTCTGTTGTGTTTCTTTACTTATATAAAGGCAAATACTTCCAATTTATTGAGATTTCTGCCTTTGGTGCTAGTCTCCAGCCCCTGGCCTATGGAATACGGGCTTGGGGTAGTCACAACATGGGTCCGGAGGATGGGTCGAGACAAATTGGTATTAGAGTAGTTGGTTCTACCGCAGAACATAGGACTCTAAAAATTTCTTCTATGTGAAGCAATCATGTCTAGGGTATTGAGTGTGGTTATCAGTCCAGGGATTCCATTGTTGGTGTGGCGGTCGACATATCCATACACCAGGACCCTGACTTTTGATTTCCAACTCAATGAACGAAAACATTCACTGCTTGTGTTTAAAAAGTATTCTTTGTGATTAATTTTTGTCTGCTCAGTAGGTATACTGTATTAACCATGGTGCACCTGTTTCTATTAGGATGGCCCCACAATGGCAGCCAGCTAGGGTTTCGAACATTGTGAGAGATGGCTGCCCACCAAGGGATGAGGCCTCGGTGCAGTGCCCCATTACAACAGAGGCACCGACGATACCTCTATCCATTGAGCCACCGATGCCACCAGCCCCATCAGTTGAGAGTGCACACCGCCTGAGTGCACTACACGAGTTTCAGTGTCCGAGGCTGCCTAGGATCTGTGGAGAGACGTACCCTCAGGAAGCTGAGGATTGGCTGGAGGCTGTTGTTCGATTCTTCAGATCATTAGGGACACCAGTTGACCTCATAGTGAACTTTGCGGCGAGTCACCTGCATGCAGCAGCAGGTAGATGGTGGAGCCTGATACTCCAGGTGCACGACGAGGCATAACTGCTTTGGATGGACTTTGATAGGGTTTTCTTCTCAGAGTTCGTTCCATCCACCCTATGTGTAGTGCGCAATCAGGAGTTACTATAGCTGCGGCAGTGTAGCATGATTGTAGCCTAGTACTATGTGAGATTTACTAACCTCTCGCGCTACTCCATGGACATTGTACGAGACCCATTCTTCCCGGCCATGACCTTCGAGCAGGGACTGATGCATGTGATCAGGATTTCGATAATCTCCCTCAGCATTCCGACACAGGCAGGAGTACTGGGGTGAGCTCTTGCTGTGGAGAGATTTATTGCTGAGCATACACCAGCAACAAGCCCTACCGCAGGGCGACACGTAGCGAAGTCTTCTGTAGCCAGCAGCAGACAGGTGTGGCAGAGGTGCAAGCGTACCAGGCCATCAGGAGGGAGACATTAGGATACTGTTTCAGATGTGTGGGGCACACACAGTAGAGTGAGTCATACGAGAGGAAGATAGTGCTATTCATGCGGCAGGTAGGGCCAAATGGCTCGTGACTACCCAACCCCCCATGTAGAGGAGAATCAGATGGTTGAGGGACCACTAAGAATGTGGTAGTGTTTCGACTGTGGCGGTCTGTATGGAGCTAGCAGTTGAGGTATAGGAGTTAGCCGAACAACAGGTTGTGTACGACACTTCGAGGATCTACCACCACCACCACCTGGTGGTCCACCCCTACCATAGGGAACTGGCAGACAGAGGTAGGATCGGCTTCAGGAAGTGGAGGCATACAACCATGGAACACCTATGATGATACTAGGAACTATCTATGTCTACTCCACCGTTTCTGTATTTCTTATAGACACATAAGAGAGTCATTCATTCATTGTCGTTGCCCTTGTTCAGAGCTCGGAGATTCCGACAGAGCCGTTGGCTTGACCCTTACGGATAGAGACTCCTAAGGGAGAAGAATCGATGATGACGCACTGGTGACGACATTGCGAGATTACTCTTGGAGGCTATAGCTTTGGCTGGGATCTTCTTGTAGTGGCGTCGAGACCTTACGACGCTATCTTGGGCATGGATTGGTTAGCTACGGTCCATGCTCAGATCAACTGTATTAGGCGCAAGGTGCGGTGTGTCCGCACCTATGGGAGCAAGTTCACCTTCATAGGTGATAAGGGAGCCTTTGCAGTGTAGGATAGACTCACACAGAGGATAGGATAGCCGATCACCCATCAGTTGGCTAGTCTCATCATAGGAGCAGTTGATGTGCAGAGTCCGAGTTTCCCTATTGAGGTGGATCAGTATGCGAACGTTTTTCCTGACAACGTTCTAGGACTACCTCCTTATAGAGATGTAGACTTATATATTGACTTTTACACCGGAAAAAACTTGATATCTACTCAATCATATTTTATGGCTCTTGTTGAGCTTCGTGAACTATGGGTACAACTGGAGGACTTGCGGGGCAAGGGATTCATTCGACCTAGTGTTTCACCCTGGGATTCCCCTATTTTGTTCGCTAATAAGGAGGACGGGAGCTTGTGACTGTGTGTCAACTAACGTCGCTTAAACCAGGTGACCGTGAAGAACTATTATCTACTTCCTATGATTGATGTCCTCTTTGATCAGCTCAAGGGAGCACACTGGTTCTCGAAGATAGACCTCAGGTCAAGCTATCCTCAGCTCAGAGTTCGACATGAGGATGTGCAGAAGATGGCCTTAAGGTGTCGGTATAGCCACTATGAGTTATTGGTTGTGACATTCGGCATAACCAACGCTCCAGCAATGTTCATGAGTCTCATGAACAGGATCTTCCTACCATACCTCGATCGATTTGTCGTAGTCTTCATCGAAGACATATTGATTTACTCGACTTTTAAGGAGGATCACGCCTACTACATGCATGTTGTACTATACACACTCTGAGAGCACCAGATTTATGGTAATCTCTCAACGTATCAGTTCTTGATTCGAGAGGTCCACTTCTTAGGACATGTTATCTCTGAGGCGGGAGTTGCAGTGGAACCTGTGAAGATCAAGAAAGTGCTTGTATGGGAGCAACCCAGGAGCGTGACAGAGGTGTGGAGTTTCCTAGGTCTGGCTGGGTACTATCAAAGATTTGTTTCACACATCTCCAGAGTTTCATCACCACATTCAGCTTTGACAAAGAAGGGGAAACCCTTCGTGTGGTCAGATAGATGTTAGCAGAGCTTCTAGGACCTGAGACAGAGATTAACCAGTGCACCTATCTTGGGGCTACTAGAGGAGGCAGCAGGGTACGTAGTTTACTGCAATGCATGAGGGACCAGACTCGGGCATGTCCTGATGCAGGAGCGGGTAGTGATCTCCTATGGATCACGACAGTTGAGGCAGCACGAGCAGAACTATTCTACCCATGTCCTGGAGTTAGCAGCAGTGGTATTCGCCCTGAATATGTGGCGGTACTATCTGATGGGTGAGCACTTTACAGTCTACTCTGACCACCAGAGTCTCAGGTACATCTTCTCGCAGAAGGACCTGAACCAAAGATAGCAGTGATGGATCATCTTCTTCCAGGACTATGGCTTTGAGATAGTCTATACTCCTTGTAAGGGGAACATAGTAGCTGATGCTCTCAGCAGGAGGTCGGTCATTCAGGTACATGGAGATGCGACATAGAAGTTAGCCTCTTTATATATATCCTTCATGGATAGAGATGAAACAACCTTTCTATAGTCACTCACAGTCACTACTCCACTACTTCAGCGGGTCAGAGAGGCACACCGTGGGGATGTTGACAGTGAGATGTGATGTGCACAGATATCCTCAGGACAGGAGCCTGATGGATTTTCCGTAGTAGGAGAGCACATCATCCTTTTCAGGGGACGTACCATGGTACCGACTGCATTGCAGGAGGAGGTGCTAAGGGAGTTTCACACTTACCCATCGGAGGACCATCCCGGAGTAGCAAAGATGTACCAGGATCTCAGACAACATCACTGGTGGCCGGGTATGATGAAGGATGTGGTAGAGTTCGTATCACGATGTCTCACCTACCAACAGGTGAATGCGGGGAACCATGTACCATATGGATTGGTACATGCCTTAGAGGTCCCAGAGTGGAAGTGGGACAGGATATCTATGGATTTCGTGACATTAATTCCATGTACTTCCAGAGGACACGAATCCATTTGGATGATTGTATACCAACTCACCATGTCAGCACACTACTTACCTATCAGAGAGCAGGGCTCAGTGGAGAGCTTAGGACACCTCTACATTCAGGAGATCGTACGAATTCCTGGTGTGACGTCGTCTATCGTCTCTGATCGATACACTCGCTTTACTTCCCAGCTTTGGAAGGGGTTACAAGAGGCATTCGGGTTCCAGTTCTAATTCCTCGTAGGTAAGTACATGTGTTGGGTTGGGCATGTATTTTCTCAATAGCGATATGTGGAAAACATCGTGAACTTTGGAGAGATTTGGCGGCATCGCCAAACGATAAGCTAGCCCCAATAAGATCTAGAATTTCGAAAGGTCTGATGTACCTTGGACTCAACATATCCTTCTTACCAAAATGTATAACTCCCTTCCATGGAGATACCTTTAGGAAAACATGATCTCCCACCTCAAATTCCAAAACCTTTCTTCTGCTTTCGGCATAGCTCTTCTGCCTACTTTGAGCTGCTTTGATGTGGTTTTGGATTACCTTCACCTTTTCCGTTGTTTCTTCCACTAGTTCTGGTCCCACAAGTTTTCTTTCACCAACGTCATCCCAATAGGTTGGTGTACGACATATCTTTCCGTATAACGCTTCATAAGGTTCCATCTGAATGCTTGAATGGAAGCTATTGTTATAGGAAAATTCTACCAATGGTAAATATTGATCCCACATACCCTGAAAGTCAAGAGAGCATGATCTCAACATGTCTTCTAAGGTTTGAATAGTCCGTTCTGATTGTCCATCTGTTTGAGGGTGATAGGCAATGCTCAAACGAAGTTCAGTATCCAAGGCCTTTTGAAGACTTTTCCAGAATCTTGAAGTAAAACGAGGATCGCGATCAGAAACAATCGATAGGTGTACTCTATGAAGTCTTACAACTTCATTAATATATAGTCTTGCTAGACGTTCAAGTGGTAGATCCTCCCGTATAGCCAGAAAATGTGCTGACTTAGTAAGTCGATCAACAATGACCCATGTTGCATCATTCCTTCTAGGAGTCTTTGGTAGTCCCATGACAAAGTCCATCGTAATATTATCCCATTTCCACTCAGGTATGGGAAGAGGTTTCAATACTACACCAGGATGTTGCCTTCCCGCTTTCACTTGTTGACAAACCATACACCTCGACACAAAATCAGCAATCTACCTCTTCATATTGTCCCAACAAAAATGTTCCTTCAAATCTCTATACATTTTGGTGCTCCCAGGGTGTATAGAGAAGTTGGAACTATTAGCATCATCCAGCAATTCCCTTTCTAGATCAGGTATATCGGGAACACAAAGTCTCTTCCCGAATTTCAAAATTCCATCCTTATACACAAAGTCCCTCAATCTTCCATCATTCACATCTTTAATCTTCTTATGAAATTCTTCATCATTGGTCTGAGAACTCTTAATCCTTTCTAGTAATGATGGTTTGGCAACCATTTGAAAAAGCATTGATGTTTGACCTTCCCTAGTTATTCCGATGTCCATCTTCACTAGATCCAAGAAATTTGGATCCCTTTCAATTCTCATCACATTCAAAACTCCATGGTCTTTTCTGCTCAAAGCATCTTCCACATTGTTTGCCTTCCCCGGGTGGTAATGTATCGTGCAATCATAATCCTTGCGTAGTTCAAGCCATCGCCTTTGCCTCATGTTGAGTTCTTTTTGTGTGAAAATATACTTAAAACTCGTGTGATCAGTATAAATCTCACATTTTTCACCATAGAGGTAATGTCTCCATATCTTTCAAGAAAAGTTAACAGCTGCTAACTCAAGATCATGAGTAGGATAGTTTTTCTCATGAATTTTTAGCTGTTGTGATGCATAGGCAATGACCTTATCATTATGTATAAGGACACAACCAAGTCCTTTCTTCGATGCATCACTATAATAACAAACCCATCATTCCCCGATGGTAGAGTCAATACAGGGGCATTGACTAATCTTCTATTTAGTTCCTCAAAAAATTCTTCACACTCTTTTGTCCGGACAAATCTAATCCCTTTACATGTGAGCTTGGTCAATGGGTTAGCCAATCTGGAAAAATTCTGGACGAAACGTCGATAATAACTGCTAAACCAATAAAACTGCGTACCTTAGTTATAGTTGTCGGTGCTGGCCATTCTTGGATTGCCATGGTTTTAGAAGGATCAATGGAAATTCCATCCTTAGAGACAATATGGCCAAGAAAAGAAATCTCATGAAGCCATAATTCACACTTGCTAAATTTCCCATATAATTCATGTCTTCTATGAGTCTTCAGGATAATGCCTAAGTGATTTTCATGATCTTCGTGGATTTTGGAGTATACCAAGATATCATCAATAAATACCACTACAAAGTCATCAAGATATTCATTGAAAACTCTATTCATTAGATCCATGAAAACAGAGGGTGCATTAGTCAATCCAAAAGGCATTACTGTAAACTCGTAATGCCCGTACCTTGTTCGAAATGCTGTATTTGGAACGTCTTCCTTCTTCACACAAAACTGATGGTATCCAGACCGAAAGTCAATCTTTGAAAAGTATTGAGCTCCATGCAGTTGGTCAAACAAATCATCAATACGAGGTAGGGGATACTTGTTCTTTATTGTTATAGCATTGATCTCCCTATAGTCAATGCACAACCTCATAGATCCATCTTTCTTCTTAACAGAAAGAACAGGGGCTCCCCAAGGAGAAACACTAGGGAGAATAAATCCCTTATTACTCAATTCCTCTAGTTGTTTCTTTAGTTCAACTAATTCCACAGTGGCCATTCTATAAGGGGTCTTCGATATGGGCCTTGATCCAGGAATTAAATCAATGGAAAACTCAACTTCTCATTCTGGAGGATCTCCAGGTAAATCTTCCGGAAACACATCAACATATTCTCTCACAATAGGTACATCCTCTATTTGAATATTCCTTTCCTCACCCTCAATAGTTTCCTTATCTTCCTCCCCAATAATTGAATTTAGTTGATCTACTGGGGGTAGATCTAGATAATAATTATGTGGTGACGATTCTGCTCTAAAGATAAGGTGTTCCTTATCGTCATCATCAAGAATCGTAACCTCTTTCCTCTTACAATAAATTTTTGCATCATGTTCTGAAAGCCAATCCATACAGAGGATTATATCAAATTCAATCATGGGTATGACGATGAGATCATTAGGTAAAGAACATTTAGGTGCTCTAATGGGAACTAATCGACAAAACTTTGTTGCAACAATACTTCCCTTAGGGGTTTTGACCGACTACTCCCTTGTTAAATCAAATTGGAAATATCTAATTTTCTTAGAAAACTGGGAAGATATGAAACAATGCGATGATCCAGAATCAAATAATGCATTTGATGAACTTGAGGAAACCATTAAATTACCTGCCACCACGTCTTTCGGAGCTTCCACCTCAGCAGTAGTGATAGCATAATCCTGGCCTTGATCCCTTGGCCTCTTCTGAGGTAAGTTCCCCTGACGCTTAGGAAATTCGTTTTCATAATGTCCCTTCTCTCTAAAATTATAACATTCCACGTTGAGAGCTGCTTTCTTTCCCTTGCATTCATGAGCTTGGTGGCATTTTCACCCCACTTGTAACATACTCCTTTTCCTTTTAGACAGGCACCAGGGTGCTTCCTACCACAATTATCACAGGGTGGAAATTCATTTCTACCCTTCTTCCCAATTTCCTTATTTCCTTTCCCAGAGTTTTCAGCGGATCTCTTCTTGTCTTGCTTTGATTTAAAGTTATAAGACATAGAGAATTCCTTTTCCATCTTGATAGCGCACGAGACAATACCTTCGTATGAAGAGAAGGTTTGTGATACTAAATCTCGACAGAGAAATGGTTTTAACCCATCAAAGAAACGATCAGTCTTACTTCATGGGTTACGTATGTAATCTGTAGCATACCTCGCTAAGCTTGTAAAGTTAGCCTCATACTTTGCGACATTCTCATCCTCCTTCTGCCTCAGACTCAGAAATTGCCTTTCCATATCCACTCAATGGTCTCGAGGAAAGTATTTTTCTATGAACAACTCTTTGAACTCCTTCCAATCCATGTTTGTTAATTCATCATCTTCCTTTGTTTTTTGAATTAGTGACCACCATTGATCGGCATCCCCAGTGAGGTGGTAAAATGCCATGACAACTTTCTCCCTTTCACTACTCCCCAAGGCATGGAATATTTTCTCTAAGGAATTTATCCATTGCTCAGCTACTATAGGATTTGTACTCCCATTGAAGGTTGGTGGTTGTTGCCTCATGAAACGGTCTAGCATTGATCCTCCACGTTGCAGATCATAGTGCTCCATACGAGTAAGGTTATTATTCATAACCTGCGTGAGTTGTCCCAGTATGGTGAGAAGCGGATCAGCACCAGTTGTATCACTAGCTCCACCATAATTATCTTGAGCAGGAGGGAAATCCCTACACGGAGTGCGTGCATTGAAACGGTTTCCATTCCTTCCACTAGGCGCCATTTCTAAATAATGGAATAAACTGGATTAGTTCATGAATCAAAATACATAATTCCATACTTGTAAAACACTTAACATAAATTGAACTAATTATGGATATAATCCATAATTACAAAAATGTTTTCTTTGAGGAAGTATATACTCATAACCATTCATAGTGGTTTGTAAAGAAAATGGGAATTATCCTAAGCATATCCCCCGGGAGTGTCGTAACCAATAGTGCAGCAAGGCCCGTTGTCGTGCACCAGTTCCCGTTCGAGTCTATCTCAAAGCGGTGTTTTCGGGTTTTACCCCTAGGTACATCTGTGCCAGAGTCGCATCTACCTGCTCGTATCCAGACATGGATGTATTGCTCGGAAAACTCACAAAATTTCTACAATACCAAAATTTTTAGGAAGTTCTTCTATACTAATCCTCAAAGTTCATCTTAGGTCTACGTGCTCTAATCAGAGATTGTCTAAATCTAGATTCCATGTTTAGTACTAAACTGCCTCTGATACCATCTGTAACGCCCAGACCCCATCTACCGAGAGTCGGTGCATTACTTCGTAACATTGGCATGATCACAAAAGATCAAGTCTCGAAAGACCGATTAGTTTAGTAGCCTTGGAAACATTAGATACATTCATAAATCTTACATTACATCATAAAAATGAAAACTACAATAACATGGTCTCCCTAGTCCACACTCATATCCTCACTGACTATTCTTGCAAGTCTGTCATAATACACCTCTTCACATCCTGGGAAAAATAAAACATTGAAAGGGGTGAGCTCAAATGCTCAGTAAGGATAAAAATATAGCGGAAACTTTCATAAGAAAACATAAGCATTTAAGGCAATGTATAACTAAAAGAAAAGCCTTCTTGAACTTGAACTTCAGCATAATATGGAAAAAGTAAAATAAAATAATGCCATTACTTACTCACATGGATATTCTACTAGACAAATAATCACATGAAATATCAATAACCACTTTCATAATGAGGGAATGTATAATGCCAGACATTCTGAAACATTTTGTCAAGGCCTTGGCCAAGACATCTAAAATTATTAAGGCCTCGGCCAAAACCATAAATCAAATTGGGAAAGGGCTTCGACCAATTCCACGTCTAGTTGTCTCATGAGACCTACCGATGCATCAAGGAGCTATAGCGGGCTCCACCCATTACATATTAAGTCCAATACATTCCTCATATGAATAGGTTTAAACATAACATAAATATTCGTATTAAAACTAGCATAAGAAATGTCAACAATTTCTCCATAAACTATGGATGGTATAATAATAACACATCCACAGTCAAATATTTCACAAAATGTTCAATGGAAGTTTTTTATCATAAATCAATTTCAATTAATCTTAAAACCCATCAAAGGATGTTGACATAGTTGAAATCAAAGCTATTTGAGAGAAATATCTCTCCTTTTTGAAATCATGTAAAAGTCCCATAATTATAAAATAATACATTTACTTTGAAAATATTCTTATAAGCATGTTAGGGAAGCTTCGATGAAGTTATAATGGCGGAAAATATCCGCACCCGCCGTATAAGTTAAAAAAACATTCTTACCTTAAATTTGTCAAAAAGGTCAAAAAGTACATTGTTTGTAAAATGACGGTAAGATTCCTTTCAAAAACATATAAGGGTATAAATGAATTTAACCCATTTTACATTTAATAGTAAAAATGTTTTGAAAGACATTTTTAAGAAACATGGATGTGGATGATAACGAGGTCCCAGTAGATAATTATGTATAAACAACCTTGGATAATGAAGAGGTTGTGAAGTAAACCCTTAGCTTGTACTTTTCCTTGGTTGTGGTAGGTTAACCTCCTGTATAATGGTGAAATAATTGTTATTAAATTATAAAAGAATCATATACATTCATATGATATCATATATGATCTTTTAACATTTCTTTGTTAACAATATCTTAGATTTATCGTTGTTTCGGGTGTTAACTTACTCGTTTTTGTAAGTCGTGTTTTCATGGATAGGTTGTATATAATTCATATCCAGAATGATATCATGTCCTTAAACATTATTTTTAGATCATATAATGATAATTATACTTTAATGGATACGATGGAGAATGAATCTCATCGCGTTCGTGGAGACGGTAGTCCGTACGTACGCACGAGCGACAATAACATTATTTTGATATTAAAATAATATATAATTGGATAGTATATCATATATACAGAATCATTATCATGTTATATTTACTATTTACATGAATTACATATCATTATTATACCCATCTAAATAATAAAATATTGAATAACAATTACACCACGACGTGGAGACGGTAAGCCGTACGTACGCACGTATGGTGACATGTAATTCAAATGATGGGTAGAATACTGAATATGGTTGTTCCATATTTATAATAACATCACAGTATATAGAAGATACTGGAGTAATAATTTTAGAATTGCAATAATAAACAAAGAGGGAGTGGAAGAAGAAAGAAACTTGAAAGAGGGTGATGAAAACGTAACCTCTTCTTCGGGTTCTTCCTTTTGATTTGATCAAAAGGACTCCTTATGATGGCTTTCTGAATAAAGTAAAGCTTTTAGGATGAAGGTATAGAAGTTGGGAGAGTATTTGGGCAGATGTTGGCCGAACCAAAAGGCTTGAAAGTGTGAATAAGGTGGTAGATGTGGGGGCCTTTTATAAGAGAAGAGGAGGGGCTCTTTTGGAAAGATTGAAATGTTACATTATTATACAATGCTTTTCGGATTCTAAAGGTCCCACACTTATATAATTCGTGGCTAAGGTGATAAGGGTTCGAAATATACCCATCCAATTGTCTTTGGACAAGTGTAAGCCTTGGATTGTACATTATCTTTTCATTTTATTAAAATCATTAAATAATGAGGTCATCGCTGCATCATAATGATGTCATAAATAATTTAATTTATATAATTTTTAAAAATTATAAAAAAAATACTATGATGTAGGAAATCGTTTTATCTTTCCAATTACTATTTATAGTCAAAAATATGACTTGTATAACGCCATGTAAAAATTGTTTTAGTAAAACATTTCATGTTTGTGTCATTTTTTACATTAACCTTAAATAAAAGGTATTTATGTCATTTTCTAACTAAAGTGCCACCATGGGGTCCCCAAGTTGACCCATGGATTTTCTTGGTCGGCCATGGCACATCCAATGAGGGTAGGACATGTGTCAAGCTCATCTCATATTATTAAAACATTATTTTTACCTTAAACTACACTAATTACCTCTAATCGCGATTAAGAACTTAAAAGTTACTATTCACCAAAAATTATTTTAATCTCATTGAACCACATTTTACTTCTTAATGACAACCATGTATGTCGGATTTTTGAAAATCAAATCACAGAAGTGGTAATATTTCATTTAAACGAAAAATCAGTTATTTAACTACCACTTAGTGGTTTCACTATTCATCAAAAATTGAAGTTTTTCAGAACAATGCCAAAATTTCACCCTAAGCTATAATTGATATTCTGAATTCAAAAATGATGCCTATTTTACAAAATTACAAACATATAAGTTGCATTAATTAATTTTATAATTAATTCCTGTTGTCACAAAAAATAGGTGTTTTTAAGAAACAATTTATATCAAAAGATTGACATTTGTTTATGTCCAATTTCAATGTTAAATTAATTCTAATGACCACCATTGGATAAAATGGTAAAAATATATTCTAATTATACTTTAAACCACTAAATAGTATAATTTATCACTATAAATTATTTTTGATTTAAAAAAGTTGTTTTTAAGTATTTTTCACTATTCATATAAAATTAGAAGTTCTCAGAAAAATACCAAAAATTCAACATAGGCTAATATTGATATTCCGAATCCAAAAATGAAGTCCATTTTGATAAATAAAATTTATAAAATTTTAAAATGTAGGTATTACTATTCACAACGACTAGTTTAATCAGTTGTGGTGTGTTTTAGAGCTCGAGGTTGCGTACACCACACACTATTGCATTATTCGAAGGGAAACATACTGTGGAAGCTTGGGGTGTTACAGTTCAGGCCACAATGAAGATGGTGAAAATCATACAGGATCAGATGAGGACTTCCTAGAGCCGAAAAAGTCCTATGCTGACTGGAGGCAGAGACCACTAGAGTTGAAGGATGGAGACAACATTTTCTTATGGACCTCAGCTCGATGTGGATTATGAAGATTTGGTCGGAGTGGAAATTTATCTTTGTGCTTCATCGAACCATTACAGGTTCTCAATAGGATAGGCGAGGTCGATTATGGCCTTTCTCTTCCACCTCAGTTGCACCGGGTGCATGATGTATTCCACGTATCTCAGCTGAGGAGATACATGCATGACCCGACACATTTCATTGATCACAAGGAGCTGGACATTGAGGACATGGTGACCTTTTCATAGGTCTAGGTAGAGATCGAGAATCTACATGAGTGGATCCTTTGTGGATGGTTAATTCCTCTAGTGTGCATCAAGTGGTTGCAGGGGAACCTCCAGGAGAGCACATGGGAGCAGGAGGACCCTATGTGTGCACAGTACCCTCATTTGTTTCCCTAGTTTAAGATGTATATTATGGGGACGTAAACCCTAAGGTGGGAGTAATTTAAAGAACCATAAATTTCAAGGAAATTTTTTTCTTAATTTCTGTGGGATTTTACATGTACGCAGTTTCTGACGGCACCTGATTCAAAGGATCGGTGTGCCCGAAATCAATTTCCGAATTTTATCTCAGGTAGATTCAGTGAACGAATGAGAGGGGCTTTCTATCTTTTGAACCAGTTTTGGAATTGAAATCATAGGGCACCGTTGGAACCGTGGTATCGAGAATTACTTAATAGGACCTTTAACAAAGAAGCGTCTACTCGGGAGGAGTTAATAAAAATTATGGATTAAATAAAAGGTAAAATAAAAATGTATTACAATTTTATTTCTTTTTCTAAGTGGTTAGATCCTAGGTGTGATAGTTGGGGTGGGGTCCACTAGATATTAACAACCCATGAGAGGATTAAGGTGAGGTGGGGACCACACAGTCCCAACCCCTAACTTTCCACAACTCTCCCCTTTATGTTATTAACTCCCCTCTAGCTCACTCATAAAACATTCCAACATAACACCCAATTAATTAGACAACTCATGTTTAATTAATTTAGTGGTTATGTTTTTGAATATTGTAATTTTAAATTCATTCCATGCTTTAATAAAATAAGAGCAGTCTTATTTTTTATGGGGTTGGATCGTTGTGTTGAGAATTATAGGAGAGAGCTCTAAGTCCCTTTGAATAACTTCATCCTCCCGCGAAGAACAACACCTTTGATGAATAACACCATCACCACAAGGAAAGATGACTTTACGTTCCTTCTTCTCTCCACAGCTAGTGTGAGACACTGTTCCCACCTTGGACACACGCCAATGCCATCCTTGAAACCTCACCCGGTGATGCCATCTTCCATGTCACCAGAAAACGACATCATTAAATCGAGGTAGGGATGTGTTTGGATTTAGGAATGACGTGTTTTCCTTCCATGTTGTTGTTCCTCTTAAACCACTTGTTATCGGACTAATACGGAAGGGACCAGACCAAACGAACACAGTCTGATTCCTCAACTGTTCTTGTGAATATATTTGGAGTTCTTCGGCCGTTCATGTGCGGTGAATCAAGATATGTTTTCGGAGAAAATCGGAGGCCCGGAAGCATCTTAAATGGCCTTAGGGCATCGGGGTGACCTGGAAGCGGATGTTTCATAGTAATCGGATCATTGAAATGGTGAACGGGCACCTCGGGAGGCGTGCTGCACAGAGGCATCGTTTTTTGGAAAATTCTAGAATACACGGTGTGTACTCCAGGAGCACGCGCTGTGTAGTACTAGTATAATGTGGCTTCCGTTTCGTACATTAGAAATGTAACAAACGGCATGTGAATCTAGACACACTGTGTGTATTCTCTTCATAGAATGGACGAAGCAGCTTCGCGAGGCTCGACATCTAATTTCGGAGATAAACAGACACTGGAAAAACCACACGACCTAGAGGCACGAATTGTAATACCTTCACCTTGGCCGAAGCGGCTTCGTGTTGACTTGTAGTTTATTCAAAGAATACAGGGACACGGGGTGGAGTACACTGGTAGGTACTCCACCACACAGCCATGCAGATCCATCGTACATGGAGCCGACTCCAGATGTTTGGACATGGCCTATAACCATAACACACGTTGTGTACTTACATTTTACACAAACAGCCCTTCGACATGGGTTGTGGTACATGGACAGTAACCGTGGACTGAAGACACGGGGTGTAACCATACCACATGCCATGTACTTACTTATTTACATGACGATCACCATGACACATGCCGTTTCACATGGGCAGTACCCGGTGTCTGATGACACGACATGTATCGCTTACCTACACGCCATGTACATTAGGAAAATGGCCTGTTTTTCTTGTTCTCTATGACTTGGGCATGTTTATCTTGGTTTCCCCTATGACATGGGACAGAACTATGGGATACATTAACTCTAGTATTCAAGATAGTTGATATATCCACCCATTTGACTCGAGGAGCGGACCCTCCCAGAATCGAGTATGTTGTGTGCAGAAACCCTAGAGCTGTCTCCGACTACGACGACTACCGTGCTAGGATCCTCCGTGGGTTCGACAACAATGATGACTATACATGGATACAATGTGGGTTCATTATCGAGTACGACTGTACTAGGATCCAACGTGGGTTTGGCAGCGATGACGAATATACATGGATCCTACGTGGGTTCGGCAGCGAGGACGACTGTACTTGGATCCTACATGGGTTCAGCAGCGATGACTTCTATACTTGGATCTGATGTGGGTTCTGTATGGGAGATGATTTAGAGGCTACATCTATCATCTCCACCACTCTACGTGAGTAGTATACCTGTGTGAGCTGAGTCTTGACTTTTAATCATTATCATCGATATGATTGACTTCCTTTCCTATGGGGATTGGGTTGTCTTTTCCTGTATGGTCTAGGTTGTACTTGGGCTCGTGAGTTGGATCTAAATTGGAAATGATGACTTAGGTATATGTATGGGCATATACCTAAGTAGAGTTGGTTGATACATTGTGTTTGTATCTTTCCTTTGTGATTTATCCATTGTGGATTCTGGGAGACTTTCGGGGGTCTCGGGGTCCCTACTGATTATCGTATACTCAATCCTACACGGGCCATGCATGAACTACGTTGTGTTGGTTATAGACGACGGACATCGCTGATCGTGGTTGTGGCTTGTGGAATGGGACATTACCCGGAGGTGGACAATCAGGCGGGGCGTACACGGAGCAGATTGCCGGACCCAAGGAGTGAAGAAGACCATATGTACCAACCCTTGAGGTGGGATTGTCGGAGGACGACTTGGTGGTCGCTAATTTACAGTACTGCGGTTGTACATTCATTTTAGTTGTACTGTACTTTCAGTTGGGTTTGTTTTCTGGCCCATTACTTTTCAGTACTTACTTTTGTACTATGTTTACTTAGTGTTTACTATAGCTTGTGTACTCCGTTGTGTTTTTTTACTTATATAATGGCAAATACTTCCCATTTATCAGGATTTACGCCTTTGGTGCTAGTCCCTAGCCCCTGGCCTATGGAAGGGGGGCTTGGGGTAGTCACAGCACGGGTCCCGGGGATGGGTCGTGACATTTACCTAAAATGAATTTCATGGTATGTGACTTATACTCAATTTTCCTTGATTTGGCCATATTATAAAGTTATGTATCTAATTTATTTTATATGTAAAATATAAAACACATTTGAATTATAATACCATGATAAATTTATAATTAATTTTATTTTATATTAAAATTAGAATTATTAATCCAATATTATTAGATATTAAAATTACCATTTGGAATATAATTTCACAACTCAATTTATTTTAATTTAATTATTTCACATCATCAATTTATTTAATATTATATGATTATGTGTGTATTTATTTATGACTATATTATAGTTTTTATAGTATTTTTATGTTAATTTACAGTAAATACAAATAATATATTCAATGGTCAATTATCAATTAAGTGTTTCATTCTTTTTCTGTGTTTATTTCTCAATATCATTTTAATCAGGGAATTTTATTCTTTAAATATCATTGAATGAAATTATTTGTCCATTATTTAATTAAACCATTTAAATTTATTCTCTTATATTTATACATTAGTTTTTCATGTAATTATAAAGTTTTTATTCTTTTGTGCTTAAATTTTTTAGGAAGTTATTCTTCATATTATTATACTTCATTTATCTCTTTATTTCAAAATAATTCTTCTTTCAAAATAATGTTACCAAAAATTTATAAGAAAAACAATATAAAAAATTTAAAAATTATTTATAAATGACATTTTTACTAATATTATAATTTTTAGAAAAAAATAATTTAGTATTTAGGGCTGCTCCCAAACAAGGCATGTTTGTATTTTATAAATAATTTTGAAACTATCATTGTTTTAAAGTATATGACATAAATGAAATGTATTTACAAGATGAAAAATAAACATTTTTTTTAAAAATCTAAATATTTCAAACATATTTTAAAATTTAATTTATTTTCAAAATATTTTATTATAATTCCTTTTTTGGAGAAAATATTTTTAGAGTGAAAAATATATTTTTTAAAGAATGATTATAATAATATTTTAAAGGTTTTTCGGTTAATCAAAAATAAAAAACCATTATATTACTTATAATAAATTTGGAACATTATTTATTGATAACATAATTATTCAATATGTTGATGCATTATCATCAGGTAGACTAAGTATATTATCAAAATTTACTTTCATTATTCACTTTTATAGCCATTATAATTCCATTGAAATATTTACTTCCTATGATCATTGGAAATTAAAAATCATATAAATATCCATTTTACATATCATCAATATGTTTATTTAATAAATAAGATTTCATTTCCAACATATGCGTTTATATATAGAAAATCATGTGTTTATCTAACGAAATGTTGGTAAATATATATTCTTTACATTATACAAATATTTGATTATATTAGAAATTATAAATTAATTAAATTGAATATTCGTTTAATGGGGAATGCTTTGGACATGTAGAGATGATTGGGAAACATAATTATATGGACCATTGATGCATCACTTGACTCATATAGAGAAACTGTAAGCTATATTTATGTTTTTTTCACCAATAGTATGGAAATATTGTGTAAATGGATTAGATCATAGAAGTATCATGATTTTGAAGACAATGAGGTATAATAATTACATATTCAAATCAGGTTGAATTCATTTATTTTTATCCATGATATTTTCTCAATGATATTATCTTCAGAAACATTTTATTCACAACTAAAAATTAAATGACAAGTGTTTTTTGTTATTTACATTGATATATTGATTATTTACTATCTATTTATAATAGTCAATTTATTTAAATATTGTGTGGGTTAATTTATTTATAATTCCATATTCAATTTTCCTAAAAAATTCATGATAGTAATGTTTTTTAAATTCCTTGTGTGCCATGTTACATACTTTTCCATTTGAAAATTAAGAATCTATTAATGAGAGTTATTTTATTTAAATAACAGATGTGCTCAATTATTTACCTTTACATTTTTATTATTCAATTTCCAATCATGATACTCATGCTATTAATTTAATTTCATGTAATTTGAGATATTTACCAAACCACATTTCTTATGAAATTTATATTATTCTTTATTTAAACTTGATAGATTCCCCTTTATGTAAGAAAATTGATAATTTGAACTTGCTATTATTTTGATTCCTTAATAGGAATCCACGAAGTGAATAATGGATGATATGAAAAGATATTATAGATGAAAAAATTCACTCTAAAAAATCTAGTTTTAAATTTTATACTCAGTTTACTATGGTAATCATTTACGTATCTCGTTTACCGATAGAAAAAAAACTTATCCAGCCCTTATCAATGAGATTCATTTTATAATATCAATATATAATATTGTAGACACAAATATGATTTAATAGAGTTTGGTTTGTTCTATTTTATATCATATGAATATTATTATATATCAGCTATGCTCTATTTTTGAAAACAATTATTAGTAACCTAACTAAATGATAAAAATGCGGATAAATATGGAAGAACATCCTCCAGTTTTGTTATGGTAGAGATTATCTTTTTCTTCTTAGATTTCCGAACATATACTGATAATAAGAGTGGATTTTTCTATCATAGATAATCCTTGGTGTACTAAATATGAAATTGTTTGTCACACTTAACTCATGAATTAACGATCCCTTCAATGCACACAGATTGATACTCCATGGTGGTATGATTTTGAAAATTTACATTTTTATTACAAACCATTATGATGGATTTGAATGGATGGAGAAATTAAATAACACTGATTAATCCTATGGTGTCAATATTTAAAATAACGTGTCTTCATTTAGAAATCCAATAAATTATTATGATGTTTTTCAACTGTGATTACTATTTCTCAAACTATTATTTTTGGATTTAGACAGTGGGTAGAACCAAAGGGAATCGTGTTAACATGGAACGTGAATGAAAATATGGTGATTATGAGAGTCCAAATGGGATGATTATTAAAGGGTTAGATATCTTTATTATTGTTAATCATTTATTTTAATAAATTTTGACCAACATATACCTCCAATAACTCTCACACTCCCCAATGAGGAGAAAGAAAGAGTTTACTAAGAGACAGAGTGATGGAGACCTTGGAAGAAATAATGACGGTTTTCCTTCATTCTACGTATATGAGAAGAGATTGTTAGGATATTATCTCAAAGGAACCTGAAAATGATTATGTGTGGAAATAATGGGAATAATGTATTGAATTTATGAGGAATATGAACATTATGATTGAAGATTGAAAATTTAATAATAGGGATACATTTATAACTTGTTGTTATAAATGTGGTGAATATGCTTGTCATTTGAGTGAATTCCCACATCTAATGGATAACCCCTATGCCATGGAAGGGCCTATAATTTAAATAATTTATTTGATATAATTTGGTATTTGGTTACTAGATTTATATTATAGAAATATTTTTTCAAATCATGTATTAGTTAAAAGAAATATGAAACATATACTGATTTTATAATATAATAGCATCATATAAACCAACCTAAACACTAGATTTAAGGATTAGATCATAGTTCTAAGAGATTATGATTTATCATAAATTAAAATTCCAAAGAATAATATATAGGTTTTATTTTATGGGATTATAATAAGATTAAGGATATTTGGGGATATATTTACATAAATAAAATCAATTGGTTTACTATATGTTTTAGTTATAAATTTATTTAAGGAAATTTCCCTAAATTTTGATGGAATTTTTTTAAAATTATTGGTAGTAATTATTTTTATCTTAACTTATATGTTGATGTAATTATGGTTTATTTTTATTTTTTAATTTTATATGATTAATATTAATCTGATTATTGAAAAAGGGAAACCTGTATTTCTAGTGATAGCCCTTTTCATCAATATAGGTTAAGGGATAGACACCCTTAACTATATAGGGAAAAGGTTTTTGTTCCAGGCACTGATCTACATTACGTTTTGATAATATATCATTTTTAAAAAAAATATTTGATAGATAAATTTTTTATTTTCAACTAGTTGGGTTATTATTGGGGTTTAGATATTGAGTTATTTCATTAGATAAATTTTTCAACCCATTTTACATTAGAAAAATTTATTGAATGATTTAATAAATTTTCACACCTTTATGTATCATAATATGAGTAAAAAAATTTAATTTTAGTTCTGGGCGAAAAATAATTTATGATATTTCATTATTATAGTATTCGATGAATTGGAAATTGATTGAGGCATTACCAATGTAAGAAAATGAGCTTATGAAATATGAATATTTGAAGTATGTATATTTCCTTATATTCATAAAAACAAAAATATTTCATCAATATTATAAAAATGACATTAAAAAAACATCATTTTATTATCATAATTGGTAATTTAAATAGTCTTTTAAATCACCACCGATTTATGTTTTTGAGTTTTTTAAAAATATATTGATAATCCAGTTTCATGTGATCAATGATTTCTACTGGTATTAATAATTATATATGATTTTCGTCCATGACTATAAGCTTTGTATTCCAAATATTTTCACCTATCTATGAAACTTGTTTTGTGTTATTACAAAAACCATTATACTTCCATTTATTTATAATTGAATAATTTTTATTAACTCTTTTTTTCATGTGAGTTTGCAATGAATGAAATTTCATATATCAACCCTTGATTTATAAAATAAAGGTTATATTTTAAGGATTAAATTTAATGACTGTTGGAATAATTTAAAACTCTGTTATTTTATAAAAAAGAACATTGAATTTGATAGTATGTGGGACACACAACACTGGTCATAAACGACCAATGAAATATATTTCAATAAATCCATCTATTCAATAACATGGATAACACACAACCATGATCCTTAATGAACTATAATATAGTGCACTATTATAAAAGAGAACTATTTTTGGAGGGTATTCACTATAAAAACAATATATATAATATTATGGTTCTCAATTGATATAAATAAAATAACAATAATTTTAATGAGAGTTAAATGTTTTCTAAAACACGATATTTTTTCGAAAGACACTTTAATAACTATTCACTCATAAATTTTAATATTAATTTTTATCATTTTTATTAAATTTATTTTTTAAATTGATTTTAATTTTTGTAATCCGAAAATAATTATTATAGTACGGTGATTTTTTGGTATTTTTTTGAAAAAGTTTATCAATCCATATTAAATGAAAAATAACATTATTTTAAATAATTAACATGGATAAATTTTGTTTTAAATTTTAATTAATGTAATATTATTTCTATAATATTACAATTTAACTAATTTAGTTCATTTTAGTCAATTTAATATAGAATTTTTCTATTAAAACCATTGATACTTATAAATATTTACATTTGAAAACCCACCCACTTCTTCGGGTATAAATTCAAATTTTATTATAACCATTACCAGAATGGAATTTTTAAAAATAGAATCACTATTTATAATCAATGTAATTTATATTATCTAATATGGTGAAGATAATTTTTATCCTTTCTGAATAATAAAATTCTTAAAAATTAACTATCGTGCTTATAGTAAAAACTTATTTACTCGGGGGATAAAAAATACCTTTTTTAAAATTTCCAAACTTATAAAAACCAGATTTAATAGAAATATTTTTTTTATCACATCTACAGTTTGATAATTACTAGTTTTGTTTCTTCTGGAATAGAAAAATCATATGTGTAACTTATTTTTTCTAAAAAAATTGTATATCCTCCCCTCTGCATATAAATTTCCACCCCAGTCCTCCACTTATCACACATTAATATAAATTTAGTACAAACAATCTCTACCCAAATAAAATCCGTACACCACAAAAAATATAGTATATCCCGTATTTTAATTGAAATCCATGCTAAGAATGATTTAGTTGGGATAGTAATGATGTTTTCCAAAGAATATGTAACATTATAAAACATGGACATTATATTTTGTTTCTTATTACATGATCATATAATATTATTAAACAATGATAATATTAAAACCCCATTAGAAAACATATAATTGTATTATTTATTTTAAGTAAAGAACCATTATCAATCTCCTCTTCCATCTAATAGAAAATAATTTTTTAATCGTGTGTATGACATAATACGACACTACTCATAGATGATATTTTTTGTCAATCATATACATTAAAGTATGAATTTAATTTTGTATTTATAAATTTATATGATATTTATTAAATTATTATAATTATTAAATTTTAATATTACGTAGTCCATTTTACTATCTATTCTATTAAATATTTGATAATGTCACTCGTGTGTAAAACGAAGTACCACCTCGCTAGGTGATGAGATTATTTTTTCCCATATTATGTAAGGGACAAAAAATTAAATGTGATTTTTTAAAATTATTTATGATATTTACTATCCAACCAAAATTGACGATGCATGATTCAGAGGCCCTATGTGGCCTAAATAAAATTCATAAATTTTTTAATTTACATTCAGTAAATGTTCTGTTGAAATTTCCTACATACTGAACCAGTGACCGGATTAATAATCTGAGGACACCGTTGAATCCAGAAGACCGAGATTATTCTAGAAATGACTTATCTTTAGCAAGCGAGGGTTATGTGGAAATGTTAATTTTTGGATTTTTCAAGAAAAATAAGAATTGAAAGTAATTATTTTAATCATTTCTCTCCATTGTGTGGCGGACGACGACATTGAGGGGAAACAATGATGAGGCGATGGGGCACATTAATGATACACATGGTTATACACTATTCTATAATGTAAAGTGAATTGAATGGTGAAAAATAGTGAAAGAGTTTCCTAAATGAATCGGCGTAATGATGTGACGTCGCGTCTTTATTGAAACACTGCAGCGTGGTTTTATAAATAATGCAATGTGTCAGGAAAAATAAAGAGGATGGATTTGGGTTATTTTAATGCGAAGCTCTGACGTACTTCCAACAAAATGAAAAATGAAAATGATGAAGAACACCATTCAATAGTGTGAACTGAGAAGTCTTGTAGATGCAGTAAAACCTCAAGGATGAATGAGCAGCAACAAATGTGATAAAAGGTAGGGTGTTTATTGATTTGATGTTTCCCTCTCCTCTTGTTCCTGAAAAAAATATAAGTAACACGGAAAACAGACTAACGAGTTAATCCATGTCTCGTCCAATCATGCAGATTATTGTTGCGAGATCTTAAACCAGGGGATTATTTTTTCTTTTGTTATTATTAATTTTTCTTCAAGTTTATAATGATAAATTGGAAGGAATGGGCTGAAACCTACAAGTACCCAACCCTCCACTAAACTAGTATTTGGTGCATTCTTCATGGAGGATTAATGAATGCGGTGGAAAGGATTTTGAGGGCTAAAACACAACGACGACATTGTGGTGGCCTGTAGAAAAAACGGATGTCTCACTATGCTAGCAGCGGCCAATGGTGGTTAAATGAGACCTATGAAAACATGTTGCAGGTGTTTCAAGGCATCGTTCTGTCACACATAGTGGTTTCTAGATTCTTTCGGCCAGAGCCGGTCATGTGGGAGATGGGTGGCTATCCCAAGGGCCACCGACAATAGCAGCCATGACCATCGGGCCACGGCTGGAGGGGGTGGCAAGAATACTGCGCCACCCTGTGTCCTTTGGGACCGGTCGAACCCCTAGCTGACCAAAGATGGAACGAAAAGGCCTTACATCCACAGGGCTAGCTATAAAATGTGGTCTACATTCAGGCAGCCCGAGCCGAACACGTGCCGGCCGAACGGGCTGGAACCGTGGCCTAGCGGACTAGCGCGCGAGTGCCGAGCCCCACCTGGCAGGGCGAGCCAACCATGGAAATGGCCCGTGAACCATTCGGGACTACCCTGAAGGGCTATACCTAATGAACCAGGATGACGCTGATGGGCCAGATGTAGAGATCTAGGAAGACCCCAACAGGATGGACCCTAGCGAGCCCAGGTAGTCCCTGAAACACATTGCATCGGGCTGGCCTAACTGAGTCGGATGAGGCCTAGACCCTACCTGCCCCCGAAAAAAGAATACCATGTAACTGAGCAACCAGGTGTCTTTTTGACACACCTTCAGTGGTGTCAGGACCCCTTTTGGGAAGCATCCCCTTTGGAATATTCCAGCGGGCCCGACAGAACATGGCCATACCAATGTACGATCACCCTCGTTTTATGGGAAGGGGTGTAACTTACAGACTGTACATCCGATCGATGCACTGTTTTTGGCATAAGGACCCATGTGAAAAGGTGGTGCTTTTAAGATACTATATGTTAGTTTTGGTCTAGTTTGACATGTGTCCTTGGTTTGATCAGACTCAAATCTAACCAGGGCATTTTTACAAAAGTGTTCATATCTTACAGATCATGCATCTGATCGACGCATCGTCTTTCACATTGGGACCCTTATGACAAGGCGGTCCCTTGGGTATTATTTTTTGGGGAAATTGTAATGACTGAAAAAGGACCAATGGCTTGAGGAGAAGAGTCTTATATTTGTCAGGCGTGCTTTGTGTGGGTATCCAATGGCTGTCTAAGACATGACGAAGAAGAGTGACCAATGAAAACCAGTATTACAAACCCTCTAGATGGATGATATAGTTATACAACTAATAATACCTACCTTGGAATCAATGACCAAGACGGGTCAGCACTAGTGAGCATTACAGTTCAACAGTAACTACCAGTACAAGCCAACACAATCGAATAATACAATTTTGAACGAGGGACCAATATGGGACACCACCAGTGACCAATACGGGTCAGCATCATGGGGCCCATACAGGTCAGCCCCAACGACCAGTACGGGTCAACATATAATGACAAAATGGGTCATCATACAGTGACCTATACAGTTTTGCAGTAGAGTTACTATAGATAGGATGATTTGTATTTATGACTATTCCTCCCTATCCTAGTAACTTTGAAGTAATATTGTTAGAGTGATATGCATATTTTTCGTTGTGCTTCATGATATAGGTCATTCATGGGACATTAACTGTGTGGTATTTCATGTCATGTTTTCCCATGTGGATTACTGAGAGACCATCGGGGTCCTCAGGGTCCACTAATAAGTTGTTATACTCACCCCTACATAGGCTCCACCCGCCCATGTGTGTATGGGGAAAACTACTAACGCTCTATGGAAGGGTTTGGAGGTTCATGACTAGGTGGAGATTTGTGAGATGGGATACATAGAGATACTCTTCTTCAACATTAGACTTACAGAAACTATACTCCAGTAGAGCTCAAGTGTAGACACAATACCTATTTACATTCCTTCAGTTTCCTGGGCATGTATTCTGGCAAACTATTTTCAGTTTACAGTTGATCTTGTGGTTGTACATTACTATTGCGATGTACCTTACATTATATTATTGTTTAAATAAGTTTCCCTTTTTGAGTTTGTACATATATCTATGTCACTGCCTTCCCTCATTGGGAAAAACCTTCAGGTTCTAGTCACCAACCCCTGGCCTATGGATGATGGGATTCAGGCAGTCACGCCTGGGACTCATTGGACAGGTCATGACAAGGAGGTATCAGAAGCTGGTCGGTTACACCATAAGAACTAAGAGTGTACATTTAATGAGGAAATGGTGTAATGTGTTTTCAGATTAGCTTTTAGTTTGAGGAGTCTATTGTATGTGCAGAAGTTGATGTATCCTTACACCAGGACCCTTAATTCTCTTTTTCAACTCAGTACATGAAAACACCTATTTCTAGTTTTTTTAAATGTTTTCGTGATTTTTGATGACTCATCTCACTTGGTATAACATATTTAATGTGGAACATATATTTTTTATAGGATGCCTCCATGAAGGTAGAAATACAAGATTCCAATTAGATATTGAGATAGTTTCCCACTGAGTGATGAGGCGTCTGTGTAGGGACCACTCATAGTGATGGAACCTTCGGGTGTTGTACTTGTTGCATCACCACCTGTTGAGAAGCATGTTCTACCAGTGGATCATAAATGATTGATGAGTGTGTTGACTGAATTCAATAGATATAGGAATATGGGGTTTTGAGGAGAGATGAACCCCGAGGTGGTAGAGGATTGTCTTGAGGCAGTTTTGCAGGTGTTTATCTTAGTAGAGACACCCACTTAGAAGATGTCATTCCTGGACACTAGCCTTCTTTAGTGATCAATAGGATGACGGTGGAGCTTGACACTCTATGTGCATTGTAAGAGAACCCTCACATAGCTAAAAATTTATATCTTTATCAGGGCAGAGTTCATACCAGCGACACTACACTATGTGCGTATTCTAGAGTTGTTGCATCTATAGCAGGGTAGCCAAACTGTGGCTCATTACTTGATGTGATTTACTGACCTCTCCCGACACTCCACCAACATGGTATGAGACACTTTATTTAGGGCCTATACCATTAATTATGGTATTTGATGAGTGATTATAGTTGTGACAGTTTCTCCAAACATTCTGAGGCAGGCTGGGGGGCTAGAACAAGCTTGCTGATAGAGTGTTTCCTTGACGACCATGCATCGATAGTGAGATCCCCTACTAGACAGAAGGTAGGAGAGTCATCTTTAGTAAGCAATAGACAGATTAAGCTGAACTCCATGTGGGATAGGCTTTCTAGAGGGTGACCTCAAGATGTAGGGTCAGAGGTGCAAGGCTCGAGAAGCCAAGGGAGGCACCAGCTAGGCATTATTAGATTTTTTCTGTGGGGATAAGGTCACAGATCTCGTGACTGTCTGAATCCCAGTGCGGATGATCAGTAGAAGGTAGAGTGGCCACTGAGGAAGTAGAAGCGGTAGGAGAACAAGTGTCATCCAGGCGGGGGATAAGGTAGGGGAGTAGGACATACATCGAGTGGTGACTGTGTCACCCGGCACTACCACCTCTACCCCCAGGGGGTCCAACCATGAGCTCAGAGAGAAGGAGGATGGGGACATTCCCAACGACAGGAAGTATATTCTCATGATCTTGAAATCTCTATGATGATATGGGGTACTATTTGTATCTTCTCTACTTTAGTAGAAGATCTTATACACATGGGTGCTATCCATTCATTCTTTGTCACAGAATTAGTTCAGGAATCTGAGATTCTGAATGAGATATTAGATAAACCATTTCATCTAGATACTCCTATGAGGAGACATTCAGTAGTCACAAAATGGTGTTGATCATGTGATCCTACTCTCACCGGAGAGAGTTTCAGATGAAATCTTCTAGTAGCAACATTGAAGCCATGAAATTTCATTCTAGGCATGGAATAGCTATCAGTAGTTCATGCATAGATTTACAGCTTTAGATGTAAATTAAGATGTATGCGCAGAGATGGAGGGAAATTTTAATTTGTTGGAGTGATGGAAAATATAGCAGAACAATATGGACTTGCGCTCAAGAGGGTGCATCGAACTACTTATTAGTTGTCTTGCATGACCTTGGACACAGTGGATTAGGTGAGTCCATAGTTCCCACTGGTGGTGCACAATTATGAGGATGTCTTTCCAGAAGATGTCCCAGGATGTCCTCCTCATAGAGAGGTAGACATCCACATATATTTTTACATAATAAAAACATCGATATAAACCCCATCATATCATATGGACCCTGTGGAGCTATGGGAGCTAAGGGTATAGTCGGAGTACTTTTAAAGGAAGGGATTCATAAGGCCTAGGGTTTCAACATGGGCATCGAGGGTATTTATTTCCAAGAAAGCAGACAATAGTTTGAGGCTATGAAAGGACTTTCGACACCTAAACAGGAGACCGTGAAGGAAAAATTTCCCATACACAGGATTAATGATCTGTTTGTTCTGTTGAAAGGAGAGAAGTGCTTCTCAGAGATAGAACTCAGATGAACCTATCAATAGCTAATGGTACGGGATAGGGACATAACTAAGGCAGTCTCCCGATGTCGGTATGGCCGTTATGAGATATTGGTGATGCCTTTCAGTGTGAAAAATGCTCCATCAGTGTTCATGGGGCTCATGAATAGGATCTTACAGCAATAACTCGATCACTTAATGGTGGTATTCATCAATGAAATCTTGGTGTACTAAGAGTCTGAGGAAGGGCATGTTGTAAACTTGAGGATAGTTATAGACACACTCCTAGAGCACCAATTATATGGGAAGAACTCTATGTGTGAGGTCTGGATATAGAATTTCCACTTCATGGGAAACGTCATCTCAGAGTCTGGATTTCTAGTGGATCCAGTGAATATCGAGGCAGTACATGCTTGGGAGCCACCCAAGAGTGTAATTGGGGTGCAATGATTCCTTATATTAGCAAGTTACTATCGGAGGTTCACACCCAATTTATCCAGAGTAGCATCACCTATGAATACATTGGTGAAAATGGGAAACACTTCTTGTGGTCAGAGACATACCATCAGAGCATTCAACTAATGAGGTAGAGAAAGACCATCGCTCCCATCATGAGGTAACTAGAGGTGGCAACTGACTACGAAGATTACTTGGATGCATCAGGGACAGAACTCGGTTGCATCATGATGTAGGATGATGTAGTGATTTCTTATGGATCACTACATATGAGGCCTCATGAGAAGAATTATGTTACTTGTGACTTAGATTTGGTAGCAGTAGAATTCACAGTAATGTTTTGGCAACACTACTTGATGGGTGATCAATCCACTATTTACTCAGACCACAAGAGTCTCAGATATATATTTAGACAGAAATATCAGAATATGAGACAATGGTGTTTTCTAGTGTTCTTACAAGATTATGACTTAGTGATAGTCGATACTACATGTAAGGGGAACGTAGTGGAAGATTCATAGAACCGGAGATCGAGTACGCAACTACCGAATGATGCTTATGAGCAGTTATTCTTGTTTTAGATATCCTACATGGATATACACAAGACAATCTAACTCTAGTTGATGGTAGTTTCCCCTCCACTCCTTTAGTGAGTCAGAGAGGTGAAAATATGAGACAATTGCTATGATACTACACATGCCTAGATATCCTTAGGAAATGAACCTAATGGATATTCTGACGTTAGGGAGAAAACTATCATTTTCAGAGGACTAACCGTTGTAATATTGGTGCTATGAGAGGAGTTGGTGATGGAGTTCCATACACCCCCCTTGGCAGTACACCGATGAGTGATAAAGATGTAATAGGACCTCCGATGTCTGTACCAGTGGCCATTGAAGAAGAATGTTGTGGCAGAGTTCATATCTTGATTTATCATTTTCTTGTTAGTGAAGGCCGAGAACTATGTACTTGCAGGCATGACCCAACCCCTTGAGATACACAAGTGGTAGTGGGAAGGGATATTGATAGACTTCGTGAAGTTATTACCTGGTACATCCAGATGGCCCAATACCATGTGGGTGGTCGTTGGCTGTCTCACCCAGTTGGCACTCTTCCTTGCTATTCATGAGAGGGGTTTTATAGAGAACATGGGACATCTCTAAATCATTGAGATCATGTGATTTCCCATGGTTCCATCAACGATAGTCTCATACCATCACACATGATTCACATCCCGGTTGTGGAAAGGATTTCAAGAGGCTTTTGGGACTCAACTTCTCTTGAGAACAACTTTTCACCCGTAGAATGATGGTTAGACTGAGAAGATAATACAGGCCATAGAGGACATGATTTGAGCTTCTATCCTAGATTTTGTTCATTGTTGGGAGGGACACATACCCTTGGTGGAGTTTGTGTATAAAAACAAATATCATTCAACTATTGGTATGTCCCCTTTTGAGGAATTTTTTGGATGACCGTGCAGATCTCCCTTCTACAAGACAGATCTAGGAGAACCAACACACGTGGGCCTAGAGATTGTACATTCTAAAATTGTGAAAGTGCAGGTAATCTGGGAGAAGAAGAAGAATACTCCAAGCTGAAATAATTCTTATGATGATAGGTGACGAAGACCACTGGAGATCCATAAGGGGGACCACATATTCATGTGATTGTCCCCTCGACAGGGTTATGAATATTTGGTTTTGGCGACAAACTATCACTGAGGATTATCCGACCATTCCTGATACTTTTGAGAATTGGAAAACTGTCATACTGCTTGATACTAGAACCACAACTGGAGAGTATACACGATTTCTTCCACGTATCCTGCCAGAGATGATACGTGCATGAACCTTCTCATGTTATATACCTTGGTTAGTGGAAGATTGATTACAGAGAGACCATTGTGAAGTTCCTGGTGGATATAGAGGATCAACAGGATAAAATCCTTCATGGGTAGTCGATTCCTCTTCTATGCGTTCTATGGTAGCACGAGAATCTCCAGGAGAGCACATAGAAGCGAGTGGATCATATGCATTCCAAATAAAACTTTGTGTTTTTGTTTCTTTGTTTGTTTTTTAGGGACATAAAGACCACTATTGTGGAGAATGTAATGACCCTAAAATTATATGTATATTTATTTTAAAATTATTTAGGGTTTTTACAATTTGGGAAAAATTGACGGTGCATGATTCCAAGGATCAGTGTGCTCAGGATGAATTTCTATACTTTTTTAATGGTATATTCAATAAAAACATGAGTTACATTTTATTTATTTAGAACTGGTGGTCGGATAGAAAATATGAGGGCCACAGTGAATCCAAAACTCCAGGATTTGACTATAAATGACTAAAATTCAGCCAGTGAGGCTCGAGCACAAAAGTTAGTTTTTGTAATTTTTGTGAAAAATAATTAATGAATTTAAATGAATTGTTTTGTTTCTTTTGTATTCATTGTGTGGTGGATGAAAAAACTGTAGGGGAAGAGATGATGCAGAAAATGAGAATACTAATGAAATCCAAGGACGAACTGTATTCTGCAATGTCATAGTGAATTGAATAATGAAAAACATCAAAGTTGTTTCATAAATGAAACATTATAACGATGAGATGGCACATATTTATGGAAACTCTATAGTGAGGTTTTATAAATAGTTACATGTGTTGGGAAAAATAATGAGGAATGATTTGGGGGATTCTCAAGTGAAGCTCTAATTCACTCCACCCCCAACGAAGAACGAGGAACAACGAAGAACACCTTCTGATGTTCGGAACCAGGATGTGTCATCGATACAATAAAACCTTGAGAATGAACGTGCAAAAATGAATGTCATAAAAGGTAGTGTGTTTCTATTCATTGATGTTTCCATCTCTTCCAATTCTTGAATAAAATTAAACGAACCTGGAATAACTGTCTAACGGGTTGATCCTTGTTTCTTTTAATCATGCATATGATTGTTGAGGGATCATAATCTCAGGGGTTACATTTTATTTTGTTATTATAAATTTTTCCTCATGTTTAAAATGCTAACGTGGAGGGTACATGCCGAAACCATCAAGGCCGAGTCCCCCATCTAAACATGTCCTTATTGAATTCTTGGTGGAAGAGAAACGAACATGGAATGATGGATTTTGAGGGTTGTGAAATAACGGCGGAATTCTTATGGCCCGTAGAAATAGCCACCGGTGAGCCATGAAAGAGATGGTAGACGTTGGCCAGAGGAGACCTGTGGAAACTGACCGCAGGAATTGGAAGGTGGCAAGATTTCGTGCACTATGGGGTCATGAGGAATTCGGCCAATGTCGTCCATGTGAGAGATGGGAAACACCCACATTCGACGTCGTTGGAAACAGCCACAGACTGTGGGCCGCAAAAGGAGGGGGTGGTGTGGACCTCACGGCATGTTGCGTCAACTGGGACCGGTCGACCACCAAGCCAACCTCGTTCTGAAAGAAAGGGCCCAGCCTCCATGGGGGCAGCTAGAAAACATTTTCGACCTATTGATAGGTAGTGCCAGATGCGGGTCGGCCAAATGAGCCGGACCAGCGGCCCAGTTGTCTAGCACGGGTGGGCCGATGACCACCCGGTGGGATGGGTCAACTGTGGCCCGGGCCCGTGAACTAGTTGGGCCGAACATAGTGAACCGATCTTACCACAACGGGCCAGACCTGGGCGGGGTCACATAGACCCCAGGACCCATTACAACGGGATAACCTAATAGAGTCTGCCAGAGCCTAGACCCAACCAAACCCCGAATAATGAAACACTCGTAACTGACATACCAGTTGTCTATTTTAAACAACAAATATTTATTTGGCCCCTTTTGGGAAGCAGTCACTTTGGAATATTTCTAAGGGCCTGTCTGAGGTGGGCTGGACTGAGGTGCGATCACCAATGTTTCACAGAAAGCTGTGTAACTAACATAACGAGCATCCAATAGACGTGTCGTCCATGGAATAATGATTCTTGGGAAAATGAAGTACTTTGGGAAATTTCTAAGTGAGTTTTCATATAGTTTGAGGTGTGACCTGGGTTGGATTAGTCTTGAATCCAACTGTAAACTTTTTACAAAAGCGCACATATCTTACAAACTGGGCATCTAATCGATGTGTCATCTGTCATGTTGGGACACCTATGACGGGGAAGTCACATGGGTATGATTTTTTCAAGACCTCTTACATGTTGAAAATGGACCGATGGATTGACAAGAAGTGTCTTTTGGAGATCAAGCGTGTTTCATGCGGGAATCCAATGTCTAGCTGTGACATGAGGAAGAAGAGCGATCAATACAGGTCAGCATCAGAAACTCTAGAGTGGGATGAACTAGTTTTAAAACTAATCATCCCAACCTATAAATCAAGGACCAAGATGGGTATGCACCAATAACCAATATGGGTCATCAAGAGGACCCAATACAGGTCTACACCAATGACCAATACATGTCAGCATCGACAACCGATACGGGTCAGCACCAGTGACCAATACTGGTTAGCATCTAGTGAACAATACGGGTCAGTACCAGTGACCAGGATGAGTCAACATCTAGTGACCAATATGGCTCAACATAAAGTGACCTATACAGGTCAGTCGTAGAGTTATTATGAATATAATGATCAGGCTTTTTGACTAGTCATTTTTATCCCAATATCATTGAAGTTATACTATGGGATTGAGCTATTTCTTTTGTTTTGTTCTTGATGAATTAGATCATGCTTGTGATATTACCTTTTTGGTATTTGATTTTATGTTTTCTTTTTTTTTATTTCGTAGAGACCATCATGGGCATAGGGTTCCCCTAATAAGTTGTTATACTAAACACTGATCAGGCTTCACACGCACGTGTGTTTCTTTTTCAGACTACTGATGCTCCCAGGCATGCTTTGGAGGATTGGGACTTGGTGTAGCTTGGTACGATGAGAGAAATAGATATTTTATTGTTCGACTTTAGACATACTGCTACTACCCTCATGTTAGAGCTCTAGGGTAAATGCGATAGGTGTTTATTTTCCTGTAGTTTCTTGGTCTTGTATTCCAGACCACTGTATTAAGTTTACAGTTGTACTTGTGGTTGTACCTGAATTTTGTTTTTTTATATCATTTTCACTTTTTGAGTGTTTATATATCTCTATGTAAATTCCATCCTTGTTCTGTAAAATCCTTCTGGTGCTAGTCACCAACACCACGCCCATGGAAGGCCTGCTTGGGGTAGTCACATCTATGCCCCATAGGACTAGTCGTGACATATTATATACATGGAAGGTAATAAAAATAAATTCAAGGAATATATGAGATGTTTATATGACAATATTTAAATTTTTTAAAATTATTATATGACACATTTCCCTACCTATTCACCCATTATGGAAATTATAACATCCCTCATGCTTGCCTATGGAATACTATCTCTTCAAGGTGATGTGATCCATTACTCATGATCAAAAATTAATTGATAATTAAAAATTGTATTGAAGAAATAAGATGATATTTTTAAAATTTATATCAATCTATAAGTGAGTGGAATGAATAATTTCCACCGATACAGAAACTATCATAATAAAACAAACATGAGAATATATGGAAATTATCACCAAAAAAATTTAAAATAATAAAATATTATTTTCTATAGGTCGTAATATGTTATAAGGGGATTGTATTTGATATTATAAATATTTACCTTGTTCTATTATAAATTAATAACATACTAAAAACCAATATATAGTATGGAAAATCATGTTAATAAATGAAGTGTGAGGTTTGGGACTTCATCTCAATTTTAATTCATTAATGAGTATTATAATGTTATGAATATAATTTATTTTATATGATGTATATGATTTAAATTTTTAATTTTAAATCATTATTAATAAATAATTCTTGATATTTTGACTTTAAATTTTAATTATTTCATCCAAGTGGATTTGACATCAAAATTACAAAGTGATAAAAAAATTTATAACTCAATTTTATTTCATTGGATTATATTAATTTTTCGTTTGATTTAATATTATATGATTAGGTGTTTATTTAAAATTTATTATATGGTTTTAAATATTCACTTTATTTATGTGGATTTACATGTGTTACTTGAAATATATTTAATTATTAATTATCACATTTACATTATGATCACTAAAAGGGTTTATTTCAAAATTATATTTTATTTTTGATTGTGAATCATTTAATTGTCAATGAAGAAAATCATTTTATCACTATATAATAAACCTATTTAATTATATTTTCTTCTATTTACTAATTATTTTTTCATTTAATTGTACCATTTTTTCAGTCTTCGATACATAAAATTATTTAGACATTAATTTTTAATAAAATATTACTTAATTTATCTCATTAGTATAATTTTCTTTCTTCCAAAATCATAATTTAAGAAAATGGAATCATAAATGGTTTAATTTTTTTCAAAAATATTTATTAATGTAATATTTACAGATTTTTGAAATTTTACAAAAACATTTAGAAATAATATGAATGTTATTTTCCAAACAATCCCCACATAGATTTTACCATAAATTTGAACGAAATCATTATTTTAACATTTACGGAATTTATGAAATTTATTATCATCATGAATAATCAATGTTTCAAATCATACATTATTTGATTCTATGGTTATTTTAAATTAACAGTTTTTTTCTAATTTTATATTAAGTAAAATGAATTTTCAATGTGAAAAATATATCATCCTCATAGAAGATTGTAATGATATTTTTTTGTTATTCCAGTCATTAATAATAGAAACCCTTTATTTAACTAGAACTTCAATGGGGATATGTTTTATTGATATGATAATTATTATTTATACAGATGGTTTATGATCATTTTAACCAAGGAAAATATTAATATTCACTTTCTTGATTCATTTTTTTAGTCACTAACAGTCCATTTGAAATATTGACATTATTATGATCAGTAGACATTATGTTTCACAAAAATATCTATATAATTTATCATCGATATTTTTATTTTATAAAACAATTATCTATCAAAAAAAATATTATATATTTTATGTTATTTTTTTATCATGGGAAATATTGATAAATCAAAATTATTCACTCAATACAAATATTTGATGATATGTCACATACTAAAGGATTACATGGTAAATCTTGTTACATATATTTTTACAAAATTCTGGAATTTTTTTAACCAGTTATAGATTACTAAAATGTATTTTTTTAAGATGATTTTATTGGTAAATTGATTAAGTAAAAAAATAATAATGTGATTTATATTAATTTATTAGTTTATTTAGAATTGTTTTATTATTGATTAATTTACTGATTCTTTAATATGTGTGTTTAATATATATTAGTTTTAAAAATACTAATTTAATTTATATCATGTCATCATTATAAAATAAGAGGAATTATATATATGAAAAATATTAAAAAAATATATATTTAAAATTTTAAAAAATAGTTGTATTTATAATTTTTAATTACATTATTTTTAAAATATTTGATGAATAATGTAAAATAGATGGGTGATTAGTAAAAATTATGACATGTGATTGTAAAGAACCCACAATTTTAGGTTCAAACCCTTTATTTATGTATTTTATGCATAAAAATTTATCATGTTATGTTTTGCGATTCTTGGTGGTGATCTGGAATATTTTTATTGATTTTATGGAGGTTCATTGTTTGAAAATGTTTTGGAGAAACCATGACACACTTTCTAGGTAACCGTGAAAATGAAATGTTGGGCATTGGGTTGGGAGAAGATTAAGTACACTGTTTATCCAAGCTGGACAGCCAAACTGGAGAAATCATGAAAATCGAAATGGTGGTGTTTAATATGGTTTGGGCATGGTTCATTTAACTATGTAATCTAACTGTGTGATATATGTCTGGGGAAGTGTATAATGCAAAATTTTCACATAGTTTTCCTAATTATGCACCCCAACTATACATTGGGAAAAGATAGATATGAAAATTATGGAAATGAATTGTTTTTTCAACTTAATTGTTCATTTTCCCCAAAATTTAATCCTAATACTATTTACACTCCTTCTAATGGCTAGAAGGCCATTCTTATTGATTTAGGAGAAAACTGTGTTTTTATTTTATGTGTCTTAAAGACTTGGATTCCTTGGTATGTGGACAATTTTTGTTGCTTCCCATAGATTTCATCATCTAACCACTATTATATATGTGGATCTATTACATTATGGATAGATCCAGTTTTTTTATTCCAATCACGAAGAGATATAGTTTTTTTGAGTTATGGGAACAATACATAAGAATGATGTTTTCATTTTCACTCCCTTTTGTTGAATATCCTGTATTGTTCTTCATTTTTTCCTGAGTTTGGGATGTCTCTTATTATTACAAAATAAAATAATTGATTTTAAAAAATTTATTTAATTTTTGTAAAATATTTTATGATTGGATGGAAAACATTGGTTAAATAATGATTTTGAAAATCATATGATTTAGAAGGATATTTGTAAAAAAGATGTTTATAATAAAAAAATTAATTTTAATTTTTTTTAGTTGATTCAAGTAACATATCTGTTGAAATGATTTAAAAATGGAAGAAATTATTTTATTTAAATGAGTTTTCATGTTTTGGGAATAACAGTTGTGTGTGAATTTAATGGGATGGATAATGGCTACGAAAAACCATAATCAATGAGACAATGTATCAAGGAGAAGTTCATCTATACATGAAAAGGAAAAGATTATGTGTGGGTAATTTTTTGATGTGTGTAGACATATAATAGTATATCATAAATAAGGATTTGATAATTAGTTCAATGTATTTATTGCTAAAATCTATAAGAAATGGTGTAAAAGGCATCTTTGTTTTCATATCATGGTAAAATTGATTCATTGGATATAAAAAATATTAAATTTGTTTTAAATTATATTATATAAATTTCATAAATTTTTCTATAATATTGTTGTGGGTTCGGAATTCTTTAATGAAATCATACTTAGTTTTACAGTAAACAAATTTTTAGGAATATTGGGGTATTTTGAGATATTTTTTCTGAATACATGGGTAAATGAAATGTATCTCATTAATTCAGTTATTCATCATGATACCTTAGGAATTTAATATATATTTGGAATGATGAGAACCTTTTTATCTATACATATTATGTCATTGGGGTCCAAGAGTTTGGTTTGTTTTATCGTCTTTTTTTAACTCTGATATTAGTATTTGTTTCTTAATTGTTATTTTTAATAATTTGGTTGGTTTGGTTTAATGTGAGATATATTTCATTGTAATCATCCATGATATAATGGTTGTTTGGTTGTGATTATATTGGTTGATTTTTGTTTAATTTTTAATGGGAAAATCATCCCACAATTGTTTATGAATCCCATTTAATTTATTTCTAGCATTCGGTGTCTTGGAGATACCCCATGTGGCCAATAATTGTCCCAGATCCCTTATAATTCCAATAAATAAGGGAAAGATGTTACAAATATTATAAATATTTTTTAGTCTATATATACCGTGAGTCATATGGTATTAGTTTTTTTAGTCTAGGATTTGATCATATTTATTGTTTAATCCTTTTGTGGGATTGGTACTACTGAGTAGGATAATGAAATCATGAAATGTAGAATATAGAGAGGTATATCTACCTTATCTATGATTAACCACATCTAAACATGGAGATTGTTACAACAGTGTATTGAAACTCTTATTAGAGTAGTAACCTCATCGTCATCGTTTTTGATGTTGATAAAAAATGACGTTCATTGATATAAGTTACATCCTAGTAGATGTCCATAATTCATTGTGAGTAATATTTCATGATTTAGTGAAATTTATATATTTTTGACAAGTTTGGATTTTTTTTTCAATTGGTAGGGTTTCATAGTTTGATGTAGATGTATTCTAAAAAAATTAATTTTTTAAAGTTTGGTGGAATTTTCAAAAATTGTTTTGGAATCTATAGTTTGGAGTTTTTGAAAGCAATGTTGTGAAGTTTTTTATATGGTAAAATAAATATTTTAATGCCCTGAATTAAAGTAGAGTGATAATAAATGTAATTTTATCTTGGTTATAGAAAATTGAACCAGTTATGAATAGATGAAACCTAATAGATGAGGCTAATAATAATATGGTTTCACCAGAGCCATCAGTGAACCAACAACTAGTTTAAATTACATTCTATAATTCTAAAATTGTTGATTGTGGGAAAATAGGTATAAACCATGTCATGTTACTAATTTAATTTATTTTAAGATTTATAATCCACCCATTACTCACTATGATTCAGAACTCGAGAAATATGTGGTGTTGGTAAATAGGATGAACTGAATATTTTATTTCCAAGGAACACCAGCTGAGCTAAAGTTTTATCATGAAATGCACATACTAATGGATCATGAAGGCTAGTGGTGAGATTTATATGTCCATTATAAATTATACCATGTAATTTAATTATAATATTTTTTTCAATGTAGAATAAATTATTATCCTCACATGATTATAATTTCTCGAACGGCATAATTTTTTTTCTTGAAGCATGAAAAAATCGTAATTAAATATAATTTGGATATATTTATGAGTTTATTCTACTTTTGACTAGTTTTTGTTATAGTTGAACCCTTAATGAATAATGTTTTTGAATTATAGATGAGGCCTATTATAATATAGATGAGTTACATGCCTTTTATAAAGTAATAAAGTTACATGGTCATTTGATAACATTCCTCTTCATCTATGAGAAATACTTTGGTGATTTTAGGTGTCTAAGAAGCCCATATTATATGTTAAATTTCCATTTATGGATAATTTAAATAAATATAATCTTATTCCATAACATATCATTATGGATCTAATCCATAGTGGATAGATCCATGTTATGTGATTCCAATTATGTTGATATATTTTAGTTTTTTTGTAAAAGGATCCAGATCTAAATATGTTTTTTATAGTTTCAATCCAAATTATATAAGATCTTATTCCATTATTTTTTACACATATAAATTAAATAAATACAGGTTTACAATAAAATATGCATATTATAAAAAGAATTATTTATTTATAATTTATATATTTTTATGAAATTATTTTCGAAATCATTGTATGATTCTATAAACATTATTTGAAGACTTTTCTTTTTTGAACTGATGGGACTCATATGGGTTTTTAGAAAATGGAGTTTCCAAAATTAAAAATGGTAATTTTAATTTTTTGGTAATATATGTAATATTATTTGGATGAATTGAAAAGGGAGTACATTATTTTATTGAAATTAATTGATTGGATTTGCGAATAGTGGTTGTTTGTGATTTGAATTGGATGGATAATGGTCATGGAGTACCACCATCAAAGGGAAATTGTATGGATGTGATGTTTCACAATCATGGGAAAAACCATAATTTTTTATTATTGTTTTTTTGATATGTGTGGACATTTAATGGTAGATTATAAATATTAATTTTAGAATTGGTTCATATTGTTTTTTTGAAATCATTGAAAATGGGTTTACAGTCTTGTTTTTTTTCATGGGAAAACTGATTTGTTGGATATAACGACAGTCAATTGTTATTAAAATATTTTATATAAATGTAGTGAGAAGTTATATCGTACTTTTCTCAGTTGGTAATTCATTGGGGATGTTTTATTATGTGTTACACATAACCCCTTCTTGGGAACTAGGATGTTTTTGTTGATATTGTTTATCAAGACAAGATAATGGTAGAATGTAACATTTATTTAGTGATTCATCGTGGTACATATTGAATTACTTTTGGAGTTATAACATGTATCATGTTGGGATTAATGGAATGTTATTATTTTTATTCATTGATATTTTTTGTTTCATATGGATCTTCGTAATGTAATAGTTTCCATGGGTTCCACATTGTAATTTGATATGGTTTTATGGGTTTGTAATAATTTGAGTTTTATTTCACTATAATCATGAATAATATAGTGGTTGTTATTTTATGGCCATATTGTTTGTTTTTTAATCATAATGGGAATATATTCTCTGAATTTATTATAAATCCCATGGAATTTATTTCTATCCTCTGTTGTCTTATGGATGTCACATAAGGCCTAGTAATATCCCACTAACCATCTCAAACTAATGAGGATGAGTGAGAAGTTAAAATTATTTTTATATTGGCTAGTCCAAATAAATTTTGACATAAAAGGTATATGTTTTTTCGGCTTGAGAGTGGAAGAAAATTGTGGTTTTGTAACTCTAATAGATTTTGTGATCAATTTTTTTCTAATTAATTTATTCTTTTGATATTTGGAATTTCACACATCATTCCATATAGCTTTCATCATACAAACTCCCTATGTGTGGCTGAATTATTCATAATAAAAGATAATAATTCATTAAAAAACTCAAGGACTAGCATGAAGTACATGAAACACAATGTTTGGCTAGTTTTACACACATTGTCGAGTCCCTTTTGTGGATTTCATAACATGCAATCCCGAGTTTTATAAAACAACAATATATTATTTTTATTATTATTGAAATGTTATTATAGTGGAATATTAAAATATTTAACTGATGTCACAATTAATATTTACTAAATTTTAAATATATTTTTTATACATTAACATATAATGAAGCCTTTTGTAAAAAATAATTATATGTTAATGAGAGGACTATTTGAAAAAACCATTACTTTTCTACAAAAATGTTTTTCTATTTACAAAAAGAATTACCTCAAAAAATTAATCAAAAATAATTTGATAAAATATTTCAATAAAATATAAAAATTATATATTCAATCATTATTTATTATGCTCATCTAATAAATTTTATAGTATTAAGACAACAATAAATCCAATTTTATGAATAAAAGGCATATTTTTAGAGATGGAAATTTTAAATAAATTTAATAAAAAACCCATTTTAAATTTCTTTTGACACATTAATAATTTTTTTGGAAAAAATGAACATAAATTTGGGAATTGGAATATCAAAATTTACTTTTGGTGAATTTTTTGTATTTTTTTAAGAATTTAAATTTTCGATGAATGGTGAAGAAAATTAATTTTAATTCAAAATTTTCATCTAATTTATTTATAATGATATATTATTTTATTATTTGGTTTAATATTAAAATTAGATCTATTGTAAATAAATAAATTTAATTTATGTGATTTGATGCAATTTATCAATGAAAATGGATAAAAATATTTTAATTTTTGAGTCATTTTTTACTTATAAAACCTACACTATTGCCTCATCAGTGAGATTAATATTAAACTATTATCTTAAACATATGTAATTTACATATATAAAAATGTATTAAATGTTTTTAAAATTTATTATTTTTAATTTAAAGTAATTTTAAATGAGTTTTTGAACAAAAATATTAGTGACATCGAAAAAAAATAATTATAATGATTAAGAAAAAAATTAGCACAACAAAGGACTAAACCATAATCTCAAGGGAAAAATGACATAATAACATGTCCAAAACCCATTTTATGTTCTGGTTTAAAAATATTAATCCAATTTAAATAATATGGAATATTATTGAATCCACTTTTCATAGTACATACCTGGATGGAATTACTTTTTTCAAGAATTTCAAAGAATAACACTCCTACTCCACTATTAAATGTCATTCACCCATCCCACATATTCAGGCCTATAAAACCCCTTGTATCATTCAAAATCAACTAAAATAAGCCAAAAAAATCACTGTATGAATCGTAGATTCCTACCTTTTTTATTAATTTCATCTAAATAATCCCTTTGGTGAAAACCAAACGGAGTTAGCCAAATAATATGTAACATCTTTGCTCAACATCATTTAATTTATTTTCAATATCCAAAAAATAAAATAACTATATATCATGATTATATTAAAAATATATATTAAATATACTGATATTACATTATTATAACGTTTATACCTAGATTTTCACAAAAATCCATCTAATGGGTAATGAACATGCCATTGTTGTGTACGTCAAACTACCGACTCACGGAACAATGTTCTTTATTTTTCCATTACCAACTCTATTTATTTAGAATTACGACATACACATTGTTTTTATTTGATATAAATGTAATATATGTTATATTAATGATTAATTAATTATATAATAACACGGACCTTAATAATTTCCCTTATATGTATATAGGATAATTTCATTTCAGAATGTTTCTACTTTCGCCTCCTCAAAGTGATGTTATTCGTTCACAATCTACATATATTATAATAAGGTATGGTATACTAAAAATATATGATATATGTGAATAATTAATTATACTTCAATGTTATATATATATATGTATTTCATTTCATTTCATTATTTGAAAATAAAAATAAAACAAAAACAATGTTTATGCACTCATAAAACTTATATCTCAATGAGTGATGTATTCCATGTTATATTTATATATTACGCATATTATTATAAATAACTATATAATCAATGAATTATTTATTTATATAAATATTTACATTATGTAAATAATTAATTCAATTTTTATCTATTTGTATCAAGAATAACATGCCCGAACATATATGATAAACAAAAATGATATTAAATGTAACATAAAAATAACATGGAGTTATTAATAAAAATTAAAATATTTTTTTACAAAATATATAATGGAAATAAATAAAATAAGTTGTTAATTATGTATATGAAAAATAATGTTATATTTAAAGATAATTTCATGAAACATTTTATTCTCATGAGATACATGTCATATTCTGAACTCATTTACTCTGTTAAGTTTATATAAAAACCAATGAATTTATTCTATTATTCCTATTCAAAAAATTATGGGTATTTACATATCCATTTTATTATAATTCTTTCATGATGATTATTGTTCAAAAGTTACTAAATATGTAATGTATTTTTTTCCATATTTTCCTTTATATTGATAAACTAAATGTTATGCACCTGTATTTTTATATGGGGTTTATTTATTTCACATTGGAATGTTATATTATGAATGTAATTATTTTTAGGGTATTTCATGTTTCATTTAATTTTATTCTTTTCTAGGATTATGATTCAATGTTAACAATGTTGTAATTGTTTATTGTTACAATGACATCATTTATTAGTATTATTTATGATTATTCCTCAATTGACTAAATCATAAGATTCATCTATCAAAAAACTCATGATTATTATTTTCATATGGTTAACCATTATATATTCATGTATTAGAATAATTTTTTCTATTTTTGGTAGTTAATATAATAAATAAATAATTCATTGTAAATTTTGACACTAATTTTCCTTTTGGTCAGAAATACGTGTTCATTCAAAAGAGTGTTTTCAAAAAATGTTTTAAAATATTTGTAATATTATTTTTTTATGTTTAATGATTATTTTACCATGGTTATAACATTTTACAAATTTATTTTAAATGAAATCATGTAGTCATTTTCAGTTCATGGAACTTTTCTAAATTTTTATGGTGCAGAAGGAATGCCAAGCATGTATGGACTTAACCACCATCCTGACCAACGTTTCAATGGAGATCAATTTGTATGTTAACATGTTATATTTTTATATATTTTTCTAAATTTTAATTTTTTTTAATTCAATGTATTTTAAAATAATTTTTTTCAAAATTAATTTCATGCTTTCATTAAAACTATTCAATTATTGTTTCAAGAAAAGTGTTTTCAAAATGTATTCAAAACACATATTTTCTTCTTGAAGTATTTTCAAAGAAAACAAATTTAAAAATTTCTCCAAAATTTTGTTATAATTATTCAATGATATTTTAAAATAAAACGGTTTTAAAAATTAGTTAACATTCACAAATTTTCATTCAAAACAAAGTATTTCTCCTCATTAATTTTTTAAAACAAATTGTAAGGAAATATCTTTAATAAAATAATTTTGAAATGGTTTTATAAAATTTATTTCAATGAAAAGTGATTTTTATGAAATTTATTATGTCATATTTTAACGAAATTCTCCATCTAATATGAAACACATTTTTATAATTTATTCATTAATGTCGATATGATCTAATAATACCATTCATATTCATTACCTAATTGTTTATATATTGGTGGAATGATATTTGTTACCCCATTATATATTTCATGGGATATATTATTATTAATATAGCTTATATTGAGGTTATTGTTTGATGAAATGATTATGAACTTGTATTTTTTTGTACAGGTTATTATATGATTATGAGTTTATGAAACTAGTTTTATATCATGGTTTATGATATGATTGTTTATGAATAAGTGGAAGATGTATAAATGAGTTAATTATGGGACGGGTGGGAGCTATATCTAAATAATATTCTATGCGTAACGATTTATATCTCTAGAGATAATGATGGGAAACATGTTGATGGGACTGATGGAAAATAGGAAACATGTGCATCCTTATACACTATGAGAAGTCGGGGAAACATAATACACTAATATGAGAAAGGTAATATCGATACACTATGGGAAAATGGGGACCCCAAGTCAACTATAAGAATATTGTGAAAAAATATCCTTTCTAAAGAAAATAATGAGACTGGGGATAGTGTTTTATACCACCCTGTAGTTGTAGTCCCGATGAATGACATGTTTTATTGTGGTAATGTGCCTTTACATATAGGAAATAGTGATACACATTTATGTTTTTTTCAAAATTTATATTTTGTATTCCTTTGATATTCTTAGATTTTTAATTTTACAGATTATCTTATTATCTCATGTCTTATGATGTTCCAATATTTATGACATTTTTCATTATTATTATATTTTTATGTCGAGTATGATATTCAAATATTATGGTCATGTTCACATGACCTTATGTTCATGTTATTATTCGTTAAATATATTATATACCCTAACACAATATTTGATCTGACCCATTATTATTTTTCAATTCCAATGATTATGAAAAAATATTTTAAGGAAGAGTAATAAATAGGAATATCTTTAAAGAATATGTTGATGGTCTATCACTAAAATAATCATAAATTTTCCATGTTTCCAAAGACATTATACTATTATGGTCCCAAGAATATTCTTCTGTAATGACACGAATATTAATCTAAAACGATGTAACTTCCATGTATGATAATATTGGGATTATATAGTTAGTATCAATGAATAGTTTTAGTCATCCTTTGGAAACTATGATGAGAAAAATTTAGTGTGATCCTAAGAAATATTTGTAAGGACATTTCTAAGGCTATATCTAAGGATAAGTAATATGATATGATAATGTATTGAAAAATTTCCAAGCAATATGGTAGAGGATATAGTGAGTGGTTTCTAAGAAATACACGCCCATATGGATAATAATTGTTGATGTGGCTCTGAAATAGATATACATCGAGGTAACAACCCCAAAACCACCATATTGAGAAAGTCATGATCGAGAAATAGTGCACGACATCCAGCATTGTTGTACACATAGATTCACACACTTGGTGGATATTATTATCAAATTCACAAACTATTTATAAACCAAATGATGGATTTAAAAAGAATATGATAATAAATAACCTATAATAAAATGATGGTTTCCTAGATTAAATAAATATGTGTCATTATCTATACATCCTATAAGTAATTTTTCACGATCATTAGTTTTATTATATAATAAGTGTTTCCCACACTATTATCTATAGTGATAGTCAATAGTAGGAAATAGAATGTACTAAGTTAGAATTGAGTGTTTTATATCTGTACAAAATGGGTATTATACATATTTCTTTACAAAGAGTAGATTAGATGATTGGAATGAGGATGATTTTATGGGTATTGGTTATAAATTTGAGGATAATGTGACAAAAATTACTTATGAATTGTGTGGGGTGTTTCAATATTATTTTTTGCCTTAATATTAATAAGAATGGATAGGTTATGGTTTAGGAACCTTAAAAATGATTCATATTTCAAATTCGTGTAAATGTTTTATTATAAAATAAGATGACGAATCCCGAGTAGTGTCTTAAGAATAATGATAGAATATTGAAGTGTATAAGATTTTGAATTATTATATTATGTTATATGAATCTGGAAATATATATGTGTTTTCATTATATATTTATCATTATGGATTTAAAATGATATTTTTAATGGTGATGATGACATATAAAATTTATTTCATTGAAAAGGGATTTTTTAAAATAATGGCATGTAACCCTTAATGTGTTTAGATTGGATAAAGATATGATATATATGTACAATGTTAATTGGATAATAATTATTACCCTTGAACTGGTTATTGATTTTTTCACAACATGTTATATTCCATCATATATGATGTTTACATCTTCTTGGTTTTAAGGAATATATAACATAATATGTGGAATAAGGAAGCATGTATTTTTTTTAAAATAATTTATTCAAAATAAGGTTATTACTATGGTTCAAGATAAAATATAATGACGGTATTCAGAAATTTGTAATGTGATACCCAAGAGATACCTTTCTAATATTGTGGATCAATCATAATACTATTTCATGAAATTAGTTCAAATGTTAATTAACTTCATATTTCGGAATAATTATAAGGATAACTATTTATGAAATTTTTATTTTAATATTTGGTTGATGTTTGGGAGATTAATGTAATATCTCATCACATGAAGAGTTTCACATACTGGTTAAGAATTCTAGCCAATTTTTGTTTATAGTAAGTGATGGAAAATGGGATGACTTATCTTGCAGCACACGGGATGTTAGTGAATCAGGAATTACAAATTCACCTTCCATTTTGGAGAAAGAGTTAAAGTGAAAATTGGTCAAGACATTACCAAAGGATGATATTTTAGTTATAAAATCAAATTAAATAATGTAAGTAATTTTTATAGTAGAAAATATTATTGAAATTTTTTAAAATAGTTTTGATTTTTTTCCTTTTATCATTATTTTTTATGATATCAATGACTGATTTCCTGATTCGTTACATTTTGGTTGTGTGATTGTTAAATTTATCTAGATCTCCCACTTTATTGTGATCAGGGGTCATTATCTATATCTATAATTATTTACTATTTTTGTATCATGTAAAATCTTCCCATTACTACCTATGTTTTGTAATTAGGAAACATATTTATGTTATAATATTGGTAAAATATATATTTCAAACTTTCCCTTTTAAAGGATGTTTTATAATAAATTTTTATGATATATGTTTCTATGAATGGAAAATTTAAATATAAAACTTTTAATAACCCATTAAATTTTTTAGGGGTAAATTCATTTTAAGTGGTGTATAATGTAACTCCTTGAGATTTATTGAATTATTATTTTTGGGATTAATTTAATTTTTTAAAATATTTCAATTCACACAACACTAAATATAGATTTTGTAATATGAATTCACTATGTGTAGCATGCATTACTTTAAACACAATGTTAATATTGTACCAAATGAATGACTTAGACTATATTGTAATGTAGGCAACACTATTATTTATATTTATTACACACAATACTGAGTCCCTTTGACAACCTTAATATAATGCAATGGTGAGTATTTATAAACTAAAATATACTATTAATATTGTTATATATTCCAGAATCCATTAGAATATAAGTGGAAAAAAATATTTACTAAACCATAAATATATTTTTTATATATTTATATAAAGTGAATCCTTTGGTTATAAATTATTTTAATTTAATATAATAATATTTTGAAAATAATGAAATTATATTTCTACGAAAAATATATCATTATCAACAACTTTTTTTACCTTAATTTGAAAAAAATGACATTGATAAATTTTATAGATAAAATTTATATATTATATATTTATAAAATATTTACTCTTTCCTAATCAATTTGACACGTAAAAGATATCAATAAATCCAAATTTTTAATTATATGTATGTATTTTTCGAAGGGAATTTTTTTACCAATTTATAGAGATCCCCTATTAATTATAATTATGAATCATTTATAATTTTCATATAAAAATATGAACTTAATTTTATAATTAGAAGTATCAAAATTTACTTTGGGTGAATATTTGTCATTTTTTTAAATCATTCATTTCATCATGAATAGTGAATAATAATAAATTTTAATTCAAAACTAATTTTCAAACAATTTTTTTGTATAAATAATATTTAATTAAATTTTTTTTAAAATATAATTAGTTAAATATTAAATAATTTTATCTAATTTAGTTTATTTATCCCATTTTAGAATGATATTTGATAAAAAAACATTTCAAACGTTTGTACCTTTTCTCTTTAAAAGCCGCAATTATCATCCTGTCTGTGAGATTAATTTTAAATTAATGTTCACTAATGAGGTGATGGTAATTTTATAAAATGGATTCCAATTTTTTAATAATATTAATTTATTTTTCTAGTAAATTAAAAATAGTTATTTTAAAACAATATTAATCATTGTTACTAAAATTAATTATAGTGAATAAGTGAAAATTATCTCAATAAAGGACTAAGCAATACACTAAAGGGACAAATGACCTAGAAACTTGTTCAAAATACTTTTTATGCTAACATATCCACACTATTATTTATTGTATATATTTTAAAAAGTTTTGGAGCCACTTTTGATAGTAATAATGTTGGCGTAATTCCCATTTCAAAAATTTATTAGAATGCCACTCCTCCTCCACTATAAAAATGCAATAATCCTTCAAACATATTAATATATCTACTTCCATTTCAATTATCAAAAATATTCTAAAAAAAGATCCTAAAAATCCTTCACATAATCCAAGAATCCTCTCTTTACGGATAAATCCATCTATGGAGGCCCATTGTAGAAAACCAAAATAAGTTACCAAAAGAATATGTACCATTCTTCTTCAAGATATTTTGATTTATATTTGTTATATACCCCCTGAGGGCTTCATATACATTATTTTATAATAAAAAAACTGTCACAAATATTCTCTGATTTTTTTCCCTCTTTTTTAAACTATACCATACATACACATCCATCTAATGGGTAATAAATTTACCATTCTTGTTTGTGACGAACTACCACTCTAAGAAACACTATTTTTAATTTTTCTTTCAAGACATCTCATGGTTAGTAATTATTATGGAAAATATATTTTTATGGGATATATTTATGATAGTTATTATTGTTTTATAATTATTTAACAATTATATAACACATACCTTTATTCTTTTTATTTTGTATAAAGTTGATAATTTTGTTTAGGGAAGTGTGGACTATCACATCCTCAAATAAATGTGATTTATTGACACTCTAAATAGAATATATTAATGATGTGTTTAGTGTCATTATATTATAAATATGACTAAATAGTGATACTCTAATCATATTATATATATATACTTATATTTCATTTACATTCATTCTATAAATTTTCATAAAAAACAAAAACATCATTCATAAGTACGTTCAGCATACAGTCTCTATTAACGGTGTATTTGATTTCTTATTAATAGAATATAAAACATATTATATATAGATATAAAATAAATATACATAATATTTATATAATTATTTTGATTATGTAAAAAAGTATATCATGATAAATTTAACATGATGAAGAATTATCATTCAAAAAATATACGAAAACCCAGAAGATATTACCTGGATCATAACATTAAAATGTGTTAGTGAATATAAGGATAATGTTAAGTAATAACAAAATAATATATATTAATATATGCTTTAATATGGTTCTCTGTTATACATTTAAAAAATATACTTATTATACATGAGGATTTAATGTGTATGAAGAAATTTAAGACTTATGGTATGGGAATTTCATCTCACATTTTATTGTCTTGAGATACATGTCATATTAACCACACATTTCTTCTAGGTTATTTATATAATAACCATCAAAGTATTATATGATTAATATAATTAACTTTATGTGTTTTCTATATCAATATTATGAGATTTCTTTCATTGAGTTTATTGTTCAAAAGTTACCAAATCAACTACATAATTTTGTCTCAATCCACCTTCATTGTGTCACATGACATGAAATGAAACTAAATTTATCCATGGGGTCTATAAACAGACCATTGGCTTTATATATCCTAAATATACTAATTTAAATGAAATTTTCATCTCTAAGTGATTTTAGCCATTTTTGGGTATTATGATTCATTTCAACAAAATTAGTAATAGTTCATTGCTATAATCTCTTAATTTATAGAGAATATTTATAATTATGTTTCTATTTATGAAATCATGTGATGCATCAATCAATATAACTCATGAATTTTATTCTACATAGGTAATCCATGATATCTTCCTTTATTATTTCCATTTTTTCAATTTTTTTACTTCATATAATTAAGAATGTGTTTTTAGAAAAATTTGACATCGTTTCTCCATTTGGTCGGATATATATGTACATTCAAAACAATTGTTTTTAAAAAAAGGTTTTCAATAAAGTTTTAATATTATACTATTAGGTTTTATATAATGTTTTACAAATTTCCTAACAAATTAAGAAATGATTTTAAAAGGAATCCTCTTATCATTTCCCATCAAGGGACTTTTCCATTCTATTATGCTGATAATGTAATGTTCTGAATGTACAGACATACCCGCCATCATTGCAATCATTTACTTGGATCATAAATAGAATGTATACAAGGTAATTTTTATTAAAAAAAATTTTGTTTAAAATATTCTGGATTTTTTTTGAATTTAACGTTGTTTTCTATGTAATGGTTTTCTGAATGTTTTTATGAATATAAATGTTTTTAAATTATTTTAAAATATCCTTTTAGATGCTTAAAATTTTTTATTTTCAATGAAATGAATTTCAATGATATAATTATTTATTTATAATTTTTTAAATTAATTTTCATGAAAAGGGTTTTCAAAATTAATTGAAACCTTCATTTTAATTTTTAAATTTATTTTCAATGAAAATCATTTTCAAAAAAGTTTTATTCTTTATTTATATTTTTTCAAGTCCATTTTCTTGAAAGGACTTTTGAAAATTATTTCAATCCTTATTTTTAGGTTTTCAAATAATTTACAAATAAACATGTTATTAAATTTTTTAATGATTTTTTACTGGTTTTCATATATATTTTAAAATAAAAATGATTTCCGAGAAACATTTTGTTTTGAAAAAAAAAATTCATAGAGAAAAATCTATTTTTCTCAAAAAAAAATTAAATGAAATTATAAGGATTTATTTGATAGAATTTTATTATGAAATGGTTTTATTATTATCATTATATGAAATGTTTTTTTATTGAGAAATGTTTCATATGATCTGTCAAAATACTTCTCTATCTAGGATGCCATAATTGTTTTTAGTTTATTCTTTACTGGGGACGTGATCTAGGAATACCATTCATATTAATTTTATAATCATTTATGTTTTGATGGAATGATTTTTATGAAACCTATTTTTCATACTAGATATATATTCTTTTTAACCAAGATTATCTTCATGTGTTATATTTGATGAAAGGTTTATGAAACCATTTTTTATCCACTTTTTTTATACGATTAAATTCATATGAAACCTAATTCATTTAATGGGTTATACTATTATTATTTATGATCATATGGTATATATATGTATGATATCATTATAATATGAGTTAGAACTATATCTCACTACTATTAATTTGGTAAATATTTTTTCCTCCTGGGATAATGATTGGAAACAAGTCGACATGCTTGATCCAACATGGGAAACATGTGTGTCCAGATCCACTATGGGAATATGGGGAAACCCAATCCACAATGGGAATATGGGGAATCCCAATCCACCATGGTATTCTTGGTAATCTCTATACCTTAAAATGAAAGGACTATGACTGGGGATGGTGGTGTGTCTCTTCTAGAATGTGTAGTCCTAATGAATATTCCTATTATGCTTTGGAAATGTTATGTGACATAGATGGAATGATGTTACCTATTTATGTGTTTGCCAAAAATTCTATGTATAAGGCCTTTAATATACATACTAAGTTTATGTTCTTGTTTATATTATAATTTCATGTCTTTTGAACTATGAATATTTATTCAACACGTAATTATTATGAAATTTGAAGGTATGTTATGGTATTTTGATGTTATGATCATGTTATCACAATCTTACGGTGCTGTTCTTCTTACATATTTCTTTTATCTACCCTTAATGATAATTCACGCTCACCAAATACTTATTATTCCATTACCTAGGATATTAATAAATGATTATGTATGAGTACTAATGGGTAAGATCATTAAAGAATATATTTATGATCCTTCACAAAAATAGAATAATGTGTTCTATGTTTCAGAAGACAATTAATTATTATGTTCCTCGTGTATTTACTTTTCTAATGTGATCAATATCCATATAATTTGATTCATTATATATTTATGTTAAGTAATAATGTTTATAGGTTTAGTCTTTCAATTGTAATGGTAATATGGAGTTGGATCATCAAAACACGACATCTAGTGGATAGAGAGGTGTAACTACATTAATTATGTTCAATAATAGGTAACCATGAATTTTTCTAAATTAGGGTTTTGATGCACATATAGGATTTTTAAACTCATCATTAAGGGTTTTTACGATCAAAAAAATTGAAAAATAAATTGATATAAAGAAATAATAAATAGGAATGTGTAATTCATATTGAAAAATAATTTATGATTTTGTGAAAAGGTGTTCATTTTTGAAAAATATGGAAAATGTTCTCAAATGTGACATATTAAAAGAACATGTTAGGGGTATTTTGAAAATATTTTTCCATTACAAATAATGGTGGAATATTTAAAAATGGTTTGACAATGGAAATTGTTAAAATTTTAAAATCATTTTTGTGATATGTGTGATCTTGTGAATTTGAAAATGCTAATACATTAGTTTCTAGAGAGTTCTAGAAATTGATGACTTTATTTGGTTATATAATCTCACACAAATTTAGAATTGGAGAATCAAACTAGAGGATGATACAAAGTATGTTTTTTCACTTAAGCCATAGGTGAATCAATAACTCATTCAGAGTATCATTCAGGCTTATCTATCCATGGATAGATGGAACAAAAGGGATAATCCATTGATGGTAGATCATTTTTTTCATATCAAAAATTATAATACTATAATATGAATGGGTGATTTGAAACCATAAAAATAAGAAGTCTGGATGAATAGGATTAATCAATCCATCGATTTCCTTAGTACACAAGCTGATCTTAATGTCATGTTGGCATTGTACATGCAGTATTATCTAGAAAGCAACTGCTGGGATTTCGTAGTTCAGATGAAATTGTAGAAATAAATTAAATTGGAGGATTTTTATGAATTTTTAATATAATATTTATATCATGAAACATTCATAATTTATATAATGATGTTAATTTTCCACATCACGTAATAGAATCTTTCAATGACAATGTATGTGACTAAATTTATGAATTTAGCCCATTTTTATCGTTTGATTAAGAATGTGCATCAATAAAGGAATGAATTTCTCAATTATATTAGGTTTAAAAATTTTTTTTTTGATTATTTAATTTTTTTATAATATATAATACGAATTATTTCAATATAGTGACTATTCGAGTTGATCTGGGAGTGATCCATAGGAAAATGTAAGTGCGTTGGACGCTAAATTACATGGTAAGAGTTAATTATTTGTTTTATTCTTATAATTTTATCATATTTCCTTTATTGGATTCATTCATATAATCATTTTAGGTTATATCCATGTTTTTCTATACTGATCATGATGAGATGTGGTTTTTTTGGAAATTTGAAAAAGATCTAAAAAAGGTTTTATTAGTTTCATTATTGTTTATTGATGATCATTTTTTCTTAATTTTGGCCAAATTTTGAATTGTATATGGATTAATTATCATATAATATTATTATAACATGAATGATTTGTTTTCAATTAATTTATATTAATAAAATTGATGTTAAATTAAGGGTATTTTGGGATGTAATTCTTGGCTGAATTGTTGTTTCATAAATCAATGGATTCTGATGTTTTTTTAGAAGATGGTTTTTTAAAATTACAAATACGTAATTTTAAACTGCTGTTTGAATAATGTAGGTAAATTAATTTTTAAAAACATTTATAATGATATGATATGACATGATTTTAATGAGTTGAAGTGTATTTGGCATCATGAATAGTTATGAGTGGAATGGGATGAGTAATGGTAGTGAAGTACCACAATCAAAGGGATATTGTATGGACATGAAGTTCAACCATCAATGGTATCACCAATATTTTTTAGATGTGTTTTTGATGTGTGAGGACATGTAATAGTATATTCTGATTTTCGGTATTAGTAATTGATTAATGTATTTGTTGGTGAAATATTTTTATATTTTTTAAAAGACTGTTTGATTTTTTCATTGAAATAATTATATTGTTAGATATATAATGATATAAATTAATTTTAAACTATTTTACAGAATTGTAAAAAAATTTAAATCTTAGTGGGGTGGGTTCTAAGTTATTGGGGAAATAGGAATAATTTTTTTCTCACCCCTTTTAGGGATCATTGGGGAATTGTCAAATATTTTTTCTCTAGAAATTGGTATAGTCAACATTTCTCAGTTCATTAGTGATGCATCATGATAAATTTATATTGACTTGATGATTTTTATTTGTTATCATATAGTTATATATGGAGTTTATATAATTTTATTCTTGGATCATTGTTCATTTTTTCATTTCCATTATACTCTGTCATTTTTCTTCGTTTTTTTACTCTACATTAATATAGTTTGGTTGGTTTGGTTTATCCAGAGTTGTATTTAACTGTTATAATGAATCATATATTAGTTATATGGTTGTGGTTTTATTATTTGGGTTTTTTATTCTCAATGGAAAAATAATTACCCATTTTTAATGAATCCCAATTAACATCTTTCCATCCCTTGGTGTCTTGGGGATGCCACATAAGGATTAAGAATGTCCTACCTTTCATCACAACGAAATTAGGAGGGTAGGAATGATACCAATGGTATTAAATGGAGGTTTTATGAAACCACATAATGAATTACATAATTCAATATCTATGGGAAATCATTATAATTTTTGGTAGTATGCTACATGGTTGGGTCCTAGGGACACATCTAATTTTTCATGATCTATTTATGCATTGATAGGATGATGAAAGTAGATTAATTCCCATAAAGAGAAACCAAGTCGGAATTTGTGATTATTTGAACAAAAATAATCCTCAACAAAGGAAATATAAACAAATTTATAGATAAAAAAATGTAGTGACTTAGAAATTATATGGTGTAGAGAATGTGATTTTGAAGGATAAATTTTTACCATTAGTGGTGAGAGATAAAATTTGCTTGAATTATACCATTATGAAATATTTGTTCGATATTGGTGTATCATATTCAGCAATTTATTCTTGTGTTATTGAGATTATGGTATTTCATGTTGAGATGAATTTTTTTGAAATATGAACCTTCAATTTTCCTAAGAGAATTCCTAGATTTAAGGGGAAAATATGATTATATAACTATATATGGGACATAATTCATGTGAGACTTATCTATACATGAGATAGATGCATAGTACATAATTATGTGAATGGATTAGTTGACAATGTTGAAAACTCACATCTAATATTATACTAGATGTGACAGTTTTACATCTGATGAAGGAATCAGACTTCTCTTTGGAGGTGATCAGAATGTAAAGGCCGACTTTGCTGGCTTATTAGCACCAAAAATTGGAACTATATTATACAAATTGGTAATATTAACCTTTTAATTAGTTTATGTGATCGAGTATACAAATTTTCCATCAATAGTTTTTTTCAATTTACATATGTCCTTCCCAAATCATTATCATGGTTTTAACCCACATTATAAGTGTATATTGCAATTGATCTTTATATAGAGTCCTTTCATATATGACTTTTTTTTATAATGGCTGGAATATATAGATATATAGAAACAGAATGTACAATTGTAGTGGGTGTAAAAAATGGTTCATTATATCATGATAGAATTTGTGGGTTTCACCAATCCAGTTTGTGAAAAAGGAAGAAATATCTCATTGTCTATGAGTGGATTATAATATGTTCAGCCATGTTATGATAAATAATTTCCATCCACGAACACATATTGATGATTTTTTTGATCAATTATGGGTATCCTAGTGATTTTATAAAATTAAAATACGATCAGGATATCACCAACTATAGGTTAAAAAGGATGATATTCCAAATAATGTTTTCTACATTTGATATGGACATTACAAGAATGTGGTCAAGAGTGTCAGTATTACAAACAAACCAATAGTCATTATGGAATTGATGAACTGAATATTACAATGTTATTTGGATTATTTTTGTTACTGTTTGATTATTACATATTGTTGTATTATAAGTCAAAGGAAGTGTATGAGAAATACATTATTATAGTGTTGTACATCATGTTGGATCTGCATCTATATGAAATAATTTCATTGTTTTAGGTTGGTATACATGAGTTACATTTCTATTTCTCTTTGACCTCTGAAAGATATGTGTTTTTGGAATAATAAATCATAGAGGTTGTGATATATTAAAAAACCACCAAATAATGTATTTGAGAGCTGTACATTCCTTGGTATAGCTGGTTACTATCAATGTTTTCTATGAAAATTCACGACTGGTTTCACCAATTAATTATTTGATAATGAAGGGTGTTCCATTTTAATGGAATAATGAATGTTATGACTATTTTTGATATTTGAATGTTCTACATGATCCATCACTGATCTTGATATTTTTGGAATCAAGACAAGGGTATTTGGTGTATTTTGGATTTTTAGGATATGGATTGGGATGTGTTACAGTGTAGGGATATCATTTTCTTGCTTTTGTCTTCTGGATTTTATGGATTCATGAGTAGAACTAACAAAAATATGATTTTGATTTCACTGTTGTAGTCCATTTTTGAATAAATTCTTTCCGTAACACCTTTGGGATAAATTCACGGTGTTTGCAGATCATAAGTCCTTTAAAATTGATTTCTCATAATGGGATTTGATTCCAAGATATATAATATGGATGAAGTATCCCGAAATTTTCAACATCGAATTATTTTAAACATCAGGAAAAATAAATAAAGTGGTGGATGAAATAATAATGATTATATATATCTAATTGTGGAAAGGGGGATAGATATCAGTGGAAGATTAGGTTAATGAAAGTTGACATTCACCTGGATTTTGAATATTAATGTAGTGTCATGGTTTTCATTCTGTTATCTTTTGTTCCATAATTTGTGGAGTTGATTATAGAGTCACAAGAAATTGATTTTGAAGGTGTTGATATGAGGTAAAAAGATAGTGGTAAGGAGACCATTAAGGGATGTAAACATGATGGGAGTTTAATTTTTTGGTTTAATGATTGTGTGGCCATAACTGTGGGTTTTCAAGAACAAATCATTCATTAATACCCCCCATTTAGGAAAATTTGTTCATCATATAATATATAAAATTTATAAAGAAATGAAATCATGATTTTTGTGGGTTAGCATGAAACAAAATGTGCTTCTATTAATATTTTTTTCCTCACCTATTTGTTGGTTTGGGAAGAGAAGCAACATCCAATGAAAATGTCACAGTCATTTCCTTTTCATATTTCAAAATGGGAGTAGACATCCATGGATTTTGTGATAGGTATCCCATGGATGATTCAGAAACACAATTTAATTGGGGTCATATTGGATTACCTTTCAAATTTTGAAAATTTAATTCCTATTAATGAATCTCATAATGTAGTCTAAATTCATAAAATCAATATCCATGAAGGGATAAAATGGAATAATGTTCCATATTAGATATTATTAGACGGGAATATGATGTTTATGCCTTGATTCTAGAAATCCATATACAAATCCCCTAGAGGTCAGATAACTACAAGAAATGTGTGTCATCCACATATATATAGTAAATCAAAAACTAAGATAAAAACTTTAGAATACACATGTTTGGATTATGTAAAGGTATCTAGGGGCTCAGGGGTGGAGAACATACATTTATTGGAATACTCATGTGACAGATATTTATTGGACTCAACACATATGGATCCTTTTGAAACATTTTCTGGGTTTCCTTATAATTCTATACATTTTTGGGTGGATATATGTATGACATCATTGGTGGCACCATGCCTTGTGATATAATCAATGGTGTTGATTCAATTAATCTTGAAATGGATGGAGACAAATCAATATCATAAGAAAACATGTGTGGATTATCATTGATGGTCATTATCGTTCTAGGCAAGTGATCATGTGTTTCTAAGAATATCTACAAGGATCTGTCATCATGTTTTTGGGAAGAATGGAATGTTATATCCTTGATACATAGGCCCATTTATGATATGTGAATGGGTTGGTGACAAACATATATGTTGAATTTTCCACACAGTCTAAGTTCATTGCATAATGTTATTCAAGTATCTCAAGAGAAGTAGATTCTGCGTGATCTTGACCAAGTGATTTTATCAGATTATGATATCCAGGATCGAAATTAAATATTGATACATATTCCATTATATTTCGATATTAAAGATAACTTATTACATAGGAAAACCATTGGTATAGTGATGTTTTTATGGAAGCGTGGTCAGATATTCAAGGAAACATATAAATGGGAAATGGAAATGTTCATGAAATGTACCGAAATCCATTACAGAAATTATGATGTTCTAATTTTAGGGGATTGAAAGGACAGTAATGGGGAAAATATAGAATTCCCATTTTCATTTTATGGATTTATTATCTATGTATTTTATTTATATTATGTAATTTTTTTGGATATTTTGAGGTGATTTGGATTTTTTATATTTTCTTTGGGTTCACCGTTTGATCACGATTGGTAGATTCCATGAAAAACCTACCTAGAAAATGTACAACTAAAATAGTGGGATCTAGTTTGGGGTATGGTTCAGAGCACAATTTCTCCAAACTATCTATCCACCTTTGAAAAGCATGAAATGTGGAATAGATGGGTTTTGTAGTTTTGTCACAAGCTTTGTCTAACCATGAGATCCAAAAATTGTGTGGGGAGTTTAGGGGTAGTTTCTAATGAACAGTTATAGAACAGTTTCCTAAAACTTATTCTGTAACACTAAAGTATAAAAATTTGGATAAAAAAATTATTTATCTAACATTTTACCCCTTAATGGCTCATTTTACCTAATCTTATCCAATATCAAATTCAACTCCTTCCAAATGATGGTTAGATAATTCCCCCTGATATGTGAGTGATCAATTATATATTTTAAGTGCATCAGAGGCCCAAATTCCATACTAAGAGACTATTAATGGTTGTAGACCATAGATTTTATCTTCCTACCTATATTAAATATTTTAATCTAAAAATTCAATGAAGAATCCATGTATTGAAATTCCAATTACAATGACATATGGTTGTTTTGGGTAAAGGAAAAAAGATTTAATGATTTTTGTGGAGATTAAATATAGTCTGATGATGATCTAATGTCTTGATTTTTTCCCACCATGATTTCTGAGGTATGATACCACACTATAAACATCTCTTATTTGGACATGAAGGCTTAATGACAAATTGATTTGGTTTCACAAAACTTTTGAGATAAACATGGTGTTATTAGATGTTTTTTTAAATATGGGTTTTAAAATCATGTGATTCAGATATATTTTTTAATATAGTTGTTTATAAATAAAAAAATTTTATTTTAGAAATATATTTTGGATGATGAACAGAAAATGTTTTCATAAATTATTTAAAATGGTTAGAAATTATTTTATTCAAATGAGTTTACATGATTGAGACAAAAAGGTTGTGTGTGAGATGAATGGTGAAGATAATGGTTGTGAAGTTGTACCACCAAATGTATAGATAATGAATGTGATGTTCCAAAATCAATAAATACACAAATCATGTGTTTGGGTATGATTTGTGTAACAACTCAAAATTTTGAATAAATCTTGTTTCCTAATTTTATGTGTTATTTTAATTTATTTTTATACTCAACAAAAATGTTTAATTTGATAACATGAGTATAATTAAAATGATACCATTGGTTTTTGACTGTTATATGACCATTGGTCAATATGACCACTGGAAACTAAACGTTTTGATTATTGTCTCTAAATACAAGTAATCTTGGTTAATTAATATAGAAAGAAGATTCGATGGCCTCACCCAGTAGTCTTGGATTGATCGAAGCCCATCTAACAGAACTTGGGAAGGAGGTAGCACCACTGGGCTTTGCTTTGGACCAAACCCAAGCTGAACTTCATCGTGTGAAGCTAGAACGAGGTCTCCTTCGCGAGAAGTTCACACTGATAGAAATTACTACTCGTGCAATCTTGGTCGAGCCTCCATCAGATTCTCTAACCTTAGCACACCTTACACTTAGGTCTTATGCTGGTGTGATAAGGGGCTATGTAAGGAGACCGTAACTTCCATGTGTAATCCTTTGTTTTAAATAAAAATTTGGATTTCTTCATATGATGAAGTATATTAATTTTCAAATGACCGGATAAATACAGTATGCATATTTTTGATGAATTTTAGAAAAGGTATATTTTAAAAATGTTTTTGTAAACCTTAAATAATTAATGATGTGTAATTATTTGCCAAAAATGGTCTTCTATAATTATGTTTAGTCAAAATTTAGAGTCTAATAAGATTAACATGATTTTTTATGAATAGTAAATTATGAATAGTGATTTTATGCTTAAGATTAGCAATGTGACCAAATGGATTAGTAATTTAACTCAAAGATAGTTTTAATATAATTTAGACTCATTGATTATGTAATGAGATTCAATAAAATGGGTAAATAACGGTTTCATAAATTATTAGTCAAGTATTAGTTTTTTCAGGTGAATAGTTTTTTTTAATTAAAAATTTAATTAAAAATAATTAGAAAATTATTTTTATAAAATGGACTTTATTTTTGAACTCAGAGCATCGATATTATGTTATGGTAATTTTTGGGTATTTTTCTGAAAAAAATGAAATTTTGGTGAATAGTGTATTTATTTACAAATAAAATTTAAAAATATTTAGAAAATTATTTTTATAAAAGGGAGTTCATTTTTGAAATCAGGGCCTTGATATTTGGTTAATGTGAAATTTTGGGATTTTTCTGAGAAAGTTGAATTTTCAGTGAATAGTAAAAATACATTTTTAGGGTTTCGGTATGTTTAATGACATCATAACTATGTCATGATGATGTCATGAGATATTTTAAGGGTGTTCCGGCCAAGGGTGATGAATTATTGTTTTGGGGGCCCCATGTGGCCTAACTCCATGTTAAATGCCAAGGGAGAGCACATGGTTTTCAGAAAAGCACTTGTGAGGTGTCCCTTGGCCATTAATGCCTTGTCCCCTCACTTTCCCTATAAATACCCACCCTCTCCTCCTTTATTTTTCACTCTCAACTCTCCCCCAACGATGTTATGGTCTTCTTACCTCCTAAGGAGTCCTCCCAAGGTTCCCCCAAGCACTCAAGGTCCAAACCATTGAGTTTTAAGAGTTACGTTTTAAGGTAAGAGATCCGACCTCTCTCTTTTTTTCAAGTAATCTCTTTTATGTCCTTTGTTTTATGCTCCATGTTCTTATGTTGGAGGATGTTCTTTTATACTCATCTTATTGCCCTTTTCATGTTCATATAATGATAGATCCCCTCTTACTCTCATTATTTCGTTTTATGAAGTTTTTAGTGGCGTCGTTAGGCTGCCGGAATTTTTGTAACGGATTCTTTCTCCCTTCTCAATTTTCAAGATCTATTTTCATGTAAATTATTTCAAGTTCCTTTTTATTATGTTGGCGTATGATCTCTAAATTTATCATACTGATATTTTATGATCATATGATTAGAGACCCCATTCTATCTCTTCAATTCAGTATTTTGATGTTTTTAGTGGTGCCGTTTGGCTGCTGAATTTTTATGTGGTTCTTCTCCCTTCTCATTTTGAAGTTCTACTTTCATGTCAATACATTCAAGTTCCTTTTTGTTATGTTGGGGTATGATCTCTATATCTATCATACTGGACTCTTATGTTCATATGATGAGAGACCCCATTTTATCTCTTCAATTCATTATTTTGAAGTTTTAAGTGGCGTCGTTAGGCTGCCGAATTTTTAAGTGGTTCTTCACCCTTCTCGTTTTGAAGTTCTACATTCATGTCAATTCATTCAAGTTACTTTTTGTTATGATGGGGTATGATCTCTATATCTATCATACTGGACTCTTATATTCATATGATGAGAGACCCCATTTTATCTCTTCAATTCAGTATTTTGATGTTTTAAGTGGCGCCATTAGGCTGCCGAATTTTTAAGTGGTTCTTCAACCTTCTCGTTTCAATGTTCTACTTTCATGTCAAGTCTTTCAAGTTCCTTTTAAATTATGTTGGGGAATTATCTCTATATATATCATACCGAACTCTTGTGTTCACATGATGAGAGACCCTACTTGAACTTTTCAAATAATTTTTGTTGATGTTTAAGTAACGCCGTTAGGCTGCCGAACTTTCATAAGAGAAATCTAATTTTTGTCTTCCTTCCATGTTATTCATCTCAAATGTTATGTCCCTGAAATTTCATTACCATGATCATGTATCCTACTTATTCTGTCCATCTACTGTTTTATGGGTCATTTATGAATGTTTGACCCATTTTCCCTCTTTTTTAATTTCATCTAAAACCTCGTAACATAGCCGTTATGCTGCAGAATTTCCATCTAAAAATGTCTCTCTTTTATATTATTAAGTGAATACTCAAAGCTCTTTCTTCTAAAGGGGTACTCACATATATACCACAATGTTCTATTTTAAATTCTGGGATTTACATACATGAGACCCACCTTCCTTTTCTATGGGGTTTAAAGTGACGAAAAGATCATGTCTTTAAAGCAGTTTTTAAAATGTTGTGATTATGAAATTAAACCCATTTATTTTATGCTATATGGGTTATTTATGAAATGTTTGATGATAATATATGTGGCTCACATGATAATAAAGGCATATTTAAGGGTGCGCCCTAATAGCGCTCCAATGCATTGGGTAAAGACTTAATCTCTAAAGATGGCCATTTTTAATGACGCCTTGGTGAATAACCATGGTAATTTTTAACGAGACCTTGGGGATGGACCTTGGTGAAACGAAACGATTGTCAATATTAAATGTTGTAGCCACATCTTCATGTTATGAAAAAGGTTATTTTTATTATGATATGCTTCATGGTTTCATTTTCATGCCTTAAAGTTCTTTTCACGACCTTAATGAAGTATCTCTAGTTCACATGTAAAATGTTTCACTTGTTTCCCTTACTGGGCCTTCTGCTCACCCTTTCTTTTGATGTATGTCTCCAGGTTATGAGATGCAGTAATGAACCTAGGATGAACTTAAGGAGAATCCTTTCAAGTGTTTAAGAATAATGTTTTTGTTATTCTTTTCATGTATTATGTTCCTTGTTTCCAAGAAACTAAACCTTAAAGATCCTCAGTTCCGTGTAATGAAATGAAAGTTATGTTATAAAAAGACGGGATGCTACAGTTGGTATCAAAGGATGGTTTAGTTATTTGTGGAAATTAGGATATTAAAACTCTAGGAAGAACCCTATAGAAATGTTTAAATATAAGAAATCATCCTGGTATTTTGGTGAGTATTGATTAAGGGGTTTCTAAGAAAATACATCCCTGTCTGGATACGAGCAGGTAGAGGTGGCTCTAACACAGATGTACATAGGGGTAAAACCTAAAAACACCGTTTTAAGCTAGACTCGAACAAGAACTGGTACACGACAATGGGCCTTGCTGCACTCTTGGTTACGACACTCCCGGGGGATATGCTTTGGTAAATTCCTAAGCTTAGTATGAACAATTGTTAAAGGAACAAAGATAAAAGAAAATAAAGGTTCAAATAAGAATATATGATCATGGATAACCTAGATGAGAACCATGGGGATCACAAGTTAGGGTATACTTTTCTTCTACAAGTTATCCTTATATTCTTTATGTTTCTTTTCATGATTATTAGCTAAGTATTTAAGCCCCTAATTATAGCTTCTTTTCTTAGTTAATGGCGATAAATGGAAGAACATGTCCTAACATCCAATGTGATAGGAAATGCTACGATTGCCGTATTAATACGACATAGATGATTAGGGGATTAAAAGATTATTAATATTTTGGGAGACGTTCACTATTTTGAGGACCCTATATGATCAAGGTAAATAGATTACTGCTGTATTTTCATTGAGGAGTAAGGTTGAATTATATTTTGAAGAATCAATGAATTTAAGGTGGAATTATAGTAATTTAGGTTACTTATGGAAATGATAAACCTATATTGGGTAAAATATGTTTAGGTTAGCTACTTTTGTTATAAGATGTTAGGTGTGGTTGATGTTGTTTGGAGATGAACAATGAAGTTTATTTTGGAAGAATATGTTATCAAATCCCTCTTGTATTTGGGTTTCAATCTTAGTTTGGTTTATTTTGAAGAATTTTAAGGACCGTTATTTATGGGATGGTCTATAATGAACTTTGGGTAGTACCATGGAACTTTGAATATTTTAAAAATATTTTCTCTTCCTATGGTATTCTTTCTTTTTGAAGAGTTGTTTTACCTTACCTTTTCTGTTTTTGGGATAATGTTTAAAGATAGAAGAAATAAATAGTTAAACTTTTGTGGATTATGTGATTCTCTAGAAGATGATTCTTGTGTTTTGATGAGACCAAGTAGTTTTGAATGCCCATCATTTGGCGAAATGATTAGTTTTGGTAGAAACTTATTAAAGGATGAAACTCTACATGATGGTAGGTATATTTTCTTATGTTTTTGTTCTATGTAGTAAATTAATTCTTCAAAATTATGAAAAGTAACGTAAAACAAAAAGGTTATTGGTTTACGTTTCCTACTAGGTAATCAATTACCGCTTACACACATCATAAGTTTGATATTTTCTTATGGTTAACATTCTCCTAATCATGTTCTATATCACTCTCCCTCAGAACTTGACCCTTTGTTTTTCTTCCATGTCCATGTTTTCCTATATGGAATCCTAGTGTGGGATAACTCTGGTGACCTTCGTACTTCCCTTTTTGTTCTTTTAAAGTAATAGTTTTACTGACCCCTTTTCTGATGTGGTAATTTCAATGAAATTTCAAAACCTAAATTTAAAAAATTGTGAGGACGCAATTTCTTAAGGGGGGAAGATTGTAACAACCCGAAATTTTGAATAAATCTTGTTTCCAAATTTTATGTGTTATTTTATTTTATTTTTATACTCAACAAAAATGTTTCATTTGATAACATGAGTATAATTAAAATGATACCATTGGTTTTTGACTGTTATATGACCATTGGTCAATATGACCGCTGGAAACTAAACGTTTTGATTATTGTCTCTAAATACAAGTAATCTTGGTTAATTAATAATGAAAGAAAATTTGATGGCCTCACCCAGTAGTCTTGGACCGATCGAAGCCCATCTAACAGAACTTGGGAAGGAGGTAGAACCACTGAGATTTTCTCTGGACCAAACCCAAGCTGAACTTCATCATGTGAAGCTAGAACAGGATCACCTTCACGAGAAGTTCAAACTGATAGAAATTACAACTCGTGCGATGTTGGTCGAGCCTCCCTCAGATTCTCTCACCTTAGCACACCTTACACTTAGGTCCTATGCTGGTGTGATAAGGGTCTATGTAAGGAGACCATAACTGCCTTGTGTAATCCTTTGTTTTAAATAAAAATTGGGATTTCTTCATATGATGACGTTTATGAATTTTCAAATGACCGGATAAATATAGTATGCATATTTTTTTATGAATTTTAGAAAAAGTATATTTTAAAAATGTTTTTTAAACCTTAAATAATTAAAGATGTGTAATGATTTGCAAAAAATGGTCTTCTACAATTATGTTCAATACGAAATTTAGAGTCTAATAAGAACAACTTGATTTTTGATGAATAGTAAATTATGAATAGTGATTTTACGCTTAAGATTAGTAATGTGACAAAATGGATTAGTAAATTAACTCAATGAATGTTTTAATATAATTTAGACACCTTGATTAAGAAATGCGATTCAATAAAATGGGTAAATAACAGTTTCATAAATTATTAGTCAAGTATTAGTTTTTTCGGGTGAATAGTGTTTTTTAATTAAAAATTTAATTAAAAAGAATTAGAAAATTATTTTTATAAAATGGACTTTATTTTTGAACTCAGAGCATCGATATTATGTTATGGTAATTTTTGGGGATTTTTCTGAAAAAAATGAATTTTCAGTGAATAGTGTATTTATTTCAAAATAAAATTTAGAAATATTTAAAAAATTATTTTCATAAAATGGAGTTCATTTTTGAAATTAGAGCCTTGATATTTGGTTAATGTGAAATTTTGGGATTTTTCTGAGAAAGTTGAATTTTCAGTGAATAGTAAAAAACAGTTTTAGGGTTTCGGTATGTTTAATGACATCATAACTGTGTCATGATGAGGTCATGAGATATTTTAAGGGTTTTCCGGCAAAGGGTGATGAATTATTGTTTTGGGGGACCCATGTGGCCTAACTCCATAGTAAAATGCCAAGGGAGAGCACATGGTTTTGAGAAAAGCACTTGTGAGGTGTCCCTTGGCCATTAATGCCTTGTCCCCTCACTTTCCCTATAAATACATACCCTTTAATCCTTTCTTTTTCACTCCCAACTCTCCCCCAACGATGTTCTGGTCTCCTTACCTCCCAAGGAGTCCTCCCAAGGTGCCCCCAAGACCTCAGGGTCCAAACCATTCAGTTTTAAGAGTTACGTTTTAAGGTAAGAGATGCGACCTCTCTCTTTCTTTTCAAGTAATCTCTTTTATGTCCTTTCTTTTATGCTCCATGTTCTTATGCTGGAGGATGTTATTTTATGCTCTTCTTAATTCCCTTTTCATGTTCATATAATGAGAGATCCCCTCTAACTCTTATTATTTCGTTTTATGAAGTTTTAAGTGGCGTCGTTAGGCTGCCGAAATTTTTGTAACAGATCATTTCTCCCTTCTCAATTTTCAAGATCAATTTTCATGTAAAGTATTTCAAGTTCCTTTTTATTATGTTGGGGTATGATCTCTAAATTTATCATACTGATAATTTATGATCATATGATGAGAGACCCCATTTGATCTCTTCAATTCAGTATTTTGAAGTTTTAAGTGGCACCGTTAGGTTGCCGAATTTTTAAGTTGTTCTTCACCCTTCTCGTTTTGAAGTTCTACTTTCATGTCAATTCATTCAAGTTACTTTTTGATATATTGGGGTATGATCTCTATATATATCATACTGGACTCTTTTTTTCATATGATGAGAGACCCCATTTGATCTCTTCAATTCAGTATTTTTATGTTTTAAGTGGCGCCATTAGGCTGCTGAATTTTTAATTGGTTCTTCACCCTTCTCATTTTGAAGTTCTACATTCATGTCAATTCATTCAAGTGCCTTTTTGTTATGTTGGGGTACGATCTCAATATATATCATATTGGACTCTTATTTTCATATGATGAGAGACCCCATTTGATCTCTTCAATTCAGTATTTTGAAGTTTTAAGTGGCGTCGTTAGGCTGCCGAATTTTTAAGAGGTTCTTCACCCTTCTCGTTTCAAAGTTCTACTTTATGTAAAGTCATTCAAGTTCCATTTTAATTATGTTGGGGAATTATCTCTATATCTAGCATACGGAACTCTTATGTTCACATGATGAGAGTCCCTATTTGATCTTTTCAAATCATTTTTGTTGATGTTTAAGTAACGTCGTTAGGCTGCCGAACTTTCATAAGAGAAATCTAATTTTTGTCTTCCTTCCATGTTTTTCATTTCAAATGGTATGTCCTTGAAATTTCATTACCATGATTATGTATCCTTCTTATTCTCTCCATCCACTATTTTATGTGTCATTTATGAATGTTTGACCCATTTTCCCTCTTTTTTAATTTCTTCTAAAACCTCGTAACATTGCTGTTATGCTGCAGAATTTCCGTCTCAAAATGTCTCTCTTTTATATTATTTAGTGAATACTCAAAGATATTTCTTCTAAAGGGGTATTCACATATATACCAAAATGTTCTATTTTAAATTCTCGGATTTACATACATGAGACCCACCTTCTTTTTATGTGGGTTTTAAAGTGACGTAAAGATCATGTCTTTAAAGAAGTTTTTAAAATGTTGTGATTATGAAATGAAACCCATTTATTTTATGATATATCGGTTATTTATGAAATGTTTGATGATAATATATGTGGCTCACATGATAATAAAGGAAAATTTAAGGGTGCGCCCTGATAGCGCTCCAATGCATTGTGTAAAGACTTAATCTCTATAGATGGCCATTTTTAACCACGCCATGGTGAATAACCTTGGTAATTTTTAACGACACCCTGGGAATGGACCTTGGTGAAACGAAACGATTGTCAATATTAAATGTTGTAGCCACATCTTCAAGTTATGTAAAATGTTATTTATATTATGATATGCTTCATGGTTTCATTTTCATGCCTTAAAGTTCTTTTCACGACCTTATTGAAGTATCTCTAGTTCATATGTAAAATGTTTCTCTTGTTTCCCTTACTGGGCCTTCTGCTCACCCTTTCTTTTGATGTATGTCCCCATGTTATGAGATGCAGTAATGAACCTAGGATTAACTTAAGGAGAAGCCTTTCAAGTGTTTAAGAAGAATGTTTTTTTTATTCTTTTCATGTATTATGTTCCTTGTTTCCAAGACACTAAACCTTTAAGATCCTCAGTTCCGTGTAATGAAATGAAAGTTATGTTATAAAAAGACGGGATGCTATAATTTGGATGTGTGAGGTCATGAAATAGTATATCCAAAATTATTATTTGATAATTACATAATGTGTCTTTTTATAAAATACTAAAATATAGTATTAAAAGCTTCTTGGGTTTCTATCCTTAAAAAAATTATTTGTTTGATATAAAATGATCTAAATTGTTCATAAACTATTTTATATAAAATTTATAAGTTGATATATCCATATGGAAGGAGTTGAAAATTCATTGGGGAAATCCTAATATGTTTTATAATCACAACCTTCTAAGAAAAATTAATGCATTTTCAAATATAATTTATCAATACCCAATTAAAGTAATGGTATCCCATTTTCAGAGTGATTCATCAGGATACAGTGAGAATGAATTTTGGAGTTTATTCTTAGTACATATCAGGAGACATGGATTTTATGCCTTTGGCATCATTTTTTCGTTTTTCCAATTATTACTGTAAAATTTTTTAGAGTTTGATCATTGTACATGGATATAGTTTGGTTGGATTGGTTTACCTTGATTTTTATTTCATTATAATATTTAGAAATATAGTGATTTTTATTGTGGATATCGTTGTTGGGATGTTTTATTCATAAATGGTGTATCATCTTCTAATTTATTATGTATGAATTAGAATTTATTTCCCTCCTTGTGTGTCTTAGGGATAATCCATATTTCTTAAAAATGTACCAACAACCATCTCAAGACAATAAGTATGTGTGGGGTGTTACAGTTAGAGTGATGTAAAATTATTTATAGGTAATATAAATTTTTTGGTTTTCATCTTATATGAATGTGATTATATTTTTATTTTAACTATTTTAACCTATTTAGTGTAAAATATAACTTCAAATGGAATGGATTAAATAGAATTATTTTATGTTAGGACAAGGTTATTTTTTATGAATAGTTTTATAGATATAATAATTTTGGTTAATCGGATTGATTAATTAAAGTTCAATGTAGTTTGAACTGGAGTAATGTTATTATTTTTAGGATTTTTTTCAAGTTAGGTGCTGTTTTTACTTAGTCGGGAGGGAATATATGATAATAACATATGTATATTAATAATGAATTATTTAGAAAATAAAATTTTATGTGTTTTTTTATTTAGTTATAAAATTAATTTTTTTCATGGGGTAAACATTGGGATTATGTGATTTTTAGTTGGATATAATATATATATACATTTATATATTTTTACTAAAAATGTATAAATAATTGACATATTTTGATAGTCCGGTTTTTCAATAAGGGTGGCTATACTGGGTATATTTTACCATGTTTTGATAAATTAATTTAATGATTATTAAATTCTATTTATTTTATATTCTTTCATTGTAGAGTATCTAAGAATTATTTTTTAAAGAATTATATAATATTTATAAATATTATTTATAAATGAATTATAGTTTTAAGGTATTTTTTTGTTATTAAAATTTATTCGATTTGTTTTAAATGTTGAAATATAATGGTGATGTATGAGTGATTAAATTGGTTTAAGAAAATATTTAATTCCAAAATATTATTATAATTTTAAATCATGAGTAAAATATCTTCACCAGGGGATTGAGTTAAGGTTAGAAATTAATAAAGAACATTATATTTCATTATTTATTCCAATATTTCATTAACTAGTAAAAGAAAAAAATGAATGAGGGGAAGAATTTTTTAATCATATTTATATTTGACATTTTATGGATAAAAACATTATAAATAGGTGGTTAAATTTATTTTATGATTCACAATGAAATTATTGGGGAAAAATTGTAAAAAAATTATATTAAATGAGGTTTTTTAGTAAATGGTTTTATTTCTAAAGGTGCATTGATAGGTGTTTGGTCAGAATAAGATGTAGTGTGATATAATAAGGTGTGAAAAATTTAGCACATGGTTTTCTAATTATACACCATAAAAAATAATTTTAAGAAATATGGTGTAATATCCACTATGTAGTGATGATAATGGTTTGTAATACTTGTTACAAAACATGAATTTGTTAAAAAATATTAGTTTTTCCATAAAGACACTTTTAATGACCATTTAAATCCACTTGATGAGTGATAAGAAATACAATATTTTTAAAACAGGAATTTAACATCCCAAAATAATATATTAAATTTAAATTATTCATTTTAGAACAATGAGATATAAAATAGATGATTATAATATGTGTTACTATCTAGGAAATGGATATCAACAAAAAATTCCTTTAAAATTCTAAATAAATTTGGAATTCCTTGCAATATATATTTTATGTAGGAGTAGGACATTTTAAATTCTATGTGTAAAAATAAATATATAAATATATATATTTATAATTTTTAATACAAAATAATATGGATTATAGTTTGGGTATAAATAAATATCCCAAAAATCTAATAGAGATCATAAATAAAATATTACTTTTAATGTTTTTAATTTTTTATTAATTTTTATGTTGTAATTTAATCTTATTCCTGAAAAATAATATTGCCATCATTATTTTGAGAACTAGTTGATATAATAATGGAATTAAAATATTATTATTTCAATTATATGGATACCCTAACATTATGGAATAATTAGATGGAATGAAAAGTAGTAGACAATGGTATTATATATTTTGTGTATTTAATGATCGATATAATTGAATTTTGTTTAATATGTTTTTTCATTCTATGAATCATATTTTATATTTTAAAATACTATGAATTATTCATTAATTGTTTTAATGATTACATTTTATGGAATATATTTATTTGGAATAGATAATTATATAAATATTATTTTTTATTAATTAGTAATCAAATATTCGATGGAAAATATTTTATGATATTTAAAATATTGATTAATATTTATGGTTGTATGATAGGTTTCATAGTTAGTAAAACATGAAAAATAGTAATGTGGGGTAAGGGGCGTGAGATAGTAGCCACTACATGTTTAAAAAATAATACACATTAGTTTTTATTTTATTTTATTCATATAAACAATATTTTTTCATTAAATAATGCTTTAATTGCTATAATTAATTAATTATATTTTATTAGAATATTATTATTTTATTAATTTATCTTATTGATTAATCGAGTATGGTTTTTATAATTTTTGGTTGATTCACTAAAGAAAGATTTTTAATATTAAAAAGAGGTTACTCATTAATAAAATGTGAAAATTTTTATAAAATCATATTCATTGCTCATTTTTCCCTTTTTTAGGTCACCATGAGGGAAGAAAATATGATGATACAATTTCCCCTCTCATATCATATTCTATTTCTATATTATTTTCTATGAAGCTATGCATTTAATGAAATGACATATTAATTCTTTTTTTTTCTTAGTATTTTTATTCATCTATTTCCATTGTAATGGAATATAAATTTCATTTATAGTATCTGTATTAAAATATACAATGTCTTCCATATCTTGGAGAATCCTAATAAATTCATATGAGTTTTTATAGTGTAAGTGGAAAATATATTGGGGTAAAAAAATTATATAGATGTATTGTCATTATTATATGACAATATAGTCAAAATTTTAAACATTATATCTGATTGAACCATATAATAGGGTTATTTAATTAAAAAATAATTATTTATATAATCATTTAAAGCTATGAGGTATATACCAGTGACAAAATTTATTAAATTATTATTAGAAACTGATAAAATTGGTATTTTTATACTATTTTCTTATAGTGAGTTAAATTTGTTAAATAAATTACATATTATATAATTATATTAAAAAAGTTTGGTAGATAATCAGAGTTATGTTTTTATGAATGTTACTTATCGCTTAATAATATTAATAATGACACATTTATAAATTTCATAGGTGGTTCTAATAATTTATTAAATTATTTAATAAATAGTTAAACCATAATATTTTCTGAAATAAATTGTTTTTAAGGACATAGGGAATATTTCGTGGGAATGAATTGGATTTATTAGAATATAATATTTATTAACATAATGGCTTTTCAAATTTCTATTAAATCTAATCATGACCTTATAATATTGATTTACATTAAATTATTCAATTATACAAAATATAATTAATTTTATTCCTAGTAATGGAGTATTCACAACTAATTATTTTATATTTGGTCCATAGTCTAAGAGGGACAATTATTTCATTAAATGTAATAGGATTAATTACATTATAGCAATATTGTAACAATAAAAATTATTTTTTCAGATTTGTATAAATTTATTTCCTCTTCCTATAAGAAATTTTCATCATTCTATTATTAATTTAATGTAGTATAACTAAAATCATTCATTTCCCAAGCCTTGATAATGATGAACTCATATTAGAGAAGGGTTGGAAATGTAAAATTCCCATTAAATATTTGTTTCATATCATATATTATATTTTTGGGGGATTGGTAAATTGATAATTTATTAATTGGTATGTACCTAATTTTTATGATGGGTTAGTATGAGGATTCCCCCATGTTATTAAATAGATGTAAGAAGGATTTATTAGTATCAAAATAGAGATATGTTCTTGATGATCATATTCTATAGGACCATAACCCAAGATGATGCATTTATAAAATATAATATGTTATGATATTGTTATTCATAGGTTACACGATGCACATTGCAATTAGAAGGTATCGTGCATCTGGGTAAACAAATTATTATTATATAATGATATCTAAATGTTTCTTCCAATGTTATTTGTAATATCCCAATGGTTATGTTACAATGAATAAAGAATATTTTTTTAGTTTATATAAGAAAATGGGAATTATATTGGCAGTTGAATGTTAATCAATGACGTTTAATGATATTCTAAAAAATAGTTATCATTAATATAGTGTTTCATAATAAGAAATATACTGTAGTGTAATTTTAATTGAAAGGGTTATATGAATCCCTAAAATAATATTTACTCAAACATTATATAAAATTTTATTGATTTAATTTAATTTTTTTAAAATTATTATAGATTATATATATAATTAGTTTCATTGGAGATGATTTCTTGATCTTTTCATGTGATTTGTATACCAAAATGTATGGTCTCCCTACTTCCATTATCCATCAGAACCATAGAGACTAGAAAAATGAAGGATGTGATGATGATAATACCAATGAAATGGGTGATACAGAATCCCATAGATACATTAGAGTTGGATGATTTTATTTTTTGTTCATAATGATCTTCACAAATCATGGATTGAATGTAGTTAAAATCGTCATCATTTTTAGTTGAACTATTTTTTAAATTTATTATTTTTGACTTTTTGGTTTTCAATTAAATTTTATCTTGGTATTTATGTTTTATTATTTATTTTATAGCTTTGAAAAATTAGTGGTTCATCCTTAAAGACTCATTAGTGTCTTCATATCTTATATATGATTTAGAATTCTTAAAAAAATGTTCTGAAAAAGATAAATTTTTATATCAGTTTGAAGAATTATTAATGATTTCAAATTTAATTGGAATTTCATACTACAACTCAAAATATGATATGTGATGACATAACATGTGATATATTCATGATATATGATATGGGTTATTATAAGAAGTGATTATATTTTAATTCTTCAGTTTTGATATATCATAGAATATAATATGAGATATTATACCCTGAAATATTGTTGATTCACAATTATAAAACAATGAATCTTGTTTACCATATGATATATAATATTTCATTAGATACAATACCCATTAATTATGGAATAATGACATTGTAAAGTATTGTTTATCCATGAATATTATTTATAATAAAATAAATCCATCGATTCTGATATACAATATAACATACTACATGACATACATAATATTTTTTATTTATTTAAATAATTATTTTTAAAAAATTATATCTTGATAAAAATAATGGAAAAATAATTTTTTATATTTTTATAAATTTTATAAATAAATAATTATAATAATCTTATAACTAATTAGAATATTTTAATGATATATTTAGTTAATCAATATATATAATATGAAATATTAATATGAAATAAAATTTAATTTAGATTTCATTATATATAATTTTGGTGTATCATGTTCATATAGAGAATATATATTTCATCTAAATTTTTTATAAATGAAAAATTTAGTTTAAATACTAAAGTGTTTATATTAAAATTTTGTAATATTTATCATTTAATATAAATAGACACAATTAGAAGAAATATTTGAGAAATAATTGATACCTAAATAAGAGGAGTCTTAATTCTTGATATGGTCATGGTTTAATATATAGTAAATATGCTATATTATAAATATTTACCTAATATTTGATTATTTCAAATAGATAATAGTTAAATTTAAGATATCATTTGTTTCAGTAAACTCATATATAATGGAAAAATGAGGAATTTTACATTGGAAAAAATATAATGTTTCAATGTTTATTCGATTATGGAATATCCATAATTCTTGGATAAATTATAAATTGTTTATAATTTCGTTACTTATAAATTTTTTATAAAATTTTTATATCATGTTAAGATATATGATTTATTCATTTTTTTATTATTACCTATTGTATTCAATAATATAATTGTTATGTTATCAATGGATTACCCCTTGATTTCAAATTATTAAACAACTTCTATATGTTTTCATACATACTTAATAAGAGCTAAATTATAGTTATGATAATTTTAAAATTTTATTATACATTGATATCCGATTTTTCTGAGAAATGATCATGAATTTTGAGGTTCATTATAGTAAATATTGGTTAGGTATTATAATTATGATAGAATTTAGGCCAGTCTTGAGTAATGTGTAATAGGGTAGAAGAAATTTGGGTTTCACTCCGCACTATCCTAGAGGCCAATTCCATTCCTAAAAAATAATGGGTAATCTATTTATCCCTTCAATATAACTCATATGAAGATTTTTGTACAATAATTATTCCAAGACAATAAAGTAAACTATTTCATTTAAATATTTCATTAGATAAAATTATATATGTATACATATAATTATTATATAATTTGGGTTTCTAATACATGTTATGGTATTTTTTAGAAAATACATATATATATAATTTTAAAATAATGATTTTGGGGAAGTAAAGTAATTCAAATCTAAACAATTAAAGGTATGAACACATTTAAATTCAATACATTAAATAAGAGAGTGAAATTAAATCCTCATTCAAAACAATATGTGTTAGATTCCTTAGGAAATCAAATTTTTTAGGACTCCAATCATTTAACATGGTGGGTCATGAAAATTTTATACAGTCATTGGTTATAATATTTACGGAAAACAAGTAATAATTTACCTTAGTAGAATTATATACACATTATTCCATTTTATTGGGATATAATTTTCATAGAGACCCAAATATAATTTAATATCCATATGAAAAATGTTGTGTGTGTATATATGATGTATTAGGGTAAATAGTTTTCTTCTCAACTATCCATGAGTAATATGCGATATGATTATAATGATACCAAACTGATGAAATCATTAGTTGTGGATATAATGGAAACATCATCTATAATCGTTTCTATGTAATAATTCCATATAATAGAAATATCAATAGTGGAACCTCATTTAAATGTTATGAAAACTTTAGAATCATTCTTACGAAAAATATTATTCTATGTTTTGCGGACAACATATTCCCAATACACCAAATGTTTAAGAAGTTAAAGGGATGGATATTATATTTGGTTTTAGAAATAATTAGAGGATTCACTTATAGATTAAAAATTAATTATATGAAAAAACTCCTGATCTACTATTAGTCTTTACTCAAATACTAAACGTTATTGAGTTCATCAATGATAACATGTTAAAAGAGGAGCCATTTATGGCTCGAAATAGCTATAGAATCAATTCAAAAATCTACAAAAAAAATGTTTATAAAATTTGAATTAATTCAATAATTTTTTTCCTTATTTCATAAAATTTAGAGGATATATAAGAATTAAATAACATATATATGATACTATGTCCTTAGATAACACTAATATTTAAAATATTAGGATAAAGGACAATATTTTATTTCATTAACAGATTTCCTCAATTATTAAATCCTAAAGATTTCATTGAGGAGGAAATGTCTTTCAAGAATATAAAAGCTGATTAAGAATCCTGAAGAGGTTTTATGTAACATAATAGAGAGTCTAGGTCATGTATCAATTCTATAGAATCAATTTATCAATTTTAAATGGAATATGATTAAAAAATTATTTTTAAAAAAATTATGAAAATATAAAATAGATAAATATCGTATAAAAAATTTATGGATCTTATATATTTAATTTAAATGATAGAAAGGGTTTTAATGTCAAATATTTTAATATAAAAGAATATATCACACTGGAATGGATCTAAATAAAGGGCATATATTTTCATATAACTTCTCTATTGAAATAATTGAATTTTTTATTAGCATAGTGTTTAGAAATATGTGATAATGGATTCAATACAAAGTGTATATGATTCATTTGATTCTATAACATGGTTTGAATATATGATAATGATAAATAAGATTAATGTTATATAAAAGTGATTATCCATTTTTTATTCAAATATGTTGAATATGATCCCACCACACATTTAAAGAACATTATAAATATTCATATCATTTTCATGAAATAATATAGACACATATAATACCATATATATTGTGGTGGTAAAAGGTTTATTTGTAAGATTCTCCAACTATGTGGAAATAAGTTTTGTTTCATAACACAATAGAGTTTGTGTATCATATCATGATATTAATCAAATAATATAATATATGAGACATTAGTGGGATGGAATTTTAACATATAGATGTTCATGTATAAAAAATAATGTATTATACTAGTCAAAAATAAAAAATTACAACTTTTTGTCAATTTTATTTATTTATTATTTTAATTTTGTACCATTATTTACACAAATTTTCATAGATAATATTTTTTTTGGAAACGGCACTATGAATTATGATGATGAAGAAAAAATTAATGAAATTACTATGTAGACAAAAAATATTATAATAATTGTAACAAAGGAATTTGTTTTGAAAAGGAATTTTAATATTTTATTATTGTAACACCTCAACCTGAATCACAAAATATAAGCTACTGTTCCACAAGACCATAATAATTCCAATCAATATTTCTAATATTACTGACTAGATGCAAGGGTCTAATGTGGATCAGGGGGTGACTTTAACCTCCATCAAATCTAAAAATGAAAAATAAATTATAAAACATATAATAAAATACAGTCTGAGTGTCTGGAAACCAATTATGTTGAATATGTAATAATTTCATGAAACAAAACTAAAAAGTCAAGTTCTAATATAGGGGCATTGGTCACACATAAGGTGGACCACATATACAAGAATGAAAATTAACAAATATATAAAGATTATAGACACAAAAATCCAAGACATAACTTCTCCGGATCACTAGTCATGTTGTGGGTTATCCTACTCAATGATAAAACATGGGCGTCATCCCAAGTAGTACATTAAATAAGAGTCTGCTACTCAGGTATACTTCTACCGATGAAACATAAGCAGGGTTTATGAAAGAACATAACCTTAAATAATCCATAAAATTGTTCTTTATGAAATAATTCACATTATTCAATTTCAAAGATATTTCTGGTTTATAGTTATTTATAATTATGTAATAATTCATACATAATAATCCAAAATTTTAAAAACATGACACTTCTATTTAATATAAATTTTCCTAAAATATAAAATATAAAAAATTAATCATTATTTAATTTCATGATAAATCAAAACAGCATTCATATTGACTTTACCTTTGTTATGAACCATCAATAAATCCTATAAAATACATTTAAAAACATGTAGTGACCACAAAAATCACTTTAAGGGACATTAATATACCAAAATATGTTATTCTAGTGAAAAAAATAAAAACTGATAAAATGTTCACCTTTATTAAATTATTCATGAAATTATGTAATAAATCATATCGACATGAATAATCGACTCTTTTTTGTAAATAATCCCTCAAAAACCATTATATGAAAATAAAAATCCCTTTAGATGACATGTTGAATTATAATCAAAACTCATGTTTGAAATAACTATATCTTAATTATATCCATATGAGATAATTCCATAGTTATCTATCACCTACTATAAAATGGAATAAGAAATATTAACCCATCATTAGATAGTCATAATGGCTATCTAGAGTTGTATAATATGTATCATGCTCTTCTCTTAAGATATGCTCTATTGGGATCACCAATTCATATAAACTACATTGGTCTCAGCCTCTCATCATGTATAATACTAAAATACCAAATGAAAAACATTTTTATGGTTACAATGTTCACTGAAAAAGACTTGAATTATTTTAGACTATCTAAAAAAGTGTTTCAAATATCAAAAAACACATTAACTATGAAGCTATTCATTTAATGAAATGACATATTAATTCTTTTTTTTTTCTTATTATTTTTATTCATCTATTTCCATTGTAATAGAATATAAATTTCATTTATAGTATCTGTATTAAAATATACAGTGTCTTCCATATCTTGGAGAAACCTAATATATTCATATGAGTGTTTATAGAGTGTAAGTGGAAAATATATTGGGGTAAAAAAATTATATAGATGTATTGTCATTATTATATGACAATATAGTCAAAATTTTAAACATTATATCTGATTGAACCATATAATAGGGTTATTTAATTAAAAAATAATTATTTACATAATTATTTAAAGCTATGAGGTATATACCAGTGAAAAAATTTATTAAATTATTATTAGAAACAGATAAAATTGTTATTTTTATACTATTTTCTTATAGTGAGTCAAATTTGTTAAATAAATTACATATTATATAATTATATTCAAAAATTTTGGTATATAATTAGAGTTATGTTTTTATGAATGTTACTTATCGCATAATAATATTAATAATGACACATTTATAAATTTCATAGGTGGTTTTAATAATTTATGAAATTATTTAATAAATAGTTAAATCCTAATATTTTTTGAAATAAATTGTTTTTAAGGACATAGGGAATATTTCGTAAAAAATATAATTAATTTTATTCCTAGTAATGGAGTATTCACAACTAATTATTTTATATTTGGTCCATAGTCTAAGAGGGAAAGTTATTTCATTAAATGTAATAGGATTAATTACATTATAGCAATATTGTAACATTAAAAATTATTTTTTTCAGATTTGTATAAATTTATTTCCTCTTCTTATAAGAAATTTTCATCATTCTATTATTAATTTAATGTAGTATAACTAAAATCATTCATTTACCATGCCTTGAGAATGATGAACTCATATTTGAGAAGGGTTGGAAAGTTAAAATTCCCATTAAATAATTGTTTCATATCATATATTATAATTATGGGGGATTGGTAAATTGATAATTTATTAATTGATATGTACCTAATTTTTATGATGGGTTAGTATGAGGATTCCCCCATGTGATTAAATAGATTTAAGAAGGATTTATTATTATCAAAATAGAGATATGTTCTTGATGATCATATTCTATAGGACCATAACCCAAAATGATGCATTTATAAAATATAATATGTTATGATATTGTTATTCATAGGTTACAAGATGCACATTGCAATTAGAAGGTATCGTGCATCTGGGTAAACAAATTATTATTATATAATGATATCTAAATTCTTCTTCCAATGTTATTTGTACTATCCCAATGGTTATGTTACAATGAATAAAGAATATTTTTTTAGTTTATATAAGAAAATGGGAATTATATTGGCAGTTGAATGTTAATCAATGACGTTTAATGATATTCTAAAAAATAGTTATCATTAATATAGTGTTTCATAATAAGAAATATGTTGTAGAGTAATTTTAAATAAAAGGGTTATATGAATCCTTAAAATAATATTTACTCAAAAATTATATAACATTTTATTGATTTAATTTAATTTTTTTAAAATTATTATAGATTATATATATAATTAGTTTCATTGGAGATGATTTCTTGATCTTTTCCTGTGATTTGTATACCAAAATGTATAGTCTCCCTAGTTCCATTATCCATCAGAACCATAGAGACTAGAAAAATGAAGGATGTGATGATGATAATACCAATGAAATGGGTGATACAGAATCCCATAGATACATTAGAGTTGGATGATTTTATTTTTTGTTCATAATGATCTTCACTAATCATGGATTGAGTGTAGTTAAAATCGTCATCATTTTTAGTTGAACTATTTTTTAAATTTATTATTTTTGACTTTTTGGTTTTCAATTAAATTTTATCTGGGTATTTATGTTTTATTATTTATTTTATATCTTTGAAAAAGTAGTGGTTCATCCTTAAAGACTCATTAGTTTCGTCATATCTTATATATGATTTAGAATTCTTAATAAAATGTTCTGAAAAAGATAAATATTTATATCAGTTTGAAGAATTATTAATGATTTCAAATTTAATTGGAATTTCATTCTACAACTTGAAATATGATATGTGATGACATAACATGTGATATATTCATGATATATGATATGGGTTATTATAGGAAGTGAATATATTTTTATTCTTCAGTTTTGATATATCATAGCATATAATATGAGATATTATACCCTGTAATATTGTTGATTACCAATTATAAAACAATGAATAATGTTTACCATATGATATATAATATTTCATTAGATACAATACCCATTAATTATGGAATAATGACATTGTAAAGTATTGTTTATCCATGAATATTATTTATAATAGAATAAATCCATCGATTCTGATATACAATATAACATACTACATGACATACATAATATTTTTTATTTATTTAAATAATTATTTTTAAAAAATTATATCTTGATAAAAATAATGGAAAAATGATTTTTTTATATTTTTATAAATTTTATAAATAAATAATTATAATAATCTTATAACTAATTAGAATATTTTAATGATATATTTAGTTAATCAATATATATAATATGAAATATTAATATGAAATAAAATTTAATTTAGATTTCATTATATATAATTTTGGTGTATCATGATCATATAGAGAATATATATTTCATCTAACTTTTTTATAAATGAAAAATTCAGTTTAAATATTAAAGCGTTTATATTAAAATTTTGTAATATTTATCATTTAATATAAATAGACACAATTAGATGAAATATTTGAGAAATAATTGATACCTAAATAAGAGGAGTCTTAATTCTTGATATGGTCATCGTTTAATATATAGTAAATATGCTATATTCTAAATATTTACCTAATATTTGATTATTTCAAATATATAATAGTTACATTTAAGATATCATTTGTTTCAGTAAACTCATATATAATGGAAAAATGAGGAATTTTACATTGGAAAAAATATAAAGTTTCAATGTTTTTTCGATTATGGAATATCCATAATTCTTGGATAAATTATAAATTTTTTATAATTTCTTTACTTATAAATTTTTTATAAAATTTTTATATCATGTTAAGATATATGATTTATTCATTTTTTTATTATTACCTATTGTATTCAAGAATATAATTGTTATGTTATCAATGGATTACCCCTTGATTTCAAATTATTAAACAACTTCTATAAATTTTCATACATACTTAATAATAGCTACATTATAGTTATGATAATTTTAATATTTTATTATACATTGATATCCCAGTTTTCTTAGAAATGATCATGAATTTTAAGGTTTATTATATAAAATATTGGTTAGTTATTAGAATTATGATAGAATTTAGGCCAGTCTTGATTAATTTGTAATAGGGTAGAAGAAATTTGGGTTTCACTCCACACTATCCTAGAGGCTAATTCCATTCCAAAAAATAATGGGTAATCTATTTATCCCTTCAATATAACTCATATGAAGATTTTTGTACAATAATTATTCCAAGACAATAAATTAAACTATTTCATATAAATATTTCATTATATAAAATTATATATGTATAAATATAATTATAATATAATTTGGGTTTCTAATACATGTTATTGTATTTTTTAGAAAATACATATATATATAATTTTAAAATAATGATTTTGGGGAAGTAAAGTAATTCAAAACTAAATAATTAAAGGTATGAACACATTTAAATTCAATACATTAAATAAGAGTGTGAAATTAAATCCTCATTCAAAACAATATGTGTTAGATTCCTTAGGAAATCAAATTTGTTAGGACTCCAATCATTTAACATGGTGGGTCATGAAAATTGTATACAGTCATTGGTTATAATATTTACGGAAAACAATTAATAATTTACCTTAGTAGAATTATATACACATTATTCCATTTTATTGGGATATAATTTTCATAGAGACCCAAATATAATTTGATATCCATATGAAAAATGTTCTGTGTGTATATATGATTTATTAGGGTAAATAGTTTTCTTCTCAACTATCCATGAGTAATATGCGATATGATTATAATGATACTAAACTGATGAAATCAGTAGTTGTGGATATAATGGAAACATCACTATAATGGTTTCTATGTAATAATTCCATATAATAGAAATATCAATAGTGGAGCCTCATTTAAAAGTTATGAAAACATTAGAATCATTCTTACGAAAAATATTATTCTATGTTTTGCGGACAACATCTTCCCAATACACCAAATGTTTAAGAAGTTAAAGGGATGGATATTATATTTGGTTTTAGAAATAATTAGAAGATTCACTTATAGATTAAAAATTAATTATATGAAAAAACTCCTGATCTACCATTAGTCTTTACTCAAATACTAAACGTTATTGAGTTCATCAATGATAAGAAGTTAAAAGAGGAGCCATTTATGGCTCGAAATAGCTATAGAATCAATTCAATAATCTACACAAAAAATGTTTATAAAATTTGGATTAATTCAATAATTTTTTCCCTATTGCATAAAAATTTAGAGGATATATAAGAATTAAATAACATATATATGATATTATGTGTTTAGATAACACTAATATTTAAAATATTAGGATAAAGGACAATATTTTATTTCATTAACAGATTTACTCAATTATTAAATCCTAAAGATTTCATTGAGGAGGAAATGTCTTTCAAGAATATAAAAGTTGATTAAGAATCTTGAAGAGGTTTTATGTAACATAATAGAGAGTCTAGGTCATGTATCAATTCTATAGAATCAATTTATCAATTTTAAATGGAATATGATTAAAAAATTATTTTTAAAAAAATTATGAAAATATAAAATAGATAAATATCGTATAAAAAATTGATGGATCTTATATATTTAATTTAAATGATAGAAAGGGTTTTAATGTCACATATTTTAATATAAAAGAATATATCACACCAGAATGGATCTAAATAAAGGGAATATATTTTCATATAACTTCTCTATTGAAATAATTGAATTTTTTATTAGCATAGTGTTTAGAAATATGTGATAATGGATTCAATACAAAGTGTATATGATTCATTTGATTCTATAAGTTGGTTTGAATATATGATAATGATAAATAAGATTAATGTTATATAAAAGTGATTATCCATTTTTTTATTCAAATATGTTGAATATGATCCCACCACACATTTAAAGAACTTTTTAAATATTGATATCATTTTCATGAAATAATATAGACACATATAATACCATATATATTGTTGTGGTAAAAGGTTTATTTGAAAAATTCTCCAACTATGTGGAAATAAGTTTTGTTTCATAACACAATATAGTTTGTGTATCATATCATGATATTCTACAAATAATATAATATATGAGACATTAGTGGGATGGAATTTTAACATATAGATGTTCATGTATAAAAAATAATGTATTATACTAGTCAAAAATAAAAAAATACAAATTTTTGTCAATTTTTTTTATTTATTATTTTAAAGTGTACCATTATTTACCCAAATTTTCATAGATAATATTTTTTTGGAAAAGGCACTATGATGATGATGATGAAGAAAAAATGAATGATATTACTATGTAGACAAAAAATATTATAATAATTATAACAATGGAATTTGTTTTGAAATGGAGTTTTAATATTTTATTATTGTAACACCTCAACCTGAATCACAAAAGATAAGCTACTGTTCAACAAGACCATAATAATTCCAATCAATATTTCTAATATTACTGACTAGATGCAAGGGTCTAATGTGGATCAGAGGGTGACTTTAACCTCCATCAGATCTAAAAATGAAAAATAAATTATAAAACATATAATAAAATACAGTCTGAGTGTCTGGAAACCAATTACCTTGAATATGTAATAAATTCATGAAACAAAACTAAAAAGTAAATTTCTAATACAAGGGCATTGGTCACACATAAGGTGGACCACATATACATGAATGAAAATTAACAAATATATAAATATTATAGACACAAAAATCCAAGACATAACTTCTCCTGATCACTAGTCATGTTGTGGGTTATCCTACTCAATGATAAAACATGGGCGTCATCCCAAGTGGTACATTAAATAAGAGTCTGCTACTTAGGTACACTTCTACCGATGAAACATAAGCAGGGTTTATGAAAGAACATAACCTTAAATAATCCATAAAATTGTTCTTTATGAAATAAATCACATTATTAAATTTCAATGATATTTCTGGTTTATAGTTATTTATAATTATGTAATAATTCATACATAATAATCCAAAATTTTAAAAACATGACACTTCTATTTAATATAAATTTTCCTAAAACATAAAATATAAAAAATTAATCATTATTTAATTTCATGATAAATCAACACAACATTCATATTGACTTTACCTTTGTTATGAACCATCAATAAATCCTATAAAATACATTTAAAAACATGTAGTGACCACAAAAATCACTTTAAAGGACATTAATATACCAAAATATGTTATTCTAGTGAAAAAAATAAAAACTGATAAAATGTTCACCTTTATTAAATTATTCACGATATTATGTAATAAATCATATCTACATGAATAATTGACTCCTTTTTTGTAAAGAATCCCTCAAAAAACCATTATATGAAAATAAAAACCCCTTTAGATGACATGTTGAATTATAATCAAAACTCATGTTTGAAATAACTAGATCTTAATTAAATCCATATGAGATAATTCCATAGTTATCTATCACCTACTATACAATGGAATAAGAAATATTAACCCATCATTAGATAGTCATAATGGCTATATAGAGTTGTATAATATGTATCATGCTCTTCTTTTCAGATATTCTCTATTGGGATCACCAATTCATATAAACTACATTGGTCTCAGCCTCTCATCATGTATAATACTAAAATACCAAATGAAGAACATTTTTATGGTTACAATGTTCACTGAAAAAGACTTGAATTATTTTAAACCATCTAAAAAAGTGTTTCAAATATCAAAAAACACATTAACTATTACAAAAAAATCATTTAACAACGCTGGTCATCATCATCCATAAAAAATAGAACTGATAAGGGGAAAAACTATTATTTCTTTTCTTTAGAACAGATAGAAGGTACCCTTTATCTGGGCATTATTTTTAGCACACATAAAGAGCATCCTTTTCGATCATTTAATTTGTAGGGATAATAATGGAATTGAATAAATATTAAATAATAAAGCAAATAAAAATTAAACATTAGTCATTTTTAAAATTTGATAAAAACTAATTAACTATATTATTATTGATAAAAATCAATAAATTTAATATAATAAATATATATTATAATTACTAATAAATTTTATATTTTAAATATATAGATATTTAAAATGGAATAATTAAATAAATACAAACCAGTAGTGATTACATTCATAAAATTATTAAAAACATTTTAATTGACTATATTTTTATAAAAATGAATAAATTTAATATAAATTATATTTATTATAAATATTAATAAATCATATATATTATATATATAAATATATATGGAGTTTAATGCTTGAAAGTCACTAACTAAAAATGATGGGATCTAGAGTTTTGAGGTCATAGTGATTAATCTGGACAATTTTTCTTGATCCCAAGTATGTTTACAACTATAATTAGATATTAATATATGTTGTCGATTCTTAGGCAAGGGATGGAGATCTAGTATTGATGAGTCTAAAGGTGATTGGTGCATCCATTATGAGAGATTAGATACTGTCTAAGATTCATGGGGTCAATGATATGAGTACATGGATCTCACTAACTCGAAGGAAGAACCGATCAATAAGTTGTTTGTGAATACTAATGTGTATATATTTTCCCCAAAACATGACATATAACATTTTTCTATAAGAAATTGAATCTCAGAAAATAGAACTTTTTATTTTTTGATGCAAAAAAATATGATTTTGGAGGAATGTATCAAATATTTTCATCACTCGATTATTTATTAGATAACTCAGTTGATGTAAAAGACCACATGTAAGATTTATATTATTTAAAAGAGGATAATCCAGGTAAGGGGATTTGATTATTGGAGGTTAAAAAATTGGTATGTTTCTTTTCAATATTTTACCTCTAGGGAGATAATGATGAAATCCTAGAGCATTTGTTTGTTTTTTGTTAAACAATGTTTTTTAGAACTCAAGAAATTGAACCATTGATCAATATTGAATATTTAAATTAAAAGGGGATTATTGGTATTGTTTAATCCTTCAATTTAATTTTTTCTTATATAACCCAAATTTTGGAATATTGGTTTTGTATTTGGAATTCACATCATGTTTGATAAAGAAACCGATTGTGCCTCATATTGTCAATTTTCACGAGTCATTGTTTTGGTTAACCTATACACAAGTCCTGTTGAATGTTTATGATTCTTTCTTTTTATTTCATGATTGATCGTACATTGTAATTTTAAATATTTCTTTATTTTAAAAGAACATGTCGTCGAATAGGTCACTCGGTTGAAATCTGTTGAAGGAATATCAAGTCTAAAAATTCTATTAAATAATTTCACCTAATTGATAGTTGTAAATTCAAAGAGAATGGTAATATTAATGGGGATACAAAAATTATGGATTCAACAAAACCTCCTTTAGAAAAGCCGTATACTAGTTCTGGAGATAATAGTGGAATTTCTGTTAATCATTCCATGAAGGCCCTCAACAATGGGCTTCCAAGTAAGGTTTCAACACTGGATGTTGCATATGAGGCATGGGATATGGTAATGAATTAATCCTGTGAAATTTTTATTAATTATGTCATATCATCTATGAACTAATTTAAGTATCTGGACTGGTCTTATGACTTGTGATTAGATTCTCTAGATGATATAATGGAGAAAAATTAGTTTTTTATTAAACACAATTTCTTTTATATGGTGTAATCAATTAGTAATCTATAATTTGATTATTATTTTTTATGAAGGAAGTCAACAGAAATAATTTACATAAAACAGGTGTATAAGGAAAAATGATGGAAAATATTCTTCCTCTTATTTGCAGGTTTCACACAAGAACATTCAGGTAGAAGCTTCTCATTGTGAGGATCCTTTTGGGAAATTTCATTCATTCATGACTAGTATGGGGATTGGACTATTAATGATGAGACATTTACCTATGATGATCCAATTGAACAAGACATGATTATTGATGACTTATAATGTTAGGTTTCAATGGAGGTTAATGACGTTGATGTGGAACATGAATCACATGGTGTGAAAGATGACTCATCAGAAAAAAAAATATAACTGTGGCGATTCTTGGAAAGATCCTAAAAAATGGAGTAGAGGTGGGCACTTTGTCGGTCAGAGTGGATCCGTAGGAAAATTTGGTAGGCCTAAAAAAGTTGATTATGCGGTTTTCCTATTTTTTTATGGTGCTGATATATGTATCATCTCATTATCTTAAAAATCCATCGTCTCTTTGTACATTTATTTTATTTTATAAAAATTGGGTCCATGGGTTTAACCAATGGGTCATACTATTCATGTAATATATATGTATATATATATATAATATTTAATGAATATGATTTATATAATAAAAAATATTCATTATTTACCCACAATAAGACATATATTTTGTGAATAATGGCTTATAATTAAAACTAATCATTAATTGAAAATAAATAATAATTGCATTAGGTAGTATACATAATTTAATATCATTTTATTTTTTAATATAACATATATAAAACAGGTGTCATATTTATTTTATGTTCACAAAAATATCTAATTCAGTTTTATTTACAAAGCATGCACTAATATATTTACCAAATTAATGTAATATTATATAGATACACATTCACCTTATATTTATGTAACATTTTCAAATTTTAGTATTCATTTAATAATTTCACTGTGGCATGATATATTTAATATGTTATTCCATTAAACAGTAAATTTGAATTACTTATTTTTAATTTTATTGTGGTTATGTATTAATACATTTTTAATATTTTATATTTTTTTGGGATTTAATCATTTTAAAGAATTAATTTATATATTTTAATTTAAAAAAATTTAGTAGTTTCAATATATAGATATATTTATTTCAATTTCTATCCATATTATTTAATAATTAAAATTTATTTAATAAAAAATATCCATTTGTCAATATTTTAATGTGTATTCATTTTTAATTATTCAATTACACTCATTTCAAGGTACATCTATTTAGGACTATATATTCATTAATAATGTAACAATTATATTTAAAAATATGTATAAATAAATATAATTATAAATTCATCTATCATAAATTATAATTAAAAAAATAATTTTCTAAAAAGTGTTTATAAAATTAAAAATAACTAATATATATTTATATATTTATAATATTATAATAAATTAATTTAAATAATATAATATTTACTATATATATTCATATATTTGTATTTATATTTATATTTATTATATATATATATATTAATATATAATGATATAAATATATAGATATATAAATATAATTTGTTTTAAAATTATTTATAAAAATATATATATATTCATATTAATAAAAAAATTAAATATATTTAAATAATAATTAAATAATATTAAATATATCTAAATAATGAATATATTTAACTAATTTATATTTATTTTTTTATATTTTTTAATTATATAGATATATTTATATAAATATATAATGATATAATTATTTTGTTAATTATTGAAATATAATAAATATATTTAAATAAAATATATATTTACTATATTTTTATACATATATATTCATTTACTATATATATATATTTATATAAATATATATAATAATATATGTATATTTTTGATTTTTAATAAACATTTATAGTCATTTAATAAAAGTATATATATAAATTCAAATAAATAATTATATATTTAAATATTTATAAAATTATAATAAATATATATATTTATATAAAAAATACATAATTTTTTAATTACAATTCTAGTTATAAATCCATTATTAGTAGTAACGATTTAATGATGTTAAATATTGATTTTATCTGCACTTATTTAACACTGATATATATTACTTTTATTATTGGTTGTTAATTTGGCAATGATTTAAGGGTTCATTATCAATGATTTTTTATAAGTGGTGATAAATATATCCCATATTTATTTAATTACCCTAACAATGATTGTATAAGTTTTGATTTCTAAAGCTATCCATAAAAGCCACCTCCCACCATCACTCCTCCATTTCGAATCCAGCCTCAAGTCAAGTCTCGAATGAATCTATGGGTAGAATCAGATTCCCCAATGATCAAGGCTATATGAATCAATTATTCAAATGAATCTAGAAATTCATAAGTGATATCTCTATTTAAATCTCAATAATAAATTCTTCAATAATACAAATATTTAATTTTATCCTTGTCCCCACTCTTTTTTCAGGATTAGAGTTATATTTTCCATTCTTTTAATCATTATATCTTATCATTAATCATATATTTCTTTTTAATTTTTTGAATTCTTTTCACCTATATGTGACTTCTTTGTCACTACTACCATTAGAAATACAACATATATTTCTAATCATTTCAGTTCTATTTTAGATGTACAAATATAGTTTCAATCTCTGTGGATGATACTTCATCTCAGACATTGTACTACTAAAAATATCATTCCATTGTGTCATTATAAATTGTATTTTTTGTTACAAAATATACAATTTACAATTTCGTATTTCATAAAATAAAATTAAATGACTCAGAAATAATTGTTTATTATTATGAACCACATGCTATGTAGTTTTTTTGAGATCAATAATCATGATGTTTTCATGTGACTATGTCAATTGGTTGCGAATCATTTTTAGAAAAAAATGTTATTCAATTTCTACCCGAAACCATGGATTTAGTGGATAGACCATTATATTTTTTTATTAACCAATTATTCAATAATTTATGATTCCAACATTTAGTGCACTTGAAAACAGTTTTAATACAGAATTTATATCAAAAAATAAATGATAAATTTCTGTTTTGATGTATATATATATGATTATATGATTTAAGGATTTTAATTTTTTGAGAATGATTAATTTTAATACAAGAGTCCTTCGTGGAATATTGTTGGGAATGATCATTATTTTTACTCTTTGGGAGGAAAGTAATTATATTTCTTCTAGATTCACTAAATTCATAGAAATCTAAAATCATTTCAAATTTATAATGAATTTATCATTCTCTTCTATTTTTATTTTGGATTTAGATTAGATTTTTATCGCTATAATAATATATCAGATATCCCAGTTTATTCATTGATAAGAATATAAACATCTTGAATATTTTTTCCTATAATCTCTAGTTTATTATCATTAATAAGAATCATAGGTTTTAATTTTTGTGTTATATCCTAAAAATGTTCCCTTTAATCTTCCCTTTTATGAATTCTATTGAGACACAATGATTTATAAAATTGGTGAATAATTCATTGAATTAAAAAGTTATTATCTTTGTTTTTTCCACTTATTTTGAGAGAATAAAAACAATTTATACACATTCATTTAAAAACATCTTCATTAAATTATTTTCATCATCATAGTACGTTATCTCATTATAAATATTTCTAAAACTTCTAATTAATAGTTATTATGTCATTGGAAATTTTCATTAGTGTGTTAATCAAATAAAATTTAGGTTTTTCATATTAATCCATGTAAATCTATTTCGTAAAATTCCAATTTTAATATACTATTTTTTAAAATCTATTAATGAAACAACAAATTAAATATCAAATTTTGAGGGAAAAAATATCCTTATTGTCCTCATTAGAACAATATATATATATTAATCATAATTAAAAATCCATTTAATTTTTTCAAAACATTTCATTTCAAATAATGATTTAATAACATTAATGTTATCATTTGAGTCGTATATTCTTTATAATTAAAATTTACAACCAATATGATTTGAACATTTCAGAATATTTGTAACGATGAAAGAATTATTTCCCATAATAAAATCTATTAAATTAATATATTATCATTTGTAGAGAACAATATATATTTAAGAAAAATACTTTTATATAACTTATGAACATCATCTATGGTCATCCACCTAAGATTGTTTTTCATAATATTATCATGTTGATCTCTATATATATGAAAAATGAGAAATTTGATATATATAAAATCTTGAGATGTATGTTTTTTATTTCTAGTTCTTGTACTTCATCTAGGTTTAACTCAATAATCAACTTTATAATCTTCCAATATATCATCAAAAGATGAAACACTGGACATATAACTATGATGAACAACTTTATATTAATTTTCCGTTTGAAATTTATTCATAAAAATCATAAAACTCAAGAATAAAAAATGAAATTATCATCTATGTCCATTATTATATTGGATTACTAATTATTTCCTATCGTAGAAACAATTATTTAATTGTTTTAGCTTAAATTTTAGTTTATTTAGGAATATAAACCCAAAAAAATTCTAAGCACCCCCATTATTTAAGATAACAGTTTTTGGGTTGCAGCCCCATCAACATCATATCCCGAAAAGTTATTATTGAAATTTTTAGCCTTATATCATCCTCCATATCTTCTATGTTTTGGAACTACTATGAGTTTTAGTCATCCAAAATGTTCACCAATAACCAGTATATGAATACCTTTTTATAGTAGTGAAAGAGACAATGTTGGATAACCAAGAAACGTGGGGGATGAGCAAGAAAAAAATGAAATAGTAATTGTTTGGGAGATGAAACAGATAAGGATTATAGTTTTATATAAAACTAAACATTCGATAAATTCAGAGGATAAAACCAATCATTATGGAGTTATTGATTTCTTAAATTCAATTTCATGTTCCATAAATTAATACTAAAATTATTTGAATAAATCAAATGTTGTGTTCCCCTTATTATAATTATTTATAACATTCACCGTTGATAATTATTATCTTATGTGTAATTATGTACTCAGTGTATAGAATGAATATTTTATTGACCTAATAATATGGATATTAATCAATGATGGACTCAGTATAATCATTTTACAACAGAGTATGAATGTGGTGTTAAAAAGGTCATGTTTTCAAAAGAGCATGTATAAGACGCTTCTCAAAACATTTTTATAGGTTTATGTCCATGTTATTCATGAAAAATCAGTCTATAAGGGTTGGAATAACATTTTATTTATCCTAAAACAAATTATAGCTATACATATTGGACTAATCCTATGGAAAATTGAACGTGCATAGAAATTGGTATGATATTGTCGTTTATGGATCATTTTATTTGAATACGAGGGTAAAATACAGGAGATATTTCATAGAAGGAATTCAAATGGAAATCAAATAAGACCTTTGTGATTGTAAAAAAAATTGTGAAGTTAAATAGATGTTTTTATAGATCATTGTATACTAGTTGTATTAAATACACAACACTGTCAGATGTATTACAGTAATATAATTAGGATTCTAGTTGTGGATCGTGTGAGACCAGAAATATAGAACTACATGGTCTTCTTAATGAAATTATTCCATAAAAAAATTAATGTCCATTTGGAACATAGGACGCTAAAAAATGTTATAATAAATGGGAAGGACCTCTAAAAAATACATTTTTTCCAAATAATTTCAACTATTTCTCAATAACCATGAATCACTTAGAAAAATCCATAAGGGTTGTGCAGATCCATGAATGTAAAATGAATTAAGTCCTTCAAAATATGTGTGATGCATTCATTTCATTACACAGTTTTGATGACTATATAGATATCAGTAAACAACGAGACAATAAACATAGATTTCCAAACTAATACTTGATAAATGAAACCGTTGTCATATATAAGATTATGCATTGTAAAATAAAGATGATTATGAGTATCCTGAATTTTTAAATAATATAATAATGAATTTTCATGAATTATTTATAGAAGGAATCAAAAACTTTTATGTATAGAGTGGTACTCATAGTATATGGAATATATTGTTTGTAAATTATATCATTCTTCTATTATTATTATTGAAGAAAAAATATAATATTTTTTATATGATTATATATAGAACAGTGAAACCCATTAATGATATTGATTTCTTTTTGGATACATTGATCATTGATATTAAATAAATTTGGGATACATGTGTTTTAATTTATGATGCACATAAAAGTAATGAAATCACATTGAGGTCAATGTTGTATGGGACAATAAAGGACACTTGAACTTATGGAAATTTATCAGGATAGATCATTAAAATAAATTTTCTTGCCCTGATTGGGAAGAGTGAACATACTCAATTTAGTGGAAACATTCGTCTAGGATTACGATTTTAGGAATTCAAAATTTTAAACCCCATTATCATTAAAACTAATCTTTGACAACATAATTCAATCGGAATTTAAAAGAATTTAGAATGAATTCCCCATTAATGGGTGATCAAATATATGATAATGCCAAATATGGTGAAAATATTTTTACTAAACCATTTCCCAAAAAATATGTATCCATGATTGAAGATTGGATTAATTTTATTTAAATTATTTTATTTAAATTTTTTGTTTTTCGTACATTATCTTGATTTCATTCGTGTATAAAAACTGTATTTGATTGTGTTATTCGAATTTTACTAAATTTTCCTTCAAAATTAAATATGTTATCTTGTGTATAATTTACAGGATCTACATGGGGATAATGGAAGAGATGGCACTAGTGATGGGTAAATGGTAAAATTTACTTTTTCGTATTAGACTACAGTATATCAAGACAAGAAGAATTACATTTTTTTCATTTTTCATAATATTTTAAATTTTTTATTGGTGTGTTATTAAAATATCAATAATTTTATGGAAATGACTAATTTTATGTGATTGAGACTTAAATTAGACAAATTCAATGCATTGATAAATGATTTTAAATTTGATTATTTACATTCCTTCATACCCAAAAATTTATGAAATACATTAGCCAACCACAACATATTTTTCAAAAAATTATTCAGTAATGGTATATCCCATAGAACCTTCAAATAATGAATACAATGGTTATCGTTGTATTATGTCAATTATTTATGTTATCTTGATTATCATTATTTAGAGTAATTTTCCACTTGATGGTTTAGATGGATGGGGAGGTTGAACTATATAGTATTTTCGATTACAGATACATATACCCTATTGAATTTTATATGATGATTTTTAAGGGGTATGTCATGAATCGATGTCAACCAGTAGGTTATATTGTGTAATGATGTATTGTTGAAGAATTTGTTGAATTTATTACTGATTACCAACTGTATGTTGAAAAAAAAACAATCTTCAAATGTATCATGTTAGTAGAATCTTTATGGTAGTATGTATTTGAAGAAGTTAAATTGATACAATTATATATATTAATATGTAGAAATTATATAGTTAAATTTGACATAATAGTGAATATGTTGATCTCTATATTGAATTCATCAAATAAATTAATAGAGATTTTAATCCATCAAGGAATGATGGTTGGATATCAAATAAAAATAATAAACATTTTATAGGATTTTTTAGAGATCGAATTTATAAGGAGCTATATCAAAATATTAAATAAATTTTTGAATGACTTCATTGGAAATCATGGGGACTGAATTCAAATTTTATATGTTATAATGATTTTGTAATAAACGACCATATTTTCAATAAAAATTAACATGATGATTTGTGTATGATGAAAAATAGTGGAGTTATACATGTGGCAGAAGAAATAGTCATATCTGGTTCTAAGGATTGAAATAAAATTTAGGAAAATAAATTATATTTTGAAATTATGAAAAAGATATATGAGTAGGGTTATAATAAATTTTTACATCTGATTTTAGGATGAAAATGGGTTGACAATAGGAGTCAAGTGAAATATAGTGAAATGATCTTTAGGAAGGTAATTTTTAGTATGGGAAGAGGGAACATGATCTATTTATAATGGAATCACTAGAAATGAAAGAATATTATATCTCAGATCATATAAACAAGAATTGGTCTATTATCCTATTAGAAACTAAAACAACTGTCATGTAAGATGAAAATTCAATTGAGGATAACGGTTTAATTGGGAGATTATAATCATATAATTGAAATAAAAATTTAGAAAAGGTATTTAACATTAGAGGGAACCAAAAAGTGAGGATTTTATTCTTAATAAAGGATCCCATTCATTAAAATGTTTTAAAAACATAAATAGAGTTCAATGATTAGGTAAATGTTTTTCTATATATAATACATTTTCACCAAAATATTATTTTTTATCTTCTTCATTAAAATATTCTAAATTAATGGTAAAACTATTCATGTGGAAAATGTCTTATGCACATGATGATGAAACCAATCACATATAATAATAGACTATAATGAAGGAAATCATTTGGGATAAAATAATAGAATTTTTGGGATATTATTAATATATTTTATAGAAAATCATAAAATGAAATATTGATTTATGTTTCATTATTCCATTAATATTTCCTTTTTTAGAATATTTATTTCCATCTTTAATTCTGTTATTCATAAAAACAACTATAAACTTCTTCCCCCTCAAACACATTTCACCCCTATGGTGTTGATAATTATCACTTTCCTTCAACATCCCTCCACTAAAATTGAAGGAAGATAAAAGTTGTTGAATAATCTTAATAATAGAGGATTTCTTAACATTTTAGTAGAAATATTCTCCCGAAAAATTAATGAATTTATTATTATTTATTCTTAATATATCTATATTTAGTAATACTCACCGAAGAATGTTTTTCATATATATATGTATTATTATATTCATGTTGGGGTGTCTTATTCAAAGATGCTCATGTTTATTACATATTGGGCTTAATGTTTTATTATGAGATATTAAAAATGGAAATATTTCAGGAATTTATTCAATGATCATGAAAATGTGTATTCATATTACCTATTTAATTAATTTTTTCATAATTTTTACTTATATTTGTATGCTGATTTCCTTGTCCTTTTTATCAAATAATTATTTCATTTTTTCTCGTATCTTGTGTGATGTCCTATTTTTTATAAACTATGTGCAACATGCCAAAAAATAGATAACATATTACATTCTACTAATATTATTACGCTTTTTATTTCCATACTTAGTCAAACTTCCAACAATACAAATTGAGTCACTATTCCTAGAAAAAAATATTTGAATAAGAGGATTGGCTAAATATGATGCTTTTGATAAATGTTTTCCTAAATAAAGGAATCAAAAAAATGTTTGTATTTATAATATAGATTTTTTTGATACATTCAGACTTGTAAGAATCATTTACACCATAATTTGACATATGGAGTGACTAGAACGAGTCAATGTACGTGTTTTATATTTTTTGACATTAATATATGTGAAAATGGAAACTAACATAATAAAAAAATGAAATCACATTCAAAATATTTTTAGAATTTATGAAAATAGTCATTATGTAATTTTTGACATGGAGTAATCAGCTGCGCCTCAAAATGATACATTATGGTCCCAACATGAGTAATTGTTTATGTAAAAACATTAAAATTGAAAATTTAGTTTCACATGAGTAACTATTAGAAAATAAAAAAAATAACTCATATATTGTTACCAATTTAGTAAAATGATTCATAATTTATTTATGACCTGTATGAATAATTACCATGTTAAAATGATACATGTTGTGACTGGTATGTCTCAAAGGGTGTGATTCTCTTTTAAAATAATATTTTTGATAAAAAGAGATGTGACATACTCAAAACGAAAAAAACTAATTCAAAATATTTTGTTATATTATGAAAATAATAAAAATATCATTTATAATGTGATGGAAATTGAAGGACCTCAATATGACACATGATGTGACTGGTATTTCTCCATGACTATCTTTTTATATAAAATTGAATTTAACTTTAGTAAAAAGAAAACTAAAATACGGGAAACCAATAAAACACAGTCATATTGTTTGATATATTATAAAAATGATCTCTCAATTTTTTTAAATTTTGTATTTAAAAACATGATAATCTGATTCATGAAGTTCCCTAGATAACTCAAATTATTTCTTATCATATTAAAATTGATGTTTTCGTTTAAAAGTTTTCGCTGACCAAAAATTAAACTAACATGCTTGGATAGACTTTATAATTTAGAAAAATTACTTATATATACTCTTATGTGGAGGAATCAGTCTAAAATCAAACCATCTCACAATGTAACAGATGTGAATCAATGTACGAGATTCTTCTTTGAAATGAAAATTTAGAAGAAAAGTAATCTAACACACTAAAATCATAGTGAACTCATTATGAATGTTTTTATAATTTATGAATATGAAACAAATATAATTCATTAGTTTTATAAATCATTCACATCTATATTTAATGAATCGTGTGACCTGTATGACTGTACGTGAGTCTTTATTTGAAATTTATGTTAATTTTATTAAAATAATGAAAAATGTCATAATCAACTCAATGAAAACACATTAATACTAATATAAAACACTAGGTAAATAATCTATAAATTATTAGTATTTTATAGAAATCACCCTCTCTTTAATCAGAGGAACAACATGCTCAATATGACTCAAAGAATCTTCCATAACATTAAAATAGGCAATTTAGATTAAAATTGTCACTGTCGGAAAACCAACAAAAAAATTCTTGGAATTTCCTGATTATCTCATAGAATGATTCACTAAATTTTTTGATGTGTATGAATTTGTATCACATTATACCAAAACATGGTGTGACCAGAATGACTCAGATTATGAGTTTCCATCTTAAAATTACATTTTAGTAAACAAGATATGTAAATATATCAATTCCTAGAAAACACATTCATATTAAATTGATATAATAGTTAAGTGATATTTACATAATTTGGGATATTTATATTTCCTTTGATCCTCAATATGATGCATGATGAGATATATATTAATCCACATGAGTGTTTTTATTTATAATTGATATTAATTTAAGTAGAAAAGACATCTAACATTGTCAAAATTGAGAGAAAACATTCAACTTTTTTATATACATTATTAAAAATATCCATAAGTTATTTTTGACTACTAGTAATAATAATCACCAAAATCAGATACAAAATGTGCCCAATATGACTACAATTTTCCATTATAAGTTTTAAATTTTCATTTCAGTCAAAAATTTCAACTCACCTAAAAATAAAAAAATCAATTGTATTTCCTTGATAATTAAGGGAAAAAATCAATAATTCATTTTGGACATGTATGATTTAATATGACATCAATACAAGAAATTATGTTAACGATATGACTCAATGTTCTTGTTTCTAGTTTAAAATAATATTTTAGTTAAAATAGATAAATGAAATACTCAAAACCATTTAAATATGTTCATATTGATTTTATACATTACTTGAATAATTAGAAAATTATTTGGGATGATTAGTAATCATTCAAAACAAAAACAATTTCATATTTTGAATAGTATGACTCATATTATCTTTTTATTTAAAATTGGAAAACAATTTAGTAAAAATGTCAACTAACATAATCAAAACTATGAAAACACATTCATATTGTTTTGATAGTTTAGTAACATGATCCATATTTCATTTATTATGTTTATAAATCCTCTAGAACACAATATTATACATTATGTTCCTAGTATGACTCGATGTGTTTGCTTCCAATTTGATTTTGATATTTTAGTTGAAAATGTGTCACCAAATAAAAACTGAGAAACCGCATCAATATTGTATTAATTAATTATGAAAAAAATATATAAATAATTTCTAAATTTTTTCATTATTCTCAAATAAAACTGACACCTGATGTGACTGATATGGCATAAGGTGTGTGTTTCCAGTTTAAAAAGGCATTTTTTTTAAAAATAAATCGGACACAATCATAACTGAGAAGACACATTTGGATTATTTTGATACATTAGTAAAATGGACCATAATTATTTTGTGAAACGTACCAGTTATCACCAACAAAATAAGATTCATGGTGTTATATGTATGACACCATGTTCATCTTTTTAATAAATATTGAAATTACATTTAGTTAAAAAGAAAATAGACATACTCAAAACTAAGAAAATCAATTTGGATTATTTTGATACGTTTGTAATGTGATCCAAAATCCATTTTTTATGTGTGAGGATCATATGTAGTTCAATATGGGACACGATGTTCTAGATATGAAGGACAAATTCTATTTCTTATAAATCTGGTATTTTAGTTTAAAAAGTTTCATGCATGAATAAAGGAGAAAATACTGTCATATTGTATTTGTCATTTATGAAAAAGATTCAAAACTTATTTATCACATATAGGAATAAATCTCATAAGACACATAATGTGACAAGTATGACTCAATGTTTGGGATTTCAGTTTAAAATTATATTTTAATAAAATTTAATTTTATAGACTCAAAACTAATAAAAGTCATATTTTTTTTACATTATAAAAATGATCCATATTTCATTTTATACATGTAGGAATCATCCTCACCTCAATATTATTCACAGTGTGATCAGTATGAATCTATGTGCGTCTTTTTATTTAGATGTGACAATAATTTTTTTATAAAGTAAAACTAAAATACTCAAAACCCAAAAAAATCTGATTGTGTGTTATACTTTAGAAAAAGTATTCCTACATCATATTCAACCTTTCAGAATAATATTCATCTCAATATGATACACAATGTTCCCATTATAACTCAAAGTTTCCATTATCAGTTTCAAATTTATAGAATATTTCAAAAAGATTCATACATTTTAACATGATTAAACACACTCGGATTATAATGGTTTTTTAGGAAAATTATTATTATGTCAATTTTGATTTTTATAAATTAGTCCCATGCTTATCCAACACATAATGTAGAGGGTGTGACTCAATGTTTGTTTCTAGTTTTAAATTACATTTTTGTTAAAACCATGATTTATGTACTCAAATCCCAAAAAACACATTCGAATTGTTTTGATACATTTGTAAAATGACATATATGTCACTTGATATGTTTAAGAATCGTCCTCAAATCAATATGATGAATAAATTTACTGGTAAGACATTTGGTGAATTTTTTTATTTAGTATGGGTTATATTAGATTCAAACACAATCACATCACTTAAACCAATTAAATGAGAGAATATTATTTTCTCATTATTCTATATAATATAACTTAATTAATTTACTCAAAATTTTTATCTTATTATAATTTATATAATTTTCAAAGAGATAATGCCAAAATATAAATCAGAAATGATTTTATGTTTAAGAATCAGTTGAAACTAAATATGATACACATTGGAAGTAGTATGACTCGAAATTTTGTTTAAAATATTCAATTTATATTTAATTTAATTCTTTATATTAATGAATACATATGAATTTATATCTTATAAAGGTGTGTTATGACACAAGATTTGGTGTGGTTTGTTGGAAAATAAATTGAGTTGTGGATGGGGGTAAATGAAAATGGAACATTGAGGTCATTAAATGTATGTAATAATATTTACCTACTCTTTTAATTATTGATACCAACATTTTAAATATATATAACATTTTTTCATAAATTATTTTGAAACTTTTAATTCATTTTAATTATTTATTGTTACTTGATTTTGATGCTTTTTTATTCTGTTTATGGTGTTTTAGTGTGCAGTTACAATACACTACAGTGGTGAAAAAGTATGCTACTACAACACACTACAAAGTTCCCCTTAAACATTTATATTCTAGTAGTTATTAAAGGAAAGAGATTTTAATCACACTACTATAGCCAGTTCGTATCTATAACTGATAAAGTCTATTTAATGCATGATTAAAATCTATTTTTTGTAGAAGTTATTTCTTATGAATCCCTATTTTCTAAAACACTATTCAAAGAATAAAGGGAAATAAGGGTTTTAATTGAAGAAAATATAATTTATTTAAATGAATTTAAAATAAAAATAATTATTATGGTGGTATTGTGGACCAATAATTAGATTTTAATTAAAATTGTATATTTCTTATTATTTCTATAAAGAATCTCAAATCATTCTATATAAAAACATAAAAGCATTCCCCTTTAATTTTATTGATAGAATTTCAATAAAGACATTAGATTTCCATTATAATTATTTTTTGTCTATATAAGTGTTTCCATAAAATATGTTTAAGAATATTAACATGCTAAAAAATTATTTAAAAAATAAAACATTATAAAATAAAAAATTTGGTTTAAATGTAAATATTGAATTATATTATTTTTTACTCATCATGTATAATATTTTCTCTCAGATCCTAAGACAACATAACTTTCATGACATCATAAGATCTATATGGACATAATTTTCACATAAATAATAAATCTAGAATTTGGGGAGGGATTTTGGAATAAATTTGGGTTGAGATTAGTGGAAGTAATATAATCTTTAAGTGTATATAGAATTTGTGAGTGGGTGATTTCACAATGATGGGAAAGGAATACATATAATTTCATAAATTATTAAATTAATATAAATTTATTTTCCTATTAAAATGGATATAAATTAATATAATTAGAAATAATAATTTTGATGAGTTGAATCCCTCAAGTCTAATATTTTTTTTGTTTAGCTGAGTTTTCACCCTCATCATTTCATTTCATTCCTCTATTAATCCGTTTGATGGTTACAATGATGATGGTGTTTTTTTTTCAATTTATGGTCAGCATACATTCTATAAAAGAATTATTTTCTAATAAGTGGACCATGTATGATATTTTAGAAAATTTCCCAATAATTAATAAGAAGGGAGTATTTATTATTATGTAAAATCATTTAATATTCTAATATAAATTACAAACTATCAATAATGAATATTTTTTAACTATTAATTTAATATGAAATTTTAATAAAATTGAAAAATATGAAATTAAATTATAACAAATTATTACATCCATTATAGGATTTATTTTTATAATAATGTTGTGAAATTAAAAAAATATCCAAACTATATTAGATTTAATTTTATTAAACTATATTTTTTATGTATCTATTTATTGAATAAATATTTTGATAGTGTTTCTTTGGAATATAATATCAATATTAAATCATTCATTGTAAAAAAGTTATCTTCATAAATATAATATATCTTTTAATTAAAAAATTATAACTGAATTGATGTTTTTCCAATACGTTTCAAAAAATATTATTGATATTAAAAACAATAAAGGGACATTTTTTAAATTATCTTCTTACAAAAATATTATAATGGAAAAATGTCATAGTAATATGGGACCAAGTCACAATATTTTCTAAAATATAATGTGAATGGAGAAAATCCACTTATTCAAAAGGATAATGTCATGTTTGTTTGGAATTTTATTTCATATATTATTATTTTTAACCATAATTAAATTATATACCATTATTGAGGTGACAAAAATTTTCAAAATTTAATATTCTAATGGAAAAATAATAAAGGCACTTACATACCAAATTTGGACCTCCTAATTACAAATATAAATTTCAATATTATATGATCAATTCATAGAAGATCATAAATTGTAACTCAAATTTATCTTATAAAATTTGAATGAACTGTATTTTTTAGAAAAATACCTTTATAAGTATAAAGTTAATGTTTACCCTATCCAAGTAAAAAAATTCAAAAAAAAAGATTAGAATTAGATAATGATTATAAAAAATGTATTAATTAATTTTTTAAACTTATATAAAAATATAATTTGAATTTGGAATTTTTTTAATGAATATAATTTATGTAATAGGAATCATTATTTTTTCACATTTATTGATAAGTCTATCGATTTAGAAAAATCCCAAAATTTCACCATAACCTAATTTTGATACGATAATTTTTAAAAAGTTGTAATATTTATAATATAACATTTATAAACATGTATGAAATTAATTCTATTATACTATTACAAAAATAAATAGAAAACATTTTCAGAGAAAAAATGTTTTTGAAGAATACAATGTCTACCAAAAAATATTTCTTATTTCCTAAGAATTAATCTATTCAATTTTTGAGTAGGCCCATTATACATTTATTTAGTACTTTTATTAATCATATACATTCACAACATTAAAATTTTTAGGTTATGTCAATCATATTATATTATTTGTGGTTTTTTGAGAATAATGTGGGGAATAAATTATAATATTATCTTCTGTTAAAATGGTGTGCTATTAAAATCAGTATCCTTTAATAAATTCTATCCCATTCATTTTAAATCTGTCTTAGTATATATATTATTAATATATTATGTTACCTTTGTTGAAATACAACATCTAAAAAATGGTCTCTAAATTTCCCTGATGAAATGATTTAAATAAAATCTGACAAATAATTGAAATAACTCATAATTAAGATTCGATATAGGTTGAAATTATGGGGAATTGAAAATATCAACATTGATTGAAATAAAAATGTTAATATAATTTTGGTTAGTGATATATTACATTTAAAATAATAATTTTAATGTCAAAGGGAAAGTTAATATCCAAAAAAATGTAAATCAATGGATTCTGGGAAATAACAATGATTCATCAGAAAATAATGTAGTATGATGAATACATTTTTCATGATACTTTTCATAGATTTGAGGAATTAGTTTTACATATATAATTAGAAAATAAAAATATAAACATATTTTAAATGAAAAAATTCATAATTTTATCCAGTTACACAACAATATCATATTTTTCCTTATATAGTGTGAACTCATAATGAAATATTTTTGCCTAAAAACTAAAATCAATTTCAAACAGATCACATATTTCTCAATATGATATAAATATTCATCTTATATTTTAGAATTAACCTAATCCATAAAAACTATAATGGCTATGATTATTCCAAAAATGAATAAACCATCACATGAGGAAATACAACATTATTCTCCAAAGCATTAATAATGACACCTAATGTTTGACTGATATCATTTCATAAATAAAAATGCTTAAAACTAATAAAAAATCACTATTATGATTAAAAACCAAATAATATAATTAATTTATCACATATTACTACATGATAAATTTAATATTAAACTGTAAATAACATCAAGGAAACTTACCATATCATAAAAATTATGTATATTACCTAATTATATATTCTCTAAGACATGATAATTGTTTCCGTAAATATCGATAATTACCATAAAGAAACATTAAAATAATATGTACTTATGAAATATAATTTATCATTTATTTATAAAATATAATAACATAATATTATATAGATCATTTTCATATAATGTTCCCCAAAATCTAATTGAAATTTTTTTGAAATAAAAGTAATCACATAATCACCAAATAACATTTCAATCCTTTTATTATATATTTGACAAAATATATTTTAAAAAATAAATTCCATCATTATATAAAAATTAATTTAATTATAAAAAATAATTTTATATTAACTAGGAGATAAAATAGGCTAGTTGTAGGATATACAACCATGTTTCCATTAAGTTTTTGGTTTAAGCCCCGCGACATTGTCTAATTTAATATGATGCCATTTTTCTATAAAAGTTTTATAATTTATATAAAATTCCAAAATATTTGATTAATATATCCAAAAATATCCTTAATAACTTCAAAATCAATGATTTTTTTAACCTCAAAGGTTATATCATACTATTTATTTTAGATACAATAAAATAGTATTCTTCTCAGATAATCCATCATGTTAAGAAAATGTCATAATACACCTCAATAAAATATATTACCACATTATATGTCATTAATAACCATAATATTATATCATATAAAACCATAATTGGAGTGTCTATTTTTTTAAACATATGATCATCCCAAAACTTATAAACACAAGATGGAATCAATTACCCATATAACAACCTTAGAGAAAAGCGATATAACACCATGAAAATAATGTTACACTAAGAAATAATAAAATAAGAATATATTTATGAATAAAATAAAATAAATGAAACATTGTGTTTATATTTTATTAAACACAACACCATGTTTATCTTTCATTATAAAAAACACTGAGTTTAGCTTACATTAAACTTAACATCGAGTAAAAATGAAATGTGACATATAATTTAATTGTAATTTTGTAATATGATAGTAATAAAATAGTTGATAAATTGGATGTTATGAATAATACTAATTACATTATCAAAAAACAAGGTTATCTATTTTTTAGATAAAAAATATCAGTACACTAAATATAAAATAATTGTTTTTTAGAAACAATATATTTTCTAAAAAGTGGACTAATCATGATTTTAGGACATAATATTTAATTAATATAAATTAATTTAATTTTTTTGAGAAAATAAATATTATTTTTGAATTCATAATATTAAAATTATATAAGGAATCGTTTTTTATATTTTTCTAAAAACATTCATTTTATACGAGTAATGAAAAACACGAAATTTTAATTGAGATGGAATTTTCATTAAAATTATCTATAAATATAAATGGTATTTTTAACTGTTTTAATGTAAAATTGTTTAAACAATATATTTATCTATCTAATGTATGTGATTGGAGTCATTTTATATTTTTTATTTATATTAATACATTATAAACTTTTGAAAAAATTTCTTGGAAAACACGATTTCTCCTCACATCTGTAAAAACTATTAAATTAATTTTTACCACTTTAGTTAACTGAAATTAGAATAATATATTAAATATCATGAATAATAATAATCAATATTTTATAGTAAGTGGAAATATATTTTTTTTACCAAAAATAGTGATACTATTAAAAATAAACTATTGCGGTTGATTGAAATATGCATTTACAATGGGGAAGAATAAAATGAATAGGATTAAAGATAAAATATGAAATTATATATAATATATTGTGGGAAAATATTTATACAATATCTTCTCTATGGATCTAGAATACACTATTTATTCCCCTATATAAAAAGGAAAAACATGTGTACTTCATTTTCATTTAAATAAATAACAAGTGTTCCACTTTCCTAACATATAAGAGGTCACACCATATCAATTATTAGTCAAAACATAATACATTTTTTAGCCAATACCACACCCTAATCACTTAAATAATTAATTAACCTCATCGTAGAAAAAATATTTTTTGAGGAATTTCTACCTAGGAAGTATTTTGCTGATATCCTATAAAGGTTACACAAATAAGTTTTAAAATTATTCAACAAGAATTTTTAATTTATTTCTTCATACACATCTTTAAATTAATTTTAAACCCTAATGATATAGTATCCTCATTATGTTATATATTATTATATTTTTTTATTTTAGTTTCATGTCCAACAACAATCATATCTTCCATGAAATGGGATAATAAATCATCACTCATGCGTATAGTGAACTACCACCTCGTGAACCCATGAAATTAATTATCCCATTACCACCTATAATTGTAGGGAATGATGATTGATATAAAATATATAGTATTTATAATATAATTATACATTAGGGGTATTTATATCATATATATATATTTATATTTTCACTTCCATAGAGTATAAGGTATTGTGGCTCATGTGTACAGTGAACTACTGGCTCATAATGTGATGTGATTCATCCTTCACTAACACTTTACATGGAATGAAATAAAGATAAATTAAATTAAAATATGTGATATAAATGAACTATTTATATTATTAATTACATATGTATCATACTAAAAATGTTATATAAATTATTTTTTTAACTTTTTCAGTCACATAATGATGAACACATTATTCATGTAAATGTGGACCACCGCCTTCATTAAAGCAATGCGACTCTAATTCCAACACCAAACAAAATGGAATCTATATATAAGTATATTTAAAGAACTAATATTGTATATATGATCTCATGATCATTATGTAAATAAATAATGTTAGTTACCATCTTTCTATGATGGTCATTTAAAAATTGATACGATGCTCATCAATTTATAAATCCTCACATCTCCATGATTGTAATTTATTTCATTTTTCTTGAAAATATGTCATCAATAGTCTTATATGTATAATTTATCAATTAGTATGATAATTATAAAATTATTATCAGTCTTAATTTTTTAAATAATGACCATGTTGACCATAGTCAACATTCAGAAGTCATTTTGACTAATAAGCCAAATATAATAGAAACATATGTTGTCAAATTAAATTTTTAAGTAATCATATATAAAACTATAAATGATAAATAAAAGGAATAAAAAATTTTAGAATCTTTATTATGAAATAAATTAATTACATGTGTTTATTTTTCAATAAAATAAATTACATACATGAGGAGTATGACATATGGTAAGGGATTTCATCTCAATTTCAATTGATTGAGTCATATAGAAATGTTATGAAACTAATATAGTATATACTGTATATTAACTACAATGTTGACATGATATATCATGATTCCATAATAATTAAATGTATTCAATGATTCAATTTAAATTTTTTCATCCAAAGGGATATTCCTTGAAAATTACTACAAGGTAAATAATTTCATAACTCAATTCTTTTCATTTGGTTAAATTACTGATTTTTTATCATTGATGTCTTTGATTAGGCATATAATGATTTTTATTGTCTTATGTTATATTTCTACATATATTATGTGTAATTATAGTGTATACATATAATAAAATCATAAAAAAGTTATCACATCTCTGTTGTGATCATTCTAAGGGTTTATTTAACAACCTAATTCTAATTGAGATTTTTCATTATGGAATTCTAGTTGAAGGAAATTATTTGGTTATTATCTAAGAAACATATTAAATTTTATTTTCCTCAATGTATTCATGGTACTATCAAATAATATTATAACTTCTAACTCCTACATGCATAATATAATGGAGAAAATGTATTTACCATAATATAAATTCATTTTTTCTTCAATCAGATATATGTTTTCTTCCAACAATATTATTGATGAAAATTATTTGAATTTTTTAAAATTATCCAAATGATTTAGTAAAGTAATTTTTCACATTTTTATTATTTAATTTTTATGGAATATTCAATTCTTTTTTAGAACAAGGGTGTTTTCTAACCATTTTTCACTACCAAAAGAATCTTCTTTTTAACATGTACTACGTGTACAGATAAACCTAACATAATGAACATAATTTATATGAAAATCCCATTAACATATTACAATGATATTTTTAAATAAATTTTTAGCATAATATTATGGAAATTAAATATTTTTAAAATGTATTTTCAAATAAGATAATTTTAATAATATTATGCTTTATAAAAATTTATTTAAAATATAAAAAATGATATATTCTTAAAATATGTGTCTACTCTAAATTTTATGATATTTCTATTCATAAATGAAATAACCCATTTATATTACCTATAATACACTTGGGATATGTTTTTCTAATTCCAAATATAATATTCTTCAAGATGGTTTAGGATTATTTTGAACAATGAGAGTATTAACGTTATCTTATTTTATTAATTTTTTTGCCAATAATTTTTCCTTGAAATGATAACATTCCTATTATGATTAGAAATTATATTTACTCCCAATATTAATATTATTTATCATGGAGATTATTTTTTGTGAACATTATATTATTTCTATATATAGTTTTCTACATTTAATGTCATTTTTTTATTTGGGGAAATACTGATAAATCTATATTGTTTACTCAATATTTATATTTGATTATGAGGGACATTGTTTAACAATTAAAGATATTAATCAATATATTAGTCATTATTTGAAATTAAACACATATGTGGGCATAATTAATGAAATCCCCTTGATTAATCAACATTTTAATGATAAGAATTAGTTTCCAAGCCATAGATAAATATGATTTGAGTGCATAACATCCCATCAGTTTAATATGGTGTGACAATAGATATTGATAGTATGGGTATTTGGTTCTTTGGAATCATGAAATCAAAAAATTATAATTCTTCATAATTATTAATAATTTTTTTATTATCCATGAAATTGTATCAATAAATTAATATGTGGAAGAATTTTATACTACGATATCAATTAAATGTCCTTTTTTCAATATTTATATATCCCAATAGATTTTGCCTTATCAAAATTATGATATTTATGTCATTAACTAAATGGAATGTTTTTTAGTCATTTTCCATTCCATTTATACGATTACAGATGATATTTTAACAAATATATTTTATCTATATGTTAACCCTCATTTTATTTATTATGTGGCATGTGATTTCAATTATAGACATTTCAATATTTATCTTTCTTATTGATTCATTTTTTCTTCCATTGTACCTAACCATTTCTACTAATTTAATATGATAATTATTGTATTCCATTCATTGGATTCCATTATGTATTCAATGAGAGATATATATCGATATGATAGAAGTAATAATGATATTCTCAAAAGAAAGTCGTCACAATTTTTTATTCATATATAAAGTAATTATTAAGAATTTATATTGTTTACCACGTTTACAAAACTATTTGGTCCATGGGGATGTGATTCCACATATCATATCCCAATTAAATGATTTGAAAATTTATTGGGGGATACTACTATTCGGGTTGATACAGTTGGTATCAAACGATGTTTAGTAGAATCCCTTAAAACTATATTTTAGAAATACTAAATTAGGGATCATAACCATATGATAAATTTTTATGAAATATATAGAATGTGATCAAAATGTTCTTATAAGTAATATTTTACATTGTTTTACATTACAATAAATTTGTGTTCTGATAATACAAGTGGATTTTGTTCTAGAAGAAAGGTAACATGGTGTGTTGATTAAGAAAATTGTGAATTAGGCTTTACCCATTTGTGACCTAGTGCAACATAATGGGCCTTACTCCACACCTGGTGTGAAATTCATAGGGAATTTTATTAGGATTAATCAAAATACCGTTTAAAATTATATTTAATTATGAACAATGTTAATCATATGGTTTAACCAATTTAGTATAAGTTGTCTCATTGAATAATTTTATGATTCATTCTGGAAAAATAAGGGAATAAATAAATGAATTTTTTGGGAAACAAGAACTGTACAATGGGAAGAAATATATATCATCTTAAAGAGTGATTGTAGTTCATTTCATTCAATTTGAAAAATAGTATCATTATCCCAGTTAATTACCTCATCTAATGGTTAACTTCTAGACCAAGGGTCTATTTGCAATAAATATTATTGATGTATTTATTGGGATTCTATAATTATATTATAAAATTATTTTACCAATTTTTTTTCATATATGATTTTAAATATTCAATTAAATATCAAAAGATAATATTTATTCATTAACTTACAGTTTTTTGATACCTCTATTTATTAATGAATTCATGATTGATCATAATTTCAAAGTTAGAAATGACTATTTTTAATTTTTTCTGTGATGGGATTCAACCATGATTTATGGTATTATGGGAGAAATTTAGGGAATGTATATGTCTTAGTAGTATCATTATTTGAGTAATAATTCCGTTAAATTCCATATACACTTGTTTAAATATATTAAAATCTATTTGGGTTAATATAATCATTAATGAAAATTTAATAAAAATAAAATAAATTAATTGGGCTTCTCAAAAAAATAGTGGAATTAGTAACCTTAGTAAAAAGGTTATTTAATGATTAATTTTACTTCAAGAATGTGAATCATATTTTTTTGGGAGCATTAGAGGAATAATAATAATATATTTTTGAAAAATGATAAACTACATGTTGTTTAGCATCCCATCACATCTAGAAAGGTAGTGAGTCATGGACCCATGACTAAAGGACAATAATGGTTTAATGCCTACCATTGAATGATGTGATATCATGGATAGTATGACGTTATTTTTAGAAAAAAAAATTAATGATTAAACATTATTGATGAACTAGTCGTGTTATCATTAGTGTTTAGATATTACTATATTATATTGGATAACATGTGCTAACTATAATGGGTTTGTAAAATATTTAGAGATATATAGAATGTCATTTAACTATTCTATAGATCATACAATCTATAAAAATTTAATTTTAGTGCTCCATAGATAAAAAATTAGTCTTTGGATATTAGTTTAATTGAGTAATCATTAAATTATATATTTATTAATTCACAACCAATGGTTGAAATTTTTCTTATGAAATAGGGATTTTTCAAGTAATTATATTTAATTATATTCATAGAGAGTAAAATAACACCTCATAAATATGAAAAAGTATCTACAAACAAATCAAATCATATTATCCTCCTACTCATTGAATCAAATGAACTTCTAATTCATCAGTGATTAATTGTTTTGGGGCCCCTATCATTCCTTTACATTCTTGTGGCCAATTCCCTGAATCATTCTCTATAATTATTTACGTTATTCTTCAATTTCTATATATTCACATACTACCAATATTTTTCGATATATAATCCTTGTTATTTGATCTTGGTACTCACCAATATATCTCATTATTATTATTATTTATTAATATTCTTACTGTGTGGAGTTCTCAAAAGCTATATTCTAAAATTTCAAACCCTTGATTCATAGGATTAAGTATTAATTTTGGGGATGCAATTTATTTACGTTGTGGAGAATGTAACATATTGAAATACAAAATTTTTAATTTTGTATTTTATAATATTTATTACATGAAACACTTAATTTATATTTCATTACACACAACACTATGTTTATCTTGTTTTATAAGAAACACATATTTTAACTTCCATTAAACACAACCCCAAGTTTAAAAGAAATGAATCTTATTAGTAAAATATTATAATTTAATTATATATTTATCATCTTTTCATTAAATTGGAGGATAATAATAGTAATAAATTGCATAGGAATATTTTGGATCTCTATTTATAATAAATAAAATAAGTATTATAGAAATGTAAATTTAATGTTTTGTATTAAATTAATTTTTGAAAAAATAGGATTAGTCATGCTTTGGGGAAATAATTTATAATTAACTATACCAATTGGATAAAATTTGTTAAAAAATGAAAATATATTTTTTGATCCATAATATCAAAATTAACTTATCTTTTTTTGATTAATCTGAAATGATTCATTTTATGATAAATAGTGAACAAAAATAAAATAATATTGAAGAATATAATTTCATTGGATTTATTTAAAAAGATAAATTTTATTTTGAAATGGTTTGAAATAAAAAAATTTAAATAATATATCAATTATACTAATTCCTCCCACTAGAATTATTTTCTTATTTAATATTGATAAAAATCATTATAAAATACCTAAACACTTTCCCTTTGAAAACACCATTTGTCATCAAGTTTATGCGATTAATTTTTATTTAAAATATTCCACATATGTTATTGCAATTTAGAAAAAATGAATAGATATTTTTAATAATAATAATATAAATTTTTGATATGTATACCATTATTTTTAGAATTGTTTTTGAGAATATAGTATTAATTATTTTCCATGGTTACGGTATAAATGGATTTACCATGGATTCAACCAAATAGATAAGGGTTAAAATGACCTAAACATTTATAATAGATATTTTATTGAAATATTTATACAATATAATTTCTATGGATTTTAAATATTATAATTTTGAATGGTTATTATATTCAAAATGTGATCTGAATTTTTTCTTTTCAATAATTAAAATTCTGCCACGCACCTCACATATTAGAGGAAACACCCTATCCTTTATTCTACAAACCATAAATCCCATTTGATTCATTATAGTTCTCACAAAATCAATTTAAAAATACCTAAATGCATTTTTTTAGACTTATTTTTGGTTTTATCCCAATATAGGAATGAGCATGGTGTTATCCTAAAGAAGTTACCCAAATAGGAGTTAATATTCTTTAATGATAATTTTTATATTGTGTAATCTTCAAACTACATTAATTATTTTTAAAAATAATGATATAAAATATTAATTATATTCAATAAATTTTGATTATTTTAGGATGAAGTAATTATATAAACCTTACCCACTTCCGTCAAATGGGTTATTAAATTATTATTCATTTGTATGGAGGATTACTCCCTAAAAAACTAATTTCATTCATTTTATTAATTAAAAATTTCATGGTTGGATATGATGATGGATATAAACTATATATATATATATAATATTTAAAATATAATTATACATATTTTTAAATTTTAAAATATATATATCCTTTTACTTTCCATCATGTCGGGGAAGTGTAACTTTCGATCGTGTGTATTCCAGACTACCACCTCATGAGGTGATTTTATTCTTCATTCACGAATGATTTACCAGGAATAAAATGATTGTACTGATAATGAATATATTTTATATAAATTAAGAAATAATTATATCCAAGACATATCCACCATTTTTAAAGGATAAAATATTTTATTTTTTTCTTAGTTATATCACTCACTTAATTATTATAACATCATTTGTGTACGTGTGGATTACTACCTTAATAAAGGAAATGTGACTCTCTTTTAATAAAAACACATAATTGGTGATATATATAAGTATATTTAAAGGAATAATATGCTTTATATGATATTGTTTAGAATATGTAATAATAAAATGTTACATAACATATTTCATTGATGATCATTATAAAATGAATCTTAACACATGCGTACGTATGACCCACCCTCTCCATAATTTCAATAGAGTTAATTTTCCTGGAATATAATTCGTGATTGGTTTTCAAAAAATAATTGATTTATAAAAAGTAAAATTATTTCAGGATTATGAGACTGTATATGATTAGATAATTACCTCTTTGATCATAGTCAACCTACCAATGTCATTCTTGACGCATATGATAAATATCATTGAAACATCTCACATAATCATAAATGTAATCATATATTAAATAGTAATAAATGAAATAATAGTAAGAATAATAAATAAAAGTGTCTTAGATAAATAAATAATTAACATATGTTCTATATTCATGATGATATAGAACATACGTGTTGAGAAGGTCAGAAAGTTATTTATTTCATCTCAATTTCATTTAATTGATGTATATAATATTTTTATATACATGTTTTATTTTATATAGTGTATATTATTCACCTATGAAATGTTATATCAATATCAATTAATAATTAATTGTATAATATATTTAAATTTGAAATATCTTATTCAAATAGTTTTGACATGAAAATTACCTTGTGGTACGGATCTTCAAAACTAAATTTCATTTCATTAGGTTATGTTACATATTTTTTTAATTGATATTATGTGATTATGTGAATAATGGATTTTTATTATCATGTGTTGTATTTATATTTTTATATAATTACTTATAAGTTGATATACATAGTCTATTCATTTATTAATTCTCACCTCAACATTATTGTCATTAAAAGTGTTTATTTCACAATCTATTATGAATCATTTTTATTTATTATTGAATTATAATTAAAGGAAATAATTTAATAATTGACAAATAAAATATTAATATTTTATTCTCCTTTGGGTATTCATGGTACATTCAATTAATACTACCGATTTTATCCCTCACTGTTACTTAAATTTATTTCGAAATTTTTTTTATGAAAATATTATTTAATTTCACTATTAAACTAGAAATCAATTTTCAACCCAACCAAATTTTTATAAAAATAATTTCTAAAATGTTTTTTCCATTAAAATATTATTTATTAATTATATGTTTACCCATTTTATCTTTTTTAAAAAAATTAAAATGAATATTATTTTCATTGTCTAATCATCGACGTTTTCTAACCCTTTATAGTTAAAAAATCGTGTTCTTTTTATCTTATACAATATATATATAATTACACACCATTATGAAAATCATTTAATTTAATATTATATTTATAGTTTATAAGGATTTTTTAATGAAAATATGTTACCCAATATTTTTAATTTTTTAAATTTTTAAATTTTTTATCAAAGAAAAGGTTTTACAATATATAAAAATGTTTTATAATGTGATTTTCATAATGAAAGGGATATTTTTCAAAATAATGTTTTTAAAATTTTTATGGTATTTAGACTCATCAGTAATGAAAACTCATCATTATAAATATACCCCAATATGAATTTATTTTATTCATAAAAAACATTGCTGGGGAAAAAACCCCTCATGGTATAATTGAATGATTTTTGTAGTGATTGTGTTTGTTGACAAAGTGGACATCTGTGTTGTTATTTTTACAAAGAAAATCATGAAATAAAAATTTGTTGAAAAAGGGGATTTCATGGTGTCGTGTTGTTTTCAAGGGTTGTGGTTAACGATCCATGGTTGATTCAAGAACGTCGATAATGGAATGGATGATCTAGAGGCGGTACAAAAAGAGAATACACAAGTGGTTTTTGGAAAAGGTACATGCACGCCGTGTACATGAAGGAGTGGAAAATTTTGTGCCATATGTTTTTGATGATCAAATAATAAAAATATGGCAAGTGTCTAAGGGTTACGCAAGTTTTGGAGTTGGTCGCGCATGTGATTTGAGCGGCAGGAGTCTTGCACACTGAGACATTCGCGCCAAAGGGAGACTTGTGTGCCGTCACACATGGTGTTCAAATGCATAAAAATACAGGTCGAACCCTCCTCATTCTGTACGAGTTCAAGACCTAGAGAAAATCAAATCTACCGTCGCGTAGGTGTGGTGGTCGCACATGTGGTGGTGGGTCGTGCAAGTAGAAGTTGTGCGACCATTGTTTGTTGCACACCCATGGTTGTCTGGGCGAGGAAGGAAGAGAGTCGCACAGGTTCTTAGTTTAAGAAGGAAGTTTCGTGCAAGTGGTTTGGTGACACATGCACAATAGATTTTGACGAAGCGCAAAAGTTTTTGGTTGGGCGCCAAAATTGGATTGGGTGTAAAAGGTTGTCCATCATGCATGTTTCGAGTAGCAGAATCTTGGGTCGCACTAGGGGTTGAGGTGGACTAGCGCGCCGATTTTGACCTGTTGCCGATACTTGTGCACCGACATAGAGAAGGGCTCCAAGTATGTTTGATTCACAATAGAGATTTAGGGCTTCGTGAAAGCTGGAAGATTTCCCAATACCTTCGGCGCAAAGTTAGATTCATCTACGGCTGAATGTCGGAGTTCAATAGAGAATATACATACAATGGAGGATTCATTCATTAGAGATAATGAAGAGACCTATAGGTCTATAAACGGTGACTGGATCTTTTCCTGAGCTGTGAGCAAAGGATGAGGAAGAATTTGATCATCTCCACCAGCAGTGAGCAAGAGAGAGAGAAACAGGGAGTGACCCTTGGGAAAGGAGCGAGCTAACACAAAACATAGCAAAGGTAGTGAGCTTGGGAATAAAATTGATCTATACCAAACCTTGTAAATAGAATTGTGCTTACTGTGGATTTGGTACATCGGAACATTGTTAGTGTATGATTTTTGGATGGAGCCTAGTGAGGGTGAACCAAGTAAAAATTGATGTGTCATATGCATGCTTTACTTTCTGTTTATATTTTGCAATGGGGAAGAGAGAGAAGAGTGTTTGGTTTAACAGTGAAACAATATCAGAACAGACTTTAATTTTAAATTAGCCATACCCTGATTTAACCCTCCCCACTCAGGGTATTCACCATTATGGACCTAAAAATTTATATCAGATCGAAAGGTTGATATTTTTTCTTCTATAAATAAAGGACACCAATCATAAAGGGATTGTAATCTTCAACGGGAAAAATTTTCAGCTATGGAAGAAACAGATGCAACACTACATCTGATATATGGGAATGGTTATTTTCACAGCCGCAATTCATGGCATAACAACTGATATTAATAGTGGTGAATTATCAGAAGATGAGCATAGAGAGTTGGATGCTGATGCCAAATCAATCAATGTATTAGGGGGCTCCCTATCAAATCCTATATATACAAAGGTGATGTCTTTAAAAATGTCACATGCCATGCAGGAAAGGTTATTGAATATATATGAAGGGGATACAAAGGTCAGAGAGGCAAAGCTGCAAGTATTGTGGAACAAGAACGTTGATCTGAGAATGAACCCGAATGAATCTGTCGATGCATTCTGTGACAGGGTGAATATTGTAGTGGAGGACATGAGAGGTCATGGAGAATTTTTTGAAGATATAAAAATTGTGAAGAACATCCTGAGAAATCTACCACTTCGGTTCAATCAGAATGTTTTTTTTTGGGAGGATAAAGACCCCAAAGTGCTGACATTGGATAACCTACACAACACCCTTGTTACATATGAAATGAGAAATGAGGATAACGATGATGTGGAATAGGAGAAATCCACTGAGGTGGCATTTAAGGCCATGAATAATCTCACCATTGAAGATTCATAGGAGGATGAAGAAAAAGATGTGGTAATGTAATATCTCTCCTAAAATCTTCAAAGAGGAAAATGAATTTTGAAAGGAAATCTTCAACTTTATTGCTTTAGATGTGTCAAAATTGGTCATCTTGTAGCAAGGTGCCCCAAATATTTTCATGATTAAAATGACGAAGATGAATTTTAAATTCCCAATAAGAGATCTTCGGCCTATGTGAAAGGGAAGTAGCAATTAAAGGGAAATTTCTTTAAGAAGAAGAATCTTTTTTCAGAAGAAATATATAGTTCAGATGAGTCTGAGGAAGAAAAGGTGGAGGAGATTGAAAATTTCAATGAATGTGGAGAAAAGGATATGGTTGCAGTCATCGATAGTTCTCAAGAGAAGAATGAAACAGAATGTGAGGATGAATAAAAAGAAGTTGAAGGAATAATAGACATGCACGTGAGTTAGAGGATACTCTTGCGGAGATAGATGTTTGGAGAGCCAAAACAAAAAAAAAAAGCGAACAAAGTGGTTTGCGATGCCAAAATCTATATGTAATAGTAGGAAGAAGATATGTCTGAGTTAATGGAAGAAATTGAGAAACTCAAGTTATCAACACCATAGAAATCAGAATCAGTTAGTGAGTATAAGCTCAATATTGAAGAATGGAAAAGGGAGATCGTTGGCTTGACTAGAAAAGTGAAAGATCGAGTAAAGTGTATCAAAGAGCATGGAGAATAAGTGGTCAGCCTATGACGAAAAATGATGGATCAAGAAAAAATCTTTACCCCCAATGTATTATCAGAAAAGTAGGTCATTCAAAAGATAGAAAGGATGAAAGAGGAGGCTAGCGGTTCAGTATAAATGAAATAGAAATTGAGCTTAGATGCCAAGACCGAATTAGGGATATATCAAATTCAAAAAGATGTAAATATTGATGTCAAACCGCATGCATCCACTCCGAGATTGAAGGTTGATTTGGGAAAAAAATAGTATCAAAATATTCAAAGATCCCAAAAGGAAACTCATAGTGATGAAGTAACATGAAGGAATGCTACTTATATTAGGTGTTATTATTGTGGAAATATGGTGAATTAAGATTATGTGCCTTCCATAACCAATAGATATCGAAAGGAACACTAACAGAGGTGGAAACCAAATAGAGAATGGTTTTCCAGAACATATTTCAAAGGAAACTATTTTTGATCTAGAGGATTTGGGATATGGTTAGGTACTGCACTTCAACCATACAAAGAAATGTTCCAAAGCAGAATCAAAATGATCACAAGAAGCAGATCAATAAACCAACAGGTGAGTTAAAAATGCAGAATAGATTTGCGGCATTTCGATTTGAAGTTGTTCCATCATACTCTGAGAAAGAAAAAAAGTCTCAATCCATGCCGAGTGTGAAGGTAAAAATATAGACCAATAAGAAGAAGAATGAGAAGGTTGTGGTGGCAGAAATTGCCCTTCAAGGCATCAGATTGCTCTGGTGTGTGGATCCTTGATAGTGGTTGCACACCACATATGATAGTCAATAAGGATCTTGTTACAGGCATAAAATATGACAAATAATGAGTTTTAAAATTTTGATATCATGAAGGCCAGATTGTTTTTGGCTCAGGAAAGGACAATATTGGGGAAAAAGAAATGAGATGTGCTAATGTCTTGTTAGTAGAGGGTCGTAGTCATAACTTGCTTAGTGATAGTCAACTATGTGACTCAGGGCACTCTATCCAATTTACCAAGAATATTTCTATTGTGAATGGAAAATATGGAGAAGCAGAACTATAGGTAAAAATGACAAATGGAAATATTTACCTTGTAAGTGAGGAAGAAGATACATCCATTTTATCCAGAGAAGAAGAAAAAAAGTTGTGGCATAAGCGACTTGGTCATTTATGCCAACCATCCATGGAAGTTCTGGTAAAGTGTGACGCTGCTAGAGACCTTCCCAAACTATCACAAGATCTTATTCATACATGTGATTCTTGATAACATGGGAATATCATTAGAACGACATACAAGCCAAAGGAACAGAAATCAACCAGAGTGCTCGAATTGGTGCATCTTGATGTATGTGGACCTATCTCACCATATGCTATAAATGGGAAAAGTTACTATATCCTTTTAATTGATGATTATAGTAGAATGGCCTGGGTATTTGTCGTTACCCATAAGACAGTGGTGTTTAGTTGCATAAAGCAGTATAGAAGGGAATCAAAAAAGATGTTTGTGAAGAAAGTTCTGATGTTTCGTAATGATAACGGTACAGAATTCACAAACATTCAAGTTGAAGACTATCTCTAGGAACATGTGATAAGGAATGAAGTTTCATCAGTGAGATCTCCCCAATAAAATGGAGTGGTGGAAAGGAGATATTGGATCATCAACAACATGGACAGAATGATGCTTATTGAAAAGGACCTACCAATGAAATTTTGGAGGAAACAGTTTTGACATCGGTCTATATATCGAATAGGTCACTATTGTCTCCAAAGGAAGGAAATACTCTGAATGAAATGTGGTATGGATAGAATCCAACATTGAAATACATTTGAATATTTGGAAGTTCCTCATTATCAACAAAATAAATCACAAGAAATTTGAGTCATGAGGAGATGAGGGGATATTGTTTGGGTACATAGGGAAAAGAAAATCATATAAATGATTCAACAAATGGCAGGGAAATTTTTTTGAGAGCAATGATTTCACTATAGTTTAAAATGAACAAAATAATCAACGACACAATGAATAGTTTTTGGATGAATGTGATGGGAAGGTAAGAAACACTGGGGGAGTAGAAGGGGTGGAGGCTGACTCAGAAGAAGATACTGATATTGAGAAAGAGGAAACAAAATTTGAATTTTCTAATATGCCAAAGATTCGAGTTGGAAATGATAGGAAAAATATAATTTCTAATCCGACAGCTCCATTTCAGACTCGAAGAATAAAAATGATTACAAAAAACATCGTTTTTATCTTAGGTGTAGCTGAAATGGTTTTCCGATGCAGCTGAAGATGGGTAATGGGTTCAGGCTATGAATGAAGAATTAAACAAGATTGACAAGAATCATACATGGGAGATTGTTTCGAGGCCAGAAAATAAAAATGTCATTGGGATTAAATTTTTCTATCTCAAAAAGATGAACAAATATGGAACAATGATTAGAAAAAAATTACTACTTGTGTGAAAAGGGTAATCCCAAATAGAGGGTATTGATGTAGATGAGACATTTTCACCAGTTTCAAGGCTAGAGACAATCAAATTATTTTTAGCCATAGGAGTGCAAAGAAAGTTAAAAGTGTTCCAGATGGATGTCAACTCTACATTTCTAAATGGGGTTCTGGACGTAATGGTTTACATTGAGCAGCCAGATAGTTTTCTCATTGATTAGGATTAGAAAAAAGTTTGCAGGCTGAAGAAGGCGTTGTATGGACTAAAACAAGCACTAGGATCACGGTACTCAAGGCTTGATTAGTACACGAAGAAGCTCGGTTTCTAGCGCAGGGGAGTTGATTATAATCTTTATTACACAAATGATAGTAATCAAAGGATGATGGTCCTAGTTTATGTTGAAGACATAATATTTGGAAGATCAGATGAAGCTCAGTGTAAAGGATTTTCCAAATTCATGAAAAATGACTTTGAAATGTCATTGATTGGAGAGCTAACGTTTTTCACAGGTCTACAGGTGATACAAGGAATGAATGGAACATTCATTTCTCAATCCAAATATTCCATAGAGGTTCTGAGATGGTTTGGAATGGATAATTCCAAGGAAATGATGACTCTAGTTTCTACACAGATGAAAATATCAAAAGATGAAAATTTCAAGGAAGTTAATATCACAGAATATTGGAAAATTATTGGAAGTTTTCTGTACTTGACCGCAACAAGGCCTGATATTTTTTTCGCCACATTCCAGCAGGGAGAAATTAGAGTAATCCAAATGAATGCCACATGCTTGAAGGGAAAAGAATACTTCAGTATATTAATGGAACGGTGGTCTTTAGCATGGAATATAGTGACAAATCTCAGATAGAGTTATTGGGATATACTAATATCGATTGGGCCAGCTCAGCATATGACATGAAATCAAAATATGGAGGTGCATTATATCTTGGTGGACTATATATTTCATGGTTAAGAAAGAATTAAGACACAATATTTCATATCATTAAGCAGCACAAAAGATGAGTATATTGTGTCCATTCATGCTTGCACACAATTATTATGGATGAGCAGCAACTTGATGATATGGGAGTTGAAGTGAAGTCTCCGATCGGAATCCAATGTGATAATTCATGTGCTATCAATCTTAGAAAAATCCAGGTCATCACTCAAGGAAAATCACATTGAGATCAAATATCATTTCATCAAGGAGAATGTGGAGCAAGGGCTTGTGAAGTTGGAGTATATGCCTACAGAGCTCCTGGTTGCAGATATTCTGGAAAAGGATTTACCTAAGGAAGTATTTTAAAGGCATCTACTGGATCTGGGAGTTCAGTCGACTCCCCACACCTAAAAGATTGAGGATATGGCCTCCCCCTATCCCCGAGGTATAATGTGTTTTTTCCTAATGTTTTGATATGTGTTCTCTACTCTGTTGCAGACTAAAAAGGAGTGACCTTTGGGTTAGTTGACAAAGGGGAAGAAAACATTTATTGTGTCAGGGGGATACAATGTGGCTATTTGAGACATCTTGAAAGATATGGGGAGAATATGATAGGTGGAGCAGCCAGATTGGGGGAGTATAAGATAGTTGAGTGTGCATAGTCATATCATAGCTTGGACAATACATCCAATAGTGCTAAAGATGATTTGATGCGGAAAAGAGTTAAACCTTTGAGCCAAAAGGGGGAGCGTATTAAATCCTACGATGCTAGAAGTGATCGATAAAAGAATAGATAACACAATAGGCGAGGATCATGATAAAAGTAGAAGAGTGGTGTTGGAATGTGGTAAGAATATTTCCAAAAATTGGTATCAGTTTGGTGTCAATAGTGGTTGTCAAATATGAGGTGATTCGTTGATAAACTTTTCATTTACTCTTGTTACTCGCACCAAGCATTGCTCTTGTGGGATTAGAATATGTGTTGAGTAAATATTTGATCACTATTAGAATCAAAATAGGATAATGGTGGCTGAATAATTAACGACATATCATTTTATGGAAGAGTTTTCAACAAACCTAAAAGGGGAGATTGTTGGGAAAAAATCCCTCAAGGTATCATTGAAGTATTTTTGAGGTGATTGTGTTTGTTGACAAAGTAGACATCTGTGTTTTCATTGTTGACAAAGAAAACCATGACATAGGAATTTGTTGAAAAAAGGATATTTCATGCTGTCAAGTCGATTTCAAGGGTTGTGGTTAACGATCCATGGTTGATTCAACAATTTTGACAATGGAATGGTTGATCTGGAGGTGGTACAAAAAGAGGATATACAAGGTTGTTCCGTTTTGCAGTGTATGCCAAATTTTGGGCCTACAAATTGCTAAATGATGAAAAGTGGTTTTTGGAAATGGGACTTGCGTGCCATGTACTTAAAGGAGAGGAAACGTTCGTTCCATATGTTTTAGAGACTAAAGAATCAAAATATGGCATGTGGATAAGGGTTTCACAAGTTTTGGAGTTGTTCGCGCAAGTGATTTGCGCGACATGAGACTTGCGCACCGAGACATGGACGCCGAGGGGATACATGCGTGCCGTTGCATAGGCTGTTCAAATGCCTATAAATAAATGTTGACCCCTCCTCATTCTTTACTATTTCAAGACTTAGAGAAAATTAGAGCTCATGTTGCACAGGTTTGGTGGTCGCGCCAGTGTTTGTGGGTCATTCAAGTAGAAGTTGTGCGACAGTTGTTTGTTGCATGACCAAGGTGGTCTGGGAAAAGAAGGAATAGAGTCATGCAGGTTCTAAGTTTAAGAAGAAAGTGTCATGAAAGTGGTTTGGTGACACTTTCATGATAGATTTTGAATAAGTGAAAATGTTGTTTGTTGCGCACCAAAATGTGATTGGGTGTAAAAGGTTGTGTGTCGTGCAAGTTAGGATTATCAGAAGCTTTTGTCGCGCAAGTGGTTGAGGTGGACTTGTGTTCCAGTTTTGACATGCATTCCGAGACATGCATGTCGTCTTAGAGAAGGGTTCCATGTAAGGTTGATTCATGGAAGAGATTCAGGGCTGCGTGAAAGCTGGAAGATTGCCTGATACCTTTGGTGCAAAGTGATATTCATCTACTAGTGAAATATAGACTTCAACAGAGAATCTACATACAACGGAGTATGCATTCATTAGAGATAATGAACAGAACTACAGGTCTATAAATTGTGAGTGGGCCCTTTCCAGATTTGTGAGAAAAGGAAGAGGAAGAAGATGATCCTCTCCACTGGTAGTGATCCATAGAGAGAGAAACAAGGAGAGACCATTGGAAAAGAAGTGAGCTAACCCAAAACATTGTAAAGGCAGTGAGCCTGGGAATAGAAGTGATATATCCCAAACCTTGTAAACAGTAGTGTGCTTATAGTTGATTTGATACATCAGAACATTACTGATGTATTCTACTTGGATATATCTTAGTGAGGGTGAACCAAGTAAAAATTATTGTGTCATGTAAATGCTTTACTTTCTATTTATATTGTGCAACATGGAAGAGAGAGAAGAGTGGTTTTTTAATAGTGAAACAAGATCAGAATAGGATTTATTTTTAAATTATTCATACCCTGATTCACCCCCCTCTTAGGGTATTTATTCTTGTGGACCTAACAAACTTATTCATTATATGGATAATTTATTATTATTTTGATTAAGGATGTTATTAAAAATCATTTAATATATAAATTTATTCATCAATAACATTAAATTTAAATGTTAACATGTATGTGATCATATGAAATTATATTTCCTTTAAATATCCATATTATTAATCATAGATATTTTTATTTAATAATCCATAACTATGTTCTAAATATGGGTTCTTATATTAATATTTATTTGTTTATACAAGGAAATTTTAATAAATTTATACCATTTACTCAATAAAAAAATTTGATGATGACGATTTTAGAGTAGGAATTAAATAAATTATTCAATATATGAGAAATTATTTGTATACATAATACATCAGGGGGCCAACTTATAGATATCCCTTTGATGAATTATTACTCTTCTAGGACAAATGAGTTACTATCCTTAGATTAATGGGTTTCTATTGTGACCATACCAATTAGTATTAATTTTTCTTATGGATAAATCATGATAGAATAGGTATCATGTTCTTGGAAAACATGACATGAAAATTTTAAGGATTTATATTAATAGGAATTTATTTTTTATTATACATGGAATTAACGTAATGATATTATATCTATGTTAAATTCATTATTGGTTATTAATAAATTGAATGTTTTTGTAGTTATTTACATTTTTATATTTTTTACGCCTTATAAAATTATAATAGGCATGTTATTGATTAAATGGATTTTTTTAAAGATATTTACCTTTTGATACATATTATCATCCATGATATTTTCATGTTGATATTATTTCTAGATGCACTTCTTTCTCTATTTATTGATTACATGGCATGCATGTTTAGTTCATTACATCATCATATTTATTATTCATTTGTATTTACAATTAATTCCATTATACATAAAAGTTATATGTAATTTTATCCAACCCTTATTATATTTCCTCTCACTTGGAATCCATGAGGTGTATTATAATTGATATGAAAGGATAATCTAGGGGGAATAATGATATTCTAGAAAAAAATAATTTTTTAATATTATTATTCAAATGTAATGTAAGATAGAATTATATATCCATTTTTATAAGTCCCCTAAACTATTTGGTCCTTTGGGATGTGATTTATTGTATCTAATTCCAAATTAATAATACAGAATCCAACTATATGCTACCATGTTCTAGGATTCTTCAAAAGATCATTCATTGATCCAGTTAGTCAAAGTGATAGGGAAACTAAAGGGAATTTGGACATCAACACATTATATTGGTTAAAACGTATATAGATAAATGATCAATTATGGATCATAAATTGTGTATAAAACATTGATCATTCTCCTAAGGAATAAAGAGTTCACATTCAATGAATAATTGAAGATACACTTTGATTTTAAAATTTATTGCACCAAGATCCACCCTAGAACATTGGGATCTAAAGGAGGGGGAGAATAGAGGAGTTTTGATAAAAGGACCTCACGAATGTGAGAAAAGGTGTAAATCATGTGAAATATCAATGGAATTAAATATATAAACGACCCTCAAATAAGAATTGTGAATTGTACCCTACTAACTAGGCATATACGTTCCACTAAAAACCCAATAGGTGATCACAAGATTATAGATGGCTCTTCTTGGGATACATGACCACATCCAACCCCAAAATCTAGGTATTATTTTTTATAGTATCTCCATAGTCTTATAGATTCCCAAAATTATCTATCTGGGTTAGATTCACCCCACAAGATTTATTTCAATACCAAATGATCACTTTATGATGTTTACACATGAAACACTTTACTATAAAACATGATTCCCATAATAATCCCTAAATTACATGAAATGATATAATTAGATACAAAATTCATAAATTGTAAGGACAATATTCATTATCGATCATGAAGATGAACATTAAGAATCTAAATCTTAAATAAAATTATTTTTAATTAATTGATTGTTTATATTAGTTACTTCGTAAAATATTATTATGGGATAGGTTTTATGTAATAGGATCATGGAGATATGACATGAATTATATTTAGATGTGATGAGAATAAATAATCACTAAATATAAAAATCACATAAGACCTCTATATACGATTATAATATGTGACCTAACTAGAGGATAACTTATGTATGTTTTCCTTAATATTCATAGTGGATTTAATAAAATAAATTATCATGTTATTAAATATTAAGAATAGAAATTATAATTATTTAATAATGGATATATACATTACATGATGTTAAGAAATAATTAACTTAAAAAATTACGTCTTTGAGGTATTTCTAACTTATATTCATCATTGTGTATTATAGGTTGTTATGAAATATAAATTTTAACAATAATTTGAATTATTATATAGAAACAAAAAATGATAATGTGGTAAAAAATGAGTTTTCATTAATTTTTTTTCCAATTATAACACATTGAATATTATAAACTATTTAATTTGATTATTTAGGGATAATGTTTGATTTTAAATCCTTATAATATAAGATATATAGATAAATATATTAAGAAAATTTAATCTCTGTTATCATTCATAAACTAAAAAATAGTCATTATTGATCATATGGAAATTGGGTATAATGTCGATATGTCAATGAAAAATTATTAACCATGATGATCTTTTAACTCTTCTATGATGGTTATAACATCATATCCTTATATTTAGATATAATAAATACTTGTATAGACATAGATAGATAATTTATATATGATGTGATTTCCTATTTGGGTGAGAGGCGTGTGATGTTTTCATCTACATAAGATGATTGAAAAATTATTTCATCATATACTTGTTATATCAATAATTGGTGAATAAATATTATATGAGGCTTTATTGTGTGTATACATTCTCCACATCCTCTTATATAAAGAGGTAATAGAATAATGATTATTTGATTTTCCATACATGTATGTGAAAAAACAAGTTGACATATGCATAAAGACCCATGTTTTTGATAGATATAAGAGATGTTCCCTTTATAGGTTGAGTAGAATTCACTATTAATAAGAGGATACACGAATCATTAACTTATTTAGTCAATATTTCATGTTTTTTCCAATAATTCAAAGTCTCACGGGTTCACATAAAATCAAATGACTAAATGAGTATTTAATTTTATATAATATATAGTGATTTTCTACAAAAAGGTATACAATATTTAGCCAAATGTATTTTTGTATGGATACTTGAAAGTATTTTCAAAAGATATTATACATAATGGAATATTTAATTACTTTTAAAACATGTTTTTTAGGATTCAAAAATTTCTTTGGGATATTATTTCAAATGATGTCTTATATGATATGATATAAGGTTAAATGGAACAGATTCTACTTCGTTTTGGTGAAAGTGAAATTTTTATTGAGATATGACCAAAGTCTAACACTACATATAATATCTTGATAATATATAAAATAATAAAATATTTTTTGTCTTATTGGATGAAATAGATAATGAAAATTGTAATTTTCTTCCTTATAGGAATATTATTTTTTATGAAATATTGATATAGTAATTATTCTACCTATGATATTCATAAAATATGAATAGTTTTATTATAATATGAAATGAATATTTTTTACAATTCAAATAATAGAATATGAATATCATTTTTAGTTGAAGGTTAATTTTAAATTTTTATGGATATTCTGTCAATCAATTATTATAAATAACTAAATTTCATAATATGGAATGCCATAGCTAGTCGGCTTAGTTGACTGGGTTATAATAATTATAACAACTAAATATATATTAATGTTACATAAAGTTTGAGTATCATTTTAGATAATAATAAAAAATATCAGAGATATTTATAATGAATGATTATCCTTTGATATAGTTTATTTATCATATTGAAATCATTTAAAAATTCCTTGATACTCACTATATACTCTATACATTACTGCTTAAGGTAATATAATGCCATAGTTGCGGGGAGGATCCTTACAAATCATTGGGAGATCCAAATAATCTTGAAATTTACTCATAGTGAGAATATTCCATTACTTAGTCCTTCCAATTACTTTCCATCATTGATAGGATAAATCAATGTCCATCATCTTTTTAAGGAATATAGTCTCTTTATTTATAGTTTACTAGGTTTTAGTTTTTGATAAATGCTAATTTTTGGATGCATGGTTTCTAATGTAATCCCCTACCTTAAATAATTGTTTTTCAATGATAGAAACAAAAAAATAATATGTTATATTTTGGGTGTCCCATTTTAGTACTAATTTGAAAATATATATTTAATTACTTATGATGGAACATTGTATATTTTAGAAGATATGGAAATTTAATTTTTACCCTTATCTGTTAATGTTATTTATTTTGTATTTTTTTTTGTTTTTTAACTTATTTAATCCCATATATATTTTTATGTTTATTTAATTTAGGAAAATTTTTTATGCTTATATTAAATTCACATAGAACTATTTTTATTTTCTACTAAAACAAATAAGATAAAATCACAAACTACATGTGTATCATAGAGTATAAGAAATTTTGTTTATTTAAATTATATATTAAAATGTAAAGGATATAGAGAATAGATCAGATATCCACATAATGGAATAGACAAGATGTGTAGATTTTATATCTAACCTAATTATTTTCATTTTAATTATTCTTGTATTTTAATGTAAATATGATTCTTTTGGTGTTATGTGTTATTGTAATGATTTATGATAATGTCTTATCATGTATGCATGTTATTATTGAGTTATGTTTTGATTAACTAAAACACAAGTACATAAATTCAGATATTGGTAATTGTTCTTTAGTGATATGATTTCTTAAATTTATGAATTTTTTTCTCTATACATTTTTTAAACCCTCGACACTAGTTTCTATACATTAATGAATAGGATGTGCACTTTAGCCCTTATGGGTTTCCAACTTTGGTTATTGAGGTTGTAATATTAAAATTATGCTATCCAATTATATTATAGTACATTTATTTAATGAATATTTTTTAAAATTCTAGGTTTTATATTTATAATATTCTTTAAATAATGTTATATGGAGAAGTATTCATTGACACACTACTATGGTTATGTGATTACATTATTGTGAAATTTTGGATAATTTTTTATATTTATGTATTATATCATGTAATGGGAACATATTATTATGACTAAAATATATATGGAGTATTATTAAATATAAAGTTTAGTTTGCATAAATTTTATTGTATTGTTTTCTCATTTAAAAAAATATTATTTTTTAATACATTATGTAATGATTTGTAAAATTGAAGGGAAATTTTTTCTTAATTTTCTTTGAGATTTTACAAGAACGCGGTTTCTGACGACACCTTATTCTGAGGCCCGGTGTGCCCCATATCAATTTACGAAGTTTAGCTCGGGTACGTTGAGTAAACAAACGAAGGAGTTTTCCTAACTTTTGAACTAGTGCTCAGAATCGAAATCTGAGGGCACCGATGAAACTGAAGCAGTGATAATTGCTCAAGAACACCTTTTTCGGAGTTGTGTTTGCTCGGGTGAGGTTTTTAATTAAATGTGTTAACTAAATAAATAAAATTTAATGTTTTGCTACAAATTTAATTTCTATTCTAGGTAGTTTAAACCTATGCTAGCTGGTTGGAGTGGGTCCCACTAATATCCTAACTCCTAGGTAGGATATTAAGTGGGGACCACACGAGCCCCACCCTTTCACCTTCCTCAATCCCCCATTAATTGTGTAACACAACCGCACCCCCCCCCCCTTAATGAAAAGTATTCTCTCTTAATTTATTAAATGATTACGTTATTCAATGTAATTAATTCGGCAATTCATTTCGAATTTCAATTTGAACATTGGCTTGGGTGTGTTAATTAAATAAGACAAAGTCTTATTTCATTGAGGGGAGTTTCGTTGTGCCAGAAGGATTGTGAGAGGATTTTCCCAAAGCTTTTTAATATTCATATTCTTCGTTGGAGAACGCGAAGAACGATGAAGAACGCCAGCCTCCGACGGAAGACGAAGAAGGATGCTAGTTCCCTAGAGATCGACGACGCGATGCTGTGTACCGCGACACTGACGATCCTCTTCTCCATGACGCCGACAACACTTATGGAGACTTCTTCCACGAAATCCTTTTTCCATGTCAAACCATCATTCTTCTTCACTTTGAGGTAGGGGTTAATTGTTTTTGCCCTTGAATTATTTCCTTGTTTTTCATCGACTTCTATTTGGTCGGCCAATTATCGTAATAACGGGAGGAGGTCGGAACGCACGAACACGACCGAACCTCCTCCCCCTTTGATGATTGCACATGTTGCGGCACTAGAAAAGGCAGCGCGGTGCAACGGAACCGCGAGGAAACAACGAAGAACGGGTGAAGAAGCGCGATGCTATCGCGCCGCGCTATTCAAGTCGAATAAAGTCGCGGTGTCGTTGCGCCCTGCCGGTGAACCACTCAGAGGCCGCGGCCGGAGCAGTGCCGCGGCGGAGGGGCGCGGTGCCGTCGTGCCACGCTGATTGGACAAGACCGCAACTCAAATCCATGGTGGAGCAAGGTAGGGTGTTCGAAACCGCCGGCCGAAGGCACCTCGGAGGTGCGGGACAGCGGCGATCTCGCAGTGGCAACACCAACCGCTCGGACCAGGATAACTGTTTCGGAGGAATGACTAGGGGTCGTAACATCCGGCTGGAAAGATTTAGCCCCCACCTGGGGGCCGCGGTTTTAATCAAGGGGGGAAACCATCCCCCTTCTTGCAATGGCTCGGAAATCACCGAGCAGGCTGTGCGGGGCACGCCGTGCCTGGCCAACCGACCGACCAGGCCGGGCCGGGCCGCGCTGGCCGGGTCGGGCCGCGCAGGCATGGCCGGGCCACGCCGGCTGAGCCGGGCCACGCCGGGTGGGCTGGGCCGCTCCCACCGTGACGAGCCACGCCATAATGGGCCGCACCCGGACACGGTTCGGGTCGACCAGGTTTGGGCCGACCCAGGGGGTCTCGGTCCAGGTCGGTCCGGGTCCAAAACCCCTAAAACCGGACATGTTAGTTCTTTTTCCCATATCTTGGGCAACGGACCTCTTATCGACGCATCGTTAGTTGAGATGCGATCCTTGGATCGATCTGGGCGTTTCTAGATATTACACTCAAGTTTTCGGAAAACTTTGTGTATGGTCGGGTTGGTTCGAACACGAAACCAACGGGGCCCTTGGAGCAGAAACGCTTATAATTTGAGCTCCGGATATCCGATTGACGTGTCGTCGACTTTGTTGGATTCCTCTTAGTGAGACAGACCATTTTGAATACTCCGATTGAAGTTTGGACACAGTTGGAGTGCGGTCGGGTTGGTTTTGAATTAAAAACCAACCTGGCCCCTGGAACGAAAACACTAATAACTCTAACACTGGGTGTCCGATTGACGCTTCGTCTGTCGCGTTGAGTTCCTTTTGTTGAGACGAAATATTAGGATACATCAACCTTAGACTACGTGTCAGTTGATGTATCGACTCCTATTTGGCTCGTGGTGCATACCCTTCCGAAAACGGGCATGCTGTGTGTGGGAACCCTAGAGCTGGATGTGACTGTGAAGACTGCATTGAAATCCTCCATGGGTTCAGCATTGATGAAGACCGTACTGAAATCCTCCGTGGCTTCGACGATGATGAAGACTACACATAAATCCTTCGTGTGTTTGGAAGTGATGATGACTGCACTGAAATCCTCAGTGGGTTCGACGGCGATGAAGACTTCAATTAAATCCTCCGTGGGTTCGGCAGTGATGAAGACTGCACAAAAATCCTCCGTGGGTTCGGCAACAATGAAGACCGTACAGAAATACTACGTGGGTTCGACAACAATGACTCTATTATTGCTATCCTACATGGGTCTGGAAGAGTAGCTGGTCTATATCCTTTGTGGGTCTGAGAGCTTAGCTGGTTTAGTATTTTACGTGGGTCCCAGCTTAGATGAATCAGTGGCTATATCTGATCATCTCTATCACCTTACAATGAGGTATACCTGTGTGAGCTGAGTCTTGACATTCAATCAATTTCTTCAATATGATTGACTTTCCTTCTTATATGGATTGAGTTGTGTTATCCTATGTGGATTGGGTTGTACTCCTATGTGGATGTTATCAAACTTGGTCTTGCATGTTGGAGCCGAATGGGAATTGATGACCTAGGTATATGTATGGGAATATACCTAAGTATTTTTGGTTGTTACTTTGTGAATTTATCTTTCCTTTGTGGATTATCCTTTGTGGATTCTGGGAGACCTTCTGGGGTCTCGGGGTCCCTACTCCGTAGCGTATACTCACCCCTACACGGGCTATGCCTGCACTACGTTGTGTTGGATTCAGACGACAGACAATGCTGATCATGGCTGAGACTAGTGGAGCAGTCGGTACCTGGAGGTGGGAAACTGGGCGGGATGTACATGTAGCGGAAAACTGGTCCCGAGGAGGTGAGGTGGCTATCTGTACCCACCCTTCAGGTGGGACTTCCAGTGGACGGCTCGACGTTGCATCTTTTCTTTCAGTTGTTGTACGTTCTTTTCAGTTGTACTTTAATTTCAGTTTGGGTTTGTATTCTGGACCATTTACTTTCCGCACTTACATTTGTAACCAGATTTACATAGTGTTTACTTCTTATTACGTACTCTGTGGTGTTTGTTTACTTTATATTGGCAATTCCTTCCCCTTTTTGTCAGGATTTACGCCTTTGGTGCTAGTCGCCATCCCCTGGCCTATAGAAGGAGGGCTTCAGGTAGTCACGGCATGGGTCCTGAGGTCGGGTCCTGACACATTAACTTTATTATAATGGGGCTCATTGAATACAATAAATTATTATGTTATATAATTACAATTTTATTATTATAGAACCCAATATAGTAGTTTATTTTGGGGAAATATAGTAGATATCAAATTCGAGATCCATTATTTTTTTAGAATTTTAATAAAACCCCTATGGGGAAAACTATCAGTTATGTAGTTCTACAGACATATATGGTTTTTATTAAAATCTTAAATCCATTTTTATCAATTTAATTAAATATATTAATGAAAATTTGTTTATTTTAGTTTTTACTAAGTAAATATATATATACAATTTTTCAATTTACTGGAATAATCGACTTATATAAAATGATTAATCATATGGTTTTCCAAATTTCCAACCAAATTCCAAAATCTGGTGTGTTGAAAAACTTGGATATACTAGATGAAATTATGTTTGTTAATGATAATAATAAAAATTAGATATTTTATACATCACCGTATAATGAACATTTAGTGACTGATTAGTTCATGAGTTAGTGACCACTTTCATTTTGGGGGTACAATTGTTGACTTATAGAATATGTATGGACATCCTCATCAAGTAGATAAAAATATCGGGTAATGATCTAAGAAGTTTGAGGTTGTGTTGTAAATTTATTTTCTATAATGGTAAATATACCAGAGGTAGAAATTTATAAAAATATAATAGATTAGGTTGATTTATAATTTTTTAAATATTAATATTTTAAGAAACTATTTTCATGAAATACATTTTCCTTTCATTCTTGGGATAACATTTGATTGTGAATTTCTTGTAGCTCATCCTGGTAAAACATACTGTATTGTAAAAATATCTCAAGAGAACTTAATTATTTCTCCCTTCTTGAAACTATTGTTTAGGGATTAAATAAAATTTCACTTACTTAATTATCATTATAAAATAAATGAAATTATTAATGTGAGAGTAAATCCAAGAATAATGATTGATTATTATGAGAAAAATGTACAAGAATATTAAAGATTATCATTCATTTAAATCCCACTAACTCAATATAATTAGATATTCATTTGTAAAAAAACCTAAAAAAAATTCAAAATTTCAATTTAATGAATAAATAATTAGAAATAAAGAATGTGAAAAGTGTCTGAAATCTTCAATTTCAAGATATACCACTCTTATCATGGACCTTCCTTTATATTCCCTAAATTTCTATTTAAGAATTAGTTTTATACTTCTAATTTATTTAATCAATCCCCCTAAAATTAGGTGGTGGTACACTATAAATATTATCATAGAATTGAGTTATTTTGGGTTCTGCTAAACAGATTAAAACTACATAAATTTTGATTTAAAAAATTCCAAAATAATGCTTTTTCATCTATATAGATCTGAATTAAATAAAATTACGAAATTGTAGAAAATCCAACTATCCTCTCCTAATCCCTACTATAATCACTAAAAAAATAAATTACTATCAATTTATAAATTTTATAAATCAATCGTCAGAATTTTGTATCATCGAACATTTTCTATGGCACCAGCTTTTATTATTATATCCATATTGCCAACTAATTTTTTTTAATATATTGTGTACCATAGAATAGTTCAGGAGTAATTATAGAATATATTATTTGCAGGTAAATCTTCTAATTTATCGTCAATGTTATTGTAAATCCATAACATAGATTTAAAATATTACAAAAAACCCACTCCATCTAAATATATTTTGATTAACCGTAGCTTGATCATCATCCAAATTAATCACCCAATATCAATCTACATGAAAAACATCATAATAATTTATAATGTTTTCTATGCTTGAAATAATACTATTGACACCTGTTAGTATCTATGATTAAATTTTCTAAATATTTTACCCAAAACCATCATTATAAAACTGATGCACCACCATCGACTTCCTTTGTGTTAATTGATTGAGCAATTTTTGAGTGTTATTCACCATCCTTACAATCATAGTATTCAAGAACCATAAAAACTATATAATATTAAAAAATTAAAACCTATTAACATGACAAAAACATCTTGAAATTGATTACTTATATTTATCTATAATATACCTGATATGTGGAAAATCCATTTTCATTCTATGAAATTTTTAATTTCACATAAAATTATTCATTTATTGCATAAAAATCCAACACAAAAAATTAAATTCCATTCAGTTATGTTAATAATTTTATTCATCTTCTTATATCATTATCTTGTATAGTAAAACTATCATAATTTATTTGTGTAACATGTTTAGTAAATATTGGTTCCACTCAATATTTATTATCCCATGTAGTTTAATTTGATTAATCATGCCACTCTTTTTACTTTATTTCAAAATTATCATGACTTTTTGGGCTCATAATATATTCAGTTTCAAAATGCATGATACCATATATCTATGTTTACCAATAATTTTCAATTTAACCATTATTGATAATAATTACCCCCAAACCCGTTGATTTTATTTGATCTATTAGAATTATATTTATATGACACCCTTGTCTAGTAATTTATTATACTATAAAAATTTCATACTTATTACCTTCAAAAAAATTTATTTTTTAGGTAATTCTATACATATCATCCTACCATCTCTATTTAAACTCTTATATTTCAAAAGGAACCCTTTTGAAACACGTACATATCAATAGTAAGTCCCCAAAAACTCATATATATCAGTTGAAACTCCATTGAAACTCTTGTATATATTAAAACTAATTTATTATGATAATCTATATAATTTTACATAAAACCTCTTCGAACGTAAAAAATATTACGTTCCAATTTAAAAAATAATTAAATAAAATTTACGAATCCATTTGTTGGTGAAAAATTATTTGAATTTTTTACAGTGTTATATATTACATAACCACATTAACATAAAAAAATATTGAATTATTGTATAAATTTCTTATATTTCAACATGATTTTTTATGTATCAAAATATTAAAAATTCATTTTAAAACACTGAAAATTTTATAAATACAGAATAAAAATAATTCAATATTTATTTAAACATCTATCTAGATTGAAAAAATAATTGAAATAATTATAAAATAAAATTCCTACTATTCAAAAAATATAATTATGATAAATACCATATTATAATGAAAGTAATAATTTACAAACCTAAAATATTAATAAACTCTTTAAGAATAATATTTCTTTTAAAATATCACTAAAAGAAAACAAATAACTATTTGAATACATATATAAATTAAATACCTAGAATGATCATTTATTTAGCTCTAAAATAATTATTTTCATGGGAAAAATATTTGAATAAAATATTTCATCCATTAATGACCAATAATCAATAATTTCTCAAATAAATGAGTTTTGATAATATATTCATCATTTTTTATGTAAAAATTATGTAAAACCCTTTATAAAATATACCCATCGAAATCACCCCAAATTAATACTTTTAATATCCCAAAGAGACCATTTCAAAATATCGTGTAATGTATAAATTCTTCTAAAAAAGAAGGATTTTTATTCTAATAAAGAAGATATTTTTTAAATGGGTGTTCTCCCATGGGAAATTCGAAGGAAAAAAATTGGATTCTACCTCCATTAAAAAAATATTTTTTCTGATTTTAAAATGGATTATAATATTTGGAAATTTTGAAACGAATTTAACAAAACTCTTTTTTCCAATAGTCTTCTGAGTGATATTTTCTCTTTAATGTGAACAGAAAACACCTAAAGTTTGACAACTAAATTACCAACACATGATAGTTAAATATATGATATAATGGAAGAGTATTTTCAATCAGAAAATAACAATGCATAAAAATTAAAATAAATTATCAATTTAGATACATATATATAAATTATGATTTTTAATTATTTTCTCAAGCCACATAAATGTAGAGTTTATCTGGTTAACTGTAAAAAATATGATCTATATTTGGAAAATAATACTAGATTCTAAAAATGTCTCTATAAAATGAATTTAAATGGATAAATATGAAATGATGGGTCTATATTGAGTCCATCTAAAAATATAAATTATTTACCACATAAATATAAAAATTATATAAAAATTTAATAAATCTTTACAATAACATGGTAAAAAAATGAACACACATGTAAATTTAATTTTTATAAATTTAGATTGAATTTTGATAGATACAATATTAATCATATTCTAACACATATAATGATTGTTCCCCCATACAAAAAAATAAAATTAAACTCAATGATTTTCTCTACAGTGGGGGAGAAACTAAAAAAACTTAATAGATCAAAATGCTCTTACTTATTTTGGATTAAAATCATGTATAGTCGCTATAAGAAACAATAAATTCTCATTATTTTCATAATTCTAATAATAATTGAAAATAAATTTTTGAGATTACGTTAATATTAACCAAAATATGAAGTATAAAATAATTTTTTTCAAAAAATTATTTTCAGAATAAAATAGATTTTAACCATAATTTTTTTTTGTTAAATTACATGTCACTATTTTTGTTATCATTATACATGTTTAGTAATTAAAGAAATATAATGATAAATATGACTCCCCAACAGTTTTTCTCCAATGATGTATAAAAAATTGGTCATGATCTATTATAACACTTTATGATACAATTTTTTATCAAATTAACAAACCTATATGTTTATAGAAAATAAATAGCATGAAAAAATATTTTGAAGTCAATAAAATGAAACCAGGTTAAAAGGGAGAATTTGTGGGAATAAATATCTATGCCATAATATAAATTGGTGATAAAGTGTTGTCATTGAATAGAAAACTAGAAGACGTGAAACATATTTATATCTGATGTGAAGCTGTATAAAAATGGTGATTAATTTAATTCATGAAAAAACTAACATTGATGTAATTGACATTGGGTAACCTCACATAGAGTGCTTCATTTAACGTTATCTCATGATCATAATACAAATATTTTTTACGAAGATTACATATATTTATCAATTTGATATGTAGTTTTATTTCATTTTTTCCTTATGAAACCAACACCATGATCACATAAAAATATAAAACAATAGTATCATGTAAAAAAATCATTAAGAAGAATAAGAAATTTTCCATAAACCACATCAATTTCTATACCCAAAGAATTAAAAAAATATATATTCTATTAAAAATATACACCAAAACTATATTTAATTGAAAAAAATATACTCACATAATCACATCACCATAATATCCTTGAAACTCACAAAATCATGTTAAACAATACGGCAACCTTTTAACAAAATCCTAACAATTATATAATCTTTTCCTCAAAGAAAAATTAATTGAAAATATTATTACCTTATTAAATATATGAAATATTCACAAGATATCCATTGATTTAAATTTTATCTATGACTAAAAACTCTATATAGGATGAACATTATTTAGAACAAATAGACCTAAAATGCACATCAATATTTTTTCAAGATTCTTAATTGTGACATTTCATAAATATGTAGAAAGATTATATATGACTCAAGAATCAAAAATATAAAAATATTATATTTATTATATATTTATCATTTTAAACACTTATTATGAGATGAAAAACATCATGTAATATGCTAAAATAACTCTAGTTGGAAGATATCAATTTTGAATGTTATTTGTATTAGTTGAAGACGATTTCTTAGAAATAAGTGGTTTTCAGTGTAGACTAACATTCAGATATACACTTCAAACATAGATTAAATTTTCATGTTTCACTATTTTGTTATTCTAATAAATAATATTATTACTATTTTCCGTAGGAATCCTTTACTTTTAATTTCTTTTATGGTATTAATATTCAATAATTTAGATTCCACAATGCTCATAAACTCATCCTTACATTAATCTCCCCTAGTATTCATGATTATAATACATCATATATGATATAAAAACATCTTTAACCATATATTTATCTTAAAACTATCATCTAAATTAAATTTGTTAAAAACATAAATCTATAATTATCCAAAACTAACATAAAAATTGAGTTTATCATTAGAACCATTTATCAGTTATCCTTTAGTAGTAATAAAATGTCTTCACAGGATGATTGTGGACTTCTTATCACACATTATTTCATGAACCAAGAAATCAATTGGTAATTTAATATGCCCACAATAATAAAATTTTCATCCACTCTTACAATGTTACAATGAAAAACATATATTAAAATAATAATTACGAGGATCTTAATAATTCCTATTCTATTTATGGATGATCAAAAGGTTGTGTGAGATTGAGTGATAAATTTTAAATAGTTTATAATATTATTTTCATTAAAACAAAATATTTATGACGAGTTATTTCCGAAAAATTAGAATGTATTGAAAAATACAACTTTTCTACTTCTGTTGATTTAGTTTTATATGATTATGGAAGGATATAAGTTGTTTTTTGTGTAAAAATACTTAATCATTTAGGTTCTGAATGGAATACAATATCATTTATTATTAATACATTGTGGTTTTTTGGATTTTTCATGGTTCTGGTTCTCTATATAATGTTGGAACCTTCCACCACAACAATTGGGATTCAAATATCCATCATCCAGCTACCCTTCCAAAATCAGGCAGTACTCCCTTTTATAGATATCTCTGCATAGAATTTTTTCTATACAGATTTGAGGACTTCCACCAAGAAGCATAATATAGTGGCACGTTTCTGTGTTGAACGGATCTGTCCTAGGCCCCACCCAGGGTTTTGTGTATTCTTGAATAAGGGGGAGTAAATATATTGTCCATTGATTTCCTACAAATCAAGTAAATATCTGTATTACTAATAAAATAGATTTGCTATAGTCATCTTAAAAGTCGAATAAGGTTCTACGGTGTGTTGAGGTTGACCCTCCCTGGTATATATGTTGGCATCAATTACCTAGTGGATGTTTTAGGGGGTGAATGTATGGAGTAATCGCTAGATATCTGAGATAGGGGTCCATATTTAAATTGGTCGTGATGGATCTAGGTAGGATCCTTTCGGTTCAAGAAATGGGAGTTCTTTAGCTGCAGTCCGGAAAGTAATTCCAAATTTTTCAAGGGCCACACGTTTCAGATATGTTCGATCGGTTGCGATGGGATATGGGTGGCATCTCCTCATCACAAATGTTGGGAGAGGATATACATGTGTTTTAGGTTAGGCATGAGGAGAGTTCCATTCCTACAGATTCAGAGCTGGACAGTTCCAGAGAGGGTTGGTAGGGGAGGTAGGCCCACTAGGATACTCCACAGGCACCACATAAGGTAACTACAATAATTCCTGATAAAGCTATCCTAGTAAAGGATGACTGTATGGAAATTTACACGAGTGAGGATGCACAATACCTAGTATTGGAGGACAACCCAAATAAATTCTCATATAAGGGTTGAGGTCTTCAAAAGATAGAATCTCTTGACAAGCAAATGTATGCCACACATGCCTCCTCTTATGCTGATAATCGTAATGATGGGGGGACAAATGTGACTGCTCAAAACCGATTTTCAGTGTTGGTAGAATAATACAATCATAACAGTGAGGATGTAATAGGGGTGGGTAATGGAAAGAACCCCTTTATGAATGAAGAAATACCCCAAGAGGAAATAGAAAAGGCTTTGGAATATAATGAGTCCAAGGAACTGGCCCTTGCGGAGGACTATTTTAGATCCTCTATGCAGAAGGGAAAGAACATAATAAAGTATTTATATGGATTGATTTCAAATAATCGGAGGGCATGAAGAAGGAAGGATTACTCCAACCTACCTATCCCACCTATTAAAAGATCTGATGGTACGGGTAGGCTGTCCCAAAAGTCCTATAAAAAGGCTTGAAGCTCAACCCTGAATAGGTCCAAAGACCCTAGTCAAAAGGTTTCATTCGCTATCTCCAAAGTCCTAGATATAGACGGAAGCAAGGTTTCTTCTCCTACATCTCCCGTAGGTGGTGTAGACTTGATTGGGTCAGTTGTAGCAGTGCAAAGCAGGTACTTATGATGATTCCCAGTACTGGATTGCTACTACGATAGAACATTTGGATCAACTCATGCACTCGGATGAAGAAATGGATGAGGATTATTTGGATATTAAGGCATTAAAGTAGATTATAATAATTCGTGTGGCAATTACAAAGGTGCATGGCGAGTGGGCAGATATGTAGGCTCAAATTCCTCTTAGAGGATTCAATATGGATAAGATTAGTATGGAGGAATTCAATTAATATTATGATATCATTGTGCTTCTATTAGAGGGAACCTTGAAGGATTTCCCTCTCACTCATGTTAACGATATTATGTGGGTTTTGTTTTGGAAAAATGATTCTAAACAACTCACTATTTTCTTTAGATGATCAGTCGTATAATTTGGTACTAGAAGTATTAAGTTGTTAGGGTTCTCACATTCCCCTTAAAGTATATGTTTTTTAAAAAATTAATGTTGAATGGATGGATCTAGGCCACATTGTGGTGTGAGTTCATTGTTCCATGGGAAGATTTTTTGATATTCCATTTATTAGTATAAGAAATAAATTACACTATTGATTTTTAATAAGTTAATAGTTTTATGAAAATGATTATTTTTCACATTTGGATTTATAAATATTATTTGGGATTTTTTATGTCTAAAATGTGAATAAATCACATCGTGGTTATATGTCATGGTTTGAAATAATAAATGTTGTAAAATAATCATTCTTATATATATATTTTTATTAAATAGATTTCAAGGAAACACATAATGGTCTATTTAATTTTTTTTGGAAATAGTCAAATATTAAATTTTAGAATTAAAACCCCATGAAAATTTTGATGAGTTCATGATTTCAGCCATCATGGTTTAAAAAATATTTTATAAGGACCTAAAATATGAGGTGTTATGTTGAACCATATTTTTATTTGGACCACAAAAATTAAATATAAATTTATGAGCCCCAATTTTATATTTTATGGTTCAATCAAATAATTTAAAACTCTATACGGTTTAAATAATTTTTTTTCTTATTTATATTTCCATTAGTCGATCAGTATGACTTTAACCATTTGAGATTAAGCTCTATCATTCAATGTAACCACGATAAATATCTTAATATTTTTTCCACATATTTAAACATCATATTATTTTAGATGGTAGTGGATTATGTATTGTCATGATGCATAATTTATGTGAGGATGATGGGATGAATATTTTTCAGATGACCCTTATTATAATATGGAGACATGATTAGTTTTAGATTATCAATTTGTGCATTAAGTATTCAATCCGCGATTTATGGTTGGGTATTTGGAAAAATTCCATTTCTTACTATTTTTTAATCAATATTTGACATAATATTTATTTATGGTGTAGAATTTTCATATTATCCTAATTTAAATTAACTAAATATTAATCATAATAGGGACATTTGATTATTATTTAATTATAAATATTTTATTATTATTATTTATTTGCTGACCATTTCGATGAATGTTGATTTATTAAGTGATAATATATTTGATAAGTTTCTGTTCTATATATTAATTTTAGGATATGGTAATAGAGTATATATTTTGTTAGTTTTATTGAAATTGTTATATTTTAATTTTTTTATGGATTGTATGTTGTATTTTTAAATATATATAGATATGAATTATAATGAACGAATATTTTGAAATAAAAAGAGGGGTGATATGTAATTTTAATTTTATAAATTTTCTTATTAAAATTAATATATTATATATGACTATGAATATAATAAATTACGATTTAATTTTAAGTATAATATAAATTAATATGAATAATGGTTTTTGTGAAAAAAATAGTTAATTATGTGTATATTTTTAATTTCATTAGTTGATATTACTTTGTCAAAATTAGTTACTGTATGTGGTTTTAATAGAACTAAAAGTGGATAAAATTATTTAAATAAAATATAAAATAGTTAATATGCAAGGATATATTTATGAGAATTGAAAAAAATTGATAATTTTAGTCATTATCTAAATAGTGTGATTGATGTGGTTAATTAGTTCTCTGGTAAGTGGTAGAAGTGGAGGATATATAGTAGAAAAATATAGATTATAGGATATTTTTATAAATGATACATGATGGGAATAGTAACATAGTAGACTATAGATTGTTATTATAATTAGTTTTAGGTTTTTTATTTTTTATGATCAACCAACCAAGTTATGAAACTAGAATAACACTCATAAGAGATTTTGGGTACCAAATAATCTAAAAGATTACGAGATATTATCCAATAAAATGCTTTAATAATCTCCCTTTATATATTTTTCTTTTATATCATAATATACTCAAGTGTTAGTGGTACTGGTTAATAAATATTGATATCTTGTTTTTGATATGTGGTTTCATTATTTTTTATAATATGAGTTTGTGGTGAATGGAAGTTGTAGGAGGTTATACTATGTGTTTGCGATGTTTTTATAGGTATGTGCTAATGGCTTTTTGAAATGGTAAGGGATAAGATTTCCAAGACATATTTTGTTGGTATGTGAGGTTGATAATAAAATTTGGCAATCAAGCAAGTGGTTACATATTTACAATATTTTTTATGATTTAAAATATTATTATTGTACATCCACTTACAATGTTTATTTCGATGATATGGGTTTTTGAATGAAATTTTATGGGATATGAGTTGGTTTAACAATTGATTCATTTATTTTTTAATATGTATCTTCATAATTAACACAATTATTTTCAATATGTAACCTACATGGCTTACATGTCTTATATCACAAGGTTTTACATACTATTTTAGTAGATATACATGATATACTTAGAGAATCATTGGGTCACTACAGGCTCATGACATGGTTTATGGTTGGAGTTAGTGAAGTATTACATAAATATTAGTATATTTGTTCATTAATTATATATAATTAGGAGATATTATAAATTTTTTATTATAAAACATAGTAATGATATTTATATTATGCTTTTTGATGGGGTTATTTATTTTCTTTATCAATATAGTGGGTGTTTATTAGTGTATAAATGTAACTTTCAGGGTATTAATGTGTCAAATGTCTCTCATTTTTTATGTTATATACATTTGGTTATCTATTAAAATATATGAACTATTTAATTTGGTACACAATGGCCACAATTGACATTATCATCCCCTGATGGGTTCTAGGGGAGAGGACTCTCCGAAAAGTGATATGAGATCCTTTTTTATTATTAGTGGTTTATAGTAGGACTAGTGAGCACTATATTGGTTTTTGGGGATGAAATAACACGTTCAATGAATATTTTATATAGGATAGAGAGAAAATATATAATATAAAATACCCCTATAAATTTGATGTATATACCACTAAAATCATGTAAATATACTTAAAAGGGGTTTTCTTATTTTATGGTAGAGACCAAACTATGGTACATGTTTTGGACATGATTAATTATTTCATTGAATTGGAGGAACATATTTACATAATCAGATAAATTTAAAGAATATTTTTTAATTGAATTCCATATCCTAGTATTTTACAATTTTTTAAATATATTTAGGTCAATTGTATTATAATTAATCAGTGTTCTTATCAGTGAAGTTAAATATATTTCTCACGATCATCCTAATGGTTTTATTTAAGTGATTATATTACATGCGGGATGACATTACAAAAGAAAATGTGGAAGAGAATATATGATTATGAACAAATTATTTTTTTATCAGGAGATGAAGAGGTGGTTAATGGATATCGATATAATATTTATGTAGATTCACCAAAGAATTTATAATTTCAATTAAATTAATTTTAATCTTATTACTAGGAATGTCATGGAACTAGAAGAACAATTATCATTGTGACCATAATAAGTTATAGGTTATTTGAATGAATTACTGGAGACATTATCAAACAATAGTTTTAAAATTTGAGGATTATGGTTTCAATATGATTCTATTTACTCCCAATTTTTAAGGGATTCTCATGAGTGATAAAATGAAAGAGTGTTTCATGAATTCTACATATTATTGTACCGATCGTTTACCAAATAAGAATACATGTTCAAGGAAATTTCAAGATTATTACCAGTAATGGAGAATGTGTAAGGTTAAACCATTCAGAATTATTATATATAGCAAGGTATATATTATTATTAATGTTTTTAACAAAACTTTACCCTTAATATATTTGACTCCATCGGAATGTCCTTAGATATTTTTCAAAAGAGGCCTAGGAATAGGAGCTTCCATTTAATTGTTTTTTCATGGTTTCACCCTTTGAAAAGAATTTCATATCCCTTTATATATAATCTCATTAGATTTATTCCTTTTTTTATTTTACCATGATTTTTTATTTTGTTTGATATTTTGGAGGTTTGTGAAAGAAACATGTGTTCATGTGTCCGACCACCATCAATGGTCATCGTGGGATCAAAAGAGCTGTAGTGGATAAACATCATTATTTTTAGATGTAGTCCTATTACGTGTCACCACAACTTATTTATCGGTAGTATTAGGGTATATATGATTGGGAATTTTATATAAAAGGAAATATTGAAGAGGATACCTCTATGATATTCCAAATATATAGATACCATGAGTTAAATGTGGATGAGGTGTAAGTAGACATTATTATTATCGATTAGTAGGTTAATGACTTCAAAAGTTTCATATGATGTAGTTTTTTTCATTTTGAGAACATGAGATCTTTTGAGCAACAACTATTCAATATTCAACCTAGGTTCTGTAATAGATTGATTTAGGGGTATCGAAGAACATTATTATACCATCCAATGTTTGAATTATGGGTCTTTATATATTATCCTCAGTTTTACTATGATAATAATGTCCCCCTTATAGATAAATTATAAGGTCCTTGTTTGGAAAAATTATTTATGAGTTATAATATCACCATAAATTTCTCAAATACATTTCATAAGAGTAAAATCCCAATTAGCACATTAGAATAATTAGTCAAAAACTTTTGGGGTCAGATGATGAGTAATTTTTAGATTATGTGGCTTGTAAATCATATTAAAATGTGTAATAAAAATATTAAATAAATTATATTACATATTCATGATTTATTAAAAAATTAATAAAAAAAAATAGTGTTTTTATGTTAAATTTAGGACCACTGTTAGGTTAAGGATGTTGTTTTTACCATAGAGGGTATTATATTTCAAAATGTCATACGTTTGGACGGCTCATATTGAAGAATTAGTTATTCAATATTTTTGGAATATTATTATGAAAATAATTTGTTATCTCCCAAATAGTGTATAAAATAAAAAATATGAGACAAGATTTATGTCATGAACATGGGATTTAAAATATTGGGGATATATGTTTTACATGTGGTAGGTGTCAAGCGACGCCACATATGATAAGACATCATTATGTACTTAATGAATTATTTATTACAATTTTTAATTAATAAAAAAATAATATCACTCAAACGGTGCGACTTATGATAGATCTGAGACCAACGTTTGGCCCAGAACATAGGTTTTACCATATGTAGGGAATAAATTATATCTACATCAAGTGTTCAGTCAGGTCTCTCAATAAGTTAATTTATTTAATATTTTTATTTAATAATTAATTCAATAAATTCAATTAATTTCTTATTTACTCTTAATTTGTCTTTCCAAATTTCATTTTCTTCATATTTAATGGCTAAAGCTTTTGAAACCATCTATATAATGAGTTTTATACTGATTTAAATATTGAAACATCTTAATGAGATAATTATAAAGTCTCCATAATGAATTTTTTATATTGAATCACATTTCCTTGTATTGATCTTATTTTCCCTATTGGTAACCCATTTGGGGTTTATATAAGGGGATAAACCATTTCATCTGGTTCTGGATGACTCTGTGGGGTTCAGGAAACCTCAAAATGTATTTAAAAAACTATCATTCAAGCCTTCAATCCATTTCCTTTCATCTAGATAAATCATAAAAAACACCTTTCCATTCTTGTGTTTGGGGTATATGTCCCATCTAAATGGAGAGTATTTTTTTCTATTTAGTTTATTATTATATATTTTTATTCCATTATAAAATGAAATAAAACAATTTTGGAATATATAATAAATGGTTAAACCTAAATTATAACATTTATATTATCACATGGTAATATTAATATTATCGATTTGTATGTACATGAATAATGATAAATGAATGATATATAAATGAATTATTAAATGATAATTACATCAAAATACTCAGTGATAATAATAATGTAGAGGGATAATAACATCTATTTGTCATATGATAATTTCAACAAATTATACAAGGATAAAACCACTTACCTACTGATGAAAACAACATACAACTATCAAATGATATTTTATTAGAAATTCATAAAAATTTATTATCAATTTGATATTTATGGAATTTATCTTTAACGAATTGTGAAATTTATCAATAGATTTTGTCCAAAAATTATCAATGATAATTGAATAGAACTATCATGAAATGGTAATAATGTTTTATCAACGTATAATATAATATTTTATAAAAATATAATTATAGAATTATAAAAGGATAATTTCATAGCTTTATAATGTGAAAAAACAATGGAAATTATGGATGATAATTTTCATTGTTTATTAAAGTATGACTACTATATTTATTAACATATAATTTTGAAATTATCAAAGGATAATTTATAAAAGACAAATTGGAATAAAATCATCAACATATAATAATAATGTATACATTGTTATAAAAATATAAATAGATAAATATAAATAAATGTTTTTTATAATATTTCCAAATGATAATTACTAGGGTTAATTTATAATAAATTATTAAAAGTTAATTATAAAAGATAATTTATAATTACTTATCGAAAGAAAATTATTCTTTAGTATAATAGGGAGATTTCATGTGTTGACCTATATGTTGATTTTGAAATTATACATGAGAGAAAAACTATCATCCGATGTGATATTTTATTCTTATTGAAATAAATTAATAGGTTTGGTTCTATGAAACCATGAAATGTTGTAGAGTATGATAATAAGGCCATGAGGAGGTTTATCAAACCTCACTGGATGGTTTAACCTTGCTGTTAATGATGAATACATTGAGGTAAGAAGTTCCATAATTTTTCATATCATACACACATGTTTCCATAGATATGATTTTACATAGACATATCATGTTGACCAATATATATTATGATCACATGTGTGTGTGTAACTATGAAAACTTATGTTATTCATGATGTAATGAGTACGTAGTGGAATGTTATTTATTTTTTATTTCTATAATATGTATTGTGTGTGCTCTATTACTTTTTATCATATGTTTTTAATTTTGGGGTATCCTACAACAAAATTTATTCTTTTAGGTATTTTACATGGAACCAATGATAGGAGGACCTTAAGGACAAGATTTCTCATTAAGGGGGAGTATGAACAGCTTGCGATAGTGATGAAGAGGGACTCATGCATGAGGTATCCATACAATGTCTCCTTGGGGAATTAGTGTGATGAACTAAGTGTATAATGGATGGTGACTAACTCTCAATCACTAGTATAAACTCAATGAATAATGGATGTTGAATATCCCTCAGGAAATAATATGTTTCTTGATGAAAATTTGATGATGACCAACTCTCGGTCCCCAGTACATGCTTCGATGTTTGAAAGAAGTAGATTAGTTGTCGAATACTTGTATCTCACTCAAGGAATAACTGGTTATGATTATATCTTGATGAAATTAATATAAACATAAAATATTTTGATGATGATAGTTAATTATTAGTTTGATGATTAAATGACACTAAAAAACATGATTAATTAACCTTGAGGATAATCATTGATTCATCTGACTCTATGATTATCTATAAGGAATAGTGTTGATGAAGGTACATTTTGATGTTATGATAGATCAGTTATCATAGGAGCACTCAATTTTTTTATTTTTTATAGTTTTTAAATATTAATTTATAATGGTATACACATTAATATGTGATCACGTCAGGTTGAGGATGCATTGGTGGTGTCCTAATTGGTCTTTTACTCACACTATACACGATCATGTAAATGATCCTATAGATTTAATGAAGGGTATGGATAAGGGAAAGGAACATATGGTGGATATTTATGATATGGATCAATGAGTTAGATGAATACTAGTATTGAATCTATAGGATCCAATTTTTATATACATACATTATCTTTTTTTCTTTCTTTCGCATAGGCTTTCCACTTATAGGAGATGTTTTATTTTTTTTAACTGTATGTCATATTTTTTTTCATGTCAATATGAATATTTATTATATTTATTATTGTTTTTATTAATCATATGACATGATATTGAGGTCTTAGATTCCCCACTGATAGAATCAAACCCTCACTTCTTGTAGGAATCCTCTTTTTATGGGAATACATGCCCAAGGTCATGTAGCATTCCGACTCAGACTTGATGGTTCGGTATGGATGTCACAAAATGGTATCAATGGATCAATACAAACTAACATGTTTCATATTTTCTCTTAGTTTGTGATATGTTAGAGTAGATAAAGGAAATTATGATTCGTGTAGGGGAACTATGTTAGTACCTATCTATAATTTCACAGTAGACTTATATGTTTTAATAATGTAGGGTATTTATGTTTTGATATTATAGTATATTAAATTCACATTGGGTGACACACATGAAGTTCTTTGTGAATTATGAGATTTTTTTATTTTTTCATACATCATTAATGAACACATTGTTTAAAATCATGTATATGAATATATATATTTATAAACCTATTTTGTGTTTAATAGTATTCTATTAGTTAAATTCATTGATTTGTGCAATTTATTTTGGATTATTTGTTTTGTGTGATATATCAATGTTGAAATTAGGGGTGATATATCATTTTTCACAGTTAATTAGTTAAAAAAATCATGCTATTATGTAAATATATATTTGAATATTTTGACTAATTTTTAGGGATGTATAAAAATATTAGTTGTAGGAGTGGTATACCATGTGTTAAAGGAAGACACCTTGAAAAAATTACTATTGATCGCAATGATTGAATAGGGTTTATCCTAATGAATTTGATCATTTATTAATGGTGTTCATTAAAATTTTTATAGATCTCACCTCAATGTAGCTTATTGAACTCCATGGGAATCAGACTGAAATACATCTATAAGGAATGAGGATTCAGCACCAGTAGAATATATATATGAGAATTTATTTGAGATATCTCCTTCACCTACACTTGGTATAGGTACTAGGGCAACTTCAATTGGAATATGATCACACAATGCATGTACTAGGTATTAAGGTTTAGAACTACGGTCAAATATGATCATATATCCACTACATCATTATTAATTCTTCTAGGTCAAAGGATACCCTAAGGAGGTTCGGTAACAGGTGAAGATTTTTGTGGATCATTGAACTAATATAATTTCTTAAAGATGAGTGGCTTAAGGTAAAACCGTATTTGTGTCATGTGTGTATCCATTTTAATGAAACATATCATATGGTACCAACAATGATGATGGACATCATGTTTATTTGGGAAAGCATAGAGAGTAATGGATTCCAAAATCCATGCACTTCACTCTATTGTTCACCTATGGTGTTTTCCACGATGAAAAATGCTAGGCTTACACTAGGCATTGAATACCGAAAGTTGAAAAATGTCACTGTGAAGAATTGATAACCATTACCAATAAATAAGGATCTTTTTTATATACTAAATGGATCAGAGTGATTCTTTGAGATTTACATTCGATTGGGATATTATATAGTATGAGTTGAAAAGGATAACATTCCAATGAAGGCGTTTCAGAGAAGTTGTGGATTGAATGAGTGTTTAGTGAGATCATTTGAGCTTATGAAGGCACCAAAAATTCTCCCAAAACGCCTTAATAAAAACTTCCATAAAAAATTGACTAATTTTTCATTCTATTATTTGAATTTATCATTATCTACTCACCGAAAATATACCAACATTTTAGGAACTTAGATAGAGTCTTGAGTATAGTATGAGCACACTTAATTGTTGTTAAGCTATAAATATGCAGCTTATAGATTAAATATAATAAAGTAATAGTACATGTGGTGTCTAATATTGTTATATCATTAAACCTAGATATTTTCACATAATTAATGTCAAGGAAACGTCTATGGAATGTGTTTGAGATTAGCATATTTATGGGTTATTCCAAATACTACAGAGGGTTTATCTAGGACTTCTGCCATCTATTATCACCCATGAAAACACTAATAAATAAGGGAGTAATGTTCCAGTTGTCAATACAGTGTGGAGATTATTTCCATGATCTAAATTTATGGTTGACGATAGCTCGATTACTACCACCCCCTGATTTGAGGATTGGTTATGATTTGAATCATGATGAATGATGCTTTGGTTTTGGGGGAGGTGATGACGCAATGAGAGAATGTAGTAGCCTATGGGTCTCATTAATTATATACTTATGTGAATATCTCCACTATAATTTATTGGGTGTTGGCATAAATAGAACATTTTCTAGAATTTTGGAGATATTATATCATTAGTGACAATATTTTTTACATGTAACATAAGATCCATCACCATATCTTCACACATAGAGACTTGAATTTGAGGAATAATAGTTGTGTTGAGTATTTGTAGATGATCTCTTATGATATTTCAATATAAATTTATAGTTAATAACTATTTTTAAAGAGTATTACTTGTATTTTAGACCTCCTAGATAGTTGTCATATTGAACCCTTAGGTGATATCCAAACAGCATTAAGAACTATATCCCTTTAGTACAATATTGGGTTTGTCTCTGGTTGAGTCACCTGTATGAGGGTTATGGATAAGATCCACCATCCTAGAGGGTTGATTCAGCCACTACCAATACCATTGTGGAAGTTATAACACATCATGATGGTCTTTGTAATCATATTATTGATGACCTTGAGTAATCCCGACCTAGTTTGGGTGATTGATGATTTCTTAAAAAAGTATTATCACATCATACAAATCAGAGAGACTAACATCATTGAAAATATTGGGATAATCTATGTCTTAGATATCTTCCTCCTTCATGGATTACATGTTAGTTGTTTTTATATTGATTAACCATTTACATCAATCCATTGGTAGGAAATTTTATAATCATTAGGGATTTAACCAAGGTTGATCATGATGTACATTCGTTAGACCGAAAGGCAGTATGAGTAGATAATATTCATATTAGAGGATATGCTTCTTCGATGTTCGCTAAAACATGATGAATAATGGGATGATCACTTATAATTGATTGTTTTTTATAAAATAACATTTCTCAGGATTCGATTCTAATGAAACAATATGAGGATCATTATGACAGACCATGTCTATTGCCACTTATTAGTATGTGGTATGTCAGATTATAGTTATGGTTCCATTTTGTTTTAGGAATCCTCCAAAAAAGTGCAAAATATTGGGCATATTTTGGTCACCACTAATGGAAGATTTATATCATATTCCAATCATAGTAAGATACCTTTGGTGTTCATTGTGGGTGATTAGTTTTTTTAGTTACTCTTTGTTAGTACAAATATATCTAAGGAAGTGAGAGATACTAGCACCTAGTTTTGTGGGACCCATTAAAATGAACGAGTAGTTATTGGCTATTTTTTATCATTTAAACCTCCCTTATCAATATTTAGGTATGCATGAAAGGTTCCGTGTGTCTCAATTTTTCATAGATACATACTTGATGATGGATATGATATTTATGGTGTGGAATTTGAGTGGGATACTGACACATCTTTTTAGGAGCATCTCGTGAAGATCATAGATCTCTTCAAGAAGGTGTTGTGAGGAAATACAGTACCACTTGTTCAAATTCAATGGAAACATGGGATGATATAAGAAGAAACATGAGAAAACTAGTAATATATTCAATCATCATAGCCTATGTTTTTCATGAAATACCTCTAGAGATGATTCTAAAGGACAAGAATCCATTATAGGGGGTTGATTATAATATCCCATATTTTTGAAATATAACTAAAAATCCTCTTTTGGATAAATTATAAGTGTGTTATGTGGAAAAAAAATTTCTCAATAAAAATAACTTAATAAATGTGTTAATATATTTTTGTAAGATTAAAAGCCCAGTTCAAACATTATAATATTAATCCAAACATTTTTAGAGTTACTTGATAATTAATTTCCATATATTGTGGCCCATAAGGACATAGGGAAGCTAAAATAATAATATTACAAATATATTATATTACTCATGCATGAATTATTCAAAATAATTTTGTAACTCCCAAATTGTGTGTCATTTGAGAAATCATATACTAATGTTAGGTCCATGACATGTTATTTACCCTAAGAGGGGTATAAAATTTTTAGGAGTCACATGTTTGGATGTCTCACCTATAGGAATAATTCAATTAATATTTTTATTACATTTTTGTGAACATAATTCAATATCTCCCAAATGTGGTGTCTTACGAATAATCTAAGTCCATTAGTAGAGTGGAATTTTGGTTTTTTGATATTTTGGATAAAGCATTTAAAAGTGTCAAGTGTTTTGTGAAATAGAATCTTTTAAAACCAATTTAATATATAATTTATTATATATTGAGAAATAACTAATATCTCCCAATCAATGTGTCATATGATAAAGTTGATGGCCCCATTTGTTATATAAAATGAAGTTTATGGTAGGAAGGGCATAAATTATATACCCATTGGTTGTTTGGTAAGGTCTCTCATTAAATTATGTTATTTATATTTCTAAAAATAATAAATTTTATTAATTTAATTTCATTCTTGATATAAAATTAATTCATCTCTCAAACTCCATTCCATCCCTCATTAGAAACCAGAGATTTTGAAACCATAAAAAAATTTCGCCAATTAAATTCATGAATCAATTTAATTATATGATTATAAAATATCCACATTTAATTATTTCTAAAATTGAATCTCATTTAAATCGGTTGTTATTATTTTCCCATACGTGAATCCATTTGTGATTTATGTAGGTTTACAAACCATTTCATCTTGTTCTCATTGATTATTTGGTGTCTTATATACCATCAACTCTATTTCACCTGCTTTCATTCAATCCTTCATATTATTTTCATTTTCCAGATCCATCATGTATGGTGCCTTTGCTTTCCAATGTATGGTGCACCTCTCCACTCAAAATGTTGATTTATTATTTTTTCATACTATTTATTTATTTTTTTAATTGATATTTTTCTTTCATAATAAAACTCAAGAAACAATTATTGAATTTAATATAAATAATAAAATGTAAATTATAATTTATATACAATAAAATTGGAATTTTATTGTTATAATAGTGAAATTATGTGAATAATCATAAGAGAATAATTTATAAATTAATTATAAAATTATAATTATTTCAAATTATCCAGTGATAATAATTAAAAAATATGGATAATCACATCGATTTATCAAATAATATTTTCAACCAATTATCAAATGATAATTTCATGATCCTGTTGAAGTTAAAAACATACAATTATCAAAAGTTATTCTATATGAAATTGAAAAATTATTTATATATATGGATAATTTATGGAATTGATGACTGTATAATTGTGTAAATTATCCAATGTTCAATTCAAGAAATTTTCTATGATAATGGAAATGATTTTTCGAAAACATTTTTGACCATTTTATTGAATGATATTATTTTAAATTATCAGAATATAATTATAGAATTAGAATTGGAAAATGGAATAGGTTTATCAGTTGATTGATTATGGTATTTTGTATAAGATAATTACATTGATTTATCAATTGATAATTACTGAATTTGTCACACTATAATTGTTAAATTATCAAAAGCTATATTACAAACGATTATTTCTAATAAATTTATCAAAAAACAATTATAAATGAAAATTTGAAATAAAATTATAAAAATATATTTTTAATGATTAATTTGTGATGAAATTTTCAAAAGATAATTTCAAATAAAAATTAATAAAAATTTATTAAAAGGTAATTAAAAGGGTATTTTATAATAAATTATCAAAAAATAATGATTCTGGTGGAGAATATAGAAATTGATAATGTTGACCTAAATAATAATTTGGAAACTATCTGTGAGAGAGAATGTATCAAAACATGTGATATTTTAATTATTTTTGAAATAAAATAACTGGTTTTGATTCTTGGGAAACATTACGTGTCGATTTAAATGATAATAAGGTCTTTAAGAGTTGTATCGAACACCTAGGGTGGTTTAACCTTGTCGCTGAGGGCGATGACATTGAGGTAGAGGTCCCTTACCTTTTTGGAACATTTACAAATGTTTTCATTAATATAATTATGTGTAGATATATTTTATTGACCATGATAGATTATGATTTCATGTGTGTTTATATATAGATGTAAACAATATGTAATACATGATGTCATGATTACTTTGAAGCATGTTATTCATGTTTGATGCTAACCACATGTATTGTGTGTTCTACATTGCATATGATTATATGTTGTTCATGTGAGTGCATCACACAATGATATTAATGGTTTGAGGTATTGATCATGGAACCAAATAATGATGGACCGTACAGACATGTTATCCCTTGGAGGGGGAGTACGCATGACATGCAATAATGATAATGATGGAATGCCACACGAGTTATGAATACAATGATGCCTTGTGAATATTGTGTGATCCAATCATTGACTATGGGATGCTAAATAACTCTTGATCTCAAATATTATTTCAATTTAGATGGGAGACTATATAGATATCAACCAATAGTATATTAGCTGAAAAAAGGAATGCTTACATTCTCTTAGTCCCTAGTAATTGTTTCAATGGATAAGGGATACTAATTACCTATGGATCCCTATAATTTCACTCAAAAAATAAGGTATGTTGATTACAAATCAATCCGTTATATATTGATAGAAAATATCATCTATAAGAGCATTATTTTTGAGTTTCATAGTCTCATGATGTTGATAAATATGATTCATTATCCTCGTAGTTAATATTTGATTCATCAAACACATTGATTGTCCATCCGGCATAGAGTCAAATCAATTACAATCAAGGGTTTTGGCATCATGGTTTATTCATGAACTCTCAGTTATGATTGTGTGTTACTTTTGTTAATAATTATTTAATAATATAATCCCCTTTTATACATTATCACATCATTTTAAAGATGCATGGTGGTGTAATACATAGTATTGTACACACACCATACTCAGGCATTTTGATGTGCATGTAGATTGGATGAGTGATCTTTTGAAGGCCAAGGACCTTCTGGTGGATACTTGTGTAAATGATCAAGGAACATACAGAAGACAAGGATGGGCTTCAGAGGATCCTCTATTTATTTACTTTATCTACATTATTTATTTTGGACATGCTTCCAACATACAAAAGATATTTTTTTATTACATATATTTCATATTTACTTTTACACATATTACTCTGATTACTTATTATATAGTTTATTATTGATTATTGATTCTATGAAATGATATTGAGGGTATAGTCTCCACATTGATGGAATAATACCCTCACTACTAGTTTGAAGCCTATTACATACGGGGAGACACACATGATGTCATGTATTATTTTGGATTAGACATGGTGGTTCAGGTCATGATGTTACATTCTAGTGGAGAGATTACTTTTCATGGTATTATCAGTACATGTTATTGGATTCCATAGTTTAACAATTTTTTATAAAGGGTTCGATATAATGTCACGATAACATCAATCATCTATCAAATACTTCATTTTATGAATAGAAATAATTATTTCATCCTTACTATGGATTTGTGTTATTTTTTGTAGGGAATCATTAATTTTTATCATTGATGAATAATGTTATCCAATTTGGATGGTTACTTTATATCATTTATGCTAAATCATGACCATTATATGGATTATATAAATTTGTAGACAATCGACTCACAGTTGGTTTGATTGATTTCCTTCTAGAAGAAAGTAAATGTGATAATGGTTTTTGGAAGAGGTGTTATTTATTTAATGAAATACATTTGACCATATTCATATAAAATGTTATAGTATTTTGGAGGAAGATAAAACACTGAATCTATATTATCAATATGAATCCTTATTGGATAAAACTGTTGAATCTAGTATTGTGGTGTTTTATTGATAATGATTTATTATAAAAGGGATTCATCCACCCTAGTGAATAAAATTTATTAGATCCGTTATTGTTTTTGAAGAATCTAGATTTTATAATATATATTTCCATGGTGTATTAGTGGTTAATTTAAGTGATGATATGAGTTTTTTCCACTTCTAATGATTAGTGACTTGTTAAATCAATTCAACAGAGATTTCTGGTTATCAAATATTGATCTATGATTAAAATATCATTGAAAAAGTTAAAATTATGATTATATTAATAATATGGACATGAGTTATAAATATGGGAATTTTTAGATTCCTTTTTGAGTAATTATATCACTTATTTCATCATCAGACTAAAAAACACATGTCTCAAATGTTTTTAGGCATGTAAATGGTCCTTTTTAAAAATTAAATCTTTATGAATTCAAGGAAATGTGATGTGTTTGGGATGGTGTAATCGAACCAATTATCATATCACATTTGATATCCAGAACATTAATATCAATGTAATTATAAAATTATTTTTATTATCTATAAAATTGATGTAATAATTTACATTAATTACATTCCACTTTGAAGGGTAATATTAGTCCCACAAAATAATGATAATCAATAGATGTTATGAAAATATTTATAGATGTCTGTCACATTGTTAGGATAACATAGTTTTGATTGAAACCAAATTATGTTTTAATTTTATGTGTTGAAGTCTTAGAATACATTTAAACTTATTATAAGGATGTTCTCAGTCGGTGATTTCTAAGAAATTATTTCTATAAGGATGTGTCTACCCATATGAGATCAATTTTATAACGTTTCATTGAATATTACCATCTGTGGTATAATTTTTTATTCATCCTAATTAATATTATTAGTGATGTATATCATTAATCATACACTTTGATGTAAAAGTCCCAAACTATGATGAAATATAGTCATGGAATGGTATTATACATTTATAATGTCATCTAAATAATATATTAATTAAAAAAAGTCAATGTTGATTTAATCAATTTTATATTAATAGATAAGGATATCCTTGGCCCAATGAAATAAATTTATAAATATATTTAAATTCCTTGAAATATTTATATATATATTAGTTCATATAAGAAATTCAAAAAATATATTTATCATGTATATAGGGTGATAAAACTAAAATGAATCCTCCATGATGTTGTATCTATCGAAAATGGGATTATATGGAATAATATAATTCGTAGGAAGTTTATTTTTATTACAAAATTTATTTCCTTCTCTATGGGTTCCATGATGTGTTTCTAGATATTTTTTTTGATATTTAATTAACATTACCAAACGTCACTATGAAATATGCTTGTAGGGTCACATACTAAGTGGATCCATAACATTACTAAATTCTATTGAATTTAATATTATGAAAAACAATTATACATTGTTTGTGGAATGAAAATTATTCAAGTAACTTTTTCAATTAAATGCAATAACAATATATTTTGGAAAATGATAAGTGAATGAATATTTTTTCTCGTCTGATTTAAAAAAAGAATAAAAACAAAAATTTATTTATTCACTTGATTTGGGATGAAATTATTTTTCATATTTGTTTGGATATATACATTTTTAATTAAATATTTATACATTTTTTAGTGAATATTATATTTTTTATTTATCTACGGAATAATATTTATTATAAAAACTATTTTATTTTGAAGGATAAATAATTCTATGGGAGATTTATTTTTTGATTATATTTCAGTATGGAAATTAAAAATTTTATTTAATAGCATTTAAATAAAAAAACTATTAAATTTAGTGAATGATATTTAAATATGTGCATTTAATGGTATAAAATAGTATTATTATTATTATTTTAGATGGATTATTAATTAGATTATTTATATATATTAAGTCATGTTTATAATTATCTATGATTAATCAAAATTATATAAGAAAAATCATAAGAATTTTTTATAATAGAGCCATTTTTTCAAAATGGATGGCTCTCTAGAAATCTATAAAGCATATATATAATAATACCACAATTTGATGTCTCATGAAAAAAGAGAAAACATTATATTATTAATGTTACAATCAATATTCTACAATATGATACACTGGAATTTTCAATGTTTGAAATCAATGATTCATGAATGTTTTCCAACTAATTTTAGAAAACATGTTCATACACATGAATGAATGATTCCATGGATTCTCGACCGAAATGCAAATGTTTACAAGGAAATTTTAAAAAAGCATATACTGGGTTTTTAGTGTTCTGTTTTTTAAGGTCTTCATAATTGATGAAATAAAACCAATGGGAAAAATTGTATCCCACCTAATTGTTTTATAATTACCTAGAACATTAAGGCATTTTAGATTTTTCAGATAAAAGATTTTAATTATTTATATATTATTTGATAAAATACATGATTTGGTTTCAATTATTTACAATTGTAAATTTATTTAATCATTCTAAGGATTGAGAAAAAAAATTAATCCATGTACTTAATACCTATTATAGGTTAAAAAATATGAACAAGAACATGAAAATCACTTCTGTAGGCACCAAGGTCATTGGATGTATGATATGGGTAGAAGTCATGAAATGAATCCAATTTATTTTACAGACTTATTTAAAAATAACATAGTGAACAAACTACATAAATATTATCTCACCATGTTGTTTGTAAACAAAGTCCTTACAAATTGATCATTGACCAACAATATAAAACATGATATAAAAGAGATTATAGGGATAGTAGATAGTGGACACATCATACAATTTCACATGGTTTCAACCTGAAAAACAATCATGATATGTCATGTGGTCAATACATATTTCTGTTATAAGTCACCTATGGACTGATAAGTAAGAGACACAACAACAATAAGGACATAAATAGTTTATCTCAAATGTAAACAAAATTATTAATATTTTTCAACCAATTCATTGAAAAAACTGTGAGAATTTAAATTTCATACAAAACATAACAAGTATGATAAGTTAATAAATATAGAAACAACATTACATGTGCATGGTAGTTCATTAAATGTTTTATGTTTCATTCCACAATATCTGAAATAATTGTAGTTTTCAATGTGTGGTGTGGGTATACATGTTTAAATATTTGGCAACACAATAATTATTCAACAACATGACTTTTAAAAGTCATTATACACATTTGGAAGATAAAAATCATTTTCTGCAGTATACATTGCAAATATTCCTATTGATTCATATGGTTATATACTTTATAAAAACTATATAGTTTAAAACCTAAAAATACATGTCATTGATATCATTATATCACATTTATGCATAAATTATATGTTATTTCACAATAAAAATAAAATCTACACACTGTGTGTGTCATATTAAAGATTGGGTTACCGTACATGTTTTTGTTTGTAACATCCTAAATATTAATTTCATAGACTAATATTACAATTTTTACCATCCATTGCCTGACTATTTTTATATGTTCTATTGTGAGAAATTTCAAAAAATTTAGTGTCATCTCAGTAATTTCATAGTTCGCATACAGTTCAATAAAAAATTGTGCATCTAAAAAGGGATCCTTGTATCCTTAAATATTGACATATAGGAGGGTGCACAGTTTATTGTATGGTGAGTAAATACTATTTTTTCCTTCCCCTAAAATATTATATTTTGGGAACAAATATACTTCATTAAAGGAGCATAGTTTTATAACCCATCATGGTGTACCATGTGACACGATGTAATTTTAATTATTTTTGAATTATAGCTATTGAGATCTCATTTTTATATAAAACACTCTCCATCAGACCGCATTTTACCCTTATAACCATGGAGGCTATCTTGATGTAGTTTTTCACTTATTACCTCCAATTATCATAGATAAATGTTTTTTTACGTTTTAAATATCTTTTAGTAAGAAAAACATAGATAAATTTTTGAATTTTATTTTCCTCATCTCTCTCTTTTGTTGATAGATGTGGATCTATTTGTCATTGATGGATCCAAATAATGTGTTTTGGAATTTTGGTTCTTGTATTATTCTTTAATTATCTTTACCCTTTCATCTCTCTCTAATTGAGGATCACATGCAGGATTTTTCAGGATATTGTGGACGGGGTAGGTAGTTTTAAAAGGATATACCTATCAATGAAAATAATATTTAGAATGATTAATTATATATATATTTCTAATTTATTTGCAAGAAATGAATTGATATTCTTGAAAATAATATTTAAAAAGCATGGTAATTATTTATCCTCATGGACTGGGGCTTTACAATTTATGTGTTGATTTATTGAATAAGATTGGAAAATAAAATAATGTTTTTGAAGGACTATTTTTTATGATTATTCTTTGGAAAACAAAGTCATGATATGATTTATGATTTTGAAATGAAATTAATTATCCTGATAGAAATCAATTTTGAGGAAATCAATTTTATTCTATTTTTTAAAATTAAATTGAATGTTTTGAAACCAAAACTTGTGTAAAATTGAAATAACATATTAGTGTAATTTTAGACTTTTTTAAATTAATTATATCTCCATTATATAATTGATTTTATTTAAAAATAAGAAAGATTAGGTAGTTAGGTGGGTAATCCAAGTCAAGAATTCTATGTATGTATTATCTCTACCTAGTCAGAGAATGATGAAAATTTTTAATAATCCTTATTAGGGAAGGGAGTTAATTTTGTGTGTGGATTCATATTCCCCCTAAGGACAATTATCAAATGACATGTAGACACATTGATCGATATTTTACAAAGATGTGAGAATATCCATGATCGTTGAACTATCTAACCCTGTTAATTATAACCAATTTTCAATTTTAGAAATGGTTTATTCATGTTGCTGTTTATGAAATGAATTATTCATGCCTCTATGATATAAATGCCCTATTAATTACTAATTTAATGGAAATTCAATTGTATAATTTTTTTTACTATGTATGGAAATGTTTTGAATGGAATTAATTGTTACGAATTATGAAAAGACTACCATGTCATATTTTTTTATAGTTAATAATATATGGTTTAATGGGTATGTATTTATTATGGAATTCATGTTATAATCCAATTATTGTAGGGTTACTCCCACCCAACATTTTCTGGTGTGTGCTTGTGGAATTTCATTTTCCAGGTCCATGAAAAGGGAAACAGCCTCTTGGATAATGTGGGTGTTCATTACCTGGTACCAAAGGATTTACTGGTGTACGATGGATTATATGATCCTATTTTTAGAAGGATATCATGTTTTTATCACTCGATTAGTTATTTGATGTCTTGGTTTGATATATTCTTGGGAATCTTTTCATGTCTACTTGTTATAAAATCTTATGGATTAGTGTGTTAGAATAAAAACTATTTCAGTTTTGTGACTACTATTTCTTATTATTTAAATTGTTATGTACTATAATTATTCCATTTTTAATATTTTATATACATAGATTATATTAATATGTTTGTGGGGATATAGAAAACCCTTTAGATTATGTCAATATTGACTCATTTACTATTTTATTAGGTTTCATGGTTTGTTTTATAAAAAACATTATATCAAATGAATTCAATTATCTCCCTCGATTTTTCAAAGTTTCTTGGGATATATTTGAATATAATATACATGGATAAAGGAACCGAATAAGCAGGTTATGAGTGGGTGGTTAGAAATTTGACATCATTGTGATCCAGATGATACCATTGGTGGTTTGGAAAAAGTGTATTGGAGGAGTTATTGGATTTTTTTGGAATGTTATGAAACATTGATATGAAATTAATATTGCCAGATTTAATCCTAATTGATAGAATTAATAGTATTATGACTATTTACTATTGTTTTTTTTATATTTTTATGTTTTATATTTTCATGTGCCCAATAATACATATGAATATACATTATGTGGGTGATATTTATTAAAAACAATATGTAAACCCTTTAGTTTTCTAGAACCTCATAGCCCTAGTAGTGTGTGTGGTCCAAGCTTTTGGAAAAGGAGCCTCACCAATTCCCATAAAGGAAAAGTTGGTGGAACATCATATAGATCATAAAAAATATTGTTTCCTATAGTTTCATTTCCATGATACACTATAAATACAAGGAATACATTATCCAAAAGTGGAATTGTGTTCATTTGGATAGATTTCATGTCTGCTCACATTCTTCGAAAAATCTATTTTCATTTAGGTGAAATTTTTCTGCATCAATATTGATAGGCCTATTAGATGGTGGTGGTATATTATAGTAATGGTGATGATGATTTATGATTTATACAGGAAAGACATCAAGTCTCTTTTCATAGTGTAATATTATAGATAAACAACTATTGTTGGATGTTTCCATGATGTTTAATTAACTCTATTTACTTGATTAGATAGTGACTCTATGTGTTAATCATATTATTGAACATTTTAGATATCCTATATGGAAGTATATAATGGAATTTTAAAAAACAAAATGTTTCATATAAATCATTTATTGGATGCTTGTTCTCAATTATTTTTTCTGGTTTTAACCACTTATTCTCTTTTTGGGATATAGATCCAATGGTGGAAATTGACATGGCCTATAAGTATTGGTTGGAGGGTGGTACTATGACTCTTCTTTGTAGTTATAGTGTATTATTTTAATTTAATTGAAATAAGATTGTGTCTTAGGGTAGAAATAATTGTGTTATTCCTCGACAACATATATTCACTAAACCATTTATGCCAATGTGTAATGGACCATAGAATTTTTTCTAATGTGGAAAAGGTTTTCACTCGAACTGCACTTTCATAAAGTTAATAATATTTTTTAGTTACAATGGATTATTATATCACATGAAGTTGTTATGAAATTTTTTTTCCACTCTATTTAATAGTAAAAGAAATTTAGTACTTAAAGGATCTTTGGTGTATTTAGATGATCCATGAAAATGTAGATACATTGAAAGGAATTGTGAAAGAAGAAATATCACATTGTGGAAGAGTCTCCAATGGGAAATGATTTAGCTGTTTAACTAAATATAGGTTCCATTATTATTTATTCACCTTTAATCACTAATTTATATGATTATGAATCTTCTAAATCTATTGTATCAACCCTCACTATGGAATTTTTTAATTTCCCAATATAAATGTGACTTATGTTATAGTAATTTCAATGCCTACTAGGATAAAGGGAGAGTAACGTCTATGATTACATTGTTTTAATTTTTATTTATTATAGATAAAGCTCATCATGAAAATTTTGTTTGTTGATTGTAATTCCAGGGATATCATTCACATTGTGGATTTTTTAGTGGATAATAAATTATAGATCTACTATTATCTTCAGTGGGTATCCTTTATTTTACCTAATGGGTGGTTTCATATTGTTCATGGATATTCGATGATTATTTTTAGATGATCCATAAATCCTTGTCCAAATTTGGGATATTTTATATAAATTTATTACATTGAATCAAAGGAGGAATATCTATATTTTTATATTCCTCCAATATTTGATGAATTTATTTATGTTTTCCACTCCATCCATGAAAAATGAATGTAGAGTTGTCAAAGGAAATGGGGAAAAATACTTTGCCTATGTATATACCATCCTATAATATGGAACTAGATAAATTAAAGTATCTATAAGATTATTTGTATTATATGATTTTTAATGAATTTCATTATCCCTGTGGGTCACCTTAGGAATCATCAATGATTTTAACAGACAATATTGATGTTAAAATTCACATGCAGGTTGATTACTGATATGTCATTCATATTAAAATCAAGAACAAGTATCTGTTGACCTAGATTTATTAATTTTGGACCATTTTCATTGGTAGTAGTGGATATATATTGTTTACCTTCATTATGGTTACTGATTTAATTGGATCAATGAAACTAACTTCCTAAAGAATAAATTCCTTTGAAGTTTTTCCAATAATAATTATACCTTAATTCCATGTGTTCTAAGAAATTTTCCTTCCATACATAGGTAAATATTGAAAATTATTTTTCACCAATTTTAATATGTTTTATTTGTAGTAATCAGTGATGAAAAAATTTATTACCTAAATCATTGGAGGATTATTTGTTTCACTAGAGACTATTTTTCGATTTCTTGAGTAATAATAGACTTTATTCCATTATATCAATGTACAAATTATATTTTGATGGAGAAATGTTTTCATTGTATGTGGAATGAAGTAAACGTATATTACCTAATCTTGTAAATAAAAATGCAATTATTTATTAGGAATACTTGTAGAATACCTTTGAGAAGTGATGTTTTCGTGGCATATTGTTGTATTATAGTTGGTTCATAAAGTAGTCACTTATGTTTTATTGTCTTTTTGATTCACTCACTTATAAGGGAGTAAAGTTAATATATAAATCAAAATTTAATTCTTTTTTTTGAGTAGAAGTATAAATTGACCTGAAATCTGGTGTTAAACTTATAGAGGTTATGTAATTCTATGTTATCTTTTAAAAATTATCAAAATTTGGTTTTGGATATCATTCTAATGCATAGTGACCATGTGGTGGTGTATGATTATTATTATCTCCATCCCTATGAGATGAACTACTCTACACATGATCTAGAACTCAATGTTATGATTCACAATATTAAGAGTTGATGGGAATAAATTTTTAGATAATGGTGTAATATTTATTATAATGATTAAAAATTATGTTATATAATCAGATAATAGTATTGAGATATCTATCTTAGTTTATGAGTTGATGTTCATAAATCTATTGAATTTAATATTTCCGACAACCTATGGAAGGGGAACATAGTTGTTGATGATAAGAGTTATAAACAACCAGCCCAGACCATAAATCAGTCATCATTTAAATGGAATCTAATGGTTAAATTTTATTTCATGTATTAGGTTTTGTGTATGGATTATTATAAATTTGTTATAGTGTTTTTTTGATTGAAATCATCTCAAGGAGAGTCAAAATTAGGAGGAGATCAGATGTATTTTTGATTATTTATATGGAAGTGAGGATATTGGTGAATTAGATATATCTATAGAGGTTATATTTCTTATAAATATAATATTACATTCCATCACCTAATTGGATATCCCTTTTCAGTTATTTTCATTATTTATTAATGGAGAATCACACCATATTGATGATGAATTTTTTATGATATACGGTTTTTATTCTGGTGTCTGGGTATGAAATGGGATATTATATATTTTTTCCAATTTTTCGAACCAATAAAATCATTAAGGAAAAGAAACATATCCCCTATGTTGTAATAAACAACATCTAATTATGAAATGAATTTGTATGAGATATCAAAAGATTTTGGTGTATGTTTCCCAGACACTTATGTTGTACAAAAATTGATTTAGGTGGTGAATAAATGATTGAAAAAATCGTATCACATTAGACCCTTTCAAGATACAACCAATGTTGAAGATGTTAAAAATATATATGTGTGGGAGATAATAAGATTAAAATATTATCCATCTACAATTTTTTTGGTAGGGATATCTAGTTCAAATATTGATTTTAGAGACGACATTATGAGGTGATGGGATTTCTTATAAGATATAGCATGGAGTACCATCCAAAAATAAATGATTATATGGAACAATAAAAATAGATTCATGAGGACATTCTATATTTTTATGTCCTGCCATTTAGAGGATTTGTGGAATTAAATTTTTCAACTGTTGAGTTCTCTAGGAATATAAACAGTTATTAATCCGTTAAAATGAAACTATTTGAGGCCATATGTATCCATCCTTATATATCGCCCCTCTATTGGTGGAGATTAGTGAATCTTCCCTTGTGTGGCCATGTTTGTTAGAGTAAATTATAATGGAGATCCATATGATTTGAGTGATATTACTAATGACATAGATGATTTATAAATCTTACATAGATAATTATCAATTTCTAATAGAATTTTCTGTTGGAGACTAGGTATTTTTGAGATTCGTGACTCAATATATTCATCGAATTCATAGAAAATTAGGGAATCTCCCACTAATAAAAGTGATACTATTTGTGGTTTTTGAGTATATCATGATTGTAAATTAGCATTTTTATTGAACCCTATAATGAATTTTATATATGAACTGGTTTCTACGTCACACATAAAAATTTTAATCAAGACTAATATCATATCATGACATTGGAGGAACAATATATTGAAAATAATATGTATGTTATGATGTAGAATGTTTTCATAAATTGTTCATAGATGAATTCTATTCTCAAGAATTAAATATCTTCTATTTTGGATTTGTGGAAGCTTAGTATCGAATCACATGATATTTGGTAATTGGAATCATTAATGAGTTGTCAATGTCCCCATATCATTGTGGATTGGTCTCCATGATATGGATTTATACATGAAAAAAATTAATTTTCCTTGGATGAATTGTATGAACCTATCTCTTTATGTTATGTAAAATTGTTACTATCTATTCACCCTATATTTATGTGTGTTAATGGTTTGTTTTTGGATAATTTTAAAAAACTTCAACAGTTTTGGTCTAATAAATATTTGGGGTGTAGATATAGAAAATCACATAGGCCGACCCACCAAATATTACATATTGATTTAGATTTATAGAGATGGGTTTGTGGTTTGTACGAAAAATGAGAACATCCTCTCAGTCCATGAAAATTTTTGTACTAACATTATCCTTATTTTTATAATAGTTTGACCAATTGTGTTTCCAAATAGTGTGAGGTGATTTATGTTTTTTTATTTTTATTAGAATAATTAATATCCTTGTTTTAATTCCAAATGCATCTCCTTCTTGCCTTACTTGATCCATTTGACCATGGAGGCTCTTAGGGATTGATTTTATAACATAAAACATAGAATAATACCAAATAAAATTAAAATTTACAGAGATGAAACTATTTTTGTATGAGTAAACTAGTTCTATTTTTGATTTATCATTTATCTAACTCTCTCTTTACTTGAAATAATAAACCCATTGTGTTATAACCATGTTTATGCATTAGAAAATTTTTTCTACAAGCCTATATTTATGAAATATTTTTTTAATTTCTATTTTTATAAAAATTATTATTCATGCCTGCATTGATGGAAATTTACATTGGTAACAGTTATCTATTTTACATTGAATTATTTTAAAAAAAATATAATGAATTTCTAAATGATTACCATGCAATGTTTTTATTTATAATTAATTATTATTATCTTTTTTATTGATTGCTTATTGAATACTTTGTGGGATACTATCTGATTAGTGTCTCTGACAAACTAATTGTTCCATTACACATTTTTAGACTTAATTTTTCCTAGTCAAGGAAATGGGAAAACAATACTTAGAGGTAGAGGGTGTTATTTTAAAGGGACATTGGGATTTATAAGAAACATGAAGATTATATGATAGAATAATTATTAGGACATACTATGGTCATGATTTCATAGTTTGTATAACATATTTTTTGATATAAAATTTTGGATTTGTACTTTTCTTATTGTGGTATATTTCTCGTGATGTGTTCTTTTTAATACTGAATATTTATTATTTAATTCAATTATTTCAATTCAGTTTAAATTTTCTTATGGTAAAATATTTTACTCTTGATTCATTTTGGTTTTTAGACAGTTGTCTCAATCCCATGGTATTTGGGAACACCATTAAAATACTGTCAATATAAAATTTGTATATCATTTTATTGGTTTTTTTAGCTTTTTTAGGGATTTGTAAAAATTAAATTTTTTGTATGGATTTAATAAAAACTATTAGGTATATCTCATCTGGCCTCCATTTCACACACACTATAGAAAATTATTTTAAAATTTAATTTATATATTTTTTAAATAATATTTTATGGGAATATTATCATATCTTAAGTAATGTTTGGACAAAATATTAAGAGAAATGAGATATTATTTGACTGACTCATTCATTAATTAATTCAATTAAAATTATCTAAATTAAATTTAATTGAAATAAATTCGGGAAATATATAATATACTTTTCATTGCATGTTTTCATGTATCATATGAATTACAAACCGATGTGTGTGTCGGAAATATTTATTTAACATAACTATTTATTTCAGTTTTTTGGTGATCATTTATTATTTAAATTATATTTAATGAATTTTCAATCATCGGGGCCTCCTTTATTAAATTCATGTTTGTCTAATATTTATTTTATGAAACTCAAAACCCCTGTTTATACTAAAATAAATGGGATTAAACATTTTTAACGTTTGGAGCCCCAAAAAGGAGGTTATAGTTCAAGGCCAAAGCATACATGAATAAAACTAAGGATATGTGATGTATAATGGGGAAATGAAATATAGATACTTGATTATAATGTATTTATTGTATGATATTATTAAAAGAAGTAAAATCAATCGTAAAATGAATGATTACAATCTTTAATAATGGATGTATCATAAACAGGTTATTGAGTTTTAATGCTGTTATATATAATGATTTAAATCACATGAAAGAATTATTTTTATAGTTTAATTAAATTTTTGTAAAGGGTATTAAGATACTCTAATTTGTGTATTTAATATACTTTTAATGTCTTTATAAGAACGATAAAAAATTATATTCATTTAATAATTTCTAAAATTAGTTTCATATTTTATAGGGCTTTTTTAATTCATTATAATTAGTCATGTTTATTTGAAAGAGACCAAAATTTATTTTTGTATTATAGTTTTGGAGTTATAAGTTGGAAAATAACTATGTTTCATTGTATTATCAATTTTCATGATCATAAGTCATTGGTGAATGACTTTAAAGGTTGAGAATATGATCTTATTTTATTTTCATATGACAACATTTATAACCTTATGACTTAAGTACATCACATTATACTTCACACATTTTTTTATAAATTAATATAATTTTGTAATACTTAGGATCATTTCAGTGGAATTGAACATGAGACATCATGGATCCTATATGAACTAAATTTCATATAAAATGAGCCTTATGTGACTTTCTGACTTTATATGAATTAAATGTGATATTAAATTAAGATTCCACTATACTGTAGGAAATACAAACCCATTATATTATTTTTTTACAATAGTTCAAGACATAAGACATTAAAATATTTTAGAAATATTAAAAATTTTAAAATATATAATATTTTGAGACAAATGAATATCCATGATTTAAAATAAATTACCTTATGAATTAGTAATAATAAATATAGTCTAATACATTATACAAGTATGATTCCAAAAAATATGAGACAATATGGTAATTGAGGAGATCACTTTTAATTTTATACAGAAATTAAAAATAATGTTTTTGAAACACCATTTTTTGTGGTAATATTTATTTTGCTAATTCTCAATATTAAAATTATTGGTTTAAATATAATGATAATATTTTGATTCAATTTTAATTATAGAAAAATGGGATTGTTGAGATGTTTGAACATCGAAAAATATATTTTACGCTTAAACGGAAATTTTTAGATTGAATAAATATTAATATTACAATGGAAAGTTGTTGACGTTGAAACCATTCTATATATTGATAAACATAATAATATTCTAATTTGAGTTGAATTTTATTAAAGTCTGTATTTTTGGAAATTTTGATAAAAGATACGATGTGATTTTATATATACATTATTCCATGAGTACTGGTTTTCTTGGTACTTGTTCTTTCAAATGATTAAATCATTTATGTGTGTTCTATAATGTGTTTCGGCATAGGGATACTGAATTCTCGAACAATTTTCATAATATTTGGGATTATTAAAGCCATAGTGTAGTTAAGAGGAAAGATATATTCAATGGAAACATATTTGATTGAAAATGTATTTATAGAAATAATGAATTTTTTCTAGAAGAGACATATTTGAAATTATTTGTCTATTCAATTATTTTTTGACATATGTGTACACTATTATGAAGACTATTGGTATGTAAAAAATATTTTACTTTTGTAAAGTGAAGGCTGAAAATTCATATGAGGAAACCAAAAAAAGAGACAAGTCATTATTTGAAAACTGATTAAGGATATAAAGTGTACTGTATATAAGGCCCCAGCCTTAAACCATACTTAATATTGAATTAAATGAGTAATTCACATTGAGGATCTTTTCAGGTTTAGAGTTTTATAGAATTAGGACATAACTATTAAATCTCAAAAGATTGCAAAGTAGTCGCTTTTAATAAATTTCCATAAAATAAAAACTCTTAAAAAGAAACATGTCTAGTTCCATTTTTTAGGTAGCATGACTTTCCCTTGATCCCATCCTTGACCCTATTCCACGCTAAGTCATGTAAAAAACATTTCAAAAAAACTTGGGATGAGCATAAAAACCCCAGTAAAGGATACACAAAGAAGGAAAACTATTAGTTTTTAAAAACAACAAGTAAACCATGTATACTTTACCAAAGTAATACTTTTCACCATTATGAAGTATTAAAAACTCTTCACTGAATAAAAGACCATTGCTTACCCTTTTCCAACCAAAATATTACTATAAAACCCATATAATGAACACATAACATATAAAGGTAACTTGGGACATAAAAATACTCAATTGGAATAACCATACGGTCGACTTCCACACATATCACTTAATGGAATAGCCATACATGCAACTTCCATACATACTTAATGGAATAGCCATACGGCCGACTTCCATACCCAATTCATTGGAGGTTATAACGTAACCACCCGTCCTGGTATTCACGGCACCACCTGTCATATGGTTTATCACGTAAACACCCATCAAATGTCCAAGTACCATCATTACACATAAAATATTGAAAATATAAACATTTTAATAACAACATTTAATTTTCAATCACAATAAGTAATTCCCAGATATTGAATTAATCAATCCATTTTGAAAAACCATTTAAAAGGGATTTTTGAATCAATGTGTCCCATACCACTTTGAAGATTTTAATGGAATTATAATTTTAAAACATTAATGTCCATATAAATAAATACTGAAAACCATTTTGAAAACATAGACATTAAAGATAATGATTTAGAAGAATAAATCGTTAAAACATTTAAAACAATATTTTTGTTAAATAGTTTTTAACAAAATGTGATACTCTTGAATACAAACAATAGCAGAATAACATTTAATCCGAACTTTATAATATCATGAGAATAAAGGTATTCATGATATAATATGTCAAAGGACAGTATACACACCATATAAGAGTGAATTGGTGTATAAAATCAATGAAGTCTCAGATGAAATATAAAATGAGATGAAATCCATTATAAAGAAGGTATCCTTAAATTAAGGATAAATCCATCTCATAATTATGTGTGAAATATATAAATACACCCAATATAAGTGGATATTATGTGTAAAACAATAAAAGGTCATTCACACATATTCAATAGATGACATAATCAATAACTACATGTTGAACCCAAAGAAATCGAAATTTGGTTAAGAAGTTCCCTTGGTAAAATTCGATAGCCTAACGGCGTCACCTAAAATTTTACAAAAAGGGTTGATGAGAGAGACAAAGGGTATCTCATCACGTGGAAAAAAAATTTAAATAAATAAGGATATATAAGAACATATCCCAACATAATAGTATTTGAATTAAAAGACATAACAAAATAAGTCTTTTAAAAAGAGGAGGGTTAAAGGTCCCCTTACTGAGTTGGGTAACTTTCGAAAAGTACACCCCTTGGAATAAGGGAATAAAATGAAGATGTAAATACCCATAAATGAAATTATACTACACAAATTGTATAATAATGGGCAGAACATACACCACTCAAAGGAAATAGTGGCAAATGTAGCATAAATTTCACGGGAATAATAGTGAGAAGAAAAATCCCTTACGAAAACTCGGCAGCCTAACGGTGCCACCTAAAGATTCCAAAAATGGATTTATGAGATCAAATAGGGTCTCTCATAATATTAACATAACAATTAAAGTATTAGGAATATGAAATAACATCCCCCATTATAACAAAGAGTAGCTTAAAAGAAGTTACAAAAAGGAGAGTACTTAAAAAGAAAGAGAGAGGTTAGATCTCTTATGAAAATTCGGCAGCCTAACGGCGCCACTCAAAACATCCAAAATGGATTGATGAGAGAGAATAGGGTCTCTCATCATATGAAAATAATGATTATAGTAGGATTAATATAAAATAAAATCCCAATAATAATAAATATGATCTTAAAAGGAATGACATAAAAGAGTGTACTTAAAAAGAAAGAGAGGAGTAGGATCCCTTACCTCGGGTCTGACTTGAATCAATTGTTCATTAACGTCCTGAATAATAAACTTGAGTTAATTTCTATTTGCTTAATAACATTTTTCAAGTTCATTATTACTTTTATATCACTTATTGCCTTGTTATAAACATTATGTAAAAATTTAAGTTAATAATGTTTGTTTCGTCGATATTTGGTTCTTAAGTCGAAAGTGGACTTCTTACAATTAAATGTTGTTCGTGTGGTCAAATGTTCTTTATATCCAGAATGAAATTCCTGATTTGTATATCATATATATAATATATATCTAGAATATACATGTATTTATAATATCACATAATCATTTAGAGGTAAGAAATGAAATGCACCGTTCATGGAGACGGTAACCCGTATGTACGCATGAACGCTACTTTCATTTCTTTTTCATATTAATGGAATTAAAAATAAATGAGAGGTATGTATATTTTAATTCCATAATAATATTCACCATTTAAATGTATCATTCAGCATATATATCCATTGTATACATGTACATAAAATAGTACATTACATTTGGGGATAAGAAATGAAATTCACCATTCATGGAGACGGTAAGCTGTACGTACGCATGAACGCTACATCCATTTCTATATGATTATTTAATGGAAATAAATAATAATGATATATAGGTATATTATAATTCCAGTATAACATAATATATAATAACATTAAATCCATCCTTTATACGTCCCACGTATTGCATTAACGAATCACATCACTTTGAGGGGGCGATAGTCCGCACTTCCTAAAATGAAGATATCATGTATACCCATAATGGAAGCTATAATGGTAAGCCACAAATGAAAAATACAGAAGATTAAGTAAAACATAAACATATTATATATCATATATAAATATAGTGACATCTTAATGGCCACCTATTAAGGTGTTATATGAGTGTTGAACAATCATCATTTCGTGAGGCAGAAATTCACCATGAACAGAATCAGTATGTTATTTAACCATTAGATGTAGGTGTGTGTAAGTGTAGCTCAAATCCATCTTATAAAAACATCCTAGTATATTGAAGATACTGGATTTGTTACAAAATAAATTAATAAAAAGAGTTTAGGGGGTTGGAAAGGCAAAATAAAACAAAAGGACTCAAGTGAAGACATTACCTTAAAATCGGGTAACTCCCTTTAGTTTGAGCTCAAAGGATTCCTTGGGAAGACTTCTGCCCAAAGTGAGGCCTCAAGGAGTAATAAAGGGAAGTGGAGAGACAAAATGGGAAGGGGTTGGCGTATCCAAAGGCTTTGGGAGTGTGGGTAAGGAGGTAGAGGTGGGGGACTTTTATAATAGGAGAGGAGGGGCACTCTTGGAATGTAAAGAAAAGTCACTTTATTTTAAAATGATATTCGGATTTTAGATGTCCCACATTGATATAATTCTAGGATAAGGAGATAAGGGTTAGAAATATACTCATCCAATAAGTTTTTGACATGTGTAGGTCTTAGATATTACATTATCTTTCCATTTTATTTAAATCGTTAAATAATGAGGTCATCGCTGCATCATCATGATGTCATAAATAATTTAATTTATTTAATGTCTAAAAATTATAAACAAATTCTATGATTTATTAAATCTTTTTATCTTTCTAATGACTATTTATAGTTAAAAATCTGACTTGTATAACCCCATGTAAAAATTGGTTTAGTAGAACATTTCATGTTTCTGTCATTTTCACATTAATATTAAATAAAAAGGTATTTATGTCATGTTCCAACCAAAGTGGATCCATGGGGTCCCCAATTTGACCCATTTATTTTCTTGGTCTGACATGACACATCCAATGAGGTTAGGACGTGTGTCTAGGTCATTTCATTTTATTAAAACATTATTCTTACCTTAAACTACACTAATTACCTCTAATTGCGATTAAAAACTTAATAAGTTACTATTCACCAAAAAATTATTTTTATCCCATTGAACCACATTTTATTTCTTAATGACAACAATGTATGTCATATTTTTGAAATTCAAAACACAAATATGGAAAAATTTCATTTAAACGGAAAAATCAGTTTTTATAAGTACCACTTAGTGGTTTCACTATTCATCAAAAATTAATGTTTTTCAGAAAAATACCAAAAATTAAACCTAAGCTATATTTGATATTCTGAATTCAAAAATGAAGTCTATTTTAAAAAATTCAAAACATATAAGTCACATTAATTAATTTAATAATTAATTCCCGTTGTCATGACAAATATCATGTTTTTATGAAACAATAAGTATCAAAAGATTGACACTAGTTTAAGTCCGATTTGAAAGTGAAATTAATTCCAACGACCACTATTTGATTTAATGGTAAAAATATTTTCTAATTTAACATTATAACTAATTAAAAATATAATCTAATCATATTAATATATTATATTAAAAAGTGGTTTTGAATTAAAATACAACATTTTACACTATTCATTAAAAAATGAACTTTATCGGAAAAATACCAAAAATTTACACAAAGTAAATTCTGATGTCCCAATTCTAAAGAAGAATTTTATTTTTTCAAATATAAAACATAAAATTGTCAAAATGTTGATTTAACAGAGGTTCACCATTAAAAAGCGGTTAATCGACCTTTTAAAGAATATTAGAATGTTTACGCTTAAAATTAGATTCATTCTCATTTTTAATCCTCTAACATTTATTTTAAAAAGTAAAAATATTTGACAAACATATATAATCATTTTGTAGTTAGTTCTATTCATTCCCGCCATCACAACAGCTAGGATTTAACTACCATTTAAAATAATATTACTTTATTATTAGAGTGCAACATAAGATTCCTAAGAAACTCATTGTTGTGTGTTGGGTACTCCATCGACCATAGAATCCCCTTTAAAGTCATATGAATATTTTATTCACAAATGTGGATAAATATGAAATTTTCATATTCTTTATTTACCTGGGGTGTTACATCCTTCCCCCCTTTTGTGAATTGTGTCCACGCAATTTTAAAATTGAGCTTGGAAACATCCTTGAAAGTCCAACATCACAACAAGAGTCAGTAAAACAATCACTTTAAAATAAACAAAGATAAGTACAGAGGTCACCCGAGTTAACCCATAATAGGATTCCATGTAGGAAAACATGTACATGGAAGAAAAAGCAAAGGGTCATGTTCTTGAGGGAGAGTGATAGTAAACATGTCTAGGAGAAAGTTAACCATAAGAAAATCACAAACTTCTGATGGGTTAAATGGTATTCGATTCCCTAGTAGGGAAAGTTAATAGAAAACAATTTTGTTTTAAGTTACATTTTATTAAGGAATTTATTCATAAGGAAACATAATCACTGATCATGTTGACTTTCAACTTTTATTATATTCCTTACACAAACTCATATTTTCTCCAAAATATGAGTATTTAGGAATACTTGTTCACATAAAGAGTACTATAATCAACTTCTAGAGAATCACATAATCCACAAAAGAGAACTATATATTTCCCATGTCTTTAGAAAAAATTAAAAACCATAACCAAAAAGGTTAGTACAAGATCATATAATCCAGAAAAGGATAACCCTTTATAAAAAGAAAATCTATTCTTAATCTCCAAAATGTGTCCAACAAAACCCAAAGTTCAACGAGGACCATTCGATAATCAATTTGTCCATAAAATTATTCAAAGTAAACAAAACTAAGATTTAAATCCAAATATTTGAAGGATTTAGTCTCATAGTCTTCCAAGTTAAATCGTAACATTTATCTCCAAACAACATCAGTTACTCTTAATGTCTCGTATTGAAAAGTAATTAACCTAATCACATATCCTCCATGATAGGTTAATAAATTTCCATAGATAACCCAAAATCAACTTACTCTTAATTCCTAAAATCATCTAACTAAAAAGAATCAGTCAAAATAACCAGGGACTTCACGTAGTCTAGTGGTAGGCGATAAATACCAGTCGCACTTTGGTTGTGGGTTCGATTCCTGCAGCTTTGTCCAACGCGACGGGTTGTCACATGGTCGGCGTGTTGTCCTTTTTCCAAAACTATATAATTCTTAAAACATTCACCAAAATGAGATAAAATCTTCATAAAAATCATAACATATTTTAACCACATGTTTATCTCATGCCTTTCATTTTCCATCATATCATAGAGTAACCCATAATTACCTCAAAAGTAAGGATCGTATAAAATCTAATTGTTACCTTTATAATTATTACCTGAACTTCCACATCGATTGGTCATCTCAAACATGAAGCATTACAGAACGTACCATGGTTCAAGTGGTTTATCACGACTCCTTGATAGTTGGTTTAGAAAAACCACAAGTTTCCTCATTGAATCCTCAATTTTATCTAGTATCTTAATTAGAGAACCACCACAGTTTCCTTCAAACCTGTTGTCTCTTTGGTGCCTACTAGATCCATCCATTCACTAAAAACAGAAATGTCAGTGTGAGTATATCAAAAGAACCATCATGTACTAATGAGGAAGATATACTTACTCATTCACATTATCTAAAAACTAAGACTCTTTCTGAAATCCTAACCATTATGGTAATGTCACTTATGCTTAAAGAATACCCTAACCTCTAAAGTTATCTAAACAGACCTTTGATACCTACTATAAGTCCCTAGCCTTAAACCTTACTTAATATTGAATTAAATGAGTAATTCACATTGAGGATCTTTTCAGGTTCAGAGTTTTAGAGAATAAGGACATAACTATTACATCTCAAAAGATTACAAACTAGTCGCTTCTACTAAATTTCCATACAATAAAAACTCTTAAAAAGAAAAATGTCTACTTCCATTTTTTAGGTAGCATGACTTTCCCTTGATCCCATCCTTGACCTTATTCCATGATAACTCCTGTGAAAAACATTTAAAAAATACATGGGATGAGCATAAAAAGCCCAGTAAAGGATACACAAAGAAGGAAAACTGTTAGTTTTTCAAAACAACAAGTAAAACATGTATACTTTACCAAATTAATACTTTTAACCATTATAAAGTAGTAAAAAATCTTCACTGAATAAAAGACCATTGCTTACCCTTTTGCAACCAAAATATTACCATAAAACCCATATAATGAACACATAACATATAATGGTAACTTGGGACATAAACATACTCAAATGGTATAACCATACGGTCGACTTCAACACATATCATTTAATGGAATAGCCTTACATCCAACATCCATACATACTTAATGGAATATCCATATGTCCGACTTCCATACCCAATACATTGGATGTTATAACGTAACCACCCGTCCTGGTATTCACGGCACCACCTGTCATATGGTTTGTCACGTAACCACCCGTAAAATGTCCAAGTACCATCATTACACATAAAATATTGAAAATATAAACATTTCAATAACAAAATTTCATTTTTAATCACAACAAGAAATTCCCAGATATTGAATTAATCAACCCATGTTCAAAAACCATTTAAAAGAGATTTTTGAATAAAAGTGTCCCATACCACATTGATGATTTTAATGGAATTATAATTTTAAAACATTAATGTCCATATAAATAAATACTGAAAACCATTTTGATAACATGGACATTAAAGATAAATATTTAGAATAATAAATCGTTAAAACATTTAAAACAATATTTTTGTTAAATCATTTTTAACAAAATAAGAGACTCTTGAATACAAATAATAGCGGAATAAAATTTAATCCGAACTTTATAATATCATGAGAATAAAGGGATTCATGATATAATATTTCAAAGGACATTATACACACCATATAAGAGTGAATTGGTGCATAACAATAATGAAGTCTCAGAATAAATGTAAAATGAGATGAAATCCATTATAAAGAAGGTATCCTTAAATTAAGGATAAATCAATCTCATAATTATATGTGACAAATATAAATACACCCAACATAAGTGGATATTAAGTGTAAAACAATCAAAGGTCATTCACACATATTCAATAGATGACATATTCAATAACTACATGTTGAACCCAATGAAATCGAAATTGGGTTAAGAAGTTCCCTTTGTAAAATTTGACAGCCTAACGGCGTCACATAAAATTTTACAAAAAGGGTTGATGAGAGAGATAAAGGGTATCTCATCACTTGGACATAAAATTTAAATAAATAAGGATATATAAGAACATATCCCAACATAATAGTATGTGAATTAAAAGACATAACAAAAGAAGTCTTTTAAAAAGTGGAGGGTGAATGGTCTCCTTACCGAGTTGGGTAACTTTCGAAAAGTACACCCCATGGAAAAAGGGCATACAATGAAGATGTAAATACCCATAAATGAAATTATAATACAAAAATTTTATAATAATGGGATGTACATACACCACTCAAAGGAAATAGTGGAAAATGTAGCATAAATTTCATGGGAATACAAGTGTGAAGAAAAATCCCTTATGAAAACTCGGTAGCCTAACGTCGCCACATAAAGCTTCCAAAAATGGATTTATGAGATCAAATAGGGTCTCTCGTAATATGAAAATAAAAATTAAAGTATGAGGAATATAAAATAACATCCCCCATCATAACAAATAGGAGCTTAAAAGATGTTACATAAATGAGAGTACTTAAAAAGAAAGAGAGAGGTTAGATCTCTTACGAAAATTCGGCAGCCTAACAGTGCCACTCAAAACTTCCAAAATGGATTTATGGGAGAGAATAGTGTCTCTCATCATATGAACATAAAAAGTACATTAGGATTAATATAAAATAACATCCGAATAATAATAAAGATGATCTTAAAATAATTGACATAAAAGAGTGTACTTAAAAAGAAAGAGAGGAGTAGAATCCCTTACCTTGGGTCTGACTTGACTCGATCGTTCTTTAACGTCCTGAATAATAAACTTCAGTTAATTTGTATTTGATTAAGAACCATTTTCAGGTTAATTATTACTTTTATATCACTTATTTCCATGTTATAAACATTATGTAATCATTTAAGTTAATAATGTTTGTTTTGTCGATATTTGGTTCTTAAGTCGAAAGTGGACTTCTTACAATTACATGTTGATTGTGTGGTCAAAGGTTCTTTATATCCAGAATGAAATTCCTGATTTGGATATCATATATATCATATATATATAGAATATGCAATTATTTATAATATCACATTATCATTTATAGGTATGAAATGAAATGCACCGTTCATGGAGACGGTAAGCCGTACGTATGCATGAACGCTACTTTCATTTCTTTGTCATATTAATGGAATTAAAACTAAATGAGAGGTATGTATATTTTAATTCCAGAATTATATACATCATTTATATGTATCATTCACCATATATATCCATTATATACATGTACATATAATAGTACATTACATTTGGGGATAAGAAATGTAATTCACCGTTCATGGAGACGGTAAGCCGTACGTACGCATGAACGCTACATTCATTTCTATCTCATTATTTAATGGAAATAAATAATAATGATATAGAGGTATATTATAATTCCAGTATAATATAATATATAATAACATTAAATCCATCATTTATATGCCCCACGTATTGCATTAACGAATCACATCACTTTGAAAGGGCGATAGTCCGCACTTCCTAAAATGAAGATATCACGTATACCCATAATGGAAGCCATAATGGTAAGCCAAAAATGAAAAATACAGAAGATTAAGTAAACCATAAACATATTATATATCATAAATAATTATAATGACATCTTAATGGCCACCTATGAAGGTGTTATATGAGTGTTGAACAATCATCGTTTCGTGAGGCAGAAATTCGCCATCCACAGAATCAGTATGTTATTTATCCATTAGATGTAGGTTTGTGTAAGTGTAGCACGAATCCTTCTTATAACAACATCCTAGTATATTCAAGATACTGGAGTTGTTACAAAATAAATTAATAAAAAGAGTTTAGGGGGTTGGAGAGGCAAAATAAAACAAAATGACTCAAGTGAAGCCATTACCTTAAAATCGGGTAACTCTCTTTGGTTAGAGCACAAAGGCTTCCATGGGAAGACTTATACCCAAAGTGAGGCTTCAAGGAGTAATATATGGAAGTGGAGAGACAAAATGGGAAGGGGTTGGCCGATCCAAAGGCTTTGGGAGTGTGGTAAAGGAGGTATAGGTGGGGGCCTTTTATAAGAGGAGGGGAGGGGCACTCTTGGAAAGTAAAGAAAAGTCACTTTATTTTAAAATGATATTCGGATTTAAGAGGTACCACATTGATATAAATCTAGGATAAGGTGATAATTGTTCTAAATCCACTCATCCAATAAGTTTTGGACATGTGTAGGTCTTAGATATTACATTATCTTTCCATTTTATTTAAATCGTTAAATAATGAGGTCATCGCTGCATCATCATGATGTCATAAATAATTTAATTTATTTAATCTATAAAAATTATAAACAAAATACTATTATGTAGGAAATATTTTTATCTTTCCAATTACTATTTATAGTCAAAAATATTACTTGTATAACCCCATGGAAAAATTATTTTAGTAAAACATTTCATGTTTGTGTCATTTTTACTTTAATATTAAATAAAAAGGTATTTATGTCATTTTCCAACCAAAGTGGATCCATTGGGTCCAAAAGTTTACCCATGGATTGTCTTGGTCGGCCATGACACATCCAATGATGTTATTACATGTGTCTAGGTCATTTCATTTTATTAAAACATTATTCTTACCTTAAACAACACTAATTACCTCTAATCGCGATTAAAAACATAATAAGTTACTATTCACCAAAAAGTTATTTTTATCCCATTGAACCAAATTTTACTTCTTAATGAGAACCATGTATGTGGGATTTTTTAAATTCAAAACACAAATATGGCAAAATTTCATTTAAATGGAAAAATCAGTTTTTATAAGTACCACTTAGTGGTTTCACTATTCATCAAAAATTGAAGTTTTTAAGAAAAATACCAAAAAATCACCCTAAGATATATTTGATATTCTGAATTAAAAAATGAAGTCTATTTTACAAAATTCAAAACATAGAAGTCACATTAATTAATTTAATAATTAATTCCCACTGTCATGACAAATAGAGTGTTTTTATGGAACGATAAGTATCAAAAGATTCACACTAGTTTAAGTCCGATTTCAAAGTGAAATGAACTCCAACGACCACTATTGGATTTAATGGTAAAAATATTTTCTAACTTCACTATAAACCCAATTCAAAAGATAATCTAATCATATAAATAAATTAGATAAAAAAGAGGTTTTGAATTAAAATACAACATTTTACACAATTCATTACAAAAAAAGAAACTATATCGGAAAAATACCAAAAATTTACACAAATTAAATTTTGATGTCCCGATTCTAAAGAAGAATTTTATATTGTCAAATATAACACATAAAATTGTCAAAATGTTGATTTAAAATAGGTTTGCCATCAAAAAGCGTTTAATCGCCCTTTTAATGAATATTAGAATATTTACGCTTAAAATTTGATTCATTCACATTTTTAATCCTCTAACATTTATTGTAAAAAGTAAAACAATTTGACAAACATATATAACCATTTTTTAGTTAGTTCTATTCATTCCCGCCATCACAACAACTAGGCGTAAACTACCATTTAAAATAATATTACATTATTATTAGAGTGCAACGTAAGATTCCGAAGAAACTCGTTGTTGGGTGTTGGGTACGCCATCGACCATAACATCCCCTTTAAAGTCATATTAATATTTTATTCCCAAATATGGATAAATATGAAATTGTCATATTCATTATTTACCTAGGCTGTTACACTGTAAAATACTGTTATTATTTTCAGATATTTTTAAAACCCATTTTTTAATAATTCATGTGATGGGATTTTTTTGGAGATGAATCTGGTGAAATTATATAATTTTTGGAATTTGGTGGTGTACTTTACAATTGGTCCACATTTTTTCAAATTTCCTGCGATTCTTGGGGAAACTGTATGACCCATATAAAATAGGGGCATTTCTTGTGCAAAATTTGAAAAAATAGTGAACCTTTGCCCAGGAAACTATGCTGATGGATTTTTCCTTAATCATAAATTTTTATTAAAATTATGGTACCCACCATTTAATTCCTTGATAGACCAAATTCGACAAAAACTAATTTATACTTTACATAGATATTCCTTAATGCATTATTGGTCCCTCTGATCCCACCAATATGTGAATCAATGCTTCATGAATGGCCTTCGATCTTCACCTTGTATGTTATTTTTCCTATTCTTATTCTCGCACATGCTCAATTATCTTATCTAAGGTTCCATGGATCCACATTTGGTTTGTTTTGATATATTACACACTTGTTTATGGATCTAAACATATTTTTAATTCATATATCCTTGTTACCATCGTTCCTTATTGGATATTCATTAATGGAACTATAATTAAAGACCGGTTGATTCAAAGGGAAGTGGTTTTGTTTCAATACCCAATTTACATTAACCCTAAATTTATTTGAATAATATAATTTTTTTTAATAAATTACAATTTTTCAAAATTTTATTAAATTTTTGTATACTGTTTTGTTCAAGAAACCCAGGTCCATTGAATCGGGGTTTTAATGAAAAGTGGGTTTTCGTAAGAAATTTTAAAACTCCTAATTTTATTAGATTGAGATGTTTTTACTGAAAATTGTTAAATTGTCTTTTTTGAATTGAAAATATGGGTTCGATGGAAAATTGATTAAATTTTGTTATTAATTTTAATTATAGAAAAGGAATTTTTTTTAAAATTTTGAAAAGAAAACATCATTCCATTGAATTGGGGATTTGTTATGAAATTTATGGAATGTGTGGGAAAATTACAATTTTGAATTTAATTTGAGAATTTTGATCAGAAAAATTCATGAATTAGATTAAAATACTTAATTTTGAAAAATGGATTTAAAATGGTTTGATTGAATCCTTAGTATTTCATCTTTTAGAAAATGCATGTTTTTGATTAAAACCCCATTATAGTGTTTTAATTGTAAAATGGGCTTTATGAAATGGAGAATGTTATTTAATTATATTTTAAATATTTACTAAAATAAATTTCACATCATTTTTTATACTAGAGAATATGAAAGCCATAGGTTGTAGGTGAGTTATTTTTTGTTGCATTTTATGACAAACAATGTTCTAAAACAACGTATCAGCACATCACATCTTCTAGGAGATAGTGATGGGTCCCCTTTCCATTATACCCAAAGGGGAATATTTCCATTTTATAGTGTTCGGTGCCTATATCCAGGAACTATCATACTTATTAGTTATATGAAAATTTTTCTTTATTGTATTTATTTTAAATGGAAAAGTTATATTGTTGTAATCTAGTTTACATGCCTTGTGAATTTATAAAAAAAATTCTATATAAATTTGTTTATTTAAACCTTTTTTATGGATAATTCTATTTGTGTAAATTATTATTTGATTAAAGTAAAATTACATCATTTTGAAATGTGATGCATGAATTGATAAATTATTTCAATATTTTAAATTGTAAATCATGATTTATATAAATGCTATTTTTTTATTCCAAACATATTAATTTAAATTTTTTTGGCACATTATGGTTTAATTTACATTGGAATGTTGTTATAGAACCCCATGTGAAATACTACTAGGCTTTGGATCACACACTAATTGTGCCTCTGGGTTTTTGTAGATTATCACCTTCCATTTTTGAGAAAGAGATATGGATCTATTAGAGGTAGTTCTAGTTATATATGCCTTGACTTTGTGAGTTTCTTTTGTTTGTATTACGTGGTATTTTAGGTATATTTGACTTCTTGTAAATTATTCATAGTAGAGTTTCATTTTATATGTATACTACCTAGTTTCTTTTTCTTCATCATCGTTAGTATAAAAATAATTTCCATTTCCATTCTTATATGATTATAGGGGATAGTAGCCATTCTATGGGGATTTTGAACACCCTTTTAGCGTAATGGTAATTTTAAAAGTATTCAAATAAATTTCCCATCATTTTTTGTTCTAGAGAACATAGAATCCATAGGTAGTTAGTGATTTATTTTGGTCGGCACTTTATGACATTATATATTCTAAAACATAAAATTATCACATCATATCCTATAGGTGTTGGTGGTGAGTCCCCTTTTCCTTAGGCCTAATGTGGCGTGTGTACATATTTTCCATTTCACAATGTCTAGTAACAATTTCATGGAATTATCATACCTATATAGAATATGACATTTTCCCCTCTTTTATATATTCAATTAATATGTTCCATTACATTAATAAATTTTTCATACATTTTGAATTTATATAAATATATTAATTTAAAATTGTTTATTTAATCCATATTTTGAAAAGATTCATTATTTAATGTATTCTTTGATTAAATGTAATTTCAATTATTTGAAATGAAATTCCATCATTTCAACTATAAATCATGAAATTATAATTATTTATATATATTTAATTGTAAAGATTTATTTTATTGAATATTATTTTGTTTTGTGAAACCTATTTTTTTGAAAATTGAAGGCACATTCATTGTTAATTTTTCATTTCAATATTTTCATGGAAGCTTTGGTGATATCATACAAAGATCTGGCTCAAACTATACTTGTGCCTTCCCATAGGTTGTCTATTTCTAGGATCAATAAAGGGAAATGGATCTCTGAGAGGTAGTTCTATCTATTTAACTTCATACCTTGTGAGTTGCATCTAGTAATATTATATGGACTTGATTAGGCATGTTTGACATCTTGTACATTACTCCTCGTAGAGTTTATTTTGATATGAAAACATTATTGTATCATTTTCATCAACATTATTAGTGGAAAAATAATTCCCACTTCCATTCTTGTATGATTCCATGTCCCACTCAACGACACATGGGGATTGGGAATACCCCTCTAGGTATGTTCGGACTGGCTTGGTTATTGGGTTACTAGGATATCTAGGATGGTTCTTGAAAAATTTGTATTATATAGAAGTTTAACATCTTGTCTTAAAATCAGTATGCATTGTAAAATCTTATCATGACATAAGAGGTACTTCTTTATGAGTATCAATAGATATCTCATAACAATTAACCTAATATCGTTAAGTGTGGTAGTGGTACGATGTCTTGTTGATTTGTTCTTGTGTATTCCTTATTTTGATTTGGATAGAGATAATTCAATGTGTTTTTTATTCTATCTGTTGGGATTAATTTGTCATTTTTAACTTATTGAGTTTAAAATTTTATCTTCCTTATATAATTTTAATGTTCTAATGAATAATTCATCCAAGATGGCATGCGAATCAAATCCAAGAGGATGTTGGTGCTGAACCTCAACAAGGGGAATCCTATTGTAGATGAAAATCTGGTTGAGGTGATTATGTGCACTATCCTTTCTCTAACACTGTCACCACCTTTAGTTTCTATTTAAACTCAATATATGGTACCCTAGATAGATTTTCTCATGATCTTATATCCAGAGCTCCTTACCTAGAAGTAAAAACCCTTAAAAAAATCAATTGATCATGAAGTGGATAAGAAATGGATAAAATGTTTGGAGCTATTATTTGGGTTCTTCAACACAACCAAAAAGTTTCAAGGAAAAATCTGATACCCATGTGTTTTAAGGAATGATTAGTATATGGTGGGAAAAGATAGTTATGGAGAAGAAACATGTTGTCTTGGAGTTGAAAAACATTATGGTTACTATCTCCTAACTGTTATATCAAGAGGTAATGCTATTGGTGATTCCCATTGAGTATTTCCAACTTGATCATGCTAACAGGACTGTGAAAGAGTATAAATACAATTTTACAGAGCATGTGCATTTCAAAACTGATATTTTATTGAATGTGAATATAAATAATCAAAGAGTCATGTTCAGACATCTTCAGTATAGTATTTCTTAGGATTTCATTATAAAACTACATTCTTATACTAATGTGCTAGATAGAGATTATATGGACTATAATGGACATGATTAGAGTGTTAGGGTTATTGGGTGTTTCATTCTCTCATAGTGCTGTCATGAGTTCCTTTAATGGAAAGAAGGAACGTAAGGATTCTTGTGTATGTTCTTGGTAGAAGGGCCATTCCACACCACTTCAAGTCCCTAGATTATGTCCCTTGATTTTTTACATGGGATGGAATCTATGACATTATAAGAGGGATAACACTTTGGTACCCATGAATTATGGATCCTCTGGATTCCTGCCACACCTAAAGATATTATTATATAGTTTTACCACTCCGTATAGTGGAAATAGATATCAAATTTCTATAAAATTATCGGTCAAATTTATGCTTTATCTAAAAAACTATTATTGGACATAATATTTTGGGACCAAGATACTTCACATAGTGTTTGAGTCTTTAGAGGATGTTGATATAGGCCCAACGACTCTGAGAGGTACCATTAAGTTTTCTTCATCATTAGTGAATGCTCTTTTTGATAATGGTGAATCTCATTTGATTATATCAACATATATTTTCAATCTATTTAAAATAACTATTGATCATTTGACTTATTAAATGGATATTACTACACCACTTCATATGAAGATAGGGAATGGTCTTTGTAGTACCACTTTCTTTTCCTCTCTACCAGATGTTGATATTGAATGTATTTTTCTATTTTGGGGATGAAACCTATTGATGTCATATTCATGATGGATTGGATCAATTACAATAATTTCTAGATTGTTTTTAATATTTAATGGTTCACTTTTACCAATCCTAATGGTGTGTGTCGTCTCTTTCATGGAAAAGGGGGCCCATGGCCAGGTAGAGACAGATTTTATTATTTAGTGTTAGGGAATGTTATATTTGTTTTTTTGTTAAATATAGCGTTAGAATCATTGAGCCTTGATCTCCATATATGTTACATTGATATTCCAAATGTCTTATATTTGGACTTCCCTATTTTTTCACTTATAAGGATGGTTGAGTTTTCCATTGTATTAATGTGTGGTACACAATAGTTTCTACTACCTAATAAAACTTGGATCAAGATGAATAAAAAGACTTGAATTAATAGTTAGATGATATTTTAGAGAAAGGATTTATATTGCTGAGTGTGTCACCTTTGGTGTTACTAGTTCCCTTTACTAATAATAACGATTGTTCACTTCGTATATGTGTAATTACCGAATGAACAATCGAGTGATGGTAATGAAAAAGTATGTATTGACATAGATTTATGATCTTTTTAACCAAATGAAAGGGGAATGTGGTTCTCAATTAATGATCATTGGACTGAAAAACATTATTTGAGGATAAAACAATTTAAAATTAGTAAAACTATCTTTCATAGAAGGTATGATCATTATCATTACCTTTTTATTCCGTATTGTATAAAAAATATCGGATTGTCATTATGGGGTTAAGGAATAGGATTTTACAAGGGTAAATGGATAACATTGTGGTGGAATTTTAGGTTCACATCCTTATTTAGTATACTTTCTAAGAAGATTATTTTCATCATTATAGAACATTTATTATTTTTATAAGAAATCACCAACACTATGGAAATATTTCAAGCTGTGATTTCCCATTTTAGGATGTGATGTTTTTTGGACATGTGGTGTCAAAACACGGAATAAAATTTTATCATTAGAAGGTGATGGTTCTTTTGACTTGGGGGAATCCATGAAATGAATTTTTGTTTCAAGGATTTTTAGTTTTATCCAGATATTATATATGCTTTTTGAAGGAATTCTTGATATTATATTCTCAAATGACTCAACTAACTAGGAAGGGATTAAAATTTTCATGGGATGAAAAATGTCAGAATTATTTGGGTGAGCTGAACTGTCTTTTGACTATTGCTTCGATGATGACTCTTCCAGAGGTTGGCTAGGCTATGTGTTCTTATGTGATGCATTGGTTTTTGGTTCGAGCTGTATTTATATTCGATGTTATCATTTTGTTCCATATCGCTTCCATCTACTTAGGCTATAAGAGAACAATTATCAAACTAGTGACCTTGAACTTGTTTCTGTGATGCATTCTATTGAAATATGGGGGCATTAAAATTAGATTTAAATGTTTACTATGTATTCTAATGGAAATAAGTTGAGTTATATCTTCCCTCAAAATGATTATAATCTCCACTAGATAAATTGGGAGGAATACCTTCATTATTTTGATTTCATCATTTTTTATTCCATGGGGAAAGTGAAATTATTTAATGATGCTTTGAGCATAAAACATATGACCTAGTCCTTGAAAGAATAATTGATAGAATATAATTTAATTACTTTATTTGCAGAGTTTCATATATGATTCCATGAATTAGGTGTTGAGGATTCATTATCTAGTATTGAGTTCACATAAACACTTCTTGAATTGATTCGTCAAAAAAAATATCATGATTGCGAGTTCTATAGAATTAAATACTATCATAATTGTGGGGAGGCCATACTTGATTGTCCATTATCCAAAGAGGTCATTATATGCATTCAAAACTGTTTTTTGGTTCCTTCTTTGATACAGAATGTTATATTGTGTGATTTCCATAGTTCCCAATGGGTCTGGAACACAAGATCCATAAAAGTTATATATGAAATGTGGTATCAGTTACGGTGGCCAAGTATGATATGGGGTATTACTGAATATTTCACCCACTATTATACATGAAATAAGCATAAGACCGAGCACTTGAAACCATTAGTTCATGTTCTACCACATAAATTTACTACTCAGAAATGGGATGATATCTCAATTGAATCTGAGGTTGGGTTTCTATTCACCCATATAGAGAAGAATGAGATATGTTTCATGATTGATAGATTGATGAAATTGTTTCACGTTTTACCCATTATTTTTTTTAAATGTTGGGGTCGAAGACTCATTAATTATTAAAGCAAAGAAAAGACATCTTTAACTGGGTAGAGGTTGACCCATTACATAGGACGAAGGCCCAGTGGGCATTTAGCCCATTACATGGCCTATAGTCCCATTGTTTTTTGGCCCAAGGACCATTCTATGAATAGTACTGTTATAGTACCCAATATTCTATAGTACTGCACAGTACCCTGCCGCTGCTACAGTACCCTACCGCTTCTATAGTGACATGCTGCAGCTACAGTGCCTTCCATTGCTATAGTCCCAGTGCTTCTAGAGTAGTCTACAATAGTTCTACAGTACCTTGTTCCCAATGGGGTTTGAACCCACATTTTTCATGTTTAATTAAGGGTTGATTACCACTAAGACAAACTACAATTACACGTTTTTACTATTATTGATACAACTGATGTTTAATATTTTGGAAATATCTATTTGAAATAGATTATCCAGTTGCACAGAGTTCCATCAGCTATAGTTTCATCTAGGTATCCTTATTTAACTTCTCTCATTTGGAGGGTATTTCAAGAGTACCTGGGATCTCACATCCCTTTGCATATGGAATACCATCCATAGTTGGAAGGAAATAATGATAAACCTATATATATTCTTGAGGATATTATCTATCCTTGTATTCTCATATTTAGTGGAACATGGGATGATCATTTAGGTATGGCTCAGTTTTTTTTATAACAATAGTTACCATTCCCTAATAAAGATGGGTCCTTTTGAAGTATTAAATCACCGTCCTTGAAAATCTATGATCTGCTGGTCGAATATTGGTGAATGTTCCTTTGATGGACAAAGCATAGTCTAAGAGAATACATCAAAGTTATTTTTTATTCATTAAATAATTTTGATGACGTCTATTCAAAATTATTAATATGTTGATGGTCATTAGAGTCTGTGGAAATTATTAGTTGGTTACCTGGTATTCTTGAATGATTCAACTCAGCTTGTTCGTCAATAGCATGGGATGCAATAGATGTTTTCCCCTGATTTTGATGGACTATTGGATGTTGTTGAAAAGATGGGAAAAGTTTAAAATAACATAGAAATTACACAAAATCAGACGTTTATAAATAAAATGATTCATGTATCCCATATTCAAATGTATCTATATGATCAATCTCATCTTCTAAGATGGTGTGATTTTGAATTTGAACATGATTTATCTATGACTTAATGACCAATCGAGATATATGATTATAAGACAAAGGTTATTCATGGTAGGAAGATACTAGTTCATGTGCAATTAAAATGTTTTTCTAATTCTCATGAGATATAGGAGATATAGATACTAATGAGAGATCAATCGCCCCAACTTTTTTACATAGAATCATCATTGTCGTCTTTATAGGGATATAATATTCTAACGATGGAGACGTTGTAAGATACCGTTATATATTTTAGGTATTCCGAAATCCATGTTTTTAATATTTATTTGGATGTGTTTTCTATTATTTTTTATTAGGTAAAATAATAAAATTTATTGATGTTTATGTGATACTACATTGTTAGCATACTACTGGCCCATGGTTTTCGAAACTCGGCACCCCACTATGAATATTTTGGAAAATTAGACAGTGGGATTCACATGGATTGTTCATGGTTTTACAAATCATGCACCATTTATAGATAATCCTTGAGTCACATATAAAATAGGTACATGAATTGTGCACAGTTCAACTAAATCATGTTCCACTTCTAATAAAATCATGTCAATGGATTTTCCCTTAATATTATTTTTTATTAAAAACTAATGAACTACCCATTCATGTACCTAACAGATATCCTTCAATCGAAACAAATTTATCCCTTCCTTGGAGATCACAAGAAGATTTTTATTCCCACACATACCTCCCATAATAGATTTAATGTTTATTTAAATTCTTTGGTCAACAAATGGTATGTTTTTTTTACCTTTATCGTTCTACCAAGGTCTCTCATCTCTACTCTAGGGTGAAATGGATCCCAATTTGGTTATGTGGATATAATACCCAATTTTTTTGGACCAATCACTTTTATTTATTAATTGAATCTTTTTTTATTAATTCTTAATTGGAGGTTTTTGTTTAAAAAATACTCTTTTGAGGTCTGTTGAATCTGAGGTAGGTGATTCTATTAAGATTTCCAATTAACATTATCCCTAAATTTCATTCATTAATTTCAATATATGGAATTAATTAAATGTTTTTGGTGTTGGATTAAATGGAATTAAATTTTAATATTTGGAAAAAACCAATTCCTTTGAATGTTGGATTTAATGTAAAATGTGTTTTTTCATGAAATTGGAAAACTACATTTTCAATTGGATTAATGTGTGTTTAAAGATTATTGTGAAATTTAAATATTTTAATTTATATATTTTTGTAGAAGGAATGTTGTTTTAATTAATGTTTTCAATTTATTTTTTTTATGTGGATTCGATGGAAATTTTTGAACAACATCAATTTCATCGAATTTTGGGTTTTGTTATGAAATTAATTTAATTTGGGGGAAAAATAAATATTTGAATTTAATTTCTGAAATTTGATTTTGAAATTTCATGAATTATTTTCATATAATTTTTTGTGAAAAATGGTTAAAAATTATTTTATGTAAATATTATGGTTTCAACTTTGTGAAAAGGATTGTTTATATTAAAAACGCTTTTGGGTTTTAAGAGATAATTGGTATTTTTGAAATAGAGAATGGGATTTAATAATATTATAAGCAGTCTTAAAATAAAATTCCAATAATTTATTAGTACTAGATAAAATAAAAGACATAGGTAGTTGGTGAGTAATTTTGGGCTTCACATTATGACTTACAATGTTATAAAACATCATATCCACACATCACAACCCTTATGTGATGGTCATGAGTTCCCTTTTCCTTTATCCCAACGGGGAATAAGTACATATTTTTCTTTCATAGTGGTGTGTCCATATAGGATGGAACTATCATACCTATTAGGAATATGATCATGTTTATAATTGTTTTTATTTTCATTGAATATATATTATTTTCTAAAACTATTTTACATGCCCTGTGAATTCTAATTTATATAATTTTTTTAATCAATTTGGTAAAATGATCCATTTGTGTGAAAATTCATTTGATTAAAGGTAAGTTATATTAATTTAAATGTATTTCTATCATATAAAATATGAAGATATAATTTCCATAGTATTTTGGTCATTTTAATTTTAATGAATGAGTTTTTTAAATATTATTTTCTTATGCCAATCCTATAAATTTAAAATTTTAAAGATGTTTTTTTATTAATTTTACAATATAATATTGTTAGCTAACCCTTGTTGAAATCTATCCTTTCATTGGATAACACATTAATTATGAATTGGTGTGTTTATATATTAACTCCTCAATTTTCAATTTAAGTAATTGGATCACATAGAGGTGGTTGTATTAGTTAAACCTTAAACTTGGTGAGTTGCCTCTGGCTGTGGTACACTGGATTATTTAGTCCTTTTTTAATTCTTATATAATAATCCTAGTAGAGTTTATTTTGATATGAATATTTTTTTGTATCTTTGTATTCTGCATTGTTAGAAGAAAATTCATTCCCACCTCAAATTTTTTAGGATTCCAATGGCTATTCACTAATTTGTGAGGATTGGGAATCAAATAATGATATGTTTGGACCATCGTAATTATTGGGTTACCTAGGTAAAAGGATAGATTGGGATAAGTAAACCTCAGATGAAAACTAAGAATGATTTAAAACCAAATGGAACGAGATGATTCTATTTTGGTAAGAGATATCACATCATAAACCACTGTCAAATGGAAATGAAAATAGAGTTAAATTGGATTAATTTAAAAATAACATAGAGGCTGTCAATCCAATAATGTGATTATATAATTATACTGGTGGCTAAAACTCCAAACAAAAATATTGAAATAGTTCCAGAAAAAGCACCTCTAATGTGTGATAAATAAGTGTGTGTAAAGTGAAACAGGGTATGAAATATTGTTTTTTGATATATGATTAATCTACAGATATAAAAAACTGTAAAATGAACAGGGAAGTGGCTTTTATCTTAAAAATTGTTTATACTAGAATGGTTTTGAAAGACTAGAATATGTTTTAGCATGTGAAAAACAAATCTCTTTTTACATGGAATGATTAGTAATAAAATGATAAGAATATGGAGAAATATGTAAACAAAGTAACTACAATATATTTTAATTTTGAGATTTCTATTTTAGAAAATAGTAATATTGAGAAAAAAATCGATTATTCCCCCAAAAATATAAAATGATTATTCAAGGAAGAATATACCATGAATTGTTCTCTATGTATTAATGTATCTATTGATAAATTACATGGGATGAGGGAAATATTTTAGCCAAATTAATCTGACTATGTTTCTAATGATGATCTACCTAATTCTCAAATAAATATACATATGATAATATGATGAAATTTATGGGAAAATTATAATAGAAAACAATCATTTAACGATGTATTATAAAAATAATATTACTCAAATAGTTTATTTCCTTAATTTTAAATATGAAATTATGGATAACTCCTTAATTAATGGGGACATATTTTCATTATCCTAGTAATATTTTGACACAAAATTATTATATTTATTCATAGAGTGATTATATAACCAAATTGGGGAAAATGCAATGCACATTAAATTTTTATAGTTTTATATTCATTTGACTTATGGTTTATAATTATTTTTTGAAAATATATTCAAACATTCCAATGTTTTGAATGTGGGATGGGGTATCCCTTTGAGTTAATTAATTGTGATGCTTGTTTCTTGACATCTAACTCTTGTTCTCTCCAAAAACTTATCCTGCATAGATTTAGAGTTGATTGGAGAATGGGACATTGCTAAGATAATTTGATTTCGACCATAACCTGTGTAATGAATTGAATATGATGAATGTCTGAGAAAAAATGAAAATAATTTACCTTAAATGAAAATAATTATTTTGTGATAAGGATATATTCCCTTATAATTATTAATATAGTTATATAGAGTATAATTTCAGTTAATCATAACATACAATGTATATGTGGGATAAGAAAATTCATCTCTTTCATTTCTATTCATTTATGGGTAGGAAAATTATGTTAAGCATTGGTATAGATATTAAATACAAAAAATGAAGGGGGGGGGACTAAAGTTTCCTAGGGTTGATATTTTTTTATTATTTATTTCTATTGAAATTTTATATAATTCTGATAAGGGTTCTCTGATACATAATATAGTGATAATCCAACCATCTAATAAATATAATACTATATATGCATTTGGGTGAAGGAAAACTATGATGATATTAGGAAAATATCATTATAAAATTTTAAAAAAACATCAAAAAAATTGTAACATTTTAACTAATATGTGTCTAAATTAAATGTTCAATAAGAATAAACTTATTAATTAAAATTTATACAATGGTATTTAGAAGGTAGTTATTTTTTACGACATGTTTTAAAAAAAATTAAAATATCGAAAAAAATAGAAATGATTGATGTTATGATGAACAAAAAAATTAATCTAATGTCTATTGGGTTCTAATGATACTAAAAAATGTGATTTACGTAATATCGATTGATATCATTATATGATGATTTCATGTCATGCGACTGTCATAGAAATAATTTATCATGTGTATTTAATTTTTTATAAATTTCATATAAGTAAGATAAATTAGTTTTGAAATAATTAATCAATTCTTATAATTGGTTTTAGATATTTCCAAGTGTTTAAAAATGATATGGAATGTTTGAATTCTATTTGAATAATCCCATATTTTTTTGATGAATTCTGATCCTTATAGAGATACGAATAAAAATTGGCTATGCCAAAGAATAATATTAATTTTCTTGATGATATGATATCTATGAATGTCTTCATTTCATGTTTGAATGAAAAATAAATCAATTAAAATGGATTTATTACAAATATCAATGAATTAATCAGTTCATGAAATATATTAGTCCTTTTAGATAACAAAATATAATTTCATAATAATTTATATCACCTCATAAAACATTAATATAAGACAAAATATTTCTTTTAATTCCTCATTATATTGTAATATAGAATTGTTTTTTGTGTTTTTCACATCATTTTAATTAAAATTTAAATGTTATGATGATATTTTATATAATATGACTGTGCCATATCACCATATTAAATCCCTCTACAATGTTCACCACCAAGAATAATAAAATTTTAAAATTTAATATTTTTCTAAAATAGTTTCTATGAATTAGAAAATTCATTTTGATTTTTCAAAATATTTACAGTAAATTTATTAACATCATAACGCTTTTCTATTACATGATATAAATATAATTTCATACATATTTGATGGGATAAAAATTTATGGGAATATTGTTCCTATTATTTGATATTTTCAAATGAGTGAATTTTAATTATATATATTTTTTAAAATATTGAAATATTTTATAGGCTACCTGGGCTAAAAGTCAATGCCTTAAATATCCCAACAATAATGTGATTCATATATGATGACTGATAATAGAGATGATTGCGGTATGATGAAGTTCAAAGTATGTTTCACCCCATAATAGTAAATACATATTCAATAAATATATAAATGCAAAAATTAATCTATTAATGGGAGATCCATACTTCTATAACATAAAATCATAATAATATTTTTGTCTAATGATTGGTTGATTACAATTTATGAGTTATTTTGAAACAATGTTTTCTAGAAAATTTGAGTTGTAAGAAATATTTTATGTCATGAGTGATGGTTTGATGGGTAATTGAGAATGTATAATTGTGAATCATTATTTTTGGTGTAGTATATGTTTTGGGATGTGGCTATTTAATGCAACAATGATATACTAAGATATTAATATTATAAAATACATCATGTAAGGTTGATCAAATTTAATTTTCAAATGAAACCTACCAAATATATCATTGATTCAATAAATATAATGTATCTTCCTGCATGACGTAAATTTTAAATTATTAATATATCATATCATTTTTTTCCTCATATATATCTATTTTCATTAAGAGTGTTTGTAAGAACCTAGTTCTTAGTTCTAAGGTACGTACTTCTTCTTTTCTCTTCTCCATATGTGTTTTTAAGAAAATAAGGATAATGGGGGAAATTCCCAAATTTGGAAAGTACATGATGTGTACTTTTTCCACATGCTGTGTAATTTTGGCCGTGTGGAATGAGTACATAGGGCGTATGGCCATGTCGGCAATGAAAGATGTAGGAACCAAGTACATGTAGTGTACTAGTCCCTTACACACCGTGTAGTCAGTCGGCCGGTGAATAGTAAGGTGATGGCAAGCTGTGTGACTGAACACGCCGTGTACTCAAGGAAACAAGTCGTGTAGTCATGTAGGTAGAATAATAGTGCCACGCTGGTGGGAAGCTGCCATAGGAACAGTTTAAAAATGGGAAGTACACGCCATGTACTTTGTTTTTTTCTTAAAATGGGCAGTAGCCTCCCATGTTCATAGGGAAGGCTTAGAACAGGGAAAGGGAGCTTGGGAGAGGAGGCCGAAGCTTTGTAGATCCGCTGAGAGTTTTTCGGGATTCCGTTTCCTCCTCGGACAATCTCGTTGGAACCGCATGGGTAAGACCTCCACTCTCCTTAAGCAGTTCATGCCAATTCATCCCTTAACTGGTGTTTTTTTCATTTACGCAAGATTTATTTTACATCAGATATATGCTGTTCTTGGGAATTCCTAGAGTCGACGTTCACGTATATCTTTAATTGGTGTTTAAAGTAGTTTGCTTGGTGTTTATTTTCCAAATGTCATGTGTTTTGTGTGTTTTTGAGATACGAACCCATATTTGTAGTGTCGTGAGGCTGAGGCCGTAGATAATTTTAAATACCTATAATTTTATAGGTAATTAAATGTGATATTAAAATTCTGTTTGGGATCAGTTCTTGGATCCAGGACCTCCCTGGGGGTGCGTTCCTCCGTTTAGCCATTTGGCCAGGATACCTTAGGGTATACCTCTAAAGTAATGATTGTAGAATTGCCTTGAGTGGCATTTCTTGTGAATGTTTATTTACATGTTGTTCATTTCCTGGTTACTTACGTATATGGTCAGTGTTTTACTCAGCCTGAGGGCATCGTTTTACTTAGCCCAAGGGCAGTTGTTATCATAGCCTGAGGGAAACTTCTTCTGAGCCTGAGGGCTATCATCTCTGTGCCTAAGGGCGACACTACCTATGCCTGAGGGAAAAATTTGTTCTGCCAGTGGGTATGTACTTGTGGGTTACGTTCCTGATTACTTGATGGTAAGGGTTGAGTGTCTGTGGACACTGACTATTTACATAGAAATTCAATGTGTTGTTTTCTTATATGAAATAGATTAAATGATTAATAAAATTACAAAATAAATGGTATGTTAGTTAATTTTGAGTACGACTTAGTTTATTACATTTTACTAATGCACACTGTTGTTGCATTTTTCACAGAGTTGGGCACGAGCCTTTGGTGGGTGCCTACTGAGATATATTTCAAACACCCTGTTTGGGTCATGCATTTTGGCGCAAACAGATTATGTTTCTGCAGGATAAGATAAGGGAAAGAGTCCTTATACAGGTACTTGATTGTTGTAGGAGTGTATGAGCGCATGGAACCAAGCATTGTCTCGTGATGCCTCTGGCTATTCTGTTTTGATTTTCTGTAATTGTACATCAGTTGTAATGTATTGTATTGTAGTGAAACATGGTATGGTTATTTTATAGAATAGTGACATGCGACATCTTCATATATAAATGACTGATGGATTACCTTTTGTTGTCAGTTCTTCATTTTCTATTATATGTATTGTTACTGCTTCTGTTGTTGTTGTATGATTAAATTATATTCTGTTGTGCTACACTTTGACAAATGAGGGCATAGTTTCCCCACAATCAGACCTAGGCCCTCACTGTTAGTCAGAAGCCTCTGGCGTTTTGGGAAATGCACTTGAGGTCACGTGGCGAACCGGGTTCGGGGCACCCGTTGAGTGGCACCAAGATCTGCAGCTTTACAATGTTGTTTGATAGGGGTTCATTTCTTTGACTTACTATTGTGAGCCTTAGTCAGGGATAGTATGGTAACGGTATTTTTTAATAAGTTGTTCCCGGGTGTAGCTAACCCGTGTATAGGGAAAATCCAATTTACCTCGAATTGCAATTTAACTGATTTTGCAATTTACAGTTGATATGATTTCACCGTTGGGTGACGCACTTGTGATTGTGTAGTTTATATTTATTCTATGGGTTATATTTAGTTGCAACCTGATGAGATGAGGGTATTCCATCTCTTTCATCATTTTGGCACATGATAGAAATCACATGTCATGCATAGTTCCATGACATGTAGGCGCATTAGAAATTGCATGTTGTTGTGATAGTTGATGTGTTAGAAAATCATGCTGTTGTGATAGCTGCTTGATAACTACCTGTTATATGATAGGGTATTTTGTCTGAGCCGGTTTGGAGAATGAACGCAAAACTTTGGTTTTTGGGGAGTATGGGCCCCCATTGACTAGAATTTGGTGGATCATTGACTGTTTATTATGTTATAACACTGATAAGATGTCAAACATTGATTCGTGGGGAGTATGGGCCCTCAAAGATCAAAATTTGGAACTTAGGAGTTTTTTATAGTATTTTCAGGGTTCCGAGGATGTTTTTGAGGCATAATTTCCAGAAAACCCAGTATACACACCATGTAGCACTTTAGACACGCCGTGTATGTTGTTTTGTTCAGGAAGAAAAGAAATAATTTTGAGTTCACACCATGTACACAGAGTACATGCCATGTAGTCTCTTCCCGTGTCACATACCTAGTGGGCGACGACAAGGGGAAGGGGAGATCTTGGGGTGAACATGCCGTGTAGCTTATGTACACGCTGTGTAGTGTTGACCCAGAGACTCGGTTGTGTAACTAACAAACACGGGCTGGTGATGTTGTTTCTTGAACATGCCATGTCAATGAAGAACACGCTGTGTAGTGTGATCTAGGGTCCCTGCTATGTAACTAACAACACGGGTCGATGTAATCCTTTGAGTACACACTGTGGCTATACAGAACATGTCGTGTTCATTTATCCATTTATCTGGCCGTGTAACTAGCAACACGGGGCGGAGGAGCTCGTCTAGAACACGCCATGTACCTGTGGGACATGCGGTGTAGTCTTGTCCGAGGATAGACTGTGCGGCGTTAGCTGTGTGACTGGGAAACATGGTAGTGTACATGATGTTTGTGGGTGTAACATGCCGTGTAGTGTCAAGCCGAGTAGTCGGCCGTGTAACAAGCGACACGGGCAGTTGAAAATAACACTATACACACTGTGCAGATAATATACAGGCCGTGTATTTTTGTTCAAATGAGATCTTTGTAGCTTAGCTGTGTCGAAGGACCCAGGTAGGGGAAGGGAAGTCAATCACACGCCGTGTATGCATTATACAAAACGTGTAGTATTGTTTTGAAAATCTTAAAAATTTCTTCTTCCTCTTGTTCCATTTTTGGTTTCTTCGGTTTCAGTCTTGTTAATCGTGAATCTAGGGCGTGTTTTTGACCTTGTAGTTTCATGCCTCCTAGAAGACTGTGCGTTGTTCGCCAGGATAGCGACAACAAGAATACTCTAGAGATGGTGAGAAATGGGCTACTAGTGGATCCTCCAGCAGAGCCAGATGCGGCGCAAGCTGTTATACCGGACATAGTTGTGGAGGCGTAATTCCGTGAAGGCTTTATGCAGTTCATGCAGACCTTTCAGGGAGCACCGCAGGCTGCCACATCTATGGCTGAGCTGACAAGTATATTCCAGAAGCAACATTTGCCTACGTTATCAAGAGATGGCAGACCACTGGCTGCTGAGTCTTGGATGGGGTCAATTCAGACTATCTTCCAGCATTTTGAGATGCCTCCAGGGTGGAGGGCCAAGCTCGCAATGTACATGCTGCATGATTCTTCCAAGAGGTGGTGGGATGTTACCTCCCAGTCAGAGAATCACAAAGACAATGCGTGGGAAGATTTTTAGGTAGGATTCTAGGTATTCATTTTCCCAGATAGGCTGAGGGCAGATAGAGATCGAGAGTTTATAAATCTGCAGCAAGGATCTATGTCGGTGATGGACAATTCTGCTAGTTTCACCGAGCATTAGAGCTTTTCACTCATGCTGGTGGGTGATAAGACGTTGTGATCCAGGAACTTCGAGGATGGTCTTTGGTATGACAACCAAGTGCTGGTGAATGTTTTCAAGTTACCTACTGTACATGCTATTGTGAACTAGGCGCTGATTATAGAAAGGAACCTGTGGGAACCTAGTGGTGTGGACCATGGTAGTTCAGCGCCGGTTTCTGGTGTTATTTCTACTGGCAAGAGGAATAGACAGATGAAATTCTCTTAGGGTGGCAGTAGCAGCCAGGCAGTTTCTTCAGGTGGGTTGGTCAGGTGCTACCAGTGTGGTAAAGAGGGACACAAGATACCGCAGTGTCCACGAGACCTAGTGGAGTGCAAACCTTATGGAAGGATGGGTCATCTTCTGCGCTTTTGCAGGGCATTTTCACCGATGGTTAGTTATAGGGGTTCTGTGCAGACTCTGTGTGCAGGAGCAGGACCATCGGATTCTTACAATTTGGTGAATTGGAATACTTCTGGGTGTGCAAGCCGAGATGGTGGTCGTGGTCATGGTAGCCAGACACCAGGATCTCAGAGGCAGCAGGGCAAGATAATTCAGGGTAGCCAAGTTGTGTCGCAGGGCAGCGACACTGGGCAGGCATATGCAGTGCAACAGACCCAACAGGAGTAGGATCGCTGACCTTTTATAGTCATAGGTACTATTCTAGTAGCTTTTGTCTTATCTACAGTAATTTTTGATATGGGTGCTACACATAGTTTTATATCTTTTCCCGTTTTGGAGAGCCTTGGGATCTTTGTTTCAACATCTTTTGATATAATGATTCTATACACTCCGTTGGGGACTATAACAGCTGGTGTGCGTCAGTGCAAAGAGTTCCCCCTTGAGGATGGTGGGTGTCACTTCCTTTGGGACCTCTATGTCTTAGAGATGACATCTTATGACGTCATTCTCGGAATGGACTGGTTGGTTCCCTATCGAGCCTTTTTAGATTTCTATCGTCGTAGGGTGAGTTTCACATCACCATAGGGTGGAGAGTTTCTATACATGTTCAAATGTGATGTTCAGGAGAGTCGAGCTAGGCCAGAGCATCAAGGGCGAGGTGGAGTCACATCCCATATTTCGAGCATATATCTAGACGACCAGGGGACTTGGAAGAAGTATTTCCCTCTAGAGGTTGATCATTTCAGGTATGTCTTCCCGGAGGACATTTCAGGTCTTCCTCCGAAGAATGAGGTGGATTTCTCTATCGAGCTAGTGCTAGGAGTAGCACCGGTGTCCATTCCTCCTTATAGGATGGCCATGCCTGAGTTGAAGGAGCTCAAGAGGTAGTTAGAGGAGTTACATGCAAAGGGGTTCATCCAACCCAATACTTCTCTATGAGGTTCTCCTGTCCTTTTTGTGAAGAAGTTGGACGGTACCCTCAGACTCTGTGTTGATTATCAGAAGGTGAACCATTTGACGGTTATGTATGGATATCCCATGCCAAGGATTGATGATCCTTTTGACCAACAGCATGGAGCACGAGTGTTATCGAAGATTGACTTGAGATCAGGATATCATCAGCTGTGCATTAGACCATCTGATATACCTCTCAACGCTTTCAGGAGAAGGTATGGTCTTTACAAGTAAACAGTTAAGTGGTTCGGACTCACAAAAGTGCCAGCAGTTTTCATGGATCTGATGAATCGTGTGTTCCATCATTTTCTGGATTCATTTGTTGTAGTGTTCGTGGACGATATCTTGGTTTACTCTCACACTCGGCATGACCATGCCACCCATATTGAGATCATATTGAGTAAACTAGGAGAGCATCATCTATATGATAAGCTCTCAAAGTGCCACTTTTGGATGGACCAAATTCACTTCCTAGGTTACTTCATCTCAGAGGTAGGAGTTTCGGTAGACCCAGAGAAGGTGAGAGCAGTAGTTTCCTGGGTTCATCCTAAGAATGTGTTTGAGATACAGAGTTTCTTGGGGATGGATGGTTACTAGATGCATTTCATCCAGGACTTCTCCCGCTTAGCAGCGCCGTTGATGGATTTGACTAAGAAGGGTGTGATTTTCGTATGGTCGGAAGCTTGCGCAGTAGCCTTTCAGGACCTAAAATGAAGGTTGACATCAGCACTGATCCTGATTCTCCCAGAGCAGTGGAATAGCTATACAGTTTATTGTGATGAATGAGTTATTTGGCTGGGAGCAGTGTTCATGCAGGGTGATCGAGCTGTTGCGTACGAGTCTCAGAATTTGAGGCCACATTAGAGGAATTACCCGACGCATGACCTCGAGTTGGCTACAATTTTTTAAGCGTTTCACTGTTGGAGGCATTATCTTTTGGGAGATCATTTTGTGGATTTCACTGACCACAAAATCCTCAATTATATCTTTACTCAGCGTGACTTGAATATGAGGCAGCGAAGGTGGGTCGAATACCTTCAGTCATTCGATTTTGAGCTTTCCTATACACCTGGTAAAGGTAATGCAATAGCTGATGCACTGAGCAGGAAGACTCAGTCATAGGCTGTGCAGGAGGCCAGTGGCGAGTGGAAGCTCATGGCTTTGTTCTCTGGGATGCATTTGGAGGTTCACGAAAGTCATGGGCAATCCTATCTTTTATCATTTTTTTGTGACTTCTACCCTCCTGGATAGAGTTAGGATGAGACTACTATCTAATTCAGAAGGCCTAGTTCTACAGGAGTTGGTGGAAAGTGAGGACCATCATCCGGGTTGGACAATTGGCGATGATGAGGTTCTGTGTTTCCATGGATGAGTGTGGGTTCCATGGGATATATGCGAGGAGATGATGCGAGAGTTCCATGTTTTAGCTTGGGTAGTTCATATCGAGGATACCAAGATGTACCGTTACTTGAGACATCAATACTGGTGGCTTGGTATGAAGATAGAAGTAGCTGGTTTTGTTACATGGTGCTCCACCAGTCAGCAGGTGAAGGCGGAACATCAGAGACCAACTGGACAGTTACAATAGTTACCCATTCTGCAGTGGAAATGGGATGATGTCACGATGGACTTCGTGACTGGTTTGCTGAGGTCACCTCGAGTCAATGATTTCGTGTGGGTTGTTGTGGACAGACTCATGAAGGTAGCAAACTTTTTTCCGATCAATGAGACCTCCGGTGTTGATTAGCTCGGGAGGTCGTATATCAGAGAGATCATACGTATTCATGGGGTCCCTCGTTCTTTCATTTCAGATAGGGACGCCCATTTTACCTCTGGTTTCTGGAAGAGTTTTCTCGGGGCACTGAGTACACAGGTGCTTCTAAGAACAGCTTACCATCCTCAGACCGATGTCCAGTCAGAGCATAATATACAGGTGCTTGGGGACATGCTGCGATCATGCGTCCCTGACGTTGGGGGCTCTTGGAATAATTAGGTACCCCTAGACGTGTTTTCCTATAATAACAGTTTTCAGGCAACTATTGAGATGGAACCATACGAGGCTTTATATGGTAGGCCATTCTGATCACATTTGTGCTAGTTAGAGGAATGTGAGGCAGCTTTGATGGGACCATGTCTCATCCATGAGACTTCCGATCAGGTCCAGTTGATTCAGAAGCGGATGGCTACCACACAGTCTCGTCATAAATCTTATGTTAATCGTCACAGATGACCTTTGGAGTTCATGGTCACGGATCAGGTTTTCCTGCGTGTTTCGCCGAGGCTGGGACACAGGAGGATCAGGAGATAGGGTAAACATTCACCGAGGTATGTGGGGCCATTTGAGATTCTGGGGAGAGTTGGGTCGTTTGCCTATCGGCTACAGCTACCACAGAGGTAATGGGCCATGCATGACATCTTCCATGTATCTCAGTTGCGCTGCTATCATTCAGACCCATCTCACACCTTTCAGCCAGAGGAGGTTGAGTTTAAAATGGATGCGTCCTTCAAGGAGCATCTAATTCGTATTGCTGATAGGAGCATGAAGGTTATCCTAGGCCGGTCAGTTCCACTCGTATAGGTGTTATGGCCGCATGGCCGAGGGCAACATGAAACCTTGGAGTGGAAGACTAATGTATGTGCTCAGTGGCCAGAGTTGTTCATGGCTTTATCTTCGACGCCCTTGGTAGGGAAATTCGGGGAAGAATTTCTTTAAGGGGGGATGTTTTTAAGAACCTGGTTCATAGTTCTAAGGTACGAGCTTCTTCATTTCTCTTATCCTTAACTGTTTTTATGAAAATAAGGAAAATGGGGGAAAAATACCAAATTTGGAAAGTACACGCCATGTACTTTTTCCACAGAGTGTGTACTTTTCGCCATGTGGAATGAGTACACATAGCATGTGGCTGTGCCAGTGATGAAGTGTGTAGGAACCAAGTACATGTCATGTAGTGGTCCCTTACACACAGTGTAGTCAGCTGGCCGAAGAATAGTAAGGCGGTGCCCAGGTGTGTGACTAAACATGTTGTGTACTCAAAGAGACACACCTTGTAGTCATGTCAGCAGATGAACAGTGCCATGCTGGCAGGAAGCAGCCAGAGGAACAGTTTAAAAATGGGAAGTACACGTCGTGTAATTTTTTTCCCTTAAAATGTGCAGTAGCCTCCCCAACGTGCCCCTGGTCTTGACCTTCCACCTGACCTGACCCACGCCGTAGGGACAGACACAACTTATGAGGTTGGCACCTTGGTCCCAATGGTCCGTCTAGGCTGGAACCATACTGGATCAACACTTGACCCTCGGACCTGGTCGGTTCGGGTCGTTCTGACTAGGTCGGACCGAACCTAGACACGACTGACCCCATTTCACAAAAACAATAATAACTATCTAACCGAGTTTATAATTGATGCTCCTTCCACGGCACAAGGTCCCTTGTGACATGGAAACCCATTGGATATACTATATATGAGATTATTTTGGAGACTATCATATGATCGTGTTGGATCAGATTCAAATCCAACCAGGCCCTTTTTACAAAAAATGCTCATATCATACAGACCAGACGTCTGATTGATGTGTCGTCTGTCGCGTTGGAACCCTTATGAGAAGATATTACTTTGTGGTTCATCTAACTGTGACACAATGGTGATTTAGATATTACTGATGGATATAGAATTTGATAATTCATAAATCAGTTGTTTTATGTGAGGGAATCTAGTGGCTAGGTGTGATATGAAGAATGATAAGCGACACTTCGAGGATCGTCATAAAATTGACCCTTCATGGATCAGTATAAAATATACCCCTAGTGGATCATTATAAAAGTAAACTATCATGGGTTAACATTTGTGTATTAGCAGTATCACGACCAAATGTGGATCAGACATAGAGAAAACCACAAAAGATCTGCAGCTAAGTGACCCTTTGTGGATCAGCAGTACATCGAACCTTCATGGATCAACAACAGAACCTCTCAAAAAAATAATATGATCTATATTTACGACTAATCATCCTTACCTCAATAATTTATGTTATACATTGTGTGAGTTATGTCTTTTATTATATTTCATATGATTGAGGTCATACTATTTAGTTTTCAATTGTGGAATTTGGAGATTCCTTAAGGGGTTTCAAGTTCCCAACTGAGTATGGTAATACTCACCACTGCACAAGCTTCACCTGTACCTTTTTGTGTCTTGTAAAGATGATAGACATCATGACTGGTATTTTAGAGAGCTAGGGATACATGATACATAATGATGACCAATTGACATGGTGAGCCATAGTGATGAGTAGTACCGACCCTTCTGGAAGGATCCTTGGAGGATTATCCTGGAAGATTTTTTTTCCTTTTTGTTGTATTAAACATTCAATTATTCTTGTATACTATCAAATTTTTCTTTCATTACTTACATTTACTCTCAGTTGGGGTTATTTTTGATGGTTGTACTACTACATTTTCCGTTGTGTTTTTCTTCTGTGTAGTGGGACATATATCTGTGTATACAAGTTTAAAGGCAATTGCATCCCATTTTGGGTTTCTCTATTTCGATTCTAGTCACCAACCCCTGGCCTATGGAAGGAGGTCTTGGGGTAGTCATGAAATAGGCCCCAAGGGGCAGGTTGTGACTATTTTAAAATCCTTTTTATGCATAAATTTTATATTTGAAACACAATTCATATTCTATATATTGAGATTGTATTTTAAAATTGAATATAACTACTACCAAATTTCTATTATAATAAAAATAAAATCATCCAATCCTCCTCAGATAGCTGAAATAGTGGAAATGATTTAATAAATAAAGAACCCTTGAAAATATATAGGCCGTTTTAAACTAATGATAGATGAATAATTTTTTTATAATGGTTATTAATGAACTGAATATATTTATATTGGAAGTTATGACAAGGAAAATTGATTTTAGAAAAAATGTTCTAATACCCAAATAACCCCCACCAATGCCTTTGGATACATGTTATCATTCATTATCTATATTTAAAATTACATTGTTCTCATGTATATATACTATATATTATATATATATATATATATATCTGTGTGTGTGTGTGTGTGTGATATTTACATATATAATTATTTTATTTTACTATTATATTTTGGGTATGGTGTATTTTAAAATTACATTAATTATTTAATCTTTTTTGTAAACTATATATTTTAGGGAATTTAAATTTTCTACAAACACTTTAAGTATCACCCCATAAATTGTTTTCATAATTAATTAATGTCTAAACCAATAATTGGTTTTATGAAAATACTTTTATTTTAATTATAGTAATAAAATATGCCAATTTCCGCTTCTTAATACCTTAATATTATTCCACGTATTTCATAAAGAATCACCAAATATGTGATTTTAAATTTTACTTCATCAAATCTATTTTTTTTAATTTTCTAAAATCCACATTATGGTAGTGGTAACCGTACATCAGTATTACAAATTTCAAATTTTCGAATTCAAAATTAAAAATTTCACCAAAAAATATCCCATAATTCAAAATTATGTGATACTCAAATCCAACCAAATCATCACCTCAAAGTCCACGAGATCCACTATATAGACAGAGGACATGCCTGTCATGTCGCATCTGCATAGTCAACACCATCATCAGATAACCTAATGCATTGTTCCATCACCACCATCCCATCTCCAAGAACCATCGTCAGGAACTCCGCTGGCCATCCGCCAGAGGAACCGCCATCCTGTATCAGTACCATAGAACAGAAGTACCAGTAAGTTGAAAAAGGAAGAAAACTAATATACCATCTCACAACTTTCCTCGTCAGCAAATAAACTCGGCACCATCATGTCACCGTCCTCAAATTGTTTTATGAATTATCTTCTAATTTTACTACACATGTTCAATACATATGTTCATTTCTACAATTATAAATGATTAATATTATTTATTTATTTTTAGAAATAAATATGACACAACAATCAGTTGTTCCTTAATACATGGTTGTAAATCCCACATTATTCTTATGTGTTTAATAATTATTATAATTAATTTATTATATCTATTTCTATTTGTAGAAAAAAATATTACACTTGTTTTAATGGAGGTTAGCCTATGTTATAAATGGTTAGTCTATTATATAAGTCAAATAGATTTGTTACTATTATATTCTCGTAAGAAACAATGTATTAGAATAAGGAGTCATCCAAATCCTTTTTAGGGCATACAATATAATCCTTCGAATTTTATGATTTCATAAAGAGAAATTCTAATAATATGATGATGTCATAGGGGAAATCATTAGAATATTATAAATATTTCCTAATGATTATTCATTTTCATATTATTATTATGATGTTTTTTTGATTTTTCCACATATTAAGGATTTAATTCTCTTCTGATGTAATTAATATTTCCGTATTTTCAGGCATATTATCATTCTTTTTTTGATTTCACATTATGAATCATAAAACTCATGTTATTATTAATTCCTATGGTATTTCTGTTTTGGGAATTTTTTCTTCCTTTAATTAATATATTTTTTCTTTAGTATATCCAATGTAGTTTTACAGTACTTATATGATTTTTTAGAACCATTTTAGAGTTTTAAATAAATTCAATGAGTTTATGTATAATATGTATATTATTTTATGTAATAATCCAAAGACAATTAGACTATCTATCCTCATATTGTATATATTGGAAGATTATTTTAATAATCATTTATTAATTTATTTTTATGGTATGAGTTGTGATATTTTTCATTTTATTGTTAAAGTGGGGTAGAATGATGATCTCGAGATGCAAAAGCATGAAAAATATTTCTAAATCATTTAAAAATTATTATTGATGCAAAATAATTATTTCCAATCATTTGGATTATGAGAATTATTTTATTATATATGATTTTTAAAAATATTAGTTTAGAGTATTATATTTTTTATTTTATTTTTTAAAAATTAAAAAAAATTACTCATTTATTATCAATTGTTTATGAATTAAAATAAAATTATTAGAAGGTAAAAATAGAAGTTTTTTTTCACAAACTATCAATAGGAAAAAAATTCTAATATCATAATAGAAAAATTCACTATTTAGAATTTATTTAATGATTTTTGAAGATTCTATATTCAATATATGTTTTCAAAATTCAATTTGTGGTTGTTACTATGAAAGGAGTAATTATATGTTTAGTTTTATGCATAAAATTCTTTTTTATAAATCATTGATTTTTTTGATCTTATGTCAATAATAGTTTTTCATAACCTTTATAAAGTGATTATGATATAATACTACATTTTATTAATCACAATATCCAAATTGTATAATGATTTCAGCTCAATTTGATTCAATAATGGATTTAAACTGTGGTAATGTTTTGTATCCATGGTTAAGGAAAAAATGATTATCTAGGTGGTTAAATGAAATAATAAGGAATATAATATTACATTAATAGGTATAAATTATTTTGGTTTTATATATTTTGGCCTTAATTTATATTCTCTTAAAACCATAGGGGACTTGGTTTCATATTCACTATAATATTACTTTATTATATTTTAATATCTTTAGTATTTAGATGTTATCCACCCACCACACTTATAAAATAATGTCCACCTCCCCTCAATCCTTTGAAACAATGGAGATATATATCTCATAATATACCTAACCAAATAAATTCATAACATCATTATCCATTTCATTCGTATTTTCCTTCATTTATAAAGTTCATCCTTAGAACGATTAACCGATAATGCAATGGAGCTTTCCAAAATTAGGTTTAATTGAATTTATCGATCTATTTCACGTTTTCTTTGTAGATAACATCTAGAAAATATTATATGAAAAATATTGGCAATATTAAATAAGTATTATTAGTATATAATTTTTTTTCAATTCAGTTTATATCAATTTGCCCTTTTTTATTTCCAACAAATATTGATAACGTGGTTCATGTGTATATGTGGATTACCACCTCCACGAAGTGGTGTGATTTTTTCCCTATCTTACCTTTTGGATATTAGTATATATGTATTCATGGAATATATATCATATTAATTATATTATTATGATTATTTAATGAATTATTATTATTTTTATATCTTTATTTCCTTTTCTTTTTTGAAAATTAATACATTAGGTGCACGAATGTACGAACAACCATCTCCATGATATATTGTGATTCATATTAAACAATGAAATTTTATAAATAGTTATGATGTATATATAATTGGTAAATATTATAATTAAAAAATGAGAATTATTTTTTATATAAATGATCTCTGATCATGGTTCATAGAAAAGAACTGTTGAAAAGATATATATATTGAAAATTAACTAGTTATCCCTCATAAGATGATTTTAATAATGAATTTTATTTAATAGGGAATTGTAATTTATTTGGGAATACTATACTCATATAAAATTATGAATATGGTTGGGTGTCGTTATAATAATTCAAAATTCAATAAATTAAAACATAAGAGTACATACGAGATAATTTAAGATCAATGTAATATTTTTTTACAATATACTTTATAGACTATATATTTCATAAACGAATCTACATTGTTGTAATTATTTGATATTCATCTTATAAACCCAAAATAATTTATATTACTATTTTATGTTTAAATATTAATGTATAAGAACCTGTGTACTCTATTGGGTACTTAAAATAATTGATATAATATTTCTAGAAAATATCACTGAATATCTTATTTTGATGATGAACTTTTTCTTCCATGTCTATGTTCATTAAATTACTTTCAATAATGTTATTTTCTATACTATAAATATCATTTAATTTCATTTTAAATCAAAATTTTCTTTTCATTTAATTTATTAATGTTATTATTAATTTATATTTATTGATGATATACAATTGAAAATTTTACAAAAAATGTGAATGAAATATTTTTTAACAATTTATCAAATAAAGGGATATCCCATCATTATAAACATTATTAATTGTTTAAGATTCTGTTATATGTTTATATAGTTATTTTCAAAGTGTATTCATTATTTATATTTTAGGAATTTTTATTTACAATTTTATCCAATGAAAATGATATTTTTCACATTTTTTTAATTATAGGTTTGAATTTTATTTTAAAGGTAGTTATAATGTATATAAAAATATTTTTAGGAATTTTATGATTCACAAGAGATATGTTATTATAATATTATCCAATTAAATTCCTTGTAAATATTATAGTGATGATTTTTTGAGGATAAATCCATGAAACCCTATACATTTATAATGGAAAACTATTATATAATTAAATGAAGAATTTTTTTATTATACAATCCACTTATTTTTTTAGGATGGATTATAACTATGTGTTGATGAAGTATTTATGAAACCAATTTAATTTCCGCTGCATATTCTATGACAAAATGAATAATTTTTTCATCATATGATTCTATACCTATATTTAAAATTCAATGTATAATATCTAGGACTAGAATTATATAATAATCCAATGCATTGTGTATTGATTGGTATCTCATGAGAGAGTACGAGATGAAATATGAAGTGATTGAATTTTGATAAGGAATTATGATCAATATGATATTTTTAGAAGTGATAACTGACTAATGAATTGAATTGAATTTAGTTTTATTTTTCCACAAATATCATATGATATGTTTTTTGATTCAAATATTCTCTCGTGGCAAAGGATTTATCCATGATGATTCCTTACTCTTATCCATGATGGATTTTAAATTCCTAATTATTTGTTACTTGAATATTGACTTATGTCCTCTGAATGATTGGGTATGAACATATTAAGTTACAATAATAATTAAATTACATTATTATTACATAAGATAATTGTTTGATATATCCCATTTTTACCCTTTTTAAACATTTGTTCTCACATTTTATTATGATTCCATTTCACTAGGTTATAAAGAACTGTTCTAATTATAGTATGTTGAATTAGGGTACTTTGATAGGAGAACCATATTACATATGTTAAATACCATTCATTAAATAATCTTATTTCATGTCTATTCTCTATATAAACTACATCTTTAGGAATCCATTCATGAATTATTGATAAATTTATAGAATATTCATAAAAAATGGCGAAATATTGATTAATGTTATGATTTATTTACACAAGAACCTGCCTATATCAGGGTGAGTATAATAATTAAAACCTAACAAATACCTTCCCACACATTGTATATTACATTAAGTAGCATGTCATTAAATGTGACTCAATCCATCCAATTTCAACATTAATATACACATAGTCGAAATGCACATGAAGAACAAATATGGACTCATATCTTATTTAACATGCACTCCTATACATACATTGAGGCCCTAGATATCATCTAGCCTATAATAATGTCATCCCACAACATACCCTTCTAAAATTATAGAATAATCTCAAAAAAAATCCCAATCACAAAACCATGATATACCAAAACCATTTGAATTCCAACATCACATATAGGGGAATATATATGGATCATCAAACCATATCAAATAACTAATCACAAATATTGTCATGACTCAACCGACTAGGGTCTGACCCATTACAATCTCATGCCCACCTCTAGTAGGCTTTGTGCTGGCGACTAGTGAAATGTAGGCATATCCCATAAATGAGAGTAATTATCCTAAAGTATATACACTCTAGAAAACATCTATAAACCCATATAATGATGAAATTAAAAATAGTGGAATATAACACATAAATACATCAATTATCCCACAATATAGTATGACAGCATTGTTATGAATGTAGAAAAAGGATCCAAATAAAAGACCAACAAAAAACTATAATGATTCTAACATGCTCAAAGGGTGTGGTCCAAAGTCAATAGGATTATCATAGTAAAAACCCAAGTCTGAATAGATCCATATATGCTCAACATGTTCCTTATCCTCTTATAAGACCATTAAAAGGGTCATCCTATATATAAGTCATGACATGTGTGAGATAATCCCATGAATGGTTGTGTGAAAAAATATCCATTAAGACACCCATAAAACATTGAACACAAATCTCCATGTAATTTCATATCATGTAGAATATATAAAAATCAATTTATTATAGAATCATGTTGTTATACATAGGAAATACACCACACCATAAGGAAGTCATAACCAACTTCCATCCATATGAATCTACTTAATGAAATTATCATTCGTGGAAAGTACACTCCAAGGTCCACCCTATCTACTAAGACAATAAACAATTTGTTCTAGAATATTGGTCCACACACATGATTTCTCCCTAGTATATGAATAACCTTATAATTATATAGGGGTTAAGGCCAAAACTGATGGGGGACACAATGGATCCAATATGGATTAACACACACCATAAGGGGATGATGTGAAAAAAATACCACAAAACACACCAATGTGTATTTCTAGAAGGTGGATAAACACCCTTTATAGGAAGGTCACAAAAATTACACCATTACAACCTAATAAAAAAATATAATTGAATATCAAACTGCATTATCAATGAGGGACACCGTAACTCTATATGATACATGGCCACTATAGGGTATCACAATCCTGGGATTTTGACAAAATTTGTCATTGTATCCTAGAGGTAATGGACCAAGGGAAAACAATAAACCTATTCTGGTCCATCATTAGGAAACAAAGTGCATAATACACACTTTATGGGGGTACATGTAGTGTACTATGTATACATGGCAGGACCATCTATCCCCAAGTCTGATTATGTTGTAATTTCTCAAACCACATGTCAATTTTTTAATACACAACATGTATGAAGGATACATTATGTGTAGATATATACTAGAACCAACCCTTATTCCACTAGCCTTGTCCGTATACTTTGGCTTTCTAGTGTACCAACTCCTGTAATGTTAGTGTGTTTGTGTACACCTAGTGGAGTTTATGTCCAAGTAGAAAATCTACCTTTGAAAAGGAACATATTACCATTTCTATGTATGATTCAAATTAAATTGTGTCTATCATGTTGGGTTCACAAAAAATGTTATAGGGGTCACACCCCATGTGATCTGTGACATCATCATCAATTCCAAAATGCCACAAATAGGGCCCGACATGGCATGTAATCCCAATTTACTTGATTTTTTTTTAAAATTTTCTTGATCCAAATTTATCTCATATGTTATTCCTCACATGACATACCATCCCCTTTTCGACACCGAAATAATTTCCTAGATCTTAGATATTGATCAACTGACATCTTTTTTTTTCTTTCTCACCAGAATTTAGCCTTCACAACAGATCGGGAACATTCCTATAGTTTCTTAATTTCCTTGGGCCTCCAAAGAAGATGGAGAAATGTTGATTTTCTATTTATATACCCTAATCCATCCAATGAACTCATCTATTCTTGAAACACAACCTCTATCACATTCTACACCTAATGTGTCATTCCATTAGGCCAAAGAATGATCACACTGCGATCAAACACTAGGTATTGATAGAATTGCTGGACATAAGAAATACAGGCTATGATAAAATGAAGAAATATGACAGAATAAAAAACATTAAAATTTGAGGAATTATATTTGGTTTGTGTTTTTTGCCTTGATTTGTGGTCATAGATAAATCCAAATTATTAAGGATAATTCAAAATTTATAAATAAACAATATATAATTTTTTTATTCTACCAATGATGCGTATATAATTTTTTTGATACAATTTATTTGAGTTAATTGGGGATTTGAAAATTGGATTGTAGTTCCAAAAAACATCCTACCAAGATTTCGGATCATTCGTTGATGAAAAACCATTATATCATGCCACTGTTGGTGGGATCCAGGAACTCTATCGTGAAATGATCTACATTTTGTTCTTGATTTTTCATCATTCACCAAGACTTATATCCTACAATATCTTGTAGTTATCCTATGATTAAGAAGAAATACTTATTACAAAATCCATATCCATATATTAAATGATTAAGTAGGTAGTTTCTTCGAATAAAAATAATATAAATTATTAAATTATTTTATTTCATTAGTTTTGCACCTGTGGAATGTTTTTTAAAAATGACTTAGTTGAAAATTTTTAAATTGAACATAGGGTAAAATCCATTCCTGGAAGTAAACAATTCCTTCATATTTCTGATATGGACACCGATTTTGTATTTATTCCATTTTTTAGGAAAACTATTTGTGCATGCTACTAATTTTTTTTAAATAATTCTAGAAATTAATCAATGAACATTGTTCCAAATATTTTCACATAATATCCTTGTATTGTCTCTAAAATAATCCATATATTACACAAAAATAATACACCAAACATCTATGTAATGTTGTTCTTCCAAATTAGGGATTATAATCCCAAAAAGGGAAAAGCATACTCAATAGAATGAGGGTATTTGGATCACATCTAGGTATCTTTCTCTCGAATGATCTCATAGAGATTCTCATGCTACCACCATACATGTACAATGAAAATTAATCTACCATGAAGGATCACCTCCTTCCGATCCTCGATCATTACTAATTACTCCCCAATGGAATCTACATTCCCGATGTCCATCTCACCCCTATTGATAATGTGCAATGAGTTGTGCCTGTATTTCCCCAACTACAACAAATGGAAGAAATATTTTTCCCATTCCAACTATAGTGGTTGATTTATTTGGTATTCCGCCTCACCAATTATACATTGTTTTTAGAAGGGTCAAATGAATATTTGAACAAACATTCAACCTCATCCAAATCCTCTCAATACGCATCAAGGTGGTCCCATTAGAAACACATGTTCAACCTCCAAGAACTCTATAGTTCTTCATCATAGGTCCTCATAAAACATTTAGAATCCTTGATGAGTATTCATCTGTTCCTTTATGACATCTACATTCTCTATATATGTTCTCACATACACCTAACCCATGAGTGCTAACTCTCCTTAAATAGTTTGAAAAATTGGTGACCAGTAGGTCCATCCATAAAATTCTTCATATTCAACCATGAAAATGGTGTAATTATATATATTTTTATTTGAAAAATCCATCATAAGTAGAAGATCCACCTAAATATGTAAAATGAAAAACATGGAATCATACACAATTTCTATCATGGCATGAATGGTCCGCTCTATCTGGCAGTCAATCGTGGGTTGGAACATCATTCCCAAATATAAATGAGTCACAAATGCCTCATGTAATCTAATTCATACACTATATGTGAATACAGAATCAAATTCATAGATGATGATGAATATAAGACAACAGTGTTAGATTATCTCCTATTTTTACTAGTGTCCCAGTTTCTATACTTAACATTGCTCTCGAATAGCTAGATGTTGGCCAACATGGTGAGTTGGTCTACGATCACCAAGATGAGATCATTTCGCAATGATGTATTTGGAAATCCCTTCATTATTCTCTTTTAAATCCTAACTAACATCAACTCTATAACCTCTTTTGGTGGAGAAAACACTCTTGAACATGATTATATGACTTCACCTACTCAAAAGCAGGGTATTGTGATATTAAAAATGAAACTCCATTAATCATGAATTGCCAACAAAACTATATTCTACGATCAAGGTATATATTTTAGAAACATGTATGTACTATTAAATGGGATTTAAAAAACATCTTAGTCAACTAATCCCACATCATTAAAGGTACCATCATCCATAATCTTGAAAGGATAGTGTTCCACTTAATTTTAGAATACAAATCATGAGAATTTTCATTGTACATTAGAGTATATAAAGTCAAAAGGTTGTTATCTCAATGTTGATAATCCCTGAAATTCTATAAACGATGTGCGGTAACAATCTTGGACTAATGATATAATGCCCCATCATTTCCATAATGGATTACTAAAATGAGGATACCTATTCTGACTCCATATAGAACAAATATGAACATGATCCCATGTTGAGAGTATCCTCCACAACCTTCCAATTCCCATGAGTATAAAAATTCTCAAAGTCATTGTATTTGAAGTACTCAATACATCACAAATGTATCATGTAATTATTTTTCTATGATATTATCTAATTTAGATATTTATTTTCAAAGTAAATGATAAACCTTCCTCCAATCATGTTGTTTCCCAATATTTTTAGTGTGAATACATTTTCTGCTAAATCAAGATTGTGGGATGTGTTGTTTTTCTCATGTGGTTTCAACAAACATGAAACATTGTCAATATCTTCCATCAACTATATTATTAAATAACCGATTCTAGTCCCTGATTCATCATATTACAATGTGTACTCTTCACCCTCCTCTAGAAATCTCAAGTCGGGAGAACATGTCAACATCTACCATATCTCCTGAAATAAATGATGTCATCATTCCATAAACAAGAAATGCTTCCACCTCTAGTTCAAGGATTTCAAATTTTCATCAAAACATGGTGAAATCATGTAAAATCCTCCGATAGTACCCTACTAGCCAATGGAAACTCCCCATATCTATAACACTCTTCGGTGGATCACAAGAAATCACAACCAGAACCTTTACCTGGTCGACTGCTACTCCAACACATTAGATGACATGTCCCAAAATATGGAATTATTTAATCCCAAACTAACACATTGAGAGATTCCCATAAAATTGGTTCTCTCATACTGTGTCTAGTACCATTCATAGGTGTCTCACGCGATCATACTCTAATGTTGAATATACCATGATGCCATTGATAAAGACCATCATGAACTTATCTAAGAAGGAATGAATGATCAACCTCATCTATCCAACGAACACTATTAGTTGATCATCATGTATAAGAACATAATCATGCACTCATGTCTACTGTGTAAACAATTTTATGACATCTTCGAAATATCCTCATATCGTACACACTAATGGTGATAGATTAATATATGTTCAATCATTGAGAACCATATAGCCCCACTGAACTCATTAATGCGGCATTTTCTCTTCAGAAGTGGGTACTTAATCTTCATGATCACCTAATTCAAGAATAATCAGTTCTCACATAACCTCATTCTCATGTACACATTGTTATAAAATAACACTAGGTCCACCCATAGGGAAACAAATTTTCTCAAAAATAACTTCTTCGGCAAGTCACCCAATTGTAACCACATCTCTAGATTCCCTGTAAGAGCAATTTGATATACCGGTATGGATATTCATTTTGTCCAATGATGAATATAGGTTAATATGTATAGCTCCAATTAGAGAGATAAAATGGTACATTCTTATGAATGATTTCCACATATTCCACCATCACTTAAAAATGATAACACAATGAATCCGTTGCTCCAAGAGTCAATCCAGATAAATGGTGAGTAATTTGACAAACTATACTATTCATTAGATCATCCTACATAACAATAGTCTCCTTCTCTCTCACAATGTAAATACATGTTCCATTACAATGGAAATGATACATTATCTATCTAAAATAGTCAATATTTTCATTAACTATTGATATAAATTCCATACATAAGATTACATCATGATTCCTCATTGATTATATAAATGTTTCCCATACAAAAAGTTCTCCTCCATGAATAAATTCATAATATAGTCACTTGTGCGTAATCATATAGTAAATTCTTAATAAAGTGTCCAACCATAATGGTTGAGCCAATGGCTCAATTAGAATATCTATGTCTCAAACAATAGAAATGATATGGATAAATGGAATTTCTCCAGTGTCTTTCAATAATGCATCTAGAGTAGAAAATACATAGATCATACATCATATTAACCCTGGATCCTCAAATTCATTAGCCTCCAAATGCCACATCTAGCCTCATCCATGTCCTCCATTTAATTGATCATGGAATGGACCACCTAGGGTGGTCGAAGTAATAATTTGATCCTCCAACCACATACTTCTATCCTATTAAAATCTCTTCCACGTCCTCCACCCTGCTGACCCCATTCTTCTACCTCTATCTATGTCAGTTATTTCATGATAAATTATATGATTGGACATAAAAAATTGTGCCATATTTCCCAAACCTTCAATGGAGAAAACTGGCCTCTTCATTGGCTTAATTTATCCACCCAGATATTCCTACACCACTGACCTCGTGTCTTGGTATTTCCTCCATATGAATCTGAAAATATTGGTTCATTGTTACTATTGTTTGCTTACTTATACAATGGTCTCAACTATTGGGTGGAAACTATGTACACCCATTATTGTTAACTATATTTATTGGAATTAGTGTATTATAATGGCCCACTCATGTACAATAGAATTGTTGGGAATGCAACAAGATAACAATAAATCCCCAATTCCCTAGAACAATTTAAACTCATAGGTTTGATCTCTAAAGAACTAATCATGCAACATATCCAAGGATTAATGTGAGAGATCAATAAACTAAATTTAGTGCCCTTTTATGGGTAAAAAACCTATTATTAGATTAGAAAAATATTATATGCATATCTATCACAATATGGAGAGATATAACTCTTTCTCTAAGAGATGCTCAACATTTGACTAGGGTAGAGTTGTCTCATTGTGTGACTAGGATACCATGATTCACAATAACCTAGAAGATCCTTGAATAATATTATCCATTAGGACTAACATTGGATCTATAGGCATTATAAAAAGTTGGAAATGGAAAGTGAATGCCTTGAGATATTACTTAGTGGCATGGGGGAATTTCTCTCCCCCAAACCTGGGATGTCATGACCTTTGTTAATCATGAAATGAACTCAACAAGAATGCATCCTTAGCTTGTACTACAAGATCTAGCTTCTACTCAATGGTTGGTGGTATAGCCGATAATCCAACTAGATAATCTTTCTCTAGTACACTCCCCAGTATTGATGCCTTGTCACTATGTCGATCATCATCATGATAATGATGTGGAGTGAGGGATTGATGGTAGCATAGAGGCATCATGAAATGGAACAAGATGTACCATGGTAAGAAGAGTGTATCTGAGAAGATAACTAAAGAAAAACATGGAATACACAACAATTCCTATATGATTCATGTATATAAAAATTTACATGCCTCCAATTTTTACATGAACTATGCCTAAAGGCATGTTTTCATCGTCATGTTAAATGCATACATCGGTTGTCACACTAACACTAGATTCCATGGATTGAAATCCAAAATCAAACCGATATACATTGTTTCCCCAATACAATCTCTCCAACATTGGTACTATGATAGAACTGACTCCTCTAATACCACACTATCAGAACACAAACCATATAGATCTGACCCATTCCAACACCAAGCCTTCATCAAATAGACCAAGATCTAATGATATGTTCCGTGTAGCTGTATTCAAAAAAGGGAGGCATCATCATAATATAAAAGTACACACAAACACATATTCACGACCACAAAATGACCTAATGAAAAAGAAACCAATCCATGTATACCTCAATGAACCCATATCAGAGAATGATAGTAATGTACTAAACGTGGAAATAGTTAACAAATACATGTCAAACCAATAACTATATAGATTCAAACCTACTCCAGGGGAAATGAAGAAATTCAAAGAAAAGATATTAATAAACACATTTGTATGAAAAGCTCTATCAATTCTCCCCTTGATCTATGTCCTCTGAGGACACCATGAAAATGATCGTCATATGCCTAATACATGACACATATGGGAAAATCCCTTATAGAGGTGAGAATAAAAATACCCATGAGGACATCATTAATAGAATAAACACCATGAAAATAATATATTCATCTAAAATAGAATGATATAGAAATAATTGTACACAATAAATAACAAAATATACATAGGAAAAACATCACTCCAATAGGTGATCATAACCAACTCATAGACACAATATTCTACATGAAAAAAATGCTCATTATAGTAGAAACCACACCCTGAGACATGCTACTATCATAGAAACTCAACCAAGATTTATATACCATTTGTACTCACCTAATACATCTAACTATTCTAAGAAAATATTGATACTTAGATCGGGCGTCACGTCCAGAACTGTTGGGGGACAACCAAAATCCTATATCGAATAACCCGCTAGGTATTGGATCATATAAAAATGATACCAAAAAACCAATAAATGGAGCCAGCTATATATGGGTTCAAATCACTTCCCAAGAATCCTAGATCATTCCACAAACCCCACATAGAGAAAAAATCTGATAGTGGATCACACACCAGTCTCACTAATATAAAAAAACTCTATTTGAGACCCAACCTCATGTGATCACAATCCAGCGATGTGGATGAAATTTCACCATTTACCCTCAAGGGGGTGGACCAAGGGAAGACATTTAACTTATAACTGTCCAAAATAATGAAATAAATTGCTTTAAATTATCTCTAATGGGGTCCATAGTGTGTAACGGGGTTACCTGGAGTGGAAAGTTATCCCCAAGTATTTCATTGTTGTATTTCCAATCACAACATGCAAATATCAGAATACACAGTGTGTAGGAAGGATACTTGGCATGTGGAGATCACCAAACTCCTGCCCATGTGTCAATGGACCTGTTTCTGTACTTTGGCATGCATGTGTACGAACCTATGTAAATGTATTTGTGTCCGTGTAGAGTTTTTTGTGTGTCTGTATTTTTTGTAATATACATCGAGCCTTCATTGATGGTTCATGCATTATGTGAAAGGTTTCACACGTCGTGTGATCTTTATTTCATCCCAAAACCATTTTCACCAATTACGTGACCCCACAAAGAATGTAATCCTTTTTTAAATTTCATTTTTTATTTTTCATATCATGATCTTTCTCTAGTAAAAAATCACTCAATAGATCTCAGATCTCGGGTGATTAATCCCTTTGGTCCCTTGCTTGCTAAAATACAACTGACAAGATGGATCATGAACATACCTTCAATATCGAAATCTTCATACACCACCCGATAAGATGAAGAACAATTGAATTGACCCCGTACTCCAATTTTCCATCCCCCTTCATCATTACATATCAACCCACAATCTACATCATGTTGTAAACCCACAATTTCAATCAATTATAGCAAATAATTGTCATACTACGATATTAAACTACATACTAGTCGAATCATTGGCTAAAAGAAATACCAATTATGACTGAACACAGAAATATGGCATAAAAACATAATCCATAAAAATTGAAAACCGATCATCTTCCCTATTTTTTTGGTCTCGACTCATTTTCATAGAACAATAAAAATATATAGGGATAAATAAAAACCATAAAATATTAAATCCCATCTATTTTAATTCTGATAATGATTAAATTATCAATTATATTGATGTAATTTATTATTTTTCATGAAATATTAAGAAAATGGATGTAATTTATTAAATAAAATATCCCACCAGGGATTTGATCTATTATTTATGATGAATTGTTATGTGTTTCTGTTGTTGATGCTCTCAACAAACTCAATTGGAGCAACGACCCACAATACAATATCAATAAGTCACCATTCCAAAATAATGATTTAAACTAATGGATTATAGGCCTTCAATTTTTAGTATCCAATGATGAGACTAAATCCATATACATACATTTAATGTGGATCACAGTAGATATATTAATTAAAAATAAAATAAAATATTTTATTTACTAATTTTTATTTATTTTGATTCTGTGATTGCTTTTTCAAAAATGTCATATTACCAAAACATTTAATTCACAAATAGGGTAGAACATGTGTTTTGGACTCAATGATTACAACATATTTTAGATCCTTCAAACCATTCGAGAGTTATATCAATTTTATAGAAAAAATGCACTAGTGTTCTATTTAATATTTTTACTATATTCCAAACATTTTTTGTGAGCACACAACTCTTCAAAAGGACTTCTTATCTCTGTTCATAGTCTTTGTAATAATCCATATAATATCCAAAAATAATACATGGAAAATACAAATCATTACAAATACCGCCCATAATTAGTCATTATATAGTCACTTCAAAACATATATGCCCTACTTTTCGATAGCATGAATAGGCTAGTCAAAAATTATCATCCAAATACAACCACACAATATAGTACTACTAATATGGATAATGCTGGCCTAACTCACATAAATTCCTTCAAAAACACAACTATATGTTATTATGAAAATTTCTATGACTCATTATGTGATCTATTCTATCATCTCCTTGTAAATTTATCTCAATAAATTTATTCTGATAGAATCCTCCTTACCACACTAGATATATCTCTATAGGACATATCATGGATATGTAACATGAAACATCTTTAATATACCAAAAATATTGTGGTGCCCATCATATGCGGGATATGAAATCATCTTAAATATCATTCAAAGGCCTAAGCCTCTAATACCTACACAAATAACTCTTACAACCCAACCTAGGATATATGTGTATCATATTAAATCTTTAAAAATACCATGGTTCTCTCATAAACTCAACTAAAAACTTTTCACTCTTAGATACATTTTTTTCCAGATAAATTAAGATACATGAAAGTCATCACACTCCTTATTCTATATCAAGGATCCACCAATGACAACCTCTTTTGATACATAGGTTGATCTAAATCCCATTCCCTTTTAATTAGACCCACATTTTTAAGAAATCATGCACAATGTTTCATAAACTATTATATGTGTCATTATTATATGGACCACCTTACTCAACCATAAATTTTACATCCTCCCAAAGATCTTCCTATCATTGACCAAGCTCATCCCCACCTCTTATAAGATCTTAAGAACACTCGAGTCCCTAACTCAAGCCACTATAAAAAATAATTAATTATAAATATCTATAATTAATTATTCAATTTAATCTAATTAGGTATGTTTTCATAAACAATGTGATGTGGTATCACATAAACAGAACCATTAAGAAATAAAATTCTGACACCACAGAAAATTATTCATTTATCCGTATGAATAAACAACCAATCATTGCTAATATAACTAGTCACTGATTCAAGACAACTCCTAGGAAACCCTATAAACATTCATCTAGTGATGTACCTCTATAAAAATGAAAAGATATAGTATGTTCCCATAATCCTAGGATTTAATCTATCCACTAAATGAAAATAAATTCCATTTAGGATGATTCCACCATGCCATGGCTGACATATCATGAAATCTCAAGATTGAAACTACAAAAATTAAAAGATAAAAAAGGATATTAAACCCTTATTAAATGGGGGAAATACATACCTTGAATTATAATAAGAAATTACCAAGAACCACCCCTTAGTAAAGGGTGATGAATTGGTGAGGGAAAAGGATAATATTTGTTTAAATTTACTTTTATCGTAGCCCTATTTCATTAAATAATGATTTGGAAAACATATAAAATATAGGTTTGATACCATAGTAAGAAAAGAAAAAGGACCCATTATAGAGTGTCCCTTAAGTCTCAAAACAAGATTTTATTTCTTGATGACCCATCAGAGCTTATCCCTTTGGGTCATTGAATGACACAATTCCCCTAGAAAAACACATCACCCATGAATTCACAGTATATTATCCCCACATTATAGTGTGGACCTATCACTCAAAGCTATAAAAAAATCCTATTAAAAACCAACATGATATTTATAGTGGGTAATGGCGTGAAATTTATTTCGTAATATACTATAAAAAAATAATATATAAAAGTCTCATTATGATAAATAATTTTAAGGTCTATAGTGTGAATCACACTCATCATATGGACTTAACTCATACTAAATCACACTAATCATATCCTAACTACCATTATAAATGAATAATATAGGATCAACAATACTATGAAACTGAAATCCATCATCGATGCCACCAATCATAATATAGGGACACCTATAAATCTAGTGAAAATGTTTGGGGGAAATTACCCTAAACATTATGCTAATAACATTAGTTCATTCCAAAAAACACACTAAAATTTTCACACCTCTTCCTTGATCACACAACAAGCATAATAACATACTATTAACTATTATGATCATGTTACTCCACCCCATGCAGTTGAGAAATCACTACCCTTACACCATCACTATCACACTATTAGTATTCTACTAGAATCTTGATAATTAATAATTGGACTATATAAAGTATTTTCCATCGGTGTTCAACCTAAAAATTATTGCACAAATGTGGCATGCACATTGACACATGCATTGATTTTTCCCATTAAAAATGATTCCAAACCTCACTCTCATTAATATATGTGAGTGATCCACTAATAAACATTTTATATATTAATAGATACCATCCATTTAAATATCATAAAAAATAAAAAATTTAATCTCACATAAAAACTTTTCACACAATTAAATTCGTTCTCTAAGGAGTTACACAGAATTAATACTACAATCAAGCTCCTAAAACACATACCATTATTTCTTCACATATCAATCTTGTATAACCAAAATATCAATTGGATCTTCTGTTTGAATGATCCAAAAGTATATCATGAATTCTATGGCACACACTGAAACATTTTCCCTACTAAAAAACTACACCCAATGAAAATAGTCTTAGTGCTCAATTGATCAAACCTTAAAATCCAAACCCCGATATGAAATGAGGCTCTATCTGACACAAATTCACAACTTATTACAAATAAATTTACTATAGAATAGTATGTGCATTCAATTAATCAGGGTTACACATTCGCATTGAAATATATATATATAATTTATATATCGCTTGTAACAAAACTTTCCCAAGGAATCCAATGATAGAACCAACCCCCCTAGGGTAATTATATATACCATACAATGATGAAAAATATAACCATATTCAAAAAAAGTATTGTAATAGTATCTATATTCCCTATAAATTGATGGTATAATTTTTTAGTTGAATTGAATGAATCCAAAATGTTATAAATTTTAAAAAAATAGGATATTACTAAAGCATTAAAAAATGAAGACTATAACAAAATTGAATTCAACCAATACCTGGTATGAATGTTCCTTGAAAATATTATATGAAAAAATTGATATATGTACACATGTCTCATTATGCTAAAATCCAATAGATAAAACCAAAATAATAATATCTAATTAACATCTGATACTTTTGTTAAAATTTATTTCATAATTGTAAAATCTATGAACAAAAATCTCATATCCCTAGTAATATGGACTTCCCACTGAAAAGGGGTACGTGGATCATCAGTCTGATGACCATCACATGATCTAACACATTCAAAATTTTAACTAATATTTCGTTAAAATATAAAACAATCCAAAAAATGTTTTCTAAAAACTTATAATTCGCCATATAAATTCACTTGATATAATCCAATATAAATGGTGTAATACCTCAAGAATCCCCCCATATTCATGTGGTTATCATCTTGAGGATAGGGCCTCAGTCTTTTGCTAGAGTGATTTTTGGGTACATGGAAACCATTGAATTAATCAATAAATGGTTTATAGAATAAAATATATAGAACATAACAAAGTCCAAGAATGTTAAACCAAGTCCCAACATCATGATATTGGAAGAAAACAACACCCATGACACCACACAGTATTATAAATCCAATGGATGAGAGTACATACCAAAATAATGGAAGAAACAATTAGACTAAAATATCAAAGTCACAAGAACAGTAAAATGTAGTATGCTTCAGAAATATGTCATTAACATTGATGGGAATGTTGATTAACTTTTAATAAATAAAAATCATGAATGATTAAAAATTTTAATTCATTGTCTAATTAATTTACCAACAAATTTTAAAATATTTGGATTCATCCATTGTGTTTGGTAGTCAATTCCATCTAATGTTTATGGGAGGAAATACACTTGAGCCTTTATCCACATATAAAATATCTATGGATCCAAACACTCCCACCACCTAAAAACTACCTACCTATGTTCTGTTCCATATTTTGGAGCTCTCTTTATATAACTCCCACTAAACTTTTAATTTCCCATGTTTTCTCATTCTTCTTCTATCATCTAACCAACTTATTCCACATAACTTTTGACCATCCTAAATCTTGAAATAGGTTAATATTTTAACCATGACCTCTATCTCTATCTATATTATCAATCATTAAGAAACTAGAACATCTCCGATACATGGTTCTAATTTCTAGGAAAGGTAATGGATTAAATAAATATAAATGAACTAATATACAACATGGAAACTATTATATAGGCTTCTTACACTAAGTAAGCAATAACCTTCACCATAAATTCTTATTTTTCAAAACTATCCATTGATGCTTCTCATAGTTCCAACATTATTTTATTCATGTAAACCCAAATTGACTTAGGCAAAGTATAAATTCAAAAAAATACTAAATCCTATTATTATTTATCATATCAATGAAATTTCAATTTCCATCTATAATTGATCTATTAAAAAAAATGCCCACTAAAGTTTTTGAGATGATGTTATACTTCATCAGAATATGATTCATCAATGAATGAAACATCGTAATTATGGATAAGTGTAATACACCATTTTAATCACAATATTAGACTCCATATTCTCAAAAACATATAACATCATCAAATTAACCATTTAATGAGTATAAATACATTCTATCAGTCGTAAAATTGAAATACTCTTCATCCAATGATTAGAGTCAATCAACCACATTATTTTTTTGGCATCCCATTTACTATCCTTTAATTAAAATTACAAAATTTCCCATAAGTACTCTTCTATAAGCCCGAATCTGAAATAATTTTTATGTCCTCAAATAATTTCAATGTATAGTCAATTTTGGAAATTATGTAATGTATTACAAACCCATTATATACTTGATAATCCCATTTATAACCTATCAACTCTATCTTCCACATTTAACATAAACCTGATGATAACATCCACTTGATAAAAAATGTTAAAACATCTTTAAACCATGGTATTCATTAATATTTTAATAGATTATGCATTCGGAACCTTCACTGCATACTCACCCTCATATTATATTTTTAATGTCTTCTCCTATATATCTTTTAAGTGTCGTTCTATGGACTTGGTCACATGTTTTTCTTATCCCATGAAGACATAAATGACCATAATTTTGATATATTCCAATTGAGTAAAAATTAGAGTATTGGAAATTACATATCTCACAATTATCATACCAAGAATCTATTTTATTATAAAAAAATCTTTCATGTCATGGATTTATAACAATATATCTTTCAACTCGTCAATTCATCCAGTTACCAAACTGTCAATCTACAATTCATCAATGTTGAGAAGTGGGATAAAAAAACCCCCATCAGGAAAAGAATTTCTATAATATAAATGGATATTATAAATCATGATAAACATTATATCCATCATAAATTCATTTATATATTAATTCTAGTATAATTATAATTACTTCACAACAAATGATTCTGTTTTTTTCTGCCCAAAAAGTTCTAGTTTTTTATCTCCACAACTACCAGATTTATCCAAGAATATTTATACCTAATGGTAGCCATCATTATATATTATTTTATTTATAATATTATCTTAATAAATCAAATTGGATGGGACTATTATTAACTCCATTTCAATAGTCATGTTCTTAACTAAAGGTAAAAATATATATATAAAGTACAATCCTTTCATTTTTTGAAATCCTTTTACTTGTAGATTATATGTGTACCTCCATCTTCTATCTTCTAATTTCTTTCACACAAAAACACATATGTTTTTATAATTTTCTTCCCATCATGCCCCTATGTCAGCACCCATGATTCCAATACATGGTGAAACAATATCATCCCTCAAGGATAAATCCTAAAGTTATATATCACTCATACTCTATACCTATTCTAGTCATTATGCATCTACATCATCCATTAATAGATGTTATTATAAGATACAATCATAACATTCCATTGGGATCCTCAATCTAGATGATCAATGTCATTTCCTATGTAGCATATCTCCTTATAGAATTGTAAATTCAATTCATCATTAATTCAGATCATTTTCTCTATCCCCAAGGTCCATTATATTAGTAGTAAATATTTCCAAAGAAACACCATCAATACATATGACTTCATTATAATCCAAAATATATATGTTCGGGTGTTTTCATGATATTTGTGCTATATAAATTACCTCAAACTTTAAATTTTGAACATTTTTTCATGTGAATATCGGATTTTTATTATTCATTGAAATAACTAGTACTAAAAACCAATTTTCTTATTCTATATGATTCCATCATTGACGATAAAATTTATAATTCTGATTAATTTCCATGATTCACTTTCCAGTAGTTGAAATCAAAAAATTTAATTTTCCGATCAAAAAATAACCTAACTAAAGGTTTTACATCGTTTATTTCCAATCTATTTGAATAATTTTTAGTATAAGATAGTCACATATAGTTGTTTTATTGTTGAAATAAACCTTCCATTTTGACCACTATATCACTATTTGAATTTTAATGATTACATATAAGAGACACCATTTGATAAAGTAATCTTCACAATTCAAATCAACTAAATAATAAATCTTGGGGAACCATTCTAGAAATGTCAGACACATATTTTTCTAAATCAATGTTTTGATATTCTTATCTACAAATATATTTTATTCTAGGTTCCCTACCATGTTTTAATAAAACAAAATTATATTACACCATGTTTTCCTCCAGAACTCTGTACTTCCATTCAAACCACTATTATCAAAATTTAATAATTTTAACTTGAAACCAACCTCCTTTTATAACATTATATCTGAATAATGAAAGTACCAAGAACCTTATACCTGCTCCATTTAATATAAAAAAAATTATTACGGAATCATCATGGAATTTTAAATGAAACAGTAAGTAATAAATCCTGATTTTTTATAAATTTATTTATTATTGATAAATTAAATTTCATTAGTAGATTTATCTACATGAAACACAATGTTTTATCGAGATATGAAAAACTATTAAAATTATTATTTATACACTAATGTGATTATCTAGAAATTAAAAATGAACAAATGAATAGGAATAAACAAATTTTTGATATGAATTATATTGGTTTTATATAATGAAATCTTATTTAAAAATGAAGTACTTAATTTTAAATAGTCTTTTATGTTTTGATATTACTATTTTAAAAAATAAATGAGTACTATTCTGAAAAAATATAAAATAAATTTTCAAAATTTTAGAAAATTAATCAGAAAAAATAAAATTTATATTTGAAATCATCAAGTCATAATTATCTTATGGGAGAGTTTTCTTAAATTTTTATTAAAAGATTATTTTTTAGGAATAGTGACAAATACCCTTTTTATTGAAAACTGCACATTTAATTAATGAAATAAGGTTTGTTTTGGTTTTTCAATTTTAATAAGGGTAGTATTAGTTAATTTATAGAACTATTAATAATAGTTAGTTAATTGGATTCATTTTTCATATTTAATTTTATAAAGAACTTTTTTAACATTTCAACATATTTTCAATGGGAAAACAGCCTTTTCATCACGACAATAGTTTAATGTTAAATTAAATTTTTTCACATCTATAATTATAATGTATGAAAATGTAATCCCAATTTGGAATCAGATTAATTAATATTATCATGTAATTCCACTTATGTTTTTACCATAATGAATTTATAAAAATATCAAAAATTATTTACGACTAGTAAGGTATAAACTAGTTTACTACATAGGTTGAACTAAAACGATAAGGGTTTAAAATTACCTATATCTTGTCAAAACCCTGTTCGATGGAGAAATATTTAAGTTAAATCTCATATTCATTATAATTCGGAATTTTATATCCCTGTGTTATGATTATAATATGGGTATACATGTTCCATTTTAAAAATTACAATCCTGCCACTCACTTGACTTATAAAAGGAAAGCGCATATCCTATCATCTTAAAACATAAAAAACCCTTTGGTACAACAAATACCTTCCCAAATAAATTCTATAAATACCTCATCACATCATAAAAACCATATTTTTAAAATAAATCATTCCTCAGATGTTTTTTCTGATAATCAAAGGATGTTACCCAAAGAAGAGGTGACATTGTTCAATGAGAATTTTTATTTTATTTCTTATTATATATATTTAATTTATTATTAAACTATGATAATATAATATTAACATTAGATTTGTATAAATATATGTCTTTATGTTATGTATGTAACCAAAATATATACTCTCCCATCAAACAATAAATGATAACATCGCTTGTGTATACAATGTACTACCGCGTCGCAAACAAATGTGACATGTTTTACATCCACTGCTAAAATGGATGATTATGATAATGAATATACTTTGTATATATTATGTATTTAACATAAATATACATATTCAAATATTTTATCAAATATACAAGTTTAACTTTTAATTCCATGGATAATAGGGTAACGCCATTTATGTGTATGGAGGACTACTGGTTCGCTTAGAAATGTCATCAATTTTTTACATAAATTTTACCTATATGGTAATAAGGGATAAAGGTAATGAATATATGTAATATAAAAGAAATATATAATATTTTTAAGGGTTATATGTTATTATCATATCTTATTCTTTATCTATCGAGGAAATCGAAATAGTGTTCATGCAAATTTATGGCTTACTGTCTCTATGAATGGTGTTTTCATTTTAAATCAATATAATTTATATTGTAATATAAATACATATATACTGAATATATTTTAAATTTAAATCATGTATGACATTCTGGATATAATGGAACAATGATAAAAGAAATATTTACAAAACCTAAAATTAATGACATACACAAAAAACAAAGCCCTAATTTGGTGAAACGTGTAATTGACATTAAATTATTAATAAAAGGGTAATAGAAGTTCATAAGAAAATAATTTATGGTATGATATATATAATTATTGTACTTTAATATTAGAATAATAAAATTCTATTTATTACATAGTATTTTTGAATGTGTACTTAAGAATTCAAGACTTAATGTAATAGATTTTTTCCCAACTGTAACTCATTGATACACATGCTATATTATGCTCCTATTATATTTTATAAGGTTTGTATAAAGAAACATTGATGGTTTTTATAATAAATAAATTTATTATCCTGATATTTTAATTTCAATTTAATTTTTTATTGTGTGGGGTATATGATTCTATGTTAGTAAAATGTTAATTGTTTTATGATAAAATCTTATAATTTATCAAGATTGTTTAAGACTATGCTTTTGAGGATAAAATATTATAATATATGTATATTTAAAGAAAATCATAGATTTTATTTTAATCTATTTGTTGCACTAAAATAATATTTTTTTTTTCATTTTACACCACTTTTGTACTCAATATACTAAAAAATTTACTTAAGAAGAATCACCTTTATTTCTCTCTTCGGTCGAAAACCCTTTTTCTTCGAAACACATTTTTTCAAAAAAAAATTTAAAAAATGTTTTTATTATTCTAAAAACGATTAATTAATGAGACTTTTACCCATTATAATCTTTTTTAAAAATTTCTTTCAATGTCACATTGTATCATCCCAGGTAAATAAAGAAATATGACATTTTCATATTTATTAATATTAGTTAATTAAATATTAATTTTACCTTAATGGGGTTTCTATGTTCTATGGAGTACCCGATACGAAAAAATGAGTTTCTTGGAAATCATACATTGCACAATAGAAATATAATATTATTATTTTAAATGGTAGTTAACGCCTAGCCATTGTATTGGAAAGATAGAATAGAACTCACTAATATATGATTATACATGTCTGTTAAATGGTTTTACATTTATCTAACAAATGTTAGGGGCTTAAAATATGAATGAATCTAATTTTAAGCATAATTTACTTTAAAATGTTGATTTACTACCTTTTGATGGAGAACCCACATTAAATATTGTTTTGGTCACTTTTATATGTTCTATATTACAATAGAAAATTCTTATTTATAATCTGGAAATCAAAATTTACTTTGGATAAATTTTTGGTATTTTTCTAATTGAATTCATTTCAAAATGAATAGTGGAAAATATTGTATTTTAATTCAAAACTGACTTTTAATCTAATTTATTTATATGGTAAGATATTCATTTTTAATTGATTTTAAAGTGTAACTATATTATATTTTTACCATATCATCCAATGTTCTTAGTTGGATGTAATTTACATTGAAATTGGACATAAACAAGTGTTAATCTTTTGAAAGTTATTATTTGTTAAAAACACAATTTTTTGGGCAACATGAATTAATTTTAAATTAATTAATGAAACTTCAATATATTGAATTTGTTAAAATAGACAATATTTTTTAATTCAGAGTATCAAATAAAGCTTAGGATTAATTTTTGTTATTTTTCTGGAAAACAACAATTATTGATGAATAGTGAAAACCCAGAGTTGTTTTTAAAAAGCTTACTTTTTCATTTAAATGATATTTTACCCCTTTTGTGAATTTAATTTTGAAAATATGACATACATGGTTGTTATTAGTAAGTAAAATTTAGTTCAATAATATGAGTATAATTTTTGGTCAATTGTAACTTTTTCCTTTTATTTACCGCGGTTAAAGGTATATAGGGTAATTCAAGGTAAAAAAAGTCTCATAATAAAACACAATTACCATAACACTTTTCCTAAAATTGTTGGATGATTCATGGTCGACCATGGGCATCCTTGTGTCGATTTTGGGACCCCATGGAGCCACTTAAAGTGATAATAACACTTTATTTTAATTAACTTATAATAAAGAAAAAAATGACACAAACGTATATATTTTTTTAAATTAATGATTACATAGGGTAAAATAAGCTATCATTTAGACTATAAAAATTATTCAGAAAGAAAAAACTATTTCCTACATCATTTTATTTTATTTATTATTTTTAGGAATTAATTATATTAAATTATTTATGTAACAATAATGATGCATTATTTACCTCATTATCAAATGACTTAAATAAATAAGATTATAATGATTAAAATAATTTCCAAACCAGTCAAATTATTTTTCGATGATTTTATTTTGATCATGAGTAATCTTAAATTTTACTTTAATTAGTTTTGGACTTTTATAAATGCAATATCATTATATAATCAAATAATATTTTCACACATTCCTAGAGATCCCCTCCTCCCCCTTATAAAAATCAATTACTTCAAACCCATTCCTCACATATCACATGCTCGTGGGATCATCCGACCCCTTTTAAAATAATCTCTTAGGATCCCTCTCTTCCACCTATAAACTTTACCATAGGCATAAGGCACGTAAATAAGTCTTTTTGGTTCAAACCAAATGGATTTACCCGAATTAAAGGTATCAGTTTCTCTTAAATTCTGTTGTTTTGTTTTATTTTACTTCTCCTACTATATAAACTCTTTATATTACATTATTTTCTTACAACACCAATATCATAAATATAATAGGTTTTTTATGAGAATTATTCTAACTACACTGACACACACCTCTATCTAATGGGTAAAGAACACACTATTTTTGTGGATAGCAAGCTACAGCCTCACGAAACGATGATTGTTCAAATATCCCTAAAACATCTCAGGGTGGCCGTTTGGATGGTACTGTATTTATATATGATATATATAATTTTATTGTTTCTATGATTATTTATTTTTCATTTATTTAAAGCCATTATGTTGTCTATAGTGGGTAAATACGATAATCTCATTTGAGAAAGTGCTGACAACCGCCTCTCAATGTGATATGACTCGTTAATGACATATGTGGGACATATAAAAGATAAATATAATGATATTATACAAGATATTATTCTGAAAATATAAAATACATATTTATTATTTTGTTTTAATTCATTAAAATAAAAAATATAAATCAAGGTAGTGTTCTTGTGTACGTACGACTTACCATCTACATGAATAGTGCATTTCATTTCTCATCTCCAAATGCTATGTACTATTATAAATATCGAAACATACTAGATATATATGATATATATGATATCTATATCATTAATATCATTCTGGAGATAATGGATAATTGATAACATGAAGAGCTGATAATTATAAGAAGTTCATTTCGGACTTAAATACCAAATATCATCAAAATGACGGTTATTTTCTTAAATGATTAATCTTTGTTATAACAAGGTAATAAGTGATTTTAAATGAATGATAAACATTAAAAAGTGTTCTTAAGAATTTATACATATAATTTATTCTATTATTCAGGAGATTAAACAACGAACGGGTCCTGTCAAACACGACGTAAAGGACTTCATCTTAATCTCCTTTCATTGAGGCATATTTTGTTTTAATACATTACATACTTTTATACATAGTATAAAAACCATTGAATTTTCATTTCATTCAAAGGGAATCATTTTATACAATGTGTTTTACTAAATGAAAAAATAATGTTTCTTTTAACATGAGTGGTGACAATGACCTTTAGGCACCGTATGTATTATTTGATATTTGGAATCTATAACAAGGTGTAATTGTTTTTAAAGGAAAAATAAATACAATATACACTTTTATGTAATTTGGTAATTAAAATGGTTTTGATAATGAATTTGTTATGTCAATATATTTTACAGACATATATTGATTGAAATGTGGAAATCTTTTCATTCCTTTATATTTTTTATATGTTTTATAATTTTATAACAGCTCTTGGACATTTCACGGGTGGTTACCTGATAAACCAAATGAAGGGTGGTGCCGTGATAAACCAGGATGGGTGGTTACCTAATAACCTCCAGTGCATTGGGTATGGAAGTGATCCATATGGCTATTCTATTTATTGATATGTACGGAATTCGACCGTAGGGTAATTTCATTTAATTGTGACTATGTCCAAAGATACCTTTATATGTTATATGTTCTTTATATGGGTTTCATGGTAATATTTTTGATACATAGGGGTAAGCAATAGTCTTTTATTTAGTGATGAGTATTTACATATTTATAAAGATAAAAAGTATTACTTATGATAAAGTGTTCGTGGGTTACTTGGTGTTTTTAAAAAATAAACAGTTTTTCTTCATTGTGTATCCCTTTTTGATATTATTATGCTCATCGCATGTTTTTGAAATGTTTTTGATAGGACATAAATTTTAATTGGGTCAAGAATTGGATGGTTGAAAAGTCATGTTGTCAAAAACATGGAACTATACCTAATAAATTTTTTCAAAAAATATTATTATGTGAATATTATGGGAACTGAGTATAATTGACTACTTTGTAGATTTTGGGATGTAATGTAATAGTTATGACCTAGTTCTATAAAACTCTAAACCTGAAAAGATCATCAATGTTAATTATTCATTTAATTCAAGATTATGTTATTTTTTAAGGTTGGGTCCTTATAGTGGGTATCAGAGGTCGGTTTAGACAACTTTAGGAGTTAGGGTATTGTTAAATTAATATCAATAAATTAATTTATGTTAATATTGAAATGATACCATTTACAGATTACCATGTTTATTCACCTAGGATATCACTATGTTCATAATGGTTTTCCGCAGAGGAAACAAGGCATCTATGTTGGGACTACATCAGGAGGGTGAAAACCTTCCAATTCAACAACCTGAGACTGTCACTACCAGTAATTTTGGTTATACCAACAGTTTAAAACTGTTTATATAGGCCAGAAAACCTTTAGTATAGCCTATACCAATGGTTTTCCAAAATTTAGGGTAGTATTCCCTAAGGAAATCCATACAAAAAGAATTTGATATAAATAATTGGAATAGGCCACTGTATGTGTTACTTTACCAACTGTTGTAGGATAACCATTGGTATATGTTTGTATATCTTTTTTACCAATGGTTTCATTGAAACCGTTGGTATATATTGGAGACTAAACACTATACCAATGGTTTAAAACTGTTGGGAGAGTTTTTAAATTTTTTTCAATGTATAACAATGGTTTAAAACTAGTGGTATTGTATATTTACCTAACTATTACACAACAACCCCTCCAGTAGCCCCTCCAGTATACAGTAGCATAAAAAATAGAACAAAAAACACCTACAAACAGACATAAAATAGTATAAAAACACCTAAAATAGAACAAATAAAAACTCATAAAACCATCAAACTCTAACAACCATGTCATGTACTTCAATTCTCTTTTTCAATCTTCAAATGACATCAATCTTCCTGAAGAGTTGAATAAATATTTCAATAAATCAATAATTATTTACACCCATTTCAATATTTATATGACAACCACTCTTCCAGTAGTAATTCACCTCACCCCTACACAACCCCCCAACCAGAACAGCTCCCCACCTCACCATCAAATTCTAAAAGGTAGAATAGTCTGAGAAATACATATTAGAGTTGAATACGAGTTTGAAATTGGATCAAATCCCAACATTTTTTTTCTGATCCTAGATTTTGGTATGTAATGATTTTTGATGTATTTTAATTTTTAAGGTACCATTATTTTAATGTATCAATATAGCCCGAATACGTTCAGTCCGTTTTCGTAATTCCAGTTGTTTTTACTTAAGATGATGTCCATTTTAAGAAAAATAGAGACAGTTAGAGTGATACCGACCACGCCACACCTCAGATTGAGGCTTGGTTGACTCTGAAATGTCACAGATGACCCATGGTTCGTTGTCCTAAAGTATCAATAGAATCTAAATGTGTTTGGTCAGTTTTCATTATGATAGTTTTTGTTTTCACTTAAAATGATGTTCATTTTAAACAAAAGTGAGACACTTTGAGTGGTGTCAGCCACACTGACCCTTGTATTGTGGCGGGGTTGACTCATTCAAGTCACATATGACCCATGGATCGATTTTCGTAGTTTTCAATAGAATCTGAATGCATTTGGCCGGTTTTTCGTATGTGAATTGTTCTTTTCACATAGAATGATGTTCATTTTAAACAAAAGAGATACACTTTGAGTTGTTCTGGCCACAACACTCTTCGGATTTAGGTAGGGTTTAATTTTAAACGTCATATATGACCCACGAATCACATTCTGAAAGTTTCAACAGAATCCGAATACATTTGGTTTGTTTTTCGTATGTCAGTTCTAGTTTTCACTTAAAATTCTGTCCATTTTAAACAAAATAGAGACACTTTGAGTGGTTTTGGCCACACTAGGCCTCAGATTAAGGCAGTGTGGAATCGTACACGTCACAAAAGAACCATGTATTGTTTTACTAAAGTATCAACATAATATTAATGCATTTGGTTTGTTTTTCGTATGTCAGTTGTTGTTTTCACTTAAAATAAATTCCATTTCAAATAAAAGTGAGATAGTTTGAGTGATTCCAGCCAAAATGGCTCTCATATTGATGCAGGGATGTCTCGTACATTTCACATATAACCCATGTATTTTTTTCTAAATGTTTCAATAGAATTCGAATTTATTTGGTCAGTTTTCCATTTTCCTATTTTTGTATTCACTTAAAATGATGTCCTTTTGAAACAAAAGTGAGACACATTGAGTGGTCCCAGCCACACAACACCTCATATTGAGGTGGGGATGAATTGTACATGTCACATATGACCGATTAATATTTTTCCAAAAGTTTAAATATTATCCAAATGCGTTTGGTCAATTTTTCGTATGTATGTTGTTGTTTTTACTTAAAATGATGTCAATTTTAAACAAAAGAGAGTCAATTTGTGTGGTGTCCACAAAAAAACATCTCAAATTGAGGATGGGTTGAATCTTACACATCCCAAATGACCAATTTATCATTTTCTTAAATTTTCAAAAGAATCCAAATGCATTTGGTCAGTTTTTCATATGCCAATTTTTGTTTTCACTTAAAATGATGTTCATTTTAAACAAAAGGGAGACACATTGAGTGGTTCTGACCACACCACACTTCATATTGAGTCGGGGTTGACTCTTACAAATCACATATTACCAATGGAACATTTTCAGATAGTTTAAACATAATCTGAATTCATTTAGTTAGTTTTACATATGCCTGTTGTTGTTTTCACTTAAAATGATGTCCATTTTAAACAAAAGATAGACATTTTGAGTGGTGTCTGCCACACCTCACCTCGGATTGAGTAAGGGTTGACTCGAACATGTCACAAATGGCCCATGGATCGTTTTACTAAAGTTTCAACACCATACTAATGCGTTTGGTCAGTTTTCATTATGCCAGTTGTTGTTTTCACATAAAATCTTGTCCATTTCAAATAAAAGTGAAACATTTTGAGTGGTGTCGACCACACCAGCCCTTGGATTGAAATTGTGTTGACTCCTACATGTCACATATGACCGATAAGTCATTTTACTATTGTTTCAATAGTATTCTAATTCCTTTGGTAAGTTTTCCGTATGTTATTAGTTGTATTCACTTAAAATGATGTCCTCTTGAAATAAAAGAGAGACACTTTGAGTGGTGTCAGCCACACCACACCTCATATTGAGGCGAGTTTGACTTTTACACATGATAAATGACCCATGTATATTTTTCCTAATGTATAAACACAATCCGAATGTGTTTGGTTAGTTTTCCATATGGCAGTTGTTTTTTCTTAAAATGGTATCTATTTTAAATAAAAGAAATACACTTTGAGAAGTACCGGCCAGACCGTGTCTCAGATTGAGGTGGGGTTGATCATACACATCAAAAATGACACATGGATCATTTTCCTATAGTATAAATAGAATCAAAATGCTTTTGGTTGGTCTTATGTATATTAGTTGTTGTTTTCACTTAAAATGTTGTCCATTTCAAAGAAAAGTTAGACAATGTTAGTGGTTTCGGCCACACTGCACCTCAGATTGAGGCAGAGTTGACTCATACACATAAACAATAACACATGGATTTTATTCCTAAAGTTTCAAAAGAATCCGAATGTGTCTTTTTATTTTTCTGTATGCTAGTTGTCATTTTCACTTAAAATGTTGTCCATTTTAAACAAAAGATTGACACTTTGAGTGGTTTCGGCCAAATCGTGCCTCGGATTGAAGAAAGGTTGACACATACACATAAAAAATGACCAATAGATCGTTTTAAAAATGTATCAACACAGTAATAATGTGTTTGGATATTTTTCCGTATGCTAGTTGTTTCTTACACATAAAATCTTGTCCATTTAAAATAAAATTGAGACAGTTTGAGTGTTGCCGGCCACACTGACCCTTGGATTGGGGCTGGGTCAACTCTTACACATCACATATAACCCATAGATCGTATTCCTAATGTTTAAACAGAATCTAAATATCTTTGGTCGGTTTTCGGTATGTCAGTTGCTGTTTTCACTTAAAATGATGCCCATTTGAAACAAAAGGGAGACACATTGAGTGGTTCCGGCCACATCACGCCTCAGATTGAGGTGGGGTTGACTCATAAACATAAAAAATGAACCATGGATCATTTTCCTAACGTATCTACACAATCTGAATGTGTTTGTCAGTTTTCCATATGCATGATGTTTTTACATAAAAGCGTATCCTTTTTAAACAAAAGAATAACACTTTGGGTGGTATTGCCCACACCGTGGCTCAGATTGAGGCGGGGTTGACTCATACACATCACAAATTACCCATGTAACCCTTTTCTAATGTATCAATATATTTTTAATGTGTTTGGTCTGTATTTCGTAAGTCAGTTTTTGTTTTCACTAAAAATGTTGATCATTTCGATGAAAAGTGAGGCACCTGGAGTCGTGCTGGCCACAACACACCTCAAATTGATGCGGGGTTTACTGGTACAAGTCAAAGATGACCCAAAAATTGTTTTACATAATGTTTCAATAGAATATGAATGTTTCTGGTCTGTTTTCCATATGTTAGTTGTTGTTTTCACTTAAAATGATGTCCATTTTAAACAAATGAGATACATTTTGAGTCTGGTCGGCCACACTAAGCCATGGATTGAGGCGGGGTTTACTCTTACACATCACAAATGAGTCATGGATCATTTTACTAAATTTTTAACAAAATCTGAATCCATTTTGTCAGATTTCTGTATTCTAGTTGTTGTTTTCACTTAAAATCATGTACATTCCGAATAAAAGTGAGACAATTTTAGTGGTATTGGCCACATCGTGCCTCGGTTTGATGTCGAGTTTACTTGTAAATGTCACTTGGGAAATTTTAGTGTCGTCAAAGGCAGATCGAAGATATGGGTAAGTCTAATCCTCTCCTTGATTCCACTTTTGATAAAGGTTTCCACCCTTCTTTCATCGTCTAAAGAAACTATAAAACCTATCTTTTCAGTTGGTATTTAAGGATAATTATTAAGATAGCTTAGATTGGGATCTGGGGTCTAGGATGGAGGGTTTGGGGGCTGTCCGTGGTCCAGGGAGGAGGGTGGGGGCTGTCTGGGGTCCAGGACGGAAGGTGGGTAATTAATATAAAACTCTATCTAGGTATCATACATCGAATTATGATAGGATTGCGAACTACCATGGGGTGTTTTCCTAGAGCATGTTCAAATCACGGCATTACCATGGCGTGACCATGGTGTGACCGTGGCATGACCGCAGCATGTTTGCCTAGTCCAGTGACATTCATGGGGTAGCATCTTCTGCCTAGAAGCGAAGGGAGCAGGAGGTGGTGGGGAAACATTCCTACCGTAACCTTCCTCCCCATTAACTATGGGAGGGTAATGTATATAAAACTCTATCTAGGTATCATACATTGATTTCCGACAGGACTGTGAACCGCCGCAGGGTGTCGTCCTAGAGTAGGGATAGATCATGGCATTATCGTGGCACGAGTAATGCGTGACTGTGGCGTGTCTGCCTGGTCCAGCGACATCCGTGGTGCAGTATCTTTTGGCCAGGAGAAAAGGGAGCGGGAGGTGGCGGGGAAACATTCCAGCCTTTGTCTCCCTCGCTATTAACTATGGGTGGGTAATTTATCTAAAACTATAACTAGGTATCATAAATAAAATTCTGATAGGACTGCGAACCGTTGTGGTGTGTTGTCCTAGAGCAGGAACAAATCATGACATTATCACGGTGTGACCACGGTGTGACAGTAGCGTGACTGCGTCGTGACTGCGTCGTGTTGGCCTGTCCAACGACATCTGCGGGGCAACATCATCTGGCCATGAGTGAAGGGATCGGGAGGAAGCAGGTCAACATTCCAGCCCTCGCCTCCCTCCCCATTAACTATGGGTGGGTAATATATCAAAAACTCTATCTAGGTATCATACACCGAATTGCGATAGGACTACGAAAAATTGCGGGGTGTCATCCTTGAGCACGGAAAAATCATGGCATTATCACGACGTGATGGAGGCGTGAGCACGGCGTGAGAGCGGAATGATGGTGGTGTGACGGCAGTGTGACCACAGCGTGACCACATCGTGTTGGCTGGGTTCAGCGACATCCATGGGGAAACATCTTTTGACCATGAGGGAAGGGAGTCGGGAATCATTCGGGCTGTTTCCTCCCTCCACATTAACTATGGATGGGTAATTTACCTAAATCTCTATCTAGGTATTATACATCGAATTCTGACTGGACTGCGAACTGTTGTGGGGTGTTGCCCTGGAGTAGGGCCAATTCACAGCATTAACGCGGCGTGATTGTGGTGTGACTGCGGCATTACCGTGGCATGTTGGCCCAATCCAGAAACATCCACAGGGCAACATCATACGGCCAGGATTTCAAATAAATTCTATATAGTTGGTCTTCACATTATAGAAATTGATCTTCTGTTATAAAAGACATACTCTTGATTCGGGATTCTGGTATGATAAAGATATATATTTTGTATTTTTTGTTTTTAAAAGTGGTACTATGTAGTTGAAACTACCGATTGAATGTCAAATTATTCAGGTGTATTACTTATCAATGATATATTAGTTTCTTGGAACTGCAATAATAAGACTTCTATAACCATCAAAACAAAATAATTTGAGTCTGTTTTAACTTCTCAGGATGCAACACAAATTTTGTGAGAGAATTAATATTTGTAAATAATTAGATGTGCATTGAGGCCAAGAAAACACCCCAAATAGTGTTAAGATGAATCTTATGGTGGGGAGAACCATAAGCCTGAGAGGTGCTAAACATTGACAGCATCAGGGTTTTTATATATATAGGCTCGGCTAAACACCATAAGGGGTGGCCAAGTGTCTAGGAAAGCACTCGAAATGGGGTCCTCCATAATATAAGGTCACAAGATACATGATAGAACATATCAACTATTTAATATGTTATAAAAAGTGATACTATAAAGGTTGTAGTGAGCGGCACGATGATGCAACGTCTAAAGAGAAACGAAACGAATGAAAAGAATCATACACCCTAAACTATCACTGTGAGTTTTCACAGACAGCGCACCTTCATTGGAGGGGTATTATTATAAAAACATGAAATTATTTAACAAATGAAACAATTATATTAAAGAACACTTATTCAAGATATTCCATTAAGTATAATTATGAAGAATTAAGAAAGAATCTAAATTAAATTTAATGCATTCTTAAATTAAAGAGGCTATGAGAGGGACTTTACCTCAATGTGGAACCAAGCCAGCCACTTCGGCTCTGGGAGCGTTCTAACGAAAACAAGCTCTTCCTCCACTGGGTATATGCACCTTCACACATATGCAAGGACACCTAACCCCTTTGCAAACACATGCATGGCCACGAGCATGTGCAATGGGGATCCTTACACATATGCCAATATGTATATATCAGTATCCAATCACCTTCTTTTTCATATATATATATACATTGGTACACCTAGCCCCATATGTGCATAATCTCTACCATGGTTGACTATACACATAATGGGGAAACCCACATACATATACTTACTTACCTATGTGCACACATGTGAGTCTCCCTTGAGTTGGAAACTTGAAACCAAAGTGTAGGGATCAAAACTCTACAAAAAGGTTATTAATAACCTTAAAACGCATGAAGGATGCTACATAACCATTGAGAAACCAACCAATGGCATTAAAGCCTTACCAAGATTGGAAACGGAGAACCAAATCCACATAAAAATACCTGAAACGTTCCAACTCCCTACAAAAAACATAATATGGAGTAAAAAACAATAAATCCCCAAATACATGAGGTGTGAGACAAGTAGTAACCATAGAAACTTACCTTGAATCAAAGCTGGTGGACTGAATCAATCTGAACTCCTTCTTCCACCCTTCACAGAATACAACTTCCCCTGTCTATATAAATAAGTCAATGATCTAAGTGACCAATGTGATAAAGAAAATAAAATAATAACTAAACTAAAACATACATGTCTCCTTTGACTATACCTATCAACACCCAAAATATATGTACCGCAGTGCCCCATGGGTCAAATCATGTTCCTGCAAGAAAAGGGGAAATAGATCAATGTTTTAAAATGATACGATCAAATAGTACAATCTTATTAATAAACTATTACTCTTCCTATTAATGGTATATAATCGATTTGGCCCGAGTTTCAACATAGTTTTGTTTTGATAGATACAAGGGATGTGGTCTTATTATTCTTGGTTTTTATGTTTACACATGAGATATTTATTTAAAAATGATGCATGTATTTGGCATTATTATTTATTATTTTAGTTCTTGGACTGTTTCTATGGGGTCTTTCCACATGAATATTTCATGTAATGTAGGTTTTAGTTGACATTTATGTACTTTAATGTGATTTATGTCACTGACGATGAGGATTTAGATCATGTAAAATATTCCTATGAGGATTGGGTCTTCTAGTGGTAGGTGTGGAAATTGTACATATAAAATTTGGTGAGGAAATACATATGAGGATGGATTGGAATATTAATGGGTTCATAGATTGGGATGGTCTCTCTGAGTATATAAAATGTATTATAAATTGTTTTACTCCATTTAATGATTGAAGGTTTTAACTAAAGAGATGAAGGATGAGATTCTAGTGTGGGTATCGGGTATTGTCAGGAAGATTGGCATTATAATGCAAAGAGGATTGGTGTGGTTTTTCATAGGATGGAACCTGATTAGTGGGGATGGGTTATAATACATGATTTTGATGAGGTTCTTGACTGTATTATTAAGAATATAATGTAGATGGGTTTAACATGATGTGTTTTTGTGACTAGGACAATCATAAGGTGAATAATACTCTTTGTCTAGTTGGATGATGAGATATGCATCGGGGCATGGGATAATCCTTGATAGATGAGCCTAGACTATGTGACTGAGAGGATATACTATGATAGGTTTGATATGATTGGGTGAGTGGCCAAACCATTCGAGGATGATACGATGTATGGTGACACTTGGAGACACTTGGGGTTATTTAAGTTATATCATGGAGACACTTGGGGTTATTTCATGACTCCAATATACTATAGAAATATTCCCACACAATGTTTTAGAAAAAAACCATATCATGGAATACCCTAATGCTTCTCTATCTTCCAAAGTTTCTTCACACTCACACCTCATGGTATCACAGTATACAAGGGATCTCCGTCAACTAGTTAGGATAGCATCACTACACTTTGTCCATAGAAAGAAGTAAAATACCTAAGTGGCCAATGTGACAAAGAAAATAAAATAAAAACTAAATAGAAACATACCTGCATCATGTGACTATACATGTAACCTCCCAATATATAAGAACCACATTGTCCCATGGGTCAAATCATGTTTCAGCAATCAAGGGGGAAACAATTCCATTTAATAATCTCTTCACTTTTCATTATGTTTTTTATATATCACGTTTTTGGAAACACCATACTAGTACACTTATCCATTGAATATGCACATATGTTACATTAGTTGATTTTAAGATTGTGTACATAACCCTCTTCACTATGAAAATAACCTCTGAGGGGCCACAATCAATGTTTGGTAGTGGATCCTACTCTTGAACCTAGTTGGGCACTAGTCCATGAACCAGATGGTCTACTTGTTCATTAGGGTGTAAACCATTTCATATACTATACTAAGAATAAAGGTGTTGGTATATTTTTGACTATTAATGGGAATTTCTCAAGGCTTCAGTGCCAATCGACTTCAGTTCCAATGTTAATGGCCCATTAACTAATCGTAGATGTCAAGGGGTGTCTCCCATGGGTATCTTGTGGTGTGCGGTGTCTATCGATGATTTCTGTGGTGCTTCTTTATTGTGGGAAATGTGTATTTATTGGTCAGTTTAATAAATACATTAGTCAATTGGAAAATACACACATACTAAATAGAGATTTACCCATTATTGATAGAGAATACCATCCAAATAACAAACTCAAAAATTTGAGACCAACATTTTACTTTTCCAATTCCAATTATATAATATATGCAACACCAACATATTTTTTATTAACCAACCATTTAAAGGGAAATAAAATCCTATAAATAACACATAAAATCTCATATAGCATAACTAAACTCGAATTAGATGACATCATTTCACATCATAATGAAGATACAACCTCATCACATATAAATAATGATTAAAAAACAAAATTCATCACATTATAAGGTCTAATAGTAGTATATAGAGTAAAATAATAGGTTTTTAAAAAATAATTAACTTTTTATTGAATGCACTATTCTAATGAATGGAATACAACCCATGAATATAACCTTCCATTTTTGGAAGACTAGATTTCGAAAAAAATTACAATTTACCCAATAATTCACCACAACATGAGTTGGTCACTACCCAAAACACTATAAAATGAACGATTAATATGATTGGTTCCCCCCATCAAAAACCCTAGCTAGAGGATAGGGAGACAAGAGAGGGGGACGTCCCTTGCGGTGTTCGGCCATGGGGGGTCTTGTGCGCGATTGGAGAGGGGGTCGGGGGACGTTGGAGGATGATATTGAGCCATGAGGAGAGGGGGATGTTTCCAAGAGAGGGAGAAGAGAGGGGAGGGGGTAATTTCACTAGGAGTCGAGATGGGAGGGGGACTTTGTCGTCAGAGAAGGAGTCAAGAGTGGTAGGGGAACGTCGCTGGAGGAGTGGGGGGGGCTGGGAGGTGGAGGCGGAGGCAGGGAGGTGGAGGCCGAGGGCCGGAGGAGGTCGAGGTCGGGGAGGGGAGGAGTTCATGGGTTTGAAATATCCCGGGGTAGCCCTAAATTGGGTATATTTTATCCTAGTGGTTATAAAAACCATGGATAATAGTTTTCATTCAGAATAGTTTTCTTAAACCGTTGGGAAAACCCCACATATAACATCCTATAACAATAGTTAACTAGAACCATTGGTATATGTTCTTTTTCCCAATGGGTTTTCTAAACCATTGGGAACAAAGTGTTGTTATAGGATCTATTTCTAATACTAGGATAGAATCATAACTGAATAGTTTTTTTTAGTTATTTCATTTTTGACTGAGGATATAAATGGTGGTGGTATCCATGCACAAGATCGGAAAAATCAACCACAGAGGAACATGTCAGTAGTGGAGAATTTCATGAGGAAACATACCCCTCCATTCAGAGGATCATCTGACCCAGTGCAAGCTAAAATGTGGATTAAATCACTGGAGAAAATTTTATATAGTCATGGGTTGTTCAAAATATCAAAAGGTTAGTCTCTATGTCTACTGTTTTTAAAGTGATGCTGATTAGTGGCGGTCGATGGTGAAAAATATCAGGGATAGTAAGGAAATTGATTCTCTTTATTGGGATAAATTTAAAGGTATGTTCTATGAGAAATATTTTCATAAGGTTGTTCGACTTAGGATGGAAAACAAATTTGTGGAATTGAGGAAGGAGGATGAATTAGTGGCTGCTTACAAAGGAAAGTTCACTCGACTAGAATGTTATGCTCCAAGATTTATTTGATATCTTGATAGTAAGCTAAATAGATTTTAGTCAGGACTTATGTCGTGATATTGAAGAGGATTAGCCTCTCGTGAGATCAAAGGTTATGAAAAACTTGTTCGATGTGCGGAGAAGGTGGAAATGGAGTTTTCTGATGATCATGTGTTCATTGAAAAACAACAGAATATGAGGACCATTTGGTAGGCAATGGGAAATAATTAATCAAATAATCCTAGAGGTAAGAAAACTAAATATCCATCTAGTGATAAGTGTGGTAAAATTCATCCCGGAGAATGTTTATCAAAGTCTGTAGAGTTCTTATGGTGTGGTAATATGGTTATATTTCTCGTAAATGTACAAAAAATGTTCAAGAAAGCAATGAAAATCAAGTGGTAAGATGTTTTATGTGCAATGAAATTGTTCATTATGCAAATGAGTGTCCAATGAGGAACTCATATGAGGGATAGAATCCAATCAACAAGCATAAAGGGGTGGTGAAATTCTTTGAAACTACTTCAGTAGATGATGGGCCATCAAATGATGTAATATCAAGTACACTGTTAGTTTGTTCAGATTAGGCCAATGGGTTGTTTGATTCAGGGTCAACACATTCTTTCATTTATTAGGTTTTCTATTGTAAATTGGGAATTCTATATCAAGATTTGAATCCAAGACTTATGGAAAAAACCAATAGTGGAAATATTGAAACAAAGTGAAATTATAAGAACCTTATTTTCCTTGTGTGTAGAAATAATCTACGTGCAAACATCATTGATTTTCATCAGTAGATTTTGATGTTATTTTTGTGTATGGATTGACTGTAGAGATACAGAGTTTTATTTTCCGAAATATTTTCAGTTTTCCTACAAGACTGATTATTTACTTTTGATAACATATCAAGAAGATGGAGAACAAGGAAATGATGGACATGAATGTTACCTCTCACGTATTATTGAAAACAATGGAACTATTCAGATTAATGATGTGCCAGTGGAAAATGAGTACCTTTATGTTTTTCCTAATTAGCTGTCTGGTATTATACCTGATAAGAATATTGAATTTACGGTTGACATAGTTCCTGATGCTAAGACAATTTCAAAACCCCCTTATCAAATAAAAAAAATTGGACTTTTAGAGTTAATGAATCAATTACAAGAGTTATTCGATAAAGGTTTCAATAGACCTAGCATACCCCCATGGCCTACTCTTTTCATTATTATTAAAAAGAAAGAAGGTTCAATGAGGCTTTCAATTGATTATAGATCATTGAATAACATCACTGTTATGAAAATGTGTCATTTGCCTCATATTGATGATTTATTTGATCAGCTCCCAGCAGATTATGTTTTTTCAATGATTTTCATGAGGTCGGGGTACCATTAGTAGAATGTAATTGAAGTAGTATTTCGGAAGACCGCGTTTAATTCTAGATATGGCCATTATGAATTTTTTTATGCCTTTTTCTTTAACCAATTTACCTACTATATTAATGGATATTATGAATAGAATTTTATGTGAGTTCTTGGATATGTTTGAGGGTATTTTCATTGATGATATTTTGGTGTATTCTAAAATAAATGATTAACATTAAATTTATTTAAGGTGTAGCACCCCAAACCCTCCAGAACGGATCTGGTGCATTACTTTTGATGTTGGCATGGATAGAACGAATGAAAATCCCAAAGGAATGATTAGTTTAGTACTCTTGAAGAAACTAGATACATATATATTACACAAATTACATTGAAAAAGGTTAAAAGATACAATACACAACACAACTAAAAACTGCGACCACACTAACTCAATAAAAGACATTCTCTTCATCACCTGTTGAAGGTAAATAATTAAAGGGTTGAGCTCGAATGCTCCGTAAGGGTTACAAAAAGCGCAATAATGAGTACAATAATAAATTAATCATAATCAAGAGGACATAATCAATATGGCATTGTGAATAAAGGAATAACTAATGCCATTAATAAACTGAAAATGAATCTGAATCGATAGATATTGTCATAGTGAAAACCTCATGGATAATAATAATAACTGATAATGACAAAAGAGAATGATTATTATTTGGATTTCATGTATCAGGAATAAGAAACCATAATACCGTTGAAACTGTTTAGTTATGTGGGTAGAAACCCGTCTGATTTTTGGAAATAAACTCGAAGGGTCTGTTGCCAAAATGTTTTGTCTCATAAGACCTACTGATGCATCGAGGGGATATAGGGGGCCACACCTGACACTGAATTTCCAAATAATTCTTCATACATTTTTTAAAAATAATATAAACAAGCCTTTTCAGTATCTGTATAGAGTAGAGTATACAGATTCATCAAATTTCAATAATTAAACTAACCTTCCAAATAAACACCTTATGTAAAATGGTATATGGTTTAGACAACATAAATATCCATGGCATGAGATTATTGATATTTAATATATATACAATTTCAAATGAAAATTTATCTCAAATGGGCAGTTGGTACACCACATAAGGATTTTTCGATGCACAATACAATTTTAGTCACAACGAAAAGGTTGTGCGACGAAATCCCTTACCACAATGTAATCAGTCGAATCACAGGACCAGATCATAATGAACAACAAATGAAACATTAAATAACATGAATATAAATAAAATCATGATATTATATATCAAATATCAGTTCACATATTCCACATACAATGAATATGTGGCAAACAATTAAAATCTCAAAGAAATGAAAGTGAGATGAGAATCCCCTTAACTTAACTCCAAACGTGATCCGCTCATGTACTTAAGATCCTAGAATATGAAATTATACTTGTTAATATCTTATTTCAGAACCTATTAGACATGTATTTATTTTACCATTATTCTGGTTAGTTTATTTATGTATTTATTGATAAGTTTTTGTATTGAATTCCATTGTTCCAGGGTGTTCATTTTCTTTATTTTCATAATCAGATCACTTGTTTTATTGTATGTGGATATCATGTGGAATGGTTATAAATCTCCAGGATTTAAATTATGCATTATTTATGAAGATACAGAATTGATAATGGTTATTTCTTTCATTTTGATTCATGGAATGAGGATGAATCCTTAGATGACAACCACTTCGATTATTTGGCGGTATTTGGAATATTATGAACAAGTTTTGTCATATAACTTAGTTATATGTACATGTTATAATTCATGAATATTAATTAGGTTATAACACATATATTATAGTTTTTTTAAACCATGAATATGGTTTCATGACCAGTAATGAATATGAATTTGAAGAACGAAACATCGTCGTCCACGAAGGTTATAAATCAGAACCTTATGGACGTCAATTTCGTTTATAAAAATAAAAGGGAGGGGGTAGGCATATTGATGATGGTTCTTCCATTCACATGATATAAATATAGTATATAGATGATATTGAAGTTATCATGATCAGTTAGACAGAGGATGTTAGGAGAGGATAAAAAATGAAGATAAATTCTAATGAAACTAAAAGAAAAAGAAAGGTGTTTTACCTCTTGAAAAAACTTCATCGAGAACCTACTTAAGGGAAGGGATTTTGGTCTTTTGAAAATACCAAGATCTTTATAGTAATGGGTAGTGAATAGGGAATGGTATTTGGGTAGAACATTGAGGATCTTCATGTCTTATAAGAGTGAAGAGAAGAGGGAGTTGTGATGGGTTTTTATAGTGGAGGAGAGGGGGTATTTTTCCATATTTTAATCCTTAATATAATATTTTTACCCAAGATTATGAATAGTCTTAGTTAATGTGACCTAAAATAGTAATAAAGACATTTGAGTCCGAACCAAGTGTCCAATCATCACTTATGATGACATAAAGAGATTATTTTACTAATAATTTGTATATACGGTATTTAATCGTATTTCATTATTCATCAAAAATTCTAGAATTCCAGAAAAATCCAAAAAATTCACCCCTACCATTTCATTATGTGTAGAATTAAAAAGTGAAATCCATTTTTTAAAAATAATATACTACATATTATTAATTTAATTTTTAAATAAGGTCATAGTTAATTAAAAAAATAGCAATCCGGAAGTGCAATTAGTTTTATGTGACATTGAAAAATTAATTAAGATCCCATTATAATATTTCCTTAAGAAAATAAAATATTATTATTATATACTATTCATAAGGGAAATTTTACTATTCATATTACTATTCATAAGGTTGTGTTTCTAGTCACAAAAAATCATGTTTGTTCTATCAGACTCCGAATGACTTATTAATCACAACTCTAGATAACCTTTTTTCAAAATTCAAAACATAGAAGTGGAAAATTTATATTTAATGGAATGGTTTTGAATATCTCCTAAATAACCTAGTGTTTTTTCAAAGGAACACAATGATGAATAGAATATATTTAATAGAAACATATCATAAAATGATTGGGGTGCTACATTATTCCCTCCTTCAGAAATTTCGTCCTCGAAATTTTATGTATAAAGCCCCCCAAAAAGATGTGGGTGATTCTTCTTCCTGAAATCATCGGGTTCCTATGTTGCTTCCTCCATATTTTGGTTTTTCCAAATAAACATTTCTAGACATGTTATTTATTTTCTCAATATATGTTCCCCTGTGTTAAGAATCCTGATAGGATCTTCATACTAAGATAGATCTAGCTCAAGTTCTACTTCTTCATAAGTGAGTACATGGGATGTGTTTGGCATGTACTTTCATAACATTGACATGTGAAACACCTTGTGATCCTTGGAGAGAGTTGACGGCATTTCCAAATGGTAAGCTACGACTCAAATTCGGTCCAAAATTTTAAAAGGTCTGATTTACCTGGGTCTTAACTTTCCCTTCTAACCGAATCGTATAATAACCTTCCATGGACATACCTTTATGAAAAAGTGATCTCCTTATTGAAAATCCAAATCCTTCCTTCGATTATCTGCATAGCTCTTATGCCTATATTGAGCTATTTTGATATGGTTCTGGATAATCTTCACCATTTCTATTGTTTCTTCAACATGTTCAGGGCCCACGAGCTTTCTTTCACCAACTTCATCCCAGCAAGTTGGTGTATGGAATATCCTCCCATATAATGCCTCATAGGGTGCCATCTGAATACTTAAATGCAAGTTATTGTTGTAGGAAAATCCCAATAGAGGTAAATATTGATCCCACATGCCTTGAAAATCAAGTGAACCATACCTCAACATGTCTTCTAATGTTTGAATGGTCCGTTTTGATTATCCATCAGTTTGTGGGTGGTAGGCAGTGCTCAAATGAAGATCAGTATCTAGGGCCTTCTGAAGAATTTTCCAGAATCTTGATGTAAAATGTGGATCAAGGACAGAAAAAAATCGATATGGGTATTCCATGAAGTATCACAATTTCATTCATATATATTCTCTCTAGACGTTCAAGTGGTAGATGTTCTCTTATATAATGAAAATTTACAGACTTGGTTAGATGATCAACAATGACCAATATTGCATCGTTCCTTCTAGGATTCTTTGGTAGTCCCATGACAAAGTCCATTGTGATATTATCCCATTTCCACTCAGGTATGGGAAGAGGTTCCAATACTCCTCCAGGTTGTTGCCTTCCAGCATTCACTTGTTGACAAACCAAACTTCTTGACACAAAATCAGTAATCTCCCTCTTCATGTTGTTCCACAAAAAATGTTCCTTGAAATCTATATACATCTTAGTGCTATAAGAGTGTATAAAAAATTGAAACTATGAGAATCATCCAAAAATTCCCTTTTTATATCAGGTATATCGGGAACACAAAGTATCTTCCCAAATTACAGAATTCAATCTTCATATAAAGAGTCGCTCAATCTCCCATCATTCACAGATTTAGTCTTCTATAAAAACTCCTCATCATCAGCTTGGGATCTTTTTATCCTTTCTAGTAAATATGGTTTGGCATACATTTGAAAAAGAATTTATGTTTCACATTTCATGGTTATTCCCATATCAATCTTTACCAGAACTATGAAAATAGGATCTCTTTCAGCTCTCATCTTGTTCAAAACTCCATGATCCTTTATTATCAAAGCATATGCCACCTTATTTGCCTTCCCTAGGTGGTAGTGTATCATAAAATCATAAAACATACATAGTTCAAGCCATATCCTTTGCCTCATGTTGAGTTCTTTCTGTGAGAAAATATAATTCAAACTCTTGTGATCAGTATAAATCTCTCATTTTTCACCATATAGATAATGTCTCAATATCTTCAAGGAAAAGATTACTGTAGTTACCTCAGTATCATGATTAGTATAGATTTTCCCCTGAACTGTTAGCTTTCATGATGATTAAGAAAAAACCTTATCATTTTCCATAAGGACACAACCAAGTCCTTTCTTTGAAGCATCGCTATAAATAACAAACCAGTCATTCCCCGATGGTAGGGTCAATATATGAGCATTGACTAATCTTATTTTCAGTTCTTGAAAACATTCTTCACAATCTTTTTTCCAAACAAATTTAACCTGTTTACGTGTGAGCTTTGTTAGAGGGTTATCTAGTCGGGAAAAACTCTGCATGAATCGCCGTTAATAACCTACTAACCCAATAGAAATGTGTACCTTAGTTATGTTTGTTGGCATGGGACATTCATGGATTTCCATTGCCTTTACAGTGTCTAATAGGATTCCATCCTTAAATATAATATGTACAAGAAAAAGAAATGACTGAATCCATAATTCAAACATTCTAAACATTCCCTATTATTAATTTCTTCTACGGGTTTTCAGAATAGTTTGTAAATGATCCTCATGGTCTTTATGGCTTTTTGAGTATACTAGGATATCATTGATGAATACCACAACAAATTTATCAAGATATTCCTTGAAAACTCTATTCATTAAATCCATAAAAACAGAGGGTGCATTTGTCAGTCCAAAATGAATCACTATAAACTCATAAAGCCCATGCCTGGTTCAAAATTTTGTCTTCTGAATATCTTCATTCCTCACAAACAGTTGATGATATCCAGATCGAAGGTCAATCTTTGAAATGTAATGAGCTCCATGATGTCTGTCAAATAAATCATCAATCTGGGGCAGATGATACTTATTATTTATTCTAATAGCATTGATTTCCCGGTAATCAATGCAAAGTCTCAGGGATCCATCTTTATTGTTTAAAAACATGAATGGGGCTCCCCAGGGAGAAAAACTGGGTAGAATAAATCCTTTTTCACTCAACTCATCTTGTTTTTTCATCATCTCCACTAACTCCATAGTGTCCATTCTATATAATGACTTTGATAAAGGTTTTTCATTAGGAATTAAATCAATAGAGAACTCAACCTACCGCTCTGGAGGATGTCCAGGTAAATCCTCTAGAAATACATCTATGTACTCTTTCACTATGTGCACATCTTCAATATTAAGATTTCCTTCCTCTCCCATAGATATTAGTTTATCTTCCTCTCCATGTATTTCATTCAATAGAGCTACTGGGGGTGGTTATAGATAATAATTAGGTGGCAATGTTTCTTCCCTAAAGACAGGGGATTATACACCATTTTCAAAAATTGTAACTTCCTTTTTCTTTCAATAAATCCCCGCATCAAAATTTGACAGCCAATCCTTATCGATAAGTATATCAAATTGAGTCATCAGTGTGATGATAAGGTTAGAAACTAAAGAAATTTTGGGTGTTTGGAGGGGGAATATTCGACATGCCTTTGTTGCAATGATACATCCCATGGGATTTTTCACTGACAACTCTATATTAAATCAAATTGGATGTATATAATCTTCATGGAAAACTGAGAAGATATAAATGAATGTGATGATCCAGAATCAAATAAAGTGTTGTCTTTGTTTGAGGAAACAATTAATGTACCTACCACGAGGTCATTTGGAACTTCAACCTCTGCGGTTGTAATCGCATAGGCTCTCCCTTACTCTCTTTGATTTTACTTTGGCATGTTTCCTTGGCACTTAGGACACTCATTTTCATAGTGTCCCATCTCTCTACAGTTGTATAATTTAATGTCAATGAATTTTTTCTTCCCTTTTCATTCATCAGATCGATGACCCTTTTCTCCGAATTTATAGTAGACTCCCATGAATTTCAAACATTTCTCGAGATGATTCTTTCCAAAGTTCTGGCATAATGGGAAACTATTCATTCCCCTGATCTTCTTTGGTTCTTCTCCTTTTCCTTTGTTATCAGAGTACCACTTCTTATCTTGGTTTCCTTCGAAAACTTTTGATCTAGAAAACTCTTACTCTGTTTTGATGGAACTTGATACAATTTCATCATATGATGAAAATTATTGAGAAGCCATTTCCACTCAAATACTTGGCTTTAGACCTTCAAATAAATGATCTATCTTGTCTTTCGAGTCACATACGTAATTCGCGGAATACCTGGCTATCCTTTTAAAGGTAGCCCCATACTCGGCAACATTGTCTTATTCTATTTGTTTTAATCCACGGAAATTCCTCTTCATTTCCGTTCATTGCTCATGAGGGAAATATTTTTCTAAGAATATTTCCCGAAAATTCCTCCATTCCATATCTTCTATATCTTCTTCCTCCACGGTATTTTGAATCAGGGACCACTATTATTTAGCTTTTCCCTTGAGGAAATATACTACCAGTACAACGTTTTAATTTTATTTTCATTTTAGTTCCACAAATATCATTTTGAGGAACTTGATCCATTCCTCAACTACCAGTGGATTAGTTGTCCCGCTGAAGGATGGTGGCTTCTGTCATATGAAACGATCCAAAACAGCTTTGGAATGGTTATTTGTTACAACTTGAGTAATTTTTCCCAGTATAGTCATGATCTAATCTTCCCCAACATTGACTCTGTTGACTTTCTCAGTAGGGAGATCCCTACATTTCCCATGAGTCTTTATTCCCCTTCTTCCATTAGATTCAACTTCTAAAAAATATGATACACTATATTAGATTATGAATCTTAAATATAAAAGCACTCAACATAGATTGTAATTCAATGTATAGATAATCTTATAAACATGGTTCCTCAGGGGGGAAATATACATTAAACCCCTTCATAATGTCTTTTATAGAAAATGTGAATTATCCTAAGCAAATCCCCCAAGAGTTTCATAACCAAGCGTGAATCAAGGTCTGTTATCGTGCACCGCTTCCCATTCAAGTCTAGCTGAAAGCTGTGTTTTCGGGTTTTACCCCTAGATACATCTGTTTCAGAGCTATCTCTACCTATTTGTATCAAAACAAGGACATATTGCTTCAAAATATCCACATAATCTATTCCTTACCAAAATACTAGGACGTTCATATATGTTTATCCTAAAATACTACCTTAGGTATTTTTTTCCCTACTATACATTTCCTAATATAGTTTCCATGTTTCCTACTAAACTTCCTCTTATACCAACTGTAACACCCCGACCCCTCTATACCGGAGCCGGTAATTTACTTGTGATATTGGCATGGTTAGAAGGAATGAAAATCCTGAAGGAACGATTATTTTAGTAGTCTTGAAGAAACTAAATACATATATCTAACACGAATTACATTGAAAAAGGTTAAAAGATACAATACATAGCAAAACTCAAAACTGCAACCACACGAACTCAATAAATGACCATCTATTCATCACCTGTTGAAGGTAAATAATGAATGGGGTGATCTCAAATGCTCAGTAAGGGTTAAAAAAAGTGGAAGCATGAGTACAATAACAATTGAATCAAAATCAAGATTTCATAATCAATATTGCATAGTGAATTAATGAATAACTAATGCTACTAATAAACTGAAAATTAATATGATTCCATAGATTTTGTCATAGTGAAAACCTCATTGATAATAATAATAACTGATAATGAATAATGATTCCATAATACTATTGAAATGGTTTAGTTCTATGGGTAGAAACCTCTCTCATTTTTGGAAACAAGCTCCAAGGGTCTGTCACCAAACAGTTTTATATCATGAGACCCACCAATGCATCGACAGGCTATAGTGGGCCCCACCCACCTATGCATGTCCAAATCATTCTTTATACATTGATTCATTATAAGATCAATATTCCATTTCAATATCCGTATAGAGTATAGTATATGGATTCATCAAAATTTCAATAATTAAAATAACTTTCCAAATAAACATTGTATGTAAAATGGTATACGATTTTGACAACATACATATCCATGGAATGAGATTATGGATATTTAATATAAATACAATTTCAAATGAAAACTGATATCATATAGAAAGTAGGTACACCACATAAGGATTATTAGGTTCACAATACAAAGTTAGTCACTATGAAAAGGTAGTTGAGATAAAAATCCCTTACCACAATGTAATCAGTCGAATCACATGACCAGAACATATTGAACATAAAATGATACATTGAAAAACATGAATATAAATGGAATCAAGATATTATATATAAATTAGTAGTAAACATATACCACATACATGTAATAAGTGGAAAACAATGAAAATCTTATAGAAATGAAATTGATATGAGAAACCCCTTACCTTAACTCCAAACGTGTTCTGATCCTGTACATAAGCTCCTAGAATATGAATTTATACCTGTTAATAGCTTATTTCCAAACCTATTAGTCATGTATTTATTTTACCATAATTCTGGTTAGTTGATTTATATCTTTATTGATAAGTTGTATTGAATATCGTTGTTCCGGGGTGTTCATGTTCTTCATTTTCATAATCACTTCACTTGTTTTCAAGTATGTGGAGTTCAGGTGGAATGGTTATAAATATCTAGGATTGAAATTAAATATTATATATGAACATAAATAATCGATAATTATTATTTCTTTCATTTTGTTACATTGAATGAGGATGAATCATTTGATGACAACCACTTCAATTATTTGGCGGTATTTTGAATATTATGAACTATTGTTTTCATATAAAATAATTATATGTACATATTCTGGTTCTTGAATAATAATTAGGTCATTAAACATATATTATAGTCTGGTTAAAGCATGAATATGGTTTCATGACTAGTAATGAATAAAAATTTGAAGAACAAAACTTCGTCGTCCACAATGGTTATAAATCGGAACCTCATGGATGTCAATTTCGTTTATAAAAATAAAAGGAAGGGAGTAAGCATATTGATGATGGTAATTCCATTTACTTGATATGAATCTATTATATAGATGATACTGAATTTATCATGATCATTTTGATAGAGGAGGTGAGGAGAGGATAACAAATGATGATAAATTCAAATGAGACTAAAAAAATGAAAGGTGTTTTTCCTCTTGAAATAACTTCTTCGAGAACCTACTCAAGGGAATGGATTTTGGAATTTTGAAAAGAACAAGAGATTACTTGTCTTGGGGAGTGACTAGGGAAGGGTATTTGGGCAGAACATTTAGGGGCTTCATTTCTTAGAATAGTGAAGTGAAGAGGGAGTGGTGATGGGTTTTTATAGTGGAGGAGAGGGGGTATTTTTCATTATTTTAATCATTAATATAATATTTTCCCCCATGATTATGTATAATATTAGTTCATGTGAACTAAAATAGTAATAATTGCATTTGATTTCGAACCAAGTGTCCTTGCATCACTTATGATGTCATAAATAGTGTATTTTACTGATAATTTGTAGATACGGTATTTTATCATATTTCACTATTCATCAAAATTTCTAGAATTTCAGAAAATTCCCAAATATTCACCCATAACATTTTTAGATGTGTAGAATTCAAAAGTGAAATCCATTTTTCAAAAATAATTTTCTAAATATTATTAATTTAATATTTAAATAAGGTCATAGTTAATTCTAAAAATAACAATCTTGAAGTGCAATTAGTTTTATGTGGCATTAAAAAATTTAGTAAGATCCAATTATCATATCTCCTTAAGAAAATAAAATAGTTTTATTTTTTTACTATTCATAAGGGTCATTTTAATATTCATATTTCTATTCATAAGGGTATGTTACTATTCACCAATAATCACGTTTGTTCTATCAGACTCCAAATGACTTATTAATCAGAACTCTAGATGACCATTTTTTGAAATTTGAAACATAGAAGTAGAAAATTTATATTTAATGGATAGGTTTGAACTATCTCCTAAATAAAATAGTGTTATATCAAAGTAACACAATGATGAATATAATTTATTTAATAGAAACATAACATAAAATGTTGGAGGTACTACATAAGGGTTTTCTTATAATCCTTAAAGGAAAAGGAATTTAATAGAAAATTCAGAAAATGTGAGTTTTGTTTACAATAAATTTCTCTACATGGTCACATTGTTTACAAAAATGGAATATGTATTGATACTACTAAAACCAAATTTGTTGATGAATGACCAAGACTCACAAATATAACCGAGATCTATAGTTTTCATGGTTTAGCAGATTATTACTAGAGGTTTGTTGAGAATTTTTAAAATAATCTAGTCTAATGACTATGTTAACTCGAAAAGGTTTTATGATCATTTAGACAAATGAATGTGATGATTGATTTCATGAATTGAAATGAGTATTGGGGAATGCTCTAGTTTTGGCACTGCCTTCCAAAAATAGTGAGTTTGATATTTATGGTGATGCTTCATTAGAAGGACTGCATTGAGTCCCTATGAATAATGATTAGATAATTTCCTATGCTTCCTGCTAGTTGATTCCTCATTAGATAAATTAACCTACACATGATTTGGAATTAGTTGTTAGTGTTTTGGAAATAAATAATTGGATGTGTCATTTTTTTTTGGATTAAAATGTGATATATATGCTCACCACAATAGTATAAAGTATAAATTCACTCAAAAATAATTTAACATGAGACTAAGGAGAGGGCTAGAATTAATAAATTATTATGATTTCACGATCCTTTACCATCAGGGAAATGCAAACAATGCGGTTGATTATTTATGTTGAAAAATTAATGCTTTAGTAACCATGCTATGTTTGGAACGAGATTCTTTTGTTTTTTATTAGATATACATTTTCATAGAAGTTGTTGGTGCAGGAAATGTTTCTATTTGGTTTCAGCTATTAGTAATATCATCTCTATCACAAATAATTAAGGAATTGCATAAGGAAGACATTAAGATACACAAAACGAAGAATTAGTTCAGAAGAGTATGTTTCCATATTTTTACATTGATAATGATAGGGTTTTGAGGTTCGGGAAGAGATTATTTGTGACATGTGACTCACAATTGAAGATTGGCTTGTTATGTAAATCTCATAGTTCCACGTTTTTAGTTCCTCCATGAAGTAATATGATGTACATATCTATTCAGGAGTATTATTGGTCTGATGGAAGGAAATGAGATATTTCTGATTTTACTATGAAATGTTTGACATATATGCATGTTAAAGTACAGCAGAAGTTACTGAAAGGGATGCTTCAGTCTTTACCGGTTCTAGAGTGGAAATGAGAAAATATATCCATCGACTTCTTTGTTAGAATACCAAATAAATATCATGGTAATAATTCATTTTTCGTTATTGTTGATAGATTGATTAATCTTATCATTTCCTTCATATTCAAGATACTAATTCTCTATATCAACTTTCTCGGTTGTATGTTAAAGAGACAGTCGGGTTATGTGGTTTTCCCCATTCTGTTGTACTGATGATGATCCCATGTTTACTTATAACTTCTGGAAAAGCCTTTAGAAGTCATTGGGTAATAAATTAAATTTTAATAAAAAATTTCATCCACAATCAGATGGGCAGTCAGAATGAACATTCATACCGTGGAGGATATGCTACATGCTTGATCAATGGATTACCAAAGAAGTTGGTACCAACATCTTTCTTTGGATGAATTTTCATATAATAATAGTTTTCATTCGAGTATATAGATGAATCTATTTGATGTATTATATGGGAAGCGATGTCGAACTCCAGCTTTTTGGGGTGAATTAGGTGAACGGAAACTGATCGGACTAGAATTGGTAGAAGAGAAGGTAGAAAAAGTACTATTGATTCAGAAGAATATGAGAATAGCTCAAAGTAGGCAGAATATTTATGCGGATAATCGATGGGAGGATCATTATTTTGAGTTAGGTTATCATGTCTTTCTCAAAGATTCTCCAAGTAAGTGTGATGTGTTTTTGAAATGAGGGAAAGTTGAGTTCAAGGTTCAATGGACCTTATGTAATTCTGGAGATAGTTGGAATAGTTGCATAAATAGTGTATTTACCTCCATATTTGTCCCATGCACACAATATTTTTCATGTTTAAATGTTGAGAAAGTATTTCCCAGATCCATCTCTTGTTTTGAGCCCAGTGGTAGTTCAGTTGGAAGATAATCTTTTTTATAAGTAACAACCGGTCTAGATTCTTGATAGTATAGAGATAGTTTTGTTGAATAAGGTGATTGACCAGGTATGGTTTTTTGGAAAACCATATGAGTGAAGAGGCAACGTGAAAATATGAAAGTGCTATGAGGGATATATACCCCCATTTATTTGAAATGTGAATAAAATTGTGAGGACACAATTTTCAAAAGGGGGGAAGGATATAACATCCCTGGTAAATAAATAAATTTGACTTTTTCATATTTATTAATATTTGTTAATTAAATATTAATTTTACCATAAAGGTGTTGCTATGATTGATGGTGTACCCAATACGCAAAAATGGGTTTCTTTGAAATCTTATGTTGTACATTGACAATATAGTATTATTATTTTAAATGGTAGTTAGTGCCTAGAAATTTGATTGGAACTAATGAACAAAACTAACTAAATTATTATTATACATGTTTCTTAAATAATTTTACGTTTATCCAATAATGTTAGAGTCTTAAAATGCGAACGAATATAACTTTAAGCATAATCTACTTTAAAAGGTTGATTTATATCCTTTTGAATGAAAACCCTCTTTTAATATAGATTTGGTCACTTTCATATGTTATATTTGACCAAATAAAATTATTTTTTAGAATCAGGATATCAAAATTTACTTTACAAAATTTTTTGTTATATTTATGATCAAATTCATTTTTTAATGAATAGTTGAAAATATTGTATTTTAATTCCAAACTACATTTTAATATAATTTATTTATATGGTTATATTATATTTCTCATCGGTTTTAACGTGTAAATAGGTTATATTTTTATATTTTAATCCAATTATGGTCATTGAATTTAATTTCACATTGAAATTGGATATAAACAAGTGTCCATAATTTGGTAGTTATTATATCATATAAAAACACTTTTTGTTTTTACAACGAGAATTAATATTAAATTAATTAATGTAACTTATATGTATTTAATATTGTAAAATAGGTATCATATATGAATTCACAATATAAAATATACCTTAGGCTTAATTTTATGTATTATTCTTAAAACATTAATTTTTTATGATTAGTGACAACACTATATAATAGTTAAAAAGATAACTTCTTCATTTAAATGAAATTTTACCGCTATTGGGATTTTTGAAATTCAAAAATCCGGCATTAATGGTTCTTATTAGTAAGTAATATGTGAATCAATAAGATGAAAATAATTTTTGGTGAATAGTAACTTTTGACTTTTATTTACTGGAGTTAAAGGTAAATAGGGCAATTCAAGGTATGATGAATATCATAATAATACATAATTACCTTAAAACATGTACTTACATTATTGGATGAGTCATGGCCGACCATGGGAATCCTTGGGTTGATTTTGGGACCCCATGGAGCCACATAAGTGTGATAATAACACTTTATTTTTATTAACATAAAGTAAAGACAAAAATGGCATAAAAAAATATTTTAGTAAATTAAATTTTACATAAGGTTATATTATTTATTGTTTCAACAATAAATATTATTTGGAAAGAGAATACAATTTCATACATCATTGTATTTGTTTTATAAATTTTAGGCATCACATAAATTAATTAATTTATGAGACAATAATGATGCAGGGTTTTCCCCTTTAATAAATAATTTAAATAAAAAAATTATAAAGATTATAATAATATAAAAATCCTATAAAATTTATATTGGATGATTTTATTTCAACCATGAGTCATATTATCATCGCGTTTAATATGTTTTGTTCCTTTAGAAACCAAAAATCATTATAAAATAAAATAATATTCTCACACATGACCTCACCTCTAACACATTCCTCACACTTCACAAGTCCCTTGTATCTAAAAACCCCTAGCCAAATAATCTTCCATGATCCCCCTCTTAATCATACAATCATTACCATAGGTAGAATGAAGTTCATGAAGTCTCTTTGGTTCAAACCAAAGGGAGTTACCTGAATTAAAGGTAATGGTTTCTCTTAAATTGTTTTGTTTTATTTTGTTTTTTTATTCTCCAACCACATAAAATATTTTATTCATTTATTTTATAACAACAATAGTATACTGAATAAACTAGGTTTTTTTAGAAGGAATCTATCTAAATTTACACACACCATCGAAAATTGGGTAAAGAACATACTGTTTCTGTGGACGACGATTTACTACCTCGCGTAATGATGATTGTTCAAATATCTCCAAAATCCACTCATGGTGGTTTTTACGATGGAATTGTATTTATATATTATATATATTATATTTATGTTTTTTCTATTCTTCTTTATTTCTCATTTATATAATACCTTTATGGTTTCTATTGTTGGTAAATACAATATTCTCATTTGACGAAGTGCGGACTACCGCCCCCTCAAAGTGATAGGCCTCATTAATGACATATGTGGGGATTATAAAGGATGAATTTCATGATATTATATAAGATATTATACTATAATTTAGATAAAACTTTTTATAATTTGAATTTATTTCAATTAAAATAATAAATAGAAATAAAGTCTGCATTCATGTGTATGCCCAGCTTACCGTCTCCATGAACGGTTCAATTCATTTCTTAACTCCAAATGTTTTGTAATATTACAAATACATACATATAATATATATATATATGATATATATGATATCTATATCATGAATATAATTCTGGAGATAATTGATATTTGATCACATGAACTACTTGTAATTATAAGATGTTCATTTGTGAATCAAGTACCACATATCAAAAAAAACTATAGTTATTAACTTCAATGATTACATAATGTTATGACATGGAAATGAGTGATTTAAAATAAATAAAAAACATTACAAAAAGGTTCTTAAGAAACTATAACTTAAATTTATATTATTATTCAAGGGAATAAAGAATGAACGTGTCATGTTAGACATGAGGTATGGGAATTCGTCTCAATCTCATTTCATTGAGGCATATTTTTTTTAATACACATATTTCTTTTATACGCTATATAAACACCTTTGACATTTCGTTTCATTCAAAGGGAATATTTTTCTATGGAGTGTTTTACTAAAGGACGAAAAATAGTTTTTCTTTTAACATAAGCGCTGACAATACCCTTTTTCCAGCGAGATTATTATTTGATACTTGGAATCCTTAAAAAGCTGTAATTTATTTTAAAAGTAAAATAAATAACATATAATATTTTATGTATTTTGTTATTGAAAATGGTTTTGATAATGGATTTTTTTTGTTAATATATTTAAGTGATATATTTTGAATGAAATGTAGAAATGTATTCATTCCTTTATATTTTTTGTTTGTGTTATGATTTTATAATGGTACTTTGACATTTGACAGGTTGTTACATGATAATCCAAATGACAGGTGCTGCCGTGATAAACTATGATGGGAGGTTTTGTTATAACCTCCAATTCATTGGTTATGGATGTTTGTCGTATGACTATTCCATTTAGTTATATGTGTGGAAGTCGACTTTATGATAATTCTATTTAAGTATGAATATGTACAAAGAGACCATTATATGATATGTGTTAATTATATGGGTGTTATTATAATTTTATGTTCCAAAATGGTAAGCAATGATCTTTTATTTAGTGACGAGTATTTACTACTATATAATGGTGAAAATTATTACTTATGATAAATTATTCATGGTTTACATGTTGTTTTTAAAAAACTAGTAGTTTTACTTTATTATGTACCCGTACTAGGATTTCTATGCACATCCCATGTTTTTGAAATGTTTTTCACATAACATAAAATAGAATAGGGCCAAGGATGGGGAAAAGGAAAAGTCGGGCTATTTAAAACATGGAACTAGAAATGACTCTTTTTTGGAAGAATTTTTTTGTGTGGAATATATGGGAACAAAGTAGAAGTGTCTACTTTGTAACTTTTGGGATGTAATGTAATAATTATAACATAATTATCTTAATCTATAATCCTGAAAAGATACTCAATGTGAATTATTCATTTAAATCAAGATTATGTAATTTTTAAGGCTGGGTCCTTATAAACATCCTATCCATTTTATAAAATAAGGCATGATTGTCTCTTTCAAGAAATGTGAAGGGAATTTTTGTATTAACCATTATGGAATTAACAGAATCACACAGAACCTTGAATACTATTATCTTTGGAGATTAATTTTTTAATTTTCAAGATTATTTTCAATAAAATTTACATCTGAAAATTATTATGAACATTTAATTTTAAAAAGTTGGTTTTTAAAGAAATCATATTTTTCCCATGAAACGTTCCAAGTGTTTTTTCATTCTAAATAATTTCTATATTCGATGAAATAATTTTATGTTAATTAATTTTTATAGGGGATAAGGTATATTTATACCATAATTATACATTCTCCTTATGTTGTAGTTATATGAAGTCAATAGTTTATGACAACTATTTCCATTCCATAGGTTATACCATGGTAAGATGTTGTTGAAGTCCGCTTCTTTTTCCATGGGTTATACTTGGATGAAATGTTGAAATGATTAAAAAAATATGTTTCATTTCCACAGTTTATGTTATGATTAAATTTTTATGAAACAAATTTTTTTCATTGATTGTGATATGATAATTTGTTTTTAATATTGGGTCACAGATATGATTGATTTTCATTATGTGATGGTGGTTATGCAATAACCAATGATATTGGTTACATTATAACTAAATAAGGTGGTTAGATTATATTCAAGATGTGAGAGACATATATCTTCCCCCAATACATTAAATAATGTCTTATATCTCATTTGATATAAACCACTGGAAAGTGGATTTTAACTAGTTTAGAATGATAATTTTTCTTCTATGATAGTCTTCGTCATGGACTTTTACTACTATTGTGTTTTTGGGTTTGAATACATTACACTACGGATGTCTCACTAATTCTACTTGAAATACTATAGAAATAATGTTCTTTGAGTAATTTTATACAACAATTTCATTTTCATTTCCATTTTTATTCACACATGGTTTATGATATTTTATTCCATTATTATTCAGGTCCTCATTGTAGAAAATAATTATGCAATGAAAAATTTATTATGATCCATGATATGTAGGGTTTAGTTTTAAAATATTATCACCATCTTCTCATATACTTTTACTCTTATTTTATTTATATATATATCCCTTTTTAACCCTTAATAACCATCATAGCCAACCATTTATAAGGATTATTTTCACATGGTTTTGAAGAAATAAATTATGCATGATTATTCTAAGAAGAGTTAGTGTTAGGAAGAACATAGTTGAAGATGATGCAGTTGACTTATAACCCAAATGATTATGTTTCTATGTTTATAAAAGAACAATACCATTATGATACCCAGTTGTTTTTTTGTATAATGTAATTAATGATCATAAAAGATGATGTAATATCTATTTATAGTAACTCTATATAGTTATTTTTTGTTTTAGAGGATAGGTTTAGTTATTCATTAAAAATTGGGATGATAAAACATTTATGATAACCCTTTTTATATGAAAAAATATTATGTAACATCTCAATGTCTTGGTAAGGATGTAATTTTATGTGTTAGATACAAAATACATACATATTTAGGCGCAAAATTTTGATGTTGTTCTAGGATACATGTACCAAGGAGTAAAAACATCGAAAAAGATATATTATTCATGACTTAAGGATTAATTGGTTCTTGATAATGATCCTTACTGGGAACCTTTTTCTACACTCCTGAGGGATATGATTTGGTTAAATCACATTTTCTTTAAGAAAAATAATAAATTATTTGAAATATTGTGATCATGGAAGACCTAGGTTAAAATGATGGTGTCATAGATTTCAAATAAAGTATATATTTTTAGATATCCTAAATATTTTCTCATGAGGATGTGGGTTTCCACAATTATTAGTGTTTCTAGCATTTGTTTTATTTGATTTTAGTCGATTACTAGAACCTGAAAAAATAATGTTAATATAGAATGTGATGAAAAATTCAATGATTTTATTCCATGTGAACCATATGTTAAGGGATTTTCATCTCAAAATATATTTCTAATAATCATTAATTTTTTTTGAGCTATATATCATGCTCGACTTTCAAATTATAAAAGGGGGAAAATATTATTTTGATCCCATTTGGAAACATCCACATTATTTTAGTGGTTCATATTATCCACTATATTATGTGAAATGGAACTCCACCACTGATATTATATTCCCTATCCTCAATGAAAGTGATATTAATTTTATATGTAGCCATTTGGTTAGTGAATCATATAAATCCTTGAATCATATAAAGAATACAATTGAACATTATGAAATTTACTCTAGTGATTCGGTTAGTTCAAGATCTTAATTTTCATAAATTATATTTCACATATTCTTCTTAAAAGTCCTGAAAAAGACTATGTTAATATAAATAAAAATGATAATTAGTCTATTGGTACCTCTATGGATAATATTACATTACTTGATAGGTATTATTTTAGAATTTTCGTTCAACATAAATGTATATATTACTGATTATTTTGTGGAAAAAAAATAATCCCTTGGGAATTTTCAATAAATGACTCCAATATAAATAAAAATATATTTGGATGTTCCATCAATGTAGAAATTTAGGATGTAGTTACATATAAATATCCTTGTTTTGATAAGAAGATAAATAAAATAACTATGGAGATAATAACATGAGATTTCATTTATGATAAATATATTGGGTGAAATATGGGATAAATTTTCATGAAGGGACTAGTAAACGTTTTAGTTGTTGGAAGATAGGTCATTGGGAAATAAAATTCTAATGTGATAGAAAAAATGTAGCTAATGATGAAAAATGAGAAAAAGATACACAAAATTCTCATACCACACTCTGTTGTTCGAAATGAAATGTGTAAGGTCCCTATGATAACTGGTTCCTAGATATGATGGTTAATGATGATGATATATTTTCAATCCTCTAAATTCAAGGGATAATCTGAAATATAATTCTATTACTATTTCTTATAAGTGGAAAAATAATTATGTGTTGGAAGGAACACATACAATCCAATCTAGAACTGCTAATCTCTTATTTAAAAATGACTATACACGTTCTTTTATATCTGATGAATCTTCTAAGGGTTTAAATATTCCATCCAAACTATTAAATGTATAATATTATTGGAAACTCTATATTTTAAGGTGATCACATATCAATTATATGACTCTTCTCTGGTTGAGTTTTTTGTAATGTACTTTCTTCAAATCTTATAATTCTCATCCTGTTGAATTTTATGTCATATTAGTTATGGATTGTATTTATCTACATAAATTCCATAATAATATCTAAGAAATAGATGCTACATTTCATATTCCGATCCATCATATGATTTTCTATTGGTGTAATGATAAATATGTGATTCTAATTAAAATATCATTTATTTTATGGGGTCTTACTCTCTCAAAAAGGGCATTTTCTTTCATATGGTTTTGGGATAAACACAAAATTGATGATATGCCTATTTTCAATGAGCTTATAGAATTTTTTCTAGAATATTTTCCATGATTTCACAAAAATTTGAATTTGATTTCTCACTATAACTAATATCTAGTCCCATCCCTATTTAAAATACTATTAGTAGAATGGAACCTTTTATGTAACAAGAATAGAATAAAAACAGTAGCTGAATCATGAAAATATATTTACTCTAAATTGTGTGTCACCTTGGGGAATACCCTGTTTACTTGAATAAAATAATGATGAATCCATGTAAGTTTTCATTAATTATCATTTTTTCTACAAGATAACAATTTTAAAAAATTAACCTCTACCCTATATAGATGAATTGTTTGATCATTTTCATGAAGATAAATACTTTTCTATGGATGACCTTCTTTATGGATATCGTAAATTAAGGTTCAATATGGATGGCAAAACAATGATATAATATCATACATGGCATACTACCAATGAATATAAATTGGGTCCATTTGGTCATTCTCACTCCCCACTATCATCATGTATTTTATGAATATAATATTTAGAGATTACCTCCACTACTACAAAAACGGGCAAGGGAAGCGCGCCCTTATAACAGCGCTAAGCAAAAACGCTGATAAAGGATACCCTATATCAGCGCTAATATTACAGCGCTGAAAAAGCTAATTTTTATCAGCGCTTTCTTAGCGCTGATAATAGTAATATTTATCAGCGCTAGAAAAGCGCTGATAAATATGATCTGTATCAGCGCTAAAATATTAGCGCTGATACAGTTGGTCTTTATCAGCGCTTTTTGAGCGCTGATAAAGGTTTCCTATATAAGCGCTAAAAAAGCGCTGATACAGAACACCTCTATCAGCGCTCAAATTTCAGCGCTGATATAGGGTATCCTTTATCAGCGCTCAAAAAGCGCTGATAAAAATTATCTTTATCAGCGCTAAAAAAGCGCTGATAAAGAGACCCGGTATCAGTGCTATAATTGTAGCGCTGATAAAGCTAGATTTTATCAGCGCTATAATTTTAGCGCTGATAAAGGTAGCCTTTATCAGCGCTTTTTTAGCGCTGATAAAACCTTAGTCGACTTTTTTATAAAGTCGGTCGCACAGTGCCCTCGTTTTATCGCAGCTAAAGCTCTCGCGGAACCGTAACCCTGCTACTCTTCTCCCGAATACCGCTGCTGTGTTCGCTTCGCCGGAGCTTGCCGCCCTCGGTACAGTCGCCGTCCTCCGCCGCCCGCAACACCCTCGGCCGACCTCCACCGCCTGCCGCCCTCGGCTGCCCGCAACGCCCTCGGCCGCCGTTCTCTGCCGCCCTCGGCCGCCCTCCGCCGCCCTCGGCCGCTCTCCGCCGCCTCCGTCGCACTCCGCCTCACTCGGCCGCCCTCGGTCGCCCTCCGCGGCCGCCTTCCGCAACCCGCAACTCCCTCGACCAACTAAGGGTATGAATTCTATTCTAGTTTTATTTATTTGTTTCAAACATTCATGGAATCCCTTCAAGTTGTTATGGAATGTATAAAACCTACTAGAATTTGTCTTATGTAATGGAGAGTTGAGGCATGGTGTAGTTTAATGTCCTAAAACCAGGACCTTTGTGCAGGTTTCCATTTTGTTCTGATAAGGAGGGGAAATGATTCACCATTTTCACTATAGTATAACCAAGAATGTTCTACCATAATCATGCATGAGGGGGGGGGGGTGGTAGATGTAAATTTTAACCCAGGGGTTCATGAATCCAAGGATTGATATGGTACTTAAATGTCATAGGGTGTTTGATGGTAGTAAAATCCATTATTGAGGACGAAATTGTCTTTGGTTGACATGCCTTTTTAGTGGGAAACATATGCAGATCCACCAGTGCATATTGTGATTAGTCAAATAAAGGTGACCTTAGGACGATGACCGCTCATTTCCGATGGCCATGGAAGGATATGAGGATTAAGACCTTTTTGTGCATAGTGTATGGTTTTTGAAAGGAAGAGGCCTGAACATGAAAGGGTAGATGCAAGTCAAGATTTCCTAGTGAAAATGATAGAGATGTTTTCTCTTATAACGATGTGGTAAGGTTCCCTTATGTAGGACCGACCCATGCATAGGGACAGAACATTGGCCACACAGTTTAATGTCTTGTTATAAGGACCTACCTATATTACATCCTCCCATACAGATTTAGATTATTCATGGGAGTGGATAATTTTTTTCATAAGATATCACTAGTGGGGAAAACCTCACATTTCACTCCACTATGTAGATTTATTTAATTCATGGGAGCACAAGGGGAAAACAATCTTTATTGTGTTTAAAATTTCATCTGTAGATTTGGCTCCGACATAGTGACAATGGGGAAATTTATGTCTCATGAATAGACCCTAAATATGATGTTTATGTATCACCATGTTTCTTGTGATGGAAAGAATCAAGCTGTACATAGATATTTTAAGTTAAAACTACATGCATGGGTCTAACCCACACAAAGGGAGGGGGAATGTTTAGTTTTTGGGGTGTCTGGACTAGAACATAATGACTTAGGCATTACTATAGAATCAAACCAACTATAGTACTTCAAATCATGCATTTTAGAATCATGCAATTAGAACTATGGTAGAACTTTTTAGTGTCATATTGTGGGGACTGATTCCTTGAAAATCCTGAGTAACTTAATGGAAAATCAGTTTAAGATAATTTGACATGCGCTGGACATGAAGGTGGAGAAAGGTGTAGACTATGACACCAGGGATTCTCGAATCGATAAGAATAAGTCCATGCACGCAACTTTTTACCATGCACGCAACTCTCTTTACAAACTCCTATTGAATGCAATTCTACGCGATTCAAAGCCTCATATTTTCTATAAAAGTTGAGATACTAAATTAAGGGGGTATCCTATTATTTATAATCGTTTCTGAACATGAACACATGTTTATCCCAAAGTGTGTAAAACCATGTTTGATGTCACATTAGGTGCATACGTATCTTTTTCTCCTAATATAGTGATAGATAATCATCTTTTTAGTGAATCTAATATTCTTTTTTATGAATCTTGATTATAGGTTAGACTACTTGATCTCCTTCCAAGGAAGTGGTTCCCTTCTACTGTATTTGGAAGTCTTCTTTTGTGTACTTGAACCATAAATACTAATATTTGAGATTCAAATAGGATGAAGATGAATAAAGATTGGATGGATTCTAATCGTTTAACAATAGAGTACGAGAACGGAGTGGAAGAGTTCATCAAGTTTGCAATGGATCACACAAAGGATCCTTCTCAAACCCTTTGTTCGTGTTTACGTTGTTGTTATTCTAGACTACTTACTCCAGAGGAGTTGGAAGAACATTTGATATGTCACGGAATAGATCGGAGTTATAAATGTTGGAATACACACGGAGAAAAAGCGAATGTAGCTACTGGCTGGGATAAAACTGCGTTTTATGGATCGTCAGATATGAATACAAATATAGATAATGAAGAAGACCGTATGGAGGATGTGATTACAGATGTCAATGATGATGAAGATCGTATTGAGGAAATGACAAAGACAATTCAAGATGAACCCCGTGATTGCCCAAAATTGTTTGAGAAGTTAAAGAGTTGTGCAAAGACGCCATTGTATGCTGCTTTCACTAAGTATACAACATTGTCAGCTGTACTGAAGTTGTATAAATTGAAAGCAGGCAATGGATGGAGTGATGTCAGTTTTACGGAACTACTTGCTCTCTTGAATGACATGCTTCCGGAAGATAATGAGCTCCCAAGCCGGACGTATGAAGCTAGACGAATGCTACGCTCGATGGGAATGATTTCTGAAAGAATACATGCCTGCCCGAAAGACTGTATATTGTTTCGAAAGGAGAACAAATCACTTACAGAATGCCCAAAGTGTGGTGCTTCTCGATACAAGAAAGATAAATCCAATCCTACGAAAGTTGTATGGTACTTTCCAATCATTCCAAGGTTTAGGCGTTTATATGGAAGTAAAGAAACTACAAGACAATTGTCGTGGCATGCAGATAAAAGAAATAAAGATGGGTTATTACGTCATCCGGCCGACTCTCCTCAATGGAAGAAAATTGATCATGAGTATCCTGAATTTGGAAAAGAGCCGAGAAACCTTCGTCTTGCGTTATCTACAGATGGAGTGAATCCTTTTGGTTTTCAAAGCAGCACTCATAGTACATGGCCTGTTATGTTGCTAAATTATAACTTGCCACCCTGGTTATGCATGAAGCGAAAATTCATCATGTTATCTATGCTTATATCAGGACCAAAACAACCAGGTAACGATATTGATGTTTATCTGACTCCTTTGATCGAGGATTTGAAGTTATTGTGGGACTCATGTGTAATGTTGTATGATTCTTATAAAAGTGAATACTTCACGTTGAGAGCGATGTTGTATGGGACAATAAATGATTTCCCTCCTTATGGAAATTTGTCAGGCTATAGCATTAAAGGAACTCAAGGGTGTCCCGTGTGCGAAGAAGATACAGAATCAATTAGGTTGAAACATTCATCGAAATCTGTGTTTCTAGGACATCGTAGATTTCTACCTCGTCGGCATAAGTACCGATCTTGGACGACATCATTCAATGGAAGTTCAGAAAAACGCACAACACCGTCTCCACTAACAGGTGATCAGCTGTTTGAGAAAGTAAAAGATATGAACACTGTTTTTGGTAAACCATTTTCGAAAAACCTTACGAAAATCGGTTGGAAAAAGAGATCAGTTTTTTTTGAATTACCATACTGGAATTGTTTGTACGTCAGACATTTTCTTGATGTGATGCATGTGGAAAAAAATGTATGTGATAGTGTTATTGGAACGTTGCTAAATGCCCCTGGCAAAACAAAAGATGGAATTAAGGCAAGGTTGGACATGGTTGACATGGGAATACGAGAAGAGTTGGCTCCCGTGAAAGGTGAAAATCGAATGTTTCTTCCTCCTGCTGCTTATACTCTTTCTAGGGCAGAGAGATATCAGTTTTGCAACTTCTTTAATGATGTAAAGGTTCCAGAGGGGTACTCATCAAATATCAAGAACATTGTGTCAATGAATTATTTGAAGTTAAAAGGTTTGAAATCACATGATTGCCATGTTTTGATGCAAGATCTAATTCCTATAGCTTTACGTTGCATTTTACCCAAGAATGCTCGTCATACGTTAACCAAACTTTGTTTCTTTTTCAAAGCTATATGTAGCAAAGTTTTAGACCCGGGGAAATTTCCAGCTATGGAAAAAGAAATTTTCATCATATTATGTGAATTAGAAATGTTCTTCCCGCCAACATTCTTTGATATGATGGTTCATTTGATGATTCACTTGGTGAGAGAGATTCGACTTTGTGGTCCTGTGCACTATAGATGGATGTATCCTGTTGAACGGTATATGAAGATTTTGAAAGGATATGTCAAAAATCGAAGTCGGCCAGAGGGTTCTATAGTGGAGCGATATATTGTTGAGGAAGCCATTGAATTTTGTATTGAATACCTATCTGATGTGGAAAGCATTGGTCTCCCGAAATCTCGTCACACTGGACGCATTGAGGGTGAGGGAATTTCTGGAAGAGAAGTTGTAACAATCAGTATTACAGATCGGGAGCAGGCTCATCTTTATGTTTTGCATAACAGTTGGGAGGTTGCTCCATATATTGAAACTCACAAAGAAATTCTTAGGCAGTTGAATCCATCGAGGGCTGAAAAATGGTTAGCAGATACACATAATCACCAGTTTATAGGATGGTTTCAGGACCATATTTTTAAGCAGTTGGATGAAAATCCGAATTCAATTTCAGAACGACTTCGATGGCTAGCCGCTGGACCAAGTGTGTATGTATTATCTTACAGTGGGTATGTAATTAATGGTTATACATTCTATACGGATGAACATGATGAAGAGAGTACCATGCAAAATAGTGGAGTTACACTAGTGGCTGAAGCGATGCATGTTTCTGGTATTAAGGATATAAATCCAATTTATGCAAATATGTCATACTTTGGCATTATCAAACTAATATGGGAGTTGGATTATACGACATTTCGATTGCCGATTTTTCAATGCAAATGGATTGATAACAATAGTGGTGTTAAAATAGATGAATGGGGATTTGTGAAAGTTGATTTTAGTAAAGAAGGGTACAAAGACGAACAGTTTATAATGGAATCACAAGCGGTACAAGTTTTTTATGTTCCAGATCCCGCAAACCGAAAGTGGTCGATTGTTCTGTTATCGTCCAAAACTATTGAGGGTTCCGATGAAAATTCAGTTGAGGACGATCCTTTTAGTGGTACGTCACAATCAATTCAGAGCGGTCCCAATGCAGATGATGTTTTGTATGTTAGAGGAGACCACAATGAAGGGATTTGGATTGTCGATAGAGGTGTCAAATCTCTTCAACCTTTGAAAAAAAGAAAGAGAGTTCAGTAAACAGGTTATATTTTGTTTGTAATATAGATCTTGTTATCTCATGTTATTATCTTATCATTACAGAATTTATGTAATTTGAATGAACTGTTCAACCACTTTTGCAGATAATGACTTCTGCACATTCTGGTGCTCCTAACCTTGAGACTGAACAAGTCTCTCAAGCAGCTGCTGCTGCGGCTGCTGCTGCTCCTGCTGCTCCTGCAGCTCATTCTGCTGCTACTGTTGCTCCTGATGCGGCTCCTGCTGCTCCTACTGCTGTGACTCATACTCCTCCTCCTGCTGTGGCTCCTGGTGCTCCTGATGCAGCTCCTGCTGCTGCTCCTACTGCTCCTACTGCTGCTCCTGCTGCTGCTCTTGCTGTTGCGGCTCCTTCTCTTAGTGTTGAGGTCCAACAACCATCAGCACATGCCGTTGATATCATAGTAGATGAACATATAGATGATGTTGATATCGATGAAATGGTCGGGAATGAAGGACCGAAGTCGTAGAAATCACAGGTGCGTCGTAGTTTGACAGTGTTAGCCAAAATTCTTAAGGCGAAAAGCAAAGGCATCAAATTTGAAGTCGGATGGAATGCACGAGGCCAACATGTGAATCCCAACAAGGCTATGTTTAGCAGTTACATTGGAGTTTTCACTCGGCAACGCGTGCCGATTGACGTAGATTCATGGCACCATGTTGTGTCCGGGTTGAAGGCTGTGATCTGGGAAGAAATTACGGTAACATTATGAATTTATTTTTTTAATTAACTAGCAAATAAAATGATGAAACAGTGTCTTACTCTTCTCAATCTCTTGCAGAGTACATTTATAGTAGACGACTCACACAAGGATTATGTACTAAGGCTTGCAGGAAAGATTCATCGAGGTTTTCGTACTATTTTAACAAGATGTCACCTGAAAGATTCTAAAGGTAAAATAAACCCGCACCCACCCATTGTCTATGCGCACCTGATATCCCAAGAAGCATGGTATGCATTTATTGGCCGTCGTGGGGATGAGAAGTTTCAGGTACATTGTGAGTGATAATACGTTGTTTGAGGATACCTGTATTCATCACTTTGATTGTCAATATTTCATTTATGAAACAGAAACTCTGTACTGAAAATAAGGAACGTGCATCAAATCCAACATACCCCTATCGTAAAGCAAGGATGGGGTACGCTTCATTAGAAAAGAAAATGGTACGTATTGTAAATTTACAGTAATATTGTTAGGTGCCAATAAACAACATCATAATTATCTTTCTATGTTTATATGTAGATTGATGAATCTAAAACCAAATGCACTTCTATCCCACGTCATGTGCTATGGAAGGAGGCACGTGTGAACAAAGAAGGGAAGTTAATAGATGAGAACACACAAAAAGTGTGGGAAATATGTGTAAGTATGACACGATGATAAAAAGATTTGTTTAAAATTGCTATTACATAAAAATAATTAGTTTTTTTCCTATATCTGACAGTCACAGGAATCAGCTACTCCTGTAGCTGATACAGACCTATTATCGACGGCTTTGAAGCAGTCGGAAAAATACAGTCGTGTCAGAGGTGCAGGGTTTGGGGTGACACCCCGAGTATATTTTGAGAAGAAGAAAAAAATAGATGATACAGAGAAAAAATTGGAACAAATGAGCGAAAAAATAGCAACCCTTGAAGAAAAATTGCAATGGCAGGGAGAGTTGCTAGCAACTTTTATGGGTGGGAAGCAAAGGGAGGACACAACTCAGGAAGAACCACCGCATGAACATCCTGCCCCACCCCCCACCAGCTTTGAGGCGAGCCATTCACCTTAAAAAATGTCTTAGCCGTGGTAATCAATATTCTAATAACGGTTCCCATTAAATATGAATCAGACAAACACTGATAATTTATCTGTACTGATCTTCTACAGGGTGATAATGATTGTGATTTATATCTGTCAACACCCACCTATCACCTTGTAGCGAGGGCTACAGTGTTCAATATCCCAGATGCCACACTGCATAATAGACCACTTTCAAAAGATCATCTGAAAGTGACGATTACTGTAGCTCATGAGCCAAATGCAATGCTACCTATTCCACTTGATGACGATGATATTCATACGGTTGAAAAGGCTATTGGGACATTCATTGCATGGCCGGCAAAACTTGTAAGAGTACATGCAGACAAAGAGGTATTTATTTCCTTTTATTTTCAAGCTAAACCCTTAACAATTAATGAAAAGAATGTCTGAATCAATGATTGTTGTTATAGACGGAGAAAGGAAAGGGGGTGACTAACATCGGCTCGAAACCATCTAAAGGATCGACCAATCGATCCCAAGGAGCTACTGAAAGCACAATAACACCACCTGTTCTCTTTCCACATTTACTAGCATTGAAGACTCATGTGGATACGAAGCTAAAAGATGGTAATAGTCATATAGTGATTTTCGAAGATAATATATACGGAGAGGAAAGTCAAGATTTCGTTGCTGCTGAAAATGTAAATGAAATCCTTGAAAACGGTTGGTTAGGCGTCACTGTTGTAAATGTATATTTGAGGTATGTTTCCATGAATTGATTTTCTAAAAGCTGATCTAATGTGCAAATTATGACTAAATGCATTTTATATTGTTGACAGACGCATTTATGAAAAACAGTTGAAGGGATTTTCCCATGAGCCAAGATTTGGACTGGTTAGTCCTCATATCACATCAACACACCAAACAAAAATAGAGTCATCAAAAAGGGATGCAATAGTGAAGGACTTGCTGAAAACATTTGAACGCAAGATTACAGATGATAGAATTTTCCTAATACCAACCATGCAGGGGTAATACTCTACGATTAAAGCATATCAATTATATTTTCACTTTTTTTATTACTTATTCCTTTTTGTGTTTTTAGGCAGCATTGGTTGCTAATTGCGGTGAACTTGGATACTCCAAAGATTTACTTTCTGGATTCAAAGCTAGGATATCCATTAAACCGACCATACATGATGGAGTTTGTGAATCTGTAAGACACTACATCTTACGTTTTAGGTCTAAACATCAATTTATATAATATATATTATCTTTTACTGAGGATTCTGTTATGATAGGGCGGTGTACCAATATCGTCTAAATCATGGTATGAGGACAGGGGCTAAGCATAAGGAGCCGAGCAAGTACTACGTCTGGACAAATATCAGGGTATATATAATAAAATTTCACTATCCAAACACACCTCAACACAAGTTATTTATTCTCCTAATGATCAATTTTTTTGCAGTGTCCAAAACAAACAAACGATAATGATTGCGGTTATTATGTTTGTAAATTTATGAAAGAGATCGTTTTTCATCAGCAAACTAGCATCCCTAAAGAGGTATTTTCAAAAACAATTACTAGTTCGTTTAAGTTATTTATTAATTCTTTATTTTTTTATTTTGCAGTACTACTATGACTACCGAAAAGCCTCATACTCACAAGACGATATAGATGTGTTCAGAAACGAGTGGGCCGCATACCTGATGACGGATTGTACACAAATACAATGATGATCTGACTTGGGGACATGTACAATTGGTGGTCATTTTTGAGAGGGGTTAAGGGGATCAAAAGATAAAATATTGTTGTATGTAAATGTTCGTAGCAAAATTGTAATTGTTATTAAATAAAACATTCTTTCTCCAATGAGTCATTTTTCCATTTTAACAGATGATATGCACCAGCAACATGCAAGAATGTTGAACCACTAAAATGGTCGCTCTCTTGTTTAAAATGGACACCACTTTAATTGAAAACAACAACTGACCTACGGAAATCTGACCAGACGCATCTGGATTGCCTTCATCCTTTAGGAGAAGGATCCACGGGTCCTTGGTGACGTGTACGAGTCAACCCCGCCTCAATCCGAGGCACGGTGTGACCGCTACCACCCAAAGGGTCGCTCTCTTGTTTAAAATGGACACCACTTTAATTGGAAACAACAACTGACCTACGTAAATCTGACCAGACGCATCCGGATTGCCTTCATCCTTTAGGAGAAGGATCCACGGGTCCTTGGTGACGTGTACGAGTAACATGCAAGAATGATGGACCACATTTCTTTGGCCTTTGGACAAAAAAACCAGTAAAATCTCCAAAATACCTTCATATCATGCATGAACCAGTAAAATCTCCAAAATACCTTCATATCACGCAGTTCTGAAAAGAGTCACTATTTAAAAGAAAGTCACAAATTTAGATACATCTCGAGATGGTCAGTTGTTGATTTCACTTAAAATTAAGTCCATTTTTAACAAAACAGTGACACTGTGAGTGGGGTCGGCCACACCGGGCCTCGGATTGATGCGGTGTTGAATCGTACACGTCACACATGAGTCATTGATCATTGTGAAAAAGTATCAACGCAATCAGAAGCCGTTAGATCGATTTGGCATATGTACGTAAAATATTGTCCATTTTAAACTAAATACATACACTTGGAGTGATACCGGTCACACCGCGCCTCGGATTGAGACCCCACCCTTTCCCCTCGGCTGTCAAAAATCATAACCAGATAGTCGAAGGGTGATTTTGACAGCCGAGGGGAAAGGGTGGGGTCTGAAGACATTGTAGGATATGTCGAAGGGTGATTTTGTGTGTGACTGGTATCACTCCAAGTGTATGTATTTAGTTTAAAATGGACAATATTTTACGTACATACGCCAAACTGATCTAACGGCTTCTGATTGCATTGATACTTTTTCACAATGATCAATGACTCCTGTGTGACGTGTACGATTCAACACCGCATCAATCCGAGGCCCGGTGTGGCCGACACCACTCACAGTGTCACTGTTTTGTTAAAAATGGACTTAATTTTAAGTGAAATCAACAACTGACATACGGCAAACCGACCAAACACATTGGGATTCTATTGAAACTTAAGGACAACTATCCATGGGTCAAATGTGACGTGTAAGATTCAACCCCGCCTCAATCAGAGGCGCGGTGTGACCGTTATCACTCCAAGTGTATGTATTTAGTTTAAAATGGACAATATTTTACGTACATACGCCAAACCGATCTAACGGCTTCTGATTGCATTGATACTTTTTCACAACAATCAATGACTCATTATACATAGAGAAATTCACTGGCCACCTTTGAGAATGATCTGAAGCACAAACCATGACAGCATTATGTTTTTAACTTCACCACCTCAATTGAGAATGTGACACCTTTCAGGACTTGGCGCCATTGTATGTCGTTTCGTCCACTGAATGGGTCTATCCTTTTATTTAATTTTTTTAACTTCAGTCAAATATTCTAGAAAGATTTCGCGGCAGATCCTTCACCATTTTGTTTTGCTGAACATCTCATTACATTGTTAAAAAAAAGCAGGGTGTCTTGCATGGGCAATACGTTCTTGTATTGAAGATGATGCACTCCCATTTATTCGAACCCACATGGTTAATTATTTTGTTTAAGCCTAATGATTGATTTAATTATTGTGGAACACATAATCATGAAAATCGTATGATGGTTGTACCCAGATAGGACTCCAATTCATTGGTTAAATCTATTGTCTCATGAGATGTTATGTATGAGATTAGGGAGTAAACCTAGTCCATTAAAATGGGAGTGCATCATCTTCAATACACGAACGTATTGCCCATGCAAGACACCCTGCTTTTTTTTAACAATGTAATGAGATGTTCAGCAAAACAAAATGGTGAAGGATCTGCCGCGACATCTTTCTAGAATATTTGACTGAAGTTAAAAAAATTAAATAAAAGGATAGACCCATTCAGTGGACGAAACGACATACAATGGCGCCAAGTCCTGAAAGGTGTCACATTCTCAATTGAGGTTCTGAAGTTAAAAACATAATGCTGTCATGGTTTGTGCTTCAGATCATTCTCGAAGGTGGCCAGTGAATTTCTCTATGTATCATGAGCGTTCTAATGCATATCTTGTTTGGAAGATCATTGTAGTAGACAACGATCTAAAAGTGGGGGATGAGTGCATATCTGAGCATGTCTTTAGTAGTGTCCCTCAAAATGTCTTTAAACTGACCATCTTGAGATGTATCTAAACTTGTGACTTTCTTTCAAATAGTGACTCTTTTCAGAACTGCGGGAGTTAACATTTCTCCAACATATTCACACACAAAATCACCCTTCGACATATCCTACAATGTCTTCAGACCCCACCCTTTCCCCTCGGCTGTCAAAAAAACCTAAAAGACCATGGCTAGCAATGATCATTCCAAAATGCATTTAAACTGAAACCTTCCAGAAAAAAATAGAGTAGAATACTTGCAAGTTGTAACTTAGGTCGCTTTGCACAAGCCGATTTCCACATTGTTTGTAGCAACCACATTTGCTCCAACACTCTAATGATCTTCATTGCTTCATGTCTTTTATACTCTTCCAGAAACCCTTCTCTAAGAAGGTCAACTATCGTGTATGCATACTCACCTTCAAATGTGACGTGTACGAGTCAACCCCGCCTCAATCTGAGGCCTGTTGTGGCTGACACAACTCCAAGTGCCTCTGTTTTGTTCAAAATGGACTTATTTTTAAGTGAGAAATCAACAACTGACATACGGGAAACCGACCAAACGCCTTCGGATTGTGTTGACACTTTAGGACAACGATTCATGGGTTATATGTGACGTGTACGACTCAACCCCGCCTCAATCCGAGACGCGGTGTGACCGGTATCACTCCAAGTGTATGTATTTAGTTTAAAATGGACAATATTTTACGTACATACGCCAAACTGATCTAACGGATTCTGATTGCATTTATACTTTTTCACAATGATCAATGACTCATGTGTGACGTGTACGATTCAACACCGCATCAATCCGAGGCCCGGTGTGGCCGACACCACTCACAGTGTCACTGTTTTGTTAAAAATGGACTTAATTTTAAGTGAAATCAACAACTGACATACGGCAAACCGACCAAACACATTGGGATTCTATTGAAACTTAAGGACAACTATCCATGGGTCAAATGTGACGTGTAAGATTCAACCCCGCCTCAATCAGAGGCGCGGGGTGACCGGTATCACTCCAAGTGTATGTATTTAGTTTAAAATGGACAATATTTTACGTACATACGCCAAACCGATCTAACGGCTTCTGATTGCGTTGATACTTTTTCACAACAATCAATGACTCATGTGTGACGTGTACGATTCAACACCGCATCAATCTAAGGCCCGGTGTGGCCGACACCACTCACAGTGTCACTGTTTTGTTAAAAATGGACTTAATTTTAAGTGAAATCAACAACTGAAATACGACAAACCGACCAAACGCATTGGGATTCTATTGAAACTTAAGGACAATGATCCATGGGTCAAATGTGACGTGTACGAGTCAACCCCGCCTCAATCAGAGGCGCGGTGAGACCGGTATCACTCCATGTGTATGTATTTAGTTTAAAATGGACAATATTTTACGTACATACGCCAAATCAATCTAACGGCTTCTGATTGCATTGATACTTTTTCACAATGATCAATGACTCATGTGTGACATAACATCGCATCAATCCGAGGCCCGGTGTGGCCGACACCACTCACAGTGCCTCTCTTTTGTTCAAAATGGACTTATTTTTAAGTGAAATCAACAACTGACATGCGGCAAACCGACCAAACGCATTTGGATTCTGTTGAAACTTAAGGACAATGATCCATGGGTCAAATTTGACGTGTAAGAGTCAACCCCGACTCAATCCGAGGCCCGGTGTGGCCGACACCACTCAAAGTGCCTCTATTTTGTTCAAAATGGATTTATTTTTAAGTGAAATCAACAACTGACATACGGGAAACCGACCAAACGCCTTAGGATTGTGTTAACACTTTAGTACAATGATCCATGGGTCATATGTGACGTGTACGAGTCAAACCTGGGGTGGATTACATGGCTTTCCTACATGGAATATATCCCACTACACGTCTTTAATGAGCCAGCTACGCAGTTTATCCCTTGTACAGATACACAGGAAGAATCACACGAGATCGACATCATGTACTAACATAGGGCAAGGGTGCATAAGAGGACACAAGATCAAAGGGTAACACGTATATGTTTTTTAACATGCCATGTAATTTCCTATTGATATGACATGTATATTCACACAGGCAGCTGAACATTGGAGTTACCCAGGGTAAAGCGACAAGGCATGTGACCCTTTAAATGACACATAATTTTATGTACCATGATTGATCTCTTTGAACACTATATCAAGGACATATTTCATTAGGGTTGGCTCCCATGATCCTTCCTAGGATGGTTTTGGTATCTTTTCCGACTTACGGTAGTACGATCGCTTCAGCAGGACGTCCTAGACATAGTTGGAGTCTCTCTGAAAGTCCTGGAGTGAGATCATATATCTATTTTTGAGGTCCAGGTAGAGTCATGTATCAACGCAACCAATCCTACCAGACATTGATCCTATATATAGAATGTTAATCTTGATGTCTCATTACAGTACCCCAATTTATGATATGTTACCTTTTTTGTATTAATATACATAATTACTAAGGGTGATGGTTGGGAGAGTTAGGATATCCTTTTTATGTATTGCAGAATGATTCAAGGAGCACGGGCTCTGCACGATTTGTCAAAACCAAGTGGCAATCCAAGGAGAAACAATGCATAGTGGAATGTTCTAGTATTTATCTTCTGAGTTGTGTAGGAATATTTTGTGATACTATGTAATGAGGTAGTTTTGCTTTCTGGGTAGATGGTATCTAACTCATGGTAAGAACACTGTTTGGTTGGGTTGTGATCGGTTGATGACATGCTTGTGGTTGATATACTGGTTTTTGTGCAGGTCTGTGGTTGATATACTGGTTTTTGTGCAGGTCTGCTCGGCTGGCTGTACTAGTGCAGGTTTTTTATTAGCAGCAGGCAGGGATTTAACAGCGCTTTTTTAGCGATGTTAAAGGCGACATTTAACAGCGCTAAAAAAGCGCTGTTAAAGGAGATATTTAACAGCGCGAAAAAAGCGCTGTTAAAGGCAACATATAACAGCGCTTTTTTAGCGCCATTAAAGGTATCCTTTAACAGCATTTTTTTAGCGCCATTAAAGGTGACATTTAACAGCGCTTTTTTAGCGCTGTTAAAGGTGACATTTAACAGCGCTAAAAAAGCGCTGTTAAAGGACCCCCCCCCCCTTTATCAGCGCTGAGCTTTACAGCGCTTTTCTAGCGCTGTTAAAGCCCGATTTTAGCGCTGTTATTGCCCGTTTTTGTAGTAGTGCTCGATCATTTTGTTGAATTATTTATAGGCAATATCCATATATATATTTATTCAGAATGGAAGGGAATGAATATCTCATGAGTGTTGTACCAAATACGCTAAGAAAAGTATTTTTTTGAAAAAATTACAATGTGTGACTTTTGCAACCAAAACATTTCATTTTATTCATAGAATATAATTAGAGGTTATATCTGTGGATCTATCAAAGAGTAAGGCTATTGGACATTGTTGAAGACCAAATATTGCCACTGAGATCCAAATAGTTCATGGTTTTCTAAGATATTATTGACGATTTGTGGAAATATTCTCACAAATATATAATGCAATCAATATTTTAACTCATAAGGGATCTATGTTTTTCTTGATAGATGACTGTGAAGAAAATTTCAAAGAACTCAAGATAAAATTAGTCGAATAACATATGATTACATTAAATTTTTCTTGATATGGCTTCCATAACTATTTTATGAATTCGTGAAGGCATTTAAAACTATTCATATGTATAATAACATGATTATATCTTCTAAATCGTGAAAATAAATTTTTCATCTGAAAAATTACACTAGAAAAAATATGGACTTAGTTGCGGAAATTTTTGAAATAATTAAATGGATGCATTATATTTATGTAAAAAAGTTTGATATATATACATACCCAAATATTTTATTGTATATATACACAAAAAATATGGAAAAATGTGTTATAAAACATGGTTATAGATAATTAAATATATGGACTACTCAATACATTACCACCTTTGGAATGTAATATAGATGGTTGATGATTTGATCCAAAAGTATCATGCTAGATTATCTATAATCACCGTAATAAAATCACCAATATATTTTTATTTTAAAATGATATATCAAGAAAACATAATGGAAGGGAAGAAATTTTTTCATGATCAATTGAATTTTTGAACATCTATACTATTGAAAATTAATGTGTTTTAGAAGGCTGATATAGAGATGAAAATGATAGTTATAAATGTTCTTGAGTTTATCTTTGATCAGGAAGGATATATAAGGTTATAGATTATTGTATCACTTCATTCCATAACAAATATTACTATTCTATTGTTAGAGGAATCATATATTTCATTATTATTTATTCATCCCTAAAATAGGATGATGTATAGATATTTGAGAGGATATTTATAGTGGGATGTATTTAAGTGATAAATCATAGATTTTGTTTTTATGCCCTTTGAATGCCAGTAATTTAAATATGAAATAAAAAATTCTAATGGGGTATTACATCTATTACACATACTAAAATAGATATAGGGAATCATCATTATGGATTATTTTCATTCAAATCACCAAAACCTCTAATGGGAATAATGTTATATGGTTCATAGTTGATCACCTTATAATATATGGAAACTACACCATGAACAAAGAATATTTATCTTTACATAATCTTTCAATGATATACATTATGGATTTGTTATGGTTGATGGGATTACCATATTCTAATATGTTTGATTAGCATCTTAGACTGCCTCAATGTTCAGTTGAAGTCTTCAGTATGATCTTGATTTGAACTTAATATATAGAACTATGGATCATCCTAAAAAATATGGTTAGTATAGGTGATATATTCAAAACCTAAAGGATATTTTGTGATAATTTTATATGGATTTCAAATGTGGTTTCGATCAATTAATTATTTATATAGTTTTCATAAGACAATATAAATCACATGAGTATTCAAATGGATCCTTGGGTATCCATCTATAGAATGAATTGTAGAGCTCCATCATGTTGGAATTATTATTCATAATGAAATATAATAGGTCCTGAGATACCATGATATATTTTAGATAATTTTATAGCCATTAAACATTTCATATGGGTGGAACAATACTTATAGAAAATATATACTAATAAATGTTTGAATGAACTAGAATTGAAAGTTGGTGTCAAGGTTTGCCTAAGAATTTCTCTATGGGAAATGGTTATGAGATTAGATAATAAAGGGAATGTAATCCCTAGACACTTTGATACCTTTTAAGTTCATGAAAAAATTTGGGATGCTAGCCAATCTATTGGAACATACACCAAACCTCTCACAGGTCCATGATGTGTTCCATGGATCTCTAAAAAAGAAAGTACATACAGGACCCTCAACATGTAATGAACTCATATTACATACTAATAGAAAATGATTGTAATTTTCATGAATAATCAATGGATATTATAGATCATATATTGAAGATTTTTGTGAAAAAATACCACAAAATTTATCATTGTATTTTGGTGAATCCTCCAACTTGTTGTAGTTATATTGGAACCTGACAATGTAATGTGGTAGAATTATACATAGTTATTTGTACAAAAGTTGAATTTTTTTGAGAGAATAGAATTTTCTTGGAATTTAATGTGACAACCAATGTGTTTATTAATTTATTTTTTCAAATAAATAAAAAATCATTGAGATCATGTATTACAATCAACACTAAATTTTTACAAACCGTACACAACAATTAAAATTAGTATTTATATATAACCAATATTACCATACAATTAAACATGGTGTAGATAAGAGGAATCATTAGATTTTAAATAGTTAGTGTATCAATTTTATAAAATCTAAACATATTTATGGAAAATTAATTAATTTTCATTAATTCTTTTATATGTTATGAAAATATTATCTACAAAAAAAAGTTTTATATTTTTTTTGAATAGTAATGAATAAATTTTTGATACTTTTAAAAAATTAATTTGACAAAATAATCATCATTTATAAAATAAAAATTTCAAAATTATATTATGGTGAATATTTTTCCACTTTTCTAAAATGGAAATTTTTTCCTATAATTGAGAAAAATAGTGATTTTTTTAGAACCTCCATTTCATTAAAAGAATTAATAAGTTTCATTTTTTGGTTTTATGGTTTATTTTAAAATATAAAATTTTCAATTAAATATCAATTATTCTAATTTAGGTCATTTTAATTATTATCATATTGATATTTTATATATAAACTTTTCAATCGTCTAAAATATGTTCTCTTTGGGGAACTTATTTCTCTATGCTATTATAAGATTAATATTATATTTAATATTAATTCCTATGTGAATGTAATTTGAAAAAATTTATTCCATTTTTGAATTGGAATAATTTATTTGATCTCATATGATCAAAATAATTTTTAACAATAATTAATAGTAAACATAATAAAATTTGTTTACTAGGGTTATGGTACAAATAAATTTACAAGGTAATTAAAGTAAATTTATATGGGGTTAAAATGATCTGAAACATATCTATCACCTAATGGATTGATATTTTTTGAAATTATTTCCTATTATATGTATAATGGTCAATTTTTGTCCATTTAGAAAGTGAAAAACTTGTGTACACAATTACATGTCTGCCAGTCACCTCGCTTATTAGAGGCCACCCCTCATATCTATAATTCACACTACCAAAACACTTTTTTTATACAAATACCTGAAAAAATAAATTATTTCCATCCGTCCTCCAATCCTAGAATATATATTTTGATCCTAAATTAATCCCATTATTTATTGGAGAAAACCCATGGATTTTACTTGAATATTTGGAAACATCCTTCAATTATCATTTTTATTTTATTATCTTCCTCCACTTACATATATTTTAATTAACCTATGATGATATAATAAAAATAAAATATTAGTTATATAAATATGTTATTATGTTAAGGGTAATACATAAAACAGTATCCTCTTCCTTTAAATGGGAAATGACAACATTGCTTATTTGTATGGCATACAATAACCTCACTAATAGATGTTACACATTTTCCTTAAATACCTCTCATAATTGGGTACTATGTTGTATATTATATATATATATACATATTATTTCTATAATAAAAATAATTATTTAATATTTTATCATATATTACTTTTTTCATTCCATTCTATATAGAATTTGATATTTTCATTCATGTATATAGCGGACTACCTCATAGTGAAGCGATGTGATTTGTTTTTCAGTTACATATTACACTAATGGTAACAAGAAATAAATTTAATAAATATATGTGATATATATGAAATATATATTATTGTATAAAAGTGTTATATTTTTTCATTTCTGTCTCTTCATTCGTTGATTCAATGGAAGCAATTTTCATGCGTACATACAACCTATTGTCTATATGAATAATTTATTTCATTATCAATATATATTATTTAAGGATTTCCTTACTGAATTATATGCATATTATATTTGTTATTTATATCATTTATAAAATTATGTAGATAATTAAACAATGATATCACTAAGAGGATCTAAAATAAAAAACAAAACCACAAAGTTATAATAAAGAATTTATTACCAAAAACATGACATTAACATTTAATTGATAATAATTGGGAAATAAAATTTAATAATTTAATCATATATATAAATATATATATAAATTTGGTTATTAAATAAATATATTATAAAATTATATTCAATATAATATATCATTGAATTTGTATGAAGGAATTTTAGTCTTAAGGTAAGTTATTTTTGTCTAATTTTTCTTTTTTGAGACATATGGAATGTTATAAAATTGTATTATTTTTTGGGAAATATATATTAAAATATCAACATGTAATATCATTATTTAATTTATTCTCATGATATTTTATGATTCAATTTTTTATTATTTCATGTTCATTCCAAATAATTGTTACCTGGTTTTACGATAAAATCTCATTTTTAACAATTTTTATGTTTATGCTTTGAATGATAAAATATTACGATACATCTCTTAAGAAACATGTTTATATTATTATCTTATTATTTTTTCATGAATATAAATTTTTTAATTTAATTTTACAATATTTATTTATTGAAGAGACCAAAATAATTATTTATTACAAAAACATCTTTTTTTTTCTCTTTAGTCAAAATCCATTTTTTACCAAAAACAATATTATATAAAAAAAATCAAATATGTTTCCAAAATTCGGGAATTTTTTTTTTAAATATATTTTTTAATTTTTCAAATATTTTTAAATTAAATATCCATGTTATTTTCAAAACCAAGGACCATGTTGATTTATAAAAAATGTAAAATAAATTTCTGTTTTAACATGTATGATATGAATGTAATATCCCATTTTCGTGACCCTTTTTTCATTAATGATTCATTTTTTAATATGTTGGATTATTTTCATGTAAATTTATTTCCACAATATTTTTTTAATTTTTAATTCATAGAATTTTATTTTCAATGAAATTATATTTTCTTAAAGAAACATTCCATGTGATTATTTTTCGTCATCATATTCTATATAAGATAATATAATTTGATGATACATAACATTTACTAGGGTAATAATAATTTTTTTCCATCATTTTTATTTATTTATTTGGGTTTCAATTATGATTAAAATATTATTATTAAACCCACCTCCCTTTAATATGTTATACCATGATATAATGCTTATGATCTATACTTTGTTTCATTGGTAATTCATTGTCGACATAATGAAATGACTGTGATTACTATTTATTTTTCATAGTTTATGTTATGATGAAATTTTTATCAAACACACATTAATTCATGGGTTTTGATAATATGATTTTTTAAACATATTGTAGAACAAAAAAATTATTATTTTCATTATTTCAATGTTCTTAAATTATAACCAATGATTGTGGTTACAAAAAAAAGGATGATGGTATTGTTATAAGAATGATGGGTGTCAACTAAATTTCACTCTATTTAATTGGAAACTATTGATATATTATGAGATAAAAAAAACTCTTAAATTTCAAGTGAATGTACATTATAATGAGGCTTTATCCACAATGAAAGACATTGGAGTGAACCTTAACAAATATGATGGTTTTTTTAGTGAACCTATTTAACTATGATAGTCTAAAAAATGATCCTTGAACTACAATGATATTTATTTATTTTTATTATGTCTATGAAATAATTAAATGTCATATTCCATTTTTTCTCACATGGATGATGTTATTTTATTCCCAAATGATTCTTTTCTTATGAACTAGAAATATTTATTCCATGAATAATGATTATGATATGTGATTTCATGGGTATGGTTTTAAAATGTTATGCTCATGTTCTCATTAACATATACTATTTCTGGGTTTTCATATCTCCCATATATACCCATAATATTAATCCATTCTGACCCATTCTTATTCTCATTTTACATAATTAATAATGAAATATATTATGTGGATTTTTGTAATGAGGGTTCTATTTATGAATAAAATTTATGGAGATGAGGTAGTTCACCTATGGCCCAGTTGTTTTTGTGTCTATGTCTCTAAAGGCACTATACCTTTGCGATCCTTAGGAGTATTTCTTCCTTATGTAATTAATTTTCATAAAAAATTGATTTAATAGATATTTTATGAAAATATTGGATCGTTATAGTGAGACTCCATAAAAATAGATTAGAGGTAGATCCCAAACATATATATTAACCAACTCTAACTTCTAATGATTTCAAACATTATCTTCAATCCTTAAATACTACTTCATCAATACCACATAGATAAAATAATTTTGATCTTTTAATACATTGTTTCATGATAAAAAATAAAAATTTAAACAAATATTTACATTTACTTCCCTCTGAGTTACCCATAATGATCATACAATAATATTGTAAAATTAAACCCTTTATAAAATATTGATCCTTTGGAGACCCATATAATGTATAAAATCATATCCTTCAGTCAATTTTTAGAATTCATGGAATGAAATGAAAAAAATTGATAATATATACATATATATATAGAAACACATATATTAATGTCATCCCATTGAGATTCTTGTCTTTCATCAACCCTATTATGTGTTCTAAATACATGTACTCTAAAACCCTTCCATTCCTCATATGGATCAAAATTTCAGCATTCCTCATTATTTTGAGGTAATTTTTTATTACAAGATCTACCTTTCCATGAATTCTAGACATATTATCACACATTGTATTTCTCTAATATGTAGATCAGAATGAAACATTGAAGCCATTATTCCAAGACAATAATAAAATAACATCACTGAAAATAAATCACTCATGTATTATCATATCGATTTTATAGATCCCCTTTTATAATAATAGATTACAATATTATTCTCTATTTCAATACAATACTATTAAAAGATTAATTTTCTCTTATAATTTAATCCTAATAGAGATCCATTCATGAAGTTATTCTTTCTCCAACTCCGTTTTCCTTTACAATTTTTTTATTTTCCTATGTCTTAGGTTTCCCGCTTTCTTTTACATTATATGAAGTTTCCAATGATTCATCAATAACCTTATAATGAATTCATTCATTAATTATTAGTTCCTAAATTTCAAAGAAAATAGAATCAATGTGTCCAAAAAATTTCATAAAATATGAAAATTATAAACTCAGGATCCTGGGATTGGTGCAAGTATCAAAAATTACAATTTAATAGATCTTACGTGTTTCTTCATGGAATCCATCTAAAATTGGATCATATTGAAGTTATTAATTTTATCAGATATTGATGAACCTTCATACATGTGAATGTTAAAAATTATTCTTATTAAGAATATTTTTTTATCATTATGGGTTTCTCATGGATTTTTAGGGGTATTAATTTGTTAAGAAGTTTTTTTCACCAAAAATATGACATCAATATTATTTTACATTAGTAAGTTTTTTTAACAACATAATACATTATGATATAACAAATTTTCAATAAATTTAATGTCTCAATAACTTATGTTACATACAACAATGATTATAATTGATCTATAATGAAAAATACCATTATAACCTAGAAACTAAATTTGCGTGTAATAATATGACTCATTAACTATTAAGAATATATTTTTGACACATTTAAAAACATAATTCATTGTTTATCAAATAATTAGAATAAAATTAACAAAAATTCAATATAAAAGAAGTTATTTTCTGAAAAACAACTTTCGTGTACATAATGTGTTATTATAATAAAAAAATTAAATTAATAACTATTTATGATCGATTTTAAGTAAATTTTAATATTACATATTCAATTAAATTTTATAACATTCATTTAATACTTTTTTATCCAATGGATATGAATTAATCTAGTTTTAAATTTATAAACAATATTTTTCTAAAAAGTAGTTTTCATCACATTTTGAAAAGTTATTTTAAATATAATTTTTACAAATTATATGTATTTAATTTGAAAAACATAATTCCATATTTTGAAAAATAATTATAAAATTTGGTATACAATCCACTGTTATTTTAAAGGATTATGAATAGAAAATGTGGTAAACATTATTATCACGATAAGGTTAAATCTGATTAATATATGTTAAAAATAAATTATAAGGCCATAACTATTAATCTAAACTATTATTTTATGAATATATTTCCACCTATAAAAATTTATTCTTAATCACGATGGTTTTAATTGACACTTTTCCATGAATTTGACTAATATAATATTTAAAACCATGAACATTATAAAATTTCAATATCACATTTTTATACATGTCCTCTACTTTCATATATGGTAAAAAATATTATAAATGTATTTAAATATATTTTATTATATTATGTAAATTATATTCGATATTTTAATTTATATCTAATTTTTATTGATTATATAAATAACTTAAATTCATATCCAACAATAAGCCAATACTTATTCAGTTAATAGAAATGAAAAACAATTGATATAAAAAAATATTAGCAGTTAGTTAATGAAAATTAGTAATACTTTTACAAGAATATTATATTTTATTATGGAATATTAATTTTTATTTTTGTTATTAAAATATATTTCCATCTTTTTAGAAGTTCATTTAAGTCGAAATAAATAAATTGTGTCAAAATTGACATTGATTATATTATATATAAATAAGGATTTTTTATTTTTATGTATGATTTAATTCATAAAAGAGGAAAATTATGAGAATATATGTTCTAAAATTTCAACCCTTTTCCATTTAGGAGTAAATTGTTGCCGTATATGTAAAATTACAAGCCTTTAGGAGTAAAAAATATGATGCAGTGGTTAATGTGAAAATATGTTACATATGGTGTTAAAAATGATTAGTTTCTATATACAACATAAATCTAAAAAAATACCATTGTTTCATGATATTTAAACTACTATTTACCTTATCATAAAATCAATGATATTTTTTATCTTTTTGTGGTATATAATGAATTTATTATATTTTACACTTTTATGGAATTAGAAAAGTACACTTCTAATCAATTATAATAGGTAACCCATACCTTCAATTGTTTACATCACATACATCCCAACAGCATGAAACTACATCAACAATTATTTTTATAAAAATATTCATCTGTGTCATATAGAATTGGTTCGTTTGAAAATACATACACTAAGTCACTTAAAAATAGATCTAATGGAGGTTTACCGAAAAATGGGTAATCGTCTTTCCTATGTTTTTCATGTTTATTACTTCTTCTACATACCCATAAAGTGTTGTTCCCATAATAATAATATATAAAAATATATTAAATATTAATCTATTTTATTATTATTATGGTTAAACAATATTCTATCACATTTCCATGCGATGAAAAATGAAAACATCACTCGTGTGTATGTATGCCTTACAATCTCCACATTGTGGTGTATTTCATTATTCATCACCATTTTACTTGGATGATTATAAAGATGTAAATAATTAATATATACTATATTTATTACATAAATATACTTTTTTAATTAAAATTTCATTTATAACTACTTTCCTTCTAATCTGTTACAAATCGATAATGTTGCTCATGTATACGTGTGGACTACCAGATACATTATGAAATGTGATTTTTTTCAATTATAATTTAATTAAATGGTAAAAATGACATAAATAATTAATATGAATGTTATAAAATATATAATCATTATTATATATTGGAAAATTATTATTTACCTTTCATTATTTTCATCCCTAAAATTGTGAAAATTACATGCATGTGTATATACGACTTAAAATCTCAATGAAAAGTGTAATTAATTTTCCTATATCTCTATTTAAAGTATTAAACTAAAAATATATATATAAATATATATGATTTATGTTTATTGTTCATATTTCTAGATATTATATAATCATAGTGAATGTAAAAGGACTAAAAGTACCAAACCATAACATATAGGAAAAATGAATGATTTTTTACACCGAATTGTGATTTTAACAAATCAATTTTAATAAACTAGTGATGAAATCATACACATAAATAATATATGATGTTAAATTTATTATTATAGTTTTTAATATATTTGTAAAAAATCTATAGATGTTAAATTCATGGGGATTATAAATATTTGAAGGAAATTAGACTTGAGGTAAGGTTTTATTTTGTAATCTCATCATTAATTAGGATTGCTTATTTTTGTGTATCAGTTTGGGGAATTAAATGATATTTTAAAATAAAAAATATTTGTTTATATTCTAATAATTTTAATCATAAAATTTTCCTGGAATATTTCTATTTTCATATATTTGGAACATAAAATGATGTTGAATAGTTTTTATGAAAATCTGAATGTATTTCTCTCTATCATCATATATTCTTTCTCTAACATGTAAATGTTTTCTAGAAATTAATTTAAGAATATTATAAACATAAAAAAAATTAATATTTAAATTTTTTACCATGTTTTTAATTTATAAAATATTTATTAAATGGAATATTCTAATAATTTTTAAAATAACCTACCATTTTATATTTTAATAAATTTTTAAAAAGTGTTTTTTATCTCATACATCAAGAACAAGATTTCACACCATTGAGACAGCTCATTACTATGATAATTACCTTAAAATATTACAATGTTATTTAGAAAGATAAATTTTTCACTATTAATTTGGAAATATTTACATTTTAAATATGTTTTTTCAAACTAAAAATCGGTTTTTTATCTAGAAATTTCTCGGTGAACTTTTTATTGTGTGATCATTAATATCGATATCCTTTTTTTTAATAGTATAATTTTAAAAATATATACTTTTATCATTCCATAAGCAACATTTATTTTGATGGTTTAAGATCAGTATAATGGGGGTGTACTTTTTTGTAAGATTCTACAAACTAATATGGATAGTTTGTATATATATTTTTTGTATTAAAATATTATTCATGTTTCCAAATTCAAATGTTTATATTGATTATAATTTAACTATTCCATATGGAGAATTAATTGGACATAGTATGTGATTAGAGGGGCCTGATATAGACCCAAATGGAATATGATTGTCTCATTATTCAAACTATAATGGGTTTTGGTAATAATTATAACCAATTATATAGTTGTCCTCTTACAAGTAATTTATAGTAATTTTATATGTCTTCAAATAAGTCCTCGATGGTATGTTTTAGATGTCTAATAATATTAATTCCATCGTTAAAAAATATATTATTGATGACCACATGTGTAATTGAATTGTTATTATATCTATGGATATTTTTCGGGTACATGATACTATTTATCTATAATTATTAGATCATCATTTATTATTTTCATATTATTTATACCATATTTACCTTCCGATATTTGGAAATAATTATTAAGTATTTGAACTCACCCCATTTTTTACATTCCCTAGGAAACTAATAAGTATATTATGATTGTTATAGAGGGTAACTCTAAAAGAAATTATTGTGTACTCAATGAAAATTTTATGTTGTTTTTTATTTTTTAAGATTAATTATAAAATTAAACAATGTATATGATTTTATAGGATTACTAATCTATCTGGTCGTATGGAATTTTATTTCAAATTTCAAATTTCAATGTAATAATGTAACCACCATATCGGGGCTATTGGGATTGGGGTCATTACATTTTCTATCATTGTAAGCATATTAGAATCCTTGGAATCGTGATTCAAGGAAAAATTGATTTGATAATGCACCCCTATGATATAATTTTAGAATTTTACAAAGGAAACCAACCATATTATTTTTAAATTAATTATAAATATAATTTCAATTTATTTTATTTATTATAATGTTTTGAAATATTATATCGTTGTTCCTTATTTTATTACTTAATCTACTTTATTTCATTGTCTAGAAATGGTGTTTAATGTAATTAATTGAAACCATACAAATATACATAATCCATGTTGATAGTTTACTACCAGTAATGAAAACTAATCCACATATACATATAGATATTAAAAATTTATAACTATTTTGGTTTGGCTGAGTTAGGATATGACCATTAATCATTCCATTATGGAGTAATCCAATCTATAACATGGTATAATAATTATAGACTTACTCGTGTATTATAAACCTCCATTATTAAATAGAATAACAAATCCATTCATATGTTAATAATGGATATGTTCTATGGAGAAGATATTTTTCACCTTACGATGTAATTAAATAGATAATGATTTTATGACAGTATATTGTCAATCATGGAATACTAATAATATGTGCATATTGATTCAAAACACATAAAATTAATAAGAAATATTATAGCGGACGTTGTATGATTTTATGTGCTGTTTTTGGGAAAATATTTCATTCATGAGACACCATCATATGTGGATATAAAATTCATAATATTAATTCAAACATAATATTTAATTGTTTTTTATATGAATTCAACTTAAAACATTTACGAAGGAATGTTGTAGATTATTTATTTAATAAAAATATCAATATTGACCGTTTAATTAAATAGATAAACCCAATCCATTGATGTGTACTATTCTCTCTAGAATTTTAATAAAATGTGAATACAATATCTTGTGCTATATTAAAATTGAAATAATTGTCCATGTCTTATGGATTTTATGAATTTAAAGATAAGAAGTGGATAGAAGATAAAAAAAATTTGTGGAAGAATAGGAAGGGGAATTTTAAAACATGTGATACTTTTAGAAGCGATCACCATGGAACATTCCTAAAATGAAAACTATTTTTTAATATTTAGGGAAATAATCCATCATTATCAATATTTAGGTTTATATATAGAACCTACCGGTGTTAAATTCATCCACTATTAGTTGGCGTGGAACTATGAACTATATTTTCCCAAGTAACAACGTAAATTTCCCTCTAAATTTTTAATAGAGGATATCCAATATTATGACATCACAATACATGATGTTAATGTTTTAAAGGATATGGTGGATATTATATTAATTATAATCTAAAAATTGTTTAATATGTTTTTATATTATATATCTTCACACATTTATATATCTTTCTATTTTTCTAAGAAAATTATATATTTCCCTAGAACCTTGTGGATGGAGTTTTCAATCAATAATCATAGCTGATGTTTCACCCCGACAAGGATGTTTTATTTAATTCCCATTTGAAACCATAAAAGTGAACTAGTTTGTTAAATTCATTATTATATCTATGATTTATTTTTATATTGTGATTGATATGGACTATATTTATAAATATATAGAAAAGATTTATTATAGAGTAAAGGAAATTACAATTCATGATAATGATATAAAATTCATTATATCTATATGGGACACATAATAATATAGTTTATTTCTAAATCCACCCCTTGTATAACTTATTAATTAGAATCATGAGGATGCAATTAAGAAAATATATGTATATGGAATAGGTAATCTACAAATTGATGATATACTTATTGTAATTGAATATACATATTAATTTCACAAGGAATTACCTTTGAATCTATTAGAGCGAGATGTTGTGTTTTCCATTAATTTATCATAAATGGAAGTAAAATTTTAATGACTCCAAATAGAATGGTATTTTAGGAATTAGTAGAGTTGATGAAAACACATTAGGGGATATTTATTAAGGGATTTATATACCCACGATTTTTATATTGAAGATATCATATTCTATTCATTTGGGAAAAATACAGATCAAATAGGATTTTTAATGAATATAGGGAAGTCAATTCTACAACGATAATGAACATGTATTAAATACCTTGAGTTGATAACAAAATTTACCAACATCCTAGAGATTAATATTCTTAATGGATAGGCCATAAATCTGGGTATACTAAATTTCAATTATATAAGGGAGACTCTTTGAAGTCATCATTATGAGTAGAGTATAAAAATTATGAGTTTAAAGTAGTTTAATATAGATACTCTAATTAACACTTTATTGTAAAGGTTCTAATGAAAAGAGTATTCAAGGAATATCATAATAATATTGATGTTTTATTTATATATGATATATTGGTGTAATCTGTGAGCTTTGAGATCCTTGAGAATTATATGAGGATCATTATTGAGATTCTTATAAGAAAACAGATTTATAGAAAATTTATCAATATTAAATTATATAATCAAAAAGAATATTTACTTTTCAATATTGTCTCTATGGTTTGAATCAGTTAATCCTATGTATAAAAAGGAATTCCATGACTGTCCTAGAATAACAAACATAAATGAGGTCTATAGTTTCATTGGTTTATCACCTTATTATCATTGAATTATTAAATAAAATTTGGAGTGAATTACCCATTAATAATTATTACACATATAGGGGTACTGTTATTAAGGAAAATGGAATTTAATGAATGTTTTGAATAAGTTAAGAGGATATTAGGGAATGAAAGGACATTGAATCCACCATCAGGAAATTATAGATTCATGATATAAAGTAATACATCAAATAAGGGACCTGTTTGGGTACTTATGAAAAATGATAATTTAATATATTATTTATCAAGTAAGATGGTGATTCATGAAACAACTATCCAACCATTTATCTTGAGTTGGAATCAGTAATTATTAATTTGAACAAATCAAAAAAATCTATATAGTTAAAATTATGAGACTTATATGTATCATAAGTGTTTGAAATAAATTTTTTCATGGAAAGTACACAACATGATGGAAATTTGATTTCTCTAACTACTCAAGGATTATCATTTCTCAATACACTACCACCCTGGGTTAAATCATAATGCAGTGGATTCATTGAACTATAATGATCATGAATTTTTTTAAAACAATTATTGATAGGGATTATTTTTTCATGGATATGAAAAAAGTTAATATTTTAATTATTATAGAAGTGGTTACGTTATACCGTTTTCAAATTATTTCCACATCAACGTTATTGGAAAAAATAATTTATCATCAGGATGATGTGATTCATTAATGGAAAATAGAATATGAGGATGAATGTAAGTTTTTTAAAATAATATTTTATGACCATTATATAAAATTTGTAAGATAATATGTGTTTCATGTGTACCTGAAATGAATATGGAACTTTTGGATTATATTCATTGCTCAAATTTATTATAAAAACCCTATATAATAAATATATATATATTATATTGATGATTTCTTATCAGACAATAAGAAGTGCGAAATTTTTGAGAACTTATAAAGATGTTTGGATTGTAAATAGGTGAATGTGGAGATAAAACATAATCAATGAGTCATGAAAAATCTCCCCATTCTTATATTTAAATCGGATGACATTATAATGGTCTGTGTCACTAGATTACCAAATATTCCTAAAAAATGATATAGTTATGATTATTTTTGAACGCCTCACCAAATCTACCAATTTCCTCACCATTAGAGAATATTTACCTCTTGAACACCATGAGAGGATCTACATTAATTATATTTCAAAACATCATGGAAAATATATTTTAATTGGGTCTAATTATGATCCACATCTTATATAAAAAATTATTGAACTTTCTTTTTATGGTTCTTGAAACTGAGATTCATTGGATCACATCTCATAACTCAAAAACCCATAGACACTCTAATGGATTTTCAAACATTAGAAGTCAAATTAAAGTTATTCAATCTAGAATTTAATATTATGTGTGAATAATATATATCATTATCATATTCACCATATAATAGTTTATTCTATACATGTATTTAATTGGAATTGTAATAAGCATTACAGAGAATGGCATGTGATACAATAAATTTTTGGATGAATATTTCGAAAGGAAAATTGTAGGCCTAGGATATATGATGGACATAATAATAACGGTAAATTCTATTCAAACCACTTAAACTAATCTCATAGTAGTAAACATATGTAATATAACCACTGAAAGGATGATTTAGAATTTCAAGTGTAAGATCATGTTTCTAGAATGTATCCCAATAGAATGGTGTTATTAGATTCCATAAAAATTATAAATGTAGCTCTATTTATATTAATCCTTTTGAAAATTTGGAAGGAATTGGATCTATGGATTACCGTTTTGAAATAAAAACATGAATGTCTAATGTTCATGATATGTTCCATATATCATTGTTATGGATGTATATTCTGGTCCTAATTAATGTTCATATGTTTGAGGAAATATAAATGCATCCTAATCTAACATAATATGTTAACCCAATCAAAATCTAGAGAATAGATAATATGGTGTATGGAATCAGATAATTTAGTTGGTAAAGATACTTTTGATAAATCTTAAGATATTATTTTTGACTGCAAACTAGAGGAAATTAACATAATGAATTAACCAAATATTTAGATAGGGTAACATTACAGAAATATTGAAGACATAAATTTTTATGAGGGAGAATGTGACACCCTAATGCATTATGATATATTTATTTTTCAACAAATTTATTCAATTTTGAATCTTATTATAACCACAACCCCCATACGTGATCAACCATGTTCTTTATCAGGGTTATTAAATATTTTTAAAATTAGTGGTTATGAATTGGTATTACTAAAATTTGAAAAAACAATTATTTTTTCACATATATTTTATTTTTTGGTTTATAAAAAAATTATAAATATAAAGAAAAACATCAGAAAGTTAAATAATATTTTCTCGAAAAAAATTATTAAAGACCTATTTTATTATAGATGAACCCCTATTTTTCGGTTATGTCACTCTATAAGAATTTCATTTGAGACTAAGTGAGAGGTTCTTGTTCAGAGATATAAAAAAATTGGAATCAAAGGACCTAATGTTTGGGGATTTTATTCTTTTCAATGTAATGGTGTTTGGGTATAAATAGAACAATTATTACCATAGGTTCCTGGTTGTATGTAAATCCATAAAGTTGGTTCAATTATATATTTGGAAATGGGTTGAAAAAACTATCCATAGAATTGTTCCACATCATGTAACTATTATACATAGTTTGTAATTATTTCCCAATACATATCATAAGTGATTATAGTTTTTGAATAGATAAAATAGATGAAAAAAGTGAATATGTTATAATTATATCATCTATATTATAATGTTCAGTTAGAATAAATAATAATCTGCGGTGACGGTTTTTTTTGGCTTGTCCCACTAACAAGAATTACATGACTGTAAGATAATTACACACCGTTTAATTTCCCTATCATGTGTTTTTATGAATTTCCTGTGGTTGTATTTTATTTCTTACTCACATGTAGCTTGTTCCTCTCAACCATTGGGAACCCTCTAGGCTGTTTTGGATACACATTAATATTTCTGAATGTCATGTTTGTATGATAAATCCATGGTTATGTGGTTTTGATTCGGTTCCATTTTCTTTTCCTTCATTCACTAACCATTGTAGTGAAATATATTGAATTAGTGTGTTTTTTGTGTTGATCTATATATGTTTTTATCTAGGATGTTCCTTGTGATCATCTTATCCATCTTCCTCATAGTTTTTTTCTAGTAGAATAATTTTATATTTTTATTTTATCGATAGGGGGTCTAAACCCTAACCCAATGGTTTGATATTTGTCTTGTATGTGTAATATTAAAATATCACCAATATATTAAGGGTTTAATAAATTAAATTATAAATTGTATAATTATATGGAGTCCAACTGGATACAAGTGATTATTGACTTCCATTATGGCTATCATTTGTGCGAGATAACCCTTTATTACAAACGAATTATATAATGTCTTAATGTGTGTTTATCATGACATGTAATATTGGTGGGATTTTTATGGAATTATATCTTCTTTAACTATTTTTGGAAATAATTGGACTATTATTGGATGAAGGAAAATGATTAATGAAATTTTCTAATTTAATGATAATTATAAATTTTAATAATTTAACATTAATCATGAGGATGTGATGTTATGATATCCGTGATGTTTTGACATGTGTTGTTGTTTAAATGTCATAATACTTATATGGTGCATTGGTACATTTTACATGTTGATGTGATTATATACTAGGCTATTCCTCGATATGTGATAAACTTCATATATACCATGTTATTCCTGGAGGCATGATAAAATTCATATATAGAGGGCTGTTCCAAGAGACACATGATGAAATGTCTATAAACCAAGTAATTCCCTGAGGAACCTATTGAAAAGCCTATATATTAGGCATGGCCATGATACATGCGGACATGATTATACATCGGGATCAACCATGAATAAATGGTGAAAATATTATCTTTTATTTTTGGACCATGTGTTTTTGGGATTTTTACACAGTTATAGGGTTATGGTTATAATGGATGTGAGACTTACTGAGAGATATTCCGACACAAAATTGAGGTTGTATATTTTTTTCCATGGTTATATAGTTAAGGTTGGAATAGTTGTGATACATTGTCAGAGAACTTCTAGAAAATCATCACATAATTTTCACTTTTAACAATGTTATATTGTTATAGTTTGAATAGTTTGGAGACACACTTGGAGGAATTCTTGTATGGTGCTGAAGAAGGTTGATTTTGTGTCAATTTAATTAATTCATTAATTAATACACAAGTTTATTTCATTATTCCAAAAACTTGTTATTAGAATAGTTTTTTAGAAAAGGTGGTGTCAAGCTACACAGCTAGAATTAAATTATTTTCAGGCTATCGTTTTATACATGACTAGTTTATATAGATGATGTTTTGGATAAGGGAAAATTTCATTTCAGTTTATTTTCTATTTTTTATATGTGTTGGAGATTGGAGATTGAACCAACATAGGGTTAAAGCCAAGGTATTATTGATTATTTATTAGATTATTCAATTGTTTTAGATTTTTTACTTCATTCAGGATGTTTAGTTTCATTCTCACACATCATTAAATTATTAATTTATTTTTTATAAGGTTATTCAATGTGATTTTAGTATGGTTTTTTCAGGGTATTATACCACATCCATAATTTCTACACTCTAATATTTAGTTAGAATTATTAATGTAATATTTGGCTATGTTATAAATCTATAACTAGGGTTTGTAGTATAAAAAATATAAATATCATTCCCTCACTGCTAGTATGAATCCTCTGGCATTCGAGGATGTGTGGTTGGGGTCACATTACCAACCTTTTTTGGCCATATGCGAGAGCATTAGATTGGGGGACCTTAAATATTAATATATTATTTTTTTATTCAAGATTGAAGGTTTATTTTAAAGAAATATATATATTATATATTCCATAAATTCATCTAAAATTCATCTAATATTATTATATAAACATATTATAATAATATAATTTAATTATATACACAAAAATTATTTTTTAGAAATGGTGGATTTTTTCACATTTTTGGAACTTATTTTAAAATAAATTTCATCCCATTATATGAATTGAATATGATAAAATGTATTATATATTTGGAATTAGTAGGTTTATATTTGGTAAATTGGCACCTTTTAGTCTTGATAATTATGAAAAGTAAATGTATTAAGATTTATCGACTAGGTAAATTGTAAATTTGGTTAATCTATTGATAAAATTGGTTACAAGGCGATAATATTCTATCCTAAATCAAATTATATTAAGTCAATTATACACATAACCCCATATTATTGATCTACATGTGGTTCATTGAAACATTTAAATGAATATGACTTATATATTATTTAAATGCATGAAACTCACAAAATTCCACTCTCATAGTTTTTAATATCTATTATGTGTTCGTATGGGGAAAAATAATGTTATGAAAAATGTAAATGTATATTATGATAATAATTGAATTATTTTATTGATAAAAATTTATTTCTCATTTTTTAATTTTATATTTTCATTTTATTCGTATCCAACACAAATGAATAGTTTCATAAAATAATAGAAAATTAAAATAAACGATTTTAAAAATAGTAAATTTTATTTAACATGAATTAGTTATTCTGTTCCATGAATTATACAGAAGAATATGACATATATTTTTCATTTAAAGAATTATATTTAAATTATAACTTTTAATTTATGTATTTTAAGTCAATAAATGAATAGTGTAAAAATTGATAATAATGAAATTTTATAACATTAAAATTTAATTAAATCATTTAAAAATATTTAGTGTCATGAAACAAAAAAATGTGGGTATATTATGGTCAAATATCTCATACCTTTTCAATTTATAATTCAATATTTGATTTATATAACATATTATATGTAATATCCTGATCTCAGAAGCCACATAAAAATTCCTTGATCCATGCTGGGTACATGACCTCAAGCGCATCTCCTCAAATTCCTGACACTAGAGACATGTTGTGAGGGACTAGGGTGTGTCAGTAGGTGACTATCTCCACTTACTAAAGTGTAAATAAATAGAATTTCTATAAAATATTAGTAGAGGAACCAATATATCAGAAAAATAATATATACCTACCATAAATATATAACAATATTATAAGGAAGCTCATATACAATGGTGATGATACATGTGTCTACAAAAATAGAAAAATATGTAAATATTTGTACAGTAAAATACATACGATAAAAGTAAAAAAAATGGAAAATCATATCCCAGTTAGAATCATGTTCCTCAGTTCGATCATGTGCTCCCCTACACATTAGTAGTAATCAATAATCTATAGCAGGGTGCTTTCCCATATCCATACATTCAATTATATCGTCTGTTCGAGTACCCAAATGCAGCTCAGACTGTTTATGAGACATAATCCCTATAGGAAACCACCCATTTTCATGTTCCATTCTATCCATGAATATATAATTGTCATATTGAGTGTTCATTAATATGGATTCACTAAAAGTAAACATCCTATATATTCTATTATCCCAATTATAATCAATTTATTTAATAAATTTAATAAAAATATCATGTGATGAGGTCTAGTGCATTTCCCATCATCCCATATAGTATTGTTCTAAAAGTAAATAAATAGAGGCCATCAATAATGTGAAAGATAAATACTAAATACAATCTTGAGCATTGTCATGGAAAACATTTCATGTAAGTCACACTATTCGTTTTTCAGTTTAGAAACTAAGCTCTCCCCTTAGTATTCCTAATATAGAATCTAGTTATACGTCCATGTATAAAATAAACTATAATGCGACAATCCCATTCATGGTGATCCTCATAAGAACCCTTGTATCACTCAAGGTGTGGTATAATGTCACTACTACTAAATTTTGTCCATGGCGACCCAGTAAGGGGACCCAATAATCACCCGTGGAATATTTGATCGAATATCCTTTGTGTCCATCCGTTAAACTCTAAATATGGATCCAATGTTATAAATTGCTTATAATAGTCATCACCTATGAGTATATCATTGTAAAAACATTTTAGGAGTCTAAGTGTAACTAGGAAAAAAGAAAGGACAATTCCAAATGATTCTGTCCCTTAAATTTGTCTATTGATTCATTGTTTCACCGAATTTATATTATAATTGAACCAAATTCATTTAAAATTTAATTTAATCATTTCACCTTCATAAACATGAAAATTTAATTCAAACTCACCTTATAGGGGGGATCAAATCCTGGTCTAAGCTTGGAAGGCCTACTTCTAAATTACCCACGTAAGAAAATCCATTACAAGGGAAGTTAATGAATCGATAAGATATTACATATCCAAGGCAAAGGAAAAGTACATTCGTCCCTTCAAATTAATCAACTAAATTACAATTTATATAACAGTTCAGTATAAATATAAAAAAACTTATATCACCCATTATCAATTTAATATCAAAATATCATTACAAGGGCTATAGAAAGACCTTAATGGTATCCAATATTAATCCACCCATGGTGGTTCATTTAATTAATAAAGACACTAAAAGGGGTTGGTTCTATCTCAAGGTCCTACACCTAAATTAAATAATTCATGACATCATTAAGTGAATTGAATATTCCTAGAAATTTAATTTATTGATAAAAACTCATTTTGAGTTGCGACACGATAATTGGGTGCATGAAACAAGGGCATATACAAACACTTCAAATTTGAATGAAAGGAATGATACCACTTACCTCATACTCATATGATACTCCTCATACAATATCATCCATTAGAATATCCTAGATTAATAGAAACTTATATAATGGATGAACACCCTTAAATATTGAATAATATCCTAAATTTAAATAGCATCATCCCTATGAAGAATGATGATGAATGTTTAAAAAAATAATATAGCACACACAAATGTTGATTTGACATGATTAATGGATCTTAAATTAGAGTTTGGATCATGAATACACACAAAATCCTATTACAATGATTGAGAGGGAACTCCTGCGTGAGATACAAGGGAGGTGAGGGCATCATGATGAAAACATTTGAGTCCCTATATTTCATTTTAAACAGCATAGGTTTTTATACAATGTGTAAATTCCTTAAACATCATGAAAATATCATGCTCATTTCCCCTTGGAAATCCCTTTACAGTACATGAATGTTTTAGGATAGATTATTACCCATCATGAAATAAATAAATGTCATGTATTCCAATTACACTTCATGTAATTGTCTTGTATCCAATGTACATTCCTCTGCCCCTTCCTTTCCAAAAAAACATCCCAACCGGCCCAAAACTTGACATAGGTTCTAATCCAAAAATAAAATAAATAATACATTTAAGAAGAATTTAAAAGTTTTTGTGCCTAAAAAAAGGTTCTTACATTATAACCCTTTATTAATGAAAAATATTTTAACATAGTTAATTCTAAAATATCTTATATTAGGTGTCTAATAAAAATATAATGATTATAAAACTATATAAAAAAATAAAAAATTTATATTGAGATGTTATTTCATCCATATCATGAATTATATTCCAATCTATGTCCAATTGGATGAATTTGGTCTAAATAATGACATTATTGCATTTTAATATTTTATGTAATTCCAAGAATTCCCCTCGCCTAAATTATAAAATGGATCTCTATCGTTCACTTCTTTAGACTGCACTAAACCATCTACCATTTCCAAATATTAAATATTCATCTTATAAAACATTTAATCCATTTTCTAGAGGTTCTTATCTTTCTAAAATACCTTTAATAAGTCCCTTAATATGGGATCTAATGAAATTCTACCACTAATATATAATACTCATTACATAGTACATCAAGATTATTTCTTCTTCTACATCCTCATAAATTGATGTAACCATCCTAAAGTAATATATATCAACATGACCAATCTACTGAGTTGTTATTAAGATTATTGGACAACCATATATAGTTCTTTTGTCCTATGAAATGAGACAACATATCATGTGTGTTCGTACGGCTTATCATCTCTACATAGTGGTGTAATTAATATTTCAGGACTATTTCACCTGAATAATTATTAATTTGGAAGTAATAAATATATATTACATTTTTTTAGAAATATTATTTTTTAATTAAAAAATGATATATACTTTCTTACATTGCAATATTTTGGGAAATAATTACATTATTAGTGTGTATGTGTGGACTACCACATCAAGAAAACAACGTTTTCACCTTTTCATTTATATTATACATTGATCATAATAAAGATAAAATTAATTAATATATATTATATATATTATAAAATAATTATTCTTTCATGGTTAATAATTATATACCTTCTTTTCATTCCATTCCTCATAATTGGAAAATTGTGTCCAGGAATACATACCGCATACCATATAAATTATTGTTTTAATTCATTTTTATATCTAATATTTATATATTACTAAAAAAATTATAATTAATATATATAACTTATATATTTTTAACATTATTTGTGTATTTCATCTATTATAAAAGTAAAATGGTCAAAACTAACAAACAAAATATACATGAAAAATGAAGAGGTTAATACATAGAACAAATATTTTAATAGTAAATTGTAAATAAAAAATGTGAAAATTTTTATAAGTAAACATTATATGTTATTATATTAAATGAATATATTTATAATAATTTTACAGTTATTATATAGTATCTTTAGATATGTATAATAGAAATCATGCTAGAGATAATGGTTTATATGAAAATATCATCATTATTTAGGATTGATTATGCTTACATCACCCTTGGGAATTTTTTGGATATTTATTTCTCAAATAGAATGAATTGTTTTTCTATATTTATTAATAATATTTCTTATTAAAATTTCCATTTTCCTCTCGTTGGTCAAAAAAAGATGTAAATTTTTTTTATGAAAATATTTCATTAATTTTCACTTTGGACTAATTTCATTTCTCTTATATGTCCATCTTTTATAAAAATATTTTAATAAATGTTTTAAATATTCAAAAATTAGTGTTCAACATAAATTTTAGTAATTTTTTTATATATTTTTCAATTGTTTAAATGTAATGTTCATGGTGTTTTCTAGATGAGCTGTGTTTTTAAATTTTCACCAATCTTGAAGGAATACATTATTAACTAATATGGTAGGAATGAAATTTCTAGTTATCAGGACATATCATATCATTGAATATTATATAAAAAAATTAATTTATAAATTTCTAAGAAAATTATTTTCATAATATTAGTGAAAAATTAATATTTTAAACATGTGTTTTCAAACTGAATATCGTATTTTCATCATGAAATAAATGGGTGAAATTGTGAAATTATTTTTCATCTGTGTCAACATCCATTGTTTTTTATTATAATTTATTATTTTTATAATCTTATAATCACATCCACAATATTTTATTTGATGTTTTATGATAATTTTTAATGGGTATGCAATGATTTGATATCATTCGCCATATTAATCTTGATAATTTATTTTTATGGGAATGTATTAAATTTTCTTGTAGTAGATTTTCAATATGAATGTATGTTTTGGTTATGTTTTACCACATTAAAATTAGGAATGTAAGGAATTGTAAAGGTTGGTTGGGACCGAATATAGGCCATTCATGTGTCGTTATGTCTCATGAGAGAAACTAGACTATTTTTTGGTGAGGGCCATACACATTAATATATATATCATTTCCCAAGGACATGTTTATATTTTTAGATGTCTTGTATCAAGGCCTTGATGGTATGTTTCATATTCTTTGAATTATTTATTCTATCATTATGAAATGTAGAGTTAATTTAGATGTGGTTATTTTATTTGTTATGATAAGAAAGGATACGTTTCAAACTCGTGAGAATATTTATATTGTATTATTTGATCATCATTTATTCTTATTATATTAGTTATTTCATATTTAGATTATGTTGTATGAATACCCTTCCAGAGCATCTATGATCTCTAATTTATTATATTTCGTTTCCCTAATATACCATGAAGTCTATATTGATTGATATAAATGGATTTTAATTTATAGGTAATTATTATATACTACAATAAAATACAATGTTATATTCTAATGTTTTCCAATGTTATTTGAAATTAATGTGTGTATCCAATTTTCCATGACTATAATACTATTCAGTACTTTAGTATGAAATCACATATATATAGTACCAATATAATAATTAAATAATTAGACTTTTTTTTTCAGGTTATGGTCTTTACACATTATTATCATCTCTAGTTCTTTTTATCGATCTAGACACATTAATCAACTTAGAAGATAAAGGCCACTATTCAGTAGGAAATCCCCTATATATCTTTTATAGAATTGTAAATACAATCCATAAAAGATATATAAATTTACAATATTCTCATCAAAACTCATTCTTATGTAAATTTTGAAATCCCAATACTTCTGGTTAATGTGCAATTAGAGGTTAGGAACTACTTATCGGTGTTCAATTATAATGAAACTGATATGAAAGTTTATACTAAACATATATATGAATATACACCACTAGGTAATATTCTTCTAGAACACTCATAATGCGAGCTTTGATACAACTTTTTAGTTCCACATATACTGAGTAATAAAACCACTAGATTTTTTATATGATAGAATGTACAATGTTGAAAAAATTTATATATTATGAACCGACACGTCAACTTCCAGAATATGGATGGAAAACAAACATAATGCAGCAGAATATAATTTAAAGCCACCAATAAAATGAAAAAATATATATTTTGAAAAGGAAAAATTGTAATACAACTAATTGGCATAAGAAAAAAATATGTGGTTCATAATTTCATTATAATACACATAGATATACTACATCAATTTAATTATAATGAAATTGAAGATGATTACAATTTGGAATTTTCCATCTCAAGGATAAACTATCCAACGAAATTAGAGTATGATTCAAACATATAGTGGTCTCCAATTTTTTATCACCATTAGTTGGAATCCATCAGATTCATTCATTATGGATGAACCCACTACTTATCCAATTACTCAAACAACCACAAATTCTATTAAAATTTACTATTACCATATTTAATGATATTATTGGATTACCATTTCTCAACATCCCATTCTCCCATACTACCAATTCTTAGTTAATATCATATAAAGGAATTAGTCCTTATAACTTCTTGTCCCCATGTATCAGGATATAAGGTTCCATTTCTTCCATGTCCCCCACCTCCATCCATACCATCATGCATTAGATTAAAAACTAATTTTCATGGAAATACCAAAGCCTTGGATGAATTATTGTATCAACAAAACATAATAAAAAATATCCTTCTCTCATTGCAATAACATTCAATAAATAATCTAAAAAACAATTATGAGAATAATATAATTGGAAGATTCATAAATAAATAAAACAAAAAAACAATATCAATTGAGTCTGAAATCCTGAAGTCATAAATCCAAAATGATCACCCAAAAGATTAAACACATATATAAAATAATCAATGGATTAAAATATATTAGTAGGGTATTAGAATATTACAAGACACACCTCTCTGTGTGATCATTATTACGATACTCAAGACTGATCCAGTGGACAATATGTTCATAGACTAATATATTATGCATAAGTATTTCATATAATCTATGATAACCATACTAGGTGTGGGAAATAAATCCCATTAGGGTATCACCCAATGCCCCTAATATAATTTATCATACCCATATTTATTCCTGAAAAATGTAAATGACAAAATATCTTATAACATCCAAGTATATTTTTTGAGATTGTGTGATAATTTGGACATGATGACGCCAAATGATACATAAGATGAACAATTATACAGAAAGGATCTATCATGATATAATTTTGGAAATAAAATATATGTTGAAGGTATGTTTTCAGAACATTCATTGATTTATTATATATTTTTTAGCTTAAAAAGAACGCCAAACTACATCACATATATAATAACATACCAAATCTCCACTCCTTATTTCTTACTGAGGTTTTGGTCCACTCCATATCTGGGACCATTACCTTCTCAATCATGGATATTAATACCAAAATCCCCTAACATAAGGTGATGATAAGCTTTCAATATCATCGAAGAAAACATTGAACACTCCCCTATTTTAAGAACGACATGACAAGAAGAACAGAGATAAATAACCACTCAATCAAGTTTTTCCATGGCACTAATTAACAAGGTAATGGAAAACATTCACATCCATACCATGTAACACTAACCACTCCCCTCTATCAGGGGTTGGATCACCATACAACTTGGAAAACATCCCTCTCACTCTGTGTTGTCTCTACCACTACCCTCTCACGTATGAAAATTCAAATATCCAAAGAAGTCCCATGCCAAACCGATCCCTCCACTAACCCATACGTAGTATCACAAGACCAAAAAAGACTATTACTCTATCCTATAGTGTCTTCCATTAAAATACACTTCCCAATAATGTGAGATAAATATTTAAATCATAGAAACCTCACATTGACTATCCCCCTATCATAGTGTGAGTCCTATAACCATATCCTCGCCCCTTCCTTAAGTGTCAAGGTTAAATATTTACCTCACCTTATTTAGCAATGTGAACCCATCAATATTTTCACATAATTAACAAAAACTTATTTTCACATGCATTCTGCATTAAAAGAAGGCATCACATCCGATCCAAAATTATCTCCATCTCACACGTCATTGCTTTATCTATCAGTTTGATACTCATTCCATCAGCATGTATCTTATCCTTCTATCCCTATTTTATATTCTAGTCATGGTCATCTCAGTGAAATACTCATGACATATATAACCCATTTGAATTAACACATACCCTTTGTGGTCATCCATTGTGCACCACATACATCATCTAGTCTCTAGTCACTGATAAAAAACAACATCAATCACCCCTTATTGAACCCGTATCTTGTAATCCTTACCTAGCCCTTTACATGAGAATATGATCTAAATTGTCTTCAAATTACCATAAAAAAACTCTATCCCACTATCAATGCATCAGTCTAAACAAAATTTCATCATATCTTATGGGATGTTAATTCCATGTCTTATGGATAATTCACATTACACAAGGTTAGGTCCAATTTTTCTTCTTTGTAGGATGAACTCTGAATTGTTTTATCCACAAGAAACATTCCCTATTATACCAAATCATACCTTGTTATGATAATACCACACATATGAAACTCTATGAATCCAATTCAAATTCATGAAGGATTCCTCATCATACAAGAGCTGTGATTTTTTCTCAATAGTTGTACCTAGGCCTAATCTTCTCATAAATTCCTAAATTTATCATGAGATATTAATTATGGAATTCATGTCACATATCAAAATCTAATACATCCATCAATAATCTCATATACACCACTAAAATCATATTCCCCTTGGATTCATTGTCATTGGGTGATCCGAAGATAGCCTACACACATCAGAGCCCCCATTCCTTATTTTGAAGGATCAATGCCTACCTTTTTTACCTAGGTCACACTCAGTCACTATCCATTTTTCATTGAAACATAACAAAAATAAATTAGTCATAACAATCACATTATATCATCAGGTTTATCATTATTTGGGTACTTAACTCAACCACATCGTTTCCAACCTCTCGAATATCTTCTCATACCTAATAAGACATACCATTCCACATCCAGGCTCATACCAACACCCAATACCCAATCCATGTCCCTAAAATTAAAAATATTATTTATAATAAAATATAATTAATTTATTTATTTAATACAACAAGGAAAAATCACAAAAAACATTGAGAAACCTATTATTTATGAAAAAATTTGATATACAACATTACTGTGGAATAAACTTATCTCCATATCCATGGAATAAAATATCTATAATTCAACACCCAGTCAGTCACTAATTTATAGATTAATATGAGGAAACCCTATGTAAATGAACTACATGATATACATAAAAACTACTGATTAGATAATGTGTGTGTTTATAATCATAGGGAAGCATTTATACCCAACATAGAAAATCACTATCACTCATGATGATTCCATCATGGTTCAGGGGAATAAAACACTAATACCAATTAAAGATGTACCAAAAGTTGTGATTGATGAATTTTAGGAAAATATAATGAAAAATAAAAACCTATATATTTAATTTAATTGGTAAATTATTTGTATCCATCAATCATGATAACTTGTTGGCTTGGAATGGAAGAATAATTTTGGGAAGATCTTTTTGAGTGGAACTATCCATATGCCTCATTGTCCTTAAATCATGAATGGGATGAATTGGAAAATATATGTCTATTCCCATATTAAAAAAATGAAAAGGATCCCATCAGTGAGTGACCCATAATCCTCATGATGTGAGACCCATTTTCAATCACCTCTCATGGTGTGACCCCTTAGGTAATATGATGACACAACACCCCCAACTAGAACATATTTTTTAACCCAAATTTTGGTGGTGTTGACACCTCTCATCACAACATAACATTCTCCCTTAACGACATAGCCTTCAATCTTCATAACATTAATTATTAACATGGAAAAATAATGTATTTAATTTACCATGGGTTATTTTATGACAATACAAACCATGAATAATTTCTCAAAGGCAAACACAAAATTCAATAGATTATACGAATTGGTTATAGAAGCAAAATAATATATCCCAAATTGGTGTGACTTTTACATATTAGGGTCCTTACCTATGAAAAATCCCAAATAATGTATATCATGTTGTGAAACCTTATAGTTATTGTATTACCAACTTCAATTATGTCATAGTTCATCTCCATGAAAATCATGGATTTTAATCTTACCCCTCCCCCCATCATTTGGTGACTTTCACACCTCTATGAGTAAATATCCTTCCGTGGAAACATTATAAAAAACTTATTTCGTACCTACTTAAATACATAATCAATAACCCAAATCACATTAAAACCCTTTAAACACATAAAAACATAACCATTAAATGTTTCGAACATATGAATCTCGATTGAATCCCCACTTATTAAAACAACCCCTGATTTGGGACAAAACCATGTATCTTCTCCTAACACAATGACCAATAAATTTTTGTTCATTAAATGGTATATATCAAGAAAACATAGGATACATGTGTTATTTCCCTATTATAAAGGATAATTTATCACCACTATATAAACATAGTTGTATGTGAAATCTCATGATCATATTATATATTTAAAATTTCTCCATCCATTTTTATTTATGTATTTATTTGATTAATGGTATTTTATATATTTACATAAAAAATCGCCTAAATTAAATGAATAAAAATGAATTATATAATAGTATATAATGAAATTAAAATTTTTTAATTAGTTTAAATGATATAGTTAATAAATTATGTAACATATAAATAATAATATCAATGCATGTAATGGTTAAAATGAATAATATTTATTTATAATCTATAAAACCACTCAATTAAAATTTTAATAATTATAATTCATTTCATCATTAGATTTAGGATGAAATAAATGAAATAGTGAGTATTTGGCCATATTTAGGGAACATAAATTTAATATAATGTCTTGAAAAAATTTATATGTTGAAATACTATAATTTATATTAATAGTAAAAACAATTATGTACTTAATATAAATTATGTGAAATTATTAGGGAAACAGAATCATATGATTATATGATTGGGGATTTTCACAACATATCAAGGATATATCAATTATTATATATTTAATTTGAATCATACATAACTATATTTGTAAAATTTTCATGTTCGTTTCCTCGGGTTTGTGAATGGAAATATATATTCGTCTTACATGAATATATGAGCTATTGGATATCTAGAATCCAATGTTGGGGATTATTAGGAAATGATAATGTAATATGAGAATAATTAAATACATTATTAATTTAAAAATTAGCATTCACTATAATTTGATAAATATATAATTTTAAAATATTTTTAAAATGGAATTCAAATTGAAAACATCAAAATCATTGTGATCATTCATTGCGAAAGATAATTGTATGATCAATGTAAACATAAATGAATGTTATAACATCATCATTATTGTACTACTATAATCGAATATGATTTTTGTAAAGGAATCAAGAGTTTTTATTATGATATTTTAGGAGTTTAGTTAATAAGATAAAATATATTTCTAGAAACAAAATGATGATTCATTAGATGTCTCATGTTATCTTCAATAACTAATGAATTATAAAATCTCCAATAATACATTGAAACCTACATTATAATCTCTTATATTGATGATCTAAAATAGAGGAATCAAATATAAGTCATGAAACATTCAAGCCATGTTTTATATGAAATTTTGCTCATAAATCATTATCTCTATACAGAAATCAATATTCACATGAAATATTTTCTATTTAAAAATAAAAAACACAGATAAAACACTATTGGATCTTGTGAATTTTAAAATAAATGTGGGTAATTATATAATGATTGAATTTTTTTTTCTTTATAGAAAATATATTAAGGGAATGGTGAAAATTTTGAACATAATTTATATGAAGATTAACACATAACAATACCCTTAGATGAAGTTAATTATCTAACGAGATTCTAAATAACAAAATGATGAATGTTTTTCTTATAAAAATAAGTTAAATAGAAATATAATTGTTTAATGGTGATGAAATTAGTGGATGTTTAATGTACATTAGGTATCAAGTTTAATATTTCCATTTCAAAAAATTGGGTGTTGGATAACTCTTAGGTTTCTCACATTTTTATCCAAATATATGAACCAATAAGATACTAAAATAATAATAGAGGTGAAATGAGTCTTCAAAATTATAATTGAGTGAGACTATTTTTGATTTCTATACAAGAAAAAAAATATCACATTTATGTTAAAAATGGTATAGTTTTGATGAAATTTAATTAACTGACCAATGTGATAACTATGTTCCTTTACATGTCGAGTTTCAATTTAGTTCATTTTTTCATGAATCAAAATAATAAATATAATTTTATACTTATATATATAATTAAATGACACAAAATCCCATAATAACGGCCATCATATACTATAAAACAAATATAATTTCATGTAAATATAAAAAAACAACTTCATATTACTCATATATTACCTAATTTTTTAATCTCTATGTGGTTTATGAAAAATATAAGTATTTGTCCAATTTATATCAAGATCGATATTCAGAATATTTTGATCTTGAAAATTGTGATTTATGTCAAGATTAATTAAAATGGAAAATGAAAAATGTTCTATTTTTTGGAAAATATTACTGATTAGTAGTGATACTGAATAAGTAAATATAATTTTTTTGATATATTTTTATGTATAATCTAGATATAGATAATTAGAAATCATTACTTTTATAGATGATTTTAATTGATATTCGTATATCAACATAATGAGGTATATCTCTAATTTCTAATAAAAATATAAGGAAGGAATGTATTAATTATAGAACTAGTTTAGTATGAAGATAAAGAAACTTTTAGACGACAAAAATGGGGTGTATTATAACCAATAGTTCATCAGCTACACAAATGCTCTTTGGAACTACCTCTACTCAGACCTCCTTATATTCTAATGTGGAAATATTTACAGTACAAAATTAATCACACATAGTTGGACATGGTGTTATTGATGTTGAATTAAAAAATCTTCCATTATCATTATGGATATACAGATTGTGTAAAATAACATACATACTCAACGATGTCATAAATAAAGTGTTAAAAGGAATATAATACATATCATAGTATGTAATTTATTATTATTTGGTATGTATTCATGAATTTTTATGTTTGTATTTCATTATTATTAATCATAGAAATTACTAGCATCACATGGAGTACCATTGAGTTATTTAGTTCTCATAGAGATTCCCATTCTACCACAGGACACAAATAAAGGAATTTAAATTTCAAAAAATGTTCTTCTACTAACAATACATGATATAAAATGATTCCTTTTTACATTTACTGTTATTATAAATATATAAATCATCCCAATTCATGATGTGAAATGTGTTACGAACATACTTCCTCAGCTACGAAGAGATGAGAACATTATTCATCAATTCCATTTTCATGGGTAACACGTGGGGATAACAAAAATTACCTATTCAAAAAATAATTTTATGTTTTTTAACGAACCTTAAAGAAATATTGTTACCCTTTCCATATAGATTGAATCCATACTATTTTGATACCATTAGGCACACATGATCTCCCTCTTAAAATTCCATATGTAATTATCTATTATATTTAAAAGACATTTAATTGATTTAGAGTGTCCTTACACTCATGGTGATCACCTACACTATCTAATTCATCATCCTTACCAACTTGAGACCGTTAATTGATGGAAATAAGATATATTCCATATAAAAAAAATACATGTAAGGCCTTATATAATAGCCATTGAAAATTTTCATTACAAAAATAAGGTAACAATTATTGTTCAATAAATCCTCTGAAATTGGTAGGTGATGAAAACAACTCCTACGAAAATATTACATGAATGATATAAACATTTCATCATCAACCATGATGATACACATAATCTTACCTTCTCTCTAGGTGATTAATGTCATACTGAAACATAATTGGGACCTCAATACCCCTATAATATTTTCTATATGAATAATGTAAATTTAGGATTTCCGTAAGAGATAATGGATGAGGGTACCCAATGTATCTACAGAATCTCATCAATTTATAGATTTACTAATCTTTAGAAAAAACCCTACAGTCAAGTAGAATAATGTAACTTAATTTGGATAGTTGGTCAAATATTAACCATAAAATACCATTACCTTCAACTATTATGGATTTTTATGCACAAATATATAAAAATATAATCCCACATACACTCTTTAATAGTGAGGGGTTTGATCAAACCTTTGGGAACATAGAACCTTGGAATCACTTTAGGATAGGTTAGAAACCAAGGATTGATGTCCATGATAATTTTGATTGTGTCTGGCCACTATAAAAAATAATTGAGATCCTGGTGAATCATAATTATTTTTTGATTTGTCAACCACAGGGTGGTTTGAGAATCCATTAGTAAATACTCATACATCGTTGTAGAAAATATTATCATCCCCTAGAATATTTGGATATGATATTTTCCTTCACTAAATCCATCAATATTATCTCTAGAGAAAATATGATCTCGTAGAATCTCCAAACCAGTATCACCAAGTTGTTCCTTAATAACACATTCTAGAAGTTTAGGAGTTAACACCATTTATTTATCACACAAAAATATTCCACCACCAGTGAAATATGAACATAATTATGATACTACAACAACACAAATTCCATATATTAATTGTTACACTTATTTGAAATGGAATATTATATAACAATCCCCTTAAATAGAGAATATAAAATTCCCAAGTCATATTCCCATTGAAATTTCATTAATCACATTTCATTATAATAATGTTACCTCTATTAAAATATTTACATTATGATTTTTTTATCTATGAAGTGTAACACCCCGAGATTTTATGAGATGTATTATTTTTAATTTATTTTACATCTTGTGGTGTATGATACAAAATGATTATCATGTGATATATGCCACACCATATTATGTTTCAGTATACGCAACACTATTCTTGGATCGTGTTACACTAAATTTCAATTTCGTTTGATAGAAGTTATTCTACGCAATATTGAGTGTGTATATATGTATATATATATTCAATGTATAAATGAAATATGTTTGGATTCTATTATACACAACAACTAAGAAATCTTTCACTACACGCAACCCTGACTTGGCATGCATTACACGCAATCGTGACCTTCCTCGATAGCGTGTGTTGTAGGCAATACTGGGTTTCACTAAACAAAGATATGTTATATAAACTAGCCGTTATTAATATTAATACCCACATTTTGAAATTTTATAAATTTTTTCTTTCAAAATTATCATCATTTTTGGATTCGGAATATCGAAATTATCCTAGGGTGATGTTTTGGTATATTTCTGAAAACTTTCAATTTTTGATGAATAGTGAAAAACATCTAGTTGTAGTTTAAAACCGAATTTTTTATTTAACAAATTTTTTATTTTATTTTTATTTATTTTAGCTCAAAATTGATATATAATACATATATAAGATCAATTTAATTCATTGAAGTCATTTTATAATAATTTTAGATATATGAAAATTTTATTGAACTTTTCATCGTCTTTTACCCACCTCCTGGGAGAATTTGAAAATTCACATAAAACATAATTTTACTGCTTCTGTGAGTGGAATTTCAGAAATCCAAGAGACATGAATAATATCAAGGAGTAAAATGTGGTTCAATAAGATAAAAATAATTTTTGGTGAATAGTAAATTTTTATTTTTATTTACCACGGATAGAATTAAATAGTATAATTAAGGTATTCACATGATTAGAATATGTTCAACAAGATATATCATATGATATATGGGGGATAAATGATGGTATTCACTCGCTTATTAGGTGACCTTTCCAGTAATCATTTTATTTATACTATGAGCTTGGACCGAAGTATTTTGGATTAGCCTAAAGATTTGAATGAATTATGTTAGACATAAGATCGTATTTTTTAAGGCTAGAACTTTTTTTTCGATATAATTTCTATAATGTTATAATAATTTAGTTTTAGAAAAATGAAAACCTGTAGGACAGGCGACAACCCGTCACGTCAGATAAGGCTGTGAGAATCAAACCCACAACCGAAGTGCGATAAGCCTTTATCACCTACCACTAGCCTACAGGAAATCCCTAGTCTGTAGAAACTAGGTTTATTATATTAATCGGTATGATATATAAAGTATAAGTCCAATCTCACTATAGATGGACTTATGTATATTTAATAACATTTTCTATCATTTTTTTGAGACAGATGGAATGACCTATCATTCTATCGCTTGATCTACTAACACTTCACAAAAGACAAATTCAACTTCATTTTTTTTAAGAGATGAAGTGGAAATTGTTCAATGCACAAACAACAGTAAGATTGTACCAAAATCAAGTAAATATTTCTTTTAATTTAAAAATTCTTCAAATTTATGGAAATGATCTTGAAAAAAATTGTTGTCCTAGTGTCCATATATCCGATGAATCAGATAGTACCTTAAATCATCACAAATTTATGGCTTTTTGATTGTTGGCATTTTCAGAGCCATGTCCTCTACCACTCTCTTTCAGAACATGATGGTTAAATTTCTTTTCCATATCCACATTTTCACCTATGTTCTCTTATGTAGAAACCCAGTGATGAGTTTATTTGGGTATCCTTTATTTTTCATACTTCACTTTTTAAAATTATGTTTTAGTGTTTATTTTTACGATGTGGGTTTCTATGTAAGAAACTTTCAAGTAGTAATCCATTTATAACCCAGACGATTTTCGAGGTTGAAATTCATTTTAAGGGGGTAGAATGTAACACCCTGAGATTTTTTGAGATGTATTATTTTTAATTTATTTGATGTCTTGTGGTGTATTATACACTATGATTATCGTGCGCTATACACAACACCGTGTTAGCTTGCAGTATATGCAACACTATTCTTGGATCGTGTTACACAAAATTTTAATTTCGAATGATAGAATTTATTCTACGTAACACTGAGTGTATATATATATTCAATGTATAAATGAAATATGTTTGGATTATATTATACAAAACAACTAATGAATCTTTCACTACACGCAACCCTATCTTGGCTTTCATTACACGCAATCGCGACCTTCCTCAATAGCGTGTGTTGTAAGCAATTTCGGGTTTCAGTAAAAAACGATATGTTATATAAACTAGCCGTTATGAATATTAATACCAATGTTTTGAAATTTTTGAAATTATTTTATTCAATATGGACTTCATTTTTGGATTTAGAATATCGAAATTATCCTAGGGTGAATTATTGGAATTTTTTTGAAAACATTCATTTTTTGATGAATAGTGAAAAACACCGAGTTATAGTTTAAGACCAAATTTTTTATTTAATTTTTTTTTATTTTATTTAAATATTTTTTAGGTCAAAATTAATATATAATACCTATATATGTTCAATGTAATTCATTGGAGTCATTTTATAATAATTTTAGATATATAAAAATTTTATTGAACTTTTCACCGTCTTTTACCCACCTCTTAAGAGAATTTGAAAATTTACATAAAACATAATTTTACCGCTTCTGTGAGTGGAATTTTGAAAATCCGAGAGACACGGTTAATATCAAGGAGTAAAATATTGTTTAATAAGATAAAAAGAATTTTTTGTGAATAGTAACTTTATACTTTGATTTACCACTGTTAAAAATAAATAGGGTAATTAAGGGTAAAAATGTTATTATTATTACACTAACACATGTCCTAATTCTATTGGATATGTGTAATTCGACCAAAAATAACCATTGTAATATAATATGTCCATTTATGTCAACTTGGATTATATTAGGACATTTATTATTAATTTATATTAAGAAGGGTTAAAATAGTTAAAATCAATGTTTAATAACTAAATAATTTTTAATATAATGTTATACATAAGATAAATTCTACTATAAATATTTCTACGAATGATAAAAATATTTCCTACATAATGGTATTTTATTTATAATTTTTAGACATTAAATAATTTTAATTTATTTTTGACACAATGAGGATGCAGTAATTACCTTATTAACGAAATATTAAAATAATTTATGTTATAAGTACCCAAATAAATTTAATTTGAGAATTTTTATTAATTACACTAATTTTATAGGTTTATATGATATGTTAGTATTTATTAAATTAACATTTTTCAAACTAATAATGTTGTTATTATTTTGACAAAAATAAATTACCAAAACTGTGTCAAAATTGACATAAAATAGTTTTTAAAACAAATATTATTTTACTAATTGTTATTATATTCCTAAAAATATAAGGTTCGGAAAAATGACTTTTATAAGTTTATATATAATAATAATGAACCACTTGGGGTTCTTTTGAATTGTTATTGTAATTTTATTAACCATATTGTGTAAGAAAACAGGAAGACATAGTAAAAGTTAAATTATTTAACTTAGAGTAAAATATAAATGATAAGGTTAAAATAGTAATATAAACATGTGTAAAACCAATTGGTTTAGATTATTTCTACCAATCCCCACATTATCTTATATATAAATCAATTTTAAGCTATTATAAACCAAATATGAATTTATTATAAAATAATACTTTTAGTTTTTCTAATGGTGCCCCTCTCCTCCATTATAAAAAGGGAACCCCTTCCCTCTTCTCTTCACACGCTTTTGAGCCTTGAAGCTCATCAAAACCCTGCCAATTCCTTTTCTAAACCTCTCTAGTAATATCATATAGGATCTGGACTTTTGAAAAGACAAAATCTAGTGCCCTAAGAAAAATCCTAAAAGAGGTGCGTCGAAGAAGAGGTAATCTCTTCTACTGATTCTTTCAAGTTTCTTTCTTCTTCAACTTCTTCACTATTTGTTTCATCATAACATAATTAAATAAGTATCACTAATATACTTATATGTTATTATAAATATGAAACAACCCTATTTCACCTTCAATCCGTCCTACGAAAAATGAAATCACCGCGCGTGTGTACGTACGGAATACTGTCTCCACACCGTGGAGTATTCTATTTTTCCATCGTCGCCTTACATGGATGGGTATAACGGTGTAAAGAATAAATATATATAGTTATTATATCATCATACTGATTCTGATATATTATATCATCCACCCCAATTCAATTCAATAAATATGTGAACTATATCATCGCTCGTGCGTACGTACGGATTACCGTCTCCACGACACGATGAGATTCATTCTTCATGTTAACCACTCAAAAATGATTATAAAGTATATATAATGAATAATAATGAAATATATGACATAATAAGGATACTGGATTTATATATATATATATTTATATGTCATCAACATACTTCCATTCAAGTCAATAATGAAAAGAAAACAGCTTTCATGTGTACGCACGGCCTACCGTCTCCATGAACGGTGTATTTCATTTCATTTATCTATCTATTATATATATATATACTGAATATATATGATATATACATAATTATTTAAATTTTGGAAGTAATTAAATAGTGATATAAGTAATAATAATATCATTGACATCAAGTCCAAACACGTACGATAAACAAAACGATTTTACCCAAAACGCTGATTTAACTTGTAATTTAAAAAAGACCGGGTAATATAAAGTCATAAGTGAACCATATATGATATCATAAAAATTAATATGATTATATAATAAGCTAGTGAAATTATTGAAATCATTATATAGGAGGTTCGGATAATTATGAAGCATATCGGACCTAAGGTAATGGATAATTTTTCCAATCTCGTTTTTATCTGAGATTTTCTATTCGTATGTATTTACTGGGGTTATATATATCATCCTTGTCACTATTTTCTAAAAATTGATTCATGTATGTTTAATGTCCTTATTAACCATTTTTTAGACTTTTAATACATGGTATGTGAGGAATCTTTATTTTCTTTACCATATGAGGTACTTTTTGACTTTTCCGGAAAAAGTACGAGATGAATGTTTTTTTAACTTATACAGCATGAACGGATTTTTATGGTTTTATAATGCCTTATTTTCATTAAGATTATCTACAATATTTATTGACTATTTTCAACAAAATCATTTTTTTTTAATTTCATATAATTTTGTGAAAAGAAAATGATTTTGAAGAAGAAAGGATATTTTCCCCAAGAATCCATTTAATGTGTTTTATCAAAACCATTTCCATCTATGATGACATTATTTCATATGTGTATGTTTCAATAATAATGTCTCTATGATTTAAATTGTTCCACTTTTCTTATGATGAAATGATAACCATTTGTTTTATATGGATTATGTTATGATGGGATGATGTTTATGAAACCCATTTTAATTATTTGGGTGATGATGAATTGTTTAGGTTTATGTTGTGGCACATGTAAGAATGATTTCACTATGAGATGGGTGGGAGATATTTCTCCCTCCAATACATAGGTTAAAGATTTATATCTCATGAGATAAACATGGCTAGAACGGTATGTTAATATGGTTCAGTAATATAGGACTGGAAAGAGGAGTGAAATTGATTTAGAAAGGGACTTTGTCCACTATGAAGGTCTTGGCACCAATGCCTTGGATACTATTGAAATCATATAATGTGCCAAATGGTTAAAAAACATTCATGTTTTATTCCCATTATAATTTATCATGGTTGATGTATCTATGACCTATATACTGCTATGTTTTTTTCATTGCTCAATATTTTGATGTTAATCATTATGTTCATGTTATGGTTAGTTTTATTCTCTCCATGCTTACCCTTACTGAGAATTTCAGCACACACTTTATATGTTTTCTTTTCCAAGGATATAAAGTAATGATTTATGTAATAAAACCAAAGGGGGAGATCATTATGGGAGATTTTGAAGATCTTTCACAACGAATAGAAGATTTTGTTCCGAGATTCCAAAGACACTAAACTATTACGATCCTTGAGTGTTGGTTTTTTGTTATGTATTAAGTATTCTGCAAAAGTAATGTAATGTCCATGTATGTCAAGTTTGGGGTCTCTACAGTTGGTATTAGAGGAAACTTTTAGTCATCCTTTGGAAACTAGGATGCGATAACTTTAGTTAGATCCCTATAGATATTTGTAAGGCATGTCTAGTGATGTCCCTAAGGTTAAGTATACATATAGGTTATATTCCAAGAATTATGGTAATGATCATAGAATTAAACCTAAGATGATAAATATTGAAGGTAATCTCCCTTTATTATATTGTTTTCCTAGAATTATTTTTTCCTCTCACACTGTTCTTTTTGGGTTTTAGAAAATGGCCGAAAACAGGAAGATTCATGATAATGGAGGATATGATAGACAATGGAATGATATTCTTGATGAGAAACCAACTATAACGGGATTTGGAATTCAAGACATCATTATTATGCCTAATCAACAATCTCACAATATGATCAATAGTCTCAACTTTGGTAAGTATCCTGACTCATCGAATAAGAGAAATATGGAGTTTTATGATGATCATAGAGGAAAGAAAGTTCAATTTCCCTCATAAAAAATAATGTTGGAAGAGGCATCAAGGAGAATATTTCAAAAGAAATGGTAGGTTCATTGGGTGTGGAAATGAAGGACACAAAGCCAGTAAGTGAAAAGGAAAAGGTTCAGTTAACACCATGTACAAGGATTATGGTATTTCTATGACATCAACAACGATTAAATGTTTTAAATGTGGAAAGTACGGGCATTATGAAAACCAATGCCCTAAGGGAATGTCTCATGAAGAGAATCAGCATGGTCGTATGGGTAGTATTTAGGTTGATGATGATGAAGTGACTAAAAATGATATGTGAGATGAAAGAATTGTTCAAGATCTGTCAATGGTTTATGAAGGTAGTGGAATGATTACATGTTTATCAAGAGTAATATTGTATATGTAATCTCAGGGTACTATGGAATAATGAGACATTTAAGGATTGTTACACTATTGTTTTTTTATGTTTTTGAAAGTATATTTTGAATGGTACCGGTAACCATGAAATGTTATTCAACTATTTTTGGAAAGAACCTAATTTGCGCATAAATAAGTGATAAGGAGATAATGAAATGTTTGATAGTATTAATGAGATCTTGATTGATATATGGAAAAAGTGATATCATGGTTTGAGTATATATAATTTTTTGGATTTTGTTATGTGGAAAGAGATACATTTTGACAGCATTCATGTTTCCACTATTGTTCTATGGTAATTTAAGTTTTTAGAGAATATATTATTAAGGTATTCACATGTTTGGAATGCGATCAACAAGATATATCTCATGATATATGGGGGATATATGATGGTATTCACTTTCTTATTATGTGACCTTTCCAGTAATCATTTTCTTTATACTATGAGCTTGGACCGATGTATTTTGGATAAGCATAATGATTTGAATGAATTGATATACACATGAGATTTTATTTTTTAAGGCTAAAACATTTTTTCGATATAATTTCTGTAATGTTATAATAATGTAGTTTTACTAAAAGGAGAACATGCAGGATGGGAGACAACCCATCATGTCAGACAAGGCTGTGGGAATCAAACCCACAACTGAAGTGTGATAGGCCTTTATCACCTACCACTGGCCTACAGGAATTCCCAAGTTAGATAAAACTAGTTTTATTATATTAAGCTATTTGATATATGAAGTATAAGTCAAATCTCAATATAGATGGACTTAGGTATTTTTAATAACTTTTTCTATCCTTTTATTTGAGATAGATGGAATGACCTATCATTCTATCGTATGATCTTCAAACACTTCACAAAATAAAAATTCAACTTCATTTCTTTAATAGATGAAGTGGAAATTGTTCATGGAACAAACAACAGTAAGATTGTACCAAAATCAAGTAAATATTTCTTTTAATTCAAAATTTATTCAAATTTAGGGAATTGATCATGAAAAAAAGTTGTCCTAGTGTCCTTATATCCGATGAATCAGATGGTACCTTTAATCATCAACAATTTATAGCTTTGTGATTGTTGGATTTTTCATATCCATGTCCTCTACCACTCTCTAACAGAACATGATGGTTAGATTTCTCTTCCATGTCTATATTTTCACTTATGTTCTCCTATGTGGAAACCCTGTGATGAGTTAATTTGGGTAACCATTATGTTTCATAATTCACTTTTTAAAAATAAGTTTTAGTGTTCCTTTTTAAGATGTGGGTTTCTATGAAAGAAACTTTCGAGTAGTAAACCATTTATAACCCTGGAGAATTTTGAGGGTGAAATTCATTTTTAGGGGGGTAGAATGTAACACCTCGAGATTTTATGAGAAGTATTATTTTTAATTTATTTGATGTCTTGTGGTGTATGTTACACTAATATTGTCATGACCCCCTCCCCCCAAAGTGTGCCCCTCCTAGGCTTGCAATGTGAAAAGGGAGATAATGACCCCCCAGTCCTGCCTCAAGTAGGCCCCGGGTTGGCAACTAGAACCGAGGGTATAATAAACACACAAATGGGAGGCATTACACTATAAGAGAACACATGCGGAAGAGAGAGATAAGATAGACACCAACTAACTCAAACTCATAACTAAAGTATAATAGAAAACCCAAATTGCATATGTAATGTAATGTAAAATTATAACAACCGAAAAGGGAAAACTACAATTACCCAAAAGAAAGTAAATGTGCAGCAATCACAATCCCGAACAGATCCTGCAACCACAAGCTAGTAGTAACCAGCCTGATCTCCAACCTACTCCAAGTGACCTGAAAAATAGTTTATATATACATAGGGTGAGTATAATAGCATACTCAGTAGGATCCTCCCCGATGCCTCTCATGCAAAAGTAAGGAAAGCATGCTAAAGCACAGTAAACAACAGTGAAACTAACTCCTCACCTAATAGGTATACTATGTTCCCAACCTCACCATGGATAGTCTATCCAAGTAACACATACAAGAATATAGCATATAGTGAAGAATATCAAGGGTACCCCACTACTACTTCCCCACTGTTTTTCATCTTTTCCTCAATTACATGCATCATGTGCATCTCTCTCCATAGGCTTACCCCTATAAATTTGGGCTAAGCTTAACAATCTGCACCACGTGCACCACAAAGGCTTCCCCACAGACACCTGGGCTAAGCACCACACCATCCTCACAACCAAAAGTATACAGGTAGGTTTCGATATCCACCACAACCCACCTAATGTGTATCATACGTCGGGTATTGTACCTCAAAACATTACAGCACATACACCGCGTAAGGATCCTCATGCCATAATAGCCTATACACGTTACTCCAATACTATTCAATAGGATACTACATCTAGTATATATGTGTGGAAATAACACAAGCTATTACATCCCTCTATACACATATATGGGTAAAACTACCTGTTGTGCCATTGACACTAGTATCTACCAATAGAAGAGAGCGGCGTCAAAGAGGGTTGTCATCCATTCACCCTCCCATCTGAATGTTGTGGAAAACACCCCCCAGGGCTCAGAATCGTCGGGGTGTCAGTTTCCCCTACCGATAGGTGGAGTAGCGTATAGAAGCATAAAATGTATAGAATATATATAACTGACAACCACACTATGGGCATAACCTAGTCTTAGCCTCAACTGCAGCTAATGTCTCTCGGACTCCGGGCTGCTATTTCTAAGACTAGGAATCCTATAAGTACACAACTAGTTAAAGAACATCATTAGGTTACTTCATTCCCTTTTTCATCAATTCCACTTTATGTTAATTACTTCTTTTCAAAATAATTAACCATGAACAAAAACTACATTTAATCTTTCTTGGCATCACATTGAAAATTTACTGTTCCATTAAAGTTACGAAATCGCCATTAAATACGAGCATCTCCATCCCCATGGATTATCACCATTTAATCAAAAATTCATTTTAGAATTACATTCCCACATTCCTAGGCATTCTAGAAAATAACCATTTGCTACTAAACCTAAGGGGTCTCAACACGGCGAGTAGATATACTACCCGTCTAGTCTTTTCCACCTATAGCAATAGAGTAGGTCCATTCTCCCTCGAGAGGCTAAACACGGAAACCACGTGGCATACCATGTGCATCTTTTCCCTATTAGGAAGAAGGGTAAGCAAAACTAGCTTCCTTGAGTAGTTGAGAAGAGTAAAGAAGATAAACAACCAAGGATTACCAACATCCAATAATCACAACCATCCCATTCCATCATCCACAGTGTCCTCCCTACACCCACATGCATAAACCGATGCATCTCATCACTTTAGGAATCATCCACTAACACACCCATGAGGCCTCCCTGCCTCAACATTCCACAAGACCCCTCCAGGGTCACATCACAACCCCATATATCACAGCACCCCTTCCAGGGTCACAGCATAGCACAAGCAGCAGGAAAAAAATCATTACAATAAATGGGCTCTTGGCCCTTTAACAAGGCATCCGGCCTTCAAACAACAAACACCAAAAATCACATAAAAAGGAATCCGAGCCCTAATTCACAACAATAGGGTAACTCCAAACCCTTTAGGGAATCGAATAAATCATGTTCATAAATCCATCTTGAATTAACATATTCAATTCATTGGTTCCAACATAATGAACCAAAAAAGTAAGCAATCACAAGGATAAAACATGCTTACTATCCCAACTTAATCAGTATCAAATTACCACAAGAACCAGATTCTTTTTCATGCCTCTTTATTATTAGACAATTAATTATTAATTAATTACAGTTTTACCTTTTTTATCAAATTCATCAATAATAACATGCTAACAAGCATGGCATAGATATCACACTATCTAGAAAACATGAGACAACAACATGTGTTCATTGTAATTTCTTAATCCAGTTCAAGTATTTAATTAGGTCAATTTCATTGTGATCCAAGGGATAAATCATGATATCTCTACAATTTCACATGAACTATAAGGCCCCAGCCTTAATCCTTACTTAATCTTGAGTTATTACAAGAGTACACATTGAGGATCTTTTTAGGTTTAGAGTTTTACAGAATTAGATCAAGAAACTTGCATTACATTCCACATTTAAAAAATTGGTAACATAAAAGATAGTATTCATTCTTCCCATCAACGGAAACATATTTAAAATATAACACGGATTCTTTCTTGACACATCCTTGACACTATCATCACATCATGTACCTTTCCCTTGACCTGTGAAAAACATTTCAAAAACATGTGATGAGCATAAAAAGCTCAGTAAGAGTTATAAAAATATGGAAATGAAACATGAGTTCATATATACATTAGAATGAAATCACACTTTACCCATAAAACATAGGCATATCAAATCATGAATAAATAATAGAAAACATAAGACATAAAGGTAACTTGAGGCATTGATAACATTCTTACGTAGGGAGTAACCCTCTTGGTTACGTTTGGATTACCCATCACAGTATATTCCCTAAATCTCTTCGGAGAAACCTTAACGTTTCACTCATTCACGTTACCCAATGCATTGGAGAGCTATATCGGGCTCACCCACCCTTGGTTTATCACGGAACCACCCGTTTTCATAACAATGCCCAAGAACCATAACATAAATGTGTCACATAAAACATTCATAAAGGAAACATAACATTTCCACATTTCAATCACAATATTACATTTAGTATATTGAAATAATGAATCCATTCAAAAAGAAACCATTTCAAAAACCATTTAAAAATTTTAATAAAGGGATTTTTGAATCAAAGTGTCCCATACCACCTTGAAGCTTAAAATTTTAAACCATTAATATCCATATAAATAAATCCTTAAAACCATTTTGAAAACATGGATATTAATAAAAACAAATAATTAAAACATTTAAAATGATATTTTGGTTAATGGGGTTTTAACAAAATTAGAGACACTTGAATACAATAATTGAGGAATAACATTTAGTCATAACTTTATAATATCATGAGAATAAATGGATTCATGATATAATACTCCAAAGGACAGTATATACACCATATAAGAGTGAATTGGTGCATAACAACAATGAACCCTCAATAGAAATGTCAAATGTGATGAAATCCCTTATAAAGAAGGTATCCTTAAATTAAGGACAAATCCATCTCAAAAATATGTGTGACAAATATAAATACACCCAATATAAGTGGATATTAAGTGTAAAACAATAAAAGTTCATTCACACATATTCAATGGATGAAATATTCAATGACTACATGTTGAACCCAAAGAAATCGAAATTGGTTTAAAAAGTTCCCTTGACAGCCTAACGGCATCACATCAAAATGAGTTGATGAGAGATTAAAAGTGTATCTCATCACTTGGACATAAAATTTAAATCAATAAGGATATATGAGAACATATCCCAACATTACAATATGTAAATTAAAAGACCCAACAAAAGAAGTCTTTTAAAAAAGAGGAGGGTGAAAGGTTCCCTTACCGACTTGGGTATGTTTCAAAACATACACCCCATGAAAGAAGGACAATAGATCATTGATGTAAATACTCATAAACGAAAGTATATTACACAAAGTGTATAATAATGGGCAGTACATACACCACTCAATGGAATTTGTGGAAAATGTAGCATAAATCTCACGGGAATAAAAGTGAGATGAAAAATCCCTTACGAAAACTCGGCAGCCTAACAGCGCCACATAAAACATCCGAATATGGATTGATGGGATCAAATAGGGTATCTCATCACATTAAAATAAAATGTAAAGAAAGAGGAATATAAAATAACATCCCCCAACATTACAAAGAGGAGCTTAAAAGAAGTGACATAAAGGAGAGTACTTAAAAATAAAGAGAGAGGTTAGATCTCTTACGAAAGTTCGGCAGCCTAACGGCACCACTCAAAACATCCAAAATGGATTGATGAGATAGAATAGGGTCTCTCATCACATGAACATAAAAATTACAGTAATTGTAATATAAAATATCATCCCAATTACAAGAAAGATGAGCTTTAAAAGGAATGACATAAATGTGTGTACTTAAAAAGAAAGAGAGGAGTAGGATCCCTTACCTCGGGTCCGACATTACTCGATCGTTCCTTAATCACCTGAATAATAAACTTGAGTTAATTTCTACTTCCTTAAGAACCCTTTTCAAGTTCATTATTCCTTTCATATCACTTATTACCATGTCATAAACATTATGTAATCATTTAAGTTAATAATATTTGTTTTGCCGATTTTTGGTTCTTAAGTCGAAAGTGGACTTCTTACAATTACATGTTGTTCATGTGGCCAAATGTTTATTATATACAGAATTGTATTCATGATGTAGATATCATATATGTCATATATATCTACTACATGCATGCATTTATAACATTACATAATCATTTAGAGGTAAGAAATGAAATGCACCTTTCATGGAGATGGTAAGCCGTACGTACGCATGAACGCTACTTTCATTTTTATTTCGTATTTTATAGAATGGAATAATAATGATATAAAGGTATATTATAATTATAGTATAATATCATATATAATATCATAGTTCCATACTTTATACGTCCCACATATGGTATTTAACGAATCAAATCACTTTGAGGGGGCGGTAGTCCGCACTTCCTTAAATGAAGATATCACGTTTACCCATAATGGAAACCATAAAGGTATGTATAAAAATGAAAAAAAAACAGAACCTTAAGTAAAAAATAAACATATTATATATCATATATGAAAATAGTGACATCATAATGGCCACCATTGAAGGTGTTAAATGAGTATTGAACAATCATCGTTTCGGGAGGCAGAATTTCTCCATGCACGGAAACCGTATGTTCTTTAACCATTTAATGTAGTTGTGTGATAGTGTAGCTCGAATAAATCTTATAAAAACATACTAGTATATTTAAGATACTGGTTTTGTTACAAAAGAAGTAAATAAAAATAGTTTAGGGGGTTGGAGAAGAAAAATAAAACAAATGAACATGAGAGAATGAATTACCTTTAAAAGTCTACCTCCTTTTGATTTGAGCCTAAAGGCTTCCTTTGAAAGGATTCTGACCAAATTGAATCCTCTAGGATTAGGAGAGGGATGTGGAGAGAGTAAATGGGCAGGGGTTGGCCGAGCCAAAGGCTTGAGGAGTGTGTGAAAAGAGGTAGAGGTGGGGGCCTTTTATAAGAGGAGAGGAGGGGCACTTTTGGAAAGTAAGAAATATTACTTTATTTGAAAATGTGTTCCGGTTTTAAAAGGTCCCACATTGATATAATTCGTGGATTAGGTGATACGGGTTCTAAATCCACCCATACAATAATTTTTGGACATGTGTAGGTCATAGAGTTTACATTATCTTCTCATTTTATTTAAATCGTCAGATAATGATTTCATCGCTGCATCATTATGAGGTCATAAATAATTTATTTTATTTGATGTCTAAAAATTATGAAAAAATTACTATGATGTAGGAAATATTTTTATCTTTCCAATTAATATTTATAATAAAAAATATGACTTGTATAACCCCACTTAACAATTGTTTTAGTAAAACATATCACGTTTGTGTCATTTTTTACTTTTACATTAAATAAAATGTTATTTATGTCATTTCCCAACCAAAGTAACTCCATGGGGTCCCCAAGTTTACCCATGGCTTGTCTGGGTCGGCCATTACACATCCAATGAGGTTAGGACATGTTTCATGTTCATTTCATATTATTAAAACATTATTTTTACCTTAAACTACACTAATTACCTCTAATCGCGATTAAAAACTTAATAAGTTACTATTCACCAAAATATTATTTTTATCCCATTGAACCACATTTTACTTCTTAATGAAAACCATATCTGTCGGATTTTTGAAATTCAAAACACAAAGATGGCAAAATTTCATTTAAACGGAAAAATCAGTTTTTATAAGTACCACTTAGTGGTGTCACTATTCATCAAAAATTGATGTTTTTCAGAAAAATACCAAAAATTCTCCCTAAGCTATATTTGATATTACAAATTCAAAAATGAAGTCTATTTTACAAAATTAAAAACATATAAGTCACATTAATTAATTTAATAATTAATTCCCGCTGTCAGAGCAAATAGCGTGTTTTTATGAAACAATCAGTATCAAAAGATTTACACTGGTTTATGTCTGATTTCAAAATGAAATTAATTCCAACTACCACTATTGGATTTAATGGTAAAAATATATTCTAATTTCACTTTAAAACCAATTCAAAAGATAATATAATCATATAAATAAATTAGATTAAAAAGAGGTTTTGAATTAAAATACAACATTGTACACTATTCATTTAAAAAATGAACTTTATCGGAAAGATACCAAAAATTTACACAAAGTAAATTTTGATGTCACGATTATTAATAAGAGTTTTATTTGGTCCAAAATAATGTTTAATAGTGAAAAAAACTATATTTAATGATGGTTCAACATCAAAAGGTGATAAGTGAACCTTTAGTGAAAACTAGGGCATATACGCCTAAAATTGAATTCTTTCCGTATTTTAAGCCTCTATCCTTTTTTGGATAAATGTAAAAACATTTAAAAACATATATAATCATATTTTAGTTATTTCTATCCATTCCCGCCATTACAATGGCTACATGTTAACTACCATTTAAAATAATATTATTTTATTATTAGAGTGCAACGTAAGATTCCCAAGAAACTCATTGTTGCGTGTTGGGTACGCCATCGAGCATAGCGTCCCCTTTAAAGTCATATCAATATTTTATTCACAAATATGGATAAATATGAAAATATCATATTCTTTATTTACCTGGGGTGTTACATCCTTCCTCCCTTTTGGGAATTGCGTCCTCACAATTTTTAAAATTGAGCTTGGAAACATCCGTGAAAGTCCCACATCGGAACAAGCGTCAGTAAAACAATCACTTTAAAATAAAGAAAGATAAGCACAGAGGTCACCCGAGTTAACCCATACTATGATTCCAAGTATGAAAATATGGACATGGAGGAAAAAACAAAGGGTCATGTTCTGATGGAGAGTGATAGAAAACATGTTTAGGAGAAAGGTAACCACAAGAAAATCACTAACATGTGATGGGTTAATCGGTATTCGATTCCCCAGTAGGAAAATTTAATTGACAACATTTTTGTTTTAAGTTACTTTTTATTGAGGAATTTATTCATAAGGAAACATAATCACTTATCATGTTGACTTTCAAATTTTACTAGATTCCTTAATCAAACTCATATTTTTTCCAAAAGACGAGTATTTAGGGAGACTTGTTCGCATTAAGAGTACTATAATCAACTTCTAGAGAATCACCTAATCCAAAAAAGAGAACTATATACATCCCATGCCTTTAGGCTTTATCCAAAACCAAAACCAAAAAGGTTAGTACATGGTCAGATAATTTAGAAAAGGATAACCCATTAAAAAGAAAATCCATGCTTAATCTCCAAAATTTCTCCAACAAAACCCAAAGTTCAACGAGGACCATCCGATAAACAATTTTTCCATAAAATTATTCAAAGTAAACTAATATAAGATTGAAACCCAAATATTTGAAGGATTTAGCCACATAGTCTTCCAAGTTAAATCGTAACATTTATCTCCAAACAACATCAGTTGCTCCTAAAGTCTCGTATTGAAAATTAATTAACCTAATCACATATCCTCTATGATAGGTTAATCATTTTCATAAATAACCCAAAATCAACTTACTCTTAAAAAAATCCGTCAAACTAACCAGGGACTTCACGTTCCATTGGTAGGCGATAAATACCAGTTGCACTTTGATTGTGTGTTTGATTCCCGTAGCATTGTCCGACGCGACGGGTAGTCACACGGTCTACGTGTTGTCCTTTTTCCAAAACTATATAATTCTCAAATCATTCCCCAAAAAGGGATAAAATCATCAAAAATAACCATAACATAATTTAACCTCAATTTTATCTCATTCATTTCACTCCAATCATAACATATAGTAACCCATAATTACCTCAAAAGTAAGGATCATATAAACCCAAAAGGTTATTTATAACTATGTCCAAAAAAGAAAAGATAACTATTACTTGAATAAAATTTTCCTATATTAAACATCAGGGTTACACATAATATAAAGTCTTCTAATGTAACCCCATCATCAAAAGAGACGTAATACTCTTAAGAATTTCACCATAACTCTTGAAGCCCTTATATGATGACATCTTACTCATTCAACATTTTTCATGATCCATTATCCATTCCTTTCCAACTTATTTCGAAATACCTCTTTCCTACAAACAAAATCATGAATCATATCCTAAGATTCCAAAATAGGAAAACAATAGTCATGAAATAGTACATACCTTTGATTGGTCATTGTCATTTTCTTCATCCTCAATCGGAATGGCATTAGGTATTGGTAACGAATATTGGTATGCTCTTGGTGACCCCATTCACGAAACTTCTTCATAGGACATGTGTTTTCATAATGACCATGCACACCACATTTAAAACATTCAATTGATCCCTCAGAAAGAACTTCTTTCCCTTTCCTCGAGTCAACCAGATGCTTCCTTTTTCCATGGAAGGTTCTTGCCTTATGACCTTCATTTCCACATCTATAGCATATTTCTATCCCTTTGAAACATTTTCCTAGGTGTTTCTTTCCACATCTTTGACACATAGGTTTTTGAACACACTTACCTTTATGATTATTACCTGTACTTCCTTATGGATTTGTTTCTTGCATATATGATGCCTTAGAGAAATCTCCAAGGTTTAGGTGGTCAATCATGGCTCCAGATAGTTGGTTGATGATAATCACAAGTGTTCTCATTGCAGCTCCCATATCATTCAGTTGCTTGCTCAAAAAACTGTCACAGTTTCCTTCACATCCACTGTTACTTTGGTGCCTGCTAGATCCAGCCATTTACTAAAACAAAAAAGGTCAGTGTGAGTATATCAACAAAACCATCATGTACTAATGAGTAAGATAAACACTAAGATATACTCACTTTTTCAATTTATCTAAAACTAGGACTCTATCTGAAATCCTAACCATTATGGTAATGTCACTTATGCTTAAAGAATACCCTAACCTATAAAGTTATCTAAACCGACCATTGATACCAACTATAAGGCCCCAACCTTAAACCTTACTTAATCTTGAGTTATTACAAGATTACACATTGAGGATCTTTTCAAGTTTAGAGTTTTGGAGAATTAGATCATGAAACTTGCATTACATTCCACATTTAAACAAAGTGGTTACATAATAGACAGTATTCATTTTTCCCATCAACGGAAACTTATTTAAAATATAACATGGATTCTTTCTTGACACATCCTTGACACTATCATCACATCATGTACCTTTCCCTTGACCTGTGAAAAACATTTCAAAAACATGGGATGAGCATAAAAATCTCAGTAAGAGTTATAAAAATATGGAAAGGAAACATGAGTTCATATATACATTAGAATGAAATCACACTTTACCCATAAAACATAGGCATATCAAATCATGAATAAATCATAGAAAACATAAGACATAAAGGTAACTTGAGGCATTCATAACATTCTTACTTAGGGAGTAACCCTCTTGGTTACATTTGGAATACCCATCACAGTATATTCCCTAAATCTCTTCGGAGAAACCTTAATGTTTCACTCCTTTGCGTTACCCAATGCATTGGAGAGCTATATCGGGGTCACCCGCCCTTTTGTTTATCACAGAACCACCCGTTTTCATAACAATGCCCAAGAACCATAACATAAATGTGTCACATAAAACATGCATAAAGGAAACATAAAATTTCCACATTTCAATCACAATATAACATTTATTATATTTAAATAATGAATCCATTCAAAAAGAAACCATTTCCAAAACCATTTAAAAAATTTAATAAAGTGATTTTTGAATCAAAGTGTCCCATACCACCTTGATGCTTAAAATTTTAAACCATTAATATCTATATAAATAAATCCTTAAAACCATTTTGAAAACATGGATATTAATAAGAACAAATAATTAAATCATTTAAAACGATATTTTGGTTAAAGGGGTTTTACCAAAATTAAAGACACTTGAATACAATAATTGAGGAATAAAATTTAGTCAGAACATTATAATATCATGAGAATAAATGGATTCATGATCTAATACTCCAAAGTACAGTATATACACCATATAAGAGTGAATTGGTGCATAACAACAATGAACCCTCAATAGAAATGTCAAATGTGATGAAATCCCTTATAAAGAAGGTATCCTTAAATTAAGGACAAATCAATCTCAAAAATATGTGTGCCAAATATAAATACACCCAATATAAGTGGATATTAAGTGTAAAACAATAAAAGGTCATTCACACATATTCAATGGATGACATATTCAATGACTACATGTTGAACCCAAATAAATCGAAATTGGGATAAAAAGTTCCCTTGACAGCCTAACGAGATCACATCAAAATGAGTTGATGAGAGATAAAAAGTGTATCTCATCACTTGGAAATGAGATTTACATAAATAAGGATATATGAGAACATATCCTAACACTACAATATGTAAATTAAAAGACCCAACAAAAGAAGTCTTTTAAAAAAGAGGAGGGTGAAAGGTTCCCTTACCGACTTTGGAATCTTTCAAAACATACACCCCATGAAAGAAGGACAATAGATCATTGATGTAAATACTCATAAACAAAATTATATTACACAAAGAGTAGAATAATGGGCAGTAAATACACCACTCAATGGAATTTGTGGCAAATGTATCATAAATCTCACGGGAATAAAAGTGAGATGAAAAATCCCTTACAAAAACTCGGCAGCCTAATGGCACCACATAAAACTTCCGAATATGGATTGATGAGATAAAATAGGGTATCTCATCACATTAAAATAAAATTTAAAGCAAGCGGAATATAAAAGAACATCCCCCAACATTACAAAGAGGAGATTAAAAGAAGTGACATAAAGGAGAGTACTTAAAAAGAAAGAGGGAGGTTAGATCTCTTACGAAAGTTCGGCAGCCAAACGACGCCACTCAAAACATCCAAAATGGATTGATGAGATAGAATAGGGTCTCTTGTCACATGAACATATAAGTTACAGTAAGTTTAATATAAAATATCATCCCAATAACAAGAAATATGAGCTTTAAAAGGAATGACATAAAAGTGTGTACTTAAATGGAAAGAGAGGAGTAGGATCCCTTACCTCGGGTCCGACTTGACTCGATCGTTCTTTAATCTCCTGAATAATAAACTTGAGTTAATTTATACTTCCTTAAGAACCTTTTTCATGTTCATTATTCCTTTTATATCACTTATTACCATGTCATAAACATTATTTAATCATTTAACTTAATAATATTTGATTTGCCGATATTTGGTTCTTAAGTCGAAAGTGGACTTCTTACAATTACATGTTATTCATGTGTCCAAATGTTTATTATATCCCGAATTTTATTCATGATGTAGATATCATATATTTCATTTATATCCAGTACATGCATGCATTTATAACATTACATAATCATTTAGAGGTAAGAAATGAAATGCACCGTTCATTGAGACGGTAAGTCGTACGTACGCATGAACGCTACTTTCATTTCTATTTCGTATTTTATAGAATGGAATAATAATGATATAAAGGTATATTATAATTACAGAATAATATCATATATAATATCATAGTTCCATCCTTTATACGTCCGACATATGGTATTTTACGAATTAAATCACTTTGAGGGGGCGGTAGTCCGCACTTCCTTAAATGAAGATATCACGTTTACCCATAATGGAAACCATAAAGGTATGCCCAAAATGAAAAAAAAACAGAAGCTTAAGTAAAACATAAAAATATTATATATCATATATAAAAATAGTTACATCATAATGGCCACCTTTGAATGTGTTAAATGAGTATTGAACAATCATCGTTTCGGGAGGCAGAATTTCGCCATCCACGGAAACCGTATGTTCTTTAACCATATGATGTATTTGTGTGATAGTGTATCTCGAATAAATCTTATAAAAACATCCTAGTATATTGAAGATACTGTTGTTGTTACAAAAGAAGTAAATAAAAATAGTTTAGGGGGTTGGAGAAGAAAAATAAAACAAATGAACATGAGAGAATGAATTACCATTAAAAGTGTAACTCCTTTTTATTTGAGCCTAAAGGATTCCTTTGAAAGGATTATGACCAAAGGGAATCCTCTATGATGAGGAGAGGGATGTGGAGAGAGTAAATGGGAAGGGGTTGGCCGAGCCAAAGGCTTGAGGAGTGTGTGAAAAGAGGTAGATGTGGGGGCCTTTTATAAGAGGGGAGGAGGGGCACTTTTGGAAAGTAAGAAATATTACTTTATTTGAAAATGTGTTTCGGTTTAAAAAGGTCCCACATTGATATAGTTCGTGGATAAGGTGATAAGGGTTCTAAATCCACCCATCCAATAAGTTTTGGACATGTGTAGGTCATATAGTTTACATTATCTTCTCATTTTATTTAAATCGTCAGATAATGATGTCATCGCTGCATCATTATGATGTCATAAATAATTAAATTTATTTAATGTCTAAAAATTATAAAAAAAATTACTATGATGTTGGAAATCTTTTTATCTTTCCAATTACTATTTATAATAAAAAATATGACTTTTATAACCCCACATAACAATTGTTTTAGTAAAACATATCATGTTTGTGTCATTTTTACTTTTACATTAAATAAAAAGTTCTTTATGTCATTTCCCAACCAAAGTAACTCCATGGGGTCCCCAATTTGACCCATGGATTTTATTGGTTGGACATTACACATACAATGAGGTTAGGACATGTGTCAAGTTCATTTCATTTTATTAAAACATTATTTTTACCTTAAACTACACTAATTACCTCTAATCGCGATTAAAAACTTAAGAAGTTACTATTCACCAAAAAATATTTTATCTCATTGAACCACATTTTACTTCTTAATGAAAACCATGTATGTCGGATTTTAGAAATTAAAAACACAAATATGGCAAAATTTCATTTAAACGGAAAAATCAGTTTTTATAAGTACCACTTAGTGGTGTCACTATTCATCAAAAATTGATGTTTTTCAGAAAAATCCCAAAAATTCAACCTAAGCTATATTTGATATTCCAAATTCAAAAATGAAGTTTATTTTACAAAATTAAAAACATATAAGTCACATTAATTAATTTAATAATTAATTCCCGCTGTCAGAGAAAATAGCGTGTTTTTATGAAACAATAAGTATCAAAAGATTGACACTGGTTTAAGTCTGATTTCAATGTGAAATTAATTCCAACGACCACTATTGGATTTAATGGTAAAAATATATTCTAATTTGACTTTAAAAACAATTCAAAATATAATCTAATCATATAAATAAATTATATTAAAAATAGTTTTTGAATTAAAATACAACATTTTAAACTATTCATTAAAAAAATGAACTTTATCGGAAAGATACCAAAAATTTACACAAAGTAAATTTTGATGTCCCGATTCTTAATAAGAGTTTTATTTGGTCCAAAATAATGTTTAAGAGTGAACAAAACTATATTTAATGATGGTTCAACATCAAAAGGTGATAAGTGAACCTTTAGTGAAAACTAGGGCATATACGCCTAAAATTGAATTTTTCCGTATTTTAAGACTCTATCCTTTATTGGATAAATGTAAAAACAATTAAAAACATATATAATCATATTTTAGTTATTTCAATCCATTCCGACCATTACAACGGCTACATGTTAACTACCATTTAAAATAATATTATTTTATTATTAGAGTGCAACGTAAGATTCCCAAGAAATTCGTTGTTGCGTGTTGGGTACACCATCGAGCATAGCGTCCCCTTTAAAGTCATATCAATATTTTATTCAAAAATATGGATAAATATGAAAATGTCTTATTCTTTATTTACCTGGGGTGTTACATGAACAAATAGAGAATCCACAAATCCCCTACCTCAAGGGTTTTCGAGGAAAACCACAACGGTTGATGAATGCCCAAGAAACTGAATCGATTCTCCACAAATCCTCCTTAGATCTCCTCTCCAAACACAACCAAGGCCAAATCTCCTCACAAACTACATCCACACACCTATATCTACCCATAACGGGCATAGATCTAAGAATACTAGAGAAGAGGAGGAGCAGATCTAGGTAGATCTAAGAAATCAAACAAAAGGATCACATACCATGAGAAACTGGCTTCGATTCGTGAAGTGAAGCCTCAGGATCGCCTCCAAAACACTTGGGAGAGGTTCTTCCACCTCCAAGGAAGGGTAATCCAGAGTTATGGATGATTAGGGGCTTGAACGAGGAGATTGAAGGAAAAACGTGTTAGATCCACAATTTTAGGATCTAACTTTAAGTGCACGCATGGGTAGTCTGTACGGTTTAAAAAACCGTGAACTAACTGTGCATTAGCTTCTGCCTCTAAAATAAATCCTCGCATGGTTATTCTACATGGTTAGACAAACCGTGCACTAACCATGCATTGGCCACTGCCTCTAAGACCAGCTTTCCACGGTTTGGCCGCACGGTTTAGGGAAACCGTGCGCCAACCCTGGAAAAGCTATTACCCTTTAACATTCCTCAAAAGTCCACCCAAACACACCCCAAGTCACCATGACTTCCTAAAACACCTATAGTACCGAATTTTCACAAAGGAATGGACCGGAGAGGTCCGGTCCATAACATCAGATACCTCTAAAAACATTGTCGTCCTCGAAAATCCAAAACTCACCTAAAGAGAAAACGAAACAGGGTCTGATCAACCACCCACCGAGATATCACTGAAAAGAGATCATGAAACCAAAACAAAAAAGGATGTCATCTCATAAACACAAATGTTCCAAAACCACATAAGTTAAAACGATACATGAAAAGAGTTAAAAATCAAAAAACTCTGGGTATTGAGCGTGTATATATGAATCACGTTCCCATGTACTCACATCCACGACACCATGTCACCACATGAAACGAACTAAAGGGATGGATCGCCCATGAAACACCTTCTCCTTGCTGACTTGGATATCCACAGGTCGCTCCTCAATGGTGGAATCATCATCAACATCGATATCTCCCCAATTGATGTTGTGGGAGTCATCATGAAGATAACGACGTAGCTGTGATACATGGAAACCATCATGTATCTGAATCATCTAAAGAGGAAACACTACTCAAAACTCCATAGCTCCGACACGAGCTAACACCTTGAAACGCCCAACAAAGTGGAGAGAAAGCTTACTCCCACGACCAAACCTTCGCTGCCCTCAACGGGGAGTTACCTTCAGAAACACATGATCCCCAACATCAAACTCTAATGGTCTCCGTCTTTGAGAATTATGATTTCTTATTATCTTGCACTGTCTTCCTCCTCTCATGAATCACCTGAACCATCTCTGCTGCAATCTGCACTAGTTCCGGTCTGAAAATTTCTAACTCTCCAACCCCAGTCCAGCACAACGGAGAATGGAAAGGTCGGCCATGCAAGGTATCAAATGACACCATACTGATGGTGGAGTGAAAAATATTATTGTAAGTGAACTCCACTGATGGTAATTGCCTCATCCATTAACCTCCAAAATCGAGAACACAAGAGCGTAACATGTCTTCAAGAGGATGGATGGTTCACTCTGTCTGGCCATCAATTTTAGGGTGAAAAGTAGTGCTAAGGAATAGTTGAGAACCAAAAGCATGTTGGAGACCCCACCACACCCTGGAGGTAAAATGAGAATCTCTATCAAAAATGATCATCCTTGGGACTCCATGAAGTCTCACCACCTCTTGCAGATACTTCCTCGACAAAACATCCACTGATCTCAAATCCTTGATTTCTATGATGTGGGCCGATTTTGTTAAATGATTCAATACCACCCATATATAATCATGTCCTCTTGGAGTTCGAGGAAAACCTGAAAAAAGTACATTGATATGTCCTCCCACTTCCACTGAGGAATCTCTAATGGCTGGAGAAGACCACCATGAACACGGTGTTCAACCATCACTTTCTGGAAGACTAAACATCGAGACACAAACTCCGCAACTGCACACTTCATCCCAGGACACCAAAACTGACTCCTCAAGGATCTGTACATCTTTGTTATACCAGGATGAACCGCTAAAGGAGAACCATGAAACTCTCTGAGGACCATCTCGTGCATCTCCATGGGAACAAAAATCATTCCATGATACAACACTCTGTGGTTTTCATCTTCAGACCAACCATCAGGGGCTTCACCACAAACAACTTTGTCTCTCCAAACCTCCACCTCTAGATCCCCCAACTGGGACTCCTCCACCCTCTGCATCCGGGATGAATATACCGTCATCTGGAAATGACAACCTCTACCCCCAACTTATCCCATATCAAGATGCAAAGCTACAACATTCCATTTTATAGGTATATATGATATATAGAAGTTGTATTCCTGCAAGAACTCCATCCACCAACACTGTCGCAAGTTCATGTCATGATGGGAGAAAACATGCCTTAAACACTTATGGTCGGTGAAGACCAAAAAGCATCCACCAATGAGTTAATGTCTCCGCAACATCAGAGAAAACACCACGACTACCAACTCAAGATCATGGGTGGAATAGTTACGTTCATGGGGATGCAACTACTGAGACCCATAAGAAACAACTGACCTCTTCTTCCTGATGACACAGTCTAAGCCCAGATGTGAAGCATCGTAGAAAACATCAAACTGAACTCCCTCACCTAGAAGACAAAGGACTGGATAACTTACTAACTTCACTTTTAGATAGTAGAATGCTGCTTGGCACTGATCAGTCCATATGAAAGCCTGATCTGTCCTGGTCAAATTTGTCAGAGGAGTTTCATCTCGGGAGAAATTGGCTACGAACCTCCTGTAGTAGCCAGTGAGACCAAGGAAACTTTGCACCTATGACACTATCATGGGGGCTTCCCAAGACCCAATAGCTTCTATCTTTGAATGATCCACAACTACTCCTTGTTGGGACACAACATACTCCATGAAATGGACATCTCGAGCCCAAAACTCACACTTCGAAAACTTTCCGAACAGTTGATGTCGACGAAGAACTCCCAAAACGGCTCATAGATGCACTGAATGATCCTCTTCCGATGTGGAGTACAAAATGATTTCATTGATGAAAACTACAACCAACATTTCAAGGAACTCACACAACACAACATTCATCAATCCCATGAACACAGCTGAACCATTCGTCACACAAAATGACATTACAATGAACTCATAATTCCCATGACGAAAACCGAAAGTAGTCTTCTGGATATCTTCATCCTTAACACGCATCTGATGATATCCTGATTGCAAGTAGATATTTGAGAACCAACTTGAACCTTTCAGTGTAGGAACCAGGTTCTTCAAAGCATGTTTTGGTGTATGGTTTGTGTTTGTTGTCAATCCTCAGTGGAAGTTCCGAATGAGTTCCAGCAATGTGATCATACAGTTCAAGCAGACAACAGTATTGAAGGTGGCGCTATTTCCCAGTGTTTGCCAATTTTTTGGGCCTCAAAATCGGAAAATGAAGACATGGATTGTCTGCAAAAGGAGGTTCGCACAAAAAGGAAGTGGTGCGCGAAATTTAAGAGGCTTGCGCGAAATACTTAAGTTAGGCGCGAAAAACAGCGGGATGCGCGAAATAGTGGATCATGGTATTTCGCGCAAATAGTGTTTCGTAATCACACCGTCGAAAAATGGCAAAGACATGGATTGCGCGAAATATCTGGAGAGGTGCGCGGAAAACGATACCTGCGCGAAATATTACGCGCCAGATGAGAGGTTTTCCGCGCCGAAGGGGATTTTGCGCGCAGGGGTCTCAGTCGCCTATAAATATGAGGTGACCCCCTTCATTCAGGTTGTTGGAAGACTTAGAGAAGATACGAGGTCTGATGCGCGAAAAGGGATAGCGTAAAGGGGCTTGCGCGATATATTCGGAGTGGCGCGAAAAAGGGAATTTTTGCACGAAATATTTTTCCGCGCGAAAAGTAATTTTTGCGCGCAATAGGAAGGTTTTGCGCACAAAGGGTTGGTGTTGCACGCAATTGTAAGTCAGGTTTGTCTGCACATTCTGGTTATCCGGTTCAGTGGTTCTGTGCGTTCTAGTGTATCTATTTCGGACTTCGATGCAAGCAGAGTCTCATTCTGAGCAGAGGTAAAGACTTCAATGCAAATCTATTGAAAAGACCTTCACGTCTATAAACTGAATGGGACATCACCAACGGCAGTGAGCCAGGGGGAGTCAACGGGAGTGACCCGAGGGACGCAGTGAGCTATCCCTGAACAATTGTAAAGGCAGTGTGCCTGGGACAGAGTGTCTGTACCCGAACTTTTGTATCCGCAGCTAGTGAAGCATAGTGGATTTAGGTACGACCGGCAACCTGTCGGCGTATGCTCCTTGGACGTAGCCCTTAGTGGTGAACCAAGTAAAAATGGATGAGTCTTCTCTGTGCATGTGAATGTTTTCATTCTGATCATAATCATCATACAGATTCAACAAGTTCCTACCAACGTGGGAACAAGATCCAACACATTAAAAGAAAAAGTGGTCACCCTGATTCACCCCTCCCCTCTCAGGGTGTCCCGGGGTCCTTCAAGTGGTATTAGAGCGAGGTTGCTGGTGTTGAATCTGACCTTCTTCGTCATGGAAAACGCGGTCAATGTCAGGGGAGTCCCTCACTTCGATGGAAGCAATTTCCAGATCTGGAAGAACAGAATGAGATCTCATCTAAGATCTCTTGGAATGGAAGTTCTTTTTTCTACTGTGCAAGGAATACATGTCACTGATCCAACTGGTCTGGCTATGACTGAAACAGACAGGAAACTTCTTGATGCAGATGCTAAATCACAGAATGCTCTCACTGCAGCCCTTTCTGATCAGATCTACCTAAAGGTGATGAATTGCACCTCAGCAAAATCCATGTGGGATAAACTTGAGAATATTTATGAAGGTGATAGCAAAGTGAAGGAGGCGAAACTACAAGTGCTGCATAATCGGTTTGATGATCTGAAGATGCATCCAGACGAGAATCCAGACTCTTTCTTCAATCGAATTACCGAAGTGGTTGGAGCTATTCGGGGTCTAGGCGAAGAAATCAAAGACATTGATATTGTAAAGAAAATATTGAGAATACTTCCACCTCTTTATAATGCGAAGGTTTCAGCCCTTGAGGAAAGAGATCATTCCAAACTTTCTTTAGATGATCTACTGAGCAGTTTGGTAGCATATGAAATGAGAGTCAAACCTGAAAATGCTACGACTCGGGTGAGCAAGGAAATGGCATTAAAGGCCATGGATAAACTGAAAATATCAAAGGATAGTAGCGGTGAAGATGAATAAGAAAAAGAAATTCTTTCTCTCTTTGCAATGAATTTCCAGAAGGGGAAAGGGAAATTCAAAGGGAAGTTACCTCTCGCGTGTTTCCGTTGTGGAAAAGTTGGGCACATTGCTTCTCAGTGTTTAAAAATGATCAATGATGAAGATAGTGAGGATGAAAACGTCGAGAAGCCTCAGAGAAGGTTCTTCAAAAAGGGAGACTTCAAATCTAGTAAGAAAGTGCAAAGGAAGAGTTTTGTCTGTGAAGAGGAAGAAGATGATAATGAATTCTGTGATGAAGAAGAACCAGAATTCAAAACTGGGAACCATACTTCTATGATGGCCACTGTTGAAAAGCCAGAAGATACTGAAGGAGAAAAACAACTGAGAACTTGTGTAGATCCTGAGATGAAACTTAAGGATGCGGTTAGTAAGCTTATGATTAAATGTAAGAGCTGCAATAAGTTGAAATCAATTGTGGAAGAATCAACTGAATATGTTGATCAACTAGAAGCTGAAATTGAACGACAGGAAGCATTTGTGAAGGTACAATCTAAAATAATTGAAAGCAATGATGATGTAGTAGATCTGAAGCTGAGAATTGAAGAGCAGGAAAAGGTCATCAATGACCTCACATCCAGACTGGATGAAAAATCCAAGACTGCTGAGGGTCTTGAGGAGGAAGTAGTTACTCTAAGGAGTAAACTGGAGACTGAATCAGTTACAAAAGAATCAAGGAAGAAAATACAGTTTGGACGATTCTCAGATGCATAATTACTAGCAAGATCCAAGTGTGGTTCAGATGGGGTTGGAAAAATCTTGAGTGATCAAAGACCCGCTTGCATGGGAAAGAGTGGAATTGGCTGTGAGGCTGAGTCATCAACTGCTGGAAGTGCAAAGATCCAAAAGAAAGATAAGATGAAAGTTGAACATGTTGAAATGTTACCTAGAGTGCTGAAAAGGGAACCCTCAATCCAAACTAAAAGGAGACCTAAAAATTATCCTCAAACTTTCAAAAATGGCAGACAGTCTTACTATTCTCCCAAGGAAGAAGCTATAAGGAGAAATTCAAGTGAGAAGACATTTCTTCTCATGAAGTGTCAGTTCTGTGGCTATCTGGGTCATACCATGTCTTATTGTGAAGAGGCAAGAAGCTATCTAAATGGAGAAGATATAGATGCTCAACAAAGGAGAACAATTTCATATCCTAATTCTTATAGAAAAAATAATTTCTATGGATATTGTTTTCATTGTTCTAACTTTGGTCATAAGGCCATTAATTGCATGCAGAGAAGGGACATTGACACCTCATACAGAAGTTCCAGACATGTCAAGTCTCGTCAGCAAGACAATGTTGCTATTTCAAACAAGTTCTCACCTCTTAAAGAAGACTTTGACTATGAAGAACCTGGGTTTGCGGAAGAGATAGTTGAAAGGCCATCAGTTCTATTTACTCAATCTAATGTATCATGGAAGGAAAGGAGGAAGATTGAGAAATCAAACCTTGTAGAGGTAGCCCTCAAAGCTACAATGAACAACAGTACCTGGATTCTAGATAGCGGTTGTTCATCTCATATGACAGGTAATGTCGGCCTACTAACAAATATCATAAAGAATGTTGATGGTACAGTAAGATTTGGTAATAATGGGGCTCTGAAAATCAAAGGGAGTGGAAGTACCAAATTAGCTAATGGAGAACTAAATAAGACTGAAGTCCTTTACGTAGATGGCTTACGTCATAATCTCCTCAGCGTGAGTCAACTCTGTGACTCAGGACTTGTTGTTACTTTTAATCAGAAAGGCTACACTATCAAGGGAAAAACTGGCAATTCTCTCATGAAGGGATGCAGAACAGAAGGAAACTTGTATCAGGTTGATAGTGAAGAAAATGTATGTTACATGACTGTTGAAGAAGAAAACAATCTGTGGCATCGAAGATTGGGACACATCAATCAACAAGACATGGAGAAAATATCAAAATTGAGAATTGTCATGGACATTCCCAACCTGAAGCGTGAGCGTGAAAAATCGTGTGATGCTTGTATTCGTGGGAAGCTGGTCTGCAGTTCATATCGGCCAAAGAAGAAAAGGGCATCTCACCTTCTTGATCTGATTCATACAGATGTTTGTGGTCCAATAAATGTTGCAGGAACACATGGAGAAAGGTACTTTGTCCTTTTCATTGATGATTACAGTAGAATGGCACGTGTGATGGTCATTCACAGGAAAAGACAAGTCCTTGACTGCATGAAAACATATCGGCGAATCGCCGAGAATGATACTGGATGAACAATCAATGTGTTGCGATCTGACAATGGAGGAGAATACACGTCCATTGAATTTGAAAATTATCTAGAGAAGCATGGGATACAACATGAGGTAGCTGTGTGAGAACTCCGCAACAAAATGGAGTTGTTGAACGAAGGAATCGACTGGTGAACAACATGGCACGAACTATGCCGATTGAGAGTCGTATTCCACGACATTACTGGAAAGAGGTTGTTCAAGCTGCAGTGTACATTCAGAATCGAACAGGACTTTATATGGGTGAGACGAAGACACCATATGAATTGTGGCATGGACGGAAGCCTTCTCTAAAATACTTTCGTGTTTTTGGAAGTAAGTGCTTCATCAGAAACAAAGAAGGAAATCAGGGGAAATATGGTGACAATGCAGATGAAGGAATCTTCCTCGGTTACTCAATGAACAGCAAAGCCTACAAATGTTTCAACAATCGTTTGGGAAGGATTGTGGAAAGCAATGATGTTAAGATAATTGAAGAGAAAACCACAAATTCTTCACGGACGTCATATTCTGATGTGATAGAAAGTCATGAAGAATGTGAACATGAAGAAACTACAAATGCAGAAATAGAGGAAGCTGTTCAAAACACTCATCAATCACATAATGATGTTGACTCAGAAGAAGAATCTAAAGAAGGAACTATGGCTGAAGAGAATACTACTGAACCTCGTAGGAGAAATCGAAGAGCTGAGATTGATCCATCCAACATAATTGGGGATAGGAGTGCACCCACTCAAACCAGAAGGATGATGAATACCACGCAATCTGCATTTCTATCAGTTGTAGAGCCATCCTCATTCGAAGAAGCTGCACAAGATATATCTTGGGTGAAATCCATGAATGATGAATTAGACCAAATTGACAAGAATCAGACATGGGATCTTGTCCAGAGACCCGAAGGTCACAATGTGATTGGTACCAAATGGATCTTCAAAAATAAGTTTTATGAGCATGGAAGTGTCATCAGAAACAAGGCACGACTGGTATGTAAAGGATACTCTCATATTGAAGGCATTGATGTTGAAGAAACCTTTGCTCCAGTGGCTAGACTGGAGTCAATCAGGCTTTTCCTTGCCATGGCACTCCAAAGAGGATATAAAGTATATCAAATGGATGTCAAGACAGCATTCTTGAATGGTTTACTCGAAGAAGAAGTCTACATTGAACAACCAATGGTCTTTGTCTTGGGTACCGATGAAACAAAGGTCTGCAAACTAAAGAAAGCTCTATATGGTTTGAAGCAGGCACCACGGGCGTGGTACTCACGGCTAGATTTATATCTCAAGAAGTTGGAATTCAAAAGAGGAGGAGTTGATCACAATCTCTATGTGAAGAATTCTCCAAAATATCAGTTCATGGTTCTTGTCTACGTTGATGATATCATTTTTGGTGGCAGCAGACAGAAATCAGTGGCTGAATTTTCCAACCACATGAAATCAGAATTTGAAATGTCTATGATTGGGGAGCTCACATATTTCTTGGGGTTTCAAGTGATTCAAAGGAAGGAATACACTTTCATTTCTCAGGAAAAATATGCAAGAGAGTTGCTGAAGAAGTTCAATATGCAAGACTCCAAACCAATGTCAACTCCGATTGCTGTTGGAAGTAAACTTGGATAGCATGAGGATGGGAACTCTGTTGATCCCACCATGTACAGGAGGATCATTGGAAGCCTACTGTACCTGACAGCGAAAAGGCCAGATATTGTCTTTGCAACATGCCTTGCGGCCCGCTTTCAGAGTAATCCAAAGGAGGAACATATGGCAGCAGTAAAAAGAATCATGAGGTACATTCAAGGTACACATAACTTCGGGTTATTTTTTACCGCAGGCAGGGACAGTGAATTATCAGCATTTTCTGATGCTGACTGGGCGGGTGATGTCGTAGATAGAAAGTCCACTAGTGGTGGGGCTTTCTATATTGGGCAGAAATGTGTTGGCTGGTTGAGCAAGAAACAAGAAAGTACTTCTCTTAGTACTGCTGAAGCTGAATATATCTCCGCCACAAAAGCATGCACTCAACTTCTTTAGATGAAGCAGTAGCTAACAGATATTGGTGATAAGGTGAAGCAACCAATGGTGATTTATTGTGATAACAAAAGTGCAATTGATCTTATGAAGAATCCGGTTCAGCATTCTCGTACAAAACATATTGAAATACGGTATCATTTTATCAAAGAAAAGGTTGAACAAGGTGTGATTAAAATGGATCATGTTGGAACTAATGAGAAAGTGGCTGATATCCTAACCAAGCCATTGTCCGCGGCTGTGTTCGAGAAGCATCGGTTGAACCTCAGTGTTCAACCACCTTCTACTGCATAAGGAGGCTCCGGAAGTCCCCTCTCCCCGTTTGATTTAACTGTTTTTATCTGCTTATGGCTGTGATGCAGGTTTATGGGGGAGATACTATCCAGGGGGAGTATTGCTTGAGTTAAACGTTGAACAATCTTTTCGGTCTTTGGTTTTATTGTCAATGGGGGAGAATGGAATAAATTCAAGGCAAGAAATTCTTCTGTGATGAGATGTTAAATAAGGATAACATCGGGCGTCATAAGGATGACATCGGGCGTCATGGAGAATTTCAAAACACTATGACCCAATTCAAGCTTTCTCTCTTGTTTTCTACACCGAGCATTGCTCACATAGACTTAGAGTGTTGGATGAGTTGATTTTGCGTTTTGGATTTGCTCATGGTTGAAGATCAATTGAATTTATTCTGATTGCCAACAAACCCAAAGGGGGAGATTGTTGGAACCAGGTTCTTCAAAGCATGTTTTGGTGTATGGTTTGTGTTTGTTGTCAATCCTCAGTGGAAGTTCCGAATGAGTTCCAGCAAAGAGATCATACAGTTCAAGCAGACAACAGTATTGAAGGTGGCGCTGTTTCCCAGTGTTTGCCAATTTTTTGGGCCTCAAAATTGGAAAATGAAGACATGGATTGTATGCAAAAGGAGGTTCGCACAAAAAGGAAGTGGTGCGCTAAATTTAAGAGGCTTGCGCGAAATACTTAAGTTAGGTGCGAAAAACAGCGGGATGCGCGAAATAGTGGATCAAGGTTTTTCGCGCAAATAGTGTTTCGGAATCACACCGTCGAAAAATGGCAAAGACATGGATTGTGCGAAATATCTGGAGAGGTGCACGGAAAACAATACCTGTGCGAAATATTATGCGCCAGATGAGAGGTTTTCCACGCCGAAGGGGATTTTGCGCGCAGGGGTCTCAGTCGCCTATAAATATGAGGTGACCCCCTTCATTCAGGTTGTTGGAAGACTTAGAGAAGATCCAAGGTCTGATGCGCGAAAAAGGATAGCGTAAAGGGGCTTGCGCGATATATTCGGAGTGGCGCGAAAAAGGGAATTTTTGCACGAAATATTTTTCCGCGCGAAAAGTAATTTTTGCGCGCAATAGGAAGGTTTTGCGCGCAAAGGGTTGGTGTTGCGCGCAATTGTAAGTCAGGTTTGTCTGCACGTTCTGGTTATCCGGTTCAGTGGTTCTGTGCGTTCTAGTGCATCTATTTCGGACTTCGATGCAAGCAGAGTCTCATACTGAGCAGAGGCAAAGACTTCAATGCAAATCTATTGAAGAGACCTTCACGTCTATAAACTGAGTGGGACATCACCAACGGCAGTGAGCCAGGGGGAGTCAACGGGAGTGACCCGAGGGACGCAGTGAGCTATCCCTGAACAATTGTAAAGGCAGTGTGCCTGGGACAGAGTGTCTGTACCCGAAATTTTGTATCCACAGCTAGTGAAGCATAGTGGATTTAGGTACGACCGGCAACTTGTCGGCGTATGCTCCTTGGACGTAGCCCTTAGTGGTGAACCAAGTAAAAATGGTTGTGTCTTCTCTGTGCATGTGAATGTTTTCATTCTGATCATAATCATCATACAGATTCAACAAGTTCCTACCAACGTGGGAACAAGATCCAACACATTAAAAGAAAAAGTGGTCACCGTGATTCACCCCTCCCCTCTCAGGGTGTCCCGGGGTCCTTCATTCAGTTGATCTAATAAATCATCGATCCATGGAAGAGGATAGAAGTTCATTATTGTCACATTGTTTAAGCAATGATAATCGACACACTACTGCAAACTACCATCGGCCTTCTTCACGAACAGAACAGGTGCACCCCATGGTGAAACGGGTTGTTGAACAAAACCACAATACAACAGACCATCAAGCTGTATACGTAGCTCTTGTAACTCAGAAGGGTCCATCTTATATGGAGACATAGATATAGGAGAGGCTCCTGGTTGTAGCTCGATCCCAAACTCGATCTCTCGCCGAGGGGGTAAGGCTACAACCTCTTCTGGAAAAACATCAGGGTACTCTTCTACGACCCTAGGAAATGCCAACTACCAATCCACTAAACAACTCATCATCATCTAAACCTCCATAGTTGATAAGGATCTAAAACGCCTATGACCCATCCGAGGATCTCTCTTACCAAAAAACATCACCTTCTCTCCATCCGTGCTGATGAAGATGACCTTCTTCCTAAAGTAATCCACAATATCCTGTACCAAATACAACCAATCCATGCCGAGGTTGACATCGTATGGTTGTGTCTGTGAAAATAGGAAATCTCCCCAAGAGAGGTATTTCCCCGACACTAGCTCACAATCTCTACATACTTCAAATAAGCTTGCATGACCTCCAACTGGCGTAGTCAACGCCAGTGGCACTGGAAGCCTCTCTACCTCAAGTCCCAATGTGTGGACAAGGGTTTGTGATATGAAGGAGTGTGTGTCACTCTTGAATCAAACAAGGCATACACCAAGGTAGAAAATAAGCAATGTGTACCTCAAATGACATCTGGATCATATGGAACTGGCAACACTAGATCATGAAGCTGACCACGGCCTCCTCCATGGCCTCTCTGACCCTGATGATGACCACCACCATGGACGCACTCTGTTTTCGGAGGATGGGGAGCGTCATGGGGATTTCTTCTGACTGCCACATCTCCCCTCTGCTGATCTAAAGCTGGTGCAACCTGGTACTACTGCCTTGGCTGGAACTGCCTCAACTAAGGAACCTGGAGCAGAGCGCCCTGTGCACGATGACCGCTCTGAATGTTTGGGCACTCCCACTGCTGATGTCCATGACCACCACAATAAAAAAAGTGCATGATCCCTTGGCATAAGCATGAGAGTTACTGTCTCTGGAGAAACGAGATGTGAAGGGCTGAGACCTACCCCCAGCTGAATGGAAACTCCTCTTTCCTGAAAACTAGGAACCCCAGACCACAGCTCTGCTCCATGAGTAATCGTGGGGATTCCCCTCTCGTGATGATCTGGTCCTGGCCAAAGTCCACTAAACAACCTCTGCCCTGACCAACACCTCAAGATATGTCTTCAGAATAAATGGGGTGACCTGGCGATGGATATCTGGACGCAAAGCCTCCTCAAAATGCCTCGCCCGGGCCTCCTCATCTGGAAACAGGTTTGAATCATATCGTAGAAGGATCCTGAAATGGATTCCAAACTCTTGAATAGTGGAGATCCCCTGACGAAGGGTAATAATCTTCTGGGAACTAGACACCTTCGCAATCGAAGAAAGGAACTCGTCTCTAAACTTGTCTCGGATCTCCTCCCATGAGATCACCGACTCCTAGTGATCCCTTAGGAGAAACTACCACCACTGCCTTCTGCTCCACGTAGCATCATCACAACCAAAAAACCCAGTGATCCTTCCAATCACGGATCGAACTAAAGCCTATCTCGACCTCCTCAAACTAGTCTTCCATGACTACATCTGAAATAGAGCCCTCATACTTCTGCAGACCCTGGAACTGAAAATCTTGGTGTGTCTTCCTCCATGTGTCTTCGTCCTCTACCCTGCAGCGACCTGCTGGAACAGCCTGCTGAATGTCTTCTACCCAAACCTAAAGAGGACATCGACCTGGATCCATACATTCAAAAAAAAACAAACAATTAGAGCTCCAAATCCTGGAATATGGAAGACTCAACATTAAATAATTAGTTGTCTTCTTTCATTTGTTTTAGGTTAACCTATCCCAAGGTCTACCCATTCAAACACATGCACAAAAAAGAATGATGCATGATCCTTCCCTAGATCTCTACCCTACAACCAGTATCACCCAGTTTAGTAGCTATTGTAAACTTAATGGTCCATGAAACAGATCATATGGGGCACTAAACGCCTATGACTCTGTTGGTCTCTAGTGTTAACCCCACTTTCTAAACATGAATGACATCATTGCCTAACCAACCCATGAATCCTCACATGTGCCTAACTCCAAACTCCATCATATCCCTCAACCCGCATCTGATACCACTCGGTCACAACCCCCTCCCCATAAAGTGTACCCCTCTTGGGACGGAAATGTGAAAAGGTAGATAATGACCCCCAAGTCCCACCTCCAGTAGGCACCGGGTTGTCGACTAGTACCGAGGGTATAATAAACACACAAATTGGAGGCATTACCCTCTAATATAACAAATGCAGAAGAGAGAGATAATATAGAAACAAACCAACTCAAACATAGAACTAAAGTATAAAAGAAAAACCCAAGTGAATATGTAATTTCATGAATAAGTACTACAATTGAAAAGGGAAAACTGCAACTACCCAGAAGAAAGTAAATCAGCGGCGATCACAAGCCCGAACAGCTCCTGCAACCACAAGGTAGTTGTAACCAGCCTAATCTCCAACCTGCTCCAAGTGACCTAAAAAATATTTTATATATACTTAGACTGAGTATAACTTCATACTCAATAGGATCCTCCCTGAATCCTCTTGTGAAAATGTAAGGAAATAATGGTAAAGCCCAGTGAACATCAGTGAAACTAACTCGTCACCTAATAGGTATACTATGTTCCCAACATCACCATGGCTACACTCTCCATGTAACACATACAATAATATATCATATAGTAATGATTATCAAGGTTAACCCACTACTACATCCCCATTGGTTTTTTGCTTTTCCCAAACGACATACGTCCTACGGTTCTCTCTCCAATGGCATACTCGTATAAACTTAGGCTAAGGTCCACAATTTGTACCACGTGCACCACAAAGGCATTCTCGTAGACACCTGGGCTAAGCACCACACCATCCTCACAACCAAAAGTCACCAGGTTGGTTTTGAGAGCCACCACATCCCGCATAACCTGTATCATACATCAGGTATTGAACATCATGCCATTACAGCCCACACACCGCGTAAGGAACCTCAAGCCATCACAGCCTATACACGTTACACCTATAATAGTCCATAGGATAATACATCCATAATATATGTGTGGAAATAACTCCAAGCCATTACATCCCTCTACACACATATATGGGGAAAAATAACCGATGTCGAAACGGCACTAGTATCTACCAAGAGAATAGAGTGGGGTCAAAGGGGGTAGTCAGCCATTCACCCTCCCTTCAGAATGTTGGGAAAAACATCCCCCATGGCTCAGAATCCCTAGGGTGTAAGTTTCCCTTATCGAAAATGTGGAGAAGTGTATAGAATCACAAAATGTATAGAATATATATAACTCACACCCACACTATGGGAATAACCCAGTCTTAGCCTCAACTACAACTAACTTCTCTCGGACTCCGGGATGCTATTTCTAAGACTATGAATCCTATAAGCACCCAACCAGTTAAATAACTTCATTAGGTTACTTCATTCCCTTTTTCTTCAATTACACATTACATTAATTACTTATTTTCACATTATTTAACCACGAACTAAAACAACAATTAATCTTTTTTGGAATCACATTCAAAATTTATTGTTCCATTAAAGTTATAACATCAGCATTAAATACCAGCATCTCCATCCCCATGGATTATCACCATTTAATCAAACATTAATTTTGGAATTACTTTACCATATTACCAGGCATTCTAGAAAAGAATATTATGCTACTAAATAAAAGGGGGATCAACAGGGTGAGTAGATATACTACCCATCGAGTCTTTGCCGCCTATAGCAAGAGCATAGGCCAATTCTTCCTCCAGAGTCTAAACACGGAAATCACAGGTCATACCCCTCGTTTCTTCGCCCCTTTCGGAAGAAGGGTATGAAAAAACAACCTCCTTAAGCAGTGGGTAAAAGTAAAGCATATAAACAACCAAGGATAAAAAAATTTCAAAAATCACAACCATATCATTCCATCATCCACATTGTCCTCCCTGACACCCACATGCATAAACCGATGCATCTATCCACTCTAGGAATCATCCACTGCCACAAAAATGAGGCCTCCCTGCCTCCACATATCACAAGATCCCTCCAGGGTCACATCACAACACCAGATATCACATCACCCCTTCCAGGGACACGTCACAGCACAAGCAGCTGGAAAACAATCATTACAACAAATGGTCTCTTGGCCCTTTAACAAGGCATCTGGCCTTCAAACAACAAACACCAACAATCACATCAAATGGGCTTGTATCCCTATTTCACAACAACATGGTATCTCAGAACCCTTCAGGGAATCCAATCCATCATGTTCATAAATCTATCTTTAATTAACTTATTCAATTCGTTGGTTCCAACATAATGAACCAAAACAGTAAGCTATAACAAGGATTAAACATGATTACTATGCCAACTTAATCAATATCAAAATACCACAAGAACCAGATTCTTTTTCATGCCTCTTTATTTTTATCCAATTAATTATCAATTAATTATGTCTTTACGTTCTTTATCAAATTCATCAAGAACAACATGCTAACAAGAAAGGCATAGATATCACACTATCTTGCAAACATGAGACAACAACATGCATTCAATGCAGTTTCATAATCTGGTTCAAGTATTTAATTAGGTAAATTTCATTGTGATCCGAAGGGCTATATCATGCTTGTTCTACGATTGCACATGAACAATTAGAGAAGCCACAAATCCCCTACCTCATGGGTATTCGAGGAAAACCACAATGGTCGATGAATGCCCATGAAACCAGTTCGATTCTCCACAAATCCTCCATATATCTCCTCTCCTTACACAACCAAGGCCAATCCTCATCAAAAATGACATCAACAAAACTAGATCTACCCATAACAGGCATATATATAAGAAGATGAGATAAGAGGAGGATCAGATCTAGGTAGATCTAAGAAACCAAACAAAAGGATCACAAACCTTGAGAAACCGACTTTGATTCACGAATAGAAGCCTCCGGATCACCACCAAAATTCATGGGAGAGGTCCTTCCACATACAAGGAAGGGTAATCCCGAGTTATGGCCGATTAGGGGCTTAAACGAAGTGATTAAAGGAAAACGAGTTAGATCCATAATTTTAGGATCTAACATTAAGTGACTGCATGGTTAGTCTGCTGGGTTTAACAAACCGTGCAGTAACTGTGCGTTACCTTCTTCTTCGACAATCACTCCTCGCATGTTTAGTCTCAACGGTTAGAAAAACCATGCGCTAACCGTGAGTTAGCCACTGCCTCCAAGCCCGACCTTGCACGGTTTGGCCGCACAGTTTAGGCAACCCATGCGCCAAATGTATAAAAGCTATTACCCTTTAACTTCCATCAAAAGTCCACCCAAATGCACCCCCAAGTCACCTTGACTTCCAGGAACACCTGTATTACCACATTTTAAGAAAGGAATGGACCAGAGAGGTCTGCACCATTACAATGATTATTTTGAGCTATATGCAACACAGTATTAGCTTGTAGTATATACAACACTATTCTTGGATCATGTTACACAAAATTTCAATTTCGTTTGATAGAAGTTATTCTACGCAACATTGAGTGTATATATATATATATATTAAATTTATAAATGAAAAATGTTTGGGTTCTATTATACAAGACAATAAAGGAATCATGCACTATATGCAACCCTGGCTTCTCGTGCATTACATGCAATCACAACCTTCCTCGATTGTGTGTGTTGTACACAATACTGGGTTTCACTAAACAACGAAATGTTATATAAACTAGCCGTTATGAATAGTATTATCCACGTTTTGAAATTTTATAAATTGTTTCATTCAAAATGGTCTTTATTTTTGGATTCGGAATATCGAAATTATCCTAGGGAGAGTTTTTGGTATTTTATGAAAACTTTCAATTTTTGATGAATACTGAAAAACACCGAGTTATAGTTCAAAACTGAATTGTTATTTAATTAAATAATTATTTTATTTAAATTTATTTTTGGTCAAAATTTATATATAATACCTATATAAGATCAATGTAATTCATTGGAGTCATTTTTAATAATTTTAGATATATAAAAATTTTATTGAACTTTTCAACGTCTTTTAACCACCACCTATGAGAAATTGAAAATTTACAAAAAAATAATGTTACCACTTATTTGAGTGGAATTTCGAAAATACTAGAGACACGGTTAATAAAAATTAGTACAATGTGGTTCAATAAGGTAAAAATAAGTTTTTGTGAGTAGTAACTTTTTACTTTTATTTACCATGGTAAAATGTAAATTGGGTAATTAAGGGTAAAAATGATTTTATTATTACCCTAACACATGTCCTAATTCGTTTGGATAATTTTAATTCAACCTAATACTACCTTCGGAATATAATATGACCATTTAGGTCCCCTTGGATTAGATTAGGACATTTATTATTAATTTATTTAAATAAGGGTTAAAATAGTTAAAATCAATGTTTAATAACTAAATAATTTTTAATATAGGGTTATACAGAAGATAAATTCGACTATAAATATTCATTATAAATATAAAAGGATTTATTACATAAGGGTATTTTATTTATAATTTTTAAACATTAAATAATTTAATTTATATATGACACAATGATGATGCACCAATTACCTTATTAAGGAAATATTAACATAATTGATGTTATAAATACCAAAATAAATGTAATTTGATACTTTTTATGAGTTAAACAAATTTTATAGGTTAATATGACATGTTAGTATTGATAGAATTAATTTTTTTCGAACCAATATTGTTGTTATAAGTTTCAAAGAAATAAATTACCAAATAGTGTCAAAATTGACATAAATTAGTTTTTAAAACAAATATTATATTATTAATTGTTATTATATTCCTAAAAATCTATGGTTCGGAAAAATGTCTTTTACATGGTTATATATGTTAATAATTAACCACTTGGGCTTATGTTTGCATGTTATTGTATGTTTATTGACCATATAATGTAAGAAATCCAGAAAACACGGTAAAAATTAATTTATTTAACATAGAGTTAAATCTAAATGATAAGGTTAAAATAGTAACCTTTAATTGTATAAAACCTATTGTTTGAGAGTATTTAGACCCATACCAACATTATCTTCTAATTAAATCAATTTTGAGCTATTATAAACCGAATATGCCTTTAGTATAAAAAATAGTTTATGTTTTTTCAAAGGTGCCCCTCTCCACCATTATAAAAAGGGAACCACTTCCCTCTTCTCTTAACACCATTTTGAGCATAGAATATTGGAAACACCCTGCCAATTACTCTTATAAACCTCTATATTTATATAATAGATGTTATGGTATTCTCAAAAGACAAACTCTAGTGCCCTGAGAAGAAGTTTAAAAGAGGTTCGTCGAAGAAGAGGTAATCTCTTCTACCGATTCTTTCATGTTTCTTTCTTCTTAAACTTATTCTTATTTGTTTGTTTCATCATAAATTAAAGACATAAGTATCACTAATTTACTGATATGTTATTATAAATATGAAACAACCCTATTTCACCTTCTATCCATCCTACAAAAAATGAAATCACAGTGTGTGCATACGTATGAAATATTGTCTCCACGCCGTTGTGTAATCTGTTTTCCCCCCACCACCTTACGTGGATGGGTATAATGTTGTAAAGAATAACTATATATAGTTATTATAACATCATACTGATTCTGAGATATTATATCATCCCCTAAAATTCAATTCAATAATTATGGGAATGATATCATCGCTCATGTGTACGTGCGGATTCCCGTCTCCATGAAATGATGAGATTCATTCTCCATATTAACCAATCAAGAATGATTATAAACTATATATAATGAATAATAATGAAATATATGACTTAATAAAGATAATAGATTTATGTATATATATATTTCATCCAAATACATCCATTCAAGTCAATAAGGAAAAGAAAATAGCGTTCATGCATACGCACGGCCTACCGTCTCCATGAACGGTGTATTTCATTTCATTTATCTATATATTATATATATATATTGAATATATATGATATATATATAATTATTTACATTATTGATGTAATTAAATAGTGATATAAGTAATAATAATATCATTAACAACAAGTCCAAACACAAATGATAAATAAAACGATTTTACCCAAAACGCTGCTTTAACATGGAATTTACAAACAAACGGGTAATATAAAGTCATAAGTGAACCATATATGATATCATAACAATGAATATGATTCTGTAATAAGTCAATGAAATTATTTAAATCAATATACAGGAGGTTCATATACGTACAAATCATATGGGACATAAGGTAAGGGATAACTTTTCCAATCTCGTTTTTTTCCGAGATTGTCTATTCGTAAGTATTAACTGGGGTTATATTTATCATTATGTACCTATTTTCTAAAATTTGTTTCATGTGTGATTAAAGTCCTTTTAACCATTTTTTTTACTTTAACTACATGTTATGTAAGGAATATCTCTTTTCTTTACCATATGAGGTACTTTTTGACATTTCCAGCAAAGTACCAGAAGAATGTTTTTTTAACTTATACGACATGAATGGATTTTTACTGTTTTATAATGCCTTATTTTCAATAATCTTTCTCTACATGATTTATTGAATATTTTCAACAAAATCCTTTTCTTTAAAAATTTCATGGAATTTTATGAAAAAAAAAAGATTTTGAATAAAAAATGATATTTTCCTCAAGAATTCATTTCATGTGTTTTATCAAAACCATTTTCCATCTAAGATGACATTTTTTCATATGTATATGTTTAATGTATAATTTATCTATGATTTACATGGTTCCACTTTTCTTATGTTGAAATGATATCCATTTGTTTTATATGGATTTTGTTATGATGGGACGATATTTATGAAACCCATTTTTATTATTTGGGTTACGATGAATGGTTTATGTTTATGTTGTGGAACAAGTAAGAATGATTTCATTATGAGATGGGTGGGACCTATATCTCCCTCCAATTCATTGGGTAAAGATTTATATCTCATGATATATACATTGTTGGAATGGTAAGTGAATCTGGTTAAGCAATACAGGACTGGAATGTGGAGTGAACTCGATATTGAAAGGGACATTGTCCACTAAGATGATCCTTGCAGCAATTACTTGGCTACTATGGAAATCATATCATGTGATTAATGGTTGAGACAATTATGTTTTTTATTCCCAAGCTATTTTATCATGATTGATGTATCTATTCCTTATGTACTACTATGTTTTATTTCATTGCTCAACATTTTGATGTTAAACATTATATTCATGTTATGGTTTGATTTATTCTCTCCATTCATACCCTTACTGAGCATTTCAACTTACCCTTTATATGTTTTTTTCCCCATGATATAAATAAATGTTTTAGGTAAGAAAAACAACAGGGAAAATCATTATGGGAGACGTTGAAGATCTTTCACAATGATTAGAAGACATTGTTCTGAGTTTCCAAAAACACTAAACTATTAGGATCCTTGAGTGTTGGTTTTTGTTATGTATTAAGTATTACAAAAAAGTAATTTAATGTCTACGTATGTCATGTTTTTGGTCTCTACATGAAGACCATAAATTTATGTCCAAGTAGAAATTTTCTCCACTTATTCAAGAAAACACTCTAATTTCCATATACAAATACTTTGTTGTGCCATTCAACTTTTTTATCTCAACATCAATTTACAATAATCTATCATAACTGAACTATGTTTCAGATATAAACAAATCCCAAACATAGTGGTATACAAAATCAATTATTTCTTTTATTTTTCCTTAGAAAAACAAAAAATATGGTCACTGACAGACTTATTTGTTAAATCCTTGAATGATTTCAATAACATATCTATCTTGATGATGGACATACATTTTTGGGTAATGGAAATCATAGGGTATTCAATTGCGGATAAGAGTTCAAAAAATATTTAGCAATATCAATCATACCCAAGGAATATATAAACCTAATAAACTAAAATGGGTAGATCCCAAATCATTATAATTTCACCCTTACTAGGATCAACAATAACCCCACCCTATGAGATGTTAATCCCCAGGAAATAAATATCATAAAACAAATCATTCTCTATGAGAAAATTATATATAATTAATTATGATTAAGAATTTATAAAATGATCCGTAAATTGTATAAGTATTCCTCCTTTATGAGGCATTACAAGAGTATGTAATTGATTAAACCCAATATGAACTAGTCTATGTATCGAAGGGAAATATGGTCCTTATGTACATTCCAAAAATAAGGGATTTTATGTGGTTACTAATGGGAAAACTAAAAACCCAAAGTTACTGGAGTAATACCGAAATTTTTCATAGTAATATCCTTGTTAGAATCCCATAAGTATTGATAACCAATCACATTATTAATTTTTCTAAACTATATAGCTAATTTCATCTATTCTATGTGATTACCAATTATAAAAAATGAATATTTTTTATTTACACTTCATACAAGTGGTGATTTCCAATATAATTACCTAAAAACATTTCAACCTCTTTGGTGAATATAATAGATGTTTCCTAAGAGGGGACAATATGTATGATAATTACATTATCCAAAAGATCTCTGACAATGATTTATTATCCATATTGAAATCCATGTAAATAAAATTTTAATATGATTATATTAGTGTTTTAATGATTTTTATTTTAGTACCATAATCTACCTATTTATGGGGGTAACCACGGAACATCCATTATGAAAAACGTGAACATATTATTCAGACTAAGAATAAATATTTTTTTCATTGATGTGCAGAAGATGGTAACAAAAAATTGATTTTTATATGAAATTATTTTAATTTTTAAATGTTTATGATGTCTTAGAAGATTATACAATGTGATTAATACAATATGTTGTGCTACCATTATAGGTGATAACACCATGGTTCTACTATCAATGTGCTACTTCTATGGTTCTAATTTCATGATTCTACCTTCATGAAGCTGAAACTATGGTGAAACCACTAATGTGATATCATTGAGGAGATATATTAAGTGTCTTATGATATAGGATATACCAATGGGGTGATAAAATAATTGTGTAAATGATTGATTACAAAAGAGAAACATTGATTTTCATGGTATTTGATAATGCAATTTTTTTTTCCGATGATGAAAATTATTATTTTGTTATATATATTAAATATCATAATTTATTATAATATTATTTTTGTAAATGATATAATGAATTTATAATTAATGAAAAAAATCGATTCACATTAATGTTTTTATAATTCGTTGGAGAAAGGATTAAAAATAACTATATATTAGATGTATTTTTATTTAAACATGAAGATGAACATTTGACCGAGTTGTCCATGAGATACAAATTCATGTAATGTTGTTCAAAATTATTCCAAATAAATCATAAATAATATATCATGGAATTATTTATATATATTATATAGAATGTTTCAACATATTTTATGAATTTTTAAATGCCTGAATATTCTGTCTAATGCTTATTCTTGTATAACATAAAGAAAGTGATTTATTTTTATTTAAAATTATTCCATGATTGATGAATTAATTTTAAATATTATATATGATGCATGAATTGAAATATATTAGTCATTTTAATGGTAATTAAATTTTTTTCAAAGTGGGGTGAAGGGGGTGTTTAATTTCTATATAACCCAATGATGTTACATAGAGTTATGGAAGCCCCTTTTTATAGATGTTTTTTGATTTAATGATTCTTTTTTTTAATTTAACTTCAAATATTATTAATATATGAATTAATAATAAATAGATAAGTTTTTAAATGAATTATAAATAAATTATAATTTTATGTTTTCAAATTTGGGAAATTTAACATGTTATGATGGGAATTGTGAGAGAGGGATCAGTTAATAATGAATTTATTATATTCAGTGTTGTGAATATAAATTTAAATGAATACATTCATGTGAAAGTAAAAAAAAGAATAAGAACATAAAAAATAATCAATACCTTTATTATTATATATAGTATTAAGACATATCAATTTTCTCTTTATTATTAGATTTTTTTACTATGGGATACAAATTATGTTTGATATAAAAAATACTTGAGAGATTTTTATGTGATTTTTAAGGATTTTTCCTATATAGTATGGTTCATAATGTTTTTAGTGAATAATTTTATCCTAGTTTCTATAGGATCATTGTATGTATTAGCTACTCACAATTATTAGTGAACCATGCAAATCACATGATCTCGTTTTGTATTTGATTCAGTTTTGACTAACATCAAAATTCACTATATCTAGTTGATATGGTAATTTTTAAATGTGAGAAAATAAAAATACAATATCACTTATTCCCCCCACCCCCTTGGAAATTACTTAATATTATGTTATATAAGTTATTATTATAGGGATTTTCCATTCATTATTATTTTCCTATTGATGATCTTTTTTTATGTAGTATATAATTTTTTAATCTCTATAACGGATAATAGAAATTTAGTGAATTTCATGGGGATTACAATTTTATATGGTAAAGGTATTCAGATGTTAAAAGGATATTGTGTTTCTATTTCTATTTTTATTCGTTATAATTGTATTTAAGTGGCATCTATTCAATTTTCCTCTCATGCTGAAGGTGTTTCAATTATTCCAACAAATTTTATGAACTTGGAAAATAATTTTTGATTCTAATAATTTATATCTATATATATATATATATTATTTTTTGAAGGTGATTTTATGAATGATAAATGAATCATAATGGAAAAATATATCTTGTATAATGTCCATGATATATATGAAGGAATGAATATGTTTATGAGGGATTCCATGAGTATTAATAAACATAAATATGGATATCTTCGAGTGAATTATGATGAAATGTTTTATAGTATTTTTACAATGTCAATAAACATGTGAGTACCATTAAAGGATAAAGTGGTAGGTTGAATTATTTTTTATTTTAATTTGATACTAAATTCAAATATTTATAATAATAATAAAAATTTTATATTACTCTTAATAATATAAAAGGTATTTTAATAAAGAATAAAATTTGGAAATATGATACTATGGTATAAAATTTAAATGGTGAAAAACAAATGTCTTTTATTAACTGTGAATCTAAGAAAGTGGAGAAGACTGTTAGTGACTTTGATGAATCTAGATCATAAAAATAAGACTCTAATATGGATGTTATGTTATCTTAAATGATTTCCCTCACCTTTAGGAATATTAGAAGATAAAGGGAAAATTATTAAGTTAAATTAACATATGAATTATATAATTGTTTTTTGTACATTTTTCTTAAGATTTTCATAAACTGCATGAAGATGAGTCTATTGGAGAAAATGATGAATATCTCAAATGAGCTTTAAAAATAAATTCAGCAAATAAAAAAACATATTATAAATGAATTTATAATAATATATCTTTGAAAAAAATTATAAATTATATATTTATGCATGAGTAAAGTGAAATTACTAATGGAGAAGAAAATTTTGGTACTGAAATTATTATTGGTGAAAATATTTATATTGTAAATTTTAATAATGAATACATAATTGGTGATAAATTTAAAAACTCTGAATGTGATGATTTATAAACTCAAACGGATTTTTTTCTTAACAGAGAAATTTTTTAATGTTTTTTAATAATTTATAAACCTAAAATGAAAGATAAGATGTTGAATGAAGCTAGTCAAACTAATAATAGTAATGGAATGACCAATATTGTAGAAAATTATTTATTGTTAAAGGAGATTTATAATTTGGAAAAAATTCCTTGATACTGATAAGACCATGTGTATCAAGATAGAATAATAGATTAATGGATAAGAAAAGTAGTATGATATTATTCTAGTAAAAAAAATTCCTATATTTTGGAAAATTTGATCATTTGTAGAATTATATTTTTGTTATTTTATTCAGGATTATAGAGAATGATCAATTATAAATAAAAGTGTAAGAATTTAAATACAAATGATATTCCTAGGATGATATATATACTAAAAAGTATTGTAAGAGGTTTTAAAATAGGAAAAAATTTAAATAAACCATGTTCATGGTTAGGTCTATTGACACTATTTTTTTTGAAATTATAGGATTATTATCATTGATTCCAAAAATCCAACTTCTACTAAATCAATTTTTTTAAATATAGGTCTTTTTTGAAGATAATGATTTTGAGAGTACCAAAAATCAGTTTAAAAATATAATCCTTGATTTTTTATCAATGAAAGGAGAAGGTATGAGATATTTTTATGGAAAACATGTTATTTTGAAAGGTAAATTTCCCTTTGTTGGATATTTTTGGTTCTATGTGGTATTTAGGAATACATCAATTATGTCTTGGTTTAATGAACACCATCACGAAGATTCTAGAAGCCTTGTGAGAGAAACATTATAAGCGGATCAACCCACTCTAAGAATATATATTTATAAACAACCTCAAAAATATATATTGAAGACTATAAATATATTTCATTTGTTATAAGAAATGTCTAATAGATATGATTAGCCATGTCAATTGGATAATTACTGCATCACTATGATTCATTCGTAGTATACAATTAAGCCTAGAAAAAGGTAAATAAAATGTTATTTTTGTAAACCATTCCCAAAATTCCTCAAGGGATGAATGATTATATATTTAAGATAGTGGATTCTATTCCCATATAAAAGGGAAAAACAAATTTCATGATAATGTAGTTAAATAAATAAAAGTCTCAATAAAAATTAGATATTATGGGTTTGTCTGGATTAAATGTGTTGGATAAACTCATATTCATAAAAAACCATGAATACTATTTTGTTGACAAGATAAAACACAACATGATAGGGTGTTCATATATTTTTACTGAAGGGAATTAGGTAATCTTCATGAAATATGTTTTATGTGAAACATGGCATGAATATGGAAATTTTTTTCACAGTTGAAATAATCAAATATAAATTTATTCAAATTTATTTCTGATCATAATTCATCCAATTTAACTATGAATGGTGAAACTAACACTAGAATACATGTATTTATCAACTTTTATGAATAAATATAAAATATATTCCACAATGATAATGTGTTCATGAAATTACTAAAACAATGTCAGATATTTGTAATATTTTCTCTACATTTTCATAGGGGGGTCAATAATTCCTATGAAAACAGTATTAAGATTAGTACATCATTTCATCTAAAACATATCCATTTTGAAATTTTTAGGTCCATGATAAAGTAGTCAGTATGTGGATATAACTATTTCTTTTCATTTATTGATGAGTTTACTCTCATTACATGTATTTTTTTATATTTGAAACATAAATGAGAGAAAATAAAGAGGATTACAATTTTCTGAATTGTTGAAAAAGAGTGTGGTTACTCTCTAATGTGATTTTAGATACATAATGGTACACAGTACAATAATAATATGTTAAATTATTATCTTAAAAAATTTTATTCTTCTTGAACATGGATTAACATACCAACCACTACAAAATGGTGTATCTATATGGAAGAATATATGCAAGGATGAGATGGACCATACATTTTACATAGAAGATCATATTTCAATATATTTTATAATCCAATACATTGAATATTATTCTATTATAAAAATTACTACTTCTAAAAAACATAGATATGATTTTTTTTAATATATACCACAAGAAGACTCCATGTTTGAAGAATATCAAAGTGTTTGGAATCCCTTAAATAATCATGATTCATAGGGGAAATCAAGGTAAGTATGATCCATGTGGTTATTATTGAATAACTATTTCCTATCCATAAAATTTGAGAGTTATAAGAACTGTAATAAGGATACTAGTATAATTTCTAATACATCTAATGTAATGATCCATGAATTTTCAATGAAATTTTTCAAAATTATTCTACACCTTGAGTTTATGTTTTAATTAATTATTTTTAACATCATCAACAAAAATTAGAATAATATGGAAATGGTTAAGATAATAAAACTAAAGGAGATGTTTCAACTGTATCATATGTGGGAGAATAATTACATTTGACTCATCTTATGCTTAGAAAAAGATTTCAACATAAAAAATTATTGTAAATCAATTAAAAACAAGTACAATGTCAATTAAAAATATGTAAATCTTCTAAAAAATAGTTATTATCTCTAGTAAAAAAATATTTTGAGGAAGATATTGATAATAAACTATGGGTTGGCTCAATGAATAAGTAATTTGTTCAAATTGATAAGAATGAGTGATGAAAAAATTGCTCCAAAATATAAGGATACGAATATCAAGGGGATAATGGTAGTGTTTTTAAATAAATTTAATAAAAGGTTACGTGTTAAGGAATAAATGATTATTTTTTAAGTATAATCAAATATTGATGGAGTTGATATATATAAGACCATTGAATTAATTATAAGGCCTAAAACCCTTTGAATGTTCCATTCTATTTTTGAACAAAGGATTCACATGATCAACCAAATATCTCCCAAGTCTACATTTCTCAATGGAATATTTGATAAATATGATTACAATAATCAATCTTGTACTTTCTACTTATATAAGATTCAAATATTCATTATAGTTTCATGGTGGATTTATAGGGGCCGAAAAAATCCCCAAGAACAAGGTATTATATGATTGAATCTTTCATTCAGAGGTTAGATTTAATAATGGTAACAGTGGATGATAATATCTATATAAATGATGAAAAATTTAATTTTCTCCTGTTTATTTTCCTGAAATATGACTTTAGGTTTTTTAAATGATAATAAAATGTGTAACAAGATTGATATAGAAATAAATGATTTATTTAAAATGTCAATTATTTGAGAGTTGAGGAACAATATTGGTAAGAAATAACTCTAGGGAAATATTTAATTTTTCTTTATAATGATAAGTGTATAGTGGAACACATTAAATGATATTTTATAGAGGATAAAAAATATTTTTCCATCCGATTTATTTAGAAAGACCAATATTAAATTATTAATATGGATGATAATTTAAAATAGATTTTTGAAATTTGGATTAACATTTTTTAACCTTACTACTTGAAGAAAATATATTCTTTACATTTTATCTCATTTTGTCCGATATCAATGTGATCTAATAGAATCGCATTTTACTACCTGAAAAAAGATTCTAATTTTTTTAAATGGTTTGATAGATATTGGATTTAAATATGACGTGATTGAAAATTTTTATATTTTTTGATATAGTTATGTAGAATGGTAATGGTTTTTAAGACAAAAAAATCCACATATATTGTAACATTCTTTATTGGTAATAGATGTGTGTTCAAGGATTCAAAAAAGAAATGTTCGTTACCTGATGACATATTGAATAAGAAGATATGGCTTCCACTCATTCTATAACTATATATTTGTGGATGAATATTCACTTTGAAGATATAAACATGGGTATGAAGATTCCACTTATTCATAGATGAAATAATACGAGTGTAATGATCAAAAATATTATAATTGAAATTTCTCTTTTGATTTAATTAAAAGTATTTCATTGTAAAATGGATATAAAATAAAAATGAATTTTTTTTCTTTATTATATCAAATTTTATTTAAATTGATATTAATTATCATTACCCTTGATTGTATATCCACTACATAGTGGTCACATGACTAGTATTAATATCGGGTTTTAAAAAAATCATTTTGACCCAAAAAAATAAAGTGATACCCTCAACTAATAGGATTATTCCCTATGAATCCCATTAATCAATGATTCAAAGGGAGAGAGTATTTCTGAAATTTTCCCTACACTGTTCCCAAGCTGAGATCCAACAACATAACCATGAGTTAAACCATTTTTGTGAGAATATTGAGAACATTAAGATCATGGGCCAAACTATGTTCACGGAACGGCCCCCCTGAAATTTTCACAATCTCACAGCTTACTCATATGGTGTATGCCAGTGCAAAAAAAGATATTTATCAATAACCTAATACAATTCTTATGTACCTTATTTTTTTATAGAATAATGAATATATTTTTATTTTATTATTGTTTTTAAATCACAAATAGTATTTTAAGTAATTATTAAAATAGAATTAAGAAATATGTTTTGATTAATTGATAAATAATGTTTTAATGAAATATTATTACTAAATTAATTTTTTTTAATATAACTGATCATATAATTTTAATGAGTCCCAATGTAATTTTTATTATGGTTTAAAAAATATTTTATTCAAAACCTATCAATTTTAAATTTAATGTTATTTTTCCTTTTAAATGTGAAAATTTATATAGTGATAAAATTATTTGGATAAAATGAAATTTTTTTTGGAATCTAGATATAAAAATTATCTAATAGTTAATTTTTCATAATTTTCTGAGATAGTCAAATTTTTGGGTAACATTTAAAGACCACATAAATATATAGTGTGTTTTATGACATCATAATGGACCCATAGTGATGTAATAAACTCTATTAAAGAGTTTTTTGGACAAATATAAGTTATAATATTAAAATAATGTGATTTAGATTTATTTGACTTATTTTATAAAGCCTTAGTGAATCCTCCAAAGGGTATAATATATTTTAAGATTTTAAGATCATTTCATTAATAATGTTACTCACCCCACAAAAGCAATGAACATATTTTAATATCTTCAGCCCATGTCCATTTAAAATAACTTTTTACAATCCACATTGAAAAATACCATAGGAATAAACCATTAGAAGTTTTTCGGTTTTAAATATTTAGTTATATAGATTCCAAAACCTATGTTTCTGAAATATTAGGGAATTTCCCTCTCATTTCCTATATAAACCCCCCAATACCCCAATTATCATTGATAAAAATACTTATAGAACGCCTTCACTCAATCCCAACCACTCAAGAATACCCTAATTACACCCCCCAAATTTCAATAATCTCCACTTCATACTTTTAAAGTCACACACACAAGTAAGGGTTCCTTCTATTTTAATTTTTATCCATGTTTCCTTATATTGTTAAACCATTTTGTTTTCATTTAAAAATGATGAGGAATGATTTATAACCCCACATAAACGTCCATAATTATCTTTTAATGATTATAAACCCATTTCTCTTTCATTAATCCTGCACACATAGACCCCTCACCATGCCGAAATCTCAAATGAGTTATTCCATTTATCCTTTTCCTTCAAGTTTCTTTATAATGTCGTGCCTTATATTTCAAAATTAACAATATTGGGAAATGTATTTATATGACCCTATTACATTAAATTTCATTTTTATATGACTACATACCTCATTATCACTCATCCACCATTTTTATGAATATTTATGTCACATCATTAAGATACTGAAATTGCACCGTGAATCTCCATTCCAAAACAATTTTATATGTGAATATCGTACACATTCCATATCAAGGGTGTTCACTTTTATAGAAACATATCATTCTATTCACTATATAAATGTATGTATTACACATAATGTGATCATGTAATAAATTATTATGATGAATGAATTCATTCATTATTATCTATGTGGGACACATAAGCATGAGAATGAAATGAAAGTGACGGGTGTGGCCAGAATTATATAGCGCTCCAATTCATTGGGTAATATTTAGTATAATTATAAAAAAAAATTGATAGGAGGTTACCTGGTTCCTTTATGGGATATTTTCCACTATGATGTCTTGGAATATTTTCCATGACCTACGATGCAATGTTTTATGTTATCGCCACATTTCCATGTTATTATTATCATGCTATATCATGCCTTTATGTTCATATTTCTTTTATTCATCATTGATATACATATTTTCTAAAATTTGTTCTTTTCCTCATGTTATTATATTTTTATTCCCTTACATGGCTTTATAACTCAACCCTTTCATATATATGTTCTCAGGTTGTCCCATGCAATGTTAAATATGAAGGAATGTTGTGGTCATGTAAATGATATTTTTAATAGTGATGTTTTGTTTCAGGTCTTATGGTGTCATGTAATGTTCCTAAAATTCCAATACACTAGTCAAATATATAATTCATGTTTCATTAAGTGTAATTTTATTTCCTTAAATCATGTGTAAATGTATTAAAAACAACAGAGTTTTTATAGTTGATATCAATGGAAGCTGTAGTTATTTTTTCGATTATGATTAGAAAACTCTAGTGAAAGACATATGTATAAGAATAAGTATAAAAAATATAATCCATAAATCCTGGGGATTATATATTGTGTGGTTTAAAATAATAATAAAACTATGTCTGGATATGAACAATTTTATTTGGCTTTGACACAAAAATATCGTGGATTAAAACTTGAAAGAAACATTTTGAGTTCGAATCAGACAGGAATTGGTGCACAAAAATTTGTCTTTCTTCACAATTGGGTTGACACTCCCAAGGGATATCCATTGATAAATTAATAGGATTAGTATGAACCATTATAAAGGGAACAAAAATAAGACCATAATATTATACATTAAGAAATATATCAGGGATAACTTATATGGTATTCATGAAATTTATATGTTATGGAAATAAATTAAATTTACAAGTTATCACGTTAATGTAATTTGATTCCCCTTTATGTGTTTAATAGTTTAAAATAAATACATGAAATTATCATTTTAATTTGGATAATAGTCATTAATATGATGAATTGGGGTAACAAACAATCAATAGATCAATGTAATGACCTCCCTAATGAGATACCCAATCCGATATGTGTTGGAATCGCAAACATTGTCACTATACTGTCTTTGTAAATACAGGTTTTTAATAGAAACTATGATCAAGAGGGATGTATAACCCCCTCTAATAATGAAAAATTTGATATCAATAGATTCAATATACAAAGGCCTCTTACATTCAATGGATCATCTGATCCATCAATTTCTAAACAATGGATCAACTCCATTGAGTTGAAATTCTACGTCCTTCAATGTGCATACCAAGAGAAGGTTCTTATGGATATTTATCATTTAGAGGGTGAAGCTTGTAAATGGTGGAAATTGATAAAAAATAAAAGGCCTAAGGAAGATATCAAGGTGATAAGATGGAAGGATTTCGGAAAAACTCAATAAATATTTCCATCACACCATCTAACGTATGTTAGAAAGGTACTTCCTTGCCTCCAAGAAAAAGACGACGAATCCATCAGACCGTACAAGGAAAAAATCACAAGGCTTCCAAGGTTCACCATTAGATTTTTAATTACCCTCAATTTCAATGTTGTATTCTTCTTTAGCAGGATGAATCCTATCCTATGGAAAACCCATGCGATATGTGACTTTGATTGCTATGAGGAAATTGAATGATTTATATCAAATTTTAAATAGAGGTTAGAAAATTTCAGTGCTGTCATAAGGATATGAAGACAATGGTGGAGTCAAATTCGGAAAATCCAATAGTTATATCTAATGGATCCATGAAATTTAAACATCCCACATTCCAACTGTGAATAAATAAGAACCCTAGAAATTTACAGAAGGTGATGAGGAAATTCTTTAGGTGCGGGAAGGAAAGGCACCTAGCCATTGATTGTCAATAAGATAACCATAATACTACGACGGAGGAACGTAATGATCAAGTAAACCCTAAATGCGTTGTTAATTTCTACAACTACAAGGAACCAGGGAAATTAACAAAACAATGAACTATGATAAGGGTTTTCAGAGTAAACCAACAACCACCAATGCAGCAATGGAGAACATTTCATATCACTGGTGCAAAGGTTAATCCTGATAATGAAGTGGTTATCTGTATGCTAGTTATTCATTCAAAAAATAGTGAATTTTCATTTTTATTCTGAATATACACATTCTTTTATTTCACAAAAGATTAGTAGAACAATCGAAACACCCCTAAAATGCATGAATATAGAGATGTTAATGAAAATGGAAAATGGGGAAATTATAGTATCCCATGAATATAACTCCTAGCCTGCCATAATTTTTGGATTGAAATTTTCATATAGCCTTATCATACATTCATAGGTGAAATTTTATGCAATTCATGTAATGGATTGTTTATTCCTATATAGAGAAAACATAATTTTTTTGAGTGGGAAATAACTCTCTATATGGAATATCAACCCATTATTCTATAATAGTGAAAGTTTGAGGATGAATCTCCTTTATCACTATCATCACAAGCATAAAAATTACTACCATATGAGCATGAAAATCGTCCCCAGAATAATGATTATAAGGATGGAAACATCCCTAATGTCAATCCTATTGTGAAGGAATTTACTAATTTATTTCTCGAGGAATTTCCCAGTCTTCCTCCGAGCAGAGATGTTGAAAAATCAATTGATCATATACCTAGGGAATTCCTAATATAAAACAAACCATATAGAATGGACGTTTCGTAACATTAAGATCAAAAGAGGCAACTATAATTGAATATCATTAAAGAGATTATACACCTCAGTTCTTCACCATGGGGTGCACCAGTTCTCTTCATCAAGAAGAATGAGGTATCAATGCACCTTTTCATTAATTATCATGATCTTAATAGAATCAAGATATATAAAAATTATCAGTTACAACTAATTGATGACTTTTTTATTACATACATGAAAAAAATACTTATAAAATGTAGATCTATGGTCAAGATATCACTATGTAAGTGTGAAATAAGTGGACATCCCCAAGAGTGATTTTCATACAAGTTACATACCTTATGAGTTCATACTGATGCCTTTTAGACACACTAATGCTCCAACAATATTCATGGACAAGAAAAACAGAGTCTTTATAGATTAAATCACAAAAGTTTTTGTTTTAATTATTTATTTTATTCTAATATAATCGAAATGTTAGAAGGAGATTGAATATAATTTAAGTACCATGTAGTAGACCTTGCAAAAGGATAATCATTATTCCATGTACATCAAATGTGAGTTCGGTTTAAAGGATATCAAATTATTGGGGGAATATCATCACATGAAAAGGGATATATGTGGAACCTTCAATGAATAATGCAATTGAAGGATAGACAATGCTAGAATCTGTGAATGATATTTGTAGTTTCATTGAATTAACTAGGTAATATCGTCGATTTTTTAGAAATTTATCACGATATTCAAAACCTCACCCCATGAAAACTTAGATGGGATTCAAATTTTCATGGAATAATGAATAGGAAGACATAATCAAGGAGTTGAAAATGACGCTTATCAATGCACCAGTGATTAAACTACCAAAAGTAACTTGATTTTCATGGTAATCAGTTATGCTTCAAAGAAGGGCATTGGCTATGTGTTGATGCAAAATCAAATGTTATTTCTTATACTTATATGTAGCTAAACTTTCATGACACGAAATATATAACACCTTATTTAGAGTTGGGTACAATTATCTTCTATTTAATACATTATAAATAGTACCTTTTGCGGAGAAGTGTGAAATATATATGGATGAAAAAAGCCTCTGATATATATTCTCATAGAAATAGTGGAATATGTGCCAACGAAGTTAGTTAGGGATGGTAAAATATTGTGACTACTCAATTCACTACTTTCTAGAAAAATAAAATAAAGTGGCATCTACACTAAGTAGAAAGGATACTTTTACTCTTTAATTGGAGACAATTTAGATGAATCCAATATTAATAGAATTGAAGAGGATGGAAAAGGTAATCATAAAGAAGGAACATCATCTATCCTTTCATATGTGATTTACCAACTGTCCCATGTGGGGATATTAATGGATTCTCAATGAGTTGTTGTGTAAATTCCTAAGAATTTTTAATCTATTAGAAAATTTAAATACATAGAGTTCAATGTTAATGTAGTTGGGGTTATATGATTCGAGGCAATACTATGTGTACCATATAATCCTGTGTTAAAGAAAGATATGGTTGATGATGACATAGCTCAACCTTATCTATCCACCATGGAAGCACAATGTTGTATTTAGATCTGTGGGAATAGTATTTGTGGGACAATAAGAAGAATGAGATCACAAAATATACATCAAGATGTCTTATATGTCCGAAAGTGATAGGAGAATGGAATAAATATAAGGGGATGATGAAACCATTACATATACTGACATGGAAATGGAAAAAATCACCATAGAAAGTATCAATGGGATTCATAAGTTATTTAGAGGAAAAATTATATGTGGGTTATTGTGGATCATATTACAAAGACTATGCACTTCATTACGATTCAATATAATTTCTCATTGGATCATCTTTCATTGAAATACATCTGAAAATTGGGGAGGCTACCATGTGTACCACTATTTTGTATATCTAATTGAGATCCAAGATTCACTTTTATTTTTTTTGGATGAGTCTCCAACATGTTCTGAATACTGAGTTAATCATCCGAATAGAATATCACCCTAAAACTGATGGCCAGTCTGAGCTGAATATCTAGACACTTGAGGGTAGGTTGAGAGCATTCTCAATGTAATTAAAGTAAGGATGAGATCAACATCTTCTTCTGGTTGAGTTCTATTATGTAAACTATTTCCACTCAGGAATCCAAATGCCTCCCAATGAATCCCTTTATGGGAAGATGTGTAGAACACCTAAATATTGGAATGATGTTGGGGAATGAAAAATGATAGTTCCTAAAATGGTTAAGGAAATGGTGGAGAATGTTAAGAACATTCTGCAACACACCAAGGAAACTCATAGTTGACATAAAATCTATGCTGAGAATCATCAAAAATACATAGATTTTGATGTTAGAGACATGATATTCATCCGCATATCTCCACAAAATTTAGTAATGAGATTTCGGAATAAGATAAATCAATGTCTATGGTACATTGACCCTTTTGAGATCCATCGTCGCATTGGAGTGGTGGACTACTAACAAGCACTCCAACCTAACCTATCTGAGGTACATGATGTATTCCATGTATCCTTATTGAGAAAGTACATACCAAACTGATCTCATGTACTCAATATAGAGGTGGTACCATTGGATAATGACCTCTCTTTTGAGGGGAATCCAAAAAAATATCTTATATCATTGAGAAAATGTTCAATGAAACCAGAAAATGTACCTAGTAAATATGTGGTGTAGAAACCACGAGATTTAAAAAGAAATGTGGTAATTTGATTTGGTGATGAAAATTGTAACCCTCATATGCTTTACTATGGGAAATAAAAATATCGGGGTTCAAAGTTCTTAAGGGGGTAAGATTGTAACATCCCGAAATTTTATACTAAAAATTAACATTTCGATTTAAATAAATGTCTTATTTTGTAAAATGGATTTATAAAATAATGCACTGAGTTGGTTTTATTATATCAAATTTGATTTAAATCTCTCTTATTTATCATTATTGTTGATAATATTTTCATTTAACATTAATCACATGACCAGTATAATTATTGGTTTTTAATAAATATTTTCAAAATAGAAAAATATGGTGATGTCCTCAACTAGTATGATCATTCTGTATGAATCCCTTTTATCAGATCATTTGAGGGAGAAATCATTTCTAGTATTTTACTTACACTAATCCCAAGTCGTGATCCAACAACTTAAGATTCTGTGAAAGTGTTTGTGGGAGAAGTTCATGCTTTTCAAGATCACAACCCAACCCATGTTCACAAAATGAACCCATAAAATCCCCCCCATAACACACCAAACTCTTAGAACCTTTGATTTTGTTATAAAGGGATATATATCAATACCATAACATTGTGATTATGTACATTATTTTTTATAGAATAATGAATATGATTTTATTGAATAATTTTTTTAAAAGAACAAATAGTATTTTTGGTTATTATAAAAATTGAATTAATAAATCAATTATGATGAATTAAAAAATAATTTCTTAATGAGATACAATTATTAAATTACTTTTATTAAATATAAATGATCAAATATTTTTTGAGGCCAAATTAAATTTTTATTATGGTTTAAAAACTATTTTAACTAAAACGATACACTTTTCAAAAAATCTTGGGTTTCATTTAAAAAATGAAATATTAAGAAAAATATTCTAATAAAATGAATATTATATTTAGAATCATGACATAAAAATTATCCTATAGTGATTTTTTCATAATATTCTGAGCTAGTCAATTATTTGGGTAATAGTTAAATATAGTAATAATATAGGGTTTTTATGGAATCATAATGTCTCAATAGTGGTGTAACAAACACTATAAAAGATATATTCTGAAAAATATAGGTTTTACCTTCAAAATAATGTAATTTTATATTTTTTTAACTATTTTATAAAGAATTTGTGAATCCTTCAAATTGTAAAATATATTTTATGATTTTATGTTCATCTTTTTAATAATGTGATTCACCTCCACATAATCAAGGATGATATTTTAATATCATCAGACCATGGACTTATAAAATAATTTTCCCCACTGATATTTTACAAAAACCATGTCCAAAACCATGAGATGGATTTTGGGTTTGAATATTTAATTATATAGATTCCAAAACCTAAGTTTGGTAAATATTCAAGAATACCCCGCTAATTTCCTATATAAACCCACCTAATCTCCCACATACCTTCACATAAAATAATTGGATAATTTTCTTTACAATGTACTCCCCTCTCTATAATCATCCCAAGGCACCCCAATCTCTCAAAAATCCCCTCTTAATTATCTAAAAGTCACACTCTCAATTAAGGGTTCCCTCTATTCACATTTTTTATGCATGTTTCCTTATATAGTTACACAATTTTATTTTAATTTCAATATGATGGGGTATGTTTTCAAACCTCCCCAATACTTCCCTTATTATGTTTTAATGTTTATATAACCCATTTTCTCTCATTAATCCCACACATGTACACCCATTACTATATAGAAATTTCATAAGAGTTATTCCATTTCCCACTTTCATCTAGTTTCTTTATTATTCTATTTCCAAATTACTTATTTGGGTACACGAATTTAAATTACCCTATTACAATACAATTCATTTATATATAATTATAGACCTATTTCACTCTCAAATACATTTTTTCTAAAATTTTAGGTCACACCATTTGATGCTGAAATATCACCATGAATCTCTCTTCCAAAACATTTGTTTAAGTGAATATTGTACCCATTACCTATCACGGGTGTTCAATATTATAAAATTATACATATTTATTATCTACATACATGTAGGTATTCAACACGCCTTTGTCAAGGCATAAATTATTGAGATAAATGAATCAATATTTTATGATCTATGTGGGACACTTAAGCATGAGAATGAAATGAATGTGACAGGTGCACCAAGAATTATAAAGTGCTCCAATACATTGGGTAATGTTTATAATCATGTTATTACATGATGGGATAGGGTTTTAACTGGTTCCTCTATGGGAAATTGTCAACTATTAATTCATAGATGTTTATCCTCAACCTATGATGATATAGTTTATGTTGTTTCCAAATTTCCATATTCTGATTATCATGCTATATCATTCCATTTATGTTCATGATTCTTTTTTTCTCTATTGATATGCTTAGTGTATAACATGTATATTATTACTCTTGTTATTCAATTTTTATTCCCAATATGTGCTTAATATCTCACCCATTTCTTAGGTATAACATCAGTTTATCCCATGAAATGTTAAGTACAAATGAATGTTGTGGTCATGTAAAGGATGTTTCGAAAAATGATGTTGTATTTCATGTTTTATATTGTTATGTAATGTTCCTATTTTCCTAGAAAACTATTTTTATTGATTATTTGGTTGATATTAATTTTAATTTTAACTAATTAAACTATGTATGAACTTTATAAAAATAACATGGTTTTCATAGTTAGTATGAGAGGAATATTTTGTTTTTTTTTGTGATTAGGATTATATAACTCTAGATAAAGAAATAGGGATAAGACTATATATAAGAAACAATTCCCTAAATCATGTATAGTATAGAGTAAGTGGTTTATCATGAAAATTCATCCATGTATGGAAACAAACAAGTTGATGTGGCTCTGGCACAAATGTGTCTAGGGGTAAGACCTAAAAATACTGCTTTGAGAGAAACTTGAATGGGAATCGGTGCACGACAATAGGATTTCATGCACTCCAGTTTTAACACTCCTAGGGGATATTCTTTGATAAATTCATAATCTTAGTACCGACCGTTATTATGTGAAAAAATAAAATCTCATAAGAATATAAATACTGAAATTATCATGTATAAATTATATTTAAACCTATAAATTTATATGCTATGGAAATAAATTTTTTTTATAAGTTATCCCTTTAATTTCATTGGATTCACGTTTTTTTGTATAATAGTTTAAAATACTTACCCCAAAATTCCCTTTTATTCTTACTAATTGTCATTAATATGAGGAGTCGGGCAAACAACCGATTATATAATCAATGTAATGACATCCCTAATGAGAATAAAATTCCAATGTTAGCAGCAATAACCAAAATAATTCTGATAATCTATCAGTTATGTCATGTTTTTAATGGTATCCTAGATCAAGAGAAAATTCGAACCCCCCTAAGAAATAAATTTTTTAAATTGAGAGATTCATGAGACAAAGGCCTCCTAATTTCAATGGATCACATGATCCCTCGATCACCGAACAATAGATCAACTCCATTAAGAAAATATTCTCCATCCATAAATACTCCGAACAATAGAAGGTTATTTTGGTAGCGTACCATATGGAGGGTGAAGTTGATCAATGGTGGACATTGATTAAAAATATGATGCTTGAGGAAGAGATCAAGGTGATGGGATGGAAGGTTTTTTGGAAAATGTTTTTGGATAAATATTTCACTCACACTCTCTGACATAAGATGAAAAGGGACTTCCATGCCCTCATGAAAAAATTACGAATCCATTAGAGTGTATGTGGAAAATATTACACGTCTTAAAGAATATGCCTCTAGATTTGTCATTACACCTAAATGCAAGGTTGACTTCCTCATTGGTGGGATATAGCATAGCCTACTAAAATCATCTTTGATCTGCGACATTGATGGATATGAATATATTTTCTGATGCTCCCTCAATGTAAAAATGGAAATCAGATAATCTTAGGGGTATCATGGGGATATCAACCAGAAGGAGGTGTCAAGTTCTAGAAGTCCGATAGATAGATATAACGGTGAAAAAACATTCATCATCTCATTTTCCAAAGGCTCATAAAGAAGCTCCCTAGAAATTTTCTGAAGGGAATGAATAAATTATTTAGGTGTGGGAGGGATGGGATCCTAGCTAGTGATTATTGGAAAGAAAATCCTACTACTGAGATAGAGTAAGTTAATTCTATTGTAAACCCTCTGTGCATTTTTCATTGCTATAACTACAAGGAAACATGTCATTTATCTAACCAATGCACTATGCCAAGTGTTTTTTTAGGAAACAAACAACCTCCAAGGAAATAAGGGTGAAATGTTTCCATCAATACCATATAATTTAATCCCAACTAGGAAGTGGTGATAGGTATGCAAGATATTCATTCAATAATAGTGGGAAAAAATTTCGAAACTCATTATATGAATTCTTTTAAATCACATAATTTTAATAGAACAATCCAAGGGCAACCACAATGAATAGAATCAGAGTTTTCGAGGAAAATTAGAAATGGGGAAATTATGGAATCCTATGCATATAACTCCTCCCCTATTACAATTTGTGGATTTTACTTCTCGTCGAAACCTGTCGTACTATCCCTGGCGGAATTTGATGAATGTCATGGAATGTATTGGATATTCATTTATAAAGTCTCATTAATTTCATTGAGAGGGAAATCACATACCATATAGAAATTCAACAACTGATTCTATAAATGTTGAAGGATGATCAAGAATATTATATAGCACCATCATCCCAAACATGGATATTACTTCCATATGAGGATGTTTATCTTGGTCTGATGATAGAGTCTAAGGAAGGAACCATCCATATTGACATGACTGTTGTGATGGAATTCACTGATGATTTTCCAAATGAATTTCCTAGTATTTCTCCAAGAAGACATATTGAATTATAGATAGATATTATACTTGGGTAATTGCCAATATAGAATAATCTATATAGATTGGATATTGTTTTACTTAAAGAGATAGAGAAACAACTAACTGAGAACATGGATAAAGGAATTATACACCCAAATTCTTTACTATTGGGTGCACTTATTCAGTTTGTTATGAAGAAGGATGTTTCAATGTGTCTTTTCATCGATTACTGTGATCTCACCAAATTCATGATAAAGAAAAAAGTATCCCTTTCCACAAATTGATGACTTGATTGATCATATTCATGGATAAAAATACTTCTCCATGGTGGATATATTTTCAAGATTTTACCATGTAAGGGTGGAGAATGAGAATATACCCTATAATACTTTTCTTATAAGGTATGGGAATTATGAGGTCATTGTGATGCCATATGGACTCACAAATTGTACAAAAATCCTCATAGACAAGATGAATATAATCTTGAGATATTACCTCAAAAAAAATTTGTCGAATTTTTTTGATGATATTCTAATATAATCCAAAATTAAGAAGGAGCATGAGGAGCATTTAAGTACTATGGTAATGTCCTTGTGAACATGAAACCATTATGAAAAGTATAGAAAATGTGAATTCTTGTTAAAATAATTATATATATTAAAGAATATCATCAATGAAATGGTATATCTATAGACCCTTCAAATACTGATGCAATTGAAGGATGGCCAAGGAAAACATTTGTGATAGATATCAGTACATTCCTTGTATTAGATAGTTATTATTGTCAATTTGTGCGAAATTTCTCATGATTTTAAAACTATTTAACCAATATAACCTTAAGGGTGTCAAATTTAAATGTAATTGTGAATCCAACAAGGGATTCAATGAGTCCAAAAGGATTCTTCTCACTCCATCTGTGATCACACTACCCACCATTGGGGATTTTTTGTGGTATTCAGTGATGCTTTGAAGATGTGGCTAGGTTGTGTGTTGATGAAAAATGGAAAATTCATTTCCTATGCTAGAAGGATGTTGAAAGATTTTGAGAATAACTATCCCACACATGACCTGGAGTTGGATGTAGTGATATTCACGTTAAAAATTTGGTAAAATTGCCTTTTGGGGAGAAATTTGAAATATATATAGATCACAAAATCCATAAGTATATATTCACACAGAAACAGTTGAATTTATTCCAACGAAGATTCACAGAGATGATCAAAGAATACAACTACTCAATTCACTACTATTCTAAAAATGAAAATAAAATAGAAGATTCCCTATATATAAAGGATCAAAAAACACTTTGATTGATGATAATTTGTAAGGGTTCGATATTCCTAGACATAAAGAAGATGGACATGTGAATCATAAAGTAAGTAACATCATCAATCCTTTCACAAATGATTTCTCAATAGTCTTTTATATGGAGGTTAACCAATGATAAATGATATAATGTGAAAATTTAGAAGAATGTGGAAACTATTTTACAAGGAAAATCCTGAGAGTTAACATTTAATGAAGAATGAGTTGTAACATGTGGGTTAAGAATACGTGTACCATAAAATACTGAGTTAAAGAAATATTTATTGGATGGGGCGCATATCTCAACCTTCTCTATCACCCTGGAAGCAAAATGTTTTTTCAAAATATCCAGGAACACTATTTTTGGAACAATATAAAGATGGGTATTTCAGAATATACATCAATATGTCTCATATGTCATTAAGTGAAGGAAAACGTGAATGAATATAATAGGGTGATGAAACCATTGCCCATTCCAATATGGAAATGGGAAAACATCACCATGGAAATTGTCACCGGTATTACTAAGACATATAGAGGAATAAATTCTATATAGGTTGTGGTGGATCATATTTTGAAGGATGCACACTTCATTAGAATTTGAGGTGATTTCTCATTAGATCATCTTCCATGGATATACATCAATGAATTGGTGAGGATTCCTGGTTTAACACAATCAATTATATCTGATCTAGATCCAATATTGACCTATATGTTCTAGAAAAGACTCCATCATGATAAGAATACTGATTTAAGCATCATCATGGTATATTAACATCAAACTGATGGCCATTATGAGTGGACTATCATGATATATGAGGACATGTTGAGAGCATGATCATTGGAATTCAAAGGAGGGTGTTATCAGAATATTCCCATGGTTGAGGTTTTTTAATGATTCCACCAAATCATCCCAATGTCACTCTATGGAGCCCTTTATGGGAAGAGGTGTTAAACACCTTCATGCTTGGATGTAGATGGAGAAATAAAACATCAAGGTCCTAAAATGGTCTAGTAAATGGTGGAGAAGGTTATGATCATTCAAGGTCACATCAAGGATACCCAGAATCGACATAGAATGTATGCTCAAAATCATCGAAAATAATTAGAGTTTGATATTGGAGATATGGTATTCATCAGCATTTCTCTATGGAAGAGAGTAATGGAATTTGGGAAGAAGGTAAATATCAGTCCAAGGAACAACATCCATTTTAGGATCCTTGACCAAATCAGAGTTTTGGCCTTCTCACTATCACTCTCACCTAACATGTCTCAAGTTCATGATGTATTCTATGTATCCCTCTTCAAAATGTATATACTAGACCCCTCTCATGTACTCAATATAAAGGTGGTACTGTTGGATAATTATGTCTCTTATGAGGAGAATCTAGTTAACAACGTTGATTGTGTAGAATAATTTCAACTGAATAAGACATTTCACTGGCTTGACATTTTGTGGGGATACAAGCATTTTAAAGAAGAAACATGAGTTCTGGAGGAGGGGATGAAACAAAGTTATCCAAAAATATTTTAATGAGGGAATTGATAATTTTTCTAGAGAAATTCTGTAATGGGGAAAGAAGGTACTGACATGAATTATTATAATTGAAATTTCTTTTATATTAGATTAAATGTCCTATTTTTTAAACATGACATATAAAACACATGCACTCGATTATTTTTATTATATCCCATTGGATTTTAATGACCATTATGAATCATTATAGTTGATAATATGGCTGTTTAAGAATGATCTCAAAACTAGTATAAACATAGGTTTTTAACAAATCTGTTAAACACAGACAAAAAAGGTGATGGAATCAACTAGTTTGATTGTTCCATTTTAATACCATTTATCATAAATTACGAGGGAGAGATAATTTCTGTGCTTTTCCCTAGACCAATCCCAAGTTGACATCCAACAACCTAAGCATGAGGGAAACCGTTTGTGGGAGAATTACCACCTCATCGAGATCCCAGACCAAACCATGTTAACTAAACTACCCCATGAAATCCCCACCATCACACACAGTACTCATAGGGAGTATACTAGTGTAATAAAGGTATATTTATCAAGAAAATTTTATTATGCTTATGTACATTATTTTTTTATAGTTTAATAATTTTAAATTTATTTTCATATTCTTTTTAATGGAGAAATATTATTTATTTAATATAAAAATTTTATTAATAAATATATTTTGTTGAATAATTAAATAATTTTAGTTGAATATTATTATTTAATTACATTATTTAAATATAAATCATGAAATAATTATTATTAGGCCAAATGTAATTTTTATTATGGTTTAAACTCTTTTTTTTAAACCCCATTAATTTTCAATAAATGAAAATGTTTATTTTAAAAGTCTAAATTGACTTATTTATAAAATTAATTTGATTAAATGAATATATCATTTTTTGTAATCAAGATGAAAAAGTTATCCAATGGTTAAATTTTCATAATTTTCTAATACAGTCAATTTTTTTGCATAAAATTAAATACTTTATAATTATATACCTTGTTTTATAACATCATAATGACCCAATAGTGATGTAATAGACACTATAAAATAGATATTCATCCAAATATTAGTTTTAAATACAAAATATTCAGATTTTATATTTTTTCAATTGTTTTCTAAATCCTTAGTGAATCCTCCAAAATGATAAATATATTTTATGATTTTAGGTTCATTTCTATAATAATGAGAGTCACCTTCGCGTCATCCATGCTACTATTTTAATATCATTGGCCCATGTCCATATAAAATAATTTTTTTCAATAATTTTTTTCAAAAACCACAAAAACAATGGGAATTTTTTTGGTTTTGAATATTTGATTATAAAGATTCAAAAACCTATGTTTGTAAAATATCAAAGAATTATCCTCTCATTTCATATATAAAACAATTTAAGCTCTCACATACCTTCACACAAATTACATGTAAAACATAAATACTCTATCCTAGCCTCTCTAGAATCTTTCCAATTCACCCCAAACTTTAATGTATCCCCTCATTAATCTTTTTAAGCCACACAGTCAAGTAAGGGTTCCATATATTCTCATTTTTATACAAGATTATTAATATTGTCACACCCATTTATTATCCTTTAAAAGTGATGGGTTATATTCTCAAACCCACTCCATAATTCCATCATCATCATTTAATTATGATATACTTCTTTCTCTGTCATTAATTTCTTACTCGTACACCCATTACCATGCCGAAATTTCATAAGAGTTAATCTGTTTCTCCACTTTCTTCAAGTTTATTTGTTATTGTAAGCCTCCTATTTCCTAATTAAAATTCTTAGTAAATTTATTAATATTAACCCATTACATTACATTTCATTTATATATTATTATAGAATTATTTGTCTCAAATAAAAGGATTTTATGAATTCTTATGTCACGTCGTTAGGCAGCCAAAATTGCACTATGAATCTCCATTCCAAAATAATTGTATAAGTGAATACCATACACATTATCTATCAAGGGTTTCCACTTTTATAAACATATAACTTTTTATTATGGACTTAATTTTTCTATTCCAAAAATCTTTATTGTGGAATAAATTATGATGATGATTGAATACACACATTATTATCTATGTGGTACACTTAAGCATGAGAATGAAATGAATGCTACGAATGTTCCTAGAATTTTGTTGCACTACAATGAAATGAATAATGTTTAGTATCATGATTCAACATATTGGTACTGGGGTTTACCTAATCCATTTATGGGACTCTTCATTATATAATGTCTTGGAATTTTATCTTTGACCTAAGATGTAATGTTTTACGTTGATTCAATATTTCCATGTTATGATTATGAGGATATATCATTCCACTATGTTCATGTTTCTTCTATACTACATTTATATTACTATTGTCCAACATGTGTTTTATACCTCATGTTATTCCCTATTTATTAACATACCTGTCATTATAGCACACCCATTTCTTATGTATGTCCTCAGTTTGTCCCATGCAATGTTAAGTATGATGGAATGTCGTGGTCTTGTAAAGGATTTTTTCATAATGATGTTGTATTTAATGTTTTATGTTGTTATATAATGTTCCAAATTTCCCAATACACTGTAATTTTTGAACTTTTTGGTTTTATTAAGTATAATTTTGGGTCATTATAACTTGTATGAAAATAATTAAAAGAAATCGGTTTTTATAAAGAGTGAAATTGTTATATCAAAGAATCAATTTCACCATTATAGGATAATGTAAAATTACATAAAATTTAAATTAATAAAGAATAATGAAGAGTGAAAAGAATTAAAAAAATTTATTCCAACAAATTTATGTTTATTGACATATTCACTAAGACATTATATAAACATTCATTCTAGAATTAGAGGTTGATGTTCAGTGTTGATCATTACCCTATAAAAATATATTTTATGTATAAAATGTACACCATTTAATCATGTAATGGGATTATTATTTGCAAAAAGAATAAATGTGACACAAAATCTATACATCGATATTTTATACCATATTGGGGAGAAAATATGGTCAAGGTGAATTTTTTTAGAAGGGATACGTTGTAGTTACATCATGTTAAAAATATGTTAATAGTTTATTAAAGTGGAGAAATGATGTTTTTCTGAAAATTTTTTTCAATGTATTCTTATTCCAATAAATATGGGAGGCCTAAAAGAAGTTTAATAAATTCTATTTAATCCATTCTTATTGACATTATGATTAATTAGGTCTCATAAATCATAGCTTTTGGAGAAAAATAAATTATTTCATAATTTTTTATATTTATAACATCATGTATGCTCATGTAGGTTTATAATTGTATGATAGTGATCCTTTATGTGATTTTAATATTGTTAGTTATTTACATTCCATGGTTCCCTAAAAATTCCAAAGTGGGATATTTTGGGGAAAACATGATCTTTGTTATTGTTTGATGTGAATAGATATTAAGATGGAAATTATTTTGGGAATGTTGGATCCTTTTTTATCAACCCTTATGATGTCATGTATTGTGTTTCCTTGAGAATCACTTAGGATAGTGTTTTCAAATTAGATTTTCGCCTAAAAGGGTTAAACCATCGAGGATTTGCAGCCATGGTACTACTGTCAGAATGCTTCTACTAGAGTGTTGCCATCGCGATACTATGTTCAATGTGCTGAAACTCGGGTGCTACCATCATTGTACTAATTCATGGTTACCGCTATCGAAGTTCTACTTCTATGGGGTTACCACAATAGTGTTACCATTGATTTTATAAATCCATGATTTTATCATGGGAGTGTTATCACTAGCGTTATACAAATTTATTTCTCCCATTATTGAACTATCATTAGTATATAACTGCTTGATGAGAAGTAGATAAATTGTTAGTTTCATGGTATTTCAGTCCTCCATGAATTATAATATGATGAAGAATATCAATGTGTTTGTCAATGTTTGAAATAATATGATATAAATATCACTATTCCTTAATATATATTGAATAAATATATATGGGGGTGAAGTCAAATCTATTTCAAAAATTCTAATGAAATGGATAATGGATGAAAATGAAAATGAAAATATCTTATTTTTTGTTTTAACATAAATATTAATAATTAACTTATTTTGTCATGAATTTCAACTTCTTAGAATGGTGTTTTATGATCATTTAATAAAATATTGAAGTAGTAATCAAGGAATATTTTCTATATGTTTTAAAGGATGCTTCAATAGATTTCATTCATTCTTAACAGCATGATTATTTCATGCAATGGAATATTATTTTATCATGGAAATAGTTTTCTTTTAATTTAAAAGGGATAATTCCAAGATTGAATATTTCTTGTTTTAGTTTTGTTTCATGAATGAATTGATAAATACACATGGGTTTGAGGTCAAATTCAACTATTTATTAAAAAGAAAACATCATATTTTATTTCCCTAGGACCATAGATAGTTACAAATATTTATAGTATCCAATTACTATGGATGTTTTAATGATTTAATGATATAATATCTTTTTAAATTTTGAATAAAATATATTTATATACTATCATAAATATTTCAATTAATAAGTAATACAAAATTTTAGCCATCAAGGATTGATAAATGTTTATATTATGTTTTCAAATCTGCGAGGTGGTATATGAGAGTGTGTAATTTGTGAGAGTGGAATTGGTGAATGGGATATGGTCACAGGCAGTGTTTGTAAATTAAATATATCTTTGTATTTTACTATGAATAAAGTGCAGAAAAGAAGAAGACAATATCTGCATGTTGGATAACAATACTATTTTATAAAAGAGAAGAAATATCTATTGTCTAATTATTATATGAACTTTATATTACTATGGGATAAAAATGATGCGTGGGATGCTCAAGATATATAGGTGACTTTTAAGAGTGTTTTATTTATTTTACCTACTTTGTGGCGACCCCCAAAACCAAGGTGGTTAATGGGACATGATATACTTAACATTACAAAATTAAATATCATGTCTCATTAAAATAGAAGATCGCGAGGCTCAGGATTCTGGGAAACCAGATGCTTTCGATTAACTTCATAGGTATCAACCATGCCTGAAAAATTTTATCAAAAACGTAGGGTGAGAAAAAATGCCCAGTAAGGGGTTTTAAAACATTTTTTGAAAATCTTATCCCAAAGAAGTTCTTTCGAAGAGAATAAAACACTTCTAAAACAAAACATTATCTTTTCTTAAACATGAAATCCATCTTTCTTTGAAAACTACTTGCACAAAGAGGCACATACTTAGAATGAGCTTTAATGTAAACATGATCAGAGTGCGCAATATAAAAAGAATAAACAATGCATAATGTTAAAACAAGGTTACTTTAATTCTAAAATAATTCTATGGCTATGTAGGGAAAACATGCATATCATGGTTCATGAGTAAAGTGCAGTTCATCTAACAGTTTACCAGATGAAAGATAGTTCTTGTTACATAGAGTACATCTTCATAATCTCGGGAGCTTGCAACTAGGGGTTGTCCTGTTATTTGAACTAACCGCTGGTTAACCTTTATCATTACATGCAGAGGGAATGTATAATGCTGGACTTTGTCAAGACTTTTCATCATGACCGTATAACATACTTAACAGGTCAAGGCTCACTGCCCACCCTGTTTCCTTAGCACAAGTCAAGGCTAACTGCCAAGACCATCGCACATGTTCGTCTCATGAGACTCTTGCTTTACCCAATGCATTGGAGCGCTGTATAATTCAGGGCGCACCCATCACATCATTCTTGTTGCGATATATAATTCTGGGTGCACCCATCACATGTAAGTCCTATACATCCCTCACATATCCTCACATGGTCATTCATTCATGGGGTTTCATGCATTCTTAATTAAACCCCATTTTACATGAAAACAGTTCTATCATTGAAAACATTAGGACATGCATGCTAAAGCTTCATGCACATAAAAAGTTAACATTTTAAAACATGGGTTTTAAGAAAGTAAACATAACACTTAACATATCATTCATCAAAATACCCAATTAAATCATGGTCGTTTACACATATAATGATAAATGGATATTGAGGTTTTTTACCCAAAACTGTCTTATAAAAACTCTTTTATTAGCACATTAAATAAACATGAGTACATACCTATGAATACATGTATGCATTTGTAAAAGTTCGAGGAATCCATACTATCCATTTTAAGAAAAATCCTGATTCCCAAACAGTGATAAATGAAAATTCTCAGTTTCGAGAATAATTTTGAAATCCAGTCATCCCATAGATTCATCATGATATACCGTAATACGTTACGAAAAAGATAAGAAAACCAAGTTCACGTTGGTGAACATACACATCAATATAATCGCATGTATGTATATACCTATATACTTCGTATACTTGCATGATTTTGCATGTTCGTACAATTACCCAAATCCTCCATGTTTATAGGTGAAATAAAAATCAAGGTGATAAACACAAAAGAAGAATTGTATATTTTCATATATCCTCTTATACTTATGTGTATATAAATGTATATATATATATATATTTATATACACAATGTGTATAACATTAAAACCGAGTTAAAATAAACCTCAAAAGAAAACTGCTATTAACCTGGTCGAATTCTGGATGATGAAAACAGTGGTAACCGGTTCTTAATTCCATGATGCAAATTCATATACACATATATATTTATGTATGGTGTATATAAATTATAGTGTACCAAAGCTGGAGGAAACTAAACAAAAGAAGGGATTTTCCCTTTTTACCCACTATTCATTTTATCAAGCTGAGAGAGATCTCAAATTCTGGGTTTGCACCCGGTTCACATATACCCGAAATATATACACACATAACATGTATATATATATATACTCCAAAACTCAAACACAACTAAAAAAAATAAACATGCCTCTTACCTTTGGAGAGCAGGAAAGGAAATGATAAATGAGGCAAGTGGATCCAGTGGCTCCGGTAGTACAAACACAGTATGAATACATATATATATAGCACATATATATATATATACATAAACACCAAAACTCAGGAACCTCAAAAAAAATGCTTCTCCATTACCTTAACCCGGAGAGGAGGAGGAGTACGGTGCAGCTACGGGATCCAGAAGCCGGAGAGTTCAGGGGGAACCGAAGGTATAAACTTAGAAGATATAAATATATATAACATGTATATACGTGTATATAACTATATACAAAACCCGTTGTTTACAAAAACTGAAAAAAACACAACCATTACCTTAGCTCGACGAGGAGGAGGAAGAGAAAGGAACAACGACGGCGTCTGGAGGTCGGAGGGGTCAAGGAGAGGAGTGCAAGCCCTTCGGCCTTTGGTGCAATAGGGTATTTAAAAAAATAGAAGGAGAAGAGGAGAACATCGGGGGAGGGAAGAAGCCATCGGCCGAGGCATCCGGGGTGAGGAGTCCGCGTCAACCCGTGGAAAGGAGGGAGCAGCACCGGTCTTATTCGCCGGCCTAAGAGAGAAAAAAAGAGCCTACACTCCACTGGTTCAGCGGCGCAATGAAGGAGAAGAAATAGTGGAATGCGAGGAGAAGGAAAAAAATGGAAATCAGCGGACGACTGAGATTAAAAGAGGGAGGGATCGGACGGCCCGTGCGGGACGCGAGTTTAAAAACACGGTTTCAGCCGGTTCCTTCTTCTTTTTTTTAAGTTATTTTATTAATATTTTCCTTTATTATGTCATTGTTTTTATTAATGAAAACATAAATTATTAAACTGACTTTTATTATTTTAATAAAAATCATTGGTCAAATAAAAAAAATATAAATTGATTTATTCAAAACATCTTATTATATAAATATATGTATATATATATATTCTATTTTAAAAAATACCAAAATTTTTATTGGCCTTATTATATTAAGTATATTATTTTTAAACCATAATTATTATATTTTGGAAAATTAGAGGTTCATTTAATCAATTAAATAAAGCATTGATTTATTCATCATAATATCTATTTATTTGTTTATTTATTTATTTATTTTTCCTTTGCTAAATTACATAATAATTACCTTAATTTATAATTTGATGAAAACATTCAGATACACTCTTTTAAGGAGAGAAAAAAGAAATTGGTTGCTTAAAAGAATTTGTGTAAACATAAAGACGCGAGATTTGTAATTAAAAACCTAATTTAATAAAGTTTCCAAAATAGTTAATAAAGGCTGAGTTATTAAAGTAATAATGTATCTAATTTGTTGTAATATATATAACTCATAAAAATCAATTAGGTTTAATATAATTAGAAAATAAACGTTTCATTGTTCAAATTAATAAGTATAATGGAGGGAAAACAATACTATTAATTTTCGCCGTTTAGAAACATAAAATAAAATTATCATTTTGGGAAAACTAAATTAACATTGACGACACTTTACAACAAAATCACAATTATCATTCCGATCCTTTTGGGGTAAATTATTTTATTTGAAACGGTCAAAATAAAACATAGAGGATAAGGAGGACCAACGGACAAAACAAACCAACGGTCGAATTTATAGCCGATTTGGGGTTCAACGGTCATATTAAGGTGCTTATAAAAAAAGGGGGTTTGGTCTTGGGTGTCCCTTACCCCAAGTGACTGAAGGAGAAGCAAAGATGGTTCGTGTGATCCCCTTGGTGCTGACCACGGTCGCGGTGAATTCAGAAATCCTTATGTTCCTTATGATGGATGCTCGAAATCCCTACCACATTCTCGGGCTCCTAGTAGTTTTAAGCAGTCTTCACATCATTGTAATCGGGTTCTTGGTTGGAATTTTCGGTTAGTTTACCTTCTCGTTTGGTCAGAGGATGTTGTAGCCAAAAGGTTGCTTATTTGAATAAAAGGAATTTTTATCCATTTGATGCATTTTATTATTATTATTAGTTGTTTTTTGGTTTACATAACGGGTGATATTGGAAAACAAACTTGTCAAAACAAAATATCGTTGTCTCGGGTTGTTACATTACTTCCCCCTTCAAAGAATTGCACCCTAGGAATTCTATCGTAAAAAGAGGAAAAAAAGAAAACCCCATAAGTAAAAATCTACCGAAACAGTGGATCTAGATCGGCTAACTGGACACCAAAGTTGGCACACAGCTCTTCTGTTTCCCTAGTCCAGATGCACCTCGAACAGTGCTCCTTGAACTCCAGGTCGTGTGTACTGCACACGGGCTTCCAAAGGGAGGCTCGTGCGATGAAAAGTTTGGAAACATCCGAGTAGATGAACTCCCTGATGACTCTTCTGGCCACATCCTGCTCGAGGTAGTCGAGAGGGATGATGCGGTTGAGGAGACTGAGGTTCAGGACTTGGAACATGTAAGCTGCACTAAGCTGGCCATCCTGGGCGGCCACGAGGAAACATGCTCTGGCAGAAAAGTTTTGTGCCAGAGTGAAACATTGAAATAGGCCCTCAAAGTACATTCCCCTTTGCCTATAGAAGAGTAGTTGAGCAGCAGCGATGAGGTGAAAGACGCGATCATTCTCTTGACATAGTCGAAGAATCTCTAGACCATTTGCTAAATTGAGAAAACGCTGGCAGGACCCTTGCAGGTGGAGAAAGGATGGGTAATCCACCATGTATGCCTTGATCAAGATGATTTCTACTAGCTCATCGGGTAGGGATGAGAAGTTCGTTTGTCTAGACATCTGAAAACAAACATCGATGGGAAACACATAACAACATAGATATGGTGAATACATGAAAGGAAGAAAGGATCTTTCATTTATGAAAAGTTTACACAGCAAAGTCTGAGTTTACAAGACATACGCCACAAAGAGTGGAAAATCTTCCTAACTCTTCAAACCACACACAGGATGAACATACAGGACTAAACTCACGGGAACATTTATAACGCCTCCTGAGTTTAGTGTGAGGGGTGTGGAGTTGGGAAACATCGGTGTACACTTCTTGCCTAAGAGACACACGAGTGGACAAATTTTCCAATGCTCCGAAGTCCATTAACTGTCCCCAGAAGCCATAGTGCAGGACCTGGCACAGATAAGCCGCTCAGAGGTCTCCAGCAGCATTAGCTTCTTGAAAAGGGTTATCTAGAATTGTGCCAAATTCCTCTCCAGTTGTAAACACTCGGAAGAGTCCTTCGTGATACCTTCCCCGATGTGCATACGAGGGAAACTGGGTCATCATCATTAGGAGATAATCCATCCCCATTCCCCGGTGGAGACTGAGCACCCTAGATGAGTTTGAAACATTGTACAAGTGCTTACACATCATGCGAATTTGGGCATAGTTCAGAAAGTTCTCGCGATTGGCTAGAGATATAATGTTCTCTAGAGCCTCAGTGTGAAGTGACAAAAGGTCGGTAGGTACATCAACCATCTGAAAGTTATAAAATTTTTACTTAGTTAGTCTTAGCAATATATTTATATCACCTGGTTTTCCAGAGTTCCCTGAACCCATCCTCTGATACCAACTGTGGCGACCCCCAAAACCAGGGTTCTTAATGGGACATGATATACCTAACATTACAAAATTAAATATCATGTCTCATTACAACAGAAGATCGCGAGGCTCAGGATTCTGGGAAACCAACTGCTTTCGATTAACTTCATAGGTATCAACCATGCCTGAAAATTTTTATCAAAAACGTAGGGTGAGAAAAAATGCCCAGTAAGGGGTTTTAAAACATTTTTAGAAAATCCTTTCGCAATGAAGTTCTTTCGAAGAGAATAAAAAACATTGCTAAAACAAAACATTATCTTTTCTTAAACATGAAATCCATCTTTCTTTGAAAACCACTTGCACAAAGAGGCACGTACTTGAAATGAGCTGTAATGTAAACATGATCAGAGTGCGCAATATAAAAATAATAAACAATGCATAATGTTAAAACAAGGTTACTTTATTTCTAAAACAATTCTATGGCTAAGTAGGGAAAAAATGCATATCATGGTTCATGAGTAATGTGCAGTTCATCTAACAGTTTACCACATGAAATACAGTTCTTGTTACATAGAGTACATCTTCATAATCGTGGGAGCATGCAAATAGGGGTTGTCCTGTTATTTTAACTAACCCCTAGTTAACCTTTATCATTACATGCAGAGGGAATGTATAATCCTGGACTTTGTCAAGACTTTTACATCAAGACCGTATAACATACTTAACAGGTCAAGGCTCACTGCCCACCCTGTTTCCTTAGCACAAGTCAAGGCAAACTGCCACAACCGTCGCACATGTTCGTCTCATGAGACTCTTGCTTTACCCAATGCATTGGAGCGCTATATAATTCTGGGCGCACTCGTCACATGTAAGTCCTATACATCCCTCACATATCCTGACATGGTCATTCATTCATGGGGTTTCATGCATTCTTAATTAAACCCCATTTGACATAAAAACAGTTCTATCATTGAAAACATTAGGACATGCATGCTAAAGCTTCATGCACATAAAAAGTTAACATTTTAAAACATGGGTTTTAAGAAAGTAAACATAATACTTAACATACCATTCATCAAAATACCCAATTAAATCATGGTCGTTTACACATATAATGATAAATGGATATTGAGGGTTTTTACCCAAAACTATTTTATAAAAACTCTTTTATTAGCACATTAAATAAACATGAGTACATACCTATGAATACAAGTATCCATTTATAAAGTTCGAGGAGTCCATAATATCCATTTTAAGAAAAATCCTGATTCCCAAAGCAGTGATAAATGAAAATTCTCAGTTTCGAGAATGATTTTGAAATCCAATCAACCCATAGATTCCTCATGCTATACCATAATACATTACAAAAAAGATAAGAAAACCAAGTTCACGTTGGTGTACATACACATCGATATAATCGCATGTATGCATATACCAATATACTTCGTATACTTGCATGATTTTGCATGTTCGTACAATTACCCAAAACCTCCATGTTTATAGGCGAAATAAAAATCAAGGTTATAAACACAAAAGAAGAATTGTATATTTTCATATATCCTCTTATACTTATGTGTATATAAATGTATATATATAAATATACATTTATATACACAATGTGTATAACATTAAAACCGAGTTAAAATGAACCTCAAAAGAAAACTGCTCTTAACCTGGTCGAATTCTGGATGATGAAAACAGTGGTAACCAGTTCTTAATTCCATGATGCAAATTCATATACACATATATATTTATGTAAGGTGTATAGAAATTATAGTTTACCAAAGCCGGAGGAATCTAAACAAAAGAAGGTATTTTCCCTTTTAACCCACTAATCGTTTTATCAAGCTGAGAGAGATCTCAAATTCTGGGTTTGCACCCAATTCACATATACCCGAAATATATACACACATAACATGTATATATATATACTCCAAAAATCAAACACAACTAAAAAAAATAAACATGCCTCTTACCTTTGGAGAGGAGGAAAGGAAATGATAAATGAGGCAAGTGGATCCAGTGGCTCCGGTTGTACAAACATAGTATGAATAAACATATATATATAGAACATATATATATATACATAAACACCGAAACTCAGGAACCTCAAATAAAAGGCTTCTCCCTTACATTAACCCGGAGAGGAGGAGGAGAACGGTGCAGCTACGGGATCCAGAAGCAGGAGAGTTCTTGGGGAACCGAAGGTATAAACTTAGAAGATATAAATATATATAACAAGTATATACGTGTATATAACTATATACAAAACCCGGTGTTTACACAAACTGAAAAAAAAACACAACCATTACCTTAGCTCGACGAGGAGGAGGAAGAGAAATGAACAACGACAGCGTCTGGAGGTCGGAGGTGTCAAAGAGAGGAGTGCAAGCCCTTCGGCCTTTGGTGCAATAGGGGATTTAAAAAAACAGAAGGAGAAGAGGAGAACTTCGGGGGAGGGAAGAAGTCATCTGCCGAGGCATCCGGGGCAAGGAGTCCGCGTCAACCCGTGGTAAGGAGGGAGCAGCACCGGTCTTATTCGCCGGCCTAAGAGAGAAAAAAAGTGCCTACGCTCCACTGGTTCAGTGGCGCAATGAAGGAGAAGAAACAGTGGAACGCGGGGAGAAGGAATAAAACGGAAATCAGCGGACGACCGAGATTAAAAGAGGGAGGGATCAGAAGGCCCGTGCGGGACGCGGGTTTAAAAACACGGTTTCAGACGGTTCCTTATTCTTTTTTTATGTTATTTTATTAATATTTTCCTTTATTAAGTCATTGTTCTTATTAAAGAAAACTTCAATTATTAAACTGTCTTTTATTATTTTAATAATAATCATTGGTCAAATAAAAAAAATATAAACTAATTTAAGCAAAACATCTTATTATATAAACATATGTATATATATATATATATATTCTATTTTAAAAAATACCAAAATTTTTATTGGCCTTATTATATTAAGTATATTAATTTTAAACCATAATTATTATATTTTGGAAAATTAGAGTTTCATTTAATCAATTAAAGAAATCATTGATTTATTCATCATAATATATTTTTATTTTTTTAATTTTTTTATTTATTTTTACTTTGCTGAATTACATAATAATTACCATAATTTATAATTTGATGAAAACATTCGGATACACTCTTTTAAGAATAGAAAAAAGAAATTGGTTGCTTAAAATAATTTGTGTTAAGTTAAAGATGCGAGATTTGTAATTAAAACCCTAATTTAATATAGATTCCAAAATAGTTAATAAAGGTCAGGTTATTAAAGTAATAATGTATCTAATTTTTTGTAATATATATAACTCATAAAAATCTATTAGGTTTAATATAATTAGAAAATAAGCGTTTCATTGTTCAAATTAATAAGTATAATGGAGGAAAAACAATACTATTAATTTTCGCCGTTTAGAAACATAAAATAAAATTATCATTTTGGGAAAACTAAATTATCATTGACGACACTTTACAACCAAAACACAATTATCATTCCGATCCTTTTGGGGTAAATTATTTTATTTCAAACGGTCAAAATAAAACATAGAGTATAAGGAGATACAACGGTCAAAACAAACCAACGGTCGACTTTATAGCCGATTTGGGGTTCAACGGTCATATGAAGCTGCATATAAAAAAGGGGGTTTGGTCTTGGGTGTCCCTTACCCCAAGTGACTGAAGGAGAAGAAAAGATGGTTCGTGTGATCCCCTTGGTGCTGAGCACGGTCACGGTGACTTCAGAAATCCTTATGTTCCTTATGATGGATGCTTGAAATCCCTACCGCATTCTCGGGCTCCTAGTAGTTTTAAGCAGTCTTCCCATCATTATAATCGGGTTCTTGGTTGGAATTTTCGGTTAGTTTACCTTCTTGTTTGGTCAGAGGATGTTGTAGCCAAAATGTTGCTTATTTTAATAAAAGGAATTTTTATCCATTTGATGCATTTTATTATTATTATTAGTTGTTTGTTGGTTTACTTAATCGGTGATATTGGATAACAAACTTGTCAAAACAAAACATCGTTGTCTCGGGTTGTTACATTACTTCCCCCTTCAAAGAATTGCTCCCTCGCAATTCTATCATAAAAAGAGGAAAAACAGAAAACCCCATAAGTAAAACTCTACCGAAACAGCGGATCTGGATTGGTTAACTGGACACCAAATTTGACACACAACTCTTCTGTTTCCCTAGTCCAGATGCACCTCGAACAGTGCTCCTTGAACTCCAGGTCGTGTGTACTGCACACGAGATTCCAAAGGGAGGCTCGTGCGATGCAAAGCTCGGAAACATCCGAGTAGATAAACTCCCTGATGAATCTTCTGGACACATCCTGCTCAAGGTAGTCGAGAGGGATGATGCGGTTGAGGAGACTGAGATTCAGGACTTGTAACATGTAAGCTGCACTGAGCTGGCCATCCTGGGCGGCCACGAGGAAACATGCTCTGCCAGAAAAGTTTTGTGCCAGAGTGAAACATTGAAACATGCCCTCAAAGTACATTCCACTTCGCCTATAGAAGAGGAGTTGAGCAGCATCGATGAGTTGAAAGACGCGATCATTCTCTTGACATAGCCGAAGAATCTCTGTACCGTTTGCTAAATTGAGAAAATGCTGGCAGGACCCTCGCAGGTGGAGAAAGGACGGGTAATCCACCATGCATGCCTTGATCAAGATGACTTCTACTAGCTCGTCGGGTAGGGATGAGAACTTCATTTGTCCAGCCATCTGAAAACAAAAATCGATGGGAAACTCTTAACAACATAGATACGGTGAATACATGAAAGGAAATAAGGAACTTTCATTTATGAAAAGTTTACATGGCAATGTCTGAGTTTACAAGACGTACACCACAATGAGAGGCAAAACATCCTAACTCTTCAAACCACACACAAGATGAACATACAGGACTAAACTCATGGGAACATTTATAACGCCTCCTGAGTTTAGCGTGAGGGGTGTGGAGTTGGGAAACATCGGTGTACGCTTAATGACTAAGAGAAACATGAGTAGACTCATTTTCCAACTCTCCGAAGTCCATTAACTGGCCCCAGAAGCCATAGTGCAGGACCTGGCACAGATAAGCCGCTCAGAGGTCTCCAGCAGCAGCAGCTTCTTGAAAAGGGTTATCTAGCATTGTGCCAAATTCCTCACCAGTTGTAAACACTCGGAAGATTCCTTCGTGATACCTTCCCCGACGTGCATATGAGGGAAACTGGGTCATCATCATTTGGAGATAATCCATCCTCATTCCCCTGTGGAGACTAAGCACCCTAGATGAGTTTGACACATTGTACATGTGCTTACACGTCATGCGAATTTGGGCATAGTTCAGAAAGTTCTCGCAACTGGCTAGAGATATAATGTTCTCTAGAGCTTCAGTGGGAAGTGACAAAAGGTCGGTAGGTACATCAACCATCTGAATGTTATAACATTTTTACTTAGTTAGTCTTAGAAATATATTTATATCACCTGTTTTTTCAGAGTTCCTTGAACCCATCCTCTAATACCAACTGTGGAGACCCCAAAAACCAGGGTGCTTAATGGGACATGATATACTTAACATTACAAAATTAAATATCATGTCTCATTACAACAGAAGATCGCGAGGCTCAGGATTCTGGGAAACTAGCTGCTTTAGATTAACTTCATAGGTATCAACCATGCCTGAAAAATTTTATCAAAAACATAGGGTGATCAAAAATGCCCAGTAAGAGGTTTTAAAACATTTTTAGAAAATCCTTTCCCAAAGATGTTCTTTCGAAGAGAATAAAAAACAATTCTAAAACAAAACATTATCTTCTCATAAACATGAAATCCAACTTTCTTTGAAAACCACTTGCACAAAGAGGCACGTACTTGAAATGAGCTGTAATGTAAACATGATCAGAGTGCGCAATATAAAAAGAATAAACAATTCATAATGTTAAAACAAGGTTAATTTAATTCTAAAAGAATTCTATGGCTAAGTAGGGAAGACATGCATATCATGGATCATGAGTAAAGTGCAGTTCATCTAACAGTTTACCACATGAAAGAAAGTTCTTGTTACATAGACTACATCTTCATAATCTTGGGAGCTTGCAACTAGGGGTTGTCCTGTTAGTTGAACTAACCCCTGGTTAACCATTATCATTACATGCAGAGGGAATGTATAATCCTGGACTTTGTAAAGACTTTTCATCAAGACCGTATAACATACTTAACAGGTCAAGGCTCACTACACACCCTGTTTCCTTAGCACAAGTCAAGGCTAACTGCCAAGACCGTCGCACATGTTCGTCTCATGAGACTCTTGCTTTACCCAATGCATTGGAGCACTGTATAATTCCGGGCGCACCCGTCACATGTAAGTCTTATACATCCCTCACATATCCTGACATGGTCATTCATTCATGGGGTTTCATGCATTCTTAATTAAGCCCCATTTTACATGAAAACAGTTATATCATTGAAAACATTAGGACATGCATGCTAAAGCTTCGTGCACATAAAAAGTTAACATTTTAAAACATGGGTTTTAAGAAAGTAAACATAACACTTAACATACCATTCATCAAAATACCCAATTAAAGCATTCTCATTTACACATATAATGATAAATGGATATTGAGGGTTTTTACCCCAAACTGTCTTATAAAAACTCTTTTATTAGCACTTTAAATAAACATGAGTACATACCTATGAATAAATGTATGCATTTGTAAAAGTTCGAGGAGTCCATACTATCCATTTTAAGAAAAATCCTGATTCCCAAAGCAGTGATAAATGAAAATTCTCAGTTTCGAGAATGATTTTGAAATCCAATCAACCCATAGATTCATCATGCTATACCGTAATACATTACAAAAAAGATAATAAAACCAAGTTCATGTTGGTGTACATACACATCGATATAATCACATGTATGTATATACCAATATACTTCGTATACTTGCATGATTTTTCATGTTCGTACAATTACCCAAAACCTCCATGTTTATAGGCGAAATAAAAATCAAGGTTATAAACACAAAAGAAGAATTGTATATTTGCATATATCCTCTTATACTTATGTTTATATAAATGTATGTATATATATATATATATTTATATACACAATGTGTATAACATTAAAACCAAGTTAAAATGAACCTCAAAAGAAAACTGCTATTAACCTGGTCGAATTCTGGATGATGAAAATAGTGGTAACCGGTTCTTAATTCCATGATGAAAATTAATATACACATATATATTTTTGTAAGGTGTATATAAATTATAGTGTACCAAAGCCAGAGGAAACTAAACAAAAGAAGGGATTTTCCCTTTTTACCCACTATTCGTTTTATCAAGATGAGAGAGATCTCAAATTCTGGGTTTGCACCTGGTTCACATATTCCCGAAATATATACACACATAACATGTATATATATATATATACTCCAAAACTCAAACACAACTAAAAAAAATAAACATGCCTCTTACCTTTGGAGAGGAGGAAAGGAAATGATAAATGAGGCAAGTGGATCCAATGGCTCCGGTTGTACAAACACAGTATGAATACTTATATATATATAGCACATATATATATATATATACACATAAACACCGAAACTCAGGAACCTCAAAAAAAGGCTTCTCCCTTACCTTTACCCGGAGAGGAGGAGGAGTACGGTGCAGCTACGGGATCCAGAAGCAGGAGAGTTCAGGGGGAACCAAAGGTATAAACTTAGAAGATATAAATATATATAACAAGTATATACGTGTATATATCTATATACAAAACCTGGTGTTTACACAAACTGAAAAAAACACAACCATTACCTTAGCTCGACGAGGAGGAGGAAGAGAAAGGAACAATGACGGCGTCTGGAGGTCGGAGGGGTCAAGGAGAAGAGTGCAAGCCCTTCGGCCTTTGGTGCAACAGGGGATTTAAGAAAATAGAAGGAGAAGAGGAGAACTTCGGGGGAGGGAAGAAGTCATCGGCCAAGGCATCCGGGGCGAGGTGTCCGCGTCAACCTGTGGAAAGGAGGGAGCAGCGCCGGTCTTATTCGCCAGCCTAAGAGAGAAAAAAAGATCCTACGCTTCACTGGTTTAGCGGCGCAATGAAGAAGAAGAAACAGTGGAACGTGGGGAGAAGAAAAAAAACGGAAATCAGCGGACGGCCGAGATTAAAAGAGGGAGGGATTGGACGGCCCGTGCGGGACGCGGGTTTAAAAACATGGTTTCAGCCGGTTCCTTCTTCTTTCTTTTTTTTAAGTTATTTTATTAATATTTTCCTTTATTAATTCATTGTTTTTAATAAAGAAAACTTCAATTATTAAACTGATTTTTATTATTTTAATAAAAATCATTGGTCAAATAAAAAACATATAAACTGATTTAATCAAAACATATTATTATATAAACATATGTATATATATATATATTCTATTTTAAAAAAATACCAAAATTTTTATTGGCCTTATTATATTAAGCATATTATTTTTAAACCATAATTATTATATTTTGGAAAATTACAGTTTCATATAATCAAATAAAGAAAGCATTGATTTATTCATTATCATATATATTTATTTGTTTATTTATTTATTTATTTTTCCTTTGCTGAATTACATAATAATTACCTTAATTTATAATTTGATGAAAACATTCAGATACACTCTTTTAAGGAGAGAAAAAAGAAACTGGATGCTTAAAAGAATTTGTGTAAACATAAAGACACGAGATTTGTAATTAAAACCCTAATTTAATATAGTTTCCAAAATAGTTAATAAAGGTCGAGTTATTTAAGTAATAATGTATCTAACTTTTTGTAATATATATAACTCATAAAAATATATTAGTTTTAATATAATTATAAAATAAACATTTCATTGTTCAAATAAATAAGTATAATGGAGGAAAAACAATACTATTAATTTTCGCCGTTTAGAAAGATAAAATAAAATTCTCATTTTGGGAAAACTAAATTATCATTGACGACACTTTATAGCAAAAACACAATTATCATTCCGATCCTTTTGGGGTAAATAATTTTATTTCAAATGGTCAAAATAAAACATAGAGGATAAGGAGGACCAACGGTCAAAACAAACCAACGGTCGAATTTATAGCCGATTTGGGGTACAACGGTCATATTATGGTGCTTATAAAAAAAGGGGGTTTGGGCTCGGGTGTCCCTTACCCCAAGTGACTGAAGGAGAAGAAAAGATGGTTCGTGTGATCCCCTTGGTGTTGAGCACGGTCGCGGTGACTTCAGAAATCCTTATGTTCCTTATGATGGATGCTTGAAATCCCTACCGCATTCTCGGGCTCCTAGTAGTTTTAAGCAGTCTTCCCATCATTGTAATCAGGTTCTTGGTTAGAATTTTAGGTTAGTTTACCTTCTCATTTGGTCAGAGGATGTTGTAGCCAAAAGGTTTCTTATTTGAATAAAAGGAATTTTTATCCATTTTATGCATTTTATTATTATTATTAGTTGTTTGTTGGTTTACTTAACGGGTGATATTGGAAAACAAACTTGTCAAAACAAAACATGGTTGTCTCGGGTTGTTACATACTTTCTATTCAAAATGTCAATAGTATAACATATGATCCTTAGATTCGTAATATCATGCTAAGTAATACTATCCCACATTGATTAGTGATCTGTGTACATTATATATGCTACCTCAATGTGTTATTCTCATTGGATTGACATCAGAAATAACACTAAAAAATTGTGATGTTTGTTTATGTAAAGAAAAACATGTAATTTTTTAATCATTGATTCCCCCTAGTGGTTCATTTATACCATGTTCCAAAAACAATTATTCCACTTCTATAAGATATTGATCCTCTAATTAAATATTAGAAAATGTGTTAATCTCTTCCATAGATTCTAAATTCATTTCAATATCATAATATTTTCTCCCACTAATCCATATTGAAGTCTCATTCAATGGTAAAACTAAATCCCAACTCATATATCTAATGAAATAATAAAATATATTTATTACAATATAGCTAACCCTATATAAAATATATCTATTAAATGTAATGTATAATTACATAAGGTCACATATCTACTATGATGAGGTCCCTTGGAAATATATTTATTTCAAGAGTATTCTCACAGTGATATAAGATATGATAGGGATGATGATCAAAAAAAGAATGAGTATGTAGTCCAAGTTGAAGATCTAATTACTCTATTGGGATCTGAACCCATTTATGTAGGATATAGTACGAAATGAAAGACTCGCACTGGTATTTTATATTATGAGTAAAAGGGTAGAAAAGAATCATATCACACCTTAACAATATTGGTATCTGCCAATTCATATCCTAAGAATGTGTACATCCATCCTATCCCTTAACATTCAACAACCAAACCTATTTTTGTTGTATTATATGTGGTGGTGGTGGATGTTGACCAATTAATTCTCCAACATTATATACTATTAAAACACCACTTCTTATGATCGATGCTTCTCTAAGAGGGTACCTCTGTCCATTCATAGGTGGTTCCAGGTCTCTAATAGAAATCTATTAAGGTGTTCCATCCCAAACTCCACCCTAGTTATCCTCTACTACCCAACTAGTGATGAAATCACATGCTATGTGTCTTATGTCACTACATGAAAAACAAGTTAATCCACCAAATATGGTAGAAACCAATGTAATATCCTTAGTTTCTTGTCTATAAGAATGTGATCATGAATATAGAGTCATAGATTTTGTTATCTATTCTTTTAAAATAAAAAATATCCTATTAATTTCACTTCTCAATAACCTAATTGTGATCCTATTGGAAATCGCATAACACTATATCACACTCCAAACCACTAAAATAAATTGGAATTTATAGGGTTGTAGTCCACCCATGGATATCCAACCAATAGCCTCACTCAATCATTCAATCTTGAGGATAACTGACATTGATCAAATCTTAGGAATATATAATGAGTTATATGAACCTTACAACATACTCATAGTCCATTATACTATAATTCTATTGGGATAAAATCTCTTGCACTAACCCTAGAATTTTTTTATCTAGATAATAATCCATTAAAATAATATATTGAACTCAAATGTTCTTAATGTTATTTCATAATTTGTCTATTTAATCATCATCCCCTGATTTCCTACTGCACCATGAAAAATTATTATTGAGAGAACCACCATTTGGCTAGTTGGGGTCTAGACTAGGTTGAAAATACAAGAAAATGACATCAAACAATACTTCACTACTGAATATTCTTTTTTACCCCAAAACAATATTGATGTTTATATTCGAAACATAGGAAGGGAACTTATATTGTGAGTAGTATCACTTATATGTATTGGGATAATAACCTACGCTACGGGTTGTTCAACAACGTTAAAAATGGGATTTATCAGCACTCAAAATGAGCTCTAACATCGCTAAAAAATCACTATAAATCTCAGTGTTGATAAATGGGGTCCCCTTTATCATCACTGATAATGGATACCATTATCAGCGCTAAAAAAGTGCTAATAAATGGGGTTTCTATAAATGTGTTTTTAGCACTGATAATGTAATCCTTTATCAGCACTAAAAATCATTGATAAATTCCCTACATGTTGTATCATAAAATTCTGTAGTAGCACACCCAAATAGACCTGGAAAAAATCACCATCTCAGCAATTATACCCATAAAAATTAACACATAATTCATAAGGAAATTACACCATGTATACCCATACATCTGGTATACCCATGCACTATTAATACATAATTCCTAAGTTCATTAAATATATAATGAATTTAATTCATAATTCAGGGGTTTGGGGTGGTTGTCCAAAGGGGGTAGGGGGTTTCTGGGGGGATGGGGTTGTCCTAGGGGATAGGGGTGTCCAAGGGGGTGGGGCAGTCCAAGAGTTTGGGGAGATCTCCAAGGGGGTTGTGGGGCCTATCCATGGGGGTGGGTGTGTCTAGGTGGTGTGGTGGTGTCATGGAGGGGTGGGGGCTTCCAGGGGTGGTGGGGTGTCTTGGGGGTGTGGGGGCTGTTTATGGGTGTGTCCATGGGGTGGGGTGGTGTCCCAGGGGTGGGGCGGTCTAGGGGGTTGGTGGGGTTGTCCAAGGGGGTGGGGTGGTGTCCTGGGTGTGGGGGTGGCCATCCATGGGTGTGGTGGTGTACTGGGGGTGGCTGTGTCCAAGTGGTGGAGTGTTCTGTAGGAGGGGTGGTGGTGTCGTCCAGATGTTTTGTTGCTATCTAGGGGGTGGGGGTGTCCTGGGGGTTGAGGGGATATCCATGGTGGTGGTGTGGGGGGGGGGGCTATCCAAAGGGGTGTCTAGGGGCGGGGTGTCCAGGGGGTTGGGGGTCTTTCCAGAGGGTGGGGGTGTCCAGAGGGGTGGGGGTGTCTAGGGGGGTAGTCCAGGGGGTTGGTGGGGTTGTCCAAGTGGGTTAGTGGTGTCCATGGGGTGGGGTTGGCTGTCATGGATATGGGGGTGTCCAAGGTCAGTGGGGGAGGTGTCCAGGTGGTGGGGAGTTGCCTAGTAGGGGTGGGGCATCAAGGGTGGGGGGCCCTATAGGGGGTTGGTGGGTGTCAAGGGGGAGGTGGGCTGTCCTGGGTAGTGGTGGTGTCTAGGTGGTGGGGTGGTGTCTAGGAGGGGTGGGGGTGCCGTCCAGGAGTTTGGTGGGTGTCTAGGGGAGGGGGTTGCCACTAGGGGTGTCAAGGGGGTGGGCTGGTGTCCAAGGACACACCATGCCTCGAATTGAGGCGAGGTTGACTCATACACATCAAAAATGACCCATTGATCACTATCTTAAAAGATCAACACAATCCGAATGTGTTTCATTAGATTTCCCTACGTCAGATGTTGTCACATAAAATTCAGTCCATTTTAAACAAAAGAGGGATATTTTGAGTGATATCGACCACATCATTCCTCGTATTTAGGTGGGGTTGACTTTTACCCGTTAAAAAATGACCCATGGGACATTCTACTAAAAGATAAAAACAATACTAATACATTGGTTGGATTTACGTAGGTCTATTGTTGTTTTCACTTAAAATTCTACCCATTTTAAACAAAAGAGAGACACTTTGAGTGATACCAACAACATAGTGCCTTGTATTGAGGAAGGGTTGACTATTACATGTCACAAATGACCCATGGATAGTTCTACTAAAGGATCAACACAATCCGAATATGTTTGGTCAGATTTACGTACATCAGTTGTAGTTTTCACATAAAATTCTGCACATTTTAAACAAAATTGGGACACTTTGAGTGATACTGCCCACACTGTGCCATAAATAGTGGCTAGATTGACTCTTACACATCCAAAATTACCCATGGATCGTTCTCCTAAAGGATAAACACAATCATAATGTGTTTGGTTGGTTTTCCGTATGATAGTTATTGATTTCACTTAAAATTCGGTCCATTTTAAACAAAAGAGAGACACATTGAGAGATACCATCCACAGAATGCATTTTTTGAGGCAGGGTTGACTATTACACATCAAAAATGTCCCATGGATCATTCCCCTAATGGATCAACACAACCCGAATGCGTTTGGACTGATTTCTAGAGGTTAGGTTTTATTTTCAGCTAAAATTCTGTCCATTTTAAACAAAAGAGAGACACATTGAGTGATACCGGCCACACCATGCCTCGGATTGAGGGGGATTACGTTTACACATCAAATATGACCCATGGATCATTTTTCGAAAGGATCAACACAATCAAAATGTGTTTGGTCATATTTCTGTAGGTAAGTGGTTGTTTTCACATAAAATTTTGTACATTTTAAACAAAAGAGAGGCATTTTTAGTGATACCAGCCACACCATGCCTCAGACTGAGGAGAGGTGGACTCTAACACATCAAAATTTATTCAAGGATAGTTCTATTTATGTATCAACATAGTACTAATGTTTTTGATTAGATTTATGTAGGTTAATTGTTGTTTTCACATAAAATGTTTGTCCATTTTAAACAAAATATAGACACTTTAAACGATACCGGCAACATAGTTCCTCGGATTGAGGTAGGGATGACTCCTACACTTCAAAAATGACCCATGGATCGTTCTACTAAATTATCAACAAAATTATAATGTTCTTAGTTAGATTTTGGAAGGTTAGTTGTTGTTTACAATTAATATTCTGTGCATTTAAAACAAAAGAGAGAGACTTTGTGTGATACTGGCCACATTATGCCTCGTATTGAGGTGGGGTATACACAAAGATGTTTGAAATGACCCATCGATCATTATACTAAAGGATAAAAATAATTCTAATGCATTTTTTAGATATCCGTAGGTCAGTTGTTGTTTTCACATAAATTTTTGTCCATTTAAAACATTAGATAGACACTTTGGGTGATACTGGACACACCCTGCCGCAGATTGAGGTAGGGTTGACTCTTACACATTACGAATGACCCATGTATCATTATACTAAAGGATAAACACAATCCAAATGCGTTTAATTGGATTTCCATATGTTAGTTGTTGTTTTCACTTAATATTTTATCCATTTTATACAAAAGAGAGAAATTTTGAGTTATACCGTCCACACCATGCCTCGAATTGAGGTGAGGATGAATCTTACACATTTAAACTGACCCATATATCATTATCTTAAAGGATAAAAATAATCCGAATGAGATTGGTCATATTTCAATTGGTTACATGTGGTTCTCACTTAAAATTCTGTCCATTTTAAACAAAAGAGAGACACATTGAGTGATACTCACCACATCGTGCATCAGATTGAGTTGGGGATTACTGGTACACATAAAAAATGACCAATATATTGTTCTTATAAAGCATCAACACAATATAAATGTGTTTGGTCAGATTTTCGTAGGTCAGTTGTTGTTTTCACTTCAAATTATGTCAATTTTAAACAAAGTAGAGAGACATTGAGTGATACCGGCCTCACTGTGCCTTGGATTGAGGCAGGGTTGACTCACACCCATCCCAAATAAACGATGGATCATTATCCTTAATTTTCAACTCAATATGTATTAATTTGGTCAGATTTCCGTAGGTCAGTTGTTGTTTTCACATTAAATTGTGTTCATTTTAAACAATAGAGAGACACATTGAGTGATACCGACCTCACCGTGCCTCAGATTATGGTGGATATGACTCATACACATCAAATATGTCACATGGATCATTCTCAAAAAGCACCAACATAATCTGAATGCGTTTGGTTGGATTTCCGTAGGTCAATTTTTGTTAACACTTAAACTTTTGTCGATTTTAATCAAAAGAGAGAAATTTTAATGATACCAGCCACACCGTGGCTCTAATTGAGGTGAAGTTGATTCTTACACATCAAAAATTACCCATGGATTGTTCTCATAAATTATTAACAAAATAATAATGTTTTTGTTCAGATTTCTGTAGGTTATTTGTTGTTTTCACATAAAATTTTCTCCATTTTAAACAAAAGGGAGACACTTTGAGTGATATCGGCCACACCGTTCCACTGATTGATTCGAGGTTGACTCATACATATCATAAATAAACCATGTATCTTTATTCTAAAGGATCAACATAACCAAATGGTATTTTGTCAGATTTCCATGCATCAGTTGTTGTTTTCACTTAAAATTTTATCCATTTTAAACAAAAAAGAGATACGTTGAGTGATACTGGCAACACTATGCTTCAGATAGAGGCAGGGTTGACTCATACATGTCACAAATGAGACATGGATCATTCTTCTAAAATATCTACACAATCCAAATTAGATTGGTTATATTTTCGTAGGTCTTTCGTTGTTTTCACTTAAAATTTTGTCCATTTTAAACAATAGGAGAGAAACATTGAGTGATACCTGTTACACCGTGCCTTCGAATGAGGTGGGGATGACTCGTACCCATAAAAAATGAGCCATGGATCGTTCTACTATATGATAAACACAATAAGAATGCGTTTGGTCAGATTTTTGTACGTTAGTTGTTGTTTTCCCATAATATTTAATCGATTTAAAAATAAAAGAGAGACACATTGAGTGATACCAGCCACACTATGAATCAAATTGTGGTGGGGTTGACTCGTACATGTCACAAATGACCCATGGATCATTCTCTTAAAATATCAAAACAATATAAATGAGTTTTGTTGGATATGTAGGTATTTTGGATATTTTACTGGATTTTATTATCCAAAGCCCAAAGAAAAGTGGTTCCTCATTCTTGCATGTTACCGGTGCATTTCATATGTTAAAAAGGGAAAATTAATAATTAGAGAAGGATTGTTTTATTTTATAATGATTACAATTTTCCTATGAACATTTTCATACAACAATGTTTCATCTTTTGATCCCCTTAACCCCTCTCAAAAATAACCACCAATTGTACACGTACCCAAGTCAAATCTTCATGTTATTTGTGTACAATCTTCCTTCAGGTATGTGGCCCCACTTGGTTTTGAACAAATCTATATCATCTTGTGAGTATGTGGCATTTTGAAAGTCATAGTAGTACTTCATAATATCTAAAAATGATTTAATAAATAAAATAAATGAAATAGAAGTTTTTTTAAAATACCACTTTAGGAATACTAGTTTGTTGATAAAAAATGTTCTCTTCCATAAATTTACAAACATAACAAATGAAATCATTACCGTTTGTTTCTTTTGGAAACTATAAAAAATTTGATGATTAAGAGAATAAGTAACTTCTGTTGATAGTTGTTTTAATAGTGAAATTTTATTATATATACCCTGATATTTTTACAGACGTAGTAATTTATCACATCCTTATGCATAGCCCCTCTCATCATTCCTTTTTATTGAATACAATGACACATCACTTTATTATAATATAATCCTTTTTAAAAGATAATATTAATTATATTACACGATTTTTGACCTAAAATGTAGGATTTAGTGTCTTACAGATTCAGAAACTCCATCATGTATGGTTGGATTGTTGGAAATCATTGCATTGAATCCATAAAACAAAACTTTGGAGTATCCATGTTCACCGTAATTATTATCCAGTGTTTCCTAAAAACACAAAAATTAAAATGTAATAAAAGAAGTGATAATATAATTGATATTCTTTAATCGTAGAGTTTTACCGATGCATGATTGGTATTAGGAAGAGTTTGTCATTTGTAATCTGCCTTTCAAATGTTTTCAGCAAGATGTTGATTATTTAATCCTTTTTTGATGGATATAATTTTATTAGATGTGTTGATGTGGTAAGAGGACTAAGGATTCCAAATTATGGATCCTGGTAAAATTCCTTCAACTACATTTCATATATATGTCTATCAATAATATAAAAGTCATTTAGACATAATTTTCGCATTATATCATCTTTTAGATAATCAATTCATGAAAACATACCTCATATAAAAATTTAAAACTGTGATTCCAAGCCAACTATTTTCAAGGATCTCATTTACATTTTCAGCAAGAACAAATTCTTGACTTTCCTCTCCGTATATATTCTTTTCGAAAACCACTATATTACTACTACCACCTATTATCTTCATATCCACATGAGTCTTCAATGCACGTAAATGTGGATAGAGAACATGTGTTGGTGTTGTGATTTCCGTAGCTCTTTGGGACTGGTTGGTTTATCCTATATATTCTTTTGAGACGATTTTTCTTGTCACCCCCTTCAATATCTCCATCTATAATAACATTCCTTTCTTAAGACCCTTTCTTCATTAATTGATAATGTTTTAGCTTAAAAAAGGAAATAAATACCTTTTTGTCCACATGTACTCTTACAAGATGTGACTGCCATGCAATGAATGTCCCCATAGCCTTTTCGACCGTATAAATATCATCTTCATCAAGTGGAATAGGTAGCAATACATTTGGATCATGAGCTACAGTAATCATCATTGTCCAATATTCTTTCGGAAGTGTTCTATTATGCATCTTGTCCTCTAGGATATCGAACACTGTATCCCTTGCTACAAAATGATAGGTGGGTGTTGACAGATATAATTCACCGTCATTATCACCCTGTATAAGATTAGTACTGGAAAATTATCATTGTTTGTCTGATTCAAATTTCATGGGAACAATTATTAGAATATTGATTACCATGGCTTAGATATATCGTTGAGGGGAATGGCTTGATTCACTGCTGGTGGGGGGGGGGGATCTTCACGCACTGGTTGTTCTTGAGTTGTGTCTTCTCCCTGCTTCCCACCAATAAAATTTGCTTGCAACTCTCTCTGCTATTGAAATTGTTCTTCAAGAGCTTCTAGTATTTCACTTATTTATTTCATATATTTATCTCAATCATCCGTTTCTTTTTTTCTATCAAAATATACTCAGGGTGAAACCCAAACCCTACACCTCGTACATGACCGTATTGTTCTAGCCACATCATAGTTGTCTATAATAGGTCTACATCCGCTATACGAGTAGCATATTCCTATGATTGTCAGATATAGTAAAATAACTAATTATTTTTAAGTAATAGAAAATTAAAACAAATATTTTTTTTCGTCATTTCATACTGACACATATTTCCTAAACTTTTTTGTGTTTTCATCTACTAGCTTCCCTACCGTATTCACAGATTCCTCCTTCCATAGCACATGATGTGGCATTGATGTGTCTTTGATTTTAGTCTCATAAATCTACATCTAAATATAGAAAGATAATTATGATGTTGTTTCTTGGGACCTAGCAATTTTACTATAAATTTAAAACACATACCATATTCTTTTATAGTGAAGCATACCCCATCCTGGCTTTACGATAGGGGTATGTTGGTTTTGATGAACGTTCCTTATTTTCAGTACTAATTTGTTGTTTCATAAAAGAGATATTGATAGCCAAAGTGATGAATACATGTATCCACAAACAATATATTATCACCCGCAATGTACATGAAACTTCTCATCCCCACATTTGTTAATAAATGCATCACATTCTTGTTGGGATATCATGTGAGCGTAGACAAGGTGTTGGACCTGGTTTATTTTACCATTGGAATCTATTAGGTAACATTTTGTTAGAATAGTGCAAAAACCTCGATGAATCAATCCTAAAAGCCTTTGTACATAATTCTTGTTTGAATAGTCTACATTAAATGTACTCTATAAGAAATTGATAAGAGTAAGACATTGTTTCATTACTTTATATTCTAGTAAATTAAAGAAATATTATTATAATTTTACCCTAGTTTCTTCCTAAATCACAGCCTATAGCCTGGACACAACATGGTTCCATGAATCTATGTTAATCTGCACACATTTCTGATTAATAATTCCAATGTAACTACTAAACATATTCTATTGGGATTCACATGTTGGCATCGTGCATTCCATATAACTTCAAATTTGATGCCTTTGATTTTCACCTTATGAATATTGGCTAACACCGTCAAACTACGATGCAACTATGTTTTCTATGACGCCAGTCCTTCATCCACGACCATTTAATCGATATCAACATCATTTATATGTTCATCTGAAATGGTAGCAATGGCATGTGCTGATGGATGTGGACCTCAACACTAGGAGCAGCATCAAGTTTATAATCTTGTTGTTGCATTGCGTTGTGATTAGCCGCAACAGCAGTAGCAGCAGTAGTAGTAACAGCTTGAAAGACTTGTTCAGCTTTGAGGTTAGGTGCACTAGAACTTGTAGAAGTCATTATCTGAGAAATTTGTTGAATTGTTAATTTAGATTACATAAATTTAGTAATTATAATATAATAACATGAGTTAATAAGTTCTATATTAAAAACAATATATAACCTGTTTATTCGACACTCGTTATTTTTTTCAAAGGATTATGGGATTTGACACCTCTATCGATTATCCAAATCCGTTCACTGTGGTATCCACTATCATACAAAACATCATCTACATTTGGACCACTGTGAAATAATTGTGATGTTAAACTGAAAGGATCATCCTCAAATGATTTTTCATCAGAACCTTCAGTAGTTTTAGACAATAACAGAATAATCGAACTCTTTTGGTTTGTGGGATCTGGAACATAAAAAATGTGTACCTCTTGTGATTCCATTATAAATTGTTCGTCCTTGATCCATTCGTTACTAAAATAAAATTTCACAAATCCCAATTCATCTATTTTAACACCCCTATTGTTATGAACCCATTTTCATGGAAAACCCAGCAATTGGAATGTCGTATAATCCAACTCCCATATTTTTTTGATAATGTCAATGTATGACATATTTTTATAAATTGGATTTCTATTCTAACTACCAGAAACATGAATTGCTTCTGCCACAAATGCAACTCCACTATATTTCATGTTATTATCTTCATCATGTTCATCTGTATAGAATATATAACCATTAATTACATAATCATTGTAGGATAATACATACACACTTTGTTCGGAAGCTACCCATCGATGTCATTATGAAATTGAATTTGTATTTTCATCTAATTCAATAAAAATATTTTCCTAAAACCAGCCTATAAACCGGTGATTCTGGGTATATGATATCCAATTTTACTCCCATGATGGATTCAACTGCCTAACAATTTCTTTGTTGGTTTCAATATATGGAGAAACCTCCCAACTCTTATGAAAAACATAATGGTGGGCCTGGTCCTGATCTATTGTATTGATTATCACAACATCTCTTCCAAAAATTCCCTCACCCTCAATGCGTCCAGTGTGATGAGATTTATGGAGACCAATGCTTTCTATATTAGATTGGTATTCGGTAATGAATTAAATGGATTTCTCAACAATATATCGCTCTACTATACAACCCTCTAGACGACTTCAATTTTTGAGATACCCTTTAAAAATCTTCATATACCGTTCAATGGGGTACATCCATCTATAGTGAATATGACCCCAAAGTCGAATCTCTCTCTACACGTGAATCATCAAATGAACCATCATTTTAAATAATGTTGGTGGGAAACATTTCTAATTCACATAATATGATTCCAATTTATCTTTCCATAGCTAGAAATTTCACCGAGTCTAAAACATTTCTACGTATAGATTTGAAAAAGAAATATTTTTTGGTTAATGTATGATGAACATTCTTGGGCAAAATTAAACATAAAGATATAGGAATTAAATCTTGCATCAGAACATGGAAGTCATGTGATTTCAATCCTTTTAACATAGAATCATTCATTGAAACAATGTTATTGATATTTGATGAATACCCCTCTAGAACCATTACATAATTGAAGAAGTTGAAAAAATGATATCTCTTCTCCCTTGAATGATTGTTTACACCTGGAGGAAGAAATAATCAATTTTCACCCTTCACGGGAGCCAACTCTACTTGTATTCCCATGTCAACCAAATCCAACCTTTTGTTAATTAAATCCTTTGTTTTTTAGGGGATTTTAGAAATATTACTATAACACTGTCACATAAATTTTTTCTACATTCCTCACATCATGAAAATGTATGGCGTACAAACACTTCTCGTATGGTAATTCAAAAAACTAACTTATTTTTTCAACTAATTTTCGTATGATTTTTCGAAAATGGTTTTCCAAAAATAGTGTTCACATATTTTACTTTATCAAATAGCGGATGACCTATTCATAGAGATGGTGTTGTGCGTAGTTCGGAACTTCCATTGAATGATGTCATCCATGATCAGAACTTATGTCGATGGAGTAGAAATTTAAGATGTCCTAGAAACACAATTTTTGATGAATTTTTCAAGATAATTGATTTTGTGTCTTCTTCAAACATGGGAAACCCTTTAGTTACTTAAATTATATAGCCTGATAAATTTCCTTAAGAATGGAAATCATTTATCATCCTATAAAACATCACTCTAAAACTTAAGTATTCACTTTTATAAGAATCATTCAACATAACAGTTGAATCCCACAATAACATTAAATCCCCGGTCAAAGGATCCAAATAAACATCAATATCATTACCTGGTTGTTTTGGTCCGGATATAAGCAAAGATGACATAATAAATTAACACGTCATGAATATCGAGTGCGGAAAGTTATAATTTACCAACATAAAAGGCCATGTACTGTGATTGGTGGTTTGAAAACCAAAAGGATTCACTCAATCTGTAGATAACACAAGACAAAGGTTTCTCGGCTCCTTTCTAAATTCTAGATAATCCTTTTCAATTATCTTCCATTGAGGAGAGTTGTCCAAATGACGTAATTTCCCATCATTTGTTTTTCTGCATGCCATGAAAATTGTGCTGCAGTTTCTTCACTTCCATATTGATTCATAAACCATTGAATGATTGGAAAGTAACATAAAAATTTCGTAGGAAAAGAATCATCTTTCATGTATCAAGAATCACCACAGTTTTTTCATTCTATTTGTGATTTTTTCTCCTTGAGAATAAATATAACATCTTATGGGCATGGATGTATTCTTTCAGAAATCATAAGCATCGAGCGTAGCATTTGTTTAGCTTCATATTTCAGCATGGGAGCTCATTATCTTCCAAGAGCATGACATTAAAGAGAGAATGTAGTTCCATAAAACTAAAAACACTCCATATGTTACCTGCATTCAATTTATACACCTTTAGTACAACTGAAAATACTATATATTTAGTGAAACTAGCATATAATGGCATCTTTGCACAACTCTTTACCTTCCCAAAAATTTTGGGTAATCATGGAGATCATCTTCAATTGTCCTTGTCATTTCCTCAATATGATCTTCAGTATCATTTTCATCTACAATCACATCCTCCATACTATCCTCTTCATTATCCATATTTGTATTCATATCTTATGATCTATAAAATGCAGTTTTATCCCAGCCAGTAGCTACATTGACTTTTTCTCCTTGTTTATTTCAACATTTATAACTCCGATCTATTCTGTGACATATCAACAGTTCTTCCAACTCCTATAGAGTAATTAGTCTTGAATAAAAACAACATAAAAACAGACAAAGGATTTTAGAAGGATCCTTTGTGTAATCCTTTTCAAACATGATGAACTATTTCACTTCGTTCTCATACTCTATTGCCAAACGATTTTCATACATCCAATCTTTATTCATCTCCATACTATTTGAATCTATAAAATTTAGTTTTTATGGTCAAAATAAACAATACAAGACTTCTAAATAGAGTATAAGATAACCACATTATTATAAAAATAGTGATTAATATAGCATAACCATTTACAATAAATATTTGGAAGTCAACATAACCAGGATTGAGCCCCATCAAAATCAACATAAATTCAAACCCCCTTACAAAGGGGTTTGCGAGGAAAACAAATAACCTAAGTTTATCCAAAATTACTATGTAATATCATAGGTTTTGTTACCCAAATTGCCATAATATATAGAAAATTAATGTCAGGGAACATAAATTCTATCATGAAAATCTAATGAATATGCAATAACTCTCCCTCTCTAACCTGGGGCTCTACCAATGACTACATATACCTAAAAAATAATTGAAAAAATTAGGAAAAATATTTTCATTTACATATTTCTAATAGTACTACAATCAAAGTATAACGAACATAGATCGTACCTCCAAACACTCCTGGAGCCTCCTGGTAAAAAGACACTAGTGACTACAACTATCTGGGATTCTAACCACTAACTTCCATGTGGATTGACATGGTTTCTCACCAAATTATTTGTTTTGGTGGCTATTTACATTTGTAGGGGAATGTTTTTTGAATGCAACACGATTACACAATGAAATTTAGTGTCATTTCCTTGGAAATTGTTAGGAACATGTGCTAGATGGGGCAGCGAATGATGGTATTTATAGTTAGGGGCATAATATTAATTTTGTAGTTGGTCTATTCTATCCAATTGTAGTTAATAGTGTCATTTATGGTCATATAGTGTAATAAATGGGGGGTGGCTGGTGCAGTGGTTCATTCTGGTGAAATAGGGGGGAGGGGCTGGTGCAAGGGTGGGGTGTGGGGGAGGGGTTGGTCGGTTGGGGGAAGGGGCTAGGGGGTGGGGCTGGAGTAGTGTCTGGGGGATGGATATGGGCTAGTATAAGGGTAGAGGAGAGGGGGAGGTGTTGCAGTAGTAGTGGGAGAGGGAGGGGTTGGTGCAACATGGAAAGTGGGAGTGGGAGGGGATGGTGGTGCTGGTGGGGCATGGGGAGATGGGGGTAGGGTGATGGTTGGGGTGCAGTGTAGGGTGGAGGGGAGGGTCAGTGAATGGGAGGGGGGAGGGGGAGGGTCTAGTGCAGTAGGGGGAGGGAGAGGGGCTGGTGCAGAAGGTGGGTAGGGGCTACTAGTAGGGTAGGTGTAGTATGGGGGTAGGGGCTAGTGGGGTGAGGGGGATGGGCTGGTGCAGGGCAGAGGAGGGGGAGGTGCTGGTGGAGCAGAGGGAGGGGGAGGGGATGGTGCAGTATGAGGTAAGGGGAGGGTCTAGTTCAGGGTAGGTGGAGGGGCTGATGCTATAGGGGGTTGGGGTAGGAGTTGGTGCAGGGCCAAGAGGGAGGGGGAGGGGATGCTGTAGGGTTGGGAAGGGGTTGGTTCAAGGGAAAGTGGTGGGGAGGGGGAGGGATTGTTCTAGGTAGAGGGGGATGGGGGAGCAGGGCAGGGGTGTAGGGTGGAGGGGGCTGGTGGGGGTGCAGTGCAGAGGGATGATGGGCTGGTGAAGTATGGGGGATAAGGGACCGGTGGGGGAGCCGTGCAGGGGGGGAGGGAGCTGGTGGAATTTACTATTGATCGAACTCAAGAAACATCCCAATATCCTAAAAATAATTAACCACCCAAATACAACTGCTCGCATGTTCATACCACCATCTAATCCCAAAGTCATTTTCAAAGGATACCATTCACCTTTCCATGGATGCGTTACTCTGATGTCTTCATCTTCTATGGACATAGTGCATGAAGACTGAAGGCCAATCCATGAATCATGGTTTAATAAAAAATAACCAAAATGGCTTATAGGCTCCACTATGAACCGTCTCAAGGAAAAATTCAATTTAGGATGCTATAACTTCATAAAGTCACTCATCATCTCTTGTATATGGGTTGATTCATTCACCATATTCTTAACAAGAGTTAACCATAAGTATCCCTTATGAAGAATTCCATATTTCCTCAACATTCATTGGGATGAAAAATATTATTCTTGAACACAACACATAAAACCATGCTCACCAACTAAGATAAATATAACATTACATATACAGGGTTGGATACACATTCTATATTTGATGGTTCCCAATCACAATCATAAATAGAACCTAGCCCATAAACACAATCACCATAACATTATGACACCCACAAAGTGTAACCAATTAATAATGAGGCGGGTAGTATAAAAATTCTTCTTTTTCTTGAAAGGGTTTACAAAAAGGCCACTTTCCCCAGTATGTATAAGCCAACTCCACAAGAAGGATGAGGAAAAACACTCAACATTAATAGAATATTCATGAATAACAAGGTCTGGCTTGTGGTTGAGAGAGAATATGAAACCCTCATACAAATTACACTTGGTGAAGTATTAATTCCAGTTCCAAATATCATATGGACCCATTAAGAATCATAAAAAATTTCATAATTTAGTTATAATCATCTGCTAACCAAGTATAATAATCTACTATATCAGTTATTTCATCACATAGATTATTAGAACTGTATGTTAGTTAAAATCTAATCTAAAGGTGGTGATCATGGGGAATAATACAAACATCAACCTAATGAAAACCAATCTTTCAAATCCTATCGACAACAAATAAACCTAAAAGGATAAGTGGGAGATTTACCTAGAGTTGATCGCACCCACGATGGAGGGGATCCTTCTGCGCTACATCGGGAGGAGAAGGCGTGACTGCCAGAGCACGAGGCACATGGGAGTAGCCAACAACTATTGAGAAATAGAGGAGTAGGGATAATGGGATGTTGGGACCAGTGGAGAGTAGGAGAATTAGGATTTTCGGGAAGGAGGATCTGAAGAAGGGGTTCGAAGTGGAGGATAAGGAGTAGGGCTAGCGATGGGGGTCCGAAAAATAGAAGATCGAAGGGGGGAGGGGAGTTTTTGCAGGGGTATAGTTCCACAATATCTTGAGGGTGTGATAAACAGAGGATACTACGACCTAAACTGTTTAAAATATGGTACTATGGTCTTATCGGCACTAAAAAAGTGTTGATAAAGGGATTCTTTATGAGCGTTTTTTTAGAACTGATAAATGGTGGTGCTTCCATTGCCCATTTTTGTAGTAGTGTTCATTCCTCCACTCAACATGTAAGGTATTTTCCTTATACTCTACAGGATATTTTAAATATCTCTATCAGGTTAATGAAGTAAACATTCGTTTCTCATTGTGTATGTAAATAGTAGTGGAACCACTGGCATGAATTTACTGTTAACCCTACATTGGTCTAAGGTAGTTATATAGATGGAGGAAACCATTATTTTACTAGAGATTCTATATTTAGTAGCAATTATTTTGGAGATATGACTAATAAAAATAAGGATTTTATAGACAAATATCATGCTACAATTTATATATAATTTCCCATAAAAACTATCTCTAATTACATCAAATATTGAGATGATTAATATGTTATCGTTATATTATTGAGAGGTACCATCAGTCTCTATCACTAACAATTGGGGAACCATTTCTATTAACTAAAATCAATCATCATATACATGATTACTTTATATTTCCCATACCAATCCTCTAAACCCAAAACAGACCATAATACACATCAAAGACTTGAATGGCTCAAATACTACTAAAACATGAAACAACCCACTAAGAACCCTTTTCGGACAGTAGTAGGATGATCAAGTCACCCCAAGCCTCACATAAAATCTATGGTATGGTAAAATGATCTAGGAAATAATGCTGGCTAAATAAGAGGCATGTTCCAAAAGGACCTAAATCAATAACACATATATAGTACGTGATACATAAGAATGAAAATCCTATATATATATAAATGAATAATAATATTAAAATATGTATTGGAAAATAAAAAATATCTAATCATAATAATAATGACTAAAACATGTTAGAAAAAAAAGTGTAGGCCCAATATCCCATGTAAATATCTAACTAACACAACTGATGTAGATAGAATTCAATCTCTCCTGACACTATAAAAACATTAAAATAAATGAACAACCCCATAATCATATAAGAACCTTATTAAATATATCAATGTCCTCTATGAACACTATAAACATTCCCATAATCTACATATACACAACATGAGTGGGGGGGATCTCATGTGGGGATGAGTATAAATATTAATAGTTTGGAACTCTGAAATGGGAATAAAATATGTTAAAATTAAAATCAATTAGAAGGACCATATATGAGATATGATAATCACGAAATCATGGATGAAAATTATATCAAACATTTAAACATACAACCACTAAATAACAATAATAAAAGGAACAAAATGTAACCAGAGAATTACGAAACCCAAATCCCTTGTAGAAATATTCATTACTCACTTCCTCATAATCTATTAGTAAAAACTATAATTTGGGATGGATTCCGAACATAAAATTTTATCTAAGAAGAGAGAGTTATCGACCCCTATATATGGCCTATTCAATTGTATTTGTATTATGAATTGACATACAGAGTTATTGTATTTATTACATGTAGACATATTCCCCACCAATATGAGTGGGTAACATACTCAACTAAATTCATGCAACAATAATGACTTAATGATAGTATTCATCATGAACATTTATCAACATCATGTCACCTTTAGTCATCGTCCAATACATGTTATCATCCCTACAAATCCATAGAACCCCAACCCCTTGAATGGCTCAAAAATAAACCCCTAATAATGATTAAAAAAATAATGTAAAATTCAACGTGGAAAATAATCATAATAGACCAATCATTCTTCTAAATCATAAACCTAGAAATAATTAAACAAAAATTACATAATTATTCCCACTACAATGTGTTTCCAAGCAGGTCACATACTATGTAGGATGGAAAAAAAGGGTTGTTCATGTATTTTCAAAAGATTACATGTTTTCTAACATAGTACATGACATTTCATTATAATTAGTTTCATGTACAGATAATTTTCATAGTGGATTTTTATTTGAGATAATTGCTTATTCACTTCTCTAATAATACATGAATAATATATAATGTATCGAAAATATAGGTTTATGTGTCTACATAGAATGTATATCATTTATATTCCAAGACACTCCTTTTGAAATATACAGTCAGTTTTAAGTGAAACATGTCATATGGGTCCACCACATTGATAGAAAATGTGTGTAGATACACATCGATGTACTAATTCCCACATTATATATATTGTGACATAATTCCACAAGGAATTTGATTTTTATAAAAATATATTTACATTGTATCTATACAATACATAATTAATAAATAAACTCTATTCTGATTGATAGAATGTTTTATAATGGTGAGATTTAAAACCATGCTGTGAAAACCACTAGTAATTGAGCTTCGAACACTACATTTTCTCTTTTTTCTTGGGTCTATCAACTGTGATTCCCATGAGTTCACCATCACATCACACTAATGTGATTTTAAACCATTATATTTTTTAATTACCATTATATAACATTGATATTAATTGTGAAACACTTACTTTCCCAACTCTTTCTATGACCATACCCAATTATCCCCAATCATCCATGGACTTAGTTACAAGGATCCATTTTTGAATTAAAGAGGAAATAATGAGGTGGTGTTCTTCATAGATTAGTGTTTAATAAAATTTGTTAAAAAAATATTAACATTCTAAAATTTTTATCAATCAATGAATAAATACTTATTTGGTGAAGTAATTAATTTGATGACTATAAAATAACATTTTAGGTCAACTAAAAAATTAATCTATTAATATTTGTTAAAATTGTCATGAAAGATAAATATTTATTAACACAAAAAAACATTTTTTGTGTATAATACATGCAATAATTCATTAATTTATATAATAAATTGAATTAATAAATATGATTAATACCCATGTTAATACCAAACTAAGGGAGACATTTTAAATAATCAAAATTTATAATCATATTAATTTATGCAAAAAAATAGTTTAGTTTCAATTCACGACACAAAATTAACCAATATAAATTTGTTTAATCAAGAACCTATTAATATCAAATATTCATGTCATTCCTATCCAAAATACACCATAAATTTAAATTGAAATAATTAATTATTATTTGTATGAATATATTATATTTTGGGAACAATGTGTTGATAATGAATGTTTATTTTTAATACCATAAATGGGATTCGTCATCACTCCATTATTTCACCTTAATATGGGTTTGTTGATGACACCACCATGAAGGAATCCTTCTATAGTGTGAAGATATATTCAGATATTATTTTATATAAGTCTATATCATGCATGAAAAATTTATATATTTAGGTAGATATTTTTTACAAAGATTTCATTCCATAAAAAAAATTCGGGGAAGAATAAATACTCTATAATGAATCCTGGAAATTCCATTGTTGACTAGAATATTAATTTTATCTCATAAAATCCAATCCAAAACTGTTAAAAAAATTTCTCCTTGGAAAAAACTAATAAGATAAATCAACCATTTTTCAATAAAAATAATAATTTTTTAATTTGGATAATCATGTTATTTAAATGAACACCCCAAATTATTAAACACTCATTTCAAAGCCTTACAATTAAAATTACATATCTATTAAGAAATGACACATATTTTTGATCAAAAATTAGTTTTAAAATTTGATATAGGACTCTATTTAGACGTTTTAAACTTATGTCATGTGAAATTCTAAAAAAAAAAAATTTTATATTTTATATTTAATTGATGCCCTGAGATTTAAAAATAAACAATCCCACATCCTTCACACCAATAAAAATTTTACTAAAAATATTAAATTGAATTATTATAAAATCTTGGGTTACTATATAACTCAATTTTTAATACCCATATTTTTGGAGAGTTTTATAGCATAATAATTAAGATAAATCTTTTTTTAAATATAAAAATATTAAATATATTAAAAACAAGAATTTTGGGGATAGTATTATAAACTGTTCAACAATATATGTATTTAAATATCTAATTGTATTTGTAAATATTGATTAGGTTATTAAATAATTAATAATTCCCATAAAATGTGATTTCGTAAAAAATTATACTTTTGAATATCTATAATTGAGATTAGTTGAACATACATTGATGTATTAAATGGATTTAATTATATTAAACCAAGATTTTTATTGGCCTTTTTAAAGGAATTTAATTCTTTTTTATCCGAGAGTAGGTAAATTATTCAGAATTGTGATTCAAATTAATTATATGAATATTATAGAATATTTGATTTTTTTTAAAATAAATAATGATTACATATTTACAGTTTAAGTGCCTGGGTGATCATCAATGATGGGTTGAGGTGGCCCTACAAGAAAAATTACTGCTACAAATAGGGAACCATGGACAAATGAAATGTGATGTGCCATGGCGGCCCATTTCTAAGGAGGCCATGATTTATTGGTGAAGGGTTTTTCAGTGGTGGTGATTATAGGGGAAGAATCATTCTACAACCTAGGTAATATATCATGGATGGTTACTATTTGGGGGTCCCTAAATAGATAACCTATAAGATAACACCCACTAAAGTGTGTAATTTGGGGTGGGACTTTATAACTTATTGGGGGTCTTCTATGTTGTTGTCAGTATGGCAAGTCCATAGCATGTCCTTGAGGGGAATCCCCACATCGTATCATAGTGGAAACATAATAGAGGGCCCTTCAAGGGTTAACAATTGGGATCCCCCCTAATGTGGGTTGTTTCATGAATCCATGCTCCATGCCAAAGTCAAATATCAGGCATGTGTCCTTAACTGTGGCCTCTATGTCCATGTCTTTTGGGGATATACTATGTTTTTTTATTTCGTGTAGAACATTTTTTGTATTATGGACCAATATTTATTTTTTAGGGTACTGAAATGTAGGTATGGATATTTGACTAGCCCTATCCCCCTTCATTATCCCATTTGAGCCCTTATAGAAGGGGTTAATTTTTTAGCATTAATATTGTGGAAAACTATGTGTTCTTCAATTTAAAACTCTAATTATATTCCAATTAATGGAATTATGACATTGTAAATATCTATTATAGAGATTCAGTGAAAATTTCACTTAAACATGGTGAAATTTCTATCTTAGATTGCCTATTATAGTGGTAAAAAATACATTACCTGCGGATAACCACACAAATATAATCAAAGTTACTTTTCAAGTATGTAATATTCTGTATTTACTTAGTTTTTCACCTAAATTAGATGAAATAGTCTATTAAATAGGTTTGGTGGGTTAGGTATTTCACAAAGTATGGTGCCAAGGGAACTCCATGGACCTTATTTGGGTGGATAGATAAGGTTTTGGTGATGAAGATAATCTCAATGATTTCTTCCTCAATTTTAAACCTCATAATAAATTGAAAATAATTAATAATTTTTGGTAATAAACTATTTTTGTAGTATCGAATCAACATGATGCATGGGTGTATCACCCCAAGATATTAAGGGATAGATTATTTTCAACTTATTTGATGTATTATGATGTACATTTCACCAAGATTAGAATGTGCTATATGAAACACTAGATTATCATTCATTATATGAAACATTATTCTTGGTTTGGGATACACAATATTTCATGTTCTTTTGATAGAATTCATTTCATGCAACACCGTAATGGTGTACAATACACACAAAACTAAATATAGATTCTGTTCAATGTATAAAATACCAATGTTTGGATTATATTATATGAAACATAAAATGAATATTTAAAAACATTCAACACTAAATTTGCTTACATTAGACACAAGAGAAACCTTTCTTAATAACTTCAGTTGTACAATATATCGAGATTTTCAAAACAATGATATATTGTTAAAATAGTATTATGGGATATAAAATAGCCTTTATGATTATTATTAACCACATTTAAATTTTATAAAACATTAAATTCCGTGTTATGTATTTTTAAGACATGATATTTGAGCAAATTAATTTTTTCAGATAAAATATGTATTTTTCTAAAAATGTTTTTTTCGGCGTTTTGATGGAGAAACATTTTAAATTGAGTTTTTTACACTTCTATATGTTATTTTTGACATAATAATTTTATTCCTTAGAATTGGGCCCACAGAAATTATGTTGGAATAAATTTTGGTATTTTTCTGAGGAAATCATATTTTAATGAATAGTTAAAAATACTGCATTTTAATTCAAAACTGTCTTTTCATCTAATTTATTTATATAGTTATATTATATTTTAAATTATTTTTATAGAGTAATTGGGTTATTTTTTCCATTTAATCTACTTATGGTCATTTTATGTAATTTCACTTTTAAATTGGATATAAACAAATGTTAATATTTTGACAGTTTTTACTTCTTAAAAACCTGCTTTCTGGTTTTGATAATGAGAATTAAATTAAAATTAATTAATGAAATTTATGTGTTTTTAATTTTGAAAAATTGATTCCATATTCTGAATTAGTGATTTCAAATTATTTTAATAGGTTAATTTTATTTTGTTGGAGATTATGAATAGTAACTACTCTAATTTTTATTTTCCAAGGGTAAAGGTATATAAGGTAAATTAGGGTAACAAACTATATAATAATTACAATAAAATTACCCTAAAATCTTTTAAAATACTATCTAATGAATTAATGTTTACCAATATTACCTAAGGGTCTGTATGGATTTATTTAACGAACATCAATCGATGAAAGTGATGTAATAACAATTAATACAAAAGAATCTAGCATCTCGTCAGCCTCTCATCTCTTATAAGTATAATAATTTTAATATATTGATAAACATGATAAATATTCTAAAATAAGTAGTCTATATAAATATAATTAAATTTTGTAAATTATGTAAAATTATTTATAATTTTAATAGATTAAATAATTATCATTAATGATAACACAATAGTGATATAATGATTATTTTATTAATAGAAATATGATATAAATTGTGTTAAAAATATGAAAATAAATATAATATGAACTAATTAATGTTATATACTAATTTTATAGGTGGATATGCCATTTTAGGAGTGTAATAAATATTTTGGATCGAATTTGTCTTCTCTGTGAATTTATTAAAATTCCAATTAATGAATGGTGTCAAAATTAACACTATTGAAATTTTTAAAAATTAACATATTGTTAAATTATTTTAAAATCTCAAAAAAATTTAAAAATTATGATGTTAAAATTATATGGACAAAAATTTCATAATGTATCCAATTATGGAAAATTTAAAACACGTAAGTTAATATTTATAACCATTTAATATTTATATTATTATTATCAGAAATAAAATTAAAAAGATAGATGAATGATAAATCTAAATGATAATTTCTATAATAAAATCCAAACATGTATAAATTTTACTGGTTGAGAGGATTTCGACAAATATTCGTCTTACATTGTAAACAAATGTGTTTTGGACTATTATAAAATGAAATTAAAATTATAATAAATTAATATTTGATGACATTGTAAAAGATATCCTCCCCTCTTATAATAGGACACCACCTCTACACATTTTCTCATACGATTCAAGACACTTGTTCTGTCCAAATTCTTCTCAAATAATCTCCCAACATCCCTACCTTCCACATATTGGCTTTACATTAGGAATAAATCCATCATTGGGAGACCTTTTGTGCTAATCAAATGGAGATACTCGAAAAAGATGTATTTGTTTTATCACCTCTTTCCAAACTCTTTTCTTATTATAAAAATTATAATTATGTTTTTTTCACACTTATGTAATAAATCTAGTTTATTATACATTCTGATATTTTATTATAATTATTCTACATTTTTATTTCTCCTCTTATGCTTCATTGAATAACAATATCACGATGCGTGGGTATGTACTGCTTACCGTCTCCACCCCATGGTGTAATATTTTATTCAAAAATACTTTTTTTGATGGGTATAATGGTGAGTATAATGGTGAGTATAAGAGATAAAAATAATTAATATAAAAATATTTTTATTCTGTATACATAATATACCGTCTAATTCCTTACCTTCTGACCATTAAGTTAATGATATTGGCGCTCATGCGTAAATATAGCACACCGTCTCCACGATGCAATTCGATTCATTTCACATGATCTTCATTAAAAACTGATTATATAAATTAATAAAATTTATAAATTTGATATATATTATACTAATATCATTATGTAAATGATTTAACTATAACCTATGAAGTGGAACTTCAACCTGTCCAACAAATCATGAATAAGAGAAATATTTAGTTAATATCTGAATAATGGGTTACTATGAACTATTACTAACAAATAGGTGATAATATGAACATATATGAATAATAAAAATGAATATAATTCTATAATAAGTCTATAACATTATTTAAATAATTATACATGAGGTTCAAATACATACGATGCATATCAGATCGAAGGTAAAGGATAATTTTGCAGTCTCATTTTTATTCGTGGTTTTTTATACGTAAGTATTTACTGGGGTATATATATCATCCACCTCCATTTTAATAAGTATTTAATATTATTTATACTCTTATATAATTTTTTAACATTAATTGTGACATTTCTTTAATTATTATTAACTTATTTTAATGGAATCATTTTTCGTTATTCGATTTGAGCTACTTATTGACATTTCTAAAAATAGTACTAGAAGAATGTTTTTTAACATATAAGGAATGAATTGATATTTTATTATTAATAATGCCTCATTTCCCTAAAGCATACTCTACATTATTTAATTTTTATTTTCAACTAATTGTTTTTCATTGAAAATTGTGTGGCATTTTGAGAAAAGAAAATGTTTTTTAAATGAAAGGATATTTCCTTCACGAATTAAGTTCATGTGTTTTATCAAAAGTATTTTCCATCTAAGATGACATAGGATTATGTTTATATACCTACTATTAGTTTTATTTTATTTCTTTAATGATGTAATGATATTTTATATGGATTACATTATGATTGAATGAATCCTAAGAAACTCATTTTATTTAATGGGTTATGCTACGAGGAATGATTTATGCTTTTGTGGCACATGTTAAAATTATTTAATTAAGAGATGGTTGGGACCTATAACTCCGTCCATTGAATTGGTTAAAGTTTTATTTCTCATGATATATATATATATATATATGACTAGAAAGGAATGTAAATCTTTTTCAGTAGTTAAGGGCTGGAACATCAGGTAAATCTGGTTTAGTAATACAAGGTAGAAACAACATGTAAGCCCGATTGAGTAATGGACTTTTTCCTCTATGATGGTCTTGGAAGTTATGAATTTACTACTATAGAAATCATATTATGTGCTTATTTGTTTCCATAATTCTATGTTTTATACCAATTCTATTTTCTCATTATTCATGATTCCATTACGATTTATTACTTATGAACTATGAATATTTATTTCATGAATCACGATTTTGGTATATGTTAAATGTGGTAAATGTGGGTGAAGGGTTTGTGAAGTAAACATGTTCATAAGAAGGGACCTTGTGATGATCTGGTGCCCCACAAAGTGGAGACACTTCACGAAGGGTAATGATTTATGAATTGGAGTGGCCTAGCCTAGGAATGGAGTATTCATGCATATAACAGGTACTTCACAAAGTTAATGTTATTTTTCAGAGTTGGACATCATGGAGCTTGGATGCCATTAAAAGCATGGAACTAGGATTTAGTGTACATTTTGAGGCATATTGATCCTGTCATAGCATAGGGTCCCCATGTGAATGGAATGTACTTTGTAAAACATGAGTTATTTGAAAATACCTTAGTCCCCTTTGGGTGGCCCTTCCTGCACAGGGGCCCAAGGACTCTATGAAGGGTATCCCTAATTTAAGATGGTTGTATTTGTTCTAAAAAAAAGGGATTTCTCAATTCTAAAATACCTTGATGACCTCATTTTATTCAATACCTCACTGAGAAGACATTGTATTGTGATTACAGAGATGTTAATGTGAAAGGTCCACCTATCTATCCTTTGGGTCTGAGGGAAGCCTAGTATTTATAGTCAAGGGGTGGCATGAAGAGGAGACAGTTCGTTTAGAAGCCACGTGCACTCTATGATTGGAAGAGGATTGTGTCACGTTTTTGGTAACTATCGTGTCAACCATCATCCCATGCTCGGCATAGAGTCATCATTAATTTCCTCCATAGGGATCATGTATGCTTTAGTCAATTTAAAATGAAATATAAGAGAATCAGTCCTACCATTTTTCCTTTTGAGATGGAGTCCTGGTGGGAGGGGTTGACTTTGAGCATCTTGGTGATATTTACACCCCACGCCGCTTCGTGAGGAAGTTTCGGTGTATGTTGAGGATGAAATCGTATTTATACTTCGAGTATGATATGAGGACCATCTGTGTGTTCTACGGAAAATGTGGCTCATGATCACATAAGAGGATGGGAAGATGCATAATGATATTACTCCACCCATAGTTGTCTATGGGCTGGTAAATAAGTATGCCAAGTTTTTGGTGGTAGCCTACCCAGGGGATATTCTTAAGAGGCAGACCGTACATGCCAGTGACAGGGTCCCCCTCAACCCTAAGGTTGGGGATAGAAGGCGGAAAGGATGTCCTGTGGTGGTGGGGCTGTAGTAGCAGTGAGTCATACACCGATCTGTAGGTAGGCAGGGGTGAACCCTGTGGTCCCTGAGGAACAAAGTCATCTATAAGGGAGGCCTCCCATAGGTTTCCTTATGATACCCACCCAGGATCTAGGAATAGTTTGTTCCATATTGACATCCCTAAGGATGTTTTTTTCTTAGAGTCTTGGGACATCTGTGATGTCAATAGAAAATTCGAAAAACCTTCCTAAATGTGGCATCATCTGAAAAATATTTTATTGGATTTGTTAGGGATTAGTTATGCCATTTTTGGCTTTTCAGTAGAGTAGGAGGAGGGGGAGCAGTACATTGTCGAGCTAGAGGACATTGTGAAATCTTGGGTTGCACCTCATCCAATGACAGGTCATGTAATTGTGTTACTCGAGCAAACGTCCCCTGCACTATTTTCAGATTCTGAGGTCAGAGAGTTCTCCCCTCTACCGAATGAATCAGAAGGGTTATCCTGGGTGGAGAAATCAAGTAGAATAATCCCTCCTATGGAAGGTGAGGTCTCAAAATGAGAACTGGAATAGTTTTTAGAGGCTCTTGAGGTAAAACATGAAACCAATTTACTTAGTCCTCATCCATTTTATTTATCACTTCTCCACTAACATTAAACCTTTACATGAAGGCCTTATACACAAACACCTCTCCTGCACAATATCATGCTTAGTATTGAGATCTTCACCCTCAATAGTATAGATTACTACCCCTAGAAGGGCTACGAGACCTCCGGTGATTCACTTAGAGTCTTAAAATTTCCAAAACATATATGGAGGGCCACACCTTGGGGTTTCAGTGACCACAACTCTTGGGATATAACAGTTATATGATCTCAATATGTATTCTTCAGATAGTCTACATTTTTCATCCATTCATTGGGCCAACTGATGATTGTATACTTTGTGTATGAATAGTTCATTGAATGGTGTGGTCTTCCTTGGTGAGGATGACTAGGGACCCTTGAAATTTTTTTCTGAGGGGAACGTTGTTGGTCGTAGAAGTTGACATCCATACTATCCAATCTGCAACACTCCCGATTGTAGGTGGGACTGTTACCATGAAAAAACCTGAAGTCCTTGAGGTGGAATCTCATGATGGGGATCAGTCTGATGACACAGTTCTTGATTTACCTAACCATACAGTAGATGCAGATCTTACTGACATGTTCCTAGAGGTATTCCCAATATATTAACCCACCAAACATGAGGACCGGGACGAGATGACGTCCGATGAAGTGGATAGTGAGGTCATATTTCATCGGTCATGGAAGCTGACCAAGCGCTTCATCAAGAAAACCACTCATGCACAATGGATATACCATATGAGGAGGATTAATTTCCAACTGTATGGACTATGTGCTATAGGAGTGGATGCCCAATGTCCACATATGCTCATATGAGACTTCATAGAGGAGAAATTTTGAGAGCATGACCGTGTCCTCACTATGGACTAGCATCACAAGAAGTGGGTGAACATAAAGAGGCTCCAAGAGGCTGAAAATTAGATCCAGTGGCTCCAGGAAAGGGAGGACAAGTATTCTTATTTTCGTGATGCATAGTCGGGGCTCATATCACGACTGAAGGCACAGTTGGTGGAGGCTGAAGAGAAGATGAGGCGAGCCTCTGAGGAGGTGGCCATCATTCCATCCAACAAGAAGTGCGAATGGATTGAGGTTTATTAATTACTCTATATCGCCACTGATGTGGTGCGGGAGTTTAAAATGGGACAATAGATCCTGGATGCTACCATCTAAGAAGTGGAGGATCTGGAAAACTCTATTGATAAGGTCAACCCATCTATGGGAGGGACCAATACATGGGATCTATAATTCCTGTGAACACAGAAATGTATTCTATGTTGGATGGAGTAATTAATCCCATTATTTACATTGTTTTTATTCATTTCTATCACATTCACGAAATATCTATCTATCAAACCCTAAGATTGCATGGGATGTGTCCGATGTGAGAAATAATGGGTGACCACATCGTTATTATTCATGAACACAAGAGTGCCTACTAGGCTCTGTGAATCAGGGGTTGGAACAAACAATCTGGAGTTCTAGGAAGAAAGATAGAGGCCTGACTAGAGAATTATGTTCTCAGAACAATCAAATTTCCATTTTCCAAACGTGATCTAGTTCATGAGTGGGGTAATGCCTAGGGTGTTAGAATCAATCCGAATATAGGGGAGTGGAAGGATTGATTCACGATATCCAAAATTCAAAAGAGTGAGGGGATTAAATGAAAGTAAAGGATACATATTAACCATGTTTAAAACACAGTATCCTTATTGCATTAGCCTGAAATGGGGATAAAAATGAAGGTTTATCATTGAACATGTTCGAACCATGGTGCATGACTAGAAATTTCATCCATTAGTCTTCCAAAATGTTATCCTAGGTAAGTAGGTAGGGCATACTAAGAGAATATATATCATTAGGGGGTTTCTATAGGCATGAAAGTGGAAGATGGTTAAAATAAAGGGAACCAATCTGTGTACGGTGGAGTGATTGATTGTTTGAACAGAGTCCAACATTGCTGAAATTACACCTCCATAATGAATGCACATTAGGTGAGTACATCGGTATGATTAGGGATCACACTCATTTCCAAAAAGGATATCATTTTAATGAAACAAGAGGGGCTCAATTTATTACCTCATAACAATGAGGATGATAAACACATAGTTTAACATCGTACGGTAAGGACATATGCAATAAATGGCCCCAAAATAGTGGACTATGCTAGGATGATCATATAAATTTTTTAAAAGAATGTGTTTGGCTCCAGGTACTAGATATCAAGATGTCACTACATATCCAGCTTAGGTACGAATCAAGCCATAAATAGTTCCTGATCATAGTGTTGTCATAGAATGACAATGGTAGGAGAAATTCTCTCTGGCAAGGAATCTAGAAAATCCTGTAATTGTTATTGGTCATCTTGAACATATTCAAGGTTGAAGCACATTTTAAAGTCATGAATCGATGAAATGTATACCAAAAGAGGAATGGAGCTATGCGATACATATCCCTATGTGAATAGGGAGAAACAAGGTCCACAACACACCATTTATCCCCATGGAAAATCAAAGATCAAGAGACTGATGATGGTGAAATTTGGTATGGGCTCGAGAAAAAGTGTTTGGGCATTCTTATATACCCCACAAAAATGATAATCAAGTCATACGTAGGAATGTGATAACTATTTAATATCATGTGGGATCAAAATCAGGTGGGGTATGGCTCCACCTGTACACATCCCACCAAAAATACTAATCCCAAGTGAGTCATGCTCGATGCGGGAATGAAAGAGTTGGGATGGGATTTTCCAGGTATAGGGAGACACACATTGTTAGTAATGGAACACTAGGTGAATGACGTCCCAATATTTCATACCCCCTACATAATACACATATATTCATAGAGCGGTGAAACCAAGTGTTTTGGAATTCCAATTGAACAAAAGTGAGTGTAATGTTGTGAATCATGGAACCCGGGATGAGGATTAAAATTATGGTGGCATGATGGTAGAGTATTACTGTTGACCATTTTCAAAACACATAATTCGTTTCATGATTGACTAGCATGGGGATAGACAAGTGAGGGTTGACCACTGACCATGTTCAAAACATTATAACTGTCACAAAATGTTGTCTGAGGTCTTCTGGGCATTAGTCTAAGATGGTAGGCTTTCCAATTTGGCATGAGACATGGCTGTAAAGGGAGGCCCTTCAAACGTGGAAGAGGTTGGGGATCTAAATAATGGGGTTATGAAGAGTGAACATTATATGGGTGAATGTGCATCCGAGAATTTAATGCTTTGGGATCCTTTCCATGACACATTTGAGTACACCAAAAAGATGTGTCAGATAGAGGGTGTGGAACCCATTTCCTAGGAAAAGGGTACTAGGGGTGCAAAATAGTAGTTTAAGGTCATATAGTGGACAATCAATAGGGAACATGGTTTAACAGAATGTTAATAGGATGGAAAAGTAGTCAAACCCGATGTGGGTGATAACCAAGGAGCCCTCCCATATCCTGACACCTTCCAGGGGATGGAACCTGAGACAAAACATCCATGTGCTCCAACATATTGCACGATTATGAGAATTAATCCACACGTAGTTCTCATGGAAAGATCTTATTTTATGGTCATATAAATCGGACTAGTCTGAGCTAATACATGGGACAGACATGGTGCAGTTGTTGAAAACCCCATTGTGAATGAGTACCTAAGGAGTCCAAACCAAACCACACGCTTCTGACATAATATGGCTCAAGGGGATGGAATAAGGTGAAGTATTTGAGATTTCATGATCTGGACATGAAGAATAAATGTATGGGTGTTCCTATATATCCAACGAGAACGAGAGTCGAGCATTACATAGTTCTGAAGAGGTCGCGTAATTTAATGTCCTATAATAAGAACATAGGGATAACATAGTTAAAGGTCGTAGATATTGGACAAAAATGGAAAGGATTAAGGGAGACACATTTTGTGGTTGTTGAAACACTCTATGTGAATGAGGAATGTTGGATTCTGCATCACACAATGTGCTCCCAGAGGAGATTTTTGGTTGAGGGACCAAAAATGAAAGTTGGGATGGGCCCAAGGAATAGATACTAGGCATTACTAGGTATCCCATTATGACGGGAATCAAGATTTATATAGTTTTGGATAATGTCATGGTAGGCTACCAATGCCATGGAAAATATTGTCATGCAGGTCTAGCCCGTCCACCAAAACAAGTGGCATTAGATGGATCTTTTTTATTCATTATGGTGGATGTATGTTGTTTTTTTTGTGAATTGAAAAAAAAGAATGGCGAATTTGGAATTCACTAATGGATTCAAGACATATGATGGCCATGAAAAATATAATGGTTGAGAATTGATACCAAATATTATTCCCCATCGAGTGAGGACACCACAATGCAGTTAGGTTTTTTTTCGTGTTTCCATGATGATATTTTCATGGTTTAGGGTCATATAATAGGTAAAAAACCCTTTATTTTAACTTCATGTTGAAATTATGTAGTAGTTTAATGTTTTATGGGAAAAAATGCAAAGTTTAAGGTCATATGGTTTGGAAACATACATAGGAATGAAGTTTTAGCTGGAATGTGCAAGGTGTGATAAAGCATGCCAGATGTGAATGAGGATCAGGTCTACATCACACTGTGCACAACTCTAGAACAGAATACTCAATATGGGGGACTGGTTAGAAGAAATTGGGTTGGACTGGGAGATAAAACATCTGGGTGTTTCTATATATCCCTTGAGGATGGGAATCATTCCATACATAGTATGAGAGACCAATTTAACATCATGCGGGATGAGGTTTAGGAGAGAATATCTCGTAAAAAGGGGGAGTGAGTGGTGTGGATATTGACAACATAGTGTGAATGAGGACATAATCCCACATAAGCCGCAGTAAGAAAAATTATAAGAGTCAAGGCCAAAAGGCTGAAGAGAAGGGGTAATTAGTGGAGCCTAAGCTGGAACCGAAGATGAAATGATTAGGTATTCTTATGTATCCCATAAGGATGAGAATCCAGCCATAAGTAGTTCTAATTTTTTTTTCATGTTCAATGTCATACAACAAGTACATGGGTAGATATTAGTTTAAGGCCATAGGGCTCAGACAATAGAAGTGATACTCCTCCAAGGAAGTGTAAACCGTGACCAAATCACTAAACCCATGTGATCCACATTGATTGTGGGAAAAAGGGATAATAAGGTCTTCAAAAATTGTGTAATACAATCAAAGGGGAGATGGAACATTGCTTTGAATGAAACCACACCATGGATTCATCATCTTAACGCAAAAATGAATACTGAGGGACATCACCAAGAGTGTCAAAATTCCACATGGACATGATGGATTGGAAACGATGTGAATCATGAATCCAATATTTTGGGCTTAATTGGGGTGGCATGAAGTTGGGTGATGACTCTTGACAATGTTTTAAACACAACATCCATATCATGTGACCCAAATTGGGAACAGAAAATGAGCATCGACCACTTACCACATTCACGACATAAAACATATATCAAATTTTTGTTCAAAATTCATAGGGATGTTGGCCCAAGATGGTCATAGAGCACTCATGCGTAGCATCCACACCGTTCTGGGGTTCATATGAAGGTGAAAAATGATGAATTCCGCAATTATGGGTACCATGAAAGATGATAATGGGCGATAACATGTCTATGTAGTATATGACACTCTATATCCTAAACCAGAGTGATCCTAGTCATGTTAGTGTATTTCCAAAGATGGTAGGGGGGGCCCAATTTGAGGGTAGACGACTAAAGGATATGAGTGGAGGAAAGGGAAATGATGATCCCTCAAGAGGGATGTATGTGGTGTGGAAATTTCAGACCTGACATAAATGAGGGAATGAACTCATACCATACAATATTCCCCCACCCTCAGTGGACTCAGTCTAGGGGGCTAGAGAGTTGAGTAGGTTTCTAGACATAGGGATGGACCTATGGATGAAAATTTCGGGCATTCCTATATATCCCATCAGTATGAGAATCAATCCTCATGTAGTTCTGGAAGGTCCATGCAGTTTAATTTCATGTTATGGGGGATGTAGGATGGATGTGGTTCATAGATAAGGAATGTGTATGGACTGGAAGATTAACATTTTTTAATAAAGGAAAAAAATCCAATATACACCACACCATTCATAATTCCCATAGAGAACTCCATCCCAGAGGCCGAGTGAAAGGATAGATGAACCAAGGATAGCCATGAAGAACACATTTTTGGGGATTCCTACTTATCCTATGAGTAAGGGAATCAATAAAAACATAGTTCAAGATGATTTCATGAATTTTAACATCATGTGACATGTACATGTCAGATCACTGTTTATGGTCATATAGCTCAGACTATAAATTCCCAGTTTAATGTCTTGTGCATAAGTTAGATGGGTAGAATGGGAGAATCACCATTCTCGTCATTTAGAAGACCACAAAATGTTAAATATTATTGAGGATAATTGCTGACCATGTTCACAACAAAGTATCCATATCATGTGACCCAAAATGGGAACAAAGAATGAGCCTCAACTTGTGACCATATTCGTAAAATGGGACTTGTATAAAATAGTTGTAAAAATCCTAGGGGACATTTGCAAAAAATGGTGGGAGAGCCCTGGGGCCTAGATCCCTTCCTTTCGGATTTTTTTCAGGTATGAAAGATGATGGACACCTAAATGATAGGACACATAAAGTGGTGTGGTGAATGTGCAGTTTAATGTCTCACTGCAAGGACGATGGATGGAGGGGTGTCTCATTGGGATGTGTGTCGCATAGCATAAAGAGCCTAATGTGAATGAGGACATGAAATCCATGCCACTCCACACAATCCTAAATGAGAAATCATGCTAGTAGTCCAAAAATGATGAGCGACTTGATGCTTGAACACATACAAGCAGGTCCCCACCAACTTTTAATTTATCATCGTCTAGGATTATTTCTTAGTAGTTTAATATCCGTTAGTTCAGACAGATGATGTAGTTTAACATCATGTGGTGATGATGGTGGTGATTATAGATTGAATTCATAGAGGTCACACCATCGATTATATGACCCTTTTTGTGGGTATTTCCCTACAAAAGTTCTTAATACCATGTGATAAATTCTATGTTTGGGAAACAAGGAATGAGATCATGTTCTTCCCCAAATATAAGGGTACTTTAATAATTGAATGTGATTAGGCAGGATCGATCCTGACAAAACCAACACTCCTTCTTGAGGAATACTAATGTTTAAAATGATGTTAGAACAAAATAAATCATTTCACTCTATATATGAGACATGTAGTGTTGGTGGGGACAACTGAGGATGACTTTTGACATTGGATGAAGCAAAACATCCATATAGTTTTGTTAGAAATGGGAACCGCAAATGGCCATTGACTGCTGAAAATAGTCATAAAGTAGGACCTATACGAAAGTGTCCTTCAATATCCTCCAGGATGGTAAACTAAGATGATATGTGATCTCTGATTCCTAACATACATGTCATTCAGGGCTCCATTTGGATGTGAATGATTATGGAGACCCAAATAATGGGGACACGTGAAGCGTGAATATACCTGTGCAGTTTAACGTCATATAGTGAGGACGAAAGATATAGGTATCTCCAAGGGGTATGATATATAGTGCAGTCATGATAAACCTATCACGAATGAATGACAACAAAGACCACACAACACAACATGATTTGAGAAGCATTTGGGACAACGAGCAAGACCCAAGAGGAGATCTTGAGATTTGGGTCATGGCCTACAGATGAAATGTCTCGGGTTCCTATGTATCATATAGGGGCAAGAATCAAGCCATATGTATTTCTGAAAGGTCCACATAGTTTAACTTCTTGTGGTGAGGACCTGGGTGGATAGAATAATGGGAGGGTAACATAGTGAAATCATCGTAATCCTATAATAAGTGGGTCCATATAAGACTACACTACACTGTGTTTTATCCTCCTAGAAAAAAACCCCGGTGGTAGTAAAAGAGAATACATTAGGGAATGGACTCAAATATGAGGTGTCTGAGCATTCCTACATATCCCATGAAGATGTTAATCATTCCATACACCTTTCATAATATATGGTGTTGTTTAACGTAATGTGGCAAGGAAGAGGGGAGATATTAGTTTACGATCATAGAGGTTGGACATCAACGTTATATATCCCACTCATAGTTTAATGTAATGTTGGATGAAAAAGTCGTTTAACATCGTGAAGGAAGGGTGTTGAGTAGTTTTACGTCCTTTATCTTTGAAGGAATTCATAGTTTACCATCATGTGATGAGGACATAATATTTTAAGGTTTCATAGGACCATGATACTCAGGAAAAGTACATTTTGAAGAATTTTTCCTTAGTGGGAGGAGTAATAAATTAACTATCCTTAGTAAACAAGGTGTTTGCACCATAAGGTTAAACCTTCTAAAGGATGTAATGTCTTTCCCATTTGGGCTCCATTTTTGGTGGTTTCATACCAGGTATCATTAGTAATATCAAGGCCAATGCCATGTCACATTGTAAGAAAGTGAGGATGAAAACATTCTTGTTGAATGATCTGGCTATATTGTTCTAATGCCTATCCAGATTTTTTTGGGAACAAATCCTATTGTCATTGACCACATCTAGTTCGTCCTTGCATATTTCAGCTACCTTATCTAGTTTTTGCTGATAATAGATAGCTGTGAACAACGATGGAAACTTAATATCAATGGACATGACTGCCTCTATCCCATAAACCAAGGAATATGAGGTCACATGAGTGGAATTATGGGTTTTCCTCCATAAATACCAGATAGTGATCACATGTTCATCCAACCAACTCTTCTTCTCCTGAACAACCATCTTTGAAGATTTTTCAAGATTTTTTTATTAATGCATTGATCTTCCCATTTTATTTCGAATGATATTAGGAGTTGTGGTTGGAAGAAATGATGTACATGGCATTTATCCTATTTAGTTCGGATACCCATAAGTTCATTTAATTTTCGCTGAGAATGGTTTGAGGGATTTCAAATAGGTACATGATATTTTATCTCACAAATCCAATGATCGAACATGCTTTGAATTCTTTGCGAGTAATTGCCTCTTACCACATGGAAAATAAATTAGTTGTGGTCAGGATGAACCTCCACTGGATAGCTTTCGATGGTGGATAGGGTCCCACGACATTGATTCCCAAGACAATGAGGTGCCAATAGTACTTGGTAGTTTCGAGAGTATCTGGAAGCCGATACACAAAATTATTATGGGTTTTTAATGCATGGAACTCTTTGAAAAACTCGAAACAGTCATTGATCATGGGGGATAAAATACCCCAATATCTGGAACTAAGGAGAGAGTTTTGGCCCTATATTATGATCCCTATAGAAACCTTCATGAACTTCCTTCACAACATAAAAAATATCACCTCCTGGAATGTAACATAAGATAGTCACATCAAACCCATGTCTATAGAGTATCTACTCAATACCAGGACCACTCTAGAGGGTGAACTATAATGTGTGTCATCAAATTATCTCATGCTCAGCTTGATATACCAGGAGATTAGCTTGTTAGAGGTAATCAATAAAGGGGTTCCTCCAATTAGGGTTCACATACAATATTGCATTAGGGGATCCGGGGGGTCCTGACATGGAGGCACCCGCGGTAAGGTGGATTACCTGTGGGCTATCATCGTCATCCAGAGTAACTGAATTGATGAATGTCTGATGTTCCATGTGGATAAAAAAATCATCCTGATTAGGCTCTGCATGAGATGCATCTACGATGTCCAAGGTGTCAGATCAAATGTTCTGGGACTGAGGGACATGGGTAACTTTTGTCCAATATGGGAAGTGGGCCATCAGCTGGAGGATAGATTCTAACATTTGAACGATCCCTAGATTCCTATCGACGTAGAAACCATTGTTCTAATTGATTTCTATTTTGGAGTTCCCTTTGACATGTAGGTGGGAAACATCAATCTTAAGGGCCATCTCAAGACTAGTAATGATATCATGTTTGTCCACCTCATTGATGGTACAACATTCTCGGAGCAAAAAATAAATATGGATGAAAAAATTCTATAGGGGGAATGAAGAAGATATTGATGCCCACTTTTTGAGTCTAGTATCATTGAGTCTTATACCAATAGGGATCTAGGAAGCAGTATCAAAGTGAATTTTTCAACATTGAATGGATTGATCCACTGAGGGGACTGAATCATCTAGAAAATCTAGGTCCATAGACTAGTCTGTGGGAGCAGGATGGGAGGAAAGGATGTATGTAAATTCTTATCTATTTATGGCCTTCTAGGGATAAAACATGACGTTTAACAACTAGAGTATCAATTGCAACTAAGCTGGATGCCCTATCAACCTGGGGAGATTCAGGATGTAATTCTGTGGATCCACATGGGACACTAGCTGTATCTCATGGTGTTGTAAGTAATGTCACAACATCTACCCTTCGAACACTAGAACAAGTAATATCTTCTTAATAGATGATTATCTTGTCTCTGTATCAAGGTTCGTATAGCTGAGATTTTATAAAATGGCCTCCATTTCCTCTTTGTTATTCTAGCCGAGTATGGCACCAAGAGATCATTCATGAGCGGTCACATGAAAGACCAATGACTTTTCAAAAAGTTGTTGCATCAGAATTAGATGCTCTAATAGGTCCTAATTGATTTCCTCAAAAGCAGTTTGACACTCCTCATCCCACTGATAATCTGCACCTCTCTTCATGATCCGGGAAAAGGGCTTAGACATTCCAACTATATTTTTGATTAATCGGTGTATGTAGGCTATGTCGCCTAGAAGGTTGTGGGCCTCCCGATTGTTTCATGGTGGAGACATTTTAATAATGGCCTTGATCTTATCTATATTGATCACAAACCCTCTATATCTTAACAAATCCAAGAAACATTCTTGAGGGGACCCCGAATGAGCTCTCCAAGGGGTTCTTCTTCATAAAGAATGATCGAAGGAAGACAAACACTTTCTCGAGATCAATGAGATGGTCCTGGAACTAGCATGATTTGAAAACCAGGTCGCCCATGTAGCATTCCACCAATGGCCCAAGGATCTGATTAAATATGTGATGCATGGAACACTAAGAGGTGGCACCAACATTATTTAAATTGAAGGGCATTACCTGGTAGTAGAATTTCCCTTGTGGTTCCTTGAAGGCTATAGATTCCCCATCCTTGTGGGCTATTCAAAATTTGTTATACCCAGATTACACGTCCATGATGGAGAGATCATGGAACCCAGTTGTGGGGTCACTGAATATTTTTTTCATGGGAAGGGAAAAATAATCCTTTAAACATTGATGGTTGAGATCATCAAATTCATTGAAAATTCTGATCTTTCTGTTTTTCTTCCTGACAGTCACAATGATAGCTAACCACCTATGGTAATGGAGCTCTTTGTCGAAGTTGGCTCTGATTGCATTATCTAACTTGGCTCCAACCATGGAATAGTTAGAATGTTGCATCTTTCTGGGAGTTTCTATGAACACACTATGATTTTCCAGAAGACCGAGTCGATGGATAGCAACACCAGCATCTAGTATTTTCATCTTGTCATAAATTCAAGAAAATACATCATGACGGTGCTTCAGGAAGACCATGTATCAATTTATATCTTTTATAGGCATAATGATGTTTATCAATGAGGGTTTTAGATTCTTCTCATCACTGAGGTTCTCCTGTAACAATTCATCGATCGTGGTGAAGATAAATTCTACGAATGTGGGATGAGAATCCTCAAAATATTCTTCTACATTTTTGGAGGATAGATTCTTGGTGGGAGGCAATTATTCTAAGTCGACAGATCTGGATGGTCACTGGGGCCATCTTGAGTAGAAGTGGACACCACATCTGGGAGTTCATGTACCATCAAGACCATAATGATGAAATCTATCTACCTGATCCCATCTAGTAATTTTCCCATTGGGCCATCCATAATGATATTAATGAAATAGTGTTGTGTCTTATTGACCCAATTTATCCCAACCCAGCATAACAAGAATGTTTTACATAGTGTCATGTCCATGTGGTGGACATCCTGATACCATATAGTATTAGGTGGATCAGCGATCACCCATGCATGATTTTTATAGGATTATGAGTTAATCGTCCGGAGTCCCTTAGACTTGGGAATGTGTTTCCCCCATCTTCCAGATACCAAAAATCATTTCACCTGATCCAGATTCATGGCCTCTAATCAGTAGATTGGGAAAATGTAGGAATTATCTATGTCTATCCGTGGTTTGATCGCAGTTGTAGTGTTTTCATCCTTGTTGGCAAAAATCGTCTTGTCATTTATCAAGTAATAGTCAACATCTAAATACCACGTTTCAAAAGAGGAAATGGGAGAAACATCACCTTTGTGATTTCCTACACGACTAGAAAGGGTTTACATGAGCCATTGGTGATAAAAATAAGGGAATGCGTTATGTAGGTGGCATCATGGCCTACCCATCAATGGGTTTTATGTGGCGTCTTATTTGACAACAATGAATTTGGTGCTAGTGACTAGACCAGAGAATAGGGTTTTTAGATTGATCATTCTAATTGGTGTCTTTTTCTTCCTATCATAACCTTGATTTCTTCAGTATGAGGGTCTTAGATCATCCTCATACAACCCCATATTTTGGAGTGTCTGGTTCTTGATGAGGTTGATTCCTAACCATATGTCGACACGATAGTGGTGAACCTTCGGGCCATTGAAATGACCAATGATTTAAAATGTTCAAATAAGCCCTTATATTGGAGAACCATCATCTTCTATAGAGAGAGATATGATTTCCGGACATTAAGAATGCTTGACTACCTCATCATAGAAGGATTCTACAGCTGTTACCCCTATCTCGAACTAGAGGGGTCTTCTAAAAGCCTCATAAAGTTCTTTATGCATATCTACTGATAGGAAATGAGCCTCGAACATAGAGATCCACATAGTAATTCTGGAGATATTCATAAGAATACTATACACTTGTGCCATGTGTGAACCGATATAGATATGGGGTTGTACTATGGTTGGAGTTATGATAGTCCCTTCTGGAAGAACCAACGACCGACTTGTTCTGAAAATGTCCCACTGCTCACTAGCCCAAATGCGAATAACATATATCAGATAAGGGATAGCTAATCGATCCTAATCCAAAATATATTGTGGAAAACCATAACATGATTATGGTGGATCTTCCTAATCAAGTAGAACAAATGACGGGGATGGAGAACCCTATGATACAATATGAGAAGGATGTGCATGATGAGCTCCATGAATGGAATATTGTCTAGTTTCAGAGGCATGGACATCATGGCTGGAAGTATTGGTTGATGCATTCTGATGAATCACATAACCATGGCTCTTCCGATGTTGTCAAAGACTGGGGAATTCGGGAGGATTTTTCTGGAATTCCTCATCATTGGGAATCATGTAGGGGTTTACCATATCCATGGAGTTTACTGAAGCCTACCCCTGGACGTCACATGATGAATAATCCATCACTGGATGGATTTTGGGTGAAATTTCCAACCATATGGGCATTAAGTTGCTAATATTATCTGATGAAAATGTCATTAGTGGGGGAATCTTATTTCCCTTATGTCACAGATGTTTTCCTTTCAGATAAGAGAAAGATTGATATTTCAATTAAAAAGTAGTGGTTGCGGGTCATGCGGAAACTACTGTAGGCTCAGATCGATTCAACCATGCATGGATAATACCATGGTCTTTGGAGACTACATTACGGTCCATTCATTTGTCATATTTTTGAGACCCACAGATAGGAACCTGCTTCCACTCACCTTCTCTATCACTATTACGGCCATGTTGTATGAATACAAATTCCACATATGTCAGTTATAGGCCAAACCTGGCTATGTTTTTATAAACTTGTTCTTTAATCCAGCCATTAATCACATTGAACTACTTGAGGGTGTGCCTTGAGATCTAGGGTTAGGGGTAGAAATTGGGGTGATCCCTGAGATCTACCTCTTCGGGTCTCATGCATTACGACAACTATAAAATTACCTCTTTTAAGGCACAATGGAAACAACTAAGGACCAGAGCATCATTAAATGATTAGTTCTGGTTCCTCATAGGTGTAAAGTAGTCTCTGGGAACCTATCCCTAACTAGGGGTTGGAGTATCCTTCCGAGGAGGGAGAGCTTGGTTATCTCGCCAAGGTGGTGGAGGCGCATTACGCAGAGGTGCCTGCTGATTTTTAGGTGGATGCTACTAGGACAGAGTTGTGCATGAGGTGGTGGGACTCTACTAGGATCTAGAGGTGGATCCCCTGGTAAATGATCCAACTTTATAGGATCCTCTATTTTGGCTACCACAGTAGGCTCAGCCTAATCATCCCTTCATGCATGAATCACATGAGGCAACAAATGTGCCTTCATGGAATATACAAGGCTTCTTCTAGATGCAGGGCCTTATTAGGGAAATACAAGAATCCCTCTAGGTAAATCTGAGTGATGAATGAGGGGACCGGTTCAGTTTTGACATTACCTATACACATTTTTATCACTACTCTTGAGTTAGAATCGTATCAAGGGAGTAGGTGAGGACATTGCATTGGAAAAAAATGTCCATGATGTTCTCTTCAGGCATTTGCTAACACATGATGAGGTATGCAATGCTCATCTTCAAGGTGGTATAATTGAACTAGTAAAGAAACTACCTATGAAGACCCTCATATCCAGCTACTGACCCAATGGGTTCCTAGTTGTACTAGACAAAGGATGGCACTTCCAATGCTTGTAGAAAACACCAGAGTTTGGGAGCCTCCTATTGTAGTAGTGTTCCTAGAATGGGTCTACACCTTGAGATGATGTATTCCTGATGCAGCAGCCGATCACCCATCCAACTAATGGGGGAAATGTTGGATTTATGAAACTTGGGGTTACTAGAATAACATCCACCCATGTCGGATATGGCTTTCCATCAGGTGGAATTTCCACCTGTCGAGTTTCCAAAGCCATGGGAAATGAAATATAAGTTGTGTTTGGATCATCAAGGCAGTGATTAGTATAATGAAGGGGAACCCTCGCCACCAGTGCATTGGATGATTCCTCGACATGATAAGAAGGCCAAGCATCTCATGGAGTGGCTAGTGGGATGGAATGTGGGACAGCTTGGGGGACCTAAGTAAGGTCTTGAGGAGGGTTAACATGAAATTCAGGTGGATTTGTTGAGGATTATCATGTCCTATTTCCATAATATTCGGCGTCTACCCTATATATGTATAGAGGATGGTCAAGTTCACCCTGAGGCAACTCGTCGGGGGGATTGTAAACCTACCCCTTTATCCCCGGTCGAGGATTACTGTAGTCTGGCCGCCGTTCTATGTCTCATTCGACCAGAACGTCGCTGAACATATTTTTATTCTCCATGAGATATTGATGCAACAAGGGATTTTTTGGGTTATCTTATGTCTTCTGTACTGATCTAGATGGGTTAGCAAGTTTTACGGCCCCACAATGCTCATTACCTTATTGGGATTCCAACAAATGGCTATGGAAACAGTAGGTATGTAAAGACCATGTAAATATCACTGATGGTGAACGATAATTCCCTTTTGATCTAATAGGTGTGGAACTAACCCCAAGGTTATGTTCTCTTCAATGATATTTATCTCATTTTGTTCCTCAGATATGACATCCATGTTTACCATGACTCTACCTGGAGGCATATCCTCAATATTGTCGGGCATGTTACGCACATGCTGGATAAACCTCAAATGAAGGGCCACATACTTCTTCATCCATGGATATGAACATGGGGGGAATCCTCCTTGAGGATCTTGTAGAGAACATTAACGCTTTGGATGCACTTTTGGTGGAAGATTTGTTGGTGATTAGGTGACTCAGGGTGCTGGGCCATAGGGAGCGCAACCAAGTCGACCAAACGACATTGATGGCCAATATCATCAAACTATGTATGAATCATAGGATAATATAATCACCGATAATGAAGATGGAAGTGAGTTTCCCAGAATATTTGGAAAAAAAGAGTAACTACCTTTTGGGAGAGGGATTCTGATGCACAAATGTTCATAGTTGCAATTGGCCAGAACATCTCTGGGAAATGATCTGATGTAAGGGATTTATACAAGATCCCTAAATCTGACTTAGGATTTTGCAATTGGTTACCCCATTAATTTTTTTTGGGAAAGTATGCGGGACTAAAAATAGTACTATGGTGGACAATTGGGATGGTAGGCTGGCTAGTGGAGAATACGTTTACTGATCTGACAAGCCACCACATCTTTGGTTGTCCTCTAAAGAATGCAATGACTCCACCATCACATCTCTGTAAGACACAATAGAAATGAAAACGTATTTCATAGGGTATGCGGTTACTGATGGTGGTTCAAGAACTATTCTTCCTCTATTAATCAACATAGTGGCTCTTCGTGATCTCTGGTTTACGTAGATACTGACCATGTTGACGATAGGGAGGATTGTACGGCTAGGCCCTAGAAAGAGGTCAAATATTCCTCCTCTAGTATGTATCTTTGGAGGGAGGCGGGAATCTAGTGGACATAGCATTCTATAAGGATGGGGATTATATGCCTCGTTCCATCCCTGACCCTTGACACATAAGATCAGGGTGAGGGTTTTATTACTGAATCAAATTCTGCCTCGTAATATTAGATACAGTCAGGATTAATCACGGTCTGAAACATCTTGGTGTTCTTCTTACAGTGTGGGCGACCCACCCTCCTACCCTTAGATGGTTCATTAGGATAACATAAATTTTTGGCATGAGCTTTACTTATGGGATAATTGATACTGGGGTGAAAAGGAATTCCTCTTGGCTCAGCTGGGGTGCGAGGGGATCCTATAAAAATGTCGAAAGGAACATGAGGAGAGCCTATGTTCCCACTAATAGGTGGGTGGAGGGGATCCCCGTGGGAAGTGTTGGAATGGGTAGGACATCCAATTGAACTGGTTGGAGCATGGTATGTACCTCCATGCTGGTTTCCCTTAGGAGTGATGGTATGAGGGGGGCCTTCATATTGGTCAAACATAACATAGGCATGACCTCTTTGTTCAACTCCAATGAAGTGGGGGAAGACCTCTGCTTCTCTAATTTCTAGGATGAGGAGGATCTTTTTTGGTTGTGGTAAGAACATGAGGAAGACCCCCAGGCTGATGGTTTGCCGGGAAAGGATGGTCTTTGCACCAGCGATCTGCGATAGGAGGAATGGCTTCGTACTCGGGATAACTGGTGTAGAAGAGACATCCATGTTTTATGTTAGTGTGGTGAGGAGGGCCTTCACATAGACTGAAGGTAGTTTCAATATGACCTCCACACCAAGATTTGTTGTGGGGAAGACTCGTTCAATCATTTTTTGACATGAGGAGGACCACCGTACTGGATGGCATCACCATGAATCAGCCTGAAATGGGCGCCAATTGTGTCGGTGACCAGGAGAGTCATCCCAACCTTCCTAGTGATGGATGGGGCCTCAATCCAGGCCAATATTATGAGTTCCCCTATTCAGTATAAATAAGGCATTCTTGGTATGCATAAGAAGTGGAACATTCCATGGTAGATGTTGATGATAACGCCCCTTGACCGGGATCCTCCTTAGCTTGAAACCTACATTGGTGTCAGCTTATCCAAACTAGGTCCAATGGTGCATGTGAATAAATCACCTGCTCCTCAGCCTATAGGGCTGGGTGGTGACATTGACACTGCCTCATGGGAGCCCTTCTCTGTGTCCCTCAAGTTGGGATTACAACTGGGCTGACCCAGACATCCCTCACCTCATTGGTGTATGGGAGGGAGTCATTATATCAGTCATGTGTCAGTCTACCTGAATGGTTATAGGATGGAGTGTGGAGAAATGTATCACTGCACGACCCTTGGGGCGGTGGATATGACATGGTGTAAAAGACTCTTGGACCTATCAGACCATATCCCGAGTTTTGATAATTCTATCTTCCTCATATCGATGTACAAGGCCGTTAATAAACCTCTTCTAAATTAATTCAGAGGGTGAAATGGGGTGTGGGAACCCAACAACCATGGATGTGGAGGTCATCGCAGAAGATATGAGTTTATGTGGCATTTTCGCCTCAACTTATTACTAGACCCTACACTCATGGGGTGGTGGTGATCGGCTTCCATTCATAACAACTTGGGTCATTCAATGTAGGGAGTTCAAACATCAGTGTTGAAAGAAGGAAAGCAATGTGCATTGACCCAGTGCCACTCTATGTCCTGTGATTGGTAAGAAGGATACATGTGTAAAACATCGTAGAATAGGATGTTAAACATTTACTTCCCCATTATTTTGTGAGATTCACGCCTTGCCCACTATTTTCTTGGTAGGACCCGATGTTGGATAGCTGGATCTGATGACACTCTTTTCCACTTATGTCTCAAATGCTACTAATATCCATATTAAAGAGAAGAAAATTCATGTGGGGTTCACCATTTCTATTTTTAACACATTCAATAGGGAATATATCTATCATTATAGGACGTGTTGATTATTTCATTGCATTCCCACATTCCCAAGGTAGGAAAAATCTATCACTTATTCAGGGACGTTTTTTCTATGATCAAAATGGGATGAAGGGATTTCGGTTCCTCCATTAGTGGTATCATCCTCAGAACTTGTCACCTTTTCCAGGTCTCCCTTATAGTATACGACATTGTTTGTGAAAATCTTCCCAGTTCCATATCTTTTTGGATGCTGGTTAATTACACTTCTTATGTCAGTACGTTCCATGCGATCACATCTGGGAAGATACCTTTTCCCATGGGAGTAGTCACGTTGGAAGTCTCTAATGTGTCTCGATGATGAAATTATGATGTGGCTGGGATTCATACCCTTATATTAGGGCATCTTGAGGGTGTGTAATCTTGAGGAATCCAATGTCGAGGGAAGGTAATTGTGTTCCATAGGCATGTCTCTGAGGTTTTCCTCACCTTATCATTTTTAAAACTTGGTATGTCATGAGTTTAACATCATGATAATATGGATCATACTAATCAGAACATTTATGGGAGTGGATCAGTTGGGTGAATCATTGAGGGGGATAATCTAGGGAGTTTCCTGGATGAGTGGATTAGAAAATCCAGTGAAGAAGAATATGAGGATGCTTGGATCCTTATAAATGAGACACTAGGGTTTACCATTGGCTAGGATTAATCCTCAGGGAGGATTTGTACATACCATGTCTAGGAGACATGGATCAAAACCCACATAGTTATAAAGGAGAATCAGGGAATCGGGGAGTAAAAAATGTATAGTGACCTGAAGACATGCTGGGGATTACATGTGGTTAGTTTCCCGGGTACTACTAGGAGTAGTGAGGAGGTGGATGACATGATCTCACTCGGATATAGTAGACCTGGTAAGACAACGATTGATGGTGAATGGTTGGGTAAATTGGATGGGGAATGATATGGAATAGTCATGAAGGTTACAATAATGCCGGTCCTGAACTCCAGATAGCCTTAATTTGTGTCTCTGTGGTGTGGAATCAATGTCCAGATAGTTTTTTGGGATGATGGGACACCTTATAAGGTGACACATGAGAATGGATGCATGGATAGGACCTAGAGGAAGTGGAACTATCAGGTTGGGAATGACCTTCAAGAACCATTGAGTCTCATGGAAGAGCCTAGGATAAGACTTCGCTGATGAGATTGAACATCAGGGAGGCTTCCAACATATCCCCATGGTAGGGAATCAAAGTCCATGTAGTTTAATATGATTCATGGAATATGGGTGTATATAGGGGTCAATGATCTAATGACATGATGGGGCATACGTATGGTTAGCGGGTTGTGAGTTGGTCTGAAGCTAGAGGGACAGATCAAAGATGTGGATCCCAACAGGGGGACAGCAATGTTTACCTGTGTTTGGAGTTGAACCCGAGTGAGGTTTCCTATATACCATACGCGGGATACAGAAATAAAACCCATGTAGTTCACATTGGATTGAGGACAAATACAAATTACTATTGTTTTAGGACTAAACATGCTTACTGTTTCTTGGGGACTACAACAGATTACTATCTTTTGGGGACTACAAATTCTCACCATTGGATGAGGACTACATAGTCTTACCATCAGTTGAGGAATACAATGGATTACTACTGGTTGGAGACAAAAATGTCTTACAATTTGTTGAGAACCACAACTCCTTACTTATGGATGGGGTTTAACCACAGGGAGGCCTCCTATGTATCATGTCTAAGATAAAGGATCAATCCCATGTAGTTTAAAATCATATTGTTTAACATAAAGTGGGAAGGAAAGGGAATAAAGTTTAACATCATATGGGATTAGGGTTATCCAATCTGATGTGGTCTGGACCAGTGGGTGATCTGGATAAACCTTAGGTAGGATTCCAATGTATATTTCATGGAATGGGAAATGATCAAAGGCATCATAGATCTGAATGGGTGTCTGGTTCTTACGCACAATGGAATTCCAAATAGGATTTCATGGTTGGTGCCCACTCTAATCCCACGTGATTCGTTCTTGGTGTGAGAAATAAGAGGAAGCAAAGATCTGAAAATCATGTCACGAATGGTGTGTTAGTGAGTAATAGAGTGGGGCTTACTCTTGGCATGTAGCCTAGGGAGATGGAGATAGGGACTTACTCCAGGAAGGGGACCCGATTGAAATAAAACCCAAAGAGAGAGGGAAGGGGTAACAAAGTTCCATGTTAACCTCTATCATCATTCCTATGTGAACTAAATAAAAAATGAGGAGCAATGATGAAAACACTGATAAGAAAGTATACGGTTTTACACCAAGATAGTTGCCCATCCCCACAGACAGATTCTACTCTAGCAAAGAGAATATCATTCCATACAAGGAAGACCTCACTTTTTGTGGAGATGATTGGGCGTGGAGATTGTTTTATATTGGGAACCTCATGTATATTTCACAGGGTGAGGCCAAAATTTAAAATCATGTGCTGAGGATGACGGTGATTGGTATTTTAATGTCCTACATCTCAGATGATGAGGATGAACTCCCCAACACAAGGACATACATAACTAATTTTCACCCACCCTTAGGGAAGGGATGGCATAAAAAATTCAATAGTGAGGAATTTTTATAGATAAATTCATTGTGGGGATTACATTTGTTTGTATATCTGAATAAGAAATAGCTGTTAGTATGGCTATGTGAACAATCATGAGGATAAACAACCCAATGTGAACCACTGCCTAAGGGACCTTGAAATCAATTCATTCAAACCAGGAGGTTTGTATGGGAGAAGTGATTGTGAAGCAAAAAGGGTCACAAGAAGGGACCTAGAAAGGATTTGGTGACCCACAAAGATGAGAGACTTGGTGAAGGGGTATGATTTGTGAAGTGGGGTGGCCTAGCCTAGGCATGGAGTAAACATTCATATAATGGGTGCTTCAAGAAGTTCAAGTGATTTCGCAAGGAAATACATCACGGATCATGGGTGCCTTGAAAAGCCCATCACTGTGAAGTAATTTACATCATGAAAAAGATTGATCCTACGTTAGCATGTGGTCTACATGTGCATGGAAGGTACTTGGAGAAGCATGGATACTTGGAGAAGACCCGAGTACCCTATGGGAGTAGCTTCCTTCACAGGGGACCGTGGGCTCTAAGAAAGGAATCCTTGCTTGAAGAGGGGTTGTATTTGAGCTTAGGAAATGGGTTTTTCAAGGCTGAAAGACTGTGAAGAGATCATATTTATTAATGATTCGCATAGTAGTGGAATTTTTTTGATATGAGATTTGAGAAGGTGAAAGGTAGGACTATCGATTTTTTGGGTCTGATGGAAGTACAATATTTATATGAAAGGGGAAGTGTGAATCATTGATATATCCTTGTAAAGCCATGAGGGGCTCTGCGATTAGATGCATATTTCATTATGTTTTTCGTAACCACAGAGTGGACCATCATCCCCTCTAGGGCACAGAGGCCATCTTAATTCCCTATGTGGTTCCCGCGGAGGCTTCATGCAATTTCTATGGGATTTCAAAGGAAATCCAGTTCCCTCAGTGACGTAGAGCATTCTATCAATTTCATCACAACTGTAGATTCTACCGCCTCTTTTACTTTTCGGAGATCTTTGATAAATCCATGGATTTGTGCAGGCCGTGGTTCTTAGGGGTTACGTGAGGGATATTTGCGAAGAATCCTATTTGGCATTGGTGTGCTCTTTGTGAATTTTTTCCTCTATACATATTTAGGCTCCAACATTATCCTTTGGAAACTAAGATGTGAAAACTTTAGTGAGATCCAAAAGTATATTTCCAAGGTATGTCAAGGGATGTCCCTAAGATTAAGTTTAACTATAGGTTATAGTCATAGAATAATTGTAACGCTTATGAATAATCAGGGATTAGACCAATGATTTTAGAGATTGAATGTACTCCCCCTTGAATATGTCTCATTCCTAGTATGATTTTTTCCTATCACACAATTTTTTGGGGTTTAGATATTGTATGGAACCCGATGAAACTGTCTAATTGATTTATGAATTGGAATATGAAATAATTTTCCTCATTAACAACCAAATGTTATGAGAGTTGGAATGAAAACCCATATTTCTATACTTACTCAAGCTATGAGTCATTGTGTACTTACAAATAAGCTGATAAGGGAATGACATTTTGTTGCCTCCTTCATGATGAAATGTCCACATTCATTCATTAGGTCTTATATTCCACTTTTTTCTGAACAGTGGATCAGTACAATGGAAAAATATTTTCTCTCCTTCACTATTCAAAACATGAAAAAATCATTTTGGCTGTTTATAGTTCTGATGGAAAATATGACCAGTGGTGGCCACTGATCTATAATACAAGGTATGTAGATGAAATTGAATCCCTGGAATGGGATGAGTTCAAGAAAATATTTTTCAATAAGTAAATTTCTCACATCCATTGATCAAATAAGGAAAATGAATTCCTTGAAAATATGGAAAAAGGATGATGAATCTATTGGTACCTATGAAGTCAATTTAACAAGTCTTGTATTGAATACTTCTAGAATTATAATCTTACCTACTAGTAATTTTGATCAATTTTTTATTGGATTATAACCTAGTATTCGATGGGAATTACATATAAGAGATTTTAGTGGATATGAAGATAGAGAGTGTTTTTCTATCATGGAAGATATAGAATTTGGTGATACATATCAATATTATGGTTTTGACAAGAAATGGAATATGATGTTCAAGGGAAAATCTCAAAACAATGCTGGAAAGATGATGAATGTTTCTTTATGCTCAATATTTAGAATGAATCATAGTAAATATTGTCTTAAAAGGACCAGAAAATGTTTTATGTGAGTAAAATAAGGTCATCGAGTTGTTGAGTGTCGAAGTAAAATGAAATTTTTTTCTAAGGATGTGAATAGAAAAAGAAATACTGAGAAAAGACCACCCACAATTCAATAGTAGAAGCAAAAAAAAAAGAAATGGGCCATTATGAGAACCAATGCCCTAATCTAAGGTTTATGGATTATTATCGACATCAACAGCCTCATAAGGCCAAAGACAAAGGAAAATTAGAAGTGATCACTATTGGTGATGTTGAGGTTGAAAAAGAAGTTGTGGAATGATTAAATTTTTATGTAATTAGATTCCAAAATATTGTTGTTGATTCTAATTTATAGTATTATGTAATATTGGAATATCTATGTATTGGTCCATTGTGGTTTTTCATAAGTATATGGCACCAGTAACTATGAAATGTGATTGAGATATTTTTGAGGAGCACAAGATATGTCTATAATGAAGGGATTAGGAGATAATGAGATGTGTGATAGTATTAAAGACCTAATGACTGATATAAGTACATAGTGATGTCATGATTTGATTACCTAAAATTTGTTGTATTTTTTGTAACACCCTATGATTTCATAGTATTTTATCACTTTAATGTAATCTAATAGCTTGCGCTGCACTTAACACCGAGTTCAAGCGCATCACAATATATCAAACTAGACCCTTAAAAAGCAGTTATCAATAGTATTAACCACATTTGAAATTTTATATTTATCCTGTATAATTTTACCATTTATATTTTTTATTTTTGAGGCATAATATAAAGACAAATTCAAATTTTCAGATAAAAGAAATACTTTTCGAAAATGACTTTTAATGCCTTTTAATGGTGAACCCTTTCTAAATCCAATATTTGACCTTTTATATATTCAATTTAATTAAAATAAATTCTTATTTATAATTGTGACATTATAATTTATTTTGGATAAATTTTTGGTACTTTTCGAATAACTTTCCTATTTTGATGAATAGTGAAAATACTAAATTTTAATTAAAAATACCTATTTGGTATCAAAATAATTTATAGTGTTAAATTATTCATTTGAGTTATTTTAATGTATTATTAGATTATATTTTTATCATTTAATATAATTTAGGTCATTGTAAGTAATTTTACTTTTAAATTTGATATAAACACATGTCAATCTTTTGATGATTTTAACTTCGTAACAACACGCTTTCTGGTTTTCACAATAAGAAATAATTTTAAATTTTTTAATGAATTGTCAATGTTCAAAATTTGGAAAAATAGGAAAAAAATTAATTTGGAATATCAAAAATGATATTTGGGTGAAATTTTGGTATTTTTCTAAAACCTTTCAATCTGTGATGAATATTGAAAAATACTGCGTTGTAGATAAAAACAAATTTTTTCATTTAAATAATTATTTTAATAAAAAAATATCATAATAAAAAAATTTATACATAATACATATATTAGTCAAATTTAATTCATTAAGATCTTTTTATAATAAGATTAGAAATATTAAATTTTATTGATCTTTTTTAACGTCTTTTACCCACCTTCTAAGAATATTTGAAAATTTGCATAAAACATAATTTTACCAATTCTGTGAATTTAATTTCAAAAGTACGAGATACATGTTTGACATCTGTATGTAATATTTTGATTAATATGATTAAAATAAGTTTTTTTAGAATAGTAACTTATGAATTTTATTTAACACGGTTAAAAGTAAATAGGGTAATTGATGGAAAACATATTATTAGAATAATATAAAAATTACTCCAAAACCATTCTTAATTAAATATGATATGTTTTTTTGAACAAATATATATTATTACAAAACTTTTATCCTTTTTTATTCACCTGGGTTACATATGGTCATTTATTATATTTTATCTAAAAAAGATTTAAAAGAGTTAAATACAAATTTTCATAACTAATTTTTTTAATATATAGATATTAATAAGATAAATTAGACTATAAATATTCAATAGAAATATATGATTATTTCCTAATTCATGGTATTTTATTTATTATTTTTAGACATAAAATAAATAAATTTATTTATGATACAATTATGATGCAATAACTACCTTGTTAGTGAAATATTAAAACAATTTATATTATTAACATTAAAATAATTATTAATTTAAACATATGATGACATCCACAAATTTTTATGTTTAATATGACATGTCTGGGTTGATTAAATTAATATTTTTAGAAGTAATCATGTTGTTTATAATTCCACAAAAAAGAAATTCTGAGAAAAGACCACCCACAATTGAATACTAGAAGAAAAAAAGAAATGGGCCATTATGAGAACCAATGCCCTAATCTATGGATTATGGATTATTATCGACATCAACAGCCTCATAAGGCCAAAGACAAAGGAAAATCAGAAGTGATCACTATTGGTGATGTTGAGGTTGAAAAAGAAGTTGTGGAATGATTAAATTTTTCTGTAATTATATTCCAAAATATTGTTGTTGAATGTAATTTATAGTATTATGTAATATTGGAATATCTATGTATTGGTCCATTGGGGTTTTTCATAAGTATATGGTACCAGTAACTATGAAATATGATTGAAATATTTTTGTGGAGCACAAGATATGTCTATAATGAAGGGATTAGGAGATAATGAGATGTGTGATAGTATTAAAGACCTAATGACTGATATAAGTAAATAGTGATGTCATGATTTGATTACCTATAATTTGTTGTATTTTTGTAACACCCTATGATTTCATAGTATTTTATCACTTTAAATTAATCTAATAGCTTGCGCTGAATGTAACACCGAGTTCAAGTGCATCACAATATATCAAACTAGACCCTTAAAAAGAAGTTATCAATAGTATTAACCAAATTTAAAATTTTATATTTATCCTATATAATTTTACCATTCATATTTTTTATTTTTGAGGAATAATATAAAGAAAATTAAAATTTTCAGATAAAAGAAATATTTTTCGAAAATGACTTTTAATGCCTTTTAATGGTGAACCCTTTCTAAATCCAATATCTGACCATTTATATATTCAATTTAATTAAATTAAATTCTTATTTATAACTGTGACATTATAATTTATTTTGGATAAATTTTTGGTACTTTTCGAATAACTTTCCTATTTTGATGAATAGTGAAAGTACTAAATTTTAATTAAAAATACCTATTTGGTATCAAAATAATTTATAGTGTTAAATTATTCATTTGAGTTATTTTAAAGTATTATTATATTATATTTTTATCATTTAATATAATTTAGGTCATTGTAAGTAATTTTACTTTTAAATTTGATATAAACACATGTCAATCTTTTGATGATTTTAACTTCGTAACAACACGCTTTCTGGTTTTCACAACAAGAAATAATTTTAAAATTTTTAATTAATTGTCAATGTTTAAAATTTGGTAAAATAGGAAAAAAATTAATTTGGAATATCAAAAATGATCTTAGGGTGAAATTTTGGTATTTTTCTAAAACCTTTCAATCTTTGATGAATATTGAAAAATACTGCGTTGTAGATAAAAACAAATTTTTTCATTTAAATAATTATTTTAATAAAAGAAATATCACAAAGAAAAAATTTATACATAATACATATATTAGTCCAATTTAATTCATTATGATCTTTTTATAATAAGATTGGAAATATTAAATTTTATTGATCTTTTTTAACGTCTTTTACCCAGCTTCTAAGAATATTTGAAAATTTGCATAAAACATAATTTTACCAATTCTATGAATTTAATTTCAAAAGTATGAGATACATTTTTGACATCAGTATGTAATATTTTGATTAATATGATTAAAATAAGTTTTTTTAGAATAGTAACTTTTGAATTTTATTTAACACGGTTAAAAGTAAATTGGGTAATTGATGGAAAATTTATTATTAGAATAATATAAAATTACTCCAAAACCATTCTTAATTAAATATTATATGTTTATTTGACCAAAATAAATATTATTAAAAAACTTTTATCCTTTTTTATTCACCTGGGTTATATATGGTCCTTTATTATATTTTATCTAAAAATGAGTGAAAAGAGTTAAATACAAATTTTCATAACTAATTTTTTTTAATATATGGATATTAATAAGATAAATTAGACTATAAATATTCAATAGAAATATATTATTATTTCCTAATTCATGGTATTTTATTTATTATTTTTAGACATAAAATAAATAAATTTATTTATGATACAATGATGATGCAATAACTACCTTGTTAGTGAAATATTAAAACAATTTATATTATTAACATTAAAATAAATATTAATTTAAACATATGATGACATCCACGAATTTTTATGTTTAATATGACATGTCTGGGTTGATTAAATTAATATTTTTAGAAGTAATCATGTTGTTATTAATTCCACAAAAAAGAAATACTAAATATTTTCACAATTGACATAAATGGGTTTTTAAAACAAATTATAATTTATTAAATGATATAATATTCATAAAATACAATGGTGTGGAAAAAGGATATAAATAATGTTCTATATGTCATTAATGATCCACTTGAGTTTTTCTATGTAGTTTATAGTATTTTTAATAACCATATTTTGTAAAAATGCAAGAAGACATGGTAAAAGTTTAACTATTTAACAAAGAGTTAAATCTAAAATATAAGGATAATATAATCACCTAAACTTCTCAAAAACATACTGGTTGAGAGGTTTTCTACCCATACACATATTATATGTAAAATAAATCCTCTTTTATCTATTAGAAACAGATATTTAGTTTTATAATAAAATTATATTTCAACGTTTTCCTAATGTTGCCATCACCTATCTTATAATAGAGTATTTATCATTCTCTTAACTTCACACCTGCAAAGCCACTTGGCTCAGCCAAACCCTACTCAAATATCTTCCCAAATACCCTAAATTAATTTTCGAGGCATTACTGTGATCATAAATCAATCCTAAGGATCCATTTTTTTCAAATAAAAAGGAAGCACCTCAAGAAGATGTAATTATTTCATCGCTACTTTTAATATTCCTTTCATCTATCACGTCCACTTTCACTATTAGTTACATTCTAAAATAATATCTCAAGTACCTTATACAAACTAAAATGTTATTATTAATATGTTAAAATTGTATTAATTATTCTAACAATTCTATGTGTAACAAAGTCACCATACATGCGTGCGTACATCTTACTGTCTCCACATCATGGTGTAGTTTTTTATTCAATACTAAATTATTTGGATGGGTATAATAATGAGTATAATTAATCTAAATAATGAATATAACATGGTAAGGATTTTTTGTATATAATATAACATCCAATTAAACACTGTTTTACCATCAATTGAGTGATATTGTCGCTCATGCGCACTGACGCCTTACCGTCTCCACAACGTGATGATATTCATCTTCAATGATCACCATTCAAGAATTTATATATATATATATATTGAATAATAATTTGATACATGAAATAATATTTCTATAAGAATAATATTTATTTATTTAGACAAATAAATTTCATTTACTTACTTCTATACTATATGCTTGGAAAACCGAAACAACGTTCATGCGTACATACCGACTATCATCACCATGAACAGTTTTACCTATATATATATATATTATAAATAAATATATTCTATATATATATGATATATAAATCATGTTTTATATTATGGATGTATGTAAAAAATTATATATGTGATACAATCAATAATAACATGTTAAAACATGTACGAAATAGAAAGTGATTATTACCTGAAATGTTACGTTAACATGGAAATTATTATTAATGGGTATTATAAAGTCATAAATAGATCATGTACGATATAATAAAAATGGTAATGGTTTTGGTATAATTTAAAAATATATTTTTTTCCTTATACAATAGGTTAAATGTACACTCGACTAATGGAATTTACAAGTGACGTGTTAATTCCCCAATCCCATTATTATCCTTGATTATTTATGTGTAAGTATTTACTAGGACATATTTATTATTAATGTCCTTGTTTCAAAAAATTATTTTCAAAAGGACTCTTTTATGGGAAAAATTAACTAAAACATAAATTTTAAGGATTTAAATATTTATTTATCTAAATCCTTCTCATTAATGTCCATGTTTTCCAAATGGTTTTAAGGATTTATTTATTTGTACATGAATGTTTTAAAATGATAAATATTTTAATAAGTTTCAAATTGGTATGTGAGGATTTGATTCAAAAATATCTATTAAATTTCTTCATCTAAATGTTCTGTGACTTCAAAATGATTTCATGAAAAAGTGTTATCTCTCTCAAAGGGTTTTTTCTAATCATATTCAACAATTTCAGCATCATTTATTGGATATTATTCCTGATAGAGGTTTAATTATTATAATACAATCTTCCATATTTTATTTTATGAGTTATGATATATTTTACTATGTATGTTCTATTTTTATACCATTCATGATTTATGGTTAAAGTAATGACATTAATTATGCTAGTTTTAATATGAATGTTTATGTTATGTTTCAACATTTTCCCATGTGGAATGCATTGGACCTAGTAAGTGATGTGCGGGGCCCGCTATGGCCCCTCAATTCATTAGTTTGTCTCATGAGAGAAATTAGTGTCTTGAAACAAGGCCCTGACAATATTTTTTTTGTAGTCTTGGTATGAGGCCTTGAATTTGTTGTAATTCTATCTGACATTATGCATTACCTCATTATTAAATTATTTATTACACGTAATTTTTCGACTAGTTTAATATCCATGTGCATGTTTATATTGTAATATTTGATTTATTTTTTCCATATTATGTCAATTTTATATTTATAATTCAGTTTTTTTGTTAAACATATAGCCTTAAAGGATTATATCTTTCGTTAAATTATTTACTGTCACTGAGAATATGAGCTTATCCGTTTCTTGTGATTTTATTTCATGATTCCATGAAATGTATTATGATTGATATGTAGGGGTAATCACAGGTAATAATGGTGTTCTAAAGACTTTTTTATTTTGTTTTATGTTAGGGTTTTTAATATAACATTCATTTATGTAACATATTTTCCAAGATTGATAAATTGTTCAGTCCTACTAGACATAATTCCTTATAATCGTGCCAATGTATTAAAATAATGGGTGACTCTGAGTAACTGGGGTCAAGGAAATACAGTTCGTATTAGAGGATGTTTATATATTACATGGAAACTACATTTAGAAACAATATGATTAGAGAGTATTACCCCAAGATACACATTGAGGATTAGTATAGAAGAAAATCCAAGAATATTGGTAATGTAGTGATTTTGTGAGTTATCCATGCAATACATCCCAGTTTGGATAATACATATAGGCATGGTTTTCTAAATAATTATACCTATGAGTGAGAACACTAACAAGGAGTTTCAGGCTTGACCCAGAGTATCCGGGTACCCAACAATAGGCCTTATTTCACACCTGGTTTGACAATCCCTTTGGATATTCTTAGCATAATTCACATTTTCTTTGCAACCCATTATGAAGGATTTATGAGTAAATATGTTATAAAAGAAACAAATTTTATTAGACTAGTTGTATAAAAATATTCAATTAATGTTGATAATTTATCATTTTTATGGATTATACAATTTGATATGATCTAACCTTGTGTATGTCATCATTTATATATGGTTCCCAATAGAAGAAAAGATAACACTAACAATATTCATGATCCAAAGAGTAAGGAGGATCCTATTTTTCGTGTTAATAAGAAAAACATTTAAAGATAAATAGTCTCCCATAAATTATAATCATTTGAGTAAATATTATCAAGTGTTAATAAGATAATTAATAAATTCTATGACTAATATATATTTGAAGGGAAGCAATAAAAGAAGAGGATAGAAGTGAAACATATTGATAAAGGGAAGACCAGAGAGAATGTTTTTTCCACATGTGATAAATGTGCAAAGAACCACCTTAGAAAATGTTTTATTAGAATAGATGTTTGTTATATGTGTGGTGAAAACGGTCATCAAGAAAATATAATGAAAAGGGAATAAATAATAAAATAATATTCAGTGATTCAAATATATTGATATGGGGAAATACTGAAATAAATGTCCTATGTTTCAAGGAAAATATATCAAATGAATTAATGGGATAAGTATCAATAATAATCTATTACTATGGTAAAGATAGAATAATTAATGTATTAGTGCTTCAAGATTGAATAATTATGTCATTTGAGTGTTGTATCAATGATATACAGGTTATGTGAATTATGGAAATAAATAAGGATTGTATTGCATTACGATATCATTGAATATTTGAGATTGTATGGTACTAAAAAAAGTTACTCAACAACAAGTTAATATTTTTGTAAAATAAACGGTTGGAGGAATGATAACCCTTAATATGGTCATGATACCGAGGTAGTTATTTTGGAATAAGAAATGTTTCATTATGATAGATTATATTGGATAATCTTGGCAACCATGGAATTGATTAATGGTTGGATTATTCCATCATTATTGGTGTATTATATTTTTTGGATATATGGAATATATCTATTTTTCTATAATGAATAAGGGATAATTAATGTAATAAATTTGTTTTTATGTTAATATATATTGTTACCATGTTTTAAGAGAATACACAATGAAGGTAATCACAAAATATTATGTGGGAAAAAAAGATCTTAAATATGTTTTGCTTCGTTATAAATTTTTGATTGTGAGTTTGGACTAATGTAATTTGGATATGTATAAAGGTTTAATGGATTATGTTTGACATTTGATACTATTGTTATGGGTAAAAAATTTATTAATATTAATTTTGGATTTTTATAAAAACGACAACCTGAAGGTTCGGCGAGAACCCATCGCGTTTGGCACGACCATGAGACTTGAACACACAACCAAAGGGTGACTAGAAGGAATCACCTACTACTGGACTACATGATATATTTATTATTATAATTTATCTTTTTTAAATGGTCTAAAAATGAATTATAATTTCATTTTTGGTAACCCTATATTATTAGGTTAAATATAATAGTTTTGAGTTCTATTATATTTTGGAGTTAAAGATGAGTTTGTGGTAGAAATTTGCTAAGGGATAGAACTGTACATGTCAAGATTTTTTTTCATGTTATATGAATAAATTAATTCTTAAATATTAGGGAAACGATCTTAAAACCAAAAATGTGTTATCCTAATATATTATGTTTTGTTGAACCGATGATATTTTAAATCATCATAGATTTATGTCATTAAAGCCCTCAATTTTATAATTATTGTTCACTTGTATGTGATTGATGACCTCAATTACTCCCTATAAAAATTTATTTTTTCCCTCAAATTATGTGTCTCAAACTTCCACAAATGTTCTTATATTATAAATCTTAATTTAGGGGTGTCCTTTTCATTTCTTTTCCCTCTTATTAAGACTAAATTTTATTAACCCTATTTCATATATGGGTTTTCCAAAATGGTGTTTTATATATTATCTTCTTATTTTTGAAGAAAAATTTCAAATTGTGATGATAAAATTTATTGAAGGAGGGGAGAATGTAACACTCCATGATTTCATAGTACATTATCTCTTTAAAGTAATTTTATAGCTCGTTCTAAATGCAACATCGAGTTCAAGCACATCAAGACCTACACAAATAGCTGTTTAAAATGGGATATGATTATTATTAACCAAATTTTGAATTATATATATATATAATAAATAATTTTTAAATTAATATTTTTGGTGTCTTCGTTATTATATAAGGACAAATTCTGTTTTTCAGATTAAAGAAGTATTTTTTTTAAAATGTAGTTTTTCTGCTTTTTAATGGTGATCCCATTTTAAACAAATATTTGAAACTTTTATATATTAAATTTTGTGAAATTAAATTATTCATTATAAAAGACACATAATAATATAGTTTGTATAAATTGTTTTTATTTTTCAGATAACTTTCTTATTTTTATGAATAGTGAAAAATACTAACATTTTATAAAAAACAACTCTATATAATTGAAATAATTTATAGAGTGAAATTTTGAATTAGAGTGATTTTAAATTATAATTATATTATATTTTTATTCATTAATTTAATGTTGGTAATTTTATGTAATTTTTCAATTAAATTGAATATATACACATGTCAATATTTTAATACTATTAACTTCTTAAAAACCCACTTTCTAGTTTTGACAATAGGATTTTATTTTAAATTAATTAATATAACTTCTATGTTTTAAATTTGGTAAAATATAACTAATTTTTTAATTTGGAATATCAAATTATATTAGGGTGATTTTTTTGTATTTTTCTGAAAACATTCAATTTTTTATGAATAGTGAAAAACACTACGTTGTAGATAAAAACTGACATTTTAATTTATATAATTATTTTATTGAAAAACTTATCTCAAAGTCATAATAGATAATTAATACATATATTAGTCATATTTAATATCTTAGAGTCAATATATAATAATATTAGACAATTAAATTTTTATAAATCTTTTTAAACGTCTTTTACTCAATTTCTAGGCACATTTTCAAATTTGTATAAAACATAATTTTACCACTTCCTTGAATTGAATTTCAGAATTCCGAGAACACATGGTTGACATCAGTATGTAAAATGTGGTTCAATAGGATGAAAATAATTTTTGGTGAATAGTAATTTTTGCATTTAATTTTCCATGGTTAGTAGTGATAGGGTAATTAAAGGATAAAATAATTTTATAATAATATAAAATTATCTCAAAACATGTGATATTATTATTAAATAAGCGTTTTTCTTCCAAAATTAACCATAGGAAAAGATATGATACTTTTTTATTCACATGGGTTATATTAGGACATTTATCAAATTGTTTTTAAAGAAGAGATAAAATTGATAAATTAAACTTTTTATTACCAAAACATTTTTAATATATGGTTATACATATAATAAAAAACTTTTCTAAATCATGGTATTTTATTTATAAATTTTATACATTAAATCATTAAATATATTTATGATACAATGATGATGCTGTAATTACCTTATAAATTAAATATTAAAATAATTATTATTATAAATATTAACATCAATGTAAATTGGAACATCTGATGACACCCTAGAATTTTCACATTACATATTACTTGTTTGGTCCAATTAAATGAATTTATTCTGATGTAATCATGTTTCTATAACATTCACAATAAAAATACTAAAAAGTGTAAAAATTGACATAAATGGGTTTTTAAAACATATACTATTTTATAAAATGTTATAATATTCCTAAAAATTTAAGGATTGTACAAAGGAAATAAATAATGTCATATATGTCATTAAAGAACCATTTGAGATTCTCTTGGCAGTTCATAGTATGTTTTTTAACAATATAGTGTGATAATACCAGAAGACATGGTAAAAGATAAACGATTTAAGTAAGAGTTAAGTTTAAAAGATACGGTTAATATGGTGACCTAAACTTGTCTAAAACGTATTATTTGAGAGGTTTTCAACCCCCCCCAGAAATAGCCTTGAAATAAATTCATTTAGATCTATTTGAAACCAGAATTGATTTTATAATAAAATATTATTTTAACCTTTTCCTAAAGTACCCCTCACGTCTATAATAAAAGGTTACGTCCCCTCATCTTATATTCACACCTCCAAAACCATTTGGATCAATTAACAATTCAGAAATATCCTCCAGACTACCCTCACATCATCCTAGAGGCCTTTCATTGATCAGAAATCCATCCTAAGGAGCCGTTTTGTTCAAACCAATAAGAAGTACTCGAAGAAGAGTTAATTATTTCATCACATCTTTTAATGTTATTTTCTTCTTTCACTCCTCATTAATTTTTATTTCCAGACAAAAATAATAAATCACGTACCTTATACATTATGAGATTTTATTATAAATAAGGTAAAACTATATTCATTATTTTATTCATCCTATGAATGAAAAATTCACTATACGTGCGTACATACGGCTTACCATCTCCATGTCATGGTATAGTTTGATATTCGACACTACATAATTTGGATGGGTATTTTAATACTAATAATTAATTTAAATAATTAATATTACTTTGTAATGATTCTTTCTATATAATAAACCATCCAATGAAACACTATTTTCCCATCGATGGAATGATATTATTGCCTGTGTGTACGTACAACTAACCATCTCTACGGCGCAATGAGATTCATCTACAATGATCACCATTCAAAACATTTTATTAATAAATATATTTATTAAGTATGAGATATATGAAATAATATTTCTACAAGAATAATATATATTTATGTAGATAAATATATTTCACTTACTTACTTCAATACTATGCGATACGAAACCGAAATAACGTTCATACATATGTATGGTGTACCGTCCCCATGAATGGTGACTCCATTTCATTAATTTATATTTCATAAATATTTATATTCTGGATATATATGATATTTTAATCATGTTATACATTCTTGAAATATTTAAATCATGATTTATGTGATACAATCAAGAATAAAAATTTAAAACATGTATGAAAAAGATGGCGATTATTAAATTAAATGTAAATTGAACATGGAAATTATTATTAATGGGATCTATAAAGTCATAAATGAATAATGTATTATTTAATAAATATGAATATAGTTTTGGTATAATTTGATAACATACTATTGGTATTATACAAGAGGTTAAATGTACCCTTGACTAAGGTAATGTACATTGTAAGGGTTAGTTCCTCAGTCAAATTATTATCCGAGATATTATAAATGTTAGTATTTACTTGGGAATATTTATTATCCATGTCCCTATTTCATAAAATAGTTTTCAAAAGGATTATTTTATTGGATAATTTAAGTAAAACATCATTTTAAATGATTTAAATATTTATTTATCTAAATCCTTCTCACTAATGTCGAGGTTTTCAAAATGGTTTTAAGTGATTATTTAAACAGACATGAATGTTTTAAAATGTTTAAGCATATAAAAATATTCAAAGTGGGATGGGACACATTGAATCAAAAATATATTTTAAATGTATTCCTCAATAAAATGTGTGACATTTAAATGATTTCATAAAAATTGATATTTCTCTCAATGAGTTTTACTTATCGTTTTCAATTATGTCAACATCCATTATTGGATATTATTCTTAATTGAGGTTGATTGATAATAATAAAATATTCTAAATTTTATTGAATTAGTAATGATATGATTTACTATAGAAGTGATATTTTTATTCCATTCTTAGTTTATGGTTAAAGTATTTATATTTCCCATGCTAGTTTTAATACAAATGTTTATATAATGTTTCATCATTTTCATATAAGGAATGCATTGGACATAGTATGTGATGGGATGGGCCTGCTAAAGCCCGTCGATGCATATATATATCTCATGTGAAAAATTAGTCACATAGAACAAGTCCTTGAAAAAAAAATTATTTGTAGTCTCGACACGAGGCCATGACTATGTGGTTTTGATGTCCAGCATTACGAATTCCCTCATTATGAAATTAATTATCACATGTTATTATTCGACTAGTTTAATATCCATGTTCATATCTATATTGTAATGTTTGGTTAAAGTTTTATATATTATGTTCATGTTTATGTTTAAAATGTTGTTGTTTTTATTACAGATATTTCCATAAAAGATGTTAGCTTTTGATAAATTATATTCCCTTACTGAGAATCTGAGATCACCCATTTATTTTGTTTTGTTTTCCAAGGATTCCAAGAAGTGTATTAGGATTCATATGCATTGTTAATCTAGGGGAATTATGGAATTTTCAATGGATTTTATTTCTGTTTTGTTTTATGTTTGAATATATAATGTAACATTCGTCTATGGAATATATTTTCCAAGACTGCAAAACTGATCATTCCTTTGAGAGTTGATTTCATTTAATAATGCCAATGTATTAAAATAAAGCATCGACTTTGGGTAACTGGGGCCGGGGCGTAACATTTTTTGTATGTTGAAATAGATTATTTTTATAGAATTGATGTTTTTACCAATGTTCTATGGCAATTCATGTAATTACGATGTTTCAATATAATACATGATTAAGGTATTCACATGTATGGAATGTGACAAAAATGAACTAAATTATGAGATATGGGTGATAAATGTTATGTAAATTTAGTTCACAACTTTTAAATTTATTATATTGTTTTTAGATGTATTGAAATTTAATCCTTTTATGGATCGTATATGTTTTATTCCATTTTATGTTTGTCAGACTAATGTATTATCTCACTATAGGTGCACTTATGTATAATTGATAACCTATTTTTACCTTTTTGTTGAGACAAATGGAATGACTTATCATTAAATCACATTATCTTCTAACTATTAAAGAATGAAGACTTAAAAAAATTATTTATTTAATGTATGATGTGGAAATTATTCAAGGAATGAACAACAATGTGATTTTATTGAAATCCAATAAGTTTTTATTCTCATGAAATATTCTTCAACATTAGAGAAAGGATCTTGAAACCCAAAATTGCTATTTTTTTACCTTTTTATTTGATGAATCAGATGGTCCCTTAAATCATCACATATTTATGGATATCTAGTTGTAAACTTTCTCCAATCCTTGTTCCCTATCATTATCCATCAGAACATGATGGTTAGATTTTTCTTCTATATCCATGTTTACACCTCCCAGATGTGTTCTCCTATATATAATCCTAGTGAAGTGTTACATGGTGTAACCATTTTGTTTTGAACATTCATTTTAAAAATGAAGTTTTAATATTCTTTTTTACAATGTTGGATTCCATGAAATAATCTTTCAATAAGTAAACCATTTATACCCTGACAAATTTCATTCGATAAATTCATTTTAAGGGAGGTATAATGTAACACCCTGAGATTTTTTGAGATAGATTCATTTTAATTTCCAAGATTTCTCATATAATAAATTACACCAAGATTATCTTGTATTATATACAATATCGTATTATATTTCAGTATACACAATAATAATATTGGATTTTGATATTCACAATTTCATGTTCTTATGATATAATTCTTTTCATGAAACACTGAGTCAGTTTAAGAATCCCACAACACTGATTATAGATTATTTCAAATTTTTAAAAGAAATATGTTGGGATTATGTTATTTCAAACACCAAATTAAGATTTCACTACACACAAAATTGATTTGGATTGGGTTACACACATGAGCAACTTTTCTCGATAGCTTGCACTGTACACATTATTGAGTTTTACTAAACACAGATATATTATTAAAATATTACTATGGGATATAAACTAGCCACTAGGAATATTATTAACAAAATTTTCAATTTTATATTAAATTAACATTCATCATATTTATTTTCTAGACATTATATGAGAACAAAATCAATTTTTTCCAATAAAAATTTATTTTTCTAAAAATGTAGATTTACATGCTTTTTATGGAAAAACAATTTTAAGACTATTTTTTAAAACATTTATATATTCTATTTGAAATAATAAACTTCTTATTTGGATGTGTGACCTCAAAATTTACCTAGGTATAAATTTTGGTAATTTTATAATGAAATTCATATTTTAATGAATGGTGGAAAATAATGCATTTTAATTCAAAACTGCCTTTTTATTGAATTTTTATTTATAGTTATATTATAATTTTTTTAATGTTTAATTCAGTTTTATTACCATTTAGTATAAATTTATTCAGTCTAAGTAACTTCACATATAAATTTGATATAAATACATGTCAATCTTTTGATAGTTTTTATTTTTTAAAAACCTACTTTCTAGTTTTGTCAAATGGAATTAAATTTAAATTAATTAATAAAAATATTGTGTTTTGATTTTTCTATAATGGATTATATATTTTTAATCAGTTTGTTTAAAATTTGTTAATATTTGCTATTATTTTTTTATATTTTATCAATAGTAACTATGATAAATTTTATTTACCATAGATAAAGGTAAATCTGGTAAATTAGGGTAAAATACAATATATAAAGAAATTAAAATTACCCTAACACCTTCATAAAATCTATTGGATTAATTAAATATAAGAAATATAAATTAATGCTCGGAATTTATTAATTTAATTAACTTTTTTCCATAAAAGTGATGTAATAATAATTAAAACAAAAAAAAAGTGACATCATGTCACTCTCATATATCTTATAGGTATAATAATTTTAATGTAGTGATAAATATAATAAAACCTTGAATATAAATAGGCTCTATAAATAAAATAAAATTAAATAAATAATGTGAATTTATTTATATTTTTTATGGATTTAATAATTACCCTTAATTGTGACACAATATTGACATTTGAAATATATTATAGAATGAAATATAAAATAAATGGTTTTGAGAATATTTAAATTAATATCATATGAACTAATTATTTTCGTAAACTAATTTTATTGGTGAATATGATATTTTAAGAGTGTATTAAATATTTATTTTTGAATTTATCTTCTGTTTGGATTTTTTTTAATGGAAAATAAATGGATAGTGTCAAAATTGACACGTGATATTTTAAAAATTTAACATATTATTAAATTATTTAAAAATAAAATAAATATTTACAGATGAAAAATTGAAAATGATAATGTTTTAAATGTCATAATTTATCCAATTTGGGAAAATTGAAAACACCTATGGAAATATTTATAACCTTTTAATATTTATAATATTTTTACCAAAATTAAAAGTAAATATATCATATAAGGGTAAATCAAAATGATAAGGTTTAAAATAAAATAAAAACATGTCTGAATATTAATGGATGACTGGATTTTGACCCATACTCATATTATCTTCTAATTAACTGAGTCATGGACCATTATTAAAAGAATATCAATTTATAATAAATTAATATTTCAAGACATTCCTATAGTTTCTCTCCTCCATCATAAAAAAGGCCAACGACTCTACCCACAAAATCTCACCAGTAAAGCACATTGTATCATCAAAAAACTTCTCAAATAACCTCCAAAAATCCCTTCTTTCCTCTTGCAGTCCACAATTTTGGAATAAATCAATCATAAGGAGACCTTTTATGAAAATCAAAAAGAGATACTCGAAAAAGTGGAAATTTTTTTATCACCTCTTTACACACTCTTTTCAACTTCTATTTACTCTTCTTCTATTGTTTCCATTATAAATTAATAATTAAATTATCTTATATAAGTTAAATGTTTATCTAATTATGAAACATCCTTATACCTTGTTCTAACCATCCTACGAATAATAATATCACCATGTGTGCGTACATACGACTTACCATCTCCATTCCATATGGTAATTTTTTATTCAAAAATACCAAATATTGATGGGCATATTTATGCTTATATTAGATTTAAAGAATTAATATGACATGATAATTATTCTATAGAATTAATATACCTTACAATTCAATATTGTTTAACCATTAAGTGAATTATATTGTCTCTCGTGTGTATGTACATCCTACCGTCTCCACGATGCGATTTGATTTATTCTACATGATTATAATTAAAACATTATATAACTATAAAATATGAAGTGAACATGAACCTATCCAACAAAACATGCATAACAACATAAAGCAGTTAATTTTTGAATAACGAGTGACAATGAAATGTTACTAACAAATGGATTGTAATATGATCATATATGATATCATAAATATGAATATTATTCTTTAATAATCTATATAATTATTTGAATAATTATATAGGATGTTCAAATACATACAAATCATATCGGACCAAAGATAAAGGATAATTTGGTAATCTCATATTTATCTGAGGTTGTTTATATGTAAGTATTTACTGGGGTATATTTATCATCCACATCCATTTTTACTAAATATTTAATATTATTTATACTATTATACAGTATTTAAATTTTAATTTTACCCTTTAGTGAATTGTTTTAATGGTATTAAAGGAATATTTTGTCTTTATTTTGACTGACATACTTCGGAACTTTTCCGAAAAGAGATCAAGAAGAATTTTTTTTAACTTGTATAACATGAATCTATTGTTACATATTCATAATTCATTATTTCCATGAAGCATAATATACATGATTTAATGGTTATTCTCAACTTCATTCCTTTGTTTTAAAATTATTCAGCATTATGAGAAAAGAATATTCTTTTATAAAATAATGGACATTTCCTCAAAAATTATGTTCCTGTGTTTTATCAAGATTATTTTCCATTAAGATGGCAATAAAGATATGTTTCTATCCCTATTATTACATTCACTTTTTTATTTAATTATGGAATTGTATTTATTATGGATTATGTTATGATGGAATAATTCTTAAGAAACCCATTTTGTCATTGGTTATGCTTCGATGAAGGATTTATGTTTTCAAGGAACATGTAATAATGATTTCATTATGAGATGGGTGAGAAATATATCTAACTACAAGGGATTGGGTAAATATTTATATTTGATGAGATAGACATGACTGGAATTGAATGTATATTTGGTTTAATAATATAGGGATGGAATATATTACGTTCACATACTAAGAAACTACTGAGACGTGTTTCTCTAAAATTTCATTAGAACTATATTTTATTTCCCACATATATGTAAAAATATAGTATATTCATATGTTAGTATGTGTACAAGTTTGGAGAAGCTAAATGTTTATTGGAGAGTGGGTTGAGGTGCAGTTCAAGGGGTGGTAGTAGAGCCATTATTTTTTCATTCATTATTTTTTAAATGTGATTCAACCTATAAGTGATTTGTAGGATTATATAATTTTATATATTAACTAGGTGTAATTTCATAGAACATGATTTCCTTTTATGGATTTATTAATTCTTAAATTTTCTATTCTGTATGTTTTGATTATTTCAATATATTTTCTTATTCAAATTAAATTAAATATTCACACTAATGTACTTATTATTCCCTACCTAATAGTAATATGATGTTGGAATATTATTACACATTATATATTTCAAATACAACACTGACACAAGGAATTTTCATGTAGTCACCAGACTGTGGAATCCAAATATGGTTCTAGGGTGTCTTTTTCACAGTATTTATTTTTTGTGTGTGTTATGTGTCAAATATTATGATGGAATTCAGACTACTGTGTTATTATCAAATTTTTTAATTGGAATTCTAGTTTATCATGGATACATGTTTTTGGTATCTGTTTTTATTTTATATCTAATAAGATGACTCAGTATAATTTTCATGACATAAATTTTTTATATATGGGTTTAACTCGTAGTATGTTGTAATGAGGCCCATTAATATTCTTTAAATATAGAAAATAGGAATCACATGACATATATTTTCTTGTGTGTGATTGGTTTTTATTGATTTTATAGGTAATGTTATTTAAAGTTTCATCAATAAGATATATGATAGTCTTTAATTTAAATTTTGGTTTTATTGGTGCACAACATGAAAATGAAAGTTAATCCTAGACGGTAGTTCATGTTGATCTTATTATAGTATATTCTCTATTGATGGATATAAAATCCCATCATGTTGGGGATGTATAGATACCCAAGACGATTTTTATAAGTATTGTATTCTTGGTCGATTATAAAAGGATAAGAATGAGTTTACCAATGATATGGATGCCCCTTAAAATTTTATGGAACGAAAAGTGGAATTAAATATTCCTTTAAATGTGAAGTACAATTTTTACATCAGGTATAATAATGTCATTTATATGGAAGTGCCAGTTTTGTGCATTGACTAATTGATTTTGGTCTACCATACAGTGGACAAGTTGGAGTGTGGTCGGATTCTCATTGTTTTGGTATGACTCTCATGTAGAATATAATCATGACATTTCCTTGGAATGAGTGATATTACTCTATGTAATTGGTTTAAATTATCCTCCTTATTGAATTTTTCAGGTGGTTATACTTTTGAGGGTAGATTTGATGGGATATGACTCATTGGAGAATGAGTATAGTTTTTTGATCAAGATATATGAGAGTCTAATCTTTCTATGTACATATGAGATTGTGTTGAATTCATGTTAAGATAATATTAGAGTAATTATTATACATTCACTCTACCATTTTATAGGATAAATAATACTTATTTTTTTGTAACATTCATCGATTATGTGGAATGTTGTGTGTTGGTTGTTTGTGAGGCCCATTTTGTTTCATGAAATAGGGAATAACATGAATGGTATGAGGAATATTACATTTCATCTCAAATAGTAACTATGGACTTATTCTCTCATCCATTTTCCCTCTATAATACTCTAGTTTTCAATGGAAATTTTCTCAACCTCTCCCCATCCTAGAGATGTGCCCCTTATTTCATTTTCATTTCCTCTTCTAGGTGTCATCCCTCCCACAGATCTGAGATGGATTCATTATTTTCACTACTGGAAAATTGGTTATAGCCACAGGCCTATAGCCATTTTTTACCAAAATTATGGATATAGGTATTTATAACATGGCTATAGCCATAGATTACATTGGCTATAGAAACAGTAATCAAATGTGGCTATAGAGTTATTTCTAGGATGTAAAATCGTGTGAGGTATCGACATAGTTTTGGAAACCATGGCAATAGACCCTATAACAACAATTTTAAAAATGGATATATTCCCTAAAAACTGTAGAAATATATGGTTTTGATTCATGGTTTATAGTCATTGTTTCCCAAAACCGTGGATATAGTGTATTTCTTTTTCTATAGCTACAATTTATCTAATCCGAGGATATTTCTCTCCAACCCTTGAGTTGGAAAAAAATTAACTATTGAAAAAATGGTATGAATGACTGTAGCCACAATTTAAATGATATAGGCTTGGTTCTTAATAATATATTTAACAAAATATTTTTTTATATACACAATGTTTTGTATGGTGTAGTGATAAGGTGATAGGTTCAGATAGTAGAGGAAAGGAGAATGAATCTATCTGGGAACTATTTATTTTAAATCTATATCCACGGTTTACATGGGGTATATTCATGTTTTTAAACCATGTAAATAGACCCTATGTACAAGGTTTAAACCATGGATATAGGCATATATCCATGGTGGAGAATCGTGTGATCTATTCCCACAGTTTCAAAAACTATGGCTACATACCCTATATCCATGGTTTAACCTGTGGCTATAGATTTTATCTATAGCCTCACCAATAGGTTCTAAAACCATGGAAACTATGTCTATATCTTATATAAACAAATTCTAACCCCAATATCGATATTTTTGAACCATGTCTATAACCGATATTTCAAATTATGTTTCTCAAAATCCCTATCTACCCTAATGTTTTAGGTACCAATGATAGAGCTCCATCCCTACTGATTTATTTTTCCTAGTCTATGGAGGAATCACCCCCCTTTGAATTCAACTTTGTTGCTCATTTTGGTTAGTAGAATCCCTTTTTTTGTGTCTTCAATAGATTCCTTAATGAAACATGGGATTTACATAATCCTTTGGTGGTTGGTCTTCTCATTCTGTGACAGCTCATCATATGCTTCAAAGATGAACATAACATGGTGTTTGCATGGTCCGTGTACCCCTGATCCCTCTATGCCTGAAGTTTATACCTTCTATGATGTTATTTTGATTTCAATTTGAAATGCAATCGGACATTCTTATCTATTTTTGTTCGTCACCCCTAACCCCCCCCCCCCCCCCCGCCCTTCAGAATCTCACCATTCTCAAAATGATTGGTAGGTAACTTGGGAAATTCCACTATGAGGACTAAACAACAGAAGGTATGATCCTACACATTTATCCCCATATTTATTTGGTGGTTTATTCTTTTAATCCCACTATTAATTTTGGGTGGATTGAAATAGAAGGGGATTTTTGTCATAAGAAAGTGGTTGTTTCTGAATCATGGTTGGACTATGTTGACATCTACAATATTTTGGGTCATCGTGCCCTGAAATTTCTTCATGAAAAGGGTGTGGAAGGTTGAGTTGTATCTCATGATCCCACCTTGTGGATGTTTCTGATCGTTTCTTCCAAACAAATGAAAATCCACACCCTAATTGTATCCAAGTTCTAATGAATGGTATGCAACCTAGAGGTTTCCATGATGATATCTGGAGAATCCAAAAAGTCCATATATCATATACAATAATCATTCCATGCGGTAATCATTATTTGATTCCCACCCATTCCACTATAAATCTTTTGTTTCTTACACATCCTATAGAATAAGTGGTGGTGATAGAAGTTAAGTAGGGATGTGTCCTACTCAGGATTTGATAACATCGAATTTGTAACAGATCATGTATATTAAAAGGAAGGTTGGTGATCAAAATATTGGTTTTATGGTCCTATCCCTGATAGAAAATAATAATTAATTTTAGAAACTATTTGAATCTAATATTTTAAAGTATGATGATGTGTGGAAAACTATCTAATAATGTTAAAATGAAGAAATTCACACTACACTGGTGGTAGCTATCCATGCAAACATTGAGTTTCTGGGAGAGTTATATGCTAAATCCATCGAAGACGTAATGATTACTAATGTCATCTCTCTGGCTACATCAGTTGAAAAGGAAACACGATAGGTTGGATAATACTTTAGTGGAATGAAAAATGTGAAGAATGGAATCACATTTTACTAAGGTTATAAGTTGATTCTTAGGAAGGGGACCATATGATAAAAGTACTATTCAAATTTTCCTTATCCTATGGTGACTCGATCAGTTGGGATAATGTTAGGCTCCAAGGATCCTAAAAAACAGCCTGATATTAAGTATAATCAAATACTTCTTATGAAACATTGGGTGATTATGGATATTAGAGAGGCATTGGGAGAGAAATGGTATCTTGAAATTGGAGTCCATGAAATTTTCCAACCTATGGTGGTTGAGGGATTGGAGGAAGAGGCATGTTAGGGGTTTCCACACAACAATGATGAACAAAAGTCTCAAGGATAATATGATCCTAAGACAATGGAAAAATTAGTTGAGTCTTTGATTTCCTTGTAGGGGGATAATCATTAATTTAAAGTTCAAGACAAAGTTTTATAGGTGGTAAGAGATCCCCAATATGGAAAGTTTCAAGAGACAACCTATTATCACTATAACATCCTAAGAACACTGAAAATTATATATGATAGATTTGGAATAGGTCTATAAACAAGGTGATTTAGAGGGAACTTTAGGAAGACCTCAGAGGATGTGTAAAATTGAATATAGACTGATTTCCATGGGGGCTAAGTGCACAACTGTTGTACTAGTTATAATAGAACCATCATCTCCTTCAGATTATTTTTAATTTATCTTGATTTACCACGATGATTTTAACAATGTATGTGCATTCATTTTAGTCAATATAAAATAATCTGTAAGGATAAATCCAAAAATTGACGTTAAGTAAATAACTTTGAAGTAGATTGTGGTTCCCCTTAGCAGCTTCTAGTTCAATAAACGTGGTTTCGGTGACCCACTTATCCTATTAATTTTTGTCAATTTTTTGTTCTTTTTTGGTCTGGTGTTGGTTTTTTATGAGTTACCAATTTATCCATTAAAAGTGGTTGTTGATTATGAAAATCAAGTAAAATGGAATGGATGATGATGAACGTTGTTTTTTTAGAGATGCACCTAGGGATTGTATCCTAGGGTATTTGATTAGATAGTGGATGTCTCTCTATGGTGAGATGTTTAGTGGAAATAGATTAGGGTACCATTGTATAATTGATCAGTATGGAAATTTAAAGATGTTTCACATCTTTATAATTTTTGATAAAAAGTATATGGAAGAAAAAAACATGTGTGGTAGTGGGAAATATTTATCTAAGTTATCAAAGAGTGGTTTAATGGTATCAATATGGTGTGGATCACACAATTGAGGTAGAAAAATTATATTGGGTGAATGATGGTTAATGTTGTGGGTAACATTCATGATAATACGTGAATGGGTGGTGGATGGATCTTCATGATTTATTTTTCATATGAATGGGGTGTTATTTTCAAATAATTGTTTTATGTAAATAAATATTAATGGGTCATGGAGTTTAGGTGTTATTTTAATAGGGTGAATAAAGTGACTCACCTATGGTTTGGAATATCAAATCAGTCATGGAGGCACGATCCTCACATTGGATGAGTCATAGGTGTTGTGAGATCGGTTAATAAATGATAATGATATAACTGAAAGGTATTTATATTTATATATCCACTAATATATAGATTTTTATAGTATTATAATTCAAATTTCTATGTGGTGTTCGATGTAGATAGTCTATTTGAAATTGTCTCAAGGTGGATATTTATAATAAGAGAGTGGGTTTGATTAGAGGTGTGTCGGTGCACTAAAAGATACGATGATTGATATTTTGGTTGGTTAGTGTTCCAATTATATAACTATGCAAAGATTCAATATTAAACATTGCTGTGTATTTTTGGACATTATGGAGAATTTGATGGGAGTTAAGGAAACATGATCATTTAATTTGATTATGTATCAGACTGCAAAGATAAACATTTTTAGAGGACGGTATGTGGACAACTAACTATAGTTTTCGGTGGAATAGGATACAATGAGGTGGACAATAAACTAATTGGGATGGTAAAAAATGGAAGTTTATTTCTTATAAGAAATTTATATAGTAGGGAGAAACATAAGATCTAAAAATTGACTCAGTTGAATAAATTTTTTTATTATGAAATATATTGTTATTTTTGAGAACCATCATAGAGATGAAATTGGTGTTGATCAAATAGTACATCTTCTACTAACTAGTGATATTTAATGTATCGAATTTTTAAGTATATTATTATTTATAATTTGTGGATAGAACATAGATATTTTGTAGAGGATTTATGACTTAGTTATAATAATATTATTGTCCAGAGGACCACTAAAACATCCTGTGTATGATAATCATTACAATTTGGAGTTTGTTTTTAGGTTTTAGGCATAAAGGAAGATTGATAAGGGTTGTTCTCAATATTTCCTTTTTTTCATGATTGATGAAAAATCATTATATTTTCACTATTATAAATGATATGGTAAAATAGATACCATCAATTGATAGAGAAATTGGATTATATTCCTGATCCAAACAAGAAGAGCATCACATACAGTTTTTTAATTAATTTAACCAAAAAAATAATTACCTTGGTAGGCATTATTTCATCATTGGTGTATCTAGAAACAGATATACATAATAAAATCATTACCTTATTGTAATAAATAATATATTCCTTATATTTTATATCCAACTACATTCCAAAATTATTTGAATTCTAGTATAGAAATATCCTGGTGGTAGCATGGAAGAACCTATCATTTATATTTTTCTCATTTGATTAACCTGAGAATCACTTCTAAAAGAATTCTGTTGATGCAATAGTCAAATTTGGATGAATGTAACTCTCTATTCATGGGAGATTTATTCTAGGAATGATCTATCTAGGTCTTTGAGAAGATTCTATAGATTTTATTATGTATAAAAAAATAAATGAATTGGATCTCTTGAAAAATAATATAATTAGGCTTACATATTACTAGTGTTAGAAATGAGTAACGGAAAAAGATTCCTTTTTTATACATTTATTCCCTATAGGAACCCATGTATTTAAAAAATTATAAATATTATTCATTTACATGTGCTAAACATGAAAATTAATTTAAATTTTATTTATTAATATAATATTCCATAAATATAATTTCTCACCAGTAATTTGGCTCAGCCATACATTCAAAAAAAAATTTATAGATCCTTGAATAATTACTATTTATATATTAAATAAATATCACCACATAATTATCTAATAAATAAATATTATATCCCCTAATTAGAAAATAAATATTTACAAAATACTCCACTCGAAATATATTCTCTCGAATAACTCGGGGCTGAAGATTTGATTTCATTAAAACATAAATAATTAGCAAACCGTTTGTGGTAATAAAGTCTATTCAATATTTTAAATAATAAATAATAATTTATTATTTAAATGATATTATGGATATAATTATCATGAGACCTCCAATACCCCTTTCTTATTGGGAGAATGCAAAGAAACCTAAATTCCAAGGATTGTGTCTAGAAATATTCAAAGACACCCATAGATAAATAAGTTAATACCAAAATGAAATAATCGCTTATATGGTTTCTTATTGTGTAATATATTTCGTTAATAATTATATCTCAAACAAAATAGGTTTTATATTGGGTTTATCAACCAATTTTCTCGATATCTCTTTCTATGACTTTAGAATAATCAAAAAAATTTATAAAAAAACATGGAAATTGATATATTAGGCCACATACATTCGATAAAATATCCTTAGATATCAAATTATATTGTATGGAAAAAGGGGATAATCCTTTATCACATTATTAATTAATGAAATTTTACTCATGAAACCCCAAATTTGTCCTACCTCACCACAAAAATGTTTCACCATTGTTCTTTTCAATTCATCATAGGCCATGACATATACCACTCATTAATAATTATATTCATGTATAAGGTTCAAATGAAATGTACTCCGATAAGAGCATCGACTTAAACATATAAATGTTGATTTTCTACCAACATGTATCATTCTCATATTATCCAATACTTGATATTACCAAGGGATTAAACCATGCGAAGTTTCATCAATCTCCTCTGAATATTATCACCTGATATCTTATATCATTTGTGTACCGAAAATTATTTTTTGTTGATACAAAATATTTATATATTTGTGTATACTATCATTTTACTTATAGGTTGTCATCTTAGCAAGGAACTTCATTGACCATTCAGTACAATTGATACTCGAAGGACATTATCATGTTGTATGTTACATGTAATTACAATAATTATTTGATAAGGATTTTATAAATATTAAACCATATTAATATATATAATCATAAATTACACAGATGTTGGTTCTATGGAACAAACTACAATATACCCCCACTGCTACTGGAGCCCAATCCTATCAACCTTCAGTTCATAAAATCTCACATGATAATCATGCTTCTATTTAGAAATATATATAGTCTCATTGTATTCCACAATTTATTATATGAGAAATCTTGTTACTATAACTTCACCCATCTGAGTAAAACTCAAAAAACGTTCATACTTATAGAGTATGTGATTTTCCCATTGGTGTGACATTGCCTCTTTTTTCGAGAGAAACAACTATAGTGTTTTCAAAATATAATGTGATAGAGTCTTTTCTAATATGTTCCACACCATTCATTTGAAAAAATTATTCAAATACCAATGAAATTATTGGATACATCTGAAGCCACTATAAACATGGAATAAACAATAGATTCAAAGAAACAATATTCTTAGAACACGTACCACTCAGATCACCTCTATTGATTCATGAAAAATATAATGACTTTGAATTCATATCATTCTAATATGTTTGAATACTATCATCAGTATAACACTTGATGACCATCTCCTCATCTACTCCATACAGAAATAACATATCCCTTGTTCTTCATAGATTCCTTAAGATATCTATAAAATCATTCCTTTGTTATTCTACTCTAACAACATGATATCTATGTACCATGCATAATGCATTGGAAACATCATGCCTAGCACATAACATGGAATACATGGTTTATTATATTGTTGAATAATAGGTTATCTTACTGATTTTACATTTATCATTTTTTATCTAGGGAAACAAATTTCATATAAACATTTATAAAAATAAGAAAATAGAACCAATACCCTCTTGGATTGTTCCATACTAAATATGTTTAGTATATAGTCATTATATTCACTTTAACGATGTCTATAATGCCTCCTTGATCTGTCAAGAATGATCATAATACCTAGAATATATGTTTCTTATGTTATTTTATTTATACATAAATATGTGTTCAAATAGTCCTTAAAAGACTCTACGATTGGTATTTTATTTCCAATAATAAATATTTCATCAACATATACTACATGGATATTAAATCAATTCCCAATAAACCACTTGTATACATGTGTCTCACATTCAATTTTAATGAAAAAAATATTTTATAGCTCCATCTAATCGAATTTTATATGACCTCGATTCTTGATGCAATCAATAAATTGATCTCTGAGAATTGAAAATATTTTTAGCATCACCTAGAGTCATAAACAAATCTGGTTGTTTTATATAGACATCTTTCCAAAGGTTATATTTATAAAAATTCATTTCCTAATTAATTTTACAAATCTCATAGTCATAGTAACATGATATATAATGTTTAATTATGATGGCATAAAATTGGAAATTGGTGAAATAATATCATCATACATAATTCCTTAACACTGTTTAAACCATTTGGCCACCTTCTAATCTTTATAGATATTTATATTATCTTCAATGTATACACTTCTATTAAATAACCAATTTCATACTAGAGGCTTTACATTAATTGGAACATCAATCAAAACTAAACGTTATCTATGATATATGGTATTTATTTTAGGATTCATGGATTTATTCAATCTTACTGATGTTGACATTTTTACATCCATGTTGTCCGAGAAACATCCATCAAAGTCCGTCAATAATGTATCAACCTAATTTGTGAATAGAAATACATATCGTTCAAGTTCTCTTACCTTTCAAGTGCCCCTAAAATGTACATGAATTTATAAAACAAATTCTTACATAGGGACATGTGAAATATGTTCCAGTAACAACTCATGTGTATCCTGAGAATCATAACCATCATAGTCAATCAAGTACCCATATTCCTTTTTTAGTATGCGATCCCAATCGAGAAATACATACTTTTTAGATACAATCAATTTCATTTTTGAGAAGTTGTATTGGTAATATCCCTTTATTTCCTTTGGATACCCTATATATTAGAGACATTGTGCACCAGGGTTCTAGTTTATTTCATGTGAATTCCATAGCATACTCCTCCCATCCCAAAAATTTATATTTGTGTCTTAAGGGATTTCATTCGACTCGATAACTGGAAAAGAATTTATATTTCATCATTAGTTGGTACATAGTTTAATGAATATTCAATATATTTTAAGGTTTATCTCGAAATGGATAATGGATGATCCACATGAGCCTTTTTTTACATTACCATGTCTCTAAAGGTATGGTTCATCCTTTAACTTACTCCCCTCCCCTATGTTTTTTATTGTAAAATGAGTTGAAATAGAATTTAAACAGTCATAAAATTTTGACAAAATCTTTGATTATATATTCACCAACTAGATCTAATTGAAGATTCTATATTTTTTTTTGAATTTTGATTATCTACGTTATTCATGAATTCATTTAAATATTTATTATACTTTGACATATACACCATCAATTAGACATATCCATATATACTCAAGTTATTTGTAAATGTTCTGATTTATTATTACCAACTGTTGTATTCTATTTGATATGGTCTATACAAATTATTGTCTACCAATCCTAAAAGTTAATTTTCACTTTCATTGTATCCATATAATAGTGGCATGGATATTTTTTATTTATAAATAAAAATTTTATCATTTATGGTATTTTAACTCAATGTTTCTAAATAACCATCTTTGCAGAACAATGTCAAACACTTCTCATTTAGATTATCATAATGGAGATTCTATAAAATGACTCGATATAAACTATCAATATATCATTTTCCTATTATAATACATAAATACCATTATATAAATGTTGTGCACTTTAAAATATTTTTTAATTATAAATTAAACAACTATTGATTCAATATCTGAAAATAAGCACATATACATCCTCGCATGATAAAATGTTATATTCTTGTTAGTTGTTGGAACTTAATTACAATCTCTTGAAAACAATATAATTCTTGTGGGAAATGTTTGTGGTTGTCATAAATCGATAAATATTCCTTCTAAAATCTTTTGTAAGCTCACAAATTCTCCTCTATTTTTGATGTATTTTTTAATCAAGTTGGATCATAAATTTTTTCACTAAAGTGTGAACAACAAGTTGTATCTAATACCCAATTTGTAGATATGAAGCGTATACACTCGATAACAAGACAACCCTTAGCTTCCCATTTTATCGTGGTGTATTTCTACTTCACGTGCCCTTTATTTCCACATGAAAAACAATCATTCCCTTTTATTTCCATGCCTCAAGATCATCCTCTTATTGGATGTTTGGTACTCAATATCATTAGGTTTGATAAGTCTATTGGTCCCCCATTTACATGTTCCTTATTATTTTATTCATCATAAGTAATTTGGGATTTTCATTCCCCATGTCCGTATACACCTAGATAATTATACTAAGAAGTCAGAAAAGTATCTTTTCATTATTTATCTATTATAATTACCAATAAACAAAGATAAAGACTTTGGTAGTTTGGAAAGTATAAGATATATGCACAAATAATCTTGGAATTTAATCCATAAGATATTTAAGCACTAAATATATTTATTATTATTGCCTACATGATCCCAATTTGGTGCCAAATAACTGAGATTAATTTTAAATAGATCATTTGAGTTCTCATATCTCTAATCTCTCACCTACCCTTGGTAGTGTTCTAGAAGGATAGACAATATGTTTTACAAATATAGGTATCTATGTTGCTTCATAATATCACATGTCCTAGAAGATAGTAAGAGGAAATAAAAATATATAGCATCATTAAAATTGTTTTCTTTGTGAGATAATTATTCCTCACAAGACTCAGTTCCTGGAACATCAAGGATTGTGTTCCACTAGTGAATAAAATCTCCTTTCATGACATAGTATTACACGTAAGCACCATTTCCAGTCATGGAAATTTGTGCATGTGAGAAGTTTATCATTATCTTGTATAGACAAAAGTGATATTTTTTAATTTGTTTTATTATCATTTCTAAAATTAATATGAGGAGTGTTTCACTAATTTACCTATAATTTTGTATAAAATAAATAAATATTATATTTTTTAATCTCTTACTATTTTAACGAAACCCATTAGGCCTCACCATTGGATTTGAAATATCTTATTTTTTTGACACTAAATGTAACAAATTTATATTCCCCTTATAATTCCCCCAACATTGATTGGTCAACCAATTTTAATGGTTTTAGTAAGTCATTATAAATTCCAACTGCATTAACTCAATTTCCATTAATATTTTGAGTGGACTCCTCAATGCTATAATCCTTAAATTGGATTTCACAAACCCTTACCTCCAAAATACATTAATTCATAAATTAGAAGACATCCCTTGGTGGGAAATATGTAAATTAAACCCATTAAAAAATTTCATAGTACTATTATAATTGAAATCACCCCAACCATGGTTGTTTATGCGCTTTAAACTATCGTTTAATTTTAACTGGAGTGGTAGAAGTCTATACATACCTAATATATATAATTGATGCAAATTATAATTATGTGTATATTTCATACTATTATTTTTACAACATGATTGTCATATTCTGTGGATTTACATTACTTGTTGAATTTCTATTAGATAACACATAAGCATTAGAAAATTTATTTTATTTCCATTTTTAATTCCTTTTAATTCATTAATTCCTGTGATCACAAAAAAATACCCAAAATAAAATAACCCTTAAACATAAAATAAGAATGATAATAGTGTGGTATTATAGTGATATTTTATTAATGGTTATTTATCCAAGAGGATGCTAAATTAACCAACAACCTAGGTAAGAAACACCTTGAACAAAATATTGTTCATGTTGAAGCATTCCACATGTCCATATATATATCTCTCTTGGATTTTTTTCACCACTCCTACAAACAATAATTGCTTACACTTTTATGGGAGATTCTTTAATTACATATTATTTTACTCACCCATAGATTAGGGGATTTAGTTTTCATAAATGTTACAATGGGAACTCATGGCCTTTCATAATAAAAGGAGAGATGAAACACATGCCAAAAATTTAATTTATTAATAAATTAAAAGACTCTAACCACATAAAATGGAGTGTTCTAAGCTCCAGGTCAACCATATTTATTCAAAGAATCACACAATTAATAAAATTATCATTAAATTAATAATCATTCTAATTCATGATATGTTACATTTGAATCTATTTATTATATTCCTTAATTAATAAAATAATTTTTTCTATTTATCAACTGAATTTCTTTCAGATTACCATCCATAATAAATTTAAAAAATTAAAATAAATTTCAAGATAATAACTATGTACTATAAAAATGTACCTTGAAGGAATCGTGGTCAGTGCCCATATAAACTCACCAACGTGTATTATAATAATATAATATTTAATATTGTGACATGTGTAATACATGACATGTCAAATTGTATCATTAGGTGTTATATTAACATAATGATCTCACTCTTCACAAGATTATTTTTTAATGTATTGTGTAATGCATCAATTCATAGAGTAAAAACTATAATACGAATCATAAAAGATATTTACATCTAAAAATTACACAGAAATTAAATATTCATTTGAATATATAATTACTTACAACTTGGAGTTTCCCCTGACCTAAATAAACACACTCAAGCACATGTTTAAAGGTTTCCCACTGTACAATAAATTAATTTTTAATTTTGTGTAATTTGGTTTATATAGATGGTGTGTAAAATAAAGCTATATGGTGTGAAATAATCTCACCATATATCTAAGGACCACACCCAATGACATGGTGTGTAACCATTCCATACATTATGTTATAATATGTGGAGTATTTGTGGGTTAACCGAAATGTGTCCCCCTAGTTACATTGTCACCATTCATGTTGGTTTTGTTAGAAGGTACATGGCTTCTCTGTGACAAGATACTACACTCTTTGTAAGTCTGTAAAATGGTATGTACTCCAGTAAACAAGAACCATGATGGCAAAGTCAACACATAATGTATAAATAAAATTCATATTTTTAATAAATGCACACTTAGTTATGTTATTTATAAATTTATTCATGGCACATAAAACACTAATACACATCATTTTTTCATATGAAATCCATACTGACTCCTTTACACCTTGGATGTTATCTTTGAATCTATTTCATTCATATAATAAATAAATTTGATTATATTTACATGAAACAAATTGGTAGATTCATACACCACAATTTTCAATTCCATAACTATTAATATAAAATTGAAAACTTAATAAAAAACATTTAAATCAATCAGTAATCATATCATAATTATAAATAAATATTTGACCCCACATGATGCTAATTGTAGGTTTTTGGTGAAACATAATCTTATGATGGATATATTCAAATGTTTCTTACTGCCATGATTGATTATACATATACTATTCCACATTATTAAATATCTTCATCAACAATATTAAATTATAAAATATGGAAAATGGTTAAAAATTTTAATCAAAAATACATTATCATCAAATATTATTTATATTTAATTTAGAAAATTAAAGAATTACCTTGTGAGAAAATATTTCATCACTAATGGATTTTACAGAGGATCCACATCATATATTCATTGTGTTGTAGGAATCCTGAATAAATTATCTCTCTTATTGATACAAATATGTTCCATAAATATCTGAATGTCACTGTATGAATATTTGTGTGACCACCTGGGAGATCCTATCATTTTTTTCATTCACCTTTGATTTCAATATTAATTTCTTCTAAATAATTCTATATAATCTCTCTTCACTTGGTATTCAATGGTGGAGGATAATAACCCTCTATTAATTAGATAATTCATGTCGAAGGGGTCTCTCTAGGACTTTGAGAGGATTCACTAGATTTTTTTGTGCACAATAATAAAATGAATTGGGTCATATAAAATTTAATATAAATGGGATTAGATATTTCTAGGGTTAGAAATAAATAATTTAAAAAATTCCCTTTATTATTGATTTTATCCTTATAAAACCCCGTGTCAATAAAAATATTCCTAATATTATTCCACAAAATTCTCTAAATGTCTGAAGTAATTTAAATATTATTTCTTCAAAAAGCATTAAATATATAATATATCTCATAGGGCTATTAAGCATGGATTGGAATTAATAAACAATATTTTTTATCCTTTAATAATAAATATTTATTTTATAAATAAATATCACACCATTATTTTATAACAACTAAATAAATATTCTATCTATTTAATAGAAAATACATATTAATTAAAAACTCAACTCATATAATATTCTCTTGAATAACTAATAAATAAATACATGTGATAAAGTAAACATGTATAATTATTAAACCCTAAGGAGGAATAATATTTATTTAACTTGTTAAATAATCAATAATAATATATTTTTCACCGAGATTCTAGTTACATTATGTGTGTAACCCTCAAGGATTCATTCTCAATTGAATTATGTGAAGTAACCTAATGTCTAATGATAGTTTCTAGATTTTTAAAAAAGAGAAAATATATAATTTTTTTAATTATTAAATTATAAAATACCTCATATTGATTCTTAATAGGTAATATAATACCTTTATCACAATATCTCCAATCTAGCATGTTGAATACTGGTGTCATCAACCAATGTGATCGATGTAACTTTATTCTACATTCTATAATTTGATGATACCTATAGAACACAATGAAAATGGTCTTATTTAACCAATATCATTTAAAAAAATTAGGCCAACATATCAACATCCATTATATTATATAAGTGAAAAAATAATTCATACATTATTCGTTAATAAATTTTTACTCGTGAATCACCCAATGTATCCTAACTCAATGAAAAATTGTTTCATTACAGTTTTCAATAACACATCAATGAAAAAAACTTATTCCACTCATTATTAATAATCATAATGTATAGGGATCCATAAAAACATATACATTTGTATTTCATACTGGGGGTTTTTGTTTACATTAAATCCTGTAATTGATCTTACTAATGGTGAATCATAAGAGGTTCCTCAATGTCCTATGTGTATCTACATCTGATACCCTATATCATTTTTGTCCCTCAAATGATTTCATATTTATAAATACTATATATATAAGTATAATTTCATGCAACTTATTGGTACTCATCATATTTGGGAACTTCTGTTACCTTTCAGTGCAATAACAAATCTTAAGAAATTATCATATACTATGTTATATAGAATATTAATCATGATATTATAAAAATATTTTCAAAATTAAAAAATATGAATATATTTTATCAAATTGTACATAATGTTTTTTCTAGTTCACCATCTCAAACATTTTTTAAATCCAAAAAATTTTATACTTTTTTTATATGGGAAAGTTGAATTTTAGGTTATGATGTATGGGTGTTTTGTGAAATCGGATTAAGATTGTGAATTTAAAATTTGATACATATTAGAATGAAGTTTTTATACATGTAAACTGATTTGGTTAATGGTTTTTTTCTTTTGTAATCACTCAATACGTGTAAAGATATCCCTGATCTTGAAATCTCATCTACAATGATGGATCCTTTTTTCTATGATGTGTGTTTTAGTGTGGTGGATAGTGTCTAAGAGGTACTTGTATAATGGTAAAGGGTTATTTAAAGATAGTAATTATTGGGTAAACACCACACCAAAACCTATGGGATATTCTATAGTGGGATCCTACTGGGTAGACATCATGTTGATCATCCCAATGAGGCCACAATGTATTAGTGGGTGTTACAGGGTCAAACCCACTACCTTTTTTGTTAGCAGTAGTGAAATATAAAGAAGTCCATTTTTTATCACAACCTAGTAGAGAATCCCCACATAACATCCAAAGGGATATTCTTTGGATATTAATAAGGTGGTAGGGTATTGGGATTCCCACAAATTAAGGATACATCATTGATCCCCACTATAAACTATATCCAAATACTAATTAGGTGGTTTAAACAATGTCCCTTTTTGAAATTTCTCAAGGGGTTCCTACATAGGGTTCTTATAGTGGTGTGAACCAATATTATCAACATTTTCATCCCTCTTCTTTTATAGGGGAGAGAAACACAAACACTATATTAGAAATACCCCACTTTTTTCATCACAAATGATAACCCTTGTAATAGAGTGATTTTTTTGTATTTAGATAATGTATTGTGGTATATTATATTGTTTCATATTCTATTATTCAACCTATTTATAGCTGAAAAACTATTCTAGTGTGTAGGCTAGGGTATTTGAGATGATTTCACCAGATCATGGGGAAATTAACCCCGTATTATAGTTCATTTTAATGAATTTGATCGATTATATATCATGATGATTAATGAACACTATTAACCACTTTCACATTTGATGTATGCTTCCTAGTGAATTCATTTTTGATTTAATCACCTATTGTAAGAAAATATAATTTCATGGAATTAGGATGATATATTAGGTACTAGTAGTTCCCTAAATAAATATACATGGTGGGATTGGGCCCATTAGGTTTTGTATAAGTGCTTCAATGCACTTAGATTAATTTGTAATCACATAGAGAAAATGTATCCCATAGTTATTGTGTCATTTGAGTTGGTAAAATAACTTTTTTATGACTCAAGATATGAGACATGATGTCAGTAGGCTAGGTTGGGTTCATAGATCTCATGGGAAGACATGAGTGTCTTGGGGTTATGTTATTTTGGGTGAGATGGTCTTATATTTCACGAGTGGCTAGGTGATTTCTCTAATTATAGGAAGAGATTCATGTTGCGAGTGATAAGTGGGATGAGTCCTAGAGGACATCACATGAATTATTGAGATGGTCTTCTTCTATATAGAAATATGACGTATCTCAGTTATGAGGTTTGAGATAATACCTATGTGCAGATTATAGGAATGTCATAAGGTATTGTCATTTGGAATACATATGAGATTTTGATATTGAATTGGAATCTCCTATTAGGAATGTTGTTCTGGTGAGCCTACAGGATATGGTGTCACTATTGGGTGACCGATATAGGTTGGTTATGGTGTACTGATATGAGGGAGAATAATCATTAGTGACTAGCTTCTAGAGGATGAGATAATGAGTTCTTTCATAGTTTTTGGGCCATATTAGTTTTTATGTGAAAGTGTTATAATAATTTACATATTATATGTGAAGTATATAGATATGGGTGATTTAGTTACCTAATCCTAAAGACACTTTGGTTGATATGGAATTGTCTCTACTGCCATGAATGTGATTGATTCCCCATTGTGTATGATTTTATGTCTATTCATGAGTATTATTGTTTTGGATAATACTCCTTTGGATTCGCATTGACTGAGAAGGTGTTGTAGTGGACCTTACCTTGAATGATAAGGTAGTGTATAGAAATGAAATGTGATGAAGGTCCATACTATAAGGGAGGGTCACTCACATATATTAGGGAGTAAATGATGGAAGGACATTATACTAAAGTGGAACATATAATTTCTCCCCATTGGAATGAGGTTTCCTTCAAATGATATGATATAAAATGTATATTTTCCCTACCAATAAGGTCAAGTGAATATTATATATTTATATATATTATAGAATCATTAACCATTCCTTCCATGATGTATTTTCTAGGAAGGGTTTAATATGGGAGGTATTATGGTTTGTATAAATCATTTTATTTCAAATCAAATTGTGTTATTTTTTGGCTCTATGTGATCCTGTTAGATGCATGAGATCTCAAACAATTAAGAATGTAATTGTATTATTTTAGACATTTCGTAATGTTTTTTATTATATGGGTTAATTTTCATTATATATTTTGTTGAATTAGATATGGGAATACATCTACAATGATGACACGATAACATTTATACATGATTCTTCAAATTATGGCTTTATGGTCAAATGGTGGTATCTAACTTTGTTTTTATTCATAATCATATATTTCACAATAACATACTATACATGTTAAATATTTTTGGTATAAATTTTTATGGTTAACTTTGTAGATATTTATATATAATGTCTTATGATTTCAGTCAATGTGTAATTGGAAAAAAAAATCTGTTATGATTTTTTGACCTCCTATTTTAAAATGATTTGATTATAATGATAATTTATAAAAATGTTAAATTTTATAATAAAATTAAATAGTATGAATTAACATTAAAAACAATTTCTAGAATACATACACGGTGATAAATGTTCTTGAAAAATTCACACACAATGTAAACTATATAGGATAAATTCTCTAATGAAGTTATATATTCATATAAATATTGTAAAAAGAAGTTTATGATTGAGGAATATGATTGAAATTATGAAGGTAAGTGTAGAACCATTGGAATAGTTGTAAATAATGTTTAGGTATGATAATTATATGGTATGTATGGGGTATAAAGGAATAAGTTAAAATTAGAATCATACTATTACATGATTGTTGGAAAATATGATCATTGGTCAATATGACCATAGAAATTTATTACCATTTTTAATTATATTACTATTATTGTTCGTTTATATAAATTCCAATGAAAAATAATAATTAATTCTCAAAAGAGAAAAGATATCCTCATCCAGTTGTATCATTCATTTTGGAGAAAAATATTATGAACCTGGGAGGGTGGGATTATAATTTGGGTTCTATATTTCCATATTCCAGGTAGAAATTCCAAAATTTAGTTTTTAGAACAATCCAATATGATGTATGTTCATGTTAGTGGATATCCACACTAGATTAATGTCATTTAAACAACATAATAAATACAACATTGTTTGAAAACATAACTATACATTGTATGTATGTGCAATGAGGGGTTATGCATCTAAAACAATGTATTATAATGTGTAATTTTATTTATTAAAAATTTAATAGTTATCTTCCCAATCACAGTTTCATTATTATTTTATTTATCAAAATATTAATGAATATAATATGAAAATGATAAATAGATTTTTGGATATAAACAAAATGAAATTATATATTTTGGGAAAATATTATTAAAATATACTAAAAAAATATAATATTATTTTCAGTATAAAATTTATTTTCAATAAATGTTCCAATAAAACACTAATTATTTAAATATAAAAGATATTCTAATTTTATTAATTCCTATATAATTTTTATATGTATAAGAAATTTAGATATGACTAAAAAATATTATTTTTTATTTAATGGGAATTTGTATTTAATCATTTTAAATTATCATAATTAGAAATTATTTTCATAAAATAGTTTTATTTTGGAAATCAACACATCCACAATAGTTGAGTTTGATATTTTGAAAATTTTAGAGAATACATTATTTTTTAGCGAATAATAACAACTAAGTACTGTGATTTAGTTATGATATATGGATTAATCAATATTTAACAGTAATGCAATCATTAATAAAACATAATCCCTAAAAAAAATATGTTCTATTATTATGTTATTTTATCTTAATTAATTAATGAGAATTTAAAAATATATAAATAACCTTCCAAAGTCTCAAATGGATATTCTGATTTGGAAGAGTTTATTTTTTAGAAAAATTATTTTCCTATGAAAACGTAAAATAAAATATTGAATTTAATTTATGAAATGAAAATAACTAAAAACCGTATTAATTTCATAATCCATGAAACACTATCTTGTGTAAGATAATGGTTTTCTATTTTCAAAAACAATGATTTTGAAGTCCTATGTTTTGAAAATAATTACAATCCTCCAATATTTTCTACAAATATCCACATCTTAATAAAATTTCATTCAATTAAAATAAATTTATCATTATTTTTCTATCATTATCACTCTTATGTTCCTATCTACAAATATTATTAGGTTCCAAGGAACTCTGGTTACGAATTATAAATCTGTCTCACAAGATAATGGAATATTTTCCACTCACATTTTATCCATGAAATTCACATGTTGTTAATCTTATATTTTCAATGTTATTATGTTCTTGTGAACCTTTTTTTATTAAATAAATTTCCAAATATTCTTCTTTCATATAGATACTTCAATTCCCCCTAATTGGTCTCAATTCATAATCCACTTTCTATACACATTATGTTTTTGAAATAATTATTCGATTTCCATAAATTCATTTTTAGGTTATGAATTAAAAACTTGAAGTGTAATCATATAGATTTTATTTATAATTCCATTAATGGAGTTTATATTAATTTAAACACACATTCTATTCTCATGGGATAAAAATGATGAAAAATTATTGTCTTTAAACACTTATTTACTCGATGATATTATATTAAAATCATTATCTTAAATACACATGTTATTATTAATTGTTTTATATAATCAAGGAGGAATACATGTATCAATACATATAAAGGATAATAATTAACAGAAATCTAATAAATTGGAATATGAATTATATCTAAATATGGAATTTTTAATGATTCCTTGTTGAGTATATTTGATTATATGTTTTTTCAAGCATTTGTATTTGACCATGATAATATGGGTATGAATTTATCATGTTTATGTTGTATCCACATTTCCAAGACTTTTATCATGTACTTATTATAATTATATCATATTATGTATTATATTTTATCCATTATAATTTCTCAAGTTACATTTCCATTATTTATCATTTACTATTATTTATAGTCACCATTTTCATTTGATTAATACCTATATGATATAACATTCAGTGAGTTGAAATCGGATATAATTAAATGGATTCCTTAAAGAGGATTAAAATATGATTATATTTATATTTTCATTATGTAAATAATGCATTTATACCTATTTTCATGTAATAAAACATAAAATATTCTTTGATGTTATTAATGTGACATTTTGTAAAGTAATTATGATAAAAATAGTGTAATAAAAAGTTTTATAACCACAGGTGGTAACATAAGAATGTATTATTTATTAAGGAAAATAATTTACTATAAATAAATAGTGAAAAACATAGAAATTAGTCTAAATATATGGAAACCTCTTGAACATTTGTTCAATTATAAATTTACTGGTTTCAATGTAAGGAAACTCCCATTATGATACAATATATTAGTGTAGATCTACCATTTATTGACAAAGGGTTAGTATCACCAAATGATGTAATTGGGTATTTACTCGAACTATACCTGATTTATGAAAAATAGGTCATGATGCAGACCTTGTCTAAAAATCATTAGGTATATACTTTAGTGAGTCTGATTATGTTTTCTAACCATTAATGTTTATATATAGATAATTTCTACATTATTAAGAATGAATAAAATCACCCTATAAGTAGGATATTAATTTTTTTTTTGCTAATTCATTCTTTTAGAAATAATATTTCATTATTTCCAGTACTGCAATTTTTTTATATTATATTTTCTTCTTCAATAAATATGAAAATAAATAGTTTTACTTATTTAAATAATAGTTTTGAAGGAAATTAAACATTATAAATATAAATATTTTGTAATATAGAGTTAAAACCATCCTGATAATGCTAAATTCCATAACTCGGGCATTGAATAACAATATAAAACCAATAGTGCAACTGAATTCTCCTTTTAAGGAACATCTAGTAGTTGATTCAATATTTTTTCAATGAGCATGTAATTTTTTGGGGAACCTCTATTTCACTAATAACATAATAAAGGGTCAACACTGTAGAAATGATGTTATTTTTATATATTGTTCGAAAAATAGATAATGTTAATTTTTTTGTTTATCCCTTGTATATATATATATGCTAATAAACTTTGTATATTAATTCTTAAAACAAATACAATGGATATGGTAATATCCCTATAGTTGGAAGACATCAAAAATTACTTTTTAAATGTGTTTTTTCCTCACACCATCCAAATTTAATTAAAATAAAATAATTTATCTTTTATTAATGTTATATAAATTGTGAATGAATTATAAAATGTAATTTATATGGCTATATTGAAAAAAACATGATTTTCCATTGATTCTGATTGAAATATTGATCAGTTATTTGGTGGGATAAGTCCTCATCTATAGAAATATCTTATATTATGAGACTTTACTAGTTTTGAGTTAATATTATGGGGGGAAATCAATGTAAAAATAGATTTTGATTATGAATAATGAACTAACATACTATATGATAAAAAATAATGATGGAAAAAAAATTAGGCAGAATTAAAATCATGAAAATTATATAAATAAAGACCAATTTCCCTAGTAAAATATGTGTTGAAAAAATAACTCTAGAATTTTTTATAGAAATATAAACTTCTAAAAGTGTGAATGTAAAGCACATATAAATCAATACATTTTTGGACATTTAAAGCCTCAAAATATGAATTCCATTGAAAAATTGGTGGTCTATAAATTTCTTTTCATAGTAAATTTCTACACGTTTGTGGAGAATGATCATTTCGCTAAACAATATCCAAATCAGATGACAGTTAAGGGAAACCACCATCAAACATATCAGATTTTAATAGATCATTTTCATAATTTTTCAATCATTATGGATTAAATCAAGGCTCCAAATGATAGTATGGATGTAAAATCATTATATAGTAAAATCTAGAATGTACATTATTTTATTTTGTTCTAAACATCCATTTGTTTCATTCATTATTGAGTTGTAAATCAACTTTATCATTCAACTACTATTGAGAGAGTTATCGATTAAAAGTATTATAAGAACAATTCAATAATAAATGACATGTAGGTATTCCACTATTACACTTGGTGATTCCAAATATCTATAATCATGGTGTTCATTCCAATGATGTGATTTTAAATTTTACTTTTAATGGATTTGATGTCAAAGTTTAATTCGATGAAAAAATATAGAATAAATGAAATTTGAACGCTCATGAAGGGAAAATATGTAATTACCTTCATGGGATAGATATATCAACTTTCTTCTTATCATGAACCTCCTTAATTTTAATTATTTAATGAAATGATAAGTAAACAAGGGGATTAAATTGAATGTATAAAAATATGATATGTACCAATTGTTCATGAATAAATTAATGAATCTCTAAAATAGAGATAGTAACTCCTAATGATAGATTTGTATTGTTATTAATTATACTTATATTAGGATACAATCCTATATAAAATTTCCCATATAAAATTCTATGTGTGTAGTTAATGAAATTAATGAAACTACATCATGATCTTTAAGAGATGGATTTTATTAGAAAAAGTGTGTCACCTTATGGAAATATTTTTCTTTTTATTTATAAGGATGGATCAATGTAGATATTAATTTGTTATATATATATATATTGTATTATATTAACAAATAACATCTTATTAGTATTAATGTTTTGTTCAACCAGCTACATATCGACTATGTTTTCTCCAACATTGAACATTGATTAGGGAATCCTTACTTGACGGTGTATAATGAAGATATAAGAAAAGATACCATCTAAAATAGATATTCACATTAAGAATTTTCTTTCATTTTAAATTAACATATTAATGCTATATTTTTAGATATAATGAATATTATATTTATGGTGTACTTTGATAAATTTATGGTAGTCTTTATTGATGGTATTATAATATATTTCAAAATTAATTAGGATCATGAGGATCATATTTGTGTCATAATAAATATTCTATATATTGATAATATTTGTTTTAAATTAGTCAAATATGAGTTATGGTTACAAAAAGTTTCCTTCTTGGGGTACATTTTTACCACTTATGGAATCACAGATGCTCCAATAAATCAAAGGTTATAGAGTGGTGAATATATCCTGAAATAGTATTTAAAATCATAGTTCCCCTGTTCCGCCATGGTATTATAGAATATTTGAGAAAAACATTCATATATTTTATTAGTGACTAATAATGTTATCATGAAATGAAGATATTTTTATATTCACAGTGAAGTGTGAATAATATTTCTCACGACTAACAAAGAGGATGTCTATATCACATATTCTATCTTTATCCTCTAATGGGGAGTGATTTATCATTAATAAAGATCCATCCTTGAAGTAAAATTGATGCACACTTCTGAAAATGGAAATGTAATTACCAATGTGTCGTGGAAATTAACGCCTCATAAATAAACATATCTAATGAATTACATAGTGTTAGCTGTAATTATAGATTAATTAAAGATATAGTGACAATATTTTTTTGGAGAACTGTAATATATATACTGACCACATGAGTCTGATGTATATATTCCCAAGAAAACTAATCATAATAAGAGAGTTATATCTTCATAAAGATAATGAATATTTTATTGACTATTTTATGTGAAAAAATTATCCAAATTCATTGAAACATTAAGAGATAAGGACACCCTTGTTCTTTGTATAATTAGGATGAATATAGATTCAATGATTAAGAGATTTCTAATTATGTAGAATGAAGTCATAATGGATGTCGATTTATTAATCCTACTGAAAATTATTTCCCAATAATTACTATTGGATATTATCCTGAAAAAAGTGAAAATTCTACATTACAAAAAAGATAAATGATATGATAAATGAGAAGTCTTTTAAGATAAATGTTGTTCTATATGAAGTATTAAGGTCTTGTTAAAAGCTATGTATCCTAATTGTTATAATGATAATGAAAAATATGATGGTTGAATCTAATATCTATTTCTTTTATATACATAATGGATTCCCCAAAATATATTGGTATTTGAAGGATCATTATTGGTGGGAAAACATGTCTAGGGAGTTTTTTTACTATATTGCAAGATTTTCCGTATAAGAAAATGATATAGAGGAGTGAAAACAACCCAAGGGGTTACTAAAACCACTACACATACCATTACAGATGTGAAAAAAATCCTTAAGGATTTTTTAATATAAGAACTAATATATATATATATAAGGAAAAAACACATATGTGTATTCATTAATACATTTAAATTTTTTTTGACATTATCACAATATGAAAAGATTTCCGTTTGAGAATTTTCATGTAAGAATCATTAATAATTGGTGATTAATTAGGTGGTGAAGCTATCAATTATTTTAGAGCCTAAATTAAATAGGATCCATTAAATGGATATGGATACCAATATAAATACAAGAACATTTTTTCATCCTCAAACTGGTGGATGGTATGAGAGGGATATTAAAAAACATGAATATGTGTAATGTGGTATCTCATATTACATTTATGTGAGTTGGGATAAATAACATTCACATATTAAATTATACTATAAGAAATTTTTTCACTCAATAATTCGAACAGTTCCTTATGAAACACTCTATTAAAAGAGGTATAGATGTACAACCTACTGGGGTGAACCTGGAGAAGGAAAAATGTTGGGAGAATAAATATTTAAAGAAATTATAGAAGATATATTAGTGACCCTAAAAATATCAAGGCTGGTCAAAGACCAAAAAAATGTTATGATAAAAATTGATGGAAGGAATTAGAGTTTCTTATTAGAGGTCATTTAATCCAGAATATATCATCCTGGAAAGGGGTTACGAGGTTGAGGAATAAGGGAAAACTAAAATTTTGTTTTATTTATCCATTTGAATTTTTGGATCATGTTGGAGCAATTTCCAATTAAGTAGATAGTCCTCAAAATCTATCAAATTTTATTGATGTCTTAAATGTGTCCCTAACCTGAAGGTATATTTCATACCAAACACATATACAAAAAATAATGGTATGGAATTGTAAACTAAACAATAATATAAAGTAGGCCCCATATAGTTTCACTATGAAAGAGAACTATATATTAGAAACAAGAAAACCTGACTCATGAAATACATATATATCAATCAAAAGCTCGAAGAAGAATCCTAAAATCCTTAAGAGATGATGAATGTGAAATAGTCCCATTGCTATTGAAATAGGACAAAAATATCAAGGTTGAAATATCATATGTTTGGGAGAATGTAATGGATTAAAAGAGATAATTTATAATATTAATACCACTAATTTTACAAAAATTATTATTAAGATTATGTATAAATAATATTATATTTGATTAGAACGTTAAATTTCATGATTTAAAAGTAACTATAATATCATGAAATAATGCATGTAGTTAAAAAAATTTCAATTCAAAAAAAAGTGTAAAATGAAAATTCATGAATTCTCTATTGAATACCACTCTTGAATTAAAAAATTAAAATTACATAGAAGAGTTTGTAATATGATAAATATTTCCATAGGAAGAGAATCTCATTTTTAAGTGACTTATATTTTTATTTTTGAGAATGGAGAATTATATATATGGTATAATGGGATTTGTGGACATTAGGATCTAGCTATTAGTAAATATGAAAATTTTTAAATATGAATATTCATCATTATGAACATTTTTCATCATGTTTCAATTAGAATGTGTGTATGTAAATGGTAATTAAAAATATAATTTATTCATACTGGAGAAATGAAAGCCTCAACCAATGGGTCATTCCTTTTGAAACCCATCTATTAGAAAATGTGAGGGAGTGTGTGTCACTAGGGTTTACCCTTTGACAAGACCAATAAGTTCTTTATTATATATGGCTTGAGTAGAATCAATTATAGTATAAGTTCAATTTAGTAGAGATTTCAACAAGATCATTGGTAGTTGAGTTGTACCATGAGTGTAAAACCATCTCACATATAACCTTTTGGTAATATACATGTATAATAAGTGATTATTTATCTACAGTAATGTATTACAAAATGAATGTTTCTTTTTTAGAAATGTAATAGTGTCCTCTTCAATAATATATTAATAATTATGTGTTTTATAAAATAAACAAGAATATTAGAAAATTTTGAAATATTTATTTTTCGATACAAAAAATAATAATTATATTTTAGGAAAATATATTATTAAAAGATATATTTTGGATAAATTCAGGTATCAAAAATAAATTTATTTCATTACACACTCTTATAAATCCTATTTATTTATATATCTATGATAGTGTAATTTAATAATTTCCCAGTAAATTTTTAATAGTGTCAGAATATAGATTATGTACTAAAAACAATTATCTAATAATAAATAAATATATTAATTTAAAATATAAAATAATTTTTTATGTGAATTTTGTTTGATATAAAAAATATAATATTTCAATTAAATAAAATAAAATTAGTATATAGTTAAATATTGAGAATTATCTTAATGCAATGATAAAATAAAGTAGGGACATTGCATTTGATAGCATGAATGAAACACAATGAAAATCATTTAACAATATATATTATCCCAAAAATTTGTAATATATTTAATATTTTAAATAAATTAAGTTTATTATATATCATTCAATGAACACAAAAATGAGTTAGAGTGCGACAAACACAACAATAAGTTTCCTGAATAGATTCTATTTCACGAAAGACTGAGTTTTATAAAAAAAATATTATATAATTGAAATTTTATTATTTAATATAATATGAAATAAAATAGTTGTTATGGATAATATTTAATAACTTTTTAAAATATATTTTCTAATCCATTATAAAATTAACTCAGTGGGTATAAATTAAAAATAAATGAATATTAGAAAAAATTTAATATGAAATGAATATTTATATAGAAAACTATTTTTATGCTCACAATGATATTGTATCCTAATAATTTAAATTAATTCCAATTATTGGGTGATATTAATGTAATATATGTGTTTTATATTAAATTTAAATTTTTATATATTCATCTAATAGATTTAAAAAATATAAGATAAGAGAAACCCTACATTTACACATAAAATTCGATATTTTTATAGAGGAATTTTTATAGTATTTGGATGGAGAACATATTTTAAAATTATTTTTATAAATATTATATAATATATATATAATAATAATATATAATATTAAAGAAACAATATAATTGTGTTATAGTGAATTTTTGTTAATTTTCACAGATGTTTCATTTTTAATGAATAGTGAAAAAATACTAAATTTTAGTTCAAAACTACTTATTAATATAACATATTTATGATGGTAAATTTCATTTTAATTAGGATTTAAAGTTTAAATATAAAATATTTTTACCAATGCATAAAATTTAGTTAATTTTAACCCATTTGAGATTGAAATGGACAATAAATACATATCAATTTTCTGAAATTGTTTCATTAAAAACGTACAATATCATTTCATCTCCAGGAATAAATTTAAATTAATTTCTTCCACATCTATGTTTGGAATTTGGGAAAACTGATTCCTTACTTGGAATAAAAAAAAATTATAATATATAATAATTTCAAATTAGTTTTTTACAAAAAATAATAGTAAATGTAAATAAAATAAATTACAATGATTTCGGTAAAAGTAAGTTTACTAAGGTGCTAATCCATAATCTTTAAGGGCCCAATTGACCTAGAAACATATCCAATTGCAATTTTTTGGTATATTTCGAACCTCTCCCATATTTTATCAATATTTGAACATTATGGGTGCCACTGAAAATGTTTAAAAATTTAATGTAATTTGTTTTTAAAAATATTACAAGAGTGTCACTCCTCCTCCACTTTAAAATGGCCTCCGCTCCCTCAACTTACTCACACATCCCATGCCAATTTTACTCGACCAATATCACCATAAATATATCCTAAATTAATTCCAATAATTCCATATTCCTATCTTTAGGATTGAATTAGTCCAATTAATCCTTGTGGTTCAAACTAAATAGAGTTATCCAATTAAGAGGTAACAAACATTCATAATCTGTTTAGAATTATTTCCATTCTCATGTAACTATGCTATTCCATTTACATAATGATATAAAAACCCAGTATAATAAATATAATCATATTTCTTTATGATATTTTTTAGACCCACACATTTACACATATCTATATAATTGTTGATGAACATATTGTTTAATTGTATGCCGAAATACCCACTCAAAAAACGATGATTGTTCATTTTCTTTTATGATGCATTGTGGTAGAAATTATGATTAAAATTATATTTATATATGTTATATATGATATTTAAACTTTTTTATACTTATTTAATTTCTTTATTACACATCTCTTTGTGAACTCCATCTTTTTGGAATACGATAACATCGTTTGGGGAAGTGTGGAATATCACCCCTCAAAGCGACGTGATTCATTCACGCTATCAAATGATCATATAAATGATCGTTCAAATTAAACTTATGTGACATAAAAAACCTCGATGTTATATTCAAGACCTAAATAAATATTTTTAAATACAATAACTATCATTTTCTTTATTACCTTTTCACACACGTAAAAAGTGATAACGTCGTTCGTAGATGTGTGAACTACCGCCTCCTCAGCCTGATGTGATTATTTTTACATCGCAATAATTATATATAAAAATATATATGTTTAATTAATATGTAATTTTATATATTATTATAATTATGTAAAGTTATAATTTTACTTACCTTATTTCTATAGCGATCACTAAAAAATGAGAATGTTACTCATGCATGCGTATGACCTAAAATCTCAATGACTGTAATTATGATTTGTTTTTCGTAACAATATTTTAGGATTTGTTATAAAATAATAATTTTTGTATATATAGACTAGTTATATCATGATATTATTTTGGATTTGTTTATGTAATAAATTTTTTGACCATATTTAACATGCCCATATTTGTTTTGACACATAAACCAAATTTGGTCAAAACACCCGACATAAACATAATTGATCAAGAAGTTGCATAAAATATGATAATAATTAAAATAAATGTTATTAAAAAAATTATAAGGGTTAAAAATATGCATTCCATTGAGACTTATTTGTTTTATACACCATGATTAATTTATATTGTATATATAATTTCCTTTGACATGTTATATCATTAATCTTATTATTATCATGATAGTATAATTTTCATTTTATGATGTTATATCATTAACATTATGATTCAAATGTTTCAATGTGGTAGGGGACACTTTGGAATGTTTAAAGTTTATTCTCCTAATGAATGTTCTTAATTATTACCTTCATAATGTCGCTTCCTTTTGGGATTGTTAACTATATTTTTCAATAGTCACATTTTTATTTTGCACCTAATGTATCTTATATATTGAATATATATATCCACTTTGGCATATAGTATCCAGATTCATCAATTCATCATGATATTTTTTGTATCATTTTTAATTATTTCATACATGTGGATTTGAGTTAAAAGTTATCAAGTGGAAAAGAGATTGTGTATCCTAATTCCTTTTTCATTTGGTTATTCTACTTCCTTGTTGTCGTTAATATTTTTTATTATATGTATCATGAATTTTAATATATATTGATCTATTTACACATAATTATCTGTATTTAGATTTTATAAAGATAATCTATTCGTTGACCTGTTCTCACTTCAATGTTATGGTCTTTTTAAAGGTTTTACATCAAAATCTATTTTTATTCAGAATTATTTACACTAGAGTTACCATCCTAGGAAATTATTTTATAATTATCTTATAAGCCCATAAATTTGTCTAATAAATTGGTTATTTGTTACGTTTATTATGTAATAGTACTAATTTTATATTCTTTTAAACTCAAAATGTTTAATAATTTTTTAGGAAAACCCGACGTAATTTCACTCTTTAGTCTGATATGATGTTTTCCTATAAAAATACATTTTTTAAAAGGTTTTAAAAAAATCAGATCATTTAGTAAATAAATTTTAACACTTTTTGTCATTTAATAATTATTTCAAAGGAATCTTCTTGTCGCTATCTTGACTAGGCATATTTATAACCATTTTATAATGGAAAAGGAATGATATTTTTATCTCATACTAGAAGTATAGTTTTAGTAACCATAATTTCATTGAAGTATACATTGAAATTTCAAATGGTAACATTTTAATGAAAATGTTTTCAAAAGTAATTTTTAAAGAATATTTTTATCAAAAATATTTAGAAAAAAATCATATTGTCCTCAATAGTATTCTTATAAGATCTTTCTTTAGTATTTGTATTCATCTATGAAAATATCCCTTTATTATAATATTTTGTGGATATATATTATTGGTACCATCATTATTATTTCATTGGATGGTTTATTATTTTTTTGGATAAGGATAATGTTCATATTCACTTGCATGATTTATTTTATAGTCCCCTTGAAATATCTCATTTCCTATGATCCTTGAATATTGAATTACCTATATATTATCTATTTTATTTATCACAGATAATAACATTTCCTAAACTATAAACCATTTTATACATGGTTTCAACATTTATAGTTATTTGATTATTTGAGAAATATTGATTATTCTATATTATTTATTCAATATGGATATTTTATGAGGAATATTTTTTATTTCAACTGTTCGATATGAGGAACGCTTTGGATATGGAATGATAAGTGCGACAAAGAATTTAAATATCCCATCGACGCATAGATAGGTTCTCATGAGATAAATTACATTCAGAAATTAATCATAATTATATCTGTATTTTTAGTCCTTCTTGTGAATGGAATTTACAGTATATGTTTTCATGTGCCTCAGTCATGAAGTCAATAATGAAAGAATTACCCGAATTTTATTTCTGTTATAATTAATTTGTTATATTTTTTTGTCGACATATGAATGGATGCATTTTTTTAATTTCATTTATTAAATTGTATGTGTTTTAGTTTCATAAATTTTAATATTTATTATAAGTTATTTAGTTATATAGATTGAATGTGATTTTATATACATTTCATTATTATTTATCTACTTCCTTTTATGTATATTGATTAAATGACATGTGTGTTCAATTATTTTCCAATCAATTTTGATTCATTCGAATTGATTCATTTTTATTATACTATAAATTACCCTTAATTATAATTTGATCTAAACCTTATTATTTTTCCTTTCCACAGGAATCCAAGAATTGTAGATTGAAATATATGAAAGGACATGCCTGATGGAATAAATTTATCATCTAACTTTTTAAATTTAAAATTATTATGTTATAAGGACTGTATTAATAAGTTATAAAATATTCATATATGAATATGGTTTACTAGGACTACTATACTCTTAGACCTTCATGATTTGATTCCTCATAATCATTCTATTATAGTTTATAGAAAAAATCAGATCGGGGTTTTTTGGGGATCAATCGATATAGTTGGTATTAGAGAACATTTATTAGAAACCTTGGGAACTAGATTTAGGAAAATTTAGATTAGAGAACATAACGATATGGTAGAATTTGTGGATAAATGTAGGGGAAGACCATTGAATTTTGATAAAGTAGATATTATGTGGATATTTCTAATAATACATTCATGTCTAGGTACTATAATTGGATGTGGTTCTTCCTCATATGTACCTAGAAGTTACAATTCTGACAAGGTGCATCGATCCCGACTTAGTGTAACATTATACATGACAATGGGACTTACTATGCACCTTGTTTGAAACTCATGGGAGTATACTTAGGATAATTTCTTTCCAAATAATACATTGCGAAGGACATGAACATATCATTAATATAAATAACCTAGGATAAAATTTTGGTTTTTAGAAAGAAAATATGGTGTCATGATTTAAAAATCCCTGAAATAATATTATGGATGAACTATAGAACAAGTAAGGATATATGTGAAAGTAAATTGACGACGAATTTATGTGTTGGGGTTTTATAAAAAACACGAGTTAAAAGGAAATTAATGGATTAACATTATTTAGAGAATTTCCATCATAATTATTTTGGAATTTATATTATTTTGGTTTTAGATAAGGGCTATATGAATTCTCAGTGACAACCAATCAAATCTAGAATTTCCAACGAATATGGACCCATGGCTGAATGATGAAAAGTATTTGAAACCAAGCATTGTCCTACGTAATAAATGGGTTAATATGTTATTGTTTTTAGTTGAATAATTTTATTAATATATAAAAATGATATTATAGTAGTATTAATTTTTAGGTATAGAGATTAATGTCTTTATTATATTAGTTTTATAAATAGTTAGAGAAAGTCACTTTTTTGGGCCTTAAAATCCGTTAAATTTTTTTTTTAGTGATTCATGAATCAAAGTCACTTTTTTGATATCCAATCCTTGAAATAAGGGTTAAATTATAATTTGATCAAATCATAACAAAAATATGTAACTGTTCACATGAAATAAAAATGGTTCATATAAGTAAATTTCCTTATATCATTAAGTAGTATAATAATTACCCAAAAATATGAAACTAACTTATATTTTTTCCCTTTTACCTTACTTTTTTTGAACCGATAGTCTACCAAATAATCATATATTTATGTATTCGAGGTCCTAAAATTTTTATTGAGCATTCAATTGTATGTGATTTAAGGACATAATAACAAAAAATTAATATTTATGTTTTCCCTCAATGTTTGTATCATTATTTCCACTAATTTTTTCAACATAGAGACCTAGTTACATATTAGTCCACGTAACCATTTTACTTCACAATGTCTCCTTTATTGATGACTTTTATTAAAATTTCACATTATTTGGGATTTAAAACATAGGGAATATTAAAAAATAAAACACAAATATAGATTTTAAATTGTGTTGAAGCAATTTATACAAGGTGGTGAGAATATAACTTATTAAACATATAAATTAGGAACATTTTATTCAAGAGCGACTGTAACAAGCAACACAATGTATGTAAGGGAATATAAAATATAGATATTTTTTAATATATTTACTATTTTAAAATAATAATAAATATTATATAACATGAAATGAGCGATAAATAGGGTTATCATGTAAAAAATGTAACAATAAGCTTCATCAATGGCTAAGGTTACACACAAGACTGATTTTTACTAAATAATATTATATTATTTGAATATTAGAAATTAATATTATAAGAAACAAACTGGTTGTTATGAATATTGTTATATAAAACAATTAAAATAAATTTTTACACAATTATGAAAGGAATTCATTGGTTACAAATTAATTATAAATGAATATAAAAAAAATTCATATAAAAATAATATTCACATAGAAAAATTTTTTTGTGATCACAGAGATGTTTTATCATAAAAAATTAAACTATTTATAACTAATTAGTAATATTAGTTTAATATATGTATATTATATATTAAATATACTATTTTAAATATTAATCAAATATATTTTATAATCATTAGATACGAAAAAATCCAATTTTACAAAAAAACCCAATATTTTAATAAAATAAGTTTTGTCACATTTTGATGGAAAACCTTTTCTAAATTCGATTTTTGGGAATTTTATCTATTATATATGACAAAATAAACATCATCATTCATTAAAACAACATATAATTTTATTAGGATGATTGTTTGGTATTTTTCAGTGATGTTTTGTTTTTTATTGAATTTGTAAAAAAATACTAAATTCTAGTTCAAAAAAAATTCATCTAAGTTAGTTATAATGTTTAATTACATAATGAATTGGATTTTAATTTTAACTATAAAGTATTTATTTCAATTATTCTAATTTAATCAATTTTAATTATTTTCACATTTAAATTTATAAAAAACCCAAGAAAAACATTTAGATTTTTTTCTTTAAAAACCCTCAATGTTGTCATATCTATGGGATTAAATTTAATTTTCTTTCTATGATATCTGTCATTAGAATTTTGAAAAAACTGAATTCATATTGGGAATCATAATAATTTATAATATCTTATATATTCAAATTATTTATTTTATAAAATATTTGGGATAATAACTAAAATTAATTACAATGACTTATTAAAAATTATTCGTAATAAAGGACAAACCTCAATATTAAGATCCCAATTAACCTATATATTTTTATAGGATCCGTGGTATGGATATATATAGATACTATACTCAATTTTCACTAATTTAGACCATTATGGGATCCACTTTCAATGTACAAAATGTTTATGGAATTCGATTGTATTAATATTACAAGAGTTCCACTCCTCCTACACTATAAAGTGGCCTCCTCTCAATCAATTCCTCGCATATCTTAAGAAACCTTTTCCTTACCGTGATCACAAAAATAGATTATAAAAATACCTCCACTCATCCTAGTATCCTCCCCTTCAAAATAAATCTTCCCAATGAATCACATTGGTTCAATCCAAAAGGAGTTACTATATTAAGAGGTAATAAAATTAATTAATATTTTTAGTTTTATTTCAATTATCCATTCCCTAAAGTCTTTTTATTACATTATTTTAAAAAAAATTATCATAAATATAATATGATACTTTTATTTTATGTATTAGGTATACACATACACACACATCCCTATAAAGGGTAACAAACATATTGTATATATGTATGAAGAACTACTACCCAACAAAAATACGATTATTTATTTACTCATTTAACACCTCTCATGGAGGAAATTTTGATGGAAACTACATATATATAGTTTATATATGATAGTTTTACAATATTTATACTTATTTAATTATTTTATAATATATATAAATATATATGAACACCATTTTGTGGGAATACGATAAAATAATTTTTAGATGTGTGGAATAACACCCCCTCCAAGTGATGTGATTCATTCACATTACGCATTGAATATATAAAATATGGTCTAATTACAAATATTTCACATAAAAAACCTATATATGATATTATGTAAATAATTACATTTATTTAAATACAATATATATAAATTTCATTATTGCCCATTCACTCACTTACGAAGTGATAACATCGTTCGTGGACGTGTGGACTACCTCATCCCCAACATGATATGATCCAGTTTACATTACATGAATTATATATATAAGTATATATGATTATTTAACATGGTATTTATGATATTATTATCATTATTAAAATATATAATTTTAATTTCCTTCTTTCCAATATACCCCTTAAAAAATGTGAACGTTACTAATGCATACGTACGACCTTCCATCTCCATGATTGTAATGTTTGTTAAACTTTCATAATGATATTTAATTATTTGTTTTAAAAGTGTAATTGATTTATAAATATAATAATTATTTCAAGATATTATTTTGGATAAGTTTATGTAACATCCCCTTTGACCATAGCTGATATACCATTGTTTTTTTTGACACATAAATTGAATTTGGTCAAAACACATAATTTAAATTTAATTGATAAATAATTTTATACAATGTGGTTATAAGTTAAATAAATTTTATGAAAATGATTAATATTATTACCACAAAATTAACTAATTAAAACCAATTTTTTATCGAGTAATATCAAAATACATTTGCCAGATCAGACACAAGATAATAGAATTCTTCTCAATTTACATTCCCTTGAAACTTATTTATTTATTCCAATAGTTTGTTCTATATGGTGTATACAATTCCCTTTGATATGTTATATGATGAATATCATTTTTATCATGATATTGTAAGATTAATTAATTGACATTACTTCATGTTGATTATAATACAAATGTTTTAAAGTGTTGTGGGAAATATTGGAGTATATAAAGATTATTCTACTCAATATTTTTTTAATGATTACCTTCATAATCTCACTTAATTATCTGATTGTCAATTCTCTCATGAAAAAATAACATTATTTTTGTTCTCTATATTTATTATATATATGATAAACATACTTCTACTTTTCTATATAATTTAAAGATTCTTTAATTATTCATGATATTCTGAGTTTCAATTTGAATCATTTAATTTATGGTGATTTTATTTAAAAGTTAAAATGTGGAAAAAAGATTTCATAACATATTTCCTTTTTCATTTGGTTATAATAATGACTTGTTGTGGTTAATATTCAATTATTATGTGTATAATGAATTTTAATATCTATTAATTTATTTCAACTTCCTTAATTATATTTATAGTTGATACACATAATATATTAATTGATTTATTCCCTCATAAGTGGTATAGTCTTTTTAAGGGTTTTACTTCACAATATACTTTTATTTGTGTTGTTTTTACACTATAATTTACATTTTGGGAAACTATTTTATTGTTGTCCAATAAACCCATTATTTTGTTCTCTTATGGTTATTTATGACTTGTATAATGTAATAGCACCAATTATTACTCATTGGTAGAAAAAATGTTTTATAAAATATTTTAAAAAAACCAGAATTCATTTCTCTCATTAGTGGGAGAACCTATATCCTTATAAAAACCCATTTTTCTAACATGGTTTAGAAAATTAATTTTTATACTTATTTATTTACCAGTGTTTGTGAATAAATATTATTGTATCATTTTAAGCAAGGAAAGTTTCTATACATTTTACCATGAAAAGGGAATGTTATTTTTTCCTCATACGAAATGTAAAAATTTAATTTCCATTATTTAGTAGATGTTTCCATTTTATTTTTAAAAGGTTACTTTTTAATAAAAAAAAATTCAAAACATAGTTGAAATGATATTTTTCTTAAAAAGAAAATGATATTTAACTGAATAGTTTTTTAAAAGACATTTTTATTGTATTTCTATCCATAAAGGAAAAACCCCCATCATTATACTTAATATGGGATATATTAAATTGATGCCATCATTATTCTTCCATTGGATTGTTTACAATTTGTTTATCCAAGGATAATTTTCAAATTCACTTCCTTGATTAATTTGTTATTCCCCTTGAAATAGTCAATCTGTTGTGATCATTGAAAAATTAGTTTCTCATAAATTATCTATTTTATTTATCTAGGATATTAATATTTTCTAAAATGCATACAATTGTAAATATGGTGTCTACTTTAATATTTATTTAATTATTTTTCAAAATATTTAAAAAAATTTATTTTTTATTTAATACAGATATATGATAAGTCATATTATTTATTTTTACTATTCTATATGATAAATTAATTGTACATGAAATGGTTGGTGTGTACTATAAATTATATAGACCCTCAAGGCATCGTTGGGTATTTTGAGAGTCATTAGTTGTCAATATTAAAATGGTTTATATTTGTTGTTTTAAAAAATATTGTGAATGGTCTTGGTGGTATAGGTTTTCATGTACCTCAGAAATGACATCCATTAATAATGAATTTCACTCATTTATTTTCATTTATTATTCATAAATGTGATTTTTTTTTGAAATATGTACAGATATATTTCATTTTATGTATAATGATTATATAACATGTGTTTCAGTTTCCTACTATGTCATGTTTTCCCCATTCTAATTCTTTTAAGGGACTGTTTTTTTATTTACCTCACCGAATTTTTGATTGGATTACATTTCATCATATTTATTACATGGAATGTGTGTTCTGGTATTTACATATCCACGTTGATTTAATCTTATTGATTCATTGTTTGTGATTCTATATTTTACCCTTACAGAGTATTTTAGATCACCCTTATTATTTTTCCATTCCCTAAGAATCTATAATGTATTTTATGAAATATATTCAAGGATATAATAGATGAAATATTATTATCCTCATTATTTAGTTATAAAACATTATGGCATAATTATTGTATTAATTTTTAATAAAATATGTATGTATGTATCTAGATTAAAAAGTCTAATAAACTATACATTTTTTATGATTTTATTACTTTTAATCATGGTAATTTAATTGATTTCAATCACAGTATCTGGGAATTTTTGGGTTTTGTCACTACAATTTTAAAAAAAAATTTACTTTCTAGGGAATATAAAAACTATAATTTATTGTTTTCTATACATTTTATGATTTCATAGATATTCAATAATGATTAAATAGTGAATATAACTCAATAAACATCCAAAATTAGGTTATTTTATTAATATATTTTCTTTTCCTGAATTAAAATGAATTTTACATCTTTTAAATAACCTTCCATAACCTCAAATAGAAATTAATGTTTTAAAAAAAATATTTTGTGGGAATAATATTTGTCACAATCTAGATTTATTGAAAAATATTATGTTTGGATCTAAAAAAAATATGAAAATAGACACATTCTTATGATCATATATCATGATATAAAATTATGGGTAATCTAGTGGTTTTCCATTTTCCAAAACCTATATTTCCAAGGCCAATTTATAAAAATTAGTAATCAAAAAATGCACGTATTCTGTATATACCCACCTCTCAACCCCATTTCATTCACTAACAGTCCATTGGGATTTATTTTACCATCATTTTCCTTATCTGTTTCATTTACATGTTGTTTATATGGTTCTAAAGAACATTCATTTTGTTTTAAAAAAATTCTTTCAAGGTACGGTATTCTATTCCTATCCCTTTTAATCCAATAACAACCTTTGAAGTTTGTCTTATTATTTGAAGGTTATTATATAATCATTCCCATATGATCATTTATTTAATATCCAAAAATATTTCAAATAACATTATTGTTTTATTCTCACTCATTTATTATTTTTCATAAACTACATTGTATATTTTTAATGCTTTCACATTCAATGTTTTATTTCCCATTCCTATATTTTTATGTTGTGAATACCCAACCATAGTTATATTCAAGGGTATTCATATAAATATATTTGTATATCATTTCTTATTGATTACCATATATTAAATACACACTCCATTATCATTGGTTAAAATAGGTGAAATATTCATGTATATAAAAAAAATCGAATATAATGATTTTTTGTGAAACCCATTAATTATAATTCATGTGTAATGGATTCAAGTATTATTATGAAGAAAAAATAAAAAATATATTTATTCATATCTCAAATATATATATTATGAACCTAATCATCCAAATATATTAGGAATAATTATCATTATTCTTCAATTATTTTATGTTTATTTTAAAAAAACATGAAATAATATGTGTAAATGTATTGGGTAACTATTGTTGGAATCAAAGAAAAGGTTCAGTTAAACATTATAAAATTAGAAGATAAATCATTAGTGGGAACCCTATGTATATTTTTCAGGATACAACTATGAATAAATAATTTTTTTTGTAATTTTGGGGATGTATAAAGAGAGTGTATTTTAAAAAAAAATCCATGTATGAATATTACAAGAGGTTGATACTTTGGAAAAGTTGAACCATGTTGTAAAATGTCCTAAAAGGGTTAATTTATATGGAAACAGTCATCCTCGAGTGGATGAAGATGGTTTTTTCTGCACATTTGGTTTGACACATCTATGGAATATGTTATTTAAATTTATAGACTCTTTATGAACCATTATGAAGGAATTAAATATATGATAAGAATAGATGACCAAGATTAAACCTAATGTGTCATGGGTTTATAATTTTAGGGTTGATCATAATTTTAATTTATTAAATAACTCTTTTTGGGTTTTATATTATGGATTCCAAAGATGACTGAGTTTTAATGGATAAATTTACACTACTAGAACCACTGGGTTTAATATTAGTTTTCAAAAAATAATTATTTATGGAAGAATTAGTTTATATTTTATGTAAATAATATAAATGGTGTTTTTACTATATATGGATTATCCTAAAATTGATTATAAGGTAATTACTATCAATTAAGATTATATGATTATATGGAATAAAAACATACTATATAAAATACTATAGTTTTTTATAAATGATTTGGTGAATACATTTGTTTGGAAGATGTTAATAATATTTTTTGAAAACATTATAGATAGTATTTGAATATAGTTTTAGAAAATGGACAACCCATATGTGGGGAAACGATGCACCATATCCGATAAGGCTGTAAGGCTTGATCCCGTAATAGAATTCTAACAAGGGTGTTGTAACTACCACTTTCCCATGAAAAGTACACGTTACTGTCAAATTATTTTTACATAATTGATTTTGTGGAAAACATTTAATTTTATTTTAATAATGATATTTTGGGATCATTTCTATTGTAATTTTTAGGATGTTGATACAAATAATGATACATTTCAAAATATCCTATTAGGTTGAGATATATATAACATTTAGGTTTTTAGATATTATTTGGGAACATTTTTGTAATGATTTATAGATGAATGTTGAAGGGAATGAGATGTCCCATGAGTTTAACTATAAAGCCCTAGCCTTAAACATTACTTAATATTGAGTTATTACAAGATTACACATTGAGGATCTTTTCAGGATTAGAGTTTTAGAGAATTAGATCATAAAAAAAGCTTTACATTCCACATCTAAACAAAGTAGATACATAAAAGATAATATTAATTTTTCCCATCAACAGAAACAAATTTAAAATTAAACATGGATTCATCCTTTACCCTTCCTTGACACTATCATCATATCATGTGCCTTTCCCATGACATGTGAAAAACATTTCAAAAACATGGGATGAGCATTAAAAGCTCAGTAAGGGATATAAAAATATGTAAAGGAAACATGAGTACATATATACATAAGAATGAAATCATATGTTACCCATAAAACATAAGCACTTTAACATACCTCATCAAATCATGAATAAATCATAGAAATCATAAGAAATAAAGGTAACTTGAGGCATTCATAACATTCTTACATAGGGAGTAACCCTCTTGGTTAAGTTTGGAATACACATCATAGTATATTCCCTAAATCTCTTCAGAGAAACCTCAATGTTTAACCCCTTCATGTTACCCAATGCATTGGAGAGCTATATCTGGCTCACCCTTCCTTAGTTTATCATGGAACCACCCGTCATCATAAACAATGCCCAAGAACCATAACACAATCGTATCACATAAAAATGCATAAAGGAAACATAACATTTCCACTTTTCAATCACACGATATCAATACAATGCATTGATATAAAAACATTATGAAAACCATTTTCAATACCAAAATAAAAGAAAATTAAAACATGGTATTTATTTTTTATTAAAAATGGTATGGCTTGTAGAGGAAGCCGAAACACAAATAATGGTCATGGCGGCGGAGAAGTCATTATCGTCGCATATGTACGACCAAAAAATTTCCTTTTTTCATTTATTAAAATTATTCCTATAAAAAATATTCCTTTTTTATAAATGTAATAGTAAAAGGGGTTTAAACAACGAATAAAAGAAGGTTGTGTATAAAACAAAATCTGCCTCAATGAAAGGATATTGAGACGAAGTCCCATACCTCGGGTCCGACTTGACTCGATCATTCTTTAACCTCCTGAATAATAAAATTTATTTAATTTCTACTTGCTTAAGAACCTTTTTCCAGTTCATTATTCCTTTTATAACACTTATTACCATGTCATGAACACTACGTAATTATTTAAGTTAATAACGGTCGTTTTAATGTTCATCGGTACTTGAGTCAAAAATAAACTCTTTATAATTACAAGTTGTTCATTATCCATTATATACATAGTTATACTCATGATGTAGATATCATATATATCATATATATCCAGTATATACATGCATTTATAATATTACATAACGTTTAGAGGTAAGAAATGAAACACACCGTTCATGGAGACGGTAAGCCGTATGTACGCATGAACGCTACTACCATTTCTATTTCATATTTAATGGAATTATAACATAATGAAACATAATAGTATTATAATTCCATTATTGTATCATATATAATATCATTCAATAAATCCTTTATACGTACCACATATGGTATTAACGAATCAAATCACTTTGAGGGGGTGGTAGTCCGCACTTCCTAAAATGAAGATATCCCATTTACCCATAATGGAAACCATAAAGGTATGTCATAAATGAAAAATAAATAAGATTAAGTAAAACATAAACGTATTATTTATCATATATAAATTTTGTGACATCTTAATGTCTACCTTTGAAAGTGTTATATGAGTGTTGAACAATCATTGTTTTGTGAGGCAGAAAATCTCCATCCACAGAAACAGTATGTTCTTTAACCATTAGATGTAGGTGTATGTATGTGTAGCTAGAATAATTATTATAAAACAAATCCTAGTATATGGAAGATACTAGTGTTGTTACAAAATAAATGAATAAAAAGTGTTTATGGGGTTGTAGAAGAAAAATAAAACATTATAACACAAGAGAAGACACTATCCTTAAATCGGGTAACTCTTTTTGATTTGATCTAAAAGGCTTCCCTGGGAAGACTTCTGCCTAAATTGAGACTTCTAGGAGTAATAGATGGATGTAGAGAGAGAAAATGAGTAGGGTTTGTCTGAGCCAAAGGCTTGAGAGGTGTGGGTTAGGAGGTAAAGTTGGGGGCCATTTATAAGAGGAGAGGAGGGGCACTCTTGGAATGTTAAGAAAAGATACTTTGTTATAAAATGATTTTCTGATAAAAAAGGTCCCAAAATTATAAATTTCAAGGATAATGTGATAAGGGTTAGAAATCGACCCATACAATTGGTTTTTGACAAGTGTAGACCTTATATTTTACATTATATTTTCATTTTATTTAAATCGTTATATAATGTGTCATCGATGCATCATCATAGTTTCATAAATAATTTAATTTATTAAATGTCTAAAAATTATAAAAAAATATCATGATGTAGAAAATATATTTATATTTTCAATGAATATTATTAGTCAAAAATCTTACTTTTATAACCACAAATTAAAAATTGTTTTAGTAAAACAACAAATGTTTGTGTCATTTTTACTTTTACTTTAAATAAAAGGCATTGATGTCTTTATCTTACCCATGTGGCTACATTGAGTCCCACAAATCGACCCATGGGTTTTATTGGTTGGCCATGACACATCCAATAAGTATAGGACATGTGTCTAGGTAATTTCATATTATTAAAGCAGTATTTTTACCTTAAATTACACTAATTACCTCTAATCGTGATTAATAAACTTAAAAGTTACTATTCACTGAAAAATTATTTTCATCCCATTGAACCAAATTTTACTTCATAATGACAACCATGTATGTCGGATTTTTGAAATTGAAAACACAGAGGTGTTAAAATTTCATTTAAACGAAAAAAACTATTTTTTAAGTACCACTTAGTGGATTCACTATTCATTAAAAATTGATGTTTTTCAGAAAAATACAAAAACTTCCCCTTAAGCTATATTTGATATTCCAAATTCAAAAATTATTTCCATTTTACAGAATTCAAATCATATAAGTTTCATTAATTTATTTAGTAATTAATTCCTGTTATCATGCCAAAGAGCGTGTTTTTATGAAATAATAAGTATCAAAAGATTGACACCAGTTTAAGTCCAATTTCAAAGTGAAATTAATTCAACGACCACTATTGGATAAAATGGTAAAAATATATTCTAATTTAACTTTAAAACTAATTAAAAAGTTAATCTAATCATATAAATATGTTAGATTAAAAATAGGTTTTGAATTAAAATACAACATTTTTTACTATTCATAAAAAAATGAATTTTATCGGAAAAATACAAAACATTTACCCCAAGTAAATAGAAATGTCACAATTATAAAGAATAAGTTTATTTCGACAAATAGAGATTATAAAATTGTCAAAAGTTTGATTTAAAAATGCTTTTCCATCAAAAGGCAGTAAAACAATCTTTTTAAAATAATAGTGTATTCCATGCTTAAGATTGGATTTATTCTCATTTTAAGCCTCTAAAACACTATATAATTAATTAATAGACATAGATAAAAAAATATCTATTATTCATTACTTAATTGGGATGTTAAATACTTCCCCCCTTTTGCAAATTGCGTCCCCGTAATTTATTTACTAATCGAATAAGTTGGTGTATTTAGCCCTCATTGCGTTTTCAGATTTCCATGTTACCTCTTCAATCTAGTGGTTTTTTCAAAAAACCTTTACTTGATAAATCAACTTTTTCTGTAACACTTGCTCCCTATGGTAAAGAATCTGTACCGGTTGTTCCTCATAAGATAGTTTCTCTTCCAGCTGAACTACCTCTATACTCAAAACATGAGATGGATCTGGAATATATTTTATCAACATAGAAACATGAAAAACATTGTGTACCTAAGATAAAATCGGAGTTAAAGCCACTTGGTAAGCAACTGATCCAACTCTCTCCAGAATTTCATACGGTCCAATGAACCTTGGACTCAGCTTTCCTTTCTTACCAAATTTCATCACACTTTTCCATGGTGAGACTTTGAGAAAAACATGATCACCTACCTCAAAAGAGAGATCCTTCCTCCTGTTGTTCACATAACTCTTCTGCCTGCTCTGAGCTGCTCTCATGTGTTTATGTATCAGCTGAACTTTTCCTGCCAACTCTTCTACCAATTCTGGTCCAATCAGATTCCTTTCACCCACTTCATCCCAGAAAGATGGAGTTCGACACTACTTCCCATATAACGCCTCTAACGGTGCCATCTGTATACAGGAATGAAAACTGTTATTATATGAAAACTCAACCAAAGAAAGATGTTGGTCCCAATTTCCCTAATAATCCATCGACCAGGAATATAGAATATCTTAAAATGTATGAATTGTTCATTCTAATTTCCCATCTGATTGGGGATGAAATGATGTACTAAAATTTAATTCAGTACCGAAAGACTTCTGAAGGTCTTTCTAAAAGTTAAAAATGAACCGGGGATCACGATCAGATACAATGGAGAGATGAAATCCATGTAACTTGACTATCTCTTTAAGATACAAACGGGAAAGTTGATCTATGGAAAAATTATCCTGTATAGCAAGGAAATGAGAAGATTTAGTCAAGCGATCATCAGTAACCCAGATTACATTATTACCTCGAGGTGTCTTCGACAATCCCACAATGAAGTCCATGGATATATTTTCCCATTTACATTCTGGTACTGGTAAAGGCTGAATCATCCCTTTCGGTAACTACCTCTCTGCTTTAACCTGTTGACAAGTCAAACACTTCACAATAAAATCAGTAATATCTCTTTTCATTCCATCCCACCAGTAATACTCCTGTAGATCTATGGACATTTTAGTACTGCTAGGATGAACTAAAAACGGAGAACTATTAGCTTCACATAACAACTCTCTCTTCAACTATTAATCAAAAGGCACACATAATCTCTTCCCAAATCTCAAAACACAATCATTATCAATGATGAATTCAGGAAACTTACCCTTCTGAACCAGATATACCTTTTTCTGCAACTCGTAGTCTTGCTTCTGTGATTACTTAATTCTATCTGATAAAGAATATTTCACAGATACCTGAAATAAAACAGAAGAACATCCTACAACAAAAACTTCTATGCCAAATTTCATCAAATCCTTAACCAAAGGGTCACGTTCCAAACACAACATTGCTATTGAAGCATTACTTTTTCGACTCAAAGCATCAGCAACTTTATTTTCTTTTCCAGTATGGTAATAAATTGTAAAATAACAATCCTTGATTAATTCTAGCCATCTCCTCTGTCTCATGTTCAATTATTTCCGATTGAATATATACTTTAAACTTTTGTGATTGGTATATATTTCACACATTAATCCATACAAATGATGCCATGAAGTGTTTAAAGCGAAAACAACAGCAGCAAATTCCAAATCATGTGTAGGTTAATTTACCTCATGAGTTTTCAATTGATGTGAAGAATAAGGAATTACCAGATCATTCTACATTAGTACACAACCATGTCCTTTCAATGAATCATCGCTGTAGATAACAAACTCACCATTCCTGGAAGGTAGAGCCGAAACTGGAGAATTCACCAATCTTCTTTTCAGTTCTTGAAATCAATCATCACATTATTTTGTCCAGATAAACTTAACAACCTTCCGAGTTAGCTTAGTCATTGGACTAGATAACTATGAAAAATTTATAACAATCCTTTGGTAATAGCCTTCCAAAACAATGAAACTACGAATCTCTGTTACATTTGTGGGTCTTGGCCATTCTTCAACAACCTTTGTTTTTGCAGGATCAATGGTTATCCCATATTTAGAAACAACGTGACCAAGGAAATACATTTTTCACAACCAAAACTCACACTTGCTGAATTTCCCATACAATTTCTTTTCTTTTAAGGTTTGAAAAATAACCCTTAAATGTCTTTCATTCTCCTCTTTACTTTTAGAAAAAACTAAAATATAATCAATGAAAACAACCAAAAAAATTTCCAAGAACTCATGGAAAATTCTATTCATTAAGTCCATGAATATAGCAGGTGCATTGGTTATCCCAAAAGGCATTACTAAAAATTTGTAATGGCCATATCTTGTACGAAACGCGGTCTTCGGAAGATCTGATTCCTTTACCTTCAGCTGACTATACCCCTATCTCAGGTCAATCTTTGAAAAATACTGAGCTCTATGGAGCTGATACAACTTCATTTGATGGCCCGACATCTTATGAAGTAGTTTCAAAGGATTTCACCACCCCTTTCAGCTTGTAGTCTAACAGCTTCCCATCACTCATGCTCTTTGTCGGACACTCGTTTGCATAGTGACCCATTTCATTGCACTTAAAACATTTCACTAACTGTAAATGAAATTTGGACTTACCATCACCTTGATCTTTTTCAGTGCAATCACGAGCCTTATGTCCCATCTTACAACATTGGTAGCACTTTCTAGAATTCAGAAGACATTCCACATCATGCCTTTTACCACATTTATCACAAACTGGAAACTTAGTTTTCTTACCATGAGACCTTTTTGAAGAATTCATTCCTTTCTCCTACCACCTCGATCTCTTCTTCTGTTGGTTGTTATAGAACACTTGATCATCGGAAAACTCCATTTCCACCTTCTCATCACATCGAACAATCTTTTCATAACATTTCAACTCACAACAAGCCAATTCGCTTAGATATTTTTGGCTTTAATCCTGAGTAAAAACGATTGATTTTACTATCACGGTCTCAGATAAAATATGAGGAATACCTTTCCAATCGAGTGAACCTCTCTTCATAGGTTGCCACTGAGTTTTACTGTTTCCTCAATTCCATGAATTGTTTTTCCATCCTATGTCGAACAGCCTTAGGAAAATACTTCTCAAGAAACATATGTTTGAATTCATCCAAGTCGAGAGCATCAATCTCATCAGCGTCCCTGAAATTTTTAACCATTGACCACCACTGATCTGCTTCACCCTCTAAACGATAAATAGAATGACTAACCTTTTGATTGTCTGAACACCCCATAACATCGAAAATCTACTCCAGTGCTTTAATACTCCCTTCAGCTAGCACATGGTCAGATTATCCTTTGAATGATGGGGGATGTTGCCTCATGAAATGTTCCACCACTGACATGTTCCTCTGCGGTTGATCTGGATGATCTCGTTCTTGGATACCACCCCCATTTATCGCTTGAGTCAACTGCGCCATTACTACAAAAAACTGTTCAGTTCCAATTCCGACCATCTCAGGATGTTGATTCAGAAGGTTATTTCCTTATTCATTCCTTCCTAGCACTGCTTCCCTGTTTCCTTTATGGAAAACAATTCTGAACAAACATGTCTTAAATGAATCAACATGGTAATCTTCAAATGCTATATCATTTCAATTTGACCATAAAAGAAATATTTTTGGATAATCATTTAATAGAATTCTAACTTCTAAAGTTATCTAAACTGACCTCTGATATCGACTATAAGGCTCCAGCCTTAAACATTAATTAATCTTGAGTTATTACAAGATTACACATTGAAGTTCTTTTCAGGTTTAGAGTTTTAGATAATTAAAACATAAAACATGCATTACATTCCACATTTAAACAATGTGGATACATAAAAGATAGTATTCATTTTTCCCATCAACGGAAACATATTTAAAATAAAACATGGATTCTTTATTGACACTTACTTGACACTATCATCATATCATATACCTTTCCCTTGACCTGTGAAAAACATTTCAAAAACATGGGATGAGCATAAAAAGCTCAGTAAGGGATATAAAAATATGTAAAGGAAACATGAGTACATATATACATAAGAATGAAATCATTCGTTACCCATAAAACATACGAACTTTAACATACCTCATCAAATCATGAATAAATCATAGAAATCATAAGACATAAAGGTAACTTGAGGCATTCATAACATTCTTACGTAGGGAGTAACCCTCTTGGTTACATTTGGAATACCCATCATAGTATATTCCATAAATCTCTTTGGAGAAACCTCAACATTTAACCCCTTCACGTTACCCAATTCATTGAAGAGCTATATTGGGATCACCCACCCTTAGTTTATCACGGAACCCCCCATCTTCATAAACAATTCCCAAGAACCATAACATAATCGTATCAAATGAAAATGAATAAAGGAAACATAACATTTCCACTTTTCAATCATAAGATATCAATACAACGCATTGATATAATAACATTATGAAAACCATTTTCAATACCAAAATAAAAGAAAGGTAAAATATGTTATTTATTTTCCTTTTAGAAAAATGTATGGCTTGTAGAGGAAGCCGAAACTCAAATAATGGTCATGGCGGCGGAGAAGTCATTGTCGCCTCATACGTACGACAAAAACATTCCCTTTTGTCCTTTAGTAAAACACTTCGTATAAAAAAATTCCATTTTTATAAACGTAAAAGTTAAAGGGTTTTATACACCGTATAAAAGAAGGTTGTGTATAAAACAAAATATGCCTCAATGAAAGGAGATTGAGATGAAGTCCCATACCTCGGGTCTGACTTGACTCGATCATTCTTTAACCTCCTGAATAATAAACTTGAGTTAATTTCTACTTTCTTAAGAAACTTTTTCATGTTCATTATTCCTTTTATAGCACTTATTACCATGTAATTAACACTATGTAATTATTTATGTTAATAACGGTCGTTTTAACAATCATTGGCACTTGAGTCGAAAAGAAACTCTTTATAATTACAAGTTGTTCATGTATCCACTATATCCAGAGTTATAATCATGATTTAGATATCATATATATCATATATATCCAGTATATTCATGAATTTATAATATTACATAATGTTTAGAGGTAAGAAATGAAATACACCGTTCATGGAGACGGTAAGTCGTACGTACGCATGAACGCTACTTCCATTTATATTTAATATTTAATGGAATTAAAACATAATGATACATAATAGTATTACAATTCCAGTATTGTATCATATATAATATAATTCAATCTACCCTTTATACATACCACATATGGTATTAACAAATCAAGTCACTTTGAGGGGGCGGTAGTCCGCACATTCTAAAATGAAGATATCGTGTTTACCCATAATGGAAACCATAAAGGTATGACATAAGTAAAAAATTAAGAATCTTAAGTAAAACATAAAAATATTAAATATCATATATAAATGTAGTGACATCTTAATGGCCACCTTTGAAGGTGTTATATGAGTGTTGAACAATCATCGTTTCATGAGGCAGAAATTCGCCATCCACAGAAACAGTATGTTCTTTAACGATTATATGTAGGTGTGTGTAAGTGTAGCTTGAAAACATCTTATAACAACATCCTATTATATGTAATATTCTGGTGATTTTACAAAAGAAATGAATAAAAAAAGTTTAGGGGGTTGGAGAAGAAAAATAAAACATAAGAACACAAGAGAAGACACTACCTTTAAATCGGGTAACTCTTTTTAATTTGAGCTCAAAGGCTTCCTTGGGAAGACTTATGTCAAATGTGAGGCTTATAAGAGTAAGAGAGGGATGAGGACAGAGAAAATGAGTAGGGTTTGGCCGAGCCAAAGGCTTGAGATGTGTGGGTAAGGAGGTAGAGGTGGGGGCCTTTTATAAGAGGAGAGTAGGGGCACTTTTGGAGAGTTAAGAAAAGATACTTTGTTATAAAATGATTTTCGGAGAAAAAATGTCCCAAAATTATAAATTTCGAGGATAATGTGATAAGGGTTCGAAATCCACCCATCCAATAGGTTTTTGACAAGTGTAGGACTTTTATTTGACATTATATTTTCATTTTATTTAAATCATTAAATAATGAGGTTATCACTACATCATCGTGCTGTCATAAATAATACAATTTATATAATGACTAAAAATTATAAAACAATATCATGATGTTGAAAATCTTTTTATCTTTTCAATGATTATTTATAGTCAAAAATCTGACTTGTATAACTCCTTTTAAAAGTTGTTTTATTAAAACAACTCATGTTTGTGTTATTTTTACTTTCACTTTAAATAAAAGGCATTAATGTCATTATCTTACCCATGTGGCTCCATGGGGTCCCAAAAATCGACCTATGGGATGTTTCGGTCGGCCATGACACATACAATAATGGTAGCACATGTTTCTAGGTCATTTAATATTAATAAAACATTATTTTTACCTTAAATTACACTAATTACCTCTAATCGCGATTAATAAACTTAAAAGTTACTATTCACCAAAAAATTATTTTAATCCCATTGAACCACATTTTACTTCTTAATGACAACCTTTAGTGTTATATTATTGAAATTAAAAACACAGAGGTGGTAAAATTTCATTTAAATGAAAAAAAATTAGTTTTTTAAGTACCACATAGTGGTTTCACTATTCATCAAAAATTGATGTTTTTCAGAAAAATACCAAAACATCACCCTAAGCGATATTTGATATTCCGAATTCAAAAATGATGCCCATTTTAAAAAATTCATATCATATATGTTACATTAATTAATTTAATAATTAATTCCCGCTGTCATGAGAAATAGCGTGTTTTTTTGAAACAATAAGTATCAAAATATTGACACTAGTTTAAGTCCAATTTCAAAGTGAAATTAAAATCCGATGACCAATATTAGATTAAATGGTAAAAATATATTTTAATTTAACTTTAAAACAAATTAAAAAGATAATCTAATCATATAAATAAATTAGATTAAAAAGAGGTTATGAATTAAAATATAACATTTTCACTATTCATTAAAAAATGAACTTTATCGAAAAAATACCAAAAAATTACCCAAAGTAAATTTCAATGTCCCAATAATAGAGAATAAGTTTATTTCTACAAATAGAGCTTATAAAATTCTCAAAAGTTTTATTTAAAAATCGTTTTCCATCAAAAGGCAGTAAAACAATCATTTAAAAATATTAGTGTATTCCATGCTTACGATTGGATTTATTTTCATTTTAAGTCTATAAAACACAATTTAATTAATTAATAGACATAGATAAAAAAATAACTATTATTCATTTCTTACTTGGGATGTTATATTAACACCATCGAACATGCTGAGATTATTATGGTTATTTGGGATATATAGTTTTTTATTTCATGAATAATTTGTGTTAGCCTTTTTTATATAAATATAATATTCTTCAATTTTTGGGTAATATCAAACTATTTGGTAACCTTTTTTCTTCAATAATGATACACTAAATCGTCCGTTACACTTATATCGATCTTATTACTTGGTAAAAGTTAATTTCCATGCCTTAAGAATAAATAAATATCTTGGATATTAATTCATAATACTATGAGGTAAATTGGAAATTGACTTAATAACAATGATATGATGAAATTGTTTTTATGAAATGAAAATATATAAAGTATATTAGTTTTTTTTCTTTTTCTCTATCAATATACAAAAATAATCCCTAAAATCATGGAAAAGGATCCTAAAAATAATCTATCATATCACCTTCAAATCTAAATAATAATTTATATTTTAACTCTTTAAATATTTATGGTTTTGTTTTCATTAACATTATCATTATCATTACCATTATTTTGATCCATTGTCGACATCATCCTCTATAAAAAAGTTGTATTTTCTGAAATATTAATATTTTAACTTCTCACCAATATTCTCCTTCTTATAAAGGTAGTTATGTGTCAGTTAAGATCACAAATGTATTTCTATTTCTATCTTCTAAAAGGAATTTTTATTAACACTTTTTAAGGGGTATTGAATGTAACACCATGATATTTAGTATTCAACACTTTGTTTTATTGTATATACAACACACAACACTGAGATTAAATGAACCATGACATTTAGTTAAGATATTATTATCTAAACATGACTCTTATAAAATCAAAATTTAATATAGTTGTAATAATTTTACTAAAAAAAATTATGATATATTTACACGTAATTGAAGAAAATAATATATATTTATTTTAAATTTCATAGGAAATAAGAAATAAATGCTTCATAGAACCATTTATTTCAAAAACGAATTATATTTTTTAAGAGAAAATAGTAAAATGGGTTTTGGATATTTTTGAAATAATAATTTATAAAATAAAAATTATTTTTAAAATAGTAATATGTATAATAACATTGATTGAAAATGATAACATTATTCATGTGTATAGATGATTACCACCTCACAATGTGCGGTGATTAATTTCAAATTAACACATCCCATGGATGGTATATGTAAGTTTATTTAAATATATATTATTATATTTATGATATAAGTATAAATATGGTTAGATAAAATAACATTATATATATTTGTATAATGATTATTGAAAAATGGAAATGTTACATATGCGTGTGTATAACACACCATCACCACTATTGCGACATAGTTCATTTTTAATTACCATGTATGAAGGTTGATAATAAAAGTATAATAAATTGATAAAAATTAAAATTATATAACTGTTATTATTAATGAAATGATGTAAAAAATTATCTTTTTACCATGGTAAATATAGAAATGAAATTTTTAAATTTTGAATTGAGCATCCTCAAAACACCTAATATAGACATAATTGATTCTATAATTAAAGGCATAATTAAAATAAATGAATTAAATAGTTTACTAATAATGTATTAAATATAGAATGTTTTCATTATTAAAATAATTTATATATTCTTTTTATATAGGAGATAAAAGACATAAATGAAAAACTATAGACTTAAAGTAAGGGTTTGGTTGCAAAATATTCTTCAATGAAACAGATGTTCTTTTATACACAAAATTTCACATAAAGAGTCTCTATGCATCCACACTAGAGATTTAATCATGAATCCTCCAGAATTAATGAAATTTTATGTTATATTTAATTTACATCCTTAATAATAGTTATGATTTAAATGTTACTAAAGTAGTAAGGGTTTATGATTCAATCTCATTTTAATCATGATTATATATTATTGAAATTTTAGTTTTTTGAAATTTTATTATATTTTAAAAATAAAACACATTAATTATATTATAAATTTTTTATTCATAATTATTTAATGAAATATTTCCATTTTCCTTTCTTTTGTATATACTATTATTTAGTAAATGATTTCATGGAAACATGACTTTTTCTCTATTCAGTCAAAAATCCACTATCATATATATTTATGTAAAATTTAAAAGGTTTTAAAAATTATTTTAAATTATCAAAAGACTGAAAAATTTTAGTTTTAAAAATTTTAAATTTTTAAAAACATAATTGGAATAAAAATTAGCATTATTTCAAAGAAGTTACATTTTTCAAATGGAGTGACTGGAATGTTTTTAATATTTATATTACATATAATGATTTGTCCTTCATAATTAAAATTATTTTCATTGAATATTAATTTTTAATTCTCTAAGTTAATTTTCAAATAAATTTATTTCAATATAATTTGGTTCTTATTTATTTTTCAAAATTTAATTTTAAATTTTGATTGTTTATTTTTCTAAAAAATGGATTCTTCATATAGTATAAATATCCATCAATGAAAACAACCATATATGATATGGGTTTACTCTAAATTCTATAAATATGTATCTTGTAACGCCCCGACCCCAGTTACCGAGAGTCGGTGCATTATTGCATAACATTGGCAACATCACAAAAGATCATGTCTCGAAATCCTATTTGTTTAGTAGACTTGAAAACACTAGATACATTAATAAGTCTTACATTACATCATAATGTAAAACAAAACTAAAAAAACTTCTTGTATTCATATCCCCTCATACTATCTCTGCAGGTCATTCATAATATACTTTATCACATCCTGGAAAAATTAAAACATTGGAAGGGGTGAGCTCAGATGCTCAGTAAGGATAAAAATATAGCGAAAGCATTCATAAATAAAGATTAACATTTAAGGCAATGTATAAATAAAAGAAATTCCTTTTAAACTAGAACTTCATCATAATTTAGAAAAAATAAAATGAAATAATGCCATTTACTTTTTCACATGGATATTCTACTAGTCGAATAATCACAAGCAATATCAATAACCACTTTCATAATGATGGAATGCATAATGCCAGACTATCATAACCTCGTAGCCAAGGCCTCGTTCCAATAATACAAATAATATTTTCTAAAGGCCACATTCCAAGATATTAGTTTGTCTCATGAGACCTACCGATGCATCGAGGAGCTATAGTGGGCTCCACCTGTCACTTATTAAGTCCAATGCATTCCTCATATGAACAGGTTTAAACATATCATAAACCATAACATAATCGTATCACATAAAAGATGGATAAAGGAAACATAAAATCCCTACATTTCAATCACATGATATCAATAGAATACATTTATATAATAAAACCATTATCAAAAACCATTTTCAATACCAAAATAAAAGAAAATTAAAACTTGATATTTATTTTTCATTTAAAAAAAATATGGCTTGTAGAGGAATCCGAAACTCAAATAATGGTCACAGCGGTGGAGAAGTAGTTGTTGATGCATACGTACAAAAAAAATTACATTTTTTATTTTAGTAAAACGCTTCGTATAAAAATATTCCTTTTGAATAAACATAAATTTCAAAGGGGTTTATAAACCGTATAAAAGAAATTTGTGTATAAAACAAAATATGCCTCAATGAAAGGAGATTGAGAAGAAGTCCCTTAAAAAGATCATTTTTTATATAAATTAGATATATTATGTGTATTCAATATATTTACACATAAATAAAGTATAAATACAAGATAGGACATAATAATATCATGACATAATTTGAAAGAAGGATATTAACCCAATGAATGGAAATTGGGTTAGGAAGTTCCCTTACCTCGTGACTGACTTGACTCGATCGTTCATTAACCTCCTAAATAATAAACTACAATTAATTTTAACTTGCTTAAGAACCTTTTTCATGTTCATTATTCCTTATATATCACTTATTACCATGTTATGAACATTATGTAATTATTTAAGTTAATAACGGTCGTTTTGTCGATCTTTGGTACTTGAGTCAAAAATAAACTTCTTATAATTACAAGTTGTTCATGTGGTAAAATATCCATTATATCCAGAATTATATTCATGATGTATGTATCATATATATCATATATATCCAGTATATCAATGTATTTATAATATTACATAACATTTAGAGGTATGAAATGAAATGCATCGTTCATGGAGACGGTAAGCCGTACGTACGCATGAATGCTACTTTCATTTATATTTCGTAGTTAATGGAATGAAATCATAATGATATAAAGGTATAATATAATTACAGTATAATATCATATAAAATATCATTTACTCCATCCTTTATACATCCCATATATGGCATTAATGATTCAAATCACTTTGAGGGGGCGGTAGTCCGCACTTCCTAGAATAAAATTATCGCGTTTACCCATAATGGAAATCATAGAGGTATGACATAAATGAAAAATAAAGAAGAATAAGGAAAACATAAACATACTATATATCATATATAAAAATAGTTTCATCATAATGGCCACCATGATAGGTGTTAAAAGAAGATTGAACAATCATCTTTTCGTGAGGTAGTAATTCGCCACCCACAGAAACAGTATGTTTTTTAACCATTAGACGAAGGTGTGTGTAAGTGTAAATAAAATCCTTCTCATAAAAACATACTAGTATATTTTATATACTGGTGTTGTTACAATATAAATGAATAAAAAGAGTTTAAGGGGTTGGAGAAGCATATTAAAACAAAAGAGCATAAGATAAGACATTACCTTAAAATCGGGTAACTCCTTTTTATTTGAGACAAAGGCTTCCTTGGGAAGACTTCTACCCAAATTGAGGCTTCTATGAGTAATATAGTGAATATGAGAGAGAATTTGGGAGGAGTATGGACGAGCCAAATGGCTTGGAAGGTGAGAATAAGGTGGCAGAGGTGGGGGCATTTTATAAGAGGAGAGGATGGGCACTCTTGGAAAGTCATGAAATGTTACATTATTATGAAGTGCTTTTCAGATTTCAATGGTCCCACAATTATATATTTCTAGGATAAGGTGATAAGGTTTATAAATATACTCATCCAATATGTTTTTGACAAGTTTATGTCTTAGACATTATATTATCTTTTCATTTTATTTAAATCGTAAATTAATGAGGTAATCGCTGCATCATCATGGTGTCATAAAAAAATAAATTTATTTAATATCTAAAAATTATAAAAAAATTACCATGATGTAGGAAATATTTTTATCTTTCCTATTAATATTTATAGTCAAAACTGTAACATATATAACCCCATGTGATAATTGTTTTAGTAAAATAACACATGTTTGTGACCATTTTATTTTTACTTTAAATAAAAAGTTATTAATGTCATTTTCTTACCCAAGTGGCAGCATGGGGTACCCAAGTTTACCCATGGATTGTATTGGTCGGCCATGAATCACCCAATATGTTTAGGACAAGTGTAAAGGTAATATCATATTATTATAACATTATATTTACCTTAAGTTACACCAATTACCTTTTATCACGACTAATAGAACTTAAAAGTTACTATTCACACAAAATTATTTTAATACCATTGAACCAAATTTTACTTCCCAATGAAAATGATGTATGTTAGACTTTGTAAATTCAAATCACAAAGGTGACACAATATCATTTAAACGAAAAATTAGTTTTTTAACTACCACTTAGTGGTTTCACTATTCATCAAAAATCGAAGTATTTCAGAACAATACCAAAAATTCACCTTAAGATATATTTGATATTCCTAATTCAAAAATTATGTCTATTTTAAAAAATTGAAAACATATAGGTTGAATTAATTAATGTAATAATTAATTCCCTTTGTCACAATAAAGAGCGTGTTTTTAAGAAACAATATATATCAGAAGATTGACAATAGTTTATGTCCAATTTCATTGTGAAATTAATTCTAATGACAACCATTGGATAAAATTGTAAAAATATTTTCTTATTATAATTTAAAAACACTAAATTGTATAACTTGTCACTATAAATTATTTTGATTAAAAAGGATTTCTTTAAGTATTTTTCACTATTCATCAAAAATTGGATGTTCTCAAAAAAATACCAAAAATTAAACATATGCTAATTTTGATATTCCAAATCCAAAAATTAAGTCCATTTAGAAATATAAAAGTTATATAATGTCAATAAGTGGGTATTAGTATTCATAAAGTCTACTTTGATTGGTCGCGGTGTGTTAGAATCTCAAACTTATGTACATTTCAAGCAGTTGCATTTTTGAAAGAGAAGCGTATCATGGAAGCTTGGGGTGTTACATTCTACCCTCCTTCAATAAATTGCACACTCACAATTTGAAATTTTTCTTTGAAAATATAAGGTTGAAAATAGAAAATAACTTTGTGGAAAATAGTAAAATGAATTTTTTGATATTTTTGAAATATGATTTTATAAAATAAAATTTATTTTTCAAATAGTAATATGTATACTAAATTTGTGTGATATTTTTGTAATTTTCATAAAATATTGACTTTATAGTGAATAGTGATAAATACTAATTTTTTTTCAAAATATCATTTTTAAAAAACAAATTAATATAAACGTAAAATTATTACATTAATTTAAGTTCAAATTATATGGAAAATTATTTAGTAATAATATTTCAATTAGTTATATTTAAATCACATATATACTTGATTTTATTATAAATTAATTTTCATTCTCAAAAATCATATTATTAACTCTTCAAAAATAATAATGTTACTCTCTTTTAATTATTTAAGTAATCTATAATGAGGATTTTTTGGAATGAAATTTATATATTTTACATATTTTTTTATGAATAAATTTTAAAATAATGAATCTTAACATTTCAAATGTTAATGTAAAATCATATATTCCTTGAAAAATGAACATTTGGAAAACATGTTTTTTTATCACACATGCAGGTATTATTTTAAATTAAATTACTCTAATATTATCAATAAATATATTAAAATGGATTAAATATTTTAAATATTAATAAAGTAATAATAAATAAGAAATTCATGTTAATTTTTTGTCGAAATGAATAATAATAACTATAATAAAATGTTACCACGGTAAATAATAAAACTGGTTTTCTATGGGATAAAACTAAAAGGTAAATGGAAAAAAATTAAAACATGGTTATGTTTAATGGTATATATTATTATTTTCCTTATCTCTCTTAATTTTCTTTATTTTTTAGCTTATGGGGCACTTGGTTTCATAGTGACTTTCTATTATTTAATAGTTTCTAGTGATTACAATAATGCAACTCCTACTCCATTATTAAAGGGAACCCAACATCCCCTATATTACATACTTAAAAATAAATTGGATATTAATATAAATACCAAATTCCCTTACATAAATAAATTTAATTTATTATAACCCTGGATTTTTTTGTAAGGCTAATCTATGATGACATTTTCTATAGACCTAAAAAGGTGTTTTGATGAAGTTGTATCATTATTAACCAATAATAATTTTTTTTATTCTTACATCCACCTCCATAAAACCATTATAAAAAATGTTGATATAATAACTCAAATTCACCTCCAATTCAATCAAGTAGGAGAAGAAAACATTGTTTATTTGTACAGAGGACTATTTCCTCACAAGTCAATGTAACCCATTTTCCATCATTTCCTCTGATGGTTTATGATGATTATGGATATAATTTTTGTATATGATATTCATTAAATATTAATAATTTTATTAAATTAATATATCTTATACCTTCTTACCATAACATTGATTAACATTATTCTTGTGTATAGATGATTACCACCTCACAATGTGCGGTGATTAATTTCAAATTAACACATCCCATGGATGGTATATGTAATTTTATTTAAATATATACTATTATATTTATGATATATGTATAAATATGGTTAGATAAAATAACATTATATATATTTTTATAATGATTGTTGAAAAATAGAAATGTTACATATGCGTGTGTATAACATACCATCACCATGATTGTGACATAGTTCATTTTTAATTACCATGTATGAAGGGTGATAATAAAAGTATAATAAATTGATAAAAATTAAAATTATATAACTAGTGTTATTAATGAAATGATGTTAAAAATTATCTTTTTACCATTGTATATATGGAAATGAAATTTTTTAATTTTGAATTGAGCATCCTCAAAACAACTAATATAGACATAATTGATTCTGTAATTAAAGACATAATTAAAATAAATGAATTAAATAGTTTACTAATAATTTAGTAAATTTATAATGTTTTCATTATTTAAAACATTTATATATTATTATTATATAGTAGATAAAAGACATAAATGAAAAATAATATACTTGAGGTAAGGGTTTGGTGGAAAAATATTCTTCAATGAAACAGATGTTCTTTTATCCACCAAATTTCACATAAAGAGTGTCTATAAATCCACATTACAGATTTAATCATTAATTTTCAAGAATTAATTAAATTTTATGTTATATTTAATTTATGTCCTTCATAATAGTTATGATTTGAATGTTACTAAAGTAGTAAGGGTTTATGATTCGATCTCATTTTAATCGTGATTATATATTATGGAAATTTTAGTTTTTTTGAAATTTTATTATAATTTAAAAATAAAACACATTAATTAAATTATAAAATTTTTATTCATTATTATTTATTGAAATATTTCCATTTTCCTTTCTTTTGTATATACTATAATTTAGTAAATGATTTCATGGAAACAAGACTTTTTCTCTATTCAGTCAAAAATCCACTCTCTTCTCTATTTATGTATTACTTAAAATGTTTTAAAAATGTTTTTAAATTATCATATGACTGAAAATTTTTATTTTTAAAAATTTTAAATTTTTAAAAACATAATTGGAATAAATCATAGCATTATTTAAAAGGAGTTACATTTTTTACAATGGTGTGAATGGAATGTTTTTTATAATTGTATGACATATAATGATTTATCCATCATAATTAACAATATTTTCATTGAATATTATTTTTTAATTCTCTGAGATAATTTTTTAATAAATTTAATTCTATATAATTTTGTTCATTTTTAGTTTTCAAAATTAATTTTAAATTTTGATTGTTAATTTTTCTAAAAAATCTATACTCCTTATAGTATTAATATTCATCAATGAAAATAACATTAGATGATATGGGTTTACTCTAAATTCTATAAATATGTATCTTGTAATGCCCTGACCCCAGTTACCCAGAGTCGGTGCATTATTTCGTAACATTGGCATGATCACAAAAGATCAAGTGTCGAAATACCGATTAGATTAGTAGCCTTGGAAACACTAGATACATTCATAATTCTTAAATTACATCATAAAGTAAAAAAACCAAAAAAAACATCTTGTCTTCATATCCCCTCATACTATCCATGCAGGTCATTCATAATATACTTCATCACATCCTAGAAAAATTATAACATTGGAAGGGGTGAGCTCAGATGCTCATTAAGGATAACAATATTGCCGAAGATTTCATAAATAATCATTAACAATTATGGAAATGTATAACTAAAACAAAAGCCTTTTAAACTTGAACATCAGCATAATATTGAAAAAATAAAATTAAATAATTCCATTTACTTATTCATATGGATAATCTACTAGTCCAATAATCACATTCAATATCAATAACCACTTTCATAATGATGTAATGCATAATTCCAGACTATCATAACCTCATAGCCATGGCCTCGTTCCAAGACTACAAATAAGATTTTGTCTAGGCCTCATGCCAAGACACTAGTTTGTCTCATGAGACCTACCGATGCATCGAGGAGCTCTAGCGGGCTCCACCCATCACTTATTAAGTCCAATGCAATCCCTATATGAACAGGTTTAAACATATCATAAACCATAACATAATTGTATCACATAAAACATGCCTAAAGGAATCACAACATTACCACATTTCAATCACAAGATATCAATACAACACATTGATATAATAAAATCAATATCAAAACCATTTTCAATACCAAAATAAAAGAAAATTAAAACTTTGTATTGATTTTTCATTTAAAAAATTTATGGCTTGTAGAGGAAGCTGAAACTCAAATAATGGTCATGGCTGCAGAGAAGTCGTTGTTTTCTCTTACGTATGACAAAAAAATCCATTTTTATTTTTATTAAAATGTTTCGTATAAAATTATTCCTTTTGAATAAACATAAAAGTCAAAGGGGTTTATACACTATATAAAAGAAATTTCTGTATAAAACAAAATATGCCTCAATGAAAAGAGATTGAGACGATGTCCCTTACAAAGATAATTTTTTAAATAAAATAGATCTATTATGTGTATTCACTATATTTACACATAAATAATGTATAAATACAAGATAGGACATAATAATATCATGACATAATTTGAAAGTAGGATATTAACCCAAAGAATGGAAATTGGGTTAAGAAGTTCCCTTACCTCATGTGCGACTTGACTCGATCATTATTTATCCTCCTGAATAATAAACTAGAGTTAATTTATACTTTCTTAATAACCGTTTTCATGTTAATTATTCCTTTTATATCACTTATTACCATGTTATGATCATTATTAAATTATTTAAGTTAATAATGGTCGTTTTGTCGATCATTGGTACTTGGGTCAAAAATAAACTTCTTATAATTACAATTTGTTCATGTGGTAAAATATCCATTCTATCCAAAATTATATTCATGATGTAGATATCATATATATCATATATATCCAGTATATATATGTATTTATAATATTACATAACATTTAGAGGTAAGAAATGAAATGCACCGTTCATGGAGACGGTAAGCCGTACGTACGCATGAATGCGACATTCATTTATATTTCATATTTAATGTAATGAAATCATAATGATATAAATGTATATTATAATTATAGTATAATATAATATATAATATCATTTAATCCATTCTTTATACATCCCACATATGGCATTAACGATTCAAATCACTTTGAGGGGGACATAGTCTGCACTTCCTAAAATGAAATTATTGTGTTTACCCATAATGGAAATCCTAAAGGTATGCCATAAATGAAAAATACAGAATCATAAAGAAAGCATAAACATAATATATATCATATATAAAAATAGTTTCATTATAATGGCCACCATGAGAGGTGTTAAAAGAAGATTGAACAATCTTCATTTCGTGAGGCAGTAATTCACCATCCACAAAAATAGTATGTTATTTAACTATTAGACGAAGGTGTGCGTAAGTGTAAATAAAATAATTCTCATAAAAACATCCTAGTATATTGAATATACTGTTTTTTCACAAAATAAATGAATAAAAAGAGTTTAAGGGGGTGGATAATATAAATAAAACAAAAGAACATAAGATAAGAATTGCCTTAAAATCGGGTAACTCTTTTTTATTTGAGACAAAGGCTTCCTTGGGATGACTTATGCCCAAATTGAGGCTTCTAGGAGTAATAGAGGGAAGTTGAGAAAGTATTTTGGCAGATTTTGTCCGATCTAAATGGCTTGGAAGGTGTGAATAAGGTGGTAGAGGTGGGGGCCTTTTATAAGAGGTGAGAAGGGGCACTCTTGGAAAGTCATGAAATGGTACATTATTATGAAGTGGTTTTCAGATTTCAAAGGTCCCACAATTATATATTTCTAGGATAATATGATATGGGTTAGAAATATACTAATACAATAGGTTTTTGACAAGTGTAAATCTTATATTTTACATTATCTTTTCATTTTATTTAAATCATAAATTAATGAGGTAATCACTGCATCATCATAATGTCATAAAAAATTTAATTTATTTAATTTCTAAAAATTATAAATAAACTACCATGATGTAGGAAATATTTTTATATTTCCAATGAATATTTATAGTCAAGAAGTTATCTTATATAAGCCCATGTAATAATTGTTTTAGTAAAACAACACATGTTTGTGACCATTTTATTTTTACTTAAAATAAAAAGTTATTAATGTCATTTTCTTACCCAAGTCACTCCATGGGGTCCCCAAGTTGACACATGGATTGTCTCGGTCTTCCATGACTAACCCAATAAGGGTAGGTCATGTTTAAAGATAATTTCATATTATTATAACATTATATTTACCTTAAGCTACACTAATTACCTTTAATTGCGATTAATAGAACTGAAAAGTTACTATTCACCAAAAATTATTTTAATCCCATCGAACCAAATTTTACATCCTAATTAAAATGATGTATGTCGGATTTTGGAAATTCAAATCACAGAGGTCATAAAATTTCATTTAAACAAAAAATCACTTTTTTAACTACCACTTAGTGGTTTCACTATTCAACAAAAATCGATGTTTTCCCGAACAATAAGAAAAATTCACCCTAAGATATATTTGATATTCCTAAATAAAAAATGATTTCTATTTTAAAAAATTAAAAACATATTATTTTAATTAATTAATTTAATAATTAATTCCCGCTGTCACAACAAATATTGTGTTTTTAAGAAACAATATATATCAAAATATTGACAATTGTTTGTGTCCAATTTCAATGTGAAATTAATTCTAATGATAACCATTGGATAAAATGGTAAAAATATATTCTAATTATACATTAAAACCACTCAATCATATAATTTATCACTATAAATTATTTTGATTAAAAAGGTTGTTTTTATGTATTTTCACTATTCATGAAAAATTAGAAGTTCTCAGAAAAATAACAAAAATTCAACGTAGGCTAATTTCGATATTCTGAATCCAAAAATGAAGTCCATTTTGAAATATAAAAGTTATATAATTTCCAAATGTGGGTATAACTATTCATAATGACTACTTTGATTGGGTCTTAGTGTGTTAGAATCTCAAACTTACATACAATGCAAGATGTTGCATTTATGAAAGAGAAGCGTATCATGGAAGCTTGGGGTGTTACATATCTTATATATATAATTATATAAATTATCCTTAATTTTACATAGTGATAAAATTCATATATTCAACTCTCAAATTACATCTTTGTGAATTTTTCATTGATTATGATATGTGATAATATTTTGTGACCTATTTATTTCAATTAATAATTCGGATGTATCTGAATTATAAAAGATTTAAAATTTTCGGCACAAATAATCGTGAAACATTTATTATGAGTGTTCCAAGATTGTTATCCAATGCACTGGGTAAAGGATTTATCTTAGAAGCATCGAGTATAGAATTGGGGAGTGAATGTAATTGATTATGGAATATTGATTAGTATGTGATATTCTCTAGGAAGTTATCTTTGACTAAGGTTTATTTCATTTTTTATGTTCCTACCACATTTCCTTAGATTCCATGATTTTACGATACCATGAACAAATCTTTTATGGGTTTACATGATAAATATAGAGCATTCTCTCTTATTATTTTATGTTATACAATTGGAAAGAAATTTATACATCCTTGAATGGTTTATTCCATTATTTATTCTCGTATCTCACCTATTATTCTATGTATTCCCTAGTTAATCTAGTGATGTTTAGTAACTCATAGATATTTTCAATGGCATTATAAAAAATAAAAAAAAAATTATATTAGTCTAATGTTGATATATTATAAGCCTAGTATACCAAATATACTAGGTCTTATAATCATATGGGTGTACTTATTGGATATTTATGTCAATAAAAAAGGTAATAATATTTAAAACTATATCGGTTATTTATAGCTATATCACCCGATCTATGAGGTTCATTTCTACTCTAAGACAACAGTTGAGAAACCCAACAAGTTCAATGGTTCCGTGGTCTTTTCAAACTCCACCTCCTACTAGAAACAATATCTTAAAATGATTAATGACTTCCTTAAATATTAAACTATTGAAAAAGGATCCTAGGTTTTTTAAATACAATTCTATATATTCAAAACATCCCACTGTTAAAGCAATGTGTGTTAACTTTAGAAGGTCCTAAAAAGATAGGATTTGATCTACTTGCACACTCATTCTCTATCAAATATCCTTATATGTAATCTTCAATCCATTTGATTAGGTACTCATGGAATTAATAGGAGTCCCACTTGGGAGAGTGCTAAAATGTAGGTGAAGACAAACTACTAGATTCCTCTCAATGACCTTCTTGAGAGTTATATCATTTAAAATGACCATTCACATCTATGCTAGATTAAAACTCTAGACCTGTATTCTAATATTGGTTATATTTACAATATTGAACTTTTTATCCTTTGTAAACTCATTTACTTGCATAAGTACAGTAAAGATGATATAGAACATCAAATATTTTAAAATGACATTATTTCTAGTAGCATATATAACACCAAATATGGAGATTAAACAAACAATAAAGAATCCTTATTTATTATTGATCATTAGAAATGAGACATTAAATTTTTGGGTATGAATATTTTCAATCAAAATATGTAATATATATAATGGACCTACTCAATATAAAATAATTGATTAATTACTATAAAATAAGAACCTGATTATCATGTATTTTCATAAAAATTGTAATAATTTCTTTCTGGGATCAATTATTATAATAAACTACATGAAATTTCATAAATTGTATCTTAATCATTTTAAAAATTAAATCACCTTTTAAAAATCATTGTACATTACAAATTATATATGTTTTTGAAAAGATTTTTTTTAAGAATGATGAAAAATACTAATTCTTTTTTAAAAATTTCAATTATTTTAATTAAATTTATTAATTTAAATTAGGATTTTATTTTTAATTTATTAGATATGATATATATGATATATTTTATTTTGAATAATTTAATTATTTTATATTAATCACGAATTTTTAGGATTTTTTAAAAATATTTCCTTATGATTAAATCAAAGTTTTCTAAAAATTATTTTTATGTGAATAATTATTTTTATTTTAATTAATTAAAAATACCTATGATGTGATATGATTAAAATGAAATTTATATATTAAATATAAATGTAAATGAATTTAAATTCATACAAGTATTATTTCTAGTCAAATAGATAATGTAAAATCTTATTTTCCATAAAAAAATCATTTTCTTAAAAAATCATTATCATCACGTTTAGTTGGATTAATTTGATATTGAAGGATACAAATTCCCTGATTTTCATTTAATAAAATGGTTTTAATATTTTAAATTATTTTTCTATTATAAGTTATTTTTTCACATTTATTCTTTTTCTAAATGATTATTAAATAATGTAAAAAAAATCTATTAACATTGTTTAGTTTATAATAGTTATAACGGTGGGTTAAAGATAAAGATATAATCTTTCAAGTAAACAAGAATGTTTCTTAAATCCTTCTGGTGAGTTTTTTCATATATTTATTTAGTTATGCAGTTAAATAATTTATTTTATAACTTTAATTTTCATTTTTGAACCCATGACTCAATTTTTATAAGATAAGTTATATTTTATTCTAATATAAAATATTTTTTTGATAGATTTTAATTAATGAAATGGTTGAAATGTTAAATTATTCTTTTTTCTTGATGAAAAATAATAAATACAATCCTTATATTATTATTTGACTACAAAATTTGATAAAATGAATTTATTACTTCTTTTAAGGTGAAATAATATTCCATCTTAAATGAGGCATTTTCTTAAAAATTGTTTCTCATATGTTTTCTGTTATTATATTAAATATTGATTCTAACACTTATAGATTTTATTTATAATAAAATTGTTTATATATTTTAAATCATTATACAATTTTTTTAAAATCCCCCATTATATATTTAAAATAATATGTAATAGTAGTAAAAATATAAGTAATTTTAGTATGATTAAATATTAAAAATGTGGTTTATCTTGAAGCGAAGGCATAAAATATATTGAAATCATTCCAAATTATGATTGGATAAATTTATTTATACCATATCATAAAATATATTCTAATTTAATTTTAATTTTGCCTATTTTATATTATTAGGATATTTATATTATATCATAATTTCATAAATTCAATGAATGTGCCTCCATTCACAACAAAAAGGACACAACTTCTCTCTTTTAATCACAATAACTTAATACTTATACCATATCAAAAAAAAATCCAATAATATAATAATCAAATTTAATCAATTTATATTTGTTTTTTTTCATTTACAAATGTCAACTCAATGTCCCTTGATAGGCCATCCATTGAAAATATATCAAATAAGTGGGCATCATCCTTATTGAATCATTTAGTATATTTTTTAATTAATATTCATCCTCTTAAAGTGTTGTACACATACAAATATAATAAATCCATTATAATAAATATACAAAGATATTATTATGATTTTATTACAACAATATTACATTGTCACGACCCGCCTTCACCAAAAGGAGGGAAGGGTCAGCAGGTTGCCAGGCCCTTCCTTCTTCGAGTTGAAGGAGAGATAATGACCCCCGAAACCCGCCTTCAATAGGTCCTGGAGTGGCGACTAGCACCAAGGGTATAGGAAGTTCTCACAAATGGAAGGCATTACCCTTTTTATTTTATAGGATCGAAAGATAAGGAGGAGAAAACCCAACAACACCAAGATAGAAAGAAAAGTAAAGCCAAAAGTAAACCATTCCCACATGTATGTTTAAACAGTTTACAACAAAGTACAAGTACAAAAGAAAAAGAAGCTCTCAAGTACAATAGCAAAAGAAAACAAAGGTACGACAACAGCGACAACTCCAACTGTCCGACTAATAGGGTCCCGCGCAGCCCTGGTAGTCCTCCTGGAAACCTGAAAGTAAACGTAGGGTGAGCATACAAGTACACTCAGTAGGGAAAACCAAGACTCTCGTGCACAAGTGGGGGAACGTACTAAAGTCCCGTGAGAAAGAGTAAACCAAACACCTAACAAGGCAACTATCCATCCCAAGCCTCACCAAGGTTCGCTCCCCAAATAACGCAAGTCAAGTAATATATATATAAGAGCACATCGATGTTTGGGTACCCCGCGCCACTTTCCCACTGGTTATTGAGACATCCTACGCATCAGACCAATCCCGCCATTCTCACCGCAGTCCCACTGCCACACCCGCCCGCACACACCTGGGCCACAACCACACGCAGTCCCACTGCCAAATCCCGCCCGCACACACCTGGGCCACAACCACACGCAGTCCCACTGCCAAATCCCGCCCGCACACACCTGGGCCTCAACTGTCACAAGTAACCATGCCTGCAAACACCTAGGCCAGAACAACCACCGCTACGCCCGAAGACACCTGGGCTAAAGAATCCACTACCACGCCCGAAAAACACCTGGGCCTCATCCCGAAGACACTTGGGAAACCACCTGCCGCACACACCTGGCCAACCACCACAACACCCTGCCCGATGGTTCTTGGGCTAATAATGGACTTCAGGCCATCACAGCCTGCCCGAAGGTACTTGGGCTATCCGGGAAAGGGAGCAGAAAAGGAGCTAATAACCAGCCACTAAGTATAGTGTTGGGAAAAACACCCTTCCCCCATAAATGGGGGTGTTCGGCACTAAGTGCTCAACTTGGGTGGGGCGCGAATAAGAAACACAAAGCTACAAGTATAGATATAGGTAACAAACACTCACCCAAAACTTAGGTTTTCCTAGCCAACCTACAGGACACAATACCACAACGCCCGAGTCACAATTCGCGACCATTGCCCACAAAACCATTTGTCCCATTCTTGTTTCACGTTCAGTCAATTGTTCAATTAATTTTAAGCACTACTGGGCAACTACCATAAGCATAACCAAGGAAAACGTCAAGCATAGATCAACCAAAACACCCACACCCGGTTCTGCCAACAGAGGATCTCTCCCCAGTTTGTGATAAAAACCCACAACCACTGAAACCATGCCAACAGGAGATCCCATCCCCCAAATTCACACAGCCGCCGAGAGTATAAAAAGAACGGGGGATCCCATCCCCTCCCACATTTCCAGCAAACGGCCCGAAGGGAAAACAACCAACAACCACTACCAACACGAGTCAGGGATTTTCAGATTTAAACGACTTAACACACTCCATGATTTCAAAAATTCCATGTGTTCTATCCGTTAGTTATCACAGAAGGGTTGATCCTGGTGCTTTCAAATTATTCAGTCGGGTATACGTTATTAACCAATTTCACAGCAGGAGTTCACAATTTCAGCAACCCATTTAAAACATCACGAGGGGATTCAAGTGCACACACACGACCACCAACGGCCTCAATTTTCAGAAAACATAGACCAGTACAACAAAAGGGATGATCACAAGATAAAGCATAAACAACGATCACAACCCCTTCCCCTTCTTTCTTTAGAACTTCGTTTAGTATCTTCATTAGGGTTTGGTTCAACCAATTTGATAGGAACAAAAGTAACGCCCACCCCGCATGATACACAAAAGTGAGAGACGAGAGAAATTCCCTACTTGTTGATGGATGATCGACGTTTAGGCCGGGGGCGCGGAACTTTACGGATAACAACGCGGCGGTCCCGATGCACCAGAAGAGTCACGATCGAAGAAGGGGGAAAACCACGGCCTAACCCTTAATTATAAGGGCTGGGGACGGTTGAGATGAAAACACAAAACCACGGAAGACGAGGGAGTCGTGGGTTGACCACGTGGCTTGACTCATCATTAATGGCGCTGGGTGGTTTTTAACTGACCCATGAATTAATGAAGCATTTAATTAAGACCTTTGCGCGCGTTTCGGATTTCCAAGATATTTTTAGCAAGGAAGAATAGGGTTTTAAAACCCTATTTGCGAAAAAGGAACATTACTGGAACAACTTGGCAGGGCCGGTCTCACCGATCGGTGTCACCGATCGGTACCCCGCAAGGAAACCGGATTTTTGGCAAAGGAAGGGACCAAGGGGGGTTCTGGGTCTTCACATCAGATACCTCTTAAACGATTCTCGTCCTCGAGAATCAAACAAACAAGAAGGAAAGAGAGGATCCGAACAACCATCTTCGAAGATACCTCTTAGGAGTGGACCCCCGCTAGTTGGAAATACTCCCTGTCAAGAACCAAGCATCACACCACGCCAAACCGCCCGGTCATGTGGGTTTGGGGAGTTCCCCTCCCCCATGTCAAGATATTATCCGCTTTGGGCGGCACTGACTCGCCCGCACGGGTTTAATCGCATCCACCTTAATGCGTCCTGATTAGGGGTCGGGTTTCCCCTTCCCTTCAACCGGGGCTTCCCACACAAAACAGAGGGAAGGAACCTAGCACATTTCATAGCCAAAAAGGTCAAACGTTCTGTCACAACAGGCACCAAGGGTTCAAAACTCAGAACAACTCGGGGTATTGGGCACGCATCTGTGCTTCCCTCTCCCACGTACTCTCTTCGAGGCCGCCATGTCTCCACAACACACGAACCAGGCCGACGGTTCGTCCACGGAGCACTTTCTCCTTGCGATCCTCGATTCTGACTGGCCGTTCCTCGAAGGTCGCGTCTCCTCCCACGTCTAGCTCTCCCCAGTTGATGACATGAGAGTCATCATGTAAGTACTGACGAAGCTGGGAGACATGGAAGACGTCATGGACCCTCTCCAACTGAGGTGGTAGGGCCAGCTGATATTCCACCTCGCCAACTCGCCTCAGCACCTCGAAAGGTCCGATGAACCTAGGGGAGAGCTTACTCCCCTTTCCGAACCTCCGCTGCCCCCGTCGAGGGGAAACCTTCAAAAACACATGATCTCCCACCTCGAACTTCAGGGGCCTCCTCCGACGATCAGCATAAGATTTCTGCCGATCCTGAGCTGCTTTCATCCTCTCCCGCACTAGCTGGACTTTCTCCGTGGTGCTCTGCACTACTTCTGGTCCAAGAGTACCAGTCTCACCAACCTCTGCCTAGCATAAGGGTGAACGACATGGTCTTCCATACAAAGCCTCAAAAGGAGCCATGCCGATAGTAGAGTGAAAACTGTTGTTGTAGGCAAACTCTACTAAAGGCAAGTGTCGTACCCATGATCCCCCGAAATCCAGAACACATGCTCGCAGCATGTCCTCCAAAGTCTGGATAGTCCGCTCTGTCTGCCCATCAGTCTGAGGGTGAAAAGCAGTGCTAAGGCGTAGTTGGGTGCCAAAAGCATGCTGTAACCCCTTCCAGACTCGTGAGGTGAATCGAGTGTCCCGATCCGAGACGATCGTTTTCGGAACTCCATGCAAACGCACCACCTCATCCACGTACCTCTGTGCTAAGGTACTCACGGGTCCCGACTCCTTGATAGCCAAGAAGTGAGCAGATTTTGTCAATCGATCCACCACTACCCAGATAGCATCATGCCCGCCCTGAGCTATGGGTAGTCCCGTGACGAAGTCCATTGAGACGTCGTCCCACTTCCACTCGGGAACATCTAGAGGATGCAACAGACCACCAGGAACACGGTGTTCAGCCTTCACCTGCTGACACACCAGGCATTTAGCCACGAACTCTGCCACTGCCCGTTTCACCCCGGGCCACCAAAACTGTCCCCTCAGGCCTCGGTACATTTTCGAAACACCCGGATGTACCGCCAAGGCTGAGCTATGGAACTCATGAAGGACTTCATCACGCATCACCTCTGGAACAAACAACCTCCGATGAAAGAGCATCCGATGTCGGCTGTCCTCCGACCATCCTTCCGGGGCGTTCCCCTGATCGACACGATCCCGCAACACTTCTACCTCAGGATCTCCCCACTGAGACTCTTCCACTTGCTGCAACAAGGAGGACTGTACCGTCATCTGAAACAAACAACCTCTAGTACCTTCCACCCTTGCATCCAAGTGCAAGGCAGCCAACTCCCCCATTGCCTTCCAAGCATCAACAGATTCCCGAACCACCTCCTGATGCGGCTTCCTGCTCAGGGCATCAGCCACAACGTTTCCCTTACCTTCAGTGTATGAGATCTCAAAGTCGTAGTCCTGGAGAAACTTGACCCACCTCCGCTGTCGCAAGTTCAAGTCACGCTGGGAGAAGATATAGCGCAAGCTTTTGTGGTCGGTGAAGACCACAAAGCGCTCCCCAAAGAGGTAATGTCGCCACAGCTTTAATGCGAACACCACCGCTGCAAGCTCCAGGTCATGGGTGGCATAGTTCCGCTCATGGGGGCGTAGCTGCCTGGACCCGTAGGAGATCACCCCTTGTCGCTGCATCAATACGCACCCCAGGCCCTGTCCTAAAGCATCACAGAATACCTCATAGGCCATCCCTTCTTCTGGCAACCTCAACACTGGGGCACTAACCAGTTTTTCTTTTAGGTAGCTGAAGGACGACTCACATTGCTCGCTCCACATGAAAACTTGGTCCTTCTTGGTCAAAGCCGTCAAAGGGGCTGCTACCCGGGAGAAGTTGGGTACGAATCTCCGGTAGTAGCCTGCCAGTCCAAGGAAACTCCGAACTTCCGCCACATTCTTGGGTGCTGCCCAAGAAACAATTGCCTCAACCTTTGATGGGTCGACTGCTACTCCCTGCTCAGACACTACATGTCCAAGGAAGTGCACTTCTCGCGCCCAGAACTTGCACTTTGACAACTTCCCATAGAGCTGGTGCTGTCGTAGGACCTCCAAAACTGTCCTCAGGTGCTCTACATGGTCCTCTTCTGACTTTGAATAGATCAGGATATCGTCGATGAACACCACCACAAACCGATCCAGGTACTCCCGAAAGATGGAGTTCATAAGCCCCATGAACACGGCCGGGGCGTTCGTAACACCAAAGGGCATGACCACGAACTCGAAGTGCCCATACCTGCACCTGAACGCCGTCTTCGGGACGTCGCTATCCTTCACCCTCAGCTGGTGGTACCCGGATCGCAGGTCGATCTTCGAGAACCATCCTGCCCCCTTCAGCTGGTCGAAAAGATCATCTATCCTCGGAAGAGGGTAGCGGTTCTTGATTGTTACCTGATTCAGCCTCCTGTAATCAATGCATAACCTGAGGCCACCATCTGCCTTCTTCGCAAACAAGACTGGGGCACCCCACGGTGATGCACTTGGACGAACATAACCCCTCTTCATCAGATCGTCAATCTGTATCCGCAACTCCCGTAGCTCCGAAGGTGCCATCCGGTAAGGAGCCATCGAGATTGGTCGAGAGCCGGGCTGCAGGTCTATCCCGAACTCGATATCACGTCGAGGGGGTAGAGTCGTCACCTCCTCAGGAAAGACTTCCATAAATTCACGAACGATCTCTGGTACTTCCACCATTTTCGCATCTGTTGATTCTATCGTCAGTTCGGTCAACAAGGAGAGGAGAGGTTCCTCCCTCCTGTTTCCCTTCGGACAGCTCCGCTCGCCGGTGAAAGTAACACGCTGGCCGTCCAAACCGGAGAACACCACCCTCCTTTGGAAACAGTCGATGACGGCGCACACAGAAAATAGCCAGTCGATGCCTAGGATGACATCGTACGGCCGAATCTGTAGCAGAAGGAGGTCCTTAACCGACTGATGTGGCCCCAACATCAGTCTACATCCCCGACAAACGAACAGCAAGTCGATCTGACCTCCAACTGGTGTGCTCAACACCAGGGGCACTGGAAGTCTCTCGGCATCTAGACCCAAGGCGCGGGCTAGACTGGGTGCAACAAAGGAGTGCGAAGCTCCGGTATCGAACAAAGCATAAGCAAGAGTGCTAAACACACTGATCGTACCTCGAACAACCTCTGGCCCTGCTGGAACTGTTGCTTCTGCGGCGTGTAACTGTCCACGCCCAGCTCCCCTACCCCTCGGCTGTCGGCCACCTCCCCGACCATGCCCTGGTCGAGGTCCCTGGGGAGCGCCCTGAGGTCGGCCTCCCCCTCCTATGTCTGTCTGCGGAGGAGCGGGAGCTCGCTGTCCCTGCTGCTGCTGCTGGAAGGGTCTGGCTGGGAACTGCTGCTGCTGTGGCGGATGCTGGGGATGACTGCCACTGCTGTACTGCACCCGATCGGGGCACTGACTCCGAAGATGTCCAGGGCTCCCGCAGATGAAGCACCATGGTCACGAGCCCGAAGGGAAAGAACGTGGGCCAGGGGATCGAAACTGAAACTGCTGCGGCCTGCTCCCTGCGGGTCGGAACCTGGAGGGTCCCGATGCTGGGGGCCTGGTGCTGACGGCCTTCCCCTTCGATGGTCCCAGCTGGATCCCTTCTCGTGACAGTCCGCCTAGAGTGTGCATCCTTTCCACCACTTCGGCCTTCTTCTGAACCTCTAAGTATGTCGGAAGGGTAAAGGGAGTAACAGCATACTGGAGGGAGGGTCGGAGCGCCTCCTCCAAACGTCTTGCCCGAGACTCCTCATCGGGAAAGAGGTCTGGAGCAAAACGCAGGAGGTCCTTGAACTTGATTCCAAGTTCCCTCACGGACATGCTCCCCTGCTGGAGGGAGAGTAGCTCCTGTCTCTTCTCCGCCTTCATTGTCGAGGAGAGAAACTCCGCCCGGAACTCCTTCTCGAATTCCGCCCAAGCAACCTCAGACTCTTTCCTACTCCCCAGGTGAAGCATCCACCACTGACGTGACGCTCCTCGCATCTGGCTAACAGCCAGAGGAACCCAGTACTCTGTCGGGGCCCGAATCAGGCCGAAGGCTATGACTAGCTCCTCCAGCCAGCCTTCCGTCTTCATGTCGGAGGTGCTGCCCTCATATTTCTCGAGGGCCTGTCGCTGAAAGGCTCGAAGAGTCTTCTGCCACCGGTCGTCCTCTTCCTCCCGATCAGCTCTCTGCTGATTGGCCAAGGTAATCTCAGGAGTCTCGATCGCCTGTACCACACGTGGTCGCCTTCCAGGTGCCATAGCTGCAAGGTAACCAAGGAATACCTAAGCCCAGTAGTGCAAAGAAAACCGTTCTCAAAACTTATTAAGATTTAATTTATTCTTAATTTCCCAAGACATCCCAGAAACACAAGAACACAAGTCATTTATGATGCATGTACCTTTCCTAGGGTCTCTACCCTGCAATCAGTGTGGCTTCACTTGGTCGTTCGGTAGGTCCAGAGTCCTTGCATCGGATCACGGGGGGCCCTAAAATCCCGTGTCCTAGCCGGTCCTCCCTGGCCTATTTCACGCACCAAGGTCACCCAACGCTGTTGCCTTACCATCCCATGAAATCCTCACTGTGCCTAACTCCAGACTCCGTCCTATCTCTCAACCTTCCTCTGATACCATTCTGTCACGACCCGCCTTCACCAAAAGGAGGGAAGGGTCAGCAGGTTGCCAGGCCCTTCCTTCTTCGAGTTGAAGGAGAGATAATGACCCCCGAAACCCGCCTTCAATAGGTCCCGGAGTGGCGACTAGCACCAAGGGTATAGGAAGTTCTCACAAATGGAAGGCATTACCCTTTTTATTTTATAGGATCGAAAGATAAGGAGGAGAAAACCCAACAACACCAAGATAGAAAGAAAAGTAAAGCCAAAAGTAAACCATTCCCACATGTATGTTTAAACAGTTTACAACAAAGTACAAGTACAAAAGAAAAAGAAGCTCTCAAGTACAATACCAAAAGAAAACAAAGGTACGACAACAGCGACAACTCCAATTGTCCGACTAATAGGGTCCCGCGCAGCCCTGGTAGTCCTCCTGGAAACCTGAAAGTAAACGTAGGGTGAGCATACAAGTACACTCAGTAGGGAAAACCAAGACTCTCGTGCACAAGTGGGGGAACGTACTAAAGTCCCGTGAGAAAGAGTAAACCAAACACCTAACAAGGCAACTATCCATCCCAAGCCTCACCAAGGTTCTCTCCCCAAATAACGCAAGTCAAGTAATATATATATAAGAGCACATCGATGTTTGGGTACCCCGCGCCACTTTCCCACTGGTTATTGAGACATCCTACGCATCAGACCAATCCCGCCATTCTCACCGCAGTCCCACTGCCACACCCGCCCGCACACACCTGGGCCACAACCACACGCAGTCCCACTGCCAAATCCCGCCCGCACACACCTGGGCCACAACCACACGCAGTCCCACTGCCAAATCCCGCCCGCACACACCTGGGCCTCAACTGTCACAAGTAACCATGCCTGCAAACACCTAGGCCAGAACAACCACCGCTACGCCCGAAGACACCTGGGCTAAAGAATCCACTACCACGCCCGAAAAACACCTGGGCCTCATCCCGAAGACACTTGGGAAACCACCTGCCGCACACACTTGGCCAACCACCACAACACCCTGCCCGATGGTTCTTGGGCTAATAATGGACTTCAGGCCATCACAGCCTGCCCGAAGGTACTTGGGCTATCCGGGAAAGGGAGCAGAAAAGGAGCTAATAACCAGCCACTAAGTATAGTGTTGGGAAAAACACCCTTCCCCCATAAATGGGGGTGTTCGGCACTAAGTGCTCAACTTGGGTGGGGCACGAATAAGAAACACAAAGCTACAAGTATAGATATAGGTAACAAACACTCACCCAAAACTTAGGTTTTCCTAGCCAACCTACAGGACACAATACCACAACGCCCGAGTCACAATTCGCGACCCTTGCCCACAAAACCATTTGTCCCATTCTTGTTTCACGTTCAGTCAATTGTTCAATTAATTTTAAGCACTACTGGGCAACTACCATAAGCATAACCAAGGAAAACGTCAAGCATAGATCAACCAAAACACCCACACCCGGTTCTGCCAACAGAGGATCTCTCCCCAGTTTGTGATAAAAACCCACAACCACTGAAACCATGCCAACAGGAGATCCCATCCCCCAAATTCACACAGCCGCCGAGAGTATAAAAAGAACGGGGGATCCCATCCCCTCCCACATTTCCAGCAAACGGCCCGAAGGGAAAACAACCAACAACCACTACCAACACGAGTCAGGGATTTTCAGATTTAAACGACTTAACACACTCCATGATTTCAAAAATTCCATGTGTTCTATCCGTTAGTTATCACAGAAGGGTTGATCCTGGTGCTTTCAAATTATTCAGCCGGGTATACGTGATTAACCAATTTCACAGCAGGAGCTCACAATTTCAGCAACCCATTTAAAACATCACGAGGGGATTCAAGTGCACACACACGACCACCAACGGCCTCAATTTTCAGAAAACATAGACCAGTACAACAAAAGGGATGATCACAAGATAAAGCATAAACAACGATCACAACCCCTTCCCCTTCTTTCTTTAGAACTTCGTTTAGTATCTTCATTAGGGTTTGGTTCAACCAATTTGATAGGAACAAAAGTAACGCCCACCCCGCATGATACACAAAAGTGAGAGACGAGAGAAATTCCCTACTTGTTGATGGATGATCGACGTTTAGGCCGGGGGCGCGGAACTTTACGGATAACGACGCGGCGGTCCCGATGCACCAGAAGAGTCACGATCGAAGAAGGGGGAAAACCACGGCCTAACCCTTAATTATAAGGGCTGGGGACGGTTGAGATGAAAACACAAAACCACGGAAGACGAGGGAGTCGTGGGTTGACCACGTGGCTTGACTCATCATTAATGGCGCTGGGTGGTTTTTAACTGACCCATGAATTAATGAAGCATTTAATTAAGACCTTTGCGCGCGTTTCGGATTTCCAAGATATTTTTAGCAAGGAAGAATAGGGTTTTAAAACCCTATTTGCGAAAAAGGAACATTACTGGAACAACTTGGCAGGGCCGGTGTCACCGATCGGTCTCACCGATCGGTACCCCGCAAGGAAACCGGATTTTTGGCAAAGGAAGGGACCAAGGGGGGTTCTGGGTCTTCACATACATTTATTTCCTATCTTATGAAAAGAAAAAACCAACCTTATGTGTACGAACATCTTCACATCACAATGTAGTGGTGCCATTAAATTTTCCACGCCTTTTCACATGGATGGTTGTAAATATAGAACAAAATATTTTAAAATAATAAATAACATAATAATGATTCTTTAATGAATTATTATGAATAATATTTATTTATTTATTATCCCTAAAAATGAATTCGTGGTTCATTTGTAACTACCCGATCATCTATAAATAAAATTCACTTTATTTTAATGTCTTATAGAAAACAGAATAACTTTTTTTATTATTTTGTTTAAATGACTGTTATGTATCTTTACCATTCATAATATATTTTTTTAATATTGATAACATGACTGGTATAAATATAAGGGTTTTTAAAAGTATCCTTTAGACATATAAAAAGAGAGGATGACTTCATGAAGTAGAATTGGTTCGTATGAAGATCATTTGTTGTTGGGGTTTGGCTTAGTGGTAAGAACCCCTTAATTATACATGAAAAATGGGGGTTCAAACCCCATTGGGTACAAGTACTGTATTATAACTATAGCATTCTATAGAAGTGGCATACTGTAGCAATAATGGGCACTATAGCAGCAGCAGGTCACTATAGTGGTGGTAGGGTACGGCAGTAGTGGCAGGTATTGTGTGGTACTATTCCCAGAATGGGCATTAGGCCAAAAAAATTGGTCTACGGGCCATGTAATGGGCTATATTCCCACTAGGCCTTCGGGCTATGTAATGGGTCTCCCTCTACCCATTTAAAGAGGTATTTTCATTGATATAATAATAAATTATGCTTCATCCCCAACCATTTAAATAAAATGAGGTAGCATCATTGGTCTTCTCTCATGACCAATCCCAATTTGTGCTTCAACACATTACGTTTAAACAGAATCTCCTACTGAAGATATTCAAGTTAATAAAGATTACCACTTGTGAAATGTTATCTGAGCCACCCCAAGAGTATTTCACCATCAGACACTTTTTACATAGGTCAAATGTGGGTGTTGAAAGGGTTTATGTAGTATGTCATTAGTTAATTATTATGTAATAATTTTTTTATTAAAATATTTATTTCATCGACTTCTTTATGTAAATGGTATTTCTTAAAAAGTGATGAATTTAATATATTTTCTTCTTGGTTAAAAAATGTACATTTGAGAAATATATACATTATTATATTAATCTATTTCTTTTTATTAATAATTTAATAAAAAAATACATATATATGATGATTATATATGTTCCATATCTATAAATGATTAGTTAATCAGTTTAATAAGAGTTACAATTTTTATATGATAAAACAAAAAGATTATTTTTAAAGAATTTATTTAAAATAAGTAAATAATTTTTGAAATAATAAATATTTTAATAAAATATTATTTACAAATTAGTATTCGGAATAATAAATTAGTATATAATTTTTATGATGTCAAAGGTAATTTTTATTATGGTTTGAAAACTGAATTTTTCAAAACCCGTGAATTTTCATTAAATGACTATTTTCAGTTTAAAATTGATATTTATTATATTCATAATGTTATTCAGTTTAAATGAATATTATTTTTTCAATCAGTATGTCGAAACTATCAAATGGAAAAAATTTCATTATTTTCCGTGAAAGTCAAATTTTTTGGTAAAATTTAAATACCGTATAAATAAAATATGGGATTTATGACATCATAATGACAAAAATAATAATGTAAAAAACACGGTAATGGTTATTATGGGCCAAAGATATATTTTTCCCCTAAATTAATTTCATTTTATGTTTTTTTAATATCTTATAAAGCCTTAGTCAATCCTGAAAATGTATAATATATTTTATGATTTCAAATTCATTTACTTGAGAGTATGACTCACCTTCAAAGAAGAAAGGTAAGTATTTTATTATGTTCGTCCATTTTCCTTAAAATAATTTTTTTACCAATATTTGAAAAAATCCATGTTCAAAAACCATGGGAAAATTTGTGGTTTTGAATATTTAATTATATAGATTCCAAAACCCATGTTTGTGAAATATTAAAGAATTACCCTCTCATTTCAAAGATAAACCCACCCAGGATCCCACTTCTCTTTGCTAAAAATACATGCTGAAAGTCCAAAAACTTATAACCTATTTATATAATCCTTCCAAGGAACCTTGAGCTCTCCGGAGCCCCAATTCATGCTTTTGATGTCATAGACTCAAGTAAGAGATTCCTTCCTTTCCAATTTTTATCCATGTTTCTTCATATTGTTATACCATTTTATTTTCAATTTAAAATGTTGGGGGATGATTCCAAACCTCTCCAATACCACAATCCTTATGTTTTAATGGTGATTTACAGCTTTCATTCTATACAATCCCTTTCGTTTACACCCATTTCCATGCTGAAATTTCCAAAAGGATTTCTCTTTTCTTATTTCCATTCTTGTGTTTCTACAATATTATGCATCTAAATTCCATTTTATGTGTTGACATATTATGTTCCATGATCGACTTACATTATATTTCATGTATAAAATATGGTATATCCATTTATCTTGCATCAAACCAGCATTTGAATTTTTATATGATGACGTTATGCTACCAAAATCGAACAACGATTTTCCAATCAACAATCATCGTGTAGTGAATACCATACTCAATTATCTATCAAGGGTATTGAAATTTATACAAATATACATATTTAATAGTACATAAATGTATCTATTCCACATTCCTTAATCATTTAATAACTTATGATGTTGAAGGATTCATTGTTATACGATCCATGTCGCACATTTATGCATGAAATAAAATGATTATAAAGGGTGAGCCCTGATACCAATCCAATTCATTAGGTAATGTTTAGTATCTTCATATGAAATATGAAGTGAGAGTTTAATCATAGTAATTCAAGTTCAATTATGGTTTAATCATTATAATTCATGTTAAATTAGTGATTGCTCATGCTAATCCATGTGCAATGAGCCATGGATCGTGCTAATATCAGGTTGTATGTTGTTGCCACATTTTCATGTTATGATAATTATGCTATATCAAGACTCTATTTTCATGTTTCTACTATAATCCATTGATATTCCAATTATTAATATGTATTTTATTATTCATTTTGTTCCATTTTTAATCACTTATTATTCTTTATATCTCACCATTTTCATGTGTATATCCTCAGGTTATCTAATGCAATTTTATATATGACGAAATGTTGTGGTCATGTAAAAGAATATTTAAAATAACGATGTTGTATTTAATGTTTTAGGGTATTATGTAATGTTCCAATTTTTTCATGACAATAGACCTTTAGATCCTTGATGTTTTATTAAGTGTGAGTTTATCTAATAAATAATGATTAAATATGAAGTAAATAGCAGGGTGATCATATCATTTGTTTGTATGTCGTAAGCCCCCAGAAACGGTATAATTCACATTTATGTCTCTATCTTTAATTGGTGACATAAAATATATATATATATATATATATTAAAAAAATAAGATATATACACCATGAATAAAATTATTTAGATAATGGAACCATGATAATGAATGAAATACTAAGATTGTATAATGAAACAAGCATGAAAAAATAGTTTACAATTAAAATAATGATAATAAGAAAATATTGTTAACAACAAGGTGATAAAAATGTTTTGAATGGATCATATATGATTTTATAAAAAATTATTTTTTAGATACATAAGTATAATAAATCAAAATTAATTATAAAAGATATTGAAATAACTAACGAGGAAAGTCGAATATAAGTTATGGGATTTCTTAACTCTATTTATATTAATTGGGTTATACTTCTATTTCATTGACTATGTTATGTGATGATTATTTTTGAAATTAAGTTTCATTATATTAAATTGTATTAACATTTTTTTATTTACTTTTAGTATGAATAATCAATTAATTTATTAAATTTTCATTACAATGATATGATGATTTCAAGGGTTTCAATTTCATTTACCTCTTAATTGATACATAATTTATTTATACAGTCCAATTTATTTCATATGGTGTATATAATTCAAATATACATGTTAAAATGTGAATCTTGAATATTTTATGGTAATAAATGTTTTAATTAAAATTATTCCTTCTAATGGAATTTTACTTGAATATTACTATATGGTGAGGGATTTCATCACAATTTCCACTCAATTGAGATAAAATTTGTAATACATAACTATGTAATTTCATATTGTGTATAAAATTACAATTTTTCTAATATTGGATAATTACTTATTGGAATTCTTATTTCACTAAGATATCCATATTACTTTTATTATGAATATGAATATTAATTTAATGATATACTTTTTTAATATAAATTATTTTTCATTTAATGTTATATGAATCTCTAGGTAAATATTGATATTCCATATTATATAGTTAATATGGATTGTATATGATAAGATATATTTTTCATGTATTAATTTTTTCATTCGATATATGATAAATTTATTTAAAATGTATTAATGGGTGGACATTAGAATTACATATCTTCTTGATGAATCAAAATGCCTCATGAGACAAATTCGTTAGCCAAATTTAATGGATCTTTACCCATAGTTTTAAACTATCTGGGCACAAGGTCATGGAATTAGATATATAATGATGTTTGAAATCACAGAATCGGGTAGTTTTCAATTACTTAATTGATAATTCAATTATTTTTATCAATGAGATTATTTTTTTGATATTACCCCTTGAATCATTTAATACACATTTTTTTAAATCAAATGATTTTCTAGTACGTTACCTTTCTATATTGATTATTCCTTATTTAAACTAGATATCTTCTTTTTTAGGTAACCCTTAATGTGTTTTTAAGATGACATATTATTTTTTTTCATTTATATGTGATATGAAGAATGAATCCTACAATGTGTTCAATGATAGTGACCAATTTCACTCAGAAGGATTTATTTTTTCAATGTCAATTGGGAAGGATGAATGAATCTGATTCATAAAGACAAATAAACTATTCAGTCCGAGTGATGCGATTTCTTGTATCATATTCCAATTTAATAAATAATACATAAACCATTGAATTCTAGAGTTTGGGTTGAAATAGTTGGTATTATATAAACTTTAGCAATGACCTTGGAAACTAGACGTCAAATAAATGTATGTAACATGATAATATTATAATACATTATACTATATGATTACTATTACCATTAGAGGAATTCATGTTCCATGGATTAAAATTAATTATCATTATAATATAACTTAATATGTACCACTATTTAGTGATATATCATACCATAAAATAGAGACTACATAACCATGTTCAAGGAATAGTGTTTTCAACTAAACAATCCAATATAGTTGTTATTAGAGATGACTAGAAAATTCAAAAATTATGGATGTTTTCCTTCTTTATGTCAAATAAACTTGAACATATACAGGAAAAAATTGTTATATTACATGATATAAGTATATTTCCTTGTTTAATGTGAATTAAGCCTCCATTTTTAGTGTAAATACTAGTCCTTTAGATGATGAGAAGTGGATCATGTCTCCTGTAATGATATTTCTCACATAGGGATGAAATGATAGGTAAAATATTATGATGGAAGTGTATTGTCTTATAGGTGATACTAATTAATGGTGTTAACTGATCCATAATACTATATAGGAAAATGAAATAGAGCATAAATATAAGATATATTTTATAATAATACTCTTCAATAAATATTTATATTGCGAGTAGAAAAATTACATGGATTGGAATATCATTAGATTAAAATTGAATGAAGCATAATGTGTGGTAGAGTATAAGGATAACAATACAATCTTATAGAGTAATTAATTATAATACCTACAAACTACAAAAAGAAATATTTAATATTTTTTATTATGATTATTAAAAATATATGAAGGTTACTATTTTCTAGTCTATTTTCATCTTATAATGAGATTGTGACAAGTTCCATCAATATTGAGGATGAATTATACAATAATTATATTATATAATGAAATAAATAAAATAATGAGATGATTGATTGCAATGTAAAAAATAAATCATTTGATGGAAAAGAAGGGGAGGATGGAATATGCCTCATCTAATATTTTTGGAATGAATGAACATGGTAATTTTTTTAAGGGAATGTGATTTTTCATCTCGTTTAGATATATTTTCCAACAGGAACATAGATGGAAGTGTAAGAATAAAATATATAACATTCAATTTTTCAATTTTATAGGCAGGGGTAAATAGTTAATCCAATTTCCCAAGAATTAGTGTAGTATATAAAATAATAATCTATTTAGTTAAGGCTATTATTTTGTTATCACTGATCTAAAATATAATTATTAATGTTCTGGAGTTTCATGGATTCATGATTTATGTTTATCAATTATATATTGGTAATAATATTAACGAAACTGATAAATATTATACTATAGTACTTTTTTATCATTAATGATTTGAAACCATGTTTTGAATGATACAATTTTATGGAAAATGTATTTTTAAGGGAATTTGATACCAGATTGTGTTCCTTGTATTAAAGTAATATGGTATAGATATAAAAAGGAGTTCATTGAATTTGATGAATTAGATCAGATAATATTGGTGACCATGAATTTTTTGTGAATTATTAAAAAAATATTATTATAGAGTTTATTTAATTTTCTATTTGAGGGTTATAAATAATAAGTATTATGTTATTTTTTAAAAATAATTATGTTTTCATTATGTTTTTATTGTTTTTGAGGTAATTATTATGTTTCTAGAGAATATCTGATTAAGGTATTAACATGATTTTTTTGTGAAACTATGAGATAAATTTTGTTTTATAGTTATAATTGATTGATCAATAATTTATTATCTATATTATTTGAATTATAAAAGAAATTTTTTGGAGGATTCATAAGGATTGCTATTTATGAAATGGATTATGATGAACAATGAGATATATTATTGAGGTCTTGGATATTAATGTACTAATGGATAACACATACTAACCATTTTAAATATTAAATATATATAGATATAGGAGGATGTAATTTCAATTTCTTCATATATATATATGGATCTATTAAAAGTTATTTTAGTTCTTTGAGAATAAAAAATTCATCCATAATTTTTATCATCTGAGGAATGGATGTGATTGTAGTTTAAAATGTAATATGATGGAATTATACATGTAAATTAAATATATTTGATTTTTTATTATCCTATATATGAATGGAGTTCATCCAATATATTAATAATATGTTCAAATAATAATTTTTTCGTATTACAATCACATAAAATGAATTTATTGTCTTTTCATTCATCACGAATTTATGATTTTGTGGTCATTCACATTCTCCTACCCATGTTCTACATCAATGTCTATTCTTATTGTTTGTTATTATTCTATTCCATTCACATACATTTAATTCCAGCTAATGTGGTCATACTCAGAATCGTTGTTTTGTGAAAAAATTCTTATTTACTCATCCCTATTTTTAAATGGATGATTAATTAACCATTTTTTATGATATGGGTTTTTGAAAAAAGAATTCCCAATATTACAACCCTTGATAAACAAGTATAAGTTAATATTTAATGGATAATATTTATTTATAGATTGTTAAATTGGACTAATTTATTAAAACAACACTACATTCGATAGTGTATACAACACACAACACCATGCTTAAATGAAACAAGAAATGGTATAATTTAAATATGATAGCTACAATCATACAATTGAATTAGAATATTTTAATAGTTTCAAATGAAATTATGAAATATATATATAATAATTTATTATAAAAAATAACTTACTAATTTTTATGAAATATACTATCAATTTGCAAAAAAATTATTTTACACTTTTGAAATAAGATTTCAATAAACATTGGGTTAATTTTTTTGTGAAGAAATATGAAATTTAATTACTATATCATTATGAAATTTTATTTTGTAATATGGAATGTTTTTAAATTATAATTTACAAATTATATTAAAAGTTAATTTTGGTATTTCACTAAATAGATAATTTAAAGAAAATGTGTTCATGAATAGTTTTTATTATGAAATAATATAAATATTTCTATCTAGCTAAAGGGAGAACCATTACATAACCTGTAGGCCAATGAAAATTTTACATGAATCATTAATGCATCACTAGTACAAATTTTAGGAGTTGTTTCTATTCCTACATCATAAATCCTTCAAAGGGGTATTCTATTATTTGAACTGTGGTCATTTGAATTGTGAAAATAATTTTTTTATAAAAAACCATTTATTTTCATTAAATCAATAATTTTAAATTATGGTTAAATTTTATAATTTTTATTAAAAATATATATGATCTTTTTTTATTTATAATAATTTAGTTTTTTCCATTTTAATCTGTAATTTTCCTGACATTGGAAAAAAAATTATTTGTGCTTAAAAGCATATTTTCCTTAAAATTGTTTTTATGTGCATATGGATTTCTATTTAAACTAATTAAAGTATCCCCTAATGAGAAATTATATAAACAAAATTTACTGATTATATTTGTATAAATATGAATTAAATTTCATATTATTATTATTACTAGTCTTTGAGTTAATATAAAACCATCTTTTCTTTGAAAAATGTTTTTTCTTAAAAAAATCATTTATGTCATGTTTTACAAGATTAATTCTTAATAGAGTTATGATACTTAGGTGATTGAAATTTAATAAAATGGATTAATCATTAGTAATAATAATATTTAATATTAGGCAATTTTATAAAAAAGGGTTTTTATTAAAATGTAATGTAAAATAGTATAACAAGTATACAACTATAATTGACGTTAAAACATGTTTACAAGAGGTTTAAAAATAATGTTATAAGGGTGTAAATAACCTAGAAATGTGACCAAATCTTTTTAGTGAGTTTTTTACCAATTATAAATTTTTTTATTTAAATATTTTATTTTAAAACATTACATTAAATTCTATAATCCCATATTAACTTTTAAGAGTATAATATATTTTTTTTCAAATTTATAAAACTATTATTGATGCATTATAATTAATTTAATTATGATATTAGGAAATTTGGTATTTTATTTCCCTAAAAATAAAAACAAACTTCGTTATTATATTATTTATAAAAAAAATCTTGGGAAAAACTTTATTACATTATTTAAAGTTAAAATGATTTTTAATCTTAAATTATATATTTTCCATTAAACTCTTCCTCAAGTGTTTTTTATTTTATATTAATAGTTATTTTTAACACATATACATCTAAAATATGATAAAATTTATTATATTTGTTTAATCATAATTCCATTTTTTTTAATACTGACATTTTTATTTTTGGTCATATAATTAATTTATCCTAGAAAAAAGGTATGATATTATAAACATTGTTAAAATATGTTTAAAGGGGTTTATCTAAAATATAAGTATTTACATTTCTCCCAAATAATCCAAAATACGATAAGATGAATTTATTTCAACCCTATCACACCTTATCTTTTATTTTGGATTCCCTTGCTTTCAATTTAAGTGATTAAGATATTTTTATTATTTTATCACTAGAAACATTCCAAGAATGACTCTCCCCTTACATATAAAATTTCAAAAATTATATCATTTCATTGTACAACATAGATTCTTATATCTCAACTATAACCTACTCATATATATTCCAAAAATCCTTATCCATTTTTTATAGGTTTTTTGAATTTCTAAAGTCCAATCAAGGTCGTTTAATAGGATACATAATTTAAATATACACAAGAAGAGGTAATCGTCATTGCCAAATTGTTCATGCTTTTACCTTCTTCACGTCATCTTAATACATTCTATACATCACTATATAATAAGTCCATTATCATCAAAATACTTATATTTTTATTATTATTGGAATACCATATTCAATCTCTTTTCCATATTGTTAAAAGTAAGAAAAATTCATATGTATACATACATATTACCGTCCCCAAGTAGTGTTGAAATTCTTTTTTCATAATCATTCCATTTGTATTTTTATATAGATTGAAGTAATGATTATATATTATCAATATAATATAATAATTTATTTGGAATTTTTAATTATTATTTACCATTATTTATTCTTATCCATCAAAAAATTAAAACATAGTTCAGGAATACATATGACCTACCACCTACATGAATGGTGAAATTCATTTTTCCCTAAATATTTTTTTAATACTCTATATATATAAAAATATATATTGAATATATATGGTATATATACCAGGAAAAAATCATAGAATTTATGGAACCATGAAAAAAATTTCAAGGACTGAGACTTCCTAATCATAACATACATGAAAAATAAAGCAATTAATAGCTGAAATAATGATAATAATAAAACTCTATTGAAAAATAGGTGCTAAAATGTTATAAATGGATCCCATGTGATATTATAAATATTAATATTGTTCTTTTATGTAACTATAATATATATAAATTTTTTATTCATTAAATTGAAATAACATATGTGGCTAGTTGAATATGGTGTAATGGGTTTCTAAACTCATTTTACATCCATTAGGTTAAACTCCTACTTCATTAATAATTTTATACATAGATTCTCTGTGAACGTACCTTTGATTTTATTAAATTTTATTTATTTTTGTTTTATGGATTTATATTTTTTACAAATAATAACTTTATTAATTAAATTTTCGTTCAAATGATAGGATATTTATAAGGGACTTCCCCATTATTTCCATTTCATTGACGAATATTTTCTTGTTATAAAACAGTTTATTTTATATAGTATATATAATAACCATTTACATGTTGTATAATAAATTATTCATAATTTATGTTAATTTATATTCAAATTAAAATTATTTATTCAAAGGTTATTTGATATGATTGCTTCAAAGTGGTGATTGATTCTATCACATTTATGACTCTATTGAGACATATTTTGTAATATGAATCTATTTACATTGTTGTTTCATATATACTTTCCCTTTTATTTATTTAGGATAATTACTCATGGTATATGAAATTTCTATTAAATGTAAATATTCTTCGTATCAAAGATATGGATATTTCTTAAACTACATATCGTTTCTGTTTATATTGTTTTACATTAAATGATATTTGATCGACTAAGAAAATTATGGAAATCTATATTCTTTACTAAATATTGATATATATTGATGAGGCATATTTTCATGGAAATAAATTATTTATTCGATATACGAAGAATTATTTCGATATTCAGTGACAGATGGGCGCAAAATTAAATATCCCCTTACTGCATTAATAGGTCTTATGTGAAAAATCTATTATGAAAATTAAGTGGTTCTTTATCCATAGTTTTAAACTATCATGGAATATGGTCATAATAGTTGATATACAATGATGTATGAGATCATGATTCCCAATAGTATGCATTTCCATCATTGAGAATTCATTAATTATTGTCCATGATATTATTACACTAATATTATCTGTGGGTTTATTTCATTCTCATGTTATTGATAAAATGGAATAAGTTTCCAGTTATTTTAATTTCCATATAGATTATGTCATCTTTACTCATGATAATTTGAAGTGTATATAACCATTTCTGATAATGTGCTCTCAATCATTATTTTTTTCCCTTTATAAGAGATATAAAGAAGTAATATTGGAATTATATTATTGATGTTGAATAATTTCTCTCATAATGTATTAACATTCCAATACAAATTGTGAAATGTATGTGTATACGGTTCTTCAATACTACAATACTATTTGGTTATTTTGTATACAATCACTTGTATCTGATGAAGATTTTATAAATATTACCACATATTTGGGTTATAAGATTCCATATTATTATAGGAGAAGCTCAGTAAATTGTGGAGAGTAGGAAATACCATCAAGGATCATAGTTGAGGCTCATTAAACTTCTACACATGGTCTAGATTCCTTCTGTCTGAGAAGAAATGTTTAAATAACAAGTCCATGGAGGCCTCCCTGTGACATTCTCTCTTATCATCCATCCTAAGCATCAACATCACACCAATTATAGAATGGTATTTTTAGCATGATTTCTAACAACTTCCCATTATAATCTATCAATATCATAGAAAAATAAAACAATCCCTATATTATTTCATCTCATTCCACAAAATTATGTGGTTCATTGATTCCTTAAAACATTTGATCATTTCAAAGATAGATATAACAGGTATAGTCCACCATGGATCTTGATGGCCATCGGAATGAAACCACTAATTTCACCACTAAAGTAGGTGGATGAACATACCACAAATAATCCTACACACTTGGAAGAACCACTAAAAAATATGTGGTGGAATCTTATATGAAAATTAATAAATTTTCACACATAATAGATTATATTCAATCTAATGGATCCCAAAAGGTTCTCCTAGGATTATACCCATAACCCAAGGTATAACATATTATCACCAACCATATTCTCAATACCTATACAACAATCATAATAATCATATATATAATAGTAGAATAGAATGCTTAATTCATCCAATTACATACAAATAATGAATATAAATACATATAAATATTTCATGAGAGAAACCTTCTTGAAAATATAGCATGAATAATGTAATTAATTTATGAACTATAACACAAATGAACCAAAGGTATATATATGGAATTTGTAACTACATTCACAATCCTAATTTAATTACACACCGAAAATTTTATAAGATGGATAACTATTCCTTGTGTATCACCAAAGGAAAATTTAATCAATCGCAACAGGAACACATAATTTCTCACCGTATGGGAACTCAAAGGTGCATTATACAGTGATTGAAAATCAATTTCATAGTTCCCTTGGCTGAGTACAAGCTCTCATATCTCCCATATACCATACATCAAAACAAGGAATATAGAAAGAAACTATTATTGATTCATGGTCCACTGATATCATTGTGTAATATCCTGACCCAAACCAATGGGTTTGGGAAGAAGTGTCACACGACCTCATGTGAACCACCCCACGCATAAAATAGTCTTCCCACTAGTAGTATAGGTAATATCCCATTTGCAGGGATACTATACACTAGCTATCATATATAAGGATTGATAATAGATAAAAATAAATATAATAATTAATTACAAATATTAATCATGTTGAAATGAAAAGGATGGACTAAATGTCTTATAGTAAATTTATATCCCAAATTTGTATACATATCTATTACATATGTAGTATATAAATTAAAAAATTAACTACTGCATGCCATTTAGAGTCTATCATAGTCTTTTCAAGTCCCAATACTCTCTTCACTATCATCCACTATAGGTCCCTTTCCCCTCGATATATTTTAATCCATTAAATCAACATGTTCACTAATATATAAATTTTGCGTGTGAGTATAATTATTAGTAGGAAACCACAAATACATCCTAGATTTAGAGTGTTCATGTATAATATGTTCATTCTATAATAATAAAAAATTTATAAATATAACTGAAAAATAATAAAAAACAATGCAGTCATGAGCTAACCAAGTCACCAAAAAGGACCAACAATACCTACCTCGGGTTCATGATGAAGGATAAGGAGATGTGTTAATATTAAACTAAACTCTCAAAAATCTATTGAATCATGAACTCATACATCTCATGGTGTTGTTCGTATATGCTACCTAACTCCCTCTTGTAATCATGTATTTCATGTTACATGGTTTCCTCTAGTTATTCACCGAGATTCGATGAGTGCATGACACTTGATGTATACCAGGAAACCTTGCACGAATCTACAACATGGTCACCATTGTGTCCTCATAACACTATCATTTGATCAGGAACCTTATTGCAAGCATCACAATTAACGATCACTCCCACTCTAAGGGATTGACATCAGACAACAGTCAACCAATCTCAAATACCAACACATCCTCTAATGACATAGTAACACACATCATATGGTAAATCATGATAAAAAATAGGATATCATGATATAAATAATATCACTAAATCACTATGTTAATAATACTTAAACATGGAATCTATATATTCAATCATGTCCCATGGAAATAATATCATACTTGTTCTCTCAAGACAAACAATCATCCACAAGTGATCACAACCAATAAAAAACACTAATTATGCAAAAAAACACTATAAAACATAAAAATGTTTAATTTTCATCCCAAGTACATGAGGAATTTCCTACCCCATGGTTATCAATTTCATCATTATATTCTATCATTGATTTTCCCACTTATCCCATGCGCTCAAACCAAAAAAATATGATCTCCTTACAGTGGTTACTAGAACCAATATAGGACTAACATGTAATGTGTTATAGAGAAAGGGGAGTGTAAAAAATTTAATGGGGGTAGAGCTAGAATAGTACAAATGGAGATCATTGAAAAAATAGATGGTTTTGGAAAAATGAGAGCTTCCACAGATCCAGAAGGGAATTACGGTATGACATTTTTCTAAAAAGTACACCAAATAACATGGGATTTTGCGACAAAAAAACTATTCTCATAAAATATCCTAACAAAATTGATTTAGTCACAATGGATAAATGGTCCACTATGAGAGACCAACATGGAATAGGGGAGGCTATTGCATTATAGAAGTAAAATGGAAGGACCTATAGTTGTGTAAGGGATAACCCCACAACATAGTGGTGTGATGGGATATGAACATATTAGTATGTATATTATAGATATTGTGTGGGATTAGGTGTATGTCATGGAGTCCTATTTTCATACCTTATTAATTATCATACATTTTCATTCAAGGAGGTAAAACCAAAATTTGTAGGCAATATTGGTGGTTTAATAGATGTGACATATTCCTCATAATTCATTATCTAAAATTATTACTCAATTATTAAATTAATATGTAATTAAGGACTCTAATATCATATTAAATTAATTAATACCTATAAAACTTCAACTATAATCATTATACATAACTAACATTCAATATTCTATGTAGCGTGGTAGTTCTCACCACAAAAGAGAGCTCGTTTGATGGTATATACAATGGTGAAACCCCCATGATCCAACAACACCCTCGAAAAACCCTTGGCCTTAATGTATAGATGTATTCCCACCACAAAATTATGGTTCTACAATATACACTACAATATATCCAAAAACTATGTGATGTTCTCATATCTCTAAGGAAAACCATCCCAAATTTTTTGTGCCAGACCCCATTATAATAATCCATAATATTATAAAATCCCAACATCCATCCCATGAAAATATATCACCCTCAAAACAAGGGAGATAATAGAATCATGTATTTTTATAAAAGGGAGAAAAACGTGGGATCTACACTGAGTGTACTATAATATTTGACATACATAATTCCTCACTAAGATAATAATGTGACGAGGGGAATATCAAATAAGACTCATTATATAATGAAATATTTATTTTTTTCCAACTAATGGATATGATGACATTAAAGGTATATTATTTTGGTTAGAGAAAAATTAATAGACCTCTTTATTTAGTAAATATAAATCATGACACACATCTAATAAAATATTTTGTTATAGATTAATCGAATCAACCTCATGAAAAATAAAATTAAGATCAATCCTTGAAAAGTTAAAGATTAATGTAAGAACGTCCTCATCCTAGTAACATAATAATGGTTCTTATGTTTGAAAAATTCTATATGTTAGGGTATATACCTTCTTATGTAAAAAAATAATTTATATGACAATCAAGTTAATCCAAATGATTATAAGAAATGGATAAAGATCAACTCATGGTTTACTATGTATTTTTTAAATATATAATTCAATCTCGAATCATCATTACGTATGATATGATAATATTAATTAATACATGAAATCATCACCAAATTATCTCAAAGTGACAAGGATTTATGAATTGGGTATGAGATGTACATGCTTTGTGGTAGCATCATTTTTGAAAGAGATTGATATATAGTTTCTTAAAAATTGTTTGTTATGAAATATATGGGTTAATGGATTAATTAAAATGGTTTATGATTCATAATATTTTATAAATATTTTGGATAGTAATATGAGGAAGGAATTATTTAATCAAGGATAAATGGATTTATCTACATTCTTTCAAAAATATTAGGGATTTGGTCCCACCATTATTGAAATATTATAAATAAATAAATATTCTTTTTGAAAGTGATTCATACCTATCGAATACAATTTTTATAATATAATATAATGTTTAATTTTTTGAAATTTTCACCTAGGAGGAAATATTATTTATTTCTAAAATGCGGATGATTTTATGTTTCATAGAGAAATATTTTGAAATGAAAACATTTTTTTCGAGACTAGTGGGAGTTTTTTGGAATTAAAAAGTATCAAGTACTATAAATAAAATATTATACCAGTATAAATTAAAATTGTTTGAAAATTAATATCTTTATGGTTTTTGTTTATGGCTATAAAAGAATAATATTTATATTTATAATAATTAAAAAAATTAGCGGAAAATATAAGGTAAATGATTCCATGGATGATGATGATGATGAAATAAAAAAGAGCAATACATAAACAATAGATGATATTAACATCAAAATATTTTTTATTGTTAATAAATGATTTTGGATAATTTTTCCAAAGAGATTAAAATTAGGTTTATGATTCCAACATGTCATCATTTATCAAGATTGAATACTTTACTGGGGTAACTAGATATAAAATTTTGTGATTGGGTTTTATATGGTGGTAAGATAGAGTTGTATAAGGAATTGCATAAATATTTAATGAGTTCAATAAAAACATACAAGTGCAGAATATATATTGATCAGATAGAATTATATCATATTTAATATGATAACACATGTACATATATATGGGTTGGTTAAAATTCCTAAAGAAAATTAATTATTTAATATTTATTCTATTATAAAAAATGAAACCACCATTTTATTATTCTTTCATGTTGGTGGAATATTTTAAAATAACTAAAATGAAAAATAACCTCTCAAATTATAAATTTGAGTCATCCCGAATAGATTTTAATTAATGAATAATTATAGGAATTAATTTAATATTAAATTCATCATGAGAAATATTCAAATATAAGGATACAAAATATACTTCTGAGGGAAAAAATTAACTTTGTGCAATGTATGACTATCAAATTATGCCACATTGATTGTCATGAACTGTGTATTTGGAGTACTTGGGGTGAATGGGTGATTCTTGGTTTTTCCTAAATACATAATATTCAAAAGACACAAATAATGAGAACCAATATATTGTGTTAACTTTCTTATAAAAGACATGTGGAATATGTAATCTAAAGGTGGTTTTGTTTGATGGTGATTAATTCATTTTTTAGATATTAACCAAGATGATAATTTTCCAATTTAATGGTGTATATAAAATATAAGACCTTGATTTAGATTGAATAATGAAGTGTATAGACATACCTAGATATCATATGTACTATTTAAATAAATTTACATAAATATCATAAGATGTGTTGATTTTCAAAAGTGAATGTCAAGTGATGTATTCATCAACATGGTTAAAATATACACAAAGAATTGAAAATTTACGAGTTAGCTATATGATATTGAATCATAAAAAATATGGTTAATAAATACCATGAATATTAATAATGAATTAATGATTACAAATGAATCACCAAAAAATAAATGTATCAATCATAGCCCCCAAATGTGGTATTAAAATTTTTTACCCCCTTTACTCCCATATTATAACACCCAAACTCGAAATAAATCATTGAGAACCAACTAACCCCCTTCAACTACAAAATAAAATCATCAATCCATGTTATTATATATCAATCATACATGATAAAATTATTTAACTATCGGTAATATATTAAAACAAAAAAATTATCATCTACCTTCTTGGGAACATTTTTGGACCTCTCTATGAAGATACGATAGGTGGAATGAATAACTTATATTATTGACCACTAATTTAAATCTAAAAAAATCATATATTTGAATTAATTTTCAAATAATATGATATATAAATTAAAAAGACACTAGGATGTCACTATATATTAAAATTTATTTCACATGATTATGTTACTACTACAGCCTATTCAACCAAAATATCTTAAAACATGTCAAAAAATATTGGAATCCATTTCATTGGAACATCTATTTATTCAAAAATAAATTTGGATATATCATATGACAATAGAATAAGAAATATTAAATACATATGTTGATACTTCTTCAAATTAATTATCACATACCCGTGATAAAAATTTTGTAAGCTCACAAAATACTAATATAAATCTTTAATAAATAATTAGGAATAAAAAAAATACAATGTGAATGTTTACATCAAATGGTTGTATCCATAATAATAATAATGGTTTAACTAACTGATCTTACACTCACATCATCCCATAAATTTATCATACAAATGCTAAACTATATTGAGCTCTAAATAGTGTAGATTACACCAATGTAAAATAAGTATTTCCCATCTTGTGTATTAATCCATACAATTGTTGAGGATTAATGTTGGAATGTGAATTTCCTGAATCGATCATAAAATATACTAGTACAAAATATATAAAAAACAAAACCTTTAATGATTCTTGTAAAACCTAGTTCTAGAAACACTTTAATTGCATTTTTTTGTCTTAATCCATTTTCTATTGAGACCAAATGTCATATACTACCTCAATCTTTATCATCTAAAGGTATTTATGGATATGGGACATCTAGGGGTCATCCTCTAAATAACCCATTTTTCCAAGATGGTCTATATTCCTTGGGATATAAAAATGTATAATAAGAAAAATGAAAAAATTACCAACAATGTTTCATCTAAAAAATCATAAATGTTATTATAACCACTATACTTTTGGGTTTATACGTAATAAAAAATATTCATTAAAGTAGTGTATAAAATTTAAAACCATATTTTCGTGATAACTATGAATTTTAAAACAAATACCATATAAAATGTAAATCAGGAATTTTTATCATTCACTCTTTATAATTTTTTATCCTATTCATAAATCCAAATGGTTATAAATTACACCTATGTAGATCCCACATGTTCCTCCATCCATGCTAAATTGATATCTATAATCACCCAATGATTGCACAGGGATATATAAAATTCCCATGGTTGTTCTATTCCTAAATGTCCTAAAGGGGAGGAGTAAGGTATATTAGAATGAGATAATGGACTAGAACACACTTATCTCAATTATTATGGATAAATTATATAGGACATAGGACATGTTTGATCTTATGAAGAATTTAATCATCCATTTAAAATTTTAAAAGTAAATGGAAATGGATGAAACATACTTATATCCATTTTTCATTATGTATCTATCATATTTTTTTCTATTTCTCCCATTCATTATAAATATTCCATAAAGGATGAAAATGTATCTTTTGTGAAATGGAAATTATGCAATATGATATCCTTATATAATCTCAAATGATATTTAAAAAATGCATCTTATAAAAAAAGGATTTAAAACAAATCTTGGTTAATCTCAAAATTTTACTAAATCATTATAGAAATAGTTTCATTTCTCATTTTATTAAATTATACAGAATTAATATCACAACCCACATTCCTCAAGATGATAGAAGGGACAACAAAGTCCCATTAACTTGCTTCTGCAAGATGATGGAGAGATAATGACCCCCTATGTCTTTCCTTCAAAGGCCCTGGAGTGGCGAATTACACCATGGGTATAGAATCTAATTGAAAAATGGAAGGTGTTGCCCTTTTTAGTGAATAAAATATCAAGAAATAAGATGGTAAAAGTCCCAATCATATAGAAGTATTTATATAAAGGAAACATAAAATCCATCACATACGTGATTTAAATGTAAACAATGGAAAACAAATCACAACCAAAAATATAAAGAAAATACCAAAACAAATATACTATGAATTATTAATGAAACTATCCTGATGCCCTTGCTAGTAAAGTTTAGAATGGTCCTCAAAGTCTTCCTATAAACTCGAAAATAGTTTTATTTAGTTTGGGTGAGTATACAATTACACCTAGTAGGAAAACAAATGCCACCCATTCAAAAGTTGGGGGAACATAATAATGTCCAGGGAGAAAATAGTAGAACCTCAAAAAATACTATGGAATAGTATCCATCCCAACCTTACAAATGAAAACTCACCAAATAATTCAAGTCAAGTAATGCATTAGTATAAACACATTGACATTTGGGTACTCCCCCCCCCCCCACTTTCCACTAGTTAACCGCCCATTCCTAACATCTATCATATTGAGCCTACCACACATCCATATTTCAATACCATTCCCAAAAACCAATTGCACACACATGGGCCTCATGAATACCACACATCTCGCCTGTAGACACATGAGCCAAAACAACCACACAACTCTCCAAAAGACACTTGGTCCTCATCCCGAAGACACTTTGAAAAACAATCATGGACCAAAAGCACCTCATACCAATGTTCACAAAAATCATGCCCCTAGGATATTAGACTGTGGTAATCCTTGGGAAATTATATCCAACCTAGATATGCTCGAGTGGAATGAACTAGAATAGGGTAAGAGGAAGAATTTTGGTAACCATACATCTATCCTCCAACTAGGACGTTGGGAAAGACACCCTCCCTCATGAAATGAGTTTTTTGGCACGTGTTTCTTATCAAGGGTGGGGTGAATATAGAAATCAAAGGGAACTAAATCATATATATAAAAATATATATGTAAACAAACACTGATCCCAACTTATGGGTCCCAAAACAAACAACCAACCCACACAAAACCAAATTTTCTGCTACCCTGTTATACACAACCACACAAAAACCATTGCCAATAATACACCCAACCCCTTTTCATATATCCATTTTCTAATTATTTATTAATGGTTCATAGAAAATATTATTTCAAAAATACCTAGGGAACTACTATGACCTACATTTGTAACTACCTCAGCATGCAAAGAGACTAATTAATTAAACACACAACAACCAACCCAATTCATTCTTCAGTACATCCAACTATCATTCTTCAATGTTATACAACACAATCCATCTCTAACAACCCCGTTTTTTATCACTAATACCTAAATATTTCGTAGATGTAGTCCCACTGAATAATATGTTTTTATCCACATTTTTGTCTCATGGACCAATGTTTCTTGATGGCCACAACACAAACAAAGGTAGTCCCACTACCTAGAAGTCCACCCATAAAACAATCAATCGGTCTCTCTACATGAGACTCTAACACAACACTCGTATTTTTCTACACAGAAATCCCACAAAAACTAAAATTAAACTATATCTGTGCAGCACACACATAACAAATTGTTCTCACATAACCAACTCCCTTACGCACCCTAGTACCCATAACCATGCACCAAATAGTAGCACCACAGAACTCACAGAAGGTCACATAATCCTTAAAAAACACAACACTAAGCCACACCTATCAAATATGACATATTCAGATTTGTTGAAAACTAATATTTAAGTGCACATTGATAAATTTGGGTGACCAGACAATGGTTTTTATCTTGGGGAATCCATTTCATTTATCCATGTATACATGATTAGTCAGACTTGTATTTAAACAAAAATTATTTTTGGAAACAATAATAGACCTAAATAATTGAACATGTACATAAAAAGAACACCAATGACCATGATTTCCAAATTCCTCTATACCCACAATAGATCACATCATCAACAAGGATAAAAAATAAAATAGGGGATCAACATTAAACCACACCCATCCCGTTATATAATTGACCTAGTTATCATTTGATCATAATACCATCCCCTCAATTATTACATATTTGTAAAATGATTCATCCATTATTCATGGAGAAACATTATTACACCCACTCTATATGATAGAAAAAAAGTAGCGGCATAAAAATCCTTACATGAAACAACAGGTTACCAAAGACCATCTTTGTGACAAATATAGTGGATCTCACAAACATAAGAAACCATGAAAAACGAGGCTAGAGGGGCTCTAGAACAGGCGCAAAACTAATCTAAAGAGGAACACATCAGTCACATCGAGAAGGAATGGAAAAAACACATGTAAGGGAATATCCCTGCATTGAAGAGTGAGATATTATATTAATGTAAGGATGGTTTCCAAAAACATTATTGTGGGATCGTGTTCAAGAACACGTGGTTTGAGTATCTAAAATGCCCTGTAACTTTATGATATTAAATAAATACTTAATATTCTTTTGAAATAACTTAAAACACTAAAACTATTATTTAATTTTCATTTAAGTGAAATAAAATAGAAGAGGGATGAAACTAGAAAATTCAAAAAAACTAGAAAAATAGGAAATGAGCCACAAATGGGTGAGTCACTTACGCTAAACCCCCAACCGGTGAGCTACCAATGCGACCTACTAACACTGATCACCCAACACTAAGACATCGAAGGTAGAGATACCAACATGAACTACCAATGCTAAGAAACTGACACAGATCCACTAACACAAGAACCCATCGACGATGCAGAACACCAACGATAATTCCCCTTATGGACCAACGCTGGCACCCATAACTCAATGATGCTGACTCACCTGAATCACTGATGTTGATGCCACTGACTCACTGATGCCGATGCCCCTGACTCACCAATGCTGATACCACAGACTAACCACTGCAATAACATGTTTACTCACTTTTATTAAAACACTAATGCCCTCAACTGACTGATGCCAAAATTTTAATGCTGGATTTGGGAAAACTCTCAGAATAAGTCATGGATAGCCCCCAAACAACCAAAACATTGGATTTTCACAATGTAATGGACTTGATAAATCCTGGTCATTACATCATATATATCTCAATCCATTATCATCTCGATGAATTAAAAACCAAACCCCGGAAAATAGATTCTTGAAGCCCCCCCACCCAACCCCCAAGATACCTCTCAATAACAAACCACCCTTGTGTTTTTAAAAGCAGAAGTGAATAACCCAAAATCCGAAGGCACCTCCTTTACATCTATCTTGTGAAAAATTGTACAAAAACGGAGGCCCCACACCCCCAAACAACAACTCAAAAACCAAAGGTCACACATTCCAAACACATGAACAAGGTTTCTCCTTCATCCATGTCAAGATAATATCTGTTTTGTGTGGAACAGAATCACCTGCATGATTTTAATCACATCCAAATTAATTCACCTTGATTAGGGAGTAGGTACTCATCTGTCCAAAGTTAGTATTTTTCATACACATTTAGATAACATGGAAACGAATAATTTTATAAATAACAAGGTCAAGCATTACATAATAAAACGATGGACAAAGTAAAACATATAAACAAAATATAGATCATTTATGGGTACTGGGAACACATATGTGACTCCCTCTCCCTTGTAATCTCCTCAAAGATACTATGTATCCATAACACACAAATCAAAGGACTGGTCCATCCATGGAGCACCTTCCCCTCATGATTATCTATTTTTACCGGTCTCTCCACAAATGTTATGTAATACTCGATATCCAAATCTCCCCAACACTTCGAATAGTCTAATGAAACTGGGTTAATGATTTCTCCCTTTGAAAATCCTCTGATGACCAAAATGAGGGGAACCCTTTTAGAAGATTCGTTCTCCAACCTTGAACTCCAAAGGCATCCTCTTATGATCAACATATTAGTTCTCTTGGTCATTTTCTACATTCATCCTCTCATGGACAAGAATCACCTTATCTATCATAGTCTCCACCACATCCAGTCCAAAAATGGCTACCTCACAAAATTTCATCCATTTTTAGGGTGAACAACACGACCTCGCATACAGATCTTTGAATGGATCCATACCAATTGAAGAGTGATATATTTTAATATATGATTACGGTACTAAAGTAAAATTCATCAATGAAGACCCACTATAGTACATAGCACATGTTCATAACATGGCATGTTGCATCTGGATAGTCTTCTCTATATGTTTGTCCATCTAAGGGTGGAAATTAGTGCTGAGGAATAATTGGGTTCCATAGGAATCCTACAATCCCATCAAGAATCATGATGTAAAACATGTATTCTGATACATAAAAATGTATCTTAGAACTATGTCTAGTCACACCACCACATCCACATACCTCTGTCATAAGCAATCCACTCTTCCCTATACCATTATGGATAATAAGTGAATCAATTTCATCAATTAGTCCACTATTACCCAAAGGGAATCACATACTCCATGAGTACTTGGTAATCCTATGATGAAATACAAAGATATGTCATCCCACGTCCAATCTGGAAGGACATAGGGAAGCACTATACCACTAGTGACATGGTGCTCAACATTTACCTATTGAAACACTAGACACCTTACAACAAACACTTCCACATCCCACATGACCCAATGGCCCCAAAAACTAATCCCTCAATCCTCGGTACATCATTGAGAATCTTGGATGCACCACTATAGGTGATATATGGAACTCATGGGGAACTCCCTCCTGTATTTCCATTGGTACAAAAAAAATTCCAATGGAACATCATGTGATTTGGACTATCCTTCGGCCATCCCTCTAGAGCACCACATTGGACAACACGAACACACATTACTTCAGTCTCCATGTCCCCCTAATGAGATTCCTCCACCTGCATTATTGAGGAAGTCTGTACTATCATGTGAAATTAACAACCTCTTATATCATCCACTCTCACATCCATATGTAAAGTTAGAAACTCATCTATTACCATCCAAGAATCTTTGAATTCCCAATATACATCCTTTTGAGGCTTCCTTCTTAAGGAATCAAACACCATGTTACCCTTTCATGAGTTGTAAGAGATCTCAATGTCTTAGTACTAGAGTAACCCCATACACATTCATTTCTTGTAACGCCCTGACCCCAGAAGCTCCGGGTCAGTACATTATTACGTATAATTGGCATGATCACAAAAGAACTGGTCTTGAAAGACCGATTACTTTAGTAGCCTAGGAAATACTAGATACATTCATAGGGTTTACTTTACATCATAAAATGGAAAACTAAAAGAACATTATTTCCATTGAAAACACTGATATCCCATAGTCTATCCCGAATTTTTAGTTATAATATACATCTTCCCATCCTGGGAAAAATAGAAAATAGAAAGGGGTGATCACAGCTGCTTAGTAAGTATAACAATATAGTGGAAACATTCATAAACAAGAATAAACATTTAAGGCAATGTATAAGACATAAATAGGACGTTTAAACATGAACTTAAGAATAATATGGAAATGATAAAATCAAATAATTCCATTTACTTATTCGCATGGATATTCTACTAGTCGAACAATCACATGCAATATCCATAGCCACTTTCATAATGATGGAATGCATAATTCCAGACTTTTATAACCACATAGTCAAGGCCTTGTTACAAGACTTCAAATAATATTTTTATCAATTCCTTATTCCAAGACACTAGTTTTTCTCATGATACCTATAGAGGCATCAAGGATCTATGGTGGGCTCCACCCGTTACATACTATGTCCAATGCATTCCTCATATGAAAATGTTTAAACATATCATAAACATTTGTATTAAAACTAGCATATGAAATGTCAATGCTTTATCCATAAACCATGAATGGTATAAAAATAACTCATCCATAGTCCAACATATCACAAAAACCATCAATACAATATGGAATTTTTTTGTCATAATAAATCAACTTTAAATAATCTTAAAATCCATCAAAAGATGTTGACATAGATTAAATCAAATCCTTTTTAGAGAAATATATCTTCCTATTTTGAAATCATTCAATGGTCATTAATTAATAAATAAAACATTAATCTGAAAATATTATTATAATATTTTAAGGAAATTTTCAACATTTTTATAATGGCAGAAAATAGTTGCACCTGCCGTATAAGTTAAAAGAAACATTCTTACATTAATTTTTTCAAAAAGGTCATAATGTATCTTGAATGGAAAACGACAAAAAGAGTCATTTAAAACCAATTTATAAAAAGTAAAATAAGGGTATAAATGAATTTAACCCACATTTTAATGAATAGTATAAATGTTTTTGAAATACATTTTAAGAATCATGGGTGTGGATGAAAAAGATATCCTAGTAGATATTTTCTTAAAAACAACCTTGAATAATAAAGAGATTGTGAAATCAACACCTACCTTGTAATTTACCATGGTCGAGGGTAGGTTATCCTCCTGTATAATGGTGAAATAATTTTTATTAAATTATAAAATGTCACATAAATTATTATGATATCATATATGATCTTTTAACATTGCCTTGTTAATAATATCTTAGTAATATCGTCATTTCGGGTTTTAACTGATTCATTTTCCTTTATATGTTGTGTTATGTAAGTAATGTTTTTTATGCATTGGATGTATCTTATTAATATTCAGAATGAAATTAATTCTTTAAAAATTATGTTTAATCATCTAATTAAAATTATTCTTGAATGGATATGATGGGGAATGTATCTCATCGTTTTCATGGAGACGGTAATCCGTATGTACGCACGAGGGACAATATAATTAATTTTATATTAAAATCATATATAATTGGATGTTATTTCATATATAAGGAATACTAATCATGATATATTTATTATTTACCCCATTTATACATCATTACAATACCCATAAAAATTATAATGTGTTGAATTAACACTACACCACGACGTCGAGACAAAAAGTCGTATGTATGCACATCTGGTGACATGTCATTAAAAGGATGGATAGAATAATGAATATGGTTGTACCATATTTATAATAAAATAAAATTATATAGAAGATATTGGAGTTATTATTTTATAATGGAATCAAAAAGGAAAAGTGATGTGGAAGAAGAAAAAACATGAAAGAGGTGGTGAGATATTTACCTCTTCTTCGAGTTCTTCCGTTTGATTTGATCAAAAGGGAAACGTGGGTTGGATTTATGACTAAATTATAGCCTCTAGGATAAAGGGAGGACAATGGAGAGGGTATTTGGTCAAGGTATGGCTGATCCAAATTTCTTTTAAGGTGTTAATTAGAGAGAAGTGGAAGTGCCCTTTTATAAGATAACTGAGGGGAACCATAGGAAATGCTAGATATATTAATTTATAATAAAATAATTATCTATTTCTAATGGATCAAAATTAATTTATATAGAAACTAAGGTGCTAATGGGTTATAATCCACTCAAAAAATAGGTTTTAGTTAGGTTTGGATCAATATATTAACAATATATTTTAGATTTAACTCATAGTTAATTAGTTTGACATTTACCGTGTCTCTTTTATTTTTATATTATTTGGTTAATAAAATTACTATAACAATTCAAGATAACCCCAAGTGATTAATTAATAATATATATAACCTTTTCTAACTCATTTTTCAGATCCTCGGACTTTGAGGAAAATTATATCAATTAATAATATAATATTGGTTTTAAAAACTCTTTTATGTAAATTCTGAAACTATTTGGTATTGTGTTTTTTCTAAATTCATAACAGCATTATTATTTTGAAAATACTTTATTTAATCTGCCCTAAAATGTCATATTATCCTTTAAAATTAGTGTAAATCATATAAAGTTTCAAATTACATTTTTTTGAGTATTTATAATATTATTTATTTTAATATTTTATTAATAATGTAATTATTGTATCATCATTGTGTAATAAATAAATTAAATTATTTAATGGTTAAACATTATAAATAAAATAACGTCATGTATGAAATCTTTTTAAATTTATAATGAATATTTTAAGTAGAATTTATATTATTTTTATCCATATATTAAAAATGTTTTAGTTATGAAAACATTAATTTATCACTTTTAACTCTTCTTTGAATTAAATAATAATAAATGTCCAAATCTAATCCAAGTGGACCTAAAGGATCATAATTTATTCCTAAGATTCTTTTTGGTTGAATAAAAATTATCCAATAGAATTAGGACACATTTTAGGGTAGTAATAATATCATTTTTACCCTTAATTACACTATTTATTTTTAACCGTGGTAAATAAAAGTCAAAAGTTACTATTCACCAAAAATTATTTTAATCTCATTGAACTAAATTTTACATACTGATATCAACCGTGTCTCTCATATTTTTTAAATTTAACTCACAGAAGTGGTAAAATTATGTTTTATGTAAATATACAAATGTTCCTAAAAGGTGGGTAAAACACGGTAAAAAGTTCCATAAAATTTGTATATATCAAAAATTAATATAAACTGATTCTAATGAATTGTATGAAAATTATATAATTATTATTTATTTATATTTACCTAAAATAAATTTAAATAAAATAAATAATTATTTAAATTAAAATTCGGTTTTAAACTATAACTTAGTGTTTTTCACTATTCTTAAAAAATTGAAAGTATTCAGAAAAATACAAAAAGTTCACCCTAAGATATTTTCGATATTCCTAATCCAAAAAATGAAGTCAATTTTTAAAGAAAAAATTTAATAAATTTCAAAAAGTGTGTATTACTATTCATAATGGCTAGTTTGATTTGTTGTGGTGGGTTAGAACTCAAAATTGTGTACAATACACACTATTGTATTATTCAAAGAGAAGCGTACCATGGATGCTTGGGGTGTTACCATATCCCCTCCTTCAATTAATTGTGTCCTTGAAATTTTTAGAATATTTCACCATAAAATGACCTAGGTGGTTCTTCATCATAAGTTTCTTAGGATCCCACATTGCCTCTTCCATATTATGGCTTCTCCATAGAACAATTACCAGACTAGTCATCCGATTTCTCCAAAATTGTTCTCCTATATTAAGAATCCTGACACGCTCTTTGCAATAAGATAGATCAGGTTCCAGTTCTAATTCCACATAGGTGAGTACATGCATTGGGCCAGGCATGTATTTTATCAAGAGTGATATGTGGAAAACATCGCGAAAATTGGAGAGACATGGCGGCATTGCTAAATGGTAAGCTACAACCTCAATTTGTTCTATAATTTCGAAAGATCTGATTTACCTGGGACTTAATTTAACCTTCTTACCGAATCGTATAACTCCCTTCCATGGATATACCTTTAATAAAACATAATCTCCTACCTGAAATTCAAAATCCTTCTTTTGGTTATTGGCATAGCTCTTCTGCCTACATTGAGCTTCTTTGATGTGGGTTTGGATAACCTTCACCTTCTCCATTGTTTCCTCCACAATTTACGGGCCTACGAGTTTTCTTTCACCAACATCATCCCAATAGGTTGGTGTGAGACATCTCTTTCCATATAACTCATCATATGGTGCCATTTGAATACTTGAATAGAAGCTATCGTTAAAAGAAAATTCTACCAGAGGTAAATGTTAATCCCACATACCAAGAACATCATGTGAGAAAGATCTCAACATGTCTTCTAAGGTTTGAATAGTCTGTTCTGATTTTCCATTAGTTTGAGGGTGGTAGGTAGTGATTAAATGATGTTTAGTATCCAGTGATTTTTGAAAACTTTTCAGAATCATGATGTACAAAGTGGATCACGATCAGAAACAATCGATTGGGGTACTCCATGATGTCTCAAAACTTCATTAATATATAGACTTTCTAGACCTTCAATTGGTAAATCTTCTCTTATAGAATTAAAATGTACTAACTTTGTAAGATGATCAACACTAACACATATTTCATCGTTCATTCAAGGATTTTATTTTAGTGCCATGACACAGTCCATCGTAATATTATCCCATTTCCACGCAGTTATGGGAAGAGGTTGCATGAATCCTCCAATCTGTTTCCTTATAGCTTTCACTTGTTGGAAAACCATAAATCTTGACACAAAATCAGTACTCTCCCTCTTCATGTTGTCCCACCAAAAATGATACTTCAAATATCCATACATCTTAGTGCCACCCGGGTGTATAGGGAAATTGGAACAATGAGCATCATCAAACAGTTCCCTTTTTAGATTAGGTATATCGGGAACAAAAAGTCACTTCCCAAATTTCAAAATTCCATCTTCATACACAAAGTCACTCAATCTCCCATCATTCATATCTTTAATCTTCTTTTCAAATTATTCATCATCAGTCTAAGAACTCATTATCTTTTCTATTAAATATGGTTTGGAAACCATATGAAAACTCACTGATGTTTCACCTTCCATGGTTATTTCCATATCCATCTTTACTAGATCCATGTATATAGGATATTTTTAAACTCTCATCTTGTTCAAAACTCTATGATAATTTCTACTCAAAGCATCATCCACCATATTTTCCTTCCCTATGTGGTATTGTATGATGCAATCCTAATGCTTCATTAGTTCAAGCCATCTCATTTTCCTCATGTTGAGTTATTTCTATGAGAAAATAAAATTCAAAATATTGTGATCGGTATATATTTCACATTTATCACCATAGATATAATGTCTCCATATCATTAAAGAAAATATTATAGTTTATAAATCAAAATCATGAGTAGGATAGATTTTCTCATGAATTTTTAGCTGTCCTAATGCATAGGCAATAATCGTATCATTCTCCCTATGGACACAACTAATTCATTTCATTGATGCATCACAATAATTAACAAACCCATCATTCCATGATTGTAGGGTCATGATTGGAGCATTAACTAATCTTCGCTTCAATTCAGAAAAAAATTCTTCACACACTATTGTCCAAACAAATTTAATCCCTTTACTTGTGATCTTCGTTAATGGGTTATCCAATCAGGAAAATTTCTTGAGAAAATGCTGATAATAACCTGCTAAACCAATAAAACTGCATACCTCAGTTATACTCATTGGAACTGGATATTCTTGGACTTCCATGGTCTTAGAAGGATCAATAGAGATTCCATCTTTATAGACAGTATTTATTTAAAATTAAATCCTCTCAATCCAGAATTCACACTTTCTAAACTTCCCATATAGTTCATGTCTTCTAAGAGCCTTTAGAATAATGCGCAATTGAATTTTATGATCTTCATAAATTTTGGAGTATACCAAAATATCATCAAAAAATACCACTAAAAAGTCATCAAGATATTAGTTGAAAACTCTACTAATTAGATCCATGCATACATAGGCAGAATTAGTCAATCCAAAAGGCATTACTATAAACATGTAAAGCCCGTACGTGGTTCGAAATGATGTTTTCGGAATGTCTTCCTTCTCCAATCAAAACTGGTGATGTACTGATCGATGTTCAATCTTTGAAACTTTTTTAGCTACACGATGTTTTCAAATAAATCATCAATGTGAGGTAGGGGATATTTGTTCTTTATTTTTATAGCATTGATCTCCCTATAGTCAATGCACATCGTCATTGTTCCAACATTCTTTTTAACAAAATGAACAAGGGCTCCCCATGGAGAAACACTAGGGAGAATAAATCCCTTATTACGCAATTACTCTAGTTGTTTCTTTAGTTCCACTAATTCCATAGTGGCCATTCTATATGAGGTATTTGATATGGGCCTTGATTCAAGAATTAAATCAATGGAAAAGTCAATTTTGCATTTCAGATGATGTCTAGGTAAATCTTCAGGAAACAGATCAACATATTCTTTCACAATAGGCACATCATATGTTTGAATGTTCTTTTACTCACCCATAGTTATTTCATTATCTTCCTCCCAAATAAATGAATTTATTTCAGCTACTGGTGGTGGATCTAGATAAGAATGTGGTGTTGACATTTCTTCTCTAAAGATAAGGTACTCCTTATCATCATCAAAAATTGTAACCTCCTTCCACTTACAAGAAATTTTCACGTCATGGTCTAAAACCAATCCATCACAAGGATTATATCAAAATAAATCACGGGTATGACGATGTGATCAGAAGATAATGAAAATTTATATGCCTTAATTAGAACATATTCATAAAACATTGTTGCAATGATACTTCCCTTAATATTTTTTACTAATAACCCCATTGTTAAATAAAATTGGAAATATCTTATTTTCATTACAAACTAGGAATATATGAAATAATTAGATGATAAGTAATCAAATAAATCATTGGATAAACTAGATGAAACCATTAAATTACATGCCACTACGTCTTTCGGAGCATACACCTCAGCAGTATTGATAGCATAAGCATGGCCTTGATCCCTTGGCCTTTTATATGTTATGTTCCCCTGAGACATATGACATTAATTTACTTAATTTCACATTTCTCTAAAAAAATTTCATTCCAAATAAACAACCTTTTTATTCCCCTTGCAATCATGATCTTGGTGGACTTTTTCACCACACTTGTAATAGACTCACATTCCCTTCAGATAAGTACCTGGGTGTTTCTTCCCACATTTACTACAGGATGTACATTCAACATTTCCCTTCTTCCCCTTAATTCCATTTCCAGAGTGTTCAGAATATCTCTTATTCTCTTTCTTTGCATTAGAGTCGTAGGACATAGAGAATTATTTTTCTATCATGATAGCACCTAAGACACTATCTTTGTTTGACGAGAAGGACTGTGATAATATTGATCAATGGAGAAATGGTTTTAACCCATCAAAGAAATGATCAATCATAATTCGTGGGTTATGTACATAATCTGCAACATGCCTTACAAACCTTGTAATGTTTGTTTCATACTTCATGACATTATCATCTTTCTTTTTCCTTCGACTCAAGAATTTTTTTTCCATATCCGCTAGATATTAATGAGGATATAATTTTTCTTAAAAAATTTCTTCAAATTCATTCCATTCTATTTTTGATATTTCATTATATTCCTTTGTGTTTTAAATCAATGACCACCATTGATCAACATCTCCAGTGAGGCGGTAAACTACCATGACAACTTTTTCTATTTTGCGACTCCCCTAGGCATGGAATATTTTCTCTAAGGAATTTATCAATTTCATAGCTACTAATGGATTTTTACCCCCATTTAATGTTGGTGGTTTTTACCACATGATGTGATCTAACATTGATCCTCCATGTTGTGGATCATGGTGCTCCATACGTGTAAGGATATTATTCATAACTTGAGTGAGTTGTCCAACAATACTGATAAGATGATCAGCACAAGTTGCATTACCATCTCCACTATAATTATCTTGAGAAGGAGTGAAATCCCTACATTTAGTGTGTTCAATGATACAGTTTCTATTCCATACTCTAGGATCCATTTCTAAACAATGGAATACACTAGATTAGTTTATGATTTGCAATACATTATTCCAAACTTATATCATACATAACATAAATTGATCATTTTATGGATATAATCCATAATCATAAAAAAAAATGTTTTCCTTGATGATTTATATACTCATAAACCCTTCATAATGGTTTGTAAATGAAATGAGAATTATCTTAAGAAAATTCCCCGGGAGTATCGTAACCAAGAGTGAAGCAAGACGGTTTTCATGCACCAGTTCCCATTCGAGTCATGCTCAAAGTGGTGTTTTTGGGTTTTAACCCTATGTACATCATTCCCAGAGCCACCTCTACCTTCTCGTATCAATAAAAGGATGTGTTTCTTGTAAAACTCCCAAAATATCTATAATATAAAAATTATATTATGTTCTTCTATAATAATCCTCAATGTATATCTTAGGGATATGTGAACTAATAAGAGGTTATATAAATCATGTTTACAAGGTTTATACTAAAATTTCTCTGATACCAAGTGTAATGCCCTCACCTCAGAAGCTCAGAGTCAGTTCATTATTACGTATCATTGGAATGATCACAAAATATCTATTCTTGAATTTCCGGCTAGTTTATCAGCCTTGGAAGTACTAGATACATTCATAAGATTTACATTATATCCTAAAAATGGAAAACTACAACAACATTGTTCCCATACACAACACTGATATCCAATAGTCTATCCCAATATTTCAGTCATAATATACTTCTTCAGATCCTAGTAAAAGTAAAACATAAAAAGGGGTGAGCTCAGATGCTCAGAAAGGATAAAAATATAGCGGAAATGTTCATAAATAAGCATAAATATTTAAGGCAATGTCTAACAATAAAATAAAAGCTTTTCAAAATTCAACTTCATCATAATATGGAAAAGTTAGGAATCAAATAATTCAATTTACTTATTCACATGGATATTCCATTAGTTGAATAATCACAAGCAATATCAATAGCCACTTTCATAATGATGAAATTCATAATACCAGCCATTCCTAACCACATAGTAAAGGCCATGTGCCAAGACTAAAAATATGATTTCTGTTAAGGCCTTGTGCCAAGACACTAGTTTTTATCATGAGACCTACCAATGCATCGAGTAGCTATAGAATTCTCCACCCTTCACTTACTAAGTCCAATTAATTTCTCATGTGTAATGGATTAAACATATCATAAACATTTGTATTAAAACTAGCATACGAAATAAATTTTTTTATCAATAAACAATGAATGGTATAAAAATAACACATACATAGTCAAACATATCAAAAAACCTTCAATACAATATGGATGTTTTTTATCATAATAAATCAACTTCAAATAAGCTTAAAATCAATCAAAGGATGTTGACAAAGATGAAATCAAAAACTTTTTTTAGATAAATATCCCTTAATATTTTGAAATCATTCAAAAGTATAATAATTAAAAAATAAATCATTTATTTATAAAATATTCTTACAAGATTGTAATGGAAGCTTCAATTTTTTTATAATGGAGAAAATATTCGCACCCCCCATATATTATAAAAAAAATTGTACCTTAATTTTTTAGAAAAGGTCATAAAGTACCTTGTTTGAGAAACATTAGAAAGATTCATTTCAAACAATTCTATAAAAAGTCAAATAAAGGTGTAAATGAAATTCAACCATAGTTTAGTAAATAGTAAAAATGTTTTTAAATATATTTATAAGAATCGTGGATGTGGATGATAATGATTTCCCAGTAGATACTTACGTAAAAACATCCTCAGATAATAAAAAGATTGTGAATTTAACCCTTACCTTGTAATTTTTCATGGTAGAGGGAAGGTTAATATCTTGTATAATGGTGAAATAATTTTTATTGAATTATAAAATAATCATAATCATTAATATGATATCATATATGATCTTTTAACATTTGTTTGTTAATAATATCTTATTACTATAATCATTTCGGTTGTTAACTGATTCATTTTCCGTTATGTGATTTGTTACATAAGTAATGTTTTATATGGATAGGATGTATATTATTAATATTAAGAATTATATTAATTCTTTAAAAATTATTTTTAATCATCTAATGATAATTAGACATGAATTGATATGATGGGAAATTAATCTATTATTGTTTGTGGAGACAGTAATCCCGTACGTACGCACGAGCGACAATATCATTCTATTGATATTAAAATATTATGTAATTGGATGGTGTATAATATATAATGGATCATTATTATTTTATATTTATTATTTATATCATTTATAAAACATTATTAAACCCATCAAAATAATAATATATTGAATAACAACTACACCACGACGTGGAGATGATAAGTCGTACGTACGCACATATAGTGGCATGTCATTCAATGTATGGATAGAATAATGAATATGGTTATACCATATTTATAATAAAAAAAATAATATAGAATACACTTGGAGTTATTATTTTATAATGTAAACAACAAGGGATGAAGAAGTGGAAGAAGAAAAAAGATGAAAGAGGTGGTGAGATATTTACCTCTTCTTCGGGTTCTTCCTTTTGATTTGATCAAAAGGGATCCTTAGGATGGCATTCAGACTAAAGGAATCTATGTTGATGGGAAGACAGTGGATAGGTAATTTAGGTAGGTTTTGTCCAAGCCAAATTGGATTGAAGGTGTGAGTTAGAGAGAAGGGGAAGTGCCCTTCTCTAAGAGGGGTGAGGGGAACCTTAGGAAAAGATAGAAATATTAATTTATAATAAATAATTTTCACTTTATAATAGATACTAATTGATTTATTTCAAAAATAATGTTGGAATGTGTCTAAACCCACTCATCCAATAGGTTCTAGAAATGTTTGGGTCACTATATTAACCTTATCATTTATATTTAACACTTAGTTAATTTGTTTGACATTTACCACGTCTCTTTGTATTTTTATATTTTATGGTTAATAAACATAATATAACAAGGAAAGAAAACCCCAAGTGTTTCATTATTAATATATATAACCTTATCAATATCATTTGGATGAACCGTGTATTTTTAGGAATATTATATCAATTAATAATATAATATTTTTGTTAAAACTCTTTAATGTCAGTTTTGAAACTATTTGGTATTTTCTTTTTTATAAATTCATAACAGTATTATAACATCGAAACAAATTTATTTAATCTACCCTTACATGTCATATTATCCTAGAAAATAACTTTAATTCATAAAAAGTTTCAAATTTATTTTATTTGGCTATTTATAATTTTAATTATTTTATTATTTTATTAATAATGTAATTACGACATCATCATTGTGTCATAAATAAATTAAATTATTTAATTCCTAAAAATTATAAATAAAATTCCATTCTCTACGAAAAATATTTATATTTCTAATGAATATTTATATTCGAATTTATATTCTGTTTAACAATATATAAAAAATATTTTAGTTATGAAAACATGAATTTATCACTTTTAACTCTTCTTTGATTTAAATAATAATAAATGTCCTAATCTAATCCATGTTGACCTAAATATTATTATTTTATTACTAAGGTTTTTTTGGTTGAATTAAACTTATCCAATAGAATTAGGACATGTGAATGTGTTATAATAATATCATTTTTACCCTAAATTATCCAATTTAATTTTAACTGTGGAAAATAAAATCAAAATTTTATTATTCCCCCAAAATTATTTTCATCTAATTGAACTATATTTTACTGACTAATATATATCGTGTCTCTAATATTATCTAAAATCAACTCATAAAAGTGGTAATATTATGTTTTATGTAAATTTGAAAATGCTCCTAGGTGGTGGGTAAAAGACGATAAAAAGTTCAATAAATTTTTATATATCTAAAATTATTATTAACTGACTCCGATGAATTAAATTGATCTTATATAGGTATTATGTATCTATTTTGACATAAAATAAATTTAAATAAAATAATTAATTATTTAAATAAAAAATTGGTTTTAAACTACATCTCAGGGTTTTTTACTATTCCTCAAAAATTGAATGTTTTTAAAAAAACCAAAACTTCACCCTAAGCTAATTTCAATATTCCAAATCCAAAAATGATGTCCATTTTGAAATATGAAATTTATAAAATTTCATAATGTTGGTATTACTATTCATAAGTGTTATTTTGATTGGTTGTGGTGTTTTAGAACTCGATGTTGCGTACAACACACACTATTGTGTTATTCAAAGAGATGCATGCCGTGGAAACCTGGGGTGTTACAATTCTTCTTATCAAGGTCTCATTGGTAGAATATATAACTCAAACTCTTGTGATCTGTGAAGACCAAAAATCACTCTCCGACGAGATAATGTCACCACTAATTCAATGTAAACATGAATACTACATGCTTTAGATCATGGGTCATGTAGTTACGTTTGTGTAAACATAAATACTATAACCATAAGAGGTCACTCCCCACTGATGAATCAGTACATATCCAAATCCTAGTATGAAAGCATCATATAACACCTCAAACATCACCCCATCCTCTACAAACCTTTTCACTAGGGCATTGACTAGCTTCCCCTTTATGGAGCTGAATGCTGCCTAACACTGCACACTCAAATGGAAGGCCTGGTTATTTCAGGTCAATGAAATCTATAGAGCTCTTACAAAAGAAATGTTGGGTATGAACCTCTGGTAATGACTTACTAGACCCAGGAAGCTGTAAACATATTCCATGTTCTTATGTAATTCCCATGAACATGATTTTTGCTTTCATAACACCAAAACCGATGAACATGACTCAAAGTGCTCATACCTTCACCTGAATACAGTATTCGAGATGTCTCCCACCTTCACCATCAACTGGTGATGTCACAACTGCAGATCGATCGAAGATAACCATCCTTCTCTCTTTAACTAGTTGAAAACTTCATCTATCCTCGAAAGAGGGTAAAAGTTCTTTATGTTATATGGTTTAGTCTCTAGTACTCTATTCACAACATTATACTGCCATCATCATTCATTAAAAACAGTGATGGAGCTCCCCATAGTGACACACTAGACCAAATAAAACCCTTATTGCTTAGGTTTTCAACTTGAATTTGTAGCATCTACCTCATAGAAAGTGACATCTGATACGGATCCATCGAAATCGGATGGGCAATGGGTTTCCAGTCTACTCTAAACTCAACATCACATCCCGGGGGTAGGGTCACAAACCACTCTAAGATGAAATCTTTGACTCCTTTGTCAACCCTCGTATCCACCACCATCTTTTTGTCTGCATATTCCACTTACATCTCACCCAACAATGAGATATGAGTCTTCGTACACTAACTACTGATCTGACAGCCCTGCTCACAAACAAAAACTTCACACTTACCGTCCACACATGAAAAAATGACTCTTCTATGGAAGAATACAATAACATCATGAACATTAAACTACTATAATATTCTTTGGATGGAATTGTATGAATGATTCTTTATTAGTAGAAGATCCCCACAAGAATGATCTGACCCAAATATTATTCGAAATCCCTAGAAAACATCAAAAAAACTATTCTGACCTCTAACTGGCGTACTCAACACGAGTGAAACAGGAAGCCACTCAACATCTAGTCCCAGAGAATGGTATAGACTAGTTTCTACATGAGAGTGAGAGGATATTAAATCAAACAAAGTGCATGTAATATTACTAAATAGACTAATTGTACCGAAAACAACCTATTTCCCTTCTTGAACTACTACATTAGGGGTATACGACTACCCACACCCAGCTCCTTTACCCCTCTGCTATCGAATGCCTCCAAGACCATTCCTTGGTCAAGGTCCCTGAGGATGGACTCCCCTAGAACCATATAACCTTAGTGGAGTGGGAGATTGAATCCCCAACTATTGGAAATTCTTGAATGTCAAATGTTTCATTTGTGGTGGCCACCGAACCTACCCACACCCAATATACTACGCTCAAAATAGGAATTAGTTATAAAGATGTCCACAGCCTCCACATATGAAGTACCTCAGTACTGGGCCCATGTAAAAAGGGAGAGGACCATGATATTGGTATTGGAACTGCTAAGGCCTATACCCCATGAGCCAAATCCTAGATTTCCCTAACACCAGAGACCATCTACTAATTAAATTCTTTTTAAACAAACTCGAATGGCTCTCCTCTCCCGAAACACCTCCCTATGAGTGCATCCTCCCAACTACTTTGACATTATTATGAACTTCTATGTATGTCAACAGAGTAAAGGTCGTGATGTCATACTAATGAGAGGGTCTAAGTGCCTCCTTTAAGTGTGTTACCCACTACTCATCATTCAGAGAGAGATTTGGTGCGAAGTGTAAGAGATCATTCAACTTGATCGGTAGTCCCCTCACCATCATACTCTCCCTATACATGCAGAGTAGCTCCTCCCTCTTCTTGGAATTTATCATTGGGGAAAGGAACTTTTCCAAAAACCCTTTCTCAATGTCATCCCATGAGACATCACTCTGATTTCTCTCCCTAATGTAAAGCGTCCACCACTGACACACTCCTCCTCACATCTGACTCAGTACTACAGGAACCTAGTACTACCTCGGAGCATGGATTATAATAAAAGTGATTTTCATCTCTTCAATACATCCATCCATCTCTGAGTTAGAAACGCTTTCTTCATACATACCTAGGGTCTTCTGTTTCAAAGAATGAATGACATTTTTCCACAAGTCATCGTACTCATCTCTATCGGTACTCTACTAATTTACAAATTCATCCTATTGTTCCTCAACTACTCATACCATACATGGGTGATGTCCAGGTTCCATAGCTGAAAGGGGGTAAACAAGGAACTCCTAACCCCGGGTAGTTTGGAAATTTTCAATTAAAATAATTTAGACTCTTTATTTAAATTAACCTCCCAAAATTCACAACCCACAAAAGAACACAATTCATTGTGATGCATGTACTTTTCCAAGGGTCACTAACCTTCAATCAATTTGACATCACATGGTCGTTCAGTATGTCCATAGTCCTTGCATCCAATCCCGGGGGCCCTAAAATCCATTTTTTAGTATGTCCCTGGCCTATTTCATGAACCATGATTTCCTAACACTATTTCCATACCTTCCCATGAAATAATAATTTTGCATAACATCGAACTCTATTCTATCTCCCAAACATCGCCCCCTCAGATACCATTCTTTCACAACCCTCATTCCTCGTTATGAGTGAAGGGACATCAAAGTTCCACTCTCTTCCTTCTTCATGATGTAGGAGAGATAATGACCCCCAAGTCATGAATTCATAGGCCCTAGAGTGGTGACTATAATCTAAGGTATAGATCCTCACATAAAATGGAAGTAATTACCCTTTTATTGAAACTAGGGTCAGGATATAAGATAGTAAAAGTCCAAAAAAATTCCACATATTCATATAACCGAATCAAAAAACCATCCCATGCATGGTTTAAATATAAACTGGGACAAATATACAACCAAAACACCAAGTAAAATACCAAAAAAGAGACTAAGAAATTGCACAACAACTATCCGAACACCTGATCTAGTAAAGTCAAGCATGGTCCTCAAAGTCCTCCAAGAAGCATGAAAACAATTTTACAGATGTTGGTTGAGTATACATGTATACCCAATAGGAAAACTAAATCCTCCCATTCCCAAGTGGAGGAAACATACTAATTCATCTATTAGAAAACAATATTACCCTATGCACCTACCAAGGAATACTGACCATCCTAGCCTCACAAGGAATACTCACCATATAAATCAAATCAAGTAAAGTAGTAGTATAAGAACATCGACATTTGGGTACCCCACACCACATTCCCACTAGTTAAATGATCATTCCTAATAGATAACTTCTTGAGGATACCACTCTTTCAAAATGTATTACCACTACCATAACATTCCCGCACACACCTGAGCCACAACCATACCACACATATCTCCCAGAAACACATGGGTGAAACAAAAACACATCTCACTCAAAGACTCGTGAGCCTCATATCAAAGACAATTGGAATAAAAACATGGCCCACAAACACCAGATCCCCTCATTCACAAAAAACATACATGAAGGACTTCAGACTATGGTAATCCTCAAGCCATTACAACCTTCTTGGATACAATCAATCGGTATTAACCAGAAGAGGGTGTGAGGAATAAAGTCTGTAACCACCAATCCATCCTCCTACTGATATGTTGGTAATGAAACCCTCTCCTATGAAATGGGGGGTGTTCAGAACATTGTGATCAATAAGGGTGAAGTGCATATAGAAATCACATGGATCTAAAATTTATACAAATATGTGAGAAAACACTCATCCCAAATTGCGAGCCCCAAAAAAAACAACCAACCCACACCGAACAACATTTTCTGCTACCCGTACATGCACAACCACACAACAACCACTATTAAAACATACACCCAACCCCTTTTTATTCAACCATTTTCTAGTTATTTTTAAGGGTTCAATTTAAATATTTTTCTATCACTACACATGGAATCTACCAAGTATAACATATAAAACCATCTTAGATGGTTAGGATACTAATAAAATAAACACACAAATACCAACCCACTTCATTCTTTGGTAATATCAACTATCATTCTATAATGTTATACCACACAATACTCCTATCAAAACCCATTCTTTCCCCCTTAGTACAAAACATTTTGCAGATTTATTCCCACTAAATAAAAAGTCCAAAACCACATTGCAGTCCTAGAACCAAATGTCTCTTGATGGCCACTACACCGACAATGGACGTCCCATTGCCTATAAGTTCAGCATTTCCATAATAAATTAATCTCTCAAACTAAGATTCGAACACACAACCCGTACATCCCCATACACAATTCCCATAGAAACAACCCTTAAACCACATCCTCAGTACAGTCACATACCACACCCTTTATAGAGAACCAACTCCCCTACCCACCCATGTACCCATTACATTGTCCCTAATAGTAGCACCTCAAAACTATCATAAAGTCACAAATCCCAATAGAAAAACACACATAGACACACCTATAAAATATTCAATATTTATATTTCGTAAATATAATTCTTTATGTCCACTTTGATAAATAGGGGTGATCACATAAGGGTTTTCATCTTGGGGAACCCATTTCATTTAACTAGGTATACATCTTTAGTAATATTATTATTTACGCCAAATGTTTATAATGAAAAAATAATAGTTATAAATTTTTACCCATGCACTAATAAAGACCGCCAATTACCATGTTCTTAGAAGTCTCTACAGCTACAATAGATTAAATAATTAATAATGAAAATAAATAAAAAATTCAATCAAAATTTAACCACTCCCATCATGTTATTTAATTAAACATGTTATCTATTAATAATATTCAATTACCCTCATTTATTACTTATTTCGAAAAGGATTAATATGTTCTTTATTAATAAATATTAGTACACCCACCCCGCATGATACCCCAAAAAGGGAGAGGGTGATGAATCCCTACTTAGAACAACATGTCAACAAAGAACCACTTTGCGCCAAGAACAGGGGATCATGTGGGCAGCAGGAAACACTAAGAAAACCGAGAACGAGGGGGCTATAGCACATGTGATTGAATCTCCTAGATAGTAACACATTAGGTGCACCAAGAGGAAATAGAAAACACACTGGGAAGGGAATATCCCAACATTGATGATCCAGATCCAATATTAAATGAAAAATGGTATCAAAATCCATTTTCGTTGGATCGTGGTCAGGATCACGCAATTTGAGTATCTCAAATCCCCCGGGACATTAGGATATTAAATATATACTTAATATACATTGAAAAACCTTTAAAAATTCCTAATAATAGATTTAAAATTACTTTGTATCAAATATAATGTATGACGGGTGAAAATGGAAAACTGGGAAAAACTGGAAAAATTGGAAATGGGTCACCGTTGGGTGGGTCCCTAACACTGATACACTGATGGGTGAGCTACCGACATGACACACCTATACTAAGACACAAACTTTAAGCCACGAATTTTTGGTCTACATATATAGCCTACCGACACTGAGATAATGACATCAATCCACCAATACAATGTAGTTGATACATCAAGACCCACCGATGTCGACGCCCCTAACTCACCGATGCTAACGCCCCTGACTCACCAATGTAGATGCCCCAAAACTTACTGATGTTGACACCCTTGACTCACTTATTTTGATTCCTATAACTCACTAATGCACTAACATTTGATGCGCTGACATGCTGATGTTGACTCATTCAATTCAATAACATCAATAATTTAAAGCTAAATTATGGAAAACTCTTAGAGTGAGTCATCGATAGCCCCAAAACAACCAAACCACTATATTTTTGCAAATTAATAGCATGATGAAATCTGTTTCATTAAAAATACTTATCATACAATATGAAAAAACACATGTTTAAATATTTATAAAAAAATTGGAATATTATCATTAAATTATCTAAGCATCTCATCATAAAAAATAAAATTTGAATTGACATCCAAAATTAATTTTAATTTAAATAAAAAATTCTTTCTGAATAGAACATTTATTTTTTAAAAAAAAATCCCCATTCAACCAACCAACAATTGTAACCTCATAGGTCTTCGTAAAGTTGAAAAAATTTAAATTCTAAACTTAGTAAATGTATCCTATAAGATACATCTGGAAGATAATCAATTCTACGAACGCTTTAGAATGATCTAGATTAATTTTCATTATCCATATGTATCTATATACATTTACCCATAATTTTTATCATATTTAATCATTCAATTTTACATGTTTCCTTTTCCAATAACACTAAGAGTCCATGAGACATAGAGTATGTATATCCAATATAGTAACTCATACACTAAAAATTCTCCATGTATTGACCAAATAGGTAAAATAATACATCACATGTAATTCAAATACATATATATATATATTACATTCCACTCAAAAAATAGATAATAAAATAAAATGTATTATATACAAACATTTATAAAATTATTTATTTTATATCAATCATGGTCCCAGATGACGTAACTTTTATATATGAGAAAAATCCCATCTTGGTTAATCCTTAAATGATGAAATGATCATCAACCTACCTATCCACCCTCTATTTAGTTACAACTCTAGGCCATTATAAGAAAAATAACCATTTATAAAGGTTATATAACATGATATCCTTCCACACTCAGGTATTGGGAACTCCCAATATGAAACATGTTCCCATACAATATAAATTTCAAAGAGTGTGACACTATCCATGTTCTATAAGGTGTGTCATCCAGAACATATAACTCTAATTGTTCATTATTAATATTTCATATAACTATAAATATTCCATCACATTCAATCCTTAACAATTCATCATATCATATTGTAATCTTTTATTAATACTGGTTTGGGATATCGCAAATACATACACTGATATGTCTAATATAATTTACAATCATATTGTTTATATGACTATCATGAAATAATGATTTAATAGAGATCATCTTTTATATAAAAATATTCATTTTATTTTCCTAAACCATTTTACGATCACTAAAAAACCTTACATAATCACCCAGATGATCATATCTCTAACATTATAATACTAGATAATCCTTATGTTTGGTATACTTTTCAATTTTTGTTAAACTGATTTCATACTTATTAAATTCCAATCATACCTATTTACAACTAGAAGATAATATAATTACATTAAAATCCTTTAGTAACTAATATCTATAAAGTAATAATTTCATAATAATTGTGATATATTGTAATCTTATTCCAAATATTGGACTTCTTAAACATAGTATCTATACATCTTAATTTCACATAATCATATTTTATGAATTTAACAACATCTTCATTATGATCATATATCTTCTTATGCAGATCAACATTTTTTTATTCTAAATATTCCATAAAAAAATTCATCGATCCCATTTTCTATGTAACGTAACTCTTCATGTTATTTTATTTTTACTGACACATCCTACAATCCCGTTTTATATGATGACATTTTTAATTATTTCTTATAATTGAATTTATTTTATAATTCCTCTATATTCATATACCCTAAACTAAATGAATATATACAATTAAATTCACTTTGAAAATGGCTAGTTTAATATTTTATTTTTAAATATTGATATTTTTTAAGATAGAACATATACCCACTAGAAAATTAAAAATATAATATTCGTTTTAATGTTATTATGATATATCCAAAAACATTTTAATTTACTAAATAATTATTATTAATTAGTGGGAATTCATAACAATCTAACTATTTAATTCCTAAAAATGTTTGTTATTATATAATTTTTTTTGAAAAAAAGATTTCATTCATTAATATATTCCATTGATGGGTGGTCACATCTCAATTCCCTATATTTTAAAAAACATCCATATTAACGAATTTATCTTATATAAAAAACATGTATACTCATATTGCATTCATAAATTATATATAATCTAATTAGTAATAAAACATGTGTATCATATTATATTATTCATATGAACTTTTTGTTTATAAAAAACGTTACATTTTATGGTTAAATATATAACATAAACTTTTAAAATCTTTATCGAATCCCATCACGGCGGGATATTGTTCATTTCATATATAGTAAAAATATTTATAAAATTTATAGTTTCTATCATATATCCTTCAAAATAAAATACTTTTTAATATAACATTTGTACTTTATGGGGATATTTTATTCGGTGTGTGAAGCCCCTTAAAGTAATCATGAAAATTTCACTTCTAATAAAATAGAATCCTTATTTTAGTCATAACTATTATGATTCAACATTGAAGGTTTATTATAAAATAAAACCAGAATTATTATATTTGTGTAAACCTTACCCAACAACACAACTAGAAAATTACCCTATTGATATGCGTGAATATTGTGGTCGTAGCCTATGGCCACATTTTTTCTTACAATGGGAGCTATCATCTAGTAACTAGGGTATAAAGTATTGCCACAATTATAACCATGGAAATAGGTGGGGTATTGAAATGGTTTTGAAAAACATGGAAATAGGTATCATCGTTTTCAACTATGGCAGTTGACTTATAGACACAGTTAAAACTGTTCCCATAGCCCTGGAAAACCATGGCAATTGCCTAAAGAAATATGTCACTGGATAGATTCAACCTATATACCACACCCATAAGATTTAGCCACATAACCACTAAATTATTCCAAGTATTTGGTATACATATATATAATATGTTATATATATCACTAAAAATTTTTAAAGTATTATAAAAACTATGTAAATAAAGCTTCGCCATCTATTTTACAAAGGAAACTTTTTCTCCCACCCAATAGTAGGAGTCCTATGACTATGGTTTTTAAAAATTTGGCTATATCCAACATAAAAATAGCCTATAACCACTGTTTTGAAAACTGTGACTATATTCCACATAACATTGTCTTTAGGTCAATAGGACTAACCAAATTTTCTACTTGTGTGCCATTATAAACACCATACAAGATTATAAAAAAATTAATTCCACAACAATATCATGCCATAACTGATTCCTTTTGTAATGACCAAGTTAATGGAAGAGTCAATATCATTGAGTATATTAATAAATACTTAATTTCCTTAGAAAAGATGTAACTAATTTTTTTTTGAAACCTCATGTGACTAATTTATTTATTCCTCTAAATATTTAGGTCATATTTATTAAAAAAATGCATAATTGATTAGTTTTAAACATGTTAAAATAAGACATAAAATTTACTTCTTATAAATGTACAATTATTTAGAATTATTGGAATATATGAAGTTTCTTATATTAATGATCTTTTTTCATCAGAATTATTCTCAAATTGATGATTATAATGACTTATTTCATCTATACTATAATAGTTTATTATATGAGTATAATTTTTTACAATTATTTAATATAAAATTTAATTAAATTAGATCCTAAAAAAATGAATACCCCTTTCAACATACGAGAAATAAATTATTCTATAAAAATCTATATTTAACTAATATTTGGATTTCTATGGTGTTTATCTAGTTTCATAGACATTTAGGTAGTCTATAATTCCCATAATATCATATTCGAATAATTTTTATTTTAATAGAAAACTCCTTGTACAATATATCATATGGAACAACTCATCTAAATTCTACTAATAAACTATTTCAATTAGGGTATCCCATATAGGTTTAACTCAATTAAAACACAAAAAATAGGAATATATTCATATTAAGATCACATGTACCATTATTTACATTCATAAGATAATATACGGGAACCCAAATTCAGCATGGAAAACCTATTTGGGTGGTTGAGGTCATGAATGTTGTTTTCATTGGAATGAATCAAACACTAATAATTTAAACAAACAAATAATAAAACCAACATAATTAATTAATTCTATTTACATGAATGAATAATTTATAGTATTTTTTTGAATTATATTACATCCACAAAATCAACTTATTCATATCATATTTACATGTTACTCTTTAAATAACTCATTGATTTTATTAAATAAAATTAAAATCCAATTATATTAATGGATATCCAAAGGCATCACATGAATAATGTATATGAAACCATATCATTTATAGTGTTATAGTAATATAAAATCAACCATACCAACAAGAGTAAGCTTGAAATGATAAATATCCAACCCCCACTTTTCATGACAAGGCATAAGTCTTCATATCCATTAGTAGTTTGAACCCATGTCCCAATATCCAAGGTTACACTACTTAAGGAAGACCACAATTCCATCATATATATAAATTATAATATAGATATATATTATAATTAAACTCATTAATAAATCAAATAATAATATAAAATCCATGGTCAAGGTAGAAGAAAACTTAATCAAATTTCATTTCTATCATATTACTCCAAATGTGTGTGTAGGAATATTTAAAATATTTGTTTAATAATTTAAATGAAATTAAAAATCAATTCTTAATATAGGAATTATATTTTTTAATAATTTATGTAATATAAAAAAAATAAAAATAAATATATTTAAACATGGGATGATACTATTTATGAATAATTCATCAAATAAATAATTATTAACACATTATAATATATTCATGTGTCATATACCTTCCTCAATAATATAAATATGAAAATTTTAAACAATTTCTAACAGGAACACATTAATATTATTAAATATTGTAATTTATTTAAATAGATAATATTATAAACAAAAACATTATATATAAGGAATTATCAAATAATTTTTATACAGTCATAATATCCAATTTTTTGTAATATTTAAACCATGAATATATAAAAAAACTCCTTTTGATATGGATTAAATATTTTTTAAATATAATGACTTCAATTTTAAAATATTAAATTAAATATTTATATACAAATTATAATTTTATCATTAAATATATTTTATTTATCATTATTTTATAATTTTTAAATATTTTAATATTTACTATAATAATTTTCATATAAATATTTAAAATCTATATTATTAGTAATACATTATAATTTTTAAAATATATATTTAACAAAATAAATCTATATTAAGTATATTTGTTTATTTAATATATTGAGATCATATATTAATTTATTATAGACATTCTATAAATGATTAATTTTTTAAACCCGAATAAGTTAAATAGATATCCCAAAGTACAATATTCAATAATTTATAAAAAAAATATTAATTAGATAATTCAATTCATAATTAAAAATAAGAAAAATAAAATTTTACATGTATATCTTATTTATTAATATAGGTAGTATTATATCTCATGACTCATCTCCAAAATGAACAGGTTCCCTATGATAGGTGTTTTGCGGTATACAATTAATAACTTCTCATTATTAATTATTTTTAATTATATATTCATATCATAAACTATGACATGAATAAAATACTTTATAAAGGGATTTATATCACCTTAATCATATGATTCTTTTTTTATGTGTTAACATTGAGGCTATCATATGACAGTATTGGTAGATATTATACATGGAAATATATAAAAATAAATCGAATTCAGTTTTTTCGAACTCTATGGTATCACATGTTGTATGGAGTTGGGCCATTGTGTCCTATATTTTCAAATATCATAAAAATATTATTTTATATTTTTATATAATATTTAATGATATTCTGTTTTATAATCATAAAAAATAAGAATATGTACATTTACCCATTTATAAAAAATTCTAATGTTCTTAAATCATAGTTTTTTATGATGATTATTAAGGCTAAACCTATTGGTGTTTACCTCTATGTTTTATCCAATGGTTAAATGAATTACCGAAAAATTGGGTGAGAATCTCCAAAAACCCATGTTATGATATTACCTCTTAATAGATAAAAGATAATGTTTGAGAGAGATTAAAAAATTGAATTAAATGAAACAAACTAATCTCATTGGTTATGGACTATGTATATATCCCATGGGGGACCCTCATGAATGGGTTTCATTTAAAAAAAATATTACAAAAAATATGATTAAATGGAAATGATCACAACGGCGTCAAACCTTAATCTATTATGTATTTATCATATAAATATTCTTTAGATTATTCCATGAATTGTAAATAATAATGATTGTTGATACAAATGAAATCTAATTTTTGACATTTTATTTTTTATAATAATTATTTATTAATAAATATGATTCATGCATATCAATGCATTGTGATTTCAATATATCATATGGAATCAAATGGAAAACATCATGGCGATACAATGTCAATTATCTTGTCCAATAATATTCCCTTAAGGAAAAAGATTTCTCTTTTTATCATGGATATCATAAAAGATGATATACTTATATCATCTAATAATATATATCTCAAATGCATCATATCCATATTTTATTTAGGTAATATATCCTTCAAAATGGTGTATAATAACATGATAAACATCATTATGTTCCCCCTATGGAAATATAAATGATTTGAAAATTCAGAATAGAATATAAATAATTAATAACTCAAAAAAATGTGAGAATTAAGGATTATGTCAAAACCTCATAGATCAAAACCTCAATATTCTTGAAATCCAAGATCTCCATTATTCAACTCCACTCCTCTAGAAGATTACATGGATCCCATGAAAACATTAATTTGTTAGTGAGAATGTATTCTCAAAGACATATTACACTATCAACACCTCAATAAATATATATATCATGAATGCCCCTATTAGATAGTGGATATTGTGGGGGGGGGGTATCCCCGCCAATATCAAACCCCCTCATAATTATTTTGAAGGAGATATGGTGAGAAATGTAGAATGTTTCTAAACATCAAGTTCAGCTCAATAACATTAGAAATACCTTATTAAAAGGCATATAAATAATTTAATTAAACAATATTCAGAATTTATGATAAGAAATCAGTCTATTAATTTCTTCTAAACCTATCACATGTCACCTAAAACTTATTATAACATCCTAGGTAACAGATCCTAAATTTTTTAGATACACCAATAAATAATCTAACTATCAATAAAATATAGAATGAATTAAATGATATTCCCAATCTCCTCTATGAAACTATCTCTATAAAATAATTTGAGGCTTTAAAACATTTATTTTCATTTAATGGTGGATTAAACTATAATTAAATAATTCATAGTGGTTCTTATATAGTATCATGTATTATTGTGGATGAAAACATTATAATGATAGTTTTTTATTTCATAATAATTTTTTAGAAGTTACGTAAATGGCCACTAATATTTAATATAACCCTTTGTTAAAATATATATTTTTTAAAAGTTATATTTTTTACGACTTTATTTATTTTTACCATAGATCGGCCTGCCCAAATCCATAGTGGGATCTTATAGACCCCCCCCCCCATACCAGATTGGGGCAGCCAAATCTAATCTCGTCTCACCCTGGCCTGCCCTTATTCAGCCTTTTCCATGACCATTATTCATAAAATTCATTGAATTCACTACAAAAAAGAGCCAATATATTTCCATAATTGGATTTGAACCCCCCAAACCATGTAATAAGAAAAAGGATAAATGACCAACCCTTAATTTTGATGAATTATATATTCATATATATATGTCTTCATATACAAACAAACACACACTGACGAAAAGAAATAGAAATAGAAATATATATATTATATTGGAGTTAAGACCCTATACCTAAAATCTATGTATTTCATGATTACATATATTTTCATGAATATTGAAATACTTCATGTCACAACACAATTGTTAGTTCCAATGTAGTATTATGTAATATTGTCTTTAGAGTAATTGAAGCACTTAAATTCCATGAAAGATCTTTTTTATGTTGGGACCCTAAATGTGACATGATAATATGATCACATATATGTTCTCTAGGAATAAGATATAATTTTAGATGACACAAATGATAAAGGATATGAGGTTCCAAGACTCAAAGGACACTTGGAAAAATTATCATGGTGGGATACCTTTGTAATTTCTAGTGTATGAGACAATGAGAAAAAGAGCTGTTAGTAGGAAATACACATTTTTATGTGTCACTAGATGTTACTTTAATGAGATTTTCATATTTATCCTTAAAAATTATGATTATTGTTAATAGATATTATTAATCATATAATTTGACTTATTGATGGAAATTGTGATGATATAGGTTCATAGGAAAGTAGAATATGTTGGGTGCATCATGAGTGATATTTTATTAACAAAACATGTTTGAAAACATTTTTATATTATGTTTATTAGAAGAAGTTGATATCTCATACCCATTAATTGAATTTAAACTATATAAACAATTTTTTTGGTCATGGTGTTGTGTGGGAAGGTTCATTTCAAAAAAATCAATCAACCATAAATTATCACATAGATAGATCTAATCATCATGACAACAACATGATAAGATATATTAACATAAAAGTATGATATGAAAAATTAAGTGTTAATATGTGGTTGTATTTCATAGTGATATCAACTTCATCCTATATTGGTTCATTTTCATGTTTTCATACACTGGCCTCGGACTTTGGGTAGCTTTGCCTATGCCACTAAGAAAAAGGCCTAGAGATTCAAGCATGATGTGTACTCAAAACATTAGAATAATATTATATAATACTAGTTATTTAAAATTATTAATAAATATTATTACCATATGTGATTTAATAATTATTCATTATTTATTGATTGAATAATTTCAATCACTATTTATTCCATAGAATATTTATGATTAGAATATCTATTAAATATTTATTGTATACTTATTGAATATAATTATAATTATTTTTTATTAGTCATTAATTAAATGATTTTTATTTATTTAATGAATAATAATAATTAAAGGATGGATAAAAATTATAGAGTAATGGTTGACTTAGTTTAAAGGTCCAGTAATAAATAATGTATATCAAATTTTAAAGGAAAAATTGAAAAACATTTATTGAAACATTTAAATTATTCCATCGGTTTGTGCATGTCATGAAATACTAATTTGATAACTATCGACATGGGGTTATATATATATTATGAAAGTAATAATTTCACAATTGAAATTACCTTTTTCAAACACTATTACTATTAGAACCCAATTAAATTATTTCCATCATGAATATTGGCCTTTGTTTTTTCTTTTGAATAATAAAATATTCAAAATCCTAAGGTGTCTGGTAGATCCCTTCTCTATTATTTCCCACTTTAATAGAGATAGATCCCCCTCTACCACCCCTCATTATTCTATAGAGATCAAGGAGATTACTTCCAGAAAGAGCTTCTTATAGAGATCATATATAAATAACACAAGTATTATGATCTTATAAAAAAGAACACAGTGATTCTAATAGAGCCATATAGAGATTCAGGGTGCACATGTGGATCACCTCTGGAGGGAATCTACACATGATTCTCATATCGCAGTGATGGAATGACATGGAGAAATTATCAAATTCATTGAGGTAGAAATAATTCATCATCAATAATTAAAAAATTAAATTAGTTGTAAGTCATTATATGATGAACCTGTATTTGGTTATGATGTTTTAATATAAATTAATATTTGATTCAATTTTATATTTCATGTATTTTGTGGTGGGTTAAATCTCAGATTATTTAATGATTGTGATTAAAAAGTCATGTTGGCTATGCCCTACCGAAAGTTCTTCTCCTCACAGATCCATATTGTTATATCATAGGGGTCACACAATAATTCTTAATTTTTTTGAATATAATTATCTTTTTATGCACCTATCGATTATTATCAATATTTATTTAATCATTTTCTGAATTATATTTTTGATATCTTCTATTCCTCATTTTTATTCTAACAAAAATAATCAAATATGGATAATTTATGACTAAGGAACATTTAATAAACACATCTTGAGTTTACAATGATTATATATTGATAGGAAAATAATACATATTTTGTATCCCATAGTTTCACTATGTATACATATGTTTAATGAACCAGGGGGACCCACGGATAAATTTGGGTTATCATGTATTTATTTCACATGCTTTTAAATAAATAGTCACCTTGTTTTGATAGTCCAAACCTGGTTAATGGTAATCCATCCAAAACAAAATATATCATGTGTACATGATTTGTATTAAGTTAGTCAATGTAGCACCGAGATGTTATATAAAATATTTTCATTCAAATTAATTGAATTTCATCGATAGTTTTCAATACACACACCACCAAGTTTCAAATAATTTGTATATACTATTAAAATATTAAAATTTAAATTGATTGTAATGAAATAGTCAAAAAATTTATGGTTACTATTAGGAATATCTAAATTATCAAAAAATTTATTTAAAATTAATTCATTGTTTTATCTATTAATTATAAAAAATCATTTGATAGGAAAAAATATATTTAAATTTTTTTCCACCTGTATTGTATTTTTTTATTACGAAATTAAATTAATCAATTTTTTGATTTAAATTAATGATTAATATATACTATAAATTCAATAAAATACTTTAAAAATAATTTAATATTTTTTTATTTAAGTGATAAGAATTAACCATGTTTTCACATTAAATTATATTTTCCTAAAAACTGGATTTCATCGCATTCTGCGTGCTTATATTAAAATGAATTTATACCAATTATATTAATTAAATTTGATAAAAATGGATTTCATATTTGAAATCATGAGGTTGAAAAATGGTAAATTTTGAATTTTAGTTTTTACCAATATGAATAGTAACCATAATAAATTTTATCATCTTATAGAAGGGAATATCGAGTTAACCTAGGATAAAAAAATATAAGGAAATATTTGTTCCATATGATTTTTTAATGGATGAAATTATTTACACCATTATGAAATTTGGTGAAATATTATACTATTTAATGGATTTGTTTTCTTGAAAATGACAAATATATTTTGTTTAAAAAAACATTGTTAGAAAATGTCACATCATTAGTTTTAAATATACATTATGGGATAATAAAGGGGGAAAAGGTAGTTTTGTGTGAATATTAATAGTAATTATTCAAATAATTGAATTATAATAATGATTTTTATTTATTTATAATATTTATATTTTATATAATTACTTTAAATTTAAACAAAATGCAAAAATAATATTTAATCAATTAATAGAAAAAAATAAATCAAATTAACAATATTAAATTTAATTTTTGACTATTTTATATGTTCCATGAAGTTTTTCAATGATCATGAAATATAAATTTTATATTAAAGTATTATATTCTAATTTGATATTTTTATTTATGTGATTTTCATCAAAATAGATTAAAAATGAAAAAAATAACAGTAATGTTATTTTATTGAAATAAAATTTTATTAAATTACATAAAAAAACTATAATGAAATAAGATGATGTTTATATTATATGGTCTAAAACGTCTTAAATTTTCAATTTATAGGAAAATTATACCCTTCTAATTAAAAAATTGAATCCCTTTAATATTGAAAATGTTGTTACCAAAGTTAAAATTAAAATTTCATTACCATGGGTCAATCAAAATGTAATGATCTAAAATGATAGAAAAGGTCATATGAATTATATTGGTTGATGTCATTTTAACCCTAAACAATTATAAATTTTAATACCTATACATTTGGAATAATATTTCTTGAAAAATAATTTATTATATTTTATATTTTGATAAATTCCAAAACTGTCCATCGCCACAATTATAAATAGCTACCTCACCCCATGATTTATTACACTACATAGATCCTTCTATATATAAAATTCAATCTATAAATCCATTATAAAAATACATGGTAAATTTATATTGGTTCTATTATTTTCAAAGGATGACATATTGGATCCTTAGGAGTAGATCAAATAATGTTCTATGAAAGAAGAGGTAATTTATCTAACTGATGACTTTCATTTCAACATCTTCTTTAAATCATATAAATCTATTAGATTTCTCATAAAATATAAATATAAAATATTTAAATATAATGAAGGGATATTATGATTATTAATCCACCATTATTAACCCACATTCCCTTCAAATGGGAAGTGAAAGTGTCATGCCAAGACCCGTGAATTTCAAGGAATTATTTTAAAAAAAATACTTTGGAATTTTACACGTCTGTGGGTTTTGACGACACATGATTCTGAGGCTCGGTGTGCCCGGAATCAATTTCCGAAGTTTAGCTCTGGTATGTTCAGTGAACGAACAAGAGAGTTTTTCTCTCTTTTGAATCGGTGCCCGGAATTGAAATCTGAGGGCACCGATGAACTCACAACACCGATAATTTTTTAAGGGGACATTTACTGCATTTGCGTTTTATGTGGGTTTGATGTCATAATTTGGGGTTTAATTAATAGGTAAATAAAATTGTTTGGGAAATTTTATTTTATATCTAGGGAGGTTAATTCCTCCCATGGATAGTTAAGGGTGGTACCCATAGCCACCTAACTACCCAAGGGTGGATGTTATAGAATTGGGGCCCACACGAGCCCCAACCATTCAATTTTCCTCTAAATTTATAAAACCCCCTCAATATATTGGCAACCACATTTTTTTCCAACATGTTTAATTAATGAGGATATTTCCTATCCCTCCTCAAATTAAGTGACCACACGTTTATTAAATGTGGTGATTTGAATTTTGGGAAGTTACATTGTATGAGAGATAAAATAATAGGAGGAGCCTGTTATTTTAATTTGGGAGAGATTCTGTTGTGCTAAGGAATACTGCGACAGCTCTTGAGATTTTGGAAGAACGTCGGCCTCCGATAAAGCACGATGTCTCCTTCGACGAAGAACACCGGTTTTTCTAAGAACAACGAAATGCCAGCCATTCTCTTCTCCATGAAAAGAGAGGAGATGCCACTTCCTCCTCAGTGCACTCCGATGTATCCTAAGATCCCTTTCCCCACGACGTCGTCTACCGTGACGCTGACATATGAGTTCAATTGTGGAGGTAGGGAATTTTTTTTTATTTTTCATTATGAGATTTATACCCTCTTACATGGCGTTTATATTGTTGCGTGAGGATATGAACCTCTAAAAATTTGGGTGCTGGCTAACAAACCAAACCCGGACCCACCGCTATTTTGTTCATGATGCGTGGGGTGATTACCATCAACAAAACGGGACCGAAACATCAAATCAGAGCCTTCAGAGTGGAGCTTGGGTCCCGAGATGACTGTAGGCGCAGATGGGAGCAAAAACAGACCACCAAAATGAATCCAGAGGCCCGTGGAGTACCGCGGCAGCCGGAGGCGGTGGCGCCCCGGTGCACCGTCGGCAAAATCCTGCAGTGGCATCGGCAGTAACAGTGAACGGGAAGGATCCCATGGCCACATGGGATCTGGGATGACTAGAAGCACCACCCTGGCGCCGTGTCCGTAAAACCAGCCCCCCCCCCACAGCTCGGCTCACTGGTCGAGCCATCGCACCCCCACCCCCCCCCCCCCTCTTGGGGCGCTCCAGGGTGCGTTACGCGGACCGGGCCGCGCCAGGCCACTCCAATCCAGCTAGGACCTGGACTCAAGTCTATTAAAGCATGTTCGGGCAGACCCAGGGGGGTTGGGTTGGGTCAGACCGGGCCCAGACCCCCACTTCAGACCGTTTTTTCATTCTGTTTCCCATAAACTGAGCTAAGGACCTCCAATAGATGCACCTTCAGTTTCGTAGGAATCCTTGGACCGAGTCATTCATTTCGGTATATTAAACTTGTGGATTCGACAAACTTTGGGTACGACCGCATTGATTAGAACTCGAAACCAACCGGGCCCTTAGAGAGGAAAAACTTATAACTTAACGACTGGACGTCTGTTTGACGTCATGTCAACTGCTTTTAAATCCTTTTGATGAAAAGGTTCTTTTGGAATAATCCACTTGAGGATTGGATGCATCTGGAGTACGGTCGGGTTGGTTTTATCTTAAAAATCAACTAGGCCCCTACGATGGAAAAACCAATAACTCTCAGACTAGGCGTCTGATTGATGCACCGTCTATCGTGTTGGGTTTCTTTTGACGAGATAGAACATTGGAATACATCAACTCTGAGCTTCGTGACAGATGATGTATCGACTCTCTTGCTCGAGGAGCGGACCCTCCCAGAATTGTGCATATTGTGTGCGGGAACCCTAGAGCTGGTTGTGACTACATCGACTACTGTACTGGAATCCTCTGTGGGTTCGACTGTGATGACTACCGTACTGGGATCCTTCATGGGTTTGACAACGTTGACTACTGTTCTTGTATCCTGTGTGGGTCTGGAAGAGTAGTTGGTCTTGTATCCTGTGTGGGTCTGACAACTTAGCTGGATTGTATCATGTGTGGGTCCGACAGCTGAGATGAATTAGTGACTACATATGGTCGTCTATATCGCTATACGGAAGATATATGACTGTGTGATAAGAGTCTTAATTTTCAATAATTATCATTGATGTGATTGACCGGCTTTCCAGTGTGGACAGGGTTGTGTTTTCCTCTCTGGACTGGGTTGTGCTTGGGCTCGAGAGTTGGAGTCATTTTATAATTGATGACTTAGGTATATGTACGGGCATATACCTATGCAAAGTTGATTTATTCTTCATGATTGTATATTTCCTTTGTGGTTTATCCATTGTTGATTTTAAGAGACCGTCAGGGGTTTCGGGGTCCCTAATTAGTATCGTATACTCAACCCTGCATGGGCTATGCCCGCACTACATTGTGTTGGATGCAGATGACTGACCACACTGATCGAGGTGGAGGCTTGTGAAGGTGGATGGTACCCAGAGGTGGACCACTTGGTTGGACGTACACGGAGCAGACGGAAGGACCCGAGGAGCTGAGGAGACTATATGTACCCACCCTTCAGGTGGGATTTCCAAAGGATGACTCAATGTTTCTGTTTTACTTACTAATATTGTGCTTTCCTTTTAGTTGTACTGTACTTTGAGTTGTGTTTGTATACTGGCCCATTTACTTTTTAGCACTTACCTTATACCCAGTTTTACTTAGTTATTACTTCACATGCGTACTATATTGAGTTTGTTTACTTTATAAAGGAAATTCCTTCCCTTTTTCGGTATTTATGCCTTTGGTGCTAGTCTCCTGCCCCTAGCCTATGGAATGCGGGATTGAGGTAGTCATGGAATGGGCCCCGAGGACGGGTCATGAAAATTGGTATTAGAGGAGTCGGTTCTACCGCAAAAATCTGGACTCTGATCTTTTCATTATGTGAAGAAATAGTGTTATGAGTATTGAGTGTGGTTTTCAGTCTAGGGAGTCTAGTGTTGGTGCGGCGGACAACGTATCGGTACACCAGGACCCTGACCTCTGATTTCTGACTCAGTGCATGAAAACCCTAATTGCGTGTGTGTTTCCTTTAAAAAGGTTTCTTTGTGATTACTTTGTGTCAGCTCACTAGGTATATTGTTTGACCATGGCATAACTATTTCTTTTCAGGATGGCCCCACAAAGGCATCCATCTAGGGTTCCTAGTTACGTGTGGGATGGAAACCCACCAAGCAATGAGGACTTGGTGTAGGGACCCTTTACAGCAGAGGCACCAGCGGTACCACTACCTATTGAGTCACCGATGCTACCAGCCCCAACGGCGGTGATTGCATGCTGCCTGAGTGTGTTGCATGAGTTTCAGAGACAAAGGCCGCCCAGGTTCCGCAGAGAGACGGACCCTCAGGCAGTTGAGGATTGGGTAGAGTCTATTGTGTGAGTCTTTAGATTGGTAGAGTCACCAGCAGACTTTATAGTGATCCTTGTCGCGAGTCTTCTGCAAGCGGAAGAAGGTAGATGGTGGATCCTGATGCACCTGGTGCACGACGAGGAATCACCACATTGGATGGACTTCAAGAGCCTCTTCTGCTCAGAGTTTCTTCCGGCCACCCTATGTGCGGTGCGCATCAATATGTTACTACAGCTGTGACATGGAAGCATGACAGTAGCCCAGTACTCAATGAGATTTACCGACCTCTCACGTTACTCCACATATACGGTACGAGACTCGTTATTTAGGGTTCGGACCTTCAAGCAGGGACTGATGAATGAGATCAGAGCTTCGACGATTCCCCTCAGCATCCCGACGCAGGCAGGGGTGCTGGGGAGAGCCCTTTTAGTGGAGAGCTTTCTCGCCGAGAAGCCATCAGCAGCGAGACCCACCGCAGGACGACACGAAGTGGAGTCTTCTACTGCCGGCAGTCGACAGATGTCGTAGGGGTCCAAGCGGATCAGGCCGTCATGTGGGTGACCTTAGGATACAGGTTCATATTTGCAGGGAATACAGCATAGAGTCTGCCTTATGAGGAGCTGGCAGTTCTATGCATGCTGCCGGCAGGGCCACATGGCTTGTGACTCCCTAACTTTCCATGCAGACATGCATCAGAAAGTTGAGGGACCTCCCAGAAAGAGGTAGAGTTTTGACTATGGTGGTCCCCATGTAGTAGGCAGACGAGGCAGAGGAGCTGGTCGAGCAGCGGGTGGTGCACGATGTTTCGAGGCTCTACCACCACCACCCCCAGGAGGTCCACCCCAACCATAGGGAGCAGGCGGGCAGAGGAAGGATCAGCTCCAGGAAGCGGAGGCATATGACCACAGTGTAATTGAGATGATTCATGTTACTATCTGTGTCTACTCCACCCTTGCTACAGATCTTATAGACACAGGTGCAAGTCATTCATTTATTTTCACTTCCCTTGTTCGGAGCTTGGATATTCCGAAAGAGCTATTGGATCGATATTTACGGCTAGAGACTCCTATGGGAGCAAACTCAACGATCATACACAAGTTCCAGTACTGTGAGCTTACTCTAAGAGGTGACATCTTCGACTGGGATCTTCTTCTAGCGGCGTCGATTCCTTACGACGTCATCTTGGGTATGGACTGGTTATCTGCAGTCCATGCTCTGATAGACTGTATTAGGTGAAAAGTGTGGTGTGTCCGCATGGATGGGACCAGGTTCACCTTCACTAGCGAGAAGGGAACCTTCGCAGCACAAGATGGACTTATGCATAGGATAGGGTAGCCGATCACACATCATTTGGCTAGTATCATCCGTGGAGTAGTTGATGTGCAGAGTCTAAGTTTTCTTATTGTGGTGGATCTGTATGCAGAAGTTTTCCCCGACGACGTTCCGGGATTACATCCTCGTAGGGAGGTATATTTATACATATACGTGTACCCCAGGAAATCACCGATATCTACTCCAGAATATCTGATGGATCCCGCCGAGCTCCGTGAGTTGTGGGTACAGCTGGAGGACATACATGGAAAGAGATTCATTTGATGCAGTGTTTCACCCCAGGCTTCTCTGATTCTGTTCACCAAGAAGGCAGATGGGAACTTGCGGGTGGGTGTCGACTACCGTCTCCTGAACCAGGTGACCATGATGAACAAGTACCCTCTTCCAAGGACTGACGATCTCTTCAATCATCTCAAGGGAGAATGATGATTCTCGAAGATAGACCTCAGGTCAGGCTATCACCATCTCAGAGTTCGAGACAAGGATGTACCGAAGAGGGCCTTCAGGTGTCATTATGGCCACTATGAGTTTTTGGTTATGCCGTTTGGCATGAACAATGCTCCAACAGTGTTCTTGAGTTTCATGAATAGGATCTTCCAGCCTTACCTCGATTGGTTTGTAATAGTATTCATTGAAATTATATTCATTTACTCAACTACTGAGGAGGAGAACCCCTACCACTTGCAGGATGTACTGGATACACTCCGAGAGCAGCATCTTTATGCTAAGCTCTTAATGTTCCAGTTCCGGATTCAAGAGGATCACTTCTTGGGGCACGTCATCTCAGAGGAAAGAGTTGCAGTGGATCCCGCGATGATCGAGTTAGTACTTTCTTGGGAGCCACCTAGGAGGGTCATGGAGGTGCAGAATTTCCTAGGTTGCGCTGGATACTATCAAAGATTTGTGCCAGACTTCTCCATAGTTGTAGCACCACTTATTGAATTGATGAGGAAGGGTAAACCCTTCGTCTGGTCAGACAGATGTCAGTAGAGCTTTCAGAAGCAGAGGCGAAGATTGAAAATTGCGCTCATCTTGAGACTACCGGAGGAGGGTGTAGGGTACGTAGTTTACTGCGACGCATCAAGGACCGGACTCAGATGTTTACTAATTTAGGAGCGAGTGGTGATAACTTAAGGTTCACAGATGTTGAGGTAGCATGAGCAGAAATATGCTACCCATGACCTGGAGTTAGCAGTAGTGGTCTTCGCTCTGAAGATGTGGTAGCACTATCTGATGGGCAAGCTCTATACAGTCTACTCTGAACACCGGTGTCTCAGGTACATTTTCTCGCAGAAGGACCTGAACATGAGATAGCGACGATGGCTCGAGTTCGTCCAGGATTATGACTTTGAGGTTGTCTATACTATTGGGAAGGGGAATGTTGTGGTCAATGCTCTCAGCAGGAGATCAGTCATTCAGCTACTTGGAGAGGCGACCGAACAGTTAGCCGCTTTGCAGATATTCATTGTGGATAGAGATGGGGCAAACAATCTACAGTCCCTCACAATCCCTCCTCCACTACATCAGTGGGTCAGAGAGGCACAACGTGGAGACTTTGACTATGAGGTGCGTTGAGTTCATAAATCCTCAAGGCTTGCACCTGATGCATTTTACGAAGGCGGGGAGCACGTTATCCTCTTCAGGGGTCGTACCATGGTACTAGTTTCACTACAGGAGTAGGTGATGAGGGAGTTCCACACTTCCCATCTAGCGGTACATCAAGGTGTAGCGATGATGTATCAGGACCTAAGATGATAGCACTGGTGGCCAGGTATGAAGAAGGCTGTAGCGGAGTTCGTTTCTCAATGCCTCACTTGTCAGTAAGTGAAGGTAGAGCACTAGGTACCTGTAGGCATGGTATAGACCTTAGAGGTCCTAGAGTGGAAGTGGGATGGGATATCCATGGATTTCATGAAAGGGATTCCACGTACTTCCAGAGGGCATGACTCTATCTGGGTGATTTTTGACCGACACACCATGTCGGCCCACTTCCTACTGATCAGGGAGCAGGGCTTAGTAGAGAGATTGAGATGCCTCTACGTCTAGGAGATCATACAACTTCATAGTGTGCCTTCATCTATCATCTCTGATCGAGATGCACACATTACATCCCAGATTTGGAAGGGGTTACATGATGCTTTTGGGGCGCAGCTATGCCTAAGCACTGCCTTTCACCCTTAGACAGATGGCCATATGGTGAGGACCACTCAAACACTCTATGACATGCTTCGTGCATGTGTCCTTGACTTTTGTCGAAGCTTGGGGGATCACCTACCCTTGGTGGAGTTTGCGTAAAACAACTGCTACCACTCCACCATGAGGATGGAACCATACGAGGCACAGTACAACTGACCCTTAAGATAACCTCTGTGCTGGACTGACCCAGGGGAGTCAGCACTCGTAGGACCAGAGATGGTTCTGGCTACGACGGAGAAGGTGCAGACCATCCAGGAGCAGATGAGGACTTCACAGTGTAGAAAAAGGTCCTATGCTAATAGGAGTCGGAGACCACTGGACATTGAGGATGGCGACAACGTTTTCTTACATGTCTCACATCAATGTAGATTATGAAGATTTGGCTGGGGCAGCAAGTTCTATTCGTGATTCTTCGGACTATTCCAGGTATTCAGAAGGGTAGGTGAGGTGGATTACCACCTGGCCCATCCACCTCAATTGCACCGGTTGCATGACGTCTTCCACGTGTCTCAGTTGAGGAGATACGTGCACGACCCGACTCATATCATCGAAGATGGGGAGCTGGAGATCGATGATGAGGCTACATTCACGGAGGTCCCAGTGGAGATCAAGGATTTGCAGGATCGGGTCCTACGTGGATGGTCGATTCCTCTTGTGCGCAATTGTTGACAGCACATGAACCTCTAGGAGAGCACATTGGAGCAGGAGGCTCTGATGCGTGCTCAGTACCCTCATTTGTTTCCCTAGATTATGTTTTAGCTTTATGGGTATGTAAAGCCCAGAGGTGGGAGTAATGTAAAGAACCGGGAATATCTAGGTATTATTTTTATATAAACTAATTGGAATTTTACGAGTCTGTGACTTCTGACAGCACTTGATTTCGAGGCCCGGTGTGCCCGGAATCAATTTTCGAAGTTTATATCGGGTACGTTCAGTGAACGAACGAGCGGGTGTTTCTATCTTTTAAACCAGTGCCCAGAATTGAAATCTTAGGGAACTTATGAACTCCCAGTGCTGGTAATTTCATAAGGGGACATTTATAGAAGTTGCGTTTTAAGTGGGTTTGAATTTATACTTTGTTGTTTAATTAAGAGGTAAATAAAATTGTTTGTGAAATTTTATTTTATATATAGGGAGGTTAATTACTCCCATGGGTAGTTAAGGGTTGGACCCACAACCACCTAACTACCCAAGGGTTCATGGTAGAGAATTGGGGCCCACACGAGCCCCAACCATTCACTTTTCCTCAAAATCTTTAAAACAACCATCATCAAATTGGAAACACCCTTTTTATTGCCAACACGTTTAATTAATAAGGAACTTTTCTCTCCCTCCTCAAATTAATTTACAACACATTTATTAAAGGTGTTGATTTGAATTTTGGGAAATTACATTGCATGAGAAATAAAATAATAGGATGATCCTATTATTTTAATTTGGGAGAGCTTCTGTTGTGCTAAGGATGATCGGGAGAGGTCTTGAGATTTTGGAAGAACGTCGGCCTCCGACAAAGAATGAAATATCCTTTGACAAAGAATGTCGGTTCCTCGAAGAACGACAGTGCGCTGCCCATTCTCTTCTCCACAAAAAAAGAAGAGACGCCTCTTCCTCCTCAGTGCACTCCAAAGTCGCTTACGAAACCTTTCCCCGTGATGCCGTCTACCGCGACGCCGACGTACGACATCGATTGTTGAGGTAGGGAATAATATGTATATTTTTCTTTTATGATATTTATACCCTCGTACATGGAATTTAAATTGTTGGTTGATTATTTGAACCTCTAACGTGGTGGGTGCGGGCTAACGAACAAAACCAGGACCCACAACTATTTTGTTCTTGATGCGGGGGGTGATTAGGAATGACAAAACGGGACGGCAACGGGAAATCAGAGCCTTTGTAGGGGAGCTCAGGTCCCAAGACGACAATAGGCATAGACATTAGAAAAAACGGACCTCCAGAATGACTATCGTGTCCCGCTGAGTAGCACAGCGGTGCAGGTCGCCAGCGGCCGACTCCGGCCGGCCGCCTAGAGGCGGTGGCGCCCCTGCGCACTACCGGCAGAATTCTGTCGCGACATCGGCCACAGCGGTGAGGGAGGAGGATCCTGCAGCGGAGAGGGAGGAGGATCTTGTTGCTGCACGGGATCTGGGATGACCATAGGAGCCAACCTGGCATCGCGTCCGCGGAATAGGGGGTCAGACCCCCCCCCCCCCACCCGCTTGGCTCGCTGGCCGAGCAGCACACCCCACCACCCCCCCCCCGGCCGGGCCGGGGTAGGTGAAGCAGACCGGGCCACGCACCATTGGCTGGGGCCGCACCCTACCGGGCTGGACCTTGTTCGGGCTGACCTATAGGGGTTGGGCCGGGTTGGATCGGGCCCAGTCCCCCACTTCGGACCATTTTTTTCTGTATTTTGCTTATAACATGACATACAATCCTCCAATAGATTATCCATTAGTTGTGTAGGAATACTTGGATCGAGACGGTCATTTAGGTATATTACATTCTATGATTCAGAAAAGTTTGGGTATGGTAGGGTGGGTTCGAACCCGAAACCAACCGGGCCCTTCAAGCGGAAACGATTATAACATAAGGACCGGACGTCAATTTGATGTGTTGTCAACTGTGTTGAAATCCTTTTTTTAGATAGTTCTTGTGGGATACTCCACATGAGGTTTGGACGTAGCTGGAGTATGGTCAGGTTTGTTTTAGCTTAAAACCAACCGGGCCCCAGGGACGGAAAAGCCAATAACTCTCAGACCGGGCGTCTAATTGACACACCGTCTGTCGTGTTGTGTTTCTATTGAAGAGAGGAAGCTTTGGGATACATCAAATCTGAGCATCATGACAGTTGATGTATCCAATCACTTTCTTGAGGAGAAGACCCTCCCAGAATCGAGCATACTGTCTGTGGGAACCCTAGAGCGGGTTGCGACTGTAGCGACTATTGTATTGGAATCATATGTGGGTTCGATAGAGACGACTACTATACAGGGATCCTCCATGGGTTTGATGATGATGACTACTATTCTTGTATCATGTGTGGGTCCAACAGTATTGACCTCTGTACTTGTATCCTGTGTGGGTCCGGTAGAGTAGCGGGTCTTGTATCCAGTGTGGGTCCAACAACTTAGCTGGACTTGTATCTTGTGTGGGTCCGACATCATAGGTTAATCAGTAACTACATCTGATCGTCTCTATCTCTATATGGAATATGTATTCAAGTGTGTGTTGAGTCTTGATTTTCAATCATTATCATCGACGTTATTGACTTGCTTTCCTGTGTGGAATGGGTTGTGCTTTTTTATGTGGAATGGGCAGTGCTTTCCTGTGTAGATTGGGTTGTGTTTTCCTGTGTGGAATGGGTTGTTCTTGGGATCGAGAGTTGGATCCATTTTATAATTTATGACTTAGATATATGTAGGCTCATATACATAGGTATAGTAGATTGATACTTCGTGATTGTATCTTTCCATTGTGGTTTATCTTTCGTGGATTCTGAGAGACTTTCGGGGGTCTTGGTGTCCCAACTGAGTATCGTATACTCACTCTTGCACCGGCTATGACCGCACTACTTTGTGTTGGATGAAGACGACATACATCACTGATCAAGGTGGAGGCTTGTGGAGCTAGATGGTACCCGGAGGTGGACCACTTGGTAGGATGTACACAGAGCGGACGACCGGACCCGAGTTGCTGAGGAGACTATCTGTACCCACCCTTCAGGTGGGATTTCCGGAGGATTACTCGGTGTTGCTGTTTTACTTACTGCTGTTGTACTTTCCATTCAATTGTACTATACATTCAGATGGGTTGGTATACTAGCCCATTTACTTTTCAGCACTTACTTTGTACACATTTTTACGTAGTGCTTACTTCACTTGCTTACTATGTTCTGTTTTTTTACTTTATAAAGGCAATGCCTTCCCTTTTTTTCGGGATTTATGCATTTGGTGCTAGTCGCCAGCCCCTGGCCTATGGAAGGTGGGCTTGGTGTAGTCATGGCATGGGCCCCGAGGACGTTTCGTGACATATCACACATGCATATATATAGTTTACCAGCTCCCTATAGTGATGCAATTAATTTTTTTCACCATATATTTTGGATGCATATTATGATGTGTATAAATCATATATTTGATATTTATGACATAATTATACTACTATGACTATATTATAGCATCTACCATTATACCTTGCAATCTGTATAAAATAAATAACATCTCTTTAGCATATGTCTCAACTACAACCTCCATGAAGAAGTATGATTTATTTTTTGTTACATTTTTATATAGATGGTAAAAAGATAGATTTAGTTCATATACATGATGGATATAACCTAATAATTATTCATTAAATTTTAATTATTATTTAACTTTTTTTGTCTTTTGAAATGTTAATAGAGTTTTCATTCATACATACAACATACCGTCTCCATGGAAGGTGTAATTGAATTTTCTATCTCATTATTTTATGGATAAATATGAATAATTATATATTTAATATATATAATATTTATATAATTATTTAAAGATTTAATATTATTTAAATATGAAAAATTTACATGTACCATATATAGTAAACATAAATTATTTTGATAAAAGAAACTGTCAACACATGAAAAAGATGATTGTAAGGAATTTTTGATAAAACGTTGTGTTGAAATGTTACAATGGGATAATATATGATATTATATATATATTTCTAATTTTATAAATATGTATAATAATTCTTAATTTACTCTACTAGTATTTATAGTTATTTTTAAATAATGGGAACTCATGGTAAGGGTTTCATGTTACAATATCATTGTTTTTTTTTGATTGTTTGGGATACTGTTTCACGTAAAGTAATTATATTATTTATCTCTAAAATGTATAATTAAAATATTTTTTTATTTCATTTCACATGTATTATGTACACATGAAAATGAATATAATTTTTTATTGAAAATTCACATCATGTTTATCTCCAGCCAAAGTAGATTTTTCTTCCATATCATAGTTTAATAAATAAACTAATTATGGTTCTAATGATTATAATATTTATTTTTGAATTATTTTTTAAAAATTTATGGCTCTTTATGAAATGATTCAAATTGAATATTCTTATCATTTTACAAATGAGGTAAGTTCGGTTTCTATATACAAATTTATAAACAATGTTTTCTATTAACTTTTACTACACAAAATAAATTACTTATCATCACAACAAATCAATGATATGAATTTTCTTTTTCAATATTACATGGTTAATTTAGAAAAAAATTATTCAATAACATTTTCTTATTTTTTAAAATTTACATGATTTATTTTGAAAATGGAAAGAGATTTTACATAAGAATTCTTAATTAGATATTAATAGTATTCCATTTCATAAATGATATTAAATATTAATTTTTTTTATTATTTAATATTTATATGATCTTAGGATATCATCCTTATTCTCCTTATGAATTTCTTATTTTTATGATGAAGATATGTGTATGAAATCTGTTCCTTATCCATTGGTTATTCTAGGAGGAATTGATAAAATTCTTGTTAAAATCATTTCATTTCCTTGTGATATGAAATAATGAAATGTTTATGAAACCCATTTCTATCCCTGTGTTATGATACAATTAATGTTTTATGACCTTTTTGAACACATATCTATTATTTTCATTATTTGATGGGTGGGACCTATATCTCCCTTCCAATTCATTGGTTAATGATTTATATATCCTGAGATAAACATGAATGAAATAGGAGTGAACCCATTTTAGTGAGGGAATATATGAACTATGGATATATTGGGAGTGAAATGTGACTACTATGAGGGTTTGTGGGGTAAATGTATTCCATTATTATAGTATTGTTGGTGATCCTTGACAATTAAAGAAAAATATTTTATGTGGTTACGTTTATGAAAAATACATTTTCTTGATCCAATGTTATTATCACATGGATCATGATCATGGATTTAATTATAATTCATGTTTTATGAACTAAAAATATTTATATCTTGAATCATAAATAATATCTATATTATGCATGGTATTAGTTTTAACTATTCTTATCATATTCTATTATCCCTAAGTTCGTGTTATTATTTTTTTGATCATTGATATATCTTTTATTTACCCATACTGGGCATCATAACTCACCCTTAGTTATATTTACAATACAATTATTATGAAGAAATATATTATGTATTATATGTATTATACCTTATCTAGTAATTAAGATCACAGTGGGAGTGGGTGTGTATATTTTACAAACTTGTTTTTTATGTATCCATGGTTCCAAAGTCAAATGAAACATTTGATTGTGGAATTGAACGTTATGTTATGTAATCAATAATCATATTTTAGGATGTGATATCTATGTTTGAAGAGAATGTATAACTATAGTTTGTATCCAAGATTGTTTTATTTATCCTATGGAAACTAGGATTACAAAACATTATCAATAACCATTTGTAGATGTCTATGAACGAGATAAAATCATAATGCTTTGGTAAATGTCATGATTTAATAGATTACACCAAAAGAATCAAAGGAGAATATTTCATTATTTGGATATACTATTAATTGGTTTTTAATACTATGTGGTTTTACACTATTATCATTTTATACTAAATTTTTATTTTTGGATTTGTTTAATGGATTGAACTCACTTGTATCATTTTTATTCTCATTATGAAGAACAATTATGTGATTTTACATTAGAGAAACCAATTTTTATAGTACATGGAATGAAAAATATCATTCTTATTCTAAAACTGTTTTCCAAATATATGAATAATGCTGAAATTATAAATGTCAAAATGGGTGAAAAATATTATTTTGAGTGCATAATGAGAAAATTTTCAACCTTTATTTATTATAACCAATGATACACTAGTTTTTCGGTAATGGATCATACCCTTTAAAATATATTTTATATTCTATAGTGATCAGTACATGATTGTTTTATTCATGTTTTCATCATTTGGAAGGTGAAGCATATCAATGGAGTAATTGTTTCAAGAACATGAGGCAACATGATGAAAATGGATCCATGGAACTGGATGTGTTTAGAAGCTTAATATTCAATAAGAAAATTCATTGTATTCATCAAATGAAAATGGTTAAGGAATTAAATGATATGAAATAGAGGGATAATGATTATATTAGTACCTATGATAATATAATTATAGGTCTTGCAAGGTATGATTTTTGGAATTATCATCTAAGCAGAAAGTAAGGGGAGGTGATTCTTCAGTTTATTAAAACCATGTCTCTTATAAGACATAATAGTATGGTTCTTCAATATATATGAATAAATCATTTAATATTACCTCATCATGAATATGGAGAATGGATTGACTTATCCATGTCCAAATATTGAGATGAAAATAAAGATGAAATTCAAAGATAATTTTAAAAAATGGAGAAAAGAAGATGAGATTAACTTTTTTCATGAATTGGGGAATGAAACATGGATAAAATTTTCTTGAGGGGATTTTGTAATTTTTTTAAGTGATGAAATTTGAGAAATCTAATCTAGAGGTGATGTAAATAATTTATAAAATTTTGGGAATAGATTCAAATCTATATTGATTAAATCGCCCATAATCTGGTGCTTAAACTAAAATGAATATGGGATTTTGCAAGTGTATTCCCTAACAAAAAGTGTAATGATGATGATCAACAATAGAAACCTCTTATGTCTTAAGACAGAGGTAAGTATCATATTATCCCTTTTGGAGATATAATAGAAGATAATTATGCAGTGAATGCTACACCAAACATCTTATTTTCATCAAGTAATGTCTTCTTTGATTCTGGATATACCCACTCTATTATTTTAAAATAATTTTTAATGGTATCATAGCATTACCTATTTGATTAGAGGGTGAATTTGATATAAAATCCTATAATTTTATGATGATCTCGTCACAAGTATATGATTCTTCTCTTATTAATGTTTATGGTAATGTTCTTAATAAAAAATATTAAATCTTCTTCTAGTAGAATTTGATGTTATTTTGGGCAAGGATTATATTTATTTAATTAATTCTCAAATTAATTTCTATCAAAGTGATGGTAATTTTGAAATTCCAAACCAATATATGATCCTTAGTCTGTGTGATTGTAAACCATAAATTCCAATGAAAATTTCATCCATTATATTAGTCATTATCCATATTCAATTGGGACGATTATCCAAAATGGTTTGGGGGATACATGACATCAATGATATGCCTATTATACATGATTTTGTGGATGTATTTTTAGAATAATTTCCCTTTATTATATATAATTGTGATGTTTTGTTCTTAATATGACTCAAACCTAGTTCTAATCCTATTTCTAAGAATCCATATGGAATTTCTCATATTTAGTTACAGTAACAGAGGATGAAACTCCATGATAATCATGAGAAGGTACTCCTTCGGCCAAGCGTGTCACCTTAGGGTGAACAAGATCTTTTTTTAAGATGAAACATCGATAAATGTGACTCTGCACTAATTATCTATAACTTAACATGATCATTAATAATAATATTTATCCTATATGTTTCATTGATGAATTTATTGATCAACTATATGGATCTCAATACATTGCAATTGTAATAATCATTTTGGATATCATTAGTTTACGGTTATGAATGTGGGTACCCCCAAGATATCATTAAGTAAAAGATATGGACACTGTGGATTTGTAGTTCTTAAATTAAATATTTCCAATTCACCTACTATATTTATGGATTTATTTAATAGAGCCTTTTGAGATTACCATTATCCATTTTGGATAGACAATATATTAAATATTATTATATATTCAATGATAAAGGAATATCCTAAAGATCCCATGATAACTATTTTGAAGACCATGAGATAAGAGAATATGTATGAAAAATTTACCAATCATGAATTGTGGCTTTGGAATGTTTAATTGTTGGAGCATTTAATCTCCTGTGTTTGTTTATTACTATATCCTTAAAATAAATATGTTGTTGATCATTGCACTATACCAAAAATTGTGACTGAGGTCTATAGTTTTCATGTTTTTTATTGAAAATTTCAGTGCCTTATATAGATTTTATCCTAACCACATATTCTACCCTCTATGTTGAATATGAAGTGAGCTATGTTCTTCAAAAAAATTTAAGGTAAATAAAATTTCGAGGAACATAATACATGATTAGTCAATGCTCCTATTAATACATTACCTAGTAGGGGATAAGTATAAGTAATATATAATGGAGCATAAATTAAATTATTGGTATGTGTTCTTACATAAACAATGCAGTCAAAGCTTATGTTCCATGAAAATTGATGGTTTATGAGAAAAATTAAACTACTCGTTATTTTGAGTTATCGATAGTAATTTTATAATTAAATTTACAAGGGAATTTTATTTATTGAGAAAGTAATGATATACATACTGATCAATAATATTTCATTTATATCTTTATATAAAAATATATGAATATGTAGAAGAGAAGTTGGATGGAGTTAATTAATGATTATTTCTTATCAACCCATTCCCACCCAGGGAAAGTGATTCAAGTGTTAGATGCTTTGGTTTGAATATATAATTCTAAATTATCTATGATGAGGATAAAAAAAGATACAATATTTCTAGATTTTCAAAGTATGTATCTTGAAATATTGAAGAGGGTGAGAAATTATATCTTTTAAAATGAATTTTCAACCCTATGTCGAATAGAATATTAAAGAGGCCGATATGGATGTTGTGGGACAATATAATTAGATGGTAATTGTTATTAATTTAATAATATGTTATGATGGAATAATATGTTTTTGGAACTGTGTATATTTTCCGTCCATTCTGGATTTGAAGGAGTTATTGTATGAAGGTCATAATTAATGATTCTCTATTTATCCTAGAAGAACAATGTTGTATAAATATCCAAATTTGAATATAGGGTGGAATAGAATAAATAGAAATATTTATTATTTTTAATCCCCACACATGGTATGTCAAAACGTTAATGAGTATTGAGAAATGTATAGTGGTTGTTACAACTATTACCCATACCCGAATGGAATTTGGAAAGCATCACCAATGATTTTTTCATTTGATTCCCCAATACATCTAATGGGAATAATTATATATGGGATATGGTTGATCTCCATATGAATTTACCACACTTTATTTACATTAGATAACATTTCTAATTTAACCCAACTTCTATAATTTATATTAATTTTGTTTTGATGTTTCATGTAATACCACATTCTATTTTATCTGATCTGTTTCAAAGGTTTTCCTCAATGTTATGGATACGTCTTTAGTAGGATCTTCATATATAGATGAGTTTATAAATGTAATATCATCCTTATAAATATGTTAAGTCTGAGATAATTATAAAAAACCTTGAGGATATTCATAGATCTTAATATTTGGATTTCATTGGTGGTTTATATAAACACCCTCTTATTTTTGAGTTCTCTTACAAAAATAGCTGTCACTTCAGAATGGATACAGATCATTATGAATCAAAATATGGAATGTGGTTTATTAATAAATAATTAAAGGATAATATTTGATAAATAATTATATTAGAAACGTATTTAGTAATTTAAATGATATATAATGTTAGATCCATTCAGAAGAACATCATGATAGCTCAGAGTCAATAGAGAATATATCAGGACAATCTTTTATGTGACCTAGAATTTGAATGTGGTCATATTTTTTTAATTCTTATTTGGATTAAGGTTATGATACTAAGAATGGAGGGAACAGTGATCCAAAAGTACATTTTCCCCTAATAAATTATTAATTGAAATGGATGATATTTTATTTCTCAGTGATTCCACCGAACCTCTCTTATATTCACAATCTGTTCGATATATGTCTTCTCAGAAAATATATACCTGATCCAACATATGCACTAAAATTTGAGTAAAAATAAATAGTAAAAGATCATTATTGTGAGAAACAGACATTATAAATCTTGGATCATTGAGGTAATATGCTTTTGATGATGACTATACATGAGGTGAATGTTCTCTAGAGAAAATTGAAATTTTAAGAATCTACATGGAACCAGATGATGTAATTAGACAATGATACCTCAATTATTTAGTACCATATTGATGAAATTACATTCCAATATTAATTTTAATGGGGTAAAATTTAAGGTCACTATATTTTTTGAAATATTTTTTCCAAATAAATTTAATTTAATCGATAGCATGTATTACACACAACAACAAGTTTAAATGAATAGTGAAATAATATTAAAATATTATTATTTAAAGAGAAAATTATTTCATAGCCATTGGATTGAAGTGCATGAACTAGAATAAATTAATTACTAAAATTTTATGATTACAAAAGTATAAAATTAAATAATTGGCTATCATTTGTTTATAAAAATCATTGGAAAGAAAAATAAATATTTTTCTAAAAAAAATTCTCACTTTGTATTTTTTCATTATAAGTCAAATTACAAAATTTTGGTGATTTATTTTGATTAAAATTTCCAATTATTTTTTAAATAAAATGTTATTACATTAATTTTATATTTTTATAATCATTTTAAAAGAATAAATTATAATTTATACCAAAAAATGTATTGCTTTTTATAAATTAGGTTTTTATCAAATCATTTATGCATATTCTAAATTTAATTTATACATTATATATGAATTAAATTTTATAAAATGTATTCAATGGTTGTAATTAGGAGCTCAAATGTTGTTAAATATGCCTTTTTTATTTTTGACCAAAATGAAGAATAACCATGTTAAAATTTATCATCTCTGTGAAGGGAAAATAGGGATAATCTAGGTTAATACTAAGTGAAAAGGACAAAGAATTTTCATAATAATTCTCATTGGATAAATATAATTACACCCATATCAAATAAGTCACTTAATTTAGTTTTTTATTGATATATGTCCATAAATAAATTTTAAATATTATTTAAATCAAATAATATAACAAAATATCAACCCCTTAGACTTAAATATCCATTAAGAGTACACATAGGGAAAATTTAGTTATAAATGAGTATTTATAGAAATTTTTTCATATTAAAATTTTATTTATTATTTTAATTCATTCATAAATTTTAGGTGTTATATATTTACATTATATTATTGCAAACTCAAAAATAGTATTTACTCAATCAATTGAAAAGGAAAATAAATTATATTAAAAATATTAAAAGTGTAATATTTTTAATAAGTTATACATTTCCATGATTTTAGTTTTTTAGTATCACATATTTGTAATATATTAAAAAATTATTTTTTCAATTTCATCTTTCACTTTATGTCATTTATGTCATATAATATAAATAGTGTCTAAATTTACAATAGTGATACTTTTTCAAAATAGTTTTTTATTATATTATTTAAAAATTATAAAATATTCCAAGAACATAATTTGGATATTATAAAGTCATAATGTTCATAACATTTCCACTTATGGGCCAGCTATGACCTTATAATTAAAAAATTACAATCCTTAAATACTGAAAAAGTTGTCATTATAGTTAAAATTGAAATTTTTTTACATAGTTTCAATAAAAAAGATATAGGTTATAGTAAAATCAAAACTATTATAAGTTATATTATTTTATGGTATTATAATCTTATCATATATTATAATGGAATAGATTTCCAATATGTGTAATTTTTCATGATAATGAATTTATTATTATTTAAACTTTTCAGAATTTCAAATTGTATCCCTCAACTCAAATATAAAAAATATCCTCCCACAATTATTTATAGAAAATTTAGAAATTTATCTGACCATCCAGTAAAATATCCCTTATCCACTTATATAGATTCATTATTGAGGTTTTATTCTTCCCACGAGGTCATCTCAAGGTTCCTTAACAGAAAATATATTGAATTTCTTTCGTGGAAGATATAATCTCCATAACATATCACTTTATTTTATAGTACTTACTTTACTTGTATAAACATATTCCATTTATAATAAAATAAAACATTCATTATCCTAAATATAATTAAATGTTATTATGATTATGAATCTACAATTATCTACCCTCTTCCTATCAAATGGGATGTGAATGTGTTTCTCGTACATACGTAGAACTTACCATCTCCACAAAGTGTTACTATTAGTTTTTCATCACCAAATTCTCTAGATGAGTATTATTATGGGTTTAATATTTATATATTAAATTTATGAAATTATATTACTTCCTTAATTATAGTATTATATATACAATCTTACCATCAAAACTATTGTAAAATGATAATGTTGCTCATGCATACATGTTTACTACCAGCTCTACAAAGTGATGCGATTCGTTTCTCATTTACATTTTACATCTATAGTAGTGAGGAATGCTTTTAGGAATATATTTGATATATATATAATGATAATTATTATAAAAAGTTTTATTACTATATATCGTTCTTTTATTCCGTCTGTTGAAATGTTATAATAGTGGTCATGTATACCTATGACTTACGGTCTCCATAGATTGTGTAACTCATTTTTATATCTATAACTTTTATGGAAAACACTAAATATATATATAATTAATATATATGATATTAATATCTTGATTAAAATATTTAATATAGTAAAAAATTGATCAAATTACATGGATCATATCTACTCAACTAAAATACATTTGATAAATGAAACAGTTAATACACAATAATGAATGTTTTATGTACTTATTGGTAAAGGGGTGTTTAAATTTTTTAAAGGATCATATGTAATATAATAAGTTTTATTTATGAATTTGTTATATATTTATAGTCAATTTAAATTTATTCTATATTGTTTAAGAGAGATTTTAAAATTAAAGGATTTTGAGATATGGGTTTTATGTAATATTCATGTTTTTTTTCCAGTATTGTTTATGATAAAGATTATAATAATAAAATTATATGATATCTCTATCAATAATCAAATGAACTACTTTATAATATCCTTATTTCATGATAATATATTTTTTGATATCATTTTCTTCACCAAAATTACTCTGGTGACCGAGAAAATGATTTTTAGGAAAATCGACTTCATTTTTTGTTTCGGTCAAAGAACCATTTTCTCCCATATTCATGTATTATAAAAAAATTATTTATGATGTTTACTATTATTAAGTGATTTTTTAATATATGTTTTTAATCATGTTTTAATTTTTTAAAATTCATTCAATATTAATCCCCTTTTAATTTAATCAAATAGGTACCTATATATATATATATATAACAAAAGTGTATAAGGTATTTTTTTATTTTAACATTGATAGTAAGAATGGAATTTCCTATCATAATGACTACAAAATTATATGAATCATATTTTATAAGATTACATGGTTATATTTTACTAATAAAATCCCTAAATAATTTCTATATTTTATATTTTCAATTTCTGATTTTAAAATGGAATGGACATTTTCATCAAGAATTTTTAATGATATATTCATGGTATTTATATTCATCAATTAAAATTACCCTTGATTTAAATTAAAATTTAGTGAGAATATGATACAAATATGACATCCTTATATATTATTTGGATGGTATATATATATAATTAATGGACTAGTATGGAATCCATTTATTTTCTATGGGGTTTTCCATGATTAATTGATGAAATATTCAGGAAAACTATTTCTTTTCCACTTATTATAAAAAATATGAATTTTTATGAAACAAATATTTCTATGGTAAATGATATTATGAATTTTTTTTTGATCTTCTATAAAAAAAATTAGGTGCTTTTTATTCTGTGATTGGTGGGACATATATCTACTCCCAATGAATTTGGTAATTATTGATCCCCCATGAGATAAAAATACTGGGATAGGATTGATCTGAGTTCAGTAAAAGAATCAATACACTATAACATATTTGTGAATTAATATTGACATAAAAATGGTCTAGGGACTGAAATCATCCCTTTATGATAGTCTTGGGATTTATTCCTGAATATTGTGGAAATAATTTTTTATGCCTAAATGTAGGACAGATTTCCATGTCTGAATATAATTTTATACACTAATGAATTAAGTAAATTTTTCCTTTGAATATTCATTTCTTTTTAACTACCATGATTTATGACATTAAACAATATTTGGATCTATGTTAATGAGGTTATGATTTTGAAATGGTATGCTCATTTTTTCACATCCTTATGTTTATGTTATTCATACGACCATTAATATATATATTTTTAACACATATCTGTATTTTGAAATCTCCCTTACTTGTACTTCCATTCCCTAGGATGTGAATAATGATACAGAGTATGATTTATATGGTTTATGATTTTGATGAACATAGTGGGAGACAATGTAGATATTTTATTATAAAATTCTTTAGGTGCATATGTTTCAAAAGTCACTAAACATATATGATTATGGCATGGATCATTATGTTATGTACAGACTAATCCTCCCCTAGTATTTGATATTAATGTATGAATATATGAGGTTGTTATAGTGAAATATGATCAATGTGCTTATTATGTGCCACATGCGACTAGAAATAGTGTAACTCGAACACCTGAAAACTTTTATTCTACATACACACAATTTACTACCTTAATGTGAGTGGAATATAAATACACTATGTACTTGGAAAACTGTTATGGATTGATAGTGATGATCAATACATGATGTGAATCATTATATTTAATGACCTCTCTATTACCGGATTACAAAAAATGAAATTATATTTTTTATATTACTTAAACCTTGTCAATATTGTTTGGGGTATTTTATTTTACTCAAACACACCATGAGGCGTGTATTATATATATTAATTATCTAATTAATTTCTATGTAATATTATTGAACATTATTTTGGGCATAATTCCTAATACAACGATTACTCAATATTCAATAAAAGTAAAATGCTGTGAAAATAACATGTGTCCATTTGTCAATTATTATAAAGTAAACAACATTAATTTGCATGGCATGAATTGTATGCCACATTACACATGAGTATATAGTATTATAATTTCATACAGGTTGGGTTGTTTGGATGTGTAGACGACATGTTTCCTCCAAGGTACATGTTTTGTACATGTACAATTTCAATTAATTATGTCACTTATTGAAACAAAATTTGATTATAACATCCTAAATTTTCATATTATAATTACGATAAAATAATTTATTAATTAAATATAATATTTAATTCATAAAAGTGTGATTTATATTAAATAAGATCAATTTCAGTAGAATGATAATTTATTAAATTTTTAATTCATTTAATATATGTTGATGACAATGGGAATATAATATCAAATTTTATATGAAGGGTTTCTTCATATTTTATTACAAAAATAATTTGATGGCCCACATGTAAACAGTTTTCTCATTATATTAGGGCATGTGTTCCCAAGGATTTATTTTATTAAAAACCCTTAAAATAATCCTCTAGTTCCCTACACTTGCATTGTAATAAATTCATATTTATTGAATATAGATCCGAGGAGAGTTGATATGTTTCATAATTGGGGTTGATCTTAAACCAATCCATGTGGTATATGGACGGAGATGAAAAAATCTACAATATGAACCAATACGCAGATTCTGGTGTTTCCCCTTAGGTGAATAGTTATTTTTTCTTCATCTATATAAACTATCCATTAGTAAATGATGATGATAAAAACAATCGTGTTATTTTGTTTCATTCATGATTCATGGTAAATCTCATTTTGGATTTTTTTCAAAGTCATTTGTATTAGATAACTGAAAAAAAGAATGATTGAACAAAAATAAAGTCAATTTTTTGTTCAATTTTCTATGATATGGTGAATAAAATTTTAAAATCTAGTAAATATTTACTATTATATAAAAAATTTAAAAGGAAACATTTATCAAAAGATGTAGAAATAATTAAAATATATAAGTACACCCCATCTAGTATTTGACTACATAAATTAAAATCAAACCATTTTTTGTAGTGGTTTACTAGACAATGTCATGATTGTTTCAATTATTTTCGATTCATAACATGAGTTTTCAGTTAACATAACATAGCTCACCTCAAGGGTTGAATATAAAATTAGGACTTAGTGCCACAGACATGAGGGTATTGGGAAAATTTAAATCATGGATTTATGGATTTGGAAGTTAACTCAATAGATCATGGATATATTAGTTAATGTGTTTGAAACAATTATACCTATATAAAGCATTATATATTGATTTTCAAAAAAAAATGTTGTTTATTATAACGATAATATGGGTCAATTATACTAAAATATAAACTAAATGGGATATTATAAGACTAATTTTTATAGATATAGAGTTTTAATAAAATAGTGGGATGATAATAGATTTAATATTTATTATCTTATCTTATTAATTAGATGTAGTGTCATGTTTTCAACAACTTATTTTATAAATTTAAATTCAAATTACATCATCCATATCACTATGATACTTAAAATAGAATTATATTCTTTTCAATAGAACTAATTTATAATAATGTAAAAGAAACATGGGTGTGATTCTATGGAATGAGAGGTAATTATATGATCTGGAAAACCACATTCGTATGGTGTAAAGACAATTATTTAGTATAGAGGAATTATATATATATTTAATAAATATTTTGCTGATTCTAATAATGTCCATTCTTTCATGATAAAATCCATGAAAAATGATATTTATATTCAACAATGTGATATGTATGTTTATTTAATTATGTATCACCATTATGATATATATCAAGATAAGGTGATACAAGAGATTTAGGAGATCTATAATAAACTATTTGTGTACACTAATATAGATTCAACACCCATTGAGTTTCTTTTTATCAATATCATTATGTATTTAGTGCACTTAATCATCTTAGTCATTAAATTCCATAGTTAACTATGAACATATATCAATATTTTCTCAATACCCAAATCATTCATCAAATACATTTGGTATTAAAACATAAATAATTGAAATAATGGCCTCTATAACTTATACAATGATTCTACTAGTTGATATGGACATGTGTTGTGAAATACCCATAATCATTATGGAGAAAATGAAAATTAAGAACTATGAAAAAGGTTCCTTGAATTATACAATTTCTAAAGATACGGTCAATCACATTTCAATGAAGAAGAAGGTCCAATTGTATGTAAAATAAAAATAGGTAGTATACATTACATATGGAATGAAATAACTCTATAATAATAACATCACTACGATTCAAGAGGAAGATAAAGGTGTATTTGTAAACAAATGTAATATTTCAATATATAGACATTTTATATTAGATACTTATTGTACAGGACACAAATATTTCCAAATGTCAAAATAGAGTATAATTCCAAATACCCCCAGAGGATATGTGGATATTTATTCAATAAAATGTGTCATAATCATTTTATTAGATATAAGAGAATACTACATTACAATTCCAAGTGTAATTATTTAGATTTGAAATAAGTATTATTTCTTCTAGTGTTTTTTTTAAAAATCATAACTATTTATTAAATTCGCAAGGATAGATTTTCTTACAAATTTAAAAATAAATAATTATTTTTTAAAAAAAGAATAAATTTATTGTGGTATATATAAAATAAATAAAGGAATTTATGCTTTAAATTATGAGAACCATTTCATGGAAAATGATAATTCATCATAACCGCACTATTTAAAATGAAACCAATCATGGAATATTTATATTTCCCTCGTAAGTGATAGGAATATGAAAAAACAATATAAATGTAGTTATTTTTTATCCTTTAAGATAGTACCACTTGAAGGAAATAGTGCATATTTTTAATAAAAATTGGCCAAACCATTATTTTATTGGTTGGGTAAAGGGTCATAGAAATTCTAGTATTGGTACTTAGTAATGTGTATAGACCATTCCAAGTATACTCAAAATGTATTTTTTATTAAATCATGACTTTAAATTATGATTAATGTATATATGTCACATTAGAATTGATGAGGTTTAAGTCAATGACCATGGAGAAATTCAATGAGTTCAAGAAAAATATAATGATTAAATATGGAAAGAAGATAAAAAATAAAAGATATAATTGAGATAGTATATATCATACTGATGATTCTATCGACCTTTTATGAGATTTTTGGATTCTATATAAACTCATTCAATATTATACACCATATTGGAATGGTGATATTAAATGGAGGGAACAAACCTTTCTAGACATGGTTAAGTATATAATGATTCATGTGGATATTATGATATTATTTGGTAATAATCACTAAAAAATGGAGAATAAATAGTCAACTAAGTGCTGAATAAAGTTAAAAATGGAATTCACTTTGAGTTATGGAGTGTAAACAAACGCATTTTTCACACACAACTATATGGTGATGTGAAAAATTTATTATGGACACTTTTGTAAATGAACTAGAACCTTGAGGCATGATGTATGTATTTTTAGGATATACTTAGGAATCCATGGATAATTATAAATATAAACCTTCATATAATAATGATGTTATCATAGTACAATCCACCTTTCATGAGAGAGAAAACATCCTCAATAATCATATTATGAGAATGATTGACATTAAAGATGTGTATGCCCAATATATATAATTTTTCTTATAGTAATAGATTCTTAATATCTACATGAAATAATGATTTCCTGAAGAAAAAAAGGTAATTCATTCAAATACAAATGAGGTTGGATAACTATAAATATAATATTTTCTAGTCACCAAAGATGGCGACTTGTAATTGATTGACAATGGTGAACCACTATCTTATAAAAAGGTATTAAAATATCAGAAGCTATGAGATAGAAAGGATCCTGAATTCTAAACATGAATCCATTTGTTAGGAAAAAATTTGGGTTCTAGTTTATTATTCCCAGATGTATTTCATGTTTGGTAAAAATGGGTATTAATGATTAAATTGGACATGGAATGGAAATTGACACAAATAGAATCTGGTCTCCGTAAAAACTGGCACCCGACCCAGCCCGTGTAAAGTACTAATGGGCGTTACTAATCCCCATGGATGGGAATAAGTGACAGGGTATCCCATAAGAAAATTTGGGAATGATTTAAAAGTGTTTATAAATATAAAACAACATTGAAATCCAATAAAATAAATCTGTATTTTTCAATCAAACCCCTTCATTAAAACAATTCAAAAAAAATTACATAACATAAAACAAATCTCAAAGAATATGAACAATTCATAAACCCAAAATGGGCATCCCAATGACATCCTCATGGAAAGAGGTACCACCCTTAAGCTATCTCCATAGCACTGTATCACGAAGGACCGCTTGAAACCCAAACCATTGGCACTAAAAGTTGTACCCCAACCTACGACCAAAATAACAAAGTCTATATACATCTAATGTTTTAAGCAGGGTTTGAGCAAAATCCTAGTAGGGTTCCAAAACTAAATTATAATATGTGATAAACATTCAAGTATGAAAAGATTTCATTTTTTCATAAATATGAGATACAATTTAGTATTTTCAAAAGATGAAACTTTAAACTAAAATTGTTTTCATGTGGGATACCTTAAAGAATCCAAAAATTTAAAATATTATTCCAATGCTACTGAATTATCATTCAAAACATATTGTGTGATTATGGTATGCATTATGTATCTATTTAAAAATTCTATGACAAGATAACGCCATTGAATTAGCTCACTTTCAGTCCCATGTACCTCGTATCTCGGTGAAAGTAAACATCACAATATCTGTTACCATGCTCACGAGCCACCTTTTGTGGTCATACCAATATCCTTTTCCCCCTACATCATCATTATAATCATCATCACAGTTTATTTAGTGTGTTCATATTCAAACATGATACATGAAACTTGGGAAACCTCGTGGGATCACTAGGATACTAGTACACATCCACCAACATTGATACTCGGGTATACCCTCTTATTCTCAAAAAAGATCCCCAAAATATGAAATATAATCTTAACATGAAAATACCACTTCCAAGTCACATATTCTCTAATCATCCAACACACATGTCACATAATAATCAATCCACTAACAAAATTAATTTCTCACATCATAATCACACAAAAGGGCACATAAACGTGTTTAACTCCTTTCCAGCAATTTGATAAAATATATATGTAATTTATAAAACATTCTAAAAAATATGACATCTTAAATCACACCTTAAATTTCAAAAACCCATTTTAAGTGATCACACTCACCAAAATATCCGCAACAAGTTTCATATCACTTTCACAAATCATTAAATATTTTATGCTATTTTGTAAAACATTTCCAGATGTTTAAAATCAAGTAATATCACTTTCACAACAAATTGGGAAATTTTAAAAATATACACCCACCAAAATAGTACATAACCATCCTTTTCAAACTTTTTGAACCTCAATATTCCATTTATTATTTTCATAAAACACTTTCAAGAAGTACAACAAGGGTTTTCACAAAAATCCTATTAAAACCCCTCTTCTAAACCCAAAATAACACAAAGACCCCACCAATATATAATTGGCTGCCCAAAATACATTTAAGATATAACTTTCATATGTTATAAATTAATCCTAAATATTACTACAACAGTAACGCATGGAAATCACCCAATTTAAAGAAAAAAATACAACTATAAAATTAAAAACATAAAAAAATCCATGAAAAACGTCTTTTTCACCAAACAGAACATAAGAGGAAAATTAAAAATATGTAAACCATGCATGCTACATCATCAAGAAATGCTAACACATGAAATCACCAAATAATTTTCCAAAAACCCCAAACCGTTGTGTGTAACAACAACTACACCTATGCCACACCACAAGGGAGTGAAAACCAAACTGAAACCTCATGATTAGACCAAGAAAATCAAATACAAATTCTTGGGTTGAATTCCTACTTTCTAAAAATTATTAACATTAGGAAAATATGGATGAAACCCTAAGAAAAATGAAGAAACCCAAGTCAATAGGGGGAAGGAAGTAAGGAAAACCACTTACTTGAGGGATCTTAAAGAAATTAGTACATATACAAAATTAGTTTAATATAGATGCAAAAAAATCTTCTAGGGGATTTAATAAGTCATACAAGTTCAATTGGGAAGTGAAATGAGGGAAAGTGTTAAAATTGAAGGAGTTATGAAAGAAACAATTTACCTCTTAAATTATAAATGATTACGAAAATCTAAAGATGTTTTTACATAATTCGCGATGAATATAAACTCCAATTAGAGGGAGGAGAGCATGGGGCATGTCTAGATTATGTGGGCTTAGGTGAGAGTCATAATCACCAAAAAATGTAAAAATTGAATGAGAGATTAAATAATTACCAAAAAAATTAAAGCTTGAAATGGACTTTTAGGATGGCCCAATGCCTTAATAAAACCCTTAATCCATCATGATTATGGAATCCTATTAGTTCCAAATGGATAAAGTAGATTTTATATACCAGGGGATGATAATTGGGAAGTGTAATGGGTGTATGATGTTGAAAAATAAAGCAGTTATATATGAAATAAAATTTATTTTTAAATCCTGAAATGGGCACACAGTTTGCCAAAAACTTTGAAAACCCACCATTTCCACCGAAATGCTTGGGAAACCACTAAAAAAATAATGATTGGGAATTAAATGAAAACATACCTTTAAAAGAAGTAATGGATGTGATAATTCTCCTAACCAAAAAAAATTATGACCTCAGAAAGCAAAAGTAAGGCCAAATGAAAAAACCAAACCCAACCAAAAGGCCTAAATGGACTCTATTTTCATGTTTTTCCCACCACCAAAAGGCCCAAAACACCTCCAATTGATCAATAAAGGATGAAATATTCTCACCAACCAAATCATGCACCAATTGCATAAATGATCAAGCATATTCAAAATACAACCCAAAAAAATACCTCAAACACTATCCAAACAAGACTCAAGAAACATACCTGAAAGAGAAACAACATCGAACATGATTACCACTACCTTAATTTAATTAAACTGTTGGACGATCTCTCATCCAAAATTTTACCCAAGGAAGATATTGGTATTTAGATAGCTCTGAAAAAGTATACTTATCATTAATCCAAGAGCATAGACATATTTAAGTTATTATTGTTGGGAGACCCAAATAGGCTCCCCACAACAAGAGACCTCTTAAATTTTCCCAGGACATAATCAGGATAGTAATAGGGGTGGCCCAAAGGGACTCCCTGATTCAAGGGGTAGTCTTCCATTAGAATTTTCCAAAATAACAAACATGAGAATCATAGTGGGTCTACCCATTATAAGAACCATCCATCATAACTGAACCACATGGTCCAACAAAAAAAGATCCGGAAATTTATAGAGTTAGCACAATCGCATATTTAGCCCTCATGATTAGCGAAATCGTTCCCTAACGGTGTAGTGCATTATACCCCAAGGGGAAGCATCACACATTTACATGGGCTGAGGCTCATGACCATTAAAAAACTGTATGGTAGCTAAAGTCTCTTATCACATCGTTTCCAAGGATGGCGCGCAATTACTACTAACCATGCATAAACCATGCTCTTCAATCAACCCAGCCCAAATTTCATCTTTTTCAATAAAAAATAAATGGAATACCTTGGGAATAACAAGAACTCAGGCTATAAAATGGAAATGAGGTCCTCCCACCACTATCACTAAATGTGAACAACTAGAACAAGACGATGTGCCCAGAATTCTAAACTATTCCCATTTTTCACACCGAGGATATGACTGTTGAAGGGTTTGAATGACCAAGCAATTTCCCCTGACTACATGCCATCATATCTCAGGGACCTATGGTAAGAGCTCAAATGATTAAATCATCTTTGGATTCAACAACCCATACATTAAATTCATTGTTATTAATTCAAAATTGAAGCATACTTATTACAACATATAACAAAACCATGAAAGGACCGTATAGGTATAGTGTCTTTAGAAACTGGGAAGCATAAACAACTGGTTCATAAAGCGTCTACACAGTCTCCCATTTATTTAAATATATCTATTGTCCCTTTTGGAATATCTTACATAATAAAATTCTTCCTGACCTAGGGAACGAAAACATAAAAAAGGGTGAGCTCAAATGCTCAGTAAGGGTAAACAAAAGAAATATCAATCACATCAAAATAAGAACATAACATTTTGGAAATCTTACCCTGGAAAAGAGATCATAATTTCATAACATGGGATAAATCATAGTAGTGAAATGTAATCCCAATAATCATAACATAAAACACGAAACTTTGTGGCATACACACATAATCATAGATAATCATTTCTTATTAATAAAGACTCATTTCCAAGACTATCTTAGTGGACAAAGTCAATTTCTGATCCGAGTTTACTCCTCGTTTCAGTCCTGTTTCACTGAACCATTTTAACATGTCGTTCCATCCATGCCTATCTCATGAGATATAAAATCTTTTCCCAATGCATTGGAGGGAGATATAGGTCACACCCGTCTCATAATGAAACCATTCTTATGTGTTCCACAAAATCATAAATCATACATCATTGCATAACCCATGTAATAAAAATGGAATTCTTAAACAACATGACATCATAAAAAAATTCATATAAGATATAGGAATTCATAAAAATAATTCCAGCACAACATAATAAAAACAATTTAATAATAGGGGTAGAAACAGAACCCTATATTATCATAGGTGGAAACTAATTTTGATAAAACCCTTGAACTCCATTCTTGAGGAAAATATCCTTCTACTTCAAAAACACTTATCCTTTATTAACATGTCATAAAACTCTAAACTGAAAGAATTTGATTAAAAATAAACTTGAAAACATGTAAAGGAATCTTCTTGAAAATAATTTTTTAAGAATCCATTCATTCCATATAAGTAAAAAAACATTCTTCTCGTACTTTAGTCGGAAAAGTCAAAAAGTACCTCGTACGGAAAACGACAAAAAATTCCTTTCATATATTTTACTAAAAACTCACTGAAGGGTAAAATTGGATTTAAACAATTTTAGGTGGATGTAAACAACATTACATATTGAGGTAACATGTATGTGGGTGATAAAATACACCCTAGTAAATACAAAAGTATAAACAATCATGGAAAAAAATTAAATTGTGATATTTTCCCTTACCTTAGGTCTGATTTTCTTTGTAAGTGTCTGAACCTCCTGTATAATGATTTAAATAATGTTATTGACTTATTTCAGAATCATACTTATTTTTATGATATCATATATGGTCATATTCGTAGCTTCTTATTAGTAATATTTCATTACTAATTGTTATTCGGGTGTTTATTACTTTTTGTTCTTATGCGCGTTTTGTCGAATAAATTCATATTTTTCTTTTTAGGTTACAGATACCTCATTTATAGAATGTTATTAGTGTAATATATATCATATTAATTCACTAAATTAATTTATATAATCATTATGAAATTAATATCATGTATAACGAATCGCATCACATCGTGGAGACGGTATTCCGTACGTACGCACGAGCGATGATATCATTCCCATGATCGTGGAATTGTATTGGAGTGTATGTATACACTTTCAGAATCAATATCACTTTACAATAATCATATATATTCATTATTTACACCATTATACCCATCCAAGTAATGTGGTGGTGGAAAATAGATTACACCACGGCGTGGAGATGGTATTCCGTACGTACGCACGCGTGGTGATTTCATTTTCCGTAGCATGGATAGATGGTGAAATAGGGTAGTTTCATACTTATAATAACATATCAGTATATTATTTATACTTATGTTATTACTTAATAATGAAAAAACAAAATAATAAGAAGTGGAAGAAGAAATAAGGATGAAAGAATCGGTAACAGGCATTACCTCTTCTTTGAAACGCCTCTTTGAGACATCCTCTTAGGGCACTAAAATTGGTCTTTGAAGAAGACCAGGACCTCTAGGATGTTTCTACGGAAGTGGAGAGGTGATATTGACAGGGGTTGGCCGAGATTTAAGGCTCAAATTGGTGTGAGAAAGAGAGGGAGGAGATGCCCTTTTATAAGGGAGGAGAGGGGCACCTTTGGAATAACAAAAAATATTATTTTATTCTAAAGTCAAATTCGGTTTTAAATATCTCCAAATTGATATATTTCAATGGTAAGGTGGGTATGGGTCTAAATACTATCATCAAATATAATTTAGACAAGTTTAGGTATCAATTTTAACCTTATCATTTAGATTTAACTTTAAGTTTGATAATATAACTTTTACCATGTCTTCTTGTTTTCTTACACTATAAGGTTAATAAACTTACTATATCATGCCAAACGAACCCCAAGTTGTTTATTATTAATATATAAAACCCTATCTAAGTCATTTGGCCGAACCATAGATTTTTAGGAATAAAATAACAATTAATAATATTTTATTTGTTTTAAAAATTATTTTATGTCAATTTTGACACTATTTGGTAATTGATTTTTGTGAAAATCATAAAAGAATGATTATTTCGAAAACATTTAATTAAATCAATAATAACATTTCATATTAACATATAAAATTATTTTATTTCATAAAATGTCTCAAATTACATTTATTTGCGTATTTATAACATCAATAATGTCAATATTTCATTAATAAGATAATTACTGCATCATCATTGTATCATAAATAAATTAAATTATTTTAAGTATAAAAATTAAAAATAAAATACCACTATGTATGAAATATTTTTATCTTTTTAATGAATATTTATAGTCGAGTTTATCTTATGTATAACCCTATATTAAAAATGCTTTAGTTATTAAACATTGATTTTAACTATTTTAACCCTTCTTTAAATAAATTGATAATAAATGTCCTAATCTAATCCAAGTGGGCCTAAATGGTCATATTTTATTCCTAAGGTTGTTTTTGGTCGAATTAAACTTATCCAATAGAATTAGGACATGTTTTAGGGTAATAATAATAACAATTTTATCATTAATTACCCTATTTACTTTTAACCATGGTAAAAAATAGTAAAAAGTTACTATTCACCAAAAATTATTTTAATCTCATTGAACCAAATTTTAGTCCTTGATATTAACAGTGTCTCTCGGATTTTTGAAATCCTACTCAGAGAAGCGGTAAAATTATGATTTATGGAAAATTCAGTTTTTTTAACTACCACTTAGTGGTTTCACTATTCATCAAAAAATGAAAGTTTCCAGAAAAATACCAAAAATTACGCCTAAGCTATATTTGATATTATGAATTCAAAAATGATTTTTATTTTACCAAATTCAAAACATATCAGTTACATTAACTAATTTAATAATTAATTGCCATCGTCAAGACAAATAGCGCGTTTTTAAGAGATAATAACTATCAAAATATTGACACTTGTTTATGTCTGGTTTAAATGTGAAATTACATCCAATGAACAAAATTGTATTAAATTGTAAAAATATATTTTAAATATACTTTAAAACCAGTCAAATTAATAATTTATCACTATTAATTATTTCGATTAAAAAATTTGTTTTTAATTAAAATTTAGTAATTTTCACAATTCATCAGAATATGAATGTTATCCGAAAAGTACGAAAATTTCACCCTAAGATAATTTCGATATTCCGAATCCAAAAATGATGTCCATTTTGAAAAATAAAATTTAAAAAATTTCAAAAAGTGGTTATTACTATTCATAACGGCTAGTTTTAATAATATTTTAATATCATATCGTTGTTTAGTGAAACTCTGTATTGCGTACGATGCAAGATATTGAGGAAGGCCGCGGTTGCATGTAAAGAAAGCCAAGATAGTGTTTTGTGTAGAGAACGATTCCTTTGATGATTTATATATAATAATAACAATATATTTCTCTCAAAAGTCTCGGGTGTTACATTCTACCCCCCTTAAAATGAATTTTTTTTCCCTCGAAATTCATCACTCTGTAACAAAAAGATGAGGATACCTCTCCCTCATCATATCCTAAAGATCCCATGTAGCTTCTTCTAATTTGTAGTTCCTCCATAAAACATTCACCAAGTGAGTGGTCTTATTTCGTAGGACTTTTTCGCTACGATCCAGAATCTCTACCGGCTGTTCTTCATAAGAAAGATCTTACTCCAACGGTATAACTTCTGAGCTGAGTACATGTGAAGGATCTGGTATGTACTTTCTCAGGAGAGATACATGAAACACAACGGGAACTTGGGAGAGATTCGGTGGAAGCTCCAATCGGTAAGATACCTTTCCAACACGATCTAGTATTTCGAAAGGACCGATATATCTAGAGCTCAACTTCCCCTTCTTTCCAAATCTCATGACCCTCTTCCAGGTAGATATTCATAAGAACACTTTATCACCCACTTCAAACTCTTGGTCTTTACTTTGGTTGTCGGCATAACTTTTCTGTCGACTCTAAGCTGCTCTTATGTGTTTTTGAATAGATCGGACCTTTTCTTCCATCTAATCAACAAGATCAGGTCCTAATATCTTTCTTTCCGCAACTTCATCCCAGCAAGTTGGAGTCCTGCATTTCTTTCCATAGAAAGCATCATAAGGATCCATCATAATACTGGAGTGAATGCTATTATTATAAGAAAATTCCACCATAGGTAGGTGTTGATCCCAACCACCTTTGAAATCCATAGAGCAAGCTCTCAACATATCTTCTAGAGTTTGAATTGTTCTCTCAGACTGACCGTCTGTTTGAGGATGATAAGCAGTACTGAAACACAACTTTGTATCCAGAGTATGCTGAAGACTTCGCCAGAACATTGAGGTAAATCTCAGATCCCGATCAGATATAATAGAAAGTGGTACTCCATGAAATAATACCACTTCCTTTACATATATCCTGGCAAGTTGATCCATAGAAAAATCCTCTATAATAGCAATGAAGTGTGTAGTCTTTGTAAGAAGATCAACTATGACCCAGATAGCATTATTTCCTTTGGATGTTTTAGGAAGTCCTGTGACAAAGTCCATAGTGATGTTTTCCCATTTCCATTCGGGTATGGGTAATGGTTGTAACATCCCCTTAGACTTATGTCTCTCAGCATTAACTTGCTGACAAACCAATCATCGAGAGACATATTTAGCAACATCTCTTTTCCTGCCATCCCACCAGAAGTACTCTTTCAGTTCCCTATACATCTTCGTGCTTCCAGGATGAATAGATAATGAAGAACTATGAGCCTCATCCAGCAGATCCTTCGTTAATTCGGAGATGGGAGGAACACAACCCTGATTCCTAAACATTATTATCCCATCATAATCAAGGTTGAGTTTAGGAATATTTCTCACGTTCTTTTGTAACTCTACATATTCTTTCTGCGCCTCTTTAATCATCACATGTATAGATGGTTGAACATTCATTTGAGAAAGATACAATTTTCCCCCTTCCATTATAATTCCTATATCCATCCTTTGTAAATCCATAAATATTGGTTCTTTTGTGATCCTCATCATGGATAAACTGGCATGGTCTTGTCGACTTAATGCATCTGCCACCTTGTTTGCTTTCCCAGCGTGGTAATGAATTGAGCAGTCATAATCCTTAATCAGCTCTAACCATCTTCTTTGGCTCATATTCAGCTCCTTTTTTGTGAAAATATTCTTTAAACTTTTATGATCAGTATAAATGTCACACCTTTCTCCATAAAAATAATGCCTCAAAATATTTAATGCAAAGATTACCGTAGCTAACTCCAAATCATGTGTTGGGTAGTTTTGCTCATGTATTTTCAACTGTCATGAGGCATAAGCTATAACCATATCATTTTTCATAAGAACACACCCTAGACCCTTCTTGTATACATCACTGTATATCACAAACCTTTCTCCACTACAAGGCTGTGTGAGCACAGGTGCACTGGATAACCTTATTTTCAACTACTTGAAATTATCTTCACATTCCTCCATCCAAACAAACTTAACTCCTTTCCGGGTCAACATGGTGAGTGGATTATATAATCATGAAAAATCATTCACAAAACATCGATAATATCCAGCCAAACCAAGAAAACTTCGGATCTCAGTTACTGTTTTTGGTCTCGACTATCTTTCGATAACCTCTGTTTTTGCTGGATCCACAGATATCCCCTCTTTTGAGATTTTGTGACCCAAAAATTCTAGTTTTTGAATCCAAAATTCACACTTGGTAAATTTGGCATAAATCATATCCTTTCTCAGGGTCTTTAATATAATTCTCAAGTGATCTTCATGTTCTTCCTTGCTCTTTGAATAGACAATAATACCATCTATAAAGACAACACAAATTGATCAAGACAGTCTCTAAAGACTCTATTCATCAGATCCATGAAGATTGAAGGGGCATTAGTAAGACCAAATGGCATCAATATAAACTCATAGTGTACATACCTTGTACGGAAAGCCATCTTTGGTATATCCTCCCTTTTGACCCTTAATTGATGATACCATGGACGAAGATCAATCTTGGAAAAGTATTGAGCTCCACGTAGTTGGTCAAATAAGTCATCAATGGGCGGGGGAGGATATTTTTTCTTGATAGTGATCTTGATAAGTTCTCGATAATCAATGCAGAGTCTCATTGATCCATATTTCTTCATAAAAAAAGAACAGGTGCTCACTAAGGTGACAAACTAGGGAATATGAATCCCTTAACAAGATTCTCTTGGAGTTTCTTCTTCAATTCCTGCAACTCAATTAGGGCCATTCTACAAGGTGTCTATGAAATAGGCCAAGAACCCGGTACGAGTTCTATTGAAAACTCAACTTCACAATTTGGTGTAAGACCCTTCAATTCCTCTGGAAATACGTCATCAAACTCCCGTACAATGGGCATATTATTAATAATGATTTTCTCACCAACCATTTGAGATAAATAACCTTCATTCAGTGGAATCAAGACCCATAAGATGGAAGAAATTTCCACTGGAAGGTTATGTTCATCCTTGCATCGATAGACGATCATAGATTGATCTGTAATATGAAATGTGACTTCCCTTCTTTGGAAATTGATATGAGCTCCATATAAAGAAAGCCAATCCATGCCAAGAATCACATCAAATTCCACTATAGTAATGATAACATGATTTGCAGGAAGCAATTTCCCACAAACTTCAATCGGGGAAGAATTATAAACTTTTGATGCGACTCTTGTGCCATTGGGTGTTGTCACAGCTAACTCAACATCTAATTGTTGAGGTAATACGGTGATACCCTTAGAAAAATCTTCAGAAATAAAATAGTGGGTGGATCCAGAATAAAATAAAACATTTTCTACTTTAGAGTGGATGGTAAGAGTACCTTTCACCACATCGTTATCATACTCCACATCACTGATAGAAATTGCATGTGACATTCATTTGTCTTTATCCTTGAGATTTTTTTGATGTCTATCATCATCAACAACCCATGGATTAGGGAATTTATTGGCATAATGCCCCATCTCCTTGCACTTGAAACATTGAAGTGTAGTAGGTTCATTCTGTGTGTCCCTTCCGTTGTTTGCATCATTATACATCTTCTTCCCATCATTGCGGCATTCAAATGCCTGATGACCTTCCTTTCCACATTTGAAACATTTACTTGTCCCTTTAAGACAACTCTCTCCATGTTTCTTTCCACACATTGAGCATAAGGGAAAGCTCATCTTCTTTTCAGTGTGCTCTTGAGATTTTCCTTTGAATTCCATTTTCCTCTTCTTATCAAACCCATATGACTGATGGGTTACACCAATCTCCATCTCAACCTTGATAGCACATTGAACGATTTCTTCGTAGCAATTGAAGTCCCTTATGGCTAAGGCCCTTCGAAGACTTGGTTTTAAGCCACTAAAGAATCGATCAATCTTACTCTCAGGTTGGATAATAATACCAGAAGCGTACCTTACAAGTCTTGTAAAATTTTCTTCATAGGTACCAACCGATTCATCATCCTTTTGCTTTAGTTCAAGAAACTCTTTCTCCATATTTGTTTAGAGAATACGAGGGAAGTATGTATTGAAAAATAATTTCTTGAACTCGTCCCATTCCATGGACTCAATTTCATCTCTTTGCCTCGTATTCTTAATAAGATTCCACCATTGAACAGCATCTCCTTCCAAGTGATACACTTTTAGGATGACGTTATCATGTTCAGAACATTGAAGAACTGAAAATAACTTTTTAGTAGTACTAATCCATTGTTCAGTAACTAATGGATCAGTAGACCTGCTGAAAGGAGGTGGACGCTGCCTCATGAAGGATTCAACAGAATGTTGCTCCTTCCTTTGCTTGTTTGGAAGTCCTGAATGATTCATAGCTTGAGAAAGTTGTGTGATCATGGCTACATGATTTTGTATTCCATCTCCCATAACGTTTGGTTGCTCAGGGGGACAATCATTGCATTGCCCATCGCATTATGCATTAACACGGTTCCTTCGGGTTCTAGCCATTGACTAAAACCGAGAAGAATAGTGTGAGAAACACTAATTATAATAGGAAAACCAAATAATCAAGAATAAAATTTCACACTTAAGTTATTATCCTAGGTTATTCATGGTCATTTCTAAAACACTAAGATTGTGTTCTATGCTTAGACTTATCCTTAGGGTTCTTACTAAGGCTTTCACATCCTAGTTTCCAAAGGTTAACTATACCTTTCCTCTGATACCAACTATAACAACCCATACTTTGCATACATTGTTATTACTTCAAAATTGAAGCATACTTATTACATAATATAACAAAATCATGAAAGGACCGTAAAAGTATAGTGTCTTTAGAAACTAGGCAACATAAACAACTGGTTCATAAAGCGTCTACAATGTGTCCCATTTATTTCATCATATCTATAGTCCCCTTTGGAATATCTTACTTAATAACATTCTTCCTGACCTGGGGAAAGAAATCATACAAAAGGGTGAGCTCAAATGCCCAGTAAGGGTAAACAAAAGAAATATCAATCACATCAAAATAAGAACATAACTTTTTGGAAATCTTACCCTCCAAAAGAGATCATAATTTCATAACATGTGATACATCATGGTAGTGAAATGTAATCCCAATAATCATAACATAAAACATTAAACTTTTTGGAATACACACATAATCATAGAGAATCATTTCGTATTAGTCAAGACTCATTTCAAAGACTATCTTAGTGTACAAAGTCCATTTTTGAACCGAGTTTACTCCTCGTTTCAGTCCTATTTCACTGAACTGGTTTAACCTTCCGTTCTAGCCTTGTCTATCTCATTAGATATAAAATATTTACCCAATTCATTGGAGGGAGATATAGGTCCCACCCATCTCATAATGAAACCATTCTTATGTGTTCCACAAAATCATAAATCATACATCATTGTATAACCCATGTAATAAAAATGGGATTCATAAACAACATGACATCATAAAACAATTCATATAAGATAGAGGAATTCATAAAAATAATTCCATCACAACATAATAAAATCAATGTAATAATAGGGATAGAAACATAACCATATATTATATTAGGTGGAAAATAATTTTGATAAAACCCTTGAACTCCATTCTTGAGGAAAATATCATTTCTACTTCAAAATCACTTTTCCTTTCTTAATATGTCATACAATTCTAAACTAAAAGAAGTTGATTAAAAATAAACTTGAAAACTTGTAAAGGATGATTCTTGGAAATAATGTTTTAAAAATCCATTCATGCCGTATAAGTTAATAAAACATTCTTCTCGTACTTTTGTCGGAAAAGTCAAAAAGTACCTCTTACGAAAAACGATAGAAGATTCCTTTCATATCTTTTACTAAAAACTCACCGAAGGGTAAAATTGGATTTAAACAATTTTAGTTGGATTTAAAAAGTATTAAATATTGAGGTAACATGGATGTGGATGATAAAATACACCCCAGTAAATACCAAAGTATAAACAATCTCGGATAAAAATGAGATTGTGATATTTTCCCTTACCTTAGGTCTGATTTGCTTCGTAAGTGTCCAAACCTCCTGTATAATGATTTAAATAATGTTATTGACTTATTCCAGAATCATAAATATTTTTATGATATCATATATGGTCATATTCTTAGCTTTTAATTAGTAATATTTCATTACTACTTGTTATTCGGGTGTTTATTACTTTTTGTTCGTATGCGGGTTTTGTCGAAGAAATTCTAATTTTTCTTTATAGGTTATAGATATCGCTTTTCCAGAATGGTATTAGTGTAATATATATCATATTCATTCACTCAATTCATTTATATAATCATTATGTAATGAATATCAAGTATAACGAGTCGCATCACATCGTGGATACGGTATTCCATACGTATGCATGAGGGATGATATCATTCCAATGATCGTGGAATTGTATTGGAGTGTATGTATACTATTTCAGAATCAATATCACTTTACAATAATCATATATATTCATTATTTACACCATTATACCCATCCAAGTAAGGTGGTGGTGGAAAATATATTACACCACGGCGTGGAGACGGTATTTCGTACTTACGCACACGTGGAGATTTCGTTTTTTGTAGGATGGATAGATGGTGAAATAGGTTTGTTTCGTAATTATAATAACATATCGGTATATGAGTGATACATATGTAATTACTTCATAATGAAACAACTAAAGAAGAAGATGTGGAAGAAGAAATAAAGATGAATGAATCGGTAACGGTCATTACCTCTTCTTTGAAGTGCCTCATTGAGACCTCCTCTTAGGGAACTAAAATTGGTCTTTGAAGAATACCATGACCTCTAGAATGTTTCTAGGGAAGTCGCTAGGAGATATTTTCAGTGTTTGGCCGAGCTTGATGTCTCAATGTTGTGTGAGGAAGAGAGGGAGGAGGTGCCCTTTTATAAGGGAGGAGAGGGGCACCTTTGGAATAACTAAAAATATTATTTTATTATAATGTCAAATTCGGTTTTTAATAGCTCCAAATTGATATATTTCAAAGCTAAGGTGGGGATCGGTCGAAATACTATAATCCAATAGAATTTAGACAATGTTAGGTATCAATTTTACCCTTATCATTTAGATTTAACTTTATGTTAGATAATTAAACTTTTATCGTGTCTTCTTGTTTTCTTACTTTATAAGGTTAATAAACTTACTATATAAAGACAAAAGAACCCCATGTTTTTTATTATTAATATATATAACCTTATCTAAGTCATTTGGCCGAACCTAATATTTTTAGTAATAATATAACAATTAATAATATAGTATTTGTTTTAAAAACTATTTTATGTCAATTTTGACACTATTTGGTAATTGATTTTTGTGAAAATCATAACATAATTATTTGTTCTAAAAAGTTTAATTAAATCAATACTAACATGTCATAGTAACATATAAAATTATTATAATTCATTAAAAGTCTCAAATTACATTTATTTGGGTATTTATAACATCAATTATTTCAATATTTCATTAATAAGATAATTACTGCATCATAATTGTATCATAAATACATTAAACTATTTGATGTCTAAAAATTACAAATAAAATTCCATTATGTAGGAAATTTTCTTAGATTTCTAATGAATATTTATATTCTAGTTTATCTTATGTATAACCTATATTATTAAAAATTCATTAGTTATTAAACTTTGATTTTAACTATTTTAACCCTTCTTTAAATAAATTGATAATAAATGTCCTAATCTAATCCAAGTGGGCCTAAATGGTCATATTTTATTCTAAGGTTGTTTTTTGTCGAATTACACTTATATAATAAAATTAGTACATGTGTTCGGGTAATAATAATAACACTTTTACCCCTAATTACCATATTTACTTTTAACTGTGGTTAAAAAAGAAAAAAGTTACTATTCACCAAAAATTATTTTCATCTCATTAAACCACATTTTAGTCCTTGATATTAACTGTGTCTCTCGGATTTTCGGAATTATAGTCACAGAAGCGGTAAAATTATGTTTTATGAAAAATTCAGTTTTTTTAACTACCACTTAGTTGTTTCACTATTCATCAAAAAATGATAGTTTCCAAAAAAATACAAACAATTAGTCCTAAGATATGTTTGATATTATGAATTAAAAAATGATGTTTATTTTACCAAATTCAAAACATATCAGTTACAATAACTAATTTAAAAATTAATTCTCGTCCTCAAGACAAATAGCATGTTTTTAAGAGATAATAACTATCAAAAGATTGACACTTGTTTATGTCTGGTTTAAATGTGAAATTACATCCAATGAACAACATTGTATTAAATTGTGAAAATATATTCTAAATATACTTTAAAACCCCTTGAATTAATAATTTATCACTATTAATTGTTTCGATTAAAAAAGATGTTTTTAATTAAAATTTAGTAATTTTCACTATTCATCAGAATATGAAAGTTATCCGAAAAGTACCAAAATTTCACCCTAAGCTAATTTTGATATTTCGAATCCAAAAATGAAGTCCATTTTGAAAAATAAAATTTACAAAATTTCAAAAAGTGGTTATTACTATTCATAACTGCTAGTTTTAATAATATTTTAATAGCATATCGTTGTTTAGTGAATCTCGGTATTGCGTACGACACAAGATATTGAGGAAGGTCACGGTTGCATGTAATGAAATCCAAGCTACTATTGTGTGTAGTGAAAGATTCCCTTGATGATTTATATAACATTAAAACAAAATATTTCTCATAAATATCTCGGGTGTTACATTTGACTCATAGTTAGTTGTTGGAATCCCCTGAATGGAATTTCCTCTTCCGGTGATACAAAAAACTACAGTGAAATACCAGATGGGTTCACCAAGACATAACACACACCAAAACTCACTTTTCCAAAACCTAACATTTTTCTGAAACCATTTCATTGAATAATCACACACATCACCCTTTTTACGTCGTATGAGTAACCGAAATAGAAAATGATATATAGAAAAACCTTACTCTCAATAAAGGTTATCACGATTTCCCCAAAGGAGACATTATTCTGACAAAACAAAGTCTCACAAAAGATTGTACAACATTACCTTTACAGTCAAATGAGCACATAACAACACAAGGCATCACCAAACATGTCCATTGTGACTACTATTAAAAAATACAATGAGAGGGACGTTATGAAACATCCCCAAACATCAAAAAATTCCATAAAGTTTCCCTTACATCCTCTCATGACCATATGTCCCACACCCGTGGTTTAACATGAACCCCTACATCGAAGATACTACGAAGGACCTAAAGGCCCTCTTAGACATCGTCCACACTAACAACCCCATACGAATTCCACCTCCGAAGAATTTGGAAACATAAGAAATTAAGGTCTCTTTAAACCTTCAACAATCACTCTCCCACTATAAGAGGATCAACAAACAATGAAAGGAAAGGGTGTAAAATCAATCTCCAAAGCATGAGAAAAAGATTCCTTATATTGATCCACTAGAGGATCTGCCATTGAAAAAACAATATAGGATGAACTTTAGTCATGAAATAACTCTTCATCGGGGCGTATCTTATCCAATGAGAAAACCCAAGGAACCAACCAAGCTGACCCATTGGTAAAAACGTGCCAAAAAATAGAACAGAAAACATGAGGGGAACCACCATAAAGGATTCTAATCTTCTCATAAAAGATACCACTAACTAGTCCTTCAACCCAACATACCATAGAAACACAAACCCAAAACATTGTTAAAGGAAGAGTGGATGTTGGACTCCAAATATCCCACAACTACAACATTTACAAAGACACATTTGAAACACCACCCCAAACCAGTTACCAATACATCATGTTTTCCTTTTAAATCATCTAGTTGAAAATATAATGGATCAGGGATTGGTGTATCCACAAATGGTACTCCATGGGCCTCACACATGAAAGTTTATGTGCCACACTTGCTACCCTCTTCATATCCAACCTGACACCCATCATGTCATTCTATTAACCATCCACCATCATATATAACCCCATGCATGTGGTTTCTCACCAAAATACCAATGTTTTAAAAAATGTGTCATCTTTTTAAAACAAAAAACATAAACCGATATGCCTTTTTCTCAAAACTGCTAACCCGAAAATCTAAACCAAATTACAACTTAAAAAAACATAATGGAAAAATCATTCAAATGAAAAATCACATCGATTCTTTTCACATCAATTTCAGAACACCTCGTCCCATTTCAAAAAACTTCTTATTTTATGGCCAAAATCATTTTATCAATAACCATTCATTGAAAAAATCATATTTTCTTATTTAAAACAATGTTCCAATGATTCATTAAATTTATCAAATTATTACTAGTTAAGAAATCAAAAATGCATTTCTAAAATACACACACAATTTCAAAAACACTTTATTTCGTTCAAAAAACTTTTTCCATAATTCCAAATGTTCCATTTGAAACAGATTTTCAAACTCCACATTGCCATAATTATTACTTTAAAAAAATTAATACACCATTTACCATTTGAAAAGATTTCTGAAAATTCAGTTCCACCGTTTTACAAATAAAACCATTCCCACATTATTTGAAAATCATTCCAAAAAAATTTTACACTTCTTAAAACCAAGTAATAATCTCATTAAAACCAAACATCCCTGATTCCAAAACTAAATTACACAAGATAATGTGAGGGGAATCTAGTTTCAGTGGGTGACTTGGACATATGGTTGAAATCCATATGAAAATCACTCCTCCATCACAGAGATTCATTTAGTGAAATTTCCCCAGCTCCACATTGAATTTCCAGCCCTGTAAGATCACTCGGACCATTAACCCAACTATCTTTTCATTTCCCCTAATCATGATCTAACCAATAATACCAAAGAAATCGGATAAAACCTGACTTCCCCTGGAGTTTTCAATCACATCATGAGGTGTGATGGCTAGACACCCTACTCATAATCGGAATGTCAAGTACCAACAATCCTACCCTTGAACTTTCCCGAATCTTCCTCAAATAACATGACCCAAGAGAGCAATCCTCCTTTGATACCATTTTTTCATGAACAGAATCTGGTAACCATCAAAACCGGAAAATGAAATGGCCTATTTCATGGCCTGAAAGGCGTTCCTAATCCCCACAAGCTGGGCCAAGTGGTCAGGTATCACATAATAAAATTTGGTTATGATATACTCAAGTTTATAAATAAAAAACAACTATCAAATCCAGTAAAACATATCTGGACTTTTCAAAAAAACCATGTTTTTCAAAATTTCATAATTGACGTACATAATGTAAAAAAATTATCAAATAATATAATAAATTAATAATCCAAAAATTAACAGTCTAAGAACCTCCTCATGGAAATAGGAACTTCTCTCAAGACATCTCCAAAACATTGCATCACAAAGGAACACTAGAAACCTGAACCATTCTAACAAAAAGATGCACCCAAACCTACAAAAAAATAACCATGTCTACTTACACCCATATGTTTAAGTAGGGTTTGAGCCAAATCCCAGTAGGATGACACAACTAAAGGATTACTTGTGACAAACATTCATGGATGGGAAACTAGGAATTTTTCATAAACATGTGATGATTTTAAGAATTTTTAAAAGTTGTAACATTAAGAAAAAACAATTTTCAAGTGAGCTACTTTAAATAATAATAAAATTTAAAATATAATTCCAATGAAACTAGATTTTCCAACCAAACATACCATATACAAATGGTATGAATTATGTATCTAATGGGAACAAGCAAAAAGAGAAAACATCTAGGCACTAGCTCTTTGTGGGTCCCAGGTACATTGTATCTCAGTGAATGTAACCATCAGTATATCCATTGTCATGAACAAGATCTAGTAGTAGGTATCATACACATAACCTAGTGGTCTCCCTATATCATCATCATAATCATCATCATAGTTTATTTAGTGTTATCTCGTCAAAAGTTCTATGTTAAACTGGGGCCAAACCCCTAGGGATCACAATATTACTAGTACACGTCCAATAACCCAGATAACCAAGTTTATCCTCTTATGCTAAAACATGTTTGCATGCCGTGAAATATAATTTTTGCAAGAAAATACAACTTACATGTCACAAATAAACCAATAAGCTCACACACAATTCACATAACAGTCGTTTCACAAAGAATATTCATTTTTCACATCATACTCACACAAAACAGCTCACAAACATGATCCTCGTATTTCTTGCCTTTTGATAAAACATTTTAGAAATTTGTAAAAAATTCAAAAAAAAATTACAACTTAAATGTCAACATACCATTCAAAAACCCATAATATGTGAACACATTCACCAAAACATCCCATAAAAATATTCATTTCCCTTTCACAATTTTATAAATCCTTTATGAATTTTTAGAAAATAATTCCACGATGGTAAAAATCATGAATCATCCATTTCACAACAAATTGAACCATATTTAAAAAAAATAACCCCCCCAAAGTGCATAAACATCTTTTTCACACTTTTTGTAACTCAATAACCCATTTACAATTTGCATCAAACAATTTCAAGAAGTACAACATGGTTTTTCACAACAAAACCATTAAAAACACTTTTTATAACCCTAAAATAGACCAAGACCCCGTCAAAGAAGAATTGGATTCCCAAACAACATTTACGAAATCACATAAATATGTTATAAAATAAACCATAATATTTTGATAATAGTTACACATGGCAGACACACAATTTAAAGAAAAAATGAAAGTATAAAATTTAACACTTAACCATATAAGTCAAACATGGTTTTCGCACCACATTAAAAAATTTAGGAAGAATAAAAATAAGTAAATATATCACGATAAATCATCATGAAATGGTATCACATGAAATAAACTACCATTTGGTCTAAAATCCCCAAACTGTTGTGTGAAATATAAACTACACCACTACCGCACAATAAGGGAGTGAAAACCAACTTAAAATATCATTATTAGACAAAGAAACACCAATTGAAACCATTGGATCGAATCCATAAATTATAGAAATTAGTAACTTCAATAAAATATCTATGAAACATTAAGCAAATTGGAGAGGCATTATTCAAAGGGGAGAAGGAAGGAATGAAATCCAATAACATGAGGGATCTGGAAAGGGCCAGCCCAAATCCAACAATAGTAGTGGGTGTGTGCTGGAATAATAAATTTTATTAGAGCACCAAAGTGGGTCTCTTCCAAAAAACATACCTCATAATGTTTGGAAGATTATAGAAATACAGAGAAAGTTAGCCCTAATTCGGGATGAATATGAGCTCTAAAAAGGGGGGGGGAGAGAATGGGGGTGACTTGGTTACCAAAGATCAGGTGAGAGTTAGAATTACTAAATAAATTTAAAAATTGAATGATATATTAAGAAAGTAAAAAAAAATTAATTTATATTCAGATATGATCTTTTGGGTTGGCCCAATACCTTAATAAAACACCCAACCCCATCATGATTATGGAATCCTCTAAGGTCCAAATGGATATAGTGGTTTTAAAATATTTGGGTATTCTAACAAGAATGTGGAATGGGTGTAAGATTTTTAAAAATTAAAAAGTTATATAAGAAACAAAATTTATTTTTAAATCTTGAAATGGGCTAACAGTTTGGCCAAAATATTGAAAACCCACCATTTACACCGCAATGCAAGGGAAAACCCTAAAACAAAGTTGTAATGGAAATTAAATGAAAAAAATTCCTTAAAAAGAAGTCATGGATGTGACAATTTTCCCCACCATAAAACATTCCTCCCTTGGATATCCATAGTATGGTCAAAAGAAAAAACCAAACCCAACTGAAATGCAGGAATGGACTGTTGTTCCATGTTTCACCCACCACCAAAAGGCCCAAAACACCCCCAATTGACCAATCAAGGAAAAAATATTCTCACCAACAAAAACATACACCACTTCCTAAAATGATCAAGCACACTCAAACTAAATCCCCCAAAAAAACCTCAATCACTATCCTAACAAGACTCATGGAACTTACCCAAATGAGAAACAACATTAAACAAAGTTACAACTACCTTACTTTTATTAAATTTTTAGGTACTATCCAATCACAATGTTTACCCATGGATGAATTTGGTAGTTATATAGCTCTGGACGATTCTACTTATCACCATTCCAAGACCACTGACAAATTTTAGTTACTAGTATGGGGAGACAAAAATATGCTCCCCACCACAAGAGACAACGTAAAAGTTCCCATGAAAAAATCAGTACACTAATCGGGGAGGCCCGAACGGACTCCCCGTTAAAAGGGGTAGTCTTCCAATAGAATTTTCCAAAACAATTAACATGAGAATCATTGCAGATCTCACAGCAATAGAAACCATCCCTCATAACCAACCAGTATGGGTTGACAAGAAAATACCACAAAATTTAAACGATTTATAACAAACACACAGTTAGTCCTCATGATTTTTAACCCTATGCGCTAACCATGCAGATCATTCTATCCAAAGGGATGATTTGCATGTTTACATGGGTTGAGGTGCACAGCTATGAGAAGACTTTTTGGTAGCTAATATCTCTTATCACATAGTTTCCTAGGTTGGCGCACAGTTACTACTAACCATGAGTGAACTGTTCTCTTCAATCTACCCAGCCCAAATTTCATCCTTTTCTATAAAAAATGAATGAAATCCCAAGGGAATAATATTATATTAGGCTATAACATTGAAATGAAGTCCTCACACTTCTATTATAGAATGATAACAACTAGAACAAGATGAAAAACATAGATCCTTAAACTATTCCCATCTTTCATATCCATGATATGACTCTTCTTACAAGGGTTTGAATAAGTCAAGGATTTCCCCTAACTACACTTCATCACATCTCTGGGACCTTTAGCCGGAGCTTAAAGGATTAAATCTTATTAAACCTCATAGTTTGTCTTTAGAAACCCATAAATGGAATTTCTTCTTTCGGTGCTATGAACAAATACACCACAATCCGAGATAGGTTCACCAAGACATAACACACTCCAAGACCCACCTTACCAACACCTGAAATTTTTCTAAAACAAGGGCTTAAATTATTCAAACACAGTTCCCTTAGTTTCTTTGGATGAGAAACTGAAATAGAAAATGATATATAGATACACCTTACTCTCAACATTTTTTATTGAAATTTTCTAAAAGGTAACACGCTTCTGTAAAACCAAAGGCTCTGAAAAGTTTGTACAACTTTACCTTAATTGTCAAATGATCTCATAAAATCACATTGAGTCACTGAACATTACCATTGGGGCTAATATAAAATAAATTTATAGGAACCCTATGCAATGTCCCCAATCATCACACAATTCCAGAATGTTTCCATAACAACATCTCATGACCAGATTTCCCACACAGGTAGTTTAATGTGAAACCCTTCTTCGAAAGGACTACGAAGGATCCATTGACACTCTTAGACCAAATCCACACAAACAAACACAGACTACTTCCACCTTTGAAGAATAAGGTATCTAAAGAAATTAAGGTCTCTTTAAACCATCAACAGGCACTCTCCCACTACAATAGGATCTACAAAATGATGCTAGGAAAGGGTGTAAACTCAATCTCTGTAGCTTGGGAAAAATATTCCTTATATTGATCAACTAGAGGATTTTAGAATGAAGAAAAAATATGGGATGATCTTCAGTCACACATTAAATCTTAATGGGGGCATATCTTATCAAAAAAGAGAGCCCAAGGACCCGACCATGCCGGTCTATTGTTCAAAATAATCCACAAACTAGAACTAGACACATAAGGGGAAAAAACATAATGTCTTCCTAAAATTTTCTCATAAAAGGCCACTAGCCAGCCCTTCAACCCAACATACCAATGAAACACAAACCCAAAACCCTATTAAAACATGAGGTTTTGTTGTCCTAAAAACATCCCACAGCTACAACATTACCATAGACACATATAAAACACCACCCAAAACTAGAAATTAGAACATGATGTTTTCTTTTAATATAATCTCGTTGAAAATATAATGTTTGTGATCGGTGTATACACCAATGGTACTCAAAGGGCCTCACACATGGATTTTTTTGTCCCACAGTAGGTAACCTCCTCATATCCACCCAAAAACACATCCAACCATTACATTAACCATCCACCATCCCATATAAACCCATGAATTTAGTATATCATGAAAACAATAAAGGTTAAAATATAAATTACTTCCACTTTTCAGAACCAAAATATTCAATTGACCCTTCCTTTTTTTCAAATCCCATAACCAAAAAATCAAATAAAATTTAATACAAAAAAACACTTCAGAAAGGCACAATAATTCAAATGAAAACTCACTTCCATTCTTTTCACATCAACTTCAAAACATCTCATCCCCTTTTAAAACACATCCGGTTTTATGACCAAAATCATTTGATAAAAAATCATTCATTGAAAAACTCATCTATTAATATTTAAAACAAGGTTCCATTGATTCGTAAAACATTTCAAATTACCACAAGTTACCAAATAAAAAATACATTAATAAATTCCATAGAATAATTTAACAATACATTGTTCATTCAAAACACTTTTTCAAGAAAATAGAATATTCTATTTGAAAGAGATTTACAAACTCCACGTTGACATAATTTTACATTCAAATAGTTTAAATACACTATTTATGATTTCAAAAAAATTCTGAAAATTTAGTTCCCCCATTTTACAAATCAAACCATTCCATATTTTTTAGAAAATAATTTCAAAAAAACTTCAGACTTCATAAAATGAAGTTAGATTTTCATTAAAACCAAACTACCACAAAACCAAAACTAATGGACATTAGACAATGAGAGAGGAAAATAGTTTGAGTGGGTGAATTGGACATATGGTTGATGGAAATATGCCAATAACTTCACCATCACTGAGAATTTCATAGGTAAATATCCCCAACTGTACATGGATTTCTAGGCTCTGTAAGCTCACTGGGACCATTAACCCAACTATCTTTTCATTTCCCCTAATAATAATCAAACAAAAAAACCAAAGAACATAGATAACACATGAATTCCCATGGAGAATTAATCACATCACAAGGCTTGTTGTCTAGGAACCCTAATCATAAACAGAATGTCTAGTCTAGAAAATCCATAATCTGAACTATCCTGAATCTTCCCCAAATAACATAACTGATGATAGCGAACCTCATCTGATACCATATTTTCATTAACCAAGTCTGGTCACCATTAAAAATGTCACCCAACCAGCCCGTGGAAAGGCCTGAAAGGCATTCCTGATCCCCACAAGCTTGTAAAAGATCCTCGGTATCACATAATAAAATTTGCGAACAATTTACCCGATTTTAAAAAAAATAAAATAGATAACTAATACAATAAAAATTTGGATTGTTCAAATGAATCCATCTTTTAAAAAATTTAATAATTGAAATATATAATGTAAAAAATTTCGAAGACTATAACAAATGAATAAACCCCAAATGGACATCCCATGAACCTCCTCCCGAGAAGAGGCATTTCCCTAAAGTCATCTCCACTACAGTGAATCACAATGGACTGCTAGAAACCTGAACCATTGGCCCAAAAGGATGTACAAAAACCTGGAACAAAAATAACCAAGTCTACATACCGCCAAATGTGTTATAAGGGTGTGAGGAAAATCCCCATAGGATTCCACCACTAAATTATTCCATGTGACAAACATTCATGTATTCAAAGCTTCTATATTTTCATAAACATCCGATGCTATTAATTATTTTAAAAAGATGAACCCTTAAAAAAACCCACTTTTCAAAAATAATCTGTAATTTTAAAATAGAATTCCAATGAAAAAAATTTTTCCATCCAAACATACCCTATTCTGGTGGTAAGAATTAAGTATCTAATGAGCACAAACCACGAGAAAATAACACCTAGGAACTAGCTTAATGTGGGTCACAAGTACCGTGTATCTCGTTGAAAGTAACTATCACAATATCCATTCTAATTCCCAAGATCCGCTAGTATGTACCATTCATAATACCTAGTGGTACCCCACCATCAGCATCATAATCATCATCCTAGTTTAATTAGTGTTTTCATCATCAAACTTGCTACATGAAACTGCGGCCAAACCTCACTAGATCACTAGAATATTAATATGCGTCTTCCCACCTAGATAACCATGCTTACCCTCTTTCTCACAAACATGTTCCAAAAACCATGAAAAATAATTTTCACATGAATATACCACTTAAAAGTCACTAATACTTCAATCTACCCACACACATTTCTCATAACAGTCCTTTCACAAAAAAATGCATTTTTCACATAATACTCACACAAAACAGCGCACAAATGTGTTTCACTCCTTTATTTCAATGTGATAAAACATTTCAGAAATTTGTACAACATTATAAATTTCTTTGACATCTTAAATCATACCTTACCATTAGAAACCCCATATTAGGTGGACACAATCACCAAAAAAAACCGAAACAAGTTTCATATCTCTTTCATGATTTGATAAATCATTTATGAAATTTTATAAAATGTTTCCATGATGGTAAACATCACATAACAGTCCGTTCACAAAAAAAGGGACCATTTTGAAAACATATATCCACCCAAATAGTAAAATAAGGTTATGCACAAAAAACCCATTCAAACCAACACTTTTAAACACAAAAGGACACCAAAACCCCACCGAAGTAGAATTGTCACCCAAATTGTTTTTAATAAACCACTTTTATAAGTTATAAAATAATCCCAAATATTATCACAAGAGTTACATATAGAAAACACCCAATATAAAGAAAAAATTAAAATATAAAATTAGTCACATAACCATATCCATCAAATACAGTTTTTTACCACACACAACATATAAGGAATAATAAAAATAAGTAAATCAAGCATGGTAACTCATCAATAACAACTTACACATGGAATGAGATACCATTTGTTCTAAAAATCCCCAAATGGGTTTTCAAAACATCAACCGCACCTTCGTTGTACCACAGAGGAGTGAAAACTAACCTAAAACCTCATGATTAGTACAATAAACTCAAATAAAAAACCCGATGATCAAATACCTAATTTCTGTAAATAAAGAACATCAAGGAAATATGATAAAACCCTAAGCAAAAGGATAAATCCCTAAACAAAAAGGTATAGGAAGGATGAAAAACCAATTACATGATGGATCTTGAAGAAATCAGACCAAAGTAACCAATAGTTGATCCTTGAAGCATCCAGAATAGGGAAGGGGTCTTATAAGTTTTATTAGATCATGTGAAGACTAAAATGGGGTGGAAAGAGTGAAAATATAATGAGTTATGAAATAAATAATTTACCTCTTCAAATCTAGATGATTTGAAAAATCTAGAAATGTCTCTCCCTAATTCTTGATAAATATGTCCTCCAAAGATGGGGAGGAGAGAAATGGGAGGACCATGTTAGAGTGTTCTCAGGTGAGAGTGGTAATCACTGAAAAACATTAAAAATTGAATGAGATTTTAATGAAATTAAAAAAAATAACACAGAAAATGGGATTTCATGATGGCCCAATACCATAATAAAATACCCAAATCCATCATGATTATAGAATCCTATGAGATCCAAATGGATATAGTGGTTTTAATATACCGAGGGATGCAAATTGGGAAGTGAAATGGGTTTAAAATGTTAAAAAATGATGGATTTATATAGTAAAAAATATATCTTTAAATCTAGAAATGGGCTCTCGGTTTGGCCCAAATTTTGAAAACCCACAATTTCCCCCGAAATGCATGGGAAACCCAAAAAACAATAAAATAATGGAAATTAAAAGAAAAAAATATCTATAAAAAATATCTATAAAAAATATCATATATGTGACATAAATTAAATACCACAAAATTATGTATTATTTCTAATGGTTTTAAAAAGAATCATGGTATTGACTAAAATAAACCATTTTCAATAGTTTCCATGTTTATGTCCATCAATATTCACCTTTCTATAATAAATTACGATGAATATAAAATTTAAAAGATTTATTTCAAAAAACATTATTTAATTAAATCCTAGATAAAGAAATGTATATATCACAACCAAATGGTTTTATGAATACAAGTAATGAAAACAAATCCAATGATATTTATTCATTTATAGATTGAGGAAAACACCTAGGTCATTGAGAATTCAGTTTTATGAAGATATACAAAATTTATTTTCATTAAAAATATTTGTGATCTAGGTGTTTACAAGAGGTTCTCTAAAAAAATACATTGTCCTAGATGTATATAATGATGAAAAATTACTTATTGAATATGAAATACCAGTTTTACAGTCAATCGAGGTCTGGATAAACATGTACTTCTCTAAGAAATACCTAGGTGAAGAAACATTTATTCTAGGGATAGAGATCATTCTTGACATATAGAAGCGGATTCTTGGAATATTCTTTGCTAGATACATTGAATATATAATAAACATATTTATAATGAAATAATATATGAGAGGATAGATTTCAATGTTACATGGTATACAAATTCAATGAAAATGTATCCTTTTAAATAATTGGATAATATATAACTAGTAATATCCCATGTGATGATATGATTAGATAAATCATTCATGCCTTGTTATGTACTATGCTTGATGCTTCCTATGCCTCAATCATGGTAGGGTGATATCAAGCCATTCTTAGTGTAAAGCATTGGTTTGATGTTATGATTATCATTATGTATATGAGAAGAACTAAAAAAATTCCATGGTGTTAAGTCCTATTTAATTATAAAATAATTAATTTTTTTATTTTTATCTTTTATGAATTGAATATTTATATTCATTAAACAAATATAATTTATGTTTTTAAATAAAAAATAAAATAGTTTTATTAGTTACTATTCTTATAAGGTTTTATTAATAAGTATAATTATAAAATAAAATAATTATAAATATAAAAAATTAAATCCATTCATGAAATAAATCTTTCATAGTTATTTTAGGATTAATTTTCTAGATTTTTACTATAAGATTTCTCATTTAGTGAATAGTTAAAAATATTGATTTTCTTATTGAAAATGTTTGTTCAATTCATGTATTTACTGACTAAAACATTGAGTTTTTATTATGAAAACACAATTAATGAAATTTTAGAAACCACATAGATTTATTCAGTGGGAATAGACTAAAAAATACAACAAATTAAATTAAAATAGATTCAAACTATGTGAGTCTTCCTCCCTAAATATCTTCCATGAGGCAGTGGAAGCCCTTGTTTCATGATATTCCTTTATAAGGTCTTCAAATCAATCCTCTATAATCATGAATGTTTAAATTTACTCATTACTGTTAATTTTCAATTATATGAATCCCCATTGTAGTATAATATCTTTATTATTAATCTATACTCTCTTCTCACGATTATTATCCATGGTAAGCCCTATTTGCATCATCCTATCATCCACCTTTATTGCGACAATGATAAATAGGGCCTCCTAATCCATTTCTTCTTTCGAATATACATGTAGCGTCAATGTATTCCTATTAGTGAACTTCTCTTCCTATATCATCCCATGTTGATCAGCTATGTCTCCTTAAATTGTAACCACTATAATATCATGATCCAATGATTCATAGTTTACCTTCATATGATGAATAATAGAAGGAACATGAGCTATCTCCATTGGTTAGATTTTTTAGCTGACATATTCTCCCTTGGTTCTAGAAGGTATGAGTCGTACTTTCATCATTAATTTTTTCCTTCATTTTTTCATGTTTAAACCCCATTAATCCTAGATAGTATTCTTCCACTTCTTCTTTCATGAGTTGTAAATTCCTTTGACGAGTGTTATACATGTAGTGACCCTAGAGATTACAGGTATTTAAAAGTGATATTTTATTTTTGGTTTGATTTAAAATTTCATTAGATCATTATGAATTGAAATTAAAAAAAAGTATCATTTTGAAAATTAATTGGATACTTGAATTATGAATAATAAAATTTAACATTAAAAAAGAATTTTTTTTTGAAAAAAATTATTTTGTCACAATTTAGCAGATAATTTCTATATTAAATTATTCAAATTTAGGAAATTGAATCATAATAAATAAACACCATATTTTTAATTAATGGATTAAAATTTATTAAACTAGGCACTTTCTTGTCAATATGAGTATTAACCCTTGTAATTTTGTTACCATAGTAAATGGTAAATCAGGTAATTAATGTTAAAAATAAAAATTTATTGATTAAATAATGACACTAAAATATCCCATAATTTTATTATAAGATAATATATTGTCTATAATATTCCAAATTTTTAGTATAAGGTTTATAGATTCAATTTGAATATGATTATGAACCTTATAAAAAGTTATTTAAAAAAATGTAAAAAATTTCACAATTTTGTTTTTAAAAAATATAATATTTCCACCATGGGGAATAATAGATGATATTTTCTGTTATAAAAAAAATTATCTATAATTTATTTAAATTATCCATGATTTTTTTATATTTAGGGATGAAATAATTAACATAAATTGTTATAGAAAGCTGACACAATAATTATCTAACTAATGGAGTCATTAGATAAATGATCAAAAATACTAAAAGGGACATAATTTGTTATAATTAATGTGATCCCGTAATTTTATAGATTAATATAAAATATTAGGGTAGTAATTAAATATTCTTCTTTAATTTACTATGAGTATTTATGTAATTTTTTTAATGTAATGAGTACATCCCAAAATTTATATTAATTATATTTCATAATAAATAATATTTTACTGAATGATATAAAATTCCAAAAAATCATAGACTCAGCCATGTGATAATGATATAGTTGAAAATATCATTCATTTTCTATTTATTGGATGTTTTTTAATTTACAGTAACTAATATCAACCTTATGATGTAGAAAACCTTATTATCGTTGTAAGTGTTAAAAGGGTTAATGAAGGGTTATAACCAAAATATAAGGATAAGAATATGATCCATAAATATAAAAAAGTTATAATAAAAGAATATTTCCAATCATTATTATATTATATTAAAATATTATAAATTTTAACTCATTTATACATAAATAATTCTCATATTAATTTAATTGTTTTAGAAATTCCACGATTTCTCATCCCTTCTCTCAGAAAAGTGTATCGCTTCTTCTCATTTCATCAAATTTACAAATCCTATTAGATAGGAATATATCTTCTAATATCCATTATTTATAACACTCCTCACATCATATGTAATATTTTTTGATTAAAAAACCGATATACAATGGTTTTTCGTCTAAACCACAAGAGATTATCGATTGTAGAGAATGAAGTTGGACATATGTGTTGAATTGGACTCTATGTAAGTGACACTATAACAAAAAACATTGTTATAAATATTATTATAACATATTTTCAAAATATTTATCTTACATGCATTATTTATTTATTTTATGAATTAATTTTTATGTATATAAAATGTCAATAAATATTATTGTACTTTCGTTCAATGTTTTCCAAAATGGAATCATTTTAAAATATGTTTGCAATTAACTGAAAAATAAAAAACAAATATTCAATTTTAAAATATACGTTTATAATTACTTTTCCCACCACAATAACAGTTATTTTATTATTGGATATATTTTCAATATTTTACGTTTTCTTCAATGAAAAACACTCTTAACAGTTTTCTAGGTATTTTGGTATTGAAAATGGGTTTTTAAGAAAAAATGTAGTTTTTTTTCAATTTTTTTTTCATAGATCATTTATTATGAATTTAGGATTTTTTTATTTCTGATATAGTCTTTAGAAATTGTTCATGAAGGATTGGGAGATATTATATCTAAGGGGTGAACTTTTCATAAAATATATAATGGGACGAGCCCCATTATAACTCATGGGTGAGCATGAAATGGATTATAAAATTGTTGTAACTAGATAGTAATCAAATTCATTGTACAATGACTATGTTATATAGAAAACTTTATTAAATTTTATCCATATAATTATTAAAATTTGTAAGGGTTTTTAGGGTTTTAATATCAAGATGTACAAAGTAACATATTTGAATTCTTAATTATTCATAATGAGTTTTCTGGGAAATCATCTAATTACAAAAGGGGACATAATGACCCTTTTTATAGGAAAAATGATGCACGATGAGAAAAAATGATTTCTTTTTAGAAAATGAATTTTATGGGTTTTTATTTTTTTTCTATACAATAACAGATATTTTCATTTTTATGTTTCTTACATATATTCTTATGCTTATCCAAGAATTTGAAATGTTTCTAGTGGGATTTAGGGATGAGTGGGGGAATTGGTGAGGTCATGATCAAATTTGTGAAGGTATTTCATGAAATGGAATCATATTTAGTCTAAATAGTTTATTGGGGAAATAATTTATAAGAATAAGTGTCTATTATGTAATATAAGGGATTGGTATTTATGATTTATGACCTAATACTCTATAACTCTAAACCAAAAAGATGTTTCGGAATGAGTTAAATTGAACTCTAATTTAATGTCACATGAATATATAATTCTTATATAGGGGTACATATAGTTTCTATTAGAGGAAATGGTTATATAACATTAGCGGTCATGAAAATGATAATATAATACAATTAATTGATTTTACCTAGTGGTTATGTTGAAATGATATATTATTTGTATATTATGATGTTTAGTTATCAAAACTATATTTGTTCAAAATGTATTTCTTGTATTGGAAACTGGTAGACTGAAGTATAAATAACTAATGGGATGATATCCTCATAAATAAGAAACATGAATTGGTAAAAATTTGAACTTAGTTGTGTTTTTCATTCATATATTAGTTGATGTATACAATATATGGTGGTGGATTACTTACTAGAGATATCCTAGATCTTATAAAAATGATCATAATGTTAGTAGGGAACATTATAAGTCAAAATACTCCAATATTTAATGTATCATATAACACAATGGTAGTTGAAGGGTGTATCATTCCCCTGGAAAATAAATTTTTAGCTATGGGGTTTTTAGAACGTCAAAATATGACCCATATGATTTATAAATTTTAAGGTGAAGTTGATCAGTGGTGCTATTTTTAAATGGAAAACAAAGAGATATGTAAACATTATTTTATAGAATGAGACACATTTTTTAATATATTCTATGAGAAATAATTCCCTAGGGTTATTCAACTCATTATAGAGATATAATTCCACGAATTGAGGGAAAACCAATTTTGTTGATGAGTTTGACAAAAAAATTATAGGTATCTACTAGAGTTTTTCTTGTCTCTTGATAGTAATGATATTAATTTTTAATTTGGTTTCAATCTAAGATATCAAAGGTAAATTGATTCCCATTATTTAAAATGTTTTGATAATTTTTTTGTGGTGAGAAGGTAGAAATGGAGTTTATCAATGATCATGTCCTCCCATTCAATAATGTGTAAAATAGTTAATCATGGAATGAAAGGGAATAATCCATAAAATAAATATATAGGTAATAAGTTCAAGTTCTCATATAGTGATAAATGCGGAAAAATATTCCTAGGTAATTTCAGTTAAATTATACAATGTGTTACACCTGTGGTTTGTTTGGTTAATGTGATCAATATTGAATATAAAAGAGTGAGTAATAATTAATGAATTGGGTATTTTATATCCATCCATTGGTGAGGTATTTTAGTTTCAATGATCTGGGTCTTTATAAAAATTTGTGATTGAATTTAATTACATTGTATTGCATTAATCTAGTATGAACAAAAAATGTATGAAAAATATTTGGTTACTATTGTGGATGATGGAGGGCCATCTAATGATGTGATGTTATATTTGTTACGTGTTTTTTCTGATTATATTAATACCCTTTTTAACAATTGATATTTACATTGGTTCATTTATTATAAAATTTCACATTAATCAGGTATATCAGTTCACTAATATACAATAGAACATTTGGCGAAATTTCAGGGTAGAATTATAAGACCTAAAATGATTTATGGGAATGTTCATACTGTTATTAGTAGGATTGTATTTCCTATAAATATTTTTGACCTACCCATGTGGGATTTTGATATTATTTTGGTTATGTAATGGATTTAAATTTCTCATGTTATGATATATTTAATATCTAATAATGTTTTATTTAATGAAATATTACCATTCATATCCATATATCATGCAGTGGAATTGAATAGTGATAGTTGTGAAAATAACAATGATCATTTTGTTGAAAAGAGGGAATCTATTTGAATTAGTAATAATCTTTTTGTGAAATAATTTATAGAAAATTTTCATAATGAATTTCCTTTTGTAATTATTAATAGGGAGGTTTATTGTAATTTTAACTTGCTACCAGATTTGCGGAAAATTTTTAAAATCACCTTATCGAATTTCTAAAGTATATCTTTTAATGTTGAAAATGAAATTGAATGAGTTTCTATGTAAATGTATCATACATACAAGAATATATCCTCATGTGGATCGTATATTATTTGTTGAAAATTAATATAGTTTCTGGAGGCATCTCATTGGACATATAGATGTTATTTAAATCACCGTTATGATATATTATGTTTTTCCTCAAATAAATGATTTATCGGATCAACTTCTGGGAGAGCAGTATTTTTGAAATATTGATCTCATCTCGGGGCATCAAATTTTGACAATGAAGTTAGTAATTATTCAAAAGACTATTTCTTTGAAAAGATATTGTCATAATGAGTTTTTATTTACTCTCCTAGTGATAGCTAATGAATTATAAATATATATGTATCTTCTGAACAAAGTCTTATTTAAATATTTAAATATATATTTTTTTGTTATTATTAGTGGAATATTTTTGTATTCTAAATTTCATAGGGATTGAGATAGATACCTATGTATTGTTTTTCAATCATTAAAATAAAATAAAATATAGGTAAAATCTATTAAATCTGAATTTTGGTTATAAAAAATTTCATTCATTTGAAATACTATATAAAAATATGGAATAACTATTGAACCCAGTAATTGTTTTTCTAATTAGTAGATAATACATACCAACATCATATAGATTCATATATTTCTTGTTTTGTATGTTTACTATTGTATGTTTGGTAAAAAATTATTTTCTTTTCTATCCCACAAGCAATTTTTACTCAAAAGGAGTAAAATTCATCAGGAAAAAAGAGTATGATTATTACCTTCAGGAATAAAAATCTGTATTTGGGACTACTAAAATTTTCTTATTTTTCCATAAGAAATATTGAATTTGTTATCTGTAATTATGTTTATTTTAATGGACTAGTTTTTTTAGGATGTTTAATTATCTGGAAATTACATATACTACAGAAAAACTAAAACCTCATGCATTAAATAGTCCTACACGTGATATAAATTTATCAACTTTGGATTTTTAGTTAAAAATTTGGAGGCCTAATTTATATGGAGTAATGATTAAAATAAATATTGATCACAAATGATTGAAATGTGTACTCCCATAGAATGAGTTAAACCTAAGGTATAAAAGATGGATGGAACAAATCAAGGATTATAATTGTATAATGAATTAGAATCCTAAAAATGAGAAAAAAAATTAGTAAATTATTATAGACATAAAATAATGATTCATTACCCATGTGATTTTTAGAACATGAACCTTTGGTTAATGATTTCATGATTTTTGGACTAAAAATATTTTATGGAGGAACAATCCAAATTTTTTAGTTGTCGATGCAATCATCTCTATCAGAGTATTTTATGAAATCTTGAAAAGAAGACATTGGGTTACGAGAAATGGTAAAATTTCATAAGAAGGTATACTTACTAAATTTTATGTTGATAAAGAAGTAATTTTTCTTTTTGGAAAGGGATTATGTGTTACTTATGATAACCATTTAATGTGTGAATTTTTGAGTGATGCTTATAGTTACTGATTCTTTTATATCTTGTAAGTACAATGATGTACTTAGACATTCATATGTATTAAAGGTTCCCTGGAATAAAAATATATATTTCTTAATTTATCATAAAATATTTAATTTTTGGACAAGTAAATGCATAACAAAAAATAACGGAGGATATTCTTGACATCTTATAAAAAAATGGAAAATGGAAATGGGAAAATATATCCATGGACTTCATAGTGGTATATTTATAGAATTATCAAGGTAATAATTTGACTTATGTAATTACTTTTTGGTTCACTAAATCTATTTATTTCCATAAAATTCAAGGTAAAATTTCTTGGGATCAGCTTTCTAAACTATATCTCTAGGGGATAGTTATGTCAGATGATTTTCCTCTATCCACTATTTTTGGTAATGACCCAAGGTTCATGTGAATTTTTTTAAAGGTATTTAAAGTCATTAGGAATACAATTAAATTTCAGTATAACATTTCATCCTCAATCTAATGGATAATCCAACCAAATTATTCTTTCCTTTGAATAGACTCTTTGTGTATATTAAATGAATTACTAGGAAGGTTTTAATAACAATCTCTATTTGATTTATTTTTCTTATAATAACAGTTTTCCATATATTATATAGATGGAAAGTTATGTGGAATTATATTTAAAGAAATGTCAGACAACTTATTTTTGGAATGAATTAAGAAAAAACTAATTTTATGTAACTATAATTAGTAGATAAAATGTATGAGAATGTTAAGATGATTTAATATTACATGAATAAAACATAGATCAGGAAGAAAATTTATAAGTTTAACTAGGGGAAGGATCTTTATTTCAGGGTAGGTGATCATGGTTTAGTTAATCTATCTGCATTGAAAAGAGTTATGCATGTTTATAAATAGGGAACAAAAATAAAATGTTTAATTAGACCATATGAAATTCTAGAGAAACATGATCAGTTTCATTTTGAGTATACATTCTTCATTTTTAAAATTAGGTGCACAATATTTTATATGATTCATTGTTAAGAAAATAAGTTCCAGGTCCATCTCATGTTTTGAGCTCTAAAGTAGATCTGTTAGATAATAAACTTTTATATGTTGAACAACTTGGAAATATTCTTTACCATATGATGAGTTTGTTATGTTAAATGTCAATCCCAAAAAAAATAAGTATTTTGAGAAACCATATGGTTTAAGAATAAATATGGGAATTTTACAATCATAAAGGAATAATATATACACATGGGTGTAATAAGTGAATTAAATTATTAGGATACAACATCCAATATAATGAAATAATGTAAAAAACCCTGTTAATGATAGAATAAACCATTATTCTATTTATTGTATTCAGTAATTTAATAGTCGTTTTCATTATAAAAATTTTATGTAATTTTTTAAATCAAAAATGATATAGTTGTATTAAACAATTTATTATATATATTTATTAAAAGGATTAATTTTATAATCATAGAAATTTAAATTATAGAAATTAATTTTATATTTGAAATCATATAGTCAAAATGATCATATGATTTCTTTTTTGAATTTTAAAAAAAGTTTTACTTTTTCATAGAATAGTGATAAATAATTTATTTTTTATTAAAATAGTGGTTCTTTTAAATATGTTTTTAAATTAATGTTCTATTTTTTCATTTTTTAATTATCATCATCTATTACTCATTCAAAATAATAATTTTTTTTGAAATTAAATTTATTTATGAATTTCTTATAATAACATCTTACATTAAAGATGGCATTTTTCTAAGAAATTGATTTTTTCTTGTTTTTTTTAGTTAAATTATAAAGTAAATTCCGCCACATAAATTAATTTAATACTAATATTGAATTTCATATTTAAAATAAATTTTTTCATTTATAGTAAACATGTACTTTTATTTTTTGTTAATATTAATTGTAACCCAAGTAAATTTGTTAACGAGGTGAAGGGTACATCAGGTAATTATAGTTTAAATAATATAAGGGATAATGAATGACCCTAACACATAAAATAATTTTAATGGATGATTATATCACACAAATAATCATCCAAAGTAAAAATAATGTACTTGTTTAATTTTTTATTTGCTTATGACCTTTAAAATGTTTTCTGTAATGTCCAAAATGTCGCACTCTTGATTTTAACAATTGTAATGTTTTAAACATAGGGATAAACAAAAGATAAATTTATTTATAAATATTAAATATAAATATAAATGATTTTTCTTCATCCTGATAATTTTTTTTATATTTATTGGATGAATAGTTACCATAAATTCCTACACAATGCTAACATAGTAATTATATAATTAATGTAAAAATAAAATAAATGATATTAAAAATGTTATAAGTTGTACCATTTGAGATAATTAATGTGATATGATAATTTAATAGAATAATATAACATTTTATAGCTGTAATAAAATATTTTTTAGTGAATATCCACTGTATTATATATATATGTTATGTATAATTATTAACTAGTTTTATAAATTATCATTAAAGATATATTATAATAAATAATAATTTTTAAAATGGTATAGAATTCCATATAATATTGGACATGTCGAATTGATTAGGATATGGTTGAAAATATCAACCATGGTATGTTTAGGGGATGTTATTCCATTTTTAAAAACTCTTAAATCCCTAACAGAGTACAAAACATTGTTCTCATAATAAGTGTGAGAAGTGTTAATAAAAGGTTAGAACAAAATGATATGGCTAAAAATATGATCCAAACATGTAAAAACTTTATTGTATATAATTATTTCAATTCTTACTCAAATTATATTAAAATAAAATTAATATTTTTTCAAATTAATGAAAGATTAATTTATATTATTTAAATATTTTTTGAAATTCGAAGAGTGCCCCACACCTATCTTATTAAAGGAAATCTCATCATCTTGTTTAATCATGCATAAAAAACATGTTGTTTTGTACAATATATGAACAAATACCTTCCATAAATTACCCCTTGTGACATTGAGTTATTGGTTTAACCATCAAACCATCCTAGAAAATCATTGGGTGCAAACTATAAAAGATTTCTAGGACAAGAGGATGAAAAAGAACATACATGACGAGTCAGAACCAATATTTTATTTTGGTATTCTTTTTAAATATTTCATGTTTTATTCAAATACAATTTATCTTTACCCTTTTTTTGAATTTTGGTATTAAAATATGGTTTTAATGAGAAAATTGTATTTTGATATCAAAAATAGTTTTGAACACATGTTTATAAGATGTTTTCAAGGGTTTTATTCATTATATGGTCCTCAAATATTGTTAATGATAGTTTTATAATTATTATAGATATTGTCCTCAATCAATATAGCTTATAAGAAGGTTTGATCCCCAATTAAGCTTATTGGTGATCCCGATATAACATATGTAATGGGTGCACTTAGATAGTTATCAAAAAAATTGGGAATTGAATTTTTTCTATAGATATTTTTTTAGAAATTAGCCATATGGTAATTCCAATTTTTGATTTTTATAATAGTATGAATATGATTGTCTCTCATGAAATGTTCATGAATTTAATATGACTTATAATGAGTTTTCCTGAAATTCAGTTGATTTAAAAATTGTGGGATAATGAACATTTAAGAGAAAAATTGATATTCTCTTAGGAAAAAATGATACGTTTTTTATAGAACTATTTTTAAAGGCCATTATAATTTTTCAAAGATTAAATATTTTGTTATTTTCTTGTCCCTTATTGATATTATTATGTTCATACCACAGGTTAAATATTTTCTTGGTGATTTAATGATGAGTGGGGATGAAGATGAGGTTAAGGTCAATTTTTTTAAAGAAATTTCATGAAAATAAAACTTGTTTCTCATTAATAATTTTCTTGTATTAATACAAGGATACTGAATAGATGTTTTAAATTTGTAATGTATTGGATTTTATTAAATATTTATGAGATAACTCCTTAAAACTATAAATCTATGAGATATTTAAGAATGATAGAAAGTAATTCCATGATTAATGTAAATAAAATATGTAACAGTTAATGAAGAGTCCTTAAAATTGGTGTATAATGTAGATAATGTGATTTTCATCTGGATTTATATTGATTATTTATTTAAAACTTATCAAAAAAAATTTATTTCAAATTCATTATATTTCTTCATTCTCAAGGAAGGAGTTGTGAGCTATAAGAGTTACAAGAATCTAGTTTTTCCTGATTCTACAGTGGATTGTGAGTATATATGAACCTCTAATGTAGAAAAATAAAATATTTTGATACATATATTTTTCAAATATATTTACATGATATGTATAAAAAACATTTCATATTATATTTTGATAACAAAACTTTTTTGACTCTCGTAAAAGAGTCAAGGTCTCTTCAGTGGGAAATTAACATACTTTGTATATTTCTCCTATTGAGGTTTTGTTCTTAGAGGGAAGAAGATGTAGTTTTTAGAGTTTTCAATGATGAAAACATGATTAAACCCTTGAAAAAATAATCATCTCATCATAATCATGTGTATCATGTGAGAGCTTGTGTAATGAATTTTGTTAACAGTTGTCTCTCATGATACTGGGAGTTTGTCAGAGTTGGATCCACATTACCAACATCTATGTACAATATAATTACTTCTAATCATTGTTTTTATATAATTAAATCATTATAACATCATGATCATTATTCTATATCGTATACAATTTCATAATTTAAAAATAGTAATCATCACACTAAAATATCATATTAATTCCCCACTATGATAAGAACAATCGTTTGGAATGAAAATATTTTTAGTATATATTCTAAAGTATGATTATTTTTTATAGGACATAAATAATATAGAATATCACAGTTGGATACTCATTGTATTTGTCGGAACATTCCTATCATATATGTACATGGTAATTTTGATATTAACAGATTATAAGAACATGATAAACTACTAAGAAATCCAGATTTAAATGTGTCATTGGATGTTCTTAAGTGAATATGTGTGTATTTTTTGATATAATTTAATACTTATATTAATCGATGTTATTAGTCATGCTAATAAATGTTTTGATGAAATCTATTGTGACATATGTTCATGATAATGTAGTATATTTTTAGTGTATCATGAGTGATATTACATAAATAACAGATGCGTGAAATGAGTTTTCCATTATTTTCTTTAACAGATGTAGACATATCTAGCCCCTTAATTGAAATGAAATATAATAGAAAATATTTTTCCATGGTGTTTCCTATGCAGTGTAAATTTTAGAATTTCAATGAAAGAGACATCAAACACACAAGATAATGGAATCAGTATTCAACCTCATTTAAAAAAAATATCTAGATAATTGGTTTTTATTACAGATTATGAATTCATATGAGTATTTATTTCATTAAGACAATATATTTCCTCACTATATATTTCATGGTATGTTGAATGATTCTAATAATTCAATTTTGGTGGCTCCTCTAAATGCAATTGAGAAAAGGAACTATTGGGAAATAGACTAAGTATATCTATAACCTCAGTTAAATATAAAATTATTTTTATTATTTAATAAGGTCAATAAATATTATTCTTTTATGTGGTTTACTAATTATTTATTATTTTATAATATATATTCTGTAATGACAAAAATATTTCTAAAAAATTTCCCTTTATGTTTGAATTAAATGCCCCGTTATAGATTGTGGTTATAGGATACTCAAGAACTTATTTGGTCTTATAATAAACAATATCATTTAAAAGAACACTAATAATGATAACAGTTGATAAATATATATCTAATAGGGATCATATAATTAAAATAAATATAGGGTTATGAGGAATCTAATTATAATAGAAAAAAGAGATAATGACCTCAACCAGGTGATTAGGAAAAATGAGTCACATTTATTAGATAATCTGAGGGAATTTTCATCAAAATCCATTCACCTTGGCTAAGACCAAGTAAATGTAAAACAACTATGGTATGAGTAGAAATGTTTATGACAGAAGTTCAAGCTCATTGAGATCATGACCCATACCATGTACATTAAGTTGTCTTATTAAAATATCACTATCCCAGAACATACACTTATGTTTTTTTTCTATTTTTATAAAGGTATATGTTCTAGGACCGTAATTATATGAATATTAATATTTTATAAAATAATGATTATAATTACTTCTTATTGTTATTAATTTGTAAATGATTCCAATTTTGGAATGATAAAACAGACATAGAATTTTATTTTTATTCAATTTTAATTAAGATATAAAATTTTTAACAATTCATGAATTATAAAAATCATATCTTTAAAAAATAATACAACTAAACATTGTATATTAAATATAAATGATAACATAATTTTTATTATATCAACTTTTATTTTTTTATTAGGGATCGAAATGTATGGCTATAAAAAACCAATCATTTTTAGTTAATGTTGATTATACTTTTAAAATAAAAAATTGACATATTTATAAAATTATTTTTGAAAAATAAATATTACTTTTGGAATCATCAGGTTGAAATTATACAACAATGGTTTTCTAAATTTTTTGATACATTCTAATTATTGTGTTAAAAATTAATATCTATTAAATATACCATGAGTATTATGACATTTAAATGACCCAAATGGTATATAATAAGTGATATTAAAGGTATAAAGGAACATATCTATGTTTCACACTTAAAATAATTTTGTTTTGTGGTTATTTTGTTAATTTTAAAATGTCATTATTAATCCCCCGGAACCTATAATATATTTTAATTATTTAAAATCATTTCATTCTGAACATTAATATCTTTATCATCATCAAGTGTAATATTTTAATAATATTATATATTTCAGACATAAAACAAATACAACCACTCATATTCTTAAGAATACCTTAGAATAAACTATGGTATGATTTTTGATTTTGATTAATTTTTTTTATATATGCCAAAACCTATGATTGAAATATTAGAAAGAACTCCCCCTCTCATTTATTATATAAACCCACCCATATACCCATTCCATTTCTCTTAAAAGATATTGATCATTTCATTATTCTACCCTCCCCCTCTCTATTCCACTCATGCTTCCCCCAATCTCTTAAGATCCCCTGAAGGTTTGGAAATCACCCAATTATGGTAAGGGTTCTCCTCCTCATATTTATTCATGTATCTTCTTCATTTTATACTTATTGTTACCTATTCCAAATATTTGTGATATGTTTTTACAAATCCAAATTACCTACCTATTTATTTCTATATTTATAGATACCTTGTTCTATCTCTTTAATCTATTGAATAATATTTTAGTACTATCGTTATGCTGTGAAAATGTCACTACGATTTGTTTATTCCAAATAGTTGAATTATGAATTCCATCAATATTTCAACTCAATGGTATTCAACTCAACATACCGTTAATAATATTCATAGGGAATTCTATATATTTATTCCACGCACTAATATCATAGAATTAAATTTAATGATATACGATCATATATTGAATGATATAAGTGACAGACTTGTGCAAGTAAATGATATGAATGTGATGGATGATCCAAGAATTATATCACACTTCAATCAATTTTTTAATTTTTTAGTCTCTTAAGACATCATTAAATGGATAAGAGAGTAAGCAAAATCCATCATTGGATTTTTTTTTTCCAATTTATTGATGTCTTTGATATTAATCTTGACCTCTATTTATCATGTCCTTTTTATAGTTGTTTCAAATAACCATCATTTCCTTTATGATATCATGATATATCATACCTATTTTTAATGTTTATGAATCTGACACTTTTTATGACACATAAAAATGTATATTTTATGACATATAATACATTAATATTGTTATTTTTTTATTATACCCTTAATTTTCATTATATCTCTCCTATTTCTTATGTTTTTCCCAAGGTTATCCAATGATATTTTAAGTACGATGGAATATTATAATTGTGTTATGGACGTTTTATTTCTAGGTAGGGAAATGGGTCTTGTTACACACATAATTTGGAAATAATTGGGTTATTGTTTGGTAAACATACAATATCAATATGAACAATTATAAAGGGAAACAATTTACCATAATATTAAATCTTATCAAATTAATCATTGAAAACATATATTTATGCCAATAATTTAAAATGTTAATTAAATATATATAATTTAAAAATTATCTCATTCTTCTTATTTTATTATCGATTGTAAAGACCCGTAAATTTCAAGGAAAATACATTCTTAGATTCATTGGGATTTTACGAGTGCCCATTTTCAGACAGCACCTGATTCCGAGGCCCGGAGAGCCCAGAATCAATTTCCGAAGTTTAGCTCGGGAACGTTCAGTAAACGAAGTAGCGGGTTTTTCTATATTTTGAACCCGTGCTCAGAATTGAAATCGGAGGGCCCTGATGAAACCGCAGCGGCCGGAATTGCTTAAGAGGACCTTTTCCGAGGGTGTGTTTTCTCAAGAGGAGTTGTTAAAAATGTGTGTTAAATGTAATGTAAAATAAAATTGTGTTACAATTTTATTTTCTTATTCTAAGTGGTTTAATCCTATGTGAGGGAGTTGGGGGCAGGGTCCACTATGTTGCTAACTTCTCTTGAGAGGATAAAATAGAGTTGGGGCCCACATGTTCCCCTATCTTTTAACATTCCCCATAACCCCTTACACTCCCATTAAACCTCCGTTGTATATAATTATGTGGCTTCACCTCTTTCACATTAATATTACCAACATAACACCCCATTTATTTTGACAACTCAATATTAATTAATTAAGTGAATTAAATTTTGAATTTCTGACTTTTTTAAAAGCACGGAAAAAGAATAAAATAAGGGGAGACCTTATTTTATTTTGGTTGGATTTTTTGTGCTAAGAAAAGGGGAGAGAGCACTTGAGTTATTTTTGAAGAACTCCATCATCAACGAAGAATGACAACACTTCGTCAAGGATCATCGATTCGGTGACCCAGTTTCATCCGTCCTCTTCTTCCTCCACTACAAAAGAGGAGGCACTGACGTGGAAACTTTCCAACAACATCACGCCATACAATCTACTCTCCGTGACAAAGGAAGGGAGACACCGCTTCCTCCTTGGACTCTTTCCGTCGATGTTTATGGATCCTCACACAGCGACACCATTTTTCCGTGACGCTCAGCATTCGACAAATTGTGTTGAGGTAGGGGTTAAATCATTGTTGTTAAATGACTGGACGCTTGTTATCAATATAACGTGAGGAGATCAGACAGTGAAAACATGGCTGATCCTCCTCCCCATTTTCAGTTGAACTTCATAGTGTCTTGAATAGAAGGCGGTGCGGTGTGGTTGCACCACGTGGGGACGATGAAGACCGCAACTGGAGCAGTCCGCGATGAAGGTGTGCGGTGCCATAGCGCTGCGCCAGTGAGGCCGCGACCAAGAACGGTTCACGATGGAGGGGAGTGGTGCCGTCACGCCGTGCCAGAGCACCAAGGGGCAGTAGCCGGGGCGGGCCGCGGCGAAGGGGTGCGGCGCCGTCACGCCGCGCCGGTCGGGAAGATCTGAGGGTCCCACATGTCTCAACCGTCCGACCATAATGGGTGGTTGTTACCAAGGAAAACTGGTACTTAAAACCCCCGACCAGCAAGCAGGGCAGGCCCCACTGGGTCAGCCGTTCGATTCTAAGGGGGCGACGCCCCCTTCGCACCCCGCGGTCGGTTCTGAACCGGGACGCATGGCCACGACCCGCGGTGGGCCACCGGGCCGCGCCCAACTGGGCCAGACCCGGACCCGAGTTGGGTTGACCTGGTTTGGGCTGATACAGGGGGTATTGGGCCGGGTTGGATCGGGCCAAAACCCCCTATTTTCGGACAGATCCGTTCAAACATCCATAACATAGGTTACAGACCCCCGATCGATGTACCGTTATTTTCATTGGGATCCTTGGATTGAGACGGTCATTTTTTAATATTTCACTCAAGGTTTCAGAGAACTTTTGGTTTGGCTGGGTTGGTTCGAACCTGAAACCAACTGGGCCCTCAGTGCGGAAATGCTTATAACTCGAGCTCCAGACGTCCGATTGATGTGCCGTCGACTTTGATGTATTCCTATTAGGGAGAAGGTTCTTTTGGATTACTCTTCTCGAGGTATGGATTCAGATAGAGTATGGACATGTTGTTTTTACCTTAAAACCCAACCTGGCCCCTAGGACGAAAAGGCCAATAACTCTCAGACCGGGTGTCTAATTGACGCACCATCTATCGCATTGAGTTTCTATTGAAGAGACGGAACTTTCTAATACATCAACATTGCACATTGTGACAGTTGATGTATTGAACCCCCCTTGTCTCATGGAGCAGACCCTCCTGGAAGTGAGCATGTTGTGTGCAGGAGCAGAAGAGCTGGCTGCGACTGTGACGACGATGACGACTGTACTTGGATCCTACGTGGGTTCGGTAGCGAGGACGACTGTAAATGGATCCTACGTGGGTTCGGCAGCGATGAAGACTGTACTTGGATCCTACGTGGGTTTGGCAGTGATGGTTACTATACATGGATCCAACGTGGATTCTTCAGTGACGACTTCTATACTTGGATCCTACGTGGGTCCGGTAGGGGAGATGATTCAGAGGCTATATCTATCATATCCACCCCTATTCGTGAGTAGTATACTTGTTTGAGATGAGTTTTCACTTTCAATCATTATCTTCGATATGATTAACTTGCTCTCCTATGTGGATTGGGTTGTGCTTTCCTGTGTGGATTGGGTTGTACTTTCCTGTGTGGTTTGGGTTGAACATGGGCTCGTGAGTTGGAGAAGAACTGGAATTGATGACTTAGGTATATGTATGGGCATATACCTAAGTAGAGTTGTTTGATACTTTGTGATTGTATCTTTCCTTTTTGGGTTATTCTTCATGGATTCTTGGAGACCTTCATAATTCTCGGGGTCCCTACTGGGTATCATATACTCACCCCTGTACAGGCTATGCCCACACTACGATGTGTTGGATGCAGACGATGGGCAACGCTGATCGGGGTGGAGGCTCGTGGAGCTGGACGGTACCTGGAGGAGGATCACTGGACGGGACGTACACGGAGTAGATGGCTAGACCTGAGGAGCTAAGGAGACTATCTGTACCCACCCTTTAGGTGGGATTTCCATAGGACAACTCAATGCTGCTGCTTTACTTTTATGCTATTGTACGTTCTTTTCTGTTGTACTTTACATTCAGTTGGGTTTGTATTACATCCTATTTACATTCCAACACTTTTTTGTAGTCAGTTTACTTAGTGTTTACTTCAGATTGCGTACTCTATGGTGTTTGTTTACTTTATAAAGGAAATTATGTCCCTTTTATTGGGATTTATGCTTTTGGTGCTAGTCGCCAGCCCCTAGCCTATGGAAGGCAGGCTTGGGGTAGTCACGGAACGGGTCCCGAGGATAGGTCGTGACAAATTGGTATTAGAGGAGTCGGTTCTACCGCAGAACTCAAAACTCTAATAATTTATTCTATGTGAAGCAATAGTGTTTAGGGGATTGAGTGTGGTTATTAGTCCAGGGAGTGCAGTGTTGGTGTGGCGGATGAAGTATCCATACACGAGGACCCTGACTTCTTATTTCCGACTTAGTGCATGAAAACATTGATTGCATGTGTTTTTTCAAAGTTTTCATTATGATAACTTTGTGTCAACTCCCCAGGTATACTGTGTTAACCGTGGCACACAAGTTTCTTTTCAAGATGGCCCCACGATGGCATCCAGCTAGGGTTCTGAGTTTTGTGCGAGACGGTAGCCCACGGAGTGATGAGGCCTTGGTGGAGGGCCCCATTACAGCAGAGGCATCGGCTGTACCTCTACCCGCTGAGCCACTGATGCCACCAGCCCCAACAGTTGAGAGTGCATGTCACCATAGTGCACTTCACGAGTTTCAGCATCAGAGACCTTCTAGGTTCCATGGGAAGATGAACTCTCAGGCAGGAGAGGATTGGCTGGAGGTAGTCATTCGAGTCTTCAAGTTGGTAGGGACACCGGCATACCTCATGGTGATCCTTGCAGCGAGTATCCATCACGCGACATCAGGTAGATGGTGGAGCCTGATTCTCTAGGTGAACGAAGAGGAATCTATTCTTTGGACTTACTTCGAGAGCCTCTTTCGCTCGGAATTCTTACCCACCACCATTCATGCGTTGCACATTCAAGAGTTACTACAACTGCGGCAGGGCAGCATGTCAGTCACCCAGTACTCGGCGAGGTTTACCGATCTCTCGCGCTACTCCACGGATACGTTACGGGACCCATTCTTCTAGGCTAGGACCTTAGAGTAGTGACTGAGGAATGAGATCAGGGAATTGATGATATCCCTAAGCATTCTAACGCATGCATGAGTTCTGGAGTGAGCCCTTCTTGTCGAGAGCTTCCTTGCTGAGCCTATGGCAGCAGCGAGGCCTACCACAGGGCGACACGTAGCAGAGTCTTCTACAGCTGGTAGTCGACATACGTCGCAGAGGTCCAAGTGGACCAGACCATCTTGTGGGAGACCTCAGTATATTGGCTTGGAGGTGCGGGTCACACGCACTAGAGCTAGTCATACAAGAGGCAGACAGTGCTATGCATGCGGCGGGCAGGACCACATGGCTCGTGACTGCCTGACCTTCCATGCAGAGGATCCACAGAATGTTGAGAGACTACCTAGGCAGAGGCAGAGGTTTGACCGTGGCGGTCCGCAGAGAGTAGGAGAACGAGGTAGAGGATCTGGCCGAGCAGTAGGTGGTGGAGGACGCATCGGGGATCTACCACCACCACCAGGAGGTCCACCCCCACCACAAGGAGATGGCAGGCAAAGACAGGCTCAGCATCAGGCAGTGGAGGCATATGACCACGGCGCACCTGAGATGATTCGAGGTACGATCTATGTCTACTCCACCCATGATGTAGTTCTTATAGACACATGAGCGAGTTATTCATTCATTGTCACTGCCATTTTTCGGAGCTCAGAGATTCTGATGGAGTCGTTGGATCGATCCTTACGGCTAGAGACTCATACGGGAGCAGACTTGATGATTACACATTGGTGTCGACAGTGTGAGCTTACTCTAAGAGGTGAGAGCTTCAGCTAGGATCTTCTTCTAGTGGTGTCGAGGCCTTATGACATCATCTTGGGCATGGATTGGTTATCTACAGTCGATGATCATATCGACTGTATTAGGCATAAGGTACGATGTGTCCACACCGATGGGAGCAGGTTCACCTTCACCGGCGAAAAGTGAGCCTTTACAGCATAGGATGGACTCACGCAGAGGAGAGGACAGCCGATCACACATCAGTTGGCTAGTCTTATCCTAGGAGCAGTTGATGTGCAGAGTCCGAGTTTTCCTATTGTGGTGGATCAATATGCAGACGATCTTCCTAGTGATGTTCCAGGACTACCTTCTAACAGAGAGGTAGACTTCTATATTGACTTGTACCCTAGGAAAGCCCAGATATCCACTCTAGCATATCGGATGGCTCCCACTGAGCTTCGAGAGATACAGGTACAGTTGGAGGACTTACAAGGAATGGGATTCTTTCGAACCAGTGTTTCACCCTGGGCTTCCCCGATTTTGTTCTCCAAGAAGGCGGACGGGAGCTTCCGACTGTGTGTTGATTACCGTCGCCTGAACCAGGTGACCATGAATAACATGTATCAACTTCCAAGGATTGAAGAACTCTTTTATCATCTCAAGGGAGCCCGATGGTTCTTGAAGATGGACCTCTGTTCAGGCTATCATCATCTCAGAGTTCGAGACAAGGATGTGCAGAAGTCAGCCTTCAGGTGTCAGTATGGCCACTATGGGTTCCTGGTTATACCTTTTGGTGTAACCAATGCTATAGTAGTGTTCATGAGTCTCATGAATAGGATATTCCATCCTTACCTCGATCGATTTGTCATAGTCTTCATTTACGACATATTAATTTACTCAACTTCTGAGGAGGAGCACGCCTACCAATTGCGGGATGTACTAGATACACACCGAGAGCACCATCTTTAGGGTAAACTCTTGAATTTCCAGTTCTGGATTCGAGAGGTCCACTTCTTGGGGCACGTCTTCTTTGAGGTGGGAGTTGTGGTGGATCCTGCAAAGAGAGAGGCAGCGCTTGCTTGGGAGCCACCTAGGAGCGTGACAGAGGTGAGGAGTTTCCTAGGTCTGGTAGGGTACTATCGCAGATTTGTGCCAGACTTCTCCAGAGTTGCATCACCACTCTCAGCTTTGATGAAGAAGGGGAAACCCTTCGTTTGGTCAGATTGATTTCAACAGAGCTTACAGGAGCTGAGACAGAGATTGGTCAATGCACCCATCTTGAGGCTACTAGAGGAGGGAGTAGGTTACGTAGTTCACTGTGATGCCTCATGGACCAGACTCGGGTGTGTCCTAATGCAGGAGCGGGAAATGATCTCGTATGGATCACGACATTTGAGGTAGAAAGAGAAGAACTATGCTACCCATGACCTGGAGTTAGCAGTAGTGGTCTTCACCCTGAAGAAGTGGTGTCACTATCTGATGGGCGAGTGCTTTACAGTCTATTCTGACCACCAAAGTCTCAAGTACATCTTCTCAGAGAAGAACCTGAACCTGAGTCAGCAGTGATGGATTGAGTTCCTCCAGGACTATGACTTTGAGCTATTCTATACTCCTGGAAAGGGAAACGTAGTAGCCGTTGATCTCAGTAGGAGGACGGGCATCCAACAACTTGGAGAGGTGACTGAGCCGCTAGCTGCGTTGCAGATAACATTCGTGGATAACATTCGTGGATAGAGTTGGGGAAGCCTTTCTATGGTCTCTCATAGTCACTCAACCACTTCTTCAGCGGATCAGAGAGTCACAGCGTGTGGACGTTGACTGTGAGATGCGACATGCACAGATATCCTCAGGACAGGAACTTGATGGATTTTCGTTATGAGGAGAGCACATTTTCCTTTTCAGAGGACGTACCATGGTACCAGTTGCATTATAGGGGGAGTTTCTGAGAGAGTTTCACACTTCCCCTTTAGCGGTACATCCAGGAGTGGCAAAGATTACCAGGATCTCAGACGACAGCACTGGTGGCCAGGTCTGAAGAAGGCTGTGGCAGAGTTCATTTCATGATGCCTCAACTTCTGGTTGATGAAGGCGTAGCACCAGGTACCAGCAGGCTTGGTACAACCCTTGGAGGATCCGGAGTGGAAGTGGTATGGTATATCCATGGGTTTCGTGATTGGGCTTCCACGTACATCCAGAGGTCACGACTCCGTTTATGTGATTGTCGACCAACTCACCATGTCAGCCCACTTTCTACCTATCGGGGAGTTGGACATTGATGAGGGGGCGACAATTGCAGAGGATCCAGTGGAGATTTTGGATTGACATGAGTTGGTCCTACGTGGACGGTCTTTACCATTAGTGCACATCAGGTGGCAGCACAGGAACCTCTCGGAGATCAAATGGGAGTAGGAGGCTCAGATGCGTGCCCAGTACCCTCTTTTTTTTCCTTAGTTTGTGATGTATCTTAATGGGGATGTAAATCCATGGGGTGGGAGTAATGTAAAAACCCGTAAATTTCAAGGAAATGTTTTTCTTCAATTCTTACAGATTTCATGAGTGTGCATTTTCTGACGACACCTAATTCCTTGGCTCAGAGAGCCTGGAATCAATTTCTGATGTTTAGCTCAGGTACGTTCAGTAAACGAACGAGCAGGTTTTTCAATCTTTTGAACAGGTGCTTGGAATTGAAATCTAAGGGCACCAATGAAACCACAGTGTTGGTAATTTCATAATAAGACCTCTTCCGAAGGTGCATTTTCTCGGGAGGAGTTGTTAAAAAAGTGGGTTAAATGTAATGTAAACTAAAATTGTGTTACAATTTTATTTCTTATTCTATGTGGTTTAATCCTATGTGTGGGAGTTCAGGGGGGGTCCACTAGGTTTCTAACTTCTCATGAGAGGATAATGGAGAGGTGGCGCCCACAATAGCCCCATCCTTTCACATTCCCCATAACCCCTTAAACTCCCTTTAAACCTACCTTTTTTTAATTATGTGGCTTCTCCTCTTTCACAATAATATTTCCAACATAACACCCCATTTATTTTGACAACTCAAGATTAATTAATTAAGTGAATTCAATTTTGAATTTTTGAGTTTTTGAAAAGCGTGGAAAAAGAATAAAATAAAGGGAGACATTATTTTATTATGTTTGGATTTTTTGTTCTATGAAAAGGGGAGAGATCTCTTGAGTTATTTTTGAAGAACTCCATCCTCAATGAAGAACAGCAACACTTCGTGAAGGATCATCAATTCGAAGACCCGGTTTCTTCTGTCCTCTACTTCCTCCACGAGAAAAGAGGAGGAACGGATGTAGAACGTCACCAACGACGTAATGCCACACAATCTACTCTCTGAGACAATGGAAGGGAGATGCCGCTTCCTCCTAGGATTCTTTCCGTCGATGTTTACGGAACCTCACCCCGTGACGTCATTTTTCCGCGATACTCATCATTCGACAACTTGTGTTGAGGTAGGGGTTAAATCTTCGTTCAGGAATTATTTAACGATCTTCATTGTTAAGTGATTGGCCGCATGATATTGACATAATAGGAGGAGATCAGACCGCACAAACATGGCCGATCCTCCTACACATTTATAGATGATCTTCATAGTGTCTTGAAACGAAGGTGGCACGGTGTCGTTGCACCGCGCGAGGACGATTAAGACTGCGGCCGGAGCATGCCACAGTGAAGTTGTGTGGCACCGTCGTGCCAAGCCAGTTAGGCCGAAGGAGGCCACGACCAAGAACGGGATGCGGCAGAGGGGGGAGGTGCCACGGTGCTGCACCGGAGCAACAAGGGGCCGCGGCTGGGGTGGGCCGCGACGGAGCGGCGTGGCTCCGTCGCACCGCGCCTTTCGGGAAGAGCCACGGCGGTTCATCAGGAGGAGGTCGGCCAAGCCGGACTCCAGCACTCTAGGAGGCGGGAACCCCCCACGGGTCCCATGTGGCTCAACCGGACAGCCATAATGTCCGGCCGTTACGTAGGAAAATCGGGGGTTGAAACCCCTTACAAGCAAGCAGGGCAGACCCAACTGGGTCCGCCATTCAATTCCAAGGGGGCAACGCCCCCTTCACACCTTGCGGTCGGCTCCGAGATGGGCCGCATGGACGCGCCCATCAGGGGGCCACCGGGCCGTGCCCATCCACGGGCCGCGCCAGCCAGGCCGTACCCGAACCCGGTTCTAGTCGACCCGGTTCGGGCCGATCTAGGGGGTATTGCGCTGGGTCAGACCGGGCCCAAACCCCCTATTTTTGGACAGATCTGTTCAAACGCCCATAACATGGGCTACGAAACTCCGATCAATGCACCTTTAGTTGCATTGGGATCCTTGGACCAAGACGGTTTTTTCGGTATATTACACTCAAGGAATCGGAGAAATTTGGGTACGATGGGGTTGGTTTGAAAACAAAACCAACCAGGCCCTCGGAGCGGAAACACTTATAACTCTAGCTCCGGACATCCAATTCACGTGTTGTCGACTTTGTTAGATTCATCATATTGAGATGATTCTTTTGGCTTACTCCGCTCCAGGTTTGGACGCAGATGGAGTACATACGGGTTGGTTTTATCTTAAAAACCAATCGGGACCCTGGGACGAAAAAGCCAATAACTCTCAGACTGGGCGTTCGATTGACGCGACGTCTGTCGCGTTGAGTTCATATTGATGGGACATAACATTTTGATATATCATCTTTGGACTTCCTGATAGTTGATGTATCGAACCCCCTTGGTTTGTGGAGCAGACCCTCCCAGAAATGAGCATGTTGTGTGCAGGAACCCTAGATCTGGCTGCAACTATGACGACGATGATGACTGTACTTAGATCCTACGTGGGTTTGGAAGCGAGGACAACTGTACATGGATCCTCCATGGGTTCGACAACGATGATTGCTATACATGGATCCTGTGTGGGTTCATCAGCGATGGTTACTATACTTGGATCCTACGTGGGTTCGGCAGCGATGACTTCTGTACTTAGATCCTACATGGGTTAGGCAGGGGAGATGATTCAGAGGCTACATCTATCATCTCCACCCCTATTTGTGGGTAGTATACCTATGTGAGCTGATTCTAGACTGTCGATAATTATCTTAGATATTATTGAAAAGCTATCTTGTGTGGATTGGGTTGTGCTTTCCTGTGTGGATTGGGTTGTACTTTCTTGTGTGGTCTGGGTTGAACTTGTGCTCGTGAGTTGGAGCAGTACTGGAATTGATGTCTTAGGTATATGTATGGGCATATACCTAAGTAGAGTTTTTTGATACTTTGTGATTGTATCATTCCTTTATGATTTATTCTTCGGGGATTCTGGGAGACCATAGGGAGTCTCAGGGTCCATACTGAGTATCGTATACTCACGCCTGCACGGGCTATGCCCGCACTACATTGTGTTGGATGTAGACGACAGACAACGCTGATCGAGGTGCAGGCTCGTAGAGCTGGACGGTACCTGGAAGAGGAGCATTAGACTGGATGTACACGGAGCAGACAGCTGGACCCGAGGAGCTAAGGAGACTATTTGTACCCACCCTTCATGTGGGATTTCCAGAGGATGGCTCGGTGTTTCTGCTTTACTTTTCTGGTGTTGTAATTTCTTTTCAGTTTTAATTTACTTTCTGTTGGGTTTGTATTCTGGCCGAATTACTTTCCAACACTTGTTTTTGTACTCAGTTTACTTAGTGTTTACTTCATATTGCATACTCTATGGTGTTTTTTTACATTATAAAGGCAATGCCTTCCCTTTTATCAGGATTTACGCCTTTGGTGATAGTCTCCAGCCCCTGGCCTAAGGAAGGTGGGCTTAGGGTAGTCACGGAATGGGCCCCGAGGATGGGGCATGACATTGATTTTGTGTTTAATTTTTTAAAATTACACAACCCTAATATTCCATTTATTTTAGACAATGGACAATAATATGAAAAATTGAGTAAATAACCAATGTGAAGTGCAATGTGAGGACTTCACGAATGATATGCCCATCTTGATGGCAGATGGTATCCTAATTTTTTTTATTAAACTCTCTCATTTTAAATATATTATGAAAAAAAATTCAAATATTGGATAATGTGAAAATCCCCTCTAATAAATAACAAGATGCAACTGTGAACTTGGGGTAATAATGGCCTTTAAAAATAAATAGATCACCATATTCCAAAATCAAAAAATAATTGATAAACTCTATTGAGACTATATTTTCCATCATTCAATGTTTTAGTAGGATAATGTTATACTATCAACTTATCATTTTGAGGGAGAATCTGATTAATTGTTCAACTTGATCAAGAATACGAAGCCGGGGCTTTTGATTGAATCAATGGAAAGAAATAATTTCCATAAATTTTTTTCTGATAAATATTTTCCTCACCATAATCAATATAAAATTAAATGGGATTTCCATACCCTAGAAAAAAGATACAATGAATCGATCAAGGAATATGTGTAAAACATCACAAGACCAGCATTATATACCATCAACTTCATCCTTACCCAAAATGAAAACTGTATTTATTATTTTAGGGGTAACAAACAAGTATATGAAAAGGCCTAGAAAACCAATAAATTAATAGATATGATGCAATTAATTGATATTCCATCAAATTCAAAATAGTTTTCTTTGAATCTCAATTGGTTCATGCTAATAATAAGTGGAATTTAGAGTTTAGTTCTGGTAATGCGATGAAGAGATATGATAGTGGTAATAAATTTCAACATACCACTTGTTATTGGGGAGGAAAGAATAACCTTGTTAATTTATTAAAGTGGACGAGGAAATTATTTAGGTTCTAAAAGGGAGGGTACAGAGATAGTGTTTTTTGGGGGAAGAAACCCACCAATGTAATAGATTATGGGAATTCTACATTCATCTCCTATTCAATTTTATTGTGTTTCAACTATAGGGAACCAGGGTGATTTCTAAACTAATTCACAATGTGAAGGGTGGTTAGAGTCAATTATCACCTAAATCCTCCAAATAAGTGTGGTCCAACATATTCCATTACAAAAATTGAGGTGTATAACAACAATAATGTGGTGAAAGATACAATATTTATTAATTATGGAATATTTAACATACATATTGTTTTAGGCTCTATAAGTTATTTTATATCATTTATTTTATGTGCAACTATTCGAAATCAATAAAATAATCATATTGGTAGTGTTGTTTTTAAAATTTATAAATGGGGAAATTTTTTCATCCCATGTATATAACTTTTCCATTGTCAAAATTAATGCACTGAACATCCCAACAAACCATATGATACACCATTTTGAGTAATTCTATGTAGTCCTTCATATGGGTTATCTTTTGTTATATAGATCCAATATAAATTGTTGTGAGAAATAAATCACAATTCATATTGTGAATATTCCCAGGATTATATACAAGTGTAAGTAAAAGGATACATATTATTTAGTTCAAACATATTAATAAATGATATTATTTCCCAAAAATAAATTTTACCTTTCTCAATGAAATTATTATATGGAAAATTTCTTCCTGGAAGACATGTTGTTGTGATGGAATTCCCAGAACTGTTTCCTAAATAATTTCCTCATCTTCCACTTAGTTGAGGGGAATAATTTTCAATCGATCTTATACATTGTTATTTACAAATATCCAAGACACCAATATAATTAATTTTGTCGGACATGAGGGGATATAGAAAAATTTATAGAAGAATTTTGATAAAGGGTCATTACACCCTAGTAATTCATTGTGTGGTGCACCAATACTATTCAACAAGAATAAAAATGGGTTTATGCACTATTTATTTATAATTTTAATCACAAAAACATCGTGATAAAGTGAAAGTATCACATTCCATTGATTTATGACTTTTTATATTAGCTGTGTTGATCCAAATACTTATACAAGCTGGATCTTCTATTTTTGTATTATAATGTTACTGCGAAGACGGAGGATATCCTCAATACTACATTCCATACAAGGTACGTGCATTTTGAGTTTATAGTAATATCAATCAGACTCACTAATTATCTATAAATTTTCATGGACATCATTAATTGTGTATTTGGATATTCAGTCAAAAAATGTTTTATAGGTTTAATGGATGATATTTTAATATGCACCAAAAGTATGGAGGTGAATGAGTAACATTTTAGAACTACACTAAATACCTTTATAAAGGAGAAAAATTATTCATATTATAATAAATGTGAGTTCTGTTTGATGAAATTTAAATTCATGGTTCATATTATCATAGGTAATTAGATTCCTATGGACCTATTAAGGATTAAAGTGATTTAAGGATGATAAAGGCCAATATATATTATAGAAATAAATGGATTCATTGGGTTAGCTAGGTAATATTGTTGATTTATTAGAAATTTTCCTTGATTTTAAAACCCATTTTTCCAAGCTATCACTGAAAAGAGACAATTTTGTTTAGAATAGGGAATGTGAAGGGAGATTCAAGGAGTGGAAAAATTGTCTTATCACTATTCATTTACATAATCTACCCAAAGATGGGGAACCTTTAATGGTATAAAGTGATGCATCATAGAAGGTATTGGGATGAGTACAAATATTGAATGAAAAATCTATAGACTACACCTAAAAAAATATAATGTTCATGAATAAAAAAACACCATACATGATCTAGTGTTTGTCATAGTAATTTTCAGGTTGGAAATCAGGAGGCATTATTCATTGTGGAGAGGTGTGAAATATATACAGATCATAAGAGACTCATATATATATTCACCCAAAATATTAAAATATGTTCGAAAATGTATGGTTAGAGTAGAATAAAAACTATGACTTCTCAATCCACAACCAACATGGGTAATCAAATAATGTGGAGGACACTCTAAGTAAAATGGATCTGAATTTTTTTAATTGGATGGAATTGAGAAGTATACAATCATCTTTTAGAATAATATAATGGATATGAGAACTATAATGGAAGAACCATCATCAATACATTCAAAAATTATTTCTCAAAACCCCCATTTTTTAGACAATAAAGGATGCATAGACAGACAAAATGTAAATTCATAAAAAGTGGAATCTATAAAAAAGGAAAATATTCAGTGTTTAAAATTAATGAAAGATGATTTGTATGATTTGGTTCATGACCATGTGAACCATCTTATCTTGACTTAATGAAGGAATTGTTGGATGATTCACAAATCTCAACCTTCCCCTTCCATCTAAGGGGAACAAATATTTAGATTGATATCTCAGAGAACTGTTAGTTGTAAATCATGAAAAGGGGGTTCATGGAAAACAAATCCCGGGGTCTTGTTAGTTATATTATGGAAGGATGAATGGAAAATCCAAGGGGATTATGTAACCATTACCCATAACTACATGTAAATGGATAAATATAACCATTGACTTTTTCATTTTTCTTATGAAGTCATCAATAGGAAATAATGCTATATTGTTTGTTGTTGATAATCTAATAAATATTGGTTAATTTATTTTTATTTGAGATGAATTATCACTTGGTCAAAATACAAGGATATACATTTGAGACGCATTTAGGTATTATTTATCACCACTAAAAATTCTATTAGATTGAGATATAAGATTAACTTCCATGTTCTATAAGTGCATTAATCATTATTAAAAACATAGCTGAAATTTATCCTAGATTATCCCCTAAAAATAATTGCCAATATTATTGGACTATTGATACACTAAAGGTCATGTTGAGAGTATGGTTGAGGGATTACAATGAATATTGGTATCAGCATCCTACTTTGTCCATGTTCTCATACAATAATAGTTTTCACTCTAAAATACAAATGGATCCTTAAGAATCACATTATGAGAAATTGTTTATAACACCTTTATTCTAGGAAGAAGATGGTGAATAATAACTAATAGTTCCTGAAATGGTTGATGAAATTGTGGATAATTTCATTAACATATTTCAACACATCAGGGATTCTCAGAGTTGACAGAAGAGACATGATGATAATCACAGAAAATTCCATGAGTTTGAGGGTGGAGATAATGAATTCTTACCCATACCTCTATGAAATAAATCTATATGATTTGTTAATAAGGGGAATCTTAGGCCAAGATACACTGGTCCATTTGGGATCCTTGATCATATCAAATCATTGGAATATCAAATAGCAGTCCCACATAACCTATCTCATGTAAATTAGGTGTTCCATATACCTTTTTGAGGATGTACAAATAAGAAACCTAACATGTACTTAATCTATATTTGGTTAAATTATAAAACGATGTTCCATATGGAGATTTTTGAGTGAAGATAATAGATCAGATAGAAAAATTCCTATGAAATTAGACTTTTCACTAGGTCAAAGTGCTTTGCAGAAACCACAAATTTAAATAATTGTCATGGGGACCAGAGGATGTGCTGAAATAAAATTTCCCTAATTCATTAGTTTTTAAAATGAAAATTTCAATCAAAATATTTCTAGAGGGGGATATTTTAATTTAACAAACGTTTTTAATAAAATTCCTTATAATATTTAATAAAAATACCTATTATATATTATGGTTTTATAAAAAACAAGAGCTTATTTGGTTTTATTGTATCTTATAGATTATAAAATAAAAATATTAAATGTTCCAATTACTAACATGTAAGATGTTAAAATATTTTAATAATTGTATTGAAATATTATAACTAATAAGGAGTTATATTATGAGGCATGGTGTACCAAAAATTAATTTTTGAAATATATTAAACATATTATATTACTTTTGCATGATGTTTTTTAAAGAAACTCAAATCAAAAATAAAGAGAGACCCAGAACAGAAATATATGGGTAGTGTTTAGTTTTGAATGCAGGGTTTACCCTAGGTGTGACATTAATTATATCATCGAGAGGTTTTTGCGATAACTTTTTTCACGGAAAAAAGATTTATATAACAAATTAATTGAATTTTTTAATTTATATTATTTGAAGAAACAATATGATTCTTATTTAACTGAATACTTATGAGATGTCATAGGATTATACGTTAAAACATAAAGACCTAAAGGCGAAATGTAGGATTGCATTGGTGGAAGATGATGTCAGATCAGATTAGAGAAAGGAACATGCACTAAAGGAATTTGTGGATCTCAACAATGATTGAAATGCAAGACTACTCTTCATCAATGATAAATCCAAACTCTATTTTGGTTATTTTCCTTATGTATTTATACCCATTTTTTGTCCCATGATTTAATTGAATCTTTCTTATAATGGATTGATTTTTGGATAAATCAGTTTTTTGGTATCCAAATTTTTCGGGAGTACAAGATAATTAATTTTTAATTTGATTATAAATTAATATACCACTTCATTTGTCCTTCCTATGACATTGGATCAATTCCAAAATAAAAAGGGATGATATTCATCTCTTGTTTTTATATTTCTATACTTTGTCTCCTCGTTATGTATGTATTCATCATTCATATTTCGTTTGGACTATGATTCTATGAGTACCCATTGAACTATCCTTTTGAATTCGATCTATAGTGAAAAAGATAATTTCCAGGAGTTTCGTATTGGGATAAATATAAATTAATATCATATATGGATATAGTAGTAGATCCACTTTATAATAACCCTACTCTTTATTAAACACATAAACATGATTTATTACATAAACATGAACATAATACAACTATGAAGATCAAGAGGTTTTATGTCGAGGGAAATTTGTAACATTTCATAACATCTAAGAAGATAAAACAGATCATCTTAATTGAAAAATTCATTTACATGACCACAACATTCCTTCATACTTATCATTGCATGGGATAACCTGAGGACATACATAAGAAATGTGGGAACTATAAATCCTAGTAAAGGATTATAAAAGGTATAACCTGAATAATACAATAAATTTTAGGCAATAGGGATATCAATGGAGCATAAGAGAAAATGAACATAAAGGCATGATATATCTTGGTTATCATAACATAGAAATGTGGCAACAATATTTAACATGATATTAGCGTGGGCCAAGGCATAGTGAACATGGGTCATGAGTAAACTCTAATATCTCTTGAATTAGTATGAGTAAACCCTCATTTCACTAGACATATCTTGATACTAATCTTTACCCAATTAATTGGAGTGCTATCAAGGCACACCTTTATTAATCATTTAATTTCATGCATAAGTGTGCCACAATGATCATATAACAAGGATTCATTAAATATCATAATTTATTACATGATAACAGAATGAGTAATTCATACTTTAGACTCCATAGTAAATAAGTAAATGTGTTTTAATTGGAATACCCATTATAGAGAAATGGGCATTGTATTCACTACACAATGACTATGGTTTAGAAAATCACAGTGCAATTTCGGCAGCATAATGGTGTGGCAAAATAGTTTTTAAAAATTGTTGATAAGAGATAAAGGGGTGTCTCATAATTTGTATATGAAAGTTAATGTAAGGGGTCATATAGATACATTTCCCAACATATGTAATGGAATTTAGATACCTATTAAAAAATAATCTGTTGAAGGTAAATGAAAAAAGAGAAATTCCTTACGGAATTTCGGCATGGTAACACGTGTACGTGGGAGGAATTAATGAGATAAAGAGGTATCTATTCATTAAAATATAACGAGGAACATATGGGGGTTAAGAAATCATATCCAAACATATTTAATTGAAAAAAATGGAATAACTACATATTGAGATTTGGGCAAAAATGAGAAAGGAATAAATCCTTTACTTTGAAGTTTGATCCCAAAGGCTTGGGATAGGTTTTGTGGGGGGATTCATGGGAGCCTAAAAATCCTTTGGAGAATTATAGAGACATTAGGGAAGGGGTTAGTTGAAATCCAAAGGCTTTGTGTGAATATGAACTGGGATCTTGGGTGGCTTTCTGTAGGAAATCAATGTGAATTCTTTTTTATTTTGGTTTTGGACACCACACATTAATCAAATCAATACGATAAAAAACTCGTGGTTTTTTTCCAGTGTTTTTTACAAATGGTGTTGGAGAAAATTATTTTATAAGGCCAATGGATGAAATTTTTAAAATATTTTTCCGACTTATGTGGAGGTGTGTCACACACTCAAAGAAAACATTTTAAAGTTTAAAATATTTTATAAACCTTTGAGTTTCAACAAAATCTTTTTCAAATAAATCAAAAAAACCTAAAATCACATTATTTTAATGGTAAAACATATATTTCCATAACATTCTATTTATATAATTTTTTTCCATCACTATTAAGTCATTATGATGTCGTAAAACACATTATATATTATAATGGTACTTAATGTTTACCAAAAAATTCGACACTCTCATAAAATATTGAATAATTAAACATTTGATAATTTTGATGACCTATTTCGAAAAATAATATTTATTTTATATAAATATATTTATAATTATGTGAATTACTACTATTAAAATAAAAAATGATATTTATTGAAAAATCATGGGTTTTGGTAGAAATAGATTTCAAACATTAATAAAAATTAAAATTTTATTCATAAAAAATATACGATAATTTATATTTAATAAAAGGAAATTTAGTAATATTATTTTATTAAAATATTATTTAATTATAAAATCCACAAATTCCTCAAATTGGATTTTTTAATTGAATATTAACTAAAATATTATTTGTCCATTAAGAACAATTTAAAAACTGAAATTTATCAAATGAATATATACTCTACATACATAACCATAGTGATAGGGTCTTGTTACATAAACCCTTATAACACCCACATAAGACCGAAGGGTAAGTTGTGCGATGGTGACAGACTCTTGGGTGGCTCGAATAAAATCGCTTGTGTGGTAATCTCTATTAACTTCTAGTTCTCCCATATGTGATTCCATTCCAGCTTAACGTGTTCAAGCTCAACATGGGATTGGTCAAGAGTGAAGCCTAAGGACTCCAACAACTTCCTGAACAACAATAAATTAGCTTCATATGGGGAAATTCAACTAGATAAAGCCATCACTTCTTTTGTCTGAGTAAATTGGATTTGTTAAATGCTTATATTTATACTAATCATGTGATCACTATTAAATGAATATATTAGCAACAGTAACAATTCCTAATAGAATTTAGAAATCCAAAAACATAAAACCAAATAATTATATATTTTATATACCCATTTCATAAAATAATACAATTAATTTGATCAAGAAGAATTTTCATTACTAAAAGATTTGGTCGGTACAATCTTCATCCCTTAAGAAATTTAACCATTAAAATTTTTATTTCACACACTAAAACAGGTGAGGGTAACATTGATTTAACACTTCCTCAGATTCCCACGTTTCTTTTTCAAACATGTTGTTTCACCACAACTCCTTGATGAGGGGAATTGTATTATTTCGTAGAAAATTTTTCATATGATCTGAGATCTTCAACAGCTTCTATTCATAGAAGAGGTCATTCTCCAATGGTAACCCCTCTGGATTGATTACATGTGATGGGTTAGGTATGTACTTCATAAAAAGTGATGCATAAAATAAATCATATACATGAGATAGGTTCGGTGGGAGTGTTAGTAGATTGGCCACTACACCAATGCGATCACAGACCTCAAAAGAGACGATGTACCTTGGACTAAGCTTTCCCTTCTTCCTAAATCTCATAACTCTCTTCCTTGGTGATATGTTGAGATTTACCATGTCTCTGACATCAAAATCTCGGTCTCGGCGGGGATTACCATCATAGCTCTTTTTTCGAATATGAGCATCTATAATGTGATGCATGATGGTCTTAACCTTCTCTCTCTTTTCATAACCATTTCTGGACCTAAGATTTTTTTCTCACCAACTTCATCCCAACATGCTAGTGATCTAAACATGTTCATTTGCAGGGCTTCATAGGGAACCATTTGTTCACTTGAATAGATACTTTTGTTGTAATAGAACTCAACTAGAGGGAGATGTTTATCCCTTCCACTTTTGAAATATAATTATAATTATCTCTAAATTTCATCAAGTATTTGGATAATCTGATTAGATTGGTCAACAATTTGGGGATTATAAGACATGCTAAAGTTCAGCTCAGTGTTCTATGCATATTGAATACTCTTCCATAACTAAGAGGTTAGTCCTCGATCTCAATCAGATACAATAAATAGAGGTAATCCATGAAACCTTACCACTTCTCTAATATGTATCAGTGATAGTAGATCCAATGATAAATCCACTCAAATTGTAATTAAGTGTGCATTATTTGTATAATGATCCAAAACAACATAGAGAGCTGTGTTTTCATTGATGTCTTCAAATGTCCAGTGAAAAAGAACATGGGGATGTTTTCCCATTTCCATTAAAGTATGGGTAATGGTTGCATTATCCCCTTACAATTCTTCCTCTGAGTCATCACTTTCACACATAGCGAAAAATTTGATATATATTCAGGAATCTCCTTCTTCATGTAATGCAACCAATACTTTCCATAGAGATTGTCACAACTCGACTCAATGGGGAACGAGCCGCAACTCTCCAAGACCACCTCAAATAAGCTAGGGGTAGGCGTCTAGCTCTGAGTTGGCTATCACACACATGGGATGCATTAACCCAAGGTACCTATACACACTCACCCACATACACCTCAATGTAGAATTGTAGAGATATAAAAAATTGAAAAGAAAATCCATACATACGACAATCCCAAACCAGAGTGAAGAAAAAATATAAGAGGGAAAAATAGTGCCCACCAAAAGAAAACTACAAAGGCATCCAACCTGCTTGGAAGAAGGGGTACACTACCAAATGCACCACCAGAAAGCTCCTCGGAACAGCTCCGGTAAGACTCCACGGTTAGTCCCACTCGCTATGCTCTTCCTGCTCCGGTCCTCATTGGACTCCATTAAAAGGACTGAGGTCTTCACAAGACGCAAAAATGCATAGGAAAATCCCGTTCATGGGTGAGTATACCATTACTCAGTAGGCACCCGAAAAAAAATAAAAGAGATCAACTTAAAGGAAATAGTCCGCTTATCCCAGCTAGAGGGAACCCAGATGAGAGAGAAACTCCATCGTGTGACCATCGTCGACTATAAAAAACTAGTCAGCTCAATTTAGGTGTATTCCCATACATACACCTTGAACATCTTGATATAATCAGCTCACACACCAAGCCACATTAGGTACCAACCCCATCACCAGCAACGGTTCACCAAAATGAGGGCACACAGCATGATCACTATCATCTTAGATAACACTCTTAAGAGAGATACACTACATCCAGTCCCACGCAAACACCATATATGCTCACCTGAGAGATCACACTCGTCAGATATCGTCACTGAGAAAACCACGCTGAAACAGCAAGAACAACAAACTCCTTGGATAAGGGATAACTCCTAGGTTCTTCTAGGGGATAGAAAAATCCACACTGGTATGGAAAATTCTCCTAGATAGGTAATCACTTCTTGGATCCACTAGGGGATACCACAACCCAATCTGCAAAATCGTAGAGCTCATAAATAGGGGATCACTCACAAGATCCGCTGGGGGATACCACAACCTTATATGGAGCTCAACATAAACATGTCCCATAGATAGAGGATCATCGGCCGTGTAAAGGTGGTCACAATGATAACAGAACCCTATCTAGTATAACTCATGATGTAGGGGATCGAACTGACGATGCCACAACCCTACAGAAACCACGTGCTAGGTAGGGGTTTGTATAACCAATGAAACTGCAACCCTACTATAATCCTCATGCTGAGTAGGGGATCGTATAACCGATGATTCCACAAACCTACTAAACATGTCCCATGGCGTAGGGGATCATATTCCCAATGGTGAAACAAACCCGATAGAGTTAACCTACTAGTTATGGGATCGCCGCCCGTGGATAAGCGGTCACTGCGATACCAAGAACCCGATCTAGGGAAATGATTCTAGAAGATCATGCTCCGGGCCAACCGAAGGGATTCCCAATCTATAACAGATTAAATATCTCATCAAGAGGATCCAAAATCTATAATAATATTGTGATGTCTTGCGAACACTTTTATGAATGAACCAAGGGAGTATGCTTAACCACTGTTGGTCCAAATGTCACAAACCCAAGCAACCCGCAACATCGCCACATTGCGCACATCCTAAGCCAATACCGAGGCCACCATCGAGGTCTACATGAAAAAACATGAAGGATAGGCTATTTAATCACCAGAAATGGGAAACCACTAAAAAAGTCACTATTCACTGAAGCTAGCACGTCCTGGGCCCACACACTGATCATGAAACTCATCAAGCAGATCATACCACTGTGATCCCCTCAGAAAAACACATGGGATCCACTACTCGTTCGTCCTAAACAGACCCACAGTTAAAAAGGTAATATTCACCAAAGATAGCTCGGGTGGGGACCATGCCTCGATCCCGAAACTCATTTAACAGATTGCACTATATTGATCCTCCCAAAAAATCACACAAGATCGACTAATCATCTGCCAGAATCGGACTCCAGGTGAGAAAGTTGCATTTCTCTGTAAACGCCCAAACACAGCCTCATGGGGCCCACACCCTGTTCCAAGTCCCAACACCTAGAAAAAATATCGTAAATTCATCTATACCATTAGGGTCTCAACGCCACTGTCGTAACGTCATTTGGACACTATGTGCATGTGTTATGGTGGGTCGAAGCAGAATAATAATAAAATATTATTATTATTTCAATGATTTGTATTCCCGGGCCATGAACCTGACTCATAAAATTCCAAAAGTAAACCCAAAATGTCTGTCTCGACGCAAGTAATGTGTCCTTGCAAACGAATTTCGATTTGGACTCGCAATATGCATTTTACGGGGGCTTAAAGAGACCCTGGGAAATTCTGGCCGGACCACCACCAGCTTCCCGGAAAACTGACTGGACCGCCACGCCGACCTTGTCGGACCACCACTTCGTTGTGCCGCCTTCCGGATCTAGCCACTCCATGGCCACGCTTCCACCGCCCTCACCGGATTCCACCATGGCCACTGCCAGAATCTAGGTTTTCCGCAGGAAAACATCCGGGAACCCCCGAGAGCACCCCGGTGCTCCAAAATCGGATCTGAAACATGTTTCAGAAACCTTGGACCTGAACTATAAAACTATTATGAAGATTTGTATAAAAACAACACATAAACAGGGTCCGGGATTTTAAAACACAAACCTCCTACCTTATGGGCGAAACACCGACATTCTGGCTTAGATCTGTGCTCCAAAGCTTCTGACGCACGATCCTAGAGCGTCTGCCGTCGGAATATGAGTCTGATGGTACCTTATTTCTTCAATTCTAGTTGTTCCTCTCTTGAAGAGAAAGTGGGGGATATGATCCTCCTTCATGCATATCCAATTGTTGGGGGATGGGTGAGTAATATTTGTTTTAATTTAATTAAAATAAATATCAGCTTAACACCCCGGTCCGACTAGCCTCTGACCCCGTGCCCAGCGCGGACAATGTATAGGGCTCTCCTAGGGTAAACGCACTGTTCTAAATGTAATGGCGGTCTCATATTTTTGATTTGATACTTTTTTTAGATGTTATTTGAGCCAGTAATCAAAAATAAACTTTTCCATTTATTTATGAAAAACACCCTTGCAGGCTTTTCTCTAAGGAGGCACGTGCCCGCAATGTTTATACCCCTCCTTGGGTAAACAGAACACTCCGGAAGCAACCGTGCCCTCAGATACCCATTCTGAGCTACCGTATAGGATATAACAGACCCAAACACGTGAATAGTATAAGAATACATAGTATTTTTATAAAATTAATTCCAGGCACACCGGGCCTCGGAATCGCACACCCTCTTCACGCCTGGCTCTGGAATTATTCATAGGAATATTCCAAAGTCTGACAGGGTGAAAACCCAAGTCGCTACATCCTCCCCACCATAGAACATTTCGTCCCTGAAAAGTCATAAGAACAAAGAAAGTGACTGGACTCTCAACATGGTCTCTTAGGCCAGTGAGTTTGCTAACAAACACCCATGCCCGAACACATAAGTCAGAGAGACTCATCCACCACACCTCAAAACTATACACTTTTCGCAGCACTAACTCACTCACATAGTTTTAATCACATAAAAATAACGTGTATTGGTGGGGGGAAGGATCCCTCTTCCACACACATTTGAAGCACGTTGAACGACACCCACACATGGTCATACCAATGCCCTGAACAAAACTTGAGCAAGAAACGGAAAGGAAAGAGTACTGCTAAACAATGTCAAACAGGATACTTTAGAAAGTATAAAAGACAAAAGGCATACCTCTATCCATCCGTGGAGGCTATGGGTCAGTTGCATCTAGGGCATGCAGCTGACCTCGCCATCGTCCACCCACTCCTTATGCCCAGTTTGGGCCACCCGGGGTTGGGGTGGTGGCAACTGATACCGCTTACCACCTCCTCTTACTGCACTCGTTCTGTCACCATGTATACCGCCCTACAGACCTCCTTGCTCGTGACGCTGCATCGGCCAAGGCAGTCTGTCGACTGTCTCTCTCTCTCATCATCACGACGAGTCATCCAATATCAATCAAGATGCCCCGAGCTATCGCAAGCATAACACCTTCTCTCCTTCGGCTGACCAAAACTGGCATGTGTGCCTCGTGATCCCTGACCCATAGATCCTCCATCCTGGGGTCACCTCCTAAAACATTGGCCACGTCCAGACCCTTGCGCCTACTACCGGATACCAGATGTTGATCCGACTAATGAAGTCTCAGCTCTCGCGTGCCCAGCACTAACAGGAGGGATCTGCTGAGCCAGAAGGATTTCCACCACCAACGCTCGCTCCAACACTCCAAAAAAGGTGGGCAGACACAAAGAGACCACACCTGCCCAGAAGTATCTGTGTAAGCCCTACACGAAGGTCCTATCCCTAAAGAATGGATCCCGAACCTTATCTAGGGTGTAGCACGATAGGTTCTTAAACCTCACTGAGTACTCTGACACGGACATGCCCTGCTGCCAAAGCTGAAGAAGCTTCTGAATTCGTACTAACCTCAGCATCACCAGATAGAACTCTTCCCTGAAGAGCTGCTCAAACTCTGCCTATGTGGGCGCCTCCTCATCATGGGACTGTGTCACCAAACTCCTCCATCGCCTAGCCAAACCATGCAGAAGGATTACCTATAGGACAACTATCTGATCTGGGGGTGTCCTCACTAGGCGGAAGACTCAGGTGACTTCTTCGAGCTAGTCATCAGCTGCATAAAGATCTGGATCACCACGGAACCTTAGAGTTCACTGCCTATGGAACTCGTGCAGCACACTCAGCCTACTTGCAACCTCATCCTGCTCTGTCGGCACAACCAACTACTCGAAAGGTGGTGGATCAACTGGTGGACCACCTGGAGGTGCAACCCCAGAACCAACACCCCAGTACACAACCTTTACACAGTGAAGATCGTCACCAAAATCCCGATGTGGAACCCTCGCTGGCTGTTGTCGTTGAGGCATCCTAAAATACAATCAAAACACACCCTATTCAAATAGGATCTCTGGAGAGCTGACATATGAAGGACAAGAAAAACCCCAAAACCCAGGCCTATATGATGCATGTACCGTTATGTCCATGCACCTAGTATCAAAACTTCTCGAGTTGAAAGGTAAAATATTAGAGTCCAAGTCAATGGATATGTCGGTCATCGCACCAACACTGGAGTCCCTGGCCTGAAAGACGAATTCAAAACATCTTGACACTTCCACTACACAACTTAAACCAAAACTCACTGTTTGACCAGCTACAGTCTGAGATCCCAAAGGTGGAACCTCCTCTGATACCACTCTGTCATGACTCGACCCAATGGGGATCGATCTGTGATCCCCAAGCCCGCCTCCAATAGGCCAGGGGATGGCGTCTAAAGCCAAGAAGGCTATCACACACATGGGAGGAATTAGCCTAAGGCACTTGTACACACGCGCCCACATACACCTCCAGGAAACAGTGCAGAGATATAAAATACTGAAAAGAAATTGCATTAATACAAATATCCAAAACTAGAGTGCAACTAATGTATAGAAGGAAAAAATAGGTCCCACCCAAAGAAAACTACAATGTCATCCAACCTTCTCAGAAGAAGTGGTATGCTTCCAAAAGCACCACTGGAAATCTCGTCAGCACAACGCTAGTAAGACTCCACGGTCAGTCCCGCTCACTTTACTACACCTACTCCGGGTCCACCAAGGACTTCGTCAAAAGGCCTGAGGTCTCCACAAGACACAAACATGTGCGGGAAAAGCCCATGTAGGGGTGAGTATAACAATACTCATTAGGCACCCCCAAAACCCAAAACAAAACATAGAAATAGAAAGTAAACATGCCGCTCATCCTAGCGAGAGGGAACCCAGACGAGAGAGAAACTTTATCTCGTGACCATCCTCGACTAAACACAACTAGACCACTCAATCAAGGTGTATGCCCATACATACACATTGAACGTCCAGATATACTCAGCTCACACACCATGCCACATATGGTACCAAACTCATCACCAGAAATGGTTCACAACTAGGTGAGCACACTACATGATCACTATCATCCCAGATTACACTCATTCCAGAGATACACTCTATCGTGTCCCACAAAAACACCTATGATGCTCAACCTTGAGATCACACTTGTCGGATAGATTCACTGAGAAAACCACGCTAAAACATAAAGACCAACAAACTCCTCGAATAGGGGATCACTCCTAGGGTCCGCTTGGGGATACTAAAACCCACACCGGTATGCAAAGATCTCACAGATAGGGGACCACTCCCAGGGTCCTCTAGGGGATACCACAACATGATCTGACATTCGTTGAGCTCATAGATAGGTGATTACTCCCTGGATCTGTTGGGGGATACCACAACCCAATCTGGCGCTCGATAGAAACATGTCACTCTGGTAGAGGATCGTCGCCTGTGTAAAGGTGGTCACGATGATTCCAGAACCCTATCTGGTATAACTCGTGATGTAGGGGATCGAACTAATGATTCTGCAACCCTACCAATACTACGCACTGATTATGGTATCGTATAACCAATGATACCACAACCCTACTATGATCATCATGCTGAATAGGGGATCATATAACCAACGATGCCACATCCCTATTGAGCATGGCCCAATTCATAGGGGATCATATTCTCGATAATTCCACAAACCCTATGAAGTTAACCTACTAGATATGAGATCGCCACCCGTGGATAAGTTGTCACTGCGTCACAAAGAACCCGATCTAGGGAAAATATTCTCGAGTATCCTGCTTCCAGCCTACCGATGGGATTCCATAACTCTAATAGATTATACATCCCATCAAGAGGATCTCAAAACTATACTATTGTTGTGATTTCCCACGAAACATCATAGGAACAAACCAAGGGAGTACCCTCAACCACTGCTGGTCCAAAGGTCGCTAACCCGAGAAACCTGTAACATCGCCACACTACGCACCTCCCAGGCAAATACTGAGGCCACCACCGTGGTCTACATGAGAAAACACATAGGTTAGTCTATTTACTCACCTGAAATGGACAACTCGTGAAAAATTTAGTATTCACTGTAGCTAGTCTATGCGGGTCCCACAGAACGATCTCGAAACTCATCAGGCTGGATATACCATAGCGATCCCCTCAAAAAAACACACAGGATCCACTAATTTTTTGTCCCAAAAGGACCCCCGGTGAAAAAGGTACTATTCACCAAGGCTAGCTCAGTTGGGGTTCATGCCTCGATCCTGAAACTAATTGAACGGATCACAACATTGCGATCCTATCGGAAAAATACATAGGATCGACTATTCATCTACCAGAATCAGACTCCTGGTGAGAAAGTTGTGTTCCTCCGTAAATGCCCAAACTCGGCCTTGTGGGGCCCACACCCTGTTCTCTATCCCAACACCTTAAAACTATCTCAAAAAGTCTGCAGTATCATCAAGGTCTCAACTCCACTAATGACACATCATTTGGACACTCCATGCAGAAGTTATGGCGGGTCGAAGCTGAATAATAATAAGATATTATTATTATTTCAATGTTTCATAGCCTCGGGCCATGAACCCGACTCATAAAATTCTCAAAGTAAACCCAAAAGGTCCATCTCGACTCAAGGAATGTGTTGCTGCAAATGGCTCACAATTTGGACTCCTGATATGCATTTTTGGGGGGTTTAAAGAGCTCCTAGAATATTCTGGACGAACCACCTCTAGCTCACCAGAAAACTGACCGGACCGCCGCGCCGACCTTGCATGACTGCCACACCGCCTACCAGATTCTGTCACATAGATGCCGACCTCGCCGAATTCAACAATGGCCACTGCCAGAATCTGGGTTTTCTGCCGAAAAACTTCTTGGAACCCCCGAGAGCACCCATGTTTTGCAAAATCAGATCTGAACCATGTTTTGTAATCCTTGGTACCTGAACTATACAACGCAAATAACGATTTGAAGAAAACCAATAAATAAATGAATTCTGGGATCTTAAAACTCAAAATTCCTACCTAGAATGTGAAATACCGGCGTTATTTCATTGATCCGCACTCCAAATATTCCGCTGCACGATCCTGGAGCGTCTGTCGTCAGAATCTGAGTCTGGCGGTACCTTATTTCTTCGATTCTAACTATTCATCGCTTGAAGAAAAAGAGGAGGAGATGATCCTCTTTCGTGCATAGAAAACAGGTGGGGGTGAGTAATATCTGTTTTAATTTAATTAAGACAAATATCAGCTTAACACCCCGGTCCGACTAACCTAAGACCCCGTGCCCAGCACAAACAATGTTTAGGGCTCTCCTAGGATAAGCGTGCAGATTTAAACGCAACAGAAGACTCCAGATTTCAATCTTAGACTCCGTTAAAAAGTTATTTGGGATGAAGCTCATAAATAAACTTTCCCATTTATTTACGAAAATGCCCCTGGTGGCTTTTCTAACAGTAGGCCCACGCCCACAAAGTTTATTCCCCGCCTAGGGTAAACGGCACGCTCCGGATGTTACCATGACCTCAGATTCTCATTTCAAGCTACCGTTTAGGATATAACACTCCTCCGCCACGTGCATAGTATAAAAATACTTAATATTTTTTATAAAATTAATTTCGGGCACACCGAGCCTCAGAATCGCACGCTGTCATCGCACCTGGCTATGGAATTATTCATAGGAATATTCCAAAGTCTGACAGGGTCAAAACACGAGTCTCTATAGAGATCTCGATACATCTTTGTGTTTCCTTGGTGGATAGAGAAATTTGAACTATGTGTGTCATCTAAAAGATCATTCCTTAACTTTGGATTTTATAGAACACATAGTCTTGACCAGAATCTCACAATTCATTCTAAATTAACATTGAACTCTGGGGATTTAGTTTTTCTGATAGTTTCCACTTTCTTCTTAATTCTCAAATAATCTTTTTGAGCATCCTTTAACCTTTCCAAAATTGATGGTTGAGCAATCATTTGAGAAAGTATTGATGATGTTCCCTTGTTTATGATTCTTGTGGCCATCATCATCAAATCTAAAAATATTGGATCCCTTTCAATTCTCAAGAATGATTGAATCAATGGTTCCTTTCAACTTAGAGAATCCTCCTCCTTGTTCACTTTCCGATGTTGGTAATGTATTGAGAAGTCATAGTCTTTGATTATCTCTAACCATCATTTTTGGCACATGTTCAATGATTTTTATGCGAATATATACTTGAGGGTTTTGTAATCCATGTATATTTCACACATCTCCCCAAAGTGGTAGTGTCGCCAAATTTTTAAAGAAAATATTACTGTAGACAACTCCAGATCATTTTTTGGATAGTTTTTCTCATGAAAATTCAATTTCCTTGAAGAATAGGTAATGACATTCTAATTTTTGATCAACACATAGCCATTGTTGTTCTTCAAAGCATCACTAAACATGATAAAAAGATATACACTTGTGGGTAGTGTGAGGACGAGTGAAGTGATAAGCTACTATTTAAACTCCTTTAATCCATATTTGCATTTATCACTCCAATAATACTTCTCTTCCTTTCGAGTTAGCTTTGTATGATAGTTGAAAATCGAGGGAAATTTCTCTCAAATCGGTGATAATATCCAACTAACCCCAGGATGCTACAGATATTAGTTACCAATGTTGGCCTTAGTCATCCCTCAATTTTAACTCTCCTGGAGGGATCTATAGATGTCCCATTACATATGATGATATGACCCATGAATGAGACCTCCTTCCAAAATAACTCAATGTTATTGTACATTTCCTAGATTTTCTCCTTTCACAAGGTCTCTAGTAAAATTATTAGATGCTCCTCAAACTCCTCCTGGGTTTTGGAGTATATTATAATATCATCTGTAAAGACTACCAAAATCTTTTTGAGGAAATATCTAAACACTCTATTCATAAATTCAATGAAGATTTATAGAGAATTAGTTTTTCAGAAAGGCATTACTATGAATTCATAGTGCTCGTATATTTTATGAAAATATGTTTTGTGGATATCATCCTCATTCACCCTTTCATTGTAATATACTGACCACAAATCAACCTTGGAGATGTATTATGCTCTCTATAGGTGATCGACCATGTCATCAATTCCTCGAATAGGATACTTGTTCTTTATCATGTTTTTTTGATCTTATCATAATCAATGCAAAGGGGAATTTACCCTTCCTTCTTCTTGACGGAGAGGTTGGGTGAACCCCATGGTGAATCATATGGGCGTACAAACCCTTTATCCAGATTCTCTTGTAGTTATTTATTCAGATCCTAAAAATACACTACAGCCATTTTATATGGATTATAGGGTATTTGCAACACCACAGGAACAAAATCAATCAATGATTAAACATCTCTTTTTGGAGGAAGACCAGGAAATTCCACAGGAAACACTTTAACGAATTACCAAACAATAGGAATGTCTTCATGGATGGTTTCTTCCACAGGAATGATAATTTGAGCTATATAATCATGCTCATAGGTTAGTAATATCCACACATGATATGATGGTGCTAATGAAGATTCATCTACCTCCTCACAATTGTATAGAATCTGTGGTCGATTTTCCATATAGAGAGTGATTTCCCTATAACAACAATTTATGTTGGTGCCATATATGGAAAGATAATCAATGGCCGGAATTGAATTAAATTTCACAAAATAGAGTATGCCGAGGTTTTCTATGGAATTAAATCCAAAAGATATAATTGGGGAGGAGTTATATTTTGGGGATGAAATTATTTCTCCATTTTCCGATCACACTGAAATCATTACTTCCATGATTTGTGGTGGTGTTCGGACTGTTATACTAAACTTTCGGGATATAAAAGATTATGTAGAACTAGAATCATAATGTACATTCACTATTCATGAATGAATAACTGGTGTACCTATCACCACATAATTATTGGGGTTTACATCAGTAGTAGTGATAGAAAAATCTCTCTCTTGCTACCTTGGAGGTTGTTGGTGGCCTCTGAAAACTCATTCCTTATGGAACTAGTTTCCAATGTGCCATTATTCATTGCAATAGATGTAATGAACAATCCGTTGATAGTTGAATGGATTATTCCTCTCATCTGCCTCAGAGTAGGGTATTCCATTTAAGCTATTAATAGGGAGGTTCCCTTCTCCTCCACACCTAAAGCATTTCCTTGTCCCCGTCTGACAATTTCCAGGGTGATTCTTTCTGCACCATTGGCAAGTGGGGTACTGGATTTTTATAGCACCATTTTTTTTGTCCATCGGACTGCCAGAATTGAAGTACACCATTCGCCTCTTATCCCCATGATACCCCTGAGATTATTCTATATCTATTTCTACTTTGATAGAACATCAGATAATTTCCTCATAGCTCTCAATGTCACGAATCGCTAGGGCTTTCTATAGGCAAGGTTTTATCCCACCAAAGAAGTGGTCAACCATGAATTTAGGGGTAAAAACAATGTTGTAAGAGTATCGTTCATGCCTTGTAATGTTTTCCTCGTATACTCTTATAGATTCGTCATCCTTTTCCTGGATGGAATTGAAGTACCTTTCCATCATATTTTTGAGGGTGATAGGAAAATATTTATCAAAAAACATTTTCTAGAAATCATTCCATTCCAATTCCATGATATCCCTTATTTCTTCATATTTTTATCACTGCCCCCCATTTATTAGCTTCAACCTCCATATGATGACTAGGTAGAAGAACCTTCTCTTGTTAAAAGCATTGAATGATGGATAAAATCTTTTCAATGGATTTAATCCATTGTTCAGAAATTGAGGGATCTGATGATCCATTAAAAAGGAGGCATTTTCTTCATGATTCTTTCAATGGTGAATTTTTCTTGGGGGGGGGGGGGGTGAACGTTCCTCTTGACCCACACATCTATAAAAAACTAGAGTTATTTGAGGATGTATCATAATAATGTTTGTGATTCCAAATCCAATCAGATTGTTCATCTCATTAGAACAATCATCACACTGATCTTCACGTCAGATGTTAGCCCGAGTCCTCATATTACCGTCCATTGCATGGAATAAAAGTAATGTTAGAAGTAACACAAAATGGGGAATCCAATGATAAAAAGCGATAACTTATAAATTACATTTATTTTCGTAACTTATGAATTTATAGGCTTCAATATATGCTATATATGATCTATTTCTGATCATATATTCTTAAGGGTAATTGTTTCCATTTATAATGGTTCATAGTATGCTTATGCATTTAGAATAGAATAGCCATCAGGATTTTTGTATCCAATAATTTAGCAAGGCCCGTAATCATTCACCCATTCTCATTCGACTCTAGCACAAAGCGGTGTTTTCAGGTTTTAACCCTCGATACATATGTGTGAGAGCCTCCTCTACCTTCTTGTATCCAGACAGGGATGTATTTTCTTGAAAAAACACATAGTTAATACCCAACAAAATTTAGGGGGTTTTTAATTATAATTAGCATTATACCAATGGATTTCACTAGGGTTTCCTAATACTAATCCTAAAAATAACTAAACATGTCCCCTGATACAACCTATAAAAACCCTACACTTTATTAAATGCATAATCGTGATTTATTACAAAAACATGCACTTCAGAAAACTCTAAGGGTTGAGATATTTATTTTCTGGGTAAATTATTAACATTACATAAACTCTTCAAATATAAAACACATCACCATTATTGAAAAAATCTTTTATATGACTACAACATTCCTTCATTCTTAGCATTTCATGGGATAGCTAGAGGACATGATTAAGAAAAGAGTGAGCTATAAATCCCAGTAAGGGAGTTTAAAATGCAAAACATGAATAATACATCACATGTTAGAAAAGAGTCATATCGATGGAGAATAATAGAAACATGTAGATAAAGTCGTGATATAGCATGGTTATAATAACATTGAAATGTGGCAACAACATTTAACCTGATATTACCATGAGCCTAGGATCACGAAATATGGATAATGAGTAAACACTCAATTAACAAGAATTATAATGATTAAACCCTCATTTCACTTTAAGTAACATGATAATAATCATTATTCAATGCGTTGAAGCCCTATCAGGGTGCACCCTTCTTAATCATTTCATTTCATGAATAAGTTTGCCACATGGATCATATAACATGGATTCATTAAACATCATAATTTATTCTAGGATAATAGAAAGTTGAATTCATTCATGAAACTCAAGAATCAATATGTAATTGTGTTTAAAGGAGAATACACTTTATAGAGAAATGGGCATGCTATTCACTATGCAATGAGTTTAGCTTCGAAAATCACAGTGCAATTTCGATAGCAGAACAACGTGACATAAGAATTCATAAAAATGGATGATTAGATAGAAAGTTTTGTCTGCTCATATTTACATGAAATGGATAGTAAGGGGTCATATAGATACATTTCATAACATTTTTAATAGAATTTAGATTCATAATACAAACGAATTTTATTAATGTAAATGAGAAGAGAGAAATTCCTTATGAAATTTTTTCTTGGTAACTGGCATACACGGTAAGAATTAATGAGAGAGAAAGAGGTCTCTCATCATTCAGACATATGGAGGGAAGTATGAGGGAGGTGTGACCTCATACACAATAGTTTTAATTAATAATAAAAGGGCATAACAATATAATGATATTCTGACAAAAAAGAGAAAGGAAGAAATCCCTTACTTGGATGTGTGATCCCAAAGGCTTGAGAGAGGCTTTATCGAAACATATGGCTCCTTGGGAGGATTATAGAGAGAGGATAAAATGGGTTGGTCGATCTCCAAAGACATTGAGTGAAGAGGATGATGTTGTTTGGAGGGGCTTATATAGGAAAATAGATGGAATTCATTATTTTTTAGGTTTTGGACACCACAAATTAAACTAATATAACCCACAAACAAAACCATGAATTTTCCCTCACTTTTTTAAAAAGGGGAGTGGAAAAACTTATTTTATAAGGACAATGGCCGAACTTCATAAAATATTAGGCTTGCTTATCTGGAGGTGTGTCATACTCGAATCGATGAAATCTCCACCATATGGATGAAGACAAAGTAGATTATATTGTTTGACCTTGATATGGGTAATCAACAGCTTTAAGTTCGTGAAGAGGATGTATCGAAAATGGATTCCCAAAACCTCAATGGTTTTTTTGTGTACTTGATGACACCCTTACAATTTTTGAGTTGCACAAAAGAGTTTGTGAGACTTATGAGACACATCCATATTCATTCATAGGTCAGTTCATGGAATTATTCAGTAATGGTTCCCTCATGCCCTTGGAATCAGATTTGAAGCAAGCGGTACATAAGAGGATGCTTTTACGCATTCTCTAGGAGTTTTAGTCATATGGAATCTCTTGGGGATTTAGTTCATGAAATATGACTTCTCAGATATGGGAGTTACAATTGATCCTATTAATTTTTACATGGTATTATTTTTAGAGGCACATAGGGAATATATATGGTAGAAGATTCACATAGAAGTTTTTCCCATTTCCGTTTATCCAAAGAGGTTATGTATTACTTGAACTCTTTCTAGTAGACCCCATATGGGTACATATTGTAAATTATACCTCATGTTGATGTTTATTATCCCTTCAATTATTTAGAGAGTTAGGGAGGAACGACATTAAAATATCAACTCAGAGCTCTTTCATGATCGGATATCCACTGGATAGATTCTTAGTAGAATCTCTTGAAGGAGGGAATCTTGTTATATATTTTTTCCTCACATGGTCAGTGATTCTAGTGATGATGGGAGAAGGGGTACTAATGAGTTTGTTTTGTCATAGAATTACAACCAGTAGAAGTGATGTTGTACCAAGCTATTTTGGAACCAGTTGGGAAGCCAAGAGAGTTTCAATGAGTTGTCAAGATAACACTTTTGTTGTTTTATCTTTATAAGGTTGATGGAAAACAACATCTGTGTCCCTTATTCTTGAAATAGGTAGTCTGGATTCATTGTAATTCCCTTGAATGCATTTTTTGTCTATAATTGTTACATCATGAAATGATTAGGGTGTTGACTAGGGAAAACCATGGGGACTCATATATTTTCTATTACATTTTTTTACAGCACCTAGATTTCTAGGTAATGTTGAAGTATTTGGGTTTTGGTGAACTTGATTTAAGTTTTCATGCTGGTTAGGAGCCACATAATTGGAGATCATCGACTATTTGTGGGTTTTTAAATTTCACGAGGATTTCGACTCTACTAAAAATGTATAAAATTTTCATGGCCACATATGATAGACCTTGTTGGACACTATTATACTATAAAGATTAAGTGGGTAACAATGTTATGGTCCTAGTTTTGTTTCTAATTATAGTCATAATGCATATAGTTAATATATGTGATGTTTACTATCATATAAATTCTAGGATTTCTTCGTGGACTATTGATAGAGGGTTATGTATTTTGAGTGTCACTGAGCCTCAGATATAGAGGTATGATATCCCTAAGAATACAATACACTTTATTTTTCTACAGATGTTTTGGGATAGTGAGGTAGTGGATCACATAACACTATGGCCAATGAATAATTTGTTTCATGGAATTCTCTACATATTATTGCTAAGGAATTATGTGTGAAACTATTTATTTGGTACTAACTAAGTAGAAATCGTCCCTGGGATTTGATTTTTCTTTTCAAATAGGTGGTAACGTTGAGTATGATCTGGAGAAGGACCCTTCATGGGTGAGTTTTTTGTTTAAGTATTGTGTAGTTTTCTAGCGCAGAAAAATGTATCACACTCCATGTTCTCATATCACACTCTCTATGGACCTTATTTGATGATTTTAGTGATTACATGGAGTAATTGTAGAGACCCTAAGCTTAATGTACATGGAAATTACTTTACATTTGCGGAACACTTAGTACATAACAAAAACAAACACACAAGGATCGTAATAGTTTAGTGTCTTTGGAAACTCGGAACGTAATCTTCTAATCCTGGTGAAAGATCTTCAATATCTCCCATAAAGATCTTCCTTTTTTACCTAAAACCATTCTTTATATCCTGGGGAAAAGAAAACATAAAAGGGTGAGCTCAAATGCTCAGTAAGGGCAAACAAAAGAAATATCAATCACATCATATACATAAGCACATAACTTTTGGAAATATTAACCTGCAAAAGAGATCATAATTTCATAACATGGGGTAAATCATGGCAGTGAAATGTAATCACAATAATCATAACATAAAACATGAAACTTTGTGGCATTCACACATAATCATAGAGAATCATTTCTTGTTAGTAAAGACTCATTTCCAAGACTATCTTAGTGGACAAAGTCCCTTTCTGAATCGAGTAACCCTCGTTTCAGTCCTGTTTCACTGAACCGGTATAACCTACCATTCCAGCCATGTCTATCTCATGAGATATAAAATCTTTACCCAATGAATTTGAGGGAGATATAGGTCCCACCCATCTCATAATGATACCATTCTTATGTGTGCCACAAAATCATAAATCATACATCATTTCATAACCCATGTAATAAAAATGGGATTTTTAAACAACATGACATCATAAAACCATTCATATAAGATAAAGGAATTCATAAACATAATTCCATCACAAAATAGTCAAATCAATGTAAAAATATGGATAGAAATAGAACCCTTTATTTTCTTAGATGGAAAATAATTTTGATAAAACACTTGAACTCCATTCTTGAGGAAAATATCCTTTCTTCTTCAAAAACATTTTTCCTTTCATAACATGTCATACAACTTTAAAATAAAAGAAGTTGATTAAAAATAAACTTGAAAACTTGTAAAGGAAGCTTCTTGGAAATAATGTTTTAAAAATCCATTCATGCCGTATAAGTTAAAAAAAACATTCTTTCGTACTTTTTTCAGAAAAGTCAAAAAGTACCTCGTACGAAAAACGACAAAAGATTCCTTTCTTATTCTCTACAAAAAAACTCACAGAAGGGTAAAATTGGATTTAAACTATTGTAAGTGGATGGAAATAATATTACCTATTGAGTAAACATGGATGTGGATGATAAAATACACCCCAGTAAATGCCAAAGTAAAACCAATCTCGGATAAAAATGAGATTGTGATATTTTCCCTTACCTTAGGTCCGACTTGCTTTGTACGTGTCCGAACCTCCTGTATAATGATTTAAATCATGTTATTGACTTATTCCAGAATAATATTCATTGTTATTATATCATATATGGTCCACTTATGACTTTATATTACCCGTTCTTTTGTAAATTCATGTTAAAGTAGCGTTTTGGGTAAAATCGTCTCATTTGTCGTTCGTGTTTTTAACTTGTAATTATTAATATGATTACTTGGATCATGATTACTTATATCCAGAATGTAAAACATGATTTATATATAATATATATTCATAATATACATATATATAATATATTGATAAATGGAATGAGATACACCGTTCATGGAGACGGTAGTCCGTACGTACGCATGAACGCTGTTTTCGTTTCCTTATTGAATTGAATGAAATTAAGTAGATGACATACATATAAATATAAATAAATACATTATCATTATTATGTCATATATTTCATTAGTACTTATTATATATAATTTATAATCATTCATGAATGGTTAATCATTGAGAATGAATCTCATCGCGTCGTGGAGACGGTAGTCCGTACGTACGCACGAGCGATGATATTGTTCCCATGGTCGTGGAATTGTGTTGAAGTGTTTGTATACTATTTCAGTATCAATATCACTTTATAATAATCACTAATTAAACCATTATACCCATCCAATTAATGTGGTGGCGGAAAATAGATTACACCACGGCGTGGAGACGGTATTCCGTACGTACGCACGCGCGGTGATTTCCTTTTTCTGTAGGATGGATAGATGGTGAAATAGGGTTGTTTCATACTTATAATAACATATCAGTATATGAGTGATACTGATGTTATTACTTCATAATGAAACAACCTAATAAGAAGAAGTGGAAGAAGAAATAAAGATGAAAGAATTGGTAACGGTAATTACCTCTTCTTTGAAGCGCCTTTTGGAGACCTCCTCTTAGGGAACTAAAATTGGTCTTTGAGGAAGACCAGAACCTCTAGGATGTTCCTAGGGAAGTGGAGAAGAGATTTTGGCAGGGGTTTTCCGAGCTTGAGTGCTCAAATTGGTGTGAGGAGGAGGGGGAGGAGGTGTCCTTTTATAAGGGAGGAGAGGGGCACCTTAGGAATATCTCAAAATATTATTTTATATTAAAGTCAAAATCGGTTTATAATGGTTCCAAAGGGTCTTATTTCGAAGATAAGGTGGGGATGGGTCGAACTCCTATCAACCAATAAGATTTATACAAGTTTAGGGTATTATTTTAACCTTATCAATTAGATTTAACTCTAAGTTAAATAATTTAACTTTTACCATGTCTTTTTGTTTTCTTTCACTATATGGTTAATAAACTTACTATAACATGCCAAAAGAACCCCAAATTGTTTATTATTGATATATATATCCTTATCTAAGTCATTTGGCCGAACCTTATATTTTTAGGAATAAAATAACAATTAATTATATAATATTTGATTTAAAAACTATTTTGTGTCAATTTTGACACTATTTGATATATGATTTTTGTGAAAGTCATAACAGAATTATATGTTCGAACCAAGTTGATTAAATCAACAATAATATATCATAGTAACCTATAAAATTAGTGGAATTCATAAAAAGTCTCAAATTACATTCATTTGAGTATTTATAACATTAATTATGTTAATATTTCCTTAAAAGGGTAATTACTGCATCATCGTTGTGTCATAAATAAATTAATTTATTTAAAGTCTAAAAATTATAAATAAAATATCATTATGTAGGAAATCTTTTTAGATTTCTAATAAATACTTATAGTCGAATTTATCTTATGTATAACCCCATATTAAAAATGTTTTAGTGAATAAACTTTGATTTTAACTCTTTTAACTCTTCTTTGAATTAAATAATAATAAATGTCCTAATCTAATCCAAGTGGGCCTAAATGATAAAATTTTACACTTAAGGTTGTTTTTGGTCGAGATACACTTGTCCAATAGAATTAGGACATGTGTTAGGGTAATATTAATATCATTCTTACCCTTAATTACCCTATTTACTTTTAACCGTGGTAAATAAAAGTAAAAAGTTACTATTCACCAAAAATTATTTTCATCTCATTGAACCACATTTTACTTACTGACATCAACCGTGTCTCTCGGATTTTTGAAATTCCATTCACAGAAGCGGTAAAATTATGTTTTATGAAAAATTCAGTTTTTTAACTACCACTTAGTAGTTTCACTATTCATCAAAAATTGATGTTTTTCAGAACAATGCCAAAATTTCATCCTAAGCTATATTTCATATTCCGAATTCAAAAATGAAGTCTATTTTACCAAATTCATAACATAAAAGTTCCATTAATTAATTTTTATAATTAAATCCCGCTGTTAAAACAAATAGCGGGTTTTTAAGAAACAATATCTATCAAAAGATTGACACTTGATTATGTCTGGTTTAAATGTGAAATTACATCCAATGACCAACATTGTATTAAATTGTAAAAATATATTCTAAATATACTTTAAAACTACTCCAATTAATAATTTATCACTATTAATTATTTCGATTAAAAAAGTTGTTTTTTTGTAATTTTCACTATTCATCAGAATATGAAAGTTATCTGAAATGTACCAAAATTTCACCTTAGGCTAAATTCGATATTCCGAATCCAAAAATGAAGTTCATTTTGAAAAATAAGATTTACAGAATTTTTAAAAGTGGTTATTACTATTCATACCGGCTAGTTTTAATAATATTTTAATAGCATATTGTTGTTTAGTGAAACTCGGTATTGCGTATTACACACGCTATCGAGGAAGGTCGCGATTGCGTGTAATGCAAGGCAAGTCAAGGATGCGTGTTGTGCAAGCTCCTTTTGGTGTAGCGTACAACACAAGAAATTAATAAAATTAAAAAGAATATATATTTTTTATAAAATCTTGGGCTGTTACATTCTACCCCCCTTAAAATGAATTTCGCCCTCGAAATTCGTCGGGGTTATAAATGGTTTACTATTTGAAAGTTTCTTTAATAGAAACCCACATCGTAAAAAGGAATATCAAAACCAATATTTAAAAACAAAAGTATGAAACACAACGGTTACCCAAATAAACTAATCATTGGGTTTCCACATAGGTGAAAATATGGATATGGAAGAGAAACCTAACCATCATGTTCTGATGGAGAGTGGTAGAGAACATGGCTATGGAAAAGCCAGTAATCACAAAGCCATAAATTTGTGACGATCTAGGGTACCATCTGATTCATCAGATATAAGGGCACTAGGACAACATTTTTGGTTTTCAAGATCATTTCCCTAAAGTTGAAGAATATGAATTAGAATAAATACTTACATTATTTTGGTACAATCTCACTATTGTTCGTGCCTTGAACAATTTCCACTTCATCTCTTATATAAATGAAGTTGAATTTGTTATTCGTGAAGTGTTAGCAGATCATGTGATAGAATGACGGGTCATTCCATCTTTCTCGAACAAAAGGTTAGCAAAAATTATATACATAAGTCGATCTATAGTGAGATTAATCATATATAGTTCCTAAAATGGACTTATACTTCATATATCATACTTCTTAATATAATAAAACTAGTTTCTACTAAACAGGGACTTCCTGTAGGCCAGTGGTAGGCGATAAAGGCCAGTCGCACTTCGGTTGTGGGTTCGATTCCCACAGCCTTGTCCGAAGCGATGGGCTGTCGCCCGTCCTGCAGGTTGTCCTTTTTGTAAAACTATATTACTATAACATCCCATCAATAATATCGAAAAAACTTCTATCCTTAAACAATACTAACTTATTTCCAACATAATCCATTTCAATCTTTAGGCTTATCCATAATACTGCAGTCCACTCTCATAACATAGTGAAAACGATTACCAGAGATTTAATACCATTGTTGATCCCCATATATCATAAGATATGTCATGTTGGTCACATTACAGACATTCAAAGGCCTTAATCATGTACTCTCTTGAATACCCATTGAACCTTAGTGAAAACATAAATATAGTTAAAAGTTAACACCTTCCACATACCAAAATCCTCAAAATTCTATATACTCAAACCATGATATCACTTAGTCCTTATATCAATCATGAGCTCATGAATACTTTCAAACATTTAATTTTCTCCTTATCCCTTCATTATGCGCATATCATCAACATTCCAAAAATATCTGTATAACCTTTCATGGATACTGGTAACATTAATCACACACTTTCAAAACTCAAGGAAAGACAACAATGTAACAATCCTTAGATGTCTCTTTATTCCATAGTACCATGAGATTCTTTATACAACATTACACTTGATAAACATGTAATCATTCCACTACCTTCTTAAACCATTGACCGAGCTTCAACAATTATTTCATCTCACATATCATTTGTAGTCTCTCCATCATCATCCACATAAATACTACCCATATGACCATACTGATTCTCTTCATGAGTCTTTCCCTTAGGGCATTTGTTTGCATAATGCCCATACATTCCACATTTAAAACACTTAACCATTTTTGATGTCGTAGCAATACCATTATCCTCATCCATGGTGTTAACCGACCCTTTTCCTACTTACTTGCTTTGTGTCCTTCTTTTCCACACCCAAAGCATCTTCCAGTTCCCTTGAAACATTCTCCTTGATGCCTCTTCCCACATGATTTACATAGGGGAAATTGAACTTTCTTTCCTCTATGATCATCATGAAACTCCATCTTTCTCTTATTAGCCGAGTCAGGAAACATACCAAATTTTACTTTATTGATCATATTATGAGATTGCTGATTCGGCATAATAATGATGTTTGGACTTCCAAATCCCATTTCATTTGGTTTCTCATGAAGAATATCATTCCATTGTCCATCATATCCTCCATTATCGTGAATCATCTTGTTTCCAGCCATTTTCTAAAACCCAAAAAGAATAGTGTGAGAGGCAAAAATCATGCTAGGGAAAAGAACATTATAAAGGGGGAGTATCCTCAATATCTAACTTCTTAGGTTAAATTCTAAGATCGTTACCGTAGTTATAGGACTGTATCCTATACGTATACTTATCCTTAGGGACATCCCTAGACAAACCTTATAAATATCTCTAGGGATCTCACTAAAGTTCTCACATCCTAGTTTCCAAAGGTTGACTAAACCTTTCCTCTGATACCAACTGTAGAGACCCTAAGCTTAATGTACATGGACATTACATTACATTTGCGGAACACTTAGTACATAACAAAAACAAACACACAAGGATCGTAATAGTTTACTGTCTTTGGAAACTCGGAACGTAATCTTCTAATCCTGGTGAAAGATCTTCAATATCTCCAATAAAGATCTTCCTTTTTTTTTACCTAAAACCATTCTTTATATCCTGGGGAAAAGAAAACATAAAAGGGTGAGCTCAAATGCTCAGTAAGGGCAAACAAAAGAAATATCAATCACATCATATACATAAGCACATAACTTTTGGAAATCTTAACCTGCAAAAGAGATCATAATTTCATAACATGGGGTAAATCATGGCAGTGAAATGTAATCACAATAATCATAACATAAAACATGAAACTTTGTGGCATTCACACATAATCATAGAGAATCATTTCTTGTTAGTCAAGACTCATTGCCAAGACTATCTTAGTGGACAAAGTCCCTTTCTGAATCGAGTAACCCTCGTTTCAGTCCGGTTTCACTGAACCGGTATAACCTACCATTCCAGCCATGTCTATCTCATGAGATATAAAATCTTTACCCAATGCATTGGAGGGAGATATAGGTCCCACCCATCTCATAATGATACCATTCTTATGTGTGCCACAAAATCATAAATCATACATCATTTCATAACCCATGTAATAAAAATGGGATTTTTAAACAACATGACATCATAAAACCATTCATATAAGATAAAGGAATTCATAAACATAATTCCATCACAAAATAGTCAAATCAATGTAAAAATATGGATAGAAACAGAACCCTTTATTTTCTTAGATGGAAAATAATTTTGATAAAACACTTGAACTCCATTCTTGAGGAAAATATCCTTTCTTCTTCAAAAACATTTTTCCTTTCATAACATGTCATACAACTTTAAAATAAAAGAAGTTGATTAAAAATAAACATGAAAACTTGTAAAGGAAGCTTCTTGGAAATAATGTTTTAAAAATCCATTCATGCCGTATAAGTTAAAAAAAACATTCTTTCGTACTTTTTTCAGAAAAGTCAAAAAGTACCTCGTACGAAAAACGACAAAAGATTCCTTTCTTATTCTCTACAAAAAACTCACAGAAGGGTAAAATTGGATTTAAACTATTGTAAGTGGATGGAAATAATATTACCTATTGAGGAAACATGGATGTGGATGATAAAATACACCCCAGTAAATGCCAAAGTAAAACCAATCTCGGATAAAAATGAGATTGTGATATTTTCCCTTACCTTAGGTCCGACTTGCTTTGTACGTGTCCGAACCTCCTGTATAATGATTTAAATCATGTTATTGACTTATTCCAGAATCATATTCATTGTTATTATATCATATATGGTCCACTTATGACTTTATATTACCCGTTCTTTTGTAAATTCATGTTAAAGTAGCGTTTTGGGTAAAATCGTCTCATTTGTCGTTCGTGTTTTTAACTTGTAATTATTAATATGATTACTTGGATCATGATTACTTATATCCAGAATGTAAAACATGATTTATATATAATATATATTCATAATATACATATATATAATATATTGATAAATTGAATGAGATACACCGTTCATGGAGACGGTAGTCCGTACGTACGCATGAACGCTGTTTTCGTTTCCTTATTGAATTGAATGAAATTAAGTAGATGACATACATATAAATATAAATAAATACATTATCATTATTATGTCATATATTTCATTAGTACTTATTATATATAATTTATAATCATTCATGAATGGTTAATCATTGAGAATGAATCTCATCGCGTCGTGGAGACGGTAGTCCGTACGTACGCACGAGCGATGATATTGTTCCCATGGTCGTGGAATTGTGTTGAAGTGTTTGTATACTATTTCAGTATCAATATCACTTTATAATAATCACTAATTAAACCATTATACCCATCCAATTAATGTGGTGGCGGAAAATAGATTACACCACGGCGTGGAGACGGTATTCCGTACGTACGCACGCGCGGTGATTTCCTTTTTCCGTAGGATGGATAGATGGTGAAATAGGGTTGTTTCATACTTATAATAACATATCAGTATATGAGTGATACTGATGTTATTACTTCATAATGAAACAACATAATAAGAAGAAGTGGAAGAAGAAATAAAGATGAAAGAATTGGTAACGGTAATTACCTCTTCTTTGAAGCGCCTTTTGGAGACCTCCTCTTAGGGAACTAAAATTGGTCTTTGAGGAATACCAGAACCTCTAGGATGTTGCTAGGGAAGTGGAGAAGAGATTTTGGCAGGGTTTGGCCGAGATTGAGTGCTCAAATTGGTGTGAGGAGGAGGGGGAGGAGGTGTCCTTTTATAAGGGAGGAGAGGGGCACCTTAAGAATATCTCAAAATATTATTTTATATTAAAGTCAAAATCGGTTTATAATGGTTCCAAAGGGTCTTATTTCGAAGATAAGGTTGGGATGGGTAGAAATCCTATCAACCAATAAGATTTAGACAAGTTTAGGGTATTATTTTAACCTTATCAATTATATTTAACTCTAAGTTAAATAATTTAACTTTTACCATGTCTTTTTGTTTTCTTTCACTATATGGTTAATAAACTAACTATAACATGCCAAAAGAACCCCAAATTGTTTATTATTGATATATATATCCTTATCTAAGTCATTTGGACGAACCTTATATTTTTAGAAATAAAATAATATTTAATTATATAATATTTGATTTAAAAACTATTTTGTGTCAATTTTGACACTATTTGATATATGATTTTTGTGAAAGTCATAACAGAATTATATGTTCGAACCAAGTTGATTACATCAACACTAATATATCATAGTAACCTATAAAATTAGTGGAATTCATAAAAAGTCTCAAATTACATTCATTTGAGTATTTATAACATCAATTATGTTAATATTTCCTTAAAAGGGTAATTACTGCATCATCGTTGTGTCATAAATAAATTAATTTATTTAAAGTCTAAAAATTATAAATAAAATATCATTATGTAGGAAATCGTTTTAGCTTTCTAATAAATACTTATAGTCGAATTTATCTAATGTATAACCCCATATTAAAAATGTTTTAGTGAATAAACTTTGATTTTAACTCTTTTAACTCTTCTTTGAATTAAATAATAATAAATGTCCTAATCTAATCCAAGTGGGCCTAAATGATAAAATTTTACACTTAAGGTTGTTTTTGGTCGAGATACACTTGTCCAATAGAATTAGGACATGTGTTAGGGTAATATTAATATCATTCTTACCCTTAATTACCCTATTTACTTTTAACCGTGGTAAATAAAAGTAAAAAGTTACTATTCACCAAAAATTATTTTCATCTCATTGAACCACATTTTACTTACTGACATCAACCGTGTCTCTCGGATTTTTGAAATTCCATTCACAGAAGCGGTAAAATTATGTTTTATGAAAAATTCAGTTTTTTAACTACCACTTAGTAGTTTCACTATTCATCAAAAATTGATGTTTTTCAGAACAATGCCAAAATTTCATCCTAAGCTATATTTCATATTCCGAATTCAAAAATGAAGTCTATTTTACCAAATTCAGAACATAAAAGTTGCATTAATTAATTTTTATAATTAAATCCCGCTGTTAAAACAAATAGCGTGTTTTTAAGAAACAATATCTATCAAAAGATTGACACTTGATTATGTCTGGTTTAAATGTGAAATTACATCCAATGACCACCATTGTATTAAATTGTAAAAATATATTCTAAATATACTTTAAAACTACTCCAATTAATAATTTATCACTATTAATTATTTCGATTAAAAAAGTTGTTTTTTAGTAATTTTCACTATTCATCAGAATATGAAAGTTATCCGAAATGTACCAAAATTTCACCTTAGGCTAAATTCGATACTCCGAATCCAAAAATGAAGTTCATTTTGAAAAATAAGATTTACAGAATTTTTAAAAGTGGTTATTACTATTCATACCGGCTAGTTTTAATAATATTTTAATAGCATATCGTTGTTTAGTGAAACTCGGTATTGCGTATTACACACGCTATCGAGGAAGGTCGCGATTGCGTGTAATGCAAGGCAAGTCAAGGATGCGTGTTGTGCAAGCTCCTTTTGGTGTAGCGTACAACAGAAGACATTAATAAAATTAAAAAGAATATATATTTTTTATAAAATCTTGGGCTGTTACAGTAATCACCAAGGATTTTAGGTGGAGTTTCATGATGTGTAATCCATACCACAGGTCTTGTATACCCTAGTTGGCAGTTCCTCTTGTACATAGATTACATGCCCAGAAGATCATGTGGTCGTATATGCTCTGTATAGATATCCACATTTCGTATACATAATAAATTACATAGGAATGGGAAGGAAACCGGACTTTTGATATCCCATACATCTATATTTTAGGTAACTTAGGTATATGCTATTTATTGCGGAAATGTACATGCCATGTGTGGGAAAGACACAAGACGTTCCATGTCTAGTGAGACATGTCACGTATGCCTAGGGACACACTATTTACTCCTTGAGAATAGGTTGGATTCCACATTTTCCTTATCTTAGCTTCCTTAAGAGATTATGTCACCTTACTTTGGCCAGTTTTAGTTGAGTGTGTTCCCTTTATCCATTGTGTGGAGGTTAGTATGGAATAACATTCATTAAATTTTATGGAGATCCCTTTAGTGGGAAATCTTTGGTTGAGATGTTAAAATTTTTCCATAAGGATCTATGTGAGATCTTATGTCATCATATTTCCCTAGGATGTGTTTTTTGTATCATCATGAACAACAGTAATTGGGAACTGATCCTATACTTAGTAGGTTATTCCAAATTGAGTATTCTGTATATTGCATGGCCTTGGGTGTGATCCTCATATATGTATCGTTATCTTCATACATCCATTGTATACTTACTATGGAAAGAGTCTATGAACAATATATATGTTATAGACACCATCTGTGATATCTCACTTATGGAGTTTGTCTCTTATAATGAGTGTTTTATAGAACCATAGACTAAGAATCCTAGGATGGATTTATGATTGTAACATTCCATTAGAATTTTCTTATTTATTGTTTAAATCATGGTAGTTATGTTTTGTTTTTTGTAGACATATTACTTTTTATAAATGACTATTACACTTGACTCATTGTGATTGGTCATTTTTGGGGTGTCCTACTGTGTATTTTTATAAACACCAATGTATGGGATCATCCTAAATGTGTAATGTTTTATTCAGAATGAGGTCCTTTGTGAAGAGTTCCATGTGTACTATGAGTAGGTGGGTCTCGTCTGTGCTAGACATAATGAGATGTATACTACTTATATATTTGATGTATTCCCCCATTTTTTAAGTGCGTAAGATTTTACTTTCATGTTTTGGGTGGTGTTTTATTTTACCCTTTTTTCTTTACAGTACATTACATCATACTATGGTAGTGGGATTATAGATATTTTCATTCATTTATACGAGTAGTTTCACATTTTATGATTGTATGGGCTTGTAGATGTGTGTGTGCATACATGTACTTTAGGATAAATAATCCCATGAGTTTGTTGTGCATTCTTGGAACTATTCACTGGCCCCTAGACTATTGGAGGTGGGATTTGAGTAATTTGATCTTACGCTCCATCATGCCATGTGCTGAAACATTAATCACTATAAACATTGAAAAAATTTGTTTAATAGTGATAATAAAATTAGTTTTTATATTGGGTTTTCATAAATACAATTCACACAAACAAAATATTCAATGACCTCAACCAGTACGGTTATACCAAATTAATATCATTTATCAGATCTTTTAAGGAATAAAGACTCAATGATATTTTTTCCTTGAACAATCCCATGCTAAAATCTATCAACCAAATCATGAGAGAAATTATTTATGAGAAAATTTGAAACTCATAGAGATCCTGGACCGAAACATATACGTCGAACCACCTTAGGAAAATCTAACCATCACACACCTTACCCATAGAATTTTTTCATTTATAAAAATGGAATATTAATCAAGACCCAAATTAAATAATTATGTATATTTTAATGAATAATGGATATATTTACATATTTTTTTTTTTACCTTATACATGATTTTTATTTTAATGCGAGAAAACAAAAATAGACTATTTTTAATATGTAATTTAAATAATGGTATCCCTCTTAGGAGAATTCATGAATTTTCTAAATAAATGGTATCTTAATCAAATAATTAAATTCTAAAAATATTAAATATAAATCATAACATAATTTGTATTATTTCAAATGAAATTATTTCTGGGTACGAAAATAGTTATAGGTAAGAAACCCAAAATTTCTAAATAAATTTCATTTTTTCTTCTAAAATAAAAAATAAAAATTATTGTATAAATATTTACATAAAATGAATATTGTTTTTGGAATTAGAAAATAAAAATTATCCATTGGTTATTTTTCTTGTTTTTCGTAGATAGTTGAATTATTATGAAAAAATTAAATACAATATAAATAAACAATGTGTATTAAGACCTCATAATGATCAAAAAATGCTTTCATAAATGATATTAATGATATCGATGACCAAATTTATGTTTCCCCTTTCAAATAATTTTATTTAGGTGTTATTTGAATAAATTTATAATGCCTTCATGAATCATCCAAAACCTACATTGTATTTTAATGTTTAAAAATTATTTAGTTTTAAAATGATTCACATACACATAACCAATGGCTATATCATAATAATTTAGTCCCTCATACTTAGTAAATAAATAAAAAACTACCCTTTGGAATAAACCAAGATAAAAACAATGGGATGGTTTGTGATTTGGATTATTTATTATATAGATTCTAAAAACTAATATTGGGAAATATTATATAACTCCACTCACTTAAGCTATATATACCCACAAAAGGGAAATTTCCATTTCACTCAAAAAATTGGACTCATACATACTATTCCCCCACATATATTATCCTCATAATGTTCCCCTTTTTCTCATTAAGCTCATCTGAATCTTTTGAAATCACCCAATCTAGGTAAGAGATCACGTCCCTCTCCTATTTATTCATGTATCTTATTAATTGTTTGGCATCTATTTCAAATTCCTAATTTTGGGATAAGTTTTTAAAATCCATGATACATTAAATATAATTTTAAAATAAATAGATACCCATTTCCCTATAGTTAAATCAGTTTATCTTTCATTATGTATAGTTTCTATGTTGTTGAAATGTCATTGTGATTTTTTCCTTACTGAATCCTCCTATTGTGAATTCCATCATTATTTACAGTCATGGTTATTCAAAAATACATATATACAACCCTTTTAATTGGGTCATCCCTATTTTTTTTCCACACTCATTCACCATGAAATTATATATGGTGAAATATGGTCCCATATTGAATAATCCATGTGGCACACTTATGAATGCACATGATATGAAAGTGATGGGTGCACCAAGAACTATATAGTGCTATAATGAATTGGGTAATATTTTAGTCTCATGAAACATCAGGAAAGGGTTTAGGGAGTAAACCATATCCATCATGGCACATTATCTATAATTTTAGAATTTCATTGCAGTTAACCTTGACTTATGTTTATAATGTAATGTTTAATGTTTTCCCCAAGTTCCTATGTGGAATTTGTGTTATCTTGATATATTGCCACAAATTTCTCATTATTATGAATATCACATATTTCTTGTCCCACTGAAATGATTATTATCATTGTTGTAATTGTTTCATCATGTTATGGTTTTTATTACCCTACTGGGGTTTATTGCTCACCACTTTCTTATGTATGACCCTAGGTTGTCACATGAAGTTTTATGTGCGATTGAATATTATGAGCTTGTTAAAGATGTTTTTAATAATATTAATATACCCACTATTTTAATTTGTTATGTATTGTACCTAATTATATAAAGACACTATAATTATCAATATTCTATTTGGTATTATGTGCTTATTTATGAAATACATCATAAATTAATGTGTCATAAAGATATGATTTGTTTTCTATTCAGTAACTAGTTATTCAATAGAATACTGGGGAGAATAATATCTATTAAATATGTATTTTTTATTTAGTTAATATAATATTTAATTATATATCTGTCAATAATATAATTATCTTAAATAATTTATGAAATATTTATTATTCATTCCATAATAGACATTGTGGAGGAATTGAAGGCCGCTTTTGAAGGTCTAGCGAGAAATAAGATATATTAAATGATTTTGAATAAATCAAAAAACAACTATTTAGGGAATGTATTTATTTAATTAAATGTATTTATGTATATCAACAAATAATTGCATTATTATTACAAATAAGGAGTTCCATATGGAATACGAAAATAATAAACGTGCAAGTGAAATTATTGTTTCTTAATATAAGTATAATTTAATCTAAATTGTTTCATTTCTAACAGAAACTCTAGCTATTGTTTTAGGTTGTGAAAAACGACATATGTTGAATCATATCTATACTAATATGGAAATTCTTGGAGAAGTATCTCATGAATTGAATGTGTCCCTCCAATGATTCCCCTCTGGATTCTAGAGTGATGATTAAGAATCAACCATTGATGTGATTCTCATAGCGATCATAAAAGGATAATTAAAGCATTTGGATCATCCATACTATAAAATATAAATTTCTACCACACCAATCACAAGTTCATTGTGTAGTTGAGGATCATCATTTGTGGGGATCTATAATTGATTCCTATGACACAAAAATAGTAATATATAGAGATGTTATCAAATTAATCTTCGATGAATGTTTCCATCATAATGTAAATCATTAACAACATAAATTAATTACAAGTCATTATTTGATGATATTGAATTGTGTTCTGTCATTATAATGTTAATTAATAATTAACTCATTTTCTTCATGGAGTTTTTGAGTTTGTAAATCTTATATAAAATATTGATTACAATAAAAAATTCTGAATTGAGCATGCCTTACTAGTGATTCTACTGCACCAAAAACATTCTACTTATAAATGATTTATCAATAAAAAGTAATTATAATTAAAACAATTGATATAAATGTAAACATAAATATATTTTTAGCAAATATATTGTTTATAAAATTATATTTATGAGTGTGTGTAAATACTTATAGTCATGTATTTCATGGTAAATTCATATATATATATACATATATATTAAATGATATGTATATTAGGGGATTAGGGGTACAAATACACTAAACACACACACTCAAAACACATAGGTTGGAAAGGCAAGCCATACTCCCCCAAGGGATAACCCACCCATCAAGCCTCATTAATTTAGTACATGACCCAATGTCCTAGTGGGAATAAAGCCCATTACATAGCCCTTATATATATATAGTTTTATATTTTACTTATATTAAAATTAATAATTATGAATAAGTAATTACTAATAATATAAAATTTACATAATATTAATTATTAAAATATTAATTATTAACTCATATATTTATATCGTTAAATGTATGTTATTTTTTGTTTATTAATCAATTTTAATATATATATATATATATTTGTAATTTTTGTATTAATTTATTATTGTAAATATTTCATTACATATATGCATATATGTATTTATATATTTATATTTATATATAACTTTTTTTAATTATATATAAATATATATATTCATATATTGTTATATATTTATATATATTTTTATATAAATTTTCATATATATATATTTTTATACATATTTTCCAAATATTGATATGTCTATAAATATATTGATATATTAGTAATTAATAATAAATAATCAAAAAATATATTAATTAACTAATAATTAATAATTAAAAATTATAATTTACTAATTTTTATAAATAAAATGTCGCATTATTAATACTTATTATTTTTTAATTCTTAATCACTATGTTTGTCAGTGTTTTTTAATATACACTGTAATGACTCTAAATTTTTAAATATAAATTATTTATTATTTATTACTTAGTATATATATATATATATATATATACAGTGACTAATAATTAATAATAGTTTTTTACTAAAAATTATAAATTTTAGGATCATTATTTATTAAATTATTTAATTTTCAGTTATTAATAATTGATTATAAATTTTTATCATTTATTATTTATTGTTAACAATGAAAAAGTCTCACACGTATATGTATATATATATTTGTATGTATAATTTTACTAATTAATCATTAATTAATTAAATATATATTTTATTTGTGGTTTACATCACAATGAAAATTGATTAAAAATAAATTTATGTATTTAGTGATAATTAATAAAATTTGATAAATTGTCATCATTAATTAGTGGTGGCTTTTAATAACTACTACAGAAAAATAATACATAACATTTAGTAGTAGTTTTCAGAATTAATGATAAAAACCACCACTAAATGATATTTCTTAGGGATGTTTCTATTTCCTGACCAGACATAGTTCCCTTATAAATTGAAGAACCGTATCCCTCAAAAACTTACAAAGCCTTAAAAAATGAATAAATCACCCCTATATTAAGTCACCTATGATCTATTAGATGACCTTTAGGAACCTCACTGAGCTAAACTACTCATGTTCATCATCCATTAACTATATCGATAATTTAATAAAAAATATCTTGATGTTTTTATATAATTTAATTAAAATTTATTTTATTTAAATTCACATTATTTAATTTTATTAGTTATCAATTAGAACATGGAAACATACAAGAATGATTCACATAACACGTCCAAAATTCTACATCATAATCAAAATATTTTTTCTTGATCATGTAAAGAAGATGATAAGTGTCATGATATCAAATTCTAAGGACCTTCTATATCTTAAATATCCCCCTTAGCCTATATTGTGCGCTAAGCATGTTGGAATATCAATCTAACTCAACATTCCTCATCAGGGGTTATATGGGGGGCATTAATATTTCATATCTTTGGAAAATAAATGAAATTACTTATCAATATCCACTATTAGATAAATGAATCTCGAATACTAAATATAAAGTATAATAATTCATTTATTTTCATAGATAATTAATGAAACATCTCAATAGATTAATATTAAAATAAATCAACTCCAATAGAAGAAACACAAATTCTATCCCAAACATACCAAAAGATAGTAATTCATATCCCAATAACCATTTTATCCCAAAATAAGTAAAAATATTATAAAAAAGTAGGGTGGTGTATAAGAATAAACTTAGTAAGTTATTATTTTAAAATAACCATTCTAGTGTGGAAAATGAATTAATGTCTCCAACATATAAATATTGAAATAGCCTCAGGTCACAACATATGACAACTTTAATCCCATCACACTACGATCCCACTCTTATTATTTTCATACAATTTAATAATATTTTAAACCTAAAATTGTAGCAAAGGAGGCACCCCACACCCACTTCCCCCCATAACTAGTTACACCCAAAATCAAATTATATATGTTATATAACTCCAATCACATATCATAAAAATATTCTATAATCACATGACACCAATACAATCCAAAACACATTCCCATTCATTATTATTCAACTTATTAAATAAAATATTGTTATATTTGGGGAATATTATATAATCTATTGAATATCAAAGTAAAAAATTATCATTCATTTATCTTTGTGGAATAAGCCAAAGTAAATGATATGATAATGACACACTAATAAATATTTATTACCATGTCATCAAAAATGTATGATCATAATTTTTGGATCTAACGATATGTCATGATAAGCATGATTAAGATCACATATATGGAGATATAATAGATCAATAATAGTATATATGTCTTGGAACATTTATTCAGATTGACATACATAAATTACATCCCATGGATTATCATATATATGTCATTATTATGACTTAATTGAACATTTTCAATAGCTCCTTAAACTTATGTTTGTCCAAAAAGGTAACATTATTTTATGTTTTATAATGTTATGCCTATCTAATCTAATTTTAGAATTTATCACAATCAAAATTAACTAGTTATGATAAAAATCATATGCATATATATTTTATTCATGAGATGGGTGGTGTCTCTAAAAATGAAATATCATTCCATATTGGACATCAACTGAGTTTGGAATACGTCTATGCATATTCTATAATGCTTACATGTGATGTAATTATAAAATAACTAGTCAAAATGGGGAATGATTAAAAATATACAATAAATGGGATTAACATTATCCATTTATTATTATTAAAATCAATATAATGAATTGTAGACTTCTGCTAATGGGAATGTGGTGGATTATATCACACCAAACCTCTTTGTAATTTTTTTATCTAAAGTATACTATTAGATACATGTCCTAGTTTATCATTATGAAGGAGATTCATCATCATTTACAGTGTTAAAAAATCCATTATAGCCACATAAATTATATTGATAAAATAGAATTTTTTATTAATGTCATAAGTTAATGTATTAAAATGATAATGTTTTTTCAATAAAATAAATTTTTTTAAAATTAAAAATATTTAATAAACTAATAGTTATTTAATTAACTAGTGAATGTTTTAATATAATGAAAATAGATTTTTAGTTATATTATTTTTCTATAAAAAAGACGAAATATAAAATCCCAAAAGGTGTTTGGGGTTGAGCTTAGTGTAAGTGGATTTCATGACATAGTGCCTTAGTGAAATCCATAGAGAAACCCCATTATTCTTCTTAATAACATCATTTTCAACCTTTAACTCAATTTGAGGCTCATTAATACACCTCCAAATGTCGTTACAGACATATGAGACTTTTGGATTCTATTTAATGATTCAAATTACCTTTAGAGGAAATATATTTTACCTTATTAGATTTTATATGGTATTATACTACTTATAGGATACATAATTCCCATATTTATATAAATACATATAATGAGTTTTTTTTAGTTTAAATCGCATTATCATAAAGATAGTTAGTGATTATATTTTTCATGTTTTCCCTTTTTAAGTGCGAGTTCTTTAATTTTCCTCAGATTAGAAGGTTGTATAGTATTCCTAATCTAATAGGGTTTCATGTATAAATATCCATACATGTCCTAGAATTTTTCATTATAGAAACTATAATCACATAGATGAAATATGAGATCCAACCCAGCCATTTGTTGTTATTTTTATTGGTGGCTAGTAAATAATTCATGTATTCAATAATTAATGTGTGATTTAATTTTTTATAATCCTTTTAAAAAAATTTATTTGTTTACAATTAAATAATTTATTTAATACATATGAACTTGATTTAATTTTATCATATCAACCACCAAATTCATTGTTTCAATATATTTTAGAAAACCCAGAAATAATATAAATGCAATAATTGATTACATGAATACAAAAAAAAATATTACAATATTGGGGATATATCTGGATCATATAAAATTCATTTCATACAAACATGAATAATTGATGGAAAATTTTTTGTTTTGAGGAATCAACATACGAGTGTTTATATATAATGGTTCCCTACCAATCTCCTATGTTTAATATCAAATTCTACATGTTGTAGTCCAATAAAATAATTACTAAGGATATAAAATTAAATCCTAATGAATTTTATTTTTCATCAAGGAATTGTTCTATGAAATTTGATTAAATTATTGAAAAATTCATGAGATATACATTCTATTTAATTAAAGAGTTAATATACATAAGATCCAATATGTATCTATTTGATACATGTTGTTGAAATATTGTCAATATAATCATGTACAATATGTATATGATATATATAATGTTAAAAGTTATACTACATTTATAATCCTTCATTAATTATATTTGTGTCGATTCATTTAATTATTAATAACATTCATCATGAACTTTTTTGATACAATATATAGCTCATTCTTAGTCAGGTATCCACAATCTATCTTATATTAGGAAGAAAGTGTAATTTCTTTCTAATGCGAATGTTGGATGAAACATGAGTAGGTAAACCTATAGGATAAGTTCAGTGAGTCATGTTGATAATAATAATAATGACCAAAAATTGAAAAGATATTATTCACTCAACAGTATAGGAGTTATAATTAATAAAACTAACATGAATGGTTTACTTAAACATACATTACATTTGAGACAAGACATGCACATTTAATACATTTATTAAGACAAATATTTTCCTAATAAATTTATTATAATAAATGATGTTATTTTATTGGGAATAAAATAAATAACTGATCATATTTCATAATACAATACATGATATAAGCAATAACACATATTTTTTTAGATGTTAATTGAATTAAACATAGTCTCATAATTATTCATAAAATTTGTATATTAAATGGAAACATTTATTTATAATACATTAATTAATATGTATCCTAATTTAAGGATTTTTCTCAAATAAATGGGAGAAATTAAACTCTCTATAAAAACTCATACAATATTTATAATTTTATTCTACCACACAAGAGGTATTATATATTTACTAATTAATATATATTGTTCAATAATTATTGATTTCTATTATTTAGAAGCTATAAAAAAACCTTAAATAATTTAATTTAATCCAATAACTTGTGAATCAATAAAATAATTATATGAATGAAGGCTTATATATTTTAATGATCAATTTCTCTAACTATTAATAATCAGTATTAGATATTAGATTCATATCATATATTTTTTATAATGTATACTTTCACAATGAATGGAATAAATTGATTAACAGAGAAGTATATATATGAGTATGTAATAGCCAAAGTTTTTGGAATAATATATGGTGAAGATGAATATATTTTTTCTGAGTACATTTTCATTATTTTGAATTTTATTTTTTCATATACCATCAATAAATAGAAATATTATTTCATTATATTTCTCTAAGAATTAGGGGTTTTTATTTTTAATATGAAAGAACTATTGTTGTGTTATATTAATGATATGTTTTTTTTTGAAAACATGTTTAATATATTATATAAATAAAATATTTAAAATCATAACAAAAATATATCTAATTATAATTCCCAAATTAATGATTTAAATTATAATTATATTTTTAATTATCCTCAATGAAATATAAATAATAATCCCATCCAATGACTCTATAATAGTATATTTCTTGATTCAAATTATTATTGAATCATTTGATGTATGTTAATATTTTTTATTACAATAAATGAAAAAAATTATTTTTTAATATAATCTAAAAAGGGTGAATGATTTTTTAGAAAATATATATACCAATATAGGATTTCCTATAATTTAAGTAGCTCAATTTTTATTTCTTCACTTCATTTCCTTTTCTGATGACTTCATTGGGGTATGGGTATGTGAATCAGGTGGAAAATGGGTATTGATCCTTTGATATTGTTATATTATTCAATAATAAAGTATTAAATCAGTAATAAAAAGTTAAGAAACCAATGTTATTTGATCGATGTGAGAATATTTCTGTTATAAATTTCATGTCTACCTAGGAGACTGTGGTATAGTATCACCCCTTAGTCAATATAGTTAGTTGTACATAAAATATTTATATAAAATGTGAAACCAAGATATGATGGATATGGTTTAATCTTTGAATAGTCATGTTAACCTTAATATTTAATTTTAATGATATACGTTGGATACATCATCATTTAAAATAAATAGTGTCCATAAATGGTTATTCAAAAGACATAGTATGAGATGTGAAATTGAAATAGGCCTAATTAATAATTGAGGATGAATGGGGGTTTTAATGAATATACATGATAAGTAAACAAAAATCCCGATAAATGAATTTCTTTTATTTCAATCATAATGATAATATGTGTTATTGTTTTCATAATCCATTGGATCACCTTGGTTTTTTTCTCAACATGTTATTTTTTAGGAGGCTTAATTTATTTCAAGAGAAATTTAGCGGGATTAAATTTGAACATGATGATGTTTAAAACTAACTAAATTATGTTAATCTAGATATATATTTTTTGGAAACATAAAGGTTTTTAGAAAATCAATTGATTCAGTAAAAAATAATTATTAAGGTCATGTATATTTTATTAATAAAATGAGTAATATTGAATTATCATTTATAAAAAAGGTTTTGTAACAGTCATAGAAGAGGATACAAAATTGTTTGAAGAGGACATATGCAGTTATGACTTGTTCAAATGGTTAAAAATAATGGAATCCTAAATATGATCTATGTACAATAAAATAGATTTAAAATGTTTAAATTTATCAAATGTTTAAAAGTGATTTGATTTAAGGAGTTATTTCATGTGAATAATAGAATTGATATAATGTTTCAATTGCTAAATAAATATTCATTTACAATTTTTGTTAATAAATTAATTGGACTAACTTCAAATATACAAATTCTCAAGTGGGTAATTTCAAAAATACTAAAATAATTTTACTAAAAACAAGATAAATAAAATTGATGTGATTCCAAATGAAATTAAGTAAATTTATTTAAATATGTATACATAACAATACATTAATGTTTTTAATTTATAATAAATGATACTATGAATTTTAAGCTATAATGATCCTATTAAAAGCCGAAAAAAACTTCTAAATGTATTAATATTAAATTTGATAGCAATGTGTATAACTTAATAAAAAATAAAGATGATCCTCTTGTATATAAATTAGTTAGTGGGATAATGGTTTTATTTATAGTGTTTTTTGTTTATTAAATACATCGTATTATTATAATCAGTGAAAAAAATTTCTCTATAGGTCTTCTAAATAAAATATTATGGTTAGAAAACATATATTCAAGGTATTATGATCTATAGAGATAAATCTAAACTAATTATTATATCTATTCAAAACAGATACGTATAAATTTTTTTTGAAATGTATAACATAAGAAACTCCAAAAAATATTCATTGTTGATGATATAGAGAAAACTATATAAGAGTTACAGTGACCTTAAACATTAAATGAATAATAATGGATGAGTAAGATTAAATAAGATTTGGTAGTTGGAAGAATAATGTATTCTCTGTTGTGTACTCATCTTGGAGTATCGTAGGTACAGTATATGATGAGTAGAAAAAATAAAATCCCTATAAAATTCATTATATAGTAGTAAGGAACATATTATAGGAACTGATATATGAGTTTTCCCAAACACATATCGATAAAAAATTATTAATGAAAAATGTTAGAGTAAAATCCAAGAATTAGTTGAAAATAACATACACCACCCATAAATTGAAAATATTACAATCTCACACATCATTGAAAAAAATAACAGAGTTTGGCTCAACATGGAACAACTTCTCATGCCATGGATTATTAAAATAGAATGTAAATATCAACAAATTGATAGTGAGATTAGAACCAGCGAATTAAGATTCAATATACATATTTCTATTAAATCCATTCTGGGTCAATCCCCTCAATAATTATATAGGAAGGAATACTATATAATAGAGTATGAATAATGACCATTTTTAGTCAACCTATAAATTAGCATACACCCAATCCAATGATGTATAATTGTATATTTTAAGGTGATAATCTCTTTTTCATTATCCAGTTCAAAACATTATTCTCATCAATGGAAAATAATTTTTCCTAAACCCAAATAAATTTTAGTATTTATATCAATTTTATATTGATAACCAAAAATATGGATGATTTACATCCCATGATGGATGAAATTAATAGCTGATTAGAAATAAATTCATTGAAATGCCATCAAAAAATCATTGAGAACATCAGGAATCTAGAGGTATAACCAGTATAAAAGACATCATCACAACATGTCATTTTCATTGAATATCTCTCTGAATTATTTACATTTATTAGAAGTCAGTCGCTATAAAATCATAATTTAAAAAATAAATCAGATTCCAAATATTGTATTCCAATGTATTCTATATTGATACAAGAAACTAGTTTTATTCTTCATTGTTTTGATCTTTTTTTACACAATAACATTAATATTAATTTTATTAAACTTATTTCATCATATTTGTCTGACCATATTTATAAATATGATGTATGACTTCAAAAAATATATGATATAAAAGAAAAACCTTCCATTAAAGTGTAGTTCCAAGAATCATTATCACTACACAACTTCTATAAAAAATGAAATGCACATAATTTTAATTTGGGATAATAGAACATAAAAAATCATATTACAATATCCATGAATACCATCTATTTTATTCATCAAATTCAATCATAATATTGAAATAACAACATCAAATTATTGGGTATATATTCCATTTCACTCAACCAATTACTAGAAAATGGTTTATAAAATCTCAACATCCTCATCCATCACCATAAAATATTGGTTCATTTTTAAGATAAATTAATGGAAACCATCAATGTGATACCATCTTTATGATCCATTTTATATTCCACTCATTTTCATGTTACAATATCCACCTTCATACAACTCACAATTATTCATCATTTCTTAAAGATACTCTAATATATGAATGTATTTATACACAAATTAGTTAAATTTATCACCATCATCAGTATGTTAAAATAACACCAATTCAAATAATTCTACTCAATTTCTCAAATATGTGTTTACTATACCATGAAATTTTCTAATATAATTATGAAATCACACTATAATTTAAATTAACTAAAATAACATGAATCTATATGCCTCTTTAAAATGATGGATGCATCCCTAGTAACTCATGTGATGCTAGTATCCAAACTAACTGAGATAATAGTAGATCTGTAGGGGATTCATGTTTTTCATAAATATTTAATAAATATTCTAGAAATTTTTTGATAAACCAATTGTTGATTATTCTATAATGGAATCCAAATATATAAAAAAATTTAAGGGTAAAATTATTCATTGGATAAATGAATTATTTATTAAATGAGTGGTTTCCTAATAATCATGCATCCAATAAAACATTATTGTGATTTTAATGGACCTTATTTTTCTAGATCATTAATTTTTAGTTTTTACGTTTTCTATAAATAAGTGACCCTTCCATCATGGTGTCCATTTTTCACTTTGAGTGAGGTAGGTGACCAATTTATCTCTTTTTTGTTTAATTATGTTGATTCATATGAACTATCCACCACCATTGTGATCCTATAATCTTTTGAAATTATGTCACATAAAATATATTACATATAACAATGATAAATTTTTCATGAGTTATAATGTAATATGTATATTAAATAAATACATTATATGAATTAATTTTTAGAAATTCATGTGTCTAGAATATATTGATACGTAATTTGGTAGAATAATTTTTTAATTTTATATATTCAAAAATGGTGGAATTAATAATGTGAATTTATTAGATAAAATTAATATTTTCACATTAAATTAATGTGTCAAGTTGATATACATATTTATATAAATACATTTCATAAGTGAATATATTATAATGAGTTATTTTGGGGTATTTAATTAGTGTTATGAGATATTTGGTTATGGTTAACTATAATAAAAAATGAATTTTTACATGCAAATACTAGGGTAAATTGGATAAACACATCTAATTAAATAGAAGTTTTAATGATGAAATTTGAAATTTTTTATTATGAATTTATTGGGAATTAATGTGATGGTTTCTTTTCAGAAAATAAATTCATGTATATATGATGTCACAAAAAATAGGTAAAATATTAATTATTAACGATTAAAATGGGATATTGGTTTATTTCATTTAAAATAAGTATTTTTAAAATAAAAAAATTTCCAAAAATTATATATGAAACGATAAACGTTTTCGTGGAATAAATGATATTTTATGTGTTATTATAACGTATATGATTTATTCATGTTTGATAACTATGTAAATAATTGTATCATGTTTTGGTTGAAATAAGTTTTTATTTAAATTTTTTTATAATGAAACAATTCATTATGATGTATTCCTTTTTGTATGTCACTTATTTGGAGTCCTAGGTAAATATATGATAAGATACAATGGTACGGTTATCAAAAAGTTTATCTATGTCTTATGTCAGTCCTAGATATTTACTAGTGAAAATTATTTAAAAAATTCTGATTATAATCTATGTTTACAGAAATTTTTAAGCATTTTGGATAGTAGGGGTTATAGTAGCATTGGAGGAATAATTTATAATAAAATTTTGGTTACTAGGATAAAACATAAAAATTTAATAGCATAATGTGAACGGTTTTGTTAACCAAACTTATATATTTTGATATCACTGAATTAAACTAAAATATATGTTTTGGTTTTTATTTATTCAAATGATTATTTACTCTCACTACCTATAAATAGACACCTCATTTAAATTCCAAATATTTTTTTCATACAAGTAAAGGATAAAATCTTGAGAATCTTGGACATGACGTTTTTAGATATCATTGATAATTTTTTCCATGAATGTTTGTGTAATGTGGAATGTTTTTCCATACATAGATATAATTTTTTCATTTTTTATCATTTACATACTCATACATATGTTTTATTGTAATGTTTTAATTGGATTTATAAATTTTGGGAACCATGTTCATTCACAGTTAGAAGAATGTTCTTGTTTTTGTTTATTATCAATACACACATGGTTGATTAAGGAGTCTTTGAGTATATTTATCTTACTCTATAATATGGATACAATGTTTAAGGTGGCATATTTTCACTATATTTTCCAAATTTTGGGGAAGAGTATTAGGAGCAACTTACATGATTCATGAAAGGTTGTTATTTGGGATTGACACTTCTAAAATTTGGTATAGGAATTGGTTTTTTTTGGGAATTGGTTTCAGGAAAACTATGATTTGAAAAAGTTTGAACTTTTCAAAGGTATGGATGTTCATAAACACGTGAGGGAGAGACAATGTTCTTCATCACTACAATAATTTTTATGAGTGTGTGATGGGTTTACAATGAATCTTCATTACTATGATATGCTTCATGAATGGGTTTTGTTTCACTCAATAATATTGAGTTTATGTGCTTCATGAACAAGATCATAGAGGTTTATAAAAAGTATGTTGGAGGTGTGGGATCTTCACGAAGGGATATTTCTATAGATAGGTTTCTACCACAATATTATTTAATATGAATATAATTAGTGTAAATTCTATATCCCTTAGTGTTCATGAAGTCTATGGGATTCAGGGATCTAGAATTCATTGTGATATTGAGCATCTCGAAAGGATTATTTTATTGTTAGATGATGGAAATGATTTTTAGTTATGTTATTTTTGTAAATTCATGGATTTTTATGAAGACATTGTGTTCCATGAAGGCTATGAGATTTCCGAATAAAGTGATCTATGTAAAGGTGTGGTGGTTCGAAAAGGTTGGGATCTTCGACAAATTTTTTGGATTGATTAAATATAGTACATCATTGAAATATAAAGGGGTTATCACATTCTCTAAAAGCTTACTAAATAGTTTATTTGATCATATATTGTAAGTGAATAGTTCTTCCATGTTCATCAACTTATGAGTAAGATGAAAGTAGTGTCTCTTGATAGTCAGGGACAAAGACATAAATAACAATCTAATAAAGTGGCCTAATTTTAATTTTAGGGAGTAATACTTCATAGAGAGAAGGTTAATATGGGATTAAATGGATATATTTTGAGGGAGGATGTGTTTTGACCGTTAAATACTGTTAAGGTAGTCTGGCTGACGTATAGAGACCCTATGAAAATATTATTTTTCCATAATAACTAGGGAAGTATAGCGTATTTATGTAAAACTGACCAACTACCCGTTTATGCTCTTTAGACTATCACATAGTGGTGAAAAAAGTAAATCTCATGTCTTTTTTTGAATAAAAACATGATACTAAAAAGATGGACATGTTTGTGGCTGGTTAGAATCTCATTCTGTCTCAAATGACCTCAAAATTCATTATGTATTCTATTTTATAAAGATCATTTATGTAGAATACCCACCTCAATGAGTTAGATGAGCACCGCTACCCAACTTCCATGAAGGTGCAACTATTATTCTAACAAGAACCACAAATGAATGCCGTTAATGATCACTCTGTTAGTCTGATGTGGTGATTCCACATGGTGGAATATTTTTTCTTCACGGTAATCCCCACAAGCATCACAAAACCATGTTTCCTATAAATAGTCTATTTAGACCCCCTCAAAAGAATTTTTACCCCGACCATTATCCTTATAATATCCCTTTTAATGATACTCCAAATCACTACAAACCCTATATAAGAACATAGATAACCCATGGAACATGAGAATCCTGAGTAATGCATTCCTTTGTTCTTATTGGCCCCAACTTTTGGTGGTGATTCCCATCATAAAGGCCTCCACCCTTTATGAATGAGGGATCCCCTACAAGTTGCTCGAGGATCCAAGAATCATTATGAAATTGTGGAGAAATATCTTAATATTGATCCATATGATAAGGAGAGTCCATCCTCTATAATATTATTTCCTCCATGAATCACCAATCATTCAAGAATCACCTTTACTTCATGAAGAAACCATTCATTGTAAATCCCTTCAATGAGGGCCAACTTGTTTCAGGAGCCAATTTCCCACATGGTCATCCAAGATTGTGAAATATGACTTCTAGGTTCCTAATGGGGTGTCTTATATTGTGGTTCCCTACATAATACTTCATGGAATAGGTATGGTAACATCTATTTCTTCATTTTATAACTATGATAACATGTACCCCATAGTGGACCACTACTCCACCTTATTGTATTCTAGAATGTCTCATTCATTACATTCACTATAATCGGGTTGATAACAGTTATGTAAGTCCTCATGATGAAAAGTGAGTCCTCTCTGTATGATCTAATCAATACTAAACTACCAAACACCAATTTTCTCAACACATGACATTAAACTGCGATTTTCCCATGCTAGGAATGCCTGAGAACACAAGAAAGAGGATGGGCAATAGATCCCTTTCACTCTCACTCTCCCTTTGTTAATTATCACCATGTGTGCCTCTGGCAGTCTCCATTTATGACCTGACACACCTGGATTGGGTGGTCTGTGTATGAATGACATGAAATGAGATCTTCCTCGCAGGGAATCAAATCCTCCTCATACTGTAGGACATCCTCCCAAGGAATCCATCAAATACTAAGACCCACGCTACATCACATTGGGATAATTTCCATGTGTAATCCCCACACCATTCCTTACTGATGTATCATTCACGATTTGACTGTATTGTCTATTACATCTTTGTATTTTTCTCAAAGAGAATGACTCATGTGTGTGTAAAGGTTAATAGTGTCCAGAAAACCATTCATCTAAGTATCTGGACATTTGTATGTGACAAACATCCAAACTACACTAGTTTTAACACCAGTATTCTTTGTATGGTGTGTAGGATGCCTCTAAGAGGTTTAGTCCCATAAACTGGTAAACTCGGTTTCTCGCACCCAAGGATATACCCTCACAATGTGAAATCTACCTATTTTGGGACACATCTCATAGATCCACCTCCATAAGGCATCCGAATCCATTTTCTTATGCAGAATTTACGCATAAGACTCACACCACATGCTTGGGAATTATTTTTAGGTGTAATCTCCATCGAAATCCTTCATAACTATGTGGAATTTTATTCTAATATAAATGGGAAACATATGAAGCCTATTCAGGATTCAAGCCCCACACTTTCTTCTTTAAGTCGGTTCAATATCATCCACTATATTACACATCATCACATCCTCCCTTTCCATACTAATTCTTACCCAGGCCACCACATCATAGTTAGATCATGTCATCCATATCATCAATGATCCTTGTAGCATCTAGGTAGCTTACCTTGAATAAGATCCAAAAATTCATCTCCATCTAACCAAGAGAGTCCCTCTTATGAAGGGATATTATCTATGTGGTATCACTTAACCACGCATTTGATGTATGTAGGTTTGGATCCTTGTCACCAATATAGGGTTTTAAGGACACCTCTTCTAGGTTCAATATTAGCAAACGGTAATCCTTGGTGTCCCACTCATTAGGGTCCACCTTGTCTGATCCACCTTCAATGTTGTCTGGATTAGCATTCATGGGGTGAAATATTCCCCCTATGAGACATAACATCTCGGTTCTGTCCTCATTGGGTGTTCAAATCCATCCATTCAGAAAGAATTATAGGAACTAACTCCTAAGGATATTCCCATATGATCCACCATTATAAGTGTTCTGATTCTAATCCATCACATCTAGGCATTAAACTCATGACATAATCTTTATTAAACATGGAATGAAAAGGAAAACCATAAAATACATGACCTTGGAATAAGATATCCAGAAATATATATGGTATGACTTAGGTTTTTTTGACCTTGAAAATCCCTCATAAAAGGTGGAATACAGGTTCTCTAATGTTTTTGTGTCCAGACATGCATAGTGTTTCCCAATTTGACTACTTACCAGACCATAGGTTGCTGCCGTAGAATGTCCTCACGAAATGACTAGGTAGAAAAAGTTTAATTAATAGGTTTTTATAAATAAATGTATATTGGAATGAGGTTCCAGAACAACATTGTAATCTATAAGGGAGACCTGGACTATGTGGCATATTCCGAGGATGAATCCATGAAGTAGGGAACAACATCCAATAATCATGTTTCGATTAGTGAGAAAACATCGCTAAAGAAGTGATGAATTATACCCACTATTGGAAAGTGGTAAAAAGGGAAATAGTGTTGCTCATTCCATTTCAGGAGGATGGGGACGCAGGCACGCCCTGGTGGAAATATTGAGAAATAAAAATGCTGAATTCGATGTAAACTATTTCTCTTTCAACCATGGGCACTGGATATGTAGGTCACTAGATCATGGATTGTACTCATGCACTTCTCGTGTTGGGATACAAACATAAGTGGTGAACATGATGTGATATCATATCATAAATATTGGATTAGTAATTCTCATGGAAACAGAATATGATCCTGTCTCTGGAACTAGATATCTTACTATATGTCCAACCTAGAAAATAGTGGGACTGGCATAAAACTCATCCAAATTTGGGGTAGTTAATTGTTGGGCATTCGAGAATTAAACATTATCTATGTGGATATATCTCTCTATTCAAGGAAGATTTGATGTAATTCTGAAATTGAGAATTGATTTCCTTGTATCCATATTGACAGTTGAATCTTCCTCCATTTTAGAATCCCATATAGAGGAAACCAATATCCCACTCTAGTAAAATATGGGCCAATAGGAGGGTCAATGCGGCAATCATGTACGATTCCACCACTACCACAACATCGTCCATGACCATTGTTGATGGGCATCCATGCCCTATCTCACCATATTAAATCATTTAAATAAGGGTGATAGGAAACCTTGTTCATATATATGGGAAATAGGGGGTTATTTCCATGTGGGAAATGGCCTACCAGGATTAACATGCTTTTCTTACTCCTCCTCACCACCGCCCCAAGGGCAACATAGGGAGTTGTTACTCCCCACTCCCAAGTTTAAATTATTTGGGTGTCTGTCTCTAGAGTGATCCTATGACTCGGATTACTATTCTGATGAGGTAAGGGATATATGAGTCATCTTCGATATGATGACCACCCTAGAGCTACGTAGGAGGGCTCCCACCAATCCACGTCAGCACTACAAACCATTCCCTAAGGAACAAAGAACATGCGGTCTAAACCCTGGTCCTACTAGCCCTAGTCCAGATAAATTGATTCCAGTGTCGATCCCATGTTAAGGGAGGGGCCCATTAGGGGGAATCATTATTTTGAGATTCGGTGTTCTTTACCACCAATAACGTAAAAAAATAACCCTACTACTACAGAGTAGGGTCTCTATAACTCCAAATTGGGATCGATACCTCATCCAACCCAGGGGTAGAATGGGATGACACGTTTTGTCATCAGAAAAAATAGTTTCCAGAGTGGCCAGACCCATGATGATGACATCCATTATAGATGCCCTACCAATGTCATCAGGAGCCATAGTGGAGGTCCTCCACACTCTTTCACTTAATATAGAGGTCCTCCACATGTTACTAGCATCGGTCCAATCAGTGACCAACCTATCTTTTTGAAATACAGCATGGAGTTCCTACCCTTGCTTATGATTCTAGATAAGGAGGTACTTCCTGAGTCTTAGATCATCAACAAAAATTTATTCACAACATCACTCCCATCTTTAGAAGACGAATTCCCTATAACAGCATTGAACAAAGTAAAGTTCATCCTTTCTCTATCAACCTTCATCATGGATTCCCTCCCCATGTTCGTTCTAGATTCTACAGAGTTCCCCCTTGCTCGAGTGACCATACAAGTAGAGGCCCTCCCCATTTCATCTATATACCTGGAGGTCCTCCCTATGTCCAATTAAATCAGGCAAAGGCCCTCCTTGTGCTACTACTAAAAACTAATGTGGAGGTCCACCCCAAGTTCTCACTATATCAGGTGAAGGTGCTCAGTGCTATAGCACCCCAAAGAACTATGGTTATCCTCCTGCACCATCAGTAGACATGAAGGTCCTCCCGATGTTCCTTTTAAAAGATTCCCTGATAAATTTCACACCCTGACTCACCAAAGATGAGGTCCTACCCACTCTAATGACAAATGATATGTAGTCCCTCCTCATGTCATTTCTAGATCAAACCTATGTCCTCCCCAATCCTATGCCAACCCACATGGAGGTCCTACCTGTGGAAATATTTTCCCTGTACCAACAAACAATCCATGGGTAGAATGGAAAATCATCATCATTTTAGGAAAATTTCTGAGAAGTCCCATATTTAAGAGAATCTCGTCCACAGCTCTAATTTTAATGCATATTGGGACCCACTAATGGGGAATTCACTATGATCCAATATATCAATATATGGGGTAGGAACCCATAATGTAAGATTCCACATTCCATATGATGAGATTTACCAAATCACTAAATCCCATCATATAGACATGAATATGGAATAATATTTAGCTACCTATATTAATCTTACCATGAAATATTCACTACCATTGAATTAATTTATCTCTTCCTCAACATGAGATCATAGAGAGTTATTCTAGGGAATTATTAGTGGAGATAACCCACAAGATATTCCACGAAATTAAAATTCCCATGAACATGAAGGATTGGAAAATACTCTGTCCTATAGGGATAAGATTATGCAGTCGGTACCATCTATGAAAAAAGTTCTAGTAAGTGGTGGAATATGTTCTCATGCAGTACTCTCCCCACAAATTATTCAACCACTGAAATGATCTACATTAGATTCATTTCCATTTCATCATCCACCCCCAATAGAATAATGGGGAAACCAAGAGTCGAACTCCACTTTTGACAGGATAATTTTATGGGAAAATCTAGACATTAATCAAATATCTTAGATGTTATGGTTGATCTCTACTAATAACATTGATATTCCTAGGCCACCGACTAAAGATGTGTGTTTTTTCTTTTTCTAGACCATCTAGATTATGCATTTCCAACTTTAGAACCATCAGTTGGATTGTCCAAAGAGCTTGTATCATTTTAACGACATGGGCCATTAGTGTCATATGGAAGTGTTAGAAACAATTCATGTGGAGTACACCTGACATAACCTAACAACCACTAGTCCATTCAATAATGACCAGTCCATATAATTATTTATCTCGATATAAATATTTAGGATTCATCCTTGCACATGGTGATTCATGTATGGGGTTAGTATATTTCTATGCACTTAAATTCTATCCTGTTACTTATAGATCTTCCTAGTCAAATCAGGAATGTGCCTCTGGTTGCAGTCATAGTGAAGGAGCCAGAAAAGGCAGAGATACACTGAATTAGGTTTTGAGGGCAGGGACCTAGCCTTCTGGGTGGAACAACATTTTTTGGACCCACCAAGGTGTTATCACCCTCCAGTAAAGTAAAATACATTGACATGTACAGACCACTATGTAATTTCCATTTGGTTGAGACCTCGACAAGGGTAAAGGACGAATCGATACATCTAATCCCTCTTATCTAGATGGATCAGTGTACAAGATAGGGGTTGATCCCACGATAGCTGCATTGCTTCAACAAGATTCCAAATAGAAGAGGCTCATCAATGAGATCCTTGTTGAGCGGTTTTTGGACTATAGTGATCCATGATATAATCATGTCCCTTCCCCCCAAGGGAAGAAGGAGTATCCACAGGTCCTTGCCTAGATACTCTGTATTAAAAATGAAAATCTGGTTCATCCTGATAGGCTAGAGATCATTTCCTATAACAAAAAAACAAATGTATTTATCTCCCATTACTCCTTAATTTCATGGGAATCCTCATTGAGACCTGACTTGGATTATTCCCCCGACACCCCTTCAGTCCATTCCTCTAGTATTTTTACTATTCGTTCCATCAGACATTGAGACATAATACAATGATGATGATCCTAGAAATGCATTAGTGATCAGATATCCTCACCTATAATGGAATCCTTGCCCGGTAGATCCATTGTCCACACTCATTACCCGCATCGAGGCATTTGACACATTATAAATGATGATACCACCTGATGAAAATTTGTATCTGGTGTGGGTTGGTTATATTTTGAAAAACCCTTATTTTGTGAATCCTACCTTCTCCACCATCAATTGGATGACAAACCCACTACAATACCTACACCACATTATTTTATGGTGTGGGCCTATGATGGGAACTCTAGTGGAGTAGGAAGTTGCTAAATGTTGGGGTTTTATACAAACATTGGAAGGTCTAGCGTTCTTCTTGTACACCCAAATATATATTGGGTCCATATCTGGTTTGGAATAAATTCAAATGTATTTTCTTTATCATTTCATCTCAACTACACACAATAAATGGATTGTTGACCTCTTTATGTGAAAATAACAACTAGATAAGCTAGTCATAGACTTTTTCTCTATGTTTAAGGGCCTCACATTTTCACTCGACATTCGTCTCACTTAGATAATTCTACTGATGATGTGTTTGGGGAATTTTAATATAGAATTGGTGCCTTCCATCATCACCTAGAAATTATTCAATCAATTCTGGGATTTATCTAACAAGGCCCAACAACTAGAGGAAGCTTTGAGGCATGGTAAGTAGGTGTGCTTGTTGCCTCTCATGACTCTAGCTAGAAGATATGACATGGTCAAGAATTCTATTTTTGTACATGTAGATTCCCCAAAGACAATATAATTGTTACTGGGAGAGCCTCCCCCACAATGTCGCTGAGGGCATCAACCTTTGGCCCATCCTCAGGCTTAGAATCACCCTCTACAGAATAGACCGAAACCACCCAATCATGCACACCCTCCAAGGAAATAAAATCAACCTCTTACACCTATCTGTGGCTAGTATCCCATAGTTCCAATACCATATAGAAGAATCCAAAACCTACTAATTTAATGAGGATCATGTTCCATGATATTTCTATAACTCCTTGGGCCAAGGGCTTCAAAATATTCCAAAATGATAGAGTCTGAGGGTGGATGGTCTCATTATTCTCTGTAACTACTTACCTTATCATCAATAACTGAAACACAACATCATGTGGTGTTATATATTTAATGACTTAATCCTTTACCAGATTGATTACAATAACATAATTTTATCCCTTCCCGTTAATAAGTATCATGCACAATTAAACAGCCTGACAATGACAATGACGATGAGTGATAGTAGGTTTCCCGCTACTGGACATCGTATTATAAGGATAGCTTTCTCGTATGGTAGTTTATCATTCCCATGGTATCATCCCTGCTCATTTGGATCATCCAGATCTTCTCAATTTTTCCATATATCCTTCGGATTACACCTATGTATCCACCTCTTGGAAGAGTAGATTACAACACCATAAGGGAAAAGAATAGTTCCATGTCAGTTCTGAACCCATCTCGTACCATCGGTGATTTCATGCCCCCAGAGATGGGTGTCAACTCCAGAATTCACTATTTTTGTAGGGTTCCTCAGGTATAATCACAAGTATTCCTTAATGAGTACTGTTAATCTATATGACCCATACATGGTTCCTAGAAATGAGGATCCCTAGGAAGGTCATTCAAATTATCCCAGTAAATTCCATCAGCAATGTGGCCAGGAATATTTGAATCATGGAGATGCCCTTTTAAGTGCTTCATTCCAAGATGATAATTATAACAAGATCATACATAAGGCTCAGTGCAGAACCCAATAGACACAAACCTCTCTAACCATCTTGTCAAATTCACAGTCATCGTCATTTGTGCTACTCAACCAGGAAGAGCCTCTTGGATGGAATCAGGATCAACTGTGTCCATCTATGGCCAATACTCATTCAACTGATAGTCAAATGTTTTTAATTTCTAATATTTTAACTATTGAGTACCGAGATATTCCCAACGAAAGACAAAATCCTTCTATTCATCCTTAAATACCCGTTACACCTCCATCTAGGGAGATACAGCCCTAGTACAAATTTGAATTTATCACAAATGTATGATGTGCTCAAGAATATTTCAAGAATTCCTAAAAGGATCATGATTCTTGAGGCCCACCTCCTATAAAATGGAATGTGTGAATCCCTTAAAGAGGATTTGAAAATTCATATCTAGTTTGAAATAGAGGTTGTGGCTACCAAGGCCTTTTATGCTAAAGAAGTCGAGTAAAAACAATACTGATCCATTGTCTCAATCTCATGATAATACGAAGGTTCTCTAGTATAGGGGAACATTTTATCTTCATACATCACAGCCTATATCAATGGCATGGAGGTCTGAAAATTTCTCTCCAATACATGATCCATGATCAATCTCATCCCAACCAAGATTCTCCACATGTTAGGACTGAAAAAAGCATATATGATTCCATATGACATGATTATTTAAGGTTTTGATAGGACTGAGAAGAGTCTGTGTGGAACGATTTGATTGATGTACCAATTTAGTGGCATGATTTCCATCCATGATTCATGGTTGTATCATGTGGTACCACCTACAATATGTTTATGGGTAGATCATGGATCCATCATTATTTATTAGTTCGCTCCTATTATAACCAATTCTTCATGTACTCCCTCAACGGTCAAGTGGAAATGCTATATGGTGACATGTCTTATCTTTATTCTTGTGAATCCCACTAAATGAAAGCAGATTATTACAAGAGAATGTAAAATGGATTTATACCAATGAGGTTGAGCACACTAATATGGTGGATGACCCCTAGGTGTACTTGGATAATGATTTCAACATACCAATTCATAGGTTGAAGGATACAATTCCTAACATGGGACATTGATTTTTATCACATATTTGAGGGTAAGAAATGTTCACAGATAGAAGGAATTTCAAAATATTTCCTCTTAATCCACTATAAGATAGGAAAGATTCATACCATAGCCTCTTACCCACGTACATTATTGGGATACTCTCATTACGGATACAACAGTCCTCTATACTATCTTGTATTATAAGGCTAGGAAGCATTGACATAGACCAACCCACAACCACTGCTTTGATGTCTTTAAGTGTGGGCCCCTTAGTGAAAGGCCTGATGGAATCAGGTCAATAGCTTTTATTTTCATGGTTAAAATAGTGCAGGTGTCTCCTAATTAAGGTTCAACCACTATTCAAGTTTGCACCTATGTTTTTATAGGGATAGTTAATTCAGGATAGTTACATCCTTTTGATGATTCTCTTGCCTCCGACGATGAAGATGATTTAGAAGATTCCACTGCCTTGTTTGAAGAGGTAATATCCTCTCATGTCTATGAGTTGGTAGTGATGAATTACTTCACTGAAATAGATTTGATGTTGACACTCATCAGTGCAGCCATTCCTTTACAAGAAAAGTTGGTGTATCAAGATTTGTAGAGGAACATCGTGATGTGTTTTCCAATAGATATAATGATATTAAATGGTTAGAACCTCAGATCATCACCCACCATCATGGTCTCCTGTTAAGTCATCACATGTTCAATAATACTCCTGAGAAGATTCACCAATATAATTTTGATATAGTCAATATCGATGTTGATATTATCATCAAGGAAATAATTTTCATGAAATTTCAGTACAGTATATGTTTATCCAAAATCATTACCATCATGAATATGAATGGAAATATCATATTCTTCATAGAAGTATGAGATCTCGACCACCACTCCCCAAAGAATGATTTTTCCATTTTGGTGATGGAGCTACTGATTGATTCTACAATTAGATTGTAGGACCTTTCTTTTATCGACGGTTACTCAAGGTAATATTTGATCTAAATGGCTGTCAAATATAATGAATATACATCTGTTTCCCTTGGAATTCTGGGATGACCTCCTGGATGGGATATTCAAACGTTCTGATCGGTTTCTAACGGGTTTGTTCATAGAACCCGAAACATTCAATGATTCCATATCCATTTGGACCTACTTTCCAAAGGTAGGAGATCATTATCTAGTGGACTGATGAGGCTTAGGAATTTTCATTGGTCGAGAGGATGGGAGGTCGGCCTCATCACACCATTTTGAGGGGAAGTATTGTCTATTCCGGGACTCTCTTTATAGATTTAAGTTATGTTCGTGAATCCTTATTACATTACCAAGTATAAAATGAGCTTTCCTTCAGTTTGACAATCAATGATTAAATATGTAAGAAATTTAGAGAATCTTTTATATGTATTCGAGGTTCTTCATCAATAGAGAATCATCTATATCTATTTTGAGATTCTTGGTCAATGGTAACCTTCAAAACATTTATATAAAAGTCTCTTGGTCATTATGATGACTAGGATGGTTTTAAAGCCACTCAGTGGGGCACTTGAAGTTTATTATCATTCAGAAGGACATGAATTATTTCAGAGTTGGGATCGAACCCATAGATGGGCTACCTACGTATCCTTTGTTTTGCAAAAGGAATCAGAAACCACGTAGTTCGAGTAAAGGAGTATGATGTTTATGATTGATGGATCAAAGAAGGTTGTCACAATTACTTTTACACTCTAAGCTCACGTGAGTCATGCTCGGTGTGAGAAACAAGAGGTATTGGTAAAAATTAGACAATTGTCCCATGAAAGATGCAATCATAAGAAATGGTTTGGGGATTATGTATATATGACTTCCCAGATAAATGAACATTAGGATTTACTTTAGGGAGAAAATCCAGGAATGGGGTCCACAAAGGTATATGTGCTTCAGGGAGATTTGAATACTCTAACTTGGGACTTATTCCTAAAAAGGAAACCCAAATCAGGAAAGGATTGATAACTGGGTTTTACTCCTGAGAAGGAATCCCAGATCAAACGTAAATTAGGACTGGTTAAAGAGAATTTAAGGGACTTGGGGCTTATTCCTGAAAAGGAAACCCAAGATTATGACTGGGACTTACTCTTAGAAAGGAGGCCCAGGTTAAGGGATTTATGACTGGGACTTATTCCTGAAAGGGAAGCCCAGGTTAAGGATTAAGGTTTGGGGCATACTCCTGAAACGGAAGCCCAAATTAGAGACTGGGGATTACTCTTGAAAAGGAAGCCCAAATTAGAGGATCTAGGGCATACTCCTAAGAAGTATGCACAAAAATTAAGGGACTTGGGGCATACTCCTAAAGAGGATGCCCATAATTATGACTGGGAATTATTCCTGAAAAGGAGGCCCAGGTTAGGGGACTTGGGGCTTACTCCTGAAAAGGAAGCCTAGGATTATTACTGGGACTTATTCCTGAAAAGGAGACCCAGGTTAAGGATTCTCTCATCTTAAAGGATGAGGTTGAATGAATGAACTCTCAATATTTAGTGACATAAAGATATTTAAATCACTAGGTTTTGAGAGATATTCCATAGAATTCCTTTCAGATAAGGAAGTAAAATCAAGAAATCATGCCATAAATGTATTTGAAGAGTGTCTTGAAGACTTAATTTTAAAAGGAAAGGTGTAATGGCTTAAGAGGGGTGAAATTGGAAAGAAAGCACCCAAAAAGGAAGGGGCGCGCAAGTCTTGGAAGGCGCGCAGGTACTGCGGCGGCGCGCAAGTATTGGTCACACAGGTATACCTGCGCGACATGGTGGGTACTTGTGTGATATTCAACCAGCATTTGAAATACTTGAGCGACTCTTCATTAAAGCCTTTAGAATCCTCTTGAGGTTCATCCAATGAATGTACGCGCAAGTTCTATCGATGTAGTAAGGCGGCGCGCAAGTGTGACCACTTCCCTTAAGGGATGACCACTCAGGCGCACAAGTGTTGATGAGTTTCAACACTTAGGCCTTACTCCCTCTCTTTAGATCTTCCGTTCTAGGTATGAAATTACCTTAGAAGTGATCCGGATGCTTTGAGAAGAGACTTGGGCGTCGGGTTCTTAAATCCAAGTTTCTGAAAAAAGATCCTTTCGAATGGGGTGCCCACATGGTCTATTTATTGGCTGGAGAAGACCCTGGGCGGTTACCGGACGGTTATCAATTAGGTCGCACAAGTTACTTGTGCGCCAAGTTGCGTCATGCAAGTCCACTTGCGCGACCATGAAGGAACTTGCGTGGCCTATGGGAAAAGTTTTCCTTGTTCATCCCTTTGTCGATTTTTGATGTTTTCTTCAAAGGTTGAATCACTTTGTTCTCATATATTCCCTTTTTCCGATCTTTAGATTTAGTGATGAAAGGAGCGTCAACAAAAGTCCCCCCTCAGATTTGGATCTAAAAGAAATGATGATTTGACTCTGACGAAATCGAATACATACAATGAAAAAGGGGCGCGCAAGTCTTGATGGCGCAGAGGCGGCACGCAAGTTCTCTCCGTGCAGGCCTTAAGCGCACTGGGTACGGCGCGCAGATAGGCTTCATGTCCTATAAATACACATCTTTTGGCTGTGTATAGCATCTAATCCAAAATTTCTCGAGCTCTCGCCGCACAATCCATCTTCGCCGGGCAAGTCTCTTTTTCCACTATTTCCTCGCTGCCGCGCTACTCTCAAGGTAATAGGAATTGCGCAGTGATACATGCGGGACAGAAACTTGTGCGGCACATGTAACACTTGCGCGACATCTCCATACTTGCGCGCCTTAATGCCATAGCCATTTTTTTTTGATTTCTTTCAAAAAGTTTGTGAAAAATTAATTCATTTATAAATTAATTTATTCAACTATTTGTGCAGAATTAATGGCTCTTAGACCTGGATTAATTGATGAAATGGCTAGCAAGCGGATAGATGATATGATGAACATCATTGGCCAGGATTGTTATACTGTCAAAGATAGTACTCTTCCAAATTTGGCTAAGTATCTGAAGAAATATCATATCAACATTCCTCAAAGCACTTATCTACCTTTGTATGGCTATGGTCATCTACAAGAAGTCATTATTCCAGAAGTATAGAATTATCTTCCATTTTCGTGGTTTCAGAATTATACCAACTTTTCATCAGCAAATATCTCACGTGGAGGATTATTTCTAACTACTGGAATAGTGGAGAAGGCCTATGTGACGCATCATAGCCCTTGCACACCAGATCTGAAAAAACATACACCAGAGCTTCAACCACATTGTCATCCATCAATCTTCTGAAATGCTCATATGGATCAATCTAAAGGCTGGAAGAAAAGTTGGGACTTCCATCCTGGGGGTGGTGTGAAGCCAACTTGGATGTGGGCATACTGGGTGCGACAGACCTGCGCAGAGTTTATCGAGGATCTGAAGAGAGCTGCAATATATGAGGCTGTCTGGGTTGGGAAAACATATGTTTACAGACATGATAACTTCGTGCCAGAGATACTCAGCCACTGGAACCCAGCAACTAATTCTTTCCATTTAACTCATGGAGAAGTAGGTATCAGTTATTGGGATGTCCAAAAGATATCTGGGGCTCCAATTTTGGGCGATATGTATGATGAATTCATTCCTCCCAAGGGGACTTGGAATGATTCAGAGAAGACTCCTGCTTTAGCTCGAGAATTATTTACGATCTTCCATAGGCTCAAGAGTTCAGAGACCTCATTAACTCATTTTAGAAAATATATTCATCCGGAAGAATGAATGAATTTGTTTCTTATTGAGAAGAAAGGGATGGATCCAAAAGAAAAAGGATCCAAGAAAAAGAAATCAAAGGATACCAGGCCCAGACGTCCTACCACCTGTCCAAAACCTGAGAAGAGAGGAGCTCCTGGCACATTCTGGCCAACTCTAGAAGCAGGAGAGTTTGAAATGTGGGGATATGAACTGAATCAAATAATTCCAAATAAAACTCGTCTGGCGGGTTTCTTAGCAATGTGGCTCAGTGTTTATCTCTTGCCGTTCAGGGATTCGAAGGGAGGCGTTAGGCTAGGGACCTTCGTCATTGCGGCAAAGTTGGCTGAGGGAAAATGGTTGGGTTAGCTACCCCCATTTTAGAAAAGATTCACAGGAGTTTACTTCATGTATTCTTGGGTAAATCTCCTTTAAGAATAGTGGGAGCATTCCAGGTTTTGTGAGGACGGATCGCCACTCACTTCAGGACTTACAATGTACAGAATGGATTACAAATTCCTGGAAGCTCTTTCAGACCGTCAGTGCAAGCATTCTCTGTAATTTCTCCATTAGATGTTAATGGTTATGATATGAAAGTGAGGCTGAGCATGTTTAAGGAATTCAACTTTTTTCCCTATGGAAGTCCGCCATCCGGGCGGTTTGTTAATGATGTGACAACCCAATTGGATTTGAGGGCATACATGATAGCTTGCAGGGATGGTGTGTTAGTAGCCAGGATTGATGGAGAGATCATATGTGAGGCATATGATCCATATAGATTTGCACTCCAATTCAAATGTCTGCAACAGATTGATGTATCCCCTCCGGTACATGTCATGTTAGAGAAACATCTGATGTTTGCTCGACAACTATGGCTGCTGACATCAAGAGAGAAGACTGGGGCAGTATTTGATCTACCAGTTGAAAAAGAGGCACATAATTTGACTACATATTATGCCGAACACTGGATAACATCATACCCCAAAGGGATATTGAATCACCCAGTATCTCAAGTGGGAAAGAGGAAGAGGACTGTAGAGAAATAAACCCTTCCTCATGAAGGTGATGCTTCCCCACCTGAAATAGGTTCAACAGAATCCTCTTCTAGAACTGATTCATCGGATTATCATGATGGGGAAGATGAGGCACAACCGGCAGCAAAGCGGTTTCGTGCCCGATATAATCCTCCGGCCAGAATTAAAAGACCCACTCCATCAACTCCTGGTGAGTAGTTTCATTGTAGTAATTTCAATCACTGCTACTTTATAAAGTATTAAGTCTTACTTTCTTATTCTCTATCTGTAGCTGCAAGAGCTGGGAAGAAATTAAAAAAAAAAATTGTAGGACCTCCCTCACACCCTTCATATCTAAGACCAGAGGCTGTTCAGCTATGGCAGGGCTTATACTGTGGTACTGAGACCGCCTGGCTGGATTTGTGTGAGGGCCGACAACTTTTTGGAATAGGAAATCTTATAGCTTCTAAAAATATTCAATACGAAGATAACCCCAATGAAGTGCGAGCTTACATCAGAGAGCTATAAATGCTCATATATGCCACTGATGACTCTGTTCCTATCACCAGGCGGGTGAAGGAAATGATTGATCGTGGCGCCACTGAGGGGGCTGGTGGTTCTGGAGATGTGGATTGGCAAGAGTACATGGCTCTTGAAGATGTAAGTTTTCTTTCCTTATTTTCTTTGCAACTTGATTTCAGTTGATGCTTTTTTACTTAAGGAAGTTATTTTCATCATCTCGCAGCTTGCAAAGAAAGGAACTGGGGTTCCTTCGCCACAGTATAGCCCTGGTGGTACTGCTATCGGGGCTGCTGCCGATTCACCTCGCGAACCAAGTGAGATATCTCCAGGCTAGTAGGCCATGAATGATGTGCTGGACATAGCCTTCCATTCGCTAATCCAGGTTACAATAAGGGAGACAACTGATACTCCGAAAAAACAAAAGAAGAAAAGGCAACGAAGGAGTAAATCCACAGCTAAACGCTTCATTAGTAGCGGTAAGTCCTTCGAATAATCATGATTTTATACTCATAATCACATGGTTACTCATATTTCTGAGGATTGCAGGGGCTTCTTCAATTTCCCCCTTGAGGGAAGGGACTGACCCTCCTTCAATGGTCGTGGAGGGTGTTGTAGAACGATCACAGACCCAAGATGACTTGGTTGCTCTGGAGAAGTGCTAGCATCCATTCCTAGTATCCCTCCTACTACTGAAGATGATGTCCAGGGTCAGGGGTTGCAGGACATAAGTCGGAATGAAGTTGTAGCAAATGCTCCCACTGGTGAGACTAACCAGTATTCTGAAATATCATTGGATGAAATGATGAATCAAGGAATGACTTTCGAAGAATTTTATGATCATGATAAGTTGTCATGTTATTTAGAAGACCTTGGGCGTGAGTTCTACCCTTCGCCCAATTTTTTTTTAAAATTTACACTTCTAACCATGACTGAAAACAATATACAGTTTCTTCCGTAGAAGCTGCTGAACTGCCAATGCCTGAAGAGGGTGTGGACATTGATGTCAACCCTACCATTGCAAAAACATTAGCCAAGTAGAGCTAAACCCAATAAACCCTCCTGAGACCCATCATGAAAATCCTTTTGAGACCGGGAAAGATGGGGAGAAGTCTTCTCATGTTGCTGAACCCTCCTTGGGTAAGGGATAACAATATTTGTGATTGTACTTTATTCGCAAGACAATCTATTCTTTTGTTATCCTTTTAAGCTAACTAAATCTTTCAATTAATCATGCAGGACCATCAACTGCAATTACTAGATCCAGAGGTGAGGCCTCAGCCTCTTCCCCAACAGGAATTGAAAGTGAAGAAGCACAAATCAGGGGGGAAAAGCAGGACAAGGCACTTCTTTAAGTGCATTAATTCCAGAATACATGCCCCCCTCTGACGATGATGTTGAATCAGATCCAGAGATGCTTAAAGCGTTCATCTTTTCACGATGTAAGGCATGGAACAACATATGGAACATCATATCTAGGGTGCCTTTAGAAGAGATACCATCGAAAATTCCTCGATTGTCATCCCAATTTGTTATACAAGGACTTGGTGGTTTTGGATATGAAAAGATCCACGCCACGGTGAAAATTTTTTTTTTCAGGAGGGATCAGGATCAAAAAAGTCGCGAAGATTTGATCAGAGTGAAACTGTCAGTCAACATAGGCGAATTTGAGGCTGCATTATCCCAAGCTGAAGCTGATTATGCTGCTAAGAGGAAGGAGCTGAAGCATAAAATCAATGAAAAAGTTGTCCAGCAGGTGCAACTCCAGCAATAGTTAGATGCTGTTATTGGGGAACTTGATCAGCTTATTAAATCATTGGATGAAACTCATATGAATGGCATGAAATCCATCGCAGATGCTAAGAAGGCACTTCATCAAGCTAAAAAGAGTGAAGCTGGTCAAGTGCACGAGCGTCAAGTAACTGCTGATAAATCTCAGGATGCCGTAAATCAAATGAAGAGTTATGTTGAAAGCCTCTTGTAATTCTTGAAAAATAGAAGAGACTCCAGTCTGTGGATGTTCTTATAACTCTTGTGTATCAATGAAAAACATTTTCATCTTCCATCATTTGTACCTGAATTCTTTCACTACCTGCTTCAAATTTACTTAAGCAAATGGGCTTAGTAAGCATAGTTTGATTTTTAGTAGGATTATTAAAATAACCCTACAAACTTTGAACCTTTTAATTGCTCAATATTACCTAAATCGTACGAAAATGTTTATTTCGTGAGCTGGAACTTGACTTTTATTCAGAGTTCCTTTGTCTTTTGTGGGCAGTTTAAAGTCATGTGTGCCGGACATAAAGGGACTAATGTTTAAGGTCAAAATAGATTTGACCAAAATGGATTAAAATTGATTCAATTCCTTGATAATTTATCTGAAAACATATTACCATACTCATGTTTGAGGGAAAATATGTAAGCTATGACTTAAGAATATTTGAATCTGAGGAATGATATGAAAAAGAGATAAAAGGAATTAGAATAAGTAGTTTCCAAGAATGAAGTTACCATTATTTAACAAACCCGTTAGGGGGTTGAATTATGCAGGGCCACCTATGGGCATTGGCTGCATAGTTAAATATATAGTCTCTTTTGGCTAACAAGTTTGTTATGTAGACTGTTTATGCAAGGCAACCTATGGGCACGTGCTGCATAGTCAGGCAAAAAGAACTCTCAAAAATTTACGTTCCTAGTGCTAAAAGCTAGTGAAAGTTTATGGAGATTCAAATTTTCTAAATTATAGAGTTTTCTGTATGGAAAGAGGTACTTGAATATGGAGAAGATATTTCCAGAAAAGATTATCGAAGAACTGGATGAATATCACTCCTACGAAGGTCTGACCCAAATGTAGGGAAGAAGAATAATCCATATACTTGAATACTTTCAGATCGTGAAAAAGGATATGCGACAAATATGTTAAGGATGACTATTTTTTTTGCGGATCCCTACATACTGTCGTTTAAGACAAATAAGGAAAAAAGAGGCATTCTACCCATGAATGAAGTTACTATCATTTAACAAACCCGTTAGGGGGTTGAATTATGCAGGTCCACCTAAGGGAATTGGCAGCATAGTTAATTAAAATAGTATCTTTTGGATAATAAGTCTGTTATGTGGACTATTTATGCAAGGCCACCTATGGGAACGTACTGCATAGTCAGGCAAAAGAATTCTCATATGTTTGACATTTTTGTGACTAAAAGTCATGAAAAGGGTTATAAAGATCTGAAAATATTTATGGTTAGTATTATAACACATAAAGATGGGTATTGATCAATGTATATAGAGATACATAGGTCAATGATAACCATAATCATGTTGTGGCTGGGTCCTGAATTGAAATTTTGGACTTCACTACATATCTCATAAGAATGAAAATCGAGCCATATGTAGTTCTTGAAATTCAGTTTAACATCGCGATGGATGAAATACAGTTTAACGCCACGCAGGACGGAATACAGTTTAACGTCATGTGGGACGAAATTATGAGAGATCTTAGTTTTGGGTCATAGAGTTCGGACCATAATAATGAATACACAATGTGTGTTTTCATGAGGACTTTTCTACCAAGGGACTGAAAGTGAAATTTGGGGTTAGGCCCAAAAGGCTTGGGGCTGGATTCGAGGGATACTCGAATGTTCCTATGCATCCCATAAGGATGGGAATCGAGCCCGCGTAGTTCTAGAACTACCCTTTGTTCAAATTTGGTTCGTACATGTGAAGGGTGAAAGGGGACTTTAGTGCAATGATGGTTTAACCCCTCATAAAAAGTTTAGGCATTACCATGTATGCACGTACTCTTTTGAAATGAAACATGATTGAAGAATCAATGTCAATAATAGTTCTCTCTCGAATGAGGAAATCAAAGAGTATAGTAGTTTATTGACGTACCGGACAAAAGTGTCGCATAGTTTAACGTCATATAACAAGGACGAAAGTGAATCAATGTAAAGATATTGATTCTAGGGGCGGTTTCATGAATCAACATCATATGAGATGGTGGTGAACCGATGTGAAGAGATTGTTTTTGTGCTTGAACACTGGGAGGTTGCCTACATACACAGCCTGGAGGGCAATGATCAAAGTCCGTGTAGTTCAATTAAAGAATGAATTAATGATCTAGTTGTTCTTGGGGACAACGATCTAATAGAAAAAATTTTGTTGGGGCTTATACATGGTTAGTGGCCAAAAAAGAGTGTTATAGTTGAGGTTTTCTCTAAGCTCACGTGAGTCATACTCGGTGTGAGAAACAAGAGGTAACAAAAACCTTAACGATGCATAGTTTAATGTCATGTAGGACATATAAAGGGACTATGATATTTAATGTCTTGCAGTTAGGACTACAGGTGCTGCGCAGTTTAGTGTCATGTAGTAGGGACAAAATACAGTTTAATGTCATGTAGGACGTATTATGAACTTTCTGTACAGTTTAGCGTCATGTAGTTAGGATGATGGGAACAATAGAGTTTAACGTCATGTTGGACAAAAGGGGGGAACTGTGTAGTTTAATGTCATGCAGTGAGGACAAAAGAGTGCACCATTTTAACGTCATGTTGGACGCATTGGGGATTTTTTTTACAGTTTATGTAGTTTAACATCTTTCCGGACGTAAGGTACTTTTATACAGTTTAGCATCATGTAGTTAGGATGTCACAATTTAACGTCTTGCTGGACGTAAGGGACTTTTAAATAGTTTAGGGTCATATGCATAGATCATGGATGGTGCAGTTTAAGGTCATACTGGACCATGGTGTAGTTTAAAGTCATACAGGACTTTTTAGGGAATTGTTTCACAGTTTAATGTCGTGTGGGACGAAGTTGCAGTTTAAGGTCATACTGGACCATTTTTGTATAGTTTAATGTCATATAGAAAGGACGAAGTGGTGCTGTACAGTTTAGTGTCATGTTTTGGGGACATAATGTGAATACTTTGTATTTTATACAAAATATTTCTTCAAAAACCTAGCATTAGTTGGAGTAGTAATGAGTTCTCCATCCATCGAGATTAATGAATAAGCTCCATTGGAGTAGACCCTATGTATTGAATACGGTCCTTCCCATTTTGGCTCAAGCTTGGGAGGTTTCCTTCCTGGTATCATTGGAGTTCTGAGAACTAATACCAATCCTCCCTGAATGAATGAACGAAGACGAACTTTTTTGATAAAAGCTCGTTCTATTCGATTCTGATAGATTTCCATGTGGTGCAAAGTGCACAATCTTTTCTCATCTAACCATTCCAATTAATTCAATCGCTTTTGGGATTTCTCATCTGTAGATAACTGATCACAAATAGCTACTCTGAGTGAGGGAAATTTAACTTCAATTGGAAGGACTGCTTCTGTTCCATATACCAACGAATTTGGAGTTGACCGCGTTGCATTGCGGGTGGTAGTCCGATAAGCCCATAAAGCATGAAAGAGTTTATCAGGCCATGAACTCTTATCTTTATCCACCATCTTTTGAAGTATATTTGAAAGAGTCTTGTTAAAGGCTTCTATTTGGCCATTGGCTGCCGCATGATACCGAGATGAATGGTTGGATTTAATGTTGAATTCTTGATACAATTTCTTCGCCTTAGAAGAACAGAAGTTGGTGTCGTTGTCCGTCAATATGGTATGAGGGACACTGAATCTAGTAATGATGTTAGACTTGATGAAGCTAACAATGAATTTAGAACTGACTTCTTTGAGAGGTACTACCTCTGCCCATTTGGAAAAGAAATCAGTAGTAGTAAGAATGTACTTAAACTTCTTGGTCGTAGCTGAAGGGTAAGGTCCCACCACATCCATTCCCCATTTGGAAAATGGCCATGAGTATTTAGTTGTATGAAGCAACTCTGGAGGTTGATGAATGAAGTTGGCATGAACTTGACATGAATGACACTTCTTTGTGAAATCAACACAATCTTGTATCATTGAAGGCCAAAAGTATCCAAGACTTCGAATTTGATCAGACAATTTATGTCCAGACTGGTGGGCACCACAGACTCCTACATGCACTTCTTCTATGACAGCCATTGTATCTTCACCATCAATGCATCTGAAGAGAACTCCATCAAAACCACGTTTGCAGAGAATTTTCTCTTGGTGGTTTGGCCCATCATAAAGAGTAAAATTGACCACACGTCACCAGATTTGTTCTTTCTCAGCTCTATCAGGTGGAGGTGATCCATTTTGAAGGAATTCCCTGATAGGTGAAATCCATCCTGTAGTATGACCATACAGTTCAGGAATGGGTCTAATTTCATTAATTTCCTCTGTTCTGGCTTGAACATAAGGTAAAATTGCACGATGGTGGGCAATACTGATGGTTATCTCGTCCCGATTTGGATCTGCTAGAGTTGTGGCTATATTAGCCAGTGCATCAGCTTGAGCATTTTGTGATCTTTGGACATAAGAAAATGTCGGTTCTGAAGGGAATTCCGCAATTAATTTTCTGATGTAATCATACAAAGGGATTAACTCTTCTTTTCTGATGGCATAATCCCCATTGACTTGTTTGATTACCAAGTCTGAATCACCTTTCACCTTTACGTGATTCACTTGTGCTTGAAGTGCTAACTCCAAGCCTGTGATAAGAGCTTGGTATTCGGCTTCATTATTGGTACCACCTTCCCACAATAAAAAGGAATAAGATAACAATGCCTTATCTAGAGAAATGAGTACAATTCCTAAACCAACTTTTTTGAATTTAGGGTTTTCCATTTTCTTCCCTGTTGGACTTCTGGAAGCACCATCAAAATACATTTCCCATGTTTAAGGACACTCTTGAATAGAAAAAACGTCCTCATCAGGGAGTTCAATATCTAAAGACGTGTCTTCCACTGAAGGATGTTCAGCCAGGAAATCAGCCAGATCTTGGCCCTTTATTGACTTTTGAGATACATACTGAATGTCAAACTGCTGCAAAATAACTGCCCACCTTGCTAGACTTCCTCTAAGCATTGGACGACTAAGGATGAATTTGAGTGGATTATTGCGAAATACCAATTGGACCTCATGATGTTGCAGGTAGTGTCTCAGTTTTTAACTGCAAATATTAATGCCAGGTAGTACTTATCAATACTTGAATACCGGGTTTCTGTTTCAAGCATAGTTCTACTGAGATAGTAGAGGCTATTTTCATTCCCAACATCATTCTTTTGAGCGAGAAAGGCACCCAATGATCGCTCTAGAGCTATCACATAGAGGATAAGTGGTCTACCTTCAACAGGTGGCATGAGTACTGGTGGACTCAAGAGGTATTTCTTAAGAACATCAAACGCTTCTTGACATTCTTTAGTCCACTGGTATGTGACTCCTTTTTTCAATAATTTGGTAAAGGGTAAACTTTTGCCTGCCAAATTGGAGATGAAATGCCAAATATAGGCTAAGTGTCCTTGAATTCCTCTTAATTCCTTCAAATTCTGAGAAGGTGACATACCATGGATTGACTTGGTCTTCTCAGGACCGACTTCAATACCACGATGGCGTATAACAAAGCCGATGAATTTTCCCGAGGTTACCCCAAAAGAAAATTTTAACGGGTTCATCTTCAAATTATGTTGTCAAAGCATGTGGAATATGACTTCCAAATCATCCAAGTGATTAGAAAGTTGTTTTGATTTAACCACCAAATCGTCTACATAGCATTCAACAAACTTTCCTAAGAAAGGTTTGAAGATACGATGCATGGCGCGTTGATATGTTTCACCTGCATTCTTTAAACAAAAGGGCATCACCCAGTAAAAAAACACACCTTGAGGGGCTCTGAAGGATGTAGATTCCTCATCATTTGGGGCCATTCGGATCTGATTATATCCGGAATATCCATCCATGAAGTAAAGTACTTCATAGCCAGTCATTGCATCAATTAAGAGTTCTGTAATTGGAACTGCGAAATCATCATTAGGACAATACCGATTAAGATCTCTGAAATCGATGCAAACCCTAATTTTTCCGTTCTTCTTATTTACAGGGACAATATTAGCCAACCACTTGGGATACTGAACCTCTATGATGATGTTAGCTTTGATCAGCTTATCCACTTCAGCTTCAATTTTGGAAGCATAAGTTGGGTGTGTTCTTCTCGAAGCTTGCTTAAATCCTCTATGTTATTTTGGTAAACCCAAATGATGAGTAGCAATATCCGGATCAAGCCCAGGAATTTATGTATAGTTCCAAGCAAAAATATCATTATTTTTCTTTAAAAAAGAAGTATACATTTCTTTCTCTTCAAGGGTCATGGCCGCAGTAATTAAAGTGGGGCGTGGATCTTTCTCTGTACCCAGATTTATTTCTCTGAGTTCATCCATAGTGGTAGAGATACCTTCTTCAAATGCCTGAGGAGCATCACTAATATCTTCCACTTCCTCTCCATCATTTTCTATTTCTTCCATTTCTACTTGCATAGTAGATGACAAAACGAAATTTTCATGATCAGAAGAGATGTCAAAATTTTCACATTTTGAAGAAGAAGCTTCTATTTCAGACCCTATTGATGATAAAGGGCCTTCTTTGGGAAATAAAGAGGAGATGATGGATTGAGAATTGACATCATTATTCACCTCTAATGTTGCTATAACTTCTTCTGGCCTGATTGGCGAAGTATAGACCTGTTGGATTTCAGCTGATGAAATGAAAACGTCACCACTTGTGCTTTCATCACTATTTGGTAGGTGACCAATTTCTCCCACGTTGTCTGGCTCAATTTCCGTAATTTACATTATGGATCTTTCCATAAGAGTATTTTTATTTGGGCCTATTTTGTCAATTTGATAGATAGGTAACACATAATCTGTACTCACATGTGTAAATGGATTTATTGGATTTTTCTCCAAACCATATGGAGCATTAACTTTGGTAATTTCCTTCATTGTAGATTTTTCTCTTCCCATCATGTGATAAAATTCCACCTCAATGTACTGAGACTCACATGTCTTGAATGGGATCTTATCACCATATAATGTTCCAAATTGACCATTGAAACAGTATTTGAGAAATTGATGGTATGATGAAGGGATAGCCGCATGCTGATGTAGCCAGGGTCTTCAAAGAAAGACATTGAAAGCTGAGTCTTGATCAACAATCATGAAATCCGAATTGGATACAAGATCTCCAAACTATGTTCTGAGTGTAACTTCACCCAGTGGTTCTTGTTCATTTTTATCATATCCTTGTAACATCATGGTAGAAGGAAGTAAATCAGATTCTGTGAGGCCTAAAAGACGAAGTGTACGAATGGGCATGAGGTTGACTCCTGATCCATTGTCAATGAAAGCTCTTCGGATATCAAAACCATTGACTTTTCCAGATAAGTACAGAGGTTTTATGTGCCCATGCACAACATCATCTTCATCTTTATCAGTAAAAGATATCACTGCATGGAATTCTGCCGGATTATTCTCTATGTGATAGACTTCAGCTGCATCAATTTCAGCTTCAAACTCATGAGGACTTGACAAAGCTTCGATGAGTGCTTCCCGAAGATCTTTTTACAGATTCAAAGCATCCAAAATTGATAACATGGCTGGTACATGGGCCAAGTGTTTCAATATATCATACTTTTGATCTAAAGTTCTGCGTTTCCCAACAGGAATATGCGGTTTAGCAGGTACCTTGGAAGCAGATGCTCTGGAAGCTGATGCATCTTGTATTGGGATAGAAGTTGGCAACATCCTTGGTTTTGGAAGATTAGACCGATTAGATCAATTTACTTGCTGAGATAAAGAAGATGGAACCTTCAATCGGTCTTCTAAAATAATCGTGCCAAGACTGAGTTGGCTATTAGCAGAAGAACCTGGTTGTTCTTTTTGAGCACACTGAAGGGCTCTACCACGAGTTTCTACTGCATACACAGTTCTAGCAGGGGTAGAATTGGAGTAGTGGCTTAGGAAATATCCACGTCTTCCCCTGTATCATGAACCTCGGGAACATCCTCGGATTCCCTTATTTGATACAGGGAATTCAGGATCATCAAAATTAAAATTACGACTGGAATACGGATCTGTTAATTGAATCATATTAAAAGAACCGAAGATTAACTCTTCGTCTAATAATGACTCTGCCTGACTAGCCTGTTTAGGCTGTGCCGTTTGATGGGGCGGTGCCCGTTGTTTTGAAGTAGATGGCATAAAGTCTGCTAGAGTCAAATACAATTTAGGCTTTGACACATACTCATCTTCTTCTAATTCTTTTTTCATCTTTGAATCAAACCATTTCTTTGAGGATTTTCCCTCTGATGAAGAGGGTTTTACCGCAATATTCATGGCAGACGACACAATTGGTTTCTTTAATTGTGTTCGCAAAATGGCATGAGTCCGGTTGATTGTCCTTTTGACCATACAATCATCATACTTCTATGCATTTTTTCTTTTGACTTCTTTCCATTCATCTTCCTCCTCTGGAACTGTAGCAGTAACACATGCTACCTGAGTCGATGAACCTTCCAACTTGACTTGTCCCAAGTCGACCATCTTTTGTAGGAGGTCTTTAAAGACAAAACACTCCTGGATAGGATGCCCCAACATTTGATGAAAGGGACAATAATTGGGACGGTCTTCATCTCCTTCCTTGTTTGGCCTCTTTGGCACTGGTAATTGAACCAAATTATTTTCCAGAGCTGAAATGAAGTAACCAGGAACTTGCTCATTTCAGAAAGAGTATGTTTTACTCTTCAAATCCTCAAATTGTTTTGGTCGTTGATCTTTTTGATCAATTGGACGAAACGTCCTTTGTTGTTGGCGTTCAGGAGGTGGAGCCCTTCGAGAAGATGAAGGTTTTGAAGTAGAAATAGGTACAGGCGCTTGTTTAAGCATAACTGTAGTACTTTCTGCTTTACCCATTCTCCTTCCTAAAGCTGATGGAATTACATGAGAATTAACCTTAGCCTATATAAGGGAATCTTCAATCTGCTGAGCGATTGAAGTAAGGTCTCGAAACCCTGTTGTGTATTTCACATGGATCAATGGCGTGCGTAATTCGTCACGCAAATGTTCCACACAGATTGGCAATAGCTCTTCCCGAGGGAGTTCTAAACTCAGGGAATACGTTAATCCCTTCTAGGAAGAAATGAAATCAGAGACTCTTTCATTCTCCCTTTGCTTGCAGTTTGTAAGATCGAAAACTTTTGTTTTTTTCAAAGTTTATCTGAACTAAAGAAGGAATTTTTGACGAAGATCCTCCCATATGATGATTGACCGGGATTGCAAGCTTGTATACCAGACAAAAGCTGGTCCTTGCAAGGTTCGCACGAAGCATATGAGTTTCACTGCTTCTTGCTGCTCTGGAGTTCCCATCATAGGATCACAACAAGACACGTAATGTGTCAAATGTTTTTCAGCGTCGCCTGATCCATTGAAATTAGGGAAAACAGGGTTTCCAAAATTGGATGGAGGAGAAATTGAATCTACCCATTCAGGGAAAACATTATTTTCTGATTGAACTTGTGCTCGTTTCCCTTCCATAGTTTCTAACAAAGCTGTTAATGACTCAATAGTAGTTATTAACTTTTGAGAAACATCAGGTTGAATTTGGTCTTGGGCAGGTGCAATGAAGGGAGCTTGGACAGACGTGGTGATTGGTGCTGCAACTGATGGTAGCACTCCAAACCGTTGTTGCGTTTGACCCGTAGGATTAGACCTCTGAGGGTGTACTGATAAAGGAGGATATTCCTGATCCGTCTCATTAGTCACAACAAATTACTTCAGCTGTCAGACTTCAGCATTCTTAAGAAGAAGACTACTCTGACGTAGTTCTGCATTCAACCTTCTTAATTCTTTCATTTCTTCCTCTTGTTGTGCAAACCTTTGCTCTAACGAGAGCGATTGACCTTATCCAGAGGAAGGATATGTAACCTGATTCTTTCCCCTCCCTTTGTTGGATACTTTTTGGAGAGAAGGATGTGGATTACCTAGGTTCTGAGTAATCCTTTGACTTCGTGTACTCACGCCTTCTTCATTTGTATCGGCGCAAACATTTTCTTGAGCAGGACGCTCTTCATCTGAGTCCCCTGAGTGAGTCTCCTCTGGTGGATTAGCAACAACAGCATTGATGACATTTATTGATGTATAATGCATCGCATCCCTTCTATCAATATTTCTGTGATATTGTCTTCTTTCATGTCTTTGATGAGACATTGCCTTTTGTTGATTTAATCATTTAGGAAATTCTTGACGAGATATAACTTGGAAGGAATCTCCTGATAATTTGGCTCTTCGTTCCTTTTGGGGCTTCTTCCCCAATCGAGAAAAGACCGATATTCTTTGAGAAGGGGATTGATGATTTGAAAGAGTCCCCAGTCTCAAGAACTGGGGATGTTCCTACTGCTTCCGCTCAACTCCTCGAATCCCATTTGTTGACTCTGAGGGTTGGGTTAAAGGAGTCCTCAGCCTGAAAAGCTGGGGTGGCTCTTGACATGCTATGCCTGAGACCTTCTTAAAAGCTCTCTTGATCTTGAGAATATTAGTTCGGAAATTTGCTGGATTCATTAGCCTGCATCCACTTTTATCACCTGGTTTAACAGACCATTGGATGATTTCCGAAACTTCTGTCATTTGATGATGTGTTTGCTCCATATGAGAGGCTTGTGCAATATTCTCGCCTACTTGATGTAGGATCAATTCAACAACTTGTTCTCTATATGCTTGATTTTGAGAGGAACTAGTTGAAGCCTATTCTTGAGAAAGCTTTTGATTATGAACAAAGCCCATTAACTATGGCCAACCATGGGCAATAACATTGCATGAGACCATTTTCGGCGGGCTTTGCTGACTGGAAAGCACTGTGAAATGTAGTGCTCCGTGAACACCCCATCCTCTAATATGAACACCAGATGGAGCATTGGCAATTAACTGACGCAATTTTCTTAGTGCGCCAAGGCATGAACGTTGAAGGGTTCTCTGTTGATTTTCATCCTTCGGATACCGAGAGACTGATAGAGATGCCAAATCAATCTGACGTTGCAGCCCTTCTATTATCTTAAGTTGATTTTCATATTCATCATAAGATAATACCTTCTTCTTCAATTGACAAAGAGTTTTCCATATGTTGAGACGAATATCATGGACTCCATCTTCCGTCAACATCTTTGGAATGTCATACTGGGAGTCAGCCAAAGGCCAAAACATGACTGGTACTTCACTTTTTGCCAGTTTTTTCCTCATGATCAGCATTTACTCTTTATCATTAAATGAAGATTCTTCTACCTGTTTTGACCAGAGTCGGTGTTTCGTTGTTGCATTATCGGATTCAACAAGATTGGTAGAGAGATCATTAATCAAACTAGAAGATGCATGACTTAGGGGAGGTTCAGAGAATGACCTACACCCTGGGCTATCTTCTGATTGAGAAAGTATTCCACTTGCTAGCGATAAAGCATCAGACATTACTGGTTTCGCATTTGCAAGTGCCTCAAGATAAGAGGGCTTTCTCGGCACTACATTGTCCACTGGAGTATTTTCCAGGCAATGTGAATCACTACTGCGGAGAGTACTTTCACAGCGAAATTCATCATCATGGGGAGGACCACCATAATGGGTTACAGCAAAAGATAAGATCTCTTGCTCCTTGGTCTTATGACCACACAGAGGGTTCCTGTGGCTCTCATCTGAAGAAGAAACTTCAAGATTGACCGAATTTTCATGAAGAAATCCTTCATGAGGAAGTGTCTGTTGAAGACTTTCGGAATTAATGTTCCTGTTATTGGTAACTGAGGGAGTCGAATCTTGAATTCCAACAGATAAATGTCTAAGGGCTTCAAGAACTCCAGCATCGAGCAAGGCCTTGTTACAGATTGGCCTTTGATCTCCTGACTGTGCTGGGCAGATCTTTTTCTTAGATACCTTCTTACATTCTTTGGAAACCACTTATTAACGAAAGTGGTTACTCTGAGCAGGTGTATGTGCCTGATCAGGAAATATGGTCAGGTTAGGCAGACGATCTCCACTCAAATTAGGTGTATGTTCCTGACTTGGTTGTCCGTATGATATGGGGGAGTATGCCCCATAACCCTATTGGACTGGAACAGATGTGTGTGTCTATTCCGGAGTGAATCGTTGATGTGTCACTCCACTGATAGGGATAGATTTATGTGTCTTTCCCTGAGATGATGCTGAAGCTGTTATGATATCCTGGCAAGCATCCAGAATATGAGCAGGAATTTTCTTATGCTCTTTCACCATTGACAAAATATGTTTGGTGACTTCACCTGCCGGAACGGGGATATACGTCCATTCCGAGCTTGGAGTAGGTGTATGTGTCTGCTCCTGTCCTCCTTTTCTTATCAGTGAATCCTGACAGTACTCAAGTGTGGAGGCAGAGAGTTGAGTCTGCCTCCTGTTTTTCGTCGGAGCTTTCCGACTGACTTCTCTGTGCGCTACCAAGCGAGACTGTTGGTAGGCTTGATTAGTACTAGCAGGTGTATGTGCCTGCTGATTACACTTCACCAAACGTGGTTGATGAGATCCATCATATGTAGTCAGGCGAGCCTGCTGACTAACTGATGATGTATAAGCAGGTGTATGTTCCTGCCTATAGTACTCCACCGGAATTGCCTGGCGGGATTGGCTTGATGCTTCCAGACGATTCTGTTGGACAGTAGAATTAAAACAGATAGGTGTGTGTGCCTGTTCGTTTTTTTCCACCATGTTAGGTTGGTGGACATCTCCGGAGATGGACGGGATGAAAACCTGCCCATTGTTAACCGGATTCCATCTCTGGCGGTTCTTCTTGCCTGCTCGGGTTTGAGGAACCTGAGATGAATGCCTGGAGTCGGTACCCTCATCATGTTGAGGGCGCACTGCCGCACGAGTCTGGAAGCGATTGTTGATGGGAGCCCTCGGGAAGGACTCCTGTCTTTTTGAATTAAGGCCCTGAGGGACCTGCTCATTCACATCCTCAGAGTAAGGGAGCGAATGGAAATTGCGTTCCGGGGATAATGACCCGAAATGGTTAGAGACGGTAGTCAGCACCACCTGCCTCTTGATCACCAGTCGTCGTTGTCCGGACGACCTGTGTGAGTTCTTCACTTGGAGGGCCTGTCAGGCAGCCTCTAGAGTTGGGATGGTACCGTGTTGACGGTACTCCTTAACCAGTGCATTTGACACCCAGCGTTGAAGACGCTGAGTAGGTGATGTCATCCTCAGAGCGGATGACGATCTAGTAGGAATAACAGCAGTGGTATTTGCAGCAGCAGTATTCACAGATGTGAATTTGAGAGCAGCCATTATGGAAATACAGAAGATCTTGGAAAAGAGTGCCTGTTTGATATAATAGACGTAATCAAGATAAAATTCAGCCACTTCATCCTATGGATGAGCACACATGTCAATGATTTTTTTTCTTAGCCCTCTTATTGAGTTTTAAATAGGGGATTAACAAATAGGTAAAACATAATTTTAATTTGGTTAAGGATTCACGTCGGGTTCACCATTTTTTTCCCTCAGAATTCAGGGATGACCTCCTGGATAGGGGATTCAAACGTTCCAATCGGTTTCTAACGGGTTTGTTCATAGAACCGGAAACATCCAATGATTCCATATCCATTTGGAACTACTTTCCAAAGGTAGGCGATCATTATCTTGTGGACTGATGAGGCTTAGGAATTTTCATTGGTCAAGAGGATGGGAGGTCGGACTCATCACAACTTTTTGAGGGGAATTATTGTCTATTCCGGGACTCTCTTTATAGATTTAAGTTATGTTCATGAATCCTTATTACATTACCAAGTATAAAATGATCTTTCCTTCAGTTTAACAATCAATGATTAAATATGTAAGAAATTTAGAGAATCTTTTATATGTATTCGAGGTTCTTCATCAATAGAGAATCATCTATATCTATTTAGAGATTCTTGGTCAATGGTAACTTTCAAAACATTTATATAAAGGTATCTTGGTCATTATGATGACCAGGCTGGTTTTAAAGCCACTCAGTGGGGCACTTGAAGTTTATTTTCATTTAGAAGGACATGAATTATTCCAGAGTTGGGATCGAACCCATAGATGGGCTACCTACGTATCCTTTGTTTTGTAAATGGAATCAGAACCCACGTAGTTTGAGTAAAGGAGTCTGATGTTTATGATTGATGGCTCAAAGAAGGATGTCACAATTACTTTTACACTCTAAGCTCACGTGAGTCATGCTCGGTGTGAGAAACAAGAGGTATTGGTAAAAATTAGACAATTGTGCCATGAAAGATGCAATCATAAGAAATGGTTTGGGGCTTATGTATATATGACTGCCCAGATAAATGAAGGTTAGGATTTACATTAGGGAGAAAATCCAGGAATAGGGTCCACAAAGGTATATGTGCTTCATGGAGATTTGAATACTCTAACTTGGGACTTATTCCTGAAAAGGAAACCCAAATCAAGAGAGGATTGATAACTGGGTTTTACTCTTGAGAAGGAATCCCAGATCAAACGTAAATTAGGACTGGTTAAAGAGAATTTAAGGGACTTGGGGCTTATTCCTGAAAAGGAAACCCAAGATTATGACTGGGACATACTCTTATAATGGAGGCCCAGGTTAAGGGATTTATGACGGGGACTTATTCCTTAAAGGGAAGACCAGGTTAAGGATTATGGTTTGGGGCTTACTCCTGAAAAGGAAGCCCAAATTAGAGACTGGGGCATACTCCTGAAAAGGAAGCCCAAATTAGAGGATCTGGGGCATACTCCTAAGAAGGATTCCCAAAAATTAAAGGACTTGGGGCTTACTCCTAAATAGGATGCCCATGATTATGACTGGGACTTATTCCTGAAAAGGAGGCCCAGGTTAGGGGACATGGGGCTTACTCCTGAAATGGAAGCCCAGGATTATGACTGTGACTTATTCCTGAAAAGGAGACCTAGGTTAAGGATTCTCTCATCTTAAAGGATGAGGTTGAATGAATGAACTCTCAATATTTAGTGAAATGAAGATATTTAAATCACTAGGATTTGAGAGATATTCCACAGAATTCTTTTCAGATAAGGAAGTCAAATCAAGAAATCATGCCATAAATGGATTTGAAGAGTGTCTTGAAGACTGAATCATGAAATTAAAAGGTGTAATCGCTGAAGAGGGGTGAAATGGGCAAGAAAGGCACCCAAAAAGGAAGGGGCGCGCAAGTCTTGGAAGGCGCGCAGGTACTGCGGTGGCACGCAAGTATTGGTCGCGTAGGTATACCTGCGCGACATGGTGGGTACTTGCGCGATATTCAACCAGAATTTGAAATACAAGAGCGACTCTTCATTAAAGAATTTAGAATCCTCTTGAGGTTCTTCCAAAAAAGGGATGAGCAAGTTCTATCGAAGGAGTAAGGCGGCGCGCAAGTGGGACCACTTCCCTTAAGGGTTGACCACTCAAGCGTGCAAGTGTTGATGAGTTTTAACACATAGGACTTACTCCCTCTCTTTAGATCTTCCGTTCTAGGTAAGAAATTACCATAGAAGTGTTCCGGAAGATTTGAGAAGAGACTTGGGCGTCAGGAGCTTCAATCCGAGTTTTTGAAAAAATATCCTTTCGAATGGGGGGCCCATAGGGTCTATTTATAGGCAGGAGAAGACCCCGGGCGGTTACCGGGCGGTTATCAATTAGGTCGCGCAAGTCACTTGCGCGCCATGTTGCGTCGCGCAAGTCCACTTGCGCGACCATGAAGGAACTTGCGCGGCCTATGGGAAAAGTTTTCCTTGTTTATCTCTTTGTAAATTTTTTATGTTTTCATCAAAGGTTGAATCACTTTGTGCTCATATATTCCCTTTTTCCGATCTTTATATTATATGATGAAAGGAGCGTCAACAACATCCTTACAAGCATTAAAGCTAACCTTCTATTTTCAGGTAAATAATTTCATTTTGAAGAACATTTGAGACACTTATAATCATGTCATGCACTGCATATTAAAATTGTTCATGGGGATGCAAGTGGAATGCGACATGGATGATTTGGTTATAAAATATTTTCATCAGGACCATCTTAGTGACCTTGTGAAAATTCTTCACTTCTTACACTCCCACCATATGATGATGAACCCCATGAAATGTGTTTTCAAGGTTAACTCTTGGATTATCCTTGGATACATTTTTAGATACATAGGAATCAGGATCAACTATGAGAAGATCATGTCCATCAATAAGATGACTCCTCTGACCAAACGCCCAAAGCTCTGAGGTTTTCATGGACACTTTTCCTACATACACCGATTCATTGAGAATAGGGATTTCATGTTTATTCCCTTTTATAGACTCAATATAAAGGTGATGTCTACAAATGCGATGATGTGTTTCATTCTGACATTGAGAAGATCAAGCAGTATCTACTGCGGCCTCCAGTTCAGAGGCCACCTATTTCAGAAAATCCACTAGTCATATTTGTGACCAACATGAATTGACCCCTTAGTGCTTTTTCCACCCATAAGAGCAATGAGATAATGGAGAATAGTTTTTACTATATCGGTCACATGATCCTACACATAAAGACTACATATTCTTCTATCGAGAAGAGCCACCTCAAGCATGTATTTGTAGTGCCGAAGTTGTGATGTTATTTTCTCCATCCTAAGATACAGCTGGTGTCATGCATGGATCCGATAAATTTATTATGAATGGACCTATTTTGATAGGACTTCTAGCTCAGTGAGAAGTGATACTCTGTGTTCTACATTTGTTTTGTTCCACATAAGGCCATCATGAGGCTGGTGCTGGAATACATTCTAGCCACCCGTCCATACCCTGAAGTGTTGTCGCTGGATATTGATTTTCCAGACGAGGGCATTCTCCCAGTGCATAAGGATATGCCATGTTGATATATACACTTTAAAGATTCCTCCCAATGCCCAAAATTTAAAAGTCTCAATAATCCTATACTAAATAGAGTAGGTATGGGAATTTACTTCATCACACCAATACAGGTTGTCTTACACTATTCATTCAAATTTTTAAAAGGCTTCACCAATGATGATGTAGAATAGTAGGATCTTATCATTGATCTAGTGCTTCCTTTCAAGACTGATGCTTCATAGTTTCATGTGAAGGATGACTCCAAGCTAGTAATTAAGCAGGTCAATACAAACTATATCATTAGGAAGTCGAATCCCAAACCCTTGAACAAGCATGCTTGCAAATTTTCCATCTCTATAAGAGGCACCTGAGTTTCCTCAATCATAGAGTGGTTGAGATGATTCCCATTACAGTCTATTATTTCTGTTGTTGAGACTAACTAGGGGAATAAATTTAATCATGGGTCTCCTTGAACGTTAATTACCTCTATCGATATAGATGATGGTGAAATAGATTAGGTAACCCAAATTACTATAGATGCTTCCACATCTGGTCCTCCAGATCCCCCTAGTGTAGTATAAGATTCCTCTGATTGGAAAACTCCTTTCATCACATATCACTAAAACGGAAATCTCTTAATAGATAGATCTGATCATGAGCAATTCCATCAGCGTGTTGTGAATTACACCCTCCAGAGTGTTTTGAGACTATTGAAATCCTCTAAAAATATGGTTTTGATGGAATTATCTTAATATTTTTCAAGTATATGTGATTCCCCATGTTATGTAGGAATTTCATGCCAAATACTATCGTTCTCATCAAATAGAGTTGAAATGCTTTCACTATAATAACATGTTGCTCTAATTTTGGCCCACCAGGGGCCATTACTATATTGTGTTTTCTAAAAGGTTCCATACATTTCATATTAATTTGTATTTTTTTCATCAACATCCAAAATCTATCCACACTACCAAGTACTTCGGCCCCTTTATCGTCTGGGGAATCAATGATGTGTTGTCATACCCACAAGAAACAACTCTCCAATTGTAACGCCCCAACCCTAGTTACCCAGAGTCGATGCATTATTACGTAACATTGGAATGATAAAAAAAGATCAAGTATCGAATGAAAGATTAGTTTAGTAGCCTTGGAAACACTAGATATATTCATAAGTCTTACATTACATCATAAAGTGAAAAACTACAATAACATAGTCTTTATATTCCACACTCATATCCCCTTCATATTATCCCTGCAGGTCAGTCATAAACTATTTCTTCACATCCTGGGAAAAATAAAACACAGAAAGGGGTGAGGTCAGATGCTCAGTAAGGATAAAAATATAGCAGAAACTTTCATAAATAATCATAAACATTTAAGGCAATGTATAACTAAAACAAATTCCTTTTAAACTTGAACTTCAGCATAATATGGAAAAAATAAAATGAAATAATTCTATTTACTTATTCAGATGGATATTATACTAGTCGAATAATCACATGAAATATCAATAACCACTTTTATAATAATGGAATGCATAATGCTAGACTATCATAACTACATAGCCAAGGCCTCGTGCCAAGACTAAAAATAAAATTTTGTCAAGGCCTCATGCCAAGACACAAGTTTGTCTCATGAGACCTACCGATGCATTGATGAGCTATAGAGGGCTCCACCCGTCAGTTACTAAGTCCAATTAATTCCTTATATGAAATTGTTTAAACATGTCATAAACAATTCCTAAGAACCATAACATAATCATATCACATAAAACATGCATACAAAACATAACATTTTCACATTTCAATCACAAGATATCAATACAACACATTGATATAACCAAAACATTAACAAAACCATTTCCAATACCAAAATAAAAGAAAATTAAAACAAGGTATTTTATTTTTCATTTAAAAAAAGTTATGGCTTGTAGAGGAAGTCGAAACTCAAATAATGGTCACGACGGCAGAGAAGTCATTATCGCCGCATACGTAAGACAGAACATTCCTCTTGTCATTTAGTAAAAATGATTCGTATAAAAATATTCCTTTTGAATAAATGTAATATTCAAAAGGTTTTATACACCGTATAAAAGAAAGTATAGTATAAAATAAAATATGCCTCAATGAAAGGATATTGAGACGAAGTCCCTTACCTCGTGTCCGACTTGACTCGATCATTCTTTAATATCTTGAATAATAAACTATTGTAAATTTATATTTTCTTAAGAAAATTTTAAAGTTCATTATTCCTTTTACATCACTTATTACCATGTTATGAACATTATATAATCATTTAATTTAATAACGGTTGTTTTATCGATCCTTGGTAATTGAGTCAAAAATAAACTTCTTATTGTTACAAGTTGTTTATATGGTAAAATATCCATTATCTCTAGAATTATATTCATGATGTAGATATCATATATAAAAAATATATCCAGTATATACATGCATTTATAATGTTTCATATAATATAGAGGTATGTAATGAAATGCACCGTTCATGGAGATGGTAAGCCGTACGTACGCTTGGACGCTAATTTCATTTCTATTTCATATTTAATGTAATGAAATCATAATTATATAAAGGTATATTTTAATTCTAGTATAATATCATATATAATATCATTAAATCCTTCCTTTATACATCCCACATATGGAATTAACGATTCAAATCACTTTTAGGGGGAGGTAGTCTGCACTTCCTAAAATGAAATTATCACGTTTACCCATAACAGAAATCATAAAGGTAAGCCATAAATTAAAAATAAAAAAGCATAAGGAAAACATTAACATAATAGATATCATATATAAATATAGTGACATCTTAATGTCGACCCTGATAGGTGTTAAAATAAGATTGAACAATCATCGTTTCATGGGGCAGTAATTCGCCACACACAGATATAGTATGTTCTTTAACCATTAGATGGAGGTGTGAGTACATTTAGTTCTAATACTTCTCATAAAAACATCCAAGTATACTGAGGAATTTTTGAAATGGTATTTTGTTAGTTAAGAGAAATCATTACATTTAGTTTGGGTAACTCCCTTTGGTTTGAACCAAAAGGACTCTTGAAGTGACATATTCCTAAGTTATGGTTTCTAAAATGAATGGAGGAATTTTGAAATGGTATTTTGTTAGATTTTGGCCCAGCCAAATGGCTTTGATGGTGTGAATAAGGTGGTAGATGTGGTGGCCTTTTATAAGAGGAGAGGAGGGGCTCTTTTGGAAAGATTGAAAATACTATTTTATTATAAAATGGTTTTCAGATTATATAGGTCCCACACTGATATATTTCGAAGATAAGGTGATAAGGATTTTAAATCCACCCATAAAATCGGTTTTTGACAAGTTATTGTCTTAGATTTTACCTTATCTTTTCATTTTATTTAAATCGTTCATTAATGAGGTAATCGCTACAACATCATGGTGTCATAAATAAATTTATTTATTTAATGTATAAAAATTATTAAAAAGTTAGAATGATTTAGGAAATCTTTTTAGCTTACCAATGGATATTTATAGTTGAAAATATACCTTGTATAACTCCTTGTAAAAATTGTTTTAGTAAAACAATACATGTTTGTGACATTTTTTTACATTAAATTAAAGGTATTAATGTCATTATTTTACCCAAGGGGCTCCATGGGGTCCCACAAATTGACCCATGGATTTTCAGGGTCGGCCATGAGTCATCCAATAATATTAGGATATGTTTCAAGGTAATTTCATATTATTATATCATTATTTTTACCTTAAATTACTCTAATTACCTCCAATCGCGGTTAATAAAACTAAAAAGTTACTATTCACCAAAAATTATTTTCATCCCATTGAAGCACATTTTACTTATTAATTACAACCATGTATTTCTGATTTTTGTAATTAAATTAACAGAAGTGGTAAAATTTCATTTAAAAGAAAAATCCATTTTTTAACTACTACATAGTGGTTTCACTATTAATCAAAAATTGATTTTTTTCAGAAAAATACCAAAAATTAACCCTATGCTATATTTGACATTCCAAATTAAAAAATGATGTCCATTTTTCCAAATTCAAAACATAGAAGTTTCATTAATAAATTATATATTTAATTCCTGCTTTTCAAACAAATAGCGTGTTTTTAAGAAACAATATCTATCAAAATATTGACAATTGTTTATGTCCAATTTCAAAGTGAAATTAATTCAAAAGACCACCATTGGAATCAATGGTAAAAATATATTCTATGTATACTATAAAACCACTCAATAGTATAATCTATTAGTATAAATTATTTTTATGCATTTTTTTTAAGTTTTGTTTTACTATTCATTAAAAGTTGGAAGTTCTCAGAAAAATACTAAAAAATTCAACATTAGCTAATTTCCATATTTTGAATCCAAAAATGAAGTCCATTTCCAAATATAAAATTTATATAAATTCAAAATGTGGGTTTTTCAATTCATAATGGCTACTTTGATTAGAGGCGGTGTGTTAGAATCTCAAACTTGCGTACAATGAAAGCTATTGCATTATTGAAAGAGAAGCATACCATGGATGCTTGGTGTGTTACATTCTCCCCTCCTTCAATAAATTGCATCCTCACAATTTGAAATTTTTATTTGAAAATAAAAGGTTGAAAATAGAAAATACCTTTTTGGAAAACCCACTTTGGAAATAGGGTTAATAAAAATATTAATTTAAAATAAAGAAAGAGAAGTACAAAGCTCACCCGAGATAGCCCATACTATGATTCTATGAAAACATGGATATTGAGGAGAGATAAACAATCAAGGTCTGATGGAAAGTTGTAGAAAATATGATTATGAGAATGTTAACTAACAGAAAATCAAAAACTTGTGATTGGTTAAATAGTCTTTGATACCCTAGTAGAAAAATTTAACCAAAAACGTTTTTGTTTTAGGTTATCTTTTATAAATTTGAAGAATCTATTTATGAGATTTACTAATAACGTAAGGAAATACACTTACGTGTCATGTATACATTCATTCCTTACTAATGTTTTACCACAAACCCATCTTTTACTCCAAAAGATAATAGAACTCAAAAAATTTCTATTTATCCAAACCATATAGGGTTCCAAAAATGAATTTACAATTCATCTATTAGAACTAAAAAAACTACATTATACACACCAAGGACTTAACATAGTCCAGTGGTACGTGATAAATCCCAATGGCACTATAGTTGTGGGTTCGATTCCCACATCTTTTTCCGATGTGACGGGTTGTCACACGGTCTGCATGCTGTCCTTTTAATAAATATCCAAAAATAACCTTAAAAATACTATCTAATGTAAAATATAATCCATTCCAACATTTATAGTTTTCCAAAATACCTCTGTCTAGACCTTCTCTAAAAGGTCTCTAAATTCCAAAATAAATTGTAACATCAGATTCCCCAAACAAAATAAAGTTTCTCTTATTATTATATACTAAAAATATGCATACCTTCATCATATTAAAACCATAATGAAAACAACAATTACTTCATTACAATCCTTATATAAATTTCATTAGTCTTATAAACATAATATAGTTCTTGAGTCCAAAAACCCAAATACAATAATTATTCTACTTCATCTGTGGTAACAACATAAGATTGCCATTGATCCCTTGGCCTTTTCAAAGGTAAGTTTCCCTACCTCTTAGGACATTGATTTTTATAATGCCCCATTTCTCTACAATTGTAGCATTCAACATTTATACTCTCTTTCTTTCCCTTGCAATCACGATCCTGGTGAACTTTTTTCTCCACATTTATAACAAACTCCCATTCCTTTTAGGCAAGTACCGGGGTGATTCTTCCCACAATTATTGCATAATGGAAAATCCTTCTTTACCTTTTTACCTTTATCTGTCTCTTGCTCCACAGTTCTCTTCTTCTCTTGCTTTACTTTGTTGTCATAAGACTTATATAATTCTTTTTATGTCTTGATAGAACACGAGACAATATCTTCGTACTATGAGAAGGATAGTGATACTAATGCTAGACGGAGAAATTGTTTTAACCCATCAAAGAAATGATCAATCTTACTTCTTGGGTTACATATATAATTTGGAGCATGCCTCGCTAAAGATGTAAAGTTAGAATCATACTTTGCAACATTCTTATCCTCCTTTATCCTCTGACTGAGAAATTTCCTTTCCATATCTGGTCGATGGTCACGAGGAAAGTATTTTTCTAAGAAAATATATTTGAACTCCCCCCATTACATACTTTATACTTCATCATATTCCTTTGTGTTTTGAATCAATGACCACCAATGATCAGCATCTCCAATGAGGTGGTAAACTGCCATGATAACCTTTTCCCTTTCGCTACTCCCCAAGGCGTGGAATATTTAATCTAAGGAGTTGATCCATTGATTAGATACTATTGGATTTGTATTGCCATTAAATTTTGGTGGATGTTTCCTCATTAAGTGGTCTAACATTGATCCTCCACGTTGTGGAATAGGGTGCTCCATACGAGTAAGGTTATTATTCTTAATCTGAGTGAGTTGTCCCAGTGTAGTGATAAGCTGATCAGCACCAATTGTATCACCAGCTCCACTATAATTATATTGAGCCGGAGGGAAATCCCTACATGGAGTGCATGCATTGATACGTATTCCATTCCTTCCACTAGGTGCCATTTCTAAACAATGGCATAAAATAGATTAGTTTATGAATCAAAATACATAATTCCATACATGTAAAACACTTAACATAATTTGAAAAGCTTATGGATATAAACTAGAATAATAAAAATATTTTCATTGAGGAATTATATACTCATAAAAACTTCATAATGGATTTTAAAGAAGATGAGAATTATCATAATAATATCCCCCGAGAGAGTCGTAAACAAGAGTGCAGCAAGGCCCGTTGTCATGCACCAGTTCCCGTTTAAGTCTAGCTCAAAGTAGTGTTTTCAGGTTTTACCACTAGGTACATCTATGCCAGAGCCGCCTCTACCTGGTCGTATCCATATAGGAATGTATTACTCAGAAAACTCACAAAATCTCTATAATACCAAAATTCTAGAAAGTTCTTCTATACTAATCCTCAAAGTCTATATTAGGGCTATGTTATCTAATCATATTTTATCTAAATCTAGCTTCCACGGTTAGTACTAAACTACCTATGATACCAATTGTAACTCCCCGACCCCAGTTACCCAGAATCGGTGCCTTATTACGTAACATTGGCATGATAACAAAAGTTCATGTCTCTAATGACCGATTAGTTTAGTATCCTTGGAAACACTTGATATATTCATAAGTCTTAAATTACATCATAAAGTGAAAAAATACAATAACATAGTCTCCATATTCCACACTCATAACCCCTTCAGACTATCCCTGCAGGTCATTCAAAAAATATTTCTTCACATCCTGGGAAAAATAAAACATAGAAATGGGTGAGCTCAGGTGCTCATTAAGGATAACAATATAGCGGAAATATTCAGAAATAAACATAAACATTCAAGGAAATGTATTACTAAAACAAAAGCCTTTTAAACATGAACATCAGCATAATAAGGAAAAAATAAAATCAAATTATGTAATTTAATTATTCACATGGATTTTATACGAGTAGAATAATCACATACAATATGAATAACCACTTTCATAATGATGGAATGCATAATTCTGGACTATCATAACCATGTATCAAGGCCTCGTGCGAAGACTACAAATAAAATTTTGTCAAGGCCCTGTTCCAGGACACTAGTTTGTCTCATGAGACCTACCGATGCATCGACCAACTATAGTGGGCTCCACCCATAACTTACTAAGTCCAATTCATTCCTTATATGAAAAGGTTTAAACAAATCATAATCAATTCCCAAGAACCATAACATAATCGTATCATATAAAAGATGCATAAAAGAAAAATAACATTTCCAGATTTAAATCACAACATATCAATAAAACACATTGATATAATCAAAACATTATCAAAACCATTTTCAATACCAAAATAAAAGAAAATTAAAACATGGTATTTATTTTTCATTTAAAAAATGTTATGGCTTGTAGAGGAAGCCGATACTCAAATAATGGTCATGACGACGGAGAAGTCGTTGTCGCCGCATACGTAAGACAAAACATTCCTTTTTTCATTTAGTAAAAATTGTTTGTATAAAAAGATTCCTTTTTAATAAAAGTAAAATTTAAAGGGGTTTATACACTTTATAAAATAGAGTTGTGTATAAAGAAAAATATGCCTCAATGAAAAGAGACTGAGATGAAGTCCCTAACTCATGTCTAACTTGACTCGATTATTCTTTGATCTCCTGAATTATAAACTATAGTTAATTTATATTTTCTTAATAACCTTTTCAAGTTCATTATTCCTTTTACATCACATATTACCATGTTATGAACATAATTTAATCATTTAATTTAATAACGGTCATTTTTATGATCCTTGGTACTTGAGTAAAAAATAAACTTTTTATATTTACAAGTTGTTTTGTGGTAAAATATCCATTATCTCCTGAATTATATCCAGGATGTAGATATCATATATATCATATATATCCAGTATATACATTAATTTATAATGTTTCATAACTTATAGAGGTAATAAATGAAATGCACCGTTCATGGAGACGGTAAGCCGTACGTACGCCTGAACGCTATATTCATTTCAATTTCATATTTAATGGAATGAAATAATAATTATATAAGGTATATTATAATTCTAGTATTATATAATATATAATATTATTAAATCAATCCTTTATATGTCCCACATATGGCATTAACGATTCAAATCACTTTGAGGGGGCGGTAGTCCGCATATACTAAAATGAAATTATCCCGATTACCCATAATGGAAATCATAAAGGTATGACATAAATGAAAAATACAGATGCATAAAGAAAACATAAACATAATATATATCATTTATATATATATTTTCATCTTAATGGCCACCATGAGTGGTGTTAAAAGAATATGGAACAATCAACGTTTCATTAGGCAGTAATTAGCCTCCCACAGAAACAATATGTTCTTTAAACATTAAGGGTAGGTGTGTGTATGTGTAGTTCGAATAGTTCCCATAAAAAAATCCAAGTATACTCAGGGAACTATTTTTTTTACAAAAGAAAAGAATAAAAATAGTTTATGGGTTGTATAAGTAAAATAAAAGAAAATAAGTTAAGAGAAATTGTTACCTTTAGTATGGGTAACTTCCTTTGGTTTGACCCAAAAGGACTCTTGAAGTGCCTTATGCCTAAGTTAAGGTTTCTAGGATGAAGGGAAGAATGTTGAGAGGGTATTTGGGCAGAGGTTGGCTTATCCAAATGGCGTTTAAGGATTGAATAATGTGGTAGAGGTGGGGGACTTTTATAAGATTAGAGGAGGGGATCTTTTGGAATGATTGAAAATATTATTTTATTATAAAATGGATTTATGATTATAAAGTCCCACAATGATATATTTCGAAGATAAGGTGATAAGTATTCGAAATCCACCCATCCAATAGATTTTTGACAAGTGTAAGTCTTCTATTTTACCATATCTTTTCATTTTATTTAAACCGTTTATTAATGAGGTAATCGTTGCATCATCATGGCGTCATAAATTAATTCATTTATTTAATGTCTAAAAATTATAAAAAAATTTCCATGATGTAGGAAATCTTTTAATATTTCTATTAGATATTTATAGTTGAAAATATAACTTGTATAAACACTTGTAAAAATTGTTTTAGTAAAATAATACATGTTTGTGACAATTGTTTTACTATAAATAAAAGGCATTAATGACATTATCTTACCCAAGTGGCTCAATGGGGTCCCACAAATTTACCCATCAATTGTATTGGTCGGCCATGAGTCATCAAATAAGAGTAGGACATGTGTAAAGGTAATTTCATATTATTATAACATTATTTTTACCTTAAATTACTCTAATTTCCTCTAATCGCGGTTAATAAAACTCAAAAATTACTATTCACCAAAAAATATTTTCATCCCATTGAAACACATTTTACTTACTAATTACAACCATGTATGTCAGATTTTTGAAACTAAATTTACAGAAGCGGTAAAATTTCATTTAAATGAAAAATCAGTTTTTTAACTACCACTTAGTGGTTTCACTATTCATCAAAAATTGATGTTTTTCAGAAAAATACCAAAAATTCACCCTATGCTATATTTGATATTCCAAATTCAAAAACGATGTCCATTTTTCAAAATTCAAAACATAGAAGTTTCATTAATAAATTATATATTTAATTTCCGCTTTTCAAACAAATAGCATGTTTTTAAGAAACAACATCTATCAAAATATTGACAATTGTTTATATCCAATTTCAAAGTGAAATTAATTCTAATGACCACCATTGGAATAAATGGTAAAAATATATTCTATGTATACTTTAAAACCACTCAATATTATAATTTATCATTATAAATTATTTTTATTAAAAAAGTTGTTTTTATGTATTTTTAACTATTCATGGAAAATTGGAAGTTCTCAGAAAAATACTAAAAAAATCAACATAAGCTAATTTAGATATTCTGAATCCAAAAATTAAGTCCATTTAGAAATATAAAATTTATATAAATTCAAAAATTAGGTATTAGAATTCATAACGATTACTTTTATTGGTCGTGGTGTGTTAGAATCTCGAACTTGCATACAATGCAAGCAATTGCATTATTAAAAGAGAAGCGTACCGTGGAAGCTTGGGGTGTCACACAAATTTATGTTCATTCATATCATAATGTATTTCTTTTATATGTGGGTAGAAGTTATTCAAATGAATGATGTCAAGTATCATTCTATTGTTGAGTTCGTGAACATCAATATCATTCTTCGATTCGTAGTCCCTCGCACTATTCTCACTGATAACAACACTAGAATCTGAGAAACTATGCTGCTGAAATTCTATTCAAATTAAATTATTCGGTCCACTCATACTTCTCTTTAGCATATTAAATAAAATGGATAGATCAAGGCTTTCAATAAGTCCATCTCTAACATTTTTCAAAATATAGTGGTCCAAAACATAGAGAGTTTGTGGGAAATTATCCCTGAAACTCTTTTGGATTATGATATGATGACTCATAATTCCACTGAAGTGACTCTGTATTGCATGATGTGTAGAAAATAGGTACTCATACAAATTGAGATTCATTTTCCATCAGTTTATATAACTGTTTTTGATCAGAAACTGTCAGAGAGAATAAGAGATGTCTGCCAAGAGGAATTGGAGGCCCTCATCAAGAATAAGCTTTGGGACTTGAACAATTTAGAGAGGAACCAAAAATATATATATAGATATTTTAATAAGAGATAATACCTCTACTCATTCCTTCTGGGTTAAATGGTTTTTGTTTTTTACGCACTGATGATTCCTCAAAAGAAACTGCCAATATTGGATCCCAAATGGGAAGGACCATACATCATTAAAAAATTCTCTCTCAATAGTGATTTCTCTACAACAAGTATGGATGAAGAGTGAATTAATCCTCCCAACACATCCATGTTCCACAAATAGTACTTTTCTTGAGTGTGGTTTCATTTTTTATTCATCATACATGATGATAAACTGCACGACTTTTCCATACGGTCTGAGTTCATTAACCATTAACTATGATCCCATTTGTTCGAGTTGTAGGATGTTAAACTACCATGCACCACCGTCCATAAAATACTATGATAATCATATTTTACTTGTCCAACACAATGTTAAACTGCTTCATCCTATGTGATATCAATATATTTCTTCGTTGTAATCCTGAATGATGATAAACTGCACACTCTTCACATTATGGTATCTGCTCTATGGCCATAATATATAATCCCTTTAATCCTTAACACATGATGTCAAACTCCAATAAAATCAAAATCTATGTCTGGCTTGATCCCCACCTTTATGGTAAATATACGGGCACCCAAACATTTCATCATGGGGACCAACCACAGGCTCAACCAAACCCTTTTTCTCCATCCCCTTATATGTTAATCTATGTGTTTTGTTCTTCTAAAAAATGTTTTATGTGGTGTGGACATCCTTGGTCCCCACTCACGTTTTTTTACTTCATGGAAACACACTAAACATTTCTATGTTAGGAGCATCTTCTAACAGTGGGATTTATATGACCATAAACTATGATATCTTTCATCCCAACGATGTGACGTGAAACTATTTTTCCCTATCTTGTATGATGTTAAACTACAACGTCCTACATTCATGTCGTTAAACTACATATAATTTATGATCCTTTCTTCATGGACTTAAAATTCAAGTGCCCTTTTTTCTAACATGATGCTAGACTACCCCATCCCATGTGACGTTGAACTACTACTTGTCCTAGATGCATAATGGTAAACTGCATATCATGTGGTACCCCTTGTTTCTAGTATGTAACCCTTTCTTGATGCTTTTAGTTCTTTTAATGTTAAGGGTGATTAATGGGAGATTCATGAGAACTTGGAATGTGTTTTGGGGAAAAAGTGATGTCGGATGGGCGGCGCACAGTTTTTCAAAACTGTGTGGAGTGGGTCTTGGAGGCAGTGGCTTCTTCACGGCCAGTGCATGGTTTGTTTAACCGTGTGGCCTAACCGTGAGATAATGGTGGTCAAGGAAGTAGCTAACACACGGTTAGCGCATGGTTTTTCTAACCATGCAGACATTTAAATGATATCCTTAAATTGTGGATCTCATGCGTTTTCACCTCTAAATGAATCCTTTAAGATACTAAGAGACCTTAACTAGGGATTTTGGTTCTCCAAAGGGCATGAAAGGTTCTCCCATCATTACGGAGGCAATCTGATGGTTTCCCTTGGAGAATCGATGCCAGATTCTTGAGGTACATGATCGTTCTTGATCGGTTTCATAGATCTACTTAGATACACTTCTCGTTTTCTCTCAGTTTCATAGATATACAACCTTTATGGGTATATCTATGTGTTTGGATGCCAAATATGACGAGTTTTGGTCTTGTATGTATTAGGAGAAGAGATCTAAGGAGGATTCTTGGAGAATCAACCCAGTTTTCTTACGCATTCTCCGTTTGTTAGGGTTTTCGTCAAACCCTTTGAGGTAGGAGGCTTCACTCTCAACTCCTTTTGTTATAATTTATTTGATAAGATTCAAATTTGTGTATTTTAATGGGTTTTTTTATTATATTCAAGGAATAAATCTTCTTTAGTGATGATTTATGATTTTGATGTAATTGTGAAACCTTGGTTATTTGTCATGCAAAGTGTTTTGGCTTCATGAATTAAAAATGATGATTTTAAATTATTGATTTTCAAGAATGGTAAATGGTTTTATTAAAGATGGATTTTCAATAAAAAAGGGTGCTTTACTGAAATGATTTGGTATTGAAGTGGCTTTGATGAAATTGGTTTATTCTTTGGTTTTCAATAAAAGTGCAGTTTTATTGAAATGGTTTGAATCGGTTGAACACACTTGTTTTTTATGGAAATAGTTTTCAATGTTTTGGCATGATTTTTGGGAATGTGTGGGGTGTGTTCATATTGAATTCGAGATGGATAAGGGTTAGGGGTCTCCCCCATAATTTTGGGATGGATAAGGGTTAGGGCTCTCCCCCATCAAACATTCATATTGCATTCGGGACGGATAAGGGTTAGGGGTCTCCCCCATCATTCAGGGATGGATAAGGTTTAGCTCTCTCCCCCATCAAAAAATCACGTGCATTTGGTGTCAGATAAGAGTAATAATTATCCCCCTCAATTTTGGGATGGATAAGTGGTAGGGCTTCCACTTCTTACAGGTAGCATTCATGGTTGGTTGCATGGGTCTGTGGAATAGTTGGGTGTGCCAAAAACGGAATGTTTGTAAAATGGTTTTTAAAGCTTATTTAGTAATTTTTATGAAAAAAATAACTATTTGGAATATTTGTTTCAATTTCACTTGTATGTTTTTGTCATAAATGGTTTTAGGAAACTTGTTTATATATATTTATAAACTATTTTTGAGAAAAAAATAATTTATATAAACTATTTTATATAATTGTTGCTAACTCTTATATCCTAGTGGCATGAGTAGGGAAGTCATTGGGGAAAACCGACTGAGTTTTATACTCACCCCTACTTTTGAAATTTGGTGCTTTTTCATATGTCGTGTTCCTGGACACAAGTAAAGGTAAAAAATCTTATGGAAAGTGGCTCGTGGTGACTCTTGGGAGATTTTGTCAACCTTGGAGCTTGTGGATCATGGATATGTAGTGTCTTTTTAGTGTCTTCAGTTGTTCATCGACTGTGTACTTTGATGCTTAGTTTGGTCTACCTATGTATTGTACATTGATGAAGTTTGAAATAAATGATGTTGTTTAAGTTGGTAATTCATTTGTTCATGCATCATATTGTGAATGTTTGGTTATGGTTGGTTTATGGGTTTATTTCATAAAGGGTAAATCATCCCCCACATGTACATGAAACCCTTCGGCATTTATTTCTAGCCTTTGGTGCCTTGGGGATGTCACGTAAGTCCTAGTAATGACTCGTTTCACTCTCAATAAAATGAGAATTGGCAGGTCATTACATGTCACCATGTTGTCTTCAATTGAGATAGCATAATATTTTGCATTAGTAACTCACCATTCCATTTTTATAACTATTTATTGATTGATTCCTGTCCGTATGGGATACATAGTAACACTATGACATTTAGTCATTTGGACCAACTTTAGATTCATCCTTTTGGCCCCACAGCCTGAGATCACACATAGGACCAAGTAGTGTGGTGTGGATTTCCTCCGTCCTTGTTCACATTAGGTTTATTTTTCCACACCCTATTGATCCCCTATGGGATACCTCATCTCTATGAACTAGTCACATGGAACTAAATAATGAGAGAATGTTTTTTCCATAACGCATGATGTTAAACTGTACAAAAATCACGAATTATTTATGTCTTAGTTTCCATCCTTAGGGGATAGGTAGGAATACCAAGACATTTTGTCTTCAGGTTCAGCCTATGGTTATTTTACCCACTTTTAACCATCTTCATCCACTTCATTTGGATTTATTCATTTAGCAATCAATATCTAAGAGCCCTCTCGATTCTTCTTCCTTAAATAAGGGGTTCGATATCTCCATGTGATTAAACCTCATTAACATGATTATATTTTCTATAATATAGAACCTACAATGTTTTATTTTTCATGAACATTATTTCTTTTAATCTCCATGCTTCAAAAGTCCCATTATATTGTTCACAAACATCTATCACATCTAAAGGGACCCTCAAATGGCATGGTAATTTCCCACTATGGCTCCTATCCTATCCTTAACCAACACCTCAGAATACATAGGACAACACATTGAGTTAGGTCCCACATATCAAAAATGGTATGTGGTCAACCCACATTTGATTATTCCCATTTCAGGAAACACGATATGGATAATGTTTCACAAATCAAGTCAGTGGTTATCTTCCAGTTTTATTCCACCATTAGAGTGCCCTAAATATCAAAAAAATTATTCACATCCCATTCTACAACCTTATTTCCTTGTATAAATTCAACTCCCTCAATGATACCCCACTATTTACCTTTGAGCATTGAGAATGATTATCAGTGCTATTGGGACACCCTTGACCTAGCTATTTGTTCCATACTATTTGCCACCATCAATGATTATAATACCATAATCCCCTTTATTTCCCACACCTATCATGGCTCACATGGGATTTGGGGTCTTGGTAGGGTTTTTTCCCACACAGAATAATCACATAACCCCACAGTCCCAACTCTATAAACATTAAACATGGATTCGATGTCCCAAGAATATGATGTCAAAAAGAGTAACTAAGTACAAGGCTTATGAATTAAAAATATGTGTGGATATTCCTTGAGAAATGTTTGTTGGGATGTAGACCTCTTTCGTCCTCATCCACATCATGTAACATCAGGGCTCCACACAACACATTCCCATTTTGGATGATTTATCCTATGTTTTGGGCTATATAACCCTAAAATAAGATCCCACGTTTCCTTTTTGTATAATGATAGAATACATAACAACCCTCATCCTTATTATATGATGTCAGACTACATATTACACATCCTAGATGTATGATGATAAGATTCTCAGTGTTAAAATGTCTTCACCTGAGACCAAATTTCCCTTTGGCATTTGTCCATCTGCTATGCCACATGTTATAACTATTTGTGGCTAGATTCCGTTCCTTATTGGATATTTAGAAACACACATACATCTCATCTTTTATCCTTGCTATAGGGTTTAAAACGTTCCCCTTTGTCCATTTTGGCTTAAATATTATCTGAGATTGTGTGGTGTGGTGAGACACCTTTGGTCCTTATTCACACTGGGTTACCTTGTGGCACCACACCACACATATCTCCATTAGTTTTTTTCTGAATTCTATGACCATAAAGTAATATTTTTAGTGTCCTATTCACACTACAATAAACTATGAAAACAACCATATGTTCTCATATAAGATAATATCACCACTTTCATTGGCACTATCCATCTACCATGCAACCTATAAGTACAAAATTTATCTACATTCATATCCTTATGTGATAATTAGAAATTTCAGAACATCGTTTCTATATGACTAGATACATAATTGTAAAATATACCATTTTCCCTTTTCTATGGGTTCCCTATGAGAGTGTGTGGTGCAGTGTGAGACCCCCTTGGTCCACCTTCATGTCGAGTTATTTTTGGAAACCAAGACATCTATCATGAGATGTTATGTCTTAGTTGCATGATGAAAATTTGTGTGACATCTTTTTCATTACTGCATGATGTTAAACTTCATGGATGCAACCCTTTAAATAGTTTTAAATGCCTCTCATAGAAACTCGTACCTAAAAAGATGATCTGATTTTTTCTATGATGTTCCTCACCGATATTCTTGAATAGGCGGTGGTATGAGACCGGGAGTTTTATATTCCATGTGGAAATTCTATAAATATATTTACACACTTCATGTGTCCCTTTATCTGGTTACCCATCCTTTATCAATTGTGATGGGGCACCTTGATGAAATGGTCTCATGTTTCTTTGGATCACCTACCATTTTGAGCCAATTCCTCAAAAGACATTAGACAAATAATTGTGTTAGCTCCTCATGTCTCAATAATGGTCAGCCATCAACACTTATTTTTCTATATTAATTCATACTAACAGGATATTGATGTTGTGTCTCGAATAAGGTTAGTAGTTGTCCTCCATTGTTATTCCATCATCATTGTATTCTAGATATTCAGTTTAGTGATTCACATTTTCCACCTCCCTATGTTCTAGTGGATCCCCAACATCCCTTGTGTTTTCCTTCTATGCATTTGTTCCTATTGAGTGGGAATATATGTATAGTTAAGAATTTCCCCCACAAAATTTACTTCCCCTTATTTCTTCACCCATATTATGGGGAACACCTAAAAACACTCCGTGTTTCCCACAACAAACATAGATCACATGGGATAAGAAGTCATTGTAGGGTTTGTTCTCGCATTGAGTGGTCACACAACCCCCATGTCCAAACTCTATGACCTTAAACTAATATCCTATTCAAGGTTATCCTTGGAGTGTGTGGTGTGATGCATGGATCTCCTTGTTTCTGAATCATGTATGGTTTCCTCATGGTTCCACACTGCAAATCCTCTCTAGGGGACCACTTTTCCCATATTTTCCTTGTAACATGACCATAAAAATAGTGACATATTCATCCTTAATAATGGTGTTAACGGTCATGGGATGGTCTATTCATACAACTTTAAACTACATCATTAGTATTATGTATGCATAAAGAAAAAATGAACAATAGTTTTGTGTTCTCGCTTGAGAGGGCATCACCCTTGGAACTGGTAGTTCACCGTACCACTTGTGAAGTCCAAAACATGGTTTGATTCCAATGGTGGCACCCAGCCATTCAATCATGGTCTAGATACTATAATAATATAAAAAAAGAACAACTAAGAAGTATCTAATACCACTCCTCTCTATGTATGATCCATACCTGCATGGGAATTCAGAACAATACGTGTCTTGATTCCCATCCTTATGGATGTGTAGTGACACCAGGATAATCCATCCTGGGTCAAGCTATGGTGTTATTTCCCCTTTCATGTCCAATAATCGTCATCCTCATCGCATCACATTAAACTATGTGGGATTTCAGAACTATGTATGGATTAATTCCAATCCTTATAGTAAATTTAGTGATTCCTATGCGTTGTTTCCTTGGGCATCGCCATAAATTTGTTGAACCAATATCTATGACCATAAATTGTATATAGTTTGTCTTAATACATCCATGTGATACGTGGGATCTTTTGGCCCTCATTCAGGTCATGTATTACCTCTATTGTGTAACATGTGTACCCATGGGATGAGTTTTCTTCTTTCTAAACAAAACAACAAGACTTTGAACTGTACAAATTCTTCCTTTGGGATATTTATTGTGGTGATAGGCCTCTGTGGCCCCATTCACATTGTTTTTTTTATAACATTGCTACACATATCCACTTGGGCTACCCTTTATGGTACTAAATCTATGACCTTAAAAAAACCCAATGTCCCGAATGCATGATAGTAAGTTTCTACCATACCCTGAGAATGTTCCGGATGCCCGATGATGATTTTGTGAGATGTTCATTTCCACATTAAAGTTTATTTCACCTCTAGTGTTAGTCACCAACTACACTGCAATCAATAACTACAAATGTCCAGATTCATTTCATTACATAATACATATTGATGCCCAAAAATTCTATCTCGGGCACATCCTCATGTTTATAAGCTCTTTTTTGGACCTTTTACCTTCATTGGTCTGAATGTTTTTATGCAATAGGTGAGCCTCTATAGTCCCCATTCACATCAAGTTTTTCCTCCCAAGTTCTATACATGTATCCATAGACTATGCATCTATTTTTAGTCTAAGAAACACAACATTAATAATTTCTCCATGGTTTAGGAAATATGTCCTTAAAATGTTGTCATGCATGGGACTGAACCCCACTCTTTGATATGCTCTGTTAACACATTGAGTCTTTCTTGGATTAGGTTTTCATCCTCATTAAAATACTAACGGAACCCCTAAGGGTGATGTTCTGAAGACATATTTAGCTCACCTCCCATCCTGAGTCAATGCCCTAACAGATCTTTTGCAGTATGTAGTGATTCCATTATTCATAATATATTAAATAGTAGATCACAAATATTATTTCACCATTCTTTTCTGCTGTTGTTATAGTCCATGTGTTTCTAGCATGGTCAACAGTCGACATTTTCTTACCAGTCACCTTTTCATACAGACCTCGAACATTTTAACATACCTTCCATTTCACATTCTCATATCCTGGTGGGATTTTATCATTGGTGTCAACATCATTTTGTACTCCCACATGAAAAGAAAACCCCATTTAACATTCCTTCTTTCCAACACTGATCATGGATCATGTAGTACTAGGAGTTTTGGTAGGGAAGAAACCATTATGGTTGATCCACCCTAGAAGTATTTTTCCCAAATTCTGACCTAAAACTAATATACCTATAGGGAATGGGTGGTGTGACATACTTCCTCCATGGTATTATTTCATGGTGGGGGTTTTCCATTTTGTTGTCACATATTCCTCCTTCACATTAGCTTCTAGGTGTTTTCATGGTGCACATGACTCTTTTGGTTCGTTCATTCCAGGATCATCCCCTTTTTTCCATGAAGACAATCTTGGAATAAACATAATAGTTTGTGTATCATGTATTTAATCTATTGAACATGGTTCATGAAGTATGATGCTAATATATGTAAAACATCCTAGCGATATGATGTTAAACTATGGCATGCATAATCCTCATCATATGACGTTAAAGTACATGTTCATCATCCTCACATCCTGAATGTTAAACATAAATGCATCATAGGACTCACCTGATAGATCTTATCCCATGTTTCTAGTAATATACCTCATTTTATCACTGAACATCCTAGATGATGCTCCCCTGGATGATGGGTGTGATATTTTTACACCCCTATGTGCCAACAACAGTGTAATATCAGTCATGATAACATTATTTCAAGAGTGTTAGAAGTATTTTGTACATCCTTTCACTCCAATCACTGATTTTATTTCCCCTCATTTAGATCGTCATCCTCTTCCATGTGCAAAGGTACCACCTAATGGTTTGGTAATTCTTCTTTGGATCACCTACCACTCGGGGACAATTCATAAGAAGATTCAGATAACATTTCGAGTTAGCTCTGACATTTCGAACATGGTCAGTAGTAGATCATATTTTTTTCCCATTTTAGGATGAAATTAAAGACAAAATGTTTTGAATATGGTTTTTACTTATCCTATAATAATATTCCATCCTACTATATTCCATATTTTTGGGCATTGTGATTTAAAATTTCCATTTCCCTTTTGTTCGGATTGATTTTGATTCACATAGTGCTATTATTCTCATGTACTATAGCACCTTGGGAATTGAATGTTTGTTGATCTGAGACCCCTATTCTCTAGTCACAATCTCTCTTAGCCCGAATACTTTTGGTGGTATCTCAACAATAGAATACCTCAATTATTGAATGATTGATTGTCACTCTCATTCAATAATTGTAAATTATATGATCATCCATTGATTCTCACACTAGGCCTAAAACATGTGAGCAAAGGTATTGATCATTAGTTTCTTCAAATATATCTTCGAGGTATTGCAATTCAAAAATTTTCAAATATGTCCATTCATGTTGTTTGAAAAAATAATTTAGTAAAAGCAAGTATCATAGTTTTTTACAAAACACCCCTTAGTGATCTGCCTAATCAATAGAATGATTCAACAACACCTCCTTTGGGATATTGATTATAGATTATCTTGTTGCATCTCGATCCCCCTAACTACATCAATAGTACAAGAGAGAAGATCCATAGCCCTAATATTCATTTTGTATCATTCAGCTCATAGCTCATCCACATGAAGAATATCGAATTATAGATACTCATAGGCTTCCTCAAACTGGACCTTCAGTCATTCAATGAGTTTGACTAACTGGTGATTAATGTGTAACACATATTTGTCCTCTCATCAATATTCCATATTTTTTATTCAGCTTCTTGGAACTTCTAAATTGCATAGGTTTTATTCCAGCACTATGATTCCTCCATTTGATGGAATCTTTCCCATAAATTCTCAATGGGGTAGTCCCAAATCAAGATGTGCCCTACTCGAGAAAATTCCCCTATAGTTCATAGATCAAATTGCCAATATATGAGTTATCCTACTCGGAATATCCCTTCTAATTTAGGGGTTTTTTCTAGGAATTGTTTGATTAGTTTCCTTGCTCGGCATCAAGTATTCTGATTGCCTTCGACCACTTTTGAATAAGATTCATCCATCTCTTCCTGATCAGGAGGTTCGTATTTTGGAAATGCCTCCAAGTGTTCAACAGCAAGATCCTCCACTAGGTTAATATCTGATGGGTTAGGCACCATAGTGTCGGGTTTTTCCTCATCACTATATTCTATCTTGATTATTTTGTTCATAATAACTCTTGATTCTTCCCCACTTGTGGTGTCACCTGTAATCATAATTGATATTTCAATAGAAACCATGGGCCCCACAAACACTATTTATAGGCTATGTCTGGATGATCATTTTGGTGACATTCACTAAACTGAACATCATGAAAACCTTCATTTGCTGGATATTCATGATATGTAATTCCCACATGCGTCGCTAGTCTGCTTCGCAATCGAATGAGGATTATTTTTCGGTGAAGGACCCTCAGCATCTGACCCTATTTTCACCTCATCTCCCATTGTGAGGGGAAATCATTTAGAATTGAAAATCATGGTACTTAGAATATGGACCAGTTCATGAACTATTCGAATCTAATTCAAACTCGAATGACCTCAAAATTCATCATGGATTTGGTTTCACGCAGCTCTATCACAAAGATTCCACACCTCTGTGAGTCTGATGAGCACCGCGACCAAGCATCCATAAAGGTGCGCCCATGAGTATAATGATCACAATGACAAAGCATTGTAGATGGTCCCTCCATGAGTATGTTGGAGCCCTTCTGCTTTATTCCATCCTTTTTTATTTTCGGTGAACATCACGATAATTTTGAAACCCCATTTCCAATAAATAGTAAGCTCACACCCCATCATAAGCAATGTAACCCCGAACATTCCCCTTATGATCTACCATTTCACAAAGCTCCCAAAAACAGTGAACCCTACACAGAAACGTTGATCTACCAAGTTACTTGAGCATCAAGATTCATTATTTAATTTCTTCTTAATGGCCCCTATAACTAGTACTAATTCCCTTTGTGATGTACTCGTCCCTTCATGAAATAGGGATCCCCTAAGGGTTGCTAGAGGCTCTGTGAAGCATTATGCCTTTATAGAGGAATCTTCGCATAATGATCCCTAAGAAATGGAGAGCCTGTGATCCAAGAGATTCATTCCAGTATAAAGAAACTTTCCCTCATGAATAGCCCTTTCTTCACGAAGATTCTCTTGGAGAGACCTTCAGCTTCACGAGCCCCATTCCCGTACGGCTCACTGTGCTTGTGAAAAGTCAATTCATGGTTCCTCATACAGTGTTTTATGTCATTATTCCTTACCAAATTATTCATCGAAAAAAGCACTAATAGAAAATTCTTATTCACATATCTCTACAAACATGGACTAAAACATTTACCACTACTATACGGCATTATACTATGGAATCGTCCGTTATTTTCCCTCCCCAAGTGTGGGTTGGTACCAGTCATTTATGTCCTTAGGGTGAGGAGAAAGTCAACTACTTCAAAGTTTCATGATGTTAAACTGCCCAGGATCAACGTCCCCAGTACAAGAAATTAAATTTTAGTTGATACATGAGTGCATATTTTGATAATATTAGAAATAGGATTATAAATATATCCCTCTCTCTCTCTCCGATTTGGCATTAACGCCTTGTGTGCCGCTTGTAGTCTCGATGTTTGTTCTGACACACCTAAATTGGGTGATATATGTGCGACTGACATGGAATGAGATCATTCGTGCATATAATGGGACCCCCTCATATATCAGGACATCCTCCTAGAGAATCAATCCAAGTTTAATCCCCCTTCTCTATCTCCCTTGGACACTGACCATGAATAATCCCCACAACATTCCTTACTGATGCATCTTTTTCAATTTGATTATATGGTCTACTCCTTTGTCTCATTTATAAAATGAAGCATGAATCATAAGATATTAGTGGTTAGTATTGACTATGAAACCTTTAATCTTGGAATATAGCCTTGTGTAATCCCTGAAAATCCGATCATTTCAGTTTTTTATCCCTTTATTCTATGTAAGGTACGTAGGACTCCCCTCTGATGTTCTATCCCAACCAATGGTAAAATCTGGTGCTCCCTCCTGGGGATATACCCTCATTATGTGAAATCACCCCATTTTGGTATACATCCCCTTGATTCAACTCTTTGAGGCATCATGTTCCATTCACATGGGAATCATTGACACATAATTCCTACAACACATACATGGGCATCCTTTTGTGGTGTAAGCCCCAACAAACACCTTCATAACTATGTGGATATTGATTCCTATCCAACTTGGATATGTAGGAAGCCTACGTGAAGTTCAATCCCAACACCATCATCTTTATATTGGTTCCATATCATCTACTCTATATCACTTCATCACTTCCCCCATTTCCATACCAATTCTTACCCAGGCCACCACATCCTGCTGAGATCATGTCATCCACATCATCTCTTATCTTCGAAGCATCCATGAAGATATCCATTTATATACCCATACAAAGTCCATATTCATTCATACAAGAGTGTCCCTCTTGCGAAGGGGCATCTATCTATGTGTAATACTTCTTGAGTTTTTATCCATGTCGTTCATATAGGGTACATAGGATGCCTCTTTAAGGTTAAATCCCAAAACATGGTAAACCATAGTGTCCCCCACATTTTCTTTCACCTTCAATTATTAACCATTAGTAATGTATGGATCATGTTTCATGGAGTGAAATCATTCTTCTTTTGGGACGCATCATCCCACGTCCATCCTCATTGGATGTTAGGACCCATCCTTCTAGTAGACAATCCAAGCGCTCCCCACTAGCGATATTACTATCTGATCCACCTTCAAAAGTGTTATAATTAGTCTGATCCGTCTCTTATAGTTTCTAAAATCATGTTATTCCCAATGTTAAACATAGGATTCCAAGGAAAAACTCAAGATACATGCCTCTTTTTAAGATACCCTATAATCGTTGTGGTATTCCTTGATATTATGAGCCCTTCAGAACCCTATAAGGAGTAGAAATATAGGTTCACAAATGTTCTAGTATCTATAAATGCTCTCTAATGCCCAATGTGACTACTTCCCTGACCAATGATTTCTACCTGGGAAAGAACCCTTGAAATATCCAGACAAAATCTGCATAATTAACTAACATCCATAGAGAGATGGATCTGGGAATGAGGTTCGTAAAAAATGTCTCAATCGATAAGGGGGCCTAGAATAAGAGATGTTTTTTTCATGAGGAATCCATGTAAGGAGGGAAGGATATCCCATAGTCTCATTTTTATCAAGCCATAGAAATCATAGAATAAGTGTTGAATGTTTCCAGCATTTGGAATATGGGAATGCGGGGAAATATTGTCACCAGTTCTGTTCAAAGTGGAAGGAGACACGGGCGTTCCCTAGTAGAAATCACTTGAAATAGTTTTCCCTATGCATGTGAATATTTAATTACAATAGTATTTTATCAATGAGGATTGACATGTTCCTACTATCATGGGAAAAAAACACTTAATTTTATTATAAAAATTTGTCACCATGACTCAGCCTTCCCATATTAGAATTTTTGGGGTCTTCTATGTTGTATCAGACGTACATGTTCTCAATTTTTATTATAATATTCTGTTCATGGATAATATAGTTAATTTTATGATAGTTCCCCTCATTTTTGTATGTAACATCCACATTTGGAATAATTGGATGTGATGTAATCTCAGATCCCTTGGGATTGAAGTTATTTTTCCCATACTCAAGGAATTCTTGGAACTGATGTGATATGACTATCTATGATTGAAACAAATAGACAAAATCTGGATACATATTCCAAATCTAAAAAATATCCAAGATCATCACTTTTTTATCAAATATATTTTATGGTGATGATTTTCACTAAAGACAATTCCATGTGGGATAATTTTGAAAATATATAAGAATGTGATAAAATAGTAAAAGGGTACAAAATTATTTCTTACACAATCAATTCAATGATCTGAAAATGTATCTATATGAAAGCACATATAAATTTTATTAATTTTTAAATGATATTGTTGGAGCTATTTGAGTACTTGAGGAAGAAATTAATTAAATTTAAATTTTAGATAAAATCCTGAGATGGTTACCACTTCTGTATTGTGCGAATGTTTCATCCCCAGAGGAAATAGAGCTATCTAGAATTTATCTTGATTATCTACTAAGTAATATTCTAGCTTATTAAATGATAGTCAAACCAGAAGATGAAACAACTTGTCTTAGTGAGGAAATTTTATTCAATCACATATATATAATCATATTTTCTATGGTAGTGATAAAGAGGATGATTATATTATTTCTCTATTTCTATGAAATTTAATAGAGTAAAAGGAATATTTGAAGGAAATATTCCAATATTGGAGAAGTATGGAACATTGCCTCTCTAGGTGAAGGAAAATTTGATGATGTAGAATGTGAATGGAAAATCAATAAGATTCAATAAAAGATGTTCTATAAAATTTCGGACATTAAATAATGAATGAAATTTAACACAATGAGATTCTTCTGCAGATAAGAACAATATGAATATGATTTTTTAGGATATTGTAGCAGAGGTAAATTCTAAACCCCAAACATCCATGGTGGCTGTAGTTGAAAAATTATATCCAATACAACATAAATATAATCATTCTATTGGTGTTTTTAATATTAATGTGGATCTTGAGGGAGATCTATATGAGATTGAAAATCCAAAAATGAAAATAGAAATATGATAAACATGTAGAAAATGTCATCAATGTATGTTGATTGGATTGAATTACATATTGATCGACTTGAAGAAGAAGAAGATGAATATATAATAACTCATAAATACTCAGAAGACATTATGTAATTTAAAATCATGATTATTGAATGGGAAATGTCGTCAATGAACATACATCATGACGGGGTGAAAGTGATAATATAATTTAAGGATACGAAGAAGAATGTGTTACATTAAATAGAATACTATAAATTGAATAAATATTAAGGGAGAAAATAATAAATTATAAATGAGAATTTTATCAGATGAAGAGCTACAATTAAGAGCTAAATGTTGTTTTAAAGGCGTAGAGAATGCCTTAAATAATCAGATATCCACAATTATGGGAAAATATGGAATTTTCAAGGATATTAAAACATCAAAGGTTGGATACAAGATGATCCAAAATAAAGGGAAGAATAAATTTGGACATATCACAAAGGCACCATATGTCCTAAAAAATAAATGTTCAATTGAAAAACAAAAAAGATAGGTAAAAAGTATCCTCATGTTTCTATAGAGTATTTATAGTAAAATGATTTTACAAAATAAGTTTACATGAGAAGGAATAAAAGTGAAAATAAATCTCCTCTTACAAAATGTCAATTTGGTTCATTTTTTGGAAATTCTATGACTTACAGGGAAGAGGAAAGGTGTTATCTAGATGGGTGAGGGCCTAAAAGTACACAAAGGATAACGAGATCATATATTTCATCATATAGAACCATAATTTTATATGGAAACTTTTTCATGACTCATACTATAGAAAAAATATATTCATTACAGGAAGACGAAAGGTGGGACAAATAACAATATAACTCAAAGAAATGTTAATACCTACAAAAAAATGGAGTTAATCTTGTAAATAGGTATTCTCATATAGAATAATATTAATATTATTACGAACCCATTCATGTTGATATGATATTTTAATGCATATCTTTATCCTCCCCCCAAACTAGTATATCATTGATAGAAAAGATGTAAATCTTGAAATCCATCAATACAAAAACATTTTCTCAATGATTCAAAGAATATTACCACTTGTATTCTTGATAAGTGATGCTCATCCTACTTGATAGGAACTGAAGGTTTTTTGAAGAATTTTATGAATTTTTTTGATTGAACAATTTGATTCATAAATCATGGTGCATTAAAGTTCAAAGGTAGTGGAAATACAGAAAGAGAAAATAATGAGCTGAAAAAAACTGATGTTCTCTAGGAAGATGTGTTGCATCACAATATCTTTACTGTGAGTCAACATTGTGACTTGGGGGTGATAGTGACATTTAATTCAATGGGTTTCACAATTATTGTAAAGGTAAGATATTATCCCCTGAAAGTTTTTAGGCCATATATAAATTTATACAATGTATACATTAAAGAGATAACTTGTTACATAACTGTTGAAAAAATAAATAAAAACCTGTGGAACCATATTCTGGGTCACAATAATCAATAGAGCATGGAATATATATCTACACTACACATTATCATTAATATTCTCAATTTGAAACATGAATGAGAAGATATATCTGATGCATGAATGTGAGGACAAATGGTATGGGGTTCATATATACCATATATAAAAATGGAATCAACTCTTCTTGATCATGTCCACACATACATATGTGTTTTAATAAATGTGTATGGAACATATGAGTAAATGTAATTCATAATTTTTATTGATTATTAAAGCAGATTGGATTGTGTAATGGATATGTAGAGGAAATGGAACATTCTTTATTTCACGAAGAGGTATCATCAAATAGCTGAGAATGAAATTTTCCTCACAATCAAGATTCTATGATATGAAATGTATGACAATAAACATAAATTTAATTTGAAAATTATCTCAAAAACATGGATTAAATAATGTGGGGTTTAATGTGTGAATACCTCAACAAAATGGGGTTTTTGAATGCTGAAAATTACTATTGAAAAATATGGATATGTCACGAACCATCCCAAGTACCCTGGTAACCTGATAACCGAGCCAACCCTAACATAGCCCAAAGAACTTTCTTGATCCCCACAGGTCGGAGACTAGAACCTGTCATCATACAACATATATGTGGGAATGATTTTTCCACACGAATGCGGAAGCAAAATAAAAAATTGGATCGATGAATACTTTGTTGACTTCAATGCGAAAAGAGTATTCATCTTCTACACGTCGAGAAAAATCCAAAAAACCCCAGAGTGCATAATTCTGATGAAAAACATATAAGATATTAAATTCAAAATATTGGATGATTAATATAAAAAAATAATTTATTAATTAATTAAACGAAACAAAAAAACAAATTAAAACTACCTAGTTTTGTGTTTTTTCAAAAGAGGAGGACCACCATTCAAGGTGCAAAATAGTTCCCAATTGAATATGCTCGGCAGAGGATTCCCAATCAGGTGCAGGGCAATTTTTTGGGGTACCCGAACTCAAAGGAATAGGCCAAACAAAAAGCAGATCATTTCAGATACATGAAACCCCAAAAACTATAGAAAAATAACCATCAATTGAAATATCTAATTTTATCCATGAATCAACAAAAAAGTAAGCGTGGAGTCATTAATTTCTCCTTACTATTTCATTTCAACTGAAATGGATTGAAACCGTTAATAAACAAGAGCTTTTTGATTTATCACAGGTTAAAAATTGTTGTTTTTCTGCAAGGAGAAGATGGAGCGGTTTAAAATATGAGAGATGGAGGAACAATACTCCATTTTTTATAATTAAATAAATATAATATTATTAATTATTTAATGTGGTTATTAAAAACATTAATTAATTAGGTACGTGACCAAACACTCGTTACTAATGTATGTTATGCCCCGCCTAGGATAAACACCACGATCCGGACCCAATGGTGGTCTCAGATTTATCATACGACACACCATATAAAAGATATTAATTATTTATTAATGTGAAATCTAAGTAAATATTTAATTAAAATTAAAATTGTTATTTTTTCTAGCGAGATGTCAAAACGCTCGATGTGATCAAACGTTATACCTCACCTATGGTAAAACCCTCATTCCAAACCCATCGGTGGTCTCATATTTCCCATACAATGAACTGTTTCAGATATATTTAATTATTTTTAACAAATAATATATTAAATTTTATTTAATAAATTTATCTCAAGATCAAGACAACCAAATGTTTTGCATCATCAAATGTTATACCCATCTTAGGGTAAACACCATATTTCAGACATAACAGTGGTCTCAGGTTTCTCAAACGATGCATCATTTTGGAGTTATTAAAATATGTAGAATAAAAAGGTCACACATAATAAATTCTTTTTGATAATTTTATTTCATCTTCACCGAGATTTGGAGGGCCTTATAAACCCATACTTACTCAGTTATGAACTCAAAATATATTCAATTGAATATTATGTGGTGTTGATTGGGTATTTTACCAATCTGTGACATGTATGATAAACCTTTTTTCACATTTAATTTAAAAATGAGTTAATCTAATACAATTGGGTTTATCAATACATCAAGTAATAACAGGATGTTACAACCTCCCCACCATAGAAACTTTCTATCCCCAGAAAGCCTGCAATGAAACCTCAATCTCAAAAAGCCATGGTCACTATTCTCTCATCCGTGTTTTCTACTCTCACATCTTATGAAAATTAGAACCATGCTTTCATATCACATAGACTAGATGTATCGTCCTCCCATGAAGTACCTTGGGATCAAAATCAACAACCAAGACTAATCATTCAATCACAAATAAAACATGTCCCACTTCACGATCACACCAACTCAAAACATTAGATGAGGTAGATAGATGATTTCAAAGCTGAGATAAATATAACACATTATGTATCGAAAACAATTATGGTGGTGGTGCTAAATGTTAAACAACTTTCCCCATATAATCAAAAACCTCAAAAGATCCCACAAATCAGGGATCACACATCCCTTACCTCTCATGTTTTCAATGACCCAACCTGGGTGAAACCTTCTTGAATAAATATTCAACAATATTAACGCTTCAAATTGTAAAACAGTTTAATGATTCCTGGGTGCAAAACTCATTGTAAATTATGGAAACCCCCATTATATCCATTCTTGTTGTTAATGGTGAAACATAACGGGTTCAATAACACAGAACACCCTCTTTGTAGAACAACTATTGGGCATCAGTCTCCCCACCATAAAGAGAGTCTCTAATGTTTAAAAGATACATCAAAAACCTAATGTTCTTTAAGAATCATATTGAGAATGGATGATTTTAGAGAACCATCATCTTTCATGGGGGATAGAATCGGTGCCACCCAAGATAATACGCTTTGGTGAATAAAGGAATTCTCATGAAGATCGTCCAAGTAGAAAATTAATTCTTTCTGTTCAGCTGGAACCATTTTGTAAGAGGTAAAAGAAACTGGTTTAGTACCAACATCAATTAAATAGAAAAATCAACCTCTCTTACTGGTGGTAAACCTAAAAATTCAGAAGGAAACCTGATGGGAAACTTGACGACAACTTTTGGAAGATCACCACCCAAAAAATCTCAGTATATATCAAAAGAAAACACTTATATCACTTTCCCCAACTCCAGATAAGAAGGTCTACCCTTGTTCGACCATGGGTCCCATTCTTACTGAAAGAAAATAGACACACCACTGGGTGTGGTATGGTAGACTCATCAAGGATAAAAATCAATCTTGGCATTATTGGCAAAAATCTAATCCATCTCGAATAATACGTCCAGATATTTCATGTCTAGTACCCAAAAAATTCCAAGCATGTTTGACAACTTATATAGAGAAGACATAAGAGGGATTACGGAGACCCCTCTATCTCTTTAAACCAAGGGGTATAGTAATATAAATATCTCCAAATAAAGGCTCCATAGGGTGATTAAGAATACTAACAGTCCAAGTTGAATTAAATGAGTGAGATACACTCGTATAAAAAAATTAGTCACTACGATAAAGCTATAGTAATAGTACCAATCAAGGTCATTCGACCAGTATCTGCTTCCTCTAGAGACACTTCCAATGCGTGAAGAAGCTTTGTTCTGGATGCTTATGGCTGGAAACATTTTTTACGTGAAGCATTTGATTACTCTGTAGTTTTTGAAGTTTTTGATGATCTTGTACCATTGTGTGGAGTGAAAAAGATGTGGTTTAACTTCTACAAGTACCCCAAACATCTGTAGGAGCCATAATTCTTTTAGCCTGCTCAGGCATAAAAATATTCACAGTTTTGGCCAACACCATTGGATTTGGATAGAGAAATTTGGGGAAAATAACCTTGATTTCCTTCCAATATAATCCTTCATGTCTCTTTTTCGTCACTATCGTGTCCCACCATATCCTTCGTGGTCCCTCCAACAAAAAGGTGTCGCACTTCACCTTGATCTCTTCTTGTGTATACAATAAATCAAAAAAATTTATATCCTTCCCAACAATTCCTCAGCATGTTGAGGATCAGTTAAGCCTTTCAAAATTGGTGGTTTCTGATTAAGGAACCCTTGAGAACAATTTTGAAGAGAATTCCCCCCATGTTTCTAAAATTAGATCCTGAATGGATACTTGTGGTGGTGCCTACCTGAAATATGGAACAGTACGCAGGATCTCCCCAATTAGGCTCAGGTCCATGGGAGGATTTTCCCATAATGGTTCAGTAGTATCCCCTTACTATAATTGATTTACACATCTTCTCAGAGTCATGATGTTACAAAACATTTCCAATAAATAGGAAAGTCATTAGATAATGCTCGTACATTGCAACGAGGGAAACATGATCCCAACCAGTAGATAATAAATGATTTGGATTTCACTATAATAAAATAAAAATATGAGAATGAGTAGAACTAATCCACCAAACATATTTCCCTAACCCCCCTGGTGACTTACAGTTTATTATGGTGATAGTTGTCTAGGAACTCAATCGCATGTACCTCCTAAGTCCCGAAAAAAATACTCAAATGTATATTGTCATCAAGGAAAGATTATTAACATCCCTCTGATACAACTTTTTCATGAACCATCTCGGGTACCCTGGTAACCTGATAACCAAGCTGACCCTGAAAAATCCTGCAGAGCATTCCAGATCCCCACAGGTCGGCAACCAAAACCTGGCATCATACAACATATTTGTGGGAATGATTTTTCCACAATAACGAGGAAGAAAAAAGAAAACATTGGGTTGATTAATACCGTGTTTCCTTCAATATAAAATAGTATTCATCTTCTACTCATGGAGATGAATCTAACGGAACCGAGAGTGCATAATTCTGATAAAAAAACATATAAGATATTGAATTCATATGATTGGAAGAGTGATAAAAAAATATTAATTAACTAAATGAAACAAAAAATACTATGTAAAACTACTAGTTTTTGTGTATATCCAAAATAGGATGACCACCATTCACAGTGAAAAACGGATCTCATTTGAATATGCTCATCATAGGTCTCCTAATCGGGTGCAGGGAAATTTATTTGGGGTACCCAGAGTCAAAGGAATACACCAAATAGAAAAACTGAACCTTTTGGCTACATGGAACCCAAAAAACTCCAGAAAAATAACCATTTATTGAATCACCTCATTTATTCGATGATTCAAAGGAAAATTAATGGCTTAGTCATTAATTTCTCAGTATTATTCCATTGCAACTGAAACATATTGAAACCGCTAATAAACGGAAGTTTTGGATATCTCACTAGTTAAGAAATAGTGTTTTGTGCATAGAGAAGATGGAGCAGCGTGAAATATGAGAGATTGATGAACAATAGTCCATTTTTTAAGAATTAAATATATATATAATATAATTAATTATTTAATGTAGTTATTAAAAACATCAATTAATTAACTACATGAACAAACACTCATTGCTGATGAATGTTAATCCCCATTTAGGGTAAACACCTCGATTCAGGCACAATGGTGGTCTCAGACTTATTATACGACACATCGTTTAAAATATATTAATGATTTATTAATTAAAAATCAGAATAAATATTTAATTAAAATAAAAAGTATTATTTTTGTGAGTGAGATGTCTAAACGCCCGATACGAACAAACGTTATACCTCACCTAGGGTAAACACCTGATTTTGGACCCATCGGTGGTCTCCGATTTCAAATACGACATAATGTTTGAGAGATATTTAAATATTTTTAATAAATAATATATTAAATATTATTTAATAACTTTATCTCACGAGTGAGACATCTAAATGACTGGTGTCATCTAATGTTATACCCCTCCTAGGGTAAACACCATATTTCGGACATAACAGTTATATCAAATTTCTCAAACGATGCATTATTTTGGAGTTATCCAAATATTTAGAATAAAAAGGGTGCAATTAATATATTTAGTTTAATAATTATATTTCATCTTCGCTGAGATTTTTTGGGCCTCATAAACTCTTACATATTCATTGTATTACACAAAAAGTAATTATTTGAATATTATAGAGTGTTTATTAGGCATTTTACCAATCCACGATGTGTCTAACATATCATTTTTCCCATTTAATGTAAAAATAAATTAATCTAAAAGAAAAGGGTTTATAAATACCTGAAATAGTAACATGATGCCACATGATAGATCTATGATGATTGAGATTCTTGTTTCATATCATTACTTGAAAAAGGTTGTTCATGTTTCATTATAAAATAAAAATCATGTATGTATTTCAATTGGAGAAATCAAGACACCATATGAGATATGGTGTAGAATGGATCCCTTTATGAAATATTTTTTTTTTCAAATGAAAAATCATCATCTGAAACAACGATGGAAATCATGAAAAGTATGGTGATGTTGAAAATGATTTAATATTACTTGTATATTAAACAAAAATTAATTTCTAAAAATATTTCAAAAATACTCTATAAATTTTTTTGGAATGCAATGGTATCAAGATAACTATGGAAAATAAAATAAATACCTCAAAGAAATCATATTTTGATATGATTAATGATGATGAAGAATGTGGAAAGGGGTAGTTTCAAATGGGGAAATAACGAATGGCTTTCAAAATATTTAGGGATCAAAAAAATGTGATGATTTATATGAATATTCATAATATGAAACCATTAATGAATAAAATTCACTAGTAACTCACAGGAGAAATAGATGTGTAGAAATTGAACAATCATACATTATTAGGGATTGGACTACACCCACACATAAAAGTATAATGTGGAATGAATTATTTTCTTTATTCCTATCATTTTTGAAACCATATTCATTTGAAGAATCTATAGGGATGAATCATGGGTTAAGGCCATTAATGAAGAACTAGATTAATGTTAAAATAATAGAAAATGGTATGTTATTAGGAGACATAAAATTCACAATGTGATTGGAAGAAAGATGGTATTTAAAAAAATTAATGGTAATGAAAATGTGATCATAAAAAATTAAATATTAGTGTGTAATGGCTAAGAACATATTGAAGTCATTGATGTTGGAGAAATATTTTCTCCAGTTTGTAGACCAGATCCTTTGAGGATTTTCTATTCCATGTAAAATCAATGATAGTACAATTTTAACCTGATGAATGTCTAAAAATCATTAAAAAAAGATTTTTAAAGAATAATTCTACATTGAAAGACCAATGGGTTTTCTGATTGGAAATGAAGAGACTAATGTGTGTATATTATAGAAGGATCTCCATTGTCCGAAGCATGATCACGGAGTGTAATATTATCAACATGATGATTGTCTCAAAAATTCTGAGTTTAAAAGAGGGGGTTATGACTATAATATCTATATGAATAATTTCGTGAAATATCAATTTATGGTGATTGTGTATGTGGATGATATTATTTATGATCAAAGTAGGCGGGGATCTCTGGTAGAATTTTCTAATCACATGAAATAATAATTTGAAATGTCCAAGATTGGTGAACTCACATATTTCATGGGGTTGTGGGTGATTTGAAATATATATTACAAAATCAGTTATTAAGTAAAATACACAAGATATATTTGAAATAAATTAAAAATTAATGACTCCATACTTATCTCAACTCTGATTGTGATTGGGAAAAAATTTGTAAGCATGAGGACAAGACATATGTGGATCACACTATATAAAGATGAATTATGAGAAGATTATTATACATTATTGTTACAAGACTAGATATTTTATTTTAAATATCCTTAGAATAACTTTTCCAAAGTAATCTAATGGATGATCATTTGTTATATGTTAATGGAATGATGAGTTTTATTCAAGGTACACTCCATTTTGGATTATTATTTTTAGTTGGAATATATAATTAGTATTCAGCATTTTTTATGCATATTGGGCCAGAGATGTGGTAGATTGAAAGACAACAAGTGGTTGTTCATTAATCACAGCCAACAAATATTTTAGATAGATGATCAATAAACAAGAAATCACTTCACTTAGTATATATATTAAAGAATATATATCAACTTCAAAATCATGCACTGAACTATTGTGGATAAAGAAAAAACTAAATGATATGGATGATGAGGTGAGATATCGAATAACACTTCACTGTGAGAACAATATAACGATCAATCCAATGAATTATCTTTTTTATTATTCTCATAAAAATCAAATATAGATTAGATATGAATTCATCAAATACATGTTTAAAAAAGGTGTGATTATAATGGATCTTGTTTGAACTGATTATCATTTTAGTAACAATTTTACTGAGACTTTGGTGACACAAATGTTCAAGAAACATATGATGAACCTTGGTGTTCATCCACCTCTTAGTTCCTGAAGATGTTAGACTTTATCCCATCATCCCATTTGTGTTACCTATTTTAATTTGTTCATGGAAGTGATGTTAGTTTATGGGTGAGATATGATCTAGGGGATTTTCACTCAAGAACTAAATATACAAAAATAGGTTCTTTGGGATTATTTCTAATGGTGGAGATAAATGTAATTCAAATAGTATCTAGTATAGGTCATCATGATTGGTTGGTGCTATATAGAAGCATGACATTCCCCTTTTACACTCTGTTTTTCTATATTGATATTTTCTCATGTATACATCGTGTGATGAATGTGTTATTTCAGGTTCTTCTTTTAGGATGGTGCGTTGTTGAATTTATATAAAGATTTAAAACAAAACTCAAAAGGTACATTTTTTTTGAAACCATACCATTAATATCTAGATACAAATACTTGTTTTTTTATTTCCAATTGAAATTTTGTTGGTCACAGATTTTTCAAGGCAAGTGATCTTACAGTAAAATTAGAATAGAGCGCTGAAGGTGGCATCTTCTCCCTTTCTTTTCCATATTATTTGGCTCAAAATCATGAGGATGGAGCATGATTTGTGGAAGGGGGTTTTCTATGATTTAATCTTATCAAATATGGTAAAGGGATGGGTTTCCTGGTGACAAGGATTCACAAAGACTCAATTTCACAAAATGCAGTTCTTTATATAGGTATAGAGTTTCAAAAATTTCAAATAGAAATATGGTGTTCTTCAAGACTAATACATGCATCATGAGTGTGGTATGGTTTTATGATGAATATTTCTTACATTGAGAATCATATCAAACGGGTCTGATTTCACTAGATATTCTTGAATATAATAGATTTATGAAAATGATTTTGGAGGATCAGAAAAAGGTCAGTAATGAAATGGGATCTTTTTGAAGGGTTGTGTATATATATAGGTGTATAAACCCACTTTTTTATAAAATGATAAATAAAGAAAATAATAAATTTATCTTCTCTCATGATCGATAAGAGTTTTGTGAATATATAATTATATGAATCATTTAGGATTAAGAAAAGACATGTTTATTCTTAATTAATTGAAATTATTTTGAGTTATATGCTTTTTACAGAGACATGGAGTATCAGGAAGACATTTTGTTCTATTAAGGTTGTGAGAATCCCAAAGGTAGTGTGATCCATGAAGGATATGAGTTTAATGAATTTTTGGAGATATAAAAAAGTTTGTCTACTTGAAAATGATGGTGTTTATATGAAACATTATATGGGATTACAAATGGGTATGATCTTCACAAATAGTTGTCTTTATTATTTGGATTTAGTGAATGTTAATTCATAGTGAATCAAATATAGACTATAGTTCATGTATATTATCATGTGTTAGGAAAAAATACAAAAATTATAATATTGTGAAGAGACCATCAGGTGGTCCAAATGAGAAAGACATATCCCAAATAAGTGGTCTATGGGGTGTAAACAGAAGTGTCCCATAGTAGGAAGTGTGTTATACTAATAATACTGTAAAAGAAAATTTCCTAACATAGAGAGAAATTTTATGAAGATCGATATTCCATAATAACTAGAAATGATTAGTGGATTTATGTAGGACTGAAAACTTGTTGGGGTATGCTCCAAGGAAAATCCTTCAGGGGTGAGCCCATTAAAATTTTAATGTTGTCTATCTGTATGTGAATGTTTTATGATAATAATATTTCATCACACAGGTTTGACATGTCCATACAAACATGGGAAAAAACACCATCATATTAAAAGAAAATTTTGACACCCTCATTCACCTCTCTTCTCTAAGGATGTTCCCGGGTGATACATAAGTTATATAGGTATATGAATGATATTTTATTGAATTTAATAAATGTAAATTAGTTTTTTATATGTTTTATCTGATTTTTTTGGTGGTTTTAAAATTTTCAATATAGTATATCATTATATAGTAAATATACCCCTCTGAAATATCTTCAGATCATCGATGCTAGTTTCGTTACCCATTCTAGAAAAATCATTCGTCTAGAATAATAAAGATATAATGGAAACCCCCCAAAAACCATTCCCAATACAAAAAGGTGGGAGACAAGAATATGAGAATCCAACAACGACATGATGGAATGAATTTCCCTATATGAAACAACGGGAATGTCTTAAAAATGAGAAAAATAGCCTAAAATAAATATTATATAATAAAATATAGAGGTATTGATGATAATATATAAAAATAAATCATTGAAAAAACTCTAATATAATGTTTATAAAAATATAAAATAAATGACACCCAAAACAACCAATTGCTAATGCATGTGATATATAGTCAATGTTCCACCATCTCACCACCAGTTACCCATAAACCGCAGAAACCTATATACCTCACAACAACCTACTTCACTTTCTATAATTACAAAAATCAATGTATAAACACCCCTAATAGAGTGTGTTGTGTGTGGGAGAAAATATCTCATTAGGATCCCACATAGTTTTTCCATAACAAATTACTTTAAAAACAACCACAACATGGTCAAATTTGGATAAAAAATTACATGATATATAGTTTAAATATTTATATAAAATTCATGGTAAAAACATTTCCTTTTTGAAAAATTTTAATGTATGTTACAACTAGTATAGTGACATCGAATATTTCAATAAACCAATTAGATTTATCAAATCATGCATCAGATATCATATAATATAAAAAAATACAATGAATAAGGTAGTAGAGATCACCCATAGGATAACATAGTTCTAGGTTATGACAGTCCTTAATACCTCACTAATAAATCATGAATACTATGATCTATAATGGTTGACTAGAACAACAGGTTCTCAGAAATAGTGTATCACCACATGAATGAAGCCCATATATTTTTAGATAATCATTTCACAATACACATGTCTAAGAGAACTATAGAACACCCCATGAGTGTACCCCCCTACAAAAACAAGGAAATGGACGAATAATAAACATCTTATTTGGTACCCAAGGATTTCATGTGCTGGATATAAAAAAATATTTCAAAAATGTATTATCATATTTGAAAAAAAATTCCAGACAACCTTTTTTATCAAAACATGCTTTGAAACCCATTTTCATAACCCATTTGAAAATTCTAGAAAACTACCATATTTTACCAAAACTAGGGGATATCCAAAATTTTATCAAAAAAAAAATTTATATGTGCATATAAAATCATTCAAGGGTAAATCCAATAGAAATTATGGAAAAAAATTCCAAAAAAAGATCAATCACAATTCATTAAACATATCCAAGATATTAAACCACATGCAAAAAACATGAGTCACACACCAACCACAATGTAATACACACACATTACTGAAATGAAACACTAGATAAAACATGTTTATGTACTAAAAAGTATTCTAAAAACAATTAATTAATTTTAAATAGGAATGCATTTGTAAAAAAGATATATCGACACATTCTTCAAACATCACAAGTGTAACAAAACAACCAACATACGATCTAGCCTCCGGGTAATGATTAAAGGATGAATATATCAAAAAAGGATAATAAATCAACAAATTATAATAACATACATCCAATGTATCATTGGATCACTTCTTATTCCATTAATAATGTAATCATGTGACAATAAATGACCAAACATACCAAAATAATGACAATGGATAAAACTGGGATCAGAATTCCATGAATAAAAAGACCAAAGGAGATAGAATGAGATGGGTAACCCTCTACAGGACAATTATCCTATTTAGGATCAACAAAGAGTGGTTATGAGTTTTGGATCCTCATAATTACTGAAACACTCTGAATTATCCATCCCCTCATAAGGTCACTGGTGACATTGTGGGAGCCACAAACTAGCTGGGGAAGGCCCCCCAAAAGTAATGTGGAGACAAGTAGAATTCCTATAGCTTAGGTCTTCCCATCATATGGATGGTATTATCCCATAATAAATATGGTGTATTCATTATAGGAATCCCACTTTAGATCATTCCATCTGTTGGCTAGTGGCCTTATATAGATAAGAAACAAAGTCTAGGATCCATAAAACTCTATGAATTCATCTTTGAAACATATCAAACCTGATATAAAACATCATTAACATATGTGAGTTGTTTACCAGAACAAAGATGTATACTATTTCCCCACCATAGTATCTTTTCCTCTAAAAAATAACATAGTAGATTGATGATATATAATGAGGTGAGGCCACTACTCCCTTTTCAATTTTTGAATCTTCCATTCCGCATGATAATAAAATATATTCCACCATAACACATTGAAAAAATAATTCAATACCATAAATAATATACTATTGAGAATAAACTACCTCCAGTGGCTATTCTATAACTAAAACATTTAACTCTAATTTGACATCAACCTAATTAAAAACATTGGATAGATTAGGATATTACTTATTGAATTGAGATATTTGGAAATTAGCATGATTAAATATCCATTGTGTTAGTAATTACAATTGATAATCACAATATCCAACCATCTTGATGATATCAAATAGCCCAATATGTCATAGATCCAACATCCCATGTTTTCAAAGTCGATGATGTCCATACCATGATAAACATTTATGATGACACTATCTGTTATGGAAAACACTAAAGGATGGTTTCAATGATCTAAAAATTATTCATACTATCATTGTCCTATAACCACATTTTAATATATATCATATACCCTCATCAATATATCAATAACTATTCGTTGCCCTATAAGAGGGGACCCTTCCACATCTAAACAAAAAATTGGTGACTTGCACTAGTGGCCGTACATTCCCCTAAGGGGTGTCATCCTATTCAATACATGGCAACTATTATTATAAAAGAATTTTACTGGGCCCATATTACTATAACAAGATCCACCAAAAGTAGAGATTCAGACATTTGGAATATCGTTAATAAATGAAATTACATGCTCCTTCTGGTCTTATATATGTGGATGATATTGTTGTACTCAATTTGACCTGAGTCACCAACACATCATTGATACCTCTATAGAATTATATGGTAAAATTAGGATATCTATTAGAGATAAGGCTACAGGTATCCCCATACAACTTCACAAGCTCTTCCATATATAGATTACCCAAATCAAAAACCATGTGGATGTTCATAATGAAATTGAAATAAGTAGATTCCATCAACCAATTATTAAGCATGTTTATAGAAATATTTTCCTATGGCTCTGTGGTAATCAAATGATGAATTCTATAGACACATAATCAAAAATTTATTTTTTCATGACCTCATCCATAATATAATAAAAGGTGTTATCGTGGGGAACATAATCATCAATTTCATGTATCATAAATGGAAACCATAAATTCATTGTAATATCATAATATATCTTTTAGGGTTATAGGGTGAACGCCCCAAAAAGAAATATTATAATCATGAACAATAATGCTCCTAGTAGTTGATGTGGAGATAAATTTACTCCCATTATAATTAATTCTATTAGAGGGGAGAGACTAGCCAGGAAAAGTCTCAACAACATAAAAAGAATCTCAGACTCCTCTAAAATCATCATCCTACTAATGTTCCTACATAATAGAAAAAATAAGAGATGATGACAACTGAACACTGGTCATAACTATAATTGATTCATCCTCCTTCACATCCATATGTATCTATTTTAAAATAATCTAAAAAATTCACTCCTATTTTGTTTCTAGCACATCCAAATAATGTAATATCTTTATAAGATGATTTGTAATGACATATCCCTTCTCTAGGGTGTAGGAGATGTCAAATTCAAACATTTGGAGATACTCAACCCATTACCTCTACCTTTACTTCAGGTCCTTCTTTGAAAATATATAGGTTAATATCTTGTAATCCAAAAAGAACATGAATCACTCCCTTAAAAATTATTTCTTCCAACACATAAAAGAATGCATTAGATCATTATTGTCAATTCATGGGTGGTGTAATTATTATCAGGTGACCATCATATATTGAATTTTATGACAAAACACAATCATCTTGCATAGGAATGAAACCAAAATCATCACATGAAGCGTCACATAATTACAATTAAAACATAATTTATTCATAATTTATTAATATAAGAGATGATGTTAGACACCTTTACAGCTCATCAACGGAGTCTGAATACTTTTTATCCAAATTAATATTACCACATTTTTTGTAAATTCAATCAATATTTATTCCACAGATGTGAACTCACTCAAGAACCATTGGCACTATCCATCTAGTCATATGAATATTTTTATCATGAAAAGGTTTTATGGCTCTTCCAATGGAAATAAACCCTTCACTATTTCAGGATTGACTGAGAGTCCATATTCTAAAATCAGGTTGTACAATAAATTTAACAATCAGATATAGAAATTACACTTTTATTAATTCCCATAAAGTAATTGTCTTCCCAATGATTCAAAAATGAGGTTTATATAGTGCTCATATTCTCTCTCAGATATCAGATAAAACATTATAACATCCAAACTACAAAAATAAAGAATTAAAACATTTCTGGATTTTCTATTTTATCAAATACATATTCAGTAATGAGAATTATTTATGCCAAAAGGAATCGCAATATATATTTTATGTCCATACCTACTACTGAATGAAATATTATGGATAATGATTTCTTAACTCTGAGATGATGGTATCTTAGTTGAAGATAAATTTTATATAACCAAAATTCCGCCATTATGTAATCTAAAATTTTTTCGAGTAATGGAATATATATTTATTCTTTATAGTTATCTTATTCGACATTCGATAGTCCATGCAAAGATGAAGGGAACCATGCAACTTATTAGAAAATAACATAGGCATTATTGAAGGGGAAACAATAATATGAATAAATCCCTTCATTACTTGGACATTTGAATAAATATTGGGATATTTTAACTTATTAAATCATATATGATAAGAGGTATTACATATTGGTTGTGTACTTAACTCGAGATTGATTGGGAACTCTACCTCCATATGTACATGATGATTGAAGTAATCATCTTGGAAAACCATAATGAAATACCAGAAAACAAAACTATGTTCCAATGGAGATGAAAAATCATTAGTCTCAACCACAATAATATAAAATAGACTCTTAATAACTATATGAAAACATAATCCATGACCAATCCTTAGGTCCTGCTCCATCTAGAGCACCTAAGATCTCTCATAAGAAATAATGAATATAACACACCCATTATAAAAATAAAAATTACTTCATTTAATGATAATAAAATACATCTCAATGATTAAATTTATTATATCCAGGTAACAAATTATATTGTTCCAAACAAACATCACATTAGCTATAAAAAAATAGAAAGAAGAAAATTGAATCCCCTCCTCTTTCCATATACGATAAGGCATCACCAACTCCATAAAACATGACATGATATCTATAAAAAACAATACTTTAATTAATTTGTTAGATATAATACCATTTTAGGAACCAGTATAAAATAAGAAATTTTTTATATAAGAATCAATAAAAATGGAAACTCTCATTATATCCAGACCAACATCAACTTCCACTAAAAAATCATAGTATATCATCCTGAAATTTTAGGAAATATATTATTAAAAATAATATGATATATTTTTTACATGAAATGAACATTTTATTATTATTTATAAAAAACAAAAAATTTATATTGTATTCTATGAAAAAGTTATCTTCTCTAAAAACACGTCTCACATGCAAGGCTGAGTCTTACCAGACAACAATATACTATTCATAATATTATACAACCTGATAGATATTACATATCCATTGGAATGATTGGAAAGAATGATATTAATGAAATTAAGATAATAATTTTTAACCTTGTTACTAAAATTATTTCATTCCAATTAATTATAAATGTCCAATTGAATATAAGGGATTTGTTTTTATGAAAAAACTATTTTTTGAACAAAATGGTGTTTCATATTAAGAAATTAAATAATCACTATTTCTAGTATATAAGAATTAAATATTTATGTTATATATTAAAATAAATATTTTTCAATTCATCCAATAATTTTTAGAATCATAAAATAGGAATAAATCCAATTTTAATCAAAAAAATATCTATTTTTCTAAAAGGAATTATTGGTCCCTTTTAATGGAATACTTACATTAAAACCGAATTCTGAAACTTTTATAAAATATACTTAAAAAAATAAATTTAATTCTTCAAATAAGAATATAAAAACATAATTAGGTATAATTTTTTTTATTTTTCATAGATGTTTCACGATTTGAAGAATAGTGAGAAATATTGGATTTTAATTGAAAAATGTTTTTTCATATAAATAACATACAGTGTTAAATTTTATTTTTAATTAATTATAATGCATTATTACATAAAATATAAAACTATTTAACAATGTCACTTCCCTAGGGTTATTTTAATGTTAAATTTAGATATAAAACATAACAAACTTTTGAATATATTATCCTTAAAAACATTACCAGTTATCTCATTTGTGGGATTAATTTTAAATTAAATTATACCAATTATTGGATTGGAATTTGAAAAAATGCATTCCATATTAATAATATGAATAATTTATTATTTATAATATTTTAAATTTAATTTTTATCCAAAAATATTAGTGAAAACAATTATAATTAATTACAACTGTTATGGTAAATATGTGTTTACTTAGTGGTTAAACATTACTATTGATTAGATGAATTAATAAGAACCATTTCTGAAATAAATTTACCTGATATTATTCTACCATATATCCTCTTTAATTAAATTTTTATCTTTATAAGTGTCACATTTTGTATGGTATTCCTCCTAATAGCATTATCCTTTTTCTATTTATAATAATGGCACTCCTCCTGCACTATAAAAGGCACTCAGTCTCCAATATTCATCAAACCGTTAATTCCATTTTTATCTTCCAAACTCCTATAAAATAATCTCCCAACATACCACCTCCCATTTTATAAGACACACATTTTCTATATAGAAAACCAATGAATTCTGTTAGGGCCAACCAAAACTTGTTACCCGAAGAAGAGGAAACATTCTTCAACGATCACATTTGTTTTATTTCTCTCTCCACCATTTTAATAATTTTTATATAATTTTTATATAATTAAATAAATATAAAATATAATCTATGATTTTTTTTATGTTAATATTTTTACCTAAAACTACACACAAATTCATCAAATGGGATCTGTGAACATCATTCATATGTAAGGAAGACTACTGCCCTGAGAACTGATGTCATTCATTCTTCCATTACCACATATCATGGTTAGAAATAATTTTATATTCACCTATTTTATATTATATTATTGGTATTTGTTTTTTATTTTTGTTTTTTAAAATTTTATATTACATAGACCTTTATTGATTATAATTTGTGGGAATATGATTTCATCATTTTAAATGTGTGGAATACCAACTCTTCAAAGCGATGTGATACATTTACGATTAACATTTAATTTATTAAGGATGGATTTAATAAAATTAGGTGGTATAAATTAAATATATAGGATAGTAATATAATAATTACATTTCTATAAATATAATATATTACTTCTTTTCCTACAATTTTCACACATTAAAATAGTTATAATGTCATTCATGGATGTGTGGAATACATCCACCTAGATGTGATGTGATTATTCATTTTTCAACACCACAACATAATAATGATATTTATATATATATATATGTTCACATAATTAAATATTAAGTCATTAATGATATAATTATCATAATAAAATGACAAATTTTTCATAGCTTCCTTCCATAATGATCATTAGAAATAATGAATGATACTCTTACATACGTACAACCTACTCCCTCTATGACTGTAATGTTGATTATTTTTTCATAACCATATTAAATGTTTGAATTTTAAAAAAAAATATTTTATTTAATAATATAATTCTTATTTAATGATTATTATTTTATAGAAGTTCAATTAATGGTCACATGTAATTTTTGTCACAATGTTTCTTATTTGAGACGTTTGTTAAGTTATACACCAATATTATATTATGAGGTGTATATAGTACCCATTTGAAATGTAATATCATGAATTTTATTATTCAAATTATATCATATGTTTAATTTTAATTTATTCTTTTATTGGAATTATGATTCAAATATTTCAAAGTGGTGTGAGACCCATTGAATTTTTAACGATTATTTTCCTCAATAATGTTTTTAATGATATTAAATGGTATTTATATTCATTGAAGTAAAAAACATTTATTTTTTCATATCCCCTATAGGGGAAATTCTCTATTAATACTATCTAATTTATTTCTCTGGGTGTATTATGATTTTTCAATGATGTTTTAATAAACTTGTTCTTTTTTACACTAGTTAATCTTTTTTTCAAATAGATTATTATAAACCAAATTAATTTTAATGGACTAAAAATGTTTCAAATATATTTTTTATGGAACCAACATTTTTTATGGGATAATCACGTTTCAAAGAGATTTTAATTTTAGCCATTTATTTTTCAGGGGTTAATCATGTTCCAAACAGATTGTTATGGAATTTATTTCAATGTCATGGATTAGTCGTGTTTCAATGAAATTATAAAACCATTTAATTTTCATGGATTAATCTATTTTTATATATATTGTCAAAAAAACAATTTTTTCCCATGGGTTAATCACGTTTTTAAATGAATATTGGTTTTGGATTTTATTTTTTGAGTAAATGATAGAATTTAAGTTTTATAATTTTGTGATGGTACATGGAAATTTGAATTCTGGTTGAATAATAATGTAATGATAAGTGGATACATAATAAAACAATGATGGGTGGGTCAGTGATATCCCCCCAACACATTTAGTATATAATTAGACCACGTGGTTATTCCATTAGTATGATTGAATGTAGGAGTGAATTGAAAATGATGTCCTAAGTGTGTGCATGTTTTCCTTATTCTTTCTATGATTTTATTATTGTTCTATTAATGGAGATTGATATCACATGGATATTTATTATTGATTTTAATAACTCATTCATTTTCCACATTTTCATATTTGATGATATTTTTATTTATGTTTATGAGTTCTTTTTGGACTTGCTGATGAACTTTTATTATGTCATCGTACCCTTATACACTCTTATTCACATTAATGACACACAACTGTAAATGATTATCATTACCCTTACTGAGAATCTGAGATCACACTTGTTAAGATTAATTTTCCCCATGTTTTAATGAATTAATTTGAATTATCTACTTTTATAAATGATTTCCCAAGGATGATGTTTATGACCAAATGTGAAATAATAAAATATGGGTTAAATGGGATTAATTCTCATTAAATGTCAAGGAAGTTGTTTTTGTATGAGTTATTCTTAATTATATATATTCAAAACCTAACAAGCCCTACAATATATATGTGATACTTTCACTAATATTGATATTTCAAGATTTAGATGAAAAATTTGGTTAACAATAATCAGCATCAAAGAAGGGAATGCAATGTTATGCATTTTTTCATAGGATCTAGGAGTGTGGATCCTTGGATATTATAGTTGGTATCCAATATTTGTATGGATAAAATTGTATATTGTGATATTTTAATGTGTGGTAAGATTAAGAGTTATGGATTCCATTATATGAATATATTCATATTGTTGGTCATTCATTCAATGTCATAGAAACACTATTTGAGTTTTTATGTAGTAAAAAATTGGGTTATCAAGGAAATTTTAAAAGACCTTTGATTAGGTTGAGGTATTTGAATCCCCTTGGTTAAAAATGTTGGGTTTTTTTATAGATGAATTATTTTTTAGGATTAATGAAAAAATAGAGGAAAACCCATATTCTTGGTGAAATTAAGTCACATATGGTGAGGTGGTAGGTCTTGCACCCATGACTGATGGAAAATAAGTGTTTCACACCAACTATTACCCTATGTGATATATTTATTAGTACATCAGTCTTATAGTTTAGGATAATTTTTCTTTCAGAAAATTTTGGGATTTAATTTGAGTAATAATGTTTTATTTATCTTCGAAAAATATATGATCAAATACTTATATTCAATGGGTTTTGAATGTAGATAGGAATCTTTTGAATAATTATAAGGGAATTTATTGATATAATGCTTTTGTTTTACCTTTTTTATTATAATAGAATTTTTGAGATTACATAAATTTAACTGTTTCATTCATTTTTGTGAATTATCTTACCATGTCCATACCATTTTGGTTTCTGTTAATATTTATTGACTTGAGGAATAGGCTATTATCTATATTATGGTTATGTGTATTTTGAAATTTGACATTAGCACTTGAGGTGTGAGAAAAACATCTTGAATACAAATCTCTTGGATAAAAAAATATATTGTGGTTAAATAATGAAATGTTTGATATATATATATATATAATTCTTTTTATCATTGAATGAATATGCATATATGGATAACATAAAATGAGGGGTGATTTATTTAGAAACATGGTTTAAATTAATTAAATTAAAAAATACACAAATCCTTATAAGGTATATTATTTGTCTTGGACCTCAGTATAATGATCATAATCATATAATTGTAATTACAATCACTATGATTAAATAAATGTGAAATATCGGAATAAAAATGGATATGATTAATTAGAGTACATGATTCATAATCACGATGGATATTGTTAATACAAATATATTTTATATTATTGTAATTAAAATATTAATAATAAAACAAGTAGAAAAAAATAATGAAAATGATGTTCCACTTTGTATTATATCTGTAATGAAAATATGAAGACATTGTAAGAAATGAGTAATAAAATAGAATAGTAAATTAAATAATGAATATCAAGATATTAAAAGGATATATAATTTAACATTAATACATTGGTAGTATATATCCCAGACTTAAGGAATCCATTTTTTATTCATAGAAGAATGATTTTCTTCTATTACCATGGAATCCCTCAATATGATTATCATAATTGCTCTTTCTTCTTATCCACATAGTCCCTTGATATGATGATAGAATTTTCTATATACCTAGATCCATTATCTCTGGATCCAATTTATTTTATTTTATGTATTCCTATCTATGTAATTCCCTAATGGTTACGATAATAAGATACATATTTACAAAAAAACTCATAAAGGGACAACATGACCAGGGTCACTTAGAAATAAAAATCTATAAAAAACTAAAATTTCTTAAAAAAAGATGTTCACGCTATAAAATATTCATATATATCACAATATTTTAAAATTAATATTAAATTAATTAGCTTTAAACACTTTTAATGACTTGATATTTATTATAATATTCTTAATGGTCATATTTTTCACCCCATAGTCATATTTCATTGAGTTTTTCGCAATGAATTAGACACCTAGAACATGAAATTTCATAATGATATGAAATACCTAAATGTATAAAATCATATTTATTTACACAATAATAGTTTGAAATGTTACATATGTTAGTAAATATACTACCCAATACGATTATAAACATAATTTAGTCGAATGGACTTCTTTAACAATTTTCATTATGATAAACTGGATAAGTATCTGTCTGATGGTATTGGTACTAGTATCAATCTAATTATGATGAACTTTTTATTATGATAGTAATGATTGAAATTATAACTTATTGAACAGATAAAGTGAGTCTGATTAATTAGAAACATTCTCATTATGAAAATCATAATGAAGAATACAAATTTTATAAATCGATATTGAAATCCAAAACTAATGTAATAGAATATTAGTATGTATAATTTCAAACACAATAAAATCCTTTCTTTGAAAGAACAAACCTCATGACATAAATAAAAACAAAATATCTTTGAAAAAGGAACAGTTAATTTCATTTCTGTAATTTTTATTTAGTTTTATTCTTCAAAATATGATGACAATGATGATGTTGAATATGATTAACCACAATTTAGGATAATATCTCCCCATAAATTTTATATTAATTTTTTATATAAATATCACCTAATTTTTAAAAACATGAATTAATTTATAAAAATATCACCTTTTATAATTTATCCCCCTACTATAAAATTCCCCCTTTATAATTTTCATGAATGAATGAGAGAAAATATTTAGTTTTCTTGAAAATTTTGATAAACAAAAAAACATAAAAAAAATATAATGATCCACCTTATTATCTATAAATATATATATATATAATATTCAACCAATAAAAATTCGAAAAAATATAGACCAATCACAATAATATGAATAATTAATTGATTCAAAAAAATAAATAAAATTTTTTATAAACAATTACAACAAGATTTCAAAAAAATTAAACATTTCATCATTACCATTTTCATAAAAGTCTTCATCCCCATGGACTATTTTCAATTCTGCTCCTATTTTGATAGCCCCTCATCTCATGTATGAATATTTTAAGACAATTAATGGTTTGATTTATCAAAAAGAAAATTTTTAATTCAAAAGATTTGAGTCTAATAATCTCCAATTTCATATATATATTTTTTATTTTCTATTAATTTAATTCCATTGTCTGATCAACATTTTCATCTATTATGTTCTCCAAAAACATAAATTGATATGTCATGTCTTTGAATAACTAATGGAATGATTGAGAAAATTCATTCCTAAGATTAGTTAGATCATAAAAATTCTCATCATGGAAGATGATATTTATTTCAACATTATGAGAACACTTCACCATTTTATTACATGATTTCTTATGATTATTAGATATTTCTTTGTAAATAATAAACTGAAAATCAAGATGAATAAAATTTGCTCTTTAATGTTTTATTTATTCTGATTTCTCATTGAAACATTCATGAATAAATTGAATTCATGATTAAATATTCTGAATGTATGGTATTTTTCCTTGAAGTCTTTTCAAATCACTAAAAATATTGTAAACTCCATTAAATGTAACAGTTCTGGATGATTCCTATTATTCTTTTTGTATATTTGGTGGTTTAATTCGCCTTTAACTAATACCAGCTTCAAAAATTTTATTCTCTCCATTAATTGAATCAAATTTCATGAAATTATTATCACCTTTGTTCTCAACTTCTTAAAAGTTAAAATGTTCCTTGTCATCCAAATATCCAGTGTTGGGATTATCATCAGCCTTAGACTTTTATTTATTATCATTGCCAACCATCTTAGAAAATTATTGTGCTTAATTATCTAATGAATATTCTTTAAAAATAATATTTTTTTCTTCGTTATCTCCCTTATATGGTAAGTCCAATTATTATTCTTCTAATGATTTTTTTTTTCGGATTGTGTTTTTTCATTTTTCACCTTCCTCTCCATTATCTTCTTCTAAATTATCATCCTCATGATCTTTTTTGTCGTCAACCACCTCTTCAAAAAATTATGCTTCTTCAAATAATTCTTTATATTATTCTTATACATATTTTTAATTTTATTACTTACCCTTCTGATCAACATCTACATTTAATTGCTTATCAAGGTCCTCTTTGATCTATCTAGAATTTCTCAAAACTCTCATTCTTATTCGATCACGTTCTAACAGATTTTCTTGAATAATTGGAACAAAATAATCTTCAACAACTATCCCATTCCCTTTATCAGGAACTAATAAAATTTAATCATGGAAAAAATAAGTTTTTTAATATGATAATTGAGTATCAAGATTAACCTGATCAATGTGACATGTTTGAATTACATTCCTAGATTATTTATTAACCCCTTTAAACAAATTCTAAAAAAATTGATCATATATCAATTTTATCTTTTATATTTTGTTTTTTTATTCATCTCAAATAATTTAAGAGACATTAATTCCTATGGCTATGGCCTCATTAGTGTGTATTAAAATTAACAGATCAACAGGTTTCCTATAAATTTTATTTTTTATTCATTTATCTATAACATAATCAGGAACATTTTTTTGTTATTTCTTCTTTAGTGGGGAAGAATGAAATTTAATTTTGTTATTCTTATAAATATTAATGACTTAAATTAATGTTTGACGTTCATAGGATGAATCACAGATCATCTAAACCAACATTTTAACCTTATTATCAAACACTAACTTAATTCATTTCATTATATCATCACCTGTGAATGAAATATTTTCTATCATTAGGGAAAAAAAATTGGATACTTTAAAACATTAAAACTTACCTCTATCATATTATTTAAGACAGTGGTAAAATTGATGATATTAAATTTTTAATTCTAGTCAATTTTTTTTCAGCTGTTAGAAGAACAATCTTTAGTGAGTCAATATTTCACATATTGACAAAATAATCGAATACAAACACATCTGAAACCATCATATTATTTCGACCCCATTTAGATGAAAAGAATATATTGTGGATCCATAGTGAAACAAAATGATTATCTTCTATCATTTGGAAAAAAATTCAAATTCTCTTGTAATTATCAAATAATGGATTTTTATTTTTATTCTACCAAAGGCACAAATATGATCCTAGAGTTTATTATATGGAAAATGTGATTCTACCATGGAAGATAATTACATAAAGTCTCAAATTTTGTTAAGTTAAATATTATACCACTTTACACACATTTAGAAGAAAATATTATTATTACCATCTTCAATAAAAAATTTAATAGTTGAATTTAAATCATGAAAAATATCTGGATAGAACAAGTCAAAATTCTTTTCAAATTTCTCAACACAAATGGACTCCCAATATTGAAATGAAATAATTTTCTTTAATTTATAATCATATATATCATATTAAAATAATTCTATCCTTATATCCATGAAAACATACCATTTTTTAAAATCTTATTTTGTGCCCATTGAAATGATAACGAAGTTAGTAAATTGGCGGAAAAGATTATTTATTAGACTATGTAACTAAAAAGGATCAACGAATTGGGATAAAATCATAGTAATCAACCAATATGGGATGTTAGGTTTCCCTCTTATATATTGGAACTCGGGATTTCAGTTGATAATAAAAATAAACCAATGGTTTAGAGTAGAACCATTCTAATATTATGGTTAATATTGAATAAAATAATGCTTTTATTGATTTTTAACTCTCGAGGTTTTAAAAAAATTCATATAATGGGATTAGAGAAAATTATAAGAAAAAAATTGAATTAAAGACAAATATAACTAAAAATATTAAAACAAGAATTAAAATAACAAATGTAAGGAGACAGTGTGAAATGTAAAATGATTGATATGAAACTTTTAGAGTGAATAAATTCATCAATATGAATGACATATTCTTCTTGGGGTTTTAAGATAGTATATTATGAAACTTTTAGTATGAAAATTATTTATAATATTTTCATTAAGAAATCAAATTATGATATTTTTAATCTAAAACATAAATAAAAAAAATTATTATGGTAAAACAAGTTCACAGATAAATTTTGAATATGAAAAATATTTAAGAAGATTTTTCAGAAATTTTTATAACTTTTTCTAAGTTGAATTATCCATTTGATAATTCTGATTCCAAAAAATTAATATTAAGATACGGTTATAGAAAACTCATATTGATGAATCCTATAGAACAAAAATTGAAAAATAAATGTTATTTTTAATAGAAATAAACATATGTACTCCCCCTTTGAGAAGAAGTAACATAATGTAAGGATGTGGGTAAAGAATAATTCTATATGAATGATTAGTTGACATTGATCATTCCTAAAATCAATTTCTTATATTGAAATCTATGTAAAAGATGATGTTTTTTTAAAATGTTATCTTGTTGGTCTTATGGTATGATGGATTGTAAAAATATGTCTCTTTTAAATGACTGGTCCTAAAGGAAATTGTGTCTTATATATATTTTCTTATAATTTGTGTTATGTGATGAGTTTTTAATTAGTGAAGTGGATCTTGGAATATAAAAAAGTATTTTTTTTAAATCATGTTAAATTTAGTCAGTGTATACTAAATCCACAACCCATGCTAAAAACATAAAAATTATATATATTTGGCTAAATAATTGGATGCTTCTACTGAGTTTTTTTACAAGACCATGAAACTAAAGAGACTCCTAAGAAATGACAAGTTATGTACGTACTTTTCCTATCCATTTTACAACCACCATAGTGAGAATCCGGAAAAATTTTAATTCAAAAACATTTCCATAAGAATAAAAAATTACTAAATCTATATATACCTTAAGATGATGAAAATTAAAATTTCCATATTTTAAATGGGTTTAATTTGGATTTTCTTGATATCATTCACACATACATATAGAAAAAATTAAATCATGATGACTAGCATTTTGGTCATGTAAGCTTCTTATCATATCTCTAAAATCCTTTCGATTAAATGGCTTCCCAACCTAATCAAGATATAAAGTATTTGAGGTACTTATGGGAGAACATATACTTTGGTTATTTACATATCCATATTTTGTAAGTCTATATTTCAAATTCTTTTGTTGAGGTATAAAATTATCTTCTAGTATTTTTAAAATATTAAAAATAGAAAATATGTTAACCAACCCATTATACTCATCTCAAACTCATATTATATTATATCCACAAAGGATTCTATTAAGGATTGTTGAATTGATCTAAATATAATTTCATCATCATAGATTTTAATAGTAATAATATTTTTGATAAATTATTTTATAAAAAGTATTTTATATGTATCTCCCTTAACTAATGTTTTTTGTATGAAAAATCATTTCATACTATCAAAAGATGATCTTGGGGATTGAATAAGTACATATAATGATTTTACATGTTTCTAAATGTATTCAAGATGTTTTTGATATTAATTCCCATGGTTCATTTACATGAAATTCTTCCTGAATAGATTAGTTATAAAAAGAACACTTCACATTACTTTAAAATGATTGAAATTAAGAAATCCTTAAAACAATTTTAGAATACAAATAGATTCATGTCTAAATACCAGTGCATATGTTTATTCATATTATTAACCTTATTGTTAAATATAACCCCTAGCAATTTGTCCTGATTTATTTCTAACAATAATTCCATTTTCATCACATTTTTTTCAAATAACCTTTTTTCCTCCAATTATTAATGTTACATTAGGTCGTTAAATTAAATTACAGACTTTTTCCCTCTCAAATTCATTAAGTATATCTTGAATTGAATTAATCCAATATTCAAAACCTAAATACTCATTAGTATTCTTGGGTTAAAATTGGGATAATAAGGATAGATGAACAATTTCATTCCTTAACAAACCTATAGTCCTAACTAGTAGATAAACATAACCAATAACACTTCAACGAGGACGATTCCATAGTTACAAATAACCTATTGGGTTTTTAAAATTATGTTTTCTATAGTAGGTATAAAATATTTATGAGTAAGAACTTGTAAAAGTATTTCTAGATTTACATAGCAATGAAAATAACATTTGTTTTAAAAAAATATTGAAATTCTGTTTTTGAAATCCTATCCAAGGAATTTTGGAGAGGTTGTTTGAAAGAAAATGAATATGTTTCATCAAACATAACTCGAACTGTTTCCGCAAAAGTACAATAATTTTTATTTAATACTTAATAAACCATATTATTAGTGGAATAAGCTAATAATATACCTTCTACTAATTTTGGTTCAAATTTATGTTACATATCATTCATAGTCAGGAGGAATTCATTGAATCCATAAACCTTAAAGTAAGAAACAGTAGGTTTATACCTTCCCATGACTAATAATTGGTTTTATTAATAAACGTTTTAATTAAAACTCAATTTATAGTATATGAAGGATTACTAACTACTTCATCAAAAAAATTACAAATTGAGTATTAAATCATCACGATTCTTTTTATTTATTAAATAATTCAATTTTATCTTTCAACTACATAATTTTTCTAAGGATTTATTGGTGATAAAAAGTTTTTTTCGATATATTTAATAATAAAAAATGTTTCAAAATCAGAATTTACAAATTATCACCCCTGATCCATATGAATAGTTAAAAAGTGTAGGATTTTCTCATTTTAAACATTGCATAAAAATATTTAAAATAAAAAAAATTCTTTATATTTCATCAATACGAAATAATCCCATATATATATTTAGTGTAATAATGAACTATGAAATATAAATAGTATTTTCCATGAATACTTATAGTTTATATAGGACCAAATCGATCCATGTGAACTAACTATAAATATTTAGAAGTTGAGACTTCACTAATAGATTTAAACATTAATAATGTTTCTTATCATATTGACATGGGTCACCGACTTTTGAAAAATAAATCCCATATTATGGTATATCCATAGAAGACCTTTCTTAGCCAAGTTAGATATTCTTTTAAGGTCAAAATGTTCAAACATTTTATGTTGCAACCACGATTGATCATACATTAACCTTTTTCAAGGTATGTCCTATCTCCTAAGATCATCTATGTTATAATTGTTTACTTCCTCATACCAATTTTAAGAAAGTACAAATTCATCCTCGGAACTATGAACTAATCATTTATAGGTTCTAAGTATCACAAGTTAAAATTAATCACATAATTTACTTATTCTTATAAGGTTGTGCTCAATACCTTTAATAAAAAAACAATTGAAATTAAATCTTTATCAAGAAGAACAATATTAACTATATCGAAAATCTCACCATGATCACTATCTCCAAGTGTGACTATTCAACTTTTTTACCTTTATTATCTTCTAGATGAAATAGTTTTTACCAGACATATTCTTGAAACATACTATATCCATGTACCATGTTTTCATTTTGTTTGAAATGACTTCATTTTTCTAAAAAACAAAACAATAGACTTTCAGTATCAAAACCATCTTGGGTCCTAAATTTTCATAAAATAAAATTATAGGAATCCTCATTTTAAAAAAATAGGCTTTCTGAAAACCTACATATTGGAATATTTTTAATGAAAAATTATTTTTTTAATGGAAACGACTTTTACAATTAGAACAAAAAGGGGTATTTTGGGAACAAAGAAATTGCTACTAAGAATTAGTTTTTATAAGTATGAACCATTCTAATAAAATTACAATGAGGTTTCCATTCTTTATTCGTATTACCAAACATTATTTTTTAGTGGTAATGATTGAAATTTATTTTATCAAAAGGGAGATTTCAGAATTTTTTTAAACATTTATAATAGTTTATATTTTTATAAGTAATATTAGTTTATAAATGATATTTCTTGAAAATAACCTTATCTAAATCTTTTGAAATGGTTTATTTTTTTGAAATTAACCTTATCAAGATATTTTGAGAGGTATTTTATTTGTTTTAAAAACAAATTCATTGAATTTGCTTATCATGTTTTACATTAGCAGGACATTGTATTTTACATATTTTTATTTTTTATTTTTCATGAAATTAAGAATTTATGGAATCTTATTTGTAAGATGGAAGTGTATTATGTGAACAAGATACGGAAGATTCATTATCCAATGAATTATAATTTTTTCATCGGAATTCTTTGGACAAAAAGACATATTTTTATAGATCATTAACATTCATACCTTATCCATGAATCATTGATTTAAATTTGGTACATATGAAGAATGATATGTGTTCCCCTACCAATAAAATTTATTATATGAAGGTCACTAAGATGAATCAACTACATTATCACTCCATGTGTCAATAGCTTTCAGTAATTTCTTACCCTTGGATTTGTAATAATTTTTAGTATTCCTATATAAATTATTTTCTTTTTGATATTTTATATTCATTATAGGATAATATATTTGTATTTGTATATATTTCATTCCTCCATTATGAATAACATAAAATTTGGTGTCATATATATCCTTATTACCTTTCTTGTATGAGTATTGGAAAAAACATTATTGTACGTTATTTATTCAGCCTTATATTCATCTTTTCTAACTCATTATCATAATATTCAAAAACAATTAAATTTAAATATATAATATCTTTCTTAATTTATGAATACATAAAAAGATTTTTAGTAGATTATAGTTTCTAAAGTAAGGTAAATGTTTAAGTAAAGGAAAAACTACCATTAACCTATTTCTTTTTCTTAGAATCTCTTTTTAATATGACCTCATATTTCATAAGATTTCCAATAATGTCATCCCTGGTTGTGTTATTCAGCCTCATTGTCTAATCATCTTCATTCCTGTTTGATTCCCCCACATTAGCCATGATATCTATTATCTCATCCACAATAATGTCATCATCAATTCCTTTCTCACCAATAGATTATAAACACTTAATAATAGTCATGAATCTCTGATGAATCTTTGTTATAGATTCACCTTGTAATAGGTCAATGTCATGGTAGTATACTTTTAACAAAGATCTATGAATATCAACACCTTAAGATGTACAAAAATGTGTGATATAATGATTTTTTCAAAATATTGATATAAGCTTCACAAGAATAAACATGACTATAAATACTTCTTGTCTCAGAACATAATAAATTATTCCTTCATCTATATTTTAACAAATATTATTATTTCTCATTATGAGTACATGATGTTATATCCTTATTATTAATTTTACAATCTTTTGAGAGAATTACATAATTGTAAACTCTTTTGTTGATAAAAAAATATTTCATCACATCCCTCCATTACTCATAATAAGAACCATAAAAAATAAGAGTTATATAAGGATTGAAATTATTTATGGATCTGATATTAATTAATTTCATCATTAAAACAACTAAAAATAATTTTTTCCACAATCCATGATATTTCTATAAAATATTTTTAAAAAAATGTTCGCATGAAAATAATAGATATTGTCAATGGTAAATAAAGTAAAACCCTCAACAATTATATGAGCATCAGAATCCTCCATTGATTCCAATTATTGGATCAATATATCTATATTACTAATTTGTATCTTAATAATATTCTAATATGGATAACATACAAGGGGTAAATTATTGTTCTAAAAACATATCTGAAAAGAAGTAAATTAAACAACACAAAAATACTCTTAATGTATATTATCCTACATTTAACTAAGTCTAGTTATCATAATAATTGAATAATAGTTACAATTATTATGATTAAATCAATATTAAATATCATAATAACTATAGATTCAATTAATCAAAGTAAAAGATTAATAATCACGATGTATTGGTTTATTTAAAGTATATTGTTTATTGTAATAAGAATAGTATTTATAAAAAAATATAAACATGAATACGATGTTTCACTTTATATTATATATACAATGAAAATAAAAAAATCTGAGCAATAATTAATACAATATCATACACAAATAATTATGAATATCAAGGTACTAAAATATATCCCTTTTAACCGTAAATGAAAGGTAGTCCATAACCCACTATATGTCTTCTATTACATGGGAGGCCATTGGTATTATGAACAGAATGCCTCTTCATTATTATCCCTAAAATCCCTTGATATGGTGATTATATTCTCTATATTCCTAGATCTAGTATCCCTCAATATGATGGATTATATTCTCTGTATTCCGATCCCTAGAATCCATATATAATTTCATTGATCATGTGCATGATTATATATGAAATGTTTATAAATAGACAAACTTTCATCGATTATTTATAACAATAAAACTCGAAACAATTACAAATACAATGAAAAATTTATTGACGATATGATATATCCAGATCTCTCACAAAATGAGAAAATGAAATGTAAATTTAACAACATAAAACTCATTTATTGTCTTTGTATTTATTAGAATATTAAAAATGGTAATATTTTTCTCCCAACAATAATATTTATATGAGTTTGTTGCAACAACTTGGACACTTGAAACTTGGTAGCTCACAACATTTTTTTGTAATAGAATGCATGATATCATATTAGTTTACACTATTAATGCGTAAAAAAGTTCCCAACATTAGAAACAAGTCTTTTGAAAGTGATTTAAAAAATAATTCATTTTGATGGACTTCCTTACCAATTTTCATTAGGATAACATTACTGGGTATCCAGTTAATTTTATTAGCACATGTATCTTTCTGATTGATATAAAGCTTTCATTATGAAAATCATGAAAGAAATTCAAACCTCTAGTAATAATAAAGGATATTCTTTATAATCAGACACATGATCCTTACTATATCCATAATAAGGAATATAAATTTTATACTCGTAATGCTTACCAGTTTATTCTAAGTATGAAAAAATATTCTTCTACCAAAACATTATAAAACACATTGGATATAAATAGTTAGTGAAAAATGTTTTTAATAAAGTTTTTATGATTTCAAAAACTAAAGGAATTGAAATGTAATAAGTATAATTTTTTACTCAACATTATATTCACTTCTAATGTGACAGTATTTCATTATGTTTTAAGTTTATATGGTGAAATAAATCCTACAGTATTATGAAAAGGACTGTGAAACATAATTTTATCAAATTACAATATTTTATGATGATATAAATGACACATTAGAAACTTATTTGTTTTTGGTTTTTTATTTATTTCCTCTTAACCATGTTCTCTTTCACTATCTATTAGTCCTTGGGAATTATTTTCTCCAAGGAAATCAATATATTAAATTTCCACCATTTCTCTCACTATATAGAATGATTGTTATCCATAAATTATAGTGAAATATATAATTTACAATTTCCCATTCTTATAGGATTTTTTTTATCCCATTATATGTGGTGTGTTTCAATAATGGATTTCTAAAAATTTATATCCTTTGATAACCAAGTAGAATTTCAAGGTCGAAGTTCATTTTATGGGGTGTGGGATCTAACCTCCCAATTTTTATGAAATATATTCTTCAAAATTGTATCTAATACATTGATATATTGTGTTTAAAAAATAATCCTTTTATATGTCATTATATGAAATACTAATTTTATCTTTAATTTCTTCCAATATCATGTTTCTTTGATAACTTATTTTATAAAAAAGGTCAAGTCATACCAAACAACAATAAATTATTAATATTATTATTTAACATGATGGTTCTTAATTATCAAATATAATTTTAGGAATTAATGATATTGAATAATTTATGAGAATATATTTGAAATATTTTTATGTAATTAATTACTTCCAATTAATTATAAATGATCAATTGAATATAATGGATGAGCTTTTATGAAAAAAACAATTTTTATGACCAGATTATAGTATTATTTTATGAAAATAAATTAATCTATATTATAAAAATTTATTATAAGAATATATATGTTATAAATTATATAAAAATTTTTTCAACTGAAACAATATTTTTTATAAGAATAGATTAACAATAAATTTAATTTTAATCATTAAAAGCACACTTTTTTTAAAATGTAGTGTTTCTACATTTTAAAATAAGACATGTATTGAGAATAAATATTGACACTTTTATATATTTTAATTGTCTAAATAAAATAAAATCTTCAAGGACTTATATAAACACATACATTGGTTTAATATTTCTTCTTTTCCTGAGAAGTTTCATGTCTAGATGAATAGTGAAAAACATTTGATTTTACTTGAAAACTACTATTTCATATAAATAATTTATATTGTTAAATTTTATTTTTAACTAGTATTATAATGTATTTATTTTAATTTTACATATATTAATCAAATTTAGGTTATTATTATCAATTTTATATTTAATTTATATTTCAAAACATTCTAAAATTCAGAACATATTCACATTAGAAAACCCGCTTTGCGTTACCCATTTTTGGGGTTGATTTGAAATTAATTAAAGCCAATTAAGTTATTTGAATTTGGAAAAAAAGATTCCATATTTATAATTATAATAATTTATAATTTATAATAATTTCAAATGTCGATTTGACCAAAAATATTGGTTAATGTAATAAAAATTTATTAAAGAGATTAAGGTAAAAATTTTCTTACATAGTTGTTAAACATTAAGTTTAAGTGAAAATATAACCTGTATAAAGTACCAAAAATAAATTTATAGACATGATTACACCAAATATTTTATTTTATAGAAGTGTGATAATTTTTTTATTCATGTCATGTAATGTATATCTTTATAGATTGTTTACATTTTTTTGTATTTACATAAATTTCATTAATCCTACACTATAAAAATAAATCACTCCCACTACTAATTTAAAACTATCATGCCATTGTTTCTCACCCACCCACACCCATATAATCTCCCAACATCCCTCATATAATCATATATGGCTTAATGTTTCATGAAATCAAACCAAGGATGTTTTTTGGTGCATAAAAGAAGGGGATACCCGAAAAAATAGGAAATATTATTCCACAAGAACTTTTATTTTATTTATTTATCCAACATTTATATAATTTTTATAATGATTATATAATTACCTCAGTATATTAAATAAATTTATAATTTCTATATTAATGTTAATAACTACACCTTCACACATTCCATAAAATAAGACACGCAGTAATCCTTCATGTGTACGGAGGACTACCCCCTTGTGAACTGATGCCGTATGTTCTTCAATTACCACTGATCATGGTTTGGAATAATATGAAAAATAATGATTTGATATTATTTATTATATATTTACAAAATATTTATTCTTATTTAATTTTCATATAAAACATACCTTCAGGATTTCCACATTTTGGGAATAAGATAACATCATTTGTGGACGTGTGGACTACCCTCTCCTCAAGGTAATGTGAAAAATTCACACATTGCATGGAATGAATTAAGGATGGTTTTAATAAATATTTGTGATATAGATTATATCTATATTATATTCATGAAATAAATTTATTTATTTATGTACAATAGATCACATTATTTCTTTCCATTCCACGCACTATAAAGGTGATAATGCCGTTCATGGATGTGTGGACTATCACCTCCTCAAAGGGATGTGATTCCTCATTTTTCATCCCAAAATAATGATAAAGATATATATATATATATTTAAGTAAATAGTATTTTATTTCATATATACTTATAATCATTTAAAGATAAATATATCATACCCTCTTTACACAATGATCATTGGAAATGGGAATGTTACTCAAGCATATATATGGTCTACCGCTTCCATGACTATAATGTTTACTAATTTTTAAGAATAATCTTTAAAGATAATTTTTAAATGATTAATTGATTTATATATATTATTTTTATTCAATTATAATTATTCTCTAGATGTTTAAATAGTGACATCATTGATCATAGTGAACTTATCAAATATATTTTTGACAAAAAACAGAATATGATCAAAACATCTAACTTAAACATTATTGATTTTGTAATATTATATCTCATTTATATGTGAAATAAATTTAATATTAAACATGGAAATTTTTTGGACTAAATTAAATATTTAACACAAGTTTATTATTCCGGAATATAGAGGACAAGAATGAAATACCAAACTCAATATAAGTTATATTAATCTCACTTTTTTACATCAGTGATATGAATTTCATATACATCACTAATATATGTGGTGTATAAACTACCCACATTGATATATAATATCCTGAATTATTTTATATTAATTTTAATTAGATTTTTGGATTTATTATTATTTCCTTTTGGTTTTCGAATTCATATGTTACCATGGTTGTCACAACATTTCTATTATCATTTTTATTTATACAAAAATTAATCCATATTCATCAAAAAAAAAATTTGGCGTATATACTATACAAGAATGTATTGTATGAAAATTATAACATAATTTATTGGTATTTATATATCAATTTTATGATCAATATTTCATGGGGTTCAGTATTTCAAATTTACAAAATCATTCAATAATTTTTTCCCACAATCTTACTTGTTGAGATGTTCATTATGTTATACACCTATATTATTTAATGAGGTGTATAAACATATCCTTTGAAATGTTATATCATTAATATACTAATTCTTATAATATTCCATGTTTCATTTTAATTTATTATTATATAAGAATTTTGAATCAAACATATCAATGTAGTATGGTACACTTTTATTATTTAATTATTATATTCCTGAAATGTTATGTTAATGATATTTTAACAGTATTTCCATTCATCGACATAAAAAAACATTATTATTACTTATTCTAAAAATGGGATATTATGTACTAATACCATTAGTATAAGTTCTCTAGATTTATAATGATTATTTCAAAGACATTGTAATGATCCTCTTCCCTTTCCATGGGTTAATCTTCTTTCAATGAGATTATTATAGAACCTTATTATTTTCCACGGGTTACTCATGTTTCAAAGTGATTTTGTTGTAGGACCCCTTCTATTCTAGGATTTAATCATGTTATAAATAATGTTTTATTAAACCCATTTATAATTCTTTGTATAATCATGTCTATAATTTATTTTTATGATACTCAATTATTTTCCCCATGTTAATCATGTTTCAATGATATTATTGTGGAATTCATTTTTCATGGGTTAATCATGTCTGAAAGTTATTATTATAAAACCAGTTTCTTCTCCATGGTTTAATTGAAGTGTGAATGTAATAATGGTTGTTTCTATGTGTTTGTATGGAATGATTTTTTTGTTATAATTTTGAAATGGTATATAAAATTTGTTGGGTGGTTATGTAATAAAACAATAACTAGTGGTAATATGATAAACCAATGAAGGGTGGTTTTGTGATAGAAAAGCAATGGATTGGATGTAGAGTTTGACCGTGTGGTTATTCCATTTGTAGGATTGAATGTAAGAGTGAAGAGAAAATTAAATCCCAAGAAACTACATGACTTATTGAGGATTTCTATGATTATTTAATGTTTCCCATTATCAAAATTGAAATATAATGGATTTGGATTATTTATTCTCATAACTATTTCCTTTTCCATGTTTTCTTATTTGACTATCCAAGTATTTATTTGAATGATTTCATTTATATTTCATTCATGCACTTTGATTATGTCATCATTCCCTTATAAACTATTATTATAATTGAATACAACCAATTGTATGTGCTCATATTTAAACCTAATAGTAATATGAGATCATCCTACTTTGGTTTTTTTCCCCTCGTTTATAAGAATTATGTTGAATAATTTTTGTCTTTTAAGTATTTCTTAAAGATGTTATTGATGAAAAATGTGAAATAAAGAAATCAAGGTTAATTGCTAGAAATTATAATTTAAATTCCTGTGAATTGTTTATGTTGGAGTATTTCAAAATTGAATAAAACTCAAAACATAAATTTTCCATCAATAACTAAGTGATCCATGTTTCCCATTTAATATTGAGATGTTTTTATTAAACAATTATGTAAAATTTATCTAAATAAATGAGGGGAATATAATGTTATGGATTTTATATTAGGATATGGGTGTGTGAAATATAGTCTATAATACATAAAATTCTTTAAGGTTCTTTACTACAGAGTCTAGTGGACATATCTCTATTAACATTTAAGCTTATGAAAATTACTTTGTGGATTTTGGAACCAAATATCCCTAACCATAATAGGGTTTTGATAGAGCCATATAGAATATATGAAGATTATCTCATCATAAAGTATTGTAGTTCATTTGATATTCAATTTGGGATCATCAAGTGTGAACCACAATAACTCACTATTATCAAGTTAATGGAACATGACTAGTTACATTGGGTGAAGTATAAAAAATTTGCTTCTGAGAAATTCAATTTCCACCCTTTTGACAATCATACAAATTTATATTTCCCCCATATTCACCACTCAAACATACACTTGGTAGGAAATATTATCCTAAAAATATCATATTTCCCACCATATTAGTTTCTTATAATATATACCTATAAACCATATCAATATATTTAGTGAGATTTAGAATATATACAAGGGATCAGATATCAAGAGTCCAGTATTTCAGGATTTTTGAACCTTCATATTATCATTCAACACCACCTATGGAACCAAATGAACCAACTCCACAAAATAGTTCGTGTACTTTATTACTAAATAATATTTTTTATTTAAAGATGGGGACTCTATAGTATTCATCAAAATCAAATATTTCTTGAATAAATGGTGATATAAAATTGTCTTGATGCCTTTTCATGCCAATCTGACATGCTGATTCATCAGAATCATAGAATTTTTCTACATATTTCTTGGAAACTCAAATTTAATCATCTTCTAAATCACCTTAATAAATTTAGTTTTCTCCATGAAATCAAATATCTTATTTATTTTTTCCATTCTAATCCCTCACATATTTAGGGACAATGGTACCATTAAAATATAGTGAGTTCTAGTACAAGAACTCAAAAAAGTCAAACATTATCTCATACAGATCCTATTTACGCTTCAACAACTTGGTTCAGAATAATTGGTGCATTCTGGTCCATACCATGAAATTCCCCTATGAAATTATCTATAATATTGTGATCAAGTGGATTATTCCATAGAAAAGATTATCCCATTTCACCCTATTGGGGAACTGATGAAATATATAAAATATGACTGTTTTTGTCAACAAAAAATAGAAAACAAATATCATAAAATTGGAAAAAATATCTTTGTACCATTGTATGATTCTAAAAAAATATTTAATTAAAAAAACAACACATGAGACACATATCCCAACATTCCACTGATTTGTAGGCTCATTACAATAAGATCATTCTAGAAACTCACTACAAATGAACTCTAATGTCTCAATAATCTTATTGAATTTATTTTAACTACCCAAAATTGATCATTAGCATGATCTAATTCTAAAATTTACATGACCTGATCTATAAAACTCATCCATCAAGGCTTTAAAATAAAACTACGATATGACCCTTTAGTAGATCCCAATCCCCATTAGTTGGTGAAAATACCTTGAAAATCTAAATATCAACATGAGGGATTAATTTTCCCAACATAAAAAAATATTAAAGTCATTAAAAAGTTGATGATTAAAAAAATAAATATTCAATAAACAATGAAATAAACAATAATAGAAATAAAACCAATGGTGGCAAGAAAAAAATCTCATGAACATTTCTAGGGTAATTTATAATAAATGAAAAGATAAACTACCAAAAAATAATCAATTTGGTATATTGAAAGCAACCCGCTATCTCACCAATAACTACACATACTTTGGTGAAAAAAACACCAGACCTCACGTTGGAACCTGTCCCTTTATTGTATAACAAAACAATTTCCACACACCCTAAAGGGGTTTTTTTGGGTTTTTGATAAGAATTATCCTTATTATCCCACTTAGTAATTCCATAACTTGTCTTTTTAAAACAACCACAAATTGGTCAATTTATGAGAACCATGAAATGATAAATAGATTTTCCATTCATTTAAAAAGAACAAAATAACAACTCATTCTCGTAAAATATTTCAAACAGTTTCCAATTATTATTACTTAAAATGGGATTTAAATAAACAAATAAATTATTTAAATCCATGAATATTATATAACATGAAATACTAAACAATTGAATACCAAAAATAATGGAGATCAATCTAGGCTAACATAGCTCAGGGATAGAATGTCATCTCATTACATAGTAATAAATCAAGTCAAGTGAACAATATATAAGTCCATTGAAAAATAAGGCATAGTGATTGAATGATTACTTAATGAGTGAACCCCATAAAATTTTAAATATTAATGTTCATAGGAACCATTTCATAGGGAATAGACTAATATCCCATGATTGATCTTCCCATGGAAAAATGTAAATGGCCAAGTACTAAACCCCATTCAGGGTTCCCAAGGATCCCATGTGCTGCATAAGTCAAATCAACTCAAGTGTGCAATCAAATTTCACAAACATTTTCCAAAAAATATAATTTCAGTAAAAAAATAATATTAAATATAAATAGAAAAACCATTTCACTATTCATGATGATAACACACTTTTACCAAAATAGGTGGCAACCCAAAATTTCATCTCTAACCAAATTATGCATACACATCAAACAATTCATGGATCATGATAATTAAAATTTAAAACTAATTAAAATAACTAGGTGATTTCGTGTTTCTTAAAAAATTATAGAGATAAAACCACATACCTAAATCATTATTCTCACATATATCTGTTGACACAAGAAAACGTGTCTCCAAAATTTTCAATATGCATCAATACATGATCCAAAATTATATCTTGTTTCTCAATCATCGATTTTGTAGGACGTAGGGCCTGAACGGAGTTAAATATTAGGAGTTGTGGGCATATGAAGTTGGGCTGGAAAAGTGGTTCGTGAAGCCCATTCATGAAGCTCCCTCTGCGATTGTGGATCGCCAATGTGGAGAAAGTAGGAATGATGCTCCACAAACCCCTTTTACATTTGCAAACCGCCACCAAGAAAGGAGGCGGGACGGCTCCACGATCCCCTTTGATGTTCATGAACTGCCGCAAAGCAAAGAGGCGGGATGACTCTGCGAACCCTTTGACGTTCACGATCCGCCACTGTGGGAGCTCGGTCTTCACACCGAGCGGGATCTGCTTCGCGGCTCTTCTACCCTATAAATAACGAGCTCAACCCCCATCTCCAGATGGTCACTCCACCCCTTGGGTGGCCGATCTCCCAGTTTGCGGAGCTCATCTTTCCTTTGCGAAGAGGCTCCACGAGCCCATGCTCCACAAGCATCTTCCTTCTCAAACCTGTTCTGTGAGTCCACGCTATGCGAGCAGCTTCCTTCAGGATGCTCCTTCTTGATTCCATGATCCGTGAGTATCTTCCAACACAATGCTGCTCCGCGAGCCCATGCTCCTCGAGTATATGCTCAGTGAGTCCATGCCCTGTGAGTCCATGCTCTGTGAGTCCATGCTCTATGAGACCCCATTTTCCATGATCCCCTTTCCTCCATGAAGCTACTTCGTGAAGACCTATCATATCTGAGGCTCCTACCTTTGTTCTATCTAGTCCATACGACAGGAGGCTGCACCCCCGTACCCCCACTATGGTTCACTGCTAGTCCCTTCACTACCATCACTGACCCCCATGAAAAATAAAGAGTCACACCATGAACTTTTCAGGCCGCGACGTCGGGATTTTCCATTGCTCCCTTATGCGCACCCACCTTCCCCCATGGAATAGAATGATTTGACATACACCTATGCACACCATGAAACACCTTGAGTTGACGTATTCCACTTAATTCATTCCCCATTTCGTGAGTTGTGTTTCTCATCATAAATTCCTTGAGTACATTGAGTCGAATCATTCCTCAAATAACTCATCCAAGCACCATCACTCGGCTCATATGCCAGGTTGAACAAGAAAGGGTCATCCTGGCGTAATCCCCATTCACCATTTCCACTCCATAGAGGCACTCAGGTGGCTTCCTTGCATAAGCCCCATCCACCATTGTCAGTCCATAATGACACACATGCAATTACCTTGTGTAAGCCTCATTCACCATTGTCGCTCCATAGAGGCACTCGAAAAACTTCCTTGCGTAAGCACTATTCACCATTGCTGCTCTATAGTGGCCCATGGGAAACTTCCTCGCATAAACCCAATTCACCATTGCCTCTCTGAGTGCCACTAGGGTAGTTTCCTTGCGTAAGCCCCGTCCACCATTGCCGCTCTATACCAGCACCCGGGTAGCTTCCTTGAATAAGTCCCATTCACCATTGCAGCTCAATAGTGGCACCCGAGTAGCTTCATTGGGTAATCCGCATTCACCATTTTCGATCCATAGCGGCACCAGAGCAGCTTCCTTGTGAAATCCCCATCCACTATTACCGCTCCATAGAGGCACCCAGGCATCTTCCTTGTATAAGCCCCATGCACCATTGTCACTCCATAGAGGCACCCGGGTAGCTTCTTTGCGTAAGCCCCGTTCACCACCCATCATGGACACACCATTGTGTTGTGATTGTCAGGCCCTTTCTGCCTCTTTTTTCTCAAATCGAGCATGACTCCCATGGGCTTTGATTAGTAAGAATTTACCATTACATCCTCTATGAGAGTCCTAGGGTGTAATCCCCACACCACATGAAATATGAGATCTTTGATCCCTGCCAAGACAAGGTACATTGGAAGCCTCCTTGAGGTTCAAGTCCACCATACATTGGTCACTCTGATCTCCTTTATGCCACTTCCCACCACTCGAACTACACAGACTTTGATCCTTTCCAAGGCATGGTTTGTAGGAAGCCTTCACGAGGTTCATTCCCACCATCTATCTAGGCCACAGGTCCACCTCCACGTTAGTTCACCGTCCCCCATCCCATAGTAATTATACAGTTTTTATCCTTGTCTCCTAGATAAGGTACATAGGAAGCCTCCTGGAGTTTTGACCCCATCCAGGGGTAAGCCGTTGTGACCCTATTCAGTGGTAAACCATTGACGTCCCTAACCAGCAGTAAGCCACTGTGACACTATCCAGAGGTAAGACGCTAAAACACTCGATTGGCAGTAAGCCATCATCAGATGAATAACATGGACTTTGATTCCCTACCACGAGGATATGTAGGAATCCTCTTTGAGGCCCAATCCGAAAATCAACTTCATTTCATTGATGCTCCATCCCATTCACTATCCACTTCACTCAACATTCCACCATCCATCCTGATTCTTACCCCGGGCCACCACATCCTGATGGGATCATGCCACCCCATTCCCCATTCCCCTTAATAGCTGTCAGGAATCTAACTGCTTTTTAGCCCCAACATCAGTGTTCCCTCTAGAGGTTGAACCCATCTGATCCACTCTAATCAGTGTTATGATCAGTCTGATCCATCACTAATGGACGTTAAACATTCGTCACACCCTGTGTTAAACATTGTAAGATGATAGAAAACACTGATACATTCCTATGGCCTATAATTCCATGCATTATATGTAGGATGCATCAGGATTATGTTCCCTATAGAAGCTCTATAATAAGGGAATGAAATGAAGACGTTCTAGTGTTCTAGTGTCCAGACACACCAGTGATGTTCAATGTGACTACTCCCTTAACATAAGGTTACTGCTCTAACTGGACACTTTGTATTTTCCCTAAATAAGCAGTGTAATCAACTAGTGTCCATAAAGATATGGTTCTAGTAAAAGTTTCACGAACAACTTCTAAAGTCTATAAGGGGGGCCCAGACTAGGTGACGACTTCAGAGGAGGAATCCACGGAAGGAAGAACTTACCTCCCACCACCCAATTTCGATCAAGGAGCTAACGTTCCTGAACAAAGAATGTATATCACCCACCTTTGGAAAGTGGGAATGTGGGGAAACAAACATCGCCATTGTCCCCCCCACCCAACAAGACTGGCGCACGCACCCTAACCAAAGCATTGAAAACAATATCACAATAGGATCCACACACAAGAAGGAAGATTAATTATACAAATATTGAGGGGGGGCCCTAAAAATGATTCTCATAACATAGTATTGATTTTATATAAGAAAATGGATGGTGGAAAACATAGATAAACACATACCCTTCTTATCTCAGACCATACCAAAACCAATATGAGATCCAATCTCTATGTGGTGTTAAAATAATGTATATTTAAGAAATAATGAGGGAAACATAAAATAATCATTACTATTGACCAAAATATTATATAAATACTACTACATTCATGAAAAATTTATGAAAGGTATGAAAAATGATAAAAAACTACCAAAACAATAACAATCAAACAAATAAATATCAAAACACCAAATGGAAAATATCTACGGAACACATAACTCCAAGGTAAAGCCTCAGTATGCTAATTAGTCAAATTATTTTCAATAGAGACCGATTATTTGTTTAATAAAGGGTTTTGGTGGATTAAAATTACTAAAACAACATTAAATTTACATCTTATCCAGAGACTATTTGAATTCTAGTGGACACTGAACTCAGGTAGTTTCTACAAGATTATCTACCGATGTGCTAGTGGGGGCCCACCAATTGGGCAAGGAATAAAGATAGTGTGCATGTAGCATGGGGTTCCCATCTATATGGATGAAAAGAACCCACTAGCTAGATATTGGCCTTCTTTAGACCCGAAACAAGTCATTAAATCCATTAAACTACGTTAATACGCCTTTGAAACCTAATATTCAAAAAATTAATCCTATTAAAAATATGATAAGGGTATACCTAAATGAGGATGTTATAGGTAGTTGTTAGCATCTATAGATCATGTAGAATAATCATGGAATAATATAAATTTTTCTTATGAGGTATGGTAGATACATGTTTTTTCAATAAAAAAGACCATATAGACGTCTTTTTTCCTTATATTTTGATATTTAGGAAATTTATAGTTTAGTGACTAAAAGTTTGGAGTTGCAATTTATGATACTTTTATTTCTATTTTTGTGTGTGTGGATAACACAATTATAGAATATGTCTATTTTACTTTGTAATTATATGATTTAATTTTTTGATAAGTGTTTCTTAAATTATTTTCACACCCTTTATTGTGGTTTGAATTCCATTTATGTAATAACTAAATAATTCGTTCTACAATAGGTTATTGATAATTGATAAAATATCTAAATTTTTTAAGATGTATTTTTTTATATTATATAGTTAGTTTTATTAACTATTTTAATATTGATTATTGATATAAATTACTAATGATGTTTTTGTTTCCAATTTTTAAGATTTTTACTAGTAATATTTGTGTTTTTATAACATTATGGATCATAATATTTAATTTTATGGGGACCTTGATGAGTATTATGAGTATAATAATTTTAATAATTTATACACAGATGATTAAAATGAGTATGTATGTTTAGTAGGTGAGCCAAATACTCTATTGGATGATACAATTGTTGAAATTATTTATAATGTATTTTAAAATATTAATGAATATGGAGAGCGTTCTGGGAGCTAGGGTTCCTGAATGGCGATGACCGCCATTGGCGGTGATGACCTCTAAAGAGATCCCTCCTCCATTAGTGGAGGAGAGATTTCCGTAGTCCTCAAGTGGTCTTCGATTTCTACCTCTCTTAAAACCTGACCTATTGCCTTCATTCCCTGAAATCATTCTCTCCACCAATGTTCATGTGTTACATGAAGGGATTCCACAGCTCTCGGTCATGGCTCGGGAGTTTAATGATGCTTTGTCCCTGCTGAATCTGATGCTGACTACACACTTCAAGCAACGATGCCCATCTGTGGATTTTTTTGATCGATTCATCTTTGGTTCGTGGAAGCCTTAGGATCGCGCCACTGTGGGTCTTCTGGATTCAAAAAAATATAATGGTTTGCTTTGCATCGGAGGATGACTTGATAATGGCCTGGTCCTCTACCCCCGAACCTATGATGGCTATCGTTTCCTGCTCTTCCGATGGCCATATGATCATTATCTAAAGTGAGACTCGTCGACTATGGCAATCTGGGTAAGGTTTCCTGAATTACCACTTCCATTTCAAAATCCTTCCATCATCCGCATGCTGTGTAATATTGTTGGTCGTTACTTATGTTCGGACTGTAGAACTAGGGTTTTTTGCCATCAGATTTCAACGAGATTTTTTTAAAGTTTACCTTTTGAAACTGCCGGTTGATTTGATATTCATTTCTATAAGTGAGGAATTAAGGTGCAAGCATAATGTTGTCTTTTAGTTCTGGTTTGATTACTGCTCTCGGTGTCTTAATGTCAGGAATTTGAGGGAGGATTGTAGAGTTAGGAAGGTGGTCTCGCAAGTAGCATTGGTCCCAAAGGTTGCAAAGATTGTGGCTTTACAATCTCAGGAAAGGGAACAGAACCTAGGTAATGGAGTCCGGACAGGAACATGCCCTATGAGTACAAGTACTTTGGATGGCACGCGCAGGGGGGAACTGAAGGCGTCTATGAACCCGATGGTTGATGAGGTGTTTTCAAGTCTTAGAAATGATATGTGGATGCCCACTGCAGGAGGTATGAGCAGTGATGTGAAGCAGACAGTCCAGCCTGGTTGGGTGGGCAGTGGCCAAGTGCTGGTTTCAGCGGGGGTAAGGAGGCAGTGGATAAACATGTTGTGTCTGTGCAGGCAGAGGCTACTGCGGAGGAAGGTGATGGTTGGGTGAGGGCCTCTCTTCGGCTGAAGACTCCTCATGTGAAGCAGGTGGATAGTTTTGAAGAAATCAACAGATTTTTTGGTCTGGCGAATAAAGAAATAGAGGTGGGTCAGGATCAATCCACTCCTGATTTTGTTCCTGGCCGGTTATCTGCTGAAGCTCATGAGTCGCATGGCAGTGAGGAGATAGGTCTGGGTCTGACCTGTGCTCAGAATGGCAGTATCAATGGAAAGGTACAAGGGTAGGGACCCCTTTATTGTGTTGAAGATCAGGATCATGGGGAAATATGTCATGCTGGTGATGATTCTTCAAGGACTGAAAATGGAAACATGCAGGTTATGTTTCACTCCTAGGATGTTGTATCTAGTGATGGTCTCTTGCAGGCCGAGGTTCTTGGTGATCTCAGGACTATGGTTCAACCACAATGCTTATAACTGCTTGACCCTAATAGTCATCTGGAGCAAGAGCAAGGTTTGAATAATGGTCATCAGATGCTGTGTTTACCTCGGTAATGGGGGACATGTCCGACAGTGAGAAGGAGAATGATGGCAGAGACCGAACCTCGTTTAGTGATGTTGTTTAGTATGGGAAGAAGGAGATGGAAGGGAGTGTGGGTATTATGACCCCCCCCCCAAAAGAAGGCAGAGGAAAGACTAATCATCAATTCCAAGTCTGATGTCTACCCGGTCTTTTTTGAACAAATATAAAGGAATGAATTATTCTAAGGTGTTTTTAAAATTGGAGAATTTAAATCATAGACGGAAGTATGTGACGATTATGAAGAAATATGAAAGTTTGGAATGGGAGTCGGAAACTGCGGATGAGGCATTTGACCACGGAGCTGGTGATGGGTACGAAGATGGGTATGGTTTCTAACTTGTATTTGTATGCTCTTGTTTTCAATGTTTCCCTGCTGAACTTTTCCTTTTATTTTAATAAACGGTTAGGGACTTTGTCTCTGGCTGAGCTTTTCTGGTATTTTAAAATAATAATGATAGAAAATCATGAGGTAAAAGTGGTGTTAGATTTAGTCTCATAGTTTTGTGCACTATATCTTATAGTATTTAGATGACATGTAATGCCTTGTGGAGATAAAGGGTTGATCAAATTCATGTGAAATGTATTTGATATGGTTTTTTTTATTAAAATAGAAAAAATTTAGGCTCTTATTTTTTACACTTAAGGGTATATCTAAAAATTGATGGTATATCATGGCTTTGGTAAAGAGAAATAAATGGTTATCTTGAGAGTAATTTCATGTTCTATTTCTCAGAATGTCTGATCAATGAAACTAATAACTAGTAAGGATTGAGAGTTAATGTTTCTAATAGAAGGGAGTATATCTATTCTTGATTGTGCCTATATTTTAATAGACAAGTTATATTTTTCTATAACCTCAAAAGGTTATGAGACTTATACATTTCATTAATTTGAGAGTGGGATTAAGATAGATATTTTCTCAATGGTTTTTCTAGTTTTCTCACCCATTTTTAAGAAAATAGTGAATTTTAATCAAATTGTAGAGAAGGATATTTTGGAATATAATTGGTATTTATTGGTTGAATCTTGATCTAAGACCAGAAATATTATTATAGAGATAAATTTCCAAGGGAAAGTGATTGATCAATTTATTGGGGAAAACATTGTCGTCCCCTTCATCCAAATTCAATGATCCATTAGAGTGTTACCATTTTATACTAATGGTACATACTCTATTTTATGTTCCCTGTGAGATAAGTCAGTGAAACTCTTATCAAAATGAAATAAATATTCCCTTGTTTTTCGAAGGGATATAACATGTTTGGAGGCTAAGATTTATCTTCTGTATAAGTAATTAAGATATGGTTTTGTACTCCATTGTATAGAACTAATCATTTCTCATTTGAGAGGTTTGATCTCAGATTTAGATTGTGTTCTCCAGGATATGTGTTGTGAAGCATTATAATAAAATGGAGTAACATGAAATAATGAAATTATTGAGTTTTAAGGTATCATTAAATGTTTATTATTGACAGGGAACAGATTGATAGTCATGAGAGGGTCATATATAGATATAGGAATGATGATTCATATCTCTACCATGGTCTCTGTCCTTTTTAATTATATTTTGTCTCATTCTTTAATATATACTCTCCTGGTTTTTTATTTGTATTTGACTATTGTGTTTCCATCTAAATTTCTGTCTAGAAATTACCCAATTGAAAGAAGAGAGTAACATAGGAGTATATTTTGGGATTATGTTATTTATACTATTATATATAAAAATATTTTTGATATATTAATTCTATATATGAAATTATATCATGTGATTATTAAAATAAATGATTGTTCATGTTTTAGGTATGTATTGACTGTGAAAAAATACATGTGATGTTCCTTATATATTTTGAAGAATCATATTTTTTATAGTGTATTGTAATATATTTCTCACACATATGTTTAGGAAATTAGTTAAAATATGAGGATTATCTCCCTAGTATATTGTATGGTTATTATATTTGTTGACATAATCTTTAGTGTTGATTTACCTCTTATTAAAGATCGATAATAATATGAGTTCTATATCTATTTTGATGGTTTTATTATATAGTGGGAGGTGGATCTCTAAACTGAATTGGTATTAGTATCCAGGATTATCATAAAAACTACATTCTGTAAGGATCAAGCTAATTATATATAGTTAAATAATGTTTTATATGATTTTGAATTTAAATTATTCTTATGGTTCGGTTTTTTTCTATGGGTTTATCTAGTAATTTTTTCTAATAATGTTTGTGGGAGTAAGGGATTCGATATTTACTATCACACATTAAAATATGATAGAATAAAGAATAAATATATTTTCTCATATTTGTGATTTATTCAATCAATTAAGAGGAGCTTGATGTTTTTTAATGTTAAATAACCAATTATATTATCATCTATTTTTATTGTCATCATAATACATTTCTAATATTTCCATTCGGATTTGGTAGGAAAATTTTGTGTTCATAGTGATTTTTTGGGGTGATAAATTCCCTTGTTGGGTTTTAGAAACTAATAAACTAAATTATTTAGGTTCCTTTTGGATTATTTATATTAATGATGTATTGATATACTCATCATATTGTAATAAACATGAGTAGTATTTATCTATTACCATAGATACTTTATGAGAAAATAATTTATGTGATATGAAATAAAAGGTTAATTTTTTTAATCAATTATTAAATCTTTTTGGCAATGTATCATTTTATATTTAAATATCTTCAAACCATATGAATGTTCCTACTATGATATCATAGGATACATAATATAAAATTTCTAACATCCAATATTTCTTAGACCCTGGGGGTTATTATCCTGAATTTATTGAGGAATTTTCATACCAAGAATATTTGGTAATGGTATTGATAAGGGAGAGAGTGATGTTTTAGATGGATGATAAATATGTGGTTTCATAACAAGATACAATTAATTGATTGAAATTATCTCTTATTCTTCAACTACTATATCTAGGGAAAGGTTTCTAGGGTCATTTGACTCCTCAAATATATGTTTTGGGTGTGTATTTATGTATGGTGGAAGATTATGGGAATCTGGTTTTCAGTAGAATAGGACACTGATAGAAATTTAAACTAGTCATGATCTTTTGTTTCATATAGTTGTTCAAGAACATAAAATTCAGTAGAATTATTTATTTTATCATATGTTTGTGTTTTTTACCAACCAATTTTTTGAATTACATATTTTCTGAAAATGGGTTAAATCTTTGAAAGAAGTGATATATTCAGTATATTTATATTTTTTATTTTGAGATGATATACACTCTATGAAATGGAATTATGTTTTCTTATTTTTTATCAATTGACTAATGTTTTAAATTTATATATGATCACAAAGTCTTTGATTTTATGAGAAAATGGTTGAATTTTTTTCTATATATTATTATTCTTCATGGGAAACTCAATAAAATTAATTTTTAATGTGATGTATTGTTCACATACCAATTGGGAAATTATTTTTTAGAAATCATTGATTCTTATATAAAGTTAATCATTTAATATAATCCAAAAAAAAGATATCTAATATCATTGAAATTCTTATATTTCATATAATTTTATTTATGTTTTGTTTTCATGATGTTTTGGGTGAATGGGTTGTTCATGCATCCTTGTAATATATTTTCTATACTAAAATTTATTTAGAGTCAATTAAAATGGATCTGTATAAACCTTTATATAGAAGGTGATGTGAGCCACATTTACATTGGATGGAAGATGTTTGAGTAATATTATTCTACCCATGCATGATTCATGAATCTATACACTTTGAAAAAATTATCTATAAGTGATTCACAACTCATTAGTGTAATATTGTATCCATAAAAACATCCTCTTGAGTTGATGTTAGTGGTTCTGTCTTTGTTCATGTTTCACCAGGGTTGGGACACCATTCATTTAAAATATAGTGGGAGTCAAATAAATGTCTTTTATGTTTGTTTGAGACTTTTGATAGGACCATGGAGTTTATTTGTCTATTATAATTACCACGTAATAATATATATATATATATGGGTGTGTGGGCGTCATATTTTTTATCTGTATTAGTTCAAGAAATTTGAATTGTGTCATTAACATGTTCTTCAATGTGGTGATATAGAGTTTGAACTAGATGAATTTTACATGTAATTAGTACTCCATATTTTTATCATAGTGATAATATATTATTGTGTAAGGATAGGTAGATTATACACGTTCTGTGGTGACACAGTTATGTTCAATATGAGATATGAAAAAAATTCATAAATGAGGTATTGCTGGTTCAAATTATTAATGGATAGAACCAATTGAGGCTTATTAAATATGATAATTGATATGGTGGGAGGTTCTAGTGAATTCATGGGTTTTAGAAATATTTTGATTTAAATATTAAACTATATTAAATTTATTGAAATATATTTTGATATTATTTTGATGTTTTTCGTTGAACTAGAAGTGAAGGGTTATTATGAGGTAGACCCTTCTAGAAACAAAACATAGGTCACCAGGTAATTGATATTTGGGTATTGGGTTACTAATGAAACAATTATAGGTGAATGTAAATAAATTCTAGAAAACTTTTTGGTTAGTGGCTCGACCTAAGTACTCTGATAAACCATAGAGTTACCATTTCTATTCCTGAGGTACCTTGTGTATATTGGATTTAAAATTTTAAAAATGTAAATTCTATATTATTTTATTTATAAAGTGTTGAGTAAATGGATGGTTTACCAATTACAATGGCATTATATGATAAAAATTATACTCTATAATCTCTCATTTTCTCCCTTTAATTGGATGTAATAATTTTTCCTTTATTTAAAAATATAATATCATATTGTTGGTAGCAATAGCTTCATCTCTTTGAGTGCATTAAAAGAAAAACATATTTTTGGAATTAAACATGTGTATTTGTTATCATATTCTAATTCATTTATTTTACTTCCATTATTATGATCTTATTGATTCCATGTTTTTTAATAAGATGGTATCATTCTGTATTAGTTTAGATTATTCAATTAGTTTAATTTATGTGGAATTTTTTATTCTATTGTGGTTAAATATGTCATTGAATAAAAATTTTGAACTACTTATTGGATTAATTAATTTATTTAGAAAAATTATTCAATTAAAATTATTTAATATGATGTATAATAATCTATCATGATTAGTTAATTTAAAATTATATATAAGAAATGGGTTACATGGATGAATTTTGAGTAATTCATGTATTTAACTATAGATTAAGAGGGAAATAGAAAGAATAAATTTTTATTTTTTTAATCAGTAAGGATGGAATTAATTATGTCAATGTGATGTTTTCAATTAAGGTTTTCGTATTAAATTATTATGTTATGGTGATTTTCCATTGTATACATATATCCATTTGAAAATATAATTGTAGCATCCTTCCCATGTTTCCATTAAACAGTGCCCTGAGATAGTGGCTACACAAACTCAAATGCATCTCCCTAAATTCTATGGGCTATTGACTAGTAGTGAGGTCCCTAGGTGTTTCTATAAAGACATTATTCCCTTATATATAAAATTATACACAATGTTAAATGATATAAATAAAAGGGGGAATCATATATCAAAATAATACAGTGGTAGGAATAATATAATAATAGTAGTAATAATCCATGCATGAGAAGTAAACAAAAATCAAAAGATCAATATAAATAATAGATACAAAAATTATTATCATGAGGAAAATGTATTTAAAAAATATCAGTTCAGGGATAGGGGCAATCAAATTTATACTATATATAGGAAATACATTAAAAAAATATACTACTATAAGAATGTCGTGTGTAGGCTCAGTCCCCTACCCCATGATCCATACAAAATTCAGATATTAAATAAAAAATCAAAAGTTGCAGGATTCCCATTATTCAAACTAGAAATCATTAAATCTACCAGAGTACAAAAAGGTTCCAAATAAGGTTGTGATATATAATCCTAGTTGGTCAGCACCCATAGTGTTTTTTCCCATCCATTTAATGGAAAAAAATAAATGACGACATTCCATAATTGTAAAATCATGGGAATAAAAAAATAATAACAAATAACTTGGTATGGGTTCCTAAATGGACACCCAACGGATGCCATCATCTCTAGCCTAAAATAGATGTTATAAACGTGGTACCTATTCATGTTATAGTATGTATACATAGTCCATTGTAAAAATAAAAACTAAAACTGTCCAACCCCAAGAATGTGCTTTATCATGGAGGTAACATCTCCACATAATCATATTAGAATAATTTAAAATGAAAAAGAATCAACACATATATAATGATCAAACATTCAATCAATCTTTCAAATTGTAAAGTCTATTCCTGATCCTATTCATGGAGACCTATACAACTTCCCAACAGTCACTATGTGAAACAATAATTTAAAATATGTCATTGATTCCATCAAGGGAAACCCATAAAGCATCCCATGCATCACGCAAGACATGGTGAACCCTGAGTTCATACCAGGCATATCACAAAGGGGATCTGGTATCACTTGGGGCATGGCATAGCCATCCTGAAAATGGTTTTTTCCTCAGTTTTAATCATTGGGATTCTGTTTAACTCATGAGTATAAGTAAACCACTCATAGATCATGTACCATGAAAGACAATGTATCACTTATAATGCATTGAACAGATCCAATTGAGCATAGTGAGTCCATCCATGGAATCCATAAATCAGGACCCATGTTCTCTTACATCCTATAGAAAGTGATCCATGGTAAATAATCACAGATTAGAATATTTCATAACATTTATATATTCACATATTGGAAAAACATGGAAATAACTCATCCTACCGAACAAGAAAAATAATAAAATTCAATCCATTAGTCATTGAATAATGAATTAAGCATAAATGTGAGCTCAAGGATCTAATGTGAGTTCACTTGAAACATGAAATATGCATAATAAATGAAATAAAATCATAATCCCAAGGCATCATCATCACATAAAAGTTACGTAATGAAACATTTTATGATTAAATAAATTCAAAAACTTTTAAAATAAATTTAAATAGATTTTATGTTAGAATAATTTTAATGAATCCAAAATCAAGATTTATCATTAATATTAATGGTGTGAGGGAAAAAATATAAAGGGCTAATTTTATAGCCAACCATTTATCTTAGCGCTAATTTTAAATAACCACATTTAAGTAGGATGCTTATCACACATGGTGACATGACCATTAAAGGAAATGGAAAACATCCATTAATGGATCGCACACCCAAATGGTAGGCCAATGACAAGTAAACATCCCATAGGTGGATTTAGTCATAAAGAGTAGTCACATACGACATGTAAACCCATTTTAATTAATTTATTAATATTGTATAAATTTCCACCGAGAGGGTTCGGAGCATAGCACAATGGTGAATAACATGAAAAATGAAAAAAAAGGAATGATACTAGACCATCTACATTGACATAGTATCACTCCTCTTATCCAATATAAATCCTTGATTCAGTCTAAAATCGATGAAATAGAAGGATTTTCTGAACTCCATAAATATTTTGAAAATTCATCACACCAAAATGGCATAATTGAAGGAAGAGGAACCTTGATATTGAAGCGTGCAGAAGGAAGAGCTTATTGAGGGATTTTTGTGGCTTATAATGGTAAATTATTATTACATCGGTGGAAGGATATATCACAAAACATAGTAAAAGGGTGGAGGTAGCTCTATTTGAGGGAAGGGAGGGGAAAACCACTAGAAAAATGGCGTGTGGAAGCATAAGAGGTTTAAAATCATTGAAGAGGAGTAGGATGTCAATTTTACCCCAAAAAACACTCTACATGGTTCAGCTGCATGGTTTCCAAACAATGTTTCAACCACCTCCCATTCATTTCTACTAAGGGTCACATCACATGATTAGGAGAATTGTTTTACTAACCATGCACAAAACCTGTAAAATCTCTTTATTCAAAACTAGAAGTTGGACGGATGGTCGTGAACCTTGAGTCGCATGGTTTAAAACAAACCATGTGGCCTATTTGTTCCTGATGTCTGCTAAAACACATTATAGAGAATCTTCATGGGTGGGGTGGCATGGTTTTCTCTAACTATGTGACCCAATATTCCTCTTCTATTTTGAGGCTGAAGGCATCAAATGAGCCCCAAATGCATAAGATACCTCCACTAACCATTTATGAATCACTATAAGGGACTTCTTAATGAATTTAATACCAAAATTAATAGTTTGTATCATTGGGAATGTTCAGTATGTTACATTAATGATTATTAATGAATTGTTTTTATTTAAATAATTGGATTAATGAGTGGTTTGATATTCATTAGCTACTGTAATAATGGTATTTTTTCTAAAAATACATGTGTAAAGAGTCTGAAATCACCTTGTGAACTATAAGTATTCACAATGTTTTTTGATGATTTTTATTACTAATGTCTTGGTAGTTAAAATAATTATTTATTAATGGAAAATAAATTCCAAAGGAATTATATGATAAATAATGCAGGGAATGATTACATAATAATAATTATAAGGAGAATTTGGATAATGTGGTTCAAATATTTATTTTTATATGAAATAATAATGAAGGAAACAATTTATTAATTCAAAAAAATAAGTTTGGAATTAATTATGACATCATGGGATTTTTCAAAGTGAGAAAGTCATTCATTTTGGATTACTAAGGGGTGAATATTTATATTGTGTTCTCAAAATGATGTAGTATTTGAAAATTTATTTTACAGTTGTCACATATAGGGACCATCTATTTTGGTTTTGACATTTAGAATTCATAATATATGTCATGAGTTTGGCTAGTATATATGTTAATTCCATGATTTTATGATAGAATTTTTTTTTGGAAAGTGAATATTATAATCCATGTGTTTATACATGATATTGAAGATTGATATTGATTATTATATAGAAATTGGAAAAGTATTTATAATATTATATAAATGTCTTAATTCATGTCTAAAATATTAATTTGATACTAAAAATGATTTTCTCAATTCAATAAAAATTATTACACATTTTATTTTTCATCTTATTAAAATTCATGGTATAAATTTGGTTATAGTGGATTCTACTAATGATTTATTCCCACTCTCTGTATATACTAAACTAATTTTTACTCCAATTATATGAATGCTGCATTGGGTAAGTAAAACATGCTTTAGTATATTGAATTTGATTTCTATAGTCATTTTAATATTGTTTGGGTATAAAATTAGTGTCTTGTTATTGGGTTATTACAATGTTACATTATTTCCCTTTTATTTTTTATTTTTCAGGTATTAATACATGAGTTTTACATTAATTTTTTGATGAATGAATCATATAATCATGTTTTAGATAAAATATATAGTTTATTAAACATGAAAAATTAATATTATAGTAACTATTTTTTTGGGGTGGATATTCTGCTTATTTTGATAGAATAGACAATTAGATGGTAAATCATTGGCCATGGGATAAAACATTAACCTCAATTCTTATCACTATCAATTCGATATTCTGAAGTATATTTGATTATATGTTGAATTTTTCTCTTGAAAAAAAGTTTTCACAGGGAATGAAATATCATAATATCTCTCAGAAATTGAATATAATTCCACTTCTAAACATAGCATGTATTAAGGTTGATACCCACCACAATATAAATGGTTACCATTCGTGACATTTCGGAATTTTATATCTCTTTCATCACAAACATAACGACCAATTTAGTATATTAAATCATTCATTATAGGAAAACCTATGATAAAATGTAAAAAGAAAATCCCATCGAAAAGTGTTGATATTTAAAATATTCATTCATAAAAAGATCAATTAAAAGATTCCCTTGTTCTATAAATCTGGTTTCATGCTCTATTATTTTATGCCAACCAATTAAAAATAAAAAAAATACCCATACTTATCTATATTGATTGTATTCAAACAATAGAAATGGTTAAATAAGGCTATTAATTTATTCCAAATGTTATACCCACTAATTCCAACCTACTTTTTTCATCCTTTATGTTGTAATGTTCACAATAGAATACATAGAAATATAAATAAAATAAAATACTAATTTTTATGTTCGATAGGAAATTTGTATCACTATGATGAACCTTATCTCCATGAAAGGTGGTTCGATTATTCCACATTAAACTCTTTGGTGAATTCCAAAGATTGGGCCGAATCTCAATTTATATTTCATTATAGGTCTCGATTGGTTTCTATAACTATAGAAACAAGGTTTTGAGATTATTTAGGGGGAAAATTTCATCAACCAATAACCGGGTTATACAATTAATAGTCTGATAAGAGTAATTGTATAACTTTTATAAACCCTAAAACTCTATCAAAATATAACCAAATATTTAAAAATAACAAAAATAAATTCAAAACCCACAAAATTTTCTCCTCTTTTTTTGAAATTTATATCAAAATAACTCAAATACATCCCAAAAAAATTAGAATATATGGATAGTAATAAAAATAAAAATAAAAATAATAAAATATTTCATTATAATGCATTACATTAAATATATGATTCCGACAATGCTTCTTAAGACGCCGGATTTTGATTCAATTTCGAACATTAAAACAAATAATAGTTTAAAAAAATAATATATAACATAATAAAATAAATTAATGTTAATATAGATTGAAAAGGACTAAGAAATCATGGTTCACACCCATAATACCCTTATCTAAATTATAATTAAAACAATAAAATCACTACCAAAATTATTATTCAATCATTACTCGGTTACATTAGCCTTGATGTATGATGAACTTATCTCTTATCTATAATTTATTCCATGGTTTCATATTTAAAAAAATACAATTTCTCCCATGATAACTAGAATATTATAACTCAATACTATTCTCAGTATTCCATGTGGCCTAAATAAATTTATCATAACTAAAAATAGATAAAATAATTTAGGATATGGTCAATCATGGTGGGAATGATTTCACCCTTGCTAAATTTAATGTAATAGGAATTTATATTTATTCAATAAAAGGAATTACTTATTCATATAACTGACATATCGATAAAATTTAGAAATAATATTCATATAAAACTAAAAAATTTAAAAAACTAAAATAAAAACATAGAAACCAATAGAATCATGGAAAATATACATAACATAAAATTATTAAAAAATTACATAAACTATGTGATAAGTCATGATTATAAAAAAATATATAATTAAAGATGATGAAAAATAAGAGAGTGGATAGAGTGATCAGAGGATCCATGTATGTGGTATCCCAAAATATTTAAAATAAATTCCATAATAATATGATATACTCCATCTCAAAGTGGTAAGTAACAATAATTCTCATCTCACCACAAAAAAAAAACATATTTGTGACCATATATTATCAGAAATAAATTTGGATGCCCTCCCTTTACATATTCTATTGTATGAAATTATGAATTCCCATATGTTAATGCGAGCGAGGAATTAGACAAACCCATGTAGGATTCCCTCAACGACTATTAAGAATTATTCACATATTGAACAAAACATGCTAGTATATAAACTAATTGATAAAATGCATTCTTCGAAAAAAAATATTAAAATGGAAACAATGGATTCCATCAATCACATTTCAAATAATTATGATTAAAATATATTTTCAATTTAAAAAAAATATGTAATTAAAATCCGTATACACACCAATTTAATATTACAAAATATTTCTTTTCCATCGTGAGATAATTCAAAAGTATATGAATACTTTTTAAAAAAAATGTGATACTATAACTCAAAATATTTGATCAAACCCTTATAAAGAGATCCCATTAATTAGAAGTCAAATAATAACCAGGTGTTTCCATTAGATAGAGAAAATTATGAACAAATGGGTCTATTCAGAGTGAATTCTTGATTATCATTTAACTATTACAATAATTTACTATATTTATTCGTATAGATTGTACTATTTCATAGAAAAATAATTTAGAAAACATAATTTAAAATATATCATGTAAACACCCATGTATGTTCTGTCACATAAATATCCCCAAAATAGGCATAGCCAAAAAATATACTCTGTAAATAATAAAAAAACATCGCATTTATTCAAACAAAATCATAAAAAGTAATTAATGATGTGATTGGAATCCAAAATACATTTTATCCAAATCTAATCAAGTCCTCATAATTTATAAAATAATTTTAAACTCATATATAGAACTATTTTAAATCAATATAACATCATTTCATCTTCTATGTCATTGAAAATTAGACTTCAAAAATAAAATCTATAATTAATCAATCATTTATAACATTAAAATAATATAAATATATATTTTATGTCATTAAACACAAGATAAAAACCCCATAACACATATAATTCACAAATAATAAATAAACATTATCAAAAATACAATTTAAATGACTAAAATTATATTTATAGTTAATAAAAACAAAGATAAAATTAAAATTTATGAAAGAATATTATATGAAATGATACAATCTATAAATATAAGGACCCAGTATTAAAACATACATAATATTAAATTAAATAAATAATTCACCTTGAGGATCTTTTCAGGTTTAGAGTTTTAGAGAATTAAGACATAACAATTACATCTCAAAAGATTTACAAAGTATACGCTTCTTCACAGTTTCTATTTTTTTTACAAAACATGAACTCTAGAAAAAAAGAGTCATGTATATTTACAAGTTTAAGACAACATGAATTTTCATTGATCCCATCCTTAACGCTATTCCACATTATGTCCTGTGAAAAACATTTCAAAAACATGGCATGAGCATAAAAAACCCAGTAAGGGATACAAAAAGAAGGGAAACTGTTAGTTTTTCAAAACAAAAAGTAAGCCATGAATACATTAACATAAGTAATAATTTTCACCTTTATGAAGTAGTAAATACTCTTCACGGAATAAAAGATCATTACTTACCATTTTTGTAACCAAAAGATTACCATAATACCCATATAAAGAACACATAACATATAAAGGTAACATGGTATATAAACATACTTAAATAGAATAACCATATGGTCGACTTCCACACATATCACTAATTGTAATAGCCATACGGACGACTTACATACCCAATGCATTGGAGGTTATAACGTAACCACTCATCCTAGTACTCAAAACACCACCCGTCGTTTGGTTTATCATGTAACCACCCGTCAAATGTCCAAGTACCATTATAAAATCATAACACATACAACAAATTTTAATAAAAGAAAACATTTCCACATTTCAATCAAAATATATCACTAAAATATATTGAAATAAAAAATCCATTTTCAAAACCATTTTCAATACCAAAAATATATAAAAGAGTATATTGTATTTATTTTCTTTTAAAAATAGAACGGCTTGTTGAGGAAGCCAAAGATCAAATAATACATGTGGCTGCAGAAAAGGTCGTTGTCACCGCGTATGTTAAAAGAAACATTCTTTTTGTCATTTAGTGAAATTATTCATAGAAAAATAATCATTTTGAATAAAAGTAAATGTAAAAGGTTTTTATACACCGTATAAAAGAAATTTGTGTATAAATGATAATATGCCTCAATGAAGGGAGATTGAGATGAAGTCCATACCTCATGTCTGACTTGAGACGTTCGTTCTTTAATATCCTGAATAATAAACTAAAGTTAATTTATACTTGCTTAAGAACCTTTTTATGTTTATTATTCCTTTTATATCACTTATTACTATGTTATAAAGAGTATGTAATCATTTAAGTTAATAACGTTCCTTTTCTTGATTTTTGGTACTTGAGTCAAAAATGGACGTCTTATAATTACATCTTTTTCATGTGGTAAAAGGTTCATTATATCCAGAATGATATTGCTGATGTAGATTTCATATATATCATATATATCTAGTATATACATGTATTTATAATAGTACATAACATTTAGATCTAAGAAATGAAATGCACCGTTCATGGAGACGGTAAGTCGTACGTATGCATGATCACTAATTTCATTTCAATTTCTAATTTTAATGGAATTAAAACATAATGATACATAGGTATATTATATTTCCAGTATAATATAATATTTAATATCATTAACGTTATCCTTTATACATCCCACATAAGTCATTAAAGAGTCACATAACTTTGAGGGGGCGGTAGTCCGTACTTCCTCAATTTAGTTATCGTATTTACCCACTATGAAAACCATAATGGTGTGCTATAAATGGAATATAACGAAGAATAAAGAAAAAATAAACATAATATATATTATATTTAAATACATATCCATCATAATGGCCACCATGAGAGGCGGTTGGAGATAATCGAACAATCATTGTTTCGTGAGGCGTTGATTTTCCATCCACAGAAACATTATGTTCTTCATCCATTAGATAGAGGTCTGTGTTAGTGTAGTTCGAATACATATTATAAAAACATCATTGTATATTTAGGATACTTGTTTTATTACAAAATAAAGTAATAAAAAGAGTTTAAGGGTTGGATAAGTAAAATAATAGAAAACAATTTAAGAGAAACTATTACCTTTAATTTGGGTAACTCCCATTGGTTTGAACCAAAGGACTTCTTGAAGTGCCCTCTTCCTATGTTAAGGCTTATAAGTGGAGGATAGGGATGTAGGGAGTGTAATTGGGCAGAGTTTGTATGAGCCAAATGGTTTGAGATGTGTGGTTAATTGGTTAGAAGTGGTCTCCTTTTATAAGGGGGAGGAGGGGCTCTTTAGGAAGCTGTGAAAGTATTATTTTATAATATAATGATATTCAGTTTTTAATGTTCCAAAAATCATTAAAATTGAATATAAGATGATTCATGGTCGATAAAAAATCATCCAATTAGAATTGTACATGTTTTGGATAATATTTTAATCATTATAATCTTATTTGTTTAAATCATTTATTAATGAGGTAAATACTGCATAATTATTGTGACATAAATAATTTGGTTTTTTATATTTCTAAAAATTATAAAAAAAATAATAGCATGTAGGAAATATTTTTAAATTTACAATGAATATTTATAGTCAAAAATAGGATTATATAACACCATATAAAACTTAATTACTAAAAGATTTTGGTTAATGCCAATTTGTCTTCACCTTAAATTAATTAATATAAATTGTCATTATCACTCCCTTGTGGATTAATGGGGTCCGAAAATCGACCCAAAGATGCACATGGTCGTAAATGACTCAACTAAAAAGGTTTGGACAAGTGATAAGTTAATTTGAATTATTACAATATTATTTTTACCTTGAATTACTTTATTTACCTTTAACCACAGTTAATAAAAATCAAAAGTTACTATTCAAAAAAAATTATTTTCATCTTATTAAACCAAATTTTACTTCTTGATAACAACCATGTATGTAGGATTTTTGAAATTAAATTTACAGAAGTGGTAAAATTTCATTTAAATGGAAAAGTCAATTTTTTTAACCACCACTATGTGGTTTCACTATTTATAAAAAATGGATGTTTTTCAGAAAAATACCAAAAATTCATCCTAAGATATATTTGAAATTATGAATTCAAAAATGATGTCTATTTTTCCAAATTCAAAACATATAAGTGGAATTTACTAATTTTAAAATTAATTCCTGTTATCAAAACAAATTGTGTGTTTTTAAGAAACAATAACTATCAAAAAATTGTTACTCGTTTATGTCCAATTTCAATGTGAAATTAATTCCAATGACCAAGATCGGATTAAATGGTAAAAAAATATTTTAATTTCACTTTAAAAACAACTAAAAAGATAATCTAACCATATTAATTAATTATATTAAAAGGCACTTTTGATTTAAAATACAATATTTTTCATTATTCATTAAAAATGAACTTTATCCGAAAAATACCAAAAAAATTACCCAAAGTAAAATTTTATGTCCCCTGTCTAAAGAAGGATTTTATTTGGTCATTTTTAATATATTAAATTTAAAAATACTATATTTAATGAGGGTTATCCATTAAAAGGTGATAAATCGGCCTTTTAATTTAATTATTCTTAAAATACGATTCATTCTCATTTTACGCCTCAGACTTTTTATCGGATAATTTAAATATATTTAAAAATCATGTATAATCATATTTTAGTTAGTTTTGTTCATTCCTGAAAATAAAATGGCTAAGGGTTAACTACCATTTAAAATAATATTATTATATTCTGAGTGTGCAACGTAAGATTACAAAGAAACTCGTTGTTGCGTATCGGGTACACTATTGAACATAGCAATCCCTTTAAAGTAAAATTAATATTTAATTCTCAAATATTAATAAATATAAAATATGTCTTATTATTCATTTACCTGGGATGTTACATCCTTCCCCCCTTTTGGGAATTGTGTCCTCGCAATTTTTATTCACTTATCAAAATAAGTGGGGGTATTTATCCCTCATAGCATTTTAAGATTCCCACATTGCCTCTTCAACCATATGGTTATTCCACAAAACCAATACCTAGTAAATTACCTTATTCTGCAACACTTTATCTCTACATTCAATAATCTGGACTGTTTGTTCTTTATAAGAGATATTCTCTTCCAACTGAACTACCTCTGGGCTCAAAACATAAGATGGATCTGGCATATATTTTCTCAACATTGAAACATGAAAAACATTATGTACCTGGGATAAATTTTGAAGTAATGCCAATCTATATGCAACTGATCCAACATTCTCTAGAATTTCTTAAGGTCTAATGAACCTCGGACTCAACTTTCCCTTCTTACCAAAATGCATCATACTTTTCCATGGAGAAACTTTGAGAAAGACATGATCACCTTCCTCAAAAGAAAGATCCTTCCACCGGTTATCAGCATAACTTTTTTGCCTGCTCTGATCTCTTCTCATGTGCTTCTAAATCTATTGAACATTCTCTTCCATATCTTCTACCAATTCTGGTCCCATCAGCTTCCTTTCACCTACTTCATCCCAAAAAGATAGATATTGATAAATCTTTCCATATAAATCCTCAAAAAGAGAGCCATCTTTATACTGGAATGAAAACTGTTATTACATGAAAATTCAACCAAAGAAATATGTTGGTCCCAACATCCCTGGTAATCAATCGAACAATAACGTAACATAACTTCCAGGTTCTAAATTGTTCATTCTGAATGCCCATCTGATTGCGGATGAAAGGCTGTACGAAAATTTAATTCAGTACCCAACAACTTTTAAAGGCCTTTCCAAAAGTTAGAAGTAAACCTGGGATCATGATCAGATACAATGGAGATAGGAACTCCATGAAACCGGACTATATCTTTAACATACAACCGAGAAAGATTATATAGAGACAAAATATCTCTAATATAATGGAAATGAGTGGATTTAGTCAATCGATCAACTATAACACAGATTGAATTATTACCTTGAGATTTATTTGGTAATATCACAACAAAGACCTTGGGTATATTTTCCCATTTCTATTCTGGCACCAGTAAAGGATGAATCATTCCTTTCGGAAACTCTCACACTGCTTTAACTTGCGGAAAAGTATAACACATCATAGTAAAATCCAGAATATCTTTTTCCATTCCATCCAACCAGTAATACTCCTGAATATCTCTTTACATCTAAGTACTGACAGTATGAACTGAAAACGGGGAACTATGAGCTTCACATAACAACTCATTCTTCAACTATGAATAACAAGGCACACACAATATCTTTCCAAATCTCAAAACACAATCATTATCAATGTCAAATTTAGGAAACTTAACCTTCTGACTCAACTCTACCTTTTTCTGTAACTCACTATCTTCTTTCCGTGCTTGCTTTATTTTATTTGATAAAGATGATTTCAATAAAACCTGATACAAAATAGAAGAATTTCATGTACCCACAACTTCTATTCCAATTTTCATCAAATCAAAAACTAAAGGCTCTCATTCTAAACATATCATGTCTAATGAGACATTACTTTTTCGACTCAATTCATCGGCCACTTTATTTGCTTTTCTCGGATGGTAATGGATCGCGCAATAATAATCCTTGATTAGTTCCAACCATATCATCTGTCTCATGTTCAATTATTTTTAATTGAATATATACTTTAATCTTTTGTGGCCAGTATATATTCCACATTTCACTCCATACAAATGATGCCTCCAAATTTATAATGAAAAAAACAACAACTACTAATTCCAAATCATGTGTATGGTTATTTAACTCATGCAGTTTAAACTTTATTGAAGAATAAGAAATTACCTGATCATTCTGCATTAGTACACAACCCAGTCCTTTCAACAAAGCATCACTGTAGATAACAAAATCACCTTTTCTAGAAGGAAATGCCAAAACATTAGCATTCACCAATCTTATTTTCAATTTTTGAAAACAATCATCACATTATTTTGTCCAGATGAACTTAACACCTTTTTGAGTTAACTTAGTCATTAGACTAGATAAATGTGAAAAATTTTGAACAAAATTCTGGTAATAACCTTCCAAACCAAGAAAACTTCTGATATTGGTTATATTTATGGGTCTTGTCCATTTTTCAACAACTTTTGTTTTAGCAGGATCAATAGTTATGCCATTTTATTAAACAATGTGACCAAGGAATGAAATTTGTTGTATCCAAAAATCACACTTGCTGAATTTCCTATAAAGTTTATTTTTTTTAAGGTTTGCAAGACAACCCTTAAATGATTTTCATGTTCCTCGTTACATTTGGAATAAACCAAAATATCATCAATGAACACAACCACAAACATATCTATGAACTCATGGAAAATTCTATTCATAATATCCACGGATACAGTAGGTGAATTGGTTAACCCAAAAGGCATAACTACAAATTCATAATGGACATATCAAGTACGAAACATGGTCTTCAGAACGTCTTCTACCTCTACATTCAATTGATGTTACCCCGACCTCAAGTCAATCATCGAAAAATACTGAGCTCCCTGGAGATGATCAAACAAATCATTGCTATGAGGCAAAGGATACTTGTTCTTAATAGTTATGTTATTCAATTCTCTATAATCAATGAAAAGTTCCATTGAACCATCATTATTTTTAACAAACAAGATAGGATCACCCCATGGTGATGTTCTAGGTCGAATGAAACCTTTATGAAATAACTCATTTAATTGCTTATTTAACTCTAAAAGTTCAATTTGTGCCATTCAATAAGGGGGTTTTGAAATTCGCATAGCATCAGGAACTAATTCAATAGTAAATTTAACTTCTCGATCAGGTATTATACCCGGAAACTAATCAGGAAAAACATCAAGGTACTCATTTACCACTGGCACATCATTAATCTGAATGGTCCCTTTGTTTTCAACAATATGTGCAAGGTAACATTAATTTCTATCTTTTAAAATTTTTTCAACTTCCTAATATGTTATAAAAAACAATGGTTCATTCTTGTACACAAACTAAAAATATTTCTGAAAAGAAACCTATTTAGATCTACATTCAATCTTATCATGATTAACAGAATTCCATTCCATGCACAAAACAACATCAAACTCTACTAGAGGAAAAACAATAAGTTTGCAGGTAAATTATTTCCACACACAAGGACATGAATGTTCTTATATTTTCTTTTTGTCTCTACATTTACTCAAGGTGTTGTTACCGTATGTTATGGTTTCATATCATGATATGGAATTCCCAATTTACTAGAAAACTTCATATAAATGAAAGAGTGTGTAGACCCTGAATCAAACAACACACTGGCATAATATGAGCAAACAAACAGTGTACAGGAAACTACTTCGTTTGATGGCCCAACATCTGCTGAAGTAGTTTCAAAGGATTTAACCACGCCTTTCTGCTTATATTCTAGATGATTTCCCTCATTTGAGTTCTTCGCTGGACACTCATTTGCATAATGACCAATTTAATTAAACTTAAAACATCTTACCGATAGTTTTTCATTGCCTGCTTGATCATCTTCCTCACAGTTACAAGCAATATGACCAGACTTACCACAACAGAAGCACTCTCCAGACATCTATAATAATTCTCCAGGATGCTTTTTACCACACTTCTCACAAGTTAGATATTTAATTTTCATACCTCCAGGCTGCTTTAATGAACTCTTTCCCTTTACCTGCCAACTGTACCTTATATTCTGTTGTTTTTCAACAAACACTTGATCATCGGAAAACTACATTTCCACCTTATCTTCACATTGAATAAGTTTTTCATAACATTTGAACTCACGAGAGGCTAATGATATTTGATATCATGGCTTTAGTCCTGAGTAAAAATGGTTGATTTTAATATCAAGATCTCATGTGAAATTTGGAGCATACCTTGCCAGTCGAGTGATATTTTCTTCATAAACATCCACTGCGTCATCCTCCTGCCTCAATTCTAGGAATTGTTTTCCATACTAAGACAACCCACATTAGAAAAATATTTCACAAAAAACATACATTTTAATTAATCACAATCAAGAGAATCAATATCCTCACTATCCCTGATATTTTTCACCATCGAACACCACTGATCAGCTTCACCACCAAAACAGTTAAAAAAGAGACTAACCTTTTTTGTTCTAAACAACCCATGACATCAAAAATCTTCTCTAGTTCATTAATCCAACCTTCAGCTAGCACAGGGTCAGATGATCCTTTGAATGATGGGGGGTGTTACCTCATGAAATTATACACTACTGACATGTTCCTCTGTGGTTTATCAGGATGATCTTGTCCATGGATACCACCACCATTTATAGCATGATTCCAATGTACCATCACTACAACAAACTATTCAGTTCTGATCTTGACCATCTTAGGTTGCTGATTTGGAAGGTTATCTTCCTCCTGATGTCCTCCCAACATAATAGCCTTGTTTCCTCTGTGGAAAACCATTCTGAACATAGAAATATATTAGCTGAGGCAACATGGTAATCCTTAAATGCTATATAATTTCAATATTAACATAAATTACTTTATGGATATTGCTTTGACAAAACCCTAACTCCTATAGTTATCTAAACTGACCTCTAATACAAACTATAAGGACTTGTCCTTAAAACATACATAATATTGAATTACATGAATAATTCACATTGAGGATCTTTTCAGGTTTAGTGTTTTAGATAATTAGGACATAACTATTACATCTCAAAATATTTACAAAGTAGACGCTTCTACACAGTTTCTATTTTTTTACAAAAAATGAACTCTTGAAAAAAAGAGTCATGTCTATTTCCATTTTTAAGACAGCATGACTTTTCATTGATCCCATCCATGACCCTATTCCAAATTATGTCCTCTGAAAAACATTTCAAAAACATGGGATGAGCATAAAAACTCAGTAAGGGATACAAAAATAAGGGAAACCGTTAGTTTTTCAAAACAACATGTAAACCATGAATACTTTAACATAAGTAATACTTTTCACCTTTATGAAGTATTAAATACTCTTCACTGAATAAATTATCATTACATACCATTTTTGTAACCAAAATATTACCATAAAACCCATATAAAGAACACATAACATAAAAAGCTAACTTGGGACATATACATACTTAAATGAAATAACCATACTGTCAACTTCCACACATATCACTAAATAAAATAGCCATACGACCAACATCCATACCCAATGCATTAGAGGTTATAACATAGCCACCCGTCCTAATATTCACGGAACCACCTGTCATTTGGTTTATCATGTAACTACCCTTCAAATGTCCAAGTACCATTATATATCATAACACATACAACAAATATAAAGTAATGAAAACATTTCCACATTTCAATAAAAATATGTCACTTAAATATATTGACATAATAAATCCATTTTCAAAACCATTCTCAATACCAAAAATACATTAAAGAGCATATGGTATTTATTTTCATTTAAAAACAGTACGGATTGTTGAGGAAGCCAAAGATCAAATAATACTCACGGCGGCGGAAAAGGTCGTTGTCACCGTGTACGTTAAAAGAAACATTATTATTTTCATTTAGTAAAATGAATCGTAGAAAAAGAATCCTTTTGAATAAAAGTAAAAGTAACATGAGTTTATACATCATATAAAAGAATGTTTTGTATAAATGAAAATATGCCTCAATGAAAGGGGATTAAGACAAAGTCCCTTACCTCGTGTCCGACCTGAGCTATTCGTTCTTTAATATCCTGAATAATAAAGTAAAGTTAATTTCTAATTGCTTAAGAAACTTCATCAACTTTATTATTCCTTTTATATCACTTATTATCGTGTTATAAACATTATATAATCATTTATGTTAATAACGTTCATTTTGTCTATATTTGGTACGTGAGTAGAAAAAGGACTTCTTATAATTTCATGTTGTTCATGTGGTAAAAGGTTCATTATATCCAGAATGATATTCATGATGTAGATATCATATATATTATATATATCCAGTATATACATGTATTTGTAATATTACATTACATTTAGAGGTATGAAATGAAATTCACCATTCATGGAGAGAGTATGCCGTACCTACGCATGAACGCTACTTTCATTTCTATTTCTTATTTTAATGGAATTAAAACATAATGATACATAGGTATATTATAGTTCCAGTATAATATCATATATAATATCATTAAATCTATCCTTTATAAATCACATATAAGGCATTAACATGTCACATCACTTTGAGGGGGCGGTAGTCCGCACTTCCTCAAATGAGATTATCGTATTTACCCACTATGGAAACCATAAAGGCATGATATAAATGGAAAATACAGAATCATAAAGAAACAATAAACATAATATATATCATATTTAGATACAGTTCCATCATAATGGCCACCATGAGAGGCAATAGGATATAATCGAACAATCATCGTTTCGCGAGTCGTTGATTCTCCATCCACATAAACATTATGTTCTTCATCCATTATATGGAGGTGTGTGTACGTGTAGTGAGAATAAATTTTATAACAACATCCTAGTTTACTAAGGATACAGTTTTTGTTACAAAATAATGGAATACAAAGATTTTAGGTGTTGGAGAATTTAAATAAAAGAAAACAATTTAAGAGAAACTGTTACCTTTAATTTGGGTAACTCCCATTGGATTGAACCAAACGACTTCTTGAAGTGCCTTCGGATTACGTTAAGGCTTATAGGTGGAGTAGAGGTATGTAGGGAGTGTAATTGAGAAGATTTTAGACGAGCCAAATGTCTTGAGAGGTGTGAGGAATTTTTTAGAAGTGGTCTCCTTTTATAAGGGAGATGAGGGGCTCTTTAGGAAAGTGTGAATTTTTTTTATAATATAATGTTATTCAGTTTCTAATTGTCCAAAAATCATTAAAGTCAAAGATAAGATGATTCATGCTCGATATAAAATCATCCAATCAGAATTGGACATGTTTTTGATAATATTTTAAACATTATAATCTTATTTATTTAAATCATTTACTAATGAGGTAAATACTGCATCATTATTGTGTCATAAATAATTTAATTTATTATATGTATAAAAATTATAAAAAACATATTATCATGTAGTAAATAATTTTATATTCCCAAATAATATTTATAGTCTAAAATAGGACTTATATAACACCATATAAAATTTAATTACTATAAGATTTTTGTTAATGTCAATTTTGTCTTCACATTAAATTAATTAATCTAAATTGTCCTTAACACTCCCAAGTGGCTCAATGGGGTCCCAAAATCGACCCAAAGATGCCCATGGTCATAAATGATTCAACCAATAAGGTTTTGACAAGTGTTAAGGTAATTTTTAAATATTAAAATATTCTTTTTACCTTGAATTACCATATTTACCTTTAACCGCGGTTGATAAAAGTCAAAAGTTACTATTCAACAAAATTTATTTTCATCTTATTGAACAAAATATTACTTCTTGATAAAAATAATATGTGTCATAGTTTTGAAATTCAATTCACATAAGTGGTAAAATTTCATTTAAATGAAAAATTCAGTATTTTTAACTACCACTAAGTGGTATCACTATTCATCAAAAATTGATGTTTTTTAGAAAAATACCAAAAATTCAGCCTAAGCTATATTTGATATTCAGAATTCCAAAATGATTTCTATTTTTCAAAATTCAAAACATAGAAGTGGCATTAATTAATTTTAAAATTATTTCCCATTGTCAAAACGAATATCATGTTTTTAAGAAACAATAACTATCAAAATATTGACACTCATTCATGTCCAATTTCAAAGTAAAATTAATTCCAACGACCAAAGTTGGATTAAATAGTAAAAATATATTTTATTTTTAATTTAAAACCAACTAAAAAGATAATCTTACCATATAAATAAATTATATTAAAAGTAACTTTTGAATTAAAATAGAATATTTTTCACTATTCATTAAAAAATGAACATTATCAGAAAAATACCAAAAAATTATCCAAAGTAAAATTTGATGTCCCCAGTATAAAGAAGGATTTTATTTAGTCAATTATAATGTATTAAAGAGATCAAAACTATATTTAAACAGGGTTCATTATTAAATGTTGATAAATCTTCCTTTTAATGTAAATTATGTTTTAAATTAGATTCATTCACATTTTAAGCCTCTAACTTTTTATTGGATAATGTAAATACATTTAACAACCATGTATAATCATAGTATAGTATGTTTTGTTCATTACCTCCAATACAACGACAAGGAGTTAACTACCATTTAAAATAATAATATTTTATTATTATTGTGCAACGTAAGATTCCAAAGAAACTCGTTGTTGCGTATCGGGTACACTATCAAGCATAGTAACCCCTTTAAAGTTAAATTAATATTTAATTCACAAATATTAATAAATATTAAATGTGTCTTATTCTTCATTTACCTGGGATGTTATAATAAAACGCTATAAAAACTGAAATAATTATAAACATAATAAAGATATTATAGCAAATCAACACATATAGAATGATTTTTATACCTTAAGAACCAAAACCCCTGAACAAAGTCTACAAACCAAGGGAGATTAGCATAAAATATAAACAACAATAAGAGTACTAATTAAACTAAATATCATGTATATTTCAACAAGAATTAAAAAAAGGATAAAGGATAGATATAACTAGTTTATATTCACCTTGATAAACATTTTATGGTCACTTATAATGGCTCTCATTCAGGTAGCTGGACTACGTAATGAGCCCATGCATTATAAAAAATATACCAAAATCTATAAATATGCCAAACAAACTCTTGGATATTGATAGAATAAAATAAAGGAAATTTAAACACATTCTATTTAAATAATTGTTTTTCTCAAACTAATTATCATACCCATACAATAATATCTCAAATAACATTTTAATTTGAAAATACCCATAAAAAATCATAAACAAATCCACTCACCCACTAATTGACCCCTCCTAAATGATGGAAATATTATATCCTAGAAATTATAAAGCCCACAAGTAGCATAACATGTAATCCATGTGAATTATTATTACACTTAATCACATTCCTCTATATTCTAAGTGTATTTGTTTTGAATTTCCTTTTTTTACACTCAAGAGATTCAATCCTAACAACATATTATACATGTATCTTATAATTAAACTCTATAAATCCATATAATGTATAACTAATGTTAGTCCTAATATATATTCAAATTTAATTTCATACAATGATGAAAAAATATTAAGTATAAATTACCTCTCTTGGGATTATTAACATTATTATCATTTATTATAAATAAAAACATACATTAATTATTTATATTTTAAAAAATTTCTTAAATTTAATAATATCTGACATTTTTATATTCAAATTACATCATCATTAATGTATTTTGTATGTAGGTAAAATAATATTCATATGAATCAACACAACCAGATCATAATATGAGACAAATTAAATTTTCCATTGATTTATTGAATTAGGTGTTATAGTCAAAATATTTTACTCTAATATATTTCACTTACATCAATATATAACTCTTACAATATCATCATATATCCATAAATAAAACTATCACATCAACCCTCCCACTAAAATCAAATAATAAGTTACATTTGAATAATGACTTTAGATAGTGGTGATGTTTGGTTTCTTAAACCTTATATTCAAAATTTTATCTATCCAAAGTAGGTTTTTAGCACCTTTATATTTTATGAAATATTACTTTTCAAATAAATAAAAAAAAATTAATTTCTTTAAATACATGAAAATATAAATCGAAATGAACCAAAATATATTATACCATTATAACATAGGTGTTATGTTAAAGGAGTGAATAGTTACAACCAAATTTTAGAAACTATGTATTAATTTTTTTATAAATTTAATATATTTTTATTGGCATTCAATTTTTTCTAATGCCTATATACTTCAGAATTACATTTTCCATCAAAAATTGGGTTTTAATTCAGGTTTTGATAAAAGGATATAATTATTGTTTTTCAATTTTAGAAAACATATTTGAAAAAATGAAATCCTTTTTTGAACTATTCATTTCAATATTACATTATAGTCAATTTTTGACAATTTTCTAAATAGATATATTTTTCAATGAATACTCAATATAATAATTATTTTTAAAAACTATTTTTTAGTTTGAAAATTTTTAATTAAATTATAATATGTTGTTAATGGGAAAATTAGTGCATTAATATTAATAATAATCTAATTAGGTTAATTATAATTAATTTTATGTTTTATTTTCGTAGAAAATATTTTTATATATAAGAAAATATTATTATCTGGAAAACTACTTTTGGTCAAGTTTTGGGGGCTTAATATTAAATCCAATTATTCCAATAATATGAAATGAACTTTGTAATATTGTTTAAAAAATTTTAAGGATAATATTTTTTTATTTTTAATTAGGACAACATAATTTTTGGTCTTATATATTAGTATAAATAGTAACACAAATTACTAGGGTTAAGGGTAAAACATGTTTACCATATGTTAAACAAAGTGATAAGTGTATTTTATTCAATATAACAAATCTGAATTATATTATCTATATATATTTATACCTCATAATATTACATCTCATAATATTTATAAATTTATTATGATTTTTCCTTAAAATGATATTATTACATTTTAATTTGCTTAGGAAATTCCAAATAGATCCCCTCCCTCCTCCCCATATATAAAATAAAACCCGTCATTTCTCTTATTTACAACACTTTGAGGCATATTGCTTGACCAAACCATACCTAATTCACTTATACAATTACCTAGAGATTTATTATCTTATATTATACTCTTAAAAGACCATTCCAAGGGTCTTTAAGAAGATATCTAAAGGAGGCCTCCTAGTGAAGAGGTAATCATCCTACCGGAACACTTTAAATTTATTTCCTCTTCCACATCCAATAAATCTATGATATTACTCTAAAAAAATAACTTTTTATACTAAATTTACTTAAATTTTATTTTTATTTATAACCCCCACATATTCTACCTCTATTCCATGAAATGTGAAGTGAATGTATTGTCCGAGTGTTTTTGGGAACTACGACCTCCACATAAGGACGCAATTCCTATTAATTCACTATTTTTAAGATATGTGAATTATGATAGATTTAAATTATATATATTATAATTATTACAAATTTATAATAATCTATTTATATTTTGATATCTAAATTCTAAAGATTAAAATTGTTGAAAAATGATAATGTTGTTTATGTTTAACAGTGGACTAACATACCAACAATGCTATGTGATTATTTTTTCATTTTTTCACTACATAGATATTGATTTGGATAGATTTAATGAATTTATATTTTATATACATAATATAATAATAATCCTAAAAAGGAGATTTATTATTTAAATTTGTTTCAATCAACCTATGAAAAAGTGGAAACAACATCCACACATACGTATGACCTACCGTCTCTATGAACAATGTAATTAATTTTTATAAGAAAACATTTTATGTATTGTAAAACCCTGAGATTTAATGAAAATTATTATTTTAAAATTATTTTATTTCTTCTATTTTACGCTACACCACGATTAGATTATGCTTTACACCACAACGTATTAGATTCTATTATATGCAACACTATTCTTGGCTTTTGTTACACACAATTAAAAGTAACTTTAATAGAATTATTTTCATGTAACATTGACTATATATCTTTTTCAATTTCTAAAATAACTATGTTTTTATTATTTTATACGCAACACCAGAAGAAGATTGACCAAAATGTAACACTGACATGGCCTACATTGCACACAAGAGCGACCTTCCTTTATATCATGCGTTTTATGCATTACTGAGTTTCACTAAACAACAATATATTACTAAACTTTTATATAATATATCCATAATAAATACTATTAAAAAAAATTAATTATATTGTATGAACCTAGGTTTTGGGACTCTAATACTTTGAAAATTTTCTTGATGTCATTCCAGAGCAGGGCGTTCAGACTGCGTGCAATTCCAAGGTCCGGTGTACCCAGAATTAATTATATAAAAATTATAAGTGTTTTTATATTATGCACGCATGGTTAACTAATGAAAATGTGATATGACTTACAATGTTTATCATATCGGAAATCTAAGACTATGGTTGGGTCACTAATGTAGTGTTTACCCTAGGCGCGACAGAAAATGAGTCATCACTGGATATTCAGACCCCTCGCCCATTCGCGGTGTGTTAAATGGATAATTAAATTATCAAATTATTCATTTGATAGATAAACCCTGAATAAATCCTAAACGGTAACACGAATCTAAAATCTGAGTGCACGGTTGCGTCCAGAGCATGATGTATACCCTAGGCGAGGTGTAAAAGATGTGGGCGCAGGCGGAATCTGAGAGATGTCACCTAGGGGAAAACCCGTCTTTTTAAAATAAAAACTTAGTATTTTTTATGACTAGTGTTCCCCTTACAATAACTTTCAAACGAAGTTTAAATACCCGTAAATTTCAAGGAATTTTTTTCTCTTAATTTTCTTTGAATTTTACAAGAGCGCAGTTTCTGACGGTACCTGATTCCGAGGCCCAGTGTGCCCGGAATCATTTCCAAAGTTTGGCTCGGGTACATTCAGTGAACGAACGAGCGTGTTTTTCTAACGTTTGAACCAGTGCCCGGAATCGAATTCTGAGGGCACCGATGAAATCGCAGCGCCAGTATTTTCTTAGAAACGCCTCTTCCGGAGTTACGTTTGCTCGGGTGTGGTTTTTAATTTTTCGGGCTTAAAGTTAAGAAATAAAATAATTGTTCGATGAAATTTATTTTATTTCACTTAAGCCACTTGAAGCCACTTGAAAGCCACTTAAAATGAGTTGAAACAGATAGGGTACTATCCAAAAATATCCTACCCTCTTGGTAGGATATTTGCGAGGTGGTGCCCGCACGAGCCCTTCCGTTTATTTTCCGCTAAGTAACGCACCCGCGAAAACCCGTCATTATGAAAGTCAACTGACGTGTTTTCATAAATTCTTAACGCACCATTTAATTGGGCGGTTTATTTCATGAATTAAATGGGCAGTTTCTTTCGTTGAATTAATTCTACGAATTAATGGGTCGTTACTTACCTCTTATTCGTTTGTTAGCGTAATAATAAAATAATACCAACACGACATTTGGAGGATTACCCGTTGAGAGGTTTTTGACAGAGGTTCTTGTGCCTTCACCCTTATTTACGAAGAACGCGAAAAACGTGAAGAACGTGAAGAACGCGAAGAACGCGAAGAACACGAAGAACGCCGACCTCCGACGAAGAATGCCGAACACGTGGAAATCGACGATGTGACGTTGTGTGCCGTGATGCCGAGGTTTCCTCTCCCGTGACGTTCTTCTGCGACGTTCCTTCCTCCGCGAAAAAATCCTTCGATAATCCGTTGAGGTGAGGGTTTCGGTTTTATTTTATTTTTATTCCATTGTGGTTTTTAATTCAGAAGGATTTAATTATTTTTAATTAAAACTTTTTGTTCTTGAACCTCAGAGTTCGTCGATGCGACACCCTTCCGCGACGACGCGACGCCGGATACCACGACAACGCGACGATCCTCAAATCCGCGAAGAATCCGCGGCAACGACTTGATGAGGTAGGGATTTTGTTTTGGAAATGCCATTATTCCCGTGAACGTTTCATTAAATTATAGAACCAGATTCAAATGAACAATTTTAATTTATTAAAATTGTTGTTTCATGTGTTGAATTATTTTTCTCCTGTTGTTGTTATCTAATGCGGAGGGTGCGGGCCAAACGAACACGACCCGACAACCCTCCTCCGTTCTTCGTGGTTGTGCGGATTTGGCGGGTGATGACAAAATGTTACAAAAGGGCAATTTGTTGATCCCACAGTGAAGAACGGAACCCGGGAGGAACACCGGCGCAGACGGGAAGGAAAACGGACCACCGGAGCAACTCTGGTGGCCCGCGGAAGATTCCGGCGGCGCGGGTTGCCGGCGTGGCGGCACTGGCGGCCAGAGGCGGCGGCGCCCCGGTGCACCGCCGGACAAGACCGCTGCAGCTGAATCCGTGGTGGCGGCGGCCAACGGACCCGCGGCCGCGTGGGTATAGCTCGCCCGCACGGTACGCGGCTGAAGCCGCGTCCGTTGCTCCAGCGCGGCCCCAACGCGGGGCCACGACATCTCCAAACCGCGGGGGCAGCGCCCCGCGACACTCAGGCACTCGGCCGAGCCGAGCCAGGCCGGGCCGACCGGCCAGGCCGCGCCCTGGCAAGACCGGACCGGGTCGGACCGGGTCGGGTCGACCCGGTTCGGCCAACCCGGGGGGGGCGGCCCAGGCCCGGACCCCCCGTCTTCGGACCATTTTCGATCAAATGCCCGTAACATGAACTACGCGCCTCCAAACGACACTCCGTCAGCGGCAACACGGTCCTTGGATCGAGACGGTCATTTTGGTATATCACACTCAAGTATTCTGAATACTTTGAGTACGGCCGGGTTGGTTCGTACACGAAACCAACCGGGCCTTCGGAGTGGAAACGCTCATATCTTGAGCTACGGACGTTTGATTGATGTGCCGTCAGTTTTGTTGAATTCCTATAAGTAAGAACGATCTATTGGCATACTCCACCCAAGGTTTGGACGCAGGTGGAGTACGGTTGGGTTGGTTTTGCCTTAAAAAACCAACCGGGCCCCTGGGACGAAAAAGCCAATAACTCTCAGACCGGGCGTCCGATTGACGCGCCGTCTGCGACGTTGAGTTCCTATTGACGATATGGAACTTTTGGATACGTCAACCTCGGAATTTGTGTCAGTTGATGTATCATACTCTCGACTCGTGGATCGGACCCTCCCGAACGAGCTTGTTGTGTGCGGGAACCCTAGAGATGGCTGCGACTGCTACTTCGACAGCGACGACTGTGCAGAGATCCTCAGTGGACTACAGCGACGACTGTGCAGAGATCCTCAGTGGACTGCAGCGACAACTGTGCAGAGATCCTCAGTGGACTGCGACGAAGACTGTGCAGAGATCCTCAGTGGACTGCGACGACTACAACACTCAGCCATCCTATGTGGATCAGTGCTACAGGTCCTGTGTGGGCCCGATCTTGTGTGGGTCCGATCCTGTGTGGGTCAGCGCTCAGTGGTTCTATGTGAGCCAGCGCCTACAGGTCCTGTGTGGGCCCGATCCTGTGTGGGTCATTGCGGGGGTTAGTTATCTATCGATCCTTTGTGGGTTCAAGGACTTAGATGGATCAGTGATCATCTTTATCATCATCCGAAGAAGTATACCTGTGTGAGCTGAATCTTATGTGTTACTCTCCTTTGTGGATTGTGTTGAGCTATCCTGTGTTGATTTACTGTTTACTCTCCTTTGTGGATTGTGTTGAGCTATCCTACGTGGATTACTGTTTACTCTCCTTTGTGGATTGTGTTGTGCTATCCTGTGTGGGTATTGTTTTTTCTTTTCTGTGTGGACTGGGTTGTGCTTGGGCTCGGACGTTGGAGCCGAACGAGAATTGATGACTTAGGTATATGTATGGGCATATACCTAAGCAGTGTCGGTTGTTACTTCGTGATTGTATATTTCCTTTGTGGATTATCCTTTGTGGATTTCGGGATACCTTCGGGGGTCTCAGGGTCCCTACTGAGTAGCGTATACTCACCCCTGCACGGGCTATGCCCGCACTTCGTGGTGTTGGTTGCAGAAGAAGGGCAGTGCTGATCGAGGTGGAGGCGTGCGGAGCAGGACGGTACCTGGAGGTGGACCACTGGGCGGGACGTACTAGGAGCGGACGGCTGGGTCAAGGAGCTGTGAAGGCTATCTGTACCCACCCTTCAGGTGGGACCTTCAGAGGACGGCTCGATGCTACGGCTTTTTCTTTCAGTAGTTGTTTTCCCCTTTCAGTTGTACTTTACAGTTGGGCTTGTATTTCTGGACCCTTTTACTTTCCGCACAGCTTGTTACAGTTTTTACTTAGTGTTTACTTTTCTGCTTGCTTACTCTGTGGTTCTTGTTTACTTTTCAAAGGAAATTCCTTCCCCTTTTCCGGGATTTACGCCTTGGTGCTATTCGCCAGCCCTTGGCCTATGGAAGGCGGGCTTGGGGTAGTCACGGCACGGGCCCCGAGGACGGGTCGTGAAAAATTGGTATCATAGGTGGTCGGTTATACCGCAAACTCTGATCTTTCTTCTATGTGAAGCAATAGTGTTTAGCGTATTGGGTGTGGTTATCAGTCTTGGGAGTCTAGTGTTGGTGCGGCGGCCGACGTATCCGTACACGAGGACCCTGACTTCTAATTTCTGACTTCATGCATGAAAACATTGATTGCATGTGTGTTTCATGTTTTCTTTGTGATTACTTGTGTCAGCTCACTAGGTATACTTTTCTGACCGTGGCGCAATTGTTTCATTTTCATGATGGCCCCACGATGGCAGCCAGCTAGGGTTCCGAGAGTAGAGCACGACGACAGCCCGCCGAGCGACGAGGCCTCGGTACAGGGCCCGTTGACAGCAGAGGCACCGACGGTACCTTTACCCGCCGAGCCCCCGATGCTTCCAGCACCGACCGCTGACGATGCACATCGCCTCGAAGCTCTGTACGAGTTCTAGTGCCAGCGACCACCCAGGTTTCGTGGGGAGATGGACCCCCAGGCAGCTGAAGACTGGCTGGAGGCGGTCGTTCGAGTTTTCAGGCTAGTGATGACACCAGCAGACCTCATGGTGATCCTCGCGGCGAGCCTACTGCACGCAGCAGCGGGCCGATGGTGGAGCTTGATGCTCCAGTTACACGATGAGGCGTCTCTTCTCTGGACGGACTTCGAGAGCCTTTTTCGCTCAGAGTTCGTCCTGGCCACCCTCCGTGCGGTGCGCATCCAGGAGCTTCTTCAGCTGCAGCAGGGCAGCTTGACGGTCGCCCAGTATGCGGCGAGGTTCACCGATCATTCTCTCTACTCGACCGACATGGTACGAGACCCCTTCTTCTGGGTCCGAACCTTTGAGAAAGGTTTGAGACACGAGATCATGGCATCACTGATCTCCCTCAGCATCCTGACCCAGGCCGGAGTACGGGAGCGAGCCCTTCTGATCGAGAGCATTCTGGCCGAGTCAATAGCGAGACCTACCGCAGGGCAGCAGGTAGCGGATTCTTCAGCAGCAGGTAGCCGACGGATGACTTAGTGTTCCAGGCAGACCAGACATTCCGGCAGACGACCTCGGGACGCTGGCTCATTAGTGCAGGACACACATCGCGGAGCCAATCTTCCGAGAGGCAGGTAGTGCTACGCGTGCAGCGGGTAGGGCCACATGGCTCGTGACTGCCTGACCTGCCGTACTGAGGAGAAACAGACGGTGGAGGGGCCACCCAGGCAGAGGCATAGGGTCGACCGTGGCAGTACTCAGGGAGGAGGCGGACGAGGCAGAGGAGCTGACCGAACAGCAGGTGGTCGACGATGCTTTGAGTCTCTGCCACCACCACCCCCAGGAGGTCCGCCCCAACCACATGGAGCTGGCGGGTAGAGACAGGAACATCTCCAGGCAGTGGAGGCCTATGACCATGGCGCGCCAGAGATGATTCGCGGTATGATCTGTGTCTATTCAACCCTTGCTATAGTTCTTATAGACACATGAGCTAGTCACTCTTTCATAGCCGCTGCCCTTGTTCGGAGCTCGGAGATTCCGACAGAGCCGTTGGCTCGATCCTTACGGCTAGAGACCCCTACGGGAGAAGACTCGACGATTACGCACTGGTGCTGGCAGTGTGAGCTTACTCTAGGAGGTGAGAGCTTCGGCTGGGATCTTCTTGTAGCGGCGTCGAGGCCTTACGACGTCATCTTGGGCATGGATTGGTTATCTACGGTCCATGCAAAGATTGACTGCATTAGGCGCAAGGTGCGATGTGTGCGCACCGACGGGAGTAAGTTCACCTTGACCGGCAATAAGGGAGCCTTTGCAGCATAGGATGGACTCTCACAGAGGAGGGGACAGCCCATCACTCATCAGTTGGCTAGCCTCATCCTTGGAGCAGTTGACGTGCGGAGTCCTAGATTTCTTGCAGTGGTGGATCAATATGCAGGCGTCTTCCCCGACGACGTTCCAGGACAACCTCCTTGCAAAGAGGTAGACATTTATATTGAACTGTACCCCGGGACAGCCCCGATATCCACTCCAGCATATCGGATGGCCCTCGCTGAGCTTCGAGAGCTACGGGTACAGTTGGAGGACTTGCAGGGCAAGGGGTTCATCCGACCCACTGTTTCACCCTGAGCTTCCCCGATATTGTTCGCCCAGAAGGCAGATGGGAGCTTGCGACTGTGTGTCGACTATCATCGCCTGAACCAGGTGACAGTGAGGAACAAGTATCCGCTACCGAGGATTGATGACCTCTTCGATCAGCTCAAGGGAGCGCGGTGGTTCTCGAAGATAGACCTCAGGTCAGGCAATCATCAGCTCAGACTTCGAGACGAGGATGTGCTGAAGACGGCCTTCAGGTGTCGGTATGGCCAATATGAGTTCTTGGATATGCCATTCGGCGTAACCAATGCTCCAGCAGTGGTCATGAGCCTCATGAACAGGATATTTCAGCCATACCTCGATCGATTTGTCGTGGTCTTCATCGACGACATTTTGGTGTACTCAAACACAGAGGAGGAGAACGCCTACCACTTGCGGGTTGTACTAGACACACTCCGATAGCACCAGCTTTATGGAAATCTCTAGAAGTTCCAGTTCTAGTTACGTGAGGTCCACTTCTTGGGGCATGTCATTTCTGAGGCGGGAGTTGCAGTGGATCCTGCGATGATCGAGGCAGTGCTAGCTTGGGAGCCACCTAGGAGTGTGACAGAGGTGCGGAGTTTCTTGGGTCTAGCCGGATACTATCAGAGATTTGTGTCGGACATCTCTAGATTTGCGGCGCCACTCTCAGCTTTGACGAAGAAGGGGAACGTGGTAGTCGATGCCCTCAGTAGGAGGACGGGCATTCAACTATTTGAGGAGGCGACAGAGCAGCTAGCCGCCTTGCATATATCCTTCGTGGATAGGGACGAAGCAGCCTTCCTTCAGTCTCTCACGGTCTCTCCTCCACTTCTGTAGCGGGTCAGAGAGGCACAGCGTGGGGACGCTGACGGTGAGACGCGGCATGCACAGATATCCTCGGGACAGGCACCTGATGGTTTCTCCTTTAGAGCAGAGCATGAAGTCTTTTTCAGAGGATGTACCTTGGTACCAGTCGCTTTATGAGAGGAGGTGATGAGAGAGTTTCACACTTCTCCTTTGGCGGTACATCCTGGAGTGGCGAAGATGAACCAGGATCTCAGACGACAGAACTTGTGGTCGGGCATGAAGAAGGCTTTGGCAGAGTTCGTGTCACGGTGCCTCACCTGCCAGTAGGTGAAGGCATAGCATCAGGTACCAGCAAGCTTGGTACAACCCTTGGAGGTCCCGGAGTGGAAGTGGGACGAGATATCTATGGACTTCATGACAGGACTTCCACGCACTTCCAGAGGTCATGACTCCATTTGGGTGATTGTTGACCGATTCACCAAGTCGGCACACTTCTTACCCATCAGAGAGCAGGGTTCAGTGGAGAGCTTGGGGAGTCTCTATGTTCAGGATATTGTACGGCTTCACGGTGTTCCATCGACTATCGTCTCCCATCGGGATGCTCGTTTTACTTCTCGGCCTTGGAAGGGGTTGCAGGAGGCGTTCGGGACGCGGCTACGTCTGAGCACCGCCTTTCACCCATAGACGGATGGTCAGACGGAGAGGACCATTCAGACTCTCGAGGACATGCTCCGTGCATGTTTCCTCGACTTTGGTCGCACCCGGGAGGACCACCTTCCCTTGGTGGAGTTCGCGTACAACAACAGCTACCACTCCACCATCGAGATGGCACCATACGTGGCATTGTACGGTAGGCCTTACATATCTCCTTTGTGCAGGACAGACCCTGGGGAGTTAGCACTCGGGGGACCAGAGATGGTCCGGACCATGACAGAGAAGGTCCAGGTCATCCAAGAGCGGATGCGGACAGCCCAGAGCCGGTAGAAGTCATATGCTGACAGGAGGCGGAGGCCACTAGAGTTCGAGGGTGGCGACCATGTCTTCTTGCGTGTCTCACCTCGACGAGGTTTGCAGAGATTTGGCCGAGGCGGCAAGTTGTCTCCACGGTTCATTGGACCATTCCAGGTCCTCAGCAGGATTGGCGATGTGGCTTATCGCCCGGCTCTACCACCTCAGTTGCACCGGGTGCACGACGTCTTCCACGTATCTCAGCTGAGGAGACACGCACACGACCCGACGCACATCATTGACCATGGGGAGCTAGACGTGGATGATGGGGCGACTTTTGCGGAGGTCCAAGTGGAGATAGAGGATCGACAGGAGCGGGTCCTACGTGGGCGATCGATTCCTCTTGTGCACATCAGATGGCAGCACGGGAACCTCCAGGAGAGAACATGGGAGCGGGAGGCTCAGATGCGTGCTCAGTACCCACATTTGTTTCCCTAGTTTTTTATGTATCTTGACGGGGACGTAAATCCCTGAGGTGGGAGTAATGTAAAGACCCGAAAATTTCAAGGAATTTTTTTTTCTTAATTTTATTTGGAATTTTACAAGAGCAGAGTTTCTGACGGTACCTGATTCCGAGGCCCGTTGTGCCCAGAATCATTTTCCGAAGTTTGGTTCGGGTACGTTCAGTGAACAAATGAGCGGGTTTTTCTAACTTTTGAACCAGTGCCCGAAATCGAATTCTGAGGGCACCGATGAAATCACAGCACCAGTATATTCTTAGAAAATCCTCTTCCAGAGTTGCGTTTTCCCGGGTGTGGTTTTCAATTTTTCGGGCTTAAAGTTAAGAAATAATATAATTGTTCGACGAACTTTATTTTAATTCACTTAAGCCACTTGAAGCCACTTGAAATCCACTTAAACTGAGTTGCAACGGATAGGGTACTATCCAAAAATATCCTACCCTCTTGGTAGGATATTTCTTAGGTGGGGCCCGCACGAGCCCCACGGTTTACATTCCGCTAAGTAACTCACCCGCGAAAACTAGTCATTATGAAAGTCAACTGACGCGTTTTCTAAAATTCTTAACACACCATTTAATTGGGTAGTTTATTTCGTGAATTAAATGGGCAGTTTCTTTCGTTGAATTAATTCTACAAATTAATGGTTCGTTACTTACCTCTTATTCGTTTGTTGGCGTAATAATAAAATAAGACCAACACGACATTTGGAGGATTACCCGTTGGGAGGTTTTTGACAGAGGTTCTTGTGCCTTCACCCTTCTTCGCGAAGAACGTGAAGAACGCGAAGAACGCGAAGAACGCGAAGAACGCCGGCCTCCGACGAAGAACGCCGCACCCGCAGAAATCGACGACGTGACGCCGTGTGCCGCGACGCCGACGTTTCATCTCCCGCGACGTTCATCTGCGACGTTCCTTCCTCCGCGACAAAAACCTTCGATCATCTGTTGAGGTGAGGGTTTCAGTTTTCTTATTTTTTCTTTGTGGTTTTGAATTCAGAAGGATTTAATTATTTTTAATTAAATATTTTTGTTCTTGAACCTCAGAGTTCGTCGACGCGACACCCTTCCGCGACGACGCGACTCCGGATACCGCGACAACGCGAAGATCCTCAAATCCGCGAAGAACCAGCGGCGACGACTTGACGAGGTAGGGATTTTGTTTTGGAAATGCCCTTATTCCCATGAACGTTTCTTTAAATTAAAGAACCGAATTCAAATGAACAATTTTAATTTATTAAAATTGTTGTTTCATGTGTTGAATTATTTTTCTCCCGTTGTTGTTATCTAACGCGGAGGGTGCGGGCCAAACGAACACGGCCCGACAACCCTCCGCTGTTCTTTGTGGTTGTGCGGATTTAGCAGGCGATGACAAAACGTGATGCAAGGGCAATTTTTTGATCCCGCAGGGAAGAACGGAACCCGGGAGGAACACTGGTGCAGACAGAAAGGAAAACGGACCACCGGAGCAACTCCGGTGGCCCGCGGAAGATTCCGGCGGCGCGGGCTGCCGGCGCGGCGGTGCCGGCGGCCGGAGGCGGCGGCGCCCCGGCACGCCGCCGGACGAGACCGCCGCGGCTGAAGCCGTGGCCGCGCGGGTCCAGCTCGCCCGCACGGGATGCGGCTGAAGCCACGTCTGTTGCTCCAGCGCGGCCCCAACGTGGGGTCGCAACATCTCCAAACCGCGGGGGCGGCGCCCCGTGGCACCCAGGCGCTCGGCCGCTCGGCCGAGCCGAGCCAGGTCGGTCCAACCTTCCGGGCCGCGCCCTGGCCGGACCGGACCGGGTCGGACTAGTTCGGGCGACCCGGTTCGCCGACCCCGGGGGGGGATGGTCGTGCCGGGTTGGCCCGGGCCCGGACCCCCGTCTTCGGACCATTTTCAGTAAAATACCCGTAACTTGAGCTACGGGCCTCCAAACGACTCGACGTCAGCGGAAACACGATCCTTGGATCAAGACAGTCGTTTCGGTATATCTCACTCAAGGTTTTGGAATACATTGAGTACGGCCCGGTTGGTTCATACACAAAACCAACTGGGCCTTCGGAGCAGAAATGCTCATATCATGAGCTACGAACGTCCCATTGACGTGCCGTCAGCTTTGTTGAATTCCTCTAAGTGAGACAGATCTATTGGAATACTCCGACCGAGGTTTGGATGCAGGTGGAGTATGGTGGGGTTGGTTTTTCCTTAAAAACCAACCGGGACCCTGGGACGAAAATGCCAATAACTCTCAGACCGGGCGTCTGATTGACGCGCTATCTGTGATGTTGAGTTCCTATTGACGATATGGAACTTTTGGATTCATCAACCTCAGACATTGTGTCAGTTGATGTATCAGCCTCTCAACTCGTGGAGCGGACCATCCCGAACGATCTTGATGTGTGCGGCAACCTTAGAGATGGCTGCGACTGCTACTTCGACAGCGACGACTGTGCAGAGATCATTAGTGACTGCATTGAAGACTGTGCAGAGATCCTCAGTGGATTGCAGCGACGACTGTGCAGATATCCTCAGTGGACTGCGCCAACGACTGTGCAGAGATCCTCAGTGGACTGTGACGACTACAACACTCAGCGATACTACGTGGATCAGTGCTACAGGTCCTGTGTGGGCCTGATCCTGCGTGGGTCAGCGCTCAGCGGTACTCTGTGAGCCAGCGCCTACAGGTCCTGTGTGGGCCTGATCCTGTGTGGTTCATTGCGGGGGTTAGTTACCTATCGATCCTTTGTGGGTCCGACGACTTAGATGGATCAGTGATCATCTTTATCGTCATCCGAGGAAGTATACATGTGTGAGCTGAATCTTCTGTGTTACTCTACCTTTTGGATTGTGTTGATCTATCCTGTGTGGATTTACTGTTTACTCTCCTTTGTGGATTGTGTTGAGCTATCCTATGTGGATTATTGTTTACTCTCCATTGTGGATTGTGTTGTGCTATCCTGTGTGGGTATACATTTTTGCTTATCTGTGTGGACTGGGTTGTGCTTGGGCTCGGATGTTGGAGCCGAACAAGAATAGATGACTTAGGTTTATGTATGGGCATATACCTAAGCAGTGTCAGTTGTTACTTCGTGATTGTATCTTTCCTTTGTGGATTATCCTTTGTGGATTTTGGGAGACATTCGGGGGTCTCGGGTTCCCTACTGAGTAGCTTATACTCACCCATGCACGGGCTATGACCGCACTTCGTGGTGTTGGTTGCAGACGACGGGAAGCGCTGATCGAGGTGGAGGCATGTGTAGCAAGACGGTAACTGGAGGTGTACCACTGGGCGGGACGTACTCGGAGCGGATAGCTAGACCGAGGAGCTGTAGAGGCTATCTGTACCCACCCTTCAGGTGGGACCTTCAGACGACGACTCGACGCTGTGGCTTTTCCTTTTAGTTGCTGTTTTCCCCTTTCAGTTGTACTTTACAGTTGGGCTTCTATTTCTGGCCCCTTTTACATTCAGCACAGCTTGTTAAAGTTATTACTTAGTGTTTACTTTTCCGCTTGCTTACTCTGTGGTGCTTGTTTACTTTTCAAAGGCAATGCCTTCCCTTTTTCTGGGATTTACTCCTTGGTGCTAGTCACCAGCCCCTGGCCTATGGAAGGAGGGCTTGGGGTAGTCACGACACGGGCCCCGAGGACGGGTCGTGACACGAAGCCTCAGAATGGATATCTGAGACTTCCATTGAGTTCATAATGGCGTTTTTTCCTAGGCGTGATATCAAATAAGCGGGCGTGGAGGTTTCAGAATCTGCGCCCGTTGAGAGAGTTTTAGAGATTGTTTTATTAATTTCTTTAAGTATGGTATTGGAGTTAAACCCATTTCTCTCTCTCTATATATCTCTCTCTCTCTGGAGCGTTCTTCGGTATTCTTCACCGTTCTTCACTGGATTAAGGAGCGTTCTTCATCGAAAACTCGGCGGATCGAAGGTGGAGCATAATGAAGGCATCACCAACGATGAACAGAAGCAAGGAGGTAGGCTTTTTGAATAATTTCCATAGCATCATCAATTTCTTCAGTTCTTGCAAATTTAGCTATTTAATTTCTATAATTCATTAACTGGGATGATGGACGAACATACACAGCCATCATCTGATCTCCAATATTGATCCTCATTCTTGGGCGTTCTTCATCCCAAATTTTTGGATGCATGAAAACCTTGTCGGATCAACGATTGGCGGCAAGAAATGCAAGGCCTCACCCCGAGCATCCCGAACCCATGTTGGGTTATTTGTACGGGCCATCGGAGCGGTGGCGGCAGTCGTCAAAAGCCCCGGCTCCAGCAAGGGAGGTGGCTGGAGATTGGGGTGGCGTAGCGGGGTTTGGATGAGGTGGAAGGAATGGAAGGGGTTTGGATCGAAGCATCTGGAGGCCGAGCGATGTTAGATTTTTCTGGTTGGCTAGGGATGGTGCGCGAATGGAGGAATGGCCGGCAGAAAGTGGTGCGATGCCGGAGGTGATCGGGAGACCAGGGTGTGCGGCTGGGTCGGGTGCGGCCAGGCGGTGCTGGTGGTCACGGAAGCGGCGTGCAGTGTGTGGTGTGATGTGGAGTCGACCAGGGTAGCGCAGTGGCGAGGCGTAGCGTGGAGGACTAGGAAATGCAGCAGCACGGTCTGCGGCGTGTCACGGTGGTGCTGCGGGAGCCGGAGGCACTGGCGTCTGGCCAGTCGCGCTCTGCAGGAGGAACCCGAGGCGGCGACCACGGGGAATAGGACCCAACTTTCATGGGTCCTCGTTGATGCAGCATGTGGGAGAAGACCGGCCAATCTAGCTGGTCATTGGAGGCGTCGACCATTGGGGGGACAAGACTTGCATTCAGCGGGTCTTCCGTGACGTAGCACGAGGGGAAGAGACCGGGTCGGATGGCCGGTCTGTTTGAAAAAAAACTAGACTCGAGGCTGGTATAGTGGATTGAGGTGGGCCGCGGCTAGTGGGCCATGATGGATCAGATCCGATTCGCGGCCAGGCCGCGGGTTGAAATTTCGGACCGGACCGACTAGGGTGAACCGGCCCGGTTGGGCCCCCTTATATTCGGGGGGCCATAACATCTAAACGGCTCATCTGTTTGATGCACCGTCTACGGCTGTAGGACTGTGTTAGTAAGAAAGAATTTTTTTGATGTTTAATTTGGGATTTTTTAATTCTGCACCTGAGGGTGGGTGACCCAAGATGCCTTAGATTAATAATAATAAATTATTTTTAAAGTTGCGACAGACGTGGCTCGCGATCCGGACGACCGTTTGATGTGCCGTCAGAGGCGCGGTGGCCCTGGATCAGAGGCGGTCCGTCTAAAGTTGGTTAGGAACCTTTGAGGGATGGTTTCATTGTTCGGTGGCATGAAATGATAAATGTGAATAATTAATTAATTATTTAAATTAATTAATTAATAGTTGGGTTAGACCTAACTCCTGTTTGGGATGTCGTATTGACACGTCGTCTGCGGCATCATGATCCCAGTCCTTGTGCGGAATTTCTGAGATACTTTACGAAGCATTCAGGTTGGAGACAAGGTGTGGGCTCCATAGGTCCTAGTTTTCACGTCTTATAGTGAAACACCACTTTTCACCTGACATCCATTTGGGGTGTTGAGCACCCTTTTTTGAGGGTTTTCCGAGGGGATTTCAAAGGTCCAATCTGCCTACCAAAATTCTAGCCTGAGGCATGTGCCCCATGAGGGGGATGTCGGACGTATGCTGCGTTTTTATGGCTAATTCACATAATTCTCTTCCGGGCAAATGAATATCCTATCTCGTATGGTTATCTGCGAGGAACGCGATGGTACGATCTGTGTGACATGTTTCTGGGTCGATGACTGGGCCCCACGGGGCCCCGTTGGCTTATAATGCGGGGAGTTGCATCTTCTGCATCTGTTTTCTATTTTAGGTGCCGTCAGTGGCATTGTGACCCTGGTATTAAGATGAGGTTGACCAGGGTGTTTTCAGGTGTTGAATTTAGAGTTTAGGCGTGGGCCCCATGGGTCGTCTCTTAAGCTGTGAGTAGCGTTTTGTGCCTTTTTCAATAGTCGCTCATTCAGGGTGAATGAGTAGTCAATTTGGAATTTTTTTTCCGAGGGCATCATGGTGGCACAGTTCGGCCAACCTCTTTTGGGACAGGGGTGCGTTCCCCACAAGTCACCGTGTGGACATAAAGCAGTGTTGAATAACTTTTCCACCAGGAGCCCGTTTCCAGGGAGTAAGTAGTCTATCTGACATGTTTTTCCACGAGTATCACAATGGTTGAATCTATTTGGGCGTGAAGAACCCCATTCATGATCTTATTAAATGTGGATATACGAATTGGCGTTGGACGGAGGTTCCTTCGATGCACTCCGAACCTACGCATGGAAGCGGTGCTAGTGACACACGGTGATGGTATGGGCAGTGCAGTGTTATGGGACTAGTTTCAAGATTACGCACCAGCGAGGATGGGTAGTGGGTCACCCGTTGACTTTAGGGTTTACCCTCCAGCGAGGTTGGGAAAGTGGGTTACCAGACGATCTTTAGGGTTTACCCTCCAGCGAGGCTGGGTAGTGGGTTACATTACATTCTCTAGTGGTTTACCCTCCAATGGGGTGGGGTAGTAGGTTACCTAACTAAATTTTGTGATTTACCCTCCAGTGGGGTTGGGTAGTGGGTTACCTGACATTATGTTACGGTTTATCTTCCAGCTGGGCTGGGCAGTGGGTCACCGTCGACTTATTTGGGGTTTACCCACAAGGAGGGTTGGGCAGTGGGTCACCGGATTATTTATTACGGTTTACCCTCTAGCATGGATGGGATGTGTTTCACCATCGACTTATTTAGGTTTTACCCTCCAGTAGAGTTGGGCAGTGGTTCACCCGATGATTTATTATGGTTTACCATATGATGAGGCTGGGTAGAGGGTCACCATTGACTTATTGGGATTTACCCTCCAGTGTGGCTGGGTAGTGGGTTACCAGATGATTTATTTCAGACTCATTCCTTTTTATGAGGGTAGTCAGTGGATTTTCTCTGTGGTTACTTGAGCAGGACCCTCAGTTGTACAGTTTAGCGATGAGGTAGCATTGGTGTGTGGGACTATTGGGCACTGGTGATGGATATCCTTTGAACTGCTGGAAACCCTTCTTGGGCTGCTATTTGATAGAAAGAACTCCTTACACACTCATTCAGGTTTCTTGTGGAGCCTATATATATACACCATACTTATTTCCCAACACATTGGGTTCAGTTAATCTCCTTCTAGGTGGGGCGAAGATGCATGGGGTTTACCACGTGCCTTCCAAGTCTAACTCCTCTTGTATTGGATGAGTCTACTTCCTTTGGTTTGTTCGGTTGAGATGCACTCTCTATATTTTTTACTCTTACACTATTCTTTGTTATATCAAATGCTCACCGTTTTATAACCTCTTTTTTTTCTCCCGTGATCTTTAGGGGCATCAAGCTAAGTATTTTTATACTCACCCCTGCTTGGGACTTTCCCACACTTGGTGTGCCCTTGTAGAATGTGGACTGGTCGATCAACACTATGGAGGAGTGTAGAGGACACAGGGTCGTGGGATGCATTCAGTGACCATAGCAGGACATTCTGGGTGTGAGACTCACTATCTGTTTACATTAGTTTACCTGTTTCCGGGTTGTAGAACCCATATGGTTGGGTACGTGTTTTTCCCCTTTTTACTATTTACTTTTCCTACCAGTCTACTTTTCATCACTTTACTTGTACTAGTTAGAGGTCAATGCAAGTATGTTGGTTTCACTTTTTGGTAGTAGTGTTGTATCTTTATTTCATTTTTCTACACTTTTTTCATTGAGTTGGTTGTCTAGGTGTGTACAATTGCTTAGGCAAAGGCCTCCCCTAGTTTGTTGTGCCTTAAAATCTAGTCATCGACCCCTAGCCTATGGAGGCAGGCTTCAGATAGTTGTGGCTCGAGCCCCAGTAAGGGTTTGGTCGTGACAAAGTTGTATCATAGGTGGTTTGTTCCACGGGGTGTTGTTCAATCATCCCTAAAAAGGAATTGGTTGAGTTTTGGTTGAATAGTGTCAACGTGTCTTGAGAGCAGATCTAAGGCCAGGGAGTCCAGGGATTGTGTGGTCACAGACCTATCCATTCCCCCGGACCCTGTTATCCTGCTTGTTGACTCGGCACACTAAGACACTTATTGCAGGGAATTTGGTTCATGCATTATATAGGAATGAGTATTTGACTGTCATTCTTGAGTCTGCTCCCCATCATTGTTGATATATATTCTCATTTGACAGCGGTACTCCTTGATCGGATTCAGGATGTCCCCGTGATGATATCCATCCAGGATACTAGCTCCGGTTCGTGATGACGATTCTGTGAGCGATGAGGCCTCGTTTCGAGATCAATCATAGGAATACAATTTATCCAGGAGGACATGCAGTAGCACCTCCACCTGTTAAGTAGCAGATAGTACTGGTAGCGAAGGCCAATGATGAGTGCAGGCTGGGAACGCTATGTGAGTTCCAGCAACAATGACTGATGAGGTTCCATGGTGATCCATACCCTTAAACAGTTTAGGGTTGGCTAGAGTCGGTGGTCTGCCTCTTCAGACTTGTTCGAACACTGACAAGTTAGATGGTGCCTTTGACAGCAAGTATTTTTCCACCAAGCTGTTTGGCGTTGGTAGAGCCAGGGTTACTTGGATACACGATGAGTTGGTACTCTCGTGGGATGAATTCTAGCAGCTATTTCGTGAGGATTACTTTCTCTCTTGCATAAACTTTTTATGGTTTCAGGGACTGCTGAAGCTTCAGAAGGGAGTGATGGCAGTGGCTGAGTACGCGAGTGGGTTTTCAGACCTTACTCAGTACTCTATTGTTGTGGTCAATGATGGAAACATCTGAGCACAAAATTTTTAATGAGATCTTTTTAGAGGTGATTCGTTCCAGCATAGTGCACCGGTGCATCCTCACCCATCTCTGGGTGTTGGAACAGGCACTGGTGACAGAGAAATTTCTGGTAGAGGTATGTCGATGGGCAGGGTCTTGATGCCTGAGGTCTCCCCTTGATTATACTCAGGCACATGGTTGGCGATAGCATAGAGCCCTGAGATATCCCACTAGGGACTAGTGCTATGTTTGTGATGTGTGAAGTCATGGGGCATGAGACTATCCGACCAAATGCGCAGAGTCTTCCAGGCAGTTGGTAGATGCACCGCTACGACAATGGCAGTGTCGTGATCAGAGAACCCCCATGTGAGGACAAGGTGGTCCCCAGGGAGGCAGTTTTGGCTGAAAATATAATGAACTGTGGTTGGTGGATGATATTTCAAGGTCCATCCACTACCACTAGGCGGCCCTTGTCAAGCTCAGGGAGCTAACAGACGGTGCCGCGAGTGGTTTTGTCCTATGGATGTTTACAATAATGCAACACAAGAGATGATAAGAGGTACTCTCTATGAAATTTCTAGTTTTCTCAATAGAACATGTTAGACACTGCGTGAGGTACTCTTTTCATCTAGCTCCTTGTTCAAGGGGTTACGAAGGGTGACACATGGCATCGGTGTAACCCTATGTCGGTGTTGACCAATGTAGATTTGAGTGCACGTGAAAGAGGGGTTCTTCCCCCACTGAGACATGTTTTTGTGATGTGATCAAAACCATGAGGGAGAGTCAGTGAAACCCAAATCGGATACTGTTGAGGTGGGGTGGATGAGTCCCTCTGACATGTGCATTCATGGAAGGGTTGTGATGTTTAGTGTCAGAGTAGGTTCATGATTTTTTGGTGGGGCTTTTATGCTTGACCTCCCTTTGTTTTAGATGCCACTAGTGGGTTTGGCAGAGTCCCTATTTTGGGGATTACTCTTCTACTGATAGGGGAAAGGACATGTGGGGTATTCCACGTGCTTCTTGTGTCTAGCCTCGAGAGGTTGGATGAGTTTTTTGACCTTCCCTGTTCATTGGCACCTTGCGTGCTCGACGTTAATCTTGATATCTTTATCAGGTACAGGTCGATGTGATGGAGTCCCCATTAATAGATCTACATGTTTAAATATGTGGTGATGGTGGTGGTATTTTCCCTGAGAATGAGGAGACTCCATATTCTTGGAGAGCGCTCTGTGTTTTTCTCATACCACTAGTGTCTCAGGTGCATCTTCACCCAGAGAATATCGGTTGTGATGCACCGACTGTGGAAAATTGTGTGACTAGATATCCTTGGGTGTTTCACCTGAGGGGTATTCTGAATGAGGGAATCATGAGACCATGTTCTAGGAAAAAAATGTGATTTTGGTCGCGATGTGGAAATTAGAGGTTCAGCCGGGGAAGTCCCCCGAGTTTCTTTGGGCTGTTTGGGAATCATGCAAAAGGTTGAGAGGTTGTCTACCTGCTTTCCCTACCCTCCAAACAGTATGAGTGGATGCATGGAATCTTCCACGTGTCATCATTGATGAGGTGTGTGCATATTACTATGCATGTCCTCAAGAGAATAAGACCTTATAAGTACGAACCATCCCTTTGGTTCATGTGTTGTGTTATCAAGGTGTTGTGTAAGATTTCTTGGGCGTGGGAGACCTAGGTTTGATCTCTGTATCCCAAGTTGTTTTTCCTAGTTTTTCTTTTCATGGATGAAAATCATGAAAGAGGGAATGATGAAAGAACCTAGGTTTTGGGACTCTGAGACATTGAAAATTTTCTTGATTTTATTCTAGAGCAGGGTGTTCAGACGGCATGCAATTTCAAGGTCTGGTGTGCCCGGAATTAATTATTTTAAAAATTTAAGTGTTTTTATATTACGCACGCGTGATTAACTGAATAAAATGTGATATCTCTTAGAATTTTGATCTTATTGGAAATATGAGACCACGGTTGGGTCCAGAACGTGGTGTTTACCCTAGGCACGTCATAAAATGAGTCGTCGTGAGACGTTTGGACCACTCGCTTGTTGGTGGTGTGTTAAATGGATAATTAAATCATCAAATTATTCATTTGATATATCAAACCTGTATAACACCTAAATGGTATCTTGGATCAGAAATCTGACGGCACTGTTGCGTCCGGAACATGTTGTTTACCCTAGGTGGGGTGTAAAAGTTGCGGGCGCAGGCCTGTTGTGGGAGATGTCACCCAGGGGAAAACTGTCATTTTGAAATGATGACTTAGTGGTTTTTATCAATGGTGTTCCCTTTCAAATAACATTCAAACGATGCCTTAGAATTGAAATCCAAAAAAAATTTGAGTTCAAAATGGGGCATTTTCCCTATGTGCGATATAAAATAAGCGGGCGTGGAGGTTTCCGAATCTACACCCATTGATAGAGTTTCAGTGAATTTTTTAATTAATTCTATTAAGTGTGGGATTAGGGGAAAACTCATTTATCTCTCTATCTCCCTCTCACGAGTTTTCTTCTTCGTTCTTTGTTGTTCTACACTGGATCGTGGAACGATATTCGCCAAAATCTCGGCGGATCAAAGGTGGAGCGCAACAAAGGCATCACCCACAACGAACGGAACCAACGAGGTAGTAATCTTGACTAATTTATGAACCTTCAACAATTTCTAGAGTTTTTTCCTATTTAGTCATTTATTTTCTATAATTCATGAATTGGGACAATGGCCGAACGAACATGGACATCTTCCGATCCCCAATTTTGATCCTCCTTCTTGGGAATTCTTTGTCCAAAAATTTTGGACGTGTGTAAACCATTTCAGATAAAATATTGGGGGGAGGCTATGTGAAGGCCTCACCCCGAGGATCCCAAACCTATGTCCGATTATGAGTTTGGGCCACTAGAGCGGTGGTGGAGGTCGTCTGAAGCCCCGGCTCCGGCAAGGGCGGTGGCCAGAGGTCAGGGTGGCACATCGGGGTTCAGACGAGGTGGCCAATGCCAAAGGGGTTCAGATAGTACTGGATGGAGGCCCGGTGGTTTCAGGTTTCTCCATGTAGCCGAGGAAAGTGCGAAGCCGGAGGAACGGCTGGCCGAAGGTGGTGCATGGCCGGAGGTGATCGAGCAACCGGGGTGTGTGGCTGGCTCGGGTGCGGCCAGGCGTAGCCGGTGGACCTGGCATTGGCGAGCGGCATGTAACGTGTGGAGTGAGGTTCCGTCAACCGGGGGAGAGCGGCGGCAAGGCGCAACATAGGGGACTAGGTGGAGGAGCAGCGCGGGTCGCGGTTGTGTTGCGGGAGTCGAAGGCATAGGTGGTCTGCCGGCCTCCCACGCTCGGCAGGAGGAACCCGAGGCATCGACCTCGGGGAACCGGAACCATGTGTCACGGGTCCATGTTGATGTGGCTTTCGGGAGAAGACCGGCCAGTCTGGATGCTCGGTGGTGGCAGAGACCTCGGGGGGGGGGGGGGCAAGAGCTGCATGCTACGAGTCTTCATTGGCACGGCGCGCAGGGAAGAGACCGGCCAAGATGGCATGTCTGTTTGAAAAAAAATAGGACCCAATGTGGGTCTGGGGGCTTGAGACGGCCGTGGATAGTGGGCCATGGAGAACTAGACCATACCCACAGCCGGTCCACGGGCCGGGGGTTTGGACTAGGCCTACCGGGGTGAACAGGTCCGATTGGGCCCCCTTGCATTCGGGGGGACGTACCTTCTTAACGGTGCATCCGTTTTGAGGCACCGTCTGCGGCTGCAGGACCGTGTTAGAAAGATGGATTTTTTTTGAAGTGTGATTATATGTTTTTGTGTTCTACAATTGAGGGCGGGTGACCCAAGATACCTTAGATTAATAATATTAAATTATTATTAAATTTGAAACAGATGTGGCTTGTGAGCTGGACACCCATTTGATGTGTCATCAGAGGCACAATGTCCCCGGAACTGAGGCGGTGCATCCAAAGATAGTTCAGAACCATTTTAGGTTGGTTTTGTTGCTCGGTGGCACAAAACACTAAATGTGAATAATTTATTAATTATTTACATTAATTAATTAATAGTTGTGTCGGACCTAACTCCTGCTTGGGATGTCCGATTGACGCGATGTCAGCAGAATTGTGACCTCTGTCCTTGTGAGGACTTTTTGAGATGCTTTCCAAAGCATTCGGGTTGGATACAAGTTGTAGGCCACACCGGGCCTAGTTTTCACATCATACGGTGAAACACCACTTTTCACCTTACATCCGTTTGGGGTGTTGAGCACTCATTTCTGAGTGTTTTTCCGAGGGGATTGCAATGGTGCAATCCACTCGCCTAAATTCGGGCCCAAGGAATGGGCCCAACGAGGCGGCTGTCAGACGTGTGCTTTGTTTTTACGGCTGAGACTGAATTAGACTATTCAGGGCAAACGAATAGCCTATCCCATGTGGTTATCTGCAAAGAACGTGATTGTATGATCTGCGTGACGTGTTTCGGGGTCGTGGTGTGGGCCCCACATGACCCTGTTGGATTTTAATGCGGGGAGTAGAATATTTTACATCTAAAGTACGTTTTAGGAACTTTCACCAGCATTGTGACCCTTTCATTGAGACGAGGTTGACTGAGGTGGTTTTAGGTGTTGAAGTCGAAGTTGAGGCATGGGCCCCACAGTTCGTCTCTTCAGCCGTGAGAAGTGTTTTGCACCTTTTCCATCAGTCACTCATTCGAGGTAAATGATTATTTGTTTTGGCATGTTTTTTTGTGGGCATCGTGGTGGCGTAGTTCGCCCAACCTCTTTTGGGACTGGGGTGCAGGCCCCACGAGAGGTCGTATGGGCAATAAGTGGTGTTGAATAACTTTTCCACTGGGAGCCTATTTCCAGTGAGTAAGTAGTCTATCTCGCGTATTTTTTCATGAGGATCACAATGGTGGAATATGTTTGGGTGTGGAGGGCCTCATTATAGATCTTATTAAATGTGGAAATATGGAAGGGAGTTGGTCAGAGGTTCCTTCAACGCACTCTGAAACTACGCACGGTAGCGGTGCTAGTGACACCCAGTGATGGCACGGGCATGGCAGAGTTATGGTACCTGTTCCAGGATTTCCTTTTTGCAAGTATGGGTAGTGGGATACCTGTTGACATTAGGGTTTACCCTCCAGTACGGTTGGGTAGTGGGTTACTTGACGATATTTAGTGTTTACCCTCCAGCAAGGATGTGCAGTGGGTTACCTGACGATCCCTAGTGGTTTACCCTCCAGCAGGGTTGGGCAGTGGGTTACCTGACTTCCTTTTGTGGTTGGCCCACCAGCGGGGCTGGGAAGTGGGTTCCCTAACAATCTATTACAGTTTACCCTCTAGTGGGGCTGGGGAGTGGTTCACCATAGACTTATTTAGGATTTACCCTATAGCAGGGTTGGGCAGTGGGTCAACTAATGATTTATTACAGTTTACCCTCTAGCGGGGCTGGGCAGTGGTTCACCGTCGACTTTTTTAGGTTTAACCCTCCAGCAGGGCTGGGCAGTGGGTCACCCGATGATTTATTACAGATTACCCTCCGGTGGGGTTGGGTTGTGGGTCACCATTGACTTATTAGGATTTACCCTTTAGTGGGACTTGGTAGTGGGTTACCTAACGACTTATTCTAGACTCAGTCCTTTCAATGAGGCTAGTCAGTGACTTTTCTCCATGGTTACAGGAGCGGGACCCCCAGTTGTACGGTTTAGCGATGAGGCAACGTTGGCATGCATGACTTTTTGTCATCAGTAAGGGATATTCTTTGAACTACTGGCGAAACTTCTTGGGTTGAGCTTGGAGATAGAGATCCCCTTACACACTCATTCGGGTTTCTTGTTGAGCAGATATATATACACCATACTTGTGTTCCCACTCTTTAGGTTTAGTTACACTCCTTCTATGAGGGGCGAAGATTCTTGTGGGATGCCACGTGCCTTCCGCGTCTAGCTCCTCTTGGATTGGATGAGTCTAATTCCTTTCTCTTGTTGGGTTGAGTTGCACTCTCTCTATTTTGTACTCTTACACTGTTCTTTGTTCTGTTTATTGGTCACCATATTAGTACCTCCTTTGTTGCTCCCTTGAGATTTCGGGGCGTCCTACTTATTTTTTTATACTCACCCCTGCTTGGGATTTTCCCAAACGTGGTGTGCCTCTGCAGATGACAGACAGGTCGGTCGAGACTATGTAGGAGCATAGAGGACACAAGGGCTTGGGCTGCGTTCAGTGGCCATAATAGGAATTTCTGAGTGTGAGAATTGCTAGCTGTTTAATTTTGTTTACCTGTTGTCAGGTTGTTCCACCTTTCTGGTTCGGCGCATGTTTTTCCACTTTTTACTATTCATTTTACTTGCTAGACTACTTTTCATCACATTACATGTACTTGTTAGAGTTTGATACATGTATGTTGGTTTCACTTTTTGGTATTAGTGTTGTATCTTGCTTTCTTTTCTCCAAACATTTTTCATTAAGTTGGCTATGTGTGTGTGTACAGTTTGTTAGGAAAATGCCTCTCCTAGTTTATTGTGCCTTCGGTGCTAGTCGCCAACCCCTGACCTATGGAGACAGGCATGGGGTAGTTGCGGCTCGAGACCTGATACAGATCGGGTCGTGAAATATTTATCATCAATATTCATATTATGTATTTTTTACACATGTTATAAGAACAAATTAAATTTTTCAGATAGAGAAGTACATTTCAAAAAAAAAATTGATTACCACTTTTTGATGGAGCACCCATTTTAAATATTATTTTTAACAATTTTTTATAATTCGTTTTAAAAAATAAACTTCTTCTTTTAATATGGAATTTAAAATTTTACTTTGGTTCAATTTTTGATATTCTTCTGATAAGTTTCCTTTTTTTAGGAATAGTGAAACTATAATTTTTTTTAAATCATTACATTGTAAAATTATTATTTGGATTAGTTTTAATTTTTCATTACTTATTTATCTATTTATGGTTTTTAAAATTAATTGTATACATGAATTTAGTCTAAAATCATTTTCAATCTAAAAAGGGGCATTTTTTCAAAAAATTATTTGTCGTGACATTTTAATAGTATTATATTTAATTTATTTCTACAAATTTTTTGTATTGAATTTTGAAAATGTTATATCAAAATGGGTTTTTGGAGGTCCAAATTTGAAATTTATCTCTCTTTTATTTTTGACCAATATGAATACAACCCATGGTAAATTTTATTACCACAATAAAGGGTAAATTAGGTAATCTAGGTCAAAAATAAAATAATAATGACTATAAATTAACCAGAACAAATGAAAAAATTTTAATTTGATGAATGGAATTCGTCACTTATAACATAAGGATCTAAAATATGTAATTTAAAGGACTCGTGTCCATAAAAATGACTTAAATAAAATTTAAATCAATGAAAGACACAAAGTGTCATTTTCTTTATCTTTGATATCTATTTTGTATCCACATATGAAAAAATTGGGGGAATCAACAAATATAAATTGTAATTTTAACATAATAATCATATTTCACTTATATAAATTTGTTTTTGACATTTTGGGGCCATTTGGGAGACATTATTGTTTTATTTATATTTTTTAAAGAAAATTTAAAGATGGAACATTCTTATTTTAAATAATATATCATTTTTAAAATAAAGATATATAGAAGATAAATTTGACTGTAAATAATTATTTTAAATCTAAATATTTTATATTTATCATGGATATTTATTCCAAATTTTGTGAAAATAAATAATTATCTTAATGTTTTATATATAGATGATGTAGAAATTTTTAAATTGATGAATAATGAACAAACTATTTTTTATTAAAATGATAATAACCATTAAAGGGACTGAAAACATTACCAAATTCGATTCGTTGATTATATATCGACCATATAAATTCAATTTATTTGATGCATACCATTTGGATCCATATCGAATAGATGCTGGAGAAAATCCCTCAAGGCATCATTGAAGCATTTTTGAGACGATTGTGTTTGTGGACAAAGTGGGCCTCTATGTTTTGTTTGTTTACAAAGCAGACCATGTGTATGAGTGTGTTGAAAAAGGGGGTTTACATGGTTTTTTTTGGGTTCAAGGGATGCTTCCAAAGATCAATGATTTATTGAAGAACATCAACAAAGGAATGAATGATCTGGAGGCAGTACAAAAAGAGCAGATACAAGGTGGTGCTTTTTTCCAGTGTTTGCAAAATTTTTGGGCCTGAAAATCGGAAAGTGGAGAGATATATTTTTGGCGAAGGGAGGAGCACAAAAAATCATAGCGGTGTGTGAAAAATAATGTGCAGGGCGAAAAATTTGTGGGATGCGTGAAAAATATTATGGCGCACAAAAAATAAGCGGGTTGCGCGAAATATCTGTCTGGTGCATGAAAAATTTGTGAGGTCCATGAAATAGAGGATTGGTGTTTTTTCAGAAAGAGTTGTTTTGAGATCAGAAGATCAAAAATTGGAAAAGGTATGAGGTGTGCGAAAAATTGTAGCACGACGCGATATACAGTGTGGCGCAAAAGTTGTGTTTTTCGTGCTCAAAGAGAATTACGCGCGGAAGAAGGGTTTTTCTGAATGGGGTCGATTTTTCCTATAAATATGAAGTGAACCGCCTCATTCAGGTTGTTTAAGACTTAAATAATACCTGACTAGTGGCATGCGAAATTGGCATTCGCAAGGGGGTTGTGCCTAAACATTAATTTTGCACGTAAAGTCAGGTGCTGCGTGTAACAGACTAGTTTCGCGAAAAGTGGATTTCACGCAAGGTAGGAAAATTACACGCAAGGAAGTTATGAGGTTGTGTGTAAAATTTGGAGGTTGCACATAAAAGAGGATTTGTGTGAAAAATGTATTTCACTTAAGACAGGAGAATTACGTGCAAGGATCTGTAAGGGCTGCGCGTAAAAATTGGGGTTTCCCGATACATCTGGTGCAAAGTGATATTCATCTACGGGTGAATGTTAAATGTCAATAGAGAATCTATCAACAGTTAAAGATGTATATTTCATTAGATGTAATGAAGATACATACATGCCTATAAACTGTGAGTGGATCCCTTCAATGTGCAGTGAGAAAAGGAAGAGGAATAACGCTATCCTTTCTACGGGCAGTGAGCCTAAGATAGAGGAACATGGAGTGACCCTTGGGAACGCAACGAGCTGAACCTAAACATTGTAAAGGCTGTGAGACTGGGCATAGAAGTGATCTATATCGAAAATTATTGGCAATGATCTTTAGAGGATTTTCTACAATGACACATCGCAATTGTATACTCCTTGGACATAGCCTAGTGAGGCTGAACCAATCAAAAATCTCTCCTTCCACCAACTTGCTTCCCTAAATTGCATTTAAATAATAATCATCAGATAAATAATAAAAGAAGTGGTCATAATAAACACACAAATGAAAACAAAGTCACCCTTGTAATAAAGAGGTCAAGATCAAATGTGGTGGGAATAATTTTGAAAAAGAAAATTCATACCCTGATTTACCCCTCCCCCTCTGAGGGTGTATATCCCCATATTGGTCCTAACAATAGATTAGTACAAATATATTGTTTTATTTATTGTAATGTTAAAATTGTCACACTTATACTTTAATAAGTATAATAAAAATTTAAGGTTTAATATTCAAGAAGATATATTCGTCAAAATTTAATATTTTAAAATAATTTAAATTTATATACATAATATTATTTCATTTTAAATTTTTACTCATAAAATAATTATATTAAATAATGTCAGAAAATTTATGTAATAATTATTTTATTTAGGGAAATATCAAATTAAAGTTATTATAAATATTAAAATAAATATAATTTGGGCTAATTAATTTTTCCAATGAATTTTATAGATTCAAATGTCTCCATATTTATATGATAAAATGTTGTTTTCTAGTATGACATCTTAACATAATATTTTTAAAAATATATGAAATGAATACGGTAAAAATTGACCCCATTGATATATTTTCAAAATAATGATTTAATAATTATTTAAACCCATAAATCAATTCAAAAATATATATTATAATTATAATGTCATAAAATATTAATTTATTTTTTAATTTACATTATATAAGTAAAAATTTCACATTTTTAATATTTAAATATGTGATACACTAGTTAAAAATTAAATAGAATAACTAAGTGTTAATTAAAACCATAGAGTATAAATTGACATAAAACTAGTCAAAAAATAATTTTTAATGATATTACAACCATATGTCATATAATATTCAAAATTGGGATATTTTTTAGGATTTTTACTGTGTTTGGATTATATATTAAATAAATATTGTTTAGGTTTCCGAAAGTGCCCCTCACCTCAATTATAAAAGTGTGCATCCCCCATCACTTGTTCACTTCATTTGGGCCTTCAAGCTCTACGATACTATTCCAATATCCCATCTAAAAATACCATGAAACATTTTATAGGTCCTCGTATTCTTTCAATACAATCTCTAGGGCTCTAAAAGGATATTAAGAGGAGGCACGTCTAAGAAGAGGTTATATCATTTACTGATCCATTCAAACTTCATTCTTCTTCTACTTCCACGTCCTGAGTTGATTAATTATAAATTAATACATCTATTAGTACATATATAATAATAAGTTATTATGATTATGAAAAAAAATATTTTACATTCAACCCATCCTCTGAAAAATGAAATCACCACCAATGTGTATGTACGGATTACCATCTTTACGTCGTGGTGTAATCAATTTTTCACCAGCACATTACATGGATGTTTATAATGATGAATTTAATATATATATATATATATATTATATAATTATATTTATTTTGAGATAATATACACCATCCACTTCAATACCATTCAAATATTATGGGAATGATATCACCGCTCATTCGTACATACCACCTACCGTCTCCACGATGTGATGGGATTCATTCTATGTGATTTTCATTAATAAAGGATTATATAAATATATTTAATAAATAAATGTGATACATATTATGATAATATAATTTTGTAAATGATATAACTATACAATAATATGGAAACATGAACTTATTTGACAAAATAATTATTAGAACATAAAGCAGATAACACCCGAATAACAAGTAACTATAAGATGTTACTAACAAACAGAAGAGAATATGACAATATATGATATCATAAAAATAAATTTTATTATATAAAATGTAAACTAAATTATTTAAATCATTATACAAGAGGTTTTTGATACATAAAAAGCATATTAGACCTAATGTACAGGATAATTTTGAGATCTCATTTTTATCTGAGATTGTTTATATGTAAGTATATATTGGATTGTACTTATCATCCACGCCCATTATTCATAAATATGTAATATTATTTCTATTCTTCCAAAAAAAGTAAATTCAATTTTACCCATTAGTGAATTTTTGTTAAAAGTTATTAATGGAAGATTTTTTCATTTTTGGAATGAGGTATATTTTTTTGACTTTTCCAAAAAAATATATAAGAATAATGTTTTTAACATATACAACAAGAAAAGATTTTTACTTCTTCATAATGACTTATTTCTATGAATCCTATTATACAAGATTTGATGTTAATTTTCTTATAAATTCCTGTCATTTTAAATTTCATGTATTTTGGATAAAATTAAGTGTTATGAAGAAGAAAGGATATTTTCCTCATGAATTATGTTGAAGTGTTTTATTAAAATTATTTCCTATCTAATATGCACTCGTTAAATGGGGTTATGTTTCTATCACTGTTATTATTTTGATTTTATTGTGTCTATGATACAATTATTTTTATGAAATCTATTAATTTTATATGGATTATGATGGAATGATGTTTAAAAACCCATCTTATTTCTAGGGTTATGCTATGATGAATGATTTGAGTTTTTGTAGCACATGTAAAACTGATTTCTTTAGGAGAAGGGTGGGACCAATATCTCCCTACAATTAGTTGGGTAATAATTTATATCTCATTAGATATACAAGCCTGGAATGGGAAGAAAATCTTGTTTAGTAATATAGGACTGGAACAGAAAGTAAATCAAGTTCAGTAATACATGGCTAGAATGGCAGGTAAACCTAATTCTATAATGGACATTGTCCACTATGATGGTATTATTATTAATACCTTTAATACTATGGAAAAAATATTGTGTGCATATTTTTATTTCCACAATTCCATTTTTTCAATGTTATTTTATCATGGTTCGGGTTCATTTAAGATTTATGCTTTATAAACTTCCATGATTTATTTCATCACTCAATATTTTAATAATTAGAAATTGTGTTCATGTTTCTACATTCATATGAATATGGTTTGTTTTATGTTCTCCATGATTACCCTCACTGAGATATTGTGCTTACAAATTTTATGATTTTATTTCCCCAGGATATGAAGAAAGGTTTTTGTTTGTTAAACTAACGAGGATAATCTGTATGGTAGATGTTGTAGATCTTTCATCATGATATAATAATGTGTTCCAAGATTCTAGAAGATCTAAACTAATACATTATTTGGGAATTTGTTTTTTCTATGTATTAAGTATTATGAAAAATTAATTTAATGTCCATTTGTGTCATGTTTGGTTAGTTACAGTTGGAATTAGAGAAAAGGTTTAGTTAATCATTGGAACCTAGGATGCAAAATCCTTAATGAGATCCCTAGAGATATTTCAATGGTATGTCTAGGGATGCACATAAATGAAATAATAACTATAGGTTATCAATATATACATATGTTAATGGACATTACTTACCTAGTATTAACCCTATGATGATAGAGATTGAAATTAATCCTCCTTGATTATGTTGTTTTCCTTGAATGATTTTTTCATCTAACACTATTCTTTTTGGGTTTTAGAAAATGGATGGAAACAGGTGGATTCATGTTAATAGAGAATATGATGGAAAATGGAATGATTTTCTTCATGAGAAAAAAATGAAATGAGTGCTTGAATGAGAAAAATAATTATATTCCTAATCAGCAATCACATAATATGATCACTAATCCCAACATTGGTGATATTCCTAACCTAGCTAATAAGAGAAAAATAGAGTTTCGTGGTGATCATATAGGAAAGGATATTCACTTTTACTTATATAAATATTGTGGGAAGAGGTATCAAGGTGAATTTTACAATGTAACTAAAATATTCTTTGGGAGTATAAAAGAAGGATACAAATACTGTAATTGAAAAATGAAAGTGTTTAATTAACCCAGTGGTCAAGGATAATGGTATTGATAAGACATCAATTACAGTTAAATTTTTTAAATGTGGAATGTATAGGAATTATGAAAATCAATTACCTAAGGTAAAATCTCATGAAGAAAATCAACATGGTCAAATGGGCAGTATTTATGTTGATGATGATAAATAGACTTCAAAATATATTTGAGATGAAAGAAGATTTAATGAATAAAATGATGAAGCTTAGTCAATGGTTTATGAAGATAGTGGAATGATTACATGATTATCAAGAATAAAAATGTATAATTAATTTTATTGTATTTTGGAATAAAGAAACATCTAAGGATTATTAAATTAATTTTTTTCCTTATGTATTTGAATTTACATGTTGAATGATACCGGTAACCCATAAAAGTGACAGAAATATTTTTGTAAAGCGCATGATATGCATATATTGAAGGGATAAGGTGATAAAAAGATGTCTGATAGTATTAAGGATCTCATAATTGATATAAAAAAAGTTATATGATGGTTTGAGTATATATATTTTTTGTATTTTTGGTGTTTGTAAAGAGTTAGTTTTGACAAAATGCATGTTTTCACTAAGGTTCTATGGTAAATTGTGTTTTTATCATGTTTCAAAAGAATTCATGATTAAGGTATTCACATGTTTGGAATGTGATAACTCAGAATATCCAAATGAGATATGGGAGACAAATGTTAAGTTGATTTAGTTAATCTCTTTCTAATGTTTTATATTTTTATTTTTTGAAGGATTGTAATGTTATCAAAATATGGATAGTATAAGTTTTATTCCAGTTGATGTTTGTTATATTTATGTATTATCTCACTGTAGATGGAATTATGAATATTTTATAACATGTTCTAACATTTTTTGAGCTAGATGGAATGAAATATAAATTTATCAAATGATCTGCTAACACTTCATGAATGAAAAACTCAACTTCATTTATTTAAATAAGTGATGTATTAGAAATTGATTAGGGAACTTTCAATGGGGATATTATACTAAAATCAATTATTTATTTCTCTACATGAAAAATTTCATCAACATTAGGGAATGGATATTTAAACCATACATGGTATCCTAAAACCTTATTATTGGATGAATCAAATGGTCCTTTAAACCATCACAGATTTATGGATTTCTAGTAGTAATGCTTCCCCAAACATTATTCTCTATCACTATATATCAGAACATGATAGTTATATTTCACTTCCATATCCATGTTTTCACTTATCACATATGTTATCCAATGTGGAAAACATTGATCAGTTAATTTGGGTAACCATTATGTTTCTAACTTTCCTTTTTAAATTGATGTTATAGTATTCGGTTTTTTATGTGGTTTTCTATGAAATAAATTTCAAGTACTAAACCATTTATAACACTGAATAATTTTGGTGGAAAAATTCATTTTAAGGGGGTTGAATGAATCACCTTGAGATTTTATGAGGGAGATTATTTTTAATTTCCAATATGTCTTGTGTTGTACACCACACCAATATTTGATTGTGCTCTATGAAACATCATATTAGCTTGTAGTATACACTACACAATTCATGGCTTGTGTTACACACAATTTCATGTTCTTTTGATAGAATTAATTTCATGTAACACTGCGCATGTATTTTTTTAAACATATAAATGAACTATGTTAGGATTATGTTTTTTGCTTCAACAAATTATTCTTGCACTAAATAAAACAATAACGTGGCTTTCATTGCACGCAAGAGCGACCTTCCTCGAGAGCTTGCATTGTACGCAACACCGAGTTTCACTAAACCATAATATATTATTAAAAAAATATATAAACAAGCCATTATTAATATTATTAACCAAATTATTTATTTTTTAATATCAAAATTCATCTAATGTATTTTCTAGACATGATATATGAGAAAAATCAATTTTTTAGATAAATTAAGTACTTTTCAAAAAAATGTTTTTTTGAAACCTTTTTTGGAGAACCCATTTCAAACGTAGTATTTAAACATTTTTATATTCAATTTGAAAAAATAAACTTCTTATTCTAATTCATAATATAAAAATTAACTTTTGTTGTATTTTTTTGGAATTTTTCTGATATGTTTCATTTTTTGATGAATAATGATAGTATAGATTTTTTATTTTAAAGTCATTACATTGTTTAATTATGTTTTGGATTAGTTTAAAATTTTCATTAATTCATTTTTATACAATTATGGGTCTTTAAAATTATTTTATACATTAATTTATTATAAAAACATTTTCCATTAAAAAGGGAGCATTTTTCCAAAAACTGTTTTATGTGACATTTTAACGATTTAATTTTATATTTAATTCCAAACGTTATTTGAATTTAATTTTTAAAAATGGATTTAAAATTTTTATTCAGGAGGTCAAAATTTTTGATGTAGTTTCCTTTTAGTTTTTAGAAAAATGAATAGTAACCATCATAAATTTTATTGCCACTGTAAATGTTAAATTAGGTAATTTATGTAAAAAATAAAATTATAATGGGTATAAAATTACCAAAACAAATGAAAAAAAATTATTTGATCGGAATAATTCAGCCCTTAACAATTAGGGATCTGAATTATGTAATTTAATACATTGTTTCACATGAAATGACTTCAATAATATTTAAATCAATGAAGGACTTAAAGAGTCATTTTCTATGTCTTTAATATCTATTATGTATCCACATAGGGACAAATAGGTGGAATTAACAAATAAAAATTTTAATTTTAAACCAAGTAACATTGTTTCCCTTATATAAATTTATTTTTTACGTTTTGGGGTCATTTAGGAGATTTTAGGGAATTTATAATATTTTATTAATGAAAATTTAAAGATGTCACATTAATGTTTTACGTAATATACATTTTTACAATAAGGCAATACGAAATATGAATTCTACAATAAATACTTATTTGAAATATATAATTTTTATCCTTATCAAGGTAATTTATATTTAATTTTGAGGAACTATATAATTACATTAATGTTATATATATATATATATGATGCATACATTATTTAATTCCTGAAAAATAAATAAACTAATTTTTATTAAATAGATAATAACAATTAATGGGTCGAAATACATTACCAATTTTGTTTTTTAGTATATATAGACCATATGCATCCAATGTTCAATTTATGGACCATTTAGAGCCATATGTAATAGATTAGTACAATTATATTATTTATTTCATTTAATGTTAGAATTGTCACATTCATACTTTAATAAATATAAAATTTTTAAATGTTAGATTTTTAAAAAGATAAATTATAATAAATATATTATTATTAAATTTAGTAAATTTATATTCATAATAATTTTTAAAATTTTTCTTTTTCAAAAAATTATTTTAAGTAATTACTAGAGAATTTATGTAGCCATTATTTTATTAAGGGAAATATCAAATACATGTTATTAAACATAGTAAAATTAATATTATTTTGGAAAATTTATTTATCCAATTACTTTTATTGATTCAATTTACCCCATGAGGATATTATAATATATTTTCTTCTAAGATAACATCTTATCTTGATATTTTTAAAAATCCCTGAATTGAATAGTGTCAAATTTGAAATAATTGATATTTTTTCTAAATAATAATTTATTAAATTATTGAAAAATCATAAAAAAATTAATATTTTATATAACAACTATGATGTTAAAAATATTCATTAATGGTATAATTAACATCAAATAAGTATATATATATCATCATTTAAATATGGAAAATTTTGTTACCCAAGTTAAAAATAAAATAAAATAACAAAGTGTTAATTAAATAGATAACTTTTAAATTGACATAAAACATATCCAAAAATTATTGGTTGATGATATTACAACACTATAACATATAATATTCTAAATTGGATAATTTTGGAGGATTTTTATAGGGTTTTTATTTTATATTCAATTAATATTTTTTTAGGATTCCAAAAGTCCCCCCCCCCCAAATCAATTATAAATGGGAACACCCACCCTCAACACTTCACTCCTTCTTGAGCCTTAAATATTGGTCATACACTACCCTTTTACCTTATCAAAATTCCTAGAAACATTATTTAGGTCCTGGTATATTTCAAATACAAACTCTAATGCTCTAAGAGGATATTTAGAGGAGGCACGTCCAAGAATAGATTATATCATTTACCAATTATTTCAAACATCGTTATTCTTCTACATCCAAATCATGAGTTGTGTCATTCGTAAAGTAATAAATCTGGTAGTCAATATATAATTATAGTTTATTAAGATTATGAAACAACCATAGTAAATTTTCTAACCATCCTATGAAAAATGAAATCACAACGCTTGCGCACATATAGCTTACCGTCTCCGCGCTGTGGTGTAATCAATTTTTCACCACCACCATAAATGGATAGGTATAATGATGGAATTAATAAATATGAATATGATTAATATAAAAGTATATATTTATTATGATATATTATACACCATCCACTTCAATTCAATTCATCAATTATGGGCATGATATCATCACGCGTACATACGTACGACCTACAATCTTCATATTGCGATGTGATTCGTTCTACATGATATTCATTAATAATGATTATATAAATGAATTGAATGAATGAATATGAAACATATATTATGATAATATAATTCTATAAATGATATAACTATAAAATATAAGATAATCAAGAAATTATTTGACAAAACATGAAAAAGAACATAATGTAGTTTACACCCGAATAACGAGTAACAATTTAATGTTACTAACAAATGGATGAGAATATGACAATATATGATATCATAAAAATTTATATGATTATGGAATAAGTTAATGTCATTATTTTAATCATTATATATGATGTTCGGATATGTATAAATCATATAGGATCTAAGGTAAGGGATAATATATGAATCTCATTTTTATTTGAGATTATTAATACGTAATTATTTATTGGGGAACATTAATAATCCACGTCAATTTTTAATAAATATGTAATATTATTTCTATTCTTATAAAACATTTTAAATTCTATTTTTACCATTGGTTAATTTTTATTAAATGGTATTAATTTAATCATTTTTTCTGTATAAGGTTTTTTTATTTTCCAGCAAAAGTATGATAAGAATGTATTTTTAACTTATATCAAATTAATGAATTTTTATGTATCCATAATGCCTTATTTACATGAATCTTTATTTACATGATTTCGTGGCTATTTTCTTCTAACTTATTTTCTTTTAAAATTTCATGAAATTTTGAGAAATGAATGCATTTTGGAAGAAAAAAGGATATTTTCCTCAGGAATTGGGTTCAAGTGTTTTATTAAAATTATTTTCCATCCATGATGACACACACTAAATAGGGTTACATTTCTATCAATATTTTTTATATTATTTGATTGTGTTTATGATGGAATTATTATTATGATATCCATTTATTTTATATTTATTATGATGGAGTAATGTTTAAGAAACCCACTATATTTCATGGGTTACGATATGTTGAATGGTTTATGTTTTTGTGGAATATGTAAGAATTAGGTCATTATGAAATTGGTGGGTCATATATCTCCCTCCAATGAATTGGGTAAATATTTATATCTCACAATATAGACATGAATGGAACAATAACAAAATCATGTTCAGTAATACTTGGATGGAATGGAATTTAAATCTAGTTCACTAATACATGGTTGGAATGACATGTAAACCCACTTTACTAATGGACTTCATCCACAATGATGGTCTGGGTATAAATTACTTGGATACTATGGAAATAATATTATGTACATATTTTATTTCCAAAATTACATGTTTTATTTCAATTTTACATTATCATGGTTCATGTTTATTTATGATTGATGCATTACAAACTTCCAACATTTGTTTCATGACACCAGATTTTAATAATTAGAATTTATGTTCTTGTTTCTACATTCTTATAGTTATTGTATTTTTATGTTCTCCTTGTTCACCATTACTGGGAATTTTAGGTGACCCTTATATGATTTCTTTTCCCCAGGATATAAATAAAGGTTTTAGGTAGGAAAACTAATGGGGATTATCATTATAGTAGATGTTGAAAATAATTCTCCAAGCTAGAAGAACGTATTCTGAGTTTCTAAAGGCACTAAACAAATACAGTCTTTGGGCATCTATTTGTGTCATGTATTATGGATTCTTCAAAAGTATTGTAATTCCATGTACATCATGTTCTGATTGTTACATGTTTGAATCAAAAAATATATACATGATATTTATATCATTCCTAATATTATGGGTTTTATTGAACCATGATAGCACATAGCACTATATCTTCATATGATGACAAGGATTGTGAGACTAATGCTCGATGGAGAAATGGTTTTTATCCATCATAGAATCAATAATTCTTACATCTTTGGTTATGTATATAATCTGTAGCATGCCTTTCTAACCTCGTATAGTTAGCCACATACTTTGCGACATTCTCATCCTCCTTTTGTCTCAGACTCAAAAATTGCCTTTTAATATATGCTCTATGTCCATGAGGAATGTTTTTTTTATAAAAATATCATTTAAATCTCAACATTTGATATTTGATACATCATCCTCCTCCTTTGTGTTTTGAGCTAATGCCCACCATTCATCTGCATCTCCTTTATGGCGATAAACTTCAATGAATTTGTTTCCATTTTTCTGCTCTCCAAAGTATGAAATATTTTCTCTAAGGAACTTATCCATTCCTCAGCTAAAAATGGATCTTTAGTCCCATTGAATGTTGGTGGTTTCTTCCTCATGAAGCAGTGTAACATTGATCCCTTGTATTGTGGATCAAGGTGACTTATACGTGTAATGTTATTTTTCATAACCTGAGTGCGTTTTTCAAATATGGTTATAAGATATTCAGCACATGTTTCATCACTAGCTCCAATATAAGAGTATGAGGTAAATCACTACCTGGATTACGTGTGTTGAAATGGTTTCCATTCCTTTCACTAGGCACCATTTCTAAACAATTGAATACAGAAGAATTGTTTATGAATTACAATGCATAATTCCAAACATGTAAAATACTTAAAATAAATTGATCAATTTTTGTATATAATCCATAGTCAAAAAAATATTTTCTTTGGGTATGTATTTACTCACAAATACTTTATAATGGTTTGTAAATGAAATGTGAATTATCATAAGAATATCCCTAAGGACTATGAAACCAGGTGCGTAGTAAGGCTCATTGTCAAGTACTAGGATACCCCAAGTCATGCCTAGAAATCCTTGTAGGAGTTTCACTCCTAGGTACATTTGTACTAGAACCACCTCCACTTGTAGTATCCAAATAGGGATGTATTTCATGGAAAATCACAAAATATCAACATTTCCATAATTATAGGATGTTCATTAATAAAGATCTTTAGTTTCTATCATAAGGTAATGTTCTATAATCATATTTTTTATAAATCTAGTTTCCATGGTTTGTAATACACTTATTATGATACCATCTATAACGCTCCGAACTTAGTTACCTAGAGTTGGTGCATTATTACATAACATTGTCATGATCAGAAGAGATAAAATCCTGAATGACCGAACAGTTTAGTATCCTTGGATGTACTAAATACACACATAAGTTTTTCATTAAAAAATTAAATGAAAAAGAAACATTGTGCCTCTGTAGAACACACTCATATTCCTTAGCCAACCCCAATAGGTCAGTCATAATATAATTCTTCATATCTCAGAAAAAATAAAGAATAATAAAGGGGTGGGCTCAGATGAACAGTAAGGATAACAATATAGAAGAAACATTCATAAATAATCCTAAACATTAATAGATATGTATAAGACTAAAATACAAGTCTTTTAAAAAGAAAATTCATCATAATTTGGAAAAGATAAATCAAATAATTCCATTTACCTGTTCACATAGATATTCTACTAGTCAAAAAATCACATGTAATAACAATAACTAATTTCACAATGATGGAATGAATAATGTCGGATATCATAACCACTTAGTCAAGGTTTTCTTCTAGGACTACAAATAATAATTTTTTCAAGGACTTGTTCCAATACACTACTTTGTATCATGAGACCTACCGGTGTATCAAGGGGGTATAGCGGTCCTCGCCTGCCATATAATACGACCAATGAATTATTCATTTGAAAAAGGTTTAAACATAACATAAAAATTGGTATTAAAATTATCATAAGGAATGTTAAAACATTCAGCACAAAACCATGAATGGTATAAAAATAGAACATCCACAGTTAAACATATCATAAAACCATCAATACATTATGTGACATTGTATCGTACTATATCAACATCAAACAAGAATAAAATTAAACAAATGATGTTGACATAGATGAACTCAATACAAAAACTATTTGAGTAAATTATCTATTTCTACATATAAATCATTTAAAAGTAAAGAAAAATTTTATTTTTATAATATTCTTATAATCTTGTAATGGATGCTTCGAAGGTGTTATAACTACAAAAAATAGATGCACCCTCTATATAAGTTAAAATACATTTTTTCCTTAATTTTTCTAAAAGGAAAAAAATTACCTTATGGGGAAAAAGATGGAATGGTTCCTATAATATTATTTAATAAAAGTAAAACAATGGTATAAATGAAATTTTCACATAGCCTAGGAAATATTAAAAAATGTTTTCAAATACATTTTTATGAAACACAGATGTGGATGATAAAGAAGTCCCAGTAGATACTTATGTATAAACAACCTCATATAATAATAAGATTGTGAAATTAAACCTTACCTTGTACTTTTCCTTATTTGAGGGTATGTTAACATCGTTTATAATGGTTAACTAATTATTATTAAATTAAAAAAACCAAGTACATAAACATGAAATAATATATAATCCTCTAATATTTAACTGTTAATAGTATTTCAGTATAATCAATATTTTGGGTTTTAACTCATTGATTTTTCATTATATGTTTTGTTACGTATGTCATGTTTTTTATAGATAGCATGTATTTGATTCATATCCAGAATGATATTATATTCCTAAAAATTAATTTTTAATCGTGTAATGTGAATTATTCTTAAATGGTTACGATAAGAAATAAAATCTTATTGTGTCGTGAATACGGTAAGCCGTACGTACGCACAAGTGACAATATCATTCAATTGATGGTGAAATAGTATGTAATTCGGATGGAATATTATATATACAGAAAAATTAAATTTTTTTATTTTTTATTTAAATCAATTAAATGGATTATTATACCCATCCACATAATGAAGTGTGGAATGACAAACTACACCACGATGTGGAGATGGTAATCCGTACGTAAACACGTATGGTGACTAGATTCAATCACAAGATGGATAAAATAATGAATATGGCTATAAAATATTTATAATAACCTCATAGTATGTAGAAGTTACTAGAGTTTTTATTTTTTTGTAAACAAAAATGAAAGATGAAGTGGTATAAGAAAATAACAATGAAATGGGTGACGAAATAATTACCGCTTCATCAGGTGTTTCCTTGTGATTTGATGAAAAGGGATACTTTGGATGGAATTATGGTCAAATTAAGGCCTCTAGATTGAATTAAGGTTATTTTTTAGAATATTTTAGTATGGTTAGGACGATCCAAATTTCTTTGGATGTGTGAATTTGAGAGAATGGGATGTACCCTTTTATAAGGGAGGTGATGAGCAGTTTAGGAAGAGCTTGAAATATTATTTTATTATAAAATAATTTTCGGTTTCTAACAGCTCCAAAAAGATTTATTTCTAGGATAAGGTGTGGATGTGTCTAAAACCTTTATTATAGTAGATTTCAAACATGTTTTGGTCACCATATTTACCTTATCTTTTAAATTTTACTCTTCGATAAATTGTTTAACTTTTATCATGTCTTCTTCTATAAGTATAATAAATTGTTAATAAACACACTATAAAATTCCAAGAGAAACTCAAGTGGATCATTAATGACATATAAATATTTATATATGTCCTTTGGCTGATCCTTATATTTTTTGAACTATTATTTAATTTAATAAAATAGTATTTTTTAAACTCATTTAAGTCAATTTTGACAATATTTATTATTTTGTTTTTGTGAAATTACTAAAAAAAAATTACAAAGAAAAAAATTCATCTAATTAACCATATAATATCCTAATATACTATAAAAATCTTGTATAGAATCCAATGAATAAATTGACATTTTTTTAATATTTTAAACATAAATTATTTTAATCTATCATTTATAAGGAATTATTGAATCATCATTCTGTCTTAAATAAATATAATTATTTAATGTCTAAAAATTATTAAAAAAACCATAATATAGGAAATATGTTTATCTTTCTAATGAATATTTATAGTTTAATTTATCTGGGGATAAACCAATATTACAAATGTTTTAGTTATTAAACATTGAATTTAACAAAATAAAATCATCTTTAAATAAAATATAATAAATGTCCATATCTAATCCACATGGATAAAAAAGGATCATATTTCTTTCCTAAGGTTTATTGTGGTCGAAATATACTTATGCAATAGAATTAGGACGTGTTTTAGGGTAATTTTAATATAAGTTTTATCATTAATTACTTTATTAACTTGGAACCATGGTAAATAAAATTCAAAAGTTACTATTCCCCCAAAAGTACTTTCATCTTATTTAATATCATTTTACATTCTGATTTCAACCGTGATTTTTTATTTTTGATATTCAATTCATAGAAGCAGTAAAATTATGTTTTATGAAAATTTTCAAATGTGTGTAGAAGGTGGGTAAAAGTCAGTAAAAAGTTCAATAAAATTTTATATACCTAATAATATTATAAAATGACATCAATGAATTAAATTTGATAAATATAGGTATTATGTATCTATTTTTACATTAAAATAAATTTCAATTAAAAAAAGTTTTAAAATAAAAAGTCGTTTTTAAACAACTACGCTGTGTTTTTCACTATTCATCAAAAATTGAAATTTTTCAGAAAAATACCAAAAAATCACCATAAGATAATTATTATATTATGAATCCAAAAAGAAAGTCAATTTTTAAAAATAAATTATATAAAATCTAAAATAGTGGGTATTAATATTCATAACGGCTTTTTAAAAGCCTATTTTGATTGTTTGTGGTGTGCTAGAAATCGAGGTTACGTACAAAACAAGCTACTTTATTATTAAAAGAAAATAATACCATGAATTATTGGGGTGTTATAAATTTTTCAATATATTACTTGAATATTAAGGTTAATTATGATGCTAATTGTCTAGGACATCTCATTCCTATAGGTAATGGAAAGAATCAAGATAAAACTATTGAAATTTTTTGTTATGATAACGAATTAGTGAAATATTCCGACACCATCAACTCTAGAGTTGAAAATTTATTATTTTCATATAGTTATACCTACTCATTTATATTTTAAACCCTTTTTAAGGGCATATTATGATAACCATAGTGATTATATGTTGAATTAGTAGTGAAAAATATTAGTTATATGATGATCACATATCTACAATACGATTCTTTTCATATTGATGTTTGTGGAAAGGTGCATCCTAAAAATATAATTATTCACCCTTAATTTGAATTTTATGTTATCTTAGAAATATACTGTCTTTATTTATATAAATCCTAGATCAATGAATGAGGTAGGGAATTAAAATTTTTAATTCTAATCTAACCTATAATTTTCTATTTGTGTGATGATAAATATTAAATTCTAATTGATGTAGAATAAATTTTAAGAGTCTTGATTCATATTAAAAATGTGTATATATCGCTTATGGATTGGGAGATAACCATAATCAAATATATTCATTTTTTGTTTTTTTATTCTTTTCTCGAAGAGCTGTCTAGAAGTTGAGAAAATTAAGGAGTTGAGTTTTCAATAAAACCCATACCTGGTGCTACATGTATTTCAAATAATCTACATAGAATGGACCTGATTGAGATTTATGAATTGAATTAGAAACCAGGACTAAATATTGATAAGGGATTCATCCTTCCAATTCTGTCCCCTTTGGGGACCCTATTTTTTCATATTAATATAAATGATGGAGTAATATGATTCTATATTGATTATTGATAATGTAATATGATCACAGTCAAGAGTAATTAGCCTCTTCTCTGTTTAAATTTTTTGTTTGATCAATTACAAGTAGCTCAATAATTTCGATGATTTATCATATATCAGGCTATTATCAATTGAAAGCCAAAATATAATAAATTCCCAAGATAGACTTCCATATGAGGTATAAACAGTGTGAATTTATATTGATTGTATTTGGTATTACTAATTCTACCTCTATCTTAATTTATTTAATTGTTATAGATTGTAGGGATTACATATATATGTTTTTTGTAGTCTTTATAGGTATTATTATATTATATATTCCAATGGAAAATAATGGTATAATAATCACATGATGATTTTACTAAATACAATATGTTAGTAAATCAGATTTGAAAAATTTACCATGTATGCATCCTGGGTACAAAAAGTATCATTTATTTGTCACATAATCTATTTTGAGGGTATATCAGTCAATCTATCAAAGAAAAAATTTATTGAAAATTCCCCTAGAAGAGTCATTATATAGATCCATATTTTTGTGGGTTGGGTTGGATAATATCAATGCATTGTGGAAAAAATATCAAAACTATCTAATCCACTCAGTATTTAAGATCCAAATGGATCCAAGATCCTCTGGACTGATGAATAAAAATATAATTCAATGAACTCAATAGAAGGGTAGTTAGTTCACCAGTAACTACAATGTTTGACATTAAATTAGGGTTTGAGATTTATTGTGTTGTTTCAATAAATATAATTGAATGAATCCTATTTTAGAATGATATTATAAAAGTTTATTCTTCTTGAAAATTAATGGTTCATGAGAAAAATTACCCATCTCATTATTTTGGGTTAACTACGGTAATTTTTGAATAAAAAATATGGATAATTATCATTACATGAGATATATATATTTATCATAAATTTTTATTTATATATTAAATCACAAATAGTTCAATACGATCCACAAAACATAATTGGAGTTGAATAATGATTAAGAATTTTCTATATATTACCCCCATGGAAAATAAAACAAGGTGGTAGATGCTTTGATTCCAAGGTATCATACATGATTATCTATGATGAAGATAAAAAAATATTTTTGGAGTTGTAAAGGATGGATCCAGAAATATTAAAGGGGATAAATTTTATGTTGATCCAATGAGTGTTCAACCTTCACTAGGTAATCAATAATGAGGGTAAAATGGAAGATGTATATTTGAAATGGAATATGAGAAATATTCCTTAGGTCTGATTTTATTTTTATGGAATTATAAGATTCAAGAACCGTGTATGTTTCCTATCTATATCATATTTTATGAAGGTGTTGTATGAAACTCATATTGCATGATTATCAATCTTACTATAAGTATGAATAAGTATTAAGTTATAAATTAGTATTTCAATATTTGAAACATGATGGAAGATATTGTAATTTGGGTATCTAAATTGTTGGTATGTCAACAAGTTAAGTATAAGTGATTGAATTCTATGTGGACGTTATGTAAATTACACAGACAAAAAAATATTGGAAAAAAAATCCTAGTATTTAGTCACGGGACTCCAAAAAAATGGTAATAATCATAATGATATTTTGGTTGTAGTTGATCATATTAAAAAGATAAAACACAATATTTTTATCTGATAACATTTCTATCTAGATCTTAAATCTTGAATAGAAATTAAGTAATTTAGAAGGTTTTATTGATAATAACATTCTATTATATCTTATCTAGATCAAATGTTTACCTAAAAGTACTGGTGAATTCTTCACCAAGCATTGGAATCAATGTTCTGATTCAATACTACTTACCAAACTCATATTGACGTTCATTTTCAGTGAACCATTCAACCCATAGAGGATATGCTAATATCCCATTCTCTGGATTTCAATGGTGGTTGGGATCATCACCTTCCACTATTGGAGTTTTCGTACAATTATATATTTCACTCAGGAATTAATATGTCTTCTTATGAAACCAACTTGAAGTAGTGGAATAAACGTTTAACACGTCATCATTTTTCATGTCAGTTCAATATAACCGACGTGCAAAGCATTTAAAATTGATATATCACGTCAGTTATTTTATAACCATTGTGATATATTGATCCGGATCCATTTTTTATGTATGTTATTTTATAACCAACATTTAAAATATGGATACTATCTTTTTAAAGTCAGTTATTTTATAACCTATGTGAGAATAAAATATGGAACACATTATCACGTCGGTTATAAAATAACGGACGTGATAATGGAATGATCAGTGTTATATCACATATTTTATAAAAAACTGATGTGAGAAAGCTCTATTTATAATGTCCATTATAAAATAACTGACTTTATAAATAATTTTCTACATTAGTTATTTAATAACCGATGTTATAAAAATAGAAAAAAATAGTTTTCCTGTCAGTTATTAGATTACCAACGTTATAAAGATTTTAAATGATTTATCACGCCCTGTATTCAGTGATTCTGTTTTCTTCGATCAGGAAACTTGCGACTTGTCGCTCCCATGTGGAAAACCTAGAAATTATTCCTAGAATTTGTTCCCTCCATCATTGTTTTTCCAACAATATTCATGATCTTTATTGTCATCAGATCTATCCGGTCAACTCCCAACACTCAAGTCAGCCTCACATGACTCGATTTCAGTTATTATTTTTTATGATTCCCTAATCAAATTTTTTTAGATGTTATTTTTATGTCTTTTTTCTTACTGTCATTTGAATTTTCATAGTGTTCATTCATATGATGCTAAATTATTTTTTGGTGAAAGAAACCATGGATGTGATATCATGCAAGTTTACGTTTTTTTGTTTTTGTGTGTGCACATACAGGGGGTTTCCAATGTCATGGGGGATTTCCAAGTGGGTGGGTGGTGTCCAGGGGTGGTGGGGGTTGTCCAGGGTGGTGGGGCTATCCAAGGGGTGTCAAAGGGGTTCGGGGGTGGTGTCCAAGGGATGCAGAGGCTTTCCAAATGGGTTGGGGGTGTTTAAGAGGGTGCGTGGGATGTCAAAAGGGGTGGGGTGGTATCCAGGGGTGTGGGGGATCTTCAAGGGGGATGGGGTGTCCAAGGGGGTGGGAGGGGGTGGTGTCCAAGGGGTGAGGGGGTTGAGGGGGTTGCCCAAGGGGATAGGGGTGTCTAGGGGGGTGGTGTCCTGGGTGGTGAGTAGGTTGTCCAGGGGGTAGTGGTGTCCAACGGGTGGGGGTTGTATATAGGGGTGGGGGACAATCCAGGGGGTGGGGGCAGTCTAAAGGCATGGGGCTGTCCAGATGGTTTGGGGGGGCCTTCCAGAGTGTTGGGGGTGTCCAGGGTGTCTATGGGGGTGGGGGGGGGGGGGGCAGTCCATGGGTGTGTTTGTGGGGTGGGGGTGTCCAAGGGGGTGGCCGTGTCGAAGGGGGTGGGGGAGGTCTAAGGGGGTGGGGAAATATCCAAAGGGATGGGGTGTCTAGGGGGTGTCCAGGGGGTAGGGGTGGGGGTGGTTTCCAAGTTCCATGGGGGGTGTCCAGGGGGGCTATCCCGAGGGGTGGGGGCTATCCATGGGGTGGGGGCTATCCAGAGCGGTGGGGGCTGTCCAAGTGGGTTGTGGTGTACAGGGGGTGTCCAAGGGTGTGGAGGTGTTGTCTAGGGGGTGGGGGGGCTGTCCAAGTGGGTGGTGGTGTCCAAGGGGTGGCCAAGGGGGTTAAGGTGGGGTCCAGGGGGTGGGTGGTGGTGTCCATGGGGTGGGGGTAGGGGTGTCCAGGGGGTGGGGTGGTGTCCAAGGGGTTGGGGGTGGTGTCCAGGGGGGTGGGGGCTGCCCAAAGGGGTGGGGGTTGTCAAGAGCTTTCAAATCATTGGGATCTGTGTAATTTTCAGTACTGAATGTATACATATATTAATATTTATAATTCATAATCATTTTTTATGGAAGGGTGAATTTGGTATCCAGTTGCACCATAATGTATTATTTGTGAACCTTAAAAATAAAGGATCCAATAATAATTTAAAACTATTATATCTAATGATATTTTATTTTTAAAATAATTTTCAAGCATATTTTTTTAAATATACATAGATTTTTTTAATATTTTAAAATGTTTTTACATTCAAATTATGATATTTTAAATATAATCATATATTTTTCTTATCTTAAAAAGATAAATTATTTTGATATTTGTTATATGTAATAATGAGTCAATGTTAGATTATGGCACATCGAATTAGTAATGAATATGGGGAAGGTGTTAATGCCTTTTCGAAATTTTCTATACAAAATATTCCAAGCAGTGACATTTGTTTCTCTCCATGCCTAAAATGTTTGAATATGAAGAAGTTGAAAAGTATAGAAATAAAATATCATCTTATTTTTCATGGTTTTAATCCATGTTACATCTCATGGTTTTAGCACGGTGAAACTGGATAGAATGTCATATCTATTGATGATGATGATTTGCAAGATGGTATCTTCGATGGAATAGATGAAATGATTCACGATATTTCAGCAGAATAAATTGAGATATAACCGTCAGTTTCATGTCTATATGGTGATGATGAAAAGCCATTTTATCCCGGTTGTACATATTTTATGGTTTTTTCGGTGGTCTTAAGATTTATTAACATGAATGCGAAACATGTATGGAGTGACATACATTTTACAGAGCTGCTACAATTGATGAAATTCATTCTTCAAAAATATAATGATCTTCCAGATTCACATTATAAGGCCAAGAAAATATTATGCCTGATGGGATTGAGAGACAAGAAAATACATGCATGTCCGAATGACTGTATGATATATAGGATGGAATATGAATTTCTTTCAGAGTTTCCTAAAGGTGGGACATCACGGTATAAGGTGAGGGAAAAATCAAAGGCTGATGTAGAGATTACAAATATCTCATCCAAGGTATTTTGGTATTATCCTATAATTCATAGTTTGAAATGTTTATTTGATAATTCAAATTATGCCAAAAGGATAAGATGGCATGCTGATGAGTAGATATGTGATGGAGAAATACGCCATCCAGCTGATTTTCCATAATGGAAGAATATCGATGCACAATATCCTACTTTTGGATATTAAATTAGAAATCTCAAACAAGTGTTGTGCACAAATGGAATGAATCCATATTGAACCCTCAGTAGGACACATAGTTCATGTCATGTTTTATTAGTAATTTACAACCTCTCTCTTAATGTTTGAATGAAGTGAAAATATTTCATGTTGAGTATAATGATCTCTTGTCCGAAGAAACACGATAATGATATTGATTTTTTCTTATCACTATTGACTAATGATTTGAAGCTTTTATGTGAGGATGGTATTTGGGTGTATGATTCTTATAAAATGAAATATTTTCAACTACATGTTGTTCTTATGTTCACTATAAATGACTTCCCAGCATATGGAAATTTTTCTGGATACAGTGTTAATGTGAATAATGCATTTCCAATTTGCAAACAATAGACATCATATAGTAAATTGCATCATAGGAGGAAAATAGTGTACATGGGTCATTGAAATTTTTTACCTATGGATCACTCTTATAGAAGACTAAAAAAGGCATTCAATGGATTATAAGAAATTTATATTGATCCAAATCCTTTATCCCGTGATCTATATTTTGAGAGGGTTTAAAACCTTGACGTGACATTGGTAAAGACACAAAAATATGGTAATGATAGACATATTTGGAAGAATAGGTCAATATTTTTTGATCTACCATATTGGAGATATCATGAAGATAAAAATAATATTGATTTCATGCACGTGGAGAAGAATAATTGTGACAGTTTGATTGGAACATTGTTAGATATTAAAGGAAACCCAAAGATGGTTTTAATGTATGATTAGACTTACTATAAATGGGAATATGTTTGGATATAACTCCCACTCCTAATGGAAGAAGAAAATTTATTCCCCTCTCTATTCAAACATTATCAAAGAGGGAAAAATTATATTTTTCCAATGTCTTCATGATATCAATGTTCCTCAAGGTTATTCTTCAAATGTAAATATTTTTTTCAAATTGAAGGACTTGAAGTTGAAAGGTATTAATTCTCATGACTGTCATGTCATGATGCAACAAATTATACCAGTTTCATTGCGTACAATATTTCCCATCCATGTCCGAAAGACTATAATTAAGTTGTGTTATTTTTTTAATTCAATTTGTAACATGGTGATTGATGTGAATGATTTGAAAATTTTAGAAAAGGATGCAATTAGTATACATTGTCAATTGGAAATATATTTTTCTCTATCCTTTTTTTGATATAATCGTTAATTTAGTGATTCATCTGGTTCGAGAAATAATGCTTGGTGGACCTGTATATATTCATTGGATGTATCCTTTTGAATGGTATATGAAAATATTTAAGGGCTTTGTTAAGAATCCATATCGACCCGAAGCCTCCATTATTTGAAAGTATATTTTTGAGGGGGTTGCAGAGCTTTTCACAAGCTACCTGGATATAGAACAACACATAGGTTTACCTCCATGTCACCATGAACGAGTTAATAATGATGGAATGGGGATTCATGGATTGAAAGTCGAATCATTGTCTGCTAAAAAGATAATGAATTTGTAATTATACACCTTGAATAACATAGTTGATTCTCAATGATATATTACATTTCATATTAATGAGTTGTAACAATGTCATCCAAAGAAGAAAGAAATGTGGAATTTTAATGAGCACAACAAATCAATTTTTCATGGATTAAAAAGACCGTGATTTGTAGATCAGATGTATCAGGGACATTAAAATGGGTAGTGGGTGGTCCATGTTTATATGTGATAACATGTTCTGGTTATGAAATTAATGGATATATATTTCACATAAAAGCTTAAGACCATGGAAGATTAGTTTAGAATAGTGGTGCATTGGTTTTTGCAGAAGAAAGACTTTTTTTGAGTGCTAAAGAAATTTTTTTTGCATCAAGTGCATATTATGGAGTGATTAAAGAAATACGGTAGGTTGATTACATTCAAATTAATGTTCCTATTTTTAACTGTAAATAGTTTATCGATAAAATTAGTGTCAAACATAATGATATAGGAATGATAGTTGTTAATCTGAATAGATTGGAAGACAAAACTAATACTATCATAATGTAAACACATGAAAAACAAATTTCTTAAGTAGTAGATCAATTAGATATATAGTGGGTTGTTGTTTTAAAATAGAAAAAACAATATGTCAGTGAGGATCAACTTGATGAAGATGCTGATTTAGGTGATATCCCTACTTCCATGGAATGATTAACAGAACATAATGATAAGAATGTTGAGGACATGGTTTGTTCCATATGGAACGATCACGATGATGGAATTTGGGAAAACAATCATTTTGTACATTCCTAAAATTACAAGTAACATTTGTTTATTTCTTATTTACATTTATTATTTTCATAAAACGTCATATATTTTAAGTTTTTTCTCTATTAAAACACATATTATAAAAAATAAGTATTAGTTTTTGTTTGTTTTAATTTTTTTACTTTAATTTATCATTTTTACCATTACATAAATTATATATCTATTATTTCTATTTAATGAAAATTACTTTACCGTGTTTACCATTTTTACCATGTTTGCCATCATTACCATATTTACCATATTTACCATTGTTTAACATGCTTACCATATTAACAATGTTTACTATTACGTAACTTAGTACAATTTTCTATTTTCTGTTTACATTTGTGTTGTAATATTTGAATATGTATATTTGAGAACTAATGTTTTTCTAATTTTATGGATAATGATAGATCAATCATTTAATCAACCACATGATTCTGGAGATAATCTTATTGGTCATACCTCTGGGGAAGAACATTCACATGCTCCTCTTGATCTTCTACAATATTCTTCATGTTCCCCCATTATAAAAAAGAGTTCAAGATTTGGTAAACATGGGTGCATATGTTTACCAAAATAATCACTTTCTTGTATGCAGGACCAGAAGATACTCATTGATTTTTATGAGGATGATATTCAAAGAGGTCACAATGGAAAATATTTTATTTTTTTTGTATCAATGCATGGTAAGAGAAAATTAATCATTTTTATGATGACTGAAGATGTGTGGACAAAGAAATAATATCTCATTTGTGAGAGAAAATTTTGGTATGATCTTTTTCTATAAGTTTCCTATTCATTAAATGTTTCTAGTATATATAATGTTTTTAACCTCTTCTATATCAGATGACATTTGATATTCCTGACACTGGATGAGTCAGGAAGAAATGTTTATCGATGGCTTCCAGGAGATGGAGGGATTTCATATCAACCCTCTCATCTAATTTAATTTTTGATCATAGGAGTCATGAAAGTACATGTCATATATATCCTTTCATAGACGAAGACACATAGAGGCAGTTTGTTGAATGTAGAAGAAAAGATTCATTTTTTATTAGGGTAATGTAAAATTCTATTATATTTCTTATATAAATGATATTATTAATATTTTGTTAATGATTTCATTTTCTTAATTTATAGAAAACATGGAAATTTTATCAAGAGATCCAATCTAAAAAGGTATACCCTCATAGTTTATCTCGGGGAGGGTATACAATATTGTAAGAACAAATCATGGCTGGAAATTTACAAAAACTAAGAGCTGAGTCTTTAAGATATGGAGAGGTGGCCCCTCCATCCCCTCCAACTAGAAATGAAAAATGGAAGAGATCTTGGATGGGAAAAAAGGAAATATCTTTCGGAAGATTCAAGAATCGTAGCTAACAAGATTGTAAGATATCTATTTTATTTATTTAAGTTAATTACATTCTTCATATAATTTCAATCATTACATAAAATTTCAATTAATTAATACAGGATTCTCATGAGGATCTGAGCTCACAGGGGGTATTTACTGCTACTGGGAGGAATGATATTTTATCCGCAGCATTGGGAATGCCCAAACATCCTGGTCGTGTACGAGGATATCTGATAGGTGTATTAGTAAGAAAAGTGTTTACATGTTCTTCAACTTCTTTTATGAGGGATTTTATAAAAATATAGAATCCTTGGAGGCTGATGTTCTAATATTAATGCAATGATAGAGGAAGATATTAGAGCTTCGGTACAGTCTATATTGGAAAACATGCTAAGAAAATTTTAGACTGATGCTCCCACTCCTCCACCTCCCCATGTAAACCCCATTATTTATCATCCACCTCCGCCAGTATCTTCATCTCCACCACCTCAGCCTGAGGACCCCATTTTTTATCTTACTCCTCTGCCACAACTTCCTACATATTGTGATTTGTATTCTCATGATCCACAAAATCATATATTTTCATATGGGCTGGTTTATTGTATAGGAGATACAGTTCATCATTAATAATTAGTGGTAGAAAATTATATGGTCATTGTACATGATATTATAGATAGATCATCTCAAGTACCATTACCTACAGATTAGATGATGACAGTTGGACATAATATCAGTCATTTTTTAATTTGTCCATCCAGACATCTGAACCTCATTACCATAGAGGTATTTATGTTATATCTTCTATTTTATTTTTTTATTAATCTTTTTTTATCATTTGAAAACTAATATATTTTTCTATTTATTTTTACATGAATACATTAAAGTTAAAGAAATAATGTATAGACAACAACAAATAAAAATTGATATAACATCATATACATATTTTAGTATTCATGACAGATTGTGAAGATATTCAAATTTTTTGGCAGATCATTATGAGTTTCCAATGGAAGCTCATGTCTGTAGACGTGAAATAACTGTGGGGATTGTGAAAACTGATATCATGGTGCTTGTTACATGATATATATATTGGGCATCAATGTGGTGGAAATTTTTTCCATGTAAATCTTAACACCTTTTCCCTGCATCATATTTATTAAAAATGTATACTTAGGTCTGTTTTGTATTAGGTATCGTTATAAAATTTGGGAGAAAAATGGGAAGAATGATGTATATGGATTCATAGACCTACATTTCATTTCCCCTGAAGAAAATTCATTCTATTAGGATAAAGAATGATTTATATTTCTGAAATATTTGAACAAAATATAGTCACACAATGTTGGATGATGCCATTTTGTGAGAGGTATGAAACACATATCTGGAAATGAGTTCATTATCTTTTAACATAAAAACCCACATACCTTAAATTTTATATTATCAATGATAATTGTATGTTATGGGTTTTTTTCCCAAAGGGGAAAACACTTTATTGGATATGCTCTGTCCATGGTGATGTGCCAGGAAGTTTTAAGAAAATATTTGAAATGTATGTTTCAATTTATCAACAGTTTTATATATTATAATGATTTTTAATTTTATCCCATTCGTATTATTTACTAATAGGTGATGGGCCTACATTCTAAAAATCATAATGAAAAGGATTGTGAAGATCAAATATGTTATAATAAAGGTAAATATCCATTTCTAATTTGTACTTCATAATTTATTACATAAAAATAATATATTGTATTTAAATTCATTCAAATAGAATTTTCATGAACAACAAGGCATCATAGAATGTGGATATTATATGTTAAGATTTATGTTTGAAATAATCACAATTGGAACAGATGTGAACTTTGACCTGTTAACATTTACTTTTAAACATTTCCATAATATTCCATTTGATTTATTCATTATACATGTTAATTAATATCCTTTTAATTTGTAGCTATTTGATGACCGTCAACCCTATAGTTCTCAAGACGTCAAACACTTACAAGTGGAATGGTCCAATTATTTTATAGGTTTGATTGAATTTTATATGTTTGTAGTGTAAAATGTAATTTTTAATATTGTCATTTTAATTATTTATTTGGTAGTCGTTTAGGTTGGATTTATATTTTTTAGGTTGACATTGTATGTTTTGAATGTTATATATGTGAATGTTTAATTTTTCTCTACTTCTTATTTTGGTCTACTTATGATGATTTTCTAGTATGGATTCATGTTTGGGGGGATGGGTTCTAAGGTTGTAGGGTTCGTCCAGTGGGGTGGGGGTGTCTAGGGGTGTGGGAGGGATGTCCGGGGGGGGGGGGGGGGGTTCCTGAGTTTCCATGAGAGTGGGGGGCAGTCCAGGGTATGGGAGCATTTCTAGGATGGTGGGAGGGACATCCAGGGGAATGGGGGTTGTCCAGGGGTGTCCTGGGTGTGGGGGTGTCATGTGGGGTGAGGGGGGGTTTCTAGGGGCGTGGGAGTGAAGTCTAGTGGGGTGGGGGTGTCCAGGGTGTCCGTGGGGATGGGGGATAGTCCAGGGGTGGGAGCATTTCTAGGAGGGTGGGAGGGCTGTCCAGGGGAGTGTGGGTTTTCCAGGGGTGTCCAGGGCTATGGGGCTCTCATGTGGGGTGATTGGGGTTTTCCAGGGGAGTGGGAGTGTTTTCTAGGGGATGGGGGTGTCCAGAAGGGTGGGGGTTGTCCAGGGGTGTGGGGCGTTGTCCAGGGGGTGTGGGTAGTCCAGGGGTAACGGGGTGTCCAGGGGTGTGGTGGGGGATGTCCAATGGGGTGGGGGGTTCTGGTCTGATTTTGGTCGGGTTTTGGTCTGTTTTTGGTCTGGGGGTGTCCTGTGGTGTGGGGGTTGTCCAGCGGTGTGTTGGGGGTTGTCCAGTAGGGGGGGGGGGGTTTGTAGTCTAGTAATGGTCAGGTTTTGGTCTGTTGGGGGATATGGTCTTGTTTTGTTCTCTTTTTGGTTTTCTTCTTGTGGTGTCCAGTGTGGTGGGGATATCCAGGGGTGTGGTGGGGGATGTATAGTGGGGTGGGGGGTTCGTGTGTTGTGTGGGATGTTTTCTAGGAGGGTGGGAGCATTTCCAAGAGGTCGGTAGGGTAGTCCAGGGGAGTGGGGGCTATCCAGGGGGTGTCTTGGGGTGTGGGGTGGGGGGGGTCCAATTATGTGAGGGAGGTTTCCATGGGGTTGTGGGAGGGATGTCCAGTGGGATTGGGGTGTCCAGGGAGTCCATGGGGGGGCAATCCAGGGGTGGGAGGGTGTACAGGAGGGTGGGGTAGTCCAGGTGAGTGGGGGGATATCCAGGGGTGTCCAGGGCTGTGGGGGGGGGGGGGGTGTTCATGGGGTTAGTGGGTTGTCCAGGGTGTGAGAAGGCTATCCAAGGATGTGGGGGTGTCCATGGTTTCCATGAGGGTGAGGGTTTCTTGTGGGGTGTGGGGGGGGGGGTTTAGTGGTCTGTTGGAGGGATTCTGAGTGTGGTGGGGGTGTCCTGGGAGTCCATGGGGTGGGGGTAGTCTAGGGGGTGGGAGGATGTACCGTAGGGTGGGATGTTTGTCTAGGTGAGTGGGGGGATTTCCAGGGGTGTCCAGGGTTGTGTGAGTGTCCAATGGAGTGCGGGGTTTCTAGGGGCGTGGGAGGGATGTCCATGTGTGTGGGAGTGATGTACATGGGTTGGTGGTGTCCAGGAGGGTGGGGGTTTGTAGGGGTGTGGGAGGGATGTACAAGGGGGTGCGAGTGCTGTCTAGGGGGTGGGGATGTCCCAGAGGTTGGGGGTTGTCTAGGGGTGTGCGGGCTGTCCAGGGGGTGGGGGTAGTCCAGGGGTGTGGGGGGTGTCCAGCGGTGTGGTGGGGGTTGTCCAGTGGGGTGGGGGGGGGGGGGGGGAAGATGTCCAGGGTTGTGGTCGGGGCTGTCTAGTGGTTTGGGGTTGGGAGGGTGTTCAGGAGGGTGGGAGGGATGTCCAGGTGAGGGGGGGGGGGGAATGTCCAGGGGGTATCCAGTGGTGTGGGGGTGTCTAGTGGGTGGGGGTCTAGGGGTGTGGGATGAATGTCTAGGGTGTGGGAATCTTGTCCAGGGGTAGGTTGTCCAGGAGTGTGGAGGGTTTCTAGGGGTGTGGGCGTGCTGTCCATGGGTGTGGGAGTGCCATCCAGGGGGTGGCGGTGTCCAGGAGGGTGGGGGGTTTGTCCAGGGGTGTGGGGGCTGTCCAGGGGTTGGGGCAATGCTAGGGTATTGTGGGGGTCTAGGGATGTGGTGTGGGATTTCTAGTGGGGTGGGGGGTTCTGGACTAGTTTTGGTCGTGTTTTGGTCTGTTTTTGGTTTGGGGTGTCTAGGGGTGTTGTGTGGGTTGTCCGGGGGGGGGGGGGTGGTCTATTTTTGGTCAGGTTTTGGTATGTTTTTTGTATATTTTTTGTCTATTTCAGGTCTTTTGGTCATGCCTAGAATTGGTTGATCATTTTTATTAAAAAACATTTCTTTTTTTTACGTCGGTTTTTTTATAACCGATGTAAAATATGAATTGGTATTAGTTTTAAAGTCTGTTATTTGAAAACCGACTTAATAAATGCATAAGAAATTGTTTTTACGTCGGTTATTTCATAACCAACTTAATAAATAGAAATGAATAGTTTCTTACATCTGTTATTTTATAACTAACGTAATAGATATGTTTTTGTGTCGGTTATTATTTAAATGAAGTGGGAAACCGCTTGGTAGATAGGATTATAACGTCAGTTATGAAAATAACCGACGTGATAAACGCTTCGGAGGAGTGATTTATGACATCAGTTATATAATAATATATTTGAAAGAGTATATAACATGTCGGTTATTTAATAACCAACCTAATAATCCATGACTTAGAGGCATTTTTTGCATTTTTTTTCACTGACGTGAAAAACGCTTCAGATTTATGTTTTTTACATCGGTTTTACAATAACTGATTTAAAAAAACAATTTTTATAATGTCTCCTGTAATAATGTCGGCCAAAAGCCAATGTAAAGAATAAAAAATAACCATTGTAAAAAACTTTTTCTATAATAGTGTTGGTAAAAAATATTATAACTCCAATGTGATGGGATGATGTTTTAGAAATAAAACAATTGGGACCTGAGTTAGTGGAGGAAATGGCTAAGAATTTTATATTCATTCAGCATCATATCACAGTAGCTCAATTTCTATGGTAATGTTAAACTGATAATCATCATGTAAAGATTAAATCAATGTTACTGAAATGGTATTCCAATAATTTTATATAAAATTGAATATAATGAGATTTTTTAAAAACAAAATTTGAACCCTCAGTGTATTGGGTACTTCGTGATTGTTGATTGAGTAAGGATTGTAGAATATCACATAGTTATTCCATCAAACCACTCTCATGTTCACGATGTGTTCCAAATGTATTTACCATGGAAGTACATAAGTAGTCCAATAATTTTATAGAAATAAGTTGTTTTAGTACTGGGGCATGGCCTTTCTAATAAATAACAACTTCTATAAATATTTTATTATAGATATAATATGAAACAGAATAAGATTCAAGACATGGTTAAAGATCTCTGGAGGAATCAAAAATTTCAACAAGCTACAAGGGAACTAGACGACATGATGAAAATGACATATCTTCTTTTTCTAAATCAAAATAATGGAATTTTATATGATAAATTCATTTTAATGGGAGAGGAATATAACACCCTAATATTTTTTGATATACTTCCCTTCATATAAATTCAATTTCTTTTATAGATGATGATACGTGCAAACCCGAGTCAAAATGAACCATATTATATTATACCATTATAATATAGTTTTTAAATTGGTAGGGTAAATAGTAATAAACACATTTTTAAAATTATTCCTACATGTTTTTGATAAGTAAAATATATTTATAAATATGTACTCAAATTTTAGTAGACTTTCTGTGGTTCAAAAAAATTTCCTTCATTTTTTTTCATTTGATTTTTGGATATAATAATTTAGTCAATTTTTAAAACATTTTTATAATTATTTTTTCAAAATATAACCTTATTTTTAACCCTTAATATTAATATTTTATTATACATAATTTTTTATTAATTTCATAATAAATTGATTTTTCAGTAAAAAGTGATAATACTGATTTTTTTAAACCATTCCTTTATTTAATGAATTTCCAATGTTTTTTGTTTTAAATTGTATTTATTGGAAAATTAATTAATTTATATTATTAATAATCCAATAAATTTGATTATAATTAATTTTATACTGTATTTTGGTAAAAATACATTTTATACATATGAATCAAATTTCTATGAAAAAACAATTTTTAATCATGTTTTGTATGTTTAATATTTTATTATATTTTATAATTTTATGAATATAATTTTATAAAATAGATTAAATATTTTGAATCTTAAATGTAAATATTATTCAAAAAAATTACCTTAACTTTTTTGTCAAAATGAATAGTAAACACAGTAATAATTTGTTACCACTATTATGGTTAGAACTGTTTTACCATAGGGGTTAAACTAAGAGGTAATGGGTTTTTTACCAATTAAATATGTATAAATACTATTTTATATAAATATATATCAACGTCATTCTATTCCATCTTTTAAATCACTATCATTTTAAAAGAATCAATCATTATAATTAAATTATTTTATTTTAACATTTTATGAAATAAGTTGTGTTCCCGCTCCCACACTAATAAAAAGGATCCCCTCATTTCTATTATTTACACCACACTAACACATATTTCATAAAACACACACCCCATTTCTCTTATAAAATTTCATGTCCAAAAATTTAGGTTATAGTCTTTATTAAATACAATTCAATTAATCATTAAGAAGAGTTCTAAACAAATACTATGGAAGAAGATGTAGTCATACTACCCTACTTTTTTAATCTATTTATACTAAAAAAACTATTATATTAATCATACAATAATAAATTCAGTATAATAAAAATAGAAAAATATAAATTATTATTAATATGTGACCACCATTATTCACCCGCTGTTCAGTCAAATGGAATTTCAAAGTATCACATGTGCATATCTGTGGACTACTTCCTCCACATAGAGATACAATTAATCTTTCATCACCAATATCCATGGATAACTATTAATATGGTTTTAAATTATATATATCATAATATTGGAATATTATTCTAATAAAGATATTATATTATATCATCCTTCTTACCATCCAATTTGTTGGAAATTGATAATGTAGCTCATGCGTACATGTATAATACAACATCTACGAAGCAATGTAATTTATTTTTAATTTTTTCTGTACATTTATTGTAATAAATATATATTTCATAAACATAAATTACAAATTTTAAATAATAATTTCTCTATAAAGGCGAATTATTATTTACCTTTATTTCATTATATCCATTGAAAGTGAGAACATTGTTCATCTATACGTATGACATATCATTTACATGAATAGCATAACTAATTATTATTTATACACCACTTATAGATAAATATATTGATATATATAATTAATATATAATCTGTTTATATCATGATAAACATTATTAATATTGTGGGACCATGATAAATGTTCTGGTACTTGTTCATGGTAATTGAATCTATCATGTAAAATGAAGGAGTTAACACATAGAAATGATGATTCTAACAATTAATTATTTGAAAATCAGTGTTAAAATGTTATAATTTTATTGTATAAGATAATATGATTTTGTACATGTTTATATTATATATATAATAATTGTTTATCTTATAGGACTTCAATGGTCTTTCTACGAGATTTAAACATTAGTTAAATGATATTCATCTCACTATTATTTTTGAGAGACACATTCTATATTCACCAATTGATTATTTTATGTGGTGTATATAATTTCATTGAATGAATTTTATTATTCATATGATGATATTTATGTATATTTTCATATCCATAAAATTTTAAATATTTAATGAGGTTTTAACCCAAACTTTACCAAAGTGTTAACTGATTTGTGTTAAAGTATCTTATTTATCCTGAATTTTTATGATTAATCTTTTTGTGATCACTTTATTTAACCAATATCTCAATAATAAAACAAATATTCCTATCCTAATTTTATTTCATTATATTACTTTTTTTCCATTCATAATTCACTCTTTATAATCTTAGTAGACTAAAAGAACATTTCAAAGTGAAACTGATTCTCTGTACAGTGAAAAATTATTTTTCTCCCATGTCTATATATTCTAAAAATATTTCCATGAATTATTATACACTTCTAAAGTAATTTTTAAATTTTTTTTACACGTGAATAAATTTTAAAAAAATTTATTAAAATTAATCTTCTTATCGATTTTGGAATGATTCACATTTTAATTTTTACCAAAAATGTTAAATAAATCATTTTTAACATACACAATATGGAAAACATTTCACACCATCGTGACCGATAAAATATATGAATATTATATTACATGTTTCCAATTTTATTTTAAAATTAGATTTTCTACATATTATATTTGAAATTTTTATATTTCAAATAATTGATATTGATCTTAAAAGGTTAATTTCCTCTAGAAATAGTCCAAATGTTACTTTAAGATAATTTGTATTTATGACAGAGTACATTTATTTTACTTATGATTTACAGGGGAAATGATAAAAGGATTACACCATTATTATTAATCTTGATGTTCTGTGATTATGATGGTGATATTTTTATTGAATCCCCTTGATTTTATTTAGGTTATTCTATGTGTAATTATTGGAATTTTTATGAAACCTATTTATTTTCCAAAGTTTATAATATATGATGATTTTTTTTGAGATTATTGAACACATATGAATGGTTTAGGATTATGTGATGAGTTGGCCTGATTTTTTAGATCCCTCTAAATCATTGGGCGATGAATGATATTTCATGATATAAATTGGATTATAATGCAGTAAAATCAATTTAGTATGCACACTTTCCATTATGATTGTCATGGGAGTGAATATTTACGAAGAATATGATGGAATACATGTAAACCTAATAAACTATAATAGTATATTTAATTATCTTTGACTATGGAAATGATTTTCTATGATTATTTGTATTCTATAAACAAGTTTATTATTTTAATGTGCCGATCTAATGGATCATGTTCATTAAATACCTTAAAATTCATATCTTATGAACTATCAAGATTTATGACATGATTCAATATTATTATATTTGGTATAATGTGTATAAATTTCATATTTTAAACACATCCAAATTACCTAATGCTAATGTAATAATTATGTGATCATTTATACCACAATTATTTACAACTAATGATAATTTGATCTCACCATTTCTTATATTTCTTTTTCATAGTTTCTAAAGAATCGATTTGTATATGATATTTATAAAAAGGGTTCTAATTATGAAAAACATAGTGATAGATGATGTATATCACTTAGGATCAAGTTTTTTATGTATCCATGTTTTGAAATACATGAATCCTATAAGATTATGGAGTATATTATATTGTTATGTATTGAAACTTAATATAGTAATATTTAATATTTATATGTTAAATTTATAGGTTACAATAATCTTCTATATATCATAGAATTTTATGTTTATTATTAAAATAATATCATATAAAAATAACAAAAAATAAATTTTATGAGAATATTTTATCCTTTGAAATTCAATATTTCACATCTAATTATTTTATTACATAAAATTGCATTAATTCAAAAGTTAATTGATTTGTTTACATAACATATAACACTAAAAAAATTAATAATTAAATATTAAATTATTAAATTTGACAATTACAATATAAATTTTGAATTGGATTGGATTAATAGTACTAAACATATTATGAAACCTATTAATAATGGATTAGAAATTGTGTCTATTTGTTAATGTATCCATAAAGTGGATCATTTATCCTCACTAATAAAGGAAGTAGTGTCACTTGGGTTTGGATTCATACCCAGAATGATAATATTTGTGATTTGATTCATTCATAAACAATCCTTGTGGATTAGTTAATCACTGAGTGAATTTGTATATTTTTTATCATGTCATCAATTTGATATTAGTTAAGATGGAGTTTTTCTTATAATAATATGGGCATAACATCATCCCCATGGATTTAAGTTATCTAAGGAATTTTTTTCCACAAAATTTTAGTACATGTAATGTGATTATAAATTGAGGTGAATAACATGTAATTTTCTCATCAATAAATTTTAATGGTGTGTGTTGTATTTGTTGACTAGATCAATTTATTCATAGATAATTGTGAATGTTTGAGATTTCTATATGGGGTAGACATACTCTGTTTACAATGGTACCTTTATGTATTTTATAAAATAATTTTATGAGAATGAATTATTTCAAATGATGAAAATAATTAACATAGGTATAAAGATACATTTGTGTGATATAGATCAAATTGGATCCCATTAAAGATTTAGTAAAATTGATGATTTTATAGAGGACCCTATTTTCCTATATTAATTGTCCTAATGATTTATATTAATTCCCAATGATACAACTTCTTTTTTAGTTAAATGTTGTTATTAACTCAATTTTTAATTATTTTTATTCATAGGATAGTAGTTAATTTGTCTTATTGCTAAACCAAAATAAATTGGATGGGTATTTCATATGAAATTACAAAAGATGTGACAAAAGGTGATCTTAATGGTAACTATCCAAAAGGTATTAAAAATATATCCAAATGTAGTTGAATATATTGTTTCAAATGTTATTGTATATGATAATATATAATTACAAATTTCTAGATGTTTTTTAGGATTTAGTTCAAGTGGGATATGAAAAGATATAGTCCCCAAATCATTTACACTTATGATGTGTTTTAGTCTAATGTTTATTTCATAAATATTTAATTTAGTATATCATTTAGAAACTAGGGATATCAAATATTGTTTCATTTTTCATAATATTATGTAATTAGAAATAATAATAATATATTGGATTCCGTGTAATTTTTTAAAATATAACTTGGTGGAATCAAAGAGTTGTGAACTGTAAGATGTGATTCATTATAAACTAATATGATTAAAAACATTACTGATGTTTTAATATGTTTTAATTAGAATATAATACATGAAACATGTCATTAGTTGTTTCACTTGATGTAACACTCAGGTGTCTAATGTATTCAAACAATTGTATCGTGAAAATGTTGAGTTTCATGTTACCATGCATTATAATTCCTTGATAACATCATTTTCACTCAATAAAAATCCTCAATAGAATTTATAAAGGATAATTTACAATGTGGTGTGATATTGGGTGATCTAATGTACATTTTATGATTAAATACCTTCAATAGTGATGTTTTATTCATCATGACCATTTTATTACATAATTCAAATGTATAACATGGGTGATGAGAGGATTATACTCATTTTTTATTGATTAAGAAAAACTCATCAATTCTTATGAAGGGGTGATTATTTTTTGATAAATTATATGTCATATTCATCAAAAAAAATATTATAGATATATATTCGAAGGTTCTATTCAATTAGTTATGCACATTCATGGATTCTTTATATTGAAATATGCATGATTTACATTATCTATCATGGAATATCTTAGAATTTGGTATGTTTACTACTTCCAGAGCACATATAAAATGTTTTCAAATCCTATGAAAAATAAAAAAATATTAGTGACTGTTAGAGATCATCCTAGTTTCATTTATATGTGTAGTATTATGAACCATTTTCTAGATGAAACTGTTCTATAATAGGTTATGAAATTCATATTTATTTTTGGTGCTACCATGTCTATAGGATGAAAATTTATAGCTGTGATAATATGTGTTATGTTTTATTCTTTGGTTTGGTTCAAAAATATTAGAGATATCTCAAAAACGTTTTTGAGGATATCCAAATGATTTTTTTGATTTATATTAAAAAATACATAATATTAACTATACATGGTATCATTAGATTTTACATAAAGTGTATCATCTTGAAAAAACTATTCTACATTATTTATTGTTTATTGTGAGATGGATATTGAGGAAATTGTGTAATAAAGGAACCATTTTAGTGGAGTTGATTTTAACATTTCATGGTCGATTTTGGTGTGATCCAAGATATTTTGTGCATGAAAATGCCATCATTTTTTGTTTTGTAGCATACATAATAGTTTATATCTCATAGAATGGTATATATGTCTTATATCATGCATTTATTGATTCAATATCATCATGTTTTATTGATCAAGAATATTTTACACATGTTAATTAACCTTTTAATGTTAAAAAGTTAATATAAAATTAATGAATAATGACTCTTAAACTATGTGAAAACTGAAATTGTTCTGAAATGGTTCTCCTTTAATGATAGGTTCTTTAGTGTACATGGAAATATATTTTTTATCTATATAAATTGAATCATTTATTCATTTGTGTTCATCCAAAAACTAATAAAATTATAAATACCATTCTAAAAACCAATCTATTTATATCTCTATATTCCTATTTAAACATAACATCTCTATAAAACCATGATGAAATTAGGATCCTTTCTGATAATTATAAGATTTTCCCAGCCTATGGGTGCCGAAGGAAGAAGACAAAATTTAGTTTCTTCACTATTATCACAATAATGATCATAGTGAATAGTTTAGATAGATCTAGTTCATTAATGAATGGTATGTGATTCTAAATTTATTTATTTCAATCTAGATAGATCTTGTGGTTTATATTTTTTAGTGGATTTTTTCAATTATACCATGATTTTTGTTAACCCCCATCAAAACCTAAAAAAACAGAATATGGGATATTGAGTAAAATTGGTAAAAGATGATTTGGATGGAAGGAAATATTAAAATGTTATTAACTGATATATTACACTAAGGAATTACTGAGATTCATCACAAAATCAATGAAGAGTAATATCTATCACCTTAGAGATACACCTGATTATATGTAGAGTACACTATGAATTTTAGGAGTGAGAGAAATCATAAATATATTTCATTTATAAAATTAACAAAAATAGTTATGTGGTCCAATTTTATGGGCAATCAGGCCAAGAATTATGTAACAAAAATATCTTCTATATCATTACCAAAATAAAAAAAATTGAATAGACTCCCTTCCTTCAACAAACATATGATTTATTTGTAATTCCCCATAAAATTATAAATATTTTAAATGAACAAGGTATATATTAATATAATAAATTATATTAAAAATAAATACATACTATTATCACTTTGGGTGTCAAATATTTCTCGACCATGAAATAATCTACCATGAAAAGTCATCATGATTCCTCATTTGGAAAGAGATAAGGCCATTAACATTTTATCATATATTGGCTTTCCCAATACTCATGGTAACAATGTCTACTATTACAAATCACTAAAAAAGAGGAATCTAAATTTCCTATAATATTTTATTTTCATGATCATGTATTTGGAAAGACCATTCAGCGAATGTGTCATCTAGATCCAAATACTGATCTATGCAATCAATAATATTTAATAGTTTGGGAATATTTTTTTTCAAATAGAATATGTACAACATAATATTTTTTGATGTCTTATGAGGATGTAAGCCTAGGTATTTGGGGACTTCTCCAAACTATTATTTAGTTTTAAATGGTCCATCATATCTCAAAATTAGTGTACCAATCATTCCATGTATTCTATATCTCATTCATGGTGAAATATTAAGTAATTCAAAATCACCAATAGTGAATTCCATAATTCATTCACATAGATCAACCTAATATTTCAGTGGGTTCTAATCCTTCAAAAAATATTTTATGATCAATTAAATTTTATCCATTTTATCATCCAAGTAGCCTTGTCCTAATAATGAGTACAAACCGACCTCATCTCAATAGAGCGGTGTCACTAATTTATAATATAAAGATCTTCAAAATGATTCATCTTCATTGAGAACACAAAACTATTATTAATATTATTAATCCTATAAAATCCAAATTGTAGACATTAAGTGTATTTGTTAAATTTATAATAACTTATTCAGTCGGTAAAATTGACTAAGAGTTATAATACATGGAAAAAAAACCAAAATTATGTTAATAAAATCCTAAAAAAAATATTTTAAACTCATGATTTAAATCATTTGTTTCTTTATAAATAATACAATTGAAATTATTTCTTCTTTATGATCCCTCTCATATATAATTTTCATGGTTTTATTTTGTTAAATCAAACAATTATAGGAATAAAATGAAAATTATTTTCAGTTGGTCAATAATCATAAATATTTAATTACTTACATCAAGTGATCATTTCCATATAATTAAAAATTCCATGGAAACATCACCACACTTCAATGATGAAATTTAAATATTTTATAAAAGATTGTTAATATTTTTTTTTCAACTAATATTTTTTTACAAGTATGGAAATAGGTGAGAGAAATTCAAAAAATCGTCATAATATTAAAAACCTCCTATATTGATTTATGATATTTTAATGCATTTTATTTTCACTAAAATTATGATTAATTTGACATAATATCATATCTCTTGAGGGTAGGTTGATGTTTTTGCAAGGCATCAACATCATCCTCGATGGTTATTTAATGGTAAATGGTGTTGAGGGACAAAAAACATTAAGGAATGGTTTTAGAACACATTAATATTCAATGACCTAAAATTGAAATTAATAATTATTTAAAAAACAAAACAATTTAAAAACACCATTTAGTTACAGACAACCAGGTACTATGTAAAAGAAAAAATAACCAGCTGGCTCGAATCATAACATAAAAACCTAATTGGTCAATCTAATTAACAATGAATGGTTTATCTCATCCTCCAATTAATGGTTGAACATATCCTTATCCAACTAAAACATGGTTCCTATGATACATCACCCATAAATTTGGAATACCTTCCACTAACCCTGTTATGATATAAGACATCATTGCAAAATCCAGGATTAGTATATAGGGTTCAGTAAGAAAACCCAGTCTTATTTACCCAAATCAAACTCATGAAATACAATGAAGAAAAATTCCCAATAATAAAACTATTAAAATATAAAATATCTTATCAAATGTATATTAAATAATTTATCATTGGTTCAGATACAACTATTAAAATAGATGAAAAAAATTTGATTAAATTTTCCTAAATACGGTAACCCTTCCCAATTGCACAAAAAATATAATCAGTAGAAAACCAATATTAAAAATATATTTAAGATAAATAAATGGGAAAATAACATAAATTAATATCTATGATCATAACATACATCCTCTATCGATTTCAATACCACAATATTTTTCACAAATTGCACAAGATGACCCAAACATGTAACACAATATTTTGAATATTCTCATCCATAAAAATTAATTACCCTTATGATTGAAATTAACACTTAATTTTTATTTCTCATTCCAAAAATAATTAATCCATCAATAGTTTGACCTTATGAGAACAATTTACCAAGAACCAGGTCATCATCCTAGATCTAAAATAACCCAATTTGAGATACATAAAATCTAATTTTCACAAACTAGTATTCCTAATAAATTAATCCCATGGTTTAAATGAAAACCCCAACTAATGTTTCCCTATATACCTAATTCAGTAGGTTTTATCAAGTACATAATGATATAATGTATCAGATAAATTAAACCAAATATTTTATACTTACACAGAATGGAAAATGGCCTAAATAACAGTTACACAATTAGGAGTCATAATACCATATTGAGTGAATAAGTGGAATCAAAAATAGATGATAGCCATGGGATTATCCTAGTATTCAATTTTTGATTTTATAAATAAAAATCAAATTCTAAAAAACCTATAAAGGTCAAACAAGATTGGAGATCTCCTATTCATGATTCAAAAAACCCATCCAAAAATAATGATCTAAATCTAAATGATTTATCAATCTACAAAGGGTGAAATTTAAAGAAGTGTGGGAGATAAATCAAAGAACACAAAGTATCAAAAAAATATGAAAAATAAGATTAGGTGATTTTTTGATTTATATAATAGATAAAGACATCATTTATGTATTGAGTACCCCAAAATGTACTCTCAATGAAATATATAATAATGAGTTTTTTATTTAGGGAGAGTAATGGTGCTTATAAGAGGGTAATACTATTATTCAATGTTCATCCATTTAATAAGAACATAAAAAAAATGTTTAAATTGAAAACTTTATTTAGACCAAGCCCCAATCATGTAGAAACATCGACGTATAGACCTATGCTACATAATTAAACTAGAATTTAAATAAAGACTACGAACAAAATATTCCCCCAACTCTTTCTCTTGAAGAGACCTATAAGATATGATGGTATGGTTCCTATGAATATATACCCTAATCATAAAGTATTTGACGATCCACTAATAACTCAAGAACTAAGCTAGAGATAATGTATACTCGTTGAGAGGACTAACTTATCAAACATTGGATGTCAAAATTGTCTCCAACATTGGGATTATAATATATGAAAATTCATCATGACATGTTCTCCATAGATATTTTCATACATAAAAACCACATATTATACTATCTCTCTCTATTGTCTCTTATGTATATTATCCATTATATCACAATACCCCCATAGATAAAATATTCCAAACTCTCATTATATTATTCTTCCTATCATAAATCCTTATTGGTCTTTCTATAATGTTCATGTCTAAATCCAAATCCATCTCAATATTTTAAAGAAAATGAGAAGGGTTTCACATGTACATATTCAGTTGGGAAAAATATAATATTTTATGGAAAAAACATCAACCAAAACTCCAAGATATAAGATACATATTATATTCAAAAAATAATCTCAAATAGACCAAAATACTAACATGAAAACTTCCCAAACATTTTCATACATCAGTGCACCAACCAACAGGACAGTCCTTATAAGACTATATATGAAAATAAAAAATCAAATAGTCATTTAAAAATAGTAGCATAGTGATTAAATATCATAAAATATGTCACCATTCAAATTATGTGTGGGTAAACTTTATATATTTTCTAGTATGCCAATATTGATACAAAAATTCAATCTCTATCATGAAATATCTTGACATAATGGTGATAATCATATAAATATATATAGAACTTTTAATAAAATTAATCATGTATTAATAAATATTATTTTAAAACTCAACTAATGTCACATGTCCCGCTTATGATCTTTAAAAATCCAAAACATGATATCCAAATATATCCTCCAATATTTTTATGGTTAATTACATCTTCCCATCTATCTGAGGGTTGAATAATATACTCATATATATTTGTGTATTCACCTCATTCTATAACTATCTCTTAGATACAGAAGTAAGTCATTAAACTATATGTAAAATAAAAAATTATCTAACTCCTTGAATCTTAACATTATCATCCATGCACATCATACTATGGTCCTTATTTGATAACCTATATCGATTAAAAATACAGTCTTCTGCCTTTGTGAACCATTCCATAATAAATGATATAAAATCAAACATCCATAGTGATTTATAGGATCTATTTATGGAATATTTAATGAATCATTCCCACGTCCACATTGTCAATCGTAAAGTCTCATAATCCACACAGGTCACAGATACATCTTCCTAATCTGTAAACATGTCAAATTATGTGAGAATAAATTAGATTCCACCCTCAGCATCCCAAAACACAAAAATTAATATTTCATGTCACAAAAAATATTTTAAAAACATGCATTAAACCCAAAATTGGTGTTTTTGGACAGACCTACAACATCCTTCCTAAAACTCAATGAAACCACCACTCTATCCCAAATGTAAAGTGTTCATTTTTTCTATTCTAACATCCCTTCCTTAGTGCCAGAACCATTTATGAATTTAAAAGTATTATTAGATTCATAATTTCTATTTTGTAAATCCTTTACTAGAATAGTAAATTAATTTGAAACATTAATCTAATAGGACATAATATTAATAAAGTAATTATGAACTTCTAGATGTAAACATTCCATTAAAAATATCAGTTGGCACTACTCTAATAATTCCTTTTACACTTGAAATTTCACACTCAAAGAATAATAAAAAAATGACCTTCATATGTTTTTTGGATAACATGTGATATAATTTATAAACAAACTGAAACCATCTCTATATCCAAGGTTTCAAATACCATTGAGATGAGATGTACCAAAAAACTCATGTGATCTTAATACACTATTAACCTCTAACCAAAAGAAATAAAATCTACAACTCACTTTGTAAGGAAAAATTTCCACGAAATAACGATAATTAATGGGATAATATTGCTCATGTTTTTAAAATATCATAAATTTTATTCAGAAACATTATCCAATTGGATAAGAACACACTCTAGAACAACTCTGTATTTATAAAAAAAACATAAACATAACCCTTCACTATACTCAAAAAATATCAATAGAGTCATCAAATTTGGTCTCTTTTTAGATCACCAATTTTTTTCATAAATATTTTTCACATTCAAAATTCTTACCTTCTTTAGTCAATTCATTATTTGAATGAGATGGATAATAAATTTATAATAATTCGTCTATAGTATCCAGTCGACCAATGGAAATGTAGAATCTCACAGAAATTATTAGCTCTCTCACAAAGCATAATCTCCAAAACATTACCCACATCAATTAAGACACCATATCAAAAGTAAAATTCCTTAGTGACTTCATTTCATATATCCAAGACTATAATTTGTGTATATATTCATATAACATGTTCTTTAACAACATCTCTAGAACCATACAAAAATTCTCCCCATAATCACCATTTATTACAAAATTAATCATAACAATATTCATATACTTCATGATAAATTAATCAAGGTATTTATTGAAAACAAAATTCGTAAATGACATAAAAATCATAAGAGCACTGGTAACCCCATATAATATTACGAAAATATAAAATTCATATACCTCATCATGAATACATTCTTTGGGAAGATATTATCATTCAAAATTAGCTAATGATATTATAATCACAATTCAATATTTGAAAACCACTTAGACACAATAAATTATCAAGAAGGTCATTGATGTGAGTTGTAGGTTAATTGTTTTTCTTTGATACCAGATTCAATTCCTGATTTTATGTCCATGAATACAAAATATCATCACCACTCTAGGAAATAAAAACTTTTACTATTGTATTATTTATTGGTTAAAAAATAATTTTACCTATAAATCATAAAAACTAATAATTAACTATTGCTTCTCTATAGAATTCATAAAATTCAATGTAAATTATATTGAACTCATAAAATCAATAATACTATCTGAAAACTGTAAATTCCTATATTTTGGAATCCCTAATAATTATTCTACATAAAGATCTATGAAATATCCCTCCACTATTAAAAATTTAAATGAATATTCAAATTCAAATTATATGATATCCAACAAAATTAATTGAAACATCATATCCCGAAGATCATTAGTGTATAATAATACCTCATTACCAAATATAACCTAATCCCCTTGAAATTTTTCAACACACCCATCAGGTGACGTAAAGGAATCCTTCCATCTATAACAGTTGACATTAAAATTTTACTTCAACAACTATTCCATCCATATAATAGATTCAATCGTGTCCATATCTATAATAAAATATCATAAAATATTCACACATCATTGATCAAAATAGAAAATAAAGGTCACATAAATAGTCACTCTATTATTTCCCATAGAGTAATACGAGTCTTCAGGAAAAAATAAGTTAACTACTCCTATAAATCCATCTAATTACCACTCATGTAGTTACGAATTAATTATATGAACTAAAATAAAACATATAAGAAACCATGATAGATGTAATAAGAAGTGTATTTAATACTATTGATGAAACAGCCATTGAAACATGATTTATATTGAAATTGATCCTTGGTACATATAAACCTAACCCTAAGGAGGATTATCGTTATTCCACACACATGACTCTCCACTATCATAATCAATATTATATATAGAATTTTTGGTCGATGTGACTAGTTAGACCCTTTACCTAAATGATCATAATAGATTAAATTATAGAACTTATTTAGTTACCCCAGGTTCCCAAAATGATTTCATGTCTTCATATTATTAAGAAATTATTAACTCATGTGAATCATGTTCAACATTGTATCCTCTCTATATAAAATCATTATCGCAAAAATTTCAACAAGTATCAATAATATATATATTCAACCAATGATCATTACCTTTCATTTATGTAATGTTTATATATTTATAAACATGGATGAAAATAATTCTCACGATTAATACTCAACATTTCTACCTTAGAAAAAAAATAATATTTACGAACTGTTTATAATTTAGGAAATAAATAATAACCCCCTCAATTGAATCTTAGGTCAAAAAATTATCATGAATCATCATATCATTATACAATTTGTATTGATCAATTACACCACAATGTGAACCAACTCTATAATGCAATAAAAACACTCATGGAAATCCATATTCCCTAGTTTCATATCTCGAGTATCTTTAACATTCAATTATTCAAAAAAATTGGATATAAATAGAAATTGGATGTCCTTGCGAATCTAGCCCATGTCAAATCCTCATAAAACTACACTTCAAAAACCATATCTGATGACTTAACAGTATATCCATCAACAATAGAGTTATCTAACTCTACATTTGACATATTTTCTTAATGGAAAAAAATATCTGGTTGATTTTTTAAAACCAATAATAAACATATTATATTATAGAATCACTGAAGAATGAAATGTTGTTTTACTATTGAAAAAATGAAGCACAACCTACTTACATATGTCATTCCCAATAACTACCTTCTCATTCACCTGGACTACTTGAACAAACATATAGAGGACTTATTAAAAATTCACCATGTTAATATATTACTATTCATAGATAAGATCACCTCGAAAATTCATAGCCACTTCCTCGTGAACAAAATATCAATGTGAAGAATTATCTATTATAATAATATCTAATAACAAAAATAATATAGGTTACTATATTGGACATCCTACTATTGAAACCATAAATACTTAAACATATGTTCAAAATTTTATATCTATGCATATTCATTCAACCTATTTAAATTCCATCATAATATGATTCCCCACTTGTGGATGTCATAATTTTGACCAAATTATATTAAAATATAAGGCTTGTGTTGAACCTAGGGATATAACCTTTTAAAACACATTCAATTCCGAATAACATTTGAAAAAATTAGTTTAAGATGTATATAAATTACATACATTTCAATCATGATTAAAAAACTTAATATCCTAGCTGGCAATACATTTTGACGCCTAGAATTCATAACACACCTAAATTTTATAATTGGTCATTATGATCATGTGCCCCAATTAAACTCCCTTATAAGTAATGTTTTAAAATAATGATGTTAATTATTAATTTTTTATAAGTAACACTCTAGATAAAACCACCATTGTCACCATTAATCCAAAATAAAAAGATAATACCATTAAAACATAAACTATATTATTATTTCACAACTATAACAAATTATCCTGGGTTCGAAGACTTTATAGATTTATTTCAAGGACTAGGATACATTCCTCAATCATAAGTGGATAGAAAATAGTGTAATGGAATAAACATAATCTCCCAGGAATGATTTTCCTCCATTAAAAAAAATACCTATAATATGAAGTTAATATTTTATTTCAAAAAAAAATAATTAGAAAAATATTTTGATAAAAATAAAAAATTAGATATTAGTTGAAAATAAAATTAAAACTATTCAGAAATCATGAAATGAAAACATAATAGACGGTCCACATTCAATATATTAAAATTCAAAATTTACAAAAAACAATGATCCCAATGTCCATATCTTATGAATATATCAAAACATTTTATTTCTACATGACCAGCATAATATCTGGGTATGGGTGAGTATAACTACATTTATGGATTTTATAATATCACAAATATGACCTCTAATGATGATTAATTCCTAACCATATTAACAATTACACTGAAAATAACGTAACATATAAAAAATAAAATATTTTATCATGGTCAAAGAAAAAACCAAATAATTGAAATGAAATAAAATTAAACATAGTTTTCTATTGTAATATACCATTTAAAAGTTCAACCCTAACATGTAGCTAAAAATAATAAATATAACTGAAGGATGTAAGAGTAATAAATAAGAAAATCATATAAATTCCTACATATGATGATAGTTTACACCCATTTGGGATAATCACCATCCTTAGTGTTTCCTAATTTTTATATCATGTCCTATTTGTATAACACAAAGTATTATTAAAATACATCCATACTAAAAAAATATCCCTTTCATTCATACTCCACACATAAAGATAATTTAACATAACCAAATAATATAATTTCAAAATAATGTTTCCAATTTAAGAAAAAAATACTATATTCACAAGGAAAAATATAATGCAAATAAATCCCATATTTTATATGAAAATCATGACAAATGTTATTCCTAAATAAAAACTTTCACATAGGTTTATGAAATACTAAAAAAAAATTATAAAAAATTTAATGTAATAATTATATAAATATTCACATAGGATAATATCCAAAAATCACTCCAATCCCATAACTGGGAATCATAATCAAATAAGGATTTAATAATAGAATCATACCTTGGATGTCGATCAAATTAAATTCTAGTTAAATGAAATACATTACCATTTAGGACAATCCAATCCTATAAACACTATTATAATTAATATAAGTTCATGAATTATTAATTCACCATAAAATCCTTCCATAAAATAATGTATATCTAATCCCAACAAGAATATCATTCTAGATAAGAATAAATATAAAGATATATTTATAGAAAGAATGATGATATCATAATATAATAAAAAATGAAACTCATATCTCAAAATGATTCAAAAAAATCAAGAGATTAAGGTTTTTTGTGCATAATCGATAAAAGTCAATTCATATAATGTGAACCTTATTTCCTTGTATGGATACATGGTAAACTATGATTAGATACCATCATTATGGGAAATTATTCAAATAAACATAACATTCCCATTTAACTAATATAGTCATCCAAGACCATACATTTCCCATTAACTCACCTATGTCTCCCCAGGTAATATTCATGGTCCAAAATCATGATAACTAGGACTTGGAACCCTTCTTTATAGTATTATATAAACCCCAAAAACTCAAAAACAGATCAAAAAATCAATAATACTCAAAATAGAGGATATAAAAATCTACCTCAAGATATCGTTTAAATAAAACTAAAATTAATTAGTGATAATTTTTAATTTAAATTTCCCAAAATATATAAAAACAAAAAATTGTTTCATAAATTGAATATTCACATCAAAATACTAGGACAATGTATTAATTCTCTTCTATCCACTTAATAAACATATGACATATTGGTATTTATAAGATGACAACAAAACATTATAAAGTTGATCAATTAGTTAATGGTTGACTTGTATACATAATGAGAATTATTTATTCCTTTCCTTTATTTCTACAAATTCCATTTAGTATAATGACTGATAAATTTTCTTTAATCATGAGTCTCATTCACTTCCTATAAATATAGATCCCTAATAAAATCATTAAAATAACCTTTCCTTTTTTGGAGTCTTTGAAAAATAAAAATCAAAAATATACTTGTATTCCACCCATTACCTTTTCATAAGTTTAAAATACTTGAATAAAAATACATATACTTGTTTATTTTTTGATATATATAAATATATTAAATTTCCCGTAACATAAATTTTCACAAATATACCTAAGAATGTATTTATATTTCCAGCTCAATATCATGAGTTACATAGATTTTCCCATGTGGTCACATCAGTAAAGACCCACCTGTTAGGATACTAATCATTGTAAGAATTAAATGATCACAATAATTCATTATTTTATTATGTTTATTTATTGTATTTTATTTATAATTGAATTATAATATATTTCAAAAAATGGATATTTTTGTAATATTATCTATAATAATTTTCCATTCTATTATTTTTAAATTTATTACTAATTAAAAATTTTGTTTGTATAAATATTATTATTCAATATAGTTATTAAAATTATTTATGCAAAATATTAATTGTCTAAATATATTCTTTTCCCTTTCACATATAATATACCCCATGTGAGGGTAAAATTTTTTTACCCATTTATAGTTAAAATTACCCTTACACAATATTTAAACTCCTCTATTTACCCTTTTGTAACCATATTTTTACCATTATATAGATTTGTAAATCCTTTCTTATCAGTAAAAATCGTCAACAAATTCTCCATTACATTTACAATGTCCCTAATTATTCATTCTACCATTACACATCTCTTTTTTTACCATCATGTAAAATTTATAAAATGCATGTTACATTTATACCTTTGCCTTTACATCATATACCATTATGCCAATACCATTACACAGTGCATGGATTTCATATTTATATTTAACAAACATTCATCCAACACCTATGAAGGTTTCTCAACCCATATATTGTGCATATTAACATTAAACAACATATTTATCTTATTATTTACCACTATGATTTTTTTTTTAATTTTTAATACCTTTACAGAACATTAAAAATGAAGCATACATAAAAATAGTCATAAAATTTAATCTATAATAAAATTTTTATTAATAATTTTTTTATTTTATTAAAAAAATTTAAATTATTTTAATTTCTTATTAATTTATTTAATTTTATATATTATCTGATATGCATTTTTTTATTATATTAAACTATTTATTATATATATTAAATTTAATTTTCATTCTCGTATAAATTTAAGAAAATAATTATAGTTATTTATTTTGAGAATTTTTTTAATATTTATTATTTCTATAATCATTATTAAGTTAAACTAATTTATCCAAAAAAATTATTATTTTTATTGGAATTTATTAAAATATTGATATTATCAGATTTATAGAAATATAATGTTATTTGAAATTAATGCTTGAATTTTAGATGATAACTCATCTGATATTTTTGTGATTAATTTTACCTATTATTATGGAAGTGTATTACAATTTATGACAAATGTTTTAGATGATATTTTGAAACAATAATTTTTTTAAAATATAAAGGATAGTATTTTCATTTACAAATTCATTTAATATTGTTTTTATTTTATTATTATTTAATATTTCATATTCTTAATGATTATTTTGGCCATATAGAGTAAATGTTATATTAAAGGGATTAGGTGGATCGATCAAATGATGGTCGTGATACCTAGAACTCATAAATTGTAATGCCAAATAATTCTTATGGATTCTAAAAAAATCTCTATGTAATTTAGTTCCTATAAATATAAATCAAACGAGTCTTTAGAATATAAAAAAATTATTCATTTATAATATATCTCTAGAAATTTCCATCGTGTTTAAATTACCTCCAATATCATTTCATATCCATATCTTCTCTTCAAAGAGTGTGTACTATATGTTTAATAGCATTCTCACTCTATCTATTTTCTCATTATTCCCTTAATCTCATAATTGTATCTAAGATAATTAAGATAATTCCCAAAATTTATTTTCTTTATCTTTTCCCTTTTTTATATCTCACTACCTTTGATTTGATGGGATTTGGTTTTATTATCTTTTAACTTTCAAAATACAAGGGACCTTTTCTATTGTGGTTTCAAGATTCACCATTAAATAGATAATTTCGGTATCTAGTTTCTTATTATGATCATTGTATCATTGGTTCGTTTATTTAACATTGATACTGTTAAATCCAATGGATTCATACGTTAAATACTCAATAAATTGTGGTGGGGGTTGTACAGGTACCTTTTAGATATATTACCAATAATCATTATGAAATATTTTGTCTCTTCCAATTTTAAATCCTATCTCATCACTAAATTTTTCTATAAAATGTGATTTGATTTATTTAATTTCGTTATTTTCAAATTCATTCACTATTTTAAATTTTCAAAATCTATAACTTATTTTTGGAAATCAATGATATATTTATTAATAGGATTCCTAAAACACCCATGCTCATCTCAAAGTAAAATCATCGGGTCATGATCTATTTTTTATGGTAAAATTTATTCATTAAAAAATAATTATTAATTTTCATTGACCTCTAGGTTCACTATTTTATACATATTATATGAATGTTTATTCTATTTTATCTAAAAAAGAATAAAATTTTAACCTTGAATATATATCTACATTGTATCTTGACAGAAAATAATTAATGCATTAAATTTTGGATATGTTGTTAATAAAATCAAGAGAGTTAATTCATGTAAAATAGAAAATATAATCAATAAATAATCCGAAGTTATGGATGAAGTTACAAAATACATTATGCATACAACGATTCACATATATCTTTATGATTTTGTTATATTATATTTACATTATAATTAATCTATAACTTATTTCTCTTTCATATTTACTACTATTTGTAATGGATCAATGAATCATAGTGACACACTTTCCATTTAAATATCGGTCAAAGAAATACTTTGGATTTTATAAAGTAGTTTTGATTGAAATTCCAATAAAATCGAGAGGCTAAATATATAATAAACATGAATTTTAGGGAACTAAAACATCTCCTCATGATATAAGATATATCCATGAGAAGATTACATTAAATTGGGGATAATGGTGTCAAATAAACATATAGAACTATTTATTTCAATGAAAATGATAATTATTGATAATGTAATAACACTAGATTCTCAAATATTACTAATATGACGGAAATGTTCAATAGAAATAGAAAATCCACACAAAAATTCAAAAATAAAAATCAATCATTTGAGATAACATGTTATAATATAAAAAATAAGGTCCACATCAAACATTATTTTACATTACATATGATAAATTCAAATGTTAATAAAGATATGAATGATTTAATGTTATCGATATTGAGCACTTTGGATGGCTCAATTTCAATATACAAATCATGTGATAAAAGTCCCAATTGTCTCATGACACATGTCGATGATAGAATTAAGGTTATTTATAGATGTAATATTTCTCTTTCTTGTTCCTATTCTTACTCTCCTACCACTTATTTATCTTATAATGATCTTATCAATGATAAAAATTTACATCAGAATTGTTTTTATGGAATTTTTAATAAATCAATTTATCTTAGAAAAAAACAAAAATATTTTGTTTCTGAAAGAGTCCATATTTTAAAAAAAGGGAATTATTTTAAAATTAAAAGAGAAACCAATGTTTAAAAATTTTGAATATAAAATAAATATATTAAAAAATCTCTTTTTCATTTCACCCAATGAAAAGAAAAATTTTAATATTGTTTTGGTTCTCAAAAACCTATTAAAATTTACAATGTATTTGTTTTTTTAAAACATTCATGATTTAACCAAAATTAAAAAATGACTAATTTTATGAAGGGAATTTCTCAAAAATATTTTTCTATTTATCTTAAGAAATTCAATAATTTATTTTATAAAGGAAACTGCAAAAATGATACATGTAATGCCCTGACCCTAGAATCCCAGAGTCGGTTCATTATTACGTAACATTGGCATGATCACAAAAGATCATGTCTCGAATGACTGATTAGTTTAGTAGCCTTGGATATACTAGATACAGTCATAAGGTTTACATTACATCATAAAATGAAAAACTAAAACTACGTTGTTTCCATATACCACACTCATATCCCCTCAGACTATCCCTACAGGCCACTCATAAAATACTTATTCACATCTTGGGAAAAATAAAACATAGAAATGTGTGAGCTCACATGCTCAGAAAGGATAACAATATACGGAAAATTTCATAAATAAGCATAAACATTTAAGACAATGTATAATAATAAACCAAAATCCTTTTAAACATGAAATTCAGTGTAATATGGAAATGATATAATCAAATAATTTCATTTACATATTCACATGGATATTATTGTAGTCAAAAAATCACATGAAATATCAACAGCAACTTTCATAATGATTGAATGCATAATGTATGATTTTCATAACCACATAGTCAAGGCCTTGTGCCAAGAAAACAAATAAGATTTTTTCAAGGCCTTGTGCCTACACAATTGTCTATCTCATGAGACCTACAGATTCATCGAAGAGCTGTAGCGAGATCCACTCTTCAATTACTATGTCCAATGCATTCCTCATATGAAAAGTTTTAAACATAACATAAACATTCGTATTAAAACTAGCATATTAAATTTAAATACTTTATCGATAAACCTCTAATACTAGAAAAATAACACAACCATAGTGAAAATATCACAAAACCTTCAATACAAAATTGAATATTTTAATCATAATAAATCAACTTCAAACAAGATTAAAAATCCATTAAGAATGTTGACATAGATGCAATCAAAACTGTTTGAGAGAAATATGTCATTATTTTATTGAAATCATTTAAAGTTACATAAATATAAAAGAATACATTTATTTTGAAAATATTTTTATAAGATTTTAAGGGAAGATTATTTTATGTTATAACGATATAATATATCCGCACCTGCCGTATAAGTTAAAAAAACTTTCTTACCTTATTTTTGTCAAAATGTTCATAAAGTAACTTGTTTTGAAAATGACGGAAAGATTACTTTCAAAAAGTATAAGGTCAAACAATAGTATAAATAACATTAACCCAGTTTCTATTAAATATTAAAAATGTTTTGGAATACATTTTTAAGAAACATGGATGTGAATGATAAAGAGGTCCCAGTAGATACTTACGTAAAAACAATCTTGGTTAAAAAAGAGATTTTGAAATTAACCCTTAACTTGTATGTTTCCTTGGTAGAGGGTAGTTTAACCTCATGAATAATGGTTAAATAATTGTAATTAAATTAAACTAGAATAATATACATTAATATGAAATCGTATATTATCTTTTAACATTACTTTGTTAATAATATCTTATTATTATCGTCGTTTCGGGTGTTAACTAATTCATTATACTTTATATGATTTGTTAAGTAATTAATATTTGTTATGGATAAGAAGTATCGTATTCATAATCAGAATGATATTAAGTCATTAAACATTATTTTTAATCATCTAATGAAAACTAGTCTTGAATGGATTATGATGGGGAATTAATCTCATCGTGTTCGTGGAGACAGTAATCTGTATGTACGCACGAGCAAAAATATCATTCTTTTGATATTAAAATAATATATAATTGGATGGTATATCATATATACAGGATCATTATCATTTTATATTTATTATTTACATCAACTACACATTATTATTATACACATCCAAATAATAATGTATTTAATAACAATTACACCATAACCTAGAGATAGTAAGCTGTACGTACGCACGTATGGTGACATGTCATTTAAAGGATGGTTAGAATAATGAATATGGATCTACCATATTTATAATAACATTATATTATATAGAAGATATTATATTTATAATTTTATAATGTAAACAACAAATAAAGAGGAAGTGGAAGAAGAAAGGAACTTGAAAGAGGTGGTGAAATATTTACCTCTTCTTCGGGTTCTTCCTTTTTATTAGATCAAAAGGGATCCATAAGTTTTCTTTCTAATTAACATAAGGCCTTTAGGATGAAGGTATAACATTTTAGAGGGTATTTTGGAAGACCTTTTCCATGCCAAACTCCTTTTAAGGTTTTAATTAGAGAGAAGGGGATGTTGCCTTTTATAAGAGGGGTGAGGGGAACCATAGGAAAATATTGTAATATTTTTTTATAATAAAATAATTTTCGTTTTATAATGTCACCAAAATGAATTATTTAAAGGATATGGTGGGTATTTTTCTAAAACCACTCTACCAATAGCTTTTATATAGGTTTGGGTAACTATATTAACCTTATATTTTAGATTTATCTCTTAGTTAAATATTTTGACATTTAACATGCACCTTTGTATTTTTATATTACATGGTTAATAAAGTTACTATAAACTTCCAAGAGATCCCCAATAGGTTCATTAATGACATATATAATATTATTTAAGACCTTTGGCATATCCTTATATTTTTAGTAATTTAATATCAATTAATAATATAATATTTGTTTTAAAAACTCTTTTATGTCAATTTTGACACTATTTTGAATTTTGATTTTTCAAAATTCATAACAGCATTATTACTTAGAAACAATTGATCTGACCAACCCTAACATGAAATAATAACCTAGAAAGTTAGTTTGATTCAAAAAATGTCTCAAATTACATTTATTTGGATTTTTATAAAATCAATTATTTTAATATTTCATTAATAAGGTAATTACTGCATCACCATTGTGTCATAAATAAATTAAATTATTCAATGTCTAAAAAATATAAATAAAATACCATTATCTAGGAAATATTTTTATCTTCCTAATTAATATTTAAAGTCTAATTTATCTTATTTCTATTAGTATATCAAAAATGGTTTAGTTATTATACTTTGAATTTAAAACTTTTAACTCTTCTTTGACCTAAATAATAATAAATGTCATAATATAATCCCAGTGGACATAAATGATCAGATTTTATTACTAAGGATTTTTGGAAAATATAACTTATCCAATAGAATTATTACACATGTTGGGGTAACAATAATACAATTTTTACACATAATTACCCTATTTACATTTAACCAATGTTAAATAAAAGTCAAAAGTTACAATTCACCAAAAATTATATTCATCTCATTGAACCAAAATTTTCTTACTAATATCAACCATTTCTCTTAGATTTTAGAAATTAAACTCACAAAAGCAGTATGATTCTGCTTTATGTAATTTGAAAATTCTCCTAGGAGGTGGGTAAAATACGGTAAAAAGTTCAATAAAATTTTTATATATCTAAAATTATTATAAACTGACTCCATTGAATTACATTGAACTTATATAGGTATTATGTATCTATTTTTACATTAAAAAATTTTACATAAAATATATAATTATTTAAATAAAAATTCGGTTTTAAACTATATCTCAGTGTTTTTCACTATTCATAAAAAATTGACTGTTTTCTGAAATATACAAAAAAATCACCCTAAGCTAATTTAGATCTTCCGAATCCCCAAATTAAGTCCATTTTGAAAGAAAAAATTTATAAAATTTCAAAAAGTGATTATTACTATTCATAATGGATAGTTTGACTAGTTGCGATGTGTTAGAATCTCGAAGTTGCGTACAACGCAAGCTATTGCATTATTCAAAGGGTAACATTCCATGGAAGCTTCGGGGGTAACATTCTCCACTCCATCAAATAATTTAATCATCGAAATTTCTATAATATTACTGTATAATAATACTCGAGTGGAACTTCATCATATGTCCCTCAGGTTCCCATGTTGCCTCTTCCATCATATTGATTCTCCATAAAACTTTTAACAAACGATTCGTCCACTTTTTCAGCACTTGTTCTATTGTATCAAGTACTTTGGTATGATCTTCGAAATAAGATAGATCGGGTTCCAGTTCTAATTCCTCATAGGTTAGTACATGTGTTGGGTCAGGCATGTATTTTCTCAACAGTGATATGTGGAATACATCGTGTACTTTGGAGAGACTTGTCCGCATTTCCAAATGGTAAGATACAACCCCAATTCGTTCTAGAATTTAAAAATGTTTGATGTAACAGGGACTTAATTTACCCTTCTTTCTGAAACATAAAACACCCTTCCATGGAGATACATTCAAGATAACATGATTTCCTACCTGAAACTCCAAATCCTTCCTTTGGTTATGGGTAATTCTATTCTGCCTACTTTAAGATGCTTTGTTTTGGGTTTGTATTACCTTCACCTTTTCCATTGTTTCCTACACAAGTTTTGGTCTTGCGATTTTTCTTTCACCATGATTATCCCAACAGGTTGGTGTACGACATCTCTTTCCATATAACACATCATATGGTGCCATCTAACTACTTGAATGGAAGATATTGTTATAGAAAAGTTCTACCATAGGTAAATATTGATCCCACATACCTTGAAAATCATGTGGGAAAGATCTAAACATGTATTTTAAGGTTTGAATAGTTTGTTCTGATTTTACACTAGTTTGAGGGTGGTAGGAAGTGCTGAAACGAAGTTTAGCCTCCATGGATTTCTGATGACTTTTCCATAATCTTGATGTAAAACCCAGATCACAATCAGAAACAATACATATTGTTACTCCATGAAGTCTTAAAACATCATTAATATATAGTCTTTATAAAGGTTCTAGTGGTAAATCTTCTCTTATATCAAGAAAATGTGTTGACTTGGTAAGACAATCAACAATGACCCATATTGCATTGATCCTTCTTTGAGTCTTTGGTAGCCCCGTGACAAAGTCCATCGTGATATCATCCCATTTCCACTTAGGTATGGGAAGAGGTTGCATGACTCCTCCAGGCTGTTTCCTTCCAACTTTCACTTGTCGACAAAGCATACATCTTGACACAAAATCAGAAATATCCCTCTTCATTTTGTCCTTCCAAAAATGTTCCTTTAAATCTCTATACATCTTAGTTTTACGAGGGCGTATAGAGAAATAAGAACAATTAGCATCATCCAACAATTCTTTTTTTAGATCATGTATATCGGGAACACAAAGTCTCTTCCCAAATTTCTAAATTCCATTATCAAACACAAAGTCACTCAATATCCCATCATTCACAGCTTTCATCTTTTTTTGAAACTCTTCATCATCGATCTGAGAACTTTTTATATTTTCTAGTAAAGATAATTTGGAAACCATTTGAAAAATTATTGATTTTTCACCTTCCATGTTGATTCCCATATCCATCGTTACTAGATCCATGTATATAGAATTTTTTTCAACTCTCATCTTGTTCCAAACTCCATGATCCTTTCTACTCCAAGAATATGCCACCTTATTTGCCTTCCCCGGGTGGTAGTGTATAGTACAATCATAAACCATGAGTAGTTCAAGCCATCAACTTTCCCTCATTTTGAGTTCTTTTTGTGAGAAAATATACTTCAAACTCTTATGATCAGTATATATCTCATAATTTCACCATTGAGATAATTTCTCCATATCATCAAATAAATGATTATAGCTAATAACTCAAGATCATGAGTGGGGTAGTTTTGATCATGAATTTTTAGCTACTGTGATGCATAAGAAATAACCCTATCATTATTCATAAGGATAAAACTATGTCCTTTATTTGATGTATCACTATAAATAGCAAACCCATCATTCCATGATGGTAGATTAAATATAGGAGCATTGACTAATCTTTTCTTCAGTTCTTCAAAAAATTATTCCCTTTCTTTTGTCTAATCAAATTTAAACCCTTTAAGTGTGAGCTTTGTTAATGAGTTAGCCAATTGGGAAAAATTCTGGATGAAGCGCTGGTAATAACCTGCAAAACCAATTAAACTGCGTACCTCAGTTATACTCATCGGCACTGGTCATTCATGGATTACCTTGGTCTTTGATTGATCGACATGTATTCCATCCTTAGAGACAATATGGCCAAGAAAATAAATCTCTTGACACCACAATTCACACTTGTTAAACTTCCCATATAATTCATTTCTTCTAAGAGTCTTCAAGATAATTCGTAAGTTATTTTCATGATTTTTGATGATTTTTTATTATACCATGATATCATCAATATATACCACTACAATGCCTTCAACATATTACTTGAAAACCCTATTCATTGGATCCATGAAGACAGAGGGTTCATTCGTCAATCAAAAAGTCATTACTTTAAACTCGTAATTCCCGTACCTGGTTCAAAAAGTTTTCTTCAGAATGTCTTCCTTCATAATGCACAACTGATGATATCCAGATCGATGGCCAATCATTGAAAATTATTGATCTCCATGAAGTTGGTCGAATAAATCATCAATTTGAGGTAGGGAATACTTTTTCTTTATTGTTGTAGCATTGATCTCCCTGTCGTCAATGCACAACCTCATAGATCCATATTTCTTCTTATCAAAAAGGACATGGGCTCCCCATGGAGAAACACCCTGGCGATTATGACTCTTATTACTCAATTCCTCTAGTTGTTTTATTAGTTCCATTAATTCCATAGTGGCCATTCAATAAGGGGTCTTCGATATGGGCCTTGAACCAGGAATTAAATCAATGGAAAGCTCAATTTCTCATTCTGGAGGATGTCCAGGTAAATCTTCTAGAAACACATCAACATATTATTTCACAATAGGTACATCCTCTATTTGAATATTCATTTCCATACCCCCAGTAATTTCATTCACTTACTCCCCAATAATTGAATTTAGTTCAGCTATTGGGGGTGGACGTAGATAAGAATTAGGTGGTGATGTTTCTGCTCTAAAGATAAGGTACACCTTATAATCATCCAAAAATGTAACCTCTTTCTCCTTACAGTAAATTTTCGCATCATGGTACAAAATCCAATCCATATGGAGGATTATATAAAATTAAATCATGGGTATGACGATGATATTAGTAGATAAATAACATTTATATTCCTTAATGAGAATTGATTCACAAAACATTATTGCAATTATACTTCCCTTAGGAGTTTTGACTGACAAATCTCTTGTTAAATCAAATTGGAAATACCCGATTCTCTTAGAAAACTAGGATGATATGAAACAATGATATGATCCAGAATGAAATAATGAATTTTCTAAACGTGAGGAAACCATTAAATTACCTTCCACTACGTCTTTAGGAGCTTCAACCTCAGCAGTAGTGATAGTATAAGCTGGGTCATTATCCCTTTACCTTTTCTAAGGTAAGTTCCCCTGACGCTTAGGAAATTCATTTGAATAATGTCCCCTTTCTATATAATTGTATCATTCAACACTAACAGCCTCTTTATTCCCCTTGCAATAACGATCTTGGTTTCCTTTTTCACCACACTTATAACAAACTCCATATCCCTTCAGGACAATACAAGGGTGTTTCTTCCCACATTTACTGCAAGATGGATATTAAAATTTTCCCTTATTCCCCTTATTTCCATCTCCATAGTGTTCAACATATCTTGTCTTCTTTTTCATTGATTTAATGTTGTAAGACTTAGATAATTCTTTTTGTGTCTTCATAGCACATGAGACAACATGTTCATACGGCGAGAAGGATTGTGAGACTAATGCTCAACGGAGAAATAGTTTTAAACCATCAAAGAAATTACCAATATTACTTCTTGGGTTATGTATATAATCGGTAGCATGCCCCGATAACCTTGTAAAGTTAGCCTCATACATTACAACATTCTCACCGTCCATTCTCTTCAGACTCCGAAATCGACAATCCATATCTGCTCGATAGTCTTGAGGAATTTAATTTTCTAAGAATAGTTCTTTAAGCTCCCTCCATTCAATATTTGATACTTTATCATCTTCCTTTTTGTTTTGAAATAATGAACACCATTGATCAGCCTCTCTAGTGAGGTGGTGAACTATCATGACAACATTTTCCCTCTCACTACTCCCCAAGGTGTGGAATATTTTCTCTAAATAATTTATCCATTGCTCAGCTATTGATGTATTTTTACTCCCATTGATTTTGGGTGGTTGTTTCCACATGAATTGATCTATCATTGATCCTCTACCTTGTGTATCAGGGTGCTCTATACAGGTAAGGTTATTATTCATAACATTAGTGAGTTATCCCATTATGGTGATAAGATGATCAACACAAGTTTCTTCACATACCCCACTATAATTATCTTGATTAGGAGGGAAATTCATACATATATTACATGTGTTGATAAGGTTTCCATTCCTTCCACTAGGTACCATTTCTAAACAATGGTATAAACTAGAATAGTTATTGAATCGAAATAAAGAATTCTAAACTTGTAAAACACTTAACATAAACTGAACAGTTTTTGGATATAATCCAAAATCATAAAAATGTTTTTTTGAGGATGTATATACTCATTAAACCTTCATAATTGTTTGTAAATAAAATTAAACTTGACATTAGAATATCCCCCAGGAGTGTTGTAACCATGATTGCATCAAGGCCCCTTTTCATGCAACAGTTCTCGTTCGAGTCTAGCTTAAGGTGGTGTTTTCGGGTTTTACCCCAAGGTGCATCTATGTCAGAGCTGCCTCTACCTGCTCGTATCCATACAGATATGTATTTTTTTAAGAAACTCACAAAATCACTAAAATACAAAAATTTTATAAAGTTATTCTACATTAATCCTAAAATTCTATCTTGGGGCTATGTTCTCAATCAGAGCTTACCTAAATCTCTATTCTAGGATTTGTACTAAAAATCCTCTGATAAAAACTATAACACCCCGACCCCAAAATCCCAGAGTCGATGCATTATTACATAAAATTTTAATGATCACCAAAGATCATGTCTCTAAATACAGATTAGTTTAATAGCTCTTGAAGTACTAGATACATTCATAAAGTTTAAATTACATCATAAAATGGAAAATTACAACTACATTGTTTCCATATACCACACACATATCCCCATAGAAAATCTCCATAGTTTAGTCATAAAATACTTCTTCACATCCTGGGAAAAATAAAACACAGAAAGGGGTGAGCTTAGATGCTCAGTAAGGATAACAATATAGCGGAATTTTTCATAAATAATCATAAACATTAAATTCAATTTATAAGAAAAAAAATCCTTTTAAAATTGAACATCAGCATAATATGGCAAAGATAAAATCAAATAATTCCATTTACTAATTCCCAGGTATATTCTACTAGTCAAATAATCAAATGAAATATCAATATCCACTTTCATAATTATGGAATGCATAATGGGAGACATTTATAACCACATAGTCAAGGCATTGTGCCAAGACTACAAATACAATTTTTTCAAAGACTTATTCCAAGACACTAGTTTTCTTATGTGACCTACCATTGCATCAAGGAGCTATAGCGGCCTCCACTTGTCCCATACTATATCCAATGCAATCCTCATATGAAAATTATTAAACATAACATAAATATTTGTGTTAAAACTAGCATATGAAATGTAAATAATTTATCCATAAACCTTGAATAGTAGAAAAATAACACATCCACTGTCAAAAATATCACAAAACCTTCAATACAAATTTTTATATTTCTATCATAATAAATCAACTTCAAACAAGATTAAAATCCATTAAAGTATTTTGACATAGATGAAATGAATCCTATTTTAGAGAAACATCTCATTATTTTTTTGAAATCATTTAATGTTACATAATTATAAAATACAACATTTTTTTGAATATATTCTTATAATCTTGTAAGGGAAGCTTTGAATATGTTATAATGGATGAATATAGCTACACCTTCCTTATAGGTTAAAAAACATTCTTACCTTAATGTTGTCGAAAAGGTCATATAGTAAATTGTTTGGAAAACGACGAAAAGATTCCTTTAAAAACTTATAAGGTCAAATAAGTGTATAAATGAAAATAACGCATTTTCTAGTAAATATTAAATAAATTTTGGAATAAATTTTTAGGAAACAAGGATGTAGATGATAATGATTTCCCAGTAGATACTTACATAAAAACAATCTCGGATAATAAAGAGATTGTGAAATTAACCCTTACATTGTACTTTTCCTAATTCGAGGGTATTTTAAGCTCCTGTATAATCGTGAAATTATTGTTTTTAAATTATAATATAATCATATATATTAATATAATATAATATATGATCTTTTAACATTTCTTTGTTAATAATATCATAGTATTATTGTCGTTTCAGGTGTTAACTGATTCGTTATCCTTTATATGCTTTATTATGTAAGTAATTTTTATTATGGGTAGGATGTGTCGTATTCATATTCATAAGGATATTAATTCCTTAAAATTTATTTTTAATAATCTAATGAAATTTTTTCTTGAATGTATTACGATGGGGAATGAATCTCATCGCATTCATGGCGACGGTAATCCATACGTACGCACGAGTGAAAATAACATTATTTTGATATTAAAATAATATATAATTTGATGTTATATCACATATAAATAATTATTATCATGTTATATTTATTATTTATATCAATTACACATCATTTTTATACCCATCCAAATAATAATGTATTGAATAACAATTACACCATGATGTGGAGATGGTAAGTCGTACGTACGCATGTACAGTGACATGTCATTTAAAGGAAGGAGAGAATAATGAATATGGTTGAAACATATTTATAATAACATGATAATACATAGATGATAGTAGATTTATTATTTTATAATGGAAACAATAAAGAAAGAGGAATTGGAAGAGGAAATGAACTTGAAAGAGGTGATGAAATATTTACCTCTTCTTCAGGTTCTTCATTCTGATTTGATCAAAAGGGCTCCTTAGGATGGATTTATGACAAAAGGAAGGACTACAAGATTAGGTTAGGACATTTGAGAGGGTATTTTGGAAGATTTTAGATGCTCCAAATGTCTTTTAAGATGTGTATTAGAGAAACGGGGAAGTACCCTATATAAGAGTGGTGAGAAGAACCTTAAGAAAATATTGAAATATTATTTTATAATAAAATCATTCTCGGTTTCTAAAGGCTCAAAAATGAATTATTTAAAGTACAAGGTCAGGATGGGTCGAAAAACACTCAACCAATAGGTTTTATATAGTTTTGGATTAATATATTAACCTTATCTTTTATATTTAACTCTTAGTTAAATAGTTTGACATTTACCATGCCTCTTTGTATTTTTATATTATATGGTAAATCAACATACTATAAACATTCAAGAGAACCACAAGTGTTTCATTAATGACATAAATAATTTTATTTAAAACCTTTGTATGATCATTATATTTTTAGGAATAGAATATCAATTAATAATATAATTTTTTTAAAACCCTATTATGTCAATTTTAACACTATTTAGTATTTTGTTTTTGCTAAATTCATAACAACATTATTACTTAGAAAACAATTAATATAACCTACCCTAAAATGTCATATTAACCTAGAAAACTAGTGTAATTCTTAAAAGGTCTCAAATTTCATTTATTTGATTATTTATAATATCAATTATTTTAATATTTCATTAATAACGTAATTACTTTATCACGATTATGTCATGAAAAAATTAAATTATTTAATGTATAAAAAATATAATTAAAATACCATTATTTATGACATATTTTTATACTTCTAATGAATATTTATAGTCTAATTTATATTAGGACTAACTCTATATTAAAAATGGTTTAGTTATTAAACATTGAATTTAACACTTTTAACTATTCTTTAAATTAAATAATAATAAATGTCCTAATCTAATCCAAGTGGACCTAAATGATCATTTTTTATTCCCAATGTTGTTTTTGGTCGAATTAAAGTTATCCAATACAATTATGACATGTGTTAGGGTAATAATAATATTATTTTCCCCTACATACCCTATTTACTTTTAATCGTTGTAAATAAAAGTCAAATGTTACTATTCTCAAAAAAAATATTTTCATCTCATTGAATAACATTTTACTTTCGGATATCAACCGTGTCTCTCAGATTTTCAAAATTCTACTCACAGAAGAGGTAAAATTATGTTTAATGTAAATCTGCAAATGCTCCTAGAAGGTGGAAAAAAGACGGAAAAAAGTTCAATAAAATTTTAATATATCTAAAATTATAATCAAATGACTCAAATGAATTACATTTAACATATATAGGTATTTATGTATCTATTTTGACATAAATAAATTTAAATAAAATAAATAATTATTTCAATAAAAATTTTATTTTAAACTATAACTCAGTGTTTTTCCTTATTCATCAAAAATTGATAGTTTTCAGAAAAATACAAAAAATTCACCCTAACCTAATTTCAATATTCTGAATCCAAAAATGAATTCCATTTTCAAATAAAAAATTTAAAAAAAAAATTAGAAAGTGGGTATTACTATTCATAATGGCTAGTTTGATTGGTCACGATGTGTTAAAATCTCGAAGTTGCGTACAATGCAAGATATTGCATTATTCAAAGAGAAAGAACCGTGGAAGCTTGGGTTGTTACAATAAATATAGTATACCTAATTGTTTTCACCATTCTTCTTATATTTAAATTTAAAAAACATTTCTTTGAAAAGTGTGTACTCTAAAATATTTATTATCTAACTTAAGAGGGCCCACTATATGGGAATCTAGAACTCTAATTTCAAAATACATTGTAAAAAATTAAAAATACCAATAAACTATGTTTTATGTGGATTTTTGGTTCACAAGACATATGTTTAGTGACCCTTATGAATTCAATCATCTTAATGATTTTTATGGAGTACATGTTCTCTTTGGAGATAACTAAAAATGAAATATTGTTAGTATAGTTGTGATTAGTTTCTTAACCTTTACTCTTATTAAATAAGATTCATTTATCAATGTTTTGAAAAATAATTTACTATGTATTACTCAGTTATGTGATATTAATATTGAAATATATTTTAAAAATTATTTTTATCGGTTTTAATTCTAATATAAATATTTTATTTAACGCATCCCATATTTTAAATGTCTACTTATTATTTCATATCTTGAAATTCAAAAACATTATGTTTTTATGTACATAATATAATGATTTATGGATTTGGTAATGATGCATATGCCATTGTAAAATTTACTATCCCTTAAAAATCAACTATAACTGAATAGTGAGTCATTTAATAAAATTTTCTTTTCAATAAATATTAGTTTGTGACCCTTGAATTCTTATCCGGAAACACATATATTCTTTAAATCATTAAAAAAACCATGTTTCCTATTATAATTACTTATAACTATCCTACCTTGAACTTTTTGGAATAACGCATATTTTTGGTATCAAAGGTAAATATTACACCCTTGTTATTTTTAATGGCATTACAATATTTTCAAGGGTTTTATTCTTTTCACATATTAATGAGTCTTGTACATTTTTAAACTGAATAAGAGATATAAATTGTATTCCATCTTAAGTGACTATGGTGCGGAATTTTATAACAAAAAATTTGATGATTTTTTATACTCAATTTTATCATCAATAATTTTACTCTCTGAGAACTGCTCAAAAAAATTGGGATCTTAAAACATGAATTATTTCCCTCTAATAAATGTATAGTAATCACGATTATGATTTTTCCCTTATTAATATTTTTTTCTGATGTGATAAGAACCACAATATTTATCAATAAGTGTGTCCTATGAAGACCCATATTAAAAAAACTACTTTTTATCTTTTAAAATGATAAAGTATGAAAGTTAGGTTCTTTATAGTCTTCAATTGTAAATGATTTATGCTTCATACAATGGAAAATTTATGATTTTTTAATATAAATATGATGACCATATAATACATCGATACTCAAACTCATGTAAATACTTTTAACTATCCAATAAGAGCTCTAAGACCCTAGAAGAGCATATTCACATGAAATTTGATTATATTCTTCAGAATTCACATTCACAAAATGATAAATTTCTTGAACTACCTAATAAGACCCTTTTCAAATGTCAATATTGTAATGTAATTTAAGATGATCTCAAAACCCCTTCCTCTCCTCTACCCATGTCTTAGAATAAATCCAAATACCATTATGATGATACTGTTATTTGGAAATTACAATTTAGAACATGTTATAGAAGCTCGGTATTAAATGAGACTGAATAAAAAGGTTTTCTATCTCCTATTGAATCTTATTCCATTGTTGACCTATTAATGATGAATATAGGATATATTCCATTTGGATCTGTTGAACCATTTTCAAGGGAATAATGACATGACACTCATTGAACATCCAATCTTATCATATGAATCATGTGGGTTTTAAAAAAACATTATGAATAAGAAAATTGTAATCGTAACAATGATCTAATTTTTGAAAACGATATAATTAAGAATAATTTATTTATTATGATAAAAAAATTAACCATTTAGTAACTTCATTACATCAGATACTCGTAGTAATTTTACACCTATTTCAATTTAAGACTTTTTCAAATTGATGTCAAAAAAGTGATTTTATAACTGGTTTAATTTCTGAAAATATTTTTTACACTAACCATAGGGTTTTAGAATCCCCAAAATTTAATATTATATTTTCATGTCAATAATTTATCTATACTGATTAAAAAATGCCTAACAGGCTTTGTATGAGAGGATATGTAAATTTCTAAAATCAAATGATCTCAAAATGGGAAATGATTTACTCGTACATTTTCAAAAAACCTCTTTAAATAATTATTTAGATGTTCAAATATCTATTAAATATTTTTTTTTAGCACAAATAAATAATTTTCTGGTGATGAGTTATCTTATTTTATGAATAATGTTTTTGAAATGAGTTTTTTGGTTAGACTTAATTTTTTTATTATTCTCCCAATTTACAAAAAATTCTAATGTATCATTTTTAAACTACTTTAAATACACTAATTTACTTCTAATATTGGATTGGATCACGATATTGAAATTAGAACACCCATGAGTACAACTTTTATTATAACATTGGGTGAATCCGGTAAATCAATGGATATTATGATTTATTGAACAACGATTATATTTATACTTTACTATATTATTACCCATCCAAACATCAAATTTAGTGTATGCCTCTATTCCCATTTCCAATCACATCCAATGTAATCAAATTCATAATCCCTTGTATGAATTTTAAATTATTTAAAATGAGCTAAAAATATGGGAATATTTTATCCAAAAAAAACCTCTTTTTAAATTTTAATTTCCTTTGATATTGATTTTGGAGGATGAAAATAACATATGAAAATTAATTGTGGGATTTTTCACCAAATAATAAAATACCTCATCTCTTTGAGTACTAAGGAGAAAATTTTTAATACTCTTTCTAGAAGTGAAGTGGAATATATAACTACTAGAAGTTGTTACAGACATATTATATGGATGAAAATTACTAATTTAGACTCAGAGATTACATATACATCTGTATCAATCATGTATGACAACACTAATGTGAAATGTCTTTTTGAAAAATCTTATCAATACACTCACACTAATCAAATTTATGTGATATAAAATTTTCTATTATATCACTTTTATAAATCTAATACCATTCTTGATTATTTTTTCGCAGTCCTTCAACATATTAATAACTTCATTGAACCCATTCTTCAAAATTTATTTGAATTCATAAAATTTATATTTGGTATGATTTCATTACTATTGTTATATCTTAAACATTGATGTAATGAAAATATGTTAAATAAATTATTTTTCAAAATGATTTCCCAAAATGGATTTTAAGTTTAATATTATTTTAAAAAATTCAAATCATATCATATTATTAGAAGGCAAAGTAACTACAAAATTCCATGAAAAATATCCTTGTCTGTATAAAAAAAGTCGTTGTGGTTCTGGTGTTGATTCTCCTTATAAATTACCCTAATAAGAGTTTATTGGGTTTATTAACCATATCTACATTATGGGAATGGTGATGTGGCCTTTACTCTACATTGGTTTAATACTCCCATGTATTTTTAATGGGTTTATTAAAACAATCGTTACTAACCCTTAATAATGAAAATAATTTTTCAAAAATATTTATTTATTATGTCTTCTCTTAATTGTTTTACATGAAAAAGTATGATCCCATTAAACACTCAAAGTTCATTAATTGAGGTGGAAATAATTTTTATATACATAAACGACCAAAGAAGAGATAGCTTATTTTAAAAATATATATTTCCAAAATTAGATTTTTTTTCCAATTTAGAAATTATAAATCATTTTAAAAATTTGAAACATTTCTTTTTTCAAATTTAAATTTGAGCATTTACACTTTATTTAAAAATATTTATTTATTTATTTAATTTTTAAAATATTTTATTGTTTCAAAATTCTTTCAAAAATTATTATTTTTCTCTCTCAAAATATCATTACTAATAAAAATTTTATATTTAGTTTTTATAACTATTAAAATAAACATGTGTTCCACTACTTTTTGATAATTTCCATGGGGGAGAAATATTTATTTTTTAGAGAGATATTTAGTTTTATTGTTAATATTTCTTTTACATTTTTATTATTTTGTTAAATTTAGTTATTATTCAATTGTTTATGATCATAAAAGGGGGATATTATCTTATTTCTCACCATTCATTTATTTTGATGGTGAGAAAAAATATTTATTTTAGTTATATTTAATTATTTTATGAGTTGGTAATAACCTTATAATATATCACATAAATAATCTATATAATTAGTGACATTATTTTTTAAATTTTTAAATTTTTTATTTCTTTTTTTATAATATATCTTATTTTTTATAAATAATATTCATCATATTTATTTTTAATTATTTTTTATATTATTTTATAATCATATTTTTCACATTTACACATTTAATATATTCAACATAAGGGGAACATGGTTTTACCCTGACATGATCAAAATTACCCATCAACATTACCTAAATCTTTATGATTACCATTATGTAAAAATCTGGTTAACCTTACACAACTTTTTGTGCATTTTATAACATTTAACCAAATTATACAAATTCTCGTTTCTCATTACAGAACACCTAATTTTCAGTTTACCTCTACATAGCTCTTTTATTACCCTTATTTGTCATATATAAAATTCTAGTTACCATTATGAATCTTTTATTACACATTTTAATTTTATGTAGCTACCATTACACAATGCATGGATTTATTATTTATGATTATATAGTGTTAAATTCTAGCCTTACATGTGTTTCTCTACCCTTACATAACACTTATTACTTTTTTTTCATCATATATTATTTGAGATTTACTCATATGATTTTTTTCTATATACATTTACATCGAAACAGATTGATAAATGGCCATTACATAATCCTAGATATTCACATTACTATATTTTCTTGTTTATATTTGTATTTTTATTCATTTTTTATGTTAAAAAGTGTAAGGGCCCGACCCTAGTTGCCTGGAGTGAGTGACTTCTTTTATTACATAGTCATATAAACATGTAATATGTATCCCTATGGACCATGTAGTTTAGTAGCTTTGGAAACAATATACATACATAATTTCAACATTTCAACATGATATAAATACAACATATAAGTTTTATTTAGAACAACCACAAATATATGTTTATCCTTTCATGTTATTCATAATATACTTCTTCATGTCATGAGGAAATGATACATAAACAAGGGGTGACCTCTATTGCTCAGTAACTATAAATAGTACAGAGGAAGATATCATAAACATAAACATTAGGTATTTCGAATAATTGAAAACACGTGCCACTAAAATTGATACACTTGAACACATTACGGTTGGAATATAAGCTAAGTAGATATCTCCACATAAAACATAATCATGGGTATTCAAATAGTAAAATAACAACATGAAATATGAATTTCTAGCTTCATAATCTGGGAAAAGAATATGTTAGACGTTCTGAAACATACCATTAAGGCCTCATCAAAGACTTCTAAAAATGATTAATGCCTCGTCCAAAACCATATCTAAAATGGGAAAGGCTTCTGCCAAGCCCATATCTATTTTTCTCCAAAAACCTACTGACGCATCTAGAAGATATAGAGGTCCCCACACATTACATAATAAGTCCAATTCATTCCTCATATGAATAAGGATAAACATGAACAGTGTATAGATTCATATTGAAACTATAATATGAAGCGTAAATAACTTTCCCCAAAAATAATTCATAAAAACTAACCATTCATAGTAAAAGGTCAAATGGTTTTAAGATAAAAAATATAATGTAAATCTAATAAAAAACATTAAATTTAATATGGTAGATGATATTATAAAGATTAATTCCAATAATACACAATTTTAAATATGAGTGTTGAAATAGATGAAGATACTCTTACGAAAGCATAAAGTAATTTTTTTAGATAAATACTCTTTTACATTACAAGGAATAGGTCTTCTGGAAAAATCATTGTATAGAACCACAAGTGAAATAAGATGATATTTTCATATTAAAATAATTTATTTTATAAAAATAATGGTTGATAAGAATAAATTAAAATGTGAACTGGAAAATAAGATAGAATTTGAGAATCTTCCTTGATTCGGGATTGTATTTCTGGATAAATTTTTTAAAGATACTTTTAAAAAATATAACTCCCCATAAATTAAGGTATTATTCTGGTTGTAACGCATATATAGAACACCCAGAAATAAATTATGAGGACTACATATTAATTAATAATATTTTAATTGAGGTAAGTATATAATAAAAGTAACTCGAATGAAAATGGTGGTTGGGGTGGAAAACCATCACCTTAAGTCTGAAAGTGTTCCTCACTTGACCATATGACCAGAATAATAAAAAATTTCTTCATAAATTCTTGATTATAGATACACCTCTACATTTAATTTATTTTTTTATCACATTATGAGTTTTATTTAGGGCCTTTTGAAGGGTTTAGAGACTCAATTTAATTGTATGGGATTTCTTTCTTCCTAGGTTTTCATGATCGGTTTAATTATATTCATGTCTGGATAACGATTTAAAGTTGGAATGGTTTTCCAAAACAGAAGATTTTTGTTATTAGTTAAAAAGCAAAATATTTCATAGTTATAAAACTATTTTAGTAATTGGTAGTGAATATGAATCATTATATAAAACATTAGTGAAAATTGTTGGGGTTAATTGGTGGTTCATGATCAAAACAAACTAATTTTGATTTATAAATTAATAACATGTGTAAAAAACGATTTCAGAAACATAAATAAGTTATAATACAAATATTATAGTCTTTTTAAACCACAAAAAAGTTTTTATAACCATAATTGAATATGGGAATAGAAATATAAAACCTCCCATCCTTGAATGTGATAAATTAACAAATCTCATATCGTGTTTTCATTTCTAGTATAAAAGAATGAGAAAAGATACATTTTCAATAATTCATCATTTATCATGAAAATATAATAGTACATGTAAGGTATTATACTCATCACAAAATTTGGATGAAAATTAGTTGAGGAAAGAAAAATAGAAGAAATAAACAAATTACAAAATCAATGAAAAGAGAAATTTACATCTTGAAGTAATCTTCCTTGAGTGCCTTTTTAGGGATGAGATTTTGGTCTTTTTATGAGACCAAGTGACGATGAATGTGGGGGAGGATCTTGGGAGGATATTTGACAAAAATATATATATTCACAAGTCTTCAGAGGAGTGAAGAAAAAATATTTTTAGGGGGGTATCTTAGCAGAGAGGAGGGTTTTTCGATTATTTTACTTATTATTTTATTTTTTTTCCAAAGGCAACAAACAATATTGATTCTTATGAACATGAATAGTAATATCTAAATGTGAGTTCGATCCAAGTGTGATTATATCATTCATGAATTAAGGAATAGTGAATTTAACTGATAATGTATATATACGGTAAATTATCCTATTTTATAATTCCTAAAAATTTTGTGTATTTCAAAAAAATTAAAAAAATCTCCTGAACCAGTTTTTGACATGTAGAATCCATTTTATGAAAATATTTTTCAAAATATCATAACTTAAATTTTTAATAAAAATCATATTTTTTTTGAGAAATATAAATTCTAAAAATATAATTCATTTTATTTCATCTTTTAAATTTAATCATGATGTCATTATCTTATGAACAAAAGACAATAAAATAATAATATGATTTAATATTCCTAAGGTTCATATTAATAATAATATTACTAGTCATAATATTATGTTACTATTCAAAAAAAATTACATTTTTCATATCAGACTTTAAATATTTTACTAAACGCAATTGTGAATGTCAGTTTTTGGAAATTCAAATAACAAAGGTGGAAAATTTTTGTTTACAAGCTATGTTATAAAAAGTGTGTTTTTGTAGAGACTCAGTGTTTGATGAATTCAATATTAAATTTATTTTCAATATCATGGTGTGTTGCATTATACACTCCTTACAAAAATTTCTTCCTTGAAATTACTAGAATGTTCCCTCACAAAAAGACTTGGGTAGTTCTTCATCATAATATCCTCAGGCTCCCATGTTGCCTCTTTGATTTTATGAATTTTCCAATGTATGTTTACTAGTCGAGTCATCTGATTCAACAAAAAATTTTCTTTAGTGTCCAGAATATGTATAGGCTCTTCACATTAATATAGGTATGGTTTCAATTTTATAACATCAGTAGTGAGGTCATGTGTTGCGTCTAGCATGTAATTTCTCAACAATGACACATGGAACACATTGGGTGCTTTATATAGGCTAGGTGTCATATCCAAACAATATACAATAACTCTAATTATATCCATATTTTAAAAAGGTTCTATGTACCATGGGAACAGATTCCCTTTATTCAAAAATCTTATAACACCCTTACATTGAGATACATTTAAGAAAACATTATCTCCCACTAGAAACTCCAAATCCTTCTTTCAATTATCAGCATTATTTTTTTTAAAATCTTTGAGATGCTTTGATATGTCCTTGAATAGTCTTTACCTTCACTGTTGTTTCTTCCACAAGCTCTAGGCCCACAATCTTCTTTTATCTGTCTTCATCCCAATAAGTCATTGTATGAGATCTAATTCCAGATAATGATTCATATTTTTTCACCTGAATACTTGAATGGAAGCTATTATTGTGGTAAAACTCCACTAATGGTTACTATTGATCCCACATTCATTTAATGTAAAGTGAACTTGATCTCAATGTTTCCCCTAAGATATTGATCATCCTTTTTGATTTCCAGTTATTCTGTGGGTGATAATCAGTACTCAATCGAATCTTAATATCCAGATCATTTTGAATACTTTTCCAGAATTTTGATGTAAATTGTAGATCTTGATCAAAAAACAACTGAGATATGTGCTCCATGAACTCTCACAATATCATTGATATGGAGTCTTTCTAGGTGATCTAGTTGAAAAACTTCTATTATAGTAACAAAATCTTAAATTTTTTTCTGTCAATCCCCAATTACCCATATTTCATCATTCATTCTTACAGTTTTGGGCAATCTAGTGGCAGAATACCAAGTGATGTAATACCATTTACATGTCAGAATATGTATTGGTTTCATAAAAACTATAGGATTTTGTCGTTCGACCTTCACTTTTTGACAGACTAAACTTCTTCATACGTAATCAGTAATTCCCCTCTTCATGTTATATGACCAGAAATGTTCTTTCAAATCCCTGTACATTTTAGTGATACCATGGTGTACAAAGAAATTTGAGCTATTATCATCATCCAATAACTCCCTTTTCAATACGATTAGAAAGGCAACACCGAGCCTCTTCTTAAATTTCAAAATTCCATATTCACACTTACAGTCATTCGACTTCCCATATTTCACAGTATTAATTATCTTTGGATGATTCTCGTCATCAGACTATGAAGAATTAATTCATTTCAATAAGGACGGTTGGGATACCATTTGAAATATTAGTTAAGGTTCAACTTCATTGATAATTCCCATATCCATCCTCACTAGATCCTTGTACAAAGGATCCTTGTCAATCCTTATTTTTTTATTACTCTATGATCCTTCCTGATCAAGTCCTCTGGTACCTTGTTTTTATTTCGTGGGTGGTAGTGTATAGAGCAATCAAAATCTGTGAGTAGTTCGAGTCATCACCTTTTCCTCAAGTGCATTATTTCTAAGAGAAGATTTATTTTAGACTCTTATGATCTGTATATATCTCACTTTTTTCTCTATAGATATAATGTATCCATATAATTTGAGAAAATATTACCATTGATAACTCAAGGTCATGATTAGGATTGTTTTTTTCATGAATTTTTAGCTATCTTGATGTATCAGGAATAACACTATCATTTTTAAGGAGGACACAACCATGTCCTTTCATTAATGAATCACTACAGATCAAAAACCCATCATTCCCCATTGGTATATTTAGGATTAGGGAACTCACTAATCTCCTCTTCAGTTCATTGAAACATTACTCAAACTCTTTATTCCATTTGATCTTAACCCCTTTACTTGTAATGATGGTCATTGGGTTGGATAAACAGGTGAAGTTCTGAATGAAAAGCTGATAATAACCTTCTAAACAATTAAAAGTTAGTACCTCAGTTATTTTCATAAGGGTTGGTCATTCTTGCACAACCTATTATTTCGCAATATCAATCGATATTCCATCCTTAGAGATAATTTTCCAATGAAAGCAAACTTATTTAATGAAAATTTCATGCTTTCCAAAGTTCCCAAATAATTTATTTCTTCTAAGAGTATTCATAATAGTGCACAAGTGATTTTCATGATCCTAGATGATTTTGGAGCATTCCAATATATCATTAATAAATACAACCAAAAATTAATCAAGATATTACTTGAAAACATTATTCATTATATCCATGAAAATAGAGGGTGCATTAGTCTGTCCAAAAGGAAATACTGTAAACTCATAATTCCCATACCAGGTTCGAAATGCTATCTTTTGAATATCATACATCCTCACTCACAACTAATGATATACATGTAAAAGATCAATCTCAGAAAAATATTTTTCTCCATGAATTTGGTTAAATAAATAATAAATTTTATGTAGGGGATACCTGTTCTTTATTTTTATTGAATTGATATCCCTGTAGTAAATGCACGGCCTCATGGTCCATCTATCTTCTTCACAAAAATAATAGGAACTCCCCATGGAGAAATACTAGTGTGAATAAATTATTTATCACTCAATTCTTATAGTTATTTAATTAGTTGAACTAATTTAACAATAGACATTCTATATGGTGTCATTGATATTTTCCTTAAATTCGGAATTTTTGTAAATGGAAAATTCAATTTCCCTCTTTGGAAGATCTTCTGGTAAATCAGTTGGAAACACATCAACATATTCATTCACACTAGGTATGTACTATATTTGAACATTCCTTTCCTCAGCCATAGTTTTTGAATTTCCATTCTCCCCAATATTTGAATTTAGAAGAGATATTTGTGGTGGATTTAGAAGAGAATCAAATGGTGATGTTTCGGCTCTAAATATAAGGGATTCCACATCATCCTAAAAAATTGAAACCTCATTATTATTACTATAAATATTGTCTTCATGGATCAAAATAAAATCCATGCCGAAGCTTATATAAAATTCAATCATTGTTATGATGATAAAATTAAAATATAAAACACATTTATATGCCATAATGGGGACTGGATAACCCAAATTTGTTGCAGTGATACTTCCCTTATGAGTTTCGGATGAAAAATCCTATACTAAATCAAATTAGAAATATAAAATTTTCTTGGAAAACTAAAAAGATATGAATGTATGCAGTAATCCATAATCAAATAAATCATTGTCTAGGTTTGAAGAAAATATTAAAGTATATGGCTCAACATCATTAGGAATTTCAATATCAGCTGTTGTGATCACATAAGTTTGTCCCTACTCCCAGGGATTCTTCTGAGGAATGTTTCATTTACTCATTACAAAATCATTAGAATAGTGTCCAATATCCATATAATTATATCATTGAACATTAATAGCTTCTTTATTCCCCTTTAAAACACCAGCAAGATGGCGTTTCTCTTCATACTTGTAGCACACCACTTTTTCATTTATACAGGAACTAGGGTGTTTCCTTCCACAATTACCAGAGGTTGTAAAGTCAACTCTTCCCTTATTCCCCATTTCCTTATTTTATTTTCTAGAGTTTTTAGCAACCCACTTCTTCTCTTTATTTCCTTTACAGCCCTAAAACATAGAGAACTCCTTTTCAGTATTGATAACACATAAGACTATATCTTCATATGATGTGAATATTTGACATACTAGTGTCTGCCGGAGGAATGGATTTAGACCATCAAAGAATCGATCAATATTGATCCTTGGATTATGTATATAGAACACCACATTTCTCGCTAACATTGTGATGTTAGATTCATACATTGCAACATTTTCATCTTGATTTTTCCTCAAATTCAAAAACTCTCTTTCCATATATTCCTATTGTTCAAAAAAATTATTATTCTATGAAAAGATATTTAAATTCAATAAATTATAGGTTTTTTATCTCTTCATTCACCTGTGTGTTTTGAATTAATGAACACCATTAATCAGCATCTCCCGATAGACAATAAACATCGATGAAAACCGTCTCCCTTTAGTTTCTGCCCAAGGTAAGACATATTTTCTCTATGAAACATATCCACTTCTCCACTAAGAATGGGTTTGTAGTCCCATTAAATGATATAGTCTATTGTTTCATAAAGTTACATAACATTGGTCATCCCCATTGTGGATCCGAATATTCCATATGGGTAATGTTATTGTTCATAACTTGAGTAATTTTTCCCAGTATAGTTGTATGTTTCTCTGCACCAATCTCATATCCAGATCCAACATCATTATCTTGCATAGGAGATCAATACCTACATGGGATATTCATGTTCATGGGGTTTCCATTTCATCCACAAGGAAACATTTCAAAATAATTGAATACACTAGATTAGTTTATTCATCACAATACATAATCTAAACCTAGAAAAATTCATATAATAAATTAAAATCCTAGGAATGGATTATCCCATTATCATATACAAGGTATTATTGATGAAAAGTTTACATTTAAATAATTTATAGTGGATTGTAGGGAAAATTTGAATTGTCATAAGCATATCCCCACGGAGTGTCAAACCAGGTGCATACTAAGGCATGTTGTTGTGTATTAGGATACCATGGTTCAAGATCAAAACTCCTTATTAGAGTTTTCACTCTTAGGTACACATTTTCTACAACCACATCTACTTGTAGTATCCCGAAAGGGATGTGTTTTCTAGAAAGATCCACATAATCCATTCTTTATGAAAATAACTGGATGTTATTTTATTTTTATCCTCAAAATATATCTTAGGGTTTCTTGCATAATCAAGATTTTTTAAATCTAGTATATATTTTTTCTACTAGACTTCCTTTGATACCAACTATAATGTCCCGACCCTAGTTGCACGGATCCAGTGACTTATTTTATAACATTAGAATATAAACATAGAATATTCATCCTATTAGAACAAGTAGTTTAGTATCTTTGGATAAAATATACATACATAAGTTCATTATTACAACATGAAATGAAATACAATATATAAGTTTTATTAGGAACATCCACAACTATATATTTACCCCTGTAGGTCATTAATAATAATCTTATTCAAGTCCTTATAAAATGAAATATTAGAAATTTGTGACCTCAAATGCTCAGTAATGGTAAACAATAATGCATAAGAATCATAAACATAAATAATATTCATGGTAAATAATTGAAAACACATTCCTTTATAAATGAGAAATAAGAACTCATTATGGCAGGAATACGAGTTGAGTAAATATTTCCATAGTAAAACATAATCATGGTATTTCAAATTGTCAGATAACAACATGAACTATATATTTCTAGCTTCATAATGATGAAAATGAATATGAAGGATATTCTGATGCATACCATCAAAATCTCAACCATGACATCTATAAATGATCATGGCCTCAGCGAAATCCACATCTAAAAATGGGCAAGTCCTCAGCCAAGTCCATAACTATTTGTTTCATTAGACCTATTGATGCATCAAGTGTATATAGTGGACCCCAACCATCCCATAATAAGTCTAATTAATCCCTCATATGAATTGGGATAAACATAAATAGTATATAAATTTGTACTAAAACTAACATATGAATCATAAATAACTTTACCAAAACTTTAAGTATAGACAGTAACCCTTCGAAGTAAAATGGTGAATGTATTTAAGAAGGATATCCCAAAAAAAAAATAATTACAAACCATTAAGTTGAATATATTAGATGATATCATAAATATTAATCCCAATAATACATAATAAAAAATATGATTTTTGAAATATATGAAGATAATCTTATGAAAGCATTGAGTTGGTTTTGAGATAAATACTATTTTACTTTTAAAAGAAGTGTTCTTTTAGAAATGTTTTTTTATAAAACCAGAAGTGATGTTGGATGGTATTTATAATTATCCATACTTTACATACATTGTTATTACTTCAAAATTGAAGCATACTTATTATATAATATAACAAAACCACAATAGGATCGTATAGATATAGTGTCTTCAGAAACTGGGAAACAAAAACAACTGGTACATAAATCATCAACATTGTCTCCAATTTATTTCATCATATCTAGAAACCCATTTGACATATCCTACTTAATACCCTTCTTCCTGACGTGGGCAAAATAAAACATACAAAAGGGTGAGCTCAAATTCTCAGTAAGGGTAAACAAAAGAAATCTCAATCACATCATAAGAACATAACATTTTGAAAATCATAACCTGCAAAAGAGGTCATAATATCATAACATGGGATAAATCATATTAGTGAAATTTAATACCAATAATCATAACTTAAACCATGAATCATTGTGGCATGAACACATAATCATAGAAAATAATTTCATGTTATTCAAGACTCGTTTTCAAGACTATCATAGCAGACAATGTCCATTTAGGAACCGAGTTCACTCCTCATTCCAGTCCAGTATCACATAACCAGTTTAACTTTCTATTCTAGCCATGTCTATCTCATGAGATATAAATCTTTACCCAATTAATTGGAGAGATATATAGGTCCCACCCATCTCATAATTAATCCATTCTTATGTGTGCCACAAAATCATAAATCATAGAATAACCCATGTAATAAGAATGGGATTCTTAAATATCATGTCATCATAACATAATACATACAAGATAAAAGGACATTATAAAATTAATTCCATCATAATCAAATAAATGTAAAAATAGGGATAGAATCAGAACCCTATATCATCTTATATAGTAAATAATTTTGATAAAACACTTGAACTCCATTCCTGAGGAAAATATCCTCTCTACTTCAAAAACATTTTACCATTATTAACATGTCATAAAATTTTAAACTAAAAGAAGTTGATTAAAAATAAACTTGAAAACTTGTAAAGGAAGCTTCATTGGAAATAATGTTCTATGAAATTATAAAAATTCATTCATGCCGTATAAGTTAAAAAAATATATTATTCCCATACATTGGCCGGAAAAGTCAAAACGTACCTCGTACTAAAAACGAAAAAAGATTCCTTTCATATCATTTACTCACCAAAGGGTAAAATATGATTTAAACAATTTTAGGAGTATAGAAATAATATTACTTATTGAGGAAACATGGATGTGGATGATAAAGAGGTCCTAGTAGGTAATTACGTATAAATAACCTCGGATAATGAAAAGATTGTGAAATAAAACCTTACAAAGATATTTTTTGTAAATAAAATAGATCACTTATGTGTATATAAGGTCTCATAAGGAATGAATAAATACATGATAATGTATAAAAATTCATTTCTCACATAATCAAAGAACGACATAAACCAGAAAGAGAAGGTCAACCCAAAGAACAGAAATCGGGTTAAGAAGTTCCCTTACCTCGTGTCCGACTTGACTCGATCATTCATTAATCTCATGAATAATAAAACAAAGTTAATTTATACTTTCTTAAGAACCATTTTCAATTTTATTATCTCTTTAATATCACTTATTACCATGTTATAAACACTGTTTAACCATTTGAGTTAATAACGTTCATTTTGTCGATATTTGGTATTTGAGTCAATAATGGACTTCTTATAATTACATGTTGTTCATGTGGTAAAAGTTTCATTATATCCAGAATTATATTGATGATTTATATATCATATATATCATATATATCCAGAATATACGAGTATTTATAATAGTACATAACATATGGAGGTTAGAATTGAAATGCATTGTTCATGGAGACGGTAAGCCGTACGTACGCATGAATGCTACTTTAATTTCTATTTCTTATTTTTATGGAACAAAAACATAATGATAGATAGTTATATTATAATTAAAGTATAATATCATATATAGTATCATTAACTCCGTCCTTTATACATTCCACATAAGGCATTAACGAATCACATCACTTTGAGGGGGCGGTAGTCCGCACTTCCTCAAATGAGATTATCGTATTTACCCACTATAGAAACCATAAAATATTGATATAATAGGGAAGTAAAGAAGTATAAGGAAATAATAAAAGTAATATATATCATATATAAATATAGTTCCATAATAATGGCCACCATGAGAGACAGTAGGAGAAAATAGAACAATAATCGTTTCGTGAGGCGTTAGTTTGACATCCACAGAAACATTATGTTCATCATCCATTAGATGGAGGTGAGTGTAAGTGTAGTATGAATACTTATCATAAAATAATCCTAGTATATTGAGGATACTGGTGTTGTTACAAAATAAAAGATTAAAAAGATTTTAGGGGTTGGGGAAGTAGAATAAAAGAAAACAATTTAAGAGAAATTGTTTCCATTAATTTTGGTAACTTCCTTTGGTTTGAACCAAAAGGACTTCTTAAAGTGCCTTCTGCCTAAGGTAAGGCTTCTAGGGGGAGGATATGGATGTATGGAAATTAATTTTTCATAGTTTGGATGAGCCAAATGGGTTGATAGGTGTGATTAATTGGATATAAATTGTCTCCTTTTATAAGGGGGAGGAGGGGCTCTTTTGGAAAGTGTGAAAATATTATTTCATTATAAATTTATCTTCGGTTTAAAAAGGTCAAAAAATTGTTAAAGATGAATATACGATGACTCATGGTTTAAATAAAATCATCCATTCAGAATTTGACATGTTTTGGATAATATTTTAATCATTATAATATTATTTATTTAAATCATTTATTAATGAGGTAAATACTGCACCATTATTGTGTCATAAATAATTTAATTTATATGATGTCTAAAAATTATAAAAAAAAGTACCACCAAGTAGGAAATCTTTTTACCTTTTCAATTAATATTTATAGTCTAAAATATAATTTATATAACCCCATATAAATATTAATTACTAAATGATTTTTTTTTAATGTCAACTTTGACTTTACATTAAATTAATTAATCCAAATTGTCATTATCACTACCAAGTGGCTCAATGGGGTCCCAAAATCGACCCAAGGATTCCCATGGTCGGCCAATACTAATCAAATAACGATAGTACAAGTGTTAAAGTAATTTGGAATTATTATAATATTATTTTAACCTTGAATTACCCTATTTACCTTTAATCGCAGTAAATAAAAGTCAAAAATTACTATTCACCAAAAATTATTTTCATCTTATTGGACCACATTTTACTTCTTTATAACAACCATGTATTTCAGATTTTTCAAATTCAATTCATAGAAGTGGTAAATTTTCATTTAAATGAATGATTCAGTTTTTTTTAACAACCACTATGTTGTTTCACTATTCATCAAAAATTGAAATTTTTCAAAAAAAAATTAAGCCTAAGGTATATTTGATTTTATGAATTCAAAAATGATGTATATTATTCCAAATTCAAAACATATAAGTGGCATTAATTAAATTTAAAATTAATTTCTGTTATCAAACCAAATAACATGTTTTTAAGAAACAATAACTATCAAAAGATCGACACTTGTTTATGTCTAATTTCAAGGTGAAATTAATTCCAATGACCAACATTGGATTAAATGGTAAAAATATATTCTAATTACACTTTAAAACCAATTAAAAAGATAATCTAACCATATAAATTACTGTGATGGAAAAAGTTGTTTTTAATTAAAATATAGCATGTTTTTACTATTCATTAAAATATGAAAGTTATCAGAATAATATGAAAAATTTAGCCAAATTAATTTTTTATATCATGATTCAAAGGAGAAAATTTATTTTGTCAAATTGAACCTGTAAACATGTCAAAAACTAGATTTAAATTGGGTTCACCATCAAAAGGCGGCAAACTGCATTTTTTGAAAAATACTTATTTTACCCGAAAAAATTATTTTGTTCTCATATCTTGTTCTAGAAAATATTTAAGATGAATAATAATGTTATAAAATTCAATATGTAGTTAATACTATTTATAATGGCTAGTCCATAATAATATTATAACAATTGTTTAGTGAAATTTGGTATTGCGTACTACACACGCTATCAAGGAAGGTCGTGATTGCATGTAATGCAAGCCAAGCTAGTGTTGTGTGTAGTGAAAGATTCATTTGATGTCGCCTATAACATAAGACATAAAAAAATATACTTCGCATAAAATATCAGGGTGTTAAATTCTACCCCCGTTAAAATGAATTTCTCCCTCGAAATTTGTCACTTCGTAACAAATAGATGATGATACCTCTCCCTCATCATATCCTCAAGATCCCATGTATCTTCTTCTTATTGGTGGTTCCTCAATAAAACATTCACCAAACGAGTGGTCTTGTTCTGTAGAACTTTTTTTCTACGATCCAGAATCTCTGTGGGATGTTCTTCATAAGAAATATCTTGCTCCAGCGGTACAACTTTTGAGATTAGTACATGTGAAGTATCGGGTATGTACTTTCTCAGGAGAGATACATAGAACACATCCTGAACATGAGAGAGATTCGGTGGAAGTGGCAATCAGTAAGATACCTTCCCAACACGATCCATTATATTGAAAGGATTGATATACCTAGGGCTTAGCATTCCCATTTTTCCAAATCTCATTACTCTCTTCCAAGGAGATATTTGTAAGAACACTTTATCACCCACTTTGAACTCTAGGTCTTTTCTTCAGTTTTCGGCATAACTTTTTTGTTGACACTGAGCTGCTCTTATGTTTTGTCGAATAGATCAGACGTTTTCATCCGTCTCATTAACAAGCTCAGGTTCTAATAGCTTTCGTTCCCCAACTTTCTCCCCTCAAGTTGGAGTCCTGCATTTCCTTCCATAGAGATCTTCATAAGGATCCACTTGAATACTGGAGTGAAAGCTATTATTATAAGAAAATTCCACCAAAGGTAGGTGTTCATCTCAACCGCCTTTGAAATCCATAGAGCAAGCTATTAACATATCATACAGAGTTTGAATTGTTCTCTCAGACTGACCATCTGTCTGAGGATGATAAGCAGTGCTGAAACTCAACTATGTATCTAAAGCATGAGGAAGACATAGCAAAAACATTGAGGTAAACCTTGGATCCCGATCAGATATAATGAAAAGTTGTACTTCATAAAATCTTATCAATTCCTTCACATATATCCTAGAAAGATGATCTAGAGAGAAATCTTATCTAATTGTAATGAAGTGTGCCGACTTCATAAAATGATCAACTATAACCCAGATAGCATTATTGCCTTTGGATGTTTTAGGAAGTCCAGAGAAAAAGTCCATAGTGATGTTTTCCCATTTTCATTATGGTATGGGTAATGGTTATAACATCCTTTTAGACTTCTATCTCTCAACTTTAACTTGCTGAGAAACTGAGCCTCGGGAGACATATTCACCAACATCTCTTTTCAGGCAATCCCACCAGAAGTACTCTTTCAGGTCCCTATACATCTTTGTGCTTCCGGGATGAATACATAATGAAGGACTATGAGCCTCATCCAGTAGCTCTTTCTTTAATTCTGGGATGGGAGGAACAGAAACCCAATTCATGAACCTTATTATCCCATCGCAATCAAGGATGAATTGAGGAACATTTCTCACCTTTTTTTGTAACTCTACAACTTCTTTTTGTGCCTCTTTAATCTTCACATGTATAGATGGTTGAACATTCATTTGATAAAGGTTAGATTTTTCCCCGTCCATTATAATTCCAAGATCCATCCTTTGTAAATCCATAAATATTGTATCTTTTTTGATCCTCATCATGGATAATCTAGCGTGGTCTTGTCGACTTAATGCGTCTGCCACCTTGTTTACTTTCCTAGGGTGGTAATGAATTGAGTAGTTGTAATCCTTAATCAGCTCCAACCATCTTATTTGGGGCATATTAAGCTCCTTTTGTGTGAAAATATACTTTATACTTTTATGATCAGTATAAATATCACACCTTTCCCCATAATGATAATGCCTCCAAATCTTTAATAAAAAGATTACCGCAACTAACACCAAATCATGAGTTGGGTAATTTTTCTCATGGGTTTTCAATTTTCGTGAGGCATAAGCTATCACCATGTCGTTTTTCATGAGAACACACCCCAATCCCTTCTTGGATGCATCACTGTAGATCAAAAACCTTCCTCCACTACAAGGCAGTGTGAGAACAGGTGCACTGGATAATGTTCTTTTTAACTCCTTGAAATTCTCCTCACACTCCTCTGTCTAAACGAACTTAACTCCTTTTCGATTTAACCTAGTGAGTGGATTAGATAATCATGAAAAATATTTCACAAAACTTCGATAATATCCATCCAAACAAAGAAAACTTCAGATCTCAGTTACTGTTGTTGGTCTCGACCATCATTCGATAACCTCTGTTTTTGCTGGATCTACAGATATCCCCTCTTTTGAGATTATGTGACCAAAAAATGTAAATTTTTTAAGCCAAAATTCACACTTGGTAAATTGGACATAAAGATTCTCCATTCATAGGGTCTTTAATACAATTCTCGAGTGATCTTCATGTTCCTCCTTTCTCTTTTAAAAGATTAGAATATCGTCTATAAAAACTACCACAAACAGATCAAGATAGTCTCTAAAGACTCTATTCATTAGATCCCTGAAGATAGCAGGGGAATTGGTAAGACAAAATGGAATCACTATAAATTCATAGTGTCAATACCTTGTACAGAAAGTTATATTTGGTATATCCGCTTTTTTAACACTTAGTTGATGATACCCTAAACCAAGATCAATCTTGGAAAAGTATTGATCTCCGCGTAGTTGGTCAAACAAGTCATCAATGTGCGGGAGAGGATATTTGTTCTTGATAGTGATCTTGTTAAGTTCTCGATAATCAATGCAGAGTCTCATTGATACAACTTTCTTCTTAACAAATAGAATAGGTTCTCCCTATGGTGATGCACTAGTGCATAGGAATCCCATATCAAGATTCACTTGGAGTTGCTTCTTAAATTCCTGCAACTCAATTGGGGCCATTCTATAAGGTTTCTTTGAAATCGGTAAAGCACCCACTATGAGTTCTATTGAAAACAAAACATCACGATTTCGTGGAAGACATGGAAAATCCTCCATAAAGACATCATCAAACTCCTGCACAATAGGCATATTCTTAATCGTGAGTTTCTCTCCAACCATTTCAGATAAATAACCTCAATTTAGTGGAATCAATACCCATAACATGGAATAAATTTCTACTGGAAGGTTACGTTCATCCTTGCATCGATAGACGATCATAGATTGATCTAGAATATTAAATGTGCTTTTCCTTCTTTGGAAATTGATATGAGCTCCTTATAAAGAAATCCAATCCATGCCATGAATCACATAAAATTCCACAATAGGATGGATCAAAATATTTTCAGGAAGCACTTTCCCACAAATGTCACTTGGGGAATAATTATAATCTTTTGAGGAAACTATTGTGCCATTATGAGTTGTAACAGCTAACTCAACATCTAATTATTGATGTAGTACGACGATAAAATTAGAAAATTCATCATAAATAAAAGAGTGGGTAGATCCAGATTCGAATAAAACATTTTATACTTTAGACTGGATGGTAATTGTACCTTTCAGCACTTCGTTATCGTACTCCACATCACCGACAGAAATTGCATGTGACTTTCCCTTATCTTTGGCCTTAAGAGTTTGTTGACATCGACCATCATCAACAACCCTTTTATTAGGGCATTTATTGGCATAATGACTCATTTCCTTGAACTTAAAACATTGAAATGTAGGAGGTTCATTCTATGTATCCCTTTCTTTGTTCGCATCATTAGACATCTACTTCCCATTATTTCGACATTCAACTATCCGATGACCTTCTTTTCAACACTTAAAACATTTACATGTCCCTTTAAGAAAATTACATCCATGTTTCCTTACACACTTTGAGAATAAGGGATAACTCATATTCTTTTCATTGTGTTCTTTATATTTCCCTTTGAATTCCATTATCCTCTTCTTCTCAAACCCATATGACTGATGGATTACTCCAATATCCATCTAAACCTTGAGAGCACATCGAACAATTTCTTCATAGCTATTGAAGTCCTTTATGGATATTTCCCTTAGAAGACTTGGTTTTAAGCCACTAAATAATCGATCAGTCTTACTCTAAGGTTGGATAATAATCCCAGAAGCGTACATTCATGCCTTGTAAAATTTTCTTCGTAGAAACCAACTGATTCATCATCCATTTTCTTCAGATCAAGAAAATATTCTCCATCTTTGTTTGCAGAATACGAGGGAAGTACTTATTGAAAAATAATTTCTTGAACTCGTCCAATTCCATGGACTCAATTTCATCCCATTGCCTCGTATTTTTGATAAGATTCCACCATTGATCAGCATCACCTTCCAAAAGATACACTACTAAGATGACTTTGTCATGTTCAGAACATTGTATAACTGAAAATATCTTTTCAGTGGTACTAATCCATTGTTCAGCCACTAATGGATCAGAAGACCCGCTAAATGAAGGTGGATTCTTCCTCATGAAGGATTCAACAGAATTTTTCTCCTTCATTTGCTACATTAGATGTCATGTATTATTCATAGATTGTCAAATTTGTGTGAGCATGGCTACTAGATTTTTCCTAGCAGCTCCCATAAAATTTGGTTGCTCAGGGGGACAATCATTACATTTCCCATCGCATTCATCATTAACGTGGTTCCTTTGGGTTCTAACCATCGACTAAAACCAAGAATAATAGTATGAGAAACACTAATCATAATAGGAAAACCACTTAATCAAGAATAAAATTTCACACATTAGGTCTTATCAGAGGTTTTTCATGGCCATTTCTAAAAAACTATTATTGTGTTCCATGTTTAGACATATCCTTAGAGTTCTTACTAAATAATTCACATCCTAGTTTCCAATGGTTGACTATACCTTTCCTCTGATACCAACTATAATGACCCATACATTACATACATTGTTATTACTTAATAATTTAATCATACTTATTACAACATATAACAAAACCATAATATGACCGTATAAGTATAGTGTCTTTAGAAACTGGGAAACATAAACAACTGCTTCATAAATAATCTACATTGTCTCCCATTTATTTCATAATATCCAAAATCCCATTTGACATATCATACTTAATACCCTTCTTCCTGACTTGGGGAAATGAAAAAATACAAAAGGGTGAGCTCAAATGCTCAGTAAGGGTAAAATAAGGAATTATTAATCACATCATAAGAACATAACATTTTAAAAATCTTAACCTGCAAAAGGGTTCAAAATATCATAACATGGGATAAATCATAGTAGTGAAATGTAATCCCAATCATCATAACATAAAACATGAAACATTGTGGTATAAACAAATAATTATAGAAAATTATTTCTTATTATTCAAGACTCATTACTAGGACTATCATAGCGGACAAAGTCCATTTCTGAACCGAGTTCACTACTCGTTCCAGTCATGTATCACTAAACTGGTTTAACTTGTTGTTCCAGCCATGTCTATCTCATGAGATATAAGTCTTTACCCAATGCATTGGAGGGAGATATAGGTCCCACCCATATCATAATGAAACCATTCTTATGTGTGCCACAAAATCATAAATCATAGCATTACCCATGTAATAAAAATGGGATTCTTAAATATCATGTCATCATAACATAATCCATATAAAATAAAAGGACATCATAAAATTAATTCCATCATAATAAAATAAATGTAAAAATAGGGATAGAAACTGAACCCTATATTATCATAGATGGAAAATAATCACGAAAAAACACTTGAACTCCATTCTAGAGGAAAATATCATCTCTACATCAAAAACATTTTACCTTTCTTAACATGTAATGCAATTTTAAACTAGAATAAGTAGATTAAAAATAAACATGAAAAAATTTAAATGAAGATTCATGTAAATAATGTTCTATGAAATCATAAAAATCCATTAATGTCATATAAGATAAAAAAATATTCTTCTCATACTTTGGCTTGAAAAGTCAAAACATACCTCGTACTAAAAACTACAAAATATTCCTTTCATATATTTTATTAACCAAAGGTTAAAATAGGATCTAAAAAATTGTAGGGGGACAGAAATAATATTACATATTGAGGGAACATGTATGTGGATGATAAAGAGGTGTCAGTAGGTAATTACGTTTAAACAACGTCGGATAATGAAGAGATTGTGAAATAAACCCTTACAAAGATGTTTTTGTAAATAAAATAGATCAATTATGTTTATATAAGGTCATATAATGAATTTATAAATACAATATAAGATATAAAAATTCATTTATCACATAATCAAATAATGACATAAACAAGAATGAGAAGATCAACCCAAAGAATAGAAATTGTGTTAAGAAGTTCCCTTACCTCATTTCCGACTTGACTCGATCATTCTTTAATCTCCTGAATAATAAACCAAATTTTATTTAAACATTCCTAAGAACATATTTTAAGTTTATTATTCCTTTTATATCACTTATTACCATGTTATAAACTTTATGTGACAATTTATGTTAATAACGTTCGTTTGGACGATATTCGGTACTGGAGTCAAAAATGGACTTCCTATAATTACATGTTGTTCATGTGGTCAAAGGTTCATTACATCCAGAATTATATTCATGACTAATATATAATATATATCATATATATCCAGCATATACATGTATTTAAAATAGTACATGACATATGGAGGTAAGAAATGAAATGCACCGTTCATAGAGACGATAAGTCGTACGTACGCATGAACGGTACTTTATTTAATGTTTCTTATTTTAATGGAACTAAAACATAATGATAAATAGGTATATTATAATTCCAGTATAATATCATTTATATTATCATTAAATCCATCCTTTATACATCCCACATAAGGCATTAATGAATCACATCACATTGAGGGGGCGGTAGTCCGCACTTCCTCAAATGGGATTATCTTATTTACCCCCTATGGAAACCAAAAAGTATTGATATAATTGGGAATTAAAGAAGTATAAGGAAATAATAAAAATAATATATATCATATATAAATATAGTTCCATCATAATGGCCACCATGAGAGGCGGTAGGAGAAAATCGAGCAATCATCGTTTCGTGAGGCATTAGTTTGCCATCCACAAAAAAACTTATGTTCTTCATCCATTAGATGGAGGTGTGTGTAAGTGTAGTTATAATACTTCTAATAACAAAATCCTATTATATTGAAGATACTAGTTTTTTACAAAAGAAATTATTAAAAAAAATTAGGGGTTGGAGATGTAGAATAAAAGTAAACAATTTTAGAGAAGTTGTTACCTTTAATTTGGGTAACTTCCTTTGGTTTGAACCAAAAGGACTTCTGGAAGTAACTTCAACATAAGGTAAGTCTTTTGGGGCAGGATAGGGATATAGGGAGCTTAATTTGGAAGATTTCGGACGAGCCAAATGGCTTGAGAGGTGTGAGGAATTGGATAGAAATGGTCTCCTTTTATAAGGGGGGAGGGGCTCTTTTGGAAAGTGTGAAAATATTATTTTATTATAAACTTATCTTCGGTTTAAAAATGTAAAAATATCATTAAAGATGAATATAAGAAGACTCATGGTCGAAATAAAATCATCCAATAATAATTGGACATGTTTTGGTTAATATTTTAATCATTATAATCTTATTTATTTAAATCATTTATTAATGAGGTAAATATTGCATCATTATTGTGTCAAAAATAATTTAATTTATTTGATGTCTAAAAATTATAAAAAAATATAAACATGTAGAAAATCTTTCTGTCGTTCCAATGAATATTTATAGTCGAAAATATAATTTATATAACCCCTTATAAAAATTAATTACTAAAATATTTTTGTTAATGTCAACTTTGTCTTTACATTAAATTAATTAATCCAAATTGTCATTATCTGTACCAAGTGGCTCAACGGGGTCCCCAAATCGACCCAAGGATGCCCATGGACTGACACTACTCATCCAATACGGTTAGTACAAGTGTTAAGGTAATTTTGAATTATTATTATATTTTTTTAACCTTGAATTACCCTATTTACCTTTAACAGCAATAAATAAAAGTCAAAAGTTACTATTCACCAAAAACTATTTTCATCTTATTGAACAACATATTACTTATTGATAGAAACCATGTATGTTGTATTTTTAAAATTAAATTCACAAAAGTGGTAAAATTTCATTTAAATGAAAGTGTCAGTTTTTTTTAACTATCACTAAGTGGTTTCACTATTCATCAAAAATTGATGTTTTTCAAAAAAATACCAAAAAATCATTCTAAGCTATATTTGATATTCTAAATTCAAAAAATGATGTATACGTTTCAAAATTAAAACTATATAAGTTCCATTATATAAATTTAAAATTAATTCCCGTTATCAAAACAAATAGCGTGTTTTTAAGAAACAATAACTATCAAAAGATCGACACTTGTTTTTGTCATTATTCAAAGTGAAATTAATTACAATGACCAAAATTGGATTAAATTGTAAAAATATATTCAAATTACACTTTAAAACCAATTAAAAATATTATCTACCCATATAAATTATTGTGATGAAAAAAGATGTTTTTAATTAAAATATAGTGTGTTTTTACTATTCATTAAAATATGAAAGTTATCAGAATAATTTTTAAAATTTATCAAAATTAAAATTTTATGTCCTGATTCCAAGGAAGAATTTTATTTTTTAAAATAGAACATACGAACATGTCAGAAACTAGATTTAATGTGGGTGCGCTATCAAAAGGCGGCAAAACTGCATTTTTGAAAAATAATTATTTTACTCGAAAAAATTATTTTGTTCTCATAACATGTTTTAGAAAATATGTGAGATGAATAATAATGTTATAAAATTCAAAATGTAGTTAATACCATTCATAAAGGCTAGTCAATAATAATATTATGACAATATATCGTTGTTTAGTGAAACCCGGTATTGCGTACTACACACACTATCAAGGAAGTTCGTGATTGCGTATAACGCAAGCCATGCTAGTGTTGTGTGCAGTGAAAGATTCATTTGATGTTTCATATAACATAAGACATCAAAAAAATATACTTCTCATAAAATATTAGGGTGTTACAATATTTTCTTATTAAAATAAATGACTTTTGAGAAATACTGTTTGGTAAAAATAGATTATATATTGACCTTGAAAATAGGTAAGAATTTCAGAAATTCCCTTGAATCAGGATTGTATTTCAGGATGAATTTTCTAAAGATCCTTTTAAAACATATAACTCCCCAATAATGAAGGTGTGATTCTAGTTGGATCACATATAATGAAAACTCACAAAGATATTATTAGGAGTAAAAATTAATTAATAATAATTTAATTGAGGTTAGTATATAATAATAGTATCCCAATTTAAAATTGTGGTTTGGGTGGAAAACCATTACCTTCAACTGTAAGGTGTTCCTCGCATGAACTTAATGAACAAAATAATAAAAATTTGGTTCATAAATTAATCATTAAAAAATATCCTCTACATATTAATGATTTGTTAAAACATTATTAGGTTTATTCATGTCCATTTGATGGGTTAATAGATTCAAATTTATTGTTTTGGAGTGTTTTCTTCCTTTGTTTTAATGATCGATTTAGTAGTATTAATGTATGGATAAACATGTAGAATGTGAATGGTTGTCTAGTATAGAAGTTTAATTTTATTACTAAACAACCAGAATATTACATGGTTATAAAATTCATTTCGTTATTTGAAGTGAAGATGATTCATTATAGAAAAAATAATGACAATTGTCTGGGTGAATTGGCGGCTCTTGATCACAAAAAAACTCATTTTGATTTATAAATTAATATCATTTGTAAAAAATGATTCAATAAAATTAAATAAGATATAATAAATATACTATAGTCTGTTTCAACCATCAAAATTGTTTCATGTCCATAATTGAAGATGGTAATAGAAATTAAAAGCATGTCATCCTTGAATGTGTTAAATTAACACATCATAGATAGTGTTTTAATTTATTATATAAAAGAAGTGGAAAGGAGACATAATGAAGAATTTATCCTTTATCATACCAATATTCTAGTACCATTATGGAATTGGATTCATCAAAACAATTGGATAAAAGGATTTAAAGAAAGCAGAATAAATGAAAAGAACATCAAATAAAATAAATGAAAAGAGGAATTTAACTCTTGAAGTAATCTTCCCTGAGAGCCTCATTAAGGAAGATGTCATGGTATTTTTATGAGAATAGGGTCTGATGGACATGGGACAGGAGATTTGTAGAGTATTTGAGCATATTTTTTTTGAGTCCAAAAGCTTAATAAAACTGAAGAGAAGAGGGATTGAGGGTATATTGGAGGAGAGGAGGGTTTTCCCATTATATTAGTCGTTATATTATTATTTTTCCAAAGAAAACCGAAAGTATGGATTATTGATACCATGAATAGTAATATGTTAATGTCATTTGAAACTGAGTTTTCTTAAATCATTCATGATTCTAGGAATAGTGAATATAACTGAAAATGCATATATACAGTAAATTACCATTTTTTACATTGCATAAAAAATTTGAGTATTTTAAAAAAATCTGAAAAATTCAACCAAACCATTTTTCAATATGTAGAATTCAAAAATTAAATCCATTATTTGAAAATAATTTCATAAATATTATTAATTGAAATTTTAAAAAATCATAATCTATTCGATAAATAATAATTTTAAAACTATAATTTGTTTTATATCAACTTGAAAAATTAATCATAATCTCATTATATTATAACCTTAAGACAATAAAATAATAATATGAATTAAAATTTATAAGGGTTATATTACTATACATAAGTGTATATTACTTCTCAACAAAAATTAAGTGTGTCTTATAAGATAATAAATATCTTACTGAAAGCAACCGTATATGCCGGTTTTTCGAAATTCAAATCATAAAGGTGGAAAATCATGTTTACTGGATTGGTTATAAAATAGTGTTTAGTTTTAGAGACACATTTTTTCATGTATTCAATATTAAATTTATTTTCAAAATATTGGGTCTTTACAAAAAGTTTTTAAATTATTTTAATGATTTTTATAATTCATATTAATGTTATAGATCATTTGAAAGATATTTTTACATTATTTTAAAAACATTATTATATAGAATTTTTTTTCTTAATTATTTTATATTTTCAAAGCATAAAGATCATATTAGTAGAAATATTTATTTTTTGTTATATTCTATAATTTTATTATTTATATAATCATTTTAATGAAAAATGAGGTTATCTTATCATTTTTATTATTTTTAAAATAATTTTTTTAAATATTGATATTATGATATTTATAAAAATGTAATATTATTTTAATTTTAATTTTTGAATTTTATATATTAATTGTTATGACTTTTTTGATTAATTATACGTATTGTTTTTGATGTTTTTTAGACATCCTAGAAAAAAATTCATGGTTTTGAATTTTTCATATTTTTTTAAGTAAACAATTTTATTATCATATCTATGTTTCATCAGTAGTACTATGATTTCATTAATATTTAATATTTTAATTTCGTTGTTACTATCATGGTATTGTGGATTAAAATAGTGTGTACTAAATTTCTAATATCCTTGTCACTCTCCCTATTTTCTAATTCTCCCATTATGATCACCATATTCATTTTTAGAATTGCTACTAATCCAAAATTTTATTACATTTAAATTTCCATCATATTTTGATCTCATTGCCTTCAAATTGTGGTACATAGGTTATCCTACCTTTTACCTTTCAAAAGACAAGGGAATTTTAATTTTTGAGGATTATATCTACATTATCAAGGATATTATTCCATTATATCTAGTTTCTTGTGATAAACTAGAATGAAAGGGTTAGTTTTTGTAATGTTACCAAAATTAATTTAATGGGGCTAATAAATTAAATCCTAGTGAATTTTGGGCAGTGGACATAGGGGTAACTTTTGGTACTATTTAAAAATACATCCTTACCGAATATTGTGTCCAATTAATTTTTGATAATTTAATTTATTTTTATCTTCAAATCATTAATTTTATAATATTATTTGTCCATCAAAAAAATTTTAATAAAATTATTCTCCAATTATTCTTTCTTTATTTATTATTCTCTTTTTTATTATTTTCTTTCAATACTTTTTCACTTATTTTTTAAAAATAATTAAATTTATTTAATACTTTTAAAAGAATATCTTAAACATGGATTGTTTTCATTTATTTTTTTATAATGGAAATTCATCACTACCCATATTTCTATTTTTTATCTAGTACCTACACTATATATCTATGAAAAATAACTTAATAAATTAACATAACCTAGCACATAATTCAAGCATAAAAATAAGCCATATAACATTCACCTAATTCAAATAAAATCATTTCCAAATAATAATTTTAACCTCATTTTGAGTTCGTCTAATGATTTATGAAACTTACAACTCTATTAAAACTCTACTCACATAAATTTAAAATCATTCCAGGGTAAAAATAATATCTTGAATTTGAAAACAAATTTTTTTTAATAACTATCCAACACATTGGAACTTATTATTTTTTTATCCTCACCTAACATCGATACCATAATATTTTCTTAGTCGATTGATAGGCATATCAAAAAAACAAAATTACAAAAAAACATCAACCTCCTAAATAAAGGTCTTATATTTAGATATTTTATCATATATGTTATGTGGTTAACATAACATGGAGGTGTTTTATTCTTTTATATATTATTTTTTCTTTCCATCTCATCAAGTTAATCACTATAAAATATATAATAGAATAAAAACAATTCATAAAATGTTAGTGTCATAGAAGATAAAACAATATCAATACCTCTATTGATTTTAGATCCAAATTGAGTCTAAATTGGTACACACTCTATAGTAAATAATCGAAAAAATATAGACACCCTATTGGATTTTAAACATGGAATATTGCCACTCTTAATATGGTCTAGATCTTAAGAATGATATTTATTTCCAAAAAAAATATATAAAATTATACTCTTTAACTTTATATACATCCAATTATATTTTACATACTTTGTAATAAAGAATTAAAATTATCCACACTTCCATGAAAGGGGGATGCCGCTACAGGTGACCTAAATGACCACACTAATGAGAAATTTTTGGTATTCTCAGTAATGAATTATTTCATTACCTAATGTACTACATATAGAGAACACTAATGGTAAATATATTTTAGAATGCTATAATGTGAAGTAATGATATTATTTAGAACATCCAATTTTCTATAAAAAACATCAGCTTTAAGGTATGATAAGTTTTTTATTTATAATGTTCATAAATTTATTTATCTCCATAATGGGATGAATTTATGGGTTTTGAGATAATAAAGGAGAAGGTATATTGGATTTGAAGAACTATATGATAGTGAAAAGTTTTAATAGCCTCCATGTACCAAATAGTAGTGTAACAGGTCATCAGTTGAGAGAACAAGTGTCAATCCTTTTGGATTAAAAAATCTGTTGTATGTGGGTGAGCACTAGGTGTATGGTGACCCACAAAGATACTTGGGGTAGTCCCCAAATATACAGTGGGTGAAAAATAATCTTTTTTAATGCAGAAAATTCAATATTTTCTTATCTTGTAATTTATATTAAATGGGGTATTTTCAAATTCTAGTGGTACCATTTGAGAAATATTATACGCCTTAATATCCTTATTTCTTGTTATACATCTATGTAGTGATTTTACATTCAGTTTTATTAAGAATCATAATTTCTTGGTTGAATAGGATTTGACACAATAAAATCATTAAATATCATATCTTCTTGGGAGAAGGCTTCAAGGGATATTTTCTATCCTATTCTAATTCTAAATTTTCAGTTCTAATAAAATAATTTTATGGATCCTAAGTAAATATAAAAAATTTAATTATATAAAGGGTTTTCTGGGATATATTTATGATTCAAATATCTTTTCCGGTGTAAAATGGAGTCCCAAATCTTATTATTTGTGATTTAATTTCTTAATTCACCTCATGGAGTTACTATTTCAATGAATTATTTTTCCCATAAAAAATTTAAATATTTTTTTAATAGAACTCACATTCTATTATAAATGGTTTTTTTGTTATTATTTTTGAATAAATAACAATTCTGACACAAATAAATAATATAAAATATTTTAAATAATATAAGAAAAAATAAAAAAATAGTCATTATACAATTATATCTATTTTATTATTTAAAATGTAAAATAAAAAATAATAATAATGTAATATATGGGGTGTGAGATTAGGTCTTATAGGTGTAGTGAAATATATCCCTAAGTCATGGGAATCATAGGGAACATACTCCATCATTTCCTCATATTTTTTCTCATATTTTCATGACTTCTCATCCAACAATCATTGATACACTTCATTATATTATTGATGCTCTTCTGGACTCTCTTCAAATTCCTTATAAACTCATACTATGCTCGCTTCCGTTCCTCATACATTGAAGTAGAAATGAAAATAATGTTGTAATTTCTCCTTTCTAGATATAATATTTAATTTCTTTTGGTATATTTTAACTAGTTAGGGATGATTGTGAACCTGTAGCGATCACATATCCTTTATAAAGACCACTCATCACCACCTGCATCTAATCCACCCTATCAAAACATGATTAATTAAAGCCCATAAACCCACCATCTATCTCAACCTAAATCTCCTACTTATGATAAACCTCTATCTCATATTTTCCCTTTAAAATTATAAATATAAATTCATAATTTTATGAAAATCCATTATGTTTATTTAAAACAATTGAAAAAATTAACCATAATATATTGTTGTATATCACTGATAATCCTAATCATATTATAATTATTGTGTATAATCATATATATATATAAAACCTTTTAATTTTTATAATATATATAATATTAGATAAATTTATCGTAGAAATTTAAAAATAAAGCTATATATTTTAAATAATATTACAAACCAAATTTCGACAGTGTATTTTGAAAGTACAACTCTCATCTCATTGTTTGGAATCAGATCTCACTTAACTTTGTTGACCAGAACATGATCTTCTTTGGGATATCTCTCAAATCCAAGAGATGAATTATCCCTTCAATTCTTGAACAAGGACTTCTTTTATGAGTCCAATAAGTCTCATCAAATACAATTACACATACTCTATGCAAAGATTTCTTCCAAAGACTTTGTAAAATCTACTTCAATTGATCCTGAATGAAAGTCTACCATGCCTCCAAAATAGTTTTTCTCATGATCTTGTCATCATGATCCCATAAACACTGTAAATATTTACCAATATATTTTATCATAAATTATAAAAATTTAACATAAAACACATTTCTAATTTAAAAGTACCATAAAGTGCTCCAATGTACAATGATGTACCCTCGTAGGAACCTTATCCTATGAATTCAAAGGAGCATTAAAATAATTTCTCAAAATAAAACGATCCTAAATAATGGATAGATGTAAAAAACAATAATATTATTTAGTAAAATAATTAATAATTGAAAATATTAATTGAAAAATAAATGAAATTCATATTTATACCTACTTCCTCCAATGCGCATCAAATCTATGAGATAGAAGTATCCAAAGAAATGGATATAAAATAATCAATTGAACACATCCATGGCCCCCCTTCGAGATTGTGTCACTTAAACACCCTCATTTGATGAATTAAGAGGTTTATAAGCTTGTATCATATCCTTAGTAATGTTACAGATCATGCCATTATAATTTTCTCAATCCTTCTAAAACATTTAATTAAAATTATTTAAAAATTTGTACTGTATAAAATACATACATATATATATATATACATATATATATAATTTAAAAATCATAAAAACATTTATTGAAAAATATGGATAAAACTAATGTTTCATATATTTAATTGTATATTTAAATATTAAATATAAGAAAATTATTAATATATAGTTTAAATAGATAATATAATACTCCTCGTCTTCTTGTTCTTATTTACCTTCATCTTCGTCTATAGTTTCATGTGTGTTAATCCCTTCAACTTCCTCTTTATCATCATCAATTTGAAAACAAACTTCAATTTCATCATCCCTTATAATATCATAATAATTGGTTACCTCATCAAAATTATTTATGACACTTGCCCTTAAATAGGGGGTCTCTTTATCAATATCTATATCTTTTAAATTTAGAAAAATATTTTACATTATTTATTATAAAAATTTAATATTTCTCACATAAAAGACACCAATTTCAATTTTCAATGAACTAATTTTCATGAAATTTTAATTTTATAACACTCCACCATGAATTTAAATATATTGAAATTGCAAAATAATTTTCCTAATATATTTTATGTACATTATATAATTGATATACTAACAAAAATGGTTCAGTTTTTGTATTATGACATTAATATTTGTTATAAATTCTTTAACACCATTAATGTAGACAATTTATACCATAACCAACAGGGTTTACATGATAATATATTCAATGGTGATCTCGTTGTAAGAAATATAGTCTATTTCTTGGGTCAATTGTTTTCTAATAAATAATTTTAATTTTTTATCATATAAAATTTATTACACAAACTATTTTCCCTAAATTAACAATAAAATATTATTTCATAATTTATTTCATAAAATATTACATTTTAGATATTATTATAGACATTTAATGTTTAAAATATGAGTTTTGGGTGGTGGTTTTTCGGCTCATGAAAGTATAGGAGGATAGTGTTACACATGATGGAGTGCATATGCAACACATCAGCACAACCGTATTGTGCAGTTCATGAATATATAAAAATTTATAGTCAATTAAATCAATTTATTTAACAATTTATACTAAAAATTAATAAATTTTATTAATTTATACTAATTTATATTAATACAAAATAGTGTATATTAATTTAGAAAAATTTATACAAATTTATTCTAATTTATAAGAAGTTTTATTAATTTATACTAAATTGTAACAATTTATTCTTGTTTATAAATATTTCTATACAATAATCCTAATGGATAATAATTTTTATTACTTTATAGTAATTATTTGAGTAAATTTACATTAATATATAATAATTTTTTTAATTTATACTAAATTATTATATTTTATATTAATTTATAATATTTTTACAATATATATAGTAAATTATTATATTTCATAATAATTTCAAAATAAATTATATCAATTTATAGAAATGAATATTAATTTATAATGTTTTTTTATAGGAGTCAGTTATAATTTATTGTAATTTATATTAAATAATATTAAATAATATTAATTTATAGTAAAATATATTAAATTATATTAGTTATATTAATATATACTAATATATATATTTATTCTATTTTTAGTAGTTTTATACTAATATGAAATAATTTAAAATAATTTATTCTCATTAATACTTCTGTATAACAATTTTTATTAATATTTACTAAATAAAACTAATTCATATTATATTTTATAATTTTTAAAAAAGTTATAAATTTATACTATTTTTTATTAATTTATAGTAATTTTCATTATTTATATAAATAATAGTTATTTATGTTAAATTGTATCAATTAATATAAATTTATATTAAAGAATTCATTTTTTATAAATTTATAGGGATTAATAATAGTTTATATCAATTTATAATAAATTAGTGGAATATATATTAACTTTTATTAATTTTATATAATTTTTTATATTTTTTTATGATTTTATAATAATTTATAATATTATTTAATAATTTATAATAAATAGAGTTTATTTATATTAATTTTATTTAATTTATACTACTTTTATGAATTTAAAATAAATTATGTTAATTTGATGGAATTTCTAGATTTTTAAATAAATTTTTAATAATTTATACAAAATTATATAATTTTATAGTAATATATGTTAATTAATATGTATTAAATAAATTATATTAGTTTATAATAAATTATAGAAATTTATAATAGTTTTTAAGATTATATAATATCATTCATTAATTTTTAGCCGTTTAGAAATTTATAAATTCATCGCAATCAATTTATATATTTTTTTTTTATTTTAATTATAATAATTTGTAATAAATTATATCATTTTATTTTCAATTATATTAATTATTTGTAATTTTGATTTAATTTATAGTAACATATAAAAATTTATATGAATTCTTATTAAATTATTTGAATTAAAAAAATTAAATATATATATAATAATATTTATTAATTTTACTTATTTATAAAAAAATATTCATTTATATCAGTTTGTGTTAGTTTTTAAAAATTTATATGATCTTATACTTTTTATATTATTTTATACATATTTAATATTAATTTTACTTATTTATAATATATTACAAAAATTTTTATTAAATTATAGTAAATTATAAAATATTTTATAACAATATAATAAATTAAATTAACTATAGAGGTATATATGTAAATAAAATAATTAAAAATAATTAATTAACAAAAATTAAAAATAATTTTTTTTAAAATTACCTTCAAATTCCTACATTGTCAATCGATATGTATATCTGTTGTAGCATTTACCGAGTTTATGATTAGATCTGCAATAAGACGACATTTTTTATTGAAATAAAAGGCTTATGCACATATAGGGGGTGAGTTAGGGCTACACATATTTATATCTTACATTCTTATTATAGATATTCCATCAGAAAATGCCCATTATTTTAACTATTTGTGAAGATTATTTCTAAGGGGTTTCTTATTTGTGACTTGTATATGAGACTAATGAATTATCTATCACAAAAATGAACCTCCAAAAATAATTATTTAAAATAATAGAAAAATATTTCTAACACTCCGTTATACCACAAAAAACTATCCAAGAGGGTATTTGTGATGCATCTGTCATAATAATTTTTTTTGAAACAACTCCATTTAATATATCACTTATCTAGAAGGTTATTTGTGAAGGAATCGTATTAAATACCTATTCTTCAGAAAGTTTTTTGAAAATGGAATACTAGTCCATTACAAATAACTTTTCTATTATAAATTATTTGGAATGAAAATTTTTTCTATCGAAAATAAATTGTCCCTTATACCACACACTCATTCATGTAAAAACATATTTAACTCAATAGTTCATATTTAACAAACCATTATCCTCTTTCAGTTTTATTCTTCCCCTTTTCTTATTTTCTACTTGAATCATGTGTGTATTGGGACTCTTGGGGGTGGATAACATTTTCTAATAAAAATAACCTAATGTTCAATGAAGTATATTTCTTTGAATTAATGGTGTCTGAGAATTATTGTGTTAATTTATTTGTGGTGTTCTCCCCGAGTTTGGAGAATGACTCAGGTGATTTTCTATGTTCTTCTAGAAACTGGTGTTCTTTCTATCTGTTGGGTAAATGAACATCATATGATGGGAATACATGACATATATTCTCAACAGGGATGATGTTGGGAACCATTTAAACAACATGAAGGGATTACATTTTGCATACAAGTTAAACATCATGTAATGTTAAAATATTGGTTTTTAATAAAAAAAGGGATGTCTTTTTATCATATGGGCTCTGGTTGTATTATACGACATATAAGGGGTTTAAAATAATATGAATGTCCTTAAAAACACGGTTAGGGAACTGTGTCGGTTGATTGTTATTTCATTATTATATATCTCTCTCCCCTATCAATCTAGATCAATCATCAAGTTGTTTTGGGATCCTCTATTTGATTTCGATTGATTCATTTGGTGATTGATCACTCCTTTTGTTAGATTACATCTCTTCGGCTGAGTAATCCTTTATGCTTCTTCGTTTCTTTGATTGTAGTGGCACCATTGTGTTGTGTTATCAGATTCGGTGACCAGTGGTGATTTTTCCTCTTATTTCACATCAGTTCTATTGTGAAATCTTATTCTTGGGCCCCTTTAATTATTTTGTGTGGTGTGGTGGGTCTGTGTCATTGAATTATTTGTCAGTTCTTGTTCTCCACAAATTATTTTCTAAATTGAATTAGTTTTGAGTTGTTTTGATTGATTCTATGGAATATTTTCAGTTTTGTGTTCTTCTCTGAGGGTAGAACCCAATGAAGGTGTGTACGACCCATTATTTGAGTTAGCTGGTTTCATCTCTAGCATGTGTTGGAATACTAAATTTCTCATGTTCTTAATGAACAATTTTATTAAATGATATGGTATGATATGATTTATTTTATTTGTTTGTGTGGAATTGGGATTTTATAGGTTTGGGTTTCCCATGGTTTTTGGTAATGAAAAATGTTTTTCAAGAATTTTGAATCAAATTTCTGAAATAATTTCCAAATCCTAGATTGATGAAAAAATTGTTTTTTTAAATATAGAACCTTAGAATCATTAGGTAGTTATGTCTAACGTAGGGTAAAAGGTCTCTTCAACTTTCAATGGTTTTACACATCGATATTTCCTCTCATCCTTAGGCACATTGTTATACTTGATTATTTACCCAATTCATGTTGTTCAGATTCAAGGATGTTCCTCTACACTCTATAATCGATGCATATGTACATAGTTATGATTCGTACATGATTTTCTATGTTATTTATGATTTTCCATGCTATCCATACCTAGTGTGATCCTTGGTGTGATGTTATATGTACTGATGCTTTTTTGATATGGGGTTTTTAGTATGTACAATTTATTATACATCTAGGTATTTTATATGATCTGTAATGAATTCATTATTTTCACATGATATATATATATATATTTAGATAGGGATATAAAATTATTGGAAACATATTTGCCTACTTTATTTGGAAATGATGAAAAAGAAGAAAATATATTATTTTTCCTTTTATAAGATATAAAAACTATTAAACTGTTATCATGGATTATTTTCTTTAATATTCATAATTCTTATATTATTGTTTAGATGAATTATATGGAATAATTTGGGGAGACCCTACTAAGAATGTTAGCTCACACCCCACACACCCATTCAGCGGCGTGTAGATCCGGTTATGTCTACCAAATCTGAGAAAAGAAAAGATCCACATTGAGGTGGTGATCTGTTATGTCATCTAGGTTTTGTATAGCTGGTTGTGAGATTGTTGGTGTTTTCCAAAGTCATTTGATATATTTGTTGGAGTATCTATTTTGTTATGTATTCCTTTGCAGTTGGTCTTATCACATGGTTATTTTTTACTACAATTATTAATTATATCACATATGTTTTTCTTTTTTTGTTAGGGAAAATATTTATATCATTCATTTTTTTTCTCTGTTAGGGGTATATATTTTAAATTGTTTCTTTAGGCTGGGAGAGATTTTTCCATCTATTTTTTCATTATTGCATTCTAATCAAAAACCTATAGGTATTTGGAATTCCCTTTGAGTATGTAGAAGATTAGTTTGGGTACTATCTTGAGAGGGTATTCACATTGGTTTGTTACAAATTAGTATCAAATGGGGATTATCTTTAATAGTAGTTATCTTGGTACATTATGTAGACTGATGATATGATTATTGGGACATGAGATAAATATTTTGATGTGTTCATGGGTAGAACTTTCTATAATGATACTCATGTTACCATGGGATGCTGGGATATGTGTCTCCAATTTTGAGTTCTTGTTGTTAATATCAAATTTTTATTATGGGTTTTCTAGCTTCAAAGGGTATTATTTTGTTGTCTGGTCATTTATTTTGATTCATTATGTATAAGTATGCCTCTGAGACATATTCTCTAAGATCCTTAGGAGGGTTCACCTGATGAACCTCAAGGGAATCATCCAATGGATCAGATCTATATCGAGGCTATAGTGTGGGTCATTTCGGTCATGGATTAGAATGTACTACAAGCTCATAACACATTTGTTTAGTTATATCACGGGATTTTTTGTGATATTGATCTATTACTATAGTTATTTCATGAAAGGACATTATCCTTTAATGTCTTGAAATAAACTCAACATGCATAGGACTAGCTCAACAATATTCCTCATATCTATGACTTCTTGGAAACACCTATGATAATCAACGTGAAGTCTGAATCATTCATACATGAGGGTCCCAACAATCATTGGGGGATTCCATGGTAATGGAAGATAGGCATGTGGGATTTGGATGGAAGTTTTTCAAGAGTTTCATCAACCAACAATGTTGTACAGAATCAATAATGATGGGGAAGTGTCTATAGTTTCTCTCTTTTCATATAGGATAGTGTTTGGTGTTAACAAAAACCAATTATTTTTCTGAGAGAGTTTGTTTTGTACCCATGAATATGAAGAATGACCAGCTATAATCACAAAAGTACCTAGAAGGTTTGTGGACATATATCAAATGACAATTGATTATATTGAAGCTTCTGACTTATGAAGAGATAATGGATATGTTTACGATGGTATAAATGAATATGGAAGGAAATTTTGGATATTTCACCCTATATCTTCTACCAAGTGGAAGATTTGGTTGCGTGCTAAGGAAAACTAGAATATGATAGGACCATTGCTGGATAGGTGGAGGTGGTTCTCAATATAATGGCACTTCATAACCTCCATTTTCAACTAGTTGGATGCCTCTAAATTGGTATCAGTGTGGCATTGTCATACACCCATGATGTTACAGTCTGTCACCTACAAATATGTGCAATATTTTTTCAATGTTATAGTTATCTATTGATTTTTCATTAGGCTATGTCTACACATCATTAAGGTCATGAATTATATCCTTTAAAGGATTCAATGGCGTATTTTGATGCTTAAAAGACTATACGGATCCCACCACAGGCCTTCTTGAGTGAATATAATTTTCATAGTACATGACTTTCCTATGGAGGTAGATGTAGGTCTAGTGATTGTTAGATGTACCTTATTTAATTCATCTTCTATATATATATATTTATGTTATATTGGTGATTCCCATCGATTTATATTTGTATATTTTTTATATGATTAACCATCCAATGGGTCTTATAACCTTTTTATAGAGTTATAAACACCCAAAGGGAAGAGTAATGAGTGACGGTTTTGATGTTATTCTTGTGCACTATCGATAATTGATGCAATGATAGTATGAGATTTTCTGGTTCTTGGTCTGGATCATTTTGACGTCATCCTTGAGATTGATTGGATCATTGGTCACCATGATATTGCGTATTATTAACATCATTGTTTATCATTTATTACATCCAATGGGAAATCATGGATGTTTTAAGGATAGTGGGGTCTCAGGTATGGTCTTGAAGGAGAATACCACCAAAATCACACTAGTTATATTCTACTATACAAGTTATTTTGTATGATGCCTCTTATTTTATAAATCTTTTCATTGCTGTTCGGGATTTTCCTAATGATTTCATAGAGATTTTTTAGGCTTTCTGCATAGTTAAATGTAGATATTAAAATTGAACTATTTTTAGGTATTCAATCTGTATTGATACCTTCTTGTCGTATATCACTAATGGTGGCTGAAAGAGCCAATGATTCTGTTGGATGATCTAGTGGAGAGGGTTTTGTTCTCCCAAGTGTTTCATATTGGTAATCACGATTGATCTATTCTAAGATGTTGTAGGGTTCACTCATATTATGTATGAATTATTAAAACTTGAATCACATAAAAGGTAAGAATATGTATCATTTTCCTCATGTAGGTGACTTTATCATCATTTAAAAGGTGAAAGGTAGTTCTTCAAGATTGATATTTTGTTAGGTTATCGTCATCTTAGAGTTTTGAGGTGTGATATAACAAAGGCAGGTTTCTATATCATGTAATTCCATTACAAATAACGTTTGATGTCATATGGACTGAATAATACTCGTCTAGGTTTCGAGGATTTAATGAATCATAAATTCCATCAGTATCTCGACAGTTTTTTTAGTGGTTTTGGATGATATTTTGGTCTATTCAAGATCAGAATACCAACAGAAGATCCATTTGAAATTTGTTTTTTAAATTTGGAGGAGTCACATTTTTTATGGAAAGATTTCAAAATGAAATTTTTTAATTCAATCATTTATGTGCATGGGGAAGATGGATTATTTCATAGATACTCATAGCAGGAGTGTCATCACAAGTTGTTTTGCAGTCTAATGAATATTGTAACATTTTGGGTATTTTCCCCTGTTTCATCTAGATTTAAAAGAGGATATTTCGGGTATGTTTTTCACCAGTGTTCAGTTTTCATGATCTCTCCTCAAGTTGATTATAAGTATTTAACTATAGGATGATGTGTTTAGGGGAATCGATGAATCCCTATATGGTGGGAAGATAATTTCTTATTTCTCTCTCTCTTTCTCTCTCCCCATCTCTTCATGTGGTATTTTCAGTTTTATGGAAAAAAATTTCATCTCAACATTTATGAGGATCACAATTTTGATTGATTGTATTAGTTATTTTTGGTTTATTAATATGGGAACTGTGAAGATTTATTATGAAATGTGACAGAGTGATGTTTAAAATTACATATTATTTGTCTCACTGTTAAACCTTCCAACTAGTAAAGGCAGATAATATGAAACATTATAGTTTTCATCAGCCTCTTCTAGTGCCTGTTTGGAAATGGGATGAGGTATACATGAATTTTTTATATCACCATTCACTATCCAAGGATACAATTATTTCATAGTATTGATTGTTTTGATGAAAAATTCAACTTGTTTCATTCTAATTAGGGAAACCGTTAAAATAATGATCTTTGTATGATGTATGTTCATGAAAATTTGAAGTTACATGTTGTTCCTTCAATAATTGTTTTATGTAGGGATCCCAAATTTACTTCAAGGATATGTAGCTTTCTCAAAGAGATGACGTGGACTTAGGTCAGGATGAGTATTTCTTAGCCTCTAATGATAGAAGCTCAGAACGATCATTCTATTTTGATTCTAGAAGATACTATTTGTGTTGGTATGTTATGTTTAAATGGATTTTGGGATAACCATATTACAATGCTTTAGTTTTCTTGTAAAAACATATATCATTAATCAACCAAAATGGATCCCGTTTTGGATTTGTATAGTCAGCTGTGCAGGTCACCTCGTTATTGGGTATAGGTGTGGAAACATTTTTTGGTGGGGATAAACTTTGTTCAAAAGATATATGTCTAGATTTAGGATATACATTATCATATGGTTATGGAATATAGGCAAAAGAAATCTATTTGGATCAATGACAACTTCATTTAGATTCCTCCATAGGTGACCTCTTTTTCTTGAAAGTTTTTCCTTTAATTCATCACCATTATCTTGAAAAACCATGAAATTTGGTTTTGATATATGTTGGACCATTATAGGTTAATGAGAGTCTTGGGTTGGTTTCTTATCAATTATTATTTAATATTTAATTTATTGTCATTCAAAATGTTTTCCACATATCATATCTGAGATAATTCTATCTTGATCACTCTCACATTCAGATATGGGATGAGATTTAGTAAGAACTAGAAGACTCAATTGTTGAGGATCCAGTAGAGATCATTGACTCTAATGTGAAATTATTTCAAGGGATGTCAATTTCATTTTTCATAGTGTTATAGCGACAAATATCATATTTTCGTGAGAATTGGGAGTAAGGGTCATTGGTGGGGGAGTAGCGGCCTAACTTCTCTATCAAACATCATTTTTCCACATGACTTCTTGGGGACATAAATTAAATTTTTTGGGAAGTTTGTAACATATGATTACCTTATTTCAGGTATTTTCCTCCTATTTTAGTGTTTTAATCATGGATTTGTTGCATATTGGGACTCTTAATGATGGCGAATATTTTCTGATAAAATGACCCAACGTTCATGGATTTATATTTCATTAAATTAAAAGAATCTGAGTATAAATGTTTTAAAGGTTTTATGTGGTTCTCCCATAGTATGTAGAGATCCTATGGTGGTTTTATATTTTCCCTTACAATATAGTTTTTTAGTCTGTAAAAGAAATATATATCATGTAATTAGAATACATGACATGTATTCTATAGAGGACATATGTTGTGAATCATTTACTTAGAATTAAGGTATTACAAGGCTCTTATATGTTACATAGAATGTAATGCTAAAATATTTAGTTTTAATAAAAATGTTATGGGCTCTTCAGTCTATGTCATCCTTGTGGATTACACGTTGTGTAAAGTGTTTACTCGCCATGTGAATTTCATGGAAAGTGATTTTAGGGTATTGTATTGGTTGATTTTTATTCCATTATTCCACATCTCTCTCCCCTCTCGACCTAGAGATTAATTTTTGTGATTTTAAAATCGTTCTTTTGACCAAGATTTATTGTTTTGGTGATTGATCATTGTTACAGTTAGAATTCATCTCTTTGGATGAGTAATCCTTTATTCTTATTTATTATTTTGATTATGGTATAACCTTTCTATTTATTTATAAGACTCATCAACTCATTGTGATGTTTCTGATTTTCCCTATCTATATCCATTGTTTGATCTTATTCAAGGACCTTTTCTTACTTTTCGTGGTGTGGTATGTGTTCATTATTGATGTATGTGTTGTTTTCTCCTCTCTACCAAACCTTAACTAAACTTAATCAATTATAATATGTGAACAATGCATTTGTAGAGTATGTTGTGGTTGTGTGCTCTCCATTGTTAGTGTATGTTGTTGTTGGTGTGGGTGATCTGAGTTCTAGCTAGGTTGTTTTCTCTCTAGCCTATGTTGGTGAAATGTTTTTCTCCTAATTTTTATAATGTTTTTTTATAAAATGAATGACAATGAAATGACTGAATTTTTTGTGTCCTTAAAACGTTTTTAAAAAAATATGGGTTTCCCCTAGTGTTTGGAAAATTAAAAAGGTATTAAAGAAAATGGTTTTCAAATCACAGTTTAATGAAAATGGTTTAAAAAATGGACCACATTTGAATCCTTGTGCAATTAGGTGGATGGTATGTTAATAGGTATCCGCCAATGTCAAGGTGTTTTCTCATTTTAATTTCCTCTATTATCATTACTTGTTTTATATAAAGTGGATAATTCATGGATTATTTTTTAGAGACATGATATGAAAAATATAGATGATACCCTAATGATCATGTCATCTTTGACACATTGTACCCCTTTGGTGGTGTGTAGACATGGTTATGTATTTCATTACTGGGATTGGATAGGTGACACAATGAGGTAGTGAGGTTTTGTATCAGTTGGGTTTTGGATAGATGGTGTGAGTTTTTCCACATCATCGCATAGAGATATTAGAAAAGCTATTTGGTTTTTCATTCATTTTTATTTGGACTTGTCACTTGGAAATTTATTTCTACATTTTTCTCTTGTATCATATATATTATTCTCATTCTATGATTGAATCTGTTTATATATTCCATTTTTTTCACTCTATAATGTGAATATTTTTCATGTTATGGATTTAGGTTGGGTGAAATCATTTCTTCTTATTGTTTTTTGATGTTATTTTTATAGTCTCAAACCCATAGGGATATAGAATTTCCTTTGATTATATGAATGATCGGGTTTTCTACTAGTTTGAGATGATATTGGGATCAGTTCACTACATCGTCTATCACAAAAAAATTATTTGGAAAGGATGAACAAGTATATCACAAAAAAGTAAATCACACTAACAATATGTAGTAGAATTTAGTTTTTCAAAAATAGCCCATTGAAAAAAATTCATATTCCTATATTGATGGTTTGGTAAGGGTTGAATTGATGGAATTTGAATGGTGGGAATAAAGGGTGTCTAATCGAAGTAGAAGTGATAAATTTGAGTTGGTTTTTAGAATTTTTTAAGCACAATGTACCCAATGGATTTGTATCGGGTACCCTATTATAACAGGATACATCTAGTGGTTCTCTTGTAGTCACTAGGGATCAAGTAGCTTCCAATGTCCTTTTTTATAGTAAAGTGTAATTAATTCATTTCAAATACCTATTTCTATATCAAAAACCCATATTGAATGTAATTTTACACGATTTCTTCAATTGCTTCCACCCTTTGGTGGTTTCAATATCTTCGTTTCCATCATTGGATTACACATCTTTAATCTATGTTTAGATACTCACTAAGTTGATGTTGGAGCTCATCTATGTCATGGAAAGGCGTTTTTATTCATTTTGTTTCTTCTTTTTCCAATATTATCCATATAATACAAAAAATAATATTATTATTTAAGTTTCTAGTGAATTTAATTTGCTTTCGTTGAGTTTTTTTGTGGAATATTTCAATGTTTTTTACATTGTTAATGTTACAATTTCCGAGCTGGTCCTAAATTATAAGACATGTGTAGATAGATGCACAATGTTTACAATATTTATTAGAGTTCTCAAAAAAATGATTTATTTTCCATGAGGAGTTCCTGTGGTTGGTCTTTACTTAATTTTTATTTCATTCTCTATTCACTATATAGAATTTGGTACCAAAATATAAAAAATGATTTATATTGCAGGAGGTGTTTTTTAGCTAACTGGATCTTCTAAATATGTAATTTGTAAAACGTTTTTTAAAGGTACTTATACAAAAAATAAGGTTTACTATGCCATCCATCTATGGGATGCATCACCGCAAGGGAATCCACGCTCTACCCTCGTCCAGTGAGTATAGTAGTGGCTGAAGAATGTAGAAGCATGCCTGCAAAGGAGCAAGGGGGAGGCAGCGTTGCACCACCCTCAGGGGCGCCACAATGTCGGAGATAATGTGTACATATATTGGTGCTAGTGGGACCAGGGTGTCTATTATAACAAAAATATGAGATGTCACAACCACAAATTTTATTATAAAGGAGCATAAATAAGAAGTCTTCTTTGATGTGTTATTACACCAAATTAAAAAGCACTATCGGATTCACTGATCATTTTATCCTGGACATTGATATGTTCATCTACTATAAAACTCATGGAAAGAACCATGGATGCACGATATGAATTATCAAGAACATCCTATCATTATTATAATTATTCTGACCATCAGTACATCTCAAATAGTTCCTCTAATGTGACATTTATTTGCTGAATGTTGTGAGTCATTCGATCACATGCCGGAAGTCATCTTCTGCATCAAACCTCGTGCCTGAGTATAATGTTTATATAAACTCCTTGTATGATTAAAGAAGCTCGATCCAAGTCCTCCTATCAACATTTTATTGTCATTATGATTAGAATATGAATGAAATATATAATTCATCTTTTTTTCATAATATAAGGATTTTCATATGAGGGATATACACTATGTAAAAAGATTAATGTTTTATAGATGATGATATTTAGAATCCATGTAGTATGGAAGTGGAAATAATCTAAATTAATCGAATTGATTCTTGAAGGATCCTGAAAATTCTTCGCAGCTTATAAATACCTGAGGGTAGGTTCATTTTTTCTTCCAAGATTTATAGTTATTGATTTTCAGTGAAATATAGTGCCACTGTGATTGCTCTGGTTCATGGAAAGTAGTTCCACACTAGCACTATCTCGCACGAAGAATAACAGTCTCCGTGATTAAAATGACATGTGCAATTCACATTCATTAGCTTCGCGAAGAATATTGTTCTGTGATGCAAAAATGATACCTCCATACCCCTATGAGCTAATTTTCTGGTATTTGTATGAATCTGTTTGAGATATCAGGTGACAATGTTTACAGGCAGAATATCTCATAAGTAATTCCTTGTTCACACATAGCCTATACATATTAGAGTTTTCCTGAAATTATAATGAGAATCCAGTTTTATGTTCTTGAAGTATGATAAGTTTTTGTTCATGGTTCATTTAAGAAAACAGGTTTATCTATTACACAATGGTTTTTCATGAATGAAGTAATTAAAGTGATTCATTCATGGTTTTATGCCTATATGATTGTGCATACATTTAGAAACAAACAGTGTTTATTAATTGTTAGATTGTGCAAAGTGGATATTGTGTGTCATTGAGGAAACATATTGAAAAATACTTACATGCATTAATGTATGCTCTCATACACACATGAGAAATAATGTGGAATTTTATATGTGTAAATTATTTTTAAGGACATACAATGTGTTTTAAGAATGAATGACGTTTGAATAGTGCACATGCATTTTATATTGTAGAATTATAGCACATTTTTACACTAAATCGGGGGTAGTTTTACTCTTAGGGATTCATGTGTATTTTTTATTCTGATTTTTCAATGTTAACTGTGGTCAGGTCTTCAGTTGAAGAAATAATTTTTTCTGGAGTAGTTTTTTATTATGGCATATGATTATATTTTTTAATTATATACATTTGAGAATGTCAAGCATTACTAAAAATGAATATTAAATTGTACATGAGAATGTGTGATCCAATAATCTTTTAGAGGAGGATCAATTGAACATCCTATCAATTGATTGGTTATTCAATAATATTTTTAAGGCTTCACTAGGGGGCCTGACCAGTTCTTGGAGTCTGTGATTGGGGGGTCAAACCATTCAAGATGAAGAAGGTTCAGTTGGTGGTCTAAAAAACTACTGACGGTTGGATAGATATTGGGGGATAAAAATTTTATAATTCGGGGGGGGGGGGGTATAACCAATTTATGTTGTAATTACATTATGATAATGTGTACAATCCATTTTGGGGGGTCTATTCGACATGGAAATGAGTACACCCTTGTTCCTAACCTTGATAATCCTAGTGTTATATGTTTTCATTCATTTTTATTTCATTCAATCTGAGGGTGAGTATTAAATATGAGTTTTCAATAGTTCAATATGTCGAATTGGTTGAATCAAAAGTCAAATATTTCTTTAAAAATAGTATAGTACTAATTTACCCCCTTTCATTGATATCTAACTAATATTTCACCACATACATTAGTATCAAAGATAAAATACCATCTAGAAATACAGAAGTCTTTTTGGGAAACAGAGAATTTGAATTGAATGATCATTCAAGTAATTACTACTTTTGATGCCATGAATTACCTCTATTGGAGGAATACAATGATTATTTATCTTCAAAATCTTGGCCTGGAAGTCAGAGATGCTGCAATAGTGGGTTTCCCTCAAATTAATGAAGATGTTTCTATGACTCAAGCAGAGAGATAAATATGTATGTTTATGAAAATGTATAGAAATAAATCATTTTTTATATATTAGAAAAAATTTACACTAAAGTTATGGGTATTCAAACATCCAAGAAAATTTGTGATAAAAGGAGATGTAGTTATAAATTAAATCATAAAGTTAGAGAAGATCAGTTGAAAATCTGGAGTAGAAAATTAGAAGATATTGAAATTACTCATTATGAATGTATTGATGATTACATTACAATAGTAAATGAAATATTCATCAATATTATTTGTTTTAGAGAGAATAATGATTATTATACTATTTTAAAACAAAATTATGTGAAATTTCGCAGCAAGATTCGACTCAAAAAGTTGAGCACTGTAAGAGAGAGAAGATCTATCAATAGATAAACGTTATAATATTATCATTTCATATGAAATTTGAAAAGTGAAAGCAATGATAAAAACAAAATATATGATATGGACATTTAATCCATTATAAAAGGTAAAACTAAAATCAATGGAAAACTAGAAACAATTGATTCTGATGATGTAGAATCCTAACAGTAATTCAATAAAATGATGTAATTTCTTTCAAAAATTATTAATAGGGTCATATGGAATGGAAATAAATAAATCACCAATGTTTTGGAATTATAAAAAAAGTGGCCATTTTTCTAGAAACTACACAATGGAGATGGATGATGATAGTGAATATAATGAATAGGATAAGAATTATTAGAAAAGGAAGTTGAAGAATATTAAGAATAGGTTTACTTCTAAGTCGAGAAATATTATGGTCCGAGAAATAGATGAATTTACATCATCAATATGTGAGTGTGATGATGTCATATATTATAAGAATCACATTTTATTTAAGGGTAAATCAATGAAATATAATGACTCATTTTATGGTGATGAAAGAAAATATTTTTAATGGATGTAAAAAGAAAATCTGGAAGCTACACTTATGGAAAATATGAATCTCATAAAAGAAAAGAAAATACACAATATATAAATTGGCAAGAACTCCTTGAATAATAAAGAATGTGACAAGAAAGTGGATATTCATCTTAATGAGATAAGAGAAAATAAGAAGAAAATAGTTGAGTTAGAAGTAAATATGAAACTATTCGGAAGGAAGATCTTAATAAAGATGAATTAGTATTTGTTGAAGGGAATAAAAATTATCTAAAATTAGATGAATTCAAAAAGATGGTGAATGATCATGAAGAGAGACATGCTGAGAAAGAGGAAGAATTATCTAAGACAGGATCTATATATCTTGTATCTCAAAGTGTGTTGAATATTTTGAAATAACACTTCACCAAATAGGTTTATATTAATGGTGGTTCTTCAAATGCTTCTGAGAAAAAGGCTGGTTCTAATACCAAAGAATGTAAATTTACATTTTGTGTTTATAATGATGTAGGTCTAAAACTAAAGACTATATCTAACTGTATCAAATGGCTCAATGATAAAATAATTCACAAAAAAGAATAATGTACTAATTCCTCTAGATTATTTCCTCCTAAGCAGATATATCCATAGTCTGTGGAAAGGTAACAACAATAATCATTAAAGATGAAATTTGTAAAGATGTTAAATGTTTAGAGGATACTATTGGTGTTATGGAGTATTTTGTTATTGATCTTATTTATACTGGTATAACATGTCATTACAATTGAGGATGTATGAATCATGGTAAAGCAATAATAAAAAGACGAGACCAGATTATCAAAAAATAAAGCATGTTATCAAAAAGAATTCTTGACTATCAATGTATAACATAAATTAGTGTTTGAAAGAAATATATGGAAGATGTGTTCTAGAAGCTCACCAAGATGAAAAATATATAGTTTTTTTTCAATTAAGATTCCTCATAATGAATATAAGAAGAAAATTTAGATATTGAAGAAAGATACACTTACTAGTGAATTGTGTGAGTAGCATGAACAATTTTAAGATGATTAGAAGATTTTCAGATAAAAATAAGATAAAATGGTAATAGATAATGAATTTAATGATGATGATTATTCATCTAAAATATCTAACCTGATTACCCAAATTTTTGAAACAAGTGGAAAAATTGGGCATGACATAAAACACTTCATGACACATTTAATATACCACGAGATGAATGTGAACACTTCAAAATCTTATTTTAAAAGGATTAAGGGAAAACCATTTGAGAGGTAGTTCTCAACCTAATTGTTATTTCTAAAGAAAAAACAGCTTCCACATTATTCCTTTTTATAAATAAATTTTTACTAACATGTAAGGAATTCAAGGAGATAGGTGTATCCCTATAGGGAAAGTAATGATTATTTTAAGTTATCCATTTTTCAAAATCCTATTAAAATAATGATCACTCTCATAATTAATTGTTAATTTGAAAGGGAAACTGTTTGTTTTTTCATCTGAACAGTATGATTCGTTTTTTGAGTTGTGTGCTAGAAATCTCATGTCAATAATTATCAATTTTTTTTCCACAGATGATGTTGTTGATACAAGTTTCATATTGGAATCACGATTATAATATTTGAATATATTTGATGCATAGGTGACATATATCATGTTTTTTACATCAATCATTCCCATATGGGCTTATATTTTATTAACTAAAAACAAATTTCATTTATTGAGTGTGGTTTAATTGTTTATAACAATGGGGAATAAGTAAGTTTATATTTGTACACCTAATATCACCATTGTATTCATTACCAATTAGGGGATAAAAGAAAAGTAAACTCATTTACATTATTTGATTATTTACAAAAAATAAAAATGGGGAGAGTTGATGTGACTAGTTAATTGAATTGGTTTTCAATGATTATTTGGTGGAATATTTCAATGCCTTTACATTTTTTAATGTGATGATTGGAGAGTAGGTCCTATGTTAGAAGGCATGTTAAAATTTATTCATAATGTTTAAAAAAATTAATGAAGTTACCTGAAAAATGATTTGTCTTTTAGGTTGAGTTATTCAGGTTGATGTTGATTTAATTTTGAGTTGATTGGATATGCTATATATGGAATTTTGAATTTTTTTTATGAAATATTATTTATTTTCATGAGGTGTTTTTGAGTTGATTTGTGATGATAAATATGGATTTTGGGAAACATTTTCTAAAGGTTCTTATAATAAAATATCATTCACCAATCCAACCATCAATGGGGATAAGCACCACAAGGGAAACCAAGATCAACCTCTGTCCAGATGGCATAGTAGTGGCCAAAGCAAGCATTAGTGTTCTCACAATCATGCATGAGAGAGCTAGCATAGCACCACCATGTTGGGAGGCACGGAGTCTGAGAGGATTCTAACACAGGGCTATTCCCATGGGAGTAGGGAGTACAACGTAACTGATATATGAGCAGTTACACCCATGGCTAGTATTATAAAGGAGTGGAAATAAGGGGAAAGTTTCAATGTGGGATTGCACAAAATTAACTAGGACCATCTGATTCGTTGATCATTTTATCTTTTCCATTAATCTATTTATCTACTTTAATAAACAAATAAAGAACCAGGTATACCAAATATGAATTATCTGGACCATTCAATCCCTGTTTGAATTATTTTTACAATCTTTTCATATCAACGAGTTCCTCAAATATTAAATTTGTTCACCGAATGTTATAAGTTGTCTAATCATGAACTAGAAGTCCTTTTCTCTAGAAATTCTTACACCATGAGTATCATTTTCATAAAACCACCATGAATGATGACATAAGATTGATCTAAGTCCTTTGATCATCATCTGAATGTTTTAATGAACCAAATATGATCAAAATATTTTGTAAAACGTTCCTTTCATAATATAAGGATGAAAAAAATCATATCTTTTCATTGTGCAGAACATTAATTTTTTAAAGAGAGTGATATTTTGAATCCTAGATGTGTGGAAGTGGAAATGAGTTAGGTTGGTTGAAGTCATTCAAATTTTTTCTAGAACATAAATCACTACCTATAAATACAATAGGGTGGTTCAATTTTTCTATTGAGGTTGAGAGGTAATAATTTTTAATTAATGATCGACCCACCACGACCATTCTGGTTCATGAAAAGGAGTTCTAAACTCAATATGTCTCATGCTAAGAAGAAAATTTTCCATGATGAAAATGATATCTGCACGGCACACTCATCAGCTTCTTAAAAAATAGTGTTCTATGAAGAAATCATAAGATCGTGATACCCCAACATGCTAATATTCTAGTTTTTGTGTGAAAACATTTGATATTTTAGGTGAAAATGTTTACACATAGGAAATCTCATAAATAAGGACTTTCAAAATCTTATCCTATACTCATTTGGGTTTTCATGAAAGAACAATGAGCATTTAGTTATAGTTGAATGAAGTGTGATCAGGATTGGTGCGTGGTTTGTTTAATAAAACATGCATATCTATTTCAGGATGGTTTCTCATGCCTGAAGGCAGTAAATAAATTCATCATGATTCAATTAATGTATTGGTGTGCATATATTAAGAAACAAATAGTGTGAATAAACTCTGAGAGTGTGAAAAGTGGATATTGTGTGTCATTGAGGATTCATATTGAAAATTACTTACACCTATTAAATCAAACTCACATACAAACATGTGAAATAATGTGAATTTTAATATGTTTTTAGTAATTGTGAAGAAAATGAAATGTGTTTTATAAATTCATGATTTTTGAATAGGTCACATGCATTTTTGTTTCAAAAATACTATTTACTAGTTTGATTTTGATGTTGGGATAGTTTGAATATCAACAATTACACCATGTTTTAGTATCTGATTTTTTATTGTTTAGGGGGGTCAGGTCATGAGAAGAATAAATAATGTGTTACTTATAATTTCTTTAAATAGGAATCTAATTTTATTCAGTGATCGTATATATTTTAGAAATTCCAACATCAGTGAAATGTAATGTGAAATTAATCATGATCATGTGTGATCCAACCACATTGTAGAGGGAGATAAACAAATTCTCCTATATGTGGATAAAATATTCATGATGGATGTAAAGTCCATAGTTGGGGGGTCTAACTGGTTGCTGATGTATATAATTATGGGCAATAACCAATCATAGTAAAGAAATTTCATTTGGTGGGTCTAACCAACTATTGAAGGATGATTAGAACTATATGGAATAACCAATTTTCAATTGGGGGTCTAACCAATTACTATTGTAATCACCTTCTAATGTAGTGGAGAATCAGTTTTGGGGGTCTCTCCAATATGGAAACGCGTAGGTTTTTATACCTAACATTGTAAATCCATTGGTGTTGTGTTTTATTTATTTGGAATCTCATGTATGATAAGTGTTATTATTAAAGATGAGGTATCGAGACATTATTCTGTTATAGAGGTTGGATAAAATGTAAATGATTTTTTTTTAAAAATAGTATAGCATGTATCCCCCCCTCTTAGTGGTATCAAATTGATCCTTAGACACATCAATTATATTATATATGAATAATGGAATTCATTAATTACATTCAATTTATTTCTTCTGATGTATTGAGGATGTCAATACAATGTCAAGTCGTGTTACTGCCTTCGTTTTCCATTCCAATTAATAGAAATTGTTAAATCCATATTCATTCCATATGATATATTTACTGGTTTTTATGGATATTATATTTTTATTATAGACCACGAAGGGATTTTTTATAGTAGTATAGGTATGTTCCCCCTTCTTCCCATCATATTATTATGTTGATGGAAAATCAATTGTATGGAGATGTGTAAATTTTATAAAAATGATGTGTTTTAAACTAATAATGTTCTATATAATTCTCTTTAGTATGTTTAAAAACGTTTTGAGTAATAAAAATTTTCTTAACCATGTAGGTATTCTTTGAGTATGATATTTTTTTTGATCTTTACATTGTTTTATAATTAGAATTAAAAATATATTAATCATATATAAATAGATAAAGAATAGGTTCATCCAATTTACATCAATCATTTCAACCATATTTTTTATTGCGGTTGTAACTTATAATAGAATTATTTCTTGTATAAATATGTGAATAATTACTTGTTTTTTAGGTGTATTTTATTCAAATATAAGTGTTGAATTAAGTATTTATCATCATTATAGAGTGAGTTTATAGGGATATTTTAATCTTGGGTATGAATTCCATATATTGGTGAACAATATGATGGTTTGATATGGCTTTGAAATGCCTTGTCTTATGAAAACCTTACCCCTTTACCTTAGGATAACATAAAATATTTCCATCACTCTTTTAACATGATTCTTTTTCCTTTGAGTTGATAATTTCTCCTCCATATATAATATTAATTCATCATTGATTTCAATTTGTAGATCCAATAATGTAATGGTGAATAAACCCTCCCTACATTAGGGGTTCCAATATATCAATTTTATTCAGTTATGGTGATCCATGATAAATTGTTTAATTTTGATGTGAATGTTTCTCTAGATATTGTTTGATACATCATTCAATTTAGTTTTTGATAAGAAGATAGGTTTGGGGCGGTGACCACCTACTACATATGTTATGAACACACCCAACATGTTTCCCACTATAGAGGGAATATAATCTCTTTTTGATAGACTAGAGGGAACATAATCCACCATAGCATGGATGTTTGGAGTGATTGTTGTGATGAATAATTAAGGATATTTTTGGAGTAGTAGTGGATATATCATTCATGTTAGATAAGTGTGGGTTATCTTCACCACTTCATGGAGGATAATTTGACCTATGGAACCTTTTATTTTTCATCTATATTATCAATTTAGTTAATTTTACATGGTTTATGTCTTATTTATACTTTATTATATTCTAATAATTATTTAGTGATTCAACATTTTGTATTTCTAATGAAACATATTAATAAAACTTTTGAAATTTATATGTTTTTATAATTTTTATGTTTCTTCTACCCGTGGATAGGTTACAAAATAAGTATAACTATAGTCTATTAAGGACATGTAAAATATTAGTGTGAACTATAAATAGTTTATTTTTTACTATATATTGTAAATTTATTTTATTCCTTGCTATTATTTAACCCTTTCCATATACACTAGATTTTGGTGGCCAACATATATTCCTAAGGTGTTTTGGTAGCCTAGTGTAGTACAATTTTTGTATCTTGGTCATGATCATTACAAAATGGTATCAAATTCCATATCGGTATATATTTATTATGATTAAGAGAACACAGATGATAGTATCATCATAACTAAGGATAAATATGATAAATTTGCACGACCAATATAATAATAATCCATGCTCAAGTTACTAAGAATAGTTCCAGCCCTATTTTTGGATTTTGTGTTCATTAAACCCTAGTTCTTGAGTACTATGTTTCACAGACAGAAATATATAGGTAGGAACATGTTGGAAAACATCATATACTGAGTTCTTTCTTGTGTTTATTAACTTTATGGTTTGCATCTTTTCAAAATCTATATTATCTAAAACATAATTTATAAATAAATAATCTTTTCATATTTTTATTTTCATGGAATCTATCTTAATATGAATTAACAATTTATTCATTTAACTTAGTAAACTATATTTTTATTGGTATCTATTTTTTATCTGATAATTTTTAAAATATTTCATTAAATGTATATTATTATTTATAAAAAAAATTAAATGTTTTTACATTTGTTAATGAGACTCATAGTCTATAGTGTTAATTTTTACAGTTAAAAATGTTTTAAAATGATTTGTAAACATTATTTCCAAATGAAAATCATTTTAATTGATGAAAATATGGAAGGTAAGGGATAGAGAATCAGACACCAAACTATTTTACTTGTTGAGTTTCTTTTAAATTATTTGACAATTAAACCATGATGGATTATGTCATTATTTATCATTTATTTTTCTTGTATGATATTCTAACCCATTTGTTATAGGCTCATAAATTCTATTCTTCATTGCATTTTATCAATAATTTTTTTATTTAGTAGGAATTAATATGTCATCCTTTTGTGTTCATTTCATAACCCGAACATAACTGAGGCTCTAGATGTAACTACCCTATTCTTGCCATTATAGGCAAGTTATGGTGGCTAGTGAAGAATGGAATATCCAAAATGGGATGCTTTTTTCTAGTGTACATATATAAACACACCCAATAATCTAAATGTAGAATTGTTTTGAAATAAAAATAAAAATATGAAATAGCTAGAATGTAAACCAAACATCCAAAACCTCTAGGGTGTATAAGAGTACTGTATAGAAAATTGAATGGTAAACTGGAAAATTACACACTCAAATTGAAAGATGTGTGTTCCATCAAATACCAGAATGTAAAAGGATAAGAGATCCTAGATCCTCTTCTCTATGTTACAACCACTATATTTTCTCCCAAGAACCTAGTATCCCAATAATCCTCTGAAGTAACCTCTAATATTTATAATATCTTCATAAGAAAAGACACATGTGTAAAATCCCAATTTAGGCGTGATTATATACATACCCAGTAAGAAACCATGAAATATTAAAGTGGAAGCAGTGAGAGACATAATATGTCTAAAAAGGTGGTAGATAATAAATAGTGAATAGATCAACCCAAACTAATAGATTAAGCACAAATGATCATAAGGTAATAAACATGGTCTATATGTAGACTACACATCAAGTCATTTCCATAAATTTTAGGAGAGTATAATTATTCAACCATAAGATGTTAAACACGGTGAGTAGGTGGATAACCCCACTTGTCTCAACAACCCATTGAAAGAGAAACCAACATACCACATGTATTCCCATTAGAAAATATTTGAATCAAACCTCACCTTTCCTTTTTTCCCACATAGTTGTGGGTAAAAATATCTTGGTATAGGACCCATGCCCTGGTATTATTAGAGGGTTCCACTCAGTGGATAGAAAGAGGACCCATTCTCTATTCGAATAAAAGGGTTTCTCTTTAATAATATAAAGAGGAAAAATTCCCTTCTTATCATGAGGGTTCCACTCTAATGGTTGATAGAGGACCCATGCGGTGCTGAGTAGGAGGGTTTCACTCTAATGCTATATAGAAGACTCATATTCGGCATATCATGAGGGTTCCACTCAGATGCTAGACGGAGGATCCATGCCTTGCCTATTAGTAGTTCTCCACTATGATTTTAGATACCCATAACTTGAATCTATAAGAGGGTGGCACTCTGATTATAGAACAACCAAGTCCTATCATTGCATGATGGTTCAACTCTATTGCTAATAGAGTACCCACGATCCTCCCAGTTAGATGGTTCAACTATTAAATTTGGAGGTCACATTCCCCATATGAGAAGGAGGGTTTCCCTATGACAATTAGATGGAGGAACCATTCCTTATACCAAAAATATATTTTCACCCCCTAAGGCTACAGGACACATGTCCTGATTCCATATGAGGGTTCCACTCTGATAGTTGATAGAGGACCTATTCCCAGTGTAGTTGGGGAGTTCCACTCTAAAAGAATCCAGAGATATTTTATGATCATTTCCTTTATCGAGCATCTCTTAAAAATGATGAGATCCTAAAACATCTCATATCATATCTCTAGATCCAAAACTGATTCCACCGTCATGTTCTATGAAAAAAAACATGAAGGATACGGTACTTTTGGGCCAATATTTGTGTTCAGATGAAGGAGATATGAGATATTGAAGTTTCCTCAAAAGGAACCAAGGGGAACACATCTTATTAGGGACCCACATGGAATGTGGTCCCATTATTCAACCATTTACTGATCAAACCCACATATGGATCCTAATTAATTTTGAAATATAAGTTAGATATGAGGAAAACCTGGTGTGTCCTAGCTACTAAGGATCGGGAATTTTCATTCGGGTAGTGTCAATGTACTTCGATAAGAATTCATGTTCTTGAACATGTGTTTCCATATAGGTTCATGCACATGTGCTCTAACACATATCTTGACCACCCTAGTATAGGTATATAGTGTGTAGGATGTCTACATGTTGTTCCATTATTATAATTTTCCAAAACCCAGGCTTTTGTAGCATAGGTTCTACCCATCTTGTTTTCATTGAACTACATGGTGTGTTGTTCAATTTTAATAGAAATGTAGGATTGTTCGTTGTGTACTCAATTTGATCACCATGCCATCAATTCATGCATTCATTCTTCCAAAAAATGTAGTATCTTTCTCTAAATGGTGATTTCTAGACCTTTGGTGGCTGGATGATGAATTTCGTTTGTTCTCATCTGAACTCGTATGCACCACCATGCCTGCACTCAACATCATTACCTCCAGTATTCTCCAATATAAAATCCATGAGATTACACATGTTATATTCCATGATTCAACCCCAAATCTTGCATTTAGTTACAAACCCATCATCTTCCATGAAGCTTTTAGAGATCATGGAGTTAGGTCAGGCTCAGTCCTACCTAGTAAAGTTGAATAGAAACCATGGGGTCCAATAATCACGAACACAAATCAATTGAGGGGGTAAAGGGATAATAAATTTTTTTAATTATTGTTTCCAATGCTTCTTAGATAATAATAAATAATGGGGATATTTGGGTCTAGAAAAAACTTTAATATTTAATATAAATATTTATATGGGTGCATGTATGTTTTGACAGTTGGAGGAGATCATAAAAGTGATGATCCAAATCAATCAATTTAATCAAAATGGTATAATAACAAAATTTAGAATTCCTACATGACATTTGGATAATATATCATTGAACAATTAACTTGAAAATTAATTGAGTAATATGTTGTTTTTTGATGCAGTATGATAGGCTCCAATCATGAAATTCATCATCATCGGATGTCGATTCTCCAATGATTGAAGGAATAAGTAGCTCTAAATTCTCCCAGGCGCATGTTGCAAAACCTAACGAATTATATATAATGATGTAATTATAGTTGTTTTTAATAACATAATTTAAATAAAATAAATATAAATAAATATTTAAATTTTACTAAACGCATTTACTAGTGGCTATAATATCTGAACTCCCCATGATGTCTAGTTTTAGGTCGCACCTAGGTTTAACATCGTGTTCTAGACTCAAGTGTGGTATTTGATTTCAGAACCTATATTCTTTTTATGATTTATCTCATTTACTTTACGAAACTACATGTGTACAGTAAAAAATATATTTAGTATTTTTATATAATTAATTTTTGTAACACCAAAGGTTGTAATCATGCACCGTCTCAATGCATGGCCCCATAAATATATTTAGAAAATTTTCAAAGACATACATAAAAAAATGGTTCTCTACATCATTGCATCCTTCAATATATTATTCCCAAAAAGGAAAAATAATAAACCTAAAAATCATGATATAGATCTCCCATATGGTTCTCCTGCTCCCAAGAACTCTCATGCACATTTCTATTCATCAAACAAATGTGAACCAATGGGATGGTCCATCTTTGAAGGGTCTTATCCTCTCAATCATAGATCTACAAAAAGAACAATACAAAATATGATCCTTCTTCAATGACCATTACACCATAGTCGATGACATTTCATGACCCAACCCAAGACATGCTCATGTCGCAACTTCCTCTAGTCCGCCTTTATAGTCCAAGTGTTTGAATCTAGCTCTGAATGCCTAACTATACTCAGCGAGGCCTTTTCCAAAGTACATGTTAGCCCACACATATCCATCTCGATGAAAAAGGTGAATATGGAAAGAGTAAAAGATGAAAATTTTCTATAAAGTATACCAATTATGCATGAACATCAAGACAATACAAGAGTATTGTAGTTTAAAATGAAATGTAAAGGGAAAAAATGCACACACAACCAGAAATGTGTCCCCAAATAAAAAATAGAATATTAAATAGGTGAGATATCTAATATGGTAAATCCCAAGCAAAACCCACCCTACAAGGTCAATGTACTAGGTATCCCTAGGATCCTATGAAGACACTAGTGACATGTCCTTCATCTACATAAGACACGGCAGGTGCGGGAAAATCCCATGTTGGTGTGAGTATACCCATACCTAGTAGGACACCTGAAAAATGGAATAGTGAAAAGTAATTGATAAAACAAGAAAGAAGTACAATATAAAAAATGATGTAAGATATAGTGAAAAATAATATATCATCCCAATCCAATAATAAAAGTACCCACATCTGAACACATGGGGATAATCATGTTTATTATATAAACTACCCAATGATTCATCACATCCTATAGTAGAATATTAGACTCATAAAACTATGAGAAGATAAACATTGAAATATTGAGGAAAAACCCATGCATCTTCACCTCACCTGGATAGAATGTAATCAAATCCAATGAGTGGATACATAAGGATATGTATGTGATCCTTCAAAAAATCCTGAATGAGAGAGTAACATGGTCTTCATTTCTTATCTTATCCGACAAAAAATATCATCTAATAGTTCCAAATGTCCAGAAATTAGGGCCAGTATCTTAAACATTTATTCATAAGTAACCATCCATTTCAAACCATTCCTCTTCAGTTTGTCTCACAGTCGAGGGTCCACAAACTCAAAGTTAGGAAGTGATCCCTATTATGTCAAGGGGGGTCAACCCTATTATTATCCATAAAGGAACTAGGTTGATGTTATTTGGGGGTTCCACTATAGTGTCATTTGGACCCTTTACCATTTCTTATAGGGGGTTCCACTTGGTATGTATAGGACATGCACCCATTTTGATGGGGGTTCCACTCTAAAGATCTAGGACCCAGGCCCAAGTGTGATAGGGGTTTCACTCTAGTCATTTATGACCCGCAACCTATCTGATTTGGGGTTCCACTTAGATGTCAAGGAACCACACTGTGGTACAAGAGGAGGGCTCAACTCTTGATATCGAGGATAGAAGCCCTACCCAACATGTTGTTACAATCATATGTCGAGGAACCATTCCCTAGTAAAACAAGGGGGTTTTACTCTGGTCATTGAGGACACACACCCTATCTAGTAGAGGGTTCCACTAGAATGGTATTTGAACATAACCATCCACCACTCCAATGGGGGTTCAACTCAAAATATCAAGGACTCCACTACCCATCTCTACTGAGGGTACAACTCGGTAGTCTCTGGTGATCATATATAATCACTTCCATCATCAACAATCACTGAATAAAATCTATTTTGGTAATATTTTATAAATTATATAAATAGACACAATTGAGAGAACCATCATGTCCTACATAGAATTACACTTTAGATAGGCTACCCACGATCAAAAATCAAACCTCAATCGAAGAAGATACCGAACCTGGAAATTTCCTCAAAATCAATCAACAAGGACACAGTGTGTGAGGGGACCCACACTAAGTGTGATCCCGATCCACTGCCTAGTCATGTCCCCAGACAGAACATGAAATGCATCCAATGTGGTAGTATATGATGTGTAGGTGGAATACATGACTTGCAATAGATAAATAGAAACTGGCCATGTCTCATTTGTTGTGTTCATATTCAAACCTCGTGTCTATGTACCAAGTCCTTTTTTGTGTACTCGAGTACATAGCCATATACCTGGTTTTGTGAATCCACAAGTTATTCCTCCCATGTGATATATCACATAGGTTTTCCAATCACGGAAGGGATATGTAGAATTTTGGAGGAAAACATATCATTTCATCCTTAATTTTTCATAAACCCTAGCCACCAACACTGTGGTTCTACACCCTATTTGTTTGTACATGTACATATCATGTATTATTTGTTTCCCAAAAAAATCCAAGATCGGATTATAATCCCTGAATCTCATATTGACACTTCAAATCTGAAGCTATCATGGGCCAAAAATGAGTATCTTAATGAAAATAATAGTTTTTGACATCGGTTCTCCAGGAATTAGCTTCACTGCAACCAAATGGGTTTCTTCATATGTTTGGTTAGATGATGATTCTTATGCCTTCATATATATGGCATAAAATTTTCTGAATGACCATATTTTCCTCCAAGCAATCCCATATATGGTCTTAGTTCAATGATTTGATCCTCACCCCAGATTTTCTCATGGTTCCAAGGGTCCGATCAGGCTCGCTACTACCTAAAATAGTAGAAGTGGGACCTCAGTGGTCCTGCCGGTGAATATGGTGAATAAAAAAGTCTAAAATCACCAAAACGAGGATTTAAGAATTTTTTTCATGTGTAATTTAAAAAATATTCAATTTTTTTATAAAATATTTTTTGGAACACATGGGATCATAATCACATGATGTCTTCGTAACTATATCTTTAAATACCTATAGATATATTTAAAAGTACTACAAGAAAAAAACCAGGTTCTTTACATTATTCCCTAATCAGTGATTTTCATACATGATAAGAAAAAACTATCAAAACAACATAGGTAACTGAGACTGCACTTGACTATCTATCTCCTTGGAAAAATCCATCATGTTATTGTGTTACCAAAACATGCAGACCAAATGAATGGATTTTCAATTATGGGCCCTCTCCAATCAATCCTTGATCATCATCAGGTGCTTTAGAAATTTTCAGTCACCCTCGATGTCCATCTCTCCCTAGACAAAAATACATGTAGGGCCACGCGCATTCCACGTCAACTATGAAAGGTGGAAGACTTCATGAGACCATTGTAGTGTTTTGGGTAGGATAAGGTGGTAAGAAACCACAAAAACCTTTTTCATGATTTCAAATGGTCTGATGAACCTCAGGGATATAATTCCTTCCTAGAAGAACCATCATAATACTTGTAGTGTAGAGACTCTCAGGAAAATGAGTTCTACCCTCTTTAAATTCAATGACCTATGATGGAAATCCATGTTATATTTATGTCGGCTATGGATCTCCCTCATCCACTCACATGTGACCGATGATTTATGCATCGTAACATAAACCATCTTCAAGACCACAAAAGGCATCTCAATAATATCTATTTAGCATACGGGTGTCCATCATGGTTTCCCATATGGTTCCTCCAAAGGTGTCATGCCAATGGTAGTGTCATAGATTTTTTTTAATAGATTATCTACCAATGGAAGTTGATCCTACTAGAATTGGATGAACTCTAACATGAAAACCTATTACATATCCTCCAATACATAGACAGTTCACATGGTCTTCTCATTGGTCTAGGGGTGAATTGCTCCACTCATACTCATTTGGGATTAGAATTTCTCATGCATTCCACTAAAAATAATATCATAAAATATGAATCATGATGAGATAAAATCATTAACGAAATCCCCTGAAGGAAAACAATCTCCCGTATGTACAAGTACCCAAAAATATCCACCAAAATATATTCCCCAGTAGTAATGATTTTCACTGACATCATGAATTAGTCAAATATCACCCAGATGGTTACATAGCCCATCTTTGTGCTCATAATCCATGTCATAAATTCCATGTATATCTTATCCAACATCCACTTATGGATCTCAATGTGTTGAAAAAATCTACTGGAGCATGTGCTTATTTTTCACTTTCAGACAACTAAGGCATCCATAGACAAAATCAACATTGCTATGTCTCATTCAAGGCCACCAAAACATCCATTGAATGTATATGTACAACTTATACACTCGAGGATGTATATATAGAAGTTATGTTTGTGAATCTTACATCACCTCCTCCAACAATGTGACTGGGACTACTGTCCATCCTGGTAAAAGGATGATGTAATCCCCTTCTTCATAATGTCAATCTACTGAGTCACCTATAAATATATAATCTTGTAGGAAATCATAGTTTATGTCTCCTAACATTGACTCTATCAACCACTTGATAATTGGAAGGGTCTATACTATTGATAGTTTAAAATATGTACCATCCTACATTACCATGGTCACCTGCCTTGACAACTACTCTGAAACCTCATATACTAATCAATCCTTGGACATCCTACAAATATATTTTTCAAAAAAAATTCCCATACTCAATGTATGGAAAATCACAGATTAATATCTCTATAGGTTCCCTAACCAATTCTATTTTCTCATGTTCAGGTCAATCTATGTGAACATGTACATAAGATGCTGATGGTTGGAGTAAACAAAGAAGAATCCTCTTAGAAGATACCTCCCCCAAATCCTCTTGTTAAATACTACCATTTCAATATATAGGTCATGATTTAAAAATTTCTTCTTATGGGATCTAAAATGCCTCAACTCATATGTGATAAATTATTCTTGCTTCATCAACATTCAATGGAGCCTAGCTCTTGATGCAATGTTATGCACAACAAACTCCATGTATTCGCTTGGTAGTATCAACAATGGAGAACTCTTCATCCTTATCCTCAACTCCTCAATGAACCTTTAGCACTACTCATAATCGATAAATAACATCCCCTTCAACATCAAAGTAGTCAAATGGGATGTGATTTTGGATGAATTTTATCAAAAACCTCATGTAGTACCCCACGAAGATAAGAAATCTGTACCCCGCTCACACACTCTTGGGTGGTTCCCAAGAAATAAAAAGGTCTATCTTTGCTAGATTCATGACAAAAACCTAACCATAAATTTCATTCCCTAGATATTGAGCCATAGGAATCCTAAAATGGCATTTTAGGCTCCTTCTGTAGAGATGGTTATCTTGAAGACAATCATGATCCATCCTCAAGTGATCTTCAAGTTACTCCTATGATGCAGATTAAATGACTATGTAATCAATGATGAAAACAAAAAATATGTCCAAGTAAATTTGGAGGACCTTGATCATCAAAGACCAAAATCTGTCAGTGGAATTCATTACACTAAAAGTAATAACTATGAACTCAAAGGGTTTTTAGCAACATCAGAATGCCAAATTTAGAATATTTTTGTTAAAACCCGCAATTTGTGGTATCAAGACTATATATCAAACTTAGATAACCATTGTGATCCTAAAAAATAGTCATATAGGTCATAAATCCTCACCGAGGTTTAAATTATCATTACCATGGCCTATTTTAGGTTATGATAATACATGCAATGATACAAGCTCTCATCTACCTTTTTCATGATCAAAACTGGACCTTCCTAGGGGGACACACTGGGTCTGACGAAAACATTCTCTAGATGGTCCTCCATATTCAACTATATCTCCCTGAACATGGTATGGGCCATCCAATAATTCTAGGAAGATATCATAGTGGTGTTATGATCTGAGTTAATGATAAACTCCATCTCTCTCCTTAGAGGTAGTCCAAGATCATCATTGGGGAAGACATCTATATATTCCTCTACAACTGAATCTGTCTAGATGCCCGAAGATCCTACTACTCCATTTTCTGTACTCACCAACTAATTGGTGATAGGTTTTATCCTCCTACATGATAAATCCACTCATCCTATCATTAGATATATCTCCCTAACAAAGGAAAATATTGTCCCTTTATTGTGTAGAGATATGAATTGTCTGTGGTGTTAGTGAATCTTGGTTCTTACCCTATATAGTTAGTTCATAGACAAGAAGACATTATATGTTTCATTATGATGACCAATATTTCTCACATGAACCTCCATCCAACAAGAGATAGCACACACTACCAGCAGATGATACATAAAGAAGAAGTGTTCCCTATTGAAACCAAAAAACGAAGCTATATGGCTAGAGCCTCAATTGGGAGCTCCATTTCACTCACCATGATTGTATAGATAATTTAATGATTCTAAATTTTGTCTAATAATATTTATCTAAGTGTATAAAACACAAAAATCATACCTCGAATCATTTTGTTTGTTGTGGGATCAAAAACATCCAAATCAATGAGAAATCATTAACCCTAGTCTCCAGCTCTTTGAGCCTGGGGTATATCAACCCAGTATTGATGTACATGAATATTATATATCATTTTTCAAATAATTAATTAATTACCCAAATATATTCTCAATTACCATATTACTTTAGTGTCTTTGGAAACTCAGAACATAATCTTCTAACATTGTGAAAGATCATCAACATATCCCATAAATATCTTCCCATTTTGTTTTCCTACATAAAACCATTATGTATATCCTAGGAAAAATAAAACATAAAAGGTCTAAGATCAAATTTTCAGTATTGTTAAAAATGGCGAACATAAATCAAACCATAAACATTTGAACCAATGAACATGAACAAAAATATTAAACATAAAAATCCTACGTCATTAAGTAAACCTTGTAAGTACAGAAGGCATAGATCATAAAGGTACATTAACCATGATAAAATAGAATTGGTATAAAAATTTATTTATGTTAAATATAAAAGCATATAATATTATTTCTATATTAGAAAAGGCATTGTGACCATGGAAATCATAGTGGAAAAAGTCCTTTACTAAACCGGGATTACTTTCCAATCCAACCATGTATTACTGAACCGGATTTATGGGATGTTCTAGCATTGTATTACTAAATAGGATTTACTTAATATTTCATAAATTTCCAACTCATGAGATATAAATATTTTCCCAATATAGTGGAGGGAGATACAGGTCCCGTATATCTAATAATTAAATCATGCATACATGGGCCAAAAAAATAAAAAAATATTCATCATAGCATAACCTATGAAAAAATGGGGTTTTTACGCATGATTACATCATAATTGATATAAAACAAATGGATTACCTAATTAACACACAATAAAATCATATTAATAATAGGGTTATAAATATAACCATATTTAAAGAGTGTCATCTTTTATGGAATATAATTTTGAGAAAACAATTAAATCTAAATCATGATTAAAATATCCTTTATTCTTCAAGAATGTCTTTTATCAATATGAACAGCCATTTTATTCTTCCAATAGTATTTTGGTTGGATTTATGACCATTTTATTCTCCCTATCATATTATTTTTTACACTAAGTTTCCCGATTTACATTTAGCCGTGTTAAATAAAAAATACCATAGTTACTATTCATAATATCCAAAAAATTAACCTATTAACAAAATTTGGACCAACTAATTCCAAATATTGGATCCACATTTCACAATGAAAAACCCATAATTAGTATAAATTAATTTAAATATTATTTCTATTGTCAAAAATCAAAAAGCAAGTTTTAAATAAGTGAAAACTTATCAAATGATTTTCATGAGTTTATATCAAATTAAAATATAAAATTACTTCAATTGACCAAAACTGAATTAAATGAAAAAATTAATAAATTTAAACATTAAAACACACTAGGAATATAATATATCGATATTAATATGTTATATGGAAAGGTATTTTGGAATTAAAATGCATTATTTTTCACTACACATTAAAAATGAAATTTATCATAAAAATACAAAAATTCAACAAAATTAAATTTTTATGTTCCTATTCCAAATAAGAAGATTATTTTTTCAAATATAATATATAAAAATGATAAAAACTATATTTCAAATGGGTGCACCATCAAAAGGAGGGAAAACTACATTTTTTTAAAACACATATTTATTCAGAAATATTGATTTTTTTTATATTATATATAGAAAATATGAAAGATGATTTTTAATGTTATATATAATTTAAATTTTAGTTAACACAATTCATAACATCAATTTTATATCCCATTAATTAATATTATTTTTATAATATATTATTGTTTAGTGAAACTCATATTATATAAAACATAAGCCATCGAGGGAGGCCGCTCTTCCATGTAACGTGAGCAATGAATAGTGTTGCATATTTTGCAAGCTAATACAGTGTTTCTTATTGCACAAGATAATATATTTTTTACCGTATAACATAAGATATCAAAGGAATTAAAAGGAATATATTTTAAAAAATCTCAGGGTGTTACATTATACCCTCTATAAGAGGAATTTCACCCTCCAAATTAACCATGGTTATAAATGGTTTGCTACGTGAAAGTTTCATTCATGGAAACACAAATTGTAAAATGTAATACAAAAATTTAATTTTAAAACATTAATGTTAGAAACATAATGATTACCCAAATTTACTCATCACTAGGTTTCCACATAGGAGAACAGTTGTGGGAAGAAAAAATATGGATATGGAAGTGATAAATAACTCTCTAGTTCTGATGGATAGAGATAGAGAATAAGGTTTCGGGAAAGTTAACTACCATAAATCCATATATATGCGATGATTTATAGGGCCATAAAATTCATCAGATAAGAAGGTACTAGAATAAAAATTTGGGTTTTTAATATTCTTTTCCTAAAGTTGAATAATTTTCCATGAGAATAAATACTTACTTTATTTTGGTACAATCTCACCATTATTCGTGTCTTGAATAATTTCCACCTCCTCTCAAAGTTAATGAAATAAATTTGAATTTTTCAATCTTGAAATGATATTAGATCATTTGATAGAATGATGGGTCATTCCATCTATATCAAAAAAATGTTAGCATAGGTAATCAAATATGTATAAATCCACCTATAGTGAAATAATAAATTATTCTAATAAAATTCAACTAGAATATAACATATAATCTCTATAAATGGATAGCATTTCAACCCTTTCAAAAATAAAAATATAAAACTTTAGAAAGAGGTGAACTAAATATACATAACATTTATCTCCCTTATCTCGTAAGGTAGTTCTTGGTTTTCAAATTCCAAACATGTGAATACCTTAATCATGTATTCTCTTGAAACATGGCAATGACATGAATTATAATAGAACATTTGTTAAAATATGCATTCTGTCAAAATTAACTCATTCCACACACAAAAATACCAACAATTATACAAACTCAAACCATGAAATCTCATTGTCCATATATCAATCATAAGTCATTAATATTATCAAACATCACATTTTCTCTTTATACCTTAATTATGCACATATCAAGTACTTTAAAAAAATTCAATCAGATATTAGGGTTACCGATACCATATACTTATGAAAACCCACAATGGACCAATATATAGATATTCCAATATTCTACAATACCATAAAAGAGATTCTACAACACTATTTTGGAATCTAATTACATGAACACTTAATCATTCAGAGACTTCATTGTCATACACAACATTGTGAATAGTGGTCTCATGTGATTTTATTTTGACATTGGATTTAAGAGGTTTTGGATGTGGGTCATCATCAGAAACCCTTGTCTTTGGTCATTGTTAGCATAATTCTCCATTTCCTTGCACTTTTAGCATTGAAGTGTGGGTAGAGCATTATATATAGTCTTTTCTCAATTCACATCATTAGCAAACATTTTTCCACTACATCGACACTCAACATCTTAATGACCTTCTTTTGAAAAATTCAAAACTTTTCTCATCCCACTCATAAAATCTACACAATACTTCTTTCCACACTTTGATAAAAAGGAAACATTCATATTCTTTTCATCTTTATCTTGATATTTTTTTTAGAACTCCAACTTTCGTTGTCAAAACCATGAGATTTATATATAAAAACAATTTGAATTTATTCCATGATAGCACAAAGAAAAATATCTTCATATCTACTAAAGTGTTTTATAAATAATTACATTCTATGTCTTGGTTTTAAACCATTGAAGAATAGATCAACATAACTTTTAGGATTGATGATAATTCTAGAAGAATACCTTGAAATTATTGTAAAATTTTCATCATTAGTTCCAATAGATTATTCATATTCTTTCATAAGCTCAAGGAAATACTTTTCTATATTTCTTAAAATAATAAGATGGAATTGCTTATTGAAAAATAGGTTCTTGAACTCATCCTATTCCATGGATTTAATTTATTATTGGAGCCCTGTATTCATGATTAGAGTCTACCACTGTTTTGATTCACCTTCTAAATGATAAACAACAAAATTGACTTTTTCATGTTATGTACAGCGAAGGATGGAAAATATCTTTTCAATTTTACTGATCCATTTTTCAGCAACAAGTTGATCAGAATACCGACTAAAAGAAGGTGGACATTTCCTCATGAAGGACTCAACATAATGTTGTTCCCTTCTATGCTGACGTGGAAGTCCAAAATTATTTATATATTGTGTAATGATTGAAATAAGAGTTTTTATTCCATATCCCATAACATTTTGTTCATCAGGAGGTCAAACATTTCATTTCCTAGTGCATTGATCATTAACAAAGATCCTTCGGGTTCCAACCATTCTCTAAAACCCACAAAGAATAATGTGAGAGGGAAAACCATACCAGGGAAAAAAATCAAGGGGGCATACATTTAATCTCTAAAATATGAAGTTTAGTTACAATTTATTCATGATAATTACCATAATTATATGATTTTAACCCATTTTTATACTTACCCATAGAGAGACCCCTATAAATATCAAAGAAATATCTCTAGTGATCTCATTAAAGATTTTGCATCCTAGTTTCCAAAGGGAAAATATACCTTCACTATGATTCCAACTATAACGACCGAGGAATGAAATACATGGAAAATACATTTATTTTCATAATGCTTAATACATTACACAAATATATTCTGAAATATAGTATTTTTTTAGTGTCCTTGGAAACACAGAACATAATCTTATATCTTGGTGAAAGATCTTCAACATCTCCCATAATAATCTCCCCCTTTTTTCCCTACCTTAAAACATTATTTATATCCTATGGAAAACAAAACATAAAAAGGGTAATATCGCATTCTCATTAAGGTTAAACATGGATAACATAAAACAAACCATAAAAATTATAACACAGAAACATGAACGTAATGTTTAACCATAAAAATCATGAGTCATGAAATAATTCTTGGCTGTACAGAAGGTGTAAATTATAAAGGAACATTATCCATGATAAAATAGAATTCTAATAAAACATGGAATTGTGGGAAAAAAATCACATAATATTATTTCTATATTACCCATGGAATTGATGTGAATACCATCATATTGGAAAAATTCCACTTTTGAATGGGATTACATAATGTTCCGGCCATGTATTACTGATCTGGATTTACTTGCATTCTAGCCCTGTATTATTGAAACAGAATTAATTTTCATTCAAATCATGTCTACCTAATGAGATATTAATATTTTCCCAATGAATAGGATCTATAAATATAGGTCCTACCCATTTCATAATTAAATCATTCTTACATGTTCCACAAAAACAAAAAAACATTCACCATAGCATAACCCATGAAATAAAATGAGATTCTTAAACATAATTCCAACATAATTGAAATAAAAATAACGGGTTTACTAAAAAATATAAAATAAAATAAAAGTAATAACAGGGTTAGATATATAACCATATTTAAAGAGTTTCATTTTTTATATAAAATAATTTTGAGAAAAAATGTGAAATTAGTTCATGAGGAAAGTATTATTTCTTCTTAAAAAATTCATTATTTTATTAAAATGTAATGTTATTTTAAAAGAAAACAATTTAGATGAAAATAAACATGAAATTATGTAGAGTAATCATCGTGGAAATAAGTCTTTATGATATCGTAAAAATATGTTCATGATGTATAAGTTAAAAAACCACTCTTATCGTACTCTTACTGGAAAATTTAAAAAATACATCAAATTGAATAACGTCAAAATATTCCTTTCATTCTGTTTAATAAAAATTCACCTAAAGGTAAAATTAGATTTAAATAATTATATAATAATATAAATAATATTATATAATTAGGAAACAAGGATGTGGATGATAAATATACCCTAGTTAATACTTAAATATAATCTATCTGAGATAAAAATGAGATTGAAAAATTATCCATTACATTATGTCTGATATGATTCGTAGGTATCTGAATCACCTTTATTGTGATTTTGATAATATTAATAATTTATTCCATTATAATGAGAATTTTTATGATATAATTTTTGTTCACATTTTAATACGTTTTTTAGTAACATTATATTTTAACTCGTTTTTCGGCTATTAACTCGTTTATGTTCTTATGCGTGTTTCGTTAGATATGTTCTTATAACTATTTTTAGGTTATAGTTATATAACTTAAATAATGTTATCAGTATAATATATATCACATTTATTCGTGCATTTTATTTATATAATCATTCTTTAATGAAGATTATGTAGAATGAATTACATCGCACCATGGAGACGGTAAGCCGTACGTACGCATGAGCGATGATATCATTCCCATAATTATTGATTGGTATTAATTTTATGATGTATATTTTCTCATAATTTATATAAATTTAGATTAATAGTGTATATTTTTATTAATTACATCATTATACCCATCCATGTAAGGCGGTGGTGAAAAACAGATTACACCACGACATGAAGATGGTAATATGTACATATGCACACAATGTGATTTTATTTTTCAGAGGATGGGTAGAAGGTGGAATATAGTTGTCTCATAATAATAATAACTTCAAATTTTATAATTAATAATTTATGTATTACTTTAAAATAAAACAACCCATGAGGTGGCAGTAGAAGAAGAATGAAGTTTGAATGAATTGGTAAATGATATTACCTCTTCTTCGACGTGCCCCCAATAAATCTTCTCTTAGAGAACTAGAGTTGGTCTTTAATAAAGAAAAGGACCTATATATTTTTTATAAAGATGTTTAGAAAGGTAAAATTTCATGGTATTATTGATTTGTAAGGATAAAAAATAAGTGAAGAGTTGTGGGAGGATGTGTCCTTTTATAATTGATGTGTGGGGCACTTTTCGAAACCTCAAAAATATTAATTTATAATAATTATAAAATCAATTAAAATACCAAAAAATGAGATATAATGGAAGATAATATATGGTAATATTGAAATATCATCAACCAATAACATTTAGAATTTTTTTGCAATTTAAACATTATCATTTTAATTGGAAATTAGTTATTCAGTTTAATTTTCATTATGATAAAAAATGATTCAATATTAAATGGGTGATATATTTACTTATTTTATTTATGTTATACCATAAATTAATAATTTATAGAATTTAATAAGACATAATTTTTATTAAATAGTTTTTAAAATAATTTTATTATTTTTAAATAATTTTATAAAACATTATTTAAACAAAATTTTAATAGGGTCAATTCTGATACTATTCATTCCTGGGATTTTTAAAATATCAAAATATGGTGTTATCCTTGAACCAAATATTTTATTATATCTATAATTATTCACCATGATCTATAAAATTCATTAGAAAATTTAATTATCCTAAATTATATTTATATTAAAATTTTTAATAATATTTATTTTATATCTCCATTATTAAAAGAATCACTACATCAATATTGTGTAATTATTTAATATAATTATTTGTAAAATAAAATTTTTAATAAAATAATATGATGCAAAAAAATTATTATATTTCATATTAATATATTTATTAGAATTTATCTTAAGGGAAATCTGACATTAAATTTTTTTTACTCATTAATGTATGAGTGTGACAACTTTAACATCACATTAGATAAAATAAAATAAATGTCATAATCTCTTCTATAAAGCTCAAAATGGTAACATTAGCGGAACTTGTATTATTATGGTCAATATATACTTGACCAGAATTATTTTTTCACGTGTTTATGATTTTTATTGTAATTCTTATTTTTATAATAAAATAATTATAGATTTCTCATCAATTAATTTATTTTCACATCATCAATGTATATGTCGTTTAGGTAATTATTAATTTCATAAAAATTTAAAAAAATAAACGTAATTTATCTATTTATTTTATATTTACATAAAATATTTATTTTTGTAGATATCACCTGGTTATCCCTAAGTTAAAATTATCATACTTATAAGAAATGTGAGTTTAAAATTTTTTCACACTCATTGGTTTTATTAATAGATATGTCATTTTCATTATCCTGAGGCCCTTAAATGACTATCTTTTTAACCAAAGATATCTTGGGTAGAATTTTATTCATCATAAAAGATTTTTTTTCGGTTTTTGGATCATTTTATTCTCCTTATAATGTTATTTGCTACAAAAATTTAACTGATTTACCTATAACCGTGGTAAATAAAAGTAAGTATAGTTACAGTTCATAATATTGAAAATAATAACCTATTAACATAATTTGGACCCACTGATTCCAAATATGGAATCCATTTTTCATAATTAATAACCCATGTTTTCAGAAATTAATTTAAAATAATTAATGTTTTCAAAAACCAAAAATAGGGTTTTAAGAAGTAAAAACTTATCAAAAGGATGTCATGTGGTTATGTCTAATTTAAAAGTATAATTACCTAAAATGACCACAATTTCATTACGTTATAGAAACATAATACAATTACACTTTAAACCCAATTAAAATTTTAATATAACTATATAAATATATTAGATGAAATTGCAGTTTTGAATTAAAATGCTGTATTTTTCACGATTCCTTAAAATATGAATTTTATCAGAAAAATACTAAAAATTCAAAAAAGTATATTTTTATATTATGATTCCATCTAAGTTGTTTATTTTTTCAAATAGAATATATAAAAGTGTTAAAAACATGATTCAATAGGGATTATCAATCAAAAGAAAGAAAAAATGCAATTTTTAAAAATAGTTATTTTATCTGAAAAATTTTAATTTGTTCTTTTATTAGGTCTAGATAATAAAGAAGATGAATTTTAATGTTATATAATTCTTAAAACATTATTAATAAAATTCTTATTTGCTAGTTTATATCCCATTAAATAATAATATTTTTAATAATATATTGTTGTTTACTGAAACTCGGTATTATGTACAACACAAACTATCCATGAAGGTCGCTCTTACATGTTACACCTTCCAGTAATAGTGTTTTATATACTGAAAGAAATGATAGTCAAGTGTATATAACAAAATAATATTGGTGTAGCGTATAACACAAGACATGAGATAAATTAAAATTTTTCTATCTAATAAAATCTGAGGGAGTTATATGATGTGGCATGCATGGTGTGGGTGGTGGATGGATATCATTGCATAGTCCACCAACCGTAGCTCCTCCTACTCCTCTGACTTCCCCACCTCCTTGTAGACAACTCTATCCACAACTAGGATATCTCTAATAATGGTTTTTTTACTGTCGTGGCGGTCCATAAGTTATCTACATATGGTGCTCAGGATGCCTTGTCGGGCAGTGTCATGTTATGTGACCTTGCCCATCACAAGTGTAGAATCTCTCCTCTTTGAGCATCCCTATGACTCTATGATTACTCTAACTACAGTCTTGTGTCTGCTCAGAGGGAGGTATCATATGGTGAGATCATGATGCCTGTTATCTTTTATCTATTGGAGATGACTTAGCTATATGTTGCCCACTTCCCTCTCCAACTATCTGGAATCCCTCTAATAGAAAGCTATCTATCACTAGTGCTCCCTCCAGCACCCTGGAATATGTGGGGATGCACAGGTTCACTATGATTTTATGGATATATTTGTGGATCCCTTACTTAATATTCACTACTCAAAGGTATTTGTCCTTGATCATGTCTGGAGAGTACCACTTAAGTTCTGTGAACTTCATTGCATACTCATCCATCATCATCATTCATATTTCAACTCCAGAAGCTCATGTTTCTAGACTTAGAGTAAGAAGGACAGGTAGTAGTCCTTATGGGATAGTTGAATGATATCTTTCTGAGAGAGTTCCAACTGATCATGCGTCTCTATAATGAAACTCCACTAGTTCCTTTCTTCTCTATATAAAAAGACAATTATTATTTCAACCACATAATCCATTTTTTTTCTAATTAGTCTAAATATAAAAACCACTAAATCTATCACATCCCATATTACTGATGATTTGTGTCATTGTGGAACCATAATTTCCTCATTTGTTGGAACTCATGGAGTGAACTAAGAATGTGTGCATCCTCAACTTGATTTTTAAGAATGATCTACTACTTGACAGTCAGATGTACTTCTACCTTCCCACTTGGAGAAAGGGGGTCTTGGAATGGACCCTTAAATGAGGACTTGTGGCTCCTAGAATAATCATAAAATTCCAAAACTGTTATCATGGATGGATTTCATCATGGATAAAGGATGGGATTTTTCATGATATACCATGTTATATAAGAATATATATACTCACAATGATGGAGGTATGACTCAAGAAGTATGGTCAAACAATCAAGCTGATATGATGCATGTACAATTAATCTTTGCAACAAATTTCTTGGCATGCCAAACTAACCCATATGTAGTTTGGGTCCATTTTGATGGATATTTCAGCATCCCCTCCATCACTGGAATCTGTATCCCTAGAGCTATACTAAAGACACTTTCAAATTGTTCCTATAAACTCGACAAAAATCCTTGTAAGGTTGATTTTCCAAACAACCTCCCACGGAATGAACTTCCTTTGATAACAGTATTTCATGAACCAACCTATTCCAATACAAATAATGAAATTACCCTATCCCTGCCTCCATGGTTTAGGGGCTAGTGATCATCACTGAAGACACAACTAAATTCCTGGATTCCTTTTACAAAGTACCTATAGGAACAGGAAATGAAATATCGAGGAAAATGTGAAGAGGGAGAGATTAATATATTCAAAACTGCAATAATTTTAATCAAGAATGCATGATCCTCTAGAAAACACAAGTGTAGGGTAGTATAAACTAAAAAAGTAAAGGGGAAAATAAACAACTAACTAGAAATATGTCCCAACCCTATATAACAAGAAAATTAAACTACTCAGAAAGAATAGCTCCTAAATCCCATGGTATGACCATCATACTTGGTCAAACGTACCAGGTATCCTTAAGCTAATCGGAAGTCACTGCCAACATGTCTGTAGTCTTCCTAATACAAAACATGTGTGATAAAATCCTTTATAGGGGTGAGTATATACATAACCACTAGGACTCCCCAAAATATTAAGAGGGAATGGAAAGGGATAAAAAATGAATGAAATACAGTAGAACATAAGATAAAAGATTTAGTGAAAAAGAATAGATCAACTGAAAACAAGAGTCAATGTTTCCTCAGTTAAACACATGGGGCTAAACATGATGATTATATGAACTACCCATCATGTATTTTCAACCTATAGTAAGAGTGTGGACTCAGCTAACCAAAATATGTTAAACAAGGAAATAACAAGGCATACCCACACATATTCACCTCTCCTGTACGGATAATAACCAAGTCTACAGTGTGGATATATAGATGTGTGTGTGTGTGTGCTTATTAAAAGAATCACAAATAAGAGAGTAAGTGGATATCTATCTGACAGATCATCCCAAGAAACGTTGGTTAGCATCTCATTCATCTACCTATAAGTTATCATCCAAGTCAAACCACACCTCTTCATTATTACCCCCATTAAAGTGGCCACAAACTCAATATAGGTACCCACTACCATGTTTTTTTGAGGGGGTTCTAATCTAATAGTATTCTTATAGGACACCAACCCATTATTATGGGGAGTTCTACTCTAGTGTCAAGGTGACATGCTATCAATGATTATACGGGGTCCCACATGGTCTGGTCGAGGACCTACACCGATGTAGATGGGGTTTTCAACTCTAAAGATCTAGTACCCAAGAAATAGTGTAAGAAGGATGTTCCACTATATTCATTGATTACCCTTTCACTCATCGGAATGGGGTTCCATTATATATTCTAGAAACTTACCATAGAAAAACATGGGGTTGCACTCATGTCTGTGAGGACCCACACCCAACCCAGTAGGGGGTGTCCCTAAGATTTTAATAACTCATGACCTGGTAAAATAGAAGTTTCCACTTTGGTCATTGAAGACTTGAACCCTACCTAGTTGGGGGTTCCACTTAGAAGTTAGTTGTAGAAGACCCAGGACCATACTGATGGGGGTTCCACTCTAATGATTGAGGACTCCACTACCCAATTCTACTAGAGGGTATACATTTTTAGTATCTAATGTTCATACCTGATAACTACCATCCACAAGAATCCAAAAAAATATATTTCACTCTCATCACATTCTACATCATATCTTTAAAAAATAAAAATTATGGAACCATCGCATTCTATGTGAAAAAAACATTGGATAAACTATTTTTCTGCCAAAACCATAGTTCAAATGATGGAGATATAGATCCATGAAGATTCCTTAAAAGTGGTCACGGAGTGAACGACATGAAAAGGTACCCAAAATATGTGTTTCCCCACTCAAATTATAGGCCATGTCCATGTACAACACACAACATCAAACCTTTATAACAATACATGCTTTGTAGGTCAACTTCACTGTGTTTAAAGGCTAACTAGGAGATGTTCAGGTCCTGTTGGATGTGTCCATGTACTGAACCTCATGTTTGTGTACTAGACCATGTCTATGTGTACCTAGTCATTTAAATACACATGGTATTTCAACCATGTGATCCATCACATGGGTTGTAAAATTTTTGAAGGGGTACATGGAATATAGGAGGACTACAAACCATGTCATTATTAAAATTCACAGAACCCATGACACCACTACTAGGGGATACACATCATTTGATAATACTTGTACACAATGTGTAGTGAGGTTTTAACTAGAAATCAAACATCTAATCCTTCTACTTGAATCTTGTCACGCTGCATTAGATCTGGATCAATGACTAGATGAAAAAGGTTGATCTAGACGAAAGTCATGGTTTTCAGTCATCATTCCCAGAAATCAGTCTTGTTGGTCCATATGAATACTTTCACTCGACCCACACACCATTGTTCCTTCCACCACCTTTTATTCATTATATTTTCATAAAAATGACCTCCCATGAATCACCAATATCTAAGATATAAAAATACATCATTGATGTGTGATTTTTTCATGATCCATCACATTTCTGAGGTTTGATCAGGATCGGTTCCACCCAAGAAAGTCAAACTCATATTTCGGTTTCCTATAATATCACCACTGATTGTTCCAAAATACCAACTATGACGCCCATAAACTCACATGCCTGCCCAAAAATAACCATCCTATTCAATAAATTCTTCATCATTATGCCTCACATTCATGTGGAAAAAAATCAAGCAATAGGACCCACTCCATATATCATTAAGCAGGTTACAAACAGGTAGTATCCATAGTGAACCTGAGACCATGGATATGGGGTTTTACCCTCTAGTTTTAGGAGCACCCACTCCCTATATTGATACAAGGTTCCACTACTTAAGCTATATTACCTACACCCATGCTGATGGGGGGTTCGACTCTAAAGGTAGAGGACCCATTCCCTGGTGTGATATGGTTGTTCCACTATAGTCCTCGAGAAAAATTCCCTATCCGATAGGGGGGTAGAATCGAAAGTTGAGGACATGGGCCCTGTTATAATAGGGGTTTCCACTCTAGTAATCGAGGGAACGTGCCCTAACATGTAGGGGTTCCAGTTGATAGTCGAGGACATGCGCCCTAGTACAGTAGGGGGATCCACTCTACTAATCAAAGTCTTTCACCCTACATATTTTGGGTTACACTTGTAATGTAACTATTGAGTACCTGGGCCCATGATTATTGGGTGTTCAACTCTAATGATAATTGACTCCACTTCCTAACTCTACAGTAGGGTACAACATGGTAGTATTTAGGGATCCTTCTTCATCTCTATTGTCATCGAGCATCTCCTAAATAAAATCCATTCATGGTAAAGTCCACATCATATCTCTAAATCCAAAAAAAAGGGAACCATCATCTTCTATGTAGAAGTGCACTTAGGTTAGGCTACTCAGTGTTTATCATCCGAGTTCAAACAAAGGAGATACTAATCCTTTCATTTTTCACAATAGAGCTCAGAGGGTATATGGTGTGTGAGGGGACCCACGTGGTGTGTGGCCCCACTCCAACACTAATTTGTGTCCATGTCCTATACATAGCTTTCATCCCTTATAGTTGTTCATGTCTTATAGTTGGACTACTTTACTATCTATACTATCTACGACCAGGTCAGGTCATGTTGTTTGGGTCCATGTACTAGGCCTCCTGTTTGTGTACCTGAGCTCGTGTCCTTCTACTTGATTACATGATCATGTACATGTTCATTTACTTCCACATAGTTCCTCTCATGTGTGATCCATCACATAGGTTTTCCAATCGAGGGAGTCATACATGAAGTGTAGTGGGACAACACATCATGTCATCCTTATGTTTTCCAAAACCCTATTCACCACCACTAAGGGGGCTACACACTTTGTTTTCATTCATGTACATGGTATATAATGGGGTTTTTGCTAAAAATTCTATATCCCATCCTTGAGGAAAAATATGGGCTGACTATATCAGATCTGGTGCAATATATATCATAAAATGGTGGATCTAGTAGGAAATCTTGATTTTTGATAGTTGTTCACTAGAAATCAGCTTTGGTGGTCCATGAGAATCCCATAACTCGGCCCAATTTCACCAAACCTTCGAACACATTTGATTCATACTCTAAGCCTCCAAAATATATCACATGCCTCTCTAACATCTTAAATATGGGTATAATTCATAGACTCATGCTTTTTTTCTCAATCTGTCGTGGTTCTAGGGGTCTAACTAGGATCAACATCGCGTGAAAAAGTAGAACTGGGACAATAGGGTTATACCATTAATGAATGGGAAGGAAACCATGGTGAAAAGCACAAAACAAAGGATTATAAGATCATTGCAAAAGATTTCCTGGAAAATCTATGATGAATGGTGATATATGGTCAGAAACCAAATCTATAATGAAATTAAATGTTGTACATAGGCGCATTCTTAGGCCACAAATGACACAGATCCAAGAACAAGGTTGGATATGCTCAAAAAATTAATTAAATATAGTATATCACCAATTTATGAGTCCATCTAGTATATTAGAACATTCATCATCTATGAATGAATCTTAGATTTATTAATAGGAGATGTTGTGTTCACTACATCCTGATCTTCCATGATTCAGAATTACATTTCCTTCTAATGAGATTCAACAATAGAAGATAAAGGAAGAGTTATTGAATTATTTTTGGGTTTATAAGGCTAACATTATAGAATTGTCCACAAAATTATATATATACATTTATCTATCTTTAGAAGACATAATTTTTTTATTTAGTAATTAATTAACTCATTGAACATACCTCCAATAAGCAAGGGGGCTAAACACCTTGCACCAACTCATTTCGGGTCCCATATAGGGTAAAAACTGTGTTCAGAACTCAATCGTGGCCTCAGGTATCTGATTTGATCTCCAATTTAAGAGTTATATTACTTTATTTAGGAATATATGTGTGTGAAATAAAAAATATATTCAATATTTTTGTTAATCTAATTTTGGGAACATCGTGCGTAATAATCACTTGTGGTCTCAATACCTAACTCTGGAAATTCATATAGAAATATTTACGTCTTATAATGAAAAATAATGGTCTCTGCATCTTTCCCTTATTCAATATTACCATCCCTAAAAAGAAAAAACTATGAAAATAACTCGAGATAAAATGCTCGTACTTTTCACTCTTGCTCCTATGAACTCTCCTGAAACATCCCTTGATACCACAACACAATAAATAGGGGTGTCCCTTCTACCTATGGTCCTCTCATATCAATATTGTATCACCCTTAGGTGCTCCAAAATGGTGGCTCTATCCTCAACTTCCATCATTCCTAGTTGATAATGTGAATATGTTCATGAATGTTTTGTCTCATCTACAACACATTGGAGACATCATGCACCTACTCTCATTTTGGGGTAGATTGAGGTGGTATGTAACCTCTCCAGTACACTACATGATCTTGAATATCATGATGAACCTCAGAGATAAGTTTCCACCCTGATCAATCTTCATAAATTCTAGTCATGGGGAACTATCAGAGAAACATAGTCTTCCTTCCTGAACTCCAAGGGCCTAAAATGGTGATCTTAATAAGATGTATATTAGCTTTGGGCCATCCACATCCACTCACAAATGACATGCATATTCTCCATCATTAACTTCACCATGTTCAGACCCAAAATAGATGTCTCGATGTTCTCTTTCATGAACATGGGTGACTTCTAGGGACACCCGTTAAGGGCCTCAAATGGTGACATGATGTTGTTAGAGTGTCAGTTGTTGATGTACGCAAACTATAACATGGGTAGGTGATCCTCCCAGCTTTAGAAAAATCCTAACACATAATCCCTTGTCATTTCATCCAACACCTGGATATTTCACACAATCTACCCATCATTATGGCGGTGAAGGAATGTACCCATCCTCATTTGGCTACCAAATTCTTCCTAAATGCCTCCCCAGAAATATGATGTGAACTATGCTTTATCATCGGAGACAATCATTGTGGGAACCCCATGATGGTTACAAATATCCCTTATGTAAAACAACCCAAGTCTATCCACTAAACCTTAATCCCTGATGGAATGTGATTCGACTTCACGAGTCGGTCTACTATCACCTAGATGGTGTCATTAACCTTCACTAAGCATAGAATCCCTATAAAAAGTACATGGATAGTCCATCCTATTTCTAGAATGAGATATCTAGGTGGTGCAACTATCCTTCCCAAATATGGTGCTCAACATTCATTTGCTGACAAGTGAGGCACCGAGTGATAGACACAACTATTCTTTATCTCATGTCGTACCACAAAAACATACACTAAGGGTTTCAATACATCTTCCCCATACAAGTATATATAGTTAGGGGAGAAATGTGGAACTCTTTCATAACATCCTACAATAATGTGGTTGGGACCAATGGTTTTTGAATCAATTAGGTGAAATTTTTCCCTCTTTCAGAATATCTATATGGTGAGTCACATTTGGATATCAGATAAAGATAAAATTCACAGTTTATGAATCCCAGCTAGAATAGTATTACATGATCAAGAAGTGGAGAGGTCAACACTATATACTGTAGATAAGTCTTATCATCATTACCTATCAAGTTCAGTTGCAAGGAAGCCAAATGTTCTGATGCCACATGCACTAAGAGATCCTAGGACACCCTTATATGAGAATATTCTACAACATTTCTCTTCTCCATAATATAGAATCTCTTTTTGTCATAGTCCTATAGGAACTCCATGACACTCCACTATCTTTGGTTTAGTTCTCTCTACATGAAAATGTACCTGGGACTCTGGTGGTCTAGGTAAACCAAAAAGCACTCCCCTAGAAAGCAATTCCTCCAGATCCTAAGTGAAAAGACTATTACTGGAAGATTCAGGATGGTATTAACATAGTTCTTATCATGGTATTTTAACTACCTTGACCCGTATGTGATAACATACTATCATAGGGTCAAAAAATAGTCGAGAACATCTCTAAAGGCGTCATAATACCTTACTAACTTCATGCCATCATCTGGTAGTATAAGCATTGAAGTAGTTTTCAGCCTTATCCTTAACACTTCAAAGTCCATATGGAACTACTCAGACAAGGTAATCAGATTCTCTTTCTATATCAGGGTGGTAAAAATGGAATTCAACTATAGCTAAGTCTTCCAAAAACCTATTGTAGTATCCTTCCAAATGATGAAAGCAGTTCACCTCTGACACACTCTTGGGTAGCTCCCAACAAATAATGTCAATGACCATTACATGGTACACAGGGAGACCATTCTCAGAAATGACATACCCTAGAATGTGAACATCATTAATCCAAAACTGTAACATCACGATTTTACTATAATTATGTTTCCCATATTCCATTAATATTCTAAAAAGTGATACAATCCTGTGGAATCATTCCATAAAACTCTTGTACTACCCCACTAATCGATGATGGCTCTGAACCTCTAACATGATCTTTGGTAACTCCATAGAAATCAATACATAAATCTTCACTAGGTCCAAGTCCAAGAAACACTCAAAAATGACATGACCCCAAAAGTTTCCTCATCAATCTAGAACAATCACAACATGTGATTACCATAATGTTGGTGTTCTCGAATAAAATATAATACTATCCTAAAGTTATTTTCATGGTCACCCAATAACATAAATTATATGATTATTTCGTTGATGAAGACAACTAAAAATGACTTTGATTATGGATAGAATATCCAATTCATAAATGCTATAAACACAGAGGAGGAATTTATGAAAACAAAGGGCATCTCTTGGAACTCATACTGTCTATAGCAGCATCATAATTTCAGCGTCAGAAAATCATCATTTTAGACCATCAAATGGTGGCAACCATACCTAAGATCAATATTCAAGAACCGTATAATTAGATGAAAGAATTAAAAGAGGTTTTAAATCCTTATAAATTCATTCTTTTTCATTATCATGTCTTATTTTAGGTGACGATAGTCCACAAAAAGTTGTATGATCCCATCTATCATTTTCACGAACAGCGCTAAAATTACCAAGGTGACACACTAAGTCAAACAAAGACATTCTCTTGATGGTCTTCCAATCACAACCACAAACCTTAATGAACAATAGGGGCCATACGATATTTCATAGAGGATATCAATGTGGTCTTGGGATTAAAATCATTAAAAAACTATATATCGCACTAAAGTAGTAATCCTGGAATGTCCAAGGAGAATAAGTCCATAAAATGGTCTATAAATAATGGAATATAGATTATTAAATATCCTACTGAACCCAGGGAAATACTCACCAACTAATATGTGATTGGTTCTAGTGTCATGTTTATAGCACACAATCTCCCTTACATGAGATCTTGCACTCCAAAAAATTTGAATATGTTCTATTTAGTGAGAAGGAATCAGTCTCATATGTGGTGATAGTCAATATAGCCTAAGACCATGGAAAATAATTACATACCTAATATTGAATCATATGGTTTCAAATTTATGACAAAAAATTCCCATGTGAACCTCTCTTTGCTACGTTATAGTTCAAAATACCAATATAAAACAGATACAGAATAAGTGTTCCCCGTAGGAACCTCATAACAAAGCTTTTGGGATAAATCCTCTACTGGGAGATCCAGATCTTGCACCATGTGTTCAAATATGAATGAATTATAATGAAATATGTCTGATAATACTAAAATAAAAGTATAACAAACATAGATCTCTTATATAATCATCTCATGTGTCTATGGTTCATGAGCCTCCAACGCCTAAAGATATATGTGACCTTACCTGCTGGCACCCCGAGCTAGATGTGGGACTCCTGTTGGTGGTTATAGATGGATATCATGGAGTATTACACCCAAAGAAACACCTCCTAATCATCTTTCATCTATTCCTATATGGGGGATCACTACATATTCCCAACTAATCCATAATCACGACACTATCAATATAAATAAATCAAATAATTATAGAAGGTCAAATTGCCACCTTATGTTTCTATGAAGGATTCCAAAAACCACCACTAAATATGGTGTCGTGATACATCTCATGCCTATCCTTAAATATAGCGTCAGATTCTAGAAACTATCACATAATGTTTCTTTAGAGCCCATTTTGGTTATAGTGGTTGTTTTACCTCCTAAAATATTTCGTGGATATAACATTAGTTTAAAAAGCCTCTATATCCTAGAGTTTTTTTGCAGGTAAAATCGATGCTATATAATATCCATATTATATACTTGTAGTTTAAATACCCCTAAAAAATTATACATTAATAGTGGATATTTGAACCACCAGTACAAAAATTTCATCTTTAGCGACGATTTAAACCTACACTAAATACAAATTTCAAAAAAAATACAACTGCAAAATATTTATCCCTAGAATAGCTAAAGAAAAAAGGAAACAAACATATTATAACCAAATTTTTCTATCTAACCTCCATCATCTATTAACAAAGATCCCATTAAAAATAAATAATAATCAATAAATTATCTAATAATATCACAATACACCTGATTAGAAAAATGATAATCACAGGACTCGATAAGTTTGTAACCAAAAACATTGAAATAATTAAAAATAATGTTTCATATGTTTAGTTTGACATCATCTCTAAATCCATTGTAAACCCCTATCACAACCCAATGATATTTTCTTGACACTCTATCCCTATAGTTCTCTACTTCCTACTACCAAAACCTGCACGATAATTATATTAAAATTTTATCATTGATTCATATATAAATTTGATCTTAAAAAAAATTACAATTTGTTTACTAAATCATTTTTGATGTTTTTTTATTTACATAGTCACTACAATCTGTCAATGAAATATCATTGGGGATATATGTAGTTATCTTTTGATATAATTCAACCAGTTATTTATATAGAGTGACAACCTTTTCATCTTGAATCATTAAATTATCCCCATGTTCTAGAATTTTTCTTTGAATGGAAAAAAACTCCTACTAGGCAAATAATCATGTCGCATCACCCTTCTAGTCCCCATATCAGTCAAAAAAATCATGTTAAAAAAATTGCAACATATGCGTAGTATTAAAAATATATATACATATATATGATAACAAATTACTACACATATAAAATAATTGGTCATCAAATTAATGGATAAATTTTTATACAATAATTTATTCTTTTAATCATGTCATTTTCTTGCACCATCATTACATAAAATACTTTATGCACCCTTGCAATAATAATATTTTCCATATCATGATGGACAAATAATTTTGTTCCTTTATTTTTTTGGGATTTAATATCATAGGTAATGTCATCCACTTCATCATCCATATCATATATGTATCTTTTTTACATGAACAACTAAACTCCACCATTCATTAATGACATATTTAACATAATATACCATTTTCCCTTATAATGATAAGATATAAAGATCGTGTAATTCATGTTCACCAACATCCATCAGGATAGATAAGTTTACATAAGATAATTTCATGTAATTTCTTTTAACACACCTTAGTATATTGACCCAATTTCATTTGAATAAAACAACAAAAAAGTGCTCAAGGTTGTTTATTTTGATAATATCATTCAACTTTATATAGTATCCCCCTTCAAAAAAAACATATATACCAATATCTCTTGTTTTCAATCCTTCTTATCAAGAGACAATATGAAATTTAAATCCCTGCACATTTTAGTAATCAAATATTCTAGAATTTTTTAGTGGACTAAGATCCCTAAACATAAAATATTAGGACAAATCAGCTCGAGTATTAGTATTCTTGATCTGAAAAAGAAACATACATTATTAAATGTATGGAATATAATGTTAAACCTAATATCCATAATAATTTGAATATTTATGAAATTACACCTCAGGTAAGCCATTATACATGATCAATATTAATATACTTATTATAAATTTAACATTTCATGGTTGAATTCGAATTCTTCTCTATGCTTTCATCATGATATATTTAGTAAATGAATCTAAAATTTCACTATTTTTTCACATATCTATGTGCACGTATTAATTCAATTTATATCAGTTTAACACTTGAGCTCCTCCCAAGCATTCTCCCAATAGCATGAATGATTTCCTCACATGTATTTGAGATCTACTAAATGTGATATCAAAAAATAAAATATGATTAAATCTTGTCTCTATATCATCCACCTATACATTAAAATATGTTAGATATTCCTCTTCCAAATATCCATCCAAATAATTCCTTCATGTTGAGTTTTATTTTTCACATTTGATATTAAGTGCGTAATATATCTAAAAAATAAAATAAATAAAACATAATTATTTGTTTAATAATGTTCCAAGATTTTCACTACTAAATGAAAAAAATTTAAATAAATCACATCTCAATTAGATAAATCCATATATAATGTATGGGGCCTCCTTATTCAGCTTCATTGACCAAATGTGCAGTTAAATTCTTCATAACATTAAAAAATATGGAGCATATATGATCACCATTGCACAATGTGTCAATATAAATATATCCTGAAGGGGTATAAACTCAAATTTTTATATATTTATCTCAATTATTTTTTCAAATAATTTGATAAATTGGACTACAACAGTAGACACCCTTCCAGGTAATAATGTACGCTATTCGAATGGTCATAAATTCTTTAAAAAATATGTGAATCATAAATTTTCAATCAATATAACCTATGATTCATTAATCCAAAACTCCTTGAGATATTACTTGAATACACATCAGATATATTCACCTATTTTAAAATTCAATTTACTGTATCTATATCCCAATTTTACTTTTCAAAAATTGTCTGTGAATACTTTCAATCATCATTTGGCCAATGATCAACCTTTATGTTCATTTTTGTACGTCCTTATGAGTATTGAGATGGTCCTTCAATTTTCCATTCTCATTAAGGATTTGGAATATCAAATAGTCACAGGCATTATTCTTAATATCCATTACATCATAATTATGGAGAAATAAATTAAATTCCTAATATAGAAGTTTGAATAATATTTTTTTCCATTATTTTTTTTGTTCTGATTTCACATGATGATTCCCTTTGCACTCATTTACTAGTATCAATAAAATTATGAACCTTCCTAAATTGTGTTTAAACGTTTCCATGTTTTTCCACTATTTTAGAACATTTCAACAACTTTGGGGTGTTCTACAATCCCTAGATCAATTTAATTTTGACTTTTTAACCAATATTTTTGAGATGCATGGTGAAATCATCTAAGACAAAAGAAGAACCATTATTACGGTGAGGTAGTCATTCAGGATCAGAATCAATGCTACAAAAAGAAAAATTCAAACTCATATAAGTATTCCAAATAGACAAATTCTAAATTTGATGGATGTCAATAATGGTACACTTTAGAGAACCTTTCATTTTGAACATATTTATTTAACATACATCTTATGTCTCAATACCAATGCATCATAAATCATATAAATCATCAATTAGAGGATACAAGTGTATACCAATATCATTTCTAGGAAATGTTTTTCTAGGAATAAACATTAATATGATAAAGGTCGTATTTTACATACATATCCAAAGAAAAAGATTATAAAGTATCAAAAGAGTTGTCCAAAGGATGTAACTAGTGCCAAAAGGCACAAATGGGTTGAATCCAATGATAAAAATTCCCAAGATCCCATTACTAGGATTAGATGAGAAATATTTATGTAATTAATAAAATTCCAACCATGAATGTGAGTCTCTTGGATGTCTCATTAACCCATAATTTTTGTTATCTATATAATGTGACATCATGTGCCTGTCAGATTTCAATGACATGAATAATATTTTCAATATTGGATTTAAAGGAAAGTAACACAAAATAATTTTCAGGTTTGTTCCTTTCCATTGTCATTATATTTTTAAGTTGATTTAGATTTAAAATATCAGCAATTGGCTACTATCTAGAAGAAGTCCATTTTTGGAAAACCTATCTACTAGAATCCTCTACCAAATAATGAATTCAATCATTATACCTAGAATATATTTTTTTAAAAATTTAGACCAATATTGTTAACAAATTTTTTATATCATAAAAAGGATTAGGGATATTAGCTTCATGAAATGCATCATGAAAAATTTTCAATATCATGGAAAACCCCTTATTTGTAATTCTATATAGAAATTTGATATAATACAACTTCTGTAGAAAATAATGCTTTGAAAATTTAAAACATCCACCAAAGAACTCTTGGTTTCTATCATCACAAAAACTATGAAACAAGTATTTCATCTCAATGAAGTCCTCAATTACATTAGTCTCAGTATAATACAATGTTTTATCCAATGATATTCTACAATCACGATTCGGTTTCCCTATAGTTACAAAAATATCACTTGTCATGCTTATATTTGTAGCACTATCAAGTTGCTATTATGATATGTTTTGATATTGGTTTTTTGTCTTCCAATGTCAAATTATTCATTAATAAGGTTTTTAATATCATTTTCCATCATTGAGAAGGTTGGAAGCTCATTCTGTCAATTGCAATTAGTGCTAAAACATTCTACAATGTTCGATTTTCAATTCCAAATCCCAAAAAAATATTGAGAAGGTAATTTCTTCAATATGATCTTGTCATAAAACTAAAATCAATTAAACCATCTTTAAAATTTATTTTTATGCTATAGTCATATTAATCTCCCACCAATGGATCGATTGGAAATTTTATAATATAAAAACTCCCCAAAACCCCTAGTATACCGAGGTGTGTTCCTCAGTAATGTGATCCATCTCTTATCCATATATATCCCAATGTTCGAACATAATATTTAAAATTTTAAAAACATAAAAATATTATTTCATGATTATAAATAATGTAATATTGATTAAAAAGGACATAAAAAATAAGTAATTATTTATGTGAAATAAAAAAACCTACTTTATAGAAATAAAGTTATTATTTTTTTGAACATATATAACCCAAATTAATTTTACATTTTAAAAATTGGATATAATATTTTTTTCTTATGTAAAAAAATATACATTTCATCAGGATTCACAATAAAATATATATTTTTATTGCATTCAGTACATATATTTATTCTTCTTTAAACTAATCAACAAAGACCTATCAAAATATTTAATCAATACAACACTTTTAATTTCCCCAATAATATAATATAACATATTTATCAAAACCCATATTATATCTATTCCATAATTCTAATCATTTAATTAATAAAATTCAATAACATTCTTTATTCCCACTAAAAAATCATATTATAATTCAATTTAAAAAATTAATGAAATTTTATTCAAAATAGTAATAATGAAAAATCATCAAAAATTAAAAATATTAAGGTAAAAAATCTAAAATTGTGCTCTTCACATATAATTAAAAAATTTACATGTATTATTTAAATTCAAACGTTATATTATATACAAATGGTTGACCTTTTTATTTCCATTCTCAAAACAAAAATGAAACATTTTACCATGAATGTTATACTTTTAACAAAATACATAGTATGCTATTATATATCTTTTTTATGTCAATATTTTAATTTAACAAACTTCTAAAGAGTGATAATTTAATCCATCCAAACATGATGAAATAAATCATTCAACTCATATCATAATTCTTATGCAATGTATCAAATTTTTATATTAAGAAATATAATATTAAATATACTAATATTTGATGTTTAAAAATGTACACAATTCTATTTTTAGAAGAATAAATGTTAAATAACATAAATAACTAGTTAAACACATTCAAATACTATTTAAATTAAAAACTAAAAAAACCCAATAATATCACATTAACTAGGTTAATGTGAAAAAAAATTAAAATTATGTCACTAAATTAAAAAAATGTTGTCAAACAAAATTTCAATGTCATTATTAGTGGAGGTGTCACGAAGAGCATGGTAAGGTTTCCTTATTTGAAAAATTTATTTTAGAACTATTTAGTTATTATATCATAACAACACCATATTTTTATATTCCAATTATCATAATTTCAATGTATTATCATCCATTGGTAAAATTATTATTGAGAAATTATTAATTCCCATTCATTAAGACATTTTTATAAGACATTACTTTTTGAAATATATTTATTCAAAACAAAAGTAATTTAATTTTGATTTTCTACTTTCCCATTTTAAAATATAATTGATCATTAAAAATATATATAATAAAATAGTTGAATTATAATATAATACATTCATTAAATCAATTAAATAACTAGTTTCCCCTTCATAAAACACATAAAATCATTATTCACAATGGCAGTTTTACAATACCTAACTGAGTGATGATGTTTAATTTTCACAGAAAACATTTATAGTCATTCTCCAAGAATATATTTTATTATTAAATATAATATTTACAATAAATTAATTACATATTTTTAATTATATAATGGAAATAAATTCATTACAATAATGATATTAAAAGAAAACAATCATTTTCATTTTAATCATTTAAAACAATATTAGGAATAATGACGTTTCGATTTGGAAACCCATTATTGAATATGTAAATTTATTGAACACTATTAACTATGGAATTAAATGAAAACTATAAACTTATACTTTATTATCTTATGGAACTATTTTATAGTGACCATGAATTATTTTCAACGTTCATTATTTTCATAAAACCTAACTAATTTCCATTTTTAAGTAGTTTTCAAATTATTAAAAGTGATAAAACATATCCATCATTAGAAAACAAATTTAAACAACCTCTTTGAAAAATTATATTGATATTAAACATTCATCAAGGGAATAAATATGTCAACATAATACAGTATTTATAAACCACACTTTTCTTATTTAGTTTCTAAATGAATTAGTAGAGTTGGACATAATATTATAATGGAAACAATAATAGTTTTTAAAAGAAACAAAATCAACCAAGAATCATAAATATACAAACAATAACATGGAATCTTTTTAATCGTAGATATACCACCCCTTTACACTAAAATTAGTTTTAATTGTATATTATCTTTCATTAAATCAATCCAACCATCTACCCAATGAAATAAAATACAATGAAATCAATATTAACACATATTAAATAATATTAACTCTAAAATCAAATATCTCATTGAACCCTCAAAAAAGAGATATAAAAAATTAAAGAAATTGAAGATCAAGAATGACCATATAGGGGAATATTGAAAGATGAAAGTGGTGGTGTTTATGAGGGTAAATAGAGGGTAGGGAAAGAGATTGGAATTTTATAGTGGGGTTTCAAAGGGGAGGGATATATGAGAGGATATGGTGAAGGGGGTGGGTGGAGATGAGGTGAAATATGTAGTTGTAGTGAGGTGAAATTGGTGGTGTAGAGGTGAAACATGTGGTAGTGAGGTGTAATAGACAGAAATGAGGAGAAATAGGTGGAGGGGAAGGTGATAGGGATTAGGCTCCAGGGATGGTGGCTTGGGGGATATATTTACGAGTAGAGGGGGGAGGGGTCTAGGAGTGAAGAGAAGTGTGTTTTTTTTAAAATAGTTTCAACTTTTAAAAGAATTGATGTTAAATATTAGAAGAAAAATTTAACGACAAATTCTGAAACCAACAATAATAAACCACTTCTATTACCTAGTTTTTTTGTACTCTCTCTAAAATTGTGGTCTTTGATAAATATGAAGGTTCACTTTAGCAGATTCGGTTGAATAGTTATTCCCTATGAGACCTCACCTATCACAAGAATAGAACTTCCACCACTAGGATTCCATGTTCCTCTCTGTTGTCCCTATTTCGTAGGACCATGCATATGATTATGGTCAAAATATGATCTCCTCCCATAAGATCCTTCTAACTATATCCTTCTAGCTATTATTGACTTCTCAGCTCTATGTAACCCACTACCATCTATAACTACCAATAGTCACCCTAATAACCATCCATTAGTCCCTAGTGCCCACTCCAAAACCCCTCAATATGAGGGAATGGGCTAGGGTACCATGTTTATAAGTATCTTTTAAGGAAGTACCTATTAATACATCCATTATTGGAATTAACCATCATGGATCAATTCAATTCATTCCCACATATGTCTTGTGAACCTTACGAGGTATACAAAAACTATAATCTTTTTCTGTTGCAACTCCAGAAACTACTAAAACTGAACGGAGAACAAGCAGGAGGGGTTGTGCTACATATTGGGAAACTTGTAAAAGTTGGTGAATTAAATTGTAGGCTCATCATGAAACTGGGCGAAAATAATACACCAGTTCTTATCATCCCAAAGGAAAATGATTTCTATCTATGAAACCATATGGTCCTTCGGTGTCAAGAAAATCTTGATGATATGGACCCCTGACTCTAGAAAATTATCATCTACCTATAGATTTTAATAATCATGGATCCTAATTGGAATCTGGTGTTTCAAATCACAGAGTGCACTAAGACTACATGCATCATCATCACACTCTTCTAGGTTGATCTATATCTCGATAGTTTGTGGTTCCCCTACCTTCCCAACAGGAGAAAGATGCTCAGAAGATGTACCATGAACTGAGGCTCCATATCTCACCATATCATTATCATGGAGCAGAATTCGTATCATATTTTTCATTAATTGTGAATGAATCCAAAAAATTTAATGAAGGTGTACCACAATAAGATGAGCATATATATATAACAAATTGGATATGAATCGATAAGGATAGTCAAAAACTCAATCCTATATGATTCATATAACACTAATCTATGAAAATAATTTCTCAAGGTATCATGTTGAAAAGAAGGTATTCAATCTCGTGGTGAATGGATATGTCTGTCACTCGTATTGTTACTATGTTCCCTATATTAAGAGATACACTCGAGATATTTTGACAATTTTTCCCTAATCCCGGCCAAATACTCATAAAAAGATTACTCCAAACCCTATCCCAAATATTGAACCACCACTAATACCAGTCTATTATGATATTAGCCTAACCGAGTCTTGATCCACAACTACACCAAGCTCATATCCTTAGTCCCTGGTGTTCCGACTAACGATGAATGACATATCAAAAAATTCAGGCATTTTACAAATGTATAAGTACCCACACACAAAACCAACTTCATGCATAATGAAATATGATTTAGAATAACAATATTCATTAAATATAATTTAAACCGAGAATTAAAATTCCCTAGGGTATACAATAGTAAGATAGAGCAATCTGGAAAGTAAAGGGGAAAATACATTCCCAACCTAAAAGATGTCCCAACATTACAAAACCGAAAAGTAAACCACCGAGAGATGCCAACTCATGTACTCCATGTTATGACTACTATATGAAGTGCCATGAACAAAATATACCTAATCTCCTCTAAATTAATTTCTAACTTATCTATTTTCTATATAAGAGACAACATGTGTGGTCAAAGCCTATACAAGGATGATTACAGACATACCATGAAAGATGCATCAAAAGCTGAGAGAGGAGTAGTAATAAATACTGTTGGAATGAAAATAAAGTAGAGTGTAAATAGTAGGTAGCCCAACCCAAACCAAGAGATTATTCTCATCAAAACACAATGGGATCATCATAGTGTGTGTGTATACTAATAATTATATCTTTTTAGCATATAACATGAGGGTAACCTTATCCAACCATGAGAATCTCAACATGAAGAGTATGAAGACTACCATGCATGTCTCTACAGCCCATGGAAATTGAGTAAAAATATCTAAAAACCAAGATACATACATACATACATACATATATATATATATTCTCAAACAAAAGATAAAATATGATAGAAATTAGATCTCTATATCACATCCCATCCCATGAAAAGAGTCCTCATTAATTCCACAAGTCCATCAATGATGCCCAGTTTCTCACACATCTATCTAGTATAAAATATTTAAGTCAAACTAAACCATACCACATTACCACACATTTGAGGGGCCACAATTTCTCAGTAGTTTACCCTTTCCATATTATAAAAGGTGAGATACACTCAATGGATAGATAGAGGACCCATAAAATATTCCAAAAGTATATTTACACTATAATAGTCGATAGAGGAAACATGAACATATTATCAAGAGGGTTCCATTTTAATAGCCATTGAGGGCCCATGCCCTACCTTTTAGGTGGGTTCTACACTAATGCAAGATATATGACCCATACCCTAACTAATAGAAGGGATACCCTCTAATTCTAGATAGAGGACTCATGCCCTACCCAATTGGAGGGTTCCACTATGATGTCAGAGGAAACATGCCTTGAATTCGTATGAGGGTTCATATAAGACGATAGAGGACCCATACCTTAACTCGACGATAGGGTTCCACTCTGATAATAGAGGACCCATGCCCTAATTCTGTACAATGTTTCCACTAGAACGCTGAGAGAGGACCCATTCCCGATACTGCTGGAGGGTTTAACACAAAAATATGTAGCTCCATTTCCTTGTCCATGTAGGAGGTTTCCACTCTTATAGGTAGATAGAGTACCCATGAATCCTGAAAAAAAATATTTCTTCAGTTTCTAATGATATATTACTCCTTCCCTCACTGCCTAGTACACTTCCACGATGATGGCTGATAGAGGACCCATTCCAATACCAATTGGATGGTTCCAATAAGATATCATATGGTGGTATTTCCAGATCACTTAAATCATAGATCATCTCCTAAATAATACCCCCTCTTGTAGAAAATGTCATCATATATAAAAATCCATAGTAGAGGCCACCATCATGTTCTATGTGGAGAAACACTCAAGATATTCTACACATGGACCAAAATATGAGTTCAATCTTAGGTTACAAGGGAAATTTGAGTTTCATAAAAATAAACATAGTGGTACATAATATAAAGGGACCCATGTGGAATGTAGTCCCACTCATTTGGATATAAATTTTCCTAGAAAACATATGGTTCCTATTCTATGTATAAGTACACTCTATACAGGTGGACTACATGGCATGTCCATGATACCATTGATTAGGTCATCTCTCTATTATTCAATGCACTACTATGTTCATAGAAGTGTATTTCCTCCTGGGGTCCTACCTATGTGATCCAAAAAATGGCTCTACCACCCAAAGAAATTGATACATGGATTGTAGGATGTCTACAAATTGTATCATCCTTATATTTTTCCGATACCTTATCTGCTACAACATTGGGTCTTCACATCTTGTGTTTATCAAACTATAGGGACTATAGTAAAATTTTTCATTGAAATATACATCCCTTATCCACGTGAGTGGTCAGATCGGAACTCATTATATTCTAGATTACTTTCTTCCTAAAAATAAAATATCATTCTTTGTCCAATGAATTTTAGCCCTCTAGTGGCCAGAATTTGAAACTAGTTTGTTCATGTGATATTTTTTACACGCTGCAACTCCTCTACTCAATGTAATTACCTCCATTGACCATTATTCTGAAACCCATGAGAATAAATACATGTTATTAAATGATTCAACCATATGTCACTCATTTCAAAACACTTGATTGCCTATGAAACTATTGCAGATTTGGGGATCATATCGAGCTCAGTCCCACCTGGAAAAGTTGAATCCTGATGTCAGGGTCCAATAATGATGAATGTGAAGTAATTTTGGGAGAAAAGGAATAATAAATGTTTTTAAATGATCATTTCCAAAAGTTTTTAACCAATAATAATGAATGGGGATATCTGGGATTAAAAAAATGAATAGTCAATGTCAATCACTTCACAGGTGTACACATGGTTTAACAGTTGGTATAGATCATGAATGGGATGATACTACTAATGAATTTAATCAAAAAGGGTTTTATCCACAATTTGAAAACTCTTGAATAGAGATTAAATTGTTAATTTTAAAATAAAGATATTTCTAATGAATGGAAGAATTAATTTTTTTCACTAAGCATGGATCTTCTCGGATCCAATGATTCGTTGTCACCAAATACCGATTTTCCAACTAAAAGATGAACCAGAAGCTCTCAATTCTCTAAATGTTTAGATGATAAACCATGGTGATTTTTTGTTATTATGTACTTATATAAGATTATAATAGTTTATTTTAATTAAAATTAATAAACATAATTATCTATTATGACTATACACTCCCACCTAAGGTCTCCATATTCGAATGCCACATGTCAGCTACTTATAGGGCATTCCTATGGTAAACAATGTGTTCCTAGACTCAACCGTGGCCCATGATTTTTTATTCATACTTCATCATTAGAGTTATCCCATTTTATTTAATAAATTGTGACCGTGTGGTATAAAATATATTTAATATGTTTATAAAATTTATTTCCAACATATCAGGCATAAGAATTTCACAAATCAAAGGGCATGGGTCTGGAAATATATATAAAAATAATTCAATGTATTATAAGAATAAAACTACTTATCTGTATTTCTCTTGAATATTCATCAGAAAAAGTGATGAACATAATAAAATATTTACTTTAATAATACATTATAGATTAATTTATTATAATGCTAGTGTTTTATATGAAAACATATTAATTATAGATCATTTTTTCAAATAAATGGACGATTTCCCTTCTATAAATTTCTTTGTGTTGGATTTCTTTGAAATATATGATTTCAATTTTATTAAATTTATTAATATATATCATTAAAATTATGAAATTAAAATTAAAATAGGAATTATAAATATTTTTATAAAGTGTTAAATAGATTTTAAAATTAATGGTTTCTATGTCGCTATTTTCTATAAAAATATTTCACCATAAGGAATAATTGGGTGTCTATTATTAGTTAATTGGAGAATTATTTTATTTTTCTGGGGAAATAGATTGAAATATTTTATTAAAATATCATTTAAAAGGTATTTTCAATGGTTTTAAATGTTTTAATTCAATATTAATCAAACAATTTTGTTATATTTATAGAATTTAAAAAAAAATTACCAAGGATGTGTGGTTAAGTTTTAAATTTATAATATAAAGTTTATTCTAAAATATTAGAGGTCATTTTAAATAAATAAAACTTATTGTATTAGTTATTTACTTAAAATTTCATTTATGGATCATTTATTTTCAATGTTTTCGTATTTAGTTTTATTTTAAGTTTGTTTCTTTATGAATCAATTATGTGATCTCCCATTTTTTATTTTAGAAACTAATAGTGTGTTAATGTACCAAACTATAATGAAAGTGTTATAGAATAAAAAGAAATATTTTATAATTACATATATACATTATTCATTAAAAACATTTAAAAACATTAAATTGAATTATTTCACTAAGTAAGAAATTTGAAATGAAATAAAAATTTTCTATTATATATTCCTTAATATTTTTCATGTTATTTAGAAATTTATATGCTACCTAACATTAATGATTAAATTTTGATTTTCTTACAGAAGACTATATGTTACACACATGGCTATTAGTGGATCGTATATAAATTTTAGTGAACCTTTTTCACCTTTATATAATCTAATATCTTACCGTGATGAAAAGGATTTTCTTCGGTAATATTTAAACTTTTATTAATTTGAAAACATGTAAATGTAATATTTTATTTTAAATTAATTATTAATTATTTTAATTTTATAAACATTCTTTAATATATTTACACACACACACAAATATATATATATATATATATCTAAATAATGTGAAAAAATTAACATACTAGCATAATTATACTTTTTATGTAATTGTTAATTTACAACATAAAATAAATTTGAATTTTTAGATGATGAAGAATTTTTATCATTTTCTAAATGTTTAATTGGTTGTCATATTTGGAATTTAAAATTTGATTTCCAAATCTTCTGGTTCTTTTGAAAAAAAACTGATTTTATAAACAATTTCCCTTCTTGGAATTTTTAAAAAATTAATTCTTTTAATAGAATATTTACATAATATGGGTAGATGTTTTTGAAGTTCTCAGTGAAGATAGAGGATTGATATGAGTGGGACCTTCATGGGTCGTCAATTGCTATTAATTGAGTTTTTTTTGGCAGAATGGGAATCTTCAAGAGAGAACATGGGAGCACAAGGCGCAAATACGTGCTTAGTACCCCCATTTGTTCCCCTAGTTTTTTTATAGCTTACAGGGATGAAAATTAGTAAGGTGGGAAGGATTTAAAGCCCTATAAATTCCATATTTTTTTAAATTTTATGAGATCATTACAAGTCTTCGAAAATTGACAGTGCTTGATTCCAAGGCCCGGTGTGCTCAGAACAGAATTTTAAACATTTTTTAATGTACGTTCCGTAAACGCGTGGGTGGCATTTTCTATCTTTTGAACTGGTGCATGAATTAAAAATATGAGGGAACCATTAAATCTACAGGGCTGAGATTATCTTAGAGGGGGATTAAATTTTACCACAGAATGTCAGGTGAAGAATTTAGTTTTTGAGACTTTTAAAAAAATAATAAAATATCATAAAATTGTTATTTTATTTCCCTACCTCCTATTGAGTTGCAGTTGTGGGACCGATGGGTTATAAATCTATTTAATCGATTGAATCATTGGATTATAACCACACCATTAAGATATTTATAGGTTTATTCATTTATTAACCTCATTAATATCTAATTACATTAACCTCCTTTACCCCCTCTATTTAATTGATGCTTTGGTTGGGGTTTTTGACATGGATGTGTGGAACATTTGGCGAAGTACAATGAAATATTCCACCGATTAAGAAAAAAAGCATGGACGGAAATTATCTAGGATTGATGAACATCGGTGGATTCATCAAGAATGAATACTTTTTCTAAAACAGTGATGTCACCACCAATTATGAGGTAGGGGTTCTAACTAAAACCCAAAAATTCTCACAATTCTTTTCTTTGTTCATGAATTTTCAGGAAGTTGTTACAGGAGCTTGAATGGGTTAAATTTTATCTGTCTGATATGTTTATTTACAGCCCTCCTCATAAGATGCTAACGTGGAGGGAATGGGCCCAACGAACAAGCCTCAGACCCCCCACAGCCTTCATTTTCATTGCGTTCCTTGGGGGTGGATTTCTAAACTCAATGGAACCTTGAATCCGGGAGGAACTTAGCAAAGAAGGCATATCGGGAGGCCGGTTGGTGATTTAGTAAGGTAAAACAGACCACTAGAGCTCACCTGGTGGCCCGTGTAAGTCCCACCAGTGGGGCACCAGGGCGGCAGAGGCCGGTGGATGTCAGCTGCAAAAGAGGGCAGCGTCGATGGGTGCCACAGTGGACCAGTAGGTGGGCCGGTTCCTAGCTGGCCGCATTGTTAGAGGGTGGCGTGCCGTCACATACCACAAATGGAGGTTTCATATTCGATGTCATGGTGGAGGGGGACCTTCACTTTTTAGGTAATGTGTACAGTGAGGTAGTGCCATATGGTGCTGCTGGTTGAAGATCTAAATGACTCTTTGAGCCATTCAGGAAGGAGTGTTAGCATGACCCCTCATCTAGTTCACATCGAGCCAGTAGGCCATGCCGGTCTGCTCCCCCCATGGTCCGAGCCTTCCATGACCATGCCCAGCCAATTCTGGTCGATCTGGTACACAGCCCAGCTGGTTCGGTCGAGGTCTTGTCGGCCCATGATGAGTGGGTTCGACTGGACCCAAAACCTCTTCGGCCCAAGTATTCTTAAAATCACTTATATTACAAACCAGTTGTCTCTTAGACGAGCCATCTCTGGTGTTGAAATTACTAGGATGATATGATCCATTTGAGATCCCTCAAATGTGTTTTGGAGAAAGATGGAGTATGGCCAGGTTGGATCGTACCCTAATCCAACCATGCCCTCGCCGGTAAAAAGCCTATAACTCTCAGACCGGTCGTCTGATTTATGTGTCACCTATTGAATCGGAATACTTAGGGAATGATCGATCATTAGGATACTTCTTCATGGTACTTTGTTCTGGTTGAAGTAAAACCGATGGATTGAGGATTTGATCCTCCTGGAATCAAGTGTACTATATACGCGAACCCAGTAGCTGGCTGAGATGTGAAGAATGAATAATGATCCCGTATGGATAAACACCTAGAGATCTTGTGTGGATCAACATCTAACAATAATGTGTGTATTAGAACATAGAGATCTTGTGTGGAACAACAACTAGTGATCTTGTGTGCATCAGCACCTAACTATCCTATCTTGTTCGACACCTACAGATCCTGTGAGGATCCTCACTAAGGGATCCTGGGTGGATTATCTGCATAACCCTTGAAAAAATTAGATGATCTTGCTTTATAAATTATCATATGTATTTCTGTACTTATGTTGTACCTGGTTTTGATATGAGTATTTTCTTGTGATTTTTGATTGAGATCATACTTTGTGTTTTTCATTGTGGAATTCAGAGAGACCTTTGGGGGGTCTTGGGGTCCCTACTAGGTATTTTTATACTCACCACTGCACAGGCTTCACCCGCACCATGTTGTGTCTTTTTCAGATGATGGGTAGCCTTGACTGAGACTCCGGGAGCGAGGACCTAATAGTGTACAGTAGTGATGGTTAACATGGAGAGCTGCAGAGACGGATTGTAACAACCCTTTAGGTAGGGTCCTTGGTGGACATTCTCAGGAGAAGTTTTCTATTTTCTTTTGTATTTGTATTTTTTTAGTGGAGCTTGTATTCTATACCCTTTACTTTTATTGCACAATTTTACTACTGCAGTTTTACATTTTTGTTGCATCTTTGTTGTGTGGTAGTAATTTGTGTTCATACATGTTTATAGGTAACTCCTTCCCTTTTTATGGATACTTCTTTCTGGAGCTACTCACCAACCCCAAGCCTATGGAAGGCGGTCTTGGGGTAATCACGACACAAGCCCTGGGGGACGGGTCGTGACCTACACATATCAAAATCTTTTTGGGTCGGCATACTTCCCATCTCATGGTGATGAATAAATGATAATCGTTCATATATCAAATTCAACAATCTAGTCCTCTCTTTTGAATCATCTTCAATTTTAGATTTTGTTTCCTCTATTTTATAAAACCAAAAATAATAGTTTTTTTGAAAATCATATATGGTTATATGGGTGATAACTTCTTCATGGCTCAACCAAGGTCTAACAACCCAATTATTACACGGGTAGTGTATGTGGCCTCTATATGAATAATTTTCAAATTAAAAATATAAAATGATCATTTTTTGAAAATCACTTGATATCCAATCAGTTTCATTCATTTAACTTCTACCCATTCTTTAAAAAAAATCAAAAAATCGTTTCATGAAATTAATTCAATAATATTAACGTTCATTTTAAAAAAATTATGTAAATTATTATTGTTCACTTTATTGATAAATGATATTCTTTAAAGGTATTTTTATTTAAAAGGTATCCATCTTGGTGTCATGAAATAGAAACATGTAGGTGATCAATGAAAATGTTATAAATCTAGAATAATATATTATTGAAGTTTTGACATAGTTCATGGTATCCCCCAATGTGTTATGTTTACCTAACTCTATCACATGATTATATATTCAAGTTATTCCCCACTTTAGGTTGAGAACATCATTCCAACTTTATGGGAATATAAAATGTTCTCACTTAGGATGAAAAAAGTGTACTTCCTCAAACGCTTCAAAAGATTCAAAATTGTGGGTTCATATAGTTGGAAATATCATGGTAAAAAATATCCAATATCAGGTAGGTGTATACATCTACTTATTCATCTAAAATATTAACAATTTTCTAAGCCTTTGGAAGTATGAAATTAATCATAGACAATTTTTTTATTACCAATTCACTTATTTTAACGTATCATTGAGTAACTGATATCATTGTTCAAAGATGGATTGATTCCATATCAAGTGGGTTGTGTAGACTTGGACATGAAATATAACGAAGTACCTCGCACATGTCATATCTCCGAATTGCATCCCATAGGTCACTTCACTAACACACCTCACACAAGTCACTTAACCCATGTTACTCGCACATATCACATCAGCCAAATTCCTTTTGAAACTCACATACCAGTATGTAATCAATTATTTTTATTCATATATAGAGGATTAATTTATTATTTAGAAGAATAATGGATTTATTTCACCCAAAGATTACTGAAAAGTGAAACAATAGGTGGGGCCGTCAGTTAGACATCACAATTTATATCCATTATAGTGACCCAGGTGTCAAAAATACACAGATAAACATAAAAATTAAAAATTAAAAAACATATACAGGAGAGGTAATATTGTAATAATTAATCCAAATCAAGGGAACTAACGATAATTTTCAATGATTGGTGACCAATAAAAACACAAATTATATCTGTCAAGACAGCCCCAAAAGGCCAAGTGGTATTAATACATTAAAAATTATTTTCTTATAGGAAAATTTGCGACATTTTTATTGCATATGTGCATCATTATATAGGAATAAATAAAATGGTATTAGTAAAAAATTTATTTTAAATTAATATTTTAAAACCAAATCATTACATAAATATTTCAATAAGTTATTTTTGAAACTCACATTGCAAAAAAAATTAGTTTCAAAGCTAAAATTTCTAAAATTATGAATTTTGACATGACCAATGAGAGAAAATATAATACCCCTAAAACACTACTATATTTCGACATTTCTAAAAAAATTAGTGGTTGTCGCATTGATTCAAGAAGAGATATTCATTTTCTATGTGTAGGATAAAGTATATGGGACTTTCCAATTAAATATCCAAGAACAACCAAAAACTCAAAATGATAATAGATTTCATGGGATTAGGAAATAAAAAAATGTAGTGTATTAAAATCCAAAATTAATACAAGACTAATATCTTAGTCAAAATCACCAATTTGATGTGGGTGAAACCGATCATTTAAACTGGGATGGATCGTTCAAAGAGGAGTTGTCACTGGATGGGAAGAGCACACCGCTCTGGTAGGGAAAAATGAATTGAATTTGGAAGTGGAGTGGGGCATGGATGTATTTTAGGAAAAACTATCCCAAAAGCTTGTAAAACCTGTTGGGACATTTAATATTTCCCACGAGTAAGAAAAAAGTAGGAAAAATGATTTTAGACCACTATACCCTAATTTTTTTTCTAAACAATTAGGAAGAAATAATATAAATCACTACATCTTTATGGTTTTAGAATGCCATTTAGGAAATATATCTATCATAACAGTCTAGACAAACTGTTTCGATACGAGTATTGGTTAAAATTGGTTTCCAGAAGTGAGAACACTTGATATTTCATTGAATAAATCATTGTTATAAATGTTGGAATACACACATGGAAAATCAAATATAGAAAGTAAAGGAGATATCATAATGTCTTGAGGATTGTCTAATATGAATTTATGGGTAGAAAATTTTTTATCAAGGATATGATTATAGGTTTGAATGATGATGAAGATTATATTGAGGAAATGGAAATAATAGTTGAAGATGGAAAAAATGATTATCCAACATTACCAGAGAAGTTAATAAGTTATGAAAGTACTCTATTGTATGATTTTTTACCTAAATATATAATATAATCAATTTTATTGATGTTGAATATTTTAAAATCTGGAAACTGATGAAGTGAAACTAATTTTACTGAACTAATTTCTCTCTTCAATGGCATGTTCTATAAGATCTGGAGCTACCTTGACAAACATATTATGCTAAATTAATATTATTCCTGATGGGTATTTTCTAGGAATTAATATATATCCCTTCCAAATTATTATATATTACTTCATAAGGACTAGAGATCACTTAATAAATTCCAGAATTATTGTTCTTCTAGATACAAAAAAAGTTGTATTTGGTCCTAAAAAACATGTATGGTAATTTACAATTATTCAATGTTTTTTGAGGCTATATGGAACTGGGGAGACTACATGGAAATTGACGTTTCCCACGAATACATGAAATAAATATGGGAAATGTTTTCACCAAGTAGACACTCCATAGAGAAAGACAATTGATCATGTGTATCCTAAATTTTGATATGAGCCGAGAAACCTTCATCATGTTCTATTTATAAAAGGAGTGAATCATTTAGATTTTCAATGAAGCACTCACAGTACTTGAATGGATATGTTGGAAAATTATAACCTTTCCATGGGGTTATGTAGGGAAAAAATATTATGTTATTTATGATTATATCATGACCAAAAGATCTGATTAATGATATTAATGATTATTTGAATCCAGTTGTCAATGATTTGAAATTATTATGGGATTCAGATGTTATGTCGTACAATGCATAAAAAATGAAGATTTCACATTGACATCCATATTGTATGTGATGATAAATGATATTCTTTTTTATGGTAAATTTTTAGGTTATAAAATTGAAGGAACTCAAGAGTGTCATAATTTTTAACAATGTACAAAGTTAACAAACTTGAAATATTCATCGAATACTGTGTTTCTAGTAAATTATAGGGTTATACCTTAGTGAGATATGTACCTATATTAGATTATACCATTTAATGGGAGTACAAAAAAACCTACGACACTATCTCCACTAATAGTTGATCAACTATTTGAGAACGCAGAGTATATGGACACATATTTCGGTAAAACTATTTCGAAAAACCATATGAAAATAATTTTGAAAAAATAGATCCGTTTTCTTGAATTATGATATTATAATTTTCTATAAATTTGGAATTCTTTTTATGTTAATAATTATAAAATAATATTTATGTGATATTTCTATTGCAAAGTTACTAAATTCACCCAGAAAAAATGTAAATAATTTCATCATGGATGGGCATGATTGACATGGGAATATGGGAAGAGATAGTTCCAGTAAAGGGTAAAGAAAATTATTTTCTTCCTCTAACTACTTGCAATATTATCGGGTATGAGGGACATCATTTTTTCAACTTCATTAATGATGTATAGGTTCCACAGGGGTATTCATAAAATATGAAAAATATCATGTGAATGATTGATTTAATGTTAAATGTTGTTATCTCACATGACTATCATGTTTTGATGTATGATCTAATTCACATAGATATATGTTGCATTTTTTCAAGAATTTTCCCCATACATTAACCATGCTCTATTCTATTATTCAGAGATATATATAGAAACATTATAGACCTAAAAGAACTGACATCTATGTTAATGGATATTTCTATCATATTGCATAAATTATAAATGTTTTTCATGTTGGGTTTATTTAATATGAGGGTTCGCATTGTGATTGAGATTTGGAAAATTGTTATTATATATTATTGATGGATGTACCCAATTTAATGATATATTAATATTTTTATTGGGTTTTGAAAACCTGAAGTCGACCAGAGTATTATATTGTGAGGAGATATATTGTTGAGAAATTCTTTGAATTATATATCTCTTAACTATCATGTGTGGAAAACATTAGATTACTAAAATCTCATAAATCAAGGAAATTTTTTGGTGAATTAATTTCTTCAATAGATGTTGTTACAATCTGTAATACAGATGGGTATTAGGACCACCAATATGTTTTTCATATTAGTCTAAAGATTACACCTTATATGAAAACCCAGAATGAAATTTTTAAAAATTTGAATCCATTAAAGGATGAAATATGGATATAAAATACACATAATAAAAACTTAATAGGGTGGGTTTGAGAATATATTTTTAAATATTTAGAAAAAAATAAGATACAATAGCATAAAGACTTCGATGGATAACCAGAGGACCATGTGTGTATGTATTTCAATATAATTCTTATGTAATTAGGGGTTATAAATTCTATAAAAATGAATATTATGAAGGAAATATCACGTAAAAGAGTGGAGTTTCACTTATGGATGAAGTGATGAATGTATCGATACTAAGAACAAAAATCATTTTTTTGTGAAATTGTGAGACTTTGGCATCATCAAAAAAATATGGGAGTTGGATTATACAATATTCCTAGGGCCTATTTTTCTAGGAAAGTGAACTGATAATTGGATTTTAGTTAAAATAGAAGAATTTGGATTTGTAAAAGTGTATTTTAGTATGGTGGGTCGAATGATGAAGTCATCATAATGGAGTCATGGGCAATATTGTTTTTGTTCTAGATCCTATAAATCAAAAAAAATTATTTGTTTTGTTATAAACCAAACCCGCTGAATGTTCATATATAATTCCCCATAGGATGGCCCTTTTATTGGGACACCATAATAGTTTCACAGTTTTCCTAATGTAGAGGGGACATTGGATGTTATATGAGACGATAATAAAGGGATTTAGATACTCAATTGAGAGATAAAATCTATTCATCCTTTTGAAAAAATAGAATTAAATAGTCAGATAATTTTTTTTAATAAAAATATTGTTAACCCATGTTATTATATGTTAACTACTTTAATTATGAAACCAAATTTTAATGTTGAACCACTTCTGTGGAAAAAGGATACTAAATATGCAGGTTCCCATTGTCTAATGGAACAGTAGGTTTCTCAATGGGTTGTTTCTCTAAGTTCTAAGTATCAATGTCATTCTACATATACCAAGGTTTCTAATCCAAAGGGACAACATATTGATGATGTTGAACTGAAGGAATTGGTATGTGGTGAAGAAATTATGTCCCAATAGAAAATATAATTTAGAATGATTGTGTTATCAAATATTATTCGGGGAAAAGAAACGGAATAAAATTCAAGGATGGAATAATGAGGTGAGGAATCCTAATAACCCCAAAATGGCCATTTTTAATAGTTTCCGTAGGCTCATCACTCAGCAGTGGGTGATGAATAATGTATATTCATGGGAACAGGTTGTTCCCACACTTAAGAAACATATTTTGGGAGTTATTAAGGTAACATTATGATATACATTCATTATTTTACTAAAATATTGTAATTAAATATAAACTTGTGCTTCATTATTCCTTACAAAGTGAATTTTTTGTTGATTAAATTCTAAATAAATTTTTATTAATTATTATTATAAATACTGACATTGGTTTTTCACAATTATATGAAAATTCCATCTCAATGATACTCAGAGGAAAATAACCATCACTCATCACATATGTTTTCGCATATGATAATCTAAGAAGTATTGGATGTGTTTATTAGCTGATGAGAGGAGATTTCATTTTCGATAAGTTGGTTGGGAAGATATTTTTAAAAAATATGTTTATTAATCACCTTGATTACCACTTTTTAATTTTTGAAATATAATATTAGTGTACAAAATAAAAAATGAGAAGAAAACCCAATTTACCCCTTTTGTAAAGCAAGGATGATGTTCACATTACATGAAATACAATTGGTGTATATTTTAAATACATAATAATACATCTATGTTACATAAAATGACAACCTAGTTAAATTAATCTAATTATATGTAAATAGATGAATCCCAATCCAAATCCACTTCCATCTCATTTCATGTTCTACAGAAGGAGGCATGTGTATCTGAATACGAGATACTGATATATGAAAACCCACGAGATGTGTCAGAATAATGTGTATGTACGGAATAAAAAAATTTACCTTAAAAAGATATTAAAAAATTATTTCTTATTTTCTTATATTATATATCTAATATTGACATAGGAATCATTAACAACTATGTTAGATTGACACATACTATCAGTGGAATTGAAATGGATAGAAAAGGATGGTCGTGTCAGAGGAGTAGGTTTCAGGGTAAAACCCCAAAAATATGTTGATAAAATAAAAGAATATGGGGATAAAGATAAATTAATGGAATAAACATTAATATGATTAGATTCTGTTGATGAAAAATTCTATTAATAGTCTGATTTGTTAAAAATGGTTTTTGGGGTAAGAAAATAAAATAAACAACTCAGGAAGAATCAATGTGTGAAAATCCCCCCAACCACCACTAGCTTTGAGGTGAAAAATTACACTCAAAGATATTTCTAAGTTAATCTAATCAATATTCTAGTAATTGATTCATTCAAATTCGAATCAGACCGAAATTGATTTCATTCTTGAACTAATATTCTACCGGTTCAAAATGAATGTAATTTATATCTATCAACACCTATGAATCGCATTGTTGTGAGGGATATCATGTTCAATATCAAAGAGTACATGATAAACAATAGATAAATTCCAATATGACTTATGATAGTGCGGATTATCATAGCTCATGACTTGATAATGATCTACTTGGTCCACTTGATGACACGTATATTTATTAGCTCGATAAAGATTTTGGAATATTCATTGGAAGGTTGTAAAATATTGTAAAAACATGTCGACAAAGAAAATACTCATTGATAATTTATTTTTCATGATATAAAATTAACAATTATTGAAAAAAGTATGAACCAATAAATTTTTTCATAGATGAACAAAGGCAAAGGGTTGAAAGGAATGGCGGAATCAACACAATCAAAAGGATCAACCAACTTATTGAAAAGATATTCAAAAATGTCCTTTACCATATCTATTGAATATCCACATTTACTAACATTGAAGGTATAATAAGAAACAAGTTTAAAACATTTTAGTAATTTCACAGTTCATTTTGAAGAAAAAATATACAAAGGGTCCATTTCCTACTTTGTATATCTTAATAATGTAATTGGAATTCTCAAGTATGAATGGATAGGTGTCTCTGTTCAAAATTTATATATGATTTTTTTTCAAAATTATTTTTCCAAATAGTTTATCTAATATATTAATTATATTTAAATAGAGTTCATATATTTTATAGGGGTCAATATAAATAATATTTGAAATAAAACACCTATGATCATAAATATGGACTCATTAGTCCTCATATCATTTCTATAGACCAAAACAAAATAGAATCGACTAAAAATGATAAAATAGTGAATAACCGGCCAAATCCATTAAAAGAAAACTTTAAAATTACATATTCTTCTTATTACCAATGATATAGGGCTAAAACTCAACAATTTAATCATATAAAATATATTATCATTCCTTTTAATACCAATTCCTTTTTGTTTTTAGGTAGTATCGGGTACTCATTTTAGTCAATTTTTATACTCTAAATAATTATTTTTTGGGAACAATATATTGATACCCAACAAACTAACCACAAGTGATGAATTTTTCAAATTTTTAACTCACTACATCAAAGATTTTAGAACTAAAATTCATGCTATATATATTATATTATATTTTAGTGAGAATTATTTTATGATTGGGAGGTTTTCAAAAATCATGAAAATCATGGAATGTTGATAGTTCAAGCATAGAAGGAGCCTATAGATTTATAAAAGTGGACATGTATCAAGGTATATATAATAATATTTTACTATCAACAGACAAAAAAAACAAATAACTTATATTTCTCAATGATTGTGAAGATTCTGAAAGAAACCAATGGAAAGGATTATAGTTATTATGATTAAAAATTTAGGGGAGATATCATATACCAATAACAAACTATCATCCCCGAAGAGGTATTTTAGAATATAATTACTATTTTATTAAAAATATTTATTAATACTTTGTGTATTTATATTCACCTAGGAATACCATGACTTTTCAAAGTACTCATATTCACAAGGTGAAATAGATTTTTTTAGAAATGATTGGGAAACAGACCTAATGTTAGAATGTATACATATATTAAGAATATATGACTTCTTACTACTTATTTAGTTTATTTTCTCATCATTTTTATACTTTTTAGTTAATTTCCATATCATTTCTATATAATATTTACTTTTTAAATTTTAAAAAGATAACGAGGAAATGAATTATTCACTAAGGATGATTCTCTCCTTTACAATGATCAGGAACTAAATCCGATACATGGTGTACCTGATATAAATAAAATAGTATGGTTTTAGTTTAGAATTGAAATTTTAATAATGTATTGTTTCATATTAATATTTAATTTATTTATTTATAATATTAATAACATTAGAAAATTTATTATTAAGATGGATTCATTTTCATGATTTACAAGGATTTGTTAAAAAATTATCATTTACATGAGAGTTTGGACTTCATGGCTATAACTGAAAGAATGAAAACCAAGAAATCATTCAATAATATATACAACCATCATGAAAAGTTGAATTCGTAATACCTAATAAATTTACTCATCATATTGTAAAATGTTTTTAAGGTAATTTATATATAAATTTTATCTAATACTTATTTGTTTTCTTTTAAAAAACTTTTGGGAAGTCATACTTTTAATTCAATTAACTAAAATACACCATAAAAAATTAACATGTTCATTTATATTGGAAAATGATACCCAATGTTTCACGAAATGTGCATGTATTTGGGATCATGGGGTTTTTTATCCCTCAAAATGGAACATGTTCCCCCTTCTCTATATTTTTTAGACAGTTGAAAGAAAAAAACATATCACATACTCAATTAGACACTCCTTAATGTGATACAGAGTATTCTCAGTATGACTTGCACTATATTTTTTTAGTTTATAATTTATATTTTATAATAGAAAAATCACATACTAAAAAGGAATAAAACGTGTAATGATTTTTTAATAATTTTGGAAATCAACCCATAAGTCAATTTTGACATTTAGGAATCTGTTTCACCATAATCTTATGTACGGTGTGGTCGGTTTGATTAAAATTGTATCTTTTAATTAAAAATAAAATTTTATTTTAGAAAATAGAACAAGTTAAATACATAAAACTAATAAAAACACATTTATATTGTTTTTATACATTAGTAAATTGAAAACACATTTATATTGTTTTTATACATTAGTAAATTGATAAATAAATAATTTTTGAAGTGTAAGAATAAACTATACATCAATATGACACCCAGTATGATCAATATAACTAAAAATGTGTATTTTTATTTAGAATTGACATTAATTTAGAAATATTAACAAATCAGATACGTAAAAATAGTCAAAAACATTAAAATTGTTTTTATAATTTAGGTTGATTATCTATTATTCATTTTTTATGTATTGGAAGTAGCCTCACCACAATACGATTTGTGGTGTGACTGGTATGACTGAATGTTTCCATTGTCAGTTTAATGATTACATTTGAGTTCTAAATGGTTTTCACTCAATGAATAGAACGTATTCATGATCTGATTATCTTGGTAAATTTTTACAATGATTTATAATTCATTTAGGATTTTACGAATCATTTTCGCATCTGTTTTACCATGATGTGAGTATTATGACTCAAAGTGCATGTTTTTAGTTTGAAATGAATATTTCAAAAAAATGAACATTATCAAAATAAATAAATAACATTTATATTGTTTTGAAAATTTAGGAAAAAACACTTTAACTCATTTTTGACATGTAGAAATCTGGTGAAAATCAATATGATGCACTTTGTAGTTGATATGACTCCAACAATGTATTATTATTTACAACAAACATTTATTTTAGTAAAAACAACAAGTGACATTCTAAAATCTCATAAAACACATTTTGACTGTTTTAATACTTTAGGAAAATGATCCATATGTCAATTTTGATATGTACTAATTATCCTAAACTCAATCATATGCATGATGTAACTATTATAACTCAATGAATCTCTGTTTATTTAAAATTGACATTAATTTTAGTAAAATGAGCAAGTAGCATACATAAAATTAAGAAAACACATTCATATTTTTTGGTACTTTAGTAAAAGAATACATAATTTAATTTCCACATGTAGGAATCAACCAAAGGTCAACATAATTTTTTAATGGATATTTCTCTAATTTTGGATTTTTATTTAAAATTTACATTAACATTATTACATATAACTATTGAAATATTAAAAACAAAAAAATGAATTTATATTGTTTTTTTTAATGAAAAAAATTATCCACAATTCATTATTTACATTTAGTAATCAACCATACCAAATCAATAAATAGTGTGACCATTATAACACAAATTTGACGTTATCTATTTAAAATAGACATTTTAGTTCAAAATGTGTGTCACTCACTAAAAAACGATAATATAATTATACTAATAATTTTATTAAATCATTCAAAAATATTTTTTTATGTGTAGGATGTAGTCTCACATAAATCCTACACATGTTGTATCTGGTATAACTCAACGTGTGTGTCTCTAATTTGAAATGACTTCTTAGTTAAAACACAAGTAAAATACTCAGAACTGCGAAAATGAGTACATATTTATTAACACTTTATTAAAATTATCTATAATAAATTTTTTATGAATTCGAATTAGACTCACCTAAATTTTAGGCATGGTGCAACTAATATGGCTCCAAGTGTCTTTTTATTCAAAATCGACATTAATTTTAGCAAAAATAATAGGTTACATACTAAAATATGATAAAACAAATTTTTATTGTTTTGATACATTAAGAAAATGATCAATAAGTCATTTTTGACATGTCAGAATCCACCAAACATTAATATGATTCATGTTGTGATCTATATGAGTCAATTTATATGTTAACAGTATAAAATATACATTCTAGTTCCAAAAATTTTATCACAAATTGAAAACCATGAAAAATAGCCAATATTGTCTTATAATTTTATAAATATATTCATACATCCTTTTGATGTGTAAGAATATGTATCACATAAAACCAAAAAAGTATGTGACTGGTATGAATCAATGTGAATGTTCCTAATTTGAAATGACATCTTAGATACAAAAAAATCATACTCAAAATTGAAAATGCATTTTCATATTTTTAATAACTTTGAAAAATGATCCAAAAGACATTTTTGAGGTTTTGTAATTAGACTCACCTTAATTTGTGGAATAGTGTGACCAATATGACTCATACAGTGTTTTTTTATTTAAAATTGACAATAAATTTTGTAAAAACTACAAATTACACACTCAAAACTGAAAAACACTTATGTAAAGACTCGACTGTAGTTACATTGGGACGGTGCATTATTATATTACATTGGAATAATTACAAGAATTTTTTATCCCAAAGGAATGAATAGTTCAATAGATTTATAAATATGGAAACATATATAATTTCAATATTACTACTTTAAATGAAATAAAACATATGTGTTTTATTGAGAACGTCCACAACGATAAGTTTATCACAGCATGCAATTTAGAATAAAAATAATAATGTCCAGAGAAAATTAAACATAAGAAATGGGTGAGATAAAAGGCTCAATAAGGGTAATAAATATTGTGGATGTTATCCTAAAAATAAACATAAGTCATGATGAATAATTTAAAACACATACCTCTAAAAATAATAAACATTAACACATTATAGAAGAAATATGAGCAGAGTAAATATTGACAGAATAAAACATAATCATGGGTATTGTACTAGTCAAATAACCTCATGAACATTGAATTTGTAGCTTAATAATGGGGAAATTAATATAATAGATATTCTGAAACCAATTTTCAAGGACTCTACCATGAAATCTGAAAATTATCCAGGGCTCGACCAAAACAATATTTAAAAATGGTTTGGGCCTCCACCAAGTTCATATCTATTTCTCTCATTAGACCTACCAATACATTGAGTGGATATATCAGGTCCCAACCATCACATAATAATTCAAATCAGTTCCTCATATTAATGGGGATAAGCATAAACATTAAATACATTCATATTGAAAATAACATATGAAACACAAATAATTTTCCGTAAACATTAATTATAAACCCTAACCATTCAGAGTAAAATGGTGAATGGTATTAAGATAGAAAATACACAGTCAAGCTAATAATAAATAATTAAATTTTATATGGTAGATGATATCATAAATATTAATCCAAAAAATACATAATAATTAATGGGATTTTTGAAATAGATGAAGATACTCTTATGAAATCATTGAGTTGTTCTTGAGATAAATACTCTTTTACCTTGAAAAGAAGAGTTCTTTTGGAAAAATATTAGTGTAAAACTATAATTTAATTAATATGGTATTTTAATAATAAAATATTCAATTTTATACAAATAAATGTTTCTAAAAATATATTATAGATTTCCCTACAAAATAGGTAATAATTTGAAAAATTCCCTTCAATCAGGATTGTATTTCAAGAAGAATATTTGAAAGATCCTTTTAAAAAATAAAACTCCCACTAAATTAAGGTATAATTCATGTTGTAAAAAGTGTATAGAACATTTATAAAGAAATTATGAGGTGTAAATATGAATGAATAAAAATTTAATTGAGTTAAGTAGATAATAAATGTAACCAGAATGAAAATGGGTGTTCTGGTGGAAAACCCTTACCTTATGTGTGAAGGTGTTACTCACATGATCTAAACAACCTAAATATTTAAATTTAGGATCATAAATAAATTAATTTATAACCTCATATAGATATAATTTATTTAGTATAAAATTTTAGGTTCATTCATTTCCTTTTGATGTGTTAAGAGATTCAATTTCATTATTTTGGAGTGTTTTCTTCGTTGGTTTTCAAGACCGATTTACTTATATTCATGTATGGATAAGATGTAGAATTAGAATTATTCTACATATTATAAGTTGAATGTTATTATTTAATATCCATAAAATTACATTATTATAATGTTATTTGGGTTATTGGTAGTGACGATGAATCATTATATACAACTCCAATGACAATTGTTTGGGTTAATTGGCGGTTCTTGATCACAATGACCTCATTTTGATTTATGAAATAATAAAATGAGTAAAAAGTATTCCAGAAACATAAAGAAGTTATAATCAATATATTATAGTTGGTTAAAACCATTAAAATGGTTTAATGACTAGAATTAAATACGGTAATAGAAATTTAAAACATGTCATCCTTGAATGTGATAAATTAACACATCTCGAGTGGTGTTTTCAATTCTAGTATAAAAGAAGTGGAAAGGAGACATGCTAATGAATTTTTACTTTATAGTAAAATAATTCTAGTACATGATAGGTACATTAGCCCTCAAAACATTTAGAATAAAATTGGTTTGGAATCAAAATGAAAAGAATGGAACTTGAAATAATGGAAATGAAAAAAGGAATTTACCTCTTGAAGTAATCTTCATTGAGAGCCTCTTTAAGGAAGAGGTTTTTTTATTTTTATGAGACCATGATAATCTGAACATGGGGTAAGCGTGTTTTAGGATATTTAAGTATAATTTAGTTAGTGATTATTGCTTTAGTGGACTGAATAGAAGAGGGTGTGGTGGGGGTTATAGTGGAGGAGAGGATGGTTTTTCCTTTATTTTACTAATTATTTTATTATTGTTCCAATTAAAACCAATAGTATCGATTAATATGAACAAGAATAGTAATATGACCATGTGAGTTCTAACCAATTGTTCTTAAATCCATGGTTCTGGGAATAGTTAATTTATATAATGATGTATGTATAATGTAAATTTATATATTTTATTATTCCTAAGAAAATCAAGTATTTCAGAAAAATTCCAAAAATTCACCCTCATAATTTTTCAACATGTATAATTTAAAAATGGACTCCATTTTTGGAAATAATTTTATATATATTATTAATATAGTTTTAAAACAAAAAATTAATATCTTCGAAATATAACAAATTTAAAACTATAATTCATTTTATATCACCTTGAAAAATTATTCTAGATCACATTATATTATAACCTTATAACAATAAAATAAAAATATGATTTATTATTAAATAAGGGTCATATTACTATTCATATTTCTTTGTATAATGGTTTGATACTATTCAACAGAAATTATGTTTGTCTTATCAGACTCTAAATATCTTATTGAACACAACAGTGTATATCAATTATTCTAAATTCAAATCACAGTAGTGGGAAAATAATGATTACTATCTAGGTTATAAAAAATTGTTGTTTGGTAGAGACTCAGTGTTTCATGCTGTCAATGTTAAATTTATTTTCAAAATAATGGTGTATTATATTATCCCATCCTTACAAAAATATCATCCTTGAAATTACCTGAATGTTACCTCAGAAATAGATTTGGGTAGTTCTTCATCATAAGCTCCTCAGGATCCGATGTTTCCTCTTCGATTTTATGATTTTTCCAAAGTATAGTTACCTGTCAAACATTCCAATTCCTAAACAAATGTTATTTAGTGTCTAGAATATGGATTTTCCCTTAACCGTAAAATAGATCGGGTTTCAATTATATACCTTTAGAAGTGAGAACATGTGTTGGGTCTGGTATGTACATTCCCAGGAATGAGACATGAAACACATTAAGTACATTAGATAAGCTAGGTGGAATATCCAAATGATATGCAATATCTCCAATTCACTATATAATTTCAAAAGGCCTTATGTACCTAGGGATCATATTTAATTTCTTCCCAAATCATGTAACAATGTTTCGTTGAGATACTTTCAAGAAAACATGACCTCCTACATGAAACTCCAAATAGTTCCTTCAATTATTAGCATGGATTTTTTCTATTCATTGAGATACTTTGATATGGACTTGAATAGTATTTAACTTTATTTTTGTTTCCTTCACATGCTCTAGTCCAATACGATTCTTCTCTCTAACATCATCCGAACAAGTTGGTGTACAACAACATTTTCCATGCAATGCTTCATACAGTTCCATTTGAATACTTGAATAGAAACTATTGTTGTAGGAAAACTATACTATAGGTGAATACTCATCACACATATGATGAAAATCAAGTGAACATAATCTCAACTTTTCCACTAAGGTTTGGATCATCCTTTATGATTTCTCACTAGTTTTTTGGGGATAAGTAGTACTCAATCTAAGCTCAGTATCAAAATATTTCTTATGACATTTTTAAAATTTATATGTAAATCTTGGATCACGATCAGAAACAATTGAGAGAGGTGGTACATGAATTATCACAACTTCACTGATATATAGTCTTTTAGGCTCTCTAGTGGAAAACCCTCCCTTATAGTGGTGAAATGTACCGATATCGTAATTCGGTCCACAATTAAAGATATTGTATCATACTTTCTGTGAATTTTGGGTAATGTAGTGAAAAAATACACGGTGATTTCATCCCATTTCCATGTAGGAATAGTTATTTTTTCCTGACTCCTCTATGATTTAGTCATTTGGCCTTTACTTCTTGACAGACTAAACAACATGATATATAATTAGAAATTTCCCTCTTCTTATTATCCTAGTAGAAATGTTCTTTCAAATTTATATACATTTTAGTTCTACTAGGGTGTATAGTGAAATTTGAGCTATGGGCCTCATCTAATAAATCCCATTTTAGCTCGGGTAGAGAGGGAACACATAGTCTCTTCCCAAATTTTATAATTCCATCATCACATATGAAGTCATCTACCATCCCATCATTCACAACATTAATTTTTTTTGAATATTCTTATCATCAGACTGTGAATTATTAATTCATTCCAATAGAGATGGTTGGGAATCCTTTTGAAAAAATAATGATGTTTCTATTTCTTTGAAATTTTCCATATCCATCCTCACTAGACCCATGTACAAAAGATCATTTTCAATCCTCATTTTTTTGATAACTCTTGGATACTTTATGCTCAATGCATCTACTACCTTTTTTGCCTTTCCAGGGAGGTAGTGTATAGAATAATCATTGTCCTATATTATTTCAATACATCACCTTTTCCTCATGTTGAGTTCTTTCTTTGATAATATATATTTTAGACTCTTATGATCTATATATATCTCACATTTTTCTCCATAGAGAAAATATCTCCATATCTTAAGTGGATAGATTACTGTTCCTAACTCAAGATCATGAATATGATATATTTTTCTTGAATTATTGATTTCTTGATGCAAAGGCAATAACTCTATCGTTCTTCAAAAGGACACAACCAAGTCCTTTCATTGATGCATCATTGTTTATCAAAAACCCATCATTCCCCCATGGTAGAGTTTTGATCAAAGAATTCACTAATCTTCAATTAAATTCATTGAAATAGTCCTCACATTATATTTTTCCCATATGAAATCAACCCCTTTATGTGTAAGCTAGTCAATTATGTTGGAAAAACCGGACAACATTTGAACAAAATACCAATAATAACTTGTTAAACCAATAAAAATATGTACCTTATTTATTCTCCTTGTAGTAGGCCATTATTACGTATCCTTCTTCTTCATATGATCTACATATATTTCTTCCTTACAGACAATGTGGCCAAGAATGGAAACTGATTGACGAAAAAAATATCATTTTATAAACTTCCCATATATTTTATTTTTTATAAGAGTCTTCATAATGGTATGTATGTGATTTTCATGATCCTCGTATATTTGGAAGTATTCCAAGATATAAATAATAAATACCACCACAATGTTATCATTATATTCCTTGAAAACTCTATTCATTAGATCCATGAAAACAGAGGGGGAAATAGTCAGTCCAAAAGGCATTAATGTAAACCAGTAATTTCCATACCTAGTTACAAACTTTATCATCAGAATATATTCCTTCCTCTCACACAACAGATGATTTCCATATCAAATATCACTCATTGAAAATTATTTTGTGTCATGAAGTTCATCAAATAAAACATCAATGTGAGTTCCTTATTATTATTGAATTGATCTCCATGTAGTCACTACACTACCTCATAGGTCCATCTTTCTTATTAACAAAATTAATATGGGATCCTATGGAGAAACACTAGGGTGAATAAATTTATTATCACTCAATTACTCTAGTTGTTTCTTAAGTTTCACTAATTTAACAGTGTCCATTCTATAAGGGGTCTTTGATATGATATTTGAATCATGAATTAAGGCCATGGAAAAATGAATTTCCCACTCAGGAGGATGTCCAGGTAAATCCTCTAGAAACACATAAACATATTCTTTCACAATAGGTATATCCTATATTTTAACAATACTTTACTCAACGATAGTTTTTAAATTCCCTTCCTCTCCTATAATTTAATTTAGTAGATCTACTGGTGGTTGATCTAGATAATAATTAGATGGTGATGATACTACTCTAAATATAATGGATTCCACATCATCCAAAAAACATTGTAACCTCCTACATCTTGCAATAAATTTTTGTGTCATAGTTCAAAGTCCAATTCATACCGAGGATTATATCAAAATCCATCATGGTTTTGATAATAAAATAAGTAGATAAATCATGTTTATATTCCATAATGCTGACTTCCTAACACAACTATGATGTGATGATACATCCCTTAGGATATTTGGATTACAACTCCCTTACTAAATCAAATTAGAAATGTCTAATTTTCATAGAAAACAGGGATGATATGAAAGAATTAGTTGATCCAAAATCAAATAAAGTAGTGGCTATGTTTTAGGAAATTACTAAAGTACCTACCACCATGTCATTAGGAACTTTAATATCAACACATGTGATTTCATATGCTTGTCCCTGCTCTGTTGGCCATTTTTTGAGGAATGATTCCTTGATGCTTTGGATAATAATTTTCATAGTGAGCTTATAAAGACCTGTAAATTTCAAGGAATTTTTTTTTCTTAAATTCTTTTTGATTTTACGAGAATGCAGTTTCTGACAGAACCTGATTTTGAGGCCCGGTGTGCCTGGAATTAGTTTCCAATGTTTAGATCAGGTACGTTCAGTAAACGAACGAGCGGGTTTTTCTATCTTTTGAACTGGTTCCTGGAATAGAAATCTGAGGGCACTCATGAAACTACAGCATCGGTAATTTCTTAAGGACATCTTTATCAAGGATGCATTTTCTTGGCAGAAGTTGTTTAAAAATAGGGTATTAAATAAAAAGTGAATAAAATGTGTGGTACAAATTTTATTCATATCATAGGATGGTTATATCATACATACGGTAGTTGGGGTGGGACCCACAAAACCCTAACTACCCATGTTAGGATATTTTTGATGTGGTTCCCACATGAACCCAACCCTTTCACATTCCTTAAACCTCCTCTAAATCCCCCGTTAAGTGGGCGACTTCTCTTCTCCTCCCCTTCCATACTTTAATTCTTGCAATCATAACACCTAATTAAATAGACAACTGATATTTAATTAATGAAGTGATTTTGTATGAATTTGGAGTTTTTGAATGCAAGGAATGTTTTAATAAAATAAGGAGGAGACTTATTTTATTGGTTGGTTGTCTTGTTGTGTTGAGTATTGGAGGAGATATCTGTTGTCCCTTTTGGAAGAACTTCATCTTTAACGAAGAATGCTAACTCTCCGATGAAGAACGTCGACTCGGTGGATCCGGTTTTCTCCATCCTCTTCTTCCTTCGTGACAAGGGAGGACATGCCGACAACGAAAGAAACGATGCCAACATCTACGACGCTTGACAACTGAAAAATTCCTTCGAGGTAGGGGTGTGTTATTTATTGAGCAACGTTGTTTTTATTTCCATTTTATTTATTCTATCTAAACCATTTGTTATCGAATTAATACGGAAGGAAGAGGACCAAACTAACATGGTCCGACTCCTCCATCATTCTTATTGTATGGTGTTCTCTATCCATTCTTGAGCGGTGAATCAAGGTAAGTTTTTGGAGCCGATCATAGGCCCGAAAACAACAGAAATGGCCATGGAACATCGGGACGACCTAGGAATGGGATTTTTGTACCAAACAGATAATCGGAACAGAGGAAAGACGCCTTGGGTGGAATTCTAGCCAGAAGCTTTGTTTCTAGAAAATTACAGAACACACAGCGTGTAATTCCAAAGCACATGCCGTGTAGTACAAGTGTTCAGCAGCAGAAGTAATGGACATCAGAAGAAGTGACACATGGCGTGTGACAACGGTCACACGGCGTGTACTGTCTACACTGTTTGATAGAGGAGACTTCGATGGACATAGTGTGTATTCAAGGGAAATACACGGACACACGAACAGAAATACATGGCCACGAGGCACAATGTGTATTATCTTCATTGAAAGGCAGAAGCGGCTTCATGAGGATTGGTGTGTAATCCGAGAGATACACAGACATAGGAAGAATCACAAGGCTAAGAGGCATGACGTGTACTACCTTCACCTTGACAGAAGCGTCTTCGTGATGACTCGGGCTGTATTCCAGGAATACACAGACATAGGGTGGAGTACACGGGCAGGTACTCCACCACATGGCCAGGCATGGAGAGCGTACACAGAGATGACCCAGAAGTTTGGACACGACGTGTAACCATACCACACACCGTGTACTTAATTTTTACACGAACATCCCTTCGACATTGGTCGTGGTACACGGACAGTACCCAGGGACTGAAGACACGGCGTGTAACCAAACCACATGTTGTGTACTTAATTTTTACACAACCATCCCCATGACATGGGCCGTTTCACACGGGCAGTACCCGGTGTCTGATTACACGGGGTGTATCGCTTACCTACATGTCGTGTAATTTAAGAAAATGGATTGGTTGTCTTGTTATCCTTGACATGGGAATGTTTTTATTTGTTTTCCCCTATGACGTGGGATGAAAATACGGGATACATTAACTCTATTCTTCATGATGGTTGATGTATCCACCGCTTTTGACTCGAGGATCGGACCCTCCCGGAATCGAGTGTGCTGTGTGCGGGAACCCTAGAGATGGCTGCGACTGTGACGATGATGATGATTGTTCTTGGATCGTATGTGGGTTCTATAGCGAGGAATACTGTACTTGAATCCTCTGTGGGTTCGACAGTAATGAATAATGTACAAGGATCCTCTGTTGGTTCGGCAGAAATGACGACAGTACTTGGATCCTACGTGGGTTTCGCAGCGATGGTTACTGCAGTAGGATCCTACGTGGGTTCGGAAGAGACGACTTCTGTATTTGGATCCGACGTGGGTTTGGCAGGGGAGATGATTCAGAGGCTACATCTATCATCTCCACCCCTCTTCGTGAGTAGTATACCTGTGTGAGCTGAGTCATGACTTTCAATAATTATCTTCGATATGATTGACTTTCGTTCCTATGTGGATTGGGTTGTTCATTCCTATGTGGATTGGGTTGTACTTGGGATCGACTGTTGGAGCTGAACTAAAATTGATGACTTAGGTATATGTATTGGATATACCGTAGTAGAGTGGGTTGATACTTTGTGTTTGTATCTTTCCTTTGTGGTTTATCCTTTGTGGATTCTGGGAGAGCTTCGGGGGTCTCGGGGTCCCTACCGAGTATCGTATACTCACCCCTGAACGGGCTATTCCCGCACTACGTTTTGTTGGTTGCAAATGAAGGACAGCGTCGATCGTGGTTGAGGCTTGTGGAGCCTAACGGTACCCAGAGGTGGACTAACAGGCAGGACGTTCACGGAGCGAACAACCGGACCCGAGGAGTAGAGAAGACTATCTCTACCAACCCTTCAGGTGGGATAGCCGGAGGACGACTCGGTGGTTTCTGATTTACTTTACTACTGTTGTCCTTTCTTTTCAGTTGTATTGTACATTCTGTTGGGTTTTTATTCTATCCCATTTACTTTTCATCACTTACTTTTGTACTCAGTTTACTTAGTGTTTACTTCAGCTTGCATACTCTGTGGTTTTTGTTTTCTTATATAAAGGCTGTTCCTTCCCTTTTATCGAGAATTACTCCTTTGGTGCTAGTCGCCATCCCCTGACCTATGGAAGGCAGGCTTGGGGTAGTCTCGACATGGGCCCTGAGGACAGGTCGTGACAAATTGGTATCAGAGGAGTCTGTTCTACCGCAGAATTTAGGATTCTAATAATTTCATCCATGTGAAGTAATAGTGTTAAGGGTATTGAGTGTGGTTATCTATTTAGGGAGTGCAGTGTTGGTGCGGCGGCCGACGTATCCATACACAAGGACCCTAACTTCTGATTTCTGACTCAATGCACGAAACAATTGATTGCATGTGTGTTTCGAAAGTTTTCTTTATGATTACTTTGTGTCATCTCACCAGGTGTACATTATTAACTATGGAGAATTTTTTTTCTTTTCAGGATGGCCCAACGATGGAAGAAAGCTTGGGTTCCGAGATTTGTGAGAGATGGCATCCCACCGAGTGACGAGGTCTCGGTGTGGTGCCCCATTACATCGGAGGCATCAGCGGTACCTCTACCCGCCGAGCCACTATTTCATCCAGCCCCAACAGCTGAGAGTACACATCGCCTGAGTGCACTGCATGAGTTTCAGTGTCAGAGACCGCCCAGGATCCATGGGGAGACGGACCCTCATGCATTCGAGGACTGGTTGGAGGCTGTTGTTCGAGTCTTCATATTAGTAGGGACACCAGATAACAACATGGTGATCCTTATGGCCAGTCTATTACATGCAACAGCAGGTAGATGGTGGAGCATGATGCTCCATTTTCATGACGAGGCATCTCTCCTTTGGTCGGACATTGAGAGCCTTTTCCGCATGGAGTTCATTCCAACCTCCCTCCGTGCGGTGCACATCTAGGAGTTACTACAGCTGCAGCAGGGCAGCATGACAGTAGCCCTGTACTCGGCGAGATTTACCGACCTCTCGCGCTACTCCACGGACATGGTATGAGACCCATTCTTTCAGTCTTTGACCTTCGAGTTGGGACTGAGGCATGAGATCAAGGCTTCGATGACCTCCCTCAGCATTCTGATGCAGGTAGGAGTACTGGTGTGAGCCCTTATTGTGGATATATTCCTTGCGGAGCCTACACCAGCAGCGAGGCCTACCGCGGGGTGACATGTAGTAGAGTCTTATGTAGCTGGTAATTGACAGATGTCGCAGAGGTCCAAGATGACCAGGACATCAGGTGGAATACCTCAGGATACAAGTTCGGATGTGCGGGGCACAAGCAGTAGATCCAGTCATACGAGAGGCAGATAGTTCTATTCATGCGGTGGGCAGGGCCACATGGCTCGTGACTGCCCGAACCACCATGCAGAGGAGCAGCAGACGGTTGAGGGACCACCAAAGAAGAGGCATAGGTTCAACCATGGCTGTCCACAGGGATCACGCGGACGAGGAAGAGGAGCTATCTGAGCAGCAGGTGGTGGGCGAAACTTTGAGGCTCTACCACCACCACCACCAGGAGGTCCACCCTAACCATAGTGAGCTGGCAGACAAAGGCAGGTTCAGCTTCAAGCAGTGGAGGCCTACGACCACGACACACCTGAGATAATTCTAGATACAATCTGTTTCTACTCCACCCTTGATGTAGTTCTTATAGACACAAGAGTGAGTCATTCTTTCATTGTCGCTGCCCTTGTTCGGAGCTCGGAGATTCCGACGGAGCCGTTGGCTCGATCCTTACGGCAAGAGGCTCCTACGGGAGTAGACTCGACGATTATGCACTGGTGTAGAAAGTGTGAGATTATTATAGGAGGCGATAGATTTTACTAGGATCTTTTTGTAGCGGCGTGAAGGCCTTACGACGTCATCTTGGGCATGGATTGGTTATCTATGCTCCATGCTCAGATCGACTGTATTAGGTGCAAGGTGCGATGTGTTCGCACTGATGGGAGCAGGTTCACCTTCACCGGCGAGAAGGGAGCCATTGCAGCGTGGGATGGACTCACACAAAGGAGAGGACAAATAATCACTCATCAGTTGTCTAGTCTCATCCTAGGAGAAGTTGATGTGCGGAGTCCGAGTTTTCCTGTAGTGGTGGATCATTATGCGGACGTTTTTCCTGACAACATTCCAGGACTACCTCCTCATAGAGAGGTAGACTTCTATATTGACCTTTACCTCAGGATAACCCCGATATCTACTCCAGCATATCGGATAGCTCCCATTGAGCTTTGAGAGATAAAGGTACAACTGGAGGACTTACAGGGAAAGGGATTCATCCGACCCAGTGTTTCACCAAGGTCTTTCCTGATTTTTTTCACCAAGAAGGCGGACGAAAGCTTGCGACTGTGTGTCAATTACCGTCGCCAGAATCAAGTGACCGTAAAGAATAAGTGTCCACTTTCGAAGATTAACAATCTCTTTGATCAGCTCAATGGACCATGATGGTTCTCGAAGATAGACCATAGGTCAGGCTATCATCAGCTCAGAGTTCGAGATGAGGATGTGTAGAAGAAAACCTTCAGGTGTCGTTATGGACACTATGAGTTCTTGGTTATGCCATTTGACATAACCAATGCTCCAGAAGTGTTCATGAGTCTCATGAATAGGATCTTCCAGCCTTACCTCTATCGATTTTTCATAGTATTCATTGACGAAATTTTGGTTTACTCGACTACTGAGGAGGAGCACACCTATCACATGAGGGTTTTACTAGAAACTCTCCGAGAGCACCATATTTATGGTAAGCTCTCGAAGTTTTAGTTCTGGATTCGAGAGATCCACTTCTTGGGAGACGTTATCTCTAAGGCATGAGTTGCGGTGGATCCTATGAAGATCGTGGTGGTGCTAGCTTGGGAGCCACCCAGGAGCGTGATGGAGATGCAGAGTTTCCTAGATTTGGATGTGTACTATCGGAGATTTGTGCCGGACTTCTCCAGAGTTGCCGCACCACTCTCAAATTTGACGAATAAGGGGAAACCCTTTGTGTGGTTGGATAGATGTCTGTAGAGCTTCCAGGAGCTGAGACAAAGATTTAACAGTGCACCCATCTTGAGGCTACTAGAGGAGGGCGTAGGGTACATAGTTTAATGTGATGCATCCGGGATCGGATTTGGGTGTGTCCTGATGCAGGATTGGGTAGTGATCAATTATGGATCATTATAGTTGAGGAATCACGAGCAGAACTACACTACCCATGACCCGGATTTAGCAGTAGTGGTCTTCGCTTTGAAGATGTGGCGGCACTATCTGATGGGTGAATGCTTTACACTCTATTCTGACCACCAGAGTCATAGGTACATATTCTCATAGAAGGACCTGAACCATAGATAGCGGCGATGACTCGAGTTCCTCCAGGACTATGAATTTGAGATAGTCTATACTCCTTCAAAGGGGAATGTAGTAGCTGATTCTCTCACCATGAGGTCGGACATTCAGCTACATGGAGAGGTGATGAAGCAGCTAGTCGTGTTGTAGATATCCTTCGTGGATAGAGATGGGGAATACTTTCTACAGTCTCTAATTGTCACACCTCCACTACTTCAGTGGGTGAGAGCAGGACTGTGTGGGGACGTTGACTGTGAGATGCGACGTGCACAGATATCCTCTGGACAGGCACCTGATGGATTCCTTGTAGGATGAGAGCACATAATCCTTTTCAGGGGACGTACCATGGTACCAGATGCATTACAGGAGGAGGTTATAAGGGAGTTTCACACTTCCCCTCTAGCGGTACATCCTGTTGTAGCGAAGATTTACCAAGACATCAGACGACAGTAATGGTGGCCGGGTATGAAGAAGGTTGTGGAAGAGTTCGTTTCACGATGCCTCACCTGCCAATAGGTGAATGCGGAGCACCAGGTACCAGTAGGCTTGGTACAGCCCTTAGATGTCCTAGTGTGGATTTGGGATAGGATATCCATAGATTTCATGATTGTACTTCAATGTACATATAGAGGACACGACTCCATTTGGGTGATTTTTGACCGACTCACCAAGTCGGCCCACTTCTTACCTATTAGAGAGCTGGGCTAAGTGGAGAGCTTGGGATACCTCTACGTTCAGGAGATCGTAATACTTCATGGTGTGCCATCATCTATCGTCTCTGATCGAGACGTTCTCCTTACTTCCCAGCTTTGGAAGGGGTTGCAGGAGGCATTTGGGAAACAGTTACGCCTGAGCACCGCCTTTCACCCTCAGACGGATGGCCAGACAGAGAGAACCATTCAGACTCTCAAGGACATGCTTCGTGCATGTGTCCTCCACTTTGGTCGCAGCTGGGAGGATCACCTACCTTTGGTGGAGTTTTCTTACAACAACAGTTATTTCTCCACCATCGGGATGAAACCATACGAGGCATTGTATGGCCGACCTTGAAGATCACCTCTGTGCTGGACATACCCTAGGGAGTTTGCACTTGTAGGACTAGAGATGGTCCTGGCCATGACAGAGAAGTTGCAAATCATCTAGGAGCGGATGAGGACTGCACAGAGTCGTCAGAAGTCCTATGCTGACAGGAGGTGGATACCACTAGAGTTCGAGGATGGTGACCACATTTTCTTATAGGTCTCACCTCGACGTGGATTACGAAGATTTGGTCAGGGCGGCATGTTATCTCCTCACTTCATCGGACCATTCCAGGTACTTAGCAGGATAGGCGAGGTGGCTTATCACCTGGCTCTTCCACCTCAATTGCACCAGGTGCACGATATCATCCACGTATCTTAGTTGAGGAGATACGTGCATGACCCGATGCATATCATCGATCATGGGGAGCTAGAAATCGATGACGAGGTGAATTTTTCGGAGGTCCCAGTGGAGATCTAGGATCGATAAGATCGGGTCCTATGTTGACGGTCGATTCCTCTAGTGTGCATCAGGTAGCAGCACGGGAACCTCCAGGAGAGCACATGGGAGGGGGAGGCTCAGATGCATGCTCAGTACCCTCATTTGTTTCCATAGTTTATGATGTAGCTTTACGGGGACGTAAATCCCTGAGGTGTGATTAACGTAAAGACCCGTAAATTTAAGGGAAAATTTTTTCTTAAATTCTTTGGGATTTTATAAGTACGTAGTTTCTGACGGCACCTGATTCTGAGGCCCGGTGTGCCCGGAATCAGTTTCCAAAGTTTATCTCGTGTACGTTCAGTAAACAAATAAGCGGGTTTTTCTATCTTTTGAACTGGTGTTCATAATTGAAATCCAAGGGCACCGATGAAGCTGCAGCACTGGTAATTGCGTACGAGAACCTTTATCATGGATGCGTTTTCTCGGGAGGAGTTGTTTAAAAATAGGGGATTAAATAATAAGTGAATAAAATGTGTGGTACAAATTTTATTCTTATCTTAGGATAGTTATATCATAGATGGGGTAGTTGGGGTGGGACCCACAAGACCCTAACTACCATGTTACGATATTTGTGAGGTGGGGCCCAGACAAACACCACCCCTTCACATTCCTTAAACCTCCTCTGAATCCCCAATTAAGTGGGTGACTTCTTCTCCCCTCACCTTCCCCACTTTAATTCTTACCAACATAACACCTAATTAATTAGACAACTCAAGTTTAATTAATGATGTGATTTTGTTTGAATTTTGAGTTTTTCAATGCAAGGCATGTTTTAATAAAATAAGGAGGAGCCTTATTTTATTTTTGGGTTGTCTTGTTGTGTGGAGGAATAGAGGAGAGAGATCTTGTCCCTTTTGGAAGAACATCATCTTTAACAAAGAACGCCAACTCTATGATAAATAATGTCGACTCGGTGGTTCCGGTTTTCTTCATCCTCTTCTTCCTTCGCGATAAGGGAGGAGATGCCGACGATGACAGAAAGGACGCCAATGACTGCGGTGCTTGACAACCGAAAACTTCCTTTGAGGTAGGGGTGTGTTTTTGATTGAGCAACATTGTTTTTCCTTCCATGTTATTAGTTCTATCTAAACAATTTGTTATCGAATTAATGCAGAAGGAAGAAGACCAAACTAACACTGTCTGATTCCTCCTCCATTCATGTTGTATGGTGTTCTCCAACAGTTCTTGAGCGGTGAATCAAGGTAATCTTTCAGAGATGTTTGGAGGCCCGAAAACAATGGAAACGGCCTCGGAACATCGGGACGACCTAGGAACCTGAGTTTTGTAGCAAACGGATCATCAGAACAAAGGATGGACGCCTCGGGAGGTGTGCTGGCCAGAAGCGTCGTTTCTAGAAAATACTAGAATACACGGCATGTACTTCCAAAGAACATTCCGTGTAGTACAAGCATTCAGCAGCAGAAGTAACGGACATCGGAAGAAGTGACACAAGGCGTGTGACACCGGTCACACGGCGTGTACTGTCCACATAGTTTGACATAGGAGACTTCGATGGACATGGCGTGTATTCAACGGAAATACACGGACACGGACAAAAATACATGGCCACGAGGCATGGCGTGTATTATCTTCATTGAAATCTATAAGAGGCTTCGTGAGGCTCGGTGTCTAATCTGGGAGATACACGGACATGGGCAAAATCACACGGCCAAGAGGCATGGTGTCTACTACCTTCACCTTGGAAGAAGCAGCTTCGTCATGACTCGGGGTATATTCCGGGAATACACGGACATGGGGTGGAGTACATGGGCAGGTACTCCACCACATGGCCAGGGATGGCCAGCATTCACAAAGCTGAGCCTAGAAGTTTGGACAGGACGTATAACCATACCACATGCCGTGTACTTACATTTTACATGAACAACCCTTCGACGCGGGCTGTGGTACACGGACAGTACCCGAGGACTGAAGACACGACTTGTAACCATACCACACTCCATGTAATTACTTTTTACACGACCATCCCCATGACACAGGCCATTTCACACGGGCAGTACCCGGTGTCGGATGACACGGCATGTATCGCTTACCTACACACCATGTACTTTAGGAAAATGGCTTGGTTGTCTTGTTCTCCGTGACTTGGGCACGTTTTTCATGGTTTTCCCCTATGACGTGCGATGGAACTAGGGGATAAATTAACTCTAGTCTTCGTGAAGGTTGATGTATCCCCCCATTTTGACTCGAGGAGCGGACCCTCCCAGAATCGAGTGTACTGTGTGCGGGAACCATAGAGATGGTTGTGACTGTGATGATGATGGCCACTGTACTTGGATCCTATGTGGGTTCGGTAGCGAGGACGACTATACATGGATCCATCGTGGGTTCGGTAGCAATGATGACTGTACTAGGATCCTCCGTGGGTTCAGTAGTAATGACGACTGTACTTGGATCCTACGTGGGTTCTGTAGAGATGGTTACTATACATGGATCCTATGTGGGTTTGGTAGCGATGACTTCTGTATGTGGATCCTACGTGGGTTCAGCAGGGGAGATGATTTAGAGGCTACATCTATCATCTCCACCCCTCTTTGTGAGTAGTATACCTGTGTGAGCTGAGTCTTGACTTTCAATCATTATCTTCAACATGATTGAATTGCTTTCCTATGTGGATTGGGTTGTGCTTTCCTATGTGGACTGGATTTTACTTGAGCTCATGATTTGGGGCCGAACTGGAATTGATGACTTAGGTTTATATATGGGCATATACCTAGGTATAGTTGGTTGATAATTCGTGTTTGTATCTTTCATTTGTGTTTTATCCATTGTGGATTCTGGGAGACCTTCGGGGGTCCTGAGGTCCCTACTAAGTATCGTATACTCACCCCTGCATAGGCTATGCCCACACTACGTTGTGTTGGTTGCAGACGATAGACAACGCTGATCATGGTTGAGGCTTGTGGAGCGTGACAGTACCCGGAGGTGGACTAACATGTGGGATGTACACGGAGTGGACGGCCAGACCCGAGGAGCAGAGGAGACCATCTGTACCCACTCTTCAGGTGGAATAGCCGGAGGATGACTCGGTGGTTACTGATTTACTTTACTGCTGATGTACTTTCTTTTCAGTTGTAATGTACTTTTAGTTGGGTTTGTATTCTGGCCCATTTACTTTTTAGAACTTACTTTTGTACACAGTTTACTTAGTGTTAACTTCAGCTTGCGTACACTTTGGTGTTTGTTTTCTTATATAAAGGAAATTCCTTCCCTTTTATTGGGAATTACGCCTTTAGTGCTAGTCGCCAACCCCTGGCCTTTGGAAGGCATGCTTGGGGTAGTCACAGCACGGGCCCTTAGGATGGGTCATGATAGTCCTATCTCTGTATAATTATTGCATTGAAAATTAATATCATAGTACTTCTCCTTGAAATACCATCACTATGAACTTATATCCATATAGTTAGCACACCCCTATTACTTTTATGTAGGCACCTGGGTGTTTCCTTTCACAGTTATCACAGTTTGGAAAGTCAAATATTCTCTTCTTCCCCATTCCCTTATTTTCTTTTCCAGAGTTTTCATAAACCCTCTTCTTCTCTTACATTCCTTACATTTCATAATACATAGAGAACTCTTCTTCCGTCTTGAAAGAACATGAGACTATATCTTCGTATGATGAAAATGTTTGGAAGAATAGTGCCTACCAAAGGAATCGATTTAAGATATCAAATAATTGATCAATATTGATCCTTGGATTACGTATATAGTCTAAAATATTCCTTTCCATCCTTCTAAATTTAGCATCATACTTTGAAACATTCTCATATTTGTTTTGCCTAAAATTTAGAAACTTCCTTTCCATATCTTCTCATTGTTCATGAGGAATGTTTTTATCTATGAAAATTTCCTTAAAATCACTCAATTCCTTGTTTTCCATATATTCCTCCTCATTTTTGTTTTGAATTAGTGGCCACAATTGATCAATATCTCTTGAATGATGATAAACTACCACCACAACTTTTTCCCTTTCATAATATCCCTTGGTGAGAAATATATTATCAAAGGAACCTATCCACTTCTCCACTAATAATGGTTTTGTAGTCCCATTAAATAAAAGAGGTTTTTGTCACATAAATCTATCTAACATAGCTCCCCTATATTTTGGATCTAGATTATATATACGGGTATGATTATTTTCTAAAAAGTGAGCATGTTTTTCCAGTATAGTTATAAGTTTCTCTACACCAGTCGTAGCTCGAGATCCAATATCATTATCTTGCTCAGCAGGGTAATCCCTACATGGGATACATGAGTTCATGCAGTTAACATTCAATACACTATGTTCCATTTCTAAAGAATAAAATACACTAGATTAGGTTATGAATCATAATATATAATATCAAATTAGATAAATTGAAATTCAATACATAGTTAATCTCATAATCATAAACATTATTTCATTGAGGAAAAATTTTCTTTTAAATCCTTTATAATTTCATGTAAGGAAAATGTTAATTATCCTATGAATATATCAAAGTAATGTTTAACCAAGTATGTAGTAAGGAATGTTATCATGTACTGGGATACTTCGGGTCACGCCTGATACTCCTTGTCCGAGTTATCACTCCAAGATACATTTGGTCCAGAACTACATCCACTTGTAGTATCCAAACAAGGATGTAACTTCTATAAATATCCACATAATCTATTCCTTAACAAAAAATTCTAAAATTTTCTTATATACTTATCCTAAAATATTATCTAAGGGTTTTGTTTTATAATCTACATTTTCTAAATCTAGTTTCCAATTTTTCCCTTTGTCTTCCTCTAATACTAATAGTAATGTCCCAACCCCAGTTTCACAGAATCCGTGCATTATTACATTACATTGGAATACATACAAGAAATTTGTATCCCGAAAGAATGAATAGTATTGTAGATTTTGAAATAAAAAAACTTACATAAGTCAGCATCACAACTTTAAATGAAACACAAAATATATTTTTTATTGGGAACATCCACCACTACACGTTTATCCCTACAGATCATTCATAATAAAATTCTTCATGTCCTATGAAAATGAAAAATAAGAAAGGTGTGAGATCAAATTCTCAGAAAGGTTAAACAATACAGTGGAAGATATAAAAAACATAAACATTAGGCATAGTTAATAGTTGAAAACACATGACTTTAAATATAATAAACATGAACACATTATGCAATGAATATGAGATATGTAAATATTTCAAAAATAAAACCTAATCATGGGAATTATACTAGTCGAATAACCACATAAACTACGAATTTATATCCTCATAATGATGGTAAATAAAATTTCAAACATTCTAAAACACATCGTCAAGTCCATGGACAAGACATATAAATATAAATATGGCCTTGGCCAAAACCATGTCTAAAAATGGGAAACGCCTCGGCCGAGTACTTATCGATTAGAATCATAAGACCTACCAATGAATCGAGGGGTTATAGCCATCACCACCCATCACATAATAAGTTTAATTCATTCCTCATATGAATAGTAATAAATATAAAATATATATATACTCTTATTGAAACTAACATATGAAAAATAAATAACTTTCTTGAAACATTAAGCATAAACACTAACCATTTGGAGTAAACTAGTGAATGGTTTTAAGATAGAAAATACATAGTCACACTAATCATAAACCATTCATTTATATATGGTAGATGATATCATAAATACTAATCACATTAATAAATAAAAATTTGTAAAATTGTGGAAACAGATAAAGATACTCTTATGAAATAATAGAGTAATTATTGAGATAAATACTCTTTTACATTAAAAAGAAAAGTCATTTTTGACAAATAATTTCGTAAAACTAGATGTGACGTATGATGGTATTTTCATAAAAAAATAATTGATTTTATAATTTTCATTCCAAAAACAGATTATAGAGTTTCCATGAAAATAGTTAAGAAATTGGGAAATTCCCTTGGATCAGGATTATATTACATGAAGAATTATTGAATGATCCATTTAAAAAATATAACTCCTCATGAATGAATGTAAGATTCTAGTTGGAACACATATATAGAAGATTATAGTAGAAATTATAATGTGAATAGATGAATGAATATTAATTTAATTGAGGTAAGTAGATAATAAAAGTAACACGAATGAAGATGGAGGTTCGGTTGGAAAACCCCTACCTTAAGTCTAAACGTGTTCCTCGCATGCTCTTAATGACTAAATAATGAACATTAAGTTCATAAGTTAATGATTATAGAACCACCACTAAATTTAAATGATTTCATATAACCATTTTAGGTTCATTAAAAGAATTTTGATGGGTTAATAGATTAAATTTCATGGTTTGGGGGGGGGGGGGGTTCTTCCTTTGTTTTCATGACCAGTTTACTTATATTAATGTATAGATAAACATTTTGAATAAGAATGGTGGTACTGAATAAAATTTTTATATTAATATTTTAAAGTATTAATATTACATGTATATAAAATCCATTTGGATATTGGGAGTAAATATGAATCATTATATAAAACAAGAATGGAAATTTTTTGGGTTAATTGGCAGTTCATGATCACAAAAAAACATATTTTGATTTATAGATTACTACAATTTGAAAAAAATGATTAAAAAATCTCAAATAAGTTATAATACATATATTACAGTCCTTTTCCACCATTGAAATGGTTTCATGACCATAATTGAAGATGGTAATAGAAATTTATAACCTTTCATCCTTTATTGTGAAAAATAACACACCTCAGATCGTGTTTTCATTTCTAGTATAAATGAACTGGAAATGGAAGAGGTGATGAGTTCTTCATTTATAATGACAAAATTATATTAATTGTAAGTTATTGGTGTTATAAAAGCATTTAGATTAAAGGAGGTGAGGAAATAAAAATAAAATAAAGTAACTTGAAATAGAATAAATGGGATGAGGAATTTACCTCTTGAAGTAATATTCCTTGAGAGCCTCTTTAGGGAAGTGGTTTGTGTATTTTTATGATACCAAGGGTTGATGTACAAGGGGTAAAAGATTATAAGTATATATGATCAGATTTTATATTAGGAAAAATCATGAGAAGAGTGAAGAGAAGAGGGAGTGAGGGGGGTTATAGTGGAGGAGAGGTGGGTTTTCCCATTATTTTACTCATTAGTTTATTATTTTTCCAAATAAACCCAATAATATTTATTTTTGTGACCAAGAATAGTAATATGTTCATGTGAGCTCAAACCAAGTTTTCTTACATCAGCCATTATTCTTTTAATAGTGAATTTAACTGATAATGTATATATATGGTAAATTACATTATTTCACTACTCATAAAAAATTCAAGTATTTTACCAAAATAAAAAAAAATATAACTAACCATTTTTTTATTTTTATAATTCAAAAATGAACTCCATTTTTTGAAAATAATTTTATAAATATTATTTAATTAATTTTTATATATTATCATAATTTATTTGAAAATTGACAATTTTAAAACTATTATTCATTTTATATAACCTTGAAAAATTAATCCAGATCTCATTATCATACAACCATAATAAAATTAAATTAATAATATGATTCACTATTCCATAGCATCATATTAATATTCATATTACTATTAAAAAGGGTATTTTACTATTCACCAAAAATTAAGTTTGTCTTACCCGACTATAAATATCTTACTGAATACAACTATGTATGTAATATTTAAAAAATTTAAATCGTATATAGGGGAAAATTCTTTTCATGGGTTAGGGTATAACAAAGTGATTTTTTGTTGAGACTCAGTGTTTCATGTATTCAATATTAAATTTATTTTAAAAAACATGGGGTGTTAGAACATCTGAATTGTTTTGATTTATAAGGAAAAGATCCATATTTAATTTTTTATTTTAAGAAATCAACCCTGCCTCAATCTAACACATAGTGTGAGAAGTATAACTCCAAGAATGTATTTTTATTTAAAATTGACATTAAATTTATTAAAAATAAAATGTGACATAGTTCAAAATAAGAAAACAAATTCATATTGTTTGGATACATTTTTTAAATGATCCAAAAGTCATTTTTGATGAGTAAGAATCAACCAAACCTCAATCTAATGCATAGGGTGACCGATATGAATCCATGTGTTTCTTTTTTTGACATATAAAATAATTTTAGTAAAAAGAAAAACTGACTTTATAAAAAACATAAAAAGGAATTCATAATGAATTGATAGTTTAGTACAATGATCTATAAGTAATTTTTAATATATAGGTTTCAAAAACATATCTATCTGACACACGTTGTGGCTGGTATGACTAAAGGTGTCCCTTATCAGTTTAAAAATGAAATCTTTGTTAAAAACATATATCACCCTTGTAAAAAACGAAATGGTTCTCCGATTATCATCATAATTTTGGAAAATTATTGATAAGTAATTTTTCACATGTGGGTTGTAGTAACCTATAAAACTGACACATGATGTGGTCATTATGAATCAATGTGTATGTTTCAAGATTGAAATGATATTTTATTAAAAATGTGACAAAATCAAAACTGAGTAAATTCCATCATATTGTATTCATACATTCATAAAATTATGTTTAAGTCATTTGTGACATGATGGTGTCATATTCACCTTATTTTTATGTATAGTGGGATCGATATGAATCTAAGTGTGTCTTCTAATCTAAAATTGAATTTTTTTTATAAAAAGGTAAATTTACATACCTGTAACTATGAAAACACATTTTGAATATTTTTATAATTAATTAAAACAATCCATAAGTCAATTTTTTACTGGTAAAATTCAATCCCACCTAAATCAGATTCACGGTGAGAACGATATGATACTATGTGTGTCTTTTTATTTATAATGTGCGTTTTATTATTGTATTGTATCGTAATTATGTTTAATTTATTTATTTATAGTATTAATAACATTATATTTTTTTCATATATGGTTGGAATATTTTTCTTTGGTTGAGTTCGTCTGTTCAGCAACTCATACCACGATTGGAATTTTTTGTCAGTGGTTGGAGGGTGAAAAAGATGTTGAAACATTAATGTTTTTAAATGTTTTTGGATAGTAATTATAAAGGTAATTATATATAAAATTGACTATAATAAATATAGTAGTGTTTTTATACAATTTATTATGGAAAATTTATTTTGAATAATTTATTTATTTTCATAAAAGTGTATTTCTATACAGGTTGGGGTGTATTTGATGCAATGTGTTGTTATTAAAACTACACATTATTATAATAACCCAAGTTTTTATAGAATCATAATTTTTATTTCTTTTAGTAACTATGAATAAGATGTTAATTTTATATTGAATGATATTCTATGTTCGATGGTATACCAGACACGCAACAATGGGTTTCTCTGAAATCTCAGGTTGCACACATGGCTGAGTAATACTGAAAAATAATAACACAATATTAATATTTTAAATGGCAGTTAACGCCTAGTTTTTTTATTGGTGGGAATGAAAAAAACTAACCATATTATTATTTGATCTTTTTTAAAATGTTTTTATATATATCCAATAAAATTTAGTGTCCTAAAAAGAGAATGAATCCAATCATAACTATAAATACTCTATTTTATTAAGGGTAGTTTTACCACCTTTTGATAGAGAACCCCTATTAAATCTAGTTTTTGTCACTTATATATGATCCATTTGAAAAAAATAACATATTATTTAGAATAAGGACATAAAAATTTGCATTGGGTAAATCTTTGGTTTTTTTGATGAAGTTAATTTTTAATGAATAATGAAAATACAACATTTTATGTCAAGACTGTCTCTTCATCTAATTTATTTATATGGTTATATTTTCTTTTTAATTGGTTTTAAATTGTAATTAGATTATCATTTTTACAATTTAGACCAATTTTGGTAATTGGAATTAATTTATCTTTTTAATTAGACACAGACATTGGTCAATTGTTTGATAGTTAGTATTTCTTAAAAACACGTTTTTTGGTCATGATAATGGGAATTATTTTTAAATTATTTTCTTCTAAATATATGATTTTAATTGGGAAAAAGGGATTCTATATTTTTAATTATGATTTAAATTTTTTTTAAATAGGTAAATGTTTTTTAGACATTATGAATTGTAACATTAGTAAATATTTTATTTACCTTCGTCAAAAGGTAAATCTGGTAAATGAGGGTAAAACAAATAATATAATAATATAAAATTACCCTAAAAAATGTTATAATCCTATTTAATGATAATTTCTGACCATGGGAATCCATGGTTAAATTTTGGGACCCCATAGAAACACTAGTAAGTGAAAATGACATTTTATATAAATTAATTTAATGTTAAGGAAAATATAATGTACACATATATATTTTAGTAAAACAATTTTTATATGGAATTATATAAGTGGTCATTTCAGCTCAAAATAGTCATTAAAAATATAAGAATATTTAATACATCATGGTGTTTTATTTATATTTTTTAGAGGTTATATAAAAAATTTAATATTAACACAAAGATGATGTAGTGATTTCTTCATTAATAAAGGGTTCAAATAAATGATATTATAAATATTAAAATAAATTGGTTATTTTGATGTCATCCACGAATTTTATGGAATATAGTTACTTGTTATATTTGTATCAATGATTGTTTTTGAATCAATCAATTTTTTATGGATTTTTAAAAAGACATTACATAAATAGTGTCAAAATTGACATAATTCATATTTTAAAATTTAAAATATTTTTTTAAATATTATTAAATTCAAAAAAAATCCAATATTCATTAAAATAGTTATAATAAGTCTAGATTTTTATTATTGAATATTGAATTTGATATTTTTCATGTATTGGTAACTATTTTGATTCTCAATGTATTAAATTCTTGATAAAATTTTATGAGTAAAAAGGGGTTAAATAAATAAGATAAGGATTAAAAATTTATCCAACACCAATATAATTATTGTTAGAGGATTATAATTCCAAAAATAGTTATCGTATCGTCGAATTGAATGAGTGTGGGACATTTTGAATCCAAAAACAATTTTATAATAAAATAACATTTTCAATCTTTCCAAAAGAGCACCTCCTCCCCCTAATAAAAGGACATCACATCTAACCTATTACTCACAGCTCTAAAGCCCCGTAGCTCGTCCAAAAATTTCCCATATAATATGCCAATATAACTCTATTCCTCTTAGAGGCCTTCCCCAAGGGAGAAGTAAATTCATGATATCCCTTTGGCTCAAATCAAAATAAGTTACCTGATTTGAGGTAACGTATTCTCTGAAGTTTTCTTCCATTATTTTTCCTTTCCCACTCCCTATGCTCTTCATATTATTCGTTTATAATAGAACACTAGAATCTACAATAAATTAGGTTTTTTATGATAATTATTTTAACTACACTTACAAACACCCTCATTTAATGGGTATATAACATACTATTTTTGTGGATGACAAACTACTACCTCACGAAACGATGATTGTTCAATATATCCTACCACCTCTTATAGAGGACATTATGATGGAACTGTAATTATATATGATATTTATGATGTTTATTTTATCTCTATTCTATTGTAATTATAATTTATAACATACATTTATGCTTTTCATGTTCTATAAATATGATAATTTCATTTGAGGAAGTGCATACTGCTGCCCCCTCCAAGAGATAAGACTCATTCATGATATAACTGGAATGTATAAAGAATGAAATTAATTAAATTTTTTAGCATATATAACATATATATTTTACTAAAATTATAATATACATATTTATCATTTAGTTTTCATTTCTTTAATAAAATAAATCATAGTAGAGTTCATGCATATGTAAGACTTACCGTCTCATGAACGGTGCATTTCATTTCTTATATCCAAATGATATAGATTTTTCTAAATACATATATACTGGATATATATGATATATATGATATCTACATCATGAATATAATTTTTTAGGTAATTGAATTTTGACTAGATGGACAACTTATAATTATAAAAAGTTCATTTTTTACTCAAGTTCCGAACATCAACAAAATATCCAATATAAACTCAAATTATTATCTAATTGTTATATAAGGGTAATAAGTGATATAAAATGAATGATATACTTGAAAAAGGTTTTTATTCAAGTATAAAAAATCTTCAGTTTATTATTTATGAAATTAAATAATGAACGAGACAAGTCAAACACAATGTAGGGGACTTCATCTCAATTTCATTAATGAATATTTTTATTTATACATGAATTTATATTATATTATATATAAATCTCTTCAAATTTACATTTTTTTAAATGGAATACATTACCTATGAAGTGATTTAATGAACTAAAAAGGAATTTTTTAATGTTTTCGGCGATAATGACCTCTCATATGCCGTAATCATTATTTGGCTTCCTCTATAAGCCTTAATATTTTTAAATGGAAAAGAAATCCCTTATTCTATTTTTGGGTTTTCTCATATTGAAAATGGGTTTTGAAATGGATTGATTATTTCAATATCTTTAAATTATTCTATTTTATTGAAAATAAAATGTTATTAGTGTAATGTTGATATTTTCATATATTTTATGTGTTATGATTATATAATGGTAATTGGACAATAGAAGGGTGGTTACGTGATAAGCCAAATGATGGGTGGTTCTTTGATAAACCATGGATGGGTGGATACATTATAACATCCAATACATTGGGAATGGAATTTGGCTATATGTTTATTCCATTTAGTGAAATGTGTGGAAGTCAACCGTATGGTTATTCCATTTAGGTATGTTTATGTGCCAAGTTACCTTTATATGTTAAACATAGTTTTCAATCATATTTAGGGTAATATTTTGTTTACAAAAATGGTATGAAATTAGCTTATATCTAGTGATTTTCTTTTTCCACTTCTTTATGGATAAAAGTATTACTTTATGATTATGTATGCATGGTGTAACTGGTTTTTTAAAACTAATATCTTTCGGTCATTGTGTATCCATTACTAAGATTTTTATACTCTCCCACATTTTTGAAATGTTTTTCACAGGTCTCAAGGAAGAATATGGTCATGGATGGGTTCATGGAAATGTCTAGTTGTTTAAAACATGGAAGTAAATATGCTTATTTTCATTTAACAGTTTTTATTTTGTAAAAAATGGATTCAGAGTAAATTTACATACATGTAATATTCATGATTTTTTGAATTAGTTATGACCTTATTCTCTATATCTCTACACCTGAAAACATCCCCAATGATAATTATAAAAATAATTCAAGATTATGTAATGTTTATAGCTAGGGAATTATAGTTGGTATCAATGGTTGGTTTAGTTAAGTAATGGAGTTATAATTTTTTTAATAGAATATACATAAATTATTTTTAATTTATTGTAAGATTGAAATGATATAGAATTTAAAGGATACCATGTTTCTTTGCCTAAGATATTTCTGTGTTCATAATTGTTTTCCTGATATGAAACATGGATGTTATGATGGAATGACATAAAGAGAATAAGAACCTTCCAAATCAACAACCTAATATGGTCAGAATCGGAACTGAATTGTTTTTTTCAGTGATGGAATAGTCGAATTAGGCTATAAATGGTGGTGGTATCCCTGAATGAGATCAACTAAATCCAACCCAAAGGAACATGTCTATATTAGAAAATTTTATGAAGCTATATCCCACATTATTCAGAGAATAATCTTTCAGTGTTCATGCTGAAGGGAGGATCAAAGCACTAGAAAATATTTTCGATGTCATTGGTTGTATAGACAATCAAATTGATAGTCTTTTAATTTATTATTTTGAAGGAGAAGCAGATCAGTGGTGGTCAATGCATACAAATATCAAGGATATGGAAGAGATTAATTCTATTTTGTGGGAAGAGTTCAATGGTATGTTTCTTGAGAAATATTTTTATAAAGATATTTGACTTTCGATGGAAAAAAATCTAGGAATTGAGGCAGTAGGATAACTTAGTTGCTGATTATGAAGAAAACTTCATTTGACTGGAAAGGTATTATCCAAATTTCATCGGAGATTTTGCGAGTAAGATAAATCAATTTTACTTTGGACTGAAGCCGTGATATTTAATTTGATTTTCCTCTCGTGAATTCAAAAGATAAGAGAAAGTTGTCAGATGTGCTGAGAAGGTAGAAATGGAGTTTTCTGATGATCAGGTGTTCTAAGAGAGGACAAAAAAAGAAGTGGTCTGGTAGGGAGACAATGTGAAATAATTTCTCAATGATTCCTTGAGGTAAAAAAATTAAATTCCCATCTTGTGAGATGTGTGGTAAAAATTATCCTAGATAATGTCTCTCAAAATTTCAAAAGTGACACTAGTGTGATAAGACTAGTGATATTTCTCATAACTTTAAGGAAGATGATCTAATAGGAAATGAAAATCCAACAGTAAGATGTTTTAGTTGTAATGAGTTTGGAAATTATTCTATGGTTTTTTCAAAGTTAATCACCCCTGGTGGAATCCAGATACATCAAAAGAAGTAGGTTAGGAAAAAATATTTGTTTACTACTACAGTTTATGAGGAACAATCAAAGGAAGTGGTATCATGTATTATGTTTGTTTTTTAGATTATTTCAATGTTTGGTTTGATTTAGGATCTAAAAATTCTTTAATTTTCGTGAAATTTTCTAATAAGTTTTGAATTCCATCTCAAGATATGAATCTTGAACTTGTGGTAAAAACACCATGGGGAAATTCTGGGGAAAAAATAAATTATAAGAATATTTCTATCCTTCATTGTGGAGAGAATATACCAACAAACCATGTTGTTTTGCATCTTGTAGAGTTTGATGTTATTTTCAGAATAGATTGGATTTATATTTACCATGATATGATTCACTATAGAGCTAAAGAGGTTTCTTTCTAGAAAGACTTTCAGTTTGTGTACAATAATGAACCCTTATCATTGATAACATATGAAGAAGATGAGAAACTAGTGAAATATGTTAATGAATGTTACCTTGCCCATTTTTCTGAAAATAGAGGAATTGTTCAGATTAATGATCTTCCAATAGTAAATGAGTATATTTATGTTTTTTCTAATGGGTTTCCTAGTATTATACCTGATTAGGATGTGGAAATTACTGTTGACTTAGTTCCTCAGCTAATCAAATTTCGAAACCCCCTTATGAAATGGCACAAATTGAACTTTTAGATTTAACTAAAAATTTCAGAATTTTTCAGACAATGGTTTTAGTCGACCTAGCTCAACACTGTGGGGTGCTCTAGTCTTGTATTTTAAAAATAAATATGGTTGAATGAGACTTTTCACTGATTATTAAGCCTTTAATAATATCAGTATTAATAACTGGTATCTTTTTCCTCCTATCGAAGATTTGATTGATCAGCTATAGGGAGATCAGTATTTTCTGATGATTGACTTGATTTAGGGGTACCAATAATTGAATTTAAAGGAATAAGATGATCTGAAGTCTCTATTTTTTAATAGATATGGACAATATGAATTTTTAGTTACGCCTTTTGGGGTAACCAATTCACCATCTATATTCATGGATCTTATGAATATAATTTTATGTGAGTTCTTGGGTAAGTTTATGGTTGTTTTATTAATGACATTTTGTTATATTTTAAAAGCAAAGTGTAATATGAAAGTCATTTAAGAGATGTCCTGAATACCTTAAAAGAAAGGAAATTGTATGGGAAATTCATCAATTGTGAGTTTTGTTTACAAAAATTTTCATTCCTTGGTCACATTTTTAATAAAAATGGCATAACCATTGATCCTCATAAAATATAAGTTGTTGATTAATGGACAAGAACTACCAATATATCCAAGATTCGTAGTTTTCAAGGTACGGTAGTTTATTAACAAATGACTTTTGAGTAATTTTCATGGGATTCTATCCCACTAACTATGTCAACCTGAAAAGGTTTTTTGTTTATCTAGACAAAATAATGTGATGATTATTTTTAGGAATTGAAATGAAGATTTGTGAATGCTCTAGTATTGGAATTACCTTCCAGAAATTGTGATATTTTCATCTATAGTGATGATTCATTGAAAAGAAATGATTGTGTACTAATGTATAGTGATCAAGTAATTGCTTATTCTTTACTTAATTTGAAACCTTATGAGTTAAATTACCCTTCACATGATTTGTAATTAGATATTTTTGTTTTTTCAATAAAAATTTGGAGGCATCATTTTTATATGGTGTAAAGTTTTTAATCTATAATGATCACAAAATAATGAATTATATATTCACATAGAATTAATTAAACATGGGTTATGTGAGATGGTTATAATTAATCAATTTTTTTGATTACATGATCCATTACCATCCAAGAAAAGAAAATAACGGTGTTGAAGCTTTGATCATGTATAGTAATGATACATAAACCATGATATGTTTGGAATAAGATCCTTTGATTAATGATTTTTTGAACCTTAACATAGAAGTTGTTTTTATTGGAAATTCCTTTTTTGGTGGTAGTGAAATAATCTCTAGTACACATAATAAAGCAAGCACTAAAAAAAGACATTGATTTGCAAGAAAATGTAGACTTGGTTTAGAGGGTTATTTTACATGAATTTTACTTTGATAAAGATTGTTTTTTGAGTTTTGGAAACATATTATGTTCACCAAGTGATTAAAATTTGTAGAAATAGTTATTAGGTGAAGCTCATAGTTTTTCAATTTTAGTTCTTCCTAGAAGTAATAATATCTGCAGAGGTATTTATGAGTATTACTGGTGGGATGGAATGAAAGGACATATTTATTACTATACTATGAAGTGTTTTCCTTGTCAAAATGTTAAAGAAGGGCAGATGTCACTAAAAGGGATGCTTCAGCCTTTTCCAGTTCAATAGTGGAAATGGGAAAATACATCAATGGACTATGTTGTGGGATTACCGAAGAAATATTGAGGTAATATATTCAATTAGGGTTATTGTAGACTGATTTACTAAACCTTCTCATTTCCTTCAAATTCAAGATATAATGTCTCTATATCAACTTTCTCTGTGGTATTTTAAAGAGAGAGTCAAGATACATCGAGTTCCCCTATCTATCGACTCTAATCATGATCTGAGGTTATCTTCTAAATTTTGGAAGGGCATTCAAAATTCATTGGGTACTAAATTAAATTTCAGTACAGCTTTTCATCCTCAATCAGATGGGTAGTTATAATGAACAATTCATACATTGGATGATATGCTACATGATTATTCAATGGATTACCAGGGATGTTGGGAAAAAATATTTATTGGGATGATTTTTCTTATAATATTAGTTTTCATTCTATTATATGGATGGCTCCATTAGAGGAATTATATGAAAATCAGTGTCTAATTCCAGCTTTTTCAGATGATGTATGAGAATGAATGTTGATGGGAATAGATTTGTTAGAAAAGATGGCAGAAAAAGTTCAGTTAAGTCAAGAGAACATGAGGAATGCACAGAACAAGAAGAAATGTTATGTAGATAAACGGAGGAAGGATCTTTATTTTGATGTAGGGGATCATGTCTTTCTCAAAGTTTCTCTTTGGAAATGTGTGATGCATTTCGGTAAGAAGGGAAAACTAAGTCTGAGGTTCATTGGAACCTATAAAATCCTAGAGAAATTTGGATCAATAGCCTACATAGTGGCTTTACCTCCATCTTTCTCCCAGGTGTGCAATGTTTTTCATGTTTTAATATTGAGAAAGTATATGCCTTATTTATCCCATGTTTTTAGTCCAGATGTAGTTCTTTTGGAAGAGAATATGTTTTATGAGGAATAACCGGTCCAGATTCATGACCAAAGAGGGAATTTTTTGCAAAATAAGTTAATTTATCTGTTATAGGATTTTTGGGAAAGTCATATTGTTTAAGAGGCCACATGGGAATCTGAAAATTCTATGAGCGATAAATACCCCCACTTATTTGACAAGTGAATAGAATTACGGGGACACAATTCCCAAACGGGGGGAAGGATGTAACGACCTAGATATTTATTGGATAATACTTTTGACTTTTATTAATACTTATGAATAAGATATTAATTTTACATTTAATGGGAAGTTAAGTTTGATGGCATACCCGACACAAAACAATGGGTTTCTCTAAAATCTCATGTCGCACACAAGGCTGAGTCATACAGAAAAATAATATCATATTATTATTATTTTAAATTGTAGTTAATGCCTAATCATTATATTGACCGGAATGAATAGAACTAAAAATATTATTATTAGACATTTTTGTTAAATGTATTAATATTTATCCAATAAAATTTAGAGGCTTAAAATGATAACGAACCCAATTTTAAGCATAAATATTGTAACATATCTTAAAGGTAGCTTTACCACCTTATGAAGAAGAACCCCATTTCAATATAGTTTTTGAATCTTTAATATGTTACATTTGAAAAAATAAATATATTCATTATAATTGTGACATCAAAATTCACATTGGGTAAAGTTTTGGAATTTTTTATGATAAAGTTCAATTTTTAATGAATAGTGAAAATCCTACATTTTAAGTCAAACTATCTTTTCATCTGATTTATTTATTTAGTTAGATTTTATTTTTAATTGGTTTTAACATTTAATTAGATTACTTTTTACAATTTAATCCAATTTTGTTCATTTTAATTAATTTGACTTTTTAATTATACATAAACACATGTCAATCTTTTGATAGTAATTATTTCTTAAAAACACTCTTTTTGGTTTTGACAACCGGAATTAGTTTTAAATTAATTTCTGCCACTTCTGTGTTTTAAATTTCGAAAAATGGATTCCATATTTGGTATATAGAGTTCCATGTTGTGTAAATAGGTATCTTATATTTTTATATATTATGAATAATAAATTTTGTTAATATTTAATTTATCATGGTTTAAAGGTAAATCAGGTGAATGAGGGTAAACAAATAATTTTATAAAAATATTAATTTACCCTAAAACATTTTCTAATACTATTGGATGATGCATGAATGACCATGGGAATATGTGGTTCAGTTTTGGGACATAATTTTTCCACTTATAAGTGAAAAGGATATTTTATATAAATTAATTTAATGTTCAAGAAAAATGTAACATAAACATGTATCTTTTAGTACAAAGATTTTCATATGGGGATATATAAGTGATATTTTCGACTATAAATAGTAATTAGAATGATAAAAATATTTCCTAAATTAGGATATTTTATTTATAATTTTTATAGGTTAAATAAATAAATTTAATTATGAAACAATGATGATATAGAGATTTATTCATTAATAAAGGATTCAAATAAGTGATATTATAAATGTTAAAATAAATATAATTTGGTTATTTTGATGACTTACATGAATTTTATGGATGATTTTAAGATGTCATCACTGTATTAATGATGTTTTTTCTAATCAATAAAGTTTTTATGGATTTCTAATGTCATGATATAAATTGTGTCAAAATTGACATTATTTGTATTTTACAATTTAAAATATTTTATTAAATATTATAAAATTAAAAAAAAAATTCCTAAAAATAGTTATCATAAGTCTAAATTTTTTTTATTTACTATTTAATTGGATATTTTTCATGTTTTGGGAACAATTGTGATTCTCAAAGTGTTAAATTCTTGGAAAAATTGTAAGAGTAAATAGGGGGTCAAATAAAAAAGATAATGATTAAAAAATATCCAAAAACAATCCAATTATTTTTGGATGATTTTATTTCAAAACATATTCATCTTATATTCAAATTTAATGTGTTTTGGACTATTTTAAAAAGAAAATAATATTATATTAAAATAATACTTTCAAACATTCTTAAAGAGCCCCTCCTCCCCCTTATAAAAGGCCATCACTTGTATCAAATTACAAACACCTCTAAAGACCCTTGGATCATCCATACTATTCCCAAATAATCTCCCAACATACCTATATTCCCCCTTTAAGCCTTCCTCTAGGAATAAAGAAATTATATAGATCCATTTTGGATCAAATCAAAAAAAGTTACCAAATTTGAGTTAACATATTCTATCATGTTTCTTTCCATTATTTTTTCTTCATCACTCACTATTATCTTCTTATTATTTGTTTATATAAAAACATATGAATAAAAAATGTACTATGTTTTTTATGAGAATTATTAAAACTAAATTTATAAACACCTCCTTCTAATGGGTATAGAACATACTGTTTCTGTGGACGACGAACTATTGACTCCCGAAATGATGATGGTACAATCTTCCCATCCCTCCTCTTATAGTGGACATTATGATGGAACCATAATTATATATGATATTTAGGATTTTAATTTTATCTATATTCTTCTATTATTCTCATTTAGAACATACCTTTGTTCTTTTCATGTGGTATAAATGTGATAATTTCATTTGAGGAAGTGCAGACTATTGCCCCCTCAAATTGATATGACAGGTTCATGCTTAAATGGAACATATAATGGGAATATTTAATGAAATTATGTATAATATATAACTTATATATTATACATGAATTATAATATACCTATGTATAATTTATTTTTCATCCCTTTAAAAATAAATTAATGTAGTATTCATGTGTACAAACGGCTTACTGTCTCCATGAATGGTGCATTTCATTTCATATATCCAAATGCCATGTACTCTTATAAATTGATATATAATGGACATATATTATATATATAAGACATCAAAATCATGAATATCATTCTCTAGATAATTGAATTATTACCACATGGACAATTTATAAATATATCAAGTTTATTTTTGACTCAAGTTCCGATCATCGATAAAATGTCCAAAATTAACTCAAATAATTAACTAATTGTTATTAAAAGGTAATAAGTTATAAAAAATGAAATATAAACATGAAAAAGGTAATGAAGCAATTATAAATTAACTTAATTTTATTATTTATGAAATTAAACAATGAATGAGTCAAGTCAGACGCCAGGTAAGGGGCTTCTTCCTAATTTCCATGAGGAAAATTTTGATTTATACACGACATTATTTTATACGATGTATAAACCCCCTTGACTTTATATTTTTTTTTCAAATGGATTATTTTGTCTTCAAATTGTTTTAATAAATGATAAAAGGATTATTTTTAACATTTTCGTCAAAAATTACCATTATGTCTCTATAATCATTATTTACATTCCTCTATAAGACTTAATGTTTTTAAAATGACAATAAATCCCTTATTACCTTTTTGGGTGTTTTAGTATTGAAAATGGTTTTTGAAATGGATTTCCTATTTCAATATCTTTAAATTATTCCTTGAGATTGAATATGAAATTTTATTTGTGAAATGTTGATATTTGCAATTATTTTATGTGTTATGATTATATAATGGTACTTGGACTTTTGACATGTGGTTACATGATAAACCAATTGATCAGTGGTTCTATGATAAACCTTGGAGGGATGGTTACATTATAATTTCCAATGCCATAGGTATAGAAGTAGGCTATATGTCTATTCTATATAGTGATATGTGTGTATTTCAACCATATGGTTATTCCATTTATGTATGTTTATGTCCCATGTTACCTTTATATGTTATTTGTTGTTTGCTATAGCTTTATGGTAATATTTTGGTTAAAAAAGGGTTAGAAATGATCTTATATTAATTGAAGTGGGTTTTATACTTATTTCAAATGAAAAGTATTAATTTATGATTAATTATGCATGGTATACATGTTCTTTTGAAAACTAATAGCTTTACTTATTTTTTCATCCTTTACTGAGCTTTTTATGCTCATCCCAAGTTTCTGAAATGTTTTTCACAAGACATCTGATGGAATAGGGTGAAGGATGGGATTAAGGAAAAGTCATGTTGTTTAAAACATGGAATTAAACATGTATATTCTATTTTAATAGTTTTAACTTTATTAAAAAATGTATACAGAGTAGAAGTGTCTACAATTACAATTCTAGATGTTTTGTATATGTTATGCCTTAATTCTCTAAAACTCAAAACTCGAAAAGATCCTCAATGTGAATTATTAACATAATTGAAGATTATGTAATGTTTAAGGATGCGACACTATAATTATAGCTTTTTGGAATTTATCTGTGCTATTCTTAGACATGACTATAGGCATACCCACCCCCACCCATAATGGTTCTAAGGAAAATATCACTTTTTTATTAGTGTTAAATCCATTTGTTCCCTATTAAATGGTTGATCTATAGTAGTGAAATTTAAAATTTTCCATGATTATTTTAGATAATATTTGACTTATATTTCAACTTTATATAATTATAATATTATCCTAAATAACATATCATTTATTTAAATTCACTTATACATATCATCTATATGGTTAGGATATGAAAAGAGAGAGCCACATCTCTTCTTGAAGGCGTTAGTCTACACATACACGAACGATGTTAACATCTTACATTGAGTGAAAGGGTAAGAAATAAAATGATATATTATATTTCCATAATGAAAAATATTTAATGAATATAACAATTATTTCATATATATCATATATATTTTTTGACTTTACCATTTTAATCTTCCATGTAAATCATTAGTGAAAATGGATCACAACGCTTCACGAGGTAGTAGTCCATCGTACACACGAACGACATTATCATTTCCCCTTAGGATTGAAATATATATGTATATATATATATAAAGGTAAATATTTTATCAATATAATATATATATATAATTTAGATACATCAACATACCAAACACTGATTGGTGGTAATGGAAAAACAAATGACAATGGTTGGCAAGGTGGTAGTTCAACGTACACACGAATCCTGATTTCATAAACCATTTGATAGAAGTGTGTATTATTTTTTGTAATATCATTTACATTAAAAAATAACATTATTTGTAAGATATAAAGGCTATTATATCATCATGGTTTGATAATTATTTATGTAGGTGGAGGTTGAAATAAAATAAAAGAACTAATTGAGGAATATTGCCTCTTCTTCTGGTAACCTCCTAAATTTAGAAACCCGATCCTTCCTTTGTGTATTTATTTACCAAATAAGGATTATAGGATTAAAGAAAGGAATGTGGGAAGTGTTTTTGGTAGGTATTTAAACTATTTTTTTTTAAATTCAACCAGAATATATGGTTGGAGGTGCCCTTATATAAGGTACTTGGGTTGCACACTTGTAATTTTTTGAAAAGAAAAGGCGTACCCAAGGTTGTCTTTATAACAAATCCTAAAAAATATTATTATCAAGACATAAACAAGATAATATATAAATATTTTAACAAATTACATTCTTTTAAAAATTTTGGGAAGTTTTGTCACGTATATTATTAGTTTAACCCCCTTGAAAAACCATGTTTACCTTAATCATGGTTATTAATTTTAAATATTTTCAATATTCATTTTGATAAAAAAATTAATTTGAAGTTACATGATAATATAAATTATTATTATTACATATATCTAATATATATTTCAAAAATCAATAAACATAAGTGGAAAATTTCAATTTAAAATTAATCCCCAAGATAATACGAGATAATAAATTTTTAAAGAGAAAATGATCAAAGGATTACACATTAATTATATCCAAATTCAATTTAAAATTGATTGTAATGAATTATACATTATTGATATATGTATATATATATTTTTTAGTTTTACTTTGAAATTTTTAATTTTAAATTAGCTTTATAAATAATTTATACTAAATTTATGTTTTCAATTAAAATTCAGTATTTTCACTATTTATCAAAAAATTAATCTTCTTAGAATATTCATAAAACTAAACATAATATAATTTTTAAATTATGATTAAAATAATTAATTATATTTTTTAAACAAATTTTTTATTTTTTTGAAATAAAGTTAAAACAATCTCTTAGACACGGTAAAAAAGCTGGTTTCGAGAAGTGTATTTTTTTAAGCACAAGATGATTTTATATTAACTTTACGTCTACTAGTAATCATTAAATAGATATTACGTAAAATTTACTTATATTTTATATATTCATTTCAGTTAAAAATTCCTCAATATTAATTATTTAAATAAATCTAAACTGAGAAAAAATTGTGCACTTTAAAATTATTTTCACAAAAAAATTACCTTTTTTAAACTCAAAAAAATTAATAAAAAAACCAATATATAGTTGATTTAAAATTAGTTAAGTGGAATAAATATTAATAAAAAAAATTTATAATTAAAATATATTTTTTAATTTAAATGATGTAATTTATTGAAATAAATGTCATTTTTACAAAAAATTGGTATTTTCACTATTCACTAAAAAATTATTTTTTCCCAAAAAATATAATTCATCATAAGTTAATTATTATTTTATGAACTAAAAATCGTTATTTTTATCCAATATATTTTCAAATATATATTTAAATTAATTACAATATTTTTTTTAAAAATATAATTTGTATGGAAACCTAATTTTTTTAAAAAATAATTACATTACCAAAAAATGGATTGACAATTTACTAAGAATTTATAAATATTTTTTTATTAAGTTTAAAATTTATATTTATATTTCATAAAGTATTTAATATTATCCATACCCTATAACATAATGTATATTTTATGATAATATTATTTCATGGTTCGTTAATGCTTGGTGCTATGCGTAGGGCATGCTATAGAAGAAACTCATTGTTGTGTGTGCCAGAAAGTATATAAAATATTAAATAAATTTGAAAAAATCATAAAATCTTGAGATTTTACATTTAATAAAACTTATAATGAATTTATCCTTTGAAATTCCTCTTCATCATCAAATTATTAACATTTAAAATTTTTTTCATAGAAATCAAAATCGTACAAATGAATTATAAAACTTGCCTTAAAAAAGGATAGGTGGAAACAAAATGGTTAACTAATGTAACTCATAACTGGATTTCCACATAAGGGAACATAAATGGAATGTTAATAATTTTACATGGAATAAAGGCCAAAATAATTATAAATATTGATATATATTTTATATCACAAGATAGTTGGTGATCTTGAGAAGGTTAGAGAAGAATAATAATAAACAAATATAGAGTGAAAAAGGTAATTGATATCATGAAAATTATGAAAAAATGACAAAATTTTATATCAATATCTTTTTTTCCTAATATTGGTGAATTATTATTATATATATAACTGAGATAATATTAAAAAATTTGTAATTTTTTTAATTTTATTTCATAGCCATAATTTCTTCATTTGGTGGTGCATTTCTCAATTTACACATCATTTCTTACTCGAAGAGATAAATTTTTCATTTCAGAATCACTAAATATGATCCACAATAGAATGATAACTCATTCCTTATATCAATAAATTAAATTAAATTTTATTACTTCTCATACAATATGGATAAATATTTATATAGTTCTGTAATAATTTAATCTATAAAACCTTATCCAAACATGTAAATACCATCATCATGTATTCCCTCAAAACATGGTAAAAATCATTACTTCCATAAAACCTTTCTATATAAGTAAATCAACCTCATTTTATACATATGAAACATATTTATGAATATACTCTTTAATTAGAAAAATTATATAAACTTCATCAATGATATAGTAAGACACTTCTTCAATAAATCATTAATTAGTTCAATGACCACACATATTATCTATTTAACATTATTTTTATCCAGCATATCTTTATGCCTACATAAATATATTAACATCTAGAACATATTAAATTTTATCTTCCCTTAATCATGTGTCTTCTATAAAATATCACAATTCACAATTAATAAATTTTAATGTTCATAAGTGATGATCAATATAACCTTTAAAATCATTAAATAAGAACTTATAATTAAAAAACATACATACTTCATGACTAATATAACATAATTAATGAATTTCAATACATAGACATGTCAATAATACCATTTAATTTCTAATACATTAACTAGGCCTCAACATATTTTTCCTTAATAAATATTTCCTACAATATAAAATATGGATCATGTATTAACCTTCATCAACATCAATTTAACTATAAAAATTATCTTATAACATCAAATACCTTTTATATAGTTTTCGTGGTGTCTTCATCTTCAGCAGTTTATCCTTTAATCATACCTGTTTACTTATTCACTTCATTATCTTTCCTCCTAGGACATCAATTTTAATAATTACTATTCATTCCATGATAAAAAAATTCATACATTTCCAATAACGTATGGTGACCAATATTCTAATCAATTGAATAAACATAATTTTTAATTTTACTTATATAATTACATTCTTCTTGTCTATATTTTCCCCACTCAATTAATCTTCCCATTCCTCTAGGATAACAACATGGGTGTTTCTTCTCACATTCTTGATATATTCTAAACTAACTATTCATTCCTTCATGTTAGCCACTACCTCAAATCTATGTGAACCCTATCTTTCTCTTGTTTACTATGTTAGAGAGTATGTTATGGTTCTCATTGTAATTCATGTTATATGATAACTAATTTTTCTTAATCCCAATATTATTTAGTCAAATCATTATCACATTTGGATTCTCACCATATCTTTTCTACCATAATCAATTTTAACCTAGTTCTTTATTTTCCCACCATTGACTAAAACTAAAAAACCATAGTGTGTTCCATGCTAATCATTATTGGAAACTAAATAATCATTAAAACCACTTATAGGATTTCTAAATTATAGATCCTTCTATTTGATCATTGAATTCACTGATTTATAATAATTCATTAAGGTTCACATACTTTTAAATTATTCATGATAGTTTTTAATGAGTTTGTGAATTTTCAAAGAATGTCTAAATAGAGTTTCAAACTAGGTGGGTATCAAGGCCCATTTTCATGCATCAATTAACGATATAGTCCTTACCAACACAACCTTTTCATTGTTATTAGGACTATATATTTTCTTTCTATATCCACATCCACTTGTATTATCCATACATGGATGTAATATGTTAGAAACCACTTGCTCTATATTTTACCAAAATTATTGTACATTTTTTACACTTTAACTCGTCTTAATAATTATCCTTAAATGTTTCCCTAAAAAATACATAGTAATAACATTATGGATTTAAATAAATTTTTCATATACTATACTCAAAAGGTTAAATAAACATTTTATATGATTCCAAATATAGTGACCCATGCTTTTCATACATTGATGTTATATATTTTGAGATGAATATTTAATACATTACATAAAAACTTACCAATGAAACATAATAGTTTATTTTATTTGGAATCATGGAAAAAATATACATAATTCATGAATTATCTACAATGTCTTCCATAACTATCTCCCCATTTGATAATCCTTAAAATCCATTCTTCGTCACCTGGGGAATGGAAACGTAAGAGAGGGTTAGTTCAGATGCTTAGTATAGTTAAACAAGGTAAATATGTAAAAATATAATGATCGTTATGGTATGATATAATGAGTATAATATTTCATAACTATACCCAGGATATCAATATTCATCATAATGAGTAATGGAATAAATATCAGTAGTTTAAAAAGCATTAATCATTAGAAATCATAGAACATGGTCCATGAGAGCATAAACATTTCATAAGAGATGGAATTGTGTCATATGCATTTGAATTGAAAGTCATTTCCATTGTAGTTATTGATAACTACCAATTATATCATAGTGTAGTGGGTTATCTTCACAAATCAAAATAGTAGTCAAGTTTCACTCTCAAGACCATCATAGCATACAAAGTGCCTTAATGAATGATTTTCATTCCCCATTCCAGTCATGTATGTCTCATGAGATTTAATTTTTACCCAATTAATAAGATATAAAAAAAGGATCCACCCCTCACATAATTTAAATCATATATATTTGTTCAAAAATATCATAAAAAATTAATCATATCATAACCAAGGAAAAGAAATGGGTTTAAAAAACATTTCATTATATCATAACCTTCAGAAAAGAGATATGTTTCATTGTAATTTCATCATTTTATCCATATAAAATCCGTGAAAAAAATATGCATGTTTCATTAAAATTTTATTATGGCATAACCCATCGAAGAGAAATGGGATTCATAAAATTAATTTCATTAAAAACAATTCATATATACAATAATAATGGTATCCCTAGATCAAATACCTATTAAGAAAGAATTAACCTTAAAGCATGTCATCATACGTGGAAAATGATTTTGAGAATTCCCCAAGAACATTTCACGCAGAAAATAAATTTTATTCGAAAATCATTTTTTAAAATAGAAAATTAATAAATCAATATAGAAATCATTTTATTTGATAATAATCATTGAAACTTATAATGTATTAAAACGAGTTAAAAACATTTCCTGTGGAAAATATCCTTTTCAATTCTAAAACACTTTAAAACATAAATTTTTTAAAAATATATTCATTATAAAATAAACTAAAAAACATATAAAGGATCCTTTAAAAAATAATGGAACACATTTCAAAAGGAATATATAATTTCCTTTTTGAATAACACTATTTAAAATAAAAATTATTTTTAAAATACTTTTTAAAAAATATTTATTTAAAATATAAAATTCACTCAAAGTATGTAAAAAAATTCATTGAAATGATCATTAAAAAATTATAAAAGATACTTAAAACATTTAGTGCCCAGGAGAGTGGGAAATACTATTCATGTAGTTTATTTTCAAAATACATATTATTTTCACATTTTCCGTAAAATCTAAGCGAGCATTGTGTAGAAAATATGTGATATTTCTCTAAATATATATTTTTTTAATTTAAAATATGGGTAATAATTTTTTTAACAAATCTTTAGAAAAATTTTAGAAACTTTTTTGAAAACATTTCTAGAAGACATGGTTATTGTATAAAATGGTTTTGACTGAAAAGATGAATTTTCTCCAAAAAAATATTTTTGAAATCCTATGTTCATGAATTGGGGAAAATTAAGGGAATAAATTTATCAATATGACATACATATACAAAAAAATAATGAATCTCATTACATATGGATGATAGTATTTGATCCTTAGAAACATAGTCATCAATAATCCCGATAAACAATGATATTGTAACGTAAAATCATTTCCATTATGGTAACATTGAAATTATATCATAAAGAAGAATTATAAATCAACAAACTTTTAAGCATAATAATACTAAGATACATTTTTTTATTATACACACCACATAAAAGAAAAATGTGGTGAATATATCAGGTCTCTCACTAAATTGAAAAGTGAAACAAAAATATCTTTCCACTTTGGTAAACCTTCGAATTCGAAGACCTAATAAATAATAACATCAAATTACACATTAAATAAAATAATTAGTATAATATTCATTATATAAAATGTAAATGGGGGTACAATGTACACCCAAAAAATAAATGAGTGTTGAATTTTCATCTCTCCTAGGATTAAAAGAGGGACTGGAAATCTCTGACCATAAGTCTTGACATCATTCATACAAGATTGAACCTCTTATATTGTAAATAAAAGTGTATTATACATATTTTAAATAACCATAAATGTATATTATTACCATAAAAAATTTACATATGACCTTTTATTTCCCCATTATTAACAATTTCATGATAATGTCTTGTTTTGGGCAATAACCTCTTTTTACTATATGTTTGGATTTTTTATTTTTGGACCTCGTAATTTGATCATAGATATATAATATCCATAATAATAGTCATGAAATTATTAAAAAATTTATAAATAAAATATTATTTCAATAAAAATCATGAAATACGGTTTTGATAAATGATGTACGTTACAATCATAGAGATGGTAAGCCGTATATACGAATGAGTAATGATTCTATTCTTTAGTGATAATTATATAATGATGGTAAATAATATTCACATTTAAATAATGATAATGAAATAATAAATTACATATTATTTGTTTAAATATAATTAATTATATAATCTACCTTGTTTCTTTATGAAAAGAGAGGGTCGCATTTCTTCATGAAAGTTATAGTGCACACGTACATGAACGATATTATCAACATTTAGTGATTAAAAAGGTAATAAATAAAATTATATTTTATCTTTAAATAATTATAAATATTTCATTGATATCAAAATTCAATAAATTTTATCATATATATTATTAAATATATCTTTTTTTATCTTTTATGTAATACATTAGTGAAATCGAGTCACAACGCTTCGCAAGGCGGTAGTCTGCCATATTGATTAATGATGACATCGAATCCCATACAGAATAGAATTTAGAAACTTTATATGTGATATAATTACCAAGTAGTTATATTACTGTTTTAAATATAATATATAAAATTTCTATTAATTATAATCCCCAAATGTGAGAGTCGGTAATAGAAAAATGAATGGAATCGATTTGCAAGACTTCAGTCTGCCCTACACAGGAATAATGACTTGGTAATCCATTTAATGTAAGTGTAAATGGTTATATATCATGAAAATAACAACAAAATAATATTATATTTAAAATAAATTGTTTATTATATCATCATGGTTTAAAAAATTATTGTTAGTGGAGGAAGAAATAAACAAAAGTGCTTGTTGAAAAATGTTACCATTTATTCGGGTAACAGCCTTATGTTTGCACAAAAATCCTTCCTTGTTTCATTTACATCCAAACATAATTCCTCAAGAATGGGAGAATTAATTTTTTTATGTTATTTGGTGATGTATTTTTCAAATAAAATGTGATTTAAAGTGTCAATAAGAATATATAGGGAGGGTCATTTTATAAGTTAGGTGGGTGGCACACCTGTAATGTTTTGAAATAAAATCTGTAACAACATTTTATTAATTATAAAAGGCTCAAAAATATATTATTATAGAGAATTTAAAATTATAGGGTCAATATATGGTAATAAAATATATTTTAGACAAGTTATTAGGTTATTTTGACCCTTATCTAGTTCGTTTAACACGTAGGAAAACTCTAATTTACCTTAATCATGGTAATAATTTATTATTGTTCGAACTAATAATTTTCATAAAAAAATAAGTTTTAGTTATAAAATAATATAAATTATTATATTTCAAATTAATTTATTTATTTTAATAAACTTAATTCACATGATTTTAAAATTTAAATTTAAAATTAATCCCGTTGTGACAACGACCAAACGTTTTTTCAAAGAGTAAATATTCCAAATTTTATATTATTTTTGTAAATTTCAATATAGAATTGATTAAAATGAACTAATTTGGATTAATATTTATATAATATAAATATTTATACATTAAATACAATTTAAAATATAATTTATCTTCATAAATAATTTAGACAAAAAGGATGTTTTCAATTAAAATTCAGTATTTTAAATATTCATTAAAAATTTATTCTTTTCTGAAAACTCCAAAAAATATCACCCAAATATAAATTTGAAATCATTTTTTTAAAAAATATGATTAAAATTTCATATAAATTTCTAAAAATTGTAAAAAAAATTATATTTCAATCAAAACCCACATAAGGGATGAAAAATGGGTTTCTAATAAGTGTATTCCTTTTTCAAACACTATATTATTTTATATAAACTCTATGTCTATTAATATTAATTGCATGAATCTCTATTAAAATTTATTCGTATAAAATATATAAATTTAATTTGAAATATTCATAATTATATACACTTTTCTTGAAATAAAATTGAGAAATATTGTTCAATTTAAAACATTTTTCTAAAGAATAAACCCTTTTTAGACCAAAAAAATAAACTTATACTGAAATCCAATATAAAGATGGTATAAAAGTAATTAACTGGATTTAATACTACTACACAACACTTATGTTACATATAATATTATTTTTAATTTAAATTACATTATTTAATGAAAACAAGTATTATCTTTTGAAAAATTGGTATTTTACACAATTCAATAAGAATAAATATTTCCCAAAAAAAGTAAAAATATCACCATAAATAAATATTAATATAAAAATTTCAAAAACGAGGTTAATTTTATCAAATAATATTTCTAAAATATCTATATTTTGATTAATTTTTTCATAAAAATAAATAAATAACATTTACGAAGTAAAATTATTTTTTAAAAATATAATTACTTTTCAAAAAATTAAATTATTATTTACTAAGTATTTAAAAATAAATTTATTTTATCTGATATATTTTATAATAATATTTTATAATTTAGAAAATATTATGCATACAATCTTACTTAACAGATATTTTATAATAATAATATTTTCATGGTTTATTGATAGTCGGTGTCGCGTGTCATACACGCTATTGAAGAAACTCATTGTTTTGTGAAACGTAAGCTATATAAAATTATAGATAATTTTGAAAAAAATCATAAAATCTCTGGATGTTATAGATAACTCCCAGGAAGGTGTGCTAATTTTTTCATTAATTTAATTGTTATGGATTAATCCTAAATAAAATTCTGTTTTCAATTTATAGTGTATTGACTTAATAAATTGGGAATGGATGCCCATATAAATTTACCCATGTTGGCATGATGGGACACCAATATGTCACCTATATTATTATATAATTTTCTACTAAACCCCATGGGGGTATATTTATGCTAATGTGATGGAAATTTAAATTTTCTATAGTCAGTCATATGTTGTTTTATATATTTTTTTAGCGGAATCATACAAACCCAACCCCCCTTACATTGGAAAAGGGCCTTTTCCCATTTAAAAACCTTACTAAGATGAGGTGTTAGTTAATTAAAATTATAGTAATAACTTAACTATTGTTTTACTTTATATCTTGTGAGTAAACATTTATTTAACTATTCTAGTTGAGAGATAATATGAATAAATAAATGTTTAATAAAAATTATGGCATATTTCTTCTTAAATGATATGAGGTTACACCAAAACAAAGTGTTGATCATAGTTTTTGAAAGGTTATACTTCATAACAAGTAATTGAATTTTAATATTTTAATGTCTGTTTATTGATTGTAATAAATCTAAAATTGTAAAATAGATTAAATAAAATACCTTTAGTTGTGGTCATAGCATGGATGCTTGAGTAGGGGTTAATTTTACTATTTATTTGAGAAGTCACCCTGAATTGGAATATGGAAATTTCCCATAATATTCGGTTTCCTTATTCTATTCAATTGCAACCACAGTATTGGTGGTAGAGCCCAATGACATTTTTGGCATGTCCTAGTTTTATATTTGGATACTTTTTCGAAATTTATGGGATATCACAGTTGTGATAGCTAACATGGGGACAGGAAAATGGTATACTTTTGAGCTGAGTTCTTGGAATGTTAGGTGTTGTTAAATGACTATTTGAGTCATATGGGACTCATTTATTATTAAATTGTACCCTTAGGTAGGTGGTTTTCTTCTTGGTAAGTTGAACCTAGGGTGGGTATTATTGTATATGGATACCTGATGAGTGTCTACTCTTTATCATCATACATTTGCATTGTGACCAACCCAAGAAAACTCCCTTATTATAATTCTGGGAGAAGATCTAGGAATAGTAAGATGAATCTATTAAAGAGGTTATGTTACTCTTATGTGTATATAAATTTAACCTTTTTTCATGATTAAAATTTTACTTGGATTTAGTTTCAACAACCTTCGAGAGGATTTACAATAATATTGGTTGTCATTTAGTAGAGGCCCTTATATGGGATGTGGTTATTGAATTTATAACATAGAGCTCAGTTAATGGACCTAGTAGCCATATTTTGCAACATCACTTGTAGGGATATGTGGGAAACCAATATCCTCTTAGTTTTTAAATGGTACATTGTGATTTATTTTTGGAAAAAATTGAGGGAAAACAATCAGAGGGGTTGTATGGTTTTTACATATGCCTTTTTAGATGGTAACATTGGTTTTATACTCATTTCAAGACCAATAGCTGTAAGGTTCCATGCGTTTTTTGTATATTCAAGGTAAAGACAAAGATTTTTATGAATAAAATAGAATTATTGTGAATTGAATCTGTATTCAATGGGTATGACTATTTAGGTTCATAACCCAGTTGACCTATATGGAGTAGACACTCAAATTTTGGGAATGTTACATGAAATATACTTTTTGATATATCATGGAATGGGAGAGGTTCTATTTTGAAGAAGAGTTCCAATTGATCTCAAAGGGTGTTCAAACTAATGTGTTGGGTATTGCATTCATCTTGTCCAAGTTGATCGATGACTCATTGGAGTGTGATATGGGTCTTCGAATAGGTGGTACGAGATGTACCCTCATAGTGTATGTTGAGTTTAGTTTTCCCGGGTCTCACGTGACAACTTGATATAATGGAATTTCAAATAATGTCCAAATATGTAAAATGTATCAAGGATTATAAATACAAACAAGTGGAACTGGTAAAAAAAATAATTTTGTAAATTAAATGATGTTCTCATTATAAGGGAAATCATGGAAATGAACTCAGTTTCATGGGTTGCTTAACCCATGGGAGGAGGGTGACACACATTATTGGGATATATGGTTTCAAGGGTTGGTTAAGGTGAGTATAGCATGGTTTTTTGGAGTGTAACTTGAAGTGACTAAAATATTAATATGAATATAAGGAACAAAATTTCATTCCTTCACTACTGCGTTTGTGTTCTAGGTGATTCTCTATAGAGATGGTCACTACTGTAGTCCCTCCCCCGTCCGAAGGCAGGGGGACTTCTCCTTCCACTATGGAATGTCCTCTTTACATAATTCCAATTTATAACGTATATTATCTTCTTCCCTTCCCTAGACTTTCACTTAACCCCAAATTTTATAACCTCATTGTTATTTTTCCTCAACTTTTAATTTCAACTTCGGAGTTCACGGAGGCCCTGATGCTTCTCAACAGAATGTTGGTGGCTTTTTTTAGTCAGTATCAATTATCGGTCTATTCCATTGATAGATTCGTGTTCAAATATTGGACTTTATAGGGTGTTGTGACAGTAGTTATTCTTGACAGGAGACACATTATGATTTAGTTATAATCATGGGATGATTTGATTACATCTTGGTCTAGAGAACCATAATATTTCAACAAATCTATCTTTTTTCCCTTTCGGTGGCCTTAATATTTTAATATGATGTGTGATTCTATAACTACCGATAATCCCTTCAAAAACTCCACTTCCTTTTCAAAATATATCAAATATTCTCATGTTGGGCCACACGGTAGGCCGGTTAATATGTTTGGGAAGTATACTGTACTAGTTTTATCATTTTTTCTCCTTGTATTTAAGTCAAGGAAGATCCTTCCAAACTGCGGGTAGATTTGTGTTTTATTATGGTTGGTAAATAATTTGGGTGGAAGTAGAGTTTGTTATTTTATTCTTGGATAGGGAATTTCACTTCTTAATGGTGGTTGGGATACCAAATTCCATTATACGGTAGAGATCACATGGATCTCCAATGTAATGATGCCCCTAGACTACACCTCATGCCACCTACCACAAACATATTTGTTGGTATTTTGGTTAATCATGATGGATTTATTTATAATTATCGTAAGGAAAATTAATGAATTAGGAATTTCGATCCATTATTTGGGGTTTTTTTCAAAGATGGAGTGATTTTTCTGATGATAAGAATGTTGAATATCCATCGCGTGAGTCTGGAACATCTTATGTTGATAGGGTTAGGTCTGAAGGAGTGGCTAATGGACAAGAGTTTGAGATCTTTTTTGCCTATAATACTGATGATTCCTATGTATACTTAGTAGTTCCTTAGGAGTTTCATTATTTTATAGGATTTAATTAAGTTCTTTCTCCGAGATCAGGGCTGACTGACCAACCATAACCACTAAGGCCTATTCATCTCCAGAACCATTTATCTACCAAGAATGCTGGTTGGAAAGAGAATTTTGATACAAAAGGTTATAATTTATACATTCCAATATGGAAATGAATTTAGTTGATGTAAATGTCTTACAAGGATATTGAACTAAGTTATAAATAAAAAGACTCTCAACAAACAACATATAAGGAGAAAGACTCACATGGGTACATGGTGGTTGGTTCTATATTGAGGAATGGAAATAAAGTCAATTTTATCTCTGGTAACTTCCCTGTTCACATGGGGGAATAATGAAATACCTCACAAATATTACATGAATATTCAAAAAATTATTATTATTATATCTTTAGGTGAGGAATAGAATAATCAGAATGAGATAAGATCGGTGTAATTAAAAATTATAGACGGTGGTAAGAATTTTTCCGATATGTCAGGTAACGAAGATCTATGTAAGAGAATCAAGGATCCTAAATCTGAAGATCCAATGTCGGATGGAGCCTTAAAAAAATTGGTAGGAAATGTTTAAGTGGAGAATAAGGAATATATGTAGCTCATTATACTCTATAAGGAGGATGTGTTAGAATAATGTTTCTATATAAATAAATCAATGGAGGTTTTAGATAGAATATATGAGAGATCGATTAAAGTTGAGATTAATTAATTGAAAATAGTGTGGATCAAAAAACATGACCAAATCATGAGGTTTTAATTAAAAGAAGATCAATTTGTATGAATATATCCAAGACTGGGACAAGATTTATTTTATCATTTTTAAGATCCTATAAAGAATAACATGGATACACAGGTAACCACATTTAATGTGTGTATTTAGTCGACGGATGGTTATAATAATATTATTCTGGTCTTTAAGCACATTGTGGTATACTTTTTTGGTTAACACCTTTGTTTTATAGTGGTTTTGGTTACCCACTTTTTCCTCAAAAAATATTAGAGAGTAAAATTGTAATTTTTAGTTAGTCATTGATACATGTCTATTGACATAGTATTCATATACAAATATTTTAGTGATGATCATGCCCAATATCCTGACGTTTCCCTAAGTACATATCGAGATAATCATCTATGAGTTGAGCAATCTAAATAACTTTTTATGGATCGAGGGATTGACACCTTGGGATTTTTATTTGAGGAACTATTAAAGGTAATTCTTATGATGGTGATTACATCATTATCCTTTTGACTGTGTAAACCCTCTTTGTAATATGAATCCCAATTAATTATATGGGAAATATTCCCAAGAAGTGTGAACCAGTGATCAGTGTCATTTACGTTAGTGTCTTGAAATGAGAGGGTTCTTATCCATTCTGGTCATTATGTCTGAGATTGTATGGCTCATAGACTATAGTTATTTGAATCTCGATTTTGTTTCCAACAATGAGGATGATCCTAATGTGTGGTTTGGGACATCGGTAATTGGTGGGTGATCATCATTTCAGAACGTTCATGGTACATTTATATCAGTTATGAGATGCTATGTTTGACTATCAAATGTTGTTCGATAAATTTAACAATATATAATAAGATTTCATGGTACGTGAAAGGTTCATGATTGAATATGGACTTATGGAAAGTCTGAGTGTAGGTATAATGGTTCGATATAACATGTGATGATACCTGGATTCTAGATCAACAATGCACAACTTATCAAAATGTTGAATGGAAACACAAATGAACATGGGAGGGTTCAGTTAGGACATTTCACCAAAACATGGGTATCATCTTAGCTGAGTGTGGTCATAATTATCTCAATCTCCCTTTGAATAAAGGATTTATAAAATGGTTTTTATGAAGTACCTATTGTTCGAGAAGATCATTTTTCAAAAAAAAAAATTGGTTATGGTTTGAATTGAGTTCTCATATATATTTGGATAAGATCTGTGAGGAAAAACATTGGGAAGCTATTCAGTTGATATGGGTGTATTGTAATGTTAGATTGATTATTTACATTGAAAAGTAAGAAGATCCATATTACCTATGTTAATCAGAATTTTAGATTTGATATGAAAATAAAAACTAGGTTCTATGGCCACATGTGTGATTAGGTTTAGCAGGATAAATATAATTCCAAATAGTGTTTTTAAAATAATAATGGTGTCCTTTAATAGGCAATTCTATTGTGGGAGTATCATGGGTCTAAATTGGTTGTTGGTGGCTAGAACCAATGGTGGGGAGAGTTATAGTATTATTTATGAATGTGAAAACTGTTATATAATACCTCAGGTTTGAGGGGATCATGTAAGCACCTTCTTAGTACATAGTTGTTCATTATGGGAATTATATTGAGTAATAGTGTTTTCTGTACTGTTTGTTTAAAGAGTATCATAGAGGTAGATTGGAATTTGAAAAAATAAATAGATCATTTGAATTGAAATTTCAATCCCATGTATGTTGAGTAGTTCGTTCTTTTTCCTCGAGACTTATGGGGGATGAGATGTTATATGGTTGGGAGGTTACAATATCCCATTTTTTGATATTGATGAAAATTTCAATGATTTTTGTTTTTTTTTCATTTGGTGTATGATCCAAATCACAAAAAATGTAAGAATATATTTAGGATAGTGTGAAAACATTAATGTATTGTTTTTAATGGGGTTTAATGCCTAAGTGGTGTCTAAATATTCCGAATGATTTTTGGATCTGTCAAGATTCGAAAATATGGTATTTGGAGAGGTTGGTTAGGACACACTGTTAGTACATACTTATGTATACCCATGTAGCACAAACCATGTGGCCTAATAGGGTAATAATATGGTCTTTTCAAACCATTAATGGGGATCCTCTTTACTATGAGAGATCGTGTAGAAACATCATGGTACACACATGGTTTTCAAAAACATGTGTTATTACGAAGTGATATGTGGAGTGTCAGATAGTGTGGCCCAAATGGATGGAACACGATTTTCCAAAAAATGTGTCTCATTAATGATCATAGAAATTAATATTTATTCCCCAGTTTATTTAACTCCAATTACACCCTTTCACCTCCCAGATTATTCATAGTAGACCATCCATGGGAGCTCCCCTCTCCTTCTCCATTACGAATTGATGTATCTCCTCCTTCTGAAATCTAAATCAGTCTTAATTAATTGTGTTGGAATACCCTTTGTTATTATATGTTTCCTTTTGCATCCTTTATCTGTTTATATCCCCATTGTGGATTCTATTTCCATTCAATATCTTATTCTATATTTTTTGTTTATTTGTCTAGATTATAATTTTCTCTCATTTTGAAAAAATATAAGACTTATATTGGATGACTGATTCTTGTTAAAAATGTGTTAGGTGGTATAAGTTTTTTTCACATTAAAAATTGACATTTAAAAATAATCCTTAAATTGGCACTCCAAATTTCCCTGTTTGACTCAAAATATGTGTAACTCTTTAACACAATTTTCTAGACCATGACTTAGAACCTTTACGGGACTCGTTGAAATTTTTTAAGGCTGATACTAAATCATGAACCAGCTTTTGGTTGCATCATGTTATGTTTCCGTGTTGAAAAATGAATGTAATTAAAAAAATATCATTTTGATTGTTTTTCCAGGTTCGTAAAAAGGAAAAAAGATTAATTTTGATTAAATTAATTGGTAAATGGAAAAGAATAACATTTTCCCTATATCGATATTATTAAATGTAAGGATTAAATATTTTTTCACTCATATATGAAATTATGAATAGAATTAAACAAGTTTTTTGTGCTAGTTAAACCCCTTGTCCCTTGATCAATTACATTTTATTTCACTATTACGATTGACCGACCTGAGTTATTTAATTGAATTTTATATAGAATATGTACTCACAAGGCCATTTTTAACACTTCTATATTATTTGTTACCAAAATGTTTAAAATAATGGTAGATTGTAATGTGAGTTAAAAAACTCTATATTATTATATTTATGTAGTAAATTTAATAGTTGTTTATTACTGTTGGACCATTATTAGTGATGTAGGACATGAATCTTCTCACCCCCTTAGTTTACGATGATTTACAAGATTATCCACACCATTTATTAATATATTGAACACTAATATCCTCCATATTTATTGGGAATTGATGGAAATGAATCTTAAAAATACCTTGGATTATGATGTTGGGAATAGTTATCCACATCACTGACTAAGATTGTTTGAACTGGAATTTTATACCCACAGTTTGAATTCTGGTGCTGATACCCCCTATTTTAAAATGTGAGAATATTTTTATATATTATTTGAAAATATTTCCCAAATATTACTTAGATCATGAACTTATTTTTTTTGATATTACTAAAAAGGAATCGGAAGTGTTCATCATTTATTTTATAATAAAACCATAGAGCTAGACTACATTATAATTATGAGTTTCCTCGACCTTCGATTATTGATGATGTATTAGTTTAACCTAGGGTCCTCTATTATAATTATACTTGGAAAAATTTACTATTTAACATGGTTTATTGATCAAATAGTTTTTTTAATATTTGAATACATCCCACTCAAGCCAAAGTATGTATAGTTAGACAGGAAACCATGAAGATCTTAATCCTGACATACTTTATGTCGAATAATTTCATAAAACTACGTTATTATTATTCAAGAACACAACATTATTTTTATTCATGACTAGATTTCATTAGAAACCATTGGTGGTGGCCTACTTTGTTTTACTCAAACCATTATCAGGTCGAATTTTGGAATATAGAGTGATCTATTGGTTGTAAGATAGGGCCTTGAATTTTTTTTCCTTACTATTACCCTTATATACTATGACTTGGAATCATACAGGGGGGATATGTTTGTACTCGAGTTTCTGATAGGAGTTGGGTATTTTAATTGATTCTTATTTATCCTTCATCTCTTATAGTATGTTTAAAATGTTATTTGGATTATTAGTATATGTAACATCTTATGTCCTTGCATGGTTGGATTTTAGTGTCCCTCCATGTTTGTCAATTTAGGATTATTATTATTATTCATTAATTATATATAATCTACAATTGAATTACCTATTATCCACCTCAATTATATTCAAATAAATTGGGTATAGTCTCCCCAATATACCCTCGTAATAACCTCAATTCTAGTCAGTAGCCTCTGGTATATAGGGGTTCATGCATTAGGCTATGTGACCCCATGGGTTTAGTTATTAAGAGTAAACCATGGCCAGGTTACCATAAGAAAAATGAAGAGTAATGATTTATAAACACATTAATAAATAAAATATTCCTAAAATATTTCTCCTAAAATTATTGAATATTTAATTTCCTTATAGTTTTATATCCTTTTTTATATAAATATGATCATAAATTTTGATTTTTGTGTATGAAATTATTGTTTAAACCCTCAAACCAATGCTTCATCACTATATATTTCTCTTTATATCTTCCTTTTCTTATGTAAAATTTCAATAAAACCAAGGGGAAATTAGGATCCCTTCTAATAATTGGGATATTATACCAGCCTATGTGTGTCCATGGAGTAAGGATTATAATGTATTTTTCTCAATGATTGAAATCAAGATCATGATGAAGAGTTTACATATATAAAAATCATTAATGAAATGTATGATAATAATTTTTTAATAAAAAAAAAGATAGATTGTGTGGGTGAGTGAGTGAGTGAGTGGGATGTTGTATAGTTTATAGGTTTTTGGTGATATTTTCCCTTACAAATGGATAAGTTTTATCCCCACAAAAGCTTGTAAAAATCGATCTAGTATGGGATATTATGGGAAAATAATAAAAGATAAATAAGATGGTGGGAAATGGGAAATTCGGTTTAACCAATGGATTTCACTGAGGAATAACTATGAATCATTAAATAATTTAAGGAAATTAATTTTTGTTTCATGGAGATCCACCTGATTAGATTATTGTTCCCTACAAAAATTAGCAGTTTAAACCAAAAAATATATATTTATATTTTAAAAATTAGAAAAAATTTAAAATGTTATCCAGCCTAATTGTATAGTCTATTAGGATAATAATTCTAATATAAACAATATTCAAGATATAATCCCAAAATTAAAAAAATCCATTCAATGGTTCCCTTTCTTTAATTATGTGCATAAATTCTGGAAAATTCAGAAAACATTCTAAATATTCCACCAGAACGTAGCATAGCATAACATAATATATTATATTCAAAATAAATATATATTATTCACACAGTTGGTGTTAAAATAATTACCCACGAGGATTCGTTCTACCACAAATAGTAATAATGACTTTTTATTTGGTAAGAGATGAGGTTGTTGATCGTTAATCCAAAATTCTATTACAAAATTCTTGTTATAATACATTAAATTTTTTAAAAGAACATTAATCCTAGGAATCTATGTACCTTACAACACATTATGTTAATTATCATGTATTTTTTTATGTTATTCATTGAATAAATCATATGGATAAAAATCCATATCATTCCAATCAATAATATTAAATTATTTAGGTATAATTTTCTTTTACTATAATAAAGGAATACAATATGGATCGATGCATTATGAGAAGGTAAATAAATATACTTAGTGAATTTTCCTAACAATTATATAGTTTCTAATAGTAAAACATATCCTTGAATTAGATTTCATAACATTCATAGTATTCAATATATCATTCAAGGATTAAGATTGAGGAATCCTAGATCATAAATAGTGAAATCCAATAGTCAATATAATCAATCCACATAATATTTTGGTTAGTTTCTATACTTCACTAAATATTTTATTCTTAAATAAATTTTATCAGTTTTCACATGTAATATCATTCATGTTAATAATGTGTATGCCTCCACTTTAACAAAACCCAAAGGGGTTCATTATTGTAAAACATAAATAAATTAAAAATGATCCCTCTTGATTGAAGAAACATAACTATTATTATATCAATCCTCAAAAATAAAAAATATTGGCATTAAGTGTATTTTTTAAAACTAGAGTAGCATAATCAGTAAATAAAATTATCCATGAGTGATAATAATTGAATAATTCATTCTATGTATTGATAAATTATTAAATAATATTTTAAAACCAAGAGGTAAACCATTATTTTTGGATAGAAATGATAAAACAATGGATTCTGTGTTGTTTTATGATCTCTTACACATATTATTTTCACTATCCTCTTTTATTAAATAACATAAAGAAGGGATTAAAGTATGGTTATTTTTCCAGCTAGCCAATAATCCCCCATATATAATTACATACACAAGGAGATCATATTAGTGTAATTAAAATTTCCATGTACACATCATCCCACTTTCGTGTATAAATTTAATGTTGTTATTGAAAAATGATAGATTTTTCCCATTGAGATATGGTTATTTTCAATTATGGGTATGAGAGAAAAATGTAGAAATTCCACACCCTAATATTGGCCACCTATATTGATGTATGATTTTTTAATACATATTTTATAACATAAATAATGATGTCCATGAAATAATATCCTTATTCTTGTGTCTAGGTTGGAGTTGTCGCAAGGCATCAGGAATCTCCCTAGGACCTTAAAAGATAGTAACTAGTTATGCAGGGTAAAAAATCAACAGGGAAATATTTTTCCAAAAATTAATGTCCAACACACTAAAAATGTAATGAAACATTTATTTATAAACAAGATAATCCTTAAAACCCCATTTAGAGAAATATAAACGAGTAATGTGTAATGAAAAATACATAAATCTATCTAAAATCCTGAAATTATAACATAATAGATCATTTCCATTCAATGTGAATGTAACATATCATCTTCTAATTAATGGATCAACATAGAAACATCCAGCTAAAGTACATATCCATTGATACATCCCCCAATAACTTTAATGACTTTTCATTTCCCTCATCGTGACATAAGACATATACACTTAATCCAAGATGTGAATGTATGATTTAGAATGAATAACCAGTCATAATTCTCTAAATAAAATATCTGAAAACCCAAGAATACATATTCCTAACCAAGTAAAACTTGAAATTTCAAATAGGTTATCAAATTTAATTTAAAATCATTTATGACAAGTGGAGATAAAACTAAATAAAAAAAATTATATGTCGTTATTTTCCTAAACAATGTATCCCTTCATTGCTCCACTAAAACAAATAACCCTTAGATAACTAATATAAAAATGGATTATGTGAGAAATAAATAAGTACATAACAAATATTATTATTTGTGATCATTAAGTACACCCTCTGTGGATTGTTACCTACCAAAGAGGTTCCCAAATTTTGATCCCTATCACACCTAATTATGGATCATCTCACCCATGGAAATTTAATTCCCCTTAATTATTTAATCATCAATTATTTCTTGTCTCTCAAACCCAAAATAGTTAATTCCTGAATAGTTTTCCCTTATGAAAATAATTTAATCATAATAAGACATCAACCCATATATAAAATCTCCCGATATAAGATACCCAAAATCCAATTATTATAGTGAACTATTCCCAATAACTAAATCACATGTTTTAATAAAACCCACACGAGGTTTTCCTAAAACCTTACTTTAGTATGTTTTCTCAAATATAGAAAAATATTTATTTTTAAATTCATTAAACCAAATATTTTATAATTAAGCACATAGGAAAATGACTTAATAATAAACAAATCACACCAAAAATAATAATAATCTCATAAATATATAATAAGTGACACCAAATTTTTATTGTGATCATGTCATTATCCAAAAACCCAAGATCTGAATTTAGTTTTTTTATCCTTTTCTCCTAACCGTATAAGGACAAAACACGATCATGGTTAATCTATTCATGAATTAAATAACTATATGAAATTCGAGATCAATTTGAGAGATATATCTATCTATAAAATTCAAAAAAAAAGTAAAAATGATAGATATATTATAGAAATCATATAATTTCCATTATCAATCTTTAGATTAAATGATTAATTGATTGATTATAGAGATAATTACATCCTTTATGGATGGAAACCACCCAAATTTTCACCAAATGAATGCTAGATCAATAATTATTTACGTTAGGGTGACTAATGGTGCCTACATGAGGATAATCATCTTTTAAAATATCAAATTATGTAATTAGAATATAAAAATAATGTTAAAATTCATAGTTGACCATGAATATTTTTCGACCATGTGGATAACTCTTCCTACAAACTAGAGATAAATGGTTAACCTAGATAGTCAATTGAGACTATGGTCTGCCCATTCACTTAACTCTACTCTTTAGGAGTCCAATATAGTTTGGAGTTATGCACCCCAAGACCATTAACCCTGATCATGTAATATTTATTAAATGAAAAAATATTAAAAAAATCAAAAAACAACAAAACTCATTGTGAGTAATAACATATAAATCCATGGATGTCAAAATTATACCCACCACATGACTTTTCATCTATAAAAATTTACCATGAATCCTTTTTCATAAATAATAATGAAAATTACTACCTCATATTTTTCTCTATCTCCCATGTCTCCTCTAGAATTTGGAAATGCAGCCACAAGACCCTCTCTGGTAGAATACTTCATCCTCTCATGATGTTTTTTATTCCAATCATATAATCCTTTGTGGACTTTCTATAAAGGATGTTTCCAACTATAAATCAACCACATCATAATAAATAACATGATATGGGTGTCCTTGGTACTTTATTAGTTAAGAGACAATGAATATGTTTTTCACCACTGCACACCTCAATTAAAACTCCAACATATAATAAATATATATTATTTACTCAATAATAAAAATTGACCAACACACATGGTTAAAACATCACAAAAATTATTGGTCAGTAGTACCCAAAACATGGAGACACTCCCAATAAAACAAGATATGTAACTATAAATTCCAACGACCATAAATAATTATTTGTAGTTGAATTAGTTCAAGTATTATATATCACCATTCAATTCATGATTAGGTGAACCCAGTCTTTTATCACATATTCCAAGCTAGGTCCAAAAAATAATTCCCCCCAATAATTTATTCTAACATGATAATGATCAAAAAATTAATTTATACATTTTTTCAAAAAAACTCCATTTAAAAAAATAATTAATAGTTATTATTATAGAAGTACTCATCTAAAGTCACATGGTCATCCTACAATCACTAAAAATTAAACATGTTATCTAAAAACATATCCTCTAATGGATGCCTGGTTTTTTTTATCTACCCATATGTCCAAGGGAGATATGATGTACTCACCGTTAGTTGAGTATCTATAACCTACTGAAACTATATATAAAATATCATCAAAAATTTATAAAGTAAATCTATAATGAGAGATGTTAGGAATGCATGAATTTTAACCATATCATCCATGTATATTGTACCATTATCATTATTTGAAAAAATCTACCACAAAGGTATATAGTGGGTTGTAATTGTGAATTGGTCTATAGTAAACCATATCTAATCATGCTTATAGTTTTGTTTATAGAATCTAAAAATAAAATACACTTGGATACCTTCAAAATTCTATATTTTTACTAGTAAATGCTCCAAAATAAAAATAGTTCAGTAATTCTTATTCCCAATCTATTAATATATCAAACCATGGGAGGCATAATCATTTATATCCCTCTATATAATCTACCATAGAAATTACTATGTAATTTCAGAATACATAACTTTCAAACAAGTATGAACTATAAAACTAGAGTTTTCAATTGCACCTATTAAATACTTCATCAAACATAAAAGAAACACCATTGTATCTGAAATGTAAAGCATTGAGATTTTTACTAGGGACCTCCATTCCTGGGTTTCCCAACCATTTAGTATTTCAACTGATTTATTATATTTGGAATATATATATTATCACCCCTTTAATAGATCCATTAATGAAAAACAAACATTAATCTAATGTTACATCTTGTTTCTTCATTGATTATGTGTTTCTTGATTTAAACATTCCTTTAAACACATTAGTTGGCAGTACTACTTTGATTCCATCATTGCATGATTGTTCAAAATCAAGGTATCCACTACCAAATTATTGTATTAAATTCTATATGATAGCTGAAAATAAAAATGGTAAATACATTTCATCCCTCTTAACTACCTTAATTTCAAATATCATATAGATAAAATGTATATCATGCTTATATGATTGAATAGACCAAGAACCTCTAAAAAATTGCAAAAATTAATAAATTACCAGGGAATGAACAATTATTATAAATCTAGGTAATGTATCATATATATATATCAGTGATTTGAATAATTATATAATTTTACGTAATCACATTTTTCTTGAATAATCACACAAACCATACCAACTCTAAATGTACCAAAATATAAAGAGAACCCTTCATTAGAGTGAAAAAATATTATCATCGAAATTATTTTAGCCACTTCTTTTGCTCATAAAAAGTTATTTAGAGACATTCCTCCCATTTAAACTCCATATCATTTTGATTCAACATCATCATAAGAGAATAAAAATCCAAAAATTATTAAATAATGGTTCAACAATATCCTTCTAATCAAGAGAACATGGAATCTTAAAGGAATTATTAGGTCACTCCAAATACATTATAACCTAAATTTTACAGAGATCTACTTAGACACTATTAATAGAAATACAACTCCTTAAGAAATTGATTTCCTATATACCAAACTGGATTTTGGATTTATTTTTATACTCCATGTTCTATCATAGAATCTATATATATATTTTTAAATTATTTCCATGATCCCCCTTTAATCCAAAAAAAATCATAATATTTTATATAAAATCATCAATAATGTAAACAAGCTATTTATGGATGAAATTATTTTCCAAGAATATGAAAATATTGTAAGAAAGAGTAACCCCATATAGCATTAACAAAAACATATAATTTATAACTCCACTCTTTAATAGTATCATTGGAAAGTTATTCTCCTTCACCCTTAAAAAGTGGTATTCAAATCAGAAATGAATCATCAAGAACTAATTATCCCCTTTATGTAATTAAATAGGTCTTCGATGTGAGGCATAAGGTAATTATTATTCATTTTTTAATTTTGTGGTGGTTTAAACCTCTGTTAAATCATTCTACGACATTTTTGAAAAACATTCGCTAAATCATGTCTTGGGAAATAAATAGCAGTGGTTTTTTAAAATTGTCGTTGATCTTTTTAGTGGCAGATTAAACTATCTCTAAATCATTTTTAATTTTAATTTTTTTTATTTTTTTATTTGTTCTTTTTTTGTTTTATTTTTGTTTTTTTATTTTCAAATTATATTTATTTATTAGTTTATTTTGTTTATTTATTTATTTATTTTATTTTCATAATATATTTATTTGTTTTTTTATTTATTATTACGATGATTATGCCTATCTCCATGCCCATGCACATGCCCATGACATATATGTAAATTCTGTATCGGGTGGGATTTGAACCCCTTACCTCTTGCTTATTCTCCAATGACATTACCACTCCCACAGATTCATCATGTGGTTAATTAATTGAATTTAATATAATTATATGTATATATTAATTGGAAAAACAAATAATACATAACAACTAAATACATAGTAAATTATTATTAATCAATAATACATCATTAATAACTAAAAATTAATAATTAACGACTTATTATTAATATTTTATAATTAAAAATTTCAAAATACTAATTAATAAATATAATATAAATAAATAATAAATAATGAAATATACAATATGGGAATAAATGGAAAATAAAAAATGATAAATAGTAAATATAAAATAGTAAATAATAAATAATAAATAATGATTAGTAAATAAAAAATAGTATATAGTAACATGTATTTAATATATAAGAAATACTAAATAATACATAACATATATTATGTAATATATAATATATAGTATATAGTATATAATATATAATATATAACAGACAATACAAAATATATAATACATAATATAAAATATATAATAGATAAAAGATAATATATAATATGTAATATGTAATATGTAATTTTTAATTTTTAATATTTAATATTTAATATATAATTTATAATTTATAATTTATAATTTATAATTTATATTACAGAATATATAATATGTAATATATAATACATAATATAAAATATCTAATATATAAAATATAATACATAATATTAAATATATAATATATATAATATATAATATAACATATATAACATATAATATATAAGTAATTTATAAAAAATAAATTAAATAAAAAATAATTTGATATGTGATAAATAAATAAGGAATTAATAATAAATTGTTAATTAATAGATAAATAAATGAAAAATATAAAACAATTAATAATGAATACTGAATAATAAACAATATATAGTAAATAATAAATAATTAATAATTAATAATAACTAATAATTCATAATTGATTATTTTGAATTAAGAATTAATAATAAACAATTAATATTTTAAAAATTTTAAAAATTTTAAATTATATATAAAATTTTAAAAACAAATTCATAAATAAATAATTAATAATCAATAATTAATGACTATTAAATAAATAGATAATAAATAAATTCAAAATAATTAAATAAATAAATAACAAATGAATAATAAATGAATAATAAATTATTATTTAGTAAATTAAAAAAAAATTAACAAATAACGAATAATAAATAATAAATAATAAATAATAAGTAATAATGATTAAGTAATAAATAATAAAAAATTAAAAAAAATAAATAATTATACAAGTAAACAAATAAATTATTAATTATTAATTATTAATAACTAATAATACCTACTAATTTAAATTTTTTAATTTTTAATTTTTAATTTTTAATTCATGTATAATATATAATATTCAATATTTATTTTTTATTAAATAATAAATTAATAATTAATTAATAATTAATTAATAAATAGTTAGTAAATAATGAATAAATAAAAAATAACTAATAAATATATAAATAAATAATGAATAACAAATAATAATATATTAATGAATAATAATTATTTAAAAAATTAAAAAAAATATTGTGGACAAAATAACAAAATAATAATTAAATAAATATAAAATTAAATAAATTTACAAATAAATAAATTGATTGATAAATAAATATATATATATATAAATAATAGATAATTAAATAATAATTGATTGATTGATTCATTAATAATTAATATATATAAAATAAATAAATTAATTACAAATAAATTAATTAATGAATAAATCATAATACATTTTGATCTTTTTAAAACCCTAAAAACACTAGAATGGCCATAAAATATGATCTGAGACCCCAACATCAGTGCCACAACATGTCAAATTGAAGATCGTGAAATGAGCTTCGATATGATATGTGGTACATGTCGAATGGACTCCTGGGTTGAATGTTATAACTGTTTAAATTTTATAAAATCGGAGTCTGTAACAATAACTGTTTTGAAGTTTGAGTTCAATTTTTGACTTTGGAAATTTGAATATATATTTTTATTTTGATTATCACATTACATAAATCTCACTTTGTTTTAGATTATTTGATAAGCTTCGATTTGACTGGTTGCAGAGGTGAAATGGGCTCCCAGATCAGAAGTTATGGTCATTTGATGTCGAAGTTTGTTATTCAACTTAGTAAAGATTAGTGTCCAGTTTACAGAAATTATTAACTAAAAATTATAAATATTTATTAATAGACACATTATTAATAATAAAAATTATAAATATTAAACTATATTTTATTTTAAATAATAGCTAAATAATAATAAATAATAAATAAATATTTTTTTTAAAAAAATCCTCAAGTTCACGGCGGTTATAGAAAAACGATGCGAAAAAATTGTAGGTTTTTTGATAGAAATTTAAAAACTTTTATAAAAAATATTTTAAAAACATTTATCTGTGGTTTATTCACAGCGGTTTTCAAAACATCCATTAAAAACCCCACTTCTAAAACAGTATTTTCTTGTAGTGGAAAATTATATTGGACTCTTCCCTAGAAAATTATTTATGGAATACACTACATTTCACACATTTGGAATCCTAGAGAAATATTTTAGAGAATTTTACAGGAAAAATTACACCACTAATAGAAATTGAAATGAACCCTAGGACTCTGTTGATAAAACAACCAAACTAACTAGTTTATATATTAAATTCTCAAGATCATTAATGACAAGTCCTTTCCAACTACCATAAATATTAGACCCTCCTTAAAATGTTTCAAGAATCTCATTAGGTGAAGTAAAGGAATCATTCTAACTGAGAAGTTGAAAAAATACATTAAATTCACCAACCATTCCATCCTAATAATGTAATCAAACATGTATGTATGAAAAATAAAATTTCTATTAAAATTTCCACACCATTGATCATAAAATAAAAATTTAATCATGTATAGAGTCACTATACACTTTCCTAAAAAGTTATATCAATATTCAATGAATAGTACAATAACTCAACCTTGAAATTCATCTATAAAACCACTCAAGAAGTGATTAATGAATGAGGTGAACTCAAATCAAACATAAAAGAGACCATTGTGGAAGAAATAAGAAATTTACCTCAAACTATCTACGGTCCTACCTATAGAATATGATTCTTAGAAAAAAGAGGTCCCATTTCATTTTAACATTAACAGTGATGAGGATTACTATTATTTCTCAACTATGTCTCATTAAAATCATTCACTAGATCTTTTATAGAAACCTTGATCCATGTGACTAATTTGACCCTCCAATTCAGTCACATTGAGAAATAAAACTATATAACTTGTTTAAATACTCAATATTCAAATAATAATTACATATACTAGGATCATTAGGATAATATAGTTTCATGTGTGTCATGTTACTACACAGTATCCACTGTTTAAAAATCCAAGATGAAAATTTTCTAATTTTTTCCACCCAAGGGAGAATCATCCCACTAATTTTTCTTTTCTCTAATGATATTATTAGATCCTTATAGTCTAGGAATTGAATAATTCACATATATTCCATTTATCATTTATAGTATAGAAATAAATTCCACATTTATCACATCTTCATAATTCAAAAAATAAATAATAATCACCCTTGATTGAATTTCTTGTTAATGAATCATCTCGAACCATTACACTATTACACTATCATTATTGCTCAACTGTTCTACAATGTGTTCTAACTCTTAAAATTATGAAACATACACTTCCACTACAATATTCTATAGTTTCACCTCTAGTATCTCCTGATATTTGAAAGCTAAAACAAGTCTTTATAGAACTAAAAATTGTATACTATTTGTATTCCAACACATATGATATCTTCATAAAATAATGATTTCATTACCAACTCCCATGACTAGGGAGTTACTCCATTAGTAATGTGGATATAAAAAACCACCTTTTATCTATTAGGGTAATAGAGAAACTAGATATTCAGTTTGATCCTATCTAACTAATATAGGAATTCATATATTGTACCATCACCATAAAAATGGTAATCTATTACTTCATCCTGGGATCCCGATTAAATTCTATACGTCGCTCCTGATATAGTCCCTTCTTATGTAGCTGGGGTACTGGAACTAATTGATTGAAAACATCATAAACATTATCCGTGTAATAGATCTATTCTATCACAAAATATCACCTCCAGTATTCCTAGACTCCTCCCCTTGAATAAGCTACTATTGTGAAGTCGTCTATATAACACTAATAACTAATAACGAAAATAACATTGGTAACTAGGTAGAAGCTAATTAAACTAAAATAATAAATTCAAAATTATTTGATATTAATTCGATATTTAAGTTTCTATATTCACCTTATAGATATTATTTCTTAGCAAAATTACATAGATATAGGAATAATTAATTTTGAAAATTTATTTTAAATGTGATTCCTTATTAAAAACATATTGAAATCATATTAAAAACTCATTCTAGTTAGGAAAATTTCATAAGATCCCTTGCACCTGTATATCAACCCTACAGATGCCTATCATGATATATAAACACATTTTATATCCCATCCAATAATGGTTTTAGACATCTACAAGCCAATGTATACCGAGATTTTTTATGGGATACCTATAACCATGTGTCCTACATAAACTCACATAAAAATCAACTCTCAATATAATGATATTAGAAATTAATTCTTATAGTAACCCCTTATGTTACGAACACATTAGTCACTATTCCTATAGACAGAAAAATTTATTACTACTATAAAATGAATTACACTATTTTTGGATGACTCTATCCTAAGATCCTGGGTCTTGAGGCTAGATGAGAGATGTTGCAATGGAATTGGGGCATCCCTCGATCCCAAAATGTAATAAACATCTATAAAGTATAATCCTAAACATTGAAAAATAATTTAACTCAATAGAAACAACCAAATATCTATAACATGAAATAAATATTTTCATTAAAATATATTTAATTATTTAGAGAAAATTATCCAAATAGAGTGATGTTTAGAATAAATTAGACACATTTCTCATATCTTGAAAAAATCAACATTATAGAAAATACCCATTTGGTGGTTGGAGACTTCCACATCTACAAAAAAATATCATATATAATATATCTTTTATCAAGAAAGGATCATTGAAATTACCTATGTCATAACGTAAAATTTATACAATCACACCATTATAGGATGGTAGGGGTGAGTATGAATACACAATAGAACTCGTAAAATTCATTCATCAATAGACTAGGACATTTAACTAGTGGACTCCATTAATTTTAAAACACTTATAACATGTTGTTAATAATAATATTACAACTAATATATATGAATTTATTAATCACGGAATGTGTGTCTTGTATACATAATGAAAATTATTTATTCTCCTCCATCTTTCCTCAGAATTTAATTTATAAAAGATACTCATATGTTTCCATTACACATGAGACACTTTAAATTCATACATATATAAATTCCTACTAAAAACAACAACAAATGATTTTATATATTAGGATTGTGTGTCAAATAAATTTCCTAGGTATAGTATAATTTCACCCATTACATCTTCTCACATTCAAGATATTTTAAATATATATACACACTTATAAATTAGGTGGTATATATAGAGAAACTCTCCCAAAATTGATATTGTCTATATTATTTCATGGAATGTATTATTTTTCATCTAATTTTCAACGGATATATAGTTTCTCTCATGTGATAATAGTATACAAGAAATTTATAATAACACATTATCATTATATATGTGAACGTAACATAGATGCATACTTCATAGATCCTAATAAACTAAATAATATTCACCAAAATCAAATAAAACCATGAAAAATAAAAAAATTAACCTTATTTTGAGTATATATAATTATTTATGCCATTATTTCCTTCTGTTTAATATTTAATCACCTATACATAGAATCAATCAATGTGATCATAATAGCATGAATTTGAAAAAAAAAATCACTATCCACTAGAAGAAAACATATAATTTAAAATTTATTTTATGGATTCTCCTATAATATCACTACCATAATGTCTTCTTCTTTGATTGATATGCCTATGTAAAACATCAAATGACCAAAAACATAACTTCCCAAATATAGAAATTAAATATTAGACATTTTTTCCTAGAGTTTAATTTCATTTAATGTTCTTAAAAAATATTTCATTGATACTCATTCCCAATATATAAAATATTGTATAAAATAATATAATCCATAAATAAAAAAAAATTCGGTGTGTTTATGGATAATGAAATTAATTTGGGTAATAAATATTAAGGATAATTTAAAAAGACAATGGTAATTACAATATATCTAATATTATTATATATTTATCAAAATTTAATCTAACATATATTTATCCTCTTGAACATCTATAGATGATATCCTAACAAAAATACAAACGTGAAACCCCATCTAGAATTTGTAATATGAATAAATATGTATTCTATTCAATGTAAAGTGTATTTATCACTGAGCATCACCTTATTTATATTCCAGTAATCAATATAGAGGAAAATTATACAGAAAACATTTTTAGTGAAAAAATAGATTTTCCATAGGTGACGTGGTAATTTAAAGAAGCCAATTTACTTCATGTTCCATCAATTTAGTATTATATTTCACTAATTCTTGAGGTTCCATTTGGTAGGTGAGAAAATAAATGGGTCTTATTGTTTGTAGAATATCAAATTGTAATTCCATTTTACTTTCTACTAGATGTCAGAAAAATATCCTAAAAATGATTTATTTATCCACCACACTCAGAAGTACATTTTCAATACATTTTCCACGCTGATCTGGAATAAATTTTTGAATCAATTAATAGGTAGCCTCAATATCTTATGTAATTGACCCTTATCTCACCTATCATTAATCCCACCAACATTGATGGGTCATTGTGTTCCATGGAGGTGAGGTAAATATCACATTTCAATGAATATAATTTATGTAGACCATAAGGATTACAATACAATGAATTCCAAGGATATGACCAAAGATATAACGGTTAAGAACAAGCATGTACAATTAGAATTAAACATCTGATATCAATATAATATTAGAGAGAAACATGAATATTTCATTATCCTTCCCCAATGGAGTGAATATCGACATAGTTTACAACATGATCTTCTCTTGACATCTCATTAGGCAAACCACATTAGTAGATAGGAATGAATAATAATAAAAAATATCAAATAAATTTAGTTCCAATGAAGATACAATAACTAAAATACCTTAAGTGTTCTTAGATTCATCTTCATATTAAACATGCTCACACCCCCTAATAAATAATCATCCAAATATATAAAACCCATTAGTTTCTCCACTAGAAATATATTCAATCTAAAAATGATCAATTTTAGGAAGAGATTATTTATTTATACTAACTGTTATAAAATATTTATCTATATAATTATATGAGTCCAAATATAATTGAAATCAAATTAAATAAATCATTATATCTTTCATTGATTATTTGAAAGGGGGATGCTACTATTGGTGGCCCAAATGTCTACAATAATGAAATAATTATATGTCTTCCCAATATTCAATCATTTAAAGACCAAATATGATCAATAGATAGACACCTACGGTCTATATCTTAATTAATATAAAAAAGTGATCTTAATTGATTATGTACAACATCCATTGATCAATAATAAAATTTCGTTATTGACTTATATTAGGATATTAATTTTCAATGTTCAGAACTTTTTTTCTCCCATTTATGAGATTAATTTAATGGTTTCTTGTGAATTTAAGAGAGGGATGGTTGGATTTGAAGATCATTATATAGGATTAAATTAGTAATATCCTTTGAGTACATGATGGTATTGTACAAGGACATTAGTGGATTAAAAAGGTGATGGTTTTATTGGATTAGTAACTGAGTGGTCGTTGATTAAGAAATTGGTGGTCAGTAACCTACTTGGTGATTAGTGATTGTCCATGAGTATGTAGTGTTTAAAAAATATTCATTTTTTATTTTGAGAAAACATATTTTACTATAATGTAATTTTGATTTAATTATTGGCTTTCCTATACTAGGAGGGTCATTTGATGAATAATATACTCCTTAATATATCTCATTCATCATCTATATTAATATAGATATTATTCATTAATTTATATCAAGAGTCGATAAATTTGGGTGGAATTGGATTTGTCTCATTGAGAGCATTAAATAAATTATATTCTTTTAAGAATGTTTCATGGGTTATTTGCCAACCCATTCTAGTTATAAATTTTTCAATACTAATTTAATGATTTTTGGAATTCCCAATCACACTATGAAATTGCTTTTTTAATGAAGTTATTTACAATAAATATTTATCCCTAATACTCATTTATCTCAAATGGTGACATAAATATTATTTTTTTTGATAGTCTATCACAATTAAATACATGGATATACTATTTATAATGACTTATTTTACACATAAACAAAAAAAATTATCAATTATTTTATGAATGTTAATTTTATCATAAAATTATTTTCTATTATTCTTTTCAATAAAATATAAATTCAATTTCGAAAAACTAAAAGAGAATGGTAAATGATAAAAATAAAAATAAACCATTACAAACTTATATAAACCATATTATATAAAAAAGTTATATAGAAAATAATAACAATAATAAAGAAAAAGAAAGAGGTGGGGTTTAGGTCTATATGGTAGAGGTAACTCCATCCCTAAACCATTTTTATTCATGTGCATATACTAAATCATATCCTTATATAGTTTCTCCTACTACTATCATATTTCTATATACTATCATTCTTACACATCATACTATCATCACTTTTGTTCCTAGTCTCTATCCAGTCATTGTATAACGTCATCCTTTGCTCATAGCCTCAACACATGATCTATAGTATCTAATAATGATGATGATGAATTTAGTCCCTTCAATCTATATTATTTAATCACATAAAAAATATCATAACTATTTTGGGTTCATCATTAAGTTATAAGAATTACCCAACCTCTCTGAAGACCACTCGTCATTACCTGAATCCAATCTACCATATCTAAACATGACATGTGTGTTCCCTGAGCCCAACATATCTCTTGGCTTAACTATCATGCATATGAGAATCCACTTTCCGATATGTCCACTACGAAAATATAAATATACATTAATATCATAAAAATTATATATGTTATTTTATTAAGATGATTAAATACAAACTATAATATGGGGTTTTCTATCATTGATAGTCCATCATGTAATACTACTTGTATACATTATATAATAAGAATAAAAATATATAATGTTCGAATCAATAGCAGATTGCATAAATTTTTCATTTATATTATTTAATAATGATACATATATATAATTACTAAATGGTGTTACATACCAAATGTTAATTATGTATACAGAAACAGCAACACCCAATTCTATGTGAGACATCCAATATCCCAAATTACTATTGACCAAAACTAGAACAACATTGTAAATTATCTTACATAGTGTATTTAAAATATCAGTCGCATTCTTGGGAAATGACATAATTAGGTCAAATATTCATATAATTCACATCAAATACATATTTACATACACTATGCATAGCTATACTCAAATGTCTTAGTAAGAACTGATTGAAATAATCATTCATGTGAACCTCCCATACCAACCCAATAGAGGGTATGATGATCTCGTCAATAAGATACCACAAACCCTATAAATATTTGATAAAATTGTACAGTGTAAATTATATAAATTTTAAATAGTAAAAATTGATTATTTATTGGTACACAACTATTCTCAAACATAAAATGACATAACTTAGTAAGAACGTATCCTATGAATACCATAGAACATTTGTCATGAACCAACCCGGGTCGACCCTGACCCGGTCACCCGAGCCGGTCCGCGGCAAGTCCCGAAGGGAGTTCCTGATCCCCACGGGCTGGCGACAAGCGCCAGGGCATCACAGAGTACACGTGGGAACAATTTGGACCAAATGAAAAATAAACTAAACGGCGGAAAAGAAAACAGAACAAAATGAATAAATAAAGAGCAACCGACACCACTACTAACCTGACCACATTCCAAACTCCAGGTGACCCCATGGGTCACTCTCCAATACCACGACCAACATCGCTCAAGGCGAACAACTGAATCTGGAACCTGCAACAGAACTAAAAACAAGAAAACACTATAGGCGTGAGTATTAAAACTCAGTAGGTGGGCCGACTAATTCTATTCCCAATGCACATACCAATAAATAAAGAATTTATCAATTACAGGTTTGAACTAAATTATATAAAATATGGTTTCCACACACTTTCATTTCTGAAACAAGTAACAGTCCATTGCCCTTTTTAATTTAGAACAAGTTTAATGTTGAAAGAATCAAGTGCCTTGCATTTTTAAAACATTTTGCGAACAAGTTGGAAATCCAAACTTTAGATTTTAGTCAAAAGGAGAATCACACACAACACACACTAAGGGCAATGGTAAAAGCGGCACACATGGGTCAGCAACCGAACTCGACCTCTCAACCGTCCTCCACACACAAATAAACACTAAAAGAAACATGGGTCGAACCTAGGAGATCGTGAACAATCCAGAACGTACTATACATGTGACTCATCCTGAAGGCATGCCATAACTAAATGACGTCATAACGCCCATAATACTACCCGTCATAGCCCTGCATGGCCTAACCGAGGGGCCCAATCCCCATAGCAGCAATAACTCAGTATTCCCCTGCTATGGGGCCACTAGCCAGTGCGTGGTCTAAACTAGTGCAGCAATCGTTCTCAGAAAATTCACTCAATATGCCAGGTTCCCATGTCATCACAAGCAATAAAAAGGGGGTGCGTCTACAATGTAAATAAATCAGTCACGATGCACAAACATCACGTACAGCTCACGCAAGCAACGCACACCAAAGATCACCCCCGAGTGGGATTTCCAAGATAATCCATTTCATTAAAGTGCCAAACAGGCCTTCACCAATTTTAAAGTAAAACCTCTCTTCTCAAAAAACTCAAAACAATTGTTCAGAATAAATTATTTATCTTTAAAACTAGAAGCACATTTGAAGTTCCGTGAATAATGTTTAAAGGCCAAACTGGCATTCTTTCAAAACTGGGTGTCCGCCCGTCAAGAAAATGTCACAAGTGTTCGGTATAAAATAAACCGCTCCTTTCGCACTAAATAATAATTTAAAGTTTTATTATCTAATATTATTTCTAATTCATTAAAAATTTATAAAACAACAAGCAATTAATAAATTCTAAATCTAAAGGTAAGTGCAATGGGGAACCTACCTCATCTCGCAGTCCAAACGCAATGGCGCGTCACGCCTCGCACAGACGTACAAACACGCGTACGCCGATCATCGCAGGACCGAGGAAGAAACTTGTCAACGTGCTGCAACTGCAAAGGTAACTACATTACATAACATGGACTTAAATAATCCAAATGAACAAACAACGCATGGAACCACCTCGACCTACATTCAAAAAAAATATTTGCATCAATTGCACTATTTAATAAACCAGTTTAAAAATTTATAAAACGATTTCCAAAAGTAACTCATAGCCCACACACCCAAAATACATCCAAAGAACACATTTCTTAACAGACGCACACCCACAACATACTAAAATGAAAAACGCATGACCTGCATAGACAAAAACTGAATACAAAATCCCATGAAAAGATATTAAACATCACAAGCATTACACACCCTAATTCGCATATACATGATACACAATATCAAATACAACCTCAAATATATATACATATATATATATATATTTTAGAAACTAAAGACACACCAAAATAGTTAAACAAACTAAATTATTATAAAAAAAACTAAATCCGCACGAAGCTAATAAACCACAAAACTCATCAACTGTATTAAATGGGTGCAACAATTATCCAAACAGTGGAGAACCAACAATTTCACCATAATATAATTAATTTAACAATAGAAATGCATAACCAGCAACCTAAGTGAAGTGAACATCAAGTAAACAAGGTATTCTTAATTTAAAGAGGAATAAGAAATGAAATCCAACCTCAAGGATAAAGATGCTTTCAAAATTCAAGTGCGAAAGTGATTAACCCTCGGCGGAAGGAAGAATACCCCTCAAAAACATTATGCACAACCTAGATAAGTAAACACATAACATATCTTCAATCATTAGGTTCTGGAAAAAGAAGATCACCCCTATAAATTGATATAAAAACGCACCGGTGAGGAAGTTCGCCGCTGGAAGGTGCTACCGGTGAGCGGATGAATTGTAAATGGAGAGGGTTTCAGCGAGCAAGGGTTGCGCCAACTATCAAGGGGTGCACCGCCAGTGCTAGGAGGGTTGCAGACCGAGATCAATAGGGGCGAGGAATGACTCCCTTCTGGAGCGTGGAAGATGAATCACAGAGGGCTGATGCATCGCTGGCCGAATAGTGCTAGCTAGGTCAGGTGGACGGAGGCCGGCAGGGGGTGCGCCGCAGGAACAAGGAGAGGTGATCGGTGTTGTGGCCAGTGCAGGGAGGTCGCCCGGAGGTCGGCGAGGCCGACAGGAGGGCACTGGTAAGAGGGAGGTGTGCTGGCCGTTGCAGGCAGGGGCATCAAAGGGAGGCTTGTGGATGCCGCCGAGGGCAGCGGGGTGCGAGGCCGAGGGCGAGCAGGGGAACGGGAGCCGGCTGGGGTGGCTGATTCGCCCGAGCAGGAGCATGGGAGCCGAGAAAGGAGGCTTGTGCGCAGCAGGGCGAGGCGGAGAGGAGGGCTGGGCGCGGTGGGGCAGCCAGGCGAGGCGGAGGGAGGGCTGGGCGCGGCGGGGCGGCACGGGGAGCGGTGGCTGAGCGCCAGCAAGGGAGAGGGAGGTCTGCGGCAGGGGTGTTGCGGGCAGCCGCATTCCAAGGAGACGACGTAGGAAGGGGGCCGCGCGGGGGCTTGCGGATGGGGCGGCGGCTAGCAGACAGGATGAAGAGGGGGGGGGTCGCGCTGGTAGGTTATGGTTTTGAAAAATTATATTTTTTTATGTAATAACAATAGTAATAATAATAATCGCACAATAATAATAATAATACAATAATAGTAATAATAATAATAACAATATCATTAATTAAATTAATACTCCTAGTAATAACCTTAATAATAATATAAATAACAATGTAAAATTATTACAATTATTATCAAACGTTCTTTTTTTAAAAAAAAAATAAACTGTTTATTTACCATACTCTGTAAACCGGATCACCGCGCGTTCGGCAGACAACTTACTAATCCACGCGCAAGTTGCGCGCCTCAACTCAGACTGCTTGGGAATTCGCACAGGCCCCTGGGGAGATCGTGTGGCCACCGCCTACCTTGCGGTGACCGCGCACGGGCCCGAAACTCGCTAAAAACATTAAACTTAAACAATTTTAAATCAGGACTCAACCCAAACCTCGGCGCGAGAACCCGAAACTAAAATATATTAAATTGAAAATTAATTCAAAAAGTTGGGGTGAGACAATTCTCCCCACCACAAAAACTTTCTGCCCCCAGAAAGTCACCAAGAACAAAGATATCCAAAACTCGAGTTCATGCCCGATCCAAAACCGAGAAGCTAAGAAATTCGAAATGAACTTTTAATCCACAGGTCACACCAGACCGATCATGAAGAAACCGCGACATAAAACGAGGGGAGAACATGGGAGGGTTCTCCCAACCACAAGAGCTCGACCAACACGGAGACTTTAGAACCCAAGTACACCGCCCTGGGGAGGGGGTCAACGTGGGAACTCCCAACCCAAAACCAATCCACATAAGGTTTTAAACACACTCAATAAGGAACGAACGATTCAAAAAGCTTCACTCAACAGACCTAACAGGGATTCAAGCCCAATTGAGTCCGAAAGAAAACACAACACAAGGGAACGAGAGAACACGAGAGGGTTCTCCCCACCACAAGAACACCACTAATGCGGATATTTAGCACCCAAACATACCATCCTGGGAAGGGGGGGGCAACGCAAGAACTCTCAACCGTTCCAAACTATATTTTATAGCCCGAGCGAACAACACATCCGAGTAGAACATAACCCCAGCAGTAAACCCGAGCATAACTATAACATCAACTCTTCCACATGCACTTACATCTCCAAACGAACACCACTAAACCGAGATTAACCCAGACAAGGTCCAAACACACTTTTAAAAGAAGCATGTGATTCGGAGAACCACGTCCATACAGATGGAACTACTTGGATTATAATAGGTCAAGTCCATCGTAACTTCACAACGAACCAATGAACACATAACAATGCCAAAACTTTAACCAGCAGAAAAACAATAATGAAAATACTTTTAATGTTTCACCGCCAATACGGAACCCAAAATCTGAATTGAGGCGTCACACTCCCGACAACTCCTGACTGCGCGCGAGCTTCACCCCAAGACCTGTGGTTGGGGCTCTGATGGTTGAAGCATCCCCTGCCTCACAGTCAGGCACTGGAATCTTCTGGTCACTGTGTCTTCCTCATGAGACGCTTCCTGTAAAGCTTCTCTAGATGACCTAGACAACTGCAATGATGGTAGGTTTTCGGAGCGGTGTGACATGATGGCCCGTATGCCCTAAACGTCCATACTGACGGTACACCATTAGACGATCCGACGAACTGGAAGTTAGAGCCACCGCAGAGAACTCTTTAGGAACAAATTTACCTAACACACTCTTCTCGTTAGATGGGGGACCTTCACGAGCAACTAGATACAGTGGATTGCCAACCATTTGCGTTCCGGAGACTAACTCAACTAAGAACACCTCATGCACCAACTTCTCAAAAAGTGGTGCTCTCAAAAAGGGAGGACTCGCTCCTTGATCTCTGGACGAAGACCCCTGATGAAGGGAGAAGTCTTCATCCAGTCCTGCGACACTACCCCCCCGAAAAAGAGACACAAGATCCTTGAAATGGTCAACATATGCTTTCATCGTCTGCTGGCCATGTTGAAAACGCATGAGCTCTCTCATTTTCTTCATCTTCACCTCCACAAGTATAAACCATCGAACGAAGATGGATTTAAAGACATACCACATCATCCCAACTTGCAGTAATGGTGGGGTGAACAACTCCTACTCTTCTAGAGCAGGACCATTGAACAGACCCAAAACAATACGCACTCAGATCGCTTCGGGAGTTCCCAATACCTTGAAGACACGCTCGACTTCTTCAAGCCACTACACTGTCTCTAACAGACTCCAATCACCATGAAGGACAGACAACGTCCAAGAAAGACCAAAAACTGGGCATGACTCATCAAAACACTAGGGATCTTTCTGGGCAGCATTTCTGAACGAGCTATATAACACCAAGACGAGACCAATATCAATCGAAACAACATTAATAAAGCACCCTCGTCCAAAAACAACAAGCTCAAAACCAAACAAAAACAAACACAACCCCAAAACGGCTTTTCACTTTATATTTCAAAACCACCTTCTTTCAAGGATACTTTCCAAATACCAACTCCACTTTTTAAACCAAAATTGCTCTCCAAAACCATTTTCCTCTTTAAAAGCCAATTTACAAAACCAGGTCAAGCCTTAAATTTCAAACACACCTAGGTAATCTCATGAACCGTTGCACATGTATTCATCCACTTTCATTCGTACGCACCAACGCGCACTTTCCACACATCTTCTCACATGTGCAAACATCCATAAGGAGTACCTGAGGTTTCACCCCAAACCGATCTCGACCATTTTCAAAGCAAACATCAGTTTTCCAAACCAAATGCTTTTAGTTTTTAAAACCCATTTCATAAATTTAAAGTCCTTTAAAAGAAATCAGTCTCATTTTAAAAACCCCCTTTTTGTTTCCATTTCAAAAAAATGCACTAACACCAACCAGAACAAAAGCAGCATCCAAAATTGCATTAAACACTGGAGTGAGGGACGAGTAGTCATGCTCAACCTAGCTACATGGTAGTGGGCCATGTCCCAAGTCATCGTTGACCACTAGGAGGAATTCAAACTGTGTACTCAGACTCCACATGGGTCACTACTCCATGTGAAATCATGACGTAACGTCGGCTTACCTTTGTTGTCATCCCTTAATCCAAAACAATCCAAAACGAAACAAAGACTCGATTCCCGGACTATACCTGGCGACTCGAGGTGCAGAACAGGCGAGGGTTCATGATGTCCTTCCCGTACCTACCTCTCAAGTCCCGACAATCCTAATCTCCATCTACCAGACATCCCAAATAACAAGGGCCTCCTCTGATACCATTTTGTCACAAACCAACCCGGGTCAACCCTGAACCGGTCACCCGAGCCGGTCCGCGGCAAGTCCCGAAGGGCGTTCCCGATCCCCACGGGCTGGCGACAAGCGCCAGGGAATCACAGAGTATACGTGGGAACGATTTGGCCCAAATGAAAAATAAACTAAACGGTGGAAAATAAAACAGAACAAAATGAATAAATAAAGAGCAACCGACACCACTACTAACCTGACCACGGTCCAAACTCCAGGTGACCCCATGGGTCACTCTCCAATACCACAACCAACATCACTCAAGGCGAACAACTAAATCTGGAACCTGCAACAGAACTAAAAACAAGAAAACACTATAGGCGTGAGTATTAAAACTCAGTAGGTGGGCCGACTAATTCTATTCCCAATGCACATACCAATAAATAAAGAATTTATCAATTAAAGGTTTGAACTAAATTATATAAAATATGTTTTCCACACACTTTCATTTCTGAAACAAGTAACAGTCCATTGCCCTTTTTAATTTAGAACAAGTTTAATGTTGAAAGAAACAAGTGCATTGCATTTTTAAAACATTTTGCGAACAAGTTGGAAATCCAAACTTTAGTTTTTAGTCAAAAGGAGAATCACACACAACACACACTAAGGGAAATGGTAAAAGCGGCACACATGGGTCAGCAACCGAACTCGACCTCTCAACCGTCCGCCACACACAAATAAACACTAAAAGAAACATGGGTCGAACCTAGGAGATCGTGAACAATCCAGAACATACTATACATGTGACTCATCCTCAAGGCATTCCATAACTCGATGACGTCATAACGCCCATAATACTACCCGGCATAGCCCTGCATGGCCTAACCGAGGGGCCCAATCCCCATAGCAGCAATAACTCAGTATTCCCCTGCTATGGGGCCACTAGCCAGTGCGTGGTCTAAACTAGTGCAGCAATCGTTCTCAGAAAATTCACTCAATATGCCAGGTTCCCATGTCATCACAAGCAATAAAAAGGGGGTGCGTCTACAATGTAAATAAATCAGTCACGATGCACAAACATCACGTACAGCTCACGCAAACAACGTACACCAAAGATCACCCCCGAGTGGGATTTCCAAGATAATCCATTTCATTAAAGTGCCAAACGGGCCTTCACCAATTTTAAAGTAAAACCTCTCTTCTCAAAAAACTCAAAACAATTGTTCAGAATAAATTATTTATCTTTAAAACTAGAAGCACATTTGAAGTTCTGTGAATTATGTTTAAAGGCCAAACTGGCATTCTTTCAAAATTGGGTGTCCGCCCGTCAAGAAAATGTCACAAGTGTTCGGTATAAAATAAACAGCTCCTTTCGCACTAAATAATAATTTAAAGTTTTATTATCTAATATTATTTCTAATTCATTAAAAATTTATAAAATAACAAGCAATTAATAAATTCTAAATCTAAAGGTAAGTGCAATGGGGAACCTACCTCATCTCGCAGTCCAAACGCAATGGCGCGTCATGCCTCGCACAGACGTACAAACACGCGTACGCCGATCATCGTAGGACCGAGGAAGAAACTTGTAAACGCGCTGCAACCGCAAAGGTAACTACATTACATATCATGGACTTAAACAATCCAAACGAACAAACAACGCAAGGAACCACCTCGACCTACTTTCAAAAAAAAATTGCATCAATTGCACTATTTAATAAACCACTTTAAAAATTTATAAAACGATTTCCAAAAGTAACTCATAGCCCACACACCCAAAATACATCCAAAGAACACATTTCTTAACAGACGCACACCCACAACATACTAAAATGAAAAACGCATGATCTGCATAGACAAAAACTGAATACAAAATCCCATGAAAAGATATTAAACATCACAAGCATAACACACCCTAATTCGCATATACATGATACACAATATCAAATACCAACTCAAATATATATATATATATATATATATTTTAGAAACTAAAGACACACCAAAATAGTTAAACAAACTAAATTATTATAAAAAAAAAACTAAATCCACACGAAGCTAATAAACCACAAAACTCATCAACTGTATTAAATGGGTGCAACAATTATCCAAACAGTGGAGAACCAACAATTTCACCATAATATAATTAATTTAACAATAGAAATGCATAACCAGCAACCTAAGTGAAGAGAACATCAAGTAAACAAGGTATTCTTAATTTACAGAGGAATAAGAAATTAAATCCAACCTCAAGGATAAAGATGCTTTCAAAATTCAAGTGCAAAAGTGATTAACCCTCGGCGGAAGGAAGAATACGCCTCAAAAAACATTATGCACAACCTAGATAAGTAAACACATAACATATCTTCAATCATTAGGTTCTGGAAAAAGAAGAGCACCCCTATAAATTGATATAAAAACGCACCGGTGAGGAAGTTCGCCGCTGGAAGGTGCTACCAGTGAGCGGATGAATTGTAAATGGAGAGGGTTTCAGCGAGCAAGGGTTGCGCCGGCTAGCAAGGGGTGCGCCGCCAGTGCTAGGAGGGTTGCAGACCGAGATCAATAGGGGCAAGGAATGACTCCCTTCTGGAGCGCGGAAGATGAATCACAGAGGGCTGATGCGTCGCTGGCCGAATAGTGCTAGCTAGGTCAGGTGGACGGAGGCCGGCAGGGGGTGCGCCGCAGGAACAAGGAGAGGTGATCGGTGTTGTGGCCAATGCAGGGAGGTCGCCAGGAGGTCGGCGAGGCCGACAGGAGGGAACTGGTAAGAGGGAGGTGTGCTGGCCGTTGCAGGCAGGGGCATCAAAGGGAGGCTCGTGGATGCGGCCGAGGGCAGCGGGGTGCGAGTCCGAGGGCGAGCAGGGGAACGGGAGCCGGCTGGGGTGGCTGATTCGCCTGAGCAGGAGCATGGGAGCCGAGAAAGGAGGCTTGGGCGCAGCGGGGTGAGGCGGAGAGGAGGGCTGGGCGCGGCGGGGCGGCCAGGCGAGGCGGAGGGAGGGCTGGGCGCGGCGGGGCGGCATGGGGAGCGGTGGCTGAGCGCCAGCAAGGGAGAGGGAGGTCTGTGGCAGGGGTGTTGTGGGCAGCCGCATTCCAAGGAGACGACGCGGGAAGGGGGCCACGCGGGGGCTTGCGGATGGGGCGGCGGCTAGCAGACAGGATGAAGAGGGGGGGGGGTCGCGCTGGTAGGTTAGGGTTTTGAAAAAATATTTTTTTTATGTAATAACAATAGTAATAATAATAATCACACAATAATAATAATAATACAATAATAGTAATAATAATAACAATATCATTAATTAAATTAATACTCCTAGTAATAACCTTAATAATAATATAAATAACAATGTAAAATTATTACAATTACTATCAAACGTTCTTTTTTAAAAAAAAATAAACTGTTTATTTACCATATTCTGTAAACCGGATCACCGCGCGTTCGGCAGACAACTTACTAATCCACGCGCAAGTTGCGCGCCTCAACTCAGACTGCTTGGGAATTCGCACAGGCCCCTGGGGCGATCGTGTGCCCACCGCCTACCATGCGGTGACCGCGCACGGGCCCGAAACTCGCTAAAAACATTAAACTTCAAAAATTTTAAATCAGGACTCAACCCAAACCTCGGTGCGAGAACCCGAAACTAAAATATATTAAATTGAAAATTAATTCAAAAAGTTGGGGTGCGACAACATTAAAAATAGATTCTAAAAATTACACTATCCTAACAAGTATATAGATGTGAAAAACAATGAAAATATTATAAATTATTAAAAAAAATCAGTAAATAAAAAATTTAATGACAAATAAATAAATTTCATTTATAAATATACATCATTTGAAAAGGATCAAATCCAATATTTCAATCTCTCTTTAGAAAATGATCTCCAGTCACCAATTACACAAATCCCCAACCCCTTTAATTAGTTGGTTTCATGGACTACAAAAAATGTGGCTTTTACCAACTGAAAATTAGTGACATATAATATATTTGTTGGTAAAAATGATTAATTCCAACTGATATTGAGTCTTGTCAGTATTCATTTTAACTACCAACAATTGTTTTTCCTGACAAGTATATTTGTTGATATAAACTGTCCAACACCAGCATATATTTTACCAACAGTGAAATCTGTTATTTTTTCATATTAATACCAATATTTTTCTACCAACACATGAATATGTTATTAATAACTACTATTACCAACAAATATTTTACTGTTAGAAGGTTTCTTCCAATAAATTGTTTTCTAAAAAAATGTTATACAAATAATTGAATATATATATTTATACCAAAAAATAATTTTCAATAAAAATACATATTTATTCATGGAATTAAATTTATTTTTAAATGAAACATAATTGTTGAAATGAATACGTACATACATACATAAATTCATGCATGCATGCACACACATGCATACATTTTTTGTGTGTATCTATTAACAAGTTACCCATGTTTTTTTAAACTCCCACCTGGTTAACATTAAACTCACTAATGATAGAAAAAATGAAGGATTATAGTTTCAGGGGACCTATTATAATTATATTTTTATTTTTATACATCATCTTATAAAATAACACCAATGGATATAATTTCGATTCCATTATAAATAAATTTTTTTAAAAAAATTACAGAAAATTGAAAAAAAATAAATATCATTCCATTTAAAAATATTATCATTTAGAATGAATTTAAAATATATATTTAATAATAATAATAACAATAATATGTAAAAACATAAAATAGGGGCTTAACCGTAATGGTTTGATTGAACACCCTCCTCCACCACCTCTATGTGTTCCGCCTCCCCACCACCGCCTCCCCACATTCGGCCTCCCCCGCTACAGCCACCCAGTGTTCCGCCACCCCACATTCTGCCTCCCGTGCCACTGCCTCTCGGTGTTCCGCCTCCCCGTGTTCCGCCTCCCCACATTCTTCCTCCCAGTGTTTCACCTCCCGGTGTTCCCCCTGCCACCACCTCCTTGTATTTCGCCTCCCATGTCACTGCCACCCAGTGTTCCGACTCCCCGGGTTCCACCTCCCTGTGCTCTGCCTCCCCTGCAAGTTAAGCATTGGATTTTTAGGCATTAAACTCGTGATTTTTGTATTCCTATGAAGGTTTTGATATTGAGGTAATTTTCATCATTAATTAATACATGTATTACAAATATGGCGCTCCACTGTGGGTTTTCTTCAATTTAACACATGATTTAACGATGCGTTGGAGAGAAATTTCAATGCTCAAATAGAGTTTCACTCCATTTTAGTGATCCCATGGAGATGATATTACATGTATATCCATGCTTATGAGAAGTGTCTATGTTGTTCAAGGATTTATAATTTTTGAACTTCTTGATATGACCAACGTAATTTTCATTCCTAATCAGGTTAGTAATTAAATGTGATGTAGGATTTCAACCACAAATATTATTTTTCCTTTTTCATTTCTTTTATAATTATCATGCTACTTTAAATTTAATTGAATTAACTTAGTTGATGATGGTTTGGTCTAATATTTTAATACTTGATCACCAATTTTTGAATTTGATTCACTTTTATGCCAGAAAGGACATCAATTTTGTTTCCATCTTTGTATTTGGGGGTTTCTAGGGTCCATTGATTAATTTTTTGTTTTCATTTGATGTTAAAATTTTACTATGTATTTCATTATGCTAGTAGAGGCTTCTCTTTGAATATATTTTGTATGAATTGAATGTCTGAATAAGCTCTGTGTACTGGAATTACCTTAGTTGATGATCATTCGATATCATATTTTAATACCTGATCACCAATTTTTGAATTTGATTCACTTTTACGCCTGAAATGTCATCAAATTTTGTTTCTATCTTTGTATATGGTGGTTTCTAGGGTCCATTGATTAATGTTTTCTTTTCATTTGACGTTAAAGTTATTCTATGTATTTCCTAATTCTTGTAGAGGCTGCTCTTTGAAGCTGTTTTGTATGAATTGAATGTTGGAATCTACTTTGTGTACTGCATTATTTAAAATCTCTTGATATGAACAGTTATTTTTATGATCTGTTCTTGTTTACACGATTAGCTTGATGTGGAGTACCTGATGTCTTATTTTGTTAGTTGCTCTTTTTCCGTGAATAATCATTCAGTCCATGTTTCTGAGTTTATATGATCAGCTTTAACTTTTATTTTTATATCAGAAGTCTCAATGGCACCCCAGTGCTGAGGTTTTTGAAACAGAATTGATGTAAATATGATGTTAAGTTTTACACCTAAATTTTTTACTTTGATAATAAGGAACAAACCGTACGGGGGAGGGGTGGGGTATGTATAGACATATTCATAGGATGAATTTCAGCAATGAGGGTTGTTGTTTAGTGAGTTTCATTAACTATTATAGAGGTGGAAGGGCATACCGCATCAGATATCGGGTAGGGTCTACTGGTCATTGTCTGTGTTCACGACTCTGAATCTGACTCTAATTCCATATACATATGCGGCTAGGTCGTGAACATGATATTGATCTCGAATGAGGAATTGGACAAAGGATTTGATAAATGCGTCACGCAGAAGGACTATGAAGTTCTACCTGATGGTTTATTTGGAGAAAAAATGAAGGTAAGGATACGTCTTTATCCGTTCTTCAACTCTGCATGGAGCCAGTAAGTGGGATTCACTAAAATCCTAATGGAAGTGGGAATAACAGATAACCTCCCAATCATTTGATTCCTTCGAGTTACTTCCACATGTTTTTATGTCTTATTTATTTAACCACCACTAGCCGTCATCATCTTTTTACTGCATTATTTCCATGCATTTTTCATGGACCTACCTTAGACTGAAATCATAACATCCTATATTGATTGTCAATAAGGAACAAACTTGTGCCGTGAATTGCAAGTAACTTTTTTTGTGACTTAAATGGAAACTCGTCTCTCTAAATTTGTTTTTGTGTGTCCAGTTTCCATGAGAGGTCTATACTCACAAAGGATCAGTTTGGAGAAGGATAAATTTATAATGACATCATACCTTGAGTTTTAACTATTCTCCTCACATGGATGAAGATTGTAGAGATTGTTGAACTCATATAATTTTTTGATGTCATCAGATCATCCTCTTTGGTGCCATGAGTTAGAGTTAAATAACTACACTATATATATATATATATTAATGGGTTGAAAGTGTGGTCACACAGTCCCTTATTGTAATACTATGTATATTTGTAAAGAATATTTTTGTCATATTTAATTAATATTATATATATTAAAAGACTATCCTATTGGTGTGCTTGTGTAGGTTTTGTGGTGAGTTTGTGAGGGTCTTCCCGGTGTGCCAGAAGAAGAAGACTGCTAGAATTTAGGTGCGCATTTCCTTAGTCACACACACACTAATTGATGACTCTGCTGCTATTACACACACAAATGTATGTAATAGTAGTAGTCACACAGAGACATCTATGTAATAGTAGCAGTCACATAGACTGTAGTACATAATATATATTGGCAACAAAGTCGTATATAGATTGTAGTACTCTTACAATATATATGATAAGTGACTATAATAAGATTATTCTACTACCTTGACTCTACTTTTATTATGCGGAATGTAATATGATTTTCTATCCAACGGAGATTCTGATACTGCATATTTTAATTGAAGCATTTCTGTTTCTTCTGGATTTGGAGTTCAGATAATTGAATGGGCTTCATCAATCACAATATGAGCCTACAAGAAAGAGGTTCTACAATTGCTGATGTGTTTCTAAACTCTCAAGATCATGTATTTTGAGATTGGGTGAAAACTCAACATCTTTCACATGGATTTTTCAATCAAGGCAGTTAATTCTCATTTTATTATCTATTGATATATCTTCTTGAGGCTTGTGGATTAACGCTTATAAAATTTATTCAGTGATAATTCCATAAATCTAATATGTTTGAAAATGTTTAAAAATTGTTCATTCCAATTTGAGTATATTTTCTGTATTTTTGTTTATTTAAATCCAAAAATAGATACAAATCAACGGAATAATTTCACCTATCCATTATAATCATACCAATTTATGGTTGTGCAAAACAACAACGAATTCACACACATAAATCTATAAAAACACAAACATAAAGCTATCATATACTTACAAGTCTCCCTGGTTTCAAATAATGTGTTGTTTAACATTACAAGAACAAGAACAATAATAAAAATGATGGGAATTTGGACACAAGCCATTTGGAATTTAAGAAAGTATATATTCTTTTTTAATCACGCGTTATTGAATTCTTTAGTTTTTGTTATACAAAAAAAAAATTTGTCCTCCAACATAATTATGCTTATCTAATTTCATCCTTTTCATTTTATCAGGTTATATAGGATTATTAGTAAGAAAAATACAGAAATATTATGGAAGACTTATGTGGATGATTAGATTTGAATTGCCTTTTTAGGTATGCATGATGGTTATTCAAATGTTTTCCAGTTTATAGATTTCAATATTTTCATGTTATAAGATTATAGGTTTCTATATTGATTGTTTTAATAATTTTTAGGATATAGGTTTCCAGGCTTCAAGTTCTAGGTTTTTAAATTGAAGGTTGAGTTTAGGAGATATTATGTTTTATGTTCAATAGTTTGTAGTCTTTGGGATCCCATGTATGCACAATTATGATTGCAGGTTTTCACAAATATGTTTATAGTTTTTCACAAATAGTTTTTTACAAATAGGATTGTAGTTTGAAGAAACAGTGTTGCACAAACAAGTTTTCATGTTTGCACAATTATATTTTTATTGTGGGAGCCCATGTATGCCCATGTTTTCACAAACAGGTTTGCACAAACAGGTTTTCACAATCTAATTCTCCCCCAACAGAAATTGTTTTTACTAATTTATATGATCAATAGTTTTTATTTTTCATTAAAAAATTTGTATGCTTATATTTTTCTTATTTATGGGTTCCTATGTTACCGGTTACAAAATTAAAAGTTTTACGATTTGTATGTCATCTAGTTAAAATTTAATTATTTGTACGTTGCAGTTTTTTAGGTTGGTATGTTAGAGGTTTTCATGTTCCATGATTATTTTTTTATATGTTTGTATGTAAGAATAATCTTGTTTAGCGGTTTAAAATTTTATTGGTTTTTTAGTTTAGTTATATATGTTTACAGTTTTAAAGGTTTTTCAATTAATGTTTTTTGATTTTCAGGATTATAGGTTACATGTTTTCATATTGCAATACGTAGGTTCATCTCTAAACTACAAACCTTATAATATGCAGGTTCACATGTTCATGTTTTGTAGTTGTGAACCATTATAAACGCATCCATGAACTTGTGACAGCATCCATGTTTCCATCATTTATTCAATCATTAAAGATCCAGTTTTTGGTAAGAGCATGTATTCCCATTACCCAGTTAATGGATTCTTCAAAGTTTATCTGTAACAATAGTTCATTCTCACCCATTTATTGATTTTTTAATCTATTGCGGCTATAATTATACTGTTAATATTTGGGAAGAGGATGGTGATAGTGATGATTGGCATTGTGTTTAGACATTAGGTCCACTAACTAGAAAAATATGATATCATGGGTATTTTGCAAGTTATTATTTCAAACCTAATTTCATCTATTATGTTTTTTCAAAATAAAATACTATCTTTGAATTTTTATTTCTATTTTGTGAAGATACTACCTTTGTTGAAAGTCAAATGAAATTCAAACACAAATGCAAGAATTTCAAGACAAATTTTTATTTCTTGTTGTGCAGGTACTACCTTTATCTCTATCATGTATGCTTATTTCTGTCAATTTTCTGCTACCTATGTACCAATTCCATATGATGTATTTTCTCATATTTTTTTGCATAGACTATAGATGGCATGGATGGGGCATAGACCCAAGCTGGCATAGACTGGAGCTGACATGGATGAGTTGGAGCTGGAGCTGGCATGGACTGGAGCAGACATGGATGTGGCTAGAGTTGGATGAGCTGGAAAAGACTGAAACTATCATGAATGGGGCTAGAGCTTTCATGGATGGTCTGGGTTTGGAGATGACATGGATGAGTTGGAGTTTTTGGTGCAAGATTCGTTGAATATGATGGGTACGATAATGGGTTGGAGCTGCTACAATGGTTGATCCTTTTGGTGGGGGGATCCAGGGGGTGGGTTGTTATTATTGTCCAGAATTGTGCGACAGAATTGTGGAACAATCCTTATTGGGATCCAAGAGGTTCTTTTTGTAATGAATTTCATTATTAATATAATTAATTCATATCTAATTTTGAACAAGTGTTGAAATAATCTTCGGTTTAATAATTAAAACATAGGTATTATATATTATTAATTAGTAAATATAATATAAAATTTTATTGGCAATAAAAATTTATAATTTTTATTTAAATGTAATTTATAAACAAATATAATATATTGGTAATATTATTACCTACAAATAAATTTCTCCCCAGAACCTGTTGCTAAATACTTTAACCAACATATAGATTATCTGTTGGTATTATTATAATTGCAAGAGAACTATTTTGTCTTTCGTAATAACATTTAGCGCCAAAGTTTTTACCAACATTTTAGTGATAGAGACATATATGTTGGTAAAAAGTTTTACCAACAGAAAATGAATTTTTACCAACGGATATGCTCTTTTTAAAAAAAATAGAAATATTTTGTAGTGATTTCAATACCCTTAGTTGACAAATCTAGATGCCTTTCACCATGTAATAGATCCATTGACTTTTTATAAATCTTGTCATCAAAATTGTTTCATTCCATCTGATACAAAAAATTATCTTTAAAAAAAATTATGTACTCTATAAGGAATATGAATAATTTAATAGTTAAATAAATGTTTTTAAAGGAACATAGTAAAAATAATGATTCCTATTAATAAATTTTAATAAATATATCAAATATTAAAAACTAATAAATTTTTATTTAAAAACATTAAATAATTATCCATATTTGGCTATATATTTGTCTTTATCTTCATATTTTGTTACATCAGTTTCAATGTCTTCAACTACTTCCCCATGATCACCAATTACCACATTATCTTCAATTTCATAATCTTGTATAATTTCAAAGTCATTGGTTACATCATCAAAATTATCAATTTAATCAGCCATTAATTGTGGGGTCTAATAATCAATATTTTTATGTCATCAATTAAGAGATATATTCAGTGGTATTTCTTTCAAAATATCAATAATTCTCACATCGATATCACAACATGAATTTTCTATAACATGGTTGTCCTGAGATATTATTTTTATTTCATTCCACTAGTCGAATAAATTTTTTAGAAATTCTATATAATTTACATAACAAACATAATGTACATGATATGCCAAAAAATATTAAATTTTTTGTAAGGTGAATTTTATACATGGTATAAATGATTATACACCCCGGATTTTTACAATATATATTTGATAACTGCTTGGATTTATGCACAAATATATTCAATCATGATCTCAAAGTAATAAAAAATTTTCAATTACCCGGGTGAATAGTTTTCTAATAAATAATATTATATAGATTATGAAAAAAATATTATTGAAACTGTTTTACTAGATGACATGTATATTATTTTTTTAATAATATATTTCATAAATTATTACATTTGAAATATTTTTACAAATTTTAATATTTTACAATAAGAGTTCAGGGGGGATTGATTTTCTTCTCATGCCAGTGCGGGAGGGTGACATCACAAATGAAGGTGTACATTAATAGTACGTCTATATGATATGTTTGAGTGGAACAGAAATTTATAACAATTTATAGTAAATTGTATGAACTTTTAACATTTATACTAAAAAATATTAATTTTTTAAATATATACTAATTTATATAAATTTATTCCTATTTATATTTATTTATACTATCTTGTAATAATGTATAATAATTTTTTTAATTTATACAAAATTATAATAATTTATATTAATTTATAAAATTTTATAAAAAACTATAATCAATTATACTGAAATTTAATAATGTATTCAAATTTATGTAAATTTATAATTCTATATAATATTTTATAAATTTATAATAAATTTATAGTAATTTATAATATTTTATATAAGTTTATAAAAAAATATATCAATTTATAGTAATTAATTTTCATTTAAACTAATATTGGATGAATTAATACTAATCTATAATAATTTATTATAATTTATACAAAATAATCGTAATTTTTAGTTTCTTATATCATCTTATAGTAGATTAAAACAGTTTATATTAACTTATGCTAATTTTCATTAATTTATGCTAACTTATACTAATTCATAATCCTTTTTGTTAATTTATACTCCAAAATAAAATTATATAACATCATTCATTAATTTATTATAAATGAAACTATTTTTTTATGAATTTTTATGAATGTATTCAAATTTATATTAATTTATAGTAATTTCAGATAATTTACATAAATTTATAACAACTAAAACTAATCAATATCAATTTATAGTAATGTATATTAAATAATAATAATTTATATTAATTTATATTAATTAAAAATAATTTATATTAATATTTTTCAATTATATCTATATATAAAATTTTATGAAAATATATAATAATTATTTCCAATTTCTGGTAATTTTGTCGAATTTATACTAATTTATAATAATGAATTCATTTTTTTGATAATTTATGTCAAATAATATAAATTTATAAAAAAATATGAACTTATTCTAACTTTTAATAATTTATATTAATAAAAATTAATTTATATCAATTTATAATAACATATATGAATTTTTAATAATTTATAATAAATTATATTACTTTATGTAATATATATTAAATTATAAAATCTATATTATATTAGCTACTATGGGGTACAATTACAATCAAACACCCACATACCATAAACCCACAGGTCGGAAAGGCATGTCACGGACCCCAACCCTAAGGGAAAATTCACCCAACTAGCTGCTTTATAACATTGATGATTTATAGACCAAAGGCCCATTAGGCCTTAATCCCCATAGAATGCCCATTGGCCCACTATTGGATGGTCGAAAACCCCGCATGTGTCATTCCTCCAACACTATCTTCCCTAATTTATATATAAATATGTTATTTAAAAATTATTTACTTCAATTTATAAAAAAATATATCAATTAATAATAACACAAATCAATTTATAAAAAATTATCTTAATATATAATAATTTTTATTAATTTATTTAATTTTTATCAATTTATATTAATATAAACTTATTATAACTAATTTATAATAAATTTTATAACTTAAATTATTGTAATTTATAAAACATTATATCACTTTATACAAATTTATATTAATTTGGACAATTTTTTAGTATTTTTTACAAATTTATAAAATTTTGATTGAATTTATATTAAATAATGTCATTTTATAGTAAATTTATATAAATATATATTTTTTTAAAAAAATTATTCAAATTGTTACTTTTTTTATTAATTTATATAAATTAATACTGTTTTATAAATATATATGAATTTCTAATATTTTTTATTAATTTAAAATAATTTAAATTTATTTTATAAATATTTATAATAAATTATATCAATTAATATGAAATTATATTAATTTATAAAAAAAATTAATTTCAATTTAATAAATTACTATAACTAAAAATATAAATAAACTTAAAAACAATTAAATAGAGCATTTTAATGATAATTAAAATTAATTTTTTTTATACACAATGAAATTGGTACATTGTCAAACGATTTGTAGAAGCAGTCAAGAATCTATTGAGTTGATGGTTAGATATGAAATCAGAGATTTATTTCGATAGAAAAAGAAATGTTATGAGCATATTATGGGGAAGGGAGGTGTGGCTATGCATATTTATATAAAAAAAGATCTGGCACCGGGCGTACCTAGCCCCAAAAAGTTTCCATTTATAATATTTGTGTTGGATAATTGTGGTGGATTATTTATTGAGACTACTTTTTTTGTCCAATAACATATTCAATGTAAAAAGGTTTTGGCGAACATAATTTTTCTATATCATGTAAAAAATAATTTACGACGGATACTTCCATTGCTAAAAACCAATCGAAAGACTATTTGTGAAACAACCATTGCAAAAACATTTTTGCAAAAACTACATATCAAATAACCATAATACAAAAAATTATTTTTGATGGACAAACCAAACCATCCTAAATAAATTTTCTAAAATGATCTACTTGAGATGAAATTGATATTATGTGGGAAATAGTCTGTTCAGGTTTCTATGCACACATGCGATGAAATATTATTATAGACTAGTTCATCCATCATAGAAATAGTCATGGAAAAGTAAATTGGGATGGAAGAACTAGTATATCACATATAATTTGATCCCACTAACTACTTATGGTGTAATTTTTGTTTGTAAGAAATAGCCTATCAAAAAATAAATCATTCCTATATTGATGGTTCTTTACATGTTGAATTTATAGAATATTATGGGCAAGTTGGAAGGGAGTCTGATAGAAGGGAGAGGGATAGTTTGATTGGGTTTTGATGTTATTAAAGCACCAGGTACCCAGTTTCTTTGTACTAGGTACCCGGTTGTATCATGGTGATACTAGTGGTTCTATTATATCCATTGGGAATAAGGAATTTTCATGTGTGGGTTTTTTTAAATAAAGAGTAACTTAGTCATTTCAAATCATAATTTTTATCACAAAGCCCCTATTGGTGGGGTTTACCCCCATTTTATCCACCCTTTTGTGCTCTTTATATCTTTGTTTCCATCACAACTAAACTACTCAATATTCATTGTTTAGAACCATTTTATATATATGTGGGAGATCATGTTTTTCTAGGTAGTGCTTATTTATTATTCTAGTTTATTCTTCTCAACAAATTCATCATAGAATCGAAAAAATAATCGTATTATCCCATCTAGGAATTATGATATCCATCACATACATTCAATTTCCTTGTACCTAGATATTATGAAGTTGAATCTAAATTAAGTATTTTTATTTCAATTTTATTCCATTCCTTTTTCTTAAAGTTCATAAACCACTAATAATATCATATGATATATGGAATATAAATTAAGGAGGAATAATGAATCCTCTGGTTGTGTTAGATTTTATATTTAATAAAATTGATGAATTAATTATTCATGAGCTTGACAAAGTTGGAATATTTTATATTTAGACCCTAACTAAGTATTCCTCATAACGGTGAACAAATTGCTGGTTTGGGATAGCCTCGTTAGTCCCTAACGTAGGAATCCCGGTCCACCATTCCCTTGGGACCAGCTAATAGATTTCCTTAACATGTTATATGTGATTCCCTTTCCTCTGAGATGAGTATTTCCCTAGACACTTTAAATTCAGACATCATAGAATTCAGTCATTGTAATAAAACATTTATGTGGGTTTGGACCCTCCATTTATTAGGGGTTTCATTTTGTCACTTATATTCATGTTTGATAACCCAATTACAAAATAATGAATTTTGATCTAGAAATTCCTCTAAATTTACATTTCTACTTCATACACATTATTTTATGATATGACGATATAGGTGAGGTGGTGAACACTTACTGATTATTTTATGAATTCACGTAAAATGGTTACAAGATAGGAGTGAATGTAGAAACTTTTTTATTATATCTATGGAAAGTTAATAAGGTAGAGCATGGGTTCTTGTAATTATGGTGGTGGAAAGCATTTATAATGTGTTTGATGTGGTGGTGGATGTATTTATCTATAGTTCTTGATGTGTACTGTCCTATCCTCTTCATAGGGGTAAATATCACATGAATAACCTTTTCTTATTCTTCTTTAGTTTCCATTTAGATAATTTAACATGCCTTGTGTCTTGTTAGGTCATTTGTATTTTCAAATTATTATTTTGTGTTTCATGTTTTTATATGATTAATTATTTTTGCTCATAAACCTTTTATAATTACATCATTTTTATTTTTTACTCACTTTCTTAAAATATTTGATAGGTTATATAATTGGATTAGCTAGAGTATATTAAGAGAATGCTAAGTATTAGTGTGAAATTCATATGGTTCTTTTACTCAATGAGTGAAATATATCTCTTAACACGGTATTATTTTTCCTATAGAATTTAAACTATCTTAACGTGATCATCATATGTTCCTAATATGTTTTGCTAACATAATATAGTATAATATAGGTATCTAGGTCATGATCATTACAAAATTATAGCATATCCCTTTAAGGGATATTTCTTTATGGAATGATAGTACCTAGAAGATTGTTTCCTTAACAATAAAACTTTAATCCATAAATATTCATGGATGAAATAATTGTAGTCGATTCCTGAGTTACAAGGGTAATTCAATATTTAATTTTTCTTTCCCATTTATGTTTTTCCTTGTTCTTGTGTTTCATGTGTCATATATATGCATGTATAGGTTGGTATAGGTTAGAAGGAATTATTTTTCTAGTGCCCTATAGTTCTTGTCAACTTTATTATTAGGATCAATTAAAAATCAATATTAACGGGAATATAAATAGTAAATAAATATTATATCCCTATTTATTATTTAGTGAAATCTAAATCAATATGAATCAATAATTAATCATTTTACTAAGGGAACACTCATTCTATTGGTATCTAGTTCTTCCATTATTATGTACTAAATATTCCATTAAATGTTGTAAAATGGTTTCTTTAGGCATGTTTTTAAAAATTTATATTTTGTTTTTCGACTTATTGGATATAGAATTTTTTTTATTTAAAAATGTTTTCAAATGTTTTGTAATCATTATTTAAAAATGTAAACTATTTTATTAAATAAAAATAAGGGAGATAAGGGGTTGGTAAATAGTCACCAAACCATTACAATTATTAAGTTCCTTAAATATAATTTAATCATATTTAACATTGGTGGATATAATCTTGAATAATATTTTATTATACTGTTATGATGATCTAAACATTGAGTAATAGGAACATTAATGAGATTATTCAGTTAAATTTAACCATATTTTTTTGTGTTAATCCTGAGTATCTATTTATGACTTCACTTTTCTATTTAATATTCATCTAAAATTGTGATGAACTTACTAAAATCATTAGCATAATATTAAATTATATGTTTTTTCATTATATAGATAGTGTTAGATATGAAAATGGGTTATTTATAGAAAATCATTACATAAAAATCGAAGGTTTTTCATTTATAAATCTAATTTTGTGGGAGTAGTTTTGAATAAATAATTTCAATGTTATTAAGTTCTTTTTTATATTATCATTAAATTTTGAAATTAAATAAAGAACTATAAGACTAATGGTGTTTCTATAATTGATAATTTATTTCAGAATTAGAGGATTTTATAAAGTTATTCTATATAAAAACAATTATCTATATGTGTGAAAGGTTTGTCTATTATTGATTCATTTATTCAAGAACATGGTTCCTCTATCAAGTAAAAATTTCTTTATTTCTATCAAATCTCAGTTTCATTACCTAAATATGGCCTAATGTGAAAGACCGTTGGGGTTACAAAGGTATTCAATGTGTCCAGGGCTACTTCGAAGCCTGAAACCCAATTTTTTTGGTGTTTTAATCTTCATTCAAGGATTGTGAAAACAATGCGGCGTAGCCCACACTGATTGACTAAACCATGTGAGGCTGGACCGAAGGGGTGTACAAGCCACACAGTTTTATGAAACTATTCAAGAGGAGTTGCATGACCATGTTGAATGTTTGTATTTAGTAGATTTTTATAGAGGGTTTCAAAACAGTTGTTGCATAGTTTACGAAACACGTGATTTAACCCTTTGTTATTGGATGAAGCGTTACTGCACACACTCTTAAAAAAATTTATATCTAAGTGCATCATAAGGGATGACCTAGGTCGATCTCTTGAGGACTTGTTTTGGTGAATCAATATCTAATTCTAATTCACTTAAGAAATAATTATTTTTTATATTATAAGTTTTTTAAAATTAACGTATTTTAGTAAAATATATTACATGAAAAATTAAAATCTAAACAACTAGAAATGCGATACATAATGGAATTAGAGATGAAATGAATTTCCCCTGGGAAAATTTTCAGGGAGTACCTTCATTGACCAGCATTAATTCTCCTTAGTGAACACACTAAATTGTATGTGTGAACACCTCCATCTACCCAAATTATGAATGAATAGTATACTTTATGATTCCCACTGACACCCTCTATTCACCTCCTCAATTGAGGGAGAATGGGTGAAGATTAAAATGTTAATTTTTAGACAACCATAATGATCATTAAACCCACTTTAAATTATACTTATAATTAACTCAAAGAATATCGAAAACATGGTCTCGGGATCAAGATCCTTATTAGTCCCTTAGGATATTCCCCGGGTTAGTTAATCATGATCATGAGCATATGATTTCACTATAGAGAAGATTATAGTGATAAGACAAAAGATAAAAATTTGACATAAATAGATGGGGAAGAAAACTACCATATACTAAAATTACATAATACAATTACAACACGAAATAAACTATAAAACTAAAAAATATCCACCAAATGTTCAAATACTTCGAGAAGGATAGGGGATACATTTTTATTAGCAAACAAATGTAAAATCTTGGCTCCATAATCTCTTCTCCCACATAATGCATGTGGTATAATAAAATAAATTTTCTAATAATAAATTTTTATCTTCTAGGAATTCGTTCCACAATTTTTTTTTTCATTCCTTCAAAATTTCAGCTTCATTATCCTTGTGTCGAAAAATATATGTTTCATTAACTCCCCGACATCAATTATAGATGAATATTTCCTAATTTTGTCCATAATTTCGAGCATCGAATGGCCACATTAATGGTAGAATATCTCTTTAATGTTTATTTTATGAAATTATCATTGATATATATTTGAAATATATTTGGAATCTCTTTAATTAGTGTTTCAAATCCCAAATTATGCTCCGATGAATGAGGTTGGGTCCACCATGTAGTCAATATTCTTTCCCCATCATGATTGATGTTTTCGCGCTTGTAGATGGTCGAATTCGGTCATAGTACAGAAGAAAAATATTTATCCAATAAACTAGGGAATCTAAATTTACAAATAATTTGATTGGGATCAATATTAAAAAAAAGATATGACCTAAATACATAATTTAATAAAAATTGGTAAAATTATAGAATTGACAATTTTTCGCATTTAATATCAAAATACCACTAAAACCTAAAAACGTGAAAATTACCCATAAATACACTATAGTGGGATTATAAACATTTAATTAAATAATAAAATGTATGAATATGTGATCTTAATCAATCCCCCAAACGTAAATAATACACTCAAGGGAAATCATCTTATACCTTGGTCAATACAATCTTCCAATATCATAAATGACAAAGAAGCTCAATTAAAATATCAAAGAAAATAGAATTCCTCCTAAAATATTTCTCTCTTTACTCAAGGATATTTAATGTGGAGCTTTTCTCATTCTTAAAGATTTGTATGATCTACCTAGGCTTTCTATCATCATTGTATCTGCACAACATAGAGTAAAAAAATTTCAATCATTAGGTTTTATTCATGGGTTATTCTAAGGCTAAGGCATGTTAGGTTATAAATATAAAAACATATGAGGTAGAATGAGGGGTTTAATCTCTAAAGTGAAGTAAATGTATGAAAACCGTTTTTCTCAAAAATGGTGTGCTCCACAATCAGCTTAAAAATAATCACCTCTAAGAAAATCTCTATTTAGGAATATCACAGTTGGAACATTAGATCCAATGATTTTCTCCCTCTTTCCCCAATTAACTCATTGTTTCAGCTTGATTGCAGATCTTTATTTCCATTTAGAATCATACTTTTGAGGAAAAGAGAGGCATCATTTGATCTCAAAAAATTTGTGAACACCCAGACCAAATTGTTAATGATATTTTGGGCCACCCATCCATATTTACATTCATAAATTTCATACAAAAAATCAATAAGAAATATGGAAACACTATTTTTTTTATCTCTATTTTTTTCAAGAATTCAAAATACAACACATATTCTCCCTCCCCCACACATTAGTTCAACAATAATCATGCATTCAAATTCTAGAGTAAGTTGTAAATGGATAAATGGATTATAATGTGGATTCCTAACAAGGTATTTCATTGATACTAGGATATTAATAATTGTTATATGAAATGGTATTCCAAAATAAGATTTCAATTTCAAAAGGGGATTTCATTGTTGTTCTTCAATCATTCGTAACAAATTCTATAAAATCAAAAAGCCTTGAAAAAGATAAAAATTGCATATTCTAGATCACCAAACATTGAAAAATACTCTCAAGAAAAATATTATTGTAATGATTATGTCATATATGTTTAGAAACCTCTTTTTTAGGTCATGATCTTCAATTTGGATGGTACTAGTGCACTTGAGTTTCACAATCTACCAAACATCGTCAAATTAAAAGATCAGATGTCAGGGTAAAAATCCAATCATAAATAATTGAAATACTTAATCATTAAAATGAATCATTGTTCTAAAAACACCAAGATGGTTTTAATTTTCTAATATATTCAATTCAGATCAACATTCCTAAAACCCCACCAAAAAATAAATCATATAAAATTACAAAATAGAAAAAAAATGAAAAAACATCAAAATCACTAAGGAAATACTGAAATTAATTCCCCACACTTATTCCATTCTTTTTACTTTTTTATCTCAAATTATATAAAGAAATGTTTGACACAAAATTTTAATTGGGAAACAAGATAAATATTAAAAAGGAAAGACACAACCTAATTTTGTTTTCAGTGTAATCCTTGAGATAAGCTCCATGATTATAACACTTTAAGACTACAGGAATGAAATGAGATTACATAAGAAAAAAAGAAACATGGAATATAAAATGGATAATTATTGTTTAAGACCCCCAAGCGGGTGCTGGATTTTTACTACCCATAGTTAGGTAGTTGTAGTGGATTATCCCTAATTAGAATATGGATGTGGTTTCTTCAAGATGAACCACCACATGTGACCTTTATCAATTTTCAGGATTACACACAAATATTGAAGAACCCAAAATAATATAACAATGTTACCAACCCCTAATAAAGAAAAAACTGATAAATTGGGTTCCATTGTAGGTGGGAAAAGAAAATTTGGGTGCCCCCCGTTGTCTTAAAAGGTATGCAAGTTGTTATATTGGAGGTAGTTGCACCACATGCTTCTATTGATTTTTTTCATCAATCACAACCTCTTGGATAGTCTCTACATTAAAATCCATGTTCTTATTGTTTGGTGTTGTATCATCGATTTCTAAGAAGGATATATCATAATGAAATTCATCTCTAATAGGATTAAAACATGAATAATTAATACAGAATTCTTCTCTTTCATGTAAGTCATCTTGAAAATTCATCTATTCTGGAAGAACCATTGGTAACTCTATCTCATCAGGTGCATCTTCATTATATTCTTCCAATGAGAGGGAGAGGTAGAAGGAAGTAATTTTTTATTATCAAGTATAAGAAGATCAAGTTTCAAGTTATCTTTATAAAATCTATTCAATGATTCATCAAAAAATTGTTGATCTCCCATTAGTACATACATTTGCATGTGTACTTCCAAGACCACCTCATGCAATGGATAAGTGTAGGATGATTTAATTATTTAGTTTAGTAACTCCTTATCACCCGCCTTAGGTTCATTAACATAAAAAATTATTAGTTAAATCTATTCCACCACTCATTCTAGTTCTATTTTGGGCTCAGGCTCAGATTACTATTGGGATGTGCATATATATTCAATAATCCATTATATTTAGATCTCAAGGTTTTTAACATTATATCGAATCCTATTATACTAGAGATCAAGATCATTGTAAATATTTTCTTTGTAACCGAGATTGGTTAGTCCATGCATAGTAATTAATATTTGAATACATCATAAACAATGAATAATTTTTTTAATATATTATTCTTTAGTGTTTTTGATTGAATTAAATGAAATTTATTTAGAAATTGTGATTATAAATAGTTAATGGAAGCCACTTAGCTCCCCGAAAATGGTGCCAATTTAATGAAGTTTTGTCTTACACACTCTCAAAAATATTAATAACTAAAAACATCACAAGGACTGATATAGGTCGATATATTTATGAGATCGTGTGGATAAAAAATTAATACTTATAATTCACCTAAGAACTAATTTTTTTTATTACAGGTTTTCTGAATTTAATTTAATTTAATAAAATATATGACATTAAAAATTAAATTCTAAATGACATTATATTCTAAACTAAATGGAATTATAGAAGAAAGGATGATGTCCGGAGAAAAGTTTTAGGGATTACCTTCATTCTCCAGATTCAATTATCCTTCGTGAACACACTCCATAATATATGTGAAATACTCAATCTTCCCTGGCTAGGAATGATAATTCTACTTAACAATCACCAAGTACACCCTCTATTCACCTCCTCAATCGAGTAATAATGGTTTCATATTAATAAGTTGATCATTGAACAACCATAGTGAGCATTACACCCATAGTAAATTATCCTTATAACTAACTCACAGAATATATAAAACATGGTATTAGGATCAAGATCTAGATTACTCCCTCAAGATATTCCGTGGGTTATTTACACATGATTATGAGTGTAAGAATTTTTTATGGAGAATATTGGAGGTAAAACCTAAAAGATAAAAATATGAGGGAATGAGAGGAAAAAGAAGACTACCATATACTAAAATATAATAATATTATTAAATCATGAATGAAACTATAAAACTACATAATATGGCCACTCATAGTGCCAATTATATGATAAAGAGAGGGGAAACCATTTTATTGGAAAATGTTTCCTGACATCTTGGTTTGAGAATCTCTTCTACAATAAGATACACATGGTATACCCATTAAATTTTTGAATCTATAATTTTTTACTTTTAAGAAGATATTCCAAAATATATTTTTTGTATTCCTTCAAAATTTTATCTTCATTATCCTTGTGTAGAAATTTATATGGTGTAGTAACTCACCAAAATCATTTCTAGAAGAATGTTTCCTAATTTTGTCCCCAATTTTGAGTTTCCAATGGACACATTATTTTACAAATATCTCCAGGAAATTTATTTGAAGAATTTACCAGTGAAATATCTTTCAAATAAATTTTAAATCACTTTAATTAGAGTTGTATATCCTGAGTTCTGCTCCAATGAATTTGGTGGGGTCCACCATGTTTTCTAGAATCATTCTCTGAAATGATTGATTTTTTTGTGCTTCTGTATGATTTAATTTGATCTAGGTCTAGAAATTAAATATTTAACCCATAAATTAATTAATCTTAAAAAAATTAATCATTATATTTGGATAAATATTAAAAATCAAATGATCAAAAAACAGGTGTAAATGAAATAGGTAAAATTCAAAAATTGAATTTGTTTTCATTTAATCCAAACATACCACTAAAACATAATAATATGACTATTTCTTTTAAATTTACATAGTAGTGGGATTATAAAAATGTAATTACATCATAAAATGTATGAAAATGTGAGCTTCATCACTAATCCCCAATCTTATTGTAGTTCATGCACAGTTTCCACATGTTTTATCAAACCGTGTGGGTAAACCATGCAATCCATGAAATTATGGAAATTATATAGATTTTAATTAAATTAAAAATTATTTTAAAAACTAAATTTGGTTCATTTTTTCATATGACCAAAAAAGTAAAGCTTCTAAAAAATATCCTCTTGACTAACCTAAAAATTCAGATCTACTTTTCATATAATCTCTGATTCAAGCATGGTTCATCTCATTGGATCAGTAATGTTAATGAATATAATTTTTTTTACTTTTCTCGATTATTCTAGCTACCAAAAACACTATTTGGACTTAGTATTATATACCATAATTATTTTTTCTTTATACATTCTTCAAATTTCATCCAAAATAGGATGAATCAGAGCCAGATATTTGGCGAGCTATTTAGCATGAACCTATGGTAGGGGGTCTAGTGCTTTTTTCAGAAAGTCAAGCTGTTTATATATTGCAGGCTATCGTGCGCCCATTTTTGGGGTTTTCTTCTTTAAAATTGAACTTTATTATCATTTATTGGGTCTTAAGTAATTTAATAAGAGTATTTATGCATGTTATATGTTTTATACCCTGAATAAGGACCACCATATGGGTCAGTTCTTTTGAATTACCCTTTATGTATTTATTCCTTGGTCACCACCTTATGGAGGACCCTTATCCCTTTTCTGGGTCAATAAAAACTGCATCAGTTTTAAATGGAATTGAAATATTTTTATATTATAATTTAATTTAATTATGGTTATGAGATTGATGAATTTCCTCTTGAACCATGTTTTCCTTTTATTATTTAATGCATGTTTTCCTTACCTATGTGATTAAAGAAGTGGCTATGAATTGAATAGATGAAATTAGACCGAATTAAAAATGTTATTGTTTTCCCCACATGAGATATATGATATCTAAACCCTTTGTTATATTTTTAGGATTATTAGTCTTATTATTCTAAAACCACCCAAGTGAGTATTTGAAGGTAATCTCTTGAACATGGACTTGTTTTTCAATTTCCTTAATAATATTTAATTGAACCTATTTTTGCTTTCCCCATATGAGCTATAGTATCACCATCCTATGTAGTATCTTGTTGTGATTTTTAACCCTATTATAAAAAATATTCCTTCCTAGAAAATTGGCAGGACAATCCATTGGAGTTTGGCTAAGTCTTTATAGACCCTTTGAGGTGATCTTTTTAGAGGATCCTCTTGGTTTTAATCATATCATGTTAAATGAAATGTTAAATGGGATGTAATTGGTAAAATGATAAATATACTTGGGTGATACATGTATTCCAATTATAATGATATGGATGTAATCTTATTAACATTGACCACTATACCTTGGGTGATACATTGATCCACCTTAATATACCATGGATGGACTAAATGGTTAAATGTCATTATACCACGGGTGATACATGGATACATTGAGAGATGATATGGATAGACTCATTGAGGATACACATATATGTCTAGTGACAAATGGATTAACATGAGAATTCCATGGATGGACTCATAGGGAACTTTAATATTATCCCAAGGGTGATACTCAAGCATATGTTGATGCAAGTCGATGATGGACTCTATTGGTTGGGATGTTATACCTCTCATGGTTCTTAAGACATTCAACATGGATAGGCTTGTTAGGTGTTGGTACATATTTCACATAGAGTGATACATGAAGTATAACATTGGAATATTAATTATAGGCTCAGGATCATAATTTAATTTTAAATTATATCACATATGATGCATCTTCCAAGACAAACCACAGGCTTGGATTCAATCTGAACATGAATTGTTTTGATGACCTTTTGAGGAATATGTTGTGATTCATGTTATACGGGGGATTCTGTGCTTGATCTGGACCTTGATACTTATAGATTTCAATGTAATAAAAATGGTAAATGGATATTAAATGATAACTAGTGCATGTATGATGTCTACATTTGAGTTATTACTTGCTTAATTCTTTTATTATTTCACACTACTGGATATATATATTCACTGACTAAATGAAACAAAGGTTGGGTACATGCATATTGGGATTTAGTCTCACACCCTATTTGGATCACCTTTTTGAACCTAAATATATTATTGAATTTTATGAAATGATAAGGGTTAGTGACCTCTTATGGGTACATGATATGATGCTTTGAAGTAGGAGAACATGGGACCAAGCTGATGCTGGTAATGATACTATGAATATTTTGGATTTTTTTTACTTTTTATATTGATTTTACATCTATTTTGTATTCATGTTTTAGTTCTTTTATTTGAAACATGTTTCATGTAACATTAACCTTCATATGATATAACATTTAGCTTGTTTATACTACTAGTATTCTACTGTTAAATTATGTTATATGGTGTATTTCATCCTCTACTTATATCTATTTTTTATATTCATCACGATAATATATTATAATGAGGGTATATTCACCCAATATACATATCTAGGAAATCACTTGTATTCAGAAGCCTCTAACATTTTGGGAGAAGTGGTTGAGGCGATGTGACCCACTAGGCTCAGGGCATCATTCAGTGGCATCTGGGTTCGGGGCATTACAATTTAGTATTAGAGATATTATTTTATAGTTGACTTAATATATTGAGATAATATAAAGGGATGAAAAGGAATAATAATTTGGTAATGATCAATTCCTGGGTGTGGTAACCCACATACAAGAAAAATATAAATTTCCTCGAATTGAATTTCAATTTTATAGATTTTTTATTTTATTATTGAATTGATTCCATTATTGTGTGATGTAGTTGATTTATGTTATTATTGTTGATATGATTTTGGGTTTTTTTTTGTTTCAACCCAATGAGATGAGGGTACTCTATTTCATGCATCATATAGGAAACTTCTATATTTCCCATTCCTTGCATTATTCAATTCCATTTAGGATTCATTTTTGATTGCATGTTTTTGTCATATGTGTTGTGGTATAAATGTTTTCTGTTTTGTTATATATATTGTGATATATTCTGGTGTTTAATAGATGTAATTAAATCTTTGATCCCTAAGGGATAAGGGACCTCTTGGATCATAATTTGGAAGATCATGGTTCAAACATAATGTAAAAAATTTTTGTGAGGTATGTAGACTCCATGATTTTATCCCTAGGGAGCATGGTCCCCCATGGATCATAATTCAATGTAATATTGTCTTACCCTTCTAAATGGGATGTTATAAACATAAAATTCATATCAATTCATTGAATGTGAATGTAATGTTAGTTTAAAAGGAAATAAATATGAATCCATGTGAAAATAAAATGGATTATGGAAGAGACCTTGACCTAACCCAGCCTTAGTAATAGGATTTTTGAAGTGTATTACTTTTATGTTTTTCATATCATAACTACACCTAAACCATGAGGTGGGTAGATAGGTGTGATATCATAGGAAGGCTTGTGTCTATCCTATCTATGTATTTGTGTTTTTGAAAACTGATCTCTTTAATGATTATAAATTGAGGGGATTGTTTGGAATTATAGATACATTCAACCATGATTACCTATAGTTATATTAAAGGAGGTTAGAGATAATCACACTATATAGGTTGTGTGACATGGGGCACCATTATATCCTCCAGTTGTATCCACTATGTAACTAGTGGTTCTACTGGACTTCGGTGTTGAGCCATAGTTCCGTGAAAATTTTATGAAGTTCATGAAGACCATTCAGGGAGAAGAAAGACATGTCCCGAATATGGAAGAGTTGATGCATGAGTTTAAGTAGCAGCATCTAACCATGTTTTTAGGGGATGGGGGACCACATCATATAGATTCATTGATAGAATCCATGATATCAATCTTAGAGCACTTAGATATACCTTTGGAGAGGATGATGAATATTGATACGTAAAACCTGTATGATTTCACCAATAGGTAATTGTATGTGATCACCCATACTGATCTTCATCGGGATATGTCTTAGAGGTAGATTTATATGACCTTCAATATCTATTTCTATCCTAGGATGATAAGGGTTGATAGAGCTTGGGTGTTCTTACATCTGGGGTAGGGTGAGATATCATTCATGGGTATTCGGTCCATTTTAATGAGACCCAATTCTTATCACCTATATTTACTGGTGATGATTAATTACAAGCCATTCCATACGTGGATGGTCATAGATATGACATCCCATTGTTGTTAAATTTATTATAGTTGACTACTATTTTTGGTATTGTGAATCAAGAACTAATCAGAGAGCATAACTTGAGGGAATCTGGTGGTGTGAGCTATGGAAGCTCAGCATTGAGATCTGGAACTGCATTGATCAGTAGTAGGTAGAATCTTCTGGAGTTTCAATGTGTTGATACTAGAATCCTGAAAATATCCTCAGTTACCATCTACGGTTCTACCAGTGTGGTAGGAAAGGATAAATGAGAACACATTGTATGAGGAACCCATAGAAGTACCATTCTTGGGGAACGATGGTCCATATATTGTATTACTACATAATATTTCCACCATCAGCAAGTGAGAGAGGGTATAAACTGACTCCATGTTCATGAAAAGGGTTAGAATCTTCTCACTAGATAAGGATATGGGGTATATCAATTTTATCAGGCTATGTTTCTGGTCGTTTTCATGGTATCCTAACCCTGGGGTCACAACAACATCATGGAGGATAAGCTCAGGGTATCTAGGAAGTGTCAAAGGGAAATGGTAAAGACTCAAAACATGTAGCTCAACATACCCCTCCTGAATAGGATCTCAGACCTTGTACTTTCAGAGGTACTATTTTAGTAGACTTTGTTTTATCTTTATCACTATTTGATACAGGCGTTATACATGGATGTATATTTGTGTTTGTTTTGGAGAGCCCAAGACACTATATTTATACTTACAATGGAATTATGGTGCGAGACAACTATTACAGACCAATACGGATATTATACATTGGTGCAGGGAGTGACCCATTGAGGTTAGTGGGTGTCACTTCATATGGGACGTTTACATCCTCGATAGGATAGGATATAATGTCATTCTAGGGATGGAGTAGTTGGTTCCTTTTATAGATTCCATTGATTTTATTCACCATAGGGTGAGATTTATATCACTAAAGGGTGGGGAGTTCATTTACAAGGGTGAATGGGATGTCCATGAAGGATTATATGGACCTGAACATCGTCGGTTAAGTGGGATGAAACCCTAGATTAATATTAAATATCTAGATGATCAGGGGACACATCAGGTTTAATTCACTCTAGTTTTTGATCATATAATGGATGTATTCCCACAAATATTCTCAGGATTACCTCTTATAAGTGAGGTAGTGTTTTCTTTCAATCTTGTGTGAGGATCTTCACTAGTATCCATTCATCCAGAATGGATGGCTATGATAGAGTTGTAAGTGATCACGAAATAGTTAGATTATTTATAGGAAAAGGGTTTCATCTAACCCAATACTTCTCTGGGGGGTTCACCGATCCTTTTTTCTGAAATATGCTGATGGTACCCTTAGATTATGTGTGGTTTACCAGAAATTGAACCAGTTTATTATTAAAATCCAGTATACTCTTTCAGTGATAGAATTACTATTTGATCAGCTCGAAGGAGCTCGAGTCTTCTCAATGATTAATATGAGATTGTTTACCATATGTTGTGTGTTAGAACATTATACATACCATTAATATATTTCAAGAAAAGGTATGGTCTATAAGATTATTTGGTCATCCCATTATGTCTAAAAAACATAACAACTAACTTTATGGAACTAATGAACCGAGTTATCTATCCATATATTGATTCATTTTTATGGTTTTTACGGATGTTATCTTGGTGTATTATCACAATGAGCATGATCATTCCTAAAATCTTGAGATCATTTTGAATACACTGATAGAGCATAATTTATATGATAAGCTCAAAATGTGACACTTCTAGATTAATATTATTCACATCCTATGTCACTTCAACTTAGAGAAAGTAGTATTAGTGGACCTAGAGATGTTTAGAGTGGTAGTTACCTAGAAAAATCCCAAAAACATATTTGAGGTGAAAATATTCTTAGGGATGGCTAGTTACTACTTTAATTTCATATTGGACATATCATGCTTTGAAGTGTCCTTGACGAGATTGACTATGAAGGGTTTGAAGTATGTATAGTCTGATTCTTACAAGATATGTGTTTAGGAGTTGAAAGGGAGAATAAATTCTGTGCGGATATTTATTTTTTCAGAACCGGGATGGATGAACAATTTGTATGGAAATTCATTATGTATAAGGATTGGATAAGTTCTTGTGTATGGGTATTGAATAATTATGAATGGGTCTCAGATGTTGAGGCCACATGATAGGAACTACTCAACTCATGATCACGAGTTAGTTACGGATGTTCGTGCATGGTGTTGTTAGACACATTACCTATTAGGAGATCACTCATTTGAGTACATGGACAACAAAAGCCTCAGGTATATATTTACATAGTGTGATCTAAACCTGAGTCAGAAAAGGTGGGTTGAGTACCTATAGTCGTTTGAGGTAGTTCTTTACGAAATGACTAGTAAAGGAAAAGAAATGGATGATGAATTGAGATGGAGGACTCAGATACAAGATTTTCAGGTGGACAATAGAAAATGGTAGCTTGTGGATTTTTTCTCTGATATTCACATTGTAGTGCAAAAAAATCCAGGGTTTTCTTTCCTTTCATCCATGATGAGATCTCTATATTAAAAAATATTGTGAGTATGAGGAATATATTAGATTTTGAAGGCCTAGTAATATAGGATATTGTGGGTTGTGATGACCCACCACGTAGTTGGACCATAGCTGAAGAAGATATGTTGTTAGTATATGGTTGTATATGGGTCACATTAGACATGCAAGAGGATCTGATGTATGATTTTCGTTCCTCTTTATGGTAAGGGAATATTTGTGTCACAAAGATATATCTAGATTTACATCATCAGTATTGATGGTCAGGAATGAACAGAGATGTAACTAGTTTCATCATCAGGTGTTCTATATGTTAGATGGTGAAGGAGGAACACCAATGACTAACTGGTCTTTTACAATAGTTACCCATTCCAGAGTGTAAAAGGAATGAGGTCATGAGGGATTTTTGACACTTCAAATGATTTCACCTTGAGGTAAAGATTATTTATTGGTTGTCATTGATAGGCATACAAAGGTCACTGAATTATGACCAATTCAAGACAATATTTCATTTGATGAGATTGGGGGTTAATATATTCAGGAGATTGTAAGGATTCAAGAGGTCCAACATTCTATCATTTTAGATAGGGATTCCTAGTTTACTTCTCGATTATTGAAAGGGATATAGAGGGAATGGGGTACTCAAGTGATTCTGTGCATGAAATACCACCCCCAGATAGATGGACATTCAAATCACATGATTAGAGTGATTGAGGACATGATGTGTTCCCCCTTCTTATATTTCGAGGGATCTTGTGAGAAAATTATACTGCAAATAGATTTCTCGTACAATGAAATATTTTTGGATACTTTTCAAATGGAAACACTTTAGGTTTTGAAGAGTAAGATATTTTGATCACCTCTCTGTTGGCTGGAGGTAGGAGAGGTAGCTATGTCGGGACCTCGTCTATTTCAAGAGATCATAGAGCATCTGCAGTTGATTTAAAAACATATTGATACTGCACAAACATGTCATAACTCATATAAAAATCACCATAGAAGACCTCAATAGTTCGAGGTTAGGGATCAGGTTTTCTTACAAGTTTCCCATAGGTTGGTATATAAGAGTATTATGAAATAGGATATGATTTTATAGAGATATGTAGGACCATTCATGATTCTAGAGAGTCAGTATGGTATCCTATTAGTTGAAGTTACCAAATTGGTATTGGGATAGGCATTATGTCTTCTATGTTTCTAAACTACAATACTACTATTTAGACTTGTCTCTTGATTTTCATCCTAAGGAGGTCATGTTATTGGTAGATGAATCCTTTGAGGAGCTTCTTATAATAATTACACCTTATATATTGAAGGTTATCCAACTCTATTCTATTCCTTTAGTACGAAAGTTAAGGAAGAACAATCTAATATATGAAAAAACCTGGGGGAGGGAGGCCGATGTATGATCATAGTAGCTAGATTTTTCCCCAGATCATGCTTTTTAACCCTTGGATCCAAAATTCTATGACGAATTACATCAAGGGGTTAGCTTTTAATGACCTTGTTAGTAATTGAGGTGTGCATCTCTTTTGTTCATCAATTATGGGTTTAATTACTTAAATATTGCCTAATGTGAGTGCCTCTTGGGATCACAGAGGTTTTGGGGGTGTCCAGGGCTGGTCTGGATACCGTAAACCACTTTTTTGGGTGTATCTATCCTCATGTATGGTTATTGAAAACCATTTGGGGTAGGTCACATGGTTTGAATAAACCGTGAAAAGATGGATAAGAGGGGTTTATAGGTTTCATGGTTTGAGGAAAACGTGTGACATGATATACAAGGTCACGAGTCTGGTCTGCCGTTTTTAGCAGATTTTCACAGTTCTTTTTAGCACATATTGTGCATGGTTTGTAAATCATTTAGGGTAACCATGAACTATGCCCCAAACCTATAACAATTAATGAATGGTTTCTACATAGTTTTAAAAATTATATAGGTAAACCTTATGAGCAATATCTTGTTAGAAATTTAATAATTTTAAATTAAATTAAAAAATATTTTAAAACATAAATTTGGTTCATTTTTCAAACACATTGCAGTGGGAACCCTGTAAAATATATACTTTTAGCTACTCTTCGAAATCAGAACTAATATATCTCTGATATCTTATTAAAGAATGGTTTGTCTCATTGAATTCATAATTGTAAGGCCTTAATTCCTTTTTATCTACTCCCGATTCTTATGGGTATTGAATACACTATTTGGATTTAGTGCCATATTCCCTAATTTCTTATTCATAATGGGTTCATAATATTTCATCCATACCAGGATGAATTAGATCTTGATAATGGACGATCTGTCTATCATGAACCTAAGGTGGTTGTTCCTATGATTTTGGAGGAAATTTATGCTATTTGGATATAACTGGGTGTTCCACACCCATTTATCAAGTGTCCCCATAATTTAAATGAGCTATATTATTTCCATTTATGTTTTATAAAATTTAATAGGAATGTTTTAGAACGTTATAGGTTGTATTCCTTGAATAAAGACCACCCTATGGGTGATTTTACTTTAATGGACCTTCATGGATTTATGCCTTTGACACCCCCTTAAGGTGTGCCTTTATCACTTTTATGGGTTTTTATTAATGGAATATATTATAAATGGAATTTTTGTATCATTAGATTGTAATTGAAATTAATTACAGGTATGGGATAAATAAATTTTCAATTGACCAATGTAGGCCTTTATAGTTTAAAGAATGTATTCCTTACCCATTTTAGTAAAGTAGTGGTTATGACTTGAAATAAGGAAATTGGATCAAATTTCTTATATTTATATTTTACCCATGTGAGATATATTAAAACTATGACCCTTGGTAGCTTTTTTAGATTGTTAGGATTATTATACTAAAAACAACTATGTCAGTATTTTATGTAAACCCTTTGAGGTGGTCTTAGTTTTTAAATTCCCTTAATAGGACTGAATTTCACCTTTTACTGCTATGATTTATAGGATCACCAAACCATGTAGTAACTTGTAATTCCTTTTAATATTTTTATAAAAAATATTCCCTGTGATAAATTGAAAGGAAAAGCCCGTTGAGTTTTGCCAAGTCTTGATACACCTTTTGAGGTGAAATTTTTAGTGTATGATCTTGGTTTGGAACTTGGCATTTTAAATGGAATTCTAAATGGAATGGAATTGGTTAAATGTTAAATATCCATGGGTGATACAAGGATTGAAATTAGAATGTCATGGATAGAATCATGTGACAATTGAACTTTATACCAAGGGTGATACACATATCCAACATAAAATGCTATGGAATAACTCTATGATTAATTATGATTAAGACACGGGTGATACATGGATCCTTTCAGAGATGAAATGGAAGAACTCATTAAGGATACAATTATATGTAGTGTTTTACATGGATTTTAATAAAAATTCCATGGATGAATGCAATTGGGATTTTACTATTATGAATAGATTGATACTCAATATTACAGTGAAGTGAATTGAGGACGGACTCAAGAGAAGGGGTGTTATACCTCACCTAGAGTGATACTGGGATCCTAAGAGGTTCTCTAAGGATGGGCGTGTAGGGGTTTGGTTTATATTTCACCTCAATTTATACTTGAATTATAACTTAGGAATGTTAAGGAAGGGTTTAGCTTCTGAGTTGAATTATAAATTAAATGACTTATGACGTGTCGCCAAGAGAAATCACAAGATTGGATTCAGTTTCGACTTTTGTTTTTATAATGTCCTTTAGAGGCATCTATTAGGCTACATGTTATATAGGGGATGCCAATATTGAGCCAAATCCTGAGACATATAAATATAAATTAATTTTAATTGGTATATGGATTTTAAAAAAAACATGTGTGTATAGGATTTATACATTTGAGTTCATACTTTCTTACTATATTTCTTATTGTACACTATCTGTTATATATATTCACGGAATGATTGGCACACACCTTGGGTGGCTACCTACTGATATTTTGTCTCAAACCATGTTTTAAACACTATTTTGGACTCAAATAGATTACATGGTTGTAGAAAATGATTAGGGAAAGAATAATTCTATACGCACTTGATATGTTTCTTAGGAGGAGGAGAGCATGGGACCAAGATGAGGATTTCGATGACACTGGGATACATTTGGCCATTTTTTACTTCTGTGAAACGAATTTTACATCTAAATGGTATTTTTTTCTTGTGTGTTTTATTAGAAACATGTTACATGTATCATCATCCTTCATATGGTAGGTCTTCTTTCTTGTTTATACTATCAAAATTCCATTGTTAAATTCTTTTATATGGTTAACTGCTTGTTCTACTTGTATCTATTATTGATATAGGTTTTGATACACTATGGTAATGATGAAATAGTCTCCCCATAGACAAACTTAGGCCCTCAGTTTAAGTCAGAAGCCTTTGGAATTTGGGTAGATACACATGGGTACATCTCACCCCTAGTCTTGTGGAACCATTCAGTGGAATCTTGGTCCAGGATGTCAGAATTTGAGTATTAGAAGATGGTTGTTTGGAAATAATTTGAAATTATTTATTTCAGTGTTATTAAAATTGTTATTATTATCATTATAAATGTAAAAATCAGATAATAATTAAATAATTTGATTTTAATTTATAAATATAAAAAATCATTTACCATATAAGGGTGTATATAGTTTAAATTTATGCTCTGAATTGTATTTTAGAATAGTATAGAAAATTTGAAGTTAATACATAAAAATTGATAATTTAATTTTTTATCATTTCATTTAAGAAGTATTTATTTTTTAGTGGTCTTATTTTTTTTATTTTTATGTTTGTTATTTTTAAAAAAATTCGGTGATCTCCCACTGATTATTTACTGAAATAATAGTGTCTGAATTTCTATAACTATAATAAAAGCGTTATTAAAAAATTTATTATCATTACATTGCATAATAATTCTTTAAACTCTTGTAACATCATTATACAAAAATCTATAAAATTACAACATAACCCTCCCACTAAACTCAATTTATATTGAACATTTTATTAATGTCTTTATATTGGGGTGATATTATGTTTCTTAAATCTCATATATAAAATTTTTTACATTTAAATTTAATTTCATTATAACATTGAATTCAAATTTTTTTATAAAATACTATTATGAAAACTATAATTTTGATGAAATTTTTTTGTTTTTTATTATACATTGAAATACAATTTGTATCATGCCAGTATTTCACTATTTTTTCCTTCAAACAGATATTTTCATGAATAGTTTACATTACATTTCACACTAAAATAGAAAACATTTATATTATATAAATAAATATTAATATTATAATATAGTTGATAAATTGAAGTGTATAAATAAGAGTAGAAATATTTTTAAATCAATATCTAAATGATATTCTATGGAATCAAACTACCAGAGTCTTTCTTATGAGGCTCAGTTTTTATCTCAGAACGGAATTAATGTGACAGGAGTTTAGGGAGACAGCCACTTATGTAAACTTCAAATGTTAATTATTTCTTATTCCATCCTAGTTTTTAGGTAATCATGGGGTGAATAGGTACATTTTTTATCATGTCATTTGTTGGATCTCGTAAGATTTGAAATCATACATATGATATTATTAGTAATACATCTTCCCCCATGATTTAAGTAGTTTGAGGATTTTTTATTCCACGCAATGTTAGAATATAATATTTTTTTAATAAATTAAGGTGAAGATCATGTTATGTGATCACCCATAAATTTTAATAACATGTGATGTATTTATTTATTTGTTAAATCCATACGTGGAGAATTTACAGTGTATCATTAGACTGTATAGGATACACATGCTCTATTCCCAAGGTTCACCTTATTTATTGGAAAGATGAATCTTTTGGAAGTTAATTATTTAATATTATGAAACTAATTTACATTGGTATAAAGATAAATATATTTAACGAGTGTCATGTTAGATTCTTTTATAGATTCAGTAGCATTGATTCTTTACCAAATGAAACTCTTTGCATGCCTTTATGGTTCTAGTAATTAAAATTTATTCACAAGTTATAAAAGTCTTATGGGGTCACACATTATTATTGAATAAATTGGTATGGTATTTGATTCAATAGTCCACTCAAAAATGGTTTTATATTTGCCCAAAAATTTGTTTTAGATGGGTTTGGCATAAGTTATCACATATGATCTGATAAAAGGTGGTACTAATGATTTATATTTTAATTTTACTCAAAATTAGTATTAATGGAAATGTGGATATTGATTCCTAAGTTTTTACATCTGATAAAATATAATGTGAAATTTCTTAGTCTTTAGTACTCTTTAGTTGAGGTGGGAGATTGAAGGAGATATTCACAAAATCCTTAGCGCATATAATGAATTTTTGCCTATAGTGTATGATATAAAACAATCTTGTGTTATAGTATATAGAAACTGAGGGTGTGTGATATTGTTCCATTATTGGGAATATAATTTAATATTTAATATTGATATCAAATATGAATCCTTAGAAAGTAGTAAAATACAACATAGTGGAATCAATGTTTTATGAATCGTAAAATATGATTCATTTTTATCTTCTGTGATTCACCAAAGGAAGTGAATTGATAATGAGTTACCAATAGAATATCATAAATGTAAGATATAATTTTATATTTCATCTGATTAAATATTATAGAATTTTATTTATAAATTAAACAGTTCATGAACTTGTTAAGTGAAATTTTCTAAAGAATTACAATTCATGTGTAAATGCTTGTACAATTAATAAGAATTCTTGGTGGATTTATAATGACTGTTTCACCATGATACAGTGTTATATGTTCTCATATATACATTTTCATGGTGAATATCCATTGATATAGAAGTTTTTTTTCTCATCTCCCATTAGTTCAATGAGACACTAGCATGTCATGTGTGATGATATGATCCTCCTCAAATAGAAATATATTCTGAAAAACTCATGGATTACTACAGAGGAAGGTTATCTGTTGACTGTATGTAATTTGATATTCATAAACCCTAGATAATGGAGTTACATTACATGTTACTATGGTTTAAGGTACATACATTCATAATTTGTTCTTTTTATAATATGCATGATTTCATTTATCTATTGTGGTCGATCATGGAATTTGGCTCTATTTTTCCTTATACTGAGTTTCAAAAATGTATTTAGATCATATGAAACCAGAAAATAGATTATATATATATATAATAATATATCTATATATATTTAGTAGAATTGAAACCTTTCTAGAATCCATGGTTTTATTACATATTAAGTGAATAATATTTGTTTTCAATGTTAAAATGTACATGGGGTGACTTATTATGGTTGTGTGAAGGAGGATTATGTTTTGGGAAACGGTTTTTAAAACAATGTTAAGAGATATCACGAATTGTTTTTAAGGATAACCAAAATATTTTTTCGAAAACTTTTTAAAATTTATTACATATGTTTTTTTAATAGTACCATTAGTTTTTACTTAAGATTTATTTTAATGAAAAAATATTCTAAGACAATGATTTTCTTTATGAGTGGTAGGTTTATAAATATTTTCAACAAATGAACCACCATATAGTGGTTTTTTTTTAAATTTTTTGGTTGATACTATTTTGAAACACAGTATAGTGAGGGTCGTAATGTATTGGTTCTCTATATGGTTTCCTAGGTGACATGTGATATCTCATTTCTCATCATTCATCCCATATATCATGCTATTATCATTTCTATATATTCTTATTATAACGATATCTAATTTTTTAAAATTGTAAAAAATGTTTTAATCATTAAATAATTAATATAATTATAAGATACCATGTTTTTGGTATGATGAAATTTTTAAATGATTTTGAGTTTTTCATTTGGTGGATCAACCAAATCACATACCAATATTCAGAATGAATTTAATAGAGTGAGAGAATTTAAATTTTTTATTTTTGATGGGTTTATGTATCAAGATGTTTCTTAGAATCCTAGATGAGTTTGGGAAGTGTCAAGCTTCACAAAATCTATTTCAGGATAGGAATCTTAAGGTGCACGATAGACACGTTGTTATTGAAAAAATACAACCCATGCTTTGTGGATGAATTTTATAGGCACATGGTTTATTCAAACCAAGAAAGGGGTTTTAGATAACCATGTGAGATGGTGCATAATCATGGGGGAAACACATAGTTGGTACACATCATCCCTAATCGTGTGTGGTGTAGTGTGTGTGATTGTGATTCCATCACGGTTAGTGCATGATTTTCAAAACCATGTGGCACATTAATGAGCCCATAAATTGTAACTTTTACACAATTTATTTTAACACTAATCCAAAATATATACTCCCTCATTAAAAAATGTATCATATCCATGGGAACTCCTCTCTCCCCCTCCTTATGGGATTTGATGTATCTCTCTCGTCAGAAATCCGAATCGATCGCATTCAGTTTCATTGGATCACCACTGCTTATTATGTTATTCTTATTGATACCATTACCCATTTTTTCTCAATTTTGGATGCTATTTTCATATGATATCATATGAACTTTTTTCAGGGTGTATTTTTACTTTGACATTTTCTCACATTTCGGATTGAATTGACGGCCTATATTGGATGAGTGAGGATTTTAAGCATGAGATAGGTGGTTTACATGTTTTTTCATTTATGTTTTTTCATTTATAAAATGAACCATTGTGTCACATGCAGGATTATAAATGTGCCTCTACTAAAATGTTTATTTCTTTAATTAAATCATTTACATCATGAAATACAACAGTTATATGAATCATTTACAATTTTTGATGTTGATACAAAAACATAAATCACCCCATTCGTGTGTCATGTTATCTAACTATGATGAAAAATGACCATAATTAACCAAAAAAATTATTCATGATTTTCCAAAATCCTAATTATTGGAAACTGATTAATTTGGAAGAAATAATTTGTAAAATGGATAAGAATTACACGTGGACAATATAAAAATTATTAAATGTGGGACATTACTGTTTTCACTCATAAGTAAAATGATGAATAGAATGAACTGAATTTTTATGTGGGTTGGTTAAACCCCTTGGTCCTTGATCATTTACTTTATGTTTGAAAATAGTAAAGGACCAGCCTAAGTGGATCAGTTAACTCAAATTGAGGAATATATACTCATAGGGGCCTTCTTATCACTTGTATGTGAATTTTAAAGAAATTATTAAAATAATGGTTTTTCTGATGTGATATATATCTCTCTCTTTTATTATTTTTAAGTAATAAATACTGTAATTGGATATTAATATGGGACCTTCGTTAGTGATATATTGATATGACACATCACACGCTCATTGTTTGAGATAATGGACATGACGCACTTCATAATTTAATATGATTTTAAACATAACACTAATCAGTATTTCATAGAAATTTTTAGAAATTACACTCCACGCTCCCATGGTTTAGAATAGTGAGCATTGAACTCCACAATATTATTATGGATTATCAGATATGGCATTATGTATCCAAATTTTGGATTCTTGGGTTGATTCACCATGACATGAAATATGATATTCCATTTATATATGCTTCATACTTGCTTCCACATGATTACCTATAAAATTCATTTAGGCTTAGTTGGTATTAAAATATTGTAATGTCAACGGTTATTCCCATTGTTTATAGTTAGACATTGAGTTTTTCCAACCTCTTAAGGTTGAGGATTCCATGGTTTAACCTTGGGTCCTCTATTATTATCATAAATAATTACCATGACTATGTCCTTTGGTTTATTGAACAAATTATCTAGTCTTTTGTTTATAGATATTTTTATTAGGTTGAACAGGCTGTAGTCGGCCTCTAAACAATGAGAAAACAAATCTGAAAATGGTTTTAATTGATATATTTAATTAAATTACCTTATTATTATACATTTTTACTACATAATTTTGTATTCACAAACAGATTACATTATACATAGTTGGTAGTGGTCTGTTGATTTTTACTCACACCATGTTTAGGCCTCTGTTTGGTTGTTGGATTCATCTAATAGATGTAGAATATGACCTTAGATTTTAATTATTTGATGAACCCATTAAAGACTAATAATTAGCATGGGGGGAGGGGATAATGATTTTACTTGGGTTACCTATAAGATTTAGGTATTTTATTTATTTATTCCTTATCAGTATTTTCCGCTTGTATGTATCTTATATTATTTTATTCCATTATTATAAGTATTACCTAATGTACATTTATTGTTGGAAATTATTAGCCATGGGAGTTTATCTAATTATTATTAGTTATATTTTATTATTATTATATAGCTTACATCGTTAATTTAACTATTATACATGTCTATTCCACTCTGATAAAGATCGTATAGTCTCCCAACTGTACCATTATTTGACTATTGTTACTAGATGGTAGCCTCTACCATAAGGTGTGTGTCCTTGATTCCTTGTGTCCACGTCTATTAATTTACATAAGAGTGGGAAAAGCTAGAGATTTCATAAAGTGGTATCAAATATTATATTTTACTATGTATTAATATTTGGGTCTAGTATATTAGATACAATGAATGTTTTGGAACATGGTAAATTTACCATGTCTTGGAATGAGCATCCCATGCGTGAGGAAAATATTAATTTACCATGGATAGTCATATTGTTCATGTTGTTTGTTATTACAATTTATTATTATTTCACCTTGAGTGAATTTTTATCCGACATCTATTAAATAATAATATATGGGTTTTACATATAGGTCTATTATGGACATAGAGGGGGTGCATTTAGGAATCATATCAAGAAAATAGGATTCACATGTAATTATAAAGTTCATATATATATATATATCATGATTTTGTGATTTCCAATCATAATTATCCATACAACTTCCTTGTGTGATTATATTATAGGGTTATCTATCTATCATGACTTTCTAATTATTTAGTATACATATCATTATAACCTATTTGTGTGATTATTTCCATGTCAATATGTAATTTCTGCTGATGTGATATATTTCATGTTAAATTTATGATGTAAGGATTGTAATATAAGGTGTATACATCAACAAAAATTGAATTTTTTCACATATATTGATAGGTTCATTCTATAAATTTATTTAAATTAGTAACTCAATTTACTGGATAAAATATTCAATTTAATGTAAATTTTCTAACATTAATAAATTAAATTTATTTATTATTTATTTCTACTAAATGGTGTGTTACATTCAATTGATAAAGGTGTGTACCATAAAAACATGTGACTAATGACCCACATAACAGAATCCTTATATGTTCAAATCACACAATGGAGGGGAGTTTTACCATTATATTTTTGTGATATAATATAATAACCCATCCTTTTTATATATGGATCGTACATATTATTAGGTTAATAATCAACACATTACAGAGAAGCACAACTGGGGAAAATAATAAAAGATTAGCGCCTTAGTAATCTTTGAACAAAGTCTTATTAATTCATGAAAGATCATCAATGTGACCCATATATATTATCCCTTTTAGTACTCTTACCTAAAAACCTTTTTTCATAACCTAGGGAAAGGAATCATAATAAGGGGCCCGCTTAGATTCTTAGTAAAGTAAAATGACGGAGATACAAAATCATAACATGATCATACAAGAATAAGAACAATAGAATAAAATATGAAAATGATACCTTTCAGATCAAATATCAAAATGTTGATTGATGTCATAAATATTGGACGATCATAAAGAATGAATCCTAATGGAATTAAAGAACATGTGCTTTGAGAGAATAACATTGGTATAGTACATAGAATTGTGGAAAACACATAAGCATAGAAAGAAATTTCCATAGTATTAAAGGATCACTACAAAAGTTATTATATGGGAATGGGTGCAATCCCCAAAACATTGTAGTATTCAAGGTTCACTCCCAAAATTATCATAGTTCATGAAGTCCCTTAACAAACCTAGTTCACTCCACATTGTAGTCATGTCTAAATCAAGAGATATAAATATTTACCTATTGTATTGACTAGAGATATAGGTCCCAAACATCATATAATTATAATCATTCATATGTGTGTCAAAATATCATATAAATGAATTATATCACTACCCATTAAATGTAATGGGTTTCTTAAATATTTCATCATATCATGACATGTCGAAAATTCAATGGTTTTAAAACCAATCTTCCTCATCATTTCATAACTCATGTAAAAATAATATGGTTCCATAATAATTATATAATGTGATAACCTATTGACGATTAGTGGGATTCATAAAAAACATGTAATTGTAAACATATTCCATTTAGATGTTGAATAAGAATGGATTCATTTGATCATTTCTGCTATAATGAAAAAATAACCCCAATGGCGGTCGTCTTAGATGGAAAATGATATTTAAAAGTCAAAAGGAACATTTCCTAAGGAAGATAAATTTTCATTGAAAATTAAAATCAAAAACTATAAATTCATAACGCTTTTTTGAAATCCTTTTCTTCTAAAATAAACAATGAATCTTATAAAGGAAGCATTAAAAATATTTTGAAACATTCCCTGAGAAAAAAATTCCACTTTGGAATCACTTTTTAAAATAAAAAAATTATAAAGTAGTCTTCATTGAAAAAAAATTTAAAATAAATAATATAATCCATTAAAAATAATTTAAAAAATTTCTTGAAAAAAATATCCTTCCCACTTAAGAATGAACATTATAAGACTAAAAAATATTTTTAAAATACATGTCATTTATAAATATGTTTTTTAAAATTTAAAATTTTCCCCATATTATGGAAAAAAAATTCATTGAAAATATCATAGAAATATTTTAATGGAATCATGAAATCATATAGCGATCATGGTATGGGGAAATATTGTTCAACTCATTTATGTTAAAAATAATAATTCTTTTCTTATTTTTAGTAATAGAAATTTGGGAATTTTATGGAAGATAACATGAATATTTCTTTTAAAAAAACTAAAATGTCATTCATGGGTAAATATTTCTTTAATAAATTTTTTTTTAATTGTTAAAAACATTTTTGAAATAATTTTAAAAAACATATTTTTGGAAGAAAAATGATTTCTGACCAAAAATATGACTTTTATCAAATCATTCTTTTAGATGGTTTAAGTATATAAAGAGAGAAAAATTTAGGGAGAAATTTTACTATTATGATAGAAACATAGAAGAATATGATTAATGAGTTTCTTGGGATATGGATCATATGTTTCAATTAACAAAATCATATTTGTAAATAATCCTCATTAATGATGACATTGTAATAGAAAATATTTACCACATTGGTAACTTTGAAACCAAATCCCCTGGAAAGAGATATCATCAAATATTTTATTAAACAGAATAATATTAAAGATAATCATCACACAATAAATTCATGTGTATTATATACATCATTTAAAATAGAGATGTTTTGAATGTGGAATGTGTCTCACAGATGTAGAAAGTGATACAAAAATATATTACCAATTTTTTTATCATTTGAATCATAAGACGCAAGAAATAATAACATCAAATAAAATTTTAAATAACATAAAAATTATGATATTCATGGAATAACATGTGAAATGGGTAGTATATACACCAAAAAATAAACAAATTGGTGATTTTTCATTTTTCTCCCTGAAATAAAATAGAGGCAAGAAATATCTTACCATAAGTCTGTACTTCCTTCATACAATACTAAATCTCTTATATAATAAATATAAGTTTATTATAAATATATTATAGAACCATAAATGTATATATCATTCCAAATATGATGTACTTATGGCCTTTTATTATCTTTTTATTATAAATTCTATATTAATGTCATGTTTCGGGTAATAATCGTGGTTTTTTGTTTAAATGGTTATTTATTATTTTTGATCCTCTTTGATTGTGGTTCTATAATCTCTAGAATAATAATCATGAAATAATTACAATAATTAAACATCAATTATAATTTTAAGACCAATCATGAATAATGGTTTTGATAAATGAAGTACATTACGATCATGGAGACGGTATGATGTACGTACCCATGAGTGATATACTACCACAAATCGATGAAAGGGAAGTATCTTCTATTATCAATGCTAAATAGAAAGTGTTTCTATAATGGGAACCCTTATTAGTGTTAGTTAAAATATCTTATAATGGTATCTTGTATCAGTGCTAAAAAGGAACATAAAAAGGTTGATCTTTATAAGTGTTATTCTTAGTACTGATTAAAAAAATTTATTAATTTTTTTCATATGTATATATAGTTATGTATATCTGTGTGTGTGTATAATTATAATTGTATTCAAAAAAATAATTATTGTTTATGTACATTAATTAAAAAAATAAGTTTATAAATAATATAAATAATAAATATTAATAAATATTATTACAATAATTCAATAATATATATATGTTGTTTTTTAAAAATGTATTTAAAAAATAGTAAATAAATAAATATATATTAAAATAACTATAAATTTATAATAGATTTATTTAAATAATATATATTTTTATTTTATTTATAAATAGATATATTGATATTAAAAGAGATATATATATATATAATTATATAATTGTATATAATTATACAATTATATAGATATATATAATTATATAAATATATAATTTGGGGTTTACCTGAGTGGTAAAGGCTCCCCATAATCTTGCATCACACATAGTGTTCAATCAGGGTGGGGGTTAATTTCCATTAGTAGGAGGTGATGCAGGCATGATGTTGGTAGACGATGATACAGGCATGACATAGGCTGATAGTGATGTAAGCATGATGCGTGCATGACACTTCACTTGGACATGGGGCCTGTTTGTGGGTCTTTAGTCAATTTAATTGGCTTTATTCCCACTTGTTATTTGTGTCATGTACTAAATAAATAAGGCTTAATGGGTTGGCTATCCCATGCGTGATATGGTTTGCCTTTCCAGCTTGTATGTATGGTATGTTTGTGTTTAATGTAATTGTACCCCCAAGAAACTAATATATATAAATATATATAATTATATAAATATATATAATTATAAAAATATATTATTATTTGTATACATATATTTATAATTATAAAATGATAATACATATTTTAAAATTATATTTCTTTATTATATTTATAATTATATATACTTATATATTAATACATACATATAATTATATATAATTATAATTATATAATTATATAAAACTATATAACTATATATATAATTATACTAAAATATTTATAAATATATTTATTTATAGTTACAACTATATATATATATATATATGTATGTTTAAATAGTTTTATATATAAAAAATCAACAAATTTATAGTAGTCAAAACGATGAATACTTCCTTTATATACATTTTTAAAAAAATTATATTATTAAGAAAAGATAATATATTAATATTTTATTTAAATTATTATATAATATATAAATGAGTATATTTTTTAAAAAATATATTTATATTTATATAAAATAATTTAAAACTCATGTACAAGTACAGTTGCATGTATGTTTGTGGATATTTGTATATATATGTCAGTATGTATATGTGTGTGTAGATGTGTATATGTACATATGGATATTTATAATTCACTTAAATATTACGAATTCACTTTTAATATTTTTTGAAATTTATTTAATTTTATATACCCATTTATTAATATAAATTCGTTAATAATGTTAAAAGTATATTTGATCATTTTTTCAAATTTATTTATAGATATATTTATTCACTATACATGTACATTTTTCAATATGTTTTTAATTTATGTGAATAATATTTCTTCATTTTTATTTATTTCTTTTACATGTAATATAAGTTCTAAAATTAAATAATTAATTTTTTCTAAATAATGTTTTTATAAATTTTATAATGAGAAAATTATAAATATTTATAATTTTAATATAATAAGTATTTATGGAATTATAAATACATAAATATATATTTAAATATTTATAAAAATATAAAAATATAAATTTAAATAATAAATATATTTCTTATATTTATAATTATATATTAAAACTTTTTAAATATAATTTTAGTTTTTAGGATGCAGCCTATTTTTATTATGAAATTGAACACCTCTTTTTAATCTGGATAAGGAGAGACCAATTACATAGACTGAAGGCCCTTGGACTAGTGGCCCATGAACATAACCTGAAGGCCCAGTGCAGTATCAGGCATGCATCATCATGCCTGCCTACATCATGTCTATATCAGACCTTCATCAAAAGACCTTAGAGGGCTTGCTAGGAATTGAACCATGGTAACTTGAATGTAGGATTAAGGGGTTTAAAGAATTATAAAATTACAATCAATATATCTAAATAATAAATTTATTGATTATATTTATAATTATATATTTATAATTATATAAAAATAAATTTAAAATAAATTTATTTATAATTAAAATTATTAACAAATAAATAAAATTTAAATAATTATAAAATAATAAAAACTATTTTTAAATAATTAATATAGTTACTATATTTATTATTATATATATTTATATATTGATTTAAATATATTAAATTATATTAATATAACAAATCATTTTGGTACATGAGGTATAATTATATAAATATATTTCTAATTATATAGAAATATTTTTAAATAAATTTTTTAATAACATTAAAATTTTAATTATATTTATATAGGAATATTTTATCATTTATTTATTTTGAATTATAATTATATATAAATACATATATATTTATATATTTATTAAATTACAGTAAATATAGTCATTATAATTTTATAATAATGCAAAATTATATAAATATATTTATAAATATATACAAATATTTATAAATATATTAATTTAAAATTATAATTATATATATAATTTTATACATATATATAAAAATTTAAATTAATTATTTAGATTACATATTTATCAATATTTTTTAGCATTGATAAAGACGCCCCTTCATCAGTGCTAATAAATCGTTGATAAAACAAATCTTTATCAGTTCCATAATTTTAGCACTGATCATGACACATATTATCAGTGATTTTTTTGTGCTGATATAGAGTAGTTTTATTATCACTTTCTATATTAGTGAGGGTAAAACTGATCTCTATCAATGTTGTTTTCTGGAAATCATTGATAAAAGCATTATTGGTTTTTATAAAATGAACACTGTTATAGTAGTGCCAATGCTCATTCCTTCATGCTTTCATAGAACCAGATCCTTGTCACCACTTCAAACGTTGTCGTTGGGCCCTATTACCATTGTCGATTAACATTATCGATGAATTGGTCATTCCAAATATATTGTATGTGTTGATTTATCTTGTAAGTACCTCTAAGTGAACTATTTATTCATTTACACCATGTCAAACCCTATTGTGAGGGTCTTCACTTCTTATCGACGAACCCAAAAAAATATCCCCAAAAACAAACATCCCTATTGTATATGGTCTGAGTAAGAGTATCCTTTCCTCATCATTCTCATTCATCACCTTCACTTTTCATCCTCTTGCGACTCACTCTATGGGGCAATGTATAGGGTTTGTGGATAATTGATTTTTCATTTTTTTCCCATGGGACTGGAATGTATTATCTCTCTTCTAAGTTTATTGGATTCGATTGTGGTTGTGTTGGGCCTCCCATATTGAACGGGTAAAGTTATAACTAGGTTTTCACCTTGATTTTCTAATTAATTTGTGATATGTTGATTGTTTCATCTTTTCATTCAGGTTTTAGACTTTTAATAAATGTATTTAATAAGATGGGGGAATACATCAGATGAAATAAATATTTTCCCTCACATTCTAATAAATGTAGAAAAAATATATTAGAACATATTTGTTGTAAGTTGTTTTCCAATTACCTTTTGCACCATTTTTTTGTTATATTTCTGGAATAACTCATATGATGAATGTTTGTAATTTAAAAAGGTGTTATCCTCTTCCAAAATAATCTTCAATTAGTTCTTAGTTCATACATCGAATTTCATGTAATACTTGAAATAAAATGTTTTCAAAGTGTGTATCATATTTTGTTTTAAATAAAAAATGAAAAGAATAAAAATGTATTTTCACATATTAAAAATGTTTCATGTTTATAATTTAATATTTTTATATGATATTAAATTAATATTATTTTAAAAATTTTACAGAATATCATTTTATAATAATATAATATAATAATAATTTTTATTAAATATTTGTAGATTTATAGTTTTGTTTTTTTTATAAATTTAGATTCTTTTACAAATTTTATCGTATATCATATCAACATATATATAGTTTACATAAAAAAATTTAGCAATTATTTTCACTTCTATAGTTATGTATATTTAAAATTAATATAAAATTATAGTTTTATTCGTTATAAATTATTATACTTTTACACATTCATAAATTTCACTTTTATATATTATTATTCTATACTATTGTAAATTTTTCAATCAATATATTTCTATAAATTAGGATTAATTTTATGAAATATATGTACTTTTATGTAGTTTTATAAGTTAATATTGTTTTATAAATTATATATATTTCCCTAAAATATATATTCTTTTATATAATATATATAATTTTATACTTATGTATATGTCAATAATTATTTATACTGATATAAATATATATACAATAACAATTTATACTTTTATACTTGTAGACTCTAGTAAATTTTTCAATAATCTAATTCCAAGTTTTTTTTATTTTGTACCATATTTTATGTTTTAAATCATAATTTATAAAAGTTGGATATATCAATGATGTAGAAGCTGAGGAGGGGCAATTCAAGTGGGTTGGGCCTACGGGTCATTTATTGGGCATGGTATGCCTCTGGGCCTTCGGGTCATGTATTGAAAGTCATGTAGAGCCTTGTGACATTGGCCTATGGGTCATGTAAGGATTACCCTTCATCCATTAAATGTAGGGTTATCCATAATAAAATAAAAAATAAGGCCTTCAGGAAATTCAGGGGGGATGAAAGTTAAATATATTCTTTTAATTGAGTTTTGAATTAGTTTCAAAAAGAGATATGATTTTTTTTTGATTTCATGTTAAAAAATGAATCTAAGGGGAACAAATTTGATTCATATTTTCTATTTTTTTGATAGGTTGTAGTTTAATCAAAAATAAGTAATTTATCACATCATTAGAGTTTGATTTCAAACTAACTATGAGGTATGGAAAAATAATAGAGAAAAAATTGAACAACAGGAAAACTTTAATAGACCTAAGCGGTGTGATGTGAAAGATATGATATTTGACTAGTTTTCTTTTCATTCACAATCAGATTAATAAATCAATGGATAGAAATTCAATGTCATTGTTGAAAATATTTTAAAAAATAATACAACATTTCTTTATTTTTGAAAACATTATTATATTTAATATTAATATTTTCTATTATGGAAATGGTTTTCAAATAATATATCTTTTATTAATTTATATTTTTATTATTACATTCAATGTCTATATTTTCATCAGTTCTTTAGGAATGTTAATTTAATTTTTAGAGTAAATGATTTCTTTTAAGGTTAATAAATTGAATTTCTATGATTATCCAGAATGAGGATGATATTCTAGATTTCAATGATGATCTAAATTAATGAAATTTTAAATTTTACTTTGACATTAAAAAGTAGTTTTTTGTTTGAAATTAGAGTGAATAGATCCCTTAGTTTTTTTATAATATATCATTCACTATCAACGGGATGAGTGTTATCTATATTTGTAAATATAATCATGTGTACGAAAAAAAATTTATGTCTATATCTATAAGAAAATATTATCATTTTGATGCCTCCCAGATACAATGAATCTCACCACCTAAATAATATTAATTGATAATAACACCATGAAAATGAAATGTCACTAACTTTATCCAACCCATAGGATATCCATCATGACCTCACTCCTACAAAAGGTGAATTAATGATTATCCCAATTGCAACTCATATACCTAATTTTCATCCAACAATACCTACATGGTTTATATTAGGGGTATCCACCACAAAAACATAATCTGTCTTGATCGATGTTATCATCTAAGGGTGTTTGTTACATGAATAAAGATCGAATAATTACTATCATCCACATCACCTTCATCTCCTAATAGTTATTATTACATTTTATTGTCATAGAAACATCCCTCATATCATCTGGATATAAACCTATGTTTCTTGAACTACTCTAAGTAGTAGTCTCCCCATACCTGTTACCAGTGAACATTGTAGATGAATTCAAAGGATAACACCTACCACCAGTGGAATAATTCTTCTCTTAAATTCAATTACCCATTTCCTTCAAATCATGATAAATTTTTTTGAATGATTCAAATTTTGTGTTCCCATTATTTTAAAGGCCCCTTTTAATATTTATTTATTTTGATAAATATTAATATTATCGAATCAAATATGATGGATATGAATATAAAATGGATGGATTAAAATCATATGACAACTGAGTTAGAATATGGGGTGAAATATTTCAACAGGTTCGCAAAAGATCATACATATGACCCTTTTAAAATGTTGGGTCCATGTTTATAACAATACTATTCAAGAATAATTAGTTGATATGTGATATAGGAACACATCATCTGTTGTCGAATAGATATATTTCATAAATTTTGTAATAAACACATGGAAAATATAATGTAGAAAGTAAGTGGTATATCATAATGTCTTATGGATCTCCTAATATGATTACAAGTGTAGAAAATAATGAAAATTCTATCAATGATCTGATCACCTATGTGCATGATGATTAATATTATATTGAGTAAATGATAATGATATTTTAAGATGAACAAAAGGAATGTCCAAAATTTATTGAGAAGTTAAATATTTATTCAAGTACTCCATTATATGCTTGTATCACTAAATATACAATATTATCAATTGTACTGACTCAGTATAATTTAAAAGCTGGGAACAAATGGAGTGATACCAATTTTACTTAACTAATTTCTCTCTTCAATGAAATGTACCATAAGATAATGAGATACCTTGATGAACATATTATATAGAGTTAATGCTATGCTTGATGAGTATTTTATAGGAATGGATATATATATATCAGTCAAACTGATTGATTATTGTTTCTCCCGGACCCAAAATCCATTAATAAATTCCACAATTTTTTTCATTCTCAATACAAGAAAGATAAATTGATTCCTAGGAATGTTTTATGGAACTTTATAATCATTACATGTTTTAGGATCTTGTATATAAGTGGGGAGAGTACATTGAAATTGACATGTCACACAAATATACGAAATAAGTTGGGAAAACATTTCACCAAGTAGACTCTCCTAAGAGGAATGAAGTTGATCACATGTATTTGGAATTTGGAAATTAGATGAGAAAAAATCATATTATGTTATCTAGAAAAGGGGTTAATACTTTATATTTTCAAAGAAGCACTCATAGTACATGGATTGTTATGTTAGAAAATTATAATTTGTCACTGTGGATATACATAAAATGATAATATATTATATTTTAAATTATTATACCATGAGAAAAAGAACAGAGAATTTGTATTAATGTTTATTTAAATCGATTAATCTAATATTTGAAATTATTATGTGATTCATGTGTTATTTTGTATGATTAATAAAAGGTCAATATTTTGCATTGAGAGCCATGTTGTACGTCATGATAACTGGAATTCAAGCTAATGGAAATTTTTTAGGATATAGAATTAAAGGAACTCAACAGTGTCCCATTTGTGAATAAGGTGAATAGTAAATTAGGTAGAAATATTCATCGAATAATATATTTCTGGGAAATTGAAGGTTTATACCTTTGTGACATAAGTAAAAATATTTGATGATGTCATGTTATGGGATTTCTCAAGAACATTTGGCATCATCTCTACTAATAGGTGATAAACTATTTCAGAATGTAAAATATATGGACACATCTTTTCGTAAACTATTTTTAAAATGCCTTATGAAAACCACTTGGAAAAATAGATCAGTTTTTTTTGAATTACCATATTATAATTTTTTATATTTCAGAAATTTTCGTAATGTTAAGCATATTGAAGAAAAGAAATTGTAACAGTTCTATTGGCACATTACTAAATTCACCCATCATAATAGAGGGTGGAATTTATGCCAGGATGGATATGATTTACATGAGAATATAGGAAGAGTTACTTCTAATAAAGGGTGAAAAAAAGTTATTTTATTCCACCATCTTCTTACAATATGTGTGAGTATGAGAGACAGCAGTTTTTCAAACTCTTGAATTATGTATACATTCCATAATGGTATTCATCAAATATCAAAAATATCATTTCAATGACTGATTTAAAGATAAAGGGTTTTAAATAACATGACTATCATGTTTTGGTGTAAGATCTAATATATATAGATTTACGTTGAACTTTTACCAAGAATGTTCTTCATACATTAACTATGCATTATTTAATTTTTGAAATATATATAGAAACATTATAGACAATAAAAAATGAAAACTATAGAAAATGATATTTCTATAATATTATGTGAATTAGAAATGTTCTTCATGTTAGCATTATTTGATATTATGGTTCATATTGTGATATATATTTTATAATGTGGTCCTATATATTATTGATTTATCTAACCCATTGAACATTATATTAATATTTTTAATTGGTTTTTCAAAAATTAAAGTTGGGTATAGGGTTGTATTGTGGAGCAATGTATTTTTGAGGAGGCTATTGAATTCTATATCTATTATATGTTAAATGTGGAAAACTTCAGTTTACTAAAATGTCATCACACTGGGTATCTTTTGGGTGAATTAATTTATTGAGTAGATTTTGTTACAATAAATAATATAGATGGGGATTAGACCCACCATTACGTTTTTTATAATAGGTTAAAGGTTACCCCATATGTTGAAATCCACAAAAATGTAATAGTCATTTGAATCCATTAAGGGATGAAATATAGAAATAAAATACACAATATAAACATTATATAGGATGGTTTTGATAATATATTTTGAAATAGTCAAAAGAAAATTCAGCTTCAATTTCTGAATGGCTTCGATGGAAATCCAGAGGACCAAATTTAAATTTGTTATCTTATTACAGATATGTAATTAATAGTTATAAATTATATAAAAATGAATATGATTAATGAAATATCATGTAAAATAGTTGGGTAACACTTGTGGCTGATGTGAATCATGTATAAATACCAAATAAATCTATTTTTAGAGAAATTTTTAGAATTTGGCATCATTAGGAAAATATGGGAGTAGGATTATACAATAATCAAGTGCCGATTTTTCAATGAAAGTGGACTGAGAATATAATTTCTGATAAAATAGATGAATTTAAATATTTAAAATTATATTTTAATAAGGAGGGTACAAAGATGAACTATTTGTAGTGGAATCAAGGGAAATATTATTTTATGTTCTAAATCCTACAAACTTCCTGTGGTCAATTGTTCAGTTATCAATCAAACACACTAAAATATTAGAAATAATTCCACAGAGGATGACCCATTCATTGGGACACCATAAAAATTTTCCAGTGGTCCCAATATATAATGGGACATTTATGTAATAATAAACCATAATTATGGGATTTAGATACTCTATAGAGGGTTTAAATCTCTTAAACCTTTTAAAAAGAGATATTTCAATAATCAGATATTTTTTTGCAATAACTTTTTTTAACCCATGTTGTTATATGTTCACTGTTGTAATTATGAAATATAATTTAATGGTTTTACCACTTATGTAGATAATGATTATTGAACATACAAATTCTCTCATTCCATATAAATAATAGGTTTCTCAATAGGTTGTTGCTCCTAGTGTAAAGGAACAATGACCTTCAACACATACCAATAAAGATAATCCAAATGGAAAACATAGTAATGATGTTGAACATAAGGAATTATTATATGGTGAAGAAATTATTTCACAAACAATAATAGTATCATAGAATAATAGTGTTATCATGTCTTATTAATGAGAAAAAAGGCATCAAATTTTTGGTTGGAAGAATGTGTCTAGGAAACCTAATAACCCAAATATAACTAGTTTCATTAATTTCACTAGGATCTTCACATGGTAGTGCCTGTTGATTAATATATATTCCTGGAACCAAGTTTTTATCACACTTAAGACATTGATTTGGGAAGTGATTAAGGTATCATTTTGATATAAATTATTTATTTGACTAAAAAATAAAATAATGAAGCATTGACTAATTTTTCATTATACCTTCTAGAGTGAATTTATAGTTGAAAATATCCTAATTTTTTTATTAATTATTTCTAGAAATACTCACATAGTATTTTCACAATAACAAGAAAAATACAACTTAGAGATATTGGAAGGAAAATAACCATCATCCATCGAATATATTTGCACACCTGATAATCAAAGAAGTATTGGATGTGTTTATTATCTGATGTGATGATATATATTTTTAGTACGTTATTTGGGAATAAATTTTTTGAAAATACTTTTATTAATCACCTTGATTACGAAATTTAAATTTATGAAACATAAAATGAGTATTGAAAATAAGTAATGGGCAGAAAAACCAATATAGCCCTACCGTAAAGTAATGATAAGGTACGCTTCACATGAAAAAAATGGTAAATATTTTAAATACATCATAATAAATTTATGTGACATCAAACAACAACCTAATTACATTACTCATATTATATATACATAGATGAATCAAAATCCAAATCTTCTTCAATACCATTTCGTGTGTTATAGAAATAGGCATGTGTAAATAATTATGAGATACTGATATATAAGAACACACAGTCATATGGATGTATAAGTATGACATAATAAAAAAATTATACTTTAAATAGCTATTAAAAACAATGATTACTTATTTTCTTATATTTTATATTCAATATAGACATAGGAATAAATAACAATTGTATCATATTAATATCAACTATTAGTGGAATTGAAATTTCAAGAAAAGTATGGTTGTTTATGTGGTGTATTTTTCGGGGTGACACAACAAAAAAAATTATAAAAGGAAATAATATGGGGGATAATGATAAATAAATGGAAGATATATTAAAATGATTAACTTCCCTTGAAAAAATATTCCACAGAAATTATAAGTTCATAAAAATTGTTATTGGGGTGATAATATAAAAAAACAACTCAAGAAGAACCAATGTATGATGATCCCCCCACCAATAGATTTGAGGTGGGAAATTATACTCAATGATCATCCAAGATGAGGTAATCAATATTCTTAAAATTGATTATTTTAAACATGAATTAGACCAACATTAATTTCATTATTATAACGATATTCTACCATGTGAAAATGGATATAATTTATATCTATAAACACCCACCACTCTCCTTGATGTTGCGAATATCATGTTCAATATCCAAGAGGACACTATACACAATAGATAACTTCTAATAGGTTTTTTGGAAGTAGGTATTATCATATATCATGATCCAAGCACTGATCTATGTGTTCCAATTGATGATGAATATATTTATATAGTCGAGTATGATTTTGGAACATTCAGAGCATAGCCGTCAAATCCTGTAAAAACATATCAACAAGGAGGTATTCATTTGAAATTTAGTTTTCATGAAAAAACATTAAAAATAAATGAAAAATTATGAACTAATTAACGTTATTATAGATTAAAAATTTTAATTGGTTGAATTGAAAGTTTGAATCAACGTGATCTAAAGGATCATTTGACTAATCAAAAGGATCTTCACAAAGAACCTTTTCCCTATCCATTGAATACCAATATTTACTAACATTTAATGTCCATGAGGATATAATGTTAAATGGTTTTAGTAATCACATAGTTAATTTTGATGAAAAGTTATATGGAGTGTCCGTTTTCTACTTCGTTTCTCATGAAAATATAAATTAAATACTCAAGTATGAATGGATAAGAGTCTTTATTCAAAATTTATATATCATGGTTGTTTTCATATATTTTTTTGAATATTTTATCTACTATATGATTTATCTCTAAATAACATTCATATTTTCTTATAGGTCTCAATATTAATACAATTTGAAGTGAAAGATCTATGACCACAAATATGGAATCATTAGTCCTCACATAACTACAATAGACCAAAACAAAATGAAATAAACTAAAAATAATGAAATAAATAGGAAATTGGCCTCAACTGTTGGAAAAAACTTTCATATGATAGATTCATCTTATTACCAATTATTTAGGGATAAAACTCAACAATTTAATCATATCTAATATATTTTCATTCCTTTCAGTGCTTATTAATTTTTTAGGATGTATTGGGTACTCATTTCAATAAATTTGGAAACTATAAATAATTATTTATAGGAAACAATATATAAATACCAAACCAACTGACCACAAGATATGACTTTTATAAATTTTTAATACACTACATACAATGTTGTAGAATTAAAATTCAAATTATATTTCTTATATTATATTTTATTGAGAATAATTTAATAATTACGAGGTGTTTAAAAATCAGAAAAATCATGGAATTAAGATAGTCTCAATGTATAAGGAGCCTATCGACTTCTAAAAGTGGAAAAGTATCAAATTATATTCAATAATATTTCACAATATAAACACATTCAAACCAAATTACTTATATTTCTCAATGTTTATACTATTTTTGAAAGAAAACAATAGAATGGATTATTATTATTATATTTGAAAATTTATAAGAGATATCATAAACCAAAAACAATCTATCATCCTCAGAGAGGTATTTTATTAAGACATTCACTATTTCATTTAAAATATTTATTAATACTTTTTGTATTTATATTCTTCTTATACTACCATGACTGTGGAAATTGATTGTATTCACAATATGAAATAGATTTCTTTAGAAACAACTGGGAATTTTACATGATTTCAGAATATATACATATATCTAGAATATGTGACTTCCTAATACTTATTTAAATGATTTTATCATCTTTTTATCTAATTTTTTTAGTTACAATAAACATCATTTCTTTATAATATTTAAATTTTTAATTTTTAAAAGATAATGAAGAAATTAATTATTCAACAAGGTTGATTCTCTCCATTATAATGATCATGCACTAAATTTGATACACTTTGTACCCAGTATATACCAAATAGGGTTGTTTTTGTTTAGATTTCAAATTTTATTAATTTATTTGTTTCATATTAATTTTTCATTTAGTTATTTATAAAATTACTAACATAAGAAATTTTTTTAATATTGGTGGATTTTTCTTCTATGTTTTGGGTTTTTTAACATTCTCATGTGCGTGAGAGATTTGAATTTTTAGATATAACTGAAATAATGAAAATAAGTAAATTAGTCAAGAATGTATAAAACTGTCTTGAAAAGAGGAATTCATACTAAATAATTTTTTTCCTTTTTGTCAAATTTTTGTAAGTTAATTTCTATTTATGTTTTATATATTAATTATTTAGTTTCATTCAAAAAACATTTGGGAAGTAATATTTTTTCTTTCAATAAATGAAAATACACCATAAAACAAAGAACATGTTCCTCTATCATGGAAAAGAAAATCCCATGTTGAACGAAATGTCACATGTTTTATGGATCAGGGGGTTTCTCTTCCATCATAATGTAATATGTTTTATCTTTTATTCATTTTGATGATAGTTAAATGAAAAAAAATATCACAAACTCAATCAAACACACCTCAATCCGATGAAGATAATTCTTAGTATAACTTAAATAGTAATGTTCTTTTAGTTTAAATTATATATTTTAGTTCAAAAAACATATCATATAGTCAAAGGGAAGAAAAAACATTATTTTTTTTAATACTTTAGGAAATAAATCCATATGAAATTTTTGACATTAATGAATCTGTTGCACCTTAATTATATGAATGATTTGGTTGGTACGATTGCATATGTGTTTCAATTTAAAATCAACATTAATTTTAGTAAAATGAACCAATTTCATACTAAAAACCAAGAAAAACACGTTTTTATTTTTTTGATACATTTGTAAAATGACATATAATTAATTATTGAAGTGTGGGAAGGAACCACACATCAATGCGACACACATTGTGATCGATACAACTCCAAGTGTGTCATTTTATTTAAAATTGACATTAATCTATCAAAAATAATAACTGACATACTTAAAACAAATCAAAAAATTTACAATTGTCCATATAATTTAGTTAAATTATCTATAAGTCATTTTTTATGTATCAGAATCATCCGAACCAAAATAAAACATGCGTTGTGACCGGTATGACTGAAAGATTCCATTATTAGTTTAAAATTGACATTTTAGTTCAAACCAATTTTCAATTTTTGAATACAATGTAAGCATGATGTGATTATCTCAGTAATATTTTATAGTGATTCCTAATTCATTTTGTATTTTTATGAATTATTTTCAAATAAAACGGAAAAATTATTTGACAATTATGACTCATTATGAACGTTTATAGTTTAAAATTAATTTTTCATAAAAAACACAGCATACACTCACAAAATTGAGAAAAACCATTCATAATGTCTTAATATAATAAGAAAAAAATCCACAACTAATTTTTTCAATGTCAAAATTAGGTGAAAATATATATAATGCACGTTCTGGCTGATATGACTCAAAGTGTGTATTTTTATTTTAAATTGACATTAATTTTAATTAAAGTAGAAAGTGACATACTAAATACTAATAAAAATCATTTGGATTCTTTTGATACTTTAGGAAAACAATCCATATGTCATTTTTTATTTATAGGAATCATACAAACCTCAATCAGACGCTCAATGTGACTGGTATAACTCTTAGATTCTCTATATATTTAAAATTAATATTAATTTTAGTAAAATGAACAAGTGGCATATTGAAAACTAAGAATGAAAATTACTATTGTTTGTATTACTTTAGTAAAATAATCCATAATTCATCTTCCACTTGTAGTAATCAACCACACCTTAATAAAATATGTGTTTTGAATGATATAACTCCAATTATGTCTTTTTATTTAATATTTAAATTAATCATAGTACAAATAACTACTAAGATATTGAAAACCATTAAAATGCATTTAAATTGATTCGGTACTTTAGAAAAATTATCCATAACTCAATTTTTACATTTAGTAATCAATCATACCCAAATCCAACACAAAGTGTGGCCATTGTGACTCAAACTGTCTGTTATTAGTTTAAAATTTATATATTAGTTCAAAACATTTTTCAGCAACTAAAAAATGAAATGATAATATAATTGTCTTTATAATTTATTAAAACAATTCATCAATCCTTATTTATGTTTAGGAAGTAATATAACATAAAACCTATACATGATGTATCTAGTATGACTCAAATTGATTTTTTCTGATTTCAAATTACTTTTAGTAAAAATAAAAGTAATAAATTCAGAATTGAGAAAAGTGAAATCTTATTATTATGATACTTAATTAAAATTATCTATAAGATAGTTTTTAGGTATATGAATCATCCTCGACTAAATTGGATGTATGGTGTGACTGATCTAGCTCCAAGTGACATTATATTTGAAATGGAATTAGTTTTAGTAAAAAGAAAGATATGGAATTCTAAAACCGGTAAAACAACTTTTATTTATTTTTATACTTTAGGAAAATGTTCCATAATTCCTTTTTTACTTATTGGAATCAAACAAAACACTATATGATTCACAGTGTTATTCGTATGACTCAAACTGTTAGTTATCAGTTAAAAATATAAATTTTTGTCCAATAAATTATCCCTCACTAAAAACCATGAAAAGAGATAAGATTGTATTGATAATTTTTCATAATTATTCATATGTTATTTTTGATTTTTAGGAAGCTACCACACATAAAAATAACAAAGTATGTAACTAGTATGACTCAATGTTCCTGTTTCTTGTTTGAAATGACATTTTAGTAAAAAAATGTGTTTTATACTAAAAAAAATGCATTCTAATTGTTTTGATAATTATAGACAATGATTCATATTCCATTATTTATGTATCGAAATTAGCCTCACCTAGGTATGACGTACGGTGTGAACGATATGAATTTGAGAGTGTATTTTTATTTAAAATAGACAATAATTTTCGTAAAAAGAACAAATGACATACTCAAAATAGAAAAAACTCATCTGAATTGATTTGATAAATAATGAAATGATCTACATTTAATTTTTTGAGGAATAAATCCCATCTCAATCTAACCCATGTTGTATGATTTATAACTACAAGTATGACTTTTTTAAAAAAATTACAATAATTTTAGTAAAAATAGAATGTGACATACTGAAAAACAAGAAAACACATTCATATCGCTTTGATACATTGTTTAAATGATCTTAAATTCATTTTGGATGGGTAGGAATAAACCAACCAACAATCTGATGCACATTGTGACCAATATGATTCCAAGTGTTTCTTTTTTGTTTAAAACAGACATTAATTTTAATAAAACGAACAAGTGAAATACTGAAAATCATGAAAACTCATTCATAATGACTTCATAGTTTAGTAAAATTATCCATAAGTCATTTATGACAAATAGGTTTCAATCACATATTAATTTGTCATATGGTGTTGCCAGTATAACTAAAAGTGTTTATTATCAGTTTAAAATTGAAATCATAGATAATAACAGGTTTCACTCATGTAATACCAAGAAAATGAGTTCCTATTATATTCAAAATGAAGTAAAATGATTCAAAAGTCATTTTTCTCATGTAATATGTAATATCCCGTAACAATGACACATGATGTGACATTCATAAATCAAATTGCATGATTCCGGATTCAAATTTCATTTTAGTAAAAAATTTACAAACTCAGAACTGAGTAAATACATTCATATTATTTTTATACTTTAGAAAAATTACTAATAATTCATTTGTGGTATGATGGAATCATATTCACTTTAGTTTAATATACATTTTGATTGATATGAATCTGGGTCTCTCATTTTATTTAAAATTGACGTTTATTTTAGTAAAAAGAGGTTTTTTCATACTAAAAACTGAGAAAAAAAATTTGAATTATTTTTATAAATAAGTCAAATAATCCATAAGTCATTTTGAGCATTTATAAATCAATCCCACCAAAATCCGATGCACAGTAGCACTGATATGATACTTTATGCATCCTTTTATTTAAAATTGGGATTTTATTATTGAACCTATCATATTTATGCTTAATTTATTTCTTCACGATATTATTAACATAATAGTTTTTTGTATAAGGGTAGATTATTTTTCTTGGGTTGGGGTGGTTTGTTCCGCAACTGATTCCATGATTGGGATTTTTGAGGGCTGTGGAGGGTGAAAAATATGATGAAACACTAATTTTTTAAATGTTTATAGATAGTAATTGTAAAAATAATTATACATATTTTTGTTTTTTATATATTTTCAATTTATAATGTATTCCCATTAAATTATGTATTTTCATACAAGTGTATTTGTATACATGTTGGGGGTGTATTGGCTGTAGTGGGTTGTTATTCAAAAATAACACTATAGCTAGTTGGTATTTATCAATGCTATTTTTAGACTTGAAAAAGTGGACACCCACCCCCACATTCAATGTTATTGAGTAAAATATATCTTTTTTAGAAGTGTTAAATCTCTTTTTATATGATATTAAAGTGTTGATCAGTAATACTGACGTTTCAATTTCTTCAACAATATTTATATAAAAAATTCTAAGTAATATTTTTTCTTTATAGAATGATCATAATATCATAAATAACATATTATTTACTTAAATATACTTATAAATATAATCCATCTAGTTTTGTGATGATAGGATATATTCACACCACTTTATAAAGGTAGTTGTCCACACATACACGACTGATGTTATCATATTTCATCAAGTGAAAGGGTAAGAATGAAAATTATATATTATATTCCCAAAATGATTAATATTTAATGAACATAATAAATATTTCATTTATATCATATATATTTTTAGCATTATCATTTTTATCTTTCATGTAAATCATTAGTGAATATGGATCACAATGCTTCGTGAGGTGGTAGTCATTCGTACACACGAATGTCATTATTGTATCCCATGGGGAATGGAATGTAAAAAATAATATATATATATATATATATATATATAATAAATAGAAAAAAGTTGTTATAATTTTTTAATATCACATATATATATATATATATGATACATCATTATAACCATCAAGGATAGGAGGTAATTGAAAAACATATGACAACTGTTCGCGAGGTGGTACTTCAACGTACACGCTAATCAGGATTTCCTAACCCATTTGATGGAATTGTATATTTTTTTAGTTCATCACCATAACATAAAAACATATAATTATAGGTAGTATTTTTAGGATATTATATCATCATATCATAACAACAATTGAAGGATGTGGAGGAAGAAATAAAATAAAACTGCTCATTGAGGAATGTTGTCTCTTCTTTGGATAACCTCCTTATATTTGGAAGAAAATCCTTCTTATGGTGGATTTATATACAAAATAAGGATAATATGTCTTGAGAAATGAATTTGGGAAGTTTTTTGGGTAAGTATTTTCTAATCCAAATTTTTTAAATTCAATAATAATATTGGGGGGAAGGGTCCCTTTTATAATAGAGGAGGGTTGCAAACTTGTAATTTTTAGAAATGAAAGGGTGTACCCAATGTTCTAATTTAGAAATAATCCTCAAAAAATATAATTATTAATACTTAAACAAGATAATATATTAATATATTTATGGAATAGATTTTATAAAAAAATTAGGTTTCTTAACCCATATTTTTTTAGTTTAACCCCCATAAAATCCATGTTAACCTTAATTGTTGTAATTAATTTTTACTATATTGAATATTCTATTTGTTAAAAAATTAAGTTTACCATATTTGAAAATATAAATTATTATGTTTAAATGTATATAATATATTTTTTAGAATTAAATTCACATAGTGGAAAATTTAAATTTTAAATTAATCCCTTAGACATTATGAGAAAGAGGATTTTTAAAGAGAAAATGATCAAATGTTTATAAAGGTTTTATATACAATATCAATATAAAATTTACTAAAATTAAATAAATTAGATTAATATATTTATATATATCAACTAATTATACTTTAAATAACTAAATTGTAACTTACCGTTATAAATAATTTAAATGGGATAGATGTTTTCAATTAAAATTCAGTATCATTACTATTTATCAAAGTATTAAAATTTTCAGACAATTCTAAAAAAATAACCAAAATATAAAATTTAAATTCTGATTAAATAAATGAGTTATATTTTTTACAATAAATTTTATCATTTTTTAAAAAAAAAAATTTAAAACAAATCTCGTAGACATGATGAAAAAGAGTGTTTTCGATAAGTGTATTTTTTTCAAGCATAAAATGATATGATATTAACTATACGTCTAATAATAATTATTATATGAATCTTAAGTAAAATTTATTGATATATTATATATTAATTTCATTTCATAAATACCTCATTAGTTATTATTTTATTTAATTTAAAAACAAAAAAACTATGCACTTTAAAAAAATGACAAAAAATCATTTTTTTAAACCCAGAAATAAAATTATAATAAAGTCCAATTTAAATTTGATTAAAAAATAATTATGTGGAATAATTATTAATAAATAATAATATTTTTCTGTAAAATATAATTTTTAATTTAAATTACTTAATTTATTAAATTTAAATGACATTTTTACGAAACATAGGTATTTTCATAATTTACTAAAAAATAAATCTTTTTCAAAAAAACAAAAACATCCCCATAAGACTATTTCTATCTGATGATATAAAAAATGATGTTTATTTTACAAAATATATTTTTAAAAATACATATAAAATCTTCTATTATTTTTTCATATTAATCAATTTTCGGGAAAACATGTTTTTGAAGATTATAATTACTTTACTAAAAATCAATTGACTATTGGCGAAGAATTTATAGATATGTTTCTATATATTGTTAAATTTATATTTATATTTTATAAATTATTTAATATTATACATACCTTACAAATTTATGGATAGGTTATAATATTATTATTTCATGGTTTTTTGAAGCATGGTTCCACACGTAATGAATTATATAGAAGAAACCCATTATTGTGTGTTCCAAAAACTCACTAAAATTTTAAATAAAATTGAAAATACATAAAATCATGAGATGTTACATTATATCCCCCTTATAATTAATTTATCCCTTAAAAATGTTCTTGATAATCAAATTTTTAACTTTTAAAAATTCTTTTAGATAAACCCACATCCTACAAATGAATAATCAAAATTCCCTTAAAATGGAATGCTGGAACAATAACGATTACATAATGTAACTCATAACTATATTTCCATATAATAGAACATAAATGGAATGTAAATATTTTGGCATGAAATATAATCCTAAACAATTATAGAGAGTGGTAGATATTTTTTATCATAAGAAAGTGGGAAATATAGAGAATGTTAATGACCAAAAAACAATAAACCAAAGGATAGTGAAAAATGTAATAGATATCATCAAAATGATAATAAAATTACAAAATTTTATTTCGAGATCCATATCTGAATATTGGTTAATTAAAATTTTATATAGATTTGTAGAATATTGAAATGTTCTTACTTGGTAAATTTTTGTTTCATAGGCATAATTTCATCCTTTCGATGTACATTTCTCAATTTCTACGTCCTCTCTTTCTCTAAGATATGAATGTTTCATTTTGGAATCACTAAATAAGATCCATAATAGAATTATAAGTCAATATATTTATCTTAAAATTAAATAAAATTTTGGAAATGGATATCGAATATAGATAAATCCTTTTATAGTTAAGTAATAATTTAATCTATTAAACCTTATCGAAACATGTGAATACGATCATCATGTGTTCTCTAAAAATATGGTAAAAAATTCGATTTTCTAAAAAATCCTTAATAAAAATGCATGCTACCTCATTTATGTCATATTAAACATATTATTGGATATACTCCTTAAATATAAAATTTTTTAAACTTCATCAATGATATGGTAAGACACTTTTTCAATAAATCATTAATTGGATCAATGGTCATCAATACTATTTGATTATATTTATTTATAACCAACATCTCTTTATACCAACTCATTATCTCAAAATCCTGAACACATTAAATTTTATCTTCCCTTAATCTTGTGTCCTCCATAAAATATCACAATTCAAAATAAATAAATTTTATAATTCATAATTTCCAATCCCTATATCCTTTAAATTATTTAAATAAAAACATTAAATTAATAATCCATATATAGTTCATGATTCATATAACATATGTATTTAATTCCAATACGTAGACACTTTAATCATACTATTTCATTCATTAATACATTAAATATTCATCATAATATTTTCCCTTAATATAAAATATGAAATATTAATCATGTATTAACATTAATCAAAATCATTTATATCATAAAAATACTATTATAACCTCACATACCTTTTATATGTCGTTCATGGTGTCTTCATGATTAGATGTATAAGAATAACTCATACCGTCTTATGATTGTCTTCTTGATATTTCCCACTAGGACTTAAATATTAATAATTACTATTCATTCCATATTAAAAAACACCATCCATTTATAATAATATAGGGTTACCAATATTACCATCAATTTCATCAAATGAGCTTTTCATTTTCTATACATAATTTCATGCTTTGTGTTATTCTTTTCCACACTCAAATAATATTCCCATTCCTCTATGATATCCACTTGTGTTTTTCTTCACACATTCTCGACATATAGAGAACTAAATATTCTTTTGTTCATGGTATGTGCTACCTAAAATCTTATTAAACCTTATCCTTCCCTTCTTTTTTGATTCAGACAGTTGGTTATGGTGGAAATTGTTGATCATGTTCCATGATAAATAATTAGTTATAATCCCAATATTCATCACTCCAATCATTATACTATTTGGATGATCATCAGAATAATTTATACCATAATCAATTTTAACCTTTTTCACTATAGCTCCCACCATTGAATAAAACCAAAAAGTGCAGTTTGAGCAATGATAATAATTATGGGGAACCAAATAATCATTTAAATCACTTATACGATTTCTAAATCATCAAAATTTCTATTTTATAAATTAATTTTTATGTTTATCATATTTCATTCATAGTTATCATTAATTTAAATTTTTCATGATGGATTGTGAAGATTTTATGAATTTACATAGCATATCCAAAGAGATCTTCAAACCAAGTGTTTATGAAGTCTCGTTTTCATGCATCATGTAATGATCTAGTCCTTATCAATGAACCCTCTTCAGAGTTATTACCCATAGGTATGTTTGTTATTCATCTACATCTATTTGTAATATCCAAAAGGGGATATAATATCTTTGAAACCACTTTTTCTATCCTTTACTAAAATTATTGGAAATGATCCTATACTTTAACTCATCATTATAATTATCCTTAGATGTATCCCTATACAGATCGTTAGGAATAACCCTGAGTTTCTCAATATATTTTTCTTATCGTAGTTCCAAAAGGATTACTAAAAGATTCCTACGATGCCAACTATAGATACCCAAGCTTTTTATACCTAAACACTTTCCAAAGAAACATAGTAGTTTGGTTTCTTTGGAAACATGGAAAAAATTATTCTTAATTCATGATTGATATTAAATTCGCCATGTAATTATCTTTGAAATTAGTACTCCTACTTAAAAAACCATTCATCATAACCTGGGGAATAGAAACATAAGAGAGGGTTGGTTCATATGCTTAATATAGGTAAACAAGGTAGATTACTAAGAAAAAAATGACAATTTAGGAATGATATCATGAGTATAATATTTCAAAAACTATACCCAACATATCAAAGATCGTAATCTTGTGTGGTGGAATAATGATTGGAAGTTCAAAATGTAGGAATCATTACTAATAAATGAACATGATTTATATGGGCATAAAATCTACATAAGATATATAACTTTGGCATATAAATAAGAATAGAAAATCATTCCCCTAGTAGTCAATGCACACTTCTACGAATATCATTGCGGAATTGGTTCACTCCCCAAATTATCATAGTAGTCAAGTTTCACTATCAAGACCATCATGGTGGACAAAGTGCCTTACTGAACCATTTTCATTCCCCATTCTAGTCATGTCTATCTCAAGAGATGTAATTTTTACCCAAATCATTCGATTGTGATAATGGTTCCACCCATCACATAATTTAAATCATACATATTTGTTCCAAAATATCATAAATCATAAATCATATCATAACCCATTAAATTAAATGGTTTTCATAAACATTTCATTACATCATAACATATAGAAAAGTGATATGTTTCATTATAATTTCATAATTTCAACCAGATTGAAACCATGAAAAAAGATATAGGTATCATAATAATTTTATCAAGGTATAACTCGTCGATGAGAAATGGGTTTCATAAAATTATTTTCATTATGAATATAAACTATTTAGATAAAAAATAAGAATTTTATACTTACATCAAATCCCTAGTAGATAAAAAGTAACCTCAAAGGATGTCATCTTCGATGGAAATGTTTTTGAAAATACATGAGGAAAATTTCATGAGGAAAATAACATTTTAAAAATAAAAATTAATAAAAAAATTTGGAAATCCATTTATTTGAAGATAATAATTGAAACTTATAATGTATAAAATATAATTAAAAAATGTCTTATGTAAAATATCCTTTTCACTTTTAAAATAATTATTAATACGTAAATCATTATGAAAATTTATTCCTTTAAAAAATCCACATGAAATCATTAAATTGAGTATTTAAAAATAATTTAATACATTTCCCAAGGAAAATATAATTTACGCATTGAAAAATAGTTTTTAAAACATAAAATATTTTGAAAACCCTTTTCATTTTGAAATTGTTTATTTAAAATAAAAAAACTCCAAAAAATCTGTAAAAAATTTTAATTGAAATAAAATCTAAAAATTTATAAGGGATTCTTAAATTCATAGAGTGGTCATGATAGTGTGAAATACAATTCATGTTGTGTATGTTAAAAACAATTATTATTTTATCCTTTTCAGTAAAATCCAACTGAACATTGTCTGGAAAAAACATGAATGTTCATATCTATAAATTTTTTAAAAATTAAAATATTGTAAATTTTAATTTTAACAAATTACTTTAAAAATATTAGAATAATTTTTGAAATCATTTATAGAAAACATTGTTATGGATGAAAATTTGTTTGGACTGAAAAGATGATCATTCCCAAAAAAATTTTTATTCAAATCCAAAGTACATAAAGATATGTAAATGAAAGGAAAAAATGTATTATTATGACATATATATGCAATAAAAAATCATGAATATATTTATATATGGATCATAGTATTTTATCATCGGAAACATAGTCATAAACAATCCTAATAAATAATGAGATTGAAATGTAAAATATTTACTATTATGGTAACATTGAAATTTAATCCCCATGAAATAGAGATCATAAAATGTTTTTGAAAATAATAATAATTTTAAGGATGATAATAATAAGATACATTTTTTGTACTTTTATACACCACATAAATTAATCATGTGGTGAATGTAGCATGTTTCTCACAAAAGTGAGAAGTGAAACTGAGATCCCTTTTTGTTTTAGTAATCTTTTGAATTATAGGCCCTAATAAATCATAACATCAAATGAAACGTTAAATATCATAATAATTTTTAAATTAATATAACATGTCAATGGGGAATTATATGAACTATAAAATATAAATGAGTGCTGAATTTTAATCTCTCTTAGAGATAAAAGATGGACTAGAAATCCTTTACCATATGTCTAGACTTCCTTCAAACAAGTTTGAAAATCATGAATTGTAAATATAAGTGTATTATTCCTATATTAAAGAACCACAAATGAATATGAATTAACATATAATATTTATTTATGACCTTTTATTACCCCATTATTAACTATTCCATGTTAAAATCATGTTTCGGGTAACCACCACTTTTTTTATATATGTTTCGATTTTTTATTTTTGGACCTCATAATATGATGATTTCTCCATAATATGAAAAATAATAATCATGAAATAATTATAATATCTATAAATAAAATATTCATATAATCCCAATCATGATGTGTATATTGAGTAAATAGAGTGTGTTGCAATCATAGAGATGGTAGGTCTTACGTACATATGAGTAATTATTCCATTCTTTAGTGATCATTATAGAATCATGGTAAGTAATATTTTACCTTTACTAAATAATAATAAAATATAAAATGACATATTATTTGTTTAAACATTCTTAAATATATTATCTATGTGGTTTTTTATTGAAAATAGTGAGTCACATCGCTTCAAGAAGGTCGTAGTGCACACGTACAAGAACAATATTTACAACATTCACTGAGTGAAAAGTTAATAAATAAAATGAAATATTATCTTTTAATATGGATAAATATTTAATAAATATCATAATTCTCCCTTTTTTATCATATCTATTATTAAATATATCCACTTTATCTTCCATTTAATGAATCACAATGCTTCGCATGGTAGTAGTCTGCCGTATAGACGAGTTATAACATAGTATACATAATGGAATTAAAATTAAAAAAATTATATATGATAAACATTATACATAGGTATTTTAATGTTATAAATATCATATATAAAATTTATATCTATCATAATTCCCAACCATGGGAGTTAATAATATAAAAATGAATGGCATCAGTTCATAAGACTGCGGTCCTCCCTACACATGAACGATGATTTGTTAACCCATTTTATGTGTGTGGATATGTTTATCATTCACGAAAATAACATTAGAAATATATTATATTTAAAATAAATATGTTATTATATAATCAAGTTTTAAAAAAATTATGCAGGTGGAGGAATAAATAAAATAAAAGTGCTGGTTGAAGAATATTACTACTTCTTCGGGTTACCTCCTGAGGTTTTCACTGAAAACCATCCAAGTATTTTTTTAATACAAAAATAATTATTTTATAATGTGAGAATGAAAATTTTTAAGTGATTTGGTTAGGTATTTTCCAAATAAAATGGGTCTTAAAGTGCTAATAAGATATTATAGGGACTGTCATTTTGTATGTGATGTGGGAGGCACACTTAATGTGTTTTGAAACCAAAGTTGTACCCAAATTTTTTAATTAAAAACGGAACCAAAATGTATTAAAATAGATAATTGGAACTTATATGATCAAAATTGGGTAATAAAATAAATTTTAGACAATTTTTTTAGTTCATTTTAACCATTATCTTGTTGGTTTAACCCCTAGGAAAACTCTGATTTACCTTAACCGTGGTAATAAATTTTTATTTTTTTCACTATTGGTTTTGGTAAAAAAAAATAAGTTCAACATGTTATATAATATAAAAAATTAAATTTTAAATTATTTAATCCATTTTAATAAATTAAATTCATCTAATATGAAATTTTGAATTAAAAATCTATCCCGCAAACACACAGACCAAAAGTTTTTTTAAAGAGAAAGTATTCAAAAGCTTATCAAGTTTTCATCCAATTTCATTATAAAATATATTAAAATGGACTAATTTTAATTAATAGTTATATATTTTAAATTATGTTTCATTAAACACAATATAAAATATAACTTGTCTTTATAAATAGTTCATTGAAAAAGGCACTTTAGAATTAAAAGTCAGTTTTCTAACTAGTCATCAAAAAAGTAGTCTTTTATGAAAATTCCTAAAATCTCACCATCATATATAATTTAAATTATTATTTTAAAATTAATAATTATATTTGAAAATATATTTTATGAAATTATAAAAAAATTAAATTTAAAACAAAACCTGTAGAAGAGATTAAAAAATAAGATTTCGATGCATGTATTATTATTCAATTATAAGATGATTTTATATAAAATCATTGCCTATTAATAATTATTATATGAATATAAGTTAAAATTTATTCATATATAACATATAAATTTAATTTAAAAAAATAAAAATTATATATTATCTTACTTATTTAAAATTGATTAATATTATTTAATTTAAAATAGTTTTCAGAATAAAAAACCCTTTTGAGACCAACAAATAAACTTATACTAAATTCCAATATAATTCTAATTTAAAAGAAATTTATTGGATTTAATATTAATAAAATTATTATGTTACATAAAATATTATTTTAAATTTAAATTAATTAAATTGTTGAAAATATTTGATAGCTTTTCAAAAATTGGTATTTTACGCTATTCATTGAAAATTCATCACTTCCTAGAAAAATATAAAAATTTCAATATAATTAAATTTTAATATGAGGATTTATGAAATAAGATTAGTTTAATCAAATTAATTTTCTTATATATCTATAAATTAATTTATTTCAAAAAAAATAAATAAAAATCATTTATGAAGAAAAAACTTTTAAGAAAAAAGTATTTACTTTACGAAAAATTGATCGATTCTTTAAAAGAATTTATAAAAAAAATTATTATGTAAGAATTTTATTTTCATATTTCATAAATTATATTAAACTATTTATACCCTTATATATAATGTATGGGCTATAATAATTTTATGTCATCATTCATTGAATTTTGGTTTCGCCTTTCATGCATGTTGTTGAAGAAACTCATAGTATGGGGTAATGTAAGATATCTAAAAATTTATGTAATTGTGAAAAAAAATCATAAAATATCTGGATGTTATAGATAACCCTCTAAAAGGTGCTCTAAATATAATTATTATTTTAATTTTAATGTTTTTCTCTTAAATGGAATTCCATTTTTAATTTATAGATATTTGACTCGATAAATTGGGAATGGCTTCCCATATATCTTTACCCATGTTAGTAGTATGGGACCCCAATAGGACACCTATATTCTTATGTAAATTATCACTAAACAACATGGGGGTATATTTATGCTAATGATATAGTAATTTAAAGTTATTATAGTCACTCATATATTTTTATATATGTTTTTGGTGGCATTAAACATTACCAATCCCCTTTACATTAGTAAAATGCATTTTTCCCCATTTACAGACCTTACTAATATGAGGTGTTTGTTAATTAAAAATCTAGTAAAAAATAACATGTTTTATCCTATATATCTTGCGAGTGAAATTTTCATTACCTAATCTATTTTTTGAGAAAATATAAATAAATAATTGTTTAAAATAAAATTATGGGATAGTTTTCCTATAATGATATGTTGGTATAGAAAAATAAATTTCTAATTACAATTTGTAAATTGGTATAATTTATAAATATTGGTTGGATTTTCATATTTTACAGCTTCCTTATTCATTATAATAAATTTAATGTTTTGAAATATATTATATAAAATATTTTCAATGGATCTCTTAACGTGGACCGTTGAGTAGGGGACAATTTCAATTTTTCCCTCATAAGACACCTTGATTAGAAATGTAGAAATTTCATGTAAGTTTGAGTGGCCTTCTTCTATTTTATTAGACGCAATGGTTTTGTGGAAGATCCCAGTGGAATTTTTGGTGTGTCCATATTTTATATTTGACACCTTATGCTAATGTGATGGGATAACTACATTGTGGTATCCCCCTTGTAGATACGAAAATGGTACAATTTTGGGTTGAGTTCCATTAAATGTTAAGTGTTTTTCAATGATTTCATGAGTCAGTTAAGACTCTTTGATGATTAAATGACACCCTTGAGTAGTTGGGTGGATTCATGGTAAGTTATAACTGGTGGGGGAATTATTTTATAAGGATACCTGATGAGTTTCTAATCTTTATCATTTTACATAGGCATTGTGAACCTCCTAGTAAGATGAATATTTAATGTTTATTTTGTTATGAATATGTTCATATATATCTAACCTAATAGGTTGATGAAAATTTTACTTGGATTTATTCTCACCGAACATAGATAGGATTTACAGTCATGTTGGATTCCATTTAGTAGATACACTTATGTGGGATCCAGTTCTTTTAATACCGACCTTAGGGATAGGTTAATGGACCTACTGTCCCTATCTTTAAACATCATTGGTTGGGCTAGGTGGGACACCAAAAGTCCCTTAGTTTTTACATGGTATTTTGTGATTTAGTGGTTCAAATTATTGGGGGAAATATATTAGAGGGGGTGTATTGTATATACATTTACATTTTTAGATGGTTATATTGGTTGTATATTAATTTCAAGACCAATGGATGGAAGGTTATTGGGATTAATTTTATATTCATGGTGATGCGTGAGATTTTAAGAAAGAACCTAGGGTGATTGAGTATTGAGACTCGATTAAATGGGTGGGACTGTTCAGGTCCCTGAACTAGTTGACTATAGGTTATATAGTAGACACTATAATTCGGTAAAGTCACATGAAAAGTGGTTATTGATAAATCATTGCATAGGCGAGGTGATCTAATTTGAATAAGAGTTCCAGTGGAGCTCTGGGGGTGTTAAAACAAATTTTTCATGTATTGAGTTCATATTGTCCTTTTTGATCAAAGACTCATGGGAGTGTGATATGGGTCTTGGACTAGGTGGTATGATATATACACCCAATGTGTATGTTGTATTTTTTTTCTTTGGTAACAGGAGATAACTTGATAGTATGTAATTTTAGAGAATGTCCAAATATAGTACATGGATTAATGATTCCAAATATGGCACAAGTGGATCTTGTAGTGTAAATAAATGGGTAAATTAAATGAAGTTCTCCTTATAAGAGATATCTTGGAAATTAACCAGGTTTCATGATATGGTTGACCAATGGGAGGTGAGTGACATGCATTTTTGGGAGGTGTGGGGTTAAGGGTTGGTTAAGGAGAGTATAGCTTAGTTTTTTAAGTATATCTTCGATAGAGTTAAATACGACTACTAATATAAAAATAATAATTTTTATTCCTCTACTACGGATCTGGAATTCTCGGTGATTCCTTAAGGTGATAGTCACTACTACTGTCCCTCCCCCATCTGAAGGCGGGGGGCTTTAAATTCCCCTATATCATGGAATCATTCCTTCATCTCATTCTCTACCATATATTTTCTTCTTGCCTTCCCTAGAATTATGCTTAACCTCAAAGTCCCTAACCTCATTGTTAGTTTTCCTCATCTTTTAATTTCAACTCCGGAGTTTGTGGGGGCCTCAATGCTTTTCAATCGAATGTTGGTGGGTATTTTTAGTCAACATCAATAATTAGTAGATTCCATTGATACATTCATGTTCAAATATTGTTCTTTATTGGGAATTATGAATGTAGGTATCCTGGAAAAGCGATACATTGGGATTTAGTTATACTCAGGGGGTGACTTTATTACATCGTGGTCTAGAGCTACCCATTTTTTCAACAAAACTAACTTTTTCACTTTTGATGGGCTTAATATTTTAATATGTAGTGTTATTCTATGACTACATATATGTGGTTAATACCTTTGAAACTTACTCTTCTTTTTCAAAATATATTAATTATTCACATATTGGGAATAATGGTAGGATAGTTCTGATGTTAGGATAGTATAACAGAAAAGTTTTATCAATATATTTCTCCTTGTATTTATGTTGAGCTTGAACATTCCAAACTCTGAGTTGATTCAGTTTTTATTACAGCTATTAAAGAATTTCAGAGCAAGTAGAGGGTGTTGTTTGATTATTGAAAATATTATTTATCTTCTTACTAGTATAAGGGATACTTAATTCATTTATGATAGGGAGAACACGGGGATCTCCAGTGTAATGTTTCCCCTAGTTTGCAGTTCGTACCCACTACCGCAGACATCACTATTAGTAATTTGATTAATGAGGAAGGATTCATTTTTGATGCTCTTAGGAAAAAAATCATGTATTAGTAATTCTATTAAATTAGTTGTGGATATTTTTTAGAATATGGGGAGTGAATTGGATGATGTTAAGAAGGTTGAATATCTATCATGGATGTCTAGACTATCTTATGCTAATACGTTTTGTGTTGAAGAAATGGATAATGAACATGAAGTTGAGTACTCTATTCCCTCTTGTTCTGATGATTCCCAGGTATACGTACGATTTATTTTAGTTTAGCATTATTTTATCGATGTGAGAAATGTTATATCTTCATGATCGAGACTGATTGAAAATGTAACCCTTTAAGGTGTATTCAACTCCAAAATTGTTTCTCTACCTTGAATTCTAATTAGAAGGAGACTTTCGATCTAAAAGGATGGAAGACGTAAATGCCAATATATAAATGAAATACGTTCAAGTCAACATCATATAAGGATATCTAACTAAGTGAAAAATAAAAATACTCTCAACTAACAACATATAATGAGAAGGACTCACAAGGGGACATGATGGTTGGTTGTGGATCGAGGAAGGGACAGAAAGGAAATAATGTCTCTTGTAATTTTCCAATTAACATGGGGGGAAGAAAGAACGACCCCACAAACATTACACAAATATTCAAAAAAAAGAAAACTATAGTATCTTCAATGAAGGAAAAGAAATATCATACAGGGATAATACTGAGGGAATTAGCCATTATAGAAGGTGATAAGTAGATTTCTGGTAGTTCGGGTGAGAAATCTTTAAGTAAGAGAATCAAGGTTCAAAACGGTGAAGATCCAATGTTGGAAGGAGCCATAAGAAATTGGTAGGCAATGTGGAAGTGGAGAAGAAGGAATGTTTGGGGCTTGTTCAACCCTCTAAGGTAGAAATGTTTGAAAATTCCTTATATATAAAAACATTGAAGGTTGTTTTCAAAAGAATATATGAGAGATTGATTAGAGTTGACATTAATTAAGTGATAATGGTGTGGATCAACAAACATGACCACATCATGAGGTTTCAATAAAAAGAAGATCTACGTGGAGGGATATATCTTGGAGTGGTGCAAGATGTTTGATCATTTTTACGTTCTTATACTAAGTAACCAAGATATGTAGGTAACCACACTTAATTTGGGTCATTATAGGGTGGATGGTTCTAAAATTATTATTCTTATCATTATCAACATTGTGGGATCCTTTTGTGGTAGACACCTTTGTTTTAGAGTTGTTTTTTCCCACTTTTCCAGAAAATTTATTTTTGAGTATAAATATATTTTTTAGTTAGTCATTGTTACATTAATATCAATGGAATATTCCTATAATTTTTTTAGTTATTATAATTCCCAATATCTTGACATTATCTTGATTATATACTGATAGAATCACCTATGTTTTGATCTATCTAAATTCACCTTTATGGTTTGATTGATAGAAACATTGGCATTTTCATTTGAGAAACTATATAAGGTAATCCATATAATGGGGATTACACAATTATCCATTTGAGTATGTTAACCCTAATTATAAATTGAAACCTAGTGAATTACATGGGAACTATATTTGAGAAGTGGGAATAAGTGATATGTGTTCTTTACGTTAGTTCTTGTAAATGAGTGGGTTCTTTTAGTTGCTAGTCATTATATCTAAGATTATATGGTTCATAGACTATATTTATTTGAATCTTGATTTTTATCCCAAAAATGAGGATGATCCTAATGTGGGAAGTGGGGAATTGGTCGGTGGTGGGTGACCATCATGTCAAAACGGTCATGGGACTTTTATACTAATCATGATACGGTCAGTTTGACTCTCAAATGTTTTTTGATTAATATAAGAATATACGTCTAGATTTTATAGTCTATGCTAGGTGAATGTTCGAATAGGGACTTGCGGAAAGTCAGAGTGTGAACATAAGGTCTGATATAGCTTATGATGATATAAGGAATCTAGATCAAAAATATACTACTATTAAAAATTTGTAATGGGAATATAAATAAACATGGGATGGTTCCACTAGTATATTTCACAGGAAGATAGGTATCATCTTAGTAGTGTGTTCTTAGAATGTCCTTGATCTCCCTTTAAATAGAGATTTTATAAAATGTTTTTAGTGAAGAAAATATTATTTAGGCTTATCCTTTTTCAAAAATAGTATATTTGGATATTGTTCAACTTATGTTCTCATATACAGTTGGATGTGATCATTGACGAAAAACATTAAGATGTTTTTGAGTTTGTATGGGTGTATTGTAATGTTCAATCGATAATTTCCAATGAAAATTAGGACGATCCATATTATCTAGGTTGATCAGAATTTTAGTATTTCTATCAAAATGAAAACTATGTGATATGACATTGTGAGTTATTAGGTTTAGTATGTTTATAATAATTCAAAGAGTTTTATTAAAATTATAAGGGTGACCTTCAAAATGTAATTATAGTGGTGGGAGTGTCATGACTCAAAATTGGTTTCTGAAGGATAGATCATATAGTGGGGAGATATATAAGTGGTTTATGAAATATAAATGGTTTGATCATTCCTCGTTTTTTTGGGGCTCATTAGTACTTATTTTTTCATTATGGGAACTATATTTAGTATTAGAGTCTTATGTACTATATGTTTAGAGGAGAGCATGGTGGTGCATTGAGATTTGGAAAAACAAAGCGATCAAATGAATTTAAATTTCTACACCATGTAAGCTGACTAATTCATTATTTTTTTCAAGACATATTAGGGATGAGATTTTCTATGTCTAGGAGGTTGTAATATCCTATTTTTTGATAATATTTAAATTTTTAATGAATTATTAGTTTTTCTTTTTGTGGATGAGCCAAATAAGAAAAAAATCATCAGAAAGTATTTATGACAGTGGGGAATGTGAATGTATTATTTTTAATGGGTTTTAATGCCCATGGGGTGTCTCAAAATCCTAGATGAGTTTTGGAAGCGTTCGGATTCCCAAAAATGGTTTTGGGAGTGGTTGGTCAGGGCGCACATTTAGTAAATGGTTTTGGATAACCTTGTACCCAAACAATGTGGTCAAATTGTGTATGAATAAGGTTTTTTCAAACCAATCAATGGGATCCATCTGATTATGCGAGAGAGTGTAGAATCATAAAGGTACAAACATGGTTTTCATAACCATGTCTTGTAACTATATGATTTTTGGTGTGTCGGATAGTGTCACCCACATGGTTGGAACCTGATTTTCCATACCTTGTGCCTCAATAAAGATCATAGAAATTAATATTTATCCCCATATTTTCTTTAACCCTATTTCACCTTTTCACCTCCAATATAATGCATATTAGTCCATCCATCGGAGATCCCCTCTCATTCTCCTTTAGTAATTGAAGTATCTCCTCCATCTGAGATCTGAATCAATCTCCACTGGTTGTGTTGGAATACCTGATGTTATTATATGTGTCCTATTTCATCCTTTGTCTATTTATTTCACTATTTTGGATTCTATTTCCATGCAAGATCATATTCCTTGTTTTCAGTTTGTTTTTCTAATTTGTCGTTTTCTCTCATTTCAGCTCAAATAGGAGGCCGATATTGGATGATTGAAGATTGGTAAGCATGTGTAATAAGGAATAAATTTTTTTCACATTAATCCTTGAGATTTATAAAAAGAACCTTCATTCTTAATTCCTAATTTCCATGTCAAACTCCTAAAATGTGTAAATATTTAACTCAATCATCTACTCCACAACTTTGACCCTTTATAGGACCCGATTACATTGTTTGATGTTGATAACTAAACATGAACCACTACTGGAGTGCTTAAGGTTATGATACCAAGTTTAAAATTGAATTTAATTAAACAAAATATCATTTTTGGGTTTTTCCTGGCTCATAAAAAAAGAAAAACTATTAATTTAGATTAAATTAATTGTTAAATGTAATGGAATTACATTTTCTCTGTATCCAAATTATTAAATGGAAGGATTGAATATTTTTCACTCATATGTGAAATAATGAATTCAATGAAATGAATTTTTATTCTGGTTGGTTAACCCATTTTTACTTGATCAGTTACATTATTTTTGACAATTATGATTGAATGACCTAAGTTGATAAATTGAATTTTATATGGAATGTATACTCACATGGTAATTTTTAACTCTTCTATGTGATTTTTTAATGAAATGTTTAAAATATTGGTATATTTTAAAGTGAGTTAAACCAATATATTTTATTATATTTATAAATTAATTGTAATAGTTGTTTATTACTATTTGACCATCGTTTGGGATGTGGGAAATGATGCTTCACACACCATTGGTGTAGGATGGTGGACAGGATGCTCCTCATTATTTATTAATATATTAAACATTACTCTCCAAAATATTTATTAGGAATTTATGGAAAATAATTATTAAATAGCATGGATTATGGTGTTGGAAATAGTACTCCACATCATTGATTAAGATTGTTTTACATGGAATTCTATACCCCTATTTTGGACGCTTGTGTTGATGCCCCATTTTTTAAAAATATGAGACTATTTCTATATATTATTTGGAAAAATATCCCAAATATTACCTAGATCATGAACATATAGTTGGATTATATTACTAAAATGGAATGTAAAGGGGTCATCCACTGGTTTATACTCAAACCTTAGATTTGGAATACTTTATAATTATGAGTTTCCTCAACCACCTATGGTCGATGATGCATTGGTATTACCTTGGGTCTTGTATTATTATACGTGGAAAAATTTACTATTTAACTTAGTTTATTGACCGGATAGTTAGTTTTAATGTTTAGATACATCCCAAATAGGCCAAAGTAAGTATAGTCAATCAATCATCCACGACAACCCTGATACTGAATTAGTTTATGTTGATTAATTTCATTAAACTATCTTATTATTATTAAAGAACATTTCATCATTTTCATTAATGAAATTATTTCTCTAGACACAATTGGTGTTGGCCTATTGTTTTTTATTCAAATAATGCCCAGGTAGTAGTTTGGTATGTAGAGAGATCTATTGGTTTTATGATTGGGCCTTGGATTTTGGTTCCTTACTATTTACCTTATTGACTAGGACTTGGAATCGAACAAGAGACTAATATTGTTTTCGAGATTCCAATAGGGGTTGTGAATTTTAATTTATTATTATTTTTCATTCTTGTCATATTTTATGTTTAATATATTTGTTTGTTCTATTTTTATATGTATAATATTTTTCTCTTCTACGGTTGGACATTACTGGCATTCCAAGTTTATCTATTTATGATTAAAATTATTATTCTATCATTATATAGAATCTACGGATGATTTACCTATTATACACCTCTATTATAATAAAATAAAGTGGTTATAGTCTCCCCAACATACCCTCATAACAACATCAATTCCAGTATGTATCCTTTGGTATATGGGGATACAAAATTTAGGCCATGTGACGCATGGGATTATTTATTTGGAGTGGTCCAGGGCTAGGACACCATAAGAAAAATAAAGATTCATGTGTTATAAAATCTAAAAAATATAATATTTCTAAAATATTTCTCAAAAAATAAAATAATATTTGGTTTCTATATAGTTTAATATACTTTTCTATATAAATATGTTCATATTTTTTTATTTATGTGTATGTAATTAGTGATAAAATCATCATCCAAATTCTTCATCACTATATATTTCTCTCAATATCTTCCTCTTTAACCAAAGAGGTTTAATAAAAAATGGGGAAAATATGATCCCTTCTATAAATTAGAATATTATACTATACTATGGATTCCCATGGAGGAAGGAGTATAATGGTTGTTTCTTAATGATCAAAATCAAGATCATTATAAAGAGTTTCCATAGATCAAGATCACTAATGAAATGTATGTCAATAATTATTTTTTTCTATTCAAAAAGGCGGAGTGTGTGGGTTAGTGAGTGAGATTTCATATGTTTTATAATATTTGGTTGATGTTTTCCATTACTAATGGATAAGAGTTATTCATGCTAAAATCAATAAAAATTGACCAACTATGGGATATTAAAAGAAAATGAGAAATCATAAAGAAGATGGTGGCCAATAATAAATGTGTTTTAACTAATAGATTTCAATAATAAGTCACCATGAATAATTAAACAATTGATGGATATAGATTTATATCACATTATATATCCACTTGATAAGATATATTCTTCCCCGAGGACAATAGGAGTGGAAACCAGCTAAAATAAATCTATATTGTCAAATTTAAAATACATTTTAAAATTGTTGTGGCCTAATTGTATGGTCTATTGTGAAAATAATTCATCTTTTAAAATTATACTATGTATAAAACCCAAATTAAAAAATAAATCCATTAATCTTTTCCCTTTCATTCATTATATGCATGAATTCTTGAAAATTCCCCAAAGGTTCTCATTATTCCATCTAAACATAGTATAACATGACAAAATAAATTATATTTAATATAAATATATACTATTGACATAATGTATAACGACCCATAATTTATATACATGGTTATTTCTTCAGAATTGAAGCATACTTATTACAACATATAACAAAACCATGAAAGGACCATATAGATATAGTGTCTTTAGAAACTGGGAAACATAAACAACTAGTTTATAAATCATCTACATTATCTCCCATTTATTTTATCATATGTAGAGTCCATTTTGGCATATCCTACTTAATAACCTTCTTCTTGACCTAGGGAAAGAAAACATACAAAAGGGTGAGATCGAATGCTCGGTAAGGGTAAACAAATGAAATATCATATTCAAAAGAACATAGCATTTTGAAAATCTTAACCTGCAAAAGAGATCATAATATCATAACATGGGATAAATCATAATAGTGAAATGTAATCCCAATAATCATAACATAAAACATGAAACATTGTTTCATACAAATTTAATCATATAAAATCATTTCTTATTAGTCAATACTCATTTCCAATACTATCTTAGCGGGCAAAGTCCATTTCTGAACGGAGTTCACTCCTCATTCATGTCAAGTATCACTGGACCGGATTAACTTGTCTTTCCATACATGTTTATCTCATGAGATATAAATCTTTACCCAATGCATTAGAGGGAGATATAGGTCCCACCCATCTCATAATGAAACCATTCTTATGTGTGCCACAAAATCATAAATCATAGCATAACCCATGTAATAAAAATGTGATTCTTAAACATCATTCCATCATAACAAAATCCATATAAGATAAAATTAAATCACAAAATTAATTCCATAATAAAATAATCAAATCAATGTAAAAATAAGGATAGAAATAGAACCCCATATTTTATTATATGGAAAATAATTTTGATAAAACACATGAACTCCATTCTTAAGGAATATATCCTTTTTAATTCAAATTTTTTTTTACTTTTATAACATGTCATACGATGTTAAATTAAAAAAAGTTGATTAAAAATAAACTTTAAAACATTTAAAGGAAGCTTCATTGAAATAATGTTCTAAGAAATCCTAAAAATCCATTCATGCCGTATAAGTTAAAAAAACATTCTTCTCGTACTTTGGCCGAAAAATTCAAAAAGTACCTCATACTAAAAACAACAAAACATTCATTTCATATCTTTTACTAAAAACTCACCATTGGGTAAAATTTTATTTAAACAATTGTTGGAGGAATGAAATAATATTACATAATGAGGAAACATGGGTGTGGATGATAAAAATTCCCTAGTAAATTTTGTAGTATAAACAATATTGGATAAAAATGAGATTGCGAGATTTTCCGTTACCATTTATAATTGGTTGAAAATTACTTGCATATTTAAATATCATATCCTTCATAATAAAAAACTTAAAACACTCATGGGAAGATTAAATAGAATACAAAATAAAAAGTTGGTGATTAAGGCATATGTCTCATAGAAATAAAAGTGAGACAAAATAATCCCTTACCTTAGGTCCGATTATCTTCGTACGTATCTGAATCTCTTGTATAATGATTTAAATAATGTCATTGACTTATTACATAATCATATTCATTGTTATGATATAATATATGGTCATATTCTTATCTTCTTATTAGTAATATTTCATTTCCACTTGTTATTCGGGTGTTCATTACTTTATGTTCTTATGCAGGTTTTGTCGAATAAATTCTTATTATTCTTTTTAGGTTATAGATACCTCATTTACAGAATGGTATTATTGTAATATATATCATATTTATTCATTCAATTCATTTATATTATCGTTATTCAATGAATATCATGTAGAACGATTCGCATCACATCGTGGAGGCGGTAGGCCATACGTACGCACGAGCGATGATATCGTTCCCATGATCATGGAATTGTATTGAGGTGTATGTATAATATTTCATAATCAATATCACTTTACAATAATCATATATAGTTATTATTTACACCATTATTCCCATCCAAGTAAGGTGGTGGTGGAAAACAGATTACACCACGGCATGGAGACGGTATTCTGTACGTAAGCACGAGCGGTGATTTTAATTTCCGTAGGATGGATAGAAGGTGAAATAGGGTTGTTTCATATTTATAATAACATATCAGTATATTATTGATACTAATGTTATTACTTCATAATGAGACAAGTAAATAAATGGAAGTAGAAGAAAAAATAAATTTGAAATAATCGGTAACGAATCTTACCTCTTCTTCGACACACCTCTTTGAAACCTCCTCTTAGGGAACTAATATTGGTGTTTGAAGAATACCAGGACCTCTAGAATGTCTCTAGGGAAGTTGAGAAGTTAAATTGGAAGGGGTTGGCCGAGATTTAAGGCTCAAAATTGTGTGAGGAGGAGAGGGAGGAGGTGCCCTTTTATAAGGGAGGATAGGGGCACCATAGAAAAAATGCAAAATATTATTTTATAATAAAGTCATATTCGGTTTATAATAGATCAAAATTGATTTATTTCGAAGATAAAGTGGGTATGGGTCTAAAGTCTTTCAACCAATAGGTTTTAGACAAGTTTTGGTTTCTATTTTAACCATATCATTTAGATTTAACTCTAAGTTAAATAACTTTACTTTCACCGTGACTTCTAGTATTCTTACACTATATGTTTAATAAACTTATAGTAACAAGCCAAAAAAACCCCAAGTGGTTAATTTTTAATATATATAACCTTATCTAAGTCATTTTTCTTAACCTTATATTTTTAATAATAGAATAACAATTAATAATATAATATATTTTTTACAAACTATTTTATGTCAATTTTGTCCCTATTTGGTAATTGATTTTTTTGAAAATCATAACAGCATGATAAGTTCTAAAAAAGTTAATTAATTAAATACTAACATGTCATATTAACCTATAAGATTAGTTTAATTTATAAAAAGTCTCAAACTACATTTATTTTGGTATTTATAATATCAATTATGTTAATATTTCATTAATAAGCTAATTATGACATCATCATTGTGTCATATATAAATTAACTTATTTAATGTATAAAAATTATAAATAAAATACCATTATGTATGAAATTATTTTAGATTTATAATTAATATTTATAGTCGAATTTATCTAATTTATAACCATATATTAAAATTTATTTACTTATTAAACTTTGACTTTAACTCTTTTAACTCTTCCTTAAATAAAATAATAATAAACGTCAGAATCTAATCCAAATGGAGCTAGAGTGTAATATTTTATCCCTAAGGATGTTTTTGGTCTAATTACACTTATCCAATAGAATTTGGACATGTGTTAGGATAATAATAATATCATTTTTACCCTTAATTATCGTATTGACTTTTAACCATGGTAAATAAAAGTAAAAGGTTACTATTCATCAAAAATTATTTTTATCTTATTGAACCAAATTTTACTCCTTGTTATTAGTCGTGTCTCTCATATTTTTGAAATTCCACTCACAGAAGCAGTAAAATTATGTTTTATGTAAATTTTCAAATTCTCCTAGGAGGTGGGTAAAATACGGTGAAAAGTTCAATAAAATTTTAACATATCTAAAATTATTATAAAATTACTCAAATGAATTACATTGTAATTATATAGGTATTATGAATCAATTTTGACCTAAAATAAATTTAAATAAAGTAAATAATTATTTAAATAAATGTTGGTTTTTAAAATGTAACCCAGTGTTTTCACTATTCATCAAAAATTGAAATTTTTCAGAAAAATACTAAAAATTCACCTGAGGCTAATTCCGATATTCCAAATCCAAAAATTAAGTCCATTTTAAAAGATAATATTTATAAAATTTCAATAAGTGGGAATTAATATTCATAAAAACTGGTTTTAATAATATTTTAATAACATATCATAGTTTTATTGAAACTCGGTATTGCGTACAACACAAGCTATCGAAGAAGGTTGATCTTGCATGCAATGCAATAAAAGATAGTGTTTTGTGTAGTGGAAGATTCATTCGGTGTTTCATATAACATAATACATAAAAACAAACTATTTCTCATAAACTCTCGGGTGTTACATTCTACCCCCTTAAAATGAATTTCACCCTCGAAATTCGTCACTTTGTAACAAACAGATGAGGATACCTCTCCTTTATCATATCCTCAAGTTCCCATGTAGTTTCTTCTAATTTTTAGTTCCTCCATAAAACTTTCACCAAGCAAGTGGTCTTGTTCCATAGTACTTTTTCACTACGATCCATAATCTCTATCAGTTGTTCTTCATAAGAAAGATATTGGTCCAGCGATACAACTTCTAATCTTAGTATATGTGATGGATCAGGTATGTACATTCTCACTATAAATACATGGAACACATCATGAACTTGTGAGTGATTCGGTGAAAGTGCCAATCGGTAAGCTACATTCCCATCACGGTCCAATATTTCAAAAGGACCAATATACCTACGGCTCAGCTTTCCCTTCATTCCAAATCACTTTACTCTCTTCCAAGGAGATATTCGTAAGAACACTTTATCACCCACTTCAAACTATAGGTCTTTTCATCAGTTGTCATCATAACTTTTTTTTCAACTCTGAGCTACTCTTATGTGTTGTTGAATAGATCTGACCTTTTCTTCCATCTCACCAACAAGATCATGTCCTAATAGCTTTCTTTCCCCAACTTCATCCAAGCATGTTGGAGTCATGCATTTCTTTCCATAGATAGCTTCATAAGGATCCATATGAATACTTGAGTGAAATATATTATGATATGAAAATTCCACCAAAGGTAGGTGTTGATCCCAACAACATTTTAAATCCATAGAGCAAGCTCTTAACTTATCTCTTAGAGTTTGAATTTTTCTCTCAGACTGACCATCTATTTGAGGATGATAAGCAGTGCTGAAAATGACTCTGTATCTAAAGTATGCTGAAGACTGCACCAAAACATCAAGGTAAACCTCAGATCTTGATCAGATATAATGGAAAGTGGTACTCCATGCAATCTTACCACTTCCTTAACATATATCCTGACAGGCTGGTCCAAAGAGAAATCTTAACTAATTGAAATGAAGTGTGCCGACTTTTTCATATGATCAACTATAACCCAGATAGCATTATTTCCATTGGGTGTTTTAGGAAGTCTCGTGACAAAGTCCATAGTGATGTTTTCACATTTCCATTTAGGAATGGGTAATAGATGTAACATCCCCTTAGAATTCAATCTATCAGCTTTAACTTGCTGACAAACCAAGCATCGAGAGACATATTCAGCAACATCTCTTTTGATTCCATCCACCCAGAAGTACTCTTTCAGGTCTCTATACATATTCATGATTCCAGGATGAATACAGAGTGAAGAGCTATGAGCCTCATCTAGCAGCTCCTTCTATAATTCTGGGAAGGGAGGAACACAAACCCGATTCCTGAACCTTATTATCCCATCACAATCAAGGTTGAATTCAGGAACATTTCTAGCCTTCTTTTGTAACTCTACATCTTATTTTTGTGCCTCTTTAATCTTCACATGTATAGATGGTTGCACATTAATTTGAGAAAGATACTATTTCTCCCCATACATTATAATTCCATGATCCATCCTTTATAAATCCCTAAATATTGGATCTTTTGTGATCCTCATCATGGATAAGCTAGCATGGTCTTGTCGACTTAATGCATCTGCCACCTTGTTTTCTTTCCCAGGGTGATAATGAATTGAGTAGTTGTAGTCCGTAATCAACTCCAACCATCTTCTTTGGCGCATGTTCTGCTCCTTTTTTGTGAAAGAATACTTTAAACTTTTATGATCAGTATAAATATCACACCTTTCACCATAAAGATAATTCCTCCATATTTTTAATGAAATGATTACCGCTGTTAACTCCAAATCATGAGTTGAGTAATTTTGATCATGGATTTTCAACTGTCATGAGGCATAAGCTATCACCATATCATTTTGCATGAGAACACACCCTAGTCCATTCTTGGATGCATCATTATAGATCAAAAACCATTCTCCACTATGTGGCAGTGTGATCATAGGTGCACTGGATAACCTTCATTTTAACTCATGGAAATTATCTTCACACTCCTCCGTCCAAACGAAATTAACTCCTTTTCAAGTCAACCTGGTGAGTGGGTTAGATAATATTTAAAAATCATTCAAAAAACGTCTATAGTATCCAGTCAGACCATGAAAACTTCGGATCTCAGTAACTATTGTTGGTATCGGCCATCTTTCGATAACCTCTATTTTTGTTGGATCCACAGATATCCCCTCTGTTGAGATTATGTGACCCAAGAATGCCTCTTTTTTATGCCAAAATTCACACCTGCTAAATTTGGCATAAAGCTTCTCCTTTCTCAAGGTCTTAAATACATTTCTCAAGTTATCTTCATGTTCTTCATTGCTCATTTAATAGAAAAGAATAGAGTCTATAAAGACTACCAAAAACTAATCAATATAGTCTCTAAAAACTCTATTCATTAGATCCATGAAGAAAGCATGGGCATTAGTAAGACCAAATGGCATCACTATAAATTTATAGTTTCCATACCATGTATAGAAATCTGTCTTTGGTATATCCTCCCTTTTGACCCTTAATTGATGATAACCCGAATGAATATCAATCTTGGAAAAATATTGGGCTCCGAGTAGTTGGTCAAAAAAGTCATCAATGCATAGGAGAGGATATTTTTTCTTTATAGTGATCTTGTTAAGTTCTTGATAATCAACAGAAAGTCTCATTGATCCATCATTCATGTTAACAAAAAGAATAGTTTCTCCCCAAGGTGAGGCACTGGGGCATATGAATCCCTTATCAAGATTCTCTTGGAGTTTCTTCTTCAATTCCTACAACTCAATTGGGACCATTCTATAAGGAGTCATTGAAATGGGCATAGCACCCGGTATGAGTTCAATTGAAAACTCAACATCAATATTTAGTGGAAGTCCTGGAAATTCCTTCAGAAAGACATCATCAAAATCTCGAACAATGGTAATATTTTTAATCGTGAGTTTCTCTCCAACCATTTGAGATAAATAACCTTAATTTATTGGAATCAAAACCCATAAGATAGAAGAAATTTCCACTGGAAGTTTATATTCATCCTTGCATTGATAGATGATCATATATTGATCAGGAATATGAAATGTGACTTCCATTCTTTGGAAATCGATATGAGCTCTATATAAGGAAAGCCAATCCATGCCAAGAATCACATAAAATTCCACTATAGTAAGGATCACAAGATTTGCGGGAAGCACTTTTCCACAAACTTCAATCGGAGAGGAAATGTAAACTTTTGATGTGACTGTTGTTCCATTAGGGGTTGTCATAGATAACTCAACATCAAATTTATGAGGTAATACGGCGATACCCTTAGAAAATTTTTTAGAAATAAAAGAGTGGGTGGATCCAGAATCAAGTAAAACATTTGCTTCTTTAGAGGGGATGGTAAGTGTACCTTTCACTACTTCATTATCATAATCCACATCACTAAAACAAATTGCATGTGACTTTCCTTTGTCTTTGGCCTTAAATGTTTGTTGGCATAGATCATCATCAACAACCCTTGGATTAGGGCATTGATTAGCATAATTCCCCATTTCCTTGCACTTGTAACATTGAAGTGTAGGAGGTGCACTTTGTGTAGCCTTTTCTTTGTTCGCATCACTAGACATATTCTTCCCATCATTGCGGCATTCAAAATCCCGATGAGCTTCTTTTCCACATTTGAAACATTTACTTTTCCCTTTAAGAAAACTACCTCCATGTTTCTTTCCACACATTGTGTATAAGTGAAAACTCATCTTCTTTTCAGTGTGCTCTTTAGATTTTCCTTTGAATTCCATTTTCCTCTTCTTATCAAACGCATATGACTGATGGGTTACTGCAATCTCCATCTCAACCATAAGAGCACATCGAACAATTTCCTCATAGATATTGAAGTCCCTTATGGCTAGTTCCCTTCAAATACTTTGTTTTAATCCCCTAAAGAATCGATCAATATTACACTTAGGTTGGATAATAATTCTGGAAGCGTGCCTTTCAAGTCTTGTAAATGATTCTTCGTAGGTACCAACAGATTCATCATCCTTTTTCTTCAGTTCAAGAAACTCCTTCTCCATCTTTGAACGAAGAATATGAGGGAAGTACTTATTGAAAAATAAGTTCTTGAACTCATCCCATTCCATGGACTCAATTTCAACCCTTTTCCCCGTATTCTTAATAAGATTCCACCATTGATTGGCTTCACCTTCCAAATGATATACTGCTAAGATGACATTATCATGTTCAGAACATTGTCGAACTAAAAATATCTTTTTAGCGGTTCTGATCCACTATTCAACCACTAATGGATCAGTAGACCCACTGAATGAGGCTGGATGCTCCCTCATGAAGGATTCAATAGAATGTTTCTCCTTCTTTTTCTTGTTTGGAAGTCCTACATGATTCATAGATTGAGAAATTTGTGTGATCATGGATAAAAGATTTTTCATTCTAACTCCCATAATGTTTGGTTTCTCATGGGTACAATCATTTCATTTCCCATCGCCTTCCGCATTAACAAAGTTCCTTCGGGTTCCATCCATTGACTAAAACCAAGAATAATAGTGTGAGGAAACCTAATTATAACAGGAAAACAACATAATCAATAATAAAATTTATCACTTTTAGGTATTATCATAGATTGTTCATGGACATTTCTAAAACACTATGATTTTGTCCTATGCATAGACATATCCTTAGGGTTCTTACTAAGGCTTTCACATCCTAGTGTCCAAAGGTTGACTATACCTTTCCTCTGATACCAACTATAACATTCTGGAATTACATTTAGTGGACTATAATTAATACCTATCAGGGCACTCCATGGGCAGCTACACCCCCAGGTCGAGACACACCACCATCCCCAGTGGAAACAATTTCCTCATAAAGCCCTGGGGTGGAGAGCCATGCTTCGTCCAACACTCACATGTGAGAGTTCCCAAGGATCGGATTCATTCCTACCTCTTATGCCTCTGATACCAAATTTAATGACCCGTACTTTACACACATGGTTATTAATTCAGAATTGAAGGATACTTATTACAACATATAACAAAGCCATCAAAGGACCGTATAGGTATAGTGTCTTTAGAAACTGGGAAACATAAACAACTGGTTCATAAATCATCTACATTGTCTCCCGTTTATTTAATCATATCTAGAGTCCCTTTTCCCATATCCTACTTAATAACCTTTTTCCTAACCTGGTTAAAGAAAACATACAAAAGGGTGAGCTCAAATTCTCAGTAAGGGTAAACAAAAGAAATATCAGATTCAAAGGAACATAGCATTTCGAAAATCTTTACCTACAAAAGAGATCATAAAATCATAACATGGGATAAATCATAGTAGTGAAATATAATCCCAATAATCATAACCTAAAACATGAAATGTTGTGGAATAAACACATAATCATAGAAAATCATTTCTTATTAGTCAAGACTCATTGCCAAGACTATCTTAGCGAACAATATCCATTTCTGAACTGAGTTCACTCTTCGTTCCAGTCCTGTATCACTGGACCAGATTAACTTGTCATTCCATCCATGTATATCTCATGAGATATAAATCTTTACCCAATTCATTGGGGGGAGATATAGGTCCCACCAATCTCATAATAAAACCATGCTTATTTGTTCCACAAAATCATAAATCATAGCATAACACATGTAATAAAAATGAGATTCTTAAAAATCATGCCATGATAACATAATCTATATAAGATAAAAGGACATCATAAAATTAATTCAATCATAACATAATCAAATCAATGTAAAAATATGGATAGAAACAGAACCCTATATTATCATATATGGAAAATAATTTTGATAAAACACTTGAACTCCATTCTTGAGGAAAATATCCTTTCTAATTCAAAAACATTTTTCCTTTATTAACATGTCATACAATTTTAAACTAAAAGAAGTTGATTACAAATAAACATGAAAACTTGTAAAGTAATATTCAATGAAATGTTTTTCTAAGAAATCATAAAAATCCATTCATTCCGTATATGTTAAAAAAACATTCTTCTCGTACTTTGGCCGGAAAAGTCAAAAAGTACCTCGTACTAAAAACGACAAAATATTCCTTTCATATCTTTTACTAAAAACTCACAAATGGGTAAAATTGGATTTGAAAAATTGTAGGAGGATAGAAATTATATTACATATTGATAAAACATGGGTGTGGATGATAAATATTCCCTTGTAAATTCTGCAGTATAAACAATATCGGACAAAAATGAGATTGCGCGATTTTCCCTTAACAATTAAAATTGGTGGAAAATTACATGCATATGTAAATATAATATCCTTAATAATAAAAACCATAAAACACTCATGGGAATCTTAAACACAATACAAAAGAAATAGTTGGTGATTAAGGCATATGTCTCACAAAAAGAAAAGTGAGACCAAATAATCCCTTACCTTAGGCCTGATTTACTTCGTACGTATCCGAACCTCTTGTATAATGATTTAAATAATTTCATTGACTTATTACAGAATGATATTCATTGTTATGATATCATATATGGCCGTATTCTTATCTTTTTATTAGTAATATTTCATTGCTACTTGTTATTCGGGTGTTCATTGGTTTATGTTCTTATTCATGTTTTGTTGAATAAATTATTATTACTATTTTTTGGTTACAGATACCTCATTTCCAGAATGGTATTAGTGTAATATATATCTTATTTATTCATTCAATTAATTTATATAATCATTATTCAATGAAGATCGTGTAGAACGAGTCGCATCACATCGTGGAGATGGTTGGTCGTACGTACGCACGAGCGATAATATTGTTCCCATGATTGTGGAATTATATTGGAGTGTATGTATACTATTTCAGAATCAATATCAATTTAAAATAATCACATATAGTTATTATTTACACCATTATACCCATCCAAGTAAGGTGGTGGTGGGAAACAGATTACCCCACGGCGTGGAGACGGTAATTCATACGTACGCACGCGCAGTTATTTTGTTTTCCGTAGGATGGATAGAAGGTGAAATAGGGTTGTTTCATACTTATAATAACATATCAGTATATGAGTGATACTAATGTTATTACTTCATAATGAAACAACTAAATAAGAGGAAGTAGAAGAAGAAATAAATTTGAAAGAATTAGTAACGGATATTACCTCTTCTTCGACACGCCTCTTTGAAACCTCCTCATAGGGAACTAAAATTGGTATTTAAAGAAGACCAGGACCTCTAGTATGTTTCTAGGGAAGTATATAAGGTAAATTTTCAGGGTTTGGAGAAGCTTTAAGGCTCCAAAATTTGTGAGGAGTTGAGGGAGGAGGTTCCCTTTTATAAGGGAGGAGAGGGGCACCTTAGGAAAAACATAAAATACTATTTTATAATAAAGTCATATTCGGTTTATAATAGATCTAAATTGATTTATTTAGAATTTAAAGTGGGGATGGGTCGAAATAATCTCAACAAATAAGCTTTAGACATATTTAGGTTACTATTTTAACCTTATCATTTAGATTTAAATCTAAGATAAATAATTTAACTGTTACCGTGTCTTCTTGTTTTCCTACACTATATGGTTAATAAACATACTATAACAAGACAAAAGAACCCCAAGTGGTTCATTATTAATATATATAACCTTATCTAAGTCATTTGGCCGAACCGTAGATTTTATGAATAAAATATCAATGAATAATATATTATTTTTAAAAAACCTATTTTATGTCAATTTTGATACTATTTGGTAATTGATTTTCGTGAAAATAATTACAACAAAATTAGTTCAAAAAAAGTTATTTAAATAAATACTAAAATGTCATATTAACCTATAAAATTAGTTTAATTCATAAAAATTCTCAAATTACATTTATTTGGGTATTTGTAATATCAATTATGGTAATATTTCATTAATAAGGTAATTACTGCATCATCATTATGTCATATATAAATTAATTTATATAATGTATAAAAATTACAAATAAAGTACCATTAGGTAGGAAATATTTTTATCTTTTTAATTAATATTTATAGTCGAATTTATCTTATGTATAACCCTATATTAAAAATGTTTTAGTTATTAATTTTTTATTTTAACTCTTTTAACTCTTTTTAATTAAAATAATAATAAATGTCCTAATCTAATCCAAGTGGAACTAAAGGATTTTACCCCTAATGTTTTTTTTGTTCTAATTAAACTTATCTAATATAATTAAGACATGTGTTAGGGTAAAAATAATATGATTTTTATCTTTAATTACCCTATTTACTTTTAACCGTGGTAAATAAAAGTAAAAATATACTATTCACCAAAAAATATTTGTATCATATTGAACCACATTTTACTACTTGATATTAACCGTGTATCTAGGATTTTAGAAATTCCACTCAGAGAAGTGGTAAAATTAAGTTTTATGTAATTTTTGAAATTCTCCTAGGAGGTGGGTAATAGACGGTGAAAAGTACAACAAAATTTTTACATATCTAAAATTATTATAAAATGACTCCGATGAATTATATTAAAAATATATATTTATTATGTATCAATTTTTACCTAAAATAAATTTAAATAAAATAAATAACTATTTAAATAAATGTTGTTTTTTAAATAGTAACCTAGTGTTTTCACTATTCATCAAAAATTGAATGTTTTCAGAAAAATACCAAAAATTCACCCTAGGCTAATTTTGATATTCAAAATCCAAAATTGAAGTCCATATTGAATGATAAAATTTATAAAATTTTAAAAAGTGGGTATTAATAATCATAACGGCTAGTTTTAATAATATTTTAATAACATATCATTGTTTAGTGAAACTCGGTATTGCATACAACGCAAGCTATCGAGGAAGGTTGAACATGAATACAATGCAAGACAAGAAAGTGTTGTGTATAGTGGAATTTTTATTTGGTGTTACGTATAACATAATACATAAAAACAAAATATTTCTCATAAAATCTTCGGTGTTACATTCTACCCCCCTTAAAATGAATTTCTCCCTCGAAATTCATCACTTTTTAAAAAAAAGATTTGGATACCTCTCCTTCATCATATCCTCAAGTTCCCATGTAGCTTCTTCTAATTGGCGGTTCCTCTATAAAACTTTTCACCAAGTGAGTGGTCTTGTTCCGTAGAACTTTTTCGCTATGATCAAGAATCATTATCGGTTGTCCTTTTTAAGAAAGATCTTGCTCCAGTGGTACAACTTCATAGCTTAGTAAATGTGATGGATCAGGTATGTACTTTCTCAGGAGAGATGCATGGAACACATCATGAACTTGAGTGAGATTTGGTGGAAGTGCCAATCGGTAAGCTACCATACCAACACGGTCCAGTATTTCAAAAGACCAATATACGTAGGGATCAGCTTTCCCTTATTTCTAAATATCATTACTCTCTTCCAAGGAGATATTCATTAGAACACTTTATCACCGACTTCAAACTATAGGACTTTTCATCGGTTTTCGGCATAACTTTTTTTCAACTTTGATCTGCTCTTATGTGTTGTTGAATAGATGTGACCTTTTCTTCCATCTCATCAACCAGGTTATGTCCTAATAGATTTCTTTCCCCAACTTTATCCCAGTAAGTTGGAGTCATGCAGTTATTTCCATATAGAGCTTCATAAGGATCCATCTGAATACTGGAGTGAAATCTATTATTACATGAAAATTCCAATAAAGGTAGGTGTTGATCCCAACCACCTTTGAAATCCATAGAGCATGCACTTTACATATCTTCTAGAGTTTGAATTGTACTCTCAGACTAACCGTCTGTCTGAGGATGATAAGAAGTGTTGAAACTCAACTATGTATCTAAAGTATGCTAAAGACTTCGCCACAACATCAAGGAAAACGTTGGATCCCGATCAGATATAATGGAAAGTGGAACTCCATGCATTCTTACGACTTCCTTAACATATATCCTGGAAAGCTGATCCATAGAGAAATCGTCTATAATAACAATGAAGTGTGCCGACTTCGTAAGACAATCAACTATAACCCAGATAGCATTACAGCCTTTGAATGCTTTAGGAAGTCCTATGACAAATTTCATAGTGATTTTTTCCCATTTCCATTTGGGTATGGGTAATGGTTGTAACATCCCCATAGACGTATGTCTCTCAGCTTTAACTTGCTAACAAACCAAGCATCGTGAGACAATTCAGCTACATATCTTTTCATGCCATCCCGCCAGAAGTACTCTTTTAGGTCTCTATACATCTTCATGCTTCCAAGATGAATAGGGAATGAAGAGCTATGAGCCTCATCCAGCAGCTCCTTCATTAATTAATTGATGGGAGGAACACAAACCCGATTCCTGAACCATATTATACCATCACAATCAAGGTTGAATTCATGAACATTTCTCTTCTTCTTTTGTAACTATACATCTTCTTTCTGTGCCTCTTTAATATTCACATGTATAGATGGTTGAAAATTCATTTTAGAAAGATAATATTTCTCCCCTTACATTATAATTCCAAGATCCATCCTTTGTAAATCCATAAATATTGGATCTTTTTTGATCCTCATCATGGATAAGCTATCATGGTCTTTTCGACTTAATGCATCTACCACCTTGTTTTCATTACCAGGGTGGTAATGAATTGAGCAGTTGTAGTCCTTAATCAACTCCAACCATCTTTTTTGACACATATTCAGCTCCTTTTGCATGAAAATATAATTTAAAATATTATGATCTATATAAATATCACACCTTTCACCATAAATATAATGCCTCCATATTTTTAATGAAAAGATTAATGCGGCTAACTCCAAATCATGAGTTGGATAATTTTTCTCATGGATTTTTTACTATCGTGAGGCATAAGCTATCACCATATCATTTTGCATGAGAACACACCCAAGACCCTTCTTGGATGCATCACTGTTGATCACAATCCTTTCTCTAATACTTGGCAGTGTGAGCACAGGTGAACTGGATAACCTTCGTTTTAACTCTTTGAAATTATCTTCACACTCCTCCATCCAAACGAACATAAATCCTTTTTGAGTCAACTTGGTTAGTGGGTTAGATAATCTTGAAAAATATTTCACAAAACGTCGACTGTATCCAAATAGACTAATAAAACTTCGGATCTTAGTTACTGTTGTTGGTCTTGACCATATTTTGATAACCTCTGTTTTTGCTGGATCCATAGATATCCCTTATTTTGAGATTATGTGACCCGAAAATGAAACTTTTTGAAGCCAAAATTCACACATGATAAATTTGGCACAAAGCTTATCCTTTATGAGGGTCTTCAATAAAATTATCAAGTGATCTTCATGTTATTCCTTTCCCTTTGAATAGAAAAGAATATTGTCTATAATGACTACCACAAACTGATCAAGATAGTCTCTAAAAACTCTATTTATTAGATTCATGAAGATAGGAGGGCCATCAGTAAGACCAAATTGTGTAAAAACAAATTCATAGTGTCCATACCTTTTACGGAAATCCGTCATTGGTATATCCTCCCTTTTGAACCTTAATTGATGATACCCTGAATGAAGATCAATCTTGGAAAAGTATTTTGCTCCGCGTAGTTGGTCAAATAAGTCATCAATGCATGGGACAGGATATTGTTCTTGACGGTGATCTTGTAAAGTTCTCAATAATTAACACAGAGTCTCATTGATCCATATTTCTTCATAACAAACAGAACAAGTGCTTCCCAAGGTGACACACTAGGGCGTATCAGTCCCTTATCAAGATTCTCTTGGAGTTTCTTCTTAAATTCCTATAACTCAATTGGGGCCATTCTATAAGGTGTCATTGAAATGGTAATAGAACCTGGTATGAGTTCAATTGAAACCTCAACATTAAGATTTGGTGGAAGACCTAGAAATTCCTCTGAAAAGACATCATCGAACTCCCGTACAATGGGAATATTCTTAATCATGAGTTTCTCACCAACCATTTGAGATAAATAACCTTCATTTATTGTAATAAATACCCATTATATAGATGAAATTTCCACTGGAAGGTTATATTCATCCTTGCATCGATAGATGATCATAGATTGATCAGGAATATGAAATGCGACTTCCCTTATTTGGAAATCGATATGAGCTCCATATAAGGAAAGCCAATCCATGCCAATAATCACATCAAATTCTACTATAGGAAGGATCATAAGATTTTCAGGAAGCACTTTCCCATAAACTTCAATCGGAGAAGTATTGTAAACTTTTGATGTGACTGTTGTGCCATTAGGGGTTGTCACACCTAACTCAACATCTAATTGTTGAGGTAATAAGGCGATACACTTAGAAAATTTTTCAGAAATAAAAGAGTGGGTGGATCCAGAATCAAATAAAACATTTTATACTTTAGAGGGGATGGTAATTGTACCTTTAACCACTTCGTTATCATACTCTACATTGCTGATAGAAATTTCATGTGGATTTCCTTTGTCTTTGGCCTTAAGAGTTTCTTGGCATTGATCATCTTCAATAACCCTTGGATTAGGCAATTAGTTATCATAGTACCCCATTTCCTTGAACTTGTAACATTGAAGAGTAGGAGGTGCACTCTATGTAGCCTTTTCTTTGTTCGCATCACTAGACATCTTTTTCCCGTCATTGCGGCATTCAAATGCCTGATAAACTTATTTTCCACATTTGAAACATTTACTCATCCCTTTTAGATAACTCCCTCCATGATTCTTTCCACACATTGTGTATAAGGGAAAAATCATCTTCTTTTCGGCGTGCTCTTTAGATTTTCCTTTGAATTCCATTTTCCTCTTCTTATCAAATGAATATGACTGATGGGTTACTCCAATCTCCATCTCAACCTTGAGAGCACAGCGAACGATTTCCACATAGCTATTGATGTCCCTTATGGCTAACGCCCTTATAAGACTTGGTTTTAATCCCATAATGAATCGATTTATCTTCCTCTCAGGTTGGATAATAATTCAGGAAGCGTACCTTGAAAGTCTTGTAAAACTTGCTTCGTAGGTACCAATATATTCATCATCCTTTTTCTTCAGTTCAAGAAACTCCTTCTCCATCTTTTTTCGAAGAATACGAGGGATGTACTTATTGAAAAATAAGTTCTTGAACTCTTCCCATTCCATGGACTCAATTTAAACCCTTTGCCTCATATTGATAATAATATTCCACCATTAATCAGCTTCACCTTCCAAACGATATACTACTAAGATTAATTTATCATGTTCAGAACATTATAGAACTGAAAATATCTTTTTAGTGGTACTAATCCACTGTTTATCCACTAATGTATCAGTAGACCCACTGAATGAGGGTGGACGCTGCCTCATGAAGGATTCAACAGAATGTTTCTCCTTCCTTTTCTCATTTGGAAGTCCTGAATGATTCATAACATGAGAAAGTTGTTTGATCATGGCTACAAGATTTTGCATTCCAGCTCCCATAACGTTTGGTTGCTCGGGGGGACAATCATTGCATTGCCCATCGCATTCGGCATTAACACGGTTCCTTCGGGTTCCATCCATTTACTAAAACCAAGAAGACTAGTGTGAGGAATCCTAATTATAATAGGAAAACAACATAATTAGTAATAAAATTTCACACTTTTAGGTCTTATCATAGATTGTCCGTGGCCATTTCTCAAATACTATGATTTTGTCCTATGGTTAGACATATCCTTAGGGTTCTTACTAACGCGTTCACATCCCAGTTTCCAAAGGTTGAATATACCGTTCCTCTGATACCAACTATAATGGTCTAGAATTACGTATAGTGGATTATAATTAATACCTATTAGGGCACTCCATGGGCGGCTACACCCCCTGGGCGGGACACACCACCATTCCCTGTGGCAGCCATTTCCTCATGAAGCCATGGGGAAGAGAGCCATGCTTCCTCCAATTCTCACATGTGAGAGTTCCCAAGGATCAGATTCATTCCTACCTCCTTTTCCTCTAATACCAAATTTAATGACCCATACATTACATAAATAGTTATTACTTCAAAATTGAAGCATACTTATTACAACATAAAACAAAACCATGAAAGGACTGTATAGGAATAGTGTCTTTCGAAACTTGGAAACATAAACAACTGGTTCATAAATCATCGACATTGTCTCATTTCATCATATCTAGAGTCCCTTTTCACATATACTACTTAATAACCTTCTTCCTGACCTGTGGAAAGAAAACAAACAAAAGGGTGAGATCAAATGCTCAGTAAGGGTAAAAAATTGAAATATCATATTCAAAAGAACATAGCATTTAGAAAATATTAACCTGAAAAGAGATCATGAAATCATAACATGGGATAAATCATTGTTGTGAAATGTAATCCCAGTAATCATAACATAAAACATGATATTTTGTGGCATACACACATAATAATAGAAAATCATTTCTTATTAGTCAAAACTCATTTCCAAGACTATCTTTGCAGACAAAGTCAATTTCGGAACCAAGTTCACTCCTCGTTCTAGTACTGTATCATTGGACCGGATTAACATGTCATTCCAACCATGTCTATCTCATGAGATGTAAATCTTCACCCAATGCATTGGAGGGAGATATTTTTCCCACCCATCTCCTAATGAAACCATTCTTATGTGTGCCACAGAATCATAAATCATAGCATAACCCATGTAATAAAAATGTGATTCTTAAACATCATGCCATCATAACATAATCCATATAAGATAAGAGGATATCATAAAATTTATTCCATCATAACATAATCAAATCAATATAAAAATAGGGATATAAACATAACCCTATATTATCTTATATAGAAAATAATTTTTATAAAACACTTGAACTCCAATCTTGAGGAAAGTTTTCTTTTCTTCTTCAAATTTTTTTTTCCTTTCTTAACATTTCATACAATTTTAAACTAAAAGAAGTAGATTAATAATAAACTTGAAAACTTTTAGAGGAATCTTAATTGAAATAATGTTCTAAGTAATCATAAATATCCATTCATGCCATATTAGTTAAAAAACATTCTTCTTGTACTTTTTCCGAAAAAGTCAAAAAGTACCTCATACTAAAAATGACAAAAGATTAGGTTCATATATTTTACTAAAAACACAAAAATGGGTAAAATTGTATTTAAATAATATTAGGAGTATAGAAATAATATTATATATTGAGGAAACATGGGTGTGGATGATAAATATTCCCCATTAAATTCTGAAGTATAAATAATCTCAGATAAAAAAGAGAATGTGAGATTTTCCCTTTCCATTTATAAATGGTGTAAAATTACATTTATTTGTAAATATCATATCCGTCATAATAAATATCTGAAAACACTCATGGGAAGCTTAAACATAATACAAAAGAATTAGTTGGTGATTGAGGCATATGTCTCACAGAAATAAATGTTTGACGAAATAATCCCTTACCTTAGGTCCGATTTGATTCATACATATCTGAACCTCCTGTATAATTATTTAGATAATGTCATTGACTTATTATAGAATCATATTCATTGTTATGATATCATATATGGTCATATTACTATCTTCTTATTAGTAATATTTCACTGATACTTGTTATTCGGTTGTTCATTGCATTATGTTCTTATGCAGGTTTTGCCGAATAAATTCTTATTATTATTTTTAGGTTATAGGTACCTCATTTCCAGAATGGTATTAGTGTAATACATATCATAATTATTCATTCAATTCATTTATATAATCATTATTCAATGAAGATCATGTAGAACGAGTCGCATCACATCGTGGAGACGGTAGGTCGTACATACGCACGAGTGATGATATCATTCCCCTGATCGTTGAATTGTATTGAAGTGTATGTATACTATTTTGGAATCAATATCACTTTAAAAAAATCATCTATAGTTATTATTTACACCATTATACCCATCCAAGTAAGGTGGTGGTGGGAAATATATTACACCACGGCATGGAGACGGTATTCCTTACGTACGCATGCACGGTGATTTTGTTTTCTCTAGGATGGATAGAAGGTGAAATAGGGTTGTTTCATATTTATAATAACATATTGATATATGAGTGATACTTATGTTATTACATAATAATTAAGAAACAAAATAAGATTAATTAGAAGAAGAAATAAATTTGAAAGAATCGGTAATGGATATTACCACTTCTTCGACACGCCTCTTTGAAACCTCCTCTTAGGGCACTAAAATTGGTCTTTGAAGAAGACAAGGACCTCTAGTATGTTTCTAGGGAAATTGAATAGGGAAATGTGCAGGTTTTGGCCGAGCTTTATGGCTCCAAAATGTTTGAGGAGGAGAGGGAGGAGGTGCCCTTTTATAAGGGAGCAGAGGGGCACCTTAGGAAAAACCTAAAATATTATTTTATAATAAGGTCATATTCGGTTTATAATATATCCAAATTGATTTATTTAGAATATAAAGTGGGGATGGGTCGAAATAATCTCAACCAATAGGTTTTAGACAAGTTTAGGTAACTATTTTGACCTTATCAATTATATTTAACTCTAAGTTAAATAATTTAACTTTTATCATGTATTCTTGTTCTCTTACACTATATGGTTAATAAACTTACTATAACAAGCCAAAAGAACCCCAAGTGGTTCATTATTAATATATATATCCTTGTATAAGTCATTTGGCCGATGCTTAGCTTTTTAGGAATATAATAACAATTAATAATATAATATTTTAAAAAAAAACTATTTTATGTCAATTTTGACACTATTTGGTAATTGATTTTTGTGAAAATCATAACAGCATGATTAGTTCTAAAATCATTAACTAAATCAGTAATAAAATGTCATATTAAGCGATAAAATTAGTGTAATTGATAAAAAGTCTCAAATTACAATTATTTGGGTATTTATAATATCAATTATGTAAATATTTCATTAATAAGGTAATTACTACATCATCATTGTGTCATATATAAATTAACTTATTTAATGTCTAAAAATTATAAATAAAATATCATTATTTAGGAAATATTTTTATCTTTATAATTAATTTTTATAGTCGAATTTATCTTATGTATAACCCTATATTAAAATTGTTTTAGTTATTAAAGTTTGATTTTAACTCTTTTAACTCTTCTTTAAATAAAATAATAATAAAAGTCCTAATCTAATCCAAGTGGACCTAAAGGGTAATATTTTACCCTAAGGAAGTTTTTGGTCAAATTACACTTATCCAATAGAATTAAGACATGTTTTAGGGTAATAATAATATCATTTTTACCCTTAATTACCCTATTTACTTTTAACCATGGTAAATAAAATCAAAAGTTACTATTCACAAAAAGTTAGTTTTATCTTATTGAACCACATTTTACTCCTTGATATTAACAGTGTCTCTTGTATTTTAGAAATTCCACTGACATAAGCGGTAAAATTATGTTTTATGTAAATTTTCAGATTCTCCTAGGAGGTGGGTAAAAACAGTGAAAAGTTCAATAACATTTTTACATATCTAAAATTATTATAAAATGACTCTAATGAATTAAATTGAAATTATATAGGTATTATGTATCAATTTTGACCTAAAAGAAATTTAAATAAAATAAATAATTATTAAAATAAATGTTGGTTTTTAAATTGAAACCTGGTGTTTTCACTATTCATCAAAAATTGAAAGCTTTCATAAAAATACCAAAAATTCACCCTATGCTAATTTCGATATTCCGAATCCAAAATTGAAGTCCATTTTGAATGATAAAATTTAGAAAATTTCAAAAACTGGGTATTACTATTCATAACGGCTAGTTTTAATAATATTTTCATAACATATCATTATTTAGTGAAACTCAGTATTGTGTACAACACAAGCTATCGAGGGAGGTTGATCTTGCGTGCAATGAAAGCCAAGATATTGTTGTGTGAATTGAAAGATACCATTGGTGTTGCATATAATAGAATACATAAAAAAAATATTTCTCATAAAATCTCGGGTGTTACATAATTGGTGTCATAATACTTTCCCACCAAGTAGCTTTCTACCACCACAAGTAATCCAGATTCCTTATATGGTAAGATATTAGGTCATTGATATTTTATCAAAAATTTCCTTACCCAAGTCTCATTATAATACATTACATGATACAAGAGAACTTTAATAAGAGGGGTCTACTTACCTTATAACTCATTATCCTTGTTATCAAGTATTTGGATAGGTTATTTAAGAAATCTTCCATATGTATCCAAATCCATATCATTCCAATAAATAATATTTCATTTTTTAGGAAGAATTTTATTCAACTAGAATACATGGAACATAATATGGATTAATGTATTATGTGGAGGTAAACCCATCTTGTTAGTGACTTTTCCTTATAATTACATTGTTTCAAATAATCCAACATATCTCAGAAAGAGAGTACATAACATTAATAGTTTTTTATGTCTCATTCAGGGTTAAATATTAAGGAATACCATATCATAAATAGTGAAATAAAATAGTAAATATCATCAATCCACAAAAGAATTTGGTTAGTTTCTATACATCAATAAATATTTTAGTCTTAATTATATTTTAATAGTTTCCTCGTGTAAGATCGTTCATCTTGATAATGAGTATGCATCAACATCAACCAAACCCAATGGGGTTCATCATTATTGAACTTAAAGAAATTAAAAAGGATCCCTCTTCATTGAAGAAACATAACTATTATTATGTCAAACCTCCAAAATCAATATTATTGGCATTATGTGCATATTATAAAACATGAATATCTTAATCAGTAAATAAAATTGTATAAAGGTGATAATTCATGAATAATGCATACTGTGTTTTGATGAATTCTTATATATTATTTTAAATTCATGAGGTAAACCATGAGTTTGGGTTATAAATGATAAAATATGACATTTGTTTTGTTTTATGATCTCTTACACATATAATTTTCCCTAGACTCTTCTATCAAATCACTCCAAGAAAGGGAAGAAAATGTGATGATTTTTTCAAATGATCAATAATCACCCATATATAATTCCTTACATGAGAAGATCATATATGTCTATAAAAAAATTCCATATACATGTAATACCACATCCATGTAGAAATTTAAAGTTATTATTGATAACTAATAGTATTTATTTCTTCAGTATATGCATATTTTCAAGTATGGAAACAAGTGGAAAATTTAAAAATTGCAAACCGAAATATAGGAGACCAATATAGATGTATCATATTTTTATACATATTTTTACAAGATACATAATTATTTCCTTGACCAAATATCCTAGTTCTCAGGGCTAGGCTAGAGTTGTCATAAGATCTCAGGAATCTCCTTTGGCTACTAAATGATGGTAACTAGTGATGAGGGATAAAAAATTCCCTAATGAGTGATATTTCTATTAAATAATTACCAACAGACTAGAAATAATTTGAAACATTTATTTAAAAAAATACAATCTTTAAAACTCTATTTAGAGAAATATAACCAAGTAATATTTGATGGAAGAAAACATACACCTATATGAAATCCTGACATTAAATCCTAAAAGATCATTCCCATTGAATGTGAATGGAATATTTCGTCCTCTAATGATTGGTTTAACATAGCCTCATTCACCTCAATTATAGCTCTTATGATCCATCACCCAACAACTTCATCGAATTTCTATTTCCCTCATCATGACATAAGACATCTACAAAATAATAAAGATGTCCATGTATTATTTAGTATGAAAAACCAATCATATTCCAACAAATAACATTCCTAAAACCCTAAGAAGATGTATTCCCCAACATGAAACTATTAAAACTAAAAATAGGTTATCACATTTAATTTAGAATAATTTATCACTAGTCCAGATAAAACTAAAGAAAAAGACCAATAAATATAGGCAGTTATTTTCCTAAACAATGGATCCCTTCATGGTTCCAATGAAACATGTATCTATTAGATAACTAATATAAAAAAGGTATATTTAAGAAATAAATAGGTTCATAACAAATATTATTATATGTGATCATTAAATACACCCACTGTGGACTTTTACCCACCAATGTGGTTCCAAAATTTTGAACCCTATCACACATAATCATGTATTGTCTCATCCATACAAATTTCATTCCCCTTAATTATTTAATAAACAATTATTTATTGTCTCTCATACCTGAAATATTTAATTCTTGAGTATTTTGACATTATGAACATAATTTACTCAAAACAGTACATCGACCCAAATATTAAATCTCCCCATTTAAGATACCTGCAATCCAATTATTATGGAGAACTATTCCAAATAAATAAATTAAATGTTTTAAATAAAAAACCACATGAGTATTTCATAAGTCCTTAATTTATGATGGATTCTCAAATATAGAAAAATATAAATTTTTAAAACAATTCAACAAAATATTTTATAACTAAGAACATATGAAAATGACATAAAGGTAGAACAATAACTCACAAAAGAATGATAATCTCATAATGATTAAATAAGGTCCAAAAAATTTCGACTATTCTCATTTCATTATCCTAGTACCCAAGATCCGGATTCTGTTGTCTTGATCAATTTCTCTAAAAAAATATAAGGATGAAACAAGATCATGGTTCTTCCAATCATGATTCAAAAAAACATATGAAAAACGATGATCAATTTGAGAGATAGATCTATCTAAAAAATAAGAAACAAAAATTTAGAGTTATATATATGTTAAAGAAGACATTGAATTTCCATTATGAAACTATCGATTGAATGATTAATTGATTGATTATAGAGATAATGGCTTCATTTATGGATGGAAAACCACCATATATTCACCAAATGAAGGATAGATAAATTATTTTTTATGTCAGAGAGACTATTGAGGTTTAAAATAGGATTATAATGTTTTAAAAAATTATATCATGTAATTAGAATAAAAAAACATGGTTAAAATAAATATTTTACCATGAATACTCTCCAATAATTTCGATACCTCTTCCTACAAACTAGAGCAAAATGTTTAACTTGGATAGTAAAGTGAGACTATTCCCTGCCCATTCACTTAACTCTACTCTCTAGGAGTCCTATGTAGTATTGAGGTATGGACCCCATGACCATGATACCTGATCTTGTAATATTGATTAAACCAAAATAATCTAGAAAAATCCAAAAAACAACCAAACTCATTGTGATTATTAACTTATCAATCCTTGGATGTCCAAATTATATCCACCATATGACTTTTCATCTATGAAAATTCACTAGGAACCATTTCCCAAAATAATCTTGACTATTACTACCTAATATTTTCCTCTCCCTCTCATGTCTCTTCTAGAATTAGTCCATGATACCATAGTACCCACACTAGTAGAATACTTCAACCTCTCAAGATCTTCTTCTTCCTATTATAAATCCATAGTTTTCTTTCTATAAATTTTTTTTCTAACTCTAAATCCACCGGATCACAGTAAATAACATGATATGGGTGTCATATATACTTCATCAGTTTAGAGAAATTTAATATGTTATCCACTATTTTACACATCAACTAAAATTCCATGATATATGCAATATATAATATTAGCTTAATAATAAAAAATAGACCAACACACCAAGGTTAAAACATCCTAATCACAATTTCTTGGTAGAACCCTATCCTTGGAGACACCCCCAAAAATAATAATTGTAACTATAAATTCTGTCAAACTTCAATAGTGATTAGTAGTATGATTTGATAAAGTCATATATACCATCAGTCAATTCACGATTAGGTGAACTAGTTTCTTCATCTCATATACCAATCTTGGTCTAAAAAATAAATATCCCAAATAATTTATTCTGAAATGATAGTGATAAATAACATCTTTTATACAGTACTAAAAAAATTCCTTAAAAAATAATGATATATATTATTATAGGAGCACTCATCCAAAGTCACATTGTCCTCCTAATATAGATAACAATTCAATATCATATCTCAAAAAATATCCTCCAATGGTTGCATGGTATGCTCCATATTCCCATATATCTATGTTTGATATGATTTACTCACCTCTTATTGAGTATCCATCACCTACTAAAACTATCTATAAAATATCATTATAAATTTATAAAATAAATCTATAATGATTGATTAAGGATAGAATGAATCATAAACATAACATCATTGTATATCATACCACGGTATTTAGTTGAAAAAGTCTCTCAAAAAGGTATACAATGGGCAATATTTGTGAATCGGTCCATAATCAGACATATCAAATAATGCTTTTGGAGTTTTTTATAGAATCTAGCCATTAAATTAAACCTTCCAAATTAATCATTAGTATAGTTAAAGTATCCAAAATCAAAATAGGTTACTAATGCTTCTTCATATTATGTTAACAATTCAAACCATGTAATTCATAATGAGTTACATACCCCTACAAAATTACACCTCAAAATTACTATGTAATTTCATAAAACAAAATTTCCACAAAATAATGAACTATACAACTGGTGTTTTCAAATGCACCTTTAAAACTTTCCTCCAAATCAATGGAAACACCACTGTATATAAAATGTAAATTGTTGAATTTTTTACTAGGGTCCTCCCTTCCATGGTCTAGCTAGCATTTAGTATATTAATATATTTATTATATTTGAAATTTAAATATTATCACTCATTTAATATATCCATCAATGAATAACTAACATTAATTTAATGGGAAATCATTATTTTTCCATAATTATGGGCTTCTAGATTTGAACATTCTATTAAACACATCAACTTGAATTACTACTATGATTCTTTCACCACATGTTCTTTCAAAATAAAGGAATCCACTACAAAATTATTGTTTTTAATTCTATTGATAGCTTAAAATAAAAACTATATATACATCCCACCCATCATACCTAATTGAATTTCAAATACCATACGGATAATATGTATATCAGGATCATATGATCAAATAGATCATGAACCTCTTACCAAATGGATAAAATTAATAGATAAATGTGTAATGAATAGTTAAACTAAATATAAATAATGTATCAGATAAATATTATGGATGTTGAAGAAAACCATAATTTTTATGTAATCATATTTCTTCTTGAATAATCACACAAACTATTCCAACTCCATATGTAGCAAAACATAAAGAGAACCCTCCACCGGACTGAGAAAATATTAACATTGTAATAGTTGTTAGCCTCTTCATTAGATCATAAAAATTTATTTATAAATATTCCTACTATTTAAACTCTATACACTTACAATTCAAAATCATCATAAGAAAATAAAACTCCAAAAATTATTAAATAATGTTTCAATAGTATCCTTATAGACTAAGGGAACATGGAATCTCAAATACATTCTTAGATATCTCCAAATTCATTATAACCTAAAATTTACGAAGAACCACTAAGACACAATTCATAAAAATAATATTCCTTATGAAATTCATTTCCTATATCCCAAACTAGAATTTGGATTTATTTTTATACAACATTTTATATCAAAAAATTTCTAGATAATTTTCTAAATTCACTCTGTGATCCCCCTTTAGTCTGAAAAATCATAACATTATCCATAAAATCCACAATAAAGAAAACAAGATTTTTATGGAAGAAAAAGTTTATGATTAATATGAAATTATTGTAGGAAATATTAACCTCTTAAAACATTACAAAAACATATAATTTATATCACCACTCTTTAATAAAATTGTAGGGAATTTATTCTCTTTCACCCATAGACAGTGGTATTCAAATCATATGTCAATCATCTAGAACCAACTAAACCATTAAAGTAATCAAACACTTCTTCAATGTGAGGTAGATGGTAATTATTATTCATTGTTACATAGTTCAATATCGAGTATTCAATCACTAACTTAAATCTATAATTAGATAACCATAAACGTTACTATTAAAATATATTATCAGTGAAATATATCTTTTACCATACAAATCATACAACATAATATATATTTTTTAAGACACGATAGGATCCATGTGATTTAATGTAAATTATATTGCACTCATCCCTATAATAATATTAATGAAATTCTACACATTTCTCTCTTTTGGAATCCTAGAGAAATATCTTTTTGAAAATATTTCAAGAAATATTACACCATTAACAAAAATTGAAATAAATCATCTAATTCGACTAATACACAACAAAAATAACTAGTTGTTATATTAAATCCCAGATATCATTAATGACTATTCAAGTCCATCTACCAAAAATTCAACACCCAAATTCAAAAGTTTCAAAACTCCCATTGGGGGAAGTAAATGAATCCTTCAACCTATAAAGTTGAAAAAACTCCATTAAATTCACAAACCATTATGTCCTAATAATGTAATAAAACATGTTAGTATCCAAAATCAAATATATAATAAAATTTACACATCATTTATCAAAATATAAACTTTTTGTCTCTTAATGTGTGACTCTATGCTTTCCTAAATAGATATATCAATATTCAATGAATAATACATTAACTAGACCTATAATTTCATCTAATGAACCACTCATGAAGTGATGCAAGAATGATTTGAACTCAAATAAAACATGGAAGAAACCATGGTAATAGAAAATAGAAAATTACCTTAAACTGTTGATGTTACTACATCTAGAATATGATTATTAAAAAATAGAGGTACCATTTGAATTTAAAATGATCCTTAATGAGGATTACCACCATTCCTAAAATATGAATCATCACTATCATTCTCCAGATTATTTATAGAAACCATGATCCATGTGATTAATTATAACATAAAATTCTTCCACCTTGAAAAATAAAACTGTTGATATTGTTTAGATAGTCAATATTCCAAAAATTATTACATGTATTAGGCTCATTAGGAGAACATAATTTCATGTTTTTCATGATACAACACATTCTCCACTATATAAAACCAAATTTAAAAAATATATATATATTTTCCACCCTAGGGTGAATCATCCTACTAATTTTTCCATTATCAATAGAAATTATTTCTTATTTATAGTCTTGGAATTGAGTAATTATAACATTTTTCATTCATCATGTATACCATAGAAATAAATTCTTCATTTATCACTTTAACATAATTCAATGAATAAATAATAATCACCATGGATTGAATCTCATGCCAAAGAATCTTCTCAAACCTTTACACAATTACACTGTGATTATTGTTTAACTCTTCCACAATGTGTTCTAACTCCAAAAAGTATGAAACATACTATCACAGTACAATATTACACAGTTTCAACTATAGTACCACTTGATCTTTCAAAATTTAAACATATCTGGATAGAACGTAAAATTGAATAATTTTGGATTCTCATGCATATGAGATCCTCATTCAATAATTCTTTCAGTACCATCTATCATGACATGTGACTTTCACCATTAGTAACGTTGATAGAAAAAACAACCTTTTATGTATTAGGGGAATGGTGAAATTATATAGATGGGTTGTTACTATATAACTAATATTTAAATTATTATATTGTACCATAACCCTTAAACAAAAAAGTACTCTATTACTTGAACACCTAAGCATTATCAACTTCAATAGGTCTCTCTTGATCTAATACCTTATAATGTAGTTGGGTTACTTGAACTAATTAGATAAACCCTTTATGAATACTATCCATGTAATAGATCCATCCTCCAACAAAAGATGACATCCAATATTCCTAGAATATTCTTCATGAACATTCTCCCTATGTGAATGAATCAATATAACAATAATTTCTAATAATGAAAATTACATAGGTAACTAAGTATAAAATATTTCTGATAAAACCATTAAGATGAAAACATATGATATAAATTCCATATCTAAGTGTCTATATTTACCTTATAGTTATTCATTCATAGTAATATTACATAGATATATGGGATTAATATATTTTGACCAAATTATTTTAAAATTTAATCCTTGTTGAAAACCTTTTGAAATCACATTAAAAACATATTCAGGTTAGGAAAATTTTTATCAAATCTATTTCACATGTATGTCAACAATATACATGCCTATCATGATACAAAAAGAATTTATATCCCATCCAAGAATGGTTGTGGACAAATACAAGGTATAACATACCAAATTTTTTACGGGATACTTATTTCCATGTCTCCAACACAAACTCACTTAAAACCTAACTCTCAACATAATGATATTACAAATTAATTTTTCTAAGAACCACTTGAGTTACAAAAACCGTTGTCTCTATGAATATAGATAGAAAATATAATACAATTACAACATGAATTAAACTATTTTTTATGACCCTAACCTAAGATCCCAGGTCACGAGGCCGGGTTAGAGATTTTTCAAGGGCCTTGTTACATACCATGATCTCAAAAAGAAATAATCTTCTATAAAAAGATAAACATAAATAATGTGGAATGATTTTCTTCAATTGAAAAAAAACACCTATAAACTAACATGAATATTTTAATTAAAAAACTATTTAATATATTATTTATAGAACTATATCTAAATATATTGATGTTGAAAATAAAGTATACTCATTTCTCAAAACATGAAAAGAAAATTGTACATAAAATGACCATTCTGTGGTTGAAACCTTCTATATCTACAAAAAAAATGCAACTTATATAATTTTTCTCTTATAATGAATGGATCCTTGACTTTACCTATATCATAATGTAAAATTTCTTCAACCACACAAATATGTGTTTGTAGGGGTGAGTATGAATACATAATATGACATGTAAAAATCACTCATTAATAGACTATGACCATTAACTAATGCACTCAATTTATTTTTATACACTTATGACATTTGGTATTCAGAATATGAAAACTAATATATATTAATTTTATTAATTGTCAAATAAGTGTCTTGTATACATAATAATAATTTATTCTCCTCCTTTGTTCTAAAATTTTAATTCAACAATGAGACTCATCAATTTCCATTACACATGAGACTCTTTAAATTAATACACTTATAGATTCCTACTAAAAACAAAAAAAATATTTATATCATAAGAGTGTATGTAAAATGAAAGTCCTAAGTCTTTTAGTATTCCACTCATTACATGTTCTTAAGTTCAAAATATTTTTAATATATATTCATCCGTATAAATTATGTGGTATATATAAAGAGAGAAACTCTCCCTAAATTGATATTGTCTCTATTATTTCATGTAATGTGTTATTTTATTCATCTAAGTATTATTAGTTATATAATTTATCTAATGTGGGAATAATATAAATTAAATATATACTAACACATTATCATTATATAGGTGAACATAAGATAGAATCATACTTCATGAATCACAATAAACCAATCAACCTTCACCAACCTCAAATAGAATCTTGAAAAAATAAAACAAATAACCTCATTTTGAGTTTATCTAATGATTTCTATCATTTTCCTTCAATTCAATCATTACTATCTTATAAATAGAATTATTCAAGTGTAGTGATAATATCATTAATTGGAAAAAAAATAATATTATAACTATCAACTACAAGAAGTCATATAATTTAAAATTTATTTTCTGCATTTTTTTCATAACATCACTACCTTAATCTCTTTTGTGTCCATTGGTAGGCATATTTTATGAAACAAATTTCCAAAAAACATAACTTCCTAAATATAAAAAATAAAATTTAGAAATTTTAGCAATGAGCTGATTCACATTTAATGTTATGAGAAAATATTGAAATGATACCCATAACCAAAATATAAATTATTATAAAAAATAATATAATTAATAAATACTAAAAAATATAGACTCTTTGTGTTTATGGATTTGAATTTAATTTGGGTCATAAATATTTTAGGTTAATTTAAAATCCTAAAGGTAATTACAAGATTTATAAAATTATTATATTGGTTTCAATTCTTAATAAAACATATATTCTTCCACTTGAACCTCAATTGATGATATCCTAAACTAAAATCAAACATGAAGAACATATTGAATTTATAATATGGAGAAATATGTATAAAATCAAAATTAAAGTTTATTTATCATTTACCCTCACCTTATTCATATTTTGGTAATCAATATCGAGGAAAAGTATACTACCAACATTTTTAGTGAAAAACTGGTTCTTCCATAGGTGACCTGGTCATACAAAGAAGTCAATTTACTTCAGGTTCCATCAATTGAATATTATATTCCACTAATTTTGGACGTTCCATTTTGTAAGAGAGTAAATAAATGGGTATTATTCTCAGTAGAATATCAAATAATAATTCAATTTCAATTTTTACTAAATGTCTGAAGAATATCATTACAAATTCATATTTAACCACCATAACAAGAAGTAAATTTTAAATACATTTTTCTAGAATATATATAATAATGTTTTGAATAAATTAATAGGTAGACACAATATAAGAAGGAATTTATCCTTCTCTCAATTATCATAGATCACACCTACATTGATAGGTCTTAGTGTTCCAATTCTAAGAAAAAAATATCACTTCCCTATGAAAATAATTTATATGGACCATAGTAATTACTATAAAATGAATTCATATGATATGACTAAATATATAGTAGTCAAGAACATGCATGTAAAATGTGATTTAAACATCAGATATCAATATATTATAATAGGGAAACATGAATATTTCATCCTCATTCCCCAATGATGTGAATATCTATATACTATACTGCATAATTTTATCTTTCCATCTCATCTGTTAAACCTATTTAGTATATATGAATGTATTAAAACAAAAAATATCAAATAAAATTAGTTCTAATGAATATAAAATAAATAAAATCCCTTGAATTCACTTATATCGATCTTCATAAAAATTATTCTCACACTCCCAGATAATTAATTATCCAAATTTTTACCACCCATAATTTTTCCCCTAGGATTATTGATAATCTAAATATGATATATTTCATGAGAAGTTTATTTATTTACCCTAAATATTATAATATAATTATCTATATATTTATATTAATCCAAATATAATTTAAATCTAATTTAATAAGTCAGTAGAACTATTTATGATTCTATGAAATGGGGATGCTACTACGGGTGGCCCAAATTCCTATAATAATAAAAATATGTAGGGCTTCCCAATAATAAATCATTTCATGACCTTGTGTAAATCATATATAAACACCAAATTTCTATATCATGATGAATATAATAATGTTATGTTAATTGATTATGTAGAACGTCTATTTATCAATAAAAAACCAATGTTATTGATGTATGTTAGGATATTAATTTTCAATGATCATGAATTTATTTCTCTAAATTATGAGATAAATTTCTTGGTTTCTTGTGAATCTTGGAGAAGGGTGTTTGGATTTTAGGATCACTATGTAGGATTTAATCAGAAATAACCATTGAGTACCCAATGGTAGTGTAAATTGTCATTGGTGGAGAAATAAGGTGATGGTCTTGTTAGATCAGTAACTGAGTGGTCGATGATTAAGAAATGGGTGGTTAGTGAAGCACTGGGTTATTAGTGATAGTCCTCGATTACGCGATGGGTGAAAAATATTTATTTCTTAATATGAGAAATTCTATTTTTCTATAATGTAATTTTGATTAAAATTTTGATATCCCTATACTAGGGGGATCATTTGATAAATAATGTACTCCTTAATATCTCTCTTTCTTCTTCCATATTCATATAGATATTTATTAATAGTTGATAGTAAGAATCAAATTATATTAGTGGAATTATCTTTTTCTCAGTGAGAGTATTTAAAAAATTTCTTTTTTTAAGAAGGTTTCATTGGTTATTATCTACTCCATTCTAATTATACCTTTTTATATTCTAATCTAATTCTTTTTTGAATTCCCTATCATAATAAAAATGAACGTTTTTAAAATTTTTATTTACAACAACTTTTTTTCACCAATAGTCCATTTTTTCAAAGGGTGTCATAAATATTATACTTTATGATGGACTATCACAATTAAGTACATCAAGATACAACTAACAATGTATTATTTTATAGGATAACAAAAATATTTTTTTAATATTTTTTTTACGAATGTTAATTTTATCATAAAAAGTATTTTCTATTGTTATTTTCAGTTGAATATCATTTCAATTAGAAAAACCTAAAGAATATGGTAAATGAAAGAAATAAAAATAAATCATTACAAAATTTTATAATACAAATTATATAAAAAGATACACTGAAAATAATAATAATAATAAAGAAAATGAAAGAGGAGGGGGTCATGTTTATCTGGTGGAGGGAACTCAATACATAAACCTTGTCTAAGCCAGTTCATATATTAAATCATCTCCTAATACCTTTTCTCTTACTATCATCATTTTTCTTCCTACAATCATGTTGACACATCATATTTCCATCACTTTTGTTCCCTATCTCTATCCAATCATTGTATAACCTCATCCTAATATTATAGCCTCACCACATACTCTAGTGTATCAAAAAATGATAATGATGACTTTAATACCTTTGATCTATATTATTTCATCACATTAGGTATTTCATAACTATTTTGGATGTATCATTTACCTATAACAATTACCCGGCCTTTCTGAAGACCACTCTTCATTATCCGCATCCAATCTACAATGTCAAAAACTTTTCATGTGTGTTCCCTCAATCCCACCCCTATCTTGGCTTGGATTTCATGCATGTGAGAAACATCTTTCTCTTATGTTTCTTATGACTGTATAAATATAAATTAATAAAATAAAAAACAATTTAAGTTTATTTATTAAGAATAAGAAAATTAAACCCATAATATTTTTCTTTTTATCAATAATAGTCCTTCAAGTACTACTATTAGTGTACATTATATTATTAACATAAAAATATATAATTTTTGGATCAACAACATATTGAATAAATTTTTCATTTATGTTTTTCATTAGTGATACATATATTTAATTACTCAATAACACTATATACTAAATTTCAATGATTTATACTAAAAGAAAAGCACCCAAATCTATGTGAGACATATAATTTCCCCAATATATATTGGCCAGAACTATATAACCTTTGTAAATTATCTTATATCAAGTATATAAAAAATCAATCTCAACCTTGGTAAAGGACATAATCAGGTCAATTATTCCTATAATACCCATAAAATACATCTGTGCATACTCTCTACACATCTCTCTCCAAAGGACATTGTAAAAACAGATTGAAACAATCATTCATGTGAACCTCACATACCTCCCAAATAGTGGGTGTGATGGTCTCATCAATAAGAGACCATAAAACCTAACAATATTTGATAAAATAGTATAGTGTAAATTATATAAATTTAAAATTAAACACATGTCTTATTTATCATTACCAAATTGTACTCAAGCATTAAAAAATGTTTCCTAGTAGGAACTCATGCAATGAATACCATAGAACATAAAAATAGATTCTCAAAGTAGCACTATCCTAAAAATGGATAAATGTGAAAAAAAATATGAAAATAAGAAAAATTATTAGCATAACTAGGAAATAAATTTTTTTAATGAAAATTAAATAAACATCATGTATAAATGTATGTAATACAATGATGATCAATGAAAATATTTGGATGTATCTTTTTAATAAATTCTCAAATAAAAAATAAAAAAAATCATTAACCCATCCAAGTAGTTGGTTTGATGTCAAAACCCTTCACAGACAAGTCAAGAGGCCTTTCACCATGTAAAATATCATTTTTCATGATACAAATCATGTCATTATAATTTTACCATGACATCTGAGACAAATAATTATATTTAATAAATATTATTTACTCGATAAAGAATATGAATAATTTAATAATTATATAATTTATTTAAATAAATTAGAAAAAATAATGTTTCCTATGAATAATTATTGATAAATATATCAAATATAAAAAAAATAAAAAAATTTATAAAAAATTAATACATTATTATCTATATTTGTGTATATATTTATCATCATCTTCATTTTCTATTTCATTAGTTTCAATATCTAAATCTTCCTCCGCATGATCTCAAATTACCATATGAGATTCAATTTTATCAACCCTTATAATATAAAAGTCAACGGTTTCCTCATCAAAATTATCGACGCAATAAACCCTTAACAAAAAGGATTTAGTCATCAATATTTGTATCTCATCAATTAAGAGACATATTCTATAATGACCCATAATTTACATACATTGTTATTACTTCAAAATTTAAGCACACTTATTACAACATATAACAAAACCATGAAATGACCGTATAGGTATAGTGTCTTTAGAAACTGGGAAACACAATCAACTGATCCATAAATCATCTACACTATCTCCCTATTATTTTATCATATCTAGAGTCCCTTTTGGAATATCTTACTTAATAGCCTTATTCCTGGATAGGGGAAAAGAAAACATACAAAATGGTGAGCTCAAATGCTCAGTAAGGGTAAACAAAAGAAATATCAATCACATCATATTCATAAGAACATATCATTTTAGAAATCATAACCTGCAAAAGAGATCATAATTTCATAACATGGGATAAATCATAGTAGTGAAATTTAATCGCAATAATCATAAATAAAACATGAAGCTTTGTGGAATACACACATAATCATATAGAACCATTTCTTAGTTGTCAAGACTCATTCCCAAGACTATCTTAGCAGAAAAAGCCCATTTCTGAACTGAGTTCGCTCCTCGTTTCAATCCTGTATCACTGAACCGGATTAACCTTCCATTCCAGCCATGTCTATCTCATGAGATATAAATCTTTACATAATTAATTGGAGGGAGATATAGGTCCCACCAATCACATAATGAAACCATTCTTATGTGTTCCACAAAATCATAAATCATAGCATAAACCATGTAAAAAAATGAGATTATTAAACATCATGCCATCATAACATAATCCATATAAAATAAAAGGACATCATAAAAATAATTCCATTATAAAATAATAAAAACAATATATAAATAGTGATAGAAACAGAACCCTATATTATCTAAGATGGAAAATAATTTTCATAAAACATTTGAACTTCATTCTTGAGGAAAATATCTTTTCTACTTAATTTTTTTTTTCTTTTCATAAAATGTAATTAAATTTTATACTAAAAGAATTTGATTATAAATAAACATGAAAAATTGTAAAGTAATCTTCATGGAAATAATGTTCTAAAAATCCATTCATGCCGTATAAGTTAAAGAAAAACATTCTTCTTGTACTTTGGCTGGAAAAGTCAAAAAAGTACCTCGTAATAAAAATGACAAAATATTCCTTTCATATCTTTTACTAAAAACTCTTAGAAGGGTAAAATTGGATTTAACCAATTTGAGGAGGATAGAAATAATATTATATATTGATGAAAGATGGATTTGGATGATAAATATGCCCCAGTAATTATTGAAGTATAAACAATCTCCGATAAAAACTGAGATTGCGAGATTTTTTATTACCTTAGGTCTGATTTGATTCGTATGTGTCCGAGACACCTATATAATTATTTAAATAATTTTATTTACTGATTCCAGAATCTTAATAATTGTTATGATATCATATATGGTCATATTCTTAGCTTCTTATTAGTAATATTTCATTGCTACATGTTATTCGGGTGTTTTTTACTTTTTTTTTCTTGTGCGTGTTTTGTCGAATAAATTCGTATTCTTCTTTTTAGGTTATAGATACAAAATTTACAGAATGGTATTAGTGTAATATAAATCTTATTTATTTATTCAATTCATTTATATAATCATTATTCAATGAAGATCATGTAGAAGTAGTCGCATCACAGCGTGGAGATGGTAGGCTGTACATATGCACGAGCGATGATATCACTCCCATGATTGTGGAATTGTATTGAAGTGTATGTATACTATTTCAGAATCAATATAAATTTAAAATAATCATATATAGTTATTTTTTATACCATTATACCCATCCAATTAAGGAGGTTGTGGAAACCATATTACACCACGGCGTGGAGACGATATTCCGTACGTACGCACGCACGAAGATTTCATTTTCCTTAGGATGGATAGAAGGTTAAATAAGGTTGTTTAATATTTATAATAACATATAAGTATATTATTGATACTTATGTTATTACTTCACAATGAAACAACTAAAGAATAAGTATTAGAAGAAGAAATAATGTTGAAAGAATCGGTATTGGACATTACCCCTTCTTTGAAGCGCCTCTTCCTAACCTCCCCTTAGGGCACTAAAGATGGAATTTTAACGAGACCAGGACCTCTAGGATGTTTATAAGGAAGTTTATAAGGGAAATGGGAAGGGTTTTTCTGAGCATGAAGGCTCAAAGTTGTGTAAAGAATAGAGGGAGGAGGTTCCCTTTTATATGGGAGGAGAGGGGAACTTTAGGAAAAACTTAAAATATTATTTTATAATAATGTTATATTCAGTTTTTAATAGCTCCGAATTAATTTATTTCGAAGTTAAGATGGGTATGGGTCGAAATCTTCTCAACAAATAGATTTTAGACAAGTTTAGGTTACTATTTTAACCTTATCGTTTAGATGTAACTCTAAGTTAAATAATTTAACTTTTACCATGTCTTCTTGTTTTCTTAAGCTATATGGTTAATAATCATACTATAATAAGACAAAGGAACCCCAAGTGGTTAATAATTAATATATATAAACTTATCTACGTTATTTGGCTGATCATTAGATTTATAGTAATAAAATAACAATTAATAATATAATATTTGTTTTAAAAACTATTTTATGTCAATTTTGACACTATTTGGTAATTGATTTTTGTGAAAATCATAACAGCATTATTAGTTCGCAAACAATTAATTAAATCAATAATAATATGTCATATTAACCTATAAAATTGTTTTAATTCATGAAAATTCTAAAATTACGTTTATTTTGGTATTTATAATATCAATTATGTTAATATTTCCTTAATAAGGTAATTACGGCATCATCGTTGTGTCATAAATAAATTTTATTATTTAAAGTCTAAAAATTATAAATAAAATACCGTTATTTTTGTAATCTTTTTAGATTTATAATGAATATTTATAGTTGAATTTATCTTATTTATAACCTTGTATTAAAAATGTTTTAGTTATTAAACTTTGATTTTAAATATTTATACTCTTCTTAAAAAAAAAATATTAAATGTCATAATCTAATCCAAGTGGACCTAAATGGTCATATTTTATTCCTAAGGTTGTTTTTGGTCGAATTAAACTTATACAATTGAATTAGGACATGTGTTAGGGTAATAATTATACCCTTTGTACCCTTAATTACCCAACTTACTTTTAACCGTGGTAAATAAAAGTAAAAAGTTACTATTCAAAAAAATTATTTTTATCATATTGAAATACATTTTACTCCCTGATATTAACTGTCTCTTTCTGATTTTCTAAATACCAATCACAGAAGCAATAATATTATGTTTTATGTAAATTTTCAAACTCTTCCAGGAGGTCGATAAAAGACGGTGAAAAGTTCAATAAAATTTATATATATATAATTATTATAAAAAGACTCCAATGAATTGATTTTAACATATAAAGGTATTATGTATCAATTTTGACCTAAAATAAATTTAAATAAAATAAATAATTATTTAAATAAAATGTCGGTTTTTTAATAGTAACCCAGTGTTTTCAGTATTCATCAAAAATTGTAAGTTTTCAGAAAAATACCAAAAAATCACCCTAGGATAATTTCGATATTCTGAATCCAAAAATGAAGTCCATTATGAAGGATAAAATTAAGAAAATTTCAAAAAGTGGGTATTACTATTCATAGTGGTTAGTTTTAATAATATTTTAATAGCATATCGTTGTTTAGTGAAACTCGGTATTGCGTACAATGCAATCTATCAAGGAAGGACGCGATTACGTGTAAATCAAGACAAGGTAGTGTTGTTTGTAGTGAAAGATTCCTTTGATGATGTATATATCATAAAAATAAAATATTTCTCATAAAAATCTCTAGTGTTACATTCTACCCCCCTTAAAATTAATTTCGCCCTCAAAATTCGTCACTTTGTAACAAACAGATGAGGTTACCTCTCCCTCATAATATCCTCAAGCTCCCATGTAGCTTCATTTAATTGTTGTTTCCTCTATAAAACATTCACCAAGAGAGTGGTCTTGTTACATAGGACTTTTTCTCTATGATCCAGAATCTCTATCGACTGTTATTCATAAGAAAGATCTTGCTCTAGCGGTGAAACGTCTGAGATGAGTACATTTGAAGGATCGGATATATACTTTCTCAGGAGAGATACATGGAACACATCGTGAACTTGAGAGAGATTCCGTGGAAGCACCAATCGATAAGAAACCATCCCAACACGATCCAGTATTTTGAAAGGTCCAATATAGGTAGGTCTCAGCTTTCCCTTCTTACCAAATCTCATTACTCTCTTCCAAAGAGATATTCGTAAAAACACTTTATCACCCAATTAAAACTCTAAGTCTTTTCTTCCCTTATCGGCATAACATTTTTGTCAACTATGAGCTGCTCTTATGTGTTGTTGAATAGTTCTGACCTTTTTGTCATCTCATCAATAAGATCAGTTCCTAATAGCTTTCTTTCCCCAACTTCATCCCAACAAGTTGGAGTTTGGCATTTCTTTCCAGAGAGAGCTTCACAAGGAGCCATCTGAATACTGGAGTGAAATCTATTATTATAAGAAAATTCCACCAAAGGTAGGTGTTGATCCCAACCACCTCTGAAATCCATAGATCATGCTCTTAACATATGTTCTAGAGTTTGAATTGTTCTCTCAGACTGACCGTCTGTCTGAGGATGATATGCAGTTCTGAAACTCAACTCTGTATCCAGAGTATGCTGAAGACTTTTCCAAAACATTGAGGTAAACCTCGGATCCCGATCAGATATAATAGAAAGTGGTACTCCATACAATCTTACCACTTCCTTTACATATATCCTAGAAAGATGATCCAGAGAGAATTCCTCTCTATTAGTAATGAAGTCTTATGACATTGTAAGACGATCAACTATAACCCTGATAGGATTATTGTCTTTGGATGTTTCTGGAAGTCCGATGACAAAGTCCATAGTGATGTTTTCCCATTCCCATTTAGGTAAGGGTAATGGTTGTAACATCCATTTAGACTTCTGTCTCTTAGCTTTAACTTGCTGATAAACCAAACATAGAGAGACATATTCAGCAACACCTCTCTTCATGCCATCCCACCAGAAGTACTCTTTCAGGTACCTATACATTTTCGTGCTTCCAGGATGAATAGAGAATGAAGAACTATGAGCCTCATCCAGCTGGTCCTTCTTTAATTCAGGGATGGGAGTAACACAAACCAGATTTCTGATCCTTATTATCCCATCACAATAACGGTTGAATTCAGGAACATTTCTCACATTCTTTTGTAACATTACATCTTCTTTTTGTGCCTCTTTAATCTTCACATGTATAGATTCTTTAACATTCATTTGAGAAAGATATGAATTTTCCCCTTCTATTATAATTCCTAGATCCATACTTTATTAATCCATAAATATTGGATCTTGTGTGATCCTCATCATGGATAAGCTAGCATGGCCTTTTCGACTTAATGCATATTCCACCTTGTTTGATTTCCCATGGTGATAATGAATTGAGCAGTTGTAATCCTTAATATGCTCCAACCACCTTCTTTGGCGCATATTCAGCTCCTTTTGTGTGAAAATATTCTTTAAACTTTTATGATCAGTATAAATATCACACCTTTCACCATAATTATAATGCCTCCAAATCATTAATGCAAAGATTACCGCAGCTAACTCCAAATCATGAATTGGGTAATTTTGCCCATGGATTTTCAAATGTTGTGAGGCATAAGCTATAACCATATCATTTTTCATGAGAAAACACCCTAGTCCCTTCTTGGATGCATCACTGTAGATCACAAACCTTTTTCCTCTATAAGGAAGTGTGGGCACAGGTGCACTGGATATCCTTCTTTTTAAGCCCTTGAAATTATCTTTACACTCCTCCATCCAAACAAACATAACTCCTTTTTCGAGTCAAATTGGTGAGTGGATTAGATAATCATGAAAAATCTTTCACAAAACTTCAATAATATCCATCCAAACCAAGAAAACTTCGGATCTCAGTTACTGTTGTTAGTCTCGACTATCTTTCGATAACCTTTGTTTTTGCTGGATCCATAGATATCCCCTCTTTTGAGATTATGTGACCCAAAAATGCAACTTTTTGAAGACAAAATTCACACTTGGTAAATTTGGCATAAAGATTCTCCTTTCTCAGGGTCGTCAATACAATTATAAAGTGATCTTCATGTTATTCCTTTCTCTTTGAATAGACAAGAATATCGTCTATAAAGACTACCAAAAACTGATCAAGATAGTCTCTAAAAACTCTATTCATTAGATACATGAAGATAGCAGGGGCCTTAGTAAGAACAATTGGAATCACTATAAATTCATAGTGTCCATACCTTGTACGAAAAGCCGTTTTTGGTATATCTTCCCTTTTGAACCTTAATTGATGATACCCTGAACGAAGATCAATCTTGGAAAATTATTGAGCTCCGCATAATTAGTCAAATAAGTCATCAATGCATGGGAGATGATATTTGTTCTAGATAGTGATCTTGTTAAGTTCTTGATAATCAATACAGAGTCTCATTGATCTATCTTTCTTCTTATCAAACAGAATAGGTGCTCCCCTAGGTGATGCACTAGGGCATATAAATCCCTTATCAAGATTCTCTTGGAGTTACTTCTTCAATTCCTGAAATTTAATTGGGGCCATTCTATAAGGTGTCTTTGAAACAGGTAAAGCACCTGGTACGAGTTCTATTGAAAACTCAACTTCATGATTTGGTGGAAGACCTTGCAATTCCTCCAAAAAGTCATCATCAAACTCTTGTAAAAATGGAATATTCTTAATCATGAGTTTCTCTCCAACCACTTGAGATAAATAACCTTCATTTAGTGGAATCAAGACCCCTAGGATGGATGCAATTTTCACTAGAAGGTCATGTTCATCCTTGCATTGATAGACGATCATAGATTGATCTGGAATATGAAATGTGACATCCCTTCTTTAGAAATTGATATGATCTCCATATAAAGAAAGGAAATCCATTCCATGAATCACATAAAAATCCACTATAGGAAGGATCACAAGATTTGTGGGAAATACTTTCCCACAAACATCAATCGGAGAAGAATTGTAAACTTTTGATGCGACTGTTGTGCCATTTGGTGTTGTCACAGCCAACTCAATATCTAACTGATAAAGTAATATGGCGATACCCTTAGAAAATTCTTCAGAAATAAAAGTGTGGGTGGATCCAGAATAAAATAAAACATTTCCTACTTTAGAGTGGATGGTATGTGTACCTTTCACCACTTCATTATCAAACTCAACATCGCTGACAGAAATTGCATGTGACTTTCCTTTGCCTTTATCCTGATGGGTTTGTTTACATCAGTCATCATCATCAACCGATGGATTAGGTCATTGATTGGCATAATGCCCCATTTCCTTACACTTGTAACATTGAAGTTTAGGAGGTGCACTATGTGTAGCCTTTTCATTGTTCGCATCAATAGACATCTTGTTCCAATCATTGTGGCATTAGAATGCCCGATGACCTTCCTTTCCACATTTGAAACATTTACTTGTCCCTTTAAGACAACCCCCTCCATGATTCTTTCCTCACTTTGAGCATAAGGGAAAAATCATCTTCTTTTCAGTGTGGACTTTAGATTTCCCTTTGTGTTCCATTTTTTATTCTTATCAAACTCATATGACGGATGGGTTACTCCAGTCTCCATCTCAACCTTGAGAGCACATCGAATGATTTCCTAACAGCTATTGAAGTCCCTTATGGCTAACATCCTTTGAATACTTGGTTTTAAGACACTAAAGAATCAATAGATCTTACTCTCAGGTTGGATAATAATCCCAGAAGCGTACCTTGAAAGTCTTGTAAAATTTTCTTCTTAGGTGCCAACAAATTCATCATCCTTTTGATTCAGTTCAAGAAACTCATTCAAAATCTTTGTTTGAAGAATAATAGGGAAGTACTTATTGAAAAATAATTTCTTGAACTCGTCCCATTCCATGGATTCAATTTCATTACATTGCCTCATATTATTGATAAGATTACACCATTGATCAGCTTCAACTTGCAAACGATATACTGCTAAGATGACTTTATCATGTTCAGAACATTGATGAACTTAAAATATCTTTTCAGTGGTACTGATCCACTGTTCAGCCACTAATTGATCAGTAGACGACACTGCCTCATGAAGGATTCAACAGAATTTTCCTCCTTCCTTTTCTCGTTTGTAAGTCTTGCATGATTCATAGCTTGAGAAAGTTGTGTGAGCATGGCTACAAGATTTTTCATTCCTGCTCCCATAAATTTTGGTTGCTCGGGGGGACAATCATTTCATTTCCCTTCACATTAAGCATTAACACGGTTCCTTCGAGTTCCATCCATTGACTAAAACCAAGAGGAAACGTGTGAGAAACCCTAATTATAATAGGACAACAACATAACCAAGATAAAAATTTCACACTTAAGGTCTTATCATAGGTTGTTCATGGCCATTTCTAAAACACTAAGATTGTGTTCTATTCTTAAATATATCCTTAGGGTTCTTACTAAGGATTTCACATCCTAGTTTCCAAAGGTTGACTATACCTTTGCTCTGATACCAACTGTAACGACCCATACTTTACAAACATTGTTATTGCTTCAAAATTTAAGCACACTAATTACAAAATATAACAAAACCATGAAAGGACCATATAGGTATATTGTCTTTTGAAACTAGGAATCATAAACAACTGATTCATAAATCATCTACATTGTCTCCCTTTTATTTTATCATATATAGAGTCCCTTTTGGCATATCTTACATAATACCCTTCTTCCTGACCTGGGGAAAATAAAACATACAAAATGGTGTGCTCAAATTCTTAGTAAGGGTAAATAAAATAAATATCAATCACATCATATTCAGAAGAACATATCATTTTGGAAATCTAAACCTGCAAAAGAGATCATAATTTCATAACATGGGATAAATCATAGTAGTGAAATGTAATTCCAATAATCATAACATAAAACATGAAACAATTTTTCATACACACATAATCATAGAGAATAGTTTCATAGTAGTCAAGACTCAATGCCAAGAATGTCTTAGCGGACAAAGTCCATTTCTGAACCGAGTTCACTCCTCGTTTCAGTCCTGTATCACTGAACTGGATTAACCTGCCATTCCAGCCATGTCTATCTCTTGAGATATAAATATTTACCCAATTTATTGGAGGGAGATATAGGTCCCACCCATCTCATAATGAATCCATTCTTATGTTTTCCACAATATCATAAATCATAGCATAACCCATGTAATAAAAATGGGATTCTTAAACATCATTCCATCATAATATAATCCATATAAGATAAAAGGACATCATAAAAATAATTCCAAAAATACATTATAAAATCAATGTAAAAATATATATAGAAACATGACCCTATATTATCTTTGATGGAAAATAATTTTGATAAAACACTTGAACTTCTTTCTTGAGGAAAATATCATTTCTACTTCAAAAACATTTTTCTTTCTTAACATGTCATACAATTTTAAAGTAAAAGAATTTGATTAAAAATAAACATGAAAACTTGTAAAGTAAGATTCATGGAAATAATGTTCTAAAAATCCATTCATTCCATATAAGTTAAAGAAAAACATTCTTCTCGTACTTTGGCTGGAAAAGTCAAAAAAGTATCTCGTACTACTAACGACAAAATATTCCTTTCATATCTTTTACTAAAAACTCAATGAAGGGTAAAATTGGATTTAAACAATTGAATGAGGATATAAATAATATTAAATATTTAAGAAACATGTATTTGGATGATAAATATTCCCCAGTAATTACCAATGTATAAAAAATCTCGGATAAAAATTGAGATTGCGAGTTTTACCTTACCTCATGTCTGATTTGCTTTTTATGTGTCTAAACCTCCTGTATAATGATTTAAATAATGTTATTAACTTATTCCATAATTGTAATCATTGTTATGATATCATATATGGTCATATTCTTAGCTTCTTATTAGTAATATTTCATTGCTACTTTTTATTCGGGTGTTTATTGCTTTTTTGTTCTTATGCGTGTTTTGTCGAATAAATTCATATTCTTCTTTTTAGGTTATAGATAACTAATTTCTAGAATGGTATTAGTGTAATATATATCATAATTATTCATTAAATACATTTATATAATCATTATCCTATGAAGATCGTGTAGAACGAGTCGCATCACATCGTGGAGACGGTAGGACGTACGTACGCACAAGCGATGATATCGTTCCCATGAACGTGGAATTGTATTGAAGTGTATTTATACTATTTCAGAATCAATATAACTTTAATATAATCATATATATTTATTTTTTACACCATTATACCCATCCATGTAAGGTGTTCGTGGAAAACAAATTACACCACGGCGTGGAGACGGTAGTCCGTATGTACGCATGCGCGGTGATTTCGTTTTCCTTAGGATGGATAGAAGGTGAAATAGGTTTGTTTCATATTTATAATAAAATATATTTATATTATTAATATTGATGTTATTACTTGATAATTAAACAACTAAATAAGATGAATTAGAAGCAGAAATTAAGTTGAAAGAATCGGTAATGGATATTACCTCTTCTTTGAAGAGCCACTTTTTAACATCCTCTTAGGGCACTAAAGATGGTATCTAAAGGAGTCCAGGATCTATTGGATGTTTCTAGAGAAGTTGAGAAGGGAAATTTGCAGGGTTTGGCCAAGCCTTAAGGCTCAAAGTGGTGTAAAGAGGAGAGGGAGGAGGTTCCCATTTAGAAGCGATGAGAGGGGCACTTTAAGAAAAACATAAAATATTATTTTATAATAAAGTCATATTATGTTTTTAATAGATACAAATTGATTTATTTCTAAACTAAGGTAGGTATGGGTATAAATAATCTCAACCAATTAATTTTAGACAAGTTTAGGTTACTATTTTTACCTTATAATTTAGATTTAACTCTAAGTTAAATAATTTAACTTTTACCGTGTCTTCATGTTTTCTTACACTATATGGTTAATAAACTTACTATAACAAGCCAAAAGAACCCCAAGTGGTTCATTATTAACATTTATAACTTTATATAAGTTATTTGGCTGACCCTTATATTTTTATGAATAAAATAACAATTAATAATATAATATGTTTTTTAAAAACTATTTTATGTCAATTTTGAAACTATTTGGTAATTGATTTTTGCGAAAATCATAACAGAATTATTAGTTCGAAAAAAATTAATTAAATCAATACTAATATTTCATATTAACCTATAAAATTAGTGTAATTCATGAAAAGTCTCAAATTACATTTATTTGGGTATTTATAATATCAATTATGTTAATATTTCCTTAATAAGGTAATTACTGCATCATCATTGTGTCATAAATAAATTAAATTATATAAAGACTAAAAATTATAAATAAAATCCCATTATGTAAGAAATAATTTTATCTTTCTAATTAATATTTATAGTCTAATTTATATTATTTATAACCCTATATTAAAAATGTTTTAGTTATTAAATGTTGATATTAATTATTTAACACTTCTTTAAATAAAATAATATTAAATGTCCTAATCTAATCCAAGTGGACCTAAATGGTAATATTTAATTCATAAGGATGTTTTTGGTCGAACTAAACTTATTCAATAGAATTAGTACATTTTTTAGGGTTATAATAATAACATTTTTACCCTTAATTACCCTATTTACTTTTAACTATGGTAAATAAAAGTAAAAAGTTACCATTCACCAAAAATTATTTTTATCTTGTTGAACCACATTTTACTCCTTGATATTAACTGTGTCTCTTGGATTTTCAATATTCCACCCACATAAGAGGTAAAATTATGTTTTATGTAAATTTTCGAACTCTCCTAGGATGTGGGTAAAAGACGGTGAAAAGTTCAATAAAGTTTTTATATAACTAAAATTATTATAAAATGACTCCAATGAATTAATTTGAACTTATATAAGTATTATGTATCAATTTTTACCTGAAATAAATTTAAATAAAATAAATAATTATTTAAATTAAAAGTCTGTTTTTACATAGTAACCTAGTGCTTTAACTATTCATCAAAAATTGAATGTTTTCTGAAAAATACCAAAAATTCACCCTAGGCTAATTTTGATATTCCGAATCCAAAAATGATGTCCATTTTGAAAGATAAAATTTATAAAATTTTAAAAATTGGGTATTACTATTCATAACGGCTATTTGTAATAATATTTTAAAAGAAAATCGGTCTTTAGTGAAACTCGGTATTGCGTACAACGCAAGCATTCGAGGAAGGTCATGATTGAGTGCAAAGAAACACAAGCTAGTGTTGTGTGTAGTGAAAGATTCCTTTGATGATGTATATAATATAAAAAGAAAATATTTTTCATAAAAATCTCAGGTGTTACATATTCCATGTTTTTTCTTCCAAAATTTCAAAAAATTTCATATTGATAGCACCACTTGAATTTTATATAAAATGGTTTTACTGAGATTATATTTTTATTTCACTCCACCAGTCATTTAAATTTCTCAAAAAAACATAATAATTTATTTAATAAACATGATGTACATGATACGCCAAAAAATATTTCACTTTTTTAATATAATTTTTTTATTTGATATAATTGAATCTATACCCTCGATGTTCACAATATTTATTATTGAACAATTTGGATTTATGAAAAACTTTATTTAATCATGATCTCAAAGTAAAAAAAATGTTTTCTATCACCTAGGTGTATAATTTTCTAAGAATTTAAATTAAATAGATTATTATAAAAATTATATTACACAACCTGTTTTTGAAAGATGACTAGTATATTATATTTTCATAATATATTTCATAAAATATTATATTTTATATCTTATTACAAATTTTTATATTTTAAAAGATGAGTTCAGGGGGGTTTGAGTTTACTATAATGCTTGTGTGGGTGGGTGATGTCACAAATGAATGGTTATATACATAGTACGTCTATACAACATGTAAGATTTGTACACAAATTTATAAAAATCTATATTAAATTATCTCAACTTTTATAATTTATACTAAAAAATATTAATTTTTATTAATATATACTAATTTATAAGAATTTATTTCTATTTATATATATTTATAAAAAACTATTCTAATGTATGACAATTTTGATTAATATATACTAAATTATAATAATTTATTTTAATTTATAATATTTTTTACAAAATTTTTCTAATTTATATTTATATTAAATAATTAATTCTAATTTATCTATATTTATACTTATATATACTAATTTTAAAAATATTTTTTATTTTATTTTAATTTATATTCTCTATTACAATTTTTTATAGATTGATACTAATTTTAAGTATTTTTTATTAATTTATTAAATCTTATAACAATTTATAGTAATTAATATTAATTTAAAAAAATGTAGGAGTAATTAATAATAATTAATACTAATCTATTTTAATTCATACTAAATAATACTAACATATTGTGACTTACATCATCTTATAGTAGATTATGACAATGTATATTAATTTATATTAATTTAGGCTAATTTTCATTAATTAATGCATATTTATACTAATGTATAATCATTTTAATTAATTAATACTCCCAAAATATATTTTATAACAATATTCATTACATTATAATAAATTAATATAATTTGTTTTATGAATTTTCACTAATTTAAATTAATTTGTTGTAATTTATCATAATTTACATGAATTTATAATAAGTAAAACTAATCTATACCAATTTATAGTAATTAATATTAAATTATGAGTAATTATAATAATTTATATGAATAAATAAAAAATTCTATAATATTTTTAAAATACTATCATTCTATACAAATTTATACGAATATATAATAATTATTTTTAATTTCTTTTAATTTTAACTAGTTTATACTAATTTATAATATTATATTAAATGATTTTAAAAAAAATTACTAAAGGATCTAAATTTATATAAATTCTTATGAATTTGTTCTAACTTTTGTAAATTTTTAATAATAAAAATTTATTTATAGTAATTTATAATAATTTATTTGTATTTTTAATAATTTATAATAAGTTATATTAATTTATACAAATTTATATTATATTAGCTACTAGTGGGTACTATTATAATCAAACACCCACACACCGCAAACACACAAGTTGGAAAGGCATGTCATAGACCCCTTCCCCCAAAGGGAAAACTCGCCCAACCAGCCGCTTTATTACATTGATGATTTATAACTTGAAGGCCCATAGGGAAAGAAGCCCATTGCATGGCACATAGTCTCACCATTGGGTGGTCGAAAACCCTGCTTGCATCATGTTTGCATCACTACCTACCAAAATTTTTAAAAAATTTTATGATTTAATGATTATTTACTTCATATTATAACAAATAATATCAACATATAATAACTCAAATAAATTTATAGAAATTTCTATGAATATATAAATTTTTTTATTAATTTATTTAAATTTTTTATCAATTTATATTAATTTAAATTCATTTTCATTAATTTATAATAATTTTTAATTATTACAATTATTAAAATTTATAAAATATTACATTATTTTATTCAAATTTATATTAATTTAATCATTTTTTTTGTAATTTATACAAATATATAAATTTTTTTAATTTATATTAAATTATATCATTTTAGAATAACTTTAAGTTAATATATAATAGTTTTTTACATTTATTCAAATTAAAAAAAATATTAATTTTTTTTGAATTAATACTATTTTTTAAATATATAAAAACTTATAATATTTTATTAATTTAAAATAAATTAATTTTAATATTAAGAAATTTATATTAAAATAATATAAATAATTATTTAATTATATTAATTTATAAAAATGTAATTCCAAAATAATAAATAATTATAAGAAAAAATCTATATAAATTAAAATACAATTAAATAGAAAAAAATGAAAATTAGAAGTGATTTTTAAAAAACACCATGAAATTGGTACTTTATCAATTAATTTGTAGATATAGTCTAGACTATACTGAGTTGATTCATAGATATCAAATGAGAATGTTTTTTCGATAGAAATAGAATACATATGAGCAGATTTTGGGGAAGGGAGGTGTGGTTATGCATATTTATACCAGAAAATTTCATGTATTGAACGTACTTAGCCCAAAAAAGTTATCGTATTGAATATTTGTGTTGCATATTTGTGAAAGATATCTTACTGAGAATAGTATTTGTGTCAAATAACTTATTCAATGTAAAAAATATTACATGGAAAGTAATTTTTCCATCTTATGTAAAAAAAGTATTTGCGACGGACGCGTCCATTGAAAACAACCTCTTGACGAACTACTTGTTAAAAAATTGTCGCAAATTCATTTTTGAAAAATCTATATATCAAATACTTCTTATCGAGATAGATATTTTTGTTGGACATACCAGACTATCATAACTATAATTTCTGAAATGAACTACTTGAGAGAAATTTATATTATGTTAAAAATATTTTTTCATGTTTTTATGTGCACATGCCCCCAAATTGATTTTATAGACTAGTTCGTCCATCATATAAAAAGTCATGGAAAAGTAATTTCTGACAAAAGAACTAGTATATCACAAAAAAGTCGAACCTGAAAACTACTTATAGCCTAATTTTAGCCTGTCAAAAATGGCCAATCATATAGATAAAATTTTCTTATAGTGATGGTTCTTTACTTGTTGAATTTGTAGAATATTATGGGTCATAAGGAAGGGAGTCTACTAGATGTTGAAGGGGATATCTGATTGGTTTTTGTTATTATTGATTCACAAGGTACCCAGTTTCTCTTTAAGAGGTACCTGGTTATTTCATGTTTTTGTTGGTGTTTCCATTATATTCACTAGGAAAAAGGGATTTTCTTTTGTGGTTTTTTTTTTAAAAAAGTAAATTATTCAATTAAAATCCAAATTTCTATCACAAAATCCCATATTAGTGGGGTTTATCCCTATTTCTTCCACCCTATAGAGCTCTCATTATCTTCTTTTCCATCACAAGTGAACTCTTAAAAATTCATTATTTTAAACCCTTCTATGTATCTATGGGTTCTTATCATTGTCAAGGAAATGATTAGTAGTTCTTTCATTTTATTCCTTTCCTCATCTTCTTTAATGAATCGACAAAATTATCAAATTATCCCATCTAGGAATTGTGAAATCAATTACTTACATTCCATTTCCATCTACCTTGCTGTTAAAGATGCTGAAACTAAATGATGCAGTGTTATTTCCATTATATTCCTTTCTCTATGCCAAAAGTTCACAAACCCCTAATAATTCATTATGATATATTGAATTAACATTATGGTGGAATAATGACTTGTTTGGTTCTGTTGGATTTTATATTCAATTAAATTTATGAATTAATGATTTATGATAATAATAGAGTTGGTATATTTTTTTATTTAAAACATGAGTAAGTATTCCACCTCAAGGTGATAAAATTTGCTTGTTTTGGATAGACTCGTATATACTTATCTTATGACTCACTTTCATCCATTCCCCTAGGACTAGCTATAATAGTTTCCTGATAACTTATATGTTATTCCCTTTCCCCTGTGATGATTATTTCTGTATAATATTCAAATTCAACCATCATAGAAATATTTCATCAGATTAAAACAAGTATGTTTTCTTGTACCATCCCTTTATTATTGGATTAATTTATTTACTTATATTCATGTTTGAAAACCTTATTACAAAATATTGAATTTTTCTCAAGAAATTTCCCTAGATTTTCGTTTCTACTTCATACACTATATTTTAGGATATGTGGATAGAGGTGGGGTGGGGACCAACTACAGAGTATGTTATTCGTACACCAAACATGTGTAGAATATTTTTTGTAAATGTAGAAATTTTATTATCTGACCAATGAAAATTTAAAGCAATAGAGAATGGATTTTTCTAATGATGGTGGCGAGGAATAATTTATGATAAGTTTCGTGTGTTGGTGGATGTATTTATATAGAGGGTTTGATGTGTGTTTTCCTCACCTATTCATAGAGGGAAATTTCACCTAAGGAACCTTTTCTTTTTCCTCTCCAGTGTCCATTTAGTTCACTACACATGGTTTGTGTCTTGTTAGGTCTTTTTTATTTCCTAGTTCATATTATTTTAATTTTTTATATTTTAAATGATTAATTCTCCTTATCCTTCTAAAATTGAAATATTTTTTTATTATTCATTTTCATCCACTAGTTGATTGGTTATCTAATTAGATTAACTAGAGTGAAGAAAGTTAATTCTAAATATTAGTGTGAACATTACATATTTTTTAACTCTTTAAAGTAAATCTATCTCCTTACTTGGTATTATTTATCATATGGAATTTACATTAGTGTATGGTCATGATAATATGTTTATGGGATGTTTTGGTAACTTATTCTAGTACAATTTGGGTATCGGTGGCATAATCATTGCAAAATTGTACCAGTTAACATTAAGGGATATTTCTTATGAGAATAAGAGTACCTAGAATATGGATTCCTTAAAAATAAACATTTTATACATAAATATTCATGGATGACATAATTATAGTTGATGCCTGATTTACTATGGTAGTTCAATATTTATTTTTTGCTTCTCATTTAAGTCTGTCTTGGTTCTAATTTGTCTTGTGTCATAGATAGGCATCTATAGGTAGTTACAAGTTGGAAGGCATTATTTTACGAGTGAATTAAATTTTTTGTTAACATTATTATTGGGATCAATTGAAAATAATTATTTAATATAATATAAATAATAAATAAATAGTATTTTCCTAATTTTTTAGTGAAAACTATGTCAATCTGAATCAATTAATTCATTAGACTAAGGAAACACTATTTCTATTAGTATCTACTTTTTCCAAGATTATATATTTAATATTCATTTAAATGTTTTAAAATGATTTCTTTATGAATGTTTTTTTAAAAATAATTGGTTTTGAGACTTATTGGCTAGAGGTTTTATTTTTTTATTTATAAATTTTTTCAAACCGTTTTTAATCATTATTTCAAAATGAAAAGTATTTTATTTACTAGAAATAAGGAAGATAAGGTATACTTAATTATTCACCAAACCATTACACATATTAGGTTCCTTCAATATAATTTTATACTATTTAACATTGATGGTAAATAACTTCAGTTATCATTTATTATAGTATTATGATTATCTAAACATTGATTTGTAGAATCCATAATGTGATTCTTTTATTAAATTTAACAATATGTTTTTTTTGTTATGCATGTGAATATTTGTAATCATTCACTGTTCTCTTGAACATTCATCTATAAAATTGATGAAAACTATAAAATCATAAGGTTAATAATACATTTTGATATTAATTAGTTAATAGATAGTTTCATATATGAAAATGTGTTCTTTATAGATAATCATTACATAAAAATGGAGACTTTTCCATTTATACATTTCATTATGTGGGTGATGATTTGACGAATTAATTTCAATGTTATTAAATTTATTTTTATATTATCATTAAATTGTGAAAATAAATAAATAACTAAAAGACTAAATTTTTATATAGAATTGGTATTTTATTTTACAATAAGAGATTTCTATTTATTTATTCTCTATAAAAACAATTATACATTTTCATGAAAGGTTTTTTTATTATTGGTTCATTTGTGTGAGAAAATGGTTCTTCATTCATGTAAAAATGCCTTTTTTTATTTCAATTAGCAATTCAATTATTTAAATATGGAATAATTTGAGTGAGTGTTGGAGTTAGTGAGGTCTCAGGGGTGTCCATGAATGGTACGGAGCCTGGAACCCTATTTTTCAATGTTTTCATTCTATTGCACGGTTAGAGAAAACTATGTGGGGCAGCCCACATGGTTTGAATAAACCATGTGAGGATAGACAAGAGTGGTGTAAAATCCACATAGTTAGATGAAACTATGTTAGAGGAGTCACAAGACCATGTTGAAAGAATGTTATGTTCAGTAGATTTTGACAGAGGTTTTTAGAACTGTTTGTGTACAGTTTATAAACCATGCGGTGTAATTGTGTGTTATACCCCTAGCCAACTGGATTTTTTGCATAATTTCTACATGGTTTTATAGATGGTGTGGGTAAACTGTGTGAGCCCTGCTATTCTTGAAATTTTATTTCTTATAATTAAATTAAAAAAATAAAAACTAAATTAGTTTCATTTGTTATATGCATTGAAAAGGGAGCCTTGATTAAATCTCCAATTAGATACTCTAAAAATTCTGATCTGCTCTTAGATTGATCTCTTATTCAAGTATGGTTCATCTCCTTGGATTCGTAATGGTATGAACTTAATTCCTCTTCAGCCTTTATCGATTCTTCTAGCTATCAACGGTGCTATTTGGATTTAGGCTCATATACCAAAATTTATTTTTTATTCATATGTTCTACAAATTTCATCCCAAAAAGGATAAATTAGAGCCTCATACTGAATGATATATCTATCACAGACCTAGGGTATGTGGTCTAGCAGTTTTTGTAGAATTTGAAACTGTTTATTTTTTTCAAGGAGTAATGCCCTAATTTTTCAGGTGTTCTATTAATTAAAATTGAACATTATTATCACCATTTGTGTTTTAGGTAATTTAATAGACGTTTTATTCGTGTCTTAGGTTTTATTCCTCAAATAAGGACCACCCCAAGGGTTAGTTTCCTTGAATTTCCCTTTTATGGATTTACGCCTTGTACACCCCCTTGAGGACTTCCTCTATCCCTTTCATGGGTTATTTAAAATGGAATCTTCTATAAATGGGACTAAAATATTGTATGAATATAATTGAATTAAATTAAGGGTATAGTATGGATGAATTTATCCTTGGCTATTGAATTACTTTTTTTATTTATAGCATGTTTTCCTTTCCCATGTGAGTAAAGTAGTAGTTATGACTTGAATTGATGCAATTGGATCGAATTTCTAAAATTGTTGTTTTGATAATATGAGATATATAATAAATAATTCCTTTGGTAGATTTTTAGTATTGTTAGTCTTATTATGATAAAAACTCATAAGCAAGTATTTGAAGTCAATCCCTTTATCACCGCATTGTTTTTCAATTTCCTTACTAGGAATGAATTGAACCTTTTATTCTTTTCCCCATATGAGTTATAGGATAACCTAGCCTGGTAGTATCTTGTTATGACATTAATTTTTTTTATACCAAATTTTCATACCTATGAAATTGAAATTCCATTACATTTGAGTCTTTCTAAGACATGATACACCTTTTGAGGTGAGTTTAATTGAGGACGCTCTATGTTTTTAATATAAGAGGTTAAATAAAATATTAAATGGAATTGAATTCGTTAAAAGATAAATATCCTCGGGTGATTCATGAATTAAAATTAGAATACTATAGATGGAATCTTATGTACATTAACCATTATACCTTGGGTGATACTTGGATACACCTTAACATACCATATATGGACTCAATGGTCAAATGTGACTAATCCATGGGTTATACATGGATCTATTCAGAGATAACATGGATGGACACATTGAGGACACACATATATATCAAGTGATACATGGATTCTCATGAGAATTGCATGGATGGACTCAAAGTGAATTTGACTATTATGGAAAGGGTAATACTTGAGCTTACATATAAGATCTTCAAAGAAAGATTTGATTGTTTGGGATGTTATACCTCACCTAGAGTGATGTCGGGTTCCTGAGAGGTTTTCCAAGGATGGGTTTGTAGGGTGTTGCTTCATATTTCACATGGATTGATACATGAATTAAAAATTACAAATTTCAAGAAAAGCCTCAAGATATGAATTGAATTATATTTTAAATGACATATAGTGCATCTATCAAGCCAAAGAATAATCTTGGATTTGGTCTCAACTTGTATTGTTTTGATGAACTTCTAAGGAATATATTGCGCTACCAGTTGTATGGGGGATTCCTTTATTGATTTGGATCTCGAGACATATAAACATCAATGTAATTAAAATAGTAAATGTATTTTAAATGAAAACCAGGGCATGTTAGATGCATACATTTCAGTCCTTCCTTGATTACTTCTTTTCTTATTTCACACTACCAGCTATATAAATTCACTGATTGATTGGCACAGACCGTGGGTGGATGCCTACTAGGATTTTGTATCACACCCTATTTGGATCAACTTTTGGACCCAAATAGAATATATTATATTAGAAAATGATAAGGATGTGTGACCTATTACAGGTACTTGAAATGATGCTTTGGAGGAGGAGAGCATGGGACAAAGCTAAAGAATGTAATGCTACTGGGATTATTTTGGCATTTTACTTTTTTTATATATGATGTGCATATTCCTTGTATTCATATTTTAGCTGTTTTATTGGAAACATGTTAAATGTATCATTGTGCTTCATATGATATGAATTTTGTATTTTTTATACAACAGTAATGTTCTGTTAAATTATGTTATATGGTTTACATCTTCCTCTACTTTTATTTGTTATTGATATTCATTGTGCTACACTATTGAATTGAGGGAATAGTCTCCCATATAAACCCATAGTCCATCATTTCTAGTCAGTATCTTCTAATGTTTGGGGAGATGTTGTGGACACTATGTGTCTACTGAGCTCGGGGAATAATTTAGTGCATCCAAGTCTGGGGAATTACAATGTGGTTTTAGATCATTTTATTCCAGGTGTCATACTATTTGGATATAATAAAAAGGGGTGAGATGGAATATTAATTTTGTAATGAGATATTCTTGGGCATGGCTAACCAACATACAAGAAAAATCTATATTTTCTCTATTTGAATTACTATTTTATGGATTTTTTATTTTATTGTTGGATTGATTCCATCATTGGGTGATGCACTTGATGTATGCTATTATTGTTGATATGATTATTGGTTCTATTATGTTGCATCCTGATGAGATCAGGGTATAAAATCTCATTCATAATATATGTAGCTTATATAGTTCACATGAAATTTATTATTTCATTCGATTAATGACACATTACTGATTTCATGTTGTTGTGATAAATGTTGTGGTATATTTTTGTGATGTTGTGTTAGGTATATTGTGATATATTCTGGTGTGGAATAGATGGATTCTAGGATTTAATCCCTGAGGTGTAGAGGGCTTCTTGGATCAGAATTTGGAAGATCATGGTTTAAACATAAAGTAAAAAATGTTGGGATATGTCATAGGTGGATGCGAGGCATTGATCCCTAGAGAATATGGGCCCCCATGTATCGATATTCATTTTTCCATTGGTTTACCCTTTTAAAATGGATGTGATAAACATAAGATTGGTTTGAATTTAATTAATTTGAATGTAAACTTAGTTCAAAATGTAATAATATGTGAATACTAGTGAACCTAAAATGGATTATAGAAAAGACTGTGACATAACCTTGCCATAGGAGTTGGATTTTTATAGTTTCTAACATTAAAGTTTGTTGTCTGACACCTAGACCTAACACGTGGTGTAAGAAGAGGGGTGTAATATCATTGGAAGGCTTGCACCTATCCAATCTGTTTATATTTTCTTTTAATATTCGAACTATTTAATGCAAATAAATTCAGGTGTTTGATTGGTACTGTAGATCCAATCTACCATGATGACCTATAGTTATACACCAGGAGGGTGGAAATGATCAAACTACAAAGGTGGTGCGACATGGGTTACCAGTGGATCCAATAGTTCTTCCAACTAGGGAACTAATTGTTCTCCAAGACACAAGTGGTAAGCCATGGTTTCATGGAAAATTTATATGGTTTATTTATACTATTCAGGGATCAGTACGACCAGCCCTAACTATGGAAGAGTTAATGTGTGAGTATCAGTAAGATCATTAGCCCATGTTTTTATGGGATGTTGGACCAAATCCTACAGAGTCATGGCTAGAGGACATGTTTACTATCTTGGAGCATGTAGAGACACCTTCTGAGAGAAGGGTGAAGATCGCTATGTACATGCAGTGTGATTTCTCCATGATGTAGTGGTATGTGATCCACATACCAATCATCATCGAGAGATCTCCTAGAGGGAGTTTCATATGGCCTTATACATATATTTCTATCTTGATATACTATGGTTCGAAAGAGAATTGGAATTATTAAATCTAGAGTAGGGTGAGATATTAGTCATGGGATATTCAGACGAATTTATCAGGATCCAGTGCTTCTCACCTATTTTGATGGCTGATGAGTAATTGAAAGTCAGTTCATTCGAGGATGGTCTCAAATACGACATCTTTTTGTAGTCAAATGTCTCTCAGTTGACTACTATATCTGTGATTGTATATTAAGCACTGATCACAAAGAAAAACCGGAGGGAATCTGGAAGTGTGATCTAGGGTGGATCAGCATCAAGATCTAGAACTACATCAACTGGTAGTAGGTAGCATTGCCCAGATCTTACATGTTGTCGTACTAAGATCCATGATATCTATTCATGTATCCATTTGAGGTGCTACCAGTGTGTTAGGCTAGGATATATGAGGACAGATTGTATGAGGGACCCAGTCAAGTATCGTTCTTTTGGAAAGATGGGCCATCTATAATGGTACTTCACAACATTTCCACCAGTATCCAGTGAGAGAGGGTATGCACCAAATCCACATTCAATAAAAGGTTCATAAGCTTCTCACTAGATAGGGAGCTAGGATACATCAATTCCATTAGGCTATGTTTTTTGACAATTTATAGGTATCTGAATCCCAAGTTCGTAATGACAGAATGGTGGATAAGCTCAGGTTATCCTGGAATTCCCAATGGGTCATGGTATTGGCCCGACATATATAGTGCAATAGAACCTTCTGGAGAATGATATTGTCCCTTCTTCTTTCAGAGATACTATTTTAGTGGCCTCTATTTTATATTTTTCACTCTTTAATATAGGTTCATCACAAGGATTTATATTTTTTCATATTTTGGAGATCCCGAGACTCGGTGTTTATACTTATAATGAAATTATGAAGCTATATAGTCTGTTATATATCAGAAGAGATGTTTTTCATTAGTTCATGAATTTACCCCTTATGGTTGGTGGGTTTCACATCATATAGGACCTTTAATACCCCGAGAGGATATCATTTGATGTCATTCCTGAGATGGACTAGTTGGTTCCATTTTCCTAATTTCATAGATTTTTAACTCCACAGGGTGAGTTTTACATCACCATAAGGAATGGTGTTCATTTACAGGGGTGAATGGGATGTCCATGAGAGCTGATCTAGACCTAAGCATCATGGGATAATTCAGACGAAATCTCAGTTTAAGATTTTATATATGGATGATCAGGGGACACATCAGTTTGATTTCACTCTAGTTGTTGATTTTTTTAGGGATATATTCCCAGATTGATTCTCAATATTACCTCTAGTAAGTGAATTAGAGTTATATATCAAGATAGTGTGTGGAGTTTCACCAGTATCCATTCCTCCATACTGGAAGGCAATGATGGTGTTGCAAGAGCTCAAGAGGAATATATAGGATCTAGAGGCAAAGCGTTTCATCTGGCCTAGTAATTCTTTGTGGGGTTCGCATGTCCTTCTGTGAATAAAGAAGATGGTCCACTTATGCTATGTGTGGATTATCAAAAATTGAAGCAGTTTATGGTGAAGAACTAGTCTCCTCTTCTATGGATAGATGTCCTCTTCGACCATCTTTGAGTAGCACATGTATCTTAAAAGAATAATTTGAGATCTATTTACCATAAGGTGTGTTCTAGACCATAATACATACCTCACACAACCATAAATAGTAGGCATGTTATGTATCATTATTAGGATATATGATTCTATCTCACGAATATGGCAACAAGCTTCAAGGAAATAATGAATCGAGTCATCCATCCATATCTTGATTTGTTTTTATGGTTTAAATGGATGATATATTGGTTTATTACCACAATTAACATGACCAATCCAATAATCTTGAGAACATTTTGAATAAATTGATATAGAATCATTTATATGATATTATCACAAAGGGTTACTTCTATATGGATCATATTCACTTCATAGGTCACCTCATCACAAAGACAAGAGTATTAGTGGACCTAGAGAAGGTAGAGTGGTAGTTACCTAGGAGAAGCCTAGGAATCTATTTTCGGTGCATAGTTTCTTAGGGTTGTATTCATACTATATGAATTTCATACAATACTTTTCACACTTAGCAGTTCCTTTTAAGGGCTTGACTAAAAAGCGTATGTAGTATGTATGGTCAGATTCCTGTGAGATAGTCTTTTAGGAGTTGAAAGGGAGATTTAATTCAGTGCCAATATTTATTTTTCCAGATCTAAGAAGTATTTACATTGTGTAATGAGATGCATCAGGTATAGTTTTGGGAGCAATTCATATGTAGGGGTTTGAGTAATTATTTATGGGTCTTAGATGTTGAGGACATGCGAGAGGAAATACCCCACGCACTATCTCGAGTTAGTTTTGGATTTTCATGCATTGCACTGTTGGATACATTACATATTGGGAGAGACTTATTTTGAGTACACTGACCAAAAAACCCTCAAGTATATATTTATATAGCGTGATATAAACATGAGGTAGAAAAGGTGGGTTGAGTACCTATGGTATTATTCCATATAGATTTTCCATATTCTTGTTAATGGAAATGTAGTGGTGGATGCATTGAGAATGTGTACTCGGATACAGGAATAGCAGCTGGCCAGTAGCGAATGGTAGCTTGTGGAATTTTTCTCTAAGATTCACCTTGAGGTGTGTGACAGTAAGGGGAAGACTTTCCATTAATCCTTAATAGATACCTGTATATAACTATATATAGTGAGGATGACAGATCGGTCAAATTTAGAAGGATTACTTCTATGGGAGAGTGTGGCTGATGAGGATCCTCCTCTTAGTTGGACCACAGCTGAAGATGAGATCATGTGAGTACATGGTTGTGTATGGGTATCTTCAGACATGTGTGAGATGTTAATGTAGGATTCGTATTTCTATGTATGGGTACTGAATCATAGTATCACTAAGATGTATCTAGATTTACATCACCAGTATTGAGGGGTAGGAATAAAGAGATATATAGCAAGTTTTGTCATGAGGTGTTCCACTTGTAAGCAGATGAAGGAATAACACTAGCGACAAACTAGTATTTTAGAGTAGTTACTCATTCCACATTGTAAATTGAATGATTTCCTAATGGATTTAGTGACAAGTTTACCGATGTCACCTTGGGGTGAAAATGATTGTACAGGTTTTCCTTGATAGGCTGACAAAGGCCACTCAATTACAACCTATTAAGGAGAACATTCCATTTGATGAGATTGAGAGGAATAATATCCTCGACATAGTAGGTCTCCATGTGGTCCTGCATTCTATAATTTTATAAAGGGACACCTGGTTTACAATTTAATTCTAGAAATGTCTATAGAGGGAACTGGATACTTATGTTATTCTTAGTATTACATACCACCACCATATAGAATGTATTTCAGATCACACGATTCCAGTGATTGAGGACATGCTGTTATCATGTGCCCTATATTTTTGGGGCTCTTATAAGTGGCATATACCCTAGGTAGAGTTTTACTAAAATAATCTATTTTGGGATACTTTTATAATGGAACTATTTGAGGCTTTGTACAGTAGCATATTCTGATCACCGATGTGTTAGATGGATCCCAGAGAGGTAGCTATGATGGGACATTATCTGGTCCATGTGATCATGGAGGATGCGTAGTATATTTAGATATAGATGGATACTACCCAATCATACTAGAAAACCTATTCCAATCACTAAAAGTGACCTCTATAGTTCATAGTCGGGGATTAGGTTTTCCTAAAAGTTTCATCGAGGTTGGTACATAATAGTATCAGTAGATAGGATAGGTTTCATTGAGATATGTTGGACCATTCGATTTTCAGTAGGGGTTCAGGATGGTATCTTATCAGTTGCAGTTACCTTAGAGGTATCATGATATGCCTGACCTCTTCCTTGTTTCTAAGTTGTGATGCTACAATTCAGACATGTCTCATGCCTTTTAGCCCCAAGAGGTCGAGTTATATGTAGATTCATCCATTGATAAACATCTTAAATGAAATTTGTATTGTATCATGATGGTTCTCAAGGGATGGTATGTTTTTTTAGTAAATGTGCTATGGAAGAACGATATAATATTGGATAATACATGAGAGACGCGGACTAATGTATGATCATAGTGACCAGAGTTTTTCACAGATTATGCTTTTCCACCCATGGAAGGGAAATTCGGGGACGAATTGACTTAAGGGTTGAGTTTGTAAAAACATGGTTCTTCATTGAGGTATGGATCTATTTTTTCCAAAAATTCATAGTTTATTTTATAAAATATGACCAAATGTGAGTTCCCCTTGAGATCATGGTGGTCTTATATGGGTCCATGGCTATTTCAGATCCTGAAAACCACTTTTTGGTTTTTATCCTAGTGCATAGTTATTGAAAACTATGTGGGGTAGGTCACAGGGTTTGATAAACCCGTACGAAGCTGGATAGGAGGGTTGTACATGCCACAAGGTATGAGGAAACTGTTTGAGTGGAAAAACAAAACCATTTTCGAGTCTACATGTTTCAGTAGATTTTGAAATAGGGTTTTACCATGGATTTTTAGGGATTATAAATCATATGGAGTAACCGTACACTATTCCCCCAGACTATAGGATATCATTCATTCATTACACATAGTTTGAAAAACTGTGCAAGTAAACCTTGTGAGATTTAATTTGTTGGAAATTTTAAAATTTTTAATTAAATAAAAAAGAAATTTAAAACCTAAATTATGTTCATTTTTCATATGCACAACAAAGGAAACCATGGAAAATCTCTCCTCTTTTATACTCTTCAAATTCAGATATATGTCATGTATAATCTATAATTTGAGCATGGTTTTTCTCCTTGCATTCATAATGGTAAGTCCTTAATTCATTTTTATCCATTCCCAATTCTTATGGCTATCGAATACGCAATTTAGATTCATGCTCATATGTCCTAATATCTTTTTCTTCATCAATTCATCAAAGTTCTTCCAGACCAGGATGAATTAGAGCCTGATACTAGATGATCTATCTAACATGGACCTAAGGCTGGTGGTCATGTGCTTTTCACTAAAATTCAAGATGTTTTTATTTATCGGGGTGTCACACGCCCATTTTTCGGTGTCACCATAATTGAAATTGAGCACTATTATTTCCTAATGTGTTTTAATTAATTGAATAGGAATTTTTTATCATGTTATAGGTTTCATACCTTGAATAAGTACCACCCCATGGGTGAGATTCCCTAAATGGTCCTTTATGGATTTTTGCCTTGGACACCCCTTGAGGTGTGCATTTATCCCTTTTATGGGTTGTTGGGAATGGAATCTATTATAAATGGAAAGAAAATATTATTTGATTGTAATTTAATTGAATTAAGGGTATGTGATAAATAACATTACCCTTGACCTAGGTATTCCATTATAGTTAAAAGAATGTTTTCCATTCCCATGTATGTAAAGTTATGTCTATGACTTGAATCGATGCAATTGGATCAAATTGCTCAAATTTATATTTTACCCATGTGAGATATATTAAAACTGATACAATTAGTATATTTTTATTCTTGGTAGGGTTTTTATGACAAAAACACCCATGTGTGTATTAGAAGGCATGCCCTTAAGGTTGTCCATTTTTTTCAACTGCCAAAATAGGAATGAATTGCATCATTTATTTCGTTTCTTATATGAGTTATAGGATAAACAAGCCAAGTAGTAGCTTGTTACACCATTGAAACCAGTTATAAAATATATTCCCATGTTAGAAATTGAAAGTCCAGGCCCTTTGAGGTTTTATGTATCTTGATACACCTTTTGAGGAGATCTTCTAAAAGGATGCTATTGGTTTTGACCTTGGGTGATACATGGATCCACCTTACGATGCTAGGGACATACTCAACGGTTAAAAGTGATTAATCCATCGTTGATACATGGATCCTTTATGAGATGTCATGGAGGAACATTTTAAGGAAAAACTTATTTTTTGAGTTATAACAGGACACTCAAGTGAATTAGATTGGTGGACTCAGAGGTAATTTGATTATTATCCCGAGGTTAATACTCAAGATTATAGTGAAGAGTGACGATGAGGGACTCGATTGGAAGGTATTTCATACCTCACCTAGAGCGATACTGGATTCTTAAGAGGTTCTCTAAGGATGGGATTATAATGTGTTGATTCATGATTCTCATTGATTTATACATGAATTCCAACTTAGGAATGGTAAGGATGTGTTCATGTTCTGAATTTAATTACAAATCAAATAACATATGATGCATCTTCCAAGCCAAATCACAAGCTTGGATTTGGTTTTCACTTGTATTCTTACAATGGCCTTTTGAGGAATTTTTTTTCTACATGTTATATAGGGGATGTCTATCTTGATCCGGATCTCGATACTTATAAATTTCATTTTATTTTAAATGATAAATGAATATTTAGTGAAAACTATTCTTGTAGGATGTATATATTTGAGTTCACCATTTCATCGTGATTTTATTGCTACAAACTTCGTTCTATATATATTCACTGAATTATTGGAATACACCTTTTGAGGATGCCTACTAAGATTTAGTCTCACACCTTATATGTGTCACATTCTTGGACCAAAATAAATTATATGGTTTTAGTAAATGATAAAGGAATGTGACCACCTAAAAATATTTAACATTCTGCATAGGAGGATGAGAGCATGGGACCAAGCTAAGGCTTTCGATGATACTGGGATTCATTTGGAATTATTTATACTTATGTTACATGGCTTTTAAATATTCTTGGTATTCATTTTTTTTATTTTATACTAGAAACATGCGACATAATTTTTCATCTGCCATATGATATCACTTCTGGAATATTTATATTGGTAGACATATATGGTAAAATTATTCTATATGGTTTATTGCTTCTGATATTTGTATCTATTATTTATATATATTTTGATACACTATGGTAATGAGGGAATAGTCTCCCCATAGACACACTTATTCCCTCACTTCTAGTCAGAATCCTTTCGTGTTTGGGTAGATGGAATTCTGTCTATGTGACCAACAAATCATGGGGCACCGTTCAGTGGCCTTTGGGTCCAAGATGTTACAATTTGGGTATTACAAGACTATTTTATGGAAATAATTTAAATTTTTTTATTTCAATATTATTTAAATAATTAATATTATGGTTATAAATGTTGTAATTAAGAAAATATTTAAATAATATGAGTTAATTTTTTGAATATCAAACATCGTTTACCAAGTAAGGGGGTCTATCCTTGTAATTTATGCTCTCAAAATTATTTTAAAAGAGTATATGAAATTTGAAGTAAATAAATATAAATTGATTAATTATTTTTTATAGGTTCATTTAGGAAGTATGTATTTTATTACTGGTCTTATTTTGTTTATTTTATGTTAGTTAGTTTGGGAATTAATTTTTTGATCTCCCATTGATTATTTCAAAAAGTATTACTATTTGAAATTACATAACTATAATAAAAGTGATATAGAATCAATAAAATTATTAACATTAACTAGGATAATAATTCTTAAAAAAACATAAAAAATATATTTATAGTTACCACTAAGTAATAAAGTTGTAAATAAATGTATTTTTAACCTCATGTACCATATAAATATTTTCACATTACTTGACTAAATATATACTACCTAACATTAATATTAAAATTATTGATTTCATTTTATATAAAAGATTTTTATACACACATGGATATTATTATAACCTATATAAATTTTAGGAAAACTTTTTACTCTGTCAAAATTATAATTTTACCATCTTTAAAATGATCATTTTTGTTTATAGTTCATTTGATAGTATATTAAACAACATGGAAATGGTTTATATTATTTTACATATAATTTTAATGGTTTTTATTTTTTTATAATTATTTAAAATGATCAATAGGATATATATATATATATAGTTTTAGTTAAATCATGTCAAAAATTCATTTGGTACTTCCATAAGTATGATTTTTTATATATTTATTGATTCCATATTAAAAATATAATGTATTTTTAGATGATTGTGTGTATATATATTTTCATGAATGTTTAAAATGTGGTTGGATATATAATTTCAAATTGTATTACTATACATTTTATTTTTATTTAAAATTGATTTTAGAATACTTCCATTTTTTGGGAAATTAAAAATTATTATTTCATTTAATGAATTGTTAAATTAGAGAACAATTCATATTTCAAGGAAAATAGTTTTTATACATTTTGGTAATGTTATAAGTGTGATTTTAATTTATTTTGAGTAAAATTTTGTCCATAAAAAAATATTTGAAATTTATTTTCTTGGAAGTATGTAGGGAATTTTGGAATATAATTCTTTGAGATGAATTAATCAATTTTTATAATAATGAATTTAATTTAAAAATATCCACAAAATTATTTACGTAATTAAGTAAAATTTTGGTTAGATTTACTGGCTTCAAAATAAGGATTTTATATAACTTTAGAGACTCTAATTTTAGTTTTTACATTCATACATAGATGGTTAACTTTTTGAAAATTATTTTTAAAATGGTTTGCACCCAAAGTAACCAGTTATTTTCCCCTTCTTTTTGAAATTGGTCTCAAATTAACGAATTTTTAGATATATTATGTTGTATATTATAGAACCGTAAAATATTTATTTTTGAATGGTTTGTATTTTTAATTTCATTTTAAAATATATTAAGTATGAATGTTTCTCTTTAAACTCAATTATTTTATATATTTATCCATATTAGTTCCTTTTATTGTATTTTTATGTTTAAATGATCCATTTTTGTAAATAATACATAAATAAATTTCCGATAAAGCATGTTGAATTTATTATTCTAACAAATTTGATTGTTAATTTAAATTATGATAAGTACTATTTTTATTTTATATTTATAAACTGGTTTACTTGATTATTCCTTATAACATATACATTTATCAGGAATCGTATCATCTAATCAAGGTAATAATAATTAATAGAAATGATATTGGTATATTTTGTTTATTAAAATATCATTTATCCCTTCTGGTTAAAGAAAACAATTACTTAAAACCAAAGTAAAAATTATGGAACTAATATATTGGTATTGAAAAAAATTTATATAACAAATTTCCAAGAATGATTTCATTTTCTTAGGATGGTTAGCATTGTTTTGAATGTTAGAATTGCTATATTTTACATATTTTATCTTTCATTTAAATTGTATGTTACTAATTGAATTAACATAATGATACAGGTACTCCAATAATTTTATCATGTTTAGAATTTGATTAATATTTAACCAGAATACAATTATTATTATTTTCACTCCTAGTAAGGATTTCATTTTTGTCATCATAGTAATATTTGTGACATACTCTAATTAATGTGTCTTAACAAAACTATTTATCAAAATAATAGTTTTTTTTGTGAAACCAAATTTAAATATGTATTCATATTAATTTTAATTATAAATTTGAATGTTTTTTTTTCATTTCCACTTACATGAATTCCAATAATTAATCATTTAATAATACATCCAAAATGAATCCTAAACCACTGAGAAACATTTAATCATTGGGTAAAAGATAAATTTTCTATGATGTGATGATAGGTATATATGTGTATTTATATATTATATATTTTCTCCATATTTATAATTTATCCCTTGATATATATATAGAAAAATTGAAGTGTCTTATTGTTCTAATTTTTATAAACCAAAAAATCATTGTTTGGGTCAAATATTTGTTTATCGTTCTCCATTAATAGATTGATTTGTGTTTGTTTTATTTCTTATGTATTTGATTATTTATAGTGGGGATCCTTTCATTATTCTTTATTATAAAATTAGTCGTGGATATTGAGAGTAGAGGGTATGCAATTAGTTATAATTTTTTATCATTTTAAGTGTCCTATGATTCATCATAAGGATGAAAAGTTAAATTATTGTGAGTTTATAAGGACACTAGTTTTTTCAATGTCATTAATTTATATTTATTTATTATAATTTAAATATTAAATTGATTAAAGTTTATGGTATAGAAGTACGGGAGGCCAATATAAGTGAAAAGTGTAATGTTGAGTGGTTTGTGGTATTGTATAATCACTAATTACTCAGTCAGTATGTAATTAATTCCTAATTGTAATGAGGTTATCTAGGTGGTTTTGTAAGATACCATAGGTACCATATATCCTTTTTATAATTACATAGTAGTTTCATTGATAATTTTTACAAATAAAGTGTAATTTAGTCATTTCAAATCCAAATTCTTATCTCAAAAACCCAAAAAGGTTTGTATTTATTCCCATATTAATTATTCCTACCACCCTTTTATAGTCCCAAAATCTTCCTTAAATCTCAATAAACCCTCCCCTAAATGATTCTTTAAAACACTTTCATGAAATTCTTGCAATATGGGATATGATAATGATTTTTCAACACTTTATATAGGATTAAAAACTATTTGTATTGACCATACCAATAGTTCTAAAACCCATTGGGAATATAGGTTTTTGTATTAGGTTAAACCAATGGTTTAGAAGAAACATTAGTACAGGAATTTATACCCAAATCTTTTAGATCCATTGGTTTTAACTATACCAATGTCTCTTAAAAATCTTCCCTGTGGTGGTATACAGATGGTTTTTAAACTGAAAAAAAAACATTAGTAGAGATATTATGTTTTGGCCTTCTCCGACACCACACCACATCTAAAGATAACTACACAAATTAATATAAAATATAATAAATATATAAATGAAAAGTAAATTTTTCAAAAAAAGAAAAATAATATATATTACCCTAAAATTATTATAACTTAAAATTGAAATGATTACATTTAAATGAATATTTAGTTAGAAGACAACATTTTTTAAAATTAATGTTTCATAAAAAAATTAAAAAAGTGTAGTGGATAAATATCCCACATCCAAAAACAGCCAAAATTATCTAAACATACATCTTTTTCAAAACTATAACTTCCTTTGAGACTTGTAATGTGTCATAAAGACACACTTAGTGGTGGGGTGAATCATGTGTTGTTAAATTTTTTTAATCAAACATAAATTCTACATTAATCCTTAACACCATTTTTGGTTTTAAACCATTGATATTGTTTGAGGTTAGTAAATGTTTTTATTAATCAACCTGAATACACCTATAAACATTACAACATGAGAAAAGTGTTTTTACAGGGTTAGATCCCAATATGAGCCTATGCTTTGTTGTATCTGGTTATTATCCTAGTCTATAGATTTTAACAATATGAACCATATAATCAAAATGAGCAGGATTGGGTTGTTTTTATCCTAACACACACTCTAATAATATTAAAGAGGTGAGGATTTTCAAAATGTTATTCATTTCAACAATGAAACAACCCACATCATCACTTCAAGCTGACATCACACCAAAAGATCTTATTTTTGTACTCCTGAAGTACATCCCAAAGTTATATCTAGGGATAAATTTTATCCTTATAAGATAATATCATAAATAAAACAAAAAAGTATTCAACTACAAATAAATATTCAAAATAAACTCATATAACTCTGTTTATCAACGCATCACAGCATTCAATTCTTAGAGAATATGATCACAGGATTCCCTCAACTCAAATATTCTATACCAAAAAAAACAAACACATTAATATGAAGAAAAAATATATTTTTAGATGACTACCACATTATCTATAGGGGCTTCTAATTAATCTAATATATTTATATTCTTACAGTGCTCACACAACCTCAAATTTTCACACTCTTTTTCCTTATTCACTTGTTCATCTCCAAAATATGATTATTTTTATATTCATCAGTGGTTCAATATCTCTCCATTTTTTCATCATTGATATTATTTTTCTCTTAGATTAAAATCATTACACTACTCCCTTTGATAGGTTTACAGTTCTCTCATCCAAATTAGACACCCACGTCAGTAGCAACGACTACTTATATTGTTTTATTTTCTTTATCCTCGGTTTTTTAAACTCTTGTGCTTCTGGAACCTTATTAATTTTAATCATTCATATCCAATAAAAATGATAGGAAAATATCAACTATTATAATTGGTCATTATAAAATAATATTTATTTTAAACTAGTCCATAATATTGTTTTTCAAATCAATGGTTATTTTAGACATACCCTTATTTGTTTCTTCCCACATGGCTGAATATCATTATCTTTTTTTCATCCAATGTGTTTTGAATCATCATCATCAAAATGTGTTCATATTACCTAAAGTTTTAATATGTCTTCATAGTATTATAAAATATAAGAACACTTCATTTGGAGATTCATTCATTTAGAATAGGTGAAATAGAAAGAAACCTACATATATTCTAGTTCAATATAAATACTATTGCAGTACCTTATCCCCTCATGTTATTTATAAAAAACTCATCATGAATCACAAAATTTCATGATATTTAATATTTGATGAATATAAAATGAATCAATGAATTTTTTACTACCATATTTAATTAATTTTAATGACTACTCATTTCAGGCTTGATAAAATTTCCATGCATAAATCTCATTGTTAATCTTTTTAATCTTCATCATAGAAATCATCATCTAAATCATTATTCATGGATATTTATCATATAATATCATATGTAAAATCCATTATATCACTCATTTAAATATAAATTATTCCTTAAAACCTTTGTTTCTTCTCAAGGGTCCCATCCACTTGATTCCACTCAAAACATTCTAGAATCATGGATATAAATATATTCATGATTCTTGGAACATATAAGCACGTATCGAGCATCTTGAGGTGTTATTTTATCAATATTTTCAAGATTCAAGCATATCAGTTCATGTACTCTTAAACAATATCCATCATACTCAACCCTTCATCTAAGGGTGCATAGATACTAAATACAATATCCATTATATATGGAACACCATGGATAGTTTCTCTAATATTTCTCACAAAATCTGCTAGATTTTATTATCAATATTAAATATATTATCTCTAAACCAGTTGGATCCATAAAAATAACATATAATGTTTTTTAGAAATTACCCCAAAATTGTTGTACTTTTAATTGAATTTATGAATATCTCCCCAATTTTCTCAAGTTATGGGCTACACACAAAGTAACTAGTTTTATTTTTTTTACTCAAATACATGGCTATAATTATTACATCCATTACCCCACATCCATTTATAATGTGATATATACTATCCTTTTAATATACAATGGATTTCAACACTAATAACTTTATTCTTTCTTAATACACATTGACTTTTTTATGTTGAGAAAAATTAAAACATTGATACCGGGGAACTTGAATCTTCCCCATTGGATTGTTTGTACATTAAAATTTTACTCAAATTGATATAGTGATTAATTATCCCCCTAATTGAAAAAAAAACCCAATAGAGGGAAACATTTATCCACATTATTATCAATGTAGGGTAGACATGAAAAAAATTTCTCCACATTATTGATAACACTATTACGTGTGATGGTTCTCTGATCTCCCATAAACTTTTATAAATTTAAGAAACTCATATTATGCCCATGTGCTTATCCACATTCCAAATTGGAGGCATCAATTTTTTTAGGAATATACCATCAATATATAATCTTTAATTCTATGTGAGAAAACCATTTGTAGAAAAAAATAGTGACAAGATAAAACAATAAAGCTTTCCAGTATCCATTATCATTGTGATAAATCTACTAATATGTTTTTATAGAATGATAAAAATAATTTTTAATATTTTTTTAAAATCCTAAAAAAACATGAAAACACAAATGAAAATTATTTTTAATCATAAGGAAATTTATTCTTTATTTGGTTACATAATTACTCACCCTTCATCTGAATAATAAATATGATTTTAAAAAGTGGTGGTAAAATTAAAATCAAAATTAATTATTCAATTTTTAAAGGGGTTTCCTTAACATCCATATTTAGTAGACTTTTATAAATCTAATGTATCCTTGAATTATTGTAAATATCCCCCATGTGTTATGTTTTTCTTTACTCACCATGATTACTTTCTAGTGGATATAATACTACCTATGATGTCTGATTTATCTATCCTATTTTGTTTGAACATTTTACTAAATTTGATTTTGAGAAAAAATTCAATTTTGAATGAGAAAATGTTTTTTAATATTTAATTCTTGAATATATATAAATTTTGTTGAAAACTGTTATTATTTATTCATTTTATTAAAATGAATATTTTGTTCTTTCAAATATTTCTCTTAATTAATTTAGAAATGTTTTCTATGGAAATTGTTTTTCATTTTTTTAGTTAATTATATTTGAAATATATTTATTCGATTCTTGAAAAAAATTATGTTTTGATAGTTACATATGTTTATGTGTTTATTTCTATTAAATTTCCCAATATTTGAGTTATATATTTTTTAAATTTACCTTAATATTGATCATATCATAATATTTCATTGAATAAAATTTATTTAGATTTCATGTTTTGATTTTTCCGAACATGTTCTATAAGTTTATTTATTTCTTTCTAGAATAAATAAATCATTCGGGGCCATAAAATATCATTCATACATGTTTTTATACTCTTCCTGCATAGCCTTTTTATAAAAATTCACATAGTCATTTTGTAATCCATGGATCCATTTTAAAATACGCGTTGTTGTTTTGTGATTCATATAACCATTTACTTATAATCGATTTTATTTTTTATTTTGACCATATCTTGAACTAAAGAATTCAATGTTTAGTGATTAATATTCTATAAATATATGAATATTATCTAAATTTAATTAATATTAATTAAATTGTGAATTGGTCTCTATCACATCTGAAATAATGTTAGAATTTACTATATGTTTTTTTTCTAATTTCTAAAATTTTTAACAGTCGTTTTCTTCATTTTTAAATCATAATTTGAGTAATATAAATTTTATTAAGGTTATTCATGATTCTTTGAAAATATAATGAAATTTTTGAAAAATAAATCAAGTGGACCAAATGTTTATTGTACTAATAATAATGTATATTTTTAAACTTTTTAAGTCAATTTCTTTACAAATTTCAAGGATTTTTATACTTGATTACCTTACAAGAATAAAATATATTTATATTTTTTGGTTTTTTGATTTGCCTACATTAAAATTCTATGTAAATTTGACTACTTGAATTTTTTTGTGGTGGGTTTTTTATATGTAGAGATAAATCGTTTTGTTAAATTCCCTTACATGAATATTTCTATGTGGTTTAATACAATTTCTATAAGTTGTTCTAAAATTTAGAAATTTTACCCATTTTAAATGTTTTTTCAATTTAAAATTTTATGTATGTTTATTTTTTATTTTGAAACTGTTCTATTGACGTTATAAATTCATATTATTTATGTATGACCTATGTGAAGTTATTTTCTATGTTTTAATAATGTTTTTATGAATATTATATTGATTTTTTAATTTAATGTACAACATGTATAGCTTGAAACTCAAATAATATATTATTTTATTTTATTTTATTTTATTCAAGAATTTATAAATAAAATTTTATTGCTATTAAAATCATTAATACTTGTTTTAATATATTTAATATTGTGTTATTTGGTTTTCCATTTCTCCACATGTTTACTTCTTATTTTAAATGGAATATTTTTTAATTTCATATTTCAAATTCAAACTTTTTATATTGAATGGATATTTCATTAACCTATTATTATGGAAGTATTTTAAAATATTATTTTTAATTATTTCATATTTTCTTGAATCAATATCTATTGTTTTAAATTTTGATCATGATTTGAGATATTATTATGTATTGATAATATCTATTTCTATCCCTTTCTAATATTTTTTTTATTTTTTTATTATCTATCCTCTCTTGGTTTTTTTGAGTTTATTGTTATTAAAAAAAATTCGATCTATGATACTTCATAGGGTGGGTTCAAAATATAGTACTCGTGAGGTGCCTCTTTGATGAGAGATTCCTTATTTTCAAGTGATATAGAGTGAAGATTGGGGTGTTTTTGGTACTATGAAGTGTTTTATATTACCCATTTGCTGAAAATTTCAAACTAATAATGGATGATTTCTCAATTGTTAAAAAAAACATCTTAAACTTCTACTTCCTTGATGAAATATCTTAATACACCTCTCAAGAACCAGTACATAAAACATAATCTTTTATATTTTAATTCATCTTGGATTCTTGTGTTTATTAAAAAAATTCTCATCTTTCACTTACACTATTTTTATGTCAATTTTTTTAATCATCAGGTTGTCACTCTTGGATTTTAATGTAAGGAATGTTTAGTTTTTGACTCATCTATTCTAAATTCCGTGTTGTAATTGAGTTCTAACTCCACATAAAAAAGACTGATGTCTTGGTTTTTATTCCATTAGAAAAATTAGTTTGTAGGTATTTTTTAATTACCCTTTAAAAATAATACTTTTGAAAAATGTATCAATCATTTATTCGAGGGGTATGGGAGTAGACTGGTCCAATTTTGACTAAACTACTATAAAAAAATTATCTTCTTTTCAATATTTTATCTTTTTCACTATGAATTAACTATCATAATTTTAATCGTTAAGAAATATTTCTAATTAAAAAATTTATTCTGGTCCATTCACCCCCTTCAGAACATCTATAATTACCCTATCAGGACCTAATAATTTGTGTTACAGCCAGAACCTGATATAGATTATTTATCTTTATTATTATTTTTTTAATAATACCTAAAAATTGGTATGAGAGATTGGATGTATTATGAATTTATTTTTTTAAATACTTTATTTTTCTAACCCATTAAAAGACTTCACAATCTAATGGTATGATCTATAATAAAGAAGTAATTAATGTAAAAAAGAATAGATTCCTCTTAACCACATAACTTTGATGGAAATTATTATATTTTTTTGTCATCCATAATTGAGGCATTCCTCAAACAGATAAGTATAGAACAAAAGTTGATCTTGGGAAAATCGTACACACTAACATAATTCAACCCAAATACTCTTATAAGAATGATTGTATTAGATATATTTTAAATTATAAGGTCGTAAATTTTTTTATCATGTTTTTAACAAAAATGTGATTAGTCAAGTGTATTCCTGTAAGAAAAATTCATGATATTTTGAAGATTCTAAAAACATTGTGATTGAAATTAATTCCCACATAGAAAAAATTAAAAATAGTGTACTTGTTTAATTTTACATATGGGTACTATCGAAGAAATTTCATGAAAATAAGCTCTCTATTGATGAATGTTATATATTTAAAGAGTACCATATTCTTGAATTGATTGGACCACTACATCAATATGAACATTAATTGAATAATTTTGCTGAAGAGGATGAAATAAATTGACAATTTGTTTCATTTAAATATTTAATCTGTGTTCTATGTAATCTTTTTATTTTCCAATATAGTAAATTGAAAAAGTGGATATGGATGAGATTGTTACTAAAGTATAAAATGGAACAAAAATAGAGGATTAAAAATCATTTTATAAAAAACCAATAAATGGAAATTTGAAAGGGAGTTATGGAGGGATTTATTGATTATAATAGTTCATATGTCACTAAATATTGAGATAAGTTTTAAAGGGAATATCAAGATTAAGTGTCAAAAAATAAATAATAAATAAAAACAAAAAATGAAGTAAACAATACACGGAAAACTATTTAGAGTTATACCTAGGAATCTGATATTTCTGAATAATTTGTAAATACAAAAATAATATTCTCACTTGTCGAACATGGATTCTCTGAATGAGGTTAGTGATTATGGATATTATTTTAGATGTTATGATTCAAAAAAATATGAATGTTTATTATTTAGAAGAGTAAATTGGATTCTTGAGAAAATATACTTTTGAAGATATTGATTTATATAATTAGATTAAAAAAATAATTATAATTGAGATTATAAAAAAATGTTATTTTAGAAGTGAATGAAAAAATAAGAAATAGTTCATCTACTTTTCATTCTATTTTTTATGACGACTTAATATATGCTCAGCACTTGAATGAAAAAATTGAAAATAAATTAAATTATTATGAAAATTTTATCTCCATTTTTTAAGGACATAAAAAATATTATAAAATGATGTTTCTGAATAAAATAAGTAAATACAAATATAGTATACGATAAGATAATATTTTACTTCAAACATATTATAATCATTTTATTAAAAGTAAAAAATGGATATACTTCTATTATTACATGTTTTTTATGCGGCCTGAGTGGTCACTAAGAAAAAGATTGTTCTATTATAATCAAATATCCCTTATGTTTTACCAAGACTCTTATTTATAAATTATTAATATCTCTATTACCATAAAATAATTTTTAAAATTATATGTTGGAACCTATATTGCTTTAAATAGTCTAATTAAACCCAAAGTATCTTAGGTACCAAAAATGTCCACTAATCCCTTATTGTTAGAAAATTGTCTGGGATATCTCAATAATGAAATATGGTACATATATAGTGGATTATATAGGTATATGACTAGAGATCCATCAACTTTTATTAATTATTGAAAATTTGATTTAGGAACTATTACATTTGGAGGTAATTTGGAAGGAAACAAATATTTTTTGTAAATATGCTATATCTATTTCTACGTTTATTTATAAAGTTTTATATATTGAATTTTTAAAAATAATAATTAATATATCTTAATTATGAGATAATGGAATAGATGGTGAATTTAATAATGATAATTGTTTAGTTTTTAGGGATAATTCTCTATTATTTTTTCATAATTGAAAGAAAAATATTGTTACTATTGATTTTGATGAACTAACTATTCAATGTGTTATGTTTTTCAATTTCATATAGAGTGATATAATTTATTGTTATTAATGATTATATAATGTAAATTTTATTAATTTTTTGTAATCCCTCTAAAAATGAGAATGTTCTACAATTAAGTACCATGGAGAAGGAACAAATTCATGGTTGTGATGCTTTCATGAAAGGGAAGCAATATAAATCTTCTTTCAAATATATCAATCAAAAATGTCCTAATATACCTCTAAGGTTAGTATATCTTCATCTATTCGGCCTTATATAAATTTCTATACATAAAGGAAATAAATATAATTTATTTTCTGTTGATGACTATAATATATTTACATTGGTTTATTTCTTTCTAATTAAAATGATACTTTATCAAGATTTATTTCTTTTTATAATTTAGTTAAAAATGAAAAAGGATATATGATTTTATCCATGTATGATTATAAAGGATGTGAGTTGCATAATTTATCATTTGAAAATATTTTTTTTTAAAAAAATTATAATTTTTCTTCTCCAAGAACACAGTAGGAAAATAGTGTTATTTAATAGAAAAATAGAATTCTTATTAAAACATCCTAATCTATTTTAAGTTACTGTAATTTCATAGATATTTTTGGGCTGAAACCATTTTTTCCACTTGTTATATTTCAAATTAAATTATTATAATACATTTTAAAAAAACATATTATGAATTGTTTAAATGTAAAAAATACTAATGAACTTTAATTTAGTGTTTTTAGTTATAAAATTTCTTTTTCTTATTTTGATGCTTAGTATATATAAATTTCATGTAAAAATTGATGAAGGTATTTATCTTGAATGTTTGAACAATAGTATAAATTATAGCATTTATAATAACCTAAATATGGTAATTAAAGTTTATTTTCATGTTATTCTTGATTAAAATAATTTAAAATTAAATTCTCATTCTGATGTCTTTTATTACTAGTTTATATATTTTAACATTAGGGAAGAAAACATGAGGGTAAGGAAAAACTAATTGAGGTGGATACACGCTATCTCATCTTGATCCATGATCATAAAAGATTCATAAAGATAATGTTATTGAAAATTTGATTGGTAATGATAGTTCTAGTATGAAAAACTGATTCTCAACTTTAATCTTTTCTGGTAACTCTAATTTTTCTTCTGATCATGTGACTATTAATGTTTTTTAAGCTTTAAATAATCAAAATTGGATTATTTCTATCAAAAACTAGATTTGTACATTTTTTAGAAGTGGTTTTTAGTGTTTAGTATAATTTTATAAGAATAAGAAGGTAATCCAAACTAAATGGATCTTTAGAAACAAGATTCATGAATCCAGATATATTTTAAAAATAAATCAAGTATTTTTTCCCAATGATTCTCTCAATAATAAGGTATAAAATTTGAAGATTAATTTTCACCAGTTTCTATGATAGTTTCTTTTAAGAGCTTGTTATATTTTTATTTTTTTAAGTTCTAATTTATATTGAAATGTTCTTAATTGTGATTTATTAAATGGGTTTATATCTATAGAAGTTTATTTTAATCTAACCTGTAGTTTTGAAAATTAAAAACTTCTTATTCAAGTTTCAAAATTATCTAAATCTTTATATAGATTCAAATAACAACTTCATGCATGGTATGAGAGGCTTTCAATGTGTCTATTGAATAAGGGTCTCAGAAAGGGTAATGCTGATCCAAATTTTTTTTACAATATTTTCTAGTCATATTTTAATTGTGTATATTTCGTTTGAAATTTTTTTTTTGGTTCCTCGTGTTAATTTATTTTAATTGATTTTTCTACCTTGGTTTAATCAGATATTCACATAATCTTAATAAGAGAATTACAGTTCTTTCTTGGACTTGAAATTTATATAAGGGAATATTTACCATTCATAATATTTATCATTATACTAATAAGTTGTTTTAATTTTTTTTATCCTTCTATGTTTAAGAAAAATATTATGAGTTCCAGTTGTAAAATAGATGTTGATACATCTGGTAAATCTCTTGATATTAAATTTTATAGATGCATGATAGGAGGAGTAATTTAATTAACTACATATACACATGATATTGTGTTTTGTTTTTTATAATGTTAATGGTTTCAAGATGATCCAAAAATGAAACATACTTATGATGTGAAAATAATAATTAGAGATATTAGATAAATGGTTAAACCTGGTCTTTTTAATTTTTAGTATAATGTTTTTTATTTAATATCGTATTCTAAATATGCTTTTTAAGGCCATAAAATTAACATAATAAGTACTCTCTGTATTTATCATTTTTATAGTAAAATTTTTATTTCTTGTTCTCAATAAATATATATATTTCTTGATCTATATACTATATAAGATTTGTATCTCACTTATTCTAGTTAGTGTACTCAATATTAATGGATTAGGAAAAATATATGTGATTTTTGTATTTATCTTGATAAATTTCCTATTTATTATAATAACCCCTACCAAAGTTTCAAAAATACAATGTCATTCCACATCACCTTAACATAGATAAAATGGGTCACATCTTGAGTATTGAATATTTTTGTACACTTGGTAAACTTGATAGTTACTTGAGTCTTGAATTATAAGTTAATACACAAATTATAACCTAATTTTTTTCCTGTCAATATCACTATTCCATCTAGAATATCATTGCATATTATTCCTAGTAAAAATAATGGAATCCTTGGGAATGGAATCAAAATAATGGGGGTGTAAAATTCATAAACGGTTATGTAAAGAGATCTAGCCTCAAGATAGTTTTTGTCTTCGGGTAGAAACCCATCCGATTTGGCCAAATGATCCATCTCATGAGACTATTTATGCATCGAGGGGATTACATTAACCCTTCCCCAACCTATGTACTAAATTTATAAAGAATTTATCATATATCTATTGATAGTAGTTTTTTCATCTAGGATTACATCATTATAATGAGTTCCTATGTTCTTGAGAGTTGAAGATACCCCTAGAAGTATTGAGGGTAACTATCCTAAAATAGACTATGATCACCAACATGCTCTCTAGAAGGTTGATGAACCCCCCCCCCCCAACCGCCTATGCAAAACTAAAGGTTTGTCCACCCAATAAAGGGGGACCTATATAGAACACCGACTTCTTATACTTGCATGGGATATATCCTCAGAAGATTGTATCATGTTTTCCAACAAAGAGTACCCTAGGGCTCCTCATATGAGTGACTAGAAAAATGAAATAAGCCTACACTATAGTGTCACATAGCACCTTCACCCCTGCCTTCAAAAATCATTTAGGTAGCTATAAAAACCCCATTAAAGTGGAAATTGAGAGGGTGGTGGGATAAAGGTATTTCCAGGGTCTGAAACACAAGACACATGCATGATGAAGCTTTTATCCTAGAGGGAATGAACTATCGAGAAGGTCTATTTCCAAGTCCCAGGCCTATGGGAAACCCATACATGGACACCCAATAAATCCTTGGTTTGTAGAGGTAATCCCAGAAAAAAAAATTCTTCATAGGTTTTCCATCATCTATGTAACCTCCAACTTTTTCAGGCCTACCCCAACATGAAGCACTTGCATCCCCTACCATGTCACACTTCTCAAGGCACCAACCCTTCACCAAGAAATGACTTTTGTGAGACACCATCTAAGCCATATTTCAAGAAACCAATGGAAGGGACCCCTTCTTTTGGATCCCATATTAGTGTAAGACTAAATTGAAGCATCCACTAAATCCTTTTGACTTACATGACCATTGAAAGAGACATAGTAGTGTGTCTCCCAATCGATTAAGTATTCCATCTTTCGAAGTATTCTGTCACTTGTCATAACTTTTGGGTAGGGTCCTCGGTGTGCATAAAATTTTGAATACCATCAGTCACATGGACCCTAACCCTAGGTTAGTGATATGGATTTATCGATCTCATAAATGAGGGTTAGGACCTCATACTTCCCACATTGTCTCTAAGACCATGAAACAATGGTTATAGGATGGGTGGGAGATTATCATACATCATTTGACCTTTTAGGTTTAATTTAATATCTCCATCTATTATATGAAACCATAACTAGGGTATTCTTCCTGGAGTATACTCCTTGACTTTCTTACATGAGGATTCACACATTCTCTTCCTCTCTTGAATGATGGTATATAGATGGGAAGTCTATTTTGATTATACTATTACCAAAGATAGAGATTAGGTGAGCACATAACATACCTTTCATAATCTCCTATATACATGGCCTCTTTTAGTAGTAGAATGATCATGTGGTTTTTAGTATCTTCTTATTCATATTCTTTCTCTCAGTTTATCAAGACACACACAGTCTTAGTGAACAGATACGATCTAAATATCCATACAGTCAGATACATGTCTCAATAAAGAATCTTCTTCCAGATATTCCTATCACCTTATATCAGAGGAAATACATAATCATAGATCATCAAATCCCTGTACCAATCCTCTTATCGGGGAAACCTCTTAGGTTTAATCCCCAATCAAGCCTCTAAATCTTTGTGAGTTTAGAAATTCATCGTGGCCCCACTCGATGGGGCTTCCGAATAAATAGTGTAAGCCCTGATATCATTTTTTAATTATCTAAAAATGGATACATTTCCCATCAATAAAAACCTTCAAGGGGTCTTCATAAGGTGTGTTTCATCATATCCCAACTACATGGTCTTTGATTCCCGAACAATTGGGAGACATTGGAAGCCTCTCAAGGGTCTCAACCCAACACCAAAATTAGACACTAATTCCATTTGGGACACATTCCCAGTAAGATCATGTCTAAATTTTGTTTTTTCATCCCTTATGGGTTCCATAGGATGCTTCTTTGGAAGCCCTATACCAAACATTTACAAGGAACCTTCCTCATAGACGTCCTTATCACATGATGTTAAACTTCATGGTTCAGTCCTGCACACATGATATTAAAAGGTATGATGTTTCCCATTAAGAGTCACAAATCTATAGTGTCCCTAGCCTTTTCACATAATTTTACAAGATTTTAAGCATAATTATACATCACAGTATAATCCAAGGATCGTGACATCTAATGTCTTTGAAGACTAGGTTCATAAGTCTTAAAACACGGGACAAAAAAACTTCTTTATTTATTCTCTATAAAAATATCCTAACTTACTTTGATCCCTTAAATCTATATAGGGTACCCTGGGGATCACATGAACAAATGGATAAGCAAAATGGCCCACTAAGGGGAATAACCATAAGAACAGAGCATTAGCACAAAGAATAGAAGGCGTGAAATGATGATATAAAAATGCATGTTACATATGGAACCTTATCATATAAATATGGAATCATATAAATAATGATTCCTTGAAATGTGGAAGTAATATAAGACATGAATTTAGTACCAGTAATGGGTAACCGCCAAGATCCTTTCACAAAAGAGCACAAGCCCAGGCTAAAAACCAAGACCGTCACACATAACATCTCATGAGACATAACATTACCCAATTAAATGGTGTGATATCCTTTATCATACAAAAAAGATCATGAATATTTTTTTCACATAAATAATCATACACAATCAATCTTACATAAACATAAAGGTTACCCATGGAAATAATTGGGTACCACAATCATGTCATAAAGTATAACAAATGGTCGTTTCATAAAAGTGTCCATAAAAGAAAGAAAGTAAAATATACATGGAAATTAATTAGGGAAAATAGGAATGTTTCATGGTAAGTGATTTCACGTAGAAGTGAAAACATGTAGGAAATTTATTTAATAAATTTTAACATTAAGGCATTTTTGTGTGATTTTAATGAAATTATTATAGAGATTTTAAAAGAGAAAATATGAAAAATAATTTATATAAATCCAGAAGTGACCAAGAATTTTATTCATAATAAAAATAATTATTTTATAAATAAAATTTTGGATTAAAACATAATATAATGTTTACATGAATTTAGGTAAGAATTTGAGAGGATACCTCAGAGCAGGTTTTCTTATCGGAAAGTAATGAGGAGGAAATATTATAAAAACATGTATATTCCAAAAAGAGAATGATAAATGGAACATGATAGATAAGTTTGGAAAATTCATTTAGAATTTAGAAGATGAAAATAAGGGGAATCTAGAACCTAATTTAGGTAAAACGAATGATAAAAAAGCTGAAGGAATAAAGGAGGTTCGATTTGAATCCCTTATGGAATAAAATCATGGTATCATATGTACTTAAGAGGGATTAATAAGAGATAAAACAGTTTCACGTCATTTTAAAATCATGAGTATAGTATGGGGGAGGTTCATAATCATACCACATCACTAATAATTACACATAAAATTTCATAACATAGAGGAAAATCTTTAATAAAATTGAAATATATATGATCCCTTACTTTAAGTCTAATGGTGATATTTGTGGAAAATAATTATCTGAATATTCAAATTAGGTTTATTAATTAGTAATTATATAAATTCTTATATAATTTAATGATTTATTATAAACCTTTTAAGTTCATTCACAAACATTTTTATTGGTTATGATGTTCAATTTCATTGTTCGGGTTTTTTTGTTTCCTTTGTTTTAATGATAGGTTCACTTATTTTCATGAATGGAGAATCATGTAACATGGGGATGGTTCTCCAGAATTTGAGTTATATTTTATAATCAGACATCCAGAAGGTTATATGGTTGTAAATTTATTTTTTTACTTTTAGTAAAGTTGAATCATTATATAAATCATTAATGATAAACACTTGTATTAACATGGAGATTTTTTCCACAATAAACTTGTTTTATATTATTATTTTACATCATGTGTGAAAAAGAATTACAGAACATCACAATAGATAAAATAAATATATAAGGATCTGTTTCAACCATTAAAATGGTTTCATGACCATTATATAATATTTTAATGCAAATTAAAAACCCATCATCCTTCAATGTGATAAATCAAAACATCTCGGATGGTATTTTCATTTATAGTATAAATAGAGCAGGAGGGAGAGACTATGATAAAAATAACAATATCATAATTTAATTCTATTAAATGTATTCAAATTTATTTTTCATACCATTTGTGTGAATGGAGGTGGGGAAAGAAATAAGAAAATAAAAAATCTTGAAATAAAATAATATACTCAGAAAGTGGAATTTACCTCTTAAGATTATCTCCTTTGAGAGAATATTAATGGGAGAGGATTTGTTATTTTGAGCAGACCAAGGGTTTTTGGACATGGGGGTCATAGGGAGTTATTTGATCAGAACATAGGCATGGAATAAGGCTTGATAAGAGTGAAGAGAAGAGGGGAGTGTGGGTGGTTTTTATAGTGGAGGGGAGGAGGGTTTTCTTAATATTTAATTCCTTAATTTATTTATTTCCCTCAAGACCATAAATAGTGATGATTTCAAGAACAAAAAAATTGTGTGAATGTGTGTTCAATACAATGGCCTTATATTATCTATACATTGGCTGATAATATCATAATTCATGTATTTAGCGATTATAAAAAATTATCATATTTTACTATTCACCAAAAATTATAGTATTTCAGAAAATTCAAAAAAAATCTCCTTAACAATTTTCTAATGTGTATAATAGAAAAATAAAATCCATTTTTCAAAAATAGTTTTCCAGATATGATTAATTTAATATTTTATTATTATTATAAATTATTCTAGAAAACCAGTTTCAAAAAAATTATTTGCTTACTCAAAAATATAGGTACACAAAAATTTAACTTAAATATTATTTATATACTATGAAGGCTAAGGTTACTATTCATTAGGTTATATCACTATTCATAATGATAACCTTACTATTTGTAATGGTATGTTACAATTCACCAAAAATTATTTTTTTCTTATTAGACAACAAATATATTACCGATGGCAACTATGAATGTCATATTTTCAAAATTCAAAACACGGAACTGTTAAAATTTTGTTTAAATTTCACATAGTACTTAGTAGTTAATTATTTGGTTATTTTATTAAATTATATTACATAATCATAAGAATTAAATTTCCATTGAAAAATTTGGGGTCATTACATTCGTCCCCAGTTAAGAAATTTCACCCTCGAAATTTCGTTTCACTTTCTTGGCCATAAAAAGTGCAGGTACTTTTCCTTCATTATTTCCTCTTGTTCACATGTTGCCTCTTCATACATATGAATCCACCATAGTTCCTTGAATAGGTGAGTAGTGTTGTTACATAGAACATTATCTCTTAGATCCAAGATCCTCATTGGATTCTTGACATAAAAAATATCATCCTCCAACTATACAACCTTTGAAGAGAGTGCATGTGAAGGGTCTGGTACGTACTTTCTTAAGAGGGATACATGGAAGACGTCGTGTACTCTAGCCATTGTAGGTGGAAGTTCTAGTCGATAGGCCACAACAACAACATGATTAAGAATCTTGAAGGCACTGATGTTCCTGGGACATAGCATTCCTTTATTCCCAAAACTCATGACCTTCTTCCATTGAGATATTCCTAGAAATACCATTTCTCTAACATTGAACTCAAGGTCTCATCGATGATTGTCTACATAACTCTTTTGTCAGATTTGTGATTCCTTAATATTCGGCTGAATGGTTTTCACCATCTCCACCACTTCATCGACCATGTCAATTCCTAGATGATTATACTTCCTTAATCCATATCATCACACCATTGTTATACACCTTTTCCCATAAAGGTCCTAATATGGTTCCATTAGGATTCCCGAGTGGAAAATGTTGTTGTTGGAGAATTCAACTAGTAGAAGATATTGGTACCATCCCCCTTTGAATTACATAGAACATCTTCTCAACATAAAATCCAATGTATAAATAGTTCATTCATATTTTCAATTAGTTTTAGGATGATAGGCCATAAAAAAGTTTAGTTTAGTGCTTAGTGCATGTTGGAGACTTTTTCAGAACATCAAAGTGAATCTCAGATCACAATCTAATACAATTGATAGTGGCACACAATGCATCATTACCACTTCTTCGATGTATATCCATGCAAGTTTACCCAATGATAATTCCTCTCTAATTTTGATTAATTGAGCAGTATTCGTAAGATGATCCATATTGATCCATATTGCAATATTTCCACTCGATATCCTTAGAAGTCCAGTGAAAAAGTATATGGTGATGTTCTCCCACTTCCATGTTGGTATGGGTAGTGGTTGCATCATCCCCTTAGACTCGTATCTTTCAGCCCTTACTTGTTGACAAACTAGGCATTTTATGTATACTCATCAATATTTTTCTTCATATTGTCCCACCAAGAGTCCTCTCTGAGATTTCAATACATATTTGTGATACTAACATGAATAGAGAAGCTCAAACTATGTGAATCCTTACAAATATCTTTATTTATCTCTAGATCAGATAGTACAAATAATTGTGACCCAAATCATAAGAATACAACCTTGTCAATTTTAAAATCAGAGGATTTCCCATTTCTGATATCCTCTTCCATTTTCATAATTTTCACTTATTTTCATTGACGATCGTTTATTTTCTCCATGAGGGATGGTTCAACAAAAATTTGAGAATGCCTTGATCATATTCCTACCATAATAATACTCATGTCTATACTCTTCAAATCTAATAAGATCATATCCTATTAAATTCTCATCATTGATAAAAATGTAGGATTCTTTCTATAAAGAGAATTTGTCACGTTATTTTCCTTACTCGGATGGTAGTTGATTGAGCATTCATAATCCTTGATTATCATTATCCATCTTCATTGTTGCATATTATTATATTTTTTTAATATATTTTTGAGATTTTTTTGGTCAGTATATATCTCACACTTCTCCCCATAGGGATAATGATGCTAGATTTTTAACACAAAGATCACTGCCACCAACTCCAGATCATGAGTAGGATATATTTTCTCAACGATTCTCAGCTTCCTTGAGGAACAGACAGTCAATTTATAATTTTTTCTTCATCACATATCCTAATCCATTCTTTGAATCATTAATGTACACCACAAATAATTCCCCACTTGTAGAGATTGTGGGTACCAGTGTAGTGATAATCTAATTTTCAACTCGGTGAAATAGTCTTCACATTCATGAGTCCAAAAAGCATTAAACCCTTCCATGTCATCTTGGTCATTGGGTTTTAAAATCATGAAAATTTCTTCACTAATAATAAATATTACCAAACTAGACCAAAAAAATCTACGTATCTCTATTACAGATGTCGGCCTAGGCCTCTCTTCAATCGCCTTTGTCTTGGAAGGGTCTAAAAATATCACATTGCTGGTAATAATGTGTCATAAGAATGATACTTCCACTATACAGAACTCACATTTACTATTCTATGCATACATATTCTCCCATCGCAAAGTCATTAGCATAGTACACAAATTCTTCACATGTTCCTCCTTACTCTTGGAGTATATCAGAATATAATTAATAAGGACTACAAAAATTTTTCCGAAGTAATATCTATAGACTATATTCATTAAATCCATCAAAAATTCTAAAGAATTAGTGAGTATAAAGGTAATCACTATGATCTCAGACTGCCTATACCTTTTTCGGAAGTCAGTCTTGTGAATATCTTCCTTCCTCACCTTTAATTGGTGATATCCTGATCAAAGACCCACCTTAGAGAAATAACTGGTCACACAAAGTTGGTCAAACCAGTCATCTATCTGAGGCATATGATGATTTTTCTTTATCATTATTTTATTTATATCATGATAATCAATCTAGAGGCACATTTATCCACCCTTTTATTTGAAAAACAAGACTGTTTCACCCCATGGTGAAGTACATGGGCGCATAAAACCCTTCTCTAGATTATCTTGTAACTAATTCTTCTTCCCTCTCAACTCTATGGTAGACATTCTATATGGTGACTTTTCTACACGCAGAGACCTAGGAATACTTTCAATGGAAAACTCAACCTATAGATAAGGAGAAAGATCGGGCAACACTTCAGGGAATACATCAGTGTGATCCCTTATGATGGGCATGTCTTAAAGCCTGATTCTCTCCGTTGTCTCAATTATTTGATCTAGATATGCCTAATCATAAAGAATTAATATCCACACTTGAGACACAGATTATGAAGGTGATTTATCTTCCCCCTTACACTTTTATAGAATTGAAGTGTTCTTTTTTATGTGAAGAGTGATGACCCTTTCCTAACGGTTGATGTTGTCATTATATAAAGATATCCCATCCATGCCCAATATAGAATTAAACTCCACTAAAGGATTTATGAAAAGATTTTATGGGAGGCTCAATCCACAGATATTAACCTCGTAGGATTTATAAACCCTGGATGAAAAAATTTCCCAATTCATCATTCTCATAGATAATTTATCCTCCAAATTTTGAGGTGGAGTTTGAATAGTTTTACTAAACTTGAATGATATGAATGAATGTGTAGAACTAGAATCCAATTTTATGTTCTTTATTTTTGAATGAATAACTAGAATACATATAACCACACTATTTTCCGGCTCCACATCCGCATTAGTGATTTCATAATCCCTTCCTTGTTTCCTTGGAGGCTATTGTTGATTTCCTCGGACATCCCTTGGCTTAGGGAAATTGTTTGCCTAATTCCCATGCTCATTTCAGCTGTAACACTACACTACATGATGAGTGTTGATCTAAACCATCATTTCTTCTTCCATATTAACATGACTTTTCATATTCTATTGGTAGTTTTTATCTAGATGTCCCAATATCCCACATTTGAAGCAATTTTTTGTGTTCCCTTTAGATAGATTCCAAAATAATTCTTCCCACAAATTTTAAAAGTGAGGTAGTCATGCTTCTTTCCATCATGGGATTTGTTTTTTGGACCACCAATTTTGTTCTTCATTTTATGCTTCTTTTCACTAGGCCAATAGGACCACTGAAATTATTTAATATCAATTTCTACCATGATGGGAAAATGGACAATCTCTTCATAACATTCAAAATCTCAAATTGCCAACACTTTTCATATACTCGAATTTAGTCCACTAATGAAGCAATAAACTTGGATTTTAGTTTTCAAGACAAATCCATAGGGGTACCTTGAATTCCTTGTATTTTTTGCTTCATATACCCTGATGGACCCATCTTCCTTCTTCTTTAGTCCAAGGAACCCTCTTTCCATCATAAGATGGAGGGTTAGAGGAAAATTTTTATTCAAAGTCATGCCTGTGAATTCCCCTCAATCCCTGGAATCAATATTCTCTCTTGACTTTTTATTCTCCATCAGTGTCCTCCTTAGATCAACTTCCCCATCAAAATGATACACCAATAGTAAAACTTTATCTTCTTCAGAGCACTTGAGGATAGAGAATATCTTTTCAATGGAGTTAATCCACTATTCTATGAGGAGGGGATCAGAAGACCTGCTAAACCTTAGAGGCCTTTTATTCATTAAGGATTATATGGAAAATTTCATTTTCTTTAGAAGATACGTACATTCCATATTATTCAATTTATTATTTATAACATGATCCAGAATATCAAGTACTATCATGATGTTTTTTGCACCCGTTCACATCATATCGAGCATATCATTATGAAAAATCATCACATTTCCTATCACATTGATTTTTGGAACATGATCTTTTATTTCCCACCATTAACTAATAAAAAGAATGTACAATTACAGGGATTTAATTCTTATCTATTGAGCATAAAAAGGAAACATTCAACATTTTAGGATAAACTTGTAAAGGATAATTATACCCTAACTTGTGATTCCCTATATTTCAATCTGGGTAATACTTAATCTATTTCTTAACATATATTCTCATGGGATTTTATTTTTCCCTTAATAATGGTTTGTACTGAGCTTATGAATTCACCAAATAATATCCCCCAAGAGTGTCAAACCAAGAGTGAAGCAAGGCGTGTTGTCGTGTACCAGGATACCCTAGGACAGGACCAAAACTCCTTGTCATTGTTTTCACTCCTAGTTACATATGTGCTAGATCCACCTCTACCTATTTGTATCCAGAAAAGGATGTATTTGAGTGATAAACCATGTACTATATTCTTAACTAAATTTAAGGATCTTTTCTTATACTTTGTTTCAGCATTAAGGTTCTTAGTAAAGTGATCTATTCCATGTCTCCAAAAATAACTACACCATATTCATATAACAACTATATCAACCCATTCCTTTTCACATAACATTACATGATTTCAGGCATAATTATACATTAGATTAAAATCCATGTAACATGAAGTCTAGTTTCTATGAAGACTAGGAACATAAATCTTAAAACATGTGACTAAAAACACTTCATTATTTAATCTCTATAAAGACCTCCTATCTTCCGTTGAGACCTTACATCTATAAATTGTAGCATGGGGATGACATGAACAAATTGATGAGCTAAATACCCTAGTAAGGGAATAACCCTAACAAAAATCATTAGAACAAGGAATATAAGGAATGACAAGATGATATAAAAAGGCATGTAACATATTTAACCTTAAAATATAATCATAGAATAATATAAACAATGAGTCATTGAAATGAGGAAGAAACATGAATGATGACTTTATTACGAGTCAGGGCTAACCTCCAAGATTGTTTTACATAGTAGCATAAACCAAGGCTCACTGCCAGACCATCGCACATAACATCTCATGAGACTTAACATCACCCAATGATTTGGACCTCTATCATGGTTCACCCACCATAACTTCTTAGGAATATGTTTTCCCCATAAATAATCATACATAATCAATCTTATATAAACATAAAGGGTACCTGTGGAAATAATTAGGGGCTAAAATCATGCCACAAAGAATAACGAAAGGTCGTATCAAAAATTTGTCCATGAAATAAAGGAACGAAAATATAAGTGGAAATTCATAAAGTAAAATAGGCATGTTTTATGGTAATTTATTTCAAGTATAAATGACTACATGTAATAAAATTATTTAGGAAATTTTAGTACTAAAACATTTTTGTGCGATTTTAAAGAAAATACAATAGAGCATTTAAAATAGAAAAGGGAGAAATACTTTATATAAAATAATAAGTAAACCAAGATGGTTTTCATAATAAAAATACTTATTTTATAATCCAAATTTTGGATTAAAATATAATATATAGTGAACTTTAAATCAGGTAAGAATTCAGGAGGCTCCCTTAGAACATGTTTTCTTATCGAGAAGTATTGAGGAGGTAATCATTTAAAAGCATGTGTATCCCTGAAATATATTGATGAATGGAATGTGATACATGAGTTTTTAACAGTAAAATATATTTTATAATTTTAAAATAATAATATTAGATAACCTCATTTAGGAAAAATGATTTATAATAAACCTAAAATAATAAATAAAGTTTGGGTAGAATCCCTTACAGAATATCAGCAAGGTATCGTGTGTACTTAATAGGTATTAATGAGGGAGAAATGGGTTTATATATCATTTAAACATCATGAAGATAGTATGGGGTTGGTTCATAATCATAACCTATCACTAGTAATTACACATTGAAGGGCATAACATATAGGACAATGTTGAATAAAAGTGAAATAGAGTGGATCCCTTAACTTAAGTCTGATGGAGATCATTTATTGAACTTAATGACCTGAATAATAAAATTATGTATATTAATTAGAAATTCCAGAAACTCTTCTATACATAAATAATTTATTATAAACTTTTTAAATTCATTCATAACCTTTTTTGATTGGTTATGAGGTTCGATTTCAATATTTGGGCCTATTTATTTCCTTGGTTTTAACGATCAATTCACTAATTTTCAGGAATTGAGAATCATGTAACAAGGGGATGGTTTTCTAGAATTGGAGTTATATTTTATTATTTGAAATCTATAAGGTTACATTGTTTTAAATTTAACTTGGTTACTTTTAGTGAAGTTGAATCATTATATAAATCATTAATGATAAACACTTGAATTAATTTGGTCATTTTTCCAACAATAAACTTGTTTTGTATTATTATACTATAGTATGTGTGAAAAAATATTCCAAAACACAAAATATTCTAAAATACATATATTATGATTTAGTTCAACCATTAAATTGTTTTTACCTATATATAAGATGGAAATGAAAATTGAAAACACATCATCCTGGAATGTGATAAATCAACACAACTCTGACTGTATTTTCATTTATAGTATAAAAGGAGGTGGAGGGAGATATTAGGATAAAATATCCCATTAGAATATTATAATTCCTGTACATTTATTATACTAGAGTTATCAAACCATTTGGTTGAATGTAGATGAGTTCAGAAAAAAGAAAAGAAAAGAATATTAATAAAAATAAAAGAACTGGAAAGTGGAATTTACCTCTTCAGTTTATCTCTTTTGAGAACCTATTAATGGGAGTGTATTTGGTCTTTTGAGGAGACCAAGGGCTATTGGACGTGGGTGAAGAGAATGGGGAGTTATTTGGTAATAAATTAGATAAGACACAAGTCTTGAGAGAAGTAAAGCGAAGAGGGGAGTTTGGGTCGTTTTTATAGTGGAGGGGAGGAGGGTTTTCATAATATTTAATTCCATAGTTTATAAATTTCCCTCAAGACCCGAAACAATGATGATTCCAAGACCAAAATAGTATTGTGTAAATTTTTGTTTGAGATAATAGCCTTAAATAATACTTATATCAGTTGATGACATCATAATTCATGAATTTACCATTTATTGTAAATTATTGTATTTTACTATTGTCCAAAAAATCATGAATTTTCGAAAAATACCTAAAATTCCAACAAACCATTTTTTGACGTGTATAATCTCAAAATGAAATCCAATTTTCAAAATATTTTTTTAAATATGATTTATTTAATATTTTATTATAATTATAATTTATTCTAAGAACCATTTTTAAAACATTTATTTTCTTATCCCAAAATAAAGATACATCATAATTTATAAAACTCTTATTTATATAATATCATTGGTAAGGTTGCTATTCATTAGGTAATATCACTATTCATAATGGTAAAATTACTATTCATAATGGTATGCTACTATTCACCAAAAATTATGTGTGTCTTATCAGACTCCAAACATCATACCGATCATAACAGTAAAAGTCGGGTTTTTGAAATTCGAAACACCGAAGTGTCTGAATTATGTTTAAAGGTCACATAGTATATAGTAGTTCATTGTCTGGTGATTTCATTTGATTATATGACATAATAATAAGAATTAATTTTAAATTGGAAAACTTTGGGTCGTTATAAAACAATGTGGGATGTGATTCCTTTCACAATGATATGTAGGAATTCTATCATATCGGTCTGACCCCGACATCAAAACAACTTATGTCTCATGGGATGATGAAAAACTCCATAATTCCCCACTGTGTGGATAAAAACCTACATGATAATAATAAATTAAAAATGAATCATTATTGTTGAGCAATGTATTGTTTTCAAACAATTCAAAATAATGTTTTTTTTAAAGGGGGAGATTATTTAAAATAATACTCTGTCTCTTTATGATGATTTTGATGCTCACAAATACCCTTAATTATTTTCTAATTATTTCGTTGAGTATTTTGCAGGAATTTATTTTATTTATTTATTTCATATAACGAGATTTCATACTTCATTTATTCCGAGATCAATTTCTGCGCGTTCTGGAATCACTGTAGCGCGAGATCAATTTTAGCGCGTTCTGGAATCACTGTAGCGCGAGATCAGTTTTAGCGCGTACTGGAATCACTGTTCATACCCTACGTTGATGAATGTAACGTATGGATGAAAAGATTACTTTTTTTGTTAAAAGAAACGTATGGTTAAGGAACCTTACGTTATTTTGAAACGTATGGTTAATGAACCTTACGTTGTTGAAAAGTATGGAAGAAGAACATTACGTTTGGAAGGAACCTTACGTTTTTGTTGTTGGACAAGTATGGAAGAGAAACCGTACGTTAGTTTTCAGTGTTGAGTTTGTTTCTCAAAAGTATGGATCATCAACCTTACTTTTATAATCAACCGTATGTTCTTTGGAGAGTTGAAGCAAGACAAAGTATGGATGATCAACCCTACGTTTGAATGCTGAAGAGAAAGTATGTACGTTTTGAACCTTACGTTCTGAACCTTACGTTCTGAACCTTACGTTTGTGAACCTTACGTTTGTGAACCCTACGTTTGGAGCCACGTCATCAACTCTACGTTTGGCGTCGGGATATTTTTGACAGACGATATTTCCTTTTGCATTGGTCAAACAGGCGGATTATTAAGCGGATTTCGAGCCGATTCTTAAGTACGACTTTGACTGAATTAAAGACGATTTTCAACGGATTAATGATTGATTTAAACGGAGCTTTTTATGCCGATTCTTCAGGGGAGTTACAACGGCTCTGTTATTTTTTTTTTAATATCGCGAATCTAAAGGAGATTTTCATGGATCTATTTATGCGGAAGATTTTCTCAGATTTGAATATAAGTTCTATCTTGGAAACTTCGGATATATATATATATACACAGGAAAGTGTATGAAATATATAGATTGATCTTTTAATGAGCAAGAAACAGAGACTGTGTGAAGGCGTTCTTTTCTGGTGATCGAGAAGAAGTGTAAAACCTTTATTACCGAAGGAAGATCTTGATAGCAGATTCACGTGTTCTACATCGACTATCTATTGTGAATCTGCTGCTGCTGAAGTTGTGAAGTTTCTTGTAATATCTATTGCAACTGGATCGACTCAGAACTGTTTTGATTACAGATCTTTATTTTCTGAAGACGACGATCTATCTACTGTCAATTGCATTCTGTTGCAATTGTGAAGAACAACTGGAGAAGTGTTTTCTTTATCGAAACCCTTTTTATTTTTGAGTGATCAGCTTCTCGTTCTAAGCTGTGTGGGTTCGTGTTTGAACCAAGAAGGCTGTGTTTGCCTGAAACTTGTAAAGGTGTCAACTGCCTATACTCAGTTGTGAACAGGTCTGTGGAAACGAGGACCAGATAGTGAAAATCGCCAAGCTCGTAGATTTGAGCGTTGGTGGAGTGGACTAGGGGCCTTCTGTTCCCCGAACCACTATACATCTGTGTGTTCATGCTTTTACTTTTTCCGCTGCATATTTAATCGTGCTAAAGCATAGTGGACAGAATTTGTCTATATTGAAGAGATTGTAATAATTTTGAAAAGACACAATTCACCCCCCCTCTTGTGTGTAATCCGTAGATTCAGATCCAACAACTGGTATCAGAGGAGGAGCTTCTTATTTTTAAAGTCTTGTCAAGCTAGAAGTATTTAAAGATTATACATAGTGTATCATGGCTGATATGAGAGAGGGAATGTCAATGGTCAGAGCACCTTACTTTAATGGATATAATTATGGCTGCTGGAAATCACGTATGATTACTTATCTGAAAAATCTTGGTTACAAAGTCTATTCAAAGATTCTGACTCCCTATGAAATTCCTGAAAATCCTGATACATGGAGTGCTGCTACAGAGGCTGAGTATGACATGAATTCAAAAGCTATGAATGAAATCATATGTGGTCTAGGACCGGATGAATTTAACAGAGTATCTCAATGCCCGACTGCATATGAAATGTGGCAAACAATAGCTGTTGCTTATGAAGGAACAGATAATGTAAGACAGATGAGATATGCAACTGCTAAATTAAAATTCGATACTTTCAGAATGATTGAAGGAGAGAGAATCACTCAGATGAATGGAAGATTGACAGAAATTGTCAATAATATAACAGCTCTAGGAGAACCAATCAAGCAGGCTGATCAAGCGTTAAAGGTACTCAGCGTACTTCCTACTCGATGGAATGGAATCTCTGCAGCAATCAGACAATCAACTTCTGTTAAAGATCTAACTATGAGAGAGCTGATTGGTACATTGATGATGTACGAGGCTGAAATGCAAGATGAGGTAAATGAGCATAAAGTCTACATAAAAAGGGAAAATACTGCTTTCAAAGTGACTTCTCAACAAAAGGATAGAAAGATGAAGAACAGAGAAGTAAGTGCTAAATCAGAAATCTCTGATTCTTCAAATTCGGATGAAGAACTGGCTCAGCTTGCCAGAAAATTCAGAAAGTTCTACAGTAAGAAGAAAGACTTCAAGAAATCCTTCAAGAAGGATAGAAAGGAAGTGAGATGTTATGAATGCAAAAAGATGGGACATATCAGACCGGATTGCCCAAAATTGAAAGATGCAAAGAAGAAGAAATTCTTCAAAATAGATGATTATGAGCAGAAAGACAAGAAAGCTATGAAAGCTACTTGGAGTGTTTCTGAAGACTCAAGTAATTCTTCTGAATCATGCTCAGAGAAGGAGGAAGCCAATTTAAAAGCAAATATGTGTTTCATGGCTGAAACTGATGAGGTACACTCATACTACTCCTCTGACTCAAATAATGAATCAAACTCTGAAACAAGCTTCTCAAATAAAAAACTTGCAGCTTGCTGCAATATGCTTGAAGAAAGGTATGACTCATTATTTAAAAAATATAAATCTATAAAGAACTTGCATAAAGCTATTTCAGATGAGAGAAATACTTTTCTAAAACAACATAAGGAATTAATTGACAAATACAACTCTGCTGACTCAAATAAAATTAATTTTGAATCAAAAATAAAAACTCTACAGGATGAAGTAGAATCTTATAAAAAGGCTGCATTAGTTTTTACAAAAGGATAAAACGCCTTAAATGAGATACTTGGAAAAACTGTAATTAAAAAGGAAAGGTTTGGAATTGGAAGTAAAGGAGAAAAACCTAAGTTATACAAAAATTATTTTGTTCCTAGCACTAAACAGGTTATTTGTAACTTCTGTGGAACAAAAGGTCATATAGCTAAAAACTGTTTTCTAAGACAACCTCAAATATGTGGAATTAAGAAAGCTTATATTTCCAATGATCTATATGATTCAATCAATTTTAAGAAAACAAAGCAAATCTGGATACCCAGATCACTGCTTGCTAACACTCCTGGACCCAACAAAATATGGGTACCAAAGCAATTTGTTTGAATGTCTTTGCAGGTAGCAGGTAACCAAAGAAAGAAAGAAATATGGTATATGGACAGTGGCTGCTCAAGACACATGAGTGGAACTTCAGCTAATTTCTCTTCTCTTACTCGAAAGGAAGGAGGACTTGTCACCTTTGGTGACAATGCCAAAGGAAAGATTATTGGTATTGGAACAGTTGGAGATCCAAAGACAGTCTCTATCAACAAAGTACTTTATGTACAAGGGTTAAAACACAATCTGATAAGTATCTCTCAACTCTGCGATGATGGATACACTGTTGATTTTACTAACAATAGTTGTACTGTTTCTAAAGATAAACTGTTTATGTTTAGAGCACCCAGAACTGATAATGTTTATACTTTGGATTTGTATTCCTTGTGTAAACAACAAGTAAACTACTTAACTACTAATATAAGTGAATCCTGGATCTGGCATAGAAGACTTGGTCATTGAAATATATATGCTTTACATAAATTATCTAAGAAACATCTAGTTTCTGATTTGCCTAGTCTCAAATCTGAAAATGACAGATTCTGTGATGCATGTCAGCTTGGCAAGCAACACAAATCATCATTCAAATATGTTAATAAAGTTGCTACAACTAAACCTCTAGAACTTATCCATATGGATTTGTTTGGACCTTCAAGAGTAGCAAGTTTAGCTGGTAAATTATATGTTTATGTATTAGTTGATGATTATTCTAGATTTACTTGGATTTTCTTTTTGAAATTTAAAAGTTAAGCTTTTAGTTTATTTGAAGGTTTTTGTAAATCTATTCAAAATGAAAAAGGTTTTAATATAATCTCATTGAGAAGTGATCATGGTGGAGAATTTGAGAACCAGGAATTTAATTCCTTTTGCTCAAACATGGGTATTAAACACACCTTCTCTGCTCCAAGAACACCTCAACAGAATGGGATTGTAGAAAGAAGAAATAGAACTATTCAAGAAATGGCTAGAACTATGTTAAATGAATATAGCCAACCTATATATTTCTGGGCAGAAGTTGTTAATACAGCTTGTTATATAATAAATAGAATTTTAATAAGACCTATTTTGAAAAAGACACCCTATGAACTATGGAATAACAGAAAACCTAAAGTAAATTACTTTAAAGTTTTTGGATGCAAGGTTTACATCTTGAATACCAAAGATAATCTTGCTAAATTTGATCCAAAATATGATAAAGGTATTTTCTTAGGATATTCTGCAAGCTCCAAAGCTTATAGAGTCTATAATAAAAAGTCAAGGATTGTTGAAGAATCAGTTCATGTGAAATTTGATGAATCTGATCCTTTTGAGAAAAGGATAGAACAAATAGATGAACCTGATTCTAATTAAAACATGAGACTTGAGAATTTAAAGAATGATTTTGAAAATGATATAAAAGATATTCAGTCCAGTTCAGAAGAACATGACACTGAAGAACCTTTGAATGTAATGCCTAGACAGTCTAGAACCTTAAAGAATCACCCTTTAGAATCTGTGATAGGTGACTTAGAGACTGGTATTCAAACTAGAAGAAACCTTGGAAACATAGTTGAATTCTCTGATTTCCTATCCCAACAAGAACCTAAGACCATAGAAGAAGCCTTAGATGATGAGAGCTGGGTAATAGCAATGCAGGATGAATTGAACCAGTTCAAGAGAAATAAGGTTTGGGAGTTAGTTGAAAGACCACATGATTATCCAGTAATAGGAACTAAATGGGTCTTTAGGAATAAACAGGATGATCAAGGGATAATAACTAGAAATAAAGCAAGATTAGTAGCTAAAGGATATAATCAAGAAGAAGGAATAGATTATGATGAGACCTTTGCACCTGTAGCCAGGTTAGAAGCCATTAGAATCCTTTTAGCCTATGCATCTTATATGAATTTTAAATTATTTCAGATGGATGTTAAATCTGCCTTTTTAAATGGTTATTTAATGGAGGAAGTTTATGTTGAGCAACCTCCTGGTTTTGAAAATTCTCAAAAACCAGATTCTGTTTTCAAACTTACTAAAGCTCTTTATGGCCTTAAACAAGCACCTAGAGCTTGGTATGAAAGACTAAGTTCTTTTCTTTTGAAAAATGATTTTACTGTTGGACTGGCAGATCCAACACTCTTTAAGAAAACTGTGAAAAATAATGTTTTGTTGTTTCAAAATTATGTTGATGATGTAATTTTTGGATCAACCAATAAAATTCTATGTCATGAATTTTCAGAATTAATGCAAAAAGAATTTTAAATGAGTATGATGGGAGAATTAAATTTCTTTTTGGGTCTTCAAATATTTCAAAAAGATTTTGGAAATGTTTTAAATCAATGCAAATACATTACTAATTTACTTAAGAAATTTGGACTTGAAAACAGCAAGCCATTTACAACTCCTATGTGTACTAATATAAAACTTGATTTGGATGAAACTGGAAAATCAGTGGACAACAAGTTATATAGAGGTATGATTGGTAGTTTGTTATATCTTACTGCTAGTAGACCAGATATAATGTATTCAGTATGTCTTTGTGCTCGATTTCAATCAAATCCCAAAGAATCCCATTTAACTGTTGTTAAAAGAATTTTTAGATATTTAAAAGGTACTATTTATCAATCTCTGCTTTATCCAAAAACCTCTGATTTTAATTTAATTTCATATTCAGATGCTGACTTTGGAAGCTGTAGATTAGATAGGAAGAGTACTTCAGGAACATATCACTTTTTAGGGAAGTCTTTAGTATCATGGTCTAGTAAGAAACCACACTCAGTTGCCCTGACAACAGCCGAGGCAGAATATGTGTCTGCAGGTAGTTGTTGTGCACAGGTGTTGTGGATGAAAAACACTCTTATGGACTTTGGATTAAATTTCAATAATACACCTATTTTATGTGATAATACTATTGCAATTAATATTTCAAAAAATCCTATTAGTCATTCTAGAACGAAGCACATTGATATAAGACATCACTTTTTAAGAGATCATGTGTTTAAAAAGGATATATTTTTAGAATTTGTAAATAAAAAAAATCAATTAGCAGATATTTTTACTAAACCACTTCCCACGGCAAGGTTTGAATTTATTAAGGGGGAGTTAGGTTTATTTAATTTTAAATAGTTTTTTTTAAATCTTATTCTGTTTTAGAATTATGCTTAATTTCTGTTTCCCGCTATAAGTAATTTTATTTTGTTTTAAATAAAAGTAATGATTAGTGATTACATGGGAATCAAGGCTGTCAGAACCGTTTCACCTTCTAAACTGCTTCACCTTTTTTGGAAACCCTTTCGAAAACCTAAAACCGCACATCTGCTCCAAAACCCTTCTCTGAATCTTCAAACCCTAAACTTACAAACCTTCAGAAATCGTTGTTGTAATGGCAAAGACTAAGCGTCCAGATGAAGCCGAGAGCAGTGCTGCAAAGAAACCTAAGGTAGTTGGTCGGAAAATACTGCAAGGTAAAGTCATAGATTAAGAGTGGCTGTTTGAAACTAATTTACTGTTGAAGCAAGCGTTGTCGTTTCAAAGCCTTGAGCAAGCTTTTAATAGTGAAAATTCTGAGTTTCTATATGAGGAAGAAATGAGATATTTCTTTAGAACTGTTTAGTTTAGTCTTGGAGATACAGAGGATAGTTTATTGGCACAAATAGAGGATAAGGAGTTTTCAATATCATCTGTAGAGATAAGTCAAATTCTTAACTGCCCTCATGAAGGAGTTTTTCATTTCGATTTACGGAATATTGGAGATTCTGTACAGAAGTCTGAAGACATTATGTATTTTCTGTTTGGAACCAGAGTGATAAAGAAGATGTTTATTATGGATTTGGAGCCCGATCATAAAATTTTGGTAAAATTTGTTCAGACTGGTTTAGCACCAAGAATGGCTGAGATGGAGAAAATCCTATACCCGGACATGTACATAATGTATCTTCTGATGTGTGATATTAAGTTTAATTTTCCTCGGTTTATGATAAGATATCTAAGTTACTGCTGTCAGAGTGAAGCAAGAATGACCTTTTTCCCTTATGGAAGGTTCGTTTCTTTGTTTTTGTTTAAAAGAGGAATGATCAGATTGGTAGATGCTGGGGTGAAATGTCACCACCGTAATGTTTTCAATGCTGGAACTTTGAGGAAAGTAGGATACTTATGGAGCACAATTAAAGGAAAACTCTTACCTGTTGGAGCTGAGGAAAACTCGGAGAGTGCTCAGGCTCAATCGGCTAAGTCCAAGGAGGGACAAGCAGAATCAAGAGTTAGTACAGTGGCAAGGAGAATTCGTTTTGAGATGGAGGAAGTTGAGGAAGAGAGAAGTCAAGAAGGACTTCAATCTAGAAGGAAGAGGTCAATTGATGAAGAAATTATCTCTCCTGCCTTGATATCCTCTGAACCGTTAATTTCTTATTCATTTGTGAGAGAAGCTGTTGTGGAGAAGACTGCACCGATAGAGGAACCAGTAGCTCAAACAGAAACTCAAAAAGAACCTCAATCTGCTGCTGTGGCTGTTGAAAAAGTAATTCAACAAGAAGAACTTATGGAGGCAGTGCCTGGTGAAGAAGTGGCCCGACCTCAAGATTTACATGAAAATATTTTTCTTGACCAATCAGTAGAAGTCAGAGAGACTACTGTTCGTGATGAACATACTTCTGAAGCTAATACAGAGGTACTTCAGGAAGATTTTTCAGTGGAAGAGTTTCAGGCTTCAAAAGATAGTTCAGTGGATCAACCTTGTCAGGACAAGGACAAAGAACAGTCAGATGCAAATTCCTTACCACTTGCCCTGCTTCATCAACCTAATTCTGGACATGAGAATCGAGCACAGGGTTCCCCTGATTCGAGAAAAGAAGAAGTTGTTGAGTTGTACAAGCGTATCTCTCAGTTAGAATCTGAGAATGTTAGTCTCAGAAATTCTCTGAACTTAGAGCAGTTGAAATTTCAGAAGCTGAAAGAATGTACTGTTTCAAGACAGGAAGTAGATTTGTTTAAGACTGATATGCTGCATGCTGTTGATCAGTTAAAATCAGAGATGGTAAAGAAAGATGATTTGTCTGAGTTAAAGATTTACATGGAGAATAAATTTCAGTCTGTTGCAAACAGTTTTGTGAGTGGATCAGGCTCTTCACCTGATTTGATTCGGAGATTTCAAGCAATTACTGCAGAAATGAGCAATATGAGTGACAGATTACACGATCATCAGTGTAATAGTGCCCCTTTGTCAGTTTTTCTAGATAATCAGAGATTTTTAGTGGATCAGTTGACATCTGGAGAGCAACCGATTAGGATTCTTTTGAATCAGTTATCAGAAAAACTGGCTCTTTTTGTTGAAAAATAAGAAAGAATGCATGAGTTTTTCAGAGTTAATTTGATTGAAGATATTCATATGACTCAAGAGAACAGAGATCTTATCATCAAGTTAGGAGATGGGATGATGAAGACGCTCAGAGAACAGTTTACAGAGATAAAGACCGCGATTCAAAGGAGATAGACACCTTTTTCCCTGTCTTATCTATGAACCTTGATTCCTCTGTATATCACAATCGTTTATATATAACAGCTTGTGAATGAAAATTCTTTTCTTACTTATTTTTTTTTGTTGTTTATTGATTTATGATTGAGTTAGCCAGTATAACAAATTCACTTATTCATACACAGTTAATTATAGCATTTACTTATAGTTCAGTGCAATATTGAATGTGTTCAAATCCGTATTTTTTCATTCTTTTTGATATCACAAAAAGGGGGAGAATTTGGATAAACACAAAATTTAAATTCATTTGTTTCCTATGAAGAAATGTGGATATATGGGAGAATTTGGATATATACGCCATTTATCTTTTATCTATTTTTAGCTGAAAATTTAATTTTATGGGGGAGAAATTTTATTATAGTTAAATATTGTTTTAATCCTTTCAAAATTCTAAAATTTTATAAAACTAATTTTTCAATAAAGATTGCAATTAAATTAGTTCTATTATTTTATGGGTTTTGTGATCATCAAAAAGGGGGAGATTGTTGAGCAATGTATTGTTTTCAAATAATTCAAAATAATGTTTTTTTAAAGGGGGAGATTATTTTAAATAATACTCTGTCTCTTTATGATGATTTTGATGCTCACAAATACCCTTAATTATTTACTAATTATTTCGTTGAGTATTTTGCAGGAATTTATTTTATTTATTTATTTCATATAACGAGATTTCATACTTCATTTATTCCGAGATCAATTTCAGCGCGTTTTGGAATCACTGTAGCGCGAGATCAATTTTAGCGCATTCTGGAATCACTGTAGCGCGAGATCAGTTTTAGCGCGTACTGGAATCACTGTTCATACCCTACGTTGATGAACGTAACGTATGGATGAAAAGTTTACTTTTTATGTTAAAAGAAACGTATGGTTAAGGAACCTTACATTATTTTGAAACGTATGGTTAATGAACCTTACGTTGTTGAAAAGTATGGAAGAAGAACATTACGTTTGGAAGGAACCTTACGTTTTTGTTGTTGGACAAGTATGGAAGAGAAACCGTACGTTAGTTTTCAGTGTTGAGTTTGTTTCTCAAAAGTATGGATCATCAACCTTACTTTTATAATCAACCGTACGTTCTTTGGAGAGTTGAAGCAAGACAAAGTATGGATGATCAACCCTACGTTTGAATGCTGAAGAGAAAGTATGTACGTTTTGAACCTTACGTTCTGAACCTTACGTTCTGAACCTTACGTTTGAGAACCTTACGTTTGTGAACCCTACGTTTGGAGCCACGTCATCAACTCTACGTTTGGCGTCGGGATATTTTTGACAGATGATATTTCCTTTTGCATTGGTCAAACAGGCGGATTATTAAGCGGATTTCGAGCCGATTCTTAAGTACGACTTTGACTGAATTAAAGACGATTTTCAACGGATTAATGATTGATTTAAACGGAGCTTTTTATGCCGATTCTTCAGGGGAGTTACAATGGCTCTGTTATTTTTTTTAATATCGCGAATCTAAAGGAGATTTTCATGGATCTATTTATGCGGAATATTTTCTCAGATTTGAATATATGTTCTATCTTGGAAACTTCGGATATATATATATATACACAGGAAAGTGTATGAAATATATAGATTTATCTTTTAACGAGCAAGAAACAGAGACTGTGTGAAGGCGTTCTTTTCTGGTGATCGAGAAGAAGTGTAAAACCTTTATTACCGAAGAAAGATCTTGATAGCAGATTCACGTGTTCTTCATCGACTATCTGTTGTGAATCTACTGCTACTGAAGTTGTGAAGTTTCTTGTAATATCTATTGCAACTGGATCGACTCAGAACTGTTTTGATTACAGATCTTTATTTTCTGAAGACGAGGATCTATCTACAGTCAATTGCATTCTGTTGCAATTGTGAAGAACAACTGGAGAAGTGTTTTCTTTATCGAAACCCTTTTTATTTTTGAGTGATCAGCTTCTCGTTCTAAGCTGTGTGGGTTCGTGTTTGAACCAAGAAGGCTGTGTTTGCATGAAACTTGTAAAGGTGTCAACTGCCTGTACTCAGTTGTGAACAGGTCTGTGGAAACGAGGACCAGATAGTGAAAATCGCCAAGCTCGTAGATTTGAGCGTTGGTGGAGTGGACTAGGGGCCTTCTGTTCCCCGAACCACTATACATCCGTGTGTTCATGCTTTTACTTTTTCCGCTGCATATTTAATCGTGCTAAAGCATAGTGGACAGAATTTGTCTAAATTGAAGAGATTGTAATAATTTTGAAAAGACACAATTCACCCCCCCCCTCTTGTGTGTAATCCGTAGATTCAGATCCAACAATTATTACATATATAAAAGGGTACCATTGATGGATATATATTGATACATATAGGTATGTTCATCCATGAAGAATCATAGATATATACAGATAATCAAGGGTGACTTACATGATACTTGAGACCTTAATAAAGGATTCATGAACATATATTAAATCTAAAATAGGGTCCTGTAGTGGAAAATAATTCCCCTTATAAAGGGGTGATGATCCAAAAATCACATCCTCTCGACTAATGTGAGTTCTTAGTTATCATTAGAAAAATTAAAAAATGATTATATGACTTTAGAAATCAGGTCCATGAGTCATCTTGAATACAAGTTCCACTGGGTGTTTCATGTTTTGATGACAAAACCTGTTGGAAACTTCTTGGAAATGGCTTGGTTAAATAGTTTTGAAGGGAAGGTTCTTCCAAAAACACCACAAAACACCATTCCAAACCCATTTTGAATTTTACGAATGAAACCAAAATGGTGATCCAAACGTAAATCATTAACCAAGATGATGGTGTATCCGACCCTTTAGGGCCCTTTATCTCTAAAAATGATAGAGGGAAAATAAATAATAAATAATCCAGGGGTGAGTTTATTGAGACAATGCTTTGATGACTTTTGTTTTCTTTTTCACCTATATTTCAGGAACACTTTACAAGAACTACATTCTATCCAAATGAAATCATATAATTTCTCATAGACATATTCCTTGTCTAAAATTCATCTTGGGTCATCATCTAATAATAGGAAAAATAACCAACATAGTTTCCTCAATGATCGGTCTCAAATGCATTGGTTCGAGAGTATGACTAGAATGGTAACATCCGGACCCTAGTGTCTTCCTCACAGGACCTCCAGCTCATGTATCCTCCTAATTCACCCACTCAGCGATGGTCAGTGGTCCTGAACATGGAATCAATAATTTCTATCTCTAACTATTTTATTAGGTTATCCCTAGAACGTAATAATCAGCTCCTCCCTTACCATAGGTAAGTAGATCAAGAGGAAACAAAAATCCTCACCCATAAGACACAAGGGTCCTTTAAAATGGATCATTTCATTAATTAATTTCTACAATACTTTATGGGAATAAACCCCCAGTATGATGAGAATGCTACCCCATGAATCTACAACAGCTATCTAGAACCGAGAACACAAGACAGCCTTCCAAGTGCAGTTATTTGTTAGTATGGAACATGGGTAATTTCCATCCAATCTGTAGAATCAGTACAATAAAAATTTTTTAAAAATATAATAAAGAAAAAACACTTTTTCAAATGAATCAATCCTTCTAGTAGAAAAATATATCATCAAACAGATAATACCACCAATGAAATATGGAATAAAATTGCATAAATTCACACACACCTTTCCATACCAAAAAAATCATACTCGTCCCACTGAGAAGAAAACCATGAGCAGTCACAAACACCTACCCAAATCAACCAAGAATACTTGGAGTCTCATCTGAAAGTATAAAAATTATCACACAAATAAATATTTTTGGATAAATGAGATAAAACACACTCACCATCCCAAATTTATCAATACTTACACTATCCTTGTTTGTAATCACTTGGATAAGTGAATCGATATATCCGAATGAAAAACATCAGGAAAACCCAAATTTTTTCCCCTACACATTAGTCAAATATGTATCAAAAAGATGGAAATAGAGTATTAGGGTAGGAACAAACCCCTTCTCAAGAAATGGAATGCTCATATATCCCAATTCTAGTCACTAACGTTACCGAGAATATCTTTTAAATAGGGAAAAGTCCAATGAAAATGTCGTCTCAAATCATTCAAAACTATCCGGATAAGATAATGGTAATAGTAGTGGTAGAGGATTGAATAATACATCCCTAAAAATGGGGTTACCCATCTTCATGTCAGTCAAGAACATACACACACCTCTTCTCCCATAAAATAGGATAATAAGAAAAATTCCACCATTATAAATTGCCAACTGGATCGGTTCTATACACGTATTCCAACCACATGTAATTGTGTTATTCCAATGGCCACTTTGAGGTAGGAAAAACCCACTTCCATGATTTAAAAAAACTACTATAAATTTATGGAATCTATATGAGAGATTTTAAAATAATATTTTATCCCTAAAAACCACTTTTCCCAGTAATCATTCAACGTTTCTCACAATAAGGCCCCAACAAGAAGACTTAATAGATACAACTGGAAAATGAGGAGTTGTTCTATTATCACACTCTACTTATTATGATAGTTATTAAATAAATCATATGATTATCTATGGATTTTCATGATCCTACTCTCCCATAAAAAAATTACGGGAATAATATGAGTAATTCTGAAGCCCTTCCCGAGAAACATCACCATGGATGCCTTTTTCATGTTTAGGTCATATTCAATCTTGAGTTCCCATATCTTGATGAGAGTCATGGAATCCCTACATGAGGTTAGAAGATCAAATAGCGAGATGGTCATCTACATGCCTTCATCATCATTGATGGTCTTCCCCTCGGTATATATTTTATGAATTCTTCTAAAAATTGGATGTCAATCCATAATGGTAGTCCTCCCCGTAATGGTATTTGTTACAAATGTTCCCTTCATATTAGTATTTCATTTGTCCAAAATGGTCATTCCCATAGAGATTTAAAAATGATAAATCCCTCCTACTGCTAGAAACATGGGAATATTAGGTCATTCATGTCTAATGCCTTCTCATTAATGGGTAAAATCCTCTGTTATCTGGAAGATAGCCTAACTGGATAGTCATTCTCCAAACAAACATTGGATCAGCTTCCTTCCAAAATGACAGAGGAAGTCCGTATAGATATTGTTGTTTATGATAAAGCCATATAGAAGAATCCACATTGGTTGGGTCAGATTGAGAAACCTCTATAAAAGGATAAAGAAGTCATGTTTAGCTGGAGGAATCAAATATATTAAGATGACATATCATTCGGGTTATGTCCTTTAACCACTCTTCAATACAAAATTCTATAGTCATTTTTTCGATGGTTATTTGCATGAAACCCACCTAAATATAAGGAAACACTTCATCACATAAGATACGAAGAAGTAACATATAAATAATTTGTAATTCACATCAAGGTAATGGAAGGGATACATTACTAAATGAGCATTGTGTATATCCAAGCAATGATCCATCCAAAATTGGGGAAAAGAAAGGATCCCTTTAGATCACATGCCTCAACACATTAAAAGGATTATGTATTATAATCAAATATGACCCACCCAAAATTTATATCATATGATGGGTTGAACATAGAGAATTCAATTTTATTGTTCTCCCAAATTAAGAAAATACCTCCAATGATGAGATCGTTCAATTTCATGGATTCAGGTTAGTATTACTATGTGGACTCTTTTAGAAATAAAAGCTATGTTGGGAAAAAACAACCCATGTCTGACTCTCACCAATGTTGGCCCAGAAGAGAGAAACCCACTGAAATAATTTTCATCAAGAATCTGAAAGTATCAATCAGGCCTCCCACTTATGGGATGTTAATCTCCATATAGCATAAATTTGAAAAATAACACAAATTACATCAGAAGAGGGTAGCTCATGTAAAAATTGTATGATTTACGCAGCCCATGTTGGAACATGACTTTGTAAAATCAATAACGCAACTATAATAGTAACAGGAAAGGTAATTTCTAAGAGTCCCAACCTAAAGGGCAGGGTCCTTTTTAACACAACATTCGAGGTTAGAAAACTATGCACAAAAGGTTTTTGGACATTGAGCAGTAACACCCACACCCCATAAGGTTGGGGATTTTTCACCTCAAAAAATCCCCCTCAACAGAATTCGATATTTTCCCAATTTGTGGGATCGAGAAAAAAAATAATCACCCCCATTCATCCCATCATGGGATGAATTTTCTTTACTAGGAACATGAACTGCCAATTTTTTTTGTAAATTCCCTTTAGGTTACTGCCCATCAAATGGATCTAGGAAAATGAGTGAATAAATGGAAAAACCTTATAGAGGTTGAAACCAAAGGTAGTATCACAAAGAGACTAATGTTATGCTAGAAATGTACTACACTTTGGTGAATTTCATTAACTCCACCCCGACATAGCTAATAGAACATGATTTCAATACCAAGGGCAAAAATGATGAAGTCTCGGATCATAATAAGGTCCATAGCGAAATAATTGAAGGAGTTTTGGATACCCAAAACCAGAGGCTTGATTTGAATTTTGTCATTCCCTTAACCATTCCATTAATTTCTACACATAGAAAATATAAAAAAAAGGATGGTAAAGTATGTTTTCAACTCACTGACCAATCAAAGAGTATTAATCCCTTACACTGATGTAATTATTTTCATAACAAAAAGAAGATATTAAAGAATTGAGAAAACTCAACAAAAAACTATTATGAGAAAACAATCTCATCGGTTATTTTATACAAATAGATCCACAACTCGCATGTTAAACTGGTGTACCTCAACAATGAGGGTTCACTATTGCAACCAAAATGGGGCCAGAACATCCACTCAATGGGGCTATAGACAACCAATATACTTGGATACCATAGCTACATACCAATATTTCTATCCAAATGGTACACAACCAGAATATTTTCATTCATATAATCACATGCTTCTCCCTATATGATACCCATGGTAGATACTGGTAGGGCCGCCACTGTTGCCCTAACCTACTATTACCACTATTAGAGCTCCTACATAGCTGGTAATTCCTCAAGACATTATTAATACTATTAATTCTTTAATGGATCAATTGGAAGCTATAGAGGGTCAGTGTGCTTTGGTACTGCCATAAAATAAACATTACTCAGAATGGGTTGATCTAACCCTTCAACCACCGAACATCTAAAACCATAAATTTATAATTTTCAATATCTTAGGGACCTAGATCTGCATTTTAACCACTTTGTATCCCACTATGATTCAATTATGGGGACCCCTACACGAAATGAAGTAGATATACTCATGTGTTTCATGGAAACACTATATGGGATACCCTTAGTATGGAACACCATTTTCCATCATAGTTAATTATACGATGTGATGATCTTCTTTGGGGTTTTCTCTTCAAATTCAACTTAGAACCATATAAAACAATAGTACTCAACCTCTCACACTTCAAAAAATAGTAGAATTAGGGGGTTTTGGATTTCATTGCATGTTGGAAGGGGTGGATTAATATATAGGTCTATAGATTTCACAATAATATTTGGTGTCTATTTGAATATAAAATATTCATGATTAGTTTTCCACACCATTCATTTCGATAAAAAAAATATTTGTGGGTTTCAAGACCTTGATTAAATTACTCAAAAAATTAATAATCCATTACATGAGAAGAATCCATGGCCAGAGAAATTAAATTATCGCAAGGAAATATAACTGGGAAATAAGAGGTTTCCCCCTTTACCCTTAAGTTGAACCATACACCAGCTCCAGCTCCAAAGACCATGTCATATTGTGTGGTCCCCCTCCTAATCATCAATAACATCGCCCACCTAGTCGAGATGAAAAATAGAGTAGAGGTGAAAATAGTCTAAGGAGAAGAAGTATAATATTTATTCTATTTGGAATGAACATCTACCCAGTTACTTTGTATCATCGTTCAATAATAACTTGATTAAGTTTTCAAAGCTCCAGAAGCCCTGTTATGATGGTTTTAATGTTCTCTTGAACTATTTATATTTCCACCCGACATAAGTTCATACAATCCATGTGTTTTTTCATATACATCCTATTGGAAATGGTGGACTCTAGGAAAGTAAAACTGGAAAGGAAACCCATGTTGGTAGCATGTGTTTCAATCTCCAACCCAAAGTAGGAGAATTAATGGTACATAGTTAAAAAAAGATTATGTCTAAGTTCACTAATTTGATGGTCATAAATATGATCATCCAAAATCACGATATCCTTTAAGTGTAGTTGAAATATCCTATTATTCCCCTAGATGATTTCAATATGTAATGACCAAATCCATCAACAACTCAATACTAGGAAGTCCAATCTTCCAAAAAATTACATTGTTGGAAGGCAGAGACCAAACAGAGGAATATGATCCTATACAAAGATCAAATTCTGAATAGAATAAATTAGAATTCATGCCTTTACTCCCAGAATCATGGGATCCCCCTAATTGTATAGAAAGAGTCAACTCGCTAGGTGAAGTCCTCATCCGAAAAGGAGTATATATTTAGTTACATTAATGTTATTCAATTAATGGATCCATTATAGAATGATGAGAGTGACTTTGAACCCAATTTCTCTATATATTAATGGAGAATATGTGGAAGATATCATAGAGGTCGAGGACAAGGAGGAAGATGTGGATGTGGTAGAATTCAATACGTCTTCCATGCCCAATTTCAGATAATATAAATGACTAAAACTCATTTAATATCCCTTTAGTGTGATAAAAATGAGAATGAGATCTATCCTATGTAGTTTATCTTTTTCACTGACCTGATGTTTTTGGATTATCGGCAAGAAGGTACAATGTTTCCCAATCAACCTCATCATGTAGGAAGACCTAGTCAAGCAAATCCACTAAGGATAGAATCACCCTAGAATCTTTTTTCAAACATTGATCTACCTATATATAGTAATTTAGTTCATAATGTGTCTGTAAAAGATAATCCTCATGTTAGGAATCATAGACCATTAGAGAATATGTAAGATATTTTAAATCAATTGGCCCTATTTCTGGAAAAATTATCGATCCCAAACTACCTTTGTTTATTAAAAGATCTTAGGGAAGCACTAAAAGAGAATTTTCTGAACCACCAATAGTTTTAAGAGTTGTTTAACATTTAGAGTTCAATTATATAAATATTTAACCTAGAGAATTACATGTGGTTATCACCTACATTGATCAAGATAAATATGTCATTAGACAATGGAACATCATACTCTTCTATGTGTCTCAAAGGATAATTGGTATCGATGTTTGACAGAATATAATTTAATAAGGATTGAGAGTAAAACTCATTTATGTGTGGACACTTAATTCATTAGGATAAAGTGATTCTAGCATAATGCCTTTCTCTTCAACACTACAAGTAAATGAAAAAAGAGTGAAAAATTGATTTGTCCCAATCAAGGCCTAGGCTCATTTTGAGGGGCCTCATATCTGACTCATAATTTATGGTTGGTCAGTGATAAATAAAAATAAAAATATTGTTGGGAAGACTGTGGTTTCACCAACATGTATAAATCCACTCATCATATCACCAATACCTCAAATATTTCAATAATGGGAAAATCAGGATGTTGTATGGTGAAAAATCCCCATTCAAATCTTGAAAAACCTGTAATTTGAAACATTATTCTATCATCAGAATGGTAAGAAACCCATGAACAATGGTGTCTCTCGATTAAATATCCCTTAATTTTTTGGAAATGAAGCCAATAAATCCATTATTTCCAATCAACATAGTGTATGTGTTTCCATCAATCGGGTCGAATAGGTGTGTCTGAATTCAGACACAGATTCAACAACATTCATCATATCATCAATGACAATAGATTATAGAAAAACTTGAGAAGCCATCTAATCTTTAGAGACTAATGTAATCCTAGTTATGAAAACACTAATTCTATCCCCTATGCTTCAAAATATCCCTACCTCGTCTGTCGGTTTAGAAGAGGTTATCACATCATTAAGGGAAAATAAAAATTCTCATTATATATCCCATGCCTTGTCTGTAGATCTTAAGAAAGGACCCACATCACCAGTCAGATCAAAAGTAGTTACTTCTCCTTCTAAAAGTAAAAATATTGATTCCTCTCCAAACTCTTAGAAATTTTCATTATCACCTAATTATATTAAGAATATTAAAAATGTGAAGAAAGAAGAGGATGAGGAAGGGGTAGAGGAGTAATGCCTTAGGTATTCCCCTCTAGTGTTTAAGGATGGATTCCCTACCATCGTTGATGAACATAGAGAAAAAAATATATGTATAGAATAATATCTTCAGCCCACGTTGATATTTTCAATCATTAATTCCAATGTAATATAGGAATAAACCAACTTCAAGAAGCAACATCAGGATGAGTTTTCCTAGAATTAAAAATATATTTCAATCCTTAATCCTAAGGTCTCTACTCATTACTTGTTCTTTCCTAAAAACCACAAGTGATACAAAAAGAAATTCATAGGGGAACAGTGGACTCGCACATCCAAAATTGGTAGTGAAGTGGAAAATATTATCAATTATAACTTCATATAATAGGTTTAGTATCTAAAGTATCTGCCAACATCATCTTAGTAATGAAAATAAATGTGTAAATCAGGGACTACTTTGACTTAATAGATATTAATTGGCTCCATAGGAAAAAATATTTCAGAGTTCCAATAATAGTTTTATTAATTGATAAAATATATGGTCATCAAGAACCCTCTTTCGTGGATAGATATTTAGGGTACAACCAAATTTTGATGGCCCTAGAAGATGAATAATACACTACCTTCAGCTTCCCCTAGGGTGTATTTTTCTATTGGGTAATACCCATTAGATTGATAAATGTGTATTCTATATACCAATGTTCCAGGAATCATATCTTCAAACTCCTCATGGGGAAGTTTTTTGAAGATGGTTTTGATGATATGGTAACTAAATCCCAAAAAATTTATCACCAACTGGCCAATATTAACACCTTCTTAAATAAACTATGAAAGCATAGCATAAAGCTGAACCACATGAAATATGGAATCAGGAAAACGTCTAGAAAATTTATATTATTTTTCTTACTCAATCTTGTAGTGGAATTTTACCCCAAGATGAAAAAAAATTACACTCAAAAAATCATTACCTCACAACCTAAGTTAGTCAAGCGGTTTACCGTGACACCTTTCCTACATTTGGAACTTCATAAGCAACCTCATAGTAGTATGTTTTTCCTTCACCTAGTTGATAAATAAAGGGTTACATATTAGTGGATCAATGAGTTTAGGAAATCATTTAACCATCTCAAGAAATATCCTTTGACTTCCCTAGTTCCAACTCCAGTCATTAAAGGGATGTCACACATTTTTTATATGACAGCCCTAGAACATTCACTTGGAACTTTATTCATCAAAAATAATGACGTTCGAAATGAAAACAGTCCTTAATTTCTCAATTGATCTATACTTGACATTCAGACTCATTATTTGGATATCGAGAAGAGTTTCATGAAATTAATATTCATGGTTATGAAACTGAAACTCAACTAGAAACACCATGAGTTCCATTTATCCCCTCACAATAAACAGCTCAAATATATCCTCAATTTTCCTATGTTTACAAGTCAATTTTTACAATGGGAGGTAATCCTACAACATTTTGAAATATATTTTATTCAAAATAAATTGATGGAAGTCATGTATTTGGAAGATTTTCTCACAGAACACCCATCTTCAGAAAAAATGTCAGTCAATAATGATTTTCTAGATTAATATATCTTCTATATCTAAGACGAACCCTAGATAAGGAAAATGTATCTTGACAGAATGTTATGAAGTCAAATAAGGCATATAATGGAGGACCTAAAGCTCAAAAAATAGGGTTGTTATTTGTGTTAATCTCTCAAGATAAGTAAATATTTCCATTTTCATTATTATTTTCAGAATACTATAAAACAATGAGGTAAATATTAGTACCAAGATATAGGTCTAGAACATGAACTTAAAATACCTGTGGTCCACAAAAATGTGAAAGGTGATTCAATTATTGAAATAAAAAAGGATCAACAAGGATTGTGACCTCAGAAATGAAGATCCAATTCTCCTACTTGACTATGTCTGATGGTAAATGGCCTAATTTCCATTAGATCCAACATTGAATCAAGACCCACGATTATATAATGATCAAGATGATGAATTAGAAAATCATAAAATGGACCTAGTAGATCAATATTAGGATAAAATAGTCATTACCATCGTGCACTTCTAAATGGTGTCACCTTTTTCATCTATCATGATAGAAGAGGTCAATGAGGTCAGTATCATCCCCAAAACAGATAGACCCCTGAAATGTTGGATGATACCCATTTTGGACTACCTTCAATATAGTGTTCTCTAATTGGAAAGAGATATAAAATAGAAAACCTGATTAAAAGATACAAAATTAATCGTTATGACATCCCAGATAATTATATTTCTTTTATAAATGAGGCATTGATGCATTCCTCCTCAGATGAATTGATAGGGAAGGGTATGTTTCTTCGATGAAGGGTGTACATGTGGGAGACTATGGTTTCAACCCATTAGGTTTTCTTATCTCTAAAAAAATATGATGTATTGGATACTTTTTGCCTTTAATGATGCATGATTTCATATAATTCACTACGAAATTTCATTACTATCAAGTTCTTGTAAACCTCATTTGCCAACCCCAAGATTTTCTATATACAACCAAATACTCTTGTCTATTTTCTAGATGGGTAATGTATGTGGTAGGGCTGTATCCTCCAGTAATGGAAAATCAATTCAAATATTCCTGAACTGCTACCGACTTCTTTTCTAAATGGGATGTGGAAATATCAATCAAAAAATTGGTACCAAAATCATTTTTAACATCAGGAAATCCAACATCATTACTAGGATTGGTGTCCCTTGTACAATAATAACCCAAAATAGAAACAATTTTCATTTTTTTATGTTATAGAATTTATATGGGGAGTTAAATATCAAATCCCACCATGTCTGCAACAATCATATACATGAAAATGGATAGATAGAGTCCTTAAAAATTACACAATTAAACATACTCCAAAAGATGGTAGATAAAGATAAAAATTATTAGACAAATAATATTTTTTCATGACTTGTGGGACTATTAGAAAACTACCCATAATACAAAATGGGATACCCTGTATTCAAAGGTACACATAACAGAATTATCCTTCCACATTGTATTCTAATTTATATCTCTCCACATTTTCATCTATGATCAGTTATCCAAAGATGATAAATTCAAGAAACAACTATATGAACTAGAGTTATTAGATTAGAAAAGACTACACACCTTACTTCATATAGAGTTCCATTAGAATCTGAAATCATTGGAATTTAAGAAGAATGTTTTCCTTTGTTTATTCCTCTAATGGAAATTGGAACTGGTCATCTAGATTCCAATGATATCTGGGAATAATCCTACAATGCTTGATCTAAAATGATAGGAACATTATTACATACATGATGTAAATTCTAATAGTAGATAATCTATAATTTTATTGAATGGGGAACTCATCATGGACCCTACCAATGTGAGGTTTCTAATGAATTACATTGGGTAAAATTGTGAGATATCTCAAATTAATGAAATTAAATTAGGTACTTGGTATCAGAGGTATGAACTTAAAAAGAGTATCATTTCATCCATGTAGAAAAATGATCAACTGCATGAAACAAGAATCATTTTTATATTAAATTGACTATATAAAACCAAGATTCAAACTCTATGACCTTAAACTAGGAGTATAATTCCAGGTATTACAACTATAAACTATGTGTGAGCCTTATTAGGAATTTTTGTGTGGTAGTGGGACCCCCTTACTCTCCTTCAGAAAAAATGGTTTTTCACTCCATCATACAACACCTTTCTATTAGAGGAAATGATAAATTTTGGTCTATAACTATGCTTTGGTCTATGAAACATTTCCATAAACTACATGAAACATTTTCAAGAATTATGAACTTAAACTATTTATATCCACTATAGTCCGATCTATAAGACATTAAATTACATAGCCTATCATCCTAGTTATAAGACCTTAAACTGTATGACATCATACCTGTCAAACAATGTTAAACCTCATGATTCAAGACCTAGTTTCATGACAAAAAAACTACATAGCATTTCAATTCATGCATGAATGGAACATGATCTTTAGTGATGGTATCCTACCACTCTTTTTCAAGAAAAAATTATGTATTAAATCCTATCATAAAAGGATACGTAGTGACGCATGGATCTTCAATTTCGGGCATTTACACACAAAGAGAACTCCCCATCCCTATGTATAGACCACACCTGCACAGATAGCATTTTTGTTAACTAAAACTGGATTGATTCTCACTCTAATCAAATACATAGTGATGTCAAGATCTTAAATCCAATTCCAGCCCCCAAGAAATAACAAATACCCACATATTTCATTTTTATTTCATTTGTGTGGTGGAAGAAAAAATTTACACTCCTTTTTTATCACATTGAGCATAGATCATATGGGGTTAAGAGTTTTTTAGTAATTTTTACCCACATGATCAAGGATTATCAATCCACATTGGGGTTACTATGGTCCTGGTCACAAGACCTTAAATGGAACACCATATGTCATCATATCATGATACTAAACTGAATGGTTTCCAAGAACTATGTATGGATATATTCCTGCCATTAAACGATATGTAGTGAGGGAGACCTATTTATTCCCAATCCAAGCCACAATATTCCTTTTTTGCATCGAGTCACCTTTTTCATTACATTATGAAATTAATCTTCCTGGTTATCACATAACTCAAAAAATCTTAGTTCCTAATGCACTTCATAAGTCTTGATTCTCATTCCAATGAGATACATAGTGATGCCTAGACCTCATGTCCTAGTACCATCAATGAAGCATAGAAAAATCCCCCCTCTCCTACATAAAAAGATATATCTATTTAGAAGATATTAATTTGGGTTCCCTCATTAATGGGTCCATCAAGGAAATAGAAATGTCCCCTCTTACATATGAGTGATATCTATGTAAGGTAATCTACACATCATAGCCAATTTCAATCAAAATTCCTTATTCATTCATGGGAATATTCCTTCCACATTTCATACTCTTAATCTTGGAAAATTTTAGATCATCATAATCTTTCTCATTCTACCGAAAATATAATTTCTGATACCTGAGTACACCTTTATCTGACTATGAAGTAACATGAACCATTTGAAATTGTGTAAATTTCCATCCAAAATGTCTTTTCTGGTAGATGATTCCACATTTTGACTATACAATAGTACGCCCTAGTTGGATTTTCATAAAGTAACCGAAAAAAGTGTTTTCAACCATTGACAAGCCTCTTCTGTTTTTGTAATCCCTGCCAACAACATTCTAGAACCCTATATTCAACCATGGTAAATGGTTATCCCTTAGATGCTTTTCCTATTTCATTTCTATAAATTTAAGCACATCCAAGATCATAATTTACAATTTCTTCCTTCATTTATAAATTAGGCTATAATATCCTTGGTCGGGTAGGCCTCATATTGCCCATTATTTCCATAATACTATTCTCATAGTCATATAACCTAAAACTACATGCATTCTCTGATAAATTACCATGAAAATTTGAATCACTAATATTTTTATGAAATCTAAAATACCTTAAATTGTAGCCATCATGCCCCGATTTAATAACAGTAAACAACACTGCATAACATCATAGTAATAATACATTAAACTTTACAACAACTTTCTTGTCATAATATATTAAACTATATGGTACATGTCTTGGTCACATGAAATTAAAAAAACATGATGATTGAACCCTTGTTAGATAGGTTAATTCCCACCTAACATTGGTAATTTAATATCATTTTCCAAACTTTATACATGGTAATTTCATATAGGGGTGGTTTCACACTTTATTCCAATACAAATATTGATGATCTCTTTATTCTTAGACACCTTCCCTTAGAAAACCACCAATCATGGTCTTGAGAAACCAGGATCTTCAAAAACATCCCAGATATGGTAATATAATGTTATAATTCTTGAGGATACCTTTTTCTAACTATGTAGAAAGACAACTGAGTTTAATATTCATATGTCAGCTACAAAAAATGTATTTTTTACCAGAGTTATATTCAACCTTGGTAGATACCTCTTCTATCACTATACACCCAAAATGATAGCATCATGTTGGAACCTGCTTCCCAAATATGGTTGGATGTTTTTCCTATTATGTTTTTCTCACATTGTGTTCCTAATTCATAAACCATTAAATCATTAATCAAAGTTACAATTTACATATCTCAATAATTTCATAACATTCTTGGACAAAAAGCCGAGTTTGGTTCATCCTTCCAAAACTCATTACCAAATCAGCATGACATAAAACACCAGTTGCATTTGTCTGAATTTAAAGACATTAAACATCCAATAAAAAGAAACATGGAACTCACATAGTTTAAACCCCTCAAAGGGATCCCTAGGTAAAAGTATATCATTATCTCTCTTGTAATGTACTATGTGTTGATTAGGAAATAATCATGCAATGAAAAGATCATTGGGAAAAAATTATTTTGATGAAATCCCACAATGGGTGGAATAAAAAAAATCCAGGTCTCTTTTGATAATTCATCATTATATCATATTTAGTAAGAAAACTAGGGAAATGAAAAAAATAAAAAATATTCATAGGGTTCTCCATATGAACTAAGGTATAGTCTAACTATGCTCTCTAGGTATATAGACCATGGAAAAAATTAGAGCGCTCCCTCCCCTCTATCTTATCAATTATAAATATTATGATGAAGATAAGAATGTAGGTACATGTTATTGGAAAAAAATAATTTTCATATATGTTCTTAAATCCGAAGGATATTCCACATGATGGAGTATCTTGATATAATTTTATATGTTTTCCTTAACAAAGGCTTTGATATGTTGAACAGTGGATCAAGCATTTTTTATAGCTTGTCGAAACCTAGGTGGTTGTGCTAAATGGACACTTTAGCATGATAATGCTCTTCTTTCTCCACATCTGCAACATCCTCACCTTATGCAAAGACCCTCTTCACAGAATGGTATATTTCAACCATCTACTAATATATAGAATTTACTTCTTCTTGAAGAAGTATCACATGTCAGTATTTCTTGTCTTCATGTTTCTAATTCCCCTCCACCACTAGAGCTTGATTCTGCTCTTCTTAGGATGCAGAAGTACTGATATTTCTCAACTAGCCTGCTAAATGTACATATCCCTACTGAAAATATTTCTCCTCTTCCATTTTTCAAATAATTTTCTTTATATCATGGTGGATTTTCGATTAGTCAAGCCATCAAAACCCTAAGATGGAAAACATAGTTGGAATTAAAATAAGATGTTATGGTTGGTATCTAAGAGGTTCCTCAAAGGTTATCTTCCATTTGTCTCACCTAATTATACAGTGGGTAGTGTGAAGATAATCCTACTTCTCCTAGTTAACTTAAATACACTCTCACAAGGATATATGTACATTGGGATTAGTGAACTCAAAGAGGTACCTTGTTCTACTCCCTCCAAGTCAGTGTCAAATCTTCCTACCAGTGTTGACTAAACTAGAATAAAATCCACCACCCCATTCTTAGCCATTGAATTCAATGAGACTAAAAATCCTATGACACCCCATGTTAACATCATGAGATTAATAGACATGGAAGGCAGTGAAGAAACAAATTTTTTTTAATACCCACTCATTATTGGGACAAATTTTGGCATTAATAACTTCTAAGTACTCATAGCCGTAGTATTCTTGGTAAGAACCTCATGAAAAGGAACATACCCCTCTGTTTTTTGGACACTGGGATCATCGGATATCAAAAATATACCACTTTAAGGTTCTCAATTGTCATTCCCTCGCCAATGGGAGTAGGATTCACTTGGATGCCTTATTCCAGAATTGACATTTCAATGTTCCCTACAAACAAAGTTTTACAACTCATGATTTGATGTGCTATATCAATTTCAAAGTGGTCAATTGTATTTTAAAAATGACTAAAATATAAAACTCACGTCCATATAATAACCTAATGAACTCCCTAAACTCCTCCAAATAGTTAGGATGATTAATGATTTTTATCCTTTACTCAAGATGCATTATTTTATCCTTTATTTCATTATATAATCCCTAAAGTATAATAGAATCCTCGCCAGTAGGGGTATCTGAGATGTAGGGCTCATGAATAAAATTGGTTCCACTGATGATTCTATCTGCCGACATATTGATAGGCACAACATCATTAAAATCCATTTTGTCAGGACCATCATTGATGCCTTCATTGGACCGTCATTTTTCCTTGTTAGACCCTTCTGGAATGATAATGATACCAACACTGACTGTTGCAGGGTCCACCAGTATATACAATGGATTTGAAATATAATGAGGAAGGAAAAGTTATAAATGGAATATGAGACCATATGATGTTTGTCAAATATTAATAGAACTCTATCTTCTATTAGTAATAATGGGGTAACATGCAGGTGAATCTCTTGAAACATCATCTGTCCAGGGGATGGATTCATCTACATTACTCCATGCCTCCTCTTGAATGTCCCCCTCAATCCTTGACGGATCATTACTGGACCCCCTAAGAGGGAAAATTGATGCAGATCCATTGAAATATGGGCATGGTCAATCAAGTACATTTGGTTAGTAATAATAACAAAATGATATCAAAAATAATTATTATGGTGCATACGTCAGGACAACTTCTTTTTCATATTTCAATCCGTCTCTCAATATAGGGAAGATCCCTTATCATTCATCTAAATAATTAGTAATAGAGGTGGTTGTCGAGAAGACCCTCCATCTATATCCTCTCCCATTTTCCTCTAACCTAGGGATAGTTTTAGGGATTTAGGAGACTCATCCAATACTCCAATGGGGGTACCTATGGTTCCATATTATAATGACTTTGGTTCCTTTTATAATTTTTATTCTTTTACTTCTCTATACTATGAGGTAAATCCATAAAAATTAAATGATGGTGGATGAAATACTGAGATATATAAGGGATGATAGAGAGGGACATCACTATGTTTGCTATAGTCCACTAATTCCTCTTCGGTGTGACTATATTGCCCATCATTTTTTCCTCAAACCCATATGTAAGATACTCGTATCGTGGATCGGATCTGATCATAAGTTATGTATATCAAAATTTATAGCTTTTGAACATATTTTCCCACCTCATTAAAATTATTTTCTTTGTGGATAGAAGATGGTTCATGTGTTTTACAAAACTCTAGGATGTGTGTGCTAGCCTAGAGGAATACCCACATGTATTTGATGTCGATAGATATTCCCTACCAATCAAGGATCACCAAGGGTCACATATAATTGGGTATTAATGCAGCTAGCTATGGGGAAATCTAGGTATTTTATTGATTATGAAGCTTCTTCATGGCTTTCTGCTCTCATAGAAGATGAGGCGACTGGATCCCATGTCTCCCCAATGAAATTTTGACAAGAACACCCTAGCCTATAAGATGTTGTTTTTTAAACCCTATCATTCTATGTGGTCCTTTCATGAGATAACCTTGAAGACTTTAGAGATTTTTCAATTCCACGTTCGACATAAAAATTCCTACTATTCTTTCCATGACCATAAGTTTTTATGTATTATCCTTGATTAATTCCTTTTGTCAAATCCCCTTAGTGTATTAATAAATATAATAAATGGAAAACATAGATTCCTTCTTGATCGATGCACCCCGTGGAATCAACATAGTTAATATTTTGGAAACCTAAATGACCATCAGAATCCAAAAATATCGGGCCACCATTAGGTGTTTATAAATCCAATAGTGGACAGGGATAGATACATGACTATTGTAGATGAATGAATTTGTGGGTAAATAAATATTGAGAATATTCCTCGTATATGATCTCACTGTCAATTTGGGATTCCAGTATGTTGTCTCCTAATAAAATCCTACACAACCTTGTGTCATCATCATATTTTACATCATCAATGAAAATCATGGTCAGTGGATCACTATACCATAGAAATATGAGCTCCCCCAATACATTTATAATCCTCTTAACTTTATCACGTGTCATTATTTAAAGTCTCGATACTGGAAATAGCCAGAAAAAATGGAAGAAATCATCCTCTAATGACTTGAAATCCAGTTATCGCAATGTAAGAACTAATGTGTTTTATAATCCACACCCAGAGTAAATAGAATGGACCTAAATTTTTTTTGGGGAATTCCTGGTGTACCCATGTATTAAAAATTGTTATATCTTCATGAAGATATGGGAAAAACCCAATGAGGCTGCATTATACTTGTTTACCTACCATCAAAAATGTCTATGGTCTCACACCACTATTTGATTCATAGACCCAAAAAAGGAAAATTCTTATCCTCATCACAAGGAATCCATCCAAATAGTTCCTCATAGAATCCTCTAGATCAATATTATAACTCCAACATGTATAGTTTCTCTTCTCTTATGTTTTCCATAATCTACTAGGAACGGTCCTATTTTCCATGGTGGGGTATCCCATATGTAATTGGAAAGCGGGACCATTTCCTTCTGTATTAAGTAAAACCATCATCCACGCATAAAGATATATTTCACCACTAGGGAGGGGGTGTTTCTTCTCCACATTCTGATCCTTTTTAAATACCTTTTGGTCTAAAAATAGTGTCTTTTCAACTAAATCCCACATTATCTTTAGTTGGATGAACTCTTCAACCATATCTTTGAGGATAGGGGCTCCATAAATCTTATGGACATCCTACAAGATAATTCCAAATTCACCATGTTTCATATGAAAATTATTTATCTGAGGAAACAATTGGCTATATATTTCAGGAATGATGTACATGTTCTAGTAAACATATGTTTTCACCACCCAAGATGCCTTGTAAATGTTGACATCTTGCAACTCCAACAATTCTGCACAAGATTTTTGCAACAAGAACACACACATCCATTAATTCCTAACTCACCCTCTAGATGGGAAGTCTCAATCTTGGTCTATCTAGGAAGAAGAGATTGTGGGATCATACCAGTAATGTTTCAACTATTAGGTGTTAGGATTCATATCTAGGGTTTAGCAACTATGATGCATGAAATATGAAGTAGGAAATATTCCTACCTTGATGTATTCACCCATAGAGGATATTTTGGTAGTTGGACAATTAATATTATCCGTGAAAAAAGACTTAGTAAATTTACTATGAGCCTATAGGATGAGTGCATCCCCCAATATTCAATGATAATATAGTGAAAGATGGTCACTCCGTAGGTACTAGTGATGATACTGAGTCAAGTGTTTCACCCAGACCAGGAGAGTGGAAGCACGCATTTCAAAACAACCTGGCCCAATATCATTGAGAATATCTGAGACTCGTGCAACAGCTTGTTCGTGAGAAGAAACCTAAAACCTATGAGGATACATCAATATTTTAATTAAATTCAAAATCTTGATTTTATAATTTTTAAATGATTTGGAAAATAAAGGGCCTCACATAAGCCCCTCAAATAGGTTCCTCTCATATAACCATTGACAAGGTGCTTTATATAGGCCCATCGACTAGGTTCCTTCCACAAGCCCATCAATATGGAGCCTCATGTAGGCCCCTTGATAAGGTGATCCCATGTAGAATGGTTTACCATGTGGTTGTACCATATACATGCAGAGTAATCTCTTCAGATGACGTATCAAAATGAAAATTGTGAAGATACTATGTGAAGATATGTACACCAAGAGAAAAGTACATGAATGTTAAAGGAATAAAATAGCCAAAGGGTCACCAGTATTTATAGACACTGATGTCCAATGAATCAAGACTATGAACTAGAACTACACTTCCAACCCCCACTTTTGGCCTATGTCACTAACTTGTATGGGTATTATATGATTATGAACTCCACACACCTTCAAAATCTTTTCCACCCTCTACCTCAGGACAAGACACTCCTCTTCCAACAATATCTAATCCTGGGGGGATTCATTTCACAATCTGTTTTACCACATGGGACAATAATATTATGAATATTTCACAAAGTGCCTAAGGTGAAGAAACCCCAATAAGTATAAAGGAAAACTCACCTAGATTGGTCCACATACACTGGTATGTGCTCCCTAAGGCTTGTAAAGCCCCCCTCCCACCCACAAGGCACTGAAGGTTCATCCACCCCTATTTGAGGGACCAAAAAAGCACACCTACACCTATTACTCCATAGACAAGATCCAATGACTAGGTTTTCATGTTTTTCTCTAAATAGGACCCTATGGATCCACATTTATAGGAATGTAAAAATTTAAGAAGCCTCCAAGCTCATGTCAAGTAGCCACTTCACCCAGGTCGTCAAAAATATTTTAGGTAGTCATCCAAACCCCGAGAGAAGAGGGAATTTATTAGGATAGTGTGATCAAAGATCCACCAAATTTTGAAACACATTATTCTTTTATAAGGACTCCTTTGTCTATGTGGATATGAACTATCTTAAAGGTACTTTTACTTGTCTTGTACCTATGTAAAACCAATACAGGGACACTTGAGGATAGCATTGGTTCCAAGAGAAAATCCTTACCCAAGTGTTGTTTCTATAGTTTTCCATCACCCAAGGCACCTCATGATCTTGCAGACATACCCCTATATGAAACAATTCTAGACCCTCCTAGGTCACCCTACACATGGCACCTTCTTCTCACCAATCTTTGACCTACATGAGTCACCACACAATCCTTATTTCAAACCACCATATTAGGGTGCCACTTCCTTCATATCTCCCATCTAAGGGGGACCAAATTGAATCCTCCCCTAAACCATATGAACTTACATAACCATTGTAAGAGACAGATGATAATGTCTCTAAATTGGATATGTATTTCATCATTCAATGGTGTCACATACTTATCATACTAGAAATCTAGAATCCACAATATGATTACATTTTTCCTTCCCATTATTCATGTATACCTCGACCCAAGGGGTAGTTTTTTAGGATTTCTAAGTCCCAATCTCGAGGGTTAAGATCTCATAAGTCCCATGATTTCAGTTATTCAAGGGACCATAGTTTCTATGTTGGAAGGGAGATGATCATGACATAATACCCCTTTCAGAGTAATTTTCATATCCACCTCTTTTATTTGCGATCGTAACTAGGGAATCCCACATGGAGTAAGCCCGTAGCATTTTTTGAAGTAGGTTTCACTCTTACTCCTCATCGCTTGTATGTTAGAATCTAGATGGGTAGTCTGACATGACTAATGTCATTACCAAGTGGGAGAGGAGGTGGGAACATCACATAACCTTGTTCATCTCCCATATCCCTAGACACATCCACCAATGGGTGAAGGAACATGTAGTTTTCTGGATCTTTTGTTTCCTATTGTTTCTCACATTTGATGATGACTCACATGGTCTTAGAGTTTACCTATGATCCCAACATCCACATTGTAAGATGCATGTATCAGTAGAGAATTTTTTTTATAGGTCTATATATCCCCTTTCTATAGAGTGTTTTAGGCATGGATCCTCAAATCCAAGTGTCAATCCTCTCAACAGGTCATCCATTTAGGTGGAAGAAACAATCATTCTTGGAAATCTCAATGAGTTGATACATTCCTCAAGGCCCAACTCACTAGGGAATCCTCCTAAATGGTTTCAATCAAAAAATCATTCCTTATTTCTCTAAAAGGTCCACATTCCCCAATGATTAAATACTTTAGATTTACTCAATAAGGTGTGGGTCCTCATATCCAAACTATAAAGGCATTGAATCCCAATCAAATGGGATGTGTAAGAAGACTCTCTAAGGTCCAAACCCAAAACCCAAATTCAACCCTACTTCCCTCTAGGACACATTAATAGTAGTTTCATGTCTAATTTTGGTGATTTATTCCCTTATAGGTTCCAAGGGATGCTTAAAAATAATCCCCACACCAAACTTTGACTAGGGACCTTTCTCCTAGATGACATTTGTCTCATGATGTTCAACCACATGGTATTGTCCTCATCATATAACCTTAAAAGGTATGATGTGTCCATTTAAGTGGAATCAAATAATGTGGCCTTTTATTCCTTTTACAAGGATTTGTAGTAAACCCATCATATGGGTCTGACCCCTACATTAAAAAAACTCCCTTCTTCCAGGATGATGATAAATATAGGGACCCTCACCATTCAAATATTAAAATTACATAAAATTTATGGAATAATTAGAAAATTATACAAAAAGATGCCTGATGACCATACTAGTCTAGTTCCTTTGGAAACATGGAAATATAAACACTAATAATCAAGTAATATCTATTATCTTTTACTAGGTTATTCTTGAATAGAATCATTCTTAGACACATCAAAAATAATACATATATTCATAACCAATGGAAGGAAACAAAAAATGGGCGACGTCAAATACTCATTATGTGTAAGGAAGGGAGATATCTAAGAATAACCATGTGTATAATGGTATGAGAACACGATCATGAAAATAAAGGATCTTACCTTTCACATCAATGATTATATACATGAATAATGGAATAAATATTAGTAGTTCATAAGATAGTAATAATAAGAAAATAAATAACATAATCCATTAAATCATAACATATGAATGAAACATAGAATTTTGGTTGACACATAAGCATATATAATTATTTCTATAGTAGTCAAGGAATTGCTTCCGAGACCATATTTATTGACAAAGCCCATTACTAAACTGGATTCAAACCCAATTTCATCTCTAAATTATTAAACTGAGTTCACTCCTCATTCCATCCCAATATTAATTATCCAAATTAATTTCTCATTCCATCCCTGTAATGCTAAAGCGATTTCATTTCTCATTTCATCCATGTCTATATCATGAGATATAAATATTTAAACAATGAATTGGAAGGAGATGTAGGTCCCACCCATATCATAATGAAATGATACATACATATTCCACAAAATCATAAATAATCATATAATAACCAATGAAATTAAATGGGTATCATAAAAATATATTCTTATCATAACCTGTTGAAAAATATAATGGATTCATATTAATTTCATTATAAGCATAACTCGAGAAAAGAAGTAGGATTCAAAAGAATATAACTGGTGAAAGAGAAATGGGTTCTATAAGAATAATTATATAAAAATATAAACAATTAAGGAAATAATATTAATTGATCCTTGGTATTATTTCCTATAAGGTAATGAGTCATATCAAGAGATTTCATCATAGAAGGAAAATAAATTAGAAGGATATTATTAAACATTTACTGAGTAAAATATCCTTTCTTTATTGAAAACACTTTTTAAAACATAAAAGATTTTTAAAACCATTTCCTTTAAAAATAATTTTGAAGCTTATAAAGTAGTTCTGAAATCATTTTGGAAAACATTTTCCTTGAAAACATATAAAATAATCTTGAAAATATTTTGGAAACCAGTTTTCTTGAAAACATATAAAATAATCTTGAAAACATTTTGAAACCAATTTTTCATGAGATCTTGTTAATGTATCTTAAAAATATTCTGAAAAAAATTTTACTTGAAAACATATAAATATATCTTGAATACATTTTGGAAACAATTATCCAAGAAAACATATAAGAGGATCTTGAAAATGATTTGAAAACCATTTCATTGAAAGTAATCTAAAAAACTAATAAATGAGTCTTGAAATAATTTTGAAAATAATTTTACATGAAAAATTATAAAATAGTCTTGAAAATTTTTTGAAAAACCTTTTCCTTGTAAACAAAATAATCATGAAAAATAATTCCCAAAAAACTTATAAGAGGTTCTTGAAAACGTTTTTAAAACCAGATTCCTTGAAAAACATATAAAAGGATATTAAAAACCTTTTAGAACACAATTTCCTTGAAAACATATGAAAGGACCGGGAAAGAGTTTTGAAAACCATTTCTTTAAAAATAATTTTCAAACTTATAAATGAGGCTGGAAATCATTATCAAAACTGTTTTAGTTGAAAACATATAATGTAAGCATTAAAATAGTTTAAAATATTGTCCATGAAAATTCTAAAAGAAGCTTGAAAGAAATTATAAAAACATTTATTTGAAAATACATTTTAAAAAAAATTCTTCCAAATTATCCATGAAATAATAAAAGAATTATTTAAAGAATTGATGGAAGTTAAATCCTTACAAGTCATATTAGGTAAAAATAAAACTCTTTTTAATGGTAAAAAGGTTAAAAAAAATGCCTCATTAGTATAATGATAAGAATATTCCTTTTAAAACATTGGAAAATGATAAAAGTTGTAAAAATGTATTTTAATAATCATAGGATATTGTTATGATATTCTAGGAAACCCTTTTTAGAAAACAATTTTTTTAAAGAACATATATTTCCAACCGAATTGAGGGTAAAGTAAAGCATTCTTGAAAAACTTTCCTAACTATCTTTTGTACCCAAGAGTGTAAAATGGTACAAATATATAAATATATAATCAATAACTTGATAACAAGAAAATTATTTATTGTTCTTGAGAGAAGGATCATAATACTTCTTCAAAAAAGAATAATCAATAAAAATATTGATAATGATATGATATTTTTTCAATAAACTCTTACCACTTAGTTACTTTGGATCGTACTCTCCATGTAAGAAAAGGAAATTACATGAAGCTAAAAATAGTAGGGAAATAATGAGATTTATGAAATTACATGTAAAATGGAATTATATAAACCTCAAAAAAATTAGGCGAATAACAAAACATGGGTCTCAAAGAAGGAAAATTGAGACAAAACATTTTTACATATTTGTTATATTTTGAAAAGTAAACCCCATGAAATAAATATCACAAAATGGATATGTAAATACCCATAAATTTTAGTATAAGAACCATTAGATAAATAAATGTTAAGTATACACACCACACTAAATTAATTGGTGGTTAATAAATCATGTATCTCATGGAAATAAAATGATAGATAAAATCCCCTTACATTGTATCTTAACTCTCTTAATACTCGATCAAAGAACCTCTTAATTGGATAATTCATTTTGGTTTGTGTCAAAATCCATTCATGAAAGACTTTATACCCAAATTGATTATTCAAGGATTGATGGAGGGATGTTTTAATATTAATTTTTCATATATTTTCTAGAACTATATGCTTTTATAGTTGTGAATAAGAGGGAATGTTGGTGGCATTTTATTGGGAAGGAGGATTTGCAATCCTGTAAACATTGGAGGAGGGAATTCGACCAACATTTGTTAGGTTGAAAGTAAATTAAAAAGTGATTAAAATTCAATCCAATGGATTATAGGTTATAAATATGGCTATCCAATAAATTTTATGCAAGGTTATATGTTTTTTTTTTCTTAAGGTTTTCGTTTGGCCCATTGTTAAGCTTAATTTAACATTCATTGATATAATTAAATTTAATCAGTTTCACTATTATTTTTGGTAAAAAAATAATTTTAAATTATTATAAATTATAAATTATTCATATTTAAAATATGGAATCACTTTATTCCAAATTATAATCTTGGAAGTGGCAAAAATTAATTTAAAATTAATCCCATAGTCGTGTCGATAATGATGGGTTTTGAAGTAAAAATACTCAAAAGTATGATATGTTTTTATGTCCAATTTCTATGTAAAAATGGTTATAATGACCTAAATTGGATTAATTAATAAAAATATTATATAAATAGACTTTTAAACCAATTTTATATTCAATTTTAACTTATGAATAAATTAGATGAAAAAAGCTCTTTTGAACTAAAATTTAGAGTTTTTCACTATTCATTGGAATTTTAAACTTCACATAAAAATTCCAAAAATTTACCCTAAACTAATTATTATTTTTATATTTAAAAGATTACGTTTATTTTAACATATTAAATCTATAAAATTGAAAAATATTGGATTTATAATGGATTCTTCATTAAAATGTGATAAAAATTCTTTAATAAAAATATTAGTTTTTAAGCCAAAAAATTGGTTTTTTCTTTTCACATGTCTATAAAATTTGTTGAATGGATATAAAAAATAATTTATTTAATATATAAAATATATATTACATTAATATTAGTAACTAATTAATTTAATTTATTAGGGAAAAATAGCTCTGAGATGATATTAATATTTTCCTTTATATTTAATCAGTTTTCATTTGTAATTAATTGGTATCAAATGAATTCATATTATATTTGATTAAACCAGGTATTTTCAAAAATTAATTTATTTTATTCATAATATAAAATTTTAAGGCTCGTTTATATCTTATTATATTAAATAATAATAATATGGTTTGGTAAACTCGGTCTTGCGTGTTACACAAGCCATCAAGGAATGTTATTGTTGTGTGTAATGCGAACTAACCTCAGTGTTTCATGTAGATAAAGTTGAAATTGATTTTTTGTATAGTGCATGATTAACATGGTGTTTTTTATAATTCAAACTAAACATAGTAATTTGATATAAGATAATATATTTTCGGTGTTGTGTGAAATGTAACATATTAAAAATGATAAATTAATTCAAAAAATAATAATTCAAAAAATATTAGGGTGTTACATTATACCCCTTTAAAATGAATTTCACCCTAAAAATCATCTGGTTTATCATAGGTTTATTCCTTGAATTTTTCATTCATAGAAACCCACATCAAAAAAATGAAAACAAAAACATCCCTTAAAAAGGGAATGTTGGGGCCCTAACGGTTTCTCAAAGTAACATATAATTGGGTTTCCACATAAGAGAATATTGGTTGGGTGTGACGATTGGATATGAAGGAAAAAAATTAATATTTATATGTATTGAATGAGATCATAAATCACAAACAATTTAATGATCATAGAAAATTACATGGCCTCAAAGTCATAAAAATATGATGATTTAAAGGCCATTGGTTCAACAAAATTTATGTTACTTGGGAAACATATTTTTTTAATCACTATATTAATGTTGACAAACTCATTTACTGACAATGAAAAATAGTAAATAAACTTACATGATATATTTATATAAATTAAATTTCATTATTTTTTTGTGCATTAATCTAGTTATAATTCATTCATTACTTCAAGAAATGGATGTCCAAAAAATAACATTTATTCCTGAAGTACTAAAAGACACAAATATATGATATTAGGGCCCATAAAATAATGAAAAATATTACTATTTTTCTCTAAATATTCTTAAAAATAAATATGGTTAATAAATTAATCAGTAAAAATTAAAATTTCATCTGCCGATTCGTCATTAATATTTATTATAAAATATATTACACAAATACCATAATATTGTTTAGGCTATTGGTAGGTCTAAAACTCTTATCTTCCTTTAGTTATGGGTTCGATACCAACAACCGTTCTGGAATTTATTGGTTGTCACCAGAAATACATGATGTCCTTTTCTAAATCCACAATAATATTATTTTCAAAATAAATATGATAGACATCCATGAAGTAAGTTTAATTAGTAAATTGCCTTTTAACCAAGTATTTCAATACAATCTCAATACATAAATAATTCTTCCATATTTTAACATAAACATTTCAAAAATGGTTAACCGTATTCCCCTTTTAAAGATTAAAATCCACGTATTTAGAAACAAATCCATGAAATCAACCTAACATTTATCCCCCAAACATCAAAAAGTACCACTTGTTTGTCACATTCCAATAATTTGAAAACCCTTATCTTAAATTCCCTTGAAACATGGTAATAACCTTAATTACCATAAATCCTTTTTGAAAACATGAATTCTTCCTTATTCATAATTAAATTGGAACTATTCCATAAATACAAAAATGTTGTAAACTTCATTAATGATAGAATAAACACCTATCAATAAGTCCTTACAAAGATCCAAAGTAATCAGTGTCATCCAATTTACTTGTTCATAATAGTATTACCTTATCAGAAAAACCAAATTAATGGTTACCTTCCCATAGAAAAAAATTCAAATTGACCTTAAATCAATTCACCAGTATATTAAAAATATTCAATAAGAATGTGAAAATATTGAGAGAAAAAACATAAGTAGAATAAACCACATATATTTCATCATACATATAACATCATTTTTTAATAAAAATACATAAAAACATTGATTAATTCATCATTAATCCATTAGTAAGTATACCTCATCTTATTACACAATAACCCTTTATTTTCATATTTCTTTTGTAGTAACTTTATCATAATCAATGTATCAATTACTCACACCACCTTTTGGGTTCCCTTTAAGAGATTTCATCTTGGGGAATTGAGTTACATATTGACCATTTACTCCACAATTAAAACACTTAACCTTCGATGATGAATTAGCAGATCCAATATTCTCATAAATTTCATTAACCATACTCTTCATTTTTCCCTTACAGTCACTTTCTTTGTGTCCTTATTTTCCATAGAGAAAACATATTCTTATTCCAATAATACATTCTATTTTTTCATTCATTGCACATTCTTGAAACAATGAAAACTGAATCATCTTTCCTTTGTGGTCTCTATTACCTAAACTCTCAGGGAACTCCTTATTTCTCTACCATATAGAGGCCAAGAGTTGGTTAAGGTACATATTTCTAATCATGTTTAGTGAAAACTTATTAGGCATGATCACAACATCATTTAATCTAGTTATTATCCCATATAAATTCTGAATAGAAAACTATCCATCACATTCAACACTAATACAATTCATTTCGGATCCCACCATTGACTAAATCCAAAAGCATTGTGTGGGAATTACATATCATGGTCGAAAACAACTTTCTTATGTAAATAATGGCTTATGGGATGTTTAAATCTCATATAGTTCATTAATGTATAACACCCATTATCATCCTTGTTTATTCATATCTAACTTATATTTAAATCCTTTATGATGGTTCATGTCATTTTTTCTGAATTCCCAAAGAATATCCCTGGGAGATTCAAACCTAGTGTGTAGCAAGTCCTGTTGTCATGTACTAGATTACCCCAAGTCATTTCAGGAACATATTGTCATATTTTTTACCCGTAGGTTCATCTTTTCTATAGCCACGTCCACTATTAGTATCCTTATAGGGATGTATTTCTAGGAAACAACGCACTCATCATTTTCCAGAGTTATAATAAATTTTCATAAAGATTAACTCATCCTCATAATTATCCATGGTGACAACCCTATACATATCCTTATAAATATACCTTGGAATATCACAAAAGTTTTCACATCCTAGTTTCTAATTTATATGTAAGAATTTTCTATGATACAAACTATAGGAACCCTATCCTTTTAACCATTATCATTACATAACATTTGTATAATACATAAAACATTATACAAATAGATTCCCAAAGATTGTACTAGTCTAGTGCCTTTTGAAACATGGAAACATAAACACTGATACATAAGTGATATAAATTATCTACCACTAGGTTTTTCTTGCATGTCATACTTCTTATCCACATAAGACATATTACATATCTTCATTACCTAGGGAAGGAAACATAAAATGGGGTGACCTACAATGATCTGTAAGGGTAAAAAAGGGAGATATGTAAGAATAATCATTAGCATAAGGGTATGAAAACATGATCGTGAAAATAAAAGATCATACCAAATATATCAAAGATCATATGCACGAATCAAGGAATAAATCATGGTAGTTCATTAGACATGAATCATAAGGAAATAAAGAACATAAACCATTATATCATAACATAGGAATAAACATGGAACTTTTTTAGACACATAAGCATATATAATGATTTCTATATTAGTTAAGGAATTATTAGTGAGACCATATTAGTGGAAAAAGTCCATTACTGAACCATGTTCACACCCTGTTCCAGTATTGTGTTAGTGAATTAATTTCACCATATGTTTCATTCATGTATTATAGAACTGATTGAATTTCTCATCCAAGCCCTGTAATACTGAACAGATTTCATTTCTCATTCAAACCATGTTTGTCTCATAAGATATAAATCTTTACCCAATGCATTGTATGGATATATAAGTCCCACCAATATCATTATTAAATCATACATACATGTACTAAAAAATCATAAACAATCATATCATAACCCATAAAATGAAATGGGTATCAAGAATATGTAATCATATCATAACCGGTGCAAAAATATACACATTTCATAATAATTTCATAATAATAATAACCTGTGAAAAGAAACTTGCTTCTAAAGAATATAACCTGTGAAATAGAAAAATGTTTCATTAGTACCATCCCATCAAAACAAAAACCATTAAAGAAATATTATGAATAACACATTGTTATTGTTCCTATAAGGTCATGAGTAACATAAAGAATGATATCTTAGAATAAAAATATTTTGGAAGGCTATTTTGAGATCATTTCAAGAGTAAAATACCCTTTTTATTTCAAAAAATATCTTTAAAACATAAAACTTCTTGAAAATAATTTCTTTTAAAAATACATTGAAAACATAAAAAGATGGGTTAAAAAAATTTGATAACCATTTTCCTTGAAAACATATAAAAGGATACTGAAACCATTTTGAAAACCATTTTCCATGAAAACATATAAATGGTTCTTCGAAAATTATTTCATTCCAATTTCATTGAAAATACATTGAAAACCTATAATTGAGGCATAATGTAATTTTTAAAATGGTTTCCCTTTAGAACATATAAAATAAGCTTGAAAATATTATGAAAACGTTTTTCCATGAAAACATATAAAAAAATCATGACAGTTTTTTTTAAAATAATTATCCATGAAAACGTATATAATAAGCTTGAAAATATTTTGAAAATCTTATTCCTTGAAATATTGTAAAAGGATATTGAAAACATTTTGAATACCATTTTCCATGAAAAATTATCAAAGAAGCTTGAAAACATGTTGAAAACCATTTTTCTTGAAAAATTATAAAATGTTCATGAAAATTATTTGAAAACATTTTTTTTAAAATACTTTTCAAAATTATAAATGTGGCATGAAGTAATTTTGAAAACCATTTTCCTTGAAAATGTATGAAAGAAACTTGAAAACATTTTGAAAATAATTTTCCTTTAAAGCTAATAAAGGAAACATGAAAACCATTTGAAAACCATTTCTTTGAAAGTCTCTTTGAAAAAAAAATCTTATAAATTAATCTTTAAACATGAAAATAAATCTTTAAATGATTTATGGCACATATATATGTACATCTCATATGAGGTAAAAATAACATTCCTTTTTTCATGGTAAAAATATAGAAAAATTCCTCATTTGAAATGTGAAAAAAAATTCATTTGAAAATATTGGTTAATTAAAAAAAGACAAAAAAACGTCATTCAATAATTATATGATATTAATAGAATTTTTATGCAAACCATTTTTAGAAAACTTAGTATTGAAGTAACACAGATTTCAGACAAAAGAGAGGGTAAATTAGAAATTTTTTAACAACATACTACTAGAAAATAATTCTATCCCCATGCATTTATTCATGCAGTTTAGAAAAACCATGGCTATAGGTGATATATTATTGTCTATACAAACTATTTTGTTATCAATGTTCATATACAATGCACCGATTTCACAATTTTATTGGGGATCCCCTTCCAATGTTTAATATCCAATGGGATACCCCCTGCATGAACCCTCTCCTCTCTTCTTCAACCACCAACTCCTGACCCTCTCCTACACTCTTTGACCTCAACCTTGTAGCCTCTGCCTCCATCTCAACATCATGTCCTTTGCCTCCTTATCCCTCTAGGATCACTCTCCTGTATTGATGTCTCCCTCCCCCCTCATGGCTCCCTCTCCTCTAGGAATGTCCCTTCTTGATCTGCTATTTGGGGTTCCAAAAGGGAGATCCTATCATCAATTTCCATTGATCACATGTAAGGAGATGGTCATCCCCCAATCCTATATTCAAAAATGTGATTAGGATTACAAGGTACTCAAATAAATTATTTTCAATAAGTCTATAAGTTATTTTGTGGTGATCAGTGATCGAGGGAGTTGAGTTTGAAATAGTAGAATGTGACTGAAGATTGAATATTTTAAAATCCAGATTCATTTCATTTGGCAGGTTGTGGATTTATATATTGGAGATTTTTTTTATGATTGAAGATATCATTGTAGTTTTGTGTGAAAAAATATTCTTGAGGAAATTGGATGTCTAGGGTTTTCTAGATTCACTATATCTAGGTTATTGGTGAGTAGCATTGAGTTTTTTCATGAAGGAGTATATGTGTGTAGTAGAGAATGAAGATTTTCTTAGAAGGATAGATTAAAATACAAACCATGTGTGAGAGAAATGGGTTGTGTGAGTTCTAGTTGAACTTGATTAAGAGGTAGATCGATCACAGGTCTGAGAAACATGTTCCAATGACAATATTTTCATTTTGTTATCCATTTTTCATATCCATTTTTATGTTAGTTGTTTTTATACATGGTTGGTCTTATTTTAATTTTTTCATTTCTTCTTCACTTGTTTCATGTTATGGTAGTGGTTTTTGATAATTGACCCATTTTTATTTATATATTTAGTTACAATCATAGAACTGTTCATGCTTATTGTTTGTTTACTTTTGTTTTACTTTTTTAATACATATTTACTCAAAACATAGTTTTAATTTTGTCATCTATTTTATCTACTTTTCATCTACTACTTGTGTCTAGTCCATGTATGTCTACTTTTTACCGACTATTAGTGTGTTCTTTGGTAAACCTACAATGAATCTCACCTATTTTTTTCTAATGCAATATGTCTGATTAAACTTGCTTGAAACAATACTGTCTATTTATTTTTAAGTGATCTACTACCTTGTTTCATCAAAATAAATCATTATTTTTCAAATTTCAGGCTATAAAACCTTTTAGTAAAGAAATATTATGAAAAAACATTGTGTAGTGACTGGATTCTATAGGATTTGATTCCTTTTTTGGGTCAATGTATTATTGAATGAAACAATTTATTATTCTTGAAACTTCTTAGGATACATTAATCATTATCTATGGATTAGTAGTATATTCTTTAGTGAATTGACCTTGGATTATAGTTTATCATTGTATTTAATACGAGACAATGCTTAATCATTAATTCTTGGATTAAGAAATTAATGATTAGAAATTTCAATATAGTTTTGTATGGTTGGTATTAAGTTCATTTTTAGATGATTTATCTTTTGGAATATGATTATTTTGGGACTCCTTAATACCTAAAAATGAATCATAGGCTAGCTAATAGGATAAAAGCACTAATTATTTTCACTTTAGATCCAAATTTTTTCTCTCTACACACCAAACATGATATAATTTCTTGTATTCCCATGTTACATGAGATATTTGACCCCGATAAACACTAATATTATGTTATAGGTTCCATAAGAAAAAAAATGTTGTTCATGAAATCTTAATGACACTTTTTAATACACCATATTTTGGATAAAGATCTGATATGAGATAGAGATACGCATGTCAGAGAAACTTGTTCTAACACCATTGTTTTATCTTTATTCTACACTTTTGTTCTATTTTATATTCATAAATATCATTTTTGGGGTTTAAATGTTTTTATCTTGTTTATTAGTTTTTAATTTGTATCCTTATGTTTTCTTCCACTGCTTTTATAAATTTTTTCCATTTCTTTCATACATTATATGTAGATTTAGATAAATTATTAATTTTTATTTGTAGATTTAAAATTTGGTCATAATACTTTTTTATACTATTATTAATTTTATTTCTTTTAGTTTCCCAATACACATTTTTTCATATTATAGTTTTAATCTTGTCATCTATTTTGTCTAATTTTTGTCTACTACTTTTGTCTAGTCCTTCTCTGTCTGCTTTTCAGGTGCAATTAGGGTATTCCTTGGTAAACATACTATGAATCTCCACATATTTTTGTCCTAAAATCAATAGTCTATTTAAAAATTCTTTAAAATACACTATGTTTTGTTTCTTATGTGAACTGTTACCATGTTACATCAAAATCAATCATTTTTTTTCAATTTTCATGTTGTCGAACCATGATGTACAAAAAATTAATTTGAAAATTTTGAGGAGTGAGTAGATACTTTAGGATGTGATTCATTTTTTGGGTTTAAGTAGAGTTTAGTTTTAGTTTAATAATATTTAATTCATGTAACTTTTTAAGGTTCGTTGGTCATTTGTTTAGATTATTTAAACATAATTTGGTAAATTGCGCTCATTATATTGGCTATCACTAGTTAAAATTAGAGAGTGAGTTTTATCATTGATTCAAGGATTAAAGAATTAATGATAAGAAACATTAATATAATTATAATAAATTGGAATAATTCTATTTTAATATTAAATTTATTTCGAACATGATGATTTTGATACCACTTAAAACATAAAATTTAATCACGTCCATGGTTAGAGTAAGAAAAAATCCTCTTTTGTGCCACTTTTGAAATAAATTTTTCTTATTAAATGTTTAAAAATGATATCTTAGTATAGTTTTTATCTAAATTCTATATATCCTACTATTTCATTTTACCATTTTTGGATGTTTGAGTATGTATAATTCAATTTATTCAGTATGATTTTTTGTAGGTTGGATTTGGTCTAAAATACTCCTAATAATTTTTTTCAATTTTAGGGACACCATGTTATAGGGTGCTTCAATTTTGTTTCCCATTGATAAAATGATTTAATAAGTATTTTTTTCGTTAAAATGTGTTTTATTTATTATGGATCTATTTAAGTGATATTTTTTGTTTCCTCTTCACTTTTCATTTCATTTTAGGTCACTCCAACTGAATTCTAACTCATTTTATGGGATATTCTTGTAGATTATTCTTGAATTTTAGTGCTCTTGAGTCCCATTTGAGGCCACTTCAAGCCACCTTCATCAAGGGTAGTGAGTTATCCATGGGGTTCAGATATTTTCTGTTCTGTTTCAAATCATTGTTTTTTTTATTCATGGGTTCTTGTGTTTTGAGTTTTAGGTGTTCCTGTAGTGTATTTTTGACGTGATGCGATGGTATCGGTTATCCGTTGTCAAAATAAACTTGAAAATGTTTGAATAGTTAGCTATATACATATATAATTTCATATATATATATGTATATATATTCACTCATGTCCATATGAATATATATATTGGGGCTAGGTGTCCTTATGTGTATATATGAAAAATGCATATGTGTGTAAGGTAAATTGGTATATGAAAGTATAAGAATATATGTATGAATCCCCTTGTATATATTTGCACTTGAAAATATGTTCATAAGGGATTGGTTTCCTTATATATATTCAAAATTTCATATGTGTGAAATTGATAATGGGAATATTATAGTTTTCGTCGTCTTAAGAAGAGCGCCTTGATTTTGAGGTTGGTTCCCTTATGCATTGTCCTTTAAATTTAATGAATAATTTATTTCTTTTATTTAAGTCAATGTTTTAGTACTAAATACAGATATATATTTTATGTTATAATTTTCTGAAATAGACTCAAAGAAAAAACCTAACCGATATAAAATTGCGCTACATTGAGTTGTACTAAATTGAATGAATCAAAACATCATATTTGTAAAAAAACAAGAAAAATTTGAATTGTTTTAACCTATAAATTGTGTTAGGTAAACAAGATATATAATAGAAAAACTACTCCGTATTCACTGTTTAATACCTCTAGAATCTTGGATTACAGAAAAGTATATTTATATAAAAATAAGAGGAAGAAGAAGATGGAGGAAGATGAAGAAAAGAATGGGATGTATCAACAACTATGTTAAGTAGTGCTATCTTTCTGAAGGACCAGTTCTAACCTCCCAAGGACCAGTGCTGGTGTTATCCAGTTAGAAAATTAGAAAATTATTTTTATCCCCACATCACATATAGCCCTCTTATTTAATACCCCTGTAAAATAGGAAACATCCCCAAACTATCATTAAGTATAAAAGCACAATGATGAACTTGCCACCAGAAACTAATACCCAACCAATACCATCTTCCCTCTCACTAAAATGATATCCCCAAAACCCCCACATGCCTAACAATGAGTATAACTAAATATTCCAAAATGAGTCTATAATAAATTAAATTACCCTATACCAAACAAATTAATTAAAACTAAGTATATATAGAATAAATCATTACATGTTGTACCAATGTGAATCATACATAATAAATATAATCAAATAATACCACCCTGAATCTTCTTCAATTAGGATTTAATCAAACATAACAAACAAAGATGAATGACAGTAAACCAAACAAATTAATATTAAGAAGTGTAAACCCAAAATGAGTAGAACTAAAAAAATTAGAACCATACAATCCCATAATGGATAGAATAAAACCAAATAAAAATAAAATGAATCATTTTTAGAAATACATTCACAAACTAACCGAACCTTACTGGTAATGTAAATAAGATAAACCAAAATAGATATACAATAATTAAAATCATGAATATATAATTACAATAGAAAAAAATAGATGAAAATAATTTGGAAAAACTAATCTAACTTGAAATAATATGATATTACAAATGATGGATAAAATTGGGCCAAATATAATGAATTCAAACCAATAAGATTGCAACAGACATGAATTAAACTGAACTAAATGAAACTTATATGAAACAAATACAATTGAACTAAATTGATTAGAACCCAAATGAATTTCATTTTCCAGGATAATCTTAACAAAAATAATAAAAATTAAATATAATGAAAATGTCCCAAACAAACTTGTATCAAACAAAACCAACCTAGAATTTCCTACTTGATGATAATTCAATCAAAAAAAATTAATTTCAAAAAACATAAAAGGAACCATACATTAAAAAAACATAAATACAAAACATAATTGAAATGAACATAATAAATTGGATTTGGACTTAAATAAATAACACAAAATTGAAGTGTACGAAGAAAATGTATTGTGAACATGGAAAAATAGAAATAACTAGTATCAACTAAATTAAACTATACATAACATAAATAAGAAAATTTCAACCTATTTAAACAAAACAAAAACATAAATGGAACCATTTCCTCTAGAAATAATGTAATTTTTTTCTCTTTTCATGTAGGAAAATGTTTTGACCCATGGGATGTTGTGGTTCTTATATGTGATTAGTGTCTTTAATAGTCACAAGAGACATGTATGCTCTAGTTTTGTTTTTTATTTTATTTTCTTTATCGCATCAGCCACATAGGCCTTTTACTACTTTCTATGGATGGAGTGTAATCATATTCTATGAAGTGGACCAAAATGGCATAGGAGGTATCTATGTGGTTTTCTTTATAGGGGAGTGAAATTGGGAGAGTAGAGGATTAATTAGGGTGCTTCATTTATTTTCTACCTTTGTATTGTGTTGTTTCTACTTATTTTTTCATCTATGTGGAATTCTGATGTATGGATGAGTCATGCCAAAAAAATTATTTTCTACTGCTATTTTAATTAATTGTTTGTTGTCAAAATCATTCTTGAGTGGTGATTCATTGATGCCGGGGCACTTATGATAGCTTGTAGGAATATCTTATCCACCTTAGTTCATCTTATTATTCCTATATTACAGTATATGTATGAACCATGGGAGGTCCTAGGAAACCTAAAAATTATGGAGGGATTGAGTATGTGTATCAACAAATTGTGAATTCTCGTGATTAAGGTTTTAGGAAATTAGAATTTGTAATGATTTGATATGGGAGACTATGAAATATATATGGATTTGGGAAATGTTATGCGTATAAAATATGTTGAAATGGTAATGCGCTGGGACTGCTAAATGGAAATTCACATTTATAACCAATATGATAATGTAATAGTATAACATGAGATACTATATATTGTTAGAGTGAATTATTATACTCCATCCCAATGAAACTATAAAATTTCTTTGGTTCATAAAATACTCTATCACACGCTAGAAATTATTCATTGAAATTCCCAGAACAACCTTTATTGAAATCCAATAGGTTGTAGTAAAATTTAATTTCAATTATTTCACTTCAAATAACCATTAATAAATTCGAAGAAATTACATGACCATGAATCAACTAGGAATCTCACTCAATTATTCTAGCTGGATGGACTGGTTTAGCAGACTAGCAATGGAGAGAAACTCAAATACAATGATGGGTCATGGATAATAATTTATTACTCATCATCTAGGTTTGTTTAATTCAAGTGTATTGATATATCAGTTTCATTGATGTCAATACTTATTAATTTCCCCCATTTTGATCATGCAGTTGGACTACCACAACAACTTCATTATTTTGAAATAGTGATGTGATTTAAGACATCAATTTGTCATTAATATGTGTTGGATTGTCCCCATGAAACCTCATGTCCTAAATTGACATTCTTGGTTCTTAATATTTTTTAAATGTTGCCTTTAGATCTTGATAGAAATTTAAAATTCCATATATATATAAGTTGTTTAATACCAATTATGATATTAACCATGTATCATGGTTTGTATGTGGTTTTAAATTTTTTTACATGTTAAGAATGGTTGGAAGGCTAGTAATAATTGTGCGGGATAGGTATATTTACCCATGGTTCAATGAACCATGGGTATATTACGTCTGGTGAAATAATTTATAGCAATTGTTTTTTAGACCACGGAAATAGATATATTCCCATGGTTTAACTAAAACAATGGGTAATATGGAAAATTAAGGGGATATACACACAGTTTCTATGAAATTGTGGGTATAGGTCTATACAGACGCCTTGGTAGCCCACATTTCATGAATCCATGGGTTTATTCTATACCCATGGTTTCAAACCATAGGTATGGGTTATATTTCAAATAGTGAAACATTATTAACTATCTTATGTACCAAATAGTGGGGAAAATTGTACCAATATATGAATATATCATGAATAACCAAAGGAGAAGAAATTTCATGAGTGTTCTAGAGATTTGGATCATAATATTTCACCAAATAATCATAATAATTAAAAACTTGGAAAAATAGATGACATTGTTTCAGTACACTCTATCTAATTGGTTACTTTGGATTATACTTTCCATGTACGAAATGAAAATTACATGAAGCTTAAAATATAATCAAAATAAGTGGATTCATGATATAACATGTAAAATCAAATTATATAAACCTCAAAAAGAATTTATGTTCATAAAAAATATGAATCTCAGGGAAGGAAAATGGAGGCAAATCATTATTTCCTATTTCGTAACTTTTGAAACATAAACCCTGTTAAAGAAAGATCATAAAATGGATATGTCCATACGTTATGTATAAGATTCTTTGAGTACATCCATTGGAAGTATACACAATGAAAAAAATGAATTTGTGGTGAATAAATCGTGTATCTCATATTAATAAAAAGTTGTGAAATCCCCTTACCTTGTATCTTGACTCTTGTCATGCTTATTCAAATAACCTCTTAATCGGTAAACTCCTTTTGGTTTGGGAAAATGCTTCCTTAAAATACATTATTCCCAACGTGAGTCTTAAATGAGTAATGGTTGGATTTTGGGAGGTTTATTGGGTAGATCATGGAAAAATCTAAGTGTTTTGAGAGATGTGATGATGATGGAGAGGTGGTGGCCCATTAAAGGGAAAGAGGAGTGGCCCTGTTGTAAATATTTGAAGAGAAAATTCAACCCGTGTTTTATATGTTGAAAGTGGATCCAATAATGATCCAAATATTATAAATTGGAGGATATGGTCCAAATATGGCCATAAAATGGATTTTGGACAAGTGTATTGGTCTTTTTAGGCCTTAAGGTTATGGTTTAGTCTATTGTTAAGCTTAATTTAACCTTAACCGATTTTATTAATTTTAGTCACTTTTACTAAACCTTTTGGTCAAAAAATAATTCAAACATATTATAAATTATAAATTATTCTGATTCCAAATATGTAATAAATTTTTTCAAATTCAAATATCATAATTGGATGAAATTAATTTTAAATTAATCACACAGTCAGGTCAACAATGTGGGTTATTAAAATAAAAAAAATTGAAAGTTTTCTATTTTTTATATCCAATTTTAATATGAAACCGTTTCCACTGACCTGAATTAGATTAATTGAAAAAAATAATATCTAATTTAAATATTAAACTAATTTAAAATTAAATTTTACCTCATAAATAAGTTAGATGAAAAAAATAGTTCTGAACTAAAATTCAATATTTTCACTATTCATTAAAAAATTAGACATCACAAAAAAATAACAAAAAAATTTACCCTAACCTAATTATTATCTTATTATCTATAATATTAAGTTCATTTTGACATTATAAATCCATAAAAGTTCCAAAAAATTATTTATCATGAGTTCTCCATTAAAAGGCAGCAAAAATGCCTTAATAAAAATATTGGGTTTTAAGCATGATATTGGGTTGGTTATTATCTTATGTCCATATAATATATTCAATGAATATCAAAAATATTTTATTTAATATATAGAACATAGAATATATGAATATAAATAATGAATTAATTTAATTTATTAGGGTAAAATAGCTCTAATATCATATTAATATTTCCCTTTATATTCAATCAGTTCTCATTTCTAATTAATTGGTACCCTATGAATTCATATTATATTTTTTTAAAGAAAAATGTTTTAATAAATTGATAAAAACTGTTAATAAGTTCTAATTTAAGGGATATTTTATATCTTATTATATTAAATATTAACATTATTGTCCGGTAAACTCGTTCTTACGTGTTACGCAAGTCCTCAAGGAAAGTCACTACTAAGTATAACTAAAGCTAAACGTAGTGTTCTGTGTAAATAAAGATAATATTTATTTTCTGTATAGTGTACGATAAACATGGTATTGAGTATAACACAATTCAAAAATAGTACCTTAATATAAAATATTATATTTTCACTTTTGTATGAAATGAAAAATATCAAAAAGGATAAATTAAATTGAAAAAATAATTCCAAAAAATCTATGTGTGTAATAATAAACTACAGAACATCCCACTGTATGTATTAAACCCATCATTGTAATAATAAATAATAAATAATTTCTATATACAAGGGTACCATTGATAGAGAACCTTATATTCATAAATATATCCAATTATGAAGAACCTCAGATACATACAGATGATCAAGAGTGACCTAAGACATACTTGAGAGGTTAACAAGAGATTCATTTACACCTCTTAAATCTATAAGACTGTCCAGGAGTATGAAACAATTCACCCCCTCTCAAAGGGTTTGAGGAGCCCAACCTCCCATCCTTGCAACCAAAGTGAGTTCTTACGTATCATTGGAAAAAATTCCTAATGAGTGCCTACCTTTGGGAAGTAGATATATGATTCATCACAGACATGAGATCTATTGGATTTTTTTAATTCTATGAACAATACTTGTTGTAAACCACCAAGAACAGATGTATATATATGTGCCTGAAGAGAAACTTATCCCACCAACAACAAAAAATCACATTCCAACCCCACATGGAATCTCAGTAATTAAGAAATATAGTTTAATATATTTAATTTATAAATAATGTTCCTTATAAAATATCTATATTGGGAAAAGGATATAGATTTAAAAATATTCCCCCAGTTAATCAAATAACTTTTAAAGAAACCACCCCATGTTAAAATAGTATATATATTAAAAATAATCATATACATCCCACAACAATATTTATATTTAATACAAATTTAATGTCCAATGGAAAATTATTACAAAAATGTGATTATATCATGAAATATCTAACACTCCAAAATTAAATTGAGATTGAAAAATAACTCTTACCATTAGGGAAATTTCAAGTCAAATCCCCTTGGATAAAATAATTCAAATTGAAACATAAAATACCCTAATTAATGAAGTATTCGTGATATTATAAGTCAAATGGGAAGTATGTACACCCCATAAAATTGAATTGTTTATTAATAAAAAATATGTCTCATAGTAATTTAAATCGAGATGAAATCCCTTACCACTTGGTAAATTTTATGTCAAATACCATCAAATAAAAAAATTAAAAATTAAAATTAAAATATAATTAATAATGAATTATTCATGATATCGCATGTCAGATAGGAATTATGTACACCATAAAAAAGAAACTCTATTAAAACATTATAATATTTCTCAATGAAATTAAATTTAGACAAAAAACCTTACCTCGCGATTCCTTTTGATTGAATGTGATTTATCCCCATGTATAGTGGGTTTAAACATGTTATTAACTTTTAATATAACTGAATTAAAATTTATAATATCATATATGACGCTTTTACAACATATTATATACTTATATATGTCATACATGTTGTTTGGTAATGAGAATAGATTCACCACACTTCATGAAGGTGGTAGTCCACATGTACACGAATGAAGTTATCATGTTTCATTAAGTTTAAAAGTATGATAATAAAATGATATATTATATTTGTAAAATGATAAATACGTCATTAATAAAATAATTGTGTAATTTATATCACATAAAATCATTATAATTATTCCATATCACCTTCTATGTGAAGAATTAGTTATAGAAAAATTGCATCGCTTCGTGAGGCGGTAGTCTATCGTATACATGAACAGTGTTATCATATCTCCTATGAAATAGAAGATGATAAAATATATATTATATAATGAATATAGAGTTATAATAATGTTTTAAATATCACATATATACTTTATATCCATCATCATACCCTACTGTGATAGGTGTTAATGGAAGAACGAATGACATCAGTTTGTGAGGCGGTAGGCTTCCAAACACATGAATGGTGATTTTGTAACGGATTTTTTAGAAATAGAGATGTTTTAGGTCATTCCATTATTGTAAAAACATTTTTTTATATATAATATACTAATTTTATTATATTATCATGGTTTAACAAAATTTAAGTAGGTGGATAATGAAAAAAAATAAAGACGCTCATTGAAGAACATTACCACTTCCTCTAGTATCCTCCTAGGATTTCACTAAATCCTTAAATGGTCATATTTTGTCCTAAAATAAAAATAATTAGATGTTTTTATGTAATTTGGGAAGTTATTTGGGTACTTATAGTTGAGAAAAATATCTTTATTCATGTGACGAAGTTAGGGGAGTGAGTTCCCTTTTATAATTGAAGAGTGGAATTCTTGTAAATATGCAAAAATATTCAATATTGGTTGGTCTCCCTTACCTAATGTTCCATAAACATAGATAAATAATTTAATTTAGGTTTTTTTGGTCTATAAACTCCTCTAACACATAGAAATATATAAAATTTTATCATTTTATTCCTTAGACATCATGTTTACTTAGTTTTTCTATTTTCATTTTTACCATGGTAACTTGTATACTTTTATTAACCTAGGTAATTTAACTTTTAAAAATTAAATTAATATGATAATATTATATAATTTCTAAATAATAATTACAATAATTAAATTAATGTTATTAAATAAAAACCAGTGCGTTTTAAAAATTAATTTTAATATAGATGCTTGTAGTGTGCAAAACCCTATTTCAACCATAAAAGGGAAATGTGTAAAATTTTATAATGATTTTTTATGAAATATCAAAATTAAATTGATTTCAATAACATAAACTGGATTAATATATATATAATTTATCTAATAATAGTTTTAAAACAATTAATACTATAATTTAACATTATATATTATTTAAGAAAATATGTAGTTTTCATTAAAATCTTGTATTTTTACTATTCATCAATAAATGAAGATTCTCGAAAAAATAAAAAAAATGAATCCAGATATAATGCTGTTATTTTTATTTTGATAATGAATTTTATTTTATTTTTATAAATTCTCTAAAAAATTTCAGATATTAAATTATGTGTTCTAAAAATTATTTAACTTTCTTTTATAACAAATATAGTTTTTAAGAAAACATTTCTTTTTCATTAAAATAATTATTATTTAATTATTAAACAATGGATAAATAATAAAAAAGAGTGAAATATATATTTTTATATGTTAGTTAATCCTACTTATACCCTTCATTCTAATATTTAGGTAATAACTATCATATTAATTATTAATATAAAATATTAATATTAATAATATATTTTTGTTTGGTGAAACTTGGCCTTACGAGTAACACAAGTTTTTCAAATGAACTCATTGATGCATGTAATACAAGACAAACTCTATGTTGTGTATAAAAGAAGATAAAATTTATGTTTACTTTAATGCAAGATAATATCAATGTTGCAAATCTCGAATAATATTTAATAAAATGTTATTCATTTAGCATTCTTAGGTGCCACATTCTTGAAAACTTAAATAAATATCATCCTTTTAATTTAAACATGATATTGATAATTAGTTGTTTGAATACATTTTAAAAATACTACATCCGAAAAGGGATAATAAGACACCCTACTAATAATATAGAAAGGGAAGGTATAATGGTCATTAAAAATAATCAAATAACTAGGATTATATGTAGAATAAATAAGGTGGGAAATGAAAACATAGACATGGAAGAGATAACTAACAACCAAATACTAAAGTATAGAGATAGATAATTTGGTTCTATGGAAGTTAAATATCACAAATCAATAAACCAAGGGTCTGAAAATGGTTGTTGATATCCTCATAAATAATGGTAATAGGATAAAATTTTATTTCTAGATCCTTTTCCTAAATTGGAGGAATTATTTTATGATATTAAAATATAAATAAATATAAATACTTTATATGATTTTAATTTATAATCACAATTTCATCCTTTGGTTTAGCCTTAATAATTTTCATATCCATCGCTTAATATAAGATATTAAAATCCAAAAAATATTTTTTTAACCCGAAATCGCTAAAATTTACATTTAATATATCCTAAAATCCATAAAATAGTGAAAATTGTTTTGGTATGTCACTAAATATTTTCCAAAAATAATATGTTTTTCATGAGTTATCCAATGTGAATAACTTTTCATACTATTAAGTAGTACATTAATCATTAAATACTCACACTGAGTCCAACAAAAACTATTTCACAAATACTTAAATTCATGATCCTTAAAAATAATTATTATCCAAAACATTAAAATAAGGTCACTAAATTTCAAAAATAAACATATAATTAGTCATTCGACAGCATGAATTAGATCTTTATTTCCACATACCAAAATTTTTAATTCCTTAATCATGAATTATCTAGAAGCATTGTAATATCCTGAATTACCATAAAACCTTATAAAAACATTGATGCGTCCATATTCCGTAAATAAAAAAATTGATTATTTGAAGTATTACTCAAATCAAAAAATAGTGTAGACTCTATCAATGATAGTATAAACCACTTTGTCAATAAATTATTAGTTAGTTACAAGGTAGTATGTATCGTCCAATTTACTTTGTTCTTATCAATCATCTCTTTATCCTACCTTCATTATCTCAACTTTAGTAACATATTAAGGGTTATATTTCAATTAATCATGTGCATTCCATGAAGTTAAACTTTCCACTGAGTAATATTTATTTATCATTGGTACCGTTCAACATACGCTTTCAAATCCTCAACAAAACAGTAATATTGTATAATCCTTATATACTTTATAATTTTTATAATAATGATATAATTCATAAAACACGCAAAGGAAAAAAATTCTTGTATCTAAGAACAAGAAAATTAATTATTCCTCTTATTCTGTGTTAATTGAATTAGATTGAACAAAATCCATTAGCTTTTTTCAGTTATATTTTATTCATACACGGTACATTAATTTTAATAGTGTACCATCGCCTTATAGTTCAAGAGTTATACATTGGAAAACATTTTATGACATCTTGTTTCCGTATTTATGTTATTTATCTTCTTCTTTATATTTTTCCTCTTTAAATTGGTGTTTCTTAGTACTCCTGAGGATGGATAAAATTTGTTGGGGAAAATGACGTAATGATCAGGGATGTATGTTTTTTGGAATTAATGGAGTTTGGGTAAAATATGTTAATGGAATGGCATGGATCATCCTAACTATGTATAATTCCTAGGTTTATTTGGGGTTTTCCTGGTAAGAATATAGCATTTCAATTCTATGCTAGGATATTAAACAACGGTTACATGGTATGCAGACATAATTCATGAACATGTTAAATGGAATGAAAGTAACACGCACCGTGTAACTTCTAAATATTATTCATTAACAAAAAGGTGATGGGTTTTTTTCCTATGTGATATTTGTGGATTACATGAAATTTAATGGGTTTCCATATCATATAAATGTTACAAACAAGTATTTTAGGATTCCCCAAAGCTAAAATTTTATTCCATTCATCTATAGATCCTTTGGATATCTACCTAGATGGATTATTCGGTGAATGTGGGAGTATCCTCTAATTAAATATTTATTCATTCGATGTTGTATCAATGATTTGGTTGGATTTAATTTAATTAGGTGGGTAATCCTTTATGATTTTTCATTTCATTAATCACGGTAGTGTAGTTACATTGTGTTATCAGATCTATCGATCCATAGTGATGCTTCATTTTGTTTCTCTCTATATTAGTTGTGTGAACTTGTTCCATGGGACAATTATTATTTGTGTGGTGGAGAAAATATTGTATATTCTTTAGGTATGTGTCATTTCATCTTCTTTTCAAACCATTCTATTGAATTGAATCAATTATATGATATCTTGGTAGTTTAGAGATCCTCTTTCACCATTGTTAGGTTCCTTCCTGTTGGTGGATCCCATTTTGGGGGTGTGCGACCAATATATTGAGGTATTTGGTTCTATATATAGCTTTTGTTGGATAAACTATAAAGATTATATATTTTAAAATTTATTTAAAAGTAAATTTGGAATGAATATTTTGCACGTGAATGAATTTGTGATAAATGGTGACTTTTTCCTTGTTTTTGGTAAATATTAAAAGGTGTATTTTAAATGTATTGAAATTATTTATGAAATGCGTCACATGGGAATACCTAGGTATGTATATAGAATGTTTATCTTAGGAATATAATCCATATTACAATATAGAGGCTTTCTCATGTTTCTTTCCTCTACTCCCTAGGCACATTGTTCTAGGGATATGTTCTTGACATTATTATAGAGTTCACTTTTGGGGTGTTCCACTTCTCATTAGACCAATGTTCCTTGAGATTTTTGTAAATTTGTTAGTTTTGTGGTATAATATGTTTTCTATATTGACATGCTGAGTTCCTTATCATTATATACCTATTACTAGATTTTTATTGTTTTTATTTGATATTAATTATATGGATTTTTATAAATGATAATGGAAATTATTCCTAAAATTGATATACCTATCATTTTTTGGAATTTTTGGAATAAGTGATAATATTTAACATGCGTTTGACAAAATTTATTTACTACTTAGAATGCCCTATATTATTTTAAAACGGGTATACGTGAGTAATTTTTACAGATTCTTATTATGGAGAACCAAGGTGGGAACCTAATGATACTATTGGTTCCCACCCTGTGTACCCCTTCGGTGGTGCATAGAAATTTGTATATATTTTAATACAGGGAAAGGAAAGCAGCCATTGTGAGAATGTGAGATTTCTGGTCAGCTGATTATGAATAGTAGGTAGTGAGATAGTGGCAGTTTTCCCATGTTATCTCATGGAGTAGAAGCTATAGTCTTGTTTTACTCTAATGTTTAGACTTGTACTTAGAGATTGTAGCTAATTTGAGTTGTTTGGTTCTAATTGTTTGTTTTAGTTATGGGATATATATTTCTTTTTTTGTTGTATATTATATATGTGTCTTTGTGTGTGTGTGTTTACCATTTTTTTTTGTATGGTTTGGAGAAATAATTCCTTATGATTGTTGTGTGACACCTATGTTCTACTCACCAGCCCGTGGAGATTGGGAATGTCTTTTGGTTATGTGATGGGTCGGGTCGAGTACCATTTTGAGATGGTATATATGTTTGTTTATTAAATATTTGCATCAATGGTAGTATTCCCTCAAGATTCATTATCTTGGGAAATCTAGGAGACCAAAGATATTATTTTTAGGTTTGAGAGGTATATTATAGTGAGTTATGTGGCAGCCCTTTCCATGATGAGGCTCAAGTTAACATGGGATGTTAGGATGTGTGTCTCCTATTTTGGGTTTTGATGTTAATCTCAATTTTATTATTATTATTTTCTAGTTTGAATTGATGTTTTTCTATAGTCTAATTATTTATTTTATTTTGGTGTGTGGATATATTCCTATGAGTCATGTTCTGTAAATTTTTAGGAGGATATAAAAAATTCTTCCAAATGGAATCCTATGATGAATTAGAACATTATTAAAGCTATCATTTCACTAGTTCATATTGTTGATCAAAATGTACAGTAAGTTCAGAATGCAGTTAATGAGGTACATCTAGGAGTTTTGGTAAACATAGATCTTGAGAGTTAATACATAGGAAGCCACTATCCTATAAGGGTACAAATGAACCTCAAGAGGAAGAGGACTCAATGGACAAGATCAATCATATCTTTAACTTCCTTGATAAACCTAAGAGTATCAAGGTGATGTGTGTTGTGTTATGACTTTATGGTCCCTACAAGAGGTGGTTGGATTCCATGGTATAAGCTAATAAGAATGTGGTCTTAGGCTCAAAGTGTTTTAAGACTCTCTTATTTCAGTAGTTTTTTCTAGATTTGGAGTTTATTGTGAATTCTTAGAAGTTACTATATTTATAACAGTTAGATCATGCAGTGTCAGCATAAACCAATCATTTTTCTGAACTACTCTTTTGGCTTCAAAGGTGGTTAAGAGTGTCTATATGAATTTTCAGAAGTAACTATAGGGTTTGTGAAAAGATATCAGGTCCCATGTATTTATAGAAATTCTCGTTACCTACAAGGAGACCTTATACAAGGATGTTGTGAATGAAATGAATATTGCTAGAAAGTATGTATCTTATTATTATTCTCTTCTACCTTTTGGATTCCTCAGTGGTGCTCTAGGGAAAAATAGAATGTGGAAATATCATTGTAGGAGTACCAATGGTTGTCTTAGTGGTAGGCCTCCTTAGTACCGTTAGTTAAAGATTTCATAGTTCGTATGATTTTCAATCAATGTGGAATGGATGGAAACATATGAAATTATTGTCATATATTGGAAAATATGATTAACATATGTGGCCATTATGGTTATCTACAACACTTTTTCAAATCCATGTCTACTTCTTGATATGGTCAGGGATCATCAAATCCAAATGCTACTATAGTACAGTCATATTATTTAAATATAAAAAGGTATCTATCTATAGTCCATATGAGTGAATCAACTTGAGGTTGTATAATAGTTTCCCGTGGAGGTATACATGAGCTCGGTGACAATTATAGATTCCATATTTGTTTCTCCCTCAGTAGTGATTGCTTTATTTGAAATTTATTCCTCCCACTCATTTTTTCTTAGTCATTTGGTTGATATATTTAACCTTCCAATGTATGTCATGTTTATTGTTATGGATTTCGAAACATCTCTATGGTAGAGGAAGTAGTCATGGTTTTATTGTCATTCATATGCGCTATTGGTTCATTACACTTTTTATTTCCCTCGCAACCACAAGAAGGGTGGACTTTCTCTCCACACATATATAAAAATCTAATTCATTTTAAACATGTAAAAGTGTGTTTCTTTCTACAATTTTCATATGTGGGAAAAATATTCATTCAATTCATCCCATTATCTGCCATTTTCCTAGTCATCCTCTTATTCTCAAGCTTCCCTCTAAATCCACAGTACTAATAGAATTAGTTCTATGTCTTGTTAACACATGATATTATATCCTTATAAGATGATAATGTTTGGAAAACTAGGTCCCGTTTAAATATTTGATTAAATCCCACAATTAAATGATCAATTGTACGCTTTGGATTACATGAATTGTTGTGGTTATTATTCCTTCTGCTAGGTTCCATATCAAAATGACATAATATAATAGATCATCCAAATAATTATTAATAACAATGTCAAATTCAAAAAATGGTGTTAGAGTAAGAATAAATTAAAATTTATGCATTCTTCAACACATATTAATAATCATTATTTTCAATGGGAATATCATTATTTTCAAATCCTTTATAATAGTTTGTAAATAAAATGTGAATGATCGTATGGATATCCACTAGGATAGTCAAACCATGTGGGTATTATTTCCATTTTTCATGAACAAGGTGATGATCGGGTCTAGTCCAATGCATCCTTTTGGAGTTATTACAACTAGGTACCTCATTTCTAGAACCCCTTACAATTTGTTGTATCCAGACATCGATTTATTCTTAGAAAACACTACCTAATCTATACCTTACGAAAACTCTAGTATGTTCTCGTTTAATAATCCTAAAAGTTTTTTTTGTGTTATTTTAAGAAATCTACTTTTTCCTAAACCTAGTTCCCAAGGTTTCAAATAAACATAATTTGATTACAACTTTAATGAACCTGAACCCAATAACCCAAATCCAACATCTTAGTACCTTAAATTGGTATAGAAACAAAGGGTTATATTCTGAAGGATCAAATATTATATTAGTCTTGGTAAACTAGATACATGATTGACCCTTGAATTATAATTGAATACACGAATTACTACATAATATTTTTAGAATAACGGTATTCACTCTAAAATATCCTTATAAATCAATCATAGTACAATTCATGGAATCCTAGGGAAAGGAAACAAAATAAGGGTGAGATAAAATGCTCAGTAAGGGTTTAGTGCAGAATAAGTTATCTAAATAAACTTACTGCATGAACAGATGAGTAATAACCAATATGTAAAGGTAAATAACTCAAAAAAGTAAATAAATAAATAACTTGATCATTATCTAGAAGGAATAAAAATTCACAAATAATTCCATATAAATAATAAAGTCATCATGAAACCTGAAAATGTATTCTTTAAATAATTTAATAATCACAGTGAATATAAATTATGATGGAATGTATAATTTTGTACATATTAACCATCAATATCTTTCCTCAAGGAATACATTTTCAAGATTTATCGTCAAGAAAGATTTAATTTTTGGGTATAAACACTACTAATATAACCAACTGATTCTTCTCATAAGACTGTAGATGCATCAATAGGCTTACATTAACTATTCCCCAACCCATTTACTACACATCAAAATCATTCCTCATATATCAAATTATTTATTTAATTCATAAACAATGTTCCTTATTAAATTTTCTTATTGAGTAAAGGACGTTGATTTATCAATATTTCTCCATATAATCAAATAACTCTCAAAGTAAACACCATGTGTAGAAATGTTATAATATATAGTAAATAATCATATCGATCATAGAAAAATATGTATACTTAATAAAAATATAATTTCCAATGAAAATGATTAAAATTATTGGATTGTTTCAATAGAGAGTTAAAAACACAATAGAAAGTGAGATTGTACCATAACTCTTACCATTTGGTAATTTTAAATTAAAATTTCCATTTATGATATAATTTCAATTTAAACATAAAATACCATGAATAAAAAAAATATTCATGATATTACATGTCAAGGGGGAATTATACAGACCACATAAAAGTTAATTATTGAATAATAACAAAAAAGTCTCAATGGAATGTTAATTGAGATGAAATACCTTGCCACATGGTAAATTTTTAGAAAACCCAATTAGAAGAAATATTTAAAATTGAAACATAAAATGACAATAATAATGATGTATTAATGATATTATATGTTAGTGGGTAGTATATATACCATATAAAATAAAATAAGTTCATAAAATTACAATATGCCGTAATGAAATGAAATTGATACGAAAACTCTTACATCACATTCCATTTTGATTGAACATGATTTAACCTTCTTTAGAGTTGTTTTAAATATTTTATTAACATATAATATAAAAATATTTATATTTATAATATCATATATGATCCTTCTATAAAATCTTATCACTCGTTTGTTAATAATCATTCATTATTTCTATTGTTTCGAGTATTAATTATCCTGGGTTCTCATGCATGTTTCGTCATGAAAGATTCATTTCGTGAATCAGTTAAAAAGATATATCATATACAGAATAATAATAATTATATAATTATCATATTTTAATATAATTTATTCTTTTAACACCAATCATGAATGATTTTTATAAAAATAAAGTGTGTTACGATCATGGAGATGGTATATCATATGTATGCATCAATAACGTTTCCATACTCCAATGATCATTATAAAAAGAATTAGAGTAATATATAATATTTAAATAATAAACATAATAAAATTTATAAAATATTATATAAATATATATCATCCATGTGTTGTGGTGATGAAAAGATAGTCACATCGCTTCGTGAAGGTTGTAGTCCACATGTACAAGAATGACGTTATCATCTTTCATTGAGTCAAAAAGTATGAAAATTGATATATTATCTTCATATAATGACAAATATGTCATTAATATCATAATTATTTAATTTATATCACTTATAATCATTAAATAATTCCTTATAAAATTCCATATAAAGTGTTAGTGAAAGATAAATCACATCGCTTCGTAGGGCAGTAGTCGGTGGTACACAAAGGTGATGATATCATCTCTCCATAGGAATGGAAATTAATAAGGTATATATTTTATAATTACTCTATAGGTAAAATAAAGATTTTGAAACCATATATATACATTATATTCATCATAATACCCAACAATTAAAGGTTTTAATTAAATAATGATCATCATTAGTTAACGAGGCGGTAGTCTTCCATACACAAGAATGATGATTTTGTAACCCATTTGATGGAAATAAAGAGGTTTTAGGTAATTAAATTTTATAAAAACAAACTATTATATGTAATATATCACTATTATTATATCTTTATGGTTTAATGAAAATTTATGGAGGTGTATAAAGAACTAAAATAAAGACCCTCGTTTAAGAACACAACCTATTATTCGGGTATCCTCTGTAAGATTTCACGAAATGCTGAAAAGGATGTATTTATATAATAAATAATGATACTAAGATGAGGTTAATGAATTTTACAAGTAATTTGGGATGTTTTTAGTTTAAAAAATAGATTTACTTGTGTGAATAAGTGGAGGTAGTGAGTGTCATTAAATAAATGAGGAGGAGTGGCATTCATATAAATACCCAAATATATTCACTAATGGGAGGTCTCCCTTACCTCATGTTCCAAGAAAAATAGATAAATATTATATTTTATCATTTATTTGATCTATAAATACCTCTAACACACAAAAATAAATAAAGTTTTATCATGTTATTTATCAGTCTTTAAGTTTACTCAATTTTAATTGTTTAGTTTTCACCATGGTAAATGGTATCTTTTTATCTACCTTATTAATTTATCCTTTAAGACTAAAAGTATAATGAGTTTTGTTATATAATTTATTCCTAATTAATCTAAATATATAATAAAATTTATTTAAAAACCCAATGTGTGTGTAAATTTAATTTTAATACAAATGCATAAAATGAGTAAACATTGTTCTACCCTTAATTGCGGCAATTAATTGCTACTACTTCTACTAATAATTATGGTAAAAATTATGTTGACCTTATTAAAAAATATAAAGAATTATTATTAAAAAAATTATTTATGTTCCAAATTTTATCTCAAATAAGTGGTTTAATTTAACATAAAATTAATCCTACATATGGCAAGAGAAAGCATATTTTTTAAAAAGAAAATGATAAAAAATTTATAATGTGTTTATATTATAATTAAATATTAACATCATCAAATGACCAAAATTGGATTTATGTATATAAAATTTATATAAATTTTCTATAAAACAAATTGATAAATCTAATTTATCATTAAAAATTATTTAATCAAAAATTAGTTTTTAATAAAAAATCTGCATTTTTTACTATTAATTAAAAAATGAAACATCTCGTAAAAATTAAAAAACTCACTAATATCTAATTTTGGTGTCACTCATTAAAAAAATAAGTTTATTTTTAAATATAATGTTTCTAAATGTGTAAAATTTTAATTTTAGTTTATATGGGCTAACCCTGATTAAACCATATTTTAGAAAAAATATATAGTATTTTAGAAAACAGTTACTTTTCTCCCATGTGATTATTAATTTATTACTAATCAATATATAACTAATAAAAATTAGTAAATTATATATTAAAATTAATTAATTAATTCACTCATTTCAATGTCTAGGAAATGTCTATTTTATTAAATAATGATATTGAATATATATTATTGTTTGGTAAAACATGGTCTTATGTGTAATGTAAGTTTTTCAAAGAAACTCGTTGTTGTTTATACCACAAGATAATCTCATTTTTCCATGTAACCCATGATAAACATATTGTTTCATGTAATTTAAGATAAACTCAGTGTTCCATGTCTTATACATTATTGAATAAATTTTTTCCCTTTAGTGTTTCAGAGAGTTATATATATTGTCATAATACATCTAAAATTTTGATTTCTAATATTTCACTAAAAATTATATAAAAATAATATTAGTGTTAAAATTCATTTTTTTATATATCATGTGAATAAATGAGATGTTTTTTAGAGATAATCCATTCCTAAAATCAACATGAAGATAAATTTACAAATAATTTATTCTTTTCACAATTTTAAAATACTGAATTTGATATTGGAATATTTTAATCAAAATTGTTTTATGTTTTCATGTTTTTAGTGGGTGGTTGAAGGAATTCATATGCTGAAATATTTATATTTACCTGAAATATTTCAATTCAGGATACTTTTTTCTTATATAATTACGTATTTTTTTACATGTTTTTTTAATACATTTAATTTTTAAGGGTTTGAATACATAGTAAATGATATTAACTTACAATTTAACTTTTATTTTATAAAAACATTAATGAGGGGTTTTAAATTTATTTCCCAAACAACTTTTAAAACAATTCCCCTTACTACATTTAATTCTATGTTTTAATAGTATATTCCTTTCTATGGATCCTTGATAAATTTTGAAAGTAATTATATTTGAAAGAATAAAATTATACAAAATTAATAAGTTTATTTATTTAATTTACATATAACATCTAATACAATTTTAATTTTATTATTTGAAACCTTATTTTTTGATAACAATAAAATATAGGAGATATTTTTGAAATTATACATTGTTTTGTAATTATCAAAAAGGGAGATAATATTGAAGGAGTCCTTGAAAAAAATTATATATTTTTATTAAATATATTTATATGTTTTATTATTTAAAATTTAATAAAAAATTTAATTATGTATTTAATAAATTATTCTTAATCGTAACCATATCATAATATTTCATTGCATAAAATTTTCTTTAAATTTTGTATCGTGAATTATTTCTAGGATAAAAATGTCATCTTGGACCATAACATATAATTTATACAAGTTTTTTATTTTCCCATATACCCTTTTTCTCCAAATCCATATAGTTATGATGTAATCCATTTGGTAGTTTGGTAACTCATATAGCTATTTTTTACACACATTGTCATTTTTCTAAAATTAATTTCCTTTTGTATTTTAATCATATCATGAGATAAAGAACTCAAAATTGAGTGACTCCTTAATTTTTATAATATAAAAATATTATTTACATTTCATTAGAATAAATTAATTTTTGAATGAATCTATATCATATCATAAATTGCATAATAAGATACTATATGTTTTCAGTCTAATTACTACCATTTTTTGAACTATATTTCTTATATTTTTAATCATAACATAATTAATTTAAGAAATATTAAGGTTATTGTTTATTATTAGAAAATATGGTGAAATTTTATAACTATAAGTCTAATGAATTGAAGATTTGTTGTATCTGAAATAGAGTATGTTATAGGATATAAATGTTTTCATTCAATCTACATTTGTCTCAAAAATTTGGATACATGATACCCTTAAGTGAATCACCTACATAGAATCAGCTATGATGATTATCTTATATGAAATGAATACATATATTTTACTATGTGATGATTTTTTATGTGATTTTTCTCTCTGGTAAGAGAAATGAAAATGTAAAATTCAGTAACATGATTTTCCCTATGTTGTTTATAGAAATTTATACAGGTTTTTCTAATATCTGGAAATTTAATTTGTTCTCTGTATTCCTTCCTATTTTGAATTTCTACATCTTTATTTCTGATATTTTAATTATTATAATAAAATTTTAAATTCATATTCATTTTTATATCCTATGAGAGGTGATATTTATTGTTTTGAAGATGTTTTTATGAAGATTAAATGGTTTTTTTCATAAATAAAATATTCAACTTGAATCCCAAAAAATCATTTTTTATATTTTATTTTTTTATTTAATTTTATCATTTCTAAATTAAAATTTTTTGTTATTAAAATCATTTAAATTTATTTAGTATCTTTAATGTAGTGTTATTATTTTATTAATTTCTCTTTATGGTCAAAACTTGTTTAAATATAATATTTTAGAATTTTCCATTTAAAATTAAAACATTATATTTTAATTGGATCATTCTTTTACCTATTACTATAGAATTATTTTAAAATATTCAATTGATTTATTTGGAAATTTTTTAATACATCTTCATTTTAGTAAATTTTGATCATTAGTTAAGAAATTATTATGTCTCTTTCTCTCTATTTTAGATATTATGGTACTATTTTTTTAATTATCTAACATATCTCGAGTTTCTTAAGTTTATTTTTCTTAATTTTGTTTGGGACTTGCCTATGAATAGTGTGGGAAAGTAACATACTTCTCATGTCCTACCTATTTTATGATAGTTTTCATATTTTCAAATGAAATAGTACTAAGAGTGTGGTGGTGTTAATACATAATGTGATGTAATTTCTCCATGTGCTAAACATTTCTCACTACTACTGGATGATCTATCAAGGGATAAATTAAATCATCAATAACTTATAATTCATTGAAAATATATCTTGATACATTTTAAAAAAAACTAGTAACTCTACTTTATTTTTTTATCTTCTACTTCATCCTGGTATCGTTTTTCAAAAAAACTTCTCCCTATATTTCACATGAACAATATTTTTCTATTCACTTATGAAAAAAATAATTCTTATTCTCTATAATAGAGTTTTTTCTCTTGGATCCTAAGGTCTAGATAATTTTATATGTTACTCTTAATGACTACAGTTCATGTTACAATTTTATTGTGACTACACATTCAAAATTCAGGTGTCCTAGTTATTTTCCACAAGAAAAGGTTTCTTTTAATTAGGTTAATACTCCTGAATAATAATTTTAGTAAATATTATATCTCTAACCATTTATATTGGTATAAGGGTATAATAGGAACCATTTTTAATATACTACTACAAAACAACCTTGGGTTATTTTCATTTCCTTATTTTTTCTGCTATAATTAACCATCTTAATTATCATTAATTATTAATCATTCTCTTTAAAAACAATTAATCTACTCCTTTCACCATCTTCTAGAAAATATTCAATTACCCTATCAAGTCCTAAAAAACTATTTTAATATAGATTTTGACATTGGAAAATGGGGATTAATTATTTCTATATTCCATGATTATATTTTTTTTAAAAATTTCTTTAATTATTTTTTATCAATTAAAATTTTAAATTTATTTTTTTGAGTTGAATTGGTTTTCATAACACTAAATTGTATTTTTTATATATATATAAAAATGAAAATATTCAATTTGACTATGAATAACGGTCATTCGGTCACTTAACTGGCCATATGTGGGAATAATGGCTAGGGACTCATTAGATTCTTCAATCTTTGATACTTTTGAAATCACTTTCACCCTAACTTAAAATATATAATTCTTATGTATTAATGAAAAAAACAAATCAAAATGAAATATTCATATTTAATAAAAGATAATCCTTTCCCTAAAAGTTTAGATATGATAGAAAAATGGACTCAATAATATAAAAAATATACTCTGATACTAATTGATATTCGTAGTAGATCATGTACACATGCAATATAGGGGGTATGAATCATGTGTTGTTAAATTTTTCAAATCAAAAATAAATTTTTCCATTAATCCACTTAACCAACTTTGGTTTTTTAAATCATTTTTAAAGATGATGTATCCTTTTTTAACCTAGAAGAAACCAATATTCATTGAAAATAAATCAGTAAATGTAGAAAATATGTTTTTATAAGGATCAGTCTCAATGTTATCCAACTATGCACTATAACTAGTTATTATCTAGATCTATTGGTTTTTTAACAATAAATATTATTATCAATAATAGTGGATGTTTTTTTCTTTTATCCTAACCCACTCTCTCACAATATTTTATAGGTGATTTTTATTAAATATTATTCATGTGAATAAGGTATTATCCAAATACATTTGTTCAAGACGGCATTACACCAGTTGATCATTATATACATCTATTGAATTATATCACCAAATTTTTTCTAGGGATAACTATAAACCAACTAATATTATCTAGTTCCTAAAACAATAGTGTCTTTTACTTCTAAAAAATAAAATTTACTTCTTATAAATCGATCTTTTCACCTAGTACAACTTCTAGTTCTTAAAAAATATGTTCAATGGACACATTAAACTCAAATAATAATTCCTCAAAATCAATCATGTATGCTCAAGAAAACAAATGATTTTTATATGACTAACACCTCCAACAATGGAACTCCCACATGTCTTTATAATTCTCACATATAAAAGCTGGTTTGTGCCAATTATTATAAAACTCCAAATTATAATAAAAAAATATTCTATAAATTTGATTTAATTTTTATTATATATAAGTGTTTCATATTCATCCAACTTGATAAAATAATGAAAACCAAAATCAATTATTTCATTAATTCAGAATATTAAATTTATAAAATAAAAAAATCTATGAGAATTGAAAACATTACTATGGTAGAATACATTTAAGAGTAAATAAAATTATAAGAATAATAAAATTTGGATCATCTTCATCCCCTAAAATAATCACATCAATGAACAAAACATTAAGAAGAATAAATAAAAATTAGTAATATAATCTACATTTAAAAATATATAACCATTACATAGATTGAGGGTAATAATTAATTAATGAATTAATAGGTATTTATAGGATGTAATATGACCATTAGAATAGTGATATGACTATTGGAATAGAGACCTACCCATTATCAATAGTGACATGGGTGTTATAAATTATTACCTAACAATTGGAATTGTAAATTGACCTCAAAATAGTAAAAATTAGTATATAAAATTTTCCATGAATAATTCAGCAATATATAAATATTTTAATTCCATAAAATATATTTCAATATTGAAAATTTAATGAAATTGGAATTAATTTGTTAATAAACTGTATTTTAATTTATTTCGTTAATATCATAATTTTTATATTAATAATTAAAATTTCCTTTGATAGAAATGTATTCTATTATTTTAAATTTCATTTTCAGAATCATCACGTTGAAATTAGGTCTGGGGGAAATTTTTAGGATTTTCTGATATACAAAATTTTTCAGTGAACATTAAAAAATTTATTGCTTTTGGTATATTGTATGACTTCATAAATTATTTATAGTGATGTGACAACTAATATAACTTAATTAAAGACCATAAATAAGTAATTTTACTAATATTAATTATTTTAATGAATGAAATTTAATTTTCTAACCTATTAAAATATTCTAAAGTCTAATGTTAATATTATGATTTTTAAAAACAATATTTCTAGAAAACAGTTCCCCTGCTGAAAGTAATATAAATTTTTTAATTTAGGTCCCCCAGCACAAATATTACAAAACAACCCTTTTTAATTAAAAAATGATATAAAAACATGGTTAATACAAGGGTTTTTCAAATACCACAACATTGATTTCTGTGGTCATTATTTATAAATTAATAGGCAGTCCTCCAATATTTTCTTTAAATGCATACCTCTCCACATGATTTCATTCAAACCTGATTCATTAAGCAATAACTTCCTATCAATTCCCCTATTAATATATTTTCCATGTATTTTATAAGGCTTCAAGGAAATCATGTCAATATTTTAGAAGCTTTCTCACAGGGTAAGGTATTATCTTCCTCTCCATGTCTATCCAATTACTTAATTTATAGTAGGACATATAATTTAAAATATATAATGTTCTCATGATTTGATAATCATTACATTACTATCCAAATTATATTATTTATATTAGATACATTTATTCTCTCTCGTAAATCTTTTTCAATATACCACATTGAGTAAATGTTATGATGCAAATATATTTATTTTATTTTCCTTACACACGTAATTATATTTTTATCACCAAACACTATTTTTATTCAAGGGTATTCATATAGATGTAATTATAATTATTGCTTTATTTATTTTTATTTATGAAACCAAAATTAACTTCATGTGGTTTAAAAATTATGAAAATATCAAGTATTTAAACAATTCTATACTCAATGGGTTTATATGTAACCAATTCATTATTCACCATGGGTAAATGATAAAATACTTTATCATGATATATAGGGGACAAATTAATTAATACATATGATGGGTGTCACTTAAAAGTACCCTAATTCATTGGTTAAATAATTATTCTCTACAAATTATTTGATTTTGAAACCTTAGTGAATAATATTGGTAATATGTTTTACAAAACCTTATTATTAAACCTTCATCATATTCTTTTGAATGTGTCATTTTAATGTTGTAGAAACATTTCCATGTTATGTAACATATACCTATGACTATAATTTAATATTATACCTCATTTTTTAATAATTATAGCTCAGGTTCCAATTCCATTATTTAACCCTTACTGGGCTTTATGCTCACTATTTAATATTGATTTACGTACCTAGTAAATCACTTATAATGAGGTATACTTTATGGAATAATAAAGGATTATTTCAAGAGTACTAATTAATGGTTAAATTTATTATTTCCTTATTTAATTCATGTATTTTTCACGAATTTTCAATGACAATAACCCCCCAAAAGGCCCTTCTATGTTATTAATGAAATATTTTGTTAAGCAATTATGATAAAAATCATTTATTAAAAAGGAGGGTCACCATGGTTTCTATTGAAGGAAATGACTATTTATTTATTGAAATTAGGACAACAAAACATTTTTAATAACCTTATGGATAACTCTAAAAGTAGTAAATAACACTAAAATTGTGTTGAATTATAATAGGAGTGGTTCTTATGTAATGAAATCCATGTATTAATGCTATAAGTGGATGTGGGTCTAGTACAGTTCTTATTAGGGATAATAAACCTAAATAGGTTTTATTGGGTATTATATCAATGATCACCTAGTTTGTGATAAATATACTTTACTTTACATGTTTTTGACAGTATTTAGGGATATTATTTGGTTAATCACAATATTATTACATACCATTATGAAGGATATATAGATAATGATACCATTTTTTTAAAGTGGATCTTTATGGAAGCATGTTGTTAGAAATATTTAGGGTTAATATTTCATATATAATTTTTTTATAAGATTTAAAATTGTAAAAACTTTCTCACTTACATTTTCTTCTCTGATAATAATTGAATTAAATTGTCAGGCTTGGGTAAATAATAGACGTATGGAAAGTGAAATTGAAATATTATTAATATGTTTGAAACCTGAACTAAAAACTTCATGGTGATGATGAATCTATTAAATCATATTAAGAATAATAAACCATTCCATATAGAGTATCTTTCATCTCTAAGGAAAGAACATTGAAAAATTGAATCCTCCATGCATCAAAAACCATAGGTTTTTAGTGGAACCTATGATCCACTTATTAGAAAACAATAGATCAAAAATATAGAAAGATATTTTCTAAACCCCATTGTTTTGAGTAATGGAAATTTACACTGGGAGAGTTTTATTAGTGGTAGACACGTATCAAGAACAGAAATCCAAAGGTTAAAGTAAAATCTATATAGTACGAAAATATTAAAAGGGGTTTTCTAAATAGTACTTTCCTCACACCCTTTGAACTAGATTGGAGATTGAATTAATTAGAAGAATAAAAAAGGAAAATTAATTAGTGGGTAATTATGACATGAAAATTAAAAGTATTTCATGATATACATCGATATTTTTAAATGAATATAATGGAAGGATCAATCAATTATTTAAGAAGCTAAGAACTCATCTATATAAGGTTATTGAAATCCAAAACATTGAAAACTATAAGGATATAGCATGATGGGACCTAAAAGATAAAATAGAGTTTGTAGATACACAATTTTCTCAAATATATAATTATAACAAGAGGAGGATAAATCTAATTTTTAAAAAGATTTTAGAGCATTGAAAACATTGAAAGAAACAACAGCCACCCATGTGGAACAATTTTGGGAAGAATAATTCCTGGAATTCTTTTCAATGAAGTGGAAAGTGATATAATTATGTAAGATATGACCATATAAAATCATAATTTCATGGATATGTAAATTCACAATAAGAAATTCTAAAAAAGGATGATGGTATAAATATAACATATTGTGAAATTATTCTATGTGGGAGTCATTTACATTTTACTAATTAATGTCAAAAATGAATAAAATGGAGGGAAATGACCTTGAAACCCAGCATATATATAGGGATAATTCTTTTTTTTATTCAAATACAATGGATAGGTCTAAGGATCCATGTTATTTTGTTGTGAGTACCGTCATCATACACACAAAGTCATCCGGTATGTTTTTTTTATTCTGGTTCTATGTAATATTTCATTCAATTCAAGGTTACAAAGTAAATCATGTTCAACCCAAAACAAATAGTGGTAGAGTTATAAAATAAAAATTATAGAAAAACTACTCACTAATCAATTATATAGAGCGATTCCCCTATTACTATGCGGAGTAAAATCTCCACAAAAAACTAGTGTACATTCCAATTGTATTATTAAACATAAAACATGGGATGGACTACTTATTCAATTATCATTCCATGATAAACTATTTATGAAAGGAAATAAAGTTTCCATTAGCATACAACATGTAATCATATTGAAATAAGAAATATTAAAGACATTTAACCTCTAATAACCACATAATATTTGTTTATTTATAAAAATATTAATGAATAATAATAATAAAAAAGTGTAAGCATAAATATAGGAGATCTACCCCATGATCATGAATGTATTGATGTATTTCTTTAATATTTACCTAGACCTCCCCAATAGAGATATGAAGAATTATCAATTGAAGTAATACATTGATTTAAGACAATATAGAAAACCCCATATAAAATCGAATATGTGGAGTTAATTGAATAAAATAAGTAACATTAAGAAATTTTTTAGAATGGTTTTTTACTAAATATATCTCTTTGTGGAGAACCTTATATCTCAATAAAAAAGAATCATGGATAAATATGTATCTACATTGATTATAGATAAATTAATGGGATCATAGTGAAGAAAAAATACCCACTTCTAAGGAATTATTATTTATTCAACCAGCATTGTGGGGAACTATACCTCTCAAAGACTAATCTCTGAGTAGGGTATTATTAGAAAATATTAATGAAATAAGATATCTCATAGGATTATTTCCAAACAAGATATAGACATTATTAGTTTGTTGTTAAAATCTTTTTCTTAATTAATTATCATTACATATTTATTTATTTAATACATATATTCCTTAGGGAATACCTTGATAACTTTTTTAGTCTTTATTAATGATATTATTATAAATTCCAAAATTCGCTGGGAGAATGAGTACCATTTATGGGTTATATTACAAACAATATGGAAATTGATTATTTTTTGTGCATTCATAAAATCTGATTTCTAGTTAAAAAATTCACTTTCTTGGGACACATCTTGCAAAGGGATCCATAAAAAATTTAATAGAAGAGTGTACATGTCTTACAATAGTAATAGATATTATTAGTTTACTTGGTTTATCACGAAACAGTATGAATTTTTTGAAAAGTATTTCTTGTATTTCTAGTCCACTAACCAAGTAAACTCGAAAAAGGGTTGTTTTTTTCTAGACAAATAAGGGTGGAGAAATTTTTTCTGATATAAATAAGAGTTTTGTTTGTGAACCTGTGATAACATTACCCTTTAATGGTAAAGTATTTTTCATTTACAGTTTTTCATACTTATTGGTACTTGGCTGTATACACATTAAAAATGGAAATTTATTTTATATCCATGGTTATATAAAAATATTTTTGTATAGAATCATCTAATCCATTATTTGTATTTATCTAAAGTTATAATTACATTAAATATATATAAAGATACTCTATTTAAAGGGAGATGTGATATATACACCATGTAACACCTCGGCCCTAGAATATTGGCTTGAGGAGGTAGTGAGGGTTACATGGCCTTAAGCATTGTTCTCTAGGCACCAAAGGTTAGAAATAAATGTCGAGGGATTTAAGAAACAGTGGGGAATGATTTTACCGTAAGAAGATAACCCCACTCAACCAACCAACAACTAAATATGCATGCACTTTCCACCCAACCATATGATACTAACAATCCATCACAAACCCCAAAACCATTCAACTAGACATGTCCAAAAGACATTAGAGCAGAAAGAGGAAACTAAACAACAAAACACCATGTGCCATGACCCCACCATAGCTTCACACCAAGCTACATGCTTCAAGATCCACCAAAAAATCATGATGCACCACTAAAAGAGGGTAACACCTTACCTTTTCCCATGTCAGGATACACGACATCTGTAAAGACACAAAAGTGCCAAAGCAGGGGGTGAGTACAACTACTCAGTAGAATTTCATCAACTGACTTCCCTACACACACCACTAGAATAAAACCGATAGCACATTTATATAAAACATTTTATATAAAGAAAAACCAACCTACCAATTATTTATAATACAAACATGCCATAATCCAAACATTCCACACAAGGAATCCAAATCAACCATTCCACACAAGGAATCCAATTCTACCATTTCACATTTTCATAAAAAATTCCATTTATTCAAAGCAACCCATTACAAATAAATCATAATAGTGGGACTTCTGCCCATCCTTTTCCCCCCATTTTCAACTAGCGGTACTTCCCGAATACAACCCATACCAAAACGGTGGGACTTCCACCCATTATCCATCACCTTTTATAGTGATACTTCCTTCTAAAATCCACACAACCAACACAGGACATAATTCTCTAAAAAGAAAAAAGAACAATGCACTAATGCCACTAAATAAGCACACAATCATTCCCAACAACTTCCAATCCACTTCAATAAATCTCCCATTTATTGAAACCACCATTAAAACATTTTTCATGTAAAAACCCCAATTCAATAAACAACCACTTTATTGAAAACTAATTTCATCAACAATTTTCACAAATCAACCCAAGAAACCAATTTTAGAATCTCTATTTTAAAATCCACAATAATATCATTTCAACACAACACCCCATTTTCCCAAAAAATCCCCAAAACATCACCAAAGAGATTTCTAACCAATTTCGGACATCAAAACACAATTAATTTTAATCCAAAAAAAATTAATTGTAACCAAAACCATTATTTCTAACCATGTTGAGTCAAGAGAGAAGCCACCTACCTTTTAGGGTTTGGCAAAATCGATCCTTCGCCCCAACACACTCAAAACCAGGTGAACACCTCTTCAAAACCACCTCAAAATCCCTTCCTTAACATCAAAAAATTCACCATTTAACACACAAATTCAACACAACACTAGATGAACATTCAACCCTTATAGATCTAGGAAAATAATAGAGAGAGAGAGAGAGAGAGCTAACCCTAAGCAAAACATCAATGAACCAAAAGAGAGACTTACCCGAGGAGAACCTCCTTCGATCCACCAAGATACCCCTTTGAATCGATTCCCAAATTAGTGGGAGAGCACCTTCAACCTCTGGGAACCCAAAATCATGAGTGATTCTCGAGTGGGAGGAAGTTTGGAATGAATTGAGGAAACCCTAAGGGAGCCCGAATTGAAAAACTCCATCTTTAAGTGGTCGCACGGTTAGTCCACACAGTTTGGAAAACTGTGCTTTAACGGTGCGCAAGCCATTCTCTCGGGAGCAAGGGTATGCACGGTAGCCTCGCATGGATTGGAAAACCATGCGCAGGCTGTGCGAAGCCTACTACCTCCCCCTGCACGGTTTCCTGGAGAACCCTCACACTTTCCCCAAACCGTGCTCAAATTGTGCTCCCTAAGAAAATTCCCCAAACATATTCAAAACCATTCCAAACTCTCCCAACCTCTTCTCAACTCATCCCATGCACGTTAAACACATAAACAAACATAAAAAAGGTTACATACCACAAAATGTAGGTACTACATTCTCCCCACCATTGAAAATTATATCCTCAGAAAGTAGTGAACCCATCCTTTGCCGAAAGAGCTTGGGCCATTTCTCGACCATCTCTTTCTCCCTCTCCCAAGTGTCCACTTGGATCTAGCCATGCTGTCACAAAACCCAAACCAGACTGATGCTTTTACCCCACATTAATTTCTCTTTCCTATCCACAACCTGCACTGACACGTTCCCCAATGAAGCATATGCCTCTAGCTCAACATGATCCCATCGAATAACATGGCCCAGATCTGGTTGATACCTTTTCAACTTCAAAACATGAAACACATTGTGCATCGCACTAAACCTATGTGGAAAAGGAAAATAATAAGACACCTCACCAACCCGCTCAGGAATCAAAAAATTTCCACTATACCTCAGAGATAACATTCCCTGCTTCCCAAACCGACGATGTCCCAACCTAGGGGAGATCCACAGAAAAACATGATCACTCACCTTGAATGACAATGGTCATCGATGATGATCTGCATACGATTTCTGATGACTCTAAGCCATCTCCATTCTCTTCATGATTAACCTGATCTTCTCCGTAGCCTCCTGGACAGGGCTCGGTCCAACCATCAAGGACTTACCCATTTCCACCCAGCATAGTGGAGAACGACATGGCCTCCCATACAATGCATCAAATGGAGCCATATGTATGGATGTCTGATAACTGTTATTTCACAAGAACATAAACCAAGGACAAGTGCTCCTCCCACGAGCCACCAAAATCCATGATACAAGCCTACAACATATCCTCCAAAGTCTGTATTATCCTATTAGATTTACCATCCGTCTGAGGGTGATACGTTGTGCTCATAGTCAACTGTGTCCCAAGGTCTTGCTACAAGGATTTCCAGAAAAAAGATGTGAACCTAGGATCTCTATCAGATACGATCGATACAAGAACTCTATGACTCTTTACCACCCCTCGGATATAGATTTTGGACAGATCCTCCACCATATGAGATTCACAAATTGGAATGAAATGTGCGGAATTTGTTTGCTGATCCAGTGTCACCCAAATAGAATTGTTGTTTCTTACCATTCTAGGGATACCTATGACAAAATCCATCACTGTTTTCTCCCACTTCGAAACAGGGATTGGTAAAGATTGAAATATCCCTGATGGCCTCTGATGCTCTGCCTTGACCTGTTAGCCAGACAAGCATCTAAAAAACTCAACCAATCTTATTTTCCTACAGTACCACCAGAACTGCACTTTCAATGCTTTATAGGTTTTCTAAATTCCAAGATGAACAGGCCATCTAGAATGATGATATGCCCTGAGAAGATCCTCCTGAGACGAAACTAGTACAAACATATAATTCTGAAAACACAAAACTGAATCTCCATTCAGTTTTCAACCCTCAATAGTCTCCCCAACATTAAGTTTCTACCTCATGGTCACACACTCAGAATCAAATATTTGTGCCTCTTTAACCAGGTCAACCAAGTCAGGAATCAACAAAACCAAAAAGAAGACCACTCTATTGCCCTGGTCCTTATATTCCAACCACATGTCAGTTATAACCGACATCAACTACCACTGGTCCAATTCCTGTTTCACCACCTGATCATATGATTTTCTACTTAATGCATCTGCCACCAAACATCCCTTACCCATTTTCTACATCATGTCAAAATAAAAAATCTAGATATATTCCATCCATCTCCTTTACCTGAAGTTCAAATCCTATTGTTATAAAATGTGTTTCAAGCTCTTATGATCTGCTTATAGCATGAATTTCTCACCAAAGAGATAATGATGCCACACTTACAACGAATGGACCACTGCTGGAAATTCCAAATAATGAGATGGGTAGTTATTCTCATGCACCATCAATTATCGTGATCCATATGCAACCACATAATTCCCTTGCTTGATAACACAACCCAACCCTGATCCTGATGCATCTCAATACACCACATGCCCTTTTCGTAGTTCTGGAAAAACCAAGACCGGTGCTGATGTAAGGTGACCCTTTAGCTCTTCAAAACACTGCTGACACTGTTCATTCCACTGGAATAGAACATTCTTCCCTGTCAAAGCTGTCATCGATAAAGCCAAACTTGAAAAATCATGAACAAAACGCCGATAATACCAAGATAGACCAAGGAAACTTTGTACCCAAAACACATTCTTTGGTGGTGTCCATGATATAACAGCCTCTATCTTTTCTAAATCCACTAAAACACCACTTTCAGAAATCACATGGCCTAGAAAAGAGACTTCCTGTTTTGAAAAGTCACACATTGACAATTTGGAATACAACCGATGATCCCTAAAGATCCCCAGCACTGTCATCATGTGTTTCTCATGCTCCACCCTTGTCATTGAATACACCAGAATAAAATCTACAAACACCACCACAAATGAATCTAGATATCTCTGAAATATCTAATTAATCAATTCTAGGAACATTGTTGGCCCATTCGTTAGACCAAAGGGCATAACCACATATTCCTAATGGCCATATCTACTTATGAAAGTTGTTTTAGGAATATCATCCATCCTCACGCGCAATTGATGATATCTTGACCTCAGGTGGATCTTAGAGAACCAATGGGCTCCCTTCAACAGGTTGAACAAATCATCAATTCGTGGACGTGGATATTTGTTCTTTATCATAACTTGGTTAAGTCTATGATAATCAACATAGAGCCTCAAAGTTCCATCCTCCCTTTTCACAAACAACACTGCTGCTACCCACAGAGACATGCTAGGCTGGATAAACCCTTGGTTTTATAACTCTTCTAACTGTACTTTCAATTCCCGCAATTTAGTTGGTCCCATCTGATAAGACAAAATTGAGATAGGACTGGTCTCCAAAAGGAGATCGATCTTAAACTCCACTTTTCTTATGGGAGGTAACCCAGAGAATTCTTTGGGAAAAACATTGATGAACTGATCCACCACTGCTGGAAGAACACTCTGTTCAACACCCTCTTCCGATTCCAACGACAACACCGCCAACTGATACGATAACGTGCCCACTGCTTGTGCCAACATACCCATTTCACCCCTCCTTTCATGTCTCTCTACTATAAAGATATTTCTAACGCCATCTTGTGTCGTAAAATACATTGTTCATGCACTAATGTCGATGTGGGCCTTAAACGCCACCAGCCAATCCATTCCCAGGATTACATCATACCCATCCATCTCAAGCACTGAGAAATTCCATATTATCTCAACCTCTCCCACAACGATACAACATGCTCTACACAAGAAGGCTTGACGCTCTATTACACCCTGAGGAGTTTGATGTTTCAAAACTAAAGGCATCATTTCTACCCTTAAACCCAGCAAATCAACCAAATGTGTAGCAATAAAAGAGTTTGAAACACCCATATCAAACAGAACTTGCATCAAGGAAGAATTTAAAATAATATTGCATCACACCATGGATGTCCCCGACAGATCATCCACCACAACCTTCTTGGATCCAAACAATGCCTTGGTTTCCACACTATGATCTTTATTGACCTAATAAGGAGTTGTGGTGTTCCAAGAATCACCATGAATGACATTTCTCTGCTGAAATGGGGTATGATTCTATCCTCGTATCGTCGAAGCATATGACATTTGTGATCCCTAAGGATTTCATGTGCACCCACCCTTAGAGTATTCCTAAAATAGTGCTGAAGATTTCCCATCTTCTTGCAATTGTGACATGCTAGAGGTTGTTCCATATAGTCCCACATTAAGTGTGATGTAGAGCCACAATGAAAACATTTGTTTTGCTCTGGGGATTTAGAGGAAGATTTATCGATCCTGCCATCAGATTATGTGTCATACTCCCGCCCTGGGAATAACTGTCCCTCCTCTGCTTGAACCCAGCGTTATAGTTCCCACTATTCCCCATGGTCACCTCCATGATTCCTCCGCCCGGAGCTCCCAACAAGTCCCACTCGACCACTGATGCCCAATTCACCATCTTTGTGTAATCACCGATACACAGCACTACTATTTTTGAATGGATCTCTTTCCTTAACCCCACTTAGAAGATCCTTGCCTTCAAAAACATGCTACCCACCACCTTAGTGAAAACATCACTAGGCTCATAAACTTATCTGCATACTCCATCATAGACATATTCTCTTGCTTCTGACTGAAGAATTCTATTGTGCACTGAATTTTGAATGTATGTGGGTTGAATTGTTTATTAAACAATTCCTCAAAGCCTTACCACATCATACCCTAGTCTGTTCCTACATGGACTACTAACTCACACCACTGAAGAGAGAGATACATTAGCTTATACATTGCTAGATTTACTTTCAACTCTACTAGAATCCTTAAGAATTTGAAAATTCTATTCATTCTAGACTGCCACACCTCTGCCCTTTCCGAGTCTGAATCACCCCTAAAGAAGGGTGGATCCTGATTTTAAAACTGAGCTGTACAATCAACATGATTTGGCTCTTCTAATCTATTCACACTTCCCACAGCTTGGAAAGGTTGCACAATGCTCTGCAATAAATGCTGGTTCACATGGGTCTCAGGTGCAACCATGTTCTCATCGACCACTTCCGGTTGGTCTCTACGACGCCAACCTGATGCCATTTCTATAAACAGAAAACAAATAACCATGAGTCTAACTTCTGTAGACATCAATAATTCCCAATTCAAATAGCATTACATGACACTATCACAATGAGGCTTTCCACATTTCAACATTTTACATGCTTCACCATTTTAGAAAATCAAACCATTTTCAAAATACCAAATTCATTCACATTACAATTTCACACATCTGAAACCCCATTTCTCAATTCAACCCATAAATCATTATTCCCAATGAAATATGCATCTGATAGGGATGTCATTTCTACCATATATTCCATGCACATCTCATTGGTTATACCCATGACAATGAGATTTCCAATGCCTATAAATGTCTCCAAAACACTTAGGTACCCAACTCCTTGGTAACTTGAAGTTAAGCATTAAAGGTTTAGTTACGTCCTTTTATGAAATACATTCCATGTTTCGACATTCATACGCCTTGCCACCATCCCGACTCAAGGAATATACAACACTGAATTTCATCTCCAAATCCGAGAATCAACTCCAAAGGACCGAACAAGATGATACCACTTGTGACACCCCACCCCTACCTCATTGTCTTGAAGAGGCGATGAGGGTTAGTTGGCCTTAAGTGACGTTCCCAAGGCACTAAAGGCTGGAAATAAATTCTGATGGTTTCAAGGAATAGTGTGGAATGATTTTCCCTTAAGAAGATAACCCAAATCAACCAACCAGCAACTAAAGATGCATGCACTTTCAACCCAACCATATGATACTAACAATCCATCACAAACCCCAAAACCATTCAACTAAACATGTCCACAAAACATTAGAGTACAAAGTGGAAACTAAACAACAAAACACCACAAGCCATGAGACCACCACAACTCCACACCATGCTCAAAGCTCCACCAAAACATCACGATGCACCACTAAAGGAGGGTGATGCCTTAACTTTTCCCACATCACGGTACACGACATCTGCAAAGACACCAAAGTGCCAAAGCAGGGGGTGAGTTCAACTACTCAGTAGGATTTCCCCAACTGACTTCCTTAGACACTCCACTAGGATAAAACCATTCTCACAATTATATAAAACATTTTATATAAAGAAAAACCAAGCTACCAATTGTTTATAATCTAAACATGCCATAAGAAAAACATGCCACACAAGTAAGACAAATCAACCATGCCATGAAAGGAATATAATTCAACCATTTCACATTTTCACAACAAATTATATCTATGCAAAGCATCCCAAAACAAAGAAACCATAACAGTGGGACTTTCACCCATCCCATTCACCACATTTTCAACTAGCGGTACTTCTCAACCACTACCCATAACAAAACGGTGGGACTTCCACTCATTATCCATCAACGTTTATAGTGATACTTCCCATCCACTTCCACACAACCCAAAAAATCCATAATTCTCAAACAACCAACAATAAAAAAGCACCATGGCCAAACAATAAGCACACAACTATTTCCAACACCTGCCAGTCCACTTCAATAAATCACCCATTTATTGAAACCACCATTAAAACATTTTTCCTTTTAAAACCTCGATTCAATAAACAACCACTTTAGTGAAAACTAATTTCACCAACCATTTTCAAAAATCAACTCAAGCAACTGATTTTAAAATCTTCAGTTTAAAATCCACATCAAGAGAATTTCACCAAAACACCCCCTTTTTTCCCAGAAATTCCCCAAAACATCACCAAAGAGATTTCTAACCAATTTCACACATAAAAAACAATTAATTTTAATCCAACCAAAATTAATTGTAACCAAAACAATTATTTCTAACCAATTGGAGTTGAGATAGAAGCCACCTACCTTTTAGGCTTTGGAAAAATCGATCCTTCGCCCAAATGCACCCCAAACCGGGTGAACGCCTCCTCGAAACCACCTTGAAAACCCTTCACTAACACCAACAAGATCAAAATTTAACACCCAAAGGCAACACAACCATAGATCTACATTCAACCCTTGTAGATCTAGGAAACTAAGAGAGAGAGAGATAGAGAGAGAGAGAGATAACCCTAACTAAAACATCAAAGAACCAAAAGAGGGACTTACCCGAGGAGGACTGCCTTAGATCCACCATGAAACCCCTTTAAATAACTTCCAAAACGAGTGGGAGAGAACCTTAAACCTCTGTGAACCCAAAATCTCGAGTGAGGATTGAGTGGGAGGATGTTTGGAATGAATTGAGGCAACCCCGAGGGAGCCTAAATTTAAAAACTCTATCTTTAAGTGGTCACACAATTAGTCCACATGGTTTGGAAAACCATGCGCTAACCTTGTGTAAGCCACTATATTGAGAGCTAGGGTCTACACAGTTGCCTCGCATGGTTTGGAAAACTGTGCACAGGCCATGCAAAGCCTACTACCTCCACTAGCACGGTTTCTTGGTGAACCAGCCTGGTTTCCCCTAACCATGATCTCTAATAAAATCCCCCAAACTTATTCAAAACCATTCAAACTCTCCCAACCTCTTCTCAACTCATCCCATGCACTTTAAACACATAGAAAACATAAATAAAGGCTACATACCTCAAACTAGGGTTTCTACACACCATCCACCATAGGATGAATTATATATTCACACTAAAGGAACATAATATTATAGAATGTAAATAGTTGTAAATTCTTAAGGACTATGATTATTCTATCCACTTTCACCTTATAAATGAAAACAATGTCAATGATGTATTGCGTTGGAAGAAACCTATAGTTCTTATTATGGTGATGGTAAAATTAGATCCATTGATCAATTAATTTCTTAATATATAAATTTAATTCATAAGGGGTGGGACATCATTAATCTGATCCTGAATGAATTTCCAACCATAATTATGGGAGAAGATCAAGAAATACCAAATATATGATCCTATGTAACCAAATAAGATATAATATATGAAAAATGGGAAGGTATCTGACTTCAATGTTAATCATGTGGAAGTATTGGGAGTTGGTACAAGGATATTTATCCCAATTGATTTAATATTAAAGAAATAATTTATGGATGAATCTTGTAGTTCTAAATTCCATATACATCCTGGAAGAAAAAAACTTTATAAAGATCTATGAGGTCATTAATGGTGGTATAACATGAAACGGGATATTTTAGATATTATTGTTTGTTTTTTTACGGGAAAAGTGTAGGGAGAGTTAAAAATACTCAAGATAATGTTACAACCACTACCCACACCAATATGGAAGTCGGAAAACATCACAATGGAATATTATATGACCCTTACAAATACATCCAAGGGAAATAATTCCATATTTTTAACTATTGATATATTAACAAAATATGCTCATTCCACGTCAATATAAGAGGATTTCACTCTTAAGTGCCTTTATTTTTTATATATTCAAGAATTTTTTAGGAATTTATATTGATCCATTATCAACTGTTTCAAATTTTGATATTTGATTTATTTATAATATCTAAAGGAGCATTCAAATTTCTATGAATACTAAAGTAAACTACAGAAAAACATATCATCTACAAACTAATGGTTAGTATAATCATTGGAATAGGTGTTAAGGGATAACTCACATTATTTAAATTGGAGTTAAGACCAAGATATTCCACCTATTCAGTTCTCATATAACAATAGTTTTCCCTCATATATTCAAATGGATCCTAATGAAGCAATCTATATGAATTGGTGTAGAACTCAAAAATTTTGGGATGATGCTTGAGAATGAAAACATTTGGGACCATAAAATATGAAACATGCTACATAGAAGATAAAATTGATCCAAGAAAACATATGAATGGTTCAGAAAGTTGAAAAATGACTTATTCAATCAATAGGAAGTGTGATATAAAGTTTCATGTCTGGGATCATGTATTACTGAAAATATCACGTTAGAAAAGGCTCATGAGGTGAAAAATGAATGGTAAATTGTATTCAAGGTACACTAAACCTTTTGAGATTCTATAGGGTGTTGGAGCGTTTTCCTATTAGGTATCACTACCTCAAAATCATTCTAATGTCCCTGAAATCTTCTACAATTGTTTGTTAATAATATATACATTATACCCAAAATGTATACTATGAAAAAATTATATAGAATTTGAACCTCAACTATAATATTAATAATAAATGTTCTAGATTCATAATAATAGATAATAATTGTTATGTAACAAGACAACATGAATCATGAAAGCATTGTAGAGAAATAATAAGATTGAAGAAGTAAATTTGGAGACTCATAAAGAAATGAAGGAGAAATAACCCTTTTTATTTTTTGGATGGAAACAAATTACAATGATTAAATTTAAATAAGGGGGATAAAGTAATAAACCAAAATTCTATAAATGGAATTAATTTTATTATATATTAGTTGTTCATACCAATAAAACACAAAAAAATGATGACAAAAATAATAATTTATTTCATTAATTGTGAACATTGAATTTATACTGTAAAGACCTGGAAATTTCAAGGAAATATTTTTCATTAAATACTTTGGAATTTTACAAGTCTGTGGCTTCTGACGGCACTTGATTCCGAGGGCCGGTGTGCCCGGAATCAATTTCCAAAGATTAGCTCGGGTACATTCAGTAAACGAACGAGCGGGTTTTTCTATCTTTTGAATCGGTGCTCGGAATTGAAATATGAGGGCACCGATGAACTCGCAGTGCCAGTAATTTCTTAAGGGGGCCTTTACTATATTTGTGTTTTAATAGGGTTGAGAATTATTATTTGGGAAAATAGTTTAAAATAAATAAAATTGTTGGAACAATTTTATTTAATATATTTGGAAGTTAAACCCTCCCATGGGAATTTGTTGGTGGGGCCCACAACCACCCAACTCCCCATGTGAGGATATATGAGATGTGGGGCCCACACAATCCCCGACCATTAATCTCCCATAACCCTCTTTAAACTCCCCAAATAACTCCCTTAATCCCCCCCCCCATTAAACACCCTTGTTTAAGGTTAACAACTATCCCAACATTTATGATACATCTCACCTCCTCCTCTCCCTCTCTTTATTAATTTCCAACACATTAATTTAATGAATTCAACCACATCAATTAATCAATGAAGTGGTTTGAATTTTTAATTTTAAATTTCATGTGTTAATAAAATAATGGCATAGGCCTATTATTTTATTTTGGGAGGGATTTCAATGTGCTACAGAGAATTGGGAGAGCTCTTGAGTTTTTGAAGAGAACCGAACCATCGACGAATAATGGCGTCTTCATCGACAAATAAAGTCGGATTCACGAAGAACGATTGATTCGCCTTCCTTTCTTTTCTCCGAGATAAGTGAGGAGACATCGCTTCCTCCTTAGACGCACTCCGGCATCGCCAACGAATCCTTTCCCCGTGACACCATCTTCCACGATGCCTGATGTATGAAATCAATTATCGAGGTAGCGGTTAGGTTTAAATTTAATGGACTAAATTTTGTGCCTCGGTTCGTCGTTATATAACATTGATTTTCTCGGCCTATTTATATCGCTTAATGTGGAGGGCGCGGGCCGAACGAACATAGTCCGATGACCCTCAATTTGATCTTGTTTAATTATATTGAATCGATGATCAGAGGCGAAACATAGAAGAAACTGGCAGCTCAAGGGTCGTCATCACACATGCAAAGAAAAGCCGCGGCCAGGTGGGCTGCGGCAGAGGAAGCATGGTGTCATCGCGCCATGTCGGGGACGCGGAGCCACAGTCGGTGCAGGCCACGGTAGAGGAAGCCGGTTCTTTTGCGCCAGCTCTGCTGCAGAAACCACAGCCCGCTTCGCGGGCCGCTTTGGTGTAAGAACCAGCCACCCCGTCGGCCGGCTAGGCGGAGCAAAGCCACGACACCAGGAGGGTGCCGTGCCGGATGAGCCATGGCCCACCCATGTAGGCCGCGTGTGACAGAAGGTCGGCTGGCCTATCCGGCCAATTAGGGAGGGCGGTGCTGCCTGGCGTCGTTGGTTCGAGCAGCCCCCCCCCCCCCCCCTCAGACTGCTCATCCTACGTGTCGAGCCAGTCGAGTCGTGCCCCGCCGGGCCAGGCCGCACCACCTTCGGGCCAAGCTGAACCCTTTAGAGATAGTCCCTGACCCTTCGCACCCGACCTCACATTTATTCAGGCCTACCCAACACCCCTACCGTGTCGGACCATCTAAAACTGGTGTAACCCGACCCGTCGGCCCACTGAGCTTAACGGGCTGGGCCTGTATTCACTTAAAGGTGAATAAGTAAAAGATTGCGCGTACGATCGACTCGTCGTCTACGGCACTAGGATCCTTTCGATGAGGTGGTCCTTCTACGATACTCTAAGTGAGTTTTTGGCATCTTTGGAAAATGGCCGGGTTTGGAACGAGTATATTTCCAATCGGGCCCCTAGAATGGATAGGCCAATATCTCTCAGACCAGGCATCCGATTCACGCACCGTCTATCGTGTTGAGTTATTTTTGATGACACAGGTCTTCAAGAAACATCAACTCTGTAATTTGTTGTAGTTGATTTATCTACCCCCTTTACTCGAGGAGCGGACCCTCCTAGAATTGAGTACACTGTGTGTGGGAACCCTAGAGCTGGATGTAACTGCGACACCTATAGTGATGGAATCCTCCATGGGTTCGACGACGAAGATGTATGTACTTTGATCCTACGTGGTTTCTGCAACGAGGACGACTTTACTTGGAACCTCCATGGGTTTTGCAGCGATGACAATTGTGCATGGATCCTATGGGGGTTCGGTAGGGATGGTTACTGTACTTTGATCCTACGTGGGTTAGGCAGTGACGACTTATGTACTTGGATCCTACATGGGTTCAGTAGAGGAGAGGATTCAGAGGATACATCTAATCATCTCCACCACACTTTGTGAGTAGTATACCTTTTTGAGATGAGTCTTGAATTTTAATCATTATCATTTATGTGATTGACTTATTTCCTATGTGGACTGGGTTGTGCTTGGGCTCGAGAGTTGGAGTCGAACTATAATTGATAACTTAGATATATGTATGGGAATATACCTACATAGAGTTGGTTGATAATTCCTGATTGTATCTTTCCTTTTTGGTTTATCCTTTTTGGATTCTGGGAGACCTTTGGGAGTTTCGGGGTCCCTACTGAGTATCGTATTCTCACCCCTGCACGGGCTATGCCCGCACTACATTGTGTTGGATGCAGACGACGGACAACACTGACTGAGGTGGAGGCTTGTTGAGCTGGAAGGTACCCATAGGTGGACCACATGGTGATACGTACACGGGGTGGACGGCCGGACCAGGGGAGCTGAGGAGACCATCTGTACCCACCCTTCAGGTGGGATATCCGGAGGATGACTCGGTGGTTTCTTCTTTTCTTCCTTTTCTGTTGTAATTCCTTTTTAGTTGTACTGTACTTTCAGTTGGGTTTGTATACTTGCCCATTTAATTTTCATCACTTACTTTTGTATTCCTTTTTACTTAGTGATTACATTAATTGTGTACTTTGTTGTGTTTATTTAATTTTATAAAGGAAATTCCTTCCATTTTTTCAGGATTTACACCTTTTGTGCTAGTCTCCAACCCCTGGCCTATGGATGGCAGGCTTGGGGTAGTCACAGCACGGGCCCCGAGGATGGGTCGTGAAAAATTGGTATCAGAGGAGTCAGTTCTACCATAGAACTCAGGACTCTGATCTTTCTTCTCTGTAAAGAAATAGTGTTAAGAGTATTGAGGGTGGTTTTCAGTCAAAGGAGTCCAGTGTTGGTGTCACGGCCGACATATCCATACACCAGGGCCCTAACTCCAGATTTCTGACTCAGTGCACGAAAACACTGGTTGCATGTGTGTTTCAAAGGTTTTATTTCTGATTAATTTGTGTCAGATCACCAGGTATATTTTTTGACCGTGGAACACCTGTTTCTTTTCAGGACGGCCCCACAAAGGCAGCCAGCTAGGGTTCCTAGTTACGTGCGAGATGGCAACCCACTGAGTGATGAGGCCTCGGTGCAGGTCCCCCTTACAGCGGAGGAACCAGAGGTACCACTACCCATTGATCCTCCGATGCCACCAGCCCCAGCGGTAGAGAGTGCATGCCGCCTGAGTGCGTTGCACGAGTTTTAGCAACAGAGGCTGCCTAGGTTCCGCAGAGAGATGGACCCTCAGGCAGCCAAGGATTGGTTGGAGGCTATCGTCAGAGTCTTCATATTGGTAGGGACACCAGCGGACCGTATGGTGATCCTTGTCGTGAGTCTCCTGCACGCAGCAGCAGGTAGACGGTTGATCATGATTCCCCATGTGAATTACGAGGTATCACTTCTTTTGACGGACTTCGAGAGCCTCTTCCACTCGGAGTTTGTTCCAGCCACCCTCTGTGCGGTGCTCATCCAGAAGTTACTACATCTGTGGCAGGACAGCATGATAGTATCCCAGTACTCACTGAGATTTACTGACCTCTCGTGCTACTCCATTGACATGGTATGAGACCCATTCTTCTGGGCCCAGACTTTTAGGCAGGGACTGAGGCATGAGATCAGGGCTTCGATGGTCTCCCTCGGTATTCCGATGCAGGAAGGAGTACTCGAGCGAGCTCTTTTGTGGAGAGATTTCTTGCTGAGTCGATGCCAGCAGCGAGACCCACCATAGGGCGACACGTAGCAGAGTCTTCTATAGTCGGCAGTAGACAGTTGTCACAGAGGTCCAAGCGGACCAGGCCATTAGGTGGGCGACCTCACGATATTGGTTCGGATGTGTGCGGCATACACAGCAGTGCCAGCCATACGAGGGGCAAGAAGTGCTATGCATGCGGCGGGCAGGGCCACATGGCTTGGGACCACCCGACCCGCCAAGAATATGAGTAGTAGACTGTGGAGGGACCTTCCAAGAAGAGTAATAGGTTCGACCGTAGCGGTCTGTAGGAAGAAGGCAGACATGGCAGAGGAGCGAGCTGAGCAGCGGGTGGTGGACGATGCTTCGAGGCTCTACCACCACCACCACTAGGAGGACCACCACGACCACAAGGAGCTAGAAGATAGGGGCAGGCTCAGCTCCAGGCAGTCGAGGCCTATAACCACGGCTTACCTGAGATGATTCGAGGTACTATCTATGTCTACTCCACCCTTTATGAAGTTCTTATAGACACAGGAGTGGGTCATTCTTTCATTGATTATGCCCTTTATCAAAGCTCTGAGATTCCGATGGAACCATTGGCTCAATCCTTACAGCTAGAGACTCCAACGGGAGCAGACTTGATTATTACACACTGGTTCCGGTAGTGTGAGATTACTCTAGGAGGTGAGATCTTCATATGGGATCTTCTAGTAGCGGTGTCGAGGCCTTACAATGTCATCTTGGGTAGGGATTGGTTAAAAACATCCCATGCCCAGATCGACTGTATTATGCGCAAAGTGTGGTGTTTCCACACAGATGGGAGCAGGTTCACATTCCCGAGAGAGAAGGGAGACTTTTCAACGTAGGATGGACTTACGTAGAGGAGAGGGCAATCGATCACACATCAGTTGCCTAGTCTCATCCTATGAGCGGTTGATGTGCGGAGTCCATGTTTTCTCGTTGTGGTGGATTAGTATGTGGAAATTTTTCCTAATGAAGTTCCCGGACTACCTCCTCACAAAAAGGTAGACTTCTGCATTGACATGTACCCTGGGACAACACTGATATCTACTCCATCATATCGGATGGCTCCCGCCGAGCTTCATGAGCTGTGGGTACAGCTGGAGGACTTGTAGGGAAAGGGATTCATCTAACCCAGTGTTTCACCCTAGGCTTCTCCGATTTTATTCTCCAAGAAGGCGGATGGAAGCTTATGACTATGTGTTGACTACCGTCACCTGAATCAGGTGACCATAAAGAACAATTACCCACTCCTAAGGATTGACGACCTCTTTGATCATATCAAGGGAGCACTATGGTTCTTGAATATAGACCTTAGGTCTGGCTATCATCAGCACAGAGTTTGAGATGAGGACGTGCAGAAGATGTCCTTCAGGTGTTGGTATGGTCACTACGAGTTCTTGGTTATACCCTTCAGAATAACCAATGCACCAGCAGTGTGCATGAATCTCCTGAACAGGATCTTCTAGACTTACCTCGATCATTTTGTCATAGTCTTAATCAAAGACATACTGATTTACTAGACTACTGAGGAGGAGCAAGCCTACCACTTACGGGTTGTACTGGACACACTCCTAGAGCACTAGTATTATGGTAATCTCTTGAAGTGTCAGTTCTAGATTCGAGAGGTTCAATTCTTGGGGCATGTCATATCAAAGGTGGGATTTGTAGTGGATACTGTGAAGATCGAGGGAGTACTTGCTTGGGATCCACCCAAGAGTGTAACGGAGGTGTGGAGTTTCCTAGGTCTGGCTGGGTACTATCAGAGATTTGTTCCAGACTTCTCCAGAGTGGCAACACCACTTTCAGCTTTGAAAAAGAAGGGGAAACCATTCGTTTGGTCAGATAGATACCAGCAGAGCTTTTTGGAGCTGAGACAGGGATTGACCAATGCGCCCATCTTGAGGATAATGGAGGAGGGCGTTGGGTACATGGTTTAATGCGACACATCAGGGACCAGACTTGGTTGTGTCTTGATGTAGGAGTGGGAAGTGATCACCAATGGTTCACAACAATTGAGGCAGCACGAGCAAAACTACACTACTCATGACTTGGAGTTAGCAGTAGTTGTCTTCGTCTTGAATATGTGGCATCACTATCTAATGGGCGAGCGCTTTACAGTCAATTCTGACCACCAGAGTCTCAGATACATTTTCTCGTAGAAGGACCTGAACCTGAGACAACGACGATGGATCGAGTTCCTCCAGGACTATGACTTTGAGATATTCTATACTCCTGGGAAGGGGAATGTAGTAGTTGATGCTCTCAGCAAGAGACTGGGCATTCAACTACTTGGGGAGGGGATAGAACAGTTACTTGCTTTGCAGAAATCCTTCGTGGATAGAGATGGGGTAGCCATTCTACAGTCCCTTACAGTTACTCCTCCACTACTTCAGCGGGTCAGAGAGGCATAGTGGGGGGATGTCGATTATGAGACGTGACGTGCTCATATTTCCACAGGGCAAGAACCTAATGGATTTCCTGAAGGAGGAGAGCATGTCATCCACTTCAGGGTACATACCATGGTACCAGTTGCACTACAAGAGGAAGTGATGAGGGCGTTTTACACTTCCCCTCTAGTAGTACATCCTGGAGTGGTGAAGATGTACTAGGACCTTAGACGACATCACTGGTGGTCAGTTATGAAGATGGTTTTCGCTGAGTTCGTTTCATGATGCCTCACTTACCATCAAGTGAAGGTGGAGAACCATGTAACAATAGGTTTGGTATATCCCTTAGAGGTTCCGGAGTGGATATGGGATGGGATATCCATGGATTTCGTGACGGGGCTTCCATGTACTTCCTACGGACACGACTCTATCTGGGTGATCGTCGACCGACCCACCAAGTTGGCCCACTTCCATCTGATTAGAGAGCGTGGCTCAGTAGAGAGCTTGGGATGCCTCTACGTTCAAGAGATCGTACGGCTTCAGGGTGTTCCATCATCTATCATCTCCGATCGAGACGCTCTCTTTACTTCCCGGCTTTGGAAGGGGTTTTAGGAGGCATTTAGGATGCAGATACGCCTGAGCACAGCCTTTCATCCTCAGACAGATGGCCAGATGGAGAGGACCATTCAGATTCTCGAGGACGTTCTCCGTTCATGTGTCCATGACTTTGGTTGTAGCTGGGAGGATCACCTACCCTTGGTGGAGTTTTCATACAACAACAGCTACCACTCCACCATCGTGATGGAACCATACGAGGCATTGTACGGCCGACCTTGTAGATCACCTCTGTGTTGGACTGACCCTGGGGAGTCAGCACTTGGAGGACCAAAGATGGTTCAGGCTACGACGGAGAAGGTGCAGATCATCCGCGAGCGAATGAGGACTGCACAGACCAGATAGAATTCCTATGCTGGTAGGAGATGGCGACCACTTGAGTTCGAGGATGGAGACCACATTTTCTTACGGGTCTCACCTCGATGTGGATTACGGAGTTTTTTCTAGCATGGAAAGTTATCTCCATGCTTCATTAGGCCTTTCCAGGTCCTTAGCAGAGTAGGCGGGGTGGCTTACCACCTAGCCCTTCCACCTCAGTTGCACAGGGTGCGTGACGTCTTCCACGTTTCTCAGCTGACGAGACACGTGCATGACCTGACCCATATCGTTGATCATGGGGAGCAGGGCATTGATGACCGGGCTACATTCACGGAGGTCGCAGTGTAGATCGAGGATCGACAGGAGCGAGTCCTATTTGAACGGTCAATTCCTCTGGTGCACATTCATTGGCAGCACGGGAACCTCCATGAGATCACATGGGTGTGAGAGGCTCAGATGTGTGCACAGTACCCTAATTTGTTTCCCTCATTTATGTTTTACCTTTACGATGACGTAAATCCCTAAGGTGGGAGTAATGTAATGACACAGAAATTTCTAGGAATTTTTTTTGTTAAATACTTTTGAATTTTATGAGTCTGTGGCTTCTGAAGGCACTTGATTCTGAGGCCTGGTGTGCCTAAAATCAATTTCTGAAGTTTAGCTTGGATACGTTCAGTAAACGAACGAGAGGGTTTTTCTATCTTTTGAACTGGTGCTTCAAATTGAAATCTGAGGGCACCGATGAACTCGCATCACTGGTAATTGCTTAAGGGGACCATTACCTCAGTTGCGTTTTAAGCATTTTGAGAATTATTATTTGGGGAAATAGTTTAAAATAAATAAAATTGTTGGAACAATTTTAATTTATAACATTATAAGTTAAAACCTACCATGGGAAGTTGTTGGTGGGGCCCACAACCACCCAACTTCCCATGTGAGGATATATGAGAGCTGGTGCCCACGCGAGCCCCAACCATTCATCTCCCATAACCCTCGTTAAACTCCCCAAATAACTCCATTAAATACCCCCCCCCCATTAAACACCGTTGTTTAATGTTGAAAACTCTCCCAAAATTTATGACACCTCTCTCCTCATCCTCTCCCTCTCTTTATTATTTTCCAACACATTAATTTAATGAATTCAACCACATCAATTAATTAATGAAGTGGTTTGAATTTCGAATTTTAAATTTCATGTGTTAATAAAATAATGTCATAAGCCTATTATTTTATTTTGGGAGGGCTTTTGTTGTGCTAAGGAGAATTGGGAGATCTCTTTTTAAGACCACCGACCCTCCGATGAAGAATGAAGTCCTCTTCAATGAAGAATGATGGATTCACGAAGAATGATCGATGCACCTTCCTTTATTTTCTCTGCGACAAGTGAGAAGATGCCGCTTCCTCCTCAGAATCACTCCAATGTCGCCTATGAATCCTTTCCCCACGATGCCGTCTTCCGCGACACCTGACATACAACATTAATTATAGAGGTAGGGGTTATGTTCAATTTTTAATGGATTAAATTTTGTGCCTTGGTCCGTCGTTGTATAACCTTGATTGTCTCGGCCTATTTCTATCACTTAACGCGGAGGGTGCGGGCCTAACGAACACTGCCCGATGACCCTCCATTTGATCTTGTTTAATTATATGGAATCGATGATAGGAGGCAGAACACGGAAGAAACCAGCGGCGCAAGGTCCACCGTTGCACATGAATAGAAAATTCGCGGCCTATCGGGTCGTGGTGGAGGAAGCACGTCATCGTCGCGCCGTTCCGGGGATGCAGAGCTGCGGCTAGTGCATGCTATGGAAGAGGAAGATGGTGTCATCACGCCGGTCGGGCATCAAGAACTGCGGCCTGCCTCGCAGGCCGCTTCAGTGGAAGGACCGGTCGGCCCGTCGGCCGTCCGGGCGGAGCAAAGCCATGGTGCCAAGAGGGCATCGTGACGAATAAGCCGCGGCCTGCCTGTACAGGCCGATTGTGCCAAAAGGTCCGCCGGCCTAGCCTGCCGGTTATGGAGGGTGGCGCCGCTGGTTCGGGCAGCCGGGGGGCCGCCCTCCTAGACCACTCGGCCTACGGGTCGAGCCGCTCGGCCAGCTGGCCAAGCCTGCCGGGTCGTTCCCCACCGGTCCGGGCCGCGCCACCTTCAGGTTGGGAAGATACTCTTCAGGATAGCCCATGCCCCTTCGGTCCAGGACACACGTTTCTTTGGGCTGGTCTGACACCCCTGCCTGGTTGAAACCGCTAAAACTGGGTTAACCCAACCCGTCGGCCCTTTGGGCTTAACGGGTCGGGCCCGTATTCACTTAAAGGTTAATAATTCAAAGACTGTGCATTCGATCAACGCACCGTCTGCAGCACTGGGATCTGTTTGACAAGGCAGTACTTTTCCGATACTCTAATTGAGTTTTGGGTATCTTTGGAAATCGGCCGGTTTTGGAACAAGTATATTTCCAACCAGACCCCTGGAATAGAAAAGCCAATATCTCTCAAACCAGGTGTCTGATTGATGTGTCGTCTATCACTTTGAGTTCCTTTTTACAAGACAGAACTTCTGGATACATCATCTCTATACTTAGTGATAGTTGATGTATCGACCCCCTTTACTCGAGAAGCGGACCCTCCCAGAATCGAGTACATTGTGTGTGGGAACCCTAGAGCTGGCTGCAACTGCGACGACTACCGTGCTGGAATCCTTCGTGGGTTCGACGACGAAGATGACTGTACTTGTATCCTACGTGGGTTCGGCAGTGAGGATGACTGTACTTAGATCATCCGTGGGTTCGGCAGTGATGATGATTGTACTTGGATCCTATGTGGGTTTGGCAGTGATTGTTACTATACTTTGATCCTACGTGGGTTCGGCAGCGACGACTTCTGTACTTGGATCCTACGTGGGTTCAGAAGAGGAGATGATTCAGAGGCTACATCTAATCATATCCACCCCACTTCATGAGTAGTATACCTTTGTGAGCTGAGTCTTGACTTTCAATCATTATCATTGATGTGATTGACTTCCTTCCTGTGTGGACTGGGTTGTTCTTGGGCTCAAGAGTTGGAGTCGAACTGTACTTGATAACTTAGGTATATGTATGGTCATATACCTATGTAGAGTTGGTTGATACTTCGTGATTGTATCTTTCCTTTGTGGTTTATCCTTTTTGGATTCTGGGAGTCCTTTGGTGGTGTCGGGGTCCCTACTTAGTGTCGTATACTCACCCCTGCATGGGTTGGGCCCACACTACGTTGTGTTGGATGTAGACGACGGACAGCACTGACCGAGGTGGAGGCTTGTGGAGTTGGACGGTACCTAGGGGTGGACCACTTGGAGGGACATACACGGGGTGGATGGCCAGACCCGGGGAGCTGAGGAGACCATTTGTACCCACCCTTCAGGTGGGATATCCAGAGGACGACTCGGTGGTTACTTCTTTTCTTTCTTTTCTGTTGTACTTCCTTTTTAGTTGTACTTTACTTTCAGTTGGGTTTGTATACTGGCCCATTTACTTTTTAGAACTTACTTTTGTACTTAGTTTTACTTAGTGCTTACTTAAATTGCATACTTTGTTGTGTTTTTTTAATTTTATAAAGGCAATTCCTTCCCTTTTATCTGGATTTATGCCTTTGGTACTAGTCTCCAGCCCCTGGCCTATGGAAGGCTGGCTTGGGGTAGTCACAGTACTGGCCCTGAGGATGGGTCGTGACATATAAAATGAAAATATCCATGATATTTAAAAAAATAAATGTGTAAATAAATAAAAAATAAAAAAACAAGGAATAGAAAAATTAAGATATTTTGAACCCTTAGAATCATCGCAGCCATGAACTAAACTTTAAAAAGATAAAAAACAGTAGAAATCTAATTGATATTTTGTAAATGTAGAACCATGAAGTAAATTGAGATTAATAGTGAATTAATAAATTAATATGTATATATCAGAGGTAATATGAATATTCAAACAGTTATATGATTGTTGGAAAAGTAACCCAGCATTTAAGAATACAGACCTAGCTATTAGAAATATTTACATGGCCATTGAAAATGTATAATTAAGCTAAAATTAGTAAAAAAATAACCATGAATAATTTAATAACACATACACACACACAAACATATATATATATATATATATATATTAATTCCATAAAATATATATCCTGATTAAGACACAAAGAAATTATAAAAAAATAATAAGTTGTAATTTAATATATTTTGATAATATCATTATTTTTTGTCATTAATTAAAATTACCAATGATGTAAAATTATCCTAATAATATTTATTTCATTTGTATAATTATATAGTCAAATTTATGTAAGAGAACAATTGTGAGAATTTTCTAAAATACTTTATTAGTCAATAAATAATAAAAAATTATTTTTGTGTTTCATATATATTATATGGCATCATAAATATGTTATAATGTTGTGAAATTTATAAAACCTAATACAAGACCAAAAATAAGATATTTTAATAATATTTTTTTTGAATCAACTCAAAATATTCTTCCAATCCTATAAAAACCTTTACAAAGTCTAAAGTTGATATTAAGTTTTTAAAACATTTATTTTATAGAAAATATATTTTCCCATGCTCAAATTAATATAAAATACTATTGTTCATTTCTTAGGCTCGTATAGTCATATTAATTTCATAAACAACGATTCAAAAACATGTTTATTACAATGTTTTTTTATTTTCTGACTCCAATATTTCCAAGGCCTATATTTGGAAATTGATAAATAATCCGCTGCGATTTTCTATAAATACCCACATGTCCACCACATTTAATTCAATAAAAATCCATTAATAATTAATTTCACCTCCTTTTCCCTTTTTAGTTCATTTACAAGGAGTTTATAAGGTTCTAAGGAACTCTTGTCAAACTTTAAAATGTTGTCTTTAAATGTATGGGATTCTCTTCTTCTCTAATATCATCCTTATACATCCTTTATATTTAGTCTTTTAATTTAAAATTTATTATGTTCACATGAACATATGAGCATTCCATTTTATTTAAAATTATGATGTATCAATAATATAATTCCATTTATCTCATCAATCTCATTCCATAAACCATTTTGTATTCCTATTATGCTGTAAAAATATTTATTTTCTTGTCCATGCCTCAATATTTATATTGTGAATACCAGACCCTATTTTTATTTAAGGTTATTCATATAAATTTAATTATGATTCATTGATTGATATTTCTATTTTGGAAATGAAAATTCTCTTCTTGTAGGTTAATAGTTATGAACATTTCTATAATTTGAACACTTATTTTGTAAATTATTGTATGTGAAACCCAATCGTTATTCTCTAAGGGTTATTAATGAAATGATTTATTATGATCCATCTTTGATATATGAATTAAGAAATATAATGGGTGTTACCTAAAATTTCCCCAATTAATTTGTTCTAGAATTTATCTTATGATATTAAATTTTTTACGATACCTCGACAAATAATCATGGTAATTTATTTTATGAAAACTTGGTATTAAACCTTGGTGATATTCTTATGAATGTCTCACTTTTGGGTTGTGTACAAATTTACATGTTATGTATTATATAATTATTATTATTCTATTATTTTATGACTCACATTGTATCCATTATGATCACTCATGTTCCATTAATTTGATTTATGGTCACCCTTTTCTATTGATGTACAAAACTAGGAAATCACTAGCAATGAGGTAAACTTGGAAAAAATAATAAATGATTCCTTCACATGGATTAATTAAATTTTATTTTTATCTTTTCCTTACGTACTTAATATAGTATGTACCTAGTTTCAAAGGGAATAAAACTTAAATAGTTCCATCAATTTTTTTATTGAAATATTTTTTTTAAATAATGATAATAAATAAAATGTACTAAAAATGTGGTCAATCATAAAAAATCTTGCTTTAAATCATGTTATTTTCATCTTCTCTTCATAATCTTAGAAAACCAACTATTTTTTCATTATTGGTTTGGAATCTCCCCCTTTCTTATTACGTTAAATTATAGTTCTCTCAACTTCCTCTACAAGCACTACATTCTTATAGAGAATCATAGTTCCCTAAGAAAACATATACACTCACTTCAACAATAGTGACTACTCTTATTTTTAAATTTCATTTTTACTTGATTATTTAAATCCCATGTTAGTGTGAATAAATATTAAATTTTTTCATTCATTTCTAGTATCTATACTTTTATAATGAAAAAATTATCATAGAACAAGCCAAAATAATAATCTTGTTAAAAAAATCCATTATATTATTTTTCATAATTTAAATGTTATTCTAGAAGTACCCTTATTTATTATTTATCATGTGGAGAAATATCTTTGTACTTTATTCATACTGTTTTTTGGAATATTATTCCTTAAAATAAACTCAAAATCTTTCCATTTAAAATAATTCATAAAAATATATATAAAATATTGAAACACTACATCAAAAGATTATTTCATTATGATTGAGTGGATTATATAATATTTTTTAATGATTATTGTTGAATTTGTATGCTTCAAAATTATCTAACCCATTTATATTCTTCCTCAACCAACTCAATTTAAGTCACAATGTTTTTTATATTTAGTCATTTATGAAAATAAATAATTATCTAATTTTTTATTTCAATATTTTATTAAATCTGGAAGAATTATCATTTTAGGATTGGGTAAATTTCCATCCATTCATATCATAATTTATCTTATGTATATTTTTCCTAAAAATAATCATATAACACATTATGTTGTCATTATAGTGACATAAACATTTATTTACAACCCATGATTTGAATTATTTAAATCTTAATTATTCACGAAATCCCATAATGTTTCTAAAGATTATGATCCACTTGATTATACTCAGAAATGGATTATAGTGGATAAATTGCGTCATTATTATCCTCACATAATTTCCAAGATAAAATATCATCATATATCATTTTCATCAGATTTATAAATTCCAAAAAATTATATTTCATACATTAAGAATGTCTTCTGGTTTTACCTTTCTTAAAAGTTCTTCTCCATTCTTGAGGATTGGATTATCAAAAATTTTGTGTTCTTGAATAATTTTTAATAAAATATTAATAATTTTTACAACCCTTAATAATATCATTGTAACCCTCAAATTTTATTTATCACTTTATATATTATATATAAGAACAATGATTCTCAGAATGTAGATACATAGAATTTTCTCTATGTTCTGATGTTTATACAGAAAAAAAATATGCTCACATATACCTAAATAATATTTATGATGGTAGATTTATGTTTATGTATTCGAGGATGGTTTTACACAACTCTTTTTATTCGTTTCATATCATATAGTTTATACATACACAACCCTATATTATAATTATCTGTAAATAGACTGGCGTTTATGTATCCTAAAGATGATTCTCATCCAGGAAAAGAATATTCTATTTTTATACTCTTTTATAATAGATAATGGTTATATTAAACATAAATGATACCTATATATATTGCAGGTCTTATGTATATTTCATAGAACTCATTAATATAGGTTTAGAGCCTCTTTCAACTATCTCAAACCTTATAAATCGTTAATCCGAGAGTATATAAATAAAAAATATGATAAACGTAATACATGGAACATCTTTGATGGTTTGTTTAATATTTCTTACAACTTCACCATGATTTCCTTTTCAATATTAGATATTTTATATTCCATCTAGCTTGCGTTATGCAAATCACTTACCAACTGTTGTATACAGTACTAAATAGAATTTGTACCTATATTTGACTTTAAAAACAACTCCCAAATCCTCACAAATGATGTATTCCACACTATGAAACCTGATTCATTATTATTTAAACAAATAATAGGGTAGACTTCAAAATTCGTTTCCCCCACTTCATTTCCCTCACTTTCATTTCTAACATGAGATTTATTCTCCATTGAATATATAATGGAATCCTACTCCAAGAACATTACTCTTTTATAATACATATTTAATTTCATAATTTTTAAATAAAAGAACTTTTGAACCATGTTATCTTCAACCCACATCACAATAATCATTATGACCATCACCGTCACAAAAAACATCCTTCTGATCTCCACCAGGAATTTCATCTCCCAGAAGAGAACTATGACCATCATAACCATAATCCAAAGAATTATATAAGGATTTAATTTTTAAAATTAATTTTTCAAAAACCACATAAATGTTTAGTGGAAGTGATCAACAAAAAGTAGTCATAAATTTAATGAACTACTTAGTTCCCTTTTAACATCTTCCACATTTCTGCATTGATAATTGTTTTTATCTCTTTTACTTTTGTATGATCCTCATTGAAAATATGATCTTGTGTAATTGATTTAATAACTTGAATTGGTTCTATAATGGTGGGAATGAATTTATTGATGGTTCTATAGCAGTCTATCCCCCATGGATCATCATCTAATACCTATCACAAATGGTCAGTTATCCCAAAGGTTTCCCCTTCTTTACCATTAAGGCCATGAAAATATAATTGAAATAATTATTTATGAATTGCATATTATATTTTTAAATAATTTTAATAATACTTATATTCATTTCATTCATCTCATAATTAATATAAATTTTATATTTCTACTTTATACTCGAGAAAAACAATTTTTCTAAAGGTAAAATCACTTCAACGTTCAAAAATGGTTCCTGAAAATTACAGTGGATTTTATAAACGAATATTGAATAATTATATATAATTAAAAATTTAACAATTATAATATATATCTATAACCTTATGTTATTCATTTTTTCAATTTCACTCCAAAAAATCCTATTTAAGATAAATTTAATATGAAAAATATCTAGTTTTTCTCAGGTTCCAACATAGTTGTTCATCAAAAAAAAATCATAGAAATTTTAGAACCCTTTATATTTTATTTAATTTTGAATAATTATTAAAAATAAATTTAAATAACACTATCCAATGTATTATTAAAAAATTTAACAATTTTCAATATAAACATTAAATTTAAGTAATACCTTAAACTCATCACTCTTCATATAGGAAACTATCTCATGGAACTATGCAACAACACAATCACTATGGGTTTTTATACCCTCTAACTATGTTCCATGTAAAATAGTTACAAAAATATATAAATGATTCTTATATTATCTCCACATTTACCCAAATTCCATCAATTTTGTGACCCTTATAGTGTGAATATTGGGAATGTTAAATTGAGTTTTTGAGAAAAATATTAAACTGTCACGAACCAACCCGGGTCGACCCCGAACCGGTCACCTGAGCCGGTCCGCGGCAAGTCCCGAGGGGCTTTCCCGATCCCCCCGGGATGGAAACAAGTGTCGGGAATTGAAATTTTTATCGTTGGGAATGATTTCAGCCCAAACCAAAAATAGGATCAAAGAAAGAATATAAACTAAACAAAACAGACAAAATACTAACGTCATAAACAAAACAACACCACGACATACCTCCACGTGACCTCACGGGTCACCACCCAACTACAAACCAACGTCGTTCCACCACTGAGCGACTCAAGCTAGGAAAACCTGAACACAAGGAACCAGCAACTAAAATGGTAAAAGATAGCCGTGAGCACAAAAAGTACTCAGTAGGTGAGCCCCACAAAAAATCCCAAAACACTTATAGTAAATAAAGAATCTACATATTCCATGTTTTAACGACAATTTATAAAAGTAAGCTCTCATAACGTTTCACTTGAAAACTAAAACACAAGACATTTCCTTATTCTTTTCCAAAAATTGGACTCCTTTAATTAGTTCTAAACTCATTTTAAAATGAAAGAAGTGTTACATTTTCAAATCTTACACAAAGAGAATAAAGTATTTTCATTCGAAAGCCTCTTTCCTAAAATCTAACAGTATAAGCTGTGAAAGATGATTGTATGTAAACAAGCAGGGAAAAACAAGTGCCAGTAAAATTAAACCAGAAGTTATAAGCAATAACCAAGGGCGATCCTAAACATCCCTAGAAAACCCCTGGACGTACTCGGGTTCAGACTACTTGTCGGCATGGTACTCTATAGTCAATAACCAACAGGCCGCCCTAACAGCCAACCAGTGGCACGCCCCACAAGGCATTACCTACCAAGGGGGGACTAACCCATCTAATCGGGGTTAGCCAACAACCGTCACTCGATTCTCTAAAGGACGCCCAGGAACCCATGGTGGTTTTAATAACACTGTGTAAGTGGGAGACCCTCGCACGCGTGACTCATCTCACCGCACTTGCCAACCCCTTACACGGACATCGCTACATGACAACCCACGAAGGGACGTCCCCCTGTAGAGATGCCCTCATAAGTACGTATATATATATATATGTATAATCACTTCACATTTAATAAAGTGCCAACTGGGTTGTCATATCATTTACATTTTGACCATTTAATACTAAAGCATATCTAAAGGGATATGACACACGCCATTTCATTGAAAACCAGAAACACACTTAGAACTTTATTTAAGAAACTCAAATCAGCATATTAAACCTGGAACACATTGGTTTCACAAGTAGAGTCATTTTCCAATATCCAAACGCACCCCACTTTTATCAAGAGCCAAACGGGCCTTTAATCACTTTTTGAAGGAATAATATTCCTCAAATGAAATCCAAACTTTTAATCATGCGTCAAAAGAAAACATTTTCCAACAACCAAGAACCACACATAAAGTTTCCAAAATCATGTTTAAAGGCCAGACGACATTTCCTCTAATCAAGGTTCTAAGAAAAACACCATTTTCCATAAACAATACACCTACCATTTTACACGCACCAAAACCGTTTCAAAACACAATTCAACATGACATTCACATTTCATAAAGAACTCATTTAGCAATATCACCAGGAAAGCACACAATTAAAACCAAGAATAATACTTCCACTGAAATGCTAGAAATAAACAGAGCAGATCACCACACTATAAATAACTACTTAATAATACTTTTAAATTTACTGAAACTCAATAAAAAGACAAGGAATAAATAAATTATAAATTGAAAGGTGAGTGTAATGTGATACCTACCTCGAATCGGAATGAAAAATGACACGGCGCAAAACTCCCGTTACGTAATGGTGGCACCGTATTGCGCCGTCAAACAGGTCCTAAAACAAAAGACCGTTAAATAGGTTCAACATTAATAATAAAATAATACTAATATCAATAATAAAAATAATGTAAAAATAATAATAATAGTGATAACAATAATATAATAATATTTATAATAACATAATATAATAATAATATAATAATATAATAATAATAATAATATAATAATAATAATAACAATAATAATTTTGCATATTTATAATATAATAATATAATAACCATAACAATAATAATAATAATAACATACCCATAATATAATAATGATAACAATAATAATATAATAATAATAGAATAATATTAACATAATAATAATATTAACAATAATATAATAATATTAAAGATATTAACATATTAAAAATAATAATGCTAACGAAATAATAATAACTCAAATATAATAATAATATAATAACAAAATAAAATAAAACATGCCAAACCTACAGGAGCGCGGGGAGATTCGGCGGAAAGGTCCGGCGGATGTCGGGAGGAGGTGCGAGGCCGGTGGGGGGTCGCCGGTGCAGCTAAGGGAGGTTGGAACGGGGCGAGGTCGATGGTCGGGAGGAGGTGTGGGAAACGGCACTGGAGCAGAGGCAGGAGGCCGTGCGGCGGCATCGGTGAGGTGGAGGTCGGCGATCGGGCACCGGACGGGGGTGCGGTTGCAGACGCCGGAGGCGGCGGAGGGAGCCGGGACGGCGGAGGGAGCCCGGACGGCAGCGGGCTGGAGGGGAGCACGCAGGAGGTAGGGTCACCGGACGGAGGTGGGATCGGCGGCAGGGGTTTGGGTTGTGCCGGAGACCACTGGATAGGGGAGTCCGCCGTAAGGGAGGTCACTGGGAAGAGGGCGATGGCCGGAGGGGCCGGGAACCACTGGCCGGCGGCGGGGCGATGTAGGGCGGTCGCCGGATGCCGGAGTGGACAGGAGGGCCGGTCGGGAGAGGGGTCGGACAGGAGGAGGATGGGACCCCGGGGTTGCGGGCGTAGCAGGGAGCCGGCGTGGGTGCGGAGTGAGGCTGGGAAAGGAGCGCGTAGGAGGGGCCGGGGTGAGCGCTGGCAGGCCGGGGGAGCCGAGTGCAGGCAGCAGCGAGGTCCGGGGCCGCGCGGCTGCGCGCCTGGGGCTGAGCGGAAACCGGACGACGGCGGGCTGAAGGGGAGCGCGCCTGAGGGGCCACGGGCCGGCCAAACCAGAAAAAGGGGGGAATGAAAAACGGGGGAGAGAGAGGGGAGAGGGGAGAGGGTAGCGGCTGGGTAGTTTAGGGGGGATTAGGGTTTCGGTTTTACATATATACATATATATATATATATGATAATAATAATAATAATAACAATAATGATACAACAAAATATAAATAATGATATAATAATAATAATAACAATAATAATAAAGTTATAATTATAATAATATTAAAACATTATAATAATAATAATAATCTTTATAATAATAATAAAACTTTATAATAATAATAATAATAATAAAACATTATAATAATAATAATCATAATAAACTGTATAATAATAATAATAAATCCTTATAATAATAATAATAACAATATAAATAATAAAAAGACAACATAAAATTCTAAAATTTGAACGTCGGGCGAACACATAGTCACCCGGGACAAACGCACGGTCACCGCTAACGATGCGATGACTGCGCACTGGCGCGAAACCGCCAACACAACCAAACTTCGAAAAAAAATTTAAACCGGGTCCAAGAAGGAAGTAAAAATAATGTTACATGTGGTCGGGGTGTGACAATTCTCCCCACCACAGACACTTTCTGCCCCCAAAAAGTCACCAAGCCACATGTCGATCAAGATTCAGGTCTATGCCCAAACGGAACTAAAGGAACTGAAGAGAAAAGAGAATCTCGGGATGACCTTACTCTCCACAGGTCACACCCGACCGATTCAAGTGAAAACTGAAGTCTGAGGTTGAGGGGAGAACATGAAGGGGTTCTCCCCAGCACAAGAACTTAACTGGTTCAAAAATTTAAAACCCAAATCATACTACCACACGGAGGCGGGTCCAGTATGGGAACTCATAACCGATCCAAACCGACTCCTATAACACGATCAGATTTACACCTCTGACGAAACATTGAACCCATGACTAGAGTCAACAACTTCAACACCAGGGAGAACCAACAGAAAAATATTTAACCAACATCAAATTGGAGACATCATCCATTGAAGTCCACAAAACATAACCACATCGACAACATAACTAAAATGAGGTCAACCCGCACGAGGGTCAAACACACTTTTAGGAAGGACACACAATTCATAATATTACATTCACACGACAAGTCCGATTAGATTATCATAGAACAAGTCCATCATCACTTTATAGACAAAAAATGCATTTACAACGTTGTTGGAACTTTAATAGCAGGAAAAAAAATATGAAATGGTTTTTAATTGCTCCACCATCAATACGGAAGACAGAACCTGGACCAAGGCTTCACAACCCTAGGAACTCCTGACTGTGTGCGAGCTTCTCCCCGAGACCTGTGGCTGGGGCTCTGATGGCTGAAGCATCTCCTGCCTCAGAGTCAGGTACTGACACTCTCCAATCACAGCATCCTCTTCAAGCGACGCTTCCTGCATAACTTCTCCAGATGACCCAGACAACCGCATAGATGACACGTCTTTGGAGGGTTGCGATAAGACGGCTTTAAATGCCCGAAACGACCACACTGATAGCATACCATCGAACGATCTGATGAACTGGAAGCTGGGACCAAAGGGGATAACTCCTTAGGAACAAGTATCTCTGGCGCCTTTTCCACACCATAGGGGGAACTCTTACGAACAATAGGGGACGCTGAATTATTAACCACCCACACTCCGGAAACCAACTCAGCCAAGAATGATTCCTCTACCAACTTCTCGAAACAAAGGTCTTTAGAATGGAGGACTCTCTCCTTGATCTCTAGATGAAGACCCCTGGTGAAAAGAGAGGCCTTCATGAGTTCATGTGACGCCACCTCTGGAGAAAAGGAAATCAGTTCCTCAAAATGGTCAACATATGCCTTCATCGTCCGTTGGCCTTGTTGAATATGCACATGTTCTCTCTTTTTCTCCAACTTCACTTCCTCAGGTACAAACCATTGGATGAAAACTGTTTTAAAGACATCCCACGTCATTTCACCTTTTGATGACGGTGGGGTAACCATCTTCCACTGGTCCAGAGCTAGACCATCGAACAACTCCATAATTGCACGAACCTTAACATTATCGAGAGTTCCCAACGTTCTAAAGACACGCTCTAGTTCCTTGAGCCATTCCACTGCCTCTAACGGACCTTGATCACCATGGAGAATAGGCAAAGTCTGAGAAGGACCACAAATTGGGCATGAATTATCTGAATCCTTAGAAACCTTTCTGGGTGGCATTTCCTGAGCAACATATAAAACACAAGGCCAAGACCAAAATCAAACCGAAGCAACATCAATAAAAGCACCTTCATCAAAAACAGTCAGCACAAAGACCAAAAAAATACAAACACAACCCAAAATAAAATCTCTTTTTTTTAATCCCTTTTTTAGACTTTAAAACCACCCTTTTTCAAGACTAATTTCTAAAACCAATCTGCTTTCAAAACAAAAACATTCCAAAACTGTTTCCCCTTTAAAACCAGTTTAGAAAACAAGGTCAAGCATTTAATTTCAAATACATACCCTGGTAATCTAATGAACCGTTTCACATGTCTTCATCCACTATCCAATAATACTCGCACCAACATGCATTTTTTTCCATGCATTCTCACACATGTGCAAACGTTCATAAAGAGGACTTGGGGTTTCATCCCGAACCATCTCGACCAACTCCAAGCAATAAAAAATTTGAAATTCAAGAGATTTCAGTTTTAAAACCCATTACATACATTTAAAGTCTTTTAAAAGAAACTAGTCAAATTTTTTCAAAAACCTTTTTCATCTCCAAAAATGTATTTACACAGACCAAAACAAAAGCAGCATCCAAATTTGCATCAACCACTGGAGTGAGGGACTAGTAGTCACGCTCAACCTAGCGAAATGGTAGTGGGCCATGTCCCAAGTCAGCATCTACCACCAGGAGGAATTCAAAACGTGTACTCAGACTCCACATGGGTAACTACTCCATGTGAAATCATGATGTAACGTCGGCTTGCCTCCGCTGTCATCTCTCAATCCAAGTCAAACCAGAAAGATACAAAGACACAATTCCTGGACTACCCTTGGCGACTCGAGGTGCGGAACGGGCGAGGGTTCATGACATCCTTCTCGTACCTACCTCTCGAGTCCCGACAGTCCTAATCTCCACCTACCAAACAACTGAAATAACAAGAACCTCCTTTGATACCATTTTGTCACGAACCAACCCGGGTTGACCCTGAACCGGTCACCTGAGCCGGTCCGCGGAAAGTCCCGAGGGGCGTTACCGATCCCCCCAGGATGGCAACAAGTTCCGGGCATTGAAATTTTAATCATTGGGAACGATTTCAGCCCAAACCAAAAAGAGGATTAAAGAGAGAATATAAACTAAACAAAACAGAAAAAATACTAACGTCATAAACAAAACTACATCACGACATACCTCCACGTTACCTCATGGGTCACCACCCAACTACAAACCAACATAGGTCCACCACTGAGTGACTCAAGCCAGGAAAACCTGAACACAAGGAACCTGCAACTGAAATGGTAAAAGATAGTCATGAGCACAAAAAGTACTCAGTAGGTGATCCCCACAACAAATCCCAAAACACTGCCAGTAAATAAAGAATCTACATATTCCAGGTTTAAACTACAATGTATAAAAGTAATCTCTCATAATGTTTCACTTGAAAACTAAAACACAAGACATTTCCTTATAATTTTCCAAAAATTGGACTCCTTTCATTAGTTCTAAACTCATTTTAAAAGGAAAGAAGTGTTACATTTTCAAATCTTACACAAAGAGAATAAAGTATTTTCATTTGAAAACCTTTTTCCTAAAATCTAACAGTATAAGCTGTGATAGATGATTGAAAGTAAACAAGTAGGGAAAAACAAGTGCTAGTAAGAGTAAACCAGAAGTTATAACCAATAACCATGGGAAATCCTAAACATCCCTAGAAAACCCCTGGACTTACTCGGGTTCAGACTACCTGCCAGCATGGTACTCTATAGTCAATAGACAACTGGCCGCCCTAACAGCCAACTAGTGGCACGCCCCACAAGGCCTTACCTACCAAGGGGGGACTAACCCGTCTAATCGGGGTTATCCAGCAATCGTCACTCGATTCTCTAAAGGACGCCCAGGAACCCACGGTGGTTTTAATAACACTGTGTAAGTGGGAGACCCTCGCACGCGTGACTCATCTCACTGCACTTACCAACCCCTTACACAGACATCGCTACATGACAACCCTCGAAGGGAAGTCCCCCTATAGAGATTACCTCATAAGTACGTAAATATATATATATGTATGTATAATCACTTCACAGTTAATAAAGTGCCAACCGGGGTGTCATATCATTTACATATTGACCAATTAATACTAAAGCATTTCTAAAGGGATATGACACATGCCATTTCATTGAAAACTAGAAACACACTTAGAACATTATTTAAGAAACTCAAATCAGCATATTAAACCTGGAACACATTGGTTTCACAATTAGAGTCATTTTCCAATATCCAAACGCACCCCACATTTATCAAGATCCAAATGGGCCTTTAATCACTTTTTGAAGGAATAATATTTCTCAAATGAAATCCAAACTTTTAATCATGCATCAAAAGAAAACATTGTTCAACAACCAAGAACCACACATAAAGTTTCCAAAATCAAGTTTAATGGTCATACGACATTTCCTCTAATCAAGGTTCTAAGAAAAACACCATTTTCCATAAACAATACACCTGCCATTTTACACACACCAAAACCATTTCAAAACACAATTCAACATTACTTTCACATTTAATAAAGAACTCATTTAGCAATATCACCAGGAAAGCACACAATTAAAACCAAGAAAAATACTTCCACTGAAATGCTAGAAATAAACAGATCAGATCACCACACTATAAATATCTGCTTAATAATACTTTTAAATTTACTAAAAATCAATAAAAAGACAAGGAATAACATACCCATAATGTAATAATGATAAAAATAATAATATAATAATAATATAATAATATTAACATAATAATAATAATAACAATAATATAATAATATTAAAGATATTAACATATTAAAAATAATAATGCTAACCAAATAATAATAACTCAAATATAATAATAATATAATAAAAAAATAAAATAAGACACGCCCGACCTAAAGGGGTGCGGGGAGATTCGGCGGAGAGGTCCGGCGGAGGTCGGGAGGTGGTGCGAGGCCGGTGGGGGGTCGTCGGTGCAGCTAAGGGAGGCTGGGACAGGGTGAGGTCGGCGGTCGGGAGGAGGTGCGGGCAGCGGCGCCAGAGCAGAGGCCGGAGGCCGTGCGGCGGCGTCGGTGAGGTGGAGGCCGACGATCGGGCACCGGACAGGGGGTGCGGTTTCAGACACCGGAGGCGGCGGAGGGAGCTGGGACGGCAGAGGGAGCCCGGACGGCAGCGGGCTGGACGGGAGCGCACAGGAGGTAGGGTCGCCGGACAGAGGTGGGATCGGTGGCAGGGGTTTGGGTTGCGCCAGAGACCGCTGGACAGGGGAGTCCGCCGGAAGGGAGGTCGCCAGGCATAGGGCGACGGCCAGAGGGGCCAGGAACCGCTGGTCGGTGGCGGGGCGATGTAGGGGCAGTCGCCGGATGCTGGAGCGGGCAGGAGGGCCGGTCGGGAGCAGGGTTGGACAGGAGGAGGATGGGACACCGGGGTTGCGGGCACTGCCGGGAGCCGGCGTGGGTGTGGAGTGAGGCTGGGAAAGGAGCGCGCAGGAGGGGCTGAGGTGATCGCAGGCAGGCCGGGGGAGCTGGGTGTGGGCAGCGGCGAGGTCCGGGGCCGCGCGGCGGCGCGCCTGGGGCTGAGCGGAAACCAGACGACGGTGGGCTAAAGGGGAGCACGCCGGAGGGGCCACGGGCTGGCCAAACCATAAAAAGGGGGGAAAGAAAAACGGCGGAGAGAGGGGGGATAAGGGAGAGGGTGCCGGCTGGGTAGGTTAGGGGGGATTAGGGTTTCGGTTTTACATATATATAATTATATATATATGATAATAATAATAATAATAATAATAATAATAATAACAATAATGATACAACAAAATATAAATAATGATATTATAATAATAATAATAATAATAATAATAATAATAATAAAACGTTATAATAATAATAATATTAAAACTGTATAATAATAATAATAAAATTTATAATAATAATAAAACTTTATAATAATAATAAAACATTATAATAATAATAATCATAATAAACGTTATAATAATAATAATAAAACCCTATAATAATAATAATAACAATAGAAATAATAAAAAGACAACATAAAATTCTAAAATTTGAACGCCGGGCGAACATATAGTCACCTGAGACAAAGGCATGGTCACCGCTAACGATGCGATGACCGCGCACTGGCGCGAAACCGTCAACACAACCAAACTTCGAAAAAAAAATTAACCAGGTCCAAGAAGGAAGTAAAAATAAAGGTACCTGTGGTTGGGGTGTGACATAAACTCTATAAAAAATAATAACGTCCATTTTCTTTTAAAAAAATCGTATTCATATCCCAGCCCATTCATTTTCCCATATTTTATATCTAGCATATATCCATTAGATTGGTTTCATAAGAATTATATCAATATATTTTTATTTCATCACCATAAAACTTTAATATTTTGTACCATGTTTAACAATCAATTGGTGTTCATCATTATTCCCTAGTATTGCATGTGTATGTTGATTCCATATGTCATGACCCGCCCCTCAGGGCCCGTGTCGTGACTACCCCAAGCCAGCCTTCCATAGGTCAGGGGCTGGTGACTAGAACCAAAGGCATAATTCCCTAAATCTAGGAAGGCATTTCCTTTAAAACCCGTAAAAACACACAAAAGCAAGCACACAGTAGGATGAAACACCAAGTAAACCGAATAACAAAAGAGTGTTGAAGTAAAAGGGGCCAGAATACAAGCCCAACAGTAAAGTACAAGAAACTGAAAGTATAAGAACAACTGAAAAAAAAAGGAAAATTGCAATTGGGTCATACTATAAGTTTCCTACCTAAAGGGTAGGTACAGATCGCCTCCTCAGCACTCCACGTTCGTCTGTCTCCTCTGGGTACCAGCACGTCGTATGGTCCACCTCCGGGTATTGTCCAGCCCTGGTACTCTCAGCCTCCATCAGCACTGTCTGTCTTCTGCATCCAACACAACGATGTGCGGGCATATCCCATGCAGGGGTGAGTATAATGATACTTAGTAGGGACTCTGAGATCCTCAAGGTCTCACAAAATCCATCAAAGATAAACCACAAAGTGTGAAATCAACAGATAACCCTACTTTGGTATATGCACATACATATACCTAAGTTATTAATTAATCCATCTCAATAATGAGGAAATCACAAAAGTACTAACTCAACTCAAACAAAATGTTATTTTAGGGGTAGTATAAAGTAAAATCCCTAGTCACATTATTGAAACCTTGGATACTAGAGAACTCCTGCTCAATCGAGAACAGTGGGCCTGTCGCGACACTAAGAGTGCTTCCCACTAACCATGGACTGATGAATTACTCCTCTTATCTAGTATCGTGGGTCTTCTATGTCACATAGAGGTGCTCCCCACCATGGGTATGCCGTGTCACCAAGTGTGTTTCCCCTCAAATCCTGCAGAGGAACTCCTCCTGTCAAGTACCATGGGTCTTCCGCATCACCAAGCGCGCTCCTCCACTGTGGGTCTGTCGTGACACTAAGTCGCTTCCCACAGGGCTAGTAGAGTAACTCTGAGTCAAACGGTCAGTAGTCATCAGGTCTCAACCTGCTACTATGTCTCCGCACTATGCTCTCTCATCTCTAGAAGGATCCACTGCATGAGCTACTGGTCGATACTCTAAATGTCACTAAGTCCCATTAATAAGTATCTCAAAGGTATGTCACGTTGTAGGGGTTTTAACGCACGAGACGGCGCGTCAATCAGACACATGTTCTGTGAGTTATTAGCCTTTTAGTCCTGGGGTCCGGTTGGAATCGTGCACGATCCAACCTGACTGTATCTCAATTATACCCCAATATTTAGTGAGGTACACTCGAATGGACTGTCACAGTCCAATATTTGCAGCGCTGCTGATGGTTTGTCAAACAAACGTTTGGTGCCAAAGATATTGCCAAAAGAAAGTAAAGGGTTGTAGTGGGCCCATGTCCGGTCTGACCGACATGGCCTGACCCCGCCTGGGCCGACCAGGTTTGAGTCCACCCAGCCTGACCCATTGGGTCTGGCCTTGCCCGTATGGTGGGCCAGCATGTTGGATTCGGCCCGGCCCGCTGGGCCCCGCCCAGCCAGCCGCAAGGGGCCGCGGAGGTCCGTGAGGGCACGGACCGGCCATGGGTCGGCGCGAGGGTGGTTTGGCTTGGAGGGCACCACGTGGGTGTCTTGGCTTAGGGATCGGGGCCGATTCAGCTCGGAGGACCGTGGGGGTGCGTCTTGCGGCACGGCCAGGGTGCGGCGCGGGGGGTGCTGTGGCTGGGGCGCGGCCGGGGTGCGGTGCGGCTAGGGCACGGCATGGCCGGGGTGCGGCAGTGCCAGTGCGCAACCATTACGGGAAAAACTGTTTATTGCGACGGGGTATTTGTAATGGGAATAAATCCCATTACAACAACTCTGACGAAAAGTGTATTTGCGATGGAAATATATTCTCGTCACAAATGTCCAGTTATTTGGGATGGAAATACAAGACCCTTCGCAATAGCTATGGCGCGGTTTACGCGCCAAAACGCGGGAAGCCTATTTGCGATGGTCGACTTCTACCCGTCGCAAGTACCCGTCGTAAATACCGGCAGCGGTAAAGCCTATTTGCGATGGTCGTCTTCTACCTGTCACAACTAACCAGCAGTGGTAAATACTATTTGCGATGGGTAAATTGTCACGTCGCAAAAAATTATTCACCAGGTGTTATTGGCGACGGGCCCTGTCGCCAATACCGGCGGCAGTAAATAGGAATTTGCGATGGAGATATCTGCATGTCGCTAATGGTGTGTCGGCTGGTAGCTATTTGCGACGGGCCCGTCACAAAAACCCTTTTAACCGCCGCCCGTAAATAATGCGGGTGAAGGTATTTATGATGGGGCCCATCGCCATTACTGGCGGCGGTGAATAGGAATTTGCGACGGGGATATCGGCATGTCGCTAATGGTGTGTCGGCAGATAGCTATTTGCGACGGGCCCGTCACAAAAACCCTTTTAACCACTGCCTATAATTAATGAGGGAGAAGGTATTTGTGACAGTATACCGTCACAAATACTTGTATTAGCGGTGGGATCCCGTCGCAAATAATCTAACCTATATATACACCCTATCCGTTTTTTCTATAACATTCAGATCTCTCTTCCTCTCTCTCTATAACTTTCAGTTCTAAGTAGAATTTTTTTTGTTTTAATTTTTTCTTCCGAGAAGAGGAGAGAAGGAGTTAGAAGGTGCAAATTACTTAAAAATATCGAAGGTATTTATATTTTTTTTTATTTTTAAATTATTTTTAATTGTTAATTTTATTTTTTATTATTAATTTTAATTCTTTTAATAGAATGTTTAGAAGCTATATAGTTTAATTAGATTAAGTGGTTCTACCAAATAATCCTTGTCTGGATACGAACAAGTAGAGGCGGCTCTGGCACAGATGTACCTAGGAGTGAAAGCTCTGACAAGGTGTTTCGATCTTGACTCGGGGTAACCTGATACACAACAGCGGGCCTTGCAACACTCTTGGTTCGACACTCCTGGAGGATGTTTTGGTAATAATTATAAATAAATATATAATTATCAAATAATTAATAAATAATTAGATTTAATTAGATTTAATTAAAATATTTATCAAATAATTAGGAAAAAATTTGATTTAATTGATTAAAAATAATTAGGAAATAATTAAATTTAATTAGGAAATAATTAGAATAATTAGGAAACAATTAGATTTAATTAGGAAATAAGAAATAATTATATTTAATTAGACTTAATTAAAATAATTATCAAATAATTAGGAAATAAATAGATTTAACTGATTAGAAATAATTAGGAAACAATTAGATTTAATTAAGAAACAATTAGATTTAATTAGGAAACAATTAGATTTAATTAGGAAACAATTAGATTTAATTAGGAAAAAATTATATTTAATTAGGAAACAACTAGATTTAATTAGGAAACAAATATATTTAATTAGGAAAAAAACTGATTTAATTAGGAAACAATTAGATTTAGTTGGGAAACAATTACAGTATTTAGGAAACAAATACAATAATTAGGAAACAATTACAATAATTAGGAAACAATTACAATAATTAGGAAACAATTAAAATAATTAAGAAACAATTACAATAATTAGGAAACAATTACATTAATTAGGAAACAATTACAATAATTAGGAAACAAATACAATAATTAAGAAACAATTACAATAATTAGGAAACAATTACAATAATTAGGAAACAATTACAATAATTAGGAAAAAATTACAATAATTTGGAAACAATTAGAATATTAAGAAACAATTATAATAATTTGGAAACAATTAGATTATTAGTAAATAATTAAAAATAATTAGGAAACAATTAAAAATAATTAGGAAGGAATTAAAAATAATTAGGAAAGAATTAAAAAGAATTAGGAAAGAATTTAAAAGAATTGGGAAAGAATTAAAAATAATTAGGACGGAATTAAAAATAATTAGGAAAGAATTAAAAAGAATTAGGAAATAATTAAAAATAATTAGGAAAGAATTAAAAAGAATTAAGAAATAATCAAAAACAATTAGGAAAGAATTAAAAACAATTAGGAAAGAATTAAAAAAATTAGGAAATAATTAAAAACAATTAGAAAACAATTTAAAACAATTAGGAAAGAATTAAAAACAATTAGGAAAGAATTAAAAAAAATTAGGAAAGAATTAAAAACAATTAGGAAAGAATTAAAAAAAATAGGAAATAATTAAAAACAATTAGGAAAGAATTAAAAACAATTAGGAAAGACTTTAAAACAATTAGGAAAGACTTAAAAACAATTAGGAAAAATAGTAAGTGTGATTGACCGCTCATCTACACCTCAATTTTCTTTTCATTTGTTTGTTAAGGCTCGACAGGAAACTTCTGCCTCCACGTGTAATATCTTCTTTTACTATCAAAATTATCAACCTCCTCACCAATATAGAGGGGAGGAGGTTTATAATTTTGACAGTAAAGGAAAATATTACATATGGAGGCAGAAGTTTCCTGTCAACCTCAACACACAAATGAAAAGAAAAATTGAGGTGTAGATGAGCGGTCAATCACGTTTGTTTTTTTATTCATTGATTAACCACCCGACCTATATGCATATCTTCACATTTCTAATTAGTAACATAATTATTAATATAATTAGTAACATAAATAGTAACATAATATAAAATATTATATTACTCGAATATTAATAATTACATAATACTAATAATATAATTATTTTATTATTATATGTTTAATATTTATAAAAAAATATTAATTTTATTAAAATTATAAAATATTTATAAAATATTACAATTATCAATATTTTCAACAAGTTTTTCTTTATTCTTAACATGTTCAAATCTTAATGGGTCGCCAATTTTCAGGTCATGCCCAATAAAAAGTTTGTGTCAACCATGTCCAATGTAAACTCTATAATTGTTCTTTCTTGGTTGATCACCTCGCAAGTAGCATTGAAATAGGACAACCCAAGTTATGTCTTTCTCATCTATAAGTATCATATCACATGACTTTTTACATAGACCATTCATTCTTGAAAAAGTAAGGTAAAGATATTGATGTTCTCTTAATTTTTCAAGGAAGAATGATCTATGTAAAGGGTCATGTGAAATGGTTTTTAAAGACGAGAACAACAATACTTGTGTCGTCCTATTGCAACACTACTTGCGAGGTGAACAACCATATAAGGAAAATTATAGAGTTTAAATTGGTCATGGTTGATGGAAACTTTTTATTGGGCATGACCTGAAAATTGAGGACTCTTTAAGATTAATACATGTTAAGAATAGAGAAAAATCTGTTGGAAATATTGAGATTTGTAATAATTAGTAATAATTAATAATAATTAATCAAAAATAACATAAATTCAAGTACATGGTTATAAATCGGCACAATTTCCATCAGATTGGCGGCTACCTTTTGTTCAACGTCTCATATCTTTGTTACTTTCTCCCACTGAAATCAGTATGAAAAATGTTCTCTAACGTATGTCAGAGCATGTTTTTCATACTGATTTCAATCGGGAGAAAGTTAAAAAGAGATGATTCATCAGAAAAAAGAGGCTCTTTTTCCTGACGACTCATCTCCTTGCAAGGAGATCAGTCATCAGGAAAAAGACCTGCCACCAATCCGCTGGAAACAAATCAGAATAATTAGTAATATAATCTGCACAACGATGATTACAAAATTTTATTTCATTATTCAAGAATATTTCATTTTTCCAAGTATTTCTAAGTATTTCTAAATTAATAATAATTAGTGGGGTTGATTACAAACTAACTGTGTCGCCTATAATTATTGGTAATTACTAGGAAATAACTATAATTATGTATCTTCTCTTTTTAGGATATTATTTTTCTTATATCAAATTTTTTAACAACAGTAATGGTTTTAAATTTTGTAGAAAAATATATATAAATATGGAACAAGGAAATTAACATCAATCATTATTAGATGATCATTCTTGGATAAATCAACGCAGAAATCCAAACGGTTCTAGTTTAAATCCTATATATGTTGATGGTGTTTACGCTTTCTTCTCATTTGCATCTTCAAACCTATAATTTGTTTCAGAAGGGAAAATTAAGTTTCCTTGTTAAAAATGTGCTCTGAGAACGTTTGAGACATTTGACATCGTTGGGAAACATCTCTTGCATTATGGTTTTCAATCAGATTATATTTTTTGGTATCAACATGGTGAACGCAGTTCCAAATAAGATACTAATAATTTTATTCCAGATCCATCACGGTTTCATAATTTAGTACATGATGTTGCAGGGTCATCCATTCAACAAACTGAAATCGAGGATGTTGTTGATTTACCTCCTGAGTTAGCACCATCTGAATTTGCTGAGTTGTTCAGGTTTGCTGAGGATGCATTATATCCTGGTTGAAAGATAAGAAAAATAGAAGTAGTTACAAAATTTATGGCTATTAAATCAGATAATGGAATGTCAAATAACTGTTTTGATCAGATATTTTCTATGGTTAAAGCACTGTTACCTGAATGAAAAGTGATGTCTGCTAATTATTATGAGAGAAAGAGACTAGTTCGTAATCTGGGCCTTAGATATCAGAATATCCATGCATGTTAAAATGATTGCATCTTATATTCTGGTTAAAATTAGTCGTTGGATAGTTTTCCCACAAGTGGACAATCAAGGTATAAAGAAGCTCAATCAGGGAAGTCTGGATTTATTCCTGTAAAATTATTGAGATATTTCTCACTTACACCCATGTTGCTACGTTTATTTATATCTCAGAACACAGCTACAATGATGTCATGCCACAAAACCAATATTTCAAATGGTAAAAGCTTGATTCATCCATCTGATGGTGATTCATGGAAACATTTTGATCAAGTGCATCTGTCTTTTTCTTTAGAATCCTGGAACGTGCGATTGGGTCTTTATACTGATGGTTTTTGTCCATTTGGATCTTTTGGTAGTCAGTATTTCTATTGTCCTGTCTTTATAACTCTGTACAATTTTCCTCCATGGATGTTGATGAAAGAGCCATATATATTTTTGACATTATTAATCCCAGGACATCCGAAAAGGAATATTGATTTTATTTGAAACCATTGATTGAAAAGTTAAATTTATTGTGGAGTCATGGTGTTGGTACATATGATGCTGCTGCGAAACAGAATTTTTTAATTAAAGCTACTTTGATGTGGACAATTAGTGACTTCCCAGCATATGGCATTTTATTTGGCTAGAGTACACATGGTCCAAAATCATTTCTTTATTGTATGGGAGACAACAAAGCATCTATGCTCGTGAATGGAAAAAAACCTTGCTATTTTGACTGTCATCGCAGATTTCTTCCAATTGATCATCCTTTCCGGAGGAATAAATCTCATTTCAAAAAAGGTATAATTGAAAGAGATGAACCTCCAAAAATAATCTCAGGTACAGAGTTACAATCAGTTGTATTTTCATTACCATCCATCACTTTTGGACTGACAATAAACCAATAGAAAATTCATGGCTTTGGGAAATAACACAATTGGAAAAACGGAGCATTTTTTGGAATCTACCATATTGGTCGGATTTGATGGTCTGACACATGTTGGATGTCATGCATATTGAGAAGAACTATTTTGATAATTTATTTCATACAGTTTTGGATACACCGGGTAAAACCAAAGATAATGTAAAGGCACGATTAGATCTTGCCCAAATTTGCAGGCGACCAAAACATGAATTGTTTGAAAATGTCAGATCACAGAGATTAATGAAGCCAAAAGCAGCTTATACATTGACCAAAGAGAGTCTCTTATTATTTTGTCAGTGGATTGAATATTTGAGACTTCCATATGGCTATGCTTCCAACTTGGGCAGATGTGTTAAGAATGGTGATATTACCAGATTAAAAAGGCATGACTGTCATGTTATAATGGAAAGAATTATGCCTATTAGATTAAGAGGTTTGTTGAATTCTATGATTTGGGATTCGATAACAGATATATCATATTGTTTCCGAGACATGTGTGTGGTGACAACAGACAACGATGCACTAAGAAAACTAGAAGAAGCTGTTGTTGTAATTATATGCAAACTGGAAAAAATCTTTCTGCCGGCTTTATTTGACTCAATGGAACATTTGATATTACATTTACCACATGAAGAAAAATGTGGAGGTCCAGTTCAGTTTCGATGGATGTACCCATTTGAGAGATGCATGTAGAAATTGAATAAAAAAGTTCGTAACAAAGCATCAGTTGAAGGCTCAATTGCTGAAGCTTATTTTCAAAGAAATTTCTTTATTCTGCTCTCATTATTTTCAATCTGAATATCCCTCAAAATTCAACTGCATGGGCTGGAACAAGGATAATGTTGATGATGATATGAACAATCAATTACCATTTGTCAATCAGACCTAACTTGGCTTTGGTGGAGTTCATGATAGATGGCTTTCAGATGATGAACATCATAGAGCTCATATATATGTTCTACTCAACTGTGAAGAAATGTCACCAATTGTACAGTTAGTGCTCTTATCACTTATTCTATAGATTCCATTATAGTAAATTAATCATATTGTATTTGTAGGTTATATGATGATCATATCAAGAAACAATTTCCACAAATTACAGCATCTGGCTTAGAAGAATGTCAGAAAAAATAATTTGCTGACTGGTTTCAAAAACTGGTAACATACATTCTTTTTTGGTTTTAAATATAAAATCAATTTATTACTTGCAATATTGATAAATGTATTACAAATTTTTGGGTATCTGTACATGATGATAAGATTGATATCCGATTGCGTATATTGAGTATCCCACCATCCAAAAATGGTTAAATCTTATAATGCATATGTGGTGAATGGTTATCGCTGTCATACACGTGCATATGGGGAATCAAAGAAAACAATGAATAGTGGTGTTTGTTTGATGGGATCACATCATAGAGATATTGAAGTTGACTTTTACGGCATGCTTGAAGAAATTATTGAACTGTGTTATTTGGGACAGAATTATGTAACAATGTTTAAATTTCGATGGCTGGATACTGAGAGAGGCTTGCGTATTCATCTGACTCATGGAAATTTGATATTAAAAATAAAATTATTCTTGAAGTAAATGAACCATTTTTATTGGCTCATCAGTCACATCAAATTTATTATGCAAAATACTGTGCTACTGCAAAAGAGTTGGATGATTGGTGGGGTATAATAAAAGTTAAATCTCATGAAAATCAGTTTACTCAAACTGAATGTGGTTCCACTAAAGTTCAAGGAACTGAAATTTTTCAGGACACTCCCCAAAACACATCTTTTTCACAAAGAGACATGAATATCGAGGATGACACTCCACAGTTAAGGGTCGATGGTGAAGATGTTGTCAATGATGATACAACTGAATTTGAAATGACAAGAGATGATGAATGTGAAACTAATATGGAAATTTATGATGTTGATGAGGAAGATGAAGACATTGAAATTGACAACTATGAAGATGATGATGAATATGAACATTGACACAGTAAAATGCTAGTTAGAATCATAAAAAATATATATCTATACATAATAGTTATTTTCAACTGTTTTCTAATAACAATCATTTCATGTTTCAGATGGACTCGGAAAAGTTTCATCAGTTGGTGGAGGCTGATCTACCTATGGATGATGAGATTCTTGAGTCATGTGACCCTGAGGATATTGGCACTACAGGGAGCACTCGGAGGGGGCGTGGTCTTGCCAGACTGATGATTCCAGATCCTATCCCGGAGCGACGCCCACCTCTTAGATTCGATGCGCACACGCGGTGGAATGGTAACCTGTGTATTTTAGTTATCTTTCATTATAATTTATTAATGTTCTAATTGTTTGATTATTTTATCATTTTCCACAGTTTTACACATATAGTTATTGGACAGGAGAGCGCTATCTTGCGCAATTATTTTTCTCAGCCCTGGCTCACATGAGATCAGATTCCCGCTGATGTGCAGGCCGCCATGTTTGAGCATTGGCTGGTACGTAATTAAATATTATTTATTTTGAAATTTAATTCATTAATAACTTTATATTAGGGTTTATGGTATCCCATCGATGAGAGCATGTGTGCCACTATCCACACGGCATGGGTGGTGTCTATGCGTGACCGTTTCCGTCAGTTTTTGCATAATTTGAGAAAGACGGCTATGAAGAAAGCCGGAGTGACAGAATTTGATGAGTCCTATAGAGCCCACCAACCAGAGTACATTTCATCTCACATTTGGGATGGATTATGTACACATTGGTTGGGTGGTGGGCTTCAGAGGAGATCTGTATTGGGTCGACAAAATCGGGGGAGACAAGAGGTGACACATTGAGCCGGTAGTCGTACATTCAGTGCGCATAGAGAGCATTTGGTAAGTAATTTTTTTTAATATTTTATACAACATTGAATATAAACAATTTATTTTATTTTAATATAGGAAGCCGAGCTTCCCGGTATTACGACATACGGCGTTTATCAGAGGATGTACACTGACCCGGCTACTGAAGAGATTAGAGGTGACTGCTAGCGTCAGATTGTGGTCAGTATTATTTTCTTTTCAGTTTGAAAATTAAATGCATATAATCTTTTCATTATTTTAATTTATAATTGAAACTTAAGAAGACATATAAGGCCGCGACCTCTCAGACACAGGCTGAGAGTCAAGACGAGACGGGTGATCAGACTATTGCCCACCATTTTGATGAGATGGTATGGATGCAGGCGACCCAATATGGCTTTGAAAAGGGCCGAGTAGTTGGTATCGGCTCTCATTTGACTCATGCAGCTTATTATGGTACTGCTGCGATGTCGGCATCCAGCTCGAGAGGAGCCCGTGGAGAGACATCATCTTCTACTTCACAGTATCAGGAGCAGCTGCGTGCTCAGAGTCATCTTATAGAGGATTTGCGTCAGGGTCAGGAGCAGATGCGTCAGTAGCACGATGAGGAGATGCGTCGATGGAAGGAGCAGATGCGTCAGCAGCAGGATAAGGAGAGACGTCGATATGAGGAGCAGCATCAGGAGAAGATGGAGTATATGCATCGTCTGACTCATAGTTTAGGGATGGAGTTTCCTCCACCACCTCCTCCAGGTCCTCCGGATTATCCACCCCCCAATGATTTTTTTAGATGTAATAAACAATTGAGTTCATAGTTTATTGTCATATTAACTATTTAAAATTCCTCTTTCATATTTGTACGAATATTTCCTGATTTAATTTGTTTTTATTTTTTAAAATATTTTATTACTTATTAGTATTATTTTTAATGTTTACTTATTTTAGTAATATTACATTTAATATTTTATATTTATTTTTAATATTGAGAAGTTTATAATTTTATAATTTTATTAATATTAATATTATTAATATTATTTTTTCATAAATATGTATGTTTATTTTAATAATAATATTATTATATTAATTTTTTATATTAATAATATTAGTACTATTATTATTATTTTTTGATATTAATATTTCATAATATATAATATAATATTATTTATATTCATATTATAATTATTTTGTGATATTAATATTTCATATTTATATTATATATTTTTTATTATTAATATATTATAATATATTTTTTTATATTTTTAATATTCATATTATTATTATATACATAATTTAATAATAATAATAATAATATATTAATTTTTTATATTATTAATATTAGTATCATGATATTATATCATATTATTGTTATTCATATTATTATTATTTTATATTAATATTTCATAATTATATTTTATGTTTTTTTTATTTATATTATCAGAATATAAATTTTTTATATTATTATTATTATTTTTATTTTTATATATTATTATAAGATTTGTATTAATTATTTTATTTTATTTTTATTTAGTTTAGTATTTCTGACGGGAATATTTGCGACGGGATATCCCGTCAAAAAAAATTTTTTACTGTAACATTTCCGACTAGAAGAATACCCGTCGTAAAAACATTTCTACGACGGGTCGTCGCAAATAACTTCGTCGCAAATATTTTTAAAATTTCCCATTTGCGAAAGGTTTCTGACCTTTCGGAACTAATATATCTGCAATGGCCCATCGCAAATACCTTTTTTATATATAAACAAAAACCCATTTGTGACGGGGGGAAATACTGTCGCAAATACTCTTTTTGCGATGGGACCGCCGCAAAAACACCTATTTGCGACGTCATTTTCGGCAACGGGCTATTTGCGACGGAGCCCCGTCGCAAAAGACCGTTTGCGACGGGATCCCGTCCCAAATCGCCCGTCACAAATATTCAGTTTTCTTGTAGTGAGTGTTGCTTCGGGAGGCCAAAGGCGGCATGGGACGGGGTGGCTCGGAGGGCCGGCGGTGATGCGGCCAGTTTGTCCGGCGGGTGGTGCGGCCAGCAGGTGGTGCTGCCGGTGGGTGGTGCGATTGGGGTGGCTCGTCTGGTTTGACAGGGACACCACGAGGGGCGGCACGGGTCATGGTGGCCGTGGGTCGTGGTGGTCGCGGGTCGCGGTGTTGTTTCCTTCATCACCTTCTTCATCTTCCTTCATTCTGATGAACAACACTAAGAATAATGGTGGAGGGGGTTGAGCCATGTTTGTTTTTCCCGCACCCTCTTCGTTTTGAGTGGTAGCAAGTGGCTAAACATTAATCATGTATCAAGAATAAAAATATTAATTGAGAAGATTCACGAATTTAATAACCATACCTACAACTTCCTACAACAATTTATTCCCAACTTGCATGGAAAATAACTGCGAATCAACTTGGTAATAAGTTGATCCACGTTATTTATTTGTAGAAGGAAAGAATCAAGAGAATAAAATCATACATAATTAAAAACCCTACCTTGTATTGTTCGTTTTCGATGATGAGAAGGGAAGGTCGGTCATCGAAGACGTCCCACGTCGGTGGCCTCTATAAGGTGCCTATGTAGAAGATGTTAAAGATGTTCCTCATCAGTGTTCTTCATTTGGTGGAGCATTCTTCATGGAGGTTGTTCTTTGTTGGAGAGCTTTCTCCCTAAGTCCTCATCTCCCCAAATTCCACCAAAATAATACATATCAAATAATAAAAAGTGTTTCTCCAATTTAGTCATAGAAACAATTCGAATTGAATAAAATTAAATTGCCTCAATTAAGTGGTGTGTTGGAATGATTAATGGTATGTGTGTTGGCACAATTAAGTTGGAGGAGGTCAAGAGGCTCTCCCTTGTTAGTTGTGGGAGTTGGGAGTTTCTCCCAATTAAAGGGGAGTTTCAAGGGGGTTTAATCCTAGGTGGTCCCCACCACCATAACCTCTCATGGGAGGTTATAGTCAAGGTATTCCCCACCTTCTTAACCTCTTATGGGAGGTTAAGGTCTCGTAGTCCCCCATTCCAACTTCCACATGGAGGTTTTAATAAACAAATAAAAATAAAACTACACAACTTTATTTTTATTTTATTTATTCACCCAAAACCCAATATCTATCTTTCACTCTCGACCAAATGACATCGAGGTGAAAGTCCCCTTAAGTGAATATTGTCGCTGTGAGTTCAACGGTGCCCTCAGAATTCAATTCTGATCATTGGTAAAAAAGTTTTAAAAACCCGCTCACACGTTTACTGAACGAACCTGAACAAAAGTTCATAAATTCATTCCGGGCACTCCGGGCCTCAGAATCACACGCCTCTAATTTCTGTGGACGCATAAAATTACCATATTTTTAAAAACAATACCTGGAAATTTAGGTTATTTACACAATAAATCATGTATGTGACTTTTCCCATGATATATGTTAATAAATATATATAAAAATTAAAAAAAAAATTAAAACCAATACAAATTATAATCGAAATAAAATTATTGTGATAGAAGTTAACGCACTTGTAATCATTTAACTAATAAAAGATCATAAATTGTCTCCAATGGATATATTGGAAATGATGGATTAGAATCATAAAAAGTATTGGTAAGCTCTAATTAATTCTTTATAAGGTTGATAATATCCAATTAATTTGATATATGATCATGAGCTTGAATCCATGGAAAGATATGAGTAGTTTTAAATAAAGAGGTCATATAAGTGTGTGGAAAATGATTTAAGGAATGAAAAGCCATCATGGAAAATATAAAAGGTATCTGAGAAGTATGTCATATAATAAATTATAGAAAAATAATTAGTTTCTTAAATATACATGGTTGCTTGAATAGATTAGTGTAATGATAAAATACGGTAAACGGGAAATAAGATAGTGGTTTAAAGTTAAATCATATTTGGTTCATGCTTCATTACTTCTAGTACCATACCCAGTCAATCAGTCATACTGCTCACCACTAGAAGTAGTTTCACCGGAAAAAAGTTGGTTCTTATATGGTTTTCCCAATAAAATTTGAAAACAAAATAATAAAATGTAATTTGTAACATTTCAGTTAATACATGTTAGAAATACTATACTGGCAACTTGCACCAGAGGACACAGACCCATCTCTCAAATTCATTGATAATTCTTAAAAAATACCATGTCATATATTTATTTTATATATATATATATATATTATTTTCAATAAAATTTAAGTTTTATTATAAATCCCAAAGTAATGGGAAATAAAAATAAGGAATAAGTGGTGGAAACAAGTAATAAACATGTACCAATTAGAAATATGGACAATGGATAAGTGGTGATATAATGAAACCAAGTGTTGCAGCCAAATGTTTTTGGTTATATATGTTTTTTATTAGGTGTTATTTTTAATTATTATCAATGTAATAGTGAAAAGGATATATCTTGAGTTAAGAATATAATATTCCCCTATAAAATTACGTCAAGATGTTACGATTGTATTGAAATATCAAATGAGACAAAAATTGGTCCATGGAATAACTTTATGGATATATTTCACAAATATTACAAAAATGATGATTGGATGTTATGGTCTTCCTGTATGTGAAAATTCATAATGGATAATAATAATTATATTCAATAGTATAATTAAGGATATAAAGTAATAATAGTTAGATTCTAAACCTATGGATAGAAATCATGTTGGCCTATTGAGACATAGGAAAATAATGATCAATGTTTAGAGGGTATCTATATGAATAAGAATAAAAAACCATCATGGTGTTATTTATCATGTTGTATGATTAAATTAGTGTTACACAACACTTGGATGATGGTTTGTGTGGTTATTGATGGTTCGTATTAAATTTATGTAGATACACACCTCATTTCGAAGAAGATATCACTTTTATACACTATTTTTAGTATTTTATTTATTTTAAATTCTCATACATATTTTTTAGGAATTTATAGAATACCTTGGTCCATTAGAAGTTATTTAAAGTCATTTTAAGACATGTGATATTTTTGTGTTCACTAGAAAATTTGCAAGACTTGAACGTATGACTTTTCTTACTGAATCATATGACATTACAATGAATCAAAGTCTTTTGGTGTTGAATATAACTCTTAAATGACCATAATACTTCATTTTATGACTTTTTATTATACTAAAAATTGATAAACTCTAGATAATAAGACATCAAACATAGTGTAAGTCATGATCACGAGACTACAGTATACGTGTTTGAGCTCATCGTTTGACTTTGTTGTATCATATTACTTTAGAATGATCCTTTACATCAAAGGTTATGTATTTTATCTCTTCATAATAATTTTCAAGATCATATGAATTTCACATAATCCTTCACTAAAAACATAATTCATTATCATAAGATTTCGGGAATGTATATTTCTTATGTCCCAAGCGTATGAATTCACCACTTTGAGAAAGTATGGATGTTTTGTAAGATGAAAAAACAATTATATTATAGATTTAATATAATGAACAACAAGATCATTTGGGATAATGAAAGTGTTTTTCTTTTAATGTATAAAGATCATTAAAAATATATATGTTCAAGGAATTAGAATAAATATTAGATATAGTATTTATAAATATAAATGGATGATCAAAGAAAGAAGATAAAGGGATTGTCAAAAAAATTTAATTTTGAGGAAATTAAAATATGATGATGTATAGGTTTTTATTAAGTGATACAAAAATAGGAACCTTGTTCAATCCATGATTTTATCTCTTTTAGGGAAGATTTAAAAAGGTGTTCCACATCCTCTATTTCGTGAAATAAATAATTAATTTATTCGGTTATCAAGAATAATACAGATAATGTTACATCAAACTTTTACAATTCATAATATCCCAAGTCACTTATGAAGAAGTATTTTTGATAAATAATGGAAATGATTTTTAAGTTTTTACTTCTATTTATATAGGCTCAAAATCAGTTCAAATCTATTTTTATGTGAAGTTATAAAATTTCAAGACAAAGTTACACATTTCATTATATGTTTTTTCTATAAATTTTGAGTAATTACAGCTATTTTTGATATGAAAATTCAAATATTGGAATATTTGATGAAGAAAATTGGGATCCTATTTAAAAATAAATGATTAGTTTATTTATCTCACTTTCAGATGTTAAGTTCATTTAGTAAGGGTATTATTTGGAAACTATTTGATGTAAAAAATAAATTCCTAGGAAATCATTGGAAATCGAATTGGGTATTCCATTGTTGTATTATAGGATAGTGGATATTTTTAATTCTCATCATATGATTTATTGTACTAGAATAGGTAATGACTAATTTAATGTTTCCTCTGAGAACAAAAATCTCAAAGTGTGAAAAGACAACATGTCATTACTCCATAATAGAAAATTATAAGTTGAGGTTTTGTGTGTTTTATAAGAACTTTTAGAAAGAACTAAGAATAAATGGTTATCGTAAAGATAAAGAATATGTCACTAAAATATTTAGTGAATTATAATAACTATACTAAATAACTGAGAATGTTCAATTAGATAGGTCTCTATGAAAGTGTTTGATAATTGTGTAGTTGAATATGAGAGAATAATAATCTCTCAAATATAAGGATTAAGTTGTTACATGTTGTAAATTAGAACAAAAATAAGAGTGTGTCAATATTATGCATCTTGAATGGTTTCGAATAAGGAATTAAAAAGTTTATAATGGAAAACTAAAATATATTTATTTTTTAAATACTCTATGGAAATCGATTTATTTGGAATTTTGTGTTTTAAGTGGAAAATATAATGTTTTAAAGAGATACTATAACCTAAGAAATTATAAATATTTTTTTCTTATGTTGAGTTGTAGAATACTTCAAGGTAGGATGATAATATGTGTATTTATTGAATAATATCAATTATATGGGTGAAGATTCATCCCTGGAAAATCATTGATCTACATACAAATAATGACAGAAATACAGTAGAAATAGGTGATGAAGATTATTGAAAATAGTATATAGATCTATTATCTTTTATAATATAGTATAATAATGTTACCTATATAATATGGTAACCCCACCTATGTAATATGTTATAATAGGATTCACGGTGATCCTTGACCAACAATTTGGTGATTAGATTATATTGGACAATCCAATCACTTAAAGGCTTTGTCATAGAAAGGAGTAGGTTACCCATATTGAGGTTAAAACATGAAAAAAATTAGTTTTATAACCTCAATTAAAATTATTTATTACAATGTTTTTCGTCCTATTGAGTAAAATATAACTTTATTCATGTTTAATTTAACCACAAATATGGGTTCAAAACTAAGTTTAAAATAAGAATTAGTTTTTTCGAAAAAGAAATTTGTCACACATAATTCGCCCCAATCCACTTATGAATTTCTACATAATCAACTATGAATATCTATTAGTATCATATCCTAGGATCCCTTATAAAAGATACTTATTGATTTTTCACTACTAAAAACATAAGAATAAGGTTCTGTATAATAAGTTCTAAAAACTATTCCTAGTTTTTTTATTAGATATATATGAAGTGAAAACGTTAGATGTTTGAAGAAGAAACTTAAATGGGGTAATTTACTTACATTTCTATAATAAAATATTTAGATATCTTAGTAATGACTTTGAAAAATATTTAAAACAAATAATCCGAATAGGTGGAAAATATTTAAATAATGAAAGGGGAAACACAATTTGCATAAGAAAATTAGAATTATTAAAATGTTTTAGTTAAATCAATTTATAATTATTCCTCTAGTCATCAAAGTTATAACTATGATGTTAGTTTTATTAAATATAAAAAAAACCTATACCATTAGGTAAAAATTTATTTAAAGTATTTTCTTACTGAGTTGGTGAACTATATAATTAAATTTTAAAAGGACATCATGATGGAAATTCATATATGTAAGAAGATTTTGGTGTATCATAAGAAGAATTAATTTAGAAAATGAATTTCTATAGAACTCTAAATAATATTTTAATATCAACGGAATAATCATCCAAACTTTTCAAAATAATGGTTTTTATTTAGATAATAATTTCAAGGTGTTATTTTTGAGAAAGATATCTTTTAAAAAGTCATTATTGAGGTGTTCCAAGCATTGGATAAACATCATAAGGTCTCTGGGTATGTAAAATGTATTTATATAGATATTAAATTAAGAATGGTGAAAGTTATATATAATTTTTTAATGAAGATATTAAAAATTCATGAGGTTCGAAGGAATAATATGGATAGTGATTGGTGATATGGGTCTAAATCAATTGAAGATGAAAATAACTATCTCAAAAGGAAATTTCATATTTTAAAATAAAATTTAAGAATCAAGAAGAATAAATATATGGAACATCTAAAAAATATGAGAAGCATATTACTACATGAACATATAAGATAATTATTACATATAAGAAGACTGTGATTTGGGAAAATATATCCTATGATTATCTAGAGAAGCATCCAACTACATACCACACAACTTGGGTTCAAACCAATTTAAAAAATTAGACACTTAATGAAAAATATTATACCATTATGGAAGTGTAAATATGTTGAGAAACTCACCATGATATCAATAGTACTGGTGAGATTGTGCGATAGAAAATTCCAGCCCAAAAAGAACCCAAAAGATTGGTTTTCTAGCAAAAAAGCTATAAGAATAAGGATCTGGACTGACTGGACCTACTTGTAAAAAATAAAAACCTATTGGAAGATGGTGGTACTATTAGAGATTAGATTATAGGGAAATTGATTCATGGAATAAGTTGTTAATATGAAAAAATTATACTCCCAAAAGTAAGTGGGAGAAAATTTATTAAATGAATAAAAATTAAAAAAAGTACCTGAACTCATATAATGTAAAAAATCTATATCAAAAGAACAAAAATTATTTCAAGGATAATTACAATTTAATATAAAACATTAGTGGTCATATTTATATTCATTAATGGAATAATACTTCTAACTATCATCCATTTAATGATAATAATAGTAAACTACCAAAGATTGAGAAGCTGGTAAAGAAACAAGACAAGTCATCCTAGGTTCATAATTCATTGAAGAATACTACTCACAAATGGTTATAAAAGAAATCTGATCACGGTGTAAAACCCTACTGGAAAGAGATACTTTTATAGTAAGGAAGTCGCCTTAAACAATACATATTATATTTATTTTCGAACTAGAAATATCTTTATGTTCCCAATGATATTTTAGGTTTATAGTATTATAGAATTTGGGAAAACACTTACATAGTAAACCCATACACTACATGTGGATACATATATATAGTATCCATTTTTTCATAAAAAAATCCTTTAAAATGAAACATCATTTACTATAGTATATATTCAAAATTGTATTCATTACCTAATCCTTGTCCCAAATATTCCTTGAACCATGTGAAAAACAATTTAAAACATGGGATGAGAACAAAATAATAGTAAGGGTCAAAAAATAAATAAAACCATTATTCTGGTGCAAACCAATAAATATATTTATTAAATCATATCTTTTTAACCTAAAAAATGATTGATCATTTCAAAATGATCATTACCCTACCTTTTGAAAATCAAATCATTTTTATTAAATCTCATAAAATATAATATAAAATATAATTAGGTATATTGGGACAAAATTTTCCATATCACTCATTAAAATACATTTTCTATATTGGATACACATGGAGTAACTATCATTGTAACAATTAAAAAAACTATTACAGTATATTTCCCTAATATCTTTGGAGAAACCCTACAAGCTAACTCTATCACATTAATGAATGCATTAGAGAGAAATAATGGGCTCACCCACCCACATTTTCTCATTTAACCACCCATCCTCATAAATAATTCTCAAGAACAAAATCATAAGGTTAGCACATATGTCATGCAAAAAAGAACATTCTTATATAAAATAACTTTTACATTTTGAAATCACTTTTAATTTTTAAAATACGTGCACTCATAAATGAAAAAACTTTATTTCAAAATAAAACATTAAAGTTATAAAGAAAGCTCCAAAAAATTAAAGCATCATGAAATAATGAAATTCATTTCAAGTTGTATATTTTAAAAAACATTCTTTTTTTGATTTTGTAAAAATTGGTGAAAGAGTAACCATAAAATAGTGTTTTTGAAAATAAAGTTCCTTAAGTAAAACCTAAAAATTGTCCCTTTTTGAAAAAATTGGTGAGAAATTATAAAATTACCATTTTTAAACATTTTTTTACATATATATATATATATATATTCATAAAAACCATTTTGAAATCATGGACATAAAATATAAATAGTTAGAAAAATAAATCATTACAACATTTAAAATGATCATTTAGTTAAGGATTCCCTAACATTGAGTCTAAATTGTTACGGACAATCTTTATATTCCTAAATAATAAATATACTCTATTTACTAAAATTATTTATAAAAAAAATCATGTTTATTATTCTTTTTATATCAAGTATTATCATGTTATAACAATTACATAATTATTTAATTGCAGGTTAGTTATTTTGATGATATTCACCGGTTGAGTCTAAAATGACATTGGTATGATGTCTATAGTCAAAGTGGTCATTATTAAATAATAAAAATAATAGTTTTAAGGACATAATTATAACTTTAATACATATATATAATACTTTTAAATTCATCCATTGAAAATGGATATGAAAATTAACTATGTTGCAATCTTAGAGACAATATGTCATAAGTATGAATGAGTATGGTTTTCATTTTTCAATGATCAATATAGAAATAACTTAAGTGTCATTTTAGCTTTAAATAATTATAATAATATTATTAATATCGTATTATTCATTTAAATATATTGATATATTTCATCCATGTGAAATTCTGATAAAAAATTAATCACATCACTTCATGGAGGTGATAATTCACACGCATGCACAAACGACGTTATCATTTTTATGTGAATTGTAACATAAAAAGATAAATGATTTAGAATATTTTAATAATATTAAATATATAATTAATATCATATATCAGCATTAATTACATCATTATAACTAGTCTTGAGGGATGGTTATCGAAAATGACTTTCGTCGCTTCGTGAGGAGGTATTTCATCATACACAAGAAAGACTAATTATTTTATAATTTTACGGAGTTAGAGATGGATTTAAGTGATGATATTAACATAATAAAATCTAAATATTTGTATTATACTATATATTTTATTCATAATGGTTTAATAACATATGAATTAAGTGGAAAAAGAAACAAAACATAAAAACTTAATTAAAAATTATACCACTTCTTTAGAAATCCTTCATTTCTTAAAATCTTAAGACCACTGAGGATGTTTTTATTTCTAAAATAAGAGAATTGTAGGTGGAGAGGGATTATATAATGTTATGGTGTAGATTTTATCCAAAAAATGGTTTTAAATTGAATTTAAATGAGAATAATTGGTGCCCTTTTATAGTAGAGGGGTGATGTACTCTTGGAATTTCCCAAAATATTTAACTAATATAAATTAATATTATTATCCAAATAGCTCCAAAATTTTTATTCCGAATATAGAATAAAAACTGGTTTAAATACACTAATACAATAAAGAAGTAGTTTGTTTTGACTATTTTTTACACCATATTGTTTTTAACCCTTATTTAACACCTTTAACTCTTACTATGATAATAGGTAATTTAAATTTTGAGAGTTAAAATATTTACTATAAAATGGAAAATGGGCCATATATAAATCATTTAAGACATTTTAATACTTATACTAATTATTTTCTTGTTTTTTATATTTTAATAAATTTTATATCCTTAAATAAATAATTATTTATTTTAAAATATCATTAATGTCAATTTTTGAAAATATTATATATTTGTTCAATTAAAAAAATAAACGAAAACAATATAAATTAGTAAAAATACATAAATAATATTAATAACATGTCAAATTAATCTATAAAATTATTTTATGATATTTATTATCTAAAATTATATTTATTTTAAAAATTTTAATATCATTTATTTGATATTTCCATTAATTAAATAATTACCACGTCATCATTGTGCGGGGCTTTAAGGTAACTACATATTTCCTAAAAAATTAAAATAAATTACTCAAACACGTATAAAAATTTTATATTTCAAATTAAGGCTTATAGTCTAGGATATATTCTATATAACCACATATTAAAAATATAATACATATTAAAAACATAAATGCGAAAAATTTTATTTTTCATTAAATAAAATACTATAAAGGGATTAAAGTAATGCATATGAATACAAGAGGTCATAAAATAGTCCCATTGGTTATTTTGGTTTAAAATAACTCATAAAATAAAATTAGGACCATTTTAGGTGTAATTTTCTAATATTTATAATATTATTTTTACCTGTAATTACCTGATTTACCCTTAATAGTTGTAATAAAAATTACTATGTTTACTATTAAGATTGTAAAATACTAAAATAAACCTATTCAATAAATTAAGAAATTTTGATTCCAAATATGGAATCAGTTTTTAAAAATTTCAAATATAGAAGTTTTTAACATTAAATTAAAATTAAACTTGTAGATGGGGCAAAGAGGAGGGGTTTTAAAGTGAAGTTGCACAAAAGTTTACAAGGTTTTTATATACAATTTCAATTTTAAATTTATTAAAATTAAATAAAATATATTTGTAAATTTATTATTGATATAATTTTAATTTAAGAAAATATAAAATATAATATAACATTACAAATTATTTAGATAAAATGTTATTTTTTAAATAAAAAGCACGATTTTTAACTATTCATCAACAAATAAAACTTCTCCAAAAAATAACAAAAATTCAAAAAAAAGGTAAATTTTGATATTATTATTTCAAAAATGAAGTTTATTTTTTCAAATAAAATTTATAAAATTGAAAAAAAATTCATTAAAGAAATTATACTTTTAAAATATGGAAAAACTGCCTTTTTAAAAAAAAATACATATTTTATACGTAAAAAGGGATTTGTTCATATAACATGTCTAAAGAATACATAGGTTAGGTTTTAAGAATTCGATCAAATATTATATTTATAAATATATATATATATATCACTAATATAATCCATTGAGAGTAATTTTATTATCTTATAGTATAAAAAATATTATGGCATTAAAATAGTTTTTCCAAAAAAAACCTTTTATTTTAAAAAGGGTTTTATTTTTAAATAGGGCACCAAAGAACACATTAAATATACATGTTTAAAATATATTTTCAAAATTTAGTTAATCATTTTTATAAATGAAATTATAATGATTAGGCTATTATGATAACATTTAAATGATAATATTTATTTGATAGTTTAAGATCAATTTGGAGTATCATGTACACTATCAAACATTGTGTTTCCTTCTTAAAATCGCACGTTGTCTGATTCCCCCATTTAATAATTTGGGCCCTCACAATTTTAACCTCTTATTGGTAACTACGGTTCTTCTATTAAAAATAATTTTTTTGAAAACCTGCAACGGAAAAAGGGTTAATAAATAATCTACTCGATAAGAGAGAAAACAATTATGAGAGTCTCCTAAGATTACACATATTGGGTTTCCATGTAGGACAAAATATAAATAGAATATAACAAAAAACTATCAATTTCTTATCGACATTGATATATAACATGGTCACGAGAAAGTGAAAAATCACAAAACCCTAAACCTATGATGGCTTAAAGGTCCATTAATATCTCTATAAGAAAAGTTAACATATAATGTTTTTATTTCAAGATCCTTTTTCCTAGAGTTATGGAATTTAGTTTTCATAAATTATAATAATATAAGGTTACATAATTACATAAAAGTATAGTTTTGGATTTTTTCCAATTTCCACTCTCAATCTCATCTTTTTCTCCAAATGATGAGTAATCAAAATGAATTTTTCAGGCCAGAAATGCTAGAATCATATTCTATATAATCGCACAATCCACAAAATATTAACTACATGTCCCTCCTTTCATGAAACACTTACAAAAATAAAAAAATAAAAAATAAAATAATTATCAAAAAATAATAAACCTTTACTTGATAAAAACATATTCAATATCAAAAATCCAATAGTGTCACAAAAATTTCAATATTGGTCATTTAACCAAAACTATCTTCAAAAAAATGCTCTAAAATAAAAATTAAACCCAAAAAAATTTGAACACATAATCATCTAAGTTAATTTTTATCATTTATTTCAAAATAATTGTAATAACTCTTAATATCTCATATCCAAAAGTAATTACCCTAATAATCATGAAATTATGCTAACTATTTCCATAAATAAACTGAATCTACATAAATCCTAAATAAAATATTATTAGACTCCAAGAGATAAATCACCCGACATTACTCAAAAAAATATGATAGTATCATGGTTACCTTGATCATGTAGGGTTCCCAAAATGTTGAACCTCTTTCAAAATAACATTAATAAATTAATCCCAAAACCTTTTTATAATCTAATAGTTATCTATTTGATAAATCATATATTCTAAAAAATAACATAATATTTATCTATAAGTTATATTTGTAGAGACCCAAAGCTTGACATACGACGACATTACATTACTTTTGCGGAATACTTAATACATAATAAAAACAGACACCAAAGGACCGTAATAGTGTAGTGTCTTTGGAAACTCAGAATTTAATCTTCTAATTGTGGTGAAAGATCATTAACATCTCCCATAAATATCTTCCCCACTTTTTTTCTTACCTAAATCCTTTCTTTAAATCCTGGGGAAATGAAAACAATATAAAGGCTGAGATCAAATGCTCATTAAGGGTAAACATAGAGAACATAAAACAATCCATATGCATTTGAATGAAAAAACATGAACATAAAATCTAAACATCAAAATCTTGAGAAAAGACATAAATCATGGAAGTATGTAAGGCATATATAATAAAGGAACATCAATCATGATAAAATAGTACGAAGATAAAACATGTAATTGTGGAAACCATTAAGCACATGATATTATTTCCATAGTAGCCAAGGCATTGATGCCAAGACCATCTTAGTGGACAAAGTCCCTTTCTGAATCGAGTTCACTCCTCGTTCCAATCTTGTATCACTGAACCGGATTAACTTTTCATTCCATCCATGTCTATCTCATGAGATATGAATCTTTACCCATTGTATTGGAGGGAGATATAGGTCCCTCCCATCTTATAATTAAACCATTATTATGTGTGCCACAAAATCATAAATCATAGCATAACCCATGTAATAAAAATGGGATTCTTAAATATCATTTCATCATAACATAATCCATATAAGATAAAAGGACATCATAAAATTAATTCCATCATAATCAAATAAATGTAAAAATAGGGATAGAAACAGAACCCTATATTATCTTATATGGAAAATAATTTTGATAAAACACTTGAACTCCATTCTTGAGGAAAATATCCTCCCTACTTCAAAAACATTTTACCATTCTTAACATGTTATACAATTTTAAACTAAAATAATTTGATTAAAAATAGACATGAAAACTTGTAAATGAGGCTTCATTGAAATAATGTTCTATGAAATAATAAAAATCCATTCATGTCATATATGTTTAAAAAATGATTCTTCTCATTCTTTAGCCGGAAAAGTCAAAACTTACCTCGTACTAAAAACTAAAAAAGATTCATTTCATATATTTTACTCACCAAAGGGTAAAATAGGATTTAAACAATTTTAGGAGGATATAAATAATATTACATATTGAGGAAGCATGGATGTGGATTATAAAGAGGTCCTAGTAGGTAATTACGTATAAACAACCTCGGATAATGAAGATATTGTGAAATAAACCCTTACAAAGATATTTTTTAAATAAAATAGATCACTTATGTGTATATAAGGTCACATAAGCAATGAATAAATACATGATAATATATAAAAATTCATTTCTCACATAATCAAAGAATGACATAAACAATAAAGAGATGATCAACCCAAAGAATAGAAATTGGGTTAAGAAGTTCCTTTACCTCGTCTCCGACTTGCCTCGGTCATTATTTAATCTCCTAAATAATATACCAAAGTTAATTTATACTTGTCTAAGAACCTTTTTAAAGTTTATTATTCCTTTTATATCACTTATTACTAAGTTATAAACATTATTTAACCATTTATGTTAATACAGTTCGTTTTTTCGATATTTGGTACATGAGTCAAAAATAGATTTCTTATAATTACATGTTGTTAATGAGGTCAAAGATTCATTATATCCAGATTGATATTCCTGATTTATATATCATATATATCTTATATATCCAGCATATACATGTATTTATAATAGTACATTACATATGGAGGTAAGAAATGAAATGCACCGTTCATGGAGAGGGTAAGTCGTACGTACGCATGAACACTACGTTCATTTATATTTTATATTTTAATGGAATTAAAACATAATTATACATAGGTATATTATAATTCCATTATAATATCATATATAATATCATTAAATCCATCCTTTATACATCCCACATAAGGCATTAACGATTCACATCACTTTGAGGGGGCGGTAGTCCGCACTTCCTCAAATGAGATTTTCGTATTTACCCACTATGGAAACCATAAGGGCTTGATATAATTGGGAACTAAAGAACCATAAGGAAATAATAAAAATAATATATATCGTATATAAATAATGTTCCATCATAATGGCCCCCATGAGAGGCGGTAGGAGAAAATCGAATAAACATCGTTTCGTGAGGCATTAGTTTTCCATCCACAGAAACATTATATTCTTCATCCATTAGATGGAGGTGTTTGTAAGTGTAGTTAGAATACTTCTCATAACAAAATCCTAGTACATTTAGTATACTATTGTTGTTACAAAAGAAATGACTAAAAAAAGTTTAGGGGTTGGAGATGTAGAATAAAAGAAAACAATTTAAGAGAAACAGTTACCATTAATTTGGGTAACTTCCTTTGGTTTGAACTAAAAGGACTTCTTGGAGTGCCTTATGACTAAGGTAACTCTTTTAGATGGAATATGGGGATATAGGGAGCTTAATTGATGAGATTTTGGACGAGACAAATGGCTTTAAAGGTTAGTGTAATTTGATAGAAATGGTCTCCTTTTATAAGCGGGAGGAGGGGCTCTTTTGAAAAGTGTGAAAATATTATTTTATTATAAAATTATATTCGTTTCAAAAAGACCAAAAAATTTTAAAGATGAAGATAAGAAGACTCATGGTTGAAATAAAATCATCCAATCATAATTGGACATGTTTTGGATAATATTTTAATCATTTTAATCTTACTTATTTAAATTATTTATTAATGAGGTAAATACTGAATCATCATTGTGTCATGAATAATTTAATTTATATGATGTATGAAAATTATAAACAAAATACCAACATGTAGGAAATATTTTTATATTTACAATGAATATTTATAGTAGAAAAGATAATTTATATAACCCCTTATAAATATTAATTACTAAAAGATTTTTGTTAATGTCAATTTTGTCTTTACATTAAATTAATTAATCCAAATTGTCATTATCACTACCATGTGGCCCAATGGGGTCCTAAAATTGACACAAGCATTCCCATGTTCTTCCCTTACTCATCCAATAAGGTTAGAAAAAGTGTTAAGGTAATTTTGAATTATTATAATACCCTTTTAACCTTGAATTACCCAATTTACCTTTAATCGCAGTAAATAAAAGTCAAAAATTACTATTCAAGAAAAATTATTTTCATCTTATTGAACAAAATTTTACTTCTTGATAACATCCATATATGTTGGATTTTTTAAATTCAATTCATATAAATGGTAAAATTTCATTTAATTGAATGAGTCAGTTTTTTAACTACCACTAAGTGGTTTCACTATTCATCAAAAATTGATGTTTTTCAGAAAAATACAAAAACATCAGCCTAAGATATATTTGATATTATGATTTCAAAAATGATGTCTATTTTTCCAAATTCAAAACATATAAGTGGAATTAATAAATTTTAAAATTATTTCCCATTATCAAAACAAATAGCGTGTTTTTAAGAAACAATAACTATCAAAAGATCGACACTTATTATGTCCAATTTAAAGGTGAAATTAATTCTAATGACCAACATTGGATTAAATGGTAAAAATATATTCTAATTACACTTTAAAAACAATTAAAAAGATAATATAACCATATAAATTATTGCGATGAAAAAAAAATTAATTAAAATATAGCGTCTTTTTACTATTCATTAAAATATGAAAGTTATCAGAATAATATGAAAATTTTATCCAAAGTAAATTTTTATATCTTGATTCCAAGGAATAATATTATTTTGTCAAATTTAACTTATAAATATGTCAAAACTGGATTTAAAGTGGGTGCGCCATCAAAAGGCGGCAAAACTGCATTTTTTTAAAAATACCTATTTTACCCGAAAAAATTATTTTGTTCTCATACCATGTTCTAGATAATGAGTAAGATGAATAATAATGTAATAAAATTCAAAATTTAGTTAACACTATTCATAACGGCTAGTCCATAACAATATTATAACCATAAGTCGTTGTTTAGTGAAACCTTGTACTGCGTACAACACATGCTATTGAGGAAGGTCGTGATTGCATGTAATGCAAGCCAATTCAGGGTTGTGTGTTATGTAAGACTTCTTCATTGTTTCGTATAACAGAATCCAACCATATTTCATTTATACACACACACACACACACAGATATATATATATATATATATATATATATATATATATATATATATATATATATACTCAATTTTGCGTAGAATAACTACTATCAAATGAACTTGAAATTGTGTGTAACATGATCCAAGAATAGTGTTGTGTATACTGCAAGCTAATATGGTGTTGCATATAGCGCAAGGTATTCTTGGTGTAGCATACAATAGAAGATATGAAAAAATATATATCTCATAAAATTTCAGGGTGTTACATTCTACCCCCCATAAAATTAATTTCGCCCTCGAAATTCATCGGGGTTATAAATGGTTTATTACTAGAGTGTTTCTTTCATAGAAACCCACATCATAAAAAGGAATACTAAATCTTAGTTTTAAAATTGAACGTTAGAAACAGAACGGATACTCAATGTAACTCATCACTTGGGTTCTCACATATGATATTATAGGTGAAAATATGGATATGGAAGAGAAATCTTACCATCATGTTCTGATGGAGAGTGGTAGAGAACATGGCTATGAAAAAACCAATAATCACAAAGCCATAAATTTGTGATGATCTAAGGTACCATCTGATTCATCAGATATGAGAGCACTAGGACACCATTTTTGGATTTCAAGATCATTTCCCAAATGTTGAAGAATTTTTGAATTAAAATAAATACTTACTTGATTTTGGTACAATCTCAATGTTTCTCGTGCCTCGAACAATTTCCACTTCATCTCTTAAAGAAATGAAGTTGAATTTGTCTTTCATGAAGTATTATCAGATCATGTGATTGAATTATGGGTCATTCCATCTGTCTCAAATAAAAGGTTACCAATAGATATCAAATATACATAAGTCCATCTATGGTGAGGTTAATCATATATAATTCCAAAAATTGAATTATACTTCATCTATCATACGGATTAATATAATAAAACTAGTTTCTAATAACCAGGGACTTCCTGTTGTCCAGTGGTAGGCGATAAAGGCCTGTCGCACTTCGGTTGGGGGTTCGATTCCCAAAGCCCTGTCCGACGCGACGGGGTGTCGCCCATTCTTCATGTTGCCCATTTTTGTAAAACTATACTATCATAACATTTCAGAAATAAAAAGTTATATCATTAAACAATACTATATGATGTCTATTCCAAACTTTAGGCTTATCGAAAATATTTATGTCTGATTACTAGAAATTTCATCTACGGAGCATGTGAATTCCTTCATTTGTCCCCCATATATCATAAGATGTATCTTGTTGGTCACATTCCAAACATATGAATACATTAATCATGTATTTTTTTGAAACATGAATTGCCATATAACCTTAGTGAAAACATTAATGCTGTCAAAAGTTATCTCATTGCACATACCAAAATCCCAATATTTTTATATACTCAAACCATGATATCAATTTGTCCTTATATCAGTCATGAGCTCATCAATACTATAAAACATATCATTATCTCTTTATCCCTTCATTATGCGCATATCATCTACTTTCCAAAAATATATGAATTAACCTTTCATGGTTACCGGTACCATTCAACATATAATTTCAAATACTTTAGGAAAAACAATAGTGTAAAAATCCATAGATGTGCCGTTATTCCATAGTACCATTACCTATAAAACATAAATCTTGATAAACATAAGTCATTCCACTACCTTCTTAAACCATTGACCAAGCTTCAACACTTCTTTCATCTCATATATCATTTGTAGTCTCCTCATCATCATCCACATAAATACTACTCATATGACCATGTTGATTCACTTCATGAGATTTTCCCTTAGGGAATTGGTTTTCATAATGCCCATACATTCCACATTTAAAACATCTAATCATTGTTGATGTCATAGCAATACCATTATCCTTCTCCATGATGTTAACTGAACATTTTCCTTTTCAATTACTGGATTTGTGTCCTTATTTTCCGCACCCAAATCCTATTCTAGTTCTATTGAAACATTATCCTTGGTGCCTCTTCTCGTATAATTTACATGAGGGAAATTGATCTTTATTTCCTCTATGATCATCATGAAAATTCATCTTTCTATTATTAGTTGAGTCAGAAAACTTACTAAAGTTGAGATTTTTGATCATATTATGAGATTGTTGATTAGGCATAATAACGATGTTTGGACTTCCAAATCCTGTTTCATTTGGTTTCTCATGAAGAATATCATTCCATTGTCCATCATATCCTCCATTATCATGAATCTTCTTATTTCCAGCCATTTTCTAAAACCCAAAAAGAATAGTGTGAGAGGAAAAAATCATGATAGGATAACATCATAATAAAGGGGGAGTACCTTCAATATATAACATTATAGGGTTAATTCTGAGATTGTTACCGTATTTCTAGAACAATAAACTATACTTATACATAACCTTAGGGACATACCTAGACAAAACTTATAAATATCCCCAGGGATCTCACTAAAGTTTTCGCACCCTAGTTTCCAAAGGTTAACTAAACCTTTACTCTGATACCAACTGTAGAGACCCAAAGCTTGATGTACATGGACATTACCTTACTTTTGTGGAATACTTAATACATTATAAAAACAGACATTAAAGGACCGTAATAGTTTAGTGTCTTTGGAAACTCAGAATTTAATCTTTTAATCGTGGTCAAAGATCTTAAACATCTCCCATAAATATCTTCCCCCTTTTGTTTTCTTACCTAAATCCTTTCTTTAAATCCTGGGGAAAAGAAAACAATATGAAGGGTGAGCTCAAATTCTCAGTAGGGGTAAACCTAGATAACATAAAACAATCCATAAGAATTTGAATGAAAAAACATGAACATAAAATCTAAACATCAAAATCTTGAGCAAGGACATAAATCTTGGATGTACGTAAGGAATTTATCATAAAGGAAAATCAATCATGATAAAATAGCATGGAGATAAAACATGTAATTGTGGAAACCATTAAGCACATGATATTATTTCTATAGTAGCCAAGGCATTGCTTCCAAGACCATCTTAGTGGACAAAGTCCCTTTCTGAATCGAGTTCACTCCTCATTCCAGTCCTGTATCACTGAACCGGATTAACTTGTCATTCCAGTCATGTCTATCTCATGAGATATGAATCTTTACCCAATGCATTAGAGGGAGATATAGGTCCCACCCATCTCATAATGAAACAATTCTTATGTGTACCACAATATCAAAAATCATAGCATAACCCATGTAATAAAAATGGGATTCTTAAATATCATGTCATCATAACATAATACATATAAGATAAATGGACATCAATAAATTAATTCCATCATAATAAAATAAATGTAAAAATAGGGATAGAAACAGAACCCGATATTATCTTAGATGGAAAATAATTTTGATAAAATACACGAACTCCATTCTTGAGGAAAATATCCTCCCAACTTCAAACAAATTTTACCTTTCTTAACCCGTCATAAAATTTTAATCTAAAGTAAGTTGATTAAAAATAAACTTGAAAACATGTAAAGTAATCTTCATGGAAATAATGTTCTATGAAATCATAAAAATCCATTCATGTCGTATATGTTAAAAAATATTCTTCTCATACTTTGGCTGGAAAAGTCAAAACGTACCTCGTACTAAAAAAGACGAAAGATTTATTTCATATATTTTAATCCCCAAATGGTAAAATAGGATTTAAACAATTGTAGGATGATAGAAATAATATTACAATTTGAGGAAACATATATGGGGATGATAAAGAGGTCCAAGTAGGTAATTACGTATAAACAACCTCGGATAATGAAGAGATTGTGAAATAAAACCTTACAAAGATCACTTGGTTAATAAAATAGATCACTTGTGTGTATATAAGATCACATAAAGAATTTATAAATACATGATAAGATATAAAAATTCATTTCTCACATAATCAAAGAACGACCTAAATAAGAAAGAGAAGATGAACTCAAAGAACAGAAATTGGGTTAAGAAGTTCCCTTACCTCGTCTCCGACTTGACTCGATCGTTCTTTAATCTCCTGAATAATATACAAAAGTAAATTACTACTTTCTTAAAAACCTTTTTCAAGTTTATTATTCCTTTTATATCACTTATTACAATTTTATAAACATTATGTAAGCATTTAAGTTAATAACGTTCATTTTGTCGATATTTGGTACTTGAGTCAAAAATGGACTGCACCGTTCATGGAGATGGTTAGTCGTACGTACGCATGAACACTACTTTCATTTCTATTTCTTATTTTAATGGAATTAAAACATAATGATACATTTTTATATTACAATTCCAGTATAATGTCGTATATAATATCATTAACTCCATCCTTTATACATCCCACATAATTCATTAATGAATCACATCACTTTGAGGGGGCGGTGGTCCGCACTTCCTCAGATGAGATTATCGTATTTACCCACTATGGAAACCATAATGACTTGATATAATTGGAAAGTAAAGAACCATAAGGAAATAATAAAAATAATATATATCATATATAAATACATTTCCATCATAATGGCCACCATGAGTGGCGGTAGTAGAAAATGGAACAATCATCGTTTCGTGAGGCATTAGTTTTCCATCCATAGAAACATTATGTTCTTCATCTATTAGATTGAGGTGTCGGTAAGTGTAGTTTGAATAATTCTCATAACAACATCCTAGTATATTTAGGATACTGTTTTTGTTACAAAATAAAGGATTAAAAATATTTTAGGGGTTGGGGAAGTAGAATAAAAGAAAACAATTTAAGAGAAACGGTTACCTTTAATTTGGGTAACTTCCTTTGGTTTGAACCAAAAGGACTTCTTGGAGTGACTTCTGCCTAAGGTAAGGATTCTTGGGAGAGGATAGGGATTTAGGGAGATTAATTGGTCAGATTTTGGACGAGAAAAATGGCTTGATAGGTGAGTGTAATTGGATATAAATGTTCTCCTTTTATAAGGGTGGGAGGGGCTCTTTTGGAAAGTGTGAAATTATTGTTTTATTATAAATTTATCTTCGGTTTCAAAAGGTCCAAAAATCATTAAAGATTAATATATGATGACTCATGGTTGAAATAAAATCATCCAATCCTAATTGGACATGTTCTGGATAATATTTTAATCATTATAATCTTATTTATTTAAATCATTTATTAATGAGGTAAATACTGCATCATTATTGTGTCATGAATAATTTAATTTATATGGTGTCTAAAAATTATAAAAAAAACTACCACCATGTAGGAAATAGTTTTATCTTTCCAATGAATATTTATATTCAAAAAGATAATTTATATAACCCCTTATAAATATTAATTACTAAAAGATTTTTGTTAATGTCAATTTTGTCTTTACATGAAATTAATTAATCCAAATTGTCATTATCACTACCATGTGGCTCAATGGGGTCCCAAAATCGACCCAATGATGCCCATGGTCATTAATTACACATCCAATAAGGTTTGGAAAAGTGTTAAGATAATGTTTAATTATTATAATATCCTTTTAACCTTGAATTACCCTATTTACCTTTAACCACAATAAATAAAAGTCAAAATTTACTATTCACCAAAAATTATTTTCTTCTTATTGAACCACATTTTACATCTTTATGACAACAATTTATGTAGGATTTTTAAAATTCTATTCAAATAAGTGGTAAAATTTAATTTAATTGACAGAGTCAGTTTTTAACTACCACTAAGTGGTTTCACTATTCATCAAAAATTGATGTTTTTCATAAAAATAACAAAACTTCAGTCTAAGATATATTTGATGTTCCAAATTAAAAAATTATGTCTATTTTTAAAAATTAAAAACATAGAAGTGCAATTAATTAATTTTAAAATTAATTCCCGTTATCAAAACAAATAGCATGTTTATAAGAAATAATAACTATCAAAAGATCGACACTTGTCTATGTCCAATTTCAAAGTGAAATAAATTCCAATGACCAACATTGGATTAAATGGTAAAAATAAATTCTAATTAAACTTTAAAACCAATTAGGAAGATAATCTAACCATATAAATTATTGCGATGAAAAAATTTGATTTTAATTAAAATATAGCGTTTTTTACTATTCATTAAAATATGAAAGTTATCAGAATAATATGAAACATTTATCCAAAGTAAATTTTTATATTCTGATTCCAAGGAAGAATTTTATTTTGTCAAATTTAACTTATAAACATGTCAAAAACTAGATTTAAAGTGGATGTGCCATCAAAAGGCATCAAAACTCCATTTTTTTAAAAATACTTATTTTACCCAAAAACTTTTTTTTGTTCTCATACCATGTTATAGAAAATGTGTAAGATGAATAATAATGTTATAAAATTCAAAATTTAGTTAGAACTATTCATAAAGGCTAGTCCATAATAATATTATAACCATATGTGTTTGTTTAGTGAAACCTGGTACTACGTACAACACACGCAATCGAGTAAGGTCGCGATTGCGTGTAATGCAAGCTAAGTCAGGGTTGTGTGTTGTGAAAGACTCCTTCATTGTTTCGTATAACATAATCCAACCATATTTCATTTACACACACACACACACACACATATATATATATATATGTATATATACTCAATGTTGCATAGAATAACTACTATCAAACAGACATGAAATTGTGTGTAACATGATCCAAGAATAGTGTTGTGTATACTGTAAGCTAATACGGTGTTGCGTATAGCGCATGGTAATCTTGGTGTAGCATACAACAGAATATTTGAGAAAATAATAATATATCTCATAAAATCTCTTGGTGTTACAATATTAAACAAAAAAATTCATATTAATCTACTTGTCACATAGGACAATGGAAGGCAATGCACCCTGATCACCTTTCGTTTGTGGGTTCAATTCCTATGGCCATTCTACACATGATGGGTTGTCCCACGGTGTGTGAGTTTTCTTTTATAAAAATATATATTTATATAATCCTTGAAATGTTTCCATAAATTTGATAAAAATCATCAAAAATTACAATAATATGTTTTAACCTCATTGGTTATCTCATACCTTTATTTTTTCATCCCCAAATGTTATAACCCATAATTTCCTTAAAAATTAATGTATACAAAAATAACATTATTCAACATAAAATTTTATAACATAAATCCTAATGATTGTTTATAAAATATCAAACATAAGATCAACCGTAATATTTTAAACATATGATGATATCCATAACTGTTTAGAAAACATACTAATCTTCATAGTTATATAAACCCTACTCTGCTGCCAACATTAAGGACCTAGCCTCAAACAATACATTCTCTAGTTATTTTTGAAATATAAATCACATTATTTTCACAACGATATTTTAGGATTATATTTTTATATAATTTTTATAGAAACTTACATATTAAACCTATACATTACATGCCGAAACATCTGTGTATCAATTTTTTCATAAAACAAGACTTTAAAATAAAAAATTATTTCTTATGATAAATCATCACAATTTTCCCCATGGCCTCATCCTTTTAACTTATCTTCCTCAAACCATGTGAAATACATTTTAAAACATTATATGAGTACAAAATCTTAATAAGTAATTTAAAAGAGAGAAATCCATTAGTCTAATGAAACCCCATAAAACATTTTCTTATAACTATCATTTTTTAACCCAAAAAAAGGAATCATCATTTGAAATATATCATTATCCTTCCTTTTGAAAATAAAATAATTTTCCTGAAAACTCATATGTGATAATATTAAATATGATTGGGTGACTTGGGACATCATTTTCCATATCACTTATCAAGTACTATATCTCTTTCTTCTATACATGGAGTAACCATCATAGTCACATTTTGAATAACCACTGCAGTATATTCCCTTAATATATTAGTAAAAACCATACCGGTTAACTCTATCCCATTACCCAATGCGTAGGAGAGTTGTAACAGGCTCACCCACCCTCAGTTTATCATGAAACCATCCATACTCACAAAAAATTTCTAATAACAATAACATAACTATAACGCATAAATCATTCTTAAAATAATATTCTTCTAGAAAATAACTTTTTAATTTTGAAATCAATTTTAATTTTTGACAAATATGAACATTAGTAAATGAAAAAAAAATTATTAAATAATAAAAATATAAAAATTTAAAGGGATATTAATAACATTAAATAATCATGAAGGTGGGGAATTTTTTCATGTTTTATTTGTTTAAAAACATTCATTTTTAGTTTTTTTATTATTTTTAAAATATTAACTATAAAAGGGGGTCCTTAAGAGGAAATCACTTTCAAAATTTTTTAAACAGATCTATTTTTAAAAAAAAATTGAGGGAAATTAAAAAATTACCATTTCAAAACATTAATTCCAATATAAATAAATTAATAAAGTCCTTTTTAAAACATGTACATTAAAGTTAAATATTTATATATAAAAATATTTAAAAAATTTAAAACGTTCTTTTAATTAAAGAGTTTCTTACCTTTAGTATAACTCCTGACGTACAATATTTATATTCATGAATAATAATTTTTTTTTTGCTTATTTAAATAATTTATAATATTTTTCATGTTTATTATCACGTTTACATCACATATTATCATGTTATAACAATTACATAATTATTTATGTTCATGTCGGTCGCTTTGATGATATTCGGTATTTGAGTCCAAAATGACTTTTCCACCAAGTATATATTCAAATTGGTCATTATTATGTCATCTCCAGAATAATATTAATGAAATAATAATCCATTTAATACATCAATTATACTTTTAAATCAACCCATTAAATATGGATATAAAAAATGTACTACATTACAATCATGGAGACAGTAGGTTGTACGTACACATGAGTAATGATTTCATTTTTCAATGATCATTATGGAACAATGTTAAGTATCATTATATCATTACTAGATGACAATAATATCATTAATATAATATTAATCATTTAAATATATTTATACATATCATCCATGTGATGTGGTGATGAAAAATGATTTGTTGAGGTGATCATTCACACGTACACACGAACGACACTGTCATTTTCCTGTCCCTGGAAAGATAAGAACCCAAATGATATAATATCTTTTAATAATTATAAGTATTTCATTAATTTCATATATAAGAATTAATTTCATAATTATGATCATTATTGATATGTGTCGATGGAAAATTAATTTTTTTGGTTCACGAGGTGGTAGTCTGTCGTACACACAAACGATTACTTTTTTACGAGTTGATGGAATTGGAGATGGATTTAGGTGATGATATTAACAAAATATTGTCTATGTATATATATTATTATGTATTTATTATTTTATCATGTATTAATAATATTTTAATTTGGTGGAAGAAGAAAAATATCATAAACGCTAAATTAAAAAATTACCTCTTCTTTAGAAATGTTCCATTATTTAACAACATAGGACCACTAAGGATGGTTTTATACAAAAAAATAAAATCTCTATAACGTAGGTATTGGTTCTAGGATGTTATTTGGATAATTACTTTCTTAACCAAAATGATTCATATGTGTATTTAAATCAGAATAATGTGTTTCCTTTTATAGGATAGGGGAGGGGAACTTCCGGGATTTCTCAAAATATTAACTTAATATAAGTTAATTTTCAAATCCAACTGGCACAAGAATGATTTTTTTAGAGTATAGGGTTATTATGGTTTGTAATAATATTATCCAATAAAAATTAGTCGTGTTTTGAATATTTTTTAATCCTTATTTTTTTGGATTTAACCCTTATTTAACTCATTGAATTATTACTATGATAACATGTGATTTAAATTTTGAAGGACAATATAAATACTCTAAAATATAAAATTACCTATAAATAAATAATTTATTAAATTTTAAACATTATTCCAATCAGTTGGAATAGTTTTATCTTTTTATAAATTTTACATCATTTATTAAATTATTATTTATTTTAAATTATCATTTATGTCTATTTTGAAATTATTTATTATTTTGTCTTCTAAAAAACAAGATAAAATAAAAAAATACATCAAAACATCACTAACATGATGAAGATAAACATTTATTTCCAAAAAATGTAAAATAAATTACAATGATGAAGATAAACATTTTATTTTTCAAATTAATATTTATATTCAAATATATCTTCTAAATAACTACATATTAAAAATTAAATACTTATCAAAAAAATAGTGTGACAAGTTTTATTTTCTTAAAATAATATACTATAAGGGAATTAAAGCCCTCAAGGTGGCCACAAGAGGTAATAAAATCTTTCTAAGGATAATTTGGTCAAACATACTCATCCAATAAAATAATTATAAGTTTTAGACTAATGTTTATATATTTATAATATTATTTTTACCCTTAATTACCTGATTTACCCTTAACTGTGGTAATCAAAATTACTAATTTTACTATTCATATTGTCCAAAAATAAAAGGAACATATTTATAAAACTTTTTAAAATATTATTCAAAATATGGAATCTATTTAAAAAAATCCAAAACACATAAGTGGATAAAATTAATTTAACATTAATCCCTTATATTGGGTAAGAAAGTGTAATTCTAAGGCGAAAATATTCAAAAGTTCACAATATTTTTTATCCAATTTCATTATTAAATTGAGTCCAATGTCCAAAATTGTATTAGAAACAATGACACACTTAAAATATTTGTGATATTTCCTCATAACAGAATAAATTTGTCTTTACTAGATATATTATGGGATGCTCCTCTATGGAGGATTTCTATAATATCTCGTCGACTACCAAAGTCCAAGATACTTCGGTTGAAACACTTTGACATAAAGAGATCCCATCAAATCATAACTTCCATACATGGAATGTTAAGAACCATGACCTATCGAATGATAAAAATATTATGTGTCTTGGTATCATCCTGGATTCTAGGTTCTCTTGATGTTGTGACCCTTGGGGGAAACCATGTCCCACCTGTTCTATAAGGGAAATTGGGAAAGATCGATTTGGAACATCATTAGTATTTTTAATGGTCTATATAAATATGATTTTTCTTGATACCCCTTATTATATCAATAATTATATGGAGGGATTAATAATGTTCTATAAAATAATAAAAGAGATATTATTCTCCTATCTAGTAACTAGTGTATCTTGTAAGAAAGGAACAAAGCACGTCTTGATGGATCCATCTCCAGCAGGTCTATCATCACCTTGAGAACTAAAAAACAACTGAAAGATATAACATGATATCTCAAGGAATGGTAATATTCCACCTATTTACTTACCCTCCTCTAATCCACCTCCCCCATTAACCATTTTCACAATACCACACATGTAAGATGGATATGTAGGCATCTGAATCCAAATGATTTCAATCTCAACACTAACGGATCTTACAATATGGAAGACACGTAGGGTGGTTTGGTTTTTTCTAATAGTATGGATTCTATTATTTTTTCCCTCAAAAAGAAATTAGAAAAATCAGATTTCCTGTAGGTGGAAGCTTATGCTTTTCTTATAGGGCTCGCCCATTGTGCACAAAGGAATAAACAACTTTCAGTGGATGAAACTGATTCCAACATTGTTCTTCCAAAACTAGTTGTAAATTTCCGTATAGTATATCTATTGTATAATATTTAGGTGGAATGTTTAATTAATCCATTAATGGATTTCCATCATACCAGGAATTAAGGGAAAAAAGTGGTAGTCTTTCTCGCATATAGTGCAGCCTAAGGAGGTATGATGACATGATTCACGAGTCTTGGATCTCTACCTCTTGAGGGAGTGGATTTTGTAGGATGTGATGCTCTTGGACAGCAAAACATCATACCCTATTGATCCCTTGTAATATTTTATCTTACTTTGGTTCTTATTTTTTTCCAACTCTCATTATTTTAAATAAAAGTTATTGATTTTGGTTTGTATTTTCACAATTCATGAAAAAATGAAAATTATCATAAAAATACAAAAAATTAAACCATAAAATATTATATTATTATTTCATAAATGATTTTTAATTTATAAAATAAAATTTCTAAGTTTCTTAATTTATTTGTTAAATAATTATTCCATTAAAAGGTGGAAAGCTACATTTTTAGAAAAATACATCTTTTATATGCAAAATCGGATTTGTTCTTATATCAAGTCTATATAACAAATTGGATATATGTTATTAATTATGTTGAATTTATTATATATATTTATCAAATATAATCTAAAAAGGGTTATATGAATATTTTATTAGTATAAACACACTTGTACCCATTTAAATAGTTTTTTAGAATAAAATTTCCATTCATTTTAAAATGGGTTTTATTTACAAATTCATCACCAAATAACTCATTATATATATGTGTGTGTAAAATAGATTTTTATAATTTGGTTAATCTTGTTTACACCCTTCATTCTAAAGGGTTAGTTATAATGGTAACTCTTAAATAATAATATTTAGATGATTTTTAAGCTCAATGTGGTGTATCATGTATGATATAAAACATAGTGTTTCCTTTATAAAATATACGGATGTTACATTTAGTGTCGTAAAAAGGGAAACATATAGGAAAATTGTAAAATAAAAATAAATATTATAACAAGAATTTAAAAAAAAAATTATGAATGGACTATCAGAATTGGAATTATTTTTTTCACTCCTTGTGAAGAGGTCAATTAGATACCCAAATAATGTAGATAAAAGGTTGAAGAAGATTTTCTTGGATGGTTCAAATAGGCTGGAAAACGGAAATTAAATACATCACTATTTTTATTGTAAATTTGAGGAACAAAGGGAATGTATTGGTTAATTCTAGTTCAAAAAGTGTTATCTTTGAAGGGGAATATTCACTGAAAGAGAAAGATGAGCATGAGCCTCAATATATATTAATCATATGGCCTAACCGGTTGTCAAAGGAATAGAGGATTGAGCTAGTTTAAAAGGGTCAATAATTTATACATGATAAAGTGTATAATCCCATTACATTTATCAATAATGGTGAAATCAAAAATAATTCAGTGCTTCTAATTGAAGATCATATTTTTAAATTTAAAGATGAGGAAATGATATCTCTATTTTTCATCTATATTTTGATGGATTTTTATATTTTTTATTTTTTAATTGTATTTATTTAATTAATAATCCCTCTCTTTGTAATTTTTTCATTGTATTTTTTTATAAATGAAATTGTTTTGAAATGAAGGAAAATTTGGTCCAAAAAGTGGAAATCTAGGAAGATAAAGAAATGTTGTGCCATGACGCGTCACTATTTAAATAAGGATGAAACCAATAAAATGGATCTAACATGATAATATTTCACATAATTAATGTGAAATAAATGATGTTAAATATTTACTACATGAGTTCACAGCTTTAGATAGAGGCTAGAAGAAGAGATGAACTACAGGATGGGTAAAGGAATATTCACATCATAATTAGAATTTATGATGTTGGGGAATAATTACACCAAATAATGTGTCTCCCCAACATAGTAAAAAAATATTCACACCTTTTACAGGGACATAAAAGTGTAATTCATGACATAAAATTCATTTATAATGTAATTTTACAGACTCATAGAACCAATACCGATCTATTTATGATTTTAATTGTCTATCAATATCATAAACTAATAGTAATCTAAAAAATTTAAAATATTTTGAATTTTTAGTTTATTAATTTTTATATTATTGTAGTGGATCATATATTATTTAGATAAATTTATAAAGATTATTTTCCCTCAGTTAATATGAATTTTCATCCACCAAATAAGTGTTGCTGATGATGTTCTGACCCAGGGGTCATTCATCGTAATTAGGTTTTTCCTCCGGTGTTAATTTCCTATATTTTTCTATATTATTGGATGATTTATAGGTTAATTCGATTATTTTTTCTCCATTATTTATCTTTTCTTCTCTACCATATGTAATTTTTTTATTCATTGTCGAAAATCACATGATGAGTATTGGATAAATCCGTAAAGGGGAGAGGAATTGGTTAAAGGGGGTGTGTACCAAAAATTTCGTATTTTCCATCAATCATAAGTTTATTTTAATCTATATTATAATATTTTTTGGATATTTTATGTTATTAATCACTGATTCATTGAACATATGTTTTCGAATATTAATGAATAATAATATGAAAGATATAATTAATTCATGACCATTGAATATTTTTCATATTATTTTTGAAATCTAATCATAATGTTATTTATTTGTTTTATGATGTATAATAATTAGGGATTTAGATTCTAGAGAATATTGATAGGTATTTATCATTAAAAAATATAAAAAAATGGGTGGTTTTGAATCTTTTTAATATGATTGTTTTTCAAGTGATGTTGAGTTTATTTCTCTAGTAAAATCACCCCCAAAAAATAGTTCCCCTATATTATTCCTTTCCAATAATTATATATTTATCATATCTATTTAATTTTCCACCTTTAAATTAGTTTAATATATTAATTGAAATCAAATGACACAACCTTTAGTCAAGAATTGTTTCTTCATTGACACTCATTGTGGTTTGGAACTGGACTACAACTATTTTGTTTTTTTATTTAGTGTGGTTTGAGTGAATTATAAATATATAATTTGACCACTCATTATGGATTTAATGAACTCACTTGGGTGAATCATGAAATAGTAAATAGTTCAATATGCCTCGAACATTTATGAAATGGATTTTGTGAGTTGGTAAATTGGTCTAAAACCTATTTCTCAAATTGAGGAGCTCTTAAAGGAAACCCCCCATTCCCATGTTGTGTATATTTTTTTAATTAAATATTGTAAATAATGGTGGTGAAGGTTAAAAATAATCCCCAGAAATGGATCTATTAAAGAGGACCAATCATCCAAAATTAGTCATTTTACATGACTCTAGAATTGTGGATAAATTTTATAATATCTAAGGAAATAATTATCATTTCATTATACCATCACTATTTATAATATATATATATATACATGATGAAGTGATTATCTAACTATATGGGGAAGACATTTCACTTTTACGCATTTGATGTTCATGTTCACTTAAGTGTATGTTCTTATTATTTTGTTGAAAATTTTCATGTTCAGCCCCCAAGAATTGAAATAAAGTTACTAGAATCACATGTTGTGATAAAATTAACATTATTATTGCCTAAACAAATAATTCATGAATTAGAGTACACATTTTAATGATCATTATTATTTTATTCCATTTTAATATCAATCGATTCCATTCTGATCTAAAGTTCCTATAATCACTTATATTATAGAAGTATTGATTCTTATAGTTTTCCTTTTCTAAAATATATGTTTAGTGAATCCATTAAAAGAGGAGATATAACATAGGAAAATTACATGAATACCAAAAACATAGATAAATTTTTTTTATAGAAATGATTCATGTTGTATCATAAAAATGGGAGAAATTTATATAATGACATTCTCATACATATTAGTAGGTATCAAATATTAATTGGGGAGAAGAAACTAAAACATGAACCCTACTATTTCAAAATGGGGGGAATAAATTTCACCATTGTATTTATTTTTAATTAAGAGGATAAATGTGTTATTGATATATAGATATTATCTATAATTAGTTGTAATTAACAATATACAAAAAAACGGATGATTATTGTCTAAAAATATGTTTGGTTTTATATTTTTCAATTAGGTTTTTTGATTATGTATTATAAATGTTATAATGAAAAGGAGATATCTCAGGTGAATAAGGGAATATCAACCCATGGAATAATATTGAGCTATTTCTATTTACTTGATAGGTCAATGGAGAAAAACATGGGTCCTTGGAATAACTACTAGGACAGAATACATTGGTATTACATATGGTGTGAATAAAATAGATTTTTTTCATGTTTATGATAAGTGATTAATGTGAAGAATCCATTTATTCAAAAAAATCATAAAGTATATAAAGAAAGAGATGTTTTCTACTGAACCTAGAGTTGAGAAACCTATATTATTATAGAAAACACTTAAAAATTAGGTTCATGGTTTAAGGTAGGTAAATATTAATAAGAATAATCCATCATGGGGTTACCTAGCTTATTAATTGCTAAAATATGTTTTATATAACCATTGCATTATTTTATTGTGATTACATATGGATCACGATTGATTGAAGTATAAAAACACCTAAATTATTTTATGAGTTCATTGGAATAATCCATTTAGATTATTTTATATATAGAAAATCCTTATGAATATATATGAGGAGTTTGAGGAACCCCTAGATCCATTGGAATTCATATTGAATCTATTTGATGAAATATATAATTTTAGAGTTCACAAAAAAAATATCTTATTCCTGAGCATATAACTTTTGCTACTTTATTTTATGAATTCACAGTGAACCTAAGTCTTTGGGTGCTAAATTCAATCCCTCACGAATTGTAAAAAAACATCATATTACTAGGTATTTTTCTAAAAACAGACATATTCATGATCATAATACATCACTCACAACAAATATATTGATTGTAAACCTCCATAAAAAGTATTTGATCTCATATTATGACTTCACTCGATCATATGACTTTAGCATAATCTATTACTAACTTTTTTATGTACTTTTCTTAATAATTTTTAACAAACATCATTTAAGTCTCCATGGTAATACTTCAACCCATATAAAATATTTAGAAGCTCTACTAGATGAAAAACATGAGTTTTCTAGATTTAATCTGATGATGAACAAGATCGTTTAGGATCATGGAAGATATGTTTATTCATCGAATAAACATAAAATACAACTAAATTGGTGTGAATTCAAATATTGAGAAGAATGAAAGGAGTCCATCCTCATTTATTGAAGTGGATAATCAAAGAAACATGACAAAGGGAGTTTCCAAAAAAATAATTCTAATGAAATTATAATCTAATGTAGTCAATGATGTTATTAAGTAATAAAAACATTATAAAGCTTACTCAAGGTATTATACAATTTTATTTGAGGAAGATTGAATTAAGTATCCTGGTGCATGTATTTCATAATGTTTAAAATTAATTTATCTAGTTTTCAAGGATAATGGAGGTAAATTTTCATGGATTAATTCTCATTCATCATATCCTAAGTCATATATGAATCAATATGGTTTAGAAATAAGATAATGAGTATTGATTTTCAAAAACTATTTATATATAATCATACTGAGTTATGTATTGGTTTTATGTAAAGATCCCACACTGCAAGAGGGAGCTATATGTCACAATATTGTTTGTTGTGTACTTATTTTATGATTAAATAGATTTATTAATTGAATATTTTAATGGTGTAATATTTTTGGATGATGAAAACCATTTTTAGAATTAATCTATTAGTATATTAACCAAAAATTCAAAAGTGATTTAATTTAATAATAGATTTCTTAGGATACTATTTCAGTTGAAAAATTAGTGCATAGGAAATCATGGGACCCCAAATTAGGTATTCAATTACTATTCTTCTAGGATATTACATATTTTTTTCTTCTAAGAATATCATTTATGATAATATAAAAAACAAATAATTCATATATTGTTATCACTTATTCATGTGAGAAGAGAATATCTTGAGGTGATTATAAATGGAGTGTCACACATCAATAAAAAAAGGAAATGTTTTTTTGTTATGTGTTCTGTAAGAACTATTAGAAAGAATCAAGAAGAAATAGAACTCTATAAAAGAAGAATCAAAATAATAAGTAAATATAACCTGTAGTGATGAAAACAAAAAAGACTGAAATGACCCTATGAAACTTTCTTAGTATCATAAAAAGTGTTTAAATATAGTATAGAGAAGTGTGATAGAATAATTGGATCTCAAAGAATAGGAAGGTGGAATTCAATACATGTCATAGTGATGAAAAATTAAAAGAGTGTGTTAAGACAATAAAACCTACTAGGTGATTAATAAGTAAGAGAAATGAAAAAATGTTAGAAAATAAGACTAGTAAGAAGATTTTACAAATACTTAGTGGAAGTTTAGTACTTTATAGGTATGATTTTAACGTGGTTTGTTAGATATTCTAAAGAAGAACTATAATCTAGGTATGTAAAGAGATCGTGTTTCTTATTCTATGGTGTTGAAGTGTTTAAGGAATTAAAAGGCACTATACAGTGGAGTAATATAATCAATTATGAGGTTTTATAGGCATCCCTAGACTGATCCTTAATCTACTTCATAAAAGGAATGATAAATGTTATAATCTGCAGATGAAGACTATAGATAGTGGTAAAAATTTCCATTCACATGCTCAAATCCCTTTTTTCCCATTTTCTGAATAAACCACTTTAAGGGTGAGTGGGAACCTCACAATACAAGAGCCAAATTTCAAACACCAAAAGACCAAATTCCAAACACCATAAACAGCCTCCAAAATCCACCCCAAAACATCAAAACACAAATTCGGATTTCAAATTCTCCTCCTCAAGGCACGCTCCTGGATTCGTATTCCACCCCATGTCGCCATAGCATCCTGTAAAACCAAATCCCTCAGGAAGGAATCATTTTTATTGTCAAAAACAAATAGAAAAACATCACAATAAGTCATAAAACAATCGCCATCATCCTTTATCCATCCGAAATCATAGAAATTAACAATGCCAAATCAATTAGAAACCAAACAACACACAAGCTTCGCAGATCACATATTCCGGAAATGAAACAACCAAAAAATGCACTGATTTCACAGTGGATCTAGAATATCCAAAATGGTTCAAATCAATGTTGTCTCCAAATATGACTGGAAAATCCATGCTGATGCCATCTTGAATGCACAAACCAACAAACAGCATCCAAATCCAAAAACGAATGAGAGAAAACAAAAGGAAACACGTCATCACCAGCATGTCAGGAAGAAGTCCTGATGCAACCAAGGCCTGTCACCACCAACCGGGATGCTCGTAGAGACCCCAACGAACTATACTACACAACCACCTAAGTCAAGGTGGTGTCCCTCAAGTCATAGAAGCTTGAGCCCGGCTATGAACCGTCACCATGCTGATGAGAGATCCCTATCCATAGAAGATAGAATCAAGCGAGAAAAGGCGAGAAATGGTGCGAGAAAGTCAAGACATCCAAGATCTAGAACAACCCCACCACGACAATGGACTACCACCATAAAATCATCGAGAATGAAGGGGGATCAATGCCAGTTCGAGACGGATAAAGGCAGTGGCGAGGAGATGGAAACCCTAGAGCATGATGCCTCTAATGGGTTTATCCCTTTTTAAACTCCATTCACATGAATAATATAGTAGAGGTGTCTTACCAATGTAATGTGGTATAACCACCTATGTAATATGTTGAAAGAAGAATTAAGATGATCCTTAACAACCCATTATAAATAAGGATTTTATTATATTAAATAATTCATGACTCAATAGTAGTTGACATGTTAAGGATTAGGTTACCCACATCAGAGTCAATCCACATAAAAATAAAATGGGATAATATTGTTTACATTTTTGTAATTCAGGTGGTTATGGGCTGTTATGTAAATGATAACAAAATCCATAAATTATTTAACCAGCAAAAGGGTTTCACATCCAAAGGAGGTTTAAGTCTAACATACGAATTGTGGTTGGAAAAATTAATTCGGTCACACTTAATTCTATATTTCCCTCTCGGGTGTGCCAACACAATCCACTAGGAATCTCACCAAGTTATAATAATTAGAAAGGAAAATAGGACATAAAAGTAGATATAAAATAAACAATAGAAAAAATTAACATGTTAATAAATTAAAAAGATATTTCATAACCAAATCAAGATATAAAATTTTGGATTTAATACATAAATATTTATTAGTTTGTTTTCAATACGATGTTATTACCATATAATATATCAAAATATATATATATTATTTATATAATTAAAATATTAGTTTGAATTTAATTTTTTTAAGAAATGAAAAATTGAGTAATTATAGTCTTTTTATTAATTTAAAATGATATATCAAATCAGTATAATATAATTTTTTAGGATTTATTGTTGTATCATTATATAATGTAAAATAATAAAAACAATTATGTTGTTGTATTATCATCATAAGATTTAATATTGTGTTAACTTGTAATTTTTACTAAAAATATAGTTATAACAACCAAAATTGAGTTATTTTTACTGAACTATAAATCAAAAAAATATATATATATTACATTTTACTGCAATCAAACCTAGTTTTTCAATTTCGATATTAAATAATTGACCCAAATCACTACAAATCTTTGGTTAAAATTAGATATTCAATTTTTTTTCACTTCTAGTTTTCTTATATTCATAGATATAGATTATGGAATTGAGTTATGTCTATAAAATTTTAAAGAAAACAAAAAAATTTAAAAACTATCAAAATACACCTAAACTTGGTTTTACAATTTTGAAATTAAAAATTTATCCCAAAATTACTAAAACTCTTGGGAAAAATTTGAAATATTCTATTTTTGTTTTTTAACATATTTGTATTAATAAATACCAAAACTGAGGGACTATTATAATGTTATAAATACCAAAAAAAATATTTAAAATCAATTAACTAAACCCAAAATTAGATTAAACAATTAAAAATTAAAAAATTGACTCAAACTCGATACGATCGTTCTGTCAAAACTATTACTTTATATTTTGGTTCACTTTAAGTGTTTCATGATATATATAGTTAAAGATTTGGAAATTGATAGTCTCTTATAAATTGAAAAGATAAATAAAATTTTTAAAATTTATTGAAATACGCATAAGTATATTTTTATTATTTAGATATTAAGAAAATAACCTTAACTCATGGAAACTCTTAGGACAACATTACATTTTTATCATTTAAATAAATTCATGTTTTTAAGGATATATGTAGTTATAGATACCACTATTGAGTGATTATTATCAATTTATAAATATAAATAAAATATATGAAAAAATAATGTTTTATGAAACATGGATTTATATATTTCATATTTAAAATATGGCATGATCTCACTGTAATCGTTGGGTAAAAACTACATTTCTCTATTTTAGTTTACTTCACATTTTTACTATATATGTACATATATCTAGAAAAATTTAATTATTATTATCACGTTGAAATTATAAAAATATATTTTAAATACATTCAAGTAAAAGCAAACCGTGTTTAACTATTAACATAATAAAAAATTGACCTAAACTCCCTATAATTGTTGGGTCAAAACAGTGTTTTCCCATTTCATTTTTCATTAGGTTTTTAATGATATAAATATATAGAAATAGATACTAGAATTTAGGGATTTTTATCATGTTTTTCAGATAAGAAATAAATATATAAATAATTCAAATTCAATCAAATACATTTTTATTATTTAGCTATTAATTTTTTTATCGAAACTCAACGATTGTTTGTTATCAAAGTTTCAGAATTCAAGATTCTTTTTACATAAGGTCATTGAGGGTATTTTATGTTACTAATATCATAATTGAGGGATTATTATCACATTTTATGAATAATAAATGTTTATATAAATAATTAATATATACCTAAATGTTTTTGACTATTCAATTTTAATGATTTGACCTCAAGTAAATAAATAAAAAAATTGAAAGAAAATAGAGGGTTAAGACCCCATATAATTGGTTATATAAATTACCCACCACCAATTAACATTTATAGTAATCAATAAAAATAAATTTATTTGAGTATTCATATGTAACAGTTTGGTCAATACGTATAGGGTAATATATGGAATGTATTTTAACCCCACAATCATCAAAAATTTATCATGGGATTTCATTATCATAAGAACTGAATTTAGGTTCTAAAGGTTTTTTCACATAAAATAATGGATTCACCATTAATAAAAAAATATATGGATCATCAATAACAAGAATGTAAAATAATGATTACTTCATCACTTCCTAAATGATTTTTATATCATAAAAAACACTTATTATAGAAGAACATAATTTACACAAAACATAAAGGGTGTACACTTTGATAATATGTTCACAATCATAAATATATGTCCCTTATTTCAAATTTAAAATATAATAATTTACTATTTAAATATAGTTAATAAAACCCCAATAAAAATCATTGATATCAATAAAAATAGTTATTGATATTAGTAAAAAATAATTAATTATTTATAACACCGCTTAAAAAATTCTCTGAATTTTAAAATATCCCATAACATTAATATTAATAAATGAAATTATTTTTAATACCTCGTTCCAATATTATTAATAAAAATACTATCACAATTTTTTATTTTAAAAAACAACCATAACCTTTATATTAATCAAAAATGTATTGATATTTGGGGAAAAATAATAAAAATAATAAAACTATTAAAACTAATTGTTTATACCACTTAATTAATTACTTATTCTAACAAAATCAATAATTTCATAAGAAAATTAAATTTCATCAAGAAACTTTTTTACACTATTATTTCAAATATTGTTTTTTTATATTTTTAAGGGGAAAACACCTTATAACATTAAAACCAAAGTAAACATGACATATTATGGTCATTTTTCATCATTAATAATAATCAATATTTAATCAAAAATAAAAATATAATTAAATTAATAAAATTGGACATGGTAATTGAATCCAAAGTAGGTATCTAAAACCACTTACCTAAAATTATGAATCTAATGACACCTAGTGTTACTCAACTAAGATATTTAAAAATGTTCCTTTTTTGATTTTTATATAATCTAAAAAACTCCAAAAACAAATTCATGAAACATGAAACACTAGGGCACTTCTGTAATCTAAGGTATGAAAATAAATAAGTTATACCATTCAAAAAGGGAAAAGGAAAAGGGAAACAAAATACCTTGATGATTCTACTTAAAAATAATTTAAAAATTGATAAATAAAAAATAAAAACTTATATATATTTATGGGAAGGGATAAACTAGTCCTGCGATAAGTGAAAATAAGAAATGGATAGGGGGATCTCATGCCTAGAATATGGAATAACCCTAAAACAATGTATTTTTTGAAAAAAAAATTATAAGTTAGGCTAATACCATTGTTTTAAAAAAAATCATATATTCTAAATACAAAAAATTTAAAAAGTTAATTCGTATATAGATAACTTATACCAATGGTTTAAAAAATATTGGTATTGGTTCATTGGTATATTTTATATTTCCTATAGTGATGCTAGTGTGGGATCTCATATTCGATATAATAAAGTTACATTCTTATACAAATATCTTCTTTTCTATATCTTCTTCATGGAATTTATTGATAATAATATTATCTTTTTCTAGGTCTTGTAAAATTTATCAATTCCTTTCGATTCCCTTCCTTTTAAGTGTTTCTTAAGTTGATACCTGGTGAAGAACGGGTACTAAATTTGTATTTCTATTTTTATTTTATTCCCCTTTTTAAAAGAAGTTAAATCACTAATATTTCATTAAAATATATTGATTTTATGTTCTGGTTGAAGTTATATTATTCTCTTAGACCTTAAAAGACCACCTATACCAGTATAGGTAACTGACAATATATTTCTTCCATATTCAAAAATGGTTGAAATTACAGTGGTATAGGGTTGATTTAATTTAATTAAAATTATTCTTTTTCATATAATAATGTTATCTATATATTTTTACAAAAAATTTATTTAAATTGGATAATAAAACATATATTTACCATAATTCCATGTCTAGATTATAATATATTTTTCATTATCTTGGCTATTTTATTTGATTATTATATCAAATATATTTTTCATTTTGATATAGATATGTAATGTGTGTGAAATTATTACTTTTTTTAAATCATAATTTTTTTTGGGGATTTAACTTATAATAAATCCTTTTCCAATGTAATTGGGGGGATAATGACATATTTGGTTATATTGAATATTTTTTTGTGAGTTAATATGGGGAATTTATGATTTTTTGAGATTTATTGAATTGGTATACTAGGTTTTTTAAAATAGGATAAGATACTCCCCTATTGAGGAATATGTTGATGGTTTGGGATAGGATCTCAAAACATTGACTTGATATTACCTTTAAATTTTTTCCATAAGATACGATTAAATAATTCCCAGACTCATTATACATGATTATTTTTCCTTGTGGATGTGTATTACACTTTGACCCATTATATTCGTTTATCTTAGAATTTGAGTATTCTTAAATCAAGTAAGTGGTCATGAACCCTATTTATGATGGGGGTTTCATGTAATCACTTATATGAATGTATGATAACTTCCTTATAACATATTTATTGTTTTTATACTTAATAATTTAGCTTTCTATTTCGGCTATATACACATTATTTTATGACAGGAAGATAAGGTTTGGGTGTTGACTGCCTACTATGTATATTATGCTCACACCAACATTTATCCCATATTAGGGTGTGTGTGGAACATTTTTTACATTATCAAGTGAAACATAATTCATTATAGCCCAATTTTTTGGAGAAATAGTGGTAAGGAATTGGTTAGAATATTTTTGGGATAAATGGATGGCTTGTTCACGATGGTTATACATGGGTTATCGTTTCCACTTCATGTAGGTATATTTCACCCATTTAAACTTTTATTTTTCATATCTAGTGTTCATTTATTTCAATTGATGTATTTTATGTATTTTTAGGTCTTTGGTATATTTTTGAATTCTTTTTCTATGTTTATAATTATTATTTATTAAATAATTCATGCCTATATACTTCAAAGATTATTATTTCAATTATTATTATTAATTTAATTCCACTAGTTGATAGGTTATTAATTTTTTATTAATAAAATATTGAATTTTCATGCTAAATATTAGTGTAAAATTTAGACAATTTATCATAGTAATCTATGAAATAAATATATTTTTCACCTTGTTATTATCAATCCCTTGATTTTTTTTCCATTCTCTAGTGATCAAATGGTGCACCTGAGGTATTTTGGTATTCTGGTCTTGAACTATTTGGTTATCCGGTCATGATAATTACAATGATAATTGTGGAACAATAAAATATGAAAATGATCCATGGTATCAAAAAATTCCTTAAATATTATGCACAAATTTCTTATATTTTTATGATTATTGATAGTGGTGATATTAACATGTTTTCTATTCGTACATAGGATAATATTTCAACTTTTCTTAAAAACACCTTTTTAAATAATATCATGAAATATATACCAATTTTTTTGATATTAAATATATTTGTCGATGGATTTTATGAAAGAGGGATATTATCAATGTTTTTCCCTAATGTAAGTCATGTTTTTTCCTTAGGGAAGTTCTATATCATGTAACATATAATTATGTAAATACTTTATCATTTCATTATGTATATTTTGTAGAAAATTGGACATGATATGATAATAAGGCATACCAAGTTATCCAGGATTGATGATAATTATATAGGATCTTGATGATATATTAGGATTAGTGTGAGTATGATCACTTTTATAGAGAAATAATTTACCAATCATGGGATATATTCTATTTATCTTGTAATCAGATTAATTCACTAAAATTATTCAACATGGATTGTCCTATATGCTTCGTTGGTGTTACAAAATTACATAATATTTTTGATCACTTGACTTGTGGGGGGGGGTAAAATAGGGTCCCTATATATGATGTTTATTTCCTTGATACCTAACTATAGTAATTTGAGAATTTGGATTGATTTAAAGTACTTGGGAATGACACTAATAATGTAGAGGGATTTGATTTACCAAAATTGTGTGTGAATACTCATAAGATGGGTTTTGACATCATGGACCTTAATTGAATTTTGACTAAGTAAGTGACTTTCCATGCCCTGATAATTATTATTTGATTTAATTATATAATAAATATTAATTATGGAAATTAAGAAAAAATAAATAACCTCTAAGCGATTTACTTTCACCATGTCACACTATTAATCTCGATGTCAAAGAAAAAAACAACTTTTCTAATGCGAATGTGGATGATTTCATCACACCAAACACTTTAATAATTTTGGTAGTTATATTTTGTATCTAGATACTCTAATTATTTATGAAAATTAATTTGATTAATGATCATTCCTAGCATTAAAAATATCCCTTAGGGTCACACATAAGATAATGCTAATTAGGAATTTAAACATATGTGATTAATCCTTGTAAAAATATTCTATTATAAATAAAAATAAAATTAGTGTTTTCCACATTTTAAATATTTAATAAATTAAAGTTATTATATTAAATAATTAATGTGTAATTATAATATAAATAGTGAGTTATTTATGTTATTAATGTATATACATGATGTATTTTTATTTTATAATTTTATAAGTATATATTGAATTTAATCATTATAGTCAAGATTGGGTTTTTTTATGTATTACAATATATGTAAAGTATCGATATAAATAATAAAACCATGTAATACCCCTTCTATATACTATGAAAATATATTGAATCTATATAAAATAGCTAGATAAAATATCTTCTTACAAAAACTAGGTCCAAAACAAGCCATAATCACTACCAATTCCAAATGACCACACCATGACTGAAAGGAAGAGTAATACATGGTGAGTAGTCAACCATCCATATAACTTATATCCTTGACATGGGGGGTTCACTCGATATACAAAACCTCGTATGGGAGTTGGTCACGTTACTTGATTGGGGTGGTGATTCATATAAAACAAAAAAACATTAAAATGATATAATATATCCCACAATACCATCAGAGGGCATACTTCTTATCAATACACCTCTATGTCAATGTCTCATTCCCACACAAGCGCCACTACACTGTAATAATGAACACCACATCTATACATATAACAAACCAACACCACTACCATACAATAAAAATATATCTTATATTTAACTAAATATTTGATTCCATATTGTTCATATTAATATTATTAACTTCAATTCATCTATATAAGATTTTAATTCCATCAACCTCCAACCCACTAACTACTTCCATATAATTCATCATTCTGAATGCAATTATAGAAAAATAAATTTATGAAAATAATATTTTCATACATTTTATTCGATAAGTAAATTTTTTATTCCAACTAATTATTCAATATAATTGTAATTTTATCATTTTTATGTATTGGAGTGTCATGGAATTTGTTGAAAAATTGGATTAATTTTTAATTTTATGTGTTATTTTTTACTTTTTATTTTTATATTAAAATATTATACATTGATCTAAATTATGAATTTTTTTACTATTTCTTTTTTGATGGGATACATCTTTTTAAATATGGAAATTTTTTTAATGAAAATATTCAAGGGCCTTATTAAGCTCACAGGTGGGCGCTCAAAATATATAAATAGATTTTAGAGAATATTAATTTTGGGTACATATCTCATGATGTTATTGTATGAACCCGGATCCTCTTTTCGTGTAAGTTTTTCTTTATCTGGTTGTTTTTGGGAAAAAGATGAATATCTGTAAATTTTCAAAGTACACACCATGTACTTTATGAGTACACGTTGTGTACCACATTGTCATAGCAAGCCGAGTGCTGGCTGTGTAGCAGCCATACACACAACAATGTGGGTCTATTTCGGATGCCGCTTAAAGCAGTGTACGGAAACAGTAAGTACACATCGTGTACTTCAAAATTACATGTCGGGTATTTTATTTTTTTTCTCATTAAATGCACCGGGGTCACGGCTAATCGCTAGAAACATTGCCTTTTAGGTCTCGTTCAGCTGAGAGAACCCGAATGGCCGTTTATCTTTAACGTGCACCTGAGCCTCCATCTGTCCTCTAATTCGAACACCGGTGAGTGCATTGTAATCACAACGGTGAGTTATCTCTTATACTTGAGCCTTGTTTTCCAATTCCTATTCTTTTACAAGTTATCATGTGTTGAACTTTTTATGTGTTTTCATTGATCTATGACATTCCAATGTGATTCAAGCCTCGTGGTTCATGTATATCCATCTTCAAACATCAAGGTAGGTAGTTTGTTCCTTTCTGTAGAAAGTCATTGAGTATATATGTGAAAATTCCACCAATACCCCTGAATGGGGTGTTGCGTGTTTCCTATTTTTTCCTTTTTGTTTTCCTTATTTGCTTATATTCCTGAGTAGAGGATATTATTTGTGAATAGGGTAATTTAATGTTCTTTGAATGTTTTTCCCATGCATTTTTTTCCTATTTATGATTGTTTGATCTAGTTTACCTATTAGGCTATTGCCAGTTCCATGCCTAGTGTTGTAGGATAGAGTGTTTTTTCTGAAATGCTGAGATGTTGTAGAATTCTAGCCATGTTGTTCTTAAGGTTAATTGGTCTGTTACATGAAGCCATACTTACTGACTTTACAAAGGTCCTTGGAAACCTAGTGTAGTAGACCATAAAGAGAATGGACGTAAGGGATTATCCAGAGTGCCTTTATAATACGATGCTAGACCACAGGGGGAATTGAAATTGAGTGCTTTCTCATAGTGTTTGTAGTTCCTCGACGTGGGCCACAGGGGGAATGAGACATTGAGTGCTTCCCCAGAGTGCCTTTAGTATGATACGATACTATAGGGGGAATTGATGGTGAGTGCTTCCCCAGAGAGACTATTATTTAGCTGAACTAGAGGGGTGAGACTGTGTGTGTCTCCCATAGGGTAACTAGTACTTTTAGGTTGAACGATAGGGGTTAGGCTATGAGAACTACCCAGAGTGTTACCTATTTGTTCTACTTTCTTGAGTGGCTACTTACATGTTTGTAAGTTATATGCTAGAAACTGTGGATTATTTACTGCTGAGTACTTTTCTGTTTACTGACTTCTGTACTTTTTCCTACCATATATTCACTGACTATTAAGCACAGATCTTCAGATGTTTTCCTACTGGGATTTTTTTCTCACACCTTGTTTGGGTTATGCTTTTGGGCTCAAAAATATTATATTTTTGCAGGTATAGATAAGGGCAAGCTCCCTTCTACATCAAGTTCTTGATTGCTTTGGAGCTAAAGATCATGGGACCAAGCTTATTCTTGCGATGCTGAGGAGATTATTTTTTTGTTTCTTTGTACTTTGGTTTAGTTCTGTTATATTCCAGCATTGTGATTTTTTTGGATGATTTCCTAGACTTATATATCAGGCATCATTTATATATATGCTCCATTTTTTTACACTTTTATTCTTCCACTGTTTACTCTTTTAAGGATATTTACTGCTTCTACTATTGATTTTTTTAATCTTTCCTTGTGTACTCTGTCAATGAGGGCCTAGTTTCCCCATTATCACACACAGGGCCCTCGCTGCTAGTCGACAACCTCTGTCATTCGGGGAAATGCACTTGGGGCCATGTGACCAACCGGGTATGGGGTTCCCCTTGGTGGCTTCCGGAACCAGGATGTTACAAAGTGGTATCAAAGGAATTATTTTCTGCTGACTTACAGTTTGGAGCCTTATTCAGGGATAAGATGGAATAGATACTTGGTAATAAGTTGTGCCCGGGAGTAGCTAGCATGTGTACAAGGAAAATCCATACTACCTCGTTTATTAAAATAGTATTGGTTTTCAATTTTATAGTTGATTTGATTTTGCCGATGGGTGATTCACATGCTTTGTGTTGTTACCGTTATTGTTATTGTAGTTCTATTTTTGTTGAAATCCGATAAGATGAGGGTATGTCATCTCATGCATCATATAGGTACTTGCTAGAAATAAAATTTCATGCATTATTTCCATTCCATCTAGGATGCATTATAAATTTCATTTTGTTCTGATAGATTTTGTGTAGATTATGCATGGTGTTGTGATAGATGCCTTGATAAAAATATTTTCTTCTGGTTAGAGCATTGATTGTGTAAGTTTTTATCTGAATGAATGCCAAATTTTGGTTCTTAAGGTGTTATGGACCCTCATGGACTAGAATTTGGTAGATCTTTGACTTTTTCACCCTGTTTGTAACTTTTATAAGATTCCAAGCTTTGATTCGCGGGGAGTATGGGACCTCACGGGTCGGAATTTTGCACCTTAACACCTATTTTTCTGTGTTTTCTGGGCTCCAGTGTAGTTTTGAGGCTACTATCCAGAAAAACCCAGAATACACAGTGTGTACTTTATGAATACACACCGTGTAGTCTATAGCCTTGTCACTGACTGTGCGAGAAAGGAGAAAGGGTTGTGAAAACTATTGTAGGAACATGTTGTGTACTAGTTTAGTAGGTCATGTAGTATGAAATAGGTACCCCTGCCATGTCACACACAACACAGGTCGTGTTAAATTTTCACATACACGCCGTGTAGTCAGATCTAGGTACCTGGTCATGTCACGAACAACAGGGTCGGTGTTACCCTTTCTCGTACACGTTGTGTCTGTCTGAAACATGTCGTGTAGTGTCAGTCATGTTCTAGGCCGTGTAACAAACAACACAGGCTGGGTAAGGCTTGTTTAGTTCACGTTGTGTCTATTTTGAACACAACGTGTATTTTTGGATTTGGAGATCCACGTGGATTAACCATGTATAAGGACTCGGGCAGGGAAACAGGATCCAAGTACATGATGTGTGTTAGGATAAGACATTGTGTGTTTGGGGTGTTACACGACCAGTTTTGGAAAAATTACACGCCCATGTAAATGACATAAGGGAACATGCCGTGTATTCTTTATACATGTCGTGTAGTCATGTTTTGTAAATTTTGAATGATTTATTTCCCTTATTCGCTTCTTACAATCCTAGTTTTCAGTACTTGTTAATGTGATCTAAGGTGTGCATTTGACCTTGCAGAGTCATGGCACTGAGACATCCTCCGGTTGTACGCCAGTTTCCATGCGGTGATCCGACACCGGATATAGCTGATCAAGGACTACCCGCAGATCCTCCTATTGTGCTAGTCTTGGCACCAGCTGTGATACTGATTATAGGCATCGATGTGCAGTTTAGGGAAGGATTTTTTAGAATGATGCAGACCTTCCAGGGAGCACCGCCTCCTGCCTCAACTATGTCATACTTGACATGGGTTTTCCAACAGCATCATCCTCCCACCTTCTCAAGGGAAGGAGGACCTCAGGCTGCAGAGTCATGGCTAGAAGCCATGATGATGATCTTTGAGAATCTAGAGAAGCCTCCAGAAAGGAGGGTCAAGCTCGCTACCTACATGCTACGAGAATTTTCCAAGAAGTGGTGGGATGTGATCTCACAGGCGGGTCATCAACAGGTTATGGCGTGGGAGGGTTTCAACACGTTTTTTATGACTACTTCTATCTGGAGACCCTAAGGGCTGACTGTGCCCGAGAGTTTATGATCCTAGAACAGGGTACTCTTTTTTTCATTGTGTATTCTTCTTGTTTCACCGAGATTTAGCATTTCACACCCATCTAGAGCAGAGATGGGTTGTTCTTGGAAATGAAGATTGAGGATGGTCTTAGGTGGGAGATCCGCTCACAGGTGAATATATTCAGGCTGACTTCCATCGCTTCCATCTTCAACCAGGCACTGATTGTAGAATGGAATCTGAGAGATTCTGAAGCTGAGAGCTAGGTCGGTTTCACTTCTATAGTTAGTGCTTCACCATCTGACTGCAGGAAGCACCGTAGGGAGTCTATGTGCGGTGATCCGAGGCAGTGAGATACATCTTCAGTTAGCCAAGAGGTATTCTACCAGTGTGGAAGGGTTGGGCATACGAGGCTACAGTGCCAGAGAGACCCAGTGGAATGCCGATCTTGCGGCAAGATTGGCCACCTTCACCGCTTCTGTCATGTTTTCTCACCAGCGGCTGGTGATAGGGGTTCATCCATGGATCCTCGTTTAGGAGCAGCGCCTCCAGTTTCTCACCAGTCTGGGAACTGGAGTTCTTCCGGCCGTTCTGGCTGAGGTGGAGGTCGAGGTCGTGGTGTTCAGTCACCAGTCTTGCAGCGACAGCAGGGTGGATCAGCTCATAGCATTCAGGCAGGGTTGCAGAGTCTTGGAGCAGGCCATACTTTTGTGGTGGAGCAGACCCAGCAGAAGTAGGATCCCGGATCCTCCACAGTTCGATGTACGATCTTAGTAGCCTCAGTTTTATCTTCTGCTCCTTTCAATATAGGGGCTTCCCATATCTTTATCTCTGTTGTTGTTGTGAAGATCCTTGGGCGCTGTATCTTTTCTTTTGCCAAAATTTTTACACTAGACCCACCATTGGGAACGAGGACATCTAGCATTCATCAGTGCAGAGAGTTCCCTCTAGAGGTTGTGGGTGTCACTTTTTATGGGAACTCTATGTCCTAGAGATGATAGGCTATGATTTCATTCCTGTAATAGACTGGTTGGTTCCCTTTCAATAATTCGTCGACTTTTATCGCCGCATGGTGAGTTTTATATCACAAGAGGGTGGAACTTTTATTCATAGAGGTGAGTAGGATGTTGATGCGAGCAGAGAAGGACCCGAGCATCATGAGCTAGTGGGAGTTACAGTCCAAATTTCCAGTCTATATCCGAATGATCAGGGGACTTCATAGTTATACTTTCCTCTAATGGTGGATCATTTTAGAGATGTCTTTCCAGAGGAATTATCATGTTTACCTCCAGAGAATGAGATAAACGTTTCTATTGAGCTCATTCCAGGAGTAGCACTGGTGTCCATTCCTCCTTATAGGATGGATACACCTAAGTTACAAGAGCTCAAGAAGTAGTTGGAGGATTTGCAGGAAAAAGGATTCATCTAACCCAGTACTTCTCCTTGGGGTTCACCTGTTCTATTTGTGAAGAAGGCAGATAGAACCCTCAGGATTTGTGTGGATTATCGGATGTTGAACCAGTTGATGGTCAATAACCAATATCACTTACCTAGAATTAATGATCTATTAGACTAGATTTGAGGAGACCGAGTGTTCTCGAAGATCGACTTGAGATCTGTTTATCATCAGTTGCACATTATACCATTAGATATACCTCTTACAGCCTTCAATAATAGGTATGGCCTATACAAGTATATGGTTATGCTGTTAGGTCTCACGAACGCACCAGCAGTTTTCATGGCACCGATGAGCCGAGTGTTCCATACATACTTAGACTCTTTCATGGTGGTCTTTGTGGATGATATCTTGGTGTACTCTCACACTCAACACGACCATGCTACCTATCTTGAGATCATTTGGAGTACACTGATAGAGCATCAGTTATATGATAAGCTCTCAAAATGAAACTTTTTGATTGATCAGATTCACTTCATGGGTCATGTTATCTCAGAGACAGGAGTATCAGTAGACCCAGAGAAAGTGAGAGCTATAGATTACTGGGAGCATCTGAAGGAAATCTTTGACGTGTTGAGTTTTTAGGGGCTGGCTGGATACTACAGACACTTCATACATTACTTTTAACGCTTGGCAGCACTGTTGTAGGGTCTGAAAAAGAAGGGTGAGAAGTTCTTATGGTCAGAATCTTTTGAGTCAGCCTTTCAGGAGCTGAAAGGGAGGTTTACTTTAGCAACAATACTAGTCTTTCCAGATCCAGGAATGATCTACACTATTTATTGTGATGCTTCAGGTATCGGGATGGGAGTTGTTCTTATGCAGGGAGATGGATTCATTGCTTATGGGTCTCGGCAGTTGAGGCCACATGAGAGGAACTACCCGACGCACGATCTGGAGTTGGAAGCTATTGTTCATGACCTACACTTCTGGAGACATTATCTTTTGGAATATAATTTTGTGTTTTTAACTGACCACAAAAGTCTCAAGTAAATCTTCACTCAATGTGATCTGAATCCGACATAGCATAGGTGGGTCGAGTATCTTCAGTCCTTTGACTTTGAGCTTCCATATACGCCTAGGAAAGACAACGAATTGGCTGATGAGTTGAGAAAAAGGACTCATATACAGGCAGTTGAAGGGGACAACAGTGAGTGGAAGCTTATGGCTATATTCTCTGAGATGCATTTGCAGGTGCATGACAGACAGGGGCATACTTTTCTATCTTCTATAGCTGTTAACTCTAAACTTCTTGATTCGGTACGGATGAGGTAGCTAACAGATTCTAAAGTCCTAGTCTTACAAGAATGTTTATCAGGAGAGGACAATATCCTAGGATGGACGGTATGCGAGGATGAGATCTTGTGTTTCTAGAGACACCTATGTGTACCAGCAGACATACGTGAGGAACTGATGCAGGATTTTCATTACTCAGTCTGGTATGTTCATCCTAGTGTCACCAAGATGTATCATGATCTTCTCCACCAGTATTGGTTTCCAGGTATGAAGAGAGATGTTGCTCGTTTTATATTGGGGTGTTCCACTTTTCAGCAGGTTAAAGTGGAGAATCAGCGGCCAGCAGGTCTTTTGCAGCAGTTACCCATTCGGGAGTGGATATGGAATGATGTCATGATGGACTTCATGACCAATTTTCCAAGATCATCTCATGGGAATGTCATTGTATGGGTCACCGTTGACATACATATGAAGGTTGCTCACTTCTTCACGATCAGGGACTACTTCAGCATTGATGAGGTAGGGAGGTTGTAAATTCGTGAGATTGTGCATCTGCATGGGGTTCCACACTCCATCGTTTCAGATAGGGATTCACACATTACTTCTCAGTTCTGGTAGGGGATATAGAAGCGTTTGGGTACGCAAGTGCTTCTGAGTACATCCTACAATCCTCAGAAAGTTGGACAGTCCAAGCGTATGATTCAGGTGCTTGAGGACGTGCTCCGAGTAAGCATTCTGGACTCTAGAGGTTTTTGGGAGAAGCATATACCTCTTGTGGATTTTTCCTAAAATAATAGTATTCAAGCGACTATTCAGATGGAACCATATGAGGCTTGGTACGGTAGGCCATGCCGATCACCCTTATGTTGGATGGATGCAGAAGAGAAAGCTTTGCTGGGACCTCGTCTTGTTCAGAAGACCACAGAGCAGATAGAGTTGATTCGCAAAAGGATTGCTACCACAGAGTCCCATCAGAAGTCTTATGCTAATCAGCAGAGACGACCTCTGGGGTTCGAGGATGGGGATCAGGTTTTCCTGCGTGTTACACCGAGGTTGGGGAACAGGAGGATTAGGAGATAGGGTAAGCTTTCACTAAGGTATGTCGGACCATTTGAGGTGTTGGAGAGAGTTGGGCTGGTTGCCTATTGGTTTTAGTTTTCTCAGAGGTACTAGGATCCGCATGATGTTTTTCACGTTTCTTAGCTCTGACGTTACTTTTTAGACCCGTCTCATGTCCTTAAACCCAAGGAGGTTGATCTTGATGTGGATTCATCGTTCGAGGAGCACTCAATCCGAATTTTTTATCATAGTACAAAGGTTCTTCGTGGTCGGCCTGTTCCTCTGTTACGAGTGTTATGGCGGCATGGGCGAGTACTGGACGAGACATGGGAGAGGGAGGCCGATGTATGATCATAGTGGCCAGAACTATTCAGGGTTTCTTCTTCTACACCGAGCTACAGAAATTCGGGGACGACTTTATCTAAAGGGGGTGTTTGTAAGAACATGGATCGTTTTTTCAGGTATGTATTTCCTTTTCTGGATGTTTTTGGGAAAAAGTGGAATTTATGGAAATTTTCAAAGTACACCCCATGTACTATATGAGTACGCACTGTGTACCTCTTTGCCACAGGAAGCAGGGTGCTGGCCATGTAGCAGCCATACACACGTCCATGTGGGTGTGTTTCGAAGGCCTCTTAAAGTAGAGTATATAAATAGTAAGTACCCACCATGTACTTCAAAAGTACACGCCGTGTACTTTCTTTTTTTCATTAAGCGCACTAGGGTCGTGGATAATCTCCAAAAACGTCTCCTTTTAGGTCTCGTTCATCCAAGAGCTCCCAAACGGCCTCAGATCTTCGATGAGCCCCCAAGCCTCTTTTCTTCCCTCTGATTCGAACACCAGTGGGTGCATTAGAATCGCAGCAGTGAGTTCTCTCTTCTTCTTGAGCCTTGTTTTCCAATTCCACTTATTTTCTAAGTTATCATGGGTTGAAAGTTTTATGAATTTTCATAGATCTATGTCGTTCCAATGCGATTAAAGCCTCATGGTTCAAGTATATTTATTCTCGCTCAAATTTACCCAAGAGATGAAGGTAGAGCGGTCCTTGTAGTTTAGCTTGGGTTATCGAATCCTCAGAGACCTAAGAAGAAACCTATAGACACGTACATTCTATGGACTCTTTTTGGCTATGAATTGGCCAACTTGGGATGATTTTATATGGTTTTAAAGTATAACTAACAGATTTAAGTGAATTCAATTTAAAATAATGATTTGATCCTAGTTTATCGCTCGGGGTGGATTGGACGTATTTTATTTTTAATGATTTCAATTTCATAAATTTGAGATGGATTCATTTAAGGAGACAAAAAATCATCACTTACTGTTTTAATGCCTAAACCCTTTAATACTAATCACCTATACACTTGAAGGATCAATTTTTCGAGCACTTCAAGGTAAAGGTTCGTATTAGCACTTGAAGTGTGTGGCCTTAAATTCAACAAGGACAATGGAGTTTAAAAATCATCAAATAAAAATCTCAATTAAAGATGTGATTATACATTAATGAGGTGATAAATAACATCCAATCCAGCCCCTTTCTACTCTATTGGATCATCCCATAAGTGGGTTAGCCCTCCATTGATTCTATGGTTTCAATGGAAGCGGAATGTAGACTCATGAGGGAGAAAATGGAGAAGTAAAAAAGGAAATAAAATAACAATCACTCCACCATTGTGTGGTAATCTCACAAGGTTTGGTATGAACAAGTTCACACCTTGAACCAACGGTATCAAAGTAATAATGAGAAGAACATAATAATAAGAGAAGAAGAACTTTTATTAAGAAACAAGGATGGATTAAAACATCTTACATGTGAAGGAAGAACATTACAATGAGAAATTGGCAGAATAACATTAACATGTAAACAAGCTCAAATATTATCAACTACTCCACCAACAGTGCCTTAAATAGGCATTTTGGAAGCCTTGGGTCGAGCCTCCAATAGTACAAATCATTCCAATTGATTATGGTAGGCCTAGGGTGGTGGAAAGCTTGTGGAACTTAGACTTCTCCACATTTAACCTGAGGTGGCAGCCAGCTTTCATCCACTGAAAAAAATCACTTTTATGACGTTCTAGATGGCTGAATCATAGTGGTCCATAGAAGAATCAAATGGAGCCCCCGATGGCGCCTAACCGCCTATAAAATGTGGGCCCATTTGGAGTTGTATATTCGAAGATCTGATCGGATTGGTGGGCTGTTTTTCTGGGCCGCAGAATCTGGCCCAGAATAGTATCTCTTACTTGGGCCGACTTAATGACCACCATAGAGGCATAATTAGAATTATATCATGAAGAGTGATTTCTTCCTCAACATTTCTTATATCATATCACAAAATCTGGGATTCATTGGGCCTCTATGTTGGGCCCCACAGTCTCATTTGTGGGATGGTTTCCAATCTTCCTTCTCTAGAATTTCTTCCATTCATCTCCAAATATCTCCATCATAGTTTATGAATCATCCATTGATCCCGGAATGAAAAATGTTAACATTTAAGTGTAGATATAGTTCCCAAAATATCAAATTAAAATATTTATAATTACATTCCTTAGAATCAGATGACTCATTGGGCCTAAATTGGTGTATATTAGGCATGAAGTCCACAAATGATGAGAATGAATGTTCATAATGAAAATGCACTAACTCGGGCCCATAAGATCAAAAATGAACATTTAATACCATTAAAATTTAATTAAAATATATGTTTTTATTGGATAATCACACCCCCCCCCCCAACTTGATATTTGCTAGTCCCGAGAAAATAATTCAATGATTTTATTTGAATTCCTTTCTTCAAACACATTATAACAAACTGTTCTCACAATGTAAACTACACACAAATATATTTTTATAACCTATCAAGATAATTTAAAACAAGATGAATTTAAAAGTAGATCCCAATCTCAAGCCCATTCCTTTGATCAAATCCATCATCATACTTCTTCCAACTCAATTCAGTGTAATGATGTGTTGTGAATCACAATATATATGGGGGTTCATCTTCATTCAATGGGGAAATCATGGAAGCACTAGGTGGAATCACATCTAATCCTAATATGAGTATTATTCATTATTATTATTATTATTGCAATATTTCTATAGTAATTGAGATTTCAATTAATCAAATTAACCTATGTAGCAAGACTTTGCCGATGACTCCCAGACTCAAAGGCCTTAGGGCACCAAGTGAAGCACACATACCCGGGAATCGCCTCGAGTTAACTTAATCAAAAACAAAGTCATATTACCATAAATATAGATATATTGAAAAACTCAGGGCTAGACAACTCTGGAGTCACGATCCCCAAGTTCCTAAAGCCTCAAATTTTATCAATCCACTGCTCTATGCGAATTTTTTTTTTGAATACTCATATTATTAATAAAAATCAAACCAGCATATTCTATTTATTATGGGACCCCAAAAATTCAAATTAGTACCCCATAGTCTAGAGGATGTGCATTGTTGAATTTTGATTTAATGGATGAAAATAAAAATTATGAAAATTTTCATTGGACAACCAAACTTCCAAAATAAATGCTTTTAAACTTAATCATGAATTAAATTAAGATTCATGGAAATAAAAGGTATTTTATATGTAGTTTTAATGTGAGAAAAGATGTTATTATATGAATGATAAAGGAATTTTACTTCTTTTTTTATCATTGTTTTTTTTTAAACAAACATTTTGTTTCCACACCCCCCAACTTAGAATGAAACTGTCCCTAGTTTCGTAAAAATAAAATTTAGAATGGGGTAGAGGAATAAAAGGGGAGTTCAATAAGGAAATTGAAATATGAGGATCATGGAATGAAGTCACCTGGTGGTTGAAGTTTGATGTTCTTGTCGCTCTAATTTAGTCCTTTGATATCCATGTCGCCTGAAAAGTTCCCTAGTGGAAGAAGGGATACAAAAAAACAAAACAAAACAATATATATATAAGTAAAATATAAGTATATATATAAAAATTATAGAATAAGTAAGCACATTAAGTCGTAGGTCTGTGGTAAGCGTGTGCCCCTGTCTCCTATCGGTCCTGGGTTCGAGTCCCTGCGGCTTCACTGGTTGTGACGGGGTTTTCCTCACGACCTATGGCGTGTCCCCTTTTTTATTAGTATATTATTTATATTATTTTTATTATTTTTATCTTAATCTATAAAATAATAAAAATACAACAAAATAAACTGATGATACATTGTCTTCTGTTTAAATTTCTGGGTAATGTATTACTCAAGGATCACACCACGTGACACGGATGAATATGGTGCTCCCCTTTCGTACCCATCCATACTCATAATTGAAGAACAGGTCAAAAGTCTATTTTTTATTTTTAAATATAAAAATGATTAATTAATCTTATTTGAAAAATAAATATGATTCAGAAAGATTAGAAACATAAAAACCACGGGTTGCCTCTCGTGCATCGCTTTGTTTAACGTCATTAGCCCGACATAGATCCTAAATTTATCAATTTTTTCTTGGTTCATAGATTGGCTCAATTAACTCAACATCTATTTCCTGTTTATTTAATGATTCAATGAATGTTTTTAACCTTTGACCATTGACCTTGAAAATGTGACCACTAGTGGGATCTTGAATCTCTACTGCCCCATGGGGGTATACATGATGCACTATGAAAGGACCTGACCATCTAGACCTTAACTTTATCGGGTGTAAATTATGTTTTGAACTATACAAGAGCACAAGTTTTCCCGGTTCAAATTGTTTGACCTTGATATTCATATATTGGTAGGCTTGAACTCTAGCTTTATTGATCCTTGAATTTTCATAAGCCTCCATCCTTTGTTACTCTAGTTCATTGAGATCTAATTTCCTTTTTGTTCCAGCCAATGAGAGGTCATAATCCATTTTCTTAATTGCCCAAAAGGCCTTATGTTCAATCTCCCCTGGAAAATGGAATTCTTTACCATAAACCAACCTATATGGGGACATTCCTAAAATGGTTTTATACGCAGTTCTATAGGCCCAAAGTGCATCTAAGAGTTTCTGAGACCAATATTTCCTAGAGGGACTGACAGTTTTTTCAAGAATTTTCTTAATCTCCCTATTCACTAACTCAGCTTGACCATTGGTTTGAGGATGGTATGCAGTGGACACTTTATGAGAAATACCATACTTATACATGAGTGAAGAGAATGGACGGTTGCAGAAATGGGTTCCTCGATCAATTATTATAGCCCTAGGAATTCCAAATCTTGAAAATATGTTCTCTTTAAGAAATCGAATCACAACTTGATGATCATTGGACTTAGTGGGAATGGCCTCAACCCATTTTGAGACATAATCAACAGCTAAGAGTATGTAGAGGTATCCCTGAGAGTTTGGGAAGGGACCCATGAATTCAATTCCCCAACAGTCAAATATTTCAACCACTAAGATGGGAGTGAGTGGCATTTGATTTCTTTTTGTGATGGACCCTACTTGTTGACACCTATGACAGATTTGACAAAATGTGTAGAAGTCCCTTGAGAGGGTAGGCCAGAAAGGACCACATTGAATAATCTTAGAAAATGTTCTCTTAGAGGAAAAGTGACCTCCACATGCCTCACAGTGACAGAATTTAAGGATGGACTCTTGTTTAGATTCTGGAACACACCTCCTAATGACTTGGTCAGGGTAGAACTTATAGAGGTATGGATCATCAAACACATAATGTCTAACATCAGAAATAAATTTCCTTCTAGCTTGAGTCCCTAAGAATTTTGGAATGACTCATGTCACTAATAAATTTTCTATGTCACCATACCAAGGGTAGTCACTCATAGATTATAGGTGTTCATCAGGAAACGAATCATACACAAAAAGGTGATTTGAGTTTTCTTTGAATTCCATCCTAGAGAGGTGATCAACTAAAACATTCTCAACTCCCTTTTTATCCTTGATTGTGAGTTCAAATTCTTATAAGAGAAGGACCCACCTAATCAGTCTAACCTTATCATCTTGTTTTTGGAAGAGGTATTTTAGTGCAGAATGGTCAGTGAACACAGTGATGGGGGATCCTAAGAAGTAGGACCTAAACTTCTCTAAGGAAAAAAAATAGAAAGTAACTCCTTTTAGGTGGTGGTGTAGTTGATTTGGGAATCATTTAAGGATTTTCTTTCATAAGAAATGACATGAGGATTTTTATCACAACGTTTTCCTAACACAGATCCTACAGCAAAGTCACTAGCATCACACATAAGTTCGAAAGGAAGGTTCCAATTTGGATATTTCATAATGGGAGGAGAGGTGAGAGAGGATTTGAGGGTTGAGAATGATCACTCAAAGCTTTCTGTCCAAACAAATGGAGCATCCTTTACTAGGATATCACAAAGGGGACATGATATTGAACTAAAGTCCTTGATGAATCTTCTATAGAAACCAGTATGTCCTAAGAATGGCCTCACTTTCTTGATAGTTTTTGGTGATGGAAGGTGACGAATGATGTCAACCTTGGCTTTATCAACTTCAATCCCCCTACCTAAGACCAGATGGCCTAAAACTAGTCCCTCTTTAACCATAAAATGGAATTTTTCCCAGTTTAGGACTAGATTCTTTTCTTCACATATTGACAAGACTCTCTCTACATTCCTCATACATCCCTCAAATGTATCCCCAAACATAGATAAGTCATCCATGAAGACCTCTAGAAAATCCCCTACCATGTCTAAGAAGATTCCCATCATGCACCACTGGAAGTTCCAGGGGCATTGCATAACCCGAAAGGCATGCGTTTGAAAGCAAAGGTTCCAAATGGACGTGAATTTAGTCTTCCCTTGATCCTCTAGGGAGACCTCAATTTGATTGTACCCCGAGTACCCATCTAAGAAACAGTAGAAGGAATGACCTGCAACTCTCTCAATGAATTGGTCAATGAATGGTAAGGGGAAATGGTCCTTCTTGGTGAATGAGTTTTGCTTCCTGTAGTCAATGAAGACCCTCCATCCACTACTCACCCATGTTGGAAGAATCTCTCCATCCCCATTGGTTATCACTGTGATTCCGGACTTTTTTGGAACCACATGGATTGGGCTCACCCACTCACTCTTAGCTATGGGATATATGATTCTATCTTTTAACAATTTCAGAAGTTCCTTCCCTAATACCTCCATGAGATTAGGATTGATTCGTCGTTGAGTTTGATGACATGGCTTTGAATCAGATTCCAGAACAATCCTATGAGTCCCGATAAGTGGGCTAATCCCAGGAATATCAGAAAGGGTCCAACCAATGGATTTCTTATGCTTACTAAGGACATCTAGAAGAATCCTCTCATGATTGGCTTCAAGAGAAGAAGAAATGCCAATAGGATGTGTTTGATTTTCCCCTAGGAAGGCATACTTTAGTGCAGTAGGAAGATCCTTCAATTAAAGATCAGGTTGGTTCATAATTTCAGCAGAATATTGGGACATTAGGTCAAGATCAATTTCTTTTTTTAGAGTTTCAGATAGGATTGATTCCCCACATGTAAGAGTTTCAGCTACTAGATTGGCTTGATCAGATTTAGGGAAGGAAATTTGAGTGGTCTCCATGAAAGTGGTTTCTTGAAAGGTTTCACTAATTATTGGACCTAAGAGTTCATTATAAGAGAAATTTGAAAATGATTCAAGCCAAGGAGATAAACTACCTTCATATGAACAAAGGAAATCAATCTCATCCTGAATTAAATATTCATCAAATACTCTTTGATGTTCCATGGATTCATTGTCAATGCATCCTATCATGTTTACTTCATGAATGTCCTCGTCATCCCCTATTTGTGAGGTTACATTATAGATGTTCAAGTCTAGACTCATGTTCCCAAAGGTGATGGTCATTTTCCCTTTTTGGACTCAGATAACAGAGTTTATTGATGCAAGGAAATGACGACCAAGGATGATTGGGGTTTGTTCCTTATTTCCTATGTTTGGATGGTTGTCAAGGACAATGAAATCAGCAGGGTAGATAAAGTTTTCAACCTTTACCATAACGTCCTTTAAAATCCCCTTTGGAACCCTAATGCCACGATCAGCAAGTTGAAGTGTGACAGATGTGGGTTGGAGTTTTTCTAGGCCTAACTGGTAGTATACAACATATGGGATGAGATTGACACTAGAACCTACGTCACACAAGGCCTTTAAAACTTTGCTTTCTCCTAGTTCAACATTGATATAAGGGCAACCTGGGTCTTTTAACTTAGGAGGAATGGTCCCTTGAAGTGTGGTACTCACATTAGTAGCCAAAAGGACTAGGTGTTTATGTGAAAATTTTCTTTTAAAAGTGCACAAGTCTTTAAAGTACTTTGAGTAGGAAGGTATGGTTTGGATTACATCGAGAAGGGGTATGTTCAAATTGACTTGTGAAAATATTTCTCTCAATGTTTCACTCAGTTCAGGCTTGGTTTTCCCCCTAATGCGTTGAGGAAATGGTGCAGGTTGTGGGGTTGTTTGTTGAAGAGTTGTTTCCTTGACAATGTTATCAGTTTCCTTAGTTTGATCTTGTGGTTCATTTGAATTTTCATCCAAGTTTGAATCTTCAGGTGGGTTCTGAATTAGTTGTTCAGGTTTCTCAATTGATTTCCCACTTCTTAAAATAGTCAGAGCCTTTAGTTGTTCATGTGTTGTTTGAGTGCAACATGACTCTCCCCTTGAAGTTGAGGATGGAACCGCCTGAGTTGGCATGGGTGCCCTTCCAGTTTTAATGGTTTGAAGTTCTTGTTTTATGCAAGAGACTTCTGAGTTCATCATCTCCATTTGTTTTCACAGTTGTTCTAGTAGGCTTTGTGGAACAGTTTGGGTGGGTGCTTGAGAAGATTGGTTTATCCCGGGGGGGATATTTTGGAAGTGGTATGGTTTGTTGAAAATAGACTGGTGGCTGTTGGTATTGGATAGGTTGGGTTTAGAACTGGTTATGGGTTTGGTAGTTCTGATGGGGGTAAGGATTTTGTCCCTGTGGTTGGCTAGGTTGTTAGTTATCTTTCCAATAGAATCATGGGTGGTCGTTATACTATGGGTTGAAGGTGTTTTTGTATTGAGTCTTTTGAATGTTCAAAGCATTTACTTCCACTGGGGGTCCTCCTAAGAGAACATCCTTTATAGATGGAATGGTTGGGAAGTTGTCTGTTTTATGGTCATGTTTGTCACAAATTGTGCAAACAGGGTCTACAGTTTGGATTTCATGGACATTAGTAAGGTCTATTTCTTCAACCTTCCTAGAGAGTGCTGCGAGTTTAGCCCTAAGGCTTTCCTCTTCTCTAAGTGTATGAATTCCAGTAGTTCTTTGTGTCTTTTCAGAATAAGGTGATGTTCCCCATGTTTGTTCTTGTTCATAAAGGCTTTCTAGGTACTCGTAAGCATCATTTGGGGCTTTGTTTTTAAAGGTTCCATTACACATCATGTCAATGAATTGTTTGTTCCTCGGACCCAACCCTTCATAGAAAATTCGCACTTGTTCAGGAATAGAAAAACCATGGTGTCAAACCATGTTTAGAGTGTATTTGAACCTCTCCCATGTTTCATAGAATGACTCTCCCTATTTTTAAAAATGGTTTTGGATACTCTTTTTATGTGCAATTGTTTTATGGTGGGGAAAGTATTTTTTGTAGAATTCTCTTTGTAGTTGGTCCCAAGAGTTGATGGATAATGGTCTCAAATTGTTTAGCCAATTTTTAGCTCGATCCTTTAAAGAAAAAGGAAATAGCCTCATCATAGCTGATTTTAGTTGATGTGGGGGACACATGGTCTCTAAAATGTCATTGAACTCCTTAATGTGCAGGTATGGCATCTCGGACTCCATTCCATGGAATGTGGGAAGGTGGTTGAGGACATGGGGTTTAAAGACGTAGTTGGAATTTCCTAGGGAATTGTGTCTAATGCATGAGGGGGCATTGTTCCAGGAAGGTGTGAGGAATTCATTCATTGTTTGATCGACCGCATTCCCCAAGTTTGGGGCTGCCTCATTTGGCTTTCCATTTTTGTTCCCACTCGGGTTTATCAGTTGGTTTCCTTGAATACCTTCCATTGAAATGGCCTAAATTTCTGACTTAGGGGTGTTTGTAAGATTAGGATCTAATGGAAAGAGTTCTCTTGGTGTACTTGACTCCCCAACCCCAGGACTATCCACCCCAACTAGACGGTTTGATTGATCGCGGGTGTAAGTAGACATGCGCCAAAAGAAAAAAACGAGAAAGGGTCAAGATAAGAGAATTTGGATGGGAAAATAAGAAATGGGGGAGAATAGAATGGGTGTTTAGTTGACTTACTTGGGTCCCCTACAACGGCACCAAAATTTTATTCTTGCTCAAATTTACCCAAGAGATGAAGGTAGAACGGTCCTTGTAGTTTAGCTTGGGTTATCGAATCCTCAGTGACATAAGAAGAAACCTATAGACATGTACATTCTATGGAATTTTTTGGATATGAAGTGGCCAACTTGGGTTTGTTTTATATGGTTTTAAATTATAAATAACAGATTTAAGTGAATTAAATTTAAAAGAATGAGTTGATCCTAGGTTATCGCTCGGGGTGGATTGGACGTATTTTCTTTTTAATGATTTCAATTTCTTAAATTTGAGATGGGTTCATTTAAGGAGATAAAACAACATCATCACTTACTGGTTTAATTCCTACACCCTTTAATAATAATCACCTATACACATTAGGGACCAGATTTTTGAGCACTTCAAGGTAAACGTTCATATTATCACTTGAAGTGTGTGGACTTAAATTCAACAAGGACGATGGATTTTAAAAATCATCAAATAAAAATATAAATTAAAGAAGTGATTATAATTAATGAGGTGATAAATAACATCCAACCCAGCCCCTTGATACACCTTTGGATTAACCCACAAGTGGGTTAGCCCTCCATTGATTCTATGGTTTCAATGGAAGCAGAAAGTAGACTCATGAGGGAGGAAATAGAGAAGTAAAAAAAACGCAATAAAATAACAGTCACTCCACCGTTGTGTGATAATCTCACAAGGTTTGGTATGAACAAGTTCACTCCTTGAACCAACGGTATCAAGGTGATAAGGAGAAGAACAGAATAATAAGATAAGAAGTACTTTTATTAAGAAACAAGGATGAATTAAAACAACTTACGTGTGAAGGAAGAACATTACAAAGAGAAATTGGCAGCATAACATTAAGATGAAAAAAAAGCTCAAATATTATCAACTCCTCCACTGACACTGCCTTAAATAGGCATTTCAGAAGCCTTGGGTCGAGCTTCAAACATTACAAAGAATCCCACTTAATTATGGTTGGCCTAGGGTGGTGGAAAGCATGTGGAACTTAGACTTTTCCACATTTGACCCGTGGTGGCAGCCATCTTTCATCCACCGAACAGACGCACTTTGATGACCTTCGAGATGGCCAAATAAGAGTGTTCCATAGGAGAATAAAATGGATCCCCAGATTTCCCCTAATGGCATATAAAATATGGGCCCATTTTGAGTTTTATATTCTGAGCTATGATCAGATTCGTGGGCTGTTTTTCTGGGCCGCAGAATCTGGCCCAGAATTGTATCTCTAACATGCGCCGCCTTAATGACCACCATAGAGGCCGAATTAGCATTATCTCATGAATATTTATTTGTTCCTAAACATTTCTTCTATCATATAACAGAATTTGGGATTCATTGGGCCTGTATTTTGGGCCTCACAGTCTCATAAGTGGGCTGCTGTCCAATCTTCCTTCTCTAGAATTGCTTCCATTCATCTCCAAATATCTCCCTCATAGTTTATGAATCATCCATTGATCCCTGAATGAAAAATGTTCAAATTTATGTTTAGATTTAGTTCCCAAAATATCAAATTAAAATATTGATAATTACATTCCTTATAATCATATGACTCATTGGGCCTAAATTGGTGAATATTAGGCATGAAGTGCACAAATGATGAGAATGAATGTTCATAATGAAAATGCACTAACTCAGGCCCATAAGATAAAAAATGAACATTTAATACAATTAAAATGTAATTAAAATATATGTTTTTATTGTATATTCATATATTGGTCTCCCAAAATCAAGGAAGGTGGTTTTTGCCTTTTTGTAGAACGTATTTGAGTATTTATGTGCAAATTACACCAATACCATTGAACATGGTATTGCGTGATTCCTGTTTTGCCCTTTTGTTTGCCTACATTGCTTATATGCCTGATTAGAGGTTATTTTTTGTGAATAGGGTAATTTACTATGCTTTGGATGTTTTTCCCATGCATTTTTTCCTATTTATGACTGTTTGGTCTAGTTTACCTGTTCGGCTATTTCCAGTTCCATGCCTAGTGTTGTAGGATGGAGTATTTTTTTAACATGATGAGATGTTGTAGAATGATAGCCAAGTAGTTCTTGAGTATACTTGGGCCATTACATGATGCGATACTTGATAAATTTACATAGGGATGCGAAAACCTAGTGTATTAGACCATAGGGAGAATTGACGTATGGGCTTCTCTAGAGTGTCTTTATAATACGATGCGAGCCCACAGGGGGAATTGACATTGAGTGCTTCCTCATAGTTTCTGTAGTTCCTCGACACGGGCCACAAGGGGAATGAGATGTTGAGTTCTTCCCCAGAGCTCCTTTTGTACGATACGAGACTATAGGGGGAATTGACAGAGAGTGCTTCCCCAGAGAGTCTATTCTTTAGCTAAACTAGAGGGGTGAGACTGTGTGTTCCTACCAAAGGGTTTCTAGTACTTGTAGGATGAACCATAGGGGTTAGGCTGTGAAAACTACCCAGATGGTTACCTGTTTGTTCTAATTTCTTGAGTGGCTGCTTACTTGTTTATAAATTATATCTAGAAACTGTGGATTGTTTGCTGCTGAGTAATTTTCTGTTTACTGCCTTCTATACAGTTACCTTCCAAATATTCACTAACTATTAGGCACAAATATTCGGGTGGTTGACTACTGGGATTTTCTCTCGCACCCTGCTTGGGTCATGCTTTTGGGCTCAAATTGATTATATTTTTCCAGGTATATATAAGGGCAAGTGCCCTTCTACTTCAGGTTCTTGATTGTTGTGGAGCTGGAGAGCATGGGACCATGCTTATGCTTGCGATGCTGAGGAGCTGATTTTTTTTTGTTTCTTTGTACTTTGGTTTAGTACATTTTTATTCCAACATTGTGACTTGTTTGGCTGCTTTCTTAGACTTATGTATCATGTATCATTTATATATATGATCCATTTTTATACACTTTTAGTATTCCTTTGTTTACTCTTGTATGGATGTTTACTACTTCCTCTATTGCTTTTGTTTATCTTCCGTTGTGTACTCTTCTATTGAGGGCATAGTTTCCCCATTATCACACCCAAGGCCCTCACTGCTAGTGGGCAACTTCTGGCGTTCGAGGAAATGCGCTTGAGGCCATGTGACCAACTGGTTATGGGGTTCCCCTGGGTGGCTTCTGAAACCCACATGTTATAGTTATAGTTTTAATTTGTGTATTTTTTAAATAAATATTTATAAGATTTTATATAAAAATATAATTGATAGTAGCTACTCAAGATTTTATCATATTCACTTCCATAAATTCAATAGAAATCACAAGATGGGAATTTCAAGAATCTTTCATGCCAGTAATATTTGCATTAGTAATTTAGTAATATTATATTATAAATGAGTTAAATAGAGAACAAATATTTTAAGTCAACATAAAACACATTGTATAGAATTATAGAAAAGTACATTACATGATTTTTCCATTAAATGGACTTAAAACATAAAAAATTTTGAAATATAAAATTGGAAGGAAAATGGACATCCCTCTTTCCTATAAATTTATACCTCCATTTCCATTTCAAAGAGATAGATGTTTTCGTTTGGATTTGATAATTTTTCAATGGTAATATTATTTTAAATTTTTATATATTATTTTTATTTTTATTTATTTATTCTTATATATTGTTTTCTATATTATTTTCCCCAACCATGAAACTTATCCTTATGAAAATAGAGAACTAGATATAACTTTTATTTAAAGGGAGGGAGGGGTATTTTTATTTGATTTTATTCTCTAAAATGATATTATTTATTTTATTCTAGTAGTTTTGGATTGGTTAAACTAATTAGGGGGTGTGGTCATTGCCTTGTTTAGGTAATCAATTTATTATTCTACATTATCTTTATTTGTATTTTTCTTCCTTATAATGTCACATACAATGGTCTAGCATTATGTTGAATATTTGGGGTAAGGAGTTATCCTATCCAAATCTCAAGAGTGTATTATCCCTAATGTAGAGATCTCATTGTGGGGAAGTAACATTTCAAATGGGGGTTATTCAATGATAGTTCTTAATGTCATCATTGAATTGAATATTAAGGATTTTATTATAAATATGATGACATTCATTGCTGTGAAATCCTAATAATTATCAAAATCTCTTACTATCGTCTTTGTGCCTTCTTTTCCATTTCAATATTTTTTTTAACAAATATATATAAATATATATATATATATATATCATTTGATTTTTCCAAAACATGCACTATTTTATTTATTTATTTAGTAGTGGTTTTTTATTTATAAATAGTTATAATAGAAAATATGAGTGTTAGAGTGGTATACTTATGAGATCGACCCTATGACGAAACAATAACTTATTATTTTAAAAAAATATAAAATATTGAGTTACTATTCACAAAAAAATAACTACCATAAATTTGTTGTCACTTCTAGGGATATTTCCTAAGTTGCACTGTTTTTATGTCAAATAGGTTTTTTATAGTTATTAAACATATTTTTTTTGTTAATCATCAATAATTACTTAAATCATGTAAGGAATATATTATGAAACAAAAAAATTAAATGAAAATAATTATTTCTTAAAGAAGTAAGTAATAAAATGTAAATTATTCCCACTTAAGTAAATGAATTAAATGAATTAGCTACACAAAAAGAAGATCCCTAAAATGATAACCTTTCCTGACATATTTATTCATTCAATAACCTTTTCATAATGAGTTAATGAATGGATTAGAGCTTTAGTTTTCCACATTAAAAAAAAATTAAGTCAGTAAATTTTATTTTCACATTATTGGGAGCGATGGAAGCAAAGTGTATTTAGAAAAAATGTTGGGATGATTTTTTTTTATAATGAAATTCCATGTGAAACACTAAAATATGAATATATAAAATTACAATACTTATACCAAACTTTGTCTAAAGAGGAAGAAACATTTGAACCATTCATCTTTCAAGAACACTTCTAGGAACCCTAGGTACTACCCACATTCAATTAAACTCTTAAAAAATAATTCCCATAGTGAAACAAATGTATATAGTTTCTTTTTTTCAGATTATGTAGATAATAAATTGTTTACAAAATCTTTTTGTGTAGATTTTATTAACACAACTTGTGAATGAAACATTTTTCTTAATGAAAAATATGTGTCCCAGGATGTGATGGCCAAATTTGATGAGAAAATAAAAAATAAAATTTATTTTTCCAACGGTTTATATGACTATTATGGTACCAAAAACATTTGTAAAGAAGAATTCATATTTCAATATAAAACTGATGATATAATATATTCTAAAATAAATTTATAGTGACCATTGGATGTCTCTCATAAACATCAATTGTGGTGTAGGCTATCATTACTCTATTCCATTATTTAACAATTTATATGAACCTTAATTATAGTGAACCAGACCCTTCATACATAGATGTCGCATCTTATTATACTAATATTCATTATATTACACAATCAAATTTCTAAGGATTATTAAGGTGTAGTTCCTTTGAAAACATGGAACCATAAACAAAAATTTCATAAGATTTCTACATCATCTCCCACATTGTTTGTTATAACAATAACCCTTAATAGACAAATCACATATAATACCTAACATCATATTCTGGGGAAACACAGAATAAGAAAGGGGGGCATCATATTCTCAAAAAGGTTAAACAAGTGAAATATCAAAAAAATAATGTGAGAATAATGGTTTGATAACATGAGAATAACATATGAAAACCATACCCCACATATCATAGATCAAAATCTTGATTCATAACATAAATATTGGAAATTCATAGGACATGAATCATATGGAAATCAAAGAACATGATCCAATAGAGAATATAATTGACATAAGACATGTCATTTTTTCATGAACATAAGTATAGAAAAATAATTTTAATGGTAGTTAAGGCTCATTTACAAAGTTATCATAGTGTAATGGGTTCAGTCCCCAAACCCTCATAGTTTTCAAGGTTCCCTTCTACAATTTTCATTGTTGAAAAATTACGTTATTGAACTGGGTTCACTCTCTATTGCAGTCAAACATATCTCATGAGATATCAATCTTTACATAATTCAATGGAATAGTATATAGGTCTCACCTATCACATAACGAAAATCACATATATGTTTCCCAGAATATCATAAAACATTCATCATATCAAAACCCATGAAATTGAATCGGTTTCATAAATAATTTATCATTTCATAACATGTGGAAAAGACAAATGGTTCATAATCATTTCATGATATCATTATAGCATAAACCATTGAAAAATAATCCTGTTTCTTAAGAATTTTATAACTATATAACCTGTATAACCCATATATTAGAAATGGGTTTCACAAACATATTTTCATCATAAAAACCCATTCAGAGAAAAAAAATAATGACATCCCTGGATTATATCACTAGTAAATATTAAGTAACCTCAAAATATTTCATCATAGATTGAAAAATAATTTAAAATTAAAATCACTTTGAATATTTCTTCATAAAAATAAAATTTCATTGAAAATCGCCTTTTTAAAACAAAAAATTCATTAAATATTGGGGAAATCCTATTCCATGATAATATCCTTGAAAACATACAAAGGTAAATTTAATATCATTTAAAACCATTCTTGAGGAAAATATCATTTCCACTTTTAAAAACACTTTTCAAATATAAAACAATTTTAATGTCCGTTTGTTGGATAAAAACCTTAGAAACATATAAAGGAATCCTTAAATATAACATAAAAAAATTCGTGTGAAAAATATTCATTCCACTTTGAAGAATAATTTTTAAAACATATAAAAATTTCAAAACCCATTTCAATAAAAATAAATTTTGAAAAATATAAGTTGAGGCTTAAAATAATGTTAGTTCATAAAAGCGGGAATTTATGTTTATGTTTTACACATTAAGAAAAATATTCCTTTCACCTTTTAGGGAAAATCCAAACGAGTTAGATATGAAAAAAATAGGAATATTGCCTTTAAAATAATTTTAAAAAAATCATATGTGGGTAAAAATATCATTAATAAATAATTTTGATAAATTTAAAAAAAATGAAAATATCTCAATAAAATATATATGTTGAAGAAAATTGGTTTTCAAGTGAAGAGAAAAATAATGGTGATTTTTCTTAAAAACTTATTTGAACCCATGAGGGAATAAAGAGAGTAAAATAAATGTAAAACATGTATTATACTAATATTAATAAAAGATAATAAAATTCATGAATTTCTTGATATATGGATCATAATATTTCATTATTAAAATCATAAAAAAACAATAATGTTAAATGATGGTATTGTGTTATAAAACATTTACCACTTTAGTAACATTGAATCATAAGCACCAAGAAATAGAGATCCTAAAATGGATATGTAAATCGAAATATTTTTTTGAGGAATAAATATAAAATAAATTCATGGGTATTATATAAACAACATACAATAATCATGTGTGGAATATGGCATGTGCCTCGTGGAAAATAAAAGTGAGACGGAAATCCCTTACCATAACTCTTGACTTACTTTGGTAAATTTTGAACCTCATATATAGAAAATATATGTTTATTATACATATATTAAAGAACAATAATCCTATTTATCATATAATATATGACTTACTTGTGACCTATTATTAATTTTTTACTAACAATTACATGTTAAAAACTTGTTTTGGGTCATAACTACTTTGTTTTTATTGTATATGATTTGATTTTTTATTTTTTATCCTTCTAATATGATCATGGATTAATAATATACTTATTTTCAACCATAATATGAATATAATATATATTAATCATATATTTATTTAGATTAATCCATAAATGTTATATATATATATATATAATGAAATATGTAGCTCTTGGAGATAGTAGGTGTTATGTCCTCATGAATTATGTCTCCATTTTCTAAAAGATGGAAAAAATAAATATAAACAATAATTAACCAATTAAAAATAATTATGATGTTTTATATGTCACATTTTTTATTTATTATCGTTATTACATTAAATTAAAATCATTATATGAAAAATTAATCACAATTCTTTGTGAGGCAGAAGACCATTCTATACATGTGTGATGTTATCGCATCCCCTACGTAATAGAAATTTAGAAGGTATGTGTGATATTTTCATTTCATAAGTATAATTATGCTAGAAATATCATATATATTCATTTAATATATCTCTATTATTATCCTTCTAAAATAGAAATGAAAAATATATCACATTAGTTTGCGAATCAATAGACTGCCTTACACACAAGCGATGTTATTGTTTTCCAATGGGTTGGAAGGAATGAATTTCGGTTTGATATTATAATTATAAAATTATAATAACTTCATAAATATCATATATAAATATTAAATACATCATTATATATTTCCATTAGATGTGGTTATGGAAACAAATAACATCAGTTTATGAGGAATTTGTCCGTCGTACACATAATGAACAGTTTAGTTTCCCATTTAATGGAAGAAGAGATGGACATAGGTTATTAGATTAAAATAATAATATCTTAGTATATGATATGTAATTTTTTTATTATATCATCATATATGAATAACATTTTAGAGACCTGGAGGAAGATATAAAATGAAAATCCATGTTTAAGGACAATTTCTCTTCTTTAGAACACATATTTTGGTTTGCACCAAAATCCTTCATAGGGGGGCTTCATAAAAAAATAATTCCTCTATGATGGGTATCGGGAAGTAAAGAAGATATTTTGTCGGTATTATGCAAAAAATGGGTTTTTAAGTGAGAATAGGATAGGATATGTGGTGTCCTTTTACAGGTGAGGGGGAGTACATGCATGGAATGTTTTAATATAATAAAGTGAAACCATGTTTATTACATTTCAAAACACTCAAAAATGGGTCATTATCAAACATTAGCGATTAAATGTTCTAAATATTTTCATATAATTGGTTTTTAACATGTTTCTAGGTCATTATACCCATTTTATGTCCCATCTCCCCTCCTGTAATCCCATTTTAACCTTAACCGTGATAGTTAATTTTTATTGTTTTTACTATTAATTTTGAAAAAAACTAATTTAACGTCATAATATAATATACATAAAAAATATTAAAAATATGGAATCAATTTTTCCAAATTTCATTCACATTAGTGGCATAATTTAATTTAAAATTAATCCTGGGGATGGGGTGAAAATATTTTTCCAAAGAGACATGATTCCCTGGTTTCAAAAAATGTATCTCAAAATTTAATACTAAAATTATTCCGATGAACTAAATTGGATTTATAAATATATAATTGAAATAATTTTACTTTTAAACCCATATAAAAAAAATTTATCTTTTAATTTCTTTTAATTAAAAAAAGTCATTTAATAAAAACATATATTTTTAACTATATAAAAAAACAAATTTTCAAAAAATTCTCAAATATTCACTCCAAGATAATTTTAAAAATTATAATTGAAAAATAAATTAATTTTTAAAAAGAAATATAATATATTCAACAATTTATTTTAAAATAAGTTAAAAATGTGAAAATTTTGTTGTTTAGAAAAATATTATTTTTAAGCATAAAATTTTATTTATTTTTATATATTTTCTAAAAGGAATATATAATTAATTTTAAAAAAAATTGGAATATATATATATAATAAAATTTACTGAAAACCATTCACTAAATTTAATTTTTCAATTTCTTGTAATAAAACACATTTGATGATAGAAAAATATCTTAGAATATGATATGAGGTTTGAATCATTCTCTTAGACTGACCATCTATCTGAGGATGATACATATTTATGAATCTCAACTCCATATAAAGTGTTTTATGATCACTTCTCTACAACATTGTGGTAAAACTCAGATCCTAATGAGACACAATGGCATGTGGTACTCCAAGTAACCTTAATACTTCCTTAATGTATATCTTATCAAGATAATACAAATATAAATATTTTATTATAGTTGTAACTCCCTGACCCTAGTTACCTAGAGATGGTGCATTATTACATAACATTTGCATGATACAAGGAATCATGTCCCGAAGGACCGACCAGTTTAGTATCCTTGGAAGTACTAGATACATTCATAAGTTTTACTTTACATCATGAAATAAAAACATCAACAAAATTTTTCCCCTTTTGTACACACTTATATCCTTTTTATATCCCTGTAGTTCAACCATAAAATACTTCTTCACATCATGGAAAGAAATTAAAACATAGAAAGGGGTGACCTGAGATGCTTAGTAAGGATAACAGTATAGCAGGAACTTTCATAAATAAGCATAAACATTTAAGGAAATGTATAAGAATAAAAAAAGGAATTTAAACATAAACTTTAGAATAATATGGCAAAGATAAAATAAAATAATTCCATTTACTAATTCACATGGATATTATACTAGTAGAATAATCACATGAAATGTCAATAGCCACTTTCTTAATGATGGAATGAATAATGTTAGACTTCATAACCACATAGTCATGGCCTTATGCCAAGACTACAAATAAGATTTTTTCAAGGTCTTGTACCAAGAAACTATCTTCTCTAATGATGTCTACCGATGCATCAAGGATCGATAGTGGGCTCCACTCGTCTCTTACTAAGTCCAATGCCTTCCTCATATGAAAATGTTTAAACATAATATAAACATTCATACTAAAACTAACATATAAAATGTCAATACTTTGTCCATAAACCATGAATGGTATAAAAATAACAAATCCACATTCAAACATATCACAAAACCTTCAATACAATATGGAATATTTGGATCATAATAAATCAACATCAAATAAGATTAAAATCCATCAAAAGGATGTTGACAGAGATGAAATCAAAACTTTTTTTGAGAAAAATATCTCTTTCTATTTTGAAATCACTTAAAATATATATAATTATAAAAGGAAACATTTATTTTAAAAATATTCTTATAATTTTGTAAGGGAAGCTTCGACGATGTTATAATGGTAGAAAATAACCACACCTGCCGTATAAGTTAAAAAAAAGACATTTTTACCTTAATTTTATCGAAAAGGTCATAAAGTACCTTGTTTAGAAAACGACAGAAATATTCCTTTCAAAACATATATGGTAAAATAAGAGTATAAATTAATTTAACCCATAGTATATTAAATATTAATAATGTTTTGAATTATATTTTTACGAAAACATGGATGTGGATGATAAAGAGGTCCCAGTAGATACTTACGTAAAAACAACCTCGGATAACAAAGAGATTGCAAAATTAAACCTTACCTTGTAATTTTCCTTAGTTTATGGTATTTTAACCTCCTGTATAAAATTTAAAACATTGTTACTAAATTATAAAATAACTATATACATAAATATGATATCATATATGATCTTATAATATTGTTTTGTTAATAATATTTTAGTAGTATCATCGTTTTAAGTGTTAACTGATTCATTTTCCTTTATATTATTGGTTACATAAGACATGTTGGTTAGGTATAGGATGTATTTGATTCATATACAGAATTATATTATTTTCATAAAAATTATTTTTACTAATAAAATGAAAATTATTCTTGAATGATTACGATGGGGAATGAATCTCATCACGTTCGTGGAGATGGTAATCTGTACGTATGCACGAGTGACAATATCATTTTATTGATGGAGAAATCATATGTAATTTTATGGTATATCATATATACAGAATCATTAATATTTTATATTTATTATTTACATAAGTTATACTCTTTATTATACTCATCCAAATAATAAGGTGTTGGAATAACAAACTACACCATGACATGGAGACGGTAATTTGTACGTACGCACGTATGATGACTTTTTCATTTATATGATGGATAGAATAATGAATATATTTGTACCATTTTTAAAATAACATCACATTATATAGAAGTTACTGGAGTTGTTATTTTAGAATGGAAACAACAAAGAAAGATGAAGTGTAAGAAGAAAATAACTTGAAAGAGGTGATGAAATATTTACATCTTCTTCGTGTTCTTCCTTTTGATTTTATCAAAAGGGATCCTTAGGTTGGCTTTATGACCAAAGAAATCTCTCTAGGATTAAGGTTGGAAAGTTGGGAGGATATTTTGGTAGGGGTTTTCTAGGCCAAAATGATTTGGAGGTTTGAAATTAAGAGAAGGGGATGTTCCCTTTTATATGAGAGGTGAGGGCTACATTAAGAAAAGCTTGAAATATTATTTTATAATAAAATCATTTTCGGTTTATAATGGCTAAAAAATTAATTATTTTAAGTATAAGGTGTGTATGGGTCTAAAACCTCACAAATAATATGTTTTATATAGGTTTAGGTCATCATATTAACCTTATACTTTATATTTAACTCTTAGTTAAATAGTTTGTCATTTACCATGTCTCTTTGTATTTTTATATTGTCTGGATAATAAACATACTATAACATTCTAATGGAACACCATGTGGTTAATTATTAATATATATATCCATATATAAGTCCTTTGGCCTTGCCTTAGAATTTTAGGAATATTATATTAATTAATAATATAATATTTTTTTAAAACACAATTATGTAAATTTTGACACTATTAAGTATTTTATTTTTTTGAATGCCATAAAAACATTATCACTTAGAATAAAATTTATTTAACCAAGCCTAAAATGTAAAATTAACCTAGAAAATTAGTTTTATTCCTCAAAAGTCTCAATTTACATTTATTTGGATATTTATAATATCAATTATTTTGATATTTTATTAATAAGGTAATTACAGCATCATCATTGTGTCATAAATAAATTAAATTATTTAATGTCTAAAAATAATAAATAAACTACCATTATGTAGGAAATAATTTTATCTTTTTAATTAATATTTATAGTCTAATATATATTGTGTGTAACCCTATATTAAAAATGGTTTAGTTATTAAACATTGAATTTACCTCTTTTAACTCTTTTTTAAAAAATAATAAATGTCCAAATCTAATACATGTGGACCAAAAAGGATCATATTTTATTCCTAAGGATGTATTTGGTCGAATTATACTTATCCAATAGAATTAAGACATGTTTTATGGTAATTATGATATCATTTTTACCCTTAATTACCCTATTTACTTTTAACCATGGTAAATAAAAGTCAAAAGTTACTCTTCACCAAAAAATATTTTCATCTTATTGAACCACATTTGACATACTAATATTAACTGTGTCTCTCAGATATTTTAAATTCAACTCACAGAAGTGTAAAAATTAATTTTTATACAAATTTGTAAATGCTCCTAGGAGGTGGGTAAAAGACAGTAAAAAGTTCGACAAAATTTTATATATCTAAAATTATTATAAAATGAATCCAATGAATTATGTTGAACATATATAGGTATTATGAATATATTTTGAACTAAAATAAATTAAAATAAAATAACTAATTATTTAAATAAAAATTCGGTTTTAACTAATAACGTAGTGTTTTTCACTATTCAACAAAAATTGAATGTTTTCAGAAAAAATATTAAAACATCACCCTAAGCTAATTTCGATATTACGAATCCAAAAATGAAGTCCATTTGGAATGATAATGTTTATAAAATTTTTAAAAGTGGGTATTACTGTTCACAACTGGTATTTTGATTGTTTGTGGTGAGTTTGAACTCGAAGTTGTGTAAAACATAAGTTATTATATTATTCAAAGGAAAGCGTACTATGGAAGATTTGGGTATTACATTATCCCCACCATAAAATAATTTGGGCCTAGAAATTTCTAGAATATTAATGCATAAAAATATTTTGGTGGTTCTACATCATATGTTCCTCGGGTTCCCACGTTGCCTCTTCCATCTTATGGTTTCTCCATTGAACTTTTACCAGACGAGTCATCCGGTTTCTCAGCACTTGTTATCTTGTATCAAAATTCTTGACAGGCTCTTTACAATAAGACAGATCAGGTTCCAGTTCAATTTCCTCATAAGTGAGTACATTCGTTGGTTCAGGCATGTATTTTCTCCATAGTGATATGTGGAACACATTATGAACTTTAGAGAGACTTGGCAGCATTGCCAAATGGTAAGCCACAGCCCCAATTCGTTCTAGAATTTCGAAAGGTCCAATGTACCTTGGACTTTATTTACCCTTATTAAAGAATTGTATAACCCACTTCCATGGATATACCTTCAAGAAAACATGATCTCCTACTTGAAATTCCAAATCCATCCTTCGGTTATCGACATAGCTCTTCTGCCTACTTTGAGATCCTTTGATGTGGGATTGGATAACCTTCACCTTTTCTATCATTTCCTCAAAACGTTCTGTGCCTACAAGTATTATTTCACCAACATCATCCCAATAAGTTTGTGTGTAACATCTCTTTTCATATAATGTTTCATATGGTGCCATCTGAATACTGGAATGGAAGTTATTGTTATAGGAAAATTATACCAGAGGTAAGTATTGAAACCACATACCTTGAAAGCCAAGTGAGAAGATCTCAACATGTATTCTAATGTTTTAATAGTCCTCTCTGATTGTCCATCAGCTTGATGGTGGAAGGCAGTGCTCAAACAAAGTTCAGTATCCAGGGATTTCTGATGAATTATCCAGAATCTTGATGTAAAACAGGGTTCATGATCAGAAAAAATAGATAGGGGTACTCCATGAAGTCTTAAAACTTCATTAATATTCAATCTTGCTAAACATTCAAGTTTTAAATCTTCTCTTATAGCAATAAAATGTGCTGACTTGGTAAGATGATCAACAATGACCCATATTGCATCATTCCATTTATGAGTCTTTGGTAGTCCCATGACAATTTCCATTGTAATATCATCCCATTTCCACTCAGGTATGGGAAGAGGTTGCATGACTCTTCTAGGTTGTTTCCTTCCAGCTTTTACTTGTTGAAAAACCATATATCTTGACACAAAATCAGCAATCTCCCTCTTCATTTTGTCCCACCAAAAATATTCCTTCAAATATCTATAAATTTGTTTGCTACCAGGGTGTATAGAGAAATTGGAGCTAAGAGAATCATCCAAAAATTCCTTTATTAGATCAGTTATATCAGGAACACAAAGTCTCTTCCCAAATTTCAAAATTTCATCTTCATATACGAAGTCGATCAATCTCCCAGCGTTCATAGTTTTAATTTTCTTTTGAAATTCCTAATCATCAGTCTGAGAACTTTTTATCCTTTATAGTAAATATGGTTAGGCAACCATTTGAAAAAGTATTGATGTTTCGCATTCCATGATTATTCCTATCGCCATTTTTACTAGATCCATGAAAATAGGATCCCTTTGAACCCTCATCCTGTTCAAAACTCCATGATCCTTTCTTATCAAAGCATCTGCCACCATATTTTCCTTCCACAAGTGGTAGTGTATTGTGCAATCATAATCCTTGAGTAGTTCAATCCATCTCCTTTTCCTCATGTTGAGTTCTTTTTGTGAGAAAATATACTTCAAACTCTTTTGATCAGTATAAATCTCACATTTTTCACCATAGAGATAGTTTCTCCATATCTTCAAATAAAATATTACACCTGCTAACTCAAGATCATGAGTGGGATAGTTTTTCTCGTGAATTTTTATCTGTCATGAGGAATAGGAAAAAAATCTATCATTCTGTATACGGACACAACCAAGTCCTTTCTTTGAAGCATCACTATAAATAAAAAACCCAGCGTTCCCTGATGGTAGAGTCAATATTGGAGAATTGACTAATCTTATCTTATGTTCTTAAAAAAATTCTTCACACTCTTTTGTCCAAAAAAATTTAACCCCTTTACATGTGACCTTGGTTAATGGGTTTTCTAATCAGGAAAATTCTGGACAAAACACAGATAATAACCTACTAAACCAATAAAATTGTGTACATCAGTTATACTCATTGGTACTAGCCATCCTTGGATTTCCTTTTTCATATAAGGATCAACAGAGATTCCATCCTTAGTGATAATATGGCCAAAAAAAGAAATCTACTAAAACTAGAATTCACACTTGCTAAGTATCCCATATAATTCTTTTCTTCTAAGAGTCATTAGGATAATGCGCAAGTGATTTTCGTGATATTCGTAGATTTTTAAGTATACCAAGATATCATTCATAAATAAAACTACATATTCAACAATATATTCTTTGAAAACTATGTTCATTAGATCCATGATAATAGAGGGTGCATTAGTCAGCCCAAAAGGCATTACTGTAAACTCGTAATGCCTATACCTGGATAGAAATTTTGTTTTCAGAATGTCTTCCTTCTTCACACACAACTAAAGATATCCAGATTGAAGTTCAATCTCTGAAAAATATTGAGCTCAATGAATTTGGTCGAATAAATCATCAATGTGTGGGAGAGTATACTTGTCTTTATTGTAATAGCATTGATCTCCCTATAGTCAATGCACAACCATAGAGATTTGTCTTTCTTCTTAACAAAAAGAATAGGGGATCCCCATGGAGAAACACTAGGGTAAATAAATCCCTCATTACTCAATTCCTCTAGTTGTTTCTTTAGTTCCACTAATTCTATAGTGGCCATTCTATAAGGGGTCTTAGATATGGGCTTCGAACCATGAATTAAGTCAATGGAAAACTCAATTTCTCATTCTGGAGGATGTCCAGGTAAATCCTCTTGAAACACATCAACATATTCTTGCACAATAGGTATGTCCTCTATTCAGACATTCTTTTCCTCACACATTATTGTTTCATTCTCTTCTTCCCTGATAATTGAATTTATTAGAGCTACTGGGGGCAGATCTTGATAATAATATGGTGGTGATGTTTCTGTTCTAAAGATAATGTACTTCTTATCATCATCAAAAATTGTAACCTCCTAATTCCTACAATAAATTTTCGCATCATGGTTCGAAATACATTCCATTCTAAAGATTATATAAAATTCAATCATGGGTATAATGATGAGATCAGCAGATAAAGAATATTTATTTGCCCTAATGGGAGCTGATTCACAAAAACATGTTGTGATGATACTTCCCTTAGGTGTTTTAACTGACATCTCCCTTGTTAATTCAAATTGAAAATATCTAATTTTCCCAGAAAACTGAGTAGATATGAAAAAATTTGATGATCCAGAGTCAAATAAAGCATTGGATGAACTTCAGGAAACTATTAAATTACCTACCACCATGTCTTTTGGAGCTTCAACCTTAGTAGTAGTGATCGCATAAGCTTATCCTTTCTCCCTTGGCCTTTTCTGACTTAAGTTCCCTTGGATCTTAGGAAATTCATTTGCATAATTCCCCTTTTCTCGAAAATTTTATCATTCAATAGCCTCTTTCTTCCCCTTGCAATCACAATCTTAGTGGCCTTTTTCACCACACTTATAAGAGACTTCCATTCCCTTCAGGAATGTACCAAGGTGTTTCTTCCCCCATTTACCACAGGATAAGTATTCAAATTTTCCTTTATTCCCCTTATTTACATTTTTAGATTTTTCAGTAGATCTATTCTTCTCCTACTTTGTTTTAAATTCGTAATACTTAGAGAATTCTTTTTTTCACTTGATAGCACATGAGACAATATCTTCATATGATGAGAAGGATTGTGAGACTAATGATAGATGAAGAAATGATTTTGACCCATCAAAGAATCAATCAATCTTGCTCCTTGGGTTATGTATATAATATGTTGCATGCCTTGCTAACCTTGTAATGTTAGCCACCTATTTTGCAACATTCTCATTCTCCTTTTTCCTCAGACTCATAAATTTCCTTTCCATATCCACTTGATGGTCATGAGGAAAGTTTTGACTATGAAAAGATCATTAAAATCCCCCCATTATATATTTTATACTTCATCGCCTTCTTTTTTATTTTGAATCAATGACCACCACTGATCTGCATCTCACGTGAGGCGATAAACTGCCATGACAACTTTTTCCCTTTCACTACTCCCCAAAGTGTGAAATATTTTTCCTAGAGAATTTATCCATTGCTCAGCTACTAATGGATTTGTAATCCCATTGAATGTTGGTTGTTTTTTCCTTATGAAGTGGTCTAACATCAATCCTTCGCATTGTGGATCAGGGTTCTCCATATGGGTAAGGTTATTATTCATAACCTGAGTGAGTTTTCCCAGTATGGTGATAAGCTAATCAGAACCAGTTGTTTGACCTGCTCCACTATAATTATCTTGAGTAGGTGGAAAATCTCTACAAGGATTATGTGAATTGATATGGTTTCCATTCCATCCACTAGGAGGCATTTCTAAACAGTGGAATACACTAGATTAGTTTATGAATTGCAATACATAATTCCAAACATGTAAAATTGTTAATATAAATTGAATAGTGTGCAGATAAAATCCATAATCATAAAACTGTTACTTTTTAGGAATAATATACTCATAAACCCTTCATAATAGTTTTTAAAGAAAATGAGAATTATCCCAAGAATATCCCCCATGAATTTCATCACCAAGAGTACAGTAAGGCCCATTGTCGTGCACCCATTCTCGTTCGAGTCTAGATCAAAGTGGTGTTTTCGGGGTTTACCCCTAGGTACATCTATGCCAAAGCTGCCTATACCTGCTCATATCCAGACAGGGATTTATTTCATGGAAAACTCACAAAATATCTATAGTATCAAAATTCTGGGAAGAACTTTTATACTAATCCTCAAATTCTATTTTAGGGTAATGATCTCTCATCAGAAATTTTCTAAATCTGGCTTCCATGGTTTTTACTAAACTTCCTCTTATACCAAATGTAATGTCCAGACACCTGTTACCTAGAGTTGGTCCATTATTACAGAAATTTTTCATGATACAAGGAATCATGTCCCAAAAGTCCGATCAATTTAATAGCCTTGGAAGTACGAGATACATTCATAAGTTTAACATTACATCATAAAATAAAAACATCAACTATAGTTTGTCCCATTTTTAACACACTTATATCCTTAGACTATCCCTTCAGGTCAACCATAAAATACTTCTTCACATCATGGAAAAAAAACAAAACATAAAAAAGCGGTGATCTCAGATGCTCAATAAGTGTAACAATATAGCAGAAACAATGATAAATAAGCATAAAAATTAAAGGCAATGTATAATACTAAAAAAGACTTTTAAACTTAAACATCAACATAATATAGAAAAGTTAAAATAAAATAAATCCATTAACTAATTTAAATGGATATTCTACAAGTCGATTAATAATAAGAAATATCGATAGCCACTTTCATAATGATAGAATGCATAATGTCAGACTTTATAACCACATAGTCAAGGACTTGTGCCAAAACTACAAATAAGATTTTGTCAAGGGCTTATGCCAAGACACTATTTTTTCTCATGAGACCTACTGATGAATCAAGGAGCTATAGCGGGCTCTACTCATCACTTACTAACTCTAATGCATTCCTCATATGAAAATGTTTAAACATAACATAAACATTCATATTAAAACTAGCATACGAAATGTAAATACTTTATCCATAAACCATGAATGGTATAAAAATAACACATCCACAGTCAAACATATAACAAAACCTTCAATACAATATGGAATATTTGGATCATAATAAATCAACTTCAAACAACCTTAAAATTTATCAAAAGGATGTTGACATAGATGAAATCAAATATTTTTTTATATAAATATCTCTTTCTATTTTGAAATCATTTAAAATTCATATAATTATATGAGGAAACATTTATTTTGAAAATATTCTTGTAAGATTTTAAGTGAAGATTCGATGATGTTATAATGATGGAAAATAGCCGCATCTACCCTATAAGTTAAAAAAACACATTCTTACCTTAATTTTGTCGAAAAGGTCATAAAGTACCTTGTTTGGAAAATGACATAAAGATTCATTTCAAAACATATATGGTAAAATAAGGGTATAAATTAATTTAGATGATAGTCTAGTAAATATTAAGAATGTTTTTAATTACATTTTTATGAAAACACGGATGTCGTTGATTAAGAGGTCCCAGTAGATACGTAAAAACAACCTCGGATAATAAAGATATTTTGAAATTAACCATTACCTTGTACTTTTCATTACTTGATGGTATGTTAAAATCCTTTATAATAGTTAGAACATTATTATTAAATTATACAATAACTGTATACATAAATATGAAATCATATATGATCTTATAATATTTCTTTGTTAATAATATTTTAGTAGTATCATCGTTTCAGGTGTTAACTGATTTGTTTTCCTTTATATGCTTGGTTACGTAAGCCATGTTTCTTTTTGATTGGATGTATTTGATTCATGTACAGAATGATACTATGTTCATAAAAATTATTTTTAATCATAAAATGAATTTTATTCTATAATGATTACGATGGGGAATGAATCTCATCGTGTTCGGGGATACGGTAATCTGTGTGTACGCACGAGCGATAATATCATTATATTGATGGTAAAATAGTATGTAATTGGATGTTATATCATACATAAATAATCATTATCATTTTATATTTATTATTTAAATCAGTTATACTCATTATTATACCCATGCAAATAATGAAGTGTTTGAATAACAAACTACACCACGATGTGGAGACGGTAATCTGTATGTACGCACATTTGGTGACTTTTTCATTTGTAGGATGGATAGAATAATGAATATGGTTGTACCATTTTTATAATAACATCAAATTATATAGAATATACTAGAGTTATTATTTTATAATATAAACAACAAAGGAATAGAATGTTGAAAAGAAAAGAACTTGAAAGAGGTGATTAAATATTTACCTCTTCTTCGGGTTCTTCCTTTTGATTTGATCAAAAGGGCTCCTTAGGTTGGCTTTCTGACCAAAGTAAGGAATCTAGGATGAAGGCAGGAAGGTTGGTAGGATATCTAGGTAGGTTTTGGCCAAGAAAAAAGGATTTGGCGGTGTAAAATTAAGAGAAGTTGAAGTGCCCTTTTATAAGAGAGGTGAGTGTCACTTTAGGAAAAGCTTGAAATATTATTTTGTAATAAAATAATTTTCGGTTTATAATGGCTCAAAAATTAATTATTTAAAGTATACGGTGGTTATGGGTTTAAAACCTCTCAACCAATAGGTTTTGGACTGGTTTAGGTCATCGTATTAACCTTATCTTTTAGATTTAACTCTTAGTTAAATAGTTTTTCATTTACCATGTCTCTTTGTACTTTTATATTATATGGTCAATAAACATACTATAACATTCCAAGAGTACCCCATGTGGTTCATTATTAATATATATAACCTTATCTAAGACCTTTCACTAAATCATATATTTTTAGGAATATTATATCAATTAATAATATAATATTTGTTTAAAAACTCAATTATGTCAATTTGACACTATTTAGTATTTGATTTTTTTGAAAGCCATAAAAACTTTATCACTTCGAATAAAATTCATTTAACCAACCCTAAGATGTCATATTAACCTATAAAATTAGTTTAATTCATCAGAAGTCACAATTTACATTTATTTGGATATTTATAATATCAATTATTATAATATTTCATTAATAAGGTAATTACTACATCATCATTGTGTCAAAAATAAATAAAATTATTTAATGTCTAAAAATTATAAATAAACTACCATTATGTAGGAAATCTTTTTAGCTTTCTAATTAATATTTATAGTTGAATTTATATTAGGTGTAACCCTATATTAAAAAATGGTTTAGTTATTAAAAATTGAATTTGACTCTTTTAACTCTTCTTTAAATAAAATAATAATAACTGTCCTAATCTAATCAAAGTGGATCAAACAGGATCATATTTTATTATATGGTTGTTTTTGGTTAAATTATACTTATCCAATAGAATTAGGACATATTTTAGGGTAATTATGATATCATTTTTACTCTTAATTGCCCTATTTAATTATAATCGTGATAAATAAAAGTCAAAAGTTACTATTCGCCAAAACTTATTTTCTTCTTAATGAACCACATTTTAAAAATTAGGTACAACTGCGAAAGAGGAACATGACGCAAGGAAGAAAATTACATTAAATTGAAAGCCCATTGACTTGACCCCGTGACTGGCCCATCACCCCCCCCCAACTGATATGAAACGTGTCTCTTATATTTTCAAAATTCAACTCACAGAAGCGGTAAAATTAAGTTTTATACAAATTTGTAAATGCTCTTAAGATGTGGGTAAAAGATGGTAAAAAGTTCGATACAATTTTATATATCTAAACTTATTATAAAATTACTCCAATAAATTATGTTGAACATATATGATTATTATGTATCTATTTTTACCTACAATAAATTAAAATAAAATAACTAATTATTTAAATAAAAAGTCGGTTTTAACCAATAACGCAGTGTTTTATTCACTATTCATCAAAAATTATAACTTTTCAAAATAATTCCAAAAATTCACCTTAAGTTAATTTAGATATTCAGAATCCAAAAATTAAGTCCATTTTGAAAGATAAAATTTATAAAATTTCCAAAAGTTGGTATTACTATTCATAACCGCTAATTTTATTTGTTGTGGTGTCTTTGAACTCGAAGTTGCGGACAACAGAATCTATTGTGTTATTGAAATGGAAATGTACTTTGGAAGCTTGTGGTGTTAAAATATTGATGTTATGTGATGAATGTTTAAGGAAGTAGACTACTACCATTATATAATTATGCCATTTTGACATTTTGTGGAGTCTCATGATAAAATTTGTGGTGATGTTTTCCTATTTCCATTATGGTATGGATAATATTTGAAGAATCACTATAAGAATTTGTATCTCATATTTAACTTTATATCTTAAAAAACAATGAGATACATTCTCAAAAATATCTCCCTTTATGTAATCCCACCAAAGCTACTCTCTCACATTTGCATGTGGTAGGTGTTATACACTTTTTATTCTTCAATTATGGGTTTAATCCCTGTGGCATTTTCGGATGTGACATGTTGTCACTCAGAATCCAGGTTATCTTTCTTCCAACACAATATTAATATAATTATCGAGTTTTAATAACTCATATTTACCTCAAAATAAAAGACAAGATAAAGCCTAAATTTTAACAATACTATTAATCTTATCCACCAAAATATTAAATCTTTATTCCTTAAATAACATTTTTCAATGAAACATATTCAAAAGCAAAGTATTTTATTTCCATAAATGTTTCCCAAAATATCCTTAATCCGGATAAAATACCATCAAAAAAATATTCAAAATGGGTTTCAATGAATACGAACTTAGGATCAACCATAAAATCATAAACTCATAATGGTATCCATAACTCTTAATTTAATCTTATATGAAGTCAAATGTGCATCGAAAATTAACACAATCTTTAAATGTTTCATGATTCTTATAAAAAAATACCTTTTATAAAATACATCTACAACAAAATTATTTAATCTAAATACTTATATACTTGAATAATTTATTCTTGAAATATACTCTTACATTATAAAAAAAATTCCATTTGATGCTTGGGTTCATCCTGGCACTAATTGAATAAGAAATGCGATTTCATTTTTATAGAATCCACATAGTGGGAGATAATCAATTCTCATAATCACATAAAATTTCACTAAAAAATAATAATACTAACTTCATAGGGATTATTCATACAAAATAAAAAATGAAATTATAATATAAGGAGTGAAACATAATTTCCCCCTAATTATCATCACTCACTTTATCGATTGTGATTTCATAAGAATTAACTTTTACATTTTCCTTTAGAAGTTTTTATGGATTATAATACTATTTATCCATTGGATTTTCTCATTTATTAACATATTGACCAAAATAATTTAATTTGAAACACTATAGTATGGGTGGGGAATTATACAGTCCATTCTCTCTATTTTTATTATTAGCTAACTTTATCCCATCAATTCAGCATTGGACAATGTGATTACCTTCCATTACCCATGTAAAACATTTATTATACCCCTTAAAATTATTTCATATATGTTTCCTGCCACACTTCCAGAATAATGGAGAAATCGTATTCCTCTCTCCATGGTTCTTAGTGTTTCCCAAGAACATAAGCATTCTTTTCATATCAAAATGATGAGATCGATGGGTAACTCTAATCTCCATTTACACATTGATATAACATTTAATGATTTCTTCATAACTACAAAAGCCCATTATAGATAATTTAATTCATAAACTTTATTTTGATCCACTAAAAAATTGATCAACCTAACTTTTAAGATGGATACTAATTCAAGAAGCATCACTCATAAGACGTGTAAAATTTTTGTCCTAAGTACTAATAGATTCATTATACTTCTTATTTAGCTCAAGTAATTATTTTCCTATTTTAAAATTAATTAGTATTGAAAAAAATTATTAAACTCATCGCACTCCATGGATTGGATTTTATCATTTTTCCTCATATTCTTGGTGATATAATACAACTGAACTTCTCCTGCTTGCAGATAATAGACAACCAAAATATATTTTTCATGTTTTACAAACTAGAGAATGGAAAATATATTTTTAGTGGTACTAATCCATTATTTGAACACTAGTGGATTAGTCAAACCACTAAAAGATAATGGAAGTTTCCTCATAAAGGACTCAATATAATGTATTACCTTCTTTATTTGATTAGATGCTTGTCATGATTCAAATCATGAGAATTATGTGGTATCATGGAAACAAAGTTCTTTATTCAAACTCCCATATCATTTTCTTTCTCATTAGTATATTTATTTCATTTTCCATTGCGTTCATCATTAAAATAGTTCTATTGGGTACCAGTCATTTACTAAAACCAAAATCATAGTGTGATTAGAAAACTCATAGTGGAAATCCAAATAATAAAAAAAAATCACTTATTAGATTTCTAAATCTTGACACGTTATTTATAATAGATGTCACCTTATGCTTAACCTAATTCATTAATGATAATTATTTAAATCCTTAAAGTTGGTTTATAAATAACTTTTGAATTACCAAAGTATATCCCCCATGAGTGACAAACTATGTGTGGAGTAAGGCTCATTCTCGTCCACTATGTAATGATCAATACACTCTCGATTCACCTTTCATGGTGTTATTACCCTAGTTATTTATATAATAGTACCACGTCCACTTATAACATCCAGACATGGATTGTTTTATAGGAAACTACTCACTCTATGCTTCAAAAATATTCTAGGATATTTTTCTATATGTCATGCTATCCTTTGACATATCCTTACACATATCACTAAGGATATCACTAAGGATTTCTCTTTTTAGTTTCAAATGGATAACTAAACCTATCCTATGATACCAACAATAGAGACCCGATATTTTTATACATAGATATTATATCTTTTTATATGAATATTCATTACATTACACATACACATGCCATTGGATCATAAATTTATAGTGCCTTCAGAATCTTGGAGAAAAAATACTTCATAATATTTATAAATCATCTACAACTTAGATCCACATAACTATCACCCTTATTAGACATACCATAAATAATATCAATCATCAGAACCTAGGGAAAAGAAACAAAAGAATATGTGATCTCATATGCACAATAGAGGTAAACAAGTGAAATATATAACCATTACGTCAGCATAAGGGTTTGAAAAACATACCCTTAATGCCAAAGATCAAAATTTTGATTAATTTTCTAATGATTAATGGTTAATAATTCATTAACTATAATGAAATAAAATAACATGATCCATTGGAGCATGAAATTGACATAAGACACAGAATTTTGGCATACACATAAGCATAGAAAAATAACTTCCACTGTTGTCAAGGCTCATTACTAAGGCAATCCTAGTGGAAAGTGTTAACTACCAAAACAATCTTAGTATACACGGTTCACTCCCAAGACTATTGTTGTAGAAAAATTCCCTTGATGATTTTATTTCTCTCCCCAATATGCTCATGTTTATCTCATGAGAGATAAATTTTTTTTCAATTCTTTAGAGGGATATATAGGTATGAACCATCAAATAATGAAAATCGTAATATGTGTCCCATAAGATCATAAAACATCCCTCATATCAAAATCTATGATAAGGAATGTGTTTTACAAACATTTTATCATAAAATAACATGTGGAAAATTAATAGGTTTCATAATAATTTCACAATAGAATAACCCATGGAAAATTAATAGGTTTTATAATAATTTTATCATTTTATAACCCATGGATGAGAAACAGTTTTCCTAAATATCTTACCATTATAAATATAAACCATTAATAGAAAAAATAAGAATTTTATCATTGGTTCATATTCCCAATAAATAATATTTAATATAAAAGTATGACATGTTAGTTTGAAATTAATTTTAAAAGAAAAAAACATGGAACATTTATTGACGAAAATAACATTTCCTTGAAAATATCAATTTTCAAATTATAAATTCATATAATAATATGGATATCAATTTCATTGAAAATAACCGTAAAACTTTTAAATGAATCATTAATGATCATTTAAAACATCCCTTATATAAAATATCATTTCCACTTTGAAAAAAACTTTTCAGATAAATCATTTTAAAACCCATTTCCTTTTAAAATAATCATGGAAACATATAAAGAAATCATTAAATAATATTTAGAACATTTCATGAGTAAAATATCTTTTCCACTTTTAAAAAGAATTTTTTTAAAAAAAATAAATATTATTTTCTTTGAAAATAACATTGGTACCCTATAAAAGAATCTTAAATGTATTGGGTTGTTATGATGGTGGGAAATTATGTTCATACCATACATGTCAAAGCATAGATTCCTTTCACATTTTTTATAAAATCTAAAAAGTCCTTGTTTGGAAAAATAAATGAGGGTTACTTTGAAAAAACATTGTAAAAAGGAAAAAACATGGGAAAAAATTTCTTTAATTAATCCTTTTCATAATGTTAAAAAAATTAAAAACATTTTAAAAAAACATAGATATAGAATAAAAAGGGGTTTCGTCTGAAAAATAAATAAAGATGAATTTTAATAAAAAAAATATTTTAAAATATAGTGTACATGAAAAGTGGAAAATGAATGGAAAACATATTTTCTCATTAATTAACTTATGTATAATAAAATTCATGAGTATCATGAGAGATTTGTCATAATATTTCATCATCTATATTATAAACATAAATAGTCCCGAAAAATTAATAGATTGTATAATAAAACCCTTACCCCTTTAGAAAATTTACATCATAATCCCCATGAAATATAGATACTAAAATGGAGATATTAATTATAATTATTGTTATCAAAAAATAAATTAATGGAAAATATTTACACCACTTAAAATAATTACGTAGTGAATATGCCATGTGTCCCACAAAAAATAAACATGAGATGGATATATCTTACCTTGAGACTTGAATTTCTTTATAAATGTTTGATCCCACAGTATTTTAAATAAATTTGTATTTATAAATCTTTTATAGAACCATATTAATATGTGTTATACAATATATTATTTATAAATGACCTTTTATAAGTCATTTATTAATAATTCCTCATTAAAATCATGGTTTGAGTAATAACTGATTTTTTTAATTTTTTATTTGGTTTTTGGATAATTTTAATTTTATAAGTTTTACATAATATATATAATGGTAACCATAAAAAAAATATCATATATATTCATCATATATGTCTTTATAGTAATCCATTATCGTTAGATTTATAAAGTGAAATACATCTTCTTAGGAGACGGTAGGTCGCATGTACGCATGAAAATTGTTTCCATTTTTTAATGGATAAACAAATAAAGGTAAATAATATTTAAACAATGAAAAATAATTATTATCTCATATATATAACATAAATTTATTAAATTTAAACTTATTACCTTCTTTGAAAACTATTAGTTAAAAATTAATCACATCTCCTCATGAGGCGGTAGTCCTCAGTACACACGAGAAACATTATCGTGTACCACACATAATAGAAAGTAAGAAGGTATATGTGATATGATAGTTACAAAAGTATAATTATGTTATTGATAACATATATATTTATTTAATATATATGTTTTTCCATCAAAAAATAAAAATTAAAAACACATCACATTAGTTCACAAGGTGGTAGTCTTCCGTACACATAAGCACCGTTTTTGTTTTCCAATGAGTTTGTAGGTAATAAATCAGTTGTGATATTATAATTTTAAAAATTATATTAATATCATAAATATTCTACATAAATATTAAATCAATCATTATATCCATCAATTATATGTGGTTATGGAAAATGAATAACATCGGTTCGTGAGGTGGTAGTCTGACGTATACACAACCAACGATTTTGTTTCCCATTTAATGAAAGAGGATATAGATATAGATTATTATATAAAAATAATAACATATATGTATATTTGATATATTATATTTATTATATAATAATATTTTAATATGATTTTAAGGATCTATATTAATAAATAAAATTAAAACACAATTTTATGGACTATACCTCTTCTTTGAACATCTTTATATTTACACCTAACACTTTACTGGGAGGGATTTATTTTAAAATAAGGCCTATAGAATACGGTTAGGGAAGTAAGGAAAATATTTTTTCGGTTATTTTTTTGTCAAAATGTATTTTTATGTGTGAAAACGAGAGGAGGGGAGGTGGCCTTTATAATTGGGGGAGAGGACACACCTGTAATTTTTGAAAAGATTAAAGTGTACCCTCATTTTTCACATGCCAAAAGGATCCAAAATGGGTTGTTATTAAAATTTATTATTAATAAGGTCTAAATATATCTATCCAATTTTTTTACAAGTTTCAAGTTAATTTCAACCCTTATCTTATCTATTTAATCCTCTGGTAACCTTCTTTTAATCTTAACCATAACATTTAATTTTTACTATTTTTAATTTTTATTTCTATTAAAAAATATGTTCCCCATATTATATTATATAAATTATTAAAATTAAAAATATGGAATCCATTTATCTAAATTCCATTAAAAAAATTATAAGAAATAAATTTGAAATTAAATTTTCTGATATAATAAAAAACCAATTTTCTAAAGAGAAAATTTTCAAAAGTTTAAAAAAGGTTCTATTTCAAAATTCAATATCAAATTTATTAAAATAAACAAAATATGATTAATAAAAAAATTAACTAATGTTACATTTATAAAAATATAAAAATAAATTTTATCTTTTAAATTATTTTAATGAAAATGTAATTCTTAATAAGAAGAAATATTTTTCACTATTCATTGAAAATAATTATTTTTTCCAAAAATTATCAAACAAATTCACTCTAAGAAAATTTTACATTATTAATTAATAAATAATTTATTTATTTTAAAATAAATTTACTAAAAGTTTAAATTTTTTTTAAATGAAGCGTACAAAATGAAAAATATTTACTTTTAGAATAAAATAAATTTTAAGCCTAAAATTAGATTTATTATTATATATTATATAGAAGATACATAATATGAATCTTTAAAAATTGATTGAATATATAATATTTTTGTTTATTTATTTATTTATTATTTAAAAACATTCAAAAAAATTATTTGTGTAATTTATTTTGGTAAAACACATTTTTTCACTAAAAAATGGGTTTTCCAAAAAAATATTTTATTTTTAAATGGTTATTATTTTCAATTATAATTAATTAGTTAAAAAATAATTCATTTGATATAATTTTGTAAAAAATATATTTCTCATAATTTTTGTAACCTTATTTATGTCTTCTTATTCCAATGGAAATTTTATAACTATCATAATAAATAATAACATTTTAATAGTTTCTCACATTTCATTAAAACTCAATGTTACATGTGGTACAAAATATCAAATAAATAAAATTTAATCAAAAAAATTATAAAATATAGTTGTGTTATAATAATTTCATGAAATAAAACATGAATGAATTTATTTTTGATTTATTTTAAATTCATTTCAAGTTGGAAAAGATAGAGAAACTTTAATTTGGGGGTTTTAAAGATACTCTTTTTCCTCCTTAAGATTTGGGACGAAACAATATCATTGTCTATTTATTGACAATATAAATACATCACTTACATGGGGGTTAAAACCAATCTTCATTTTACCTATTATCTTTATTGTTTATTTATTTTTTCCGTAAAATTCTAATTTTTTTCCTACTTTCTTATTGTCTAAATGATTTATCTTTTAGATGACTTTTTCAAGACTATTAATCAATAACCCAAGTTATGTCCACAAGTTTCACTTTCTATTTATTATTAACATGACTAAATATTATAAATTATTATATAAATCATTTATCATTGTGAAAATTCAATAAAATATGTGTGGGGGACATCCTTTCTTACATTCAGATTTGTAGTTTTATTTTTCATTTTCATTTCTGTTTTTCTGTTTTTTTCTTACTTTTTTTAAATTTTGAATTTTTTTTTATAATTGTTTATATCAAAATTAATATCTATGTAATTTTTAAAACCTATTATAATTATTTAATTGAAATTCCTAGGGAATTGAACTTAAATTAAGGATAAAATCTAGTATTTCTTATATTAAACATTTTGTGAAATTTAGGAAAGGATCCATAAAATTTTAAATCCCATTTCATAAATCCCAGAAATTTATATATCACCAACCTATGAGGATTATAATCCCATTTGAAATATTATTAACTATAAACTCATTTATTTAGTTAGAAAAATAAATATTGATTGAAAATAATTGAACATGTTTAAATAAAAAAATGAAATCTTAAGGTACATATATTAGTAATATTAGAGAAACTTTCTTAAAATTTAAAAGATCACTTTTTAAAAGAACATTTTACTTAGTCCTTCACATTGAATTTCATCCTTTTGATACCTCATAAATCATTGATTACTCTATTACTAAGTCACATTACAATCTTGTAGTCTTTATTTAAACATGCTATATAAATCAAAATTGCATGATGTAGTCGAAATAAAGTTTGGGGGATGTTGTTTCTAGTATTTTGTATCATTTTGGGATAATTTTGGAAGAAATGAAATTATACGGAGTTATTATGAAGTTGTACTAATGAATATGTCTTAAGATCATTTCTAAAAACAAAATTATAAAAAAATATTTTAGAGTGATTATTTCTATTAAAAAAATAAAATAAACTCTTTAAAAGCTACAAAGAAGTATTATAATTACAAATTATTGAAAGTGTGTCACACCTCAATTTTAATACTCAAATAACCATCACTTCCTTCAAAAATAAATTCAGATAAATTTGGATAACATCATAAACAACAATTTAATTATATTGAATGCATTTGAGTATATTAAGTGTTTCAAAAAAAATATTTAATGTGTGAACTATCCTTGAGGATTTAATATTGTTTTTATCTGACTCACTACCAAATAAAGTAAGAAGAAGACAAATATTGGGTAAAAACTAAATTCATGCATTTTTTTCAAAAATATCCAAACATCCCTATTCTTCCTTAAATATTTTTGAAATTTAAAACATATCATCCTTCTAACACTAAAAAACCTAAAAAATTTCTCATGACTTAAATAAGTAATTAGCCATATTGGATTTATATTTAGGAACTTATCAAGTCTATTTTGATCTATTCGAGTGTTTTTGATGAGAAAAGCATTCTTAAAAACAAATTTAATTTTTTTGATGAGAGAAAAAATTTAAATGATGATAGTGTTTGTGTACATGGGAGGATAAATGAAGTGGGAATGGATTGAATGAATTGAATAAATAATTTTGAATAAATATTATTTATGATGCATTGTAATTTTTTTGACTTGGTTTTGAATTAATATATATCATGGGATTTTTATTTGAATTTACTTTGGCTTTGTTTTTTAACCATACTTGTCTAGGATTGTATGTCTTAAGTGTGGGAAAATGAAAATATGTTTTTTGGAGTTTTTGTGTGTTTCATTTTTTTATTACAACAGTGTTGAATATCCAATTTTATTTTTAATTTTAATTTTGGTATTGTTTTTAGTATAATGATATTAACCAAATACTATGAAAAAAACCAAACCATATTTCCATTTTTAGCATACTACTTGATGTCAATATTTATGTATTTAAATGATTGACTATTTTATTTTTTTCAAATTTTCAATCATTCCATTTAATTAAATATGATTGATTGTTAAAATCATGTGTAATAGTATTTTCCAAAATTAGTATCATGCCAAACATAAGAGGTCACTAAGCCTTTTTGACATTTTCATTACATTTCTATATTTCTTGATAGCCTTGGGTCATGTTTTGATATCTAAAACATATGATTACTTCTTATTCAATTTTTTTTTTGAAATCATGAAACTTTTTTGATATGATTTATTCAATTATATGTTTAGACACATTATTAACTTGTGAGTTACCTTTTATATATATCCTTATTTATCCGTTATACTCCACAAATTTTCATATAGGTTTTAGCTACACTACAAGATGATTTTTCCTTTCATACCTTCACTCAAAATATTTTTGAATATATATTTAAATTTCAAGTATGGGGGAAGGATATTTCTTGTATTCTCTTTTAAAATAATTTTATTTCATGGTGGTGAGGGCTTTAGGACATTATTTTATGTAGTGGAGTGAGAGAAAGAAGCATGATTCATTACCATAATTTGTCTTTTATACTTCTGATATTTTTCACCAAAAAACCAAAAAAAATAGGGTTTATATTGAATTCATCGTTATAAAGGCATACATGAATTTTCATTCAATAATTTTATTCATTTTTCATACATTCTTCTAAAAAATAGAATAAAAAATTAAAAAATTGAAAATATAAAAAACAAATTATATAATTTTGATGAAATACATCATAGAATTGACCTAAGCCATTCAATTAGTGGGGTTTTATTTCTCAATTTTAAGATGTTTTTAGTGAGATATATTTATTTTGTTCAAAATTTAATATTCATAAATTATATTTAATACTCTAACTATTGGAAAAATACCATATACCAATGGTTTGGAACCATTGGTAGAGGCCTTCAAATCGTTGGTATAGACTATACCAACGGTTTGGAGCACTGTTTCCAAGTAAGCCGTGAGGATAGGTCTATACCAATGGTTTTGGGTAAACCATTGATATAGACCTATACCAATGTTTTTAACTGTTGGTATATGTAATATGAAAATCTATACTAACGGTTCCATAAAACAGTTGGTATATGTAATTCAAAAAATAATCTTTTGTTTGGTTTTGATCCCAGCACCTCTTTTTTGTGATTGAATGACATAAACACTAACCTAACTTACTTTTGTGAACATGATTTCATAAATATGTATATGTATTATCATAAGTACTTTAAATTTTGATTTATTTAATGTCCTATTTAAGAATATTCCATTAAAAATACATGTACCTGTACCAACGGTTATCAAAACCATTAGTATAGACCTATACCAATGGTTTTGAAAAACGTTGGTATAGGTTCTTTGATTTTGGGACATATACCAAAGGTTTTGGACAAACTGTTGGTATAGGGGGTCCTATACCAACGTTTTGGCCAAACCATTGGTATAGTTCCAAACAAGTGTCCTATACCAATGGTTTTCCCTAAACTGTTGGCATAGATCATATTTTTAGTATTGTATTACCTATAATTTTCAGCCTTTGATTTTTTAAATACTTTACCTACAAACCCATATATACCAAATAACCATGTAAATTTATAATGACTAAGAAATATAATTTATTATGGAGTGGATAGAAAATAATATTTAAAATCCTAAAGAGAACATTCATGTTCTTCAAAATAAGAAAATATTTACATTAGAATCCATGAGTGAAGAATAAAATACTATTTTGGGGAGGTTGGTATGAAATACAAATGGGTATTAACATAATATTGAATGGAATATTATGATTAAATTTTTTAATTGTGGTGTTTTTGAATATATCATAGATATGATATTTCGTTTGTATGTAATAATTGAGTAGTTCATCCTATTATACCTTGAGAAGTAAACATCCACCGTAGTATAGAAGATTATTTTGGAGTATAATTTCTATGTGTGTGTAATTTAGTAAGATCATATTTTAAAAACAAATACTCTATAATTCATAAATCTATGCCAACCAATTTTTTATTTTATGTGAAATTGAAAAAAAAGGTCTTATGAGAATTTTGGAAATTATTAAGATAATTGATTAATTATTATTTTTTATTTATTTTTATTTAATTTTGTCTTTTTTCATAAAATTTCAGAAACTAATAAAAATTTCTAAATTAATTTATTAGGATTCCATGTGTGATGGGATATATTAATTTCAACAAGTCCGTCTTCTTAATCTAGAATTATGAGTCCAAAATGAATCTTTAAATGGGGGCCTTAAAATATATAGATATTTTTGGAGAATTTTAATTTAGGGAAAATATCAACTAAAAATCCAAATGAGTTGAATTTTTATATGAAGATCCATACAAGTCTAAAAAAATTCATTACTTATTTCCATTCTTTATTTAGTCACCTTAAATGGTTTAAATGCGTAGAAATCCAAAGGATGTGAATTTGAAGATTTTATGAGACAAAAAATATTTTCATTAGTAATTAAGTCATAAGTCATGAAAAAAGTTTCTAATGGAGTAATTAATTTTTTATTGTGAATCCAATATATATCCAAACAACATTTTAGAATATTATTTTATGATATCCTGTCATTAACTGGTCCAAGCACATGAGAATATTAAAAATACTCAGTTGGTGGGAAATCATCCACTCCTCTTGCCTGTAAATTTATACCTCTACTATCATTTCAAATACATAGCCATTTTAAGTAGGAATAAGGATTTATTTTTGTAATATTATTATAAATGTTCATATATTACTTTTATTATCATGAATTTACCCACCAAAGCCTCACCTGGGATGGCATTAATATGAGAGTTACACCCCAAGACTGCCTATAATAGGTTAGGGTTGGAAACTAGTATTGATAACAAATGTCTCACAATATGGTATGAGTTTTTATAAATTACTTGTACTCATTATAACTCCTCTATAGAATATTTTACATATAATAATAAAAGATGAATCCTATGGAGTGTAATAAAATTGATGCATCAACCTCTGGGAAAATAATAGTGTACATCAGATGAGTCTATGTTCAATAAAGGGAAAGACAATAAAAAACCAACAAATATAGACTATCATAACCCAAAAATACTACTAAGGGTAGAGAAGATATACCTTCTCACAATCTCAAGAACTGACCAGTACATATCCCAATCTCCTTGTATATCTAAACTCCACCTACTCAAGGTCCACTAATGTATCCACCAAACTGGTTGTCATCTGTATAATATATGACATGTGTGGGTGAATCCCTGAAGGGGTGAGTATATATATACCTAGTAGGACACCCAGAACAATATAAATAGATAAATAATAAGAAAATAAAATTTTTTACCCATATGTCCAAAAGGTGTATGGAATCCTAAAAAATTATATGCTCATAATGGAACCCCAATCAAAGAGAGATGAAACTAGATAAGAAAGATGATTTATTGTATAGATCCATAGAACTAATCTCAAAAGAAAATCCATGTGAAAATATCAAAATGATCATATTATAAGAAATCACCTTATTAATGGGGATTTTCGTCAAGGTAGTACTAACTCTAGTGGGGGAATGAATTTCCAAAGGATAGAATAACACCTGATAAGGGGGAGGGATTGAAGCAATTATTAAATTTTCATAAGTTTCAATACTTTTTAAAATTTAACAATGGAAACCTATTAAAGTTCATGTTATTATCGTACTTTTGTAAATACTCATTCATAGAAAATTAGAATGGAAAATAAATCACAAGTAATTTAAAAGGTCCAGCCTCAGTGTGAGAAACTACATCCTCACAATAGAAACTCTCACGGGTCTATGGAAATTCACTATTACAAATAAGTGAATACAACTTTTTCCAAATCACTTCAGACACCTTTTATATATTGATAGAAAATATTATACTGAATCCCATAATTTAATAATGTTTTCTTACATAACAAATGATCCAAATAAAAATAATAATACTTTGTTAAATCTTCTCCACAAATGTTAATGGGTCTGATGAACCTGAATCCGAGGACCTTAAGTCCAGTTAACAAAGTTATTATTAACAAAATTTTATCAACATAATATGATCTTCCCTTTAGGAATCTTCATTTATCAAACACATAGAAAAAACTTCGTAAAATCTTCCACAGTTTGATCAACTCAATATGATGTAATTAATACAATGAACTCATTCTCAATCTGAAAATCTCACACTCTGTTCAAATTCTTAGTACAATATTCCTCAGTCTATTAAGAAACTCTTGGTATTCTAATCTTATTCTAATATCTCAATCTGGAAAAAAAAAATTACTTTAATTCTATGTTTCTCCACCATTTCCATTTACAAAAAAAGTTACAATGAAAGAATGATCCTAGTAACTATTTATAGGAAACCCATAATGGAAAAGGAAGTAAACAAAAAAAAATTCCCCACTTACTCAAATATCAAAACTCTGAAAAACTATCACATTTAAAGTTTAACTTTTACATTTAAATCACATTAAACAATACTCATAGATTTACACTAAATTGAATATCAAGTTTGACCACTTCTACTCTTCACATGTATTCTTCTCTATAATAATCCTTCTTGAACATCCTATATTTTCTTCTGTATGATGAAACATCATTATCTCATTACAATGAAAAATTTCTCAAACTTGGATTCCTCTTCTCATTTGAATATGTCTTTTTTTCTCATCTCATTATGATGAACATAATAAACTTCATTAAGATGTAACATCCATAGCATTATTATAATGAAACTTCATCATCTCACCATAATCTGAATATCTTCATCTCATTAAAATATTATTATCTTCCTCTACTCATTATGATCTAAATTTCATCTATTTATCATTACAATCTATTTATCCACATCAAAGTTAGTCTAATAGACTTTCACTGACTTTCCTACTCAGATACAATATGATTTAACTTCAACATCTCTAGCCTGATTGAATCCTCATAAAGGCGGTGAGGGAAGACATTGATCAAATAATGGGAAGACTAGTCCAAGTGGCAGTTGCATGGGAGAAAGCGGAATGGATTGACAATAAATATCGTATACTGTTCAGAGGCTTCAATATAGAGAATATTATAAAAGCAGAATACATGAAATCTTGGGAGTATCTAGCAAGGCACTATGAAGAGAACATAGGGGATGATCCAAGCTGTCAGGTAAATTCACTGCCCTGAAAATTGTTTAGTGGAGGATACACTAATCTACTGAGACTTGAGTTTAATTGTTCAGTTGTAACCTTTGATTCTTGAAAAATTTATCTATAGGGTTTTCACTTACCCCTTAATAGTGTTTTAAAATAAAAAAATATTATTAAGAGGATATAATTTCCATGATGATGAGTTTTCCCACTATAGTGGATTTTACCATTACAATGGATTTTCCAATTATGATGGAAATCCAATTACAATGGAATGTATTCAATTGTGAATACACTTGGTAACTTTTAGATTCTTTAAACCATGTCAGCTTTAACCCATTCAAACTACTAACGTCTTCTATTTCGGGTACATTTGGATCTAATTCCAACATTTACATGATCTCTAGAACCGATTCAACTGTTACGATTCCTCCATTTCATCAAAATATTGTATAATGAGTATGTTTTTTGATTTATGATAACTTCCTGATCCAAAAATCATAAAATTAATTTCATTAGAGAGTATTAAAATTTTCAAACTTATTACATTACAATATTATTTTAAAAAACTCGTTAGTAATAATTTAATTTCATTACTCAGTAACTTCTAATATTTTATAAAAAATTGAGTCTGATGGATCTTGAACATCACACATATGGACTAGATATTGATGGTATGTCTCATTAACAAATTCATCATTCTAACCACCTCTATTTTGGGGGAATATCAGTCTAATAATCTATGTTAGGTGCTTCTTAGTATGATCTTTTGAGTTTTGAAAATATGTTTCTTAAAAACAAAAACATTTCTCCCCATTAATATTGAGTACAAACTTTTATAAACATTCCACATTCTTATAAAGCTCATAATAATGTATTGGATTTGGTCCTAAATAATAAAAACAGTCTTATATAAGAAGGTTAGTTATTAAAAAATACATAAAATTTGTTAAAAAAATTATCACAAAGCTTCTTCAATATCCCTCGTTTTATTTTTTTGATAACCATAATTAATAGATTTTCTAACTCTCAGAAATTTTTAAAAACTCAACTTTCATAAATATTTCATGGTTTTAAAATTTTAACAAAATATAGACACACTCAAAATAGAGTTTTCTGAAACCACACTATTGGAAGAGTAATGTTTTTTATAGAATTCTTTCCCTCTCTAGCATGAAAATTGTGCGGCCATACTAAGATAAAAATTCCTCACATTTCTTTTTCTCTCACTTTTTCCCTCCCCCCACCCATTTAATGATAACCACAGCTTAATATTCATAAAATAAAGATAAGTAAAATATTATTAAAAATTATAAAGTTGTTAATTTATGTCCCCCTTTTTCAACATAATCCAAATCACGGTGGGATACCTCCTTATGAGGTTATAGAAGTCACTTTTAGAGGCTAAACCGGAATTTAAAACCTCAAATAAAAAAACATTCTTTAGGAATTTCATTTGTGAAGATATCATAAATTTGATATTTTTTTAGATATATTCTAGTAAAAATTCTCTAGTAGAAACTTTCCCTCTCATTAGGTGAATCTTTATGTCAATATGTTTTGATTTTGATGGTTGGACATGATTTTTAGAAAGATAGATTACACTCTTCTTATCACAAAGTATCTTCAATGGTTTAAAAACAGTCACTTTAAATTATTTTAGACGAACTTTCATCCACAACATTTAAGTAAAAGTCTAGTTAGCTAAAACAAATTCAAATTCACATATTCTTTAATTTACTAAACATTGTTTCTTACTATTCAAACTCTAACAAAAATCACCCAAAAATGTTCCTCTTGAGATTTATATTCTATCATTACAATCTTGAGCAAAATTAGTATTAGTATAAGCATGAGACGTCATCTCACTATTTATTATGTTTGATAAACCATTAGAATTTGTTCCATTGACATATCTCATAATTCTTTTTGCTTCCAACATATATGATTATTTTTTATTTCTTTAATAATTGAAATTAAGTCACAGCGTAAATAATATCAGGTCTTGAGGCTATGAGGTAAATTCAGCTTCCTTCTAGCTTTAAAAAATCTTTCTGACTCACACTTTTACCAGACCCATTTTTACTCAACATTTTCCTCATGGATATAAGAGTAGAGACTTCTTTGGATTATGGCATGCCAAACTTCTTTAACATTTCCCTGTCATAATTATCCTGAGATAATAAAATATATTTTTCATTTTTTGAACTTTTAATCCAAGGAATAAAATTAATTATCCTAGTATTTACATTTAAAAATTCTTCTTCATTTCTTAATAAAATTATTTACAAAAAAATTCTTCCTCCCTATAAAAATTATATCATCTGTATACACAATAACAATTACTGTGATGGTGTTAACATATTTCAAATAAAAGTTACTATAAAACTTTCATTTAGAAAAAATAAACATGCTCAAAAAAATTTCATGTTTAGATTCCAATAACATGAAGATTGTTTCATCCCATATAAATATTTCTTTAGTTTACAAACACTATTTTCATCCTCATCAAATAGAAACCCACAAGGCTGTTCATTTTAAACTTCTTCCTCAATATCACCATTTAAGATATTAAAATTTAAAACCATCTAACAATCATTATAATTCTGATTTGAAACCACTAATAAAATCATTATAATAGTTTCTAATCTTATAAATGGGAAGAAATCTTCAAAATGCACATATTCAACCTATTCATAGCCTTTACAAATAAGTATTATTTTTTTTCTTAAGAAATATCTATGATCATTAATTATTTTTTGTAAACCTACACTTTTTTGATAACATTTTTATTTACTGGTCATGTAACAAGTTACCAGGTTTCATTTTTTTCAATCTAATCCAACACCACATTCATTGAATCCACCCATTCATTGTGATGAATATCTTTAGAAACTAATTTTGGTTCAACATTTGAGATTAGTGAAGTGTAGTTTTTTAATATTATCATTAATCTAGTCTAAACTGGAACCTACTAATTTCCAATAGTTTTTGAGGACTGAACAAGTTTTCATAAGGTAGGAAATATAAAATTTTCTTTTCAATATGAACTTGCCTCATCACATGATTCTTCTAAATATTGGTAGTGTTTTTTGACTTACATTCATAGTCATTGGAAGTCACTGGTTTATCCTCCTCATCGTTATCAATTACTTTTGTTAAGGAATTTTAATTTTCAATTACTTTCACATAATATGATTCCATAAAATTTTTTTGATGTTTTTTATAATATTTGTAACTTCATTATTTGGTGAATAACCCATAAAAATATCTTCCTCATCTTTCCCAAAAAAAATTCCCAAGTTAAGATTTTTTATTTTCAATAACCATAGACTTCCAAAAAAATTGAGGCAATATAATGAAGGTTTTTTATACCTCATATCATATGAATTCATGTTGGTCTACAATCTCAACAAGAATTGGTTTTGAACATGTATAACAATACTAACAACCTCCTCCTAATATAACTTTAAATGTTTGTATTATTTTAAAATACATTTTCCCATTTCCACCAATATTATATTATTTATTTATAATACTTCATTTTTTGTGGAGTGTTGAGATTTATACTGATGTTTGATACCATGCCTATCAGATATGTTTTGAAAGTATTTCTTGTGAATTAGGTCCCATTATATGTTATCAACCTCTTTATATAATCCATCACTTATTTCTCAACTTATTTTTGGAAAACCTGAACATCTCCATATCCTCAGACTAATATTTAATAAACATGATGTTTGTAATCCGAGTGAAATCATTAATAAAAGTGATAAAGTATAAATATCTTTTTTTTATTTATGTCTAAACCTTCCCCATAAATCAGAATGAATAATTTCAAGAAGTCTGTTCAACTAAATATCAACTCTTTTAATACTTATGTTAGTTATATTCCCATTTGGACGAGTAATACAAATATCTTCATATCTTCTTTACAATTCAAGAAAATAGTGAATAGAATCAAATTCAGAGATTTTGTCCATGTTTTTCTTCTCAAAGTTCCCAAGTATTTGTTTCCATAATTGTTTTTCATCTTCGGCCCTCCAGTAACATGAGTTATTAAATTATATAATTTAAAAGATGTTTCCACTGGTTCATTCTCTGTTTGTAGTAATTTGTCCCTCATTAACACTTTTGATAACAAAAGAATATTTTCTTAAGATCTCTCATTTTTCATCATCACAAATTTTACTTTAACTAAGTAAGTTATGTTTTATCCAATCAATATATAAATCTTCTTTAGATTTAAAATTATCCTCTTTAATATTAGATGTTCTAAATCCTATGATTTCTAAGGAACTATCATTTCCAAAAATAACAACTCTTATATCATGTTTTTTAATATGTTTGAATATTTTTATATCACCTATCATATGTGAAGAAGGTCCACTGTTAAGTATCCATGGTTTGTTTTTTTTTACATTCTTTCAATGTTTTCTCAACAACAAATGTTATTTCCTCAATTTTCTTCCTTCCATATTCATTTTATTTTATACCATAAGATACTTATTCTAAAAGGATTTTCATACAACTTTTGGAATTATGACCTGCTTCATAACATCTTAAACAAACTTCTTACAAACATTCAAGTAGGTTTTTTGTGGGATGGTTTATAACATCTTTAGTTTTTTATTTTCTAACTTCCATTATGTTAGAAAATATTCTCAAACTTCTTATACCATTTATTTCTATTTTCTCAAACCTTATTTAGGGAAGTTACAAGTTATTCCAAAAATTATAATCTCTATTCCCATAGATTACACAACACTCAAAATATCCATCAAATAATTATTTTCTATTGAATCAGGATCTTTCTGTGTAGAAACATTATTGAGTTTGATAACTTATTTCTTCTCTATTATACTCTATACGTGGACTTCATTTCCTTCTGAATGAGTTTTCAATTTTTGTAGATGTGATATTTTCTCACATACTTTATCCACCAATGATTTCCCCAAACCTTTTTTGGAACCTAAAATGTTAAATTAATTAGATGAAACATTATTTTTAGTGAGTGATGATTTTACCTAATTCTTTTTTTCATCCTTCTTAGTAACATTATAGGTTTCATCTTTTACTTATGATTCTTTATTGAATTTTTCATTCATCTTCCTCAAGGTAAATTCAGACACAATAAGTTTTGCTTAAAACTTGTTAACTTATTCTTCCTTAGATTCCATATTATTCATGATATCATAAAACATATTTCCTTATTCATAAATTATATGTTTGTAACTTAATATCTCCTAGATGTATTATTCATCCAACTTAATGAAATATTTCCTTCCATTAGTAACTTATTTAGAATCATTCTTCATTATTTTGATTTCTTTTTTAGAGTATTTTTTTCTCAAGAAATGAAACAACTTATTTTCTATGTTGATACACTCTATATTATTCTTCACTACATTTTTAACTATCTCAGGAAGATTTTGTTTTCAAAAAAATTTCAATAAATGTTCAAAATATTTCTGAACATTCGTCATCTAATGAATTACTTTTAATTGATTTTGATTTATATTGTTTTACTCAATATACATATATTGTTCCTAGTGAACTTATATTTATAATTTTTGTATTAATTTTATTATTTGGAAAATTTTTCCACTTATTCCATCAAGTATTTTCATCAGAATCATCTCGATATTCTCCAACTTTCGTCATTTTACAATTCATAGCAATGTGACTAATTCCACCATGCTCAAAAAAATTGAGAGGTATTTTAACTCCATACAATCATCTTCCTCTTTGATAGTTATTTGAAATAAGAGTCATGATTTTTTTCATTTAACTTATCATATTATATTTCATCAGATTCATAATGATCATTATCTTCAAAATATTTTATTTTCATTTTTCTCATGGAATCAAAATCCATTTAATCTTTCATCTTTTTTATGAAAATTGGTGATTTACTAATTTCATAAGCAACATAAAAGTTAAACAATTCATTAATAAATAAATCATCCTTATATTTAAAATAGTAAATTTTTAAATCAAACCAATTTTGAAAGTTTCTCATAAGTTTCATACAAATTGTTTAATCTTCTAGGACATCTTTGAATCGTCTGGTATTATAAAAAATATCTTTTACTCTAATTAAATATTCATCAATAGTTTATTAATCTATCAATCCAATATCTTTATACCTACTACAATAAATTTTTAGCGTTTCTTCCTTCACTTTTTTATTCCCTTCCAAAACACATTGAATATTTTCCCACATAATCTTCATATTTTTGAGACCCATGACATTTATATAAAAATTTTACGATAAGAATATAAGGGTATAATTTCTAGCTTTTCCATAAAACTAGATATTTATCATATCATCAAAATTCATCTAGGAATCATTATAAATGGGTGGAAAACAAATTATTACAGCATAAAAAACTTCCAGGCCAAGAGATAGGAGATAGGGAATCATCCAATATTTCCATCCATATAATTTCTTCCATAAAATGTTTTAATTCCTAAACATATGAAAGAATTGATATTATCCATGATAAGGATTCAACAAGGGAACCTCCCTCTAATAATAATTTAAGTTCCAAAGAATCAAATAGCACAAAAAAGGAGGGTTGAATCAGTTGTTCACTTTTTATAAGTTTCAATACTTTTTAAAACTTAAACCCTAAAACCTATTAAATTTCATAGCCTTATCATATTTTTTAAAATACTCATGAATTAAAAATATGATATAAAGTAAATAACATTATATTTAAAGGTTTCATCATTAGTGTGAGAAACTAAATCCTTTCCATATCCACTCCCAAGGGTCTTTGGAAATTTATAATTGTGAATAAGTGAATAAAACTTATTACAATTAACATTAGACACCTTATATCACTCAATATGAACGATTATATAGACTCCTATCATTTTATAATGTTTTATTATAAATAACTGATCCAAAACCAAAGAATAATACTTTGTTAAATATGTTTCACAAATGTTCATGGGTCTGATGAAACTGAATATGATGACCTTTAGTTAGATGAACACGTTCCAATTGTCTCAATTTAATCAACTAAATATGATATTCCCATCTATAATATATAATTATAAAAAACTTCTCAAAAACTCAGTATGATCTTCCTCAGTCTAATCAACCCAATATGATGGACTCAATGTGATGACCAAATTCTAAATCTGCAAAACATGGACAATGCTAAAATGATTAATATGATCTTCCTCAATCTGGTAAATAAAACTTTCTATAGTATGATCTTCTTCTACATTCTCATTGTAGAAATAAAATTCACTAAAATAATTTAGTGCTCCTCATTTTCCACTTATATAATAAGTTTCAATTAATGAATGAAATAAGAAACTATTTATAGGCAACCCGGAATGGAAAATGAGGAAAACATGAAACATTTACCCACATAATCATATTCCAAAAATCTAGAAAAAACTAACATTTAAACTTCAACATTTAATTATTAAATCCTTCTCAAGAATACTCTATGATTTATGATTAATTGAATATTAGTTTTCATAAATTCTTCACATATCTTCTTCTCTATAATTTTACTTCTCAAACTTTCTATATTTTCTTTAGTTTTATGAAACCTATTCAGTTCATAATGATGAAAAATTACCCTACTTTATATTCCTTGTCTCATTTAGATCTTCCTTTATTTCTTAGCTCATTATGATGAACTTACGATGATTCATCCTAATGTAATTTTCTCAACTTTATTACGATGAAAATTCCCAATATTACCATAATCTGAATATCTTGATCTCATTATGATCTGACTAAATTCATATTCTCACTATTATCTTTATTTATTCCTTTTATCATTATGATCTGACTATCCTCATTTGAGTTAGTATGATTGAATTTTCTCATCAGATTCAGTTTGATTAACTTTCCTACTCAGACCTAGTCTAATGGAACATCCTCATTTTTAGTCTAATGGAATCCTCATAATTATGGGATTCGTATAAAATAGAATTACCATTATGATGGATTTCCCCATTATAATGGATTTTACCGTTACGATGGATATATCATTCTGATGTAAATTTTTCAATGGTGACTCCACTTAGTAACATTGATATTCTTCAAACCTACTCATCTATAACTCATTAAGACTTCTTACTACTTATATTTATAGTACCGATGGATCTAATGAAAACGTTTTCTAGATCTCTGGAAACGATTCAATCATTATGATTCCTCCATTTCTATAAAATCTTTTATCATGGGTATGATTCATGATTTATGGTAACTTATTTATCATTAAATCATCTTTTGGAATTGTCTAAATTATGTGAAAACTTTCTAACTCCAAAATTCACTATCTTATTTTAGAAACTACTCAGTAACAATACAACTTATTCACTTAGAAACATCTAACTTTCTAACAAATGCTGAGTCTGAGGGATCATGAACATTATACCAATGGACCTGAGACCGATGGTGCATCCAATCAAAAACTTCTTATTTATAACCACCCCTACACCAAGGGATACTCAATCTGATACACTAAGTCTAGTGCTTCTCATTCTAATATTCTTAGTCTGAAAAGCATCTTTCTTAAATACTAAAACTTTTCTCCCTTTTGATTTTAGGTTTTAACTTTCATAAACATTCCACTTTAGTAAAAATATCATTACAATGGATTGGGTCTGATATTTATTAAAAAAACATTCTTATGTAAAAAGGATAGTAGTTAATAAATAAATAAAAATTTATCAAAACAAATAATCACAATTGTTATTCAAGGACCCACTCCTCACCAGTACTCTCTGATCGAGAAGTACAATATTTTATAATAAAGGAAATATTTCCATATTATGTGGTGGAGTACCAAAAATATAAGTATATATGATTTGGTTTTCCTAAACCAAGGAAAAACCAAATATCAGGGGCGTACCAAACCCAAAATCACTCCAGTGATCATTTCTAAACCCTATCATTAGTCAAGAATCAGAAGAAGAATATTTCCCCTAACATCACATCACATAGTAACTCTGATTGAAAAACGTCGTCCATAATCCTATACTATATGGAAATATTCTAAAAATGGACTACTCACAAGCCCATATCTTATTCCTAAATAAGGAGATATAATAGTTAAAACCTTCTATGAGAAGTACACATCAACTCTATAGGGGTACAAAGGGTGTATTCACAAGTCCAATTCTACCAGTTCCATTCTTCTTCACTCGGTCTTTGAAGTTTCACATACACTGCAAGTAACCTGAGGCACATGGTGTAATGGTTCACCTGGGGTCCTATGTGTGTACGCCTTGTACATACCTCGGATGGCCTAGTAAGGATGCATTCCATTTGTGACCACCCACATGACATGTGATATTTAACAGGACTTGGAGGACTAGGTTGCTACGGAAAACTATGATACATACCATGTGTTCTATGAACAATATAGTGTGTATTCAGGTTTATCATAACATATTCATCTCATTTTCTAGACAAGAAATATCTCCACTAATCTCTATCAAAATCATTCTCAAGGTTCGTCTAAATGTGTAAATCATGAATCTACCACCACCAGGATAGAAATTATCATTAAAGATAGTAATGAAACATCAAAGTGAATATCATCATTGGTAGATATAGAACTGGACAAAAATTATCACTGTATAAACTGTAGAATGAATAATTATTCATCATAAATTATTTAAATCTTGATAGTAATCTGATTAATCTATGTGAATGTGAGGAGATACAAGGATTCATAGAAGATAAAATAATCTATAATAGAAATTAGGAAAAAAGGATAGTGGAAATAAATAATTAACTACCCCATCCATAAGAAAATATATATAATTAGTTAAGAATTTGTTTCTTAGTTATGTCTTTTTAACATCTTCTTCATTCTCTATATGTTCTGAAACTACCCATCGTCGCACAATATCGATCCCTGATCTCATGAACATCTTCCAAACTTTCACTAGAAAGAGCTCTCCTACCAGATCTTGTAACTATCTAGGGTTATGCAGCTCAAAATATATTATTTACAGTGAGATACTTATATGGATAAGGGCCTAGGTGAAGAAAATTAAATGTATACATATTTTATTTATTTTATTCATTTTAATTTATCCATGATATTACATCATCTCATAGCTTGATGAATATGAAACTTAGGTCATACCAAGGGTAATCCCCGTGTTCTAAGACCAACATTGGACTACAAGTTCCCTTATAATACTTTTATCAATAGGAAAATTATTCCTTACATATATATATATATATATTCATGAGTTCATTTTAAAAAATATAATATTTTTAAATTATCCACTCTAGGGTCCTGGGACACTAGTAGCACCACACAAACTTCACAAAAAACCCATATATGAATATATATATATATATATTCAAAGGGTCATAACATCAAAACTAAATTCATTATATTATCCGCTCATTCAAGTATTTTCACCCGGAAAATAAAAAAAACTACTAGAAATGGTACGAGTACTATGGTCACATCTCACTCTCATGGTCTACAGAGCTTTCCTACAAGTTCTCATTCTACAAAAGAACTCGAAATAGTAGTATAGTTCACCCATGGATGATCTTATCCTATCCATACTTGATGTACATGGGGTACATTGAAAAGATGTAGCCATCCTCAATGTCTAGCTTGTAGTAGGAAATAACATGTGATTGGTCATCCACGCATCTTCTTAGTTATCACATGTGGAATATATCTTAAACCATTCCCAACTATGTGGGTAAAGTTATGTGATAAGAAACTTTTTCATCCCTATGTAGGATTTAGAATGGATAAATGGATTGTGGGGATATTTTTATACCCCAAAAAACCTCAATAAGCCTCATTGTGGTGAAGCCTTTTGAAATACATGGTCTACTTGCTCAAACAATAAGATCAATATGGGAAGTATTTATAATATTCATACTAACTCTAAGTGATATTCCTTCACAAAATAGTCATTTAATCTTTATCTATCTTTTCTACACTACCTTTGGTCCCATAAGTGATGACTTTATTATTTTTTACAAAACAAGGGTTGCCTATAGGGTCTCACATATAAAGATTAAAAAGGTTCCATACTAATAGTAGCATTTTATCTATTTTTATTAGAGAAATTATATAATGTTATGTGATCATCCCAACTCTGATATAACCCTAACATTAAATATCTCAGTATATCATCAAAAACCTGGAGGGTTTTTCCCAGCTGGTACTTCTATCTAAGGGTGAAAATTATCACCAACAGTAACTGAATCTCAAAATCCTCCAAAATACAACATCAGAAATTTGATGTAAATGTTTCTTTATTATTGGATAAAATCATTGAGGTGACCCCCTGAATAGGTACATTCTTCTGCATGTTTAGGTTCCCCATGTTGTCAACTAAATGATTCTCCTTTATAGTAAGGAATTGATCTAATTTTCAAAGAAATTTGATAATAACCTTGAAACTGTTGTGAAATATCTTTGTCCATAGATTACCCATCCAAAAATCCATTTATTTTCTATATAAAATCAATTCTAAAATCCCAATAAGTTTAGACAAGGCTACTGGAACTTGATGGTATTCTATTACTTATTGATATGTGAGGCATCATGAAACATAATCAGGAATATTTTTACTCATATCATCCCACAAAAAATATAATTGAATATCCTTGTACATATTCTTCCCTCTAATATGCACCTTGAAGATGGATATATAAAGCTCCTTTAATAAATCCTCGCATAATTTTATGAGAACCATTACATATCCTTGAAAAAAGATGACGTTCTCCACACCTTCAAAAAAAACTCCCAGGTTTATCTCTTGAATATATCTATTAAGTTATAACTTCAAAATATATTTATCCAAACTGATCCATAATTATACACTATTGAATTAGTGGAGTCACTACCATAAAATGGAGATATGTTATCCCACTTTCCTCCACAAGGGTTATCTATAAAGAGGTTCACTACTCTGATGCCTCCTCTAACAAGTGATACATGGATTTTTGGATAAGGGAATATTCCACCACATTTTTATTCCCTATAGAATATATTTTATCAAAGTAAAATTACAATAGTAACTCTTGAAAAATATATAACTTAAGTTAACTTATCTCAGGGAAAAGTTACAAATGAAACACTATCGGTATGATTAAACAAAAAGTGATTTCCCTTAAGACGATGCCTTCACATACTCCAGGAAAAGACTACTACTCCCAACTCTGAATCACAGGTCACATAGTTTAAATCAAGGGGTCTCAGATTCCTCAGCCCTTAGGAATTCATTTTCTACATCTACATCAGCACAAAGGCAAGACCAACTCTAGATTCATCATATAACACTATATACTCAGCACCCTCATATGGTTGTCTTGGTATAGGAGCATGGGTAAACCTCTACATCATCTCCTTTAAGGACTCCTTTCATCACTTTTTCTAGTTGACCGGTTACCCTTTTAGTGTCAATGAAATCAGAGGGTCTATAATTCAAGAAAATTCTTCCATAACCCTCCAATAATACCCTATAAATCTATGGAAACTCTACACCTATAATAATCTCTTAAGTGGTCCCCAAGCTAGAAATATCAATATCTTCATATATTCTATGACTAAACCTTGTTTAGAGATGATATTACGAAAAATTAAACCTCTATAATCAATAACTATCACTTTTAGAGATTACCATATAATTGTTGTTCCTAAAGTACGTTTAGGACCATCCTCAAATACTCTATCAACACTACCTCCAACACTGAGAAAATGATAATTTCATTAATAAAGACAACCACAATCTAGTATAAGATGGGAGGAAATATTTTATTTATACATCCCATTAAAATAGTATGGGTATTCAACATACCAAAAGGAATCACTATGAACTCATAGATCTCATATCGACCTTAGAATATCAACTTTGGAATATCATCCTCGTGAACCTTAAACAGGTTGTGGCTGAACCTAATATCAATCTTTGAGAACCATATTACACATTTCAATTAGTTGAATAGGCAATTAAATCTTGGAATTGTGTATTTATTATTTAAATTCACAAGGTTTAGGTGTCAGTAATCAATGCATAAACTCAATATCTTATGCTCCTTCTTAATTAAAAACATCAGAGATGCCCCAGGGACACGTTAGGTTTGATGAAACCCTACTCCTAAAGGTCCTCCAACTTCACCCTCAACTCTGAGAGCTCAATTGGTTCTATCTAATATGCTGAAAAATATATAGATCTATTCTTGAGGTGAAATTCAATTTATAAGCTGATATCCCAGCATTGAGGTAGTCTTGAAACATCTTTTTTGAAGACATCCATGTACTCATCTTCTACTATTAGATGATAGATGTTTGAAGAGCTCACAACACTGAGGGATGAACTTCCAAACTTATCGGAGATAATTTTATCTTCCTTCTCTCAATCCCAATAATTATACCAGTAGGTACCTCTCTCCATTAAAGGAAAATACCATCCAATCTGACCATAGACATCAAACTCCCTATGATGAAAATAAATCTCAGTTATTACTTTGGATATCCATTACACACCCATGTGACGTCATATGGTTTCATTTAAATAATAAATAGATCTCATGTGAAACTCTCCTCACTAACCATCATCTCAATATGTAAGAAAATGTAACAAATATAAGAATATCTCTATGTAGTAACATTAAGCCACAACTAATGTGATAAATACTCAATATAAATCCCTAGATCTCACACAATGGATAGAAAAATAAATTTTTGACTTATTCCTATTTCTACAAGTATCATAATGAACACAGAAGCAACATAGATCATTCTATGAATTATATCAATAACATCCTGTTCATATCCCTCCATATCTTATAACTGATCACTCTCTTTACCACCATCTCTTTGAGCATATCATTGACCACTTAGGGGTGGTGGTGGATGTATTTAATAGTTTCATACTTTATTTATAGCTTCCCATCCTTGGGATTCTACATCCCCTCTATCAATATGGCTGCCCTGTGGGATTTCTAGGCCACCCTTGAGAGATCTGTCATCCCAATATAGACTCATTCATGGGGAGTTTTTCAACTATATGAAAACCATCAATAGTCCATTAAGTATGGAAATTTTGAGCCCTGTGAAACTATCCATAATAAACATAGTGCAACCCATCTCCACGAAGACTAGACCCTCTATGTGATCTTCGTTATATAGATCACTACATTGGAGTCTAAGAATGTGTATACCTCTAGCATCAAGATCCTAATGTATAACATCTTGTAGAAGTAGTAAGGGACTCAACACCACGATGTCCACTACTAACTCCAGTAGAATAATGCTCCTAATCCATGAATCGATCTATCATTAAGGACTTCTCTATCACCTCACCATAATTATGAATGCATAGAGAGACTGTGTGGGCTTAGATGTCCATGTAGATCCCCTTTTCAATATTTTATAACCAAAAGTATTAATATCTGACAATGTCAAGAGAGTATAATTGTAACACCACAAGGTTTTATAAAAATAAATTGAAATGCATGAAACATTTGTTAAGTATATATTTATAACTATACTTTAAACCTAATTTTTCTACTTCTATATTTTGAATTTTGAAAAACGGTCATCTACAATTGTGTTTAGTAAGTTATTTGGAGTCTGATTAAACCAACATGTTTTTTGGGAGAATAGTAACACACCCATATTAATATTAATATGATCCTAATGAATAGTAAATTGTATTTTTATTTTATTTTCTTAATTCTTTAAGATAATGACATCTTGGTTAATTTTTAAATGTTATGTAAAAGTAGTTAAATAATTAAAATTGTTAATTTTTTAATTAACTATGTCTTCATTTAACAATTAAATTAATAAAATTTATAAAATTATTTTTGAAAAATGGACATCATTTATTAATTCTACACATTGGAAAATGGTTATGGTGAATTTTTGGGATTTTTCTGAAATTCTTGAATTTTTTATGAATAATGAAATATAGTAAAATACTGTATATTAAAATTATCTGTTAAATAAACTATTTATGACATTATAAGTAATGTGAGACCACTTGGTTTGAATTAACATGCCATTATTACTATTTGGGTCACATGAATTAATATTATTCATAGTCTTGGGAAAAAATATTATAATAATGATTTAAATATTGTATAATACCTTCTCCCCTCCACTATAAATACCACCCTCATTCCCCTCTTCCTCCCACACCTCTAAAGCCTTGGTAATTCCCTAATTCATATAAAATTCCCTCCCCAATCTCCTTCCATGCGTTCAAGACCTTCTGGTCTCACCCAAAGGCCAAAACCAAAGGCCTTTAGGAGGATCTCAATGAGAAGAGATCAAGAGGTAAACCTCCTCTTTTTCTTTCTTTGGTTTCTTTCATTTTATGTTATTATTTTTAATTTACTTTGAAATATTTTGGGATATGTCATTACATATCCCCCTTAGCTCATATATTATGTATTAATGATGAGATACCGATTTTCTCTCTTCAAAATATTTTATGATATTTTAAGCAATGTCGTTAGGCTGCCAAATTTTTGTAAGGGATTTCTCAACTTTCCTTTTATTTGGAGTTCCTTTATTTTCTTATTATTTTCTCACCTCCTCTTAAAAAATATGCATGAAAGATCTAGAAATATTCTATATTATGGATTTTCTCTTGTTCATGTAAAATTAATCATCATTATTCTTATCCTCTTCCACTTATTTGAGGAATAAAAACATTTTTCATGATGTGTCGAATTACCGACATTGTGGATGATGTGATTTAAATTTTATTTAATTATTTCATGTCTAGTAATGAAACAATATTTATGGTTGAACCATATTATAATATATGTATTATGTCTCAACCATGGTTATATAATTATTTTGGACTAATGGTTTTAATTTTTAAAACAAAATGAGGTTGTTATTATCAAAGAACCGCAAAAATGATCTATACAAACATCACTAATGTTTTAACATATGAATCATCCTAATTAATGAATTAAAAATGATAATTGGAATAATTTATGGTTATTTAAATATTTAAATACATTTCCATTCCAATTTTGGAGTTTCAGTTCCAATCGACAAGATCATCCAGCAAGAACAGATCATGGAAAACATGTAAAGAAAACACCCAAAACAATGTAAGGAACTAAATATTAATAATTAAAGGGTGAAATGATGTTATGAAATGATCATATAAGGTGTTATAAATGGTAATATTTTTCATTAAGATATTAATAATACTTTTTAAACCATTACACAAAAGTTTCAAACACAATTTAAGTAAGAATAACCCGAGGTAAAGGAATTATTAACCCAATTTCCATTCTGTGGGTTAACCTTATTTTTTATTCATTAAGTGGTATTAAGATTATTGGTGTTATTTTTACATATTATGTTGTACTATGTGTATTTAAATTTTAGACACATATCCATTCCATTCTATTAATTCTCATTCCAATTAAATTTTAAGGGACTTTCTTTTTAAAATCCTTTTAAAACTCTCTTTAATAAAATTCAAAAGGATTGTTTTTTTATATGTATATGGAATGAGTGGTTTATATTTATTTTCAAGAACGTTTATTACCATGATATGTTCCTTATAAATTATTTATATTGGTTTAAGCCCATTATGTCTCAAGATATGTTGGGTTGAGCCCATTATACCTCCAGATATGTTGGGTTGAGCCCATTATAGCTCAAGATATGATGGGTGAGCCCCATTATAGATCTCCAATGCATTGGGTACTCCAGAGATCGAAGTTGAAAAAAAGGTAATTCCATGTGTAGGTATTAATGAAAGATTAATATGGTAAACATTTCCCAAGGAAAATACATGATGTTTCTATGCATATATGTTTTTTTTATTATGGTTTTTATTGGTTTTTATATTATCACATGACTAACACATTCTTTATTTATATACCTTACTGAGTTTTATATCCATCCCAAGTTTTTAAAATTATTTACATAGGATATAAGGATGGGTAATAGAAATAATGGATTCATGATGTTTTATATGTAGTGTTGTAAAAAAATCATGATTTATATTTTAATGTTTTATATTTTGAAAAAAAAATGGAGAAAATTTTTAATAGTATCCTCTTTGTGTGAATGTGGTATGTTATGTATGTAAGTTATCCCAATTATTTAAAATGATAAAACTGAAATGATCCTCAATGTGTAATAATGTATGGTCATGTGTAAAATTCAAGATTATATAATGATTTATGGTCGGGTCCTTATAGTTGGTATTAGAGGATGGTTTAGATAACATTAGGGGTTAGGATGATGCTAATAGAATACCGTAAATTATTTTTACTCTATTATTAATTTGAAATGTTATAGAATTTAAATATTACTATATTTCTTTGACTAAGATATTTTTGTTTAGAATGGTTTTTCGTAGAAGAAACAGGGAAGATAAAGTCGGAAGGCACCAACAGGCGTATGTATGTCTGAATCTCCAACACGAAATAGTGGGAATCAGAACTGAGAAGTTTGTGATGGAAATGGATCAGTTTACTCGATCAATAAATGAGGGTGTTATCCATGCTAGAGAGGATCATTATCTACCATGAGAAATTGAGACTTTAGTGGATCATTTTATGAGGCATTATTCTCCATCATTCAGTGGAACCGTAGATCCAGTGATAGCTGAAAGATGGATCAATACTCTATAAAAGATATTTGATGTCATCGGATGTTTAGAACATCAAAAGGTAATATTATAAATTTCCCATTTGGAAGGTTAAGTCGGTCAATGGTGGTCTCTGGTTAATAATAATAGAGAAAGAGATGGTCTTGACAGTCTGGAATGGGATGGTTTTAAGAGTCTTTTTCAAGAAAAATATTTTCCAAAAACAATTCGACACATAATGGAGAAACAATTCTTGGAACTAAAGTAGAAAGACGATGATTCTATGGAATTATATGAATCCAATTTTACAATACTATCTTGGTATATACTAGATTTTACTCAGGACTTTGAAAGTAAAATTAATAGATTTTACTCTGGTTTGAAACCATTTTTTCAAAGAGATTTGGAATCACGAGAGTTTAAAAGCTATGAGAATGTTGTTCGTTGTGCTGAAAAAGTTAAGATGAAGTTTTCTAAAACATATGTGCCTCATGATGTCATGAATAATAAGTGATCAAGTTGGCAGGAAATGGGGAATAACTTGTCAATGAATTTTAGAGGTAAGAAAATGAATTTTCCTTCTTGTGAAAAGTATGGTAAAAGGAATCCTAGTGAATGTATTTTAAATTCTAGGAAATGCTATTGGTGTGGAATGTTTGGACACATCTCTAGTGAGTGCAAGGAAAATGATCCAAAAAATAATGATAAGTCTATGGTGAGAAGCATTAATTGTAAAAAATTGGGTCATTTTTTTAATGTTTATCTGAAGTTAGTTACTCAAGTAGAGAATTAGCATGATTAGAAGCAAAAGGGTTTCGTAAAATCATTTTCAACCACTACAATAGATTTTGAGGCATAAAATGAGGTTGTATGATGTAAATTTCTTTTTTTATAGATTTCTCAAATGTTTTTTTTTATTTAGGGTCTACACATTCCTTCATTTATGAGAAATTTTCAGAAAAATTGTGAATTCAGCCCCATGAAATGAAAAAAAATATCATGGAAAAAAACCTAGAAGAAATATTGTGGCAAAAAGAAATTATAATAATATGCCTATCTTCGTATGTGGAAAGAGTTTAACTACAAACCTTTTTTTTCTTCTAGTATAATTTGATGTTATTCTGGGTATGGACTAGATTTATTTTTATCATGATAAGATAGATTGCAGAAAAAAAGTTGTTTTTATGAAAGAATTTCAGTTTGTGTACAATAATGAACCCATACCACTAATAACATATCAGGAAGCTAGGAAACTAATAAATTATATAAATGATTTTTTTCTTGATCATATTTTTGAAGATAAGGGAACTATCCAGATTAATGATGTACCAGTAGTAAATGAATACCGGGATGTTTTCCCAATGATTGGATGGGTGTTATTCTTAATTGAGAGGTTTAGTTTATTATTGACTTAGTTCCTGATTCTAATCCAATTTCTAAAACACCTTGTCGAATGTCCCAAATGGAACCTCTGGAATTAAAAAATTAGTAGAAAGAATTATTAGATAAAGGCTTCCTCCAGCCCAGCACTTCACCATGGGGCACTCCTGTCATGTTTGTTAAGAAAAAAGATGGTTCAATGAGACTTTTCATCAATTATAGAGCCTTGAATAACATTACCATTAAAAAAAGTATCGTTTACCTCATATTGAAGATTTTCTTGATCAGCTCTATTGAGCATATTATTTTTGAGAGGTTTTCGTGAGGTCAGGGTACCGTCAGTTGAAAGTAAAGGATGAAGACATCCTATACACTACGTTTCATACTAGATATGGTCATTATAAATTTCATGTTATGCCTTTTGGGTTAAAAACTGCACCTTCTCTATTCATGGGTCTAATGAATAGAATATTTCATGAGATATTGGATAATTATTTATTGTTTTTATTGATGAAATTATGGTATATTCTTGAAGTGAAGAGGATCACGAAAAACATCAAAGGGTTGTTTTTCAAACCATAAAATAAAAGAAACTGTATGGAAAATTCACCAAGTGTGATTTTTTGTTAGAAAAGATTTATTTTCCCAGGAACATTGTAAATAATGTTGGAATGATAGTTGATCCTTCCAAAAAAAAGTGGTTTATGAATGGCCAATACCTACAATTGTTATAGAGATACATATTTTTCTTATAATAGCAGGTTATTACGGACAGTTTGTCAAAAACGTTTCACGGTTATCTAGCCCGCTAACTAAGTTAACATGAAAAGGGGTTAATATTTATGGAGAGAAGAATGTGATTTCTGTTTTTAGGAATTGAAGAAGATATTGGTGAATTGTCTAGTTTTAGCCTTGCCTTCTCAAAATGGTGTGTTTTTCATTTATAGTGATGCTTCATTGAAGGGAATTGGTTTTGTTTTGACGTAGAATGATTAGGTAATTTCTTATGCTTCAGCAAAACTAAAACCTAATTAGTTATATTATCCCACACATGATTTGAAATTGGCATCTATGGTTTTTTCTATGAAAATTTGGAGGCATGATTTATACGGAGCCAAATGTCAAATATATATTGACCACAAAAGACTAAAGTATATATTCAGTCAGAAGTAATTAAACATGAGGTAGAGAAGATGGATTTAATTGATAAAGGATTATAATTACACGATCAATTACCATCTATGAAAAGAAAAAATTGGGGGATTCCTTAAGTCGAAAAAATCATGCATCACTAACCATGTTACGTTTAGAACATGATACATTGATTAATGATTTGTTGAATTTTGGATTAGAAGTAGTTGGTGCAGTGGAAAACATATATTTTGATTTATGTTTCAGTGTTTTCATCATTATTAGAAAGAATTAATCAGGCATAGATGGAAGACCGTGAGCTCAATAAAAAAGGTATAATTGGTTAAAATGAGTATTTTTCTAGAATTTAACCTTGATAAATATTGTGTTTAAAGATATTGAAAAAAATTTATGTGTGCCTTGTGATTCCTAGTTAAAGAAATATTTGGTGTGTGAATCTCACAGTTCTCCATTTTCAGTTCATCATGGAAATACTAAGATGTATAAATACCTTCGAGAGTATTACTGGTGGGATGGAATGAAATGTGATATAACAGAATTTACTTTTAAATGTTTGATGTGTCAACAAGTTAAAGTAGAGAGCCAGTTACTAAAGTGGATTTCTGCATTTCTAGTGCAAGAGTGGAAATGGGAGAATATATCCATGGACTTCGTGGTGGGACTACCAAAGACATATCAAGGTAACAATGCGATTTGGGTCATTGTTGATTGGATGAAAAAATTCACACATTTTCTTTCTATTAAAGATACAATGTCGTTGAATCATCATTCTCGATTGTACCTTATATAGATTGTCATATTACATGGAGTTCCTCTTTCCATTGTATCTCATCAGGATCCTAGGATCACTTCTAACTTTTGGAAGGGGCTTCAGAAGTCATTGGGCATAGAATTAAATTTCAGTACAACTTTTCTTCCTCAATTATAAGGGTATTCCGATCAAATGATTCTGACCTTGGAGGATATGATTTGTGCATGTTCAATGGACTAACAGGGAAGTTTTGATTATCATCTTTATTTAGTAGAATTTTTTATAATAACAGTTTTCATTCAAGTATACTGATGACACCTTTTGAGGCATTGTATGGGAAGTGGTTTCAAACTCGAACTTTTTGGGATAAAGTTGGGCAAAGGAAGTTGATGGGACCAGAATTAGTAGAGGAAGTGGCTAAGAAATTGAAGATGATCCTATAGCACATAAGAACAGCTCAGAGCAGGCAGAAAATTTATGCAGATAACAGAAGGAAAGACTTCTCTTCCAAGGTAGGGGACCATGTTTCCTTAAAATCTCTCCTTGGAAAGGTGTCATGTATTCTGGTTAGAAAGGAAAGCTAAGCTCGTGATTTATTGGTCCTTCTGAAAACTTGTTGAAATTTATACTACATTCATACAGAGTAGGTTTTCCTCTGATTTTATATCAGGTACATAATGTTTTTCATGTTTCGAAGATGATAAAGAATGTTCCAGATTCAACTCATGTCTTGATCCCAGCAGTGGTTTAGCTGGAGGAGAATCTTTCTTAAAAAGAGAAACCAATTCATATTCTTCATGGAAGGGACAAGTATTGTGAAATAAGGTAATCCACCAGGTAAAGGTTTTGTAGATAAACCACCTGGTTGAACAAGCAACATTGGAGTCTAAAAATACTATGAGTTAAAGGTACCCACACTTGTTTAATAAGTAAATAAAATTATGAGGACGCAATTTCAAGAAGTTAGGGATAATGTTATACCCTAAGGTTTTATTAAAATAAATTTAAATTCATGAAACTTTATTTTATGTAGTTATTTATAACTATCATTTAAACCTAATTTTGTTGCTTTTATGTTTTGAATTTTGAAAAACGGTCATCTACAATTATGTTCAGTACGTTATTTGGAGTCTGATAGAACCAACTTGATTTTGGTGAATAGAAACGTACCCTTATAAAAAGTAATATGAATAGTAATATGACCCAAATTAATTGTAAAATGTATTATTATTTTACTTTTTTAAGGATGTAAGATAATAACATATTGGTTAATTTTTCAAAGTGATATAAAACTAGTTATTGAATTTAAATTGTTAATTTTTGAATTATGTATGATTTTATTTAAAAATTAAATTAATAATATTTCAAAAATTACTTTCAAAAAATTGAGTTCCTTTTTTGATTCTACACGTTGAAAAATTGTTACGGTGAATTTTGAGGATTTTTTTGAAATTGTTAAATTTTTATGATTAGTGAAATACGGTAAAATATCGTCTATTCAAATATTTAGTTAAATACGCTATTTATGATATCATAAGTGATGTAAGACCACTTGGTTTGAACTCACATTCCATTATTAATATTTTGGGTCACATTAATTAATATTATTGATAGTTTTGAGTAAAAATATTATAATAATGATTAAAATAATGTAAAATTCCTCCTCCCCTCCACTATAAATACCACCCGCGTTACTCTCTTCCTACCACACCTCTAAAGCCTTGAGAATTGTATAATTTCTACCAAATTCCCTCCCCAATATTTTTCCAACATACAAGACCTTATGGTCTCACCCAAATGCCAAAAAAGTCCTTAAGGAGGATCTCAAGGAGAAGAGGTCAAGAGGTAAACATCCTCTTTGGTTTTCTTTCCTTTATTTTATTTTAGGTTATTATTTTTAATTTCCATTGAAATATTTTGAGATATGACATTATATATCCCCCTTACTTCCCATATTATGTATCAATGATGAGATACCCCTTTTCTCTCATCAAAATATTTTATGAAATTTTAAGCGACGTCGTTAGGCTGCTAAATTTTCAAAAAGGATTTCGCAACTTTCCTTTTATTTCAAGTTCCTTTATTTTATTCTTCTTTACTCACCTCCTCTTATCCAAGAGTCATGAAATCTCCACAAATATTTTATATTCTGTATTTTCTCTTGATCATGTAAAATTCATCATCATTCTTCTTATCATCTCCCACTTATTCATGGAATAAAAACATTGTATGTGATGTGTCGAATTACCGACATTGTCGACGATGTGATTTATTTTTTATTTAATTCATTAAATTATGGTCATGAAACCATTTTTATGGTTTAAACAGGTTATAATATATCTATTTTGTCTCATACTTATTTCTGGAATTCTTTTTTACACATGGTTTTAATTTTTAAAACAAAATGAGGTCGTTATTATCAAAGAACCACAAAAATGATCTAAACAAACATCATTATTGTTTTGACTTATGAATCGTCCTCATTTACGAATTCAAAATGATAAGTGGAATAAATTATGGTTCTTGAAATATGTAAATAACTTTCCATTCCAATTCTATAGTTTCACTTCCAATCGACAAGAACATCCATCATGAACCGATCATGGAAAACATGTAAAGAAAACTCCCAAAACAATGGAAGGAACAAAATACTAATAATTAAAGTGTAAAATGATGCTATGTAATGATCATATAAGGTTTTATAAACATGAATATGTTTCTGTAAGATATTAATAATACTATTTTAACCATAATACATGAGTTTTAAACACATTTTAAGTAAAAAGAACTCGAGGTATGGGAATTCGTAACCCAATTTCCATTCATTGGGTTAACCTTATACTTTATTCATTATTGGGTAAAAATATTATTGGTGTGATGATTTTTTGTCCATATTATGTTGAAATATTTTTATTTATATTTTATACAAATATTCATTCCATTTTATTAATTCTCACCCCAACTACATTTTATGGTACTTTCTTTTTAAAATACTTTTTGAACTCTCTTTAATAAATTTCAAAAGGATTGTTTTTTATATGTATATTACATGAGTGGTTTCTTATAATTTTTAAGATACTTTATTACCATGATATGTTCTTTGGACATTATTTATGTTGGGTTGATCTCATTTTATCTCAAAATATGTTGGTTTGAGCCCATTATAACTCAATATATGTTGGTTTGAGCCCATTATAGCTCAAGATATGACGGGTGAGCCCCATTATAGCACTCCAGTGAATTAGGTACTCCGAATTGGGAAGTCAAACAAAAGGTTATTCCCTGTGTAAAGGTAAATATAAGGGGGATAGGGTAAATATTTCCCAAGGAAATTGCATGATGTTTCCATGCATATGAGTTTTTATGATTATGGGTTTTATTGGTTTTTATGTAATCACATGACTAACACATTCTTTATTTATATCCCTTACTAAGTTTTATACTCATCCCAAGTTTTAAAAAAAAATCATAGGATAAAAGGATGTGTAAGAGAAATAAGGGATTCGTGATGTTTTATATGGATTTTTTCAAATAAATCATTCTTTATGTTTTAATGTTTTATATTTTGAAAAAAAAATGCATACTAATTTTAATAGTATCCTCTATGTATGAATGTGGTATGTTATGTATGTAAATTATCCTAATTCTTCAAAACACTAAACCCAAAAATAACATCAATGTGTAATAATGTATTGTAATGTGTAAAATTCAAGATTAAGTAATGTTTTATGGATAGTTCCTTATAATAATGTGATGTTGGTGACCCTCAACGTGCACCCTAAAATAGTCATCTCACCCTGCTGTAACTCCAAAAGCTCCAAAAACTACATAGAATAAAGGGTTAAATGATATTACTCATCATGAAACAAGTGTTCAAACTTATCCCAAGATAGTGTCACCTCATCATGGGTCTAGATGAATATACTCTACCAGTACACTGCTGATCCATAAATAAGATCGTGGTCAACCGTTACCATATGATCGATTAGGATTCACACGTGCGGTATGACATAAATAACCTAGCCAATCCAATCGTTGTTTTTCTGAAGGTATGTATCACCATTAAACCTAGGAATTTTTATCCTTGAAAATGATAAAATTCACTAAGTATGCATAAATCGTCATTTTATCTTTCAAAAATAATATTCTACTCAATATACATGAAAACAAAAACATGAACTAATATAAGAAAATCAATGTGCGTCTCATTAGATGGAATCATAGATCTCTACTTTCATATAGAGAAACCCTCATAAATAGTTCCTTATAGTGAGACATTATCACTAAACCTGTTATCATCAGGAGGTTATCTCGATATCCTAGCCAGCTTTGATTGAGGAGGAAACATTAAATTTATCAAGAGGGACATGGAAATTAAAGACCCACCCTTATATGATTCTTGTACCATCTATTTCCCTATAACTGTTGTCTCATCATTCATATTCGAAAATAAGGTCATGATATTTCACCTTCATGGGTATAATATTCATTACACCATAACTAGGTTCCCTATTCCAAGAGCCAAACACAACACACCTCAACATAACCACCCTTATTTATGTATTGAATCCTCACCACACATCATCCTCCAAACAACACTTCATGGATGAAAATTATATAATATAACTCTTTCATGAAAAGACCCACTAGGCCCTACTTGAGCTTGTACTAGGATGAGAGTAACACCCCAATACCTCCTATAATAATCCTAGGGATGGAGAGTAGTTACAATTAGACAAATATCACATGATTTAAGGCCATAGACTAAAGTACATATACACATGAACACACCTTTGTACAATGGTGAAGATATAATAAAAAAATGTTTGAACCTCTAGTGTGTAATCAAATGCATGAATCAACATCTATATAGATATTAGAGTATAGTAAAAGAATTCAATTATAAATTGGGTAATAGAAATACACACCCATTAAATATAAAATATCCCAACCCAAAAAAGACTATTGAGGATGAAAAGAGATCCAACTTATGATCTAGGTAGATGGTCACCATATGTTTTCATGGTCTCTTGGAACAACTATTATTTACCTACTTCAACTCCACCAATGTCTATATCCAATTTTATATCATCTGCAAAATAAATTAAATATATAGGTAAATCCTATGTATTTGTGATAATATTCATACGCATTAATATTTCATAAATAATATAATGCAAAAATAACAACAAAATAGTTAGTGTAGGTTCTAGGAACAGCAAAAGTATTTCATCGATCATGCCAAAATTTTCTTTTTCTCATGATCAGTGATCAATTTTTTATTTAAAAATTAATAAATTAAATGATCAATGGAATTATATCGAATAATATATATAATTGATACAATGTTATAATGAAAATTTAGGAGCGTCACATTTTAGTTAAAATTAAATTATGTACTAAAAGAATTACCTTTTGAGAAATTTTTTCTTTATTAAAGGATCTGAAAAATTATCTACGTTGTACCATTATTTCATTATAGGAATCAAGGGTACATTTTTTCTATAATTGATCCACACATTTTCCACAAATATCTGAACATCATTATAGGAATCTCAGAGTGCCAGCATGGTAGATCATATCACTTGTGTCATTCACCTTTGATCACCCCCAGAATTACTTCCAAAGGATTCTATTTGATCTCTATTAACTCAAGAGTGGAAGGTGAAGGATTTTTTCCCTCCATTCATGGGATATTTCTTGGAAAAGAGATATATCTAGCGCTTCAAAAGGATTCACCATATTTTTTTGTGCACAACAAAACAAATGAATTTCCACACTTGAGAAATAATATAGTTCTATTTATATACCACTATGGTTAGAAATAAACAATTAAAAAAGTTACCTTTAAAATTTATTTAATATATATGGAACCCCATTTCTATTGTAATAATATATTTATTATTTATCATCATGCACTATACTCAATAATTAGAATTAAATATTAATTATTAAAATAAAATTCAATATATAATACTAATTACCGGACCATTAAAATTTGATCTCCATTCCTCCAAAATATTTCTTGGGTCTTGAATAATGATTGTTTATTTAATAAATAAAAATCACATCATTATTCACCAATATATCAATAAATATTATATTTAATAAATATATAATAAATATTTATTAAATATTTTCCTCGCATAACATTCTCTTGAAAAACTGGAGAAAAAATATATGTGATCAAGAAAACATAAATAATTATTAAACCATGTGTATGAATAATATTTATTCAACTTTTTAAATAATAAATAAATAATAAATTATTTAATTGATATTCTGGATACGTGTAGTGTGTGACCCTCTAGGCCTCCTTCTCATTGGTATTAGTTGAATCAACCGAAAGCACAAGGTTTGCGTCTAGAAAAATGATAAGGAACCCAAAGAAAAAGAATTAAATTATTCAATGAAATGATAAGTCATACAGACACTCACTATATAATATAATATCTTTATCATGATATCTATATTAATGAAGGTTTCATACCTGTTTCATCAACCTATGTGCTCGATGTCTCATTCTTAGAATTTTTAAAACTCAAGTATTCTTATAGAACACCGTGGACATACATATATTTAGGATATATAATTTCCATCAAACGGGCTGATATATCATATTTTGTAAATGAATAGAAGGTAAAAATAATTTCTTGTATTATTTATTAATTCAGAATTACTCATGACACACCCAACATATCCACCATCACTGTGAACATATTTCATTATGGTTTTAATAAATAAATGAAATTATACAATTTGTAAAACTCATGAATAATAATCTTAAAGTTTAAGGATCAAGAAACACATACATTAATAGAAATTCCAATGACATGAATTAATGTAGATTTTCTACTAACGAGTCTCGTTCACATAAATTCCTACACTAGATATTACCAAGATCGTAGACCATGAGAAGGTTTCTAAAATTATAATGAGTATCCACCCAAGATAACTTGTATCATTTATGTCCTTAAAATTATTTAATCACTCTATGGAACATATATTTAAGAATATTGTTGTGGAACTTCTTGGTACTCATCATAGGAGGGAACTACTATGACCTTTCAGTGGGGTAGCTTCTCTTAATACATTATCACATACTATTTTACACAGAAGAATAGTTGATATGTGATAATAAATATATTAATATTTAAAATTATGAATATAAATTACCATAAATTAAACCGAATTTGGTTCTATGTTGCCAACTTTAATAGACTTCAAATTTTTCTAGAGATAATTTCTAACAACCTTCAATCAAATCTCTCTCTCATGAAACTCTTGATTCTATTGAGATAGGCCTTTCCTCAAGGGTTCCTCCATGTTTTCTTATATGGGAACTATTTATACTTAAAATTCACCACTCTGATGAAAATCCCTCAAGAGGTGTTACTTCCGTAGTATGTGATTTGTTCATTGGTATGATTTAAGGATCTTTTACATGATCCACCACTAAATTATTATCAAAATGAATTGTGATGAGTTCTTTACTTCTAGGTACCACATTAAGATCATTGAAAAAGTTTCATATCCAAACATATTCCATTTCTACATAAAAATCTTTTCTATAGATAGACTTAGCAATAGAATCAGAAACAATTTGTTTCTTTAAAATATTCTATCGCATAGATCCTATGTTGAGACAAAAAACATATCCTAAATTTTAATTCAGATCATTCTGTTCTATTTAAAAACTAGAATCAGTAAAACCCCTAAGGACTAGCTCTGCGTCTCCTCCATACACTAGGAATATATCATTAATTCTTCTCAGATACTTAAGGATAGACTTATTAGTATACCAATTTTATTCTCCTGGATTATGTTGATATCTTCTAACCATGTTAAATGCATTGGAAACCTATATTTTATTATATAAAATCAAATACATTATTGATCATCTCATAGAAGTATGTGGGATCTTACTCGTTATCTTTTTCTTATGTTGGGTCTGAAAACACATTTTCTTATAAAGATGTATACCATGTGCTAATGTAACCAATCACATATTGGTTTTTTCAATACTAAATCTCTTTAGTGTCTTTTCAATGTATATACTTTGACGTAGTCCAACAAGCCTCTTGGATCTATCATGAATGATCTTCATCCCTAGAATATATGCCTCTACCAAATTTTTTCAAGGAGAAATAGTTGTTTAACTAGTCATAAAGAGACTATAATAATGATATGTCATTTCCAATAAGTAATATATCATAAATATATACTAATATGATAATTAATGAATTTACACTAAACCGATTGAAAACACTTCTCTCACATTCATTATTAATGAAACTAAATTCTTTTATTGCTTTATTGAATTTAATGTTCCAGGTCTTGAATTCTTTATTCCATCCATAAATGGATCTAAAACTTCTAAAAATAATTTTAGTATAACATGGATCCACAAAACCTTCTGGTGGTATCATATAGACATTTTCATGTAGTTTCTCATTAAGGAAAGTAACTTTTACATCCATCTTCGAAATTTAATATCCATATTAGGATTTTATATTAAATAGAATTCTTATGGATTTAAAAAATGAAACTGGTGAAAAGGTTTCATCATTTTCAATTACATGACACTATTTTAACTTGTTATCCCTTATAATTCAATTATAGGTATTTATATTAACATCTATGTCCAGTTTCCTCTTGAATAACCATTTTCACAATATGGGAATTTACATCAACTAGTGCATCAATGAGAACCCATATGTTTTTCTGAAACAAGGAATCCATTTCATAATTTATGTCTTCTTTCCATCATGAAAATTTTGAGCTCTTAACTACCAATTTGTATGAGATAGAATCGACTTTTTCAACCAATAATTACTCATGATATTGATTGAGTACATAATAATATCTATCTAGTAATATTTCCTCCCTTTGGCCCCTATAGAGTACATGTGTTTCAGAAACTACTTCTTCTATGGGGACCTATGGAATCTATTCCTTTACCAACTCTTGTGTATATTGAGAATAAACATCATTGAAGTCAAAAAATTTCCCACAATCCTTTTTTTGGATATTCTCCCTCTCAAGAAAAATGTATTTTAGAGATATATTTAATTTTTTATTTAATAGTATGTGTGGGTATTATCCCTTTGTTTCTATAATATACCCTATAAAGATACACTTTGTACCTATATTGTAAGTAATTTTCCTAATAAGAACTTAAAAAATTCTTTTCGACCCCATACATGTCTATGAAACAATGTGGAATTCATTACACATCATAACTCAAATGGAATGATATTTGTAGCTTTAGTTGGTACTTGGTTTAATGTGTATGGTTCATGTTGTAATTCATATCCCCAATAGGATAATAGAAGATCTGTATGAATCATTATTGAACTTACAATTTCTAACAAGACATAGTTCTTCCTTTGACTAACGCTATTCCAATATGGTTTTTATGGTGGAGTGAGTTGAGATAAAATTTCAAACTCTAATAAAAGGTTGATGAACACATGGTTAAGATATTCACCACCTAGATCAGATCGAAGCCTATTTATCTTCATTCCAAGTTCATTGTCTGATTCATTCCTGAATTCTTTTAATTTAACAAAGAATCAGAATTATACCACATCAAGTAGACATATCCATATCTACCAAAGTCATCAGTAAAAGTAATGAATTTGGAATACCCACCTCTATCTTCTATAAGAAATGGTCCATACACATCATTTTGTTCCAGTCCTAAAAGCCTTTTGGCCCATTCACTATATCCACATAATGGTGGTTGGGTTATTTTTTATTATAATCAATCATGACATCATTTACATGGTTTTATCTTAGAATAGTAAAAAATAAACATCTTTAAATAGCTTTGTCAAATGCTTCTCATTTTCCTGACTAAGATGGTGATTCCATGGATGGGTGTTATATGAGTCTTATGAACGTGATTCTTAATCTATTTAAAATTCTTGTCATCCATAAATTAAAACATAGAGACCATTATTTAAATGTTCCATACCAAAAAATATAATGTCTTTATAAAAGAAAAAACTTTTATTCCCAAACATGAAAATAAAACCATCATTATCTAGGAATGACATATAATGTGTTTTCTTAGTAATAGTTGGTACAAAAAATCCCCTAAAACCAATATCATTCTCATTGGAAATTAAAGGTGGCAATCACCAATGACTAGATTAGCCAGTCGTGCATCATTGGAAAATCAATAACCATACCATCCTTTAGAAATATTTTGGAATCTAATTGGTTTTTATATATGGTTACATATGTGATCAATAAAACCTATATTTAATACACAATATGTAGATATTTAAATATTACACTCGATAATGAATTCACCTTTAAATTACCCTTTCTTATAGGTGAATTTCTTCTTCTAGTGGACTTGCTTTCCACATGTACAACATACTACCACATTTTCATTTCCTAGACTCTATATCTTCCTCTTCTTTTAAGGATGGTGCTTGGTATATTTATACTTGTTATTAGTCTTGGGCCCCTTCACCTATTTCTACCATTTATTATTTGTGATAAGTATTGTGGGTTTTTCATGTCTCATGTACTTACCTACAAGAGGAATCAGAGTAAGATTTTATAAAAGAATTTTTACATTATTTCTCACATAATAATTAATAATAAAACGGGAGAATATCTTGGGTAGTTAAGAAAGGATTATATTTTTTCATGAATCATTCTAGAATTTAATCCTCAAGATTTATAACATTAAATATAGTTAATAAGATTGATTACATGAGGCCCAACTAGTGTATAATCTCCAATATTTATTATAAAAAATCATTGAATATCCTAAGTCTCTCTTGTATGACCTTCTATTTATAGATATCCCAAAGTTGGGACATCAAGATATACACAACCATGTCCCCATGTTTCTTTAAAATATTATCATTCATGGATGACAACATGAAAAACTGAAAAACGTTAACATTGGTCAAATGTTTCTCATAGAGAGATAACTCTTCCTCAATATCCTTATGGTTAGGGGAATCAATAAAATGTTCTCATAGCACATAAAATTTTCTTTAATGGCATAGGATAACACATAAGTGCCTTTTCTATTATAGGAATTTATTTCATATGAGAGGGTTATCTTTCACAAGTATGGATTGTAGTGATATTTTTGAAGTTATTTTCTTATTTTTTATAAAAAAAGATGAGAATAACTTTATTACATTATTTAATAAATATTATAAAAAAAATATTATATTCATTAATATCCAAATATTTTATCAAAAGCTAATAGCCTCTCCATTGGCTTCAGAATATCCTCTTTCATGGACATTCTAGTGGAAAGGATCCATATTCCCATTTTGATCCCCCAAAATTGTGTGGTCAGGAAATTTGAAGGGTTTTGAGTAGTATTTCAAAAATTCAAACTTCATTAACTCATTGTTCCTTGATCTATTAAGTGGAATCTCCAATCCTGAAATACATAAATTCAATTTCCTCAACCCTTTTACTCTTATTTAGACCAATTAATTCTTTTTAAATCAACCATTTTTGTGAGCTATGTTATTTTAACCAAAAACATCTAGTTAAAATTCCATAATAATTTAAATCACTCAACTTTGTTTGGTCAAGAACATTTCACTATGGTATGATTTTAACTAAAGTAGAGGAAGGCTATAATAACTTCATATATATAATCAATAGATTTTATATAATGTGTAAATTGTAAATTATAATATTTATTAAATTATTTTTAATATTAAGTGGGTTTATTTAAGTGATTATCCATTTCTTCGATAATATTTATGCATTAGCCAATATATTTTAGTTGTATCAGTCAGTCTTGTTAATACAGTAATTTGTGTGATCACTGTAAAACATCCATAATGACATAACCTTGAAACATGATAGAAATAAAATAATAAATTGATTTGATCATGAGATTATAATAATGGTTATTTTTTCTAGTGGATGATAAACTAACCATTGACCTAGTGTAAAAACACTTTGAACTAATCATGGTTTGTGTTTCAACTTTCCACCTATCCACCTATGTATCTCTCTTAGATTTGTTTCACTACACCTCCAAACTTCAACCACCTCCACTATATAGGGATCTCCATACATTTCATATATTATACCCACACTCAATTGAGGTGAAGGGGTTTACATAAAATAAACCATAGGTAAATGGGACCTTACATAATAAGAGGAGAAATGGCATTCTGGACAAAAATTTAACATAATAATAAATTAAAAGAAACTAATCACATACAAAGATCTGTTCTGAGCTCATGTTCATCCATATTCATGTAAATAATTATTCATTTAATAAAATTAGCATTCAATTTTTAATAATTATTTATTTAAGATAAATAGTACTCGAATCAAATAATTATATTCTTTAATTAATTCATTCATTTTTCTTAATTACTATATGAATTTTCATGAGATTTTCATTAATAATAATTTTTTTAAAAAAAAGTAATTAAACATTTTTATATATTGAAAATCATCACATGGGATTTCCAATCAACATAATTACTGCACATAATAACATGTTGATATGTTTTTCAAAATATAATTAATTAATTTTTAATACTATATATTATGGTATAAGTTCACGGCATATACAATACAGATATACAATATGTACTTTTCTCACCATCCATCCGAGGAATGCACCTAGGTAATTGGCGTGTAACTGTGCCATGGAAAATATTGGATTAAACAGTGTGCCGAGTTACAGGGTCACAACTGTAGTGGACTGTGTAAGAACATACATGGACCGTCTATGACATAAGGACTACACTCCATGTCTATAAGTTATGGGGCATGTACTCTGGATGACCATGCACCATAATGGACCAATCAACTCATGGTGTATAATTAAATGCACCACATGAAATAAATTCACACACCTTTAATTAATTCTGAATTAATTCTTAGAACATTAAACAATATTAAATGGTGCGTACCTTTAAAATATATGGTGTGGACTCTTGGGTTATCTAGCCAGATGCCTTATCACCTCTAGATGAGATCTCTAGATTTATTTTATTCATAAAATTAATTAATTTGTTAATATTTGTGAAAAAAATGAGAAATAAGTAGATGATTCAATTTGGATTTAAGAATTATAAAAATATAATTGAAAACTAGATTAAAATTTTGTAAATAAATCAAGGATATTTAAATAATTATAAATAATTATATAACCCACACATATACAAAATTTAGGTTCTAAGTACATTGCAAGAAAGTGATGGATCAGGCCCAAATTTAATTTTTTCATGATTGATGATCATTCTGATATTTAAAAAAAAGTAAATTTTGTGATCAATAGAATTTAATAAAACAATATATAAAATGGATAAAATTATGTAACCAAAATGATGGATCATCAAATATTATTTGAAATTAATTTATGAAATCAAATAATTACCATGTGAGAAATTATTACTTCATTGATGGATCTAAAAATGGATCTACATCGTACAATCATTTTGTTGTGGTAATAAATGGTATATTCCCTCTAGAATTGATCCTCATGTGTTCCACAAATCTCAGAGCATCATATTAGGAATCTTAGGGTTCTAGCATGGAATCTATTATTGCTTGCATCGTTCGCCTTTGATCTCCTTAAGAATCATTTCAAATGGATTCTCTTGGATATATATTGACTCGAGAGTGGAAGGTGGATGATGATTTCTCTCCATTATTGTGATCATTCTTTGATAAGGTATCATGCCTGGGCTTCGAGAAGATTATCTAGATTTTTTTGTTCACAACAAAACAAATGAATTGGCTCTCTAGAAAAATAATATAATTGGGTATATATACCGCTAGGGTAAGAAATAAATAATTAAAATATTTCCCTTTAATATTTTTATAATCCTTTTGGAACCCCATGTCAGTAAAAATAATATAATTATTATTTTTTGACATTACCTAACACATAAATTTAAATTAAATATTATTTATTCAAATAATATTCAATATATATCATTTATCATGGGACTATTAAACTCAATCTCCCATTCCACCATTATATTTATCAGGACTTGAATAATCCTTATTTATTATATAAATAAATATCACTATATTATTCACCAATAAATAAATAAATATTATATTTACAAAATAGAAAATTAATAATCAATAAATATTACACTCACATAATATTCTCTTAAATAACAGATGATAAAATATAGGAGATTAAGAAAACATGAATAATTTTTAAACCATATTAGGAAATAATATTTATTGAAATTTTTAAATAATAAATAAATAAAATATTATTTAACAGATATTCTTGATTAACTTAGTTTGTGACCCTCTAGCCCTCTTTCTCAGTGGCATTAGGTGAAGTAGCCTAATGTTAATGGATAGCATCTAGCAAAATTCCTAGACACCCAAAGAGAAAAAAATTAAATGATGGAATGACATAATACCTCATATAGATTATCACTATGTAATATAATTAATTTATTATGATATCCCTACTCAAGTTGGTTTCATGCTAGTTCCATTAACCTATATTATTGATATCTCTTTCATTGACTTTCTGAAATTCAAACATTCTTATAGAAAATCGTAGATATGGATTTATTTAGGTTATATCATTTATCTAAAAGGGCTTGAGATATCAAATTACATTAAATAATAGAAATGAAAAATAATTTATTTCATTATTGATTAATTAAATATTACTCATGACACACCCAATGTATTCTACCTTGCAGTAAACATATGTCTTTAAGGTTTTTTTCAATATATCAAATACATGACTTTTAATACTCATTAAAAATATTATTGAAGTATAAGGATCAACACATACATCCATATAAAAGAACATCTAATGACATATATGAATTTGGATTTCCCACTGGTGGGTCGTTTTCTCATAATATCCTACATGGGATATAACCAAAGGTGGATACCATAAAATGGTGCCTCAAAGTCCTATCCATATCATCCACATATATCATGAATAATTTGTGTTCCGAAAATTATTGCATCTTAATATAAAACATATTTTATGAATACTATCATGGATCTTCTGGGTTTTCATCATAGTGGGGAACTATTATGACCATTTAGTGAAACAACTACTCTTAGGACATTATCAAATACTATGTTATATAGAAAAAAATATTGATTTAATAATAATTTTGTTAACATTCAAAACTACGTATATAGGTTATCATAAAGTAAAAAGAAGTTGGTTATAGGGAACCAACTCCAACATTTATCTCAACCAATGAGACCTATAGTGAAAAGAAACCCTAATTAAATTGAGTAAAATATTGATCATCACAACCATCTAAAAAGATAATTCATTCTTTTTCTCTATATATTCCATCTCTAAATCCAAACACCTTGTGTAACCATACTATAATTAATATGGGGGGGCCAGCACCTCGTTAATCCTTACAAAAACTGAGGGAGTACCAAATCCTATAGAAAACCCACTCCTTTCAAGAGCATGGTGATGGCAGAGAACCAAAAATATAGGTAGAGTCCCCATAACCCTATTATGTGGCGGAGTACCAAATATACTAGTACATATCATATTGGGGACCCATAACATAGAAAACCAACCCATAAAGTGAGTACTGATCCCATAATCATTATAATGATCTTTCTTGAACCCTGTAGTCAATCCACAATCGCCATAAGAATCATCTCACTCACATCACCACATATCATATCTCAAATGTTGAATCATTGGCCATCATTATTTAAAATGATTAAATCTTCTGAAAATACACTACTCATCGTCCCAAATCAGATTCCTAAAGAAGGATATGAAATAGGTAGAACCTGATAAGGTGAGTAAATGCTAAGTCCCTAGGTGTACATAAGGTGTACTCCCATGTCCAAGCATGGTAATATCCTTCTGATCCACTCAATATGTGGAGGTCCATGTACCTGGCATGTGACCTGAAGAACATGGCATGTGGAACCACCTAGAGTCATAGTCTTCTACTCCTTTCACCTGGTAATACATTCTATGAAATGTCACATGGAGTATGGGCCAGGGCACATGGTTTGTAATATTTAACTAAACTATGAAACCTTAGGTACCATAGAGAATCATGGTACATGGAATGTGTTATTTAACTACACTGTGTGTCATTGTGTTCTTCAAAACAAGTACAAATCCATCACTCGAAACATGTCTCAAACACCGATTTCTCCCAAAATCACACCTGATATGTCTTGATATGGATAAATAATTGATCTAATACCTCCAAAAGTTCAATTCTTCACCTTCCATCAACATAAAATAAATAATTATTTTAGATCACCATCCCTGTACACCCAATATTAATGAAATTGAATGTGATCAATATTTAGATCTTGCCTCTGCTATTGCTTCTTGAATCTCCACAAACCTCGATCAATATGTTCATCTTAACATACATCAAAATTAATCTGGGTGTTCAATAATGATTTGAAACATACAAGAAATAGTCTATCCTCCACATGTAATGGTTCTAATAGTAACGAATATAATGAAAAATGGGGGGAACGCAAATAAACATAAAATTGAAAATAATTATTAACTAATACATAATCTTCCAAAAAATGAATTTTGGAAACATAAGAACGAATAATAATTCTTCGCAAATAATATTAATCCAAATAGTAATAGAACTAGGCCTTGTGAATGCGAGGAGACGATGGGATTCATAACAGAAAAACTAATCCATGCTAGAATTACAGAAATAATTTTGTATATATCAATAAATAATAATCCCTACCTCAATAGAAGATTCTTTTTTGTGAAGAAAATGTTTGTTGGATCCTTCATTGAAGAATCCACTACATTCACTTTTTATTCCATAATTCCATAGGACAATAGAATCTCAATCCTTGATCCCTTGATCATCTTCCAAATCATCCCCACAAAGAGCTCTCCCACCTGATCTCACAATTATATAGGGTTATGTGCCTCACCCTTGATAATTTCAATTGATATTCTTATATAGGGAATCCCATAGGTCGATACATTTTAAAAAGTAAAATTAATTAATTAATTTTATTCATTTTAATTTTCCCATGAAATATCATCATCCGAAAACTCGGTGCATATGAAACTTATTGTCATGATCCATCCCCTGAGGCCCATGCTGTGACTACCCCAAGCCCACCTTCTATAGGCTAGGGGCTGGAGACTAGCACCAAAGGCATAATTACCTAAAATTGGGAAGTCATTTACTTTATAACCTATAAACACACACAGCAGATATGATCACAAGTAAACTGAATAACAAAAGAGTGATGAAAAGTAAAGGGTCCAGAAATACAAGCCCATCTATAACGTACAAGGAACTGGAAAAACAGGTACAACATATTAAATGGAAAACAGTTGTTGGATTATCCTTCGGGATTCCTACCTAAATTTTAGGTATAGATATCCTCCTCATCACTCCACTTCTGTCAGTATCCTCCTGGTACCGACTCGTTTTGAGTTCCACCTCTGGGTACCATCCAGTCCTAATACTCTCAGCCACGGTCAGTGTTGTCCATCGTCTGCAACCAACACAATGAGGTGCAGGCATAGCCCATTCAGGGGTGAGTATAACAATACTCAGTAGGGACCCCAAGACCCTCAAGGTCTCTCAAAATCCAACAAGGATAACCACAATGTATGTAATCAATAGATAACCCCACTTATTTATATTCCCATATATATACCTATGTTATCAAGTAATCCAACTCAATCATGAGGAAAACAAAAAAGTTACTGACTCAACTCACACAAGTATACAACTTTTATTGAGAGATATAGATGATTATATGTAACCACTAAATCATTTATTCTATAGAACTAACATAGGATCCTAGTACAGAAATCAGAACTGTCGAACACACACTGGATCTAGGAATAACATTCAGAACTATCAAACCCACACCGGATCCAGGAACAGTCTTCAGAGCTATCGAACCCACACAGGATCAAGGAACAGTAGTCAGAGCTATCGTACCCACACAGGATCTAGGAACAGTCGTCAAAACTATCGAACCCACACAGGATCCAGGAATATTATTCAGAGCGCAGCCAGCCACAGGGTTTCCACACAAGAACTCTTGATTCTGAGAGGGTCTTCTCCTCAAGTCAAGTGACGATATTTCAACTTCCATGAAGTCCCATTAATAAGTAACCAAAAGGTACTCCACTTCATAGGGGTCTATTGACGGCGCATCAATCTGATGCCTGGTCTGTGAGTTACTAGCCTTTTAGTCCTGGGGGCCCATTTGGATTTTGCATGATCCAACATGACTGTAACTCAACAATACCCCAAACTCCGGTGGGGTATACTCAAAGGTATTGTCACACTCCAAGATTACTAACGCCGATGATGGTTTGTCAAATGAACATCTGGTTCTAAATATATTTCCAAAGAAAGTAAAGGGTCGATAGTAGGTTCGGGTCCGTTCTAACCCGGTTGGACCTACCTGACCTGACTTAGTCTGAGCCGACCCGGTTCGAGTCGACCCGGCCTGACTCGTTGGGTCCGGCCTGGTCCATTGGGATGGTCGGCCCATTGGGTTTATCCCATCCCACTGGGCCTAGCCCAACAAGCCGTGAGGGTGGTCCGGCCCGGGCTCAGAGCCAGTTCGGCCTGGAGCACCGCGAGGGCGTGGCTCGGCCCGGAGGGCACGGATGGGGCCGATTAGGCCAGGGCACCGTGAGGGGGGGTTGTGGGACAGATCGGGAGGCCAGCGTGGCCAGGGTGCTGGTTCTGCTGAGAGGTTGCCGCGGCTTGGCGGTTCGGTCAGGGTGCCTGTTCAACCGAGAGCCGGGCAGCGGCTCAGAAGGCTAGGAGGCTGGCGGGCAGCCGGGAAGCCATCATGTAGCCAAGTGTTGGTCGGGCGGTGACCAGGAAGGCCAGCAAGTAGGTCGGCAGTCTACCGGGAGGCAGCCGGATAGGCCGGTGAGCGGCTGGGCAGGCCGGTGGACGGGCGGTTGGCGGTCGGGTGGTGGTCGGGTCGGTCGGCGGGCAGGACGGCGGGAGGCCGGGTGGCGGCCCGGAGGGGACCAGGTAGGCTGGCGGCGGCCGGGTGGCCGGTGGGTAGCCGGAAGCAGGCGCAGCTTGAGCCTGCGGGTGGCCCGGTCGATGGGCGGCGCGGCCGGCGTGGCTCGGAAGCCGGTGGGCGGCGCGGTTCGTTCCGAGGCGGCGGAGCCGGTTCAGCTTGAGCGTCGTGAGGGTGGCGTGGTTCGCAGAGGCCTCGGGTAGCGCTTATGTTTCCTTTGTCATTCTGTCGCCTCCTCGCCATGCCGAAGATCATCACAAACATGAACAGTGGAGGGGTCGGGAAATGTTGGTTTGGCCCGCACCCTCCGTGTTTATGGTGGTAACATTTGGCTCATCAAGTGTGAAGAAAGATGAACTTCAAATTTTTCAACCTCGCCAACGATTCCTTTCCAAATGAAGAAGAAAATAAGGAAAGAAAAATATTACACAAATTAGCCCCCTAACTTTTCTTTGTTGTTTGAATATGAAGTCGCAGGAAGAAGATGGAGGAGATCATCGTTCGTCGCATCCACCACACACTTCCAATCACGAGCTCATATGTCAGCTCATCGATGAATTTATGGAGGGAAGTATGGTTGAAGACGTCCCACGTTGGTAGGATCCGAGGATGAAGGTCGAAGGATAATGTTGTCGGCGTTCTTCATTCTTCATTGGCGAGAGATTTTCTCTCCTCTCTCAATAATTCTCCTCTCAAAACACCCAAGTGAGAAGTTGTGCCAAATAATATATTATAATAACTATTATTTCATTGGAAATAATTCAAAAAGAAAACTAAACACTTGGTTGGAATATTAAAAATTTAAAGTGGAGGATTTGGCACCATTAATTTTGTGTGTTGGAAACATTAATGTGGAGGAAGCTCAAGAGGCTCCACCACATTAAAGAGGGGGTTGAGAGGTTTTTCTCTCCTCCCATTTAATAGGGGTCGGGTGGTCCCCACCCCTATTATTCATAATGGGAGGTTATGTGATCTCAGGTGGTCCCCACCACATTAACCTCACATGGGAGGTTGAAGCGTGGTGGTCCACACCACTGTAACCTCTCATGAGTGGTTATGGCCTGGTGGTCCCCACATCCAACCCCTACATGGAGGTTATAGTTCCAGTGGGTCCTACCTCCCAACATCCACATGGTTGTTGGTAAATTAAAAATAAAGTGTCACACGCTTTTATTTTTATGTAAATCTTTCATGTAAAACCCAGAAACTAACTTTTATTCTTGACCCACTGTCATCGAGGTGAAAGTCTCCTTAAGCTAATATCGGTGCTGCAAGTTCAACAGTGCCCTCAGTTTTCAATTCCGAGTGACGGTTTAAAAGTTATCAAAAACCTGCTCGTACGTTTACTGAACATACCCGAAAAAAACTTTAGAAATTGATCATGGGCACACCGGGCCTCGGAATCATGCGCCATCAATTTTTGCAAACTCATAAAATTCCAATGTATTAATGAAACAAATCCACAAAAATTCCTATCTTTACACTAATATCATGCATGTGGTAAACCCTGTGTTCTGAGACAAACAGTTGTATCATATTTCTCATATGCGACTCTGATTAAAGAGAAACATAATATTTTCAAAAAAAATGTGTGAGATATTTTATAAAAATAATAATAATAACATATAAATTCAAGGTCCCTGGGACACCGATAACCCCACACTCTCTCTAATTAGAAAATTATATATATATATATATCCAAAGGTTCTAAATTTGAAAACTGGATTCATTACATTTCTCTATTACACTAAATTTTCTAATTCATTTTCACTTCTTTTATCCCTCCTTTAATATCATCACCATGAAAATAGTTAACTAACTTTTTCATTTATTCAAAGTGAGGGTATGGTGTTTTTATTTGATTTTATACACTACAATTCTTATATTTATTTATTATAAAAATAATAATTAAATCGATTTGGGTATGTGGTTCCACACTTTTGTCTACTTTCAACCTCTTCTCTATATTTATCTTTATCCATTTCCATTATCACAATAATGTTTCCTACAATGGAGTATTATTATAATGATTATGTGTGGTGAATAGATCTCCTAGCCATCATTTGAGAGAGTATTATCATGCATATAGAGGTATTATTTTGCAACAGTAATATTTCAAATGGGATGGTGTTGAGTAATATTTAATGTTCTCAAAATTGAATTGAATTTTTATAATTATATTTTAAAAAATGATGATTTTCATTATTGTGAACTTGTAAGAATAATTTATATCTATTACTAACAATTTTTGTCTTCTTTTGAATTTTTCTATAATTTGTTATCACATATATATATATCATATGAATTTTATAATTACTCAATTTTTTTAATTTTTTTATTTATTAGTATATTTTAATTAATTTATTACGATAATAGAACATTAGTGTGTGTGAGTAGTCCCTTTATATGATTAAGCCATGGATTGAAATTTATTTTAATCTTTGGAAAAAAGGAAATTATTGATTTTTCATTCAAGATAAAACCCCTCCATTCATAAGTCCACCACATTAATTTAAATTATTTATCACTTAACATATACATCATAAATGATTCCTATTCCATTTTTAAAATTTTATTCAATTAGTTTCAATATATCTCAATATTCTGACCAATCACAACACACCAACCACTTTTCATAACTATATCCACAAAAAAACAAATACATATTTCATTACCACTATCTTTTATAAAACCAAAACACATCATTTAACCTCTATACATAATCACAACAAAAAAATGAAATTCATGTTTCCATATTTTTATTATATTTGAAGGTATATAAATATTATTCCATTTAAATATATATCATGTAAAAAACAAGAAAATAATAATTAATAAATAAATAAACATACATGTATAAGTTATCTTCTATATCTCATATTTCTTTCAGGTTTGTTTCAATTATTCTTCATTAATTAGAAAATTTAAATATCTTTACCTAAATAAAAACTAAATAATGATTAAAACACATCAATAATAATAAATAAAAGGGGGAATCAAAATCACCAACCTCAAATGAATTTCAAAAAATTATAACACCAAGAATAGGTGTAATTTGATGGTAAAACACCAACAATATCACATGGATAATCAAATCAACCTATGCACGTCAACTTATCATAAATCCTTTATCGAATATAGACAAAATTTCTACTAAATATAAGAAATGGATGTGTGACTAGATTATGTCCATGTGTCATAAAGGGATGGTGGGGTCCATCCCATGATCATTACAGGAGAAAATCCATACTCATTGCATGGGGAATCATAACATCATCACTCAGTGCATCCTATGATTTTCATATAGGGTAAGGAAAAATCTTAACATCTTGTTATGAGGAAATATATTTGTAGTTTAACATCATGTGACAATATTGTTTTCCATCCATTTTAAAAAATTGAATATCGAGAATTGTACTATGTAGTCTAAATTCTTGCATTGTAGAATCCATGGGCCTTACTCATTGAGATACCTAGTTCCTATAGGGATTATAGGAGTGGAGAATACAAGGTTCATGTACATGCTCATTAATGGGAGAAATGGATGGTTTCCGTTGATCATATTATTATTTGGGATAATGTATCCACTGTGAAGGTGGATTTGGAAGGTAAAAGGCATGTACAATGCTTATTTTAGGAAACATACAAAGGAGATGATATGTGAGTACCAAAGCTAAGGAATAGAATCTAAGGAGAATGCAGAAAACCATGATTTGAGAAAAGGGTTTGTATGTAATTATCCATGATTCCAGCTGTTATTACATATATTTCATAAATAAATCTATTTTGAGTATATATGGGGCCCATAGGTATTATACTTGCATGAAACTATGTTTTTTAGAAGGATACAGAAATGGGGGTCCCATAGTTTTAGGTCCTATAATCATGGAGGTGCGTAAAACTTTATAGATTCCTGAGTCATGATATCTAGCTCAATAAAGTTACATAGATTAGAAAGGGGTATTATGTTGAAATTTTGGTGTTTTTTGAACCTCATAGTTGTGAAAAGGAATGAATTCATACATGAACTATGGTTCTCATTGATTAATTTCATGGGAGGTCATATAAAACAAAATCCAAATTGATTTTGGAATTGTGTGTGGTATTTATAACATGTTCCTCACCTTTTGGATTCCATGAGAGTCTATGGTTTGATGAAGTTTTGAAAGTGAGACATAATTTTGTGTGTGGGAGTGGATCTTCATCTTCTAAAGATTTACCCCTGCAAATGATGGGGTGATTCCCTATTTTTATGAATTTAGGATTCTATATTCACTATATCGTGAAACCCCACTTTGATTGCACAACATGTGTTACACAATGTTCTTTCCATTTGTAGGAAGATGTTGGATTTGTGGATGTGGTGATTCTATCATTTAATGTCACCTTTCTCACGCATCTAGTTGTGTAACATTTTCATGATTTGTGTGTAATGATCAAATATTATATCCAACGCTTCCATTCGCCTCAAAATTGTTCCAGTTTCCATTCTCCCTCTCTATATTTGTGTTGGAACACTTCTTAAAGACTAATATGTAATTTTTAGTGCCAAAAAATCTCCCTCAACAGACCTTATAATTTGATCTAAGTCTTGGGGGATAGGGCCCAATTCTAAGAAAAACACTAAGTTGTGAATTATTTTCTCGTATTTCACGTGACTTTGTTCAATGTTGCATAACTCTATTTCATGAGTCATGAACCTTGGGATATACCTAGACTATAATTAGAGTGAGGAAACCTAGAATGGACTATATAATAACATTATCAATTAAAGACATCTATTATCATGGAAACCCAAATTTTTTCGATCCTCTAGAGCATTCATGCCTCGGAATTCACTCAACACTTCTCTAACATGACATGCGTTTAGTGACAGTTTTTATATAATCCAAAAAAAATCCTTCAAATAATAACGACTTATGAAAATTATTAAAAATTTGTTTGATATAGAATACTCTATTGAAGAAGTCCCTTGAAGTGTGAACTACCCTTTTTAATCCTCTAAAACACTAAAGATATTTTCAAAGAACCCACTAAATTTGTTTTTATTCATGTCATTGATTCTGCTGCCACTAGAAAGAATGAAATTTATGAAAAACTTGTGATTCCTTCTACAAGTATAAACCTATTGGAGAAAAATACACCAGTGAGTCTATTTATTATGTCCCAAAGGGAGTATCTACTAAGAGACTTGCTACCTATTTACAATTTCAACTATCTGGATAACATTATTATGTAAAGTAAAAAATGAAGATTCTCCATGGTACTATTTTTCAAGTCATGATGTTCTGTTCCATTGGTATGTATCTACCAATAGCCCTATGGTGATGGGTCACAATATTTCAAACCTCCAAACCCTCAGTAAAAAACCCTAACTTTTATTAGAGGACTTTCAGTGAATGATATTTTCCCATACCATTAATCTGGTATATTCTAGGATTGTATAATGGATAACCATCGAGGATGTTTTGAGGATGGTGATCTATAGTTAGGAACGAACTTCAGAGATGAGTGGGAGTGGTTGTTCTTGATATTCTATACATGTGAAGAATATGGGTATGAGATGCATGATATAGGGTTTTACATGTCAGTTTGGATGTATCAGTTCCACATCGATATTTATCCATATCACTTTCTAGTGTTATTGAGTATATGGTCACCAAATACCAATACCTTTCATATTCACCATAAATAGTTTGGGATTAGCATGTGGTATCTTTACCACATTGGTGGAATCTCTCCCATCAGATTCTATTATGATCCTTTTTTTAGGTTCCAATGAATGGGGAGATGTAGACCAGATGTTTTGTTGATGAAAATCATCCTCGACCCATTGATAAAGATTCAATGACATCACCTAGTTTTATATCAGGATATTCTATTCAAGTATAGATAGGTATCTTCCTGAACATTCCTTATGTTCGGATATTTGGACAACTAAATTAGTGTCTAGGTACTTAGTATCACATGATATTGGGGTCTTATTGGATTCTTCTTAATGAAGTCCAATATGAACAATGGGGGCACAACATGAGGGAATAACACCTAAAATCCATATATTCACCATTTCTCATAGAATTCCTAACCATGTCACTACTATGAAATAAGCCTTTAATAGCATGGAAATTTATCGATGCTATATAAAAGTGATGAAAATGGGAACCTTTATCAGTGGTAATACAAAAACAGATAAACGGTGCCGTTTATCATTGTTTTTTACCGATGATACAGGGTAACTTTTATTAGCGCTTTATTTTTAGCGTTGATAAATGGTATCCTTTATCAACGCTTTTTTTAGCATTGATAATTGTTACCCTTTATTAGTGATTTTTTATCACTCAAAATGGAATCACTAATACGAAATTTATCATCACTGATAAAGGTCTAAATAAATTAAAATATTTAAATAAAGAAATTAAAAATGAGTTTATTAAAAAAATATTAAAAACTATAATAATTAAATAATTATTGATAAAAATGAATGAATTGGTTATACTATATATAAATTAGAAATACTAATAAATTGTATATATTATATGTATAGATATATTCAGAATGAAAATTTAACAAATAAAAATTAAAAAAAAGTAAATTGGGAGAAATATTAACAATTGTATTAATTAGATAATTATTGATAATGTTAATAAATATATATAGAAATGTATATATATATATATGATTTATAAAATAAAAAAATATTTTACATTAAATTGTCATATATTTAGTGAATAATGGTTTATAATTAAAAAATTAATAATAATTAAAAATACCAACTAATTTCATAGATTAATTAATATAATTGAATATCGTTTGATTTTACAGTTTAAAAAATATCAAATGTTCTTATGTTCATTTCACATATATGCAATTAATGAATTTTTATATAGAACCCACACACATGAAACTTATCTATTTCTTCAAACTATACTTATTTTTAATTTATTCAATTTCACTCATTTTTAAAATTCATGCACTCAAGATTAAATATTCATTTATAATGGTAAAAATATATTTGTAAAAAAATTAAAAAAATAAATATTTATAAATTTATATTTACTATATTTATATATTTATATATTTATAATTATAAATGAATAATTATTATTTTTTAAAAAAAATATTTTTATAATTATAAATAAATAATTATATATATTTAAATTAATATTAAATTTATAATAAATTTATTTAAATAAATAATATATTAACAATATTTATATTTATATATGTTTATATATATTTAAATATATATATTATATATATATAATTATATAAATTTATATATAAATATAATTACATAAATATATATAATGATATAAATATTATTTTTAAAAAGAATTAATATACTTATAAATAAGAAACTATATATTAAAAAATTATAACTTGTATTAAATATTTTTAATGTAATAATATATTTTCTATATTTATATTTATATATATTCATTATATATATATTTAATCATATTTATATATTTACAGTTTTATTATCTATATTTATAATATTATAAATACTTTATCAGTGCTTAAGTAATAAGTTCTAGTAAAGATAGAGATTTAGCATCGCTAAAAAAGATACGATAAATATCTATCTTTATCATTGCTTTTTTGGAAGCCCTGAAAATTGTGTCTTGATCTATTTAAAAAATTCTATCCACTTTCAACCCCGTCATGATATTCGATGCTTTCCACGAAATCCACCCAATGTCGGTGCTCCTCCTCATTGAATTGTATCTCATATCAAGCCTCAAACAAATCCAAGGCTCTAACTACACAATGGTTGAATGAATCCAAGGCTTGAATGTAAGTCTTTATCTACTTTCTCTCGATTGTAAATCTCTCTATACGTTCTCTTGGGGATCTTAGGGTGTAAAACATAAATGTTTTTTGTTGTGGTGTGGGATGTTTTGAAACATTGAGTGTGGTTAGTTATCTATTTGGGAAAAGTTTTCACAGATATCGAATAGTTTGATACTTGGAATTTTTAGAGTGTGAAACGCCTATACTCTGAGCATTCCCATCTTAGATCCCAAGCCATTCAAGAATATCCTTCCATATCAAATGTAGTTGTGAATTAATTTATGGTATTTATGAGGTACGCTTTTATTTATGTGAAATTTTGGAGGAATCATGCTTTATTTTAGTTGGATAAACAATTTAATTAACCATAGGGTACAAGTCTCATACCATCTTACATCTTCTATATAATTTTGTATGTATGAATATCCATGATGGTGGTTGGGTAACCTATGAGACTAATTCCTATCATATTAACTTGAATAGTTATTTTTTTTAGTAGAAACATCATATGGTGAGTGAAGTTTTATAGATTTGTTAATTTTTTTACTCCACTTAGATTTATGAGTGAATTAAGGGTAGTCCACTTAGAAAATGTGACCTCATAGGAGTTATTTTGTCTCGATATAGTCCAGTGTGTATGGTATATATTTTTCAAGGGTTGGTTTGGTTTTCTCTGTTCATTGTGATATATCTTTTTCATGTGTGTTATATCTTTATGTCAAAATCTTTATAGACCTCCCTAGAATCTCAAGGATGGGTCGTTGTGTTTTATATTGCCTCTCTAGAATCATTTATATTGGTATATCTGATGTGATGACCTTTTTAGAATCCTTGGGAGGGGTAAGTGTTGTGATATGGCATCCCAAGAGTATTTATATGTTTTTAATTATTTGATATACCATTAATATTAAATTTGATAATTCTATTGGTTGTTACACTACTTGTTCCAAAAAAATAATAGACATTACAAAATTCTATATATTAGAAATTATTTTTATGTACTCATAAATTAGTTCTACATGTATTTGTTCCACCCCTAGGAATCTCTTATTACCGTCCATGTATATGAAATAACTCATAATTTATTAAAAAAATTTATCAATACATTTTTGTATATTCTAGTTGATTGAATGAGAGTTTATTATTATTATTTATTATATTTGTGTTTATTATTAATCTTTAATTACCTATATTATATTTTCATTTGTTTATGGTGATTAAGAAAGACAATATGTCTTTCAATCAATATTTATTATTGCAATTTGTTGACTAAGACTCAACCTCTATCACTTTTATAGACAATTGTCATTATAATCAATTTCATCTCCTAGATAGTTATTTCATTTTGATTCTTCATACTCATCCATCGTCTATTTTATTTTTGTTGTACTAATCTAAGATGTAGTAATACCATGGATGACTACCACGTAGATTATTTCAAGAAACAAAGTTTTATGTCCCTAAGAGATAGAGGGTTTGTGTCGAATAAAAAAATGCGATGATACATGTTAAGGAGATGATCTCATGAGCATGAAATTTTTCTATAACTTTCACCTTTGAATGAATTTATAGGATAACACTTACCATAGTGGATTAATTGTTTTATTAAACTCAATTACCTATTTTCTTCAAAGCATACTAAAATTCATTGAAACAATCGACTCTTGGGTTTCCCTTACTAGAATTGTCTATAACATTCAACTTTCATAATGAATATATTATGTGTAGTTATTTATTTATTGTAAATAATTAATATTTTATGAATACAATAGGGTGGATAAAAATATAAAATGGATTCACATTAATCATTGGACAAAATATTATGAAGATAGGGTTAAAGAGTTCATAAAGGTTGTAAGAGATCATGCATACAACCATTATCAAATCTTTTTTATATGTTCACGTTGTTTTTATTCAAGAAAAATTAATCCAAAAGACTTTGAAGAATATTTTATTTGTCACAAAATATATTAGATCTATAAATGTTGGACTAAATATGGGGAAAACTGAATGTGAACATTTATTGGGATGATATTGCAGTTGATGAATCATTTGATATGAATATCAGTGTAAACAATGATAGAGTTCTCATGGAAGAAATGATAATGGAAATTGAAGATGCCTTCATGATTGTACAACGTTGTTTAAGAATTTAAATATTTTTTCCTTGATACCATTGTATAATTATTGTAATAAATATAGAGCATTATCATCTTTATTGAAGTTATGTAATTTGAATTATGGTAACGAATGGGGTGACACAAGCTTTACATAACTACTTGGTATCCTGAATGATATTATAACATAAGAAAATGAACTACCATGTTGAAAATGTGATTCTAAAATAATGATACATTCAATGGGCCTGATCTGTAAAAAAAATACATGTCTTTTCCAATGATTACTTATAATTTCACAAGGACCATGAATCACTCAAAAAATTCCATAAGTGTGGCATGGGTCTGTATAATAAAAATGAATCATGTTCATCAAAATATGTATGGTACATTCCTGTCATTACATATTTGATAAGACTATGTGGATGTAATAAAAAAAATAATACAATTGACATGAAATTTATGTACAATAATTATTGATAGTAACCTATGTTATCTAATAGATTCTCCTTAATGGAAGAAAATTTATTACGAGTATCCTAAATTTTAAAATAATCTTGGAAACATTCTCCTTGTGTTATATATATATGGAATAAATAATTTTGGTTTATAAATTTCTTCACAGTATATGGGACTTCATGTTGGTAAATTATAACTATCCACCATGGTTATGCATGATGCACAAAAACATTATGTTTTCTCTGCTTATATATAGACCAAATAAACTCGGTAATAATATTGGTTTCTATTTGGATGCATTTATCAAAGATCTAAAATAGATTTTGGATACGATTGTTCTAATGTCTCATGATCATAAAAGGGAAGAATTCACTTTGAGGTCCATGTTGTATCAGAAGATAAATGACTTCCCCACTTATGGAAATTTTTCAGACTATTTCTTTAAAGAAATGTTGGGGTGTCCCATTTGTAAAAAATGAAAATACTCAATTCAGTTTAAACATTCCTTGAACATTATCCTTTTAATAGATCATAAATTTTTAACTCAAGGACCTAAATACAAATTATAGATGATAGTTTTCAATGGGAATATCAAACAAGGTACACCACCATCTCCAATAATGGGTGATAAACTATTTGATAAAGTAAAAGATATTGACATTGTCTTCGCTAAACCATATTCAAGAAAACTTATGAAACTAGGTATAAATAAGAGATCAATTTTCATTGAATTACCATATTGGAATATTTTTATGTTGGAAATTTTCTTGATGTCATGCATGTTGCTAAATTTTCATAGAAAAACTAAAGATTGAATCAAGGATATGTTAGAAGTGATTAAAATAGAGATAAGGGAAGAGTTGGAACTAGTGAAGGGTAAAAGGCGGTGTTATATTCTTCCAACAGCTTACACTCTATCCAGACAAGAAAAATTGTAATTTTTACAATTTTTTCAATAGTGTAAAAGTTCAGCATGGGTATACATCAAATATCAATAATGTGGTGTCAATGAATAATTTGAACTTACAAAGACTAAAATCACATGATTGTCATGTTTTGATGCAATATTTTATGTTTTTTTTCATTTTTTTTCTTCCTTAAAATGTATGGCATACATTAACTAGACTCTGGTAATTCTTTAAATCTATATGCAGTAAATTTATAGAACCAATTATGCCTCCAATTAGTAATAAGGTGATTACAATCATATTATATTAATTAGATATGTTCTTCCCACCATAATTCATTTATATAGTGGTCCATCTGATGATTTACTTGGTTATAGAGGTTTGAATTTGTGGACTTTTCCATTACATTTGGATGTACCCCACTGAATGGTATATGAACATTTTTAAGGGGTATGTCAGAATCAATGTCAGAGAGAAGGTTTTATTGTAGAATGATATACTATTAAATAAGCTATTGAATTGGATACTAATTACCAATCAGATATTGGCAACATTGATCTACCCAAGTCCCATCACATTGAATAATTTATGGAAAAGGGATTTGTGGAGGAGATGTTTTCACAATTACCTTAATAGAGTGGGAGCAATAATACCTTTATGTTTTACAAAATAGTGAATATGTTTATCCATACATTGAATCCCACAATGAAATTATTAGAAATTTGAATCCATAAAAGGCTGAAGGATGGAAATAAACTACACATAATAAAAAGTTTATAGGATAGTTCTAATATCAAATTTATAAGGATTTATCTAAAAATTTGAATTCAATTGTCAAATGACTTCAATGGCTAGCCAAGATACTGGACGAAAATGTTATATCTTACACTAGATTTGTAATCAATGGTTATAAGTTATATACAAAAAAACATGATGATTGTAGTATGATGAAAAACAATGGTGTTGTTCTTGTTACTAAAGTGATGCACATATCTATTTCCAATGATAGAAATCCAATTTATAAAAATATGTCATATTTTGGCATTATTGAACTGATATATGAGTCATATTATACAACATTTCAAGTGCTAATTTTCCATTGAAAATGGTTTGACAATATGAGTGCAATGAAAGTTGATGAAATCGGCTCTGTGAAGTTGAATTCCAATTTGGAAGGATAAAAGGACAAGTCATTCATAATGGAAGCACAATAAGTGAAAGTATTTTATGTCACAGATCTAACAAACTAGAATTGGTCAACTATCATGATGGCGACTAAAACCAATGTCGGTTCAGATGAAAGTTTGATCAAGGATGATTGTTTCATTGAAATATCAAAATCATTTCATGTCAGTCCCAATATAGACAATGTCTTTTACATTATAGGAGACCACAAAGAGGGGACTGGGATTCTCAATAGAGGAAATAAATCCATAAAACCTTTAAAAATGGAAATATATTTCAATGAATAGGTACATGTTTTTTTTAATATACTATTTTTTCCTCCTAATATTATATGTTCTCTAATGTATTAACATAATCTAAATTAAATGTTTGAATACAATTCAGGCAATTTTTTATACACATTATGATGTTACCAATCCCTTATATGAAAAAACTATAATGAAGGAAACCCTTTTAGAATATCTAAAGGTAATTTTTCAATATACTTTCTCAATTTTATTGAAAAATTATATAATGGAACATTGATTTAATTTTCATTACTCCATGCACAGTTCATTTATTTTAGAATATTTCTATCTTTATTTCATGCCTTTTTAGGAAGAGAAATGAAGATATCTCAGGTCAATCACAAAGATAATTCCGATGTTTTAATATTAAAATCATTTTCCATAGAATTAATGTATTGTTTCATATTTACGTTTAATTTATTTCCTTTTATTATTATGAACTTAATAATTTTTATTATATAGTGAATAATTTTGTTATATTTGGGGTGGTATTTCCATATTTCATGAATTTTTTCACCAAAACATCAATATAATTCTTCTACCTAAAAACTATTTCCGCCCTACAGTATTGGCATTTATCTGTTTCCTTAATGTTCCCTCCACTGCTCTATCACAGAGGTAATCTTGAAGTCTTTATAGTAAAATCATTTTCTGTATAATTAATATATTTTTTCATATTTATGTTTTATTTTTTTGTTTTTATTATTAATCGCATAGTAATTTTTTTCTTATATAGGTGGATTTTTTTTGTTTAAGGTGGGTTGGTATGTTCGTCTTTCATGCCTTTCTTCACCAAAACTTCCACAGACTTCTTCCCCCTCAAAATATTTCCACCCCTATAGTGGTGAAATTTATCACTTTACTTCAAGTTCCCTCCACTACCCAATAATAGAGGTAATCTTGATGTTTTCATATTAAAATCATACTCGATAGAATTAATGCATTATTTCATATTTAATTTTTATTTATTACTTTTTCGTATAACTCATATAATAATTTTTTTCTTATACAAGTGAATTATTTTGTTAAAGTTATAGTGGTTTGTTCAAATTTTCTCATGATTATGAGATATTATACTTCAATACATTAACTAATATAATAATAATAAGTAACTACATAAATAATTCAAACAACCGTTATGAAAAGGTGAATCCCTAATACTTTTTTAACAAATTTTGTCATCATTTTAACTAATATTTGTAAGTTAATTTCCTTATCATTTTTATCTAATACTTATTTAGTTTTTTTCATAGAGATTTTTGGAATCCATATTGGTTAGATGTTCTTATCATAAAAAAAATCTCATTTAAATATATATGTTTATAGGAATATCATGTGGTTATTGTGGTAACTTCGCGTGATTCAATGGGCACATGATCTTCCCCTACTCTCCTAGATTTTAACAATGAGAATGGTTTTCGTCTAGGAACATATACTCAATATATATTATTCAAATTTATATAATTAAAATAAATGGAAATCATTACAAAATTATATGTTATGATTTTTTTGATACTTTGGGACATTTAGGAATCAGCCACACCTCAATCCGACACACAGTGTGACCTATATGACTACAACTGATTCTTTTTATTCAAAATTGAAATTTATTTTAGTAAAGAAGAAAAATGAAATACTCAAAATAGTGAAAACATATTCATATTTTTTTGATACTTTAGGAAAATGATCTATATTTTAATGAGTATGAATCATCCAAACATTAATCTGATAAATTATGTGCCCGGTATGACTCAAAGTGTATCTTATGAGTTTAAAATTGACATTTTAGTTCAAAACATCTCACTCACTAAAAACCAATCAAAAACACTAATATTTTAATTGTAATTTATCAAAATGATTTATAAGTCATATTTGACATGTAGATATATGTTTCACACCAAACTGATGCACGATGTTATAATAATGAGTCAAAGTGTGTGTTTTCTTTTTAAAATTGTATTTTAGTAAACTATACTAGTGACATACTCAAAAAAAATAGATTTTGATTGTTTTAATACATTATTATAATGATCCATAAGTGATTTGTAACATGTAGAAATCATCTTCTCCTCAATTTGATGCACAATGTGACCAGTATGACTCCAAGTTCGTCTTTTTATTTAAAATTTACATGAATTTTAGAAAAATGAAAAAATGACCTACTCAAAACCAATAACATTCATTTCTAATGTTTTCATACATTAATAAAAAATTATAATTAATTTTTTATGTGTATGATTCAACTGCACCTCAATCTGACATACGATGTTCCCGTTGTGTCTCAAAGTGTCCACTATCAGTTTAAAATCAACATTTTAGTTCAAAAAGTGTCTCTCGTTGAAAATAAAGAAAACATGATCATATTTCATTATAATTTATTAAAACAATTAAGAAGTAATTTTTTTACATTTAGGAATTTTTTTCACAAAAAACTAATACATGATGTGATCAAAATGAGTCAATGTCTGTGTTTCTTGTTTAAAATAACATTTTACTAAAAAAGACAACTGAAATAATCAAAAACAATAAAATTCATTAATATTGTTTTTTTACATGAGAAAAATGGTCCATAAATAATTTAATACATCTACGAATCAACCACACCTCAATCTGATGCACAATGTTACTGGTATGACTCTATATGCATCTCTTTTATTTAAAATTGACATCAATTTTAGGGAAATGGAAAACTGAGCTACTCAAAATTGATAAAATGTATTAGGAATAAATTTTATACTTTTAGGAAAATATAATTATGTAATTTTTTGATTTTTAGGAATCCTCCATACCTTAATCATATACATGATGTTCCCAATATATGATCCAAAGTGACTGTTATCAGACTAAAACTGATATTTTAGTTAAAAAAGTTTCACTCACTAAAAACTGATAAAAAAGAATATATTTTATTGATAATACTTGAAAAAAATAATAATTAATCATTTTGGGTGTGTAAGAATCAGTTTCCCATCAAAATGATACATAATGTGATCAGACAGAGACAAAGTGCATGTTTTTAGTTAAAAATTACATTTTAGTAAAAAATACCAGTGAAGCACTCAAACCCAAGAAAAAACATTTAGAATGTTTTGATAATTTAGGAAAAGGATACATAAGTCATTTGATTTTTTTAGGAATTATCCAAACCTCTATCCAACACATGGTGTAACTGGTGTGACTCCAAGTGCGTCTTTTTATTTAAAATTGACATAAATTTTATTAAATAAGACAACTAACCTACTCAAAACAGAGAAAAATAATCCATATTATTTTGATAATTTAAAAAAGTCCATAAGTAATATGTGACATTTAGTAATTATCCTCACCTCAATATGATAAACTATATTCTTGAAATGACTCAAAGTGTCCGTTATTAGTTTAAAATCAACATTTTAATTAAACAAATTTCACTCACTAAAAACAAACCTAGGCGCTCGTATATTATTGAAAATTTTGGAAAATGATTCATAATTATTTTGTGATTTTTAGGGATCATTTTCATGAAAAAATGATACATGATGTGATCAAAATGACTCAAACTATGTGTTTCCAGTTTAAAATGACATTTTAGTTAAAAGACATGAAACATACTAAAAACCAAGAAAGCACATTTGGAATGTTTTGATACATTAGGAAAATGATCCATATTTCATTTGAAATGTGTAGGAATCATCCTCACCTCAATCAGATTTATGTTGTGACCTATATAAATCCAATTTAATCATTTTATTTAAAATTGACATCTACTTTAGTAAAACAGACAACTAATGTACTCAAAACCAAGAAAATACATTTGTATTGTATTGATAGTTTTTGAAAAATATTATTATGTAATTTGTGATGTGTATGAATAAGACACACCTTAATCTGATACAGTATGTTCTTAGTATCACTAAATGTGTACGTTATCAGTTTAAAATTGATATTTTAGTTCAAAAAGTGTCGCTCACTAAAAAATATTCAAATGCACTCATGCATTATCTTACACATTTTTAATTAATTTTTATAGAGATAATGTATGAATACAAACAAGAAATGGTGTGATGTTAAATAATAAACTACAATCCAATTTCATATATAGTTTTCCTGGTATGACTCGAAGTTTAGGTTAAAATTCACACTTTCTATTAATTTATTTCTTTATATTATTACTAACATTATTATTTTTTTCATATGATGGTGTGTTCTTTATCTTGATCAGGGGTGGGTTTTTCAAATATTTAATTAGTCATGGTTAGGATCAAAATAAAACATAACATTCATGTTTTTTAAGGCATGTAATAATTTTTAGTTATGTAATTGTAAATACAATGTTCAAAATGATTATAATATAGATTTTTTTCTTGTATTTGTGTTCTAAATTTTATTTCATTTAAATTATGTACTTTTACTTATTTTTTTGATTTCTGGTTGTGTTTCTAGTGCTAAGGTGTGCTATTACAACACATTTCAATGGAGCTACAGTGTGTTCTTATAGAATACTGTAGTATTCCCCTTTATTGGAACTTATGATAGAGTAGATAAATGGTTCCTTCATTAGCACTTTTAAAACTTATCGGCGCTAAATAAAATCACAGATAAATGACCAATTTATAAGGGCTTTTTAGTTTTGATAAAGTACTCCTTTATCATCACTTTTTTAGTGTTGATAAAATACAAGGGATTTTAATCTCGCTCTGGTTGTTAGTGCTTCTATAGGGTTCATAAAGACCATTTTTAGCACTTTTTAAGGACTATTTTGGAGTGTTGTATGGATATTTTCTATTAGCTATTCATGTAAGGGAGTGCGGAAGGAACCTTAGTGATGATTTTCAAGACCTGTCCACTAGATCCCGTGTCGTGACAAAGCCAAGCCTGCCTTCCATAGGCCAAGGGATGGCGAATAGCACTAAAAGATGTATTCCCCAAAAACCGAGAAGGCATTACCTTTATATGCTATAAACACACACGACCAAACACACCACAAGATATGAACACAAGTAAACTAAATATTAAAAAGAGTGTGTACAGTAAGAAAAAGGGTCCAGAATATAAGCACAACTGGAATGTACAAGAAAACTGGAAAGTACAAATAAGCTGAACAGCTCCGTTGAACACCGACCAAGGATCCTACCTGAAGGGTAGGTACTACTCTCAAATGGACGTCTCTGCAGTACGCCTTGTCTAAGGTCCACCTCCAAGTTACCTCCAATCCGGGTACCCTCATCCTTAGCTAGCGATGTTCGTTGTCTGCACCAAACACAACAAGGTGCGACCATTTCCTGTGCAGGGGTGAGTATAACGATACTCAGTAGGGACTCTGATTCCCTCAAAGGTCTCACAAAATCCACAAAGGATAAAACACAACTCATGGAATCAACTGACAACCCTAATTAGGTATATGCCCATACATATACCTAATTTATCAATTATACCCATCCCAGTAATGAGAAAACGCAGGGTCCAACTCAAAAGCCCAAAGCTCGTCTATTCCACAATGGAAGGAATACCACGAAGGTAAGTACCACAAAGGTATGCCACACATAAGAATACCACAAAAGGTATCACCACGAAGTTAAGTACCAAAAAGGTTCTCCACAAAGAATATTACCACAAAGTTGTCCCCATGAAGGTAAGTACCACAAAGGTATGCCACAAAGAAGATTACCACAAAGGTATCACCACGGAGGTAAGTACCACAAAGGTACACCACACAAAAGATTACCAAAAAGGTAAAGACTCAGCTCACACCAGGTATAAATTAGGTAGAATAGTAAAGATGATTAGATGTAACTACTAAATCATCTTACTCTATTAAGAGTCCTACCCACATAGGATCCTAAATCATCAGACCCACATAGGATCCTAAATCATCAGACCCACATAGGGTCATGGTACTTCCTCAGACCCACATTGGATCCTAGTATTATAGACCCACGTAGGATCCCAGAGTAGTCCCACGTGGATTCCTAGAGCAGATCCAAGTGAGAATATCGAACACAGACCCACATAGGATCCCAAAGCACAGACCCATATAGGATCCCTTTCTCATGTTACAGCCAACTACAGGGTTCCCGTACTAAGCTTGCTTGACTCCGGGAGGTTCCGCTCATAAATACACTAGTCGATACTCCAACTGACACTAATTCCCAAAAATAATTATCCCAATAGACCTCCACGTAAAATGGGTCTCAACGCAATAGATGGTGCATCAATCGGACGCCCGGTCCGTAAGTTATTGGCCTTTTAGTCCCAACGGCCCAGTTAGATTCATGTTCGAACCAACCCGGTCGTACCCCAAATTTAACCAAAACTCAAGTGGGGTATACCAAAAATACCATCTCAATCTAAGGTTTTCTGCGCCATAGATGGTTCGTCAAATGGACACTTGTAGCTCAAGATATGGCCAGAAGAACAAAAAGGGGTCGAAGTTGGTCAGGGTCTGGTCCGACCTGACCTGGGCTGACCCGACTTGGTTCGGGTCGTCCCAGCCTGAATCGGATCAGGACTTGGGTCAGAAACAACCCGCAGGATATGACCCGGTCCGAAGGGTCCGTCCCGGCCCACTGGGTCTAGCCCGGCCTACTGGTTTCAGTCCGCTTTGTGGCGGCCCGCGGTGTGGTAGCCCACGGCGTCCCACGGTGTAGTGGCCTGCGGTGCGGTCTACTAGGGTGGACCACTTGGCTCCTCGGCTAGCTGGATGGCCAGTCTTCCCTGCGCGGTTTGGTCACGCATCGCACCATCACCAGTGGATGGTGTCGAGTCAGTCGTGCCTCACCTGGCTGCCACGTCATAAGGCTATGGCTCTTCTCTGTCAGGCGGCACATTCGTGCGCTGCTACCCCATCCCACAGTCGGCCACCACCGGCCATCACCCTTTCTCCACCGCAGCTGACAGGCCGCGGCTCTTCTCCAGTGGTACGGTTGCACCGCCACCTTCACCGTGGCCGACCGGTGTGTCGGCCGCTAGTCTCGAGTCCCACTGTTTCTAGTCACCGACACCGGTTTCCATCCTCCTCCATCATGAATAACGCATCATACACTGCAAAGATTTGTGGAGTGGTCAAGCCATGTTCATTTGGCCTGCACCCTCCACATTAGAACAGTAGCAAGCGGCAAAATTGTTCTTGAATAAATGGGGTCAATAAGAACAGGGTAAGGGGGTACAAATCAACCACAAATCCTACCTGAATGGTTCATTGACATTAATAAGGAGGGAAGGATGGACGTCAGTTTGTTGTCATTGAAGACGTTCCTCATTGGAGTGGTCGTTCTTTGTTGGAGAGCATGTTTTCGATGGAGAGAGCGTTCTTCATTGGAGGAAGAGTTTCTCCAAGTTCTCCCTTTTTTCCAACCAATCCTCCCAAAGAAAATGAGGATCCAATATAATATAAATAATTATATCATATAATTCACGTTTGCAAATATAAATTTGGCATAAATGGAGTTAGCATAATTAAAAGTTGAAATAAATTGAATTGTGTTGGAAAAATTAATTTATAGGAATCCTAAAGTCACCGCCCTCATTAAAGAGGGAGTTCAAGAGTTTGGTGGTCCCCACCATTAAGAATAAATTTTTGGGAGTTTCCTAGCTCGGGTGGTCCCCAACACAATACATTCAAATGGGAGGTTAAAAAAATAAAAGTTGATCTTTTATTTTATTTTTATTTCCATGAAAAAAAACTAACTTTGACCCTCAACCAACTATAGTCAAGGTGAAGATATCCTTAAGCGAATACCATTGCTGTGAGTTCAATGGTATCCTCAAATTTAAATTCTGAGCATTGGTTTAAAATTTACAAAACCCCGCTTGCACATTTACTGAACGTACCCAAAAAAAAGTTCAGAAATTCATTCTGGTCACATTAGGCCTCAGAATCACGCTCCATCAATTTTCACAGACTCTTAATAATCCCATATAATTAAAAAAATTACATGGAAAATCCAGGTTTTTATAATGATAGTGACCATGGACTTAGCATCCAATTTAACCTCAGTGTCCTAGTACTAAATAGGTCGTTTTTCTAGGTAGGGTGAATCCATAGAGGGGTGATTACTCGGTGTGTATTTTTCCCTTCCCAATTTATACATGGGTGCGTCATATCTCACTATGGGGGTATGAAATCTCAAATCCCATCACCCCTCTAGACACTAGTTCTACACCATTCACTTCAAAACATCATCATGATATGGTCAACATCAATAAAGGAAGTAGGAGTGGTAGATTACATAAGAAAATATGTTATTTTCCAATATCATGTTTCCCCTACACCATCTAGTGAGATATTTGATGACATACATGGAACTGTATAGTAGAGGTTATACCAATAGAATTTTTGAGATAGGATATTGGTTTCATAGAATAGAGGAAAATTTATTTTAATTTATAATAATTGACTATCTGTTTTCATCAATTTGGATTTATTAAACATCTAATTTCATAGGCGTACATAGTGATCCATTCAAAAAGGCACCAATGCATCACACTCTAGCTCTGGGGGATGTTCTTCCCAAGGGGTTTTGGATAAATGATCATGTTTCCACCATCTATTTTTGTAATCATCCTTACATGTAATTATATGAAAAACTAGGTATAAATATATTTGGTCATGATCCTATGATAATGGTATTGAAGAGTATCTTCATTAGAAGAATCCCAAGAGAAACAAGTTAGGTGGTGGGATATAATCAAAGGAGCTCTCCAAGTGAAATGGGTACCCACACTGGGTCCGAAATTGGAACTAGGAAGACCCATGTGTATATAAAATAGTCTCCAAGTGGGGCCTCTATATCATGTAAATATATAAGTGTAGAGATCCCCAAGAAGAGACCCTATGAGAATACTAAATGATCTCGAGCCACAACAGATAATCCTGGTGAGGTTATATTGAAATTCCATGTCAATATATTAAAATTGGTAGATAATATGATCTATACCAAGATCGGAGAGATTTAGTACCTGATATAGTTTTATCACAACATGGACTGGCTATTTTTTAATCTCAAGGGGGATGGAATAAAACAAATAGTGGTCAGGATTTCCACCTTATCACCCAAGATGACAATCATGAGAGGTTTGAGTACCCCTTAGAGATAGATTCCATGGAACACTGTTATAAAAATGTTGATCCATATAATGATAGAGTGTATTCTATTCTTGGTGTTAGACTTCATGAAGCACATATTTGGTAAAATAATAGCCATGGTGGCATTGGATCATTATGTAGAGCCTGGGAGTCTAGAAAATAATAATCTTGGGATAGTACTATATAGTGAGGTGGCACCGAGAAAATATGGGAAATCACACATGAGGATGACCTTACTGACGAACACTTTCACAATTTAAGTCTAAATCCTATAGTCACAATGTCATAATTAGGCTCAAAGGATTTAAAACATTTATTTCTCAATAAATATTTGAATCATCTGGTGAGGATTAAGAATACTTCAAAGGAGATGTGGAGGATTCCTCAAAACCTAACAAGGAGGAATTCCCTAATTATTTCAGGGATAAAACAGTATGGGAGATGACTGTTGTACCCCTCTCTCTTGGATTTTAATGATCACAATCACTCTTATTTTGTTCTAACTTGTTTTCAAGTGTTTTTGTTGATAGGAAAAAGGTTGCCAAGGAGTTGGGCCAAGAAGGACTGAAAGTAGACTCTCTGAGTCTACCGGCCAACCGGTGGATTCCCACCGGCCAGCCGGTGGTCTCTGGCAGTAGTAATGGTTTCTGTCCAGAGCCACCGGTCAGCCGGTGTGAGCTCCCCAGCCAGCCAGTATTGTCACCAGCCAGCCGGTGGATGACCACCGGCCAGCCGGTAGAACCTGGGCAGAGAGCTTTCTCTCTGTCTGGAGCACCGGCCAGCCGGTGGCTCAGGACCTGCCAGTCGGTGGACCACCGACCAGCTGGTGAGACACCACCGGCCATTCAGTGTGCCTAGTCAAACTAGCCGTTGGGCTTTGACCAGACTTGTACTTTTGACTCCCAACGGCTCCGAAGGCCTCTCCAACGGCTCCGAAGACCCCCAACGGCCATTTGGGTGTTCCTCTCCTATAAATAGAGGACTAGGAAGCCCCGGAAACATACGGTAGCCCACAGGAACATTTTTAGATCATTTGGCGAACCTCCGGCGCATTCCTTCAAGGATCCCCATTTTCTCCAACTCACTTCCACAACCAAGGAGCACCATCATAGAAGCTTGGGAGCGATCTTCATCATCACCAATCAATCCATTGGCTCCCAAGACTTCTCCTCTTTATGGTTTTTATTGCATTATCATTTTGAGCATTATTTTGAGTTTGTGCATAAAAACCTTTCTTTCTATCATCCTCCCTTTTCTTGGGTTTTCACACCACCTTCAAGGTGTGAAGAGGTTAGTCAAGTCTTCGCTGTAAAAGACTTGAGTCATAGGTGAGCTAGCCTTCACTTGTAAGAAGGATAGTGGGTTTCTTGCTACAACCAATAAAAAGCAAGCTGTAATAGGTTTCTAGGCTGCCTTAAAGTCTAGTGGGTTTCTTGCTACAACCATTAAAAAGCAAGCTGTCGTATAAATCTCTCAACGGTTGAGTTGGGAGCGGAGACGTAGGCTTGGGATTTAGGCCGAACTCCGTTATCAATTTTGTGTCTTGCCACTTTTATTTCTGCTGCGCTTTAACTTTCTTAAATTGTTAAACTTTTTTGAAAAGGCAATTCACCCCCCCCCCCTCTTGCCATGACTCTCCGACCCAACAATTGGTATCAGAGCTAGTGTTTGTGTAATACCTTAACTGGTTTCAAATTCAAGATCCATTGTGATGGCTTCATCTTCTTTTTCCCCTGAAGGTTATTCATTGGGTCGTTCTGATTTTTTTGATGGAACTGACTATACCTATTGGAAAACCCGCATGTCTAATTTTCTTAGAAGTATAGGTTATCCTATTTATAGAATTGTCATGCATGGTTACTCTCTCTCTTCTCCCGATGAATCCAAATGGACTCAAGCCGATATTAAAAATTTCGAGCTTGATGGCAAAGCCATGAATGCTCTTCATTAGGGCCTTGATCGTAATGAATTCAATCGATTTTCCACATGCACTTCATCTCATGAAATCTGGAAACTTTTGGAGGTTACCCATGAGGGGACCAACAAAGTTAAGGATACTCGATTGGATATGTACCGTCAAGATTTTGAGTCTTTTACCATGCATCCATCTGAAAATATTACTGATATGTTTACTCGCTTTACTGATGTTTGTAATGGGAGAAAGTCTCTTGGAGATGATGTTTCTGCAGAGATGATGGTCAAGAAGATCCTTTGGATCTTACCAAGTTCATGGGCACCGAAAGTCACGACAATTCAAGAAGCGAAGAATTTAAAAGAAATGCTGGTCGAAGAGCTCATCGGATCCCTCATGACCTACGAGATCACCATGAGAAGGCAAGCTGAAAAGGAAGGCGAACTCATCAAAACTCCAAAGAACATCGCCTTCAAAGTTCAAAAAGAAGAAAGCTCCTCCTCCTCATCTTCTTCCTCTTCAAGCGGCGATTCAGAAATCGAGAACCTTGCCCGCAAGATGCACAAATTCATGAAGAAGAACAAAAAGAAGAAATCTCGCAAGGCTCGAAAGGAAGAACTCGACGAAAAATCTGAGCCCGAGGTAATATGCTATGGGTGTGGCAAGAAAGGCCATTATAAGCCCGATTGCCCACTCCACAAGACAAGGGACAAGCAAAAGGAAAATAAAAAGGCACTAAAGGCCACTTGGAGTGATAGCTCCTCATCCTCCTCCTCAAAAGACAACGGTAAAAAATGTCTAATGGCATTTCATGAGGTAACCTCTTCCGACTCCTCTTCCTCTTGTTCTTCCAATTCATCCAATCATTTATCTTACGACGATCTCCAACATGCGGGAGATCAATTGGACGAAGGTTTTCATGAACTTTCTTCCAAATTTATTGCTTTAAAAAAGAAATTCAAAATTCTTTCTTCTAAAAAGGATCAACTTCTCAAAGAGAAGGAAGACTTGTCCCTCAAGATCCAAAACCTTCCCGATGTTGATTCTATGGAATCAACAATCAAGGATTTAAGGGAATCCCTAGCTAAGTTCACCGAAGGTGAACATAACCTTTCGAAGCTCCTTGGTTTCCAATGAATATCTAGAACCACCCAAGGGCTTGGCTATTCCAAGCAAGCTTCCTCTTCCCATGCTCCTACTATTTTTGTAAGGGCGAGCTCCCAATATAAATTTTGCAACTATTGCAAAAAGATCGTGCATTTAATTTATGAGTGCGACTGCAAAAATGCCCGGAATGGAATGCCCAAAACCATTTCTTTTAATGATGAATTTCATAAGAGAAGACTCGCCACAAGACAAGTTTGGATTGAAAAATCCTTTTTAGCGAGTCTCTCCGGACCAAAAATTGTCTCGGTTCTAAAATCCTCTCCCCGGTGATTTGTTGTTTTTATTTAGGGGGAGTTAGGATCGTTTAAGCCTTTTTGCGTTTTTCTTTCAAAACTTTCAATTCAAAACATTCAATTCAAAACTTTCAATTTAAAACTTTCAATTCAAATTTCAAAAAATTTCAATTTGTTTAAAATATCTATCTTGTTTTTCAATCCTTTCCTTCAATCAAATTTTATGCCCCGTGCTATTTTTATAATCACAAAGGGGGTGATTTCCTTGGATGATTGGGGGAGAAATATTTCTCTCATACTTTGCATTACATTTCAATTTATCCTTTAAAGCATGCCTTTCATTTCAGTCTTTTACATTGCTTGTTTTGGTGATTGTGATCATCAAAATAGGGGGAGATTGTTGTACCCCTCTCTCTTGGATTTTAATGATCACAATCACTCTTATTTTGTTCTAACTTGTTTTCAAGTGTTTTTGTTGATAGGCAAAAGGTTTCCAAGGAGTTGGGCCAAGAAGGACTGAAAGTAGACTCTCTGAGTCTACCGTCCAACCGGTGGTCTCTGGCAGTAGCAATGGTTTCTGTCCAGAGCCACCGGTCAGCCGGTGTGAGCTCCCCGGCCAGCCGGTATTGTCACCAGCCAGTCGGTGGATGTCCACCGGCCAGCCGGTAGAACCTGGGCAGAGAGCATGCTCTCTGTCTGGAGCACCGGCCAGCCGGTGGCTCAGGACCTGCCAACTGGTGGACCACCGGCCAGCTGGTGAGACACCACCGGCCAGCCGGTGGCTCAGGACCAGCCAACCGGTGGACCACCGGCCAGCTGGTGAGACACCACCGGCCAGCCGGTGTGCCCAGTCAAACAAGCCGTTGGGCTTTGACCAGACTTGTACATCTGACTCCCAACGGCTCCGAAGGCCTCTCCAACAGCTCCGAAGACCCCCAACGGCCATTTGGGTGTTCCTATCCTATAAATAGAGGACTAGGAAGCCCCGGAAACATACGGTAGCCCACAGGATCATTTTTCGATCATTTGGCGAACCTCCGGCACATTCCTTCAAGGATCCCCATTTGCTCCAACTCACTTCCACAACCAAGGAGCACCACCATAGAAGCTTGGGAGAAATCTTCATCATCACCAATCAATCCATTGGCGCCCAAGACTTCTCCTCTTTATAGTTTTTATTGCTTTATCATTTTGAGCATTATTTTGAGTTTGTGCATACAAACCTTTCTTTCTATCATCCTCCCTTTTCTTGGGTTTTCACACCACCTTCAAGGTGTGAAGAGGTTAGTCAAGTCTTCCCTATAAAAGACTTGAGTCATAGGTGAGCTAGCCTTCACCAGTAAGAAGGCTAGTGGGTTTCTTGCTACAACCAATAAAAAGCAAGCTGTAATAGGTTTCTAGGATACCTTAAAGTCTAGTGGGTTTCTTGCTACAACCATTAAAAAGCAAGCTGTCGTATAAATATCTCAACGGTTGAGTTGGGAGCAGAGACGTAGGCTTGGGATTTAGGCCGAACTCCGTTATCAATTTTGTGTCTTGCCTATTTTATTTCCGCTGCGCTTTAACATTCTTAAATTGTTAAACTTTTTTGAAAAGGCAATTCACCCCCCCCCTCTTGCCATCACTCTCCGACCCAACAATAACATGGTAAACATGGTATGAAACTACCAGTTCCGCCCTCCCCTTCCCATCTATTTATGGGGGAACATTTTCTCACATTATAGATATGGCTTCAACTACCAAAGAGGAAGCATTTTCAATGTTTTTAATCTTATAAAACTCCGTATAGTCTAGAGGTAAATTTATTCACATTTTTTTTATTTTCCTCCATCTATGAATGCATGTTTATTATTATCCCTTTACTTATTTGATTTATTTTAAAAATGCATGTTCTCTCGATCTCCAATTATCTATCGGGGGTTGATGGTGTCCCATATTTCATAGTGAGGCCTCCAAGGATAGAACTAACATTTGAAATGTCAGGAACTGTTATATAATCCAAGGCAGCAACTATTTAGGATATGGTGTATGAAGTGATGACAAAAACTATTATCATCAGATCTTCCTCATTGAGTAAGTCATCCCTTTTTTTTGTTTTTTTACTTCTCCACCATTCCATGTTGAAATAACCTCTAATTAATATTAAAATTCACTAAGGATATATCCCCTAAAAGATCAAGAATGTAAGAGATTCGTAGGGCTCTATTCCCTATCCTAATTTTTGGAGTGGTGGACCTAGCTTCTGAAATATCCACCACCAGTTTTGGAGAAAATTATTCTACATTGGTCAAGGGTTTGAGCTCTCAAATACTATTTTTTTAAGAAAATATGATTGAGGTTATGGTAGATTCCTTGAATGTGGATAGGGTGGAGGTGTCGGATGATGTCAAGGTGTCATATGAGTCATGAACAACCGTTCACATGGCTTCGACCACCTCATAAAAAAACACCAAAGCAGTATCATATCACCAAGGTTCTCATAGATTACCCTGAATACCAGCCTAATCCATCTGATGAACGTGATCATTTCAAGTTGTAAATTTCTAATGAGAATCCAGTAAACCAATGTAGGGCATGGAGGAGCATCTAAAACATTATCACCCATAACTTATAGGTAGCTTTATTGGTCATAATTTTATCCCATCTCTATTGGATGGGGAATCTATGGATTTTATGAGTAAACTAACTATCCCTCTACACATATTTCCAAAACTTATTAGCTAATAAGGTGAAAAAAAAGTGTTAAAAGATTGACAACTACCACTATCATTGTGAAATGTTTATCTTTTTTGGAGGATAAATCATTTTAGAATTTATTCTTAATCACCAACATGGAATAATAAATCATCCAACTGAGTTCACAGCTAGAAGTGGCCAAAGTTGAGGTGGAATAGATATCATCCTTTGTGGAATAATTAAATTACAATTATGGAAAGGTGAAAATATGTATAAATTAAGTTCTAGATGAGGTGTGGGAAGAGATAGTGGGACTATATGAGAGGTATAAGGTTCTTGAGGCAGCCTAAAATTGGGTGGCTAAGATAGAGTTAATTGTTACCTAGTCCAAGCCATAGGAGATCCACCCATATATTTTTTGTGTAATAAGACATAGGATAAAATTTAAGGATGAACCTTCATATTTTTGTTAAGAAATTAAATATATCTCTTATTCTAATTCCCTATGTTTGAAATTTAACATCAATTTTATTAAAAAGACATACAACTATAAATATCTAATCCCAGGTGAACCATGCTTAGTGTGAGAAACAAGAGATGAATATAAGATCACTCATTCAGCTGAGAGTTATCAATAATTTTGATGTGCCTAGATCAGAATATTTTGTAATTCACAGTTGAATATATATAAAGATGAGGAAACCAGGTTGGAGTGGTTTCATGAGTTTGATTTCCCTATCAATGTCTAAGGTTCACAGCATAATAACATAAAGGGTGTTAGAATTTCACATGATCAAATGGAAAGTAGAGGGAATTAATTTGTAACCTCAAGAGAGTGTACCAATAGATGAATGAGGTAGGTGTTATGAGGATAACTGTTGACCATTTTTATCTCACATGTCTCATAAAACAACTGCTGAAGATATATCGTTTATGTCATGTTCCCTATATTGTATGTGGGTCTATTTTACCTGAATTACATCATTGGTGAGACGTGTGTTCATATAAAAGGATAGTTCCTCTAGTGAAAGTTCCCTGGATTGGAGGAATGTCTATTTTGGGTATAAAATATAACTGTATGGTGGTCCGTTCTGAAGTAAAATATGGACGGTTATCCAAATAAAATAGCAACACAATGTGTTTTGATGGATGGAAAGGGTACTCAAGAAAAGTAAAATCACTCTTATGGAATTTTCATCATGTATGGAGTGTATCGCCAAGTCCTAGAAAATATTTTTAAATTGCATTGTCTAGTGGGGAAACACATATTCTAATTGGATTAGAAATGGTGGAATAAAATTAAACTATTTCCCAAAGAGGGGAATAATAACCTCTATGAATACTTATTTCAAGGTATAATAACATTGAAAAAAATTTGGGATGATGGTTTAATGTCACATATCATAGACCATGGGTTGTTGCTTTTAAGGTCAGTCAACCATGAATAGTGGGGTATTTCATTTTAATATCATGTAACATGGCCCGTGTGTTGTGTGTTTTATGGTTATTCATCTAATACCATGGGTTATTATTTTTATGCTCTTCCATCTAGGACCATAGGATGTTCCTTTTAATCTCATGTTTCTAATACCATGAATTTTACATTTTAAGTCCATGTGTCTAGGTTAATGGGTTGTACCTTTTAAGGTCCTATATCTAGGACCATGGGTTGTGACTTTTAAGGTCATAAACAGAAGAACATGGGTTTTTATTTTATGATTATGTATCCAAGACCATGTTACCTACCTTTTAATTTCATGAATCAAACATCATAGGTTCTTTTAGTTTAGTTCATGCATCTAGGGCCAATGGGGGCATTGTAGTATATTTTTGAGAATCTAGAACTATGGGGCTTTAGAGTTTAAGTACAAACTTATTAAACCGTGGGGTGTACTTTTTAAGGTCATGAATACAGGTTCATTGTTCTCATTTAAATTTTGTAATACTAGGACCATGGGGTTCTGTAGTTTATGATCTTAAAACTTGGACAATGGGATGTTTATAAAAATGACTATAGAAAACAACCACAAATGAATGGAACAACCCATGAGGTTAATACACTAGAATACATAAAATCATGAATATGTGGGGTATATAGCTTAAGTTCAGGATTCTTATAACATATAATCCTATAGAATGGTTCATTTCATATATGTTAGAAAGGGAAACATTTTTGTGGAAAGGGGGTACTGAGAGGAATTTGGGATAATCCTTCTCACCAGAGCATAATCAGGTGTATCTATTGTATGGATTTGGATCATGGGAGGAGAAAAGGTAATAATCCAAGATTCCATATTATAATGTTCACAACCAATGTTTTTGAAGATTCATTGAATTCTTAGATGGAAAAATATCAATGTTTTGTGGTTCGGTCCTTGATAAGTTATATGAATGTAGCGAAGAATCCCATAAAGTGTGAATAAAGACATGTTTGGTTCTAGTAGGCGATGTGATAAGATACTTGTACCATATAAGGGATTTCCTCTTGGGTGTGGATTGAAGTATCATATAGTTTTAGATTATCTTATTAGGATAAAACAATGTAGATTAACATCATAAAATAATGATGTTTATCATATAGTTTAACGTTATATGGTGAGGATGAAAATGGGGGCGTCATAATAGGTTTGGATGGTGAATTGATCAAAAATCCCCAATCCCATGTGGGCTATACTCAAAGTATGAAACAAGGTGCCACTAAAGGTTACTCAAAATATAAAATAGTGAATAGGAATAATGGGTAGGGTTAGAATGATACGTTGAACATAAATATGACCCTTGGAGAAGGTAAGAATAGTAAGGCATGATACTATAAGACTAATTCAATCTACCAGTATACAAAAAGGTATAAAAAGTAAATAATGAGGGTTTTGAGAATCTTCCATAAGAAGTAGGGGAGATAAAAAAGGAAAATTTTTTATTTTATAAACAAAATATAAATGGATGTGATGAGTAGGATAAGGATGATTGTTGTCTATTTTTAACACCTATATTCCACTAAAACAACATTTATAGTGGTAGGGACAACTATCAGATTGAATGTTAGAAATTTTATGAATATAGTAATCATCACGTGTTTCAAAAATACCTCTAATTCATGTTACTTTTATGATAGGTGAGCCTATTTTTTCCATCCATCATCACTATATGGTATCCGATTTTTATGTGGAGATATTTTCAGGGAAACTCAAACTCTGAGAAAAAACGGTGTAGATAATGGAAAATCAATGAGATATTTGGGTAATTTTTGGTTATGTTTTATTGTATTAATCATACTGAATGGGTTAAATATTTTTATAGGGAACTAACAATATAAGATAAATAGTAAATAATCTAAAATTCATTGGGGAAAATAAACCATCCACCAAAGATGTTGAGTTTAATGCCTTCTTTTTTGAACCAACTGTGTGGATAATTTATATAGCACTGGGCTAATATAAGAACTGACTTGATTTTGGGAACACGATTTCAATACATATAACCATGTGGTGGGGAAGTTATACATTTTAGGTTTATGGCATAAATACAGTAGTGGAGATATAGTTTATGGTCACAAATATTGGACTACATCAATCAAGATGCCACACTACCCAAATTTATAGAAAGGTGCTATAGATCTATCATTAGATCATCAGGAATTGAAGTAAAGTGGATGTGATGATAAATGTGTGGTCGGGCATCATATATGAAATATTAATATCACTACATATCACATTTAGTGGTAATTAATACACATGTAGTTCTAAATGGTTATGTAGAATATGATTATTTATAAAAAGGGTCATAGAACTTCTATTCATATCTAATTCACAAAAATAATGGGAGCCTAAAGATGATAGGTGGTCCAATGAATATAAGGGTAATCTCATCACTATGAGAAATAAAGATATGGGAAAATAGATCATGGTTATTTCTTGTAATGGGTAATATTAAAATCACTAAATATCTTTTGGGATAGTAATCAAGCTATGCATTGTTCTAAAAGGATGAGTGACAAGAGCCCATCACCACAAAGGGGGTAATTAGATAAGGTGAGGATACTGAGTATATTGTTGTTTAATTTCATTTGGTAAGGACTCTGATGAATATTTTAACATCTTTAGTTGAAAATAAAAAAATGGTGGGCTATCTTTCATAGAATAAAAGGTAATATCCATCACCGCACAAACATCCTCAGGGGGGAATGAAATATGTTTAAGGACATAATGCATTGACCACGGTGGTACTAGTATAAGGTCATGTATAATAGAAAAATAAATTAATTTTATCTATTAAATGTGATGAGAAAATTTAATCCTAGTAGAAAATAAAAAAAATAGGAGTTATACAGGGGCCGTTGAGATGATATGTACATGGTTTAGGCTCATGGTGCTTAACCTAAAGGCTATTGTCAGGAAGTTTGTGTGGAAAAAAGTTGTTACAAACCCAATGTGAATGGAGGGGAAAAGAGTCTTTATGCAACACAAGCATCCTTAGGGTGGATCAAACACTGATTAGGGTCATGATGTGTAGACCTAGAGTGCTTCCAATTTAAGTTCATAGAATGTGGAATACGTAAAGGGACAATGGGGTTGTTATTGGAATAAGTAATATCACGGTAGGGGGTTTATGCATTTTAGGGCCATGATGTGTGGACCAAGGGGTCATGTACAACTTAAATTCATTATTTCATGACTATAAGGGGATATCTATATGGAAATATGAGGTGATTCAATTGTGTGGGGGGACAGTCTTCCCAAACATATAATACCATGTGGTTCATAATCCATGTGGGAAAAAATAAGCTAATGACGCCTACTCATTCCCCTTAGGGGTGAATGATCGGTGGAAATATATTGGGTTTGGAATGATAATCCGTCTACTATAGTTTCCCAATAAAAGGGAGGTCATTTATGGGAATACCTCGTATGATCGATTTTATTTTTAAATGTGAAAAAGTATATCAGGTAGGTAATGTTGAGGGTGTTGTATTACATTATAAAAAAGTAAATTATTGGAGTAAATCATGAATTCAAACATCTGAATCACATAGGGGAGTGAAAACATATTAGGGATGGGCACTAGACAATTTCGATTGTGTGGGTCCCACTATTATACCATTGATAATGGGGAAAGGAAAAATTAGATCAAGAGTTGACCATTTTTGGTATATAGGAACTATCACTTATCACCAAAGTCTTCAAGAGAATGTACCAAAAATGGTAGGTGATGTTATTTTGGCCATGTTTCATCATTTTATAGGATCCTATTCATACATGGAGTACAATGAGGGTCCAAATCAATTGAGACCCAAACTGAGAGGGTGAAAAATGATGTTTGGGTTGAGTTCAACACTTTGAGTGTAACACAACATGTTCTTAGGCGTAAGGATGAGATGTATCAACAATGATGAAAGATAAAATCAACTCCAAAGAGAATAATCTATGTGTCATGTGAGGACATGGATCCCAACATGTGGATATTTTTCACTTATATAGGGTGGCAATGATGAGATACTAATTATTATGGTGGTGGTGTCAAGGCATGGGATAGGTGGTTCGAGTGTCCCTAAATATCCTATGAATTGAAAATAATGCAACATATAGTTTCAAAAGGGTTGGTACAGTAAGTGGCTAGTAAAAAGAATGAAGGTAATATCCTCTCAGGTGAGGATGATGAGATAATTATGTAGTTTAAGACATCATACAAAAGGATGTTATATATGAATTTTAGAGTCATGTAGCTAGGAATAATTTTTTACAATTTATTATCATGTAACTGGGAAATTTATCACACGGTTTAACTCCATACAGTGAGGAAAATAGGTGGTTTTCTTGAGATTAAATTCATATATCTTTGATCAAAGTGGGGGGTTGAGATAATTTGTATATTAAGAAAGGTAAGGAAATCCTTACATGAATGGAGTGATAACAGACCTAGTTCCACAAATATATACTCTATAAGGGTATACACATAGTTTAAGGTCATAATGATTATATGATTGAGTTTTTAATAGTTTATGGAAACATAGCATGGACTGTAAGGGTTGGATGGTCTAGAAAGCTAGAGAAAAGAAACATATTTCTGAATGAAGGGTTGGGGGATCCATTATGCATTTATCTAGGTTAGTTTATGCTATAAAAGAGGAGTTCCGCACATTTTATCATTATGATGTATAGACCAAAACCACATAGTTTAACATTGTGAAACAATTATATGGGGTATATTGTTTATATTTTATGGTTTTATAGCTCCATCCATGGATTTATATAGCTCATACTACATATATAGTAAGCAAAAACATGATGTGAATTTAAAATAATATTATTGTATAGAGGATTTTATAAGGGTGAAAAAAGTTAAAAAAACTGCTCTAAATTTTTTATATACCAAAGGGCCCAGTGAGAATAACCAATATTTTACTAGTGTTTAACAGTGATCCCTACTAGATTTTCATATTTTCTATTTATGCTCTAAATTTTTACAATTTCGTTAGGGGTCTTTACTATTGAAGGCCTAACTCTTACATAGGTCACCCTTTGAGGTTTTTTGAAATAAGAATCCTCTTCATCACTTTCCAATGGTAGTTTATGGGGATTTTATTTGAACCTTTAGAGATAGGTTTTTAGGTCACACAACTTTGACCAATGAAGGTGATTCAAGTTTAAGGTCATGGGTCTTGGACTAGCTCATAGATTTTAAGGTCATGATTCTTTGAACAAGAAGTTCAAAACTTTTAAGGTCATACAACCAGAAAAAAAAATATAGTGATTGAATTAACATTATATAAAATTAAACCCAACCCTAATGTGAGATAAGGGATAAGTAATATCAGTTCCACACAAAAATTAATTGGGATGGGATGCACATAGTTTATGTTCATGATGCATAGATGAAGAGTTTTCATCAATTTAAGTTAATAATACATGGACATATAGTGGTCAATGTGAGCCCATGTTTCACAAAAAATAGAACCAATTTGATGTGAATTGATGGAAAAACATTTGTGTTAGAGATAAATATTCTCATAATGGAGAGGACACATTTTAAAGACATTAGGATTAGACAGAGAAGGGTGTTATTCTTAGGAGAATTTGTATGCCTCAGTCAGTTTGGGGGAAACCCACTAAGACTCCTAAGACCATGTGATTCATGATTAGTTTAGTAAAAAAAGAGGAGGAAGACTCCCTTATGTCACATGAGAGTTTACAATAGGGGGGAATGGAATCTAGTTCAAGAATTACCTCACATAACTGATTTCTCCAGTCAATATGTCTGCATAAAAGAGAAAATTATGCCTAAAACTTTGAAATTTTATAATTATAGTATGGGTTTCAAGGAAATAGAAAATATCCTCTAGGATCATAATATATAGGGGTACAAATGAGTAGAGGGTCATTGCTGACCATTTTTAGAATATAGGTTCCAACACCACATCATCAAGGATGGAGAGAAAAAAAATTGAATCAAACATTAACTATTTTTGGAATACAAGAACCATCATTTTTCAACAGATTTATTCCATGGTTTGTTCTATTAATAGAAAGTGATCCTATTTTCGACATCCTCCATCACTACATGAAAACCCAATTGGAAATGGAGGGATTTAGTGAATCAAATAAATCATGGAAGATGTGTAAATGTGTATTAAAGGGGTGTTTGGGTAGATTTAAATGATCTGAGTGGTACGAATTCATGAATTTTATCACATTGATGGGGAATATCAATTAGAATTATTTTAACCTATCATCACAGGGAAACCAAAAGGAAAAAATTGATGGGATGAGGTTAAAATATCCAAGAATCTATATGTAATCCATGAAATGGAAATCATAATTTATATATTTGTTAAAGGCAGAATAGTATGAGAACACATCACATGGGAGTGGAGATATATGATACTAACACAAACAACGAAATTTCCCTCTATGATAAGGGTCAAAGCTAGGTTATGTGGAATTCGTACATAAAGATGTTATTTATGTGGATTAAAGTCATCTGGATCAAACAACTATCATATTATTTAATATTATGTAAAAATAATTTTGAACATGATTTTTAATGTCATGGAGTGAGGATGAGGACCATGAAACATAACATATTATAGCAAGGATGTTGGGAACACAGTTTAAAATCGTACAGTGAGGATTAGAACTGCAATTTTCGATATATTTTGAGTATATTGGACACACAGTTTTAGTTATTGGGGTAAAGACAATATGTATTACATTTTAAAATAATGTGACCAATATGTTATGAACTGGTTTCAAACTATACAATTTTCTTTTCAAAGAACATTTTTTTGTGGGAGGTATGATGCATCATAATCGTGTGAGTGAAATTATCAACTAATCCTCCTGAGCCCACTTAAGTCAGACTACATGTATGAAACAAGGGGAATTGTATTTTTTCTTATTCATTGAGAGAGAGTGGTAGAAATTGATAGGGTGGAAACTAAAGGATTCATTAGTCACTAAGGAACACTCATGGATGTTTGGAACTGGTTGGGTTTGATCCATGAGATGATTCACCCAACCTACATGTTGGAATTCATAAAAGGAATAAACTTAGGGTATTATAATTTTACATGAGAACATGGAAGTTAAAGAAGCATAATTTACCACATGGAGTATGAGTAAAGAAATTATTTGGTAGATGGGATAGGTATAACTATTGACCAAGATTGAAATATTGGTTCCACTACTATAAAGTCGGATATTTCTATTTATAGATGTGTCATATGGATGAGAGGAGTGCCAATTTTTTCTATGGGTTGTCACTGTAGCAGATCCCATTTGGAGATAAGTATGGTTCCTCGATGGATTGTTACTATGATGGAAGGAGGGCCTATTTTGTCCATGTTTCTTCTCCATAGGGTATCCTATTTGGAAATGGTAGATTTTGACCCAAATCTGAAGACAAGTCATAGCGATAAAAGGGAAAAATATGCCCAAAATGGAGGATCGGTCATCCTGGAGTTATACAATCATGAACTGAGAAAATAAATTGATTACACCAAGCATGATTGATTGTTTAACCCCTAAAAGAGTCAAGGGAAGGTTGGACCATTCCTAGAAGGGGACCAACTTTGTCCTAAATGCTTCACATTTTAAGGCCATTTAGATCAGACCATATAATTTTTCACAAAGATTAATGTTCATAGTTCCAAGAACAAGTTTTTTATAATATATAATAACCCGCTACATTAATTGTTTCCATTTTATTGGGTTATAACATTTACATGTGAGGATTTAAGGAAACTAAAAAATAGAAATTTCACTTCCAAGATAATTTATCACTAATGGGAGATCTATTGTTGGTCCTGAAATAGGATATTGAATCATCACTAATTATACTAAGAAGTGAGACTTAAGGAATGTGTGGTTCTACAAGGTCGAATGGTAGATGACTATATTGGAAGTATAAGGTCCTCTCCAATGAGATATGGGAAAAGTGGATGTGTCATTATAGTTTAACTTCTTCTAGATAAGATATTGATCGTGCATTTTAAATTCATACACTGTGGATGGGGACTGTGAAATTTAATATATAGTGGTGAGGAAGTTGTTCTATGTTGTTTAATGTATTATAGTCAGGATGATATGTCTTATATTTTAACATCATGTTAACATTTCATATTGAACCAATATTAAAATATGATAAGTATCTTTTTAGTAAACTTTCATTAGTTATGGTTGTAATGTGCTCTATATACATATTGATCAATGAGTATACTCCGTTATAGTAGACTTTGTAGAAGATTAAGGGGACCTCCCAATTGGGATATAACTTTATTGGATTCCTTTTGGGTATCATTGGCATCCTCAATTCCATCACTAATTTACCTTGGAGTAAATAATAGAGGAAACCCAGTCATTGAAAAATAGGGCCACCCAGTTCATATTGACCTTGATGTTAGGTAGTGATTGGAGTCCATTCTTATTAAGGGAGTCCAACATGGTTAATAAGATTTAAAATATATTTTTTAGTGTCAACCAATCATATAAAATTTTATAGACTATTGGTAATTACACATAAATAGTAAACACTGCTTTTTTCTATATACTAAGGAGTATGACGTTTCCTGGTCAGAATTCCTTGACATCATATGATATACCCATTATGAAATAAAGAGATTATTAGGATATAGCTTCTTTTATTGATCCACTATCTTTGGTAGAATATTATATAGGGTCTATTTAAATACATAAATACTTCCATTTTATCTTAAATGTTCTTGATAAAAAGGTTTGGATCATATTTTGTACTTATTTTATATATTATTCATCTAAGTGACTCAGAAATTGGTTTTGTTTTGTCTACGATACTTGTGTGAGTAATCCTAAACCGATTAATGATGTGGTATTTCATGAAATTGATCATGTATTAGGACTTGACCTCATTTATGGGGTTAGATTCTTCATTCTTAAATAATAAGTTAGTGGTGGTAATGATAAAACTATAATATCATATTTTCATTGGTGGGTAGAAAACCACAACATATAATCCCCTCATGGAAAAGGGTAAGTAATACTTGGTGGTATAGATAATATATAGTGCATGAGGCATGAAAATTTCATTAATATAGAATAAATAAAAATTTATTGTAAATTATATACAGTCATGAACTATGGTGGGAAACAATTACCACATCCTTTAGTTTTTGTGGGAGATATTCAATCCTAATTGATGATCCATGACTGACCCAGCATAAAACTTATAAAAACCCAAAGAGACATCATTTCCTTTAATTAAATAAATAAGTAATCCATAAAATTTATATATATAGAGTTCTTACTCTGATAAGGTGATATCAAATAGGATTAAGTTCATTATACACCGGTGAATTTTATTATTCAAATCCTATTATGAAAGGAGGGTTCCATGTTAGAATAACTAAATCATAGGATTATTCCATTCATAAATTTATACGATAATAGGGAACGTGAGGACACATTCTGTGAGGTTCTAATAGTGATTTGATTCACCTAGTGGTCTCCCTTATCAAGAGTGATAAGGGTAATGACCTTCATATTTTCCTCATGAATGACCAATTCTTCTTAGTCTAGCTCTGAAGGGGGTTGTGGCCAAGCTTTCCAAATAATCTTCATGATAATTTTGATACTATGGGATTTGTTCATCCCCTTTCTTAGAATGAACTAGGCCATCAACTCATGGGTACACTTCAGTAATAGTAAGATCTCCATTTTTAGGACAATATAGTCACTTTTTATCTCCTTGGTGAACAATAATGAGTTCAGATTTACAAGTAACCATGGAATATCAATCTTTAGATCCTTATTAAATATATTAGTGAGGGCCTAGTACTTAGCCTAATTGTCAGTACATCCTTTTCATAAGAGAAATTTGTACAGAAAGTGTGTTTTTGATGGAGTTCTGAATAAAATCCCAAGGCTAAGCCTTTTGATATTGGGGTTGTTGATTCTTATCCTAGTATGAATATGGGAGACACCATTAACTTGAATATACTAGCTTAAGATCACCTAGTAAATGAATAGGATTACATCACTATGCCAACCATCTAGTTATCATGGGAAAGTTGATGTTATACATCAATGGGTATAAAGAGAACTAGGATTTTCAAACATAAATATCACATATTTGTAGATTAATATTCATCAAATTTTACAAATACATGACTAAGGTCCATAATCATTTAGTGTATTTGGAGACTAGATAAACAATCCTATGGTTTAATGAAATATATAAAAAATATCCAAAAAATATCTTCCCCTTTTTTACTCTTAATAAACATACACATCTTAAAACATTTATTCATAACCTATGGACAATAAACATAATAAAGGGTGAGCTCAGATTATATGTAAGGGTAATCATGGGAGATATCATTCTATGATCATATGAAAAAAATAATATAATTATAAGGGTTATATATGATGAAAAAATTTCTAGGTTCATACCCAATATATCTTAGATCATAAACATGAGTCATATAATAATGCATAATCATTCCAAAAGAAATTATTAATAGGAGTGTGAAATCATCATAAATTCGTGATCCATAAGATCATTACTTAAAATATTGGTGCCAACATAGGTATAGAACCAATTTTATTTGTCAAGGTTAACTTCCAAGATCGTAAAACATAATGGATCTGGACATATCACCTATTACCCATTATAGATCAAACCCATTGGCATGTTTCCCATTTTGGATCATGCCTGTAAACTTGTTTCAAATTGTTATCTCATGAGATATAAATCCTTACTCAATGAATTGGAGGGAGATATAGGTACCACTTGGCACATAATCCAAACATTTGAGTGCCAAAAATCATAATTCATTAATTATATCATAACCCATGAAAATAAATGGGTTTCATAAACATTTCAACATATAATAAACAATGTAAAAGAAACATATTTTATAAAGATTTCATCATTTCATCATATAATAACCCAATTCAATGGAATGGGTTTAATAAAAACTGTTTCATCATAAATATAAACTATGCAGAGAAAGAATTATAATTATATCATTTGATTATATCCATGTTGAAAGAATAATTAACATCAAAATATGTCATATTATATGGAAAAATATTTTAAAATATAACATGGAACATCTCTTGATAAAACTATCATGTCCACATTTTAATAACTTCTTTATAATCTAAAAATTTCTAAAACATGAAACAAAACATTTTCTTTGAAAATAATCTTGAAATAATGAAAAGTGATATTTATATCATTGATTTTTCATGATAGCATAAAATAATATTCATGTTTTAAATATTAAAATAAATATATTTTTCACCTTTCTGGTAAAAGAAAAAACCACCAAGTTTAGAAAATGACAATATGTTTCTTTTAAACAATTTTTTCAAAAACTAAAATAGGGGTAAAAATTACATAAAAATAATTGGATAATATTAAAAACATTTTTATAAAACATTTTTTGAAAACATGGATATCGAAGATAAAAATATTTTTTGAATGGAGATTGAAGTAAATTCATTTTTCCCTAAAAGCATTCTTTTGGAATCTTAAGTTTATAATGAAAGGAAAATGAAGGGAAACATGTATTTTCATGGAATAACCAATGGAAAAGAAAATTAATGAGTTTTTTAAGGTATAAATAATAATATTTCATCATAGGAAACATAGTCATCAATAATACTGATAAATAATGAAACTATAACATATAACCTTTACAAATTTGTTATCTTTTTAATCATAATCCATGTGAAAGAAAGAACCTTATATGGAAATTTATATCACCCAATTTTAACAAGAATAATCACAAAAGTTCTTCATAAGCAATAAAAAACCAAAAAAAAAGAAGAAACAAATGTATGATTCAAGTGTCCCATATACTTAAAAGTGAGCTGAAAATCCTGAACCTTAAGTCTTGATGTCCTTCATACTCATTTGAACCTCCTATTATTTATAAAACCCCTTTAGGTTAACACTAAAACACTTCTTAAGATGGATTTATAATCAAACCAAAGACTTAAGGATGTTTGGGGAAGTATGGAAGTAATTTGGTCACATATTTTCTGAACAAAATGTCTTTGTATGTGTGAAGAGGATAAGAGATGAGAGGTCCTTTTATAAGTGGGAAAAGGAACCCTCTTTGAAACTACATTGTAATTTCCCTAAAGAATCCAAAAGGATAAACTCGTTATTAACATTAATTCTTCCAAATAACCATATATTCTAATTTTTTAATTATAATATTTAATTATGGCTCGAATATGATTTAGATAATATTTATTGGAAAATATACCCTTGTCATTTTAGTTTAACCACCTACAAAATCTTTTTTAACCTTAACCACGCTAATTACATTTTACTGTTTAAAATATTAATTATGGTTAAAAATTAATTTAAAATTATTATATAATATTATTTATTATGATTATAAATATATAATATTTTTTTAAAAAAAAATTCATATAAGTTGAAATTTTTAACTTAAAATTAAACCTTTATACATTATGAAAAAATGGTTTTGCAAAGAGAAACTATCCATTAGTATATAATATTTTAATATCAAAGTAAATATAAATTTGATTTCAATGAAGAAAATTGGTTTAATAATAACATAATTGAAATAATTTTACTATTAATATATTTTAAAATAATAGAGAACTTTCTAAAATATTTAAACGAAATATTTTGCTTAATAAATATTGGTATTATTCACTATTCATAGGAAAATTAGTCTTTCAAAAAATTCTCAGAAATTCAGCCCTAGATATTTTTGACTTGTTGATTGAAAAAATGAGGTGAATTGTTTCAAATAAATTTTATAGATGTCTGAAATATTAATTATATTATTTTTTCACAAAACATAAATAAAAATCATTTTTTGGGAAAAAAAGTATTCTTGATTCAAAAAAAAGACTTTACAAAAAATTAAGTACTTATTTATAAATATATTTTATTTATATAAATACTTCATACAATATTTTAACATTTTGTTTATTTTTATTCATACCAACAAATTTAATGTATAGGTTATAATGGTTCTGTTTAAATAATAATATTAGTTTTATATAACAGTTTTTCGAAACTCAGTGTTGTGTGTAACGCAAGCTATTGAAGTCATTAAAGGTATTAAAAAATATAGTTAATAAAAACACAGGATATTACATTCCAACTCCTTTAAAATTAATTTATCCATCAAAATTCATCACTATGATACAAACAAATAAGGATAGTTCTACCTCATTATGTCCCCAGGTTCCCACGTAGCCTCTTCAAATTGGAGGTTTCGCTATAAAAATTTGACCAGGTGAGTCCTTTGAGATCAGTACATGTGAATGGTTTGGTATATACTTCCTCATGATAGATACAAAGAACACATCATGAACATTGTAGAGGTTTGAGGGAAGCACCAATTTATAAACTACCATCCTAAAAGATCAACAATTTCAAAGGGGCCAATATGCTACATAGGTCATAGATTTTCCTTATTTAAAAATCTTATTAAATTATTACATGGGTATATTCTTATAAACACCTATTCACTAACATCAAATTCTATATCACGCCGATGATTTTTAGAATAATGTTTTTTCAAAATTTCAACTGACATTATGTGTTACTGAATGGATCAAACCTTCTCTCCCATTTCTTCATAAGATAATGTCCTAATATGTTTATTTCTATAACTTCTTTATATCATATTGGAGCTCTACACTTCTTTCCATAGAGGAATTCATAAGGATCCATCAGAATGGTCGAGTGAAATTTGACTAGAGGATGGTGTTTATACTAACTGCCTTTAAAATCCATAGAACAAGATCTCACCATAGCCTCTAGGGTTTGAATTTTTCTCCCAAATTGACCATATTTCTAAGGAAAATACTTAGTGATGAAAATCAACTTTATATCAATTTATTTTTGAGTAATTCATTATAAATTCAAGGTAAGCCTCGTATCTTGATCAGATATAATAGAATGTGCTACTCTATGCCACATTACAACTTATTTAACAAATATCCTAGAAAGATGATCCCAATAGAAATATTATCTAATAGCAATGAATTGTGTTAATTTTTTAAGATGAATGACTACAACCCATATAGTATTATTCCCTTTAGATGTTTTGGGGAGTATTATAAAAAAAATCCATGCGGGTGGTTTCCCATTTCCATTCTTGAATAGGAAAATGTTGTAACATCTATTTAGTCTTTTAAGTATTAGGCATTACTTACTATCACACCAATCACAAAGATAAATTTTTTTCTAATATCTCTCTTCATTCCATCCCACCAAAAATTATATTTAAAATCCTTATAGATATTTTTAATTTAAGTATTAAAAGAGAATTATAAACTATGATCTTCCTCTAATAGATCCTTCTTCAATTTGTGTAGGGGAAGAACACATACAAGGTTCCTAAACCTTATGATTCCATCACAATCATGTGTAAACTCAAGAATGTTTCTCTACATATTACTTATGTGTCTCTTTAATATTCACATGGTTAGATGATTGAAAATTCATCTGATAAAGATAATATTTATCCCCTTCCTTTAGTATTTCAATATCTATAATTTACAAATACATAAATATTAGATCTTTCCTTAATCCTCTTATAGAATAATATAGCATGACCTTTTAACAAAAGGCATCAGACCCCTAGTTTGCATTCCCTAGTTGATAATTTATTGAGGAGTCATAATATTTAATTAGATCTAACAATATTATATGGAAAATATTTATCTCTTTCTGTGTGAATATATAATTCAAACTTTTATGGTCAGCATATATATCACATATTTCTCTATAATGTTATTTCCTCTATATATTTAATGAAAAATTTACCAAGTATAACTCGTAATCATGTGTTGTTTAATTTCTCACATGGACCTGCAATTGTTGTGATGAAAAATATACAACCATAAAATTATACATTTTAAGGCATCCTAATCCCTTATTTGAGGGATTCCTACAGATTAAATACCATTATACATTGTATGGTAATGTAAATATAGGTGCACTTACTAACCTTCTATTTAGTTCCTTGAAATGTTACTCTTATTCAGTAGTCAAAAGGAACTTAAATCCCTTTAGAGTTAGCTTGGTGAGTGGATTGGAATTTCCTAAAAAAATTTCCATAACGTAATGATAATATTCCTAAAAACCAAGAAAACATCATATCATAGTTAGAGCGGTTACATTGGACCAAAATTTAATAACTTCAATCTTTAATGGATCCACTGATATACACTCGATTGAGATTATATTTCCCAAAAAGAATTTTTCATATCCAAAATTCACACTTTTTAAATTTTTCAAAAAAATTATCCTTCCATAGGGTATTATATACAATTCGAAGTAGATATTCAGGATCTTCCTCAATATTTAAATATATAACAATGTCATCTATAAATACTACCACAAACCAAACAAATTAATCTCTAAATAATCTATTCATCCAATCCATAAAGAAGGGAGAGGAATTTATATGACCAAATGGTTGTCACGATCCATCCCTCAGGGCCAGTGTCGTGACTACCCCAAGCCCGCCTTCCATAGGTCAGGGGATGGCGACTATCACCAAAAAGCGTATTCCCTAAAATCAGGAAGGTTTTCCATTTATAACCTGTATACTCACACAACTAAGCACAAAGCAGGATACAAGCACAAAGTAAAACTATATAAAGTAAACATGGTGTGTACAAAAAGTAAAAATGGGCCAGAATACAATCCCAACTGTAAAGTACAAGTAAACTGAAAAGTACAAGTAACACTAAAAATAGCACCTGTGGACACCCACCAATGATCCTACCAGAAAGGTAGGTATAGCTCTCAAACGGTCATCTCTGCGGTACGCCTCATCTAAATTCAACCTCTGAGCTACCTCCAGTCCTGGTACCCCCATCCTCAATCAACTTTTTTTGACATATACACCAAACAGAAAAAGGTGCAGGCATAGCCCATGTAGGGGTGAGTATAACGATACTAAGTAGGGACCCCAAGACCATCGAAGGTCTCACAAAATCCACAAAGGTTAAACAACAAAGTAAGAGTACAATCACAAGGTACGAAGTAACAACAATCCTTACATAGGTGTTTGCACATACATATACCCAATTTTTCAAGATTACATGAGCTCCATCTCCTAATCCAAATGCACAATTGTACACAAAGAAAGAAGTACGACAAAGGTAACACCACATGGGTGAGTACCTCTTAGGTAACACCACACAAAGAAGAACCCCAATGGTTTCACCACAAAGATTAAAACTCGAATCACACCAGGTATAACTTTGTTATGCTAGTAATGATGATTGGATGTAACTACTGAATCATCTTACTCTATTGAGAGGTAGACCCATGTAGGATCCTAAATCATATGACCCGTGTAGGATCCTATAACAACAGACCTACATAAGATCCTAGAGTAGTCCCACGTGGATTTCTAGAGTGGATCCATGTGGGATCCTGGAACACAGACCCACATAGGATCCCAATGCATAGACCCACATAGGATCCCAAGGCATAAACCCACACAGGATCCCTTTCCCATGTTACAGCTAGCCACATGGTTCCCACACTAAAATCGCTTTATTCTAGGAGGGTCTGCTCCTCAAGCCATAGGTCGATGCTCCCACAGCCACGAAGTCTCGAGAAGAAGTATCCCCCATGGACCTCCTTTTAATAGGGGTCTCAACACAATAGACAGTGTGTCAAATTGTCGCTTGGTCTGTAAGTTATTATCCTTTTAGTTTCAAGGGCCTGGTTGGATTTTTGTTCGATCCAACCCGGTCATACCCCAATATTATCGAAATCTCAAGTGGGGTGTACCAAAATGACCATCTCAGTCCAAGGTTTCTGGAACTGTAGACGGTTCATCAAATGGACACCCATATCATAATTTATGGTCAAAATAGCGGAAAGGGTTCGAAGCTGATCTGTGTCCGGTCTAACCCAGTCGGACTTACCCAGCCCAACCTGTCAGTGTAGCCCGTGGTGTGTCCAATGTTTAGCGGTCCACATGAGGCCCATGGCTGGGTATTCCCATAGTGGGGTCCACCATATCCACTACCCAATGGGGGGCACCCCCTGGGTACCCAGAACGGCCCAGCTCTTTAGGTTGGATGGCCAGCCGGCCGGCGCCACGTGGCGCCAGTAGCTGGCACGCAGGACCCGGGGGTCCCGCTCGGCTACTCAGCTAGCCGAACATCCATCCCACCTACGTTGAACAGTCGCACGCCATGCCACCTCTAGCAGCAGGTAGCGAGCCGACCACCCCACCTTCCTTTGCTGTTGCAGCCTCGTGTCGCGGCCCCCCGCAAGCCCGGCGACACAGACACGCGTTGCATCTCCCTTCACATGGTCAGCTGTGTGTCAGCTTCCGCCCTTGCTCCACTGTGGAAGACGGGCTTATGCCCTCCTCCGAAGGCACTGTCATGTAGCTACCATCATCGCGGTCATTCGGACTTTCAGACGCCGCTCCCGAGCCCTACCGATGCTGGTCACCAGCATCGATCGCCGGCAACGTTCCTCGAGGCACCAGGTGCAGCCCAGTGGCCTGATCTTCATACCAAATATTCCCGCACTTTTCTAGGAACATCGCCATCTATTAAAGACCACCAAGATCGAAATTCACTCAACCAGATAAGAAGATGCGAAGAATACCAGAATCCACAAAGTTTTCAGAGGGGTCAGGTCATGTTCGTTTGGCCTGCACCCTTCACGTTAGAACGGTAGCAAGTGGCATAGTTGTTCTTAAATCTAGAAGAATGACAAGAATAGGTTAAGGGGTATATAAAAACAAAAAACCCTACTTCTAAGATTCATTGACATCCATGGAAAGAGGGAAAGATAGACGTCGGCTCGTCATCCTTAAAGATGTTCCTTGTTGGAGATCCTTCGACAGAGTTCTTCATTGGAGGACTTCCTTTGTTAGAGAATGTTCTCCAAAGCTCTCCCCAATTCCCCATTTTCCAAAACCTTCCCCAAAACTCATGAAAATAAGGATAAATCCAATTAAATTATATTTATGAATTTAATTAGAGTTGGTGCATTAATTAATTTGATTTTGGCACAATTAATTGGAAAAGAAACCAAGAGTCACCTCCCTCATTTAAGAGGGAGTTCAACGGTCGGGTGGTCCCCACCACTTAATTCAATTAGAGAGTTTTCAATCTTGGGTGGTCCCCACCACCAAAAACAAATTGGGAGGATTAAATTTCAAAAATAAAATAAAGCTAGTTTATTTTATTTTCTCACATGAAAAGCACAAAAACTAACTTCCTCCCTCAACCTACTGCGGTCTAGGTGAAGGTATCCTTATGAAAATATCAGCGCTGCGAGATCAACGGTGTCCTCAGATTTCAATTCCATGCACTGGTTCAAAAGTTACAAAAACTCACTCGCATGTTTAATGAACGTACGCGAAAAAAAAGATCAGAAATTCATTCCAGGAACTCAGAGCCTCAGAATCACGTTCTTTCAATTTTCGCAGACTCGTAATATTCCCATATAATTTAAAAAAATTACCTGGAAAATATAGGTCATTAAAATGTCATAGTTGTATGTTCATAGTGTCAATACCATGTATGGAATGTTATTTAGGGTATATCCTTCTTATTGATCCTCAATTGATGTTATCCAAAATGAAGTTAAATCGTGGTAAATTATTGATCTTTCCACATTTTATCAAAAAATTCATCAATACAAGATAGAGAATACTTCTTCTTGATAGTGATATTGTTGAGTTTTTGATAATCAAGGAAAACTTGTATTGACCCATGTTTCTTCTTAAAAAAGATCACATGTGTACCCTAAGTATATGCACTAGTATGTATAAATCCATTATCAGGATTAACTTGGAGTTACTTGTCCAATTCATACAACTCAATTTATAACATTCTATAGAGAGTCTTTTAAATAGGTTGGAACAATGAATGAGTTCTATTAAAAACTCAACTTCAGAATTTAGTGGATGACTAGGAAACCCTTCTGGAAATACATCAACAAACTCCCAAACAATAGGCATGTATTTGATATCAATATTCTCTCTGACCATTAGAGATAAACACCCCTTTCTAGTGGGAATCCATACCAATAAAATTGATGTGATATCCATCAGAATTTCATATCTATCATCACACTCATAGATGATCATATGTTGTATGGGATTATAAAAATTTGACTTCCCTTCCTCAGAATTTGATGTGCGATTTATGTAGAGAAATCCAATTCATTCCTAAGATAAAACTAAATTTACCATATGGAGAATATCAAGGTTTTTCAAGAGCCTATTCTTGCGAACTTCAACTGAAGAAGAATCATAGACTTGATATGTGATCATTATTACAATATGGGTTCTCAATTATAATTAAGCATCTAATCATTGTGGATAATAATTAATATTCCAAAATAAATTCCATGACATAATGAAATATATACAACTAAACTCAAATAAGATACTTCAATATCTGATCATACCTACCCCCAACATCATTTTTTATCTTCAACAAATTTCTAAAACCAAAATTTATATAATAACCATAAATCATATTTAACTAGAGTGATTAATCATGAATAACTCATTATAGGATATTTAATTCATTACACCTTTTTTAAATCTATAACAAATTAATTTTAACCTAGTTCATTCATGGTCATATTTTTTTAAATTCTATTATGATGGTTCATAAAGATTTTTTGAATTTTCCAATATATATACCCTAGGAGTGTCAAACCAAGTGTGCATCAAGGCCCATCTTCCATCACCTAGGAATTATTCAGTCAATATCAATGCATCATTTTTGTATTCATTACCCATAGGTACAACTATTCTAGAGCCAGCTCAAAGTTTACTAATATGATATTAATTTTTTTAGGAAACCCACACTTCTTTATTTACTATAAAATAGGAATTTCTCTTAATCATAGAATTATCATATGGGTTCCCACTAAGTCTTTTACATCCTAGTTTAAGATGGTCAACGAAAACATTATCTAATTCCAAATATAGAAACCCAGACTATTTAAACATAAATATCACATATTTTTAGTTGAGTATTAAATTTATGTTACAAATACATTCCATATGGCCACAGTGGATTAGTTCCTTTGGATACTAGGTACACAAAAATTATTATTTAAACAAATATCTTAAACATCTCGCATACATATCTTCCCCATTTTCACTCTTAATAAGAAAACCCTACTTAAAAAATTCTTCATAACCTAGGGAAATGAAACATAAGAAAGGGTGAGATTAGATTCTCATTGATGTTCTAAATTGGAGATATCATTCTATGATCATATGAAAGAATAAGATAATCATATGTTTATGAAATAATGAAAATAATTTAAAATTCCCATAACCAACTTTCCATAAATCATAAAAATGATTCATGGAATAAATCATTATCATTATAAACGAAATTATTTATAAGAGTGTGAAATAATTATAATTCATGATCCATAATATCATGAGATAAAATAGTCATGCCAATATAGGTATAGAAACTACTTCATTTTTCAAGGATAACTACCAAGTCCATTAAAGATTGTGGATCCGGCCTCATCACTAGATTTACAATGTGGATCAATCCCATTATCTTGTTTTCTATTATTTATTAATCTCATTGACTTCTTTCCCATTGTTATCATAGTAGATATAAAGATTCACCCAACTAATTGGAGGAAGATATAGTTCCCACCCATCACATAATCTCAAAAAAAATTATTCCACAAAATTATAATAAAGTAATCATATCATAACACAATAAAACAAATGGGTTTCATCAGTATTTCATCATATCGGAACCCATGGAATAGAAATAGGTTTTATAAAAATTTCATCATTTAATCATAGCATACCTCCTAGAAATGGAATGGGTCTCATAAAAATATTTCCACCATAATTATAAAACATTAATAGTTATAGTATGGATGATATGATTTGATCATATCCTTAGTAAATCTTAAGTAACAACATTGTATTTCATCTTAGATAGAAAATTTATTTGAAATATCCCTTGGAACATCTCTTGAGTAAAATATCATTTCCACTTTAAAACACTCTTATATGATATTAAAAATTCCAAAATATTAAATAAAATATTTTATTTGAAAATAAAAATTTAAAACATTAAAATAATTATTAAATCATTGATTTTCATGATGGTGGGAAATAATTTTCATGTTATACATATTAAAAAATATATTCCTTTCAGATTTTTGGTAAAAAGTACAAATCACCTCATTCATAAAAAAGAAAAAAAGTTTAATTTAAAAAAAATTAAAAAATATTAAAAATGTTAAAAATAACATTATAAGAACATTTGAGAATACTAAAAACGTTTTTTGACAACATTTTTTTAACATGGATATGTAATGAAAAAAGGGTTTCTATCTAAAGACATAAATAAAGTTTATTTTCTTTAAAAATACTCCTAGGTTTGTTTTAGAGTCAAACAAAATCCTGTAGGATGTTGGAAGGGAATTAGTAAAGGTATTTTGGGTTGGTATTTTATTAACCAAAGGGAATTTGTTGTGTTAATAATATAGGATATTATAGGTCCTTTTAAAAGTGGGGAAAGGAAGCCACAAGGAAACTACTTGAAAATTTCCCAAAAATAATCTAAATTAATAAAGTAATTAACAAGAAAAAAGATTCAAAATTAACATATATTAGAATTTTGGATAGGATAAGATTTAAATATTAAAATAAAATAGTATTTTGAAAATTTTTGTTCTCAAAAAAACCCTTATCATTTTAGTTTATCCGCTGATAAACATGTTTTAACCTAAACTAAGGTAATTAGTTTTTACTACTTTCACTATTCATTGTGGTCATAAATTAACTTGACCTTATTTTATAATATTAATTATGATGATTCCAAATATAGATTTTATTTTTCCAAAATATAATTCATATAATTTTTAATTTTTAATTTAAAATTACTCATGCAGACATGACCAAAAAACAGTTTTCCAAAGTGAAAATTTTCTTAAGTAGAGAATATTTTAAAATATAAATTTAATATAAATTTAATTCAAATGAACTAAATTGGATTTATAAAAAAATAATTGAAATAATATTAATTTTTAAAAAAAAAATATGGAACTTTATATATTAATTAAAATAAAATTTGGTTTTTAATAAAAAAAATTATTTTTCACTACTGACCAAAAAATTAGTATTTCGAAAAAAAAATTATCAAAACGTCACCCTAAGATAATTTTGAATGTTTGATTGAAAAAATGATGTTAATTTTTATAAATAAGGTTTCTAAAATTATAAAAAAAATATTAATTATTCACAAAAAGCATTATAATTCATTTTTTTGACAAAAAATGTTTTTGAAGAATATAAAGACATTACCAAATAGTATGTACTTATTAATCAATATAAATTTATTTCCTCAGCCATTTATACATAATTTTAAATTTATCATTATTTTTATTCATACTTCCAAATTTAATGTTTAAGTTATAATGGTCATTTCTAAATAATAATATTACCAATATATTATAGTTTGTTAAAACTCAGTGTTATATGTAACACAAACTATTAATAAGATTTCATTTATTTTAAAAAATATATTTCATAAAAACATTGGGTGATATAGGTTCTATATAGAAAAATATAGAAATTAAATGGTTTTATATATCATTCCACAACTTTTGGACAAACAAACCATGGTAAGGCCATTCTTTTGTAATGGAGAATATCTGGTCTTAGTGTCAAGAAATATGTTACTGAGATAGTATATAATATTCCCCTTTCTTTCATTTTTATTTTGAGTAAAGAGTGAACCAAGTGACTATTATAAGTTGATCACATAAAGTAATATAGGATTTCTTATTATGTAAGGTATTATAACTAAATTATATAGAATATAATGCTTGATTTCATTGAACATGGTATGACTTTCCCTATCCCACAGATAGATGATTCATTTATTTATGATCTTGGAAAATAGATTAAATTTATATACTATATTGGAAGGAAAATTCATTATTTCAACTCAATGGACTTGGAGGCCTCACAACTCTCAAGGATTGTATAGGGGAGAAATTTCATGGATACCCTTGAACTTATTTGGGTTGATCATGAATCTATTGTGCCTAAAATTGAATCAAATAAGCTTCCTAGAGGAAACCTAGAATGTAAACCAAAAGGAGTTAATCTTTTTGTGATGGTAATATATCACCTCGAACACTTTCTCAATATCTTTTTTTAGTCATTAAATAATGTTATTTGACCACAAAACTGTCCACATAACACTCCACCAGTGTCTTGTATAGTGACTTAAAGATGAGATGCATTGAACAATGATAATTTTCTACATTATTATTCTAGTATATGGGAATAATTCTATAATAAAAATTCCCTATGTTTCCTTGAAATCAGTGACCTCGACATCCTTAGGATCCATATAGATTTGATTATAACTATAATATCTATCCACGATAAAAATGGCCTAAAATCTATTGGTTACATCAATAAATAATTCTATAACTCGTATGGGTAATTTATCTTATATGTAGTGGAAATTGAGGTTCTAAAAGTTGATATAGAAACTAATTTATTTCTTATTCTTTCTAACTAGGAAATTGTTTTCCAAAAACTTATGGTACTCAACATAGATGAAGAATTTGTCCTTGATCATCATATCAACTACATCCTTGACCATGACACCTTGGTAAGGTTGCATCCACCTATGTACCAATTTGAATCTATAGTGACCAATGGGAAGGATGAAACAATGGATGAAAACCTATGAATCATTTCCTGGAATATACTTGTTGTTCTAAGTGAATAAATCATAGTGTTTCTTCTGGAATACAGTTTTTTACTTTTTTCTACTCAGAAGACATGATGGACCTAATCAGTTTTGGATTTAGAACTTCATTGATACCAATGTTGACCTGTATTAAGTCATAAATATGATTGTATAATCCTTCCTCAATGTTCATAAGGGTTTCATCTAAATCCCCTTCATCAAAATAAATATTAAGACTAGGGTAGGATATATCCTTTTGAGTAATAGAATACTATATGGTGGCATTAGAATTTCTCTATATAGGAGAAGGAACTTCAAAGACATATTATTATCATTATTAATCTAAAGAGACAATGCTAACATAAGAATATGATCAAAAAAAATTCCTCCTTTATCAGTGTGGTCTGCACATGATGTCAAAATAATAACTTTTGGTCGACTTCCAATGGGTCAAACCCACCCTATATAAGACAATATGATGAAATTTGTTAGTTTTCATGGGATGGATCTTTTTATATATGATGGTATTATGATTTTTAGGCTTAAATGGAACCTATAATTTGTGGGGGTAGGATGTGATCTAATATAACACCCTAATATTATATGATATATTTCTTTTTAAATAAATTTAACAACTTTTCTATCTTTCAATCCGCACGACCCCAAGTCTAAATGAACTGTAATATAGTATATTGTAATAACCTACACATTAAGTTATAGAGTATTAATAGAACTATCTAAATTATTATAATTATAACTTTTACACTTTTGTTAATAAATTCACTTATAATCAATTTAATATAAATAAATAAATTTAAAGTGAAAGAAATGTTTTTTCTAAAAAACCTGTTTTTATGTGCATAATGTGCTTTTATGTAAATAAATAAAATAAATCACCATTGGTGAATGATTTTAATAAAATTTATATATTATATATTCAATAAATATTTGTATTAGTCATCAAATACTTTTATATAGGAATAGGAAAATAATAAATCCAATATTATGCTTAAACTGTATTTTTCTAAATAGAGTTTTGAAGTGTTTTGTATAGTTATTTTAAAGTTAATTTTTACCAATTTTAGTAAATTTATATTAAAAAATGAACATCAATTTTTTTGTAAAAATTTAAAAATTATCTTAGACTTAATTTTTTAGTATTTTCTAAAAAAATTACTTTTTCGATGAATAGAGAAAAATAGTGATATATATTAAAAATTCTATTTTTGTTTAAAAAGTTTAAAAAGTCAAATTTTGTTTTAAAATGACTTTCAAAGTAAAATTTTTTCAATTAAATTATAATTAATCCAATTCATTTCATTTTAATCAATTTTATTATTATTTTATATATATAAACATTTTATAATAACAAAACAAAATTGAACCCCATGGATTTATCACACCTCTTGGTTTAATGTTAAATTAAATTCTTCCACTTATGTGAATTAAGTTTTGTAAAATATATTCTATATTTTTATTCAGAATAATCAAAATTATTTATTAATATTATCTAAAAAATTATAAATAATCGAAAAAATAGTAAAAATATTTTACGTGGTTATGGTTGAAACGGGTTTACCGAAGTGTTAAATAAAAAATATAATGGTATCATCGCCAGTTAAATCTATCAAAATAATTATTTATGGAAATATTTTGAAATTATATTATCCCACCATGTAATATATGTCTATTTTGGTATAATATTTCTTTGTAATGACTTAATCATACTGTATTCATTTATGAAATTTCCACGAGGGTCCCCTCCCCCACTTATAAAAGGACACCCCCTCTCCAATCCACTCCACACATAAAGAGACTTTTAGTTAAGAAAATACTTTCCAAGGTACCTTAATTACATCCCCACCCATTATGTAGATTCTTTATTTTTATAATTAAATCATCCTCGGAAGGCTTTAGGTGTAAACCTAAACCGGTTGTCCAAAGAAGATGAATAATTATTTACCATGACTTTTTATTTTGTATCTTCCTCTACCCCCATTAAAATATTATTTAAATATAATTAAATAATAATAATATATATATATATATATATATTAAAAATACTGGTATGGTATTATTTTAATTTAATAACCTATATCTGACCCCTCTTCCATTAAATGGGAAATAAAACTATCAATCGTGTGTACAGAGGACTACCGCCTTGTAAACCGATTGAATTCATTTTCCATCGTCGTCTCTCCCAGATGGATATAATGATGAATTTAATTTATATGTATGTTAATTATTAAATAATTATACTTATTTAAATATAATATCACATCTATATTCTAACCTTTTTATCTGTTGGAAAATGATAACATTGCTCGTGCATATATATGGACTAATGCCTCCAAAAAGTTATGTTATATGTTTTTCATTTTATTTTGACATGGATAGTAATACAAATATATTTAGTTAATATATATGATATATATTATATAATAATTATTCTATAAATTTAAATTAATTTTTACCTTTATATCATTTCTAACGTTAACAAGAATGGAAACAGTATTCAGGCGTATGTACGGTATACCGTCTCCATGAATGGTGTATTTCATTTTACTATTTATAAATTTTATAAATTATGATAAATATATATATATATATATAATGAATACATATGATTTTTATACTATATTAAAATTATGTATATGATGGATCCATAATCAAATTACAAGGACTAAAACTAGTGAACCAAAACATACATGAGAAACAAAGTTGTTATTTCCTGAAATAGGGGTTTTAACAAATAATTGTTAATAAATGGGTGATAAAGAATATTTGTAAATAATATATGGTATGATATATATTATTATGGATATATAATTTATTTATAACTATAATATATTTATTATTATTGAGTTTTGAATATGTATGAAGGAAGTTAGACTTAAGGAAAGGTTTTATTTTACAATCTGATCATTATTCAGGATTGTTTTTTTATGCCTCTATTGGAGAAACTATTATATATTTCTATCCTAAAATAAAAATATTTTATTATCCAATATTTTTTCCAATAAACTTCAGAATATCCTTTAAATTTCGTTTCGTTTGTTAATAATGATAAAAAAATTAATCTTTTAAGTAAAACTGATATTTTTTTCAACTCAGTTGAAAATATTTCTCTTTTATGTATATATTTTCATTAAAATATAAAAAAGGATTTTTTTTTGAAATTATATAAGGATTTATTAAAGTCGTTATTTCCCTTAATTTATTTTTTTGAAAAATAAATTAAATGGAATATTATTCTCAATTTCAAAACAAGATGCTTTTTAGGTTTTTATAATAGTGTGAAAGGGATGTTTCTTTCACTAATACAGCATGTACAAAATTACCCATCATCCTATCCACTCTTTTATTCGAAACTTACATTACAATTTTACGTTGTTACTTTAAAATAAATCATTTTCCTTAATATTTTGGAAGTATTTTATAATTTAAATAATATATTTAAAATCAAAAAGTGTATTTTCCCTTGTAAATTATCTAAATATGTTTTTAAAGTATATTTATCTATGTCAACATTTTTTGTTTAATATTATTATTTAATTTTTATCTACTATTTTGATTCTATCCTCATTATTACACTATATGGTTTATGTTTATATTTATATATATGGAAATTATAACATTCCATATGCTATTTTTACAATATGAATGTTTATGTTTATTATGGTTCACACCTTTCATATGATGAATTAATTAGACTTAGTAGGTGATGATCATGGACCTCTATAGCCCCTCAATGAATCTTTATGTCTCATGTAACAAAATAGTTTGGGTATAGCTGGTGTCTTACCCATTTATGTATGATGTCTTTCCATGAGGCCTTGATGAAAACTTTATAATGTATGGCATTATGCATTCTATCATTATGAAACTAGTTATTATTACCCATCTAATTATTTATGTAGTTATGTTATATTAGGATTTAGTCTACTCTTTTATGTTATTAGTTATATTTTATATTTTATTATTTTATATCTTTTCTATATTATTCTTATTTACTTAATTTTTGTTAGCTTCTGTTGTACGCATACCCTTATAGAGCATCTGAGATCACCCCTTTCATATATTTCTTTTCCCAAGCATTCCATGAAGTATATTATTATTAATATACTGGGATATTATAAAGTGAATAATTTTGTTCTCAAATGAAATACTATTTTTTATTTTATTCTTTCAATTAATATTTTTGGATCAAGATTCATCTAGTTTTCTATAAATATTAAACTATTCAGTCCTTCGAGATGTGATTCTATGTATCTGGTTCTTATTGAATAATGTATCCATAGAAATTGGGCTAATAGGTTTAGGGTATTTTTAGTTTGTATCAGAGAAACATTTTTATAAACCTTGGGAACTAGATTTATGAAAATATGGATTTGGGAATATAAACCTATGAATTATTTTTTGAGGATAAGTATACGTATTAGTAAGGTAGATGTTATGTGGTTTTCCAATAAATGCATCCCTATCTAGATACATCATGCGAAAATCATTTTGGAATAGATTTATCTCGGATAAATAACCCACAAAATAGTTAGATTGATTATATCTCAACCATTATATTGGTGCACGGTGAATGTTCCCTTACTACACACCTAGTTTTAAACTCCGGGGTGATATATTTTAGATAATTCAAATTTTATTTAGAAACAATTATGAAGTATTTGAAAATATTTTTTATAATTTGAGAATATTACCAAATAACCCAAGTTTATTATTATGAAATTATATATGAATATATTTTTCAATTTATGTTAATTGTTTCACTGGTTTTTTAAAAAAATACATTATGATTAAGAATGTTATGATTTAATCTAGTGTATTATATTATTTAGAAATGGCTCATAGTGGACAGAATCAGAACCGTGCCAATTCATATAATACATGTAGGGATTCCACTCCAAGTAAATATAATAAAGAAAGAAATAGAGTTTTACCTGGATATGAAAAAATTATAACTATTTCGGGCTCGTGAATTAGGTTATAACTGATAACCATGCCATAATGGAGGATCCTAATGATCCACAATTTTATGTAACAATGTTAGACAACTTCATCAAATAGTAACCACCATCATTTAATGGTACTAAAAATCTATTTATAACTGAGAACTGCATAAATCCCTTAGAGAAGATATTTCTCACTTTGGGAATTAATGAAATTGAGATTGTTGTAATGATATATAATGATCATCTAGGGGGTATAGATAAATTTTTTTCATTGATTCAAATAACTAATGGTGAATATGAAATAAGGAACATGTAATGGAATTATTTTCAAGAACGTTTCTTGGAAAAATATTTTCCCCATAAGAAATGAGTTGATATAGAGAGACAATTATTGATTCTAAGACAAAAGGAATATGAAAAATGTTTCTATGTATGAATCCAACATTAAAAAGTTTTCATGTAACATTTTAGACTATTTACATAATCCAAATAATAATATAAATCATTTTATTTATGGGATAAATCCAATCCATAAAAGTAAACTCATCACCCAAACCTTCTTACCATATGAGGACATAGTATTATGTGCTATCAAGATATAAAATTAATTTTATAAGTCTTTTGAGTTGGATGTAAATAAATATAAGAAGAGGGTGGATGATAACTCTTTAAAAGAAAACACAGAAAAAGGGAAGAAGGGAAGGGTTAAATTTCCAAGTTTTAATAAATATATAATGAAACATCATTAAACATACTTTCTAGGAATGGTATTTTTCTTCAACTGTAGAGAGAAATTCCACCAAAATCATGATTATAAGGGTAATAAATACGCTTCCAATGTTCAATTATTCAACTATAATGATGTGGGGCACTAATAAAATGATTTTCCCAGATGTCATAGGAATTTTACCCAAAAAAGACCAAGGGAGTAGGACCAAACAAATAAGATCACAAAAAATGATGTTAAAGTTCCTAAATATGTGGGGGATGTTCTTTAATCATGTCCTATAATTTAAATAATGCTTTATTTTATTCAAGATCACCAAAAACATTTATATCATCTATTTTTGGTAATAAAATTAGATATTTTCCAAGAACATTGATAAGGGAGTTATCATTCAAGACTCCTAGTGTAATTCTCACCCAAAAAAAGGATGTGTTACGCAATTCCCATTATTCCACATAGTCAAGACCTATTTACTAAATTCATTATCATAACAATGGTTTATTTTTACATAATATTTAGGATGAAGTGGATTTCAGAATATTATAAAAACAATATTAAAAAAAGAAGTAAATTATTATTCATGATGAAGATGTGGAATTCCAAATCTTTAGAGGGGATAATTAATCATTTGAGTCATGTTTAGATCCACCCCCATTAGCCCCTCTAAATTTGTTCCTTGGGGAAGAAGAGTAAAACTATTTTACTAATTTAAAATGTACTCTTCAATTTTAGGATTTACCTATTGTAAGGTAATTCATTGACGTATTTACTGAGAAATTGGATAGACATAAAAAAGATTGTTAAATTGAGTTCTCCATTAATTTAATCCCAAATGAAATACTTATACCATAGACTCCCTATAGAATGGACACTATTTAATTTATGTAATTCAATAAACAACTAGGGTAGTTGGGTAATAAAGGACATGTAAACCCTACTGTTTTACCTTCAAGAGACCCAAATATATATGGATATATGTTGTTGTGCATTCATTATAGTTAAATCAATTAAATTATAGTAATGATCAAATATCTTCTACCTCATATTTATGGATTTTTTGATCAACTTCATAGATCTCGATATTTATCAAAGATTTAAATTTTTTATAGGTTTCACCAATTATGAGTAAAGGAGAAATATATTATAAGGACAACATTTTTGAATCATTTATTGAAATTGAGTGTTTAAATTAATTCCATTTCGATTAACTAATGAAACCTGTGTTTCTATGGATATAATTAACTATGTATCGAAGGAATATCTTTTTTATTTTTTATTGTATCCATTAATGATAATGTGTTGTATTCTAATATCACTGAGGACCATGAGAATCATATGAGGATAATTCTTGAAACTATTAGAAAAGAATTTTTATTTGGGAAATTTATAAAGTGTGATTTCTAGCTTCATAAAATTTTAGTTCTTGTCCATATTGTCTCAAAGGAAGGAATCTGAGTTAATCTTGTAATGAAAAATGCAGTTAAGAATGGACTACACCACTGAACATAAATGAGATATGTAGTTTCATGGATTTGGAAAGTTACTATAATATATTTTCTCAAAATTTTACCTTATTAGATAACCCGTTAACCAATATTTCTCCTAAAGTGGTTAATTTTATACTGACAAATGAATATGAATAATGTTTTAAATAATTTAATAGAAGATTGGTAAATGATCTAATTTTGTATCTACCATAGGGAAGTGATGAATTTTTTATATATAGTGAAGCATAAAATAAGTTACATGTTTTTTTCATTGTTTAGAATTATAAATATAGTGAATATTAAGCATAGTAGTTAAACATTCATGAACAAAACTATCCAACCCATGATATTGAGTTGAGAGCTGTAATATTTTCTTAGAAGATATGGATAAATTATCTCTATGGTGTGAAATGTGAGATATATACTGATCTCTAGAGTTTCAAATAAATATTTTAATCGAAAGGGATCAACATGTGCCATAGTTAATGGATTTAGATACTCAAATATTACAATTTCTCAATACACAATAATACAAGGAAGGAAAATAAGGTAGTAGAAGAATTGATCGGGAATGATCATAGAGTTATGATCAAAATGTGGATCAAAAAGTCTCTTATGTTAATGTATCTTGTAAATATGGATATGAAAATTCGTAATTAATGGGATACATCTCTCCTTTTTTAAATGACTTCCAATCCATCTTTATTAGAAAGGATAAAATTTTCTCAACCTGCTGATGAGAGTTTTCAAAAGAAAATCAAATATATCAATGATGTAAAATTGAAATAAAATGTTTGTGAATATTTAATTTTGAAATTTGGAAAGATGAAATGTGTTCCATCTATAACATATGTAATGGAGGAATTATTGTATGATTCTCACAGCCTTAATTTTTCTACACACTTTGGTACCACTAAGATATAAAGAGATTTTAAAGAACATTTTTTTGTGGTATAAATTGAAGTGGTAAATTAATGATTATTTGTCAAGAAGTTTGGTTTTTTAAAAGGTTAAGGTTTATATATAGTTTCCTAGAGAGTCCTGTAACATCTACAGATTCCGTATTGGAAATTTGATGACATTAAAATGGACTTTATCACAGTATTACCAAATGCACCAATAAATAATGATGTAATGTGGATTATCATTGATCCCCTCGCCAAATCAATAGATTTCCTTTCTATAACAGAATATTTGCCTCTTGAATACCTTTAATTTATATATATGAGTGAATTTATAATACTTTTTCATTCGTATCTTTCAATTTTTTTATCATGATCTATAATTCACGTTAAAAGTTTGGAAAAGCCTTCAAATAGCTCTTGACACTGATATTTATTTCAGCAACATTTATCACCCTCAAACCTATAGATTGTCCAAAAGGACTATTAAATAATTTTAATAGATTTTTAAGTTATGAACTCTAAACTTTCATGTTTTTTGGGATTAGTATTTACCTTTGGTATCTTTCATCTAAAACAATAGTTTCTATTCATGAATTAAAATGGTGTCGTATTAAGAAATATATGTCAAGAGATTTTGTACTCCAACATGATGTGAGGAACTTAGTGAATGGAATATTATAGGTCTAGAAAAATTTGGGGATATAATGGCCAAGGTAAACTCTTTTAAAACCCATAAAAATCATCACAAATTAGGAAAAAAACTTATGCTGATAACAGGAGGAATTATTTGGAATTTTGAGTGGGAGATCATGTTTTCCTTAAAATATATACATAAAAAGGTGTTATATGTTTTGGTAAAAATTTAAACTAATCACCATGTACATTGGAATATTTTAAATTTTGTAAACAATTGTATTTTTTGTTTACCATTTAGAAATTCCACCTTGCCTCTCTAAAGTACATGAGGTGTTCTATGTCTTTTTATTAGTTAAGTTCATGCCAGATCCAATGAATTTTCTCAACTATAAAAAATTTAATTATAACCTGGTTTATCTAACTATGTTGAGACTATTAATATTCTCAACACTAGAGAAATATTTGAGGAATAGGATGACTTGGTTGGTAATGGTACTTTGGATAAATCGTAAGATGGAAGAGAATATATGGGAACTTGAAGAAATGATAATGAATGGATACCAAAATCTATTCATGAGGTGATGTTATCAAAAATTATGTGATTAAATTTTTTGAAGGATTTAAAAAATTTAACACCATACAATTAAATGATATATTTATTTTCAATTAAATGTAACCTCTTTGAAAGCTCATAATACACGTAACCCTGAGTCTAAATGAACTGTAATATAGTATCATGTTATAACACAACCATTAAAATATAGAATATGAATAAGAATATCTATATTATTATAAGTATATTTTTTACACATTTATAAATAAATTCATTGGTTTTCAATTGAATAGAAATAAAAAATCATTTAAAATTAGAAGAAATGTTATTCTAAAAAACTATTTTTATTAATGAAATGGGTTTTTATCTTAATAAATTAAATTAATAATTATTTATAAATTATTTTAATGAAATTTTTATGTTATATATTCAATAAAAAAATTATCATTCATCAACTATGTTTTCTATGTATGGGATAATAATACATCCATTTTTATGCTTAAAAACAACATTTTTTCTAAAACTGGTTTCATCATGCACTTATAATAAAATTAATTGTTTACCAATTTTTAAAATTTATACAAAAAAATAAAATTCATTTTTTAAATTAAAATTTTAAAATTATCTTAGAGTGAAGTTTTGTTAATTTTCTAAAAAGATAACTTTTCCGATGAATTGTGAAAAAATACTAATTTTATTAAAACATTCTATTCATTTAAACCATTTACAATGTTTCATTTTGCTTAAAAATAATTTTAAAATTAAAAAAAAAATCATCTATATTATAGTTAATCAAATTAATGTCATTTAATTCAATTTTTTATTTAATTTTTATATAAAAATTGTTTATACTTCATAAAAAAATCTTTGAGAACCCACATTTTTTCATGATTAACATTTTAATTTTAAATTAAATTTTTTCACTTCTAATAATTAAATTTTCAAAAATATATTCAATATGTGTAATGAAAATAACTAATATTTGTAAAAATATTCAAATTAATTTCCTATCAAAATGAATAGTAAAAATAATAGAAATTTGTTATCACGATTAAGGTTAAAATAGGTTTATCGGGGGATATACCAAAACAAAAAGGGTAATTTTTCCAATTAATCTTGTCAAAATCACATTTTATGGAAATATTTCAACCATATCCCATCCAAAATTCTAATATATGGTCATTTAGATACATTCTTCTTTGGAATTACATTATCATTTCGTATTCATTTATGAAATTTAAAAGTGGGTCCCCTTCCCCACTTATAAAAGGGCACCCCCTCTCCTCTCATATCCAAACATCAACAGCCTTTTGGTTCCACCAATAATTTCTTAAAGACATTATTTGAATCCCTCTATATGACCTAAAATCCCTTTCTTATCATAAAATCATTTTAGGAAGGCTTTAGGAGTAAACAATAATAGGTTGTCTGAAAAAGATATATAGTTCTTAACCATGCATTTTTATTTTATTTATTCTTCTATGCCATTCAAATATTCAAAAAATATAATGAAATAATAACACCATTATCCTCCAAAGACTAATATTTTATTAGTTTAATGTATTAACATATTTTCATACCCTCTCCCATCAAATAGGAAATGAAATTTTTGATCATGTATACGAAGGACTACCGCCTTACGAACCAATGTAATTCATTTTCCATAACTGCCTCTCTAAAATGTATATAAAGATGAATTTAATTTATATATATGATATTTAAGACATATTTATACTTCCTAAATTTTAATATTTCATATAAATTTTTAACTTATAATCCATTGGAAAACTATAACATCGCTTATGTGTACATGTGGACTACTGCCTCCACCAAGCGATGTGATATGACTTTTAGTTTATTTTGAAATGATTGGTAACAAATAAATATTTATTTAAAATATATGATATATGTGATAAAATAATTATTCTATAATGTTGAATTATTATTTTACTCTTTCCCCTTCTATCAAAAAAACTAAAAAATCGTTCAAGCATACGTATGGCATACCATCTCCATGAACAATGTAATTCATTTTTCTATTTATAAATTTTATGAATTACTATAAATATGTATATAATTAATATATATGATTTTTATATTATTACTAAAAAATGTATATAATTAAATCAATATCAAAGTATAAGGACATAAACTTCCAAAACCAAACATATATGAAAAATGAAGCAGTTATTACTCAAAATAATGATGTTAAAAATTAATTTTTAACAAAAAAGTTATAAAAATATATATGTAAAACATATATGGCATGATATATTTTATATGGTTCTATAATAGATATATAATAAGCCTTTATTTATTATAATTGAGGTTTAAACATGTACGAAGGAATTCAGACCTTAGGTAAGGGTTTATTTCACTACCTCATCATTATTCTAGATTGTTTACATTTGTGTCTCCACGGGGGAAATTTTTTTATATTTATATCATAAAATAAATCTATTTAATTATCATATTATTATTTATATAAAATAAAATATCACCTTTAAATTCCCTCAATTTAGGTACTAAAGATACCAAAAAAAGTTTGTTAAGGAAAACCAACATTGTTTCTCTACTTAGTTAGAAATATTTCTCTTTTGTGTCCGTGCTTTCCTTAAGATATCTAAAATAACATTTTTAACGTTATAAAATTATTTATTAAATACATTTTTACCCATGTTTTAATTTTTATAATATAGTTTAAAAGGAATCCTTTTTCTATTTTCCAAATGAGGTACTTTTTTAGCTTTTTATAATAGTGTTAAAGGAATGTTTCTTTTACTTATAAGACATGTACGTAATGACTCACCATAATGACCAATCATTTAATTGAAGATTAATTTAAATTTATAAAAGTTTATTTTCAATGAAAATTTTTTCCTTAATATTTAAGAATTATTTTATACTTTAAATAAGTGATTTCAAAGTTAAAAGGGTATTTTCCTCAAAAAAGTTCCTAAATATCTATTTAAATTATATTCATCTATGTCAAAATTGTTTTGTTAATATTATGATTTATTAGGTATGTGATATTTTTATACCATTCACCATATTAATCTTGATGGTTTTATGATTATGTTTAGTGATTATGGATATTATTAATATTTCATATGCTATTTTTTCAATATAAATGTTTATATTGATTATGATTCACCCCTTATATATGATGAATAAATTTGAATTATAATGTGATGGGTGGGGAATTATATTTCCCCTAAATGCATTGGTAGGTCCCATGAGACAGACTAGTTTGGTTATTTGGTCATGGCTATTCCCATTTATGTATGATGTTATTTTATGAGGCCTTGACAGTATGTTTATAATGTCCAGAATTATTCTTTCAATCACTGTGAAACTAGTCATTACTACCTAGGTGATTATTTATGTTGTTATGTTATCCATGTATTTGGTCTCATATTTTATGGTATTAATTATATGTAATATTTAATTATTCTATATCTGTACTTTATTATTCATGTTTTATTTAATTTTTGTTAGAATTCGTTGTACACATACCCTTACTGAGCATCTAAGATCACCACTTTCTTATATTTATTTCCCATAGTATTATAGTAAGTGTATTAGGAGTGATATGAAAAGATATTATAAATGGAATAATGGTGTTATCAAAGAAAATATTATGATGTGTTTTATATTTTCAATTATAATGAGATATTCAAGTATATATCTAGTTTTCAAAGTCTATTAACTATTTGGTCCTTTAAGATGCAATTCCTTATATCTAGTGACAATATAATAATGAAAACAAAAAATATAATCTATAATGTTTGGGTTAATTATATCTGGGATAATTATTTTTTACTCATGTAAAAATAAAGTTTTCTCAAGGTCTTGTTTCATCACACCTAGACAATGGTTTGGCGAGATGAATCTGTAACACCCCAAGACTTTAAAATATTTTCCTCTTAGAATAAATTTAAGTTATGTTCCTATATTTATTTATACAACAAAACAATTTAATATTATGTTACACACAACATAATGTTTATATTTCTCTACATGGAACACCGATGTTAGCTTGCGTTATATGCAATACTGACATTCCATGATGGCTTGCATAATATGCAAAACTGAGTTTTACTGAACAATAATACATTTTTAAAAATATTCTTATTTAATATAATAAGATACATACTAGCTACTAAATTAATGGTTATGATTATTATTAACAAACATAAGAAAATAAATGGGTGGATTCAGTGGATTCAAATTATTTATAAATGAATAAATGAACCAATTGAATATAAAGGGAATGTATTTATAAAAACTATTTTTACACTCACAAATTAGTTCTATCCTAATAAATTATATTAATTCCAATTACTGAGTGATATTAATCTAATAAATATATTATATATTAAATGAAATATGTTTTACATTCATCTAAAATATTTTATAAGCATAAGATAAGAATATACCCAATATGATGTATAAAAACAATATTTTTATAAAGGAAATTTTGTCATCTTTTTACGGTGAACCTAAAATAAATATATATATGGAAATTTATATGAATTTAATATGAAAAAAAAGTTTACTTTTACAACTGTAACATCAAACTTTTCTATGGGTGAATTTTTGTTATTTTTTGTGAATAGGGAAAAATACTGAATTTTAATTCAAAAATTCTTTTTTTCTAATTTATTTACAAGGATACATTATATTTTTTATTAGTTTTAAAGATTAATTTAAAAAAATTGTAAAATTTAATCCAATTTAGGTCATTGGAATCAATTTCACTTTGAAATTGGATATAAAAACTTATCAAATTTTTTATCATTTTTACTTTAATACCCCAAATTGTAGTCTCGTCAATGGGATTAAATTTAAATTAATTTCTGACACATATGTTAAATGGGTTTCAGAAATTGGATTCTATATTTGGATTCTTAATAATTTATAGTTTATAATAATTTCAACATAGTTTTTGACAAAAACTAGTAGTAAAATTAACTAAAATTAATTACAACTATTAAGGTGAAATTAAGATTAACAAGGGACTAAACCATAAAAATAAGGGTAAAAATGACCTATAAACAAGCCCAAAAGTCCTTTTATGGAACAATTTATACCCTAAAATCACTTTTATTTAATTTGGTCCATTATTGGATCCACATGACATGGGAAAACATTGGTTGAATTCCCTTTCCAAAAAATAACAAGAACGTCACTCCTCCTCCACCATAAAAACTCACTCAACACTCCAACTTCCTCACAACTCTAAAGACACTATATACCAAAACATATATTCCCAAATATCTCCTCAATATTTATTCCCTATACCTATAAGCCTTAACTTGGGAATAAATCCATCTAAGTAATCTCTTTGGTAAAAACCAATAGGAGTTACCTGAATAAGAGGTAACATCCTCCATCAAGCTCTCTAGTTTTATTTCTATCTATACTCCTTCAATTATAATTATTCAATGATTATATACTAAAAATATTATCCTAAATATATTTTTATATGATGTTATTATAATGTTTATACATGAAATTAAACACACTTCCATCTAATGGGTAATGAATTTACCGTTTATGTGTACAGCGAACTACCACCTCACAAAATGATGTCATTAATATTTCCTTTACCTCCTCCCATGGTTTGGAATTATGATGGACAATTTATTTACATATAATATATATAAAAATTTATAATGTATTTATTATAATTAAATTCTTTTATAATACATACCTATATTCTTTCTATTTTTTGTAAATACGATTGCATCGTTTGTGGAAGTGTCAAAAACAACCCTCTCAAAGCGATGCGCCTCATTCACACAATACATTTAATGTATAAATGATAGTTTTTAAAAACCTATGTAATATATGTGACAAATATGTTATAATTTAATTATAATATTTAGATATATCATTGACTTCTCATTATTTTAATACAGAAAATAAATTAAGGTAGTGTTTATGCGTACATACGGACAACGGTCTCCATGAAAGGTGAATTCCATTTCTTATCAAAAAAATATTATTTATTATTATAAATAAATATATAATGAATATATATTATATTTAAATAATTTTTTAAATTTTGGATATGATGAACCTAATATAGGAACAACAAGTAACAAGTTAAAACATACTTTATGAACGAGGCAATTAACACCTGAAATAGTGAAAATAATAAAAGATTATTTTAAAAGGAGAAATAAGATATTATAAGAAGAAAATATATGATATTATAAACATGAATAAGGTTCTTTAATAATTTAATAACACTATAAAAACCATTATACATGAGTTTAAAAGTCTGATCAAATAAAATGAAATACAAGGTAATGGATTTTGTCTCAATTTACATTCTATTAAGACTTATTTGTTATTATACACCATGTTTCTTTTATATAGTGTATATAATATCCTTTGAAATGGTATATAATGAATCCAATTATTATAATAAAATTATAATTATAATTTAATATTATTAATTAATGGGTATTATGATTCAAATGCTTCAAATTTGTATAGGAAACTTTAGAGTGTTTGAAGATTATTTTCCTCAAGAAATTTTTTAAAGTTATTATTTTAATTATTCAATGACTACAACCCTTTATTTTACTTCACATGGGATATTTTTTATTGATAATATTCTTATTATTCCTTTATATGGTTTATGATTTATTTTTCCAAATAAAATATTGACATTCACATCCTTGATTCCTTTGTTAGTCCCCTTTGAAATATTAGATTATTGTGATCATTTGACATTGAATTTAACCTAATTATCCATATCAATTATCATAGAAATGATTATTTCCTAAACCATATATCTTTTTTAAATACATTGTTTACTTTGACATGTTATATCATGCATATACTTATGTTCATGATATTCTAAGTTTTATTTAATTCATGGGGAATTATGATTCAAATGTTTCAAAGTGGTATGAGACACTTTGGAATGTTAAGATATTGTATTCCTAAAAAAATTAATGGTCTTTCAATGTTATCTCCATTCATCAACATCAACAACCCTTTCTTTTTGTTATAATACACTAAGGAATTATTATTAAATATGTATTCTTATTTCAATATAGATATTTTATAAGGAATATTTTTTATTAATTAATTTGATTACTTACTATGAGGAATGATTTGGATAGATAGTGATGGGAGGGGTTTGTACTTTATATATCCCCTTGATGAATCTATAGGCACTGGTGGAAATCCCACTTTTACCAATAGTTCTTTCCCAACAGTTTCAAAAAACCATTGGAATAAAGATTTGATACCAATGGTTCTATGAAACCATTGGTATACATTAATATAAGTTGTTTTTACCAACAGTTTTAGTGAACCATTAGAAAAAAAACTACCTCAATAGCCAACGATTCTTATGAACCATTGGGATAAACCTACCTAAAATGCCTCCACATATGAGCCTCCTCCATCCCGAATTCCCCTCATGTCACACCCCACTTCTCCATTGCGAACTTATCCTCTCCATACCGACTCCCCCACGCCACCGCTCTCGCCCCCATTGCACCCCCCTCCACCCATTCAAACTCCCCTTCGACCCTCCCCACTCACCACTCGCTGCTCACCGCTCACTGCTCATCATCACTCATGCATCCCCCTCCTTGTCCTCCACTAGTTGAGCATACCCTTTGAGGTCTCACATTCTCCTCTAGTTTGATATTTCCCTCACCCGATGTGAATACCCCCTAGGTCGAGCTTTCCCTCACCCAACGTGATTCCCCCTAGGTCGAGAAGATCAAGCATCCCCTCTGGTGGTCGGGCATCCTGCATAGGTTGAGGATCCCCTATGGACAAGCATCCCCTTATACATTTCTAATATTCTTTGGTAGTGAATCCCAAATATTTTTCTGTTATAGTTAATTGATTCATTGTTTAGTTTGAGTTTTATTGATTCAATTTGTTTCATTTTATATTGTTTCATTTATTTGTGATATATGATTGATTTTGGTTTTCGCCAAACATAAAAATTGTTATCATTGTAGTTTTTGTATATATAAATCATTAGAAGTTCACATTGAAGATACCATGAGAACATTATTTCTTTGTGATTTAGGTTAATAGTATATTATGTGTTTCTAGTTTCATAGATAACATCATATTCTATGTGAAATAATCTGGATCCCATAAAAATTTTAAGAATATTTAATGTGTAGAATTATTCATACCATTGATGAATTTTTGATTCCATTATCATGTTAATGGAGGGTTATAATTTGAAATTGAAAATTTTATCTAATGCATACTATTTTAATTTTTACATGATTCATGTGAAGGGAAATTTATTTGCGGATAAATGTGTTGTTCTTTTCTGATTCACATACATTTCAATGGGTAACAATATTTTATTAAATTATAAACAGTTATCAATAGTAAAAGTTCCCTATAAATATGGTATTAACTCATGGGAAAATTTGTTTAAACTTTTTTATATATAGGATTAACAAGAATGTATTTTCGTATTTTCTTCATATTAAATTTTTCAATGGAATAACAACACTATATGAAGGAATCATTTGGAAAAATTATTTTCCTTGAAAAAAAATTTATGTGTGTGAAGTGTTTGTTATGTGATATTTCCATTAGAGTCTTGTTTTATATCAACATATATGGTAATAATGTGGGTTTAACAACTTCTAAGTTATAACACTTGATGAGGATTTTTTCTAATGGAGCACTTTTCTTTGTAGCTCAAAACTGTTTGATTTTCATTTCTCTTTCTTATTTCTCACATTCTAAACATGTTTATGTTGAGGAAACACGGTTTTCTCTTATTTCACAAGTTTATTATTATTTTAAAATTGCATATTCACTTGATAAATTAGATAATTCTCAATGTTTTCTATTTTTTTGGTTTATCTTTTTATAACTCATCAGACTATATGATCAAACAATTTTTCGTATCATGTTCAACCTTCTTCATAGGTGTGGATCTATTTGTAGCAACTGATTTATGACATGATAACATTATATCTTTTCACTTACCAATAATAAAATTATTTTGACTAGGAATCAAATTCATACATATGATAGATCCATGACCAACATAATTACACCTTCAAAAAACTTCTTCAACTGCTTTTGATTTTCCTTAGGAAATATCTTAGGATCTTCTTTAGAAATGTCAACTAATAATCCAATTATGCTACCTTTTTCTTGGATGTTTTCCATTTTCATTTCAAATTTTTTATCCTAAACTTTGTATATACTTATTTCAATTTTTAAATATTCTATCCCCAATCCATTTTTTTATTGAAAATACACTTTAAGGTTAAGTGGGAACTAACAAAAACATCCTTTAGCATCATTTCACACCCTCACAAATTTTTAAATAGTATATGATGTAGAATTTCCTATCGGAATAGAATTATATTATCCATACTAAAACCCCATGATGATCATCTCTCTTCAACGACAACTTGGAAGTGTCTTTCTATGTTTTTATTCAGTTTACACCTCAAGGTAGACTTTTTTTCCTTTTTTCCTACTTATTCAATCATGTACTCCTCTTTTCATTAACGTATGCCTCATTTTGAAGGGGTGTACGAGGGTTGGGGGTCTAGGGTTAGGGGATATCCATGGCGGGGGGTATAGGGGGATGGGGGCTATCCGGGGGGTTGGGGGCTGTCCAAGGGGGTAGGGGGTGTCTAGTATGGGTTGTCTAGTCCATGGGGTGGGGGCTGTCGAGGGGGTGGGGGTGTCCAGGGGGTGGGGGTGTCTAGGTATGGGGGTTGTACATGGGGTGGGGGTTGTCCAGGGGGTGGGGGTGTCCAAGGGGGTGGGGATGTCTATCGGGTGGGGCTGTCCAGGCGGTGGGGGTCTATTCAGGGGGTGGGGGCTGTCCAGGGGGTAGGGGTGTCTAGGGGGGCGGGGATTTTCTAGGGGGTTGTAGTCGAAAATCCTTGATCTTCACAATGACTGTATACTACTATTCTAAGCTTCTATAATTTCCACTTATATAACATTGATCATTATATCTAGGGGGTATCATGGTTCTTTCAAGTCAACCTCTGAGGTGATTTGGCATCCTCTACCGAAGTTAAAGCAGTTTGGATCATCTTGGTTCATCTGCCACCATTCGCCACCATTTGAGGTTGGTTTATTATGCCCTTTTGGTTTGACCCAATTTTATATGGGGATTTTGGTGATTTATGTGCCCTTGAAAAATGTATATTAGGTATGAATTTCATGAATAAGACTACTTTACATATTTCCTCTCTTATGATTTTCCTTATATGATATCATTCATTTATATGTATTTTTTAATCTAGATATGGAACTAATGAATATAATTATTAATATGGATTGACTTATTATAATTAATTTCATGATCAAATAGAACCCAAATTAATGATATTTTCCAAGATAATATAAACAAAAACAAGACAAACTAAATATAATGAAAATTTCCCAATCAAACTTGTATCGAACAAAACCAAACTATGCTGAAAATTGATCCAAACTGATTATATACCATTAATTGGAAGAGTAATTGTTAATTAATAGGAATATACTATTTGATATTATCATTTTGAATCATGGGTATGTTTCACCCTTTCTTGTAGGAACATTATTTGACCCATGGTGTGTTTTGGTTCTTATATATTGGGTGGTGACATGTATAGTCACAAGAGACAGTTATGTTTTAGTTTAGTTTTTATTTTATTTTCATTATCGCATTGGCCACTTGGGTCTTTTACTGCTTTCTATGGATATAGGGTTGTTATATTATGTGAAGGGGTTATAAAGGGTTCAAATTTGATTCAGTCTATCAACTTTGATCTGAGGTAATATTTTATGGTTACTACTTGTCTCACAACTCATTTATTTGGGGATTTCAATGTTTTTGACTCCATATTATGTTTTCGGTAGGGTGTTGGATCATTTTGTGTTGGTTTGGGTGGATTTGGTTCTCCTTTTCCAATCTAAGTAAGGATTTAATCTCTTTGGATGGTTTTTCACAAGGTATATAGTATACTTTATGTGTTTTAAGGTTCCTAATATCCTTTTTATAGTGTGTTAATCCCTTCTCATTGGTTTTGAGTCGCCAAGTCAAGGGAGAATCACCTGCGTGTGCATAGGTAAGTAATTATATGTATGTGGGTTCCCCATTTATGTGTGTAGTCATCCGTGGAAGTGATTATGTATGTATGGGGATAGTTGTGCCCATGTGTATATAAATAAATTCATTCACAGGTGAGTGGATATTTGTATATGCATATAAGAATATGTGAAAGGATCCCCTTGCACATGCTCATGGCCATGCAGGTGTGTGCATAGAGGATAGGTGTCCTTGAATGTGTGTGAAGGTGTGTATACTCAGTGGGGGTGTAGTATCTTTTAGTTAGAAAGATCCAAAAGTAGAAGTGGATGGATTGGTTCCACCTTGAGGTACGGTCCCTCTCCTAGCCTCTTTAATTCCATAATGCTTTAAATTGAATTTATCTTCTTTCTTAATTCTACTTAATTATATTTAATTTCATATCTTGAAAAATTGTTCTTTAATATAATTGTTTCATTTGATAAATAAAGACATGTTTTTATAATAAACCCCCTATAATAGAGGTACGCTGTCTACAGAAACTCACAGTGATAGTTATGTTGATCTTGTTCCTTAACTTATTGCATTTGATTTGTGCTTAATGAGTTTTATAATAAATGTTAAATATAATTAAATGAATTGTGTGATAAATAAATGTCATGATTTTCTAATAAAACCCCTCCAACAGAGGTGCGCTATCTTCTAAACCAAAGAGCAGTGATATTTATTAGTATCATGTTTAGATTTGGTTTGAGTTTTCAATATGTCTCTTGTTGGTGTTTGTTCTGTGGCTAGTCAGTTTTTATTTTCTTTGAATAATATAAATTGAATTCTCATATCCATTTAGCTGAAATGAAAATTCTAGAATAGGCATATTCCTTGACCATGACACTTTCATTTTCACCCTTTGAATATTATAAATGAAATTTCCATGTTCAGGTGAATTGAATGAATTTTTAAATGGTTTCTGTTGGGTGTATGATTATTTTTTGTTGTTTCATTTCCCATTAGAAATTACATCATTGTGCCACTCGCTACAACCTTCTAGTGATCCCTTGTTATAGAATATTAAATATTTCATTTGTTCTATAATGTCCTTTGTGACTTTATCTTATGGAGAAACCCATTTGGGGTGTTTTCTTGTCCTCTTGGCCACCTATTTGGGTGTTTACCTAAGCCCATATATCTAAAAACATTGATGGTTTCATTGTTTAACATATTCTAGTGTTATGTTTCTCCCAACCATAAGCTTCATCTTACCACCACCAATTCATATTATTTAGTGCCTCCTCCTTCAAATATTCATATTGAAACATTTCTCCCATATTCTAATGAGAATAATTATAGTGGAGACACTCACTAAAGGAATTCTGCTCACTGTGGATGACCTGTGTCTATCAACGTATAGAAAGATGATGGATAGATCTCTATATCATTTTCCAGAGCATTTTTTGAAAGCTGGGTGTTTTGGTGTATCATTATTTTTTATTGGAGAAAAATGGCCAAGTGGTCATGATGTCTTACATTTTAAAGGGAATATTTCATAAAGAATTGTTGGTTCAATCCTTGATGTGAAGGTCAAAGGCATTTTTTTAGAAACACATTTAAAAAATGAGTTTCAATGTCATGAGGTTTAGGATATTAAAAGGAAATTTTGAATGTTTTTTTTATGCCACAGATATTCAGTTGGAGGTTTAAAAGATTTCAAAAGTTATAGACAATGTGTATAATTGAAATGGAGGTATTTTCCCAAGATATTCAGGTATTTTAAGTGGTGGATTTAAAATGAGATATCTATAGACTATGTGGATGGATAGTTAATAGTTTACAATGGATAATGATTCAAAACATGAAGACGTTACAGGAAAATTTTAGGGAATGTGAAAAAATATCTTGGAGTCTTATTTAGTATATTTATTTGAATTCAAAAACATGTTCTTTTTCATGAACACTTCAAAAAGAAAGAGAATATTATAGAATTATGGTGTGATCCACAACATTCATAGTTCTTCATGAAAATATCTATCATATATATATATATATATCATGAGTCCATTGTTATAAGGGGAGATACCTACACAGCATTGCAACATCTAGTTCTTCAATAAATAATAAGGGAATGACATACCTGGGCTATATTGATATTTTTGTTTCAAAGAGGATAAAAAGGTAAGAAAAAAGAGGGTGAACATGGGAATATTTTTCTAGTGAATAGATCCAAGTAGCCTTTGAAGACTAAATCTTACCATTATTGCATTTCAAGTGAATATAAAGACTTATCCCCCACACATGTGGTGTTGGTCTCATCTGGTTTAAAGGAAGGTGGAAGCAAGAATTGAAGATCAATGATCATCTATTCAGAATCAAAGGTGCAAGGTTTGTTAGTGACCCATGATAATTTAAATATGACTATAATATCTATAAAATACATATTTTATCCCATAAATGTCATGCCAAATGTAGTTTCCAACTAACTGAATCCAATTCTGATTCTGATAGGAACTCAATAGTCTTATACTTTTAGATAATCACAAAAAAAATGGAATGAAAAGTAAAAAATAAGTAAATTTAAATTAAATGAAATATAGTAGAAAAATGTCTATAACTTCTGTAAAATTTCAGCTCCCTTGAGATATACAATAAATGTTTAGAAAAAAGTTCTCCCCTTACATTCTTATAACAACATCCCCCCATCTATAATTATTTTAAACATAATAATTCTCCCTAGGGTAGGGTTTATTCTTATTTTTGAATCAATTATAAACACAAAAGCATTATCCCCTTGGAAAAATTTATTCCCCATTTGGGATGAAATAATTTCTCTTCCATTTACCCCTTACTGAAATAATAAAAAAACATACAACCAACCTCTCCTTTTGTATTATTAAAAAGAAAAACCAACGAAAAAACAACACCAGCCACACATGAACCTCTTCCATAGTTTCAATTGGTATACAAATAATAGGAAATAAAAGATAATATTGAGTATTATCTTATTCAATCATGGGAGTAAGTGTGTGAGAAAAATAGAGTATCATGAAGTTCTATTTTCTTTTCATAGGAAAGGATCTTGATCTTCAATGTAATCCACTCTCCCAAAGTCAAATATATCAGCGTTTAATATCTCATGTGATGATCACTTTCATCATTATACACTCTCCACCTTCTAACTGCATGTGAATGGGAGAGATCCTCTGAAATAAATATAGCACTACATATAACCATTGAAGGAAAATCATCAAGATTTTTTGGATCCTCATACTGAATCTAACATTTTATTCAATTAATCTATGCAAAGGGTTATGGATAATCATTAATTAATCCCTCTGTATTAACTCCCATAAAATTTCCATTTTAAGTATTTAATTTAAATCAAGAATAATAATAGTGGAAAAAGATGATGGTGAATCAAATATGATCATAGTAAAGAGAAACAATAGAAAATAGATGGTTGCACCCCTAAAGGTATCTCATCTAGAGGTAACACGATCATGGAGGTGGAATGTCAAGTTGTAGCATGATCCTAGTGATGGCACGTCTAGAATTCGCATAAACCTGGCGGTGGTACGTTTGGTGTTGGGTAATTATGGTGGTAGCATATTCTAGTGGTAGCATGCTCTGGTGGTAGCACACTCTAGCAGTAGCACAAACTAGTGGTAGGTAATCCCTATAATGGAACATAGATAGTGGAAGAAAATTCCTAACATTAGAAAGATCTAGTGGTGGCACAATTTTATCTAATAGTGGTTTTTTTCAATACTCAGCCTAATATTCTTTATAAAATGAAATACTATCATAAAACAAATGGTTCATTAGAATCATAGGAAAATTTATTTGTGAGAATTAAAATAAGTATTCAAGAAATCATTACTTTATTTTATGATCACTATTCAGAGAATTTTATAAACCATGTGTAAAACACAATGAGGCATAAATTGAGATTTTTGAAGACTAACAGTCTACTCAAAATTCCAAAAATATAATTTGAGATTTATAAAACACAATTAGTAATAAAACAAAAGTTTTTTAAATTGATCAGGTATCCAAGGTATGGTATCAAATCGAAATATATAATTACATAAATTTCATCCAAATAAGTACAATATCGAAGGATAAAATTAATATGAATAAGTTTGTATCAAATAATAACATAAAATAATTATGGGATAAAAGATAACATATTCAGTATAAGTTTGGTGTCATAAGTAAATTCCATTACTGTTCTCCCCATTTTGGGATTATAAATAAAACTAGAAATAGTAAATACAAAAAGGGATGAGATTAATAATAAGAGAAAAATTCCATTAAAGCAAAAGTCATCTATAAAAAAAATCCCTATAAACTATTGGCTAATTCAAATAACTCTCACCCTAGGTAATGTGATCAATAGGATTCTTTACCTTTCCTGAAGGAGGGACTAAGGTAGAGGCTGAAGGTATATATTTAGAGGTGGGATGTTTTCGGATCATAAAAGGGTAGAGATTCCAGATAGCTTCAACCAAAGACATACCGAAAGCTAGAATTAAGAAGGTAGAGGATGAGAAGAATAATCAGAGGTGAAGGATTTCATGGGAATCACCTTTAGATATTCTACTAGAGTATTGGGTACATATAGGAAAGGATTCATAAGATTGAAAAAATCTATAATAATTTTTCCTCCTCTTGTTATTCTACTAATGAAATATTTCTTCTCCTCCATGAATAGCTTAAGTAGAGTTATCATCACTTTAAACTAGTCAACTTATTCCTTGAAAACCCATTTTATAGAATCTTCCTCAATTAATCCTAATGAGATGAATGTACATATCCCATAACAAAATGTAGACACTCTTATACTATAGAATAGATCAAATCATTATCAACTAAATCTGAGGGAGGTAGAGCACTAGATGTATATTCAATAATAGGAACATTATCCAATCTCTTATATAAGGAATCCTGAATGTAAACAAAGGAGGTCCTCATTTCCTACATAACATATCAAATGGTTTCTATCTCACTATAGAACATTCAATTTTAAATATTAACTTCCTGAATATGAAAACTCATCTTGGGATGAATATAACATAGAACCATCTCAAAAAGGTGTATAGCATCATCTTCACTAAGCTGAGTGATAGGAGGTTCTTGATAACTCAAAATTCCACTAAAATCTAAAATAATTATTTCTATAAAATATTATAAATATACTATAGATACAAAATCTGAAGGCACTGGGGAAACAACTCTCTCAACACTATGTAAAGTAGACACTACAGGTTATGATTTTGTAGTTAAATCTAAGGGAAAAGCCTAAAGCTCACCTGCTTGGTCAATATGCCTAACTTAGGATACATTAGGATATGTCCCAACTCCAAATGAGATAGTTAGTCCACCATGATCTCATGGACTACTATGGGAATCACCATCACTATCTCCATATGAGTCTGGATATGATAGTCCATGCAATTTGGAACTAGAGGAGGGATCCCCCTTCATGATACCTCATCTTATACCAATGTAAAACCACCATAAGTATCTCTATGTTCTCCAACATATTCTTCAACATTTTTAGACTATGAATAGTCTAAACCAATATTGAAAAAACCGAGTGAATTTTCCCACTCATCATGTGAAGCTACTTCCATATGAGGTTCATGATGGTGACGTTTAGAGGTGCTTCGGAAGACTATTGTAGGTACAGGTTTATATTTATAGGTGCAGGTTTATATGTGTAAATTGTGCTTTGGAAGACTGTTAGAGGTGCAGGTTTACAGGTTTGGAGGTGTAGGTTTTACAATTTTAGAGGTGCATGTTTTACAAGTTTAGAGTTGTAGGTTTTACTTCTTGAAGTGGGTTTACAATTTGGGTTTATGTACTTTGCCCATGTCCTCTACCCAGCTATGATGTTTTGTAGGGAGTAGATGATATACCAATAGTTCACAAAACTGTTTGTATTCAATATCCTGGATAACATATTCCAACAGTTCATAGAACTATTGGTAATAAAATGCTGGAAAAATTATGCCAATGGTTCACAGAACCGTTGGTATTCAGTCTGGACAACATATATCCCAATGGTTTCATGAAACCATTGGGATAGAATACATACTTCATGTATACAAATGGTTCAAAAACCATTGGCATATATATGTTAAAATAGTTTCTATATCTTTAATGGTATGTATACCAATGGTTCATGAACCTCTGGTACACATATATACCCACAGTTTTACTTAAATTGTTGGTACAGATTAATTTCTGACCACCTATGCCAATGGTTGCCTAGAAACCGTTGGTATAGAGCTACTGCAACACCCAGTATACCAATGGTTCCTGAAACCATTGGGATAGTTGAAATTTTTAGTATTGAGGTTCTCATGAGACAAATAAGTTGTCCAAATAAGAATGGTTTAAACTATATTTTGAAAGGTCTTGATGGTATAGTTTTTTATGTGTCTTAGACATGACATCCAATAATTAATCATTTACCTCATTTAGGATTGGTTATTATTTAACCATATTTTTCATTGACATATCTATGGATGCATTTCATTCTAAGTTTATGGATTAAATGGATTTTTTTTAGTTTCTTACATTTCCATATTGAGTATGCCTTATATTGTTATTTTAATGGAATTTTTTATTGGTTATTTCCCTTAATATGTTGATTTATCCACATTGATCCATTATTACATCCTCTTCACATACCCTTACTAATCATTTTAGCTCACCATTATTTTTTCTTATTTCCCTTAGTTATGAATATGAATCCTTTGAATGAGTTTCAAGGATGTTGTTTATTTCATTTAATTATATACCATGTCTGTACTTTATATTTCCCAATGTATTATTGTTATCATGTATGTAATATGTCTTTCCAAAACTAAAAAAATGGTTGATAATTTGGGATTTTATTCCTTATTATCATACCAATTTAATAAAATAATTCATTGGTTCTGAGCTTCTAGGGTCGGGGTATTAAATGTGGTATGGAAGGAATTTTAGAAACAACATTGGAAACTAGATTTTGAACATTTATATTAAGGAAAATAGCCCTAAAATAGAATTTGATGATAATTATAAAAGAAAATCCTAGAATTTTAGTATGTAAAAGATTTTGTGGGTATTCTAAATAATACATCCCTCTCTAGATACTACAAGTGGACATGGTTCTGGTAAAGATGTACCAAGAACAACTCTAACAAGGTGTATCAGATCAGACTTAGCATAACCTAGTACAAGAAAATGGGCCTTACTATGCACCAAGCTTGACACTCCCTGGGGGTACACATAGGATACCTCACATTTTCATTACACACCATTGTGAAGGATTTGAAAGTAAATATGTCCTCAAATAAACCATGATTATGATTATGATATTCGTTATGGGAAAAAAATCAATTCATGATTAGTGTTTCACAAGTTTTAGAATTATAAATTATGTTACATAATATTATGAACTAATATAATATATTCCATTTTTTAAAATGGAACCTAAAAGGAATAATAGTATCAATAATCATGAAAAATATAAAAATTACAAAGATGAGGAAATTAATATAGCTAGTATTATAACTAAGAGTTTTATAGAAATATTCGGGAAGCTTAATCAATTTTTAAAACATAACCTTGACCGTATGGAGAAACATTTTTCACAAATAGATTCAATGATGTTATTTTGCGTTTTAAGGTAGAGGACCTCATCATTTAGATGGACTACTCACTTAATGGTGGGTGAGAAATGGATTGTGTAATTGAAGAAAATATTAATGGCATTGGAATATGGTGAAAATGAAATTTCTACACTTGAATTGTATTGTCTCAATGGTGATGCAGATTAATGATGGTTATTGATCCAGAATACTAGGGAGGAATAATAAATAAAACTCATGGAATGAGGAACTTTTAAGGGACATTATTTCATAAATACTTCCCTCACGATCAACAAACTGAGATGTAGATAATGTCCCTTAGTTTAAATAAAAATGAGGAAGAAAGTGTTTTATATTGTGAAGCTACCATTACTGGGTTTTTAAGGAATGATATGGATTTTATAGAAAAAACATAATGAAAGATTGATCAATTATTTGAAGGACTTAATCCAAGTATCTGAAGGGATATTGTGTCTCAAACCATTTCATTGTATTATGAAATAGTTTTATATGATATCAAGATAGAGAAATAATTCTCCGTGTCTAATGGATTAAAAGGGAAACAAGAGAAGAAAAAAAAGGAATAGAAAATTATAGATAAAGGGAAGAATGGAATGAATGAGTTTCTCATATGTGATAACCATAGAAATAATTACCCTGGTAAACGATTTAATGGTTTGAGAGTTTGTTATAAGTGTGGAGAAAACGTTCAACAATAAAAAGAATAAAAAAATGAATAATTAAAACTCTATTATTCAATGTTACAACTACAAGGATATAGCACACTATGAAAACAAATTCCCCAAACGTCAATGGAATATGCTTTATAAAAATACAAGGGTTCAAGGTCAAGAATATGTTGTTCACACAACCGAAGTGGAATAATTAATGTACTTCTGTACATGGATCTAATAAATATGTTGTAAAGATATTATTTATGATGTTATCATCATAAGATTTATGAAATATCTAAAGAATCAACTATTGTACTTTTTGTTAAGGATTTGAGATCATATTTTAAATGGTACTAAGAAAATTTATTCACTAGAAAGTAAATTTTTTTTAGAAAAACATGGTTGAAGAAAATATAACCATTAATATATTTATAATGTTAATAAAATGATGTTTAGATAATTAAATCATTGGTTTTGATAAAGTAAATTGGATAAGTGCTGACTAACTTGGAAATGAGTAGTGATTTATTGAAAAATGTTATTTCCACTATCATTGATAGAGTTTACAATAATTTTTGATTTATGGAATATATCCAAAACATGTGTTTTATTTATGGAATAAGAATCATGTATGTTTTTAATAATATTTTATATTAATTCAAGTTATTACAAAATTCACATGTTTGTAATGTGATGATTAAAATCCACTTCATGTTATTTGATAAGTTCATTTTCGAAATTCAGTGGCCTTCCTTAAAAAGTGTTGGAACATAATCTTTTGTAAAAGTTATCTATTTATGAAATGGTTTAAGTTTAACCCTGATTATGAAATTTGTGATTTATGTGTTAGTTAATTATATGATTAAACATGTGCTAAGATACTAAGTAAAAATAGTTTAGGGTATGACCAAAGGATAAGACTATTCTTATAGAAACTTATCAAGTAAGTATATTTACTTATATTTTTTGAGAGTGAAATAATTCCTCTAATCTAGGAAAAATAATCTTAAAACAAAAATATTGACCTATTATCATCATTTTTTATGATATAAATGACCTATTAGAAACATTAGTTTAATGATTTTTTGACATCAACTTTTTGTTGAACATGTTATCTAGCACTCTCCATTAGAACTTGATTGATATATTTTTTCTATATCTATGTTTTCAATTCCCACATATTTTCTCCTACTAGGGATATGCTTATGTTACCATTACACTTTCCTTTATCTCTTTTTAAGAAGATGTGTTATTGACCCTATTCATGATGTGGGTTTTCAACAATATATTATTTTTAAATATCAATCCTTTGATTACTATGATCAATTATTAATTAGAAGGGTGTGATTTATTTAAGGTGGTAAGAATGTGACACCCCATGACTTTACAATATTTTCCTCTTAGAATAAATTTATTTTTTATTCCAATAATTATTTTTAAAAAACACCCAGTTAATCTTATATTCCACACACCATAAAGTTTATCTTCATCAACATGTAACACTAAGGTGATAATTCATTACATTAAAGTCTGAATTTCCTCTATGAAATGCGTAACACGCAAAACCTAATTTTATCGAACAATAATATATTATTAAAAATATTATTATTAAATATAATAAGATAAAAAAATATCTTCTAAATTGATGGTTATGAATAATATAAACTAACTAATGAACATATATGGTTTAATTCACTAGTTGAAAATTAATTATAAATGAATTTAAGAACTAATTTCATATAAAGGGAATATTTTTATAAGAAAACTTTTTTATGCTCACAAAGTCATTTTATCAAAATAAATTAGATTAATTAAAATTATTGAGTTATATTAATGTAATATGTATTATAAATTCATTCAAATATTTTTTACATTCATCAAATATATATGATAAGAAAAATATAAGAACAAACCCAACATTGTGCATAAAAACATATATTTTTATAAAGGCAATTTTACCACCTTTTAATAGATCACAAACATTAAATATGAATTTTGAAAATTGTATGAATTTAATTTGACAAAATAAAATTTATTTTTTAAATATTAACATTAAAATTATGTTAGGGTGACTTTTTGGTATTTTTTGTGAAGTTTCATTTTTTGATGACTAGTGAAAAATGATGATTTTTAATTTGAAACTATTTTTTTAACTAAAAAATTTATATGGTTAAATAATATTTTTTATTTGTTTTAAAGCTTAATTAGATAAATTTTATATCATTTAATCTAATATATTTCATAGGAATAAATTTAAATTTTAAATTAGATAAAAAACGTAGAAAAGTTTTGAAAGTTTTTACTTTAAAAACATGCATTGTCATCCTATCTGTGGGATCAAATTAAAATTAATTTCATCCACTTAAGTGATTGGAATTTTGAAAAAATTATTCCTTATTTGGAAAAATAATAATTTATAATGTCTAATTAGTTCAACATAGTTTTTGACCAAAAATATTAGTGAAACTAATTAAAATTAATTATAATGATTAAGGTGAAATTAAGCTTAACAAAGGACTAATCCTTAAATTTATGGGACAAAATGACCTAAAAACATATAAAAAATAAATTTTCAAGAAATATTTTTACCCTATAATCCCTTTGATATAATTTATACAATTATTGGATCCACTTTATATGGTAAAAAACGTGCGTGGAATTCCCTTTCCAAAAATTTACAAGAATGCCAGTCCCCACCCCCACTATAAAAAGGAACTCACACCTCCCACTTCCACAAACCTATAAAGACACTTTGGATCTGCAAAAAACTGGACAAATATATATCAACCCAGTCCTTTTACATATAACATTACATGATTTTAATCATAGTTAATCGTCAGAGTACAAGCTAAGGATCATTAATTCTAGTGTCTTACAAGACTAGATGCATATAACATAAAACATATGGATAAAAAACACTTCTTTATTTAATCTCCATAAAGACATCCTAACTTCCTTTGAGGCCTTACATCTTTATAGGGTACCCTGGGTAACACATGAACAAAGGGGTGAGCTGGAAAACCCAGTAAGGGAATGAACATAAGGATACATCTTACGAACATGAGTTAGGAGGCATGACATAAAGATATCCAAAGCATGGAACTTATGAAATAATATCATATAAGCATGGGTTCATATAAAAATGGAATAATATAAATATATCAGAATCATTAAACATTTCTTTAGTACGGGTCAAGGCTAACTGCCAATCCCGTTTCCCATTTTAGTATTGGTCAAGGTTAACCGCCAATCCCGTTTCACATCGCATCTCATGAGACCTAACTTTACCCAATGCATTGGAGTTCTATCTAGGCACACTCATCTCAAAATTTTCATGAATATTATTTCCACATAAATATTCTTTCCACGTATATAATAAATTGTTCATAAACATAATGATGCCCATGGAGAGAATTGGGTACCACAATCATGACATAAAGCATAACCAATGAGTGTATCATGAAAGTTCCCATGAAATAAAGGGATTAGAACATACATGGACATTCATAAGGTAATATAGGAATATAACATAATAGGTTGTAACAAATATAAGTGACAACATATAAGAAATTTATTTGAGAAACATTAGCATTAAAACTTTTTGGTGCTGTTTTCAGGAAAATATTGTAGGGATTTTAAAATAGTAAAGAGGAACTTTTTTTATATAAAACCAGAATTGAATCAATAATTTTTTAACAATAAAAATACTTATTTTATAAACACAATTGTGTCTTAAAACATATGATATAGTGCACTTGAAATTGGGTAAAAGTTTGGTATGTTTCTTTAAAATGAGTATGCTTATTGGGAAGTATCGAGGAGGGACTCACTAAAAAGCATGTATATACCTAAAAGATAACGAGAGATAGATATTTGAAAATTATTTTGGAGAATATAAACAGAATGTATAAGTTTTACATTAAAATAAAATACAACTACATTTTGGTAGAAATACATATTGAGCAACCTGAAGGAATAAAGGAAGTTCAGGTAGAATCCTTTACGGTTTATCGTCATGGTATAGGGTGTAACTAAGATGGATTGATGAGAGATATAAGTGGTTTCTCATCACTTATTAAACATTAGGTAAGTATGGGGGAGGTGATAAAACATACCTCATCACTTGGTATTATACAAAAGAGGCATATCATAGAGAACAATATTGATTATGAGTGAAAAGGGGAGGATCCCTTACCTTAAATTTGTTGGTGTTCTCCACTTGTTATTAAATACAAGAATAAATAAATTAAGCTTATTAATTAAAAATTCCAGACCTATTATATATGTAATTGATTTATTATAACCCTTTTTAGTTCATTCAAGGCCTTCTTTATTAGTTATGAGGATCAATTTCTTTGTTCGGGCTCATTTGTTTACTTGGTTTTAAAAGCTCAGTTCGCTTATATTCAGGTTCAGATAAACATGAAAGATGGAAGTGGTTGTCTAGAAAGGAAGTTATATGATATTAGTGAACATACAGGAGATTAAATGGTTTTATATTTTGTCTGGTTACTTATAATGAAGTCAAATTATTATATAAAACCAAAGTGACAACCGTTTTTCTTAATTGGTGGGTTTGATTACAAAGAACATATTTTTCTTTATAACTTAATTACATTTGTAAAAAAATATTACAGAATCAAAATAGGATATATTACATATATATATTTGGGTTCAACCATAACTAAAATGGTTTCATGACCATATTTGATGATCATAACAGAAATTGATAAACTCTTATCCTTGAAGGTGATAAATTAGCACATCTCAAAATGTGCATTAATTTCTTTCAAATAAAAGGTGTTGAAAGGAGATAAGATAGTAAAATATTGTCATGACCCATCCTCGGGGCCCATGCCGTGACTACCCCAAGCCCACCTTCCATAGGACAGGGGCTGGAGACTAGCACCAAAGGCGAATCCCTGATAAAAAAGGGAAGGCATTTCTTTTTAACATGTAACTCATGTAGTCTGAACACAAGCAGTAGAAGAAACAAGTACTAAAATAGAAAAAGAAATGTGTGCTGAAAGTAAGTGGGCCAGTATACAAACCCAACTAAACAACAAGTACAAGTACAAGTAAAAAAGGGAAAAATAGATCATGGATCGTCAACCGGTGAATCCTACCTGAAGGGTAGGTACAGAACTCGAACACTCATCCCTAAGGTACATCCCATCTAGTACAACACCAAGAAGCCTCTCGTCTGTCACCCTCAGACTTGATGATTACTGACTATCATCTGCATAGAACACAACAAGGTGCGAAAGAAGCCCCGGAAAGGTTCAGTATAACAATACTCAGTAGGGGACCTCGAGACCCCCGAAGGTATCCCAGAATCCACTAAGGATAAACCATAGAAGAAAGATACAATCATGAAGTATCAACAAACCCCACTTAGGAATATGACCATAAATATTTCTAAGTTACCAATCACAGTCCAGCTCCAACTATAGAGCCCAAGAACAACCCATTCCACAAATGAAGTAAAGTCAATCATCTCGATGATATCGACTGAAAGTCAAGACTCAGCTCACACAGGTATACTACTCATGTAGAGGTGTAGAGATGGTTAGTTGTAGCCACTAAATCATCTCCTCTGTTGAACCCACATAGGATCGCGGAATCTTATCGGTGTTGTCGAACCCACGTAGGATCCTGGTACAAAAGTCATCACTGTCAAACCCACAGAGGATCCCAGTATAGTAGTCATCGTTGCTGAACCCAAGGACGATCCCGGTATAGTAGTCACCGCTGTCGAACCCATAGAGGATCCCTGTGCAGAAGTCATCACTATCGAACCCAAGGAGGTTCCTGGTACAGTATCGTCACTGTCGAACTGACGGTGGATCCTGCCATCTCAGTCACAGTCATCCCTAGGGTTCCCGCACACAGCACGCTTGATTTCGGGAGGGTCCGCTACTCGATCCAAGAGTTGATACATAAACTGCCATGAATTCTTGAGTTGATGTATCATGTATTTCTGTCACAACATAAGAAACCCAACGCAACAGATGGCGCGACAATCGGACGTCTGGTCTGTGAGTTATTGGCATTTCCGTTCCAGGGGCCCAGTTGATTTTTTGGCTCAAACCAACCTGTCTTTACCCCAACTGCATCCGAACCTCAAGTGAATTATTCCAAAATAATTGCCTCTCTCCAAGAATTCCATCGCTGCAAGTGGTTCATCAATCGGACACCCGAAGCCCAGAATAGGGGTGAAAAGGTGATAATTGGCTCTAGCGGGTCCGGGTCCGGTCCGACCCAGTTAGAGAGAACCGGCCCGACCCGATCCGAACCGGGATCCAACCCGGTATGAGGGTCCGACTCGGTCCGCAGGTGCGGCCTGACCCGATTGGTCGGTCTGGCCTGAAAGTGCGGCCCGGCCCGAAGGCGCAGCCCGGCCGGAGGGCGGCCCGGCCCGAGGGGCAACCCGGTAGTGGGGTGGCCTGGCCTTAGGGGCCCCACCGAGGGGCGTCCGGGTTGTGGCGGCCCCACCGAGGGGAGGCCTGGCCGTGGAGCGGCCCAGCCATGGCCGCCCGACTGAGGGGCAGCCGGGCCTTAGCAGCCCGGCCGAGGGGCTACCCGGCCATGGCGGCTTAGCGGAGGGGATGCCCGACCAAGGGGTGGCCTGGCCGTGGCAGCCCAGCTGAGGGGCTGCCCAACCATGGTGGCCCAGTTGAGGGGTGGCCCAGCTGTGGGGCTTCCTCAGTGCGACACAACGGTGCTGCGCATTCTTCGTTTGTCGCAGCCTGCATGGTCGTGACCCACTTCTTCCGGCACCGCGCGACGGCCCTACGCCTCTTTCGTCCACTGCAGCCTGCATGGCCACAGTTCTTCTCTGGCACGGTGTGTCGGCACCACGCCCTTCCATATCCCCCTCTATCGTCAACCAATCAAGAACCAATCGGAGGGATTTTGGGCTGTATTTGTTCAGCCCACGCCCTCCTCATTTGGTGATAACAAGTGGCCATCATTGGACCAAATAAACGACGAGGAATGAGGATATAATTCATAAATTAAAATAATCTAATCCCCATACCTTGTAATTGGTGTTCACTTGACGGATTCGCGGGAAGGCAGCGTCATTCTGTTGACGTCAGAAGGAGATGACTTCATCATTGGCGATGTTCTTTGCAGGCGGCATCTTCCCTTTCTTGCCCTGGCAGGAAAGGGAAGAGACGACGTCATCGTTCCTCGGTGGAGACGGGCATTCTTCATTGAGAGGATATCGTTCTCCATTGGAGAGGAAAGGCTCCTCCATATTTCCAACCAAAAATAATAGAGGAGGAGTCTATTATTTTTTGGCACCGCAACACACAAGAGTTGTGTTTAATTAAATTAAACAACTCATTAAATTAAATGGGTTAGAAGGATTCAAAAGTTTTCAAAAGATAATTAATTGAGGAATTAATTATCTTTTAGGTGTGTTGGAACCATTAAGGGGTAGCTCAAGATTTTCCCCCATTAATGGGGAACTCAAGGGGTTTAAGGGGGTTTGAGCTTGTGTGGGCCCGTCCACATAATATCCTCCCATGGGAGGTTATGCATGGGTGGGCCCCACCTCCATCCTCCCCTTGGAGGATTAAACCACCACTCAAATAAAAAAATTTCTAGACATATTTTTATTTAATTTATTAGAAAATCCAAAAAAACAACCAATCTTGATAAAATGAAAATGCGATGAAGGACTCCTTACGAGAATATCAGCGTTGTGAGTTCAACGGTGCCCTCAGAATTCAATTCCGAGCATCGGTTCAAAAGATATAATATCCCGCACGTACGTTTACTGAACGTACCCAAACAAAACTTGAGAAATTGATTCTGGGCACACAGGGCCTCGGAATCAGGCTCCGTCAGAAGCTATGGACTCGTAAAATTCTTGTGTGTTTAAAAACAATTACATGGAAATTACATGTCTTTAAATTCTCCCCAACTTAGGGCTTTACATCCCCGTAAGCTACAAATCACACTAAGGAAACAAATGGGGGTACTGAGCATGCATCTAAGCCTCCCACACCCATCTGCTCTCCTGGAGGTTCTCGTGCTGCCAGCGAACGTGCACCAGAGGAATCGACCAGCGACGTAGGACCCGCTTTTTTTGATCCTTAATCTCCATTGTAACCTCTGTGAAAGTCTCCCCGTCATCGATGTCCAGTTCCCCATGGTTGATGATGTGGGATGGGTCTTGCACATATCTCCTCATCTGAGATACGTGGAAGACATAGTGCACCCGGTGCCACTGAGGTGGAAGAGCTAGTGGTAAGCCACCTCGCCTACCCTACTGAGGACCTGAAAAGGTCCGATGAATTATGGAGATAACTTGTCACCACAGTCAAATATTTGTAGACCTCATCGAGGTTAGACCCGTAGAAATACATGGTCTCCATCCTCGAACTCTTGTGGTCTCTGTCTCCTATCATCACAGGACTTCTACCTGCTCTGTGCAGTCTTCATCCTCTCCTGGATGATCTGCACCTTCTTCATCATAGCATGTACCATCTCTGGTCCCATAAGTGCTAACTCTCCTGGGTCATTCTAGAATAGAGGCGATCTGCAAGTTTCGTCATACAGTGCCTCGTAAGGTGCCATCCCAATGGTGGAATGGTAGCTACTGTTATATGAAAACTCTACCAACGGTAAGTGATCCTCCCAAATTTTACCAAATTCTAGGACGCATGCAGGGAGCATGTTCTCGAGTGTCTGGATAGTCCTCTTAGTCTGACCATCCATCTGAGGATGGAAGGCGGTGCTCAAGTGAATCTGCATTCCAAAAGCCTCCTACAACCCCTTCCAAAGCTGGGAAGTCAAATGAGAATCTCGATCGGAGACGATTGTCGATGGAACACCATGAAGTCGTACGATATCTTGTACGTAGATGCATCACAGTCTCTCTACTGAACCATGATCTCTAATCGGTAGGAAGTGGGCTGACTTGTTGACTCAGTTGACAATCACCGAGATAGAGTTGTGTCCCTTATATGTACGTGGAAGTCCCATCACGAAATCCAGGGATATCCCGTCTCACTTCCACTCTGGGACCTCTAAGGACTGAACCAAGCCTACTATAACCTGTTGATCCACCTTCAATTGCTGACAAGTGAGGCATCGAGAGACAGACACTACTACTACCTTCTTCCTACCTGGCCACTAGTGTTGTTGTCAGAGTTCCTGATACATATTCACCACTTATGGATATACCGCTAAAGGAGATGTGTGGAACTCCCTCAAAACTTCCTCCTGAAGTTCAACTGGTACCATGTTACATTCTCTAAAGAGAATTATGTGCTCCCCACCCTCATAAAATCCATTAAGTGTCTGACCTACGGATATCTGAGTACACCATGTCTCACAGTCAACGTCCCCATGTTGTGCCTCCCTGACTCCCTGAAGAAGTGGAAGAGTGACTGTGAGAGACTATAGAAAGGATGATCCATCTCTATCCACAAAGGATATTTGCAACGCGACCAGCTGCATTATCACCTATCCTAGCAACTGAATGCCTGATCTCCTGCTGAGAGCATCTGCTACAACCTTCCCCTTCCTAAGAGTATAGACCATCTTGAAGTCATAGTCCTAGAGGAACTCAAGCTATTGTCATTGTCTCAGGTCCAGGTCCTTCTGTGAAAATATATACCTGAGACTCTGGTGGTCACAGTAGACTGTAAAATGTTCGCCCATAAGATAGTGTCACCGCATCTTCTAGGCAAAGACCACTACTGCTAACTCCAGGTCATGGGTAGCATAGTTCTGCTCATGCGGTCTAAACTACTGAGAACCATACATGATCACTGCTCACTCCTGCATCATGACACACCTGAGTCAGGTCCTAGATGCGTTGCAGTAAACTACGTACCCAATGCCCTCCCCCGGTAGCCTCAAGATGGGCGCACTAGTCAACCTCTACCTCATCTCCTGGAAGCTCTGCTAGCATCTCTCTTACCACATGAAGGGTTTCCCCTTCTTCATCAATGATGAATGTGGTGTTGAAACTTAGGAGAAGTATGGAACAAATCTTCGATAGTATCCAGCCATTCCCAAAAAACTACGTACCTCTGTCACACTTCTGGGTGGTTCCCAAGAATGTACTGCCTCAATCCTCGCTAGATCCATTGCAACTCCAGCATCTGAGATGACATGTCCCAAGAAGTGTACCTCTCGAATCCAGAACTATCACTTCAAGAGCTTACCATAAATATGGTGCTCTCATAGTGTGTCCAGTACTACCTGTAAATGGTAGGCAAGCTCCTCCACAATATTCGAGTAGATCAGTATGTCATCGATGAAGACTACGACAAAGAGATCGAGGTAAGGCTAGAAGATCATGTTCATGAGACTCATGAACACTACTGGAGCATTTTTCATGACAAAGGGCATAACAAACAACTCATAGTGTTCATACTTACACCTGAAGGCCATCTACTTCACATCCACATCTTGAACTCTGAGCTGGTGATAGCCTGACTTAACGTATATCATCGAGAACCATCGTGCTCCTTTGAGTTGATCAAAGAGGTCATCAATCCTAGGAAGTGGGTACTTGTTCTTCACAGTCACCTGATTCAGGCAATGGTAGTCAACACACAGTCACAATATCCCATCCGCCTTCTTGGCGAACAAAATCAGGGATGCCTAGGGTGAAACACTATGTCGGATAAATCCCTTCCCCTGGTAGTCCTCTAGCTGTACCCGCAGCTCACGAAGCTCAGCGGGAGCCATCCGATATGCTGGAGTAGATATCAGTGTCATCCCAGGGTACAGGTCAATGTATAATTCTACCTCTCTATGAGTAGGTATTCCTATAACATCTCCAGGGAAAACATTCGCGTACTGATCCACCACAACAGGAAAACTCAGACTCCACACATCAACTACTCTAAGGATGATACTAGCCAACTAATGTGTGATCTACTGACCCCTCCTCTGTGTAAGTTCATCTAGCACTGCAAAGGCTCCCTTCTCGTCGTTGAAGGTGAACTTGGTCCCATCCGTGCAGACACACCACACTTTGTGCCTAATATAGTCAATCTGAGCATGAACTCTGGATAACCATTCCATACCCAAGATGGCGTCGTAAGGCCTCGACGCTGCTACAAGTATATCCTAGATGAAGCTCTCGCCTCCTAAATTAATCTCACACTACTGGAACCAGTGCGTAATCGTCGAGTCTGCTCTCGTAGGAGTCTCTATTCATAAGGATGGAGCCAATGACTCCGTCGGAATCTCCGAGCTCCGAATGAGGGAAGTGTTAATAAAAGAATGACTCACACCTGTGTCTATAGGTATTGCATCTAGGGTGGAGTAGAAAAAGATAGTACCACGAATCATATTAGGTGCACTATGGTCGTAGGCCTTGACATCCTGGAGCTGAGCCCGCCTCTGTCTACTAGCTCTCAGTGGTTGGGGTGGACCTCCTGGTGGTGGTGATGGTAGGGCCTCAAAACATCATCAACCACTCACTGCTCGGCCAGATCATCTTCCACATCCACCTGCTCCTGGAGGACCAACACGGTTGAACCTCTGCCTCTACCTGGGAGGTCCCTCTACTGTCTGCTACTCATCTTCATCGTGGGTCAGGCAGTCGTGAGCCATGTGACCATGCCCACCGCATGCATAGCACTACATGTTCCTCGTATGGCTAGCTCTTTCTCGTGTTCCCCGCACAACCGAACATATATCCTGAGGTCGCCCACATTACTACCTGGTCCGTTTGGACCTTTGTGACATCTTTCTATTAAAGGCTTTAGAAGACTCCGCTATGTGTCACCCTGTGGTGGGTCTCACTGCTAGTGTCAGCTCAGCAAGAAAACTCTCCACTAGAAGGGCTCGCTCCAGCACCCCCACCTACGTCGAGATGTTGAGGGAGATCATCAAAGACCTGATCTCATTCTTGAGTCCCTACTGAAAGGTTAGGGCCCTGAAGAATGGGTCCCACGCCATATCCGTGGAGTAGCGTGAGAGATCGGTGAACCTTGCTGGGTACTGAGCTACTGTTATGTTTCCCTACTACAGATGAACTAAATCAAGTATCCGCACTGCACGAAGGGTGGCTAGAAAAAACTCTGAGCAAATGAGCCTCTAGAAGTCTATCTAGAGTAATGATGCCTCATCATGCACTTAGAGAATCAGGCTCCACCATCTTCCTGCTGCTGCATGCAGGAGACTCATGGCAGGGATCACCATGAGGTCGGTTGGTGTCTCCCCGGAACCTGGGCAGCCTCTTGCATTGGAACTCGTTCAACGCACTCAGATGGCATGCACTCTCTGCTGCTGGAGCTGGTGGTATCAGTGGCCCAACAGTTAGTGGTACCGCGGGTACCTCTACTGTGATAGGGCCCTGACCTGAGGCCTTGTCGCTCGGTGGACTACCATCTCATATGAAACTCAGAACCCTAGATGGATTCCTATGTGGGGCCATCCTGAAAATAAACAGGTGTGCCATGGTCAAAACAATATACCTATTGAGATGACACAATGTAATCATGAAGAAAACGTTTTGAAGGAAACACACACACAATCGATGTTTTCATGCACTGAGTCGGAAATCAGAATTCAGAGTCCTAGTGTATGTATACGTCGGCTGCCGCACCAACACCGGTTTCCCTAAACTGATTACCACACCCAAAACACTTACCACACTATTAAAAGAATCAGAGTACAAGTTTTTCAGTAGAACCGACTCATCTGATAAGAATTTTTCACGACCCGTCTCGGGGCCCGTGTCATGACTACCCCAAGCCCGCCTTCCATAGGCCAGGGGCTGGCGACTAGAATCAAAGGTGAATCCCTGATAAAAAAAAATTAAGGCTTTGAATTTTAACCTATAACTCATGTTGTCTGAACACAAGAAGTAGAAGCAACAAGTACTAAAATAAAAAAAGAAAAGTGTGATGAATGTAAGTGGTCCAGTATACAAACTCAACTGAACAACAAGTACAAGTACAAGTAAAAAGAGAAAAACAGCTCCTAGATCATCCACCGGGGAATCCTACCTGAAGGGTAGGTATAGAACTCAAACACTTATCCCTGAGGTATGTCCCGTCTAGTCCAGCTCCGAGCAGCCTCCCGTCCGCCACCCTTAGCCTCGATCACTGCTGACTGTCGTCTGCACAGAACACAACAAGGTGCAAGTGAAGCCTGTGCAGGGGTGAGTATAACAATACTCAGTAGGGGACCCCGAGACCCCTGAAGTTCTCCCATAATCCACTAAGGATAAACCAAAAAATAAAGATACAATCACGAAGTATCAACCTACCTTACTTAGGTATATGCCCATACATATACATAAGTTACCAATCATAGTCCGGATCCATATCTCGAGCCCAATAACAACCCATTCCACAAAGGAAGTAAAGTCAATCATCTCGATGATATTGACTGAAAGTCAAGACTCAGCTCACACAGGTATACTAATCATGTAGAGGGGTAGAGATGATTAGATGTAGCCACTGAATCATCTCCTCTGTTGAACCCACGTAGGATCCTGGAATAGTATCAGCGTTGTCAAACCCATGTAGGATCCTGGTACAAAAGTCATCACTGTCGAACCCATGGAGGATCCCTGTACAGTAGTCATTGCTGTCAAACCCACAGAGGATCCCGGTATAGTAGTCACAGCTGTCAAACCCATTGAGGATCCTGGTACAGAAGTCATCATTGTTGAACCCATGGAGGATCCTGGTACAGTATCATCATTGTCGAACCCACGGAGGATCTTGTCATCTATGTCACAGCCAGCCCTAGGGTTCCTGCACACAGCATGCATGATTCCAGGAGGGTTCGCTCCTTGAGCCAAGAGTCAATAGATCAACTACTATAAAGTCTTGAGTTGATGTATCATGTGGTTTCACCACATCATAAGGAACCCAATGTGATAGATGGTGCGTTAATCGGATGTCCGATCTGTGAGTTATTAACATTTCTGTTCCAGGGTCCATGTTGGTTTTTAGGCTCAAACCAACATATCTGTACCCCAACTATGTCCGAACCTCCAGTGAAGTATTCCAAAATAATCACCTCTCTCCAAGAATTCCATCACCACAGGCGGTTCATCAATCGGACACCTGAAGCCCAGAATAGGGGAAAAAAGGTGATAATTGGCTATAGTGGGTTCGGATCCAGTCTGACCCAGTCGGAGCGACCCGGCCCGACCTGGCCCGAACCAGGGTCCAACCCAGTCTGAGGGTCCGACTCGGTCCATGAGTGCAGCCTGACCCGAGTGGTCGGCCTGGCCCGAAGGTGCGTCCCAGCCCAAAGGCGCGGCCCGGCCTGAGGGGCGGCCTGGCCGTGGCCGCCCCGCCGAGTGGCGGCCCAACCGAGGCGGCCCGTCCGAGGGGCGGCCTAGCCAAGGGGTAGCCAGGCCGTGGCGGCCCGGCCGAGGGACCGCCCAACCGTAGTGGTCTGGCCATGGGGCTTCCTCATCCCGGCGCAACGGCGCCACGCCTTTTTCGTTCGTCACGGCCCGCATGGTCGCGGCCCCCTTCCTCTGGCACGGTGCGATGGCGCCGCACCTCTTCCGTCCGTTGCAACCCACATGGCCATGGTTCTTCTCTGGTGCGGTGCATCGACACCGCACCCTTCCGGCTCCGCCTCCATCATTAACCAATCAAGAACCAATAAAAGGGATGTCAGGCCGTGTTTTTTTGGCCCACGCCCTCCACATTAGGTGATAACAAGTGGTCATCATCGAACCCCAATAAACGATGAGGAACGAGGGTATAATTCATACATTAAAATAATCAAATCCCCCTACCTCGTAATCGGTTATCTCTTAACAGAGTCGCGGTAAGGCGGCATCGTTCCATTGATGTCGGAAGGAGATGATGTCGTTGTTAGTGATGTTCTTTGCGGGCAACGTCTTCCCATTGTTGCCACGGTTATAATGGGAGGAGACGGCGTCACCGTTCCTCGATGGAGACAGGCGTTCTTCATTGAGAGAATATCATTCTTTGTTGGAGAGGAAAGGCTCCACCAAGTCGCCAACCAAAAATATTAGATGAGGAGTCTATTATTTGTTGGCACCACAACACACAAGAGTTGTGTTTAATTAAATTAAACAAATAATTAAATTAAATGGGGTAGGAGGATTCAAAAGTTTTCAAAAGATAATTAATTGAGGCATTAATTATCTTTTAGGAGTGTTGGAACCATTAAGGGGTAGCTCAAGAGTTTCCCCCATTAATGGGGAACTCAAGGGGTTTGAGGGGGTTTGAGGGGGTTTGAGCTCATATGGGCCCCGCCAAATAATATCATCTCATGGGAGGTTATGCGCTGGTGGGCCCCACCTCCAACCTCCCCTTGGAGGATTAAACCACCACTCAAATAAAAAATATGCTAGACATATTTTTATTTAATTTATTAGAAACCCCAAAAAAACTTCCAATCTCGATAAAACGCAACTGCGGTGAAGGTTTCCTTAAGAAAATATCGGCGCAGCAAGTTCAACGATGCCCTTGGATTTCAATTCAGAGAACTGGTTCAAAAGATATAAAATCCTGCATGTACGTTTACTGAACGTAGCTGAACAAAACTTCAGAAATTGATTCCGGGAACACCGGGCCTCGGAATCATGCGTCGTCAGAAACTGTGGACTTGTAAAATCCCCATGTATTTAAAAAAAAATTCATGGTAATTTCGGGTATTTAAAAATATCCCATTAGAAAAATAACATTCTAGTACATTTATGCTACTGGGTTTATCATACCATTTGGGTGAAGAGAGGTGAGGAAAGAAACGAAAAGAAAAGAACTTAAAAGAAAAGAAGGAATTGGAAAGAGGAATTTACCTCTTGAGACTTCCTCCTTTCAGAACCTCTTTAGGGGAGAGGTTTTGGTATTTTTAAAAGGCTAAGAGTTTTTGGACGTGGGGGGGGTTTTGGGGAGATATTTTTCCAGAATATTGGAAAAGCACAAGTCTTGAGAGGAGTAAATAGAAGAGGGAGTGAGGGGGGTTTATAGTTGAGGAGAGGAGGGTTTTCATAATTTTTTAATCATTAGTTTATTATTTCCTCACAAGACAGGGAATAGTAAGTATTCCATGACCTGGAATAGTAATAATTGCATGTTAATTCAGAACAAATGGTCTTAAATCAGCAGATCATCATCAATGACTCAATTAATCCATTATTTAGCATTTACTGTGAATTATCAGATTATACTATTCATCAAAAATTCAAGTATTTCAAAAAAATCCCAAAAATTCACCCTGACCATTTTTCGATGTGTAGAATCCAAAAATGAAGTCCATTTTTCAAAAATAAAATTCTAAATATGATTAATTTAATATTTAATTAAAATCATAATTTATTATTAAAAACCAGTTTTAAAACATTCATTTACTTATTCTAAAATATAGGTACATCATAATTTCACTTGAATATTATTTTATAACTATCATAGGTAAGGTTACTATTCATTAGGGTATTTCACTATTCATAAGGGTATGTTACTATTCATAAGGGTAGGTTACTATTCACCAAAAATTATGTTTTTCTTATCGGACTCCAAATAACTTACTGATTGCAACCATGTATATCAGATTTTCAAAATTCCAAACACAGAAGTGACAAACTTATGTTTAAAGGAAACTTAGCACTCAGTAGTTCATTATGATGTGTTTTCATGTTATTTTATGACATGTTTATAAGAAGGGAAATTTCCATTGAAAACTTTGCATCCTTACATTCTTCCCCCCTTATGAAATTTTTCCCTCAAAATTTCGTTTTACATTCTAGGATGTAAACAGGTGAGGGTACTTCTCCTTTCATCACCTCCTCCATTTCCCAAGTAGCTTCTTCAAACTTTTGGTTCCTCTAAAACACTTTGACAAGGTGGGTTGTCTTGTTGCATAGAACCTTATCTCTTCGGTCCAAAATCTTCATTGGCTTCTCCTCATAAGAGAGATCATCTTCTAGTTGCACCACCTCTGTGTTCAGTACATGTGAGGGACTGGGTATGTACTTTTTTAGGAGTGATACGTGAAACACATCATGAACTCTAATCATATTCGGAAGAAGTGCAAGATGATAGGCCATAGATACTATGTAGTCAAAGATATCAAAGGGTCCAATTTACCTTGGTCTTAACCTACCTTTCTTTCCAAACCGCATAACTCTCTTCCATGGTGATATTCGAAGGAAGAGTTTTTTCCCAATGTCGAACTCCAAGTCCCTTCAATGGTTTTCAGCGTAGCTCTTTTTTCTGACTCTAAGTAGCTTTGATGTTGTTCTGGATGACTTGAACCTTCTCCATAATCTCTTGCACAAGATCAGGTCTCATTAGCTTTCGTTCTCCAACTTGATCCCAACATGTTAGAGTTCTACATCGCTTTCTATATAGAGCTTCATACAGAGCCATATAAATACTTGAGTGGAAGCTATTGTTGTATGAGAACTCAACCAACAAGAGATGTTGGTCCCATCCACCTTTGAATTCTAGAGAGAAAGATCTTATAATATCTTCAAGTTTCTGAATAGTCCTTTCAGATTGGCCATCAATTTGGAGGTGATAGGTCGTGCTGAAATTTAATTCAGTACTCAAAGTGTGTTGAAGACTCCTCCAGAATTTAGATGTGAACCTTAGATCATGATCAGAGAAAATTGAGAGTGGAACACCATGCAGTATCACCACATCCTTCACATATATTTTTTTATGTTGTTCAAGTGATAGGTCTTCTCAAAGAGTGATAAAATGGGCAGTCTTGGTGAGTCAGTCAACCACAACTCATATTGCATTATTTCCCTTCAACATCTTTGGGAGACCCGTGACAAAGTCCATTGTGACATTCTACCATTTACACATGGGTATAGGCAATGGTTGCATCATACCTTTGGACTTTTTTCACTCTACTTTAACTTTCTAACATACCGAGCACCTTGATATGTATTCCGAAATTTCCCTCTTCATGTTATCCCACCAGAACTATTCTTGGATATCACGATACATCTTGGTACTCCCAGGATGGATAGAGAATATTGAGCTATGTGCAATCTCCAATAGCTCATTCCTTATCTCGGGTGATGAAGGCACATAAAGTAGTGTTCCAAACCAAATCACACCATCATCGTTGATATAGAAATCTTGCAGCTTCCCATCCATTACTGCATTGACCCTCTTTTGTAACTCCACATCATCCCTTTGTGCTTCCATAATCTTATCTTGAATGGATTGTTGTGCAATCATTTGGGAAAGGTTGGATGTATAACATGCCCTTATGATTTCTAAATCCATAATTTTCATATCCAAGAAGATAGGGCCTTTCTCAATCTGTAACATGGATAGAGTAGTAGGTTCTTTTCTTCTTAGGGCATCAGCAACCTTGTTCGCATTTCTAGGATGATAGTGAATCGAGAAATCGCAATCCCTGATTAGCTCTAACCATCTCCTTTGATGCATGTTGAGCTCCTTCTGTGTGAATATATAATTTAGGCTCTTGTGGTCGGTGTATATGTCACACTTATCACCATAAAGGTAGTGCTGCAAGATTTTAAAGGAAAAAAACACGGCTGCCAACTCTAGATCATATGTCGGTTAGTTCTGCTCATGGATCTTCAACTACTGTGAGGTATAGGCTACCACATTATCATTTTTCATGAGTACACAACCCCGGACTTTCTTTCATTCATCACTTTATATCACAAAACTTTCCCCACTTTTTGGTAATGTGTGTATAGGTGTAATTATCAGCCTTATCTTTAGCTCCATGAATCTTACCTCACATTCTTCCATCAAGAAAAACTTTACCCCCTTTCATTTTACCTTGGGCATTGGGTTTGAAAATCGTGAAAAGTTCTTCATGAATCATAGATAATGGCATGCTTGACCCAAAAAGCTATGGATCTCCGTTACAGAAGTTTTCATGGGCCACTATTCAATTTCTTTCGTCTTGGAAGGGTCCACAGATATCCCTTTTCTGGTGATAACATGCCCTCGGAAGGATACTTCCTCCATCCAGAACTCAAATTTATTGTACTTTTCATACAACTTCTCCCTTAGCAAAGTATTTAACATAGTTTTTAAATACTCCTCATGTTCCTCCTTGATCTTAGAGTATATCAGAATATCATCAATAAAGACTACCACAAATTTGTTAAGGTAACCTCTAAAGACTCTATTCATTAAATCCATGAAAATTGATGGAGCATTAGTGAGTCTGAAGGGAATCACTATGAACTCATAGTGTCCATACCTCATTTGAAAGGCAATCATGGGTATATCTTCGTTCCTAACCTTTAGTTGGTGATATCCTGACTGAAGGTCCACCTTAGAGAAATAACTGGCCCCACTAAGCGGATCAAACAAGTCATCTATCCGTGGAAAGGGATACTTGTTCTTTACCATGATTTTATTATGCTCACGATAATCAATGCAGAGGTGCATTGATCTGTCCTTCTTCTTGACGAAGAGGACTATCTCACCCCATGGTGAAGCACTTGGGTGTATAAAACCCTTATCCATATTCTCCTATAACTGCTTCTTCCGCTCTTCCAGCTCTACGGTGGCCATTTTATAGGGTGTCTTTGAGAGAGGCAGAGATCCAGGGATATGTTCAATTGAGAACTCAACCTCTTGGTAAGGAGGAAGACTAGGAAACTCTTCAGGGAATACATCAGTGTGATCCCTCACGATGGGAATGTATTCAAGAATGATTCTCTCCTTTGTCTTGAGAATTTGAGCTAGATATGCTTGATCATAAGGAAACAATATCCACACTTGAGACGAAGATTCTAAAGGAGACTCATGTTCCTCTTTACACTTGTAAAGAATTGGAGGATGCTTCGAGAAGTGAAAAGTGATGTCCCTTTCCTGACAGTTGATGTTGGATTTGAATAAATTTAGCCAATCCATGCCCAATATTGCATCGAAATACACTAAAGGAAGTATGACAATATTTTATGGGAGGTTCAGTCCACAAACATTAACCAGGGAAGAGTTATAAACCATGGATGCAGCGATTGCCCTATTTTCTGTTCTCATAGATAATTTTTCCTCCAAATTTTGAGGTGGTGTTTGAATAGTTCTACAAAACTTGCAAGATATGAAAGAATGAGTAGAACTAGAATCAAATAGTACATCTTCTATTCTTGAATTAATAACCAGAATACCTATCACCACATCATTGTCCGGCTCCACCTTAGCTGTAGTGTTAGCATAATCCCTTCCTTGTTTCCTTGGAGGTTGTTGTTGGTTTCCTCCAACAACCCTCGCCTTAGGGAAATTGTTCGCATTATGCTCATGCTCCTTGTCGTTGTAATACTGCACTGCAAGATGACTATTGATCTGAACCTTCCTTTCTTCTTCCACATTAGCGGGATTTTTCATATCCCTTCGGCAGTTCTTGGACAGATGGACAAACATTTCACATTTGAAGCAATTATCGGTTCCCTTCAAACAGTTACCAAGATGCTTCTTCCCACAATTTTTTCAAGGAGAAAAGTCATGCTTCTTTCCATCATGGGATTATTTTGATGAACCACCCATGTTGTTCTCCATTTTCCTCTTCTTGTCGTTGGGCCCACGAGACCACTGAGAGTCTCCAATCTTCATTTCCACCTTGAGGGCACAATGGACAATATCCTCATAACTTTTGAAGTCTCTAATTGCCAACACTTTTCATAGACTCAGCTTTAGTCTGATAAATAAGCGATCTAACTTTCTTTTGGTGTTCATGACAAAGCCCAAGGTGTACCTTGAAAGCCTGGTAATGTTTTTTTCATACTCCTCGATGGACTCATCTTTCTTATGCTTGAGTCTGAGGAACTCTCTTACCATCTAGAGATGGAGGGTTCAAGGAAAATATTTGTTGAAAAACATCCTCCAAAATTCCTCCCAATCCATGGAATCAATTTCCTCTTAGGACATTGTATTCTTGATCAGTGTCCACCAATGATCTGCTTCCCCATCAAAATGATTGACTTCTAGTACAACCATCTCTTCTTCCGAGCACTGGATAATGGAGAATATCTTTTCAATGTATTTAATTCATTGTTCTATGTGGAGGGGATCATAAGATATGCTAAACATGGGAGTACTTTTCCATATGATGTATTCTACGGAAACTTGCTCTTTCCTTGGAGGAGGAGGGAATTCTGCATGATTCATGTTTTTATTCATAACTCGGGCCAGCTAAGCAAGCACTATCATGATGTTTTGAGCACCCGCTCCAGTCATATAAAGCATATTGTTAGGGAAATCTTCACATTTCCTGTCACATTGGTTGTTGGAACATGTTCTTCTATTTCCCTCCATTGACTAAGAAAAAGAACGTATAATTAGAGGTCTTTGATACTTATTTATTGAGCATAAAAAAGAAAATGTTCAACATAAAAGGATAAACTTATAAAGAAGAAGTACATCCTAACTTGTGATTCCTTAGGTTAAAACCTAGGTTATCCTTGATCTATTTCTAGACTTATATTCTTATGGGCTTTTTTCCCTTAATAATGGTTTTTACTAAGCTCATGAATCCACCAAAGCATATCCCCCAGGAGTGTCATAACCAATAGTGCCGCAATGCCTATTGTCGTGTACTAGGATACCCCAGGTCAAGCCTGAAACTCCTTGTTGGACTTTTCACTCTTAGGTAAATATGTGCCAGAGTTGCCTCTACCAGCTCGTATCTAGACAAGGATGTATTTTCTTGATAAACCACTTACTCCATACTTACCAAAATTTCAGGATGATTTATTATACATCATATCATCCTTAAGGTTCTCTCTAAGTTTCTCTATACCTAATCTCCAAAAATAACTAGACCATTCTCTGATTCCAACTATAGCAACCCAAGCCTTTTACATATAACATTACATTATTTTAAGCATAGTTAATCATCAGAGTACAATCCAATGATCGTTAAGTATAGTGTCCTGAAAGACTAGATACATATAACATAAAACATGGGGCTAAAAGCACTTATTTATTTAATCTCCTTAAAGAGCTCCTAACTTCCTTTGATCCCTTACATCTGCATAGGGTACCCTGGGTAACACATGAATAAAGGGGTGAGCTGAAAAGCCCAGTAAGGGAATGAACATAAGGATACATCTTAAGAACATGAGTTAAGAGGCATGGCAAAAATATATCCAAAGCATGAAACTTATGAAATCATATCGTATAATAATTGGTTCATATAAACATGGAATCATATAAATGTGGAAGAATCATAAAACATTTCTTTAGTATGGGTCAAGGATAACCGCCAATCCTGTTTCCCATTTTAGTACGGGTCAAGGCTAATCGCCAATCCTGTTTCACTTCGCATATCATGAGACCTACCTTTACCCAATGCATTGGAGTGCTATCTGGGAGCACCCATCTCAACATTTTCATGAATATACTTTCCACATAAATATACTTTCCACATATATAATCAATTTTTCCTAAACATAAGGATACCCATGGAGAGAATCGGGTACCACAATCATGACATAAAGCATAACCAATGATTGTATCATGAAAGTGTCCATGAAATAAAGGGATTAGAACATACATGGACTTTCATAAGGTAATATAGGAATATAACATGGTAGGTTGTAACAAATAGAAGTGACAACATATAAAAAAATTATTTGAGAAACATTAGCATTAAAACATTTTTGTGTGGTTTTAAGGAAACTGCTATAGGGATTTTAAAATAGTAAAGAGGATATTCTTTTATATAAAACCAAAATTGAACCAATAAGATTTTCATAATAAAAATAATTATTTTATAAAGACAATGGTGTCTTAAAACATAGGATATATTGCACTTGAAATTGGGTAAAATTTCGCGAAGTTCTTTTAAAATGTGTGTGCTAATTGGGAAGTATCGAGGAGGGATTCACTTAAAAGCATGTATATCCCTAAAATAGAATGAGAGATAGATATTGGAACATGATTTTGGATCCTATAAACAGAATTTATAAGTTGTGTATAAAATGAAAAGACAACTACATTTTGGTAAAAAGAAAGATAGAGAAACCCGAAGGAATAAAGTAAGTTCAGGTAGAATCGATCACGGTTTTTCAGCATGGTATCATGTGTAACTAAGGTGGCATGATGAGAGATATAAGGGGTTTCTCATAATTTATTAATCATTATGTAAGTATTTTGGAGGTGATAAAATATACCCCATCACTTGGTATTACACAAAATAGGCATATCATAGATAACAATATTGATTAAGAGTGAAAAGGAAAGGATCACTTGCCTTAAATCCGTTGGTGTTCTCCACTTGTTCTTAAAGACCTGAATAAAAAAATTAGTCTTATTAATTAATAATTCTAGAACCTATTATATATTTAATTTATTTATTATAACCCTTTTTAGTTTATTCAAGGACTTCTTGATTAGTTTTAAGGATCAATTTCTTTGTTTGGGATCGTTTGTTTACTTGGTTTTAAAAGATCGGTTCACTTATATTCGAGTAAGAATAAACATGAAAGATGGAAGTGGTTGTCCAGAAATGAAGTTATATGATATTAGTGAACATGCAGGAGATTAAATGGTTTTATATTTAATTTTTCTACTTAGAGTGAGGTCGAATTATTATATAAAACCAAAGTGACAACCGTTTTTGTTAATTGGTGGGTTTGATTACAAAGAACATATTTTTCTTTATAAATTAATACCATTTGTAAAAAAATATTACAGAATAAAAATAGTACATATTATATATATATATTCTGGTTAAGACATAACAAAAATTGTTTCATGACCGGATTTGATGAAGGTAATAGAAATTTATAAATCGTTGTCCTTGAAGGTGCTAAATTAGCACATCTCAAACGGTGCTTTCATTTCCTTCAAATAAAAGGTGGGTAAAGAAGAGAAGATAGTGAAATATCCAATTAGAATAAAAACATTCCAATACATTTATTCTAATGGATTTATCAAACCATTTGGGTGAAGGGAGTTGAGGAACGAAACAAAAAGAAAATAACTTAAAAGAAAAGAAGGAATTGGAAAGAGGAATTTACCACTTGAGAATTCCTCCTTTGAGAACCACTTAAGGGGAGAGGTTTTGGTATTTTGAAGAGGCTAGGAGATTTTGGATGTAGGGGAGGATCTTGGGGAGAGATTTGTAGAGAATATTGGCAAGGAACAAGGCTTGATATTAGTAAAGAGAAGAGGGAGTGAGGGGGGTTTATAGTGGAGGAGAGGAGGGTTTTCATAATTTTTTAATCATTAGTTTATTATTTCCTCACAAGACAAGTAATAGTAAGTATTCTATGACCAAGAATAGTAATAAATGCATATGACTTAAAACTAAATGGTCTTACCTAAGCAGATCATCATCAATGACTCAATTAATACATTATTTAGCATTTATTTGGAATTATCGGATCCTACTATTCATAAAAAATTCAAGTATTTCAGAAAAAATCCCAAAAAATTCACCCTAACCAGTTTTTGACGTGTAGAATCCAAAAATGAAGTCCATTTTTCAAAAATAAATTTATAAATATGATTAATTTAATATTTATTTAAAATTATAATTTATTTTTAAAAACCATTTTTAAAACATTCATTTACTTATTCTAAAATATAGGTACATCATAATTTTACTTTAATATTTTTTTATGACTATCATAGGTAAGGTTACTATTCATTAGGGTATTTCACTATTCATAAGGGTACGTTACTATTTCTAAGGGTAGGTTACTATTCACCAAAAATTAAGTTTTTCTTATCAGACTCCAAATAACTTACTGATTGCAACCATGTATATCATATTTTTGAAATTCCAAACAGAGAAGTGACAAACTTATGTTTAAAGGCCACTTGGCACTTAGTAGTTCATTATGTTGTGTTTTCGTGTTATTTTTTGACATATTTATAAGAAGTGAAATTTCTATTGAAAACTTTGGGTCTTTACAAAATAGATCTTCAAATTACCTATCCTAAACCTATAATCCTATCCTTGTGCATAAATCCATCCAAGAAACTCATTTGGTGAAAACCAAGATGAGTTACCTGAATAAGAGGTAACATCCTTCCTCAGACTCTTCAATATTATTTATTTCTCCAATCATTAAATTATCATTTTTAAAATATTATATAATAAAAAAATATAATCAATATACGGATATTTTTTATTATAATTTCTAGTCATAAACTTACATACACTTCCATATAATGGGTAAAAAACTTATTGTTTATGTGTATGTATAACTACCACATCACAAAATGATGTCGTTCGTTTTTCCATTAACACCTCTAATGGTTAGAAATTATTAGGGAAACTATTTTTATATATGATATATTTAATATTTATAATGTATTTATTTTAATTTAATTATTTTATAAAAAATACATTTATGCTTTCCATTTTTTGTAAATACGATAACATCCTTTTAGGAAGTGTGGAATACTGCCCCCTAAAAGTGATGTGACTCATTCACACTATACAAGGAACATAAAAAGGATGGTTTTAATTAACCTATGTAATATATATGAGACAGATATGATAATTTAATTATAATATACATATATATAAATTAATTTCCATTCTTTTAATAGGGAAAAGAAATGAAATTAGCATTCATGTGTACGTACGACCTACAGTTTTCATGAATGGTGCATTTAATTTATTATATGAAAATATTATTGATTATTATAAATAAATATATAATGAATATATATTATATTAACATCATGGTTTAAAATATTGTTATTATAGAACCATGATAGGAATAACATGTAACAAGTTAAAACATACTTGACAAACTAGGCAATTAACACACGAAATAGTGAAAATAATGAAAGATTGTTATCAAAAGGGTAATAAGATAATATAAAAAGATAATATATTATATTATAAATATTAATATGGTTATTTAATAATTAATTATCAATATAAAAACCATTATACATGATTTTAAAGGCCCTTCACACAAAAACAAACAGAATGTAAGGGATTTCATCTCAATTTACATTCAATTGGGACTTATTTTTTGTTATACAACTAGATTATTTTATATGGTGTATATAATTACCTTTGAAATGTTATATCATGAATCCCACTTTTCTAAGGATATTTTAAGTATCATTTAATGTTACTCTTTCATGGGTATTATGATTCAAATGCTTCAAAATGGTATTGGACACTTTGGAGTGTTGAAAAATTATTTTCCTCAAGAATGTTTTTAAAGTTATTATTTTATTTCATCAATTACAGGACAAATTATTTTAATTAAATTGGGATATTTTGAATTAATATCATATTTATTCTTCTTTTGGATGTTTTATGATTTATTTTTCCATAGATAGTATTGATAATCAGTTAATTTATTTCTTTGTTAATCCCCTTTGAAATATTTGATTTCTATAATCATTTGACATTGAATTTCCCAACATTATACATATCATTTATCATGGATAAGTTTATTTAGAAACCTATATATAATTTTTACATACGGTGATTAATTGGACATGTTTTTTCATGAATATCATCATTCTCATGATATTATATGTTTTTTTTAATTCATAGGGAATTGTGATTCAAATGTTTCAAAATGTTATTGGAAACTTTGTAATGTTAAAAGATTGTTTTCCAAAAAATGTTTTAATGATATTTCAATGGTATCTACATTCATCAATGTCAAAAAATCATATTTTTAGTTATCCTCCCTTGAGGATTTTTGGATAAATATGTATGCTTATTTAAATATGGATATTTTATAAGTAATATTTCCTATTCACTAATTAAATTAATATATATGAGGAATGTTTCAGGCAGGAAGTGAAGGATAGGGCTCAGACCTTTTATAGCCCCTCGATGCATCGATAGGTTCTGATGAGAAAAAATGTTTAAAAATCTGAATAGTTCAAACCATATTCTAAAATGTCTTGAGAGTATAAGTTTTCATATGCCATATACATGATGTACAATAATTAATCATTTACCTAATTTATTCTCAAGAATTATTTATCCATGATATTTCCAGTTGGCATATCTATGGATGCATTTCATTTTCATTTTATTGATTAAATGATGTTTGTTTCTATTTCTTACCTTGATATATTTATTATGCATTATATAGTTATTTGAATGGGAAGTGTTATCAGTTATTTACCTTTCCATGTTGATTTATTCTCAATGATTAATTATTTATTCCACTTTACTTACCCTTACTGAACATTTGATCTCAAACTTATTATGTTTCCTTCCACCAAGTTATGAAGAGGAATCCATTGAATGAGTTTAAAGTATGTTGTTTAATTCATTTTATTAGGTATCATGTTTTTATTTTTTTATTTCACAATGTATTATGTGTATCATGTATCAAATATGGATTTCCAAAACAGTTAAACTAATAGGTCCTTTAGTATTTGATTCCATATAATCATGCCAATGTAATAAAATAATTCACCATCTCTGGACTCTTGGAGTTGGGGAATTACAGAATATATCTTTCATATCCTCACAGGGGTATACTGGGGTAGATTTCAAGTCATTGGGTGCTTTTAAATGATTAGATTTTTCAACCTGGGTCAGTCGTCCTTCCCTCTTGTAATACCCATCATAAAGATAATGGGATTCACAAGAGTAAAATAAAGTAGTATCAGTATGAAGCATCCAAACTCGACTATCGAGCGATTACATAATGCAATGATGTTATGAAGATGCTACCACCACATGTATGTTAATATATGGTCTCTCATATAAGCCAATGTAGGGGGTATCTTATGATAGGTTGTTGACTAGCAGTGATGGTTTAAGGATAGTTAGTGGGGTGACTATACCCTCAAATTCAGAGTGCACAGCAGAAAACAAATGGTAATACCAAGCAACAGATATCAGCAAAAGTAGTATAAATCAAAAACTAAAAAGTGGAAGAAAATTTCAATATCAACGGAATATATAAAATGGCCAACACAAGTTTATAAAATGCATGCATGCCAATGATGATACATAATTCGAAATTATTAAATAGTTCAGCATGCTTTACATCTCATTACATATATAAGAAAAGACCCAAATCCCCAAGGAAGATCTACATGAGTATCTTGATCTCCTGCTCAATCCTTTTTTCCTAACTCCCAGATACAAGAGAAAGAAGCACAAGAATATGTCTATATCTTCGAAAACAAGAAGTTTCTACTCAAGCACTAATGGTACCCGAGCAGGGTGTGAGATAACATCTCATTAGGCTAGAACCCCCTAGTGTATAGCCCAAACCAACATCTGCAACATGTAAATAGGCATTGTATATGTAAATACGAAAGTTGTAAATACATATCAGAAATTACAATAGCATGTAAACTACTAATAGTAATACCAAAATATCCCCTCAAGGCACCCTGAATAATATAGTTAATATAATTTAAGAAAGAATATATAAGAAATTCATAAAATAAAAAATAACATAGTCTCTCTATACATCCAAACATGTCACAATTTACCATGGTCAGGATATATATTTGAGCTTATCACATACCTCATAGTCGTTTCGTATAAAGAATTGTATACCATGAAGGGAAAAATACAAGGAACTACTCTAAGGAATCCATATAATAATTTTAGAAAATGAAGGGAAAAATCGAAAGAACTCATCAAAGGAATCCACATTAATTCCCATGGGAATCCCAATAGAAACGTAGTCTAGGCATCGGTTGTAGTATTAGGAGAATTTCTACCGACATGTCCTGTGAAAGTCCAGGCAAGCCAGATCCACGGGTTAGCAAGGCCTAAGGCATAACATAGAATCAAGACCCATGGTGTATAATCAACCCGAAGGAATCCACTACCGCTTTCCAGATCCATAGAGAGTAGTCTATCACATCTATTAATCCATTATTTTATTTCAAATGATTTATCAAAACAACCCATATGAATATACCCACTCATATACACCATTCCATTATTTACCATATGTGTATACCCACTCATATTAACATTTAATAATTCCACTCCATATGAGTTTCCCACTCATATCATATGAATAATAATTTACCATGGGTGTACCCACCCATTCATCACAATTCAATACGACTCTTTAAATCTAATAATAAGGGTATACCTACCCTTATAACCATAGCAATTCCCTTACAGAGTATACCCACTAACATATGTCACACACAATATGATTATACCACTCATGTGTTCAATTTCCTTTTTAAACATGCCATATGGGTATACCCACCCATATCACAATTTACCATTAAATGCATTAGATTCATTATAATGAATTTACCCTTTCATTAATTCTCATTCTCAACCCATGAAACCAAGGAGTATAACCACTCGTTTTAATAGTTACATTCATTCCTATATAAAAAATACCTTCCCATTTAATACCATTAATATTTATTCATTTTATATGGGTTTACCCAACCATGAATCAAATTCTCGTTCATTATAACCATTTAGTTCAACTACAAAGGAGGAAGGACACATCCTAGCTAAGAAGACCATATCCCTTTAATTTAACAAGAATCCTTTAACTAGGAAAGCATAGGAATAACACACATCATCAAGATAAGAAGACAAAAATAGTCTACTCGTTGTATTTTTTGCTTGAAGGAAGAACACCTCTGATGGATGTGTTTTATTACAAAAACATAATTTTGTATTCTAAGAAATCATTTTAACATAAAAAAATCATTCCAAAATTGCAGTTCAAATTATCCAAAATAGAAAATAAAAAACTACTTCACTTTTAAATTAAAGCAAGGTTGAGGACCCTTCCTCAAAGGATGACCAATCCAAATCTTTCTAATTCAAGAAGCTACCCGCTCACTGGCATGCACTTCCATATATATATATCCTTAAACTAATTTGCATGTTCCTCGCACCATGAGGGAATACACACATGGAATACATATGTATATATATATATATTCATACCTAGGAAAAATGAAAGCGCACACTTGGAAAAATATCACAACTTCCTATAATAATTTACCTGGGTCTCGTAAACACTTCTATACTCTAAAAAGAGGGTGAAAAACAAAATAGTGGTATAAAACCTTACCTAAATTGATGATGGTGGACCAAATCAGCCTAAATTTCCACCCCTTTGGTAGCAGTTACCAGAACATAGACTAACACTGCTCGAGGAAGCCCTTGTAAAAACTAAAACTGGAAGAACACCAAAAATCGAATCAATCCCTAAGATAGGGTTTCGTTCGTACACCTTAAGTTGATGGATAGGCTTAAAAATCACCATAAAATAAAAGGATAAGGGAGGTGAGGGATTACAGTGAATGGTCATGAAAAGAAATGAGATAAATCTGACCAGAATTGAATATCATAGGAGGTACCATGGAGAGGGGTAGTTCGTCAAAGGGGAGAGCCCATGGGCTGGTGTGCATCATGATTAGGGGAAGAGAGGGGGAGGTTTGAGTGTTTTAATTTTCTTTAAATATTATTTAATTTAATTAAAATTAAAAAAATTATAAAAACTGGATGTCGTGCATGTTTTTGGCTGCACGATTATCCAAACAGTGTGCCAATTGTGCATTACCCCTACTTAAGAGACTCCACTCAAATAGACTAGGCACACGGTTTGAAAACCCATGCCCAGCTTGTGTGAAAAATTCTTTCCACCAGAATTAAGACACACAGTTTAACCCACATTGTTTGATATACCGTGTGAAGAATGTGCAACCACCTCTATCCACCTGAATTGGGTCATATGGTTGCTTATATGGGACCCACGGTTTTAGATAAACTATACACCCTCTACAGGTCCATAAAAATCCACCTTTCCCAGTCTGATGCTCTCGAAAACCATCAAACCACCTGGGAAACTCATCAAGCCTCTACCCAAGCTGGATAACACTAATTTAAAAGGTTCCAACCACTACCAAAAAATTGGGTTTCCGCAGTTCCATCCATTATCAGCGATAAAAAAAGTGCTGATAAAGGGCACTTTTAACAGTGCAAAGAAAAGCACTGTTAAAATGGACCCTTTATCAGCACTTTTTTTAAACACTGATTAAGGCACCCCCTTTATCAGCGCTTTTTTTAGTGCTGTTAAGGGGGATCCCTTTATCATCACTTTTTTAGTAGTTCTGATAATGGGGGGATTTATCAGTGTTTTTTCCTAGCGTTGATAAAGTTAATATTTCAAAAAATAATAATTTTTCTTGAAAAATAATTTATTGATATATAAGAATATTTATATTGATATAAATAAAATATATATTTTTTAAATATGTTTTAGATAAGTATAAATAGACTTTTACATTTAATATATAAGAAATTTAGTGAAAATGGATTTAAAGTATTTTAGAAAATATTATTAATTAATAATTTTATAATTAGAATTGACTAATAATAATTTAATAACAATTTGAAGACACAAAAAATCAAAAATATTAATAAAATATCTAAAATAAGTTGAAAATGTAACTCAAACATCAAACTGCCATAACTTTTGATTCGGGTGTCTGTTTGAGCTCTACAACATATCAAATCTAATCATGTGACGGGATCTACGCGATAATGATAGTAGGGAACCATTTTTCACATTTCTCAAGGCCAAAAAGGCCTCCAAGAGTGTGTTTTATTTTGGGATACCCTGATTTTTTAAGATTAAAATAGTTATAACTTCTGATACAGATGTACATTAGGCCATTACCACATATCATATCGAATATCATTTTATGTTATTTGATTTTACTGGTTGTGGAGTTGAAACTGACTTCTGGATTAAAAGTTGTGGTCGTTTTAACATTCTATGTCTTTTCAGATACTCACATATATATACTTCTTTGTGAATATATATTTGTGTGTGTCTGTGTGTCTATGTGTGTGTGTGTGTTTTATATATGTATGTATGTATTTATTTATTTTTAAACACACATAAAAACATATTTTATAAATGTATTTAAAACTAATCTTATAAATATATATTAACATATAAATAAATATGCGGAAAAAAATTATAACTAAATATATATATATATAAATATATATTAATATATATTAATATAAGAATAAATATATATATATATTAATAAATATATATTTATTAATATAACTAAATATATTTATATTAATATTAATATATATTAATATATGAATAAATATAAATATATATATAAATAAATAGAAATGTCATTAAATGGAGAAAAAAAATTAAATGGCTTAGGGGTAAAGGTGCAGGCGCGCAAGGGGGGAGGTATCGGGTTTGAGTTCTGGTGGAAGCAAGGGTGCATGGGTGCAAGTGGGAGGGGGTTGCGTGGGCAAAGGCAGCGTGTAGTGAGAGGGAGGGGATCCACCAAGCACTGATAAAAGAGGGTCAAGTGCTATTAAAATCACCCCCCACACACACACATTATATATTATTTTTAATTTTTTTATTTTTTATTTTGGAATTTTATCAGCGCTTAAAAAAAGTGTTGTTAAAAGATATCTTTTATCAGCACAAAAAAAAGCACTGATAGAGAACCTTTTTATCAGAGCATTTTTTAGTGCTAATAGAAGGGGCCTTAACCAATGCTTTTTGGAGCACTGATAAAAGGGACCCCCCCTATATTCACCTCAATTAACAGTGATTTTCTAACACTGTTAATTCCCTTTTCTAATGCTAATGAAGTCCATATTTGTAGGAGTTAACTCTTGAAACTTCACTCCAAAGCTCTATTTTAAAAATGACCCATCCCGTAATTACCGAAAATTCAAATTCCCTCACAAATTTATCTGGTTCAAAAAAATCATTTCATACAATCTACACAACTTAAAACTTCTCATCCCCTAGAAACCATATAGAACTATGAAAACATCTTCAAAACTACAAAGGTTGTGAATTTTCGTTCCAACTATCACATTTCATTTACAAATTCCAAACACACCATTAACTATTCACAAGATCAAGTTGTGTACATGTTGGCAATCTATAATCATAAATTTGGTTGGAGATAATAATGATGTTTTAGATGTTGGGAATCTATAATCATATACCACATCTGAGTTTGTGAGGGAATATTATGCTCATGACATATGGATTCCTTGGTATAAAACCCAATGAATCCCATAAATAGAATGAGAAACCTTACACTCGTTTTGTATGGAATTAAAGGGATATTTTCATGGTCATATTGTTTTCATCACATAAAGAGGAGAATATTTTTTATGTGGGGAATCTAATGATCATCACACCAGGAAACTTATTCTCATCACAAAAGGCCCCTAAGGATCATCACCTAGGGTGTCATGTGTTCACCATACAAGGTTGGAATATTAGGTGCATCAGCTATGTAGAGGGCAGAAAGATCCTTAGTCATTACATGGTCTTTTAGGCTCATCACTTATATTTCCCTAGGCTCATCACCTAGGGATGGTTATTTAATGCATCGATATAGGTTATAGGTTTAAATTCAAGTGAGGATGCTTCCCATATTTTGAGTTCAATGTGTCCTATCCTATATACACTCATCATTTATGTGTCAATCATAGATTTAAAGTTAAGTGAGTTTGTTTCTAATATTAAGAGTCTATCATGGATGGTCCCATATACCCTCATTATATATTACTTGATAACAGGTTTAAATTTGACTGAGGGTATTTTTCATATTTAGAGTCCAGTGTGAGTAATCCCAAAAATGTGAGCCACATATGGGTCAATCACAATTTTAAATATGATTGAGGGTGTTTTGCATATTTAGAGTCCAGTTCAGACAGTTCTTCGTATTATAATCATGTATCAGTCGGTTCCATGTTTAATTTCTAGTGGGTATGCTTCCCATATACTCTCATCACATACTCCACCAGACACATATTAGCATCCTATGAATATTCCAAAATCAATTGTGGAATTTTTTTTATAAAATGGGAGGTTAAAAAATCTCTATAAAGTTGATTAGGGTTTGGTTTTTCCTTCTCCCAGGGGGAGGATAAAATGGTGTGGGGATTTTGTTTTTGAGATGGTTTGGTCACCTCTGACTCATAATCTGAGGCATCAAAACACATATGGAAAACATGGTTGTTAGTTATTTTGGATTTAACATCAAAGAGGTATCATGTGTACCCTATTAATATGAAAGGATAAAAAACAATGTAATTATATTATAAATTTTAATGTCAATTGACGAGAGAATACCTTTCAATTTAATGTCCTCTAGTAAGGATGATTATGTTGTGAAAGGGGAGATAAAGAGGGATGGAGTAGGAATTACACAATGGTGTTATATATATGTTAATAGGGAATTGTGAAGTATGTGTGTGGGGATTATAATCATTTTCTCCCTAGTATTTTGGGGTTCATACCATGCTTTTCACATGAGTCAACCCATGCTTATTACAAGGGGAATCCTAAGATCATCACTTTGGGAATCCTATTCTTGTAACATATGGTAAGGATATAATTTGATATTTTGTGATAAGGATTTTATCATGTAGTTTAAAACCATATGGCTAAGATGTTATGTTATTCAGTATATGTCCATGAAGCTTCGATATTAGGTTATTCTCTTTAAATTCTTACATCATGGCCTACACATGGCTTACACATTGATATGATTGGTCCTTTTTTGTACAGGAGTATATAAGGATCTTAAGATCATACATATGATCATATATGGGGATTATATATGTTTTACCTTGATGATTCCATGAACTTGGCTTACACATCCATTATGAAGTTTCCTTTGGAGGGAAAAAGGTTTCGACACTTCCTATTACCAGAAACATGTAGGGGGAAAGATGAGAGTGTCTATTATTAGGAGTAAGAGGGATGGAGACTACCCATCCTTCACTTAGCATAAAGGTATTGGACATAATGGTCCATGATACTAGTTATGATAATGTATTTTTCAATGATAAAACTATTTTTAGTAGATACGGGTCCCATAATAACTCAACTTGCAGATAACTATGTCTTTCATAAGGACGTATTAAATAGGGGTCACTAGGGTATGGGTTACACAACCGTAGAGTTTTACAGGACTTTGAAATTGCATTAATCATGATATATAGAACAATGATGGTACATGTATTGGAAAAGGAGTATTATGTCTTGCTTTTAGGATTACATGAACCTCAAAGTTGTGTAGATGGTTGGATTCTTCAGTGAACTTAGGTATTAATTGATGAAAGTTTCACAATGTGATCTCAAACATAAGATAGTTTAATTTGGGATCTATGTGTGATATTTCATGCTATTTTATCACTTGAGGGAATATAAGGGAGTATTGGGTTATGTGAATTTCTAAAATAGATATTGATCTATGAGTGGGAGTGAATCGTCATCTTCTAGAGGTTTGTCTCTAAAAATTCTCAGGTAATTATATATTTCTAAAAAATATGGATTGTATAAGGCATTGTGCTAGTAAACCCCTCCAATATCATGAAACTCAAGTTGCATGAATTTATTTCTTTCACTCGTTATTGGCTGAATCGGTGTGCACATATTTTTTTCATTTGATGTATCCTTTCTCACAAAACTAGTTGGAATGCATTTTCTAGAATTTTGTTTAATTATAAAAAGTTACATGAAACCCAATCGTTTTCCACAAAAAAAATTCTAGGGTCCATTTTAACACTTATTCTTGAAACAACAATTATTCTAAATGACAATTATGAAATGTTTAGCACCAACTAGTTCAAAGTAGAAATAAATAACTTAATAAGTTAAATTGTGTGACCAAATTTATAATTAATATTTTGGTAGGGATAAACCATAGTTCATAGAACCTAAAACATGAAGTAATTTATCTTAATCATCATTGATTTTAAAACTAAAAGCCTTTAAAACATAAATTACCTTAAATCTTTTAAGCCATTATGTTTCACCAAATGAGGATTCGAAAAAACCACAACATGGTAAAACAAAACCATGATTTAGTCTTTTAAACTCATTTATCAAACTAAGGACCCTCAATAATAATGTTCCCTATCAATATTCCATTTTATAAACCATGATGAATATTATTATTGTTTTACACCTTCATATGGAAAATAGTGATTACACTAAATTAAAACTCTATTCAATGACATAAAAATGGGGAATCTACCCAAAACGGATCATAGTTTATAACCATGATGTATCTTTAACTCAAAAAAAAAAAGAAACTTCAACTCAAAATTTCAATCCCTAGAAAAACAAAATATCTACCATGATTAGATATAAAACCATCCAGAACACAAAAAAAGTATGAAATGGTAATGTCCCAACCAGGATGTGTTTTCCTTAAATAAATAAAAAATTATACATGTCTCTCTAATTTTCATCCCAAGTCAGTTATGTTGTCTCAAATTCCTAAAAACACAAATTTTAGTAGTAGTTAAATCTATTCCACAACATTAAACCTCAATGGTAATAAATATAATATATACAATACAATATATAAGTGATAAAAGTAGTTTATTATATATTGATTAAGCATTATGGATTCGAATAATGAATCTTTCTTTACTTGATTATATCCTTCTGTATATACTTAAAATAATTTCTCTGATGATCAACTTGATCTTCAATGATCATCTTGATTTTATTTTTCTTCTTACTTTGATAATGGTTCATAATGAATGGTTAAGATAACTTTAATACAGTAATTATTTCACATACACTCCTATTATCTTTTTATTTTCCTCTAATATTTAGGGAGATTCATTATTATTCATCACAATAATGGTTCATTATTCTCATAGGATCTATTTATAATTGTGAAAATTTTAATCCATCATCATAGTTTCCATTTTTTCATTATAATACTATATTTAGAAATGGTAATAAATAATAAAAACATGTAAATTACATATTACAATAATAACACATGGTGTTAACTTCATCATTAATTTCATGTTATTGTTGTGGGTAGTGATATCGTTTATGTTTTATTCTATAATATCTTATCATACAAAAAAATCATCTTAATATTATTCCACATTATTTACATATATAAGGACATCCACTTGAATTTTTATTCATTATCATACATGTCACATTTTACATATTATTTTACTAGGTTAACCATTCATATTATTTTTAAGAACTCAATAAATCTCAATCAATTAGTTTTTTCAACATGATTTCATTCTACAGAAAAATAAAAAATAGCATGTATGAAAATTATGGAAGTTATAATGAGGTTATGATTAGTATTAAAACACAAATAGAAATTAAAACATCAATAATCCAAAACATATAATCATAATGGATAGGGAACTAATGAATTTAAAATTCTTCAAATCATCTCATTTTCCCAAATTCTATCGTAACCAGAGTATGGTATCTTTAGGTCCATTTTTGAATATCTAAATAACTTAGTAAAAATTTTCTCTGCTTGAATAAAAAAATTTTAAAAAAATTATCTTTCTAACTCATCAAATTTCACATAAATACACTATTTTTATATAAATATATCATAAAAATAATATAAAATATAATTTTAATTAGCTGGTTTGTAGCATAAAAAATTAGTGACTTTGGAGTACATTTTATATATTTAATTAACTAATTCCATAACTTATCCATTTGAAAAATATTTTGATAATTTTCTGATATTTTCAATGGAAAAAATATTCCCTAAATTTAATTTTTTTTATCTCATAATAAGATCAAAACATATTATGTTTATGAAATATGGAAATCCATTCCCTAAGACTATATTATTGTTGATATTGTTCACATCAAATCATTGTAAAATGTTATAAACTTGACACCATATTCTTTTTCTATTAGTATTGAATTATGATGGTGATTCAAAATGTTATGAATTTTCAAAACATAAATAAATTAATTTAAAACATATTAAATAAGATAATTATCTTGGGGTCACTTCACGAAACATGTAGATAATGAAATAGAAACTCAACTAATAAATAATAAAGTTAAAATTATTAATAAAACTTAAGATATTATCTTCGTACGTCAACCCTAAATAAATATTAATAAGCATAGAAATAATCATATTTAAATTAATAATTATCAGTAAATGAGACATAATAATGTATTTTGTAATTATTAAAAGAATAATATTAATGGATATAATGATTGTAATACCCCTTGAATTTTTTAGTGCATTATGTGAGGAATTGTTATTTTATTATATGAATATTGATGATTTTAGGTTTTTTACGGTGTCAAAAATGGATTTGGATCTGAATTTATAAGTTCAGATTTGGTCTGGAGATACAATTATATAGCATGTGGGTCATCTCGACATGATGGATGGGAATCATGGCATAGTGAGCGACTAAAAATTTAATTCCATGGGAATCATACACTAGGGTATTGTGCAAAAATAGGTTTTTTTGACTTGCATTGATACCACCTATAACAACATACTTTGAAATCAACCCATAATTAAAATACTTTTAACATGGTTTTCACTTCTATACATTTCTTGTATATTTTTTATTTAATATTTTAGAGAATAAGGAGAACCATTATATAATAATGTTAAAATTTCAACACAATGTTCATTTTTCCACAAAAGTATGTTATTATGTCTACACCCCCCTTTCATTCGTGGAACTGTTTATTCATTTAGGATATGTTACATAGACCATGTCACAATTAACCAAAATCCTTAATATTATCAAAAAAACATTTGAAAACATAGGTGATAAAAAAAATTCTCAAAAATAAATGAAAACCATTAATCCCTTTTTGAAAAACATGAAAATATAAATGGAATTTTTCCTTTTTACAAAATAAAATATGAGTTTAAATAATAATTTACTCACTCATGAGACCAAATTTATTACCAAAATTTTTTAATTCATCCTTTTTTAAAATACATAAAGTCAAAATATTAATCAAAGATGGTTTACTAAAAAACATAAAAACTTTCCTTGAAAAAAATCCTTTCACTTTTATAAGATCAAAAGATTTCCCATAAAACATTAGTTTTTTTATTGTATTATTAAATCAAAATATTTACATAAAAATACATTTTAAATAATAAAAAACATGTGGGTATCTTTGTAAATCAACTTCATATCTCTCTTAAAATCAATCTTATAATCACACTTAAAATTTAATGACCTTCAAAGTAAATTCCATTTGGTTTCCTATTAGAGAACATATCATTATCCAATGCATTAGAGGGATATATCAAACCAAATAATCATTATAAAAAAATTCCTAGAACTATAACATGAATAAAAAACATATAATATTATATTTTCGTCATAAAACCTATAAAATTGTAATTTAATCCTGTAATTAAATCCACTTTAAGTTATCAAATAATATGAAATCAATTATCCCTTAATTTAAGAAAATTTAAAAAAACATAGAACAACGTGAAAAATATATTCATTGAAAAAGATTATAAAATTATATAGTAATATTAATAATTAATAATGGATATGATGGTTGGAATGTTTATCACTATGGTAAGTTTCAAAAAAATATTCTTTTACACTTTTGAAAAAGGAATCGAAATAACCCATACGGAAAACATTGGAAATATTCTTATCTAAAACACTTATAAAGAAAATAAAAGGTGGTTTAAAATGAAATTTAAAAAAATTAAAATTATGAATAATAACATTCTTGAAACATTTAAAATAACAAATATATGGATTAAAAATGTTTAAAAAATTTAAAACATGGTTTAAAATAAAAATTATTTATAAATTCAGTATCATTTGAAACAATCAAACATTGAAGGTGATAACATGAAATAGATTTTTAAAGAGCATAAATTTAAATAAATGAATGAAAAAAATAAATATGTATGTTATTTTATAAACCACACAAAACAAAACATGTCTTGTAAATGGGATAAGTCTCAACAAAAGTCAACTGAGAAGAGAAATATCTTACCTTGAATCCCAACTAGTAAGGTATGCCTTCTAATTTTAAAAATAATAAATATATATTAGTTATTTACATAATTTATAACCTATTAATATTAATTACATTATAATTAGAAAGTTTATTTCGTTTATTATCATTTTCTATTTAGTTACTAAACCAATTAAGTTCATATTGTTCGTTTGGGGGTCGTTCGGTCCAAAACAACTTTGGTCTGTTCACTGTGTTCAAAAAGGTCATGGTTTTATCAACTTAATATTATTAAAAAAATTATAATTATTATGTTTACAAATTAAATATTATTTTATAACCAACCATGAATTGAAATAATTATAAATTAGATACGTCATTCATGGAGGTAGTAGTCTACACGTATGCATGAGCAGCATTTTCATTTTTTTCAATAGAAGAAAAAGAAATAAATATGATCAATATTTAACCATATATAATCACAATAATATTATTAATATCAAATTTATTCATTAAATATATCCATATGACAATCCATGTATGGATTAAATAAAAAACATTCAACATCACTTTGTGGAGATGGTACACCACATGTATGCATGAGCGATCTTATTATTTCCCAATATATGGGAGGGTAATAATGTAGATAATATTTTATATTTAAAAAATAAAAATTATTTCATAAAAATCGTATATATACAATAAATTCATATTATATTCATCCATTTCTTGTGGTGGTTAAAAATGAAACACATCACTTCATGGAGGTTGTATTCTTCATGTTCATATGAGATACATTTTCCTTTTTCATAATATAGATAATAGATATGAAATGTTTTATCTATCAACATAATAAACATTATTATAGTAAATATAATGATTTAATTATATTATAAATGCTATAATAGAACTTATGGAGGTATAATAATGAATAAACTTCAATAAGTTCGGTTAAAACTTATAACTCCTCATATATTTCATTTATCAGGCACCCTAAGCCTTAAAATATTGGCCTTTAATTGATACAAGAACATATAGGAAGTTTATAGTAGATTTGGGAAGTATATGGGTAGATATTTGTCAAAATTAAGGGATCAAGTTGTTTGGATAAGTAAATAGGGGAGGTTACCTTTTATATGTGAGTGGAGTATCACCCTATTAAATTTTAAGAACATTAAAATATAATAATTGTGTTTCCCAAGGAAATAAATATTAAAATATATGATTTATAAATGTTTAAATACACTGTTTCCGATGCTTTCGCCAAGGCACACACATCCATCTGTCAAGGACGACGAGGATGCGCTAGCTGTTGCCCCACATTCCCACTTTACAAAGGTGGGCGGCATCCATCACTTATTCAAGGATGTCTACTCCTTTATGGAAAAGGGATGATGGGATATCGGTACTTCTTTCCGTCGATTCCTCCTCAAAACTCATCACCTAGTTCGGGTCTCCCTTATAGATTAAGATTTTGTTTGTGAAACTCTTCCCAATGTCGTATCTTTATGGAAGCATGTTAATTACATTGCATCTGTCGGGACATTCCAAGGGATACGATCAAGATAGAAAGCTTCGGTCAGGGGAGTAGTCACATTGGACATCACTGGCCTGTCTGGGCACTGGAACACTAGCGCATCTGGGTCTCTTCCCCTTATTGTAGGGATTCTCGAGGGCGCGAAAGCCTGAGGAATCCCACGTCGAATGCAGGGAATTATATTCCATAGGCATGTATCTAAGGTTTTACTCAGTTTCTCATGTTTAACATAGGGTATTCCATGAGTTTAACGTCTAGCGGAGATGGATCAAACTAATCATAACACTGACGAGAGTGGATTGGATGGGTGTAACCCCTTGATGGAACCCTGATGCTGGGACTAATGCATGGTTAACTACCTGATTGTTATTAAAGGGAATGGGGAATGAGGTGGCATGATCCCATCAGGATGTGGTGACCTGGGTAAGAATCAAGATGGATAATGAATGGTCAAGTGAAGTGGATGGATAATGAGATAGATTCAGCTCGTGGGTGATGGGGATGTTGGGCTTGAGCCTCGAAGAGACCTCCTATGTATCCCTGTGGTAGGGAATCAAAATCCATGTAGTTTGGGATGGGGGTATAGAATCGGGGTGTGTGCAGAGGACAGTGACCCAATGATATACTGGGGATTACGTGTGTTTAGAAGCCCAAGGTTGTTCTTAGGCCATTGGGACGGAACAGAAATATGGGTCCCAATAGAAGTGATGATAGCGGCTTACCGCTGGGTTTGTTTTGACAATGGCTTACAGCTGAATGGGGTTCACAACGGCTTACCGTTGGATGAGGGAACAACAGCTTACCGCTGGATGGAGGCACAACGGCTTACTACTGGATGGAGTTTTCAATAGCTTACTGCTGGATAGGGGGTACAACGGCTTACCACTAGATGGGGATACAATGGCTTACCGCTATATGGGGGGCACAATGACTTACCACTAGATGGGGGTACATCGGCTTACCGCTGGATGGGGGAAAACGTCTTACCGCTGGATGGGTTTGAACCTCATAGAGGCTTCCTACATACTATGTCTAGGAGGCATGGATCAAATCCCATGTATTTCGGGATGGTGGATGCAGTTTAATTTCCTGAAAGATGAAAAGGGGGCATGTAGTTTAACGTCATGCGGTACGAAGGTGGTCTGATGTGAAGGTGGTCGTAACTAGTGGTTGTTGGGATTGAATCTCAGGGAGGCTTCCTATGTACCTCACCTTGGAAAGAATCCAAGTCTACGTAGTTCCAAAGGGGTGTTGGTGAGCCAACGTGAATATGGTTGGGACCAATGGGTGTTGGGATTGAACCTCAGGGAGGCCTCCTACGTACCTTGCCTTGGAAAGGATCAATGTACACGTAGTTCTGGATGGTGGGAGAAAACATGAAGGGAGTTGGAACCAATGGTTTTGGGGCTTGAACCACATGAAGGCTTCCTATATACCTTGCCTTGGAAAGGATCAAAGTCTACGTAGTTCAGAATATGTGTGGGGATTACACTCTAGGCTGCCCAGAGGGGATGTCATGGTCGATGCTTTCCCTAAGCCCACGTGAGTCATGCTCGGTGTGAGAAACAAGAGGCAGGACCAGATGATCACATCATGAAAGGTGCGTCTATGGGAAGTGAAATGGGGATTACACATAGTAATCATCCCAAATAGGAAACAAGGGATTACACATGGTTAGCAGCCCAGGAAGATAGAGATTGGGACTTACTCCATGATGGAGGCCTGGGTGGTGACAAATCCCAAAGGGAGAGGGATTTGGCACCGAATAAAGGAGGACTCTGGTGCCCATCCCCCCTTATCTGATCCTTGAAACCGAGGAAGAGAGGAGGATAGGGGGTGCTACCTCCAACAAGAAAAACTATGGGCTTACACCAAGGTTGTTTCCCTTCCTCACAGATAGATGTCGCTCCAATAAAGAGGATCTTATTCCATGTGAGAAATGATTTCACTCAGTGGGCATGAAAAATTTCAAAGGTGGGGAACCCCACATACGATGCATGGGGATAGGTCACCATTTAACATGTGGAACTGGGTAGTTTAACATCCAACAACTCGGATTAGGTGGGTTCACTTTTCACCCCTTAGGAGTTACATAACTGATACCTTCCAACCCTTAGGTAAGGTAAAGAATCAGCAATGCCGTGGTGAGGGGGTGTTATGGAGTGATCTATTGAGGGGTCTCGGTTAGCATGGATATGCAAAGAAGCAATAGTTGTTAGTGTGCCTATGAGAAGATGCATGAGGTGAAGCAACGCAACAAGAAGCACCACCCAAGGGACTTTGAAATTACTCTATGAAAACCTTGAGGGTAGCACAGGAAAAGGGTGAGCGTCAGAGGTGTGTTGTTCATAAGAGGGGCTCGTACACAGTGCCTTATGGTAAGAATGGAACATAGAGAACACAAGCAGGGTCACGCACAAGATGAGTGGTTTGTGCGCAAAAAGGAACGGATGCATGCAAACTGAAAGGTTGTGCGCAAGAAATGAGAGGTTGCGCATAGGTCGGGACGGCTATGCACAAGAGAGGTCCAATACAGGGATAATCTTGTGCGCAAGAGGGATATTTTGTGAGAAAAGGACTTGGGGTAAAAGTAAATGGATGAGGATCATGTCAAAGTGCTCTCATCTGAAGGAGGACCCTTAGGGGACCTGTCGTGCAAAATCCAATGCCTGAAGGCCATGGTGTTTTCACGCGGTCGTGGAAGAGGTGTCATTCACATAGCGTAGTGTCAATTCATATTCTATTAGCATCCCCCAAGGTGGATGGTACACTTAATTTTATAGCCTAAGTCCTCGAGGGCAACGTGCGAAGGGGTGCTGCATGGAAACACCTGGTTGATGTCGCATTGGGTGTGTAAAGAGACATTGCGCACAAACACGTGCTTGATGTCGCATTGGGAGCACAAACGAAGCGCTGTGTGTAAAGGACCGGTTGACATTGCATTGGGCATGTAAAAATTGTGTGATGAGGACCACGTGTACTCAACCTGGGCACCCTTACGTGGTGGTTCCATTGGTGGCTTCGGAGGGGTCGCTGCGGAAGCCTACTCTTGACGGAACCTTGGGCACACATGGTTTCGCACGCCGGAGGGCCACTTGCATGCTTGCCCGGAATCTTGTGCGTGCCTGCCTCCCAGGTCTCAGAAGCTTATCATTCCTTCCAAGATTCATTAATTGCTCTTTTATCCTCCCAATCTAGATGTTCTCTGAATTTTAGTGTCAACAAATTCCCCCCCCCCTTAGAATCGGAGCTGAAAGTGAACCCAAAGGTCAGATTCTGAGGGTACATTGAAAAGTAGGGAACCTTCCATTGGTGCGCGAAAAAATGCATTTTGCATGTGCAAACCTATTTCTCTAGTGTGGAAGGAGCATAAACGCCTATAAATAGGCTTAGGGCCCCCAATTTGGCAATAATGTTTCTTTTTCCACACAATAGGTGCTTTTCTCTCATGCATAGAAATATTCTCGATCTGTGCGTAAGGTTCCACGACCGACTACGGGTTTTGCGTGCAGTTCCCAATTTTTTGTGCAAGATGAAATTCTTGCATGACACTTTATATTTTGTGCATTGGGATTCCTTCTTTTTCACAAATTCCATCAGATTTCCAAAATGGCCGCTCAACAGATAGAAGCTGAGAGGGAGGTTGCTGATGCTTCATGAAGTACTCAAATGATCATGAACCGTCAGATTCTTCACATGAGTAGGGTTATGTATGATAACCAAATTCTTTTTGAAATGCTTAAGCAAGCTCAAAAATATTATGTCATGAGCAATAGCATGTCACTGTAGAACTTCGACCTTCTGGAGGAGGTACTGATGCCCGGTTTCGAGACAGACACACCACGGTCGTGGGTGGCACACGAGGATAGTCTTCCACAGTTCCATATGACAAAAAATGGCCATCCTTCTAGGGAAACGTAGAACATAACAATCTATATCATAAATCCGAAGACCAGGATGGTTGTGGTAAGCAATCTGGTTCCCATGGAATATCCTGATATTTATACAAGTACTTTCAGAAGCAGCATTACTAACGAGATGAAGGGTTAGTAGGAATGGGATTTTAGATCTGAGGGAAACTTCACCAATGAATGGGCATGGTCATACTGGGTATGTCATACATGCGAGGAATTTGGGCTGGAGTTACGGTCTATTGGGCTTTTTGAGGTTGTCTAGACATCCCAATTTCACATCTACCGATCGAAGGACTTGGTAGTAGAGTTATTCAGTCATTGGTCCCCTAATACCAACACCTTCCACCTCCACCAATGGGTGGTGGGAATTAGTTTGTGGGATGTCCACTATATCGAGGGAATCCTCTTGGAGGGGTACAAGTACAACTACTTCCTCCCGACGAGGAATGTCTGGGGGGATAGGACAGGCACCCCAATCCTGTCATGGAACCTGCTGGATATGGCTAAGGAGAAGTTAAAAATAAAATATATACTAAAGTACATACACTATTCGGGGTGGTTTAGTCTTTTATTGATGCAGGAAATGGCTGTGAAGATTCCAGGCTGAGGGAATAAATGCCTAAACACATCTCAAAGGGGAGAAGCAGGATCATACTGGAGGGTTCTGGAGACAGGATAGTACTGGTCATGGGGACTTCGTGTTAATGAAATTTGAGACCCAAATGTGCAGTATGTTGGGTTTCTTGCTGCATTCCTAAGTAGGTGGATGTTTCCAGTGAGGGACATGAGGATGGGGGTCCACCTAGGGATACTAATGATGGCCAGGATTATGGAAGTGAAGAACAAGGTCAACCTCAGGGTGCTGGTGTTGGCCATGTTGTACAGTATTCTGGGGCGTATCGCGAGGGGAAGCATGCCTATGAGGATATGAGGACCGTTCCAGATTATTTATGACTGGGTCATATCTCACTATAGTAGTTATGAATTCCTGAATTCCATTCTCCCCCTAGTAATGGTATGCGGCCATACCTCTTGAACATCGCCTGAATCCATCCATTAATGCTCAAAGAAGAGGGGATCAAGCTTAAGATCGGCAGCCACTCCCACTTTGACTTCCACCCATTTTGAACCCCAGTTGGTCAAATGGTAGATGATGGGTGGGGGCCATTAGAGTAGAGGGAGTACTTGAAAAGCATCTGAGGTGGTGTACTAGTATCACGGATTGATGAAAAAATCTTTTGTGAACCTTACACATTGACTAGGTTCACCAGGCAGTTTGGGTGCACGCAACAAATTCCAAAAAGAGTATATATAGAGGTTTGTGAAGAATGGAATCCTTGAATCCTCTTCCAACTATGTATTATGTTCATGATGGTAGGGTTGGGAAAAATCATCACTCTTCCTCCCACTAACGTCATTGTGGGCATGTTGACAGAGTATTCCAAACACTAGATGAAAACATATCCTGAGGCCATTTTTTGGAAACGCATCCAGCAAATCAAGGAGGCTAGGGCAGAGCCTGAAGAGTAGGGAGGTAGATGATGTTCCATGGGGGAATAGAGGCAAATAATGGGCTGTGAAGCTAGCATTGCACAGGCCAGTACGTCATCAGTAGGAGCATCCCAAGCTGAGAACATGCCTCACCCTTCCGGGGATGGGTAGTCTCATATGAAGCATCATGGGACAACTAGGTAAATTTTAGGAAAGAATCTTAGATACCTCCTAAAGTTGTCTGCTGATGCCATATTTCCTTCTATGTGGTACACTTGGATAACACTGCGATAGTCCATGTCCACCAAAGAGTTGTGGCAGAGGTTAGTACACATCGGAATTGATCTTCCAGACGTTGGGCACATGAAAATGACAGATAGGGTAAAATTTCATCCTAGACATGAATACCTAATATCCCTGGATATGTACGCATGCCATCAGGGGTGGTAGGAAGAACTGCATATCCTGTTGAAATTGATGCTTGGCCAGAAGCATGACCTTGAGATGCTGCTATCTGAGGATGAAAGCATAGTTTAAGAAGAATAGGAAGAGGAAGAAGAGGAAGTAGAGGAATAAGAAGAGGAAGGAGAAGAATGTGGATATGAAGAAGAGGAGAAGCATCGAGTGGAAGGCCTTAGAGGTGAGGGACCCTTAGAAGATTCTTCTTGCTGGAGAAAATCTCGAGAGAGTGGCGTGATTGTAGGCTCGGACACAGAGCTGGATGAGCAGTTGGAGGTATGTTTAGCTCTTAACTCCATCGGTCCTTATTTTTCACAATCCCATTCTGTCAACCAAATTTTGTTCTATTTAAGAACACATGGGAGAGGGTGTTGAGGAATCCTTCCCCATAGGGGATGAAGATATTTCTATAGATTCCGGTGAGGGTGCTGACTATGGCTGGAGTGGATGAAAATGAGCCAGAAAGAAGAGATGAGATGGTGGCCTCTGAGTCCCCCGCCATTCCCATCATTCAAGAGACGCTGGCGCTAGTGATCTAGTTGACAAGTTCCAAAGGCTCTTCTGTGAAGGTAGCCCTCACCATGATACAGGGATTGGACACCGCCGCACTTGGAGTCTGTAAGTCCATCTTCATCAGCTCTCATCTTTGCAAGAAAATTCAGCTAATCAATATGCTGATTGTAACACCCCAAGATTTTATGAAAAATATTCTTTTGAATTTCATTTATGTCTTATATTATAAACTACACCAATACTAGATTGTACTATACACACCACCGTATTAGCTTGCAGTATACGCAACACTATTCTTGGATCGTGCTACACAAAATTTCATGTTTTTTTGATAGAAGTTATTCTATGCAACATTGAGTGTATATGTATATATCTATTCAATGTATAAATGAAATATGTTTGGATTCTATTATACACAATAACAAAGGATTATTTCACTACACACAACCCAGACATGGCTTGCATTACATGCAATCACGACCTTCCTCGATAGCGTGTGTTTTACGCAATACCGGGATTCACTAAACAATGATATATTATTTTAATATTATGATGAACTAGACGTTATGAATAGTATTAACTAAATTTCTAATTTTATAACATTATTATTCATATTACACATTTTATAGAACATGGTATAAGAACAAAATAAATTTTTCGGGAAAAATAAGTATTTTTCAAAAAATGCAGTTTTTCTGCCTTTTGATGGCGCACCCACATTAAATGTAGTTTTTTACATGTTTATAAGTTAAATATGACAAAATAAAATTCTTCTTTGGAATCATGATATTAAAATTTACTTTGGATAAATTTTTCATATTATTCTGATAACTTTCATATTTTAATGAATAGTAAAAGCACGCTATATTTTAATTAAGAACAACTTTTTTCATCATAATAATTTATATGGTTAAATTATAATATTTAATGGTTTTAAAGTATAAATAGAATATATTTTTACCATTTAATATAATGTATTTCATTAGCATTTAACGGCGTGAACATATTTTGACGGTTTTATAATGCCTTATTTTCATGAATATTCCTCTACAAGATTTCATGATTATTTTCAAAAAAAAATACATTTCTTTTAAAATTTCATGGAATTTTGTGAAAAGTAAATGATTTTTAAGAAGCAAGGATATTTTCCTCAAGAATTAATTTCAAGTGTTTTATCAAAACTATTTTCCATCTAAAATGAAATTATTTAATATGTTTATGTTTCATGAATAATGTCTCCATTATTTACATGGTTTTATTTTTCTTATGATGAAATGATATCCATTTTTTATGGATTATGTTATGATGGAATGATGTTTAAGAATCCAATTCTATTACATGGGTTATGCTATGATGTATGATTTATGATTTTGTGGCACAAGTAAGAATGATTTCGTTATGAGATGGGTGGGACCTATATCTCCCTCCAATGCATTGGGTAATAATTTATATCTCATGAGATAGACATGGCTGGAATGGTAATTTAATCTGGTTCAGTGTTACAGGACTGAAACAAGTAGTTAACTTGATTCATAAAGGGACATTGTCCACTAAGATGGTCTTGGAAGCAATGCCTTGGCTACTATGGAAATCATAACATGTGTTGAATGGTTTCCACAATTACATGTTTTATTACCATTCTATTTTATCATGGTTTATGTTACATTATGATATATTCCTTATGTACTTCCATGATTTATGTCTTTTTTAAAGATTTTGATGTTTAAATTTTATGTTCAAGTTTTTGCTTTCAAATGTTTATGGATTGTTTTATGTTTGCCCTTACTGAGCATTTGAGCTCACCCTTTTTATGTTTTTGCTTTTGATGGTGCACCCACTTTAAATATAGTTTTTTACATGTTTATAAGTTCAATTTCACAAAATAAAATTATTTTTTGGAATCAGGATATTAAAATTTACTTTGGATAAATTTTTCATATTATTCTGATAACTTTCATATTTTAATGAATAGTAAAAACACGATATATTTTAATTAAAAACAAATTTTTTCATCATAATAATTTATATTGTTAAATTATAATATTTAATGGTTTTAAAGTATAAATAGAATATATTTTTACCATTTAATATAATTTATGTCATTATCATTTATTTTACATTGAATTCATAGGTAAAATCATTTCAATCTTATTCAATATTTTAACTTTTAAAACTCGTTTTCTTAATAGCAGGATTAATTTAAAATTAATTTCTGCAACCTCTGTGTTTTGAATTTTGAAAAATGGATTCCATATTTGGAATCAGTAGGTTCAAATTATGTTAATACTCTACTTTTTATTTTTGGCCACTATGAATAGTAACTACGATAATATTTATTTACTTCAGTTAAAGATAAATCGGGTAATTAAGGGTGAACCTAAGATTATAAATTTACCCTAACATATGCCAAAATTATATTGGATGACTAAAAGTCGACCCATATCACCTAAGGGTCAGATTATAATCATTTTATGGACTTTTTACAATGAAAATAATTTAATTATTATTAAAACCAAAGAAAGTGAAAACATGTCACTCTCTTAAATCTTATAAGTATAATAATATTAATTTAGTGATAAACTTCATAACACTTAAAACATTAATACTATCCAGAAATATAAAATAATTATATACATCATGAGAATTTATTTAGAATTTTTAGGGATTAAATAATTGTCATTAATGGTGACACAATAGTGATGCCGAAATTGTTTATTTAGTGAAAAATCAATAATATAGTTTTTATTAAAATAACAATACCTATCAAAAGGACCAGAAACTTGACCAAACATTATTGGTCGAGTATATATATAACCTAATCATCCAAGGGTCTATTTTTGGACCATTTGTAGCCTTATAAAACCGATTATGACATTTATATTATTTTATTTTTAATGATGTCAAAGATGTCACCTTCAAAATTTAATAAATATAACAATTTAAATGTTTTAATTTTAAGATTATAAATTCATGTAAGAATATTATTATGAAATTTATTATATTTATCTTCTTCATAGGATTTTATTTTTAATTTTTATTCAAAAAATATGTATATTAAATAATTATACAAAAATGTTGTAGTAATTATTTTATTAAGAGATATACCAAATAAAAGGTTTTAAAAATATTAAAATAAATATTATATGAACTATTTAATGTGATCCACTAATTTTCTAGATATATATGAAATATTATTAATATATTAAAGCTTTTAGTTCGAACATAGATTCTATGAGGATTTTATTTAAATTCAAATAAATTAATAGTGTCAAAATTGACACTATTGTTATTTTATAAAAATAACATAATATAAAATTGTTTAAAAATTAAAAAAATATTTAAAAATTATAAATTAAAATTTATATGGTCCAAAATTTTATAAGGTATCCAATTATGAACAATTCAAAACACAAAATTAAATATTTATAACAATTTAAAATTTAGAATCTTATTACCACAAATAAAATTAAATAGATTAAATAAGGATAAATCAAGTTGATAATGTCTAAAATAAATTAAAAACATGTATAAATTTAATTTCTTGATGATATTACAACCATATATCATCTAAGATTAGTATTTTAGTCATTTTTTAAGTTTATATGTGGGGGTTGAATTTATTATAAATTAATATTTCTTATAATTCCCAAGGTGCCCTTCTCCTCCCTTATAAAAAGGGCACCTCTTCCCTCTTCTATTCGCACCCTTTTGAGCCATGAATCTGGACCAAACCCTGACTATTTCCCTTCTCAACCTCCTCAGAAACATACTAGATATCCTGGCCTTCTTCAAAGACCAATTTTAGTGCCCTAAGAGGAGGTTTCAAAGAGACGTGTCGAAGAAGAGGTAATATCTGTTACCGATTCTTTCAAATTTATTTCTTCTTCTACTTATTCTTATTTGGTTGTTTAATTATGAATTAATAACATCAGTATCAATCATATACAGATATGTTATTATAAATATGAAGCAACCTTATTTCACCTTCTATCCATTCTAAGGAAAACGAAATCACCGCGCGTGCGTACGTACGGAATACCGTCTCCACGCCATGGTGTAATCTGTTTTTACACCACCACCTTACTTGGATGGGTATAATGGTGTAAATAATAACTACATATGATTATTTTAACATCATAAATATTCTAATATATTATATCATTCACTCCAATTCCATGCAATAAATATGTCAACGATATCATCGCTCATGCGTACGTACAGATTACCGTCTCCACAACGTGATGAGATTCATTTTCCATGTTAACAATTCAAGAATGATTATAAAGTATATATAATAAGTAATCATGAAATATAAGACATAATAATTCTACTGTATTTATTTATATATATATGTATTTCATCAACTTAATTCCATTCAATTTAATAAGGAAACGAAAACAGCGTTCATGCGTACATACGGCCTACCGTCTCCATGAACGGTGTATTTCTTTAAATTTATTGATCTATTATATATATGTATATTCTGAATATATATTATATATAAATCATGTTTTATATTCTGGAATTAAGTAATCGTGATCTATGTAATCATATTAATAATTACAAGTCAAAACACGGACGATAAATGAAACGATTTTACCCAAAACGCTACTTTAACATGAATTTGCAAAAGAACGGGTAATATAAAGTCGTAAGTGAACCATATATGATATCATAACAATGAATATGATTCAGTAATAATTCAATGAAATTATTTAAATCATTATATAGGAGTTTCATATACGTACGAAGTATATCAGACCTAAGGTAAGGGATAACTTTTCCAATCTCGTTTTTATCCGAGATTGTTTATTCGTAAGTATTTACTGGGGTTATTGTTATCATCCATGACCATGTTTTCTAAAAAAAAATCATGTATTTTTACATTCCTTTTTACCCATTTTTGAATTTTACCACATGTTATGAAATAAATATTACTTTTTTTACCACACGAGGAACTTTTTAACTTTTAAAACTCATTTTCTTAATAGAGGGGTTAATTTTAAATTAATTACTACAAATTCTGTATTTTGAATTTTGAAAAATGGATTCAATATTTGGAATCATTTGGTCCAAATTATGATAATAGTCTACTTTTTATTTTTGGACACTATGAATAGTAACAATGGTAATTTTTATTTACTTCAGTTAAAGATAAATCGGGTAATTAAGGGTATACCTAAGATTATAAAATTACCCGAACACATGAAAAAATTATATTTTATGACTAAAAGTCGATCCATATCACCTAAGGGTCTGATTATATTCATTTTATTGACTTTTTACCATGAAAATAATTTAATTATTATTAAAACCAAAGAAAGTGACAACATGTCACTCTCTTAAATCTTATAAGTATAATAATTTTAATTTAGTGATAAACATCATGAAACATTGAACATTAATAGTCTCCAGAAATATAACAAAATTATCTACATCATGATAATTTATTTATAATTTTTAGGGATTAAATAATTGTCATTAATGGTGACAAAATAGTGATGTAGAAATTGTTTATTTAGTGAAAAATCAATAATATAGTTTTTATTAAAATAAAAATACCTATCAAAAGGACCATAAACTTTACCAAACAGAATTTTTAGAGTATATATATACCCTAATAATACAAGGATAGATTTGTGGTCCATTTGGAGCCTTATAAAACCGATTATGAAATTTATATTATTTTATTTTAAATGATGTCAAAGATGTCACCTTCATAATTTAATAAATATAACAATTTAAATGTTGTGATTTTAAGATGATAAATTCAAGTAAGAATATTATTATGAAAGGTATTATATTTATATTCTTCATAGGATTTTATTTTAAATTTTTATGCAACAGATAAGTATATTAAGTAATTATACAAAAATGGTGTAGTAATTATTTTATTAGGAGATATACCAAATAAAAGGTTTTAAAAATATTAAAATAAATATTATATGAACTATTTAATGTGATCCACTAATTTTATAGACAACTATGAAATATTATGATCCTATTTTAGCTTTTAGTTCGAACATATATTCTGTGAGGATTTTATTTAAATTCAAATAAATGAATAGTGTCAAAATTGACACTATTGTTATTTTATAAAAATAACATAATATAAAATTGCTTAAAAATTACAAAAATATTTAAAAATAATAAATTAAAATTTATATGGTCCAAAATTTCATATATTATCCAATTATGGACAATTCACAACACATAATTAATTATTTATAACAATTTAAAATTTAGAATCTTATTGCCACAACTAAAATTAAATAGATTAAATAAGGATAAATCAAGTTGATAATGTTTAAAATAAATTCAAAAAGTGTCTAAATTTTATTTTTTGATGATATTAAAACCCTATATCATCTAATATTAATATTTGAGTCATTTTGGATGTTTATATGTGGGGTTTTAATTTATTATAAATTAATATTTCTTATAATTCCAAAGGTTCCCCTCTCCTCCCTTATAAAAAGGGCACCCCTTCCCTCTTCTATTCACACCTTTTTGAGCCTTGAAACTAGGCCAACCCCTGCCCATTTCCATTCTTAACCTCCTTAGAAACATACAAGAGGTCCTGGTCTTCTTCAAAGACCAATTTTAGTGCCCTAAGAGGAGGTTTCAAAGAGACGTGTCGAAGAAGAGGTAATATATGTTATTGATTCTTTAAAATTTATTTCTTCTTATACTTATTCTTATTTAGTTGTTTAATTATTAATTAATAACATAAGTATCAATAATATACAGATATTTTATTATAAATATGAAACAACCTTATTTCACCTTCTATCCATTCTAAGGAAAACGAAATCACCACACGTGCGTACGTACGGAATACCGTCTCCACGCCATGGTGTAATCTGTTTTTTCACCACCACCTTACTTGGATGGGTATAGTGGTGTAAAGAATAACTACATATGATTATTATAAAATCATACTAATTCTACGATATTATATCATTCACTCCAATTCCATTCAATAAATATGGTAATGATATCATCACTCGTGCGTACATACGGATTACCGTCTCCACGACGCGATGAGATTCATTTTCCATGTTAACAATTCAAGAATGATTATAAACTATATATAATAATTAATCATGAAATATATGACATAATAATTCTATTTTATTTATGTATATATATATATGTATTTCATCAACTTAATTCCATTCAATTTAATAAGGAAACAAAAACAGCGTTCATGCGTACGTACGGTCTATCGTTTCCATGAACGGTGTATTTCTTTCCATTTATCGATATATTATATATATGTATATTCTGAATATGTATTATATATAAATCATGTTTTATATTCTGTAATTAATTAATCATGATCTAAGTAATCATATTAATAATTACAAGTCAAAACACGGACGTTAAATGAAACGGTTTTACCCAAAACGCTACATTAACATGAATTTACAAAAGAATGGGTAATATAAAGTCCTAAGTGAACCATATATGATATAATAAAAATGAATATGATTATGTAATAATTCAATGACATTATTTAAATCATTATACAGGAGGTTCGGATACGTACGAATCATATCAGACTTAAGGTAAGGGATAACTTTTCAAATCTCATTTTTATCCGAGATTGTTTATTTGTAATTATTTACTGGGGTTATTGTTATCATCCATGACCATGTTTTCTAAAAATGTTTTCATGTATGTTTAAAGTCCTTTTTACCCATTTTTGAATTTTACCACATTTTATGAAAGTAATCTTACTTTTTTCATGAATATTACTCTACAATATTTCATGATTATTTTCAACAAAATACATTTATTTTAAAATTTCATGGCATTTTTTGAAAAGTAAATGATTTTGAAGAAGCAAGGATATTTTCCTCAAGAATTCATTTCAAGTGTTTTATCAAAACTATTTTCCATCTAAAATGAAATTATTTAATATGTTTATGTTTCATGAATAATTTCTCCATTATTTACATGGTTTTATTTTTTTTATGATGAAATGTTATCCATTTTTTATGGATTATGTTATGATGTAATGATGTTTAAGAATCCCATTCTATTACATGGGTTATGATATGATGTATGATTTATGATTTTGTGGCACAAGTAAGAATGATTTAATTATGAGATGGGTGGGACCTATATCTCCCTCCAATGCATTGGGTAATAATTTATATCTCATGAGATAGACATGGCTGGAATGGTAAGTTAATCTGGTTCAGTGTTACAGGACTGAAATAAGGAGTGAACTTGATTCAGAAAGGGACTTTGTCCACTAAGATGGTCTTGGAAGCAATGCCTTGGATACTATGGAAATCATAACATGTGTTGAATGGTTTCCACAATTACATGTTTTATTCCCATTCTATTTTATCATGGTTTATGTTCCATTATGATATATGCCTTATGTACTTTCATGATTTATGTCTTTGCTCAAGATTTTGATGTTTAAATTTTATGTTCAAGTTTTTGCTTTCAAATGTTTATGGATTGTTTTGTGTTTTCCCTTACTGAGCATTTGAGCTCACCCTTTTTATGTTTTATTTTCCCCAGGATATAAATAAAGGTTTTAGGTACGAAAAAAAAGGATGATCTTTATGGGAGATGTTGAGGATATTTCACTAAGATTAGAAGATTATGTTCCATGTTTCCAAAGGCACTAAACTATTATGGTCCTTTGGTGTCTATTTTTGTTATGTATTATGTATTCCACAAAAGTAATTTAATGTCCATGTACGTCAAGCTTTGGGTCTCTATACTGATTCCTGGTGTAGTGATCTCAAGGTTGGAGGCCCGATAGACCATCGAGTCTGGGACATCTGTAGGAGCCCTACCAGTGGCTACATCGGCCTTTACAGAAGTAACTATTCTAGGTGGCCCTGCCCCGGCACTTGATGAGATGGAGATTGCAATGATGGGTGGAAATTATGTCAGGGAATAGATCCAGACCAATGAGAATGAAGTCACTAACTAAGAAGGAGTTATTGAAGAATACCATGCCGCCGAACTCCTGGCTTCTTTCCCCAAATACAGGCCCATGGACCCTGAAGAAATCGACAATTCCGACTCGGATGCTGCTGAAGAGAGCCTTATGACATAGCGCAAGTGGTGTAAGTGCATCAGATGCTTTATCAGCTATCCATAGGTAGAATCTCTAATTCAGATGGGGTCACTCTGCACCTGGCTATGATTTCTCTACAATGGAGGGGTAGATGATCACCATTCTCACGTAATGATCCACAATTACATGGCGGAGAAGATATGGTAGGATAGCCAACCTTCAGACATTTCCCATTTCTAGAAAGATTCATAGAATACTCAGTCCTTCCTGGAGGTGGAGAAGGAGGTTCAATGCCTTGAGGAACAAGAAAAATAAATATAGGCATTCATTGCAAACCAATCTGAGCACATTGAGCAATGGAAGGCCTAGTTTGTTGATGCTCAGGAGAAGATAGTTCAGGAGAATCGCCAGATGATTGAGTTATGAGTTAAAAAATCATAGGTATAGGCCAAGTCTAGTGAGTTATGCCCTTCCTCTATTGCCTAAGAGAAGGATCTCACGGGACGGGAAGTGATGCTGGAGGCCACAAGTCGGAAGGTAGTGGCATTGGAATAGTCCATTCAAAGCGTCAATCCTTAAGGGCCATGTTCTGGATGAACTTATAGACTCATCCTTCTTTACTTTTACAATTCTAAATTTCATGCATCGTCAGACTATTTTCCTGTTTATTTTAATGCTCTCTAACCACAATCCTGAAATAAATAGCAACCCATTCTCAAGCTCACATGGGTCATGCCAGATTTGAGAAATAAGGGATTCTTGCACTATTACATTGTTTTATTGTTGGATTATCAATCATAATTCAGACATACGGGGTAAAAATGACCCATCTAGGCTTACAAAGAGAGAAGGGAAGACCTGACTAGAGAATGAATTCCTCAGGACAGTCAATCTATTGCAACCCCAATATTCTCTAGTGCACGATCGGGGTAATGCCAAGGGCATTGGAATAAATCTGAATATAAGGGAGTGGAAGGTGTGAATCACAATACCCAAAATTCAAAAATCTATGAGTGTGGAATGACGATGAAGGATAACTATTTATCGTGTTCAAAACACAGTATCCTTATTACATTAGCCTGAAGTGGGAATAACAAATGAGGGTCGACCACTGACCATGTTTGAAACATGGAGCCTGACTCGAAATGTCATCCATTAATTCTTCAGAACGTTAGCCCATGACAATATGTGATTTATAGTCCAAGTATCCATACTATTAGTGGGTTCCCTTAGATGTGAAAGAGGATTAGGGTACAAATAATGGGCATGCAAAGTGTGGGGTATGGAACTAGGGAATGTCCCTATGAAACTTCCACACTTAGGGCACTACCACAATGCATCTGAGTATGACAACAAGACGTATTAGATAAAGGGAGTCGAGTCCCCCTCCAAGGACAAGGGTCCGGAGGTTTCATGCTTCAAAGTTAATGGTTGTAGGATGGGCCATTAAGGGGGATTTATTTAATGGACTTTTTGTAGGGTGGCGAAGTGGCCAAATGTGACGTAGAGTTCCCATATGAAGATCTTAGTTTAGGGTCATAGAACTTGGACCAGATTGAAAAACGACAAGGGAGGCACATGGCACGGCTGTTGCAAAACCCGACATGAATGAGGACCCAAGAGGTACTCACCACACCACAAGTTACCAAAAGGGTTTGGTCCTAGGTGCTGAAAGAGAGGAGACAGGATTTTAGATTCCTGTGGCTGGACCCAGAGATAGGATGTCTGGGTGTTCCAACATATCTCAAGAGGATGGGAATCAAGTCATACGTAGTTCTGGAAGATGTCCTGTAGTTTAATGTCTTGAAGAAAGGACACAGAGTGTTCTTAGTTTATGTTCATGGATCTCAGACCATGGATGGTAGGGAACACGGGATACACATTGTGAGGATATTATAAAACACGACGTGAATGTGGACCTAAAGTCCAGATCACCATGTGTTCCTTGGGGGGGTGAGGTCGAGAGACCGAAAACAAAAGTTAGGATGGACCTGAGGCAAAGTGAACGGGCATTCCTACATACCCCATGAGGATGGGAATCAATCCATACATAGTTATGAAGGTGGAATGGTAAGGTATCAGTGTTAGAGATAAAAAGGCCATGCGGGTCTGGCCCTAGTACTAAAAGAAGTGGCATTTGATAGATCTTTTTGTCCTTTAGGATGAGTGAATGTGTTTATTTCTGTGAAGAAACGGACCTAGGATAGAAAGCCTAGGCATCACCACAAGAATCAAGCCGTGTGAAGGCATTGAAAAATGGTATGGTGGGTGACCGATACCAAGCATGATGTCCCCTTGAGTGGGAACATCATGGTGTAGTGCCATTTTTCGTCATGCGGCCAGGATTATAATGTAACAGTTTAGGGTCATGTGATGGGACCAACCATGCATTTTAAAGTCGTTCAGTATAGACACAATAGTTTAAATTCGTGTGGGACTATGCAGCATAGTTTAAAGTCATATGGCTCAGACATATACATGAAATATGAGGTTGAAAAGGGAATGTGAATGGATTCATAAAGTATACCCAGCGTGAATAAGGATGAGGTCGACATCACACTGTGCGTGATTCTAAGAAATAAACCTCATGCCAAGGGGGCCAGAAAAGGTTAGGGAATATGGGGCTAGAGAGGCTAACTATCAGTTGAGTTGGACCCTAAGAGAAGATGTCTGAGCATTCCTACAAATCCCATGAGGATTGGAATCAATCCATACGTAGTTCTAGAAATTGTATTTTAAGATCATGCAGGACAACATACAGTTTAATGTCATATGGGATAGGAGGTAGGAGGGACTAGCTCTTTGAAAGGGAGTACGTGATGTGGAAATTATAAACCTGATGTGAATGAAGGCATAACCCCACACACGCCACATCATGTTGTCCTAAAAATGTTGAAACCTAAAAGGTAGAACATAAGAAATAAATTAGTTGAACTCAAACTGAACACGAAGATGAGATGTCTGGGCATTCCTACATATCCCAATAGGATGGGAATCAAGTTGTGCATAGTTCTGGAAGATGTCATACAGTTTAACGTATTGAGGAAAGAATGCAGAGTGATATTAGTTTATGGTCATACTGCTCATACCATGGAGAAGTAGTACTCTTCCAAGTAGGCACAGACCTCAATCCAATTCCTAAGACCATGTGACTCAAACATAGTGTGGGAAATAGTGGAGGAAGAGGTTTTTGCAATACCTGGAATACATGAAAAAGGGAAGTTGGTACAGATTCCTGAATGATGCCTTACCATGGCTTTGTCCTCCTAATGTGAAAATGCGCGCTGAGGGATAGTACTGAGATTGTTGAAATTCCACATGGACACAATGGGGTGGAAAATGATGTGAATCATGTTACTAAAATTTAAAGATTAAAGGGGTTGGCGTGATAATGGAGGATAACTGTTGACCATGTTTGAAACATAGTATCCATATAGTGTGACCTAAAATAGGAACAATAAATGAGCATTGACCGCTGACCCTATTCGCAACATGGGACTTGTATCAATTTGTTGTCTAAAATCCTCGAGGACATTGGCCCATAATGGTAGGAGATCCCTTAGGCCGAGCATCCATTCCATTTGAAGGTCCCACCGGATGTGAAAGATAATGGAAGCCCAAATGAAGGGGAACACAATGCCTGAAAAATAGTTGAAATCATGTCCAGAAAGAATTTGACACTCCATGCACTAGAGTACTCCTAGTCACATTGGAGAATCACTAAATAGGGTTGAGGGACCCGACTTAAGGGTAGCCAACTTGAACAGATGAGTGTAGGGAAAGGGAGTGAAGGCTACTCAAAAGAGATAGGTATGTGGTGTGGTTGTTATAAAATCGATGTGAATAAGTACATGAGCCCATACCACTTTGTATAACCCACTCCTATAAGAACGCAGACCAAGAGGCCGAGATGATAGGGAGGTTTCTAAGAGATGGGGCTTGACCTGAAGACTAGATGTTCGGGCGGTCCTACGTATCACATAAGAATGGGAATCAAGCCACACGTAGTTCTAGAGAATGATGAAATTCAGTTTATCATCATGCATCAAGGATGAAAATAAGGGTAAGATACCCCAACGAGGAACATGTATGGCACAGTGAGTAACCCAATGTAACCCCATACCACACTGTAAAACCCTAAGTGAGAACTTGGGCCAGGGGCCTGAAAAGGCCGAGAGACCTGAGGCTGGGCCATGGACAGAATGTCACGGCCAACTTGTAGTTTAACATATTTTAGGGAGGACGATAGTGATCTTAGTTTAAGGTCATAGAGCTCAGACCGCAGATACCTAGTTTAATTTCATATTCATGGGACAGAGAGATAGAATCATCATGACTATGGAAGACCACAAAGCAGCAATGATGATAGAGGACAATTGTTGACCAAGTTCACAACATAGTATCCACCCTTGTGTGACCGGAGTTCTAGGAAAACAATTGAGAATCAACCATTGACCATATTCACAACACGGGACTTGTGTCAATTTTTCACTCACAATCCCTGAGGACGTTAGTCCGTAATGGTAGGAGATCCCTTGGGCTGAGAATCCATGCCATCTACGGGTCCTTTTGGATATAGAAGGTGATGGAAACCCAAATTCTAGGGCTCGCAAATCATGGCAGGGCCGGTGCTCGAGGGACGGATGATAAAAAGGGAGGTATGTCTCAAGGGGATATGTGTGGTGTGGTGAAATTGCTCGACGTGAATAAGGATGTGAGTCCATACCACATCGCACAATACCAAATGCGAACTTTGGCTAGGGAGAGAAGGGGTCAAAGGACCTAAGGCTAGGTGCCTCAGCCAACTATAGCCATGTGACCTCTCATGTGGGAATTACCTCATCACAGCTTCTAATCCCACGTGAGAAATGCTCGTTGTGGGAAACAAGGAGTAGGACTAGGCTCTCCCAATCACATAACGGTCCAACAGCTGGAATTACACTCCTGCTCGAGGAAGACCAAGTTTTGGAGAGACGGTGGGGCAGAATGAACCACTACACCACATGTTTGGGACATATGGGGTGGTGACAACAACAAAAGATAGTTGTTGACCAGGTTCAAAACACATCATCTACATCGTGTAACATGGTGTGGTCATGATGAAATTGATGTGAATGAGGGAAAAAGCCTTCACCACACCATGTGTTTTGTCCCAATGGGAGGTCCCAAAGTTTGGGGTGGGGCCTATGGACAAAATGTCTGGGTGGTCTTATGTATCCCATGAGGATGGGAATCAAGCCATACATAGTTCTGAAAGGGTTGTGCAGTTTAAAGTCATGTGGTAAGGATGTGGGAGGATTAGAAGAATGAGGAGGGTCACATGGAGTGACCTTTGTGATCTATCCACAAGTGGGGTTAAATAATCTCAGGCTGCATCACATGATATCCCCCAAGGGATCTACACATAGGAGGGGAACCCAAATTAGAAGAGAGTGGGGATAGACTTAGGATGAGGCATCTAAGCCTTCCTACGTTTCCCATGAGGATGTGAATCAAGCCATATGTAGTTCTAAAGCTATCATTTAACGTCTTGAAGGATGGGACGCATTTTAATGTTATGGGTGACATTTCACTATTTAAGGTCATGTAGGACCAGACAGTTTAAGGTCATGAAGGACCCTTATGTAGTTTAGGGTCGTATGGGACTGTTACGCAATTTGGGTTCATGTAGGACCATACAGTTTAAGGTCATTTAAGACCAGGGGACTCATGAAAATTATTGCTTGAGGAACATGGCATTGGTGGGAGGAGTTATACGCTCACCATCCATGGTAACCAGTGAGTATGCACCATTGGAGTAAACCTTGTGAATGATGTAAGGTCCTTCCCATTTGGGCTCCAACATGGGTGGTTTCCTACTAGGTATCATTGGTTCCCTCAGGGAGAGTACCTACTGGCCTTTAAAGAATGATCAAAGGTGAACTTTCTTGTTGAAAGCTCAAGATATCTTATTCTGATGCCTTTCCAGATTGTTCATGGAATAAAGCATGTTCGCGTTGAGCACTTCCAACTCAGCCAGACAGATTTGATCTACTTTATCTAGCACTTGTTAATCATAGACAGCTATGTGCAGTGAAAAAAATTGAATCTCGATGGGTATTATGGCCTATGTTCCATACACTACGGACTATGGGGTCACCTGGGTGGAATTACAATTCGTCATCCGATAAGCCCAGAGGGCATTGGGGAGCTTGTACAACCAACTATTCTTATTTTGACCAACCATTTACTGCATAATGTTAGAGAGGGTTCTGTTGAATTCCTCGATCTATCCATTTTCTTGTCCATGATAGCAGGAGGTATGGTTAGAACAAATGTTGTACTTAGCATATAATTTCTTCAGCTCAGCTGGTTGGATGTTCATGTCATTATCGGTGAGGACGGTGTGAGGGACTCCAAATTAGTAGATGATATTGGAGCTCAAAAAGTCAATGATGGAACGAGCCTTGACCTATTTGAGTGGAACTGCCTCTGCCCACTTGGAGAAAAAATCTGTAGCAGTTTGGATGAATCTGCACTAGCGAGTTGTCACCGATGGATATGGTCCCACGACATCGAGTCCCCATAATGAAAATGGCCAAGAGTACTTGGTGGAGTGGATAGGCTCTGGTAGATGATGCATGAAGTTATCAAGAATTTGGAATGCATGGAACATTTTAGGGAACTTGATGTAGTCATAAATCATGGAGGGAAAAAAATACCCCAGTATCTAGATCTAGTGAGATAGTTTCGGTCCAGTCTGATGAGATCCGTAGGAACTGGCATGAACCTCTTACATGACCTGGGAAATCTTTTCTCCTTGAATGAAATGGAGATGGAACCCATCAAAAATGATCTTTTAGAGGATCTCCTCAAGACCAGGGCCATTTTAGAGTGTCAACTGTAATTCCCAGCATCGGATTTTCTCGCACTCAGCCCGATTTTTGCAGAAGATTATCACTCTAGAGATACTCGAAAAGGGAGGTTCTCTAGTCGGGATTCACTTCAATCACTGCATCCAAAGGACATGGGGGTCCTGACGTGGAGTCACCGATGGTAAGGTGACTTACCTATGGGATTTAATCATCATCTGGAGTGATGGGAGCAATGAATCTTCGGTGTGCCATGTGGATAATTAGATCATTATGTTCGGGCTCTGCAAGTGATGCAGCTAAGCTGCCCAGGGCGTAATCTCGACCATTCTGAGATTGAGGGACGTGAGTAACTTCTGTCTAAGATGGTAACTGGGCCATCATCTAGAGAGTTTGTTCCAACAATGTTACGACCTCTGGCTTTCTAACAACATAGTCACCATTAATCCTCTTGATGACTAGTTTAGAGTCCCCTTTCACATGCAAATGGAGAAAGTCTATCTTGAGGGACATCTCAAGGCCAATAATGAGGTCCTGATACTCTGCCTCATTATTGATTCATCCTTTTGACAATAGGAATGTGTATGGAAAAATATCATGAGCTAGGGTAATGAAGAAGATACCCAGACCTACTCTATTGACTCTGGGGTCAGTGATCCTTTTGCTGGTGGGGCTCCGGGAAGCACCATCGAAGTGTATTTTCCAACACTAGATAGCTTGGTATACTGAGAGGATTACATCATCTAGAAAATCAAGGTCTAGGGAATGGTCTGCAGGATATGGATGGGCAGAAAGCAAGTCTTCCAATGATTTCCCATTAATAGCCTTCGGAGGGACAACCCTAATATCAAATTGTGGTAGAATCACTACCCACCGAGATAGACTGCCTGTCAACATGGGGAGGATCAGGATATACTTCAGCAAATATACTTAGGACACCATATATACTTCATGGTACTACAAGTAATGTCACAACTTATGTACTTTGAATATGAGCGCAAGGCAGCTATTCACGATAGGGAAGTATCTGGTCTTCGTATCGAGGAGCATGCAGCTGAGGTAGTAGAGGCTATTCTCCGTTCCCTCATTGTTCTTCTGGGTGAGATGGACGCTGAGAGATCGCTCCAGGGTGGTCACAAAAAGGACCAGTGGCTTTCCAGAGATATTTGGCATTATGACCGAAGTCTGGAGCAGATACTGCTTGATTTCCTAGAAAGTAGTCTAACACTCTTCATCCCACTCATAGACGGTGCCTTTCTTCATGTGCCAAGAAAATGGCTTTCACTTTCTAGCCAAATTTGTGATGAATCGGCTTATGTAGGATAAGTAGACTTGGAAGCGTCAAAGCTCCTGAATGTTTCTCAGAGGAGACATCTGGCTAATGGCCTTAATCTTCTTTGGGTCCATCTCAATGCCCCTATATCAAACAATGAAGCTAAGAAACTTTCCATAGGTAACCCAGAAGGCACACTTCATTGGGTTCATCTTCAGGTGATAGGAATGGAGTAATTCAAACACTTTCTCAAGTTCTTCTAGATGGTCCTGACACTGGAGATATTTGACCACCAGATCATCCACGTAACATTCTACCAACATTCCGAGGATCAGCTTAAATATGTGATGCATAGACCACTGATAGGTGGCACTCGCATTCTTTAAACTGAAGGGCATGACTTGGTAACAGAAACTAACTTTTGCTGACTTGAAGGCTGTAGACTCCTCATCCTTGGGGGCCATTTAGATCTGGTAATACCCAGACTACCCATCCATGAAGGAGAGGGCTTAGAACCCAGTTGTTGTAACACCCCGAGATTTTATGAGAAATATTATTAATTTCTTTGATGTCTTGTGTTGTACGATACACCAAGATTATCTTGTGCTATACGCAACACCGTATTATCTTGTAGTATACGAAAAACTATTCTTGTCTTCCTTTACACACAAGAGCAACCTTCCTTGATAGCTTTCACTGTACGCAATACCGAGTTTCACTAAACAATGATATATTATTAAAATATTATATAAACTAGTCGTTATGAATAGTAATACCCACTTTTTTAAATTTTATAAATTTTATCTTTCAAAATGAACTTCATTTTTGGATTCAGAAAATCGAAATAAGCCTAGGGTGATTTTTTGGTATTTTTATGAAAACTTTCAATTTTTTATAAATAGTGAAAATACTGAGTTATTGGTTAAAACTGACATTTTATTTAAATAATCATTTATTTTATTTAAATTTATTTTATGTAAAAATTGATAGACAATACCTATATAATTTCAATGTAATTCATTGGATACATTTTATAATAATTTTAAGTATATAAAAATTTTATTGAACTTTTTATCGTCTTTTACCCACCTCTTAGGAGCATTTGCAAATTTACATAAAACATAATTTTACCGCTTCTATGAGTTTAATTTATAAAATCTGAGAGACATGGTTGATATCATTAAGTAAAATGTGGTTCAATGAGATGAAAATAATTTTTGGTGAATAGTAACTTTTAACTTTTATTTACCACGGTTAAAAGTAAATAGGGTAATTAAGGGTAAAAATGATATTATTATTACCCTAACACGTGTCCTAATTCTATTGGCTAAGTGTAATTTGACCAAAAACAACCTTAGGAATAAAATATTACCCTTTAGGTCCACTTGGATTAGATTAGGACATTTATTATTATTTTATTTAAAGAATAGTTAAAATAGATAAAATCAAATTTTAATAACTAAAACATATTTAATATAGGGTTATACATAAGATAAATTCAACTATAAATATTCATTAGAAATATAAAACGATTTCTTACATAATGGTATTTTATTTATATTTTTTAGACATTAAATAATTTAATTTATTTATAACACAATGATGATGTAGTAATTACCTTATGAATGAAATATTAACATAATTGATATTATAAATACCCAAATAAATGTAATTTTAGAATTTTTATGAATTACACTAATTTTATAGGTTAATATAACATATTAGGGTTGGTTAGATGAATTCTTTTCTATGTAATAATGTTGTTATGAATTTAGAAGAAAAAAAAACAAAATACCAAATAGTGTCAAAATTGACATAAAAGAGGTTTTAAAACAAATATTATATTATTAATTGATATAATGGTCCTAAAAATCTATGTTTCGGCAAGAATACTTATATAATAATATATATTACATTAATGAACCAATTGGGGTTCTATTGGTAGTTTATAATAAGTTTATTAACCATATAGTGTAAGAATACAAGAAGACACGGTAAAAGTTAAATTATTTAACTTAGAGTTAAATCTAAATAATAAGGTTAAAATGGTAACCTAAACTTATCTAAAACCTATTGGTTGGGATAATTTTTACCCATACCCACCCTAGCCTCGAAATAATTTACTTTGGACCAATTATAAATAGAATATGAATTTATTATAAAATAATATTTGAAGTTTTTTCTAAGGTGCCCCTCACCCCTCTTATAAAAGGGCACTCCCCCTTCTCTCTAATTCACACCTCCAAAGCCATTTGGCTCAGCCAAAGCCTGCCCAAATACCATATCAACTATCCTTCCTTCATCATAGATGCCTTAATTTAGTCATTAATCCAACCTAAGGAGCCCTTTTGATCAAATCAAAAGGAAGAACCCAAAGAAGAGGTAAATATCTCACCACCTATTTCAAGTTACTTTCTTCTTCCACTTCCTCCTTCTTTTTTGTTTCCGTTCTAAAATAATAACTCCCGTATCTTATATATATTGTGATGTTATTATAAAAATTATACAACCATATTAGTTATTTTATCCATCCTATGAATGAAAAAGTCACCACACGTGCATACGTACGGCTTACCGTCTCCACATCGTGGTGTAGTTTGTTATTCAAAAATTTCATCATTTTGATGGGTATAATAATGAGTATAAATGATATAAATAATAAATATAACATTATGATGATTCTTTATATATGATATACCATCCAATTATATATTATGTTAATATCAAAAGAATGATATCGTCGCTCGTGCGTACGTACAGACTACTGTCGCCACGAACGTTATGAGATTAATTTTACATAATTAACCATAAAAGTATGATTATAATGTATATATAATAAATAATCATGAATTATATTACATAATAATTATACTGGATTTATGAGCATATATTTTTCATTTACCGAATTCTATTTAATTCAATAAGGAAATGAAAACTGTGTTCATGCGTACGTACGGCCTACCATCTCCATGAACGGTGTATTTCATTCCATTTATTGATCTATCATATATATTTATATGATGAATATATATTATATGTAAATCATGTTTTACATTTTGGAATTAATTAAGTCAGGATATAAGTAATAATATCAAGAACAACAATTCGAAACACGTATGATAAATGAAACGATTTTACCCAAAATGCTGCTTTAACATGGAATTTATAAAAGAACGGGTAATATAAAGTCCTAAGTGAATCATATATGATATAATAAATATTATTATGGTTATGTTACAAGTTAATAATATTTTCAAACCCACTATATAGGTGTCTCGGACACATACGGAAGAAATTGGACCTATGGTAAAGGATTATTTCGTCTCAGTTTTATTTCTGTAAGACATATGGCTTAATCACCATCTATATCCTTTGTATGGTGTTTATGATTCCTGTGAATGTTTTATGATTTTTATAATGAAGGATATGATATTTATATATGTATGTAATTTTCTTTATTCTATTACACGTATGATTCCACCAATCATAAAAGGTAAGGGATAATTTTTCAAATCTCATTTTTATCCAAGATTACTTATACGTAAGTATTTACTGGGGTTATATTTTTCATCCATGTCCATAAAAATGTTTTTCATAAAGTTTTTAATATTATTCAATGTATTTTTTAAGTCAAATTTACCCCTCTTTAACTTTTACATTGTGTTATGGAAGGAATCTTTCTTTTGTTTACCATACGAGGAACTTTTTGACTTTTCCAGCAAAAGTACAAGGAGAATGTTTATTTAACTTATACGGCATGAACGGATTTTTATGGTTTCATAACACATAATTTTCATGAAGATTAATCTACAAGATTTCATGATTATTTTCAAAAAAATTCATTTCTTTTAAAATTTAATGGCATTTTATGAAAATAAAATTATTTTGAAGAAGAAAGGATATTTTCCTCAAGAATTCATTTCAAGTTTTTTTTTCAAAACTATTATCCATCTAAGATGAAATTATTTAGTATGATTATGTTTCAATTATAATGTCTCTATTATATACATGGTTTTATTATTATTATAATGAAATTATATCCATTTGTTTTATATGGATTACATTATGATGGGATGATGTTTATGAAACCCATTTTATTTTTTCGGTTATGATGAATGATTTATGTTTATTTTTTGGCACAAGTAAGAATGATTTAATTATGATATGGGTGGGAACTATATCTCCCTCCAATGAATTGGGTAAAGATTTATATCTCATGAGATAAACATGGCTAGAATGGAAAGTGAATCCGGTTCAGTAATATATGGCTGGAACAACAAGTAAACTCGATTCAATAATGTACTTTGTCCACTATTATGGTCTTGGAAGAAATTCCTTGGGTACTATGGAAATAATATCATGTGATTAATGGTTTTCCACAATTACATGTTTTATTTTCATGATATTTTATCATTATTGATGTTTCATTATGATCTATGCCTCACGTACTACTCTGTTTTATGTCATTGCTCAAGATTTTGATGTTTAAACATTATGTTCATGTTTTTAAAATCAAATGTATATGGTTTGTTTTATTTTCTACATACTTAACCTTAATGAGAATTTGAGCTCACCCTTTGTATGTTTTCTTTTCCCCAGGATTTAAAGAAAGGTTTTAGGTAAGAAAACAATCGGGAAGACCTTTGTGGGAGATGTTGAAGATCTTTCGCCATGACTAGAAGATGATGTTCTGAGTTTCCAAAGACACTAAACTATTATTGTCCTTGGGTGTCTATTTTTGTTATGTATTAAATATTTCTCAAAAGAAATGATATTTATATGTATTTCAAGCTTGGGTCTCTACAGTTTTAGCGTCAAACAACAATTTCATCACAGGAAGGGGAAAATCATCCTTCAGACAGTGACAGTTGAGATCCCGGAAGTCGATGAAAACTATGATTGTATGTTCTTAATTATTACTGGAATAATTTTGGCCATCCACTTGGGGTACTGGACCTCCTTAATGAAATTTGATCTGATGAGCTTATCAACTTCTGCCTCAACCATGTCACTGTGAGATGGGTGAATCTTTCTGGGAGGCTTCTTGAACCCGCGATGATTTTCCGAGAGACCGAGGCAGTGGATGGATACCTAAGGATATAGTCCTATAATTTTGTCATAACTCTAGGAGAATACATCATGGTGTTTTTTAAGGAATTCTATGTACTACAGTTTCTCCTCGAGGGGCATGTCGGCACTAATCAATTTGGGTTTTGAGTCTGCCTCGCTACCGAGGTTCACCTGTACCAACTCATCAACCGTGGAGGAGAAACCCTCTTCAAAGGTGGGGGGAGCATCCTCTAAATCCTCATCTTCAATTATGGAGGGGAGATCCTCGGTGGGAGGATCTTCCTTTAAGTCGGAAGCTCCCGATTGGAGGTTGGTACTTGCTGGAGCGGTAGTGGACACTACATCGGCAAACTCATGTGCTGCTACAACCATAAAAATGAAGGTTGTTGATCCAATCCCATATGGTCTTTGGCCAAAGGGGACATAATTGATGATATCAAAGAAATAGTTGCACGTTGGCTTGAGCCGGTTAATTCTCTCCCAGTGAAATAAGCATGTATGACATATTGTCATTACCATGGGGTGGACATCCCGATACCTTATGGGAGTAAGAGGCTCCAGGATTACCTGAGCCATGTTTGGGTGGGACTATGAGGTGACCTTTCGGAATCACATATAATTAGGAATGTTCTCCCCCATCAACCCAGAAACAATAAATCATTTCCCCATGTATAGAGTTGTAGCCCCCAATCGATGGACTGAAAATACGTATGCATCATCCAGATCTGTCCACGAGCCTATCGTATTTGTAGCATGCTCGACCTCATTAGTCTGAGTCTTCTTGTCCTTGCTCTTGTAGTAGTCAGCATCTAGATAGCGGGCTTCACAAAAGGAAAAGGGAGATGTGTCACCTTGAATAACACCCACTCGACCATTAAGGGAGTACTTAAGGAACTGGTGATATGATGAAGGAACCGCCACATATAGGTGGAGCCACGACCTACCCATCAATGCATTGTAAGCGGTGTCCTGGAAGACAACTATAAACTTGGTGTGGGCAATTAGACCACTGAACTGGGTCTTCAAATGGATCTTTCTGAATGGTGTCTACTCTTTCCTGTCATAACCTTGGATTATGAGGTCAGAGGGACTCAGATCATCCTCGGGCAATTCATGTTTTCACAGTGTCTGAGTTAGGATTAGGTTAATTCTAGAGGCCATGTCGACAAGATAGCGATGAAACTCCACGCAATTGAACTAGTCGGTGACGTACAGTGGATGAATTTTCCCTTGTATGAGAGAACCTTCATCTTCTCCAGAGAATGAGATGATGGAATGACATTCAGCATTCTCAACTGCCACAACATGAAAGGCTTCTGTGGCAGCTACCTCTGTCTCAAACTAGACGGGATTTATTAAAGCCTATGTAAGGGCCTCATGCATATCTGATGATAGGCAACAGGTATCCAAGATGGATATATTTTATGGAATTCTGGAAATATGTTTGAGAAAATCATACTTCCATGCCAGGAATGAACTTATTCTTACAAGAGGTCACTCTATGACAGGAGGTATGGTGGGCCCTGCTGACTGGGCCGATGGATGACTAGTTGTAGGAATATTCTATTGATCACTAGTTGAAGCCTATGTAGTGACTACTAGATGAGGTCTAGACGACTAAGACCGTCCTGTGGAAAAGCGTGGTTGGTCATGGTGTGATCGGAGTGGATCTTCTTGATCCAACAACAAGAACGGCGGTGAAGGCGGACCTGATGTCACCAGATGAGAAGGTTTTGTATACTGATATATGTGCAGGGCCTACTTCCTTGTTTTTGTCACGTGCACACCTTGGCTGGAAGTACTAACCTAGGCACTCTGACGACCCATATTTTCATGGCTGTGTCGATACTGACGATGACAGGGGATGTTGGGAGGATCTTCCTGGTGCTCCTCGTCGTCAGTAATCATTTATAGATTTACTATCTCTACGGTATTAACTGAGGCATGCCCTTGATCATCACTCGATGATTCATCCAATACTAGATGGATTTATGGAGGGATCTACATCTCCATGGGAATTAAGTCTCTGAGAGTGCGGGATGAAGATGGCATTGGCGGGGGACATTGTTTTCCCTTGCGCCACCAGTGTTTTCTCTTGTGGGAAGAAGACGGTTGAGACGATGGTGGAGAAGTAGTATATGCGGCTTCTGAAGGCTCTGGACGATTCAGGCATGCACAAATAACACCATGGTTATGGGAGACTACTTTATGAGCCATCCAATATTCATACTTCTGGGACCCACTATTAGAAACCTGATGCCACTCGCCTTCAATTTGGATGTTGTTGTCTGGCCTCACGAAGACACATGCCACTTGTGCCAGAGCTGGGCCTAATCGGACTATGTTTTTATCCACCTGGTCTTGAATCCAGTCTTTAAACACATAGCACTATTTGAGGGTGTTCCCCAGGATCTGTTCATTGGGGCAGTAATTAGGGCGATCGGTGAGGTTTTCCTCTTCTGGCCTCCTGCACTCAGGCAGATGTACAATCCCCTTCTCTAAGGAACTGTGGAAGTAACTGGGGACCTATGCCTCATTGAATGAGTAAGTCTGGTTCCTCCTATCTGGATACGGGGTCCTTGGAGATTGACCCTAATGAGGATCCGGAGGAGCCTCTCGAGGAGGTGGATCCTGGTTATCCTTCCTAAGTAGTGGTGGCACATTGCGTGGGGGCGCCTGCCAATTCTAAGGTGGTTGATGCTGGGCCGGAGGTTGCACCTGAGGTGGAGGGCCTCTATGAGGCTATGGAGGCAGCTCCACTAGTAACAACTCTATTTTCCTGGGGGCACTATTTGAGCAACTATGGCAGCCTCGTCCCTGGAGGCCCTTCTCATAGGGATTGCAGGAGGCAACGAGCATGCATTCTTATCCTGTTGTAAGGATTACTCTAGGTGTTGGGCCTTATCAGAGAAGTCTTGGAATCCCTAGGGTAGTTATCGGTGATCAGAGAGGGGACCAGTTTCATCTTGAAATCCCCTATTCACATCGTCAGTAGTCGATTCTGATTCAACGGCATGTCAAGATAGTGTGTGAGTTCTTTCCACCGGGCGACAAAGTCGGCAATGTGATCATCAGGCCTCTGCTTTCACTTGAAGAGGTATGTGATACTCGTATTCTGAGTGGTGGAACTGAATAGGTAGAGTAATTTCTTACAAAGGTCCTCCCAGTCAGCCACTGACCCGATGGGAAGCTGGATGTACCAGAGGAATGTCATCCCTTCTAATGTTTGTACAAAACACTGGAGTTTGGCAGCTTCTTGCTGCACTGGAGTTCCCAACATGGGGCTACAACTTGAGATAAAGTGTTATAGGTGATGTGGTGGGTCCCATGTCCCATTGAAGGTGGAAAATGTGGGATTCCTAAAACCCGGGGGTGCTGGCATATCATCCACCCATGTCGGGTATGGCTTGCCATCAGGCGGGATTTCCACCTGTCGAGTCTCTAAATCTTTAAGGCGGGCGATGAGTTCCTCCATTGGATCATCTCGGTGGGGATTCCTATCTTGATGGGGATCCCTGACCACCAGTGTGTTGGTGGGTTCTTCAATATGATAAACAGGCTCAGCGGCTCGTGGAGCGGCTGGTGGTACGACCTGTGGAGTAGCTGGGGGAATCTGGGCTGGGTCTCGAGGATTGTCACACCGTTCAGGATGATTTGGCGACACATACCACATCCTATTTACATAAGTTCAAGCCTCAACCCTGTCTATATGGGTAGGATGGTCAACTTCACCTGGGGGTAGGTAGTTCACCAAGGGGATGTTGTGTCTGCCCCTGCTACCCTAGCTGAGGATCACTTTATTCTGGTCATTACCTCGTAGCACGTTCAGCAAGGAGGTCATTGATCAACTTCTTCTATTCAGAGAGTTTCTGATGCAACATGGATTTTTTGGGGTTGCCTTTTTCCTTCTACATTGAGCCAGACAGGTCGGAGGGTTTGACAGCTCCGAGGAGTTCCTTGCCCTTGTTGGGATTCTGGCTGAGGACTAGTGCCTCAGTGGGCATAGGAAGACTCAATAGATTTCTTTGTCGGCGAGTGACCCTTCCTAATAGATCCAGTAGTTATGGCACTCCCGCAGGGGGTGTGTTCCCATCAAGGAGATCCATCTCATTCTCTCCCTCTAATACATCATCCATGTTAACTATGACCCTTTCTAGAGGTATATCCTCCATGTCGCCTAGAAAATTGGGCTAGCATCGGATGGAACTGAAATAGAGTGTCGTGTACTGCCCCCAGCCACGAATTCGAATATGGAATGAAGCCTCCTTGATTACCTGGCATATCACCTTAAATCTCTGGATTCATCGTTTTTGGAGGGTCTTATGGAGTCATGGTGACTCAGGGTGATGGTCCATGGGGAGTGTGTCCAAATCGACCAAACAGCATTATTGGATGATATCTTCGAAGTGTACCTGGATCTTGGGGTAGGTCACTCATCAATGTAAAATGATGAAATGAGTCGCCCAAAGGGTCCAGCGAAAGCATCCAACCTTCCCCTGGTTGAGCGCTTCTAGTGACCTAAAATTTGGCTCTGCAAATGGCTAGAACATCTCAGGGAAATGGTCCGCTACGAGGATATCCCAGAAGCTCCTTAGTCTGGATTGAACGTCCGGCCCTTCATTTCCCCACTCATCTACTAGAGGTGGTTGTGGAACCAGTAGTGGTACTGATGAAGACTACTAAGATGGTAGGCTGTCAAGTGGATAATATGGAGAGTGAGCTGAAAAGTCATCGCATCTTGGGTTATCCTCCTAAGAGTGTAGTGACTTGGCCACCACATTGTGTTAAGATAGGCTGGCAACCATAGTTTTTGGCATAGGGACTATGGATGATGTCGGTGGGTTACGCTAGTTCTCATCCAACATTGATCCCTAGAATAGATCTTCATGATCTCTAGTCGAGGTAGAGAGTGCTTCTCGTGATTATTGTGGAAATTTCATGGCAGGAACCTGTGGGGTTGCCAAATGTTCATCCTCCTGGATGTACCTGCAAAGGGAGGCAGGGATCTGATGGACCTCAAATTCTATAAGTATGAGACAGATGTTCCTTATTCCTACCCCAGGCCTTGATATGGAGGATCTAGGTGAGGGATCCATTGCTGAATCATATTCCACCACTGAATCGGAGAAGCAAACTGGTTTCATCTAAGTTTGAATCATCTCGGTGTTCTTTTTATGGCGGTAGTGACCCGTCCTCATGCCTTGTAATGGTTCTCCAAGATAGGGTAGATTTTCAGCATGAGGAGGACCTTCGGATGTACTATTACTATGGTGGGGAGTATTTTCGCCTGAGTGAGCTGGGGTGTGAGGATCACCTGGATAGATATCAAAGGGAACACATGGAGGAACATTTTTCCCACTAACTGATGTGAAAAGGGAAACTCTGTGGGAAATTCCGGAGTGAGTAGGACCTATGTGGGAGCTGATAGGAGCACGGGTAGGACCTCCATGATTTCTTCCCCAGGTATTCACAGCGTGAGGAGGTTCCCCGTACTGGTCAATCTGAACATGGGTAGGACCTCCGTGCTAGGTGCTGGTGAAGTGAAAATGGGCTTCACTCCCCTGATTGCTGAGGTGAGGAGGACCTTATCTAGCTTTCTTAAGTAAATGGTGAATCCCCCCATACTATATATTGACCAGATGCATAACATCCCCATATCGGCGGTCTGTGTTAGGAGGAATGACCCCATACCTGATGTAATGGGCATGAGAGAGGCTTCCGTACTGAGTGTCACTTTCATGGGGAGGACCCTCATTCGGATTGAAGGTATCACGGGTCGGGACTCCATGCCAATATTGGAAGTGGAGAGGACCCATGTTCTCCATGGTGGCGGTACAGGGAGGGCCTCCGTACTGGGTGTCACTATCGCGGGTCAGTACGCAACAGGTGCTCCCTATACCAGTAGCCGAGAGAGTCCACCCAAACAATCCATGGGGCAGTTTGGGCCTTGATCCGGGTTGGGTATATAATTTCTCTAGGTCAATTTTCATAGGAGGCTGATGATACACGTCAGAGGTGGCCCAGCCCATAGTAGTTACTGACATCGATTCCATTTGGCGGGCATCTTCCTCGTCCTCTGTCTGATGTTGGCATAGGGTCAGCCAGACCGAGGCTGGTGGTGCTGGTACATAGCTTACCTGATCTTTAGCCCATGGGACTGGGTGGTGGCACTGGCACAGCCAAGTGGGGGCCCTCCTTGGGGGCCCATGAAATGGGATCCCGACTGGGCTAGCCCAGACATCCCCCACCTCATCAGCATAGGGGAGGGCTTTGTTGAGGTGTTCTGGGGAGAGGATCCTGAAAAGATTGTATATTGGATTGGGGATTAGTGTCTCCCTATGCGACCCTTGGGGGAGGCAGTGGCGATGATGCACAGACTCCTCTAAATCCTGGTGGTCCATATCTCAAGTCGGGATAATCCCCTCCTCCTCGTATCAGTATATCAGCTCATTTATCACTCTTCATTATATGAATTCAGAAGGGGAGATGGGGTGTGGGGGCCTAGTAGTTGTGGGTGTGTAATCTGTTGCAGAAGCAGTTGAGCCACATGGGGTTTCCGTGCTGGAGTTTTCATTTTCCCTGCATCGGTGGGTAGGTGGTGATTGGGTTCCTAGTGCATCAGCTTGGTTCCTGAAAAGCCATTTGGGCTAAAACAAAGAAATCGACATCCAGTATCCCAGCTCCATTCCAATTCTCATGGCTGGTAAGAAGGATCAATGCTGACAACATCATAGACAGGGATTTCCAACATTTTGACTGCCCCATCTTCTGGTGAGTTTCATGCCAGGCTTGCAATTTGCTCGGTGGGACCCGACGCTGGATAACTGGATCTGATGACACGATAATCCACTGATGTCTCGAATGCTACTAATATCCACATTTAGGATAAGAATTTCCATTCGGGTTCATCATTTCAATTTATGATGCTTTCGCTGGGGCGCGTGCATCTGTCTATCGAGGATGATGAGGATGCACTCACTTTTGCCCCGCATTCCCTCTTTCCAAAGGTGGGCGACATCTGTCGCTTATTCAGGGAAGTATCCTCCTTGATCGAAACAAGATGATGTGATTTCATTTCTTCCTTCTGGGTATTCCTCCTCAGAACTCATCACATAGTCCGGGTATCCCTTAAAGATTAAGATGTTGTTCATGAAACAATTCTCAGTTCCATATCTTTATGGACGCTGGTTAATTTCATTTCTTCTGTCGGAATATTCCAAGGGGTCCGATCAGGGCAGCAACCTTTGTTTGGGTGAGTAGTCACGTTGGACATCACTGGCATGTCTGGACACTAAAACACTGGTTCTTCTAGGTTTCTTCCCCTTATTATTGGTCTTCTCGAGGATGCGGAAGCCCGAGGCATCCCACTTCAAATGCGGGGAAATATATGTCATAGGCATGTATCTGAGATTTTCCTCATCTTCCCATGTTTAACACAGGGTACGTCGCGAGTTTAACATCTAGTGGAGATGAATCGGACTGATCATAACACTAATGGGAGTTGATCATATGCGTGCAACCCCTATAGGGAACACTAATGCATGGACTAATACGTGGTTAACTACTTGATTGTTGTTAAAGGGAATGGGGAATGAGGTGGTATGATCCCACCAGGATGTGGCTACCAAGGTAAGAATGAAGAAATATAGTTGATGGTCTAGTGAATCGGATGGAGAATGAGATAGAGTTATCTCGTGGGAGATGGTGATGTTGGGCTTGAGCCACAAAGACACCTCCTATGTATCCCCATGGTAGTGAATCAAATTCCACATAGTTCAGGATGGGGGTATAGAATTGGGGTGTGCACATAGGATAGAGACCCAATGATATACAGGGGATTACGTGTGGTTAGCAGCCCGTGGTTGGTCTTACACCACTGGGACGGACCAACGATATGGGTCCCAATAGAAGGGACGATAGCGACTTACCACTGGTTTTGGGTTGACAAAGGCTTACCTCTGAATGGGGTTCACAACGACTTATTTTTGGATGAGGGTACAATGACTTACTACTGGATGGAGGCACAATGGCTTACTTCTGGATGGGGTTTTCAACAGATTACCGCTAGATTTGCGGGCACATTGGATTACCTCTGGATGGGGGCACAATGGCTTATTGTTGGATGGGGGGCACAACGGCTTACTGTTGGATGGGGGCACAAGGGCTTAACTTTGGATGGGGGCACAACAACTTACCACTGGATGGGGTTGAACCTCATGGAGGCTTCTTACGTACCATGTCTAGGAGACAAGGATCGAAGTCCATGTAGTTCGAGATGGTGGATGCAGTCTAACGTCGTGCATGACAAAAAGGGGGCATGTAGTATGACATCATGTGGGGTGAAGGAGGTCCAATGTTAAGGGAGTCGGAACTAGTGTTTGTTGGGCTTGAATCTTAGAGAGGCTTCCTATGTACCTTGCCTTAGAAAGGATAAAATTCCGCATATTTCTAAAGGGGTGTTGGTGATCCGATGTGAAGATTTTTGGGACCAATGGGTGTTAGGATTGAACCTCTAGGAGGCTTCTTATGCACCTTTCCTTGGCAAGGATCAATGTCCAGGTAGTTTCGAATGGTAGGAACCAACGTGAAAGGGGTTGGAACCAATGGGTGTTGGGATTAAGCCTCAGGAAGGCTTCCTACATAAATTTCCTTGGCAAGGATCAAGGTCCACATAGTTTAGGATATGTGTGGGGCTTACACTCTAGCCTGCCCAGAGAGGATGTCATGGTCGGTGCTTTCTATAAGCCAACATGAGTCATTCTTGGTGTGAGAAACAAGAGGTAGCAAATACATGATGATAAGGTTGTGAAAGGTTCATTTGTGGGAAGTGAAATGGGGCTTACATGTAGTAATCATCCCAAAGAGGAAATAGAGGCTTACGTGTGGTTAGCTGCCTAGGAAGATAGATATTGGGACTTACTCCAAGATGGTGGCCCGGGTGGTGACAAAGCCCAAAGGGAGAGGGATTTGGCACTAAAGAAGGGATGACTCTGGTTCCCATCCCCCCTTCTCTGGCCCTTGTCACCGAGGAAGAGAGGAGGAGTAGGGGTGCTACCTCCTATAATAAAAGCTAGGGGCTTACACCAAGTTTGTTTCCCTTTCCCCGCAGATAGACGTCTCTCCAATAAAGAGGATCTCATTCCATGTGAGGAATGATTTCACTCCCATGGATACCAGTGGTCATGCAGAATGTCCAATGTGGAGAACCCCGTTTATGATGCATGGGTAGAGGTCACATTTTAGTATAATGTGCTAAGGACGATGGTGCTTGGCAGTTTAACATCCTGCAACTCAGACGAGGTGAGTTCACTCCGCACCCCTTAGGACTTACATAACTGATACCTCCTACCCCTTGGGGAAGGGAAGGAATCAGCAATGTCGTGGTGAGGGGTGTTATGGAGTGATCCATTTAGAGGTCCATGTCATCATGGCTATGCGAAGAAGAAATAGCCGTTAGTGTTCTTATGTGAAGAATCATGAGGTAAAGCAACGCAACAGGAAGCACCGTCTAAGGGACTTTGAAATTACTCCGTGCAAACCTAGAGGGTCGCACTGGAAAAGGGTGCGTGACCGAGGTGTGTTGCATGTAAGAGGGGATCAGACATGGTGCCTTACGGTAAGGATGGAACATGGAACACACAAGGAGGTTCGTATGCAAGATGAGTGGTTTTCACTTAAAAATGAATAGATGCATGCAAACCATAAGGTTGCGCACAAGAAATGAGAGGCTGCACGTAGGTCGAGACAACTGAATACAAGAGAGGTCTGATGCAGGTAGAATATTGCACGCAAGAGGGATCTTTTGTTTGCAAAGGACTTGGGGTAAAAGGAAATGGATGAGGATCACTCCCAAGAGGGCCCACCTAAAAGAGGACCCTTAGGGGACCTGTTGTGCAAAATCCAATACGTGAAGGCCATGGTGTTTTCGTGTGGTCGTAGAAGAGGTGTATTTCATGCAGTAGAGCATTAGTTCGTCTTCAGTTATCGTCCCCCATGGGAGAGGGTATGCTTCGTTTTATATCCAAAGTCCTCGGGGGTGGCACGTAAATGGGAACTGCACGCAAATTCCAGGTTGACATCGCATTGGGAACACAAAGGGCCGCTTCATGCATTCGCACGCTTGACATCGCATTGGGCATGTAAACGGAGCATTGTGTGCAAAGGACCGGTTGGCATCACATTGGGCGTGTAAACATTCTACGCCAAGAACCACGTGCACTCAACCTGGGTGACCTTGCGCGGTGGTGCCTTTGGTGGCTTAATAGGGTTCGCCAGAGAAGCCTACTCTTGATGGTGCCTTGGGCGTGAAATGTTTTGCACGCCAGAGGGCCACTTGTGCACTTTCCCAGAATCTTGCGCACACCTGCCTCCCGGGTCCTAGAAGCTTCTCTTTACTTCCTGGATTTATTCGCTGCTCTTTTATCCTCCCGATCCAGACCTTCTCCAAATGTCAGCATCAGCATACACTCAAAAAATAAAATCTATACAAGTTCTAATTATATTTAAAGCCTTATATCTAAGCTAAACACACTCGTTAATCCTTTTAACCATTACCATGGTGACAAACTTTTACCATTGTAACTATTCATAATGACTAAAAATTAAAATTAACTCATTAAAAATTTTAAAAAAATTTCTTCCATATATGGAATCCATTTTATAAGATTAAACTTCTATAATTATTAAAAATTACATTTAATATTAGTTCATAACATCCAACAATAACCATTTTTCCAGCACTCCCCTTTTTGGAATAAGAATTATTTTACAAAAACAAATCATGTATAGTGTTGATTCACTTAGAATTTATTTTATTAGATTGAATAATAGTATTCTTATTTTAATGTAAAACCAAAAATAACCCTAGAGTTATCATGAGAAAAATTTGTTAAAATAAAAGAACATAAATGGTTATTATTTGAATAAAATATTCGCTTAGATTTCCAAGATATAAAAAATAGATTTATTATTTCAAAATTATATTTTTAAATAAATTAAATAAATTATTTTATATTTATTTTATCTTTTAAAAAAATTCATTAAAATTCAATTCATTACATTATAATGATAATGTCTTAAAAGTGAAAGTATTTGTAAAATCTATATTTTTCATTATTCACCTAAAAATAAAAAATATAAAAAAATCCTATAATATAATCTTAAACCCATTTTGACATTATTCTCCTAAAATAAATTCTATTTTATCAATTTAAATTTATAAAATATGAATTCTATTATTGGAAATAAATTATAAATAAAACATGATTTTATTAACAAATTCCCTTTTTAAACTGTAAGTGTTTATAACCTTAAATCATATCAATTTCTAATGAATGTTAATTTTTTTTTTAATTTTATATTCATAATTTATTAATTTTTACATTTTATTTTAATAAATTATTACTCACTTTAGATTGATGTTGTGTATTTCACATGTTATTCAAAAAAATATTTATTTAAGGTAATGAATTTTAAAATCCCAGGGTGTTACACTCATCCCCCTCAAATAAATTGAATCCTCGCATTTTTTATCTTGATTCTGATAAAAAAGAGTTTAGAAAAAAATTAATTAGTTCCATGGAATTGATGATTACATTGAAAATCATAAATTTAAAACTATCCATAGTAATGGAACCAAAAAAACAAAGGAAAAGAGAAGGTATATTGAATAAAATATATATATAAATATATGGTAAGAAATAAATTTTAATCCAAATATATTGTATTTAATTTTAAAATAAATTTAATGTCTAATTAAGACTAGAAAACTTATCATTCCCTAAATATCTATTAAATCAATCACTTTTCAATATAAGACTCATACTTGTGCATAAGTTTCATAAATCATACATTTAATGGTGATAAATATTTTCCATATAAGACTTGATAGATTTATTTTCATCTTTCTTGAGTTAAGTAACTATGTTATCAATAAGATAGAGAATAATTTAATATATACTTACTTGATTTCATTACATACCATGAGAATAATTTCATCCTTCTATTATGTCTTGATCATTTTTTCATCCCTAAATTACCTCATATTATAAATGACAACTAACGTTTAGTATTTTTCATTCATAAATCAAAAAAATAATGTTTTAATGGATCATAATATCCAAAAAAATTGGATGAATATTTATTCCTAATTTTTTATCTATTAACCAACACCAAAAATGATTAGAATAAGTTAATAAAATATCAAATATGAAGAAACCTTCAAATTAAGAAACAATATTTTAATCTCCAAAACATCAAAAATAATATAAAAAGTAAAATCTAAATAATTTCAAAAATAAGTAACACTAAAACTCTTTAAAATACACTAGAAAAAAAAATAAAACCCAATTATTAGAATTATTTGATCACTTATTCTTCCAAAATCAAAAACACATTTATATGTAAACAAAAATAATAAATCATAAATTCACATACCTGAAATGTATATTCCCAAATAATATATTCACAAAAATATGATAATCATTTCCCAAAATTTCTTGAATCATAATGACATTAAACCACCACAAACACATATATTCTTCCAAAATATAAATCAATATTTATTCCTCAAATAATACTAGCCACTTTGACATAAATTATCATACAGGAAAAAAATTCCCATTTACCTGTATTATTATAATAATCCCAAAAATATAGTCAAAATTCTTCGTGAATAACTTTAACCACATAATCGATAAATCATTTTTTTAATCCCACTATTATCTATATAATAAAACAGATGTTCCCAAAAATATGACAACCCTTTATCCCAATTAACCATAATTACCTTCACATAAAATATTATATTAATGTTTACAGTTATTTATACTTCAATCATAATTTTCCCTAAAACCCAATACACATCACCAAAAATATAATTATTACCTTTGAATACAACACATAATACCACAAAAGGGTATATATATTTTGGAACTTATTATCTTTATTAAATCATACCAATCCTTAAATAAAATAACACAACGTCATAACTCTTGAAACATGTAATGTCCCGGACCTCTCCAGCCCATTCCTTTGTCAAAAAGAAGGTCACGAAGTGTTCTGGAGGGTAAAATGGACTTTTCTCACACTTTTCATAATTTTGTAAGTACACATCGTGTAGTGTGAGTACACGCCGTGTACCCCCTCGCTGGGTATACCCCATGTTGAAGGTTGTGTCCTTTCCTTGTGAAATAAATGGGTACACGCCATGTACCCAATACTACACACTGTGTATTCCCTCCCCGCGTATGTGTTACCTTCAAACCGTGTGTTGACCAGTCAACGGCCGCATGCCACGTTGAAGGTCGTGTTGGAAGCCACATGATGACTGTGTGAAATGGCCGAGTACACTCCGTGTACCATAAAGTACACGCCATGTACTTTTGTTTTTCATGCCTATAAAAGGAGGGGTCCCCTCCTCCTTTTCAACTCACCCCTCTCCTCCCCATTCCTCTAAGCAGAGCTCTCCCAAGAGACTTGAAGCCTCTTTTTATTCCATAACTTCTTCGTCCAAGATCCGATTTACGATCCGTCAGCAGCCACGGGATTGTAACAAAGAGGTGGAACTTCTGAGCTTGGATCCGTTGTCTTTCCTTCAGCCTTTCCATTCCAACTTCCACTCGAGGAGGTTTTTTCGGGTTTTTCCAGAAGCAACGGATGCCGACGGACATCTTCTAAAGTTGATCCGAGGGAGCGTTGTGATCAGAACCTCTTGAGGTAGGGGTCTTACCTTCGTCTCTCTAAATTGTGCATCATGCGGGGTGGGTATCCTCTTGTTTTCATGTGAAACGACTGAACCTTTAAACGAAGATAATAAATAGTTAAATAATGAGGATGGGGAAGTTGTTATGTGTATCTTTATATCCTGTGATATTATGTTGTGAATTGAATAGGTTTATGCCTACTGAAAATCACGGTCATTGGGGGCCCTTTCTTGCACAATTAAATGTTTCCCTATCTTTCAAGACCATTTTTGTTAATGGAACTTCATGGAATGTGGAAATTGGTTAATCACGTAAATTTGGATGATTAAATGAAAATCTAGAACCCTTGTGTGATCACCCTAGTTGAACTAAACTGAAATAATAAATATGTGGGTGTTGTTGGGGTTAATTTATGTGAAGGGGTGTTTTTTTTGGTTGTTGTGGATCGCGTGAGCAGCGGGGCTGCAGTTGGCTTGGTTGTGGGTTGGTTTGAATGTTATGTTAGTAATGGGAAGCAGGGCTGCGATAAACTGTATCAAGGTATGATGATGTACGGTGTGGTTGTGGTTATGGTGGTTGGCAGCAGGGCTACAGGGATGGGTTTGAATGTGAATGAACAATGGGTTGTGATTAATAAATAAAATTGGAAGAGTTAATGAATGGTAGGGCATGATAGTGGAATGTGAATAATAATTAATGGGGTTGGTTGGTTAATAAGAAGGACTTGGTTGTGTTGCTTGTGTTTTCCTAACTTGATTTGTGGATAGCAGGGATATGTTTTACGAATGATCGATGTGGTTGGTTGTGGATAGTTTCACAGTAGTTAAGGAACTAATAAACTGATTCTGTTGAAACATGAAAACCTGAATGGGGTTGGGGTTGTTTGTTGTATGCATGCTTCATAGTAGCAGTGCCGAGGCATGTGCTCAGTTCTCTGATTAGAAGCCATAGGTTGGGATGAGTGTTTGGTATATATATATATATATATATATTTATCTGTATCTTTATGTTTTATCGCACCCCACCCATGTTGAGCACTTAGTGTCGAACACTCCCATTTCATGGGAGAGGGTGTTTTCCCCTTAGTTACTAGCTCCTTCCTACTCCTTCTTCCCTAGGCTATGATGGCTTGAGGCGAACATACACCCATGACTCTTCGGGTAGGTTTCGATTGGGGTGGTTTAGCCCAAGACTCTTCAGGAAGGTTTTACTATTTTTCCAAGAACCTTTGGGATGAGGCCCAGGTGTGTGTGGGTGGGATAAGTGGTTGTGAGGCCCAGGTGTGTGCGGGCGGGATACGTGGTTGTGAGTCCCAGGTGTGTGCGGGCGGGATACGTGGTTGTGAGGCTCAGGTGTGTGCGGGCAGGATACGTGGTTGTGAGGCCCAGGTGTGTGCGGGCGGGATACGTGGTTGTGAGGCCTAGGTGTGTGCCGGTGGGATATGTGGTTTTGAGGCCCAGGTGTGTGCTGACGGGATACGTGTTTGTGAGGCCCAAGTGTGTGCCGGCGGGATACGTGGTTGTGAGGCCCAGGTGTGTGTCGGCGGGAAGATTGTGGTAGCGTCAGGACGTTCGCCATTAGGAAGAGCAGCTAACTAGTGGGGTAAAATGGTGTGAGGTACCCAATACTCTTGTTCTTGTATACTAATACCTACTGTGATTGTGTTTTGGTGAGTGTGGCTGGTGAGGTTGGGTGGATAGAATTCCTTGCTAGGTTTCTTCTGTTGTTCTCACGGGACATTATGATGTCTCCCCACTTGTGCATGAGATCTTTAGGTTTCTCTAATGAGTATACTTGAATTCACACCCTACGTTTACTTTCAGGTTTCCAGGAGGACTACCAGGGCCGTGCAGAACCCTACTAGTCAGGACTGTTGGAGTTGTTGTAGTTTTTGTACTCTTGTTTCTTTTGGTATTGTATTTTTGAGCTTTCTTGTACTTGTACCTTGTTTCAGAACTATTTAATCATGTATGTGGGATTGGATTGGGTTTATTTCTATACACTTTTTCTTTTTATTTTTGGTGGTTGACTCATCCTATTTCCCGATCCTAAATAATAAAAAGGGTAATGCCTCCCATATTTGTGAATACTCATACCCTTGGTGCTAGTCGCCACCCTGGGGCCTACTGGAGGTGGGAATCAGGGGTCATTATCTCCCTTTCACCATTGCCAGCTCAGGAGGGGAATCTTTGGTGGGAGGGGGTAATGACAGAATGGTATCAGAGGTTATGGTTGAGAGATAGGATGAAGTCTGGTGATTAGGGATAGTGATGATTGCATGGGATGGTAGGGCAACAGTGTTGGTTAATCTTGGTGCGTGACATAGGCCAGGGAAGACCGGCTAGGACATGGGATTTTAGGGCCCCCCGTGATCTGATGCAAGGACTCTGAGCCTACCGAACGACCAAGTGAGACCACATTGATTACAGAGTAGAGACCCTAGGAAAGTTACGTGCATCATCATGATTTTTTTTACTTGATTTGGGCGTTCTGGGAAAGAAATTGAAATAATGTGATAAAATAAAACCTTGAGAAATTTCATTACTACTTGGGCTTAGGCGATCCTTGTTTACCGTATAGCTATGGCACTTGGACGTCGTCCTCGGGTGACTCAGACGGCCTAGGCCTAGCAGATTCAGGCGATTGATCAGTTGAGGATTGACCGAGAGGAGGAAGATAGCCAGTGGTAGAAGACTCTCCATTCTTTCCAGCGGAAAACCCTCAAGAAGTACGAGGGTAGTACTTCGGATACAGAGACGGAGGGGTGTCTTGAGGAGCTAGGGATCTCTTTTACCTTGACCTATGCTCTAAGGGAGTACTGGGTTCCCCTAGCAGTCAGTCAGCTGAGAGGTGTGGTGCGATAGTGGTGGACGCTCTACCTTGGAGAGAGGATAGAGGTAGAGGTTCTGTGGGCTGACTTTGAGAAGGAATTCTGAGAGGAAGTCCTTTCTTACATGATCAAGGCGGAGAAGTGGAAGGAGTTACTCTCCCTCTAGCAGGGTAGTATGTCATTATGAGAGTTGGGGATCAAGTTCAAGGATCTCCTACTCTTTGCTCTGGATCTCTTTCCGGATGAGGAGTCTCGGGTGAGACGTTTGGAGGAGGCGCTTCATCCTTCGCTCTAGTATGTTGTCACCCCCTTCACCCTTCTGATGTACTTGGAAGTACAGAAGAAGGTAGAGGTTTTAGAGAGGATGCACTCACTAGGAGCTGCACCACGTGAGGTGTTTGACCCAGGTTCGTTGAAGGGGAAGGCATTCCTCAGCAGGTCTCCTACGACGGGACCTTCCAGGTTCAGGCCAGTGGGGAGCAGGCCCCAGCAGTTCCAGTTCATATCTTCAGGTCCTCGTCCCTTTTCCACGATCCCAGGACCAAAATATTTCTCTTGTGGAGTTTTCGGGCACATTCAGAGTCCGTTCCCGACCCGAGCTCAGTACGGTGGAGGTGTGCAGGTTCAGCACCCACCTAAGCAGCACCAGTTTTCGGCGAGGCCCTTCCAGCTGCAGCAGGACCATGCTCCTCTGAGGGCTAACCTTGCGGGAGGAGGCTGACCTTAGGATGCTCCTCAGGTACCTCGACCAGGGCATGGTCGGGGAGGTGGACGACATCAGATAGGCAGGGGAGCTGGGCGTGGACAGTTGCATGAAGTAGAGTTGGCAGCTCCAGCAGGACGAGAGGTGGTGCGAGGTACGATTTGTTTGTTCAGCACTCTCATTTCTTCCTTGTTCGATTCAGGAGCTTCACACTCCTTTGTTGCACCTGGTCTAGCCCATTCTTTGGGTCTAGATGTGGAGAGACTTTCCATACCACTGGTGCTGAGTACACCAGTTGGAGGCCAGACCAGCGTATCTTCTGTTTGTCGGGGATGTGGGCTAACGTTGGGATCGCATCGATCTATTGTGGATCTTCTTTTGCTACAAATGCATTTGTACGATGTCATCCTAGGCATCGATTGGTTGTTTTCTGTTAGTGTCGTTATAGACTGCTTCCGAAGAAGAGTCATGTTCTCTGATGTGGATGGGTAGTCTGTATCTTTTGTTGGTGAGAGGAGCTATTGGGTAGGAAGTCAGCATGTGAAGCCTCTCTTCTCCTTGTTAGGTGGTTTATCAGTGGTTTCAGCTGATACAGAGATGATGGATGTCCAAGTTGTTGTTGGGGAGTTCCTAGATGTTTTTCCTGAGGAGGTTGTGACTCTACCCCCCTGACGTGATGTTGAGTTCGGGATAGACTTACAGCCTGGTGCCCGTCTGATTTCTATGGCCCCTTATCAGATGGCACCTTCGGAGCTGTGGGAGTTGCGGATTCAGATTGACGATCTAATGGAGAAGGGTTTTGTTCGACCCAACATGTCGCCATGGGGTGTTCCAGTTTTGTTCGTAAAGAAGGCAGATGGTAGTCTCAGGCTATGCATAGACTACCGAAGGATGAACCAAGTAACGATCAAGAACTGTTACCCCCTTCCAAAGATAGATGATCTCTTCGACCAACTGAGGGGAGCAGGTTGGTTTTCTAAGATTGATCTACGATCTGGATATCATCAGCTGAGGGTAAAGGATAGTGAAATCTTGAAGATGTATTTCAGGTGTAGGTATGGGCACTTAAAGTTTCTAGTGATGCCGTTTGGAGTTATGAATGAACCGGCTGTGTTCATGGGACTTATGAACTTTGTCTTCTGAGAGTTTCTGGACCGGTTCGTCGTTTTGTTTATCGATGACATCCTGATCTACTCAAGATCAGAGGAGGAGCACGTTGAGCATCTCAGGGCAGTCTTGGAAGTCCTTCGACACCACCAGCTTTATGGTAAATTTTCGAAGTGTAAGTTCTTGACATAAGAAGTACACTTCCTTGGGCATGTGGTGTCTCAGCATAGAGTGTCAGTGGACCCGTCGAAGGTGGAGGTAATTGTTTCTTGGGTAGCACCCAAGAGCGTGGCAGAAGTTCGTAGTTTCTTGGGGTTAGAAAGTTACTATTGGAGGTTCGTTTCGGACTTCTCTCGAGTTGTTTCTCCATTGACAGCTTTGACTAGGAAGAACCAGGTCTTCCTATGGAGCGATCAGTGCCAGAAATCTTTCGACTACTTGAAGGAGAAGTTGTTCAGTGCTCCCGTACTCAGGTTTCCAGAGTAAGGGTTATTTTATGAGGTGTTTTTTGATGCTTCTGGACTTGGTTTGGGGTGCGTACTGATGTAGAAGAAGGGGGTGATCTTTTATGGGTCTAGGTAGTTGCGCCCTCATGAGCGTAACTATGCCACCCATGACCTGGAGCTTGCAGCATTAGTGTTATCATTGAAGTTGTGGCGACATTACCTCTTCGGGGAGCGCTTTGTGGTCTTCTCAAATCACAAGAGCTTACGTTATATCTTCTCCCAATGTGACCTGAACTTGTGGAAGTGGAGATGGGTCGAGTTTCTCCAAGACTATGACTTCGAGATCTCTTACACTGAATGTAAGGGCAAAGTTGTGGCTAATTCCCTGAGCTGGAAGTCACATAAGGAATTGGTTTGGGAATCCACTGATTCTTGGAATGTAATGGGAGAGTTGGCTTCCTTTCACTTGGATGCAAGAGTAGATGGTGTTAGAGGCTGTTTGTTTCAGATGACGGTGTAGTCCTCCTTGTCGCAGCTGGTGGAAGATTCTCAGTGGGGGGACTCTGAGGCGGAAGTGATGTGGGATCGTGTCGATCAGGGAAACTCTCCAGAAGTATGGTCAGAGGACAGCCGACATTGTATTCTTTTCGAGGTAAGGTTGTTTGTTCCAGACGTGATGCGTGAGGTAGTTCTCCGTGAGTTCCATATCTCAGCCTTGGCAGTACATCCGAGAGTTTCAAAAATTTACTAAGGCCTAAGGGGATAGTTTTGGTGGCCCGGGGTGAAATGGCCAGTGGCGGAGTTTGTGGATAAGTCCCTAGTGTGTCAGCAAGTAAAGGTTGAACACCGTGTTCCCAGTGGTTTGTTGCATCCATTAGATTTCCCCGAGTGGAAGTGGGATGACATCTTGATGGACTTCGTCGCAGGACTACCCAGAGCTCAGGGAGGTTATGATACTATCTGGGTAGTGGTGGATCGACTGACAAAATCAGCTCACTTCTCTTAAATTAAGGAGTCGGGCCTGGTGAGTACCTTAGCACAGAGGTACGTAGACGAGGTGGTGCATTTGCATGGATTTCCGAAGACTATCGTCTCAGACTGGGATACTCGATTTACCTCACGAGTCTGGAGGGGGTTACAGCATGATTTTGGCACCCAGCTATGCCTTAGCACTGCTTTCCACCCCCAGACCGATGGGTAGACAAAGTGGACTATCCAGACATTGGAGGACATGCTGCGAGCATGCATTCTAGATTTCGGAGGATCATGGGTACAAAACATTCATTTAGTAGAGTTTGCCTACAACAACAACTTCCACTATGCTATTATCAGGGAACCGTTTAAGGCTTTTTATGGAAGACCATGTCATTCACCCATTTGTTTGGCAGAGGTTGGTGAGACATGTTCTCTGGGGCCATAGGTAGTACAGAGCACCACCGAGAAATTCCATCTTGTGCATGATAGTATGAAGGCGGCTCAGGACCGACATAAGTCTTATGATGATCGTCGGAGGAGGCCCTTGGAGTTCTAGGTGGGAGATCATGTGTTCTTGAAGGTTTCCCCTCGACAGGGGTAGAGGAGATTTGGGAAGGGAAGTAAGCTCTCCCCTAGGTTCATCGGACCTTTCGAGGTGCTGAGATGAGTCGGCGAGGTGGAATATCAGCTGGCCCTGCCACCTCAGTTGGAGAAGGTTCATGATGTCTTCCACGTCTCCTAGCTTCATAGGTACTTACATGATGAATCTCACGTTATTGAATGGGGAGAGTTGGATATGGGAGACGACGTGACCTTTGAGGAACAACCAGTCAGAATCGAAGATCATAAATAGAAGGTGCTCTGTGGATGAACCATCGCCTTGGTTCGTGTGTTGTGGAGGCATGGTGGCCTTGAGGAGAGCACTTGGGAGCGGGAGACCCAGATGCACGCTCAGTACCCGGAGTTGTTTTGACTTGGGTTTTCTTTGTTCTTCTGAGCTTTGTTTTGATGTTATACTCTGCACCTTTTATATATGGAATGCTAGGATTTTCGGTTATGAGACCTTTTTGTTTCCTTGTCCTCTGGAATTGTGTAGCATTTCCGGATGTGTGGGAAAAAGGGAAAAACCTGACCCTTAATCGAGATGCATTAATGCAGATGTGATTAAACCCGTGTGGGTGAGTAAGTCCCACCTAAAGCAGATAATATCTCAATATAGGAGAAGGAATTTCCCCAAACCACATGTTAGGGTAGTGTGTTGGTTGTGTGGTGTTGGGGGTAGTGAAAGTTGAAAAAATCCTAATGTATGGAAGTGGGAAGACCCGATTCTTACTCGAGATGCATTAATGAGGATGCGATTAAATCTGTGCAGGCGAGTCAGTGCCGCTGAAAGCGGATAATCTCTCGACATAGGAGGAGGAATTCCTAACACCTATTATTAGGGTTGATGGTTGGGTTCCTGTTATAATGAGGGCCCTAAGAGGTTTCTTGTTTGGTTCCTCTGGGTTGGCTTTTGAATTCTCTGGGACAAGAATGTTTTAAGAGGTATCTAATGTAATGGCATGGACCTCTCCGGCTCATTCCTTTGTCAAAAAGAAGGTCATGAAGTGTTCTGGTGGGTAAAATGAACTTTTCCCACACTTTTCAGAATTTTATAAGTGCACGTCGTGTAGTGTGAGTACACACCGTGTACCCCCTCACCGGGTATACCCCGTGTTGAAGGTCGTGTCCTTGCAGTGTGAAATAAATGGGTACACACCGTGTACCCAATACTACACGCCGTGTAGTCCCTCACCGTGTATGCGTTACCTTCAAACTGTGTGTTGACCACTCAACGGACACATGCCGCGTTGAAGTCCATGTTGGAAGCCGCGTGGTGACCGTGTGAAATGGCCGAGTACACGCCGTGTACTATAAAGTACACGCTGTGTACTTTTGTTTTTCACTCCTATAAAAGGAGGGGTCCCCTCCTCCTTTTCAACTCACCCCTCTCCTCCCCATTCCTCTGAGCAGAGCTCTCCCAAGAGACTCGAAGGCTCTTTTCCTTCCATAACTTCTTCGTCCCAGCTCCGATTTACGATCTTTCAGTGGCCATGGGATCGTAACGACAAGGTGGAACTTCTGATCTTAGATCCATTGTCTTTCCTTCAGCCTTTCTTTTCCAACTTCCACCAGAGGAGTTTTTTTTTTGGGTTTTTCCAGAAGCACCGGATGTCGACGAATGTCTTCTAAAGTTGATCCGAGGGAGCGTTGTGATCAGAACCTATTGAGGTAGGGGTCTTAACTTCGTCTCTCTAAATTATGCATCGTGTGGGGTGGGTATCCTCTTGTTTTCATGAGAAACGGCTGAACCTTTAAATGAAGATAATAACTGGTTAAAGAACGGGGATGGGTAAGTTGTTATGTTTATATTAATATCCTATGATATTATGTTCTGAATTGAATAGGCTTATGCCTACTAAAAATCATGGTCGTTGGGGGCCTTCGCTTGCGCAATTATATGCTACCCTATCTTTCTAGACCGTTTTTGTGAATGGAACTTCATGGAATGTGGAAATTGGTTAATAATGTAAAGTTGGATGATTAAATAAAAATTTCGAACCCTTGTGTGATCACCCCGGTTGAACTAAACTAAAATAATAAACATGTGGGTGTTGTTGGGGTTAATTTATTTGAAGGGGGTTTTTGTGGGTTTTTGTGGATCGGGCGAGCAACGGGGCTATATTTTTTCTGTTTGTGGGTTGGTGTGAATTATATGTTAGTGATGGGAAGCGAGGCTGCAATAAACGGTATCAAGGGATAATGATGTACGGTGTGGTTGTGGTTATGGTGGTTGGAAATGAGGCTGCAGGGATGGGTTTGAATGTGAACGAACTATGGGTTGTGATTAATAAATAAAAGTGGAAGAGTTAATGAATGGTGGGGAATGATAGTGGAATGGGAATAATAATTAATGGGGTTGGTTGGTTAATACGAAGGACTTGGTTGTGTTGCTTGTGTTTTCCTAACTTGATTTGTGGATGGAAGGGATATGTTTTATGAATGATCGATGTGGTTGGTTGTGGATAGTTCCCAAGTAGCTAAGGAATTAATAAACTGATTCTGTTGAAACATGAAAACCTAAATGGGGTTGGGGTTGTTTGTTGTTTGCATGCTTCGTAGTAGCATTGTCGAGGCACGTGCTCAGTTCTCTGATTAGAAGCCATAGGTTGGGATGAGTTTTTGGTGTATATATATATATATATGTATGTATGTATGTATCTTTGTGTTTTATCAAGCCCCACCCATGTTGAGCACTTAGTGTCTAACACTCCCATTTCATGGGAGAGGGTGTTTTACCCTTAGTTACTAGCTCCTTCCTGCTCCTTCTTCCCTAGGTTGTGATGGCTTGAGGCGACCTTACACCCAAAACTCTTCTGGTAGGTTTCGATTGGGGTGGTTTAGCCCAAGACTCTTCAGGCAAGTTTTACTATTTTCCTAAGAACCTTCGGGATGAGGCCCAGGTGTGTGCGGACAGGATACATGGTTGTGAGGCCCAGGTGTGTACGGGCGGGATACTTGGTTGTGAGGCCCAGGTGTGTGTGGGCGGGATACATGGTTGTGAGTCCCAAGTGTGTGTGGGCGGGATACGTGGTTGTGAGGCCGAGGTGTGTGGGGGCGGGATACGTGGTTGTGAGGCCCAGGTGTGTGCAGTCGGGATACGTGGTTGTGAGGCCCAGGTGTGTGCGGGTGGGATACGTGGTTGTGAGGCCGAGGTGTGTGCGGGTGGGATATGTGGTTGTGAGGCCTAGGTGTGTGTGGGTGGGATAAGTGGTTGAGAGGCCCAGGTGTGTGCGGGCGGGAAGAGTGTGGTAGCGTCAAGACGTTCGCTATTAGGAAGAGAAGCTAACTAGTGGGGGAAAATGTTGGGGGTACCCAATACTCCTGTTCTTATATACTACTGCCTACTGTGATTGTGTTTTGGTGAGTGTGGCTGGTGAGGTTGGGTGGATAGAATTCCTTTCTAGGTTTCTTCTGTTGTTCTCACAGGACATTAGGATGTCTCCCCACTTGTGCATGAGAGCTTTAGGTTTCCCTACTGATTATACTTGTATGTTCACCCTGCGTTTACTTTCAGGTTTCCAGGAGGACTACCAGGGCCGTGCGGGACACTATTAGTTGGGAAAGTTGGAGTTGTTGCAGTTGTTGTACTCTTGTTTCTTTTGGTATTGTACTTTTAAGCTTTCTTGTACTTGTACCTTGTTTCGGAACTATTTAATCATGCATGTGGGATTAGTTTGGGTTTATTTCCATACACTTGTTCTTTTTCTTTTTAGTGGTTGACTTGTCATATTTCCTGATATTAAATAATAAAAAGGGTAATGTCTCCCATATTTGTGAAAACTCATACCCTTAGTGCTAGTCACCACCCCGGGGCCTACTGGAGGCGGGACTCTGGGGTCATTATCTCCCTTTCACCATTACCAGCTTAGGAGGGGCATCTTTGGTGGGAGGGGGTCATGACAAAACCCAATATGTAGAAATTTCAATCCCTAAAATTCCTTCATAATCTTTTAACCATTATTTTCCATATTACTCCTTAATATTCTTCTCTATAGTAAAAAATGAAACACATCCTAAGATTCATTAATATTAATCTAGTCATGTTTTAAACAGTAATCATAATAAGATAATTAATACAATTTAGATTTCATTAATAGGTTATTCATCTTTATTTGTAAATTTATATAACTTTTCTAAACCTTTATTTGTATGAACTTACTAATCTTCTTTATGATCTTCCTCATTGGGAATCAATTTTCAAAATTCCCATAATTACCATATTTAAAATGTATAATTTATACCTTAGGAAAAACGTTTTCCATGTTCATTATGTCAATTAAACCATTCATTCTTCCTCAATAATGTTTTGGCCTTATTTCCCCCATTTCCGAAAATAAAACATCTTCATATTCCTTTGGGATATTTCAATGGGTTTTTATTCCAACAATATTCACACATTGGATATTTAATTCGTTTACCCTAATGAAATTTATCACATAAACATCCCTAAAAATCCATTTCTCTCTTTTTTGTAGGTTAAGAAACTCAACAAGGTTTAGGTAGTTAATGTTAAATAGATAAATATAGTAAAAAATAATAATGACAGTTTCTAGTCCATATCCTATCCAAATTTTTTTCTCAATTATGAAACCACCGCATTGTCCTTAACATCCATTTTCAACTTGGTTACTATAGATTCCAATCATTTACTAACACCAATAATGGTTAATGTGAATAAAATATAAATAAACTATATATTTAGGAAGATAAATACTATTATATCCTCATCTATTTAATCCTTTATTAAACTCCTTCGGTTGTGCCAAAAAAATTACGCTAATTATTCATAACATATTAACCTTTTTGGTTATATAAGATAAATATCTTATAATTATAATACATCATATTAATCCATGATGTTTTAAAAATATTTTTAATTTATTGACATAAAACAAAATCCTAACCTCTAAGTTATCTAAATCCTTTCACTGGTACCAATTTTAAAACCCCAATGCTTGTACACCTTGGTATGTTGCTAAATAAATATTTGTTTCGTATTGGATTTGATACTAAAAATACAACCCATATCATAATCAACCTATAATTACATTATTTATAACAAGGGTTTCAATTTCATACATTTCCAAAATCATTTTGGTTTTAATGTTTTAGATAATTATGAAAACCATTACATAAAAAAGTGGTAAATTCGACATTGTATATTTTTTCCACAAAAACTGGTTCTTGTGTTTACACTTTTTTTTCATTCATGACACATTTTATTCTTTCAATAAGTGTCACCATTTATCCTTCTATAATTATTACAAATCATTATTCCCCATGTAAAATATTTCATGTTGGGGTACAAGAAAAAAAATTAGTGGGGGATATAAAAGGAAAGTAACCCATTAATAACTTTTTGGAAAGAATTAAAATCTGTAAGGATGTATTTATTTTAAAAAAATATAATTTGAGATACAATAATCATTTATCCACTCATGAAAAAATAAATATTGTCATAAATTTGTTAGAAATAATTTTTTATCAATAATAAATGAAAAATCATAATCAATATGGGTATACTAAAAAGATTATGGTGTTTTCTTTAAAGTAAACATTTCACCTTTAGAATATTAAAAACATTCCTCTAAATTAGAAAATAATTTTCTAACCTTATAAAATTAAAATATTTCCATAAAAACCTATTTTATATCATATATAAACATGAACGTACCTTAGGAAACTATATTTATATCACTTTTATAATCACTCTTATAATGGAATATCCTTCAAGATAAATTCCATTATCTCCACTCCTGGAGAACACATCATTACCCAATTCATTATAGGGATATAAAAAACTACCCATAATTATAGAAAATATCCAATAACCATGAAATGAATAAAACAAAAAAATATTTTTATCATGAAACCGACAAAAAATTCACTATATCTCATACGAAAAACCCATCTCATAAAATGAGTAGAAATATCATTTTCATTTGAATTTTTTTAAAAAATAAAAATTCTTATAAAAATGGGGAGAATATAGTATTTAAAACCCTATAGAATAATTTATATAAATATTTAAAACAAATTATATATATGATATAGGGAGAAGGTTGTTGTGCAGAAAATGTAAAAAAAATCTTTTTGCTTTTAGTAAGGGAGTCAAAATAACCCACAAATAAAAGAATTAAAACATTTCTTTATAAAAAAATTATAAATAATGTAAGATATATTTGTAAATTAAATTTAATATTATTTTAATTATACTTAATAACAACCTTTAAATATTTAAACAAATATGGATATCGAATGAAAAGTTTTTAAAACATTTAAAACAAGTTTTTAAGGAAAAATCCTTTATGAATTTAGTAACTTTTGAATCAAAAGGAAATTGATGGATAAAAATTGTAATCCATTTGTAAAAAACTTAAAATTAATTAATTTAATTATAATATACATCCATATGGAATTTTATACATAACATAATAGAAAAAATGTGGTGCAAATGGCATAAGTCTCAAAGAAAGAAAATTAAGATGAGAAATCTCTTACCCTGAATATTGACTCCCCACATAAAAATTTTACTTTACTAAATAATAAAATTATATTAATATTTTTAATTACTAAGAACCATTTTAATTTTTATTCCATTTCCCTTATTCATTTTATATTATTTATTATTATATTCTATTTGGTTACTAAATCGGTTATGTTCAAGTTGGATATTTTAGGGTCGTTCAGTCCAAAACAGCTTTGTTGTGCTGACCATAGTCAAAGGAGTCTTGGTGAAATCATCTGTAAAATATTAAAAATGTAATAATTGCAATTTTTTATATTAAATATTTTTTAAAAACCATCCATGTAAGGTTGTAATAAAAAATTAGATATATCGTTCATAGAGGTAGTAGTTCACACGTATATATGAGTGTCATTTTCACTTTCCAATGGATGAAATAGAAATAAAAAAGATATATTTCTTAATTTAATGAATCATTAAAATATTATAAATATATTATTTATTCATTAAATTCATCTTTATGAACATCCATGTGAGTCAAGAAATCAAAAATGTGTCACATCACTTCGTGGTGGTGCTAGTCCACATGTCTGCATGAGCGATGTTCTCATTTTCTAATTGATGGGAGGTTAATAATGTAGATATATTTTATATTTTAATAATAATAATTATTTCATAAACATAATATATACCCATTGAAACTATCTTTATATATATACATGATATTTGGTTATTCAAACTGTATCACATCACTTTGTAGAGGCGGTATTCCCACGTTGGCACGATCGACGTTTTCGTTTTTTATAAGTTATAAATGAGGTAGAAAATAGTTGTTTAATCAGAATAATTACATTTAATTATAGTCAATATACTTATTTAATTATATTATGATGGTTATAATATATTTAAATAGGGTATAAAAAAATAAACCTGAAAGAATTCATTTAATACTTATACATCCTCCTTGGATATTTTCTTTTTTCTTACACCTTAAGTCTTCAATGATTGGTATTTTGGTGAGATAAATACCTATGGTAAGGGGTAAGATATTTTTTAAGGTATTTGGTCTAATATTTTTTTTATCTAAAGGGATCATGTTTTGTGGAGAATTTATGAGAGTTGGTGTATTTTTATAAGTGATAGGAGTAGAACCCTTATAAATATTGAGAACTTTAAAATATAATGAATTTACTTCTCAAGGAAAGTGGCTCCAAGGAAACCAAATATTGAAGATAAAATAATTTAATATAAAAACACCCTTATACAATCAAATTTATATAAAAAATTAAAGTTGTTTTATACCTTATCTCTTATTTTAACCTCCTCATTAATCCTTTTAACCTTTACCTTGGTGAAAAAAATTAACATTGTAAATATTCATTATGATTATAAATGAAATTAAACTCGATAAAAATGTGAAATTACTAATTCCAAATATGTAATAAATTTTCAATGATTAAATAAATTTAATTGGTAAAAATTAATTTTAATAGATGTTTGAAAAATGCAATGAAAACCCGCTTGTAGATAAATTCCTTTTTATGAATAAAAAGGACTTTACAGAAAATTAATGTATAATGTTGATTCCAATAGAATTAGTTATATTAGTTTAATTAAAAGGAAATTTGTTTTAACTTCAAACCAAACCAAAACAAAAAGTAAAATTTTGAAAACATTATTAAAATAGAAGATCCATAAATAGTTTTATTTGAATGAAAACATTACTTAGATTTCTAAAATGTCAAACATAGTTTTATAAGTAAAAAATTTCTTTTTTAATTAATTATTTTAATTTTTAAATATATATTTTATATTTAAAAAATGTTTCATAATCCTTCAATTCATTTATTTATCATAATAATATCATAGAAATGACAGTATTTGTAAAAATTTCATTTTTCACTATTCACCCAAATATCAATTATTTTAAAAAAATTACAAAATTTAAAATTATTTTTATTTTTAAATTATTATTTAAAAAATGAATTATATTTTATCACTATAAATTTTTAAAGTTGTTAATTTTTTATTTTTTAAAAAAATGAAAAATAAAATAACCTTCTTTTATATAAAAATGACCCTTTAAAATATTAAGTGTTCTTAACCTTTTATCATATCAATTATCAGTGAGTGTTAATTTATTTTTTATCACATTGTATATTCATAATTTATTTATGTTTAAATTTAATTTTATGTATTTATTACTCATTTTTGTTTAGTTTTTTCTATACCACATGTTATTAAACAAGATATTTATTTAAGGTAATACATTGAAAAATATCAGGGTGTTACAAACCCAAAGTCATGTTGTGGAAGTGATGTTCCACAACATGATGTATGGTGTGTAGGATTAGATAAATGTATGGTTATGAGACTCCATTATGTGATGCATGGATGTGGAAATATTGGTTAAGTCCCCTTGTGTATGGTTTCATACTGTGCATGAGTTTTTTGTCTTTTTAAGAATTGATGGTGGAGGATGGCCATGGTGTGACAAATGTAATAGATATACTAGGGAAGGAATGAGGCCATGAATTGACCACCCTAGTCATACCATTTAGGGTTTCAGTAGGGGGAAGGGACTTCTATTTGGGGAAGCTAATATAGTGACATGGGTTGGTGAGGAGGCACCATGGCATATCAATTATTAGGAACATAATAACTATATACCTGAGTTATTTTGTTAAGGGGAAGATTTGTAACTTAAACTTGGTCCCACTTATCTCTTCCTCCAACTAATTTGTTGACTCTGATGAGAAATGAATATTTTTAGCAGAGAAGTTTTGTAATTCTGAACTCTCTACACCATTTCTCTTGATAATTTTAAGCATAAATCATTGTGGAGATTTTATTTTGGTATATGTAAGGATATCTATGCCCTTAATGATCTCTTCTTCCACGGTTCCTTCATTTCCCTTGAAAATCCTAATTTGGATGGTTTAAGGATTATTTTAGGGTCCTAGTGAAATGGTATTAAATCAAAGGGTGTTACTTGGTTTGAAAAATCCATTAATCTAGAGGTAATAAGTACTTACCATATTATCAATTTAATAAGGTGTTTTATGGATTAACATGCATGCAGGTTCATGTGTATCCCTTTAGAGTTATACCTTTTGTATAAAAGTGACCAGGTGGGTTCATATGGATTCAATAGACCCCTTATAGGGGCCCTATAATAAAATAGATTAGAAAGGGTAGAATAAAAACTCATTCCTTGGGTATAGGTATGGTTGTATTCTATGGTGAATTGGGAATATAGTGATTTTTTCATGTTTAGTTGAGACTGGGGTAACCTACTAGGATGGTAATTGGGTATTAGTAATGATCCCCATCACTTGTGATGTTTTTGTGTGGGTGAATGTGGATATATGGAAAAGCATGATAGGTTGTCATGGGAGTGGCTAGAGGGCTAGTGTGGATTCTTTTTTATTGTTCAGCTGCATGATGTATGAAATATTGAGATCATATTTTTCTGGAATCCTTTGAGTGTAGGGGATGAAAATGGAGCTATATGTGTGGTATCTCTTGAGTTATATAGGATGACCACGTAAGTATATTTTAGGAATCCCTTGATTTATGCGGTGTCTTGGGATATTATTTTATGGAATCCCCTAAGTGATTAGGGATTATTGGGGAACTATATGTGTGACATCCTCTGAGTGATAAAGGATGTCTGGGGAACTCTATTGTGAGAAATATAATAGGTTATAAGGGTTAGTTTGGGAACTATTGTGGAATTCAATGAAACTCCCCCTCGCATAGAGTTGAAGTAGGTATATTCAGGATTCATGGCATCCTTATTATCATAGGATAGCCTATAAAGGATGATATATTGTAATATTTTTATATTTTTGTTGATTCATAACCCATTATATATCGGTTTTAATTACTCTATGGAAACAATAGTGGTGTCTTATTGGGTTTTATTACTCGCACCCTCCATAGGTAATCTGGTGTGTGTAAAACACTATTTTTATGGATCTAGAAAAGGTAAAGGGTCCTATGACACACTTTTAAGCATGTGTATATGGATAGATATTTTTGACTATGTCATAACTGATTCTCGCTCAAATTTACCAAAGAGAAGAAGGTAAGACGGTCTTTGTAGTTTAGCTTGGTTTATCGAATCCACAGAGACCTAAGAAGTAACCTATAGACACGCACATTCTAAGGATAGTTTTTTGATATGAAGTGTCCAACTTTGGGTTGATTTTAGATGGGTGTCAGTTAAATCTAAGAAACTTAAGTTAATTCAATTTAAAAGAATGATTTTATCCTTGGTTATCGCTCGGGGTGGATTGGACGTATTTTCTTTTTAATGATTTCAACTTCTTAAATTTGAGATGGGTTCATTTAAGGAGATAAAACAACATCATCACTTACTGGTTTAATGCCTACATCCTCTAATACTAATCACCTATACACTTGAAGGATCAATGTTTTGAGCACTTCAAGGTAAAGTATCGTATTAGTACTTGAAGTGTGTGGCCTTAAATTCAACAAGGACGATGGAGTTTAAAAATCATCAAATAAAAATCCCAATTAAAGAAGTGATTATACATTAATTAGGTGATAGATAACATCCAATCCAGCCCCTTTTTACTCCCTTGGATCAACCCATAAGTGGGTTATCCCTCCATTGATCCCATGGTTTCAATGGAAGCGGAAAGTAGACTCATGAGGGAGGAAATGGAGAAGTAAAGAAAACAACAAAAATAAAATGATCACTCCACCGTTGTGTGAATAATTTCACAAGGTTTGGTGTGAATAAATTCACACCTTGATCCAAAGGTATCAAAGTGATATTAATAACAACAGAATAAGAGTAGAAGAAGATCTTTTATTAAGAAACTAAAGTGAATTGAACAACTTACATGTGAAAGACAAATTCGAGACAACAAAATTGCAGCATAACATTAGAATTGAACAAAGCATCCAAGATCCTCAACTCCTTCACCACCACTGCCTTAAATAGGCATTTTGGGAGCCTTGGGTCGAGCCTCAAACAGTACAAAGCATCTCAATTAATTTTTGTAGGCCATAGGTGGTGGAAAGCCTGTGGAATTTGAACTTTTCCACATTTGACCCGAGGTGGGAGCCAGCTTTCCTTCACCAAACAGACGCGTCTGGAAGACCTTCTAGAAGGCCGAATCAGAGTGGGCCATAGAATAAGAACATGGATCTCCAGAGGTCTTATAAACTCCTGTAAAATATGGGACCATTCTGAGTTACGGATTCCGAGATATGATAAATTTAGTGTACTGTGTTTCTGGGCCGCAGAATCTGGCCCAGAATTGTATCTCTAACTTGTTCCGATTTAATCACCACCATAGAGGCCGAATTAGCATTCTATCATGAAGAGTTATTTGTTCCTAAGAATGTCTTCTATCATCCCACAAAATTTGGGATTCATGGGGCCTGTATGTTGGGCCCCACAGTCTCATCAGTGGGCTAGTGTCCAATCTGCCTTCTCTAGAATTGCTTCCTTTCATCACAAAATATCCCCATCTTCTTCCATGAATTCTCCATTGATCCCTGAATGAAAAATGTTCACATTTAAGTGTATATAAAGTTACCAAAATATTAAATTAAAAAAATTGATAATTACATTCCTTAGAATCAGATGACTCATTGGTCCTAAATTGGTGTATATTAGGCATGAAGTGCACAAATGATGAGAATGGATGTTCATAATGAAAATGCACTAACTCAGGCCCATAAGATCAAAAATGAACATTTAATACCATTAAAATGTAATTAAAATATATGTTTTTATTGGATAATAACACCCCCCAACTTGAGATTTGCTAGTCCCGAGCAAATAATTCAATGATTTTATTTGAATTCCTTTCTTCAAACACATTATAACAAACAGTGCTCACAATGTAAGCTGCACACAAATATATTTTTATAACCTATCAAGATAATTTAAAACAAGATGAATTTAAAAGCAGATCCCAATCCCAAGCCCATTCCTTTGATCAAATCCATCATCATACTTCATCCGACTCAATTAGGTGTAATGATTTGTTGTGTATCACAGTAGATATGGGGGTTCATTTTCATTCAAGGGGGAAATCATGGAAGCGCTTGGTGGAATCAAATTTATTCCTAATATGAGAATTCTTCATTCTTTTCTTTTTTTGATTTTTTTTTGCAATATTTCCATAGTAATTGAGATTGCAGTTAATCAAATTAACCCATGTAGCAAGACTTTGCCAATGACTCCCAGACTCAAAGGCCTTAGGGCACCAAGTGAAGCCCACATACTCAGGCATCATCTCGAGTTAACTTAATAAAAAAAAAAGTCATATTACCATAAATAGAGATATATTGAAAAACTCAGGGCTAGAAAACTCTGGATTCATGATCCCCAAGTGCCTAAAGCCTCGCATTTTATCAATCCATTGCTCTACACGCAAATTTTTTTTAATAATTTTTTTTTGTTTTTTTGTGAATACTCATATTATTCATAAAAATAAAACCAGCCTATGCTATTTATTATGGGACCCCAAAAATTAAAATTAGTACCCCACAGTCTAGAGGACGTGCATTGTGGCATTTTTTTATTTGGATGAAAATATAAATGATGAAATATCACATTGGACAGCCGCACTTTCCAAAATCTATGCTTTTAAACTTAATCATGAATTAAATTAAGAGTCAAGGAAATAATAATTATTTGATATGTAGTTTTTATGTGAGAAAAGATGTTATTATATTAATGATAAAGGAATTTTACTTCTTTTTGTTATCATTGTTTTTTTTTAAACAAACATTTTGTTTCCACACCCCCCAACTTAGAATGAAATTGTCCCTAGTTTCATAAAAACAAAATTTAGAATGGGGTAGAGGAATAAAAAGGGGAGTTCAATAAGGAAATTGAAATACGAGGATCATGGAATGAAGTCACCTGGTGGTTGAAGTTTGAAGTTCTTGCCGCTCGAATTTATTCCTTTGATATCCATGTCGCTTGCAAAGTTCCCTAGTGGAAAAAGGAAAAACAAAACAAACAAAACAAACAAAAACAAACAATATATATATATATAAAGGAAGTAAAATATAAGAATATATATAAAAATTATAGAATAAGGAAGCACAAGAAGCCGCAGGTCAGTGGTAAGCGCGCGCCCCTGTCATCCTTCGGTCCCGGGTTCGAGTCCCCGCGGCTTCGCCGGTTGTGACGGGGTTTTCCCCACGGCCTATGGCGTGGACTTTTTTTATGATTATTTTATTTTTATTTTTATCTTAACCTATAAAATAATAAAAATAAAACAAAATAAACTGATGATACATTGTCTTCTTTTTAAATTTCTGGGTAAGGTATTACTTAAGGATCACACCACGTGACATGGATGAATATGGTGCTCCCCTTTCATACCCATCCATACTCATTATAGAAGAACAGGTCAACAGTTTATTATTTTTTTTCAAAATATCAAAATGTCTCATTTACACTATTTAAAATATAAAGTTGATTAAAACAACGAAATTATTGGAAACTTGAAAACCATGGGTTGCCTCCCATTCAGCGCTTTGTTTAACGTCGTTAGCCCGACATGGACCCTAAATCTATTAATTTGTTCCTTGTTCATAGGTTGGCTCAGTTAACTCAACCTCTATTTCCTGTTTATTGAATGATTCAATGAATGCTTTTAACCTTTGACCATTGACCTTGAAAATGTAACCACTTATGGGATCTTGAATCTCTACTGCCCCATGGGGGAATACATGATGCACTATGAAAGGTCCTGACCATCTAGAACTTAACTTTCCCGGATGTAAATGATGTTTTGAACTATACAAGAGCACAAGTTTTCCCGGTTCAAAATGTTTGACCTTGATATTCCTAGATTGGTAGGCTTGAACTCTATCTTTATTGATCTTTGAATTTTCATAAGCCTCCATCCTTAGTTCCTCCAGTTCATTGAGATCTAATTTCCTTTTTGTTCCGGCCAATGAGAGATCGTAATCCATTTTCTTAATTTCTCAAAAGGCCTTATGTTCAATCTCCACTGGCAAATGGCATGCTTTACCATAAACCAACCTATATGGGGACATTCCTAAAATGGTTTTATATGCGGTTCAATAGGCCCAAAGAGCATCTAAGAGTTTCTCAGACCAATCTTTCCTAGAGGGGTTGACAGTTTTCTCAAGAATTTTCTTAATTTCATGATTGGCTAACTCAGCTTGACCATTGGTCTGTGGGTGGTAAGCAGTGGACACTTTGTGAGAAATTCCATATTTTTCCATGAGTGATGAGAATGGACGATTGCAAAAATGAGTTCCACAATCACTTATGATAGCCCTAGGAATTCCAAATCTAGATAATATGTTTTCTTTTAGGAATCTAATCACAGTTTGATGATCATTGGATTTTGTGGGAATGGCCTCAACCCATTTTGAGACATAATCATCAGCTAAGAGAATGTAGAGGTATCCCCGAGAGTTTGGGAAGGGACCCATGAAATCAATTCCCCAACAGTCAAAGATTTCAACCACTAAGATGGGAGTGAGTGGCATTTGATTCCTTTTTGTGATGGACCCTACTTGTTGACACCTAGGACAGCTTTGACAAAATGTGTAGGAGTCCCTTGAGAGGGTGGGCCAGAAAAGACCACATTGAATAATCTTAGCAGATGTTTTCTTAGAGGAAAAGTGACCTCCACATGCCTCACTATGACAGAATTTAAGGATGGACTCTTGTTCAGATTCTAGAACACACCTCCTAATGACTTGTTCAGGGCAGAACTTATAGAGGTATGGATCATCAAACACATAGTGTCTAACATCAGAAAGGAATTTCCTTCGAGCTTGAGTCCCTAAGAATTTTGGAATGACTCCTGTCACTAAGAAATTTGCTATGTCAGCATACCAAGGGCAGTCACTCACAGAGTATAAGTGTTCATCAGGAAACGAATCAGACACAGAAAGGTGATTTGAGTTGTCTTTGAATTCCATCCTAGAGAGGTGATCAGCTACAACATTTTCAACTCCCTTTTTATCCTTTATTGTGAGGTCAAATTCTTGTAAGAGAAGGACCCACCTAATCAGTCTAGCCTTAGCATCTTGTTTTTGGAAGAGGTATTTTAGTGCAGAATGGTCAGTGAACACAGTGATGGGTGATCCTAAGAGGTAGGACCTAAACTTCTCTAAGGCAAACACAATAGCATGTAACTCCTTTTCAGTGGTGGTGTAGTTGATTTGGGAATCATTTAAGGATTTGCTTGCATAAGAAATGACATAAGGAGTTTTATCACAACGTTTTCCTAACACATCTCCAATAGTAAAGTCACTGGCATCACACATAAGTTCAAAAGGAAGGTTCCAATTTGTAGATTTCATAATGGGATGAGAGGTGAGAGAGGATTTGAAGGTTGAGAATGAACCCTCACATCTTTCTGTCCAAACAAATGGAGCATCCTTTACTAAGAGAGCACAAAGGGGACAAGATATTGAACTAAAGTCCTTGATGAATCATCTATAGAAACCAGCATGTCCTAAGAAATACCTCACTTCCTTGACAGTTTTGGGTGATGGAAGGTGAAAAATGATGTCAACCTTTGCTTTATCAACTTCAATCCCCCTACTCGAGACCAGATGGCCTAGAACAAGTCCCTCTTTAACCATGAAATGGCATTTTTCCCAGTTTAGGACCAGATTTTTTTCTTCACATCTTGACAAGACTCTCTCCACATTCTGCAGACATCCCTCAAAAGTATCCTCAAACAAAGAGAAGTCATCCATGAAGACCTCAAGAAAATCCCCTACCATTTCTGATAAGATTCCCATCATGCACTACTGGAAGGTTCCAGAGGCATTGCATAACCCGAAGGGCATGCGTTTGAAGGAAAAGGTACCGAAAGGACATGTGAATGTAGTCTTCCCTTGATCCTCCAGGGAGACCTCAATTTGATTGTACCCCGAGTACCTATCTAAGAAAAAGTAGAAGACATGACCTTCCACTCTCTCAAGGACTTGGTCAATGAATGGTAAGGGGAAATGGTCCTTCTTGGTGAATGAGTTTAGTTTCCTATAGTCAATGCAGAACCTCCATCCACTACTCACCCTTGTTGGAAGAATCTCTCCATCCTAAATGGTTATCACTGTGATTCCAGCCTTTTTTGGAACCACTTGGATTGGGCTCACCCACTCACTCTTAGCTATGGGATATATGATACCAGCTTTCAACAATTTCAGAAGTTTCTTCCTTACTACCTCCATGAGATTAGGATTGAGTCACTGTTGAGGTTGACGACATGGATTTGAATCAGATTCCAGAACAATCCTATGAGTCCTGATAAGTGGGATAATCCCAGGAATATCAGAAAGGGTCCAACCAATGGCTTTCTTATTCTTCCTAAGGACATCTAGAAGCATCCTCTCATGATTGGCTTCAAGATAAGAAGAAATTAAAATAGGATGTGTTTGATTTTCCCCTAGGAAGGCATAATTTAGTGCAGTAGGAAGTTCCTTCAATTGAAGATCAGGTTGGTTCAAAATTTCAGCAGAAGATTGGGACATTGGATCAAGATCAATTTCTTTTTTTAGAGGTCCAGATAGGATTCATTCCTCACATGTAGAAGTTTCAGCTACTATATTGGCTTGATCAGATTTAGGGAAGGAATTTAGAGGGGTCTCTATGAAAATGTTTTCTTGAAAGTTTTCACTGATTGTTGGACCTAAGACTTCATCATTAGAGCAATTTGAAAATGATTCAAGCCAAGGAGATAAACTTCCTTCATATGAACAAAGGAAATCAATCTCATTCTGACTTAAACATTCATCAAATATTCCTTGATGTTCCATGGATTCATTATCAATGCTTCCTATCATGTTTACTTCATGAATATCCTCGTCATCCCCTATTTGTGAGCATGCATTATAGATGTTCAAGTCTAGACTCATGTTCCCAAAGGTGATGGTCATATTCCCATTTCGGACTCGAATAAAAAAGTTGATTGTTGCAAGGAAAGGACGACCAAGGATGATTGGGGTTTGTTCCTTATTTCCTAAATTTGGATGGTTGTCAAGGACAATGAAATTAGCAGGGTAGATGAAGTTTTCAACCTTTACCAGAACATCCTTTAAAATCCCCTTTGGAACCCTAATGCTACGATCAGCAAGCTGAAGTGTGACAGATGTGGGTTGGAGCTCTTCTAGGCCTAACTGGCAGTACACAGCATATGGGATGAGATTGACACTAGCACCTAGGTCACACAAGGCCTTGACACCTTTGCTCTCTCCTAGTTCAACATTGATGTAAGGGAAACCTGGGTCTTTCAACTTAGGAGCAATGGTCCCTTGAATGGTGGTACTCACATTAGCAGCCAAAAGGAATTGGTTTTTATGTGAAAATTTTCTTTTAAAAGTGCACAAGTCCTTAAGATACTTTGATTAGGCAGGTATGGTTTGGATTGCATCGAGAAGGGGTATGTTCAACTTGACTTGTGAAAATATTTCTCTCAACGTTTCACTTAGTTCAGGCTTGGGTTTCCCCCTCATACGTTGAGGAAATGGTGTAGGTTGTGGGGTTGTTTGTTGAAGAGTTTTTTCCTTCACATTGTTATCAGTTTCCTCAGTTTTATCTTGTGGTTCATTTGAATTTTCATCCATGTTTGAATCTTCGTGTGGGTTCTGAATTAGTTGTTCAGGTTTCTCAATTTATTTCCCACTTCTTAAAACAGTCACAACATTTAGTTGTTCATGAGTTGTTTGAGCACAACTTGACTCTCCCCTTGAAGTTGAGGATGGAACCGCCTGAGTAGGCATGGGTGCCTTTCCTGTTTTGATGGTTTGAAGTTCTTGTTTTAGGGAAGAGACTTCTGAGTTCATCCTCTCCATTTGTTTGCACAATTGTTCTAGTAGGCTTTGTGGAACAGTTTGGTTGGGTGCTTGAGTAGGTTGGTTTATCCCAGGGGGGTATTTTGGAGGTGGGATGGTTTGTTGAAAATGGACCGATCGGTGTTGGTATTGGATAGGTTGGGTTTGGAACTGGTTATGGGTTTGGTAGTTCTGATGGGGGTAAGGATTTTTTCCCTATGGGTGGCTAGGTTGTTGGTTATCCTTCCATCGGATGCCTGGGTGGTCATTGTACCTTGGATTGAAGGTGTTTTGGTATTGAGGCTTTTGAAAGTTCATAGCATTTACTTCTGCTGGGGGTCCTCCTAAGAGAACATCCTTGATGGATGGAATGGTTGGGCAGTTGTCTGTCTTATGGTCATGTTTGTCACAAATTGTGCAAACAAGGTCAACAGTTTGGATTTCATTGACTTTCCTAAGGTCTATCTCTTCAACCTTCCTAGAGAGTGCTGGGAGTTTATCCCTAAGGCTTTCCTCTTCTCAAAGTGTATGACTTCCAGTAGTTCTGTGTGGCTTTTCAGAATAAGGTGAAGTTCCCCAAGTTTGGTTTTGTTCATCCAGACTTTCCAGATACTCGTAAGCATCATTTGGGGCCTTGTTTTTAAAAGTTCCATTACACATCATGTCAATGAATTGTTTATTACCCGGACGCAACCCTTCATAGAAAATTATAAATTGTTCAGGTATGGAAAACTCATGGTGTGGAACCATGTTTAGGGTGTCTTTGAACCTCTCACATGTTTCATAAAATGACTCTCCCTCTTTTTCAAAAAAGTTTTGGATGCTCTTTTTAAGTGCAATTGTTTTGTGATGAGGGAAGTATTTTTTGTAGAATTCTCTTTGTAGTTGGTCCCAAGATTGGATTGATGCAGGTCTCAAGTTGTTTAGCCAATTTTTAGCTCGATCCTTTAATGAAAAAGGAAATAGCCTCATCTTAGCGGATTCTAGTTGATGTGGGGGACACATGGTTTCAACAATGTCGTTGAACTCTTTGACATGAAGGTATGACATTTCTGACTCCATCCCATGAAAGGTTGGGAGGTGGTTTAGGACATGGGGTTTGAATATGTAGTTGGTGTCTCCTATGGAATTGTTTCTAATGCATGAGGGGGCATTGGTCCAAGCTGGAGTGAGGTAGTCGTTCATGGTTTGATCAACTACATTCCCTAAGTTTAGAGCTTCTTGGTTTTGGTTTCCCATTTGATTCCCCCCAGGGTTTATAATTTGATTTTGTGGATGACCCTCCATTGGAATTGTTTCAAGTTCTGACTTTGGGGTTTCAAGAATATTTGAATCTGATTTAAAAAATCCCTTAGGTGCACTTCACTCCCCTATCCTAGGACTTTCCACCCTAACTAGTCTGTTTGAGAAATCTCGGGTGTAGGCGGACATGCGCCAAAAAAAAAGCGAGAAAGGGACAAGATAAGAGATCTTGGGTGAGAGTAGAAGAATGGAGGTGAGGAAAGAAGGTTTTTTTATCTAAGGTACTTACTTGGTCCCCGGCAATGGCTCCAAAATTTGATTCTCACTCAAATTTACCCAAGAGAAGAAGGTAAGACGATCCTTGTAGTTTAGCTTGGGTTATCGAATCCACAGAGACCTAAGAAGTAACCTATAGACACTCACATTCTAAGGACTGTTTTTGGCTATGAAGTGGCCAACATTGGGTTGATTTTAGATGGGTGTAAGTTAAATCTAAGAAACTTAAGTGAATTCAATTTAAAAGAATGAGTTGATCCTTGGTTATCGCTCGGGGTGGATTGGACGTATTTTCTTTTTAATGATTTCAATTTCTTAAATTTGAGATGGGTTCATTTAAGGAGATAAAACAACATCATAACTTACTGGTTTAATGCCTACATCCTCTAATACCAATCACCTATACACTTGAAGGATCAAAGTTTTGAGCACTTCAAGGTAAAGGATCGTATTAGTACTTGAAGTGTGTGGCCTTAAATTCAACAAGGACGATGGAGTTTAAAAATCATCAAATAAAAATCCCAATTAAAGAAGTGATTATACATTAATTAGGTGATAGATAAAATCTAATCCAGCCCCTTTCTACTCCCTTGTATAAACCCATAAGTGGTTTAGCCCTCCATTGATCCCATGGTTTCAATGGAAGCGGAAAGTAGACTCATGAGGGAGGAAATGGATAAGTAAAGAAAACAACAAAAATAAAATGATCACTCCACTGTTGTGTGAATAATTTCACAAGGTTTGGTGTGAATAAATTCACACCTTGATCCAACGGTATCAAAGTGATATGAATAACAACAGAATAAGAGTATAAGAAGATATATTATTAAGAAACTAAAGTTAATTGAACAACTTACATGTGAAAGACAAATTCGAGACAACAAAATTGCAGCATAACATTACAATTGAACAAAGCATCCAAGATCCTCAACTCCTTCACCACCACTGCCTTAAATAGGCATTTTGGGAGCCTTGGGTCGATCCTCAAATAGTAAAAAGCATCTCAATTAATTTTGGTAGGCCATAGGTGGTGGAAAGCTTGTGGAATTTGAACTTTTCCACATTTGACTCGAGGTGGCAACCATCTTTCCTTCACCGAACAGACGCATCTGGAAGTCCTTCTATACTGTCGAATCAGAGTGGTCCATAGAAGACGAAAATGGAGCTCCAGATGTCTTCTAACCTCCTGTAACATTTGGGTCCATTTGGAGTTACTGATTCCGAGATATGATAAAATTAGTGGACTATTTTTCTGGGCCGCAGAATCTGGCCCAGAATTGTATCTCTAAATTGGTCCGCTTTAATGACAACCATAGAGGCCAAATTTTCATTTTCTCATGAATATTTATTTGTTGATATGAATGTATTATAGCATCCCACATAATTTGGGATTCATTGGGCCTGTATGTTGGGCCCCACAGTCTCATCAGTGGGCTAGTGTCCAATCTGCCTTCTCTAGAATCGCTTCCTTTCATCACAAAATATCCCCATCTTCTTCCATGAATTCTCCATTGATCCCTGAATGAAAAATGTTCACATTTAAGTGTAGATAAAGTTCCCAAAATATCAAATTAAAAAAATTGATAATTACATTCCTTAGAATTAGATGACTCATTGGGCCTAAATTGGTGTATATTAGGCCTGAAGTGCACAAATGATGAGAATGGATGTTCATAATGAAAATGCACTAACTCAGGCCCATAAGATCAAAAATGAACATTTAATAACATTAAAATGTAATTAAAATATATTTTTTTATTGTATAATCAATAACCTACTCCAATATATTTTTATTTTTTCCTTATACATCTTTTATTTATTTTTTATTATGATTATACTGGCCCATTGTCTGTGGGAATCCTTATTTACTATGATGTATAATTTACTAGGTATCATTTTTATATTTAACATAATGGATGAATCTATGGGATTCGGCAATGTTTATTATATACAGGTAGATTTTTTATACTGATTCTATTGTATATGTTCTAGATACTTTTTTTTAATTTCATAGTCTCCTCACTGTATAACCTAGGACCTCACAATGATTGGATGGCCTCTTATATATGGGTAGTCATGCATGAGGTCATGTGGACCTCTAACACTATGAGAAATCATGAGACTATCTATTTCTTTTTTATTTGGAATCCATATAAACCACCACCAAATGGTTATGTGATAGTTTTCATAAATTGTAACTAAATTTTTGCGTCAAGAATCATCTTGTATAACTTTTTTCCATTTAGATTTAGTTTATGGGAACTGTCTCAAAAAAAAATTTAGCTTCCATTATTACAGTGGTTAGTGGTGTTTTTAGGCTGCCAAATGTTTTGAAAATGTAATAGTAATTTAAACTGGAACTTTAATTAATAATATGTAATGGAATTTTAAACTTCCACTATATATATTATATCATATATATGTGGTTTAACCCAACATGAAATATATTTTACCATATATAGAAGATATTTAAACCACTGCAATATATATATGTTCAAAAAAAATAAAAACACATAAGTTTTTGTCCAAAAAAATAAATAGAGAGGGAAAAAACATAAACATAAATAAAAACATATTAAGGTGAGAAAATAAATATTTAAATAATATAAATTTTAATTAATTTACATGTATATATATAAAATAATTTACAGATAATGGGATTAGTTATACAACAACACTATTGAATCCAAATTCAATACCCATCACTACCTAATGAACTAAGATCAACTCTATCTCCATCTCTGCCTATATCTCCATATCCATTTCTACTCCCTTCTACTAGAACCTATAAAAGAATTCATGAAAATTAAAGAGTGATGTATATTTAAATTTTAACATAAAACCAATAACATATTATGCAATAAATTATTATGAAATTGTTTTATTTACCTGATAACTCAAACCATCCATCGATTCAATGTAACAAGGGATAGATCTAGTCATATTTTAACATAATTCAACCAATTATTTCTATATACCAATTAAATTAAGATCCTATAACATTATATGAGTCCCCAAATATTGAATTATTTTCCCTAGTTGTTAAATTTTATTTTTCATTCTAAGAAACTTCTTCTAAGAATTAGAGTTGGGGAGTAAATATAACATAGAGTATATATTATTGTAATACCTGGTGACTTGCCAAAGACATTAGATGGAAATTTTATAAACCCCATCCCATGAACACAACTAGGATTATCTTTCCCATGGAACAACCAACTAGATCATCTCGGGAGATAGAGAAGGATTGTAGGGGAACTACACCCATAATTATTTTATTTTTACCTATAATTAAAATATTAGTAAAATTTAAAGTAATTCATATTAAAAAAATCTACAAATGATAATAAAGTGTGAAAAAAAGTGAGAGGGGATATTTTTGACACTAAAATATACATTTAGTGGGATATTTAGAAGAAGTAATGGCCAATTCAGAGCAAATTCGGTCCAAAATTGCTAAAAAAATTACTTAAGGATTTGTGTTTGTGAAGGTAAAACTCTTCAAAAATGGGTGGCTCTTTACAAAAGTTTCCAGGAAACTATGGAAACATAAGTGGTAACATTAACTCTATGTATTTCATTGCATGGAACTTCCCTTCCTGATGAAAAACCTTTTAAAAACATATTTTTTAGGTATTAACATTTTCTTAATGAACATCCCCACTGTTTCCAAACCTATAAATACACCCCCTCCATCTGACTTTTCTTGGGATGTGACCTTTTGACTTCCAAAAAAGGATCTAATTTCACATAACTCAAACCTTCATGGGAAAAAGAAAAGATGGATTCCTAGAGGTGTCCATATTTTTTGAAACCTCCTTCTATGGGTTATTGAGAACCTTGAACCATGTTCCAGATGACTTTCTCAAAGGTCCATGGCCTTAACATAAGAAGAAATAACTTTGAGGCTCTTAGGGTTTCATGAGACAATTATCCTTCTCAAAACAAACCCCATGGGAACCAAGACATTACTCTAAGGGTGGGCCACCCTTTTTCAGAAAGTATAAACCTTTAGGATACCCTTTTCCTTCATGATCCCCTACCCTTTTTGAGACCCATACCATTCATGATACATCTAACCATAATAAATATTGTAACCTTCACTAACCCCCAACCTTAATAAAAACCTACCGCTAGTCCTCTCCATAGTGTATCCTTATTAGGGACACCCTTTTGTAAAATTTGTGTGCCTAGGGACCCTATACCCATCTAAAATTAATTTTTCCACACACTGATCATCTATGGAACAAGCATAATCAACCCTTGGGTCCACACCATTTACTTCAAGCATGTCCTATACTATTATCGTATCTCATGATCTTATAAATTATAATCCTAATTCATATTTATCATAAGAATTTGAACTATAATGTTAGGACCCCTGATTACCACTCCTCTGCGATAGTTTTTACACCATACCCCACCCAGAGGTGAATAAGTAGTAGACACATAAGCCCTGTGGTGGAATCATCAATGGAAATTGACCATGATTCCTTGTAGGGAGGTATTATGCCTAATATTTATCTACTACATATAAATGGTACCCTTGTGTGTAATCCCCACCATTTCCAAGATGCTTGACGAAAAGATACATAGTATAACGTCCTAGTCATATGACATTAAACTACATGAAAACACCCTTATAAGATGAAATTAAAATATAGGCTTACCCTTTATAATAAACATAGGATTACCCATCCATGGAATGTAGGGGTAAATCCCTTCCCCAAACCATCAGATATTACTCCCATCCTAGGAAGATCATGTGCTTAATCCCCACTTTATCCTTCCCCACCATATAATGTGACCCCCATTCTAGGATTCCCCTATGTGTAAGCCTCAAAACATCCCTCATTGATTCTCCATACATGAAATTAGAATCTAGTCCATATAATGTTAAACTATATGGATTGGTTATATCACATGACCATAAACCATGGCATCGAACTATGTGGATTTTGATCCCTATCTCTTATTAGGGTAAGTAGTAACCCTCTATGAGGTTTAATCCCAACATCTAATGAAACCTGGGATACCTCCCTAAGGTTTAATCTTGACATCGCAACATTGAAAAATATGTATATCCTCCCTATGGGAGATGACAAACCTCAAGTGTGATCATATTCCCACCTGGGGAAACACATAACCAACCCCTCGATTATGATCTTCTTTTCCCCCTGATGATGCACTTAACCAAACCCTCCAGTGTGATCATCTTCCACCCAAGGGACATTCTTAACCTCCAACCTATCCCAAAACGTTTTTAAACATGTGAATAACCCACCCCCAAAATTCATTAAACCTATGACCAATATATCTCTATATGACATTAAACTTGTGACCTAATCCAAAATATTTACCCCATATAATAAAAATTGGATTCCTAGGTTAAAAAAACTCAAATTAATTCTTCCCACAGTGTCAATTACCGTGTGGTAAACACAATATTTCATGGTTTCTACACATAAGATGCTTCACACATTAGATTCCCTCAAAAGAGGAGTACTTCATAGATTCCCAACACACCTAACATCCAATAGTTATTAGAAATTCCAAACATTACCATCTACTCCAACCACATGTTGACGCCCTGACGAGATAGAAGATGTGTAATTAACCAGTGTCAACCTCGAGATGGTGTCAGGAATCTATTTCATGGACAATAATTAAATCTTTATGGGATACCCAGGACTATATTATGAGATCTAAGGAGAAATCCATGGAAGGAGGAACTAACATCCCATCATTCTATTTCGATCAAGGAGATAATATCACCAACCATGGTTTTTGTGGCCATCCCCTTTTTGAAAGTGGTAATGTAGGGAAAGAAACAACATTATTCATAGCCCTGATGAGAATGTCTCAAAAACAAAAATGGAGAGGTAGACATGAAGATCCTTTCCTTAAATGGTGAGTAGATTAATAATTATGGGAACCATCATATTTGAACTTAACTAGATCCAGTTATCTGGCACTAAGCCTTTGCTAAAAAAATTGTGGGCCTATTGTAGAACTCTTATCCTCCAACTTGGGGAAAGTGAAGGGTGTTGAGAATCCAAAATCTGAGCATCATTGATTTGGATCCTCCCACCACCTTAGATAATAACGAATTATGTTGGGCATGTTGGGAATCACTTTCATGGTGTATTTACTGATATCTATCTCCATATATCTACATGTCTCAAATAATAGAAAATTTAAGATGACCCAATGCCAATAAGCATGTGGGTAAGTGGACTAACAAAGTATAAATCCTTCACCACTACACTCCCACCACAATAGAATCCCCTTCCACGACTATAGGTTACCCTCGACCCATATCCCCTTTAGATATCATCCATATAAGGGTCATAAATGTTATTTTTCATCAATTTGAGAAACAAGGGGTCATCCAAAAAAGGGATATGTCTTGTCAAGACCTTCAGGCTATAGCTCCATGCCATTACTGTCACTCATGAGGGCCATTCCAAGGGAACCCCCCCCCCCCCACCACCACCACCCAAATCATGATGAATAATCATTTCAATAGCCTCTCTCGAGAACACTGCAATATTTTCCTCCACTATATAGATGAATTAGGTGATGTGATGGTTGAATCCGCAACAACCTCCACCCGAGAACCACCCAGGAGGACTCCCTCCCAACCACACCTTGGACGTCAGCTGGTTCCACAATTTTAAGAGAAGGTCTATCTCATCCCTGCTACACTGGCCTTAGTCTATAACCCCTGATGTCCATGCCGAGTGTATCCCATAAACCCAAATCATTTGAAGTATCTTTTCCAACACCAGTGACCCCAACCACCACTCGTTTATACTACCTTCCCCCAAAAACCACTACATACGGACCCATATTTGTCTGATTGGGGTTGATACCCTAGTCACCCCATGGGCAGGTTGGGTTGACTCTCCCAATCATTGGTACCACTGAATTCCATCACAATTCATCCCATGATGAGGAATTATAATACATATGCCCTCTCCATTCCAAATACATTCTATAATCCTAATATATATCTCGATGTAGGAGGAAAAAATATAAACAAAAGTCATTCCCATGATTCCAATTGTAGAACATGAGGGGGGAATCCAAGTGATTATCATCCACTCACACTCAATGATATTTCTCATCATCCGTGATAGAACCATGTGAAATTTTATGTAATAATCAATCTATCAAACTTTTAGAAGAAATATGACACTATGAGTACACCTTCACCTCTATTTCTAGAGATAGGGGTAGAATCCCATCAATTGATTCTAACGATACCTAAATTAAAAATATAAAAAACCCAAAAATCCCTCCACAAGTACATAAAGATGAAGGATGTTTTGGATTATTTTCGAGGTCTCACGGTGTAATCATGTTTACCACCATCATCTTCCCTACTCTTAACCTCCTCACTGAATGTTGGAGAGACATTGGGGTATGGACCGCCCTCAGATGACTTTGATCACTCTATTGAACCCAAAAGATATGTTGTCAATATAGATCATGAGGAATTTGGGAATACCCCATCCTACATGTACTTGATCTTGATGTTGGACCCATCACTAAAATAATTTACAATACTCAATATATGGTTGGCCTATTTGGCACCTCACCTTCTAGAAAGTTAGTAGAAAACCATGTCTCCATCATTTTGACCTCTAGTTTCTTGACCAGTGTCAATTGGGGAATAGGTGGAATTATTCCTCTAGATTATATGGGTGATTATCAACCACCATCAGGATCTCCAACTAACCAACCTAGGAAGTTATGGACATCTCAATGTTTTCCACCAATAATATAGGATGGTTGACATCATAGCACTCCCGATAACTCAATGACCATAATTGTATAGATATTACCAGACCTTCTATATAACCTACATAAAGATACTCATTGTAATTTGATGATTCATGGAATAAGAATCCCAAGATGTAAAGATTATAGGTTGGAGTAAGTACGCTGCCATCCATTTCATCCCTATCCCATTAAAACGATGAGATCATTAGTCCAACCTGCCTATTAATGGTGAAATTCCTTCTCTAACCAACTCTATAGAGACTGGAATTATTATTGAACATCCCAATGATTTGATAAATAGGTCCATTAACATAGGTTAAAATAGGGATAACCTTACCCAAGGGTAGGCCTTGTACCAAGTGGATCCCCTAACAATAACTCATAGGCTTCAGCAAATACTGGCGGTGGGCATTAGGATTCTTCTTGAATGTGATATTTCAACCGTCCAACTGATATATTGAAAATGTAAAGGGGGAATCTGAGCCTATTGTTCTATTCAAGATCAATCCAAAATTTTATTTAGATACTAGTATGGAAGATTTTTTCTAAGTTCTTAAAGGCTCCAAGAGGCTTACTACTGATCTTCTATACAAAAAGAACTTAGGCTGTGATAATGTCACAAGGGACTCTATCTATCCTCTAAATGGAAACCAAGTACTTATTTTCTATGTGACCATATTTGAACTAGGTGTCACAACAAATATCTAGGTAGAAGTCTATGGGTACAAAAAATTACAAATATATGAGTCACTTGCTCTATTTTATCAGCATGGATTTCTACATCAAGATCAAGGACACCCTATATCTGGGTTGATGATCCATTTCAAGCATTGGTGACCAAAAATAATCACTAGGATGATGTGATAGATACTCTCATTTCATACTTTTTTTAAATTATGCAGGTTTGAATTCAACCTAAATGAAATCTGTATCAGGCATGGGTAGAAAAAAATTCACCCACTTCTGGAATTTGACAATATGAGATTTACCCTGTTTGATGGGATAGGTGATACATTGTATAATAAAGCCCTCTTTTACTCATGGTGTGGCCTAATATTGGGTAATATAGAAAATTATAATGAAAATAATCTTGTATGTTTATTACAGACTTTAGAAAAACCCAAATCCATTTGTTATATCTAGTTTCCCCCATGATATATTACCGGTTATGAGGATATTTGTAGATAGATCCACTACCCGTTTAGATGCACTTTGTAAAATACCAATATCATAGGAATATATTGGTGTAATTAGAGGTATGATGAGAGAGTTGGTAACTTCATCATCTGATGGAAGGGGCTCATAGACTCTCTAGATATGAATCTCTCTTAGGAGAAACTAATAAAAATGACTATGGAGAATGCGAAAGATGAGTTTGTTCTTACCCTCATCTAGTAGAATTATACAATAGGATTTCAAGAGTTCACTAAAAAATTCTAGTGTCTAGTGGATTCCTTGTAGTTTACCAAGAAAAAATCACACAAATATCCCCTTCCAGGTCCTATGATAAGGCTTGTTAAAGTAGAAATGGTTGATTCCATGTATATAGAGGTTCTTGAGCCAGTTCACCTACATGCCCCCTTATCTGATGAGCCCATCAAGTGAAACATCTCCAAGAAGATCCTCTCCCCGAACATCCCCACTGATATAACATTGACTTGGGATCCTATCAGGTCTAGGAACTGAAGGTTACTTTGTATTATACAAATAACAAGACCTACTCCTTCAAGGAAGAATAGTTCCTAGGGTAATTTATCTATTCCCCAGAAAATGGATTCTAAAGCTACCAAAATGAAAGATACCCCAAGAGGATGAACTCAATGATTTCTCTAATAACTTATTGTACCACAAATCCCTTGTACATACCATCAATGAATTCTTTTTCTTCAATGATTATCTCTGGGAGTCGGTGGACCATGGCCTAGTCAAATTGGGTGAAGCACCAGTATAGGTAGCAAATGTATCATTTAACTACAATAGTAATAGTGAATATTATGATGATTGGAAACTAGACCATGGTTATGGAATGCATAAATATAACGACTATTTGGATTGAAATATAGTCTCTTGCACTCACATCATTATTAATGATCACTTTAGAAAACCATCGCCTCTTATAATTACCACATCTCCTCTATCCTCTGAAACTATGCATGCATCATAGTCTTCCATGTTTTGAAAGAAAAGGAATTGGTGGCACAAGATGAATTAGAGTCCCTCTTAGTGCCAAAACCATTCCACAACCATGGAAAATTTAGGAATCCTAAATTTCTTGATGCATCAAGTGTTCATATGTCCCTATAATATTCTATCGAAAAGGAGTAATAGTACACCTTGGTGAACACTATCAAATTCGTATATATCTATATGATACTCAGCGATGAGGATAATAATGAGAACCCCTCAGGTACACCTATTAAATGTTGTTTAATGAGGGTTAGGGGATGTGATGATAGGAAGAATTCTTAGGCTTGTGTTTCAAACTATAAAATACATGCCACTGATACTATATAGAAAGCCTTGCATAGGGATTAGCAAGCACATCCCTCCAAAGCCACTCAATTTTTTATGCCTCCAAAACTAACTGTATTGGTTGACTATTTGAATCATCCATATCCATCCAGAGCCCAACCTCAACCATATGGTTCCCAGCCACTAGGTATTAAGATCTTACCATCTAACCAACATAAGTGTATATAACAAACTAGACGAGCCCCAATGCCTCATCCAAGGGAACCTTCTATGATCCCTATAAAAAGAGGGGCCCTATTTAGGAAATAATGTGCACCTTACATAGAAATAATATATGATGGAAAACATGGTTATCATATTAGTTAGTCACTCAATCCTCAATGAATTTTTCCTATCAAAGAAGATGCATGAGGCCCTTAACAAGGCCTTAAAGAGACACTTAAGTATGAGACTGAGGTAGAAATCCTCAAGGATTATTATGTAGAATAATCTGAATGAGAAACATTTTGGGGAATAATTTAATTTCCTGAGAAAGATGAGGGTACTACCATTCATGGGAATATACACTCACTATACATCATAGGCTATTTTAATGGTATGTAAACATTCTGCTAACTAGTGGATACTCACTTCGATTTCAATATCATATCAACCCAAACACTCCAAAAAATAGGGCTTAAAGAAGTGGATATGACTCCCTCCAACCAAATTATTCAATGGTATAATAAGAGCGAGTGGAATCTTTACATCATTATTTGATTATAAAACCAATTTAGTGGTCTAGTAGAAATAATGGAATTTATGGTGATCTCATAGGATACATCTTATAATTACCTATTGGGATGGCCCTGGATCAATCAATATGAAGTGGTCCCCTCTTCGTACCACCAATGCCTCAAATACTCCCATGACAATCAAATAGTGGTACTCTAGGATGATTTGTATCCCTTAAAATCCTATTAATCCTACTATCTAGATGCAAGGTCCTCTAAAAAGGAGGCAGAAGATATCCAACCCCATGAGATTTAGTGTATTAACTCTCCCCAGGATCTAACATCCACTATAAAAGATCCTTAGGATGACTTTAAAGATATATTTTTCCTCCCAATCTATTAGTTATAACCCACCACACCAGGCCTAGGAAGCTATTTTCTATTCCCCCAAAATAAGTAATTCTCACATATTACCTCATACTCCTACACTAGGTAGGCCTGTAAAATATCATAAACCCTAAACCTGTAAATTATTATGAATTTTTTCCCATGGATACTGATCTATGACATTCCGTATGTTTCACAACATGGGGCTGACTTAGTGAAATTAAACCCATCATCATTTCATTGATGTTAGGAGTAGACCTTGTGCTAAGAATCTATGTGATATTGGATCATCATACATTTTCAATGAAGTACCCTCAGTGTGAGAGTTGTAATTTAAATACTCTTCAACTTTCATATCAGGTACCAATTTTATCCCTAGATCCATAGTTTTTGGAAAGTTTCTTACTCCCTCTAACAGTCATATCTCAGATGATGAAAAGGTCCTAGATTACTCTCTCCTACCTTTGAAGTGGTTGTATCCACCACTAATGAAAATATGAATAAAGTAAACCTTGGAACTAGGTAACACCTGAAGCCGACACTAATTAGTGAAGTAATGTCACCCAAGGAAAAAAACTATTATATAGACTTCTTGCAACAGCATTGTAATGTGTTCTCCTAGTGATAAAATGAGATGTTAGTCCATGATCTAAAGATTTATATCCACCACCTTTTCCTCTCAATGTTTCACTTTAGGTTCAAGTATCCTCCCAGAAAGATGCAACCTTCTCATGGTTATATCTTCAAGACCAAATATTACAAGCTCAATAAGTCCAACTTCATTAGAGAGGTCCATTATCCCAAATATCTAACAACACTATCTCAATCAGAAAGAAGAATGAGAATATTAAAGTCTTCATTGACTTCAGAGACCTCAACCACCATTTTCTAAAGGATGACTTTCCTCTTCGAATGATATAGCTATTGATCGATGCTACGGGTGGTTTTTTAGGAACTCTCCTTCATGGATGAATATTTCAAGTATAATCATATCTAAATGACTTTGAGGAAGAGGAATAGACCACATTTAGGGAACCCCATGACATTTTTTCTATGATGTGATGCCTTTTGGTTTTAACAATGTTGGATCTACCTACCACTGATAAATGGAGCATATCTTCAAGATGCTCCTCGAGAGGTCGGTAGAGTGTTACATTGATGATTTCTTGGTTAAGTAATGTAAAGTCTATGTCTATATCAAAGACATTGAGAAGTTTTTCGACTTAATATGCTTCAAACGCATGAAGATAAACCAATTGATGCTTTCATTTGAGATTACCCTAAAAACATTTATCATCTTCATCATCATATATGGAGGCATCGATATCAATCCAAATGAAATCATGTATATCAATGAAATGACTTCTATATGAAACCTTTGAAGTTGTGATGAAACCAAGACCAATTATCTTATATTCATTGATTTATTTAAAATATTTCAAGAAATTTTAATCAATTTTCAAGGCTCATAAAGAATGGAATTTCCGACTATTGAGTTGAGGACTGCCATACTACTTTCAAGGAAATAAAGAAATGTATGTTATGACATATGGTCCTAATTCTACATATTCTATGAAATCTTTTGGACCATTATATGACAGCCATGTAATGGCCTCTTGGAACCCTTATATCCCATAAGAATAATGAGGGTAGAGAAAATATTCTATATTATCTCAACCGTATGTTCCTCTACAAGGATCCCAAATACTCACCAATTGAGAATATTTGTTTTACATAGGTATTTACTATAAAGAAGTTATGACATTACTTGTATCACCACTAGATATATCTATTGTGTCATATTGAACCACTAAAATGTATTATCATCCATCCCATTATGATAGAGTGATTGGTGTGTTGGGCTGAAATCCTCCAATAGTTCGACATTAGGTTTGTCCCATACAAATCTATCAAGGTCGACACTCTAGTAGATTTCTTGGTTACACATCACACTCCTAAAAAACTTCCCCTGGATTTTGATTTCATAAATGAAACCATTATCTTCATAAATTGGTAAACTCCATGTTGGAATATGAATTTTGATGGTTCCTATTGATGTCCACTCAATAGAAGGCTCAACGACCCCAAGCATAATAGGGTAGGCCTAGGGTCATCTTCATCACCCTTTCACATGCCATCTTTTCATACCCATTCCTATTCTCAGAAGTTTGTACCAAAAAATATATAGAGTATTAGGTTATTATCACTAGTCTCAAGTCATCCCTTTATATTAATTTCCCCTCCTTTTATGTGAAGGGATACTCTGTGTTGTTCATAAAGTAGATCAATGGTGACTACATCATGAGAAAGGAAATGGTTTTTCCTTTGCTGGAATGGACTCTTCAGCTAATAGCCCCATTCCCTTACCATACTAAGTTGAATCATGTTCCTTAGTCATAGAATGAATGAAGGCATTCTTTGGTAAGATTTTATGCATCCCTTATGGATCGTAACTAGAATGACATAATCATTCATATTCTATACTGAAGAGTAATATCCCCAACGAATTATAAAGGTGATGACTAACAAGTAAATCAAATAGATTATACTAATTTTATACCAAAACCCTAAAATTACCTTATGGTTGGAGAAAATTCTAATTGGATGACTCCCTTTATTTGTTATCTCAATCATGTAATTATCCTATATGGTCGAGCTGAGTGTGAATGAATCCAATGGCTCGGGTGACAGGGGCCCGAAGAAGCTAGCACATACCTTGATCCTACAGGCCGACTGTTGGTGTATCTGGAAGGCTAGGAATAACTAGAGAAACGATGGGGTCCAATAATATGGTAATTCCATCATAATCCACATGAATTCCATTCTTCTTGACCTGAGATGTCTCTCATATAAGTGGTGAGAAGCTCCTTCGCTCTGCTGGATGCATGTGAGGCAGCAAGGTGCCCAGGCAGCGGACACCACTACAACAGGCCACTGGGTCCGATGGAACCCACCAACTAGGGGTCTCAAGATAAACATTTTGGGTCTTGTAGTATGGGTTATTTTGAGGGGGTGGGGATATCCGGGACTCTCACGGCTCGGTCTGGCTGGCCTTCTCCTCTCGCCTTGGACAAGGTTCTTCTCTTCAGACCGAAGCCAAGGCTCGGATGTTGGGTCTCTCTCTCTGCCACCAGGAAGGTATTGACATTTCATAGACTGAAATAGACTCAAAAGTTATTCATTATTCCCTTAATAGTCTTTGTCCCACTCCTTGGTCTATCACCTATATCATCATAAAATGTAGAGGTATGATCACCAACACTATCAAAGTGATGCACTCCTAGAGGGAAGGAAATCAGGTTGTGGACTATCTTACGTCTTTGGAGGTCATCATTCCAGACCTGATTTGTCTTCATAATATCCATACTCTCAAAACTGCAGGGGTGAAATTCATCAGGGGTGATTCCCTCGGCCTACATTATTTCAGACCTCCATAGGCCCTCTTTTGAGAGGTTGTGGGATTGAGGGTTTAGTTTGTACTCCTTCTATCCTTAATAAAAATTGACATGATGATGAGTGTGAATGAATCCTCCAATGTGTAGTACAGTTCACCCTCTAGAGTGGCCCTAACCTTGAGCATTATATTTATTAATGTGGATTTGATGGAATTTTCCTCTACTAAATATAAGGGAGATAGATACATCAGTTCATGCAAGAGGTCCATTCCAGGTCTTGTAGATCTCATCAATAAGGGTTGAATCTCTCCCATCAAATAAACATTTGGGGTTACTTTTGGCCTGTTAAGATTCATGACTGCAATGAATTCACCAAGATGTGTCACACATGTCAAATACATGAAATTGTTTTGCACCAAATACCAAATATTATCTGCATAACAAAATATTCCTAATTATTTATAGTTTGGGGACTCAACATCATAGGTCTATACCCACCAGAAATAGCTCAATGGTGCAGATTATTTTTTACCACACTAGACTTATTTTAAAATTGGTAAGAACTTATTACTCTCATATACATCAAAACATAGTTCTTGATTGAGTTTGTGATCTCTTGAATCATCCATAAATTTGTGATTCCTCAAAATATTCTCATAGAAAATGGAACCCACATCAAAGCTACCCATATGAAGAAATTGTATGCCAAGTATAACATCTGGTCTAATAACACCTCCCACTATCATGCATAGGAAAATGGAATGATTGAGGAATTCAATAAGAATCTCTCTAAATTCCTAAAGAATATTATGGGATAGAATAAAAAATAATGTCCCAATAAACTCTAAAATGCTCTATGGTCCTATCAAATGATAACTAAATGTTCCACATAGGAAACCCAATACTCTATTGAGTATTTAAAATAGACAATTTTACCTATAGAGGTCCAGTTTTCATCACTCTGATTAGCCCTTTATGACTAGTAGATGTGAGAAAAATATTATAAGTTTGTTTAGTTGAGTTATATGACCTCAAGGAAAATGGAATAAAAGTGATACATAACTTGGAGAGGCACCAGAACTGGGTGCCAGAAGAATTCAATAAGAAGGTTCACCCAAGCATTCAATAAGAAGGTTCACCTCTGATAATTCCTTCAATGTGACATGGTACTATCTCTGAAGGTGAAAATGATACCTGGTAAGCAACTTCAAAATGTAAGACCCAAGTTGGAAGGACCATACATCATCCACAAGTTCTAATCCAATGGTTTATACTCTTTAATCAACACAAACAGGGAGCACATTACACCTCCCATTAATGAAAGGTTCCTCAAGAAGTACTATGCATGAACCCCATGGTCCAAGATCTAAAAATAAAACTAGAAACATCTCCCACGGCTTGAGTTCTTTAAATGTAAAATAATAGCATCCATAGTCCAAGTTGTATAACTTTAAAATAAAAATTACATTATCCTCAACACATGAAATAAAATTTTAACATTACCCTATGTAACAAAAATAGTTTCCTCATATGAAAAAAATATATATTATCAAAAAAATAATCAACTCATTATGTTAATTTGCATCACTGACCTGTGTAAAAAAAATAGGTTTACTCATATGAAAAATATGAGATGAAAAAAATAGCATCCTTGGTACATGATGTTAAATTTTCACCTTAACATGTTCAAAGAGAATAAGATGCCTCATATGAAAAATATGAGACAACCAAAAAATAATATCCTCATCAAATAATGTTAAATTATAGAATTTCCCTATGTAACAAGCATAGGATGCCTCATATAAAAAATATTAGATGACCAAAAAACAACACCCACAACATATGATGTTAAACTATAGCCTTAACATATGTAACAAGCATAGTATTCCTCATATAAAAAATATTAGATGACCAAAAAATATCCTCATCACATTATTTTAAACTACATACATTCCCTTTATAATGAATATATGATTCCCCATATGATAACTATGATATGATTCACCACCCTCGCTCAAGAGAAATCCACCCTTCTGGAATTTTTCATTTATCAATCCACATTCCATAACTATATATGGATTGATTCTCATTCCCATGGGATATATAGTGATGTTTAGATCTAATATCCTCGATCCAATCCCATCACCAACTCATTTCATGGTATTCACCCTCAGGTTCAGGCTCAATAATTTCTTACCAATGTGTTCATCCAGTGCATTTGGGTATAGGGTTGAGTGGCCCCCTGAGCCATTTTCCATGGAACATCCTCCACTTCAACTTCCACACATAGTTATTCCTTAGATCTATATCCTCATCATCCCATTAATTTGAATAGGCCCTCCCAATGAAGATAGTTCTTGGCCAAACTAGCTCAACTACCATCCTGGGAACACATCCTGAAAAACTATTAGTGACATTTGATGACCCTCATGTTTTGAACATGTTCAAAATCCAACCCACATTTTGAAGTCCCATCCTTGAATATAATGGTTTTATATCATGTGTTTGTAACATGGTCTACGGTTCTCCATACACGTCAACCCATTATTAGATCTAGATTTTGTAATTCATGATTTACCTCCTTTTCTACCTTCATTTACTCTAGTGGTAACATTATCACATTTTTTTCATCCTCCCATATGATCATGTATGTGAATAAGTACCTATGAACCATTTGGATTTCCCCAATTTAGTTCTTTTCCCATGATTATGATCACCATTATGACAATGGAAACTCATGTTTCTCCTTTTTTCTCATATCAGTCATGACTCACATGGCGCTATGATTTGGGAAGGAATTTACCTAAGTGATGTTGGGATGTGTGTACATCCCTTAGGTAGAATGACACAACTCTTGGTTTGAGATTTATGACCTAAAACTAGAATTAATCTTGTTCCAAGAATCACGACCTTAAATTGTGTGCAAATTGTCTTTGAGATGTCTCATGTGACAGAGGGCCCCCAATTGTCCCTTTATTTGAATAGGGTTTATACTCTTTTTTACCACACCAACATTCTTGTGACACACTTATCTAATATTGGTCTAATAATTATAACCATAAAATCTTTTCAAATCTTAGTCTAAACTCTATGATTGTATACTAAGAGATAGTGGTCTAAGATCAATGATAATAAAATAGCATGATCCATAGTCTAAGATGTATGACATTAAACTACAAAGCCTAAAGTCCATAAACATGACCTTAAACTATATCCTTAACCAATTTGACAATCATAATATTCCTCATATGAAAAATTATATATGGAAAAAAAAATTCCTTGGAACATGATGTTAAACAATATCCTTACCCTATGTAATGAGTATAGGATGCCTCATATGATAAATATGGGATGAAAAACCCCAAATTCCTCAGAAAAAAACATTAAACTCCAGATATACCCTATGTGAAGAACATAGGATTCCTCATATGATAATGTGAGAAAAACTAAAACTAACATCCCCATCGCATGATGCGACACTAAGAGTTACTCTAGAACCTCATAATATATGATGCCACCCCTCTAGTATTGGTCTCCCACCACATCATGTAACTATTTCTATGTGTTACTTAATTCCATATCTCATTGGATATGTAGTGATGCTAGGAACTTTTGTCTTAAATATCCGCTAAAAATTTCCCATAATTTGAGTTTATCTTCATTAATAGTTAGCCTCCCTATTCTAATGCCAATAACTAACCTTAGGAGAACTTGGTATGGTTCAGGGCCTCCTATAACCTTGATTCACAAAGGGTTTCAAACCCCTCATACCATCCAAACATCCATGGAGTATCCCAATATGTTCTAAGAATTATGACATTAAACTATTTGAAACTTATTAATTTGATTGCTATAACCATAAACTACCCAAGTCTAGAGGCACAAATGACTTTCATATTCGAAACCCATAGGGGAAATATAAGTAAGATTGAAACTTCTACCTACCAATTCACCTTTATGATTTGGGAAAAAGTGAGGGAATGAATGAAAATAGTATAAATCCTATGAGTCTAATTTTTGGTCCTAAAAACTAGGATATGCTTGTTAGGCCTCATAGGTTCAAGAAAATTTTAGATCCAAATAATAGCACACTTGGCTTCACAAGATCCTCTATGAGGTGTCTCCCATTGTTTTTTATTCTGGTGCATCCCACTACCCTAACGAGGAGGAATTTATTCATGTCATCTCACACTTCCTAATCATAAGAATTTAAACTATGCTAAAAAAATCCTAATCACATGACGCCATACTATATTATACATCACCCACACCATAGGACACTAAAATATTTGTTCAACATAATTTCTTCATGATGTTACATTGGGAACCCTCCATCCACATTCTATGATGTAAAACTTCAAAATATATTAGGCCCCTATCTATGACCCCCCCTTTTCCCCCTTTTGATTCAGTCACCTACCATACCATTTGATTTCCTCGAAAGTCACTTGACATTTAGGATAGGTCTCTCCATGGATGATGATTCTATCCTTCTTCTAGAATAATATTCTCACTTTATGTGCTCATAAACACAGTTTCATAATCCCAAGAGTATTTAACTTGATTTTAACATTCCCTCAGTTTATCCCCATGATTTCCCACTTCCTATATTTTTATTCTCGTAACCTTTGATGTCTACATAATCCCCCTTAACAGAAATGGTACCTTTCCACACTACATCACTTACCATCCTAGAAACATGCTTGGAAAGACTATTGATTACATATTAATAAGTATCATTTTTGGAACATGGTCAATGACTAACCCTCATTTTTTCCCCTTCCTTGATGGAATGATCATGGAATCTATGTTTTGAAAAAAATTAGTGGTCATCCATTATTGTCCTATCCCCCCCTTTTTCTCTATATCTTAGATGTCCCAATTTATTCTCTTTATCACTCCCCTTTGTTTGGGTATAATTAAACATCCCAAGTGTAACCCCATTTTTTCACTATTTCACATTGAGAAATACAGTAGGATATGGAAAGAGTTCCACTCTCCAGCCAATGATTTACTAGAAAGAATACTTTCAATGGTAAATAAATGATTCAGAACCCAAGTGTTCGACCCATTTCTAACACTTTCATATAAATGAGAAATCTCATTTTTGTCAATTGTTTACCACACTGATCATGAATCATGTGGGATTATAGTTTTATCATTGTATATCTAGTTAATATTATCATGATGTAGAAAAAAACACATTTAATAATATGGGGAATTTAAGTTAAACAACTTAAAATGTTTGGGGGATATTCCGCATCTCAGATCCACTCCTTTATTTCAAACTAATCTAAACATACGTAAGGATCAACCATAGAAATTGAGCATATTAGCTTGATCAACCTTTTACGAGTTGCCTCCAGTAAATGTTGTCACCTCTTAAGCTCTACCGCTTTCTCATTAGCCACTGATCAAACATTATCGGTACGAATTCATTCCCAGTCCTTCTCATCTTGGCACTCATCCACTAGATATTCTGCATATATAGTTCTAGCATCATACACCACTAACTGAGCCCTAAATTGGCTGATGATCTCTACTCGAGCATTGAGGAAGGCTTCATACTCTTGAGCTTGTTATTTCAACCGAGAGAGCACATCCTTAACTTCCTGGAGAACCTGGGTGCCCTTGGATTTCGTTTTGTACCACAAAACATAAAGCTCATGATAACTCATCATTCAATAATTCAATGATAAATCCTAATATAGATCATGGAGGACACTAGAGTCCACTCCTCCAATCCTAATGAAAATTAGAAAATGCTGGAGATATCCCATGTGGTTTGGAAGATTGGTCGGTGGAGTGTGAGTGATGAAATTATGCACACTCATACATGACCTATATTGAGAAACCCATCTATCCTTGGAAACATCAATGCTCAAATCATCAAATTCATTAGGTGTAAGAATATCACACTCAAGTAATACCACTAACACATTAGTGTAAGGATCATCTATAGGCATTTCCTTGGGTGCGATATTCCTTTAGTCTTGGGGAAAGAATATTACTCATATCTTTCAACCACAAAAATGGCCCCTATAACCTTTTATAGAACTTATGTGGTAGAAAAGTCCATCATAGACTTCTCAACCACACCTGGTGGTTGTGGAATTTTGGCCACCTCCATTGAGACATTTTCTCTAGTAGCTACCTCCTGTGACACCTCTGCAGTAGTCTCATCCACCACAGCTTCCTCACATACCTCCATCAAGGGAACAACCTCAGACATATCTATTTTGATAGTATCATCATCCATAATTACCTCTCCTATAGTATTTTCTGACTCAACCATCACCACCGGTGGTTGGGTCCCCAAAATAGTTTTCACTATTATGAAGACATAGGGTTTCCAGGACTCACCTTGTGAATGGTAAAAACATAAGATAAAAATAAGAAATAGGGAAAGATTACAGGTGTTTTGCAAACCATCCAACATCTCGGTGAGGCTCACCATAAGACCCCCCACCCACCCACCCATAGGTGCCACCTCAACAGTAGATGTTTTTCCACTTATGACTACAACTTTGGGGTGATTCCATGTGACATCCCCTTCAAGGGTTGGGGATTTTCCATCCTCCAATTTTGGTTTATCATAGACCTACACTTCCCTAGTGTTCTTTTACTCTTGTGAAAGTTGAAAAAAGGAGTTATATAGAAATCATGGAGTATTGGTAATGTCAAAGAACACAAAACCATAAAATTTACCTAACTAATAACAGGATATCTTTCCCTGAGGTATCCTAGGTATAAATCACTCCCCAAATATTCCTTCTCTTCCAATTCCCCTCTCCCCCCCATATAGACTAGTGTCAAGTTTACCATATAAATATCTAAAGGAGGAGGCATGCCCAACAGCACATTCACTTGGCTGGTTAGGGGATGCATGATGTTGTGAGAGTGGACCAGGTCTTACAACTCTATAATATATTGTGTCACCTCATCTCGAGGATCATGGAATCCTTCCCTCACATGGCTTAACCCATACCCTTGTCCTTAATATCTATCCATATCCCATGGATAGAGGTGAGTTGTTTATGGATTCCCCATCTCACCCATGCATCAGAGAAAATAGAGCCAGTAGGAATATCTGGGAGGCACAGCCGCTTCCCCGGACCTTAGTCTTGCAAAATCAGAACCACTCCAGAGGGTCCAACTTTCTCCCAAGGATGTTTTTCAAGGATTTTTATGTCAGTTTCCGCTCTTCCTATTGGACCTAAAGGAGATATGGTTGGCACAATCCTCACTTCCAGCCTAACCCTACCTCCTTGGTGTTCTCTACCTACTACAGCATTCCCCTAACCCCATGGTTGTAAGAAACTTATGTTTCATCCACCCAATTGGTTTCTCAGCTCAACATATCCTAAAGATAAATTTCTTCCATGATATTCACATATTCATGAAAAATATCATACGTGGAATTGATTGGTAGCAGCTCATTTCTTCCTCTACCATCCTCCTAGGAGAGCATTTTCCATATCTTTTGGAGAATTGAGGGATGATGTTTGGCATGTACCCATACGTACAACATCATGGTATGTTTTTAATGGCACAATAACTTCTTGAGGAACCAATATGGAGTGTATGGTTCAATATTTCCTTAAAATCTTTCCTCCCCACCATTACGGCACCTCAAAATGTTGGGAGTTATAATGGTTGCTCCACCAATCACCACCATCGGTTACAACAGAAAAATTGATTATTTTCAATCAAAAATTTCTGATGATACCCCATTGAAAATAGCTATTTGCGATGAGGTTCCATCACAAATACCTCGTCATTGAAAACGGTGTCAAAAAAGGAATTTTTTGGTGCGACACAAGAAAAACTATCTTTTATGATGGTCCACCTTCTAGTGACAAATATTTTTTAACTGGATAATTTAAATTGGAATTTGTGACAAGTGAATCATTATAAAGAATTATTTTCAATGGGACTAAATCCCATTGTAAATAAATTTAATAAATAAAAAATTAAAATTTAAAATAATATTAAAAAAATAATAATAAATAAAACTATAAAAATATAAAATAATAACAATATTACACAAAATATTTACATTCAAATGTTAATATAATAAATGTGTACACCCCTATGGAGGGGGTGGGGGAGGGTCATCCAGAAGGGGAGGGGAAGGGAACTCCACCCCAATACCCTAAGTTATTCATCACATGTACTTCATTATCTGATCATGTTTCTACTAGTGCTATCATCAAATCTCCACCTACTACTTCTCGTTTGGTTAATGGAGATTTTTCTGCTCCCTACACATGGAATCTACAACCTCACTCTTTGCTCACAGCTACTCCTCATACTATGAGGCTAATTATGATGACTCTCCACATTCTCCCCTAAATCTATACACCAACCATGAATTAGTACCATAATAAAAATAAGATGTCAATCGATAACTAATACAAACTACTTAGTCATTCTCAAAAACATATTGCGTCTCATGTAACCACACTGCATTATCAAGTCCTGGTGCGTTGGTGGACTGAATCTCATTATAATGATTAATATCATCCTGTGTGTGAGAAATCATGTCCTAAAATGACTCTTTCAATTTTAATTTGAAATTAAAATATTGAAAATATTATTTTTTGGAAAATTTAAACTGAAAAAAAATATAGTGAACACAGTCTGATGCTCGTGACCACCCACAATCCCTCCAATGAAATGATTACTATACATAATCTTATAAATGTCAAACAGTATAATATTCGGATGTTCGACTGCCTCTAGGAGTATAAAATAAAAATATTACATTTAAATTCATATAATTATTAAAAAAATCACTTACTATATTTCATTGATGCGTACTGAATATATGACTATCAGAAGGATGTGTCACCTCCTATTTCCTCCAATTCTACTGATCTAATGATACCCTCCTATAAAAACTATCTTTTATCCAGTATGAACATAATCTATCTCAAACATGAGATAAGATGTAATTAAGTCAATGGATGAAACAAGACTGATCAGAATCCTTGAATCCCTATTTCATTATGGCTATCCACCTCAGATTGGGAAAAATCTAACGACAACAATCTTGCATAAATACCTCATAGGCCTCTCAGATAGATGCCTGCATGTTACCATCGAAGGGATACCATAAACCTATAAATAATTAATAATATATTTTTAATAATTATGTGAGTTTAAAAATAACTATTATTTATTTACATATCATCTATTGATCAAACATGCAGTGTCGAACATCAATGGGAATATGATCCCATGTCACCCATGCTCCAGAAAAATATTTCAGAAATATATCACTTCCTTGTCCAATAGTTATATTCATAAAGCTATGAAAAAATAGGGAAATTAATCAAAAAATTAGTACATAAATAAATTAATGAAGAGTAATGAAAACTGACTAAAATACACAACTGAACATACCTTTGTGTGCATGGATCGAATTCAAGATGTCGAAATCACTCAGATTTAGGGTCTAGAATCATCAGTCCCGCAACTCCCCGACCCCTATGAGCCAACAATGAATCACTAGGAACCTAAGGGATAGATGATAAAGAAAAAATCTCATCACCAGGTATTACATACTCCCTGAGGCTACAGAATATATCATTTTAAGTCTCTTAATTTTTTTGAAACACAAAAATAATGTTGTTAGTAAATAATTTAAAATGATAATTATATATATATATATTGATGATAACTAACAAGTAATTGTGTTACTCTTCATCTCTACCCTCATCTCCGTATACGATAGTGTCAATATCTTCATCTTTCTCCTTAGTATCATCAATTTCCATACTAGTTTCTACTTCATCATCCCATTTTCATTAAAATTCAATTGTTACATCACCAACATCATCACCACCATCAACCCGTAATTGTGGGGTTCATCATTGATATTCATTTCCCTTTCTTGAAAAGATGTATTTTCAGTATTATTTTGAAATTTTCCAATTCCATACACTTCAACATAACCACATTAACTTTTCATAGAATGTTTTTATTATGACTTAATTTTTATATTTCTCCAATAATCAATTAACTATCTTGAAGCAACATAATAATTGGAATAATATATTTTTTGTACTTGATAAACCAATAAAAATGGTTCATTTACTACATGAATGATTTTATATTTAATATCATTGATTTCATAGAATATATGAATATTAAAGCCTCTATAAGTATCAAGCCAATGAAATTTAAACATCGTTACATAATTATATCCTAGATAACATAGCTCAAATATTTCATCCAGTACACAATAAAAGTCAAATTCACTTTATTTATGATGATACCCTCTTAATAAAACGCCACAATTTATTATTTTTTATTCACTATGTGCACTTTTATAAAATAGAAATCCATTTACCATATATTCATTATAATATTTAACAATTTTGGATGGTCATTTACATAATACACACAAATGATTATCAATATTATCCGCATGTTGTGATACCTAAAAAATTGAAAAATAACTAACAATATAAAAAATAATAAATTGATTTCATATGTTGAACCATAAACAATTTACTTTACTAGTATTTGAAACTAAAAGTAAGAATTATATTGTTGGCGTTATTTAAGAGAAGCAACTGTAATTTGGGGAAATTATTTCTTTATATGATCATCATATAATCAAAAAATAAAATAATATTAATTTTTTAAAAAAAATAAATACTATATTGTATAGAAATCACTACAAAAATCATTTCATTTATTCATAGGTGATCAAAACATATGTATGATCCCAGTAGTGTTCATCATTTGAAATCCACCATTAATTAAATCCACCAAAACCCAGTGGAGATTGATTAAAAAATGGTAATTGAATTTTAAGCGCATCATCAATATTACCCTAATTATGACCCATTTGATTATATTTTAAAGGATATTCTTGTTTGAAATAATGGGACTATAAATAAGATTCCACCTATAATTAAGGTTCTTCAATTGAAACTTCAACTGATTCTTTGTTACATGCATTTTTTCTTCAATTTATGCATACATCTCTCATATAGATGCATCCATCAGAACTGTACTATCCCTCTACATTTTTCATAATGCGGTAAATGTAATATAAAATTTTCCATTTAATCAAGGAAATCCAGTGGAAAAAAATTCCATTCTACATAGAAATAAAAAAACATCTTATTGCAGTAATGTATGTGCATCATAGTCTGTTGTTTCCACATAGTTGTATCTAAAAAAATATTTCTTTTATTTCATCCCAAATCAAAGAATTAAAAAACCACTAAATCCAATTCATATAAGTGTTTTGAATGTAACATGACAATCATGACATTTTAATCTAGTAATATGACAGTTTCTGATACATCAATCCAAATTGGAAACATAACCATTTAGCTATCTCAAATTCACAATCCACTGATAAAATAACAAATGATTTTCTTTAGATACTATATAAGCTGATTTTGGCTCCACTAACTTATGTGATCTTTCATTCTCAAACAACTCAAGTATTGTTCACCAACAAATTTGACCAATATCTAATTGTGCCTTTACGTTATCATTGATTTTAACAGCTGTGTCCAAAACAACATAAAATATATTCTCAAAATAGTTATTCTCAATTTACATGACATCCAACATGTGATGGACCAACTAATCAGACCAATATAGAAGATCATAAAAAATAATATGCTTAATAAAATTGTGATCTTTCCCAAATCAATATATTTTTTATTGGTTTATAGTCATTCCAAAGGTAATGGGATGTAATAAAGAGACAATAAATTCAAAATAAATAATTGATACCATTTCTAAAGGTCCATCTCTTTCAATTATACCTTTTCTGAAATTATTTCTATTCCTTCAAAAGGGATGATCAATAGGAATAAATTTGTGATGAAAGTTGAAAAAAATGATTTTCTCCCACTGATGAGCATAAACTCTTTGTTATTACTCAGACATCACATACATAATTTTAGACTATGTGTACTCTATCCATATAACAATTCATATGCTGATAAGTCACTAATTTTACACATTAATGTTGCTTTCATTAGGAAATTATTATTTCACAACAACATCATTTGTACTAACACCATTACACCATAATAAATTTTACTCATCAATCAATAGTTTCAAACAAATATTGACATTATTTTTTTGATTCCTTAGAATTAATAAGGTTTAAAAAATATGGCTAATTCATCAAAATCCAATTAAGTAAGTTGTACGATGTTATAAATATGGAAGAAAAAAATATTTACTACCCCAAAAACCAAACGGATATAAATATTTCGTAGAAAGACCCAATCACATGATTTGGGATTCTGAAGTAAAATAACGATGTACCTGGTAAAAAATTTTCCATGAATCACCAAGACAAGGATTATATAATATTTTAAAAATTGAAATATTTGTTTTGTGCCATGACATCAATGAAATTGTATTTTGAGACATAAATAAATGTTTCAGTGTAGGTGTAAGTGCGAAATACCTCAACTATTAAATAGAAATCAATCTAGACCTTCCTAGTTGAGCCTCTTTGTACTCCAATTTTCCACATGTTGGACAACTAACTAACGACTCATTTTCACCATAATATTAGATGTAATCATTTGAACATGCATGAATATTTTTATAACCAAGACCTAAATTACAAACCATCCCCTTTCACTCATAAAAATTTAATTTCAACACATTTACTTTAGGTAACAATGCTTTAACCAAATAGAAAATCTAAACAAAATATCTATTTGACATTCCATTATCTGAATTAATAGCCATAAAATTTTCAACCACTTAAAATTTTCTTATCTTAAAATGAGGATATAAAGTATCCTCATCAAAATTCAGGAACTCATAAAATCAATATGGTTCTAACTCGATAGTGAAATCAATATCATCCTAAGTTTTAGTTTGTTGAAAATATTTTTCTAAAACATCATCACAATGTTTGAAACTATAATGGATCTGGAACCAAAATATCAATATTTTCTCTTGAACTATTTTCACCATGTTGATACTAAATAAAAAAATCATTTGAAAAACTAAAACATAATAGATGACCCCTAACAATGTCAAATCTGTTAAACCTCCTCAGATGAAATTTATTATACGGATCCTTAATTGTCCCCTCTAAAACAAATTCTTATTTTGATGGTACTAATGATAAAAAAAGCTTCAACACCCTCAATATATACCAGATTTATACCAGAACCATTTATATTCTCGTGAGGATTTACTCAATCAAGATCATGTAATAAATATTTCCGTCGACTTCCTTATTCCATATTTTTATATAAAATATAAAATAAAAAAACATGATTAATTCTATATAAGAATAATACAATCCAAAATAGAGTAGAAAATTAAAAAAAATTAATTTAGTTGTAAATATTACTAATTTCATCTATTTATCATATATTTCTACTAATTAATGACTATTTTTACAAATTATCATCAATTACTACAACTTATAGGTAATTTTTACTGATAACCAATATGTTTTAGTAATCACTACTAATTACCATAAATTAATACTATTTTCAATAAATTGTTGCTTATTATCACTAGTTTTCTGTAATTACTACTAATTTATTGTAATCACTGATAATTTTTTTGTAATTACCTCTGCCTTTTAGTAATTACAGCTAATTTTTAGTAATCATCACTAATTTTTACTAGGTAATGCTAATTATCACCATTTTTACTAAATAGAACTGATTATCACTAATTTTTACATTGTATCGCTAATTTTAGTAATTACTACTAATTTTAACTAATTACCACTCATTTTAACTAATTACTTCTTATTACTGTAAATCTTTACTAATTACAACTAATTATTACAAATTACCACTAATTATTACTAATTACTATTAATTATTACTAATTACCACTAATTGTTACTAATTAAAACTAATTACTACTCATTGATGCTAATTTTTATTAATTAATGCTAATTTTTACTAAGTGATGCTTATTTTTACCAAGTACTACTAATTACCACTAATTACTACTATTTTTTACTAAGTTCTACTAAATTTTACTAAGTAATGCTTCTTTTTTCTAAGTGCAACTTATTTTAATTACGTGACACTTATTTTTACTAGGTACCACTAATTACTGCTAATTTTTACCTAGTGATGATTATTTTTACGAAGTGATTCCTATTTTTAGTAACTACCACTAATTTTTTCTAATTATCACTAATTTTTACTATGTCTTACTAATTACCGCTAATTTTTACTAAATACCGCTAATTACTGCTAATTGCATATAATTTTTACTATGTACCACTAATTTTTTGTAATTTTATCTTTTTTTATTAATTGTGATTAATTTTTTTCTAATTTTTTATAATTTTTAGTAATTACTGCTAATTTTTAGTAATTACTGATATTTTTTACTAATTAATGCCAATTAACGCTAATTTTTACTAAGTACCGCTAATTACTTCTAGTGTTTAGTAATTAAATATAATCTTTAGTAATTACCATTATTTTTTAGTAATTACTACTAATTTTAAGTAATTACCAAAAAACAAATTCTAAGTATCACTAATTTTTACTATGTGTAGCTAATTACCACAAATTTTTACAATGTACCGCTAATTAACACTAATTTTAACTAAGTACCGCTATTTACTACTAATATCTGTAATTGGATATAATTTTTACTAATTACCACTATCTTTTAATAATTAACTCTAATTAATATTAATTTTTACTAATTAGTACAAATTACTATTAGTTACCATTAATTATAACTATTTACCGCTAATTTTTACTATTTATTGCTAATTTTTTGTAATTATTTCTAATTTATAATAATAAATGTAAATTTAAAATATTTTCCATCAATTTCTTATAATTATTTCTAATTCTCACTAATTAGTATTAATTATTATTAATTACCGCTAATTATTATTTATCATTAAGATCTATAAATTATTTTTAACTTCTATTAATTCCCTCTCATTTTCATTAATTTTTACTAATTTCTACTTGTTACTTCTAATATTTACTAATTATAATATTTTTATAGTAATTACCAATAATTTATAATAATTACAGTTAATTTATAATAATTTTCATTAATTACTGATAATTAAAACTATATAAAAATGATTAAAACTAATTACTACTAATTAAAACTAAATACTTCTAATTAAAAATAATTATTAATAATTAAAACTAAATACCCTTATTTAATAAAAGTATTATTACTTAAAACTAATTAATCAAAAATAAAACTATGTAATTCTATTTTAATCTAATTACTCATAATTAATAATTTTTATTACTAATGTAAAATAAATTAAATTAATTTCAAATTAAAAACATTAAATAAATACCTTAAAATAAAATCTTTTAGTAGATGTAAAACCAAAAAAAATTCCTAGTGAAATTCAAAAACGTTCAAAAGTTTTAGAGGGAGAATATGAGAGGAGAGGATGAGAGGGGAGTTCAGAGGAGAAGAAATAAAAAAATTGGGTGCGGGTATATAGAGGTTAGATAATCTGTAATGGAACTTTTTTTGATAGGTTTGGTTTCGCAAATAGTATTAGTTGTGACGGGTCCTATCGCAATTAGAACTCACGATTAATATTTGTATTGGTGGGAAAAAATATATTTTATGATGGGTCTCGTCATAAATAGTCTTCTGAAGATAGTTTATTTGTGAAGGGAGTTAATTCCAATTGATAATAACTATAATGATGAAAGATATTTTTGATGACAATTAATTCTCGTCACAAATATTTTAAGGACTATTTTCTATAGTATTTGTTTCCCATCTCAAATAGTCCTTACCGAGTGACTACTTGTGACTGACGATAGGCCCGTCACAAAATATATTTTTCCGTGTTGTGTGTGACCACCTTGTTGTCTGGGGGACAGATGAAAGATAAAATGGTATACCGACCCAATTCTCACCAGCACACCTAGATCTTTCTCAAGAGGCCAACTGATGGCAATTTTGAGAATTGGTGATCCTAAGTTTGTACCCAGGGGAGAAATTGTATTTGGATACCCCCCCCCCCCCACAATATGTGTGGCCACTTAAACATACAAGAAATGTATGGGAACAAACACATGAAAGGGGGTATTCCTCATGCTGATGTGGACCAACAACTTGTGTGGTTTCACTAGCACATGCACCGCCAGGTTTTTGAGCTACCCTATTTCCATCACCACCACTAAATTTAGTTTTCCTATCTACAACACCATTTGAGTATCCCAAAGTGAGAGCATCCACCCATAGATAATAACTAAAATGAATCCCACAAGTCTAACTACAAGGGTCTCAATCTTGACTATGTATCCCCACATGTAACATTCAATCACTTCCAAAATCCCACTAACATGTGCTCCTTGCATCAAATAGATTCTTTCGAACAATGGTGTCACCTCTTTGGCAGCCTATTTAGAGGCTTGTTCTAGAAGTAACCAAAACAACTATTGAAAGGGATGTTCTTCATCCCTAGATTGTATTTTTTACTCTCCTTATACTAAACACAACAGAACCCTTTTTATGACTAGCATCTTCTCCTAAACATCCCAAGCATCCTCTTTGTATAGGAATTCATCATACATAGCCCCTTGGATCAGGATCCTGGCAATCTGTTAGAGGTCCCAAAAACTGATTCCAACCTCCCCATGGTGTAGGTGGAATGTGTTGGTCCCCAGAAACCACCTACTCAATAACTAAGCCATGATGCTCAGGTGGTGGAAAATGTGGAACAACGAAGTCCATGGCACTTCATACAAACTCACCATCTTCATCTCCACCTCAAACTCATCATAGGAATGGCATATCCAGTATTCTATGTGCCACTCATCAAGGAAATTTCTACCTTATCATAAATACCATTCTTATATCCATACTTTAATATTATATACTAAACCCACATTAATAATAGTTTCATGTTATGGAGGAGATTCTTCTTTACACAATGCCTCCCTATTGATATTGTTTAGTGGGTTCCATGGTGAATGGGAAGTAATCGATGCATGGTCCTTCATCATGTGACCCATTAGATCTATACCACTAGTATTTCATAGGTGAGCTCATGACCTAGTATGCTGGTGTATCCCAATCAGCAATGGGGATGAACACATCATCCCTCAACCCAAATCAATATAACGATGGCCTCTTGGAGATGGGGTATTCCTGTTTCACATCCTTCAACAATTTGGTGAGTGATTCATAATCCAAATCACTCAGAAAACTCTCCATGGTCATAATGTTTCCATTCATCTCCCTTTTTCAATCAAAATCATTATTTGAAACTTCAGCAGCCATTTTTTTAGGACATATAATGTTTTCTAGAACTTGTTCGCGATGGTCGATTCTCAAAGGTTGAGTTCACAAAAGTTTTCAAGCTTCACATAAGTTTGTTCATGAAATTACCATTTGTAGAAGTGTGGAATTTATGTGACTAGTAAGGATAAAAATCATAGAATTATCATGAAGGAATTTAGTTTAAAAAAAATAGATAAAAGGACCTATATTTTTCAAAAATCTCATGGCCCCCCTTGGGAAATGTAACATCTCAAGTTTTTATGAATTTTTTCAAATAAATTAAAATCTTTTAATGGTTTGGATTTCACACTACACCAAGTGAAGATTGATTTATACACAATATTGTGCTACATGAAACATATAGTTTGTATTATAGTACACACAACACTAATTTTGTCTTGTGTAACACACCACAACGAGTTCCTTCGATAACTTCTGTAACACACAAGATTGAGTTTTACCAAACAACAATATACTATTTATTATGATAGTTATCACCTAGTAATTAGAATGGAGAAAATGAATATTATTAACTGAATTATGAATATATGGTTTACACATATTTATAAAATGATTTCTTTAGTGAATAATTAATTATAAATGAAGATAAAAACAAGTTTAAAATAAAGGTTTTGTTTTTGTGAAAAACTATTTTTATTCCCATAAAGGAGTTTTATCTAATAAAATTAAATTAAAGACTTTTAGTGAATGATTATAATCAAATTAATATTTCATATATTTTATGAAATTTTTTTAAATTCTTCCAATATTTTTTTAGGCAAAAAATAAGGAAAAATTTATTTTTTAAGAATAAAAAACATTATTTTTCTAAAAATAAGTTTTATCATCTTTTAATGGAAGAATTTTTTTTTAAACATAATTTTTACACTTTAAAAATTTTTATTTGACAAAATAAACATCTTTTTTTATACAAAATATCAAAATTATCTTAGGGAAATGTTTTTGTTATTTTCTGAATAGTTTCTTATTTTGATTAATAGTGATAGTACTAAATTTTAATTCAAAATAGTTTTCTCTTATAAATAATTTATAATGATGAATTATATTTTCAATTGGTTTTAAATTAAAAATATTTATATTATTTTATATACATTAATAAAATTTATTTCATTATAATCATTTTTATATTGAATTTTTATTTTCATGACCCATCCACCGGGGCCCGTGCTGTGACTACCCCAAAACCACCTTCCATAGACCAGGGGTTGGTGACTAGTACCAGAAAGGCATATCCCAAAAGGGATGGCATTGACTTTAAACCTATACACAAACAATCCCAACCACATCCCAACACACTGAATGGGGGAAACAAGTATACGACTAAAACAAAGCTGAGTGCAAGTACAAGTGAAAGTAAGTGGGCCAGAATACAAACCCAACAAGGAACTAAAAAGAAGAAAGTGAAAAATGGAAATTGTGATGGACATCTATGGAAAACCACACCTTCTCATGAGAGTAGGGAAGCAACTAGAATCCAAAGTAGTATGTCATGTCTTCTCGGTCTTATTGGGCTCCACCTAGTCCTAGTCCACCAAGTCCACCATCGTAGCATCTGTCAGTCCTATATCCTTAAAAACATCTATTAAAATTTCGATAATCTACACCATACACAACACGTTCTAGTGAATTCCGTGAAGGGTTGAGTATAACATTACTCAGTAGGGAAAATGAGACCCCCGAAGGCTTCTCAGTAATCCATAACAAAAAACACCACAAAATAAATTCCAAAGAGGTAATACCACCAAGTAAGACCTCAAAAACATAGTTGATGTTATTAATATTTTCATGACTTATTATATACTCCCTTTACTGATTTTATATTAAATTTGCATAATATGTGTTAAATATTAATGTTTTAATACTAAGTGTGATTTTTGAGCATTTTTAGAAGTATTCCAATTGAGTCAGTTTACTATTTTATTTATAACTATCACCCTACTGATCCAAAATGTGTGGTTCTTGTTTTTTTCTTTGATTCCTTATTAAATTTCCAACATATAATTAGAATTAATAATAGTCCAATTCTTCAATTTGATGGGTCATATGGACCAGAGCAGAAGGCTCACATAATTTATAAAGAAACTAGACCATCCATGAAGATTGAATTACTGGCTTCAATCCAGAAGTTAAAATTCATTACTTCTCCTCAAACTTTAGAATAAAAATTCATGGATTCATGGATAAAAATTTTAGGGCCCAAATCTAAAAACAAGGGACCCAAATGATGTTTTAAAGTCCATCCCACCATTCAGTCTATTAATTAAAATATGGACACTATTCATAACATAAATCATGATGTAATCATCAAATAAATCTGATATTTTTCTGTCTGAAAGAGTAGATATAGGGGGCCTACTTGGTTTAAGAAATAATGTTTATTTTAAGGCATATTCCTACTCAAACACCCATTCAAATTTTGGTATTTAAAAAGTTGGTATTTAAATGGACAGATTAAATTTTTTTAATCAAATCCTCATAAATTTGTCTCCTTAAGTCCAATGGATGCCAAATTTTCAGAGTATACAGAGGAGATAAATATAAACAACTTTTAAGAAGGAGGGATCTCAATATTAAGATTTATGAATGTCTAAATCATCGATCCAATTGGAGTGGTAGTTTTAGAATGCAAACAGTCCACCACCATGGGCTATAAATACATCCCCTTCTCTCCTTTCAAAAGAGTTGGAATTTTAGAAGATATAGGCACATATTGGCATGAAAAAATCCTTTAAAAGGGATATTTAGGACCTTAAATACTCAAGTTTTCACTTTATATACCCTTCCTCCTCTCTTTGTTTCCCTTTACTTTTGTGTTCTTCATTATTGTAATCTTGTAAGTCTTTTTTTGAAATTATGTTTTAATGAAAGTTTCTTCTTAAATATCTCTTATTCTCATCCACCTTATGTAGTTTAATATTTATGTTCTTAAAATAGTTTAAATATAGCTGAATCACCTTCCCTTATTTTTCTTTCTCATTCAATCTAATGTTCCTTTTTAAATATCACCATCGTTTGTGTGTGTGTTCGACACACCACTCTTTTCTTATCCCTTTATTTTTCTTATCTTATTAATTTATCATCATAATAATTATAGACATATTACTAATCATTTCAATGGCTGAGTAAATCTCTCATTTGGGTGAGTTATAATTTAATGATTTTAATTTATTGAGATAATTTTCTCGATGAATATTCTTCAAATTATCATTGTGTATGTTGGACTTAACCTGTCATGGATTAATGACTTTTTTTGTTTAACGTGTTGTTTCTATGGTTTATTGGAACCATAAATACACTACCATAAACAATATTTTATTGAGATTAGGACCCTAAGTTAGTTTAAGGCTTTTATTAAAGCCTTAATATTTATTAATTCTAATCAACGTTATCTTGTGAAGTGGGTGTTAATTTAAATGAAATATAAAGCAAAGATCAAGGATATCACAAGCTTAAATCCCTATAACTGAACTCACCCCAATATTTATCAAATTGTTAAATCAAACACCGATCATTAATCATTTCATTTAAGCTCTATAAACAAACCCCCCCAATCAAAATACAATCAACTAAAAACAATCGACTATTAAAAAGTATCATCACTAAGGATTTTACCCGAGTGCTGTTATACACATTAGCAGAGCACCGAAACCTTGACCAGTCAATAGGTGACAATTAACTGCACTTTCAAATGGAATTTTTTCTGAGGATGGTTCTTTATGTAGTCATTAGTTTCTAGTTATTGTAAAAAACCCAAAAAAACAAAATTTAAAAAAATTGAATAAAAAACACAAAGAAAAACCTGCCTTCTCATAAAAATCATAAATTGAAATAACACAAAGAAAAACTTTTCTTCCTCTTTCTTCCAACATCTCTCTGAATTCCCCATAGCCTCCTGAACAATCCCTCGGATTTCTTTGACCTTTAAATTCAACAAACTCTTCACCAAATTAGAAGCAACATCAGTGATTATCAAATAATTCAAGAACCAGTCCTTGTACAACCAGTTGAATTAGAAATGGCCAATCCTAGGGAAAAACACTAAAAGAACTTTCTTCCCCTAATATGAATTACCAACCTATTGGTATTCAATATCCAAAAATATAAGCTAACTTTTGAATCAAATCATTTTTGATTCATCTTCTCCCTCATTTCCATGGGCTAGCCGGTGATGATCCACATATCCACCTTAAAGAGTTCCAAGTGTTTTGCTCTACCATGAAGCCTCAAGGGGTTTCTGAGAAACAAATCAAACTTAGAGCATTCCCTTTCTCCCTTGCTAACACTGCTAAGTCATGGTTCTACTACCTTCCTCCTGGTTCCACAACCACAATGAAGGACATGAAGTGACTCTTCTTAGAGAAATTCTTTCATGCTTCTCATACTACTTCTATAGGAAAGTAAATAAGTGGTATTTGTTAGTTCCCAAGTGAATCACTCAATGAATTCTAGGAGAGGTTCAAAAAGCTTATTATAACTTTCCCAAACCACCAAATCCCTGACCAAATTTTGAATCAATACTTCTATTAGGGGTTATTGGATATGAACAGAACTATCATTGATGCTGCAAGTGGCGGTGCCCTTGTGGATAATAATCTCACAGATGCAATAGATCTCATAAGTAACATGGATGTGAACACACAACAATTCCATACTTGAGAGCATGATCAAATAAAACAAGTCCAAGACAATCAATCCAAAGATCCGAATAAGATAATTGAGTGGATGAGTGCACTTATAGGTCTTGTGTGAAAACTAGTTGTGGCTTCCAAAGCCCCAACCTCATATTCTCCACAATCAATCTTTCCTGGACCTATCAAAAATAGTGGAATCTGTAACTCTCCAGCTCATCCAATATATGCCTTCCCACAAATTCAAGATGATCCATCTGATTCATCTGGACTAATGGAGCTCAATGCATCCTATTATTAGCAGAACACCAACCCTAAACTATCAGGTCAGTTCATTATAACCTCTAACCAACCTCACTTTGAGCCCTTCTCTTCTTCTTATAACCAAATATTAAGGTATAGAAACCCTATCCCTCAATTTCCTCCTCAAAACCCAAACAAGTTACAATATGGTCAAGGTGTTGGTAACTTCCAACAACCTTATCTGTTTGTTCCTTAATAACAAAGAATAAATCATCCTCCTCTGTCTCCTTGATTCCACTATCCTAGTGAACCTTCCCAATTCCCAACCCAATACAATAGCTTACCCAAGAACCAAAATAAAGTTAATCCCAATTTGGGACAAGCCTCTTCTTCCAAGAAACCATGGGAAAGTGCAGTGGAAGATCTTGCCTCCTTCACCCATTCTAGCCTCAAAAACATTGAAACCCAAATTGGTCAACTTGCATCCCACCTGAGCCACCAACAACAATAAAATTATTCTCAACTCCCAACTCAACCATTACCCAGCCCCAAGGGTAATGTAAGTGAAATTTCACTTAGATTGTAAAAGAAAATTGATATGCCTCAAGATAAGTCCTCTAACCCCCCTTTAAATGTTGACCTAGAAAATGAAAAGAAAAATAAACTTGAAAAGGAAATTGAATCCATTCCCTCGCCTCCTTCCATTCCACTTAGGAACCCAATTCCTTTTCCTCAAGTTGTTTCTAAGACAAATAAGTCCTTTGAACCTGATCCTAAAATTATTGACATGTTTAGACGTGTTGAAGTCAAACTTCCCCTCTTAGATGTCATAAAACAAATCCCTAAGTATTCCAAGTTTCTTAAATAATTGTTCACCCACAAGAGGCAACGTAGGACCTTAAAAAATGTTTCCACCTAGTAGTCTATTCCCATAAAGTGCAAAGATCCATGGACCTTTATGGTTCCATGCCAAATTGGAAGTTCCAACTTTGATGATGCACTCATAGACCTAGGATCCTCAATTAATGTCATTCCCAAATCCATCTTCTCCAACCGTGGTCTTGGTCCCCTACATCCAATGGGTGTTGTCATTAAATTGGCCAATCAAAGCACTACTAGTCTTGAGGGTATAATCGAGGATGTACTTGTTCATGTCAATGGTCTTATCTTCCCAGCCGATTTCTATGTCCTTGACATGGAAGGTGAGGCGAACACTTCTCGATCTCCCCTAATTCTAGGAATACCATTCCTCGTGACTTCTAGAACCAAGATTTATGTCCATTCAAGCATCTTATCCATGGAATTTAGTGACCAACTAGTCAAGTTCAACATTTTCCAAGCCATGTTATACCCATCTGAGGATCGCTCTGTATTCTCAGTCCTTGTTTTTGAGGAAACTCCTGAGAGTCAATTGAACCCCATTCCATTATGTTCATCATGTTCTAATGAGATAGGATCTTGTGAAATCAGCACCATGATTAACCAAGTCATAAATGGTGAAGTTGATTTAGACCTTTAATTCATAGACTCCATCAATCTAGAGGATCTTGAAAAATCTCTTAAATCACACATCAACTCTAATCTATATTGCTCCACCATGGATAGTATTAAGGAAAATGAATCTAAAGCAACTAAAGTCCCTTACTCCATTCCTAAGTTGTTTAACACACAAATGAAATATGAGACTGATATGAAACCTCTTCCAGAACACCTAAAATATGAATTCCGTTTACATGATCACTCTTATCATGTCATTATTTCCACATCACTTATGGAAACTGAGGAGTATAAACTTGTTCAAGTGTTAGATGAAAACAAGAAGGCCTTTGGGTGGACCCTATATGACATACCAGGAATCAACCCTTCTCTTTGCATGCATCAAATCCATATTGAGGAATCATCCAAACCAATTAGACAACTACAAAGAAAACTAAATCCACTCATACTTGAGGTAGTTAGGGAAGAGATCACCAAGCTTCTTCAAGCTAGTATTATCTACCCAATTTCCAATAGTGAATGTGATAATCCAATTCATGTTGTACCTAAGAAGGGTGGGATAGTTGTTGTCACAAATGAACATGGGGAGGTAGTCACAACTCAAGTGAATAAAAAATGGCGTGAGTGAATAGACTACAAGAAATTGAATGTTGAAACAAGAAAATATCACTACCCTCTTCCATTCCTTGATCAAATTCTAGAACAGTTATCCGGAAAGTCACAGTATTGCTTTCTTGATGGATAAACTAGCTACTTCCAAATCCCAATCGCACCTTAGGACCAAGAAAATACTACTTTCACATACCCCTTTGGAACATATACATATAGGAGAATGCCTTTTGGCCTTTGCAATGCTCCCACAACATTCAAAAGGTGTATGATGAGTATCTTTTTTGAATTCATTGAACACTATATGGAAGTCTTCATGGATGAATTTACCATTTTTGGCGAGTCATTTGAATTTTTCTTTCATTCACTCTCACTAGCCCTTAAAAAAATGTGTCAAGTGTAACCTTGTGTTAAATCTTGAAAAATGTCACTTTATAGTTGCAAATGGGATTGTTCTAGGCCACATAGTTTCGAAAGATGGTATTGAAGTCAATCCTACCAAAATTAAAGTGATTCAATCACTTCCTAAACCCATTTCTGTTCAAGACATCTATTCATTACTCGGTCATGATGGTTTCTATCAGCAATTCATCCATAAATTTAGTAGGATTTCCCTCCCACACACTTGGTTTCCCCAAAATGATGTCACTTTCCATTTCATTGAGGTTTGCAAGAGAGCCTTCATTTAACTCAAAACTGCTCTTACATCTTTCCCAATAATCCAACCCCCAGATTGTTCCTTACCCTTTGAGTTGAGGTTTGATGCTTCTGATAGAGATGTTGGGGCTGTTCTTGGTAAAAGAAGAGAAAAAATTCCTTATTTCATCTATTATGCCACAAAAACATTGGATGAAACTCAATCTCACTACACTGTGACTGAAAAGGAACATTTAGCAATGGTTTTTGGATTAGATAAATTTTGGCCCTATCTCTCAGGTACCAAAATCATCATCTGCATAGAACATTCTGCTATAAAGTACGTACTCAAGAAAAGTGATTCCAAACTGAGGCTAATTAGATGGATCCTAATGCTCTAATATTTTGACCTTGAAATCAAATATATACCTAGAAAATAAAACCTTATGGATGATCACTTGAGTAGAATTTTTAATTCTTCTCATTCTGAAATCATTGATCCTGAATTCCCCACTGAGAACCTTTCATATCTCACTCCAAAGTTACCATGGTATTCCCCAATTGTAAATTACTCGGTTTCTGGTGTTTTCCTAAAAAAATTTCAAAAGAAAAAAAATGAAGTCAAAAAGTCATTCAAAACACTATTTTTGGGAAGAAAATAAACTTTGTAAAACTGGGGAAGACATGGTAATTAGGAAATGTGTTGATGAAGATGAACATTCCTCTTTCATAGAATTCTATCACTCACTTCCCAAAGGTGGAAACTTTGGACCACAAAGGACTTCCTGAAAGGTCATAGACTCTGTATTCTTCTGGTATTCACTCTTCAAGGGCTCAAATGAGTTCTTTTAATCATGTCCCACTTGCCAAAATTTTGGAACAATTTCAAAGATAAATGAAATGCCCCAAAAGCCTTTAATTTTCTATAATATCTTTGATGTTTGTGGCATCAATTTCATGGGACCAGTTCCCCCTTCCAATGGATTCTCATACATCCTTCTTGTCGTTAATTATGTTTCCAAGTGGGTCAAGGCTATACCCACTAGAAAGGATGATTCACATACTATTTGTCAGTTCCTAAAGACACACATCTTATACCGATTTGGAACACCATGTGCCTTTATAAGTGACTTAGGAACCCATTTTTGTAACAAATCCATGGAATATCCTTTGAAAAAGAATGGTGTTGTACATAAAATTTCAAATGCATATCACCCCCAAACAAATGGCATGGCTGAACTTTCTAATAGGGAAGTGAAAAGAGTTCTTGAGAGAGTTGTAAAACCCACCATAAAATTATGGCCTAAAAGACTTGGTGAAGAACTTTGGGCTTATCTAACTACCTATAAAACACCCATCGAGATGTCTTCTTTTAGGCTAGTTTTTGGTAAAGCATGTCATCTGCTAATTGAAATCCAACATAAGTCATTTTGGGCTATGAAAACTTTTAATTTTGATTGTTAAAAATCTAGTGAAGAAATATTGTTGCAATTGGATGAACTGGATGAGCTTCAACTTGAATCCTATGAGAATTCCAATTTATACAAAGAAAATTCCAAGGTACTCCATGATAAACACATCCTAAGAAATGTATTCCAGGAAGGTGAAAAGGTATTTTTTTCAACTCTCCATTTCAGCTTCACCCATGTAATATTAATTCTTGTTGGGAAGTTCCTTTTATTGTTTCTCATGTTTACCCATTTGGTGTAGTTCAAGTCCAAGACTCATCTACAAAAAGGACACTCACGGTTAATGGACATCAGTTAAAGCATCACCATGAGAGGATTCAAAATCTTGGAACAACAACTACTTCCACTAGATCCCAAACTTATGCAGTTGATCCACCACTGGATGGAGATGGAAACCCACCAAATACAAACGAGGGGAACCTTTTTCCTTTTAAGTCCTCCTCCCTCTCTCTTTCTCTCAATTTCTTCTTCTTCATCCCTCATTATCATTTTGTTTTACCACTTTCCTCATCGCATTTTTTTATTTACTATTTCTCTTTTGTGTGGGTGTGTAATTTAAAAACACTAAAAAAATAAAAAAAAAACAGAAATGTAAAAAAAACAATTCATACTTACTCACCATCAAATTTTGAATTTTTCCCAACCATTTTGGGGAGTCAACGGACATGGTTTCATCTCAAAAATCTTGTGTTTTCATAATATATTTGGATAAAGAATATTGTATCAAACCCAAAAAAAATTGAATGCTCAATTTTTTATTTGGAAACTGATTTTCCCCACCCATGAGGAACACCATTTTCTTTCATGTCAAGGACACCTATGGCTATCTTTTCTAAATGTGTCTTTTTCATCCCCATTAGTGAGTCTTGAGTTTGTGGAACTTGGAGCTGAATTTCCTACTTTAGTGTGCATTAATATGATAGAGGAATTTTCTTAACCACATGAGAATCAAAATAGCCAAATAGCCTCAATTTTCCCACACATTAATCCTCCTTTTGAAATCCCCTTTGAGCCTATGAAAACCTTTTCTTTAATAGAATCATTACAATCCAAATACATTTTCCCAGCCAATATCAACCAGGATTTTCATTGCATAATTTTTTGAAATTTAAGTGTGGGGGGGAATGGATTTAATTTTGGGTACACTTTGTTTATTTCACCATGTTATCATATTCTCGAGGGAAAGCATCCATTTTAGTATGGGGTAGAGTTTGTCATTCAGTGAGTATTGGGGAATTTAATTTACTTTCATTTATTTAATTTTATAAATGTTATTGAAAAGGGTTAAAAAATAAAAAAAATCAAGAAAAAGGGAACAGAAAAAAATGGATTGTGTCTTGGGCAGGTCAAAAAACACTCTTCCTTAACCTTTGATCTTATTATAGCTATTACAATTAGTTTCATGAGTAGATCAATCATGGGTTGGGGTATGAGTGTGAGATCTTTTTCAAGTTCAACTTTCAAAAAATTAAAAAAATCATAAAAAAAGAAAAAAATAAAACAGTTATGTCATTGGGAGAAGTTTTGTGTTTTTTAAATATTTCATCTTCTCATCCCCTTCAAATTTTATAAATCCTTTATGTATTTCTTCACATAATCATTCCCTTGTAAATATGTGTTTTCATTTCTGTCACGACCCGTCCTCGGGCCCGTGCCGTGACTACCCCAAGCCCGCCTTCTATAGGCCAGGGGCTGGCGACTAGCACCAAGGCGTAAATCCCGGTAAAAAGGGAAGGAATTGCCTTTGTAAAGTAAACAAGCACCACAGAGTACAAGCGGAAGAAGTAAACACTAAGTAAAAACTGAGTACAATAGTAAGTACAGAAAGTAAAAGGGGCCGCAAATACAAGCCCAACTGTAAAGTAAAACTCGAAAGGGAAAACAACAACTGTAAAGTAAAGCCGCTACGCCGAGCTGTCCACCGGAAGTCCCACCTGAAGGGTGGGTATAGATAGCTCCACTGCTCCTCGGGTCCCGCCGTCCGCTCCTAGAACGTCCCTCCCAGTGGTCCACCTCCAGGTATCGTCCTGATCTGCATGCCTCAACCATGATCAACGTTGTTCGTCATCTGCAACCAACACAACGTAGTGCAAGCATAGCCCGTGCAGGGGTGAGTATAAACTACTCAGTAGGGACCCCGAGACCCCCAAAGGTCTCCCAAAATCCACAAAGGATAAACCACAAAGGAAAGATACAATCACGAAGTAACAACCGACACTGCTTAGGTATATTCTCATACATATACCTAAGTCATCAATTCCAATACGCTCCAACCTCTGAGCCCAAGTACAACTCAGTCCACACAGGAAAGTATACGTATTCCACACAGGAAAGCAAACGTAATCCACACAGGATAGCATAACACAATTCACACAGGAAGGAAATAGGATTCAGCTCACACAGGTATACTTCTTCGAAAGACGATAGAGATGATCACTGATCCATCTAAGTCGTCAGACCCACAAAGGATCGATAGGTACTAACCCCCACAAAGACCCACACAGGATCGGACCCACACAGGATCTGTAGGCGCTGGCTCACACAGAACCGCTGAGCGCTGACCCATATAGGATCGGACCCACACAGGATCGGTAGCACTGATCCACACAGGATCGCTGAGTGCTATAGTCGTCGTCGTCGAATCCACTGAGGATCTCTGCACAGTCGTCGTCGCAGTCACAGTAGCAGTCGCAGCCAGGTCTAGGGTTCCCGCACACAGCAAGCTCGTTCAGGAGGGTCCGCTCCACGAGTTGAGAGGCTGATACATCAACTGTCACATAGTCCAGAGTTGATGTATCCAAAAGTTCTGTATCGTCAACAGAAACTCAACGTCACAGACGGCGCGTCGATCGGACGCCCGGTCTGAGAGTTATTGGCTTTTTCGTTCCATGGGCCCGGTTGGTTTTTAAGGAAAAACCAACCTGACCGTACTCCACTACCGTCCAAACCTCGGGCGGAGTTTTCCAAAAGATCTGTCTCACTAAGAGGAACTCAACAAAGTCGACGACACGTCAATCGGATGTCCGTAGCTCAAGATATGAGTGTTTCCACTCCGAGGGCCCGGTTGGTTTCGTGTACGAACCAACCCGGCCGAACTCAAAGTATTCCTAAACCTTGAGTACGATATACTGAAACGACCGTCTCGATCCAAGGATCGCATTGCCGCTGACGGCGCGTCGTTTGGAGGTCCGTAGCCCGGGTTATGGGCATTTGAACCCAAACAGTCTGATAATGGGGGTTTCAGGCCCGGACCGACCCGGCCCGAGACCCCCGCAGTCGGCCCGAACCGGGTCGACCCTCCCCGGTCCGGGGCGGCCCGGCCCGGCCCGTCCAGGCAGCCCTGCGACCCGGCGACCCGCGCGCTGGGCACGCTGGCCGGTCGCTCAGCCAAAACGACTGAGCCGTTTTGGCGGCCCGCACACGGGGGGGCGCTGCCCCCTCGGTTCGTTCAAAACTGCGGCCCCTTCATGGGGCCGCTTGCTGCTGCCAGCCGGGGGAATTTAATTCCCCCGGTTCTCCACGTCCGGTCGGCCCGCCATGGCCGGCCGGTTCCTGCACCATGGGACCGGCGACGGCCGGTCCCCCTTCCTGCACCGACGTCGGCGGCCCGATGCCGGCCGCCGGTCACCCTGCTCCGCCGCGGCCCGGAACCGGCCAAGGCCCTTGTCGTCCGGCGTGGTGCAACGGCACCGTGCCCCTCCGCCGCGGCCCCGCACAGGCCACGGTATTTTTCGGTTATCTCCGACGCAGCGCGACGGCGTCGCGTTCTTGTTCTTCATTTCACGGCGCGGCGCGACGGCGCCGCACATTTTCTTGTCACAAGGTTCCGTATGGTGCGACGACACCTTGTATCCCGCACCGAACCACAAATAACCAACATGAAATAAAAGGAGGAGGGTCGGCCGTGTTCGTGCGGTCTGGCCCCCTCACGTTATTCATTATCACTTGGTTTTAAACCACAAAGTTCAAATTTGATAACAAATGGTTTTAAACCACGATGATCATCAAGTCAGAATTCTCGAACAAATAAAAATAATTGAAAACAACCCCTACCTCGGTTCAGGAATGGTGTTCGTCAACAACCCGCGGAAGACGAGCGTCGCGGAGGTCGGGCGTCGCGGGGAAAGAACGTCGACGTCGCGAAGCGGGGATTCGAAGTCGTTGATGGCGATTTCGTTGCGGAAATCCGTGGTGGAAGAGATGTCGCGGAAGAAGAACGTCGCGTCACGGATACGGTGTCGTGGAAGAACCGTGTTCTTTGGCGGAGAAGTTCTTCGTTGAAGAACGGTGTTCTTCACGTTCTTCGTCGAGGTTGAAGAAGATGAAGAAAGATTCCCAATCCTCTCAAGGTTGCAAAGGAAACTAACCAAAATAAAATAAGTCCAAGCCTTATTTTATTTACACATCCCAACCTCTTTGAATTTCAAAGGTTTGAAATTAAGTAACTCATCTTAATTAATAACACAAGTTCTCAAATTAATTAGAGTGGAGTTATTGGGGAGTTTAAGGGAAGTTGAAGAGTTAGGGATCATGTGGGCCCCACCACACTTAATCCTCTCAAGGGAGGTTATGTGTATGTGGGTCCCACCTCTAACACCCTTTGGGATGAAATAACCAACAAAGTTAAAAATAAATTTTGTTCCACAATTTATTTAACTTCTTCTAATTTCCCCCAAAACTAATTCTCAACCCGCATAAAACACAACCTCAGAAAATGTCTCCTTATGCGAATATCGACGCTGTGAGCTCATTGGTGTCCTCAGATTTCAATTCCAAGCACCGGTTCAAAAGTTAGAAAAACCCGCTCGTTCATTCACTGAACGTACCCGAGCCAAACTTCGGAAATTGATTCCGGGCACACCGGGCCTCGAAATCAGGTGCCGTCAGAAACCACGCTCTTGTAAAATTCCAAAGAAAATTAAGAAAAAATTTCCCTTGAATTTTACTGGTCTTTAAATTGCTCACACCTCAGGGATTTACGTCCCCGTAAAGATACATCAAAACTGGGGAAACAAATGAGGGTACTGAGCACGCATCTGAGCCTCCCGATCCCAAGTGCTCATATGGAGGTTCCCGTGCTGCCATCTGATGCTCACTAGAGGAATCGACCGTCCACATAGGACCCGCTCCTGTCGATCCTCAATCTCCACTGGGACCTCCGTAAAAGTCGCCCCATTGTCAACGTCAAGCTCCCCATGGTCAATGATGTGCGTCGGGTCGTGCACGTATCTCCTCAGCTGAGATACGTGGAAGACGTCGTGCACCCGGTGCAACTGAGGTGGTAGAGCCAGGTGATAAGCCACCTCGCCAATCCTGCTGAGGACCTGGAATGGTCCGATGAAGCGCAGGGATAACTTGCCACCACGGCTAAATCTCCGTAAACCACGTCGAGGTGAGACATACAAGAAGACGTGGTCACCATCCTCGGACTCTAGTGGCCTCTTCCTCCGGTCAGCGTATGACTTCTGCCGGCTCTGAGCTTTCCTCATCCTCTCTTGGATGACCTGGACCTTCTCTGTCGTGGCTTGGACCATCTATGGTCCCACAATTGCTGACTCTCCAGGGTCTGTCCAGCACAAAAAAGATCTGCAAGGTTGGTCGTACAACGCCTCTTATGGTGCCATCCCGATGGTGGAGTGGTAGCTGTTGTTGAACGCAAACTCCACCAAGGGTAGGTGGTCCTCCCAGCTACGACCAAAGTCGAGGACACATGCACGGAGCATGTCCTCGAGATTCTGAATGGTCCTCTCCGTATGACCATCTGTCTGAGGGTGAAAGGTTGTGCTCAGACATAGCTGTGTCCCGAACGCCTCCTGCAATCCCTTCCATAGCCGGGAAGTAAAACGAGCATCTCGATCGGAGACGATATATGATAGAACACCGTGAAGCCGAACAATCTCCTGAATGTAAAGGCATCCCAAGCTCTCCACTGAGCCCTACTCTCTGATGGGTAAGAAGTGAGCCGACTTGGTGAGTCGGTCGACAATCACCCAGATGGAGTCGTGACCTCTGGAAGTGCGTGGAAGTCCAGTCACGAAGTCCATAGATATCCCATCCCACTTCCACTCCGGGACCTCCAAGGGCTGTACCAAGCTTGCTGGTCCCTAGTGCTCAGCCTTCACCTGCTGGCAGGTGAGGCATTGAGAAACGAACTCTGCCACAACCATCTTCATGCCCGGCCACTAGTGCTGTCATCTGAGATCCTGGTACATCTTCGCCACTCCAGGATGTACTGCCAAAGGATATGTGTGAAACTCTCTTATTACCTCCTCCTGTAAAGCGACTGGTAACATGGTACGTCCTCTAAAAAGGATGTCGTGCTCTGATCCAAAGGAAAAACCATCAGGTGCTTGTCCTGAAGATATCTGTGCACGCCGCGTCTCACAGTCAGCGTCTCCACACTGTGCCTCTCTGACCCGCTGCAGAAGTGGAGGAGTGACTGTGAGAGACTGAAGGAAGGCTGATCCATCCCTATCCACGAAAGATATCTACAAAGAGGCCAGCTTCTCTGTCGCCTCCTCAAGTAGCTAAATTTTCGTCCTCCTGCTGAGGGAATCGGCTACTACGTTCCCCTTCCCAGGAGTATAGACTATCTCAAAGTCATAGTCCTGGAGGAACTTGAGCCATCGCCGATGTCTCAGGTTCAAGTCCTTCTGAGAGAAGATGTACCTGAGACTCTGATGGTCAGAAAAGACTGTAAAGCACTCGCCCATCAGGTAGTGTCGCCATGTCTTCAGAGCGAAGACCACTGCTGCTAACTCCAGGTCATGGGTAGCATAGTTCTACTCATGCGGCCTCAAATTTCGTGATCTATAGGTGATCACTACCCGATCCTACATTAGAACACATCTGAGTCCGGTTCGTGATGCATCGCAGTAGACTACGTACCCTACTCCCTCCTCAGGCAACCTCAAGATAGGTGCGCTGGTCAATCTTTGTCTCATCTCCTGGAAGCTCTGCTGACATCTGTATGACCACACGAAGGGTTTCCCCTTCTTCGTCGAAGCTGAGAGTGGTGCCGCAACTCTAGAGAAGCCTGGAACGAATCTCCGATAGTATCCAGCTAGTCTCATGAAACTCCTCACCTCTGTCACGCTCCTGGGTGGATCCCAAGCTAACACTGCCTCGATCTTCGCAGGATCCACTGCAACTCCCGCCTCAGAGATGATGTGTCCTAGGAAGTGGACCTCACGTATCCAGAACTGGCACTTCGAGAGCTTATCATAAAGCTGGTGCTCTCGGAGTGTGTCTAGTACAACCCGTAAGTGGTAGGCGTGCTCCTCCTCAGTCGTCGAGTAGATCAAAATGTCATCGATGAAGACCATGACAAATAGATCGAGGTATGGCTGAAAGATCCTGTTCATGAGGGCCATGAACACTGCTGGAGCATTGGTTACACCGAAAGGCATAACCAAGAACTCATAGTGGCCATACCGACATCTGAAGGTCGTCTTCTGCACGTCCTTGTCTCTAACTCTGGGCTGATGATAGCCTGACCTGAGGTCTATCTTCGAGAACCACCGTGCTCCCTTGAGCTAATCAAAGAGGTCATCAATCCTCGGTAGTAGATACGTGTTCCTCACTGTCACCTGGTTCAGGCGATGATAGTGAACACAAAGTCGCAAGCTCTCGTCCGCCTTCTTGGCGAACAAAATCGGGGAAGCCCAGGGTAAAACACTGGGTCGGATGAACCTCTTGCCCTGCAAGTCCTCTAACTATACCCATAGGTCTCGAAGCTCGGTGGGGGCCATCCGATATGCTGGAGCCGATATCGGAGTTGTCCCGGGGTACAGTCCAATACAAAAGTCTACCTCTCTGCGAGGAGGTAACCCTGGAACGTCGTCGGGAAAAACGTCCGCAAACTGATCCACCACTGCAGGAAAACCAGGACTCCGCACGTCAACTGATCCTAGGATGAGGCTAGCCAACTGATGAGTGATGGGCTGTCCTCTCATCTGCAGAAGTCCATCATGTGCTACAAAGGCTTCCTTCTCACCGGTGAAGGTGAACCTGCTCCCGTCAGTGCGTACACATCGCACCTTGCACCTAAAACAGTTAACATGTGCATGGACCGTAGATAACCAATCCATGCCCAAGATGACGTCGTAAGGCCTCGACGCCGCTACAAGAAGATCCCAGCTGAAGCTCTCTCCTCCTAGAGTAAGCTCACACTGCTGGCACCAGTGCGTAATCGTCGATTCTACTCCCGTAGGAGTCTCTAGCCGTAAGGATCGATCCAACGGCTCTGTCGGAATCTCCGAGCTCCGAACAAGGGCAGCGACTATGAAAGAGTGACTTGATCCTGTGTCTATAGGTACTTCAGCAAGGGTTGAATAGACACATATAGTACCTTGAATCATCTCTGGCGTGTCGTGGTCGTAGGCCTCCACTTCCTGGAGTTGTGCCTGTCTCTGCCCGCCAGCTCCCTGTGGTCGGGGTGGACCTCCTGGTGGTGGTGGTGGTAGAGCCTCAAAGCGTCACCCACCACCTGCTGCTCGGCCAGCTCCTCTGCCTCATCCACCTCCTCCCTGCGGACCACCACGGTCGACCCTCTACCTCTGCCTCGGTGGTCCCTCAACCGTCTGCTGCTCCTCGGCACGGTGGGTCGGGCAGTCACGAGCCATGTGGCCCTGCCCGCCACACGAGTAGCACTGTCTTCCTCTCGAAAGACTGGCTCCGCGCTGTGTGCCCCGCACTGCTGAGCCAGTGTCCTGAGGTCTTCTGCCTGAGGGTCTGGTCTTCCTGGACCCAAGATTCATCCATCGACTGCCTGCTGCAGAAGACTCTGCTACGTGCTGCCCTGCGGTGGGTCTCGGCGCTGGTGTAGACTCAGCAAGAAATCTCTCAATCAAAAGGGCTCGCTCCAGTACTCCTGTCTGAGTCAAAATGGTGAGGCAGATCAATGATGCCCTGATCTCGTGTCTCAATCCATACTCAAAGGTCTGGGCCTAGAAGAATGGGTCTCGTACCATGTCGGTCGAGTAGCGCGAGAGATCTGTAAATCTCGCCGAGTACTGAGCGTCCGTCATGCTGCCCTTCCGTAGCTGAAGAAGCTCCTGAATGCGCACCGCACGGAGGGTGGCTGGGATGAACTCCGAGCGGAAGAGGCTCTCAAAGTCCGTCCAAAGTATAATTGCCTCATCGTGCACCTGGAGCATCAAGCTCCAACATCGTCCTGCTGCAACGTGTAGTAGGCTCGCCGCGAGGATCACCATGAGGTCTGCTGGTGTCCTCACTAGCCTAAAAACTTGTACGACTGCCTCCAGCCAGTCCTCAGCTACCTGGGGGTCCGTCTCCCCATGGAACCTGGGCGGTCTCTGGCACTGGAACTCATGCAGTGCGCTGAGGCGACGTGCATCGTCAGCGGCTGGTGCTGGAAGTATCGGTGGCTCGGCGGGTAGTGCTACCGCCGGTGCCACTGCTGACAAAGGGCCCTACACCGAGGCCCCGTCGCTCGGTGGGTTGTCGTCACGCTCGACTCTCGGAACCCTAGTTGGCTGCCGTCGTGGGGCCATCCTGAAAAGGAAACAGGTGCGCCACGGTCAGAACAGTATACCTGGTGATCTGATACAAAGTAATCACAAAGAAAACTTGAAACACACACGCAATCAATGTTTTCATGCATTAAGTCGGAAATCAGAAGTCAGGGCCCTGGTGTACGGATACGTCGGCCGCTGCACCAACACTGGGCTCCCTGGACTGATAACCACACTCAATACGCTAAACATTATTGCCTCACATAGAAAAGATCAGAGTTCACGGTAGAACTGAACTCCTCTAATTCCAATTTTTCACGACCCGTCCTCGGGCCCGTGCCATGACTACCCCAAGCCCGCCTTCCATAGGCCAGGGGATGGCGACTAGCAGCAAGGCGTAAATCCTGGTAAAAAGGGAAGGCATTTCCTTTGTAAAGTAAACAAGCACCACAGAGTACAAGCGGAAGAAGTAAACACTAAGTAAAACCTGAGTACAACAGTAAGTACAGAAAGTAAAAGGGGCCTGAAATACAAGCCCAACTGTAAAGTACAACTCGCAAGGGAAAATAGCAATTGTAAAGTAAAGTCACTACGCTGAGCTGTCCACTGGAAATCCCACCTGAAGGGGGGGTACATATAGCTCCACTGCACCTCGGGTCCCGCCGTCCACTCCGAGCACATCCCGCCCAGTGGTCCACCTCTAGGTATCGTCCTGCTCTGCAAGCCTTAACCACGATCAACGTTGTCTGTCATCTGCAACCAACACAACGTAGTGCGGGCATAGACCGTGCAGGGGTGAGTATAAACTACACAGTAGGGACCCCGAGACCCCCGAAGGTCTCCCAAAATCCACAAAAGATAAACCACAATGGAAAGATACAATCACGAACTAACAACCGACACTGCTTAGGTATATGCCCATACATATACCTAAGTTATCAATTCCAATACGCTCCAACCTCCGAGCCCAAGTACAACTCAGTCCACACAGGAAAGTATACGTATTCCACACAGGAAAGCAAACATAATCCACACAGGATAGCACAACACAATCCACACAGTAAGGCAACAGGATTCAGCTCACACATGTATACTTCTTCGAAAGATGATAGAGATGATCACTGATCCATCAAAGTCATCGGACCCACAAAGGATCGATAGGTACTAACCCCCGCAAAGACCCACACAGGATCGGACCCACACAGGATCTGTAGGCGCTGGCTCATACAGAACCGATGAGCGCTGACCCACACAGGATCGGACCCACACAGGATCGGTAGCACTGATCCACACAGGATCGCTGAGTGCTGTAGTCGTCATCGTCGAATCCACTGAGGATCTCTGTACAGTCGTCGTCGCAGTCACATTAGCAGTCGCAGCCAGCTCTAGGGTTCCCGCACACAACAAGCTCGTTCAGGAGGGTCCGCTCCACGAGCCGAGAGGCTGATACATCAACTGTCACATAGTCCAGAGTTGATGTATCCAAAAGTTCCGTATCTTCAACAGGAACTCAACGTCGCAGACGGCACGTGGATCGGACGCCCGGACTGAGAGTTATTGGCTTTTTCGTTCTAGGGGCCCGGTTTGTTTTTAAGGCAAAACCAACCCGAATGTACTCCCCCAGTGTCCAAACCTCGGGCGGAGTTTTACAAAAGATCTGTCTCACTAAGAGGAACTCAACAAAGTCGACGGCACGTCAATCGGACATCCGTAGCTCAAGATAAGAGCGTTTCCGCTCCGAGGGCTCGGTTGGTTTCATGTACGAACCAACCCGGCCGAACACAAAGTATTCCGAAACCTTTAGTGCGATATACCAAAACGACCGTCTCGATCCAAGGATCGCATCGCCACTGACGGCGCGTCGTTTGGAGGTCCGTAGCCCAAGTTATGGGCATTTGAACCCAAACAGTCCGATAACGGGGGTTTCGGGCCCGAACCGACCCGGCCCGAGACCCCCCCCCCCCCGGTCGGCCCGACCCGGGTCGACCCTCCCCGGTTCGGGTCGGCCCGGCCCGGCACGGCCCGGCGCGCCGGCCGGTTGCTCAGCCAAAACGGCTGAGCCGTTTTGGCGGCCCGCGCATGGGGGGGCGCTGCCCCCTCAGTTCGTTCGAAACCGTGGCCCCTTCATGGGGTCGCTTGCTGCTACCAGCCGAGGGAATTTAAATTCCCCCGGTTCTCCACGTCCGGCCGGCCCACCATGGTCAGCCGGTTCCTACACCATGGGACCGGCGACGACCGGTCCCCCTTCCTGCACCGACGACGGCGGCCCGATGTCGGCTGCCGGTCACCCTGCTTCGCCGCGGCCCGGAACCGGCCGCGACCCTTGTCGTCCGGCGTGGTGCGACGGCACCGCGCCCCTCCGTCGCGGCCCCGCACTAGCCGCGGTATTTTTCGGGTATTTCCGACACGGCGCGACGGCTTCGCGTTCTTGTTCTTCATTTCACGGAGCGGCGCAATGGCGTCGCGCATTTTCTTGTTGGAAGGTTCCGCATGGTGTGACGGCACCTTGTCTCCCGCACCGAACCACAAAGAACCAACATGAAAAAAAAGGAGGAGAGTCGGCCATGTTCGTGCGGTCCAGCCCCCTCACGTTATTCTTTATCACTTGGTTTTAAACCACAAAGTTCAAATTTGATAACAAATGGTTTTAAACCACAATGATCATCAAGTCGGAATTCTCAAACAAATAAAAATAATTGAAAACAACCCCTACCTCGGTTCAAGAACGGTGTTCGTCAACGACCCGCGGAAGACGAGCGTCACAGAGGTCGGGCGTCGCGGGGAAAGAACGTCGACGTTGCGAAGCAAGGATTCGAATTCGTTGACAGTGATTTCGTCATGGAAAACCATCGCAGAAGAGATGTCGTGGAAGAAGAAAGTCGTGTTGCGGATACGGCGTCGCGGAAGAACCGTGTTCTTCGGCGGAGAAGTTCTTCGTTGAAGAACGGTGTTCTTCGCGTTCTTCATCGAGGTTGAAGAAGATGAAAAAATCTTCCCAATCCTCTCAAGGTTGCAAAAGAAACTAACCAAAATAAAATAAGTCCAAGCCTTATTTTATTTACACATCCCAACCTCTTTGAATTTCAAAGGTTTGAAATTAAGTAACTCATCTTAATTAATAACACAAGTTGTCAAATTAATTAGAGTGGAGTTATTGGGGAGTTTAAGGGAAGTTGAAGAGTTAGGGCTCATGTGGGCCCCACCACACTTAATCCTCTCAAGGGAGGTTATGTGGATGTGGGACCACCTCTAACTCCCTTTGGGAGGAAATAACCAACAAAGTTAAAAATAAATTGTGTTCCACAATTTATTTAACTTCTTCTAATTTCCCCCAAAACTAATTCTCAACCCGCATAAAACGCAACCTCGGAAAAGGTCTCCTTATGCGAATATCGACTCTGCGAGCTCATTGGTGTCCTCGGATTTCAATTCCGAGCACCGGTTCAAAAGTTAGGAAAACCCGCTTGTTCGTTCACTGAACGTACCCGAGCCAAACTTCGGAAATTGATTCCAGGCACACCGGGCCTCGGAATCAAGTGCCGTCAAAAACCTCACTCTTGTAAAATTCCAAAGAAAATTAAGAAAAAATTTCCCTTGAATTTTACGGGTCTTTAAAATTTCTTTCCATGTTTCATTTCAAAAACATTATGCACTATTTTACCCATGTTGGTGTTTAACCCCTCTTCTTCTCACTTTTGAACATTAAATTCCTACTGTCCCTTATCCACACAAAACCGATTAAAATACCTCTTGATTCTTGTGCAATTTAGGATAGAAAATGTAATTTGATATCTCTTTGAAACTCTAATATTTTCACTTTTGGTTGGTGAATGAGTGAAGCTCCATGAATTAATTTTATCATCTTGAGAGGAGTAAGTTTTGTGTGCCACCATTTTCCATTTCTAAATTTAAGCATGAAAAAATGAATTGTTTTTGGAACATTTTTTCTATAACAACTTGTGGTGGAATTCAATATGGATGAGTGAAATTGTCTAAACCTCCCTTGATTTGGGAAAACAACATTTTAATATTTGTTGGTGAGTGAAAATTATTTTGTAATATTTTTTTTATTTATTTCATATGAGGACATGAACAAGACTAAGTGTGGGGTATTTGATGTTATTAATATTTTCATGACTTATTATATACTCCCTTTACATATTTTATATGAAATGTGCATAATGTGTGTGAAATATTAATTTTTTAATACTAAGTAAGATTTTTGATCATTTTTAGATGTAATCCAATTGAGTCGGTTTATTATGTCATTTATAAATCACACCCTAGTGATTAAAATTTTGTATTTATTCTATTTTAGAATTCCCTATTCAATTTCCATCATATCATTAGAAGTAATCACTATCCAATTCTGCAATTTGAAGGGTCATATGGACCACAGAAGAAGGCCCACAGAATCTGTGAAGAAACTCGACCATCCATGAAGATTGAATTAATGGGCTCAATCCATAAGTTAAAATTCATTAATTATCCTCAAAAAATTTTATAACAATTCAAGGAGTCATGGATAATCATTTTAGGTCCCAACTCCAAAAACAAGAGGCCCACGTGATTTTTTGAAGTCCAGCCCACCATTCTGTCCAAGAATTAAAATCCAGACACTATTCATGACATACCTCATGATGTAATCATAAAATCAATATGATAGTTTTCAGTGTGAAATAGGAGATATTGACGGACTACATTTTTGAAAAAATTATTTGTATTTGAAGGCATATTCCTATTCAAAAACCCATTCACATTTTGGTCTTTAAAAAGTTTGTATTGAAATGGACAAATTAAAATTGTTTAATAAAACCACCACAAATTTGGATCCTTGAGTCCAATGGATTCAAAATTTTCATATTAGATATAGGAGATAAATATATACAACTTTTAAGAAGGAGATATCTCTATAGTCAGCTGTCTAAATGTCCAAATTTTCAAGCCAATTGGAGTGGTAGTTTTGGAATTCCAACAGTCCACCACCTTGGGCTATAAATACATTCCCTCCTCTCCTTTCAAAACAGTTGGAATTTTAGAAGAGAGAGGCACATATTGGCATGACCAAAGCCTTTACAAGGGCTTGGGAGGACCTTCCATACTCAATTTTTCACTTGAGATACCCTTCCTCCTCTCTTTATTTCCTTTTACTTTTATGTTCTTCGTTATTATAATCCTGTAAGTCTTTTTTTGTAATTCAGTTTTAATGAAAGTTTCTTCTTCAATATCTCTTATTCTCATCCACCTTATGTAGTTTAATATTTATTTTCTTAAAATATTTTAAATACAGTTGAATCCCCTTTCCTTCTTTTTCTTTCTCATTCAATCTAAAGTTCGTTTTTAATTGTCATCATCGTTTGTGTGTGTGTGTTCGACACACCACTATTTTCTTATCCCTTTATTTTTCTTATCCTCTTAATTTATCATCATAATAAATATAACCTGATTACTGATAATTTTAATGGATGAGTAAATCTCTCATTGGGGTGAGTTATAATTTAGGAATGTAAATTGATTCATATTATTTTCTCGATGAATATTCTTCAAATTAACATTGTATATGTTGGACTTAACATGTCATGGATTAATGACTTGTTTTGTTTAACATGTGGTTTACATGGATTATTGTAACCATAAATACACTACCATCAACCAGCTCTGATTGATATTAGAACCCTAAGTTATGTTGAGGCTTTTATTAATGCCTTAATACTGAGGAATTCCAATCAACGATATCTTGTGAAGTGGGTGTTAATTTAAATGAAATATAAAGCAAAGCTCAAGGATATCACAAGCTTAAATCCCCAAAACTGAACTCACCCAAATATTTATCCAATTGTTAAATAAAACACCAATCATTAATCATTTAATTTAATATCTTCAAACAAACCCCCCAATCAAAATACAATCAACTAAAAACAATCGACTATTAAAAATCATCATCACTGAGGATTCGACCTGAGTGTTGTTATACACATTATCAAAGCATCGAAACCTTGATCAGTCGATAGGTGGAAATCAGCCGTGATTTCAATATCATTAAGTAAAATATGCAACTCAAACCTGGTATAACTTAAGTACATAAGTAAAGATTATTAGTTTTAAATCTAGATCATCTTATTCTATCGATAAGCTCTGCTACTGAACCGCATAGGGTCTCTAGGTGATGACCCACAGAGGATTGCTATATGCTAACCCATAGAGGACCTCTAGGTTCTAACCCAAAATTAATCACTAGGTGCCTAACCACACAAGATCTCTATGTACTGACACAAAAAGTATCTTTAGGTTTTGACCCACATAGGATCGTTATTTTCTAACCCACTCAAGGTCTCTAGGTGCTGACCCATGCAGGATCGTTATTCTTTCTTCATGTCATAGCCAGCAACTGGATTCCTTCACTTAGAATGCTTGATTCTAGGAGGATCCACTCCTCAATCCATTGGTCATACCTCAACCACCATGAAGTCCCATATAGAGTAACCCCAATGGAAAGTCACATCTTAAGGGTCCCAACGCAATAGACAGTGCGTCGATCGGAAGCCTGGTCTGTAAGTTATGGGAAATTTAGAAAAAAGGTCCCAATTGGATTTGAGTCTAATCCAACCCGACCATACTCCAACATCCACAAAAAATCAAGTGGAGTATATCATAAGGACGGATCCATCACAAAGTTCCCAACACCACTGATGGCATGGTAACCCCATCACAAATTCCATTGGGATACCCTCCCATTTCCACTCTAGTACCTCAAGTTGCTGGGGAAAGCCTGCTAGATCCTAGTGCTCGGCCTTCACTTGCTAACAAGTAAGGCATCGTGAAATGAACTTCACCACTACTTTCTTTATCCCCAACCACCAGTACTAACACCATATTTCTTGGTACATCTTCACCACTTCCAAATGTACCACCAAGGGGGATGTATGGAACTCCCTCAACACCTCCTCTTGTAACATCACGGGTACTATGGTGTTCCCTATGAAAAGGATAACGTGCTCCCCACCTATTGAAAATACATCAGGAGCATGTCATGGGGATAACTGAGCACATCGGTCCTCGCAGTCAACATCCACAAATAGTGAATCCCTGAATTGTTGTAAGAGTGGGGGAGTGATAGTCATTGACTGAAGGTAAGCCTCTCTATCATCATCCACGAAGGATATCGATATCGTAGCTAGCTGCTCTGTCCCCTCACTCAGCAGCTGTAAACCAAACCTCTTATTGAGCGCATCTTCTACCATGTTCCTCTTCCTAGGAGTATATAATATCTCAAAGTCATAGTCCTGGAGGAACTCCAACCATAGCTATTGTCTCAACTGTTAAAAATCCTACGGGCACCTTTCCATCCATGCAAAAGGCTACCCCTTTTTTCTGATTGATGTACCCATCGAACCATTGGTAGATGGTAATCATTCTCTACAATCACTTGGTTAAAGTTCCAATAATACACACATAACCTCAATCACTAGATCTTACTATTACCTTCCTCTATAGTTCCCTCACCTGCGCCCCCTACTTGTGAAGCTCTACGAAATCCCTCTAATATACTGATGTTGAAATCAATGTCATCTCAACGTATAGAATGATATATAAGTCCCTCCCACTACAGGGAGGTAAACCTAGAAACATTTTTTTAAAGGATGTTCTTATACTCCACCTGTACTATTGGGAGCTGAAAACTCAAAACATCTATCACAACGAGGGTGAGGCTGGCCGACTCAAGAGTGATCGGATGCACCCTCTTATGCATGAGTTTATTCCATGGTTCTTGGGTTTCCTTTTTCACTGACAAAGGGAAAACCTCATTCCAATACTATGGATATACCATACACTTTTTGCTTAAAACAGTCAATCTGATCATGAATTGTGGATGACCAGTCCATACCCAAACTGACGTCGTAAGGCCTCGATGCTACCACTAAGAGGTTCCAACCAAAACTCTCACCTCAAGGTTCATATTACACCATTGGCATAATTTTGATCATAGATTATCCTCCAGTAAGTATCTCTAAACATAAGGAACACGTCAATGGTTTAACCAGAAACTCTAGGTCTTGAACAAGATTTGTGAGAAGAAGGAATGATTATTACCTATGTCTATTAATATAGTAGCTAGTAGTATACAAAGACCATACCTCAAATCATTCTCGGAGCCCTTGGGTCATACTCCTTGACTGCATGTAGCTACTCCCTTCTTCTATCTTCTAGCTCTATAAGCTTAGTGGGGACCACATTGGGGTGATGGTTGTAACATGTTGAAATGTGTACCACCTCATGCTGCTCTCCAAGATCATCTTCCACTTCTACTGCCCTACTTATCCATCTATCCATATCACTTCCTCGTCCCAAAACATTTTACATGTCCAAGTCTCTAGGACTGACATCAGTTTCCAACATTCCCACTACTGACATTCACTAGTTGTATCTTCTCATTCAATGAACTTTCAACCACAAGGGTTCTTCCAAGAACCCTAACATAAGTAGGAATGCATAGATGAATAGTGTTGGCTCGGATGTCCCTAAACACATCTCACTCTAAGGTCCAATACCTAAAGCATTGGTCGTATCATATTCATCGGGTACTTGGAATAGTCGATATGCCTTAATGAATAATCAGCTACCAACATGTCATCCGACCAAAGCTGTAAAAGCTCTTGGGAACACATACCCCTTATCTTTTTTGGAAAGCAGCCCCTTCTCTGAGAAAGGTTCTCAAGATCTGACCATAGAAAAGTCACCTCATCATAAGATCAGGGTAATATAAACCCTTCAATCACCCTCTTGAGTCACGTAGAAGGCTCACTATTAGGACTTCCATCTGATTTAATGGTACCCAGGCTAGATGGAAACTTAGTCACCACATCAAGCCAGTCCTTAGACACCTGTGGGTCGACCTCACCTTGGAACCTGAGGGGTATTTGTCATTGAAACTTGTGTAAGGAACTGAGTCTACATGTTTCCTCTACTAGTAGTGCTTGTAGTAACTACTAACCAATGGGAAATGGTATTACTGGACACCACTCAAAGGTACCATCTCAGGAAACGGTCCCTGTACCGAAGCCTCATCACTCTGTGGACCATCCTCATGGTCATGCATTGGAATCCTAGTTGGTTGTCTATGTGGAGGCATATTTAAAGAGAATCAAGATGAACCATGGTTAAAACATTTTACTTGGTGAGCTGACTCAAAAGATATCAAGAGAAAAATATTTCCAAAACACATGCAACTAGTGTTTTTGTGTACCGATTCATTAAATAGAATTTAGGGTCGTGGTGTATGGATACGTTGACAGACACACCAACAATGGACTCCATAGACTGAAATATGAACTCAATACACTTAACACTATTTCCCCCATTGAAAATAAAGACTCTTAGTTCTTCTGGTAGACCTGACTGCGCTCTAATCACTTTTTCGCAACCCATCCCACGGGGCCCGTGTCGTTACTACCCAAAGCCTGCCTTCCATAGGCCAAGGGCTGGTGACTAGAATCATAAAGGAATATCCCAAAAGGGGAGGCATTTCCTTTAAACCTGTGCACACACACACCCACCCACATCCCAACACACTAAAAGGGGGAAACTAGTATACCACTAAAACAAAGATGAGTGCAATTTAAAGTTAATGTAAGTGGGATAGAATGAAAACCCAACAAGGAACTGAAAACAACAAAGTATGAAAAGTAAAATCTGATGTCCATCTATGGAAAACCCCACCTACTCATGAAATTAGTGAAGCTACTAGAATCTGAATTAGTGTGTCTTGTCAGCCTAGTCCTACTAGCCCCCACCAGGTCCTAGGCCACCAAGTCCACCGTCATAGCATCTATCAGTCTTGTCCCCCTAAGAAACTCTATAGAAACATCGATCGTATGCACCAAACACAACATGTGTGGGAGAATATTGTAAAGGGGTGAGTACAACAATACTCAGTAGGGACCTTGAGACCCCCCCCAAAGGTCTATTAGTAATCCACAATGTAAAACACCAAAAAGAAAATACAACAGAGGTAATACCACAAATAAAGACCTCAAACACATAGAATAAAGTAAATGATTCCACTCACACCATTTATAACTTAAGTACCGAAGTAAAGGTGATTATTTTTAATGATAGATCATTTTATTTTGTTGAGAGGCTCTACTAATGACTCGCACAGGGTCTCCAGTTGCTAGCCCACAGAGGATCGCTATATGCTGACCCAAAAAGGATCACTAGGTTCTAACCCACAAAGGATCTCTAGGTGCTAAGACAAGGTGGATATATAGGTGATTACACATAAATGATAACTAGGTGATAACCACTTAGGATTTCTAGGTGCTTACCCATGTAGGATCGTAATTCTTTCTTCACATCACAGTCAGCCACTGGATTCCCGCACTTAGCACACTTGATTCAGGGAGGATCTTCTCCTAAATCCATTGGCCGTACCTCAACTACCATGATTTCCCACATATAGTAACCCCAATGTACTGTCACATCGTAATGAACCCAATGCAACAGAAAAAACGTCGATCGGATGTCCATTATGTAAATTATGGTCAATTTAGTAAAAAAGGCCTGGTTGGATTCGAGTATGATTCAACCTGACCATACTCCAACATCTAAAAAACTCATGTGGATTATATCATAATCAGAAATCTTTTTCAAGGGATCCAATTCCACTTATGGTGCATCAATCGGACGCCCGGTCTGAGTGATATGGCCATTTTAGTAAACAAGGGTCGGTTGAGTCTGGGCCCTGTCCGACCCAGTCCGACCGACCCAACCCACTCTTCCCAGAGGTCCCATATACCCTGGTTTAATTAGACTGGCTCAACCTGACTCAGTTAGGTTCAGGGTCAGTCAGGTCTAACTAGGCATGTGGGCGAGGCCCAATAGGCCTTGTTGGACCCACCCTAAGTTGGCTGAGGGTCCAGCCCGCCGGGTCTCCCGACGACCCGGTCTAGTCTGGCTCGGCCTGAAGGGCACGAGTCTGACTGGCTGGAACAAGTCTGACCCACTATGGGGGGGATCTTCATACTGGGTCACAAGTCCATCCGACTGGTTCGGGTCAGTCCCACTGGGCGATTCGCACCCCACCCATTCCAGCAGAGGCAAACCGGTCCGCCTTTCTAGGATGTAGCTGAATGTCGCATCTGGTTTGTCGTCATCACCCTGCGAGTCGTTGAGAGGTTCTTTCTCTATCGCGGTCAAGCAACTGTGGACCATCGTGTGAAACACGGAACGGTTCCGCGTCCTTGGCCCCCCGACGCAGTTAAGAAACCGCACCTGCCGCCTCTAGCCAACAGCTCCTCCTGCTGCACCACATCACGATCCATCTGCATCATTTCCTCTGACACGCTGTCATGGCACCCCGCCACCCGCCTGTAGTCACCACCGTAGGACACCATTGGCGGACTCTTTCACGAACCATTGGGTCCACACAGGTGGTTTGTTCTTCACATCTCTTGCACCTGCGCTCTCTGGGTAACGTCTTCTCCATCACGAAGGTCTCAAATATTTCTTACTGTTGATTTGAGAGTTTGGCCACAAATAACACCCACGACAGAGGGGTTAGAGCCTTGTTTGTTTCGTCCCACACCCTTCACTTTAGAAGTTTATAATAACGTTGGGTCTGGGGATTTTAATTCAAAAAATAATGATAATTCAACCCTGGTTAAAGAAATACCAAAAGAAAAGTCACCATCCTGCATAAACACATGAATAACGAATCCATACATTTTTGGGTTGATCTATATTCGTTATTTCAAAAAAAATGGGGAAGAAATTTTAAAATTAAACAACCCCTACCTTGTTGATGTTCGATTTTGAATCATTCATGCTCGAGGTTTTTAGATGTCGGCATCGCTTCCAGCTGCATTCATCGAGGCATATAGAAAATGGTGAAGTCTCACAGGTGTTCATCATTCTTCATTGGAGAGGAAAACTACCAGTGGTTCATTAGAGAATCCCCACAGTTTAATTCCTCATTCGACCATCACATCAATCAAAATAAAAAGGAAATCACATTGCAGCATTTCTATAATGCTGCAATGTCGTTTCGTTACACAATTTCATTTATGAAACAACTTCATTGTTACGCATCATTAAAGTGTCATTATGCTGCGAGTTATCGAGCCATTAATGAGCCCCATCAATGTGCATTGTCATTTCACTACAACATTTCCTTCCTCTGGTCAACAGATGAGAAAATAAAATAAAATAACTTCTTAAAGTTATTTTATTATTTTCTGAAAAGTAAAAAAAATAACTTTTCTGATCAACCCTTGATGGCTAAAGTTAAGTAATTTCTAAGAGAATCTTGGCTTTCTGTGTTCAACGTTGCCCTTGGATTTTCGATCTAAGAATTCTTCAAAAGTTACAAAAAAACCACTCACACATTTATTGAATGTACCTTAAAAAAAGTTCAAAAAAATTTAACTTTCACCCTCAACCCGTGTCGATTAAGGTTAGGCTCTAGTTAAGTGGAAAATTCCCCTACAAGCTCAAAGGTACTCTCATATTTTTGATCTGAGTTATCGTTTAGGAGTTATAACATTTTGAAAATAAAATAATTATTACTTAATTATTTTATTCACGGCCAAAAACTATCTTCCATTGTTGGCCCACACCTTCCAATTTGGGATCTTCCTAAGGAAATCATACCCTCATGAGTTCAACAGTTGTCTCATATTTTTAATATGTGTCACCGTTCGTGAGTTATAATCATTTTAAGAATAAAATATTTTTATTTAATTATTTTATTTACAGTTATTCCATTTTTTGGTTCTCTCCCTGGAGGCTTGTGTCGACTAAACTTAAGTCACGCCTAGGGTAAACCCACCATCCTAAATGAAATAGTGCCCTCAAATTTCTAATACATGCATCCATTTAAGAGGTATTCCACACTTTCAAGAAAAACGCTCACACAAACTATTTAAAGCATAACATTTTTTGACGGATCATTCCGGGCACTCTGGGCCATGAAATCACATGTCGTTCTAGTGCTCGGTCTTGAAATAATTCCATATAAATAAAAAACAAATTACACGGAATTTCTAAGATATTACATATATATACAAACTTAGTGGAATTTTGAATATTTTCCCTTTAAAAACTTTTTTTCCCACCCTATATAAGATATTAATTTTTAATTAATTTAAACACTTTTATGTTTTTAATTTTTAAAAAATGGATTCTATATTTTGAATCATAATTTATAAATTAAGTAAATACATACCTTTTATTTTTGGACAATATAAATGGTAAACCTAGTAATTTTAATTAGTACAGTTAAAGAAAAATCGGATATTTAAGGGTAAAAATATTATTTTAAATATTATAAAACGACCCAAACATTATCCCCAATGTTATTTGATGAGTATGTTTCATCCATAATAATTAGAGGATCATTTATCTGATCATTTATGGCTATTCTGATGAGATTATAACCTTTATAATATTTTTTCAAAGAAAAATCAAACTTGGCATACTCTTGATTTTTACAAGTGGAATACTATTAATATGGGGTAATATAGGGGATATGTTAAACTATAAATATTAATTTGAAATATAAAACATTTATATTCGTGTTAATTTTTTTGTAGAAATAATTATCATAAATAATTACACAATTATGATACTGTGATTATTCAATTATTGAAAAAATCAATTAAGTGATATTAGAAATATTCATGGAAAAATAATTTTAATTAATTAATGTTATACATGAATTTTATAGGTGAAAATTACATATTAGGGTTGTATTGATAGGTTTTTTTAATATAATTTTTTTCATGATTTTCTTAAATTCGAAGTAATGAATAGTGTCAAAATTTAAAATAATGATATTTTATAATAATAATAATATTTTATTGAATTATTTAAAAATAATAAAAATTTAAATAATGAAAATACAATGATATATGGTTTAAAATATCATAAATTCACCATTAATGGTCTAATTTGTACTTTTTGAATAAAAATTACATCCTCTTAACAAAGAAACTTTTGTTACCATGGTAAAAATTAAAATTGGTTTATTTAGGGTTAATAAAAATTATAAGGATTAAAATAACACCAAAACTTGTCTGAAATAAATTTTTTTTATGAGATTAAAACCTTATCATGTCTTATATTTGAATAAATTTCTTTTTTAAAGTGTTTTTATTGAGAATAAATATATCATAAATTAATTTTTTGATAAATTTCAAAAGTGACCCTCCCTTATCTTATAAAAGGGAACCTATTATTATATTTTATTCACACTTGAAAACCAATTTGGTTTGGAAAACCCCTATCCAAATATCCTCCAAATCCCCCCCCCACATATTCTAGAATCCTTCCTTTGGGCATAAATCAAACCATGTAAGTTCATTGGTGTAAACCAAAAGAAGATATCTGAAGAAGAGGTAACATTCATCAATGAATGTTGTTGTATTATTTCTTTATTAAACCCCTCTAATTATTTTTATTTCATGTTTATGTTTTATGTTAAGGGTATAACCTATAACATTACACACTTCCATCTAATGAGGATATTCAATCATCTTTTGTGAACGTTGAACTACCGCCTCATGAATAGATATCCTTCGATCTTCCATTACCATGTTTAAGGGTTAGGAATTATTATGGATTTATTTTTTATATTTTATATATATTATTTTTATGATTTTATTATGATACTTTATTTTTATATCACACATACCTCAATTATTTCCTTTTTGTGGGAATATAATAACATTATTTGTGTGTACGGTAGACTACCGTCTCACGAAGCTATGTGATTTATTCACTCTTTACATGGAATGTATTAAGCATGGTTTCAATAAAAATATGTGATATATATTACATTAAAATTATTTTTTTATGAAAATATATCATATAATTTTCTATCTTTTAATATTATATGAAATTGAAAATAGCGTTCATGTGTAGGTACGACCTACCGTCTCCATGAATGGCATATTTTATTTTCTACCTATGAATTTTACAAATCCTCATAAATACATCTATAATGAATTTATATATATATGTATGGTATTTATATCATGGTTAAAATTTTAGATATGATGAAATCATGATCTATGTAAGAGGACCAAGAATAAAAAGTCAAACATGTGTGAAAAATGAATCAGTAAGTTTAACATGGACTTGTTAATAAGTGGTTAATATAAATACACAAGTAAATAATATATGGAGTTATATATATAAATATGGTTTTATTCTATATTTATGATAAAATTATATTTATTATTAGGAGATCTTAACATGTACAAAGGTAGTCAAGACTTAAGGAAACATGTTTTCTAGTCTCACCTTTATTTCTACGAGACTTATACCATATCCACCACTTGTTTATTTTCTATGGTGCATTAATAACTATGAACCTAATATATGATCCTTATATTTAAATTTATGGGTATCTATATATCCATTTTATGATCATCTCTTTCATGGGGTTTGTAATTCAAACATTACCGAATCGATAAGGGCTCAATTTTATTTCTTTGAGACACATGATATGTTATGTAACTATAATATTTTATAAGGTTTATATAATTACCTTTGACATAATATATCATGAATCTCCTTATTTTCATGATATCATAAGTTTTATGTATTATTATTCTCTCTTCGGTCAGAAATCTATGTCCATTTAAAAAACAATTCTAAAAATGTTTTAAAAGTGTTTCTAATGATATTTTATAGATTTTTAAGTAAATTGATTACATATATATTTTAAATGGTTTTCAAGCCCTCCTTTATAAATTTTCATGATTATTTTCAATGAATTTTTTTCTAACTATTTTATTATTTTAAACTCATTTTTCAAAGAATAAAGGATATTTTCTTACAGAAATTTTTTAAAAAGATCTTTCAAAATTATTTTCTATCTAAGATGACATCTATTGGTGTCACTCAAGAATTACTGGGGATATGATCCAATGGTACCATTGATATTATTTCTCTTAATGTTTTATGTTTTGATGGCATGCAATTTATAAAACCCATTTCTCTTATGTGGTCTATACCATAATAAAATTCTTATGAATCCAATTTATTTTTATGGGTTTGGATTTGATTAATGTTTTATTATATTTTGGAATGTGTATGCGTGATTTTATTTTCTGATTAGTGGGGCCTATATCTCCCTCCAATGCATTAGGTAAATATTTATATCTCATGGGATAAATATGGCTGCAATAGAGAGTGAACCCAGTTCAATAAAGGAATTTTTCGGATAATATAGTATTTGGAGTGAACCTTGATTACTAATATGGTTTGGGGAATGAACCCATTCTAGTAAGATAGCCTTGTCCATGATCCTTAACTAATATGGAAATAATTTTATATATTTATGTGTCTTCCACCATTACATGTCTTATTTATATGTTATGATTTCATTTTTTATGATTTTGACTCCCTTATGATTCATGTCTTATGAACTTCCAATATCTATTTCATGACTCAATTATATGATCATTGATATGAAATGTATGATCTTTAAATTTTATTCTTATATTCTCATACCCTTATGCTCATGTTATTCTTACATATCTCCCTTGTTTACCCTTACTGAGCATCTGATCTCACCCTTTCCTATTTTACTTTTCCCATGATGAAAAGAAACGAATTAAGTGTGATATATAAAAAAATTGTTCTAGTTATGAGGAAATGTGAGGGATAAGATATAGATGTATTCTAAACCAGTTTTTTATGTTTTTAAGTATCCAAAGGCACTAAACTAATACATTCTTAGAGTTTTTTTTGTAATGTATGAAACATTCTATAAAAATTATTTAATCTCTATGTACATTAAGTTTGGCTTATCATAGTTGGTATCAGATCAAAGGTTTAGTCAAAATTTGGAAACTAGGATGATAAAACCTTAGTAAGATCCCTAAGGATAAGTCTATATATAGGTTACAATCCTATAATTCTGGTAACAATCATGAATAACCTTGGATTAAACCTAAGATGTTATATATTGAAGGTAATTTACCTTTATTATGATGTTTTTATAGTATTATTATTGTTTCTCACACTATTCTTATTTGGTTTTAATTAATTTATGGAAGTTGACAGAACCATGTTAATGATGAATTCAATGGGAAATGCAATGATTTTCCTCCTGAGAAACCAAATGTTTTGGGTGCTAAAATGAAAAATATTATCTCTATACTCACACAATTTATGAATCATGTTGGACTTATAAATGAGTATAAAAGGTAAAAAATTACTATTGATTCCTTAATTAGTAAATTTCCACCTTATTTTAGTGGGAATTACAATCCACTTGTTTATTAACAATGCTTTGGTACCACTGAAAATATATTTTCCATTCTTCTGTATTTAGGACATGAAAAATTCATCTTGTATTTATATCATTTGTAAGTTGAAGTGGAGTAGTGGTGGACTATAATCAAGAATATAAGTCATCAAGATGAAATTTAATCCATGTATTGGGATGATTTTAAGAACTTATTCTTTAAAAATTACTTTTCTCATGTTCTTCGTACCAAGATGGAGAAATATTTTCTTGAGTAAAATCAAAGGGATAATTATTTTGTTGGTAATTATGAGGATAATTTTTCAAGACCTACAAGGTAAACTTCTAGTATTATCATCCAACTTGAAATTAAGGTTGATATATACTTCAGTGTCTTAAACCCAAGTCTTCAAAGGTTTTTATCCATAAGAAAATTCAATAGCTATGAAGAGATAGTGAATTATGATATCAAGGTGGAAATTGAGGTTGTAGTTACATATCAATATCATGGTTTTGAAAAGAAATGAAAATATAGATATTAAAAGAAAATATGAAAACCATGGAGAAAAGAATATGAGATTTCCATTATGCTCAAAGTGTAGAAAGAAACATGGAGTAAATTATATTAAGGGGAATGGTAAATGTTTTCAGTGTGGGAAGAAGTTTATCTGGAGTATTACTATAGATGTTATGGGAAAATTTTATCTAATGATATGAATAGAGAGAAGGATGCATAAAATTCACTCCCATACTTTAATACTACAAGTGTAAGGAAAATGGGCATTATGTTAATCAGTGCCCAAATCTAAGGGTTAATGACGATGATCTACATTAGAAACCTCTTAAAACCAAAGATAAAGGTAAATATCATGTTATCAAAATTGGAGACGTAGAGTATGAAAATGAATTGGTGGAGTCATTGAGTGTTTATGTATTGGAATTAAAGAATAATATTGTAGATATACTTTTATGGAATTATAAAACAACAAAACATCTAAGGATTTCTCCACAGTTAATTTTTCATAAGGATTTGAAATCATATTTTGAATTATACTAGTAACTATGAAAAGTGATTGAGGTGGTATGGTGATATTTTTGGAGAACAAAAGATTAAGAGTAATATAAACCTTAATAGGTGAATGATTTTGGGATAATAATGTTATAAGATATTTTTTATTGTGATAAAATAAATGGTAAGGTATTGATGACCATGGAACTAATGAAAATGTGTTTTATGATATCATGGATTTATTTTATAGAATTTTTTTATTTATAGTATGAGGAATGAGGTAATTTTTGAAATCATGCATGTTTTCAAAAAGGTTTTATGGTAATTTAGGTTATTACCAGGTTCCAAGAGAATACATGATAATAGTATTCACATGTTTTGTGTGTGATAATTAAGATCTATATTAAGTTGTATGGGGGATTAATGATAAGTTGATTTTTTAAATTTAGTAAACCCTTTTTGAATGTTTTGGATTTTAAATTTTTTGAAGGATCTTAAGGGTAAACATTTATGAAACTGTATTTGTTGAACTTTGATTTTTTAGAGATTAATGTTTATTCATATTTTATAACATGTGCTAACCATTTTTTATGGTAACTTTAGATAGAAGGAAAAACTTTTCATCCCATTGTGGATCTTATAATCCACTCGTTCTTTAGGAATGAAAATTTCAACCTCGTATCTAAGAGTAATAGATGAAGCAAAAAATTTATCAAGGAAAAAACTATGGATGAGATTGTGCTTATAAAAAGGAATGAAATCAAGTAAGTATATATTCTTATGAAAATTATTCAACTTTTGGAATAGTACATTGAAACAAAAAAATTATCCTAGTACCTTCATTTTTTATAAATAAAATGGTCCCTTATATCATCACATACCTATCATTCTGTGATGGTTAACCTTATAATGACCATCATTAGTATCACTCTCCATCAGAACATAGTAGTTGCAATTCTCTCCCACGTCCATGTTTCCACATTCCACTAATGTTCTCATAATGTAAATCCTAGTTATGTCACCTATACCATTCCCAATTTTTTATAATAAGTTTTATTAACTCTTTTTATGATGTGGGTTTCCCAAAAAGAAATTTTCAAACATCCATATTTAATTTTCAAAGTGAAATTTCAAATTTCAAGGATGAAGTTTTCTTTTTAAATTCATGATCGTATCAAAATGGGAATTTATCTATTTGAGTTTACAAAAAATCACTCTCATGTTCATTTTATAATCCATGTATCTCATATAATAAATAAAATACATGATTCATCACATGTACTAAACTCAGAGGTCGTACCGCTAGAGAAATATCTTTCATATTAAGAGAAACCAGTATAAATTCTAGATCATAGAGATAAAGTGCTAAAAATAAGACCACTCACCCTATTATAGTTTTTAAGAGAAACCCCAATTTAATTAATCTTTTTGGGAACTTGATGATATGATGAGGCAGATTTATCCTTATTTTTTAACTAACAGTGACGACTTTTAAGGGAGAAACTCATTTTAAGAGGGGTAGAATATAACACCCTGAGTTTTTATGAATTTTTTTAAATAAATTAAAATTATTTGACATATTTAATTACACACTACACAAAGTAAATATTTATTTTTAAAAAATATTATGCTAAACATAACACATAGTTTGTCTTGTGGAATATTCAATACTAAATTTGGATTGTACGATATACAACAATGAGTTACTTTGATTACTTTTGTTACATGAAAGACTCGGTTTTACTAAACAAAAATATACTATTTATTATGATAGTTATCACCAATACATTGGAATGGAGGAAATGAATAGGATTAATTTAATTATAAAAATATGGTTTAAAAATGTTTATAAAATGAATTTTTGGGTGATTAATTAATTAGAAATTAAGATAAAAAAAATTAAAATAAAGGAATTTTTTAAGAAAAACTGTTTTTATTCCCCCAAAGTAATTTTATCATAGTAAAATAAATTAGTGGATTTTAGTTAATTATTATAAAGAAATTTATATTTTATATATTCAATGTAATTTTTTTAAATTCATTCGTTATGTTTTGTGGGCCTAAAATAAGAACAAGTCCATTTTTAAGCATAAAAACTGTATTTTTCTAAAAAAATAGTTTTATCATATTTTACGGGAAAACCTATTTTAAAACTAAACATTGACACTTTTATAAATTTTATTAGACAAAATAAACTTATTTTTTATTTTGTAAAAATATATTAGGGGAAATTTTTTGGGTTTTTCTGAATGTTTCATCTTTTGATGAATAGGTAAAATACTGAATTTTAATTGAAATTTAACCTTTCTTCTAAAACAATTATATTGTTAAATTATATTTTAAATTAGAATTAATTTAAAAATATTTAAATTATACATAAATTAATCCAATTTATATCATTGGAATCATTTTTATATTGAATTTAGAAATAAAAACTAAGTGATATTTTGAACATTTTCACTTTAAAAACCCATTTTCTTACCCTGTCTACGAGATTAATTTTTAATTAATTTTAGTCGCTTATATGTTATGATTTTTTTTAAAAAGGATCCCATATTTGGAATAATAAGTTCTAAATTTATTAAATATATCCCTTTTACTTTTGGAAAATATGGATAGTAAACAAAAAAAAATTATTACCACAGTAAAAGATAAATCTTGTAATTAAGGGTAAAAATAATATTATAAGTGTTATAAAATGACCCTAACACTTTCCCAAATATTACTGGATTGTTATTATTTATAAATTATAAATACATGATCGTTTATTTGACCATTTATATACATTTTTATGAGATAATAACCTTTATAACATTTTATTTAATGAAAAGTCAAACTTTCCATACTCTTGTTTTTAACAAGTGAAATATTTTTAATATGGGGATATATTTACAATATGTTAAACTATAAATATTAATTTTAAACCTAAAATAATTATATTTATCATGTTATTTTATTTTTAATTTTTATTTAATAAATAATTATCATAAATAATTTCACAATGATGATGCAATAATTATTCAATTAATGAAAAAATAAAATAAATGATATTATGAATATTAAAAGAAATATAATTTAATTAAATTAAGGAACTAAACGAATTTTATAGGTTAATATTAAAATATGTGGGTGTATTAATTTGTCTGGTTTTAATATATCTTGTTGTCTTAATTTTCTTAAAGTCAAAGGAATGAATAGTGTCAAAATTGACACTAATGATATTTTATAAAAATAGTATTTATTAAATTATTTAAATATAAAAAAATTAAATAAGTAAAATTGGATGATATCTGATATAAAATATCATAAATGTTCCATTTATGGTGCAATTTAAACTTTATAATTAAAAATTATATCCTCTTAATATAGAAAACTTTGTTAATATGGTTAAAATTAAAATGGGTTAATTAAGGGTCAATCGAAATGATATGGTTTAAAACAAAACCAAAACATGTCTAAAGTCTATTGGTTGATGATATTAAAACCTTATAATATCTTATACTCTATTAAATATTATTTTTTAGTAATTTGGAGTGATATTTAATCTATTATAAATTAATATCTTGTGAAATTTTGAAAGTGCTCCTCCCCTCTCTTATAAAAGGGCACCTCTTCTTATTTTTTGCACACTTAAAACTCTATTTGGTTTGAAAAAACCCTATTAAAATCTCAAAAAAAATCCCACCCTTAATCCTATAATCCTTCCTTTTGGAAAAAAACCTTACCAAGGAAGTCCTTTGGTGCAAACCAAAAGGTGATATCTGAAGAAGAGGTAATGTTCATCAATGAACATTTCTGTATTATTTCTTCCTTAAGCCTGTAAATTGTTTTTATTTAATGTTTATATAATAATATAAGTACATTAAATATACTTATATTTTTCTATGTAAAATTTATGACCTAAAATTCTACACACTTCTATAAAATGGGATACACAATCATCGTTCATGTCTATGGTAGACTACCACCGTGCGAATCAATACCATTCATTCTTCCATGACCACCTTTGAAGGTGGGTAATAATGATGGATTTTTATTTTATATAGTATATATATTATTTTTATGATGTTATTATGATCTTTTAATTGTAATATAACACATATCTTCATGATTTCAATTTTGTGGGAATATGATAATGTTGTTCGTGTGTACGGTGGACTACCGCATCACAAAGCGATGCAATTCACTAACACATTAAATGGAATTTATTAATAATGTTTGTAATAAAAAATTATGATATATATGAAATTAAAATGATTATTAAATGATAATATATCACAAACTTTTTTTAATATGACAAGAAAATGAAAACGAGGTTCATGTGTATATATAGACTACTTTCTCTACGAATGATGTATTTTATTTTCTACCTCTCGGTTTTATGAATAATATATATATATATATAATTAATATATATATTATATTTATATCATGGTTATAATTTTGGATATGATTAAATCATGATATATGTATGAGAACTAAGAATAACAAGTCAAAACATGTATGAAAAATAAAGTGGTAATATTATTATAGATTTGTTAATAAAATTTTAATATAATCTCATAAAGTAAATAATATATGATATTATATATTTGAATATTTTTCTATGGTAGATTTATGATAAACTTATATTCATTATACAGGAGGTTTTAATGTGTATTAAGTAATTGAAGACTTGAGGTAAGGGGATTTCTTGTCTCACTATTATTTCTATGAGACTTATGAAATATTCACCACCCGTTTATTTTATGTAGTATATATACAAAACATGAATATAATCCATGATCCTTATCCTTATATTTATGGTTATTTACATATCCATTTTATGATCCACTCTTTCATGGGTTTTATAGTTCAAAAGTTATAAAATCAATGAGGGAATTTTGTCTGAAGTTTTCTTCTTTGAGACACATGTTATGTTATGAACCTATATTATTTTATGAGTTGTATGTACTATCATTTGAAATTTTTTATCATCAATATCCTTATTTTAAAGATATTATTATTTTCATGTATTTTTATTCTCTCTTCGGTGGGAAATTTGTGTTAATTCAAAAAAAATTCTAAAAATGTTTTAAAAGTGTTTTGAATTATCATTTATGAATTTTCACAAAAAAAGGATTTCAGAGATGTTTAAAATTATTTTTAAACCTTCATTTATAAGTTTTCAAGGTTATTTTCCAGGAAAATATTTTTCTAAATGTTTTATGATTTTAAAATCATTTTTTAAAGAAGAAATTATATTTTCTTCAATAATTTTTTTAAATAGATGTTTAAAAATTCTTTTCCTTATAAGATGAAATTGGTTTATGTTACTCATTAATTACTAGGTATATGATCCAAGGGAACCATTCATATTATTTCTATGAATGGTTTATGTTTTTATTACATGATGTTTATGAAAATAATTTCTATTCCATGGGTTATACCATAACAAAATGATTATGAAACCAATCTATTTTTATGGGTTACAATATGATGAATGTTTTGCTATCTTGTGGAATGTGTATTTGTGAAATTATTTTGTTATGGGTGGGGCCAATATCTCCCTAAAATTCATCAGATAAATATTCATATCTCATGGGATAGACAAGGCTGAAATTGGGAGTAAACCTGGTTTATTAAAGGAATTTTTCCTCTAATATGGTATTGGGAGTGGGCCTTGACAACTAATATAGTTTTGGTAATAAAACCATTCCACTAAGATATCCTTGGCCATGATCCTTGAATAATATGGAAATATATTTATATATTTATGTATCTTATACAAGTTCATGTCTTATTTCTATGTTATGCTTTCATGGTTTATGATTTGGAATCCCTTATCATTCATGTCTTATGAACTGCAAATATTTAGGACATGAATCATGTATATGATATTTTATATTTAGGGTATGATCTTCAAATGTTATGATTATGTTATCATACCCTTATGTTCATGTTATGCTTACTTATCTCCCTTGTTTACCCTTACTGATCATCTGATATCTAACTGTCTTATGTTTTTTTAACTAAGTATATGAAGTAAGGTATTAAGTGTGATATGAAAAAAAAGGTTCTTGTTATAAAGAAATATATAGGATAAGATGTAGGTGTATTATGTACCAGTTGTTTAAGATTCCAAATTTGTAAAGGGACTAAACTAATATGATCTTTGGGAATGTGTTTGTTTAATGTATAAAATATTCTTAAAAAGGATGTAATGTCTATGTATGTTAATCATGTGTAGTTATAGGACCCCAAACCAATTTATCAGCATAGTTTAAAACTGATCTTCATGAATAGAGAACTCATATTGCTAATTTTTAGTAGTTTCCCCCCAGATTCTAACCTTCCCCACACTCTTTAGCTCCCATAATAAAGGGGGAATTTATTGATGCTAAAATATACATCTCAGGGGATATATAATTGAAATAAAGGATTTTTTTATAAAATATTGTTCAAAATATCTCAAAAATTAACTCAAGGATCTATGTTAATGAAGGTAAGAACCTTATTGAATGGGAGGTGCTTCATGAAAGTCACTAGGTACCAATGGAAGTTGATATGGTAACTTTTATTCAATGTATTTCCATGCATGGAGCTTCCCAACCTGAGGAAAAACCTTCACAAAATGTATTTTTGAGGTGTTAAATTTCATAAAAGAAGCATCCTGACTTTATACATGCCTATAAATACCCCCATCATCTATATTTTTAGAGGATATGACCTTTGGACTATTGAAAAAGGATCTGGTTTAATGAAACTCTAACCATCATGAGTAAGAGAGGAGGTAGATTCCTATAGGTATCCATATTTCTAGAAACTGCCTCCCATGGGATTCTTAGAACCTCAAACCATGGTATATATTCCTTTCACAAAGTTCCATGGCCTTTTTGTAAGAATAAATCCTTTTGCGACACTAGTTTTTTCATGAGATAATTAAAATACTAAAAACCAAAAATTTTCTCAAAGTTAGGTCCACCCTATTTTATAAAATATACAAGTTCACGAGACCCCTATCCTTCATAAGTCCAATGTCCTTCATGATACCCTTATCCTTCATGAGACACCCAACCTTCACAAAATCATTAACCATCATGAACCCCCAACCTTTGTGAGACCCATCCACCAGGCCTCCTCATGTTTCCTCCATTAAAAATACACCATTTCATGAAATTTGGGTTTCCATTAACCATATACCCATCTAAAACTGATTCATGTGCACTCTGATTATAATGTCCTAACCCAGGATCTACTTAAACGGTGTCGCGAGTAGGTGGGTTACATGGACTCAGGCATGCATCCCTATACTTTAGAGGTTTATGACAAGAAGTGATGGTCTAAGATTGTATTGTGGGGAGAATATACCATAATATTAGATTATTATAATGGTTAAAATAAACAAATAGATATTTCATTAGCATAATATAACATATGGCACAATGGAAAAAAGTATAATAATCAACTTCTGAAGAGTAAATAACCAAGAAATAGGAATAAATACCAAAATTCATAGGCTAAGTTAGATATAAATATGTCATTTCATGTTGATAGAAAAAAAGGGTAAACATGGGATAGGCATATACGGCACGCTATACAAAAATACCAAAAGTCATCTCCCCTAGCATCACAAGCATATGCTTCGTCCTCTACACCCATTCTCCAAGTTATAAGTAAGGAAGATCGAGCATTTTTTATATAGAACTTACCCTTATCCACACCTATGGTCATGATGTCTACTTGAGTACCAAGGGAGGCCCAATTAGGGTGTGAGATAAACTCAATAGGCCACCACCAATAGTGTTTAGAAAAAATCTAGTCAATTTACATATTATTGAAATGTGTTGGTAAATTCAATAATAACTATGATTGAAAATAAATACTAGTCGTATCATATTTTGGAAGGACACCTGGAAGACTCTACCTGCTACTACATAGGCTGAAATAAGTCTAATCAGTCGCTATATATATAGTAATCACATATATAAAATACATATACATCTATATACACTCTATATGTACATACATCTATAGGAATATACAATGATACTATGTACTAGCTGGACCAAGGGCATAACTCATGCATCCATAACTTGACTAATGAGAAAGTTGATCTAGCAAGGAAACAAGCCCTAAATATCATATTAATGTGAGACGTCATGCTTATCACTTGAGATAATGGGGCAGTTTTTCATACCCAACACCTAGTATAGAGAAATGTGGAACATCATTCCAATCACCCAGATAAAATTATACCAAGGTGAGACGTCATGCCCATCTCCCAATGTAAGGGAGTGTGAAAATCCATGCTCAACAAAACCCTTAACTATTATTCATTATCCAAAATCAATGGCATTCTCATAATAATAATAAACATCATGTATCACCTATAAAAATTTATAATCATTTAATTGAATTAAAATAAGGGTGAACAATTCATATAATACATGTTTATAAATATAAATCATGTGTAATGGACTTTCCACCAACTTCTAGTGAATTAGATCAATCCATTTAATTTATATAACAAGGAAAATTCCATTTTAGGGTCAATACAAACACTTTGAATGTGTTTTTTTCAAATAAACATTTTCATAAAGGATATAAATTCTTTCAAAACTCATAAATGGTTCGTATAGAATAGTTAGTCAACCTCTAACAATTTAATATGGATCTATGGGAGTTCCATAACATGATAAAATTAATTTAAGTGGTAAAAATCATTTTAAGGTAATGCGTGCAAAAGTTATGGTGTCTAGAAAAATGGAAGATACTATGAAAATACCTAAAATTTTAGGAAAAAATTTCAATACCACGTACCTTAGGTCCATGGATGACTAATCATCCATTTTTATCCTTCAATTCAATGAATAATGGATAAAAACTCTATTATAAAAAACTTCCCAGAAAATTGGGAAAATGAGGTCGCAGAAAAATAGTAAAAACTATTGGAAGATAAACTATGATCAAAATTAAGATGATTGAGAAGCCTACCATTTTGGATTCTACATGAACAACAGTGATGGTAATAGAGTCCATATATATGAGTTATCAAAATCTATAGAAAAATAGAAAGGAGAGCTCACAAGTGAGGAATGGTTGTCTGCTAGAGGGTAAATGAGGGAGGAAGAGGGATTTTGAGTTAAATACATTTTAGAAGGAAATCATAAAATCCCCCTTAAAAATGGAGCCCCATGGTTTTGTCTCATTTTTGGCCAAACCATGCATAAACCGTGCGTCAACTACTGCTTAAGAACCCCACTCGCTCAAGATGTCCACACAATTTGTCTAAGCATTTGTATCCCATGAAAAAAAATCCTTTTTCCTATATCTCTACAGCAACCACAAGGGCATGCATCCTGGCTCTCATGGTTTCAAACATACCAAATTCCCTCTGTTTTTCACCGAGTTCCCTATATAATTGAGTCGCACAGTTATCAATAACTGTGTGGCTCAGTATTTCTCTCAAATTTCTAGAACTCTAGGAAAAAATAATCCCCATATGATCTCAAGACCTTCCAGAGGTCATAGGTAACCCTCATTAGAAATAAACAAGAAAATTAAATAGTAAAAATAGTGATCTATAAGTTCAATAAAAGTTGAGTTGTTATAATCTCCCCTCCTTAAAGTAACTCATCTCTAAGTTGGACTTCTACGGTTGAAGAGGGATCATCCAAGAAAAGTGTCATCCACTAGGATCATATGTCAACCTCCCACTCTTAGGACTCATCATGTACTTATATATACTACCATCGCACTTGGACTAAAGGTAATGACTAGCCTTAGAGAGTCTTCATGCTCCAACCGATGATATGTATCGGTCACTCCTCAAAGGAAGCATCCACATATACCTTAACCTCATCAGGATGTAGAACATTTGAAGGGTCAGGATAATTCTGATGAAGCTAAGAAACATGAGAGGTATCATTCATAGACCAGTATCTATGAAAAATCTCTCTTTGGTAAGTCACTATCCCAATTATCTTCAAAACCACAAAGGGTCCAACAAATCGAGGTGAAATCTTACCCTACCACTAAATCTGTTAATGGACCAAACTAGGAGATACATAAAATAAAACTCGATTACCAACCTATAACTCAAGAGTTAATCTATGTCGGTTGGCATAAAACCCCTATCTATACTAATCTTTCATCATGGACTTCCTAATTATCATGACTTTCTTAGAAATATATTGGATGAGATGTGGTCCAATAAAATCTACCTCCCCTAACTCTAGCTAGAATATTGGTAATTAGAAGGGACTACCATATAAGTCCGGAAAAGGATCTATCTAGATGGTAACCTAAAATATATTATTATAAGTGAAATCAACTAGGGGTATCTATTTCTCCCAAGAACCCAAATAGTCAATAAACCATGCATGGAGCATGTCCTCTAACACTTGAATTGTGCACTTTGTCTCTCTGTTGGTATAAGGGTGATCGTTTTTTATTAGAATAACCTATGAACCTAAGGACTTATACAACCCTTTTCAGAAATAATATGTAAAATGAGCATCTCTATCAGATAAGATATATCATAGAGAAATATGTAGATGTACAAACTCTCTGACATATATCCTTCCTAGATCATCTATCAAAATGGTATTTTGAATAGGTAATAAGTGTGAGACCATCATAAAATTATCAATGACAACCCAAACTATTTCATTTCCTTGATGCGATCTAGGAAAACTTTCCATAAAGTCCATAAAGACATTATCTCACTTCCACTATGTAATGGAAAATGGATGTAAAGGTCATGTTGGTCACTGATGATCTACCTTCACCTACTGACAGGTGGAACACCGAGTGAAAAAGTTTTCTATCTCTCATTTCATACCATGCCACCAATACAAGTGATGTAAGTCTCGATAAATCTTGGTGACACTGGGTTGTGTTTCCCAAGAAGAGGAATGAAATTCTCACATCAAATCATCTCAAATGTCTTTTGGGACCCAGACATGCCCATGTATTCATAAGGTCTCATCCTCTTCCATGGTCGCAAAAGAAAATGAATTGTTATAAAAAAACACTCTCAACCAATACTAGGCCATTGGGATCTGAAATGTGCCTCATATTTACTCATTCCAAAAGTGTAGATGTCGCTAACAAGTTTGAGAGGATTGTATGGCCATGATCCACCTAAGGCTCATCATGCATCTATAAAAATAAGACCATAAGATTCCATTCACTAATGGCCTTTGGAACCACCTTATTCTTCCATATCAAAGCATAGGTTAGGTAATTTCCTTTTCCAAGCATATAGGAAACCTATAAATTAAACAACTACATGTATTCAACCCATATATGATACTTGATATATAGATCACACTGTGCAAAGATGTAGTTAAGGATTTTTTTACCAGAAAATACCAAAAAATGTTCCAAAAGAAAATAATACTCCCAACAACATAAGGCATGAACTAGGGCTACTATCTCAAGATCATGCATTGGGTAATTCCACTCATCAAGGATCAGCTGATGAGACTCGTACCACACAAATCACTCATCCTACATCAAGAATATATCCATCCCAATATCTGATACATCACAATAAACAGTATAGCTCCTGCCTAAATTTTGAAGAATCAAGATCATTTCGAAATTCAACCATCCATTCTACTCTTGAAAGTCTCCTTCCAAAGATTCAGAACATATGAATTTCACACCCTTCTTAGTCAGACTAGTAATACATGATTTTATCTGTGAGAAATCCTAGATAAATCATATGTAATACCTGACTAGCCCCAATAAACTATGTATATTAAATATGTTCTTGGGATTATCCTAAGAAACTACATCTCTCACCTTCTCTGGTCCTACTGACACTCCTGAATATGAGATGATGTAACCCAAAAAGTGAAACTTATTAATCCAAAAGTGTCATTTGGTGAGATTTGTGTAAAGATGATGCTCTCTTAATGCCTTTATCATGATCTCAAGATATTTGGTATCATCATGTTGAGTGTGATAATATACTAATATTTCATCCACAAAACTACCACAAATTAATCCAGATACAGGTGGAAAACCTGATTTATCATATCCATGAAAATAGCTAGAGTGTTCGTCAGCCCGAATGGTATTACCAGGTACTCATAAACACCATAACTACTCTAAATTTTTTTGTGAGGTGTGTTTAAGGATCTAAAATAAACCTAATGATAGTCCAACCTCAAATTGATCTTTTATAACACCTTATATCTTTAGAAATGATCAAATAGGTAATCTATTTTAGATAATGGATACTGGTTCTTTACTTTAATCTGATTCAACCATCGGTAATACACACAAATACTAACTGTACTATCCACCTTCATGGAAAAAATGATGGTTTAACTCCATGGATAGGTACTAGGTATGATAAAACCATTAGAATTTAGGTCTTCCAACTATTTCTAGATCTCTAGAATATTTATAGCTTCTATCCTATGAGCAGTAATGGATGCAAGTTTCATTCCTAGCACTATATCAATGGTGAATTCTACCTCTCTCGCTAGAGGTATCGTAGAAAAGTAATTAGGGAATAATTCCCTAAAATGATCCACCACAGGAGGGAAAATAGTAGGTTTTAGCACCTAATCATCCAAGAAAATACTGTTGATCTGGTCAGCTACTATACCCAACCCCTATTATGTAGGTCCAACTCAAGATATATAGAAATTCCATTTTCCCATATGTATATATGTATAAAGCACTATGGTTATTTAAACAAAAACCTCCAAAAATAAAAATAAAAATAAATATGATTTCGATATAGAAATAACCATTCAATCATGATAATTACATCAAAATCAGTTATGTAGGGGATGAAAGGTATCCACATAAAAATATAATCAACTATCTCAAAGGGAAAATCCTTAAAATGGTTAACACTCTCTTATCATATATCCAATGGGGTAATGAGTGTCATAAAGCCACGATAATACTCTATTTAAAGGTCCAGACTCTCTAGAATTTCCATAGATATAAAGAAGTGTGATGTGACTATATAAAATAAATTAAACAACAAAGAAGAGGCTACTAGAATAGTACCTCGAACTGTAGAAGTACAGACACTTTGATTATTTGGAATAGGTTTTACTATATGTAATTTCTTCTTATCATATCCCTAAGTTGCAACCTGACTACCTTGAACATACCCATTCTACTGTCATTGTGATTCCTAGGTCATATTCCCTCTACCTCAATTGATTCCTTAGCCTGATTGGCCAGTGTTATTATAGGTGCCTGCCTAGCAAGATACTACTAGACCCACGCCGAAACATAGATTATGTGTATTCCCCTTCTCAATAAGAACTGGTGGAAAATTCCTACATAATCACTATATATTCCACATCATTCTACAGCCTCTACATTAAAATAGACCTCACATAAATTGGGGTTTTTGTGTCCTAGCTTTCCACACTGGGGAAATATAATGAAATTTTCAATATGAGTTTCTTAACTGCTACTACCCCCATGAGAAACCTCAAATAAATGATTCTTTCCACTGTAAGAACAAATGTTAGGTCTATATGTTGAACCACCCTGGTTCTTACTATCAATTTCCTACAAGTTCCACTCAGTAATGAGGGCCTAGTTGACTATCTCAAAATAGTGGTCAACTAGAAAATATAAACCTATGATCAGATGGAATATACCACCCCATCCTAAAATAAACTCATATTCTTGATCTCCTAACCCAATAAAGTTGAAGATAATATATGTAGGTTAGTAAAATCCGTAGAATACTCCATTACATACATGGCTTCCTGTTTTAGGTTTAGGAGCTCTCTATCTCAATCATCCCTCAATGTATGTGGAAATAAGTAATTGTATAATACCATATGTAAATCCCTCTATATCAGGTCATGATTTCAGTATACCTGGTTAATGACATACCACCATCGCATGTAAAAAACATGTAACATGTAGGATGTGAGCATGACCATCCTCTCTAGAGGCATCTACGAAATCTCAAATATAGAAATCATGGCCTCAAGCGATGACTCTGCAGTATGAGGTCTGACATACCTCAAAAAGGTGGGAGGATGATGCTACTAAAAATCCAGAGTCAAATCTACCATAGTTAGGGTAGTTCAAGAGATTCCTTTCATAGACTACATCATATGGAGAAAACCCTCTTGAAACTGTGCATTAGTGTGCATGTCAGGAATAGCAAGTGGTGCCTTAGGTGGCACTACTATAGGTAATATTGGTGGATTACGGACCACCTCCTCTGGTGAATGGTCATCACCAACCTCCTAGCATATGACTCAAGGATATCAAGGTGTAATGATTCTACATTTCAAAAAGCACACCTCATAAAATAATTTAGCAGTTGAAAATATTTACAGACACTCAATTAGGACAGGTACATAGCCTTCTTATAAAAAGATCACACCTCCCTACCTACTCCAAAATCCCTATCTATGCGATAAGGGAAATACCATAATAATAAATAAATATGTAATATTCAATCCAAATACCCACTAATAAGTTTGGGTTCATGACTAGGTGTCATATCACATGATAGAGGTTCAAATATATGGAGTTTCAATTGTAATGAATAAAGGAAAACACCCTTTATAATTGGAATCCCTTTTAGCGGTAACCATTTCATATAAGTGACTTGTTTAATTTAATTTCATACACTTATATATATATATATAATTTTATAGTTCGATTTGTATCCATTTCCAATTTATAAAAGTCATATTCTTTATAAATTTTAATCAGTGTGTCATTTAACTGCAACTGGACCTTTACATTTGCTATCAAGATGTAATAGTTTTTGTAAAATGATTTGATTACATGAATCACCTTAAGTAATTACATAAGTAATTTCTTCATAAATCACCATTGGAATTCAAGTAATCTAATCAACTAACATTGTTTCAGTTCATGGATCTAGTAGATCGAGAACCCACAACATGGTCTAATTGACCAATTAAGGTGTCATCATTAATCTATGCAGGAAAATTCCATTTATATTGATGTAGGAAATTTAATTAATCCATATATTCCATCCTAAAAAATTATTATCACATTACCATGTATAGTAATATAGGCACTAACTATATGAAGTAGGAAATGCATGGAGAAAGTAGACATGGCATGGTAAAATGTGTAGCATATTACTCTTAATATGCCTATAATGATGCATGAGATGCTAATTATTTCACATAATAGGGAAAGGAAAATATAATCCATAATAAATGATATAATATCAATAAGATTAATGTCACAAACCATGTGTGTCACCCAACACTGAAATCAATGCAATTGTAACATGCACAATCCAATAATAGTAATAACTCATCCCAAGTAATTTGGATTTCCACAGTACGTGGGTTAGCTACTTCCAGGAAAAGAACATTACAAAATTAAATTACATCCTAATCTCCTATATTATACCAAAATAGTAAGGAAAAGGGGAAAGGAGGCCTTTGATACCACTTTATAACATCCTGACCCATGATCCACTTAAGAGGTGCCCCGATCTAATGGGTCACATAGCATCAAGCACACCTCTCCATGTTCCAAACACTCTAACTAGTAGTGAGGGTCCAGTGTGGTACAATGGGGAGACTATACCCTCATATCATAGTGTTGAGGTGGTGAAAATAAAAAAATATAAATAGCAGAATCATAATATAATTGATGGAACATCAAAAACAAGTATAATAATCAATAGCATAAGCATAAACAACCAAGAAACATTAATAAAAATCAAAATCCATAGGATAATTAATATACAATGGTTTAATGTCATAATGATATAAACAATTGGGAAATAGGGGAATGGTATATACAACATGCTATAACAAAATTAAAAAATACCAGAAGATATCTCTACTATCATCACAGGTATACGCTTTTCCCTTTTCTCCTATGATCCAAGCTATAAAGTATATCAAGAATATGTGATAGGGAGCTTTCCCTTATCTACACCTTCAGTCATGAAGTCAACTCAGGTTCCAAGGTTATCCTAAGTAGGGTGTGATATAAACTCAGTAGGCCACCACCAATGGTGTATAGAAATAATTCAACTAGTCTATATAGCATAGTAGTGTGCATGTAAAATGAATAATAATAATTCTATAGAATAAATACTAGTTAGATCAGGTTCTGGAAGGACACCTGGTAGAATCTGCATACTTCATCATGGGTAGTAATAAGTCTGATCATTCACCATATATATAGTAATCATATATATATATATATATATATATAATATGTCTACATACATATACACTCTATATGTACATACATCTAGAGGCATATACCTGGATACTAGGTGCTAGCTGGACCCAGAGAATAACTCAGTCTTCCATAACTAGTTTAACTATCCAATGGATCCAGGAAGGGTATAGTCCATGAATCTCGTATCAATGTAAGACTTCATGTTCGTCACTCGAGACAGTGGGGTCAGTCGTTATCCCAACACCCAATATAGAGGAATGTGGAAATTCATTCCCATCACCCAAATAAAAGTATAACAGTGTGAGACATCACTCCCACCACCCAATATAAGGGACTATGAAACTCCATTATCAAGATAACCCTTAACCATTTTTAACCAAAAAATATCAATGGAATACTCATAATAATAATAAACATGACGCATCACCTCTAAAGCTCAAACCAGGGTTTTTCAGACTTTCTGACTGGGATGCTAACTTCAATCTTTTTGCACAAAAACATTCCCTTACACAGGTGTGGACTAGGATCCATGGACTTATATGGGTATAATGTAATACCAAAATTCTAAATTATTTAGCCTCCAGAATTGGCTCTCCCCTGAAACTATACCAGCGCACTCTTAATGGAGACCTTGGTCTATATGCTAGAGTGTTAATTGAGATTGACATAGAATCCCCTCCACCAGGCATGATCTCTCGGTCTGAAAATGATCATCATTTGGGGATCAAATTTTAATTTGATAACCTTCCTCATTTTTTTACCATTGTAAGATGGTGGGACATACATTTTACAACTATAGAGTCCTTAAAAAAATTGGTTAATCCAACTCCCAACTCTAATTCTTAGAAGTAAGTCTCGTGAAATAAGTGGATAAACTCAAAGATATATAGGAAAAAATAATCATATAAAAATATAAAATGAGTGAAAAGAAATATTTGTGTTCCCACAACCTCTTCTTGGGCAGCTCTTGTTGAAGAAGAAGAGAATCTGTATGAAATTGCACTAGTTAATGACCCTACAGATGAATCTTGGCTTCTGAACCATTCATCAGAAGTCGCATCCACTGATTTTTCCTCCCATATTGAGGAATTTATTATTGAATCTATCTTATAAAACATCAATATGGACATAAATTTGGATGACTCATTGGACAGGCCCTCAGCAAATCAAAATGCACTGGATAGGAAAGAAGGACCAAGTGAGGAAACTGATAAAGATCAAGCTGAAATGCCCAGCACGGGATCCCCTGTCCAAATTCCATCACATGAGGGTGTTAATGTTACACAGAGGGAACACATTAATGATAACTCTAATGAATATAGAGTCATAGTTGACACACATACTAATGATATCCTCATTCAAACTCCCTTAAAATAGGATGTTCATGACCCCAAATAGGTTCTCATGGCTAACAACTCAAATGAGTCCAAAGACACTCTATATTATGCCAAAATAAAAACATCCAGGAAATCCAAAAGGTAGATGGAAAATAATAAAGGGGGGTTACTACTAAACAAAATCCAAAATGAGGATCCTTTTTTGTAAATTCAAGGGAATAACCAACCTAGTCACATAAGGTTCCCTTCGGCTCCTTGCAGGTAAATACAAACCCGAAATCATCAGTATATCTAAACCATAGGCTATTTCCTCAATCCAAATAATGTTATTTAGTATTAAAGGCTACTCGGAGATGGGTACTTCTTGGAGTGCCTCATGTTTAGATAGAATATGGATATTGGTTCACTGTAGTGTTGAAAAACTTGCTATTCTACATGCAGATGATCATATTTTAACATACAACTTTGAAATTTCTGGTCAAAAATCTTATTGTTTGATTTTATATGATATCAATATTTACATGGACAATAGAATAATCTGGATGAAAATCAATAATCTTTCCAAAAGAATCATGGATTTATGGTCCATGATATATATTTCATTCCCATTCTTCATACAGATGAAAATATGGGGATGACCAACAGTTCTATCTGCATTATAGAATTCAGGAATTGTGTTGAAGATGCCGGTTTAGCTCAAGTCAACCTTGTGGGGGAAAGTTTACCTAGCATTAGAGGAAACTTAATGGAATGGGGGAAAGAAAATTTATAGGCTTCTTATCAATGAAGCACTGCTTATAAATTGGGATTCAATTTCACATGTCACCTATGTAAGACACAATTCTGATCATCATCCAATTCTGGTAAGTCTTATTGAAACTAAGAGAATACAATTGCTTCCTTTCAGGTTTAACAATGCTTGGGTTGTCCTTCCTTAGTGATCAAAAAATTTCTAGGATTTTTTTTCATTGAATGGAGTCAATTATAATCCTTGAATTTTTAATTACAATATCAAATCACTCAATAAAAAGTTTAAGGATTGGAGAAAAGTAAAATTTATCTCACTTTACACATAAATTCATGCCATTGAGTACCCCATACATGAAATGTAGGAGAAAATGACCAAGAACAACTTCACTGGGGAGTCTTCCAATCACATTATTACTTTCTAAAGGAATCTCTTCAAGGGGACCTCAAAAAATGTGGTACTCAAGGAAAATATTGCTCCCAAGCTGATCACTGAGTATGATAACTCATTTCTCAAAACCTCACCTATGGACACTGAAATCAAGGAACTTTTTGGTCTAAAAAAAAGAGCTCTCCTAGACCGAATGGCTTCACTAACCTCGTCTTCCATACATTTTGGGACATTATCCAAGATGATGTGTGTAGTCATGTCAAACACTATTTAAAGGGAGGCTACATTACTCAAGGGTTAAACACTCAATTCACTGCTCTCATTCCCAAAGTTGAAAATGCTAGTGACATTAGTCAATTTTGACTAGTGGCCTTTGTTAACACAACTCATAGTCATAACAAAGATAATTTTCAACAGGCTTGTTTTTTCCCCAGAAAGAATTATATCGTGGAATCAATTTGGATTTGTGAAAGGAATGAGCATCCAATATTGTCTGCTAACTACCTTAGAATTTGTCAACATCCTCAGAAAATCAACCAGGTGTGGAACCATTGACCAAAAATTAGACTTCAAAAATTCAATTTACACCATGGACTGGAACTTCATTGGAACTGTGCTTCACCATTTTGGATTCAACACATAGTTTATTAACTGGATTAAAACTCTTCTTGGAACTTCCAATATCTCTATCCTGATTAATGGATCCCTATAAGGGTATTTTAAATGACCATGGGGTAGTAAGACATGGAGATCCCCCTTAAGCTATAATTTTTTCTATTCCCAAGGAATACCTGAGTAGATTTCTTCTTCATGTGGTTGAAATGGGTGAAATTGAAACCATCAAAGTGGAAAGAGGTATCTATTCTCCCTCTCATCTATTTGTTTGGATGACATCATTACTTTTACTCAAGTTGGAAGGAGGAACATAAAAAACATCAAAAATTCTATACTACGCAATGAAAGTGTTTTGGGTCAGGAAAATAATTGTAGAAAGTCATTTATCTAGTTTGGGAAAAATTTCTCAACCTCATGAAAGAGTAGTATTATCAATGACTTGGGTATAAGGATAGGCTCAATTCCCTTTAATTATCATGGGGTTCTGATGTTATGTGGAAAACCTCGTGCCACTAATTTTTATAATATGGTGTGCCAAATGAGATGGACTATTTATTCATGGAAAGAAAATTCACTTTCAATGGAATGACGAATATGCCTTGTCAAATATATTATGGTCTCAAAACATTTTTATTACTTTATGGATTATATATGGACATCATCTATCATTAAAGTAATTAATTAAATTATGAATAATTTCATGTGTGGTGTCAATGTGTAGGAAAGAGTGATCATAACAGCACCTTGGAAGTAGTGTTGCATGCCCAAATCCCTTGGAGGTATTGTCATCAAGAACCTGAATCTCTTCAACCAGGCTCTCAATGCCTAATTCATTTAGAGGTTAATCAATAAAAATAAGTCTCCCTAGAATTTCATAGATCCAAATTCCTAGAAATTCTTATTTAAGGAAATCATAAATATATGGAATATTCTATTTGGTCTGGTTTGAGAAAGGTTTTCCATGAAATAAATCAGCATTATTAATGGATTATCAGTAGAAATTACACTCTCAATTTTTAGCATACCAATTGGTTGAGATATCCCCTTCTGAATAGAGTAGGCTCCTTGGATTTCATCCAAAGTCTATCCATTAAGGACCATATGGCTGTTATAGAATCTCTTCCTAAGGAATTTCATCTGATGTTTCCAATCATGATTTTATCAGTCAAGATGATATGAATATTTGGGATAAATATTGAACTGACTATCTTGAATAAAAAGATTTATATAAACAAATATTCCAAGGAGAGAAACATTTTATTGTATATTTTAGAGAAAAAATGGATTTCCCCTTCAAGATTTACAATGATATGGAGATTTTCATTTAATAATCTACATGTTGATGGTAATCTGTGGTGCGTGGGTGTTTCACTGTGCTCCAAGTGTGTGATTTTTCACTAGCATTGGGAATTTTTTTATAACCTTTTATTTTCTTTCAAAACTAATACATCCCTTTAGAGGGTTTTTTACCTATTTGAGACCTACATGCCTCAAACTATCTCAATTTACCATTTCATTTTTGAAATTATACATATCCAATTCTCCAAACAGATTTCCATTCTCTTCAAAGTTTCCTGTTCAGAATTGATTCACAATATCTATAAGGGTAGAAATAGTTTCATTCACTGCAATAATAGTTTCAATATCAAATAGGTGGTGGATTCTATCATTATAGCTACATATAATGCGAACTACATGCATGTAAACTGCTGTAAAATGTCAGTCAGGGACTTCACCATACTTAAGCGTATGAATATTGTAGGAAATTTTCTTAAGCATCCTAGAACCCTTAAAATCTTCAGGTCACCACCTTTTTATGGATGGTTTAAGTTCAATACTGATGGATATTCTAGGGGGGATCTAGGACCCTTATGATATGGGATCATTTTATGTGATCATAACAGTGAGGTCGTGGAGCTATTGTATGGATCTTGTGGCCATGTCACTTACATGGAAGCAAAAATGATAGGATTCATAAAGATAGTTGATCTTTTCTATCAATGAAGTTGGAACAAAAAATTGTTTTAATGTTATTATACTAGAATTTTCCAAGCCACTAGAATGGGAACGACTGATCTATCATGGAGACTAACTGTTAAGTGGGTGAATTGACTTAACAATATTTCTTCAATAAACTACTTTATTACTCACATATTCTGGAAGGCCAACTACCATGCTGATATCCTTGCAAATAAAGGTGTTATTGAAGATGGATGCACATACTCCACTACTCTACCTGGTGACATGTTCCATGATTTCCAAAGAGACAAATGTAAAATTGCTACCATCAGACTCATGTAATCTCTTCTTTTTTCATTAATATAGATCCCATGAGATCATCTTTCGCAAAAAAAAATATAATCCACATTTATAAATATACATCATGTGGCATGGCCTTGACACCCACTTCTATTAAATTAAATCAAACCATTTAATTTATATAAAAAGTAAAATTACATTTTAGGGTCAAGAAAAACACTTAAAAGGTGTTTTGGACAATTGAATATTTACATAAAGGAGATAAATTCTTTCAACACACCCAAAGGGATGGTATAAAAGTGGTAGGTAACCTATAAAAATTAAATATGTGTATATGTGAGTGCTATAACACTATGCAATGAATTTAAGGAGTGCAAGTCATTTTAAGGAAACACACAAAAAATGTTCAATGTGTGGTACAATGTAAAACACTATGAAAAAACCTAAAATATTAGGGAATAATTACTAGATCACCTATCTTGGGTCCATGGATGAACACTCATTCAGTATAATCCTTTGATTCAAAGAAGAATGGAAGAAAATTACAAAAATAGAAAAAATACCTAAAAATAGGAAAATCGTATCACACTAAAATAACATAAAATATGAGGATAAAAAATATTCTAGGAAGTTATATGAATCAGGATATTACCACTGTGGATTCAACACAACCAATGATGATATGAAAAGAGTCCAAAAATAGGAGTTATCAAAATACCTAGAAAAGGAGGAGGGTGAAATCATCGGATAGTAATGGCTATCTCTTAGAAGACAAATGACGGAGGAAGATAAATTTTGAGTTAAAAATTTATAGGAAAAAAACTAAAATCCCCCTTAAAACTAGGTCACATTATTTGGACACACGGCTGGCCAAACTGTGTGCCAGCCACTGTCCAAGAACCCCACTCACACGGGATGTCTGCGTGGTTTTTCTAACTATACATATCCCATACTAAAATCCTCTACCAAGATATCTATAGAACCTACACATGCAAGAATCCTTGATCTCACAATTTCAGAAAAATAATGTGGCATCTATTGTTCACTGATTTCACCCACATGGTTGAGTCGAACTCTTAGCATTAACCATGCACTAACTGTGTGACTTAGTCTGTTGTTCCAATTTCTAAAACTCCGGGATATAAACAACAGTAATACACTCCTGAGACCTTTCTAAGGCCATATTGAACCCTCATTAATAATAAAAATGGAACTTAATCTATGAAAAAAATGATCCATAAATTTTTTAAAATCTAGGTCATTACACTAATATTCTGTGCAACCATCATAATTAACCCTCGCGTCCTCCCCCTTTACTTCAAGCATGGAGAGGACCATTTTATTTCCTATTTCTCTTATGAATTGGAATTATAATTCCTCATGTTTCTAAGAATAGACACCATAATTTCATCACCCTTAATGGTCACTCATCCATGGTAGTGTTTCTTCCATGCCCCACCGATAGGTGCATGAGCATTAGAGGTGTAATCCCCAAAGGTTTCATCATCAAGGAAAACATCCCACATTTCTTGGTATGGAGTTATTATTCTAGATCATTCTATCCTACCTAGAAATAGTCCCCTTGGGTGTAGGCCCTGCCATTTCTGAGCTACATGCTGAAAAAGTACCTATCCTAATATCCTATTCATATGACATTAAACTAAACGAAAACAGACTCATCACATGATGTTAAACTATAGTCATATCCTACATAACAAACATTGTATACCTTGTGCATGGAATTAATTAGATGATTAATTTCCCCCAAACATCATATGTGACTCCCATACCATGAATCTCATACATGTAATCACCACACCATCCTTCCCCACCAAAGTATATTACACCCATTCTAGGAAGCCTCTATGAGTAAGACCCACAATATCCCTCATTGATGATCCTTCTATGAAACAAGCATATATAATTCATGACATAAAACTGTATGGAACAGTCTTGTCACACGACCATAAACGGTGGCATCAAACTACATGGGATTTGATCTTTATCTCCTAATATGGTATTTATCACACTACTATGAGGCTCGATCCTTGCATCTAAAAAACCAAGATACCTCCTCCAAGGTAAAATAATGACGCCCCCACACCACCAAATTTGTATATCCTACCTATAGGAGACAAAAACCATCAAATTGTATTATGTCCCCCCCCTAGGGACACACTTAACGAAACCCATAAGTGTGACCATCTTCCCCTCTACTAACACACATAACCAAGCCCTAAAGTGTGATCATCTTTCCCCCTAGGGACATGATAAACAACCCAACTATCCCCACAAGATATTAAACCTATAACAAACTAGTCCCCATAAAACATTAAACCTAGGACCAACCTATCTCTACATAACTTTAAACTTGTTATATAATCTATAATATTTACCCAATATAATAAACATGGGTTGCCTGAGGTAAAAATCCTCAGATGTATTACGCCCTGGCATCAACTACACTATGTCCAACATGGGATTCCTTGAGTTCCATGCCTAAGATTCATCACACATGTTACTCAAGGAATCCCATGTTGGACATAGGCTCAACATACATGGATATTAAACCATTTTAGATTAATATAAATCACATTACAAAAGTACATGCTTGAGGACCATAATATTTTAGTATATTTGGAAATTTGGAAACATAATCTTCTAAATTGGTGAAAGATCTTAAATATCACTCTTAAAAATCTCCACCTTCTATTATTCCTACTTAAAACCTTTCTTCATAACATAGGGAAAAGAAACATAAGAAATGGGTGAGCTCAGATGCCCAGTAAGGGTAAAAAAAAATGGAGATATATAAGAATAACATGATCATAAGGGTATGATAACATGATCATAAAATTATAATATCACACCCTACATATAAAATATCATAAAACATAAATCATGTCATAAATATAGTTAGTTCCTAAGACATGAATTAGAAGGGAATCAAGAGCATAACCATAAAATTAGAACATAGGAGTAAGAAATGGAATTGAAGGATACACCTAAGCATATAAAATAATATATCAAGTCTACTTACAAAGACCTTTATTGCATGTTAGGTGTAAGACCCCAAGCTTCTACGGTACGCTTCTCTTTGAATAATGCGATAGCGTGTGTTGTACGCAACACCGAGTTCTAACAACCAATCAAACTAGCCGTTATGAATAGTAATACCTACTTTTTAAAATTATATATATTTTATATTTCAAAATGGACTTCATTTTTGGATTTGTAATATCTAATTTATCCTAAGGTGAAATTTTGGTACTTTTCGGATAACTTTCATATTTTGATGAATAGTGAAAATTGCTAAATTTTAATTAAAAACAACTTTTTTAATCAAAATAATTAATAGTGATAAATTATGAATTTTAGTAGTTTTAAAGTATATTTAGAATATATTTTTACCATTTAATATAATGTTGGTCATTGGACATAATTTTACAATTAAACCGAACATAAACAAGTGTCAATCTTTTGATAGTTATTATCTCTTAAAAACACGCTTTTTGTTTTGACAGCGGGAATTAATTTTAAATTAATTTCTTCCAATTCTGTGTTTTGAATTTAGGAAAATTGATTCCATATTTGGAATCCGGATGTTCAAATTGTGTAAATAGTTAACTTTTATTTTTAGACATTTTGAATAAATTACTGCGGTAAATATTTTACTTACCATGGTTAAGGGTAAATCCGGTAAATAAGGGTTAAAAAATAATATTATAATAATACTAAATTACCCTAAAACGTGTCTTAACCCTATTGTTTGATAAATGGTCGACCATGGACATCTTTGGGTCGATTTTGGGACCCCATGGATCCACTTGTAAGTGATAATGACACTTTATTTTAAAATGAATACAAAAATGACACAAGCATATATCTTTTAGAAACACAATTGTTACATAAGGTTATATATGTTGGATTTTAGATTATAAATATTCATTAGAAAGATAAAACGATTTCCTACATAATTATATTTTATTTATAATTTTTATACATTAAATAATTTATTTTATTTATGACACAATGATGATGCAGTAATTACTATAATAGTGAAAAATTAAACTAATTGATATTATAAATACCCAAATAAATATAATATGAAACTTTTAATGAATTAAACTAATTTTCTAGGATAATATGATATATTAGGATTGATGTAATTTACTTTTTTAGAAGTAATCAATCTGTTATGAGTTTCACAAAAATCAACTATTGAATAGTGTCAAAATTGACATAAAAGAGTTCTTAAAACAAATATTATATTATTAATTGATATTAAATTCCTAAAAATCTAAGGTTCGGCCAAGAGACTTATATCATGATAGGTTCATCATTAATGGACCACTTGGGGGTCTCTTGGATATATATTGTATGTTTATTAACCATATTATATAAAAATACAAAGAGACATTGTAAAAGTGAAACTAATTAACTTAGAGTTAATACTTAAAGATAAGGTTAATATAAGTACCCAAACCTGTCTAAATTCTATTTGTTGAGTGGTTTTAGACCTATACCCACCTTAACCTTTGAATAATCAACTTTGGAGCCATTAGAAACCGAATATGAATTTATTATAAATTAATATTTCTAGCTTTTCCAAAGGTGCCCCTCACCCCTCTTATAAAAGGGCACTCCTCCTTCTCATTTCTTCACACCTTAAAAGCCTTTTTGTTCGGCCAAACTCTGCCCAAATACTCTCCCAACATCCCTCACTACAACCTAGAGGCCTTATTTTGATCATAAAGCCAACCTAACGAGCCCTTTTGATCAAATCAAAAGGAAGAACCCGAAGAAGAGGTAATGTTTTCACCACCCCTTTTCAAGTTCCTTTCTTCTTCCACTTCTTCTTTCTTTGTTCTTACCATTATAAAATAATAACTCCAGTATCTTACATATACTGTGATGTTATTATAAATATGGTACAACCATATTCAGTATTCTATCCACCCTTTGAATAACATGTCACCATACGTGCGTACGTACGGCTTACCGTCTCCACGTCGTGGTGTAATTGTTATTCAATATATTATTATTTGGATGGGTATAATAATGATTTGTAACTCATGTAAATAATAAATATAACATGTTAATGATTCTGTATATATGATATACCATCCATTTATATATTATTTTAATATCAAAAGAATGATATTGTCGCTCGTACGTACGTACGGACTACCGTCTCCACGAACGCGATGAGATTCACTCTCCATCGTATCCATTCAAGTATAATTATCATTTGATGATTTAAAAATGATGTTTAAGGACTTGATATAATTCTGGATATGAATAAGATACAACAAACATGGCTTATGTAACAAAACATATAAAAGAAAATGAGTAAGTTAACACCCGAAACGATGATAATTCTAAGATATTATTAACAAATCAATGTTAAAAGATCATATATGATATCATATTAATATATATGATTCTTGTATAATTTAATAACAATTATTTCACCATTATACAGGAGGTTAACCTACCCCAAACAAGGAAAAGTACAAGGTAAGGGTTATTTCACAATCTCTTCATTATCCGAGGTTGTTTATACGTAATAATCTACTGGGATTTTTTTATCATCCACATCCATGTTTCTTCGTAATGTTTTTCAAAACATATTTATTATTTACAATAATATGGGTTAAAGTCATTTATACCCTTGTTTGACTTTTTATAAGAGGTTTATAAAGGAATCTTTCCGTCATTTTCAAAACAAGGTCCTTTTAACCTTTTCGACAGAATTAAGGTAAGAATGTTTTTTTTAACTTATACGGCGGGTGCGGCTATTTTCCGCCGTTATAAAATCTTCAAAGATTCCCTTAAAAGATTATAAGAATATTTTCAAAGAAAATGTTTTATATTATATGGATCTTAAATGATTTCAAAATAAAAGGAGATATTTATTTAAAAAGAATTTTGATTTCATCTATGTCAACATCCTTTGATGGATTTTAAGATTATTTGAAGTTGATTTATTATGATACAAAACTTCTATATTGTATTGAAGGTTTTTTGATATGTTTGACTGTGTATGTGCTATTTTTATACCATTCATAGTTTATGGTGAAAGTATTGACATTTCATATGCTAGTTTTAATACGAATGTTTATGTTATGTTTAAACCTTTTCATATGGGAATGCATTGGACTTAATATGTGACGGGTGGAGCCCGCTATAGCTCCTCGATGCATCGGTAGGTCTCATGAGACAAACTAGTGTCTTGGCACAAGGCCTTGACAAAATCTTATTTGTAGTCTTGGCACGAGGCCTTGTCTATGGGGTTATGATAGTCTGGCATTATGCATTCCATCATTATGAAAGTGGTTATTGATTTTGCATGTGATTATTAGATTAGTAGAATAACCATGTGAATAAGTAAATGGAATTATCTCATTTTATTTATTCCATACTATGTTAAAAGTTCAAGTTTAAAAGGCTTTTGTTTTAGTTATACATTGCCTTAAATGTTTATTCTTATTTATGAAAGTTTCTGCTATATTGTTATCCTTACTGGGCATTTGAGCTCACCCCTTTTCTATGTTTTATTTTTCCCAGGAAGTGAAGAAGTAAATTATGAATGACCTACAGGGATATTATGTGGGGATATGAGTGTGGATTATGGATACAATATGTTGTTGTAGTAGTTTTTCATTTTATGATTTAATGTAAGACTTATGAATATATCTAGTGTTTCCAAGACTACTAAACTAATCGGTCTTTCGAGATTTGATCTTTCTTGTGATCATACCAATGTTATGTAATAATGCACCGACTCTGGGTAACTGGGGTCGGGGCGTTGCAATTGGTATCAGAGGAAGTCTAGTACAAACCTTGGAAACTAGATTTAGATAAACTCTGATTAGAGCACGTAGACCTAAGATTAACTTTGAGGATTAGTATAGAAGAACTTCCTAGAATTTTGGTCTTGTAGAGATTTTGTGAGTTTTCCGAGCAATACATCCCTGTCTGGATACGAGCAGGTAGAGGCGGCTCTGGCACAGATGTACCTAGGGGTAAAACCTGAAAACACCGCTTTGAGCTAGACTCGAACGGGAACTGGTGCACGACAACGGGCCTTGCTGCACTCTTGGTTACGACACACCCGGGGGATATGCTTAGGATAACTCTCATTTTTCTTTACAAATCATTTTGAAGGGATTATGAGTATATACTTCCTCAAAGAAAACATTCTTATGATTATGGATTATATCCATAAATAGTTCAATTTATGTTAAGTGTTTTATAAGTATGGGATTATGTATTTTGATTCATAAACTGATCTAGTTTATGCCATTGTTTATAAATGGCACCTAGTGGAAGAAATGGAAACCGTATCAATGCACGCACTCCATGTAGGGATTGCACTCCTGCTCAAGATAATTATAGTGGAGCTGGTGATGCAACTGGAGCCGATCAGCTAATCACCATACTGGGAAAACTTACTCAGGTTATGAATAATAACCTTACCCATATGGAGCACCCTGATCCGCAGCGTGGAGGATTAATGTTAGATCGATTCATGAGGCAACAACCACCAACGTTCAATGGGAGTACAAATCCCTTAGTACCTGAGCAATGGATATTTTCCCTAGAGAAAATATTTCAGGCTTTGGGGAGCAGTGAAAGGGAAAAAGTTATCATGGCAGTTTACCGCCTCACTGGAGATGCAGATCAATGGTGGTCATTGATTCAAAATACGAAGGAAGATGATGAAGTATCAAATATGGAATGGAGGGAGTTCAAAGATCTATTTTTAGAAAAATACTTTCCTCGTGACCATCGAGCAGATATGGAAAGGCAATTTCTAAGTCTGAGACAGAAGGAGGATGAGAATGTCACAAAGTATGAGGCTAACTTTACAAGGTTAGCAAGGTACGCTAGTGATTATATACGTAACCAAAGAAGTAAGATTGATCGTTTCTTTGATGGGTTAAAACCATTTCTCCGTCGAGCATTAGTCTCACAATCCTTTTCATCGTACGAAGACATTGTCTCTTGTGCTATCAAGACCGAAAAAGAATTCTCTAAGTCTTATGACTTTAAAGCAAAGCAAGAGAAGAAGAGACCTGCTGATCAATCTGGGAATGGAAATAAGGGGAAGAAGGGAAAGGTTGAATATCCATCTTGTGGTAAATGCGGGAAGAAACATCCTAGTACTTGCTTGAAGGGAATGGGAGTCTGTTACAAGTGTGGTGAAAAAGGCCACCAAGCTCGTGATTGCAAAGGGAAGAAGGAAGCCACTAACGTTCAGTGCTACAATTGCAGGGAGATGGGACATTATGCGAATGAATGTCCTAAGCGTCAGGAGAACTTACCTCAGAAAAGGCCAAGGGATCAAGGCCAAGCTTATGCTATCACTACTGCTGAGGTAGAAGCTCCGAAAGACGTGGTGGCAAGTAATTTAATGGTTTCCTCAAGTTTAGCAAATGCATTATTTGATTCTGGATCATCGCATTGTTTCATATCTTCCCAGTTTGCTAAGAAAATTAGATATTTCCAATTTGATTTAACAAGGGAGTTGTCAGTTAAATCTCCTAAGGGAAGTATCATTGCAACAAAGTTTTGTGAATCAGTCCCCATTAGAGCACATAAATGTTCGTTATCTGATGATCTCATCGTCATACCTATGATTTAGTTTGACATAATCCTCGGTATGGACTGGATTTCGGACTATGATGCGAAGATTTATTGTAAGAAGAAAGAGGTTACGATTCGTGATGATAATGATAAGGAACACCTTATCTTTAGAGCAGAATCGTCACCACCTAATTCTTATTTAGATCCACCCTCAATAGCTCAACTAAATTCAATTATTGGGGAGGAAGAGAATGAAATAACTGTGGGTGAGGAAAGGAATGTTCAAGTAGAGGATGTACCTGTTGTGAAAGAATTTGTAGATGTATTTCCAGAAGATTTACCTGGACATCCTCTAGAACAAGAAGTTGAGTTTTCCATTGATTTAATTCCTGGATCAAGGCCTATATCGAAGACCCCTTATAGAATGTCCACTGTAGAATTAGTTTAACTAAAGAAACAACTAGAGGAATTGAGTAATAAGGGATTTATTCTCCCTAGTGTTTCTCCATGGGGAACCCCTGTTCTTTTTTTAAAAAATAAAGATGGATCTATGAGGTTATGTATCGACTACAGGGAGATCAATGCTATAACGATAAAGAACAAGTATCCCCTACCTCATATTGATGATTTATTTGACCAACTACATGGAGCTAAATACTTTTCAAAGATTTACCTTCGATCTGGATACCATCAGTTGTGTGTAAAGAAGGAAGACATTCCGAAGACAGCATTTCGAACCAGGTACGGGCATTATGAGTTTACTGTAATGCCTTTTGGATTGACTAATGCACCCTCTGTATTCATGGATCTGATGAATAGAGTTTTCAAGGAGTATCTCGATGAATTTGTGGTGGTATTTATTGATGATATCTTGGTATACTCCAAAACCTACGAAGATCATGAAAATCACTTGCGCATTATCTTGAAGACTCTGAGGAGGCATGAATTATATGGGAAGTTTAGCAAGTGTGAATTCTGGCTTCAGGAGATTTCTTTTCTTGGCCATATTGTCTCTAAAGATGGAATCTTTGTTGATCCTTCTAAGACCAAGGCAAACCTAGAATGGCCAGCACCTACGAGTATAACTGAGGTACGCAGTTTTATTGGTTTGGCAGGTTATTATCGACGTTTCGTCCAGAATTTTGCCCGATTGGCTAACCCATTAACGAAGCTCACACGTAAAGGGGTTAAATTTTTTTGGACAAAAGAGTGTGAAGAATGTTTTGAAGAACTGAAGAAAAGATTAGTCAATGCTCCTATATTGACTCTACTATCAGGGAATGATGGGTTCGTTATTTATAGTGATGCATCGAAGAAAGGACTTGGTTGTGTCCTTATGCAGAATGATAGAGTTATTGCCTATGCATCACGACAGTTGAAAATTCATGAACAAAACTATCCTACTCATGATCTCGAGTTAGCAGCTGTGATCTTTGCTTTGAAGATACGGAGGCACTACCTCTATGGTGAAAAATGTGAGATTTATACTGATCACAAGAGTTTGAAGTATATTTTCTCAAAAAAGAACTCAACATGAGGCAAAGGAGATGGCTTGAATTACTCAAGGATTATGATTGCACGATACACTACCACCCGGGGAAAGCAAACAAGGTGGCAGATGCTTTGAGTATAAAAGACCATGGAGTTTTGAACAATATGAGAATTGAAAGGGATCCAATTTTCATGGATCTAGTGAAGATGGACATGGGAATAACCAGGGAAGGCGAAACATCATTTCTTTTTCAAATGGTTGCCAAACCATCTTTAATAGAAAGGATTAAGAGTACTCAGACCGATGATGAAGAATTTCAAAAGAAGATTAAAGCTGTGAATGATGGGAGATTGAGAGACTTTGTGTATGAAGATGGAATTTTGAAATTTGGGAAGAGACTTTGTGTTCCCGATATACCTGATCTAAAAAGGGAATTGTTGGATGATGCTCATAGTTCCAATTTCTCTATACACCCTGGGAGCACCAAAATGTATAGAGTTTTGAAGGAACATTTTTGGTGGGAGAACATGAAGAGGGAGATTGCTGATTTTGTGTCAAGATGTATGGTTTGTCAACAAGTGAAAGCTGGAAGGCAACAGCCTGGAGGAGTCATGCAACCTCTTCCCATACCGGAGTGGAAATTGGACAATATTACGATGGACTTTGTCATGGGGCTACCAATGACTCCTAGAAGGAACGATGCAATATGGGTTATTATTGATCGTCTTACCAAGTCAGCACATTTTCTTGCTATAAGAGAAGATCTACCCCTGGAACTTCTAGCAAGACTATATATTAATGAAGTTGTGAGAGTTCATGGAGTACCCCTATCGATTGTTTCTGATCGTGATCCCCATTTTACTTCAAGATTCTGGAAAAGTCTTCAGAAATCCCTGGATACTGAACTTCATTTGAGCACTGCATACCACCCTCAGACAGACAGACAATCAGAACGGACTATTCAAACCTTAGAAGACATGTTGAGATCTTTCTCACTTGACTTTTAGGGTATGTGGGATCAATATTTACCTCTGGTAGAATTTTCCTATAACAATAGATTCCATTCGAGTATTCAGATGGCACCATATGAAGCGTTATATGGAAAGAGATGTCGTACACCAACCTGTTGGGATGACGTTGGTGAAAGAAAACTTGTAGGCCCAGAACTGGTGGAGGAAACGGTGGAAAAGGTGAAAGTAATCCAAAATCACATCAAAGCAGCTCAAAGTAGGCAGAAGAGCTATGCCGATAATCGAAGGAAGGATTTGGAATTTCAAGTCGGTGATCATGTTTTCCTGAAGGTATCTCTGTGGAAGGGAGTCATACGTTTTGGTAAGAAAGGTAAATTGAGTCCCAGGTGCATCGGACCTTTCGAAATTCTAGAACGAATTGGGGTTGTAGCTTACCGATTGGCAATGCCGCCAAGTCTCTCCAAAGTTCACGATGTGTTCCACGTATCTCTGTTGAGGAAATACATGCCTGATCCAGCGCATGTACTCACCTATGAAGAATTAGAACTGGAACCCGATCTTTCCTATTGTGAAGAGCCCATCAGGATTCTTGATACGAGAGAACAAGTACTGAGAAACCGGACGACGCGTCTGGTAAAAGTTTTGTGGAGAAACCATAAGATGGAAGAGGCAACGTGGGAACCCGAGGAACTTATGATGAAGAACCACCCGAGTCTTTTCATGCGATAGTATTCTAGAAATTTCGAGGACGAAATTATTTGAAGGAGGGGAGAATGTAACACCCCAAGCTTCTACGGTACGCTTCTCTTTGAATAATGTGATAGCGTGTGTTGTACGCAACACCGAGTTCTAACAACCAATCAAACTAGCCGTTATGAATAGTAATACCTACTTTTTAAAATTATATATATTTTATATTTCAAAATGGACTTCATTTTTGGATTCGGAATATCTAATTTAGCCTAAGGTGAAATTTTGGTACTTTTCAGATAACTTTCATATTTTGATGAATAGTGAAAATTACTAAATTTTAATTAAAAACAACTTTTTTAATCAAAATAATTAATAGTGATAAATTATGAATTTTAGTAGTTTTAAAATATATTTAGAATATATTTTTACCATTTAATATAATGTTGGTCATTGGACATAATTTTACAATTAAACCGAACATAAACAAGTGTCAATCTTTTGATAGTTATTATCTCTTAAAAACACGCTTTTTGTTTTGACAGCGGGAATTAATTTTAAATTAATTTCTGCCACTTCTGTGTTTTGAATTTAGGAAAATGGATTCCATATTTGGAATCAGGATGTTCAAATTGTGTAAATAGGTAACTTTTATTTTTAGACATTTTGAATAAATTACTGCGGTAAATATTTTACTTACCATGGTTAAGGGTAAATCCGGTAAATAAGGGTTAAAAAATAATATTATAATAATACTAAATTACCCTAAAACGTGTCTTAACCCTATTGGTTGATACATGGTCGACCATGGGCATCTTTGGGTCGATTTTGGGACCCCATGGATCCACTTGTAAGTGATAATGACACTTTATTTTAAAATGAATACAAAAATGACACAAGCATATATCTTTTAGAAAAACAATTGTTACATAGGGTTATATATGTTTGATTTTAGATTATAAATATTCATTAGAAATATAAAAAGATTTCCTACATAATGATATTTTATTTATAATTTTTAGACATTAAATAATTTATTTTATTTATGACACAATGATGATGCAGTAATTACTATAATATTGAAAAATTAAAATAATTGATATTATAAATACCCAAATAAATATAATATGAACCTTTTAAGGAATTAAAATAATTTTCTAGGATAATAAGATATATTAGTATTGATTTAATTGACTTTTTTCGAAGTAATCAATCTGTTATGAGTTTCACAAAAATCAACTATTGAATAGTGTCAAAATTGACATAAAAGAGTTCTTAAAACAAATATTATATTATTAATTGATATTAAATTCCTAAAAATCTAAGGTTCGGCCAAGAGACTTATATCATGATAGGTTCATCATTAATGGACCACTTGGGGGGTCTCTTGGATGTATATAGTAAGTTTATTAACCATATTATATAAAAATACAAAGAGACATTGTAAAAGTGAAACTAATTAACTTAGAGTTAATACATAAAGATAAGGTTAATATAAGTACCCAAACCTATCTAAATTCTATTGGTTGAGTGGTTTTCGACCTATCCCCACCTTAACCTTTGAATAATCAACTTTGGAGCCATTAGAAACCGAATATTAATTTATTATAAATTAATATTTCTAGCTTTTCCAAAGGTGCCCCTCACCCCTCTTATAAAAGGGCACTCCTCCTTCTCATTTCTTCACACCTTCAAAGCCTTTTGGTTCGGCCAAACTCTTTCCAAATACTCTCCCAACATCCCTCACTACAACCCAGAGGCCTTAGTTTGATCATAAAGCCAACCTAAGGAGCCCTTTTGATCAAACCAAAAGGAAGAACCCGAAGAAGAGGTAATGTTTTCACCACCCCTTTTCAAGTTCCTTTCTTCTTCCACTTCTTCTTTCTTTGTTCTTACCATTATAAAATAATAACTCAAGTATCTTACATATACTGTGATGTTATTATAAATATGGTACAACCATATTCAGTATTCTATCCACCCTTTGAATAACATGTCACCATACGTGCGTATGTACGGCTTACCGTCTCCACGTCGTGGTGTAATTGTTATTCAATATATTATTATTTGGATGGGTATAATAATGATGTGTAACTCATGTAAATAATAAATATAACATGTTAATGATTCTTTATATATGATATAGCATCCATTTATATATTATTTTAATATCAAAAGAATGATATTGTCGCTCGTGCGTACGTACGGACTACCGTCTCCACGAACGCGATGAGATTCATTCTCCATCGTATCCATTCAAGTATAATTATCCTTTGATGATTTAAAAATGATGTTTAAGGACTTGATATCATTCTGGATATGAATAAGATACAACAAACATGGCTTATGTAACAAAACATATAAAATAAAATGAGTAAGTTAACACCCGAAAGGACGATAATTCTAAGATATTATTAACAAATCAATGTTAAAAGATCATATATGATATCCTATTAATATATATGATTCTTGTATAATTTAATAACAATTATTTCACCATTATACAGGAGGTTAACCTACCCCAACCAAGGAAAAGTACAAGGTAAGTGTTATTTCACAATCTCTTCATTATCCGAGGTTGTTTATACGTAATAATCTACTGGGATTTCTTTATCATCCACATCCATGTTTCGTCGAAATGTTTTTCAAAACATATTTATTATTTACAATAATATGGGTTAAAGTCATTTATACCCTTGTTTGAATTTTTATAAGATGTTCATAAAGGAATATTTCCGTCGTTTTCAAAACAAGGTCCTTTTTAACCTTTTTGACAGAATTAAGGTAAGAATGTTTTTTTTAACTTATACGGCGGGTGCGGCTATTTTCCGCCGTTATAAAATCTTCAAAGCTTCCCTTACAAGCTTATAAGAATATTTTCAAAGAAAATGTTTTATTTTATATGGATCATAAGTGATTTCAAAATAAAAGGAGATATTTCTTTAAAAAGAATTTTGATTTCATCTATGTCAACATCCTTTGATGGATTTTAAGATTATTTGAAGTTGATTTATTATGATACAAAACTTCTATATTGTATTGAAGGTTTTGTGATATTTTTTACTGTGGATGTGATATTTTTATACCATTCATAGTTTATGGTGAAAGTATTGACATTTCATATGCTAGTTTTAATACGAATGTTTATGTTATGTTTAAACCATTTCATATGGGAATGCATTGGACTTAATATGTGACGGGTGGAGCCCGCTATAGCTCCTCGATGCATCGGTAGGTCTCATGAGACAAACTATTGTCTTGGCACAAGGCCTTGACAAAATCTTATTTGTAGTCTTGGCACGAGGCCTTGGCTATGTGGTTATGATAGTCTGGCATTATGCATTCCATCATTATGAAAGTGGTTATTGATTTTGCATGTGATTATTCGATTAGTAGAATAACCATGTGAATAAGTAAATGGCATTATCTCATTTTATTTATGCCATACTATGTTAAAAGTTCAAGTTTAAAAGGCTTTTGTTTTAGTTATACATTTCCTTAAATGTTTATTCTTATTTATGAAAGTTTCCGTTATATTGTTATCCTTACTGGGAATTTGAGCTCACCCCTTTTCTATGTTTTATTTTTCCCAGGAAGTGAAGAAGTAAATTATGAATGACCTGCAGGGATATTATGTGGGGATATGAGTGTGGATTATGGAGACAATATGTTGTTGTAGTAGTTTTTCATTTTATGATATAATGTAAGACTTATGAATATATCTAGTGTTTCCAAGACTACTAAACCAATCGGTCTTTCGAGATTTGATCTTTCTTGTGATCATACCAATGTTATGTAATAATGCACCGACTCTGGGTAACTGGGGTCGGGGCGTTACATTAGGATTTGGACAATCACCCATGTACCTACTTCCATATTGGGATCCCCCCCCCCACGTACCCTCTTATTTCGATCTTGGGATGCCCTCCCATTTACCATCTTGTTTTGATCATGGGATTCCCTCTCATGTACCCTTTTTTTGGATTCTTATTCCCTCTTTTATACCCTATTGTTTTAATTTCAATATTCCCTCTTGTTTCGGTTTTAATATGCCCTCTTTCTTTGGTCTTGGGATTCCCTCTTGTGTACCCTCTTGATCTCATATAACCTTAATCATTGCCCAATGAATTGGAGGTAGATATTGTTCCCACCAATCACATTATGAAATCAAACATGCATGTTCCACAATATAGAAAAACTTTAATCATATCATTACCCATGAAATTAAATTGGTATCATTAATGTTTCATCACATTATAACCTATTGAAAAGGGATAGGTTTCATAATCATTTCATCAAATCATAACCTATGAAAGGAATAAGGTTTTAAAATCATATAACCCATTGAAAAGAAATAGGTATCATAAATATCATTCCATCAAAACATAAACTATTCAAGAAAGAATATGAATGAAATTCATAATCTATAACAAATTTTTTTATCTTTTATGGAGAATAATTTTGAATGATCATTTGGAACATTTCTTAAGAAATATACAATTTCATTAAAAATCATATTCATAAAACCATTTCAAAAAACCATTTCTTATAAAGATGTATTTATGATTTCATTAAAAAAAATTCTTTAGGAAAATATATTTTCCTATTTAAAAACTCTTTTTAAAACATAAATAATGTTTAAACCCTTTTTATTTGAAAACACCTTAAAACCCATAAAGAAATATTGAAAAAAATTGAAAATCTTTTTTTTGAAAATAATTTTAAAATTTAAAAAGGATACTTGAAATAATTTGAAACCCCTTTTCTATGAAAATACAATGAAAACTTAAAAATAAGGCTTGAAATAATTTGAGACCCATTTTGTAAAAAAATTTATTTTAAAACATTTAAATAAATCTTGAAATCTTTCAAATCCTTTTCTTATAAAAAACATTTTGAAAAAATATAAAGGAATCTTTGAAAATCATTTAAAACACTTTTTAAAAGTATTTTTGAAATCCATTTTCTTTTAAAACTACTATAAATTAAAAAAAATAGAATATTATGAAATAATTTTCTTTAAAAATAACCTTGTAAATATAAAAAGGAATCTTCAAGGAATTGATGGCAGGTCAGTCTGTACCCTCTGAACATTCCTTTTTCACCATAAAAATTTAGGAAAGTGCATTAATCCGAAAATGAAAATAATATTCATTTTAAAAAAATTAAAAATTTAAAACATGGGTAAAAATATCCTTTAAAAATAATAGGATAATATTAAATCATTTTTTAAAACATGGTTTTGAAATAACATAGATTTTTGACCGAAAGGATAAATAAAGTCATATTTTCATTAAAACATTTTCATAATTTTATTAACTAAAAAATTTTGAAAAAATGGTACCAATAAATGAATGTATAATTTATATCCATATTATAATAAAATTAATGAGTGTTATTTAGATATGGATCATAATATTTCATCAATAGAATCATAATCATAAACAATCCTGATAAAGGATGAGATTCTAGTAATAAATTGTTATCACTTTGGTAACATTGAATCATAATCCCCATTAAAGAATAAAATTACATGAAACATAAAATATAATTAAAGTAAATGTATTAATTATATATCATTTAAATTGGAATTATATACACCCCATATAAAAATATAGGTTTATAACATGGCATGTATCTCAAAAAAATAAAATTGACAAAAAATGACTTTATTAATTTGGAAACATTTGAACAATAAACCCCAAGAAAGAAATATCATAGAATGGATATGTAAATACCCATAAATTTAATTATAATTATCATATAATTTATTCATGGAAATTATATACACAATACAAAATAAATGAGTGGTTAACATGGCATGTATCTCATGGATATGAAAAGTGAAATGAGAAACCCCTTACATTAAGTCTTGACTTTATTTGTATACATTCAAACCTAATGTATAATAAATATAATTTTATTATAAATATACCATGGAACCATATTATTATATATAATACCATATATTATGTTTTTGTGAATTTATATTACTCGTTTATTTCCAACTTTATGTTAATGTTATGTTTCGGGTAACATCTGCTTTATTTTTTGTATATGTTTTGACTTATTATTCATGATCATCTTACTTATATCATGATTTAATTATTTAAATAATTTAAAACATTATATTAATATCCTATATATTAATTACATATTTATTTATAATAATATATTGAATATAAAATTATGAAATGGAATACAATGTTCATTGAGATGGTAGGTCATATATACGGATGAACGCTACTTCCGTTTTATTGTCATACTGAAAAAAAGGATAGTAAATGAAATATATGTATATATATATAATAATAATAATTATAGTATTAATATTATTTAATATATATCATATAAATTTTATTAACCCATACTTAATTCATTCCATGTATATTTTCAACGAATCACATCGGTTTGAGGAGGCGGTAGTCCATACTACCCCAAACGAAATTATCATATTTACGCAAAATGTAAAGGATGAAGTTAAGTGTAATATAATAATAAAATAAGCATAAATATATCAAAAATATAATATATATCATATAAAAATATAGTGATCGTCAAAATTCCTAACCATGAGAGTTGGTAAAGGAAAAAATGAACAACGTTGTTTCGTGAGGCGGTAGTTCATCGTACACAAGAATGGTAAGTTCATTACCCATTATATGGAAGTGTGTATAAGTGTAGGTAACAAAACATTGAATAAATAAATCTCAGTATATTTATGATATTTATTTTATTATAAAATCTTGTAATAAGAATATTTGAGGGGAGGATAATGAAAATAAATCAAAGGAGCTTGAGGAAGAGTATTACCTCTTCTTTGGGTAACTCCTTCTGGTTTTTACCAAAGGGCTTCCATGGAAGGATTTATGCCAAAAGGTAGGTTTCTATAATTTATGGAGGTATTTTTGGAAATTATTTTATCATATTTTGGGTGATAAAAAGGTTTTAAAGGTGTTAATAAGGGGGAGGGGTGAGTGCAGTTTTTTAGTGTAGGAGGAGTAGCATTGTTGTAAATTTTGGAAAAGAGAATTCCACCCATGTTTTTACAATTTCAAGTGGCACCAATAATAGACCTAATTATATTTAAGGGATTATAGGGTCTAAATAGAAACATCCAATGGATTTTGTATAATTTTATAGGTCATTTTGTCCCTTAAGATTATGGTTTAGTACTTTGTTAAGCTAATTTTCCTCTTAATCGTTGTAATTAATTTTAATTACATTCCCTAATATTTTTTGTTAAAAACTAAGTTTAAATTATTATAAATTATAAATTATGATTAATCAAATTATGGAATACATTTTATCATTTTCAAGTCACATAATTAGAAGAAACAAGTTTAAAATCAATCCCATATATGGGATAACAATGTGGGTTTTTAAAATAAAAACGGTCAACAGTTTGCTACGTTTTTATGTCTAATTTCAAAGTGAAATTGATATAAATGACATAAATTGGATTATTTTTTGTATGATTGATATAATTATACTTTAAAACTAATTATAAATATAATTTAACCTTATAAATAAATTAGAAGAAAATGAAATTTTGAATTAAAATTCAATATTTTTCACTATTCATCAAAAAATTAAGTTTCACGGAAAAAAACCAAAAAATCACCTTAACCTAATTTTTCTATTTATATTTAAAAATTAAATTTATTTTTACCTATAAAATTTATAAAAGTTTCAAAATTTATATTTAAAATAAGTTCTATATTAAAAGGGATGTAAAATTACTTTTAAAAAAAAATTATGTGTAATATTGGGTTTGCTCCTATATTATGCCAATAAAATATATTCAATGAATGTAAAAAAATTATTTTATTGAGTATATAAAATATATATTTTCTTAATATAATTCACTAATCGTAATTAATTTAATTTATTAGTGTAAATTTTTTTATTATAAAAGTAGTTCTTATAAAAACATTCTCTTTATATTCAATTGGTTATTATATTCAATTATAATTAATTTTTAACCAAAGAATTCAACCATGTATTTTCATAAGTTAATTAATCTTATCCATACCCTCTAACTTAACATATAGGTCATATCTTATTAAATAAATATATTTCTAATAATATATTATTATCGGTAAAACTCAGTCTTGGATGTTACGCAAGCCATCGAGGAAAGCATTATGTGTAACGTAAGCTACCCACTGTATTCTTTGTAGGTCAATCTAAACTTTATTTTATTTAAAGTTAATTATTAACTTGGTGTTTCATAAAATTAAATCCAAACTTAGTTGTTTAATAATAATAAAAAATAGTGTTTCGTGAAATGAAAAATAAAAAAAAGATTAAATTAATTCAAATAAAATTTTTCAAAAAATATCAGGGTGTTACATTATACCCCCATTAAAATGAATTTAAACCTCAAAATTTTCCTAGTTTATCAAAATTTTAATAATTTAAGTTTCATTTCATATAAACCAGCATCATAAAAATGAATAATAAAACTTCCTTTAAAAGGGTAAATTTAGAAAAATAATGTTTACCCAAAGTAACACATAACTAGGTTTCCACATAGGAAAACATATGTGGGAAGTGAAAACATGAAAATATAAGATAATTATAACTATAAAGTTCTTATATAGAGTTACATATAACATGTTTAATATAAATTTAACAACCACAAAGCTATAAATCCATGATGATGTAAGGGGCCATTTGATTTGTCAGAAAAGAAGGTACTAGGATAAAATTTTTGGTTTCAAGATCCTTTTTCCTAAAGTTGAATAATTTTCATGAAAATATTTACTTACATGATTTCTAGACAAACTTACCCTTTGTTGTGGCTTGATAAACTGATACTTCAACTCTCATTAAAAAAAATGAGGGTGAATGTTTCATTCTTTAAGCCTTAACAGATCATGAGCTCTGTTAATAGAATGATAGGTCATTCAATTGTTTTTATCACAAAAAAAGGTTAGCACAAGGTATCAAATATGCATAAATCCTTATAGGGATATATAATATTTTAACCTCTAAAACCCTATCTGAAGTTTAACATAAACCATTCCATAAATGGTTAACCTTGTAACCCTTCAAAAAATATGATTCACCCTTTATTCCTTAAATAATATATTATCATATAACAAAACATGTTCATCAGAAACTTGGGTCTATACCTATGCCAATAAAACATTATATGTGATTTTATTATTCCAAAATCCATGTAGAGGGATATAATTACTTGAAACTTCATTAAAGGATTAACAATAATATTATCATAAGGATTATTCATACAAAACCAAACAGGAGATTCCCAACTAAGGTGGGGAGGATAAGTATTTCATAATTACCATGGTTCACTACATCCATTATGATAGCCTCAGCTTTTCCTTTATACCTCAGCTTAAGAAATTTTTGATTTCAATCATTATCATTATACTTTGGTTTTAAGTGCTTACTAGCATAATTATCATACTTATCACATTTGAAACACTAAATTTTGGGAGGTTCATTCTTTGAAGATTTATCATTATTATCATCACATCATCATTTTGACACTCGATGATCATTTTTCCAGACTAAAAACATTTAACAGTTCCCCTAAAGGTAATTTCCTCCATTTTACCCTTGACACTTTGAGCATAAAGTAAGTATAATATTCTTATCACCTTAGTTTTTAGACTTTCCTTTGAGATCTATCCTTCTTTTCTTATCATAACCATGATATTGATGGGAAACTTCAATATCTCTTTTTTTATTAAGAATATGAAGAATCTACTTACTAAAAAATAAATTCTTTAACTCTTACCAATATATAGATAAAATATTATCTAGTTCTCTAATATAATTGATAATGTTACACCATGTATTTGATTCACCTTCCAAGCGATAAGTTCCCAACATATATTTTTCACATTTTAAACAATGGAGAATAAAAAATATATTTTCAATGGTACAGATCCATTTCTCAGCAAATACTGGCTCAGTTGTTCCACTAAAAGATGGTGGACATCTCCTAGAGATGGATTTAAGAAAATGTTGTTCCCTCCATTGATCATTTTGAAACTCATCATGATTTATGGATTGATAAGGTTGTGTGGTCACGAAATAATGTTTTTCACTCCATCATCCATTACATTTGGTTGATTTGGAGGAATATTATTCCATTTTCCATTAAATTCATTGTCAACATGGTTCCTTTCGGTTCTATCTATTGACAAAAACCATAAATCATAGTATAAGGAACACTTATCATAGATTATACTAACATAATCATGAAAAATAACTTATAGGATGTATAAATCATGACACCTAATTTTTAATCTTTGAAACCTTATATTTATCCTAAATCATTCAAAGTAATTATTTATTTATATGCTTCATGATGGTTAGTAAATAATTTGTGAGTTCCCAAAGCATATCCCCCAGGAGTGTCAAACTAGGTGTGCAGCAAGACCCATTTTCATGCACTAGTTCTTGATTGAGTCTAGATCAATTTGGTGTTTTTAAGGTTGTTACTCCTATGTACATCTATGACATAGCCACATCCATATATATTATCTATATAGGTATGTATTACCAGGAAACCACTCACTATATCCTTTACCAAAATTCTAGGACATTTACCTAAACATTTACTCATCCTTATACTTATCCTTAAAGATATCCCTAGACTTATCCTTAAAGACATCCCTAGAAATATCTTTATAAATATCCATAGGGATCTCGCTAATGTTTTATCATCCTAATTTTTAAAGGTTGACTAATCCTTTACTTTGATACAAACTATAGTGACTGAGGCTTAACATACATGGATATTACATCATTTTAGATGAATATTCAACACATTTCAAAAATACTTGCTTGAGGACCGTAATAGTTTAGTGTCTTTAGAAACAAGGAAACATAATATTCTAACTTGGTGAAATATCATCAACATCTCCTTGAAAGATATTCACCTTTTAGTAATCCTCCTTAAGACCTTTCTTCACAACATGGGGAAAGGAAACATAAGAAAGGGTTAAGCCCTAATGCTCAATAATGGTAAACAATGGATATATATATATATATATAAGAACAACATGAGAAAAAGGGTATGATAATATGATCATAACATTAGAATATCAAACCTAGCATATCAAATATCATAAAACATGAATCACGGAATAAATATAGGAAGTTTGTAAGACATGAATAAAAATGTAATCAAGATAATAATCTATGAAATCATAACATTGGGACTATACTTATGCCAATAAAACATTATATGTGATTTTATTATTCCAAAATCCAAGTAGAGGGATATAATTACATGAAACTTCATTAAAGGATGAACAAAAATATTATCATAGGGATTATTCATACAAAACCAAACATGAAATTCCCAAATAAGGTGGGGAGGATAAGTATTTCATAATTTACATGGTTCACTTCATCCATTATGATAGCCTCAGCTTTACCTTTATACCTCAAATTAAGAAATTGTTGATTTCAATCATTATCATTATACTTTGGTTTTAACTAATTCCTTGCATAATTATCATAATTTTCACATTTGAAACACTAAATTTTGTGAGGTTCATTATTTGTAGATTTACCATTATTCTCATCAACTTGGCATTTTGATGCTCGATGACCATTTTTTCCATACTTAAAACATTTAACAGTTCCCCTAAAGGTAATTTCCTCTATGTTCTGTTTGACACTTTGAGAATAAAGTAAGTCTAATATTCTTCTCGCCATAGTTTTTAGATGTTCATTTGAGATCTATCCTTATTTTATTATCATAACCATGATATTGATGGGAAAATTCAATAACTCTTTTTGTAATAAGAATATGAAGAAGGTACTTACTAAAAAATAAATTTTTTAACTCTTACCAATATATAGAGAAAATTTTATCTAGTTCTCTAATATACGTGATAATGTTACACCATGTTGATTCACCTTCCAAGCGATAAGTTCCCAAAATATATTTTTCACATTTTAAACAATGAAGAATAAAAAATTATTTTCAATGGTACAAATCCATTTCAAGGAAATGACAGTGGGTAAGTCTATACCTACCAAACATTCCTTTTTCACCTCCAAAATTTAGAAAATTAACTTGATCAAAAAACAATAAGCAGATTTATATTAAAAAAAAAATTTAAAAGGTTAAAACATGGATAAAAATTTCTTTTAACCATCATAGGATAATAGTAAAACATTTTTTAAAACACATTTTTTAAGAAACAAATAGTTTTGACTGAAAGGAGAAATAAATTTAGATTTTTATAAAAACATTTTCTTCATTGTATTATTTATCATAGAGTGGAAAATTTTTAACAATACATGAAAATATCATGAATATCCAAGGGAAAATAAAATTCATGAGTTTTATTGAGATATGGAAAATACTATTTTATCAATGGAAGAATAATAATAAACAATCCTGATAAACGGTAAGATTGAAGAAATTAATTATTATAACTTTATTAAATTTAAATTATAATACCCATGAAACAATAAAATTTCATAAAACGTAAGATATAATGAAAGGAAATATATTCATGATATAACATTTCAAAGGGAATTATATAAACCCCATATAAAAATATAGTTTCATAACATGTCATGTATCTCAAAGAAGGAAAATTAAGACAAAATTACTTTTCCAATTTGGTAAATTTTGAAACATAAACCCCATAAAAAATAGATAAGAAAATTTATATGAAAATACCCATAAATTTAAGTATAATTATCTTAGAATCCATTCATAGGAATTATATAAACCACAAAAAATAAAATAGTGGGGAATGTGTCATGCATCTCACGGATATAAAAAGTGATATGACAAAACCCTTACCTTAAGTATTGACTTTCTTTGTACATGTTCAAACATCATGTATAATAAATATAAGTTTATTATAAATATAAAATTGAACCATATTCTTATATATAATACCATATATTATTTTTTACAACTTTATATTACCCGTTTATTAACAACACCATGTTAATGTTACGTTTCAGGTAATATCCTCTTTATTTTTTATATATGTTTTGACATGTTATTCTTTATCCTATTAATTATATAATTATTTAATTATTTTTAGACTGTAAAAAATAATATAAATATAATATATATTCATTTTATATGTATTTATAATAATCTATAAAATGTATAAGTATGAAATGTAATACATCATTCTGGGAGACGGTAGGTCATATGTACGCATGAATGTTGTTTCCGTTTTATTGTCATATTGAAAAAAAGAAAGTAAATGAAATATATGTGTGTGTGTGTGTGTGTGTGTGTTATAATTCAAGTAAAAATATTATGTCATATATATATATATATATAATATATTTTTACTTAACACATCCTTAATACACTCAATATGGAGTGTGAACGAATCACATCGCTTTGAGGAGGTGGTAGTCCACACTTCCCCAAATGATATTATCATATTTACACAAAATGGAAAGAATGAAGGTATGTGTTATATAATAATTCTATAAATATATATACATTATAAATGTCATATATATCTTATGAAAACATATTTTACATCATAATTCCCAATAACAAGATGTGGTAAAGTAAAAAATGAATAACATCGTTTTGTGAGGTGATAGATCTCTGTACACAAGAACCATAAGTTCTTTACCCATTAAATTGAAGTGTTTGTAAGTTTAGGTAGAAAAATTATAATAAAAACAACTCATTATATTTAGGATATTTATTTTTTTATATAATCATGTAATAATAATATTTTAGAGGGTGGAGAATGAAAATAAAACAAAGGAGGTTGAGGAAGCATGTAACCTCTTCTTTGGGTAACTCCTTTTGGTTTTCACTAAAGGGATTCCTTGGATGGATTTATGCTCAAAGGGAGGATTATAGGATGTAGTTATTGGTTTTTTTATCTTATTTTATTATATTTTGGTTAGTCAAAAGGGATTTATATATGTGAATAAGGGGAGGGTTGAGTGCCTTTTTAAAGTGGAGGAGGAGTGGAATTCTTGTAAATTTTGGAAAAGGGAATCCCTCCAACATTTTTCCCATGTAAATTGGTTCCAATAATGAAAACAATTATATAAAATGGAGTATATGGAAGAAATATGAATATAAAATGGATTTTTTACAAGTGTATAAGTCATTTTGGCACTTAATTTTAAGGTTTAGTCCCTTGATAAGCTAAATTATAAATTATGATTATTCCAAGTATGGAATAAATTTTCTCATGTTCAAATCACATAATTGTAAGAAATAAATTTAAAATAAATCCCATAGATGGGATGACAATGTGGGTTTTTAAAATAAAAATGGCCAACAATTTTCTAAGTTTTTATGTCTAATTTCAAAGTGAAATTGATATAAATTACATAAATTGGATTATTTTTTTATAATTGATATAATTATAAATTAAAACCAATTATAAATTTAATTTAACCTTATATATAAATCAGATGAAAATGAAATTTTTAATTAAAATTCAATATTTTTCACTATTCATCAAAAAATGAAGCTTCATGGAAAAAAACCAAAAAATCACTTTAACCTAATTTTTATGTTTATATTTAAAAATTAAATTTATTTTTACCTATAAAATTTATAAAAGTTTAAAAATTTATATTTAAAATAAGTTCTACATTAAAATTATGTAAAAATACCTTTAAAAAATATTTGTTTTTATGCGTAATATTGGGTTTGTTCCTATATTATGCCAATAAAATATATTCGATGAATGAAAAAAAATATTTTATTTAGTATATAAAATATATATTTTCTTAATATAATTCACTAATAGTAATTAATTTAATTTATTAGTCTAAAATTCCTTTTTTATTATAAAATTAGTTTTTATAAAAACATTCTCTTTATATTCAATTGGTTATTATATTCAATTATAATTAATTTTTAACCAAAGAACTCAACCATGTATTTTTATAAGTCATATAATATTATTCATACCCTCTAACTTAACATCTAGGTTATATCTTATTAAATAAATATATTTTTAATAATATATTATTATTGGTAAAACTCAGTCTTGCGTGTTATGTAATCCATCGATGAAAGCATTATGTGTAATGTAAGATACCCACGGAATTCTTTGTAGATCAATCTAAAATTTATTTTATTTAAAGTTAATTATTAACTTGGTGTTTCATAAAATTCAATACAAACTTAGTTCTTTAAAAATATTAAAAATAGTGTTTCGTGAAATGAAAAATAACAAAAAGATTAAATTAATTCAAATAAAATTTTTCAAAAAATCTCAGGGTGTTATATTATACCCCCATTAAAAGGAATTTAAACCTCAAAAGTTTCCTAATTTATCAAAATTTTAATAATTTAAGTTTTATTTTATATAAACCAACATCATAAAAATGAATACTAAAACTTCCTTTAAAATGGTAAATTTAGAAAAAGAACATTTACCCAAAGTAACACATAACTAGGTTTCCATATAGGAAAACATATGTGGGAAGTGAAAACATGGAAATATAAAGTATAATTATAAAGTTCTTATAGAGAGTTACATATAACATGTTTAATTGAAATTTAATAACCACAAAGCTATAAATCCATGATGATATAAGGGGCCATTTGATTCTACAAAAAATAAGGTACTAGGATAACATTTTTTGTTTCATGATCCTTTTTACTAAAGTTGAATAATTTTCATGAAAATATATACTTACATGATTTCTAGACAAACTTTCCCTTTTTATGGCTTGATAAACTTATACTTCAACTCTCATTACAAAAAATGAGGGTGAATTTTTCATTCCTTAAGCATTAACAGATCATGACATATGTGAATAGAATTATAGGTCATTCAATTATTTTTATCCCAAAAAAATGTTAGAACAAGTTATCTAATATGCATAAATCCTTATATGGAGATATAATACTTTAACCTCTAAAACCCCATCTGAAGTTTAACATAAACCATTCCATAAATGGTTAACCTTGTAACCCTTCCAAAAATATGATTCACCCTTTATTCCTTAAATAATATCTTATCATATAACAAAACATGTTCATCAGAAACTTGGGTCTATACTTATTCCAATAAAACATTATATGTGATTTTATTATTCCAAAATCCATGTAGAGGGATATAATTACATGAAACTTCATTAAAGGATTAACAATAATATTATCATAGGGATTATTCATAGAAAACCAAAAATAAAATTCCCAACTAAGATGGGGAGGATAAGTATTTCATAATTACCATGGTTCACTTCATCCATTATGATAGCCTCAGCTTTACCTTTAAACCTCATCTTAAGAAATTTTTTATTTCAATCATTATCATTATACATTGGTTTTAAGTACTTCCTAGCATAATTCCCATACTTCTCACATTTGAAACACTAAATTGTGGGAGGTGGATTATTTTTAGATTTACCGTTATTCTCATCACATTGGAATTTTGACGCTTGATGACCATTTTTTCCACACTTATAACATTTAACAGTTCCCATAAAGGAAATTTCCTCCATGTTCCCCTTGACACTTTGAGCATAAAGTAAGTATAATATTCTTCTCACCTTAGTTTTTATAATTTCCTTTGAGATATATCCTTCTTTTCTTATCATAACCATGAGATTGATGGGAAACTTTAATATCTCTTTTTTTAATAAGAATATGAAGAAGGTACTTACTAAAAAATAAATTCCTAAACTCTTACCAATATATAGAGAAACTTTTATCTAGTTCTATAATATACTTGATAATGTTAAACCATGTATTTGATTCACCTTCCAAGCGATAATTTCCCAACATATATTATTCACATTTTAAACAAAGAATAAAAAAAAATATTTTCAATGGTATAAATCCATTTCAAGGAAATGACAGTGGGTAAGTCTGTACCTACCGAACATTCCTTTTTCACCTCCAAAATTTAGAAAATTAACTTGATCAAAAAACAATAAGAAGATTTATATTAAAACAATTTTTTAAAAGGGTAAAACATGGATAAAAATTTCTTTTAAACATCACAGGATAATAGTAAAACATTTTTTAAAACACATTTTTTAAGGAACAAATATTTTTGACTGAAAGAAGAAATAAATTCAGATTTTTATAAAAACATTTTCTTCATTGTATTAATTACCATAGAGTGGAAATTTTTTAATAATACATGAAAATATCATTAATATCCACGGGAAAATAAAATTCATGAGTTTTTTGGAGAGATAGAAAATAATATTTCATCAATGGAATCATAATCATAAACAATCCTGATAAACTATCAGATTGTAGAAATTAATTGTTATCACTTTAGTAAATTTGAATTATAATACCCGTGAAAGAATAAAATTTCATGAAACATAAAATATAAGTAAAGGAAATATATTAATTATATAAAATTTCAAATGGAATTATATAAACCCCATATAAAAATATAGTTGCATAACATGGCATGTATCTCAAAGAATGAAAATTAAGACAAAATTACTTTTCCGATTTGGTAACTTTTGAAACATAAACCCCATGAAAAATAGATCATAAAGTTTATATGAAAATACCCATAAATTTAAGTATAATTATATTATAATACACTAATATGAATTATATAAACCACAAAAAAAATAGTGGGGAATGTGGCATGCATCTCACGGATATAAAAAGTGAGATGACAAAACCCATACCTTAAGTATTGACTTTCTTTGTACATGTTCAAACATCATGTATAATATATATAAGTTTATTATAAATATAAAATTGAACCATATTATTATATATAATACCATATAGGATTTTTTATGACTTTATATTAACCATTTATTAACAAGCGCATGTTAATGTTACGTTTCAAGTAATATCCTCTTTATTTTTTATATATGTTTTGACATGTTATTCTTGATCCTATTAATTATATAATTATTTAATTATTTATAGAATGTAAACAATGATATAAATATAATAAATATTCATTTTATATGTATTTATAATAATCTATAAAATGTGTAAGTATAAAATGTAATACATCGTTCTGGGAGATGGTAGGTCATACGTACGCATGTACGTTGTTTCTGTCTTATTGTCATATTGACAAAAAACAAAAGTAAATGAAATATAGGTGTGTGTGTGTGTGTGTGTTTTATAATTCAAGTAGAACTATTATGTCATATATATATAATATATTTTTACTTAACACATCCTTAATACACTCAATGTGGAGTGTGAACAAATCACATTGCTTTGAGGAGGCGGTAGTCCACACTTCCCCAAATGAAATTATCATATTTACACAAAATAGAAAGAATGAATTTATGTGTTATATAATAATTATATAAATATATATACATTATAAATGTCATATATATCATATGAAAACATATTTTACATCATATTTCCCAATAACAATATGTGCTAAAGTAAAAAATAAATAACATCGTTTTGTGAGGCGATAGTTCTCCGTACACAAGAACTGTAAGTTATTTACCCATTAAATTGAAGTGTTTGTAAGTTTAGGTAGAAATATTATAATAAAAACAACTCATTATATTTATGATATTTATTTTTTTATATAATCATGTAATAAGAATATTTTAGAGGGTGGATAATGAAAATAAAACAAAGCAGGTTGAGGAAGGATGTAACCTCTTCTTTGGGTAACTCATTTTGGTTTTCACCAAAGGGTTTCCTTGGATGGATTTATGCCCAAATGGAGGATTATAGGGTGTAGTTATGGATTTTTTTATATTATTTTATTATATTTTTGTTGGTAAAAATGGATTTATAAGTGTGAATAAGGGGGAGGGTTGAGTGCCTTTTTAAAGTGGAGGAGTGGCATTCTTGTAAATTTTGGAAAATGGAATCCCTCCAACATTTTTCCCATGTGAAGTGGTTCCAATAATGAAAAAAATATATATAAAATGGAATATATGGAAGAAATATGAATATAAAATGGATTTTTTACATGTGTATAGGTCATTTTGGCCCTTAAGTTTAAGGTTTAGTCCCTTGATAAGCTAATTTTCCTCTCAATCCTTGTAATTAATTTTAATTTCATTCACTAATATTTTTTATATAAAAAATTAACCTAATTAGACATTAAAAAATTTAAATTCTAAATATGGAATCCATTTTTTTAAATTCCCTTCACAGAAGTGGCATAAATTAATTTAAAATTAATCCGGCATGTGGGATGACAATGTGGGATTTTAAAGTTAAAACGTTCAAAAGTTTGCTAAATTTTTATTTCTAATTTCAAATTGAAATTAATATAAATGACCCAAATTTTATTATTTGATGTATAATTTACATAAGTAGAATTTAAAACTAATTATAAATATAATTTAACCTTATAAATAAATTATACAAAAAAATATTTATGAATTAAAATTCAGTATTGTTCACTAATCAATAAAATATGAAACTTCATGGAAAAATATCAAAAACTAACCCTAACCTAATTTTTATATTTTAATTTCAAAAAATTAAGTTGATTTTTATATCCAAAATTTATATTTAAAATATTTTCTCAATTAAAAGGAGGTAAATTTTATTTTTAAAAATATAGGTTTTTCTGTGTAATACTGGGCTTATTCCTATCTTATGTCTATCAAATATAATAAATGAATGTAAAAGAAATTTGATTTAATATATAAAATATATATATCATTAATTTCATTCACCATTATTAATTAATTTACTTTATTAGGATAAAGTACCTTTATGATCATAAAATTAGTTTTTATAAAAACATTCCCTTTATATTCAATTCATTATTATATTCATTTATAATTATTTTTTAACCAATTAATTCAACCATGTATTTACATAAGTTATTAAATCATATTAATAACCTCCAACTTAATGGATAGGTTATATCTTATTAAATGATAAAAAATTTAATGATATATTATTATTCAGTAAAACTTAGTCTTACATGTTAGACAATCCATCGAGGAAATTTAGTGTTGTGTGTAACATAAGCTAAACCCATTGTTCTTTGTAGATCAATCTAAACTCTATGTTTCATTTAGCGAAAAAATAACTTCGTTTTTCTTATAACGCAATCCAAACTTATTTATTTAATAATAAAAAACTATTTTTAGTGTTTCAAGAAATGCTAAATATCAAAAAGATTAAATTAATTCAAAAAAATCACAAAATATCTGGGTGTTGCAACTTATATCTTTTGTGGAGACCCAAAAAAATTGAATGGATTCGATTAGGAATTCATTGAAGGAGGAACCAGCAACCCATCAACCCATTTTGATCAATTATCCAACATCACCAACCATGGTGGTAGAGGCCACCCATCTTTAGAAAGCATGAATACAGGGAAACAAATAGCATGATGTGAAATCCCTATGAGAAATAATTAGAAATAAATATATTACTAATGCTGTATAAATTTTTAACAAATAAAGTTTTTTATAAATTATAACACATGTTTTTGATCAACTATATTTTTATTATCATAGATGAAAATTTGTATCAATATCTTTGGATTCACAAGTTGTTAGAGTATTAAAGATGTTTGGTGAACCATTATAATGAAAAAGGAATTCATACCCCAACATATTTGATAGTATCATTAACATAACTCCTATAAGATCTTTTATAAAATTCCAACCAAATTTTCATATGAGAGACTTAGTGCCTTAAAATATTTTACTTCTTTAAATAGAGATAAATTCACATTTTAATATATAAAAAAATCATAGTCATATAAATATTTCAAATAAATAAAGTATTACCATAGTGTATGTGTTTGGTGAAAAAATCATCAAACATGAAGTGTGGGGATGATTTTATTCACTCGTTTTAAACATATTTTCATGAAACTTCCTGAAATGAATAAAAATTAATTAAATAGTAATTTTCACATTGTCATATCTTGTTCATATGAATGTATATATTTCAAATGAGACTATATAATAATATATTCTTTAATACCATGAGATTCTTGTGGAGATAGCTATCAACAAACAACTTCCACCACTCTCAATGTTACATCCCAAGTAAGTAATAAATAATATATATTTTTATCTATGTCTATTAATGAATGAGATAGTGTTTTAGAGGCTTAAAATGAGAATAAATCCAATCTTAAGCATGGAATACACTAATATTTTTAAAAGATTGTTTTACTGCCTTTTGATGGCAAACCATTTTTAAATCAAACTTTTGACAATTTTATAAGATATATTTGTCGAAAGAAACTTATTCTTTATTATTGGGACATTGAAATTTACTTTGGGTAAATTTTTTTGTATTTTTCCGATAAAGTTCATTTTTTAATGAATAGTGAAAAATGTTGTATTTTAATTCAAAACCTCTTTTTAATCAAATTTATTTATATGATTAGATTATATTTTCAATTGGTTTTAATGTTCAATTAGAATATATTTTTACCATTTAATCCAATAGTGGTCGTTGGAATTAATTTCACTTTGAAATTGGACTTAATCTAGTGTCAATCTTTTGATACTTATTGTTTCATAAAAACACGCTATTTGTCATGACAGCGGGAATTAAATATTAAATTAAATAATGTAACTTATATGATTTTAATTTTGTAAAATAGACATCATTTTTGAATTCAGAATATCAAATATAGCTTAGGGTGAAGTTTTGGTATTTTTCTGAAAAACTTCAATTTTGATGAATAGTGAAACCACTAAGTGGTACTTAAAAACTGATTTTTTTTCGTTTAAATGAAATTTTACAACCTCTGTGTTTTGAATTTCAAAAATCCGACATACATGGTTTTAATTAAGAAGTAAAATGTGGTTCAATGGGATTAAAATAATTTTTTGGTGAAATGTAACTTTTATGTTTTTTAATCACGATTAGAGGTAATTAGTGTAATTTAAGGTAAGAATAATGTTTTAATAATATTAAATGAACTTGACACACGTCCTACCCTTATTGGATGTGTCATGTCCGACCAATACAACCCATGGGTCTATTTTTGGGACCCCATGGAGCCACTTGGGTAAGATAAAGACATTAATGCCTTTTATTTAAAGTAAAAGTAAAAATGACACAAACATGAGTTGTTTTAATAAAACAATTTTTAAATGGGGTTATAAAAGTCATATTCTTTACTATAAATATTAATTATAAAGATAAAAATATTTCCTACATCATAGTATTTTTTTATAATTTTTAGATATTAAATAAATTAAATTATTTATGACACCATGATGATGCAGTGATTATCTCATTATTTAACGATTTAAATAAAATGAAAATATAATGTAAAATCTAAGACCTACACTTGTAAAAAACCTATTGTATGGGTGTATTTAGAGCCCTTATCACCTTATCCTTGAAATTTATAATTTTGGGACCTTTTGTATCCAAAAATCATTTTATAACAAAGTATCTTTTCTTAACTTTCCAACAGTGCCCCTCCTTTCCTCTTATAAAAGGCCCCCACCTCTACCATCTTACCCACACTTCCAAAGCCTTTAGCTCGGCCAAACCCTGCCCATTTTGTCTCTCCACATCTGTATCTAACTCTTAGAAGCCTCACTTTGGGCAGAAGTCTTACCAAGGAAGCCTTTGAGCTCAAATCAAAAAGAGTTACCCGATTTAAAGGTAGTGTCTTCTCTTGTGTTGTTATGTTTTATTTTGCTTCTCCAACCCCCTAAACTCTTTTTATTAATTTCTTTTGTAACAACACCAGTATCTTCCATATACTAGTATGTTGTTATAATAAGTATTCGAGCTACACTTACACACACCTCCATCTAATGGTTAAATGACATATTGTTTCCGTGGATGGCGAATTTCTGCCTCACGAAACGATGATTGTTCAATATTCTATTAACACCTTCAAAGGTGGCCATTAAGATGACACTATATTTATATATGATATATAATATGTTTATGTTTTACTTAATCTTCTTTATTTTTCATTTATGGCATACCTTTATGGTTTCCATTATGGGTAAACGCGATATCTTCATTTTAGGAAATGCGGACTACCACCCCCTCAAAGTGATTTGATTCGTTAATGCCATATGTGGGGTGTATAAAGATGTAATTAATAATTTTATATATGATATTATACTGGAATTATAATATACCTTTATATCATTATGATTCCATTCCATAAAATACGAAATTGAAATGAAAGTAGCGTTCATGCGTACGTACGGCTTACCGTCTCCATGAACGGTGAATTTCATTTCTTACCTCTAAATGTTATGTAATATTATAAATTCATGTATATACTGGATATATATGATATATATTATATATAAATCATGATTATAACTCTAGATATAATAAATACATGAACAAATTGTAATTATAAAGAGTTTATTTTTGACTCAAGTACCAATGATCGTTAAAACAACCGTTATTAACTTAAATAATTTCATAGTGTTCATGACATGGTAATAAGTGCTATAAAAGGAATAATGAACTTGAAAAAGGTTCTCAAGAAAGTATAGATTAACTCAAGTTTATTATTTAGGAGGTTAAATAACGATCGAGTCATGTTGGACCCGAGGTATGGGACTTCGTCTCAATCTCCTTTCATTGAGGCATATTTTGTTTTATACACAACCTTATTTTAAACGGTGTATAAACCCCTTTGACTTTTAAGTTTATAAAAAAGGAATCTTTTTTATACAAAGCGTTTTACTAAACGAAAAAAGGGAATGTTTTTGTCGTACGTATGCAGCGACAACGACTTCTCCGCCGTCGTGAACATTATTTGAGTTTTGGCTTCCTCTACAAGCCATACCTTTTTTTAAAAGAAAAATAAATACCATGTTTTACTTTTCTTTTATTTTGGTACTGAAAATGGTTTTCATAATGTTTTTATATCAATGTGTTGTATTTATATCTTGTGATTGAGAAGCGGAAGTGTTATGTTTCTTTTATGCATGTTTTATGTGATACGATTATGTTATGGTTCTTGGGCATTATTATGAAGACTGGTGGTTCCGTGATAAACTAAGGGCGGGTGAGCCCGATATAGCTCTCCAATGCATTGGGTAACGCGAAGGAGTTAAACATTAAGGTTTCTCCGAAGAGATTTAGGTAATATACTGTGATGGGTATTCCAAACGTAACCAAGAGGGTTACTCCCTACGTAAGAATTTTATGAATGCCTCAAGTTTCCTTTATGTCTTATGATTTCTATGATTTATTCATGATTTGATTAGGTATGTTAAAGTGCTTATGTTTTATGGGTAAAGTATGATTTCATTCTTATGTATATATGTACTCATGTTTCATTTCCATATTTTTATATCCCTTACTGAGCTTTTTATGCTCATCCCATGTTTTTGAAATGTTTTTCACAGGTCAAAGGAAAGGTACATGATATGATGATAGTGTCAAGGAATTTTCAAGAAAGAATCCATGTTTTATTTTAAATCTGTTTTCGTTAATTGGAAAAATGAATACTATCTTTTATGTATCCACTTGGTTTAAATGTGGAATTTAATGCATGTTTTATGATCTAATTCTCTAACACTCTAAACCTGAAAAGATCCTCAATGTGTAATCTTGTAATAACTCAATATTAAGTAAGGTTTAAGGCTGGGGCCTTATAGTTGGTATCAGAGGTCGGTTTAGATAACTTTAGGTGTTAGAATTCTATTAAATGATTATCCAAAAATATTTTTTTATGGTCAAATTGAAATGATATAGCATTTGAAGATTACCATGTTGCTTTATCTAAGACATGTTTGTTCAGAATGGTTTTCTGCAGAGGAAACAGGGAAGCAGTGATAGGAAGGAATACAAAAGGAAATAACCTTCCAAATCAGCATCCTGAGATGGCTGGAATTGGAACTGAACAATTTATTGCAGTAATGGTGCAGTTGACTCAAGCGATAAATGGTGGTGGTATCCATGCACGAGAGCAGCCAGATCAACCGCAGAGGAACATGTCAGTGGTGGAACATTTCATGAGGCAACATCCCCCATCATTCAGAGGATCATCTGACCCTGTGCTAGCTGAAGGTTGGATTAAATCACTAGAGAATATTTTTGATGTCATGGGGTGTTTATACAATCAAAAGGTTAGTCTTGTTATTTACCGTTTGGAGGGTGAAGAAGATCAGTGGTGGTCGATGGTAAAAAATATCAGGGACGCTGATGATAGTGATGCTCTCGATTGGGATGAATTCAAAGGTATGTTTCTTGAGAAGTATTTTCCTATGGTTGTTCGACTTAGGATGGAAAAACAATTCCTGGAATTGAGGCAATAGGAAGACTCAGTGGCTGCCTATGAAGAGTGGTTCCCTCGATTGGCAAGGTATGCTCCAAATTTTATCCGAGACCTTGATAGTAAAATCAATACTTTTTACTCAGAATTAAAGCCAAAATATCGAAGGGATTTAGCTTCTCGTGAGTTCAAAAGTTATGAAAAGCTTATTCGATGTACTGAGAAGGTGTAAATTGAGTTTTCCAATGATCAAGTGTTCTATAACAACCAGCAGAAGAATAGACTGAGGTGGCAGGAGAAAGAAAAGAATTCTTCAAAAATGTATGACGATAAGAAAACTAAGTTTCTAGTTTGTGATAAATGTGGAAAAAGGCATGCTGGGGAATGTCTTCTGAATTCTGAAAAGTGCTACCGATGTGGTAATATGGGACATAAGGCTCGTGATTGCACTGTAAAAGATCAAGGTGATGGTAAGACCAAATTTTATTTACATTCAGTGAAATGTTTTAAGAGAAATGAGATGGTTCATTATGCAAACGAGTGTACGACAAAGAGCTCGAGTGATGGGAAGCAGTTAGACTACAAGCAGAAAGGGGTGGTGAAATCTTTTGCAACTACTTCAGCAGATGTTGGGCCATCAAATGAAGTTGTATCAGGTACTTTGTTTATTTTTTCAGATTATGCCAGTGTGTTGTTTGATTCGGGGTCTACACATTCTTTCATCTCTGAAAACGTTTCTAGTAAAATGGGAATACCATCTCAAGAAATGACTCCTGAACTTGTGGTAAAAACACCTGGGGGAAATATTGAGGCAAAAATAATTTATAAGAATCTTTCTATCCTTATCCGTGGAAAGAACCTACTTGAAAACCTAATTGTTCTGCCTCTAGTAGAGTTTGATGTTATCCTGGGTATGGATTGACTCTCTGTTTACCATGCTAAGATTGAATGTAGAACTAAAGAAGTTTCGTTTCAGAAACACTTTCAGTTTGTGTACAAGAATGAACTCTTACTGTTGATAACATATCAAGAGGCCGAGAAACTTGTAAAAGATGGAAATAAATGTTACCTTTCACACATTGTTGAAAACAAGGGAACTGTTCAGATTAATGATGTGCCAGTGGTAAATGAGTATCTTGATGTTTTTCCTAATGAGTTTCCTGGAATAATACCAGATCGGGAAGTTGAGTTTACTGTAGACTTAGTTCCTGATTCTAAGCCAATTTCAAAACCCCCTTATCGAATGGCTGAAATTGAACTTTTAGAGTTGAAGGAGAAATTACAAGATTTATTAGAGAAAGGTTTCATTCGACCTAGCACATCACCATGGGGTGCTCCTGTTTTATTTGTTAAAAAGAAAGATGGTTATATGAGACTTTTCATTGATTATAGAGCCTTGAATAACATCACTGTTAAGAACAAATATCATTTGCATCATATCGATGATTTGTTTGATTATCTCCAGGGAGCTCAGTATTTTTCAAAGATTGACCTGAGATCGGGGTACCATCAGTTGAAGGTAAAGGAAGTAGATATTCATAAGACCGCATTTCATACAAGATATGGCCATTATGAATTTGTAGTAATGCCTTTTGGGCTAACCAATGCACCTGCTGTATTCATGGACTTAATGAATATAATTTTCCCTGAGTTCTTGGATAAGTTTTTGGTTGTTTTCATTGACGATATTTTGGTGTTTTCAAAAAGTAAATAGGAGCATGAAAGACATTTAAGGGTTATTTTTCAAACCTTAAAAGAAAATAAATTGTATGGGAAATTCAGCAAGTGTGAGTTATGGTTGCAACAAATTTCTTTCCTTGGCCACATTGTTTTTAAAGATGGGATAATCATTGATCCTGCAAAAACAAATGTTGTTGAAGAATGGTCAAGACCCACAAATGTAACAGAGATTCGTAGTTTCCTTGGTTTGGCAGGCTATTACCAAAGGTTGGATAGAAATTTTTCACGGTTATCTAGTCCAATGAATAAGCTAACTCAGAAGGGTGTTAAGTTTATCTGGACAAAACAATGTGATGATTGTTTTCAGAAATTGAAAAGAAGATTGGTGAATGCTCCAGTTTTGGCACTACCTTCTAGAAATGGGTAGTTTGTTATCTACAGTGATGCTTCATTGAAAGGACTTGTTTGTGTCCTAATGCAGAATGATCAGGTAATTGCTTATGCTTCACGACAGTTGAAAACTCATGAGTTAAATTACCCTACACATGATTTGGAATTAGCTGCTGTTGTTTTCGCTTTAAAAATTTGGAGGCATCATTTGTATGGAGTAAAGTGTGAAATATATACCTATAAAAAAAGTTTAAAGTATATATTCACTAAGAAAGAATTGAACATGAGACAGAGGAGATGGCTAGAATTAATCAAGGATTATGATTGTACAATTCATTACCATCCGGGAAAAGCAAATAAAGTGGCTGATTCTTTGAGTCGAAAAAGTACTGCTTCATTAACAATGTTGCATTTGGAACGTGATCTTTTGGTTAAGGATTTGATGAACTTTGGCATAGAAGTTTTTGGTGCAGGATGTCCTTCTGTTTTGTTTCAGGTATCAGTGAAATCTTCTCTATCAAACAGAATTAAGAAAGCACAGAACCAAGACAGCGAGTTCAAGAAAAAGGTAGAGCTGGTTTAGAAGGGTAAGTTGCCTGAATTCATCGTTGATAATGATTGTGTTTGGATATTTGGGAAGAGATTGTGTATAAGGCCCCAGCCTTAAACCTTACTTAATCTTGAGTTATTACAAGATTACACAATGAGGATCTTTTCGGGTTTAGAGTTTTAGAGAATTAGATCATAAAACATGCATTACATTCCACATATAAACAAAGTGGTTACATAAAGATAGTATTCTTCATTCCCATCAATGGAAACATATTTAAAATAAAACATGGATTCATTCTTGACACTTCCTTGGCACTATCATCATATCATGTACCTTTCCCTTGACCTGTGAAAACATTTCAAAAAAACTTGGGATGAGCATAAAAAGCTCAGTATGGGTTATAAAAACATGGAAAGGAAACATGGGTACATATATACATAAGAGTGAAATCATACTTTACCCATAAAACATAAGCACATTAACATATCTCATCAAATCATTAGTAAATCATTGAAATCTTAAGACATAAAGGTAACTTGAGGCATTCATAACATTCTTACGTAGGGATTAACCCTCTTGGTTACGTTTGGAATACCCATCACAGTATATTCCCTAAAATCTCTTCGTAGAAACCTTAACGTTTCACTCCTTCGTGTTACCCAATGCATTGGAGAGCTATATCGGGCTCACCCTCCCTTATTTTATCACGGAACCACCCGTCTTCATAATAATGCCCAAGAACCATAACATAATCGTATCACATAAAACATGCGTAAAGGAAACATAAAATTTCTACATTTCAATCACAAGATATCAATAAAACACAAAAAACATTGTGAAAACCATTTTCAATACCAAAATAAAATAAAAGTAAAACATGGTATTTATTTTTCTTTTAAAAAGAAGGTATGGCTTGTAGAGGAAGCCGAAACTCAAATAACGGTCACGACGGCGGAGAAGTTGTTGTCGCCGCATACGTACGACAAAAAACATTCCCTTTTGTTGTTTAGTAAACGCTTCGTATAAAAAAGATTCCTTTTGAATAAACGTAAAAGTCAAAGGGGTTTATACACCGTATAAAAGAAAGTTGTGTATAAAATAAAATATGCCTCAATGAAAGGAGATTGAGACGAAGTCCCATACCTCGTATCCGACTTGACCCGACCGTTCTTTAATCTCCTGAATAATAAACTTGAGTTAATCTCTACTTGTTTATGAACCTTTTCCAAGTTCATTATTCCTTTTATACCATGTTATGAACATCATGTAATCATTTAAGTTAATAATGTTCATTTTGTCTGTATTTGGTTCTTAAGTCAAAAATAGACTTCTTATACTTACATGTTGTTAATTTGGTCAAAGGTTCGTTATATCCAGAATGATATTAATTATTTGGATAACATATATATCATATATATTCATCATATACATGTATTTATAATTTTACATCACATTCAGAGGTAAGAAATGAAATGCACCGTTCATGGAGACGGTAAGTCGTACGTACGCATGAACGCTACTTCCATTTCTATTTCGTATTTTCTGGAATGGAATCATAATGATATAAGAGTATATTATAATTCCAGTATAATAACATATATAATATCATTAACTTTATCCTTTACAAATCCCCCATATGGTATTAACGAATCAAATCACTTTCAGGGGGCGGTAGTCCGCACTTCCTAAAATGAAGATATCGTGTTTACCCATAATGGAAACCATAAAGGTATGCCCAAAATGAAAAAAACAGAAGCTTAAGGAAAACATAAACATATTATATATCATATATAAAAATAGAGACATCATAATGGCCACCTTTTAAGGTGTTAAATGAGTATTGAACAATCATCGTTTCGGGAGGCAGAATTTCGCCATCCACGGAAACCGTATGTTCATTAACCATTTGATGTAGTTGTGTGAGAGTTTTGCTCAAATAAATCTTATAACAACATCCTAGTATATTGAAGATACTGGTGTTGTTACAAAATAAGTAAATAAAAAGAGTTTAGGGGGTTGGAGAAACAAAATAAAACAAATGAACATGAGAGAATGAATTACCTTTAAAAGTGTAACTCCTTTTGATTTGAGCCTAAAGGCTTCCTTTGAAAGGATTTTGCCCAAAGTCAATCCTCTAGGATGAGGAGATGGATGTGGAGAGAGTAAATGGGCAGGTGTTGGCCGAGCCAAAGGCTTGAGGAGTGTGTGAAATGAGGTAGAGGTGGGGGCCTTTTATAAGAGGAGAGGAGGGGCACTTTTGGAAAGTAAAGAAATATTACTTTATTTGAAAATGTGTTTCGGTTTTAAAAGGTCCCACATTGATATAATTCGTGGATAAGGTGATAAGGGTTCGAAATCCACTCATCCAATTGGTTTTGGACATGTGTAGTTCATGGATTTTACATTATCTTTCCATTTTATTTAAATCGTCAAATAATGATGTCATCGCTGCATCATTATTATGTCATAAATAATTTAATTTAATTAATGTATAAAAATTATAAAAAAATACTATGATGTAGGAAATATTTATATCTTTCCAATTACTATTTAATCAAAAATCTGATCTTTATAACCCCATGTAAAAATTGTTTTCATAAAACATATTATGTTTGTGTCATTTTTACTTTTACATTAAATAAAAAGTTTTTTATGTCATTTCCCAACCAAAGTGGATCCATGGGGTCCCCAAGTTGACCCATGGCTTGTCTTGGTCGGCCATGACACAACCAATGAGGGTAGTACATCTGTCAAGATCATCTTATTTTATTAAAGCATTATTTTTACCTTAAACTACACTAATTACCACTAATCGCGATTAAGAACTTAATAAGTTACTATTCACCAAAAAATTATTATAATCTCATTGAACCACAATTTACTTCTTAATGACAACCATTTATGTCGGATTTTTGAAATTCAAAACACAATGACGGCAAAATTTCATTTAAACGGAAAATCAGTTTTTATAAGTACCACTTAGTGGTTTCACTATTCATCAAAAATTGAATTTTTTCAGAAAATTACCAAAAATTCACCCTAAGATATATTTGTTATTCTGAATTCAAAAATGAAGCCTATTTTACAAAATTAAAAACATATAAGTCACATTAATTAATTTAATAATTAATTCCTGTTGTCAGAGCAAATAGCGTGTTTTTATGAAGCAATAAGTATCAAAAGATTGACACTAGTTTAAGTCCAATTTCAAAGTGAAATTGATTCCAATGACCACCATTGGATTAAATGGTAAACATATATACTAATTTCACTTCAAAACCAATTCAAAAAATAATATAATCATATAAATAAATTAGATTAAAAAGTAGTTTTGATGTAAAATGCAGTATTTTTCACTATTCATTAAAAAATGAACATTGTCAGAAAAATACCAAAAATTCACCCAAAGTAAATTTTGATGTCTAAATCATAAAGAATAAGTTTATTTTGACAAACATAGTTTATAAAATTGTCAAAAGATAGATTTAAAAAGGGTTTTCCATCATAAGGCAGTAAAACAATCTTTTAAGAATATTAGTGTATTCTATGCTTAAGATTGGATTTATTTTCATTTTAAGCCTCTAAAACACTATCTTAATCATTAATAGACATAGATAAAAATATCTATTATTAATTACTTACTTGGGATGTTACATCCTTCCCCCCTTTAGAAAATTGCGTCCCCGCAATTTATTTACTTATCGAATAAATGGGGATACTTATCCCTCATTGCATTTTCAGATTCCCATGTTGCCTCTTCCATCATGTGGTTTTTTCATAAAACCTTTACCTGATTAATCACCTTATTTCGTAACACTTGCTCCCTGTGGTCAAGAATCTAGACCGGTTTTTCCTCATAAGATAGGTTCTCTTCCAGCTGAACTACCTCTGGACTCAAAACATGAGATGGATCTGGCATATACTTTCTCAACATCGAAACGTGAAAAACATTGTTTACCTGAGATAAACTCGGAGGTAAAGCCACTCGGTATGCAACTGATCCAACTCTCTCCAGAATTTCGTATGGTCCAATGAACCTTGGACTCAACTTTCCTTTATTACCAAATCTCATCACACTTTTCCAGGGAGAAACCTTGAGAAAAACATGATCACCTACCTCGAAAGATAGATCCTTCCTCCGGTTATCCGCATAACTCTTCTGCCTGCTCTAAGCTGTTCTCATGTGTTTCTGAATCAGCTGAACTTTTTCTGCCATCTCTTTTACCAATTCTGGTCCCATCAACTTCCTTTCACCCACTTCATCCCAGAAAGCTGGAGTTCGACACCGCTTCCCATATAATGCCTGAAATGGTGCCATCTGTATACTGGAATGAAAACTGTTATTATATGAAAATTCAACCAAAGAAAGATGTTGGTCCCAACTTCCCTGATAATCCATAGAACAAGCTCGTAGCATATCCTCCAAGGTCTGAATTGTTCTTTCTGACTTCCCATCTGATTGAGGATGAAAATCTGTTCGAAAATTTAATTCAGTACCCAACGACTTCTGAAGGCCTTTCCAAAAGTTAGAAGTAAACCTGGGATCACGATCCGATACAATGGAGAGAGGAACTCCATGTAACCTGACTATCTCTTTAAGATACAAACGGGAAAGTTGATCAAGAGAGAAAGTATCTCGTATAGCAAGGAAATGAGCAGATTTGGTCAAGCGATCAACAATAACCCATATTGCATTATTACCTCGAGATGTCTTCGGTAATCCCACAATAAAGTCCATGGATATATTCTCCCATTTCCACTCTGGCACTGGTAAAGGCTGAAGCATCCCTTTCGGTAATTGCCGCTCTGCTTTAACCTGCTGACCAGTCAAACACTTCATAGTAAAATCAGCAATATCTCTTTTCATTCCATCCCACCAGTAATACTTCCGCAGATCTCTATACATCTTAGTACTGCCCAGATGAACTGAAAACGGAGAACTATGAGCTTCACATAACAACTCTCTCTTCAAATGTGAATCACAAGGCACACACAATCTCTTCCCAAATCTCAAAACACAATCATTATCAATGTTGAATTCAGGCAACTTACCTTTCTGAACCAGCTCTACCTTTTTCTGCAACTCACTGTCTTGCTTCTGTGCTTTCTTGATTCTATCTGATAGAGAAGATCTCACTGATACCTGAAACAAAACAGAAGGACTTCCTGCACCAACAACTTCTATGCCAAAGTTCATCAAATCCTTAACCAAAAGATCACGTTCCAAACGCAACATTGTTAATGAAGCATTACTTTTTCGACTCAAAGCATCAGCCACTTTATTTGCTTTTCCCAGATGGTAATGAATTGTACAATCATAATCCTTGATTAATTCTAGCTATCTCCTTTGTCTCATGTTCAATTCTTTCTGAGTGAATATATACTTTAAACTTTTGTGATCGGCATATATTTCACACTTTACTCCATACAAATGATGCCTCCAAATTTTTAAAGCAAAAAACAACAGCAGCTAGTTCCAAATCATGTGTAGGGTAATTTACCTCATGAGTTTTCAACTGTCGTGAAGCATACACAATTACCTGATCATTTTGCATTAGGACGCAACCAAGTCCTTTCAATGAAGCATCACTGTATATAACAAACTCACCATTCCTGTAAGGTAGTGCCACAACTGGATCATTCACCAATCTTCTTTTCAATTCCTGAAAACAATCATCACATTATTTTGTCCAGATAAACTTAACACCCTTCCGAGTTAGCTTAGTCATTGGACTAGATAACCGTGAAAAATTTCTAACAAACCTTCGGTAATATCCCACCAAACCAAGGAATCTACGAATCTCGGTTAAATTTGTGGGTCTTGTCCATTCTTCCACAACTTTTGTTTTTGCAGGATCAACAGTTATTCCATCTTTAGAAACAATGTGACCAAGGAAAGAAATTTGTTGCAACCAAAACTCACACTTGCTGAATTTCCCATACAGTTTATTTTCTTTTAAGGTTTGCAAGATAACCCTTAAATGTCTTTCATTCTCCTCTTTACTTTTATAAAATACCAAAATATCATCAATGAAAACCACCACAAACTTATCCAAGAACTCATGGAAAATTCTATTCATTAAGTCCATGAATACAGCAGGTGAATTGGTTAGCCCAAAAGGCATTACTACAAATTCATAATGGCCATATCTCGTACAGAACGCGGTCTTCGGAATATCTGCCTCCTTTACCTTCAGCTGATGGTACCCCGATCTCAGGTCAATCTTTGAAAAAAACTGAGCTCCCTGGAGCTGATCAAACAAATCATCGATATGAGGCAAAGGATATTTGTTCTTAACAGTGATATTATTCAAGGCTCTATAATCAATGCATAGTCTCATAGAACCATCTTTATTTTTAACAAATAAAACAGGAGCACCCCATGGTGATGTGCTAGGTCTAATGAAACCTTTCTCTAATAAATCTTGAAATTGCTCCTTCAACTCTAAAAGTTCAATTTGTGCCATTCGATAAGGGGGTTTCGAAATTGGCTTAGCATCAGGAACTAAGTCAACAATAAACTCAACTTCCCGATCTGGTATTATTCCAGGCAACTCATCAGGAAAAACATCAGGATACTCATTTACCACCTGCACATCATTAATATGAACAGTTCCTTTATTTTCAACGATGTGTGCAAGGTAACATTCATTTCCATCTTTTACAAGTTTCTCGGCCTCTTGATAAGTTATCAACAGTAAGGGTTCATTCTTGTAAAAAAACTGAAAGTCTTTCTGAAAAGAAACTTCTTTATCTCTACAGTCAATCTTAGAATGGTAAATAGAGAGCCAATCCATACCCAGGATAACATCAAACTCTACTAGAGGTAGAGCAATAAGGTTTGCAAGTAGGTTCTTTCCACAAATAAGGATAGGAAGATTCTTATAAATTCTTTTTGCCTCAACATTTCCCCCAGGTGTTTTTACCAAAAGTTCAGGAGTCATTTCTTGATATTGTATTCCCATTTTACTAGAAAAGGTTTCATAGATGAAAGAATGTGTAGACCCCGAATCAAACAACACACTGGCATAATCTAAAAAAACAAACAAAGTACCTGATACAACTTCATTTGATGGCCCGACATCTGCTGAAGTAGTTGCAAAGGATTTCACCACCCCTTTCTACTTGTAGTCTAACTGCTTCTCATCACTCAAGCTCTTTGTCGGACACTCGTTTGCATAGTGACCCATCTCATTGCACTTATAAAATTTCACTAACTGTAAATCAAATTTGTTCTTACCTTCACCTTGATCCTTTTCAGTGCAATCACGAGCCTTATGTCCCATCTTACCACATCAGTAGCATTTTACAGAATCCAGAATACATTCCCCAGCATGCCTTTTGCCACATTTATCACAAACTGGAAACTTAGTTCACTTACCATCAGAATTTTTTGAATAATTCTTACCTTTCTCCTGCCACCTCGGTCTCTTCTTCTGCTGGTTGTTATAGAACACTTGGTCATCGGCAAACTCCATTTCCACCTTCTCAGCACATCGAACAAGCTTTTCATAACTTTTAAACTCACGAGAAGTTAATTCCCTTCGATATTTTGGCTTTAATCCTGAGTAAAAACGATTGATTTTACTATCAAGGTCTCGGATAAAATTTGGAGCATACCTTGCCAATCGAGTGAACCTTTCTTCATAGGCAGCCATTGATTCTTCCTCTTACCTCAATTCCAAGAATTGTTTTTCCATCCTAAGTCGAACAGCCTTAGGAAAATACTTCTCAAGAAACATACCTTTGAATTCATCCTAATCAAGAGCATCAATCTCATCGGCGTCCCTGATATTTTTAACCATAGACCACCACTGATCTACTTCACCCTCCAAACAGTAAATACCAAGACTAACCTTTTGATTTTCTGAACACCCCATGACATCAAAAATCTTCTCCAGTGATTTAATCCACCCTTCAGCTAGCACAGGGTCATATGATCCTCTGAATGATGGTGGATGTTGCCTCATGAAATGTTCCACCACTCACATGTTCCTTTGCGGTTGATCTGGATGATCTCGTGCATGGATACCACCACCATTTTTCGCTTGAGTCAACTGCGCCATTAATACAACAAACTGTTCAGTTCCAATTCCGACCATTTCTGGATGCTGATTCGGAAGGTTATTTCCTTCTGTATGCCTTCCTAGCACTGCTTCCCTGTTTCCTCTGTGGAAAACCATTCTGAATAAACATGTCTTAGATGAAGCAACATGGTAATCTTCAAATGCTATATCATTTCAAAAAAAAATTGGATAACCATTTAATAGAATTCTAACTCCTAAAGTTATCTAAACCGACCTCTGATACCAACTATAAGGCCCCAGCCTTAAACCTTACTTAATCTTGAGTTATTACAAGATTACACATTGAGGATCTTTTCGGGTTTAGAGTTTTAGAGAATTAGATTATAAAACTTTCATTACATTCCACATATAAACAAAGTGGTTACATAAAGATAGTATTCTTCATTCCCATCAATGGAAACATATTCAAAATAAAACATGGATTCATTCTTGACACTTCCTTTACACTATCATCATATCATGTACCTTTCCCTCGACCTGTGAAAACATTTCAAAAAAACTTGGGATGAGCATAAAAAGCTCAGTATGGGTTATAAAAACATGGAAAGGAAACATGGGTACATATATACATAAGAGTGAAATCATACTTTACCCATAAAACATAAGCACATTAAAATATCTCATCAAATCATTAGTAAATCATTGAAATCTTAAGACATAAAGGTAACTTGAGGCATTCATAACATTCTTACGTAGGGAGTAACCCTCTTGGTTACGTTTGGAATACCCATCACAGTATATTCCCTAAAATCTCTTCAGAGAAACCTTAACGTTTCACTCCTTCGCGTTACCCAATGCATTGGAGAGCTATATCAGTCTCACCCGCCCTTAGTTTATCACGGAACCACCCGTCTTCATAATAATGCCCAAGAACCATAACATAATCGTATCACATAAAACATGCGTAAAGAAACATAACATTTCCACATTTCAATCACAAGATATCAATACAACACAAAAAACATTGTGAAAACCATTTTCAATACCAAAATAAAAGAAAAGTAAAACATGGTATTTAGTTTTCTTTTAAAAAGAAGGTATGGCTTGTAGAGGAAGCCGAAACTCAAATAACGGTCATGATGTCGGAGAAGTCGTTGTCGCCGCATACGTACGACGAAAAACATTCCCTTTTGTCGTTTAGTAAATGCTTCATATAAAAAAGATTCCTTTTGAATAAACGTAAAAGTCAAAGGGGTTTATAAACTGTATAAAAGAAAGTTGTGTATAAAATAAAATATGCCTCAATGAAAGGAGATTGAGACGAAGTCCCATACCTCGTATCCGACATGACCCGACCGTTCTTTAATCTCTTGAATAATAAACTTGAGTTAATCTCTACTTGATTATGAACCTTTTTCAAGTTTATTATTCCTTTTATACCATTTTATGAACATCATGTAATCATTTAAGTTAATAATGTTCATTTTGTCTGTATTTGGTTCTTAAGTCAAAAATAGACTTCTTATACTTACATGTTGTTAATTTGGTCAAAGGTTCGTTATATCCAGAATGATATTAATTATTTGGATAACATATATATCATATATATTCATCATATACATGTATTTATAATATTACATCACATTCAGAGGTAAGAAATGAAATGCACCGTTCATGGAGACGGTAAGTCGTACGTACGCATGAACGCTACTTCCATTTCTATTTCGTATTTTCTGGAATGGAATCATAATGATATAAGAGTATATTATAATTCCATTATAATAACATATATAATATCATTAACTTTATCCTTTACACGTCCCCCATATGGTATTAACGAATCAAATCACTTTCAGGGGGCGGTAGTCCGCACTTCCTAAAATGAAGATATCGTATTTACCCATAATGGAAACCATAAAGGTATGCCTAAAATGAAAAAAAACAGAAGCTTAAGGAAAACATAAACATATTATATATCATATATAGAAATAGTGACATCATAATGGCCACCTTTGAAGGTGTTAAATGAGTATTGAACAATCATCGTTTCGGGAGGCAGAATTTCGCCATCCACGGAAACCGTATGTTCTTTAACCATTTGATGTAGTTGTGTGAGAGTGTAGCTCAAATAAATATTATAACAACATCCTAGTATATTGAAGATACTGGTTTTGTTACAAAATAAGTAAATAAAAAGAGATTAGGGGGTTGGAGAAACAAAATAAAACAAATGAACATGAGAGAATGAATTACCATTAAAAGTGTAACTCCTTTTGATTTGAGCCTAAAGGCTTCCTTTGAAAGGATTCTGCCCAAAGGCAATCCTCTAGGATGAGGAGAGGGATGTGGAGAGAGTAAATGGGTAGGGGTTGGCCGAGCCAAAGGCTTGAGGAGTGTGTGAAATGAGGTAGAGGTGGGGGCCTTTTATAAGAGGAGAGGAGGGGCACTTTTGGAAAGTAAAGAAATATTACTTTATTTGAAAATGTGTTTCGGTTTTAAAAGGTCCCACATTGATATAATTCGTGGATAAGGTGATAAGGGTTCGAAATCTACTCATCCAATTGGTTTTGGACATGTGTAGTTCATATATTTTACATTATCTTTCCATTTTATTTAAATCGTCAAATAATGATGTCATCGCTGCATCATTATTATGTCAAAAATAATTTAATTTAATTAATGTCTAAAAATTATAAAAAAAATACTATGATGTAGGAAATCTTTTTATATTTCCAATGACTATTTAATCAAAAATCTGATCTTTATAACCCCATGTAAAAATTGTTTTCGTAAAACATATTATGTTTGTGTCATTTTTACTTTTACATTAAATAAAAAGTTGTTTATGTCATTTCCCAACCAAAGTGGATCCATGGGGTCCCCAAGTTGACCCATGGCTTGTCTTGGTCGGCCATGACACAACCAATGAGGGTAGGACATGTTTCAAGCTCATCTTATTTTATTAAAGCATTATTTTTACCTTAAACTACACTAATTACCACTAATCGCGATTAAGAACTTAATAAGTTACTATTCACCAAAAAATTATTATAATCTCATTGAACCACATTTTACTTCTTAATGACAACCATGTATGTCGGATTTTTGAAATTCAAAACACAATGATGGAAAAATTTCATTTAAATGGAAAATCAGTTTTTATAAGTACCACTTAGTGGTTTCACTATTCATCAAAAATTGAAATTTTTCAGAAAATTACCAAAAAATCACCCTAAGCTATATTTGATATTCTGAATTCAAAAATGAATTCTATTTTACAAAATTCAAAACATATAAGTCATGTTAATTAATTTAATAATTAATTCCTGCTGTCAGAGCAAATAGCGTGTTTTTATGAAACAATAAGTATCAAAAGATTGACACTAGTTTAAGTCCAATTTCAAAGTGAAATTGATTCCAATGACCACCATTGGATTAAATGGTAAAAATATATTCTAATTTCACTTCAAAACCAATTCAAATGATAATATAATCATATAAATAAATTAGATTAAAAAGCAGTTTTGATGTAAAATGCAGTATTTTTCACTATTCATTAAAAAAATGAACGTTGTCAGAAAAATACCAAAAATTCACACAAAGTAAATTTTGATGTCCAATCATAAAGAATAAGTTTATTTTGACAAACATAGTTTATAAAATTGTCAAAAGATAGATTTAAAAAGGGTTTTCCATCATAACGCAGTAAAACAATCTTTTAAGAATATTAGTGTATTCCATGCTTAAGATTGGATTTATTTTCATTTTAAGCCTCTAAAACACTATCTTAATCATTAATAGACATAGATAAAAATATCTATTATTCATTACTTACTTAGGATGTTACATCCTTCCCCCCTTTAGAAAATTGCATCCCTGCAATTTATTTACTTATCGAATAAATGGGGGTACTTATCCCTCATTGCATTTTCAGATTCCCATGTTGCCTCTTCCATCATGTGGTTTTTCCACAAAACCTTTACCTGATTAATCACCTTATTTAATAATACTTGCTCCCTGTGGTCAAGAATCTGGACCGGTTTTTCCTCATAAGATAGGTTCTCTTCCAGCTGAACTACCTCTGGACTCAAAACATGAGATGGATCTGGCATATACTTTCTCAACATCGAAACGTGAAAAACATTGTGTACCGGAGATAATCTCGGAGGTAAAGCCACTCGGTATGCAACTGATCCAACTCTCTCCAGAATTTCGTATGGTCCAATGAACGTTGGACTCAACATTCCTTTCTTACCAAATCTCATCACACTTTTCCAGGGAGAAACCTTGAAAAAAACATGATCACCTACCTCGAAAGATAGATCCTTCCTCCGGTTATCCCCATAACTCTTCTGCCTGCTCTGAGCTATTCTCATGTGTTTCTGAATCAGCTGAACTTTTTCTGCCATCTATTCTACCAATTCTGGTCCCATCAACTTCCTTTCACCCACTTCATCCCAGAAAGCTGTAGTTCGACACCGCTTCCCATATAATGCCTGAAATGGTGCCATCTGTATACTGGAATGAAAACTGTTATTATATGAAAATTCAACCAAAGAAAGATGTTGGTCCCAACTTCCCTGATAATCCATAGAACAAGCTCGTAGCATATCCTCCAAGGTCTGAATTGTTCGTTCTGATTTCCCATCTGATTGAGGATGAAAAGCTGTACTAAAATTTAATTCAGTACCCAATGACTTCTGAAGGACTTTCCAAAAGTTAGAAGTAAACCTGGGATCACGATCCGATTCAATGGAGAGGGGAACTCCATGTAACCTGACTATCTCTTTAAGATACAAACGGGAAAGTCGATCAAGAGAGAAAGTATCTCGTATAGCAAGGAAATGAGAATATTTGGTCAAGTGATCAACAATAACCCAGATTGCATTATTACCTCGAGATGTCTTCGGTAATCCCACAACAAAGTACATGGATATATTCTCCCATTTCCACTCTGGCACTAGTAAAGGCTGAAGAATCCCTTTCGGTAACTGTCGCTCTGCTTTAACCTGCTGACAAGTCAAACACTTCACAGAAAAATCCGCAATATCTCTTTTCATTCCATCCCACCAGTAATACTCTCGCAGATCTCTATACATCTTAGTACTGCCCGGATGAACTGAAAACGGAGAACTATGAGCTTCACATAACAACTCTCTCTTCAACTGTGAATCACAAGGCACACACAATCTCTTCCCAAATCTCAAAACACAATCATTATCAATGTTGAATTCAGGCAACTTACCTTTCTGAACCAGCTCTACCTTTTTCTGCAACTCACTATCTTGCTTCTGTGCTTGCTTGATTCTATCTGATAGAGAAGATCTCACTGATACCTGAAACAAAACAGAAGGACTTCCTGCACCAACAACTTCTATGCCAAAGTTCATCAAATCCTTAACCAAAGGATCACGTTCCAAACGCAACATTGTTAATGAAGCATTACTTTTTCGACTCAAATCATCAGCCACTTTATTTTCTTTTCCCGGATGGTAATGAATTTTACAATCATAATCCTTGATTAATTCTAGCCATCTCCTTTGTCTCATGTTCAATTCTTTCTGAGTGAATATATACTTTAAACTTTTGTGATCGGTATATATTTCACACTTTACTCCATACAAATGATGCCTCCAAATTTTTAAATCAAAAACAACAGCAGCTAGTTCCAAATCATGTGTAGGGTAATTTACCTCATGTGTTTTCAACTGTCGTGAAGCATAAGCAATTACCTGATCATTTTGCATTAGGACGCAACCAAGTCCATTCAATGAAGCATCACTGTATATAACAAACTCACCATTCCTGGAAGGTAGTGCCAAAACTGGAGCATTCACCAATCTTCTTTTCAATTCCTGAAAACAATCATCACATTCTTTTATCCAGATAAACTTAACACCCTTCCGAGTTAGCTTAGTAATTGGACTAGATAACCGTGAAAAATTTCTAACAAACCTTCGGTAATAGCCTGCCAAACCAAGGAAGCTACAAATATCGGTTACATTTGTGGGTCTTGGCCATTCTTCCACAACTTTTGTTTTTGCAGGATCAACAGTTATTCCATCTTTAGAAACAATGTGACCAAGGAAAGAAATTTGTTGCAACCAAAACTCACACTTGCTGAATTTCCCATACAGTTTCTTTTCTTTTATGGTTTGCAAGATAACCCTTAAATGTCTTTCATGCTCCTATTTACTTTTAGAAAACACCAAAATATCATCAATGAAAACCACCACAAACTTATCCAAGAACTCATGTAAAATTCTATTAATTAAGTCCATGAATACAGCAGGTGAATTGGTTAGACCAAAAGGCATTACTACAAATTCATAATGGCCATATCTCGTATAGAACGCGGTCTTCGGAATATCTGCCTCCTTTACCTTCAGATGATGGTACCCCGATCTCTGGTCAATCTTTGAAAAAAACTGAGCTCCCTGGAGCTGATCAAACAAATCATCAATATGAGGCAAAGGATATTTGTTCTTAACAGTGATATTATTCAAGGCTCTATAATCAATGCAAAGTCTCATAGAACCATCTTTCTTTTTAACAAATAAAACAGGAGCACCCCATGGTGATGTGCTAGGTCTAATGAAACCTTTCTCTAATAAATCTTGCAATTGCTCCTTCAACTATAAAAGTTCAATTTGTGTCATTCGATAAGGGGGTTTTGAAATTGGCTTAGCATCAGGAACTAAGTCAACAGTAAACTCAACTACCCGATCTGGTATTATTCCAGGAAACTCATCAGGAAAAACATCAGGATACTCATTTACCACTGGCACATCATTAATCTGAACAGTTCCTTTATTTTCAACGACGTGTGCAAGGTAACATTCATTTCCATCTTTTACAAGTTTCTCGGCCTCTTGATAAGTTATCAACAGTAAGGGTTCATTCTTGTAAAAAAACTGAAAGTCTTTCTAAAAAGAAACTTCTTTAGCTCTACAGCCAATCTTAGCATGGTAAATAGAGAGCCAATCCATACCTAGGATAACATCAAACTCTACTAGAGGTTGAACAATAAGGTTTGCAAGTAGGTTCTTTACACAGATAAGGATAGGAAGATTCTTATAAATTATTTTTGCCTCAACATTTCCCCCAGGTGTTTTTACCAAAAGATCAGGAGTCATTTCTTGAGATGGTATTCCCATTTTACTAGAAAAGGTTTCAGAGATGAAAGAATGTGTAGACCCTGAATCAAACAACACACTGGCATAATCTGAAAAAACAAACAAAGTACCTGATACAACTTCATTTGATGGCCCGACATCTGCTGAAGTAGTTGCAAAGGATTTCACCACCCCTTTCTGCTTGTAGTCTAACTGCTTCCCATCACTCAAGCTCTTTGTCGGACACTCATTTTCATAGTGACCCATCTCATTGCACTTATAACATTTCACTAACTGTAAATCAAATTTGTTCTTACCTTCACCTTGATCCTTTTCAGTGCAATCACGAGCCTTATGTCCCATCTTACCACATCGGTAGCATTTTCCAGAATTCAGAAGACATTCCCCAGCATGCCTTTTGCCACATTTATCACAAACTGGAAACTTAGTTCTCTTACCATCAGACTTTTTTGAAGAATTCTTACCTTTCTCCTGCCACCTCTGTCTCTTCTTCTGCTGGTTGTTATAGAACACTTGGTCATCAGAAAACTCCATTTCCACCTTCTCAGCACATCGAACAAGCTTTTCATAACTTTTAAACTCACGACAAGCTAATGCCCTTCGATATTTTGGCTTTAATCCTGAGTAAAAACGATTGATTTTAATATCAAGGTCTCGGATAAAATTTGGAGCACACCTTGCCAATCGAGTGAACCTTTCTTCATAGGCAGCCACTGAGTCTTCCTCTTGCCTCAATTCCATGAATTGTTTTTCCATCCTAAGTCGAACAGCCTTAGGAAAATACTTATCAAGAAACATACCTTTTAATTAATCCCAGTCAAGAGCATCAATCTCATCGGCGTCCCTGATATTTTTAACCATAGACCACCACTGATCTACTTCACCCTCCAAACGGTAAATAGCAAGACTAACCTTTTGATTGTCTGAACACCCCATGACCTCAAAAATCTTCTCCAGTGCTTTAATCCACCCTTAGCTAGCACAGGGTCAGATGATCCTCTGAATGATGGTGGATGTTGCCTAATGAAATGTTCCACCACTGACATGTTCCTCTGCGGTTGATCTGGCTGATCTCGTGCGTGGATACCACCACCATTTATCGCTTGAGTCAACTGCGCCATTTCTGCAACAAACTGTTCAGTTCCAATTCCGACCATTTCTGGATGCTGATTCGGACGGTTATTTCCTTCTGTATGCCTTCCTTGCACTGCTTCCCTGTTTCCTCTATGGAAAACCATTCTGAACAAACATGTCTTAGATGAAGCAACATGGTAATCTTTAAATGCTATTTCATTGCAATTTTTTTTTTATTTTTTTGGATAACTATTTAATAGAATTCTAACTCCTAAAGTTATCTAAACCGACCTCTGATACCAACTATAAGGCCCCAGCCTTAAACCTTACTTAATCTTAAGTTATTACAAGATTACACATTGAGGATCTTTTCGGGTTTAGAGTTTTAGAGAATTAGATCATAAAACTTTCATTACATTCCACATATAAACAAAGTGGTTATATAAAGATAGTATTCTTCATTCCCATCAATGGAAACATATTTAAAATAAAACATGGATTCATTCTTGACACTTCCTTGACACTATCATCATATCATGTACCTTTCCCTTGACCTGTGAAAACATTTCAAAAAAACTTGGGATGAGCATAAAAAGCTCAGTATGGGTTATAAAAACATGGAAAGGAAACATGGGTACATATATACATAAGAGTGAAATCATAATTTACCCATAAAACATAAGCACATTAACATATCTCATCAAATCATTAGTAAATCATTGAAATCATAAGACATAAAGGTAACTTGAGGCATTCATAACATTCTTACGTAGGGAGTAACCCTCTTGGTTACGTTTGGAATACCCATCACAGTATATTCCCTAAAATCTCTTCGGAGAAACCTTAACGTTTCACTCCTTCATGTTACCCAATTCATTGGAGACCTATATCGGGCTCACCCGCCCTTAGTTTATCACGGAACCACCCATCTTCATAATAATTCCCAAGAACCATAACATAATCGTATCACATAAAACATGCGTAAAGGAAACATAACATTTCCACATTTCAATCACAAGATATCAATACAACACAAAAAACATTGTGAAAACCATTTTCAATACCAAAATAAAAGAAAAGTAAAACATGGTATTTATTTTTCTTTTAAAAAGAAGGTATGGCTTGTAGAGGAAGCCGAAACTCAAATAACGGTCACGACGGCGGAGAAGTCGTTGTCGCTGCATACGTACGACAAAAAACATTCCCTTTTGTCGTTTAGTAAACGCTTCGTATAAAAAAGATTCCTTTTGAATAAACGTAAAAGTCAAAGGGGTTTATACACCGTATAAAAGAAAGTTGTGTATAAAATAAAATATGCCTCAATGAAAGGAGATTGAGACGAAGTCCCATACCTCGTATCCGACTTGACCCGACCGTTCTTTAATCTCCTGAATAATAAACTTGATTTAATCTCTACATGCTTATGAACATTTTTCAAATTCATTATTCCATTTATACCATGTTATGAACATCATGTAATCATTTAAGTTAATAATTTTCATTTTGTCTGTATTTGGTTCTTAAGTCAAAAATAGACTTCTTATACTTACATGTTGTTAATTTGGTCAAAGTTTCATTATATCCAGAATGATATTAATTATTTGGATAACATATATATCATATATATTCATCATATACATGTATTTATAATATTACATCACATTCATAGGTAAGAAATGAAATGCACCGTTCATGGAGATGGTAAGCCGTACGTACGCATGAACGCTACTTCCATTTCTATTTCGTATTTTCTGGAATGGAATCATAATGATATAAGAGTATATTATAATTCCAATATAATAACATATATAATATCATTAACTTTATCCTTTACACATCCCCCATATGGTATTAACGAATCAAATCACTTTCAGGGGGCGGTAGTCCGCACTTCCTAAAATGAAGATATCGTGTTTACCCATAATGGAAACCATAAAGGTATGCCCAAAATGAAAAAAAACAGAAGCTTAAGGAAAACATAAACATATTATATATCATATATAAAAATAGTGACATCATAATGGCCACCTTTTATGGTGTTAAATGAGTATTGAACAATCATCGTTTCGGGAGGCAGAATTTCGCCATCCACGGAAACCGTATGTTCATTAACCATTTGATGTAGTTGTGTGAGAGTTTAGCTCAAATAAATCTTATAAAAACATCCTAGTATATTGAAGATACTGGTGTTGTTACAAAAGAAGTAAATAAAAAGAGTTTAGGGGGTTGGAGAAACAAAATAAAACAAATGAACATGAGAGAATGAATTACCTTTAAAAGTGTAACTCCTTTTGATTTGAGCCTAAAGGCTTCCTTTGAAAGGATTATGCCCAAAGGTAATCCTCTGGAATGAGGAGAGGGATGTGGAGAGAGTAAATGGGCAGGGGTTGGCCGAGCCAAAGGCTTGAGGAGTGTGTGAAATGAGGTAGAGGTGGGGGGCTTTTATAAGAGGAGAGGAGGGGCACTTTTGGAAAGTAAAGAAATATTACTTTATTTGAAAATGTGTTTCGGTTTTAAAAGGTCCCACATTGATATAATTCGTGGATAAGGTGATAAGGGTTCGAAATCCACTCATCCAATTGGTTTTGGACATGTGTAGTTCATAGATTTTACATTATCTTTCCATTTTATTTAAATCGTCAAATAATGATGTCATCGCTGCATCATTATTATGTCAAAAATAATTTAATTTAATTAATGTCTAAAAATTATAAAAAAAATAATATGATGTAGTAAATCTTTTTAGCTTTCCAATGAATATTTAATCAAAAATATGATCTTTATAACCCCATGTAAAAAATTGTTTTCGTAAAACATATTATGTTTGTGTCATTTTTACTTTTACATTAAATAAAAAGTTGTTTATGTCATTTCCAAACCAAAGTGGATCCATGGGGTCCCCAAGTTGACCCATGGCTTGTCTTGGTCGGCCATGACACAACCAATGAGGGTAGGACATGTGTCAAGCTCATCTTATTTTATTAAAGCATTATTTTTACCTTAAACTACACTAATTACCACTAATCGCGATTAAGAACTTAATAAGTTACTATTCACCAAAAAATTATTATAATCTCATTGAACCACATTTTACTTCTTAATGACAACCATGTATGTCACATTTTTGAAATTCAAAACGCAATGATGGCAAAATTTCATTTAAACGGAAAATCAGTTTTTATAAGTACCACTTAGTGGTTTCACTATTCATCAAAATTGAAATTTTTCAGAAAATTACCAAAAATTCACCCTAAGCTATATTTGATATTCCGAATTCAAAAATGAAGTCTATTTTAAAAAATTCAAAACATATAAGTCACATTAATTAATTTAATAATTAATTCCCGCTGTCAGAGCAAATAGCGTGTTTTTATGAAACAATAAGTATCAAAAGATTGACACTAGTTTAAGTCCAATTTCAAAGTGAAATTGATTCCAATGACCACAATTGGATTAAATGGTAAAAATATATTCTAATTTCACTTCAAAACCAATTAAAAAGATAATATAATCATATAAATAAATTACATTAAAAAGCAGTTTTGATGTAAAATGCAGTATTTTTCACTATTCATTAAAAAAATGAACATTGTCAGAAAAATACCAAAAATTCACAAAAAGTAAATTTTGATGTCCCAATCATAAATAATAAGTTTATTTTGACAAAAATAGTTTATAAAATTGTCAAAATATAGATTTAAAAAGGGTTTTCCATCATAAGGCACTAAAACAATCTTTTAAGAATATTAGTGTATTCCATGCTTAAGATTGGATTTATTTTCATTTTAAGCCTCTAAAACACTATCTTAATCATTAATAGACATAGATAAAAATATCTATTATTCATTACTTACTTGGGATGTTACAATGTGTGTGCCTTGTGATTCACAGTTTAAGAGAGAGTTGTTATGTGAAGCTCATAGTTCTCTGTTTTCAGTTCATCCTGGCAGTACTAAGATGTAAAGAGATCTGTGGGAGTATTACTGGTGTGATGGAATGAAAAGAGATATTGCGGATTTTACAGTAAAGTGTTTGACTTGTCAACAGGTTAAAGCAAAGTGATAGTTACCGAAAGGGATGCTTCAGCCTTTACTAGTACCAGAGTGGAAATGGGAGAATATATCCATGGACTTCGTTGTGGGATTTCCGAAGACACCTCGAGGTAATAATGCAATCTGGGTTATTATTGATCGCTTGACTAAATCTGCTCATTTCCTTGCTATACGGGATACTTTTTCCCTAGATCAACTTTCCCGTTTATATCTTAAAGAGATATTTAGGTTACATGGAGTTCCTCACTCCGTTGTATCTGACCGTGATCTGAGGTTCACTTCTAACTTTTGGAAAGGCCTTCAGAAGTCGTTGGGTACTGAATTAAATTTTAGTACATCTTTTCATCCCCAATCAAATGGGAAATCAGAACGAACAATTCAGACTTTGGAAGATATGCTACGTGCTTGTTCTATGGATTATCAGGGAAGTTGGGACCAACATTTTTCTTTGGTTGAGTTTTCATATAATAACAGTTTTCATTCCTGTATACAGATGGCACCATTTGAGCAGTTATATGGGAAGCGGTGTCGAACTCCAGCTTTCTGGGATGAAGTGGGTGAAAGGAAGCTGATGGGACCAGAATTGGTAGAAGAGTTGGCAGAAAAAGTTCAGCTGATACAGAAACACATGAGAACAGCTCAGAGCAGGCAGAAGAGTTATGTGGATAACCGGAGGAAGGATCTATCTTTCGAGGTAGGTGATCATGTCTTTCTCAAAGTTTCACCGTGGAAAAGTGTGATGTGAGTTGGTAAGAAAGGAAAGCTAAGTCCAAGGTTCATTGGACCACATGAAATTATGGAGAGAGTTGGATCAGTTGCATACCAAGTGGATTTACCTCTGAGTTTATCTCAGGTACATAATGTTTTTCATGTTTCGATGTTGAGAATGTATATTCCAGATCCATCTCATGTTTTGAGTCCAGAGGTAGTTCATCTGGAAGAGAACCAATCTTATGAGGAACAACCGGTACAGATTCTTGACCATAGGGAGCAAGTGTTACAGAATAAGGTGATTCATTAGGTAAAGGTTCTGTGGAAAAACCACATGATTGAAGAGGCAACATGGGAATCTTAAAATGCAATGAGGGCTAAATACCCCCACTTATTCGATAAGTAAATAAATTGCGGGGACACAATTTTCTAAAGGGGGGAAGGATGTAACATACCAGGTAAGTAATGAATAATAGATATTTTTATCTATGTCTATTAATGAATTAGATAGTGTTTTAGAGGCTTAAAATAAGAATAAATCCAATCTTAAGCATGGAATACACTAATATTTTTAAAAGATTGTTTTACTGCCTTTTGATGGAAAACCATTTTTAAATCAAACTTTTGTCAATTTTATAAGCCCTATTTTTCTAAATAAACTTATTCTTTATTATTGGGACATTGAAATTTAATTTGGGTAAATTTTTGGTATTTTTCCGATAAAGTTCATTTTTTAATGAATAGTGAAAATGTTGTATTTTAATTCAAAACCTCTTTTTAATCTAATGTATTTATATGATTAGATTATATTTTGAATTGGTTTTAAAGTTCAATTATAATATATTTTTACCATTTAATCCAACAGTGGTCGTTGTAATTAATTTCACTTTGAAATTGGACTTAATCTAGTGTCAATCTTTTGATACTTATTGTTTCATAAAAACACGCTATTTGTCATGACAACGAGAATTAATTATTAAATTAATTATTGTAACTTATATGATTTGAATTTTTTAAAATAGACATCATTTTTAAATTCGAAATATCAAATATATATTAGGGTGAAGTTTTGGTATTTTTCTGAAAAACTTCAATTTTTGATGAATAGTGAAACCACTAAGTGGTACTTAAAAAACTGATTTTTTTTTTCTTTTAAATGAAATTTTACCACCTATGTGTTTTGAATTTCAAAAGTCCGACATACATGTATGTCATTAAGAAGTAAAATGTGGTTCAATGGGATTAAAATAATTTTTTGTTGAATAGTAACTTTTAAGTTTTTTAATCGCGATTAGAGGTAATTAGTGTAATTTAAGGTAAGAATAATGTTTTAATAATATGAAATGAACTTGACACATGTCCTAACCTTATTGGATGTGTCATGGATGACCAATACAACCCATGGGTCGATTTTTGGGACCCCATGGAGCCACTTGGGTAAGATAAAGACATTAATGCCTTTTATTTAAAGTAAAAATGACACAAACATGAGTTGTTTTAATAAAACAATTTTTAAATGGGGTTATACAAGTCATATTTTTGACTATAAATATTCATTAGAAACATAAAAATGTTTCCTACATCATAGTATTTTTTTATAATTTTTAAATATTAAATAAATTAAATTATTTTTGACACCATGTTGATGCAGCGATTACCTCATTATTTAATGATTTAAATATAATGAAAATATAATGTAAAATATAAGACCTACACTTGTCAAAAACCTATTGGATGGGTGGATTTAGAACCCTTATCACCTTATCCTCTAAATGTATAATTTTGGGACCTTTTTTATCCGAAAATCATTTTATAACAAAGTATCTTTTCTTAACTTTCCAAGAGTGCCCCTCCTCTCCTCTTATAAAAGGCCCCCACCTCTACCACCTTACCCACACATCCAAAGCCTTTGACTCGGCCAAACCCTGCCCATTTTGTCTCTACACATCCGTATATAACTCTTAGAAGCCTCACTTTGGGCATAAGTCTTCCCAAGGAAGCCTTTGAGCTCAAATCAAAAAGAGTTACCCGATTTAAAGGTAGTGTCTTCTCTTGTGTTCTTATGTTTTATTTTGCTTCTCCAACCCCCTAAACTCTTTTTATTCATTTCTTTTGTAACAACACCAGTATCTTCCATATACTAGGATATTTATATAAGAAGTATTCAAGCTAAACTTACACACACCTACATCTAATGGTTAAAGAACGTACTGTTTTTGTGGATGGCGAATTTCTGCCTCACGAAACGATGATTGTTCAATATTCTTTTAACACCTTCAAAGGTGTCCATTAAGATGACACTATATTTATATATGATATATAATATGTTTATGTTTTACTTAAGCTTCTGTATTTTTCATTTATGGCATACCTTTATGGTTTCCATTATGGGTAAACGTGATATCTTCATTTTAGGAAGTGCGGACTATCGCCCCCTCAAAGTGATTTGATTCATTAATGCCATATGTGGGACGTATAAAGGATGTAATTAATTATTTTATATATGATATTATACTAGAATTATAATATACCTTTATATCATTATGATTCCATTCCATAAAATACGAAATAGAAATTAAAGTAGCATTCATGCGTATGTACGGCTTACCGTCTCCATGAACGGTGCATTTCATTTCTTACCTCTAAACGTTATGTAATATTATAAATGCATGTATATACTGGACATATATGATATATATGATATCTACATCATGAGTATAAATCTGGATATAATGGATACATGAACAACTTGTAATTATAAAGAGTTTATTTTTGACTCAAGTAGCAATGATCGTTAAAACGATCGTTATTAACTTAAATAATTACATAGTGTTAATGACATGGTAATAAGTGATATAAAAGGAATAATGAACTTGAAAAATGTTCTCAAGAAAGTAGAGATTAACTCAAGTTTATAATTCAGGAGGTTAAAGAACGATCGAGTCAAGTCGGACCCGAGGTATGGGACTTCGTCTCAATCTCCTTTCATTGAGGCATATTTTTTTTTATACACAACCTTATTTTATATGGTGTATAAACCCCTTTTAATTTTACGTTTATAAAAAAAGAATCTTTTTTATATGAAGCATTTTACTAAACAACAAAAGGGAATGTTTTTGTCGTACGTATGTGGTGACAACGACTTCTTCGTCGTCGTGACCATTATTTGAGTTTCGGCTTCCTCTACAAGCCATACCTTTTTTTTAAAGAAAAATAAATACCATGTTTTACTTTTCTTTTATTTTGGTACTGAAAATGGTTTTGATAATGTTTTTATATCAATGTTTTGTATTGATATCTTGTGATTGAAAAGTGGAAATGTTATGTTTCCTTTATGCATGTTTTATGTGATACGATTATGTTATGGTTCTTGGGCATTATTATGAAGACGGGTGGTTTCGTGATAAACTAAGGGCGGGTGAGCCCGATATAGCTCTTCAATGCATTGGGTAACATGAAATAATTAAACGTTAAGGTTTCTCTGAAGAGATTTAGGGAATATACTGTGATGGGTATTCCAAACGTAACCAAGAGGGTTACTCCCTACGTAAGAATGTTATGAATGCCTCAAGTTACCTTTATGTCTTATGATTTCTATGATTTATTCATGATTTGATGAGGTATGTTAAAGTGCTTATGTTTTATGGGTAAATTATGATTTCATTCTTATGTATATATGTACCCATGTTTCCTTTCCTTATTTTTATATCCCTTACTGAGCTTTTTATGCTCATCCCAAGTTTTTGAAATGTTTTTCACAGGTCAAGGGAAAGGTACATGATATGATGATATTGTCAAGGAAGTGTCAAGAAAGAATCCATGTTGTATTTTAAATCTTTTTTCGTTGATGGGAAAAATTAATATTATCTTTTATGTATCCACTTGGTTTAAATGTGGAATGTAATGCATGTTTTATGATCTAATTCTCTAAAACTCTAAACCTGAAAAGATCCTCAATGTGTAATCTTGTAATAACTCAAGATTAAATAAGGTTTAAGACTGGGGCCTTATACTCAAGGTACCGATCCAAGTACCATATCATATATGTTTTGGGTTTTCAATGAAGTTTCATTGAATTCATTCCAAGATCTCTATTTAAAATCATTCTATTTATTACCTAATTTGTTTAACATACACTTTAATTCAATAAGATCTACGATGGTAGAGTAGAAAACATCTGTACAATAAGATTAATTTTTAAAATATTTAAATTTAATTAAATAATTACATTAAAGGGGGTTATAATGTATTAAAATTTCCTTTATATGTTAATAAAATACCCCATTCTTCCAATATTAAGGAAAATGACACTAACAAAAATATATAATTGGAAGAGTTGATGGATCAGTTTCTAACAATCCCAGAATCTAGCCAAATATTCCCACAACATCATCTGTAGGGAACCTATAATAATCAAATGGGAAAACTATCTTCAATCTATTCAGATTCCACACATCTAAACTATCAATGTTTTTATCAGTAGTAAAATATCTTCCACATTTTGTTGACAAAAAGTGGTTATTATTATGAAAATGTGCAATATATTTATTCAAATTAAAATTTATACCAATAAAAATTACACTCTAATATCATGGGGAAGAAATAGGAGTGACCACCTATTATGTAACATCTCTCTTCTTCTCATTGGCTTGAGAATGAAGAAGGATGTTACTTGGCCTTAAGAGATATCCCCAAGATTCCAAAGGTTGGAAATAAATGTCAAGGGCTTCATTTATAATGGGATATGATTTTCCCTTTGAAAATAAAACAACCAACCAAACATTTCATAACCAAATAAACCACTACATGATGAATGAAAAAAATGAAAGGAAACTCTAAGAATTACCATTATCTCAAATTCAAACTCCAAAATAGTACCATAATGGAAGACTCCAAACAACAAATTATATAGTGGAAAACTAAAAACCCAAAAAAAGTAAAAGACAAGCAAAACTCCAAAGATCCAACCTGATCCATGCTCTACAAAATATCCCAATTATCACTAATAATAATTAGATAAGTGTAATAATTTACCTTCTTAGATGTCTAAATAAACAACATCTGAAAAATCTTGAATTTTCCAAATCATAGGTGAGTAATGAAAATCATTAGGATTTCCCCAAATTACTTCCCAACTCATTCCATTAGATAGAACATTTTTTAACATTTATATAAAATAGATTATATAAAAATTTCTAAAAACAGTTTATATCCAATTATACACAAGTTCTACTATAAAATATTTCTCTAAAAATAAGAAAACATTCCAAATAAAGCAACCAAACATTGTTTTAAAACCATTTCATAACTTTTATTTGGCATAACCCACTCCAATCCACACACCCACGCATCCACCCATGCCTGCATTGTTATGAAAGTTCAATACTCATGAGCATTATCTCATCAATCTACCAAGTTTTCACAAGGTAATTAAATCCCCTGTTCTATTACACCTTCTTCACTAATCACAAGGTCATATTTCAACCCAGACTCATAATGAAATATGAACTCACACCATCAAGTATGGCTAGTAACCATTCCAATACAATCATGCCAAAATAATTTCAATTTCAAAACAATTTAAAATTTAAAACCCTTTCAATAAAATAATATTTTTATTGAAAACCCTTTTTCATAAATTGAACCAAGAAACTATTATAAAATCAAAATTTTAAAATCATTTATCAAATCACTTTTCACAACAATTCCACAATTTTACACAAATCCACAAACCATCACTAAAGAAGGTTAGTACCATGATTTTCCCACCAATTTCACAATAAATTTCAAAAAAATAATCAATTTAAAACTAAAAATTTTTATTCTAAATAGAGGAGTCGATATTGAATCCACCTAACTTGGATTTTATGGTGAAAATGAAGAACATCACTAAAATCTCTAAGAAAACCTGGTTGAATCACCAAACAACCTCCTTAAATCTCTTCCCCTATCATCAAAAAATCCAAATATCAACATATTTTGCATCAAATAACTTAGATATATCCACAAAAGAAGTATATCTAAGAAACCAAGAGAGAGGGGGAGAGATATCTAAGGAAACTCAAGTATAACAACTAAGAAGGATGACTTACTATAAGAATCTGGCTTCAAATCCCTAAGAGAAGCCTTCAGATCACCTTAGGACTGATAGGAGAAGCTTCGTTATCCTTTTCAAATAGATAATCTTGATTTGGGGACACATAGGAGGAAAAACAATGACCTTATAAGCCAAAACCTGTGAGATCAAAAATTTTAGGATATAATTTTTAAACCATGCACAGTTAGTCACATGGTTAAGCAAATCATGCGCTAATTGTTACCCAACCACTGACTCAAGGATGAACCTCGCATGGTTGGATCACAAGGATAGAAAACTATGTGCCAAGCATGCCAAATCCCATTATATCAAGTTTCATGGTTTCTCCTTGGAGGAATCACGGTTTGGGAAACCCATGTGCTGCCTGTGCACCTTCCCTTTAGCCTTTGTCTCACTATGAACGGTTTCCTATAGATTTTTTATAGTTTCCAAAAATTGTGAACCAACCATGAACACTTATAAAACCCTTAAAAACACACCAAAATTTCTTCACACTCTCCCAAACTTCACCCATATATCTAAAAAACTTAAAAAAACATAAAGAAAGGGTTACTTATAAGAAACCAAGGGTGCTACATTCTCCCCAACAATGGCCTTTTTGTTCATAGAAAGTAGAAAAATGTCATTATCCCAAAAGAGTTTGGGATATTTCTCTTTCATTTCATTATCCCACTCCCAATTCTCTTCAAGAATCTAACCATGTTTCCATAAAATCCACATTGGACCGATGTTTTTTCATGCAATAATTTCTCTTGCCTATCCACATCCTGCACTAGCATGTGCACCAATGAAGCATCCATCTCTAGGTCAACGTTTTCCCATAAAATCACTTGGTCAAGATTCGGCTGATACTTCTTCAAATAAGATACATAGAACACATTATTCATAGCACTGAACCATGGTGGAAATGCCAAATGATATTCCACCTCACCAATCCACTCCAATATCTCAAAAGGGCCTATTAATCTTGGAGATAACTTTCCCTGGTTCCAAAAAATGTTGATGTTAAAGATTTGGAGAGATTCACAAGAACACATTATCACTTACCTCAAATGATAAAGGTCATCAATGATGATCCACATACAATTTTTGATGACTCTGTTCTGTCTCCATCCATTTCCTGATCAACTAAATCCTCTCCATTATCTATAATACAAGGCTTGGACCAACTAGTAAAGTCTCACATGTTTATGCCCAAAAAACTGGAGAAGGACAAGGAAACCCATACAATGCTTCAAAAGGATCTATATGTATCGAGTCTTGATAAATTTTATTATGCGAGAACTCCACTAACAGCACATTATCTTACCATGATCCACTAAAATCCATAATACAAGCCCACAACATGTCTACCAACATCTCTATAATCCTTTCAGATTTTCTATCCCATTGAGGATGATACTCCATACTCATATTCTACTAAGTCCTAAGGTATTTTTGAAAGGATTTCAATAAATGATACATAAACCTCATATCTCTATCTGACACTATCGAAACTGGTATTCCATGTCTCTTTACAACTTCTCGGATATAGATTCTTGAAAAGTCCTACACCATATGATATTTGTGAATAGGGATGAAATGAGGCGACTTAGTAAGATGATCCACCATCACCCATATAATGTTGTGTTTCCAAACCATTCTTGGGAGACCTATTACAAAATCCATAGTCATATATTCCCACATTTATATAGGGATATGTAAATATTGAAACATACTTGCTGGTTGATGATGTTCTTCCAAAAACTACTGACAAGTTAATCATTTTGAAACAAAATCATCCCATGCCTTTTCATGTCAACCCATAAAAATTATAATTTCAACACATTATACATCTTATGTATTCCCTAATTAACACCCCATATTTAATTGAAATCATGAAGAAGTTGTTGTTGAAAATCCATAAGTATAACATTACAATTTCTAAACCATAATATTTAACTCTCATCTTGCATCCAACCCTCAATGGTCTTCCCACTATTGAGTTTTTACCTCATCAAAACACATTATGAATCAGATTGTGGTACCTCTTTAACCACCATTAAAAAATCAGGAACCAACGAATCTATAATTAAAATCACAACATCACCTTGTTCTTCACATTCAAAGTTTATGTCTGTTATCACAAATATCAACTTCCACTGATCTGAAGCTTCTTTTTTCATCTGATCATATCACTTTATTCTTAATGAATCTCCCACTATATTTCTTTTACCTTTTTTATACATAAAGTCAAATTCAAATATTTATAGATAATACATCCATATTCTTTGTCTCAAGTTCAAATCCCTTTGTGATAAAATATTCATCAAGCTCTTATGATCTATGAACACAAGAAATTTCTCACTAAAAAGGTATTGACACTAAGTTTTCAAATCATGGGCTATAACAACTAACTCCAAAACATTTGTTGCGTAATTATTCTAATTCACTCGTAACTAACGTCATCCATATGAAACAACTTGATCTCTTTGCATGAGAACACATCCCAACCCTAATCTCAAAGCATTAAAATAAACCATGTACCCTTTTTTGGTTATAAAAAAATCAAGATAGGAATTGATGTAAGGAGAACCTTAATCTATTGAAAAGTATTATGAAATTCCTCATCCCATTGGAATGGAAAAAAATTCACTTTCAAGTCTTTTATAGGAAAATAAATTCTTGAGAATTCATGAACAAATTGTTGGTAATAACCATCTATACTAAGGAAACATCGAATCTCAAAGACATTATTTTATAGTTTCCAATATATAACTGCCTTTATCTTTTCTAGATACATAGAAACACATATTTCAAACATTACATGGATAAGGAAACAAACATATTTTTATATAAAAATCTCAATTTGATCATTTGGAATATAATCGATGATCCCTAAAGATTCACAACACCGTCACCAATTGTTGTTCATGATCATCCCTTATCCTTGAATACACTAATATATCATCCACACAAACCACCACAAAATATTCCATATATCACTGGAATATATGGTTCATCAATTCCATAATGACCGTTGGTGAATTTTTAAGATAGAAATTCATTACCAAAATATTCATAATGGCCATATATACTTCTAAAAGTTGTCTTTGAAATATCCTCCTTCCTCACCCATAATTTTTTTTACCCTAATAGCAAGTCAATCTTATAGAACCATTGATATACCCTCACTTGATCATACATATCATAAATGTGTTGAAGTGGATACCAATTCTTTATATTAATTTGGTTCATCATACGATAATCCACATATATTTTAAGTTACATCCACCTTTTTGGAAAACAAGACTGGTGCCTCCCACATAGATGTGCTCATCCAAATGAACCCTTTTCTTTATAACTCCTCCAACTGTGTAATAAACTCCCTTAATTATATTGGTGTAATTAAATAATATGGAAGTGAAATATTACTAGTCCCACTAAGGAGATAAATCATAAACTTCACTTCTACCATAGGTGGAAACCCTGATATATTATTAGAAAACACATCCAGAAATTGATTAACCACTACTAGAAACTGTTATTCTTGGTCTCGTCCTTTGATTCCAAAGACAATGCTACCAATTGGTATGATATTGTTCCAAATGTTGGTTTCAACAAACCTATTCCACCTGCATTTACATTTTGGTCTCCTCAAAAAAGATGTTAATTCCATCTTTAGTTGTAAAACTAGTTTTTCTGGTATAACAGTCGATGTGATCCTTATAAAGTATCAACCAATCCATAACCAAGATTATATCATAGAAATATATCTCAAGCATTGAAAGGTCCCATATTAGCTCAACTCCATAAACAGTTATAGAACATGTTCTACACTCAATGGATCAGCATTCCCTTTAACTAAGAGGAGTTTTAATTTTTAGCATAGAAGGCATCATCTCATCTTTTAATACCAAAAAATCAACAACATGATAATAAATAAAGGATTGGGATGCACCTGTATCAAACAAATCATTCGTAAGGGTAACATTTAAAAGATTCATACCACTCAAAGTTGATGGTATAGAATGATCATTCCCAATTACCTGCTCATCTCTATATATTTTCTTGATCATAGAACTCTTCTCTTTATTTCCATACTGAGATTTCCCATATTGAGAAGGCATGGTATTCCTAGAATCAGTAGGGGTAGCACTATTTTGCTGACGAGAGTTATTTTTCTACCCTCATAACATCGAATCATATGATGTCAATGACATTTGAGAACTGTCCCGAACACCTGAGCTCAAAGCACTGTGGAAATAGCACGGAAGATTCCCCATCTGATTGCAATTGTGGCATGCTCTTAGTGGTTTTTTATAGTTTTTTTTTATGTTATTTAGTGAAACATACTAAAAACTTCCCCATTTACTTTTGGGCATTGGAGGATGGTTAATTCATTATGTGGTCTGATTATGATGTGTTCCATGTTCTTAAGAATAGGTTTCCCTCTTCCTCTTTCTTTTAGTGTTAGAGTTCTCACCTCCTCTCGTTAAGACAATTTTACTTCCCCCACTTGGATTTTTAGTAATAATAGATATAGTAAAAAAGAGTATCTGGTTACAGTTGAGACTCGACAGTTTGAAAATTCTGAATAATGCTTCGATCGAACTTTTGGTTCACCTATGGCTCAAGTGTAACCACATTCTCAATAGACTCTTCTGATTAGTTTCTAAGATGAAAACTGGGTTCCATTTTCTATAAACTCAACCAACACCATAAGTCTCACTCCCTAGTAACTGATGGCTTAACATTTCAAATTATACCACATCATAATTATCACAACAAAGCTTTCCAAAATCAACCATTTTCAATGTTCAACCATTTTTGAAAAATCTCTACTTGAATTTGAAAATAAAACCATTTTCAAAATACAACACTAATTCTCTTTCTTAAAATCGTTCATTTGAAAAGAACTTTCAAAAAATTTAAAAAATAAAAAAAATCATCAAATCATTACTCAAAATGAGATATGTACTCCTAGTGGGAAGTCATTTCTATAATGCATGTCATGCTCATCTCATTGGATAAACCCATGATAATGTGATTTCAAATCCTATTAATGTCTCCAACATACTTATATACCCAACTCCTTGAAAACTTAAAGTTCATTATAAAAAGTAAATCAATATCTTTCTATGATCAAAATTTTTAAGTCTCGATAATCCTACTCCTCTCTAACAACATGAAATAATGAATAGAACATAATGAATATCAACTCCCAGGATAAGATAATTAAATACCCCTTGTTGGGTAAGGACTAAAAAATCTCATACCACTTGTTCTGAAATAATATTAGGAAGTACCAATACTGATACCACTTGTAACATCAATCTTCTTCTCATTCTCTTGAGAAGGTTGGAGTACATTAATTTTCCTTAAGAGTCATTCCCAAGATTCCAAAAGTATGGAAATAAATTTCAAGGGCTTATTTTACAAGGGGGGATGATTTTACCTTTGAAAATAAAACAACCAACCAAACATATCATAACCAAATAAACCACTACATGATTTTTGATAAAAATGAAAGATAAATATATGCATTACCATTATCTCAAATTCAAAATCCAAAAGAGTGCCACAATAGAAGACTCCAAAACATCCAAGTACACAGCAAAAGACTACAAAAACAACAACACTCAATGAAAAACATAACTCCAAAGCTTCAACCTAATCCATGCTCTATAAAATAGTCTAAGTATCACTAAGAACCACTACAAAAGTGTGATACTTTACCTTTTTCCATATCTAGATAAACAAAATCTTCAAAATCACCAAAGATCAAAAGTAGGGGTAATTAATTAAACTCAGTAGGATTTCCCCAAATGACTTCCCTACTGGTTACACTAGGACAAAACACGTTAGCAAATTTATATAAAATAGTTTATATAAAACAATTTCTAAAAAAATGTTTATATACAAATATAAACAAGTTCCAAGGTAAAACCATTTTCTCCAAAAAAGAATAAATTCAAAGGAAAGAAACCAAACAATGTTCTAAAATAATTTCATAAATTCCATTTGTAATAACCAATTTCAATCCACAAATCCATGCATTCAACCATGCATGAATCATTATGATATTTCTTTACTCATGAGAAATTTCTCATCGATCTACTATGTCATCACAAGGTAATTAAATCCCTTGTGCCATTAAACCTTTGGAACCAAGCACAAGGTCATATTTCAACAAGGACTCGTAATACAATATGAACACACACCACCAAGTATGCCCAACAACCATGCCAATACCATCATAAAAAAACCATTTCAATTCCAAAAATGATTCAATGACAAAACCATTTTAATAAAATAATCTTTTTATTAAAAAAACTTTTTCCATAAATCAAACCAAGAAACTATTTTAAAATTAATATTTAAAAATCATTTATCAAAGAACATTTCACAAAAATTCCATAATTTCGCACAAATCCACAAATCATTGATTAAGAAGGTTTCTACCATGATTTTCACACCAATTTAAAAATAAATTTCAATCAATTTAATCAATTAGAAACTAATACTTCATATTATAAATAGAGGAGTCAATAATGAATCCACCTACCTCAGGTTTTATATAGAAAATGAAGAACAACACTAAAACCCCCATGAAACTGAGTTGAATCTCTAAAAACATGCCTTGGATATCTTCCCCTATCATCAAAAAATAAAAATCTCAATATATTTGGCATAAAAATCCTTAGTTTTATCTAAATTAGAAGTATATCTAATAAATATAGAGATAGGGAGAGGTATATCTAAGTAAAACCAAGCACAAAAACCGAGAATTACGACTTACCTCAAGTATCTAGCTTAAAATCCCTAAGAGAAGCCTTCAGATAACCTTCAGATTGATGGTTGAATCTTAATTAGCCTATGGGAAGAAAGAATCTCGATTTAGGGCCACATAGGAGGAAAAATGATGTCCTTAGAGGTCAAAATTTGTGAGCTCCATAATTTTAGGATCTAATCTTTAAACTGTTCATAGTTAGTCATACGGTTAAGTAAATCATGCGCTAACCATGTTCTAGATGCTTACTCAAGGATAAACCTCTCACAGCTGGCTCCAAAATTTAGTAAAAAATGTTCTAACTATGCTAAATATCATTGTCTCAAATTATATGGTTTCTCCTTGGTAGAAGCACAGTTTTGGAAACCCGTGTGTCGCCCGTGTGCCTTCCCTGTATCCCTTGTCTCATTGTGCATGGTTTTCTGTAGGTGTTGCACGATTTCAAAAAATTGTGAACCAAGTATGAACCCTTATAAAATTTCAAAAACTACTCCTAAAGTTCTTCAAACTCTCTAAAAAATCACACATCTACATTAAAAACATAAAAATCATAAATAAAGGGTTACTTTCTAGAAACTAAGGGTGCTATATATTACCTCGCTATAGGGTTATTGCATGTTGAACCTATTAGTTTGGGAGGTAGTGTGCCATATGATGAATAGAGGTAGATGGAGGGCATATTAGATGCTAAAAAGAGGGAGATGTAGGTAACCCTAGATTCTACAGAGAGGAATCTAAAGTGATCGTTTGGAAACACTGATGATGTCAACATGGTTTGGGAAATGTCAACTGGAAGTCAACTAAAATCATTGAATGGATTATTATATTGTATTACTATCATTTAGACTAGTAAAAACAACTTAAAAACATATATTTTAAAATATTATTTCATAAAAAAATTAGAAATGGTAACATATGAATATTAATGACATACATAATATACATAGTCATGTTAATGAATGACTACACATATACACAAATATAACATTTTATTTTTCAAAACTAAACAGATCAGGCATATAAATAAATTTAAATATGATAACATATCAATACTACTAAAAATAAATAACATATAACTTAGGTGGTATATAAATTAAATTATGACTACACATATAAATATTTTTCCCCTCAATCATGTTGTTATCATCCTCCATCATTACTTATTTGACATCATCCACCCTTGAAAGACTAATATTTTCAAAATGAAGTTGGAAAAATAAATTAATTTATTAATTTTTATGTGATCTAATGTTAGAGGTCCAATATTCCACTTCATTTCTCATATCATACAAGTCTATTTGTTTTATGTGAATAATTATACTCCACCTTTCATCCAAGACATCTTCCACATATAATACCATTTTCTCTTATGATTTGAATATGTATGAATCATGTACTTAATTTTCACCAACATTCATCAAGAAATAGATGTTTACATAAGTAAATTGCAAGAAATATATTTTAATACCCTTAGTAATATTGACCCACATGCATTCAGTACTACAAAACTCATGTTTAGCAGCACTGGTATTTATCAGTGCTAGAAAACATGATAATAAATGACATATTTATGAGTGAGAAGGAAAACATTGATAAATTTAACCTTTTATCAATGCTTTTTTAGCATTGATAAAGGTAACCTTTATTAGTGATTTATTTATAGTATTGATAAAAGTCCCCTTTATCAACACTTTATTTTTTGCGCTGATAAATATTTCTTTCATTTACTCTTTTTTATCACTAATAAAGGTTTGTATAAATAAAATGAAATAATTAAATAAATAAAAAATAAAAAATTATTTTATTAAAAAAATATAACAAATTTTATTAATTAAATAATTATATATAAAAATGAATAAATTGACAATAAATTACTAAATATTTAAAAAAATATTAATTATATAATTATGATAATTATGTCATTAAATTATATATATTAAATATATAGATATATATTAATGTATATAAATGTGATTTATATATTAAAAAATATTTATGCACTTTATATTAAATAGTCATATATTTATTGAATAATGGTTTATAACTAAAAATAAATATGAATTAAAAATATTAACTAATTTCGTAGTACTCGACATATAATTAAATATTGTTCGATTTTTCAAATTAATATAGACCAAATCAATGTTATATTGATTTCACATATAAGTAATTAATGAATTTTTATACACAATGCACACACATAAAACTTATACATTTTTTCAATATTATTAAAGTGTACTTATTCTTAATTTATTCAATTTCACTCATTTTTAACATATATGTGTGTACTTAAAATTAAATATTCCTTAATAATGTTAAATAAATATTTGTAAAAAAATATTAATAAATAAATATATTTATAATTGTACATTTACTAAATTTATAAAATTATATATTTATAATTATAAATAAATAAAAACAATTTCAAAGTATTTATTTAATTATAAATAAATAATTATATATTTTTTAATAATTGTTAAACTTATAATAAATTTACTTAAATAATGAATATATTTAATATATTTTTTTATATTTATTAAATACATATATGTATAATTATAAAATATATATAATGATATAAATATTATTTTTTCAAAATATTTCTATAATTAAAAATAAATAATTATAAAATTATAATAAATATATTTTAAATGGAATATGTTAATGATTTTTTACTTATAATTATAATTATAAATCCTTTATCAGTGCTTAAGTAATAAGAATGGATAAAAGCATCTTTATCAGTGCTATGATTTTAGAATTGATAAAGATTGATTTTATCAGCACTTTTTTAGCACTGATAAAGACCTACCTTTATCAGTGCTTATTTGTAACCACTGATAAAAGATTACCAATCTAATTAAAACCCCTAACCATTTGCGAACCCATCGTGATATCAGAAGCTTTCTGAGGAATCCACCAACTGTTGGTGCTCCTCCTCAGTGAATCAAACATTGAATCACACCACTCAACTGCCACTCAAACATCTTGTCTAACATCCAATGTTTGATTGAAGTTATGGTTTCTAAAGAGGGTTTATATTTATTTCAATCTAGCAATTTAGTCCTTTAGATTTTATTTGTGTATTTTTTGTTTTGTTTTTGATTTCTTCTCTGAAGATGTCATTATTTGTGGTCTGATTATTGTATACTAGCGAGGTAGGCCTTCTGATTTTCTTAGTTTCAAATTTTGATTCAACTCTTGACTGCTCAAGGAGATTTTATTGTTTCTGTACTTGATAGTGACATGTGGAGTCATATGGAGTTCAGTTGATTGTTTTATTTTGTTTACATTTTCCAAAATGATTGCCCAAAGATATCATACATATTTTTCATTATTTATTTAATCAATGGTCTTCCATACATGAAAATTTTTAGAAATTCAAACTAGGGATTTTGTGTGTAAGGTAGTTGAAGGTAGGTTAAGGTATTTCTTTTATATTATATTGATTCATATGTACTTTTTTTCTTATCTGGGTTGGGGTGGGAATCCAATGTATGGATTCATCATGGTAGTTCTTATTTAAATTTTATTTCTACTAGTTTTATTTATTTTTTAGCCAAATCATTCCCACTATGTTGTTTTTCATGCCTTGGTGCTTATTACCAGCCCGAGGGGGATCGAGAATTTCCCTTAGACATTATCATGGGCCAGCTCAGGTGTTTGATATATGGTTGTCTAGGGTATGTTTTAAAAACTATATCCATTGTTAAATGTGTTGTACCTTTTCTAAATAATCCAACATCCTATGTCTCTACACATTCAAAAATATATATTTTATTTTTCTCCCTAATTATATTAATCCAACATTATTTATAAATCCTTTCAATAATAATATATGAAATATTATACCTTGATGATATGTACAATTTTCCAACTACGTTATAATTTTTCATCATCATCTTGCTCCCTCTCTCTCAATAATTAACAAAAGAAAATATCCTTCTGAGATTACCCCTTTCTATTTATACTAATTTTTTGAGACCTATATACCACTATAAGACATTATAATTTCTTGCTCAGAAATATAGATTTTAAGAATTTTCCCCCTTTTGAGTATTTATTTAACTAATAACAAGTATATTTCCATGGAATCACTTTGATACCTAGTTATATAGCATATAGAAAAATAGTATGTCAAGCCTTTTTACTATTAAAAAAGTGGTCATATATTGAATCTCCCACACTCCATGATATAGATTGACATTCCATCTACAAAATTTGAAATTTTAATTCAATTTTCAATGGGTTTCAACATGGGTTTTCAATCCTCCTTTTAAAATCTATAAAACACTTACCTTACAAACATGGATTGAGAAATAAATTTCCCATGAATTCCATGAGTCACCTATAAACTAAGGAAAATGTTTACTCACTAATCATCAACATTTAAACATTATTCATTATTAATGTAGAAAATTATTATCATCATTTATCTCATAGAGATCTTAATATTATGTCATCCACATTGATAAACAATTTTAATCTATCCATAAAATTAGATTTTATGTAATGATAGTGATCCATTCCTTATTAGTTCAATTAAATTTTCATTAATAATTCATCTAACCTTCAATACCAATCTCTTAGTTCTTGTTTCAATTCATACATCACATTTGACAATTTATAAACATTATTCTCATATTAAATAATGATAAAACTATCTTTTGTTTGATGTAAACTTCCTATTCAGGTAATCCATTTGTAAATGATAATTTTACATCCAGTTGGAGTACCTTTAATTTCCTTGGCATGGTTCAGTGTGGTGATATGACATACAAAGAGTCTTGAGATGTTTCAAAATTTTTATATACCATTAATTTTAAATGTAATAATTCCTTAGGTTTTTACATCTCTTTTTTTGATACATTTTTATATCTTCTAGTTGATTGAATGTGAATTTATTATTCTTGTTTATTATATTTGAGTTTCTTATTAATCCTTAATTTACCATATTATATTTTCAATTGTTTAGGGGATTTAATAAGGATTTGATGTGGAGAAATTATTTTCTTAGATTCAATTACCCATTTTCTTCAACATATTGAAATTATATAAAACAATGAAATGTTGAGTTTCCCTTATTATAATTTTATATAAAATTAAATTTTGATAATAAATATATTATTTGTATTTATTTATATATTGTATAAAATTAATCTTTTATAAACCCAATAGGGTGGATATTAATTGAAAATGGATTCATGCTAATCTTTTGAAAAACAAATATGAAGATGGAGTTAAAGATTTCATCATGTTTTCAAGAGATCATGAAAATTAACCTTCTAAAATCTTATGTTTATGTTTAAGTTGTTTTTATTCAAGACAAAATAGTCTGGAAGAGTTGGAATAATATTTTATTTGTCACAAAATAGATAAAATCTATAAATTTTGGACTAAACATAGGGAAAAACTGAATTTGTACATCGATTGGTATGATACTATGATTTATGAATCATTTGATATGAATACCTTTGTAAAATATGATGGAGATCGCATAGAATAAATGAAAATTTCAATTGAAGATGACCTTCATGATTGTCAAAATTTATTTAAGGAGTTAAATGGTTGTTCAAAGAAAGAAATGTATACTGATTGTACTAAAAACACAAAATTGTCAACTGTATTGAAGTTATATAATTTGAAAGCTGGCAGCAAATGGAGTGACACCAGCTTTACAGAACTACTTGGTCTTATAAAAGATATGATACTAGAAGAAAATGAACTACCATGCCAAACATATGATTTCAAATGAATGTTATGATCAATGGGAATTATCTCTAAAAAATACATGATGTTCCAAGTTATTTCATATTGTCTCACAAGGACCACGAATCACTTATAAAATTCCCAAAGTGTAACGTAGATCGATATAAGAAAAATGAATCAAGTACTTAGAAATTTTCATGGTACTTTATTATTATTACATGGTTTTGAAGACTATGTAGATGTTAAGAAATTGTGAGACAATTAACACGGAATGTAGATATAATAATTAAATATAGGAACCTACGTCATCCAGTAGATTCTCCTTAGTGTATGAAAATTAATTATGTGTTTCCTGAATTTATAGATGAGTCTTGAAACATTCGTCTTGTGTTATCTACATATGGAATGAATAATTTTGGTGTATATAGTAGTACTAAAAGTACATGGCCCGTCATATTGGTAAACTGTAACTTTCCTACATGGTTATTCATGAAGTGAAAATACATTATGTTGTCTCTGCTTATATCTGGACCAAAGCAACCCGGTAACGATATTGATGTATATTTGGATCCATTGGTAGAATATCTAAAATTCATATGGGATACTAGTTTTACAATATACGATTCTCCTAGAAGTGAATAATTATCATTGAGGATCATGTTTTATGGAATAATAAATGACTTCCTCGCTTATGGAAATTCATCAAGCTATAGCATTAATGGAATGTTGGGGTGTCCCATTAGTGAAAAACGCACATACTCATTTTTATTGAAACATTCCTCAAAGACTAAGTTTTTAGAAAATTAGAAACATTTAACTTGACAACATAAACACATATCCTAGATGAAAACATTCTATGGGAATAACAAACAAGTTACCACACCATATCCAACAATAGGTGATAACCTGTATGAAAAAGTAAAAAATATTGACACTTTTTTTTGTAAACTATTTTGGAAAAACCTTAAAAAATAGGTTGGAAGAAGAGATCAATTTTCTTGTAATTACTATATTGGAATTGTTTGTATGTCAAAAAATTTCTCGATGACTTTCTTGTAGAAAAAAAATGTATTTGATAATGTTATTAGAACATTTCTAAATGTTTCTGAAAAAAATAAAAGATGGAATCAAGGCTAGGTTGGACTTGATTGAAATAGAGATAAGGGAAGAGTTGATAGTGGTGAAGGGTAAAAGGTGGAATTTTCTTTCTCTATAAGCTTATACTCTATCCAGATAGAAAAATTTCAATTTTTCCCTTTCTATACTAGTGTAAAAGTTCAACGGGTATTTTCATAAAATATCAATATTTTCGCGACATTGACTAATTAGAAGTTACATGGAATAAAATCACATGACAGTCATGTTTTAATGAAAGATTTAATTCTTCTTGATTTTTTTACCTTCTTCATCAAAATGTATGGAATATATTAACTAGACTCTGCTTCTTTTTCAAAGCCATATGCAGTAAATTTATAGACCTGATGAAGTTTCCCATCATGAATAAGAAGATTACAATCATATTATGTGAATTATAGATGTTCTTTCCACCATCATTATTCGATATAATAGTCCACCTAATGGTTCACTTGGTTATAGAGGTTCAACTATATGGTCATATCTATTAAAAATGGATTACCCCATTGAAGGATATGTAAATATTTTGAAAAGGTATGTCAAGAATCAAATTTGGCCAGAAGGTTGTATTTCAGAATGATATATTATTGAATATTTTGTTGAATTATATACCGATTACCTATCAAATGTTGAAAGCATTGGTCTCCCAAATTCTCATCATAGTGAATGACTTATGGGAGAAGTAATTCCAATAAGATATTTTGTTTTAATTACCTTGACAGAGCAGGATCAAAAACATATTTACATATTAAATAATAATAAAGATTTTGATCCATATATTGAATCCCACATGGAAATTATTATATATTTGAATCCATCAAGGGATAAAGGATGGATATCAAATAAACATAATCAATATATTATAAGATGGTTCATAGATAAAATTTATAACTAGTTATCTGAAAATCCAAATTCAACCATCGAACAATTTCAATGGCTAGCTAGTGGACTGAATGAAAATGTTATATCATACACTAGTTTTGTAATCAATTGTAATGTGTTCTGTATAAAACAACATGATGACTTTAGTATAACGAAAAATAGTGTTTTTAATCTTGTGGATGAATCGATGCACATATCTAGTTTCAAGGATATATATCTAATTTATACAAATCTATCATATTTTTATATCATCAAACAAATATATGCTTTGGATTATATAACATTTCAAGTTCTGCTTTTCCATTGAAAATGGGTTGACAATATCAATGTAGTGAAAGTTGATGAAATTGGATTTGTGAAGATGAATTTTAGTATGGAAGTGGAAAAACACAAGTTGTTTATAATGGAATCACAAGTAGTGAAAGTATTTTATATCTCTGATCCAACAAATAGGAATGGGTCGATTGTCATGTTGGTGAAGAAAAAAATGTTGAGTCAGATGAAAATTCAACTATGGATGGCCCTTTCATTGGGACATCACAATTAGTTCATGTTGGTCCTAATGTAGATAATGTCTTGTATTTTAGAGGGGACTACAAATAGAGGATTTGGATTCTCGATAGAGGAACAAAGTCCTTGAAACCTTTAAAAAAATAAATATGTTTCAATGAGAAGGTAAAAGTTTTTTTCAATACATTATGTTTTTCTTCATAATATTATGTGCTCCCTAATGAATTAACATAATATAAATTAAATTTTTGAATACTCATGTAGAAAATGACTTCAAAAAATTATGTAAGGACAAACTATAATGAAGGAAATTCTTGGGAAATATGTAAAGGTAATGTTACGATATAATTTCTCTATTTTATCAAAAATTTATATAATGAAATGTTGACTTAATTTTCATTATTCCATGTAGAGTTTTTTTATTTTATAAAATTTATTTCTATGTGTCATTTCATTTCAGGAAGAGAAAAAACATTGTTTATTCTCAATCACATAGGTAATCTTGATATTTTTATAGTAAAATCATTGTCCATATATTTAATTTATTGTTTCATATTTAAATTTAATTTATTTCTTTTTATTATAACTCACGTAATAATTTTTTTATATAGTTGTATTCTTTTTTTTTGAGTTGGGGTGATCTATTTAACATTAATTATTCTTCTCCCTCAAAACCATTTCACTTCTACAGTGTTGCATTTATCACTTTCTTTCAAGTTCTCTCCACTGACTTTGTAGGAAGATCAATGATGATACCTCTTCTTGATTAAAGAGGTAATCTGGATGTTTTCATAGTAAAATAATTTTCCACAGAATTAATTAATGATTTCATATTTATATTTTATTTGTTTATATATTTTTAGTATTAGTCACATAATGATTTTTTTTATTAAACAGTTGGATTCTTTTGATTCATTTGGGGTGATTTGTTCAACTTTCATTATTTTTCTCCCTTAAAACCTTTTCACACCTACAGTGGTTCATTTATCACTATATATCATGTTCTTTACACTTATTTTGCACAAAGAGAAATAACATTGTCTCTTCTCAATTACAGAGGTAATATTTATGTTTTCACAGTAAAATCATTTTCCATAGAATTAATGTATTGTTTCGTATTTTTGTTAAATTTATTTCTTTTTAGTATTACTCACACAATAATTGTTTTCCTATATAGGAAGATTTATTTGTATGGTTTGGGGTGCTCGGCCCATCTATTATCCCTTTATACACCAAAACTTAGATATACTTCTTCACCCGAAAAAACTTTCACCCCTGCAGTGTTGACATTTATCACTTTCCTTCAAGTTCCCTCAGATTCTCAATCCCAAATGTAATATTGATATTTTCATAGTAAAATCATTTTCCATATAATTAATGTATTATTTCATATTTATGGTTAATTTTTTTCTTTTTAATATTACTCATAATAACTTTTTCATTATACAAGTGGATCATTTTCTATGTGGTTTGTTTGAAGCTTCTCATGCAGTGTTGGCAGTTCAACAAATAAATTCAACTAAAATCATTGTAACATTAACTTTTAGGATTGTTTTGATACATTGGGATGTGTAGGAATCATATAAACCTCAATACGATACATAATGTGATTGGTATTACTCTAATTAATTCTTCATATTTTAAATTTATAATAACTTTAGTAAAAAAGAAAATTAACTCAATGTGTCTATTATTAGTTTAAAATCAACATTTGACTTTAAAAAGTTTCACTCACTGAAAATCAAGAAAATGCACTAGTATTTTCTTCATAATTTATCTCATCAATTCATAAATCATTTGTGACATGTAGGAATCATTCTCCTGTAAAAACGATACATGATGTCATGTGTATGAGTCAAAGTGCATGTTTTAAGTTTAAAATGACATTTTTTAAAAAAATACATCAAATGTACTCAAAACTGAGAAAAAAAATTCATATTTTTTTTAATAATTTAGGAAAACAATCCATAAGTGATTTTGAACGTGTATGAATTAGCAACAACTCAATCAGATTCATGGTGTGACTGATATGACTCTAAGTGTGTCTTTATTTAAAATTAACATTATTTTTAGAAAATAAAAATTGACCTAATCAAAACCGAACAAACACATTCATATTATTTTGATAAATTAATAAAACTATCCATAAGTGATTTTAGACATGCATGAATTATCCACACCTAAATCCAATTCACGGTGTGACTGATATGACTCTAAGTGCGTGTTTTTATTTAAAATTGACATCAATTTTAATAAAAAGGCCAACTAACCTACTCAAAACCAAGAATACACATTCAAATTATTCAAATACTTTAGGAAAATGATCCATAAGTCATATATAATGTGTAGTAATCAGTAACACCTCAATATGATGCACGGTGTGACTAGTATGAATCAAAGTGCATATTTTTATTTAAAATTGACACCAATTTTAGTAAAATTAAAACTTTCTGTTAATTTATTTATTTCTATTATTACTAACATAAGAATTGTTTTCTTATATAGGTGTATTATTTTCCTCTATTAGGGGTGGTTTTTTCAGCAATAGCATGAGTCAGGTGAGGATTAAAAGATACAGTAACATTGATTTTTTTAATGTATGTAATAATTTGTATTTATGTAATTGTATGAACCAATGGTTGAAATTTCTATAATATATGGTTTTTTCTTTTTTTTTTGTGTTATAAATTTCATTTAATTAATATCATGCATTGGGAATAGTTTTATTTATATCTTGTGTTTTTTTGTGTGATGTAGTGTGTTGTAACATCACATCATAGTGTGGCCCTTTATCAGCACTTTTAAAAGCGCTGATAAAGGCCACACTTATTAGTGATTTTAAAAGTGATGATAAAGGTCTACTTTATCAGTGCTCATAAAATCACTGATAAAGGTGTATTTTATCAGTTCTCATAAAAGTGATGATAAAATCTCAGGGCTTTTAACATCGCTCATGTATTCAGTGCTTTTCTAGTGTTGATAAAGGACATTTCTAGTGCTGTTAAAGGCCAATTCTGTAGTAGTGGTTTGAATAAAGCAAATGAAAAATTAATATGGTAGTTTATTTTTCTAATATCATAAAACTTTCCAAATCATCCCAATTCTACAACTATAAATATAACACTATTATATGTTTTTAAACCCTATTCGTGATCGACTATATGAAACTTGAAGCCATTTTCATTTTATGAATCGAACATTCTTGTATTCTTTAGAAAAACATGATCTAGAAACGTCAAATATTTTTAAAACTCAGCCTAAGTATTGTTATTCATGATATAAAAAATTAATATACATTATTAGATTTAAAATATATATATATACCTAATATCCATGTTGATTTCAGTATTTATGAACATACACAATTTGAAAACCATTATGCAATCTCATTATTAATTGATTTTATTATATCATTCTCATTTTGTGTTCGACTTCTCATGAGTATCTTTGTTTGTATCCTTGTATTTTCAATAAATTAATCTATAATTTTACAATTCACTAGAATGTATCTATGTTCTTGTAATAATTCCATTTCTATCAATGTCATATTTGACACCATCCCAGCTGTTCATCCAATAATAGTACATATTTTTTATTTCCTATGTAGTTGAGATTAATTTGATATGTGATCTACATGTCCTGGTCGATATAATATTTTCTAAATATCATATAAGTATTTAGAAAAAAAATGTATGACACTCATCTTCTAAGTAACCGTCAAAAATAGTACCTTCATGTTTAGTTTTATTTTTTACATATGATTTAAAATGACTAAGGTATCTGTAAAATAAAATTAATAAAATATAGATATATATTTAATGAAGATTTAATAATTTTTTACATAAGATTAAAAACATATAAATAAACAACCATTCAATTGGATATATCCATCTGTAATGCATAGGACCTCCTAATTTAGTTTCCGTAACTAAATGCATAGTAAAATTCATCATGTCTATAAAAATGGTAGAGGAAAGATCATCTGCATTTCACAAAGTATAAGTAAAAATCTATTCAAATTATTTTCAAACTAAGATAATTGAAGAGTTTTCTCACATAGTTGTATGAATAATGTGAAACAATTTCTACAACTACATTATCGTTTTTAGGTAACAATGTATACAATTACAATGGTAGTAAATTCTATAACAGAATATATGAATCACGAATTTTAAATACATGTAACCAATAATATTTTAAGTCAAAAAGCCTTGAAATGTTACTTTAATACCCATTATATACTTTCACATATTTTAAAATTAAATGGAATATATCTTTCTCCCTAATTTTTATTTCAAAAAATTATTGGATCATACTTTCAATTCTCATCTAGACATAAATCACATTATATATTCATTATTTATAATTAATTAAAAGTATTGTGATGGTACTTCTATTCTCTATACTCATTAAGTAATATAAGGATCACATTTTCATGAACATTCTTCTCAATATTCAAAACATCAATATTATGACACAACAAATTAAATTCCCAATATGGAAATTTGAAGAATATATATTTTCTTCCATTATTGTGTTCTAAATTCAATTGATTATTCACTTTTAACTTAGTTCCCACTATCATTCAAATGATGAACCTTCCCAATTTCTCCATTAACATTAATTATTTTTTCCAATATTTCAGAACATTTCGACAACATTAGAGGTGGTACAAGATTAATGGACCCATTGAATTTTTACCTGTTCAAAATAAATCTATTAGATACATAGAGAATTATGTGATGACATATGAAGCACCATTTAATATTGTAAGGTATACATTCAGGATCAAAATCAAAGTTACAAATATAATAAAACAATATCTTGTAAATTTTCCAACTAGATTAATTATCAAGTCTAGTTAAGTCACTAATGGTCGACATTAGAGTAGAGTTCATTTTAAACATTTTTTTAGAATTTTTATTGTGTGTCTCAACATTGTTTCTCTATAACTCATACAATTATTCAATTAGAGGCTTAAAGTATACATATAATTTCTATTTATTTTATTCTAATAATAATCATCAAAATGATAAAGGATGTTTATTGCATACATTTCCACTGGGGTAGATTATATACGATCAAAAAAATCAGACAAATGATATAACTATTACTCAATGTCCTGAGTGGGTTGAATCCATCAACAGATAATCCCAATCTCAAATTACTTGGATGGGATAATAAATTTGGATGTAAGGAATCAAATTATTTCTATGATTTTGAATCTCTTAAATGTCTCATTAACTAATTAATGCTATTATCTATAGCATTTCAATATGTTTTTTATGACATAAATAATCTTTTCAATAAAGTTTTAAATGGAAGTAATGAAAACCCTTTTTATGTGTGTTATTTTTCTACTTCCTTATAGTAGTAAATTGATTAAAAATTCCAACATTACCCATTGAATTCCATCTACAATATGAACATATTTTTCACTCCTTTCTACTTGAATCCTATCTCCAATAAAGCATACAATCATTAGGACATGTTTGTATTTTTTTATAATTTAGACCAAGATTTAAAAAAACATTTTGATATCATAAAAAGTTTTTTGGTTCATTTTTTTATAAATTACATTACACAACAATTATAATATAATGGACATCGCCTTATTTTTAAAACTTCAAAGGCATTTGATATGGAACAACATTAGTAGAAAATAAATTTTTAAATATTTTAGAAATCCTCTACACATATATTAATTTAAAGCTTCAACAAAATCATTAAATATATTTTAATACTCAGTAAAGTTATTTATTACATCAGCCTTTGCAACATAAGTAGGAGGATACACTAATATGTTTGAATTTTGATCTAGTTGTCCTCTGGTCTAAAAAACGTCATTTTTTAACTTAATATTTTTATCACCCTAAACTAATTAGACTGATCTTTCTTAATACTAATGATGTTGTACTAAAAATTTTAAATCATCATTCATAAGGTTTTTTATATCATTTTAAATTTTTGGTGATGTTGGTAAATTATTTTGTTGATTGGCATCAATACTTAACATTTATATAATGTTTGATTCTCCATGAAAAATCTAACACATATATTGAGTAGGGAATTTCATTAATATCAATTGTTCATAAAATTAATTTCTCTAAAACTATGTTATAAATTTACATTTAGGTAATGGACATATTATTTTACCATCAATGTATCAATTAGAAATTTAAAAATATAAAAAATCCTCCAAACCCTTAGCATATGGAGGTGTTATCCTTAGTAATTTGATCCATATTTTATTGACATATAACAAACTGAATATACTTCATTAAATATAATTAAAAAAAATTAAAAATATTATGTCACTTAAATAAAAATAACTAATTTATTAAAAATCAATAATATAAAAAATTCAAGTTAGTTTACTGTTGTTTATGAAAATATATTCTAATGCACATGACTTATCCATGCATGAGAGAAATAGAAATAATTATATAATTATATGGTGGGTTCATCGGGATACAACCATCAACAAATCCATTATCACATCCCAAATTTATATGGAAATATATTAGAGATGAAATATAATTTTATCTTTCCTATGTCATCAGAAATAATTTCATCATAATCAGTAATTTTTTTCATTAGTGTGAGTGTTTTATATGTTATTGTATATCCACATGGGCTCTATACATTTTCATTATTATGGAATAATAAATCCTTGGATGTGTGATATTTTCTCATATATATATATATATATTGGTTTTCTAAATATAATTAAGTTTCAATGTGTTTTGTTCTATTTTAATATGAGTTTCTCAAAAATTTTGTTTTAATAGACATTACATCTCAAATTTCTATTATTGATGAAGACCTTAGAGAATTTTCTGCTCATACCATGGGATAATCACCATTATTTTTTTCCTCCATGAAATCAGGGACCATAATTATCTTGAGTCTCCTGAAACTATAAAAAATGGAAATAATTATATTCTTCATGTACCTCTTACTCCTATATTACTCTTACATTAATATATTTTTAAGGGTAAAAAATGTATATTGGCTCGTCTGTTGTATCTTATGATACCATATTCATAAATAATTTGTGGGAAGCTTCATCTAACAAGTTCTATAAATTAATTTTTATTAAAACATAAATTATCTTCATTTAAGAATTCAATAGAATTCCATTCCATCATGTTTAATTAATTATTATTATGTATAATCTTATGAAAAATTCTAAACATTAATGAATATTCCTATATTGAAAAATACGATAATTTTTATTTGGGTTTTATATGGGAAAAATTGAAAAAATGAAATTCATTTAAAACAATTATATTTTTATATTAATTTATAAAATTAGAATTAATTTTTTATTAAGTTAATAAGTTTCTCTTTAAGGAATCATAACAGTAAAACAATAATTGAAAACTTAGTATAGCACTTGTCATAGATGATGAGTTAATTCTATATGTTTTCACAATTCACCTCAACTAACAAAAAAATTACACAATTTTATATTTGAAAAAAATAATATTATAGATTTAAAATAAGTTAATAAGTGATTCTTAGGATAAACATAAAACACACACTAATTTTAAACTACTTATAACACTTTTCATATATGATTAATTAATTAAGTATATTTTTCTAAAAACCCTAAAAATACCATAAGAAATATTTCATGATGCTTTGTTTAAAAAATAAAATGAATGATTTTAATTGAAATTTTATTTTTAATAGAAGTTACCTCATAACATCAATGGCGTGGGGTGCTTAGTGATGGTAGGGGGAAATGAGGGTGAATGATCATCATGACAATTAGAGAGAGGGCTTCACAGGGGAAAATGGGGTTTGCATCATATTGGAAGGGGAAAGATGGGTGACTGAAGTGAATACAGGGGGAAAGGGGGCTGACGGAGTGGTGATATGGAAGGCGATGAGGTCTATAGGGGTGGAAAGGGGAAGGATTAAAACTATTAGGTTGAGGACGAGGTAGTGAGTGGAGATAGTTAGGGATTAGGGGAGATGATCTCAGGAGATGGATAAGGATAGGGGAAATGGAGAGAGCACTAGGATCAATGGAATGTGTTTTAGAGGATAGGATAAATACCTATTTATTAATTTTAGTAAATAATTATCCATGGTTTTTAAAAAAACCACTGCTAAAATAATTACATTTTATTTAGCATTTGTTTGAAAAACCACAAAAAAATAAACACTATTAAACTATTATTTTGGTGTACTGAGACTCTAGTGTAGTGATCCAGATTATGGAATAAAAAAATTATATCAAAGCCTATATTTATTTATTATATATTTTGGTCTTTGTTGAATAGAGTAATGATAAAAATAACTCGATCAGGAAGCTATGCATGATCCTAGACAATACATATGTAATTTATGATCGAGTGTCCAAGGTAGTGGGATTTCTTTTTTCTTGTTTTTCTACTTTGGTTTTATAATGTTCTTAAATTGTTGTTATTATGTTATGGTTTTTTGTATTTTTTCCTCTTTCCCTAAAAGGTTTGATTATGTGAATTCATAAATCATAGATAGGCATGTAGTTTCATATATCAAGTAAATGGTTTCTTATGATTGGTATATGTTTAAATTAATTAAATTTTAATAATAATATATTTAATTTTTCCCAAATGAATTATTTGTGACATATAATTAATAAAACTTGATAATTTCTATGTTTATATTTATTATGACTACAAATAATGTATAGGTATTTAAGATATGGGCTTAGGACTAGGGTAGTTGTGTTTAGACCCTTAGGGTATGTTTATTAGTGTTTTTCATGTGTTTGAACCTATTAATTGCTTAAATGTTTTCAAGATTTAAACTATTAATGGAGTTTATGAGTCTTTGTTTTCGAATTTCTAAGAAATTTCACCAGGAATACATCATGTGGTGTTATGAGGGACCAGGTGAAGTATATTATCAAGGTAGGGAAAGATTATTTTGTTTCTCCAAATGTTCAAGAGAGTGAGGTTGATCATGCTTCAGAGGCTGAACCTATGGTTTAGGCAGTGTAACCACTTCAGATGAGAGGGTTTCATCTAGTATTATTGGGAGGTAAAGGTTCTCAATGAGGCTGGCCTATGATGATATTTTTTTGGGACTTATAGATTTATAATCCACCATCCATAAAGATTATGGGAGGTCCTCAATATATTAAGGACTAGGTCAATATTATCAAGGGTTTTTTGTTTTTGATATTATAGAGACACATGATGACCAGTGGGTGAAGATAGAGGCCTATATGCTATATGAAACCAACTAGTAAGTCATGAGATGTCATAATACATTCATAGAGACATTAGTTCCTATCATGGGATTCCTTCAAAGACATTTTATTTGAAGGTTTATTCTCTGATATATTGAATATAGACCAAGCTCTATAGATTATGGAGCTCCAATAGGGGATGATGTTTGTGGCATGCTATGTAACTCATTTTGGGAATTTGATATGTTTTTTCTATTATTTATTAGAAATGAGGAATGGAAGGCCAAGATATTCCATATCAAGATTTGAACAATTTTAAAGAGTTAGTATAGGGTGTTTGACCATACTTATTATTGGGATGTGTATAGAAAGTCCCTTGCTATTGAGAAGGTATTGGTGAAGGACAGCACAACGGGTTTCCTTCCCTTTTTTAGTGTACCTAATAGAAGTCTTCCTAGTGATGTAGTTTTTACCACTTTAATAGTATAAATATGAGGTTAAATGAGATTTTTTAGGGAATTTATAGGTACTCTTTGTGGGTCAGTGATTCTTTATCCCCTTCTATTTTAGATTCTCACTTGATATATTATAAGTACAGACAGGATGGAAATTTCCATAGTTTGTATATGAGCCTGTTGAGGGAGTTCAATGAATGCGGTAGGATGAATAGTATTCATCATTTTTTATGAGGATGTATCAATTTGGGATTGAAAAATTTGTAGGAAAATAAAAACCTTTAGGTCTTATTTTTAGAGACCTCATATGGATAGCAGGGCTTCTTCTTGAAGATTGGGATGTGGAGAGAACCAATGGTCTCAAGGGATGTTTCAGCCATAGAAACATTAGGGGTCGGTTCCTTAGGTGATCTTATGATAAAAATATTAGGTCCATAGATCCAATTTAAGTTGATTATATTCCTTGGATGAGTTTCTAATAGATTAATTATAGGGTCCTTCGATCTTCAGTTGTACATCTTTTATTACTTTGATACTCTTGGTGGATTTATTTGATTCAATATAATCATATTATTTTATTTTGTTTTATTGATTTGTATCTAGTTTGAGGTTAACTATGGATTATTTCACCTAGAGTATTGATGACTGAAACACCTCTTAGAAGGAGGATAGATCATGTTCGGAGGTGACCAGCTAGTGCTAAAGTGGTTGGAGGTTACAGAAATTTGTGTGATTTTCTTATCCTATATATGATGAGCTTTGATATCATATTTGGGATGGAATTGATGACATGATTCTTGTATAACATTGATTTATATTGTAGTATGGTTTCATTTACCTCCATTATGGGATTGGTTTATATTATTTTAGGAGAGTGTTATGTGGAAAAATTATATCCAGACCTAACTTCAGTGACATAAGATCCATTACATCATGCGTGGTGAGTATGGTTCATAATGTGGACCGGGTAAAAGTTCCATCCACTTTTCCTCCAATGATGGAAAGGTTCCTAAATTATTTCCAAGATGATATCACTATACTCCATTTTGAGAGAGAGATTGAGTTTTTTATTTATCTCATACCAATTGTGGAGACCATATTGATTCTTTATTATTATATTACACCAGTCGAGTTAAGTATGATAAATGTGCATATCGAGGTCAATGAGAATAAGGGTTTTTTTACGAAGTAACTCTTCTTAGGGTGATCCGATTTTATTTTACAATAAGTTAGATAATAAACTTATATTTCATGTGTATCATTCATAATTGAATTGGGTTATGCTGAAAAATAATTATATGTTTTCGAAGATAGATGACATGTTAAATCAACTGAGGGGAGTCTGGTGGTTCTCAAATATTGACCTATTGTCTAGTTACTATCAGTTGTGTGATATATTAGAGTATTTAACAAGGAAATATTTTTTGATTAGTAATGAATTATATGATCACATTTTGGTTTTATTTAGTTTGAATAATATCATGGAAGTGTTCATGAATATCATAATCTAGATTTTCCACCACTATCGAGACTCCTTTATTGTACTATTTTTGGAAGATATATTTGTGTATTCATAGACCCATAAGATAATTGATGATCACCATGATTCTTTGTTGAGTAAACTTCAAGCATAGTATCTTTATTCCAAGTACTCAAAGTGAAACTGTTTTGATTCAAAGTGTGTGTTTCCATAGAAACATGATCTTAGAGATGGGGATATCGGTTAATCTAGATAAATTTTAGGTGGTGATGTCTTGGGCACAACCTAAGAATGTGTTCAAGATCCAAAGATTTCTTGGGTTGTTTGGGTATTATAGATGTTTTATTCAGAACTTATCTCTCTTGAAAACACCCATGATAAGGATGACTATGATTTTAGTAAAGATCAATTTGACTAGTCAGTGAGATAATTCCTTGCAATAGTTTAAGGTGAGGTTGAATTATACTTCAATTCTGATTATTCTAGATTCTAGGATCATTTATACCATTTATTTTGATTCCTTATGGGTTTAGAATAGGGGTTGTAATAAGGCATGGAGATCAGGTGCTCACTTATAGGTCTCATCTACTATGACACCATAATAAGAACTACTCAACCCATGATCTAAAGCTAGTTGTTCTTGTTTATTCCTTTAAGTGTTGGTATCACCGTCTCATCAGTGAGAGATTTTTATTCTACAAAGACCACAAGTTCTTGTGGTAGATTTTCTCTCAACATGAGTTAAACCTATATAAAGGGTGTTGGATTGTGTACCTATGGACCTACAACTTTGAGATTGCATGTTTTTTAAGGAAGGGGAATTTTATCATAAATTATTTTAGTGTGAAGAATCTATAGTATGGATTTTGGAATTATGATTAGGAATATGTGTTGATAATATTTATAACTAACTAGTTGATTAAGGTATAAGAGGATTGAAATGTTTTGAACTATAATCCATTGGTTATTACCTCATCATTAGTAGACTGATTGGTCGATATCCTAATTCTAATTCTATTGTGATGAAATTTTGGATCATGGGAGATGATCCTATCCCAAGATAGTCTCGGGATGACAACAAAGAGCTATACATCCATGTTAGGGTGGTGTCCCTACTTCCATGAGATATATACTATTGTGGGACTCTCATTCCTCGTGATGGGTGGTGAATATGTGGTTGATCAAGTTGAATCATGATATCAGGTGATATTTTTGGTGGTTAGGTAATAAGAAGGATATATTGATGTGTTTTACTCATTATCTTACTTGTTATAGGATAAAGGGGAAACACTAATGAATGAGGGGGTTATTTCAACCTCTTCCAGTTCTAGTATGGAAATGGACTGAGGTGACCATGTAATTTTTCATGGTACTCCCTAGGACCCCAAGAGGTTATGATGAGATATGGGTAGTAATTGAGTGATTGAAGAAATTTTTGACTTCTTTCATATTCAGGAGACTCAATCTGTGGTTTAGATAGGTAGGTCATATGTGTGGAATATAGTGTCGTTGTATGGGGAACCAATGAGAATAGTGTTGTATCGGGATACACAACTCATATCAAGATTCTATAAAGGACTATAGAAGGCCATGGGGTCATAGTTAAAGATGGGTACATCTTATCACCTATATACCAATGGGTAGTCAAATAGGATTATCTTAATACTAGAATATATACTTAAGGGGTGCATGCTTGAATTTGGAATATTATGAGATAGACATATGGATTTTTCAAAGTTTATGTATAATAAGGTCTTTTAATAATTAATCTAGATGGATCCCTTAAAGGATATTTATGGTCAACCATGTCACTAATAGTTGTTCTAGTTCAAGGTGGGTGAGTCATCAGTGATCGAGATGAGATTGGTGCAGGAGACAACTAGATGGGTGTAGTTGATCTGGAAGTGGTTTCTTACTATTAAAATTATGAATCACTCATATTATAACTAGAGTTTTTTACTCTTTTATTTTTCTATGGAAGGAGAATTATTCTTATGGGACTCTCCTTAGTTGATGTATTAGTGTTTGAGGAGCTAAGAAAAGTTTGCATCATATTTTTTAGATTAAATCGTGATTGCTAAGTGGATTAATATAGTATCGTGATAGTTATATCATCATATATAACATCAAGGTATGTATGATTTGTTTCATGGGTCTCAAATTTTAATGTATAATCTAAATCCACGCATGTGATCGATGGTGATGATGTTAAATTAGAGGAAGATGCATCATTTCAGGATCTCTCAATGGGTATAGTGGAAAAGAGTGAGATGGTATATCATGGGAAATGTGTTCCACTTACCTATGTATTATAGAAACATTACCACATCTAGGAGGAGATTTGGGAGTTATAATTGGATATATTGGATCAATGGTTGGATCTATCCATGAGGAACCCTAAGGACACTTCTCGGGGATGAGAAGTCCTTAGAGGCAGATTTTGTAACAAACCATGAATTTTAAGGTCTGTGATATGCTAAATTTGTATTTAATTATATGAATCATGAATAATTTAGGTTACTCATGATATTAGGGTTGGAATAATATTGGTATTAGAGGATTTTAAGATGGTTTGGAGTTAAAATTTTGTAGCAGGTGGATCACCAAATTAGCAAATATGTGTTTTACAGTGTGATGAGTGGATGAATTTGGGTTACATTGTGGATTTTAGAAACCATAGTGAAAGGGTTGGTGTAAATGGGGATGTTGTAACATGGGGATGGGGTGCCACGTCATGATTCTTATAGGTATAAACTTTTTCTATTCCATTATGCATAGGTTTTTAAGTGATGCATGATGATTTTGACTTTGTGATATTTCATGGAGGAGGATGGTCATGGTGTGATATGGGTGTTATGGTGTGACTCATTGTAACATCCCAGGTAAATAAATAATATGACATTCTCATATTTATCAATATTTGTGAATAAAATGTTAATATTACTTTAAAGGGAATGCTATGCTCGATGGCGTACCCAATACGCAACAACGAGTTTCTTTGAAATCTTACGTTGCACACTAATAATAAAATAATATTATTTTAAATGGTAGTTAATGCCTAGACGTTGTAATGGAGGGAATGAACAGAACTAACTACAAAATGATTATATATGTTTGTAAAATATTTTTACTTTTATCCAATAAATGTTAGAGGCTTAAAATGTGAATGAATCCAATTTTAAGCGTAAATATTCTAATATTCTTTAAAAAGGTTGATTAACCACCTTTTGATGGTGAACCCTTTTTAAATCCACTGTTTGACAATTTTATATGTTATATTTGACAAAATAAAATCCTTCTTCAGAATAGGGACATCAAAATTTACTTTCTGTATGTTTTTGGTATTTTTCCGATAAAGTTCATTTTTTAATGAATAGTTAATGATGTTGTATTTTAATTCAAAACTGCCTTTTAATATAATTTATTTATATGGTCAGATTATCTTTTTAATTGGTTTTAAAGTGAAATTAGAATATATTTTTACCATTTAATCCAATTGAGTACATTATAATTAATTTCACTTTGAAATTGGACATAAACAAGTGTCAATCTTTTGATAGATATTGTTTTATAAAAACACGCTATTTGTTTTGACAGCGGGAATTAATTATAAAATTTATTAATGCAACTTATGTGTTATTAATTTCATAAAATTTACATCATTTTTGAATTTGGAATATCAAATTTACTTTGGATAAATTTTTGGTATTTTTCTGACAACTGTTCATTTTCAATGAATAGTGAAAAATACTGCATTTTACTTCAAAAATGCTTTTTCGTCTAATTGAATTATATAGTTATATTGTCCTTTTAATTTGTTTTAAAGTGTAATTTAATTATATTTTTATAATTTAATACAATTTTGGTAATTTTATGTAATTTCACTTTAAAATTGGATATAAAAACAAATCAATCTTTTGATAGATTTTACTTCTTAAAAACCCGTCTTTGGTTTTGGCAAATGGGAATTATTTTTAAAATAATTACTGAAATTTCTGTGTTTATAATTTGATAAAATGGATTACATATTTCGAATCAAAATTTCCAAATTATGTAATTAAGAATCTTTTGTTTTTTGACCTTATGAATAGTAATGGCTGTAATTATCTTTAATTATCGTGTTTAATTAGTAATTGGGTAGTTAAGGGTAATAAAATAATATCATAAAAATATAAAATGACCCCAACATGTTTCATAATGCTATTGGTGGTGTCATGGCCGACCATGGGATGCCTTGTGCCAACTTTGGGGCCCCATGGAATCACTTTTGGGTGATAGTGACATTTTATCATTTTATTTTTAAAGAAAGGAAAATATAATAAAAGTATGTAACACCTAAGTAAAACAATTTTAATTTTCTCTAAATAAATTATATCTTAGACTATAAATAGTAATTGGAAAGATAAAAATATTTCCTACATCATGGTATTTTTTTTATAATTTTTAGACATTAAATAAATAAATTTATTTATGACACCATGATGATGCAATGATTACCTCATTAATGAACGATTTAAATAAAATAAAAAGATAAGGTAAAATATAAGATTTAATCTTGTATAAAACCTATTGGATGGGTGGATTTAGAAACCTTATCACCTTATACTCTAAATATATCATTGTGGGACCTTTAAAATCCGAAACTCATTTTATAATAAAGTAACTTTCCAAGACTTTCCAAAAGTGACCCTCCTACCTCTTATAAAAGGCCCCAACCTCTACCCCCTTACCCACACCTCTCAAGACCTTGGTGTAAGGGTTGGTGTCCTGAGAACCAACTATTTTGTACTTTGATTAAATGAGTGTTCACTTATTATATTATTCATATCACGACCCATCCTCGGGGCATGTGCCATGACTACCCCAAGCCTGCCTTCCGTATGCCAGGGGCTGGTGACTAGCACCAAGGCGTAAATCCCGGTAAACAGGGAAGGAATTTCCTTTGTAAAGTAAACATACACCACAGAGCAAGCAATCAGAATAAGTAAACACTAGTAGAAAACTGGGTACAACAGTAAGTGCGGAAAGTAAAGGGGGCTGGAAATACAAGCCCAACTGTAAAGTACAACTGAAAGGGGAAAAACAGCAACTGAAAGAAAAAGCCGCAACGTCGAGCCGTCCTCTGGAAGTCCCACCTGAAGGGTGAGTACAGATAGCCTCCACAGTTCCTTGGTCCATCCGTCCACTCCGAGTACACCCCGCCCAGTGGTCCACCTCCAGGTACCGTCCTGCTCCGCAAACCTCGACCACGATCAGCGTTGTCTGTCGTCTGCAACCAACACAACGTAGTGCGGGCATAGCACGTGCATGGGTGAGTATAAGCTACTCAGTAGGGACCCGGAGACCCCCGAAGGTCTCCCAGAATCCACAAAGGATAACCCACAAAGGAAAGCACAACTTAGTCCACACAGGAAAGCATAACTCAGTCCACACAGGGAATCACAACTCAGTCCACACAGGGAAGCACAACTCAATCCACATAGGAAAGCACAACCCAATAATCTTGATGATAAGGGTCTAAAGTCAAGACTCAGCTCACATAAGAATACATCATCGAAAAAGTGAAAGAGATGATTAGATATAGATACTGAATCATCTAAGCTGGGACCCACATAGGATACAAGACCAGCAGTCTTCATTGATTCATCTATGTTGGGACCCACATAGGATACAAGACAAGCACTGAATCATCTAAGATGGGACCCACATAGGATACAAGACTAGCAGTCTTCATTAATTCATCTATGCTGGGACCCACATAGGATACAAGACCAGCACTAAATCATCTAAGCTGGGACCCACATAGGATACAAGACCAGTAGTCTTCATTGATTCATCTATGATGGGACCCACATAGGATACAAGACCAGCACTAAATCATCTATGCTGGGACCCACATAGGATACAAAACCAGCAGTCTTCATTGATTCATCTATGTTGGGACCCACATAGGATACAAGACCAGTAGTCTTCATTGATTCATCTATCCTGGGACCCACATAGGATACAAGACCAGCACTTAATCATCTAAACTGGGACCCACATAGGATACAAGACCAACAATCTTCATCATCGCAAACACAGCCAGCTCTAGGGTTCCCGCACATAGCAAGCTCGTTCAGGAGGGTCCGCTCCCCGAGCCGAGAGGCTGATACATCAACTGACACCTAGTCCAGAGTTGATGTATCCAAAAGTTCCGTATCTTCAACAAGAACTCAACGTCGCAGACGGTGTGTCAATCGGACGCCCGGTCTGAGAGATATTGCCTTTTTCTTCCCAGGGACCTGGTAGGTTTTTAAGAAAAAACCAACCCGACCGTACTCCACCTGCGTCCAAACCTCGGGCGGCGTATGCCAAAATATCCGTCTCACTTACAGGAAAACAACAAAGTCAATGGCACGTTAATCGGACGTCTGAAGCTCAAGATATGAGTGTTTATGCTCCGAAGGCCCGGTTGGTTTTGTGTACGAACCAACCCGGCCGAAACTAAAGTATTTTGAAACTTTGAGTGCGATATACCGAAACGACCGTCTCGATCCAAGGATCTCATCTCCGCTAAATATGCGTCGTTTGGAGGCCCGTAGCTCAAGTTATGAGCGAAAGACCGAAAATGTCTGAAGATGGGGGCTCTGGGCCCGGACCGACCCAGCCCAACCCCCCCCCCCCCCCCCCCCCCCCCGGGTCGGCCCGAACCGGGTCTACCCGACCCGGGTCCGGGTCCGACCCGGTTCGGCGCGGCGCGGCGCGGCCGGGGCGCGACCCGTCCGGTGGGTCAGCTCGGCTCGGCCGAGCGGCCGAGCAAGGGAGCCGCGGGGCGTGAAGTCCCCGCGGGAAGAGAAGCCACGGCCCACGTGGGGCCGCACTAGATCAGCGGACGCGGCTTTGCCGCGTCCCGTGTGTCACCGGACCCGCGCGGTCACGGGTCTGGCTGGCCGCCTCCGCTGCCGCGCCGGTGCCCCGTGCTGCTGGTGGATTCCGCGGGCCACCGGAATTGCTCCGGTGGTCCGAATCCACTTCCGTCTGTGCCGAAGTTCCTCCCGGGTCCCATTCTTCACTGCCAGGCCCTCAAAACGCCATTGCGGCCCCGTTTTTCATCGTCCGCCAATCCGCGCATCAATGGAAAACTGCGGAGGGTTGTCGGGCCATTTTTGTTTGGCCCGCACCCTCCGCGTTAGGTGATAACAATCGGGAATAAATATTCAACACATGAATAACAAGCAAAGGACAATTTTAATAGAATTAATATTGAACTTTGATCTGGGTTCTTTGTTTTAAAAGAAACAATCACAGGAATTAAATTATTTCACAAACAAACCCCTGCCTCACCGTAGTCGTCGAGCGTTCATTCTTCGCAGAATTGATCGTCGCGGAAGGAGGTGATCGTCGCGTCGCGGAAGGGCATCGCGTCGTCGCGGAAGGGCGTCGCGTCGTCGCGGAAGGTCGTCGCGTCATCGCGGAATACGATGTCGCGTCGATGAACTCCGAGGTTCTAGAACATGTAGATTTAATTATATTAATTAAATCCATGATGTTGTTATAACCCACAAAGAGATTTAAAATAAGAAACCCGAAATCTCCGACCTCAAGCAGTTGGTGATTGGAGATCGTTGCGGGGAAGAACGTCTCGGAAGAAGCGTCGTCAATCTCCGAGGGTGACGGCGTTCTTCGCATTCTTCGCGTTCTTCGCGTTCTTCGTGTTCTTCGCGAAGGAGGATGAAGGCACAAAATTTCTGTCAAAAGCCTCTCAACGAGCAATCCTCAAGAAGTCATGCGTTGGTCTTATTTTATTATTACACCAACAGATTGTAAACAGGTTAAGAAATGATTAAATAAATTCATAGAATTAATTTAACGAAGTTAACCGCCCAATTAATTGGTGCGTTAAGAATTTAAGAAAACGCGTCAGTTGACTTTCATAATGACGGGTTTTCATGGGGGCGTTACTTAGCGGAAACGAAACGGTGGGGCTCATGCGGGCCCCACCTCACAAATATCCTACCAAGAGGGCAGGATATTTTTGGATAGCACCCTATCCGAATCAACTCAGCTTAAGAATATTTAAGTGGCTTTCAAGTGGCTTTAAGTGAAATAAAAATAAATTTGTCGCACCACTTTATTTTATTTCTTAACTTAAAGCCCAAAAATTAAAAACCACACCCGAGCAAACGCAACTCCGGAAGAGGCGTTTCTAAGCAAATATCGGCGCTGCGATTCCATCGGTGCCCTCAGAATTCTATTCCGAGCACCGGTTTAAAAGTTAGAAAAACCCGCTCGTCCGTTCACTGAACGTACCCGAGCCAAACTTCGTAAAATGATTCCGGGCACACCGGGCCTCGGAATCAGGTGCCGTCAGAAAATGTGTTCTTGTAAAATTCCAAAGAAAATTAAGAAAAAAAATTTCCTTGAAATTTATGGGTCTTTACATTACTCCCACCACAGGGCTTTACGTCCCCGTAAAGCTTCACCACAAACTTAGGGATACAAGGGAGGTATTGAGCACGCATCTGAGCCTCCCGCTCCAAAGTGCTCTCCTGGAGTTTCCCGTGCTTCCATCTGATGCGCACAAGAGGAATCAATCATCCATGTAGGACCTGCTTCTGTCGATCCTCGATCTCCACTGGGACCTCCGCAAAAGTCGCCCCATCATCAAATACCAGCTCCCCATGGTCAAATATTTGTGTCAGGTCATGCACGTATCTCCTCACCTGAGATACGTGGAAGACGTCGTGCACCCAGTGCAACTGAGGTGGTAAAGCCAGGCGATAATCCACCTCGCCAATCCTATTGAGGACCTAGAATGGTCCGATGAAGCGTGGAGACGACTTTCCGCCTCGGCCAAATCTCCGTAATCCATGTCAAGGTGAGACACGCCAGAAGACGTGGTTGCCATCCTCGAACTCTAGTGTCCTCCGCCTTCTGTTAGCACAAGACTTTTGCCGGCTTTGAGCTGTCCTCATCCGCTCATGGATGACTTGGACCTTTCTGGTCCTACAAGAGCTGCAGGGATTTCTTCTTTGCCGATAAGAGAAATCCGGTCTCATCCCCTGGATGAACCATGTTCTTCTCCTAATACAGTCAATCCCGACATGGATGATACTAATCCATACCAAGGATGACGTCGTAAGGCCTCGACGCTACTACAAAGAGATACGACCATTACTCTCGCCTCCAAGGGTTGAGTCACACTGTCGGCATCAGTGTGTGGTAACTAGGTCTCCTCCAGTAGATGTCTCACAAGTGAGGGTCAAGTCAACAGTCTAACTGGAACCTCTTAGTAACAACACAAAAGAGGACAGGAATGAAAACATCACAATGGTATGCATCTTTTATTATTGTAGCTCATAATACAAAGACACTACACAACAGCAACAAGGAACTAGAAGTACAAAAGACATATCCACTAGTTCCACTCCTGTCCATCTGCTCCCAGAGCTCCATGATCGAAGGCCTCAGCTTCCTGAAGATGAGCTCTCCCATGTCCACTAACTCCATGTGGTCGGGGTGGACCTCCTGGTGGTGGTGGTGGCAACACCTCGAAGCGTCGTCCACCACCTACTGCTCGGTGAGCTCCTCTGCCTCGCCCGCCTGCACTTTGCGGACCGCCATGGTCGAACCTCTGTCTGGGAGGTCCCTCTACCACCTGCTGCTCATCTGTAAGACGAGTCGGGCAGTCTCGAGCCATGTGACCTTGCCCGCATCATGCCTAGAAATGCATGCCCCTCGTGTAGATGTCTCTCCTTCGTGTGCCCCGCACAACCGAATCTTCATCCTGAGACTTCCCATCTGATGGTCTAGCCCGCTTGGACCTCTACGTCACGTGTCTACTGCCAGCTGCAGAAGACCCTACTACGGGCCGTCCTGCGGAGGGCCCTGTCACTGGAGCCTTCTCGGTGAGAAAAATCTCCACTAGAAGGGCTATCTCCAAAACCTCTGCCTGCGTCGGAATGTTGAGGGAGATCATCGAAGCCCTGATCTCATGCCTCAGTCCCTGCTTGAAGGTCTGAGCCCGGAAGAATGGGTCTTGTACCATATCTGTGGAGTAGCACGAGAGATCAGTTAATCTCTCCGAGTACTGGGCCACTGTCTTGCTTCCCTGCCGTAGCTGTAGTAGCTCTTGAATGCGCACCGCATGGAGGGTGGCTGGGATGAACTCAGAGCGGAAGATGCTCTCAAAGTCCGTCTAGATGAGAGATGTCTCGTCATGCACCTAGAGCATCAAGCTCCACCATCTACCTGCTGCCGCGTGTAGGAGGCTCGTTGCGAGGATCACCATGAGGTCTTCTGGTGTCCTCACTAATCTGAAAACTCAGACCGCTGCCTCCATCCAGTCCTCGGCTGCCTGGGGGTCCGTCTCCCCATAGAACCTGGGTGGTCGCTGGTGCTGGAACTCATGCAGTGCACTAAGGCGACGTGCATCGTCAGTGGCTGGAAGCATCGGTGGCTCGGCGGGTAAAGGTACCGTCGGTGCCTCAGCTGTTAAAGGGCCATGCACCGAGGCCTCGTCGCTCGGCGGGCTGTCATCACGCTCAACTCTCGGAACCCTAGCTGGCTTCCATCGTGGGGTCATCCTAAAAAGGAAACAAGTGCTCCACTGTCAGAACAGTATACCTGGTGAGCTGACACAAAGTAATCACATAGAAAACTTGAAACACACATGCAATCAATGTTTTTGTGCATTAAGTCGGAAATCAGAAGTCAGGGTCCTGGTGTACGGATACGTCGGCCGCCGCACCAACACTGGACTCCCTGGACTGATAACCACACCCAATACGCTAAACACTATTTCTTCACATAGAAAAAAGATCAGAGTCTGCGGTAGAACCGAACTACTTTGATACCAATTGTCATGACCCGTCCTCGGGGCCCGTGTCGTGACTACCCCAAGCCCGCCTTCCATAGGCCAGGGGCTGGCGACTAGCACCAAGGCATAAATCCCGGTATACAGGGAAGGCATTGCCTTTGTAAAGTAAACATACACCACAGAGCAAGCAAGCAGAAGAAGTAAACACTAGTAGAAAACTGGGTACAACAGTAAGTGCGAAAAGTAAAGGGGGCCGGAAATACAAGACCAACTGTAAAGTACAACTCAAAGGGGAAAAACAGCAACTGAAAGAAAAAGCCATAGCGTCGAGCCATCATCTAGAAGTCCCACTTGAAGGGTGAGTACAGATATCCTCCACAGCTCCTCGGTCCAGCCGTCCGCTCCGAGTACACCCCGCCCAGTGGTCCACCTCCAGGTATCGTCCTACTCCGCAAACCTCGACCACGATCAGCATTGTCTGTCGTCTGCAACCAACACAACGTAGTGCGGGCATAGCCCGTGTAGGGGTGAGTATAAGCTACTCAGTAGGGACCCCGAGACCCCCGATGGTCTCCCAGAATCCACAAAGGATAACCCACAAAGGAAAGCACAACTTATTCCACACCGAAAATCACAACTCAGTCCACACAGGGAAGCACAACTCAGTCCACACAGGGAAGCACAACTCAGTCCACACAGGAAAGCACAACCCAATAATCTTGATGATAAGGGTTGAAAGTCAAGACTCAGCTCACACAGGAATACATCATCGAAAAAGTGAAAGAGATGATCAGATATAGATACTGAATCATCTAAGCTGAGACCCACATAGGATACAAGACCAGCAGTCTTCATTGATTTATCTATGCTGGGACCCACATAGGATACAAGACCAGCATTGAATCATCAAAGCTGGGACCCACATAGGATACAAGACCAACAGTCTTCATTGATTCATCTATGATGGGACCCACATAGGATACAAGACCAGCACTGAATCATCTAAGTTGGGACCCACAAAGGATACAAGACCAGCAGTCTTCATTGATTCATCTATGCTGGGACCCACATAGGATACAAGACCAGCACTGAATCATCTAAGTTGGTACCCACATAGGATACAAGACCAGCAGTCTTCATTGATTCATCTATGCTGGGACCCACATAGGATACAAGACCATCACTGAATCATCTAAGCTGGGACCCACATAGGATACAAGACCAGCAGTCTTCATTGATTCATCTATGTTGGGACCCACATAGGATACAAGACCATCACTGAATCATCTAAACTGGGACCCACATAGGATACAAGACCAGCAGTCTTCATCGTCGCAAACGCAACAAGCTCTAGGGTTCTCGCACACAGCAAGCTCGTTCGGGAGGGTCCACTCCACGAGCCGAGAGGCTGATACATCAACTGAAACCTAGTATCGAGTTTATGTATCCAAAGGTTCTGTATCGCCAATAGGAACTCAACGTCGCAGACGGTGCGTCAATCGGACGCCCGGTTTGAGAGATATTGCCTTTTTCGTCCCAGGGGGCCGGTTGGTTTTTAAGGAAAAAACCAACCCGACCGTACTCCACCTATGTCCAAACCTCGGGCGGAGTATACCAAAATATCCTTCTCACTTAGAGGAAAACAACAAAGTCGATGGCACGTCAATCGGACGTCCAAAGCTCAAGATATGAGAGTTTCTGCTCCGAAGGCCCGGTTGGTTTCGTGTACGAACCAACCCGGCCGAACCCAAAGTATTTCGAAACCTTGAGTGTGATCCAAGGATCGCATCGCCACTGACGGCGCATCGTTGGAGGCCCGTAGCTCAAGTTATTAGCGAAAGACCGAAAAAGTTTGGAGACGGGGGGGTCTGGGCCCGGACCGACCCGGCCCAACCCCCCCTGGGTCGGCCCGAACCGGGTCAACCCGACCCGGTTCGGCACGGCCCGGCCCGGCTTGGGCGCGACCCGGCCAGCGGGTCTGCTCAGCTCGGCCGAGCGGCCGAGCAAGGGAGCTGCGGGGCATGAAGTCCCCGTGGGAAGAGAAGCCACAGCCCACGTGGGGCCGCGCTGGATCAGCAGACACGGCTTTGCCGCATCCCTTGTGTCACCGGACTCGCGTGGTCGAGGTTCTGGCTGGCCGCCGGCGACCCGCGCCGTCAGTGGATTCCGCGGGCTACCGGAGTTGCTCCGGTGGTCCTAATCCACTTCCGTCTACGCCGAAGTTCCTCATGGGTCCCATTCTTCACTTCCAGGCCCTCAAAACGCCATTGCGGCCCCGTTTTTCATTGTCCTCTAATCCGCGCATCAATGGAAAATTGCAGAGGGTTGTCGGGCCGTGTTTGTTTGGCCCGCACCCTCCGCGTTAGGTGATAACAATCGGGAATAAATATTCAACACATGAATAACAAGTAAGGCACAATTTTAATAGAATTAAAATTGAACTTTGATCTGGGTTCTTTGTTTTAAAAGAAACAATCACGGGAATTAAATTATTTCACAAACAAACCCCTACCTCATCGTAGTCATCGAGCGTGTGTTCTTCGCGGAATTGATCGTCGCGGAAGGAGGTGATTGTCGCGTCGTGTTGTCGTGGAAGGGGGTTGTGTCGTCGCAGAAGGGTGTCACGTCGTCGCAGAATACGATGTCACGTCGATGAACTCCGAGGTTCAAGAACATGTAGATTTTATTATATTAATTAAATCCATGATGTTGTTATAACCCACAAAGATATTTAAAAGAAGAAACCCAAAATCTCCTACCTCAAGCAGTTGGTTATCGGAGATCATTGTGGGGAAGAACGTCTCGGAAGAAGCGTCGTCAATCTCCGAGGGTGACGGCGTTCTTCGCGTTCTTCACGTTCTTCGCGTTCTTCGCGTTCTTTGTGAAGGAGGATAAAGCCACAAAATTTCTATCAAAAGCCTCTCAACGAGCAATCCTCAAGAAGTCGTGCGTTGGTCTTATTTTATTATTACACCAACGGATTGTAAACAGGTTAAGAAACGATAAAATTAATTCATAGAATTAATTTAACGAAGTTAACCGCCCAATTAATTGGTGCGTTAAGAATTTAAGAAAACGCGTCAGTTGACATTCATAATGACGAGTTTTCGTGGGGGCATTACTTAGCGGAAAAGAAACGATGGGGCTCGTGCAGGCCCCACCTCACAAATATCCTACCAAGAGGGCAGGATATTTTTGGATAGCACCCTATCCGCATCAACTCAGCTTAAGCAGCTTTAAATGGCTTTCAAGTGGCATTAAGTGAAATAAAAATAAAGTTGTCGCACCACATTATTTTATTTCTTAACTTAAATCCCAAAAATTAAAAACCACACCCGAGCAAATGCAACTCTGGAAGAGACGTTTCTAAGAAAATACCAGCGCTGCGATTCCATCGGTGCCCTTAGAATTCGATTCCTAGCACCGGTTTAAAAGTTAGAAAAACCCGCTCGTCCGTTCACTGAACGTACCCGAGCCAAACTTCGGAAAATGATTCCGGGCACACCGGGCCTCGGAATCAAGTGCCGTCAGAAACTAAGTTCTTGTAAAATTCCAAATAAAATTAAGAGAAAAAAAAATCCTTGAAATTTATGGGTCTTTACAATTCATTTTTCTACATGAATACAATATAATAATGTCCTGGAATATTTGTTGCATTAATAAGGTCATGGAAGATCCCCGCTATGATGAGAACCTTGAAATGATATAACAATATTCTTAAATAAACTTCTACAGTTGGATGACAAACTATGATAGGACACATATTATATAGACCGTCTTGTGCGAGTACTTGTAAGAAGACGAGACTCTCTCTCATGGAGTTCGCACTTGGTAATCTCCATGATGGGAGATTATGAGAACAGACCCGCCAGTAGAAATTCCGCATGTCTTGGTGTCATCAGACATTGCTATCTACGAGCGTGTGTAATGGTCCTTAGACTGGAATATTATCATTAACTCATGTCATGACTCATGCACTTATATTTACTGACGAAAACCATCACGCAGATAGTTGGCGGAAAGTATGGTACATTGGGTGCATCACGAGTGACATGTTGTTAATGGATAAGTCGATGAAGGATTTGTCCCTTCCATTTATGGAATTTGATATCTCGGCCCTTTGATTGAAATAGAACTATCGCATTAAATTCCATGTTCATGGTGTAAATGACGAGTTTATTTCAGGTAGTCAAAGAACGACGGATCAAGCATATAGTTTTATGACACTTCCATGAAACCTTCTTGATGAGATATTGATACAAAGGGATTAAATTACACAGTAAGCATTCGTATGAGGTGATACGTCAATGCGGTGTCAACTTCTTTCTCTTGGGTGCCTTGACCCGTTGCTAGACAGTAATCTTGGACTTTAGGCAAGACCACCTAATGCCAACGAGAAAGAGTCCTAGAGGGTCACACACTAAGTGTATCCAAGTATCTCAAATTGAATAAAGATTATTCTCGTATGTGGTTTAATAATTATTCAAGGAAGCCTAAGTTGTATTAAATGATGGAGGAAAAATAAAATAAAACAAGTACACTCCATGTATTATTAAATGTACTCTCCGTGTAGTTTTCATTTTGGAAAGGAAATGAATAAATGAAAACAAGATATACACGCCGTGTACATTTAATGTACATGTCGTGTAGTTTTCAATGAAAAACAAGTACACGCCGTGTATTTATTATTACACGCCGTGTAGTTTTTCCAGTCGGGATTTTGAGGAAATAATACCATTTTATTAAATGATTTTTATTATAATCAGCATGAGCGCATGTCAAGGAATTAATTATTCAACATGGGGGTTTTCAATAAGAGTTAATGAAATAAATGAAACACGTAACGCGTTTATTTATTGTCATAACTCTAAAACCTCAAACTCGATTATAAATATCCTCACAACCCCAACTCTTTTCCAACACAAGATAATCGTTGTGCACAACATCCCTGGAGAATTATTTCAAGGCCGAAAGAACCTCCTCCTCCAAGAACGCTCACAAGACTGAGAGAGATCCTCTTCCATCGGATCAAGACGATCTAAGGCAGACAACGCAAGAAAAGGCTTCTCCATGCTAGCACCTAGAGAATCCTTTGGCAACGTCCAGATATATGAGGTACACATGTGGATCACCGCTAGGGGGAGTCTACACTTGGCTTCTGCGACGCAACGACGGATCACATCGACAACGTGATCAAGAACATCAACGAAGAAAGAACACCCAAAAGGTATTTCTTTATAATTAATTAAATTAATTATAATCAACCTGTAACGATCCTTGTTTGTGGTTCCGGGACATACCATCTTTTTTGTCTTTTTCTATGATTCAATCTGTGGAGACTGGCGTTTATCGTCGTATTGATCCCGGATTGATCATTGTTAATGAAAAAAATACAAGTGGGAACATCCACCCATGCGCTTCCGCTGTGCCCGGAACCTTCACTTGGATCATCCAAACTCTGCTCATATTGTCTCCCCACATCCCTCTCTTACTCCTAGAATCCTCACTTTGGGCATAAGTCTTCCCAAGGAAGCCTTTGTCTCAAATCAAAAAGAGTTACCAGATTTAAAGGTAATGTCTTATCTTATGTTCTTTTGTTTTATTTTGCCTCTACAACCCCTTAAACTCTTTTTATTCCATTATTTTATAACAAAACCAGTATATTAAATATACTAGTATGTTTTATGGGAAGGATCCTAGCTACACTTACACAAACCTCCGTCTAATGGTTAAAAAAGATACAGTTTCTGTGGGTGATAAATTACTGGCTCACGAAACGATGATTGTTAAAACTTCTTTTAACACCTCTCATGGTGGCCATTATGATGTCACTATATTTATATATGATTTATATTATATTTATGTCCTCTATATTCTTCTTTATTTTATATTTAAAACATACCTTTATGCTTTTCATGTTGTGCAAATGCGATAATTTCATATGAGGAAGTGTGGACTACCGCCCCCTCAAGTGATGTGACTCATTCATGAAATACATGGAATGTATAAAGAATAAAATTAATGAACTTATGTGACCTATATAACATATATATTATACTATAATTTTAATATATATATATATATATCTCATTTATTTTTTAATTCCATTAATATGACAAGGAAATGAAAGTAGCGTTCATGCGTACGTACGGCCTACCGTCTCCATGAACAGTGCATTTCGTTTATTTTTATCTAAAAATGTTACAGAATAGTATAAAATGAATATTTACTGGATATATATGATATTTAAATCATTAATACTATTCTGGAGAAGATTTACTTATAACTACATGGACAATTCTTTTCAAACAAGTTCATTTTTTACTCATGTACCAAACATTGACAAAAACATCTGATATGAACTCACATAATTAACTAATTATAATAAAATTATAATATGAATTGAATAATAAACTTTAAATGAGGTCCTTAAGCAATTATAAATTGACCAAAGTTTATTATTCAGTAATATAAAGAAAATGAACAAGACAAGTCGGACTTGAGGTAAGGGATCCTACCTCTCTCTTTCTTTTTAAGTACTCTCTTTTATGTCATTTCTTTTAAGCTCCTTTTTCTTATGTTGGGGGATGTTCTTTTATATTAATATTACTGTAAATTTTACTTTAATATGATGAGATACCCTATTTTATCTCATCAATCCTTTTTTTTTGAAGTTTTAAGTGGCGTCGTTAGGCTGTTGAGTTTTCATAAGGGATTTTTCATCTCACTTTTATTCCCATGAGATTCATGCTACATTTACCACTATTTCCTTTTTGTGTGGTGTGTGTACTGCCAATTATTGTATTATTTTTTTAATATAATTTAATTTATGGTTATTTACATCTTCATTGTATTACCCTTCTTTCATGGGGTGTACGTTTCGAAAGTTACCCAAATCGGTAAGGGAACCTTTCACCCTCCTCTTTTTAAAAGACTTCTTTTTGTTAGGTCTTTTAATTTACATATTATTATGTTGGGATATGTTCTTATATGTCTTTATTGTTTTAAATATTATGTACAAGTGATGAGATACCCTCTTTATCTCTTGTCATCTCATTTTATGAATTTTAAAGTGACGTTGTTAGGCTGTCGAATTTCTGTAAGGGAACTTCTTAACCCAATTTAAATTCTTCGGGTTAAACCTCTACTTATTGATTATGGTGTGCTATGAATATGTGTGGATGACCTCTTATTTTTTTACACTTAATATCCACTTATATTGGGTGCATTTATGTTTGTCACGCATATTTATGTAATTGATTTATCCTTAATCTAAGGATATCGTCTTTGTATGGGACTTTATCTCAATCTCCTTTCATTGAGGCATATTTTGTTTTATACACAAATTTCTTTTATACGGTGTATAAACCCCTTTGAATTTTACTTTTATTCAAAAGGAATATTTTTATACGAATCATTTTACAAAACAAAAAAAGGGAATGTTTTTGTCTTATGTATATGGTGACAACGACTTCTCCACCGTCGTGACCATTATTTGAGTTTCAGCTTCCTCTACAAGCCATAAATTTTTTAATGAAAAATAAATACCATGTTTTACTTTTATTTTATTTTGTAATTTTTTTTAAAGGTTGGGGCCGAAGCCTCAATCTATTATTTAAATCAAAGACCTCTTTAGACTGGGTAGAGGGTGACCCATTATATAGCCCGAAGGCCCAAGGCCAAGTGGCCTGAATACAAGGCTTGAAAGCCCATTTTTTGGCCCAAAGGACCCCTCAGTGAACTGAAATGTGGAAATGTTATGATTATATCAATGTGTTTTTTATATCTTGTGATTGAAATGTGGAAATGTTATGTTCTACATGTTTTATGTGATATGATTATGTTATGGTTATTGGGAATTTTTTATGAAGAAGGGTGGTTCTATGAAAAACTAAGGGTGGGTGAGCCCGTGATAGCTCTCCAATGCATTGGGTAACACGATGAAGTTAAACGCTGAGGTTTCTCCAAAGATATTTAGGGAATATACTGTGATGGGTATTCCAAATGTAACCATGAGGGTTAATCCCTATGTAAGAATGTTATAAATGCCTCAAGTTACCTATATGTATTATGATTTCTATGAGTTATACATAAATATTATGATTTCATAAGGTATGTTATGATTAAAATTTATGGTTTCATTGATTTTTATTTATCGGCGGGTTAATGTTTCCTTTCATTATGTTATAACCCTTACTGATATTTTTATGCTCACCCCTAGTTTTTGAAATGTTTTTCACAGGTTTTAAGGAAGGGTAATAAAAAGGAAGTATTCAAGAATATTTATATCAATAAAAGAACTCTTGTTTTATTTAAGGATTTTTTTATTGTTGTGAAAAATCAGTTATAGTAGTAGTGTCTACTTTTTAATATGTTGATATGTAATAGTTATTTCCTAATTCTATAAAACTCTAAACCTGAAAATATCTTCAATGTGAATTATTCATTTAATTAAAGATTAAGTAATGTTTTAAGTCCGGGTCCTTATAGTTGGTATCAAAGGTCGGTTTAGATAACTTTAGAGGTTAGATTGTTGTTTAAGCATAAGTGACAAGTTGTGTATAACCACAATGGTTAGTATATTAGATGGAGTCGTTTTTATTGTTGAAAGTTGGAATGAGTTTGAGATAACTTGGATAAGTATATCTTAGTGTTTATCTTCCTCATTAGTACATGATGCTTTTGTTAATATACTCACACTTACATTTTTTGGTTTTAGTAAATGGATAGATCTAGCAGGCACCAAAGTGACAATGGGTTTGAAGGAAACTATGGTGGTTCCCTGATTAAGATATTGGATGAAATGGGCGATTCAATGAGAAATCTCATGGTTATCCTAAACCAACTATCAGGAGTCATGATTGACCACTTGAACCTTGGTGAGTTCTCTAATGCATCATGTATGAGATAACAAACTCGATGTGGAAGTTCAGTTAATAATTATAAAGGTAACCATTATGGTTTATATGATCCTTACTTTTGAGGTAATTATGGGTTACTATATGTTATGATGGAAAATGAAAGGCATGAGATAAACTTGAGATTAAATTATGTTATGGTTATTTTTGAAGATTTTAACTCTTTTTGGGGAATGTTTTAAGAATTATATAGTTTTGGAAAAGGGTAAAACACGCAGACCTTGTGACAACCTATCGCGTCGGTCCAAGCTGTGGGAATCGAACCCACAACCAAAGTACAATTGGTATTTATCACCAACCACTGGACTACGTGAAGTCCTTGGTTAGTATGAAAAATTATTTTTAGTTATATGATCTTATGAATCAGGAATAAGTTTATTTTGGGTTATCTATAGAAATTATTAACCTATCATGGAAGATATGTGATTAGGTTAATTACTTTTCAGTATGAGACTTTAAGAGAAAATGATGTTATTTGGAGATAAATATTAAGATATACCTTGGAACACTATGTGATTAAATTCTTCAGAGATTTGGGTTTCAATAATAGTTTGGTTTATTTTTGAATAATTTTAAGGGAAATTTTTTATTGAATGCTCTCTATTGAAATTTGGATTGTTTGACCAATTTTGTAGATTAAGAGTAGTTTTTATTTTTGTAAAAGATTATCTTTTTTTGGGATTATTTGATCTTATACTAACAATTTTGGTATTGGTTAATGTCATGACCCCCTCTCCACATTGTGTACCCCTCCTAGGTCAGCAATGTGAAAAGGGAGATAATGACCCCAGAGTCCCACCTCTAGTAGGCTCCGGGTTGGCGACTAGCACCGAGGGTATAATAAACACACAAATGGGAGGCATTACCCTCTAAGAGAACACATGCGGAAGAGATAGATAATATAGACACCAAACCACTCCAACTCAGAACTGAAATATAAAAGAAACTTAATTAAATATATGAAATTCCATGCAAAAGTATTACAACTGAAAGGGAAAACTACAAGTACCCAAAAGAAAGTAAAACGGCAGCGACCACAAGCCCGAACAGCTCCTCCAACCACAAGCTAGTAGTAACCATCTTGATCTCCAACCTACTCCAAGAGACCTGAAAAACAGTTTATATATACGTAGGGTGAGTATAACAGTATACTCAGTAGGATCATCCCCGAAGCCTCTTGTGCAAAATTAAAGAAAGCATGCTAAAGCACAGTGAACAACATGTGAAACTAACTCGTCACCTAAACAGGTATACTAAGTTTCCAACCTCACCATGGATACTCTCACCAAGTAACGCATATAAGAATATAGAATATAATAAAGAATATCAAGGGTACCCTGCTACTACTTCCCCACTGGTTTGTCGCTTTTCCCCAATGACATACGTCTTGTGCATCTCTCTCCAAAGGCTTACCCAAATACAACTGGGCTAAGCTCCAAAAACTACACCACGTGCACCACAAAGGCTTTCTAGCAGATACCTGGGCCAAGCACCACACCATCCTCACAACCAAAAGTAACCAGGTAGTTTCTGGGAGCCACTACAGATCGCAAAACGTGTATCATACGTCGAGTATTATACTTCAAGCCATTACAGCCCATACACCGAGCAAGGATCCTCAAGCCATCAAAGCCTATACACGTTACACCTATAGTAGTCCATAGGATACTATATCCAGAATATGTGTGTGTGAATAACCACAAGCCATTACAGCCCTCTACACTCATATATAGGGAAAACTAACCGCTGTGACTAATGGAACTAGTATCTACCAAGAGAAGAGAGCGGGGTCAAAGGGGGTAGTCAGCCATTCACCCTACCATCAGAATGTTGGGGAAAACACCCCCCAGGGCTCAGAATCCCTGAGGTTCTATTTTCCCTTACTAACAAGGTGGAGTAGCGTATAGAAACCCAAAAATTACAGAATATATTATAACTCACAACCACACTATGGGAATAACCTAGTCTTAGACACATCTGCAGCTAATGTCTCTCGGACTCCGGGCTTCCACTTCTAAGACAAGGTATCCTATAAGCACACAATCATTTAAAGGGATTTATTAGATTACTTCATTCCCTTTTTATCAATTCCATTGTACGTTAATTAATTCTTCCAACATTAATTAACCATGAGCAAAACCACATTTAATTGATCAACATCACACCCAAAGTCAAATTTTCCTTAAAAGTTAAAACCTCATCATTATGTTCCTGCATCTCCATCCCCATGGGTTAACATAAATTATTCAAACATTCATTACAGAATTAATTTCCCATATTCCCAGGAATTCTAGAAAATCATCATATGCTACAAAACACAAGGGGGCTCAACACGGTGAGTAGATGTACTACCCGTCGAGTCTATGCTGCCTATAGAAAGAGCGTAGACCCATTCTCCCTGGAGAGGATAAACACAGAAAGCACGTGGCATGCCCCATGTGTCTTCACCCCTTTCGGAAGAAGGGTAAGTAAGACCAGCTTCCTTGAGAAGTAGGGAAAAGCAAAGCAGATAAACAACCAAAGAATCCACAAGCATCCAACAACCACATCCATCCCATTCCATCATCCCTGGTGTCCTCCCCAACACCCTCATGCATAAACTGATGCATCTCTCCACTCTAGGCATCATCCACTGCCACAACCACAAGGCCTACATTCCCCCACATATCACAACACCCTCCCAAGGTCACATCACCACACAAGCAGCAAGAAAACAAACATCACATCAATTTGGGATCTTGGCCCTTTAACAAGGCATTCATCCTTCAAACAACAAGCACTAATAGATTTCATGTTTACCAACCAACTGAATTAAACACATCATCGGCCTCAATTTGATTAACACCAATTTGGAACAACATCCACAACAACAAAAACCAGATTCATTTACATGTCTCTTTATCATTATCCAATTAATTCTGACTTTACGTTCTTTATCAATTTCATAAAGAACAACATGCTAACAAGCAAGGCATAGATATCACACTATCTATCAAATCAAGAGGCAAACCATTATCACGGTACAAAGCAACAACATTCGATCAAACCAATTCTTTTAATCCATTTCAAGTATTTAATTAGGTCAAGTACATTGTGATCCAAAGGCCAAATCATGGTAAATCTATGATTGCACATAAACAATTAGAGAAGCCATGAATCCCCTACCTCAATGGTTTTGATGGAAACCACAACGGTCGAAGAACGCCCAAGAATATCGGGCCTATTCACCAAGGATCTTTCCTATATCTCTCCTCCTAACACAACCAAGACCACATCTCATCATAATCAACATCCAAACACTTAGATCTACCCATAATGGGCATAGATCTAAGATCCCGAGAGAAAAGGAGGAGTAGATCAAAGTAGATCTCAGAAACCAACCAAGAACTATCACATAACTCAAGAAATCAGTTTTGATTCATGAAGAGAAGCCTCCGGATCTCCTCAAAAACGCTTGGGAGAGGTTTTCTAACCTTCAAGGGAGAGTAATCCCGAGTTATGGCCACTTAGGGGTTTAAACAAGGTGATTAAAGGCAAAACGAGTTAGATCCACAATTTTAGGATCTAACTTTAAGTACCCGCATGGTTAGTCCACACGGTTTTAACAAACCATCCGCTAACTGTGCGTTAGCTTCTACCTTGTCAAACACTCCTCGCATGGTTATTCCACACGGTTAGACAAATTGTGCGCTAATCGTGCGTTATCCACTGCCTCCAAGACTAGCCTTGCACGGTTTGGCCATACAGTTTAGGCAAACCATGCGCCAACCGTGCGAAAGCTATTACCCTTTAGATTTCCTTAAAAGTCCACCCAAACACACCCCAAGCCACCCTAACCTTCTAGAACACCTCTAACACCACATTTTCACAAAGGAATGGACTGGAGAGGTCTGGGCCATTACATCAGATACCTCTCAAAACATTATCATCCTCTAGAATCCAAAACCTTCCTAAAGAGAAAACGAAACAAGGTTTGAACAACCACCCCTTGAGATACCTCTCAAAAGAGAGCAAGCCACCAAAGCAACAAAGGGATCCATCTCATAAACATGAAATTTTCATAACCACACAACTTACAATGATACATGAAAAGAGTTAAACATCAAACAACTATGGGTAATGGACATGCATCTGTGACTCACGTTCCCAGGTACTCTCCTCCAAGCCACCGTGTCACCACAAGACACGAACTAAGGGGATATAATGCCCGCACAACACCTTCTCCTTTCGGTCTTGGATATCCACAGGTCGCTCCTCAAAGGTTGAATCACCATCAACATTGATCTCTCCCCAATCGATGATGTGGGAGTCATCATGAAGATAATGATGTAGCTTTGATACATGGAAAACATCATGTATCTGACTTATCTGTGGGGGAAGTGCTACTCGATACACCACAACCTCAACACGATATAACACCTCAAAAGGCCCAACAAAGCGGGGAGAAAGCTTACTCCCATGACCAAACCTTCGCTGCCCACGTCGGGGAGTCACCTTTAGAAACACATGATCCCCAACATTAAACTCTAAGGGTCTCCTCCTTTGATCAGCATATGATTTCTAACGATCTTTCACTGCCTTCATCCTCTCATAAATCACCTAAACCATCTCTGTTGTATTTTGAACTTGTTCCAGTCTGAGAATTTCTGACTCTCTGACCCCAGTCCAGCACAACGGAGAACGGAAAGGCTGGCCATACAAGGCTTCAAATGGCACCATACTGATGGTGGAGTGGAAACTATTATTGTAGGAAAACTCCACCAAGGGTAAGTGCCTCATACATGAACCTCTAAAATCAAGAACACAAGAGCGCAACATATCTTCAAGAGTCTGGATGGTTCGCTCTGTCTGACCATCCGTTTGAGGATGAAAAGCAGTGATAAGGCATAGATGAGAACCGAAAGCATGTTGGAGACCTCTCCACACCCTGGAGGTAAAACGAGGATCTCGATCAGAAATGAACGTCCTAGGCACTCCATGAAGTCTCACCACCTCCTGCAGATACTGCCTCGACAAAACTTCCACTAAGCTTGACTCCTCAATTGCTATAAAGTGGGTTGATTTCGTTAAGCAATCCACTACCACAAAAATAGCATCATAGCCTCCCAGAGCTCGAGGTAAACCAGTAACAAAGTCCATTGATATTTCCTCCCACTTCCACTGAGGAATCTCTAATGGATGTAGAAGACCATTAGGAACACGGTGTTCGGCCTTCACCTTCTGGCAGACTAAACATCGAGACACAAAATCTAAAACCACACACTTCAGCCCAGGCCACCAAAACTGACTCCTCAAGGATCGGTACATCTTTTTCACACGAGGATGCACTGTTAAAGGAGAACCATGGAACTCTCTAAGGACCGTCTCACGCATCGCCAAGGGAACAAAAAGCCTTTCATGATACAACACTCTGTTTGTTCATCCTCAGACCAACCATCAGGGGCCTCACCACAAACAACTCGGTCTCTCCATACCTCCACCTCAAGATCCACCAACTGGGACTCTTCCACCATCTGCACCAGGGATGAATACACCGTCATTTGAAAAATACAACCTCTACCTCCGACTTCTTCCATATCAAGATGTAATGCTGACAGTTCTTCCATTACCCTCCAGGAATCACCGGATTCATGCACAGCATCACTACGTGACTTTCGGCTCAGCGCATCAGCCACAACATTCCATTTTCTAGGGGTATATGATATTTAGAAGTAGTATTCCTGTAAGAACTCCATCCACCAATGTTGTCGTAAGTTCAAGTCACGCTGGGAGAAAACATACCTCAAACTCTTATGATCAGTGAAAACCACAAAGTGTCCACCAATGAGGTAATGTATCCACAACTTCAAAGAAAACACCACGGCTGCCAACTCAAGATCATGGATGGAATAGCTGCGTTCATGGGGACGCAACTACTGAGACCCATAAGAAACAACTGACCTATGCTTCATGAGAACACAGCCTAACCACAGATGTGAAGCATCGCAGAAAACATCAAACTGAAATCCCTCAGCCGGAAGACAAAGGACTAGAGCACTTACTAAATTCTCCTTTAGATACTCGAAATCTACATGACACTGATCAGTCCATATGAAAGCCTGATATTTCCTGGTCAAAGCTATCAGAGGAGTCGCAGCCCATGAGAAATTGGATACAAACCTTTTGTAGTAGCCTGCGATACCAAGGAAACTTCACACCTCTGACACTGTATTGGGAGATACCCAAGACACAAATGATTCAATCTTTGATGGATCCATAGCTACTCCCTGTTGGGACACAACATGCCCCAAGAAACAGACTTCTCAAGCCCAAAACTCACACTTCGACAACTTCCCGAACAGCTGATGTCGACGAAGAACTCTCAAAATAGCTCGTAGATTCTCTGCATGCTCCTCTTCAGATGTGGAGTACACAAGGATGTTATCAATGATAACTACCATGAACTTGTCTAGGAACTCATGGAACACAACATTCATCAAACCCGTGAACACAGCTGGAGCATTTGTCACACCAAATGTCATTACAACGAACTCATAATGCCCATGACAACAACAGAAAGCAGTCTTCGGGATATCCTCATCCTTCACACACATCTGATGATATACTAACTGAAAGTCGATCTTTGAGAACCAACTTGCACCCTTCAGTTGATCAAATAAATCATCAATCCGTGATAGAGGATAGTGATTCTTTATTTTCACTTTATTTAAGCGACGATAATCGACACACAACCGTAAACTGCTGTCGGACTTATTCACGAACAGAACTAGTGCACCCCATGGCGACACACTTGGTCAAACAAAACCACACTGCAACAGACCATCAAGCTGTATATGAAGCTCTCGTAACTCAGAAGGGGCCATCCTATATGGATACATAGAGATAGAAGAAGATCCTGGTTGTAGCTCGATCCCAAACTCGATCTCTCGTCGAGGGGGGAATGCTACAAGCTCTTCTGGGAAGACATCAGGGTACTCCTTTATGACCCTAGTAAATGGCAACTGCTGAAACTCTGAAGAACTCAGCATCATCTTAGCTACCATGGACGATAATGATGGAACGCACCTCTGACCCATCCGAGGATCTCACTCACCAACAAACACCACTGGCTCTCCATTTGCACCAAAAAAACGACCTTCTTCCTAAAGCAATCCATGATAGCCTACACCAAATACAACCAATCCATGTCAATGATGAAATCATATGGTTGTATCCGTAAACATAGGAAATCTCCCCAAGAGCGGTGTTGCCCCAACACTAGCTCACAGTCTCTACATACTTCAAACAAGTTAGCTTGACCTCCAACTGGTGTAGTCAACGCCAAGGGCACTAGAAGCCTCTCTACCTCAAGTCCCAAAGCATGGAAAAGGGTAGGTGATATGAAGGAGTGTGTCGCTCCTGAATCAAACAAGGCATACACCAAGGTAGAAAACAAGAAAATGGTACCTCAAACGACATTTAGCTTGTCTGGTGCTGGCAATGCTAGAGCATGAAGCTGAACATGACCTCCTCCACGGCCTCTCTGACCTTGATGATGACCATCACGATGGCCGCGCTCTACTCTCTAAGGACGGGGAGCATCATGGGGTTTTCCTCTTCCTACCCCATCTCCCCTCTGCTGATCTAAAGCTGGTGCAACTGGCTACTACTACCTCAGCTAAATCTTCCTCAAAGGAGGAACCTAGAGCATAGCGCCCAGTGCACAATGACCGCTCTGAAAGGTCAGGCACTCCCGCTGCTGATGGCCACGACCACCACAAGAAAAACAAGTGCCTAATACCTTGGCATAGGCCTGAGAGTTTTTTCCTCTAGAGAAACGAGATGTAAAGGGCTGGGACCTACCCCCGGCTGAACGGAAACTCTTCTTCCCGGAAAACCGGGAACCCCATACCGCAGCTCTTCTTCGTGAGGAATCATGCCGATTCCCCTCTCATGATGATTCGGTCCTAGACAAAGTCCTCTCGACAACCTCCACTCTCTCCAGCACCTCGATATATGTCTTCAGCATAAATGGGGTGACCTGGCGCTGGATCTCTGGATGCAAATCCTTCTTGAAATTCCTCGCCCTGGCCTCCTCTTCTGGTAACAGGTTTGAAACATATCGTAAAATGTTCCTGAAAAGAATCCCAAACTCCTGAACACTGGAGCTCCCCTATCGAAGGGTAAGAAGCTCCTGGTGACTGGACGACTTTGCAGTTGAGGAAAGGAACTTGACTCTGAACTTATCTTGGAACTCCTCCCATGGTATCACTAAATCCTCATGATCCCCGAGGAACAAGAACCACCACTGCCTTGCTGCTCCACGCAGCATTGTCATAGATGAGGACACCTAGTGCTCCTTCCGAGCACAGATCTAACTAAAGCCTATCTCGACCTCCTCCAACCAATCTTCTATGACTGCATCTGAAACGGAGCCCTCTTACTTCTGTATACTCTGGCGCTGAAACTCTCAGAGTGTCTTCCTCCAAGTTTCGTCGTTATCAACCTCTACCCTATAGTGACCTATTGGAATGGCCTATTGGGCATCTTCTATGCAAACCTGACAAGGACGTCGACCTGGAGCCATACCTGAAAAATAACAAACACTTAGAGATCCTAAGCCTGGAATATGGAAGACTCAAAATTTATTAATTAATTGTTTTATTTTTATTCATTTTAGTTTAACCTATCCCAAGGTCTACCCATTCAAACACAGGCACAAAGAAGAATGACGCATGATCCTTTCCTAGTTATCTACCCTATAACTAGAATCACCTTGTTTAGTAGGCATTGTAAACTTAAAGGTCCATGCATAAGATCATAGGGGTCCCTAAACGCTTATGTCTCAGCCAGTATCTAGTGTTTACCTCACTTTCTAAACATGAATGACACTGTTTCCCTACCAACCCATGCAACCTCACATGTGCCTAACTCCAAACTCCATCATATCCCTCAACCAGAGCCTCTGATACCACTCTGTCACAACCCCCTCCCCACAGTGTAACCCTCCTGGGCCGACAATGTGAAAAGGGAGATAATGACCCCCGAGTCCCACCTCCAGTAGGCCCCGGGTTGGCGACTAGCACCAAGGGTATAATAAACACACAAATGGGAGGCATTACCCTCTAAGAGAACACATGCGGAAGAGAGATATAAGATAGACACCAACCAACTCCAACTCAGAACTGAAATATAAAATAAACCCAAGTACATATATGAAATGCCATGAAAATGTACTACAACTAAAAGGGAAAACTACTAGTACCCAAAAGAAAGTAAAACAACAGTGACCACAAGCCGGAACAGCTCCTCTAACCACAAGCTAGTAGTAACTAGTTTGATCTCCAACCTACTCCAAGAGAACTAAAAAATAGTTTATATATACGTAGGGTGAGTATAATAGTATACTCAATAGGATCCTCCCCGAAGCCTCTCGTGCAATAGTAAAGAAAGCATGCTAAAGCACAGTGAACAACAAGTGAAACTAACTCGTCACCTAAACAGGTATACTAAGTTCCCAACCTCACCATGGATACTCTCACCAAGTAACGCATAAAATAATATAGCATATAATAAATAATATCAAGGGTACCCTACTACTACTTCCCCACTGGTTTGCCGCTTTTCCCCAACGACATACATCATGTGAATCTCTCTCCAAAGGCTTGCCAGAATACACCTGGGCTAAGCTCCACAAACTACACCACGTGCACCACAAAGGCTTGACCATAGACACCTGGGCTAAGCACCGCACCATCCTCATAACCAAAAGTAACCAGGTAGTTTCTAGGATCCACCACAGCTCACATAACGTGTATCATATGTCAGGTATTATATTGCAATCCATTACAACCCATACACCGAGCAAGGATCCTCAAGCTATCACAGCCTATACACGTTACACCTATAGTAGTCCATAGGATACTATATCCAGAATATATGTGTGTGAATAACCACAAGCCATTACATCCCTCTACACACATATATGGGGAAAACTAACTGTTGTACCTAATGGCACTAGTATCTACCAAGAGAAGAGAGAGGGATCAAAGGGGGTAGTCATCCATTCACCCTCCCATCGGAATGTTGGGGAAAACACCCCCCAAGGGCTTAGAATCCCCGAGGTGCCAGTTTCCCTTACTGACAGGGTGGAGTAGCATATAGAAACACAAAAAGTACAAAATATATTATAACTCACAACCACACTATGGGAATAACCTAATCTTAGACACAACTGTAGCTAACGTCTCCCAGACTCCGGGCCGCCACTTCTAAGACTATGTATCCTATAAGAACACAACCATTTAAAGGGATTTATTAGATTACTTCATTCCCTTTTTATCAATTCCACTATACGTTAATTAATTCTTCCAAAATTAATTAACCATGAGAAAAACCACATTTAATTCATCAACATCACACCCAAAGTCAAATGTTCCTTCAAAGTTACAACCTCTTCATTATGTTCCAGCATCTCCATCCCCATGGGTTGGCATCAATTATTCAAACATTCATTACAGAATTACTTTCCCATATTCCCAGGCATTCTAGAAAATCATCCTATGCTACAAAACACAAGGGGGTCAACACGGTGAGTAGATGTACTACCCGTCAAGTCTATTCCATCTATAGCAAGAGCATAGACCCATTCTCCCTGGAGAGGCTAAACACGGAAAGCACATGGCATACCCTGTGTGTCTTCGCCCCTTTCGAAAGAAGGGTAAGCAAGACCAGCTGGCTTGAGCAGTGGGGAAAAGAAAAGTAGATAAACAACCAAATAATCCACAAGCATGCAACAACCACATCCATCCCATTCCATCATCCCTGGTGTCCTCCCCGACACCCTAATTCATTAACTGATGCATCTCACCACACTAGGCGTCATCCACTGCCACAACCACAAGGCCTCCATGCCCCCACATATCACAACACCCTCCCAGGGTCACATCCCCGAACAAGCAGAAGGGAAACAAACATCACATAAATTTGGGCTCTTGTCCCTTTAACAAGGCATCTGGCTTTCAAACCACAAGTACTAACAGATTTCAGGTTTACCAACCAACTGAATTAAACACATCATCGACCTCAATTTGATTAACACCAAGTTGGAACAACATCCACAACAAAAAAACCGGATTCATTTACATGCCTCTTTATATTTAGACAATTAATTATCAATTAATTTTGTCTTTACATTCTTTATCAATTTCATCAAGAAAAACATGATAACAAGTAAGGAATAGATATCACACTATCTAGAAAATCAAGAGGCAAACCATTATCATGGTACAAAGCAACAACATGCGATCAAACCAATTCATTTAATCTGGTTCAAGTATTTAATTAGGTCAATTCCATTGTGATCCAAAGTCCAAATCATGATAACTCTACGATTTCACATAAACAATTAGAGAAGCCACAAATCCCCTTCCTCAACGGTTTTGACGGAAACCACAACGGTCGAAGAACAACCAAGAAGACCGGGCCGATTCACCAAGGATTCTACCTAGATCTCTCCTCCTAACACAACCAAGACCAAAGCTCATCATAATCTACATCCACACACTTATATCTACCCATAAGGGGCGTAGATCTAATATCTCGAGAGAAGAGGAGGAGTATATCTGAGTAGATCTAAGAAACCAACCAAGAATGATCACATACCTCAAGAAACCATCTTCAATTCGTGAAGAGAAGCCTCTGGATCGCCTCCAAAACAGTTGGTATAGGTTTTATAACCTTCAAGGGAGAGTAATCACGAGTTGTGGCTACTTAGGGGCTTAAACGAGGTGATTAAAGGCAAAACAAGTTAGATCCACAATTTTAGGATCTAACTTTAAGTGCCCACACGGTTTAACAAACCGTGCACTAACCTCCAAATCTTTTTTTTAATTTTCTGAAATCCACAGGGTTAGTGGTAACCGCACAATTCAAAATTCAAAATAGAAAAATTCCAAACATCAAAAAACAAGCATACATTAAACACCGTGACCAGATCAAAAAACCGAAGGCCACCCGAATCATCTGATTCTATCGAACAACATCTTCGTTTCCATTTCCCAACACAGTCATCATCACTTCGACAACATCAAAGACAAAATTGAAAATTCAAAAAACAAGAAAACATCATCATACTACTTGAAGAACCTCGGTCCTATTGCCTTCAAAATAGAACTCGAACAGTCTAGCCATCAGCATAACCTTCTAAGCGGACCAGAACCTTAACCAGAAGCATCCATCGGAACCAAATGAGACCATCACCTTGCACATATCAGAAACAAACAGAGATGACGTCCACGCCTGAGCCACTAGGAACCCACCACCACAATGCACCACACGCCCAAAACCTCCTGAGTACCATCACACCTGACCGATCTGGAAGGGGGTAGTGGTCCTGGAGGCCAGAGAGGGGAGAGTGGAGGGACTCCCACAGCAAGCCATCGAACAAGCACCATCGCGTCAAACCCAAAAGGATGCCCGGACTGAAAGAAGACGAGGGGATGGAACCCTAGGGAGAACAAAGAGGATGATAAAACAGGGGTCGAAGCCCTAAGAAAATAGAGACGCGGTGTTGATAAATCCACAACCGCTTATTTGATAAACCCAAAACCTTTCCATCATTCCAGATCCGACCTGGAAAGGAGCGGTGGAGCTCAAGGTCAGAGTGTAGAGGAGACGTCCTGGAAGAAAGCCGAAGCACCATAGAACAAAGGGAGTTGAGGGGGATGAATGAGAAGAGAACACGACGGTGAGAGAAAGAGGGAAAAGAGGGGAAGCATAGAGAAGAGGCAATCACTGTCAAAGGAACGACAATAGGGAAGGAAATGCGGGAGGGGAAGAGATCTGAAGCACTGTTAATGAAGCCGCAAGGAGATTCCGGAGCAAAACCCTAGAATACGTCGATCATAGCGTGAGAGAGAACCGGGCGAGTGAGGCGACATACCCCCGTGCACTAACCGTGCATTAGCTTCTGCCTCGTCAAACACTCCTCACATGGTTAGTCTGCACGGTTATACAAACCGTGCGCTAACCGTGCATTAGCCACTGCCTCCAAGACTAGCCTTGCACAGTTTGACCGCACGGTTTAGGCAAACCGTGCTCCAACCATGTGAAATATATTGCCCTTTATCTTTCCTTAAAAGTCCACCCAAATGCACCCCAAGACACCCTAACCTTCTAGAACACCTCTAACACCACATTTTCACAAAGGAATAGACCAGAGAGGTCCGAACCTTTACAGTTAAGGTCTAAAGACAAGGGAAATATATAGTTCCCTTTTGTGGATTAGTTGATTCTCTAGAAGTTGATTATAGCTCTCTTAATTTGAACAAGTCATCCTAAATACTCACCTTTTGGAGAAAATATGGGTCTATGTAAGAAATCTAGTAAGAGATGAAAGTCTACACAACAAGTAAGTATGTTTCCTTATGTTTTAGTTAAGATCATAAATAAATTCCTCATTGAAAAGTAACATAAATCAAAAATGTTGTCTGTTAACTTTTCCTACTGGGGAATCAAATACCGTTTAACCCATCACAAGTTTGTGATTTTCTGGTTCTTAAATTTCTCCTAGACATATTTTCCCATCACACTCCATCAGAACTTGATAGTTTTTCCCCCTCCATATCCATGTTTTCATGGAATCCTAGTATCAGTTATCTCATGTGACCTTTTTTATTTTATTTATTTATTTTAAAGTGATAGTTTAATTTACTCCTTTTCCAATGTGGGGATTTCAATGATGCTTTCGAGCACAGTTTTAAAATTGTGAGGACGCAATTCCCAAAAGGGGGGAAGGATGTAACATCCCGGGTAAATAAAGAATATGACATTCTCATATTTATCAATATTTGTGAATAAAATGTTAATATTCTTTTAAAGGGAATGCTATGCTCGATGGCATATCCAATACGCAACAACGAGTTTCTTTGAAATCTTACGTTGCACACTAATAATAAAATAATATTATTTTAAATGGTAGTTAAGCCTAGCCGTTGTAATGGCGGGAATGAACAAAACTAACTAAAAAATGATTATATATGTTTGTAAAATATTTTTACTTTTATCCGATAAATGTTAGAGGCTTAAAATGTGAATGAATCCAATTTTAAGTGTAAATATTCTAATATTCTTTAAAAGGTCGATTAACCGCCTTTTGATGGAGAACCATTTTAAATCCACTTTTTGACAATTTTATATGTTATATTTGACAAAATAATATCCTTATTTAGAATCAGGACATCAAAATTTACTTTCTGTATGTTTTTGGTATTTTTCCGATAAAGTTCATTTTTAATGAATAGTGAATGATGTTGTATTTTAATTCAAAACCTCCTTTTAATCTAACTTATTTATATGGTTAGATTATATTTCTAAATGGTTTTAAAGTGAAATTAGAATATATTTTTACCATTTAATCCAATGGTGGACATTATAATTAATTTCACTTTGAAATTGGACATAAACAAGTGTCAATCTTTTGATAGATATTGTTTCATAAAAACACGCTATTTGTTTTGACAGCGGGAATAAATTATAAAATTAATTAATGCAACTTATGTTTTTTGAATTTGGTAAAATTGAAATCATTTTTTAATTTGGAATATCAAATTTACATTGGATAAATTTTTGGTATTTTTCTGACAAATGTTCAATTTTAATGAATAGTGAAAAATACTGCATTTTACTTCAAAACTGCTTTTTCGTCTAATTTAATTATATAGTTATATTGTCCTTTTAATTGTTTTTAAAGTGTAATTTAATTATATTTTTATCATTTAATAAAATTTTGTTTATTGTATGTAATTTCACCTTTAAATTGGATATAAAAACAAATCAATCTTTTGATAGATTTTACTTCTTAAAAACTCGTCTTTGGCTTTGGAGAACGGGAATTATTTTAAAAATAATTACTGAAATTTATGTGTTTGGAATTTGATAAAATTAATTCCATATTTTTAATAAAAATTTCCAAATTATGTAATTAAGAATATTTTGTTTTTGGACCTTATGAATAGTAATGACGGTAATTATCTTTACTTATCGTGTTTAATTAGTAATCTGGTAGTTAAGGGTAATAAAATAATATCATAAAAATATAAAATGACCCCAACATGTGTCCTAATGCTATTTATGGTGTCATGGGAGACCATGGGATGCCTTTTGCCAACTTTGGGGACCCATGGAATCACTTTTGGGTGATAGTGACATTTTATCATTTTATTTTTAAAGAAAGGAAAATATAACAAAAGTATGTAACACCTAAGTAAAACAATTTTAATTTTGTCTACATAAATGATCTCTTATACTATAAATATTAATTTTAAATCTAAAAATATTTCCTACAACATGGAATTTTTTTTATAATTTTTGGACATTAAATAAATAAATTTATTTATGACACCATGATGATGTAGTGATTACCTCATTAATGAATGATTTAAATAAAATGAAAAGATAAGGTAACATCTAAGACTTACACTTGCCTAAAACCTATTGTATGGGTGGATTTAGAACCCTTATCACCTTATCCTTGAAATATATCATTTTTGGTACCTTTAAAATTATAAACTCATTTTATAATAAAGTAACTTTCCAAGACTTTCCAAAAGTGACCATCCTCCCTCTTATAAAAGGCCCCCACCTCTACCCCCTTACCCACACCTCTCAAGCCCTTGGATCGTCCAAAATCTACTCATATTGTCTCCCCACATCACTATCTTACTCCTAGAAGCCTAACATTGGGCAGAAGTCTTCCCAAGGAATCCTTTGGCTAAAATCAAAAAGAGTTACCCGATTTAAAGGTAATGCCTTCTCTTATGTTCTTTTGTTTTATTTTTCTTCTCCAACCCGTTAAACTCTTTTTATTAATTTATTTTGTAACAAAACCAGTGTATTAAATATACTAGGATGTTTTTACGAGAAGTATTATAGCTACACTTACACAAACCTCCATCTAATGGTTAAATAACATATTGTGTCTGTGGGTGGTGAATTACTGCCTCATGAAACGATGATTGTTCAAACTTCTTTTAACACCTCTCATGATGGCCATTATGATGTCACTATATTTATATATGATATATATTATATTTATGTCCTCTCTATTCTTCTGTATTTTATATTTAAAACATACCTTTATGCTTTGCATGTTGTGCAAATGCAATAATTTCATATGAGGAAGTGTGGACTACCGCCCCCTCAAGTGATGTGACTCGTTCATGAAATACATGGAATGTATAAAGAATGAAATTAATGAACTTATGTGACCTATATAACATATATATTATAATTTAATTATAATATATATCTCTCTCATTTATTTTTTAATTCCATTAATATGACAAAGAAATGAAAGTAGTGTTCATGCGTACGTACGGCCTACCGTCTCCATGAACGGTGCATTTCATTTCTTTTTAGCTTCAAATGTTATGGAATAGTATAAGATGAATATTTACTGGATATAAATTATATTAAAATCATTAATACTCTTCTTGAGATGATGTACTTATAACTACATGGACAATTCTTTTCAAACAAGTTCATTTTTGACTCATGTAACAAACATCAACAAAAACATCTGATATGAACTCACATAATTAACTAATTATTATAACATTATAATATGAATTGAATAATAAACTTTAAAGGATGTCCTTAAGCAATTATAAATTGAACAAAGTTTATTATTTAGGAATATAAGGAAAACAAACAAGAAAAGTCAGACTTGAGGTAAGGGATCCTACCTCTCTCTTTCTTTTTAAGTACTCTCTTTTATGTCATTTCCTTTAAGCTCCTTTTTCTTATGTTGGGGGATGTTATTTTATATTACTCTTACTTTAAATTTTATGTTATTATGATGAGATACCCTATTTTATCAAATCAATCCTTTTTTTAAGTTTTAATTGGCACTGTTAGGCTGCCGAGTTTTCGTAAGAGAATTTTTCATCTAACTTTTATTCCCGTGAGATTCATGCTACATTTACCACTATTTCCTTTTTTGTGGTGTGTGTAATTCCCATGATTGTATTATTTGTTTAATATACTTTAATTTATGGGTATTTACATCTTCATTGTATGACCCTTCTTTCATGGGGTGTACGTTTTGAAAGTTACCCAAAACGGTAAGGGAACATTCCACCCTCCTCTTTTTAAAAGACTTATTTTTGTTAGGTCTTTTAATTTTCATCTTATTATGTTGGTATATGTTCTTATATATCCTTATTGTTGTAAATTGTATGTCCAATTGATGAGATACCCTTTTTATCTCTCATCATCTCATTTTCTGAATTTTAAAGTGACGTTGTTAGGCTGTCGAATTTCTGTAAGGGAACTTCTTAACCCAATTTCAATTCTTTGGGTTAAACCTCTACTTCTTGATTATGTCATTCTATGAATATGTGTGGATGAAATATGATTGTTTTACACATAATATCCACTTATATTGGGTGTATTTATGTTTTTCACACATATTTATGTAATTGATTTATCCTTAATCTATGGATTTCGTCTTTGTATGGGACTTCATATCAATCTCCTTTCATTGAGGCATATTTGGTTTTATACAAAAATTTATTTTATATGGTGTATAAACCCCTTTTACTTTTACTTTTATTCAAAAGGAATCTTTTTATATGAAGTGTTTTACTAAACTATAAAAGGGAATGTTTTTGTCTAACATATGTGGTGACAACGAATTCTCTGCCGATGTGACCATTATTTGAGTTTCGACTTCCTCTACAAGCCATAAATTTTTTAATGAAAAATAAATACCGTGTTTTACTTTTCTTTTATTTTGGTATTGAAAATGGTTTTGATAATGTTTTGATTATATCAATGTGTTTTTGATATCTTGTGATTGAAATGTGGAAATGTTATGTTTTATTTATGCATGTTTTATGTGAGATGATTATGTTATGGTTCTTGGGAATTGTTTATGAAGATGGGTGGTTCCATGATAAACTTAGGGCGGGTGATCTCGTGATAGATCTCCAATGCATTGGGTAATGAGAAGGAGTTAAAAGCTAAGGTTTCTCCAAAGAGATTTAGGGAATATACTGTGATGGGTATTCCAAATGTAACCATGAGGGTTACTCCCTACGTAAGAATGTTATGAATGCCTCAAGTTACCTTTATGCCTTATGATTACTATGAGTTATACATTAATATTGTGATTTCATAAGTTATTTTATTATTGAAAGTTATGGTTTCATTGATTTTTATTTATCGGTAGGTTAATGTTTCCTTTCATTATGTTATAACACTTACTGAGATTTTTATTCTCATCCCAAGTTTTTGAAATGTTTTTCACAGGTTATAAGGAAGGGTAAGAGAAAGGAAGTATTCAAGAAGATTTATATCAAGAAAATAACTCTTGTTTTATTTAAGGATTTTTTTTATTATTGTAAAATATCAGTTATTGTAGTAGTTTCTACTTTGTAATCTTTTGAGATGTAATAGTTATATCCTAATTCTCTAAAACTCTAAACTTGAAAATATCCTCAATGTGAATTATTCATTTAATTCAAGATTAAGTAATGTTTTAAGGTCAGATCCTTATACTCATGGCCTGGAGTTAGTGGGGATGGAATGAGTCCATGGTGTGACCACCCTAGTTATTCTATAATGGTGCATGGCAGTGGGAAGGGGCCTATATCTATAGAAATCCACTCCATGAACCAAAGTGTCCAAGCCATAACACGACTTGGGGAGGAGGTATCAAAAAAAATTTATTATTAGCCTCATCAATAATTATTACCTGATGTTTTCTTGAAGTGTAAAATAGGTAAATTCACTTTGAAACCATTTTTCTCCCCTCACTCCTTATTCCTCTACCCTTACACACCTTGAAGTATTTTTAGAGCTTTTTCTTATCGTCTTTAAGATCTTTCCTTTGTTTCCCCGTTTCCCTTGTAAAACCCAAATTTTGGGGGTCAGGGGATTATTTTAGGCTTCAAGTGAATTGGGATTGAATTAAAGGGGATTTCTTAGTGAGTACACTCAATTAAGATTGATGTTAGAAAAACTTATCATGTTACTAGTTTGATATGAAATTTTATGGCTTGAATTAAATACAAGTTTATGTGTAGCCTTGTGGAGTTCTAATTTTGGTATAAAAGCAGTCGAGTAAGACTTTATGGATATAGTGGACCCCTTATGAGGGGGGATATGGGAAAATTTATTGGAAAGGGTGGAGTCCTACCTCATTCCTTGGGTATAGGTAGAGTTTTCTGCTTGATTGAATTGGTCCTAGAGTGAGTTTTTGAGTTTATTTGAGGATAAGGTGGCCTAATAGTGTGATACATGGGTACCTATTATGAGTCCCCTCATGTGTGGTGGTGGTGAGGGGGAGAACATGGATACATGGTCATCCTTTGGAGGTTGTATTGGGAGCATTCTGTAGGAAAGTGTGGTTTATTTTTTATCATTCTGTTTCATGTTATATGACATGTTCAAATAGGATTTTTTTGGCATCCCCTTAGGGATAAGGATTAACAGGGAACTATATGTTATAAATATCCTAAGTAATAGGGTATGACTAGGAAATTATATGCCTGAAGTCCAAGTAATATTATTTATAATAATAGTTACCATAAAATTATGTTGTATTTTGTCCCTAGAACAAAATAACTTTTTATTTTTTATTACCATAATATTAAAATACATAAATAGTCATAAATATCTTATCAAACGTTGAGTGTTATTCTATGTAACATTAATGTGATAATTTCCATAGAGTATAATTCAAATTAAAATATTGTATAATTTCCCTTCTATAATGGTAACTTGGAAATGCAATGATAATATTATTAAATATATTTCATATGGTTTATATGACATTTATCTAACAAGACACATATTATTATTAGATTTTCATGTGTTAGATTCTCATAAGTATATGATAATTATACTCATGATGTTCTATACTTACTAATATTCAAGAGAGGTGGTTATTAAGACAGAACCACTAATATTAATTTTACATGATATATGTTTCATTGAATATTCAAATCTATGGACATGTTTATTGGACCATTGAATTGAGTTTATTATTATTTTGGAACACATATTTTGATGTATTTCCAAAAAACCATGATGATACATAATCAGGGTGAAGTAAGATACATTGGGTATTTCATAAGTGATGTGAAATTAATTTAATATGTCAAAAAATGATTTTTTTTATTCCAATTTAATAGAATTAGATATCTCATGACCTTTGATTAGAAATGAACTATTTTATGAAATTCATGCCCATGGTAGTTCATCAATGATTTCATCTCTAGAAATCAAAGAAAAATAATCAATATTATAGGTTGATGACTTGAATATGTGACCTTATTAATGAAATATAAAGACGAAGGGATTATATTACACGATAAGAATTCATAAAAGGTTCTATTAATGTGAAATTAACTTCTTTATCGATGGTTGATTTCATGAAATGCTGGATGCCAATCTTGGGATTTAGGAAAGTCAACCAAATGTCACTGAGAAAGAGGCCTAGATGGTCCCACACAAATTGTATCCAAAATCCTAGTTAAATTATATTTGAATTTAATATTAATAATAAATAATATTCCCTACTTGTGGTTTAAAAAATATTCTAGTTAAGTTGATCAAATAAATTCAATCACAATTTATTTGATTTTATAATATATGTGAGTAAAATATTAAATAAATATTATTTACAATTTAGTGAATATATAATATTTATTTATTTATTATTTATTATTCATGAGGTAACAAATATTTATTTATTTAAATAAATAAATATTTATTCACAAATTAGGTGACTATAATATTTATTTATTTATTTATTTAATAATTAAGGTAATTATATTTATTTAGAATCAATATTTTTTATTCAAGGTTTGATAAATGTCAATGGGGATTAAAGGGATGTGATAAGGGACTGATGGAAATGATATTTATATACTTGTGACTTAGGTCATTTCATATAATATAATAGTAATTTTATTATAATAATAATTATTTGACATAGGGTATACTTAAAATAAAAAAAATTAATTAAAGGGACATTGTGCATTTATTAATTTTTTAACCCTATGTATATAACCTGACTTATAAAATTTATTAGGATATAATAATCATAGTTCCCAATGATATTATCACATGAAAATTTTCACAAAATTGACATAATATCTAAGAATTCCCTTGTGAATGGAATAAAATCCCACACCTCCCTTCTAAGACTAAGAGAACAAGACAAATAATTTTTCAGCTCAATAAAAATATTACTGTTATCACTAACAAATAATGAAAGGAATTTGGTACCTCCACACAATAACCTTCAATCTTAATGTTTATGTTCCAAGATTCATTGGAGAACTAGTAGATACCACTAGAAGAATTATACTTTGCATTTTTCTACTAAAATGATGAATAAATGATTCATGAGTAGAAATAAAATTGATCATCAACAAAGAAATAATTATCAAGATAATGTAATTAATGATTTAAATTAGTTATAAATTATATAGAAAAATTTACGCTCAATAAAGATTTTAGGGTTTCTTCGTCAAATTATAAGGATTTTATTAAAATAAATTGGTGAAAAATATTTTTAAGCATGGGAATAACTACATTTTCCATAACCTAGAATATTCAAGTGGTATTAATGTTGTCACGTATTGATTTTTTTTTTGACAAAATTTAGTTTTGTTAAAAATATTTCATTTCCATTTATCCGTTATTTAATCCAAAAGTTGGGATGACATGATTGTTCAGTTTAATATAACCAATAATAGATAAAGAACGTTTGAAGATCATATTTTTAGGTGTTGAGGATTATATATAAAGGATTTGGATACACTGTGTGTAATCTAAAATAGCACAATATTTACCCATGGTTAACCACACAAAGATGAGTTGAATCAATCATGGAATGTCTTATGGTAAATAAGAATATTGTATTATTACACACCATTTATTAACCACCAATTAGAACATGACTGGAAAAATATTATATGACCTATAGATAGTGTACACTTTGTTTAATCCTATGTGTTTTGGAAACTCTGTGGTCAAATTATGTGGTGTGTATTTAATATAGACATCATGTATTAACATTTCTTTGAGCAATATGGGTTGTATATGATTACACAGCATGTAGCTATTGTACATGTCATATAACCCAAACATACTCATGTAAGGTACATGTTGAGACAAGTTTGTCTTTTGAGTCAAACACTCAGATGGAAAAAATAATTAAAGAAAAACCAAACCACATGTCTTATATCTAGTGTGCATGCTATGAAATGGGGTTTTCATATAGAGTACACATCGAGTGATTTTTAGTGGTTTATAAAAAATTACATGCTTCAATTTTTATTTTATGAGTTATTTTAAACAACACATGTTGTGTATAGTCATCATACACATCATGTACTTCACAATCATCGTTGATATTATTTGCTAAGTATATTCACAACATGTCTTATGTTTATATATGTTGTGAAAACTTATGGAGGGACTCATGGAACAACATGTTGCATGGGAATATATGCCATATAACTGAATAGTACACAATAAAGACCATACATATCATAAGTCGTATAACCATGAGAATGAATGTATAGTATTTTAAAATATAAAGGTGCATGCCATGTTTCCTCTAGTTAAATTTGGTATATTAAATTCTATACTAAATTTAATCAGACCATGAGGGTACATGTTGTATACACAGTTAGTATACACCATTTTATAATTAATTTTAAAATATAATTAATTTATTTTTTATTAAAAATAAACAAGGGATGTTTGAATTTTTAATTGAGAGAACAAACTAACTAATTAATAAGATGATTAATTTATTAATTAAAGATATTTAACATAATAGAGAATGAACTAAAATGAATTCTAACATGTAGTTTTTTTATGTTGTGGATGATCATGATCTTGATCGACCTATGTATGTTTTGGGTTTCTATTTAATTAAATTGTTTATTTATTGGGTTTTGTGATAAATTTATTAATAAATTAAATATGATGATCTATGTATCATCACTTCCTCTTAATTATGTATTATCCTACATGTCCATGGTTTATTTATATAACCTTAAAGCCCTATTTACCATCACCAGAAAGTGAGTAGGAATATGTAAAAGAAAGATCTCTCAGTGAAAGGAAATAGTTCAAGGATTATATGAGGTGAAACCAATCAAGAAGATACATAGGTTAAATGTAGAATTTTTCAACTCAATCTAGGACCAACTCAAGTAGTTATTCCCCTAGAGTCAACGTTTGATTTACTATTTGCTTGATAAACCAACTAGTAGTTCAAAGCATGTTATCTTATCATGTGTTTATTTTATTTTGTCTTTTTCATGTTTATTTATTTATTTGTGTGATTATATGTTTATTTGATATTTAATCATGATATTATTAAGTAAATGAAATTAAAAAAAATGTTATATAAAATAAAATAAATGGAATATGTGTAAATTATTTTATCAGACATGGTTAATTTATTATGTAAAATCCACATAATATTAACAAGCATGTAAAGGATAAAATATAGAATATTTATGAATAAATATAAAAACAACCCTCAAGTAAATATTAATTCGGATAAATCCATCCATATTCTATGTTAAGATACACCCATAATTAAACAATTAGTCTAGCCAAATATGGGGAAACTTTTTAATTATTAGAGAGTCTTAACAAAGATAATTTGATTACTTAACCAAATTAGTATTAAGTGTAATGGGAAAATTATTTTTGATATAATTTTTAATAATCTTTTAAGTATATATGAGTATTGTAATTCATGATTGGGTATTCCTTACAACTGATTAAGGAATTGTGAGTTAATTCAGTCAGAATGATCACATGACAAAATAATTTTCAATAATTTGTCAACACAGAGTCTAGATTATTTGAAGAGTAATATAGATCATTTACACTATATATCTATGAAAAGGGATATTCTAAAAATAATAGTAAGTTAAATTTTTATTTGTTAAAATATTAGGAGATTAATAAAATCAATTTATTATAACACACTCAGTAATCTAGATAAAGTACTGAAATATTATTTTATATATTATCAAAAATTGAAATAAAAATCATGGGAACACTATGATAATTCTTGGAAAAAGATCATGTGCTCACCAATACAAATTTTCATGTGTTGTACAGTTGATTATTCATTTCACTACTAGGGAAAAAATTTATTATATATCGTCATCCCTATTCATGATCATCCACCTCACCGAGAGAGTGATGTTTAAAAGGAAGCTTATAAGAGACACATAGAGGACTTTGAAAATGTTTTTTTAATTATATTATATGATTTTTATAGAGGTACAAAGATGTAATATAAATATTAGTATTCAAACACCATGATATATCATCTCCTAGGACATGAAAATTAAAGGATATACTAAAGATAAATGAGATTTAAACAATATTATACCAATGTAAATAGAAAAACAGGTTCCTATCTAGTGATATTTTCTTCATGATTATAAAGTAAATTAATAATTTAGTGACATTGGAATTACATTTGAATAAAAAATTATCTATTACTCTCATTTTATCAACTCTTCCTATTAGATTCTTCATATTCTTCATGAATTCAATGATGAATAGTTTAGAAAAGCTACTCAAGAATCTTTTTACCATACTTATCTAGGAATATAAGGATTTGTTAGACCATGGTTACTCACTAATTAGGATTAATTATGTAAAATACATGGTTTAAAATACCATAAATTGTTCAAATTTTATGGATCCATTAGAACATCCTTTAAAGAGAAAAACAAAATCAGAGGAAAAGTAGTGATTGTGAGGTTATTTTATTCACATGTGGGAATAAAGGTCACTAGAAGAATAAATGAAAGTAATTAATGAATAAGTAAGTATAATGTCTTATTTTAGGTATATTAATCACTAAATGTCATATTTCTATTTTACTTTTTGGGTATTAAATACAATATTTTTATTTGAATAAAATAACAAAGGAAGTCCAAAAACATTATGTGATATAAATTGAATTCTATAAGTAGTTGAAATAAAGGTGATTCATAATTTAGGAAAGATATTCACATGATTTCATATTTCCAATTGGATTGATTATAGTAAAACCCTTCTTTTATTGAGTATTTTAAAAAAATATCAATGTCCATTTAAGCACACACAAATATTATTTCAAATTTTAAATAAATGTTCTTTTAGTATTTCATACATTAATAATAGTTTAGTATTAGTTAAATCATAAATATTCAATATTATAAAAGAATGATGAATATAAATTACAATATTTATACCCAGTGGTGTAAAATAGTTTTTTTAATAAAAGCTTAAATTAGTTTCTAAGGATATAACCATAAGGGTTCTTAGAATATTTAAAGTTATAACTCTTATGTATTTTACTAGATTGACCATATCGTAGGGTTATATAAAAATTAATTTATAAAATCTATAGATATAACACAATGGTTAACCTCAAGGTATTATCAATGAGAAGGTGTGTTCATCTTAATAATCCTTCAAAACTCATTTTTTATTTTCATTTATTTTAAAGGCGGTAAAGAAAACATGAAAATGATGATGAGAAAATTATAAAGAGAGTATGAAAATACTTGAAAGTGGAAGTAAGAAAGAGGAAAAAAATATTTGTGATAAACTAAACCTATTCTATTTCGATCAAATATTCTAATACATATCATAGATATGTTAAATATTTTAAATCAAAAACACTAAAACTAATTGAGATAAGGATTGGTGTATCAACTCTAGAACCGATTTTTCCCACACAAATGAGCACTCGTATAGGAAATGTCTCCTTGTGAATGATTTATTCTCCTATTATGCAATAATAATCACTCAAAAAATTCATTTTTGAAAGGATATATCACAAAATAAAAGGATACTAATGAGGTCATCCAATTACATAATCATATTTAAGACACTTTTCCAAGATGAAAAAATAAAGAATAGGAAAAATTTAACGAAAGTGGAGTTGAAAATAGATCTTGTCATTGAATGAGTCATGAAATCTCCTATATTCACCATCATTGGTGGCTAATAACAATAGAGAGGGTGATGACCATCTTGGTAATTTAATCACTAAGAAGCTTCAATATTCACTTCCTATAACCTATTAGTGGATTATTCCTCTATCTCTAGAGGTTGAATAACACATGGAGGAAGAGAACAAAACACTTTTTTTCACAATCATAATTATAGAAAGAACTCAGAAATAGTGAGAGATTATCACTCATCCCAATTAGGAATATAATTTTTATAGATGAATAAGTAAAACATTTAAAAACTATTCTAATAGGAATCATCATCTATATAGAATGAACCCATGTTAATCTTCATCTTCATCTACTGCATCTATGGGGATTCTAGAAAAACTCTTCCTAAAGATTCTCAATGGATAAGAATAAATATCCCTTTTTGATTACTTCACAGTCAATAGCCTAACATTTCATAGTTAAGTAATCCACATGGAATCCCACATTGGTCATCATCTTCATCAGGTGATGAGAAAATCCTTCCATAGAATGTTCTCCTGCATATGATCTTGGAGTAAAATCTAAGTATAGAGCACTTAGACAGATTTCTCAACATCATTAAATCTTGAGAGCCTCACTTTATTCCTCCTAATGGAATATTCCCTAATCTATCAAGAGTTATCAAGTTCTTATTTAATCTCAAAATTGATCCCTCTTTTATTAATTATGAATTGATTAATTATGTTCTGATGTGAAATTTTTTAATTTATAGTAGAAGAACTCTAAATTTCACAATGAAATTTTAACCTACAAAGTATCTTTTTACTCTATAAAGTTTCCAAATAGCATAGAATAAACCCTATGAAGTTATTATACGTATTATTTTCCCAAAGGGTGGGAACCCTATAAGACTACTAAGAAACCCTAAAAAGTATTTTTTTAACATTATGAAGTTTTTTCCATCCTTGTGAGGTATTAAATAAACATTATGGACTCCTTCTATAGTATATTTCAAAAACTAATGAACCTTATAAACTAGAAATTTTAACCCTAAAAAATCACTGAGAAATCCAATGTGGTTTCATGGGAACCATAAGAACAATCTTGTGCACTTCAAATTTTATGCTAATTCTATAAGAAATATAATTTAGAGATTGGAAATCTGCCTTATGAAATATTAAGGACTTAGATAAATATCATCCAGCTGTCAAAAAATGAACCTTATGAAAATGAACCATCTATAGAAAAAATAAAAATATTTTAGGAAATTTAAATATTCAAAAAATAATAATTAAGCTTCAATAAATTCCAAATATCAATAAAAGAAATAAAATTTATTTCAATAATGAATATTAAAAATATAAACATGGAACTTTGAAAATATTAATTAAAAAATTTAATTCCATTAAAACTTTTCTCAAAATAATATTTCAATTAAAAGTTAATAAAAATTATATAAAATATTTTAACCAAAAAATATAAGAAAATAATTCTAAGAATATTTTTTTTTATTAAGGACAAAAAAATAATTTAATAAAAAACTTAAATAAGAATATTTTCAACACCAAAATAATAAAAGATCAAAATATTTTCAATTAAGACACTTTTATCCTAAAAATATTAGATTTTCCTAAAATAGATATATCAAACATCTATTAAAAAATATAAATACAATTCATCTACACTTAACCAATTTATTTTCCTCAAGTAATTAGTTGAACATATTTAGTTAAATATAATTTTTCTTAAAAATAAAATAATTATAATACCAACTATGAGGTGTTTTTTAAAAAAATCCCCTATGAACATTATCAATTAAGTATGAATGATTACACTCTAAAAAATAAAAAATTCAGAAAAAAAAATATGGATTCCAATTTTATAAAGATTATTTAATTTCAAAACTTTTAAAGGATTTAAATGAACATAAATATTCATTTTATTATTTCTAAAAACATCTCATTTTCTCCTTGGTGAAAAAACATTTATAATTTATCACACATAATAATTAGACATAAATAAATGGATGATTGAATTTAATAATTAACCAAATTACATAATTAACTCATACAAATATTTTAATATAGAAATAAAATGATCATTTGGATTATAAGTTAATTTTAGTTCATTTGAATGAAAATATAATTAGTTAAATTCAAATCAATAAATTCAAGTTCAATAAAAATCTGTAAAAATTACTCCCAAAATTTCCCCAAAAACAAGATTTTCTATGATTGAAATAAAACTTTAAGACTAAAATAGTAAAATTTAAAAATATATAAGTTTATTTTGATGTGAACACCATAAAATATAGTTTAGAACATAAGTGAGATCCTTCCCCACACTTTAAATTCAACATTGTCTCCAATGTTGAACTCTAAAGTGGGAGAATAATATAAAACATTTTAATTTCAAATGGGATTTTCAATTTCAAAATTTCGAAGTCATATTCAAAAGTCTTAATAAATGTAAAAAAATATTTTTTAGTCCACATTTTTCTAGTAGGATTTTTCTTAAACATTTTTAGAACATGTGTATGATTTTCAAATATCTCATGCTAAAACTTTGAGTAATCAAAATTTTCAGAAAAAATAATTCAATATCACAATTTTATCATAAAAATATAAAATATGGTAACAAAAACTAGAATAAACTCAAAAAATGTTTTTATCATGTATCATCACTTTTAAAATAAATTTTCAACCATTAGATTCATAAAAATAGCATCAGTATTTTTCAGAATTTAAATGAGTAGAAACAACTATGAAATTAAAGAGAAACTCACATGATAGTGAATCTTTGTCCTTTAAAGTTCAGATAATGAGACTTCCCTATTTTCCAAATAAAAAGAGTACCTAGTTTCCAAATTTCATCTCTTACAAGATAAAAAATTAACATAATATTTTTAAAATTTTACGCTCATAAAAAAATGAAATCAGAGTTTGATTTTAAGGGAATTTGATTTAAGTTTTCTCCAACTTTTAACTTCTCTTATACTGAAAAACAATTGAATTATTCTCCAAATGTTCTAAAATTATTATATTCATGGTGTAATGCACTACATATTGAACTTATTTATAAGAACTAGGGAGGAATAATCAATGAGGTACCAAGCTATTCTAAATTCATCAAAAAAATAAATTAGAGTGCGTATGAATTTTCTTTATGGATAGAACATATGATTTTTTTCATGAAATATCATAAATGTATCATGTTTATCATTTTTATCAATAAATTTTTTTTATCAATAACAATTTATGAAATTATTAAATAACTAAAGAGGATTTTAGTGTTTCAGAATATTAAATCAATTATGATTCATTATATTTTTCAACAATAAATAAAAAATCCAGCATAACACCTAACCTTTTCAATAAAAAGTGCTAATTTATTATGAAAAATAGTAGATATTAAAGTAAATCACATGATCTTAGTTGAAAATATCAATAATATCCAATTAAAATAAAAAACAATCATACATGTTATAGATTTCAATATGAGATTAGATTCTAACAATAAAGTAATCAAGTAGGTAAATAATGTACCACCCCCCCCCCACACCTATTTTGTAGTGTGTAATAATAATTAAGGATCCTAAAAGGTTTATATTGGAATGTTTCAATCTAATATTTCCTTTTTTTAATGGATGGTAGTTGATAAATTTTCTTGTTTCTATTGAATACACTATATTTTGATTTTCCTTGACTCTTCAATGGTGTTTCGGGCTTATACCCTTCATTTCCTATAAATTAATACAAGAAAATAATCATTGTACTAAGATTTTTTGAATGGATAAATGAAAAAAATGAAAAAACAAGAAATTCTGGGGGTACCCCCACCCCCAAGGGGTTCTGTATCTTTATTTAATATGTCCATAACTAGAAAACTCTTGCTTCATCCCGAATCTGATGGTGGATGTGGTTTCATTCATATAAACCACCAAAAGGACTTAATTTCATTATGTTTCCTTGAATGTTGGTTCTTAAGAATAAAAAAATGAGTTTTTCTAGTTCAAGGTACTCTTTTAAAATTTATAAGTATATATCCACATCTTATTCTTATTATATTTCTTATTTATGGTATAAGGTATGTGAGAGAAAATGTTGAGTAACTTCAACCTCATGAAAACTATCTAATCTAGACTTCAAAATAATATCATCTTAAACCATTAAAAAGTTAGGTTTTGTATCGCTAATAAAATGAAAATGAAATGGAGAATATAAACCACCGGGTTTGGTTGCTTCATCTTTAACAATTTCCACCTCATTTGTGGATTCAGCTTTATCTTCTTTAACGGTCTCAAATTCACTTTTTTATTTAAGATTAGGAGTACTAGAAGTACCAAAACTAATGTAATAATTTATTCCTACAAACTCTACAAGAACCAAAAAAATAGATAATTTTATAAAACCTAAAAATGGAGAAGAAAGATCAAGATCATCCCCAATAAATTCATAATTTAAAAGAAAAACAGCTGCTTATAAAATGTAATAATCTCCCTAGTAGAATTAATCTATTTTTTTCTTGATAAACCAGTAATCATGGGATTAATTACTAGGAAAGAGATAGTTATTCAACCTCCTCTATAATTTCCTCAAATAAAAATACCTCAGGTGAGGTGTATTACATGGAAAATGATAGGTAATCTTCAACTAGCACAACCTATTCAAGTATGGATAGGTCATTGTAAAGGTAAGTACCAAATTAAATATTTACAATAAGAAATAAGAATTTATTTATATTTTTAATAATATCCATATTCTTCAATCTTATCATAATCTCCCTCTTTCCAAACGTAAAAATATTTCTCAAAATATTATTCTTACAATTATATCATGAAATCAGTGTGCATTTCAAGTTTGAAAATAGGCAACTCAAACTCTTCTTTGGATTTTTCTCCTAACTATTCTTTATTATATTTTTGAAATGTTTCCCTTATCCACTAATCCTCGTGAATTAAATTGGATGGTGATGAAATTATTTTCACCAACTGTTTATATGGAAATAATTCTTCTTTAGTGTGTACTTTATTTCATTATCCTTCGAACCAATCATGAAAATCTGTCATGACTTCACAAAGTTCTTACTCTAATGTGTAATCTAATAGTGAAATAGATCAAAAACTATGTGATTCCATAAATATTATAACAATTAGTTAAATAAAAATGAATAATGTTTAAAATGTAATTTCCACCTCTACAATAGCACCAATTTTGAGATGATATTGTCAAAGGGTTGTTCAAAAATTCATTTTAAACCTCCCTAGATATATCATAGTGGATAAAATTGAGGTAATCATGAAGAGGTAATTTTTTTATCTCAATGGTCCTTCAAAATTATTTTTATGATTTTTTTTAGTTTGAAAAATTAAAGAATATAAAAAATATATGTAATGATAAAAGTTTAATGAAATAATGAAAATCCAAGAAAATAAAATAAATGAAGAGGAAAAGAATGTTAATGACAAACTAAACCAATCCTTGGTAGATCCAGTTTTCTATTTCCTATCATATATCTACTAAATGTTTTAAATCACCAATAGTCATCCTTACTCAATAAATTATTGATGTCTCAAATCAGACACTTATCTTACCCAAAATGATGAATAATATTACAAGGAATTTCTCCTTATTCATGGTTTATTCTTCCATATACAACAAGACACAATCAACAAATTCATTTTAGCAAGGATTTATCAAAAACTAAAATGATCCTACTAAGTTCATCTGATTACATAAAACAATTTAATATACTATGGTGAGTGAAACAAATAAATAAGAAGAAAAATATTAATGGAAGAATATTATAAAAATCATCATTTGACTGAATGTGTAATATCATACCCCCAATTCACCATCACTATATTATAACAGTGAAGAATATAGTAATGACTATTGTAAAACCCTATCCATTTTAAATATTGTGAATTTAAGAAGAAATATGGATTTTTTATTTTGGTGAGGGGTTCATTTTACTCATATAAAGATACTAAGAGATTAAAAATTTTAATGAGATGTTTTTTTATGTGTAACAAGGATTGGGAGGTATTTTTAATGCATAAGTGGACTTCATAGGATGTTTGGGTGGACCTATATCCATTTTAGCTATAATTTATCTACCATAGGGACCACCACGGTGTATATATTTCCATGGTAGTGGGTTTCATGGCTTGGCAGGTGTGGTGACCAGTTATTTTGAAGTGTATAGTGTCTGAGAAATCACATGGAACCTTATAATTTTACCTTTCTAAAATGGGTAGGAAAATACAGATATTTTTTTGTCTATGTATGGTAGAAAATAGAAAGGGAAGACCCTGTATGTCATGTATCTCATAATAGAGGGGTGAAGGGGGCTTGAGATGAATCATCTAACATAAAGGGCGTGATTACTATGAGTTTTGGATTGGTGTGGTACCTGGGAAAACCCACCACACCATTAAACTCAAGTATTGGATGTTTTGATGTCTATTTTTTCTGATAGGTGTCCCCTATGGGAAATAGTGGTGGCCGAAATGATGATGATGGATGTTTCAATAATCATAGTGTGTGGTTCATGGGGTGTGGGCATTGACATGGTGTTAGTATTTTGAGGTGCTTAGGGTGTTTTTTTGGGAGTGGTAAAAACACCCAAGTAGACAACCATGGTGGGTGTTTGGGTGGTCAAAATAGTATCTCTTATACCATAGTTTTCATTCTCTTGGTTTTATTTGTGTTATCTTATTCCCCTGGGACCTCTACAGCATGACGATGGCCTTTTTTATCATCTTGAATCATGGGGGATTCATTAGTTCTATTATCTAAAATGGTGAGAGGGGTCAAGGACTCACCATATTTTCATGTATATTGAGGGTCCTCGAGGGATACATGGGGGTGCACCATGGTGTATCAAAATTCATAGTGCTTTCTGATGTAGTTTTAAATTTTTTAAAATTTCCCATATTACACCATCTCAATTTTAATACTCTTCTCCCCAATAATTATTCCCTCTTTCAACCCCACTTCCTCTCTTGACCCCCCTTAATTGGGGTATTTTTTTAAACAATATTAGTAGTTATTGAAGTTGAGATATTATCTCTTTTTATAGTTATTATATTTTCTTATTCTCCCTCTCATTTTGGATTATTTGTATTAGAGTTTTTTTCATGATTTCACCTAAGCATAGTTGAATTTTATAGAGATGATTGGGATTTTATTCATTGTCGATAGTGGATGTCATGAGAGGATAATCACACATTATTTTATTCCATTTAGATGAATTCAAGTATATATATTAATTTATTTATTTATTTATTTATTTCCCTAAATTAAATTAAATTGACTATTGTAATGTTAGTTCTGTGGTAGGGATTTGTCCAAGGATGATTTTGAGAGTACGCCATGAACCTTTTATATGTGGTTAGTTGTGGTTCTAGTTTTATGAGGTTACCTGGTGAGTGATCACGAATTTTACAATATGAATCATTTATTAATTATATATATTTATTATAATTTATTGAATAGGATATTTTGTATTACATATAGGTTCATGTTGGAAGTGGAATGCACCCCATGGATCAAGGTTTTGACAAGCGGTTATGGCTTGATGAGATGTTATGAATTTATACCTTATTGAAATAAATTATAAATAAATTATAAATTGTTATAATTGAGTCAAAAAATTAATTATAATTTTTTATAATTAATTATTTAGAATGTTGTATTGAGATAGGTTCTCAGAAGATGGTAAGATCTTGAATGGGATTCAAAAAGGATGGTTTATCAACTTTAATTAAATAACTATGTTAATGAGGCAGGTGGTCCCTCAAACATTCCCCCTTTAGTAAATGTATTTATTATTTATATAATTTTATATGTGATCACACCACTAATGGAATTTGATCATTCCAAATTAAATGAAATGTTTAATTTAAATGAATTTTCTCATTCAAATCAAATTCTTATGAATGAATTGAACAAAGTTACTAAGGACATGTGGGACCCTTGTGCACTGGCATGATGCCTTATCCATCGATAGTTGAGGCCTTTATTATTATTATGTTCCTTTTAATATATGGACCTGGGGGTGAAACTTAAATTCATTAAGATAACATAGTATACCTATATAGATTATGTTAGTTCCCTTAAGTAGGGATGTGATATTAATTGGAATGATAGGTGCAAGTAATTAATTTGAAAATATTGAGATCTATTAAATAATTTGGTCTAGTTGAGAAGAGTATAGGGATGTTGTTCCTCCCCTACTAGTGAATAAGAACCAGGTGGATATTCCCCATGTATTTTCATGATAGGTTGGATGAGTGGACTAATTTAGGATGATTTTTCAAGTGAGATGGGACTTATTCCATCTCTCTTGATTGATTTTGTGTGTCTTTTCCTATGTGGATGATAAATCCATGAGATAATAACAATTATGTGAAGGGTGGTTATGTCTTCTATGCAATGGTTATTGACATGAGAAATAAGATAGAGATCATAGAAAAAATGTAGGGTGATGATGTTATGATATTCCCCCAGTGGGTTCCCTGGTGAATTGTTGGCCCTAGAGAGGGTGATCATGGTAAACTGATATAGTTAATGGAGGGTGTAACCTTAGAACCTAGATTGATGATATGATCCTGATATGGTATAGGGGTGAGGTTAGGTTATTCAATTGAGTGGCTGACCCAAGTGGCTATGAGATATGATCCCAGATAGAGAGATCTCCCTCAATGGCTATTGGATGCCTAGGACTTGATATTAGAACCCTATTATATATCATGATACTATTTTATGCCTATTATGTGCTCCTAGGATACAATTTTTATTCTTGATATTATATTAATTCCTTAGGAAACACCCTTGGATTTTACTCTGATGTCTATATATTTTGACTGCCTTGGGAAATCCCATTGTATTTGAATTATCCTTATATGAGATTCCTAGGACATTGGGATCCATCCATTGATGTTCATATTTATTTCCTAGGTTTATCCCCAAAGAATCAAGTGTGTTTTTAATGCTACTATAAAAAATCCCCTGGATCACCTCCTATGGATACAGTCATTGTTTCAGATACTATTGGAATGCCTTTGGATAATTACAAGGATTTGGTTATTTTATCTGCTATTGTATGTCTATTGGTCCTAGTATTATTTGGAATGGTTATGTGACACACTCAGAGACATTATGAAATAGGATAAATAAAGTACATTCAATATCAGGTCTTGGGTTAGAACTTGAGTACCAAAAATTATTATTTTATTTAAGCTTTCACAATACAGATCTTTTATTAAATTATTTTGATATTTTCACATGAAAAAGCATTTATTTACTTGTTATTTTAGGGACTGCATTAGTAGATCCCTTCTAGGATATACTCACATCCTACTCAGGTGACAATGGCACTTGGGTGCCCAACTAGATTTTCACTATTCACAAGTTCTGGTAGGGAAGAGGCCTAATTTTGGATCATTAAGATAGATATATTAGAAGGAGTTAGGAGATGGATTAGGTTTTGATTTGGGATATAGTAAATCCTCCTTTATTTTTTTATTTTATTTATCTCATTTATGTGATCGGCTCTATGGGAAATCAATCTGTGTGTGTTGGCATGATCATGAGACAATATAACTATTTTTATCCACATTTAAGTCATATTGAATGCTTTGTTTATTTATTACACATACTCTAATTATTACTATTTTAGGTTATATTTGGTTATTTACTCTACTATTACACTTTGATATGGGTGTACCTCACTGCTAGTCGGTGGCCTCAGGCTACAGGGATCCATGATTAAGGTCTAATAGTGAATTCTTTGATATAAATACCACTAAGTGTCTAAATACTAGGTGAGGACATTACAAAGTATTATTAGAGACAGTTTTTTATACTGGGACCAATAGATTATAGGCCCAACATGATTTCATCCTTCCACATTGAGAAATTATGTATTTTATTCTGATGAATGGTCTTGTGTATTCTATGGGGGAATGTTTCTTAATGATGATCGTATAGTCTATCTTATAAGGGATTTATAGTGACCCCTATTAGGTCAGATTAGGAACTTGATTACTAGGTTGTGGACACCTTGTGGGTAATTATGGTTCTAGTTCCAGGAAAAGGGAAAATGGGTGTGGTTATTTAAAGTGTCAACAATAATCTATATTATGTTTCCCCATATAGCTACTTGGTGGCATTCTACTTAATCAATCATTATGACTATGGTATACTTGACATGTATCATCATGAGGTCGTATTTTTATATATTCATGGATGATATATTGGCCCTTGAAGTGGGTATTCTGATAAATATATTCTTTTTGAGGATCAGTTCCCTAATAGGCTATTGATTTGGAATGTGATGCCTAATATATATTTTTAATAACCATAGAGTGGGTGTATTGGAAAACGATTGGACTAGGGACATTTGAGATGGAAATAGATATGTGTTTACTATTATTTTTCACCTATGTGATACATGGTTTGTGGGCTAGTTGTGAGATCCTTGTTCCATCAAAATGTGGCTTTAGGTATTAGTGAGAAATGTATTATGGTCAAGGTGAGTTGTGTTATGTGAGGGTAACCCATGAAAGTGGTTATCTTAGACTTTTTAGTACCCTTAGAGATGATAATTATGGGTGAAAGTTTTGAGTTGTGAGGTTGGTGAATATGAGTTCCTACTAGGTAAATGATGTAATAATAAGGATGTATTAAGCTTTGTAATGAAAAAAAGAGGTTCTTTTATATCAAAGTTAAGTTTCAGAGGGACAAATCAGTATGATTTCTTAATCTGTGAATTTTGGGTGTTGTTCCTAATGATGTAATATATCATGATCCTATATGGTCAGATATATAAAGGATATAGTGTGGTTATATGTGTTGGGTATTGGAACGATGCCCAGATCAATGGGTGGTTATACGGTAGACCATGGAATAGGTAAAAAATTACTTGATTTTGAAGAGGAGTTCCAAGGGTGACTCTAATTAAATGAGAATAGAATTCATTTTATCATGGAAAAAAATTTATACATGTGATAATTAAATTCAATTATCTGTGACTCATGAGATTTTGAGTTGAGATATATGACTAGGTGGTACATGAGTGTAAACCCATTGGTTTTAGATGAGATTGAGATGGTATACAGTGGTTATTTGTGGTGTTGTTGATTTATGGATCAATGAGAGGATATATATGGACCAAATACTAATTTTTTGAATATATTATAATAATAATGGTGTCCCAAAGGTTTGATGATAATTAGAAATTTCCCTATAAAGGGGGAAGTTACATTGAAGTTGGATCAGGGTTTCATGATACGGTCTACCTGAGAGAGTTCCTTGACAAGTATTGTTAGAGAGTCATGATGATGGAACATATTAAGGTTGTGCTTGAGGAATACTATAAAAAATTCCATATTATATGGAATTCACTATTATCTTTGGAGATTGTGATCCTTATATATATGAATTCAGTGGATATCGGGATGATGTTTATGATAAGTCGGGAGTGGGTAGTGATTGAAGTTCATATTAGCACTCAGGTATGAGTGGAGAAGACACATCTAGACAATATGTGTGGTAATATATAGAACATGATATATGAAGGTATGATACTTATGACTGAAGGATTGTGGGAGTGACAAGGCTGGTTGTTAGATGATATTGAGATGCCTTCAGGAGTAAAGAACTCAGGATCGGGTGATGTAATGATGTATCGGTGGGTGTAGTCGATTTTTTTGGATAATGTTATTTAAATAAAGTAATAACTAGTTTTTTCATGTGTAATTTGATGTGGTGATATGTAAAATTGATCATTTTTGTCATTGGACCACTAAGAACACATTTTAGTATGTTATTTCAATGGTGGGGAGAACCATGGATCGAAATCATCCCTTGTGAGGAAATTATTATGGTGGAAAGAACCATAAGTTAGGTGATATATCAATCATTGATACCATAGTGTATCCATATTAATAGGAATGGTTAAGAACCATAACTATGTTTCAGGGATAGTTACGAGCAATGGATAGGCTTTTGATGAATAGTGTGCCTCATGTTTGAAGTTTCATAGTTGAAGCTCATTTGGTATTCTGGGGTAGAACATGATGATTTGGAATGAATTTAATACTAGTATAGGTCAGTATTTATGGTTAAGGACCACTAGGGAATCTAGGGGATGATAATTTCTATGTTGGGAAGGTTATAAAATCCATCCCTTTTTTGGGTTTTGAATTTCAGAAGAAATTTGGATTTTTAATATTAGTGAGGGGTTTGTTTTGAGAAATGGGTCTTAGATCAAGATACTAAATGTTTTAACATATTTAAGAGATGTTTTAGAACAAATAACGAAACCTTGGATTTATTTTGGTTCGTAAGTGTAAATCAGATAATAGTTAGGTGGACCTACATCCATTTTAGTTGTAAGTGCTCCACTAGTGGAATCATCATAGTGTAGAGATCATTATAGTAATGGGATCCTTTATTGGGTGTGAATAGTTCCTAGAATTTTTGAATAGTGTAGTTCCTAGGAAATCACATCGAACCTAGTTTTATCCTTGTCAGAAACTATAGGGAAAATTTCCTCTTTCTGTAGTTGTGGCATGGTATAAAATAAGGAGGGAAGACCTTCTATGTCATTAAGTTTACTATGGAGGGGTGACTGGGGCTTTGGGAAAAACTCTCAGTGTAAAGGGAATGTTTCATAGTCATTTTTACTGGGTAGGGTTCCTAGGAAACTCCATTATTATATAGCACCCAATGAATGGTTATCTCAGTGGCTATTTTGGCTGAAGGGTTTCCACTATGGGAAATTGGGGAGGCCGAAACACCCATGATGGGAATTTTGGTAGACATGATGTATGAGGTGTGGGGTATGGGAATCTTTGTGGTGTTGGGTGTATGAGTCACATAGTTTGTTTATTTGGGATGTGTGGATACACTTGAGTTACCATCTAGGGTGGGTGTTTAGGTGGTTGAAATAGAATCACCTACTTCATGGTGTTCTTTCACTGGGTGTTTTTCAAGTCCATAGGGACATCTACATCATGGTGGTGTACATTTTTCTCAAAAAAATCTTGTGGGATTTTGTGGTTCTCATATAAAAAAATATTTACATGGGTGATGGGATCACCATTTTCTAGGTGTTTTAGGGGTCCTCAAGGGATTCCTAGGGGTGCACCAAGAAGGATTGAAAATCTTGAGGCCACTCTAAGGACACGTCCCCAGTTTCCTAAAGCCGGTGCCTTATTTTATTACATTGGAATATAAACAAGTAATATGCATACCAAATGACTGAGTAGTTTAGTAGATTTTAAAACAAGATGCATATATAATTTTAACATTACAAAATGAAATGAAAAACAACTTATAAGTTCCATTGGGAATATCCACCATGCTAATATTATTCCTGCAAGACAAACATAATATATCTCTTCATGCACTAGAAAAAATGGAACATAAGAAGGGGTGAGATTAGATGCTCATTAAGGGTAAAAATTATAGTATAATATAATATAAAAATTAGTCATGGTGAATAATTGAAAACACATGAGTTTAAAAATAAACTTTAACATGACATGGGAGGAATATGAGTAAGTAAATATTTCCATAATAAAACATAGTCATGGGTATTCTAATAGTTGAATAACCACATGGACTATGAATTTATAGATTCATAATGATTTAAATTCATATTTAGGACATACTATTAATTCCTCGTCCAAGACATCTAAAAATGATTAAGGCTTTGTCCAAAACCATATCAAAAAATGGGAAAGGCCTCAACCAAGTCCATATCTATTTGTTTCATGAGACCTAATAATGTATTGATGGGATATAGTGGGCCCCACCAATCACATAATAAGTTAAATGCATTTATCATGTGAACTAGGATAAATATAAACAACATATACATTCATATTGAAACTAACATATGAAATGTAAATAACTTTCCTCGAACATTAAGTATAAACACTAACCATTCATAGTAAATTGGTGAATGGTTTTAAGATAGCACATCCATAGTCAAACTAATAATAAACCATTAAATTAAATATTCTATATGATATAATAAAATATTAATCTCAATAATACATAATATTCAACAATATTGTTGAAATATATGAAGATACTCTTATAAAATCATCGAGTAATTCTTGAGATAAATACTCTTTTAACTTGAAAAGAAAAAGTCTTTTGTAAAAAAATTTGTATAAAACCATAAACTAAGTAAGATATTATTTTCAAAATAAAGTGATTTATTTTAGAAATATAATGTTTTCTAAATCATATTATAGAGTGCCCTTAAAAATAGATAAGAATTTGAGAATTTCCTTGGGAACGAGCTCGTATTTCGGAAGAATTTTGAAGGTTTCTTTTAAAAAATGTAACTACCATAAAAAAAGAAGGTTTATGGTTTTTATACATACATAGAACATTAACAAATAATTTATGTGGAGTACATGAGAATAATTAATAATTTAATTGGTATAAAATGATACAAAGAGTGACCCGAAAGAAAATGGGGGTTCGGGTAGGAAACCCTTACCTTAAGTCTGAAGGTGTTCCTCACGTGATCTTAATGACCTGAATAATCAAATTTAGGTTCATAAATTAATGATTCAATAACCTACTGTACATTTAATTGATTTATTATAACCTTATTAGGTTCATTCATGTCCTTCTGATGTGTTAAGATATTCAACTTCATTGTTTGGGAGTGTTTTCTTTTTTGTGATCAGTTTACTTATATTCAAGTATGGATAAACATATAGAATGAGAATTTTTTTCCAGAATATAAGTTGTATGTTTTTAGTGAAAAAACGGAATATTACATTTTTATAAAAATTCTTTGGTTTTTGATAGTGAATATGAATCGTTATATAAAACTTCAATGATAATTGTTTGGGTTAATTGGTGGTTTTTTATCACAACAAACTCATTTTGATTTATAAATTAATATCATGTGTAAAAAAGGATTCCAGAACCTTATATAAGTTATAATACATATATTATAATATTTTTAAACCATAAAAATGGTTTCATGATCAGAATTTAGTATGGTAATAGAAATTGAAAACTCGTCATCCTTGAATATGATAAATTAACACATCTCAAATAGTGTTTTCATTTCTAGTATAAAAGAAGGGGAAATGAGAGATGATGAAGTATTATTACTTTATCATAAAAAAATTATAGTAAATTTAAGGTACTGGATTCATCACAACATTTGGATAAAAGTAGGTGGGTAAATAAAAATAAAGGAAAGGAACTTGAAATAAAAGAAATGAAAAGAGGAATTTACCTCTTGAAGTAATCTTCTTTGAGGGCCTCTTTAGGGGAGAGTTTTTAGTCTTTTTATGAGAAAAAAGGATTTTAGACATGGGGGAGGAGATTGGGAGGATACTTGGGAAGAATTTAGTCATGTAACAAGGCTTAAGAGGAGTGAATAGAAGAGGGAGTGAGGGGGTTTTATAATGGAGGAGAGAGGGTTTTCCCATTATTTTACTCATTATTTTTGTATTTTCCCAAATAAAACCAATATTTTTTATTATTGTGACAAAAATAGTAATAGGTGCATGTGATTTCGAACCAATGGTCATTTACATCATTCATGACTCAAGCATGATTCTGAAATTCACTTATTTAGCATATTTTGTAAATTATTGACTTTCACTATTCACCAAAAATTCAAGTATTTCAAAAAATTCCCAAAATATCACCCTAAATGTTTTTCAACATGTAGAATTAAAAAATGAACTCCATTTTATCAAAATAATTTTCTAAATAAGATAAATTTAATTTTTAAATAAAATCATTATTTACATATTTTAAATTTAAAACTGATTTTATAATATGTTAAAAAATTAACTGAGGTCTCATAAAATTATCCTAAAATCATAGGAAAAAAATATATTTATTTAGGAATAATTTTTATTAAAAATAATTTTATTAATTTATTTATTTAAAATTTTAATTAAATATTTATTACTCACGAAAATACCAACACATAAATATTAATTTCTAAAATAATATGTTTCATTTATAAGGCATATATATATTATTTATACTTCCATGGGTGTGGTTACTATTCATAAGGGTCATATTACTATTCATAAGGGTACATTACTATTCAAAAGGGTCAAGTTACTATTCACCAAAAATGTAATTTAATCTTATCAGGCTCTAAATATCTTACTGAACTCAAATGTGTATTTCAGTTTTTTGAAATTCAAAACACATTGGTGGTAAAATTATGTTTACTGGCTAGGATATAACAAAGTGGTGTTTTGTAAAGACTCGGTGTTTCATGAATTCAATATTAAATTTATTTTCAAAATATAGGGGTGTTACATTCTCCCCTCCTTACAAAAATTTCTTCCTTGAAATTCATAGAATGTAACCTCATAAAAAGATTTGGGTAGGTCTTCATCAAAAGCTCCTCACACTCCCATGTTGCCTCTTCAATATTATGATTTTTCCAAAGTATCTTTACCAGTCGAGTTGTCTGATTCCTCAACACCTGTTCTTTAGTGTCCAAAAACCTAATAGGCACTTCACATTATGATAGGTCATGTTCCAATTCTATTCCTTCAGAAGTGGGGACATGTGTTGGTTCTGGAAAGTATTTCCTCAACAATGAGACATGGAACACATTGTGTACTTCAGATAGGATAGGTGTAATATCCAATCGATATGCAACATCTCCAATTATATATAGGATTTCAAAAGGTTCATTGTACCTAGGGTTTAGTTTCCCTTTCTTCCCAAATCTTATAATTCCCTTCCATGGAGATACTTTCAAGAAAACATAATCTCCCACTTGAAATTAAAAATCCTTAATTTTATTATTAGCATAGATATTTTTCCTTCTTTGATCTTCTCTGATATGGTATTGAATAATATTTACCTTTTTTTGTTTCCTCTACAAGCTCTAGTCCCACAAGTATCCTTTCTCCAACTTCATCCCAACAAGTTGGTGTATGACATCTCTTTCCATACAATCCTCCATATGGTTCCATTTGAATACTTTAATTGAAACTATTATTGTAGGAAAATCCACTAAAGGTAAATAGTGATCCTACATACCTTGAAAGTCAATTGAACATCATCTCAACATGTCCTCTAAGGTTTGGATTGTCCTTTCTAATTGTTCGTCAATTTGTGGGTGGTAATTAGTACTCAAACAAAGCTCAGTATCTAAATATTTCTGAAGAGTTTTCTAGAATTTCGATGTAATTTGTGGATCATGATCAGACACAATTGAGATAGGTTCTCCATGAAGTCTCAAAAATTCATTTATATAGAGTTGTGCTAGGCTCTGTAGTATAAAATCCTCCCTTATAGCGGGGAAATGTAAAGATTTCATAAGTTGATCAACAATTACCCATATCAAATCATTCTTCCTCGGATTTTGGGGTAATCTAGTGACAAAATACATGGTGATGTCATCCTATTTCCATGTAGAAATAGGTAGAGGTTGCATGAATCCTCTTGGATGTTGTCTTTTGGCCTTTACTTACTGATAGACTAGACATCTTGATACATAATCATAAATTTCCCACTTCATGTTTTCCCACTAGAAATATTCCTTCAAATATCTATGCATATTAGTACTACTAGGACGTATAGAGAAATTTGAACTATGGGAGTCATCCAATAACCACACTTTTATCTCAGGTAGAGCTGGAACATAAATCCTCTTACAAAATTTCATAATTTCATCTTCACACATGAATTCAGTCAACTTCCCATCATTCACACCTTTAATTTTCTTTTGAAGATTATCATCATCAGATAAAGAAGTTTTAATCATTTCCAACAGAGATGTTTGGGAAACCAAATGATAAAGTAGTGATGTTTCACCTTCTTTGATAATTCCCATATCTATCTTTACTAGATCTATAAACACAGGATCTTTTTCAATCCTAATTTTATTTAGAACCCCATGATCCTTCATGATTAATGCATCAGCTACATTATTTGTCTTTCTTTGGTGGTAGTATATAGAGAAATCATAATTATTGAGTAGTTCAATCCATCACCTTTACCTCATGTTGAATTATTTCTGTGAAAAGATATATTTCAAGCTCTTATGATCCGTATATATCTCACATATTTCTCCATAGAGATAATTTATTTATATCTTTATATCAAAGATTATAGCTTCTAAATCAATATCATGAGTAGGATAGATTTTTTCATGAATTTTTAACTTCCTAGATGCATAGAAAATAACTATATCATTCTGCATAAGGACACATCCAAGTCCTTTCTTTTATGCATCACTATAGATCACAAATCCACCATTCCCCAATGGTAGATTCAGGATCATAGCATTCGCTAATATCCTCTTCAATTCCTCAAAACATTCCCCACATTCTCCTATCCATATGAACTTAACACCATTACGTGTAATCTTGGTCATTGGGTTGGCTAAACGGGTGAAATTATGAATGAAATGCTAATAATAACCTATTAAACCAATAAAAATATATACCGCAGTTATGTTCGTTGGAGTAGGCCATTCTTGCACAACCTTTTTCTTCCTAGGATCAATAGATATTCCATCCTTAGAGATAATGTCGCCAAGAAAGGAAACTTATTGAAGCCAAAATTCACACTTGCTAAACTTCCCATATAATTCATTTCATCTAAGAGTCTTCATAATACTGAAAAAAGATATTTTCATGATCTTAGTGACTTTTGGAGTATACCAAGATACCATCAATAAATTGCACCAAAAATTCATCAAGATATTCCTTGAAAACTCTATTCATTTGATCCATGAAAATAGAGGGTGAATTAGTCAGTCCAAAAGGCATTACTATAAACTTGTAATGCCCATACCTATTTTAAAATGTTGTCTTTTGAATTTCTTCCTTCCTTACTCGCATTTGATGATATCTATATTGAAGTTGAATCTTTGAAAAATATTGGGCCCCATGAAGTTGATAAAATAAATCATCAATGCGAGGTAGGGGATACTTGTTCTTTATTGTTATATCATTTATCTCCCTATAGTCAATGCATAAACTCATAGATCCATCTTTCTTCTTAAAAAAGGATAGGGGATCCTAATGGGAAACACTAGGGAGAATAAATACTTTATCACTCAATTAATCTAGTTGTTTCTTCAATTATACTAATTCCATAGTGGTCATTCTATAAGGGTTCTTCGATATGGGCCTTGAACCAAGAATTAAGTCAATGGAAAACTAAATTTCCCACTCTAGAGGATGTCCAGGTAAATCCTTTGAAAACACATCAACATATTCTTACACAATAGGTATGTCCTATATTTGAAAATTCTTTTACTCACCCATTTTTATTACATTCCCTTTCTCCACAATAAATAAATTTATTATAGCTAATGGGGGTGGATCTAGATAAGAATAAGCTGGAAATATTTCTACTCTAAAGATAAGTGATTCAACACTATTATCAAAAATTGTAACCTACCTCTTATTTCAATATATCTTCACATCATAGCATGAAATACAACTCATAACAAGGATTATATCAAAGTAAATCATGGGTATTATGATAAGGTTATAAAATAAAGAACGTTTATGTGCAATGAGGGGGACTGATCGACACATCTTTGTTGCAATGATACACCCCCTAGAAGTTTTGACTGATAACCCCTTTATTAAATAAAATTGGACATGTATAATATTATTTGAAAACTAGGAAGATATAAAAGAATGAAATTATCCAGAATAAAATAAAACATTAGATAAGGTTGAGTAAATGATTAAAGTACCTACCACCATGTCATTAGGAACTTCAATATCACTGGTTGGGATTGGATAAGCTTGTCCCTGCTCCCTTGGCCTTTTCTAAGTCACATTTCCTTGATGTTTTCGACAATCATTAGCATAGTGCCACATTTACCTACAATTATAGAATTGAACATTCATATATTATTTAATTCCCTTACATTCACCAGCATTATGGCCTTTCTATCCACACTTTTAGCACACCAATTTCCTTATTTCATTTTCTAGAGTTTTAATCATCCCTCTTCTTCTCTTAATTTCCTATAAATTCATAAGACTTAGATAACTCCATTTCTTTCTTGATAGCACATGAGACTATGTCTTCATATGATAAGAAAGTTTGTCAGACCAGTGCTCATCAGAGGAATGGATTTAGGCCATCATATAATCGATCAATCTTGCTCCTTGGATTACAAATATAGTCCATAGAATGCCTTTGTAACATTGTAAAGTTAACTTCATACTTTGTGACATTCTCATCTTCCTTTTGCCTCAAATTCAGAAAATGCCTTTCCATATTCACTCATTGTTCACAAAGAAAGTATTTATCTTAGAAAATTTCTTTAAATTCACTCCATTCCATGTTTTCAATTTCTTACACATCATTGTTTTTAATTAGTGACCACCATGATCATAATCGCCCGATATAAGATAAACTACCATGATAACCTTCTTCATTTTGTTACTTCCCAAAGTGAGAATTATCTTCTCTAAGGAACTTATCCACAACTCTGATATGAATGGGTTTTTAGTCCCAATAAATGATTTATATTGTTGTTTTATAAAGGGACCTAACAAATCTCTTCCACGTTGTGGATCCAGATGCTTCATAGGGCTAAGGTTATTGTTCATACCTCAAGTAAGCTATCTCAGTATATTTATAATTTTCTCTACAGTAGTTTCCACTCCATATCCAACATCATTATCTTGTATAGGAGGGAAATCCCTATATGGGATATGCATGTTCATGAGGTTTCCATTCCTTCCACTATGCACAATTTCTAAATAATGTAATACACTAGATTAGGTTATGAATCAAAATGTATAATCTCAACTTAGCAAAATACTTAGCATAAATTGAAATTTTATGCATGGCTAATCCCATAATCATAAACATGGTTTCTTTGAAGAAAAAATTTACATTTAAATCCTTAATAATTGCTTGTAAATAAAATTTGAATTATCCTAAGCATTTCCCCTGGGAGTTTCAAACCAGGTGCACAGTAAGGCTCGTTGTTGTGTACTAGGATACCTCGGGTCAAGCCTAAAACTCCTGGTCATATTTTTCACTCCTAGGTACATCTATTTCAAAACCACGTCCACTTATAGTATCCAAACATGGATGTATTTTCTAGAAAGATCCATATAATATATTCCTTACCAAAATTACAAAATGTTCTTGTATGTTTATCCCGAAAGACTATCTTAGGGGTTTTTGACTAATATACATTTTGTAAATCTAGTTTCTAAGTTTTCTACTAAACTTCCTCTGATACCAACTATAAGGACTCGACCCTAGTTTCTTGAAGTCAATGCCTTATTTTATTACATTGGCATATAAACAAGTAATATTCATACTGATGGACCGATTATTTTAGTATCATTGGAAACAATATACATACATAAGTTTATAATTACAACATGAAATGAAAAACAACATATAAGCTCCAATGGGAATATCCACCACTCTAAGATTATCCCTACAAGTCAAACATAATATAAACTTTTATGTAATAAGAAATATAAAACATAAGAAGGGGTGAGCTCAGATGATCAATAAGGGTAAAAATTACATCATAAGATAACATAAACATTAGGCATGGGGAATAATTGAAAACGCATACATTTAAAAATAAACTTAAACATAATATGGTAGTAATATTATATGAGTAAATATTTCCATAATAAAACATAATTATGGGTATGATACTAGTCAAATAACCTCATGGACTATGAATTTATAGCTTTATAATGAGGTAAATTCATATGTCGGACATACCTTCAAGGACTCGTCCAAGACATCTAAAAATGATTAAGGTCTCGGCTAAAACTATAACTAAAAATGGGCAAGGCCTCAGCCAATTCCATATCTATTTGTCTCATGAGACCTACTGATGCATCAAGGGGATATAGAGGGACCCACCCATCTCAAAATAACTCCAATGCATTATTTATATGAATGGTGATAAACATAAATAATATATACATTCATATTGAAACTAACATATGAAATGTAAATAACTTTCCCTGGACATTAAGCATATACACTAACCATTCAGATTTAATTGGTGAATGGTTTTAAGACAATACATCCATATTCAAACTAATCATAAACCATTAAATTAAATATTTTATATTATATCAGAAAATATTAATCCCAATAACACATAATAATCAAAAAGAGTATTGAAATAGGTTAATATACTCTTATAAAATCATCAAGTAATTCTTGAGATAAATACTATTTTACTTTGAAAAGATGAGTTCTTTTGCAAAAATATTTGTATAAAACCATAAATTAAGTAAGATAGTATTTTCATAATAAAATGATTTATTTTATAAATATAATGGTTGCTAAAATAGATTATAGAGTGACCTTGAAAATATGTAATAATTTGAGAAATTCCCTCAGAACAGGCTTGTATTTCGGAAGAAATTTTGAAATTTTCTTATAAAACATTTAAATACCATAAAAGAAAAAAGGTTTATAGTTTATACACATACATAGAAAATTCACATATAATTTATGTGAAGTGCATAATAATAATTAATAATTTAATTTGTGTAAAGTGAGATAAAGAGTAACCCAAAAGAAAATGGAGGTTTGGGTAGGAAACCCTTACCTTAAGTCTGAAGGTGTTCCTCACTTTATCTTAATGACCTGAATAATCAAATTTAGGTTCATAGATTAAGTATTAAAAAACCTCAAATGGATTTAATTGATTTATTATAACCTTATTAGGTTCATTCATGTCCTTTTGATGGGTTAATATATTCAATTTCATTATTTGGGAGTGTTTTCTTTTTCGTGATCGGTTTACTTATATTCATGTATAGATAAACATGTAGAATGAGAATGGTTTTCCAAAATAGAAGTTATATGTTATTATTGAAAACCCATAAGATTAAATGGTTATAAAACTCATGTTTTTATTGGGAGTGAAGATGAATCAATATATAAAATATTAATGATAATTGTTTGGGTTAATTAGTGGTTTTTTATCACAACGAACTCATTTTGATTTAAAAATTAATATCATGTGTAAAAAGGGATTACAGAACATTAAATAAGTTATAATACATATATTATAGTCTGGTTCAACCATAAAAATGGTTTCATGACCAGAAATGAAGACTTTAATAGAAATTAAAAACCTGTCATCCTTGAATGTGATAAATTAAGACATCTCAGATGGTGTTTTCATTTCTAGTATAAAAGAAGGGGAAAAGAGAGATGATGAATAATTATACCTTTATCATAACAACATTCCATTACATGTAAGGTAATTCAATCATAACAACATTTGGAAGAAATTAGGTGAGGAAATAAAAATGAATGAAAGGAACATGAAATAAAAGAAATGAAAATAGGAATTTACCTCTTGAAGTAATCTTTCTTGAGGGCCTCTTTAGGGGAGGATTTTTGGTATTTTTATGAGTCCAAGAGATTTTGGACGTGTGTTAGGAGAGTGGGAGGAGATTTTGTTAGAATTTATACAAGTAACAAGGCTTGATAAGAGTGACGAGAATAGGGAGTGAGGGGGGTTATGGTGGATGAGAGGAGATTTTCCCATTATTTTACTCATTATTTTATTATTTTTACAAATACAACCAAAAGTGTTGATTATTGTGAAACAAATAGTAATAAGTTCATGTGAGTTCGAACCAATGGTCTTTTACATCATCCATGACTCAAGCATGATGCAGAAATTAACTTATTTAGCGTATTTTTCAAATTATTGAATTTCACTATTCACCAAAAATCCAAGTATTTCAGAAAAATCCTAAATATTTTACCTAACCATTTTTCAATGTGTAGAATTCAAAAATGAACTCCATTTTAACAAAATAATTTTCTAACTAAGAGAAATTTATTTTTTTAATTGAAATCATTATTTACAGATTATAAATTTAAAACTGATTTTATAATACGCTCAAAAATTAACTGAGGTCTCATAAAATTATCCTAAAATCAAAGAACAAAAAAAATTTATTTTGGAATAATTTTTATGAAACATAATTTTATTAATTTATTAATTTAAAATTGTAATTAAATATTTATTACTCACACAAATACTAACACTTAATTATTAATTTCTATAATAATATATTTCATTTATAATGTGTCTAAATTTTATTTATACTTCCATGGGTGTTGTTACTATTAATAAGGTTCATATTTCTATTCATAAGGGTATGTTACTATTCATAATATTCAAGTTAATATTGACAAAAAAATGTAATTTGATCTTATTAGACTCTAAATATATTACTGAATGTAACTGTGTATGTCATTTTTTTGAAATTCAAAACACAGAGAAGTTAAAATAATGTTTATTGGAAAATTTATAAAAAAGTGGTGTTCTGTAGAGACTTAGTTTTTCATGAATTCAATATTAAATTTATTTTCAAAATCTTGGGGTTTTATAGCCACCAAAGTAATTTTTAAATATTTTTAATTACCCCTTCCCCCCTCCAAATTTTAATAATCCCCTCCCCTCTCCTTCTTCTCTCTTACATGTAATAAACCAGTAATGGCCTTCCCCTTCCTCCCTTGATCCCCCTTGATCTATACTTTTTTTGGGTAAAATTATGGTGGTGACTCAAGGTGATATCTCCACTCCCTTATTTTTATTTCCCTTTTCTTGTTCTCCTTCTCATTTTTGATAATTTAGATTAGGGTTTCTTTAAAAATTCCACCAGATCATGGTATAATCGTCCCAATATGATTGGTCTTCTATTCAGTATGGATAAATAATTCCTTGAGATGAATATAACATGTCGTTTTGTGACATTTCAATGAATTTTTATCACTATATGAATTTGTTTAGGTTTTTTTCATAAATTAAATGAACTCTCCTTTTGAAATGATGTTTCATGATATATATTTGTCCTGGGATAGTTCCAGGAGTGAACCATATACCTTTCAGGTGTGGTTGGTTTCAATTTAAATGTGATGAGGTTTTTGGATCATTTATTACATTTTTATGTGTATATGAATTATTTTTTAATTAATTATACCTATTATAATATTTTGAATGGATTCTATGGATTATTTATGGGTGAATTTTACTATTATACCACACTTAATGGCTTGAGGTTTCAACAAAAAGTTTTGACTTAGTGACTTATTAGACATTTACAAATCATTGAATTAAATTGTAAATAAATTATAAATGTTTATAATTAACTTAAATAATTAATTATAAGTTGTTATTATTAATTGTTTGATATGGTATCTTGAGATAGTTTATTAGTATATGGTGAGATATTGGATGGGATTTGACAATGATGGAAAAGTTTCTTTAACACAATAACTTTATTAATGAGGCAGTTGTTCCCTCAAGCATACCCCCTTTAGTAAATTCATTTATTATTTATGGAATTTGATATGATGTCATACCACTCTAGGCCTTTTACCATTCTAAATAAAATGAAATGATTAATTTAAATGAACTATCTCATTAAAATAAAATTATTGTGAACGAATTGAACAAATTGACAATGGTAGTGAGGGGCCCTTTTCACTTGCTTGATGCCTTGGTCACCGATGGTTGAGAAATTTATTATAATTATATTCCTTGTGATATATATACCTAAGTAGTGAATATTAAATATATTAAGATAACATATTGGACTTGTATTAGTTCCCTTAGCTCACTTAAGTATGTATGCGTAATAAATTGGAATAATGGTCCTGATTATGACATTTGAAAACCCTAAGATTCCTTAAAACCTTTGAGATAGTTGAGATGAAATTTGGGTGATAATTAATCCCCCTATAGTTTATGAGAAATGATTTTATATTCTCTATGTAGTTTGATGACATGTTTGATGAGTGGACTAACCAAGGATGTTTTTTTAAGTTAGATGGGCCTTATTTCATCTCTATTGCTTGATGTCACATGGTTTTTTATGATTCCAGTGATTCAATAATATGATTCAAATTATATTAATGGATGTTCGGTCTTATGATCAACTATTATGGACCCAAGAGATGATATAGGGATAAAGGAACCCAAATAGGATTTTAGTGATCTAATGTAACCTAGGGGTCCTAGTGGGTGCCCCAGTTAGTTGTTGACTCTAGAGAGGCTGAGTATGGGAAACAAATAGAGGTAATGATAGGTTTCACATTATAACCCATATTGATTATGTGATCCTAATATGAATTAGTGGTGAGTATGGGTGGTGCACTTGAGTGGATAACTTGAGTGGGTATGAGATAGGATCCAAGGGAGACATCATGCCCTCAAAGACTTTTGGATGCCTAGGACATACTCCTAACATCCTATTATTGATCCTTATACTATTGGATACTTCGTATGTTCTTCTAGGATATGTATTTTGAGATTAATAATAATAAAAACCCCTTGGTAATACCTCTTTGATTAAGTTGTGATTCCTATCCATTTATAATTTCATGGGTAGTTCCATTGGATTTGGATTATTCTTATATGGGATGCCCAGGACACTAGGATCCATCCATTGAAGTATATATTGATTATATAGGGTCATACCCCAAGGAATCATTTTTATGATTTCATATACTAAATTTACTAAGGTCATCCCCCTAGTAATCAGTTGTATTCATGATGCTACTATAAGTAATACCTAGGATCACTTCTAGAATATTCACTCATTGTGCCTTATACTATTCAGATTCCTTTTGATTCTTCTAAGAATCTAGTTCTTATACCTAATATTATATGTTTATTGAGCCTAGTATTGGTTTTCATGGTTATATAATGCACTCATATACACTTTAGAACCCGAAAAAGTAGGTATATTCAATCTTGGGTGCCATATTAGAACTTGAGGTTCTATAGTGATTATTTTATTTAAACATTCTCACAATAGTTCTATTATTTATTTATTTAGAGAACGTCACATTGAAATACACTGCTTTATTATTTATGTTAGTGATTGTGTTGGTGGTTCCCTACTGAGTTGTGATCACACCCTGCTCATCTGTCCCTAGCACTTAGGTACCCATACAGATCTTCACTATTCAATTATTCAAGATGGATGGAGTCCCAAGTTTCAATCATTTATATGGATATTTATAAATAATTAGGAGATAGTTGAGGTATGAAATAGGGATGTAGTAGAGCCTCCTTTATTTTATTCTTTTATTTATCTAATTTTAGTGATCAGTCCAGTGGGATATTAGCCAGTGTGTGCTAGAATGACCATGATATTATTTTACTTCTTACTTTCTCATTTCATTAATATATAATGTTTTCTAATTTTTTCTATATACTCTAATGGTTGTAATGTTGGGTGATGTTTTTTTATTTTTACTTCTATTACACTCTAGTATGGGGGTATATTTTACCCATGGTAGTACCTTATAACCCCACAGCTAGTTAACAACCTCGGGCATTTGAGGAGGCACGCTTGAGGTCTAGTAGTGACTTCTACAATCTTGGAACAACTCAGTGGTTTTATACTTGGAGAGTAAATTTCAACCATATTGGTAATTGAAACACTAATTAGCTTCATGATTCACTTCTTATAAGTGGTTAGTATATTAGACCTATATTTTTGGAGGTAAAATAACACAAAGAGTAAGGGAAAAAACATGTTATTCATAATAATATTATAGATAGAATTAAAGGTATTGAGAGATTTTAACTCATTCCAATGAGGAGTATATTATTTATAAAAGAAGAAGAAAAATATTCACAAACTATTCTAATATGAAACTCCATCCACATGGCATGACCCAATATTAATATTCAATTTTATCTGTGAAAACTCTGGTTATTCCAGTAGAACCCTACTAAAAGTTACTCCTTGAATAGGAAGTAATGATTTATCAAAGCCAACAATTCAACATATCATAGTCACATTATCCATATCTTATCCTTAACTGATCATCATCTTTATAAACTGACTTAAGAAAATCCACCCATGAAATATGATCCACCATGTTCTTCTGGAATCTACTCCATGTAGTGAGCACTTAGATGGATTTCCTATCTTTATTCAGCCTTGTGAGCCTCATTTGATACTTTATAGTGGATTATTCCCCAATTTCTCAAGAGTTCTCAAGTTCCTCATTCTACTCGACATTGATCCCTCTTTATTATTATTTTTCTGAATTTATAAAATAGTGTATAATGTTTCATTTTAAAATTCATAGCAGTAGAACTCTAAAATTAAAAAAAAAAGTTAACTCTAAACAGTAATGGTATACTCTAAAAATCTACCCAATATCATTGAATGATACTTTTGAATTCATTCTATGTATGATTTTTAAAAATGGTGGAAACCTTAAGAAACTTTTCGAAAACCCTATAAAGTTTCATTTTTTACTCTATGGAGTCACTTCCAATCATATGAGATATTCAATAAACCTTAAAAACTCCCATTGAATCATATTTCACAATCTATTGGACCTTTTTAAGTGGAAACTAGAACCCTACTAAGTCACCCAGTGACCCAAGGAAGCTTCTTGGGAACCCTATGAAATCTCATGTGCACCATTCCTTTCTCACTTTTCTAGTAAGAAATCAACCATACAGTGTTGAAAATAAACCTTATGAAATCTGAAGTACTTATCCAAATCTCATTCTGTTATCATGGAATGAACCTTATGAAAATGAAACATCCATAAATAAAGAGAAATAGTATGGTAAATTTATCCATTAAAAACACTCACAAAAACTTCAATAAATTCCAAAAATCAATATAAGAATTAATTTTTTTTGTCCAATAATGAATATTAAAGATATAAATATGGAACTTTGAATATATTTATTTGAGAATATGAATTACATTAAAAAAATCTCAAAATAATATTTCAATTAAAAGTTCCCCAAAATTATCCAAACATATTTGATCCTAAAAATATATAAAAAAAATAAAACCAAGAATACGTTTATTGATTAAGTGCCAAAAACACACAATTTCATTAAAATATTCAAATAATAACCATTTTAACTCCAAAATAAAAAAATATCAAAATATCTCCAATTAAGAAACATTTATCATAAAAACATTATATTTAACCAAAATAAATATGGAAAACATGTATTAAAATAATTTAAAACCATTAATAGGCTTACTTATTATGTTTCAGATATAGAAGATTTTAATATTAAATTTATATCCACAAATCTTTTATAATCTATTCAGCAAGATTGTTTGAACTATTCAAAAGTTAAGTTCAACGTAAATTTATATACTTAATAATATTACTTTAATATATTTTTTGAATATAAAATTGAAGTAATAAATACACTTAGTAAAAAAATAATATCCTCTAGGAAATCATATTATATAATATATTAACCAAGTATTTATCAATCATTTAAATATAGATTATAGTTACTTGAACATTCACATTTCTGTATACACATCAAAGACATGATGGTGTTATAGTGAGGATTAATGAGGAGTATTATATGTATTAAAATTTTTACATAATTCCTTTCAATGAATGTTTTGAAAATAATAATGTAATAGATAACCATATTCCAACAATATTTACTAATGTATATCGTATAAGTTAAAATATAATGGGATTTTATTATGTAAAGACTTCATTTTTTATGGGAACCCTTTATTATAGTTGGATTTAGCTAAAAAAGTACATCAAGGAAATCACTAAGTTCATCATAGATATTTTTTATAAAGATACTAAAGATATTATAATATCTAAGATAGAAATTTCTTATTCAAGTCTAACTATATTTATATAATATTGAATCACTTTTCTATTAAGATATTGTGAGAAGGTTTGACTTTAATGAGTTTTATGTTTTGGATGTGCATGAGTTGGTATAATAACACTAAACTCAAAATGTCTTAGTTTAAAATATTATTTAAGAGACATATACTTCATGGGAATGTTAAAACTAAATCGATGGTTTTATATTCACCAATATAATTAATATATTATTTGATAATAATAATTAATCCTATAAGGAATTAGTAAATAGAAACATACTATGTTTTTAAAGTTAACATGATTTTAGAGATAGATTGCATGTACCAAAATCCAGTCCCATATTTTGGTAGTATCTTAGTTGATATAAATACATTGGTGGGTATACAAAATAAAAAATAAATGGATGATACAAGTCGGTACTAATAAGGATTGATTGGTTGCAGAAGTTTTCAAGTTATCTCTATACATAGCCTATAACCAAACCCAACATTAGTCCTCATACTAAAATCCTTTATAATTATACTTATCATAGAAACCTATCAAGGTTATTATATAGGTTTATTAGATGTTAATACCAAATTATTTGAAGGAAATCCTGGGAAATATTTCTATATGACACAACTAGAATGGTTGGTGGCACTAAATGCAATAAGTTATTCAGGCTACACAAATCCATTTAAGGATTGAAGAGAGTATCATGATTAAAGAATAATAATTTAATAAAGATGTCATTGAGTTTGGTTTTGTTAATAATTAATGATATATAAGTTTATATAAGAGATTAGTGGTAGTCCTCTCATTTTTCATGTTAGATATATTGATATCATATAGAAAATAAATAATTAGTCTCACAATTGGTTAAGAATAAAGAGTTTCTCCAAGAAAAACTTTAAGTAAAAACTAAATTTTTGGGAAACAATATCTATAGACATAGATTATGGGTTTTCTTTGATAAATTCATAGCAAATATATAGAAAAGGTATTGAAAAATACAAGTTTTAATAATTCAATATTGATTTATTTCCTATGTCTCGTGGCATGAAATATCTCTAAGATGATATTTGAAAGCACATGATGGGATTCTTGTGGTGAATATAATTATATATGACTAATATTTGTTTGAAATATATCTCATATTCCAAGATATTTTCTAAGATTTGATATATCTTATGAAAAAATAAGAAATGGAAAATATTAAATAAAACCAATAGAACTACACAGACTTGCAGTAATAACACTCCAAGAGTACTTGAGAATGTATAATGGATGATAACCTAGTTTTAGACAAGTGAGAAATATATCTATCAAGGTTTTACCAAACTAGTATTAGTTAATATAAATTTAATCTAGCATTGCGGTGAGGGTATGGTAATAATAAAGACAAACTTGTTATTGTCACGGATTTCTATATCTATATAGAACGAGTATGTTATAGATTATAATACAGCTTAAGAAAAATTTTAGGAATATTTTTTTTCTAGGTTATTATTATAGATAATATTTCAGGTTGATGATAGGTAAAAAAGGATAAATAATCTATGATATCATCCCTTGAGATATTTTCTCAAAGGAGTGTAGTCACAGAAAAGATAATAACCACAAGCATGTGGTACGATGAGTAGCTATTGTAATATCCCAATAATATTTACTCTATAGTTACCAGAGTTATAGAAAATATTTAATTACTTATATTCCCAAGATATTTTAGGATTATATTTCTATAAATTTAATAAACCCATTACTTTAAAAAATCCATAATTCTACTCATTTTATATTTTTTCCACAAACACAAGTTCTTAAAATCATACACTTTATTTATTCAAGATAAATATTTATAACTAAAACATGACATATTTATTATTTATAATAATTCATAAACCATATTAAACCATTTGAAATATTGGGTTGAGAAAATAAATGTTTGTAAGGGGAATAAAAAAGTAATTAAATCTTTTTGGAAATTTCAAAATGTGAAAACCCTTGAAAACATTTCTTCTCTGAACTAACAACATTGAGCTTATAATAACACTCATAAAAAACTTCTTTTCCTAAAGAATAAATAAAATTCATATATATGAATAGAGGAAATGGAAAAAACATGAAATAACCTTGGTAAATTATATTTACCACCCTTATTCATTTGTAATCACTCATAATGGAATAAATTATAATCAATTAATTCCAACAATATTTCTCTAGAGAATAAATCATTTTCCAATGGATTCGGGGGATATGTTCTAGGACCACCCATATTCATCTAAAACAGCCAAGAACTATAATAGGGATATAAAAAATATTATATTTCCTTTCATCGCCTCATGAATAAAACTCATAAAACTTACTTTTCAACCCATAATCACAAACTCCCATGTTAACCCATAAAAAGAAGATTATTTTAAAAGAAAGATTTAACAAAATCCCCAATTATAGGAAAATAAAAATAAAATATATAATATTCATAAATATCAATAATAATTTGATAAAAAAATTTAATAGAAAACATTATAGAGAGAGATAGATATTTAATAGAAATATTTTAAAATACTTAAATTGAAGTTTTAAAAGAAAACCCCATTCTATTTTTATCAACTTATATATATAAAAGAAATATTTTATAAAATAATAAGAATTAAAATTACTTTGTAAAAAAAATTAGATTAAGATTCAAATATAAAACTAAAGTGGATGGTGTGAAAATGTGATCATGTGAAAACCGTTAAAAATGATTATAACTCAATGAAAGGAAATTGATTTAATAAAAGCCTCTTACCTTGAGTCTTGATTTGCCTCATACATCCTCCATTATCCTAGATAAAAAAATATATTAAATATTTAGTTTATTCAAAATATTATTCATTATTTTTTTCCTTATTTTTATTTATTTTATTTAATTTTTTATCATGTTTCATTCCTTTACCATATTGGTATTGTTTATATTGGTCGTTTTGTGAAGTATTGGTTTATAACCTCCAAAACTAATTCAGTATAACTATAATAGTAAAATATCATTATACATGGGATTCATAGGATCGATAAGTATCATTTTATTATTTCAATATAATTATAAAATCAAGTAAGTTTAATAGGTCATGAAATAATCACTATTTAGATAATCTTCCCTAAAAAGATTGTTTTTTATAGTTAAAATTGACTATGATTATTTACCTTAAATTTGAATATTATGAAAGAAAATTTACCATTATAGAATAATAATAATTAAATTAAATTAATATTAATGTTATAATGAATCATGAAATCTATTTTTTAGAATATCCATGGAAGATATAAATTTACAAAAACATCATCTCTCGCTTAGTTAATGAAAAACTGCTATGGTGAACCATGTTTTTTTAAAAAGTTTAAAAGAAAGAAAAACTAAAAAATATATTTGAGTTTTATAGAAACATTATCTTATAACTATGACACTTTTTTAGGGTTAATTTTAAATATTAACAATGTTATTGAAAAGAGTAAACGGTGAATTGAAATGAAAAACATCATTTTTTTAAACCTATATTTTGATGTAGAATATTTTTATTAAAAACACTTAAATAAGGGATAATGGATGATCTTTCATCATTAATAGATAATAATATTACAATACCATTGAAATATAATCATAAAGTAAAATAAAATAATTTTATAATTGTATTTTTGAAAAATATGAAGAGAAAATAAATCCTTATATATGTTTTGGAAAGGCTAGAATGATTCCCCTTTTTTAGGAACAGATAAATGGAACTTTCACAAATATTCAATCTCTAGGTGTCAAGAATGTAATTTTAAAATTTAAAGTGCTTCATAAAGGGATAATAGATGATATGCTTGACTATTTATCATCCCCACTTGATTCAAGATAAGGTTTTATAATTTTTAAATCAATTTATAAATTTTTGTTTAACATTAAATACCATTTATATTAATTTTTAGAGTTATTATCATAATTTAAATTTAATAATATCTAGATAACCATGTATTTTTTATTTAAATATTTAAATAATTTCTTATTTTTTTATTTTTAACCCTAAAAATAATGAAAAACTCACAATTCGTCTCAATATTATCACTTTAATAATTTTAAAACCATTTACTTTTAATTTTATTCTACCTTTAAAAGTTTTTTTATTAAAACTACATAAGTGTTTTGGATTATTATCCTATTAAATAATATTAAAAATAAATTAATAAAATATATATCATAATAACAATTTTTATATGATGATTCTAACTTTTATTACATTATGCAAGTGTTGGATAAGAAATTGAAAATTATCTTGTTATATAAATTTAAAATTTAAAATATACATTAAAATATTTCATTATTAATAATATTTGTAACACCCTAATAATTTAAAAATAAAACTATGTTCTATATCATATACGACATGAAACACCACATCTAAATGAAACATAAAATGTTATTACTTAAATATGACTATTATAACCTAGCCGTTAAATTGGTTGGTATGAATGTGATTAGATACTTTAAGAAATATATATTAAATTTACTACTCAATATAAATTTATTGATAAATTCATAATAAATAATCACTCAAATTTTTAGTAAATTCATTTTATTCTTTAAAAATGTGTTTTCTTCAAAATGGTTTATATTCCTTTTTGAGAGAAAATATAATAATTAAAAATTATATATTTTAAAAATTATATTCTATAAAATTTATATCATTTTTGAAATAATCATATCAAAATTATCCTAGGGTGAATGTTTTTTATTTTTCTAAAATGATTTATTTAATAGTGAATAGTGAAAACTACCGATTTTTTAAATAATGTCATTTATTTTCATTAAATCATGTAAATTAAAAGTAACATTATAATATGGATACTATATTAAATTTAAATGTGAATAATTTTTATTATAATAATATAATTAATTTCATTTGAATCTTCATTAATCATGATGTTGGTACCAGTTTATTTTTATGCTTAAAAACACAATTTTCTACAAAAAACAACTAAGTGCATAATATTTATCCATTTTAATTAATTAAAATAACCCATAATGAGGAATGGTTTAAATTAAATTTATTTTTTTATATATATATATATGAATTTAAATTCATATAAGGATTATTATTAATCATAGAGTTATTGTAAGATAATCTTATACTTGAAAATACATTTGCTGAAAAATTGTTTTTTGACACATTTTGCGAGTTAATTGTTAAATTAAATTCTAAAAATTGCGTGAATTGAATTTGATAAAATTTATTCCATATTTTGAATAATAATAATAAATATTAGGTAAAAATTTTAGCTTAATTTTTTGTCATAATGAATAGTAAAAATATAAAAAATAATCACTATGGTGAAAGGATAAATTAGGTTAACCTAGGTTAAAACTAAGTGGTAAGGATATCATTTTTTTATATTAATTATTAATTTATGAATGTATTTATACCCTTATCACTATATTCTCTAGATTAAATTATTTATAGGACACTTTTAAATTAAAGTGATTAATATAATAATTTAAGCAAAGAGAATGTTAAAATGACTCTTTTTCCTTTAAATATCTCTCATATGTTCACATAGGGTTAAAAATAAGCGTTGAATCGATATTAAAGGTTATTTTTGAGTATACTGAAATTATTTTCATGATGGTAATTTATTTTTAATTTTTATTAATTCCATATTTACCTTAAACTCCTATAAAACGCTAATACAGTTGTTATGAAAACAGTGGAAAACTCAAGGTCAATAATTTTAAACACATTAAAAGTAATATATTTAGGATCATTTATAGATCCAAAATAATTTTATAACTAATAATTATTTTTTATTTATGGTTAAATTTATTATTTTATAAATTCATTAATATCTTCATCTCATTAAATTCAAATTAAATTAATAGTTTTGAAAATCACATTAATGATATTTAATGTTAAATAATATTTTATAAAATTATTTAAAAATCATAAAACATTCAAGGGAAAAATTAGGTTGATAAAAAGTATAAAATTTATTCCATTTTAAATTTATTATCTAATTATTTTCTTATAAGTAAAAATATAACCCTTTCAATTTTAAAAAATTAATTATTGCAGTTATGGTTTAAATGGGTTTACCGAGGGTTAAACCAAATGATAAGGGTAAGAGTTTCAATTAAAATTGTATTAATCCTGTTTTGCGGAAATATCTCGAAATTATACTATCTTTCCTTCTAATATATTTCAATTTTTATGTTTTTTCTTGATAATGACTTTATAATTTAATATTATTTTAGGAAATTTCTATGTCGGTTCCCTCCCACACTTATAAAAGGACATTATCTCTCCTCTCCCCTCCACACTTCAAGATCATTTTTTCTAGAAAATAGTTTCAAAAATCCATTCCTTACATCTATACACATTTCCTATAGTCCTTTTTTTATAAAACCAACCAATGGAAGCTTTTGGTGTGAACCTAGTGAGGTTTTCCAAATAAGTGATATTTTTCTTAACTGGGAATTTTTATTTTATTTATTTTTATACCTCATTAAAATATTATTAAAGAATTATTATATAATAAAATAAATATTTAAAATATATTGAGTAATTTTTATGTTAATGAAATTCTTTATATACATCTCATATTCCATCAAATGGGAAACAAAAACATCATTCGTGTTTGAGGCGGACTATCGTCTCGCAAACTGATGTAATTTATTTTACATAACATTCTATTAAGGATGGTTGTGATGATAGATTTAATTTATATATATTATATTTATGAAATATTTTTAATTCTTAAAATATAATATATTTCTTATTTTCCATTCACTGAAAAATGATAATGTCATTTGTGCGTACGTGTAGACTACTACCTCCGTAAAGTGTTGTGATTCGTTCTACATCACCAAATCACATGGATGATATATATAATAATGTTAAAATAAATAATATGGTATTAATTATATAATTAAAAAAATTAAAAATATAAAAACATTAGTACCTTCTTTCCACAATGATCATTGAAAAATGGAAATCTTGCTTAGGAGAACGTAAGACCTACCATCTCTATGATGTCACATAGTTCATTTTTCATAACCATATTTCATATTTGGTTTTAAAAGTATAATTTATGTATAAAAATTATAATTACATCATGATTATTATTTATTAGATGATGGAACAATGACCACTTTTACCATATTTAACTTACTAAATTCATTTTGGGCATATAAACTGGATATTGTTAAAATATCCAACATGAAATGAATTGAATAAATGAATAAATATAACATGGTAATAAATAAAATAAAATGAGTAATTTACATAAATATGATTATTAAGAAACTAAATAATTAACATATTTTTATTATCCAGAAAGATAAAATATGTACATAATAAGTCAAACATGAGGTAATAGGTTTCTTAACTAAATATCCTTCCATTTGGTTAAATCAAATTATCATTGACTATATTATTCCAATATTATGTGATAAATGACCTTTTTTGATTTATATTGTATTTAAAATTTTATTTTTGTTGATTCACATTTGATACACATAATCACTCCATTGATTAATTATCATCTCAATGTTGGGATCGTTGTAAGGGATTTCATCTCAATTTCCCTTCATTGAGGAATATTTTAATATCATGTGCCTAATTTGTTTTATATGGTGTATATTTTGACCCTTTTACATAATAAAACATGAATCCTTCATAATTCATGGTATTTTAAGTTATAATTCATTTTACTTCATCCAAGGGTATTTGATTTGAAAGTTACCAAATTGGTAAAAGATTTATGTCACAATCTCATTTTGCTTTCGAGAATGTTTATGTTCAAGATTTATTTGGGGGTAATCAAATTCATTTATTTTCATAAACAGTATATCTTTTATTTTACTCTAGTTATAAGCATGGTTTACATTTTTTCCCCATTTTCCATTATTGAATAAAGAAGTATCCGGAAAACAAATTTAAGTAATGTCAGTCGTATATCTTCTTTTAGATCAAAATTTTTTCTCCTCTGTGTCAATATTTTCCTTAAAATATTTTAGAGAATATTTTTAATATTATTTAAATATTTATTAAATAAATTTTTACCAATGGTACACTCCTTAAAAAATGGTTTAAAATTAATCTCCCTGTCATTTTCTGTATAAGGTACTTTTTGAATTTTAAAAAAGTGTGAAAGGAATGTTTTATTTTAACTCATACAGCATGTGTAGAATTTTCCACCATCATGGACACTAAATTATTTTAAGAATAATTTATAAGTTTCCATGGTTCTTTTCAAAGAAAAGTTTTTCTATAATATTTTGTAAATTTTGAGATTTTAAATAATTTTTTTCAATATGAAAATGGAATTTTCCTCAAGAAATATTCCATGTAATATTTTAAAGACATTATCATAAATTATGATAAAAATTGATATATGGATTGCTTATAAATTATGTATTTATGACTCTCAAATATATACCTATATTATTATACCTTCTTTTTAGAGGGTAATATAAACCTTTTGTTCATCTATCAAACTAATTCATTATGAAATTTCCTTTGATTATGATATGAGGTAAGACTATGAAACCCATTTTATTTCAATGGGTAATTATTATTTTTATGCCTGATAATTTATATCCATTTATAGAACACATAATCATGAACATGTTAGGATGTGTTCACCTAGATAGTTCTCTAATTCATTAGGTGTATATTTTGTCTCATGAGGCATTATTTATGTGATTAGGGAGTAAACCTAATCCATTATGGTACTTTTTACACCATGTGGTATTGTTTAGGGAGTTAGTTTTACTCATTCTTATTTTATGTTTTATGTTTTTTCCATATTTCCTATGATTCCATGATATTATGATACCATTTTTTTATGTTGTGATTATATGTGATTACTTAAGGTCATCATCTTTTATGATATCATGTTATACCTTTGACTCACATATTATGTTTCCTTATCATGTTTATTCTTTAATCAGGATTTTTAGCTCACAACTTTCATTTTTGTAATCCCCAGGTTTTCCTATTCAGTTTTACAATCACAGAAATATTTATGATCACAATAAGTATAATAAAAAATGATTTTATGTTTTAGTTTATTTTGATATTTTATGCATCTAGTCTTCTAAATACACTAGGCCTCTTAATATTTGGGGTGTAATTAATAGATTTTTTTGATAAAAATATTATAATAAATTGTGTAAAAGTATTGGGTCTCTATAGTTGGTATCAAAGAAAGGTTTAGTTATTTTTTGGGATTATTATTAGATAAATTTATTAAAAACAATGGTGATAATTATAAGTATAGGATAACATCCTAAATTTTTTGTTAGGAAGATATTATTTAATACATCCCTATCTAGATACATAAGTGAATACGGTTTTGGTATAGATGTATCTAGGGGTAATAACCCAAAGAATATTTGGTTGAGTATATCTCAACCATCATTTTTATGCATGGTGAGTGTTCCCTTACTGCGCACCTAGTTTGACACTCTCGGGGGATATACTTGGGTTAAATAACATTTTCCCTATGAATAATTATAATGAATTAAATAATAGAACCTATGGAAACCTATGATATTCCATAATAATATGGTATAAACCTATAAAGTCTTGGGATGATATTTCTAAGGTTAATAATATGTTTAGAGTCATAGGTATCCTTTTTTAGGTTCTAATTTATGGAACTCTAATATGATTAAAAGTATTTTGGTAGAAATTTATAGAACTATAACTATTAGGTTTGGTATGAGTTTTAATAAGAAAAAATTTATTTGGGGAAAATTCCTTTAAAGATTTTTGAAATTGGTTTAAAGGTATTTATAACCATTAGGGTTAGTATAATCATTGATGTAAATATAATAATGGTTAGCTAAGATTATTTTATTTTGGGGAAAAAATAATCTGTATAGAAAAACATAGTGGTTAAAAAGTGATTTGATGAATAATTTGATTATTGAGGATATTCCTCATATTTTTGAGAATGTTATATAAATTATATTTATATAATTTTAGAAAAGAGAAAACATGTATGTCGGGTGACAACCTGTCACATCTGGAAAGGTCACGAGGCTTAAACCCATAACTGAAGGGCGACAATGGTGCAGTGCCTACCACTGGCCTATATGATTTCATACCTAGTATGAAATTGTTCTTTCTTAGATTATATAATGGATAAATATTAATTTTAATTTAGGAAACATATTACAGGATCAAATCTTTATTTAATTTTTAGTATTTTGAGGCGACTAATGATATTTTTGGAAATGATTCATTGAATTGAGGTATATGTAACCCTTGAGTATAACATGTGATTTAACATTCATTATTAGTTGGGTAGAGCACAATTAATTTTTTTTATGTTGATTTTATTTGGGATGTAGGGTTATTTATATAAAGAATAATATAATTTGAACCTTTTGGAGGAAGTTTTGAAGTAAAATGTATTATTTTTTTATATGGAGATTTATGAAAAAAATTATTATCTTACCTTGTGGTAACTATTTTAGTTTTGATTAATATTTAAGGATAAAAGTAATATATTTGTATTCTTTTATAGATCTTATGATCCATTCAAAGTTAATTTTAGTGTTTTTGTCATAAGAAAATCATATTGGATATTTATTCCTTATAGTAAGAGATGAAGTATAAATTAATCAAAGTACAAAAAAATTATGAAATCATGCTTATGATATAGAAAGATATCAAGTAAGTATATTTCCTTAATTTGTTAGTGTAGATGTTAAATTAATTCCTTAACTCTAGTAAAAGTATATTTAAAATAAAATTTATCTTATTTCAATCATTTATAATTAATTGATGGTATTTTAATCCATTACATACTTATAGGTTTGTGGTCGTTAACTTTCTCAAGGTTATTATCTTCCTTATGATCAATGATCTATGTAACACTCCATAAATATTTGGGAATTACACTTTTCTTCCATGTCCATATTTTCAATTATCACTAATTTTTTCTTACTTGTAATCCTAGTTATATTTTATTCTATATGACCTTCATACTTCCATTTCTCTCTTAACAAGAGAAATTTTATTAACCCTTTGTATGATGTGGGATTTCAACAAATGTATTTTCAAATTTCAAACCATTGATTACCAAATTTAAGTTCAAATTTTGAGGATAAAATTTATTATATGGGGTAGAATGTAACACCCCTATATTTTAAAAATAAAACTCTTTTCAATATCATATATGACACGCAACACCGAGCCTAAATGAACTATAAAATATTATTATTTAAATATAACTATTATAACCTAGCTGTTAAATTGGTAGGTATGAAGAGGATTAACTAATTTATGAAATATATATAAATTTTCTAATCAATGTAAACATATTTATAAATTCTTATAAAATAATCACTCAAATTTTTAGAAAAGTCATTTTATTCTTCAAAAATGTTATTTCTTCAAAATAGTTTTATTTATTTTTGTGAGAAATTATTATAATTAATTTTGGGAAATTTTAAAAAAATTATTTAATAAAATTGATATCATTTTTTAAATTACCATATCAAGATTCACTTATGGTAAAATTTTGGGGTTTTTCTAAAATGATTAATTTTTTAGTGAATAGTGAAAATTACCGATATTTCAAATACTGTCATTTATTTTCACTAAATCATTTAATTTAAAAGTATAATTATATTTTGTATTTGGTAGTAAAGTTAAATATTAAACATATTATTTATAATTATATAATTAATTTCATTTCAATAATAAATTTTCATGATTTTGGTATAAGTCTAATTTTATGCATAGAAATAGACTTTTCTACAAAACTGTTTTTAAGTGGATAATATTTATCCATATTAATTAATTAAAATAAAACCTTATGGGGATTTATTTAAAATAAATTTATCAATTTTATATCTAAATTTTTGAATTTAAATTCATAAAATAATTATTACTAGTTGTTGATTTAATGTAAGATAGTATTATGCATGAAAAATACATTTGTTGAAAACCTATTTTTGACACGTTTTCTAGTTAATTTTTAAATTAGATTATGATATTTATGTTAATTTAATTTAATAAAATAGAATCCATATTTTAAATCATAGTAATTTATATTATTTAATAATTTCAACTTAATTTTTAGCCAAAATGAATAGTAAAAACAATAAAAAAATTACCATGGTCATATTGTAAATCGGGTTAACTAAGTGATATGGCCAACATTTTTTCATATTAATTATTATTTTATGATTTTATTTCAACCCTTACCATATTATTCTTGAGATTAAATTATTTATGAAAAAATGTTCCATGAAATTGACATATATAATAATTTAGCAAAGAAAAGGACAAAATGTCAACCTCTTTCCTTTGAATATATATTATATGATGACATAGGAATAAAAATAGGTGGTTAACGAATATTAAATTTTATTTTGAGTATAATTAAATTATTTTCATGATTCCAGATTATTTTTAATCTTTATTAATTATATAGTGACCCTAAAGGCTTATACAATATTGATACAGTGCTTGTGCAAAAAATGGGAAACTCAAGGTAAATAACCTTAAAAACATTAAAAGTAATTTATTTGGGATTATTTATGGTTCAAAAATAATTTAATTTTACCAATTATTTATTATTTATGGTAAAAAAAACTAAATTAATTATTATATTTATTTATTTAAATTATAATCAAATAAATAGTGTCAAAAATGGCATTAATGAAATTTTATGTTAAATGTTATTTTATTAATTATTTAAAAATATTAGAAAACATTCAAGAGGAAAATTATGATAATTAATAGTATAAAATTTCAACTTTTTTCCATTTATGATCAAATTTTTATCTTATAAGTAAAATTAAAACCCTTTGAGTTCAAAATAATTAATTATTGTGGTTACGGTTAAAACAGGTTTACCAATGGGTTAACCCAAAAATATAAGGGTAATAGTTCCAATTAAAATTTTATGAATATATTTTTATAGTAATTTTCAACCTTATCATATCCCACCTTAGAATATATGGCCATTTGGGAGCTTGTGGCTTGGGAATTACTTTATCATTTTGTATTCTTTTAGGAAATATCATATTGGGTTCCCACCCCCCTTATAAAGAGATACCCCCTATCCTATCATCTCCACACCAAAATAGAATTTTAGTTCAGAAAAGACTTAAAAAAATTACTTATTAAAATCGATCCTCATGTCCTATAGGCATTATTTTGATCATATAGCCAACCTAGGAAAGATTTTGGAGTAAACCTTCAGAGGTTTTCTGAAGAAGAGGTGTCGTTCTTAACCGAGTGTTTTTCTTTTATTTCTTCTTACAGTTACTTAAACATTTATTCAACCATAATAATATAATAAAATTATTATCTACCATATACTGATATATTTGTATGTTAATGGCATACCCTATATCCATTCCCACTTCCATCAAATGGGAAATGAAAACATTGTTCGTGTTTATGGAGAACCACTGCCTCATGAACTGATGTAATTAACTTTCCATTAACTCATCTTATGGATGGTTTTAATAATGGATTTAATGTATATATAATATATTAATTAAAGATTTATCATTCTGAAAATATAATATTTTATTTACTTTCTTATCTTTTTATTCGCTAAAAAATAATAACATTGTTTGTGTGTACTTGTGGACTACCACCTCCACGAAGCGATGTGATTTGTTCTTCATAACCACATCACATGCATGATATATATCAATATATTAAAACAGATAATATGGTATATTTTTATAATTAACATTCTATAAGTTTAAAATAATACTTACCTTCTTTCTATAATGATCATTGAAAAATTGAAATGTCGCTCATGCGTACGTACAACCTACCATATATATGATTGTAATGTAGTTTATTTTTCATAAAAATATTTCATGTTTGGTTTTAAAATTATAATTTATATATAAAATTATTATTATTTCATGATTATTATTACGGATATGATGTAATAATAACTAATTTTACCATATTCAACCTATCAAAGTCATTTTGGACATATGAACCAAATATTGTAAAAAACATCCAACGTAAACTTAATTGATTAATTAAATAAATATAACAAGGTAATAAAGAAAATAAAATTATTAATAAACTTGAAAATTTTTCTTAAGGAACTAAATAATTAACATAAGTTTATTATTCATAAATATAATGTATTTATGTGATGAGTCAAACTCGAGGTATGGGGTTTCTTAAGTCAATATCATTTTATTAGGTTAAATCACTTTTTTAGTGACTTTATTATTCCAATATTATGTGTGAAATTACCTTTTTTTATTTATTTTGTATTTAAACTTGTATTTTTTATTTACATTTGATACACATAATCACTTCACTTATTAATTCTCACCTTAATATTATGATCATTGTAAGGTATTTCATCTCAATTTCCCTTAATTGAGGCATATTTTAATGTCATGGGCCTAATTTATTTTATATGGTTTATATACTAGACCTTTTATATATTATATCATGAATCCTTCGTAATTAATTCTATTTTAAGTTACAATTAATTTTACTTCATCCAATGGGTTCTGATTCGAAAGTTTCCGAAGCAGTAAAAGCTTTATGTTACAATCTCCTTTCTTTTTGAGATTGTTTATGTTCAAGGTTCCTTTGGGGTAAATAATATATAGTTATTTTCTTGAACCAAACCTCTTTTATTCTCCTTTGGTTATGAAATTTTTTTACATGTTTGGTTTCCATTTCTTTCATTATTTAATAATGATCCTTTGAGAAAGTTGTTTATAAGTAGTATGAATCTAGTATATTCTTTTCGATCTGAAATATTTCACCTCTATGTCTATATTTTCCTTAAAATATTTTAAATAATTTTTTTACTATTATCTAAATTTTTTTATTAAAGAAATTTTTAACCATGTATTACTTTTTACAAAGTGGATTAAAAATAATATTTCTATCATTTTCTAAACAAGTTAATTTTGACTTTTACATAAGTTTGAAAGGAAAGTTTCATTTTAACTTATATAGCATGTATGGAATTTCCCACCATCATAACCATTCAATTATTTAAAGCATCCTTTACATGTTTCCATGGTTATTTTCAAATTAATTTTTTTTATAATATTTTGGAAATTATTAAATTTTAAATAAGTGATTTCAAATAGAAAAGAGTATTTTCCTAAAGAAATATTCCATGTAATATTTTAAATACATTTTCATTAATGATGAAAAAATGAGATTTTATAGATCAATTCTAAATTATGTATATATGTATCTCAAATACATACTTATCTTATTCACCCTTCTTTTGATGGGGTAATACATGCCTTATGTTTATCTCTCAAATTCCTTTATTATAAAATTTCCATTGATTATGATATGAGGAAATATTATGCAACCCATTTTATTTTTAAGGGTAATTAATATATTTATTCCTTATGATGTATTTCCTTTTGTGGAACACATAATCATGAACATGTTATGATGGGTGCATCTATATATTTCTCCAATGCATTGAGTAAATATTTTTTCCCATGAGACATTTTGTATGGTATTAGGGTGTAAACCTAATTCATTGTGGGACTTTATCCACTATGTGATATTGTATATATAACACCCCTCTATTCTCATTATCTTGAGAGGGAGTTGTGATATTACTTATCCTTAAACAACATCCTGAAGACACCAAAGGCTAGTATAAATGCTGAAGGGCTTCAACATATATGGGGGATGATTTTATATTTAAGAATAAAATAACTAACCAACCGATCCATAAAAAAATAAAACATTATTAGATGCATGATATAAATGAATGACAAATCAAAATTTCATTTATCAAAATAAAACTAAAACCAAGTACCACATCGAAAGACAAAACTAATATCAATGTAAGCAATGGAAGGTTATAAACCAAAAAGAATCAGAGACAAATTTAACTCCAAGTCTCCACAATATCTATGCTCCAACTTCACTAAACATCCCAAGTATCATGAATTAGTTCAAAATATGTGTGATAATTTACCTTTTCCCATGTCCTCATATATGGAATCTGCAAAATCGCCAATGTACTAAAGAAAGGGTGAGTACTAAAACTTAGTAGGTTTTCCCCAATGAATTCTCTACTCACACCTCTTGGATAAAAAAGTTAGAAATATTTATATAAAATTTTTTATAACTAAATATAAACTAGTTCCAATGAAACCATTTTTCTCAAAACAATGTTAATTTATAAAGGAAACAACTAAAAAATGCTTTAAACAATTTCACAAGTTCCATTTTTGCCATAACCATTCTATTCCACATATTCACACCACCAACCCTGAATGCTTCATTATGAACATTCCATTCTCATGAGTGGTTTTTCATTGATATACCAAGTTTTCACAAGGTAATTATATCCCAAATTCCACTACAATTTTTTCACTAATAACAAGGTCATATTTCAACCAATCCTCGTAATGCAATATGAACACTCACTACCAAGTATACCAAAAAACCATTCCAAACCCATTTCAATAAAACAACCATTTTATTGAAAACCTTTTTCCATAAATCTTTTCAAAAATACAGAAAATAAATATTTTAAAATAAACATTTTAAAATTATGAAACCAAGGTACTTTGCACAACCAAATACTACAATTCCAAAATTTCAACAAAAACCATAAATCATCACTAAAGAGGATTTATATCATGCTTTGTACCATAATTTCAGAATAAAAATCATGTAATTAAACCAATTTTAAACTAATATAATCAGTTCTAGTAAGAGGAGTTGATATTGAAGCCACCTACCTTCATAGTTTTGGTGAAAACAATAAACGGCATGAAAAACATCACAAAACTAGGTTGAAAACTCCATGAACCCACCTTAGATCTATTACCCTATCATAAACCAAGAAAAATATAATCATATTTGGCATCCACAACCTTATATCTACCCACAGCGGGCATAGATCTATGAAAATGAGAGGAAAGGAGAAGTAGATCTAAAAAACTATCAAGAATGATCAAGAACAATCCCTCACTATGAGAATTCGGCTTCAAATCACCAAGGGAAGCCTTTGAATCCCCTATAGATCGATTATAGAACCTTCTTTTATCTTTAAGAGAGAAAAATCCTAATTTAGGGATATTTTGGGGGAAAAGGCATTAAAACATAAGGCTGACCTAGATCCACTTTTTTAGGATCTAGTTTTTTAACCGCACAAGGTTTACTCGCACGGTTAGAAAAACTATATGCTAACTGTGTTCCAGTAACTTCCTTAAGGATAAACCTCTCAAGGTTTCCTTGCACGATCTCCAAATTTTTCACTAACTGTACCGAAGCCAATACCCTAAAAATAAAAAATCCATTTTTCAAATTGCATGGTTTCTACTAGGAAGATACATGGTTTTGAAAAACCATGCACCGATCGTGCACCTTCTCTTTTTCACCTTTCTCACTGTGCCTAGTTTTCTATAGGTGTTGAATGGTTTTCCTAAATTGTGCACTAATTGTGAACCTATATAAAATCCCCAAAAACACTCCCAAAGTTCTCTAAACTCTCCCAAACTCCACCCATATACTTTATATATGTAAAAAGCATCAAGAAAGGGTTACTTGCTAGAAACCACAGGTACTATAGTATAGGATGTTTTCCTTGACTTATGTTTTATGTCATGTTATATGTTGTTTACAAATTTCCTATATTTTCATGATATTATGATACCATGTTATTTATGTTATGATTTCATGTGATTGCTTATAATCCTTCTCTTTTATGATACCATGTCATACCTATGACTCACACATTATGTTTCCATGTCATTTTTATTTCTTTACTATGATTTTTAACTCACCCCATTATTGTATGTATTACCCCAAGTTATCCTATGTAGCTTTATGATCTCAAAGAGATTTAGGATCTCAAAAAATATAATGAAAATAAAGATGTTATGTTTTAGTTTGTTTTGATGTTTTATGTACCTAGTCTTCCAAATACACTGGGCCTCACAATATTTAGGCTATAATTAATGGATTTTCATGCTAAAAAACAAGTAATAATGTGTGTAAAAGGACTAGGTATCTATAATATTTACCATTAAATTTTATAATAAAATTTCCACCTCTTTAATATTATCTCTAAGGAACTACTTTTTACTTTTTTAATGTTGTTCAAGTACCTGAATGGCCCGAAGGCTTTCATTTTTATTGATTTTTGATAACCCCCCTTTCAAGGGATGGGGGGGAACCCTTACAAATCTCATAGGCTTGGTGATTACATATACCATAGGATTAATAGACATTACATGACCCAAAGGTCTTAAGGAATTCAACCAGACTATAACTACAAGGAACTGCCCCTCCCTAGCATCTGTATTGTGATGGTATCTCTCCACCTTCACATGGTTGTCTGGCTAAGCTTCTTATGCAAGAATAGGCTGGTCTCGATGGAATAATAATACCCTCTAATTTTTTCAAATCCATTGGTTCAGCTCTGTTGAGTGTGTCTGCTCTGAATCCTTCTCTGGGGATGCTTCTTTTTTGTAGAGTCTGTCTGGGGAAACTGCATGTGGGCCAAAGGCCTTGAGGTGGCCCGAAGGCCTTAAAGGTGGCCCGAAATACCTACTAACCTAAATGCATGGGTTTCCAAAATACCTTAAGGACTCCAAGCCCAAATCGGTGGCTAATGGTGAATAGTTCTGGATACTACAGTACCGAATAGTACCTACTACAGTAACTACTACAGTACTAGCTACAATACTCGCATAGTGTACAATACTACTATAGTACCTTCAACAGTTACTGCTATAGTACCCCGAAAATATGCCTCCGCTTGGTTTTGAACTTGGGTCTCATGGATGCACTTAAGGATACCTCACTAACTGGGTTGAGGCTTATGTGCAATGTTGTGCAAGTACTGCATCAACATCAACAGTAATTCCTTATATTTATCTAAATGTAATAATTAATTTATATTAATTGAATAATATTTTTATTATATTTTTATTATATCATTTAAGATATGTTACATAACTTTAATTAATTATTATTTCATATGATTTCATAAAAAATTTGGTATTCATAAAAACTGTATTGTTTTAACTATTCACCAAAAAATCAACTTGCTAAAAATTCCCAAAAATTAACCATAAGATAATTTCTTCATGATGAAATCATAAATGAATTCTAATTTATAAAATTTTAGAAAAATAATTTTAGAAATTTAACTTTTAAATTATATCATATGGTACTTAGAAAAAAAAATTTGTTAGAATAAAAAATATTTCTTTTTCAAATGAAAAATCATATTCTTGTTCCACCCCTTAATAAAATTATTTATAAGGTTATCCTAAAAATAAATATTAATATGAATATATATAAGTTACATGAATATTAATAAAACATAAAATTTATTTATTAGTAAAAATACTTGGATTTTCATGTTCTCCCCCTTAAAGAAACATTGTCCCAATAATTTTTTTACTCAATTTTAAATGAGTTGGGATACATTTCCTTCATATATTCTTCAGGTTCACAAGTTACCAATTTAATAATATGACTCATTCAAAAAAAATAAACAAATAATTTACCATATTTCTTAGTAATTATTCTCTATGATCAAGAATTTGAACTATTTTTTCCTTATAAGAAGGATTCTTCTCTAACTGGACTACTTTAGGGATCAATATATAAGATATTTTGGGTAAATATTTCCTTAACAAAGGAACATGAAACACACTATGTGCCTATTATAAACTTAAAGTAAAATCTATTTAATAAACCACCAATCCTTCATTATCAAATATTTTATATGATTTAACAAAATAAAAATGATATTTTCTAGAAAAAAATATTTGAATATTTGTGGAACAATTTTGATCAACAATTTTAGGAATTTTTGTAATCACACCCAAAACCAAGTGCCTGATTTTTCTATAATAAATTAAAATTTTATATTGAGATATACCACTTACAAAAATTTTATTTTTTATATTTCTAGAGGGTCTTTATTTATATGAGTAACAAATCCTATAAGTTTATTTCCCATGATTTTGGTAATACAAAATAAAATTTAAATTCTAATCACCTTTGGTGAACTTGGATAGAGATTCTATAAGATCTTCAATTGTAATTTATAATTTTTCAATATTAAGTTGTTCCTTTAAACAAGACATTTTATTTTTAACTTTATTTAATTAATTTTTTTAACTTTAATTTTCTTATAATAATAAATTGAATATTTTTTATTGATCTTATTTTTTGAATGAAAATATTTTATCCTTTCATTTTCCCCCTTTATATTATCATTTTCTACAAAAATATTATCTTTTTTATTAACAACTATATTATATTTCTTTTTGATCTCTTTAAATTTCATGGTAATTTCACAACTTTCATTTTTTAATAGATATTCATAATTTAAATTTCTATAATAAAAAGGAAAATTTTAATAAGAATAAGAGGAAGTATGAGAGTTTACCTTATTATAGGAATTAATGTACTTCAAACTTTCATCACATTTATATGTGTAATCATCAGTTTCCTTAAAGTAAATCATCTTTTTTTCCTTGAACACTTTATCATCCTTTACGAATTTCATCTTAATTTTACTCTCATATGTCATTACTGAACAAATGAGTTCTTCAACCATCATATTCTTAATATCCTTCACTTCTTGTATGGTTGTCACTTTGGGTTCTCAAGAACTAAAAAACCCAAAGGATCTTCTTCAAAATCATATCTATTGTAATTAAATCACCTAAAGAATTAATTCCATTAAAAATATTAGTGAAAATAGTAAACATTTAATTTATAGACCCATTATGATTAATAGTAAATATTTCAAAATATTGGTGATACATACAAGCCTAGTATCCTTTACTTTATTTGTTCCTTCATGAGTAACTTCAAGAAATTTTCATATTTTTGGATTCGTTTTACACATGGAAACTATGTTAAATTTATTCATATTTGACCCTAAATATAGATAATTCAAGTATTTATCATTAATCACAAAAGTATCAAGGTTATCAGGATCTATTTTTCTTATTTATCTTGGTTGGGGGTATATCCTTGCATAACTAATTTCCAAACCACATATATTATACTTATAATAAATGTAGACATTCATGTTTTTCAATAACCATAGTCTAATCCATAAAAGTAAGGGCTTGTGCCCATTTGGTTTACTTCTAGAGAACCCTAGATATTTGAGGTAGAGGACATATTTAAGTGATCATTCCTTGAAACTAGATAAGGTTTTGAAATAATGGTAGGCTCTTATACTAATTTTTTGTATGAGTAACGATGGAAAAAGGGGGTTGAATTTCCTTTTAAAAACTTATTATAAATTAAAACTAAACTAGACGAAATTAAAAAATAATAATCAATAAAATAAATGTGAGAGTTAAAGCATAAGATATAGAAAATATAAGAGATAATGGAATAATATTTTATACAGGAGTTTATCCAAAATCCACAAGGGATCCATATGCCTCCCCCCCCCCCTTAAGATTCATGTGATGTTTGGGATTAAACCCTTGGATTTAGTAGTATCCAAGAAAACCTTTAAAAAATTATAACCCTTGGTTTTTAGTGTTTGTAGCAAGAAACTCATTTACAACACTTTTTTTAGTGTTTGTACCAAGAAACCCAATCTCCATTTATTTTTAGTGATTTCATCAAGAAAACTTCTATCCTTTTAGTGGTTGTGTCTAGAAACCCAAACCCACAATTTTAATGTTAGTGTACACTAACCCCTCACACTCAAATGGTATTGATCACCCAATCACCCTCACTTACAGTTGTGAGTACAAAACCCCCTCAAAATCAATGGTAAAGAGAACCCAAGAAAATAAATAATAAAATACTTGATATATGAAATACCTTTGAAGTAAAATCTCAATCCTATATAGAGAATATAATAAGAATATTTAGAGTAAGAGAGAAAATTATTTAGGGGTACAAGAGAATGGAGAAAAATGGAACAACGGAGCTCTAAAATGATCTTCAAGGTAACCAAATGCATCCATGAACCCTTTGTAGTGTATTTATTATCTACAATAGCCTTAGGACTATTATGAACCCTCTAAGGTTCTAAATGAGCCATTGGATTTGAATTATGTTCACAAATTCCACCCTAAATGGCTATTTGTTTCCTGTCTAAAAGCCATGGGTAGTCGGTGGTACCTTGACATAACCTGTATTCTATCAAGATACCACTAGTCATCTGATATACTCCACTAGGTAGTAGTTGGTACGTTTTGGGGGAAGACTTCAAGAATCTCCTCTGCAACACTTTTCTGACATTCGTTTGTTATGGATACTTCTTGAAAATTTCAAAAATAGAAATGTTGAAAATAATCAAATGAATTTTTTATAAACATAATTCGGTTTTTTATCATTAAAAACACCTAATGGAGTGTGATGTACAATATAATGAAATTTTATAATTAAATCCATGTCCATTATTGTTCATTGGTGAGTTCATTTCAGGTATTCAAATAAATATAATCAATATTATAGGTTTTTGGTACAAGTATGCAAACTATAACACCACATTATGGTTTATAGGTAATCCCTTGTTTATTCTTTGTTTGTCATCATTGTTTGGGTTCATTTTTGGGATTCTAGGGTATATAGAGACTTTTTTGGGGAAATTACCTAAAGTTCAAGAATGTATGTTTATTTGAATTAACGGGGTCTGGGTATAAATGTGTCAAAGACTTAGCGGGATTCTTCCCTAGTTTGGACACTACTAGAATTCTAGGTATTTACGATGGGTTATTTGCGACGGGATCCCGTCGCAAATAGCCCATTGCAGAAAACATCATCGCAAAAAATATTATTTGCGACGGGCTCATCGCAAATAAGTCTCCGATTATATACTTTATATATATAATTTTTTTTTTGATGGGCCCATCGAAAATACTTTTTGTGATGAGCCCGTAATCCCGTCACAAATAGTTTTTTGAAAATATTTATTTAGACTATTTGCGACGGGCTCGTCGCAAATACTTTTTTAAAAAAAAAATATTTAGGATATTTGCGACGGGAACCCGTCGCAAGAAATACCATCGCAAATAATAAATAAATTTTAAAAAAAATTAATAAAATTATGATTATTGAAAAATTAATTTTAATATTATTAAAATAATAAAAAAATAAAATTATTAAAATTATCAATATTTACAAAAAAATATAAAATATCATAAAATATTTTTATTATTATTATTATTATTATTAGTAAAATAAACAAACATTAAAAAATATAATACTGAAAAAATATATTTAATAAAATTATAATTAATGAAACAATAATATTAATATTATTAAAATAAAAATATATTAAAATTATCAATATTCACAAAAAAATCATAAAATATTAATAATTAAATTATGTAATATTTTCATTGATATAAAAGACAGAAACTGTAAATAGTTTATATTACAACAAATGCTAAATTCAAATTTTTTTAACATAAAAAAATCATTGGGGTCGTCTTTTGGAGGAGGTGGAGGAGCTAAAGGAGATGGTGGAGGAAACTCCATCCCTAAACTACGAGTCAGACGGTGCATGTACTCTATCTGCTTGTGATGTTGTTGCTGCCATTGACGCATCTCCTTGTGAAACTGCTTCTATTATTGTTGTTGCTGACGCATCTCTTCTTGGTGCTTTTGCAAACTCTCTATAAGGTCATTCTGAGCTCGGAACTTCTCCTGATACTGTGAGGCAGAAGATGATTCCTCTCCACAAGATCCTCTTGAGATGAACACCGACATCGCAGCAGTACCATAATAAGTACCAGGAGTCACATGAGAGCCAATACCAACTACTCGGCCCTTCTCAAAGCCATACTGAGTCGCCTGCATCCATGTCGCCTCGTCGAAATGGTGGGCACTGGTCTGATCAGTCGCCTCATCTTAACCCTCAGCCTGTGTCTGAGAGGTTTCAGCCTCATATGACTCCTTCAATTCCAATTTGAAATTAAAATTATGAAAATATTATATGCATTTAATTGTAAAACTGAAAAAAAAATAAGACTAACCACAATCCAACGTTGGAGATCACCTCTAATCTCTCTAGTGGCTGGATCATTGTACATCCTCCAATAAACATCATAATCTGTAATATCGGGACGCTCGACTGCCTATATGAATATAAAATAAACTGTTTATATTTGAAGTTATATAAAATATTTAAAAAAACACTTACCAGATGCTCTCTATGTGTACTGAATGTACAGCTACCAGCTCGATGTGTCACCTACAATCTTCACTGATTCTGCTGACCCAATTAAGACCTCCTCTGAAATCCACCACCCAACTAGTGTGCACATAATCCATCCCAAACCTAAGATGAAATGTACTCTAGTTGGTGGGCTCTACATGACTCATCAAATATTGTCACTCCTACTTTCTTAATGGACATCTTTCTCAAATTGTGAAAAAACTCACGTAAACGCTCATGCGTAGACACCTCCCATGCTGCATAGATATCGTCATGCATGCTATCATCGATAGGATACCATAAACCCTGCAACTAATTTATAATATCAAGTTATTAATAAAATAAATTTCAAAATAAATATTATTTATTTACATACCAGCTAATGATTGTACATGCTGAGCTGCATATCAACGGGAATCTATTCCCATGTGGTCTATGGATAAGAAAAATAATTTCACAAGATAGTGCTCCCCTGTCTAAAAGCTACATGCACAAAACTGTGAAAAAAAATAATAAATAATCAAAAAATTAGTATATATATAAATAAATTAATGAAATCTAACTAAAATATATATGTTTTCATACCTCTATGTGCGTGGATCGAAACCAAGATGTGGACGTCGCTCGGGGATAGGGTCAGGAATCATTAGTCATGCAAGACCGCGCCCCCTCCGCGTACCTCCTGAACCACTAGTAGGTTGAGGGTCAGATGATCCCACATCCCCCTCATCCAAAGGTAGATTAGCCTCTTCTAACTCACGAAGTAGAGCAGAGTCCATCTGAAACACAAAATGATTGTTGTTAGCAGATAGTTGAAAATAACTATTATATATAGATATATATTAGTTATGATCATAACCAGCATTTAACTATGTCAATGTTCACCTTCATCATCATCTTCACATCTGATGATGTAAATGTCTTTATATTCCTCCTCGGCGTCATCAATATCCATATGAGTTTCACTTTCATCATCCCTTGTCATTTCAAATTCATTTGTAACATCATTAACATCTTCGTTATCATTGACCCTTAATTTTGGGGTTTCATCATCGATATTCACGTTTCTTTGTGAAAAAGATGTATTTTGAGTAGTCTCTTGAAAATTTTCAATTCCATCCACTTCAATAAAACCACATTTAATTTGAGTAAATTTATTTTCTCAAGATTTCATTTTTATTATGCTCCACCAATCACTCAGGTCTCTTGAAGTAGCACAGTACTTTTCATAATAAATTTAATGTGCCTGTTGAGCCAGTAAAAATGGTTCATTTACTGTAAGAAGAATTTTATATTTAATATCGATGATTCCATGAGTCGGATTAACATGCAGGCCTCTATTAGTATCCAACCACTGACATTTAAACATCGTTATGTAATTCTGTCCAAGATAACATAGCTCAATAATTTCATCCAGAATTCCATAAAATTTAACTTCAGTTTCTCTATGATGAGATCCTCTCAAAAATACTCCATTATTTATTGTTTTTTTATTCCTCATATGCAAGTGTATGAAATCAGAAACCATTCACCACATATGCATTATAAGATTTAACCATTTTGGATGTTGGGTTACTCAATATACACAGTCGCTTATCAATTTTATCAACATGTTGAGACACCTTAAAATTTGTAAAAAAATTATCAATATAATAAATAGTAAACTGAATTGATATTAAACCATCAATAATTTATGTTACCAGTTTTTGAAACCATTGAGAAAAAAAATTTTGTCTGCATTCTTCAAGAGAAGCTGCTGTAATTTGTGGAAGTTGTTTCTTGATATTATTATCATCTAACCTACAAATAAAATAAGTGTATATACTATAATAGAAATTATAGAATAAGTGATAGAAGCACTCACAGTAAAAATTCTTTCATTTCTTCACAGTTGAGTAGAACATATGTATGAGCTCTGTGATGTTCATCTTCTGAAATTCATTGTTCTTAAACTCCACCGAATCCAAGATTTGGTTGATTAAAAAATTGATAATTGATTGTCCATTTCATCATTAACATTTCCCTCATTCTGTCCCATGCAGTTTTTTTTGAGTGATATTCAGATTCAAAATAGTGAGAGAAGAAAAAAGAAATTTCCTCTTTCAAATAAGCTTCAGCAATTGAGCCTTCAACAGATGCTTTGTTACGTACTTTTTCCTTCAATTTTTGCATGAATCTCTTGAATGGGTACATCCATAGAAACTGTACTGGACCTCCACAGTTAGCTTTATGTGGAAAATGTAATATCAAATGTTCCATTAAGTCAAAGAAATCATGTGGAAATATTTTTTCCAATTTACATATAGTTACAGCAACATCTTCTTCCATTTTTCTTAGCACATCGTAGTCTGTTGTCACTGCACAAATGTCTGGAAAAAATATGATATGTCTATTATCGAATCCAAAATCATATAATTCAACAAACCTCTTAATCCAATCAGCATAATTCTTTCCATTATAACATGACAATCATGACTTTTTAATCTGGTAATATGATCATTCTTAACACATCTTCCCAAATTAGAAGCATAGCCATCTATAAGTCTCAAATCTAAAATCCAATGACAAAATAATAAGCGACTCTCTTTGTAAAGTTTATAAGATGATTTTGGCTTCATTAACCTCTATGATCTGACATTTTCAAATAGTTCAAGTTTTGGTCTCCTGCAAATTTGGGCAAGATCTAATCATTCTTTTACAGTATCTTTGGTCTTACCAGGTGTATCCAAAACTTTATGAAATAAATTATCAAAATAGTTCTTCTCAATATGTATGACATCCAATATGTGGCATACTAACAAATCAGACCAATATGGTAGATCCAAAAAAATGATTCATTTTATCCAATTATGTTCTTTTCCAAAGCCATGAATTTTCTGTTGGTTTACTATTAGCCCAAATGTGATGGGAGGTAATGAAAATACAACTGATTTTAACTCTGTACCTGAGATCATTTTTGAAGGTTCATCCCTTTCAATTGTGCCTTTTCTTAAATGAGATTTGTTCCTTTGAAAAGGATGATCAGTTGGAAGAAATCTACGATGACAGTCAAAATAGAAAGGTTTTTTTCCATTGATGATCATAAAAGCTTTTTTGTCTTTCATACAGTAAGGACATGATTTTGGACCATGTGTACTCTGGCCAGATAACATGCCATATGTCGGAAAGTCACTAATCGTCCACATCAATGTAGCTTTTAATGTGAAATTTTGTTTCGCAGCAACATCATATATACTAACACCATTACTCCACAATACATTTAACTAATTAATCAATGGTTTCAAATAAACATCAATATTTTTTTTCGGATGTCCTATGATTAATAAGGTCAAAAAGATATAGGGCTCCTTCATCAACCTCTAAGGACGTATATTTTATGGAGTTATAAAGATAGGCCAACATGAATACTGACTACCATAAGAACCAAACGGACAAAAACCGTCAGTAGAAAGACCCAATCACACATTTCAGTCTTCTAGATCAAAAGACGGATGCAGACTATCAAAATGTTTCCATGAATTTCCATCAGATGGATGATTAAATCTTTTACCGTTTGAAATATTGGTTTTGTGTCATGACATCATTGATGTTGTGTTATGAGACATAAATAAACACTGTAACCTGGGTGTAAGGGGGAAATATCTCAACTATTTTACAGGAATCAATCCATACTTCCCTGGTTGAGATTCTTTATACCTTGATTGTCCACATGTGGGACAACTATCCAACGACTCATTTTCACTAGAATATAAGATGCAATCATTTTCACATGCATGAATCTTCCAATAACTAAGGCCTAGATTATGAACCAACCTCTTGATCTCATAGTAATTTATAGGCAACACATTTCTTTCAGGTAATATTTTTTTAACCAAAAAAAATATTTGATCAAAACAGTTTTTTGACACTGCATTATCTGATTTAATAGACATAAATTTTGCAACTGCTTCCAATTTTCTTATCTTGTAACCATGATATAATGCATCCTCATCAGACCTCAACAACTCATAAAATTCAGATGGTTCCAACTCATGAGTTAAATCAATATCATCATGAGTTTCAGTTTGTTGAACAGATGGACCTGCAACATCATGTACTAAATTTTAGAACTGTGATGGATCTGGAATCAAGTTATTAGTATCTTCTCTGGAACTGTGTTCACCATGTTGATAACAAAAAACATAATCTGGTTGAAAACCAAACTGCAAAAGATGTCCTCCAACCTTTTCAAATGTGTCAAACGTTCTCAAAGAACATTTTTTACAAGGACACTTAATTGTGCCTTCTGAAACATATTCTAGTTTTGATGATGAAAATTCTAAGAAAGCTTCAACACCCTCAATATATACAAGATTTAAACCAGAAAAATTTGGATTTCTGCACTGATTTATCCAAGCGTGATCATCTAATAATGACTGATGTCGACTTCCTTGTTCCATATTTTTCTACAAAATATAAAATCATCACTATTTTTGAATAATTTGAAATTATAAAAACACTATCTGAAAAAAGAAGATAAATAATTACTATTACTTCTTAATAATTACCATTAATTAAGGGTGGCACAATTTCCAGTGGATTAACGGCTACTCTTTTGTCTGACGGCTCATTTACTTGCATCTTTATCACACTGAAATCACAATGAAGAATCTGGTTGGAGGTACGCATATTCATTCTCATATGCATGAGAATGAATATGTGTATCTCCGACCAGATTCTTCATTGTGATTTCAGTGTGAGAAAGATGCAAGTAAGTGAGCCCTCGCACAAAAGAGCCCCCTTTTTGTCGATGAATCATCTTCTTCCAACTATCACTGCCTGAAAACATTATAAAAAAATATGATCCTATGAATTCATATCCAATCTCATGCATACGATATTGAATATGCTTATGTAGCAGCACATTTTTCATAATGTTTTGAGTTAGTGAGAGTTGAAAGGAGAAAAGTCATCGAGCAAAAGGAGTGTCGTCAATCCACTAGAAATTGTGCCAAGTTCTTAAAATTTATTCAAATTTATTAAAACTTCTTTTTAACTTTTTCTAACTGTTCATAACTAATTATTACTATTTATTACTGATTATTACTATTTATTACTAATTATTCCTATTTGTTACTAACTATTCTTATTTATTACTAAATATTCCTATTTATTACTAACTATTCCTATTTATTCCTATTTTACTAACTATTCCTATTTATTAATAAATATTCCTATTTATTACTATTTATTCCGATTTATTACTAATTATTACTATTTATTACTAATTATTACTATTTACTACTAATTATTCCTATTTATTACTAAATATTCCTATTTACTACTAATTATTCCTATTTATTACTAACTATTCAGATTTATTACTAATCATTCCTATTTATTACTAATTATTACTATTTATTACTAATTATTGTTATTTATTACTAATTATTAGTATTTATTACTAATTATTCATATTTATTACTAAGTATTCATATTTATTACAAACTATTACTATTTGTTCCTAACTATTACTATTTATTCCGAACTATTACTATTTATTCCTAACTATTCCTATTTATTCCTAACTATTCCTATTTATTACTATTTATTCTTATTTATTACTAATTATTACTAATTATTACTAATTATTACTAATTGTTACTAATTATTACTAATGCTTACTAATTATTACTAATTATTACTAATTATTGCTAATTATTACTAATTATTGCTAATTATTTCTAATTATTCATAATTTTTACTAATTATTCCTAATTATTCCTAATTATTGCTAATTATTCCTAATTATTACTAATTATTCCTAATTATTACTAATTATTCCAAATTATTACTATTTATTTCTATTTATTACTAATTATTGTTATTTATTACTAATTGTTGCTATTTATTACTAATTATTGCTAATTATTTCTAATTATTGCTAATTATTACTAACTATTGCTAATTATTCCTAATTACTGCTAATTATTGATATTTATTTCTAATTATTGCTAATTATTCCTAATTATAGATAATTATTGCTAATTATTTGTATTTATTAGTAATTATTAAGATTTATTCCAAATTATTAGTATTTATTACTAATCATTTGTATTTATTACTAATTATTAGGATTTATTAATAATTATTACAATTTATTAATAATTATTACAATTTATTACTAATTATTACAATTTATTACTAATTATTACTAATTATTACAATTTATTACTAATTATTACAATTTATTACTAATTATAAAAATTTATTACTGATTATTACAATTTATTACTAATTATTACAATTTATTACTAATTATTACAATTTATTACTAATTATTAAAAAAAATTACTAATTATTACAATTTATTACTAATTATTACTAATTATTACTAATTATTACTAATTATTACTAATTATTACTACTTATTACTAGTTATTACTAATTATTACTAATTATCTGTATTTATTACTAATTATCTGTATTTATTCCTAATTATTCTTAATTATTCCTAATTATTACTAATTATTCCTAATTATTCCTATTTATTGCTATTTATTACTAATTATTGGTATTTATTACTAATTATTGTATTTATTACTAATTATTTCTAATTATTGCTAATTATTACTAATTATTACTAATTATTGCTAATTATTCCTAATTATTGCTATTTATTTCTAATTATTGCTAATTATTTCTAATTACTTCTAATTATTGCTAATTATTGCTAATTATTAGTAATTATTAGTATTTATTAGTATTTATTACTACTTATTACAATTTATTTCTAATTATTACAATTTATTACTAATTATTACTAATTATTCCTATGTATTACTAATTATTCCCAATTATTCCTAATTATTACTAATTATTGCTAATTATTCATATTTATTACTAATTATTTCTATTTATTACTATTTATTGCTATTTATTGCTATTTATTGCTAATTATTGTTATGTATTGCTATTTATTACTAATTATTGCTAATTATTTCTATTTATTTCTAATTATTGCTAATTATTACTAATTATTGTCAATTGTTCCTAATTATTCCTTATTATTATTAATTATTTCTAATTATTAGTATTTATTACTAATTATTAGTATTTATTACTAATTATTAGTATTTATTACTAATTATTACAATTTATTACTAATTATCACAATTTATTACCAATTATTACAATTTATTAGTAATTATTGCAATTTATTACTAATTATTATTAATTATTACTAATTATTACAATTTATTACTAATTATTACAATTTATTACTAATTATTACAATTTATTACTAATTATTACAATTTACTACTAATTATTACAATTTATTACTAATTATTACAATTTATTAGTAATTATTACAATTTATTACTAATTATTACTAATTATTACTAATTGTTACTAATTATTACTAATTATTTCTAATTATTACTGATTATTACTAATTATCTGTATTTATTTCTAATTATGTGTATTTATTACTAATTATTATAAATTATTACTAATTATTAGTATTTATTAATAAATATTACTAATTATTACTAATTATTACAATTTATTAGTAATTATAACTGTTTATTACTAATTATTACATTTTATTGCTAATTATTAAAATTTATTACTAATTATTACAATTTATTACTAAGTCTTACAATTTATTATTAATTATTAGTAATTATTACAATTTATTAGTAATTATTACAATTTATTACTAAATATTACAATTTATTACAATTTATTACAATTTATTAATAATTATTACAATTTATTACTAATTATTACAATTTATTACAATTTATTTCTAATTATTACAATTTATTACTAATTAATACAATTTATTACTATTTACTACTCATTATTACTCTTTACTACTCATTATTACTATTTACTACTCATTATTACTATTTACTACTCATTATTACTATTTACTACTCATTATTACAATTTATTACTAATTATTACAATTTATTACTAATTATTACAGTTTATTACTAATTATTACAACTTATTACTAATTATTACAATTTATTACTAATTATTACAATTTATTACTAATTATTATAATTTATTACTAATTATAACAATTTATTACTATTTATTACTCATTATTATCATTTATTACTCATTATTACTATTTATTACTCATTATTACGATTTATTACTATTTATTAATATTTATTAATATTTATTACTAATTATTAGTATTTATTTTTATTTATTACCAATTATTATTAATTATTACAAATTAATTATATACATTACTAATTATCGTTAATAATTATTAATTACTACTAATTATTAAAAATTAGTACTAAAAATTTCAATTTATTAGTACAAATAAATACTCATGACAAAACAATTTAAATTTAATTTAATTACAACTAATCAACAATAATAAAAATTAACATAGAAAATGAAATAAATAATAAATTAAATAAAACATAAATACCTTTAAGCTTGATTTTCTATTGATGTAGACGGTTTCACAACTTTTTCGTGAACAAAAAAATTAACTTAGAAAAATTTTCCCTCTAAAATCAGAGTTCAGAGAGAATAAGGATCTAAGAATTGAGAGGAATGAGAGAAAAAATGGATGGGGGTATATATAAGTTAGATTATTTGCGACAGGTATCTCGTCGCAAATAGCATCTTTTGCGACGGGACCCGTCGCAAATACCTACGCCCGCATTAATTACTGTCGGCAGTTAAAAATGTATTTGCGACGGGACTTGTCACAAATAGTCCCTGCCGACACACCTTTTGTGATGGGACGACATCCCGTCGAAAAAACTATTAACCGCCATCGGGTATTTGTGACGGCCCCCGTCGCAAATACTTCACTATTTGCAACGGTGGGATCTCACCGTCGCAAATAACCTTCGCGCGGTTTGGTGCGCTACCCGCGCCAAACCTTTTGCGACGGGAGACAAAATCTCGTCGCAAATAATTGGTTATTTGCGACGGTTCGTTACCCCCGTCACGAATAACCTCTTGGACATACTTTTTGCAACAGGATTTATTCCCGTCGCAAAAAAAAATCATTTTTCCCGTAGTGGGAGAACACTCGGTGATAGGTCCAGAGGTTGTCACGTACCTCAAAATGAAATTTATTAACCATCCCTAGTATAGCGGTGCAGGGTTCAACCATAGGGAAGACAGGTTATTGTTTAAGGGTTTAAAACAAACAAACCCCCATGGTTTTCAGTAGTGGGTGAAAATATATTTTTGACTTTTTATTTTTTTTAATATCATGATGTAAAATAGTAAATATGGGATAGTAATATTTCATAAAAACTAGAGTATAAATGGGCTATGATAAACAAGCAGTTCAGACAGAGGAAGAGGAAAGTGATTCAAGAATAATGCTCGGGGAAATTAGTATAGCAGTGAAGGGTTGATCCATAGGGAAGATAGGTGAGTGTTCTAAGGCTTTTCAAAACAAAAAAAACCACTATTGTCAGCAGTGGGGGAAATTAATTTTATTTATTTATTTTCTTTTTTTATGTTTTCTTTTTAGAAAAATGAAAGCACATATGAAACAATTTTTGATGATTTTCTTTTTTACTATATTGGATATGAAACAGATAAAAGAAATAGTGAAAACTGATGATGATAGGAGATGAGAACAGGAGTGCGGAGGGTTGGTCAAGAAAATTGATACTCGGGAATTCAGATTCTACCATTCAAAAGGTTGAAATCTTCACTTATTAAGCTGATTGAATTCACAACCTTAAAAATGAGTGGTTAATTCTTCTTCACCAGAAGATTCAACACACTACATTGAAATTCTTGAAGTTCGCCACTTAAAGAACCTTCAATTAGAAAATTGATTAAGAAAAATATCAATAGAAAACTAACTCACTGAAATTTCTTGAAGTTTTTGAATTTTTTGTTTTGATAAACTGCCTCAATGATCGATCTCCCTGAAAGATCATTGATTTTGAATTTAAATGCATAAAATGTATAAATTCAAATTATGTTTTAAGAACCAGACTCAGTCTCACCAATAGATACTGATTCTTATTGAAATAAATTAAATAAATAGATAAAAATATAATTTAAAGACCCAAAATTTCATGTAATTTTTTTATTAAATGGAATTATTTCGAGTCTTTGAAAATTAACGGCAAGTGATTCCGAGGCCCGAAGTGCCCGGAATGATCCGTTGAAAAAGTGTTAAGCTTAAAATAGCACGCGTGAGTATTTTTCCTAAAAAAATGGAATAACTCTTAAACGGATGTCTGGATCAGAAATACAGGTGCACCATTGTGTTTAGGATGGATGGTTTACTCTAGGAGCGACTTAAGTTTAGTCGGTGCAGGCCGCCAGTGAGAAATCTCGAAAATGGAATAACCATAAATAAAATTATTAAATAAAATTATTTTATTTTTCAAATGCTTATAACTCACGAATGGTGACTCAAATTAAAAATCTGAGACCATCGCTAAACTCGTGAGGGTATGCTTTCCTTAGGTAGATCCTAACATTGGTCGGCATGGGCCAATAGTGGAAGTTAGTTTTTGGCCGCAAATAAAATAATTAACAATTATTTTATTGTTAAATTCTATAACTCCTATACGGTAACTCAGATTGAAAATCTGAGAGTACCGTTGAGCTCGTGAGGGTGAGTTTCCCTTAGGAAAAGCCTAACCTCGACCAGCGCGGGTCGAGGGTGACTGTTAATAATTTTTGAACTTCTTTAAGGTACGTTCAGTAAACGTGTGGGCATTAATTTCTATCTTTTGAACCGGTGCTTGAATTAAAAATTAGAGGGCACCGTTGAATTCGCAGCGCCAAGATTCGTTTAAGGGAAGCTTAACTTCGACCGGAAAGGGTCGGATGAAATGGTTAATTTTTTGACTTTACAAAAAAAATAACTAAAGGTTATTTTATTTTTATTTTTGCAACCGTCAGACAAACAACGGTGGGACCGCAGTGCAACATCAGACCATAAATGGCTTGACCCTTAAGTTCTATAACCACACCTTTGGGAGTTTTTAATAGGTTGAGTAACCGTACCATTGGGAAAAATTGATAGGTTCATTAATTAAACTCATTAATGAACCACATTAATTTTGCAGTGCATTGATCCTCTCTTTTCCTCTATTGAATCTGAGCTCGGGCTTGGGTTTTGGGAGAGCTTCGAGAGGAAGCTCTGACGAAGCGTCGGCGACTTTCCGCTCCGACGAAGAATGTGATCGAGCGACGGTTGTTGGGGGAAACGATGGGTGATGGCAAACGCTGATGAACCCCTTCGGACGTGGACACTCCTTCCTCTTCTGCAACGCCTTCCAACGAACTCGAGGTAGGGGTTTTTGTTTAAATTTAAGTGATTTTGTTTCAATATATCGTTCTTGAAAAACATGACGAATGCGGATTAACCAAAAATTAGTTAATCCCCAATTCGTATGAAACTATGGGTGGATAATGCGGGAACTTTTGAATGGGGTTTTAATTTATCTTTTGATGATTTGATTACCACACCCTTGTCTAATTGCTAATGTGGAGGGCGTAGGCCAACCGAACAAGACCTGAACCCTCCGCAGCTTTCAGATTTGTCGCGTTCTTCATGGGAAAAGTTTGAACTCGACGACAATTTGAATCAGGGAGCCATACAGTGATGGCATCGTCTCGGGAGGCTCTTCGACACAATCAGAAGGGAAAACAAACCACCATAGCTCACCCAATGGCTTACAGAAGCCCCGCCGGCACCAGCGGGCAATGGCGGCGGACGACTCTCGACGACCGTGGAGGAAGGCAGCGCCCGAAGGCACTGCGACGGATAGAAAGGGCGGCCGGATACGCTGGCAGCAGGGCGGCGTGCCATGGAGGGAGGTCACAGCTTCGAGTCACGGTAGAGGGGGATCTGCGCCCTACGGGTCCTGCTGACAAGGGGGGCGGCGCCACGTGGTGCCGCCGTTACAAACTGAATAGACAAAATTTCCATTCGGGAAGGGGGATCTGACCCCGTGCGGCTCGGAGGGTCACGCCCATCCATGGCAGGCCGCGCCCAGCCAATGCGGGTTGGGCCGGTCCGCGGCCAGTGGGTCGAGCCCGCTGCGGCCCAGCCCACTCGGGTCGGCCCAACCGGTTCGAGCCGGTCTGGGTCGGACCTAGGTCAGACCCGGACGGGGTCAGGTCGGGTCGGACTGGGGAGGGTTGGGGTGGATTGGGGAGGGTCGGGTCGGACCGGGGAGGGTCGGGTCGGACCCGGTCGGGTCGGGTCGGACCGGACCCGAACCCTTTTCGGCCCAAATATGCTTAAAAGATCGTATCTCACAAACCAGACGTCCATTTGAAGAACTGTCTGTGGTGTTGAAATCCTTAGAAAGAGACATTCCTTTTGAGATACTTCACCTGAGTTTTGTAGAAAGTTGGAGTATGACAGGGTTGGATCGAACCCGAATCCAACTGGGCCCTCGGTACTAAAACACTTATAACTCATAGACTGGGCATCTGATTGACACGTCGTCTATCGCATTGGGACCCCAACGACATGGTGGTCATGTGGGTTACTCCTTTTTGGAACTCCATGGTAGTTGAGGCATGACTGATATCTTGAGGAGCAGATTCTATGAAACTCAAGCGCATCGAGTGCAGGGAATCCTGTGGATGGCTGTCAATTGAAGAGAGCCCTTGTGTGGATCAACATCATAGCGACCATGTGTAGATCAACATCATAGAGACCCTGTGTGGATTCGCATCATAGAGACCCTGTGTGGATCAGCAGTGCAAGACCCGACGAGAACTAGCCTTAGAGTGGCCCGTCGTGGATCAGCGACATACGACCCTGTATGGATCAACAATGGAACAACTTATTGATGGTTTAGTTGTGGAACTTACTAATGGAATAAAATTATATAGCTTAAGACTAATCATCTTTATTCCAGATCTCTGAGTTGTATACCTGGTGTGAGTTGTCTTTTTCTTTGTGCTTTGTGTTTGAGATCATGTTTTGTGGTTATTCTTTTATGGAATTTTGAGAGACCTTTGGGGGTCTCGAGGTCCCTACTGAGTATTTTTATACTCACACCTGCATAGATTTTTCTTGCACCTTGTTGTGTCTTGTGCAGACGATGGATAGTTAGACTGATTCTTGAGGAGTCAGGGCTTGATGGTGCTTGAGGGTGAATGAAAGACGGTGTACGGAGGTGATGGTAGATGTGGAGAGCCACAGTGACGATCTGTACCTACCCTTCAGGTAGGATCCTTGGCAGACAACCTTAAGAGTTGTTTTCCCTTTTTTTGTATTTCCTTTTCAGTTGGACTTGTATTCTAGTCTCCTTTAGTTCAGTACTTAATTTTACACTCTGTGGTGGTTTTTAGTTATAGTTGCAGCTTTCTTCTTCTATTGTGTTTTATTTTTGCGTAGTGTACCTTGTTTGTGTGTGTACAAGTTTTGAGGAAATGCCTTCCCGTTTTAGGGAAATTATTTTCTGGTGCTAGTTGCCAACCCCTGGCTTATGGAAGGCGGGCTTGAAGTTGTCACGGAACAGACCCCGGGGAACAAGTTGTGACATATAAGACCAGTAGTATTTGAATCCCCTGATCATAAGGTTTTTAACCTAAGATCACATTCAATTCAAAAACATTAATTGCAATGTAAATCATATAAGAATAGAGGAATAAGGATCCTCCCTCTAAGAATGAAGATCAAGTAATGTTGTTTGCTCTTGCAACTCCAGTTCTCAAGCTCTCTCTCTCTTTTCTTGTCTCTTGGTCACCTCTTGAGAAAGTGTAAAACATGGTAAGTCAATTAGATCTCCATCTCCCTGTTGCAACTCTCTAATTATAAATCATCTGTCATCTGCTACATTTCACCCATGTTTTCCACCGATATTAAGTTGTCATTCACTACACATCCGCACATGTTAATTTTTTTTTCATAAAAACATTATCGTACTGTCAAAACCCATGTAACTAACTCCGCTCTAGGCTGTTGATGTCACGAACCAACCTGGGTCGACCCTGAACCGGTCACTCGAGTCGGTCCGCGGCAAGTCCCAAGGGGCGTTCCTGATCCCCCCAGGATGGCAACCAGTGTCGGGCATCAAAATTTAATTATTGGGAATGATTTGGCCCATAAAGATAAAATAAACACAAGCAACTAACCAAAGACTGACAATAAAATAAAGACTAGCAGTGGAAAAGAAAACTAAAGAGCTAAACGTACCTCCATGTGACATCTCAGGTCACCTCCCGACCAAAGGCCGACCTTGCTCCAATAATGAGCAACTCAGTCAAGAAAACCTGTGCAAAGAGAACCTGAAAATGAAATGATAAAATAGGCGTGAGCATTTAAAATGCTCAGTAGGGTTGCCAAGGTAAACCACAAAATCCAAGTCTCCTTTCCCAACACAAACCGTTAACACAGGTTTGAAAAATACAAATATAAAAGTAGGTTTTTCACATTTTAAAAACAAGCAACATACTTTTTCTATTTGAAAATCCAGTGCACACTACACAACATTTCCGAAACATTTTCCATTTTATAAATAGAACCCAAACAAGGTACACCAAGGATGTGCTAAAAAGAAACAGACAAAAGTGTATGTTGGAAACAAGTATGGCCGAAAGTAAACAAGCAATGTGAATAATCCAGTAACCATGGGTGATCCTAAACATCCCTATACAACCCCTGGATGTACTCAGTTTCAGAACCACCTGTCGGCGTATGGTGAAGCTCCTAAGTCTATAACCAACTGGCTTCCCTACTGACCAATCTAGTGGCAAAGCCCGCCTGACCTAACAACAAATCCAGGGGGTACCAACCCGTCTAATCGGGGTTGATCAGCAACTGTCACTCGATCATCTAAAATATGCCCAGGAACACATGGTGGTTATAATAATAATGTGTAAGTAATAAGACCCTCGCACGCATGACTCATCTCACCGCACTTGCTTACCCCAAACACAGACACTTCCTATGCATTCACCCATAAAGGGTTACCCTAGATAGGAGTGCCCCCAAATAGACATTCAGTCATTTCATATTAAATAAAGTGCCAACCGGGCCGTCATGTCATACAATCATCAAAGCCGTTTAAAACCTTTTTCAAAACCATAGAGTTGTCAAACGGGCACATAGTTTTCAAAACACCAACCTTTCAAGGAATCAACACAAGCATTACACTAAAACTGAAAGTGTCAAATGGACCTTTAACTTGTCATGTCCAAAATTATTACCCAAAACATCACACAAACTCCACTTTTGCTTTTATAAATCCAAATGGGCATCTGCTCAAAGATTTCGTTTCAAACCATTTTAGAACCCACACAAGAACTCAACACCATTTACAAAAACACGAATCATTTTCACAAAATTGACATTCACTTTAAACCAAACCCAAACACACACCGAAAAACTACCTTCACACCTTTCAAAAACTAACTCGCACCACTTGCGCAACCACATAAACTCTTTCCACAATTAATGAAGTCATTTTCACTATTAAATAAACAACTATGAAAAAATCTTAAACAATTTTAAGAAGTAACCCATGGCCTAAAACACCAAACTTAGTCAAATCTTCTTTTGTGACTAAATGTACATCAATGTCACACCAAAACACAGTTCTCATTTCTTGCACAGTTAAATACACTAATTGCACAGTTCATAAAACACTAGAAAAGACACACTATGGGTTTTCATAAAAGAAAGAACTCCATGATACAAAAGTATATTACACATATTAAAAACTCTTAAAAACTACGTTCGCACCAAATAAATTAACTAAAGAACATGTTAAATTAATTGGATAGGCAGAATAATCTATCAAGTAATATTTACACACAAAACTACCTACACACAATGAGTGAATTTCTTCAAAAGCTATTTTAACAAACTTAAATAATATAAAAACACTACAATGAGTTAACCACAATAATTATGAAGGTCCGAGTGATATTTAAAAATTTATTTGAAGCACGCAAGTGTCATGAATTCTGCGGGAAAGGAAAAATTTGGAAAACGCCTACCTCGGTATAGGAACAACTTCAAAAAATTCGCACGCAAAATCCACCACGCTTTAATCGCACCGCAAACAACTTAACTAGACCCTAAACATCAAATCATGAAACCATTAATACCCAAAATTTAACCAAAAAAACATAAAACTCTAAGAAGGGGGAAAGAAATTACTGGAGGGAGAGGGAAAGGGAGATCGGGTCGCTGCAGGGGGGGTCGCCGCCAGAAGGAGGCTGCGGCCGGAGGAGGAGGCGGTCGGAGAAGCGATGGCCGAAGAAGATACGGCCGGAGGAGCTGCGGCCGGAGGAGGGAGCCGGTGAAGGGCAGTGCGGAGGGAGCGAGACGGCAGGGTGAGGTCGTGATAGTGTGGCCGGAGCGGGGAGGTGTGGGAGGCGGCGAGGGGGAGAAGCAGGGAAGGGGTGCGGTTGGCCTCGCGCGGGAAGAGTAGAGGAGGGGGGGTTCGCCCGCAGGTAGTTTAGGGTTAGGCTCTTTTTTTCATTCTATTATCATAATAATAATAATAATAACAACAACAACAATAATACTAATGATAACATTATAATAATAATAATAATAATACTATAATGACAATTATAATACCATTAATATAATAATAATAATATCATATTTAATAACATTAATATCCTTAATAATAATAATAATAATATCAACACAATATTATTAATATTATTATCGAACGTTCTTTAAAAAAAATTAATTTTAATCTATTTATTTATCTTATTCTGAAATCTAGGTCACCGCGCGCTTGTCGCACGGCTAAATAAACCGCTCGCAAGTCACGCGCCTCAACTCAAACCACTCAGGCATTCTCACAATCACCTGGGGGGATCGCGCAGCTACCACCCACCGTGTGGTGAAAGCGCACGGGTCTGAAACCTGGTAAAAATATTAAACGATATAAATTTTAATCCTGGACCCAGCCCGGACCTTGGTGTGAGAACCCGAAGCCAAAAATTAATAAAATAAAAATAAACTAAAAATTCAGGGTGTGACAATTCTCCCCACTACAGACACGTTCTTCCCCCAGAGAGTCACCCAAACGAACAATAAACAAAACAAGAAACCATGCCCGACTGAAACTGAAAGAAACCACGAAACAAGAGAACGGGAGAACATGAGAGGTTTCTCCCCACCATAAGAACTCAACTAGAGCAAAAATTTAACATCCAAACATAGCACCCCGGGAAGGGGGGCGACACGAGAACTCCCAACCGACCCAAACTAACTTCTTTAGCACGAGCGAACAACACCTCCGAGCAGAACATAACCCAAGCAGTGAACCCGAGCATAACTACACCATCAACTCTTCCACATGCATTTACATCTCCAAATGAACACCGATAAACCGAGATTAACCCACACAAGGTCCAAACAAACTTTTAAGAGAAGCGCGTGATTTGGAGAACCACGTCCATTCAAATGGAACTGCTTGTATTATAATAGGTTGAGTCCATCGTAACTTCACAACGAAACAATGAACTCACAAAAACGCCAAAAATTTAACCAATAGAAAAACAAGAACGAAAAGACTTTAATTGTTTCACCGCCAACACGGAACCCAAAATCCGAACTGAGGCTTCACACCCCCAGCAACTCCTGACTGTGTGAGAGCTTCACCCCGAGACCTGTGGTTGGGGCTCTGATGGCTGAAGCATCTCCTGCCTCATAGTCAGGCACTGAAATTTCTCTGGTCACAGCGTCTTATTTAGGTGACGCTTCCTGCAGAACTTCTCTAGATGACCAAGATGGTCGCAACGATGACACGTCTTCAGAGGGGTGTGACATGACGGTTTCACGTGCCCGAACCGGCCACACTGGTGGCACACCACGGAACGGTATGACGGACTGGAACCCAGAACCACTGCAGGGGACTCTTTAATAACAGGTCCCTCTGTCACACCCTGCTTGCCAGATGGGGAACCTTTACGAGTAACTGGATGTGCTGGATTTCCGACCATCTGCGCTCCAGAGACCAACTTAGCCAGGAATGCCTCATCCACCAACTTCTCAAAAAAATGGTCCTTAGAAGGGAGGACCCACTCCTTGATCTCTGGAAAAAGACCCCCGATGAAAATATAATTATTCATCATATCCTGTGAACCTGCCTCCAGAGAGAAAGCCACAAGCTCCTTGAAATGGTCAATATAAGTTTTCACCGTCTGTTGTCCTTGTTGAATGCACATAAGCTCTTCCCTTTTCTTTGCCTTCACCTCTTCGGGTATAAACCATCGGAGAAAAATGGATTTAAAGTCATCCCACATCTTCCCAAATTGCATTGATGGCGGGGTGAACAACTCACATTCGTCCAGGGATGGACATTCGAACAGACCCAAAATGGCACGGACTCTAACAGCTTCGGGAGTTCCCAATACCCTGAAGACACGCTCGACCTCTTCAAGCCACTCTGCTGCCTCTAACGGACCTCGATCACCGTGAAGGACAGGCAACATCTGAGAAGGACCAAAAGTTGGGCCTGACTTATCAGAAACCTTGGGGATCTTTCTGGGTTTCATTTTCTGAACAACATATAAAACACAGAGCCAAAACCAATATCAAGTCAAAGAAATATCATTGAAAGTGCTTTCATCCAAAAACAGTCAGGTTAAAACCAAACAAATACAAACACAACAAAAAAATATTTTTTTTCAATTTAGATTTCAAAAACGCTTTCTTTCAAGGACACTTTCCAAATACCAAAAACACTTTTCACAATCCAAAAATCCAATCCAAAAATCCTCTCCTCAAGGAAAAACCAATTTTCAAAACCTTTATATTTCAAAACGTACCCTAGGAATCCTATGAATCATCGCATGTGTGTCCACCCATTTTCATCCATGTCATTCATAAACAAGTTTTCCCCACACACTTCATGTACATACCCACACACATGTGATCTTCCATAAAGAGTACCAAAGGTCACATCCTTCCCTCATCGAAACCCAAGCACTTACCAAATTTCCAACCCAAAACGCTTCAAATTTTAAAACTCGCTTTCCCAATTTAAAATTATTTCGCAGAAAACACATTCATTTGAAAACCCACTTTCATTTCCAAAAGCACACTTTCACCAACCAGAATCAAATGGAGGACAACTTACAATGATTCAGCGGAATGAGGAACTAGAAGTTACGCTTAACCCAACGACATGGTAGTGAGTCATGCCCCAAGTGAGAGTCAACAACTAGGAGGAACTTAAACCATGTACTCAGACTCCACATGAGTCACTACTCCATGTGAGGTCATGTCGTGACATCGGTTTTCCTCCATTGTCATCCCTCAATCCAAAACAAAAACACAAGACTCAAATCCCGGACTACCCCTGGCGACTCGAGGTTCGGAACAAGCGAGGGTTCATGACGCCCTTCTCGTACCTACCTCCCAAGTCCCGACAGTCATAATCTCCATCTACCGAACACCCCAAATAACAAGGATCCTCTAATACCATTTTGTCACGAACCAACCTGGGTTGACCCCGAACCGGTAACCTGATCCGGTCCGTGGAAAGTATCGAGGGGCCTTCCAGATCCCCCCGGGATGGAAACCAGTGTCGGGCATCAAAATTTAACTGTTGGGAAATATTTGGCCCATAAAGATAAAATAAACACAAGCAAATAACCAAAGACTGACAATAAAATAAATACTAGAAGCAGAAAAGAAAACTAAACAGCTAAACGTACCTCCATGTGACCTCTCATGTCACCTCCCGACCAAAGGCCGACCTTGCTCCAATAATGAGCAACTCAGCCAAGAAAACATGTGCAAAGGGAACCTGCAACTGAAATGATAAAATAGTTGTGAACATTAAAAATGCTCAGTAGGGTTTCCAAGGTAAACCACAGAATCCAAGTCTCCTTTCCAACACAAACCATTAACACGGGTTTGAAAAATACAAATATAAAAGTAGGTTTTTCATATTTTAAAAACAAGCAACATACTTTTTCTATTTGAAAATCCAGTTCACACTACACAACTTTTCCGAAACATTTTACATTTTATAAATAGAACCCAAACAAGGTACACCAAGGATGTGCTAAAAAGAAACAGACAACAGTGTAAGTTGGAAACCAGTATGGCTGAAAGTAAACAAGCAATGTGAATAATCCAGTAACCATGGGTGATCCTAAACATCCCTAGACAACTCCTGGATGTACTTGGTTTCGGAACCACCTTCCGGCGTATGGTGAATCTCCTAAGTCTATAACCAACTGTCCGCCCTACTGACCAATCTAGTGGCAAAGCCCGCCTGGCCTAACAACGAATCAAGGGGGTACCAACCCGTCTAATCGGGGTTGATCAGCAACCGTCACTCGATCATATAAAAGACGCCCAGGAACCCATTGTGGTTATAATAATACTCTGTAAGTAGGAAGACCCTCGCATGCATGACTCATCTCACCGAACTTGCCTACCCCAAATACAGATGCTTCCTATGCGTTCACCCATAAAGGGTTACCCTAGACAGGAGCGCCCCCAAATAGACATTCAGTCATTTCATATTAAATAAAGTGCCAACCGGACCGTCACGTTATACAATCATCAAAGCCATTTAAAACCTTTTTCAAAACCATAGAGTTTCCAAACGGGCACATAGTTGTCAAAACACCAACCTTTCAAGGAATCAACACAAGCATTACACTAAAACTGAAAGTGTCAAATGGACCTTTAACTTGTCATGTCCAAAAGTATTACCCAAAACATCACACAAAACTCCACTTTTGATTTTACAAATCCAAATGGGCATGTGCTCAAATATTTCATTTCAAACCATTTTAGAACCCACACAAGAACTCAATGTCATTTAGAAAAGCACGAATCATTTTCATAAAAAAAATTCTTTCACTTTAAACCAAACCCAAAAGCACACCGAAAAACTACCTTTGTACCTTTCAAAAACTAACTTGCACCACTTGTGCAACCACATGAACTCTTTCCACAATTAAAGAAATCATTTTCACTATTAAATAAACCACTATGAAAAAATTTTAAACAATTTTAAGAAGTAACCCATGACCTAAAACATCAAACTTAGTCAAATCTTCTTTTGTGACTAAATGCACATCGGTGTCACACCAAAACACAGTTCGCAGTTCTTGCATAGTTAAATACACTAATTGCATAGTTCATAAAACACTAGAAAATACACACTATGGGTTTCATAAAAGAAAGCATTCCATGCTACAAAAGTATATTACGCATATTAAACACTCTTAAAAACTAAGTTCGCACCAAATAAATTAACTAAAGAACATGTTAAATTAATTGGATAGGCAGAATAATCTATCAAGTAATATTTACACACAAAACTACCTACACACAATGAGTGAATTTCTTCAAAAGCTATTTTAACAAACTTAAATAATATAAAAACACTACAATGAGTTAACCACAATAATTATGAAGGTGCGACTGATATTTAAAAATTTATTTGAAGCACGCAAGTGTCATGAATTGTGTGGGAAAGGAAAAATTCAGAAAACGCCTACCTCAGTATAGGAACAACTTCAAAAAATTCATGCGCAAAATCCACTGTGCTTCAATTTCTCTACAAACAACTTAAATAGACCCTAAACATCAAAGTATGAAACCGTTCATACCCAAAATTTAACCAAAACAACATAAAACCCTAAGAAGGGGGAAAGAAATTACCGGAGGGAGAGGGAAAGGGAGATCGGGTCGCTGCAGGGGGGTCGCCTCCGGAAGGAGGCCGCGGCCGAAGGAGGAGGCGATCGGAGGAGCGACGGCCAGAGAAGATATGGCTAGAGGAGCTGCGGCCAGAGGAGGGCACCGGTGAAGGGCGGTGCGGAGGGAGCGAGGCGGCAGGTCAAGGTCGTGACAGCGTAGCCAAAGTGGGGAGGTGCGGGAGGCGGCGAGGGGGAGAAGCAGGGAAGGGGGTGCGACTGGCCTCGCGCGGGCAGAGGAGAGGAGGAGGGGGGTTCGCCCACGGGTAGATTAGGGTTAGGCTCTTTTTTTCATTCTATAATAATAATAATAATAATAATAATAACAACAATAATACTAATGATAACATTATAATAATAATAATAATATAATGAAAATTATAATACCATTAATATAATAATAATAATATCATCATTAATAACATTAATATCCTTAATAATAATAATAATAATATCAACACAATATTATTATTATTATTATCGAACATTCTTTAAAAAAATAAATTTAAAATTTAATCCATTTATTTATATTATTCTGAAAGTCGGGTCACCGTGCGCTTGTCGCACGGCTTAATAAACTGCGCACAAGTCGTGCGCCTCAACTTAGACCACTCGGGCATTCTCACAAGCACATGGGGGATCGCGCGGCTATAGCCCACCGTGCGGTGACCGCACACGGGTCCGAACCCCACTAAAAATATTAAACGACAGAAATTTTAATCTGGGACCTAGCCCGGACCTTGGCATGAGAACCCGAAGCCAAAAATTAATAAAATAAAAATAAACTAAAAAGTCAGGGTGTGACAATTCTCCCCACCACAGACACTTTCTGCCCCCAGAAAGTCACCCAGCCGAACAATAAACAAAACAAGAAACCATGCCCGACTGAAACCGAAAGAAACCACAAAACAAGAGAATGTGAGAACATGAGAGGGTTCTCTACACCACAAGAACTCAACTAGAGTAGAAATTTAACATCCAAACATTGCACCCCGGGAGGGGGGGTGGGTGACGCGGGAACTCCCAACCGACCCAAACTAACTTCTATAGCACGAGCGAACAACACCTCCGAGCAGAACATAACCCAAGCAGTGAACCCGAGCATAACTACAACATCAACTCTTCCACATGCACTTACATCTCCAAAGAACACCGCTAAACCGAGATTAACCCACACAAGGTCCAAACACACTTTTAAGAGAAGCGTGCGATTCAGAGAACCACGTCCATACAAATGGAACTGCTTGGATTATAATAGGTCAAGTCCATCGTAACTTCACAACGAAACAATGAACTCACAACAACTCCAAAACTTTAACCAATAGAAAAACAAGAATGAAAAGACTTTAAATGTTTCACCGCCAACACGGAACCCAAAATCTGAACTGAGGCTTCACACCCCCAGAAACTCCTAACTATGCGCGAGCTTCACCCCGAGACCTGTAGACGGGGCTTTGATGGCTGAAGCATCTCCCTCCTCATAGTTAGGCACTGAAATTTCTCCGGTCACAACATCTTCTTCAGGAGACGCTTCCTGTAGAACTTCTCTAGATGACCTAGACGGCTGCAATGATGACACGTCATCAGAGGGGTGCGACATGATGGTTTCACGTGCCCGAACCGGCCACACTGGTGGCACACCATTGAACGGTCTGATGGACTAGAACCCAGAACCACTGTAGGGGACTCTTTAATAATAGGTCCCTCTGGCACACCCTGCTCTCCAGACAAGGAACCTTTATGAGCAACTGGATGTGCTGGATTTCCGACCATCTGCGCTCCAGAGACCAACTCAGCCAGGAACTCCTCATCCACCAGCTTCTCAAAACGATGGTCCTTAGAAGGGAGGACCTGCTCCTTGATCTCTGGATGAAGACCCCCAATTAAAAGAGAAGTCTTCATCATATCCTGTGACGCTGCCTCTGGAGAAAAAGACACAAGCTCCTTGAAATGGTCAACATAAGTTTTCACCATTTGTTTTCCTTATTGAATGCACGTAAGCTCTTCCCTTTTCTTCGCCTTCACCTCTTCAGGTATAAACCGTCGGAAAAAAAACGGACTTAAAAACGCCCCACGTCATCCCAACTTGCATTGATGGTGGGGTGAATAACTCCCATTCGTCCAGGGCTGCACCTTCAAACAGACCCAAAATGACATGGACTCTAACAGCTTCGGGAGTTCCCAATACCCTGAAGACACGCTCGACCTCTTCAAGACACTTTGCTGCCTCTAACAGACCTCGATCACCGTGAAGGACAAGCAACATCCGAGAAGGACCCAAAGTTGGGCATGACTTATCAGAAACCTTGGGGATCTTTCTGGGTGGAATTTTCTGAACAACATATAAAACACATAGCCAAAACCAATATAAAGTCGAAGCAATATCATTGAAAGCACTTTCATCCAAAAACAGATAGGTTAAAACCAAAAAAATACAAACACAACACAAAAATATTTTTCTTCATTTTATATTTAAAAAATGCTTTCTTTCAAGGCCACTTTCCAAATACCAAAACCACTTTTCACAAGCCGAAAATCCACTCCATAAGGAAAAACCAATTTTCAAAACCTTTATATTTCAAAACGTACCCAATACATCCTATGAATCATCACATGTGTGTCCACCCATTTTCATCCACATCATCCATAAACAAGTTTTCCCCACACACTTCTTGTACATACCCACACACATGTGATCTTCCATAAAGAGTACCAAAGGTCACATCCTTTCCTCATCAAAACCAAAGCACTTACCAAATTTCCAACCCAAAACGCTTCAAATTTTAAAACTCGTTTTACCAATTTAAAATTATTTCGTAGAAAACACTTTCATTTGAAAATACACTTTCATTTCCAAAAGAACGCTTTCACCAACCAGAATCAAACGGAGGAAAACTTACAACGATTCGGCGGAATGATGAACTAACAGTTATTCTTAACCCAACGACATGGTAGTGAGTCATGCCCCAAGTGAGCGTCAACAACTAGGAGGAACTTAAACCATGCACTCGGACTCCACATGGGTCACTACTCCATGTGAGGTCACGTCGTGACACCAGTTTGCCTCTGTTGTCATCCCTCAATCCAAAACAAAAATACAAGACTCAAATCCCGGACTACCCCTGGCGACTCGAGTTTCGGAACAAGCGAGGTTTCATGACGCCCTTCTCGTACCTACCTCTTGAGTCCCGGCAGTCCTAATCTCCATCTACCGGACACCCCAAATAAAAAGGGCCCTCGGATACCATTTTGTCACGAACCAACCCGGGTCGACCTTGAACTGGTCACCTGAGCCGGTCCGCGGCAAGTCCCGAGGGGCGTTCCCGATCCCCCCAGGATGGCAACCAGTGTCGGGCATCAAAATTTAATTATTGGGAACGATTTGGCCCATAAAGATAAAAAAACACAAGCAACTAACCAAAGACTGACAGTAAAATAAAGACTAGTAGCAGAAAAGAAAAATAAACAGCTAAACGTACCTCCATGTGACCTCTCAGGTCACCTCTAGACCAAAGGCCAACCTTGCTCCAATAATGAGATACTCATCCAAGAAAACCTGTGCAAAGGGAAACTGCAACTGAAATGATAAAATAGGCGTGAACATTAAAAATGATCAGTAGGGTTGCCAAGGTAAACCACAGAATCCAAGTCTCCTTTCCCAACACAAACCGTTAACACAGGTTTGAAAAATACAAATATAAAAGTAGGTTTTTCACATTTTCAAAACAAGCAACATACTTTTTCTATTTGAAAATCCAGTGCACACTACATAAAATTTCCGAAACATTTTCCATTTTATAAATAGAACCCAAACAAGGTACACCAAGGATGTGCTAAAAAGAAACAGACAACAGTGTAAGTTGGAAACAAGTATGGCCAAAAGTAAACAAGCAATGTGAATAATCCAGTAACCATGGGTGATCCTAAACATCCCTAGACAACCCCTAGACGTACTTGGTTTCAGAACCACCTACCGGCGTATGGTGAATCTCCTAAGTCTATAACCAACTGGCCGCCCTATTGACCAATCCAGTGGCAAAGCCCGCCTGGCCTAACAACGAATCCAGGGGGTACCAACCTGTCTAATTGGGGTTGATCAGCAACCATCACTCGATCATATAAAAGACGCCCAGGAACCTATGGTGGTTATAATAATACTTTTTAAGTAGTAAGGCCCTCGCACGCGTGACTCATCTCCCCGCACTTGCCTACCAAAAACACGGACGCTTCCTATGCGTTCACCCATAAAGGGTTACCCTAGACAGGAGCGCCGCCAAATAGACATTCAGTCATTTCATATTAAATAAAGTGTCAACCGGACCGTCACGTTATACAATCATCAAAGCCATTTAAAACCTTTTTCAAAACCATAGAGTTGCCAAATGGGCACATAGTTGTCAAAACACCAACCTTTCAAGGAATCAACACAAGCATTACACTAAAACTGAAAGTGTCAAATGGACCTTTAACTTGTCATGTCCAAAAGTATTACCCAAAACATCACACAAAACTCCACTTTTGATTTTACAAAGCCAAACGGGCATGTGCTCAAAGATTTCATTTCAAACCATTTTAGAACCCACACAAGAACTCAACGTCATTTAGAAAAGCACGAATCATTTTCACAAAATTTTCTTTCACTTTAAACCAAACCCAAACGCACACCGAAAAACTACCTTTGTACCTTTCAAAAACTAACTTGCACCACTTGTGCAACCACATGAAATCTTTCCACAATTAAAGAAGTCATTTTCACTATTAAATAAACCACTATGAAAAATTGTTAAACAATTTTAAGAAGTAACCCATGACCTAAAACATCAAACTTAGTCAAATATTCTTTTGTGACTAAATGCACATCGATGTCACACTAAAACACAGTTCTCAGTTCTTGCACAGTTAAATACACTAATTGAACAGTTCATAAAACACTAGAAAATACACACTATGGGTTTTCATAAAAGAAAGCATTCCATGATGCAAAAGTATATTACGCATATTAAACACTCTTAAAAACTAAGTTTGCACCAAATATATTTACAAAAGAACATGTTAAATTAATTGGATATGCAGAATAATCTATCAAGTAATATTTACACACAAAACTACCTACACACAATGAGTGAATTTCTTCAAAAGCTATTTTAACAAACTTAAATAATATAAAAACACTACAATGAGTTAACCACAATAATTATGAAGGTGCGAGTTATATTTAAAAATTTATTTGAAGCACTCAAGTGTCATGAATTGTGCGGGAAAGGAAAAATTCGGAAAACACCTACCTCGGTATAGGAACAACTTCACAAAATTCACGCACAAAATCCATCGCACTTCAATCGCACTGCAAACAACTTAACTAGACCCTAAACATCAAAGAATGAAACCGTTCATACCCAAAATTTAACCAAAACTGCATAAAACCCTAAGAAGGGGGAATGAAATTACCGAAGGGAGAGGGAAAGGGAGATCGGGTCGCCGCAGGGGGGGGGTCGTCGCCGGAAGGAGGCCGTGACCAGAGGAGGAGGCGGTCAGAGGAGCGATGGCCGAAGAAGATACGGCTGGAGGAGCTGTAGCTGGAGGCGGGCACCGGTGAAGGGCGGTGCGGAGGGAGCGAGGCGGCAGGTCAAGGTCGTGACAGCGTAGCCAAAGTGGGGAGGTGCGGGAGGCGGCGAGGGGGAGAAGCAGGGAAGGGGGTGCGACTGGCCTCGCGCGGGCAGAGGAGAGGAGGAGGGGGGTTCGCCCACGGGTAGATTAGGGTTAGGCTCTTTTTTTCATTCTATAATAATAATAATAATAATAATAACAACAACAATAATACTAATGATAACATTATAATAATAATAATAATATAATGAAAATTATAATACCATTAATATAATAATAATAATATCATCATTAATAACATTAATATCCTTAATAATAATAATAATAATATCAACACAATATTATTATTATTATTATCGAACGTTCTTTAAAAAAATAAATTTAAAATTTAATCCATTTATTTATATTATTCTGAAAGTCGGGTCACCGTGCGCTTGTCGCACGGCTTAATAAACTGCGCACAAGTCGTGCGCCTCAACTTAGACCACTCGGGCATTCTCACAAGCACATGGGGGATCGCGCGGCTATAGCCCACCGTGCGGTGACCGCACACGGGTCCGAACCCCACTAAAAATATTAAATGACAGAAATTTTAATCTGGGACCTAGCCCGGACCTTGGCATGAGAACCCGAAGCCAAAAATTAATAAAATAAAAATAAACTAAAAAGTCAGGGTGTGACAATTCTCCCCACCACAGACACTTTCTGCCCCCAGAAAGTCACCCAGCCGAACAATAAACAAAACAAGAAACCATGCCCGACTGAAACCGAAAGAAACCACAAAACAAGAGAATGTGAGAACATGAGAGGGTTCTCTACACCACAAGAACTCAACTAGAGTAGAAATTTAACATCCAAACATTTCACCCCGGGAGGGGGGGTGGGTGACGCGGGAACTCCCAACCGACCCAAACTAACTTCTATAGCACGAGCGAACAACACCTCCGAGCAGAACATAACCCAAGCAGTGAACCCGAGCATAACTACAACATCAACTCTTCCACATGCACTTACATCTCCAAAGAACACCGCTAAACCGAGATTAACCCACACAAGGTCCAAACACACTTTTAAGAGAAGCGTGCGATTCAGAGAACCACGTCCATACAAATGGAACTGCTTGGATTATAATAGGTCAAGTCCATCGTAACTTCACAACGAAACAATGAACTCACAACAACTCCAAAACTTTAACCAATAGAAAAACAAGAATGAAAAGACTTTAAATGTTTCACCGCCAACACGGAACCCAAAATCTGAACTGAGGCTTCACACCCCCAGAAACTCCTAACTATGCGCGAGCTTCACCCCGAGACCTGTAGACGAGGCTTTGATGGCTGAAGCATCTCCCTCCTCATAGTTAGGCACTGAAATTTCTCCGGTCACAACATCTTCTTCAGGAGACGCTTCCTGTAGAACTTCTCTAGATGACCTAGACGGCTGCAACGATGACACGTCATCAGAGGGGTGCGACATGATGGTTTCACGTGCCCGAACCGGCCACACTGGTGGCACACCATTGAACGGTCCGATGGACTAGAACCCAGAACCACTGTAGGGGACTCTTTAATAATAGGTCCCTCTGGCACACCCTGCTCTCCAGACAAGGAACCTTTATGAGCAACTGGATGTGCTGGATTTCCGACCATCTGCGCTCCAGAGACCAACTCAGCCAGGAACTCCTTATCCACCAGCTTCTCAAAACGATGGTCCTTAGAAGGGAGGACCTGCTCCTTGATCTCTGGATGAAGACCCCCAATTAAAAGAGAAGTCTTCATCATATCCTGTGACGCTGCCTCTGGAGAAAAAGACACAAGCTCCTTGAAATGGTCAACATAAGTTTTCACCATCTGTTTTCCTTATTGAATGCACGTAAGCTCTTCCCTTTTCTTCGCCTTCACCTCTTCAGGTATAAACCGTCGGAAAAAAACGGACTTAAAAACGCCCCACGTCATCCCAACTTGCATTGATGGTGGGGTGAATAACTCCCATTCGTCCAGGGCTGCACCTTCAAACAGACCCAAAATGACATGGACTCTAACAGCTTCGGGAGTTCCCAATACCCTGAAGACACGCTCGACCTCTTCAAGACACTTTGCTGCCTCTAACAGACCTCGATCACCGTGAAGGACAAGCAACATCCGAGAAGGACCCAAAGTTGGGCATGACTTATCAGAAACCTTGGGGATCTTTCTGGGTGGAATTTTCTGAACAACATATAAAACACATAGCCAAAACCAATATAAAGTCGAAGCAATATCATTGAAAGCACTTTCATCCAAAAACAGATAGGTTAAAACCAAAAAAATACAAACACAACACAAAAATATTTTTTTTCATTTTATATTTAAAAAATGCTTTCTTTCAAGGCCACTTTCCAAATACCAAAACCACTTTTCACAAGCCGAAAATCCACTCCATAAGGAAAAACCAATTTTCAAAACCTTTATATTTCAAAACGTACCCAATACATCCTATGAATCATCACATGTGTGTCCACCCATTTTCATCCACATCATCCATAAACAAGTTTTCCCCACACACTTCTTGTACATACCCACACACATGTGATCTTCCATAAAGAGTACCAAAGGTCACATCCTTTCCTCATCAAAACCAAAGCACTTACCAAATTTCCAACCCAAAACGCTTCAAATTTTAAAACTCGTTTTACCAATTTAAAATTATTTCGTAGAAAACACTTTCATTTGAAAATACACTTTCATTTCCAAAAGAACGCTTTCACCAACCAGAATCAAACGGAGGAAAACTTACAACGATTCGGCGGAATGATGAACTAACAGTTATTCTTAACCCAACGACATGGTAGTGAGTCATGCCCCAAGTGAGCGTCAACAACTAGGAGGAACTTAAACCATGCACTCGGACTCCACATGGGTCACTACTCCATGTGAGGTCACGTCGTGACACCAGTTTGCCTATGTTGTCATCCCTCAATCCAAAACAAAAATACAAGACTCAAATCCCGGACTACCCCTGGCGACTCGAGTTTCGGAACAAGAGAGGTTTCATGACGCCCTTCTCGTACCTACCTCTTGAGTCCCGGCAGTCCTAATCTCCATCTACCGGACACCCCAAATAAAAAGGGCCCTCGGATACCATTTTGTCACGAACCAACCCGGGTCGACCTTGAACTGGTCACCTGAGCCGGTCCGCGGCAAGTCCCGAGGGGCGTTCCCGATCCCCCCAGGATGGCAACCAGTGTCGGGCATCAAAATTTAATTATTGGGAACGATTTGGCCCATAAAGATAAGAAAACACAAGCAACTAACCAAAGACTGACAGTAAAATAAAGACTAGTAGCAGAAAAGAAAAATAAACAGCTAAACGTACCTCCATGTGACCTCTCAGGTCACCTCTCGACCAAAGGCCAACCTTGCTCCAATAATGAGATACTCATCCAAGAAAACCTGTGCAAAGGGAAACTGCAACTGAAATGATAAAATAGGCGTGAACATTAAAAATGATCAGTAGGGTTGCCAAGGTAAACCACAGAATCCAAGTCTCCTTTCCCAACACAAACCGTTAACACAGGTTTGAAAAATACAAATATAAAAGTAGGTTTTTCACATTTTCAAAACAAGCAACATACTTTTTCTATTTGAAAATCCAGTGCACACTACATAAAATTTCCGAAACATTTTCCATTTTATAAATAGAACCCAAACAAGGTACACCAAGGATGTGATAAAAAGAAACAGACAACAGTGTAAGTTGGAAACAAGTATGGCCAAAAGTAAACAAGCAATGTGAATAATCCAGTAACCATGGGTGATCCTAAACATCCCTAGACAACCCCTAGACGTACTTGGTTTCAGAACCACCTACCGGCGTATGGTGAATCTCCTAAGTCTATAACCAACTGGCCGCCCTATTGACCAATCCAGTGGCAAAGCCCGCCTGGCCTAACAACGAATCCAGGGGGTACCAACCTGTCTAATTGGGGTTGATCAGCAACCATCACTCGATCATATAAAAGACGCCCAGGAACCTATGGTGGTTATAATAATACTTTTTAAGTAGGAAGGCCCTCGCACGCGTGACTCATCTCCCCGCACTTGCCTACCACAAACACGGACGCTTCCTATGCGTTCACCCATAAAGGGTTACCCTAGACAGGAGCGCCGCCAAATAGACATTCAGTCATTTCATATTAAATAAAGTGTCAACCGGACCGTCACGTTATACAATCATCAAAGCCATTTAAAACCTTTTTCAAAACCATAGAGTTGCCAAACGGGCACATAGTTGTCAAAACACCAACCTTTCAAGGAATCAACACAAGCATTACACTAAAACTGAAAGTGTCAAATGGACCTTTAACTTGTCATGTCCAAAAGTATTACCCAAAACATCACACAAAACTCCACTTTTGATTTTACAAAGCCAAACGGGCATGTGCTCAAAGATTTCATTTCAAACCATTTTAGAACCCACACAAGAACTCAACGTCATTTAGAAAAGCACGAATCATTTTCACAAAATTTTCTTTCACTTTAAACCAAACCCAAACGCACACCGAAAAACTACCTTTGTACCTTTCAAAAACTAACTTGCACCACTTGTGCAACCACATGAAATCTTTCCACAATTAAAGAAGTCATTTTCACTATTAAATAAACCACTATGAAAAATTGTTAAACAATTTTAAGAAGTAACCCATGACCTAAAACATCAAACTTAGTCAAATATTCTTTTGTGACTAAATGCACATCGATGTCACACTAAAACACAGTTCTCAGTTCTTGCACAGTTAAATACACTAATTTAACAGTTCATAAAACACTAGAAAATACACACTATGGGTTTTCATAAAAGAAAGCATTCCATGATGCAAAAGTATATTACGCATATTAAACACTCTTAAAAACTAAGTTTGCACCAAATATATTTACAAAAGAACATGTTAAATTAATTGGATATGCAGAATAATCTATCAAGTAATATTTACACACAAAACTACCTACACACAATGAGTGAATTTCTTCAAAAGCTATTTTAACAAACTTAAATAATATAAAAACACTACAATGAGTTAACCACAATAATTATGAAGGTGCGAGTTATATTTAAAAATTTATTTGAAGCACTCAAGTGTCATGAATTGTGCGGGAAAGGAAAAATTCGGAAAACACCTACCTCGGTATAGGAACAACTTCACAAAATTCACGCACAAAATCCATCGCGCTTCAATCGCACTGCAAACAACTTAACTAGACCCTAAACATCAAAGAATGAAACCGTTCATACCCAAAATTTAACCAAAACAGCATAAAACCCTAAGAAGGGGGAATGAAATTACCGAAGGGAGAGGGAAAGGGAGATCGGGTCGCCGCAGGGGGGGGTCGTCGCCGGAAGGAGGCCGTGACCAGAGGAGGAGGCGGTCAGAGGAGCGATGGCCGAAGAAGATACGGCTGGAGGAGCTGTAGCTGGAGGCGTGCGCCGGTGAAGAGAGGTGCGGAGGGAGTGAGGCGTCAGGGCGAGGTTGTCACAGTGTGGCCAGAGCGGGGAGGTGTGGGACGCGGCGAGGGGGAGAAGCAGGGAAGGGTGTGCGGTTGGCCTGGTGCGGGCAGAGGAGAGGAGGAGGGGGGGGGGGGGGTCGCCCGTGGGTAGATTAGTGTTAGGATCTTTTTTTTCATTCTATAATAATAATAATAATAATAATAATAATACTAATAATAATAATAATAACAACAATAATACTAATGATAACATTATAATAATAATAATAATAATAATAATATAATGACAATTATAATACCATTAATATAATAATAATAATATCATCATTAATAACATTAATATCCTTAATAATAATAATAATAATAATAATAATATCAACACAATATTATTATTATTATTATCGAACGTTCTTTAAAAAAAATAATTTTAAATTTTAATCCATTTATTTATCTTATTCTGAAAGCCGGGTCACCGCGTGCTCATCCCACGGCTTAATAAATCGCGCGCAAGTTTCATGCCTCAACTCAGACCACTCGGGCATTCTCACAAGCACCTGGGGGGATCGTGCGGCTACTGCCCACCGTGCGGTGACCGCGCACGGGTCCAAAACCCGCTAAAAATATTAAACGATATAAATTTTAATTTGGGACCCAGCCCGGACCTTAGTGTGAGAACCCGAAGCCAAAAATTAATAAAATAAAAATAAACTAAAAAGTCAGGGTGTGACAGTTGAGCTGAATCTAGACGTTAACCAAACCCCCACATGAATCTGCAAATTTAAAATGTGAATAGTTAAAAAATAGTTTGTAATGTAATAAGAAAAGTTTTATTAAATATTTACATATACAATTAATTAGATTAAAAATATTAAATTATTGTTTTATAAGAATTGTTTATTAATTAAAAGATATTTTAATTGATTATTTTATTATCATTTTTTCATTCTATTTAAAACTATTATTTTTTATTAATTATAAAAATATCTAATAGTTAATATTTTAAAAACATTGTAAAAGATTATTAAAATTATTAATTTAAGATTTAAAGTTATTATTAAGTAAATTTATTTTATTAAATATTATTTTTATTGTTTTTAAAAGTTAAATTATAATTATCATAATTATTAAATTAATATATTAATGTTATTAATTTATTTACAATTAAATTATTTTAGTTAAACAATTAATTTTATATTTACATTATTATTATTTTTTATATATAATACTAGTTTTGTCTTCATTATTTTATTTTATTTTTTTATTTTTTTTAATTAAACTTATCCTCCCCTTCTTCTTCGGTTATTGGTGGAGAGAGGATCTGAAACCACACTCCATGGCGACGTTGGATTCGGGTTCAAGTGGCGACAGCGGTGCCTGTGGTGGCTCCTCTCTTCTCCGAGGGCGCGGGTGAGGTTCGACCTCGGCTCGCAGCAACTCGGATGGTTTGAATCAGTAATGGCGGCTGGTTCCATGCAAAGTGAGTCCTCCTCGAATGCAAGTCTGACTTGAATCTATACGGAAGAGGAATCCACGATCGGCAGTAAGGCGGATCGATCTCTTGGTGGATTTAGATCGGAGAAAAAGGGGTTGGTGGATTACAGATCTGGAAACGCAGGGGTGTCGGTAACTCAGCAGTATCAGTGAGACAAATCATGCAGCAACATCAACATATGTTAAAAGAAAACAATGTTAAAAAAATAATAAATTAATAGAATGATAAACAAAATAATTTGTTAACTAAAAACATGAAATTCAAAATAATAAAAACATTTGAATAATTAATTAAATTTATTGACAGACAATTAAAACTAAAAAACAAAAATTAAATTACAAGACTAAGAAAAATTAAAATTCAATTATAGATTAATCAAATTAATTTAATACATTAAATTTAAAAGAATTAAAATAATTGTTGAAAATTAATTAAATAATAAAATTAACTAAGATAAAAAATATTACAATAAAAATTAAATTAAAGTTTAAATTAATTGAACGAAGTAAATTGATTAATTAATTAATTAATTCCGGAAAAACACCAAAAAAATTATTAAGGCAGATCATTAATTTATAAAAATTAATTAGAAAAATTAAAGAACCGGAAAACTAAGTTAGATAAACTTAATTAATTAAAAGGGAATAAATAAACAATTAAATATAAAAACATATTAATTGATGAATTTAGTTTTAAAATTACAAAAGTGCACTTAATTGACAAAAAATGTAAAATTAATTAATTAAATTATTAAAAACTTAATAAAACGATGTGGGAAAACTGGTGATTTTATGGCCACATCACTCAAAATAGGGTCTTTGAGTTTTTATTCTTAAACCTACAGTTTCAACAGTCTTATGGATCTTTAAATGCCATGTAAGGATGTTACATGATGTGTAATCATCACTTGACAAATGTTGTGAATTAATACAGGGTGTAAAGTATTTACATGATGTGTAATTGGTTCACATCATGTATTGGGAAATTTCATTTTTTTAATAAAAAGTTGACAGGTTTTCGGCATATATAAGCTTTTTGGATTACACGACATGCAATGGGATTACACACCATGTAATTGTCATAAGTTGGGATTTTAGGGTGCTATACGATTGGTTTCTTATTTAATTCATTTCAACTTTCCTTGATCATGACCTAGAGGCTCCCCCTAGGGGATTTTGGGTGATTCCATCCTTTTTGGATGGATTCATTCAACAATCGATCACCATTGTAGTTGGATTCATTCTCTTTATGTAATCCTTCTAGTTCTTCCTTATCTTTGGTTGTGGCTATGGTTTTGTTTGGATTTGTGATTGGATAGTGTTTTATATCGTTCCATTTTAGTTTCATGGTGTTCCTTGTATTTCTAAGGTCGTTTTCTTGCTTTTTGATCACCATTGTCGAACGTGTCTAGGTTTCCACCATGTTTAGGTAAGTGTTTCTATACAATGGGTTAATTCTTGGAATTTTGTATGATTCTTGATAAATTAATTTGGGTTGTTAATTAATTTGATGCGATAATTTATTTCAAATTATTTTTTGGAAATCCAAATGTTTTTAAATAAGGGGTTTTTTCTTTGAAGATGGATTTATTTGATTTGGAAATGGGTCTTCAAACTCTGAAATGGTTTGGATTTGTTTTGAAAATGATTTATAAAATTGTGAGCATGGTTTTTAAATTAATTTGGAGAAAAACACATTGGGAACCTTGTGTGAATCAGTAAAGATACACGGGTAGTCGTAGTGTGTTTGTGGTGCTACTAGGAGGTAACCTTTTGTGATATTGATTGGAAGAACTCAATATCGGGGCAAAACTCAATATCGGTTGGATGCAATGTAATTCCAGTTTAGGATTTTTAGTTTCTATTATGCAATGTTCCATAGGATAGACCCCAATGTGAGGTTATTTTTCATTTATAGTTAATTATCCCATGAATATTTTTATCATGGATTGTTTCTCACATGTTTATGTATGAGGTTGTATCACATAACTCCGCATGATATGATATTTCATGGATATTTATTTACTTGATTACCAATCATTTTATAGATATGCTTTCCTATTTTATGACTTCTAATTTTCATATTTCTGGTTCAATAATCTAAAATGATTTTATGAAAACCAATGGTAAAATGATTTATGACTAGATTTGGTATAAAAAATGATTTTTGAAATTGTTTTATTAGTAATAATTTTTGCATTCTTGATATTAGACCTTGTATAAAAACTATGGTAGTATCTAACTAGGTTTTGGATCACACCTTACTTGTGCCTTTGGGAATTTGTAGATGTTGTATTATAGGATTCTGGTGAAGGTAAGACCATCATGTATCATGTTGGTTTCTCTTATTGTTGATGCCTTCGATTTGGGTTGCTTTGGAGGTGAATGTTGGTCACATGGGGATTGGACATACTTTATGGTTTAGAATCTTTTGGCTTGGATTGTATGGTTTACATTGTATCTTTTTTATTTCCTATTTATACTCTGGTGGTCTGTCTTGTTTTTCATATATTCAAGACTGGTTTTTGTTATCCTATTTTACATATATTACATGATGGGCCAATTCAGGTGGCTTGTTTAGTAGACCCTGATTAGTTCATTATAATTTGGTATCAGAGGGAAGCTCAATCTGAAGTGTGTTAACACTACCTAAGTTTTGTTATGTGTCTTGGGTATACAGTAGTTAGGACCATCAAAATTCATATAGTAAGTGTGGAAAAGGGTCCTGGACACCTTACTTCCATGACTAAAACCGAGTTACCATGGTTGGTCAAGGACTTCTTACCAGGTTTGAGACTTGAAGTTTGAGATCATTTGAATGAATAATATTGGAAGTTTATTTAAATTTACCTATCCATTTTTAAGTAAGTTTTTTCATTGGTATATTTTTTTTTGTTGCTTTAAATTATTAATGATTTAAACCTTTAACATCAATAGCTTAAGTTGGTCCTATGATTTCAAATTTTTCTCATGAATCATTGGTTTTTGTATTTTGTTAGACAACAAGAAGAGCTCTTCCAAATCCAAGAGAGGAATATACGAGATAGGTTATATAGGTGAATCCTTAAATGAACCCTTTCTTATTAGAGGTTGTTATCTACACTATTTAGACTTTGGGTCACGTGGGTGTTGGGAACCCAGGAGGTGTGGTGGATCATGGCTCAAAATTTACTAAGCAGCATCCACCCAAATTCCATGGTGACAAAGGACCCCAAGAGTTTGAGGAGTGGATTGAGCAAATAGAGAGGATCATCAACTTCTTGAAGACTCATAAAAACTCTAAGGTAGGTTTTTCCATGGACATGCTTGAGGGGATGGGAAGGAGATGGTGGGAATATATTGTGCAAGTTAAGTTGAACAAGGATCTTACATGGGATTCCGTCAAGAAAATATTTAATTAGAAGTTTTTCTATGAGACATTGCATTTGGTGAAGACTGAGGAGTTTTTAATTGTAGAGAAAGGGGCGTTTACCATTCTATAATATTCTACCTATTTTTCTGAGTTGATGAATCTATCACCAGATCTTGTCCCTAATGTGGGCCTAAAGGGTCAGAGTTTTGAGTTAGTATTGAGGACTGTTATTCATTCGATATTGATTCTCTTGTTCCTTCTGACCTTTATGGAGGTGGTTGACAAGGAATATTTGGCTGAGAAAGACATAGCTGGGAAGACAGGTTTTGGTGTAGCTTTAGTTGGTTCAGTTGTTAGCCAAAGTGTGTCTTTTTTCAAAAATAGGAAGCGTAAGGGTGGTTAATTTTCTTCTGAACTAGTTTCAGAGGCTTCGATAGGGTTGAAGTAGGTTGTCTACTACCATTGTGAAAAGTGATTTTATATAAAGCTTAACTATGAAAAGGCTCCCAATACTCGTCATATTTGTGGAAAATATGTCCATCTACATCATTTTTTGAAATTTTTTCTCATTTCAGTATGGCATAATCCACTCTCACCAAGGGTTCGTAGGTTTATAAAGATAATTAAAAGGGCAATGGTTATAATGCTTATGAAAATGGATATGTTAATGTGGCTATGACCAGATGTCTTTATACATTGGAGTATGCGTAATAGGAATCTAAATCAGGGACAACTACTATTAGAGGTGCATTGTTTATATTATCTTATATGGTTCTATCTTTTTTTATATAGGTTTCACTGATTATTCTATATCTTCAAATTTATTTTACATCTTGGTTTTTCATTCATAACTTATTTTATACTTGTTAGATATTTCCATTCCTTTGGAATATGTTTGAATAAGGTTTCAATTGTCCTGCATGTCAAGTTATTATATCCAACTTTGAGGTGGAGTGGTAATATTTAGTGCTTCATCTTGAAGTCTTCGACATGATTGTCAGCATGTTTTGGATAATCCGTTTTAAGGCCCAGAAAGACTATTATCACCATTGAGTTTAGTTCTTATTTATCGATGGGATCACTCGTTTTTTTGAGGGTGAGTAGGACTCTAGATCAGGAAGGTTAAGACACGTTGTTCCTTATTATGTGGTAATATCATTCTAATTTTCATAGTTATTTCATAATATAGTTGAAACTTATATGGGTGGTAAACTTCCTACAATGATGTGTGCATACCCTGAGGCCTTTCTAGACGATTTCTCTTATTTACCACCCCAGATAGAGGTCAATATTACTATATAACTTCTCCCTATTACGACGCCCATTTCGATGTCATCTTACAACATGGAATCTACTAATTTGGTGGAACTTAAGTTCTAGATTGAGGACCTAGAGTCTAAACTATTTATCCATCCAAGTGTGTCACCATGAGATTCTCTTCTTTTCTAAGAAGCAAGACAAGAGCCTCAGACTTTCTATTGATTATCGAATGTTGAATCGGGTGATCATTAAGAAAAAATATCATTTTACAAGGATTGATGATCTCTTTGATCAACTTATAAGTGCTAGTTGGTTTTATAAGATTGACTTGTGGTCAGGGTACCATCAATTGAGAGTCTGAGAATAGTATATACCAAAGACAATGTTTAGGAATCGATATGGGAATTTTTAGTTTCTTCTTATTCCATTTGGTCTCACTAATGTCCTATGGTGTTTATAGATTTTATAAACTAGATATTTCATCGGTTCTAGGACTATTTTGTTTTTATGTTCATGGGAGATATTTTTTTGTACTCCAATTTAGAGGATGAGAATATAGACCATTTGGATATCATTCTTAAAAACTTAAAGGAACATCATCTATATGGTAATATTCCAAATGTGAGTTTTAGAACTGAGAAGTGAAGTTTTTGATGCATGTAGAATCTGAAAGATATGCCTCAGTGGATCTAGAAAAGGTCCAGGTCGTTATATCCTAGGAGAATCCTAGAAATGTTTTTGAGATTTGGAGCTTCTTGGGTTTGGTTGGTTATTATAGATATTTTGTTTAGGACTTCTCCAAGATCTCATATTTGATGATATCTTTTACTCATAGGGGTGTAAAGTTTGAATGGAATGAAAAATGTAAGTGATATTTTGAGGCGATAAAGGTGAGGTTGACTTCATAACTAGTTTTGATTCTTCTGAAACCAGGATCGGGTTATGATGTTTTCTTCAATTCTTTTGGTATGGGTTTGTGATGTTTCTTGGTACAGGATAAGTAGGTGGTGGCCTATGTCTACACCAGTTATTACCTCATGATAATAACTACCCTAACCATGATATTTAGTTAGAATTAGTTATGAATGCACTCAAAACATTGCATCTCTATCTATTTGGGGAGTAGTTTATTATGTATTTTGATTATAAGATCCAGAAATATATTTTTACTCAGAGGGATATGAACTTATGGTATACACACTAGGTAGAGTATCTTTAAACTTTTGATTTTTAAATTCTTTATACTCCTAGGAAAGGGAATGTGGTTGGTGATGCATTGAGTATGAAATTACAAATACAATCAGTGAAAGAATCAGTGGAAGAGTGGTATCTGATGAGTTTATTTATTGAAATTATTTTGGGAGTGGATGAAGTTGGGTGGCATGTGTTCTTAAATTTGATAAAATCTTACTCATCATTTTATGAGAAATTTCATCTCAAGCAGGTGAAAAAAAACTAAGTGATAATGATTGGGTAAAAGACTTTATAGTGGGGAGACCTCGGGTTAGTGGTCTTAATCTCCCAGTGGTGATTTTTGCTTCTATGGCTGGTTGGTTGTTCTGTATTCCTTGAGGTGGGAGTTATTGGATAGTGGACAACATTATTATGGGTTTGTGAACCATGGTACTACCAAGATGTATCATCATATGAGATTTTGGTATTAGTGGAAGGGGATGAGACGGTCTATTGTGGATTTTGAATCATGATATCTCACTTGTTAGAGAAATAATCCACAACACCAGATACTTGTGGGGTTGTTGTAGACCTTACTCATTCTGATATAGAAGTGGGATGATATTTCCATGGATTTAATTATTATTTTTCCACATAATCCTAGTGGGAAGGATGTGATTTAGGTTATCACTGATTGACTCATTAAATCAGTGCCCTATCTACCTATTCAAGAGGTGATGAATGTGGAATATCTTAGGGACTTGTATGTTTGAGAGATTATGAAGCTTCATGGATTTCCTTTTACAGTTGTTTCTGAAAATGAATTGAGGTTCACATTCAGTTCTAGAAATTATTGTAGGAGGTGATGGGTTCCCATATAAAATTAAGAACATCTAATCATCTGTGGATGGATAGATATACAGAGAGGTCTATCTGTGTTCTTGAGGATATTATCTAGGAATGCGTTCTTTAATTTGGAGGATCTTGGGAAAATTATTTTCATCTGGTTGAATTTTCTTATAACAATGGTTATCAATATTTGATAAAGATTTCACCCTTTGAAGATTTGTATGAGTGGCCATGTAGATATCCCTTGTGTTGGGAAGATTTGGTAGAGTAGTCCTTGGTTGGGTTGAGTCTCGTTTAGGAGATGAGGGATATGGTTTTATTGAACTGAAGTAGATTGATCGCGGCATGGATCCATCATAAATTTTATGTAGACCATCATCATCAACCGTTGGAGTTTAATATTGGTGATCGGGTCTTTCTTAGAGTTTCACCTATCTTGGGACATAATTAGTTGGGTAAGCAGGGTAAATTGGTGCTGAGGTTTGTGGGGCCCTTTGAGATCATTGGATGACTATGGATGGTACCCAATAGGTTGGAATTTCCATATAGTTTTACATATATCCACAATGTGTTTCATGTTTCCCAGCTGATGAAGAATATACAGGATCCTTCCCACGTGATCAGATGGGAGGATGCTTATCTTGATACTGATAACACTTTTCTCGAGCATCCAGTTCAGATTATAAATTTCTAGGATAGGGTACTATGCAGTAAAATGATTTCTCTATCTTGGGTATTGTGGCAGTGGAGATAAGATATCCATGAGTTGTGGGAGTGGGATTCATTTATTAGGCAATAGTGGCCTCCTCTTTTTATGGATCCAGGATCTTAAGGTCTTTCTAGGGGAAGAAATCATTTATGGTTGGAGAGATTGTAACACCCCATTATTCTTTATAGGTAATCCCTTGTTTATGCTTTTTTTGTCATCCACGTTTGGGTGTATTTTTGGGCATCTCGGGTATGGAGATAATTTTTTGGGAAAATTAACTAAATATTAGGAATGTATGTTTATTTGAATTAATGTATTCTACATAAAAATGTGTCAAAAACTTAGTGGTTGTTTCCCAAGTTTGGATAATTCTCGAAATAGGTTCTTTAAGTATTTCTGCTTAAACCTATAGTTTCTATATTCTACTGGAACATTACATGTTGTGTAATGTGGTTACACAACATGTAATCATATCCTGATAGATATCGTGAACTGATATATGGTGAGAAGGATTTATATGTCTTGTGATAGGTTCACATCAAGTGTTGTAAAATACTTAGTTTTTAATAAAAATGTAATGGATTTTTCATTGTATATGAGATTTTTGGATTATATAATGTGTAATGGGATTAAATTATATATAATAGTTGTAATTTGGGATTTTAGGGTGCTACATGAGTGGTTTATTATTTCACTCACTTCAGGATTCCTTTCTCTTGACCTATAGGCTCTTCCAAGGAAATTTTGGGTGATTTCCTCCCTTCTAGACCGCTTTGTTTAGTGATTGATCACCATTTCGATTAGATTCTTTATCTTAGGGTATGTAATCCTTATGGATCTTCCTTTTCTTTGTTTGTGACTTTGTTTATGAATATTATTTTGTTCTAATTTGTGACTGTATTGTATTTTCCATCGATACTTTTTAGTTTCATGGTGTGCATTTTATTTTGAAGGTTGCTATCTTGGTTTCTATTCACCATTGTCAAAGGTGGCTAGGTTTATACCATGTTGAGGTAGGTGTTTCTATACAATAGGTTAATTCTTTGAACTGTATATCATTCATGATAAATTGTTTTCTTTTTTTCATTGATATGAAGTGATAATTTGTTTTAAATGATTTTTGGAAAGGAAAATGTTTTCAAAAAATGGATTTTTCTTTGAAAATGGATTTCTTGATTTGGAAATGGCTTTTCAAACTCTAAATCAGTTTAGCTTGGCTTTGAAATATTTTATAAAATTGTGAGCATGGTCTTGAAATTAATTTTTAAAAATTCACATTAGGGACCTTGGGTATATTAGGAAAGAGACACGAGTAGCCTTAGTGTGTGTGTGGAACCACTAAGAGGTAACCTTTTGTGATATCAACTGTTAGGACTCAATATCAGTTGGATATAATGTTTCAAATGTTTAGGATTTTTAGTGTCTAGTACATAGTATCCCATAATCTAGATCCCAATGTGAGGTGTTTTTTCATGTATGGTTATTTATTTTATGCTTGTTTTTATCATGGATTTTTGCTAACATGTTTGTATATGAGATTATATCATATAGATTCTCATGATAGGACAATTCATGGATATGTGTTTACTTGATTAACTCTCGTTGTATAGATATGATTTCTGATTTTATCACTTCTAATTTTCATATTTATAGTTTGATAATATGAAAGTATTTTATGAAAACCAAAGGGAAAATGTTTTACTACTAGATTTGGTATGAAAAATGATTTTTGAAATTGTTTTGTTTTAAAAGATATAATTGTTTCATTCTTGATATTATACATTGTATATAAACTATGGTGGTATACTACTAGGATTTGTATCACAACCTACTTATTCCTTTGGAAATTTTTATATGCCGTATTGTAGGATTCGGGTAAAGGGAGGATCATTGTGTAGCATGTTTTCTTCTCTTGTTGTTACTACCTTAGGTTTGGGTTGGTCTAGAGGTGATTGTTGGTCACATGGAGATTGGACATACTTTCTGGTTTATCCTATTTTGTCTTGGATTGTTTGTTTTCCTTTGTATCTCATGTATTTCCGCATTGTACTCTGGTTGTATGTCTTATTTTTCTTATATTCTAGACCGGTTTTTATTATCCAATTTTACCTATATTACATGATGGGCCGACTTAGGTGTCATTTTTAGTTAACCCGGGTTGGTTTGTTACATGACCTACTTGAAGAGATTTCAAGAAAAAGGGATTATATTACATAGTAAGTGTTCATATGCTGTTGTTATCATTATAATATTAACTTCTTTCTCTATGAGTATCTTAACATGTTTCTAGACCCCAATATTTGACTTTAGGGAAATCCCACGTAATGACAATATGAAAGAGGCCTAAAGGGTCACACACTAAGTGTATTCATAATCTCATTTAATTTTTTTTAATTTAATTTTAAAAATAAATATTATTATTAACTTATGGTTTAATAATTATTTAGGTTAAGTTGATCACATAAACTTAATCACCAGTTATTAGATTATAGAATATATTTGATTTGAATATTAAATAAATATTATTTGTGAGTTAGAGAATATATAATATTTATTTATATATTTTTTATTATTCACAAAGTAATAAATATCTATTTATTTAAATGATTGTTTATTTTGTTATGTAAAAATTAAAATAAATATTTATTCACATGTGTGGTGAATGTAATATTTATATATTCACTTACTTGATAATATATTGATATTTATTTAGAAAAAAATATTTATTATTTGAAGTTTGATAAATTTCATGGAGGATTGATGGGTAAAGTTAAGGTCCTTATGGAAATGATATTCAAATATCTGTTAGTTAGTTCATGTTATGAATATAATAATAATTTTATTATTATTATTTAACACAGGGATTAGTTATAATAAAAAATTAAGTTAAGGGACATTTTATAATTACTAATTATTTATCCCAACATATATAATATGATTTATATCATTTCTAGTGATGTGAGAATTATTGTGCATAGTGATATTTTGTAATGTCCCCATCCTGCTTCTCCCTCACATGACCGAGATGGTTCACCATGAGAAGTCAAGAACACCGCCTCATACACCAGAGGTTTACAACTAGAAACAAGTGTCTAATCAATATATAGGGGAGACTATAAACATAGGTATTGAGTAACAATCATAGTTGAATCATGATAAACAAATCAATATAAATCAATTCTAATAGATATACAGTAAAATTCATAGTCAATCCAATATAATCAAACCATTCAATTTTACACTGAATGTCATACTAAGATTCATACAAAAATGAAACTAAAAGATGGACTCCCTGGAAAAATACTTCTAAATATAATCATAAACCCCATGATAGATCCCATTTTCAAGCTCTAATCCCATTTATAAAATCAATTAATTGGGTTCAAGGCCCCTTTCCCTTATCTATGCCTATATCCATGAACTTAGCTCAAGTACCAAATGATGGCTCGAATATGGTGTGAGTAAACTCAATATGCCACCACAAAAGGTGTTTAAAACAAAAATATTTTGAGTAATAATGCATGAAATAATGAAATAATAAAATTTATTAATTATAAAATAAATTAAAAACATCTAAATAAACCTACTGACCACTGAGCTCTAGGTTGGCACCCAGGACCAACCATACTTTCTATGACATGATGCCAGATGTCTCTTTCCATACCCTAAAAGGGTGTAGTTTTAGTAATCAAAACATCTAAAAACGAAAACAGGAATCAAAATAGACGCATGGTGAATTCCTATGTCAGGGGTTAATTACACATCTATTTCATTTTAGGACCAAGGTGAATTCTCATTCTATGGGTTAATTACACATTCCATTTACATCACACCCATTTCAAATTCCCATAATAGGGTTGATTAAGCATTCAATGTATCAAGTGAATTTAATAACCAAATCATACCAAATTACCAAACTTCCAAACATATTAACTATATTCCATTTTCGGTAATTCAATACAATTTCCAATTATCATTCCAATTATAGATACATGCCAATATTCCATTATATGGAGTTTAAATTACAACTAAAGTTACCCATTTTCATATAAAATATATCCAATTACCAATTTTCATGCCATTTTTTTTTAAATTACCATTTTAAAAATAAAAAATTTCCAATAATCATTTCACAATTCAAGCCAAGTTACAATTCCAAATTCAAAAGTTTACTCATTCCTTAAACTAGGGTCTTAGTTCAATTATAAGGCATTAGGTTCATAGATTACAAGTTCTAACCAAAGGTCCAGGATAGTTACACCTCATGGGGGGATAAAATTTCAAAATCTCATTCACCAATGGGCCCAACAGACCTGTGAAAGGTCTAATTGAGAAGAGTCCAACAATAATCATGGATTCCAATTTGAATAGTATTCACACATGGACTACCAGAATGGTCTCACATCTTACATATATTAGAAATTGAAACTAACAATAGGGATATGATTTATACCACTTACCTTAAATAAAGATAAGAGATAACCAAGGTTCAATAATACTCATTAATTCACAACAACATAATTCACTATTGAAAATAACAGATCCACCACATTAGGGCTAGAAGAGTAAGAATCGTAGAGAAGAAGAAAGGAATTTATAAATTCCCAGCAAAAATAACTGAATATGGATTTCCATATCGAAGCATGGATTAAAGGATCAATAATTTAAATTAGATAATTCAAGGAACCCCTTAAGAACCCTTAAATATAATTAAACACCATTTAGGGTCTAAGTAGGGTATTAGAAAACTTAAATAAGGCATCGGGTGGAGAAAATACAATTATCCCCCCTGTAATCCTGGCCCATATTGTCCCCATGGGCTAGCCAATGGATTATACTAATTAGTTGGTGGTGACATTCAGAATGGTTATACCATTGGAAACCCCACCAGTAGACTAGTGGGTCTCCAACAGCTGGCTGGTGGGATTCTTGTAGGAATCCTATTTGACTGGGGCTTCACCTGCAAGCTGGTGGGTCTCACTAGTCATCCATTGGGTCTCTTATTGGTTTATTGGATTAGTTCCATGTCCACCATCGAGTCATTGACACTATATAAGATCCTTTATTGTATTCCACTGCTAGAATTTTCTAAAACAGCCCCTCTAAACCCCAAAGAACCTATGAAAAAACTATTTAAAACCCATAACATGGCTTGTTTATAGAAATTAAAAAGGCTTAACTGGAAAATTAAAAGTGTAAAGTGATTAGATAAAAGATCGAGTCTTATAACCTCCCTTCCATTTAACATCTCATCCCTTGGTTGTGCTCCCATTAATCATTGAGATATATCTTTGAACAACTTGAGCCACTAGGCCCACACATCTAACTCCCTCTTCTAGGTCTCCCCCTGAACATTCCCATGTGGCCACTACACTCACACAAGGGGAAATATCACCCATTAGATAATATTCTCATTATTTTATAATATACATATCAGGTACTCCTAAATGGAAATATCATCATTAATCTCAACACAATCAACATATATCCTGTGATAAGGATTAGGGTGATATATCTAAAATGGAGACACATGAAACACATCATTCATAGCACTATAGCATTGTGGAAGTTCCAATCATTATTCCTATAGACCGATCTTTTCTACTATCTCAAATGGCCTAAAAAACCTAAATAATAGCTTTCCCTACTTCTAGATATGGATTTTCCCTAACCTAGGAGACACCTGAAATAAGTCCCAGTGACTAACCAAGAATTCTAGAGGTTATCTCTAATGTTTATTATAATATTCCTACCTACTCCACACAATTTTCAACCACTTTATAATAAACTAAACTTGCTCAGATGTCTCCTGAAAAAGAATCAGTCCAATGATCACTAACTTTACCACCTTCACCATCATAAAGTTAAAGGCCATGATCATCCATATAAAGCCTCAAAAGGATCTATATGAATTGTTTCTTAGAATCTATTATTATAAAAAAAACTCCATGAGGTTTAGATGATACTCCCAAGAATCTATGAAGTATATAACACAAGATCTCAACATGTACTCTAGAATCTAAATTATCTTTTTATATTAGTCATCATTTTGAGGATGATAGTATATTCTCATAAGAACCTTTGAACCCAAATCCTTCAGAAGGATCTTCCAAAAATAAAATGTAAAACAAGGATCTCGATATGAAACAATGCTCTATAAAACACCATAAAACTAAAATTTCTCTAGTATATATAGGTTACCTAATTCATCGATGGTTAAGGTCTCCTGGATAGGCCATAAATAGGATACCTTTTTCATTTTATCAATGATCACCCACACTAAATCATTCTTATGAGGTTTTTAGGTAAACCTATCACAAAATATGTGGTTGTATCATCTAATTTTCATTTAGAGATGGGAAAAGGATATAATAACCCTGTAGGCCACTAATACTCAGACTTTACTTAATGATAGGTGTAGCATCATGCCATGGAGGACACTATCTCTTTCTTAATCCCTAACAACCAACACTTCCTAAAGATTTCAAGATATATCTTTTTAAAAATAGTTTATACTGTTAATTTTGAGGCATGTAAGTCTCTCATTGACCACTCATACATGATTATAGGAACCTAGATACAACCATGTACATGAATAATTTCATCATCATCAAAGGACCATCCCATTGGTGGCTCACCACCATATATACTATCCCCTAGGGATAAACCCTCATAATCAAATAAATACCTATTCTTGATCTGATTCAAAAGAAAGATAAAAATATAGTTCAATGTCATAGTTACTCACCCTTGAGACTCCTGAAAATCTATATGCATATCTATAAAAAAACCATCAACCACCACTCATCATAAGATTCCTCCACTTCTCGAGTTGGAATATTCCTATTCAAGTAGTCAGTAATTACATTTCACATGACATTAGTATATGCCAACTCAAAGTTGAAAGACTACAGATACTCTCCCCACCTCCAGTATTAAAGGATAAATTCCAACCATGAAAATATATAATTCAAGATATTCTCATCCTTTTAGACCAAAATTATCTCACCCAATACAAATGAAACAATCATCTCAAATCATGTACTACTATAAATAACTATAGGTTATGAGTGGGATAATTATTCTCATGTGGCCTAAACTTTATAGAATTGTGAGAAACCACTCAATACCCTGGAATAAAAAAATCTATAATTCTAACTCCTAATGCATCATAAAACATGGTATACTCCTTACCCAGCTCAGGTAAGGTCAGGATCGGTGATGAGGTTAACATACTCATCAAATACTATAAATCATCCTCACAATAATATGAACAAAAAAACCTCACCACTTTCTTTGTCAAGCAAAACATCAGGGCTTCCAAGCGGGTGAAGTCATAGATAAATCACAAATAATATCATGAAAAAAAAAATATCTAAATTTTGAACATATTTTTGGGTCTCTCCCAAGATACCATGACTGTTACTTTATCTAGTTCTACTGATAATCCAACCTCTTATATAACATGGCCTAATAGTGAAGTGGATCAATCCATAAATGACATAGAGATATCTTGGAATATATCCAATTCTCTTTTAGTGTACTCATGATTATTTCAAGATTTTGGTCATGATTTTCTCTACATTAGGAGTATATAAAGATGTAATAAAAAATAACACCACAAACTAATCTAGGTATAGATGGAAGATTCAATTCATCAAGTCCATGAATATCGATAGTGAATTTTTCAGACCAAATGATAACACCATGAACTCATAAAATCCACACCTACTTTATATAAATCAGACCTAGGTATATCAAATGGTATTACCTTAAATTGATGGTACCATATACTAAAGACAATATTGAATAAAATATAATCACCTATCATATAATCAAAGATATCATTGATGCGTGTAATGGAATATCATTTTTTCCAATCATCTCATTCAGCCTCCATTAATCCATACATAAATGCATGGGTTCATATTCCTTATTGGAAAATAACACATGGTAACCCCATGATATTGTACTAAGACATTTGAATCCATTATCTTTCATATCCTATAACTTCACTTTAAACTCATAATTCTTTTATGGTTTCATCTTGTAGGGTGGGACATAAACCGATTAAACTCCTGGAACCAACTCAATAGTGGACTTGATCACCTGAGAAGGTGGTAATATAGGGAACTCTTTAGGAAAAAACTCTTTAAATCAGTCCACCTCTAGAGGAAAAATATTATGTTGTGATTGATCATCATCCAAAATAAGGATTTCTACTTGGGATGTGATCCAATATAATATGTATTGATTTGGTCTTGCATGACCATCCTTCATATCCTATTCACCTTAATAGACATAGATTACCCCTTATAGATATAGAAAGGTAACTCTCCTCAAATATCATTAGATGTGAGTCTGGTATAGAAAAATGAAATCAATTCCTAGAATCAAATTTAATCCATCCATTTCCAACACAAACAGATCCCAAATAAACTGATAGCCACTTATTTCAAGAGGAATCGCCTTATGAAATCTAATACCCTTTGATCACACTATTAATAGAGTATCGATGGTCATAACCCCATCCATGATTTCCACATACAAACTTAATCTATTGATTAATTTAGATGATATAAATGAATGTAATTATCTTGTATCAAATAAAAAAATAGGGGTACGTGACAAAGTTTCATACCTATGATAGTGGAGGGGCCTATATATTGAATGGTAGGAGTAGACTACATAGTGTTAAACTAACTCTCCCATATACTATGGGATCCATCCTAACTCCCCTATGATTCTCCCTCCTACAAATATTTTTTATCCTGTGTCAGTGTACCACACCACCTACCTTAGCCGGAGTAACCAATAAAACTCTCGCTACCTATACGCTAGGAGATAGTTGAGTACCTATTATAATCTATTATATTCCATGATCCTATTCTATCACTATATTTTTGAGTTCCTCTACATAATTTATAAAGGTGTCACATCTTACCACAATGTTTCCTAAAAAAAATACATTTGATTTACATTTAAATGAAAAACTAATCCTTTCCCATGTGAAAAGGTATCGATAAAGATGAAAGGTTTCACATTAGTTTCACCATTATTATTGTTGACCAAACTCATGGATTGATGCTTTATTGTGAGGGGATTAGTGAAGTTTCACAATATTCATGTCAATAGGGTTTATCCATAAGCAACAAGCCATATTTTTAATGGTAGATGGTCATTGGTGTTTCTTATCATTGAAACATATGAACTAACATTGGTATAGATAATGGGAGGTGAGGCTCATCACACCATGTCAGGGGGGGGATTATTTCCTTCTCTAAGACTCTCTTATAATTTTAATATAGGTTCATAAATCCTTCCCAATACCTGATATAACCCTTGTTCCAATGAAATGATTAGAACCATGGGTTGATGAGAACAAATATGTATATCACAGGTTATCCTTTATTATCTTATTAACTTATGATTCTCTAATTTATAACCATATTCAATAACTCTAGAGATTATCTCCATATAGGAAGGTGGTTGGTGTTTTGGAATTAGTATTAAACCTTGAAGAGGTGTCCTGCATATCCTGTGAGAAAAAAAATCAAAACCCACATAGTTTGTTATATTTTTATGTCATGATAGGTATGACAGTATAATTTTGAGTGGTTATTATTCACATGAGGATTACCTAAGATATTTTATCAAGAATATGTACCTCTAATAGAATATAATGTGTAATCTAACCTATATCTAAAAGAATCCACATATTGGGGAATTTATGTCATGATAGTGGTATAATCATCACTGGTATCTATGCCCATCTAAATTATGCTCAGTGTGTCAAATGAGAGATAGAATATGATTAAAGAAATTTCATAAGAGTGTAAGATCAAATATGTACAAGGATTACACACTGAGGCTTTCTTGAGATTATTTATTATAAATAGGTTCTTTTTAAGAAGATAGATATATGGTCAAGGCTTACACCTATAGAGGACACCCATTTTGGAGATACCTTGATACAAAGTTTACACACTAAGGTTTCCCTTAGAGAGGTATGATTACCAATATCATGGAGAATACAACTTTATGATAGAAGAGTTGTGATCTTTCACAAGGAGTATTGCAATGAGAAAAATTTTATGCAGATGTTTTGGTCTTCATGGGGAATATACCCTTGTATAAATACATGATATATATATATATGAGGGTGTTATAAAATTTATGGGGAATATTTTTTTGTAAAATTCCCATTGGGAATAGGTTGGATATGGAGCATGGTCCTTAGGAAGGTGTTCTAAATATCCCATTTATAACAAGAATCATAGTCCTCATAATTCAATTTTTTCTTAACCCACTAATGGGTGAGGAAATATAATTAATACTCATGAGGATAATTGTATAATAGTTATGAAACATTGGAATATTTTAAGGGCTTACACCAAGGTGGATTCCCACTTAATATTAACCTAAAAAGAGCATATTATTTTAGACTCATGATGCATGTTAAATCTGAAAGGGGATATCTTGGCTTAAGGTGCTTGAGGGTATGGTTGAGGATTACACTGAAGAGGATTCCCATGTATGAACCCCTTTCTCATCTACTGATAGATGAGGAAGGATGATGGACTCATAAGAGAATTTGGTCCCATGATCTTGAATAATTATAATTTTAAAGGACTTGCACTAAAATGGATTCCCATGTCACATATTCATTCTTTATCCTCTAATGAATAAAAAGAAAGGACCATGAAAGGTTTATTGAGTATGATTATATCACATGGAATCCCATTCAAGGGTATGGAATGAGAACCCCCCCCCCCTCCCCTCTCTACAGGGGTTAGGAAATCATGTGAACATTTTGGGGATATGTGATCACGTGACCTTATGGGGTTATGCACTCATATATGATCACATTTATTAGGTTTAATGACTAGGGTTCTGCAAGAAAAAAGTTTCATGGATATTTTCACATAACTCAGATCATTTGAACATGTATTCATGATTTCATAACATGACCAAGGGTTTCTACATAGAAGGGAAGAATGTCTAAGGGTTTGCATGTCAAGGATACATGTCCAAGGGTTTTTATATCATGGCCGCATGTCTAAGGGTTCACATTTAAAGTTTTTCTTGTCCAAGGGATCATGGATATACCACATTGAAAATATCATGTAAGGCCACCACATGAATATGGATCATGTCTAGTTATTTTCCATCCCTCTACACAAATAACGACTGCATGCTAGTTTTAGTCAAACAGAAGGGGGTTATCATAATCAAGGGAATATTCTTGTGGTCGCATTATCAAAGGTTCATCAGTCCATCGTATAACTAATGACATCATTTCAAGGACACATGAAGCTTTTTCATGTAACTACACATTGAAGGGATCCACTTAGGTGTACAACAAGGCATGGTTTCATGGATTTGGGTTTTATGACCCAAGAAACATGAATGTGTTTCATGATTTTTGAGGAGTCATGTGATAGCATAATTTCATCATATGAATGTTTTTCAAGACCAGGGTTCACATGGAGAAGAGAAACCACATGATCGGCCCATCATTACCAGCCTCCTCGAACCCATGACATTTCCAGGATCAATTGCAAGAGAAAGGGGGTGCTTGTAAAAGGTGTATGAGGACGTCAAAATCCAAGTTGGTATGAAGGAATCAATGAACAACCCACCATATAAAGCCTATTTAAACCCATGTCATAACTAGGGTTTCATGAAGGTCACATTTCAAAGGGCACACAACCGAGGGTCTGAGTTTCATGTCTAATGCCACATTAGAGTGTCTCATGAAAAGGGGGTGCATGTTAGAGTTGTATGAGGATACCAACACTCTAATTAAAATGAAGTCATTTTATTATGTTCAAACCATCATGTGATTATGTAAGGGGTTCACGCAATGGAGTCACATGATGGGGTCTCATGATGGGGTCTTTAGTGATGCATGATTACCTTGAGAATTCTTTTGAAGGTATTAACCAACTGTCCCCCACCAACCCCCCTTGTGATTCTTCCATTTCTCCCAATTATAATTTCATGTTTTCTCAAGGAGTTGGGGGTTTATATAGGAAAATGTGACTGGGCATTCTTCCATGTTTCATAGTTATTATGTTTTATGTACCAAATTTTGGAGGGTGGTGGCATATATTCAAGGTTCCAAAACATTCAACATTCCTAATATTCATGTGATGTATAGGTGGATAAACAATTTTATGATCACTTTTTAGTGGATATCAGTTATATTTTTATCATTGTATTATTCTTCATGAGATTCCTTGGTGGATATTCTATGAAAAAATGTGGTGGGATTCATGCATTGGAAGCTATCCATGATAGAATATTTATGCATATGCTATTTTTTATGCTATAGATTTATGTGAAGTTCCTATCTCACATGATCAAAAGATTGGATTTAAATCATCACATGCATGCAATACATTGATTACATGCATGGATTTAGGTTGATCAATCTTATTTATAGCTCTCAATTTGGTCTCAGGACATGGATTATACACAATTTTCTCATGCACACAGATCCATTGTTGGGAAGTAGGAGATGATGAAGAGGCTTGATAGAACACTAGATTTGAGTGGAAATATTTTATCTCAATAAGACTCACATAAAGGTTGATTGAAAATCTATTAAGGATAAACTATCATGTAAGGGTCAATTTTTCATAATGGTAGGATTGTGTAAGGGTTGTCAGAGGATGAATATGAAGGTGTGACTTGATCAAATTGTATAGGCTCACATGGTCCGATGAATATGGTTATATATATATATATATATATATATATATTAATGTGTGAAGATTAAATCCATTCATGAGTCCCAAATTGAACTTTTTTTGACTAAACGTCTCAATATAATTCTTTCCAAGTCAACCATTCATTGATCCAGAACCAGGGTTTAGAACCCGAAACAATTTCAAGAACACCCCTCACGGGTCATGCCACAACCTTGCACGGTCCCCCAAGTATCCTTCTACATGCTCTGTGCATGACTATGCACACCCCTATGGGTGTTATGCTCACCCACTTCCTACCAGACCTATGCACACAATCCTCTACCATCATGACTGGTTGTCTTATCTGGCTCTCCCATATGGTTTATCCTACTCACACATGTATGGTATTTTTTTGGCCCAGACATTTGGCTTCGTATGACCAATTTTTTAGTAAATTTCTATCTAATCACCTAAAATACATAAAATAAAAAATATAAGTAAAATGATTCCTAAGGGGACCAAAATATATACCATTATAAAATAAAGTCCAGGCCTTAATTCTCAATAATTCTACCCACAAAGCATAAATCCTTTATGAAAAATATATTAGTAATTTATTCATAGGTTTCACACTTCTCAAATATATAATGGAAAAGTGCATGGTATAAATTTATGGTTGCCAAAAAAATCCCCCCTAGAATCTGATTCATTCAGAATGAAATGAATTTGATTCTATGGTAAAATTAGATCACATAGTCACGTAATTGAATAGCTCATCATCTTTGATACCAAATCCTATGAGAGGATTTACCAATGGGCGTGTTAACTGAAGGCTTTGAGGTGTAATAAATAGGAGAGTCTTGACCTTTAGTTCTTATCTAAATCCAAGATAAAGAGTAACTTTGGCTTGGGGCATGAATATCCTAAAATTCGAAAATCATAAATTCCATGATATAAAAGGGATTGAGATAGAATGGAATTTATGATAGATTCAATATATAGGAACTATAAATCACTATGTATCCCAATGTAATGTGAATCAAGCTAAACATAGTTCTAATAAAGGACTCACGATCAAATAATGAGGATCTCTATAATGAAATATCATTTGTAGATATAACTCATACACAAGAGAGGGGATTTCATCACTTTATGATAGAATGATGGGTAGGGGGCCATGTTTTAGTGGGTATAGCACATATATTTGGATATTATTCCACATTTCGGGCTACATAGAGTAGGACTCTCTAAGTAGTTTAAGGTCATGCAAGATAGACCAAGTGTTGTGTGGTTTCAAGATACGATAGAACTATGTACCCTCAAAAAGGTATTGAGGAATAGAGATCACTTTAATTTTTTACTATGTGATTATCACTATAGAATGTATCTTGATTATTTCAATGGATATATAAGGTTATCTAAATGATTTATATCTTTTATTTTTAACCTTAAATTTTTCCTAAATCATTGAGGGAGAGGCTTAGTGGGCATGGACTCAAATTTTTCTTAGGCCAACATTTATGGGTTTTTAACCTGATATGATTTATACCATTTATGTTTCTAAGTGCATAATTTTTTCTAGATCACATAGGGTGCATGTCCAATGAGCAGAATCTCTAATATTTCCAAGGGTTCCCTTTTCAGGTTTTCAACCTGGTGAGTGTTGTGTCTCTTTCAATTTGATATTTAAGGACTTTTAGGCTGAACCAATATAATTGATGTTTAGGGTCAAAATAATTTGACATAAGACCACTAAATTTTATGTTCATATAGCTTGGAAATTATTTTTTTGTATTCTAGGGTCTTATAGTTCACATCATATAATGCTAAAGTTAAGGGTCATAAATCTTGGACATATTTTCTATATTTTAGGGTTATATAGATTAGAATTAAGAACACTAAATTTTAGGGTTGTTTATATCAAACCTTCATTTTTTTAGTTTAGATTCATATTTATAGGACTTTATTTTAATATAGTTTAGGGTCATATTTCTTAAACCTTCAGTAAAATCTGATGATTAAGACTAGGAGTATGAATATTCTAGAAGTGTTCTGACACCCTACATCCTTTATGAGGTTATAAAGGATAAATTTTCATGAAGGGTCCTAAAAACTTACATCATGAATATTAATGAAGGGTTATTAAACCCTGCATCCATGCCAAAGTTATGAAGGATGAATATTCATAAAGGGTTGTAACACCTTGAATCCTTACTAAAGTTATGAAGGATGAATATTCCTAAAGGGTTTTAACACCCTTCATCCTTTATTATATTATGAAGGATGGATATTCATGAAGGGTTTTGACACCCTGAATCCTTGTTGAAGTTATAAAGTATGAATATTCATGAAGGTTTCTGACACTCTACATCCTTGTTGTGGTTATAAAGGATGGATATTCATGAAGGTTTAAAACACTCTGAATCATTTATGAGATTGTAAAGGATGGATATTAATAAAGGGTTCTAACACCCTTCATCATTTCATAAAAGTCCCTTAGTTGATAGTGACATATTGTCAGGGGTTCCAAATACAATTGAATAATTATAATATGGGTTGTGTAAATAATCTCCCAAAGAGTTTGAATATAAGGTGATTATATGGGGTAGACTCGCCATGGATGATTTCAAAACACACTGAGGTGTTGAGTTCTATTGTGATGTTTATAAGGATTATAGTGATAAAAATTACTTTATTATAAGAAGAATATTCCTCTAGTTGATAGGTCAGGGGCCCTTATACAAGAGCCTATATGGACTTAGATGTATGGTCAAAAGGAGGGGTCTCCACTCCATTCCAATGTTTCTAAAAAATTTATAAAGATTCAAATACTTTTATAGTGAAGTAGAATATAGAAAAAGGACTACCCAATGAGGGTTCTAGCTCCCTAGAGATATTTCACAATCTACCCTAGAAAAGGGGGTGTTGAGTTTATAGTCAAAAATATTGGTCCCATATGTCATGTGATTTAGGGTCACATGATTAAGAAAACTAAAAGGATCAATAATGAGGTATCTTACTCCTGCTTTGAGAATGGGTACAATATATGGTGACATAACATCGATGATGTCGAAACCACTTGAATATTTTTGTTTTGGGATTTTTAAATCATGATCAAGGAATACCTAAGTCAATTAGGAGTGGAGAATTTTAGTATAAGTCAACCATTAGTAATGGTTGAAACTAGGATCCCATGTAGTTAGGTAAATAGTTCATGGGTTTAATAGGGGACTCTCTTCTAGGACCAAAGCATTCATTATGCATAAGCTCTGAGGCATTATGTTATTCACCAGAGAATCCTTGTGGGGTACCATTATATTAGTCATTCCCTATTACCAATATTATATAGGGGATAACCAAGGGAAATTAATCAAAGATATGGGATTATAATAGAAGTATATAAACTCAAGTAATTGGTGGGTATCAACTCAAACTTGGAATACATAAATTTGTTTTATAAAAAAATAATATTAAATAAGGGTCTGAGCACCCTAAAAGTTGTATCACCACATAAAAAACATGTTTTAATGGATAGGGGATCTAATAAATCATTACTCTAACTTTTTTATCAACCATAGGGGTCCAGTGAGAACAGATCAAAATTTTATGGGGTCATAGTATAGGCCCCATGAGATTTATGCCTCTTTTATTTACACTCTAGGTTTTTCATAAACTATAGAGATGAAGAGATTAATGAGTGGAGACTTGAATTTTTCTCAGTCCACCATTTTAGGTTTTTTAGCCTTAAAATTTGTGTTCCTATATTGATAGAGGTTTAATGTCTTGCAATATGGACTATCAGGAGCTAAAGTTTAAGTCTGTACATATTTGGATAAGGTGCCTCTTATTTAAGGTCATGATGCATGGACTAATTACTAGGGAGATGTCATATAATAACCTCTTTAGGAATTCCAAGGTTAAGAGTACTCCAACACCCTTTTTAATAGAGGATAAAGAATATGTAAATCATGTCTCATGGTTATAAAATCATGAGAGTTGGTATGAAATGGTCATTATAAGGATGATCATGAATCATGTTGAGGTGATGAGTTCCACTAAAATGTCTTCAGGGATCACAAGGATCATAGGGCCCTTATCACAAGTTCAATATGCCTTTGGTTGATAGGTCCAAGGACCTTTTATAGATAAAAATATCACATGGTCAAGAAGAGGGATATTTTTTCATTTCCAAGGGTCTTGGGGTATTTATAGAAAATCATGATGCTCAAGGCACAAAGTGTGATTTGTGGATTTAGGCACTCAGAATAATGGTAGAAGCACGTTAAATTTTGGTTAACCATGGTCAGGATCTTGTCTTCCTTTGACAAGGAGTGATGATGGATGATTGTATTTGTAGTTTAACTTTGTGCAGTGGGGATACACCGGCTATGAAGTTTAACTTCATATGAACATAATGCAATTTTTTTATAGTTTAACATCATACAACAAGGAAGGAATTGTCGTGTAGTTTAACATAATGAAACTGGGACATAATTTTCATGATTTTTAATGTCATGTGATAAGGAAAAATTATTGTTTAGTTTAACATCATGTGACCAAGATGTAATTCTCATGCAGTTTAACGTCATGAGACTAGGCCATAATGAACCAATGTGAAATTATGAAACATATCATTAGATACACCTTGTATTGTTCCCTAGAATTCAAATACTGGAGTATTTTTCATCCTTTAAAAGTATGATTGGTATATATCCATATGATGGGGTCCATTTTGAGCAGATTAATCTCATGTAAAAGCAATCCATAGGTATATTTGACTCATACATAAGTGAAATGAGCTTACACAACTCATCCACTCTTAAGCAGTTTAAGGTATTGAAAGGTGGACCATTGATGTCACACACATTTGGTTATTATACTCCAAAAAAGTTCAAATAGTTCAATCCAATACTCTAATATCGCATGAGTCATGCTCAATGTGTGAAGCAAGAGGTAAATGGGGAATAACCCATGTCATACTGCCTATGGGTGAAAGACTAAGAAAGAAATTGGTCATGATGGTGAGACAAAATAAGGCCCATTAAAAATGGAGGGTTTTTCAATTGGGAACCAAGGTGATCTAGGGGAATACAATTTTTTTGGGTGGAAATTCCCTAGTTGTCCCTATGCATCTCATAAATGTAGGAATCAGGCCAAAAATTTCTCTTCTAGAGAAATCCCTCTTTGTGGATCCAACTCATATGAAAAAAGGGGAAAGGATTTTTTTTGGAAATTTTGGCCAGTTCTATGGTGGATAATCCTAGTGTCACTGTATATCCTTTAGGGATAGGAATCAAAAAAAATGTAGTTCTTTATGTATCTCTATGTATATTAAACCCGTGTGTAGGGAGAAGGGAATTTTTATCAAGTTTTTCACAATATTCATGATCCCTCCACTATACGGATTAGCTCAGATATAGAAAAGGTTAATTAATTCCTACCACATTATAGATACATTAGTGGAGTGATGTATTACTTCAACAGTTCAAACACTGTGGTAAAATGGAGAATTCTTATTTTGAAACTTTTGGTTTGGCCCATTGGTGAGTGTTCGAAGTGTCACTCTGTATATGGTATGGAAAAGAATCAAGAAATACATAGTTCTTAAAGATAAATATATCATTCATAGATTTTGATCTTGTTAAAAGGAGATGATAAGGGGTTTCACCTTGGGACATGGCCATTTAATGAGGAAATGGGGGATAATACATCAAGGTGAAAGGGGAATCATCATACATTATTATTCTGATGACGACATGTGTGGATACAAGCCATGCTCTCCCCAGATATGCATAGGGAAAAATAAAGGGGGTATTATCATCCTTAGGAAAGATGTTTGGGCACAAAATGAGGTATTTAGGTATAACTACATATCTTGTGCTAATAGGAATCAATTCGTATGTAGTTATGGAAAATTTAAGGTTCCATGACATAGATATTACTCATATATAGGGTAAGGGGAATTTTGTTTCAATCCTAGGTTCCTAAATGATAGAACCCATGTCCAAATATTCTATAAAGATTTGACTCATATATAGGATGCATTATGTTCTCATTTTGGTTATGTGAATGGTGGCTAGGTCCATGGTAGAGTACCTAGATATCACAATGTATCCCAGAGTTGCAGCGATCAATATTTTACATAGTTCTTTAAGAGAGTGTCACTTACAAATAACTGGATCATGTGTGTATGGTATATTCCATCACCCCCATTCTGAATAGAAATTACCCACTATCATTTAGGTCCATGATCTCTAACTATCAACTATATTGTGAAGGTGAGGCTTTCACCAATGGGGAGATATTCACAACCTTGTGGCCAAAAAAGTTTGGAAAACTTCAATATGGAACAAGTACTAGGGATGGTTATGATAGTGGAAAACTTGTGGCTGGTCCTAGGATAATATACCTAGACATTACTACATATCTAGACATGTCAGGAATCAAGCCACGTGTAGTTCTTATAGGGTAAGTTTCCCAATATAGATTAGTATTATGCATAAGGAATGAGGTTTTTTTTGTTTTTAATGTTGTGTTTATTCCTAGGATTAGGGGACCTAGGAATATCTACATATCATGAAGTTTTGGGAATCAATCCATGCATATTTATTATGGATAAATGGTTCCCCATGCATATCTGACTCATACATGGGGGAGGTGATGTTTTATTTTATTTTTTCAATGTGGATGATCCCGACATTAGAGAATCCAGACATCACTATGTATCCTATGATAGTGGGAATCAAGGAACATTTAGTTCGTATAGAGAAAACTCCCTACAAAGGTATAACCCATAATAAGGGAGAGATAAGTTTTTAAATTGTGGATTGGGCTAGGTGTGGGGTTTGGGTTTCACTACGTATCCTATATGGATAGGAATCAATCCATGTATAGTTCATTAAATAGAATGTTCCCTACACATATCAATATCATATACAAGGAAGTGGAAGTATATTACATTGAATATTTTGGTTGGTCCTAGGATAAGGTGACATAGTCATCGCTGCATATCCAAAAATGTCAAGAATCAAGACACACATAGTTCTTGAATAATTTTTTTTCTTCACAAAACTAGCTCATATATAGGGAATAATGGGTATTGATACTCTTAAGAACAAGTCGTCTATGTGTCAAAGACTTCTATATGGATTTATCCCTCTGATAGGGGAGCAAGAGGCCATAATTAATGGTCCACTCTAAGGATTTTAGAGTCATTTAGGATTGAATTTAACCTTAAGATTTAACATCATATGATAGGGATTATGACCATACAATTTAACATCATGGGGTAAGGATGTATAGTTTCTCATGAGTCTAATCCACATGAAATTTATGATGACCATGTATCTGTTGAGTGAAGAGTCAAGTGTTGGGAAAAGGTTGGGGCATTTTTATTTTATTTTTGTAAAAAGGGAGCCATTAATTATGTATTCTTTTCTGAATCTGTGGATAATCTTAGAGTGTGAGACCTAGAAATCACTATGTATCTCAAAATAATAAGAGTCAAGATGCACATAGTTCTTTGAAAAGAAGGTTCATATACTGGTCAGGATTGTATATAGGGAGAGGACATTTATTTTTCATGGATCTAGCTCCCATGATGGTCATGGGTCCCATGTGGTGACCCACTATAAATAGTTTAATGTCTTGTAGGATGGACCGTACATCGTGCAGTTCAATTTCATGAGATAAGAACTATAAGAGATCTGAGGTTTTATGGTTGAACAACTTTGACCAAATGATATTCTTGAGATGAATGAATAAATTAGGGAATTTAGTTCTTCACAGGAGATGTATACCTTAGAGTGAAATGGTACAATAATACTATGTTACAATATTTCTTTGATAGTGAGTAATATATACAGATGTGTGGCATTGAGGAAATATGAATCCACTTGAATAGCTGGGTTTTGAGAAGTGTAAATCATAACCCAATAATATCTAAGTTAATGGGAGATGGAGACTGGTGGTTATAGTTTAACCATTAGTAATGGAGGAATCTAATATCACATATAGTCAGTAAAATAGCTCCTTTTTTAAGGGTATCTTCTCCTACAGGACCAAAAAATCCCCTAGGATCAAGATCTAAGGTATTATGTTATTCACAATCAAATCCTAGCAGGGTCCCTTTAGATCATTTGGTCCCTATTACCAATATTTTACATGAGATAACCAAGAGTATGTGGGCTCTAGGTCCATGGAATATGAAGATAATATGCACTCAAGGTGTCATTTGGTGTTAACATAGGTATCTGAGGCATGAATTTGGTTCATGGATAATGTAATATTCAAGAAGGGTTTGATCACCCTAAAGGAAACACAAATGTGTATTGAACATTTTTTAGGTACAAGGTATTAAATACAAAATTCTTGGACACATAATCCTTAGGAGGGATGATTTGTTCTTTATAAATACCTCATGTTGTTCATTTTAACACCATGAAACAAGGATGTGGTCCCCTATCTTTGAATACAATGCATCTCAATCGCTCTAGTATGAGAATTTTTCAAGGTTCTCTAAGATCATACGAGTCATGCTCAGTGTGAGAAACAATATATTATTGGAAATTCAATTGAACTGCATGATGGTTCATGATAGGGAACATGTGGGGGTATTCACATTTTGATACAAGAAGGAATCCCCACACAAATTAGATTATCATCAAGTAATATGGATAAAAGTAACAAAGATCCATAAATAGGATAGAAATAACTAATTCAAGAATCACTACATATCCCATGAATATGGGAATCAATCTACACATAGTTTTTATGTGTGGTCTCAATGTAGATCATAATCATACATAGATATAGGGTGTATTATTTTCTACAAAAATCTTGATCATGTAAAGTTAATTTCCATTAAAGAGATGTCCTAGGTTAAGAAAGATGGAAACCCGACAAGAATGTGGTATTGGTGTCAGGATGAGGTGATACATATTTTTTTATCTTTTGGGGTTTTTGTAGAAAACACATCATGAGATGGTAAACCCATACACCAAAACCTTCTATGTAGATATATATCATACATAAAAAAGGGGATGAAATTCCCTGAAGGTGACCATATGTCAGGAAGTTTAAAATCATGTGACTAGGATGAGTATTACATTGTTTAATATAATATGGTAAGGATATTTTTTGTGTAGTTTAACATCATGAAACTATGATATATGTGACCTTTAGTTAATGTTTTTGTGACAAGAACCCGGGATGTTGTGAAATTTAAAGTATTACCACTAGTATTTGGGATATAAATACATAAGCACTAATACATTCTTGATCCCTCTCAAAAATGGTAAAATAAATGAAGTAAATCATGAATTTAAATTCCTAAATTAAGGATTATTTTTTTTAAAATTTGTGGGATGAAGTAAATACATAGTAGATTCAGATACCATTGTTACACCATTAAATAAATAACTCATGGGGTTAATGGGGGCATTTCCTCTTGGACTGAGACATCCCCTAAGTACAATCTTGGAGGTATTTTTTTATTCACAAGTGAATCCGAGTAGGGTCACTTCACATCAGCCGATCCTTATTACTATATGACTTAAAGGAGAAACATGAGTATGTGGTATCATGTTATATGAAATTCAAATATAAAATGTACTCAAGGCATCAAGATATTTAGACATGAAAATGAGCATAAAATATTTTTGGTGGAAAGGGGACATCTAAAAGGATTTAGAATAATTCATGGCTATGAATTCACATGTTAAAAACGTATTACTTTGAATGAAGGATCACTGAAGTTTAGAGTCTAAAATTTAGAAAAGTGGGATTATTGAGAGGTATTTCTAACTTGAGTAAATTGGGTCTTCACAAAATATGAATACCTCAAAATGAAAGGTTATATGACTATGATGATATAATATTTCTTTCATAATGAGTACGATGCAAGGTTGTGTAACATCAAGGGTATTTGAATCATCTTTAATGGTTGGGTTATGGGGAGTGTAAAACATAATTAAAGATTATATTAGTTAATAGTAGGTGGATACCGGTGGGCACAGGTCATCCATTGGTAATGGTGGAATCCCATATCACACACAATAAGGACAATAGCTTCTAGATTTAAGGGTTAACTCTACTATGGGACCAAATCATACCCTAGGAACAATCTTTGAGACATTATGTTATTCACTAGTGAATCCTATCAGGGTCCCTTTAGATCATTTGATCCCCATTACCAATTTTCTATAGGGGATAACTAAGAGTACAAGGGATCAAGGTCCATGGAATGAAAATAGAATATAAACTCAATGAATTAGTCGGTATCATCTTAAATATCGAAGGTATAAATTTTTTTCCTAGAGAACATAATATTTAATAACAATTTGAACACCCTAAAGGATACTTAAATGTGTATTAAACACATTTAAAGTACAAATGGATAAAATATGAAATTATTGAAAAAATAATCATCAGAGGGGTTGTTTTTTTATCTTGAAGACCTCATGTCATTCAATTTAATGTCATGTGAAAAGGATGTGGTTCCATCTCTTTGAATAAATCATATCTCAATCATGATAGTCAGAGCATCTTTCCAGGTTCTCTAAGCTCATGTGAGTCATGATCGGTGTGAGAAACAAGAGATGACTATGAATTTTATTAAACTAAATTATATTTCATAATAGGGAACATGTTGATATATTCACATTTTGATGTTGACTAGAATATCTACATGGATCTGGATCACATGGAGGGACATGGTTGAGAGTGATGAAAATTCATGGTTGGGCCTAAAATAAAAGATCTATCCTTCACCATTTACACCATAAATATAATAATCAAGACACGTGTAGTTTTTATGTGTGGTCCCTTATACATATCAAACACTCAAATAGGGATAAAGAAACTTAATTTTATGAACCTGTTTAGCTCATGTATAGTGAATTCTAATGAAGTGATGTCTTGGATTGAAAAAAAGAAGGAAACCCAATGTGGATGAGTTTTCAGTTCTAGGATAAAGGTGGGAATGATTTGACTTCAAATAGGGTTGTTGGAGAAAATTCAACATGATATGGTAAACCCATACATAAGAAACCTTTTTCAAAAATCTATCTCATATGTAAAAGGGGAGGTAGTTCCCATAAGGTAAACACATTTTGTGTAGTTTATGGTCTTAAAACAAGGACCATTAATGTTTAAAGTCATGAAGTGAGGACTTAATATGTCACAAAGTTTAAAATCATGTGACTAGGACATGTTCTATGTAGTTTAACATCTTGAAATAAGAATTATCCCCATGCAGTTTAAAATTATGTGGTAAGGACACTCTCTGTGAAGTTGAACATCATGTGGTAAGGACCTATGGTGACATAACTTGTTAGGAGGAAGGATTTTGTAATGGAGTTGATATGACTCACATTAAAGTTGAATGATTATCAAGATTATTTATCTCTATAAATCATTTATATACTTACTTCCAAAGCCAATCCTTGAATACAACTCATCCTTTAATTGTATTCCCTAAGAACCGATGATAAGGACAATAATTGTAGTGGTAACTCATGGATGACTCCCTATATATCTTGGTATTTGGGAACCTATAATAGTTGTTCTATATTAAAAATGTGAATTATATATCCATATGCTAATTATTAAAAGAATAGACCATATTTCATCAATTTTGGAGACATATTCATCTATCACTAAGAAACAGGTGGCCCATATTATTTTTCAAAACTTGTTTCTAATATTTAGAAATATAACATTATTGTAATGGGAATTCAAGTGTTGGTGGTTCCAACATTCCCTCATTTATATTCTTTTGAATTTAATCATTAAAGCTAAAGCACATATATATTGTATGCTAGAGATGTTGATGATGAGGTTAGTAATTTCCATGGCCCCTCAACTCTACCTATTTTGGTTTCCTTATTATTGGGAGTTTGATCAAATAATTATCCATGGAATAGATGAAATACCTGGAGACATGTTTTTTATGGAGTGAATATACTTTTCATTATATGACATCAATATATGGACGACCATGTTGCATCCCCTGTGTGCTACCTATGTAACGAACTTATGATTTATCAATGAAATTCTCTTATTATAATTATTTCTTATAGTATAATCATATAATATTACATATAGAACATAATAAAAATCTTATAAATGAATAATGAGTAAAATAAAAGGTATCTATAGAAGTTAAGGAATGTATACCGATGAAATAGTAACCTAACCTTTGGAATAGTAATGTGACCCTTATGAATATTAAACCATAAAATTGAATAGTAACTTCACTAATTAAAGTATAAATAAAATTTACCCATCTTATAAGAGAAAATATGATATAAATATATCATAGTATAAGTAAGTAAATATTTTAAAAATTATTAATTAGGTGTTGGTATTTTTAGTAAGTCATAAATATTTAATTACAATTTTATGATTAATTTAATAATTTAAAAGAAAATTTATTAATAAATAATTATTTTGATGACTTATGATTATAATATTATTTTAAGAGACCTTAATTAATTTTTCAAAGTGTTAGAAAAAAAATTTTAATTTTAAAATTTGTATTCTTTAGGTAAATTATGATTTCAATTAAAAATTAAATTTATCATATTTAGAAAATTATTTTCATAAAATGGATTTCATTTTTGAATTCTAAATTTATAAAAAAAATTGGTGTGAATTTTTGGTATTTTTCTAAAATACATGATTTTTTGGTGAATTGTGAAATACGATAATTTACGATAACTGCTAAATAAATGAATTTATGCATCATGCTTGTGTCATGGATGATGTAAATGGCCATTTTTTCGAATTCACATGACCTATTTACTATTTTTGGTCACAAAAATCAATACTATTCATAGTCTTGAGAAAAAAATATTAAACTAATGATTAAAATAATGGGAAACCCATCTTCTTCTCCTCTATAAATACCACCCATCTTTACCTCCTCTCATAACACCTCTAAATCCTTGTGCCTAGTCCAAATTTGACTCAAATATCTCCCGAAGACCCTATCCAACATCTATGATCTCTTGATCTTATAAAAATACCAAAACTTCTCCCCTAAAGAGGCTCTCAATAGAGATATATTCAAGAGGTAAATTCCTCTTTTCTTTCTATTTTATTTTCTTTTCATGTTCCTTTGTTTTCATTTCTATCATTACCTATCTTCATAAAAATGGTGTGATAACTATAGTAACTTAAATTTACTATATTTTTTTTATTCTAATGGAATAATTCATCATAATTTTTCATTTCCCTTCCTTTTATACTAGAAATGAAAATACCATCCAAGATGTGTTAATTCATCACATTCAAGGACAACGGGTTTTCAATTTCTGTTTCCATATTCAATTCTGGTCATCAAACCATTTTTATGGTTGAAACATACTATAATATATGTATTATGTCCAATTTAAGGTTATGGAATATTTTTTACACATGATATTAATTTATAAAGAAAAATGTGTTCGTTGTGATCAAAAACTGCCAATTAACCAAAATAGTTGTTATTAAAGTTTTATATAATGATTCATCTTCACTCCAAATAACCAAATGAATTTTATAACCGTGTAATATTCTGTATGTTCACTAATAACATATAACTTCAATTTTGGACAACCATTCTAATCTTACATGTTTATCCTTACATGTATATAAGTAAACGAATCATGAAAACCAAGGAAACAAACACTCCCAAAACAATGAAATTGAACCTATTAACCCATCAAAAAGGACATTAATGAACTTAATAAGTTTATAATAAATAAATTACATGAATAATATGTTCTATAAATATTAATTAAATAATTTAATTTTGTTATCTAAGAAATTAAGATCAAGTGAAGGACACTATTGTACTTAAGGTAAGGGATTCTACCCGAACCTCCATTATTCTTTCAGGTTATTCTATATTTCTTTTTACCCAAATAAATTTATCTATTATTTTAATTCACATATTCTAAATTCTTTTTATATTCTCCAAAAACATGTAGCAAGATCCATTCATCATTTTATTTTGGGGATATACATGTTTTTAAATGACTTCATCCTCAATTATTCCTGAAAATCAAGCCCGTTTTAAGGGAACTTTCTAAATTCTTACTCATTTTAAAGTACACTATATAATATGTTTTTAATCCAAAATTATTTTTATAAAACCAATATTTTTATTATGATTTTTTTGGTTCACATCTAGTATTATATAAAATATTATTCCCTTTTATGTTTTAAATGACCTTTGATATTTTCCTGTAATCACACTAAAATGTTTTAATTTTAATGTTTCTTGAGTACTCTTTATACATGTTATTAATTCAAGTTGACATCACTTTTAATGATATATATATATTCTAAACTATTATTTTCCATTAATTATCTAATTACTTTCCTTCATGGACATTTTTATGATACTTCTATTTGTAATACTTTATGTCATGATTATGATAATCAATTCTTACAATGGGTAACCCTTATGTTTATGTATGATTGATTATGTATGATTCTATATGTGGAAATCATATTCACAAACATGTTATAATGGGTTTTACCAGACAGGGGTCCAATGAATTGGGTAAATTTGAGTCTCATGAGACATTATATGCAACAGTCTTGTTGGTTATCCTTGACTTATGCTACCATGTGTAACGGTCTTGGTGGTTAACCTTGACTCATGCTACTCTATGTGAAACAAGAAACAACTCATGAATAAGTCAAGTTTTATGATTCTACCACATTACTATTACTTCATGTTTATATGATCCCATGTTTATATGTTATTAATCCATATGTTTCATGCCTTTTTATATCATTATGTCATGCCTTCTAACCCATGTGCTAAAAATTTATTCTTATTCTTATTCCCTCACTAGGCCTTTTAGCTCATCCCTTTATGCATGTTATCCTTAGGTTATCCTAGGAAGATATATGAGAATAATTAAAGGTAGTATCTCTTTATAAATATTAAATAAATAAATGTTTTAAATAAATAAATATTTTATTTAGTCTTCCAAGACTCTAGAATTTACGAACCATGGATTGTAATATGATGATTTATTATTCTTAAAATAATGTAATGATATGTGTAAATGGATAACATCACTATAGTTGGTATCAGAGGATAGTATAGTTATTTTTGGAGATTAGGAATAGATCACTTTATTAAAAAACTTAGGGATGAGACTATGTATAATAAAATAACCCTAAATTTTGGTAAGTATGGAGTAAGTGGTTTATCAAGAAAATACATCCCTATATAGATATGAACAAGTGAATGTGGATCTAGCACAGATGTATATAGGGGTAAAACCCGAAAACACCACTTTGATCTAGACTTGAATAGGAACTGGTGCACGAAAACGGGCCCTGTTGCATTCCTATTTTAACACTTTCGGGGGTTATGATTTGGTAATTTTATAAGCTTAGTATAAATCGTTATTAAGGGAACAAAAAACTAATCCCATAAGAATAAATGTGAGGGAATAGATCATGGGTAGCCTAGATTTAATCCTAGGGAATCATGAGTTATGATATACTTTTCCTTTAAGATTTTATCCTTTTATGTTTAAATTTTATTTTTTTATACTTATTAGAAAAGTATTCAAGCCCTCTAAATGTATGTTATTTTCTTGGTTAATGGTGAGAAATAAAAGAGCACGTTCCAAAAATCAATTTGATAAGAAATGAGATGATTTCCCTAATGATATACCTTATATGATGGGAATAGGTTCTCAAAACTTTATGACAGAACTTTCTCAATTGTCTCAAGTTATGAATAAAAAATTGAATCATGTGGAATGCCATCATCCTCCAAGGAAAGATAAAGTTGTCATTGAATCCTTCATGTGGAAAAGGACACCCATGTTTAGTGGATCTTTAGATCCCCTCCTTGAGTAACAGTGGATTAACTCCATTGAAAAGATATTATTTTTACTCTAGTGCTTAGAAGAAGATAAATTCATACTGGCGGTCTATCGTTTTGATGGGGAAGCTGATAAGTGGTGGAAACTAATCAAGAATACGAAGTTACAGGACTAAATTGATTCCATGGATTTGGAGGAATTCGAGAAATTTTTTTCAATAAATATTTTCCTTGAACCCTCTTTCTCAAGATGGAAATAGAGTTCCTCATACTTAAGCAGAATGGAGATGAGTCTATTGGGGTGTATAAATAAAACTTCAAAAGTCTTACAAGATACGCCTCCAGCATTGTCATGAACACTGAAAGAAAGGTGGATCACTTCTTTAGTAGACTAAAACCAAGCCTACAAAAAAATTTGTGATTCGAGACTTATAAATTTATAAGAAGATTGTTATTTGTGCCCCCAAGGTTGAAATATAATCTGAGACTCTTGATGTTATCATAGGCCTGGAAAAAAATAGAAGAAAATTGAGTCTAATATGGGTGGTTTGACAACTAAATCCCATGATTGAAAGAATATCGAACATCATACATGCCAACAATGTGGGAAGAAGAATCCTGGGATCTATCTAAAGGGAACTAGGAATTACTTTAAATATAGAAGAATGAGACATCTAGATAAGAACTATTAAAGGGATATGAAGAATCCTACTAATATGGAAGAAGAAAGGAAGGTTCTAATTAATGCTCAACTGGTAGTTACGTGTTTCAACTTATAAGAATATGGGAATTATGCGAACAATTTCTCTAATCCAAGGGTTTTCAAAGGTAATAAACAACAACCTCCAAGGAAAAAAGTAAGGTCTTATGCTACCAATACTACAGAGGTGGATCCAAACAATGATGTGGCGATAGTTATTCTAGTTATTCATTCAAGAATAGAGAATGTACTATTTGATTCTGGTGTAACACATTATTTCATATCATGAAATTTTTGTAGAACTATTCAAACACCAACTAAAAATTTATAGATTGAGTTATCTTTAAGAACAAAAAATGAGGAAATTATTGCATCCAAAGTATATAAATACTCCTAGGTTAATGTTTGTGGACTGAACCTCCTATAAAATCTTATCATACTTAATTTAGTGGAGTTAGATGTTATCTTTTTCATGTATTGGATATCCTTATACAAATCCAACATCATTTTTCGGGAAAGGGAGATCACTCTTCACATCCTGAAGGATCATCCAATTCTTTACAAGTGTAAGGAGGAAGATGAATCTCCTTTAGAATCATTGTCTTGATTCTAGATATTAACACCTTATGAGCAAGCATTTATATCTCAAATGATCGAGACAAAGGATAGAATAATTCTTGAAGACATGCCCATTGTAAGGGAATACACTCATGTATTTACATAAGAATTTTCTAGTCTTACTCCATATCGATAGGCTGAGTTATTAATTGGAATTATTCATAGATCCCTACCTATATCAAAGACACATTATAGAATGGAAAATATAGAGTTGAGAGAGATTATAAAGCAGTTACAAGAGAATCAAACAAGGGTTTTATACGCTCGAGTGCTTCACCTTGGGGAGCACCAGTCCTATTTATTAAGAAGAAGGATGGGTCAATGCGCCTCTGTAATAATTATTGTGAACTTAGTAAAATCAAGATAAATAAAAATTATCCCCTACCTTAGATAGATAATTTGTTCGATCAGCTATGTGGGCCAGTTATTTCTCTAAGGTGGACCTTTAGTCGGGATATCACCGATTAAAGGTTAGGAAGGAATATATTCCCAAAACTTACTTTCGAATGAGGTATGGACACTATGAGTTCATAGTGATTCCCTTATGACTCACTAATGTTCCATAAAAATTCATGGATTTAATGAATATAGTCTTTAGAGATTAACTCAACAAACTTGTGGTAGTCTTTATCAATGATATTATGATACAATCCAAGTGAAAGGAGGAACATGAGGAGCATTTTAATACTATGATGATGACTTTGTGAAGGGATAAACTTTATCAAAGAACAGTAAATGTGAGTTCTCGATGTAGGAAGTATCATTATTGGGGCATGTTATCACTAGAAAAGGAATATTTGTAAATCCTTCCAAGACAAAGGTAATTGAAGAGAAGCCTAGGACAATATCTATAACGGAGATCCATAGATTTATGAGTCTAGTCGAGTATTATTGATGATTTTTGAAGAACATCTCACGATTTTCAAACCCAGTGACCAAGTTGACATGGAAAGGAGTGAAGTTTGTCTTGAATCAAGAATGTGAGGAAGGTTTCAAGGAGCTCAAAAGTAGGCTTATCACTATACCAGTACTCACACTCCCAATAAGTAGAGAAATCTTTGTAGTGTACAGTGATGCTTCAAAGAAGGTGTCTAGATTTGTGTTGATGAAAAATGATAAAGTGATAGCCTACACCTCAAGGTAGCAGAAAATCTATGAGAAAAACTATCTCACGTATGATTTGGAGTTTGAAGCTGTGATCTTCGCATTGAAAATATGGAAGCACTATCTCTACGGGAAGAAGTGTGAGATATATATTGCTCATAAGAGTATCAAATATATATTCACAAAGAAAGAGATTAATATGCACCCATTAATATGGTTAGATCTCATCAAGGATTATGACTGCTCAGTCCACTACCATCCTGGTAAGGCACATAAAGTGGTAGATGCTCTGAGTAGAAAGGATCTTGTATCTTTATCAATGATGATAATTGAAAAGGAACCAATCTTATTAAATTTGTAGAGTATGGACATGGTAATAATTAAGGGTGGAACATCATCGATACTTTCTCAAATGATTTCTCAACCATAACTCATGGAGAAAATAAAGTATTCTCAAATAAATGATGTGGAAATTTAGAAAAGGGTGGAAGCTATCAGAAATGGTAAATCCACTGAGTTCAAGATTGACAAGGATGGATTCATAATATTTGGGTCATGATTATATGTACCATAAGATTCAAATATAAAGAAGGAGATTATGAATGAAGCTCATAGATCAACCTTCTCTATTAACCAAGGGAGTAAAAAAGATGTACCAAGATCTCTAGAAGAATTATTGGTGGTACAATATGAAGAAGGAGATTTCTGAGTATAAATCAAAGTGCCTGGTATGTCATCAAGTGAAGGATGAATGGAAAAAGTATAAGGGAATTATGAAACTACTACCCATACCAACATGGAAGTGGGAGAACATTTCCATAGACATTGTCACTGGACTTCCAAGGACATCCAGTGGAAACAATGCTATATGGATCATTATGGATTATCATACAAAGATATCTCCCTTTATCTCAATTCGAGAGGACTTATCCTTAGATAAAATTTTATGGATATATATCAAATAGGTGGTAAGGATACATGGATTACCACTATCTATTATATTCGATAGATATTTTAGATTCTCCTTGAAATTTTGGAAAAGTCTCCACCATGCTCTAAGAACTGAACTAAACTTCATTACGGCCTATCATCCTCAAACTGATGACCAATATGAGCAGACCATTCATACACTATAAGATATGTTGAGAGAATATTATATGGACATAAAAGGAGTATGGGACTAATAAATTCCATTGGTTTAATTCTATTAAAACAATAATTTCCACTCAAGCTTCTAAATAGAACCATATGAAGCCCTTTATAGGAAAAGGTACATAATACCGGCGTGGTGGGATGAATTCAGTGAGCGTAATCTATTCAGACCTAAAATGGTCGAAGAAATGGTGGAGAAGTTGAAAACCATTGATCATTACATCAAGGTATACCAAAGTTGACAAAAGAGATATGAAGACAATCATCGACGGGGCATTGAGTTTAAAGATGCAGACATGGTGTTATTCCACATATCTCCATGGAATAAGGTCATGAGATTTGGGAAGAAAGGAAAGCTAAGTCTTAGGTACATCGACCCCTTAAAGATTCTTAATCATGTCAGAGTTGTGTCCTATAAACTAGAACTTCCATCTACCATGTCTAAAGTACATGATGCCTTCCATGTATCCCTCTTAAGGAAGTACATACCAGATCCTTCACATGTACTTTCTCCATAGGTGGTATAGTTGGAGAATGATCTTTCTTATGAGGAGAAACCAGTGAAGATCTTGGATCATGGATATAATGTTCTATGTAACAAGACTAATCACCTGGTCAAAATAATATGGAGGAACTATAAGTACAAAAAGGAAACATGGGAACTCAAGGAAGAAATGAAGGAAAATTACTCACACTTTTTTCAACTTAGAATGTAAAATAATGTTTTGGGGGTGAAATTTCTTAAGGGGGAAGAATGTAACAACCCTATGTTTTATCAATAAAATTCCCCCATTATAATTATGTCTTATAGTATAATCATATAATATTACATATAGAACACAATACAAACCTTATAAATGAATAATGAGTAAAATAAAAGGTATCTCTAGAAGTTAAGGAATGTATACCAATGAAATAGTAACTTGACATTCGGAATAGAAATGCGACCCTTATGAATAGTAAACCATCCAATTGAATAGTAAACACACTAATGAAATTATAAATTAAATTTATCCATCTTATAAGTGAAAATATGATATAAATATTTCATAGTATACATAAGTAAATATTTTAAAAATTATTAATTAAGTGTTGGTATTTTTTGGAAAGTCATAAATATTTAATTAATATTTTAGGATTAATTTAATAATTTAAAATAAAATTTATTTTCAAAAAATTTATTCATAAATAAGTATCTTGATGACTTATCATTATAATATAGTTTTATGATACCTTAATTAATTTTTAAAAAATGTTAGAAATGCAATAAAATTTGTATTTTTCAAGTAAACTGTGATTTTAATTAAAAATTAAATTTATTATATTTAGAAAATTATTTTCAAATAATAGATTGATTTTTTTTAATTATAAATAACAAAAAATTGTTGGGGTGAATTTTTAGTATTTTTCTAAAATACTTGAATTTTTGGTGAATAGTGAAATACGATAATTTACAATAAATGCTAAATAAATGAATTTCTGCATCATTCTTGATTCATGGATAATGTAAATGGACATTGGTTTGAACTAAAATGATCTATTTACTATTTTTGGTCACAATAATCAAGACTATTCATAGTATTGAGCAAAATATTAAACTAATGATTAAAATAATGGGAAACCCCTCCTCTGCTCCACTATAAATACAACTAATCTTTACCTCCTCTCCTCAGACCTCTCAAGCCTTGTTCCTAGTCCAAATTCTACTCAAATATCTCTCTAATCATGTCTCCCACGTCTAGGAACTCTTGGTATCATAAAAAGAGAAAAATCTCTCCCCTTAAGAGGCTCTCAAGGAAGATATATTCAAGAGGTAAATTCCTCTCTTATTTTCTTTTCATGTTCCTTTGTTTTCATTTCTATCCTCACCTCTCCTCATCCAAATGGTGTGATAAATCCAGTAACTTAAATGTACCATAATTTTTTTATACTAATGGAATAATTCATCATCATCTATCCTTTCACCTCCTTTTATACTAGAAATTAAAATACCATCCGAGATGTGTTAATTCATCACATTCAAGGACGATGGGTTTTCAATTTCTTTTACTGTCTTCAATTATGGTCATGAAATAATTTTTATGGTTGAACCAATGTATAATATATGTATTATTTCTAATTTATGGTTATGGAATCTTTTTAACACAAGATATTAATTTATAAATCAAAATTTGGTCGTTGTTATCAAAAACCATCAATTAACCAAAACGGTTATCATTAAACTTTTATATAATTATTCATCTTCACTTCAAATAACCAAGTGAATTTTAAAACCATGTAATCTTATGGATGTTAAATAATAACATATAAATCCAATTATACACAATCATTCTCAGATTACATGTTTATCCTTACATGTATATAAGTAAAACAATCATGAAAACCAAGGAAACAAACACTCCCAAAATAATGAAATTGAACCACTTAACCCATCAAAAATGTCATGAATGAACTTAATAAGGTTATAATAAATCATTTACATGTATAATAGGTTCTTTAAATCTTAATTAATGAATGTAATTTGGTTATCCATGACATTAAGATCAAGTGAAGGACGCCATCATACTTAAGGTAAGGGATTCTACCCGAACATCCATTATTCCTTCGGGTTGTTCAATATTTCTTTTTACCCAAATTAATTTATCTATTATTTTTATGCACATATTCTAAAAGTTTTTTATATTACCCAAAATCATGTATCAAGATACATTTATCATTATCTTTCAGGTATATACATGTTTTACAATGATTCCCTCCTTAATTATTCCTAATAAGCAAGACAGTTTTAAGGTAACTTTCCAAATTCTTATCCATTTTCAAGTACACTATATAATCTATTTTTAATCCATAATTATTTTTATAAAACCACTAGTTTTATTATGAAAACCTAATTGGTTCACTTATGGTTTTATATAAAAGATTTTTTGTAACACCCCAGGTAAATAAAGAATAAGACATTTTTATATTTATCCATATTTGTGAATAAAATATTAATATTACTTTAAAAGGGAATGTTATGCTCGATGGCGTACCCAATACGCAACAATGAGTTTCTTGGGAATCTTACGTTGCACTCTAATAATAAAATAATATTATTTTAAATAGTAGTTAACGCCTTGCCGTTGTAATGGAGGAAATGAACAGAACTAACTACAAAATGATTATATATGTTTTTCAAATATTTTTACTTTTTACAATAAATGTTAAAGGATTAAAAATGTGAATGAATTCAATTTTAATCATAAACATTCTAATGTTCTTTAGAAGGTCGATTAACTACCTTTTGATGGCGAACCTCTTTTAAATACACTTTTTGACAATTTTATGTGTTATATTTGACAAAATAAAATTCTTCTTTAGATAGAGACATCAAAATCTACTTTGTATAAATTTTTGGTATCTTTCCGATAAAGTTTATTTTTTAATGAATAATGAAAATGTTGTATTTTAATTCAAAACCTCTTTTTAATCTAATTTATTTATATGATTATATTATATTTTTAATTGGTTTTAAAGTTAAATTACAATAAATTTTTACCATTTAATCCAATTGTGTTCATTGGAATTAATTTCACTTTGGAATCGGACTTAAACTAGTGTTAATCTTTTGATACTTATTATTTCATAAAAACACGCTATTTGCTTTGACAGTGGGAATTAATTATTAAATTAATTAATGAAACTTATATGTTTTGAATTTTGTAAAATAGACTTCATTTTTGAATTTGGAATATCAAATATAGCTTAGGGTGATGTTTTGGTATTTTTCTGAAGAACTTCAATTTTTGATGAATAGTGAAACCACTAAGTGGTACTTATAAAAACTAATTTTCCATTTAAATGAAATTTTACCACCTCTGTGTTTTCAATTTCAAAAATCCAACATACATGGTTGTCATTAAGAAGTAAAATGTGGTTTAATGGAATTAAAATAATTTTTTGGTGAATAGTAACTTTTAAGTTTTTAATCGCGATTAGAGGTAATTAGTGTAGTTTAAGGTAAAAATAATGTTTTAATAATATGAGATGAGCTTGAAACATGTCCTACCTCATTAATGTATAAACACTTCTTTAATTGATATTTTTATTTGATGATTTTTAAACTCCATCGTCCTTGTTGAATTTAAGTCCACACACTTCATGTGCTAATACAAACCTTTACCTTGAAGTGCTCAAAACTTTGATCCTTAAAGTGTATAGGTGATTAGTATTAAAGGGTGTAGGTATTAAACCAGTAGGTGATGATGTTGTTTTATCTTCTTAAATGAACCCATCTCAAATATAAGAAATTTAAATCATTGAAAAGGAAATACGTCCAATCCACCCCAAGTGATAACCTAGGATCAACTCACTCTTTTAAATTGAATTCACTTAAGTCTCTTAGAGTTCACTTAAACCCATATAAAATCAACCCAAGTTGGCCAATTCATAGCCAAAAACAATCCATAGAATGTATGTGTCTATAGGTTACTTCATTTTTAATATATATAATATTCATGTTCTTTACTATTCATAAACACCATTTTAGTGCATTTTACACTTTGAACATCATTTCACATTATGATTGTAATACCTTCTTAAAATGCACTATTATGTGGTACATTTTTTAACATCATTTAAAGTAACCAATGATTCATCTGATTTTAAGGAATGTAATTATCCATATTTTAATTTTATATTTTTTTTAACTGTAGATATACTTAAATATGAACATTTTTCATTGAGGGATCAATGGAGTATTCATAAAGGAAGATGGGAATATTTTGTGATGAAAGGAAGCAATTCTAGAAAAGGCAGATTGGACACAAGCCCACTGATGAGAATTTGGTACCCACATTACAAACCCAATAAAGCCTAAATTTTGTGGGAGGCTAGAAGACATATATAAGAACAAATAATTATTCCGAATCTAGTGCTAATTCGGCCTCCATTGTGGTCATTTAGGCAGCCCAAATTAGAGATAAAATTCTGGGTCAGATTCTGCAGCCCAGAAAAACAGTCCAATAATATGATCATAACTCGGACTCCACAACTCCAAATGGGACCAAATTTTACATAAGGTTAGGAGACATCCGGGGATCCATTTTCTTCTTCTTTAGACCACTCTGATTCGGCCATCTAAAAGGTCTTTTAAGTGCATAAGTTTGGTGCATGAAAACTGGATGCCTTTTCAGGTCAAGGGTGGAAAGTCTTCTTTCCACAAACTTTCCACCACCCTAGACCTACCATACTCAAGTGAGATGACTTGTACTATTAGAGGATCAACCCAAGGGATCAAAAATGCCTATTTAAGGCAGTGGTGTTGGAGGATTTAAGTATCTTTGATGCTTTGTTCAATTGTAATGTTATGCTGCGATTTTGTTGTCTCCAGTTTGTCTTTCACATGTAAGTTGTTCAATTTACCTTAGTTTCTTAATAAAATATCTTCTTTTCCTCTTATTAGGTTGTTCTTAATATCACTTTGATACTGTTGGTTCAAGGTTTGAATTTATTCACACTAAACCTTGTGAAATTATTCACACAACGGTGGAGTGATCATTTTCTTTTATTTTTTTTCTTTACTTCTTCAATTCCTCTCTCATGAGTCTCCTTCCCGCTTCCATTGAAATCCTAGAATCAATGGAGGGCTAACCAACTTATGGGTTGATCCAAGGGAGTAGAAAATATCTGGATTGGATGTTATTTATCACCTCATTAATGTATAAACACTTCTTTAATTGTGATTTTTATTTGATTATTTTTAAACTCCATCGTCCTTGTTGAATTTAAGGCCACACACTTCATGTACTAATACGAACCTTTACCTTGAAGTGATCAAAACATTTATCCTTCAAGTGTATAGGTGATTATTATTAAAGGGTGTAGGTATTAAACCATTAGGTGATGATGTTGTTTTATCTTCTTAAATGAACCCATCTCAAATATAAGAAATTTAAATCCTTGAAAAGGAAATACGTCCAATCCACCCCAAGTGATAACCTAGGATCAACTCACTCTTTTAAATTGAATTCACTTAAGTCTATTAGAGTTCACTTAAACCTATATAAAATCAACCGAATTTTTCCACTTCATAGCCAAAAAAAATCCATAGAATGTACGTGTCTATAGGTTATTTCTTAGGTCTCTCAGGATTCGACAACCCAAGCTAGACTACAAGGACCATCCTACCTTCTTCTTTTGGGTAAATTTGAGCGAGAACCAAATTTTGGCGTCATTGAAGGGGACCTAAGTAAGTTATCTTAGACACTATCATCCTTTTTTCTCCCCAATTTTCTATTCTCATTCCCTATTTCACTCCAATGGAAATCCCTTTTGAACAAACCCAAACATGGGGAACCTCTCCCTACATTGATCACCCCACACCAAGTATGATGTAAAATGATCATCCTAGTTTCTACTGGTGGGATAACCAACAACAGACTGAGACACAATGTTTTAACTCTTATTATCCACAAAACATTCCAACCTATTATGAGTTCCAATCCCAACAAGGATAATCAGAACATCCTCCTGTGGAATTCCAACAACTCAATTATCCTCTTAGAATAGACCATATGTCTCAACCCCTTTCTCATCTTGATCCACATCCATTAATTGAGAAATTGTGTGGATATAATTACTTTTGAGGTTTCATCATTGAGATTATAACTACAAAACTTTGAGATGGTTATGGAACCCATTCCCACTCATGTTATCCCTTCCTCATCATTGATAGAAGACTCTTTTCTCCCACAAACCACTCATGAATTTATTGAAGAACCGACCTTTGGATTTGAGATAGATAAATAGGATCAAGGAATTGTTTAAGGATATTTAAATCAGGATGAAATCTAATTTTTGGATTATAAAGAGGAGAATTTGAGATCATGGATTGAGTCTCCTAAGTATAACTCTATTGATGAATTTTCAAAAACACTAACCATTGAACCATTCAGAGAAATCACAATCATTGAGTCCATACCCATTCCTAAAATTGATCTTTCCAATTTTGTGGTTGAATCTTCTATTCAAAAGGAACCAATTTTGTTGAGCAATTTTGAAAATGAAATTGAGTTTGATTCAAAGTCCCAACCTATGTCTGAAAGTGTTAGCCTACCCAAACATGAACGAAAGGAATTTTCATCCACCCTCATGTTTCTATTCATTGGGGATAACCAAAAACTTCTAATTTTCAAAATTTAATATCTTGAAACCAATAAAGAGGTAATGATTCTTAATGTCTTTGGAAAGACTAAAAAATAAACTGGATTAACCATTTCTGATATTTCATGGATTTTACCACTCATTTTAGAACATAGGTTTTCCCACGAAAAAAAATTATAAAAAAATAATCAATATCAATCTAGTGGACATGGAGAAATATGGGGTCCTTAAAATTTTGAAAATTGGTATTGGGTAAGTTAGGGGGTCTATGTCAAGCTAACAACGTTAAACAAAGCGTTGTATGGGAGGCAACCCATGGTTTTCAAGTATCCTATCATTTTGTTGTTTTAATCAAATTTATATTTTAAATAGGATTAATTAATCATTTTGATATTTAATAAAAAAATAGACTATTTAAATGTTCTTCTATTATGAGTATGGATGGGTATAAAAGGGGAGCACCATATTCATCTGTGTCACGTGGTGTGATCTTTGAGTAATACCTTACCCAGAAATTTAAAAATAAGACAATGTATCATCAGTTTATTTTATTTTATTTTTATGATTTTGTAGGTTAAGATAAAAAATAAAAAAATAAAAAAATAATAATAAATAAATAAGGGGACACGCTGTAGGCTATGGGGAAAACCCCGTCACAACCGGTGAAGCCGCGGGGATTCGAACTCGGGACTGAAGGGAGACAGGGGCGCGCGCTTACCACTGACCTATGGTTTTTTGTGCTTCCTTATTCTATAATTTTTATATATATACTTATATTTTACTTTATTTTATATATATATATATATATATAGTTTTTTTTTTGTTTTTTTTTTCTCTACTAGGGAACTCTACAAGTGACATGGATATCAAAGGATTAAAAGGGAGCAGCAAGAATTTCAACTTCAATCACCAGGTGACTTCATTCCATGATCCTCATTTTCAATTTCCTTTTTGAACTTTAATTCTCTACCTCTACCCCCTTATAAATTTTATTTTATTTAAACACTGGGGACAATGTTATTTTAAGTTAGGGGGAGATAAAATAAAAAATTCTTTTGTGTCAAAAAAATGAATGATTTGAAAAAAATGTGTAAATGGAAGGAAAAATTCCTTTAACTTTGAACATGGTAATACACATTGCACACTTTGAAACTGAATATCAAATAATTTATCATGCCCTGATTCTGATTTTAATCATTGTATAATTTCATGAGCATAGATTTTGGAAAGTGTGGTTGTCCAATGTGATATTTCATCGTTTATATTTTCATCCAAATAAAAAAATATCACAATGCACGTTCTTTGGATAGTGGGGTATTAGTTTGAGTTCATGGGGTCCCCCAAATAAATAGAATAGTTTTTGTGATCATTTTAGTTTTAATATGAGTATTCAATAAAAAAATTTAAAAAAACAATAAATTTGCACGTAAAGCAATGAAATGACATAATGCGTGGCTTTCGGCACTTGGGGATTGTGACTCCATAGTTGTCTGGCCCAGAGTTAGTAATTTTATCTCTATTTTTTGTAATTTGAATTTTTTTTGACTGAGTTAACTCGAGATGATGCCCGAGTATGTGGGATTCACTTGGTACCCTAAGGCCTTTGAGCCTGGGAGTCATCGGCAAAGTCTCGCTACAGGATTTGACTCTTTTGAGTGCAATTTCAATTACCATGGAAAAATTCCAAAAAAAAACAAAAAAAATATGATAATTTTTTTTTGAATACTCATATTAATAATGAAATGTGATTCCACCTAGCACTTCCATCATTTATCCCTTGAATAAAGATGAACCCCCATGTCTATTGTGATGCACAACACATCCTCATACTTAATTGATATTGGATGAAATATGGCAATGAATTTGAACAAAGGAATGGGATTGGGATTGGGATGTGCTTATGAAACTATCTTGTATTAAAATATTTTGATGGTTTTCATGATTGTATGGTATAAGGGTTTCTGGTGATCATTGTGTATTAAAATGTTTTTGGAAAAGGGAATTTGAATTTCATATTGTTGAGATATATTTTTCTCGGGACTAGCAAAACTCAAGTTGGGGGGTGTGATTAGCCACTAAATGAGGATAATATTCATTGTTAATATATATAATATTCATGTTTTTTACTATTCATAAACACCATTTTAGTGCATTTTACACTTTGAACATCATTTCACATTATGATTGTAATACCTTCTTAAAATTCACTATTATGAGGTATATTTTTTAACATCATTTAAAGTACCCAATGATTCATCTGATTTTATGGAATGTAATTATACATATTTTAATTTTATATTTTTGGAACGGTATCTAAACTTAAATATGAACATTTTTCATTCAGGGATCAATGGAGGATTCATAAAGGAAGATGGGGATATTTTGTGATGAAAGGAAGCAATTCTAGAAAAGGCAGATTGGACATCATCCCACTGATAAGAATGTGGGAACCGCATTAAAAACCCACTTAATCCTAAATTTGGTGTGAGGGTAGAATACATATATAGAAACAGGTTATTATTCATAAGACAGTGCTAATTCGGCCTCCATTGTGGTCATTTAGGCGGCCCAAATTAGAGATAAAATTCTGGGCCAGATTCTGCGGCCCAGAAAAACAGTCCAATGATATGATCATAACTCGGAATTCACAACTCCAAATGGGACAAAATTTTACATGAGGTTAGGAGACATCCGGGGATCCATTTTCTTCTTCTTTGGAACACTCTGATTCGGCAATCTAGAAGGTATTTTAAGCGCGTTTGTTTGGTGCATTCAAGCTAGATGCCTTTTCGGGTCAAGGGTGGAAAGTCTTCTTTCCACAAACTTTCCACCACCCTAGACCTACCATACTCAAGTGAGATGACTTTTAATGTTGGAGTCTCGACCCAAGGGCTCAAAAATGCCTATTTCAGGTAGTGGTGTTGGAGGATTTAAGGATATTTGATGCTTTGTTCAATTGTAATGTTATGCTGCGATTTTGTTGTCTCGAGTTTGTCTTTCACATGTAAGTTGTTCAATTCACTTTAGTTTCTTAATAAAATATCTTATTTTCCTCTTATTCTGTTGTTCTTAATATCACTTTGATACCGTTGGTTCAAGGTTTGAATTTATTCACACTAAACCTTGTGAAATTATTCACACAATGGTGGAGTGATCATTTTCCTTTATTTGTTTTCTTTACTTCTTCAATTCCTCCCTCATGAGTCTACTTCCCGCTTCCATTGAAACCATAGCATCAATGGAGGGATAACCCACTTATGGGTTGATCCAAGGGAGTAGTAAGGTGGTTTATTGGATGTTATTTATCACCTCATTAATGTATAAACACTTCTTTAATTTATATTTTTATTTGATGATTTTTAAACTCCATCATCCTTGTTGAATTTAAGGCCACACACTTCATATGCTAATACGAACCTTTACCTTGAAGTGCTCAAAACTTTGATCCTTAAAGTGTATAGATGATTAGTATTAAAGGGTGTAGGTATTAAACCAGTAGGTGATGATGTTGTTTTATCTTCTTAAATGAACCCATCTCAAATATAAGAAATTGAAATCATCGAAAAGGAAATACGTCCAATCCATCCCAAGTGATAACCTAGGATCAACTCACTCTTTTAAATTGAATTCACTTAAGTCTCTTAGAGTTCACTTAAACCCATATAAAATCAACCCAAGTTGGCCACTTCATATCTAAAAAATATCCATAGAATGTACGTGTCTATAGGTTACTTCTTAGGTCTCTGAGGATTCGACAACCCAAGCTAGACTACAAGGACCATCCTACCTTCTTCTTTTGGGTAAATTTGAGCGAGAACTAAGAATCCAAAAGTTTCTTTATTCCCAGTACTATAGGGAAAAGAAATTTTGAAACATCCTTGTGTGATCTTGATGAAACTATCAATATCATGCCCATATGTGTCTTCAAAAGGTTAGGACTTGATGATTTAAAACCAACGAGAGTATCTCTTTTATTGGTTGACCTCTCAATCAAGCACCCTCAAGAACTTATCAAGGAATTTTTGGTCAAAGTTGGTAAGTTTATCTTTCCCACTAATTTTATTATCCTAGATAAAGAAGAAGAATAAGATATCCCCATAATTATAGGAAAAAATTTCTTTCCACTGGGAATGAATTGATTGATGTGAACCAAGGAAGGTTTATATTCATATTCGATGAAGAAGAGGTTATTTTAGAATTAGTAAAAGCTTCCACACAAGGTGGGAAGTCATTGGATTATCAAGAAATCTTTATTACTAATAATAAAGATGATTATATGATCAATAATTAAGATATAAATATTGTACCTATAGTTTAAAATGGATATAGTGATCACAAGGACATGAAGTGCACTACACCTAGGACTAGGGATGTTGTTCCACCATCAAAACCCTCTATTATCAAGAACCGGTCTATGAGGAGTGTTCCCTTACTATTTAATTCATCTAAATGGTTGAATATATAGCTATAAAAAAATTGACTTGGAGAAAACCCATGATAGGTCAAATAAGTAAGATTATAATTAGGGGATTTTAATAATGATAGAGATGGTTTATAGGTGTACTTACAAATTTTTTAAAATTTAAAAAAAAATAAAATTCATGTTTTCTAAACAAATAAATGACATGAAAATTTCAGGCTCATAAAATAAAAAACTAGAGATTTACAAATCGTGTATTCAATACATGATTTAAAAAACTTTATGTAACTTTAAAAGTCATGAACCCTAGATTCATGGAATAGCCACCACTATCATTTCCCCTCTTACACCCCGCTCTGCTCCACCCAACCACCATCCCCCATCTCCTCTCACGTGACTTCTGACTACCTATTATCCTCTTATGCACTTCCATATGATCAACCATCCCCCTCCTCTCCCTCCCCTGTTCATTTTTTCCTAGCCTCCCCACACAATGGTCCACACCAAAACAGTCAAACTTTCAACCCAAGGTGACGAACCTCCCCCACCCAAGCGTCTGTCATTGGATCCACCACTTCCACTGGTAGATCCAAACCCCTCACCATTCACATCTACTTCCTCCACTCCATCGACCTCCTCACTATATGAGGCCTCATCTAGCCCATCCTAGGGTGCTGCCCTATGACTACACATGTTCCTGTTCCACTACTTTTACACACTTGAGCATCATATTTGTTTGGACCATCTCCAATAAAAGTTGATGAGGTCTAACATGACTTTAGCCCTAGATGTACTCGATCATATCCACATGCACGAGGAGGTCCTTGATCTTCTAGCCCAGATGCACCTCTTCACCATCACTGAGGTTCATGAGGAGACATTTTGGGAACTTTTCCTAGAGTTCCTTACTACATTAGATCCCAAAATGGCACACATCGCATTTTTTATTAGAGGAAGTTTGTGGGAGATCACTTTAAAAGGTTTTCATGTTGGAATCGGTATCTACACCAAGGATTTCATCACCTACTTTGTATAATCTTCCATGAAGATGGAACCATCCAAGACAGATGTAGTGAGGAGTTGGGAATTGATTTCCTAAGACCACTATATCTTTCATGATCTATGTATGGTGAAGAGAACCTAGCTTCAGAGTGAAACTTTGCAGATTCTCCAAAAAACTCTTACTCATGGATGGTTGGATAGAGGATATGCTCACAAAAACATTAGTCAGATAGAGGTTCTCATGATAGATTCTACCATGGGTGGCCCTATGGTCAACATGGCCTACTAGATCATGCTTTACTACTAGACCTAGGTATAGAGGGCTTAAGGTACCTTGGGTGGCATCTTCATCACCCAAATTGTGAGTCATATTAGCATAATTGATGTATCTCAACCACTTTTCTCTATTTTGAAGATGGATTTGATTGACCCCCTCATGGTTCACAATATGGGGCTTTGAGGAAGGTGAGGGGGAGATACCCGTGGGTGCCTGAGTACTTGGGGGCACCTACTGAGGCTCCAAATCGGCTTTCCCTAGCCCTTATTCCCACTCATTATCCCCTACCCATGATCCCACCACCACTCCATCTACCACACCTTCCCATCCTACCAATGCCGCATCCACTTCCCCTACTACCATAACTCTCTTCTGCATATTCACCTTCCCCACCACTTCCCCCAAATATCTGGCTGATTCTCCAGTCCCATATAGAGAATAAGATACATATATATATTGTCGTATCAAAATTACGGTCATCGAACTATCACACTTCACCACCCATCCCCCACCACCATCCCCTTCATCTATAAACCCAATCCCACCTACTGACCTCACTTCTATATTTATCCCCACCCCACCTCCCACCCCATCCAACCTACCTCCATAGCTCATAGACCATGTTGCTCGGTAGGATTTCCTAGCATAAACGACCTGATATGATAATAGCCCCACCATTCAATATACCTCCAAGGTGCCTCTAATAGATCTAGCTACCAAATGTATAACCCCAGTACAGATTGACAACTCCCCACCACATTTCATGACTGAGCCTGTTGCCATCACCATAGAACCTCCTATGGTAGTTGATGACCCAATCCCTACCTCTATAGATGAGATAAATTTGGAAGAGCTGATCCAGATCCCCACTGTTTAGAAGGGGACATCTAATGCAGAGACTAGTGATTCTTCCCCAACTATTTAGTTTTGTCTATATACCCCTACCCTATTGTATGCTTTATTTGGGTATCTATTTTTGTACTATCCTTGTATTCCATTTTCACTGATGTGTCATATATCATATATATCAATAGGATACCATTTTGATTTCATGAATTGATTAATTTATCTCATTTTTCATTTATCCATTCATATTAGCAATTTCTATCTCTTCCTGCATCATCCATGGTCATTTATGAGACTGTCAGGCCTCTATATAACCACCCACATGACATGTTTTAACATCTAGCTGACATATAATGATAGATTTAGGAGCTCCATATTTATATTCATACTCATTATGAGACTCCTCCATGATTTGCACAATATTTACTACTTCCACATGATTCTTTTAGGAGAAACATTTATCAGGTGGTTAACCCCACCAAGAGGCCCCATAAGATCAATGATACTGCCACCAGTTCTTGGAGGAGGTAGAGTACATCTGATTCCATAGACGGCATAGACTGATTCTTTTTTTCCATTTTTCTGGCCAATGAAATAATAGTTATCCATTTATTTGAGGCAACCCATATTTTTTATTTTCCATATTTTAGTTGTGTGCTTAGGACCTTTGTTTTTTATTTTCATGCACTTTTTTTTTCATCATTCATCCAAAAATTAATTATAGTCATTTCCTGCATTTATATGAGGTGAATTCTCATACCATTTACTGTGTGCACCTACCCATTTTTCTGATACCATATTGATTAACCCTTGTGTGCTAATGGTTTATCTACTGCAAGTTTTCTATTTCTAACAATTTTTTAAGGTGGCATAATTTCTTATTACCAACCAAAAATTTACCCCATGGAATGACTTTTAATATAGGGGCTTTTGATTCCCTATTTTTAATTAATAATTTCCATCTCAATTATATCTATTATATACTTGATATATCTCCCATTATTCTTTCCATAATAGTGTGGAAACTATATCATTTTAAGTGTGTGGAAGTATTTATTGTGATTTATTATCAATACACTAGAATTTTTTCTTATTTTCATTAGTCTAAGAATCATTTTTCATTAAAACCATGTTTTAACATGAAATCTCATTACAATCATTTAAATAAAAGACAAATTTTTATTGGATATTGTTGAAATCCAGTTTTTTATTCCTGTTTATATTTTTAGCATGATTAATAAGTTGAGTAATTTAATTCTACTTTTGGATTCTTGAAATTGATTTTTATTTAAATATTATGAGATACTATTCCCTGAGTGATTTTTAGTTATTTTATATTCCCATTCCTGAGAGGATTATAAACATAAATTTTTATATTCATTTCTGAGCATATTTATTGAGAGATACTTGTGGCATGTAAACCTATTAGAACTTGCATTGGAATCTTATCAATACTATGACTAAAAAATACACTATTAAACTAATTGAGGAAATCATTGTTGATCCAGTTATCCTAAGACCCACATATACATCTATCCTTCTGTTTCTCATTGTATCCAAGAATAAACTTTTTAGGATGGATCTATTTCAAGCCAATTATCCCTTCCTACCAAAATCTAGGTATTATGCCTGATTTTCTTTTGAAAAAGTGTGGGTGTCTTTCATCTATTCCATACAAGATATGTTGATACTGAAGTGTTGTATGATTACATTTAGAATTTTCTATGTGTACCTTATTCCTTTGAATATATATATATGTGGGGGGGGTTGTGTATTAGAAAGATAAAAAATCATCATTACTAGATCGATGAATCTTATAATGTATCATATGTGGATAAGTTATGGATGTGATATCTGACCTAGACATTATTTCTAAAAAAATAAATAAAATCAAAAAAAAACAGAGAAATGAATAGGGAATATTTTTTATGATTTATTAACAGATTCATAGACCTACTTTGAGTTGTTTGGAGCACGATGACATTTTTTTCTAGCATGAGTTAATTCATTACACTATTAATGATTATCATGAATTATACTATAGAAATTACCCTTCATTTTTAGATTATTTTTTATCATCTACCCACCTTACCTCAACCTCAAATACATTTGAACCTTATTTCTTAAGCCCTCATTATTAATTCTTTATTTTTTTTACAAAGAGGATATTTTAGAACCAATGAAATCCTATGGTTAAGAACATATATTTAGGGTTTTATCATAACTCCAGTTTCATTTTACCTTGAGTTGTGAGAGAAGATTTATTATGAGGTAAATTAAAAAATGGTTATACCATATAAAGAACAGTTATGAGATTGTAATTAAAAGAATAAAGAATCTAAAAAAATAACTTAACTGTGAGGCACAACTGATTTTCTCTATAGGATTGATTCTAGAAGAATTTATTTTTCCTCTAGCACTTAGTTTTACTTGTCTTGTTGTAATGCATGTTTCTTGTTTAAAAATTGATTGATTTGGAATCCTTATTGAGATTATTTTTTCTTTAGTTCAAGAAATTGGTCAAGTGTGGGGGAATTTGATAAGATGAATTCATATAAATATTTTGGATATATTTATTTAATGTATAACCATGATTTATTCAATAATACATTGGGATTTGATGACTTTTTTACAGAAATTAGGAATTCATAATTCAAAGGAGGACATGTTGGAAAATGTAAAAATCAACAATAAACATCATGAATCTTAAGTACACAATGTGTACTCCATGAGAAAAGAACCTGTAAGATGAATTATAAGGAATGAATCTAAAATACAAGGAATCAATCTAGTAATCAATGATAATCCAAATTACACATCGTGAAAGACTCGAATTTCAAACATAATGAGATAAAAAAACATGAACCTTGTACATGATTTGTGAGGTTTGAAAACCTAATTGTCATCGAAGATATGAGATTTAGTCGAAGGATTATAAAAAGTGATGATTTGGGATTGAATTTGGGTCTCTATAAATATATGTGGATGGGAATTAGGTATATTGGTATTATAAGGGATATAGACCTACTCTGGAGTTGCACTATTTGGATTCCCCAAGAGGGATATCCTATTGGATTCCTTAGTTTGGATGGTTGGGGTAATCATGACATCCTCTAAAACTACCTATAGAATTTAGGTCACATGTCGATGATGATGACCAGAATGGATAGGATACCTCTTAGGTAGCTCTTGAGTAGTTGAGTTTACATAAATATTTTCCTCCTCTTCCTGCCTAAGATATGGATGGTATATGCTATTGTTCTCTAAGGACAATATCCCAAAGTGGTAAAATATAGAAATAGGGGCCACCTATTCTCTATAGCCTATTGTGGGAAATAAAGCTTGTGGTGATTCATCCTCTAGAGGATTTCATAATCTACCTCCAATGTTGGGATGGATCCATTGATATGTTACTCCTAGACTAAGACATTCACCAATCGGTACTAGAGGTGTTGGGTTGGATACAATGCGTGTCGGGGCCCCGGGGCCATGGTTTCCATGCAGATCAAGGCGTATAATCTATTTTTTAGCTAGTTGTGAAAAACATTTGGGGATGTTCTAAAAATATTAGTATCTTATCCAATGATCTTAGGATCCATTGGAACATTTTACAATTCCATTTTTATTTTAGGGAATCTCATTAGTCCTAGGGAGAAAACAAGATACCTTATTAGTATAACATCATATATAAGAGTTCATAGTCAATTAATTTCTTTCATAGTTAAAGGATAAATAATTGGTAATTTTTTACTTTTGAGAGGTTTGAAATTGAGAAATCATGTCAGGTTCACCATTTTTTCCCCTAATTTTTTTTGTTGGCCAATGTTTTAATGAAAAAATAATCTTTTCCCATGTGATAAGGAATTATAATAGCTAAAATGTTTCATGATTGGTTCACAATTTTTGGTTTGAATCAGAATCATGGCTTGATGCTTGATTATGAGGGGCTTAGTGTAGTTTCACAATCATTCATGCTGATAGGGTTTATCTGTGGAAACATCCAATAGATCCAACATTTGTAATGAGCTATGGGTATCCTTTCAAAAGGTATGTGGTAATTGTGGTTTCTTACTAATGAAACTTATGAACTATAGGTTGAGAGTATGGGAGGTCAGTCTCATCACATCTTGTTGGAGGTAATTATTACCTACTCTTGGACTCTAATACATATTTAAGATATGTTTGAGAATCCTTATCAAGCCCCCATGCGAGACCGGTTACCCATGTGATAATGACTTGATCAGAACCATGTGTTGAAGAGAATAATTGTTTAAATCATAGGTTCTATTTTATTCTGTTATTAACTTATTATGTTCTATTTTATATCCATATTTAGAGAACTCAATAGTTTATAACCATCCAAAAAATTTATTGGTGTTTTGGAATTGGGATTTAAGATTGAAGTGGTGTCCTATGTATCCTATGAGAACAAGAATAAAAACTCACATAGTTCATTATATTTTTGTGCCATGAAAGGTATCAAAGTAGAAGTTTGATGTAGCTTATTTACATGAGGTTCTAATTAGATATTTAATACAGAATATAACCCTCTGAAGGAAGAGAAGATATAATAAGACTTACAATTGAAAGGAGAACCATATTTGGTGATTTTTTATCACGGTGATGGAAAAATCATAACCGGTCTCTAAGAACACATGTTTCATGTTTGGTGTGAGAAAAAAGAGATATTGAAATATTGGGAACATTTAATGAGAGTGTAAGATCAAATTTTTATGGGGATTACAAAATTAGGCCTCCCTGAGATGTTTTATTGGAAATATGGCCCTTTGATTAAGATAGAGATATGGTAGGGGTGTAAACCTAAAGAGGATTCCCATTTTAGAGATATCTTTTTACGGGGATTACACATTGATGTTTCTATTATAGTGGTATGATTATGAGTCTCATGGAGAATATGACTCTATGAGAGAAGAGTTATGAGATTTCACAAGGAGTACAACGACGTGAAAAATTTTATGCAGGTATTTTAGTCTTTGTGGGGAATATATCCTTATGTAAAGACATGATATATATATATATATATATCATGGAGTTATATCCTTCATGGGGAATATGTAAATGTGAAATAGGTAATAGGAAAAGGACGGATATGAAGCTCAGGACTTAGGAAGGTGTCCTACATATCCCATTTATAACAGGAATTAGAGTCCTCATAGTTCAGTTTATTCCTAACCTACTAATGAGTGAGGAAAGATAATTACTACTCATGGGGATTATTACCTCATAGTTTAAAAATATGTGAATATTTTAGGGGTTTACACCAAGGTGGGTTCTAACTTAGGATTAATGCAAAAGGGCATCTGATTTTGGACTCATGATGCATGTTAAAGCTGAAAAGAGACATATTATCTTAAGGTGCTTGATGGAATAGTTAAGGATTACACCAAAGAGTATTCCCATATATGAACCCATTTATAGTCTATAGATATATAACGTAGTATGATAGACTCATAAGTTAATTTGGTCCCATGATCTAGAATAGTTAGAATATTGAGGAACTTACACCAAGGTGGATGCCCATGTCACATATGCATTATTTATCCTCTACAAAACAAATAGAGAGGACAGAGAAAGGTATATGAAATATTCTTGTATGGAATGGAGGCCCTTTTAATGGCATGACATGAGATAATTCTCCCCTCCTCTCTATAAGGGTTAGGCGACTGTGTGACCAGTTTAGGGTCATGTGATCATGTGACCTCAAGGGGGTTATACACTCATAAGTGAGTGTATGACTTAGTGTTCCACATAGAGAAGGGTGAATGATAAGTATTTCATAACTCGTGTCACTTAAACATGGTATCATTATGTTGTATCATGACCTATGGTGTGCACATTATAGGGCTGCATGTCCAAGTGTTCACATGTTAAGGCCACATGTCCAAGGTTTTTCATGTCAAGGATGTGTGTCCAAGGGTTTTCATGTTAAGGTCAACATGTCTGAGGTTTCATGGCTAGACCATGTATACAATATCATGTTAGGACACTACATGAATAGGGAACCTATCCAAAATTTTCTCATCCCTATTTATGAACAATTTTTTTGTTCCAGGGCCAATCGAACCATAAGGGGTTGTTTGATCAAGGGAATATGTTTGTTGTCACATGATCAAAGGTTCCTAAGGCCATTTCATGACCAAGGGAATCATGTCAAGGCTGCATGAAGCTTATTCAAGTAACTACATTGTGATGGGCCACTCCACTTAATCTTGCAACAAGGAAGGGTTTCATGGATATGGGTTTCATGACCCAAGACACAAGACGGTATTTCATGGTTTGTGAGGAGTCATGAAATTGTATAAGGTCATTGAATGAATGCTTCACATGACTGGGGTTTCATATGAATAAGAGAGACCACATGATTGGACCATAATTACCAGTTTCCTTAAACCCATGCTATGTATGAGGTCATGTGTAAGATAAAGGGGGTGCATGTCAAAGGAATACGAGAATGCCAACACCTCATTTCACATAAAGGAATCATGTTATGGGGTCTCATGAAGTGGCATCGCGCGGTGCTTTATTACCAGTAAAATTCCTCTGAATATTGTAAAAAAATATTTCTCTCCACCTTCTCTATTTTTTTGTGCCTTCCTATTCTCCTATCAAACTATTTTTAAGGATGAGGTGGGTTTTATATAGGAAAATGGAACTGGGTTTGTCACCACTTTTTATGGTGAGTATATCACAAGTGCCTGCCTGATGTGATGGGAAACATATCTTCAAAGCTCTGAAACTCTTGGAATTCCTCATAATAATGTAATTACAAGTTTGATATGTGACCACATGATTACTTAACAGTGTATATTTACCAGATTCACATGATTGAATTATTCTTCATGTGATTCCTTGGTGGACATTCGATGGAAAAATTTCATAGGGTTCATGCGTTGGAAATGTTTCATGAGTAGATATTTATGAATATTCCATTTTTAATGTGATTTATTTTCATGAAGAGACTATCTCACTTGATCATGTGATAATATTAACATCATCACAATAATTGAAGGCATTTATTAAATACATAGACTTAGGTTGGTCGACCTTGTCTCGAACTCCCAGCTTGGTCTCAAGATATGGTTGATACATGATTATCTCATGCATGAAAATCCTTTTTCCAGAGGTAGTAGATGATGAACATGCTTGATAAAATACTGAATTTCAATGTAAATTGTTTGTCTCAATCTCCCTCATGTAAAGGTTGATTTCAACTCACATAAGGATCAACTGTCATGTATGGTTCAGTTTTGTGTAAGGGTATCCTCCCATAAGGGTTTATAGAAGTTGAAGATGAAGGTATGGATTGATCAAATATCAAAGAATAATGTGATCATATGGATGTGGTTATATCAATATCTTTTTAATGTGTGAAAAGTTCAATGCATCATAAGTATTGCATCATAATTTTGTTCATTTTAGAACATCTATATAAGTCTTTATATTTCAACCATTTTTCAAGACAACATTAGGGTTCAGCACCTGGAACACTTTCACACATTCCCCTCATAGACCACTCCACACCCTTGTTCATTCCCCCAAGAATCTTCCTACATGATCTACATGCACCTATGCACACCCCTACAGGTGCTATACTCATCCTATTCACACCATCTGTATGAAATCTCTCCTCTTTCTCAATGAATGGATATCCTATTTGGCTCCCCCATTTGGATGATCCCACTCCCACATGTGTGGGATTGACTTGGCCTAGCTGGTTGGCTTTAGCTAGATAATTTTTTAGTAAATGACCATACCAACACTAACAATACATAGAATAAAAAAAATCTAAGTAAAATGATTCACAAGGGGACCAAAATATATTCCATTTTAAAATGAATCCCAAGACTTCATTCTCAATAATTTCACCTCCAAAATTTAAATCCTTCATGAAAAATATATCATTACTTGCTGTATAGGATTTAAATATCTCAAATCCCTAATGTAAAAGCATATGGTTCACATTTATGGGTGTTAACACACAAGATAAACACTCCTCTTTAGAGAAATTACATTTCCACCACATGTGGCTAACCCTGCCACACTAATAGAACTGCACTTAGTTGTGTTCTTAAGATTGTGGTCTACTCCCCTTGTGGATCTACTTGTCACTATCCTAATGGAAATTTTCGAAGAGATGCTTCTTTATGATTGAATAGTAACTACTCCATCATCCTTATAGGACTATCTTCCCACCACCTAGTGCCTCCTCCGGGTTCCCTTTGGTGATGAGAGTCTGATTCTCCAAATAATATAATCTATTCAAGTGGAATACATTCACCTATGACTTGATCTTATACAAAAATCCATCATAGAAGTGTTTTTCCCTAATTATCTCATCTCCTACTAACAAAGGATAAAATCACTATAGTTATGTGAAATGGACAATGTAGTCCATCAAATACATGCTCCCCTACATTAGATGAAAAAACTAAAGATCTCTTTGATCCCTTAGTGTCTCTAGGTAGAAGTGACTCAAGAACATTCCCTCAATTTCCTTCGAGGTCAACTCCACACTAGTTTTCACTATGATGTCCCACCAACACTTGGTTGGTCCCTATAGCATATAATCAGAAAGTTTCAAACTCCTCTCTATGGTTGTATCTAGGCGACTAAATCTCATCATAATGGACTCAATCTAAAACTCTACTTACCAAGGGCCTCCCTCCCCCGTGAACATGGATGGGTGCTATAGCTAGAACTCCCTTGTAAAATTAGACATCAAATGAATGGAGTGATTAGTATCCCTCTCAATGGATAACATGAACCATAAGAAACTATCACAAAGTTGATCATCAATTAGGTTTATCAGAGAATAAGGAGGTTTCAATTCCACTATATGAGGTATGTGTTTGTTACCACTCTCCTAATGATCAACTAGAGGATGATGCAGATACATTTTTCTATAAGGTTCAACACCCTCCTCGAATCATAGGGTTCGAAACATATAAAAATCTAAAGGAAAAAAGGCAAAAAATAACCATATATATAGGGTTACTTCAATTATTAGCTTAAAAGTGAATTAATCATATTTTAACATATTTATTTTATTCCTTTTTTATCATATTTTTTATGTAACTTAAGAATAATTTAAATAGGATGATTCATATATAATAAATGAATCCATATCATGAGTTATGCTTGATATCATATTTCTTTTCATGCCTACTATGATGCATGTATGCAAGCCTCATGTCATATTATCCCACAAGTAAAATCTCATAAATCAATAACATCACACAAAAAGTGTATCACTAAATATGAAATAACATCACAATAGTAGAAAGAGAACCTCATGAACAACAATCCCATCCCCGGTAACTTAGGTTTTCCCCACACATGGGCTAAAAAATCCCATGCACAAGCTCATTACCAAGCCCCATCACATACTATTATTCTATATATATTTACTAAATAGTAAAGTGATAGAAAAGGCATGGGCTCTTATACCACTTTGTATTGTTCCCAGTCTAGTTCTCCCTCACATGACTGAGATGGGTCTACAGATACCTCAAGTGCACCTCCTCATATGACAAAGGTTTTTGACTAGAAGTGAGGGCCTAATAAATATAGTTTGGAGAATATATTCTCTTTCACTGAGAAATAATCATAGAAGAATAAAAATAAATAAATAAATATAAATCAATTCCAATAGGTAAACAAAAAAACCCAAATCAATCCAATATATTCAAACCATGAAATGTAATACTGAATGTTATACAAATATTCTTACAAGAAGTAAACTGAAATAAAAACTCCAGAAACAAATACTTCCAAAACTAGTCATGAACCCCATTCTAGGTCCCATCTTCAAGCTCCAATCTCGGCTGGTAAACTGATCAATCAAGTGTAGGGACCATTTCCATTATCCAGACATGCATCCAAGATGTGTACCCAAGTTCCAAATGGCATCCTGAACAGGTTGGGAGTAAAAATCACTAGGCCACAACCAACGGTGTCTACAAAATCCAATTTGGGTATTATTTCATGCAACATTATGATAATAAAAGGCATTAATTTTATAATAAATGTAAAACATATAAATAAACCTATTATCCCACAATCTATAGGTTGACACCTAGGGCTAGCCATACCTACAACAACATAATGCTGGATGTCTCTTTTTCATACCCTAAAAAGGGTTTAGTAACAATAATCAGAATATCCAAAAATGATAGTAATAATCACAACAGACCCAAGGTGAATTCCCATGCCATGGGTTAATTAGATATTCATTTCATTTCAGGACCAAGGTGAATTCCTATGTCAAGGGTTAACTAAAAATTACATTTACATCAAAACCATTGTGAATTCACAAGATAAGGTTGATTATACATTCAATGTATCATGTACAATAATGAACCAAAGTATTCCAAATTACCAAACATGCCAAACATGTTAACTATATGCCATTTTTGGTTAATTCGAGAAAAATTCCTATTATCAAACCAATTACATATATATGCCAATATTCCATCATTTAAAGATCTAATTACATGTAAAGTTACCCATTAAGATATCAAATATGTTCAATTACCAATTCACATTCCATTTATTACAAATTACCATTTCACATATCAAAAATTCCCAAAAACCATTTCACTTGACAAGCCAAGTTCCAATTCCAAATTCATAAGTTTTTTTATTCCTTAAAAAATTCCAATTTGATTATAAGGGACTGAGTTCATATATTCAAAGTTCCAACCAAAGGTCAAGGATAGGTATACCTCCAGGGGTAAAAGTTAAAGGTCTCATTCACCAATAGACCCAACAGGTTCATGGAAGGACTAAGTGATAGGATTCAATAAATATTCATGGATTATAATTATAATAGTTTTAACACATGACATTTCATCATCATTTTAAATGTTACATATACTAGAAACTGAAGAAAACCATAGGAAGATGCTTTAGACCACATAACTCAAAAGAAGAGAATAGAAAACCATGGTTTGAGCATTAGGATAAATATGATACACCAAAATTCCCTGATTATATTAATATATCTACCACATTAGGGTATAAATAAGGATAATCCTATAGAATAAGAGAAGAATTTATCAATTTCAAACAAAACTCACCGAATATAGATGTCCATGTCAAAGAAAGGATCAAGGGATCAAGGATTGACATTGGATAAGTAGAAGAATCCCTAGATAACCCTTAAATATCATTAAACACCATTTAATTTATAAGGAAAGGATTTGAAAACATAAATAGGGTTTTGGGTGGAGAAAATATAATTCTTCCCCTTCTAATCCCAGTCCAGATCAGTGAAATCGACTAAAATATAACAACCCAACCCATCGGTGCCCACCTGACTAGAAGAAAACTGGGCTACTATAACCCCAAGTCTGCGTCCATAGTCCAGGGGTTGGTGACAAGTGTTGAGAAAGAATAACTAAAATGGGAGACCTTTTACTAATGTACCTGTATACATGTACCAACACCATCTCCAAGAAGAAGTGTAGAGGAATAATAAAAATACAATAACATATAGAGTAGAAACCGTGAATGAAATAAACCTATAAGGAATAAAAAAAGAGTATGAAAATTTAAACTAAAAAGTAAAATGGAAAAGTACATACCCAACCAGAAATGATGTCCCAACATGACAGTAACTGGAAAGAAAGAAAGTTGAGAGAGTCTGGCTCCTGATCTCCAAAACCCAACCACCGTACATGGTCAAATTCACCCAAGTATCCCAATTCTCCTCTGAAATAATCATTGATATGTTCTTCATATGCATAATACATGACACGTACGGGAAAATCCCATGTAGGGGTGATTATATACATACCTAGTAAGACACCCCCAAATTTGAAGAGGGAAAAGTAGAAGACCTGATAAAAGTAGTCAAATCAGCCCAAATCAAGATGGAAACAAAACCAAACAATAACACACACACACACGCATATATATATATATATATATTATTATATAAGAAACTTAGATGAGAGAAAAAGAGGATCTTCATCTCACAACCCATCCCAAGAAGATGTGTCTGGATATAGCTCCAAAGGTCCATCATTGATTCCTAACATCTCGCGTTTCTGAAGAATTAATCATGTGGAGGAATCAAAACTTGCCACTATACTAGAAATTTGAGGTGGAAATATCCAAGTATAGGACTCATGCCCAAGTGAATTAGGGGGATACCACCTAGTAGGTAGAGGACCCATTCCCTATCCCATCAGGGGGTTCCACTCAGTAGGTAGATGGCTCAGACCCTAGTCCGTCAGGGGGTACCACTCAATAGGTAGAGGGACCACACCATGGTCATTAAGGGGTTTCCACTCAGTGGATAGAGGACCCACAACCTAGTACATCAGGGGGTGACACTCGGAAGGTAGTGGACCCACTCCCTAGTCTGTTAGGGGGTACCACTCAAAAGGTAGAGGACTCACACCCTAGTCTGTCAGGGGGGTTCCACTCATAGGGTAGAGGACCCACACCCTAGTCTTTCAGGGGGTTCCACTAAAAAGGTAGAGGAACCACTCCTTATTGCATCAGGGGTGTGCCACTCAAACTAGTGTGAGGAGTATGGGGACCCACCCCCTCATACAACAAAGGGATTGCCAACTACAGCCTCTCTCTGATGATCATGTTGATCACTACCATCATCAATCATCGCCTAAGTAATATTCATGCTCAAAATATCTCTCATTATATCTCAAAATCCACTATGAAGGCTACCATCATGTTCTATGCGGAAAATCACTTAGGATATGCTACTCACGATCCAAAATTCAAATCTGGACAAAAAAGATATGATAGAAAGAAGTTTCTCAAAAGGGAGTACACGGTGTGTAAGGGTTCCACACACTACAAAAAACTATAATTTAGTGATGTTTTTAGCAACGTTTTTCCGGAAACGTCGCTAATTTAGTGATCTTTCCTAAAAATGTCCCTAATTTAGAAATGTTACCTAAAAACATCATTAATTTAGCAATGTTTCTTGAAATCGCTAATTTAGTGATGTTTCTTACAAACGTCTGTAATTTAGTGACATTATATGAAAAAAATCTCTAAATTAGTGATGTTACATGAAAGACATTTCTAAATTAACGATGTTTTGTGAAAAAGGCCATTAAATTAGCGATGTTTCATGAAAAAAATCGCTAAATTAGAGATGTTTTCAGGAAACGTCTCTAAATTAGGGACGTTTTTTAGGAAACATCACTATATATATATATCTAATTTCCCCGCATCGATATAAATATATATTTAAATATATATATATATATATTAATATATATAAACACAGACGCATATATAAACATATATATAAAAATATATATCATTATATATAAACACACACACACATAAATATAAATATATATATATATACATATATTTATATATATAAATACATATACATTTTAAATTTAGTCACATTTTTTAAAAAAACATGGCTATTTTAGTGACATTTGTACTAGTGTTTTAAAACATGGCTAATTATAATTATAATTATAATTATATATATGTATACATACACATATATATTTACACACACACACACATATATATAAACACATATATATATAAACATATAAATATATATATATATATATAAACATATATATATATAATATATAAACATGTATATATTAATATAAAAAAATGATATATAAAATATAAAATATAATATATATATATATATAATATAAACATATATATATATATATATATATATAATATAAAATATAAACATGTATGTAAAATATAAACTTATATATATACATAAAATATAAAATATATATTAATATATAAAATTACATATATAATATATTAATATATATAAACACAGACACATATATATAAACATATATATATATATAAACACACACACACACACATATATATATATATATAAACACACACACACATATATAAATATATAAATATATGTATACACACATTTATATATATAAACACACACATGTTTTTAATTTAGTCACATTTTTAAGAAAATGTGGCTATTTTAGTAACATTTTTACACATGTTTTAAAACGTGGCTAATTATATATATATATATAAATATATATAATTATGATTATGATTATATATATGTAGACACACACACACACACACATATATATATATATATATAAACATATATATTTACACACACACACACACACACACACAATATAAATACACAGACACACACACACATATATATAATATAGACATATATATAAACATATATATATATATATATAATACAAAATATAAACATATATGTAAAATATAAACATATAAAGGGGGATGAGAGAGGAAAGACCCTCTCTCTCTAGTTTTCAATGCATTTAGGGTTTCATGAATTCTCCTCTGGCTGATGATATCTTTCCTTGTGGTTGTTTTGATTTCTATCGGCATACGATTGGCAAGGCTGCAGTGGTGTCTGGCATGGGTGGCGTGATCAGGACTGGTGTGGTATGCATTTTTGTTGTTCCAGTTGATGTGGCTAGTAGAGTTCATATAGATGGGTGTTGTGGGACAGTTCTGGGTGCACGCTGCGTGAGCTCGGTGGGTGAGGGTGACGTGAGCACAACAGGCGCGGGTGGTGCGTGTGGGGATACTTTTCTCCCTAGATCAGGCTAAATTTTCAAAGATGCGGTTTTTCATCCTGAAGCAATGGTCACAGCTGGTGTGTGATCTTTGACAAATTTTGCCAGATTGGATGGCATTCTGATGGTGTTTTCAATGTATGTTGTTGCATGTTTTTTCAAAAGGGGCGGATTTAATGCATATAGGGAACTGAATCTTCCATCCACTGGTGTATCGAGTGCCCCTAATTCATGGAGGTTGAAATCGAATGATGCATCAAAGTTTTTAAAGGATGAATCATCTCTCTCTTATCAATCTTCAAGGGCTCTACCACTGGAGGTTTACGTCGAAAGGGTAATTCTTCTTATGTAAAATCAAATTTGGATTTTGTCTCATAGTGATTGAAAATTTGTAAGTTTTCCTTAATTGTGTGATTGATTTTTCCCAAAGGTTCCAAGCCTTTGAAAATTGAGAAACTAGTTGATCATATGTCAATCATCTAGTGTTTTATCAATTGGAAGTGTGTCTCTTTGGGACATGGTTTTTTTCATTTGTTGTTCCCTTCAAATGAACTGAAGAAAAGAACATGGGGTATGGGTTCAATTTCACTCAAACCAGGTGTTATTCACTTCTATGAATGGAACTTGAGTTTTAATAAATTTGAAGATAGAATCTCTTGCATCCAATTATGGGTCAAGGTCCATGGCTTGAATTATATTTTCTGGCATCCCAAAATTTTATATGACATTACCTCATCAATTATAATGCTTATAAGGATAGACAAAGAGACTGAATTGGCAAGGTATGGTCATTTTTCTCGATTCATGGGAGAAGTTGACCTTTTATCTACTCCTACCGATAGATTTTTTCCTTCAATAGATGAGGATTAATTTAGTTTTCACATCAAGTATGATAATATGCATCATTTATGCTCTGTTTTCAAGAGGATTGTCCATTAGGGTTCAAGTTGTAGAATCTATTTGTTGTGCTTATTTTTCTCTGGTAAAGGACATGACGAAAACTCATTCTTTTAAAATAATAAGGTGGGTAAAGTGTCTAGACTGGTTGGAGTAGGCGGAGCGGCGACCTTACCTATGGAGACTGATCATGGCACTCCTGCATTTCTTCATGCTGGTGGACATGATTACACTCAGCCTAGTTTACAAGTTCGTGTTGAACTGGTTTTGATTGTTTCCTCTACTGGAACTCAGGGAAACTGTAGTAATGAGAAGTCTTGGGTTGACATATTTAAATATGAGGAAAACATTGATAAAGACAATGTTATTGGTAAAGGGTAGGATAGGTAGTGGAGAAAGTGAATGAATATGAAATTCAAAGGGTAGTTGATCAATAATTCATGGCTGAGCAGGAGGTTGCCTAAAAGCGCCACAAAGGAAAGAAAAAGGTATATGTTTCTTCTATTGTGAAGCCTAAAAATAAATTCACTATGGATGTTGATGTTTTCCAAATGGTTCCTTCTCAGAAAGCTTCTGGTTCTATATTTTATCCCCTTACAGAAGGCAGTAGTGGTCCTATGGATTCTGCATCATTGGAGGATAATCCGGATGGTGAGCAAGGAGCTTGTCTTCCAAAAACATGTAGATGAGGGAGGCACCCCAAAGGTTGTGGTCAAGGGTGTGGGTGTTATGATGAATCACAGGGGTGATCCATCAGGGATCAACTTACACTGGAGCAGCAATGGCTCATGGATATGTATACTATACTCCTTAATAAAAAAATATTCACAGTCTAAGTGGGAGTCAGATGAAGATTATGCAACTTTTGGCTATGGTCATGGTGATGATATTGATCCTTTTGATATGTAATTTTTTCATTTGGGTGAGGGTTTGTCTCTCTTTTTTTACCCAATCTCTTTTATGATTTATTATTACTTTTATTTTTATTTTAATAAATAGTCAGGAGCCTAGGATTCTAGCTGGACCGACTTTACATAAACATATAAATATATAATACAATATAAACTTATATATATATATAAACATATATATATAACCTAAAATATAAACATATATATATATATATACATATATATATATAAACATAAATATATATAAATACATATATATATATATATAAACATAAATATATATATATATATAAACATATATATATATAATATAAATTTATAATTATAATTAAGCCCCAAGGGAACAACCTAGTGGGTGTGTCCCTGTGGTGGTCTTTGGGAGGTCTCAGTTTCGAGCCTTTCCATGCGCATTTAGTGTGGATTTTCATCATTTATTCCCCTCCCCTCACTGATGTAATAAATTTATATTTATAATTATATATATGTATACATACACACATAAACGTGTATATATATATATAAACACACACACACACAAACATATATAATATATATATATATAAACATATATACATATAAACATATAAACATAAAATATAAAATATAAACATATAAACATATATATTTATATTAATATATATATATAATATTAATTTTTTAAATATTGATATATATATATATAACTTAATAAAATTAAATAATAATAAGTAGAATATGTGAGTTTGTTGGGTGTTATAGTTTGAGGGAGGAGGTACAAGGTTCGAACAGGGTTGGCCCATGGGTAAGCCCCGCGATCCAATGGTCTTAGGCAATGCCCCCATCGGGGAAACAAAATCACACCCTCTATCCCTAACCTAACCCTAAAATTTCACACCTCTTCACTTATTCTCATGCCCACTCTCCCTCTCTCTAGTTCTCCTTGCCCCACCTCTTCACCTCACCTAGCCATCGCGCCTCGCCTCACCTCGCTGCCCCACCTCACCTTGACTCGTCATCACTAAATATCTTCTCCCAAAGGTTCTGGAACCACACTCTCCTCCACTGGTATCATTCGATAGTGATGACACAATGCCCCCGCACTCATTTCCCTCTCCAATTCTCTCCCTCCCCTGGTTTCACACCACCCATCCTCGCCCTTACTTCCAACGAAGGACAACCCCCCTCACCTCTAATGTTGTTGTCTTCTTGATGCTCCCAAGGTGAAGGGGTTTTTTTTATATTTGATAATTTTTTCATCTTTTTTATTTTTAATTTTGATTAATAGTTTTATTTCATTTTCAGAAATTATGGGTATGAATTGTGAATTTACTGGTGTAATATCTGTGTCAATTGCAATTTTTCCATGTCAATTTCAATTTGACATTTGATGTCCGTAGGTAATTATCAATTTTTAATAATATTTTTTATTTTTTATTTATATTTATTGTTTTTTTATTTTTAGAAATTATCTGAATTGCAAATTCATTATTGTGTTTCCTGTCTCAATCGAAATTTGGATATTTCAATTGTAATTTTCATTTTGTCCCTAGGTAATTAGTGTTTTTTATAATCATTTTTAGTTATTTTTTTATTTTTTTTATTTTTATTAATTGTTTTGTTTAATTTTCAAAAATTATCAGAATTTTGGATCCGCTAGTGTCTTGTCCATATCAACTGTAACTTTCCCATCTAAATTGAAATTTTTGATTTATCCATAGGTAATTAATTTTTTTATAATAATTTTTTAATTATCATTTTTGTTTTATTTTTTTATTAATTTTTTTGTTTAATTTTTATAATTTATATATAAATATGGATTTATTGTTTTCTTTCCCATCTCATGTGTCTTTACAGTATCATATTAGTTGATTCGTTTATCAGTTTTACAAGTAATTAATTTTATTTTACACACTATTTTATCTCCGGTATGTCATGCTCTATTTATTTGTAATTTTTTATTTTCTTTGAATTAGATTATTTAATATATTTTATTATGAATCCCTATCATAATTACAACATCTGAATAAAATTTCAGCAATAGAGGACATGTGTTAAACAAATATAGCTGTCAATTTCTTCCAAAAAAAATCAACCCTTCATTTTTATATGAAGTTCGATTAATGGTTTCACACCAACTAGTAATGTTTTTAAATATTTAGAAGTTTGTTTTTGAATTCATTTATTATGTTATTTTAAATTTTTAGGTTCAAATCATTATAGGTTTAGAAGAAGAAGAAGTGGGTGATGAATATGAAGATAAAGATGAAGATGATTCATTCTATTTATCAAAAGGATTAACATGTCAATTTTTACAAACTTTAATGTCTTCTTTTATTGGTTTTGAAGTGGTTTTTTAAAAGTTAAAAAAGTGTACAATTTTTTTCTTTTAGCTAAAAGGGTTGTTTTGTCTTGTTTACGTATATAGAAGACTGAACTTTTTATATGATTTAAAGCCATTTTTGTATTTTTTTAGTAGTTTTCCATGTAATATGATTGTAATTTTAAATATATATTTTTGTATTGTTTTTTTTTTGTTTTTAATATTATATGGGCCAACATATGAATTGGCCCACATGTGGACTGAACTTCTTTTTTGAATTCTGCATGTAATGTGGTTTTAAATGGATTTATAATTTTAAGTATGAAAAGTGTGAGATCTATTCTAGTTCGCTCCAGTCTAATCCTCTAATCATCCATATTTAAAGGGTAACATTTTTTAAATTTTTCTCAGGAAACAAGATTGTCTGGGATGGTCCTCGGTCTTAATCCCCTTGGTAGTTTTCAAAGTGTGTGCAGGGAGTCAAGGGAGGGTAGGAACTTGAGGTACGGTGGTGCACCACAGATGTAGGTAGAGGGGAGGATGGGAGAAGGGGAGGGGTGGAACTTGATGTAGTTTAGTGCACCATTGATGTAGACGGAGTGGATCAGGGGAGAACTTGAGGTAGGGTGGTAGAGTTGTGCATGAAAAATAAAAAAAATAATTAAAAAAATATGCATTGGAAATAAAAAAAACAATTTAAATTTAAAAGAAAAACTATGCTCTATAAATAAGAAAAAAATTTAAAATAAAAAAAAACAATGCACCAGAAAAAAACAATTTAAATTTAAAAGAAAAACTATGCACCATAAATAAAAAAAAATATTAAATTAAAAAAACTATCACATCGAAAATAAAAAAAGAGTTTATATTTTAAAAAAAATTATGAGCTTCAGAAAAAATTATAAATTTAAGAAAAAAATACCAACATTTATTAGAAATATTGGGAAATGGGGTTTCATTTACCAACATTTCTAAAAACGTCAATAAATGAGGTGTCTCTAAATAGTGACATTTATAAACATCACTAATTTAGAATTTTTTTTATTTAGCAGTGTTTATAAACATCAATAATTTAGTGATGTTTATTTACTGAAATTTTCTAAAAATGTCGATAAATGATTTAGAGACGTTTTCAAATGTCACTAATTAGTGTTTTTATGTAGTAAAATGGCATGTGACATCGCCTCGTCCCTTATTCTTGTCTCTTCTGGACATGGATCGGTGGCCATGTAATCGTACATAGTGTGTATGGGGACCACAGGTGTGTCTCAGGCACCCGAGGATTACTCGTGTTCTTATGGGAATTCCTGTGTCCTTTGGGTCATGCCCGTGTACCAATTCATGTACCTAGCCATGTCCCAGCCTCGATACCAGGCAATGTCCAAGACTGTGTAGTTGGGCCATGTATGTGTACTTGGTTGTGTACCTACCTGTGCCCGGGTACTGACACATGCCAGTGTACCTGGCCATGTCTGTGTGTCTAACTGTGTACTCTCGGATTACATGTTGGTCCTCCAGCACTAGATCACTTGGAATGTAGGAGTTTCACACAGCGTGTGATATTTATCTTCACCCGGAAACCCCAGTTTCCATAGTCAAGGGACTACGCAACATGTGTTCATCCCAGTACATCATGTGTAGTCATGATTTCCACAGATTTTTAGATCGGTTACGCGGCTTCTAGATCTACCCCTCCCACTATCGAATCCATTGTTTGACCACTTATAATCAGTTGAAAACTCCCCCATAATTCTATTTTTGTCCCTAAAATGGTCAGAAATCAAAAACTGACTAATTGTACGAAGATCTGTCATGTGTTACACTCCACCTCGTATCGCCCGTCACCAGTCCGGATCCCAGATCCACAGGGTATCACCCACGTTCCATCTCAATCCCTCTTCAAAACACTGATTCGGTCATTGTGAAGGCATCCACCATAAATCTGGGGGTATGATTACTCTCAGACTCGCTCAAAAATGTCGAAACTTGGTTTTGTAACCCAATGGTGAAGAGTGAAAAGAACAAGTGGTAGAAAGGAATAGGAACAAAGGTACACCAAGATTTGGCCAAGATTTCTTGGCCAATGATCATGGATCAAGTATATTCAGGTGAGAAACATGGAATAATAAAGAATATATTGAATAAAAAATTAATTTGATACACGATCTCATGAAAAGGATTAAATTAATCACAGATCAAAGAATATAAGATAATAACATGCTCAATATTTTAATACAAGTGAGGAAATCACAATTTACAAACCCTACCTCAAGATTGGATTTATCGTTGGTGAATAATGCATTCACCAGTGATGAGGATGATTCATTGTGTTCATTGTCTATTGATCCACCATGATCTGATCACCGGTCGTCGTCTGATCTCGATCCACCAATGAAGAACAATGAAACCTCCTCTAAACAATATCAGGGTTATACGGATAACCCTGATGTTTTTCCATAGTGGTCTATTTATAAATAGAAATAGGTTTTAGGCATTAAATGAATTAATTAAATTTATTTATTTATTTATTCACTTAATGTACCAACCAACGACTACCTCATCCAAACATCCAACACATAACAACTTTAGATCATTATTAGGGTAAACCCCATGTTCTAGATTCAATATTGGTCTTAGGTTTCCAATTCAATTATCCATTCTAGATATATTCCATTATTTTTGAAACATTGCATGATTGTGACATGAAATATATTTAATAATTTTAGATAATTAATTTCAAGCTCACTTGGCCTCAGAATCTCACATTGTCTCAGCTTATGGCTTAGAGAATATTTTGTAATATATTTCAAAGTTTTACAAGGAAAAAATAGGGTCTCTTCATTATTCCATCCTTAAAATATGTTCATCTCCTAAAAGAACAAACTAAAAAAGGTGGGGATACTAAGCCTGCATAAGTCTTTCCCTCTCCCAAGAGCTCTCATGCATGCTCTCATGCCACCAATACACATGATCCAATGGAATGGTCCATCCTCAAAATATCATCTCCTATCGATCCTCTATCGCCATTGGGTACTCCTTGAATGTGTCTCAATCCTCGATGTCCACCTCTCCCCATTCAATAACGTTCATAGAATCATGCATGTATCTCCTCAATTGTGACACATGGAAGATGTCATGCACCCATTCCAATTGTGGTGGTAAGGTGAGGTGATAAGCAACCTCACCAACTCCTTTTAGGATCTTGAATGATCTGATAAACCTCGGGTATATCTTTCCTCGTCATCCAAACCTCTGCAATCTTTATCGTGGGGAGAAACTTAGGAAAACATGGTATCCCTACTCGAACTCAAAGGGCCTATGACATCAATCATTATAAGATTTTTATCGTCTATGGTATTTCCTCATCCACTCATGGATCACCTAGACCTTCTCTGTCATCACTTGCGCTATCTCTGGCCCAACAAGAGATTCCTCATTGATCTCAGTCCAACATAAGGGTAACCTACATGTCTTCTATATATGGCCTCAAAAGGTTTCATGTCGATATTAGAGTGATATGTATTATTAAAAGAAAACTCTACCAAAGGAAAGTGATCCTCCTAGAAGTGGATGAAGTCTAACACACAAGCCGTCAGTATATCCTCCAATTCCTAGCTAGTGCACTATGTATTCCCATCCGTCTGGGGGTAAAAAGATATACTCATCCTCAACTGGGTCCTGAATTCCTCCTATATTCCTCTCCATAACTGTGACATGAACCACACATCATGGTTGGATATAATCATAGAGAGAACCCCATGAAGTAGAACAGTCTCCCATACTTACAACTGGCCCAAAATTCCCACCAAACTATGCTCTCTAATAGCAAGGAATCCCACCGACTTGGTAAGTAGGCCAATTATCAACTAGATGGAATCATGGATCACACTATTAGTGGAATTTATGTCACAAAGTCCATGGATATTCCATCTCATTTATACTTTAGTATCTTAAGATGATATAAAAAACCTTCCAAAACCTAGTGCTCAGCCTTTACCTACAGACATGTGAGACACTGAGAGATGAACTTTTCCACACTCTACCTCATTCCATCCCACTAAAACTGTCTTTGAAGTTATATGTACATATTACCCAAATCGTCTTGTAAAACCAAATAGATTTGTGAAACTCCATCATCACCTCCTCTCGAATTTCAATTGGAAGCACCATCTATCATAGGAAAAGGATGATGTGATTTCCTCCTTTAGATAATCCATATAGTGAGTCTCATGAGGATATCTGGTCACATAGAGCCTCACTTTTTTATGTCTACCAATTGATCCTCCCTCACACATTGTAGAAGTAGATGAGTCAATAATATTTACCGGAGATAAGTTCCACCCCTCTCCTCTACTAGGGTCATCTATGAGAAAATCAACTTCTCAAACATCTCCTCCACTAAATGAGAATTGTACTTCTTACTTGGGGAATCTTCCACCACGTGGGTCTTCCCATGAGTATAAACTATCTCAAAGTTAAATTCCTTTAGGAACTCTAAATAGAGCATATATCTTAGTTTTATATCTCTCTATGTGAACACATACCTATGAATTTGATGGTCTGAATAAACAATAAAGTGCTCTCTTATAAGATATTTCCCCCACATCCTCAGATCAAAGACTACCGCTACCAACTCCATGTCATGAGATGTGTAGTTTTTCTCACGGGGTATCAACTACCTTGACCCATATGCAACCACTTCCTGCATCTACAAAAACACATTATTGATCCAAACTCTCAAGGAATCATAATAAACTACGCACCACACTCCCTCCTTTAGTAGTCTCAAAATAGGAGAACTCTTAAACCTCAGCCTCAAATCCTCAAAGGCTCTCTAACATTGCTCAGTCTAGGTAAACAAATATCATTTCTATGTCAGGGTGGTAAAGGGGGCTTAAGTCCTAGTGAATTCCACCATGAACCTCTTATAGTACCCTATCAACATAATAAAACATCACACTTTTGACATTCTCTTGGGACAATCCCAAGAAAGCACTGAATCAATCATCACTGAGTCCACAGCTAATCTAATATCAAAAATGATATTCCCTAGAAAGTGAACCTTGCGTATCCATAACTAGAATTTTAAGAGATTACCATAAAGTTGGTGTTATCGAATAAAGTCTAGGACTATCCTCAAGCGCTCTACGGGTTCCTCCTCTAATATAGAGTAGATAAGCATGTCATCAACGAAGACAACCACAAATTGGGCCAAGTATGGTTGGAATATCTAGTTCATTAGAACCATAAACACAATAGGGGAATTTTTCACATTGAAATGCATCATCAGGAACTCATATTTTTCATAGAGACATTAGAATTCTATCTTCAGAATATCAACCTTATGAACCCTCAACTGGTGGTCGTCAGAACTAAGATAAATCTTCGAGAACCATCTCGCACCTCGAAACTGATCAAATTGGTCATCATTACTCGGTAAGGGGTATTTTTTCTTTATCATTTCCTGGTTCAAGTGATGATAATAAACAAAAATTTGTAAGATCCCATCAAACTTTTTTAGGAAAAAAACTAGAGTTGCCCAGGGGGACACATTGGGTTTGATAAAACCCTTATATCAAAGGTCCTTTAACTACAACCTCAACTCTTGAAGATCGGTAGGGGTCATACAATATGATTTAGAAGATATTAGAGAGGTATCAGAATGAAATTCGATGAAAAAATCCATATCTCACCTTAGAGGTTGTTCCATAACATCCATGGGGAATAAATCCATATAATCCTTCATGAATGAAGGAACCTAGAATCCTAAAGAGCTCACTATACCAAGGGATAAACTCACCAACTGATGGTTGATGGGTTTTGGATTCCTGATCAAAAGGCCCACTCACTCTATCATGAGATCTCTCTCACCTAGAAATAAGAATCGCATCCCATCTGTCTAAAGGCATCTGAATTATATGCGATGAAAGTCAATATGGTATTCGACTATAGAAAATAAGCCCATACCCATGATTATGTCATGAGTTCTCAACATGATGACCAATAGGTCCCATGAGAAACACTCTCCACCAAGAGATGTCTTACATTTCCAATAAATAAGTGATATTAAAGAAACATTTCTCATAGGAACATCAAGTCCAAGTTTTTGGGATAAAGTCTCAAATAGGAACTCCTACTCTTGCACCAAGAGTAAGAATATGAAGGAATGAATCGTGCATATGTTGAATAGTACTAAATCGATATTAGAATAAATATAGATCGTACCTCTAATAATAACATAAGCTGATAGGTCATAATCCTCCATAGCCTGCAACTGTGCACGACCCCGACCACCAGCTCCCAGATCCTGGAATGGTCCTCTTGTTGGTGGTGGTGGTGGAAGTAGCTAATAAAGTTCTCTACCACCAGTAGATACTCCTCTAGGAGCCCCACTTGATCCTCTACCAGCTCTTCCTCTCTAGTGTTGGAACCACCTTGTGTATAAGTTTGTATTTGTTGATCAATAGTTGTCAATGAAGATCAAAATGAAGGAGATCAAGAAGTACTCCAATGAAATGGAGGATTGGAAGATCAAAATGAAGGAGATCATGAAGTACTCCGCTGAAGTTGAGGAATGGTGATTCAGACGATTTTTGTACTGATCATAAGTTCAAATAACATGTGTCAAAGGTGATACGTTGTTTACAACAATGAAGAATGTGAGGTGTAATCCATCTGAGGATGATTAAAGAAGAATGGGGTTGTTTTGATGAAGTCCATGCAATTCCTCATTATTGCATGAGAACCATGGGTTTTGATGAAGACCATGCAATTACTAATGATTTCATGAGAACCATGCAAGATACTTCTTGATGAATAGAATCACGTGGTTTGCATGAAGTTGATCATGACGGTTGATGAAGAAGACAATGTGCCAATGATTGGAATTCTAAGAAGGTCGTGCAATGATTGGAATTATGTGATAGCCATGCACATCACATTATCATAGAAGATAATGATGTTGAAGCTATGACTTCAAAGAATACATATCACAATAGTGGAGTTTGTGATAAAAGCAGAACAGTTGCTGAAGGATACATATCACTAATAAGAAGTGTTGTTGAGGTGATCGTGCTTGTTGACAAAGAAAACAGATGACATACAAATTTGTTGAAAAAGGAGATTCCATGGTGGAATGTTGAGTTCGAGGACTATCGATATTGATCCATGTTTTATTCAAGGAACATCGACAAAGGAATGGATGATCTGGAGGTGGAAAAAAAGAGCAGATACAAGGTGGCGCCATTTTCCAGTGTTTGCCAAATTTTTGGGGTCCAAAATTTGGAGGTTGGTGAGCATCGTGAAAAGTGTATTTCCATGAAGATCATAATTTAATAGGGCAAAGGCATGAGTTTCGCGAATATGGGATGCATGGATTGGATTTCACGAAGACCATAAGAATGGAGGCGGTGATTCTTCGCGATTACGTCAAGATTCGCGAACGGCAGAGGCTGGAGAGCTTCACGGCGATGAAGGGCTTCGCAAGGGAGCTTCGCGGCGATGAAGGGATTTGAGAGGGAGCTTCGCGGCGAAGTTGTGAAGTAATTGATGGGATGCTCCGCGATTACGACGAGCTCCGCGAATGGAAAATTGCCGTAGTGCTTCGCGATTTTGAGAGAATTCCAACGGGAACTTCAGAGATTCGCGATTTGAGCTGACATGGCATTGACTTCATGCGGAAAGTTCGAGGGTCAGTGGAATTGCCTATAAATACAGGTCAACCCCCTAGAGAGAAGAAGAGAGATCTCTCAATGAAAATCCTTTGCTCTTGGTTCGCAAAGGTCACTCTCGAAGGCAGTGTGCTTCGCAAAAGAGGAGCTTCACGGAGGCTATTCTAGCTCCGTGAAAGTTGTGTGCCCCGCGTTGGCTCGGTGAGCTTCACGAAGAGGCAGGAGCTCCGCGACAGCCAAGCATTGCGAAGGCTTGTGCATCGCGAGAGTGCTTCACGATTGAGCTTCATGAAAAGGTAGGGACTCCGTGAAGCCTTGTTTGAGCTTTGCAAAATTGGGAGCCTTGCGAAGTAGGGTACTTTTTGAAGGCCCTTTCCAAAGGTTGTTCGCCCAGTGGACAGGGGAAAAAGGGGTATTCATCAGTGGATGAAATTTGGACTTCAACAGAGCATCATTTATTGATAAATCACACAAGTGATTGTGATTTAGGAAAACGAAGACAAGGGTATCTAGTGCATTCAGTCATTGCACTAAAGAAGAAGGATTGAACTAAAAAGATCATCAACTCTGAACCCTGATGCAAGAAAAGTATCATTATGAACAGGAGACAAAGAACTTCATGTCTATCTAGTGAAGAGACCTTCACGTCTATAAACTGAGTGTGACTTCACCAACGGCAGTGAGCCAGGGGGAGTCAACGGGAGTGACCCGAGGGAAGCAGTGAGCTATCCCTGAACCTTTGTAAAGGCAGTGAGCTTGGGACATAGTGACTGTGCCCGAACCTCTATAATCCACATCTAGTGAAGATTAGTGGAATTTGGTACGACCAGAAACTTGTCAGCGTATGCTCCTTAGACATAGCCCTTTGTGGTGAACCAAGTAAAATTGTTGTGTTATCTCTGTGCATGTGAATGTTTCATTACTGATCATGTCCATCATACAGGTTTAAGTAGTTCCTACCAATGTGGGAACAAGATCCAAAACTTTAAGAAGAAAAATTTGACACCTTGATTCACCCCTCCCCTCTTAGGGTGTCCCAGGGTCCTACATCTAGTGGCTGCCATGGCCTCACCTGGGATATCCATAGTCATGGTGCTGCTTCTTCTGTGGTGGTCTATCCATTGTATGCATGCCCTCCTCATTACATCAGGTCATTCAATAACATTACACGTGACCACTCCCATCAGAAGCATAGAATATCCCCCCTTCAATATTCCCTAGTCCTATGTGCAGTCCATGTTCTGCATGAACACATGCCCGAGTCTGGCCATGATGATGTCTCCTATGCCAAGAGATTTCTAACTAGTACCTTCTAGCTAATATAGATGAATCAGGCCCGTGACACCCACTTTTAACTCCAGATTCATGGCGCCCCTCAGATAGGAAGCTTATCATCACCAACACCCTATCTAGTACTTAATCATATGTGGGAATACATAGGGGTACCACACTAGCATGGATGTCTTTGAAAAGACTCTACTCAAACTACCATTACCAAAAGTAATGATCATAAATCATGTTGAGGGAGTACCATGAATGGTTAGTGAACCTTGAATCATACTCAGAAACTATCATCACTAATTTTTGCAGCTCCAAAAGATCCTAAATTTAAAATAAGCATAAGAATGAGAGGAAGTACTCTTTATGAAATAACTACAGGACATCAGACCATGAAAGTACTAACTCATCATGAATTTATGTGATTAGACTGCACTAGATCCTAGGTACTCCATGGAAAAGACTAGCTACCAGTGAAACCATATGACCAGTTAGGGTCTGCACAAGTCTGAAAACATAGATCACTGACTCAATCCAATCATTCACTACCTAATGATCTGGATCACTATGGAACCTCAACAGACTCTATTGTTGGAACTCATGGAGTGCACTAAACCTGCATGCATTCTCATCCTTCTCTATTCGTATAATATGCTTCTTGATGGGTGGGGGTGTTGCAACGTACCCTTTTGGAGTAAATTTATCATAATATGGACCCTGAACTTAGGTATCATCACTCATCGGATTTTCATCACGATCCTGACTCACTAATGTAACGTCCCAGTTCCAGAAGCCGCCAAAAGGCTCCCCATACCCGGTTGGTCACATAGCCTCAAGTGAATTTACCCAAATGCCAGAGGCTGTTGACTAGTAGTGAGGGCCTTGGGTGTGATAGTGGGGAAACTATTCCCTCATTGGTAGAGCAATGCAGCATAAATAAACAAATAACAATGGTAGAAGCAATAATGATACCACACAACAGTAGATAGTGGAAGACTGAACAAATAAATATTTGGAACACATATATAAATGATTCATGATACATATTTCTAGGAAAGTATCCAAATAAGTCACAATGTTGGAATACAGTACTAAAACAAAGTACAAAGAAGAAAAATAAACTCCAATAGCATCGCAAGCCTCATCTTTCTCCCATGCTCCCCAGCTCCACAAAAATAAAGTACCTGAAGTAGAAGGGCACTTTACCTTATCTATACCTGCACCAATATAATCTATTTGGGCCCAAATCATGACCCAAACAGGGTGTGAGACAAATCCCAGTAGGAAACCACACAAAGATCTGTGCCTAACAGTCAGTGAATATATATGGAAGGTAATAAGAAAATGAAGCAATAAGAAAGGAAGTACTCAAAGTAACCAGTCCTACAGTTTAATTTACAAACATTTTCTTTTAACAATTTAACCAACAAAGAAAAAAAATACAATCAACCATCTAGACAAGTTATCAAAACCTATTCCCTCTGGTTCAACTATAAGAGAGGATATAAAAAATACTCTATGAGGAAGCACTCACTATCAATTACCCATATAGTCATGTGTAATTGAAGAATATCTGAGGAAGCACTCACCGTCAATTCCCCCTATAGTATTTTAATGGTAAACTATAGACACTCTGAGGAATCGATCAATGTCAATTCCTCATGTGGTCTTCTAACATATCTATAAACACTCTGAGGGAGCACTCAACGTCAGCACCCCCTATGGTCTCACAGCATGATAAATACAATAGACACTCTGGAAAAGCCCTCAACGCCAATTTCCCATATGGTCTCACTACACCAGGTTCCCGCAGCCCTGTGTAAATCAATCGTGCACAAAAACAAATCAGCAGCCAAAGTAAACCTCAATGTACTACTTGGCTAAATTAGCTACAAGGCATGGAACAACATATTAGATAAATAATCACTCCAACCTAACAACACTAGTAATGAAAAACAAATAGCCTAACTTGAAAATCTAGATCAAATGGTCAAAATCAAACAAGCATGGGAAAACACATCCATAGCATGGAAATTAACCCTATTCACAATCATAAATCCTCTACTCAAGCACACAAGGCATAGCATACAATAACAGGGTTAAAAACCATAAACACATAATAACCTGAACAAGGGTATTGGGAACTTTTACACATATAACTCAAAGACTAACTACATAAAGGCACAAACCACCCACCTTGACATTGTACGATCGATACAGTTGAATACCAACCTTTTATTTGACCTAGAACACTATAGATCTAAAAAAACGCCAAAAATGTTCAACCGAGAATATCTTATGAAAGAGGAAAAATCAGGGAACGAGGATCTAGAAGAAAGAAGATCTTACCTTGGCGATTCCAATGCAATCGATGATAATAAATTTGGAGAACGGAAGATGAGTTAGGGTATTAGAAAATATTCGCGTCGTACGGTCACTCCTGGATGAGACAGATGAAGAAGAAGAGGGTTCTGTCGATTAGACACAACCCCAGTCCATTTAATGAAAAAAAGAAAGTACACAACGTGTTCTTTAGAAGTACACAATGTGTACTTTCCTTATACAGTCTCTGCTTGAGGAATTCTTCAGGTTACCACACACGGCCATGTACTCGGCCAGTACATGGTCACCTACGGCAACTGGGTACATGGCATGTACTCATGAAATTTCTAGAAACTCCCCTTTTTCTAAAAGACAACCAGAAAAGAGAGAAATACCTAAAAAGAGGATTCAGGTTATTACAAACATTCCCCCTTAAAGAAATTCATCCCTTAATTTCCCTATCAAGGAGGCATAGAAGAAGAAACCTCGAACAGCTCTGGCCATTATGATCGTACATTGGCCTCCCTCTCCTAGGTCTCATCCTATACTCGCCCGTGCTACCATATCACTCGTACCAGAGGAACAAACTAGCCATGGATAACCTTCACACTATGATAAAAAATCCAGATAGGATGCTCCTTGAACGATGCATCCACCTCTAGCTCAACCTCCTCGGGTTGAAAAACATGAGACATTTCTGAGAAGTAACACTGTAGCTGAGAAATGTGGAAGATGTCGTGCATAGCCCGATACCTCTGAGGTAACTATAGCCGATAGGCAACCCACCTGACCCTTTCCAAAACCTCAAACAGCCCGACGTATCTCGAAAAAAAATTTCCCTGTATCATTATCTTCATGTGTCCCAACCTCGATGTGACACATAAAAAAACATGATCTCTATCCTCGAACTCCATAGGTCGTCTCTATCAATCAGCATAAGACTTTTGTCATGACTATTCAGTAGCCATAATATTCTGAATCAACTCCACCTATTCTGTGGTATCTTGAACAAGACAAGGTCCTAGCATAGCTGCCTCTCCTGCCTCCATCCAAGATAAGGGTGATTGGCATGACCTACCATACAATGCCTCATAAGGTGACATCTGAATAATTTCTTGAAATATATTATTTTAGGAAAACTCTACAAGAGGTATGTGTTTCTCTCAGTAACCTCCAAAGTCTAGAATGCATGCTCGAAGCATGTCCTCTAGCACCTGAATCATACACTCAGACTGGCCATCTGTTTGGGGGTGGTAAGCTGTACTCAGAAGTACCTGTGTACCCAAAGCCTTCTGTAAACCCTGCCAGACCCGAAAAGTAAAACGAGCGTCCCTATATGAAACAATGGAGTGTGGAACTCCATGTAAACGTATAATCTTTCAGATGTACAACCTTCCCAACTCTTCAACACTGAAAATATCCTTGATTGGTAAGAAGCGATCAACCTTCATGAGTATGTCAATGACAACCCAAACTGAATCATTCCCTCAAAGCGACCTCAGCAAACCTATCAAGAAGTACATCACGACATCGTTCCACTTCCACTTGGGAATGGGTAACTGCTGCAAAATCCCTATTGGTTACTAATTCTTTGCCTTCACCTGATGATAGGTGGAACACCTCATAACAAAACCAGAAACATCTCCCTTTATACCTGGCCACCAATACTAATGGTGAAGATCTCGATACATCTTGGTGACATCAGGATGAACTGCCCAAACTGAGGAATGAAAGTACCGCATCAGATCCTCCCGTATGTTTGTTGTAACCCATAAGCGCCCATGAAAATACAAGATCTCATACTCTCCTACTGCTCATCCAGGAATAGGGTCCTGTCCTGACACACTCTCCCATAGGACTATACCTTCAGAAACTGATAGTTGCCTCATTCGCACTCAATCGTGTAGAGTAGAGGTAACAACCATAGAAGAAGGAAACGTCTTCCCCTGTCTATCGTTCACCTCCAAATGCATATTAGAGAACATAGCCATAAGTTTCCACTCACTGCTGGCCTTCTGAACTATATATGTCTGAGTTCTTCTGCTCAACACATCAGCCACTGTGTTGCCTTTCCTAGGCATGTAGGCAAGTTCAATGTCAAAGTACTGAAGGTACTCAACCCACCTTTGCTATTTGAGATTCAGACCGTGCTGAGTGAAGATATACTTGAGACTTTTTCGGTCAGTGAAAACCAAAAAATTATCTCCCAGAAGATAATGTCTCTAACAACGTAACTCGTGAATAACTACAGCCAACTTGAGATCATGCGTCGGGTAGTTCCTCTCATGTGGCCTCAACTACCGAGACCCGTATGTAATGACTCATTGTCCCTGCATAAGAACTGCTCCTAGACTGATACCTGATGCATCACAGTACATAGAATATCTCTTTCTCAGCTCTGGAAATACTAGTATCGGTGTTGAAGTCAACCTATCTTTCAGCTCCTAAAAGTTTGACTCGCAAGAATCTGTCCACAAGTACTTCACACCCTTCTTAGTCAGGTCCTTCAGTGGCGTTGCTAAGCATGAGAAGTCCTGTATAAAAAATCTATAATAACTAGCCAGCCCTAGAAAGCTCTGAACCTCAAAGATGTTCTTTGGATGCTCCCAGGAAACTACTTCTCTCAGTTTCTATGGGTCTAATGATACTCGTGTCTCTAAGATAACATGACCCAAGAAGTGAATATGTTCTATCCAAAAGTGGCATTTTTAGAGCTTAGCATATAACTGATGCTCTCTCAGTGTACTCAAAATGATCTCAGGATGGTTAGAATGGTTGTGTCGAGTGTGAGATTACACCAAGATATATTCCATGAAGACCACCACAAAAGAACCCAAACATGGATGGAACACTCGGTTCATCAGTGCCATGAAAATTTTAGGCGTGTTTGTGAGGCCAAACAGCATAACCACATACTCATATAGACCATACCTGCTCAGAAAGGTTGTAAGAGGTATATTAGATGGTCTAACGCGCAACTAATGATAACCAGATCTCAATTCATTATTTGAGAACACCTGGGCTCCTCAAAGATGATCAAAGAGATCATCAATCCTCGGCAAGGGATATCAGTTCTTGACCGTCAACTAGTTCAACTTCCGATAATCCAAACAAATTCGGAGGGTACTGTCTACCTTTTTTGCAAACAGGACAGGTGAACCCCAAGGAGAAGTACTGGGTCAGATGAAACCCTTTTCCTGAAACTCCTCCAAATGCTTCTTGAGTCCCTGTAACTTTGTTGTAGCTATCCTATAAGGAGGAATGAACACTAGTGCCACTTCTGGAATAAGCTCAATAGAAAAGTCTACCTCACACTCTGGAGGCAAACCTGAAAAGTCCTCTAGAAAGACATCTCTGAAACAATCCACCACTAGAGGAAATTCCATCTGTGAGGTCCCCTGGTTTTCCAGATATAGACTATAAATTTGGGTTTTAACTCCTCCTAACCCATGATGCTCGGGTCCCGTTCTTCTTTCTTGGACATACCACTCACCTTTATGAAGAAACATACCACCTTATGGTGACATAAAACTCACCTTGCAGTAATAGAAATTGACAACAGCCTGTAAGGGAACTAACTAGTCCATTATGAGAAAGTCATCATAACCTGTCATCTCTAGGACATAAAGGTCCCATAAGAAGTGACACCCACCAACCTCGAGAGGGAACTCCTTGCACTGATGTACACTGGTCGTCTAGTCCCCAACAGAGTGTCTAGCATCATGATATTAGTAGAAGAAAAGATACAGAGCCCAAGGATCTCTACAAAAGTAATAGATATAAAGCTATGGGAAGCCCCTATATCAAAAAGTGAAGAAGCTAAAACTGAGGCAACTAGGATTGTACCTCCAACTGTAGAGGGTCCTAGATCCTGCCCCTGCTGCGTCTTCTCCACCACAAAATCCTGACCTGTACCATGACCATATGACCCTGCCTAACCACCCTGAGCTAATCCACCCTATTTTCACTAAAATACTGCCGACTGACCACCATGGCTACGCCCTCCACCTCGGCTTGAATGGCCAGAATAACTCCAGTTTTCAGACTATTGAGAAACTGGTGGTGATTCTACTGAATACATAGTCATAGAAGAACTCCTATCACCCGCTGCTGGTGAGAAGAACTAACAGAAGCATTGGAGATGACCCATCTTGACACAAGATCGACACTCCACTTGGTCTCTCGAGCAATGTGTCCTGGAATTCCCAACCTTCCCGCACTGGTATCATACCACCTGGCTACCTAAAGGTGCATCCTAACTACTCAGATCTCCATATGTAGACTCCCTATAGTGCTTCCTACTATCATCCGGAGAAGTACCAAATCTAGATGCTGAATCGCCCTGGCCCATAGCTCCAGAATCCCTCAGGTAGTGCTCTTTGATTAGCGTCTAGTTGACTATAGAAGTGATGGAAGTCAATATGAAGATGTTCACCTGATCTTGAATGTCTTTCTTGAGACCATCCTCAAACTTCCTTGCTAGGAATAACTCATCTCCCCTTAAAAAGGGTGTAAATCACTGTAGCTCTATGAAGTGAGAAGAATACTCCATAAGTGAAAGAGTACCCTGCTTCAGACTCATTAACTCTCAGGCTTGATCGGCCCACAAAGTATCCAGGTAAAATTAGTTATAGAAGGCACACTAGAACTCATCCCAAGCCATAGCCTACTAGTGTACCACCTATGAGATCACATCCTAACATCTCTTCGCAGAGTCCTGAATCATATACGTAGCGAGCTTCACCCTCCTCTCTGGAGTCATCTCCAGATGCTCAAATATCGATAGCATGGATTCTAACCATGAATCCACAGCCTGAGGTCCTCCTTCCCCTATGAAGGTAGGAGGATGCTGCTATTGAAAAACCTGAGTCAACTCTGCCATTAAAGGGGCAGGATGCAGTACTCCTCAGAAGGTTTGCATGAACCTCACAAAGCCCTCTCGAAACTATCACTACTAGAAAAGGGGGCATTGAAGCCCCCCAGACTCGGGCGACCGCCATTGGCGGTCGCTATAGCTAACCAATAGCGACCGCCAATGGCGGTCGCTAAACTACATAAAAAAACGGGGGGCTTCTGCCCCCCCCCCCCCCCGCGCCCCCTCGACCTCGATCTCCCTCGCCTCCCTAACCCCCTCCCTCCCTCGCCGCCCTCCCTCGCCGCCCTCCCCTCCCCCGCCGCCCGGCCTCCCCCACCGCCCGGCCTCCCCCGCCGCCCGCCCTCCCCCGCCGCCCGCCCTCCCCCGCCGCCTGCCCTCCCCCGCCGCCCGCCCTCCCCCGCCACCCGCCCTCCCTCGCCGCCTGCCCTCCGGCCTCCGGCCGCCGCCCTCCCCCCCCCCCCCACCCCGGACGGCACCCGCACCCCGGACAGCCCCCCCCCCCCCCCCCCGCGCACTCCGGACCGCCCCCCGCACCCCGGACGCCTCCCCGCACCCCGGACATCCCCCCCCCCCACGCGCACTCCGGACCGCCCCCCGCACCCCAGATGCCTCCCCGCACCCCGGACAGCCCCCCCCCCCCCCCCCCCCGCGCACTCCGGACCGCCCCCCGCACCCCGGACGCCTCCCCGCACCCCGGACAGCCCCCCCCCCCCTCCCCCCGCACTCGGACACCCCCCCTCCGAACCCGGACAGCCCCCCCCCCCCCCCCCCCCGCACCCCGGACAGGCCCCCCTCACCCCGGAAACCCCACCTCGCACCCCCGACAGCCCCCCTGCACCCTAGACAGCCCCCCCCCCCCCCCCGCACCCCGGACACCCCCGCACCCCGAACACCCCTGCCCGCACCCCTGAAAGGCCCCCAACACCCCGAACACCCCTCCCCGCACCTGGGACATCCCCCCCCCCCCCCCCCCGACCCCGGACACCCCCCCCCCCCTCGCTGCTCGTCCCCCGTGCCCTCACCGCCTCCTCTCCTCCAGCTCCCCGCTGCCGCCGCCGCCCGTCCCCTCCCTTGCTGCACCGCCTTTGGCTCCGGCTCCCCTTCGCTGCCTTCTCTCCCTTGCAGCACCGCCTTTGGCTCCCCTCCCTTTCAGGTTTGTAGCTCAATCAGGTAACATGAGCTTTCAGTTATATTATTATTTTATCAATTGTTCATAAACAAATGGTTAATATTTATTTTGAATATAGTTGATTTGAAAAATGTAAATGTAATAAGTATTGTGTAAATGTTTGTTATACAGATATTATTATGGATAAGAGTTGGACTGATCTTCCAAATCGAACGTCTAGAGAATATTTCAATGGCATTATGCAGTTTATTGACTTCACGAGAGGATTTGAAAGTGACTATATTAGCTTTCCATGTAGAAAATGTGCTAACAGATATCAATTCACACGAGATACTGTGAGGGATCACCTTTTCTTTAATGGATTTCTGAAAAATTATAAGAGTTGGACTCGTCATGGAGAAGAATATGTTCGTTGTCAAAATACATATGCAGCTCATATGGATGTTGATGCAAGGATGACTGATCCAATGCATGAAATGCTTACTGAAATGGTACGTGGGTTTGATCCTGAAGTCATTGACATCCAGAATCTTGAGACCGGTGAGATAAATCTTCGCTCTGGTGCAGATTGTGATTCGAGGAGGTTTTATGAAGTACTTGATGATGCAAAAACAGAATTATATCCTGGATGTACTTCTTACGATAAACTGTCGTTTATCGTGGAGTTGTTGCATTTGAAGACTTTGAATAATTGGTCAGACACATCATTCGACATGATTTTGGTTTTATTGAAAAAAGTTCTTCCTATCGACGCTAAGATTCCTGAGTCGTATTACTATGCTCGTAAGTTGAAAGAGAACTTAGGTTTTACATATGAGACTATAGATTCATGTGCAAACAACTGTATGTTGTTTAGAAATGAAACTGCTCATTTGGATATTTGTACGGTTTGTGGCGCTTCCAGGTGGAAAGAGAACAGGGGAAATAAGACTCATCAAAGTCAGATTGCGATACAGGGGAAACCGATTGCCATAAAGCAAATGCGTTACTTTCCTCTTAAACCGAGGTTGAAAAGATTTTTTATGTCATCTAAAGTTTCTAATTTAATGAGATGGCATGCAGAAAGAGTTCATGAAAGTGACATGTTAACCCACCCGGCAGACTCTCATGCATGGAAGGATTTTGATAAGAGACATCCCGACTTTTCTAAAGATGTTCGTAATGTCCGATTGGGATTGGCAGCAGATGGTTTCAATCCATTCAAGTCTATGGTTGGTGCAACTCATAGCACATGGCCCGTGGTGTTGGTTCCATATAATCTTCCTCCGTGGCTTTGTATGAAGCAACAATTTATATTACTTTCCACTCTTATTGATGGACCTAAAAGTCCGGGGGATAAGATTGATGTTTACCTTCAGCCATTGATTGATGAGTTGAATGAATTTTGGGGCGATGGTGTGACGACTTATGACTGCGAAATGAATGAAATGTTCAAACTACATGCTGCTTTATTGTGGACAATCAATGACTTCCCAGCTTATGCAAATTTATCAGGCTAGAGTACGAAAGGGTAATTTGCTTGCCCTTGTTGCAATAAAAGTAAAAAATCTGTATGGCTTAAACATTCCAAAAAATGGGCATACATGGGTCACAGGCGTTTTCTCCCTCCTCAGCACAGGTTCAGAAAGGACAGGGTGGCATTTGATGGTTCTAGAGAGTTCAGCCCAGCACCAAAGATCATGACAGGAGTCGAAATGTTATCGCAGATTGAGGAAGAAAACATCCGCACGGTATATGAAATTCAGGATTTGGTGGCTCCTCCAGTACGTAATATTCGTGCTTCGGGTAGGCAGCGCAGTCACAATTGGAAAAAGAAAATTATTTTTTATAGTCTTCCGTATTAGAAAACTAACATGTTGAGGCATAATTTGGATGTCATGCACATTGAAAAAAATGTTTGTGATAACATATTGTGGACCATTTTAGGTGTCAGTGGAAAGTCAAAGGACCATGTTAATGCACGCCGTGATTTGGAAGAAATGGGTTTAAGGAAACAGTTGCATTTACAGTTAGCTGAGGGAAACAAGGCATATATGCCTACTGCACAGTATTCGATGACTATAGAGGAGAAAGAGACATTTCTTTCCATTTTGAAGATGGTCAAGGTGTCTGATGGTTACTCTTCTAATATTTCAAAGTGTGTGAATCTGACGAGCAAGACATTGCAAGGGTTGAAAAGTCATGACAATCACATATTACTTCAGCAGTTGATTCCAATCGCAATTTGTGATTGTTTATCCCCCAATGTTGTTCAGACCTTGATTGAGATGAGTAATTTTTTTAGACAGCTTTGTTTAAGAAATCAACGAATGAGTGATTTAAAAAGTTTGCAGGACCGAATTGTACTTACGCTTTGTCACTTTGAGAAACTTTTCCCCCCCTCATTTTTCGATGTTATGGTCCACTTGACAGTGCACCTAACTGATGAAGTAATGGCTGCTGGTCCAGTGCAATTCAGGTGGATGTATCCTATTGAACGGTATTTGAGTACATTGAAAAGATTTGTACGCAACAAAGCTCGTCCAGAAGCATCAATAGCCAATAGTTATTTGATGGATGAGTGTACTACCTTTTGTTCAGAATATCTTACGGATGTTGAAACAAAATTAGATAAGCCCTCTCGGATTCATGATGGTCCAGTTGGAGAAGGAACCACATTTGATATGGACAACATCGAGTGGATACAAGCACATCGATATATCTTGTTCAATACTCCATCAGTTGCACCATTAATGCAGTAAGTATCTTATCAATGTGCTTGTATAACTTTTACATGTTTTGTTTGCATAAGTTGATCTTTTAAACATCGCGTAATAATTTGCAGGAAACACATTAATGAGATAAAAGAAGAGATGCATCGTGCGACTGAGTTGCAAATTCAACAATCTCATTATGCGGCATTTCATGATTGGTTCAAGGATTATGTATGTATAAATTGATTTTCATTATGAGTGAAGTATTAAACCAATTCTTTCTGCATATATCAGTATTGATTTTTATAAATTATGTAGGTTCGTAAGCTGAGGGAGTTAGGGGACCCCACGCTACCTGAAGTATTTATCCAACTGGATGAGGGTCCATCTATAACGGCTCGTCATTATAAAGCTATTGATGCTAATGGTTTTCGATTTTGCATTAAAGATGTTGACGACAAACGAGCAACACAAAACAGTGGCATCGGTTGTCCCTTTGTCGATTCTGGTTATTACTATGGTCAATTGATAGACATCATTGAAGTTGTATACACACACAGTTTGAAGTACATATTGTTAAAGTGTAATTGGGTTGATCCAGTGCGTGGATGTAAAGTCGATCAATATCAGTTTTCATTGGTGAATTTTAACTATATGTTATACAGAAATAATGAACGAGTTGAGAATGAACCTTTCATTTTGACATCACAAGCGGAACAAGTATTCTTCGTTACTTTGCCTTCGGATCCAAGTTGGCAAGTTGTTGTCAAAATGTCTCGGTGAGGAGTGTTTTTATTTGAAAAAGATGAACCCGAGACTGTTCCGTTTGTTTACCAACAACTTGATCAACATACCGTAGTTCAACGTGAAGAAGATATTTATTAGGTCAGAGCGGCTGTTGAAGGAGAAACGGTTGATTTGCATGCTTAATGAAAGGTATAATTGTTTTCCCGCTATTCAGTAGAATGTCCTAGGATATAAACGTGCGGTGTGCGCGGCACGTCCAATTGTGTCCTTTTCAGCAGCGCGGCGCGCGCTGAAATGGCGCGTTGGGGGATCAAAACCACCCGAATGACCTCCGAATGCCACGAAACCGTACGACAACATCCGAGGCGTGAATTGTGAAATGGTCGGCCAGACGGCACCTCATTCAGAGGTTCCGTTTGACCGCGGTGGCCGGAAACGCGTTTCCGGCGCCATAAAACACCAAAACGGCGTGCGGCGGTCCCATTCGGAGCAAACGTGCTCCGAAAGACTTGAAACCACATGGGAACGATAGAAATATTATTCCTGAGATGCAAGAGGAGGCATCACGTCCAGCGGACGTGCGGTGCACGCGGCACGTCCGATTGTGTCCTTTTCAGCAGCGCGGCGCGCGCTGAAATGGCGCGTTGGGGGGTCAAAACCACCCGAACGACCTCCGAATGCCACGAAACCGTACGAAAATATCCGGGGCGTGAATTTTGAAATGGTCAGCTAGACGGCACCTTATTCGGAGGTGCCGTGTGACCGCGGCGGCCGGAAACGCGTTTCCAGCGCCATAAAACACCAAAACGCCGTGCGGCGGTCCCATTCGGAGCAAACGTGCTCCGAACGACCTTAAACCACACAGGAATGATAGAAATATTATTCTTGAGATGTAGGAGGAGGCCGCACGTCCATCGGACGTGCGGTGCGCGCGGCACGTCCGATTGTGTCCTTTTCCGCAGCGCGGCGCGCGCTGAAATGGCGCGTTGGGGGGTCAAAACCACCCGAACGACCTCCGAATGCCACGAAACCGTACGACAACATCCGGGGCGTGAATTGTGAAAATGGTCGGCCAGACGGCACTTCATTCGGAGGTGCCGTGTGACCGCGGCGGCCGGAAACGCGTTTCCGGCGCCATAAAACACCAAAACGGCGTGCGGCGGTCCCATTCGGAGCAAACGTACTCCGAAAGACCTGAAACTGCACGAGAACGATAGAAATATTATTCCTGAGATGCAGGAGGAGGTAGCACGTCCAGCAGACGTGCGGTGCGCACGGCACGTCCGATTGTGTCCTTTTCAGCAGCGCGGCGCACGCTGAAATGGCTCGTTGGGGGGTCAAAACCACCTGAACGACCTTCGAATGCCACTAAACCGTACGACAACATCCGGGGCATGAATTGTGAAATGGTCAGCTAGACGGAACCTCATTCGGAGGTGCCGTGTGAATGCGGCGGCTGGAAACGCGTTTCTGGCGCCATTAAACACCAAAACAGCGTGCGGCGGTCCAATTCGGAGCAAACATGCTCCGAACGACCTGAAACCGTACGGGAACGATAGAAATATTATTCCTGAGATGCAGGAGGAGGCCGCACGTCCATCGGACGTGCGGTGCGCGCGGCACGTCCAATTGTGTCCTTTTCAGCAGCGCGGCGCGCGCTGAAATGGCGCGTTGGGGGGTCAAAACCACCCGAACGACCTCTGAATGCCACGAAACCGTACGACAACATCCGGGACGTGAATTTTGAAATGGTCGGCCAGACGGCACCTCATTCAGAGGTGTCTTTTGACCGCGGCGGACGGAAACGCGTTTCCGGCGCCATAAAACACCAAAACGGCGTGTGGCGGTCCCATTCGGAGCAAACGTGCTCCGAAAGACCTGAAACCGCACGGGAACGATAGAAATATTATTCCTGAGATGCAGGAGGAGGCAGCACATCCATCGAACGTGCGGTGCGTGCGGCACGTCCGATTGTGTCCTTTTCAGCAGCGCGGCGCGCGCTGAAATGGCGCGTTGGGGGGTCAAAACCACCCGAACGACCTCCGAATGCCACAAAACCGTACGACAATATCCGGGGCGTGAATTGTGAAATGGTCGGCCAGACGGCACCTCATTCGGAGGTGTCGTGTGACCGCGGCGGCCGGAAACGCGTTTCCGGCGCCATAAAACACCAAAACGGCGTGCGGCGGTCCCATTCGGAGCAAACGTGCTCCGAACGACCTGAAACCACATGGGAACGATAGAAATATTATTCCTGAGATGCAGGAGGAGGCCTCATGTCCATCGGACGTGTGGTGCGCGCGGCACGTCCGATTGTGTCCTTTTCAGCAGCGCGGCGCGCGCTGAAATGGCGCGTTGGGGGGTCAAAACCACCCGAACGACCTCCGAATGCCACGAAACCGTACGACAACATCCGGGGCGTGAATTTTGAAATGGTCGGCTAGACGGCACCTCATTCGGAGGTGCCGTGTGACCGCGGCGGCCGGAAACGCGTTTCCGGCGCCATAAAACACCAAAACGGCGTGCGGCGGTCCCATTCGGAGCAAACGTGCTCCGAAAGACCTGAAACAGCACGGGAACGATAGAAATATTATTCCTGAGATGCAGGAGGAGGCAGCACGTCCAGCAGACGTGCGGTGCGCGTGGCACGTCCGATTGTGTCCTTTTTAGCAGCGCGGCGCGCGCTGAAATGACGCGTTGGGGGGTCAAAACCACCCGAACGACCTCCGAATGCCACGAAACTATACGACAACATCCGGGGTGTGAATTTTGAAATGGTCGGCCAGACGGAACCTCATTCAGAGGTTCCGTTTGACCGCGGCGGCCGGAAACGCGTTTTCGGCGCCATAAAACACCAAAACGGCGTGCGGTGGTCCCATTCGAAGCAAACATGCTCCGAAAGACCTGAAACCGCACGAGAACGATAGAAAATATTATTCCTGAGATGCAGGAGGAGGCATCACGTCTAGCGGGCGTGCGGTGCGCGCGGCACGTCCGATTGTGTCCTTTTCAGCAGCGCGGCGCGCGCTGAAATGGCGCGTTGGGGGGTCAAAACCACCCGAACGACCTCCGAATGCCACGAAACCATACGACAATATCCAGGGCGTGAATTGTGAAATGGTCGGCTAGACAGCACCTCATTCGGAGGTGCCGTGTGACCGCGGCGGCCGGAAACGCGTTTCCGGCGCCATAAAACACCAAAACGGCGTGCGGCGGTCCAATTCGGAGCAAACGTGCTCCGAACGACCTGAAGCCGCACGGGAATGGTAGAAATATTATTCCTGAGATGTAGGAGGAGTCTGAACGCCCATCGGACGTGCGGTGCGCGCGGCACGTCCGATTGTGTCCTTTTCAGCAGCGCGGCGCGCGCTGAAATGACGCGTTGGGGGGTCAAAACCACCCGAACGACCTCCGAATGCCACGAAACCGTACGAAAACATCCGGGCGTGAATTGTGAAATGGTCGGCTAGACGGCACCTCATTAGGAGGTGTCGTGTGACCGCGGCGGCCGGAAACACGTTTTTGGCGCCATAAAACACCAAAACGGCGTGCGGCGGTCCCATTCGGAGCAAACGTGCTCCGAAAGACCTGAAACCGCACGGTAACGATAGAAATATTATTCCTGAGATGCAGGAGGAGGCAGCACGTCCAGCGGACGTGCGGTGGGCGCGGCACGTCCGATTGTGTCCTTTTCAGCAGCGCGACGCGCGCTGAAATGGCGCGTTGGGGGGTCAAAACCACCCGAACGACCTCTGAATGCCACGAAACCGTACGACAACATCCGGGGCGTGAATTGTGAAATGGTCGGCCAGACGGAACCTCATTCGGAGGTGCCGTGTGACCGCGGCGGCCGGAAACGCGTTTCCGGCGCCATTAAACACCAAAACGGCGTGCGGCAGTCCAATTCGGAGCAAACGTGCTCCAAACGACCTGAAACCGCACGGGAACGATAGAAATATTATTCCTGAGATGCAGGAGGAGGCCGCAGGTCCATCAGACGTGCGGTGCGTGTGGCACGTCCAATTGTGTCCTTTTCAGCAGCGCGGCGCGCGCTGAAATGGCGCGTTGGGGGGTCAAAACCACTCGAACGACCTCCGAATGCCACGAAACCGTACGAAAACATCCGAGGCGTGAATTGTGAAATGGTCGGACAGACGGCACCTCATTCGGAGGTGCCGTTTGACCGCGGCGGCCGGAAACGCGTTTCCGGCGCCGTAAAACACCAAAACGGAGTGCGGCGGTTCCATTCGGAGCAAACGTGCTCCGAAAGACCTGAAACCGCACGGGAACGATAGAAATATTATTCCTGAGATGCAGGAGGAGGCAGCACGTCCGATTGTGTCCTTTTCAGCAGCGCGTCGCGCGCTGAAATGGCGCTTTGGGGGGTTAAAACCACTCGAACGACCTCCGAATGCCAGGAAACCGTAGGACAATATCCGGGGCGTGAATTGTTAAATGGTCGGCTAGACGGAACCTCATTCGGAGGTGCCGTGTGACCGCGGTGGCCGGAAACGCGTTTCCGGCGCCATGAAACACCAAAACGGCGTGCGGCGGTCCAATTCGGAGCAAACGTGCTCCGAACGACCTGAAACCGCACGGAAACGATAGAAATACTATTCCTGAGATGCAGGAGGAGGCCGTACGTCAATCGGACGTGCGGTGCACGCGGTACGTCCGATTGTGTTCTTTTCAGCAGCGCGGCGCGCACTGAAATGGTGCGTTGGGGGGTCAAAACCACCCGAACGACCTCCGAATGCCACGAAACCGTACGAAAACATCCGGGGCGTGAATTGTGAAATGGTCGGCCAGACGACACCTCATTCGGAGGTGCCGTGTGACCGCGGCGGCCAGAAACGCGTTTCCGGCGCCATAAAACACCAAAACGGCGTGCGGTGGTCCCATTCGGAGCGAACATGCTCCGAAAGACCTGAAACCGCACGGGAATTATAGAAATATTATTCCTGAGATGCAGGAGGAGGCAGCACGTCCAGCGGACGTGCGGTGCGCGTGGCACGTCTGATTGTGTCCTTTTTAGCAGAGCGGCGCGCGCTGAAATGGCGCGTTGGGGGGTCAAAACCACCCGAACGACCTCCGAATGCCAAGAAACCGTACGACAACATCCGGGGCATGAATTTTGAAATGGTCGGCCAGAAGGCACCTCATTCGGAGGTGCCGTTTGACCTCGGCGGCCGGAAACGCGTTTCCGGCGCCCTAAAACACCAAAACGGCGTGCGGTGGTCCAATTCGGAGCAAACGTGCTCCGAACGACCTGAAACCGCACGGGAACGATAGAAATATTATTCCTGAGATGCAGGAGGAGGCCGCATGTCCATCGGACGTGCGGTGCGCGCGGCACGTCTGATTGTGTCCTTTTCAGCAGCGCGGCGCGCGCTGAAATGGCGCGTTGGGGGGTCAAAACCACCCGAACGACCTCCGAATGCCACGAAACCGTACGACAACATCCGGGGCGTGAATTGTGAAATGTTCGGCCAGACGGCACCTCATTCGGAGGTTCTGTTTGACCACGGTGGCCGGAAACGCGTTTCCAGCGCCATAAAACACCAAAACGGCGTGCGGCCGTCCCATTCGGAGCAAACGTGCTCCGAAAGACCTGAAATGAGATTATTTCTTGAATCGAAGTTTTTAAATTATTATAGCACAATGATTTGATATTATATATATATTATATATATATTAAAACATTTAAAATATATTATATATATATGTATATATATATTTAAAATATTGTATTTAATAGTATATATATGAATATATATATATATATATTTATTTATTTATATATTCAATTCAATAAAAAAAATTTAAAAAAAAAAATTTTAGACTAGCGACCGCCATAGGCGGTCGCTATAGGCTGCCCGGCAGAGGGGCTGCAGCGACCGCTTGGCGGTCGCTGAAGGCCGATCTGCCGGCCTTCTATAGCGACCGCCATTGGCGGTCGCTGAAAGCCTCTAGTGACGAGGCAACAGTGACCGCCAATGGCGGTCGTTGAGCGGCCGCTACAGGCCTTTAGTGACCGCCAATGGTGGTCGCTGAGCGGCCGCTAAAGGCCGGATTTTCAGTAGTGTATGCATTAGCACCTGTATCCAGAATATTATATGGTGCCAAGACTGGAACTATGGGAGGATCTGATGGTAGTCCCTGATCAGCCATGTCCGGTGTCCTATCACTGCCCTGTAACTGGCGTAAAATCGGATGACGTCACAGTGGCATGACTCTGCAAGGTCAAGCGCACACCTTAGATCAAGATTATCGAGGACCGAAAATTAGAAGTGTATGAAGGGAAAAAGAGAAAGGAATCATTCAAGTTATTCAAAACATGTATACATGGTGTGTATATTCCCTACACAGTATGTTCCCTTAAGCCTTCACATGGGCATGTACTCCTACCAAAACTGGTCGTGTAACACCCCATACACACAACATGTACTTGAATCATGTTCCCCTACCCAAGTTCTTTAACACGACTAACCCACAAGGTTCCCCTAGGACAATACTACGTGGCGTGTTTGTTCCATACACGACATGTACTAGACAAACTTCACCAACTCGTGTTGTTAGTTACGCGGCCAGTTACATGGCTGACTCTACAAGGCTTGTTTATTCCAAACACGACATGTACTAACTGCCCATAATCCACCAGTTTCGTTGGTCACATAGCTGGACACATGGTCTATACACATGGTGTGTACGTCTGGTACATGGCATGTTCTACCAAGGATTTCCCAACCCCGTGTCTCTTCCCCCACAGCCAGTGACACAGTTAGAGGCTACACGACGTATACATGTAGTACATGGTGTGTACTTAGAAAAAACATTTCCTTTCCGAACAGAAGGATACATAGAATGTATTTATCATTACATGTCATGCATTATAGGTTTTTATGGATAGTAAGCCTCAGAAACTACTCTGGAACCCATAAAAACACTAAAAAGAACATTAAAGTGCCAACTTATGATCCATGAGGCCCATACTCTCTACGAATCAAATATTGGAATCTTATACATGTCATATACAAACATAACAGAGAAATGATCCACCAAATTCCAGTCCATGAGGTCCCATATCACATCAAAAACCAAAGTTTGGCATTCATTCCAAATAAACATTACATATTAGCAATACCATATCAAATAGTAGGTATTTTATCAAGGAATCTATCACAATATCATGTATATCTAGCACAACATCTATCACAACAACATGCAATCAATAATACACCCTAAATGGAATGGAAATAATGCATGACATGTGATTTCTAAAAAGTGCTTATATGATACATGAGATGGTATACCCTCATCTCATTGGGTTTCAATATAATAGAACCTCAATGATATCAATTATAATAGTACAAATAATGTGAACCACCCAATAGTGAAATCAAATCAACTGTAAAATTGAAAAACTAGACAAATTGTAATAACGAGGTAAATTGAAATTTTCCTGTACATGAGTTAGCTACTTCCTGACACACCTTATTCCCAAGTACCTATTTTCTTATTATCCCTGTAAATAGGATCCAAAAAAAGTAAAGGAGAAAATAATTCCTCAGATACCACTTTGTAACATCCCGGTTCTGGAATCCGCCCAGAGGTGCCCCATACCCGATTGGTCACATGGCCTCAAGCGAATTTCCCCGAACTCCAGAGGCTTCAGACTAGCATCAAGGGCCTTGGGTGTGATAGTGGGGAAACTATGCCCTCATTGGAAGAGTAACATGGTGAAAATAAATAAATAACAATAGCGGAAGCAATAATGATACCATAAAACAGTAGACAGTAGAAGATTGAAGAAATAAATAAATGGAACCCATATATAAATAATGCATGATAAATATTTCTCGGAAAGCATCCAAACAAGTCATAATGATGGAATACAGTACTAAAACAAATTACAAAGAAGAAAAATAAACTCCAACAGCATCGCAAGCCTCATCTTGGTCCCATGCTCCCAAGATCCATAGTAATCAAGTACCTGAAGTAAAATGGTGTTTTCCCTTATCTATACCTGTAGCAATATAATCTATTTGGTCCCAAAGCATGACCCAAATAGGGTGTGAGACAAATCCCAATAGGCAACCACCCAAAGATCTATGCCTAACAGTCAGTGAATATATATGTAAGGCAATAAGAAAATGAAGCAATAAGCAAGGAAGTACTCAAAGTAACCAGTCCTACAGTTTCATTTACAAATATTTTCTTTTAACAATTTAACCAACAAAGAAAAAAAATACAAGTAACCCTCTGGAAAAGTTCTCACAACCTATTCCATATGGATCAACTACAAGAGAAGAAATAACAAAGAATCTCTAAGGAAGCACTCACCATTAATTCCCTCTATAGTCATGTGTAATAAAATACTCTATGAGTAATCACTCACCGTCAATTACCCATATATCCTTTTAACGGTAAACTATAGACATTATGAGGAATCACTCAATGTCAATTCCTCCTATGGTATTATAACGTATCTATAGACTCTCTGAGGGAGCACTAAACGTAAATCCCCCCATATGGTCTCGAAACGTGATAAATATAATAGACACTCTGGGAAAGACCTCAATGTCAATTTCCCCTATGGTATCACTACACTAGGTTCCCATAACCCTGTGTAAAGAAATCGTGCACAAAAAAAATCAACATCCAAAGTAAACCTCAATGTACTACTTGGATAAATTAGCTACACGACATGGCACAACATATCATATAAATAATCACTCCAACCAAACAGCACTAGGAATGGAAAACAAATAGCCTAACTGGCAAAGCTAGACCAAACGGTCAAAATCAAACATGCATGGACAAACACATCCCTAGCATGGAAATTAACCCTATTCACAATCATAAATACTCTACTCAAGCACACAAGTCATAGCAGGAAATAACAGGGTTAAAAACCATAAACATGCAATCCCCCCGAACAAGGGTATTGGGCACTTTTTCACATATAACTAAAAGACTAACTACAGAAAGGTACAAACCAACTACCTCAGCATCATACAATCGATACAGTTGAATCCCATCCTTTGATTCAAACTATAACATTGTATATCTACAAAAACGCCAAAAATGTTCAACCGATAATATCTCATGAAAGAGAAGAAATCAGGGAATAAGGATCTAGAAGAAGTAAGAGCTTACCGTGGTGATTCCAATGCAATCGACGATGATTGATTTGGAGAACGGATGGGGAGTCAGGGTATCAGAGAATATTTGTGTCGTATGGTCACTTCTAGATGAGATAGATGAAGAATAAGAGGGTTCTATTGATTAGACGCGACCCCAGTCCGTTTAATGAAAAAAAATAAAGTGAATGACGTGTTCTTTAAAAGTACACGACGTGTACATGCCTTATTCGGACTCCTCTTTAGGCGGTCTCTAGGTCACCACACACAACTATGTAATCGTCCATTACCTAGATAGTACACGGTCACCCATGGAAACTGAGTACACAATGTGTACTTATAAGTACATGGCATGTACTCCTAAAATTTACTGAAACTCCCCTTTTTCTCAAAGGCAACCATAAAAGAGTGACATACCTAAAAAGAGGATCTGAGTCCTTACAACTAACCTAGATAGATGTATTCACAGAGGCATACTAAAATTAATAAAGATGTACCATGGTCAGATGATCATATATAAATGGGGAGATGACTCAAGAAGTAAAATCAAAAGACTCAATCCCATATAATGAATGTACCAAAGTTTCATGAAACCATTGTTTCAGTATGTCAAGTTTACAAGCAGGTAGTCATATTTCTAGTGTATGGATGCATTAGATACAGCACCAAAACTGGGTTCTCGGGCATGAACACTGTACTCAAGAAACTATGAAACTATTTCCATAAATTCCCAACCAAACTTAATTAGGGTACAAATATAAAAACAATTTCCTAAGGAAGAACCACCTCTGATACCAATCTGTAACAACCCGACCCACTAGGGCCCACATGAATGGTGGAATATTGGGTTGCCACAACCCCAAGCATACCTACATAGTCTAAGGTCTAGCAACAAGCACTGAGAATACATAACTAAAATGGGAATCCTTTTCCTAAAGTATCTATACACACACACCAACATCATCTCAATGCATAAGTGTAGAGGAATATTAAAAAACAGTAACAAATATAGTATAAATCATGCATTCAATAAACCTACAGGTAATAAAAAATAGTATAACACCATAAAATAAAAAGTAAAAGGAAAAAACAAACACCCAACTAGAAATTATTTCCAAACCTAACAAAAACTAGAAGGAAATAAAGCTAAGAGAGCGCAACTCCTGATCTCCAAACTCCAACCATCGTACATGGTCAAATTCACCCAAGTATCCCTATACTCCTCTAAAATTATAGTTAATCTGGAATTCATCTACATAAGACACGACACATGTGGGAAAATCCCTTGTAGGGGTGAGTATATACATACCCAGTAAGAATCCCCAAAAACTAAAGAGGGAGAAATAGAATACATGATATAAGTAGTCAAATCAACCCAAATCAATAGTGAAACAAAACCAAACAACAAGATATATATATATATATATACACTCATATAAGTAACCCAAAAAAGAGTGAAAGTGGATCTCTATCTCATAGTTGATCCCCAAATGATGTGTCTAACTACAGCTCCAAAGGTCCATAATCGATGCCCAACATCTCGTGTGTTTGAAGAAGTAACTATGTGGAGGATCTACACCTCACCATTGTGTCACATAGTTGATGGGTCATAATATCTAAGTAGAAAAACCATGACCTAGTGAATCATTGGGATACCACCTAGTACATAGAGGAATCACACCCTATTCTGTTAGGGGTATCACTAAATAGGAAGAGGAACCACGCCCTGGTCTCTCAGGGGGGTTCCACTCATTAGGTAGGAGATTAACCCCCTAGTGTGTCAGGTGGGTTTCAATAAGAAGGTAGAGTACCCATTCCCTAGTCTATTAGGGGGTTCTACTAAGAAGTTAGAGGACCCACACCCTAGTCCCTTTAGAGGGTGCCACTCAGAAGGTAGAGGACCCATGAACAAGTCTATCAGGGGGTGCCACTCAGAAGGTTTAGGACTCATTCCCTTGTCCATAAGGTGGGTTCCACTCAAAAGTTATAGTATCCTTACCATATTACTTCATGGGGTTCCACTCAGACCAGTGCGAGAAGTATGGGGGACCCACACCCTTATATGATAGGGGGTGGCCAACCCCGAACTCTCTTCGATGATCATGCCCGATCACTTTAAACATTAAGAATTTTATAAGAAATATTAATTCTCATAAAATATCAAATCATATCTAAAAATACACTAAAAATGATACCATCGTGTTATACGTAGAAAAACATCCAAGATAGGCTACTTTCAGGTCAAAATATGAGTCTTAGTGAAGAAGATACGAGAGACATACTTTTCTCAAAAGGGAGTACATGATGTGTAAGGGGTAAACATAGAGTGTGAGACCACATAATCATCTATTTGTGTCTCCTATAAACATGAATATATGGACATGTATCTATACACGGTGTGTACGAGGACCACAAGATGTGTCTCAGCCACTCGAGCTCTGCCTGTGTCCTCCTAGTTGTGCCCATGTCCTTTGGGTTCTGCCTGTGTACATAGCCATGTACATGGTCATGTCCCATCCCAGGTACCTAGACATGTTCAAGACCTTGTAGTTGAGATGTGTCTGTGTACTTGTTATTGTACCTGGCCATGCTTGGGTATTGACACATGCCCACGTACATGGTTGTATTCGTTTTTTATGTCCATGTCTGTGTCTATGTACTCATAGAGTACACTTCAGGATGCTATCATCAAGTCACAAGTAATGTGGGGGTCACACATGGTGTGGGATATTTATCTTCAATCAAACCCTAGTCATTATATCCAAGGGACTACATGATGTGTGTCCATTCTAGTACACACCATGTAGTTGAGATTTTCACAAAATGTTATATTTGTCTCATGGATTCAAGTTTTTTCACTCCTTCCATTGAATCCACCATTTTACCACCCAAAATCAATGGAAAACACCTATGTTGGGCGATTTCAACACTCTGATGACTGAAAATTGGAAACCAGGTAATCGCCTGAAGATCTATCTTGAACTCCTCTATGCCTCATATCTCATATCTCCACATAAGATCTTATATTCATGGAGTATCACACATATTCCATCCCAATACATTCTAAAATCACTGATCTAGTCATTTTGAACACATCAATCATAAATTTGGGGGTTCGATCACTCTTGGAACCACTAGATAATGTCGAATTGTGGTCCCTTATACCAACAATGAAGAACACAAAGAAAAAGTGGGGGAATGGCACAAAAACAAAGGTGCATCAATTGTTGGACAAGTGTTCTTGGACAATGATCATCAATCATGGATATTTGGGGTGAGAAACATGACATAATCAAGAATAAATCAAATAAACAATTTAATTCGATACACAATCTCATGCGACGAATTAAATTAATTGTGGATCAAAAAATAAAAGATAAGAACATTCTCAATCTTTTAATATATGGGAGGAAACCACAATTTACGATCCCTACCTCAAGATTGGATTTATAATTGGTGAAGAATACATTCTCTAATAATGAGGATGATCTATTGTGTCCACTGTCTATCAATCCACCTCAATCTGATCATCGATCATCATCCAATTTCGATCCACCAATAAAAACTAATGAAAACACATCTCAATGATCTCAGGGTTATGAACCTAACCCTAGAGTTTTTTCATAAATATAAATTTATAAAGTGAAGGAAGTTTTATACATTAAATGAATTAAATTAATTAATTAATCAATTCACTTAACGTACCTATCAACGGATACCTCATCCAAACGTCCAACACTGACCACCTTTAGGTTTCTATTAGGGTAAACCCCATTCTCTGGATTCAACCGTGATATCCAATTTCCAATTTGAGAATCCTTTCAGGAGATATTACATTATTTTTGAAAAACATTTCATGTGTGAAATGAAATATATTTAATATTTTTATATAATTAATTTTGGGCTCATCATGCCTTAGAATCTCACGTCATATCAGTTCCTGGATCAAAAAAAAATTATTAATATATTTCAAAGTATTACAAGGAAAAAATAGGGTCTCTACATAACCACTAGATGGTACTGATTTTTTTTGTGGTGTTAGCTAGAATGGTTGTACTCATAGAAACCCCACCAACTAGTGAGTGTGTCTCCACCAGTTGGATAACGAGATTCCTGTTGGAAGTCCATTCTTCTAGGGAACTATTGGATGGCCAATGGGTCTCATTTATTGGTTTATGGGAATCCTATAGGTTTACTGGGATACTTCCCTATCCACTAGCTAGCCAGTGGCACTGCATTAACTCCTATGTTGCATGTTAGGTATATCCTTTTCCGAAACCACCCCTCTGAGTCCCCAAGCACCTCTAAAATTCTATTTTAAACTAGGAACATGGATTGTTTACAAAAATTAAAGAGGATTAAATGGAAAATTAAAATAGGAAAGTACATAGATAAAATACACGGTCTTACATATTCTCTCAAGAGAATTATCTCAAGAATAACTTCCAATCATACTCCCCCATCTGAGGACCCATATAATAATAAAAATTATTATTCAAGCTTAAGATAATTCTTGTTACAGTAAATTGTAAATGATGTAAGGTGTTCAGTACTTACACACTAACATATGGAGTTCCAATGGTGACGTTCCAAGATTCTTGGAGAAAATGTGGATTCCTCTAAAAGAATTTTATTTTTGGATTCTTCCACTACAACAACAACTCAATTATTCAAGAGGGGATACTGAAATGATCATCAAAAAAGAAAGAATTATCAAGACAAGGTAATTCTTTATTTAATGTAATTATAAATTATATGTGAAAAATATCCCCTTTATGAAGAATCTGGGGTTTTTTCATTGATTTTTGAAAATTTTATCCAAAAAACTAGTGAAAAAAATTGTTAGGAACAGGATCTACTATATCTGCTACACCCCAGAACCTTTAGTTTGGTGGGTGAATGTGGATATATTAGAAACAATTAGTGGTTGGATTAGGAGTGGCCTGAGGTATAATGTGGTTTCTTATTTATCATTTTGTTGTGTGATATGTGGAAATTTTAGATTGTATTTGTGCAATATCCCTTGAGTGATAGGAAATGACCAGATGACTTTTTGTGTGGTATCCCCTTAGTGATAGGGGATGAACAGGGAAATATATGTTCAATATACCCTAAGTGATAGGGGATAACTGACGTACTCTATTATGAGACATCCCCATAGTAATAGGGGTTGGTTTGAGAACTAGTATGGATCAGTATGACACTTCCTCTAGCGTGGATCCAAAGTAGGTATAGTCAGGGTTTGTGGTGGGCTAGTTAGTACATGATCACCAAACAAGGGTAATATGTTGTTATATTTATTTATTTTTTTCAGTTCATATACCTCAATATATTTACTACACTTATTATAAGGACACAATAGTGGTATCCTACTAGGTTTTATTACTCATACCTAGGATGATTACACTGGTGAAGATGTATACTTTGTTATCAGGGATCAAGACAAGGTTAATGACCCTCTAACAGGCTACTAAGCATATAGAGATAAATGAGGATTCATGGTAATGTCAGGACATACTCCAGTATCTTCTTATTTTTACATAGATATTATTTTGTTCTTTTTATTTATTGTACTTATATCAATCTTTCATATGTGGGGATCCTTTTTGACTATGATGTATGATTGATTGTGTATCATTTTGAAATTTCATATGATTATTGTATATGTTAGCTTTCAATGTGTTTATTTTCTGATTTTTTATTATTTCTTATTTATTAAATTGTGTTCGTAATGTATGTTTAGCTAATATTGAGGTCATAGTCTCCCCATTGTATGATCTAGGCCCTCATAAGTGGTTAGAATCCTCTTGAGTACAGGGAGGCATATATGCAATCATGTGTCTCTCTGACTTGGGCCTAGTGATCTAGGTCAGGGAATCACAATGACAAAAAAACCGTCCATATAAACACCTATAAAAAAATTTAATTATTTATAAGAATATTCCTTCTCATGGAAATGCAATTCAAATTCAAGTATAATATTTTATATCACCCATATAGAACTTTAAATAAAACAGTTTATCTCAAATTGTCGGTGTATACTCATACATTAGGTGAAAAAGGCATATAACCAATCAATGAATCCTAATAAATAATAAAAATGTATTAAAAAATTATTCAAATATATAGATAATTCATTTCAAGATTTGTGTGTTGACATATACACCAGGTAATGAAATAGAAGTGTCATAATCTAAAACGGGGTGTGTTGGGATAAACTTGTACTCTTATACCCTTCCCCTATAAAATCCTCTGGGCTCCTTTACCCTTTTTCTATAAAACCCCTCTCCAAAAATCGATGGTTTCATCACTCTGTGGAAAAACCCTCAATTAAAAATCCCAAAACATAGAAAAATTATATATAGGGGAAAGAAGAGGAAAGGTGAGAATAAGAGAAAGAGGAATATAAAGAATAGGGGGGATTCATGCTTACATACCTCAAACCTATAGTTTCCATGATAGATGATGTAAGGAAAATAGGAAGAGAAGGAATAATACGAGAGAGAGATCTCCCCCCTAGGCCATCCATAACATATAAACACTAAGGATAAATCAATTTCCCTATGATATCCCCTAATCTCTTTAAAAATCATATTACCAATAATAATAATAAAGACAATAATAAAACCCTTGAAAAATTCAATAATTTGATCCATAATATTGACCAAACATATATCTAACAATCATATAGAATAAAATAATAATAACCATAAAAATGAAATGATAATAATCTCAACCTATTTGGGGGTCATCATATTTCACTCCCCCCTCCCATAAGATCTCAGGCCCAGAAGGTGTCATAAGACCCCTATGTTATGACCTAAGTTAGTACAGGCTTACTGAAAATAGTACACTCCAATAAGCATGATCGAAGGATCAATTAGAATCTATCATTCCCTTACTGCATAGAAATTATGCAGCCCTCAAGTTTCAAACCCAGAACCATAAATTTATAGTTTCCACAACATACCATTGACCTGATACCTCATTGACATTAAGATAACGATGATGATGTTAATGCTGATTCATTTAAATGACAATAAAACATTTTTATTTTAGTTGAAATTATTGTTACTATGTTAAAATAATTTAAAACCATTTTAAAAGACTTATCCCATTTTTGAATACTTATAAAATTTCAACAACAACAAAAACAATAATACTAAGCCTAGTTAGTTTAGAGTCAAAAATAAAATCTTGGGAAGTTTTTTTTTTAGAATGCATGATCTAGGAGACCATGTGTCAGATCTTGAATTTGCCACTAGATTATAAGAAATAACAAAGACAAATGACTTGCATAGTTACCTAACTATATATGATGGTTGTGAATCCAATAACACTTTTAAAATTTGTACACTTTTTTGTCAAAATACCAATAAAATAATTTATTTTATGAATTTATAAAAAGTTGGTGATCCGTCTTATGTATCTTACTCATTATATTCGACTGAAAATAAAATTTTCTACTAATCTATTGGAAAGATTTAGTTGAACTCATATATGAAAATATTATAATGTAATTAAACATATTTTTCATTATCTTAATAGAACTATTGAATCGAGTTTATTGTATTTGGGAAAATCAAATAAAAATATAATAGATTTTGTAAATACAAATCATTTATCACAACTGCATAAGGTGATATCACAAATAGAAAATATATTCATGGTCGATGGTATTGCAATCCCTTTGAAATCACAAAACTAGATGTTTATCACAACAAAATTTAATCATGCAGAGAGGGATTGAAATGTATGTGTATGGTTACCATCTACAACCCAACACATTCAAACAGCAGGTGTACTGACTATAGGTTGACCGTGTAATTTGAAGATAATGTTTCACGTCTTACTCGAGTAAAGTAAGGTAACAAGTGATTGGATGAAACACATCCCACAAATTTATGATATAAAGATGCATAGATTACAAAATTTATTTTTCTATTGTAATGTAATTCTCATTGGGGGTCTAAATGTGGGTGTAATATTTTATTTATTCTGTTTTTTATCTCATTGAGTTTTTTCAAAAAAAAGGTTTTTAAGAAGGAAATATATAAACATGTATGATTTGATGCACCATAATAAATTGTAAACATCAAATGGGGAGTGTTGATGTGAGTTTATGTTAACGCCACCCACAAGTTATTCCATGCAAGTTTTATTAAAAAATAATTAAATAAAAAAAGTGCATGTTTAGTGATTTTTCATCTCATAAGATATTATATTTTTAAAAAGTAAAACAACAACAACAATAGTTGTGTACTTTTATTGAAAACAAAGAAAAACATTATTTATTATTGAAAATTATTCAAAAACATTAACATAATTAGTTTGATTTTATATTTCCTTTTTTTTTCTCTTTATGTAATGTATAAAATAATCAAATGAGAATGTAACAAATGTATTCAACACGTTTTTTTAGTTTATTAAAAGTTAATGAAAGTGAATTAAAAATTAAACATGGGACCTGATATGAATTTATTATATTTTTTATTTTTCAAATATTATATTTTTTATTGACATGCTTTCTATTTTTCTTTTAGATTTTTATTGATAATTTTTATTTTCTTTTTTAGTTTTTGACATGGAAGGTAGACCGAAACCCACCGCGTTTCATTCATATTTTTAAAAATAAAATACAATCAACGATATTATGATACTGATTTTTTAAAAAACAAAATAAAAGTTACAATTATATGGTTGGAAACAGGCAGGTTCGGTGGATCGACCTGTTTGACCCATAAAATGTACGATTCATGCTTTTTGATTTATACCAACCATAAAAAACAAATATATTTTTCCATTTTCCCCAGTTTGTTGTCAGGTGGTAAGGGGTTTGAGGGATAAGGGGCGGGTCAGTGGGTCAATTCCCTGAGACTGCAACTTTACTGTCATTTGTTACATTGTGTTGCGTTACACGGTGAAAAATGTAACTGACCTTATATATTTTGTCATGTTCATAGCCCATATAGACTGGCCCGTATGGAGCATCGATGACCCATTCATTTTTAAACTACCATTAAAAAAAACTTAATAATGATCTGATTTTTTTTTTGTATTTATACTTTGATATTTACTATTTATTTTATTTTTTTAAAATGCAAACTTGTATTCTTATGTTATAAATATACAAGGTACAACTTGTATAATACACTACAAGGAAAAAGGCGATTCATACCATTTTTTGGCATTTAGCAGTGATTTAAACTGCTACTAAATGATGCATGACGCTTTCCAAAAACGTCACGTATTTGCATGTCGAGAATCATTTCGTGGCCTTTTTTTTGCGTGGCTTTTCATTTATTGCCGGTTTAAACCACAATAAAAAACGTAGCGGTGATTTTTTTACCTTCTTTTTATTTAAGTAATTAATTTATTTAATATTATTTATTATTTATCTACGTAATTAACTTATCCATTATTATTAATTGTTTATTTATTTATAATTATTTATTAATTATTTATCATACCATACATGTCATGTATAAATCTGACATGTAATAAATAAAAAATAAACTAATAAATAAAAAATAATTGATAAATAGTAAATAAATTACGAGTAAATATTAAATGAATAATAAATACGTAATAATTAAATATTAAAAAAATAAATAAATGATAAAATTAATAAATAATAATATTTAATAATAAATAATTAATAAATAACTAATGAATAAATAATAAATAATAAATAATAAATAATAAATAATAAATAATAAATAATAATTAAATAATAATTAAAAAATGAATACATAATAAATACATAATAAATAACTAATAAATAAATATTCAATAAATAATAAAAATAAATAAATAATAATTGAATAATAAATAATAACAAATGATAATAAGTAATAATTAATAAATAATAAATAAATAATAAACAAATAATAAACAAATAAAAAATTAATAAATAAATAATAAACACGTAATAAATAAATAATAATTAAATATTAAATAAATAATCAATAAATAAGTAATCAATAAATAATAATAAATTATAATAAAGAAAAAATAATAAATGGTAATAAATAATAATAAATGATAATAAATGATAATAAATAATTATAAATGATAATAAATGATAATAAGTATTAATAAATTAATAATAAATAAATAAATAAATAACAAATAATAAATAAATAAATATTAATAAAATAATAAATACATAAAATAATAATAATAATGAAATATTAAGTAAATAATAAATAATCAATAATAAATAATAATAATTATTAATTGATAATAAAAAATAAATTATAAATTATAAATAATAAATGAAAGATAAATAATAAATGAAAGATAAATGATAAATTATAAGTAAATAATAAATAAATAAATAAATAATAATTAAAGAATTGATAAATGATAAATAATTAATAATTAATAAGTAACAAATGATAATAAATTCTAAATAAATAATATCTAATAAATAAAAGATAAATAAATAATAAATATATAATAGATATGCAATAAAAAAATAAAAAAAATATGTAAACAATAAATTAAGAATAAATTAATAATAAATATATAAACAATTAAAAAATAAGAAATAATTAATGAAAACGAATAAGTTAATAATGAAAAATAGATCAATATAAAATAAATAAATATTAAATAAATCATAAATCAATATATAATAAATAATAATAAGTAATAAAAAATTGATAAATAAAAAATATTAAATAGAAAAATAGACAATAAATAAATAATACATTAATAATAATAATAAAGAATAAACTAATAATAATTAATAAATTAATAATAAGTAATAAATTAATAATAAATTATAAATTAATTATAAATTAATAATAAATAATAAAAATGTAATAATATATAATAAATATTATTTAATAATATATAATAAATAATAAATAAATATTAAATAATAATTTAACAATAAATTAACAATATATAATAAATCAATATATAATAAATAAGTAATAAATGAATAACTAATTCATAAATAAATAATAAATGATAAATGATAAAAATATTAGATGAATAAATATTAAATAATAAATGAAATAAATATCTATAAATAAATATACATATAACGAAATTTACATAAATACACACATAATTATATATTAATATACACGAACACAAGTATGTATATATATATACGTATAGATATTTACAAATGTATATAAATATAGACAAATATTCATAAATACATATAAACATTTATGCATGGATTCAATTATTTATAATTTTAAATACAAAATGATAAATATATAAAAACTATTATAAGATCCCAAGTTTTTCTTGAGGTACAGATTCTTTTATTTAAAGTTAAACTCATGTTAAATTCTCTTTTTGGCTTAGAGCCTGAGGTCGGGCCCATGGGAAGGTTAGGTTGTTTTTTAAAGGGAATAGGATGGAGGGTTGTATGATGTGTGCATGCCAGTTACACACCATGTAACTATAATACATGATGTGTAATGGCTTGGGAACACAAGTTCACGTCATGTAAGGGTTTTTCCCAGGGAGGAAGACCCTGAGTTTTACACGACCTGTAAATCATTAAGATGTTGTGTAATTTCCCAATAAAAACTTTTAAATTAAGAGGTAGGGGCCTCTATTTTTTTGGATAAAATCCCCACCTCCCGTCTCTCTTGTGTAGGAGCACCCAAGGAAGATAAGACTCAGGCTTTGGTGTCGTTTTGTGATCCAGACTCCATTTCTTTCATCATCAATCTCATTGGATCTACGCCGATAATTTCTCAACTCTTGTGTTACTCTTCATTTGTCTTGGTATCAGATGCACTATTTTGGTGTGAGATAATATGCCATATTTCTAGGGTTTTCTTCCATTCTTCAATTTTCTCTTGATCTAGACCGAATCAGTGTTTGATACTAGATGAGTGATCTACTACGAACCTACGGTAACTACTCTATACATTTCCCTCAAGGTTTGGTGTTTTATAAGCATTGTTTCCATGTTCCAGAACACCTAACTTTTCTGAGGGGCCCCATAAATTAATTGAATGATTGATTTGAAGGAATTGGAACATGTTAGGGATTCCCACTAGTTCCTTTGAGTTTGTTGGAGGTTGTTTCCCCAACCCAAGCCACCCATGGGGTGTTCCCTTGTACCTTAACTTTTGTTATACCACATGTGGGGTGTGTGTGATCTTTCCCAGCTAGAGGAATCCCTTAATAAATTGATTAAATTGAATTGAAATTATTAGGATAAGTTTGTGCCTAATTTTCCATGTGAACATGATGATTAATTATTTCAACTGTTTAAATTGAAATTTTTTATATGAGTTGGATGAAATCATGGAATATAATTGATAAAAATGAATGAGATTATTTGAAATGGTAGTGGATGTTTCGATTGGTATACCTTGGATCATGATTCTATCAGATGCCATAGACTTTTCTCCCATGAATCTTGTTTGCAGTAGTGGACACCTGGACCTTTTTTATCCATGGGTCTTGATTCCATAGGATTCCTTGAGATGTGCTACCCCTTGGATCCATCTTTCTTGGACTCGTATTGGACATTTTCTATTAACATGCTCCTTGGAATCCACTAAGGTCTTTACCAAGTTTAAATCGAGATGCTCCTATGACTCGATGAACATGCCTTGATCTTCTACACCTTAGATCTGGCCCTTCATGGTTTGACATGTCTGATAACACAATGAGGCCCTTGTGGTTGACTTAGTTGTACAACAAGGCTATGGTGAATGATATATTGGATTATAATGTAAGACTGTGGTGAATGGTATACTGGATTACGCAGCATGGCAGTGGTAAATTCTTTTCTTGGTTGTACAGTGTGGCCATGGGGGATCTTTTGGCATGTTTTACAGATATCCTGGGTATAGGTATCAGATCGCAGTTGTTATAATGGACAGGTTTATGTGTTTATTTCCATTTTTACCATTTACATTGTTAAGGGAGATTAATCATTATTTGTAGGGAGACTTGGTAGGCTGGATTTTACCACTTGACTTTCTCACTTTACTTTCAGTAATGTGATATATTTTACATTGTTTCTACTCATATTACATAATATAGATTTTTTATAGACACTGTTGGTGGTGGCCTACCAAGTGTTATCTCACAACCCATTTGGGCTGTCATGGGGTACCTAGATAGACTATGTGGATACAAGTAGGGAAAAGGGAAAGGGCACACAATATGATGTTTTATTTGTTCTATGCATAAGACTAGGGGAGCACATAACCAAGCTTGGATCGTGATTCTAGTTGGGATAGTTCTTTTGGTCTTTTTAGTATTTTGATACAAGTATTGTATTCATTCTTGTATACCTATTTTTTTCTTCTTTGTGTAGAAATGACATGACACATTATTTTACATGAGATTACTTTTAGAATTGATTATATATTCATGTCTTAGATATTTATCTTTTATATAATTGATTTACTACTTATGATATTTAATGATATGTTTACAATACTTGTGATACATTTAATATGAGGGAATAGTCTCCCCACAAACACACCCTAGGTACTCATTGATATTCGGTAGCCTCTGGCATTTGGGGAGATGTGCTTGATGCCATGTGACCAACTGAATTGGGGCACCAGATAGTGGCTTTCGGGTCGGGATGTTAAAAAGTTGTATCAGAGGTGTTTATTTTCTTACCTTACTATTTCACAAAAATATAAAGGGGATTGGGAAGGAATTGGAATTTGTTAATGAGTTATGTCTGGGATTAGCTAACCCACATACAGGAAAAAGCCAAATTTCCTAGAACATAACATGTTTTTTCTAGATTTTTCTTATTACAGTTGATTTGATTCCCCTATTGGGTGATTCACTTGAATTGTGATGTCATTATTGATATGATTTATGATCCATTTTACCATTTCCCGATGATATGATGGTATTCATATCATGCATTATTTTTAGTCACTTTTATAGGATTCATATGACATACATTATGCCATTCTATATAGGATTCATTGCTTGACTACATGACATTATGATATATACCTTTTTTGATATACCTATAATTTTATAAATGATTTTTATAGGAGATTGAGAAATATGGTTGGTACTTAGAGTGCCTTCTGTAACCTAAATAGTGTTTTCCTGATTAGGTTACAATAGAAATCCTAAGCAATCAAATATGACATGTTGAGTCATGGACCATTGGTCACATGGAATGGAACATTTTATGGTGTGTATTAAGTGGACATCATATTTTGGTTCATGAGGTGTATGGGCCCTTATGGATCAGAAGTAGTGAACTAATTGGTTAAACCATTTAATTGGAAATGTTAAATGAATATGAATTCGAATGGAAATTTAAATTTTGAAATGGAGAAATTAACCTTGACTCAACTTTTTAGTGGGCATTAGGTTGTGACTCTAGTGATGTTATGACTATTCCTTTTTACCTAGTCCTAGATTTAGGAGAAGGAGGAGGGTTGTGACCTATTTATAGGAAGGTTTTTACCTTTCCTATGATTTTTTTGTAAACTTATGGTTATTGATCTTTTATGAGGCATGTATTTGGCATTGTAAAGACACTCTACCATCATGACATCAAGGCATACGCCGGGAGGGTGGTGATGACCATGATCCAGATGCGGTGTTCCATGAACTACCAATGGGCCCTATTTTATTTCTAGTTGAGGAACCAACAACTTTATCGAACATAGGTTCTAAGGCATAGTTTCATGAGGGTTTTTTATGATATATGAAGACCTTTCAGGGTTCACCACAGCCCGCCTCATCTATGGATGAGTTGATGTGTGTGATCTAGAAACAACATCCTCCCACATTTTTGGGGGGTGGTGGTCCACAGGGTGCTGAGATGTGGCTTGAGACTAATTTTTTGATCTTTGATCATCTGGAGACACATCCTAATAGGAGAGTAAATCTCACAACATAAATACTTAGAGGAGTAGTAAAGCATTGGTGGGATGTTTTGAAGCAGGATGATAGGCTGTGAGATATGTTTTGGGGTGATTTCTAAACTAGTATGTAAGAATAATTTTTCCCTGAGACTCTAAGATTAGATCAGGCCAGTGATTGTATACATCCAGAGTTGGGCATGATGAAAGTTATGTAATATTCAGAATGCTTTACAGAGATGCAACATTTTCTTTTGATATATCTTGTCTCTGAGGCATCAAGGGTGAGACAAATTGAGGAAGGTATAAGACATTCCATTTGATCTCAGGTCAATGAGTTTAGGTTGATGACTATTATTGAGATAGTTAATCAAGAATTGATTACAAATAAAAACTTGAAGTAAGTTGGGGAGTGTGGAGATGGATAGTGTTGTCTCTTGACCCAGTGGTTCATCTTCTAGTGGTAGGAAGGAAAATTTTGAGACCACTTATGAGGTGAGTACTAGCTAGGCTATGAGTGTTGGTAGTGTAGTTTTCTATCATTAGTGTGGAAGATGGTGACATATGAGGAATCAATATGATTAGTACCAAGTCGATTGTTGATATTATTATAGGATGGTCCACATAAAATGTTTTTACAGGGCCTTTCCTCTAGTAGTCAGTTGAGCTGAGCTAGTCTAGAGAATTGTGGGATGGGTGAAATGACATCCTGGATTACTATATTGTATCTAGATGACCGGGGATCATGTCAAGCATATTTCCCTCCAGTGGTTGGTTGTTTCAAGGAATTTTTCTATGATAAATTTTCTGGTTTTCCTCATGAGAGATAGGTTGAATTCTCCATCTATCTATTTCCAGGATATGAACCAGTATCCATTCCTCTTTATATTATGGTTACTATAGAGTTAGTACGAGCTCAAGAGACAACTATAGGACTTAGAGGCAAAGGGGTTTATTCGACCCAATACTTCTTTTTGGGGTTCAAAAATCTTTTTCTTGAAAAAGGTGGATGGTGCCCTTAAGATATTTTTGGATTATTTGAAATTGAACCAGTTGATGATTATGAACTCATATCCCTAACCATAGATAGATAACCTTTTTGATCATCTCTGAGGAGCTTAGGTGTTCTCAAAAATTTATTTGAGATCAGGTTACCATCAGGTGCATGTTCAACCCATGGACATCCCTCATAAAATTTTTGGTAGTAGGAATGGTATATATGAGTATTTGGTTATGTTGTTCAGTATCATGAATGTGAAAAAAAAATTCATGGTACTGATGAACTAAGTTTTTCATCCTTATATGGATTCATTTGTGGTGGTTTTTATAGATGATAACTTAGTGTATTATCACAATCAGCATGACCATTCCAAACAACTTGAGATAGTTTTGGATACACTAAGAGAGAACCAGTTATATGATAGGCTCACAAATTGACACTTTATGGATGGATAAGATTCACTTCCTGGGTCATATTATCTCAGAGACAGGAGTATCAATTGACCCAGAGAATGTGAGAGATGTAGTTTCCTAGGATCATTCTAAGAATGTATTTGATATATAGAGTTTCTTGGGGATATCTAGATATTAATAGAGTTTCATAAGTGAATTCTCACACTTATTATCATCATTTATGGGCTTGGATAAAAATTTGTAAATTTTTTATGTTGAGATGCCTATGAGACATCATTTCAGGAGCTGAAAGGGAGACTAACTTTAACACTAGTTATGATTCTACCAGAGGTAGGCAGAAGCTACACTGTATATTATGATGCATCAAGTATCAGGCAAGGAGAAAATCTGATGTAGGTGGATAGAGTCCTAGTTCACTGTATCTACAGTTGAGGCCACACGAGATGAATTACCTAATGCACGATCTAGATTTAGTTGTAGTTGTCCATGCTTTGTGTTTTTTGAGACATTATTTATTGGGAGAGAGTTGTGTGGTGTACACAGACCACAAAATCCTGAAGTATATATTTACATAGCATGACTTGAATATCAGGCAGTGAAATTGGGTTGAGTACCAATAGTCTTTTGACTTTGATCTTGCATATATTCCTAGAAAGGGAAATGCAGTGGTTGATGAACTGGGCCGGAGGACTTAAATGCAGGTAGTTTTGGAGGCTAGTAGTGAGTGGAAAATTATGGCCTTATTTTCATAGATGCACTTGGAGGTGTATTATAGTTAAGGATATACTTTTATTTCATCTTTAGTTGTTCCATCTACCCTCTTGGATATAGTGTGGAAGAGGAAGCTATCATATTTTGAGGTTCTAGTCTTATGGGAGAGTGTAGTAGGTGAGAACCCGCCTCCTAGTTGGAAAATGGGAAAGGATGAGATCCTACCTATACATGGTCATGTATGAGTTCCAATAGATATATGTGATGAGATAATGGGGGAGTTTCATGTCTTAGTTTTGGTAGTGCATTCTAGCGTTTCCAAGATGTATCGTGATTTAAATCGCCAGTATTGGTGGCCAAGGATGAACTGTGAGGTAGATAGATTTTTTATGAGGTGTTCCACCTGTCAACAGATGAAGGAAGAATACAAACAACCAACTAGTCCTTTAAAATATTTACTCATTCCTGAGTGGAAGTGAGAAGAAGCTGTGATGGATTTCGTGACCAGTTTTCCAAGGTCGGCTTGAGGTGGTGATGTTGTATGGGTTGTTGTGGACATGCTCATGAAGGTTTCTCATTTACTACCAATTAGGGAGACCTTATTAGTGGATTATCTTTGGATATTTTATATATTTGAGATAGTAATACATTATAGGGTTCCTAAGAACATTGTATCAGATAGGGATGTCTGGTTTATATCACGTTTCTAGTAGATTTTATAGAGGGTGTTGGGTACACAAGTGCTTATGAGCGCAAAATACTACCCTCATACTGATGTCCAATCAAAGCACATGATTTTGGTGCTTGAGGACATGCTATGAGAATGTTTCCTAGATTTTAGGGGCTCTTGGGAGAGATATATTTCCCTAGTTTAGTTATCCTGCAACAATAGTTATATGTCACTATATATATGATACCCTATGAGGCTTGGTATGGTAGGCCATGTCGATCACCCCTATGTTGGTTAGAGGTAGTTGATTCATCTTTATTAGGACCACTTATCATATAGGAGACTTTAGAGTAGGTCCAAATGATTTAGAAATGGATTACTACTACACAGTCAAGATATAAATCTTATGTCGATCATCATCAATGACCTATAGATTTCAAGGTCAAGGATCAGGTATTTTGTAGCTATCTCATGGAGGATAGGACAAAGACATATTAGGAGATAGGATAAGATTTCACCATGATATATTGGACTGTTTGAGATTCTGGAGAGAATCATCTTAGTAACCTATTGGTTATAGTTACCTCATAGGTACCGAGATATGCATGACGTCTTCCATGTATCTCAGCCATGTTGTAATATTTTAGACTCATCTCACACTCTGTAGATTGAGGAGGTTGAGTGACAGGTAGATGAATCTTTTAAGGAGCATCCTATTCATATTTTTGATATGATCATGATGGTTCTATGAGCCTGATCAGTTCCTCTAATATGGGTGATGTGGAAGCATGGTTGTTTACAGGATGAGACTTGGTAGTGGGAGGCTGAATTATGCGCTTAGTGGCCAGATTTATTTTCAAATGAACCTTGACCACCCTTGTAAGGGAAATTAAAATGTGAATTAGTTTGGGGGTATAGATTTTAAGATCCTGAGTTTTTCTAGAGGTTTAGATTCTTTTATTTCTAGTTGAACTCTTTTTAAATTATATTTTTGTCTTAGACCATGAGGTCAGGCCCATGGTTTGGTTGGGTTGTTTTTGGAAGGGAAGAGGTGGGAGGAATATATGATGGTTTTAGGCCAGTTATATGTCATGTAACTATAATACACAATGTGTATTCAATAAATGATGTGTAATGTCTTGGGAAGTCCAATTCATGTAATGTAAGGGTTTTTCCTGGGCGTAAGACCTTGAGTTTTATATGACGTGTAAATCATCTACATGACGTGTAATTTCTCTAGAACATTTTTTTAAAATAAGAGTTAGGGTCCTCTATTTTTTCAGATAGAAACCTCACCTCCATTCTCTCTCATGTAGGATAACCCAAGAAATCCAAGACTTAGGATTTGGTGTTGTTTCTTGATCTAGAATATGTTTCTTACATCGTCGGTCTCCTTGGATCCATGATAATAAGTTATCTATTAATCTTATATCATTATTCATTTTTCTTGGTATAGTTTGTGCTATTTTGGTGCGACATAATATTCCATATTTCCATGGTTTTCATTCGTTATTCATTTTTCTCTTGATCTATACTGAATCAAAGCTTGATACTAGATTATTGCACTATTATGGACCTATGGTAGGTGATATATAACATTTTATTAGGGTTTGGTGTTTTATAAGCATATTTTATATGTTCCATCACACTAGAAATTCTGATAGTTCCCTGTAAATTAATTGAATGATTTATTTGAATGAATTTGAACTTGTTAGGGATGCACACTAGTTCATGTGAGTTTTTTGGAGGCTATTTTCACATCCCAGGCTAGCCAGGGGATGTTCCATTATACCTTCCCATTTTTATACCACCTGTGGGGTGAGTGTGAGCTTTCCTAGTTAGAGGAAGTCATTGATAAATTGATTAAATCAAATTTAATTGCTAGGAGAAAGTTGTTACTCATTTTCCATGTGATACATGATGATTAAATATTTAAACTGTTAAAATGGAAACTGTTGATATGATTTGGATGAACTCATGGAACATAATTGATTGAAATTAATGATATGATTTGAAAGGGAAATGGATACCTTAGTTGTTATACCTTGGATCCTAATTCCATTAGATTTTAGGGACATTTCTCCCATGGATCTTGTTTGTGGTAGTGGATAACTTGGACATGTTTTCTCCTTGGGTCTTAATTCCATATGATTACTTGGTCCTTAGTACCCGTTGGATCTGGATTTATTGGATTGATATTGTACATGTACTATTGACATGATACTTGGACTCTACTTAGGTATTTATTGAGTTACCATTAAGATGCTCCTGGGACTTGACAAGGATACCTTGGTCTTCTACACCTTGGATCCATCCCTTCATGGCATGACACTTATGATTACACGATGAGGTCATTATAGATGACTTGGTTATATGGAAAGGCCATAGTTAATGACATACTAGATCATATGGAAAGGCCAAGGTAAATGATATACTGAATTATACAGCATGGCTATGGTAAATTCTTTTCCTGGTTATACGACGTGGCCATGGTGGATATTTTGGTATGTTTTATAGATATCATAGGTATAGGTATCAAATTTTTGTTTTTAGACTGAACTGGGTGACACATTTATTTATATTTTTACCACTGACCTTATTAAGGGAGCTTAGACATTGTTTGTAGGGATCCTTGTTAGCCTGTATTGTACCACTTGACTTACTCACTTTACTTTCACATGAGCCTCAGCCCGGTTAGTGAGGACTCGGTAGGTGCATCCAAGAGACCCGAGATAAAATCTAGGTGGAGGTGTTTTTCTGGGGTACTATAGAATTACTGTAGCAGGCATTTTAGTAAGCATTGTAGCAGGTATTGTTCGGTACTATAACAGTTGGAACTATTCATCCATTTGGGCCTTTGGGCCACTAGTTTGGGACTTGGGTCTTGAAAGGATTTTGGGCCACCCAAGGCCTTCGGTCCAGTTGATTATCAAGGCCTTTAGGCCACCTTAAGGCCTTAGGGAAACCCCAAGGCCTTCGGGACACTTGAATTCAGATGTACCGGTTTGACTACAAGGAACAAGGCTTCAGATGAGGATACAGGGTAGGCGCATTCACTAGAGTAGAGCTAACCGGATTTGGAATATTGAGAGGGTATGAATTTTCCATCGGTACCAGGCCTGTGCAGCTTTGCATAGGACAGCTAGCCGACTAGCCCTGCAAAGGTGGAGTGCTGATATCATGACATATGTTGGGGAGGAGTAGTTCCAAGTTGTCTTTTATGGGTGATTCCCTTTAAGACCTACAGGTCATGTAATTGTCTCTAAAACTTTGGGCCTTTTAAGGGTTCCACCTCACCCCTTGAAAGTTGTATTATCAAAAATAATAAAAAAATGAAGGCCACTGGGCCATTCCAACTTACTCACTTTACTTTCTATACTTTTTACCTACGATATATTACACAATGTTTATGCTTATATTGCAAAACATGGATTTTTTATATACACCATTGGTGGTGGCTTACTGAATGTTATCTCACATCATGTTCGGTCCACTTTTGGGTACTTAGATAGACTATATGGATGCAAGTATAGACTAAGGAAATCACCCATAGTACGATGCTTGATTTGTTCAATGATTGTGAGCATGGGAACACAGGACAGAGCTGATCTCGTTATTCTAGTTGGGGCAGTTCATTTGGCCTTTTTGTTATTTTGATACATGTAATTTACTATTGCTTGTATACCTATTTTTATTCTTTTTAGAGACATAAAATTACACATTATTTTATATGATATTACTTTTGGCATTGATTATATATTCCTGTCTTGGATGTTTATCTTCTGTCTGATTGATTTAAAGCTTCCTCTATTGAATGATATGTTTAATACCATTGTGTTACACTCTTACATGAGGGAATAGTCTCCCCATAGACACACCATAGGACTTCATTACTAGTAGGAAGCCTTTGGAACTCATGGATATGTGCTTGAGGCCATGTGACCCATCAGCTCGGGCCACCATATAGTGGCTTCTAGGTTTGGATGTTACAACTATAAATAAATATATATAAATATATAAAAATACATAATATATATATATAATAGATAATAAAACACAAAAATAGGGAAAACAAAATGACTGCAACACTATAAAATCAATAAGAATATAAATCAATTTAATAAAATCCTAGATGACCTAAAAACCAAATGAAGACACTCTTAAAAAAAGATAAAATGTCATCGAATGTTAAAAAATCATGATATCCAAACAAAAAACTTAGTTTTGGAGGCCTTTAAAGCCTATTTTGACCTCAAAAAATAGCAATCAAGTCTTCCAAGTCAACATGACATAGATCACATCATAGGATTTGATTTGATATGTGGTAAAGCCTAAATGGCCACCTAGATCAAAATTTATGACTGTTTGAAGTTGAAGTTAGATTTTCAAATTTTCTTAAAACTATAATAAATTTTATTCTATTAATTATTACCAAATTATTATCTAATTTTATTTTAGTTTATTTCATAAGATTCTATTTGAATTATTGTGAATCTAAAAAGAATGCCCAGATCAAAATTTGTATTTATTTGATAGTGAATTCAGGTTTTCAACTTATATAATAATTAATTTAAGTTTCAAATAACTAATAACACATAATTATATATAATTTATAATTAAAACATTATAATTAATTAAAATTATAAATAATTAAAAAAATAAATGAATGTAAATCATAAATAATACTTACTAATAATAAATCATAATTAAATATTTAACATTCAATATTTCCCCATCAATTTAGCAACAATTTTATAAAAAACACTGTTATTTCATGGAGGTTTTTATAAATATCCCCAAAAAATTAATTTTATTTTTTAAAAAAAATAAAAAATCTAAATTAGCAGCATTTCTAAAAAATGGATGTTAAAAACCACCACAAAAAACTCATTTAGAAGTTTTTTTAAGAACCACTACTAAAAAACTTCCACAAAACTCCTTTTTTATTATAGTGGTATAATTTTGGGAAAATATATTGAATTTGGATCATGAAACATGTATTCCCAACTAGCCTGTAATATTAGGATCTAAAACATCCCAATTTGGGTGCCACTAAATTGGGGCCCAGATCCGAATCACCACATAACCTCAAGAGTGCCTACCCATATGCTAGAGAATACCGAATAGTAGTGGGGGTCTAATGGAACACATGGGGAGACTATACCCTCTTTAATAGATTAAACCAATAGCGAAAATCATGATAAACATAAGCATGAAATAGCATTAAATGCCAAAACACCACATACCACATTCCAAAACTGTGGAAGTACTAACAAACCAATGAATTAAAGTATGAAATGTCATGATAGTATAAAGTGCCAAATGATAAATATAATAAGACACTTGAGAAAAATCCTAAAAATGAGTCCCGATGTCATGTTTGATTCCCTCATCCATGCTTCGTCCCAAGTCCCATATCATCCATATAACATAGGACCTTTACCCTTATCCTAACCTAAAACCATGAAGTCTGCTTGGGTACCCAAAATCAACCTGAGTTGGGTGTAAGTACAACTTAGTAGGCCACCATCAATGGTGTCTACATAAATATCCAATCTTATATAGTGTATGCATAAGTACAATAAAAATGGATAGATACTAAATCAATCATGTTTAGTTATTCAAATTTATTTGAATTAAACACTTTTGTCCTCAGTTCCATGTGTTAATCATATCCATCAAACCTACTTCATCCCATGATGGTTGTCTAAACCATATTCACTAGGGTCACAGGTCAACATACAAGGAGCATCAGTCTATTTATGCAACCAGGATTCAGAACACTATTGTTTCTGACGCTTTTACGCCGGCGCGCGTGCGCGTGTCCGTCATGCATGGGAGGACGCGCGGCTCGTTGCCCCACATTCCCACTTTCCAAAGGTAGGCGACATCCGTTCCTTATTCAGGGACGTCTTCTCCTTGATCGAACCTGGGATGATGGGATGTCGGTTCTTCCTTCTGTGGATTCCTCCTCAGAGTTTGTCACCTAGTCTGGGTCTCCCTTATAGATTTAAGATAGGTTCGTGAAGCTCGTTCCCGGCGCCATATCTGCATGGACGCCAGTTAATTACGCTGATTCTGTCGAGACGCTCCAAGGGGTCTTGTCGGGGCATCAACCTTTGGTGAGGATAATGGTCATGTTGGGGTGTCGTTGGCATGTCTTGATGTTGGGGATTGGCATGTCTATCATCTTTCCCTTGACACAGGGCTTCTCGAGGGCGTGGAAGCCCGAGGCATCCCACATCGAATGCGGGGAATGTGTACCATCTGAGGTTTTCCTCAGCTTCCCATGTTTAACACGAGGTATGTCGTGAGTTTAACGTCTTCTGGAGATGGATCAGACTGATCGGAACACTAAGAGTGGATCATATTGAAGGACCCCCTAGGGGGAACACTGATGTTGGGGCCAATACGTGGGCGGCTTCCCGGATACTATGGAGTGGGATGGGGTGACATGATCTCACCGGGATGTGGCGGACCGGGTAAGGATCAGGATGGATGATGGAGTGGTAGGCTTGAACCTCGTGGAGGCTTCTTATGTATCCCCGTGGTAGGGAATCAAAGTCTGCATAGTTCGATGATATGATGGGACACCTGATGAGGCGACCTATGAGAATGGACGCATGGATTGGATCCTGGAGGAAGTAAGATCTCCGGGCTAGGGCATGAGCTTCCCAAGGCACGTGGGCTTGAGGGGGGAAGTCAGGATGAGACATGGGTGTGAGGCATGGGGCTTATGCTCTGAGACGGCCCAAGAGGGGGAATACGGTTTAACGTCATGCGGGACGAGATACAGTTTAACGTCATGCGGGATGAGGGAATACAGTTTAACGTCATGCGGGATGACGAATCTAGGGATTACACTCTGAGGCATCCCATGGTGGTCGGGGAACCGACGTGGAGAGTTCGGAATGACCGGGTGGTGGGCTTGAACCTCGTGGAGGCTTCCTGCGTACCATGCGTTAGCATGGATCAAAGTCCACGTAGTTTGCTGGGATGGGGCTTACGCTATGGGGTGGCCCATAAGAGGATGTCATGGTCGATGCACGCTCTAATCCCATGTGAGTCATGCTCGGTGTGAGAAACAAGAGGCAGCAGGGACCAGACGATCACGTCGCAAAGGGTGCGTCTGTTAGAAGTGGAAAGGGGATTACGCGTTGAGCGGCCCAAAGAGGAAACAGGGGGTTACGCTTGGTTAGAATCCCTTGGTGTCGGGTATTACTCCAGGGTGGAGGCTCGTGGTGCAACAAAGCACAGTGGGAAGGGGACTCCACTGGCCTTGGCAGGGGGGAAGTACGGAGGTGCATGGGTGCAACCTTCCATAAGATAGGCTAGGGGCTTACGCTCTGAGGCAGCCCTTCCCCCGTAGACAAACGCCACTCCGACAAGGAGGATCTCATTCCATGCGAGGAAGATTCCATTCATGTGGAGACGAGAGGTGTAAAGAATGTCCAAGCTGGGGGGACCCTACATGCGAAGCATGGGGTCGGACCACAGTTTAACGTCATGTGTTAAGGACGAGGTGCTTAGCAGTTTAATGTCCTTCGGCTTGGATGAGGTGGGTTCACTCCACACCCCTAGGGCTTACATGCCCAATTCCCTCTACCCCTTGTGGGAGGTAAGGCACCGGCAAGGTCGTAGTGAAGGGGGGATGCAGGGCGAACCATTGAGTGGTCCACGTTAGTGTGGCTATGCGAAGAAGTAATAGCCGTTAGCATGCCTATGCAGAGAAGCATAAGGCAAAGCAACGCAACAGGAAACACCGCCCAAGGGACCTTGACGTTACTTCGTACGAGCCTAGAAGGCCGTACAAGAAAAAAACGCATGGAGCGCATTCCCGGTAGGGGATACATCAGGTGCCGGCATGGAAAGGCATCCAGGGGGCGTCAAGGTAAAGGGGTCCTGGGTGTTGCGCGCAAAAAGAAGGTTTGTGCGCAAAACACCGGGATGGTGTGCAATTGGGCCAGAGGATTGCGTGGATAGGCAATTTCACGCAAGGTATTGCGCGCATAGAAGGGGATTGCGCGCAAGGGGTAACGATTTCGCGTAAGTTAAGTACCCGGAGGAGTGGGAAAATTCATTTAAGCCAGTGGAGTTGCGCGCAAAGGCGAACCCCGGGGCAAGGTTGCACGAAAAGGGGAATTACATGGAAGTCATATTGCGTGCGGGGGGAGTCGAATTGCATGAAAGAGAGCCATTCCAAATTCCACAACCCCAAACTGTTTGGGGTCGCCTTCTATTTATAGGCATTTGCCGGTGCGGAATCTAGGCGGCGCGCGAAAGTTTCCACGACGGGAAACGTCGGCGTGCAAAGCTTCCCCGCGCGGAACCGGGGCGTGCAAAATTGCGCGCGCCATCTGCTCAATTACGTGAATCTCGGGAATGCTTCGCGCGCACATAATTATTTCGCACAAGTCCTCCTTTATTTCGTTCACCACTTCCCGGGCCTCCGGACCGGGCCTCTGATTCCGAATATGACTTCGCTTTGCCATTTCGAAACTTCCTCTAGGAGTTGCGAACTTTTTTTTGGCGTTTACAAATTCCCCCCATCGGAATTGGATCGGCGAGAGGTCACAACGGTCGGATTCCGAGGGAAACACCGAAATGCCGAAGCAGGGCCACTTCTGGGTGCTTAGCGCGCAAACAACCCACGCGGCGTGCAAAACGACGAATCGATGCGGAATTTGCTTTCCGTGCGGCGCGGAACCCTAGCCTCGCCTATAAAAAGGGGTGCTGGGTCCCAAATCCATACTCCAGTTTTTCCGTGCGATAGGCTTATATCTCTCGTGCACGAAATTGCTCCCACGACTGCATGTAAAAACGCTCCGGCATCGTGGAATTCCTTCCGAATTTTGGCCATCCTTGCGCGCCTACTCGGGATATTCCGCGCTTAGTGTGCCGATTGCGCGCCCATCTCCCGGATTTCGCGCCGCCACTTTAGATTTCGCGCAGCACTTTCCGATTCCACGCACTACATCCTGGTTTCGTGCAACTCTCGAGATATTCAAGATGGCCGCAAACCGAGTTGATGAGGGGGAAGCCACCGCTCGTAGGATCGAAATGGCGGCGAACGAGGAGGTTTATGGTGCCAAGGTGATCGTTTCCAAAAACCTGACCTTGTTCAATCTGCTGACTCTAGCCCAGAAGACGTATCCCCTGTCTGACAACCTCCCGCTCTGGAAATTTTGGCATCCTGGAGGAGGTTCCCCTGTCGGGTTTTGAGGTGGACACACCGCGGTCATGGGTGACCCGGGAGGACGAGCTTCCTTGCTACAACATCACCAACAATGGTCGTCCTGCCAGGGAAACTAGACATATGAACGTATATGTCCTGAACCCGAGGACCAGGGCCAATACTGGGGATGAGCCTGTCGCAGATAATTCTTCGGCCCTCTACGCGAGCACGTTCCGTCAGAGCGTCACGGATGACATGAAGGGTTGGATGAAGGATTGGGACCTGCGGTCCGAGGGTAACTTCACCAGTGAGTGGGCCTGGTCATTCTAGGTTCGTCATACCTACGACTAGTTCGGGGATGAACTACGGTATATTGGCCTGTTCGAGGCGGTATGGACGTCGTAGTTCCACTTCCACCGTCAACCTGAGCTCGGGCCAGAGCTATTCACCCGGTGGTCTCCTGATACCAACACATTCCACCTTAATCATTGGGAAGTTGGCATCAGTCTCTGGGACGTTCATTGCATCAGAGGTATCCCACTAGAGGGCTACCAATACGATGAGTTCGTTCCTCCAAATAACACCTGGGAAGATAGGTCATGGACTCCCATGCTGACATGGCACCTATTGGAGCTGGCCAAAGAGAGGCTGGGTGTTAAGGAATTCCTGAAGTACATTGCCTACAAGGGATGGTTCAGCCAGTTCCTTGAGAGGGATCCGGCCGTCAAGATGCCGGGACGGGGTAAACGGTGCCCAACCGCAGCTCAGAGGAGCAGGGATGGGTCATACTGGAGGACCCTGGAGGTGGGGCAATACCAATCATGGGGATACCGCGTCATTGAGTCCCAGGACCCGAATGTCCGGTACACCGCGCTCCTCGCCGCCTTTCTGAGCGGGTGGCTCCTGCCGGTGTGGGATTCAAGGATGGGCGTCCGTCCAGAAACACTAGTGATGGCGGGCACCATGGATGCCAACAAACGGTTCAACTTGGGGGGTCCCCGTTCTGGCCAAGCTGTATGCCATCCTGGGACGCATCTCATGAGGGGGGTCGCCTCGGAGAGTATGTGGCCCCTTCCAGATCTTCCACAACTGGGTGGCGGCTCATCTCGGTGGGTACACTTTCCCAAACGCCATCCGTCCTCCGGGTAATGGCCTGCGACCGTCCCTGTTGAACATCACTGGGGTGGCACCGATGACACTCAATGAGGAGGGAGTGAGAATCCGCATTGGAAACCACAACAACTTACACTTCAGCCCATTCCCCACCCTGGTCGGCCAGATGGTGGACAATGGGCGAGGCTCTCTGGAACAGCAGGAGTAATTCCAGAGCATTCGAGGCGGGGTGCTCATGGCTCGGATCGACGGGAAGGTGATCTGCGAGCCTTATGTGCCATCCCGATTCGCCAGGAAATTCGGGTGCCTCCAACAAATGCCGAAGAAGGTATTCACGGCTATCTGGCAGGAGAAGAATCCCTACATTCTACGCCAGATGTGGTTGATTTTTACCACTTTCAGATCTGGCAACGTCGTTGCTCTTCCTCCCATCGGGGTTGATGTTGGCCTAACAACCGAGTATGCCGAACACTGGACCATCGCGTACCCTGAGGGGCTTTTATGCAAGCAAGTCTGGAAACTCGAGGTTACTCGCGTGGAAACAGGGCGACGGGGGAGAAGGAAAGGTGCTGCTGGAAGGGGGAACCAGGGGTGCGTCAGGCAGCGAGGCCTACGCAGGCCGGGACTTCAGCAGCGGGAACATCACACAGCGCCTCTGCGACCTCGTTGCCCATAGGGGGGTCATATGAGGTGGCCAGGGAGCTGCCCGGGAAGCAGATAAGATACTTGTTCGAACCTTCCCAAGATTCAATCCTCCCGGCACTGTGGTCGGCCTAGATGACCCTGCGGAAATTGCTGAGCATTGAAGCCATCTGGAAGAAGATAATGCAAAACGGGATCCACCTGCCAGAGGTCGGGCTCGTTTGAGTTACCGACTGGGTAAATTTCCATCGGCGGCATGCTTATCTAACGTCCATAAACACATACGTGCACCAAAGGGTTCAGCGTGCGGAGCCACCTTTCCTAGTGAAAGTGATGCTCGGCCAGGAGCATGATCCGGAAGTAATGCCGTCGGGAGAAGGTGACAGTGACGAGGAGTCGGAGGGGGAGGAGGAGACTGGAGAAGATGAAGGCGAAGGAGAAGATGAAGAATAAGGAGAAACCGAAGGTGAGGGGTCACAGGTGGAGACCTACCAAGGGAGTCTCTGAGAGAGTGGCGAGATTGTCGGCTCTGATCTCAACATAACCGAGATACTCGAGGTTTGTCTCTATCTTCATCCATTCTCCTTTCCAATTTCCAAACCATCTCTCTGCCTCACTCAGGAGCAGCTACGTGTAGGACGGGCATCCCCACTAGAGGAGGGAGGAGAGGAACCGGTGAGACAGGATGGGGATCCAACACCCATCATTGAATTAACAAGCGCAGAGGGGTCTCCCATCATGGCGGCTCCTACAGTGGCCGGAACACTGGAGATCGACGCTCTGGACTCCTGTAAGTCTCACGCTTCACTACTGGTGCTTGTTATCAAAAGATCCCAACTAATCAGCGTACGCCTTACACAGTGATCTCAACATTGGATGCTCGTCAGGCTGCAGAGCCTGGGCCGTCCGTGAGCGGACCAGTGGCGGACATACCACCTCATTCAGAACATGCTCCCTACACTGAGCCGACCCTAGAAATTGGTGAGCAGGGGGCAGCGGACACCAGCGGCGCTGTTCTTGAGGCGAGGCTGGAAGCTGACGGAGGCATCGTCACTGCTGGGGCGAGAGAGGAAGGTCACCCGGACGTCGAGGATCCTATTCCTCACGAAGACATCCTTGAGGCAGATCCTGCTACCGATCTGCTGGCTGCCTTCCCTACGTACCGACCCGCTGACCCTGAGGAGGTAGATGACTCAGACTCAGAGGCAGCTGAGGAGAGCCGGATGACACGGCGCAAAGGGTGGAAGTGTATCTAGCGCTTTCTCAGATAGCCCCAGTCAGATTGGATGAGGCGGATGGGATCACTCCAAACTTGGCTGCGCTTCCTATGCACCGGAGGGGATGATGCTCAGCGCCTTCATCTGACGGTCCGTGATTACATGGATGAGAAGATACGCGAGACCAGCCGGAGCACCGATGTTGGCCAGTGTCGGGAAAGATCGACGAGCGCCCGAGCATTGATGAGGGTGGAGCGGGAGGTCCGGCACCTTGAAGGGTAGGTGGAAGATAAGGAGGCCTTCATTGCAACATGCTCTGAGCTTGTAGATAAACTGACGGCCCATCTGGCTGACGCGCAGGAACAACTGATGGAGGTGAGTCACCAGATGACCGTACGTCGAACCGAGCGGGCACAGGCACAAGCTAGGATTAGCGAGCTGCGCTCTGTGGCGACTGATGAGGAGAGAGTCTTAAAGGAGTGAGAAGTGGTCCTGGAGGCTACCAGCCAAAGGGTAGCAGTGCTGGAAAGGTCGATTCAGCACGCTGATCCTTAAGGGCTTTGTTTTGGCCATCTCATGAACCTCTTTCTTGTACTGCTCATTATCTCGATCCAATACATGGCCAAATCCATTCATCTGCACCCTTGGTTTAATATGCTCAACCATAATTCCGAAATGAATAATAAATCACCCCTAAGCTCTTGTGGGTCGCACCCAACGCGAGAAGCAAAGGATACCCATGCTATCATTTCGTCCAACTGTGGGGCATTGACCAAGCCTCAAGCATTCAAAATTGGGCCTGGATTTCTAAGGAGAAGACCTCAGACCAATTGATATGTCACCTTCTCAATGTGCTCTAACACACGAGTGGGGAAATGTCGGGGGCATTGAAATCCATCAGAACATAGGGAGATGGAAAGGAAAGGTGACTCACACTACCCGAATTCGGAACACTGTGGGGCGCGGCAATGAAGGATAACTGTTAACTGTGATGGAAACGCAGCATCCATATCATGTTGGCCTAGAGTGGGGACAATAAATGAGGGCTGACCGCTGACCATGTTCGTAACACGGGGCCTAACTCAAATATCGCCGGTCAGTTTCCCAGAACATTGGCCCAGGTTTGCAGGAAAACTATAGGTCTATCATCCATATTGCTATAATAGGCGGACAAAAGGTCTATAATCCATATTGTGGCAGCAGGCGGACCAAATTCTATCATCCATACTGCTAGGGGGTCCCATCAAACATGACCAGTCCTCCGGAATGTTGGCCCAGGACAGTAGGCGGACCGTAGGTCTATCATCCATACTGTTAGGGGGTCCCGTCAGACATGAAAGAGAATGAGGATTCGAATAAAGGGTTACACAAAGCGTGGAAGGTGGAGTGGTGGTTTGTTCAAACAGATTCCAACACTCCCGAAATTGTGCCACCATGGCGGAGGCGCATTAGGCGGACGTACCAACTTGATCACTGGTCGTCCCAATTTTCAGGCAGGACATCTCTGGTGAGAGAACTACCACTTCCCATTATTACTATGGGGCATCCCGAACTTATTCGGGGTAGATGTCACGATTATACCACTTCCCATGAAGTCAGGCCGAGGGGCCGACAATAAGGAGGGACGGTGTTTGGTAATCCCTGGGGTTGGACCCAAGACGAAATGACCGGGTGTTCCTATGTATCTCATTATGATGAGAATCAAGCCACACATAGTTCTAGAATCACAGTTTAACGTCATGTTGGACGAAATATAGTTTAACGCCGTGTGGGACAGGGGACACATCTCATCTGGGGATAGGCACGACACGATGAGTAACCTGACGTGAATGAGGACATAATCCTGCACCACACCGTACAATCCCACAAGAGAGACCGAGTCGTGGAAAGACAAGCAAAGTATCTTAGTTTTAGGTCTTAGAACGCAGACCAAAGGAGAAGGGGAATGGGAGACACACGGTAAAGCGGTTGCAAAACCCAATGTGAATGCGGAAAATCCCTGCTTACTATGTGCTCCTGGGGACGCGTTTAAACCGAGAGACCGAACACGAAAAGTTAGGCTGGGCCTACGGGGAAGTTCCCAGGCGCTCCTATGTATCTCATAAGGATGAGAATCAATCCATACGTAGTTCTTGAAAGGAAGCATGGCATGATATGGCGCCTGTGCAAAGGAATAAGGAGTCGTGCAGGTCTATCCCTCGCAACAAAAGAAGCGACATTTGATATATCTTGTTTGTTCTTGAAGGTAAATGGTTTTTATTTTGTGGGGCGACTGGCCTAGGGTAGAAATTCCTGGCGTCTCCACAATAATCAAGCCATAACAGGCGTTGACAAGCGGCATGGTAATTGACCAATACCTGGCGTGATGCCCCCCATGGGGAGGTCATCACAATGCGGTGCCATTTTTCATCGTGCGGCCAGGACGATATCATCACAGTTTAAGGTCGTAAGGCTTGGACCAACAACACAGTTTAAGGTCATATGGTTTGGACCAACAGCACAGTTTAAGGTCATATGGCTTGGACCTGGCAACATAGTTTAAGGTCGTATGGCTTGGACCTGGCAACACAGTTTAAGGTCGTATGGCTTGGACTAACAGCACAGTTTAAGGTCATATGATTTCGACCAACAGCACAGTTTAAGGTTGTATGGCTTGGACCAATAGCACAGTTTAAGTTCATATGGTTTGGACCAATAGGAACACGCATGATGTGATAAAGAATACCTGACGCGGGTGAGGGAGTAATCTCATACCATCACCGCGCACAATTCCGAGAGAGGAGCCTCGGGCCAAAGGGGCCTACGAGGGTTCAACAATCAGGGGGGTAGGAGATGCTAGCTCCCAGCTACGCTGGGCCCGAAACACAATTTCTGGGTGACTCCTCGTTCCCCATGGGGATGAGGGTCAAGCTGCACGCAACCTGTAAAGAAGAAACCCAAGCACATACTCTAGCGCTCAGATCGCGGGAGCCCCGAGACACACCGTTACGCAGCTCGGTCTGTCTGACATGTGGGGGTGTACTGAGGGTTAGTACAAGGAGTGTCGAGATTCCACCTTGACACGGTGGGGCGGAACATAATGTGAATCATGCAACCAACATTCAAGGCCCGAGGAAGCTGGCGTGACAACTGAGGATTACTGCTGACCACGTTCGCAACATAGCATCCTGTCGCGTTAGCCTAGAAGTAGGGGCAAACAAATGAGCATCAACCGCTGACCACATTCGCAACATGGGATTTGTATCAATTTGTCTCCCAAAACCCTCGGGGGCGTTGGCCCGTGACGGTAGGAGATCCCTTAGGCGTTGTATCCAGGGCGTTCTTGGGGGTCCCTCTGGGTGTGAAGGATGGTGGGGCCTGAATGAAGGGGAACACGAAGCTTGAAAAGTGGACGAAAACTTATCTAAGTTGAATCTGAAACTCCAGGTCCTAGACTAGAGTACTCTGAACACATTAGCAGACCACTGGAGAGGGTCAAAGTGCTCAGTCTGAGAGTGTCCAAAAGATGGCGGATTCCCAAGGGAAGGGCAGGCCAAAAGACCGAGGCAACCGGGAGATCGTGGGGTCTCCTAAGAGATGGGGATGGACCTGAAATCTAAGTGTTCAGGTAGTCCTACATATCCCATAAATATGGGAATCAAGCCACACTTAGTTCTAGAGATGCAGTTTAACGTCATGTTGGACGAAATAAGGATCTTAGTTTTAGGTCTTAGAACTCGGACCAAGGTGCAGTTTAAGGTCATGCGGGACCGGGTGAGGATCTTAGTTCTAGGTCTTAGAACTCAGACCTTGGTACAGTTTAAGGTCGTGCGGGACTGTACAGTTTAAGGTCATTTGGGACTAGGTGAGGATCTTAGTTTTAGGTCTTAGAACTCGGACCCCGGTGCAGTTTAAGGTCGTGCGGGACCGTACAGTTTAAGGTCATGCAGGACCAAAGGAGGCTTAGGCAAAGTACTGCTTGAGGAACCTGGCGTTGGTGGGAGGAGTTACGCGCTCACCATCCATAGTCACCAGGGAATACACGCCATTGTGATAGAACTTATGGACAATAAAAGGCCCCTCCCATTTGGGCTCCAACTTGGGTGGTTTCCTGCCGGGAATCATTGGCGCTCTGAGAGCCAGCACCAGGTCACCTTGCAGGAAGGAGCGGAGGCAAACCTTCTTATTGAAAGCTCGAGCCATCCTGCTCAGATTCATTTCCAAGTTATGTAAAGCGCAAATCCTACTTTTGTCCAGTGCTTCCAATTAGGCTAGATGGATTTCAGAAACTCTATCTGGCGCTTGCTGGTTGTAGACCACTGTGTGCAATGAGGGAAACTGGATCTTGATGGGCAGGACAGATTCAGCTCCATATACCAGGGAATACGGAGTCACCTGGGTGGAGTTACGAGTCGTCGTCCTATAAGCCCAGAGGGCATTGGGGAGCTTGTCCGGCCAACTTTTCTTGTTCTTACCAACCATCTTTTGCAGAATGTTAGAGAGGGTTTTGTTAAACGCATCAATCTGTCCATTCGCCCACGCATGGTAGCGGGAGGTGTGGTTAGAGCGAATGTTGTACTTAGCGTACAATTTCTTTAGCTCGGCTGCTCGGAAGTTGGTTCCGTTATCTTTGAGGATAGAGTGAGGTACTCCAAACCGATAGATGATATTGGAACTCACGAAGTCAGCGATAGAACAGGTCTTGACTTCCCTAAGCGGGATTGCCTCTGCCCGCTTCAAGAAGAAATCCGTAGCGGTTAAGATGAACCGGCACTGGTGGGTCATCGCTGGCGGGTAAGGCCCTACGACATCTAACCCCCAAACTGCAAAGGGCCAAGAATACATGGTAGTATGGAGAGGATCCAGTGGCTGATGCACAAAGTTAGCATGAACTTGGCACGCATGACACCTCTTGGCATACTCGATGCAGTCGTAGATCATAGAGGGCCATAAGTATCCCAGCCTACAAATCTGGTGGGACAACTTCGACCTGGCCTGGTGGGCACCACGGGAACCAGCGTGCACTTCTTGCATGACCTGTGGGATCTCGACTCCTTGAAGGCAACGGAGGAGAACACCATCAAATCTACGCCTGTAAAGGAGCTACTCCAGGATGGGACCACTTTGAAGGGTGAACTGCGGCCCGCAGCATCGGATTCGTTCTCGCTCGGCTCGGTCCGGTGGAAGATTGTCGTGCTAGAGATATTCAACCAAGGGCGTCCTCCAGTCAGGAACTGTCTTGATTACTGCACCTGAAGCCCCCGGGGATCCTGACGTAGGGGCACCAATGGTAAGATGGTTCACTCACGGGCCACGATTTCCCTCCAGAATAATAGGAGCAATGACTCTCCGGTGTGCCACGTGGATGATTAGGTCATCCTGTTCGGGCTCCGCAAGTGATGCGGCCAGGATGGCCAAAGCATATGCTCGACTGTTCTATGACCGGGGAATGTGAACGACCTATGGCCGGAAGGGGAACTTAGCCATTAGATGGAGGGTGCACTCTAGCAATGGCACGAGTTCTGGATTTCTGACAGCATAGTCACCATTGACCTACTTGATGAATAGCTCAAAGTCCCCTTTTACATACAGATGGGGTACATCAATCTCGAGAGCCAACTTGAGGCCAGTAATGAGGGCATGATACTCTGCCTTATTGTTGGTGCAGCCTTCTGACAACAGGAATGAATACGGAAGAACGGCTTGCTCCGGGGTGATGAAGACGATACCCAGGCCCACTCTGTTAAGCCTAGGATCGTTGAGCCTTCTACTGGTGGGGCTCCGGGAGGCACCGTCAAAGTGCATCTACCAGCATGGGATGGCGTGATTGACTGAGAGGATTGCCTCATCAGAAAAGCCTAGATCTAGTGGCTGGTCCGTGGAGGTTGGGTGGGCAGCTAAGAAGTCTGCCAACGTCTGTCCTTTGACGGCCTTCTGAGGTATGAACCTGATGTAGAACTGCTAGAGGATCACCGCCCAGCGCGCCAATCAGCCGGTCAACATAGTTCGGTTCAGGATGTATTTCAATAGGTCTACCCGAGAGACAAGTTGTACCTCATGGTGCTGCAAGTAGTGCTGCAATTTCTACACGGAAAATACGAGCGCCAGGCAGCTCTTCTCGATGGGAGAATATTTAATTTCCGCGTCGAGGAGCATGCGGTTGAGGTAGTAGAGGCTATTCTTTGTTCCCTCGTTGTTCTTCTAGGAAAGAAGTGCACCGAGGGATTGCTCCAGGGCGGTCACATAAAAAACCAGCGGCTTTCTAGAAACTGGTGGCATCAAGACCGGAGGTTGAAGCAGATACTGCTTGATTTCCTCAAAAGTGATCTGACACTCTTTGTCCCATTCATAGGCGACGCCTTTCTTCATGAGCCAAGAAAAGGGCTTACACTTGCCGGCCATATTCGCAATGAATCGACATATATAGGCTAAGTGTCCTTGAAGGCCTCTCATCTCCCGAATATTATTCGGGGGAGGCATCTGACTGATGGCCTTGATCTTCTCTGGGTCGATCTCGATGCCTCGATACCTAAAAATGAATCCAAGAAACTTTCCGGAGGTGACCCCGAAGGCACACTTCATTGGGTTCATCTTCAAGTGGCGATAACAGAAGAAGCCGAACACTTTCTAAAGGTCTTTGAGATGGTCCTGGCACTGACGAGATTTAACCACCAGATCATCCACATAACACTTCACCAGCGTCCCGAGAATCGTCTTGAATATGCGGTGCATGGCCCGTCGATAGGTGGCACCTGCATTCTTTAGGCCGAAGGGCATAACCTGGTGGCAGAAAGTACCCTGGGGGGGGCTGAAGGCAGTGAACTCTTCATCCTCAGGGGCCATCTGGATCTGGTTGTACCCAGAGTACCCATCCATGAAGGAGAGGGCTTGGAACCTGGCCATGGAGTCGATCAACAACTCTGTCATGGGAAGGGGAAAATCATCCTTCGGACAGTGGCGATTGAGATCACGGAAGTCGATATAGACCCTGATCTGTCCGTTATTCTTCTTGACTGGCACAATGTTGGCTATCCACCTAGGGTACTAGACTTCCTTGATGAAGTTGGCTTTGATGAGCTTATCAACTTCGGCCTCAACCATGGCACCGTGAGAGGGGTGCATCTTCTTGGGAGGCTGCTTGAACCCGCGATGGTTTTCTAGAAGGCCAAGGCGGTGGACGGCTACCTGGGGATCTAGCCCTGGAATCTCGTCATAACTCTAGGCGAACACATCACGGTGTTTTCTGATGAAGTCTACATACCGTTGTCGTTCCTCGGGGGGCATAGCGGCGCTGACCAATGTGGGTCTCGGGTCTGCCTTGCTACTGAGGTTCACCTGCACTAACTCGTCGATCGTGGTGGGGATTCCCTCTTCAAAGGAAGTAGGAGCATCCTCCATGTCCTCCTCTCCACTTGTAGAGGGATCATCCATGGGAGGAGCCGTTTCGGGGCTGCCAGACCCTGATGGGAAGCTGGTGTTGGCTTGGGCGGTAGAGGTCGTCACGTCAGGGGACCCATGCACTGCGGAGACCATGGTGACAAAGGTGGTTGATCCAATCCCATCTGTCCTTCGGCCCAAGGGGCCACACTTTATGACATCAAAGTAGTAGTGGTGCATTGGCTTGAGCTGATCGATTCCAGCCCGGCGAAACAGACACGTATGACGTACTGTCATTGCCATGAGCCCAACGTCCCGATATCGTACATGGGTAAGAGGCTTGGGGATCACCTGAGCCTGGTTGGTGTAAGAGTACGAGGTGATTTCCCGCCATCACTTGGACTCAGAAATATTACTTCCTCTGGTACCTGAAACAAAAAATCATTTCCCCATGTCGGGGGTCATGGCCTCCAACCGATGGATTGGGAAGACATATGCGTCGTCCAAACCTGCTCAGGGATCACTCGCGACAGTGGCAGGCTCGACCTCACCTGCCAGGATCTGCTTGTCCTTGCTCTTTTATTAGTCAGCGTCCAGATAACGGGCTTCACAAGAGGCAAAAGGAGACGCATCTCCTTGGAGCATGCCCACTCGACCCTTAAGGGAGTATTTGAGGCACTGGTGATACGATGAGGGGACCACTGCGTGAAGGTGGAGCCACGACCTACCCATCAACGTGTTGTAGGCGGTGTCCTGAGAGACAACCACGAATTCTGTATTGGCAATTAGGCCGTCGAACTGGGTCTTCAGAAGAATCTTGCCGAGTGGAGTTTTCTTGGTCCTATCATACCCCTGGATCCTGAGGTCAGAGGGAGTTAAATCATCCTCAGACAACCCCAGTTTCCGCAGTGTCCAAGTTGGGATTAGGTTAATCCTGGAACCCGTGTCAACAAGGCAGCGGAGAACTTCCACACCATTGAACTGGTTGGTGATGTACAGTAGGCGAATGTGCCCCTGTATGGGAAGGTCTTCGTCTTCACCAGAAAATGAGATAACCGCCTGACATTCGGCGTCCTCAATCGCCTCGGTGTGGAAGGCTTCTGTGGCCTCCACCTCCATCTCAAACTAGAGGGGGCTCCTTAGAGCCTCAGCTAGTTCCTCACGCATTTCAGACGACAGGTGAAGGGCCTCAAGGATAGAAATCCTTTCCAGAATGTCGTTCTGGTGCTTCAGAACATCATACTTTCGAGCCAAACGCGAGCTTCTTTTTACAGGAGGCTGCTCTGCGATTGGAGGCATGACGGACCCTGCCGGCGGGACCGGTGACTGACTGGTACTAGGCACGTCTCGTTGTTCACTAGTCGAAGCCCGGGAGGTGGCTACCGCATTAGGACCGGAAGACTGTAGATGTCCAGTGGTAGGGAAGGGATGGTTGCGACACGGACGACGTGGTCCCGCCTGATATAGAAACACAAACGGTGGTGGAGGCGAACCTGTCGACACTGGGTGAGGGGGCCGCGTGCGCTGATCTCTGTATCGGGCCTACTGCCTGGTCTCAGTAGCGTGCATGGCCTGACTAGAGGTGACGACTGCCATGCCCCATCGATTCACGTATCCACGGCTCCACCGACGTTGGCGACGGCTGGGGACATTGGGGAGGTCCACCTGGAGTTCCTCATCGTCGGGAGTCAAAAAGGGATTTACCAACTCTACGGTGTTAACCTAAGCGTACCCCGGGCTTTCACTCGAGGAGTCATCCACTACCGGACGGAGTCTCGAAGGGATCCCCATCTCTGGGGGCATAAAATCGCCAAACGTTCGGGAAGATGATGGCACTGTCAGGGCGCATTCTTTCTTCTTTCTCCGCTGCTTGCTCTTCTGGGAAGAGGTAGGCTGGGACGACGATGCCAAAGTGGCGCTCGCAGATTATGAGGGCTCTGGCTGACTCAGGCGGGCACGGATGATGCCATGGGCATGGGCGACCATCCTGCGGGCCATCCAGTCATTATACTTCCGGGACCCACGGTCGGAAACCTGTTCCCACTCATCCTCGTTGTCACTGCTGCCATCTGATCTCACGAAGACACCTGCCACCTGCACCGGGGCCGGGCCCAACCTGACTATGTTATTGTCAATCTGGTCTTGGAGCCAGTCCTTGAACACATAGCATCACTAGATGGTGTGCCCCAGGATCCGGTGATAAGGGCAGTATTTAGGGTGATCAGTGAGACGCACCTCTTCTGGCTTCCGGCACTCAGACAGCCGCACGATCCTCTACTCCAAGGCGCTACGGAAATAACCGGGGACCTGGGTCTCATCAAACGAGTAAGTCTGATTCTTTCTGTCTGGAAAGGTGGCTCTTGGAGGCTGACCATGACTAGGGGCCGAAGGATTATGCCGAGGAGGCAGAGCCTGATTATCTCGCCTGGGTGGTGGCGGTGCGTTACGCGGAGGCACCTGCCGATTTTGAGGCGGTCGTTGTTGGGCCAGAGGCTGTGCCCATGGGGTTGGACCCCTATGGGGCTGCTGAGCTGGCCTTACTGGTAGAAACTCTAGCTGTCTGGGGGCCTCTATCTGGGCTACAGCAGCGGGCTCGGCTCTGGCGGCTCTCCTTGCAGGGATTACAGGAGGCAGCGGGCATGCCTGACTGGACTGTTGCAGGGCTTCTTCGAGGCGCTGAGCCTTGTCCAAGAAATCCCGGAACCCTCTAGGGTAATTCTGAGTGATCATAGAAGGAACCAGCTCTGCCTTGACATTCCCTACACACATTATCAGTAATTTCTCATGATTTAGTGGCATGTCAAGGGAGTACGTGAGCCCCTTCCACCGGGCGACAAAGTCCGCGACCCGCTCATCGGGCCTTTGTTTGCACCTGAAGAGGTCTGCAATGTTCGTCTTCTGGGTTGTGGAACTGAACTAGTAGAGGAATTGTCGGCGAAGGTCCTCCCAGCTAGTCACAAATCCAACAGGGATCTGGCTGTACCAGATGAATGTTGGTCCTTCCAGTGTCTGAACGAAGCAACAGAGCTTGACAGCCTCCTGCTACACCGGAGTCCCTAACATAGGCCTGCACCTCGAGTTGAAGTGGGACAGGTGTTGTGGCGGGTCTCCAATCCCATTAAAGGGGGCGAAAGTGGGGTTCCCAAATCCCGGTGGGGCCGGCATATCATCCACCCATGCTGGGTATGGCTTGCCGTCTGGTGGGATTGCCACCTGCCAAGTTTCCAGGACCTCCAAACGGGCGATGAGTACTTCCATCAGATCTTCTGGACGCAGATTCCTGTCCTAACGGGGATCTCTAACCCCAAGTGCATTGTCGGGCTCTTCAATCCGGTATTCAAGCTCAGCAGCTCTCGGGGCGGCTGGCGGAGCGACTCTCGGGGCAGCGAGAGGAAACCGAGCAGGGTTCCCCAGGTGATCCCGCCACTCGGGAGGGTTTGGAGAGACGTACCGCGCCCTCTTTCCATGGGCTCCGGCCTCTCCCCTGTCGGTGAATGCGACATGGTCGCGGTTTCCCGGGGGAATCTCGGCAAGGGGTAGGTGCTCTTGCCCCTGCTGTCCTAGCCTAGGATTACCGTAGTCAGGTCGCCACTCTGCAATGTGTTCATCCAAGAGCTCATCAACCATCCTCTTTTGCTCAGCAAGCTGTTTTCATAGCGTGGCCTTCTTGGAGTCTTCCTCTGCCTTCTGTACCGAGGTAGATGGGTCGGCGATCTTGACAACCCCGACATGCTCTTTACCCTTGCCAATGTTTCGGCTCAGTGTTAATGCCTCAGTGGGTGTGGGGAGACCTAGGAGGCTCCTCTGGTGGCAAGTAATCCTCCCAGACGGGTCCAGTAGTGGATTTTCCTTAGGGGGTGAGTCCCCATCGAGGAGCTCCACACCATTTCCCTCATCTGAAAGGTCAGCCATGTTGACCTCCACTGCCTTTGGAGACATTCCCTCAGGGCCGCCCGGTGATTCGGGCTGTCGGTGGATCGCACAGAAAAGAAGGGTAGCGTACTGCCCTTATCTGCAGACGTGCACGAGGGGGGTGGATTCCTCGATAACCTTGTGGAGTACTTGAAAACTCTGGATGCATTGTTACTAGAGGGCCCTGCGGTGGCCAAGTGACTCGGGGTGCCGAACCGCAGGGAGCGCTGCCAGGTCGACCCGACGACACTGCTCACCTATATCCTCGAGATGTGCTTGACTCCCAAGATAAGTTGCTCGCTGATGGCGAAGATGGGATTGAGTCACCCGAAGAGTCTGTCGGAAACATTCAAACTCTCCCGGGGTGAGTGACTCTGACATATCAAAATCTGACCCTGCGACCATCCAAAACTTCTCGGGGAAGTGGCCCACTGCGAGGACGGTCCAGAAGCTCCATGAATCCGGTTCGAGGTCTAGACCTTGCTGCCCCTGCTCGTCAACCAAGAATTGCTGGGGAGCTGGCAATGGTGCCGAGGCAGGTCGCCGGGCCGGTGGGCTGGCCGACGGGGAATACGGCGAATAGGCCGATTGGCCACCGATCCCTGAGTCATCCTCCAAGGGTTTCAGTACCATGGTTGCCACGTCGCGATAGGATGGGCCAGTGAATGGGCCTCCTATCACAGTGTCGGTGCTCGCCAAGGGTGTTTCACCTTGCGACTCTTCTGTCGGTCCCCAGAAAAGTTCCCCACCCTCCCTGACTGAGGTGGAAGGTGCTTCTGGGGAGTCCAGTGATAACTGCGGGTTTGACCCCTGGGGGTACGCCAAGTTCTCTTCCTCCTGAATATACCTTCGGAGGGAGGAGGGAATCATACGGATCTCGCATTCTGGGAGTACGAGACTGACGCGCCGCATCCCCATCCCTTCCCTCGACTCAAAGGGTTGGAGGGGGGAGGTTCCATCGTCGAGTCGTATTCCACCTTAGAGTCCGAGAAACGGACTTGTCTAATTTATGTCCGGACTCCCCTGACATTCCTCCTATGATGACAATGCCCCATCTTCATACCCCTGGGTGGCTCCTTAGGGTAAGGATGATTTCTGTCAAGGAGTCCCCTGGCTGCAATAGTGCTGGGGCAGAGGGGACTGAAGGATGATGTGTGGGAAGCACCGGGATAGATGTCGAAAGGGACATGATGAGGACCTCCTTGTAAGTGAGCGACTGGATACGCAACAGCTCCATACTCGCGGCCAGCGGTAGGGGGAGTGACCGGATACCCAGTTTAGTGGGCGCTAGAAAGAGTCATACCCGGAGGGTAGCTGTCACGAAGAAGCCTTCGGCTTTCCAGATCAGTGGCACGGAATGAGCCTTCATGGTGGGTGGCACTACCGTGGATTGGTCCGCAGTGGCCATTGCCTATGCCCGCGACTGGGAGAGTCGACCCAACCTGCCTGTAGGTAAGTCGGGGCCTCGATCCCAGTCGGGCATGTGACTGGCCCTGCTCAACGTGTGTGAAGGTCTAGTAGCAGGAGTCATCAGTGGCTCGGGCCACAGTGGTTGTGGACATTGGTGCCCCAGGATGGGAATTCTCTTCCGCTCGCGCCCGACGCTGGCATCGGGTCATATGGGTTGGAGCCGGTGGTGCGGGCACAAAGATTGCATGGTCCTCGGCCCGGGGATTTGGGCAATGACGTCGACGCAGCCTGGTGGGGGGTCTTGACGTTAACCCCTGGGACGGGTCTCCGATCGGGCGGACCTGGACATCCCCCACCTCATTGGCGTAGGGGACGGATGTGCTAAGGCACTCCAGGGATAGGCTCCCGAAGAGGTTGAACGTCGGAGTGGGGAGCGGCGGCTCCCTGCATGGCCCTCAGGGGCAACGACGATAGTGAGGCGCAACCGCCTCTAGATCCAAATGGTCCATGCCCCTGGTGGGGATGATCCCTTCCTCGTCGTACCAACGAACCAGGTCGTTGATCACCCTTCACTGGATGATTTCTAACGGGGAGAGGGGGAGAGATCACCCGACAGTCGTAGCAATCGGAGCCGGAGTGACTGTGGAAAAGGTGGTGTCGCGCGGGGTAGCTGCGTTGGTACTGCCCCTGCCCCTATGCTGGTGGGAAGGTGGCGTTCGAGCTCCAGATGCAGTGATCTGATTCCTGGAAGCAGGGAGATGAACCCATTAGTACTAACAGGAAAAGAAATCGACAACCAATAGCCTAACGTCATTCCATCTTCCGTGTTCGGTGAGAGGGATCCACACTGACGACACCGCAGAACGGAGTGCTCAACATTTTGACTGCCTCAACCCCTGGCGGGTTTCACGTCCTGGTAATAGGTACCCGGACCTGGTGACATGCTAATCTTCAGACACCCCGAATGCTACCTGTCTCCGTATTGAGGAGAAGAGCTTCATGTCGGGTTCACCATTTTCTATTTCCGACGCTTTTACGTCGGGGTGCGCGCGCGTGTCCATCACACATGGAAGGACGCGCGGCTCGTTGCCCCACATTCCCGCTTTCCAAAGGCGGACGGCATCTGTTCCTTATTTAGGGATGCCTGCTCCTTGATCGAAACCTGGATGATGGGATATCAGTTCTTCCTTCTGTGGATTCCTCCTCGGATCTCGTCACCTAGTCTGGGTCTCCCTTATAGATTTAAGACGGGTTCGTGAAGCTCGTTCTCGGTGCCATATCTGCATGGACGCCAGTTAATTACGCTGCTTCCATCAAGACGCTCCAAGGGGTCTTGTCGGGGAAGCAACCTTCAGTGAGGAGAATGGTCACTTTGGGGTGTCGTTGGCATGTCTTGACGCTGGGGATTGGCATATCTATCTTATGTCCCTTTTCATAGGGCTTCTCGAGGGCACGGAAGCCCGAGGCATCCCACATCAAACGCGGGGAATGTGTACCATCTGAGGTTTTCCTCAGCTTCCCATGTTTAACACGGGGTATGTTGCGAGTTTAACGTCTTGAAAAGACGGATCGGACTGATCGGAACACTGAGAGTGGATCAGATTGAAGGACCCCTTATGGGGAACACTGATGTTGGGGCCAGCACGTGGGTGGCTTCCCGGATACTATGGAGTGGGATGGGGTGGCATGATCTCACCGGGATGTGGTGGCCCAGGTAAGGATCGGGATGGATAATGGAGTGACGGGCTTGAACCTCATGGAGGCTTCCTACGTATCCCCATGGCAGGGAATAAAAGTCTGCATAGTTCGGTGATACGGTGGGACACCTGAAGAGGCGACCTGTGAGAATGGACGCATGGATTGGAGCCTGGAGGAAGTAAGATCTCCAGGCTAGGGCATGAGCTTCCCAAGGCACGTGGGCTTGAGGGGGGGAAGTCAGGATGAGATGTGGGTGTGAGGCATGGGGCTTATTCTCTGAGAAATCCCAAGAGGGGGAATACGATTTAACGTCTTGCAGTACAAGATACAGTTTAACGTCATGTAGGACGATGGCATACAGTTTAACGTCATATGGGACAAGGAATCGGGGGCTTACGCTCTGAGACGGCCAATGGTGGTCGGGGAACCGATGTGGAGAGTTCAGAACGACCGGGTGGTGGGATTGAACCTCGTGGAGGCTTCCTACGTACCATGCATTAGCACGGATCAAATTCCACGTAGTTCGCTGGGATGGGGCTTATGCTATGGGGAGGCCCATAAGAGGATGTCATGGTCGATGCGCACTCTAAGCCCACATGAGTCATGCTCAGTGTGAGAAACAAGAGGCAGTAGGGACCATACAATCACGTCGCAAAGGGTGTGTTCGTGAGAAGCGGAAAGGGGCTTACGCATTGAGCGGCCCAAAGAGGAAGCAGGGGCTTACGCGTGGTTAGCAGCCCTTGGTGTCGGGGATTACTCCAGGGTGGAGGCCCGTGGTATGACAAAGCATAGTGGGAAGGGGACTCCACTGGCCTTGGTAGGGGGGAAGTACGGAGGTGCATGGGTGAAACCTTCCATAAGAGAGGCTAGGGGCTTATGCTCTGAGGCAGCCCTACCCCCATGGACAAACGCCACTCCGACAAGGAGGAACTCATTCCATGCGAGGAAGATTCCATTCCTGTGGAGACGAGATGCGTAAATAATGTTTGAGCCAGGGGGACCCTACGTGTGAATCATGGGGTCGGACCACAGTTTAACGTCATGTGTTAAGGACGAGGTGCTTAGCAGTTTAACGTCCTGCAGCTTGGACGAGGTGGGTTCGCTCCACACCCCTAGGGCTTACATGCCCAATGCCCTATACCCCTTGTGAGAGGGAAGACATCTGCAAGGCCGTAGTGAAGGGGGCTGCAGGGAAAACCATTGAGGGGTCCACGTTAGCATGGCTATGCGAAGAAGTAATATCCGTTAGCGTGCCTATGCGAAGAAGCATAAGGCAAAGAAACGCAATGGGAAACACCGCCCAAGGGACCTTGAGGTTACTTCGTACAAGCCTGGAAGGTCGTACGGGAAAACAACGCATGGAGCGCATGCCCGGTAGGGGAGACATCAGGTGCCGGTGCGGAAAGGTATCCAAGGGGCGTCAAGGTAAAGGGGTCCTGGGTGTTGCGTGCAAAAAGAAGGTTTGCGCACAAAACACTGGGATGGCGCACAATAGGGATAGAGGATTGCGCGGATAGGCGATTGCGCGTAAGGTATTGCATGCATATAAGGGGATTGCGTGCAAGGGGAAACGATTGCGCGCAAGGGAAGTACCCGGAGGAGTGGGAAAATTCACTTAATCTAGTGGAGTTACACGCAAAGGCGAACCTCGGGCCAAGGTTGCATGAAAAGGGGAATTACCTGGAAGTCATATTATGCACGGGGGGAGTTGAATTATGCGCACAGGAGCCGTTCCGAATTCCGCAACCCCAAACCGTTTTGGGTCGCCTTCTATTTATAGGCATCGGCCGACGCGGAATCCAGGTGGCGCGCAAAAGTTTCCGCGACGGGAAACGTCAGCGCGCAAAGCTTCCCCGCGCGGAACCGAGGCGCGCAAAATTGCGCGTGCCATCGGCTCGATTACGCGAATCCCGGGAATGCTTCATGCACACATCATTATTTCGTGCAAGTCCTCCTTTATTTCGCACACCACTTCCCGGGCCTCCGGACCGGGCCTCTGATTCCGAATATGACTTCGCTTTTCCATTTCGAAACTTCCTCTAGGAGTTATGTACTTTTTTTCGGTGTCTACAACTATATCTGACTTTTATAAACCATGATGTGTAATTCCATCTCCATCATCTTAAACTATGACATGGAATGCAATGTAAATACCCTTGGAGTCAGTAGAATCATTCCATCCTCTTAACTTACTATTTATAGGGATCTAAGAGCATCAGTCTAGCCCACCCAAGGGATTGGAGCATTAGTCCAACATCCCACCAACCATTAGTCACACATCCTAGGTTTAACATTAGTGAACCTTTATCAACCAAAAATAAAAAGGGTAAACATTTACAATTTATTTCATTTTCATGGTTCATTACTTTAAATATATTCCCATTTCCCTTATCGAGACCATTTTTACCATTTAAGCACTAATACAACCATTTATCACCTATTTTGATTTATTTAACCATGAGGGCAATCCTATTTAAACATTTATCACAATTACCACTATATAAGACAAATCTTATCAACATATTAAAGTTAAAATAAACCATACCTTTTATTCTATGTTAACTTTCCAAACAAATTTAAAATTGTTTTAATCTCATAAACCCTTCAATTCATTAGTTAACAACTCAATTCTCATGTTTAAGGGATAGGACACCCCATGGGTGACCATAGGCCTAGTCTACTCACCCACAATGGATCTAATGGAGATCATGAGAAGTATAACACATCACCCAATACATCATTTCCTACCAATGAAATCAAATTTGTATCATAACAATACCAAAATAACAACCACATACACATGAATAAACATGAATACTATGGGACATAACTTGTAGATCACTCACCTCAAGTTTATAGACAAGCTTTCACTCAACCTTATCCCTTGATTTGAAATAAAACAAACTTCAAAGAACAAACTTATAATATGATAAAAAATAAGGGTTTAGGTATTTAGAATGAGGTAAAATGTTCCACCATGATTCTCCCAGAAAATAGAAGAAATAGGAGTGGTAGACTCACCTGAATCATTGATTAGCAACCAATGATGCTTCAAATGACCCATGATCGAGGGAGAATCACCCTTGAAGGAGTATGGGGACCTCAGTTCATCAATATAGATACTATATCTTGAAAGGGAAAGAAAATTGGGTGAAGATTCTTAAATACTGGGGGAAAAATGGTAATTATGCCCCTCTTTAATGAGGTGCAGTGTTTGGCCACACAGTTGGACAAACCATGCACCAACTCTGAGACACCCTCTATCCAAGAGGGGCCTTGAGTCGCATGGTTTTTTTAGGGAGATCACATGGTTTAGAAACCCATGTGGAGGCCTTGTGTCTGGCTCTATCCAAGGCCACATGATTTCCAGGCTCCCCTTGCATAGTTTATCAACTGTGCACTTTCCCACCACAGGCTATATGGTTAAGGTGCACAGTTAGTTATAAATGTGATCTAACCATGTTCCCTACCCAATATTTCCTATTCTATTCCTTTTCCATGTTATGAACCCCTGTTACACCCTTTAGTCCCCTCATAATTTCAGAAATAATTTAATTATCCAATTTAAAGGGAGTTAAAATAAAATTTAAACAAGAACTCGCCTCTTTGAAAGGTCATGATCTTACAAAATCTGTACCTTATAATATCTCATCCTCAAGATTCTCTCCCAAGTATCACTAATCCTTTATGGTAAAAAGGTCTTTCCACTGGGCCCACATATCTATCTCCCTCTCCTTTGTTTTCTCTCGAATATCACCATGCTTCCACAACACTCAGACCAATGATACAACCTTACCCTACAAAACTTTCTCAATGTAATCCACAACATGAACTAGATAAACCTTAAAGGATGTATCAACCTCAAGCTCAACATAATCAAAATAGATCACATGACATGATTTGGGGTGATATTATTGACGTTGTGACACATGAAAAACATTGTTCATAAAACTATACCACTATAGAAGGGCCAATTGGTATGCCACCTATATGATCCTCTCTATAATCTCAAATGACCCCACATACTTGGGTGCCAATTTCCCCTAATTATGAATCTGACAGTGGCCTAATATCAATGAAACCAAAGGAATAAATTTTCCCCCACCATAAACTCAATAGGTTTATGATGTCGATCAACGTATGAATTCTATCTTCCCTGGGCCATATCCACATGATTTTGAATCAACTGAACCTGCTCTGATGTACCTTGAATGAGACTTTGTCCTAAAAAAATATGATTCCTCTACCTCCATCCTACACAAGGGAGTTCTTCATGGCCTACCATAGAGTTACTTTTATGGTGAAATCGGAATTTTCTCCTGATAACTGTTTTTATAGGAAAAATCAATGACAAAAAAGTGTTTCTACCAATATTCACCAAATTCTAGGATGCATGCTCTCAACATGTTCTTAAGAACCTAAATAGTAAATATCGACTTCTCATTTTTTCATGGATGAAATTTTTTACTAAATAACACTCGAGTTCTAAGTGCCTTTTGTAACCCTTTCCCAAAGCGCAATGTGAAACATGAGTCATGATCTAAAACTATAGTCCATGGAAACCAATTAAAATGTACTATTTCCTCAACATACAAGTCACCCAACTAGTAAATGATGAGGGAGGATGGTACTCATGATAGGGATCTCTAAATATCTCCCCATTGGATCTTATTCAAACCTTAATTAGGATCCGAAAAAGCAATATATTGATAAAATTATCGATATCAATAAGAATTTTACTCCATAATATCAGACATGGAAAAAGGGAAATGATCTTATAGTTGGTGTGTGCGATGGGAAGAAGGTATTGGACTATTCCTTTATGTTTATTGTCTCAGGTTCACGTATCTCTATGTAAAGATGTACCTGATACTCTAATGGTATGAGTACACCATAAAGCACTCCCCCAGAAGGTAGTGACTCCACATCCTTTGGGTTAAGACTACAGCTGCCAACTATAGGTCATGAGTTATGTAGTTCTACTCATGGGGTCTCAACTACCTTGACCCGTATGCAATAACTACCTACCGCTATATCCACACACATCCAAACCCATATTATGGGGAATTTTAATATACTACGTACTCCACACCCTCCTCTAGTAGTCTCAAAACATGAGAAATCATCAGCCTCAGGCTCAACTCCTCGAAGGCCCTTTGACACTGTTCAGTCTAGGTAAATGAATTCCCTTTCTACATTAGGGCATTTAAAGGGGCTTTAATTCTAGATAATTCTACCACAAACCTCCTGTATTACCCCGCTAATCCAAGAAATATCCACAACTCTAACACTCTCTTGGGTGTCTCTCAAGAAATAACTACATCGATATTCACTGGATCCATGACTAAAGAATGATTAGAGATGACATTCCCCATAAAGTGACCTAATAAATCTAGAACTGGAACTTCATGAGACTTCCATAAATATGGTTCTCTCAAAGAAAATATAGAACCACCCTCAAGTGATCTACATGCTCCTCCTATGATGCAGAGTAGATTAGTATGTCATCGATGAAGAAAACCAAAAACTTGTACAAGTATGGCTGGAATACCTTTTCATCAAATCCATAAACACGGTAGGGGAATTCATCACACCAAAGGGAATCACTAGGAACTTATAGTGTCTGTAGAGACATATTAATTACATATTTGGAATATCGGCCTCATGAACCCTCAACTGGTGGTAGCTAGACTGAAGGTCAATCTTCTAGAACCATATTGTGTCTCGTAACTGGTCAAATAAGTCATAAATCTGCAACAAGGTGTGCTTGTTTTTTATCATGGCCTGATTCAAGCAATGATAATTCATTCAAATACATAATATATCAGTCACCTTTTTCACTAACAACACTATAGTTTCTCATAAGGACACATTACGCCTCATGAAACCCTTCTCTAGAAGGTCCTTAAATTGAAACCGTAGCTCCCAAAGCTCGGTAGGGGACATCTGATATGATGCAGAAGATATAGAAGTGGTTTTTAGATGTAAGTTGATGAAAAACTCCATATCCCACCTCAAAGGTAGTCTCACAACATCCTATGGGAATACTTCCATATAATCCTCCTTAAAATAAGGAATCTAGATGCCTAAATAGCCAAATGTACCAAGGGATATACTTTCCAACTTATGGGTGATGGGTTATAGCCTCCAACTCATAGAACCCACTCATCCCACCATGAGATATCTTTCACCCATAAAGGTGAATATTTTCCCATCAGTGTGTTAGAATCTGACTTGTTTTTGGTGATAGTTAATATGGGCTCAAACCATGGAAAACCAATCCATACTTAAGATAAAATCATAGGGTTCCATTATGATGACCAAAATTCCACACATGAACCTATTTCCACCAAGTGATATCTCTCACTACTGGCATATCAAAGATACATAAAAATAATCCCCTATAGAAACCTAAATATGAAGCTATTGGGCTAGCGCCTCAACTAGGAGGTCCATCTATCACACCATGAGTATAGATATGAAGGAATGACTGATAAATATGTCAACTAATACTGAAGTAGGATTATAATAAACAAATATTGTACCTCTAATCATATCTTGCATTGTGGGGTCATAATCCTCTAAAGCCTGCAGGTGTGTGTAACCCCAACTGCTAGCTCCCTAAGCCTGATATGGGCTTCCTAGTGGTTATGGTAAAAGGACCTCATAGAATCATCCACCACCCATAGATCATCTCACTCTTATTCCAGCTCCTCCTCCCTAGGGACCACCCTGACCTCTCATGGGAGATCCCTGATCACAACATTGCCTCAGACATGGAAGTCTATCAGCTACCTACCTATGCTCCTTAGAATGTGTGGTTGAATAGTAGTGCACTATGTGACCTCACCCTTCACAAGAATATCACCGACCATCTATGGGTTTCCTTGGGGATTTATGGTTTCCCTATACTGCACAACTAAATGCCTAAGTCTGGTTGTGAAAGGATCTCCTGTATTGAGATCCCACTGACTGGCATCTTCTAGCTACTATAGACATCGGCTCTATGATTCCCACTTTGAGCTCCAGCTATCTGGAATTTATATAATATAAATATATCTGTCACTAGTTCCCGCTCCAGCACCCCAGCATAGGTGGGGATTCACAAGGGCCCCACGCTAGCATGAATCTCTCCACATAATCCCTGCTCAAAATATTGTTCCTGAAAGTATCCATCATGGATCATGTCAAGGGAGTAATGTGTAAGGTCTATGAACCTTTTTGTATACTCATCCATTGTCATCCCTCCCAACTGTAGCTCTAGAATATCCTAAATCCAAATCGAGAACAAGAAAGAGGGGTGGAAATACTCACAGAATAGTTGTTGGAAGTCATACCATAAGAGTGTTGATTCATTGTGAATCTCAATTACAAGACTCCACCAGTTCCCATCTCCTTCATAGAAAAGGCTAGATGCCAGTGCAACCAATTGATCTTTCAATTTCTGAATGAGCCTAGAAAGTTGAACCACCAACTCTAGACAATACTCTACTGCATGAGGATCTAGATTTCCATAGAACCTTAGTGGCCTCTGGCCTTAATACTTGTGGAGTGTGCTAATCCAACTCATATCCTCATCCTGATTTACTAGAATGATCTACTACTCAATGGATGGAGGTGTTGCTACCTACCCACATGGAGGAAGAAGATCCTTAGATAGACCTCGAACCAAGGCCTCATCGCTTATCAGATTTTCATCATGATCTGGAATTGGTATCTTAGTTGGCTATATTCATAGTGGCATCCTGAAATTTAATCAAGATATACCATAGTCATATGAGCATATATATATATATATATGTATATATATATATATATATATATATATATATTTAATAATGGTGATCTAACTCAATAAATAAAGTCAACTAATCAATAATATATGATACATGTACCATTGATCCATACAACCAATGCCTCGGTATGATTATTCAACAAGAAGGTATTCAAGGTCTAGGTGAATGGATACATCGATCGCCCACACCATCACTAGATTCCCTGGCCTGAAAGCCACACTCGAGACATTTTAACACTTTGTCCCTAATCCCAACCAAATCCAAGTAAGGGGATTACACCAAACACTATACTAAGGATTGAACCACCTATAAAACCAATATTTTGTGACCTGATCGAAGTTGGGGATCGAGCTGTAACTACCCCAACCCTTCCTCCACAGGCCAGGGGATAGTGACCAGTGTCGAAGGAACAACTAACATAGGGAGGACCTTTCCTAGAAACCTACACACACACACACACACACACACACAACCATCTCGATGCATAAGTGTAAAGGAATAATAGAAAAAAATGAAAAATAAAAGGGAAACAACCATGTATATAAAACCTTTGTATAGTACAAGAGTACGATAGTGTAAACTAAAAAGTAAAGGGAAAAAATATGTGACCAACAAAAAAGATGTCCTGACATGAAAAAATTGTAAAGTAAAATGTTGAGAAAACCCATCTCCTGATCTCTAAGATACAACCATTATACTTGTTCCAAAGTACCATGTATCCTTAAACTCTTTTTAAGTCACCATCAACATGTCCTTCATCTTCATAAGACATGACATGTGTGGTAAAATATCTTGTAGGGGTGAGTATATACATACCCCATAGGACACCTCAAAAGATGAAGAGGGATAAATAAGAGATACAATATGAACGAAAAGTTTATAGATACTAAATAGGATGCATAAATTAGTGAAAGATAATAGCTAAACCCAAACCAAGATATAGGAACCTCATACAAATACAAGGGGATCAACATTGTGTGTAGATGAACTACACATTGACTCTGTACTACATATAACAAGATAGTAGACTCATCTAACATTGAGAAGCTAAATAGGAAAAGTGCATGGAATACCCTGTGCATCTTTGAAACCCATGAAAAGAGATTAACCAAATACAAAGGTATTAATATAGATGAATATATATATGCTAAGTAAAAAAAGAAACCCATATGAGAGAGAAATGGGACCTCCATATCATAGCTCAGCCCAAGAAAATGAGTCACTAATAGTTCCAAAATTCGAAAAATGATTCCCAACATCTCATGCATCTTCTCACAAGTAACCATCCAAAATAAGCCATGCCTCATCACTATCTCAGATAGTTGAGGGGCCATAATCTCTAGATAGAGGACATATTCCCTAGTAAAATAAGAGGGTTCCACTCAGTGGTATAGAAACCATGACCATCCCAGTTGTAGGGTTCTACTCTAGAACTCATTGAGGACCCATGCCCAACCCAGTTGGAGGGTTATACTTAGGAGTCAGTATAGGACTCATGTCTATCCCAACTAGAGGGTTTTGATCTAGAAGCCATCGAGGACCCATGCCCAGCCCAACTGGAGGGTTACACTTGGGAGTTAGTAGAAGACCCATGCCCAACCCATCTGGAGGGTTACACTTTATAATTCTGTAGAGGACCCATGCCCATCCCAGTTGGAGGGTTCCACTCTAGTCATTGAGGACACATGCCTATCAGAGCTAGAGGGTTCCACTCAGGATGGATATGGTGATCTTGCACAATCATTGTTGTTGTCGACCATCGCCTAACCAAGCATCATTCCTAGAACATTCCACATCATATTCTAAAATCCATAATTGATGGCATCACCATGTCATATATTGAAAAGAAATTAGGATAGGATACTCATAGAACAAAATCTAAGTCCAAATGAATGAGACATGGAAGCATAAAGCTTCCTCAAAATAAGACAAGGGGTAACACAATATGTAAGGTGATCCACACAACGTGTGGTCCTAGTCCATCACACGGCTGTGTCCCTAGAGGTACATGACCCATAAATATTATAGGAGTACACGGTGTTGGGGGGGGGCGAATTTATGATGTTCCCATCTCACTTGGGGTCCTACCCATGTGCTTGGATATGTCCATGTATCCAAGCTGTTTCCATGTACTTTACCCCATGTATGTGTACTTTAGTACACGATGTTCCTCTTCACGTGGTCTTCTTCCCATGTAATCTGACCGTGCCCGTGTACTTGGGCACATGGTGTGTGCTGGCCATATGCTCTTCCACATAGGTCATCCATATGGGAAATTGGGTACACAGTGTGTAGGGAGAATACATGAAATGCCATCCTTATGAATTCCCAAAACCCTGGCCACCAAAGCCAAGGGTCTATACGTCATGTGTTCATCACGGTACATGGAATGTAGTCATTTTTTTCATAGTTTTCTAGATCCACATTTCACACATCAAATCTGGACATTTCACTTTGATTATAGCCTTGATTCCACTCGAAAATAGTGGATCTACCCACCACTCATAATTTTTGACAACCCGGTGTCTGGAAATCTGATTTCGTCAACCATGGGGTTTAGTCATATGCACCACACATCCTGATTTATTCTGTCGATGATGATTTGATCTCTAGTAGTAAAAATGATCAACCACATTCTAAAAATATCCCATATCTAGCCCTGATTCATTGATCCAATCCTCACACATTGATTCAATATTATTTCAGGGGTTCCATCGGGCTCAGTACTACCTAACAATGTCGATCTGGGACCGTGGGGTACTACTGGTGAAGAATGAGAATTAATTGAGGGGGAAAGGCACAAGAAAAAAATGTTTAACCATCTTTGGTTAATTTTTCTTTTTCAACAATCAATAATGAAGATATTCATTTTTGAAAACAAGAAAACTCAATTTAAATTGGTATATAGGATCATGGAAAGGAATCACAATTAGCACAGATTAATAAAAAGGACTGATATGCTAAATCAATTTAATAAAAAAGGTTATAAACTAAAAATTAATGTTTCTTAACTATATATTTGATTTTTATTCATCAAAGAACATGATATCTAATGATTTAAAGAAGTCATTTCATTCACTTCACTCCAATATACTCTATTCCTACGTTTCATCGTCATTTGAGGTGATTCTCCGATGGAATGAGAAAGGAGAAGTTCTCATAAGATCCTAAGATTATGAGGATAACATTGGGGAAATCTCCATGGAAGTATATTTATATATATTTCAGTTATGTTAAATAAAAAAATTAATTAAATTTATTTATTTATTTATCCACTGAACGTACCTCCAATAAGAGAGATGTCCAAACACCCTGTGTCGGCCTATTTTAGGTTGTTATTAGGGTAAAAACATGTTTCAGACTCAATAATGGTCTCATATTTCTAGTTTAATATTCCTTTTAATAAGTACTCCATTTAATTTAAAAATATACACACATTAAATATAACATATATTTATTATTTTTATAAAATAAATTCAGGTTTCATTAGGCCTTGGAATCACATTCCGTCTCAGTGCCTATATATGGAACTCTAAGGTTTTACGATGATGATCTATATAAGATTTATACCTATTCTGGGCTATCCTCATCTTCTCACAAATGGGTTGGAACTTCTCCATAATTGCTTCCACCGACTCTGGACACAAAATTGATGCACCCGCACACGTCGTTGAATTTGTACGGTCTGTGATCAGATTATATTTTTTGTTTTCCAAAACTTCACTTACTACTAGGGAATAGTATAGAGATAGTCTGGGGTCAATCCCATAGGGAGGAAGATGGATCTTAGAGGTTACTATCTTAAGAACCTTTTATATTGGAGTCCTTTAGAGTTGATTTGGGTTGGTATTTTATTAAATCTATGGTTAAAGGTTGCCTCAAATGATTAAAGAGAGGTCGGGATCAATTTAGAGTATATGTGAGAAGGATAATCTTAATTTTGATCATGGTAGGGTCCTAGAGTGTAGGATACGAAGCAAGAGGAAGTCACTAGTTGACTTTGGTCAAGTCAACTAACTCTACCTAGGAAGTAACTATTCCTTGATTGAGGGATAATGACAACCTAGGTTCTTTAAACTTAGCCTCTATGGTCAAAAGTATCTTAGTACAGTAGTCATATCCTAATATACTCCAATAAAGATAGGTTATTCCACTTAGAAATCCCATGGTCAAGGGAATTAAAATGAATTGGATATACATTGTATCATTTATCCAGATTACTAATCCTTTAGGGTTACCAAAATTACTATTTAAAGATTCATTATGAATTCAGATACATATACACTCTATCCCTACCCCTGAATGGTTTATCCACTCATGGTAGGAGGAGAAAAGAATAAATAACTAAAAACCATGATTGAAATGTTTAAATAATTTGAAATTAAACATTTCCAAATCATTTAATCATTTGGGTTTTCTAAAAATGGAAATAAACATGTAATCAAAGTTTATGAGAGATAAATCACAATTCTAATAAAATGATTACTTCAAAGTAGAAATAGATCTAACACATATTCATCAGTAATCGAAGATGAACAATGGTGAGTGATGTAATAGAAATTTAATTTGATGAAGAAAACACAATCCATGACTCTTAAATAAAATAAAAATTTTAACAATAAAGAAATTTTGAGTTTGAGAGGGGAAAGGACGAAGGAAACTCTAAGGGAACAAAAACAAGGAGAAGTATCTACTCTGGGATCCTCTAAAATGTGTTTCCCAATTGTTGTATGTATAGTATAAATGGTTCATGAAGTGTAATAGTGTTACATGTTTTGTATCATTAATCTACATAGATCTCCATGGTTTTTGGATCTCCCATGTGCCTCGCGCGTATCTGGTCTGATTTATGAGGTTTGACCACTTACATGTCGTGTAGTGAAGACTTAGGAGGTGTACTAGCCTTATATTTGTTCCTCTAGAGCATATTTCTCATTCAACTACTTTGATTGATGTCACTTATTGTATGGATCGTTCACGAAAAGTACTGACTACTTTCTCTGTTGACTTCATGACATGGTTCATGTCTTTGCTCATGACTTGTCACATGCTGTGAAATCCTATTACACAATGTGTAATAATGATTTATGATGTGTAATAGGTGAATTGTGAAATTTTTATTCATTTATTCTTTTGAATCTTGTGAGGCCTCATTCTGGAAAAAATTAAGCACATACCAAGTGCATCATCAAATAAATCAATGAAAATCCTTAATTAAGTGACAGAAAAAGTATATATGAATTCAGCCTATCAAATTCCCCCACACTTGAACAATTTATTGTCCCCAATAAAAAAGGTCTCAATAATGATTTCAAAGAGAGATAAGTAATTTTTAAAATAGGAAACATTCATTATGTCCAGGAAATTAAAATTAAGTGTAAGAAGAAAATGATAGTTTCTAAAATCAGCCCTACATAGAAAATTAATCATGCATCCTAGTCCATATCTTTAAAACAAATTCTAATTTTTTTAATTACAATATTTTTACTATTCCTTGAATTATATAACCATTTTTAATTTACCTCACAATGAATTTTATCTCATTACTCAGGGTAAAATGAAATTGGAGTTATGCTCATACCCTGAGAATATTCTTCTAACCGTAGGCTTGCATTGATTCTATCATTACACTATGTAAATACAAGTACAAAATTAATCATGAGAGCTTTTTCAATTAGGTTCTAATGAATATGAGGATGTGGGTAGGTTGGTAAAAGGTGAAAATTAATCTCAAAATGTTGGTAAGATCTGAAGCATAATGCATTAATCTCAAGATAAGTGTAATATAATTCCTTCTTCAGCTAATCAAGTCCTCACTCTAGCAGCTTCAGTTGGATCCATATATATGTAAAGTAAGTATAAAATGAGTATTATGTTCCTTTCATTTTTCTTTTGTATTTATATTTTTCGAAATTCATGTCTAGGCTAGATCTTTCATCCATCCCTTAACCATATATAATCTTTCAAGGGATTCATCAGTCTTGAAATGGTGATTTTGACCTTCCTATTATAGAACCCATATATATTTTTATTTTCTTTTGTATTTTTCAAAGGAACAGAATAAAAGTTAATTTCTATAAAGTATATATGGATTTAAACTAAATAGTATGATGAGAACACCATGTATCCCTACAAATAGAAACATCATGTGCTATCTAAATGCATCCCCCACACTTTTTCAATAGTAACATCATGCATTATATAAGGAGTATGGTAGGAAAGGAAAATATTATTAGAATAACTTCATACTAAAAGGTCATTCATGGAAACTATGGGATAATGAAGGAAATATTTAAGGTGGGTCTCAGGAAAAAGTGGCTAATAATGATTTCTTCAATCATTTTAAATTTGTACTTGTTCAATTATATCCTTAATAATATTTCAATGCAAGTTATGATAGGTTGACATGTCCCATGTACCACTCAAGAAATATTCTCAGAAAATAATATGTAATTATAGGCTTATAGTCCTCTTGGGTAATGAGAATAATAATAGAAACTTGAAATTACAATGGGTATAAACCAAATTAATGGGTCAATTAATCATAATTTCAAAAATGTTGAATTCGAATCAAATTTATAAACTCATCAATCATTCTAAAAATTTATAAACTGAAACAAAACATGTATTATAAAAATTTCCAACTTAACTTTTTCTTAAATTTACTTGGTAATAACATTTTTCAAGTTTAAATCCTGCTTATAATTTCAAAAAATGTCTCCTAGACAAGTGAGAACAATCAAAAATTAAAGTGTATCATCATTGATAATCATTATAATCCCCAGACACTTATAGAGATAAAATGTCTCCACTGTTCAAGAAATTCTTATGGGAGTGGTATAACAATGAAATCTCAAAGAAATTGAAATGGAAATTTTAAAAAAAATGAAATTGAGGGAATCAATATCTCCCTGGATATTGTCATTCCATTAGGGAATTTTGCTGTCTATATGCTAATTATCAATCACCTACAAAATTAGCTAGAAAATATTTCATGTGCTATATGAAAGATTATTACATAGGTATTAAGTATTTAATAAGAATAATAATGGGTAGGGGAACAATATTCTGAACAAGAATAACCAATTTTATTTAAATTTAGTAGATGTTTTTAATATAGCTCAAGAAGGGATACAACAAAAAATGAAAAAGACTCAACATGATAACTCGATCTTGACAAAAGATAAACTATGGGTTTAATCCCATAAAGTGCTAACAGGAAGTTGTTAATCAGACAGATGGACCAATATATCATGTGGTGGGTCCATCAGCTCAGTTACTCTTTTTCTGCTTACAGCTACTAGTTGTCATTTCTTCGATTTCTTGAGGTCACTTATTCAGGTTTATGACTTCAGGTGAAGCAATGTGAGAATGAATAAGATATGGAAGGAATGGAATCATATATCTAGGTGACTGATACTGTGAATGGATCTCTAATGATAGTTTCTAAAGTTGTCGTTCAATTTTGACAACTCACTGGACAACTCTATGGACCATAGCAGAGGGTGGAATAGAACCATCAACAACTATATATGATGTAGAGGAGCTAGAAATGGATATTTAACAAAATAAAATAAATGAAAAATTCTAGAAAAATAGAATTCAAAAATCAAGCCTCATATATATATATATATATATATCAAAAATCAGTACAAAAATAGGGGAAACAGTCGATAAAATAAAACAACCAGCCCAATCCCAAAAGTCTAAAGCCCACAAATAAAATAAAAATTACACATCAGGCTTAGGTATAAATATCTCCTATATTTTCAAGATGTCATCGAATGGTGAGAAAAGCTATCTGTTGGGGTCAGAATCTATGGAAGCAGTATAATCCGGTGGTGCAGTAGCCACAATGGTGGATGGTGGGGTTGTGGAGCTAGGAAAATGGGTTGGGGTGGGTGGTGTAGAGGTACTGATCCGATGGAAGGTTTTGGGTATGGCAGCAGGATCGATGAAGGGTACCTCTTGTGTGGAGTCAGTGGCTATCCCCTTGCCTCTCCAGGCCTGCTCATATACAAATTCATATCGAGCGGTTGGATTAGTGATGTTGATCAGTAGGTCAGGATGGGTTATGGTTGATGTGGGGAGGGTAAAAGGGGAGGGTCTAATAGGGGTGGGTGGTGTTGGTGTGGTGACCTCTATAGGCTCAATGAAAGGTAGATGAAGATGATGGTAAATATGGCATAGGTTTTCTAGGATACACTGTTGGGTCACCCAAATATCACTCATGGTGGGTAGGGTAGGTGTAATAATGGTGGATGATGTGGTGGCAGAGGTAGAAGGAGTAATAAGTGGTACAAAATAAGATACAGTGTGTAGCTCAATGGGTGGGTCTACTACTACTTATGGTGGTGATGGTGCCTCTTATGGTGCTTACTCCTGCACGTCTGGTTCCTAAAATTAATCATCATCCTTTTTTACTAACAACTACATCTTTTTCATCATCACAAGGTCAATAAGCTCAATCGGTCCTAAGGAGGTGAGGGGCAGTGCCCGATTGAACACATCTAGGTGCCTGGCCATGTGAGTGATGAAGGAACCTCTCATCAATGTACTGAACTACCTATGGGAATTTTCCTTATAATAATGGATGAATCAGGTATCCATGTTGATGGTTGGTCCACCCATGGTTTCTATAAGTATAATAACATCCATTTGGCTGACACTCCCATGAGACTCAGCCCCAGCAAACCATCCATGTGTCATGGCTATGTGAATGATATTTAGTGTAGGGCCCCATAGCTGGGTGGACTTCATGATGCATGGGTCATCATGCAACTGAGGGTCTCATTTAATCATCTCCCATAGATATAGAGAATCTTCTCAAGGTGGCTCCATCTGAAGAGTCAGATAAATATCAGAAGTGAAAAACTCATTGGTGTAAATGCCATGTCCAATGCCGAACTCTGTGAATGAAAACTCATGAGGTCTACTACCCAAGTAGAATCTGAGGTAGTCTAAGGTCATCTCGAAAGTGGATAGGAACTCAAGGAACAATTCCCTATATTTCTCCTCACATACCTCGAGAATGATATTGATATGGAGGGTCTCTAAGAGGTTAATGATAACATTGTGGATATTCAACCTGGCTAGGTAGTGCATATCTAGAGTCTTTTTTGTATTCATTGTCTTATCTTGAAACCATATTATATTTAACCGATGTTGTGGGTTGGAAAAACATAGGATGGGGTGAAGGTGTAGGTTTTCACCACTATAGGTTGAGGTGGAATCTGCCTGAGTAGCGGGTGCAGAATGGGTCGGCACAGGCGATGAAAAAGGTATAATAGTTGAGGCAGATGTCATTCCATGGAGACACTTTAATGATGGTTGTTATTTGGAGGCTGAGGATGAGGAGGAAGAGGGATGGGGTATCTTGTTTCATTCCAGGGAATAAGGGATGGAGGTTGCAAGTTTGGTGGGTGCGTGTGGATAGTATTGGGTTGTGCAGTGAAGAGTAGAGGAGGGGTGGGTTTGGTGAAGTGAGAGAGAGAGAGGGAGAGGAGGTGAGAGGCTTTGGGTGAGGATGAATGGGGGTTTCGGGGTGGTGTGACTATGTGGCTATGTGTAGAATAGAGGCGTATATGGATATGAGGCATCGGGTCTTGAGGGGTGCGGATTGTGAACTTAGGGTTCACGGCCTGTGTATTTTTTTAAAAAAATGGACCCGGTAGGCTACACAATGTGTACCAGTGGTTCACATCATGTAATGGTAAATGAAAATGTTTTTTATAAAAGTTTACACATTGTGAACCACTATTACATGACGTGTAATGAAATGTTTTTAGATTAAAATTTATTCAATCCTTTCCTAATGTTCCTGGCCTACCTAAAAATATACTAAGACTATCCTAATCTAATCAAGGCTAATATATCATACCCTGGGTTTTCTCCCAATCAGTGCTTCCTTATAAGTCAGGAGCTTGACTCATTTTGGGTTCAATTGAAATTTAGATTGATAAAACAACAATCATGGAAAGGTTTTTGGAAAAAATTTAGTCTTTGACCATTCACTTTAAAAGGTGATCCATATTCTCTTTGAATCGTAATGGTCCCATAAGGAAAAATTTGAAAAACTCTGAATAGGCTTGACCATCGATATTTCAGCTTACAAGAGAATAGATTCAATATTGAATTCAATAAGAGGACTTTATTTCTAGGTATAAAGATTTGCTTGTAAATGAACTAATAATTCCATTTCTTTATATTTTCCTTATAGATCTTTTCATTTTCATATTAATCTCTACTGATCTCTTCCAATGCAGTTAATTATAGAATCTTGGCTTCTCCAGCCTTCTCAGAATCAATATTCATTTTATTGATTTCCCAAAATGAATGATGCTCCAACTCAATTGGGAGATGAAATGGTTTCCCATAAACCAGTCTGAAAGGTGTGGTGCCTATGGGTGTCTTGTAGGCAGTTTGGTATTCCTATAGTGCATCGTCTAGTTTGAGGCTCCAATCTCTTCGGATTGTATTCACAGTTTTTTCCAAAATTTGATTTACCTCCCTATTTTATAGTTCTACTTTCCCACTTGTCTGTGGGTGTTAGAAAGTTCTTGTATTGTATCTGATCCCATACCTTTCCAGCATTCCTCTCGTATGTTTGTTTGTGAAGTTTGTTTCCCGATCACTAATGAGTAGTCTTTGAAATCCAAATCTTGTAAACACATTATTCCTTATAAATTTCATGAAATCTTTCATTGTGTTATGTACAGTAGCTTCATCTTCAACCCATTTCAAGATATAGTCAATACCAACCTGAATGTAGGATTTTCTATGTGAAGTAAGAAATGGTACCATGAAATCTATGCCCCAAACATTTAAGATTTCTACTTCCATGATGGGATTTTGTGGCATTTCAATCCTTTTTCCAATATTTCTGGTCTGCTAGCATATGTCACAAATTTGAAAAAAATCCCTCGCGTCTTGGTGTAGTGTGAAAAAAATACACTTTATATAATTTTGGTTACACTATGCTTGGGTCCATGATGTCTGAAAGTTAGTGATGTTTGAACCATATTAACCACATTGTGGGTTTCCTCTTTGGGGATAAAGTGTCTTAATAAGCCATCAACACAAAAATTGAAAAGAAGTGGTCCATCCCAATAGTAATGATTGGAATCAGGTAGAAATATTTTTCTATGTTTCTATGAAAGGTCTTTATGTAAACATCTTGTGGACAAATAATTGGGAATATCCAAGAACCATAGTTAAAGCTTGATACTTAATAGGGTTTCATATGGAAAATATACTTCGATGTCAGCCTCCTCATCTTTCTTGATGATGGGTAGAGGAATTATGGATAAGTGATCCACAATCACATTATCTGTCACTTTTGTATCCTTTATCATGATATCGAATTCCTATAGCAGGATGATCTAACGTATCAACATAGGTTTGGCATCCTTACTATTCATCAAATATCTTAGGGTAGTGTAATCAGTATGTACAATCACTTTGGAAAATACTAGAATAAACAGATTTTTTCAAAGTCATATACAATGACTAAGAGTTATTTTTCTATAGTTGTGTATTTGACTTGAGCTTCACTTTGTGTATGACTTTCCTAATAGATGGGACAAAATATGTGTCCAATTATTTTTACTAACACAACACCAACAATAAGGTCACTAACATCACACATTAATTCAAATTCCTTATCCTAGTTGGGTGAAATGATGACTGGGGATGCTATCAGACTCCTCTTCAACATATTGAAAGCTTGTCAGGAGTCCTCAATGAATTATAAAGAAACATATTTTGATAATAGAAGTGTTAAATGTTGTTAAAATTTATCAAAATCCTTCACGAATTGTCTGTAAAATCTGTCATGGCCTAGAAAACTTTTAATACCCTTTACTATTGCGGGTTCTAGAAGATCCTTGATGACTTTGATTTTGGATGGATCAAATTTAATGCCTTCCTTAGAGATTTTATGAATAAGGAATATTCCTCCTTGCACCATGAAATGGAATTTATCCTAATTCAGTACTAGGAACTTTTTTTCATATCATTGCAAGACCAATTCCATGTTACTTAAACAAACTTCAAATGATCTTCCATAGATAGAGAAGTCATCCATGAAGATCTCTAGGAACTATTCAACCATGTAATAGAAAATATGTGTCATGCATCTCTGAAACATTGTTGGAGAATTTCACATTCCAAATGATATTTTATTGTACAAAAAAGTACAAAATGGGCATGTGAATATGGTATTTGGAAAATCAGCAGGATAAACTGCAATTTGGTTTTATACTGAATAACCATCCAGAAAATAGTAGAATTCATGTCATGTAAGTCTTTATAGCATCTGATCCATGAATGGTAAAATAAAATTATCCTTTCTGGTGGTTTTATTCAGGTATATGTAATCCATACAGACTCTCCATCCAGTGATGGTGTGTGTTGGAATCAATTCATTTTCATTAGTTCCCTCTACTATGAGTCATCCTTTCTTAGGTACAACTTGCAGAGGAATTTCCCATTCACTATCAGATATGGGAAATATTATCCTAGCATCCAAAAACTTTAGAACTTCCTTTTTGATGACTTCCTTCATCGGTGTTGTGCGCCTCCTTTGAGGTTGTCATTTCATCTTTGCATCTTATTTGAGTAGGATCTTGTGAGTGAATTCTAGAGGATTGATCCCTTTGATGTCTACCACTACCCAAATGATTGATTGATTATTTCTCTTAAAAACTTAAACCAATTTCTCTTCTTGTTCCTAAGATAGTTCAGAGTTGATAATAATTCTAAGAGAGGATGAAACTCTTACGTATGAGTACCTCATAGTCCTGGGTAGTGGTTTGAGTTCAAGTTGGGGTGGTTGAATGGTGGATGGAATGAAAGGTGGAAGGGTTTTCACTAATTAGAGGTTCAATTATGATTAATTACTAAAAATCATACTCTTATTCCTTCTCCAAGAGTGAATCTTAACTTTATTCTTCTATGGCCATGTACTCATCTCCTTTTTGGGTAAGAGATATTGTGTTGCAATCCACAATATCATCTAATTATTGGGCAGCTTTAACCAAGTTGAACACTACTTGTTCTTCTCCAAATCAGAAGATCATATGTCATTGATTCACATATATCAAAGACTTTCCTATGTAAAGGAATGGACTTCCAAGAATGATGGATAATTCGCATTATTCTTCCATGTTCAAAACTACAAAGTATTCTGAAAAGATGAATTTTATGACTTTAACCAAAGAATATTCAATAATTCCCTTGGGGTACTTCACTAATCGGTTGGAGAGTTGCAATAATACTATAGTTTTTTCAGTTCTTCGAGTCCTAGCTTGTGGGAAACACTCATGGAAATCAAGTTGATGTTGGCCCCAAGATTGCATAGGTCTCTTCCAAATTTTCAGTCTCCTATGGCACAAGGAATTGAAAAACTTATAGGATCTCTAATTTTAGGTGTGATTTTATAATACACAATAACAGAGTATTCTTCATTTAAATATATGACTCCAAGATCTTCTATTTTCTTTTTTTTGGATAATAAATCCTTAATAAATTTTTCATAAACTAGAATTTGGTAAATGGATTCTGCAAATGGTATGTTGATGCGTAGTTTCTTGAACATCTCTAGGAACTTAGTATATTTCACCTCCTATATACCTTGTCTTTATCTCTCCAAGAAAGGAAAAGGTGGATTGTATAGAGGTGGTAAAACCTAAATTTGTTCCTTTGGAAGATTAGGATTTTGGTTCTTCTCAGTTGGTACTTCTTCTTGAGGTTTAGTAGATACAATCTTATCAACTTCTCCATATTATATTGGTTTCTTCTTTAGCTCTTCTTGTTGACTTTCATCTTTACTATTTGGTTGTTGAAAGTCCAAAACATTCCCTCTTTTCAACACTACCAACTTGGGTTCCTCTCTTGGGTATGTCTCAGTGTTACCAGGTTGGGTACCTAGTAATCTATCAGACAAGGTTTTCAAGATTTGACCCATTTGTATATCAAAATTCCTTAAATTCACTCTTTGGTTTTTCATTTCTATCTCTTGAGTTGTCATTATCTGATCTAATTTTTGTACAAAAGTATCTAGGATATTTTTCAGGTTACATTGAGGAGGATGAGGAGGTTGCTGAGGTATTTTTGGGGTGGGTAGGAATTGCTACCGAGGTCTTTGTTGGATGGGCTGTTGTTGTATTTTTTGTTGAGGTCTTGGAACTGGGTTCATTATTGGATACCCTAGTGGTCCTTTATTTATAAATTTTGGTTGAACACTTCACTATAGAAAATATCCTTGATTTTTATGAGGTTGCTACAAAGTAAGCCTCTACTGGTAATATTGTTGCTGCTATTAAAATGGATTGTTTTGTTGATTGTAATTGATGTAATTAAAATCCTATTGATCCTTAAATCCTGCCTTGCAATATTGATAGAGATGTGGGCCACTTCACATTTCATAGGATTGTATGTCCATCATGGGAGCTGGAAGGGATTGAGCAGATATCATTTGAAATGATTCAAGCTTATTTGTGATCACTTCAACTTGTGTTGCTAATATAGTGTTTTCTTTAACCTGTTGGATACCACATCATGGTGGTCCATGGTTACTTTTACACAGAATTTCATTTTTAGAAACTTCATAAATAATTTCTCTTCCAACTTCTATGGTTTTAAACATTAATCCTCCATTATCTACAGTATTAAAAACAGTTCGTGCAGTTGGTTGGAGTGCTTGGTATAATGTTTGTAACTGAATCCACATAACCAATCCATGTTGTGGAAACTTCCTCATGAACTCTTTGAATCAATCTCATACTTCCCATGATGGTTCTCCTTTAGTTTTATCAAAGTTTTAAATATCGTTTTGGAGCCTCCAGATCTATATTGGTGGAAATTATTTGTCCAAAAACTACTTGGATAGATCGTGATGCATCTTGATTAACTCGAGAGCTTGAATTTTTAGCCAATACTTAGTTATGTATCTTAGGGGAAAAGGGAAAATGCATATCCTAATTCCATTTGAAGATACTCTCAAGTTAGGAAAGGTATTGAAAACTTCAAGGAAGTTAGAAATGTGATCGTGTGGGACTTCGCCCTGAAAGCCACTGAATTTCCTCATGTTCTGAATCATATGAATGAGTCCAAGTTTAATTTAGAAGATATAATATTGGATGTGGGGATGAACTATGCTTGGGGTTGCACTATGGATTAATGGAAATCCATAATCCATGATGGTTTTCTCTTGATGCACTGGGAATTCCCCTAAAATTACTTGATGAGGGTTTGGAGGGTTTGGTGGGTTGGGTCTCACTTAGTGGTGTTGATCGGCCATTGCTAACTAGCTATGTAAAAAAAGTAACTTTCGATCTCATGATCTAAGGATAGAGGTTTTTCTGACTCAGGTGTCCTTGAATGAGTCAAGGGACCTTGTTATATTCACTATACTAGGGAAAAAGGTACGCAATGATGTCTCGAATGAAAATAAGGGAAAGGGGTTAGGGAATGTTAATCCTAGGTTTCTTTCTAACGGTATGAAAAAACATAGTATTGCTTCCCTGACAACAGCACCAAAATTTGACATTCCTGCACGTGTCATTGACATTGTATGGGCTGCGATCAGATTGGATTTATTATTTTCCCAAACTTCACTTACTACTAGGTCATAGTATAGAGATTTTCTTGGGCCAATCCCATAGGGAGGAAGATGGACCTTAGAGGCTATTAGCTTGAGACCCTTTTAGATAGGAGTCCTTTAGAGTTTCTTTGGTTTGGTATTTTATTAAATCTATGGTTCAAGGTTGCTTCTAATGATTCAATAGGGGTCAAGATCAATTTCGAGTATCCATGAGAAGGATAATCTTAATTCTGATCTTGGAAGGTTCCTAAAGTGTATACTACGAAGCAAGTAGAAGTCGCTAATTGATTTTGTTCAAGTCAACAATCTATACCTATGAGGTAACTATTCCTTGATCAAGATATAAGGAAAACCTAGGTTCTTTAAGCTTAGCTTCTATGGTATAGAGTATCTTAGGCTATTAGTCATAGCCTAATATTCTCCAATTAGTATAGGGTCTTCCACTTGGATATCCCATGGTTAGGGGAATTCAAATAAATTAGATAGACATTGTATCATTTATCCTGATTAATAATCCTTTAGGGTTACCAAAATTATTATTTAAAGATTCATTATGAATTTAGATACATCTAATCTTGATCCCTAACCTTGAATGGTTTAGCCACTCATTCTTGGAAGAGAAGAGAATAAATAACTAAAAACCATTCTTGACATGTTTAATTAATTTTAAATTAAACAGTTCCAAATAATTCAATGGTTTGGTTTTCTAAAAATATAAATAAGCATGCAATATATGTTTATGAGAGATAAATCACAATTCCAATAAAATTATTACTTGGAAGTAGAAATGGATCTAATACATTTTCATTGGTAATAGAAGATGAACAATGGTAAGTGAGGAAATGGAAATTGAATTTGATGAAGAAAAAACAATCCATGGCTCTTGAACAAAATAAAATATGAAACAATGATGAAATTTGGAGTTTGAGGGTGGAAAGGATGAAGGAAACTCGAAGGGAACAAAAACAAGGAGAAGCATCTACTCTGGGATCCTCTGAAATGCACTGCCGAGTTGATGTATATATAGGAGAAATGGGTCCTGATGTGTAATAGTGTTACACATCATGTACCATTGATCTATGTAGATCTATATGGTTTTTTTATCTCCCATGTGCCTCACGCATATCTGGACCAATTTATGATGTTTTACCTCTTACATATTATGTACTAAGGACTCATGATGTATACTAGTCTTCCAGTTATTCCTCCGGAGCATATTTCTTATGCAATGACATTTACTGATGTCACTTTGTGTATGGATCATTCATGACGTGTACTAGCTACTTTCTCTACTGACTTCATGACATGGTCCATGGCTTTACTTATGACTTGTCACGTGCTGTGAAATCATATTACATGATGTGTAATGATGATTCACGATGTGTAATAAGTGAATTTGGAACTTTTTTACATTTTATCCTTTGAATCCTATAAGCCCTCATTCCTACAGAATTAAGCACATACAAAGTGAATTATCAAATAAATCAATGAAAATCCTTATGTAAATGACAGAAAAATGTATATATGAATTTTTATTATCAATAAGAGATGTCTCACTGATCTTTCTCTAGTACAAGGGTGACCTATAGAGTCTCCCATATAGGACCTAAAAAGTTTCCATGCCAATAGTAGAGTGTTATATGTTGTTGTATGAAAACTATATCAAGAGAAATTGATCCACCTAGCTCTGACAAAATTCTTACATGCAATCCCTCAACATATCCTCCAACACCTGGATAGTGCACTCTGTTTTCCCATTGTTCTAGGGGTGAAAGTTTGTACACATCCTCATCTGGTTCTTGAATGCCTCCCATAGGCCTCTCCATAATCAGGATGTTAACTGTGTGTCATGATCAGAGACAATCATTGAGGTAACCACATGAAGGTGAATGATCTCCTGTACGTACAACTTCCCAAAACTCTCCATTGGACTCTGCTCCTTGATAGCAAGGATGTGTGTCGACTTCATGAGTTGGTCAAATATCACCCATATGGTCTCATGGACCTTCACTACTCATGGAATCCATGTCACGAATACCATTGATATCTCATCCCACTTCCACTCTGGGATCTCAAGGGGATACAAAAAAACTATTGGAAAATGGTACTTAGCCTTCGGTTGTTGATAGGTGAGGCACCAAGAGATGAACTCAACTATGCTTTATCTCATTCCATACCACCAAAACTACCAATTAAGGTCTATAGAAATATTCCCACAATGGGATGTATATCTAGGAGAGAATTGTGGAACTCTCACGTCACCTACTCATGTATCACAATTGTAACCCCCTTCCAACCTAAAAAAAGATAACATGGTTCCCTCCTTCAGAATATCCATCTAGTGAATCCCTGATGGATATCTAGTCACATAAGACTTCATAGTCGATGTCTCATAGTTTTTAATCTCTCACATGCTCGATAAGTAGAGGAGTCAACACCATCAACTACAAAAAAGGTGTACCCTCCAGATCCACTAGGGTCAGCTGCAAGGAAACCAACTACTATGAAGCCTCATGCACCAAGTGATCCTTGGAGTTCCTATAAAGAGATTTTTTTACTAATTTTTCCTTCCCTGGAGTATAGACTATTTTGAAGTCATGGTCTTGTGGGAACTCCAACTAGAGCCACTGTATTAGCTTCAAGTCTCTCTATGTGAAGACGTACCTGAGGCTCTGATCCTATAAGTAAACCACAAAGTTCTCCACCTAAAGGTAGTGCCTCCACATACTTAGGGAGAAGACTATCATTGCTAGCTCTAGTTCATAAGTCACATAGTTCTACTCATGGGTTCTCAACTTCCTTGACCCATATGTGATAACTTCTTGTCATTTCATCAACACACAACTGATCTTGTATCCTAGGACATAAAAATACACTACATGCTCCACACCCTCCTTTGGTAGTCTCAAGAAAGGATAACTCATCAGCCTCACTCTCAACTCCTTAAAGTCCCTCTATTACTTCTTAGTTCAGGTAAATTAATTCCCTTTCCACATCAAGGTAGTCAAAGGGGCTTTAATTCTATAGAAGTCTTACACAAACATCCTTTAGTACCCCACCAAGACAAGAAAACTCTGTACCTATGACATGCTCATGGGTGGATCTCAAGAAATCACTTCATTGATCTTCACTGGGTCCAGGGATAAACCATACTAAGAGATGACATTCCCCTGAAATTTAACCTCATGAATCCAGAATTGGCACTTTGAGGGATTTCTGTAAAGATGGTTATCTTAAAGGAAATCGAGAACCATCCTCAAGTGCTCTGCATGCTCCTCCACTGATGCAGAGTAGATTAGTATGTAATCAATGAAAAGAACCAAAAACTGGTCCAAGTAAGGTAATAATACCTGGTTCATCAAATACATAAACACATTAGGGATATTCATCACACCAAATGGCAACACTAGGAACTTATAGTGTCCTTAGAGACATTAGAATGTCAGTTTTGGAATATCAATCTCGTGAACCCTCAACTAGTTGTAGATGGATTAGAGACCAATCTTTGAGAACCATATCACTCCTTGAAAATGGTTAAAGAGTTTATAAATCCTTGGCAAGGGGTACTTGTTCTTTTTTGGGGCCTAGTTTAGGTGACAATAATCCACACAAAGCTATAATATCATGTCTTCATTTTTCATGAACTACGTTGAAGCTTCCCAAGGGGCACAATAGGACTGATGAAACCCCTCTCTCAAAGGTCCTCTAATTTCAACTGTAGCTCACAAAGCTCGATAGAGTCCATCCAATATTCCATAGAAGATATCAATGTGGTCCCAGGATGCATGTTAATTAAAAACTCCATATCCTGCCTTAGAGGTAGTCCCAAAACATCCTTTGGGAATACATCTATATAATCCTCCACAACTGAAAGAATCTATATTCTTAAAGAGCTTGTGAACCTATGGATATACTCAGCAAATTATGAGTGATGGGTTTTAGCCTCCTAATTAGAGAACCCACTCATCCCACCATGATATTTCTCTCACCTATAAAGGATAATCTCATCCCATCGGTGTGTAGGCATTATACTCATCTATAGTGACAATCAATTTGGGCTCAGACCATGGAAAAACAATACATACCCAAGATGATTTCATAGGGTTCCATCATGATGAAAAAAAGGTCCCACGTGAATCTCTCTCCACCAAATGATAGCTCACATTGTTGTTAGATAGAAGATATAGAATAATTATTCCATGTAGGAACCTTAAGAAGAAGATGTTGGGATAGCGCCTCAATTGGGAGCTCTAGCTCCAGCACCAAAAGTATAGAGATGAAGTAATTACTAGAACCTATGTCTACTAATATTGAATCAAGAGTATAATAAAAAAATAATACCTCTAATAATCTCATGTGATGTGGGGTCATAAGACTCCAAAGCCTACAGCTGTCCTTGGCCCCAACCTCCATCTCTCTGAGCCTAACATGGGCCACCTGGTGGTAGTGGTGGTGGTAAGATTTCATAACTTCATCCACCACCCATAGCTCCTCATATTACTCTTCTAACTCTACCTCCCAAGAGACCACCCTACCCTTTCCTAGGAGATCCTTGATCATAGAGCTGCCTCTACCATGGTGGTCCATCAACTATCTTCCCACACTCCTCAGAACATCTGATCGGGCAGTTTCATGAAATGTGACCTCATCCATCATAATAATAGCACCAAACCACTTCGGGATTCCTTGGTGCTCTATGTTTTACCTATACTGTATGACCACATGCTTGATTCTGATATTGAAAGGATCTCATGTGCCAAGATACAACTGACTAGCACCTGCTAGATGTTGTAGATGTCTCCACCCGATGAAACCCATTGCCAGCTTCAGTTGTCTAGTGTCTCCCTAACAGAAATATCTTTATCACTAGTTCTTTCTTCAGAACCTCGACATAGGTGGGAATGCATAAGGGCCCCACACTAGCACAGACCTCTCTACTGAGTCCCTACTCAAACTTCCATTCTCAGAAGTAGCCATCACAGATCATGTCATGGGAGTACCAAGTAAGGTTTATAAACCTTGATGCATAATCATACACTATCATTAAACTCTTATGTAGCCCCAGAATCTCCTGAATCTGAACTGAAAATAAGAATTAGGGATAGTACTCCTCATGGAATAGATGCTGGATGTTGGTTCGTGAGAGTGTTGACTCATCATGAATCTGGGTAACTAGACTCCACCATCACCCAACTACTTCATGGAAAAGGCTAACTACTAGTAAAACCAAATTATCTGTCAGTTTACATATGATATTGAAGACATGGACCACTGACACTATCCAATACACTTCTGGTTGAGGATATGGCTCACCACAGAACCTTAGTATCCTATGGTGTTGGAACCCATAGATCGCGTTAAGCTTGCGCGCATCCTCATTCTGCACTATTGGGATGATCTGATACTTAGAAGGTGGAGGTGCTACTACCTTCCCACCTAGAGGAAGAAGCTTACGAGATGAAATATGAACTAAGGCCTCATCGGTCATCAAATTTTCATCATGATTTGGAAATAGTATCCTGGATAGCTATCATCGTATAGGCATTCAGAAATTTAATCAATATGTACTACGGTCAGATGGGAATATATATATAACAATGGGGAGTTGACTCAATAAGTATAGTAAAAAAATCAATTATATATGATAAATTTCCCATTTATCCCTATAACTAATGTCTCAGTATTACAAGTTGACAAGTAGATAGTCAAGGTCTTGGTGAATGGGTATGTTGGCCGCCTACACTATCACTGGATTCCCTGGTCTAAGAGACACACTTGAGACACTTTGACATTATTTCCCTAATCCCAAAAAATCCACATAATGGTACTACTCAAAACACTATCCCAAGGATTGAACCACCTTTGATACCAATATATCATGACATGACCCAAGCCGGGGCTCAAGCCACAAATACCCCAAGCCCGCCTCCATAGGCTAGGGGCTGACGATTAACATCGAAGGTACAACTAACATAGGGAAGCCTTTACCTAGAAACCTGTACACACAAACATAGCCATATCAGTTTATAAGTGTAGAGGAATAATAGAAAAAAAATGTAAAATAAACGGGAAACAACCACGCATGTAAAACCGCCAGATAGTATAAGAGTACGCTAGTGTAAATTTAAAAGTAAAAGGGAAAAATAAGCACCCAACCAGAAATATGTCCCAACCCAAAAAAACTAGAAAATAAAATACTGAGATATCCTATCTCATGATCTCTAATATGTGACCACCATATGCGATCTAATGTATCAGGTATCCCTAAACTCCTCTAAACTCACCACCAACCCCTCTGTCATCTGCATAAGACACAACATGTATAGGAAAATCCCATATAGGTATAAGTATATAAATACCCAGTAGGACACCTCTAAAGATAAAGGGGAGAATTAAGATATATAATAGGAAAGTAAAGGTTGTAGATAGTAAACATGATATAGAAAGTAGTTAAAGAGAATAGCTCAGCCTAAACCAAGAGAGAGTAACCTCATCCAAAAACAAGGGGCTCAAAATGGTGTGTAAATTAACTACATATCTAGTCTTTTCCACATATAGAAGGAGATTATATCCATACAACCACAAGATTCTATGCATGGAAAGCACATGGCATACCTCGTGCATCTTCGCAACCCATGAAAGGAGGGTAAAAATCCAAATATGTGGATACAAATGAATATATATATATATATATAATCAGTCAAAATAAACCCAAATGATAGAGAAAGGGGACCTCTATATCACAGTTTCTCCCAGGAAGAAGAGTCCCCAATAGTTTCAAAAGTTCATCAATGATTCCCATCATCTCACACGTCTGCTCAGAAGTAACCGTACAAAATAATCCATTAATCATCACCATGTTGCACAATTGAGTAGCCATAATATCTAGGTAGAGGACCCATTTACTAGTATAAAAGGAGTGTTCCAATCAGTGGTAGAGGACCCATGCCCATCCCAGCTGGAGGGTTACAATCTAGAAGTCTTCGAGGACCCATACACAGCTAAGATGGAGGGTTCTAGTCTGAAGTCGGTAGATGACCCATGCCCAACCCAGTAGGAGGGTTCCACTTTAGAAGTCATTGAGGTCCCATGACTGGCCCAATTGGATAGTTCCACTCAATATTCAGTAGAGGATCCATGCCCAGCTCAACAGGAGGGTTCCACTCTAGAATTCATCGATGACCCATACCTAGCCCAGTTGGAGGGTTCCACTCAAGATTTGGTAGAGGACCCATGCCCAGCCTATTTAGAGGGTTCAACTCTAAAAGTATGTTGAGGACCTATTCCCAGCCCAGCTGGAGGGTTCCACTCTATTCATCGAGGACCCATTCCAAGCCTAAATAGAGGGTTCCACCTGGGATGCCTCTGGTTATCCAACACAATCACTACCATTTTCAAGCATCGCCTTACCAAGTGTTAGGCCTGGAACATTCTACTTAATATCCCAAAATCCACAATGGATGGAACCATCATGTTCTACGTGGAAAACATTAAGGATAGGCTACTCTCAGGCCAAAATTTGAGTCCAAACAAAGTAGATATGGAAGCTTGAAGTTTCCTCAAAAGAATCCAAGGGGTACACAGTGTGTGATGGGACCCACACAATGTGTTTTCCTACTCCATCACCTGGTTGTGTCCCTATAGGTACATGGATCACCAAGAATGTAGGAGTATATGGAATGTGGGGGGATATACATGGAATTCCTAATCACGTTTTCATGATAAGTCAAATTGATTATGCTTTTAAAGGGTATTTATAGTCTAGGGAAGACCCTAGGTCATCTATCAAGGATATTTTATAGGTTTAGAGTGTGTATTTTTAATAAAAATTACTAAAATATGGGGGTTGTTTTGAAAATAGTTTAAAGAAAATAACTTAATTTAAATATTTCAATAGTTGAATAACCAAGTGGATTTTAAAAATTATGAGAAAAAGGATTCATTGTGTGTTCAATACACACATTTAAATTTCATAGTTCTTAGGGATTAATCAGGGTTTTATATAAGTATTTGGTTGAAATTAATCAAAATCTTGATTACTTTCTGAGTTTTTATATCAAAACACATTGAACCAAACCTTGACATAACAATCATATACCCAAGGTCCAGATCTCTTGAATGGTATAATATCATCCAAAGAAAATTGAAATCTAAAATAAGTAGGGAAGAAAAGGATTCTTGTACTGTCTAATCATAACAACACAAGTCACGCACTCAAGACTTCACACCGATCGGTTAAAAGTAAAGAGTGTTCTATTAGATTAAATAAAACAAAGAATTCAAACATGAATCAAAGTAATATAATTATAAATGAAATGTTTTCAAACCCAAAATACATCAAACCAGTAGTAGTACATGTGATAGAACTCCCTTTACAATATGTGTAGCTCCCTCACAACGAACACCCACTATTTATCCCAACATTGAGAGGAGGAAAGTCAGGTGGGACTCCTTCTTTATCATTGATCCCCCTATCAGGATAGGAGACTCCAGAACTTCTAAGATGAGGACATGACTCCTCTATAACTCTAAAATGTTATATCTTTTATTCTAGTTTGAACATCCAAATTGGGAGCCCAAGGTATCATTTTATAGGAAAATTTGAAGGTGGTTTTGAGCCCCAAAATTTCGTGAAACCACTTGGCCCAGGGTTTTCGACGTCCATACAATCTTATATCACCTTGAATAAAATAAAAAAGTTGTATCCTTGCATCTTAAATATCTCCATTGAAAATTTGGCACCATTTATACAACTATACCTCGAGATATCGACAGAACACAGCACACCACTTTTGACTTCATGCCGATTCGGTGGCTTGGACAGATTAGTCTAGATGGGAAACTAGATGGATGAATTGAGATTGTGCTCCTTCACAAAAGATACATCACATTGTATTTTGGGACATAACACAAAATATAATCCTATTTGGATGTGTGGTTTAGTAGTAGTGTGCGGCTGAGTCCAATGGTGTGCTTGGATCCTGAGCAGTTTGGACTGTTTTTCTTGAACTTCGTCCTGAGGCCTCCGAATCACCTCCACCTATAATTCAATTATAAAAACAAGTAAAATTGATATTTTTAACAGTTATAAAAAAAATAATTGAATCAAACATGAAGTGAATTCTTTTATTATTTTTAGAATTTTTAATTCAAAACTAGTTTAGCATAGTGGTGTAAGGGTGAAAATGAAATAGTGAATCGCGGTGCGATCACACCCCCAAACCTAAACATTTTCACTACTAGGAAAAGTCATATATCCAAAAATTATGCATTTATATATTTATAACTTCATAAATATTTAACATTCAATGAAAATTTAATTCCTGATATAAATGTGATCAAAGAAAAAATAATACTGAGGAGTTATTCTTAGTGATCATGGAAAACGATGTATAAAAAATTGTATCAGAATGAAATTACAAGAGATGCATGATACCAATCGAATAAAATGATTCAAAATTTAATCATATCACTAATTCTCAACATGTGTGTGTGACAACCATTTCTTGTGATTCATTCCACATTCTATCGAGTAAATATAAGTTATTTTAATAATGTTCTACTTACAGGATCCTTTCCATCGACCCTACCCAACATCCTTTGAAATAAAATTTCAAGACTCACTCACTTAAGAATTCCAATAATTCAAACCATAATCTATTAGCCTATATATCCCCATATTTTGTACATTTAATCACTCCCCTAAATGTTTATTTGTTTTTGCTTTTTTTTGGGGGGGGGGTTTGTGGGAATACAATAGTCAGATAACAGGTACAACCACATAGGTCAATCTAGTACAGTAATTAAGTAGATCATATAAGGAATGAACATATAAAAAATTATTTTTGAAGGTAGAGGAAAATTAACCTAACTTATATTAACGTTCTATTAAGTAAGAAATTTTCACACTTCATGGTTGGGTGTAAAGATGTGTAGGGATATTAAGTGAAAAAAATTTCCCTTAAACTATTCACACAAAGGTTATCATTATTATCAAAGGTTTAAAAATTATAAAACCATTTATATCATCAAAAAACATCCAAATTTCAAGATAAATTCACACCATAGTATTGAATTCTTACTGAAATTCACATTTCATCATATCTTTTTTGAATGTTAAAACAACATGAAATGGATAAATTCCTCAAGAATTTTCAATAACTTCCATGATTAAGTGGGAATAATTTTCCTTAATAAAGTGGGCATCAAAAATTAACATTCCAGAACAAAAGTGTGGGGGTGATGGGGGAGAAAGTGACCATACAATCCAGTAATCCAAAAAGAATAAAGATGATGAAAATTCTTAACTAATCTAGGAATATACCCATATCCCCACACCTAGAGTGTGTAGTGTCCTCACTATAATAAAATATAATGTGGGAAGGAATGATAAAACTTGTTGGGTGTCATTGGTAGGTTTCTTCTTGAACTTGGAGTTCCTCTATTGGGAACACTGGAAGGGCTTCGTGTAAGTTCTTAAGCCACTACCCATTGATAGTGAAGGTTAGCTTCATTTCCTCATTATGTACCTAAACAATGCCAAATGGATAAACATTAGTAATAGTGTATGGTCCAAACTTGTGGGAATGAAGCTTACTTGGATGTAACTTTAGCCTTTTATTGTAAAGGAGGACCTTATGCCTAATGTGGAATTGACGATGAAGGATGAGACGGTCATGGGAATCCTTTGTTCACTCTTTATAAATCTAGGAGTTCTCATATGAATCTATTCTCATTTCCTCTATCTCTTGAATCTGTAACTTCCTTTGAGAACCTACACTAGAAAGACTAGAATTTCATTGTTTAATAGCCTAGTAGGCCCAGGGCTCTATCTCAATAGGGAGATGAAAACTCCTTCCAAACACAATCCTATAAGGTGACATTCTGATGGGAGTTATAAAGGTAGTATGGTAATATCATAATCAATCATCGTGTATAAAACTCAAATATTTTCTATTGGGTTAATTTTTTTTGAATAATTTGGTTTACCTCTCTATTCGACACCTCGGCTTGACCATTGGTCTGTGGGTGATAAGTAGTAGACACTCGATGCTCGACCCTATACCGACACAAAAGAGATTTCATTGTTCGATTCCATAAATGAGAACCCTAGTCACTGATGATGAACCTAGGTAATCCAAATCTACAAAAAAAAATGGGTTCTAAAAAATTCCACAATAGTATTGGAATCATCAGTCCTTGTGGTAGGTGATTCTACCCATTTTGACACATAATAAACTTCCATAAGAATGTACAAGTTCCCAAATTAATTAGGGAATGGTCTCATAAATTCAATGCCCCAAACATCAAAAATATCATGGAAGAGAAAGGTTTTTTGTGTCATTTAATTTATTTTAAATAAATTCCCCATCCTTTTACAATGAGGACAAGATTTATAGAAATCATGGGCATCCTAAAATAATGTTGGCCAAAAGAGACTAGAATAAAGGACCTTGTGAGCAGTCCAATGGGGACCAAGGTGGCCCCCACAAGCAAGATTTTGGAAAAACCTACGGATGGACTGAAACTCACTATCAGGAACAAAACGCCTGAGGAATTTATCATTACATGTGCATCAAAGGTAGGGGTCATCCCAAATGTACCAACATGACTCATGTTTTATATGGTTGGCCTGTTTTTTTTAAATCAGTTGGAATGCAAGATGCTACCAAAAAAATTACAATTTCATCATACCAAAGAATAACATCTTACACTCGGTATAGTTACTCATTAGGAAACATGTCATTTATAGGAATATTGCGGGATAAGTCAATGTAGGAGGATGGGAGGATCCTACTGATATGGTCAACCACCATATTCTATGATCCTTTTTATATTTAATTTCTAGATTAAATTCTTGAAGAATAAGCATCTAATAAATGAGGCATGGTTTGTCTTTTAGTTTCTTAAGGAGATACCAGAGGGTGGCATGGTCTGAAAACACAATGATTTTGGACCCTAAAAGGTATGACCAGAATTTATCCATGGTAAACATAATGGAAAGGAATTATTTTTCAGTTATGGTTTAGTTTGTGTGGTTAGGGTCCAAATTACATAAGGCATAGGTAATGAAATGTGGAGCTCGATCAACTTCTTGTGATAATACATTCCCAACTTCATAGTTAGAGGCATCACACATGATCTCAAATGGTAAATTCCACCGAGGTGGTTGAATTATTGGGGGTGATGTGAGAGTCTATTTAAATTTATTAAAATCATCCACACATTATTTATAAAAAAACAAATTCTCTTTCTTTTTAGAGCAATCAGGAGAGGGGAGTGAAATCTTATTGAAGTCGCGAATGAAATAACGGTAAAATACAGCATATCCTAGGAAATACCGCACATCCCATAAATTTTTGGGGAATGGTAATAAAGAAATGACATCCATTTTTGATTTATCAACTTGGATACCATCCCCAGAAATGACATTTCCCAATACCATACCTTGTCACACCATGAAATGGATTTTCTCATACTTTAATATGAGATTATTTTCAATATAATGACATAGGACTGAACCAATACTACTCAAACATACATTAAAAGAGGATCTAAAAATACTGAAATCATTTTTGAATACTTCCATGAAATTCTCTAGGAAATCTGAAAAAATACTAACCATCCATCACTGGAAAGTACTCGGAGCATTACACAGACCAAATGGCATCCTCAAATATGTAAATGTGCCAAAGGTGTAAGTAAAGGTCATATTTTCCTAATCCTCGGGGACAATACGGATCTGAAAGAATCCAGAATACCTATCAAGAAAATATTAATGGGACTTCCCTACAAGCCTCTCTAGAATCTTCTCAATGAGTGGTAATAGGAAATGGTCATTCCTTGTATATTGGTTTAGTCAGCAATAGTCTATACAGACACACCAACTATTCTGCGCATGGGTTGGAACCAATTCATTATTTTCATTTTTAATTACTATTAGACCTATTTTTTAGGAACCACTTATACTAGACTAACCCATTAGATGTCAAATATGGGGTAAATGATTCCAGCATCCAATAATTTTTTTACCTTCTTTTTAACAACATCTAGGAGGTTTGGGTTTAGTTGACATTGTGACTACCTCACTGGTTTAGCCTCATCATTTAACAATATATGATTTGTAAAAATTTATGGGATAATTCTAGGAATTTAAGAAAGTGTCCATCCCAAAGCTTATTTATACTCCCTAAAAAGTTCAATCATACACAATTCATGCTCTGGGGGGAGTGAACTAGAAATGATGACGGGAAACTAGTTTCCATTCTCAAGATATGAATATTTTAAATCTTGAGGTAGTTGTTTTAGTTATAATCCAAGGGGATTTTGGATTGATGGGAGAATGTGTGAAAGTGATATGTAACTAATATCATCTAACTGCACAATGGTATCATCCCAAGATAAGGAATGATATTTTACAATCTTATCAGTATCATCAATGGTCATGTAATCCTTAGTGTTCAATAAATCATTAATTAACAAGCATGCATGAAATTTTTCTAGACTAGTACAACATTCTATGCATGATTCATTTCCTAGAATTTTAATCAATGAATAAAACTCATAAATGGAATCAATGGAATGAAATGATGTTTTTTAGGGGAAAGGAGTGCATCAATTGAATTAACATAGAGAGAGGAATGTCCCTCTGATGGGTGCTTCATGGAATCAAGGATGTTAAAGTGGATAATGTCACCACCAAAATTCATAGATAATGTACCATTGTGGAAATTAGTTATGGTTTTGGTGGTTTTCAAGAGGGGAATTCCAAATATAATCGAGGCATGTCCATTCATCCTATCATCTTCCATTTTTATCACATAAAAATCAGCAGGAAAAATTAAAACTTTCACCCTAGCAAGAATATCCTCTAACACACCATAAGGGTGTGTTGTACTCTAATTTTATAATTGAACAACAATTACAATGGTATTCAGTTTCACAACCTACAATGAAGATTAAATAGAGTGAGGCTTAAGATTTATAGAAGAACCCAAATCAATCATATCATTGGAAAGGAATAATCCCATATGGTTTATAGAATTGAGAATGTTCCCAGATCATTGCATTTTCTGGGAATTGATGGCACAATTAATGCTGAGACGTTCCTCCCCAATCTCACTTTCTCATCACCTCATAGTCTCCTTCGGTGTGTACACATATCCTAGAGAAACTTTGTGTGTTGTGTAGTTTTCTTCACGACATCAATCAAGGGGATGTTAACCTGCACTTTTTTTGAAAGATTATAATATTTCTTTATTGAGTTCCTCTTATTTTTGTTTTATTGGTTGGGTGTCCCTTTGGGGAAATGAAAAAGGAATGGTTGGTATAGGTGACTCATCAACAGACACACTCTTTACATTGGAAAGTATTCTCTCAGGATAAGGTTTTTCAACATTTGGACTAATTTCAATAGTTGGGATAGTGATTTACTTAGGAAGGGATGAATCTAAAAGAGGGTTCATTTGTATTTTAAGTTGAGTTCCGCTAATAAGGTTGATGACACTGACATTTACCTTATCCCTGGGGTTTATAAGTGGTTTAGAGGGTAGTTTACCAAACCCATGACTTTGTATCTCCCCCACCGAGTTAGCTAGTTGTCCTAATTGGGTTTTTAGGTATTGTATGGTATCTTGGGTGGTTTTTTGGAATTAGAGATTTTTGGAATATATTTGTTTCATCATTTCTTATAGGATAGGATCTAGTTTTGGAGGGGGTTGATGGAAAGGCCTTTGTTGTGGTTGATGATTTATGGGTGGTGGTAGTTGACTACCATACCCTAGTTATTTCCATGGTTGTTGAGTTTGGTTTGAATTCCACCTTACTATAGGCTTGTTTTTATTTCCACTTAGGGTTGGATGGATAGTATGGTTCTTTCCTAAAGGGTTGGTTATAGGGGCGACCTGGAAATATTTCCTCACAACTCTCAAAAGTTTCTATTAGTTGAGGGAATTTTTTAGAGTAGTGGGTGTTAGAAGAACATATACCACAATGGATGGGAGGAGGATATTGGGATTTCCCTTGGGAAAGAGTAAGTTTTTAAATAAGGATACTTACCTCTTGGAACTTCGTGTCCACCTTCTTCTTGAATTTAGTACTTTTCACCTCATGGACACCTAAAATGGGTACACTATACCTTAAAATGAATTGTTGAGTGTTTTTTGCCACGTTCTCAATTAGTGTCTTTATAGAAATTGGGGTTTTATCAATGAGCGCACCACCTACAGCAAAATCAATCATGTTTCAATCAATATGTATCAAACCTTCATAAAAATACAATATTAAAAGTTTATCACTTATTTGGTGGTTTGGGAAACTTGAACAAGGCCTTTTAAATATTTTCAAGTATTCATGAAGAGCTTATCATTATGATTACCTTATACCAAATATTTCTTTCCTTATTGTTTCAGTTCTAGAGGCTAGGAATTATTTTTTAAGAAAAAGGTGTTTCATGTCTTCCCAACCTTTAATTGGTTAATTAACATAGTGAATCCATTATTTTGTAGTATCTTCTAATGAAAAATGGAATTCCCTAAGCTTTACCTTTTCTTCATCCACATTAGCAAGTTTTATGGTTTAACACATAGTGCAATTTTTTTTAATGCTTATGTGGGTATTCTCCTGTGAGTCCTTGGAATATTGGTAATAAATAAATTAATCTAGATTTAAGTTTGAAATTGGGTGACTCACCTTGAATTTGAATATATGTGGGTTGGATATCAATATTAGGTGAGGTTAGTTCTTTTAATGTTTGGTTTTTTCATCCATATTATGCAAGTTTAATTTAGTATTTATATTGGTTCCAGAAGAAGAAGAAGAAAGATCAAGAAGAGTTTCAATATGTGATGTGTCCCCCTTCAAAGGGTTGTATTGTGTGTCACAGAGTCGCCGATGTAGGATCCTCTCTAGTTTGGGTTCATAATGTGGTAAATCTCTTGGACTATAATGCATCACGAACAGAACCTACAAAAGCGGAATATTTTATAAATCAACTAAAAATTTAAGGAAGGAAAGAAGAAAATAAATAATGAAAAAATTAACAATATTTTTATAAAAACACAGGCTAAAAACAAAAGTGATCCCTGGAAACAGTGCCAAAATCTGAACGTGTTGTCATGAAATATCAAGTTGATTATGATTTTAAAGGGTATTTATAGTATAGGGAATACCCTAGGTCATCTCCCAAGGAAATTTGATAGGATTAGAGTGTGTATTTTCAATAAAAGAATACAAAAAGAGGGGGGTTATTTTGAAAACAGTTTAAAGAAAATAACTTAATTTAAATAGTTTAATAATTAAAGAACTCAGTGGATTTTAAAAATTATGAGAAAAAGGTTTTGTTTTGAGTTCACTACACACATTTCATGTTCATCATTCTTGGATATTAATAAGGGTTTTATATAATTATTTGGTTGAAACTAATTGGAATCCCTATTATTTTTGAGTTTTTATATCAAAGCACATTGAGAAAAACCCTGACATGATAATTGTATAGTCAAGGTATAGATATATTGCATGATATAATATCATCCAAATAAAATTGAAATATCAAATAAGTGGGGAAGAAAATTATTCTTTTGTTGTCCAATCAGAACAACACAAGTCACACAGTCAAGTCTTCACACCGATCGGTTAAAAGTAAAGATCATTTCATTTGATTCAATCAAAAAAAGAATTCAAACATGAATAAAAGTAATATAATTCTAAATGAAATGTTTTTAAACCCAAAATAAATCAAACCAGTAGTATTACAAGTTCTGGAACTCCCTTTATAAGATGTGTATATTCCTAACAACAAACACCCACCGTTTATCCCAACATCGAGAGGAGGAGGAAAGTTGGGTGGAACGCCTTATTCATACTTGATCCCCCTATGAGGATAGGATCATACATAACTTATAGTATGATGAGAGGAATCCTATAGAACTCCAAAATGGAAAAGATTTTCTTTTGGTTTGAACTTCCAAATGGGGAGCCCAATATATCATTTTACAAAACATGGTCCAAGTGGTTTCACAAAATATGAGGGGGTTCATTTGGACAACTGCAGCTCGAGATATCGATAAAACACAGCACACCACATTTGACTTTGTGTAGATTCAGTGACTAGGATAGATTAGTCTGGATGGGCCACCAGATGGTAGAATTGAGCTTGGTATCCTTCATAAAATATTTATCCCACTGAATTTTATACTAGAATAAAAAAATATCATCCCATTTGGATTTTCTATTCATTAGCAGTGTGTAGTTGAGTCCACTAGTGTACTTGGATCCTACGTAGTTTGGCTCATTTTTCTTAAACTTCATCATGGGCCCTCCAAATCACCTCCATATACAATGAAATTATCAAAAACAAGTAACATTGACCATTTTAACAGTGATAAAAACAAAATAATTGAATCTAACATGAAGTGAAATTTGTTATTATTTTTATAAATTTTAATACAAAACTAGTTTAGCATAGTGGTGTAAAGGTGAAAATGAAATAGTGAATCATGGTGAGATCAATTCCCATGACAATAAGGTTCCCTACCATGTTCTTGGAAATTTTATAGTATCCAAGTCATGTTCATGTACTTTACCGTGTTTCCATGTACTTTATTACATTATGTGCCTCTTGACGTGGGGTGCCACCAGTGTGCTCTGGGTGTTCCCAAGTACTTGGTCACATGGTGTGTGCCTAGCCATGTGCTCCATCACATATCTCATACATATTAGAAAGTTTTATGGTTTAACACATAGTTCAATTTTTTTAATGCTTATGTGGGTCTTCTCCCGTGAGTCCTTGGAATATTGGTAATAAATAAATTAATCTAGATTTAAGTTTGAAATTGGGTGACTCACCTTGAATTTAATATATGTGGGTTGGATATCAATATTAGGTGAGGTTAGTTCTTTTAATGTTTGGTTTTTTCAGCCATATTATGCAAGTTTAATTTAGTCCTTATATTGGTTCTAGAAGAAGAAGAAGAAAGATCAAGAAGAGGTTCAATATGTGATGTGTCCTCCTTCAAAGGGTTGTATTGTGTGTCACGGTGTCGCTGATGTAGGATCCTCTCTATTTTGGGTTCATAATGTGGTAAATATCTTGGAGAATAATGCATCATGAACAGAACCTAAACAAGAGGAATATTTTATAAATAAACTAAAAAATTAAAGAAGGAAAGAAGCAAATAAATAATGAAAAAATTAACAATATTTTTATAAAAACACACGCTAAAAACAAAAGTGCTCCCTAGAAACGGTGCCAAAATTTGAATGTGTTGTCATGAAATATCAAGTTGATTATGATTTTAAAGGGTATTTATAGTATAGGGAATACCCTAGGTTATCTCTCAAGGAAATTTGATAGGATTAGAGTGTGTATTTTCAATAAAAAATACAAAAAGAGGGGGGTTATTTTGAAAATAGTTTAAAGAAAATAACTTAATTTAAATAGTTTAATAATTAAAGAACTAAGTGGATTTTAAAAATTATGAGAAAAAGGTTTTGTTGTGAGTTCACTACACACATTTCATGTTCATAATTCTTGGATATTAATAAGGGTTTTATATAATTCTTTGGTTGAAACTAATTGGAATCCCTATTATTTTTGAGTTTTTATATCAAAGCACATTGAGCAAAAGCCTGACATAATAATTGTATAGTCAAGGTATAGATATAGTGCATGATATAATATCATCCAAAGAAAATTGAAATATCAAATAAGTGGGGAAGAAAAGTATTCTTTTGTTGTCCAATCAGAACAACACAAGTCACGCAGTCAAGTCTTCACACCGATCGGTTAAAAGTAAAGATCATTTCATTTGATTCAATCAAAAAAAGAATTCAAACATGAATAAAAGTAATATAATTCTAAATTAAATGTTTTTAAACCCAAAATAAATCAAACCAATAGTATTATAAGTTCTGGAACTCCCTTTATAAGATGTGTATATTCTTAACAACAAACACCCACTGTTTATCCCAGCATCGAGAGGAGGAGGAAAGTTGGGTGGAACTCCTTATTCATACTTGATCCCCCTATGAGGATAGGATCATACATAACTTATAGGATGAGGATAGGAATCCTATAGAACTCCAAAATGGAAAAGATTTTCTTTTGGTTTGAACTTCCAAATGGGGAGCCCAAGATATCATTTTATAGGAAAATTAGAAGGTGGTTTTGAACCCCCTCATATTTTGTGAAACCACTTGGACTATGTTTTTGGACCTACATATAGTCTTATATCACTTTTAAGAAAATAAAAAAGTTATATCCCTACCTCCTGAATATCTCCAATGAAAATTTGGAACCATTTGGACAACTGCATCTCGAGATATCGATAAAACACAGCACACCACATTTGACTTTGTGTAGATTCAGTGACAAGGATAGATTAGTCTGGATGGGCCATAAGATGGTAGAATTGAGCTTGGGATACTTCATAAAATATTTATCCCACTGAATTTTATACTAGAATAAAAAAATATCATCCCATTTGGATTTTCTATTCAGTAGCAGTGTGTAGTTGAGTCTACAGGTGTACTTGGATCCTACGTAGTTTGGCTCATTTTTCTTAAACTTCATCATGGGCCCACCAAATCACCTCCACCTACAATGAAATTATCAAAAACAAGTAACATTGACCATTTTAATAGTGATAAAAACAAAATAATTTAATCTAACATGAAGTGAAATTTGTTATTATTTTTATAAATTTTAATACAAAACTAGTTTAGCATAGTGGTGTAAAGGTGAAAATGAAATAGTGAATCATGGTGAGATCAATTCCCATGACAATAAGGTTCCCTACCATGTTCTTGTAAATTTTAGAGTATCCAAGTCATGTTAATGTACTTTACCATGTTTCTATGTACTTTAGTACATTATGTGCCTCTTGACGTGGGGTGCCACCAGTGTGCTCTGGGTGTTCCCAAGTACTTGGTCACATGGTGTGTGCCTAGCCATGTGCTCCATAAAATATCTCATACATATAGTAAAGGGGGTACATGTCATGTAGGGAGACTAAAAAACATGACATCCTTATGAATTCATAAAACCCTAGTTGTTGCAACCAAGGGGCTACACGCTGTGTGTTCATCACGGTATACAACGTGTAGTTGGGTTTTTCACAGTTTTCTAGATCTATGTATCACACTTCAAATCTGACCATTTTTCTTCAATTATGGACATGATTTTTTAAATAGTGGATAAATCTAGTACTCATTGTTTCTATCCATACAGTGGCCAGAAATCCTATTTCTTCAATTGTGGGGTTTTTTCATATGCACCACACATCCTGATTCATTCCTTCGATGATGATTTGATCTTAGAACATTGAAACGATCACTAATGTATTTAAAACATCCTAGATCTAGACTCTATTCATTGATATTCCCCTAAAACATTGATTCATCATGATTCCAAGGGTCTGATCGAGCTTAGTACTGCCCGAAAATTTTGAACCGGGGTCGCAGGGTCCTACCGATGAATAATAAAAATCAATTTAGGGGTAAAGACACACGAACAAATTCTTAACCATCATTGGCCAAGTGTTCTTATCTAACGATCTAGAACATAGATATTTAGGTTATAAAATAAGAACATCCAATTAAAATTGGTATATAGGAGCATTCCAAGGAACCGTAATTGGCATTGATCAGTATAAGGGATTGATCTACTCAATAAATTTAATAAAAAGGGTCATAAACCACAAATTGATGATTCCAACCTGAAAATTGGGTTTTTTTAATCTAATAACATGATCTCCAATTATTAAAATAAATTTTTTTGTTCACTGTGGTCTAATTTGTTCTGATCATGCATTTCATCATCATCCAAGGTGATTCACTGGTGGAAGGAGGAAGAAGAAGTTCTTGGAAGATACTAGGATTATGAGGCTAACCCTGGACAAATATCTATGGAAGTATACTTATATCTATTTTAGTTAGGTTAAATAAAACAATTAAATTAATTAATTAATTAATTTATCCACTGAATGTTCCACCAACCAGTGAGATGTCTGAACATCCTGCACTGACCTATTTAAACAACGTGTTCCAGACTCAGCTATGGTCTCTGATTTCTAATACAATATTCCTTTTAAGATTTATCCTATTTCCTTTAAGAAAATTAATGCACACAATATAAAATATATTTAATATTTTTATAAAAGTAATTCCAGGAACACCTGGTCTTGGAAACACACACTATCTCCACACCTAACTCCGAATATATATATATAAATATTTCAAAGTCTTACAATGAAAAAATGAGTATCTTTAGTAAACACAAGAGTTCAATGACGTCAACAATTGTATGATTTTTTTCTTTCCAATTCTATATAAATATGATTTCGAATCAACTGAACCTTCTCTAATGTACCTTGTATGAGACTTGGTACTATAAACTCTAATTCCTCTGCCTCCATCCAACACAAGGGATATCTTCATGGCCTACCATAGATTTAATCATATGGTGATATCCTAATAGTCTCCTAATAACTATTATTATAAGAAAAGTCAATGAGTACTAAGTGTTTCTCCAAATATCCATCAAAGTCTAAGAATAATTCTCTCAACATGTCCTTGAGTACCTAAATAGTACATCTTGACTTCCCTTCTATTTACAGATGAAAATCTATACTAAAAAAACACTCGAGTTCTGAGTGCCTTTTATAACCCTTTCTATAAGCATGATGAAAAACGTGGGTTACAATATAAAACTATAGTCCATGGAACACTATGAAAATATACTATTTCCTAAACATACAAGTCACCCAAATGGTCAACGGTGAGGGAGGATGGCACTTAAGAGAGGGAGCTTCAACAATCTCCATAGTATATCTCATTAAAACCCTAATCAGGCTCCACTAAAGTATGATATTAATAAAATTTTAAATATCAAAAATCTATTTGATCAATGTAATCAGACATAGAAGAAGGTAAATGATCTGATAATTGGTGTGTGTGATGGTAATAAGGGATTAGACTATTCCTTTGATCCTTCTACTGATGATTCTAAAAATCACATCATAAAGAAGAGAAATGCATTTTATCTATCTGCCTATATGGATGTTGGGGTCAAGAGGCATTATATTTGTAAGTTCTCAATATTAGATTGTATTTCTTTACAAAAGGGGGAGAAATCATGGAAATTGGTTGACATCTATAAATGGGTTTCATGTATTTGGGGATACTTTGACTATAATATTATTTCAATTTTTCGTGGATTCTATCATGTGATCTTTCCCTTTGATCTCCATAAATGTATGTCATGGGGATTTAGTCCTCTACTTCTCAAACCTGGGTTATTCCAAATCCAGGAGTGGGATCCCCACTTTTGTACTTTTGATTATAAGAACTCATTTTCACATATTTGGGTAAAGGTTCTTAGCCTAAGTTTCTTTTATTAGCATGCTAAGATTTTTAAGGACATTTCTCTTGCGATTGGTTATCCAATTCATATGCATAAAGTGACAGAATTTGGTAGATATGGACGCTACACTCAAAAATTGGTAGAGTTTGATCTTTCCAACCTTCTAATTGAGAATATTGTTCTCCTTATGGAGGATGAAAATATTAACCTTAAGGTTTTGTATAAAATGATTCTATAGTATTGCATTAACTAAAAATTTATTTGACATGGATTCTATAATTGAAAAAGATATTACATTTTTTATTTCTATAAGACTGGTGGTCATGATCTTGTTAACTATAAGAAGAAGTAGAACCATGAATATAAGTAGGAGAAGAAGGTACCTAATGTTCCCCCTCTTATCCAGGATGGTGCCCAAGGTAGTAAGTTAATTACAATTGGAAAGTGGGTGGATGGAAATAAACTTGGGCACAGTGATCCATCACTTAGAGCATTAGTGACTCTAATGTAGGATTGATCTGGAATATCTCATTATAATAATTTTGTGAAAATGCACATTCCAATTAGAAAAGTCTCCTTCAAGGATGAACTTAACAAGGGTATTGAGCTGGATCAACTAGATGGTATCCCTGAAGATGGTAAAATGGATGGTGAGATAGCTTCTCAAGCTAATGTGGATAATTAACTATGGTAATAACATAATTTAGCCTCTAATAAAAGGAAAGAAAAATATAATATTCTTTCTATGGATTTAATAAAGAAGTCTAAAAATTCTCCATTCTATATACTTGATCAATATCATAGCTCTACTGCATTGGAACTTGACAAAATGGGGACTTCTAAGAATGCACATGTTATTCTGGATTCCTCTTCTATCCAATATATATGTCTTCTTCAAAGAGGTATAATAGGGAAGGGGTAAGAAATCCAAAATTTTATGATATTAAACAAGATATAAATTCTATATTTGGAGGGATACCTCTAAAGTTTGATGAGTCTGAGACTAATAAAACTCATGAGATAGATAAAATATACCCCATGGTGGTTGTCAACACCCTGGGTTGATATGTTTCTTTAGAAGGACCTAATATTGGATACTCAAATTCTAACAAGATGGGAACTTCTTATTCTTCCACTCAAGATTCTTACAAGATCCTTGATGAATATAGTCAATATATTGAAGGTAAGGTGAGATTTCATGTCTCCACTAGTAACTCATTTGTAATTCTCAATCCAGATTATATTTTTCAAATTAATCCCTTGGTTCCTAATAAATGTATCACTTCTAAGCCAGTAGTGGTGAATACTAACATTGAGGATATATCTTTTGATATAGAATTGTATGATCATGGAAATTAGTGTAAACAAGTTAAAACTTAGAGGTTATTCTGGTGTCCTTGTGTTCAATGAGTTCATGGGGCCTATCACAATACAAGTCTTCAATCAAGGGCCCAACCTTAAGGATTTTTCATTTATATTTAACTATTGACTCAACTAATTTCCATTTTAGGTGTGATATCTTTGGTTTTCCTATTCACATGTAATGGAGGATGTATTGAGGCTATTGAAATTCATACTTCATGAAATAGATTTTGAGGATTTTTCTTATCATTTTGAATTGGTTATTTTATTTTTTATTCTTATCTATTTTGGATTTTTGTAGGATTATGTGTGTGATGTGGTATACATCATTGGTGATCTGGATTCAGCTCTTATTTTGGAAACAGTGTGGGTTGTGATTTATGTTTAGGTTTTTTATAGATTGTTTATATTGGATCATATATGGGGTATTGTTATATCTGAGTTGGTTGAAGTATTGAATGTTTTGTGGAACATTATATAGACTAATTTTTTTTACAACTACTATTGGATGATAAGAATGAATTAGGTAGTAACATTTAGGAATTCACTTCTTAATGGTTTTTATCATGCTATATTTTTTCATAGTCATCAAGCTATATTTTTACATGTTTGAAATTTTATCACTGACTTTTCTGGATGGATTATAACATGGAGGCTTTAATTTTATCCTTATTTGATGTATAAGATGAATTTTCATTTCTTGGAACCATCTTATGTTTCCCATTAATACTATATTTGACTTGGCTTGGGCAATTGGCATGTTCTTATGGTGTGAAGTACTTTCTAGAGGACTAAATGATGCATTTTTCATGATTTTTATGGATCTTTTTAAAGATTTTATTTTTTACTATGTTCTATGGTTGGTTGTGTTTTCATAAAGTTTAATTTTTTCCTCGTTGGTGTATTTTTTGTTTGGATTGGGCCCATGACTTATAACCTCACTATACTTCTCTATGTGTGAGTTTTTATTTAATAAATTTTTATGAACCTAGATTTGGTTCTCTAAATTCATGGTATGTGGCATTTAAAAAAACTAGTCAATAATGAAAGTCTCTCTAATTAGAAAAAAATTTCTATCTTTTTCAATGAATCCAAAACCACCCAAATCATATCATTCTTATGAGTCATCCTTGAGGGACTAACGACAAAATACATGGTGAAAAAATCCCATTTACATTCTAGAATGGGAAAAACTGTAAAATTCCATCAGGTCACTGATGACTTAAATTCACCTTCTAAAAGGTGTGGCATCATGTAAAAAAACATGTGATCTCTATTTTCATGCCCGAACACTGATACTATCTATGAAGATCCTAATACATTTTGGTTAATCCAGGGTGCACTGCCCACTTTGAGGCATGGAACTCACGTATAATCTCTTACTGCATATAAGTAGGAACAACCACATGACCAAAAACATGAATAATATTATCTTGATCAATATCTCAATAAAAAGTTGGTTCCCCACATTCAAAACTATCTCTCAATGACATAAATTATGAATCCACATACTGTATCCTATTAACACGGTTTAGAAGAGTGGTATCAATAGACAAGGATGTGAGTTTCATCAAATCATGATCCTTATAGACACTTATATGAATCTCTATGAATACAACCATCATCATATATTCAAAAATACAATCCTGAACTGCTTGAGTCTATGTCTTCTAACTTAATTCATCTGTGATAATGTTCCCATTTCCTAAAATATAAGCTAGTTCAAAGTCAAAAGACTTCATGTACTCAAGACATATCCACAACTAAGGTTTAAATCATGATGGGAAAAGATATAATTGAGGATTTTATGATCAATATAAAAAAATATCACCTAGAAGATAATTCCACCAATATTTTAGGGCAAAAAACACTACATCCAATTTGAGATCATGCATAGGATAATTTCATCCATGTGGCCTCAACTTCTATGAGCCTTATTCCACAACTTAGCCTCCATGAATCAAAACTACCCTGAGTCCAATCTGAGATTCATAACAAAAGATGGTATACTCCTCACCTGACTCAGTTAAGATCAGTATTGGTATAGAGGTCAAATGATTCCTTAACTCCTAGAAAGAATTCTTACATGCTTCAAACCATTCAAACTTAACATAATCCTTGTTCGTGCCTAAAAATTATGCTGCAAAGTGATAAAAGTTTTTTATAAACCTTTGGTAATAACAGATAAACCTAGAAATCTTCAAATAACAAAAAAATATTAGGATTCTCCCAAGAAACCAATTCTTGAACCTTATCTGGGTCCACTAACGCACCTTCCTCTGAGATGACGTGGCCTAAGAAATGTACCTTGTCGATCCAAAATTTACACTTTGATAGCTTGATGTAAAGATGACACTCTCTTAGTGTACTCAAGACAATGTCAATATTTATGGAATGATAATCATGGAGTACACCATGTTTTCATCCATGAAGACAAAAAAAATGGTCCAAAAATGGGTGGAATATTTGATTCATCAAAACCATAAATATAACAAGTGCATTCATCAATCTAAAAGGCATCATAATGAATTTATATAAACCATACCTTCTTCTAAATTCATTTCACAATATATCATAAGGACTCACTCTCACCTAATGGTACCATGACCACAAATAAATTTTTTAGAACACACAAGAACCCTTAAACTATTCAAAATATCATTAACATGCGGTAGTAGATAACAGTTCTTAATCATTATTTGATTCAATTTTTGGGAATCAACACACAACTGCAACATTTCAACAAATATCTTAGAAAAAACAAAGGACCCCAAGATGACATACTCAGATGTATAAACCCTTTATTATCCATTTCCTATAGTTGAGTTTTATGTTCTTGGACTTCTTTTGGTGTCATTATATAAGGTAGAATGAAAATGGGCTCATCTCTAGAAATAATCTTAAATGCAAACTCAACCTCTATCTTAGGTGGAAGCCCTGAGAAGTCCTTCAAAAACACATCCTAAAATCAATATACTATAGAAGTAAATTCATCATGATCCACACCCTCAACATAAAGCAAAAAACTCGCAACCTAGCATGTGATCTGACCTAGTTTCAGAAGAACTGGCCCTGCACGGTCTGGAAGGATATCCCATTCTCCATAGTGAACATAGGTGTCACCCTCATGAGACATGAAACTCACTCTTCTATGGTAAAGACCAATATAATTATGGAATTCATCCAACCATTACATTACTAGTATTAGGTCAAATCTTATCATCTCAAGAACATACAAGTCCCAAAGGGGATGGTACCCTCCAACCTCAAGGGTGTGCTCATCACATTGATAAATACCCTCTGATTACAACCCCAAGGGAATGTCTATTGAAATAAACCCAAACATATACTCCATCACCATACCCGAAACATTTTCAAATTGGTCATATAAAAAATAATTTGAGGTTCATGTATCAAATAAGGTGCTCACAAGTATAAAATATATAAGAATCATACCTCAAACGATTGTTCGTCTAGCCTTGCCACCAATGGGTGATGGTTGAACTGAATGTAACTAACATATCCCTATATCCTTTACTTATTTCTAAATCCATTGGGTTTAAATGCATTTTTGATATAGAGGATCTTATCCTGAAGTACCATGTTTTCCACCCTAACTGGAATGACTAGTGGAACTCCAACTGCCTAACTGATACAGGGCAAAAAATCCCCTACTGCTACTCTACATCGACCTAGGTTCCCCATCACTACCCATATGTCTTGGGTTTATATAGAACCACTATATATGAACTATCCTAATATAATATCATCATCCCACTAGTGGTCATGGACATTGACTGGTCATGTTTCCCAGTATACCACATTGAAAGTAGATCACTCGATCACAGCCCTATGAGACTGATACTTTTCTATGGATTCTCTGTCTATCACTGACCTAATGGAACTTTTCATAACAGTGTTTCCTACTATCATAATACATACCTCTAGATATCCTAACTGAAACTATAGTCCCACCACTAGAATCCTTCTTCAGTTTCCCCTAAAAAATGAGATCCTTATCCACTACCTCGGTAAATCTCTTCAAATGAACGATATTTACTTGGGACTTGATCTCACATCTAAGTCCATCCTAAAAATTTATAACTGCAAATGCCTCATCTATTTTCAACTTCGGATAAAAAATTGCAAGTCTGTGAAGTGAACAATAAAATCCATCCCCTTCATACTTCCCTAGGTCAAACACATAGAATCTCTAGGTTTCCATTACCTCAGGACCTCAGGGTAAAAGTGATCCAAGAACTTATCTTGGAAGTCCTTCCAAGTCATACCCTCTACCTTATCATCCTGATCTAGAATATCCCACTAGAACTTTACTAGTCCTTTTAACATATAATATACAAGCTTGACCCTTTTATCTAGATGGGTCTCTATGTGGTCTAGTATCATCTGTATCGACTCAATACATAACTCTACTACCTCAGAACCACCCTCTCTAAAAAATTTCTGAGGGTACTACAACTGAAACTCTCTCATCAGATCAAACATATTAATCATATCTCTACTTAGGTTTCTCTCTATAAACTATATAAAATGATTGAAGTTATCATATAACTTCTCTTCCCATATTACCCGGAACCAACGAAGGCTCTTTTCCTACTTTGGGGGGATCATTCTTGGTGATTTATTCCTATTACCAAACTAGTAAATATCATCATGGTGGAATATTTATATAACACCAAACACACATCTCAAAACACATAACATATCTTTCTCACAATTACACAAAATATGGCTCACAACTGGCCGTAAATATATTACCCCACATGCACTATCCCAACGGGCACAAATACCACACCATCACTAGCCTCAACCTTCCCTAATTGGGGCCATGGCTAAGATGGGGTAAACCAGACTTGAATAGTCACAAGACTTTCATTAGATACCATCTATCTATTAAACTTTTAGAAAACACTACCGGAAAAAGGGATATTTGTGATGGTACATTTGCGACGGGTTCCCGTCACAAATGATCTTTTGCGACGGGGTCCTGTCGCAAATGGACCATTACGGAAAAGAGTGTTGTAAATATTACCTTTTATGAAAAACCATCACAAAAATTCATTATTTACGATGGGTAGTAGTACAATCGCAAATAGGTATGGTGAGTTTTTTAAAAAACCTATTGCGACGGGTCGGCTACCCATCATAAATACTTTTCCCGATTTTAAAAAACAAACTTTTTTGTGATGGGCCTTCTCAATTAGTATTTACGATGGACCCATCAAAAATAATTGGAAAAAAAAAAATAATAATAATGATAATAATATAATATTAATATAAATGAAATTATAATATTAATATTAGTACAATAATTTTTTTATAAATAATAATATTATTAATAATATATTAATAATATTATTAAAATAAAATTAATTATAAAATAATTAAATAATATAATAATACAATTATTATTAATATTAATGAAATAATAATATTAATATTAGTAATATAATAAAAACCTAAGTATTAGAAAAAAATAAAAATATATTAATTAATAAAATAATAAATATAATAAAAAAATTAAATAAATAATAAAAACTGTAATATTCACAAAAATATAAAAACGCACTATTTAAAACTTTAAATAGTTAATATTATAAAAAATTTGCATTCAAATGTTTCATTATAAAATAAAAATACATCACTGAGGGGGATGGTCATCTGGAGTAGCTAGAGGAGATGGTGGAGGGAACTCAATCCCTAAACTACAAGTCAGGCGTTGCATGTACTCCATATGCTCCTACTCCTGCCGATGCCACCATCAACGCATCTCATCCTATATCTCCTCCTATTACTCATGTTGCTGTCGTATGAACTCTTCCTGCTGCAACTACTGCCACTGACGTATCTCCTCCTGCTCCATGCGTGTAGTCTATAGCACTCTGAGCTCAAAGCCACTCCTAATATTGTGAAGAAGATGATGATGAGTCTCTACAAGCTCCTTTTGAGCTGGACGCCAACATCACAACGGTTCCATAAAAACTATCAGGGGTTAATCGATAGTTGATACCAACAACTTGGCCTTTCTCGAAGTCGTACTGGGTCACCGACATCCATGTTGCCTCATCAAATTGGTGGGCACTAGTCTGACCATCGGTCATGAAATGAATCTCACTATGCTTCTAAGATGTCATGACCTCATATGTGTCCTTAAATTTTAATTTTAAATTAAAATAGTTTAAATACTATTTGAAGATAATTTTAAAACTCAAAAATAAATTATACTGACAACAATCTGATGCTGGCGAGCACCTCTAATCTCTATAGTGGATGGATCACTATACATCTCCCTATAAATGTTGTACTCTATAATATCAGCTTGTGAGACTGCCTATATGAATATAAAATAAACCATTTACATTTAAATTTATTTATAATATTTAAAAAAATATACTTATCATATGCTCCCTATGCATACTGAATGTATGACTACTGGTTCGATGTGTCACCTCCTATCTCCCCCGATTTTTCTGACCTATTTATGATCTACTCTGAAACTACCTACTCAACCAGTGTGTACATAATCCATCCCAAATATGGGATGAAATATAATCATGTTTGTGGACGTGACATGTCTCATCAAACTCTATAACTCCTTCTTTCTCCATTGATTTCCTTTTCAAACTATGCAAAAACTGAGTGCAACATAGATGCATAGCTCTCTGGAATGCCTTATAGATAGCCTCATGTATGATCTCATCAATGGGATACCATAAATCCTAAAAATAATTTATAATATTAATTTATTAATTATATTAATTTGAAAATAATATTATTTATTTACGTACCAGCCAATGTTCAAAAATGCAGTGCGGAACATCAATGGGAATCTGATCCCATAAAACCCATGCTTTAGAAAAATAATTGTGCAATATAGAGCTCCCCTATCCAACAACTATATGTGTAAATCTGTGAAAAAAAATAACAATTAATCAAACAATTGGAATATGAATAAATTAATGAAAACTAAAAAAATACACAGGTAAACATACATCTGCATGCATGGATTGAACCCACGATGTGGACGTCACTCAGGAATAGGGTCGGGAGTCATCATTCAGGAAAGACCACACCCCCTCTGAGTGCTCCCTAAACTGCCAGTAGTCTGAGGGTTAGATGATCTGACATCCTTCTTGTCCTAAGGTAGATCATCCTCCAAAAACAAACGATATAGATCCTCATCCATCTAAAACATGAAATGATTATTGTTAGAAAATAGTTTAAAACAACTATTATATATGATTATAACCTACATTTAATTGTGTCAATGTCCATTTTTATCATCATCTTTATAGCTTTCAATGTCAATGTCTTCATCTTCCTCCTCCTCCTCATCAATTTCCATATTAGTTTCAGTTTTATCATCTCTTTTCATTTCAAATTCAGTTATAACATCATTAACATCATTGTCATCATTGACCCTTAATTGTGGGGTGTCATCAATGATATTCATGTATCTTTGTGAAAAATATGGATTTGGAGCAGTCTCTTGAAAAATTTCAATTCCTTTTACTTCAAAGGAACCGCATTCACTTTCAGAAAACTGATTCTCTTAATATTTAATTTTTATTATACTCCACCAACCACCCAATTATCTTAAAGTAGCATAGTAATTTGTATAATAAATTTGATGTACCTAATGATCCAATAAAAATGGTTCATTTACTATAATATAACTTTTATATTTAATATCAATGATTCCATGGATCAGTTGAACACATAATCCTCTCTCAATATCCAACCACTTACATTTAAACATCGTTATGTAATGTTGTCCCAGATAACATAGTTCAATGATTTCTTCCAGCATGTTGTGAAAGTCAACTTTAGTTTCTCTATGATGAGATCCTCTCAAGAAATCTATTCATTGTTTTTTTGATTCCCCATATGCATATGTATGAAATCAAAAACCATTCCACACATACGCATTATAAGATTTAACCATTTTGGATGGTGGGTCACTGAATACACACAATTGATTATCAATTTTATCAACAAGTTGAGATACCTGAAATTTTTTAAAACAATTATCACTATAACAAGTATTAAATTTATTTTTTTATTCAAAATCAAAAATAATTAATGTTACCGATTTTTTAAACTAGTAGGAAATTTTTTTTTGACGACGTTCTTCAAGAGCAGCTATTGTAATTTTTGGAAACTGTTTCTTGATATGATTATCATATAACATACAAATAAAATAAGATTAATATACGATTAAAAAATATAGAATAAGTGATAGGAGAAGTCACAATACAAAGGGTTTCATTTCTTCATAGTTGAGAAAAATATATGTATGAGCTCTGTGATGTTCATCATCTGAAAGCCGCCATTTATGAAATCCACCGAAGCCAAGTTTGGGCTGATTAAAAACTGATAATTTATTTCTCATTTCATTTTCAACATTTCCCTCATTATAGACCATGTGTTTTTGTTTTGAGGGATAGTCATATTGAAAGAAATGAGAGCAGAAAAAAGAAATTTCTTCTTGCAAATAAGCTTCTATAATTGAGTCTTCAACTGATGCTTTGTTACATACTTTTTTATTCAATTTCGGTATGCATATATTGAATGGGTACATCCATTGGAACTATAATAGACCTCCACATTTTGTTTCTTGCAGAAAATGTAATATCAAATGTTCCATTGAGTCAAACAAAGCTGGTAGGAATATTTTATCCAGTTTATATAAAATTAAAATGACATATTCTTACAGTTTTATCACTGAATCGTAGTCTTTTGTCAATGAAAAGATGTCTCAAAAAAATATGACATTTCTATTAGCACATCCCAAAACATAGGATTTAACAAACCTCTTAATCCAATCAGCAAAAGTCTTTCCATTAAAACATAACAATCATGACTTTTCAATCTGGTAATATGGCCATTTCTGACGCATCTTCCCAAATTGGAATCATAACCATCTGGAAGTCTTAAATGTACAATCCACTAACAAAATAATAACAAACTCTATTTGGATAGTGTATAATCTTCTTTTTCCTTCATTAACTTCTGTGATATGACATTTTCAAATAGTTCAAGTTCTGATCGCTTGAAAATTTGGGAAAGATCTAATCATGACTTTAAATTTTCTTTGGTATTACCTAGTGTATCCAAAACAGTATGAAATAAATTATCAAAATAGTTATTTTCAATATGAATCACATCCAACATGTGATGGACCAACAAATTATCCCAATATAGAAAATCCCAAAAAATTATCTGTTTTATCTAATTATGTTATTTTCCAAACCCATCAATTTTCTATTGGTTTATTATTGGTCCAAATGTAATAGGAGGTAATGAAGAGATAATTGATTTTAACTCTATACCTTATATAATTCTTGGAGGCCCATTTTTTCAACTATTCCTTTTCTAAAATGATATTTATTTCTTCAAAAAGGATGATTGGTTGGAAGGAATCTATGATGACAGTCAAAAAAACAATGTTTTTCCATTAATGAGCATAAATTCTTTGTTGTCTCTCATAAAATACATACATGATTTTTGACCATGTGTAATCCATCCATATAACATTCCATATGCTAGGAAGTCACTAATTGTACACATCAATGCAGCTTTCAGTAGAAATTTTTGTTTCGTAGCAACATCATATGTACTGACACCATTACTTCATAGTGAATTTAACTCATCAATAAATGGTTTCAAATAAGCCCCAATATTATTTTTCGGATGATCTGGAATTAATAAGGTCAAAAAGATATATGTCTCTTTCATCAACATCTATGAAGTTAAATTGTACAGAGTTATAAAGGCAAGACAACATGAATACTAACTACCATAAGAACCAAATGGACAGAAACCATTAGTATAAAGACTCAATCAAACGTTTTGGTCTTCTAAAGCACAAGACATATGCACTTGGTCAAAACGTTTCCATGAATCACCATAAATTGGATGATTTAAGCTTTTGTCGATTGAAATATTGGTTTTGTTCCATGAAATCAATGATGTTGTGTTCTAAGACATAAATAAACACTACAATCTGGGTATGAGTAGGAAATATCTAAATTGTTTTACAGGAATAAATCCAGACTTCCCTAGTTGAGCTTCTTTATACCTCGATTTTCCATATGTTAGACAATTATCCAACGACTCATTTTCATCATAATATAAGATGTATTTATTTGAACATGCATGAATCTTTTGATAACCAAGAACCAGATTACGAACTAGCCTCTTACTCATAGAAATTTAAGGTAACTCATTTCCTTCAGGTAGTAGTATTTTTAACAAAGTTAATATCTAATCAAAACAACTATTTGAATTTCCATTATTTTATTTAATAACGATAAATTTAGAAACTGCTTCAAACTTGTTTATCTTACAACCAGGATATAAGGAATCCTCAAAAAACCTTAACAACTCATATAAATGAGATGGTTCTAACTCAGGAGTTAAATCGATATCATCCTGAGTTTAAATTTATTAAAAATATGGACCTGCCACATCATGTACTAAATTTTGAAACTGTGCTGGATCCATAAAAAAATTATTAGTATCTTCTCTGGAACTGGGTTCACTATGTTGATTCCAAAAAACATAATCTAGTTGAAAACCAAAACACAATAAATGGCCTCTAATGTTTTCAAATGTGTCATACGTCCTCAGAGAACATTTTTTACAAGGAAACTTAATTTTCCCTTATGAAAAAAAAATTGGTTTTGATGATGAAAATGATAAGAAAGATTGAACACCCTCAATATATATAGGATTTAAACCAGAACCATTTGGATTCCTATACTGATTTATCCAAGCACAGTCATCTAATAACAATTGTTTTCAACTTACTTGTTCCATATTTTTATAAAAAAATTGAAATAATTGGTTATTTTTGTATAATTATATATAAGATAAACACTATCCAAAAAAGAGATGGTAATTATTAATTGTGGGTATTTTGTACTAGTTATTATTAATTACCGGTGACACAATTGTTGGAACCGGGCATGCAGCGGAAGCCCTAAACAGGTGGTTTTTTAAAAAAAATCCACCGACAATCGATGCAAACTTGTTGACGTCGGTGAAGAGCAGCCCGATTAAATCTGAGGATCTCGCGTGAAGTGTTTTAAGCACAAAATTGAACCGTAAAATACCTGGTTTAAATCCGAAGTCGCGTATGACGTCTGCTCATCATTGGCAATCGCTGCTCGAAGAATCCAAAGTTGAATTCCTCTAGATCGTCCATACACACTTCAAGGAATCTGCGGGAGCACCGTTCGCCGTAATCTGGGTGCTAGCGCGGATTTGCGACGATGCCTTCGACGCTCCAACGACCATCGCATCGCTTCTCTAGCGATGCCCGAGAGAGAGCTTCATCCTAGCTCTTTGGATCCAGAGCATCTCTCTCTAGAATGTGGGAGAGAGGAGAGGAGAGATAAACTCCATGAATATTATTTGGAAAATTCCCCTCCTCTTATATTTATAGTGCTCAATTAAAATACCTGGTATCGCCTCGCCAGCCCCGAATACTTAACGCACTATTAACGACATTTTATGACTACTAAACTGAGCCATAAATATTATTATCATTCACTTGTAATATATTAAAATATATTACATGATAATAATTAAGTCATTAACCTGACTCGTCGCTCCCATAAATATTAATTGAACCTTGAATAATTTAATATTCTTCAATTAATATTTTTTCATGTATTTACTTAAAACTCGTAAATACATTTAATAAATAAATTCAATACTCATTATTCTAAACTCGAATAATATGAATTTATTTATCGCATTGGTGACCATTTAACTTTGGACAATTCCCAGACCCCTGTGGCGGGGCCCACTATGTCCAATACTCCTATTCAACTGAATAGGGCAGATTCTTGAATACGCTATTGTGTGTGACCCTCTAGGCCCTTATTTCGACAGCAGTGAATAGTATTCACAGACCAAGAGCGGGGTCTAGCAACCCATCATGGCCCTTGAAGAAATAAGGATTGTCACAGCAGCGACAACCAACCTATGAACACGCACTGTGTAATATAATTTCTTTGTCTATAATATCTCATAAAGCAGGATGCACTCTCGTGTCATCGCCCTTTTCTTGCTTTATTGTTTGTTGATGTAACTGGATGAATTTACCATCGAATGCCATGGCCATGGTCATATAAAGGTACTACCATCCATATCAACATGGCCTGAGATATATTACTTCCATAACCCGGAAGTGACAAATCCTTTCTTGACCATTCAACCAATGACATGCCACCAATGATGCACCCAACACAAACTACCTCGCCACGACTTCATTGCCATGGTTTTCATCTTGTATCAAATTACGCGATCAAATGACATACATTGGTAATGATCTCAAGTCAGGAGACCATTACACATGATCGTAGATAGGAACATCCAATGACACCTGAAACATGTGGTGTTCCTATTGGCGGGTCAGTCCTCATGATCTCACTACTAGAGATCACCAAGTGCGAACTTCATGAGAAGAAGTCTCAATGCTTATGAGCCCCTAGCACCTGATGGTCAGACATCTACTATGTACAATTAGTAAGATGTATCTAGACCATAGAACATATATATTTAAGATTAATGTCATAGTATCTAGAGGTTCTCATTATATCCTGGGAACTGCTATAACCTTTCGATACAACAATTAATCTTTGGACATTACCATTTCAATAGTTGATGCAGAAAATTCTACACTATAATGATAAGATGACATCATGCATACCTTACTGTATACACGATATGTTAATCAAAAGCACATAATAGTTGGGTCTAGGGCACCCACTATTTCAACAACAATTTCCAGCAGATTGGCGACAAATATTTTTCCCAACGACTCATCCCCTTGAAACTTTATTCAACTAAAATCACTATGAAAATTCTAATATGACGTGTGAATATCCATTTTTGTATGCATGAGGATGGAATTAGGGAGGCTTCGCCCCACTTCTCTCCATTATTGTGTATATAAAAATTGATATTCGTACGTCAGAGCATACTTTTCATTGGGATTTCAGTCAGAGAAGTTCCAAGGAGATGAGTCATCAGGAGAAAGAGTCTCTTTTTTCTAATGTCTCACCTCCTTAAAACTTTCTCCGACTGAAATCACTATGAAAAATCTACTCCCACGTACGTCCAAGCAGATTTTTCATACTAATTTTAGTGGGAGAAATTTGCAAGAAGCTAAGGCATCGATCAAAAGGAATGCAGCCAATCTGTTGGAAATTGTGTGAGTTTATCACAATGTACTCAAATTTATTTCAATTTATTACTAATTAATCCTAATTATTACTAATTAATCCTTATTATTACAAATTAATCCTTATTATTACTAATTAATCCTAATTAATCCTAATTATTACTAATTAATCCTAATTATTACTAATTATTCCTAATTCTTACTAATTATTCCTAATTATTCCTAATTATTACTAATTATTACTCATTATTACTAATTATTCCTAATTATCATTAATTATTCCTAATTATTACTAATTATTACCAATTATTACTAATTATTACGAATTATTACCAATTTATTACTAATTATTACCAATTTATTACTAATTAATATCAATTTATTACTAATAAATACCAATTTATTACTAATTAATCCTAATTATTACTAATTAATCCTAATTATTACTAATTAATCCTAATTATTACAAATTATTCCCAATTATTACTAATTATTCCTAATTATCACTAATTCTTCCTAATTATGACTAATTCTTCCTAATTATTCCTAATTATTACTAATTATTCCTAATTATTCATAATTAATCCTAATTGTTACTAATTAATCCTAATTATTACTATTTATTACTAATTATTACTAATTATTACTATTTATTACTATTTATTACTATTTATTACTAATTATTACTTTTTAGTACTAATTATTACTATATACTATTAATTATTTCTATTTATTACTAATTAATCCTAATTATTACTATTTAATCCTAATTATTACTATTTAATCCTAACTATTACTATTTATTACTAATTATTACTTTTTATTACTATTTATTACTATTTATGATTAATTATTACTATTTATTACTAATTTGTAATATTTATTAGTATTTATTACTAATTAATCATAATTATTACTAATTAATCATAATTGTTAATAATTAATCCTAATTATTACTAATTAATCCTAATTATTACTAATTAATCTTAATTATTACTAATTAATTCTAATTATTACAAATTAATTCTAATTAATCCTTATTATTACTAATTAATCCTAATTATTACTAATTAACCCTAATTAATCCTAATTATTAATAATTAATCCCAATTATTACTAATTAATTCTAATTATTACTAATTAATCCCAATTATTACTAATTAATCCCAATTATTACTAATTAATCCTAATTATTACTAATTAATCCTAATTATTTCTAATTATTCGTAATTATTACTAATTAATCATAATTATTACTAATTAATCCTAAATATTACTAATTAATCTTAATTGTTATTAATTAATCCTAATTATTACTAATTATTCCTAATTATTACTAATTATTTCTAATTATTTCTAATTATTTCTAATTATTCCTAATTATTCCTAATTATTACAAATTATTCCTAATTATTCCTAATTATTCCTATTTATTACTCATTATTCCTAATTATTACTAATTATTCCTAATTATTACTAATTATTCCTAATTATTACTAATTATTCCTTATTATTACTACTTATTACTAATTATTACTATTTATTACTATTTGTTACTAATTATTACTAATTATTACTAATTATTTCTATTTATTACTAATTATTACTAATTAATCTTAATTAATCCAAATTAAAACTAATTAATCCTAATTGTTATTATTAATCCTAATTATTACTAATTAATCCTAATTATTTCCAATTAATCCTAATTATTACTAATTAAACCTAATTATTACTAATTAACCTTAATTATTCCTAATTATTCCTCATTATTAATAATTAATCCTAATTATTCCTAATTAATCCTAATTATTAATAATTAATCTTCATTAATAATAATTAATCCTAATTATTAATAATTAATCCAAATTATTACTAATTAATCCTAATTATTACTAATTAATCCTAATTATTACCAATTAATCATAATCATTACTAATTAATCCTAATTAATCCTAATTATTACTAATTAATCCTAATTAATCCTAATTATTACTAATTAATCCTAATCATTACAATTTATTACTAATTATTACAAATTATTACTATTTATTACAATTTATTACTAATTATTACTAATTATTTATAATTAATACTAATTATTTCTTATTATTTCTAATTAACGCTTACACATAATTATTCCTAAAAATAAATACTTAAAACAAATATCTAATTCTAATTTAATTTAATTGCATATAATTAACAAAAAAATATAAATAATTCAAAATAAAATAAACTAACTAAAAAATATAAAAAATAGATAAATATCTTGAAATTGAAGCTTTCGGAGTATAAAGCAGCGGATTATGCTCCGATTTAAAAAGTTTAAACTTTGAAAAATTTTAGAAGAAAATTTTTCAGAAGAAAGAGAGAGAAGTTGAGAAGTAAGTAAAATGAGAGGAAAAATAGATGAGGGTATATATAGGTTACCTTATTTGCGACAGGACCCATCACAAATGGTCACTCGATAAAAAGTGATTTGCGACGGACCCCGTCGCAAATGGGTACCTGCTGACATACTGTTTGCGACAAGATAAGTATCCCGTTGCAAATACTAAAAACCGCCGTTGAGCATTTGCGACGGGTCCTTACTCCCCCATCGCAAATAACTCGTCCCAAATGGCCATTTTTTTCGTAGTGAAAATTATATCCTTCTCATTTGGAAACCATTTTAACCATTTCAATTTATCACTTTTATACTTCAACAATTTTCCATTTTCTTATTAGGCACCATTTTCAAAAAAAATGCAAGAAAACTGTAAAAGCATTTTTATTCTCCACGACCCAACCATAACCTGTTTTTTCATGTGTACATAATATAATGCATGAAAAATAGGTCCTGAGTGACTAATATGATGAATACATATACAAATTTCATTCTATGTTGGGCCATTAATAAAATCTCAAAAAACAATAACATCACAAAACAAGTGCTTCACCAAAGGTGAAATAACTTCTAATTGTAATGGAAAAAATAAAAAAAACAATTCCACCCTGGGAACTCAGGTTTTCATTTCCACATGGGTTAAATACTCCCATGCACAAGCACATTTACAAGGCCCGACACACCATAGAACCCTATCTACCATTCCCAAATAGTAAAAAAACAGAAAAGAAAACCTCCAATACCACTTTGTAACATCCCAACCTAGGTTCCACTAAACCAGTGCCCCGACTTGGATTTCCACATAACCTCAAGCATGTCTCCCCATACACTAGAGGCTGCTGACTAGAAGTTACGGTCTAATAGAACATGTGGAGAGACTATACCCTCTTTATCAAAGTAAACCAACAATGGAAATCATGATAAACGTAAACATGTAATAGTATTTAATACCAAAAAATGACATACCACATTCCAAAACCATGGAAGTATGAATAAACCAATATAGTAATGTATGACATGTCATGATAGTCTAAAGTTACAAATGAAAACCAGAATAAGTAACTAAAGGCAAACCCCAAAATGGGTCCTAGTGTCATGTTCGGTTCCCTCATTCGTGCACCGTCCCAAGTCCCATATCATCCATCTAACATAGGGCATTTTCTCTAATCCTAACCTGAAACCATGAAGTTTGTTTAGGTAACCAACAGTAGCTCGAGAAAGGTGTGAGTACAACTCTAGAATCCACCACTAATGGTTTTTATAAAAATATCCAATCTAATACAGTTCATGTAGAAGTATAATAAACAATGGATAAATAGAAAATAAACCAGGTTACATTATTTGAAATAACTTGAATTAACTACTTTTGTTCTCAGTTCCATGTGTTACCTATATCCATCAAACCAACTTCATCTCATGCCAGTTATCTCAACCATATTCCACAAGGGTCACAGGTCAGAATACAAGGAGCATCAACCCATGTATCCAACCATGATTCAGAATTCCATGTCCAACCATCCCAACCCATGATGTGGAATTCCATGCCCATTATCCCAAACCATGATATACTACACCATATCCATACAGGAGAATCAGCCCATCAACTAAACTTACTATGCATAGGGGAACATGGAGCATCAGTCTGGCCCACCCAAGGGAGTGGATCATCATTCCAACATACCACCAAACATTATTCAGATATCCTAGGTTCAACATCGGTGAAACTGTTGTCAATCAAGAATAAAAGGGGTTTACCTTTTCAATTTATCATATTTTCATGGTTCATTACTTTCAACATGTTCTCATTTCCCTTGCCCATCCCATTTTTACCATTTAAACACAAATAAACCCATTTTCACCATTTTCAAGCCATTTAACTAAGAAGAAAATCATCTTTAACCATTTATCACAAATACCCACATGCAAGATATATCTCATTAACTAATTCAAGTTAAACTAATCCAACCATTTTATTACATGTTAACATTCCAAACACATTTAAAATTCTTTTAATATCACAAAACCTTTAATTCATCATTTAACAATTCAATTCTCATGTTTAAGGGAGTGGTACACTTCATGGGTGACCACATGCATGGTCTACACATACTCAAAATATTTAATAAGGATTAAGATGGGTCCAACACATAATTTTAACATCCAATCTATCATTTCCTACCAAGGAAATCAAATGCGTAGCATAACAGTACCCAAATAACAACCACATACACGTGAATAAACATTAATACCGTGGGATATAACTTATATACCACCTACCAAAATTTCATATACAAGCGCTCTCTCAACCTTATCCCTTGATTCAAACTCAAACAACCTTAAAAGTCCAAACTTAGAATCTTCTAAAAAAACAAGGGTTCAGGTCTTCATAAGAAGAGAAAATGTTCCACCATTCTTCTCCCATAAAATAGAAAAAATATGCATGGTGGACTCACCCTGAGCTTTGATTCACAACCAAAGATGCTTCAAATAACCCAATATTGAGGTAGAATCACCCTTGAAGGAGGATGGAGCCCTTGGTTCATCACTCCAGCTACTAGAGGTGGAATGGAGAAGAAGATTGGGTAAGGTTTCTTAAATCCCAATGGGGAAAATGGGAATTTCACCCTTCTTTAATGAGGTGCACGTTTTGGTTACATGGTTGGAAAAAACATTCTTCAACCATACAAAACCCTCTATCCAAGAGGGGGCCTAGGTCACATGATTTTATGGGGATCCCACATGGTTTGGAAACCTATGCATAGGTCGTGCATTTGGATCTATCCAAGGTCACATAGTTTCTAGGATCCCCTTTCATGATTTTCCAACCATGCACCTTCTTCCCATAGGCTACACGATTATGGTGCATGGTTAGTACTAAATCCATTCCAACCATACACATTACACAACATGACCTATTTTCTTCCTCTTTCATATCCTAAATCCCTGGGACACCCTTGGTTCCCCTCATAATTTCATGGATCATTTCATTATCAAATTTAAAGGTAGTGAAAATAAAATTTAAAAAATAATGTACCTCCTTTAAAGGTGAGGATCTTATAAGATCGCTCTTGTCCTCAACTAGCCTCAAAGTAAGGATCACTTACTTAAAGATGTTATTGGGTGCAAAGGCACCTTTTTCTATGGATGTTGTGGTGAGGAGTCCAAAAAACATGACTTCATTGGTTTGAGTTGCCTCAAATCCTATGAGTATGTGTCCCAAATCCCTATTTTGGGAGGTATGTTTTTCTCCTTAGTGTGACCATTAAGTAGGTGATGAGACATCTGTAAATATGAACTAAATTCCAAAAAAAAAATTGTTAGTTTAGACCACATTGTGGTTTGTTATAGGAGAGAATATATCATGGTGAATGTCACCACATCCTTGTGGGTTTCGTAGTAGTTTATATGGTATTTTATTACATGAGGATCGACTTCCACCTAACACTTTATGTTATCATTATTGTTGTGATTATCATATGATGATAATTAAATTAGTTTGAACATCCCAAAAAATTGTTTAAACATTAAAAATTTAAGAGACTATGGTGACATAGGGCTGTAATCTATCAAAAATTTATAAAAAATATCATTAATATGGATGAAGTTTTTTAGTTCCAAAGAGGGTATTTGGAGGCCTATTTAAATAAGTTCATGGGTGAAAGTGTGGTGAAAATGCTATAAAACTCCATAGGATGATGTGATATACTAACTTTTTTCGATGTATTAGATGTTTAAATTTAATAAATTCTCCATATAATTTTTGGTTCTTTATCATTATGGGGTTTTAGGAGGTCTATTTTTAGTGTCAAGGGTCTAGGAACTCAAGGTTGGAATGGTGGTTTGAGGCTCAACCTTATGGTGGCTAGGAAATGGCCACCATCTCACTGATGGAACCCACCAGCTAGTTGGTTGGATTATTGAAGGTTTTAAGAATTATACAGACCCCATTGGCTAGCTTGTGGTGTTGGAAGAACTAAGGCGGTTCTTCCTGGAACACGGGCCTACCGGTGGCTAGTAACTGGCCCGCCAGTGAGGCCCATTAGCTGCCCAGTACACCCAGTCTGGGGATGCATTAAATGCCCCTATAGAATTTTTAACTTAATCATTTTTTGACCCTATTTAACACCCAAATACGACCCCAATGCACCTATTTAAAATTTTAAACCTCCTCCCTTGATCCTAGGAAAATCCTATTCATATCCCCTTGTTCCTTCTGGCTTTGATCGATCCAATGACTTTAGAATGGTGAGTTCTTCTAAGAGATACTACAAATACTTATTCTTTCTCGAGTGATGAACATGGATATTTGATGGATATGTGTTTTATATGATGATTCAATGACGAATTATTCCTTTATTCATAGATTTGTGGAATATCTAGTGTTTTGATGACTTCTCATGATTAGATCAAAATCTACCATCGAATACGAATGTTATATGGTTAAGTGTTTATGGATAATATTCCTACACCTATTTTTGATGGAATATTGAAGATATAACCTTAATTCATTATTAATTCTTTGGTAGATTGGTGGCGGTATCAACCTGTCAATGATAATCCATTTGAATAGAGATAGAAATACTAAGAATGATTGACATTTTTGGGTAAGTCATCATAGATCACTACAGGGAAACAATGTTTTAGCGGCGGTTTTTTTCACAGCGGTTTTCAAAACAGCAGCTAAATTTTTTTAGAATATTTTTTTAGAATTCTTTTAAAAAAATTCCAAAAAATTGACAATTATTTTTAGCGGCATTTTTTTTCAAAACCGCCACAAAAATGAAGAAAAAAATTTCAAAAATTATTTATCAATTAATTATTATTATCTATTTATTATTTACAATCAAATATAGTTTTTTATTTATAATTTTAATTAATTATAATGTTTTAATTAATAAATATTTATAATTATTAGTTAATAACGTGCAACTTAAAACAAATCTACAAAAACCCAAAAACCAGACTTCGACATCAAACGACCATAACTTCGGATCTGGGAGTCTATTTCAGCTCCACAACCAGTCAAATCGAAATTTATGAAATGAGATAAAAATAAGTGAGTTTTTAAATAATGTGATAATTAAAGTAAAACAATATATTCAAATATCAAAAGGTTGAAAATCGAACTCGAACTTCAAATGACCATAACTTTTAATCCGGGTGTTTGTTTGAGCTCTACCACATATCAAATTGAAGCATGTGTTGAGCTCTACGCCGTTTATTTCTACTACACGCTCCTTGAGAATTGTACCCATTTTTATTCAGCCATAAAGGCCCAAAAGACCTTTGAAATAGAAGTTTTAGTTGCCGACCCCGATTTCTTAAAATTCAAAAGGTTATAACTTTCGATCCAGGTGTCTGTTTGGCCGGTACCACATATCATATCGAAGCTCAATTCATGATATTTGATTTGAATAGTTGTGGTGCTGAAAATGGAATCTCGAATAAGATTATATGGCCATTTCGGTGTTTTTAAGGTTGTTAGAGGTTCTTACCATTTTATGATTTATTTATTTATTTATTTATTTGCTTATTTTCATTTATTTGTTATTTATTTATTTATTTAGTATTTATTAACCAATTAATTAATTATTAATTATTTACTTAATTAATTAATTAATTAATTATCTATTATCTATTATCTATTATTTATTTATTTATCTATTTATTTATTTGTTTATTTAATATTTAATATTTAAAATTTAATTATTTATTCATCGATTTGTTTATTTATTTATTCATTTATTTAATATTTATTTATTATTTAGATATTATGTACACATTAATTATTAATTTATATTTATTAATTATTAATTAATTAATTATTATTTGTTTATTATTCATTTTTATTTATTTATTATTTACTTATTTATTATTTATTAATTAATTATTAATTATTTATTATTAAATATTAAATATTAATTGTTAATTAAGAATTATTAATTATTAATTATCAATTATAATTATTAGTTATTATTAATTATTAATTATTAATTATTTACTATTTATTACTTATTATTTATTTAACTATTTATTTATTTATTCTATATTCTATATTCTTTATGAATTTATTTTTAATTTATTTTTAATTTATTTATTATTAGTTTATTATTCATTTATTTTTTATTTTTTTATTTTTTTAATATTCATTAATTATTAATTATTAATTAATTATTAATTATTAATTTATTAATTATTTATAAATTTATAAATATTAATTATTAATTACGAATTATGAATTCTTAATGATCAATTATAATTTATTAGTTATCAATAATTATTTATTATTTATTTATTATTTATTTATTTATTTATTTATTCATTTGTTCATTTATTTATTATTTATTATTTATTATTTATTGATTTATTGTTAATTTAATATTTATTTATTTATTATTAGTTTAATATTTATTATTATTATTATTATTATTTTTATATTATTAATTTATTATTATTGAATTTCTAATTACTTATTTATTATATATTCATTATATATTTATTATTTATTTATTCATGGTTTATTATTTATTATTAGATTGAACGGGTGGGGAGCTTGGGATTCGGGAGCCATGGCTTCTAGGGTTTTATGGCGCGCTCTTCTTCTGCTTCGATTCCTCACTTCTTGGGGTTTGTTCGTATGGCTGGTGGGGATGCTGGCGTTCAAGGGACGAATTGTGAATAAGCGTCGGCTCGGCGTAGAGCTGCTGTGAAGTTGGCCGCGGATATGAAGATCTAACTCGGGGTGGAGCCGATGTGAGCAGATCTGTCTTTGGCAGTGCTGATTCGGAGCGGAAATGAGCTACTGTGAAGATTGGCCATGGATCTGAAGATCTGGCTTTGGGTGGACTCGATGTGAGCAGATCTGTCATTAGCGGTGTTGATCCGGTGCTGAGAGATGATGTGAAGCTTTGCTGCGGATCTGAAGATCCGGCCCGGGGTGGAGCCGATGTGAGTGGCGGCGGTGTTGATCCGACACGGATTGGAGCTGCTATGAAGATCGACCGTGTTCTTGGTGGTGAAGATATGGTCCAACGTGGTGCTACTACGATGTGTCGTAGTGAGACTCGCGCGGTGGGTGATGCGTGTCGGGATCTAGCAGGTGTTGTGTGTCGGGTTCCAGTATTGGACAGATCTACTGAAAGAAGGCATATTCTTGGGTCTCGGCCGGTCATTGCTGCGGCAGATGGTAGAGATTCGGGGAAATCGACGGCGGAAAGGGTAGGGGCTCCAGATGGCTTTTGCAGGTCCTTTTCCCTCTTCAAGACCTCTGTTGAAGGGATCCGACGTAGGGGGAATGTTACTCCTGTGAAGGAAGATACTTCTATGATATCAGAGAGGGTTGAGATGGGCAAGTATTCTTTAATTTCTCGTCTCATCCTTCCAAAGGGTTCATCACCACGGAGAACTGCTGATTTGATGTCGCACTCGGAGTGGAACTGCGTCTTGTTAGGTTGTGTTTTTTTTTCATATCATTTTCCCGTCTAAGGATCTAAAGATGCATGCACGGGGATTTGGTCCGGTAATGCTCAATCTAGGTTCTCTTCACTTTTGAGAGTGGGATCGCAGTTTAAACCCCCTACAGGTATGCAATTCATCTTTTCAAATGTGGGTCAAGGTTCATGACCTGAATTGGATTCTTTAGCATCCACAGTTCTCCATGATATTGTATTGGCCATTGACATTCCTTTTAAGATGGACAAAGAGACATAATTAGCACGGTTTGGCTACTATGTGTGCCTCTTTTTTTAAGTTGATATGGTCTCTACACTAATTTACAAAATTGTTTTGTCTGCGATGATGAAGATTATGAGATGGGGATTGAGTATGAAAAGCTGCCTCAATTCTGTGTTAGTTTTTGTTCCATTGGTCATGACTTTGTGCACTGTAGGAAAACCACAGTTTGCTTCTTCTCACCCAGAGGGCATGAGGAGGGTAAGTGCCTTAAGATGCAAAAGTACAATGGTCCTAGTCCTGATGCTAAGGGGAAGGATGGAGGTGTCATTGATGCCCATATGGCGCATCTCAAAATACTGGTGGATGGTGGTGATCTTCCTACTAGAAATGCACCTTTTGTGGATATGGTAAAGAGGGGCCCAACCTCTAAGGTGGTTATTGCTCCTCAGCAGGGTCCTTCTTGGGCCGCTCTTACTACCAAGGAGGATGAACAGTCTTCTCTTGAGGCTACTATACAAGAGGAAGTTGACCTTGATTTGAGGCATGACCTTCTTGCTTCAGCTTAGAGGAAGGGGAAATTAAAGATTGTTGATGATGAGGGATTCCAGTTGGTTTTGTCCAAAAATTTATTTTCTCTTCTGGATAAGGGGCATACTCCCCAAATTGTGTTACTAGCAGGGGAGCAGGCATCACCCCTGCTTGAGATGCTGTGTCAGATTACTTGTGGATCTGTGGAAACTGAGATGGATCCTCAACCAATTGTCACTCTTCCGGTGATGATCACTCTATTGCCTTTTCCAAATCCATTGTGGTTGAGGTTGAAGGATGGGTTGTTGCACATCCAGTTCATGACATGACGCAGTCTGTCGACATTAACAATTTAAAGGAAAAAAGAGATTTGTGACCAACCTAGAACACAGAGATGGAGTTGAAACCCAAAAAAATCGAGGTTGATGGCGTCTTTGGGATGGGAATAGTTCTTCCACACATAAGCTTACTTTAGAACAGAAAAAACTCAGAGAAATATTTGGCAATTTTTAATCAATAATCAGATTGGGAAACTGGTGATGATGCTGATGGTGATGAGCCTCATTTTCCTGTAGTCTCTTTCATGGATGAGGGCTTCCCTTTGTCTGATTTGGTCATCCTTTCTGTTGTACTTTTTTTTCTAATAAAATTTGCGGGTATGGATTTACTTGCGAACTTATACTCAGATTATTTTGGTATTATTTATTATTTATTTACTATATATTATTTATTAATTTACTATTAATTTATTATATATTTATCATATATTAATTTATTTTTTAATTAATTTATTATTTATACATTACTTATACAATATATGTTATATATTATATATTATATATTATATATTATATATTGTGTATTGTGTATTGTGTATTATATATTATATATTGTGTATTATATATTATATGTTATATGTTATTTAGTATTTAGTATTTATTATTTACTATTTATTATTTACTATTTACTATTTACTATTTACTATTTACTATTTACTATTTATTATTTATTATTTACTATTTACTATTTTTTGTTTACTATTTTTTATTTACCATTTATTTTCATATTATATATTTCTTTATTTATTATTCATTTATATTCTATTTATTAATTAGTAATTTTTAATTAGAAATTATTAAATATTAATAATTACTTATTAATTATTAATTATTGTTTTTTGATTTTTGATTATTGATTAATCATTATTGATTAATAATTATTTAGTGTGTATCTATTTGTTATTTATTATTTGTTTTTCCAATTAATAAATATAAATAATATATATATATATATATTTAAGTATATAAAATTTTATTTATTGACCATATGAAGAGTTAGTTTGAGTGGTAAAGTCTTTGGAGAATAAGCAAGAGGTAAGAGGTTCAAATCTCACCCAATACAAAATTTCTATATATGACATGGGCTTATGCATGCAGATGGGCATGACCATGGTAATAATAAAGTAATTATGAAAATAAAAAATTAATTAATTACAAAAATTTAAAAAAAATAATTAATTAATTATGAAAATAAAAATAAAAAATTTAAAAAAATTAGAAAAAATAAAAAACAATTTAGTGACGGTTTAAACCGGTGCTAAAAAACCACCGCTAAATTGTTTTGCAACGGTAATAATAAATTAATTATGAAAACAAATAAGTAAATAAATTAATTATGAAAATAAAAAATTAATTAATTACAAAAATTTAAAAAAAAATTAATTAATTAATTATGAAAATAAAAAAAATAAAAATTTAAAATTTAAAAAAATTAGAAAAAATAAAAAACAATTTAGTGACGGTTTAAACCGGTACTAAAAAACCACCGCTAAATTGTTTTGCAACGGTTTTAAAAAACTGCAGCTAATTGATTGTAGACACAATTTAGCTACTGTTTTCCAAAACCGTCACAGAATGATTTAGCAGCGGTTTAAACCGCTACTAAATGCAAATTTTGGCGTAGTGGATCTATCATATTGAGACTCCTTTTATTGAATCTCATTTCCATTGATGAATTAGTGCTGGATCAATGTTCGTTGGCTAGACCTGAGGTTATCTTCTAGAATCGACAATGAATTAATAGTCTGTTCAGCAATCAACAATGTGTCCAACGAATTGGTGACTTATCCTTTGACATGCCTTGAAATTGGTTCCATTAGTGCAATCCTTAAGGTATGTTATTATAGAACCACCCTTCTTGACTTTAAATCTTCTTGAATCTCCATTCTAAAACTCTTTCTTGACAAAAAAACCTAAGTTAGGAATCTTTGACACGTGGGATCATTCTCTGTGGGTGTTTGATGAGGTTCGATCTTCAATCATTTTAAAAAACTTGGAGTACTTCATCAACAAGCTTGAGTTAGGAAGTTCCTTACTATTTGTGTCCCTTGTGTACTCTCATTACTTGATTCATGATGTTTTTGAATATCTTATTGTCCATGATTGATGGTGTTTTCTTGTCGGTGTTTGTGTATCCCATGATACCCATACACGATCCTTGTTCCCATGAGTATTTCTAGAGTTGCTTGTTACCATGTTTGATGTTGTTCACATGATGTTATATGCTGCTACTATATTCTCAGGATGATGTGTTATGCTTGTCTTATTGTGCACTTACCTATTGTGTATATTTACCATGCCTTAGAATTGTTTCCTTGGTAATCATAATAGGTGAACCGTTGTGGTATAATTACCCTTTAGAGGGGGAGAATGCATGACATGTGGCGATGATGAAGATGAACCTATTTATGGGGTAAGAGCATGGAAGCCTTGTGGCCCGACAAGAAACTTAATGTCGCGAGGATACCAATTAATGCGTTGGAACTCAATACCTTGTGGATACCTGGTAACATGTTCCTCTCGACAACTTGAGAATACTGAGTGACATGTCACTGAACTTATGGCTAGTTCTTGATCACTTCTGACATCTTGACCATCCTTCCAACATGAAGCCAAAGCAGGTGCGGCTAAGGCTTGTGGTGGATTTTTTACCACATTATTGCTTGGCATATGATTGTTTATGCCGTCCTGTGCATTTATTATTATTATGGCATACACTTTTTATACATTGAACACTTGTTAAGGAAACATTTTTGGGGTCCTATTGGGTATTATCACTCACACCCTACATGGTAATCTTGAAGAATATGTAGACTTCATGTATATGGATCTGGGAAAGGGAAAGGGGTTCTTGAAAAATAGTTGAGTTGAGGAGCATGGAGATGGTAACGGAACTAGGATGGAATCTGGAGGGGTTTTCATAGTGTTTCATTATTTACTCATCTACTTCATTTATTCACTGGTTTGTCTTGCTACTTTGGGAGACCATTTATTTATTTGTGTTACATGTGTGCTATTTGAAATTATATTCATCTACTTGATTACTCTGGTTTGATTTATATATTTATTTATTTTATTTTTTAAAGGATATGATATTGAGGGTGCAGTCTCCCTAATGATGTCATTTAGACCATCACTTCTAGTTGGAAGCATCTTGTATATAAGAGATGTGCATGAGATTATGTGGTACTCTTAATCTTACAAGGTCTTTTGGGTTAGGGCACTACAAAATGGCATCGAAGCACAATTTTCTTCTTTTATTCTGACTAACCCAGGATATGGTAGGAAGAAGATAGGTTGTGTGGAACTTTGGTAGGTAAGTTTCTATGTGTCTATCTATCTCATGTGTAATAGAACTCCGAGTTACTATTGAAGGGTTTTCTGGTACTATTTTGTGGTATTTGAGTGCATTCAGGCATCATGATTAAGTAAGAAGGATCATATACCATATATATACTTGTTGTGTGCTACACACTTGTTATTTAATTTAATGCATTGATGTGTGTTATCTGTTCAGGATATACCTTTATTCTTTGATTGCGTGATATATTTATTTTTCATGTTATTTTGATATAACTATTTTCATTAATTAGATAAAAATGAGTTGGTTGTTATGTTTTTTAAATATATGACTATGACTAACATGTAGGGATGGAAACCTTGGTTAGTTCTAGGAGGGATATACCTTAGTTTATGGGTAGACACATATGAGATCCTTTGTGTGATCCCATAGACTAATTAGTATTTTCCCTAACAACTTTGGGTTTTTAAGTGTTTACTTCATGTTTCTGAGGATTCAACCCTGAAAGAGACTAATTGTACCACCTGCTAACGTGGTTTGGGATGCTCCCACTAGGGAAAATTTTCTCATTCCACCACCTATGGTGTAGGAGGGTGAAACATAGAGCACTCCCACACCCACTCTGGTGGCATAGGAAGTAGGCTCACCTCATTTGAGGGTCCTTCTATTTATTCCTTCATAGGGTAGAGGGGAATTGAGTTCCATGGTCGACTACACCAAAGACTTCCAACTTCAGCATCTAGTAAAATTTCATGGAACTAGGGGACTGTATGATATATAGGAATTGATAGACATCATTGAGGGTGTATTTGAGTTCATTGTGACAACTAAGGATGTGAAGGTGAAGCGGTCAACATTCATGCTATAGGGACTTTCCAAGAGGTGGTGGGAATGGTGGTACAGGGTGGTAGATGTGAGGGTGTCACCTGGGAAGCCTTCAAGGGCCTGTTATTTAAGGAATTCTTTCCCAATACACTGAAGATAGACCAAGAATAAGAGTTCATGGAGTTGAAATAGGGTCCATGATAGTATCTTCATACTCCACCCACTTCACCGAGCTATTTCCTTTTAAATCATCTCTTGGTTGGGAATGAGGCACAAAATGCCAGGAAGTTCGAGATCAATCTTTATCCTCAAATCATATGATATGTTAGGTTATTTGAACTAAATACATACATGAAGGTTTTACACAAGTCCTTGACAATCGAGAAGGTCCTGGTGGAGGATTGGGGATTTGTTCTTCTTCTACCCTTCAACACTTAGGTGGGTGGACCTCCTATTACTACGGTGAGTGTCAATTTTGGTAGCTAGAATAGGAAGATTGGGGACATGCAGTTGGGTAATAGTATGTAAGTGGACCAAAGTACGACTTCTTCAATCTCATAAATAAGAGTTCCACAATACTTTAATTGTGGAAAGGTTGGAAATTATCATAATTTTTGTACGGTACCTCAGAAAAAGTGTCGAGAGTATGAAAAGACAAGGCCTCTCTAGCAATTTTTCTCCATAGCTTCGAGGATGAGGTTCCATAGGGGTGGATGACCAATGTGATCTTTTACTCAAGGATTTGGCTAGGGTCCTCAGTAATAGACTCAGATGAAAATGACTTGGACAGTGCATGCATCTCATGGATAGGGTCACAGAGCTGAGGTAGGATGAGTATATATAGTGGATTAGACTATAGAAGATGGTGGTTAGGGATTGTCTAATATTATTGGTATGGTCTTGATCACTTATACATTTTCTACTTCATTTTTTTAATAATTACACTTCCCATTCCTTTATATCTTCAAAAGTTGTTTCTGGAATTGAATTACCAGTCAAGTTGTCTTTTGAGTTACTTTCCCTTGATACACGGTTGGGATGAAAGTGGACCATCATCAACAATTCCCAGAGTGTCCTATAGTTATTGTTGGTTATAGATATCTGTTGGACTTCCTGATATTATAGATGGCGAGCTTTTATATTATTCTTAGTATGAAATGGATGCCCATCTTCTAAGCTCACAATTATTGATATTGGAGACGAGTATTGTTTACATCTCCCAAGGGGTAGAAATTTGTGATGACCAGTGAGTTGGATCTTAGAGAAGGTAGTGTGGGACTATACTTGATCCATCTTGGGATGATAAAAATGAATATTTTAGGCTTGAATCTTCTAATAGTATAAATTGTAATCCTCATGTATTTTTCACTAGTTGTGGATCTCTATCAGGATTTCTTCATAGAGGACTTCATAAGACATCCCCCAATAGAGGATTAAAGTTTGATATAGAGCTCATGATAGCTTTACAACCCATTTTTATACTCCCTTATCATATGGAACCAATATATTAAAAGGAGATCAAGGTACATCTCAAGGACTTGGTATTGAATGGATGTATCCGGACAAGTACATCACCATGGGGTGAACCTATCTTGTCTTCCAAGAAGGTAGATGATAGTATACAACTCAATTTAGATTATAAGAAACTAAATCAGGTGACAGTGAATAATATATATACTTTCCCCAAGAAAAATAATCTATTTGATCAGTTATGGGGAGTCCATGGGTTCTATATGATTGAACTTCGATCAAGCTATCACTACTTGTGGGTTAGAGATAAAGACATCCTCAATACAATGTTTTGAATTAGGTATGGGATATATGAGTATCTGGTGATGTTGTTTGGATTAAAAAATGCACCAAAAGTGTTCATGGATCTCATAAACAATATCCTTTATCCATATATTGACTCATTATTTATGGTGTTCATTGAATACATCCTCATCCACACACTGACCCTGAAGGACCAAGCTAGACACCTCAAGATAGTCCTAAGTACACTGTGAGCACATCTGATTTATGAAAAGATATCAAATTGTAACTTTTGTATTTAGTAGGTAAAATTATTGGGGCATGTGTTGTTTTAGATAGGTATTTCCATGGACCTAGAAAAATTTGAGGCATCGATGTCATGGACAAGTCCCAAAAACATGATCAATATCAGGAGATTTATAACTTTATTAGGATATTAAGAGTATTTTATCTAGTAATTATACCATTTATCAGCACCCATGACCGTGTTAATGAAGAAAGTGGTGAATTTATAGTGGTTGTACTAGTGTGAAGAGGAATTTATTAAGCTGGATAAGAGGTTGACTATAGCGCTAGTGTTGATTCTCCCTAAGCTAGGGGTTGGTTATGTCATTTATTGTGATGCATTATCCATTGGTTTGGGATCAATTTTGATGCTGAGGGAGCAGGTAATAGATTATGGGTCATGTCAACTGTGAACCCATGAGTGAAACTATCTTACCCATGACTTAGAGCTAGAATCCATGGTCCATGATTTGAAGTATTGGCACACTACCTCTTCAGTGAGAGCTTTATTGTCTACACAACCCATAATATAATTAACTATATATTAATGTATTGGGAACTCAATTTAAGGTAGAGGAATTATTTAGAGTATGTAAATATGTTTTACTTCGAGATGGATTATACACTAGGTAAGGGTAATGTCATAGGATATTTTCTTATCCATAAGATTTAGGTATCCCACGAGCTCAATGAACATCCTCTGAAGGAATATTGGAACCTAATGAGTTTTTTAGTTGAGTGGAGGATAGATTCTTTCAGGACTAGGGATCAATGATGCATTCTACATTAGAAATACCGTATTCTTTACTTGATCAAGTGACTTTTGATCAGGAATCTGACCCAGAGCATGATGTAATGTGAAAATAGCTAGGAGGTGGTAACCTAATAACTAGGTGGTCATTGGACGATGATGATGTGATCCTAGTACATGGGAGAGTTATATTACCTAATTCCATAAGGGGATAGCTGATGAGAGGCTTCCATACCTCTAATTTGGTTATACATCCTGGGGTGAAAAAGATGTACCATGGATTTAAGAAGACGTTCTAGTAGCTAAGGATGAAGAGGGACATTTTTGGATTTGTTTCCTGATGCATTACCTTATAGAGAATAAAGGTAAGCACTAACATCCTAGTGGTTTTCTCCATCCACTTCCACTTCCCATGTGTAAGTGGGAGGAAATCATGATGGACCTTGTGATGGGGTTACACAGGACCTTGAGGAGTCGTGACACTATTTGGGTGATTTTCAACTAGCTAATGAAAGTTTCTCATTTATTATTGATTTGTGACTTAGTTAGTACATGATATGGGAAGGATATATGTCCATGATATACTAAACTTTCAAATATTTACCTTGATAATTATATATGTTATAGATTCACATTTTATTTCACGATTTTGGCATGGTTAGTATAAGGTATTAGGTAGTCAATTGAGATTGAGCACACCATACCATATCTAGATAGATGGAAATCAAGATCAAATGATTTATGTATTAGAGTATATACTCTAATATTTCATTCCAGACTTTTATGTATCATGGTATGATCACATTTCCATGTTTGAGTTTGTATACAACAACTTTTAGGCTTCTATTCAGATGAAACCTAACAAGGATCTTTATGGTTGTCCATGTCATTCATCACATTTTTATCACAAGGTTGGTGAGGAAATAGTTATAGTTACACCATTATAGAATATGGGAGCTCCTAGAGTGTGTAGCTAATTTAGAAGAGGTTGATCACAACTTATAGTAGGCAGAAGTCTTATGCCAACCATAAGAGTATACCTTTGAAGTTTGCGGTAGGTGAAAATGTTTTTCTAAGATTGAATCTTCAATTAGGCCACTGATATTTTAAGAAGAAAGGGAAGTTATCACCATAATATATTGGACCCTTCAAGATCATCATGTGGGTTGGGACAATGGTGTTCTAATAGGATCTTCCTTCTCACTAATAAGGTATTCACAACGTGTTTCAAGTGTCTTAGCTCCAGAAGTATATGATGTTGGAGTTGGTGATCAAGAATAGAATTTATTAATACTTGATTACATGTTTTCATTATTAATAAAACTTATTAAAACATCTTGATTGTTCCTTTTCATGATATTTTTATATGATAATATCCTAACAATATGCGTCTCACTGAAAGGTCCTAGCCACTCCCCACTATGATGAGAACCTAGAGGTGTCATGATAATGTTATTGAAGATATATTCTGTGGAAAAATGATATTTTATGAGGGGAAATATATGGTAAAAGATACCAGGGATATGATTTTCATAAGACATTGAGACACCTTCTCATGTTGTTCTCCCTTGGTAATCTCCAATATAAGAGGCTATGAGAATAGCATGTTAAAACGAAATCCACATTTCCATGTGTCATTGGATGTTCCTATATATAGATGAGTGTATTAATCCTTATACTTTAATATTATCATTAATAGATATCATGACTCACATAATTTGATGTATTAATGAGAACCATGATGAAATATACTCAAAGTGAGGTAAGATACATTGGGTACATCATGAGTGGTATTACATTAATGGAAACTGAGAGAAAGGGTTCATATATTCTACCCCTTAATGGAAGTGGATATTTTAGTTACTTTGATGGGAATGGAACTACCTATGTCATGACCTGATCCACTGGGGTCTAACTCATGACTACCCCAATCCCACCTCTAATAGGCCAGGGGATGGAGACCAATACCAAGTAAGCATGTCCCACAAATGGGAGGCTATCGAAAAGTACTTGTACACACACACATATCCAAACCCACACAATAATGCAATGAAGAACAACTAAAACCAATGCATGAATGTATTTAATATCCCACAATAGAGTATGATAATAAAGTACTGAAAATGTAAAAAGGGTCTAAATATAATCGTAACAAAAAAACTATAAAGAGTATAACCTTCTCCAAGGGATAGGAGTAATGTAAAAAACAAGCTCCTGGTAAACACCTCAGTCTGTCAAGCTCCATCTATGCTCCACCCACTCCCTGTCCTCCTAGGACACCATCAAAAGGGTTGTTGTCTATATAATACATGACAGGTGAAAGCAAAACCATTTAGGTGTGAGTAAAAAAATACCCAGTAGGACACCCAGAAAATACTAAACATGAAGCACCAAGTATAGTCATCTCAATAAAAGATACCAAAATAAATCTATAATAGAACCACCTAGATACACTCAGGAAAGATACCACGCCACTAGGAAGTCATAAACAACTACCTGCCAGATGATTATTCTCGAAACAATGCCCATTTCATAAGAACCCACTCCATGAGCCATGAAATCACCAGAGACACTTGATAAAGAGGTCTAGATCATTGGGAACCACCCAAGAAAGCTCACTGGTATGGGAAGAACCTGATACCCAAATAGGGGTTCATGATCAAAACCACTCAGGGACACCATTAACCCAATCTGGATCAACCCTCTATATAGGGGATCATATGACAATGATACTAAAAAACATACTGACATGGACTGCTAGATGGAGGATCAACACCCTTATCAAAGAGGTAAGGCCAATTCTATAAACCCCACCTAGGGAACATATATGATATAGGATCACACTCCAGTCTCATGGAGGGACACAACAAAATCTATTTGAGACTCATCCTATAGAGGGGATCATAATCATGTGATGTGGATGAAATAATGCACCAAGGTAATAGACCAAGGGAATGAACTCAACCAAGACTTGTCCAAACTAAGGAAATAAAGAGATACAAGAACTCTTGAAGGGGGTATAGGGTGTTCCTAGAAATCCCCACATCTGCCCATGTGGTAAAGCCTCACACAAAATGTAAGTCTTAACATACATGGTGTGTAGAAGACGTACATATCACGTAGAGACATACACCACCCTAACAATGTCTCATGGATGTGTATGTGTACTTGGACTACCCATGTACCAATCCAGGTATAGGTTTCCATGTTCGTATCAGAGTACATGGTGTGCCACTGGCCATGTACTCCTACTCATGTATGTGTACCCATTGAGGTACACGTCGAGCCATCACATAAGGTTAACATGATGTGTAATCGAGTCACATGGTGTGTGATACTTAAATTCATTATAAAAACCTAGCCACCATTGAGAAGGACCCACATGGCATGTAATCCCAAAATACACATCGTGTTGCTCAGAATTTTCCAGATCTGTTGGGATATATTCCATGTCATACAACACATATCTAGATCCTCTGATCTTACCAGAACCTATATATTGGATTTTCCCAAGCCTTTCCATTATCGTTATCTAGAATCTGAGATCAAATCTTCTTGGAAAATGATTCGTCAATCAAAAACTATCACCACGATTCAAACTGGGAAGAATAAGAACCACAAATCTGTCCATTCCACTCCATATCACCCACCATCATCATCAAACATCAACTGCACTATCGATCATGAATTTCACCTATGGCATCGATCCGTTTCACCAAAGAACAGTTACACAATGATCAAATACTGGTCATCCATCAAACTATGGTCCAAATGAAATTCCCATGATGAACAGGCAAAGACTGGGGGAAGAAAACCACAAGCCTTAAAATGTGAGGAATGAACCATTATTATTGTTCATTTGGACACAATTATTTATAATACAAGAAGGCGAACAAAGAGTGATAAATCAAAATAAACAAATAAACAATTACATCGATTTAATTCTACCAATGGTGTGCATATCAATTTAGTTCATGGAATTGATTTAAGTTCATCTAGGATTAAGAAACAGGATGGAAATCAAAAAACAAAACATCATACCTAGAGTTTGGATTGATCATTGATGAAGAATGGTTGTGTTTCAATATTTAATGATATCCATGAACTCTGTTGGTGCAACGATCGATGATCTGATTTCGATCCGTTGTCATTCTCCAAGAAATCTCTCTTCCAACAATATCTAGGCCTATAAGGTTTAGCAGCCAAACCTGGAAAAAAAATCTATAATCACGTAATTATAGTATAAACTAGTCTCTATATAAAAATAAAAAAACAAATAAAATTATTATTTTTTAATTTTTTTTACACATGTGATGAATTTTTCACAACTAGCCCGTACCAACAAAGATTATGTTATGACTAGGGTAAAAACTACATTCTGAACTCAATGGTGTGCTCAGGTTTCTAATCCAGGCCCTCATTTTCGATTTATTCAACTTTGTTAGGAAAACTACCCATGCATGCTATTTAATATATTTCAAACATTTATTCTGGACACACCAGGTCTCAGAATCACATTCTATCTCAGCCCCTAGTCATGAAAATAATCCATATAATATCCAAAAGCAATACATGGAAAATATGAGTCATTACATTCTCCCCACCTTAGGTATTTTCATTCAGAAAATAGAAAAACCTACTAAAAAAGATGAGGGTACTGAGCTTGCATTTGAGTCTCCCACTCCTAGGAACTCTCTTGAAGAATATTGTGCTTCCACTGAACATGAAAAAAGGGGAATTGATCAACCATGAAGGATTCTCACATACTGATCCCTGATCTCCATTGAGTATTCTACAAAGGTATCTCCATCCTCAATGTCCATCTCACCCCAGTTGATAACGTGTGATGGGTTATGCACATACCTCCTTATCTGTGATACATGGAATATGTTGTGTACCCAGTATAACTATGCAGGTAGAGATAAGCGGTATTCCACCTCACCAACTCTATGCAGTATCTAGAAGGGACTAATTAATATTAAAGATAACTTTCTACTGCAAACAAATATCCTCAATCATTATCGAGGTGAGACCCTCAAGAACACATGGTATCCCTCCTCGAACTCTAGAGGTCTCCGACATTGGTCTGTATAATACTTATGATGGATCTGTGTAGTGTTCATCCACTCCTAGATGATCTGCATTGTCTCTGTAGTAGTATGCACCAACTCTGGGCCCATGACTACTAACTTTCCTGGATCAGTCCAACAAAGTGGTGACCTATAGGTTTTACCATAAAAAGCCTAAAATAGTTCAATAAAAATAATGGAATGGTAGTTGTTGTTTTATAAAAACTCCACCCAGGGTAGTTGATCCTCCCAACTACACATAAATTCCAACATTAAAGCCTGCAACATGTCCTCCAAGACCAAGATGATCCACTCTATCTAGCTTCCATTCTGGGGGTGAAACATCATTCTTAATCACAACTGATTCTTGAAAGCCTCCTATAATATCTATAGGTTCCGGGCGCAGCAGAAGTGCATTGGTGGGTTTGCCCAACTTTAATTTTAACATTAAATAATGTTCAATCTGAGATCCGTCACGATTTAAAACGCCGAATCTTCAAAATAGAACGAAGAACGAAAAAGAAAAGAAGAGTCCCGGAACCCTTGAGATAGGATCATCATATGTTGGTTATAATTAATTTAATTAATTCACAAGAATTACCTTGGTGGAATTCTTTCTTCGTCGATGTCTCCAGTCACGATCCTGTGATCCGTCGTTGCGTCGTAGAATCCAAGTGTAGGATTCCTCTAGCGGTGATCCACATGTGTGCCACATATCTCTGGACGTCGCCGAAGGGATCTCCAGGTGCTAGCGCGGAAGAGCCTTCGCTTGCGATGTCCGCCTTCAACCGCCTTGATCCGATGGAGGATCTCGCTCTCGTAACTTGAGGGCGTTCTTGGTGGAAAGGGAATTATCTCTTGGCTTGAGAGTATTTCCAGATCTGTTGTGCACAACAATGGCTCTGTTTCTATGAGAATAATTTAATTGGGATTATAATACTTAGAATAATAAAATGAATTAATTACCCGAAAGCATTTAATAATTTCATTTAATTCTTAGTAATACCCCATGTCTTAATAATGACATTTGACCATCATTATTACTTGACATGCGCCCAACGTATTACATTTAATATCATTTAATTAAATAAACAATATTTTCTCATGAATCCCGAAAAACAAACTACACGGCGTGTATATAAATATTCACGACATGTACTTTTATTTTTCATTTTATTTATTTCCTCCACCATATTTATTAGAGATTGAGTAATGACTATTTATTTCCTAAATAAATGTAACTGCATTACTCGCTAATAAATATATATTATTTCTCCCACAATATATTCTCTCAAATAATGAAAGAGCACTGTTGTGGGTTCCCTCAAATGATTAATGTGATTTTGGGGTACTTAGGTGCAGTAGAGTGACTGACTAAGGTCGTCTCTCAAAGGAGGAAGTGGATTTAAAATAAAATTTTAAAGATATTCTAAAAATAAAATAAAAGAGAATAAAAACACTACTTGAAAGGATGAGGGTTGGTTATAGTTTATGAATCTAGAAGAAGTTTTCTAGAATAAGATTGTATTTTTTTTTGTTTTTAGTTTGAAATGAAGTTCGATTAAAATGACACAACAAAAAGATGTTTTTTAGGCAATATTTAAAAGATGTAATCGATCTAACTCCACCACTTAAATAATTTAATAATCATTATCATTTAAATTAATATTCACTTAATTATGATCCCTTAATTTTTTAACTCCTGAACCCTACGAGAATTAACCTTACCACAAAGATGAAGTGAATTTAACCTTAGGCTAACTTCGGAACATGCAATCGCAACACCCTGCTTTGATTGATGTTCTAAGGATATCTTATGGTCAGTGTTAAATAAAGGCACATATCCATTCTATAAATGAGGATTAATTGTGTTTAGGGATTATATTTGAACTCTATAGAACTACTCTTCCATGGGTGGCATAATCATCATAGAAGCGTTTTGCATGTGCAAAGGTTTATAATGGGTATAACCCAATAAAGATTCTACTCAAGAATTACAACCCAAAGAGGAAGATTAAGAGAATAATAAATTTAAACAAAATATAAGAAAAAAGAATAAATAAAAGAAGAACAAAGAAGTTTATTAAGAAAACACAAACATTACAACATGAGGAAGAAGAATAGGGATTCGACGAAGGGATCCTTGCTTCAAGAGCTACCCTTATTGAATTGCTTGGATAATTGGAGTGGAACATCTTCTCTTCTTCCCTAAACTTTCTAATTCACGTCCCAACCCCACCAAATGAGAAAAACACCAATTTATAGAGTGGTGGAGAGGCTAGGTTCAAAGTGGTTTCAAGTGTGAATGGGGAATCTCGGCCAAATATTTTATACCAACTTTCACCGCCAATTTGGCCACCCAAACGCGTGAATTTTCCGGCCTTCCAAAAGGATCATATGTGATAATATGGGTCCTCTATCTCCTCTAAAAATTTGGGCTCAATCCAAGCTTAGATGAAGGATTTATGGCCGAAATACAAAATATTCTCCATTCTGGCGAGTCCATCCCAACTTTGACTTCATGGCCCATTTTCAACAACCAAACGCACTATTTAACTCTAGTGTCCTGAATAAAAGTTGTATAAAATTAAGTTAGGAACACTTTTAAAAAATTTCAAATTCAAATAATAAATATAAAAATATTTATCTTCGAAATACTATAGTGCACTATAAAGGGTAAAACTGGAATTTTCACCAAATTTTCAAATGAATGATCAAATCCCAAATATTTTATAAATAAACATATTTAATACAATGTGAGGAAATTATATCATTTATTATCAATAAAATATTCAACACAATAGTGTTTTATCAACTCCCCCACACTTACCCTTTTGCACTCCTGGGCAAAACCTCATGTCAAGTAAACATCAATATCAAATCAAAACCAATTTTAAAACACATATCCTTGAGATCAATAAATTTCATACCAAGAATAAAAATATATCATTCCTCATAAAAAAACTTATTTAAAGTTCTCCATTTATATCATTCAATATATTTCCACTTCATTTATCCTCCCATGCACAAAACACTTACCTCGCTTGAATTTTCTCTCATCACTCAAGTATCATTTTTTTTGCAATGTCTTTCTCATCCAAACTCATACAAGGGTCACCATAGGCTTGATAAATTTCTACATCACCACCCGATGTGAGTCAAGGAAGTATGTTTATCATGAGGACTTTTCAGGGTTGTTCTATGGATTTCGGTTGGTAGTATTTATATGTGAAAAATTCTGAGGCTGAATGAGGAGGACTTGACTCTTTTTGAAGCAAAATTGCATTAATCTAATTTTCACTTAAATATGGTCTTCTCCTCAATCACCATAGTATCAATTCAGATCCATCATCATGAAAAGTCATGAAAAGTTTACACCATTCATCATTTCAGCATAAAAAATGTCAATCTTCTCAAACATGATTTTCTTGAAAGCTCCAGATGGGCACACCTTTCCACCTCAATTAGAAGCTCCAGAAAAGGCACAACTTCACTTGTCATGAAAACTCCAGAAAAGGCACAACTTTCAATATAACGACTTTCTTCAGCATCAAACACATCTCTTCAGAATTTAATTTTCCACCCAAAGTATCACAGAATGTCGTAGCATAACACAACATAGCTTCCCCCACACTTAAGATCAACTAGATTATGCAATTTCACTTCAAGAGTTGGTTGGATAGGGAAAATTGGCTTGTAATGTGGATAACCTAACAGACTATGTATGGATTCTAAGGGCTAAAAGTATTAAATGTTCAAGGTAGTCCATTATAAAAAATGATTCTTTGAAATAAGGGCTTTAATACCAAACAAATGCCTCAATCATTTAAACATAAGTACCTCAAACCCTCAAGTTTTGATAGGAATAAATCAAATTCTGGTTAAATCAAGCATGGTTTGGTTCTCTCAATAAGTTAGGTGAATGTAAAGAATATGAAAATAATGCTTTAGAAGCCTCACAGGAAAGTGGTTTCAAATATAAAGACAGTGATATGTGGCATGGGATTCAAAATTCAATCTACTTTTCATGAAATTACTAAATATTTGAACTTGAAACAAAGTCATTTTCATCATTCATTTAAGCTTAGTTTCAAGGGATAAATTGTTTCACTCATTGATATGCACTTCAAAATTGTGATGAGAATCATTTCAGCTCGAAAATTTCAAAAACACAAAGAAAATTGAAAAAGAAACACAAAAAATTTGAAAAAAACACACAATTTTTTTGTTTGTTTTTTTTAAATCAGGAAAACAATTGAAATTACTAAACTAAAAGCTTCCCTCCCCCACACTTAAAATATTGAATTGTCCTCAATGTGAACCCATGAGATGATATATGCACATGAAATGTAGAATTTTTAAATAGGACAAATAATATAAAAGTGAAAGGGTTGGGAACAGCCTGATTTCCTCAAGTGATGATGGGGTCATGCAGTGTGATAAAATCCACTGCATTAGTAGGAAGTCCCTCAATGTATATCTTCAAACGTTTCCCATTGACTGTAAAGCTCCTTACAGTGTCCTCTTGTGTGATCTCCACTGCACCATAAGGAAAAACATTAGATACAATATAAGGACCTAACCATATGGAACACAACTTACCAGGCATCAGCTTCAGTCGTGAACTGTAGAGAAGGACTTTCTCTCCAACATGAAACTACCTCTGTTGGATCATTCTATTATGAGATGCTTTTGATTTTTACTTATAGAGCCTTGAGTTCTCATATGAAGACAATCAAATCTCCCCAATCTCTTGAATTTTCATCTTCCTTTAGATTCCAGCTTGGGCCAAATCCATGTTACATTTCTTTATAGCCCAATAAGATCGATGCTCAACTTCCACGGGGAGATGACATGCTTTCCCAAAAACAATCCGAAATGGGGACATACCAATGGGTGTCTTGTATGCTGTCCTATAATCCCACAACACATCATCCAACCGGTTGCTCCAATCCTTCCTATTTGGCAGCACAGTTTTCTCCAAGATTTGTTTCAACTCATGATTTAAAACCTCAGCCTGGCCATTTGTTTGGGGGTGGTATAGTGTTGATGTTTTGTGTGTCACCCCATACTTCTGAAGGAGGGAAGCAAAATTCCTATTGCAGAAGTGTGTCCCCTGGTCACTAATGATGGCCTTTGGTACTCCAAACCTGTAGATAATTTGAGCCTTGAAAAAATCCAATACAACATGAGAATCATCAGTCCTGGTGGCCTTGGCCTCCACCCATTTACTCACATAATCAACAACAACCAAAATATACAAAAATCCAAATGAACTAGGAAAAGGACCCATAAAATCAATGCTCCATACATCAAAAATCTCACAGAATAGTATGGGTTTTTGGGGCATCTCATGTCTCCTAGAAATGTTCCCAATGTGTTGGCAACGAGAGCATGACTTACAAAACACATGGGAATCATGGAATAAGCTAGGACAATATAATCCAGAGTCCAAAACTTTCCTAGCTGTCCGTTGGGGTTTAAAGGGTCCACCACAAGCAAGTGTATGATAGAAATGCAAAACAGACTCAAACTCATGATCGGGAACACAACTCCTAATGACTTGGTCACTAAACATGCACCAGAGGTAAGGATTATCCCACACATAAAACCTAGACTCACTTTTTAATTTTTGGACTTTATGTTTATTTAAATTTGTAGGTATTTCAGAGGAAACAATGTAATTAACTAAATCAGCATACCAAGGATGCGTACCTAAGATGGTATAGAGATGCTCATCGAGAAAAGTGTCCCGAAGTGGTACCTGGTCCAAGGTTTCATCCTCTAGTGTGTGAGTAAGCCTACTCATCTGGTCTGCCACCAAATTCTCTGACCCCTTCTTGTCCTTTATCTCAAGGTCAAACTCTTGAAGAAGGAGCATCCAATGGATAAGTCGTGGCTTTGCATCTGTCTTCTTTAGGAGGTACCTCAAAGCTTCATGGTCAGAAAAAGAACTACTTTAGATCCCAATAAATATGAACGAAATTTATCTAAAGAAAATATAACAATAAGAAACTCCTTTTCCGTGGTTTTGTAGTTTGATTGGGATGAATCCAATGTCCTTGATGCATAGGCGATCACATGTGAACGTCCCTCCACCCTCTGAGATAAGACAGCTCCAACCGCGAAGTTGGAGGCATCACACATAAGCTCAAAAGGAATATCCCACCGTGGGGGCTGTATAATAGGTGGAGTGGTCATACACTTCTTTAGCTCATCAAAGGAAGTCCTGTAAGAATCATCAAACAAAAAATCAGAATCCATTTGAAGTAATCGTGACATAGGAAGAGCAATCTTACTAAAATCTTTGATGAAGCGCTGATAAAATCCTGCATTCCCTAGGAAAGATCTAACATCATGCACACATGAAGGATAGTGTAAGGATGAAATAATGTCTATCTTATATCTATCAACCTCTATCCCATGTTTTGACACTACATGCCCTAAGACAATGCCGTGCTCTATCATGAAATGACACTTTTCAAAGTTCAGGACCAGATTCTTCTCAATACAACGATTCAATACATTTCTCAAACTACTTAGACATTTATCAAATGAAGACCCATAAATTGTAAAATCATCCATAAATACCTCCATGCAAGTCTCAATGAAATCTGAGAAAATACTCACCATGCATCTCTGGAAGGTACCTGGGGAATTGCAAAGTCCAAATGGCATCCTTAGGTAAGCAAAGGTACCGAATGGGTAGGTGAATGTCGTCTTCTCCTGGTCCTCTGCTGCAATGGAAACCTGAAAATAGCCAGAGAAACCATCCAAGAAGTAATAATGTGTCCTACCTGCAAGTCTCTCAAGCATCTGGTCAATGAATGGAAGTGGGAAATGGTCCTTACGAGTGGATTTATTTAGTTTCATATAATCAATACACACTCTCCAACTGTTTTGTACTCTCATAGGAACTAACTCATCATTTTCATTTTTTATAATAGTGAAACCAGTTTTCTTTGGTACAACCTGGACAGAACTTACCCACTGAGAATCTGAAATGGGAAAGATTATACCTACCTTGAGCAATTTTCAACTTCTTTTTTAACAACTTCCAGGAGGGTGGGATTGAGTCTCCTTTGTGGCTGTCTCACCGGTTTATCCCCATCCTCCAAGAGAATCCTATGCATGCAAATGGAGGGGATAATACCTGATATGTCAGCCAAGGTCCACCCAATCGCCCTGATGTTCTCCCTCAAAATATTCAAAAGTTTTTCTTCATGTTAAAAAGGGAGATTATTAGTATTGATAACATGTAATCTCTCACCACTCAACAAGTATGAGTATTTCAGATTTGGTGGAAATGGCTTGAGTTCTAATGAAGGAGGGTGTAGTATGGATGGAGACATTGAAGGAACTGAAATATGTGCACAAAGAGCATCAATATCAGAATAGATATCATCAAAATCAGAGAATAAAGCATCAAATCCATCAGCATACTCAACCGCCATGTCATAATTAGAGTGAACATGATCAAAATCAGAATATGAATCCACATCAAAATCAAATCCAAGAGAGGATTGTGTATCAGCAACATGTGTGGAAGTGATCTTAGACATCAAACTCAAACCAATACTCATAATCTCCCTAAGCATAGGATAATAAAATTCCATGGAGTTTTTATTTGGTGGTTCAAAATGGGAGATAACAAATGCAGAGTGATCCTCTGAGGGGTACTTCATGGAATCCATAACATTAAATATCACAACTTTATCCCCAAGTTCCATGGAAAGTGTACCCTCATTGACATTTATGACAGTTTTTACAGTTTTGAGGAAGGGTCTACCTAAGATAATGGGGGCATGAGAACTTACCTGATCATCCTTCATGTTAAGCACATAGAAATCTGCTGGAAAGATCATGTCTCTTACCCGGACAAGTACATCCTCCAAAACTCCCACTGGATATGCCGTAGCTCTATTCGCTAATTGCACCACTACTCTCATCGACTTCAACTCACCAACCTATAAAGAAGAGAATACAGAGTGAGACATCACATTTATTGAAGCTCCTAAATCAAAAAGAGCATCAGAGAAGTGCAACTCCCCTATGGTACATGGGATGGTGAATGTCTAGGGATCCTTGCACTTTGTCGGCATTGCTAGAGTTGGTGTAATGTGTGTTGACACATTCCTTCCAGTATTGATCCTCTCATTTCCCTTGAGCCCTCTTCGATTGGTGCAGATTTCTTTTAAGAATTTGGCATACCTTGGGATTTGTTTTATGGCTTCAAGTAGAGGAATGTTGATCTCCACACGTTTGAATGTGTCCAAAACCTCCTTTTTCATTGCTTCTTCATCCATCTTATTAGTTTGAACAACCTTGTTTGGAAAAGGAATGGGTTTAGGAGGAACATCACCAATCTTTTCCTTACCTTTATCTTTCTCCTTGGATTTCTCATCAGTTGGTATGGAATCCGGATTCTATGGAGCAGAGTTGAATCCCGGTGGAATGGTAGGTACAGATTTATCATTCATTTTCTTCCCACTTCTCAATGTGATGACACTAACATTACCCTTTGGGTTTGGAGTGGGTTGGGAAGGTAGATTTCCGGAATTCTTACTTACAAGTTCATGGATGGTGGTGGCAATCTAGCTCATTTGAGTCTTCAACTCCCTCAACTCCGAACTTTGACTCTTCAGATCATTCTTTTGATTAAGAAAAATTTGCTTCAAAAGATCATCAGTATTAGAATCTAACTTTTGTGGGGGATTCCCTTGTTGTTGGATTGTTGATGCTTGGGCTTCAAATCTCCTTTGGGGTTGTTGGAAACCCTGATGGTAAGGCAGAGGCTTCTGGAAGTTTTGTTGAAAGGGTGGCCTTTGTTGTTGTCCAGTGCCATAACTCATGTCTGGTTGATATTTCCATCATTGGTTGTATGTTGGAGAAAATGAATCAAACTTCTTTTGGGGATATGGTTGTTGTTGCTGCTGAAATGGTCTCCCTGGGTATACTGCTGCGCAATCCTCTGTCTCTTGTAGTTGTGGGCAACAGTCAGTTGGGTGGCATGTCTCAGTGAAAATTCCACATGGCCTGAAAGGAGGGGGTTGGGATGTCTTTTGAGTGAATGCAATCTTCCTCACCATAGTGGTCAATTCTTCCAACTTGGTATCAATCAAATGACTTTCAAGAGAAGAAGGACTTACCTGATGTACTCCCCTGACATGTGGTGTACCTCGATCGCCAAATTGTTGGGAGTTTTGTGCCATCTTGTCGATAAATGCACGTGCGACTACTGGTGTCTTGTCCACCAGTTCCCCTCCTGCTGCGGAATCCACCAAGCTCCTCTCCATAGGTGTGATTCCTTCATGGAAGTACTGAATGAGGAGTTGCTCACTGATTTGGTGATGTGGACAGCTCGCACACAACTTCTTGAATCTCTCCCAATACTTATATATTGAATCCCCTTGTGCTTGCTTGATCCATGGGATCTCCTTATGAATGGATGTGGTCCTTGATGCTAGAAAAAATCTCTTCAAGAAAAGACGTTTCAAATTGTTCCAACAAGTTACATCCTCGGGTTGTAAATAATACATCCAATCTTTCACAGCTCCATCAAGTGAGAATGTGAATGCTCTTAATTTGATTTGATCTTCAGAAACATTTCTTGGTTTAAGGGTTGAGAAAACCACATTAAATTCTTTAAGGTGTTTTTTTGGATCCTCACCAGATAAGCCATGAAATTTTGGAAGAAGGTGAATTAACCCAGATTTTAACTCAAAGTCTGATTCGAGATTCGGGTATGCAATACAATTTGGTTGATAGTTAATATCAGGTGCAACCAATTCTCAAATGGTTCTATTTAGCTCATTGTTATTATTTCCAGCCACTGGTTATTCTTTTATGTTTTAATTTGAATATCTTCCATTTTGAATGTTTCCAGAAGAGAGGAATTCACTAACTGGTTGAATATTGAAACTTCCCGTAGACTGAGAATGTCTGATTCGTGCCCTAAGGCTGCATTCAATCTCAGGTTCAAGATCTAAGAGATATTTGGGATTAGTTCGTGTCATAAAGCAATGAAAGATGAAAAGAAGGAAGGTGAACCATAGTAAAATAAAAATTAGAAGTTTGAGTTGATGGTCCAAAAAGAAGTAGAAGGAAATAACAGAAGAAGGGAAAAAATCAGATTAGGTAAAGAAAGAAGAAAGATGAGAGGAAGAGAATAAAATGTAAAATAAAATAAATACCTCTAATTGATTGAAATAATTACTTGAATCCCAGAAAATGGCACCAATTTTAAAGAGCGCTGTCGTGGGCGCCCTCAAATGATTAATGTGATTTTGGGCTACTTAGGTGCAACATAGTGGCTGACCAAGGTCGTCTCTCAAAGGAGGAAGTAGATTTAAAACAACTTTTTGAAGATATTCTAAAAATAAAATAAAATAGAATAAAAAAACTACTTGAAAAGATGGGGGTTGGTTATAGTTTATGAATCTAGAAGAAGTTTGCTGGAAGAAGATTGTATTTTTTTTGTTTTTAGTTTTGAAATGAAGTTCGATTAAAATGACACAAAAAAAAGATGTTTTTTAGACAATATTTAAAAGGCGTAATCGATCTAACTCTACCTATTCAATAATTTATTAATCATTATAATTTAAATTAATATTCACTTAATTATGATCCCTTAATTTGTTAACCCCCGAACCCTACGAGAATTAACCTTACCACAAAGATGAAGTGAATTTAACCTTAGGCTAACTTCGGAACATGCAATCAAAACACCCTGCTTTGATTGATGTTATAAGGATAACTTATGGTCAGTGGTAAATTAAGTCACATATCCATTCTGGAAATGAGGATGAATTGTGTTTAGGGATTATATTTTAACTCTACAAATTTATCCCGTATGGTCTTGTATTACTGATTAAGATCGCGCTCCTACAATTTACAAAAAATCCCGACCTCGCGTGTTTTTGTGTTAATTGTTCAATTGCTTGCATAGTTTATTAAAATTTAAAAACACAATTCATGGATCATATTAATTGAATTACAGTATCTCATTGATTCAAAATAAATGAATGAATACGGATAGAGGTCGATCAATTACTAAAAAGAACTACTCTTCCATGGGTGGCGTAATCATCGTAGAAGCGTTTTGCATGTGCAAAGGTTTATAATGGGTATAAACCAATAACGATTCTACTAAAGAATTACAACCCAAAGAGGAAGATTAAGAGAAGAATAAATTTAAACAAAATAGAAGAAAAAAGAATAAATAAAATAATAAAAAAGAATTTTATTAAGAAAACAAAAACATTACAACATGAGGAAGAAGAATAGGGCTTCGACGAAGGGATCCTTGCTTCAAGAGCTACCCTTATTGAATTGCTTGGATAATTGGAGTGGAACCTCTTCTACTCTTCCCTAAACTTTCTAATTCATGTCCCAACCTCACAAAATGATAAAAACACCAATTTATAGAGTGGTGGAGAGGCTAGGTTCAAAGTGGTTTCATGTGTGAATGGGGAATCTCAGCCAAATAGTTTATGCCAACTTACACCACCGATTTGGACACCAAAAACCATGAATTGGCCGGCCTTCAATAAGGCTCATATGTTAGGATATGGGTACTATATCTCCTTTAAACATTTGGGCTCAATCCAAGCCCAGATGAAGGAGTTATGGCCGAAATACAGAAGCTTCTCCATTCTAGCGAGTCCATCCCAACTTTTACTTCATGACCCATTTTCAACAAACAAATGCACTATTTAGCTCTAGTTTCCTGAATAAAAGTTGTAGACAATTACGTTAAGAACATTTTTACAAACTTTTAAATTCAAATAACAAATATTATTATATTTATCTTCGAAATACTACAGTGCACTATAAAGGGTAAAACTGGAATTTTCACCAAATTTTCAAATGAATGATCAAATCCCAAATATTTTATAAATAAACATATTTAACACAATTTTAGGAAATTATATCATTTATTATAAATAAAATATTCAACAAAATAGTGTTTTATCAACTCCCCGACACTTACCCTTTTTCACTCCTGGGCAAAACCTCATGTCAAGTATACATCAATATCAAATCAAAACCAATTTTAAAACACATATCCTTGAGATCAATCAATTTCACACCAAGAATCAAAAGATACCATGAATCATAAAAAAAATTATTTCAAGTTCTCCATTTATATCATTCAATATATTTCCACTTCATTTATCCTCCCATGCACAAAACACTTACCTCGCTTGAATTTTCTATCATCACTTAAGTATCAATTTTTTTTGAAATGTCTTTCTCATACAAACTCATACAAGGGTCACCATAGGCTTGATAAATTCCTACATCGCCACCCGATGTGAGTCAAGGACGTATGTTTATAATGAGTACTTTTCAGGGTTGTTCTATGGATTTCGGTTGGTAGGATTTAGATGTGAAAAATTATGAGGCTGAATGAGGAGGACTTGACTCTTTTTGAAGAAAAATTGCATTAATCTAATTTTCACTTAAATATGGTCTTCTCCTCAATCACCATAGTATCAATTCAGCTCCATCATAATGAAAAGTCATGAAAAGTTTACACCATTCATCATTTCAACATAAAAAATGTCAATCTTTTGAAACATGATTTTCTTGAAAGCTCTAGATGGGCACAACTTTCCACCTCAATTAGAAGCTCCAGAAAAGGCACAACTTCACTTGTCATGAAAGCTCCAGAAAAGGCACAAATTTCAATATAATGACTTTCTTCAGTAGCAAACACATCTCTTCAGAATTTAATTTTCCACCTAAAGTATCATAGAATGTCGTAGCACAACACAACATAGCTTCCCCCACACTTAAGATCAACTAGATTATGCAATTTCACTTAAAGAGTTGGTTGGATAGGGAAAATTGGCTTGTAATGTGGATAACCTAACATGCTATGCATGGATTCTAAGGGATAAAAGGATTAAATGTTCAAGGTATGCCATTATATAAAATTATTATTTGAAATAGGGGCTTTAATACCAAACAAATGCCTCAATCATTTAAACATAAGTACCTCAAACCCTCAAGTTTTGATAGGAAGAAATCAAATTCTGGTTAAATCAATCATGGTTTGGTTCTCTCAATAAGTTAGGTGAATGTAAAGAATATGAAAATAATGGTTTAGAAGCCACACAGGAATATGTTTTCAAATATAAAGACAGTTATATGTGGCATGAGATTCAAAATTCAATGTACTTTTCATGAAATTACTAAATATTTGAACTTGAAACAAAGTCATTTTCAGCATTCATTTAAGCTTAGTTTCAAGGGATAAATTGTTTCACTCATTGATATGCACTTAAAAATTGTGATGAGAATCATTTCAGCTCAAAAATTTCAAAAACACAAAGAAAATTGAAAAATAAACACACAAAATTTGAAAAAAAATACACAGTTTTTTTGTTTGTTTTTTTAAATCAGGAAAAAAATTGAAATTACTAAACTAAAAGCTTCCCTCCCCAACACTTAAAATATTTCATTGTCCTCAATGTGAACCCATTAGATGATATATGCACATGAAATAAATAATTTTTAAATAGGATAAATAATATAAAAGTGAAAGGGTTGGGAACAGCCTGATTTCCTCAAGTGATGATGGGGTCATGCAGTGTGATAAAATCCACTGCATTAATAGGAAGTCCCTCAATGTATCTCTTAAAAAATTTCCCATTGACTGTAAAGCTCCTTCCATTGTCCTCTTGTGTGATCTCCACTGCACCATAAGGAAAAACATTAGATACAATATAAGGACCTAACCATCTGGAATGCAACTTTACCAGGCATCAACTTCAGTCGTGAACTGTAGAGAAGGAACTTCTCTCCAACATGAAACTCCCTTTGTTGGATCATTCTATCATGAGATGCTTTTGATTTTTCCTTATAGAGCCTTGAGTTCTCATATGAAGACAATCGAATCTCCTCAATCTCTTGAATTTTCAGCTTCCTTTGGATTCCATCTTGGGCCAAATCCATGTTACATTGCTTTATAGCCCAATAAGCTCGATGCTCAACTTCCACGGGGAGATGACATGATTTCCCAAAAACAATCCGAAATGGGGACATAACAATGTGTGTCTTGTATGCTTTCCTATAAGCCGACAACACATCATCCAAGCGGTTGCTCTAATCCTTCCTATTTGGCTGCACGGTTTTCTCCAAGATTTATTTCAACTCACAATTTGAAACCTCAGCCTGGCCATTTGTTTGGGGGTGGTATGGTGTTGATGTTTTGTGTGTCACCCCATACTTCTGAAGGAGGGAAGAAAAATTCCTATTGTAGAAGTGTGTCCCCTGGTCACTAATGATGGCCTTTGGTACTCTAAACCTGCAGAAAATTTGATCCTTGACAAAATCCAATACAACATGAGAATCATCAGTCTTGGTAGCATTGGCCTCCACCCATTTACTCACATAATCAACAGCAACCAAAATATACAAAAATCCAAATGAACTAGGAAAAGGACCCATAAAATCAATGCCCCATACATCAAAAATCTCACAGAATAGTATGGGTTGTTGGGGCATCTCATGTCTCCTAGAAATGTTCCCAGTGTGTTGGCAACGAGAGCATGACTTACAAAACACATGGGCATCATGGAATAAGCTAGGCCAATATAATCCAGAGTCCAAAACTCTCCTAGCTGTCCGTTGGGGTCCAAATTTTCCACCACAAGAAAGTGTATGACAGAAATGAAAAACAGACTCAAACTCATGATCGGGAACACACCTCCTAATGACTTGGTCACTACACGTGCGACATAGGTAAGGATCATCCCACACATAAAACCTAGACTCAATTTTTAATTTTTGGACTTGATGTTTCTTTAAATTTGCAGGGATTTCAGAGGAAACAATGTAATTAACTAAATCAGCATACCAAGGATGCGTACCTGAGATGGTATAGATATGCTCATCGAGAAAAGTGTCCCGAAGTGGTACCTGGTCCAAGGTGTCATACTCTAGTGTGTGAGTAATCCTACTCATGTGGTCTGCCACCAAATTCTCTGACCCCTTCTTGTCCTTTATCTCAAGGTCAAACTCTTGAAGAAGGAGCATCCAACGAATAAGTCATGGATTTGCATTTGTCTTCTTTAGGAGGTACCTCAAAGCTGCGTGGTCAGAAAAAACAACTACTTTAGATCCTAATAAATATGAACAAAATTTATCTAAAGAAAATATAACAGTAAGAAACTCCTTTTCCGTGGTTGTGTAGTTTTATTGGGCTGAATCTAGTGTCCTTGATGCATAGGCGATCACATGTGAACGTCCCTCCACCCTCTGAGATAAGACAGCTCCAACCGCGAAGTTGGAGGCGTCACACATAAGCTCAAAAGGAATATCCCACCGTGGGGGTTGTATAATAGGTGGAGTGGTCAGACGCTTCTTTAGCTTGTAAAAGGAAGTCCTGTAAAAATCATCAAACACAAAATTAGAATCCTTTTGAAGTAATCGTGACATAGGAAGATCAATCTTACTAAAATATTTGATGAAGCACTGATAAAATCCTACATGCCCTAGGAAAGATCTAACATCACACACACAAGAAGGATAGTGTAAGGATGAAATAATTTCTATCTTATATCTATCGACCTCTATCCCATGTTTTGACACTACATGCCCTAAGACAATGCCATGCTCTACCATGAAATGACACTTTTCAAAGTTCAAGACCAGATTCTTCTCAATACAATGATTCAGTACCTTTACCAAACTACTTAGACATTTATCAAATGAAGACCCATAAACTATAAAGTAATCCATAAATACCTCCATGAAATTCTCAATGAAATATGAGAAAATACTCACCATGCATCTCTAGAAGGTACCTGGGGCATTGCAAAGTCCAAATGGCATCCTTAGGTAAGCAAAGGTACCGAATGGGCAGGTGAATGTCGTCTTCTCCTGGTCCTCTGCTGCAATGGGAACCTGAAAATAGCCAGATAAACCATCCAAGAAGTAATAATGCGTCCTACCTGCAAGTCTCTCAAGCATCTGGTCAATGAATGGAAGTGGGAAATGGTCCTTACGAGTGGATTGATTTAGTTTCCTATAATCAATACACACTCGCCAACTGTTTTGTACTCTCATAGGAACTAACTCATCATTTTCATTTTTTATAATAGTGAAACCAGTTTTCTTTGGTACAACCTGGACAGGACTTACCCACTGAGAATCTGAAATGGGAAATATTATACCTACCTTGAGCAATTTCTCAACTTCTTTTTTAATAACTTCCAGGAGGGTGGGATTGAGTATCCTTTGTGGTTGTCTCACCGGTTTAGCCCCATCCTCAAAGAGAATCCTATATATGCAAATGGAGGGGCTAATACCTGATATGTCAGCCAAGGTCCATCCAATCTCCCTGATGTTCTCCCTCAAAATATTCAAAAGTTTTTCTTTAGGTTCAAAAGGGATATTGTTAGCAATGATAACAGGTAATCTCTCACCACTCAACAAGTATGAGTATTTTAGATTTGGTGGAAATGGCTTGAGTTCTAATGAAGGAGGGTGTAGTATGGATGGAGACATTGAAGGAACTGAAATATGTGCACAAAGAGCATCAGTATCAGAATAGACATCATCAAAATCCGAGAATAAAGCATCAAATCCATCAGCATACTCAACAGCCATGTCATAATCAGAGTGAACATGATCAAAATCAGAATATGAATCCACATCAGAATAAAATCCAAGAGAGGATTGTGTATCAGCAACATGTGTGGAAGTTCTCTTAGACATCAAACTCAAACCAATACTCATAATCTCCCTAAGCATAGGATAATAAAATTCCATGGAGTTTTTATTTGGTGCTTCAAAATGGGAGATAACAAATGCAGAGTGATCCTATGAGGGGTACTTCATGGAATCCATAACATTAAATATCACAACTTCATCCCCAAGTTCCATGGAAAGTGTACCCTCATTGACATTTATGATAGTTTTTTCAGTTTTGAGGAAGGTTCTACCTAAGATAACGGGGGCATGAGAACTTACCTGATCGTCCTCCATGTTAAGCACGTAGAAATATGCTGGAAAGATCATGTCTCTTACCCGGAAAAGTACATCCTCCAGAACTCCCACTGGATATACCGTAGCTCTATTCGCTAATTGCACCACTACTCTCATCGACTTCAACTCACCAACCTGAAAAGAAGAGAATACAGAGTTAGGCATCACATTTATTGAAGTTCCTAAATCACAAAGAGCATCAGAGAAGTGCAACTCCCCTATGGTACATGGGATGGTGAATGTCCCGGGATCCTTGCACTTTGTCGGAATTGCTAGAGTTGGTGTAATGAGTGCTAAAACATTCCTTCCAAGATTGATCCTCTCATTTCCATTGATCCCTCTTCGATTGGTGCATAGTTATTTTAAAAATTTGGTATACCTTGGGATTTGTTTGATGGCTTTAAGTAGAGGAATGTTGATCTCCACACGTTTGAATGTGTCCAAAACCTCCTTTTTCATTGTTTCTTCATACATCTTCTTAGTTTGAACAACCCTGTTTGGAAAAGGAAGGGGTTTAGGAGGAACATCATCAATATTTTTCTTACCTTTATCTTTCTCCTTGGATTGCTCATCAGTTGGTATGGAATGCGAATTCTCTAGAGTAGAGGTGAATCCCAGTGGAATGGTAGGTACATATTTATCATTCATTTGCTTCCCACTTCTCAATTTGATGGAACTAACATTCCCCTTTGGATTTGGAGTGGGTTGGGAAGGTAGATTTCCGGAATTCTTACTTTCAAGTTCATGGAGGGCGGTGGAAATCTGGCTCATTTGAGTCTTCAACTCCCTCAACTCCAAACTTTGACTCTTAGCTCATTCTGTTGATTAAGAACAATTTGATTCAAAATATCATCAGTATTAGAATCTAGCTTCGGTGGGGGATTCCCTTGTTGTTGGCTTGTTGATGCTTGGGCTTCAAATCTCCTTTGGGGTTGTTGGAAACCCTTATGGTAAGGCAGAGGCTGCTGGAAGTTTTGTTGAAAGGGTGGACTTTGTTGTTGTCAAGATCCATACCTCATGTCCGGTTGATATTTACACCATTGGTTGTATGTTGGAGCAAATGAATCAAACTTCTTTTGGGGATATGGTTGTTGTTGCTGCTGAAATGGTCTCCCTAGGAATACTGCTGCGCAATCCTCTATCTCTTGTAGTTGTGGGCAACAGTCAGTTGGGTGGCTTGTCTCAGTGAAAATGCCACATGGCCTTAAAGGAGGGGGTTGGGATGTCTTTTGAGTCAATGCAATCTGCCTCACCATAGTGGTCAATTCTTCCAACTTGGTATCAATCAAATGACTTTCAAGAGAAGAAGGACTTACCTGATGTACTCTCCTGACATGTGGTGTACCTCGATCGCTAAATTGTTGAGAGTTTTGTGCCATCTTGTCGATAAATGCACGTGCGGCTACTGGTGTCTTGTCCACCAGTGCCCCTCCTGCTGCGACATCCACCATGCTTCTCTCCATAGGTGTGAGTCCTTCATAGAAGTACTGAATGAGGAGTTTCTCACTGATTTGGTGATGTGGACAGCTCGCACACAACTTCTTGAATCTCTCCCAATACTCATATATTGACTCCCCTTGTTCTTGCTTGATCCCCGAGATCTCCTTACGAATGGAAGTGGTCCTTGATGCTGGAAAAAATCTCTGTAAGAAAAGATGTTTCAAATCGTTCTAACAAGTTACATCCTCGAGTTGTAAATAATACATCCAATCTTTCGCAGCTCCATCAAGTGAGAATGTGAATGCTCTTAATTTGATTTGATCTTCAGAAACATTTCTTAGTTTGAGGGTTGAGAAAACCACATTAAATTATTTAAGGTGTTTTTTTGGATCCTCACCAGATAAGCCATGAAATTTTGGAATAAGGTGAATTAACCCAGATTTTAACTCAAAGTCTGATTCGAGATTCGGGTATGCAATACAATTTGGTTGATAGTTAATATCAGGTGCAGCCAATTCTTGAATGGTTCTATTTAGCTCATTGTTATTATTTTCAGCCATTGGTTCTTCTTTTATTTTTGAATTTCAATATCTTCCAATTTTAATGTTTCCAGAAGATAGGAATTCACTAACTGGTTGAATATTGAAACTTCCCGTAGACTGAGAATGTCTGATTCATGCCCTAAGGCTGCGTTCAATCTCAGGGTCAAGATCTAAGAGATCTTCGGGAATAGTTCGTGTCATAAATCAATGAAATATGAAAAGAAGTAAGGTGGACCATAGTAAAATAAAAATTAGAAGTTTGAGTTGATGGTCCAAAAAGAAGTAGAAGGAAATAAAAGAAGAAGGGAAAAATCAGATTAGGTAAAGAAGGAAGAAATAAGAGAGGAAGAGAATAAAATGTAAAATAAAATAAATACCTCTAATTTATTGAAATAATTACTTGAATCCCTGGAAATGGCGACAATTTGAAAGAGCACTATCGTGGGCGCCCTCAAATGATTAATGTGATTTTGGGGTACTTAGGTGCAACAGAGTGGCTGACCAAGGTCGTCTCTCAAAGGAGGAAGTAGATTTAAAACAACTTTTTAAAGATATTCTAAAAATAAAATAAAATAGAATAAAAACACTACTTGAAAGGATGGGGTTTGGTTATAGTTTATGAATATAGAAGAAGTTTTCTGGAAGAAGATTTTTGTTTTTGTTTTTAGTTTTGAAATAAAGTTCGATTAAAATGACACAACAAAAAGATGTTTTTTAGACAATATTTAAAAGGCGTAATCGATCTAACTCTACCTATTAAATAATTTATTAATCATTATCATTTAAATTAATATTCATTTAATTATGATCCCTTAATTTGTTAACCCCCGAACCCTACGAGAATTAACCTTACCACAAAGATGAAGTGAATTTAACCTTAGGCTAACTTCGAAATATGCAATCACAACACCCTGTTTTGATTGATGTTATAAGGATAGATTATGGTCAGTGGTAAATTAAGGCACATATCCACTCTAGAAATTAGGTTTAATTGTGTTTAGGGATTATATTTGAACTCTACAAATTTATCCCGTATGGTCTTGTATTACTGATTAAGATCGCACTCTTACAATTTACAAAAAATCCCGACCTCGCGTGTTTTTGTGTTAATTGTTCAATTGCTTGCTTAGTTTCTTACAATTTAAAAAAACAATTCATGTATCATATTAAGTGAATTACAGTAGCTCATTGATTCAAAATAAATTAATTAATACGGATAGAGGTCGATCAATTACTAAAAAGAACTACTCTTCTATGTGTGTCATAATCATCATAGAAGCGTTTTTCATGTGCAAAGGTTTATAATGGGTATAACCCAATAACAATTATACTCAAGAATTCCAGAACAAAGAGGAATATTAAGAGAATAATAAATTTAAACAAAACATAAGAAAAGATAATAAATAAAAGAATAACAAAGAAGTTTATTAAGAAAACACAAACATTACAACATGAGGAAGAAGAATAGAGCTTCGACGAAGGGATCCTTGCTTCAAGAGATACCCTTATTGAATTGCTTGGATAATTGGAGTGGAACCTCTTCTAATCTGCCCTAAACTTTCTAATTCACGTCCCAACCCCAAAAAATGAGAAAAACACCAATTTATAGAGTGATGGAGAGGCTAGGTTCAAAGTGGTTTCAAGTGTGAATGGGGAATCTCGGCCAAATATTTTATGCCAACTTGAACCGCCGATTTGGACACAAGAACGCGTAAATTGGCCGGCCTTAAAGAAGTATCATATGTGAGTATATGGGTCCTCTATCTCCTCTAAAACGTTGGGATCAATCCAAGCCCAGATGAAGGAGTTATGACTGAAATACAGAAGCTTCTCCATTCTGGAGAGTCCATCCGAACTTTGACTTCATGTCCCATTTTCAACAAACAAATGCACTATTTAGCTCTCGTGTACTGAATATAAGTTGTAGAAAATTACGTTAGTAACACTGTTAAAAAATTTTAAATTCAAATAATAAATGTAAAAATATTTATCTTCGAAATACTACAGTGCACTATAAAGGGTAAAACTGGAATTTTCACTAAATTTTCAAATGAATGATCAAATCCAAAATATTTTATAAATAAACATATTTAACACAATGTGAGGAAATTATATCATTTATTATCAATAAAATATTCAACAAAATAGTGTTTTATCAACTCCCCCACACTTACCCTTTTGCACTCCTGGGAAAAACCTCATGTCAAATAAACATCAATATCAAATCAAAACCAAATTTAAAACACATATCCTTGAGATCAATCAATTTCCCACCAAGAATCAAAATATATCATGCCTCATTAAAAAACTTATTTCAAGTTCTCCATTTATATCCTTCAATATATTTCCACTTCATTTATCCTCCCATGCACAAAACACTTACCTCGCTTGAATTTTCTCTCATCACTCTAGTATGAATTTTTTTTGCAATGTCTTTCTCATCCAAACTCATACAAGGGTCACCATAGGCTTGATAAATTCCTACATCACCACCCGATGTGAGTCAAGGATGTATGTTTATCATGAGGACTTTTCAGGGTTGTTCTATGGATTTCGGTTGGTAGGATTTAGATGTGAAAAATTCTGAGGCTGAATGAGGGGGACTTGACTCTTTTTGAAGCAAAATTGCATTAATCTAATTTTCACTTAAATATAGTCTTCTCCTCAATCACCATAGTATCAATTCATCTCCATCATCATGAAAAGTCATGAAAAGTTTACACCATTCATCATTTCAGCATAAAAAATGTCAATCTTCTCAAAGATGATTTTCTTGAAAGCTCCAGATGGGCACAACTTTCCACCTCAATTAGAAGCTCCAGAAAAGGCACAACTTCACTTGTCCTAAAAGCTCCAGAAAAGGCACAACTTTCAATATAATGAATTTCTTCAGCAGCAAACACATCTCTTTAGAATTTAATTTTCCACCCAAAGTATCACAGAATGTCGTAGCACAACACAACATAGCTTCCCCCACACTTAAGATCAATTAGATTATGCAATTTCACTTCAAGAGTTGGTTGGATAGGGAAAATTGGATTGTAATGTGGATAACCTAACAGGCTATGCATGGATTATAAGGGATAAAAGGATTAAATTTTCAAGGTAGGCCATTATAAAAAATGAATCTTTGAAATAGGGGCTTTAATACCAAACAAATGCCTCAATCATTTAAACATAAGTACCTCAAACCCTCAAGTTTTGACAGGAATAAATCAAATTCTGGTTAAATCAAGCATGGTTTGGTTCTCTCAATAAGTTAGGTGAATGTAAATAATATGAAAATAATGGTTTAGAAGCCTCACAGGAAAGTGGTTTCAAAAATAAAGACAGTGATATGTGGCATGGGATTCAAAATTCAATCTACTTTTCATGAAATTACTAAATATTTGAACTTGAAACAAAGTCATTTTCAACATTCATTTAAGATTAGTTTCAAGGGATAAATTGTTTCAATAATTGATATGCACTTCAAAATTGTGATGAGAGTCATTTCAGCTCAAAAATTTCAAAAACACAAAGAAAATTGAAAAATAAACACACAAAATTTGAAAAACACACACAATTTTTTTGTTTGTTTTTTTTAACCAGGAAAAGAATTGAAATTACTAAACTAAAAGCTTCCCCCCCACACTTAAAATATTGAATTTTCCTAAATGTGAACCCATGAGATGATATATTCACATGAAATGCATAATTTTTAAATAGGAAAAATAATATAAAAGTGAAAGGGTTGGGAACAACCTGATTTCCTCAAGTGATGATGGGGTCATACAGTGTGATAAAATCAACTACATTAGTAGGAAGTCCCTCAATGTATCTCTTCAAACGTTTCCCATTGACTGTAAAGCTCCTTCCAGTGTCCTCTTTTGTGATCTCCACTGCACCATAAGGAAAAACATTAGATACAATATAAGTACTTAACCATCTGGAAAACAACTTACCAGGCATCAGCTTCAGTCGTGAACTGTAGAGAAGGACCTTCTCTCCAACATGAAATTCCCTTTGTTGGATAATTATATCATGTTATTCTTTTGATTTTTCCTTATAGATCCTTGATTTCTCATACGAAGACAATCGAATCTCCTCAAGCTCTTGAATTTTCAGCTTCCTTTGGATTCCAGCTTGGGCCAAATCCATGTTACATTGCTTTATAGCCCAATAAGCCTGATGCTCAACTTCCACGGGGAGATGGCATGATTTCCCAAAAACAATCCGAAATGGGGACATACCAATGGGTGTCTTGTATGCTGTCCTATAAGCCCACAACGCATCATCCAAGCGGTTTCTCCAATCCTTCCTATTTGGCTGCACAGTTTTTTCCAAGATTTGTTTCAACTCATGATTTGAAACCTCAGCGTCGCCATTTGTTTGGGGGTGGTATGGTGTTGATGTTTTGTGTGTCACCCCATAATTCTGAAGGAGGGAAGAAAAATTCCTATTGAAGAGGTGTGTCCCCTGGTCACTAATGATGGCCTTTGGTACTCCAAACCTGCAGAAAATTTGAGGCTTGACAAAATCCACTACAACATGAAAATCATCAGTCTTGGTGGCCTTGGCCTCCACCCATTTACTCACATAATCAACAGAAACCAAAATATACAAAAACCCAAATGAACTAGGAAAAGGACCCATAAAATCAATGCCCCATACATAAAAAATCTCACAGAATAGTATGGGTTATTGGGGCATCTCATGTCTCCTAGAAATGTTCCCAGTGTGTTGGCAACGAGAGCATGACTTACAAAACACATGGTCATCATGGAATAAGCTAGGCCAATATAATCCAGAGTCCAAAACTTTCCTAGCTATCCGTTGGGGTCCAAAGTTTCCACCACAAGCAAGTGTATGACAGAAATGAAAAACAGACTCAAACTCATGATCAGAAACACACCTGCTAATGACTTGGTCACTACACATGCACCAGAGGTAAGGATCATCCCACACATAAAACCTAGACTCACTTTTTAATTTTTGGACTTGATGGTTCTTTAAATTTGCAGGGATTTCAGAGGAAACAATGTAATTAACTAAATCATCATACCAAGGATGCGTACCTGAGATGGTATACAGATGCTCATCGAGAAAAGTGTTCCGAAGTGGTACCTGGTCCAAGGTGTCATCCTCTAGTGTGTGAGTAAGCCTACTCATGTGGTCTGCCACCAAATTCTATGACCCATTTTTTCCCTTTATCTTAAGGTCAAACTCTTGAAGAAGGAGCATCCAACGGATAATTCGTGGCTTTGCATTTGTCTTCTTTAAGAGGTACCTCAAAGCTCCATGGTCAGAAAAAACAACTACTTTAGATCCCAATAAATACGAACGAAATTTATCTAAAGAAAATGTAATAGTAAGAAACTCCTTTTCCGTGGTTGTGTAGTTTTATTGGGCTGAATCCAGTGTCCTTGATGCATAGGCGATCACATGTGAACGTCCCTCCACCCTCGGAGATAAGACAACTCCAACCGCGAAGTTGGAGGCGTCACACATAAGCTCAAAAGGAATATCCCACCGTGGGGGATGTATAATAGGTGGAGTGGTTAGACACTTATTTATCTCATCAAAGGAAGTCCTCTAAGAATCATCAAACACAAAATAAGAATCCTTTTGAAGTAATCGTGACATAGGAAGAGCAATCTTACTAAAATCTTTGATGAAGCACCAATAAAATCCTATATTCCCTAGGAAAGATCTAACATCACGCACACATGAAGGATAGTGTAAGGATGAAATAATGTCTATCTTATATCTATCAACCTCTATCCCATGTTTTGACACTACATGCCCTAAGATAATGCCATGCTCTACCATGAAATGCCACTTTTCAAAGTTCAGGACCAGATTCTTCTCAATACAACGATTCAATTCCTTTCCTAAACTACTTAGACATTTATCAAATGAAGACCCATAAACTATAAAATCATCCATAAATACCTCCATGCAAGTCTCAATGAAATCTGAGAAAATACTCACCATACATCTCTGGAAGGTACCTGGGGCATTGCAAAGTCCAAATGGCATCCTTCGGTAAGCAAATGTACCGAATGGGCAGGTGAATGTCGTCTTCTCCTGGTCCTCTGCTGCAATGGGAACCTGAAAATAGCCAGAGAAACCATCCAAGAAGTAATAATGTGTCCTACCTGCAAGTCTCTCAAGCATCTGGTAAATGAATGGAAGTGGGAAATAGTCCTTACGAGTGGATTGATTTAGTTTCCTATTTTCAATACACACTCGCCAACTGTTTTGTACTCTCATAGGAACTAACTCATCATTTTCATTTTTTATAACAGTGAAACCAGTTTTCTTTGGTACAACCTAGACAGGACTTACCCACTGAGAATCTGAAATGGGAAAGATTATACCTACCTCGAGAAATTTCTCAAATTCTTTTTTAACAACTTCCAGGAGGGTGGGATTGAGTCTCCTTTGTGGCTGTCTCACCGGTTTAGCCCCATCCTCCAAGAGAATATTATGTATGTAAATGGAGGGGCTAATACCTGATATGTCAGCCAAGGTCCACCCAATCTCCCTGATGTTATCCCTCAAAATATTCAAAAGTTTTTCTTCATGTTCAAAATGGATATTATTAGAAATGATAACATGTAATCTCTCACCACTCAACAAGTATGAGTATTTCAAATTTGGTGGAAATGGCTTGAGTTCTAATGAAGGAGGGTGTAGTATGGATGGAGACATTGAAGGAACTGAAATATGTGCACAAAGAGCATCAATATCAGAATAGAAATAATCAAAATCAGAGAATAAAGCATCAAATCCATCAGAATACTCAACAGCCATGTCATAATCAGAGTGAACATGATCAAAATCAGAATATGAATCCACATAAAAATCAAATCCAAGAGAGGATTGTGTATCAGCAACATGTGTGGAAGTGCTCTTAGACATAAAACTCAAACCAATACGCATAATCTCCCTAAGCATGGGATAATCAAATTCCATGGATTTTTTATTTTGTGGTTCAAAATGGGAGATAAAAAATGCAGAGTGATCCTCTGAGGGGTACTTCATGGAATCCATAACATTAAATATCACAACTTCATCACCAAGTTCCATGGAAAGTGTACCCTCATTGACATTTATGATAGTTTTTGCAGTTTTGAGGAAGGGCCTACCTAAGATAATGGGGGCATGAGAACTTACCTGATCTTTGTCCATGTTAAGCATGTAGAAATCTGTTGGAAAGATCATGTCTCTTACCCGGACAAGTACATCCTCCAGAACTCCCACTGGATATGTCGTAGCTCTATTCGCTAATTGCACCACTACTCTCATCGACTTCAACTCACCAACCTGTAAAGAAGAGAATACAGAGTGAGGCATCACATTTATTGAAGCTCCTAAATCAAAAAGAGCATCAAAGAAGTGCAACTCCCCTATGGTACATGGGATGGTGAATGTCCCGGGATCCTTGAACTTTGTAGACATTTCTAGAGTTTGTGTAATGAGTGCTGACACATTCCTTCCAAGATTGATCCTCTCATTTCCCTTGAGCCCTCTTCGATTGGTGCATAGTTCTTTTAATAATTTGGCATACCTTGGGATTTGTTTGATGGATTCAAGTAGAGGAATGTTGATCTCCACACATTTGAATGTGTCCAAAACCTCATTTTTTATTGCTTTTCAGCCATCTTCTTAGTTTGAACAACCCTATTTGGAAAAGGAAGGGGTTTAGGAGGAACATCATCAATATTTTCTTACCTTTATCTTTCTACTTGGATTTCTCATCAGTTGGTATGGAATGCGGATTCTCTGGAGTAGAGGTGAATCCTGGTGGAATGGTAGGTATAGATTTATCGTTCATTTTCTTCCCACTTCTCAATGTTATGGCACTAACATTTCCCTTTGGATTTGGAGTGGGTTGGGAAGGTATATTTCCGGAATTCTTACTTACAAGTTCATGGAGGGCGGTGGGAATCTGGCTCATTTGAGTCTTCAACTCCCTCAACTCCGAACATTGACTCTTCAGCTCATTCTGTTGATTAAGAACAATTTGCTTCAAAAGATCATTAGTATTAGAATCTACCTTTGGTGGGGGATTCCCCTGTTGTTGGCTTGTTGATTCTTGGGCTTCAAATCTCCTTTGGGGATGTTTGAAACCCTGATGGTAAGGCAGAGGCTATTGGAAGTTTTGTTGAAAGGGTGGCCTTTGTTTTTGTGCAGAGCCATACCTCATGACCGGTTGATCTTTCCACCATTGGTTGTATGTTGGAGAAAATGAATCAAACTTCTTTTGGGGATATGGTTGTTGTTGCTACTGAAATGGTCTCCCTGGGAATACTACTACGCAATCCTCTGTCTCTTGTAGTTGTGGGAAACAGTCAGTTGGGTGGATTGTCTCAGTGCAAATGCCACATGGACTTAAAAGTGCGGGTTGGGATGTCTTTTGAGTCAATGCAATCTGCCTCCCCATAGTGGTAAATTATTCCAACTTGGTATCAATCAAATGACTTTCAAGAGAAGAAGGACTTACCTAATGTACTCCCCTGACACGTGGTGTACCTCGATCGCCAAATTGTTGGGAGTTTTGTGCCATCTTGTCGATAAATGCACGTTCGGCTACTGGTGTCTTGTCCACCAATGCCCCTCCTACTGCGTCATCCACCATTCTCCTCTCCATAGGTGTGAGTCCTTCATAGAAGTACTGAATGAGGATTTTCTCACTGATTTAGTTATGTGGACAGCTCACACACAACTTCTTGAATCTCTCCCAATACTCATATATTGACTCCCCTTGTGCTTGCTTGATCCCCGAGATCTCCTTACGAATGGAAGTGGTCCTTGATGCTAGAAAAAATATCTGCAAGAAAAGATGTTTCAAATCGTTCCAACAAGTTACATCCCTGGGTTGTAAATAATACATCCAATCTTTTGCAGCTCCATCTAGTGAGAATGTGAATTCTCTTAATTTTATTTGATCTTCAGAAACATTTCTTGGTTTAAGGGTTGATAAAACCACATTAAATTCTTTAAGGTGTTTTTTTTGGATCCTCACCAGATAAGCCATGAAATTTTGGAAGAAGGTGAATTAACCCAGATTTTAACTCAAAGTCTGATTCGAGATTCGAGTATGTAATACAATTTGGTTGATAGTTAATATCAGGTGCATAGAATTCTCAAATGGTTCTATTTATCTAATTGTTATTATTTCCAGCTAGTGGTTTTTCTTTTATGTTTGAATTTTAATAGCTTCCAATTTCAATGTTTCCAGAAGAGAGGAATTCACTAACTGGTTGAATATTGAAACTTCCCGTAGACTGAGAATGTCTGATTCGTTCCCTAAGGCTGCGTTCAATCTCAGGGTCAAGATCTAAGAGATCTTCGGGATTAGTTCATGTCATAAATCAATGAAAGATGAAAAGAAGGAAGGTGGACCATAGTAAAATAAAAATTAGAAGTTTGAGTTGATGGTCCAAAAATAAGTAGAAGGAAATAAAAGAAGAAGGGAAACAATCAGATTAGGTAAAGAAGGAAGAAAGAAGAGAGGAAGAGAATAAAATGTAAAATAAAATAAATACCTCTAATTGATTGAAATAATTACTTGACTCCCCGGAAACGGTGCCAATTTTAAAGAGCGCTGTCATGGGCGCCCTCAAATGATTAATGTGATTTTGGGGTACTTAGGTGCAGCAGAGTGGCTGACCAAGGTCGTCTCTCAAAGGAGGAAGTAGATTTAAAACAACTTTTTAAAGATATTCTAAAAATAAAATAAAAGAGAATAAAAATACAACTTGAAAGGATGGGGGTTTGTTATAGTTTATGAATCTAGAAGAAGTTTTCTGGAAGAAGATTTTATTTTTTTTGTTTTTAGTTTTAAAATGAAGTTCGATTAAAATGACACAACAAATAGATGTTTTTTAGACAATATTTAAAAGGCATAATTGATCTAACTCTACCTATTCAATAATTTATTAATCATTATCATTTAAATTAATATTCACTTAATTATGATCCCTTAATTTGTTAACCCCCGAACCCTACGAGAATTAACCTCACCACAAAGATGAAGTGAATTTAACCTTAGGCTAACTTCGGAACATACAATCGCAACACCCTGCTTTGATTGATGTTCTAAGGATAACTTATGGTCAGTGGTAAATTAAGGAACATATCCATTCTAGAAATGAGGATGAATTGTGTTTAGGGATTATATTTGAACTCTACAAATTTATCCCGTATGGTCTTGTATTACCGATTAAGATCGCGCTCTTACAATTTACAAAAAATCCCGACCTCACGTGTTTTTGTGTTAATTATTCAATTGCATGCTTAGTTTCTTAGAATTTAAAAACACAATTTATGGATCGTATTAAGTGAATTATAGTAGCTCATTGATTCAAAATAAATGAATGAATACGGATAGAGGTCGATCGATTACTAAAAATAACTTCTCTTCCATGGGTGGCGTAATCATCATAGAAACGTTTTGCATGTGCAAAGGTTTATAATGGGTATAACCCAATAACACTTCTACTCAATAATTCTAGCCCAAAGAGTAAGATTAAGAGAATAATAAATTTAAACAGAACAGAAGAAAATAGAATAAATAAAAGAAGAACAAAGAAGTTTATTAAGAAAACACAAACATTACAACATGAGGAAGAAGAATAGGGCTTCGACGAAGGGATCCTTGCTTCAAGAGCTACCCTTATTGAATTTCTTGGAGAATTTGATTGGAACCTCTTCTCCTCTTCCCTAAACTTTCTAATTCACGTCCCAAGCCCACCAAATGAAAAAAACACCAATTTATAGAGTGGTGGAGAGGATAGGTTCAGAGTGGTTTCAAGTGTGAATGGGGAATCTCGGAAAAATATTTTATTCCAACTTTAACCGCCTATTTGGCCACAAAAAAAGCGTGAATTGGTCGGCCTTACAGAAGGATTATATGTGATAATATGGGTCCTCTATCTCATCTAAAAATTTGGGCTCAATACAAGCTGAGATTAATTATTTATGGCCAAAATACAGAAGCTTCTCCATTATGGAGAGTCCATACCAACTTTGAATTCATGACCCATTTTCAACAACCAAATGCACTATTTAGCTCTAGTGTCCTGAATAAAAGTTGTATAAAATTAAGTTAGGAACACTTTTAAAAATTTTAAATTCAAATAATAAATATAAAAATATTTATCTTTGAAATACTACAGTGAACTATAAAGGGTAAAACTTGAATTTTCACCAAATTTTCAAATGAATGATCAAATCCCAAATATTTTATAAATAAACATATTTAACACAATGTGAGGAAATTATATCATTTGTTATCAATAAAATATTCAACAAAATAGTGTTTTATCAAATAACTAGTGTCGAAATAAATGCGATCATACATCCTTAAATAATTATTAAACCACAGGCGGGAATAATATTTATTTAACTTGTTAAATTAATATTTAACTGAGATACATGGACAGACTTAGTGTGTGACCCTCTAGGCATCTTTCTCAGTGACATTAGGCGGAGCCTACCTAAAGTCCAAGGTTAGTGTCTAGAAACACACCAAGGCACCCATAGAAAAAAAAGTTAACGCCGCAATGACGTGTCACCTCCTAGGAACGCTTACCGTGTAATATAATCCCTTTGTCTCGATATCTCTAATCAAGCGGGTTGCATGCTAGTGCCATCAACCCATGTGCTCGATTATTATTTCTTTGAATTCCCGAAATTGAACTCGCCCATACCTTACCATGGCCATGGATTTATTTAGGCTATATCAATTCCATCAAAGGGCCTGAGATATCTACTTCCGTTATGAAACAGAAGGGACAAATCCTTTCTTTCATTATCTGTTAATGCAGTATTACTCGCGATGCACCCAACGTATCCTACCTCGCTGCGAACAGTGTGTCGTCACAATTTTTGTCAATACATCTAAGTGCGCGAGTTGTAATACCCATTAATAATAATCTTAAAGTCTAAGGACCAATACACACGTCCGTAGATAAGAACATCCAATGACACTATGAAATGTGTATTTCCTACTGGAGGGTCTCGTTCTCATATTATCCTCCTAGATATTACCAAGGGCGCACACCAAGAGAAGGTGCCTCAAATTTTTATGAGTCCTCACCCCTAATGACCTGTATTATTTGTGTCCTTAAAATAATATCATCCGGCCATAGAACATATATTCAAGAACAGTGTTATGACACTTTTGGGTTCTCATCATAGTAGGGATCTGCTATGACCCATTAATGCAACAACTGTCCTTAGGACAATATCACATGCATTGTCACACAGAAGAACAATCAAGATGTGATAAGACTTTTATTAATGAATAAAGTACAAAGTAGTTGGTTCTAGACCACCAACTCCAACAGAATCCCACTTGGACTAGATCCAACTACTAACAACCTTTAACCTACTAGCTCTCACATGATATTCATGATTCTACTGAGATAGTCCTTTAGTCATGGGGTCCTCCACATTCTCTTCCATGGATACTCTAATCACTGCAACTTCACCCCTTTGATAGAAATCCCTCAAGAGGTGATAATTCTAGTGTATGTGCTTTGTCCGTTGATGTGACCTTGGTTCTTTTGCAAGAGCCACCGCTGCAGTATTATCACAATACAATGTAATGAGATCTTTACTTCTAGGCACCACATCAAGATCCTGGACAAAGTTCCGAATCCAGAAGGCTTCCTTGGCTACATTAGAATCCGCTATATACTTAGACTCTACTGTAGAATCGACGACAACTGGATGCTTTGAACTCTTCCAGCTCACAGCTCCTCCATTGAGACAGAAAACATATCCAGATTGCGACTTTAGATCATTCTGATCTGTCTGAAAACCAGCATCAGTATACCCTCTGATGACAAGATCCTCGTCTCCTCCATACACCCGGAATATATCCTTATTTCTTCTCAGATACTTAAGGATAGTCTTAATAGCAGTCCAATGCTGTTCTACTAGATCTGCTTGATATCTTCCTACCATGCTCAGTGCATAGGCAACATCAAGCCTAGTACATAACATGGCATACATGATGGATCCTATAGCCAAATCGTATGGGATCTTAATCACCCTATCTTTCTCCTGTTGAATCTGGGGACACATTTTCTTAGAAAGATGTAAGCCATGTGACACTGGAACCAATCCCCTCTTGGATTTTTCCATAATAAATCTCTTTAGTATATGGTCAATATATGTACCCTGACTTAGTCCAAGCAGCCTCTTGGATCTATCACGAATTATCTTGATCCCTAGAATGTAGGCTGCTTCTCCTAAGTCCTTCATGGATAAACACTTTTTCAACCAGTCCTTAACTGACTGTAAGGCTGGTACATCATTTCCAATAATCAATATGTCATCAACATATACCACTAGGATGATGACCACATTCCCATTAAACCTATTATAAACACATGGCTCACATTCGTTCTTAATGAAACCAAATTCCTTTATGGCTTCATCAAATCGAATGTTCCATGACTTGGATGCTTTCTTCAGTCCATAAATGGATTTCTTCAACTTGCAAACCCTTTTGGCTTCACCTGGTGTCACAAACCCTTCTGGTTGTGTCATATAAACATCTTCCTGAAGGTTCCCGTTAAGGAATGCTGTTTTGACATCCATCTTCCAAATCTCATAGTCATGGTAAGCTGCTATGGCAAGTATGATTCTTATGGATTTAAACATGGAAACTGGCGAGAAGGTTTCATCATAGTAAATTCCTTGACACTGTCTAAATTCTTTATCCACTAGCCTTGCTTTATAGGTGCTAACTTGACCTTCCATGTCCAGATTTCTTTTGAATACCCATTTGCATCCAACAGGCTTTACATCAACTGGCTCATCGACCAGAACCCAAACTTGGTTTTGATACATGAAATCCTTCTTAGAATTCATAGCTTCTAGCCATCTTGTAGCTTCTGAGCTTTCTACTAATTTCTTGTAGGATATAGGTTCATCATTGTCCAACAATAATGATTCACCATCCTCAGTGACTAGGAAACCAAATCTATCTGGTTCCCTTACCTCTCTTGAGCTCCTACGCATTACTTGTGTTTCTGGAACCTCTTCCATGGGGACCTGTGAAACTTGTTCCTGTACCAAATCCTGTGTATCTTGAGCATCAACTTCGTCGAATTCAATCTTACTCCCATAATCCTTCTTGAGGATGTTCTCCCTCTCAAGAAAGATGGATTGTCTGGCGACATTCACTTTCTTGTCTTGAGGGTTATATAGGTAATATCATTTCGTTTCCTTGGGATATCCTATAAAGATACACTTCATGCCCCGGGGTGCTAGTTTGTTGCCTGATAAGGCCTTAACAAATTCCTCGCATCCCCATACATGTGTGTACGACAAAGTGGGTTTCCTTCCATTCCATAACTCAGATGGAATTCCATTTTCCGCCTTAGTTGGTACTCGGTTTAATGTGTATGCTACAGTTTGTAATGCATATCTCCAAAAGGATAATGGAAGATCCGTATGACTCATCATCGACCTCACCATGTCCAACAAGGTGTGGTTCCTCCTTTCACTAACACCATTCCACTGTGGTGTATAAGGAGGAGTGAGTTGAGATAGAATCCCAGACTCCCGTAGAAGATCGATGAACTCTTGGTTAAGATATTCTCCACCTCGATCTGATATAAGCTTCTTTATCTTCTTACCAAGCTGATTCTCTACTTCATTCTTGAATTTCTTAAATTTATCTAAGGACTCTGACTTATACCTAATTAATTAGACATAGCCATATCTACTCAAATCATCAGTAAAAGTAATGAAGTAAGAATATACACCTCTAGATTCTACTGGAAATGGTCCACACACATCTGTGTGTACCAATCCTAGAAGCTCTGTGGCCCTTTCACCTTATCCACCAAAAGGCATCTTGGTCATTTTTCCTTGTAAACAAGCGTGAAATCTATCAAGTGGTTTTAGCTCATTAGAGTCTAAATAGCCATCTTAACAGAGCTTTGTCAAGCGCTTCTCGTTCACATGACCAAGGCAGTGATTCCATAACTGGGTGATGTATAAGTCATGTGAGTTTATTTCGTTATCGATTGCCAACACTTGGTTTTCATAATTTAGTACATACAAACCATTATTCAAATGTTCCATACCATAACATATGTTGTTCTTATAAAAGAGACAACCCTTATTTCAGAACTTGAAAATAAATCCATCCATATCCAAATAAGGTACAAAAATTATGTTCTTGGTGACACTAGGCACAAAATAACAGTTTTGTAAAACCAAAATCATGCCAGTTGGAAATGAGAGGTGATAGTCGCCAATAGCCAACGCACCCAGCCTTGCGCCATTGGTAGCTCGAAGATCCACCTCTCCTATGTAGATCTTTCTAAATCTACTTGGTTCCTGCATTTGAATACATGTTTGAGCCCCACAAGATGTATCTAATACCTAATGTGTAGAAATAGAAAGATTGCACTCGATAAAAAACACACCTTTAGCGTCCCCACGCTTCTGGGTGCAGTTCCTCTTCCAGTGGCCCTACTTGCCACATGAAAAACACACCGCCTCCCGTTCCTTGCCCTGCCTCTAGATCTTCCCCTTCTTGGAGGGACGGTGCTCGGGGGCTTCAGACCGTTTATAAGTCTTTGGCCCCTTTGTCTTGTCCTTCCTTTTCTTGTTCACCATAAAGATTGTGGGTTTGTCACACCCCATGTCCTTGTCTACCTGGCGAATCAAGGTCAGAAGCTCCGACAGACTCTTCTCATTGCCGCTCATGTTATAGTTTACAATGAATCTAGAGAAGGTATTGGGCAGTGATGATAGGATGAGATATGTACGCAACTCATCCAGGAATTTAATCCCTAAGATGTCCAAGCGTTCAATGTAGCCAATAAGCTTGACTACATGAGGCCCAGCTGGCGCAGACTGTCCAAGCTTCATGGTAAACAAAGCATTGGAGATCTCATACCTCTCCTGTCTTGCCTTATCTTGGTAGAGATCTTTAAGGTGAGACATCATGCTATACACGTCCATGTTTTCATGTTGCTTCAAGAGCTCATTAGAAATGGCCGATAGCATGAAACACTGGACATCTGTGGCATCATCCATGTGTTTCATGTAGAGAGATAATTCCTCATCACTAGCCTCTTTCCTAGGCGCAACTGGAATAGGCTCTTCCAGCACATACAATTTCCTTTCATGGCGAAGGAAGACATGTAAACGCCTCTGCCACTCTTGGAAATTGGTGCCGGTGAGAAGGTTTTCTTTTTCGAGTATGGTGAAAAATGATATGTTTGAAGTCATTTTCTTACCGTTTCTAAAAATTAAGATGAGAAAAGGTTTAGTACTTTATTACAAAAATTGAGACAAATAAATAAATTAATACTTATTAGACTCCCACTATTTTATCGAAATCCAATATCCCTCACCATTGACTTCAGAATATTCTGTTGTGTGAATATTCTAGTGGAAAGGATCCATATTTCCCTTCACATTACCCCAACTAGGGTTGGTCAAGAAACTTAAAGGGTTTTAGGTAGGCATTCCAAATGCCAACTGCATTAACTCGCAGCTCCTTGATTCGCTGAGTGGACTCCCCAATATTGAAATCCTTTTTGGATTTCCTCAAACTTTGCCTCTTGGTCACACCAAGTCCTACTGTGGCAGTTAACCCTTGATGCAAACCAAGCCAAGTCAACCCAAAACCTTGAATTAGAATTCCCTGATAATTTAAAGCACCCCAACTAGGGTTGGTCAAGTACTTTGAACTATGGTTCGATTCTAACCAAGATTATGGAAGGCTATGCCGACTTAATATTTATTTTGAGGGATTTTATCCTTATACGTAAATTTAAATTTTATTATCTTTTATTACATGCTTGTTAATATTAAGTGGGATATACTTAAGTGATTAACCATGTCTAAGATAATATTTACGTATAAGACGGTTTTATTTTAGTTCCATCTTGCATGCTTGTTTAATTCATTAATTGTGTGATCATGACAATACACCCACAATAAAATAAACCATGCAACTGATAGAAATAAAATAAATGGTATGATCATGAGCTTTTCTATTGGTTAGTTTATCTAGTGGTTTATAAACTAACCCAAGACCTAGGGGAGAAACACCTTGAACCTTTCGGGTTCGTGTTTATGGCTTTCCACCTGTCCACCTTTGTATCTCCTTGGATTGGTTTCACCTTGGATCCTGACTTGAGCCACCTCCACTAGATTGGGAGCTCCATCCATTACATATGAATTTATCTCACATGCAGGTGAGGGGTAAAATGGGTTTTTACATAAAAGAATCCTTGGGCGCGCAGGCCCTACATATTAATGAGGAGATGGCTCATAGGCCAACAAATTTAAATAATTAAATTAAAATAAACCATTCACATACAAAGGTCTCGGTCTAGATCATGATCATCCATACATGCAATGATATTTATGCATAAATAAAACTAGCATTAAATTCTTTAATCGTTCTTGTTTAAGATAAATCACGCTCGAATCAATTAATTATCTTTAATTAATCAATCCTTTTATCTTAAATCCTTTTTCTGAATTTCCTTGAGATTCTCATCCATCATAATTTTAAACAAATAAATTCATTTAAAATTATCCTTGTACGTAACTTGTACCTTGGAGGCAACCTAGTGAATTCCCATTTATTACGCAGATGTTAAATTAAACACATATATATAAAACACCTATCACGTGTTGTGCCTCAGGTTTATGCCTGCACCATGGTACACGTCTCAAGGGTTTGTATAATATAATGATAAATTTTAATAAATCTGCGTAATTTGGGCGAGTACACGGCGTGTAGTTCTGACTACACGGTGTGTACTTTTCTTAAATGTCCATCTGAAGTACACGCCCGGGGACATGGCTGGTTTATGTACTTCAGAAATTTTCGAAGTACACGGCGTGTTCTGTGGGACACACACCATGTAGTTTCCGCGTTACACGGTTTCCAGCCGGGCAAGCCGTGTACGGGGTACACGGACCAACCCTAACCCGAAGGGACTACACGCCGTGTTCATTGGACCACACAGTGTGTAATCCAGAAACCGTGTGCCACCTGTTTCTGGTCAACACACGGTGTCTTAAATTCTTAGAAAGAATCCAATACATGGCCTGATTTGACGGATCAGTCAATGCATTGAACCTAGACTACACGACGTGTAGTTCCGAATACACACCATGTACTCTGGTGTTGTACAGACAGAAACATTTGGCTCCTCTGGATGAGTTCCTCTATTTTATTTTAATCAAAATTAAAAGAAAAATTAGTTTCTGTGAGGTTAACGAGAAAAGAGGGAGGAGGAACGGATCTCTATATTCATATTTCTAGAACGATTAAACTTGAATTGAAACAACTAAATTATTAAATGCGTAAATTACCAATGAAAAAATAAATAATTATAATCAATGATATGATCCCTTTGATACCACTTGTAGGTTCCGGGCATAGTGGAAGCGCGTTGGTGGGTTTTCCCAACTTTAATTTTAATGTTAAACAACGTTCAATCCGAGATCCATCATGATTTAAAACTCCAAATCTTCGAAATAGAATAAAGAATGAAAAAGAAAAGAAGAGTCCTGGAACCCTCGAGATAGGATCATCATATGTTGGTTATAATTAATTTAATTAATTCACAAGAATTACCTTGTTGGAATTCTTTCTTCGTTGATGTCTCCGGTCACGATCCTATGATCTGTTGTTGCGTCGTAGAATCCAAGTGTAGGATTCCTCTAGCGGTGATCCACACGTGTGCCATGTATCTCTGGACGTCGTTGAAGGGATCTCCGGGTGCTAGCACGGAAGAGACTTTGCTTGCGATGTCCGCCTTCAACTTCCTTGATCCGATGGAGGATCTCGCTCTCATAACTTGAGGGAATTTTTGGTGGAAAGGGAATTCTCTCTTGGCTTAAGAGTATTTACAGATCCGTTATGCACAACAATGGCTCTGTTTCTATGATAATAATGTAATTGGGATTATAATACTTAGAATAATAAAATGAATTAATTTCCTGAAAGCATTTAATCATTTTATTTAATTCTTAGTAATACCCCATGTCTTAATAATGACAGTTGACCATCATTATTACTTGACATGTGCCCAACGTATTACATTTAATATCATTTAATTAAATAAACAATATTTTCTCATGAATCTCGAAAAACAAACTACATGGAGTGTATATAAATATACACGGCGTGTACTTTTATTTTTCATTTTATTTATTTCCTCCACCATATTTATTAGACCTTGAGTAATGGATATTTATTTCTTAAATAAATGTAACTGCATTACTCACTAATAAATATATATTATTTCACCCACAATATATTCTCTCAAATAACTAGTGTCGAAATAAATGAAACCAGACATCCTTAAATAATTATTAAACCACGGTTGGGAATAATATTTATTTAACTTGTTAAATTAATATTTAACTGAGATACATGGACACACTTAGTGTGTGACCCTCTAGGCCTCTTTATCAGTCGCATTAGGTGGAGCCTGCCTAAAGTCCCAGGTTAGCGTCTAGAAACACGCCAAGGAACCCATATAAAAAGAAGTTAACGCCACAATGACGTGTCACCTCCTACGAACGCTTACTGTGTAATATAATCCCTTTGTCTCGATATCTTCAATCAAGCGGGTTGCATGCTAGTGCCATCAACCCATGTGCTTGATTATTCTTTCTTTGACTTCCCGGAATTGAACTCTCCCATACCTTACCATGGCCATGGATTTATTTAGGCTATATCAATTCCATCAAAGGGACTGAGATATCTACTTCCGTTATGGAACAGAAGGGACAAATCCTTTCTCGTATTATCTATTAATGCAGTATTACTCGTGACGCACCCAACGTATCCTACCTCGCTGCGAACAGTGTGTCATCACAGTTTTCGTCAATACATCTAAGTGCGCGAGTTGTAATACCCATTAATAATAATATTAAAGTATAAGGACCAATACACACGTCCGTAGATAGGAACATCCAATGACACTATGAAATGTGGATTTCCTACTGGCGGGTCTCATTCTCATAATATCCTCCTGAATATTACCAAGGGCGCACACCATGAGAAGGTGCCTCAATGTTTTATGAGTCCTCACCCCTAATGACCTGTATTATTTGTGTCCCTCAAATAATATCATCCGGCCATAGAACATATATTCAAGAACAGTGTTATGGAACGTCTGGGTTCTCATCATAGCAGGGATCTACTATGAACCATTAATACAACAGCTGTCCTTAGGAAATTATCACATGCATTGTCACACAGAAGAACAATCAATATGTGATAAGGCTTTTATTAATGAATAAAGTACAAAGTAGTTGGTTCTAGACCACCAACTCCAACAATATCCTCCATAACCGAAATGTGAATCTAAAATCATGTTAAAAGAGAATCGTTGAGGAAACTCCATGGAGTTAGACTATCTCTTGGAAGTAGAGGCATCCTAAGATCTTTACTAAGCTCTACTCTCAAATATCTTGGAAGTGGTCCAACTTGGTGAGTCGGTCTACGATCACCCAGATAGAATTATTTTCTCTATACATATATGGTAAGCCCATAACTAAGTCCATTGAAATCCCATCCAACTTCCACTCTGTCACCTCAAGGGGTTGATCTAAACTTGTTGAAACCTAGTGCTCTACCATCACCGACTAACAAGTGAGGCATTGAGATAAAAACTCTAAAACTACATTCTTCATTCTTAACCATAGAAACTAATATCATAGGTCTTGGTAAATATTTTCCACACCTAGATATACTGCCAAAGGGGATGTATAAAACTCTCACATTACCTCCTCCCACAACGTCAAAGGTACCATTGTCCATCCTATGAAAAGGATAGTGTGACCCCCAATTTCAGAATATCCATCATGAGAATGTCCAGTGGATATCTAAGTATATAATTTCTCACAGTTGGTATCTCCATGATGAGAATCATTAACACATTGTAAACATGTTGGGTTAAAAACTGTTTGCTAAAGATACGAAGCACCATCCTTGTCCACTAAGGAAAACTATAATGAGTCTAACTGCTCTGATGCCTTAGCCAACAACTAAGAAAAATATCTCCTTAAAAGAGATTTTTCCACAATTTTCCCCTTCCTAGGAGTGTAGAATATCTTAAAGTCATCGTATGTTAGAGTATCCAATTGCAAGGGTTGAACCAATGTCTCAACCGAAATCTCTAAGTCTCGAACTGGAGAGTGTAAAGGAAGGAATGACTCAAAACTATGTCTATAAATATTGTATATAATGTATAAAATACATAGACCATACCTCATATCATCCCTGGAGCCTTAGGTTTATAGGATTCCATAGTCTTCATCTAGCCTCATCCCTATCCACCAGCTCCATGATCTTGGCGTAGACCACCTGGGGGTGGTGATTGTAATAGGAGGAACCTTAAACCACCACATGCTTCCATATCTCCCCCTTTACCATGTATGACTCCCTATGAACCACTCTACTCCTACCTCTATCTCTATCTTGATGGTCCCTCAACCATATCATGATCATCTGTATGACGGGTTGGGAAATCTCGAACCAGATTTCCCTGACCATCACAAGAGAAATACCACCTCTCCCTTAGCTAATTCGAGCCACCCTGAGATCCCTTCACCACTAACCCTATGTCCTGGGATCGTCTCTTGAAGCGTATGACATGTTTGGATCCATATGACTGTCATCGGTTGCCCTCTGCTGAGGTCTCAACTATTGGGTGCCCACTATTAGCACCCACTTTTGGTGTCTTCTCTGCCAGAAAACTCTACAATACCAAGGATCGATCAAGCACCCCATCATAGGTGGGAATGAAAAGGAATATCACTAAATCCCAGTTATCTCATTGTGATCCCTACTAAATGGACCAAGCTCTGAAAATCTAATCCCACACCATATCCAAGGACAAACATGAGAGATCAATAAACTTCTTTGAGTACTCCACCATGGTCAAACTACCCTACTACAAATATAGATGCTCCTATATGCATATTGATCACAACATGTCCAGATAGAACCCCTCTATAAAGATATGATAAAATTATGACCAGGATAGATCTATCTCATTATGTAACTAAGTCACTAAGATCCACCATTTCCTAGTAGATCCCTAAAGAAGACTCACTCTGTGGACCACCATTTGATCTACCGGAATCCTTACAAGATATAAAATGAGAGTGACTACCTCTAGCCATTCATCATACATTTGGGGTTATGGATCAACCCAAAACCTAGGAAGTTTCTACCTCTAAAACTCATGCAATGAAATCAACCTACGTGCATCCTCATCTAATACTTCCAATGCTTTTTTACTCAATGGGTGGTGGTATAGCTATTAAATCTCCCAGAGGTTCTATCTTCAGTGCATGCCCCTATACTGATGACACATCATTAGGAAGATCATACTCATGATCACATGGTGGAATCATGCCTGGCTATCTGTATAGAGGCATCTTGAAATAAAACAAGATGTACCATAGTCAAAATATTATGTCTATAGAGATGAATCAATAAAGAAATAAAAAGAAAAAACTGTTACTATATGATGCATGTACAAAAAAATTACCTACACCATAGTTTACATGCACCAAGTTAAAGGGTAGGTTATCAGATTCCTTGTGTATGGATACATTGGTCATTGCACCGACAATGGATTCCCTGACATAAAATCCAAACATGAAACAATAAACACTGTTTCCCCAAAACAATCTCAAAGACTCTGGTCTTAAGGTAAAACCAATTTCTATGATACCACTCTATCATGAACTGACCCACCGAGGTTTGACCCTTGACTACCCCAAGAACACCTCTAATAGGCCAGGAGAAGGCGACTAGAACTGAGTAGGCATATCCCACAAATGGGAGGTATTAACATAAAGTACATGTAACACCGGAGACTTTTATGAGAAATATTTTGTTTTTATGTTATATAAATCATCAAAGGAATATTTCACTACACACAACACTAGCTTGGCTTGCTTTACACGCAACCACGACCTTCCTCGATAGCTTGCGTCGTACGCAATACCGAGTTTCACTAAACAACGATATGCTATTAAAATATTATTAAAACTAGCCGTTATGAATAGTAATAACCACTTTTTGAAATTTTTTAAATTTTATTTTTCAAAATGGACTTCATTTTTGGATTCGGAATATCGAAATTAGCTTAGGGTGAAATTTTGGTACTTTTTGGATAACTTTCATATTCTGATGAATAGTGAAAATTATTAAATTTTAATTAAAAACAATTTTTTTAATCGAAATAATTAATAGTGATAAATTATTAATTTGAGTGGTTTTAAAGTATATTTAGAATATATTTTTACAATTTAATACAATGTTGTTCATTGGATGTAATTTCACATTTAAACCAGACATAAACAAGTGTCAATCTTTTGATAGTTATTATCTCTTAAAAACACGCTATTTGTCTTGACGATGGGAATTAATTTTTAAATTAGTTAATGTAACTGATATGTTTTGAATTTGGTAAAATAAACATCATTTTTTAATTCATAATATCAAATATAGCTTAGGCTTAATTTTTGATATTTTTCTGGAAACTTTCATTTTTTGATGATAGTGAAACCACTAAGTGGTAGTTAAAAAACCGAATTTTTTCATAAAACTTAATTTTACCGCTTCTGTGAGTGGAATTTCGAAAATTCGAGAGACACAATTAATATCAAGGACTAAAATGTGGTTCAATGAGATGAAAATAATTTTTGGTGAATAGTAACCTTTTAATTTTTTTTACCACGGTTGAAAGTAAATAGGGTAGTTAAGGGTAAAAATGATATTATTATTACCCTAACACATGTACTAATTCTATTGGATAAGTGTAATTCGACCAAAAACAACCTTAGGAATAAAATATGACCATTTAGGCCCACCTGGATTAGATTAGGACATTTATTATCAATTTATTTAAAGAAGGGTTAAAATAGTTAAAATCAAAGTTTAATAACTAAAGAATTTTTAATATAGGGTTATACATAAGATAAATTCGACTATAAATATTCATTAGAAATATAAAAATATTTCCTACATAATGGTATTTTATTTGTAATTTTTAGACTTAAAATAATTTAATTTATTTATGATACAATGATGATGCAGTAATTATCTTATTAATGAAATATTGACATAATTGATGTTATAAATACCCAAATAAATGTAATTTGAGACTTTTTATGAATTAAAATAATTTTATATGTTAATATGACATGTTAGTATTGATTTAATTAAATGTTTTCGAACTAATCATTCTGTTATGATTTTCAAAAAAATCAATTACCAAATAGTGTCAAAATTGACATAAAATAGTTTTTAAAACAAATACTATATTATTAATTGTTATTTTATTCCTAAAAATCTAAGGTTAGGAAAAATGACTTATATAAGGTTATATATATTAATAATAAACAACTTGGGGTTCTTTTGTCTTGATATCATAAGTTTATTAACCTTATAGTGTAAGAAAACAATAAGACACAGTAAAAGTTAAATTATCTAACTTAAAGTTAAATCTAAATTATAAGGTTAAAATTGATACCTAAACTTGTCTAAATTCTATTGGATGAGAGTATTTAGACCCATCCACACCTTAGCTTCTAAATATATCAATTTTTAGCTATTAAAAACCGAATTTGACTTTATAATAAAATAATATTTTTAGTTATTCCAAAGGTGCCCCTCTCCTCCCTTATAAAAGGGCACCTCCTACCTCTCTTCCTCACACAACTTTGAGCCTTTAAGCTTGGAAAAACCCTGAAAATATATCCTCTCAACTTCCATAGAAACACCCTAGAGGTCCTGGTCTTCTTCAAATACCAATTTTAGTGCTTTAAGAGGAGGTCTCAAAGAGGCGCTTCAAAGAAGAGGTAATGCCCGTTACTGATTCTTTCATCTTTATTTATTCTTCTACTTCTTCTTATTTAGTTGTTTCATTATGAAGTAATAACATCAGTATCACTCATATACTTATATGTTATTATAAGTATGAAACAACCCTATTTCACCATCTATCCATCCTACGAAAAACGAAATCACCACGCGTGCGTACGTAGAGAATACCGACTCCACGCCGTGGTGTAATATATTTTCCACCACCACCTTACTTGGATGGGTATAATGGTGTAAAGAATGAATATATAATATTATTATAAAGTGATATTGATTCTTAAATAGTATACATACACTCCAATACAATTCCACAATCATGGGAACGATATCATCGCTCATGCGTACGTACGGAATACTGTCTCCACGATGTGATGCGACTCGTTCTATATGATCTTCATTGCATAATGATTATATAAATGAATTGAATGAATGAATATGATATATATTACACTAATACCATTCTGGAAATGAGTTATCTATAACCTAAAAAGAAAAATAATAATTTATTCGACAAAACGCGCATAAGAACAAAAAGTAATAAACACCCGAATAACAAGTAGTTATGAAATATTACTAATAAGAAGCTAAGAATATGACCATATATGATATCATAAAAATAAGTATGATTCTGGAATAATTCAATAACATTATTTAAATCATTATACAGGAGGTTCGGACACTTATGAAGCAAATCAGACCTAAGGTAAGGGAAAATATCACAATCTCATTTTATCTGAGATTGTTTATACTTTGGTATTTACTGGGGTGTATTTTATCATCCACATCCATGTTTCCTCAATATGTAATATTGTTTCCATCCACCTACAATTGTTTAAATCCAAGTTTACCCTTCGGTAAGTTTTTAGTAAAAGATATAAAAGGAATCTTTTGTCATTTTTCGTACGAGGTACTTTTTGACTTTTCCGACAAAAGTACGGGAAGAATGTTTTTTTTAACTTATACGGCATGAATGGATTTTTAAAAAAATTATTTCCAAGCATCTTACTTTACAAGTTTTCAAGTTTATTTTTAATCATCTTCTTTTAGTTTAAAATTGTATGACATGTTAAGAAAGGAAAATATTTTTGAAGTAGAAAGGATATTTTCCTCAAGAATGGAGTTCAAGTGTTTTATCAAAATTATTTTCCATCTAAGATAATATAGGGTTATGTTTCTATCCCTATTATTAAATTGATTTGATTATGTTGTGATGGAATTATTTTTATGAATTCCTTTATCATATATGAATTGTTTTATGATGTCATGTTGTTTAAGAATCCCATTTTTATTACATGGGTTATGCAATGATGTATGATTTATGATTTTGTGGAACACATATGAATGGTATCATTATGAGATGGGTGGGACCTATATCTCCCTCCAATGCATTGGGTAAAGATTTTATATCTCATGAGATAGACATGGCTGGAACAACAGGTTAAACCGGTTTAGTGAAACAGGGCTGAAACGAGGAGTAAACTCGGTTCAGAAATGGACTTTGTCCATTAAGATAGTCTTGGAAATGAGTCTTGACTAATAAGAAATTATTCTATATGATTATGTGTGTATGACACAAAGTTTAATGTTTTAAGTTATGATTATTGAGATTTCATTTCACTACTATGATTTATCCCATGTTATGAAATTATGCTCTCTTTTGCAGGTTAAGATTTACAAAATGTTATGTTCTTATGAATATGATGTGATTGATATTTATTTTGTTTACCCTTACTGAGAATTTGAGCTCACCCTTTTGTATGTTTTCTTTCCCCAAGTCAGGAAGAAGGTTATTAAGTAATATATGCCAAAAGGGACAATAGATATGATGAAATAAATGATAGACAATGTAAACGCTTTATGAACCAGTTGTTCATGTTTCCCAGTTTCTAAAGACACTATACCTATATGGTCCTTCCATGGTTTTGTATTATGTTGTAATAAGTATGCTTCAATTTTTAAGTATTAACCATGTATGTAAAGTATGGGTCGTTATAGTTGGTATCAGAGGAAAGGTATAGTCAACCTTTGGAAACTAGGATGTGAAAGCCTTAGTAAGAACCCTAAGGATAATTCTAAGCATAGAACAAAATCTTAGTGTTTTAGAAATGACCATGAATAACCTAGGATAAGACCTTAAGTGTGAAATTTTATTCTTGATTATGTGGTTTTACTATTATAATTAGTGTTGCTCACACTATTCTTCTTGGTTTTAGTCAATGGCTAGAACCTGAAGGAACCGTGTTAATGCGAAATGCGACGGGAAATGCAATGATTGTCCCCCTGAGCAACCAAACGTTATGGGAGATGGAATGAAAAATCTTGTAGCAATGCTTACACAACTTTCTCAAGCTATGAATCATGCAGGACTTCCAAACGAGCAAAGGAGCAACATTCTATTGAATCCTTCATGAGGCAGTGTCCACCTTCTTTCAGCGGGTCTACTGATCCATTAGTTGCTGAACAATGGATTAGTACTACTGAAAAGATATTTTTAGTTCTTCAATGTTCTGAACATGATAAAGTCATCCTAGTAGTGTATCTTTTGGAAGGAGATGCCGATCAATGGTGGAATCTTATTAAGAATACGAGGCAAAGGGATGAAATTGAGTCCATGGAATGGGACGAGTTCAAGAACTTATTTTTCAATAAGTAATTCCCTCGTATTCTCCAAATAAAGATGGAGAAAGAGTTTCTTGAACTGAAGAAAAAGGATGATGAATCTGTTGGTACCTATGAAGAAAATTTTACAAGACTTGCAAGGTACGCTTCTGGTATTATTATCCAACCTGAGAGTAAGATCGATCGATTCTTTAGTGGCTTAAAACCAAGTCTTCGAAGGGCCTTATCCATAAGGGACTTAAATAGCTACGAGGAAATCGTTCGATGTGCTCTCAAAGTTGAGATGGAGATTGGAGTAACCCATCAGTCATATGGGTTTGATAAGAAGAGGAAAATGGAATTCAAAGGAAAATCTAAAGACCACACTGAAAAGAAGATGAGCTTTACCTTATACTCAAAGTGTGGAAAGAAACATGGAGGGAGTTGTCTTAAAGGGACAAGTAAATGTTTCAAATGTGGAAAGGAAGTTCATCGGGCATTTGAATGCCGCAATGATGGGAAGAATATGTCTAATGATGCAAACAAAGGAAGGGACACACAGAATGAACCTACTACACTTCAATGTTTCAAGTGCAAGGAGACGGGGCATTATGCCAATAAATGCCCTAATCCAAGGGTTGTTGATGATGATTGACATCAAAAAAATCTTAAGGCTAAAGACAAAGGAAAGTCACATGCAATTTCTATCAGCGATCTGGAGTATGATAACGATGTGGTGAAAGGTACACTTACCATCCACTCTAAAGTAGAAAATGTTTTATTTGATTCTGGATCCACCCACTCTTTTATTTCTGAATATTTTTCTAAGGGTATCACCTTATTACCTCAACAATTAGATGTTGAGTTAGCTGTGACAACACCTAATGGCACAACAGTCGCATCAAAAGTTTATAATTCTTCCCCGATTGAAGTTTGTGGGAAAGTGCTTCCTGAAAATCTTGTGATCCTTCCGATAGTGGAATTTGATGTGATTCTTGGCATGGATTGGCTTTCTTTATATGGATCTCATATCAATTTCCAAAGAAGGGAAGTCACATTTCATATTCCAGATCAATCTATGATCGTCTATCGATGCAAGGATGAACATAACCTTCCAGTGGAAATTTCTTCCATCTTATGGGTCTTGATTCCACTGAATGAAGGTTATTTATCTCAAATGGTTGGTGAGAAACTCACAATTAAGAATATTCCCATTGTACGGGAGTTTGTTGATGTCTTTCTGGAGGAATTGCCGGGTCTTCCACCAAATCATGAAGTTGAGTTTTCAATAGAACTCGTACCGGGTGCTTTGACTATTTCAAAGACACCTTATAGAATGGCCCCAATTGAGTTGCAGGAATTGAAGAAGCAACTCCAAGAGAACCTTGATAAGGGATTCATACGCCCTAGTGCATCACCTTGGGGAGAAGTTGTTCTATTTGTTAAGAAGAAAGATGGATCAATGAGACTCTGCATTGATTATCGAGAACTTAACAAGATCACTATCAAGAAAAAATATCCTCTCCCACGCATTGATGACCTATTTGACCAACTATGCGGAGCTCAATACTTTTCCAAGATTGATCTTCCTTCTGGGTATCATCAATTAAGGGTCAAAAGGGAGGATATACCAAAGACGGATTTCCGTACAAGGTATGGACACTATGAATTTATAGTGATGCCATTTGGTCTTACTAATGCCCCTGCTATCTTCATGGATCTGATGAATAGAGTCTTTAGAGAATATCTTTATCAATTTGTGGTAGTCTTTATAGACGATATTCTTGTCTATTCAAAGAGCAAGGAATAACATGAAGATCAATTGAGAATTATATTTAAGACCCTGAGAAAGGAGAATCTTTATGCCAAATTTACCAAGTGTGAATTTTGGCTTCAAAAAGTTTCATTTTTGGGTCACATAATCTCAAAAGAGGGGATATCTGTGGATCCAGCAAAAACAGAGGTTATCGAAAGATGGTCGAGACCAACAACAGTAACTGATATTCGAAGTTTTCTTGGTTTGGCTGGATATTATCGACGTTTTGTGAAAGATTTTTCACGATTATCTAATCCACTCACCAGGTTGATTCGGAAAGGAGTTAAGTTTGTTTGGACGGAGGAATGTGAAGAGAATTTCAAAGAGTTGAAAAGAAGGTTATCCAGTGCACCTGTGCTCACACTGCCTTGTAGTGGAGAAAGGTTTGTGATCCACAGTGATGCATCCAAGAAGGGATTGGGGTGTGTTCTTATGAAAAATGATATGGTGATAGCTTATGCCTCACGACAGTTGAAAATCCATGAGAAAAATTACCCAACTCATTATTTGGAGTTAGCTGCGGTAATCTTTGCATTAAATATTTGGAGGCATTACCTTTATGGTGAAAGGTGTGATATTTATACTGATCATAAAAGTTTAAAGTATATTTTCACACAAAAGGAGATGAATATGCGCCAAAGAAGATGGTTGGAGATGATTAAGGATTACGACTGCTCAATTCATTACCACCCTGGGAAAGCAAACAAGGTGGAAGATGCATTAAGTCGACAAGACCATGCTAGCTTATCCATGACGAGGATCACAAAAGATCCAATATTTATGGATTTACAAAGGATGGATCTTGGAATTTTAATGGAAGGGGGAAAATCATATCTTTATCAAATTAATGTTCAACCATCTATACATGTGAAGATTAAAGAGGCACAAAAAGAAGATGTATAGTTACAAAAGAAGGTGAGAAATATTCCTGAATTCAACCTTGATTGTGATGGGATAATAAAGTTTAGGAATCGGGTTTGTGTTACTCCCATCCCAGAATTAAAGAAGGAGCTGCTGGATGAGGCTCATAGTTCTTCATTCTCTATTCATCCTGGAAGCACGAAGATGTATAGGGACCTGAAAGAGTACTTCTGGTGGGTTGACATGAAAAGAGATGTTGCTGAATATGTCTATCGATGCTTGGTTTGTTTGCAAGTTAAAGCTGAGAGACAGAAGTCTAAGGGGATGTTACAACTATTACCAATACCCGAATGGAAATGGGAAAACATCACTATAGACTTTGTCACAGGACTTCCTAAAACATCCAAAGGCAATAATTCTATCTGGGTCATAGTTGATCGTCTTATAAAGTCTACACACTTCATTGCTATTAGAGAGGATTTCTCTCTGGATCAGCTTGCCAGGATATATGTAAAGTAAGTGGTAAGATTTCATGGAGTACCACTTTCTATTATATCTGATCGGGATCCGAGATTTACCTCGATGTTCTGGAGAAGTCTTCAGCATACTCTGGATACAGAGTTGAGTTTCAGCACTGCTTATCATCCTCAGACAGACGGTCAGTCTGAGAGAACAATTCAAACTCTAGAAGATATGTTGAGAGCTTGCTCTATGAATTTCAAAGGTGGTTGGGATCAACACCTACCTTTGGTGGAATTTTCTTATAATAATGTATTTCACTCCAGTATTCAGATGGATCCTTATGAAGCTATATATGGAAAGAAATGCAGGACTCCAACTTGCTGGGATGAAGTTGGGGAAAGAAAGCTATTAGGACCTGATCTTGTTGATGAGATGTCAGAAAAGGTCCGATCTATTCAACAACACATAAGAGAAGCTCAGAGTCGACAGAAAAGTTATGCCGACAAACGAAGAAAAGACCTAGAGTTTGAAGTGGGTGATAAAGTGTTCTTACGAATATCTCCCTGGAAGAGGTTCATGAGATTTGGAAATAAGGGGAAGTTGATCCCTAGATATATCGGTCCTTTTGAAATACTGGATCATGTTGGAAAGGTAGATTACCGATTGAAACTTCCACCGAATATCTCTCAAGTTCATGATGTGTTCCATGTATCTCTCCTAAGAAAGTACATACCTGATCCTTCACATGTACTCAGCTCAGAAGTTGTACCGCTAAAGCAAGATCTTTCTTATGAAGAACAGCCGATAGAGATTTTAGATCGTAGTGAAAAAGTCCTACGGAACAAGACCACTCGCTTGGTGAAAGTTTTATGGAGGAACCACCAATTAGAAGAATCTACATGGGATCTTGAGGATATGATGAGAGAGAGGTATCCTCATCTTTTTGTTACAAAGTGACAAATTTCGTGGGTGAAATTCATTTTAAGGGGGGTAGAATGTAACACCCGAGACTTTTATGAGAAATATTTTGTTTTTATGTTATATAAATCATCAAAGGAATCTTTCATTACACACAACACTAGCTTGACTTTCTTTACACGCAACTGCGACCTTCCTCGATATCTTGCGTCGTATGCAATACCGAGTTTCACTAAACAACGATATGCTATTAAAATATTATTAAAACTAGCCGTTATGAATAGTAATAACCACTTTTTGAAATTTTTGAAATTTTATTTTTCAAAATGGACTTCATTTTTGTATTTGGAATATCAAAATTAGCTTAGGGTGAAATTTTGGTACTTTTCGGATAACTTTCATATTCTGATGAATATTGAAAATTATTAAATTTTAATTAAAAACAACTTTTTTAATCGAAATAATTAATAGTGATAAATTATTAATTTGAGTGGTTTTAAAGTATATTTAGAATATATTTTTACAATTAAATACAATTTTGTTCATTGGATGTAATTTCACATTTAAACCAGACATAAACAAGTGTCAATCTTTTGATAGTTATTATCTCTTAAAAACACGCTATTTGTCTTGACGACGGGAATTAATTTTTAAATTAGTTAATGTAACTGATATGTTTTTAATTTGGTAAAATAAAAATCATTTTTGAATTCATAATATCAAATATATCTTAGGCCTAATTTTGGGTATTTTTCTGGAAACTTTCATTTTTTGATGATAGTGAAACCACTAAGTGGTAGTTAAAAAACTGAATTTTTTCATAAAACTTAATTTTACCGCTTCTGTGAGTGGAATTTCGAAAATCCAAGAGACACGGTTAATATCAAGGACTAAAATGTGGTTCAATGAGATGAAAATAATTTTTGGTGAATAGTAACTTTTTACTTTTTTTTAACCACGGTTAAAAGTAAATAGGGTAGTTAAGGGTAAAAATGATATTATTATTACCCTAACACATGTCCTAATTCTATTGGATAAGTTTAATTCGACCAAAAACAACCTTAGGAATAAAATATGACCATTTAGGCCCACTTGGATTAGATTAGGACATTTATTATCAATTTATTTAAAGAAGGGTTAAAATAGTTAAAATCAAATTTTAATAACTAAAGAATTTTTAATATAGGGTTATACATAAGATATATTCGACTATAAATATTCATTAGAAAGATAAAAAGATTTCCTACATAATGGTATTTTATTTGTAATTTTTATACTTAAAATAATTTAATATATTTATGATACAATGATGATGCAGTAATTATCTTATTAATGAAATATTGACATAATTGATGTTATAAATACCCAAATAAATGTAATTTGAGACTTTTTATGAATTAAAATAATTTTATATGTTAATATGACATGTTAGTATTTATTTAATTAATTTTTTTAGAACTAATCATTCTGTTATAGTTTTCACAAAAATCAATTACCAAATAGTGTCAAAATTGACATAAAATAGTTTTTAAAACAAATACTATATTATTAATTGTTATTTTATTCCTAAAAATATAAGGTTCGGCAAAATGACTTATATAAGGTTATATATATTAATAATAAACAACTTGGGGTTCTTTTGGCTTGATATCGTAAGTTTATTAACCTTATAGTGTAAGAAAACAAGAAGACACAGTAAAAGTTAAATTATCTAACTTAAAGTTAAATCTAAATGATAAGGTTAAAATTGATACCTAAACTTGTATAAATTCTATTGGATGAGATTATTTCGACCCATACACACCTTAGCTTCTAAATATATCAATTTTGAGCTATTAAAAACCGAATTTGACTTTATAATAAAATAATATTTTTAGTTATTCCAAAGGTGCCCCTCTCCTCCCTTATAAAAGGGCACCTCCTCCCTCTCTTCCTCACACCACTTTGAGCCTTCAAGATCGGCAAACACCTGCCAATATCTCCTCTAAACTTCCCTAGAAACATCCTATAGGTCCTGGTCTTCTTCAAAGACCAATTTTAGTGCCCTAAGAGGAGGTCTCAAAGAGGCGCTTCAAAGAAGAGGTAATGCCCATTACCGATTCTTTCATCTTTATTTCTTCTTCCACTTCTTCTTATTTAGTTGTTTCATTATGAAGTAATAACATAAGTATCACTCATATACTTATATTTTATTATAAGTATGAAACAACCCTATTTCACCATCTATCCATCCTACGAAAAACGAAATCACCACACGTGCGTACATACGGAATACCGTCTCCACGCCATGGTGTAAACTATTTTACACCACCACCTTACTTGGATGGGTAAAATGGTGTAATGAATGAATATATATGATTATTGTAAAGTGATATTGATTCTTAAATAGTATACATACACTCCAATACAATTCCATGATCATGGGAATGATATCATCGCTCGTGCGTACGTACGGAATACCGTCTCCACGATGTGATGCGACTCGTTCTACATGATATTCATTGAATAATGATTATATAAATGAATTTAATGAATGAATATGATATATATTACACTAATATCATTCTGGAAATGAGGTATCTATAACCTAAAAAGAAAAATAAGAATTTATTCGACAAAACGCGCATAAGAACAAAAAGTAATAAACACCCGAATAACAAGTAGTTATGAAATATTACTAATAAGAAGCTAAGAATATGACCATATATGATATCATAAAAATAATTATGATTCTGGAATAAGTCAATAACATTATTTAAATCATTATACAGGAGGTTCGGACACTTGCGAAGAAAATCGGACCTAAGGTAAGGGAAAATATCACAATCTCATTTTATCCGAGATTGTTTATACTTTGGTATTTACTGGGGTGCATTTTATCATACACATCCATGTTTCCTCAATATGTAATATTGTTTCCATCCACCTAAAATTGTTTAAATCCAATTTTACCCTTCAGTGAGTTTTTAGTAAAAGATATAAAAGGAATCTTTTGTCATTTTTCGTACGAGGTACTTTTTGACTTTTCCGAAAAAAGTACGGGAAGAATGTTTTTTTAACTTATACGGCATGAATGGATTTTTTAAAAAAATTATTTACAATAAGATTACTTTAAAAGTTTTCAAGTTTATTTTTAATCAACTTCTTTTAGTTTAAAATTGTATGACATGTTAAGAAAGGAAAATGTTTTTGAAGTAGAAAGGATATTTTCCTCCAGAATGGAGTTCAAGTGTTTTATCAAAATTATTTTCCATCTAAGATAATATAGGGTTATGTTTATATCCCTATTATTACATTGATTTGATTATGTTTTGATGGAATTATTTTTATGAATTCCTTTATCTTATATGAATTGTTTTATGATGTCATGTTGTTTAAGAATCCCATTTTTATTACATGGGTTATGCAATGATGTATGATTTATGATTTTGTGGCACACATATGAATGGTATCATTATGAGATGAGTGGGACCTATATCTACCTCCAATGCATTGGGTAAAGATTTTATATCTAATGAGATAGACATGGCTGGAACGGCAGGTTAAACCGGTTCAGTGAAACAGGACTGAAACGAGGAGTAAACTCGGTTCAGAAATGGACTTTGTCCACTAAGATAGTCTTGGAAATGAGTCTTGACTAATAAGAAATGATTCTCTATGATTATGTGTGTATGCCAAAAAGTTTAATGTTTTAAGTTATGATTATTGAGATTTCATTTCACTACTATGATTTATCCCATGTTATGAAATTATGCTCTCTTTTGCAGGTTAAGATTTCCAAAATGTTATGTTTTTATGAATATGATGTGATTGATATTTATTTTATTTACCCTTACTGAACATTTGAGATCACCCTTTTGTATGTTTTCTTTCCCCAGGTCAGGAATAAGGTTATTAAGTAAGATATGCCAAAAGGGACTATAGATATGATGAAATAAATGGGAGACAGTGTAGACGCTTTATGAACTAGTTGTTTATGTTTCCCAGTTTCTAAAGACACTATAACTATACGGTCCTTCCATTTTTTTTGTATTATGTTGTAATAAGTATGCTTCAATTTTGAAGTATTAACCATTTTTGTAAAGTATGGGTCATTATAGTACATGTACACATGCACACATCTCAAATCCCATACAACATTGAAATGAAAAACAAATGAATCCAATGCATGAAAACATATAAGATCCCACAAAAGATTATGAAATTAAAGTATTGAAGGTGGAAAAGGGGTAAAATACAAGACCAACCAAAAAATGTAAAGAGGACAACCTTATATAAGGGTGATGACTAAAGTCAAAAGAAAGATCTAGGTAAAAACCACATTCTTTCAAGATGTATCTATGATCCACCCACTCCCTATGCTCCCAGGTTACCATGAAAAGGTCAATAATATGCATAAGACATGGCATGTTTGGGAAAATCCCATGAAGAGGTTAGTATAACAATAACTAGTAGGACAAACCAGAAACACTAAACACGAAGCACCAAGTATAGTCATCTAAATACAAGATACCACAATAAATTTATAATAGAAAAACCCAGATATACTCAGGAAAGACACCAAGCCACTAGGTTATCATATCCAACTTCTATCCACGTGATTCTTCTCAATGAAATGATAGTTCTAGAAGAACCCACTCCATGATATATGCTATCATTGGAGACACTCAAAAAATAGGTCTAGATTATTAGGCCCCTACCAAGAAATCTCACTAGTCTAAGAAGACCCTAATACATAGATAAGGGTCACACCTAGAACCGATGGGGGATACCAAAAACCTAATCCGGATCAAATTTCTATGTAGGGGATCATATTCCAATGATACCCCAAACCATACTAATACAACATGCCAGATAGAGGATAAATGCCTTGCTGAGGGAGGTCACTTTGATTACAAAAACCCACCTAGGGAACAAAGATGATAGAGGATTTCACTCCAGTCTCACGGAGGGACACCACAACTCTATCTAAGACTTAACCTCTAGAGGGGATCAGAATCATGTGATTTGGATGAAATGACACATTTTACCCTTATGGTAATGGACCAAGGGAACACACTTAACCAAGACTAGTCTAAAATAAGGAAATTAATATCTAGAAACACTCTTGAAGGGGGTACACAATGTGTACTAGAGGTAAACAAGGTTCCTAGATATCCCCAAGTATTCCTGTGTAGTGAAGCCTCACAAGTCATGTAAGTCTCAACATGAACAATGTTTAGAAGAAGTAAATTGTGTGTAGAGACACATGACACCCTACCTATGTCATTGGGCTATATCTATGTACTTGGCCTACCCATATACCAACTCGTGTATAGGTGTCATGCTCATGTCTAAGTACATGGCATGACACTAGCCGTGTGACCTTTCCCATGTCCATGTACCCTATGAGGTACATGTCAAGACATAATGGAGGGTTCACATGGAGTGTAATAAAGTCACATAGTATGTGATACTTAACTTGATCCTGAAACCCTATCCACTATTGATAGGGCCCCACATTGTGTGTAATTCCAAAATATACATTGTATTACTCAGGATTTTCCAAATCCATTAGGATCTTTTCTGCACCTTCCCATGCATCACTAGAGCCATTTCCCTTACTCAAACCTATAGATTAGAGGTTTTTATAGCCTTTCCATAATCTTCATCCAAAATATAGGTTCAAGTCTTCTTAGAAAACGATCCATCAAGAAAAAACTACCACTGTGCATTAAACTAGGAAAAATAGGAACTAAAAATCCATCTGTTCCACTCTCGAACACCCACCGCCATCATCACACCTTGACTGAACCATTGATCAAGAACCACACTCGTGGTATTGATACATTACACTGAATAACGGTCACACAATGATCAAATACCGAGCATCCATCAAACCACAAGGAAAAATAAATTCCCACGATGAACATATGAAGAATGGGGGGGGGGAGAAAACCACAAGCCACATGAGGAATAAACCTTGACCATTGTTCATTTGTACATGATTAATTTTCATAGAAGAAGAAAATGAATAGAGATAAATCAAAATTATCAAATAAACAATTCCATCAATTTAATTTTATTGATGGTGAACATATCAATTTTGTTCTTGAAATTGATCTATATTCATCCAAGATTAATAAATGGGATGAGGATTAAAAAAATACCACATGGAGTTTGGATCGATAGTTGACAAAGAACGGTTGTGTTTCTATTGTTGATGAGATCCACAAACTCCATTGGTGAAATGATCCATGATCCAATACTGGTCCATTAACATTCCCCAAGAAAGATTTCCTCTAGTAGTATCCTGGTCTTCATGATTTAGTGTCCAACCCTAGAAAAAAACCTATAACCACATACTTATTGGAGAAATCAGTCATTACATCAAAAAATAAAAAAAAACAAATAATTTTTTTTACACCCACAATGACTTTTTTCACAATCGTCCCATGCTGAAAATGATTATGTCACACCTAGAGTAAAACCCACATTTTGAACTAAACGATGCCCTCATATTTCTAATTTGGGCCCTATTTCATGAGTTATCCACTTTTTCAAGAAAAATACACGTGAATTCTATTTAATATTTTTAATATATTTCAAACATTTATTCCTGACACACCAAGTCTTGGAATCGCACACCATCTTAGCACCTGGTCTAAAAAATAATCAATATAATATCAAAAAATAATACATAGAAAATACAAGTCATTAAAACCTAGATAAATCCATGGTTATGGTGTTTAATATGATAATTCATTTTTGGAATGTTAAAGAAAGAGGCATCAAGCATATAAGTTGATGACACTAGCATGAAACCTTCTTGATTTATGATATCACAATAAGGGATTAGATTATATAGTAATCATTTAAAGGAGGTTGGATGTTGTTGTGACATTAAATTATTTATTTATGGGTGTATTGGTGAATTTATAGATTCTAACCTTGGACTTTATGTGTTTATTCCTAATTAAAATGAGAAAGAGTCGTAGAGGATCACACACTAAGTGTATCTACAATCTTAGTTAAATTCAAGTATTGAATTTAACAATTTAGATTAAATAATATTTACTCAGTATTAGTTGATCGTAATAATTTAATAAAATTGTATTCAAGAGATTAGTGAGTTAAATAATAATAAATATTTATTTGAAAATTTAGTGAATATAATATTTATTATAGTTATCATATAATAATGTAGTGATATTTATTTATTTAATAATAATTATTATTTAAGGATAAAAAATATTGACGAGGGAAAGAGGACCGAGCTTAATGATCTAATTGGAAATAATATAAATGATATTTATTTATACATTATTAAATGTGTTGTACATTTCAAGAAATTAATAATAATAATAATATTATTATTATTTCCAAACAAGGGGTTAATTAAGAATTATAAAGATGTAAAAGATTTTGTGTGTAATTTTTCAACCCTAAACCTTCCATAATAAATATTAAATTATATCACCGTCCAAAACACACTTGTTATATACAAAAGATATAGTGAGTTTCACTGAATCCATAGAAAGAGATCAGGAGATATAGAGTGATCTTCTCCCCAATATCTCAATCCCTTGAGAGAACATCAAAATTTATTCCTCCATAAGAACGATTCTGTTGTGATCAATCAAAAATGATCCAAGTGATCAAGATCAGTCATGCTAACACCTAGTGATTCTATAATGACATTCAAAGATTTTGGTGCACATGTGGATCACCTATAGAGGGATTATACACTAAGATCATACAATGAAATGATTACACCATGAGATATAGTCAACCACATAATCAATGAAGATATAATTACAAGTTGAGATAATTTTATATCTATTCATAAATTATTTATAAATTACTTGTGAAGATCTTCCTCTCCTGGTTTTGTAATTTTAATCTAGTCAATTAATATATGGTTTTCATTGGATATGACCTATGATTTCATTGGATATGATGTTTTAATCATGTGTAGAATCAATTTCATGAAAATTAAGAATAAAATACAAGTTTTCCATACCATCTAACATTATTCACCTACACCCAAAAACTACAAGTGGTATGAAAGTGGTCACATGTTTACTTTATAATTATTTATTATTCATTTATTGTTTTCATGTGTTTGAGTTTTATTTTACTTATATTAATTCATTTTAATATCTAAACGTCATAATCTATTTTATTCTTTATTATTGGTAACATAACTAGTAATCAATTTTGTTTTAAAAAATTAATAAGCATGGGAAGAATACCATTTTGAGGTTACAAAGGTTTATCCTAGACAAAACCATATTATATGATGTGTACTCCCTAATTACACATTGTGAACTAGTTTTTTCAAATCCACATCTCATGAAAATGTCAGATAAATCCATGGTAATCATATATAATATCTGAAAAAGGTAGATAGACATGTAGATCCAAACAGACTAGCACATAACATGAAGAAATACATGCCATGTAACTACTATACATGATGTGTAGTCCTTATTTTCTCACATATGAGAACACGATATATTCTAAGAATGATGCATATATGTTACATGACATGAGGACTGACATGGAATGAAAATATGAGGTTACATGCTGTGTAAGTTGGAAAACATGCCTTATACCTCAATTTTTCCCAAGGATGGAAACACGACTAATCCCTAGGTGTGTGCTGCGAACATGGGCAGAAGACAACACACACCATGTACTATTGTACATGCTATGTAGTCTACTGCAGACAGTGTGCCTAAATTTTCATGAATAAAGATTAAATATGTAATCAAACCTATTCACATGTGTTCCATGTGTCATTTATTTAAAAAAGTAAATACCATGTCATAGGATTGATAACTATATATATTAAAACTATTTCCTTATCAAGGTTTTGGATAAGAACATGAATTTTACTCAAAGTATACTTGTATAATTCATTAATTTTTAAACGAAATTATTATTTTTTACATTGATAAATTATGGTGAGTTAATGATTCTTGTATAGAATTAAGATAGACTGAATTAATTGGATTAATTCTTAGTGCATTATCCTAATTAATTAATGAATCAAAATAATTGATAACAATATTGAAAATTTATATTCATTTCTTGATGTATGTATGATCATGAGATTATACTTTCCCTTTGTATGTGATTGGTTTATTTTAATTTATTATGATTAAATTATTATTTATGGCATGTGTGTCATCCCCCCATCTTATTATGTGAGGGAATATGTTCCCATAGTTACTTTTATGTAAACCCCTTTTATCCAATCCATTGGATCCACTCACCTATGTGTGAGTAAAAACTTAATTATGGATAGATATTCTAGGTGATTGGTGGCTATAAAAGTCTAGAATCCAAGAAAAAAACCAATCGAGGTATTACATAGGATCCAAGGAGTAATACGACAACATTAACCAAGTTACAGTTCAAGGTATTTTACCGTTAGGTACTAGGGTTAGTTTATCATCTGCTAGGTAAACTGACCATTAGATAATATCTTGATCATGCCACTTATATTTTATATCTATATGATTCAAGGTTAATTATTTATGTTTGTAAATGTTGCAAGATCACCTAATAAATGAATTAACAGGCATGGAATATGGAATAAAATATAATCAAATTTTGTGTAAATGTTTTATCAAACATGGTTAATCACTTAAGTAAAATCTACTCAATTTTAACAAGGCATGTGAAAAGATAAAATGATTTTTACACATAAAGATAAAATTCCCTCAATTAAAATATTAAGTTGGTATATCCTTCCACTACTTAAGTTAGAATTGAACTCATAGTTCAAAGTGATTGAGCAACCAAAGTTGGGGTGCTTTCAATCATTGTTGAACTTTTTTGTTTTATGTTTTGGGTTGAATTAACTTAGTTTACATCAAGTGTTTTCTACCCAAGTAGGATATAGTGTAATTTATAGTTAATAGTTGAATAAATATTTATAATAGGATTTCAGGATTGGGGAGTCCACTCAGTGTATCGAGGAACTGTGAGCTATTACTGTTGGAAATTTATGCCTAGAAAAAACCATTCAAATAACTTGTCATGCCTATGTATGGGTTATGAGAAGGAGAATATGAATCCTTTACACTAGAATATCTAAATGATGAGATAATACAAAACTTACGGTGAGGGCTATTGGGTTTCAAAAAATAGTGGGATATTAATGGACTTTAATTAATTTTAAATTTATTGATCTATTTTTATAATAAAAAAAATTACTGACTATCTTATATTAATTTATAGAAATGTAAAATCAAACGAATTTGAAAATATTACTATGATCCATATTAGAGAAGGATAACCTTATCACCTATGTGAATTTATAGGAATGGTAAATGATCTTGCATGTTATACTATACCATGAATGGAAATAAAACATGCTGGAAACCCCACTTCCTGAGTTCATTTCTAAAGAGGCTAGTGAGGAATAAGTATATCTCTTTATTTGAGGCTTTTGGACAATGAAATAGATGTCCAATGTTTCATGTTATCCTTCATTTCCAATGATATTATAAACTAATATGAGGATATGGATGGTCATATCATCATTTCTCACCTTTGGGATCACTATCAAGAGAATGTGAGATTTGAGAGATTTGATATCTCAAATTCACAGTTCACATGTAATCTTAGAGAGTCAATGTTATATGGGGAACATGTATTCAATATGAATGGAAACAATGAGCTCTTAGAAATATTTTTTTAATATCCAAGTTGAGCTATACACATAACTCATTTTGTTCTCACTACCCAATAACTTCTATAGTTTTATTATGAATTATAATATGAGTAATAGAGAGAATACACATTCAGAATTTCTTACTCCTATTGGTAAAGATGATAAAGATATGGGGAAAAAACCTAATATATTTATGGTGAATTAGAAATAGTAGAAACATAAAAATGGGTCCAAAGAATCATTCCAAGTATAAGGCTCTCTAGCATCATACTTAAAAGAATAAGAAAATATAGAGTCATGTAAAGGAATATTATGTGGTATGTTTTGCATGCGGAAATCATGGACACTGGAAGAGGAATTTCATCCATCATAATAAGCAAGGGGAAGCATCAAGAGATTTTTTTATTGATTGAAATATTTCCATATCTAAAAGTTTGATATTAGATATTTCTTGTGGTGCTCACATTTGTATCCAAATACATGAACCAAGTAGATTTCGGAAGGTTTCCAGAGATGAGGTAGATATATGGGATACTAATGTAGAGAGTTTGAATACTCTAGCCATTAGAGACTACCGTCTCACATTACCAATATGATTAGTTTTGGTTCTAAATAATTGTAATTATGTGACTAGTGTTACCAAGAACATTATTTCCATTTCTTTTTTAGACATGGATGGATTTATTTTTATCTTTGGAAATAATGGTTTTAACTTTTATAAATATACCATATGTTATGGTATGTAATAGTTAAATAATGGTGTTTATGTATTAAATTATGAAAAAAATATTAGAAATTGATAATGAAAAAAATATTCACGACTCATATAATAACTATTTTTGGTATCACCATCTTAGTCTCATAAATGGGAATCATTTTATAAAGATCTATTAAGATGGTTACTCAGATTATTTTGAGATTAATCCACCTCAAAGATGTCACAATTTTTTACAAGGTAAGATGACCAAACCATCATTCATTGGTCAAGGTGAAAGGTCCATAGAGATTATAGATTTGGTACACATTGATGTGTATGGAACCTTTCAGGCAGATACTAGATGTATATTCTCCTACTTATTTTTACAGATTATTTGAGTAGGTAATTTTATATTTAATTGATGAGGTATAAATCTAAATCCTTTGAGAAATTCAAAGAGTTTATGAATGAAGATGAGAATCATATTGGAAATAATATGAAGAAAATTTTATCAGATTGAGGTAGTGAATATACTAACCAAGAATTTATAGAATTTCTATGAGATTTTGAGATTCTATCTCATATAAATCCACCTTATACGATATAGTGGAATGATGTTAGTGAAATATGGAACCATACACTACTAGACATGGTATGATCGATGACGAGTCATGCAAGTATTTTATTATCCTTTTAGGGATATTAATTATAGAAGACATAATACATAATAAATTGAGTACCAAATAAAGCAAAAAATGGTATTCCATTTGATTTATAGAGTATAAAGAAATGCATTGTGTCACATGTTCATGCATGTGGCTGCATGGAATTTTTTAAGGATGGTTGAAGAAACAAGCTAGCCCTTAGAGGCATGAAGTGTATCTTTATAGGGTATTCTAAGAAAATGGTGGGATAATATCTATATAACCCTTCAGAAAATAAATTAATTGTCTTAAGATAGACCTTTTTTTCTTAAAATGGTGAAAATCCTCAATGAGGTTAGCGGGATCAAGATTGAATTTGATGAAATTGATGCTCAAGATAAATAAGAGTTAGTACAGGTTCATATTCCACAAGTCCCTATGGAATAAGTTATTCCTAAGGCACATGTATTGTGTAAGTGTGATAGAGAGGTAAGATAACCATTGAGATATGGTTTTCTAGTCACTAATGATGGTGACTCATTATTGGTTTACAATAATGATCCTCTCTCCTTTAAGGAGGAATTTCATAGATCAAAATATATAATATGGAAATAATCCATAAATTATAAGATGGGTTATATATATCAAAACCATGTTTGGGTTCTGGTCAATATGTTGGTTGATGTAAATCCTATTGGGTGTCAATGGGTATTTAAGAGAAAAATAGACATAGAAGGTAAAGTAAATACTTATAAAGCATGTCTATTGGTGAAAGGGTTTAGAAAATTTCAAGGAATTGACTATGATGAAACATTTTCTTCAGATTCCATGTTTAAATCTGTCAGATTTTTTTATTTCCATAAAATCTTTCCATGACTACGAGATTTGGAAAATGGATGTCAAAACTACATTCCTTAATGGGAACCTTCGGGAGGATGCATATATGAAACAATCATAAGGGTTTGTGACTCCAAGAAATTCCAAAAAAGTATGAAAGTTGTAGACTTCAATTTATGGAATAAAGAAAACATTCAGGTAATGAAACATGTGGTTCGATGAATCCATTAAATAATTTGGTTTCATTAAGCATGAATGTGAGTCATGTGTTTATAAGCAGTTTATTGGGTGTATGGTTATTTTCATAGTAGTATATGTTAATGACATATTTCTAATTGTAAATGATATACAATCCTTAAAAGAGGTTATGTAATGTTTGATAAAGTGATTCTCCATCAAGAAATTAGGTGAATAGCCTACATTCTAGGGATCAAGATCTTGTGTGATAGATCTAAGGGGATTCTTGAACTAATTCAAGGTGCATACATTGACCAGATACTGAATAGGTTTAGTATGAAACAATCTAAGAGGGTATTGGTTCTAGTGTAATGTGGTATACATCTTTCCAAGAAAATATGTCCTCAAACACAAGAAGAAATAGGGGGAATGAGTAATATCCCATATGTTTTAGTGATAGGATCCATCATGTATTTCATGTTATGTATGAGGATTTATGTTTCCTAGGATTTGTTCATGGAGGAAAATATCAAGAAAATACAGATGAAAAATATTTGAATACTATTATGTCTATTCTTAAGCATCTGAAGATAACTAAGGATATGTTCCTGGTGTATGGATGAGACGAAGAGTTAGTCATCATGGGATATAAAGATTCTGGTTTTCAAACAGATTAGAATGATTTGAATTCGTATTCTGGATGGGTATTTTATTTAGTATTCGTTTATTTACATAATTTAGCCACATGTTATTCAAAAAAATAAGTGAGTTAAATAATATATATATATATATATATATTCAAGTTTGATGAATATAATATTTTTTATATTTATCATGGAATTATGAAATGATATTTATTTATTAGATAATAATTATTCAAGGATCGATAAATATTGATGAGGGAAAGAAGACTGAGCTTAGTGTTCTAATTGGAAATGATATAAATGATATTTATTTATACATTTTTAAAGTTGGTTCACATTTCAAGTGATTAATAATAATAATATTATTATTATTGGACATGGGGTCAATTGAGAATTATAAATTTGGAAAAGGTTTTGTGTGAAATTTTCCAACCCTAAACCTTGCATAATAAATATATAATTATATTACTTTACAAAAAACACTTGTTCTATATAATAGTTAGATTGAGACTCTATCAAAACCTAGAGAGAGATTAGGAGATCTAAAGTTCTCTTCTCCCTAAAATATCAAGTCTTCAGGATAATAGAAAGAGTTCTTACTCCTTAAGAAGAATTATGCTGTGATCAACCATGAATGATGCAAGTGATTAGGATATACCAATATAGCACCTAGAGATTCTACGATGACATTTATATATTGTGGTGCATGTGAATATCATTTCTATAGGTATCATACAATTGGATCCTACACTGCAATGATTATATGATGAGATAAAGTCAACTAGTTCATTAATTAAGATAAAATTACAAGTTTAGGTGATTATATATATACACATAAATTAATTATAAATTACTTGTTAAGATCCTCAACTTATGGTTCTAGTGTTTTAATCATGAAAAATAATCTAAAATTTTAATTGGACATGATGTTTTAATCATTTGTGACAATCATTACATGTAAATTTAAACAAAAATCCAATTTTTTCATACCATCAAACTTGCTTTAGATGCACTCGAAACCTACGCATGCCTGATCCTATGCATGTCATAAACTATGAGGATGTTAAAATGGATCTTGATGCATCATACATGGAGCACCCAATAAAAATTATAGACCAAAGTGAAAAAGTCATTTGAGTGAAGATGGTACCGCTATTCTGGATTCTCTGGAATAATGGATTGATCTAGGAGGAGACTTGGGAGTGAAAGGCTGATGTTCAGGCTTAGTGACCTGAGTTATTTATGTAGAACATTTTTAGGTACTTCTAAAGAGAAATAAGTTGTTATAGGGGGATAATTATAACATACTTTCTATTTTTCGATGTAATAGATGTTTAATGTTTATAAATCCTCTGTCCACTTTTTGGTTCCTTGAAGTTATGGGTTGTTAGGAGGTCAGTTTGTAGTTACAATGATTAGGGAAACATATACTAGAATGGTGGTTGGAGGATCAAACTTATAGTGGTTGGAAAGTAGTGATTTAATGGTTGGTGGAATCCACTAGCTAGATAGTGTGGTTTAAGAAGGTCTTCAAAATTTTGAAAACCCCACCATCCAGCCGATGAGGCCCACTGGCTAGTCGATGCACCCAGTATGGGGGTGTATTAAATACACCTCATGGGATTTTAGACTCACTCATTTTTTACACCATTTAACTCATAAATATAACCCCAATTCACTTATTCCTAATTTTAAACCTCCTACCTTGAAACTTGTCCTCTCCCATTAATCTCCCCTTGTTCCTTCAAGCTTTGACTGATTTGATGATGCTAAAATGCTAAGTTCTTCTTAAATATACTCTAAATCCTTCTTTATTCTTAAGAGATGAGCATGGATCTTTGATGGATCAATGTTTTCTATGATGATATAGTGATGAATTATTCCATTCATCATATATAAATGGTGGATCTAAAGTTTTGATGAAGTCTCATGATCAGATCAAGATCTACCATCGAATAAGGATGTTCTACAGGTAAGTATTTATAGATCATTTTCCTATACATCTTCTTGATGGAAGATTGATGATAGAACCTTAATATGTTGTCAATTATTTGGTATATTGGTGGAGGTATCTAAATGTCAATGATAACCCCTTTGACCATAGATAGAACTATGATTCACACCTATCAAGGGGCTTGGAAAATGATATTTAATTTCTTATAAGGGATATAGTAGTAGTAATAACCAAATTCGTCTCTAGGGAGAAGTGCTATACTCTAGTTGTCATGGTGAAATTTTATTAAGTAGAATAAATTTTCTAATACTATCAAACAAAAAAGTCTTTTAAGTAGAATCAAAATTCAAAATAAGTGATCATAGTTCATATTTAGCTTCTCTTTTGTAATTATATCATGGTCTTCTCAAAATAAATCTCCAATACTTGTTAATTGATTAAATTAATGGTTCTAAAATGACTTCCTTATTTTAACAATTGTTCAAGTTTGATGATAATGATAATTATCCTCTCGGTTTACTTGTTTTTTATAATCATCCATCCAATGTGTAAAATACACAATTATATTTATTTGAATTTATATGGAAATACCTAATCAAGTATTGACCTTCCCAAGTATCCAAATTATATTATTGTTTCCTACTTAGGTGTTTACTAATCACTACACACTTTCCACATGATACTAAACCAATCAATTAACATTATTTAAAATAAAATAGATGGAGAAATAATTTCTTACCAAAGGAAATAATTAAATTTCAGAATTAACCAAAAACACAATAAAATTCAAATATATTTCTAAAATTAAATACTTAAGACCATTTAGTAAATAAAATAGATCTATAAATTAAATAAATATTCATAGACTCAAGAATTATAATTGGGTCACCTACTATTCAACAAATCCATCACGGCTTATACCCCTCCTTAAACAATATATAATGGATGTTTTAGGGGTAGAAATCATTTTAGAATAAAAATATGGAAATAAAAATGCAGAAAAAAACACAGAGTTATAGTTGGTGGAACTCCTTTTAATCGGTCCAGTAGTCTCCAAGTGTTCCCCCTTCCACAATAGCCTTCCCCCTTTAAATAGAAAAAGAAAATCCTCAAACTTCTCTAGTATATTTATTTTAAAATTTTAATTATCCTTAAAATATATATCTCTCTCTTATATTCATATCTTGGCCATAAAACCTTGTATTAAAATCTCCCTGAAACCCAAGGCATATCTCATAAATAGTCATAGATACCAGGCTTCCAAATTTTACACTGCATTGATGTACTAAATCATGGTAGATATACTATGACCCAACTTCTTCCTCTCCTGTGGTGAGTAAATATATCCTTTTATATATTTCTATCAAAGAGAGAGAATAAGGTATTATCTTCCCCATATTCCCATTTCTTCATTTCATGTTTGACAACTACCTTCAATATTTTCAAAATAAAATCCACATTTATATATTTTATGTATTTAAATTCCATCAAATTTCAGTTTTTATTCTATTTCATTTAGCTGATCCTATTTTTATCTATATATAAATTTCTTCTCACTGGATCACACAAATGATTATCTATCCTCAAGCTCATGTACCCATTTCAAAACCACATGATCACATTGCTGATTCTACCCATGTAGACGTTTTATCTCATGTAGTTGTTTTCTCCCATGACATCAAAAATCCATTTTATGAATGGTATCACATAGACATTTTCTCCAATGGGATCATGTATCCATTTTTGGTGGCATAAAATGTTCCTAACTGAAAATTCTATTTTTATTTTATTTTCGAAATCCTCTTTAAGGATGAGTGGTAACCCAGACCAAGCCATACATGAGATAACTGATTCAAAATTCAAAATTAAAAAACCCAAAATCTAGCATCACAACTGCCTCTTTCACAAAATATCTTCCCAATGCTATCATCACAAATCGTAATCCATCATTATGCATCATCAGGTCAGATCTCGAGACACGGGCTGCCTCAAAATTACCGTTGAAATGACTTCCAGTGGGAAATGGCATTGGTTCCCTCATCCTTATATTAGGCCTTTGTAGTGGTTGGATGTTACTCATTGATATCATGAAGGGTGTCTACATCCTTGAAATAAGATTCTTGGTGATCACCTGAGGTGCCTGAGATGATTCATGGTGAACTCAGGTTATATCAGTAGAGTTTCACTAAAATCAAAGATTCTTAGGTTGTGTCCATAGTGTTTTATAGTGATTCATAGGGTGTTTTGGTGATGTCAAGTGGCAGCGTAGGTAGTGAGGGTGTGTATGAGCATGAGGGAATAAAAGTGAACCAGGACAATGTTGTTTTTATTAGTTGGGAATAGTAACCATAATGATTCATCCCACATTGAACTTTTGTAAAATGGTTTCACTCACATTTATTTCAAACTATACAAAATTAGTTCATATCACTTTCTAAGAGGGTTGGTTCTCACTATACCTCACACACACATATGGGATGCGCTGAAATGTGTGGACCGCATGGGCCTTAGCCCATATGCTACATGGGATCCTACCTGCATGGCCTGATCTCCTCTTTTTCATCCAAGTGGGTTCTCTGGATGATATATCTTGGTCGAATGACCCTTATAGGTTAGATAGATGGATAGTTGGCCTATTGGATGAAGGATATCTTGGGATGGCCAATTTTTTACGTAAAAAAAATCAATACACTTAGTGAATTCTCACCATAAATTCAAAACATATAGATTTCAACATTTTTATCCATTTCCATTTATATTATTTCTTCAAATTTAATTTCCCATATTTTAAATAAATAATTACTTACATGGGTAGATTTATAAAAATCAATTCAAAATAATTAATAATTATTTAAAAATTATCCTAATAAAATGAGTGCATCGAATACCCCCACAATTGAACCATGCTTGTACTCAAGCATGAATCTCATCATTGAATTAAAGAGAAAAATAATGATACTAATATTTAAATATAAAATAAATCAAACAAAATTATTATCGATTTTGAATCAAAATTTCAAGTTCCACACAAAATATCAACTCAATCTCAAATTTTTCAAAAGATCAATCAATCCAACTATTTTACTTTCTCCTTTTTGAAAATATTGGAACTTATCTTTTCATAAATTCAAGATTCTAAATTCATTATTATTAAAAATTGAAATTCATGATCTACCAATATATCACCCCAATACTTTACCATATTTTTCTTTTAGAATACATTTAATTTTGTTGATAGTCTTTCAATACACACAACACCCAATTTAAACAAAACTCTATTTAGTTACATTTTTCACAATCAATAAAATACTAACACTTTTAGATATTTTATATAGTAAATTTTTATATTATATATCCAATAAAATATTTTGACACTCATATACTATATTTGATAGGCATAAGATAAGAAAAAACCCAATAAAACACATAAAATTGTATATTTTTGTAAAGGTAGTTTTGCAACCTTTTGATGGATAACCATTTTTAAATAATTTTTTTGACACATTTATAAAATTAATATGTAAAAATAAACATAATATTTAGAATAAAAACATAAAAATTATCTTAGGGTGAATTTTTGGTATTTTTTTGTGAAGTTTCAGTTTTAATGAAAGTGAAAAATACTAAAATTTAATTTAAAATTGATAAACTGATCGGTCCTTTAGGATTTTATTCCTTGTAATAATTATAATATAATAAAATAATTTAACATCTTTGAGATTCTAGGGTTATGGTGTTACCGTTGGTATCAGAGGGAGGTTTAGTAGTAACCTTCGAAACTATATTTAGAAAACTTAGATTAGGGAGAACAAACCTAAGATAGAAATTTAGGGTAAGTATACAATAACATCCTAGAATTTTGATAAGGTTGAGATTATGTGGGTATTAATAGAAATATATACCTTTTTAGATACTATAATAGGACTTGGTTCTGGAACATATGTACCTAGGAGTAACAACTCTGAAAAGGTATCCTGGGCTTGACTCTGGAAAACCCGGTACATGACAACATGCCTTACTACACACCTATTTTGACACTCTTAGGGGATACTCTTAAGATAATTCACATTATATTTACCTACCATTATGAAGGATTTAAAAGTAAACATGTTCTCAAAGTAACCAAAGTTTTGATTTATGATAAATAAAATTTTAATTTATAATGAGTGTTATACCATATTTGAAATTCATGATTTTATAAGCTAATCTAGTATATGCCATTTTTTTAGAAATGGTACATGGAAGGATGAATGGTATTAATACTCATAGAAAGTGTAGAGATTTACCTTTTGAGTAAACCAGTATATCTTGTATTGAAATAGATAAAATTATGTCAATACTGGGACAACATAATTAGGTTATGAAAAATAACCTTGCCCGAATGGAGTTACATATTCCATAGAGAGAGTCCCTTGTGTTGAATCACTTTATGTGATAGAAGCCACCATTTTTTAGTGGGACTATCAATCCAATAGTAGTTTAGAAATGTATTAGGTCTCTAGAGAAGATATTTACATCCTTAGAATGTAGTGAAAATGAAAAGGTTACACTTTCGGTCTATTTTCTCTAAGGTGATATTGCTTAGTGGTGGCCCCTTATCCAGAATACAAGGGAGGAAGAATAAATTGAACTCATGGAATGGGGGAATTTTAAGGAGGCATTATTTGATAAATACTTCCCTCATGATCAACAAATTGAGATAAAGAGGAATTTCCTTATCTTAAATAAAAATGAAGAAGAGAGTGTTGCGGATTATGAAGCTACCTTTACAAGGTTATCCAGGTATGTTATTAATTATATATGAAAAATTGAGTGCAAGATTGAACACTTATTTTAAGGCCTTAATCCAAATATCTGAAGGGAACTGGTTTCTCAAAATTTTCTTCACACGAAGATATAGTTTTAGGTTCCCTAAATATGGAGAATAAATTTTCTAGAATCAATATATTCAAGGGAAACCAAACAAGACGTGGTCATCTGAGAACCATGAAAAAGGTAATACATAAAATAATAAGAATAAGTTTGAGAGATTTAACTCATGTGAAAACTGTGGAAAAAATCACCCTAGGAAATGTTTGAAGGGACTTGGTGTTTTATATAAATATAGAGTTAGGGGTCACCAGGATCATGAATATAAGGGGAAGAAGCTGATAAATGGTGTCCAGTTCTAAAATTGTAAAGATATGAGGCACTACACAATATAATTCCCTAAACTTCAAATAAATATTCCACAAAAGAGGCTGAGGGGAGATAGCCAAGCTTATGTGATCACTATAGTATAGGTAGAAGTTCCAAATGACATGGTGAAAGGTACATTAATCCTCTCTTAAAATTTAACCAATTCAATATTTTATTCTGGATCATCGCACTCTTTCATATCTAATCAGTTTTCCAAGAAAATTAGATATTTACCTTTTGATTTAATAAGATATTTTTTCAGTCAAAACTTTTAAGGGAATCATCTTTGTAACAAATATGTGTTGATTAGTCCCCATTATGACACATAAATGTGATTTATGGGATGACCTTGTTATCATACCTATTTTTGACATTGATATTATCCTTGATATGGACTGGATCTCAATTAATGATGCCAAAATTTATTACAAGAGTAAGGAAATTAAAATTTATGAGAAAGATGTAGAATACCTTATCTTCATAGAAAAATATTCCTCACCAGATTCTTATTTAGATGCACGCTCAATAGTTATATTGAATTAAATTCTTGGAGAATAAGGAAAAACAATGTTTACTGATAAAGTAGGTAATCTTCAAATTTAATATTTCCCTATTGTGTGGGAATACATTGATGTATTTCCTGATGAATTACATGTACATCCCCTAGAGCGTGAAGTCAAATTTTCCATTGATTTAATTCCTAATGAAAGGAAAATATTAAATACTCCATATAGAATAGCCATGGTGTAATTAGTGGAGTTGAAGAAACAACTAGAGTATTTTAGTACTAAGGTATTTATTCACCCTAGTGTCTCACCATGGGGAGCCCCTATCTTCTTTGTTAAGAATAAAGATGGATCCATGAGGTTGTGTGTTGATTATAGAGAAATATATGTTATTAAAATAAAGAACAAGTATCCTCTACCTTGCATTTATGACTTCTTTGATCAACTTCATGGATCCCATTATTTTTCAAAGATTGAACTTTGTTCTGGGTATCACCAATTGTGAGTGAGGAAGGAGGACATTCCAAAAATAGATTTTCGTATGAGATATGGAAATTATGAGTTTAGTAATTCCATTTGGATTGACTAATTCACCATTTATTTTTATGGACCTAATGAATAGAGTATTCAAGGATTATCTTGATGATTTTTTTGTGGTATGCATTGATGATATTTCGGTGTATTCTAAAATCTATGATGAGCATGATAATCACGTGTAGACCATTCTAAATACTCTTATAAAGGAAGAGTTATATGGGAAATTTAGAAAGTAAAATTTATAGATTCAATAAGTTCCTTTCTTGGACATATTTTCTCTAAATATGGGATATAATTTGATCCTACAAAGAAAAAGGAAGTTAGAGAATGGTCTATGCCAACAAACATAACCAGGGTAAGTATTTTCATTGGTTTGGAAGGTTACTATCAGCAATTCATTTAAAAAATTTCCTGGTTGGCTAACCCCTTAACCAAAATTACACATAAAGGGGTTAAGTATGTCTGAAAAAATGAATGTGAAGAATTATTTGAAGAACTAATGAGAAGATTATTCAATGATCCAATTTTGACTCTACCATTTGGTAGTTATGGGTTCGTCATATATAATAATGCATCAAGTAAGGGACATGGTTCTGTCTTAATAAAAATTGATAAAGTTATTACATATTCATTAGGACAATTGAAGACTCATGAACACAACTATTCAACCCATGATCTTGAGTTAGAATATTTAATATTTTCTTTGAAAATATAGAGACATTATATCTATGGGGAAATATGTGAGATATATACAGATCATAAAATACAAAAATACCTATTCTCATAGAAATATCTCAATATGAGACAAAGGAGATGAATTGAGATACTCAAGGATTATTAATTATCAATACACTACCACCTAGGAAAATCAAATAAGGTATTATATGCACTAAGTAAAAAGGATCATGGAGTTCTAACCCAGATGAGGATTGAGAAGGATCATATGTTCATGGATATAGTAAAGATGGATATAAGAATTTATGAGGAAGGGGATACATAAATCGTTTTTAAAATTATTGCAAAACTATATTTATTAGAGATGACAAAGAATTTTCAATCTGATGATGAGTACTTTTAGAAGAAAATTAAAGTTGTGAATGATGGAAAATTAACAGCCTATGTTTGTGAAGATGGTGTTCTAAAGTTTGGAAAGAGGCTATGTATCCCATCAATACCTCAACTAAAATGGGAATTACTGGATGACTCCTATAGCTCAAATTTCTCTATACACCTTGGTAGAAAAAATATGTATAGGGACTTGAAGGAACATTTTTGGTAGGATAACATGAAGTGGGAAATTGGTGATTATGTTTCAAGATGTTTAGTTTTACAATAAGTGAAAGTTGTGAGGTAGTATCCTAAAGTAGTCCTGAAATCTCTTCCTATTCCTGTTTGGAAAGGGGATGAAATTACTATGTACTTTGACAAAGGATTACGAAAGACTCCTATATAGAATGATGTAATTTGGGTTGTTGTTGATCGCCTAACCAAATATGCTTATTTCCTTTCCATAAGAGAAGACCTACCTCTCGAGTTCCTCACAAGGCTCTACATTAATGAAGTTGTATGACTTGATGGTGCACCTATATTAGTTGTTTTTTTATCTAGATCCCCATTTTACCTAAAAATTCTAGAAGTGTCTTAAAAATTCTCTTGATATTGACCTTAATTTGAGCACTACTTACCATCCTATAACTGATGGACGGTCTGAAAGAACAATTCAAACAATGTAAGATATTTTGAGTTCATGCTCACTAAACATTCAAGGTATGTGGGATCAGTACCTAACTTTGTTAGAGTTTTCCTATAATAATATTTTCCATTCAAGTATTCAAACAACATCATATAAAGCATTATATGTAAGGAGATGTCGTACTCCAACTTGTTGGGATGAAGATGGTGAAAGGAAACTCATAGACCCAAAACTTGTTGAATAGACAATGACACAGGTAAAGGCTATTAAATATCATATTAAATCATCTCAAAGTAGGAAAAATAGTTATGCAGATAATCAAAGGAAATATTTAGAGTTCCAAATGGGAGATTTTGTTTTCTTGAAGGTATCTACATGGAAGAGTGTTACTAGATTCAATAAGAAAGGGAAACTGAGTCCCAGGTACATCAAACCCTTTAAAATTCTTTAAATAATTGTAATATTTTCTTATTATTTGGAAATGCCTCCAAACATCTCAAAGGTACATGATGTGTTCTATATATCTATACCGAGGAAATACATGCCTAAAATAACACATGTTCTCAACTATGATAAGATAGAGTTGGAACATGACCTTTAATACTATGAAGAACCAATCCATATTCTTGATACTAGAGATCAAGTATTGAGGAATCAGATGACTCTTCTAGTAAGGGTACTCTTGAGAAATTACAAAAAGGAAGAAGAAACAGGGAACTAGAGGATTCTTTTCTGGATAACTACCCAATTTTTTTGGGTGGTAATACCCTTGAAATTTCATGGATGGAATTTTTGTAGGATGGAATAATTTATCACCCCAATACTTTACCATATATTCCTTTTAGAATAAATTTAATTTTTTTGATAGTCTTGCAATACACACAACACCCAATTTAAACAAAACACTATTTAGTTAAATTTTGCACAATAAATCAAATACTAACACTTTTAGAGAGTTTATAAAGTAAATTTATATATTATATATCCACTCAAATATTTTTACACTCATCTAATATATTTTATAGGCATATGATAAGAACTAACCCAATAAAACACATAAAATACTATATTTTTATAAAGGTAATTTTTTCACCTTTTGATGGAGAACCCTTTTTAAATAAATTTTTTGACCCTGTTATAAATTTAATATGTAAAAGTAAACTTAATAATTAAAAGTGAAACATAAAAATTATCTTAGGGTGACGTTTTGGTATTTTTCTATGAAGTTTCATTTTTTAATGAAAAGTGAAAAATACTAAAATTTAATTCTAAACTACTAAACTAATTGGTCCTTCTGGATTTTATTCCTTGTAATCATGCCAATGTAATAAAATAATGCACCACCTCCAGAATTTTGGGGTTGGGGTGTTTCAACCACTCTTTCGAATTCTTTTCCCTCATCACTCATGATAAAAGTTCAAGTATAGTTATACTCATATCATGAGAAAATTATCTCATTCCATAGCCTTGCAAAGGAACTACTTTATCCAATTTTTAAATTCAAAATTTTCATGAAATAAGAGGAATTTTATATTAGGGATCCATTGAATCTGAGGCATAATATTGGTAGCTGTTGATGTGAAAAACATTAAGGCTCAAAAGAGGAGGTTTATCTCTTAAATCATAGTGCATGATATCAAAAGTAAAATCTCAATGAAACCCCCCTGAAAATTTACTAATCCCACTTCCCAATATCAAAACAAGGCCATGACCAATGAAACCAAAATGAATGAATTGATCCTTCTTGAATTTTATATATATTTTTTAACTTTTTTTCAAAGTAATTATATATATATATATATATATATATTTTAAAATTCATGATTAGAAAAAACCACATGTCCACCACCTAACCACATATGGAAAAAATTATAGGCATATTAATGGTGATTTTTTATTTTTCCAATCCATAACCCACTTATTTTTTTCATTTGTTCTAAGAATAGAAAAAAATAAAGTTCAATAGATGAATCAAAAACATTTACCAATACCCAAAATAACACCCCCAAACTTTTTATTCACAATGCAGTGTATCCTTCTACCATAAATTCCCATTCCCCCCCACAAAAACATTAAAATATCATGAAAATACTAATAGGAGGGTAGTAATGGATATAAATGTCTTGAAATATGGATAATTTTTATCAAGTTCATTCATGGTATATTTGGTCTAAATATGGGTTAATGTATAAGGTGATCTCATGGATAAGGGATTATCAATATAAATTCATCAATCATATTAAATGTGTTCTGGTACATTCATAAATTTTATGAGTTCCAAGAAGATAACTAGGTTAAAGATGCAATGTTGTAACCCAAGATAGGACCAACTCAAGGAGTTATTCCCCTAGATTAAATGGTTGGTTTATTATTTTCTTGATAAACCAACTAGTATTTAAAAGATCATGATCATATCAGATGTTTCTTTTTCTTATGCATGGTTATTTATTAATTTATGTGATGCAATGTTTATTTTATATTTAAATATGATCACATAAATTAAATGAAATAAAAATCATGTAAGATAAAATAAAATATATGTATTATGTGTAAATTATTTTATTAGACATGGATAATTAATTTTGTAAAATCCATATAATATTAAAAATAATGTAAAGGATAAAATAAATTATATCTATGTATAAATAAAAATACAAACCTCAAGGAAATATTAATTCAGCTAAATCAATCCATATTCTATGTTAATATGAACCCATAGTTAAAGTTCTAGTCTGACCAAAGTTGGGGACACTTTTCAATTATTGTAGAGTATTAAAAAATATGATTGGATGACTTAACAAAATTAGTATTAAGTTTAATGGAAAAATTTTGTTTAATATAATTTGGAGGAAAGTGTTAAGGAATTTTGAGTACAGGATTTTAGGATTGGGTATTCTACTCAACAGAACAGGGAATCATGAGTTAATGTAATTGAAAATATCATATACCTAAATATTTTTAATAATTTTTCAAACCAAGTCTAGATTATTTGAAGGGGAATATATATCCTTTACACTATATATCCATGAAAAAGGATATTCTAAATCTAATGGTAATGGAAATTTAGATTTGATAAAATAGTAGGAGACTAATAAAATTAAATTCTTATAAAACACTTAGAAATCATGATAAATTACCAAAAAATACTTTTATATATTGTATAAAAATAAAAACAAAAACCATGAGAACTGATTCTCGCTTAAATTTACCCAAAAGAAGAAGGTAGGATGGTCCTTGTAGTCTAGCTTGGGTTGTCGAATCCTCAGAGACCTAAGAAGTAACCTATAAACACGTACATTATATGGATTGTTTTTGGATATGAAGTGGCCAACTTGGGTTGATTTTATATGGGTTTAAGTGAACTCTAAGAGACTTAACTGAATTCAATTTAAAAGAGTGAGTTGATCCTAGGTTATCACTTGGGGTGGATTGGACGTACTTCCTTTTCAATAATTTCAATTTTTTATATTTGAGATGGATTAATTTAAGAAGATAAAACAACATCATCACTTACTGGTTTAATGCCTACACTCTTTAATACTAATCACCTATACACTTTAAGGATCAATGTTTTGATCACTTCAAGGTAAAGGTTCGTATTAGCACATGAAGTGTGTGGCCTTAAATTCATCAAGGACGATGGAGTTTAAAATTCATCAAATAAAAATATAAATTAAAGAAGTGATTATACATTAATGGGGTGATAAATAAAATACAATCCATCCCCTTTCTATGCCCTTGGATCAACCCATAAGTGGGTTAGCCCTCCATTGATCCCATGGTTTCAATGGAAGCGGAAAGTAGACTCATGAGGGAAGAAATGAAGAAGTAAAAAAACACAATAAAATAACAATCACTCCACCATTGTGTGATAATATCACAAGGTTTGATATGAAAAAGTTCACACCTTGAACCAAAGATATCAAAGTGATAAGGATAAGAACAGAATAATAAGATAAGAATAACTTTTATTAAGAAACGAGGATGAATTAAAACAACTTACATGTGGAAGACAAATTTGAGACAACAAAACCACAACATGACATTACAATGAAAGAAAGATAAAATATTATCAACTCCTCCACCACCACTGCCTTAAATAGGAATTTTTGAAGCTTTGGGTCTATCCTCCAATAGTCCAAGTCTTCTCAATTAATTGTGGTAGACCATAGGTGGGTGAAAAATTGAGGGAGAGTTGATTTTCCACCCTTGACCCGAAAAGGCATCCAGCTTGCATCCACCAAATATAGGAGCATGAAAAGACTTCTAGAGTTCCGAATTTGGGTTTGACATAGAATACTTAAATAAATCTCCGGATGTCCCCTAACAGACTGTAAAATATCAGTCCAAAAGGAGTTAGGGTTTTCAAGATATGTTTTAATTGGTCGGATGTTTTTCTGTGTCGCAGAATCTGGACCAGAATTTTATCTCTAACTTGGGCCACTTAAATAACCAAGATGGAGGCCGAATTAGAGTTTTATACATAAGAGTTATTTGTTAATATAAATTTCTTCTAGAATCCCAAGAAATTTGGGATTCATTGGGCCTGTATGGTGGGCCCCACAGTCGAATCAGTGCGCTGGTGTCCAATCTGACTTCTCCAGAATTGTTTCCTTTCATCTCAAAATATCTTCATCATACATTATGAATACTCCATTGATCCCTGAATGAAACATGTTTTATATTGAATTTTAGATCAATTTCCCAAAATATCAAATTAAAATATGGATAATTACATTCCTTAAAATCAGATTAATCATTGGGTACTTTAAATGATGTTAAAACAATGTACCACACAATAGTGCATTTTAAGAAGGTATTACAATCATAATGTGAAATGATGTTCAAAGTGTAAAATGAACTAAAATGGTGTTTATGAATAATAAAAAACATTAATATTATATATATTAACAATGAATATTAGCCTCATTTAGTGGCTAATCACACCCCCAACTTGAGTTTTGCTAGTCCCGAGCAAAATATATCTCAACAATATGAAATTCGAATTCCCTTTTCCAAAAACATTTTAATACACAATGATCACCAAAACCCTTATACCAAACAATCATGAAATCCATCAAAATATTTTAATACAAGATTGTTTCATAATTAGATCCCAATCCCAAGCTCATTCCTTTGTTCAAATTTATTACCATATTTCATCCAATATCAATTAAGTATGAGGATGTGTTGTGCATCACAATAAACATGGGGGTTCATCTTTATTCAAGGGGGAAATTACAGAAGTGCTAGGTGGAATCACATTTAAATATTAAGATGAGTATTCAATTTTTTTTTGTATCATATTTTTTTGTTTTGCAATTTTTCCATGGTAATTGAAATTGCACTCAAAAGAGTCAACCCCTGTAGTGAGACTTTGCCGATTACTCCCAGGCTCAAAGACCTTAGGGCACCAAGTGAAGCCCACATAATCGGGCATCATCTCGAGTTAAATCAGTCAAAATCAATTCAAATTACCAAAAATAGAGATAAAATTACTAACTCTGGTCCAGAAAACTATGGAGTCATGATCCCCAAGTGCCAAAAGCCACACATTAGGCCATTTCATTGCTCTACGCGCAAATTTATTATTATTATTTTTATATTGAATACTCATATTAAAACTAAAATGATCACCAAACCTTTGCTATTTATTTGGGGGACCCCATGAACTCAAACTAATACCCCACTATCCAAAGGACGTGCATTGTGATCTTTTTTTATTTGGATGAAAATATAAACGATCAAATATCACATTGGACAGCCACACTTTACAAAATCTATGCTCATGAAATTATAAAAGGATTAAAATCAGAATCAGGGCATGCTAAATTATTTGATATTCAGTTTCAAAGTGTGCAATGTGTATTACCATGTTCAAAGTTAAAGGAATTTTTCCTTCCATTTACACAATTTTTTTTTCAACTCATTTTTTTGACACAAAAGCATTTTTCATTTTATCTTCCCCCCCAACTTAAAATAAAATTATCCCCAGTGTTTAAAAAAAGAAAATTTAGAAGGGGGGTAGAGTTAGAGAATGAAAGTTCAAAAAGGAAATTGAAAATGAGGATCATGTAATGAAGTCACCTGGTGGTTGAAGTTGAAATTCTTGCTGCTCCCTTTTAATCCTTTGATATCCATGTCACTTGTAGAGTTCCCTAGTAGAAAAAGGAAAAAAACAAAAAAAAAACAATATATATATACATATATATTTATATAATAAATAAAGTAAAATATAAGTATATATATAAAAATTATAGAATAAGGAAGCACACAAAACCGTAGGTCAGTGGTAAGCGCGCGCCCCTGTCTCCCTTCGGTCCCGGGTTCGAATCCCCGCGGCTTCGCCGGTTGTGACGGGGTTTGACCCACGACCCACGACGTGTCCATTATTATTATTATTATTATTATTATTATATTATTATTTATTTTTTTTGAATTTTTATTTTAACCTAAAAAAACATTAAAATAAAACAAACTGATGATACATTGTATTCTTTTTAAATTTCTGAGTAAGGCATTACTCAAGGATCACACCACGTGACACAGATGAATATGGTTCTCCCCTTTCATAACCATCCATACTCATAATAGAAGAACAGGTCAACAATCTATTTTTTTAAATATAAAAATGATTAATTAAAATATAAATTTTATTAAAACAACAAAATGATAGGAAACTTGAAAACCATGGGTTGCCTCCCATGCAGCGCTTTGTTTAATTTCGTTAGCTCGACTTGAACCCCACAACTTACCCAATACCAACTTTCAATATTTTAAGGACCACATGTTTCACCACTTCAACTAGGTTGAGATTCATTCTATTTTTAGAATTTGTTTCATACACAAACCTATGTTCTAAAATGAGTGGTAAAATCAAAGGAATATCAGAAATGGTTGATCCAGTTTCCTCTGTAGTCTTTCCTAAGACATCAATGATCATTAAAACTTTTTTGGTTTCAAGAGACGAATGAATTCAAACTAAAATTTCATGGTTATATCCTATGATGGTATACTTGACCATGGAAGGAAGGACAATAATTTTGAGCTTAGGTTGGATAGTACATTCAAACACAGGTTGAGATTTTGAATCCAAATCAGTTTCATTTTCCAAATTTCTCAACAAAATTGGTTCCTTTTGAATAGAAGATTTAACCAAAAAATTGGAAAGATCAGTGTTAAGAATGTTTATGGACTCAAAGTTTGTGATTTCTCCCAATGGTTCAGTAATTTTTTGTTTTGAAGAATCAACAGAGTGATATTCAGGACACTCAATCCATGATGTCAAATTCTCCTCTTGTGAATACAAAAAATCAGTTTCCTCTTGATTTAAAAACCTATCAAAAATTCATTGATCCTCCTCATCTTCCATAAATACAAAGGTTTTCTCTTTAGTAAATTCATGAGAGGTTTGTGGGAAACTAAACACTTCACATAAGGTTATGGAAGGGACAATTTGTGTAGGGATGGGTTCCTCACAAATTTTAATGCTTTGTATTTCTAACCTCAATGATGAAACCTCAAAATTAATTATCTCCATTTGTTGACATAGTTTTTAAATTAATGGATGTGAATCAATAGGGATAAGGGGTTGTTCCAAATGGTCTATTCTAGGTGGATAATTAAGTTGTTGGAATTGCACAGGAGGGTGTTCAGAATGGCTTTGTGGGGATTGAAACTCATTATATGTTGGGTTGTTTTGTGAATCATAGTAGTTAAAACATTGTGGCTCAATAGGTTGTTGATTTTTCCACAAATATAAACTAGGTTGGTCATTGTACATCATAACTGGTGTGGGGTAGTCAAATTAGGAAGAGGTTCCCCATGTTTGGATTTGTTCAAAATTGCCTTCCATAAGAGTGAGGGGGGTGAGAAAAGAGAAGTGGGATGAAAAAAAGATGATAGTGTCTAAGATAACTTACATAGGTCCCTGGAAAAGGCGCCAAAATTTGATTCTCACTCAAATTTACCCAAAAGAAGAAGGTAGGACAGTCCTTGTAGTCTAGCTTGGGTTGTCGAATCCTCAGAGACCTAAGAAGTAACCTATAAACACGTACATTATATGGATTGTTTTTGGCTATGAAGTGGCCAAATTGGGTTGATTTTATATGGGTTTAAGTTAAATCTAAGAGACTTAAGTGAATTCAATTTAAAAGAGTGAGTTGATCCTAGGTTATCACTTGGGGTGGATTGGATGTATTTCCTTTTCAATGATTTCAATTTCTTATATTTGAGATGGATTCATTTAAGAAGATAAAACAACATCATAACTTACTGGTTTAATGCCTAAAACCTTTAATACTAATCACCTATACACTTTAAGAATCAAAGTTTTGAGCACTTCAAGGTAAAGGTTCGTATTAGCACATGAAGTGTGTGGCCTTAAATTCAACAAGGATAATGGAGTTTAAAAATCATCAAATAAAAATCTCAATTAAAGAAGTGATTATACATTAATGGGGTGATAAATAACATTCAATACAGCCCCTTGATACTACATTGTATCAAACCATAAGTGGTTTAGACCTCCATTGATCCCATGGTTTCAATGGAAGCGGAAAGTAGACTCATGAGGGAAGAAATGAAGAAGTAAAAAAAAATAATAAAATAACAATCACTCCACCGTTGTGTGATAATATCACAAGGTTTGGTATGAAAAAGTTCACACCTTGAACCAACAGTATCAAAGTTATAAGTATAAGAATATAATAATAAGAGAAGAAGAACTTTTATTAAGAAATAAGGATTAATTAAAACAACTTACATGAGGAAGACAAATTTGAGATAACAAAACCGCAACATAACATTACAATGAAAGAAAGCTCAAAGATTATCAACTCCTCCACAACCACTGACTTAAATAGTCATTTTTAAGCCTTGGGTAGATCATCCAATAGTAAAAGTCTTCTCAATTAATTGTGGTAGGCCATAGGTGGGTGGAAAGTTGAGGGAGAGTTGATTTTCCACCCTTGACCCGAAAAGGCATCCAACTTGCATCTACCAAACATAGGCGCATGAAACACCTTCTAGATTGACGAATTTGGGTGGGACATAGAAGACTTAAATTAATATCCGGATGTCCCCTAATAGAATGTAAAATATAAGACCAAAATTAGTTATTGTTTTAGAGATATTGTTTAATTGGTGGGATATTTCTCTAGGCCACAAAATCTAGCCCAGAATTTTATCTCTAAATTGGTCCGCTTAAATAACAATCATGGAGGCCGAATTAGCATTGGCTCCAGAAGAGTTATTTGTTACTATACATTTCTTATAGAATACCACGAAATTTGGGATTTATTGGGCCTGTATGGTGGTCCCCACAATCGAATCATTGGGATGGTGTCCAATCTGACTTCTCCAGAATTGTTTCCTTTCATCTCAAAATATCTCCATCATCCTTTATGAATCCTCCATTGATCCCTGAATGAAACATGTTTCATATTGAATTTTAGATCAATATCTCAAAATATAAAATTAAAATATGGATAATTACATTCCTTAAAATCAGATGAATCATTGGGTACTTTAAATGATGTTAAAAAAATGTACAACATAATAGTGCATTTTAAGAAGGTATTACAATCATAATGTGAAATGATGTTCAAAGTGTAAAATGCACTAAAATGGTGTTTATTAATAATAAATAACATCAATATTATATATATTAATAATTAATATTAGCCTCATTTAGTGGCTAATTAGGAACACTAAGATCATTGCTAGAAAAATATCATCTACTCTCCAACACAAATTTTCAAATGCGGTATAATAGATTATGCACAACACTACTATAAGAAATTTTTTATCATTTACAATAATCCCTATTCACGATTAGCCACCACAGCGAGAGAGATAAGGTTAAAATTATTCCAACAAGAGATACATAGAGGATTATGAAAATTTTTATATCATTATGTTATCTTCTATATCTATAAGGATGAAGATGTAATAAAAATACATGGATGTAAAAACCATGATATCTCAACTCCTAGGATATGGAAATGTGAAATATATTCTAAATATAAATGAGATTGAAACTACATTATTCTAGTTAAAATTGGAAAATAGGTTCCTAAATAGTGATTTTTTCTTCTTGATACTGTAGTTCATTTACCATTTAGTCAATTTGGGCTTCCATTTGGATAAAAAATTATCTATTAGTCTCATTTTGTCATATATTACACCTAGATTCTTCGTATTCATCATGAATTATAGGATTAATATTGTGGAGAAGCCACTCAAGAATATTTTTACCATGATTCTCTAGGAAGATAAGGATTGGCTGGACCATGGTTCCTCACCCCATAGGATGAAAAATGTGAAATAAATGGTTCAAAATCCCATAAGTAGTTAAAAAGTATATGGATACACTACAACATCATTCAATGATACAAAAAGTTCAGAGGCATAGAAGTGAACATGAGGTTATCTGATTCATATGTTTGAAAAAAGTTCACTGGAAGAGAAACTGTAATGAATTTAAGAATAAGTAAGTAGAAGCTTCTAAATTAGGTATATTCATAATTGCATGTAATATTTATATTTTACTTCTTGGTTATAAATATAGTATTTTTATTCGAATACAAGAATAAAGGATACTAAAATATATTACATGATATAAAGTGAATTCTATAAGAAGTTGAAAAAGGTGATTCCTAAGACAGTAAAAACATTCACATGATTTCATATTTCCTATAATATTGATTCTAGTAAAATACTTTTTTTGTATTGAGTTTTACCAAAAAAATACCCCAGTTTCCATTCAAACACACCAATACATTATTTCATGTTTAAAATTAATTTTGTTTTAGCATTTCATACTTATATAATATTTTAGCAGTAGTCGAATCATAGATATAAGATATTGGAAATGAATAATGAATATAAAATATAAGACTTATACCTAGTTGTGGAAAGACAATTATCTGTTAATTAAAATCAAAAGTAGTTTCCAAGGAGATAACCATAAGGGTGTTTAGACTCTTTAAAAATTGAATGCTTATGTATTTTACTAGAGTGAGCATATCACTAGCTTGGTCAAAAATTCATTTATAAAATATCTAGATATATGATAGTGTTTAACCTCAGGGTATTCTCAATGAGGTAGTGTTATCATCTCATTGTTCCTTAAAAACTCATTTTTTTAAGTTTATTTTGAAAATTGTAAATAAAACATGAAAAATGATAAAGAAAAAACTGGAAAGAAAGTATGAAAATCCATGAAAGAAGAAGGAAGAAAGAAGGGGAAATTTAGTGATAAACTAAACTTGTCCTATGTTGATTCAATTTTATGCTACTTATCATAGATATGATAAATATTTTAAATCATAAACACTCAAACTAACTTAGGGAAGGATTTATGTATCAACTCCAACACCTCTCTTACCCAAAAAAATAAACACTCGTGTAGGGAATGTCTCACTGTGCATGTTTTATTCTCCTAGAATGTAACAAGAATCACTAAAAAATTCATTTTGGCATGGATATTTCATCAAATAAAATGATCTTACTAAGGTTATCCAATTACACAACCATTTTTAAGACACTTTTCCAAGAAAAACCAATGAAGAATAGGAAAAAGTTTAAGGGAAAAATAGTGGAAAATAGATCTTGTGAGTGAATGAGTCGTTATTATCTCTTCACCATCATTGGAGTCTAAGATTAATGAAGAGTGTAATGACCATATTGGTAATTGAATATCCAATAATATTTAATATTCACTTCCTAGAACCAGTTAGTGGATTATTCTTCCATATCTATAGGATTAAGAACACATGGAAGAACAAAACAAAACAATTTATCCATTATCATAATAATAGATAGAATTTAGGGTTAGTGAGATAGTATCACTATTAAAAATGAGGAATATACTTTTTATAGATAAAGAAGAAAAAAATTAAAAAATTATAATAATAGTAATCATTATCTAGGTAGCATGAAACTACTTTACCCTTTTACATTATCTAATATAACTCCGATGATTCTAGAAAAAAAACTACCTAGATATTCTCATTGAGTAAGAATAAATCTCCCAGTTTATTTCCACATAGTTAGAAACTTAACATGTCATTGTTATGGAACCCACATTTCATCCCATATTGGTCATCATCTTCATTAGGTGATTAGTAAATATTTCCATAAAATTTTCTCCCCACATGATCCTAGTTTTGACTCAAAGTATTGAGAAGTTAGATGGATTTACCATAATCATTTAGTCTTGAGAGCCTCAATTGATTACTCTTGGTGGATTATTATGGAATCATAAAAGAGTTATCAAGTTCATATTTAAGATCAAAATTGATTCCACTTTCATTGATTTCAAATTGATAAATTAATATTCAATTTCAAAGTTTTAAATTTATAGCAACAAAACTATAAATTTCACAATGAATGTTAACCCTAAAATTATATTTGTACTATATAAAGTTTCCAAATAAACAGGAATTAACTATATGAAGTTAGCCCATGTCTGATTTTGGAAAAGGGTGGGAAACCAATAAAACTACTAATCAACCCTATGAAGTTGCATTTGTAAATTATGAAGTTTTTTTACAACCTTAAGAGATATTAAATCAACCTTACCAAATCCTTCTATAGTATATTTAAAAAACTATTGAACCTTATGAAGTGGAAAATAGAACCCTATCAAGTCACAAAGAAACCCTAAGATTCTTATTAGGAACCTTAAGAAATTTCTTATGCACTATATCTTTGTCACATTTTCAATAAGAAATATACCTTAGAGAGTTGAAAATAATCCTTATAAAATCTGAAGGACTTAGCTAAATATCATTCAATTATCATAGAATAAACCTTATGAAAATGACCCATGTATAGAAAAATAAAAATAGTTTATAATATTTATACATTAAGAAAAAAAATTAAAATTCAATAAATTCCAAACATCAAAAAAATAATTAAATTTTATTTCAAAAAGGAATATTAAATATATAAACATATAACTTTGAAAATATTAATTCCATAATTTTAATTCCATTAAAAAATTTCTCAAAATAATATTTCAATTAAAAGTTTAAAAAAATTATAAAAAATATTTAATCCTAAAAATATAATAAAATAATTATAAGATTCGGTTTATCAATTTAGTACCAAAAAAATTAATTAAAAAATTTAAATAATAATAGTTCCAACTCAAAAATGATAAAAGCAAAAAATATTTTTATTTAAGTCAAATTTATCCATAAAAACTTAGATTTTTCTAAAATAGATATAACTAACATGTTTTAAAATAAATAAACATCAAATTCTTCCACACTTAACCCATTGCTTGTCCTCAAGTAATCAGTTCATCATATTAAATGAAAGATAATTAATCTTAAAAATGAAAGAATCTTAATACCAACCATGATTTTATTTGTAAAATGTTTTCCCCATGAATATTATCAAGTATGTATGAATGATTATTCTCTCAAAAAGAAAAGTTTTAGAAAAAATATGGGTTCCAATTTTATAATGATTATTTAATTTCAATACTTTTAAATTAGTTCATCCAACTTAAATATTCATTAAATTATTCTTATAAACATATAATTTTCTCCTTGGTGAACAAACATATATTATTTAGCACACATTGTAATTAGACACAACTGAGTGGATGAGTGAGTTTAATAATTTAAAAAACAATATAAATAACTCATTAAAAGTTTTTAATATATAAATAAAAATTTCATGAGGATTAGGATTTCATTTCAGTCCATTTTATTGAAATTATTATTAGTTAAATTCCAATCAATAAATTCAAATTCAATAAAAATTATAAAATATACTCAAAAAGTTTCACAAAAAACAATATTTTCTGTGGGATAAATGAATTTTTTTACCCAATTGAGTTCATTATAACAACCCAAGAAATATAAATAGTAATTCTAATTAATATTTTTATTATAATTAACTAGTAAAAGTTTTAAAATAAAACTTTTATAAGGTACTTTATTTAATAAAAATAGTATTTAATATTAATTTAATATTTTAAACTATAAAATGAGGTTTTATTTCCTAAAAAACAACATTTTATTATAGATTTATTTAATTTTCATAGTAAATTAACTTTTTAAAAAGTATTATAAAATTATTATACTAAAATATATGTTATAAGAAATAAAAGATATGTTTTAATAATATTTTTTTTAATTTTTTTAATAAATGAAAAGTGAAGATTATATAAATATTATAAAACAATATTTTGTTATAAAACATATTAAATTATTATTAATTTTAATCTGAATTATAAAAATAAAGAGTTTTATGAAGTAATATAAAATTTATAAAACTATCATTATTTTGAAAATGGATAATTATTGTTTTTGAAAATTTAATACAATATATATATATATATGTATGAAATTTTAGTTTTGAATTATAAATTTTGAATAAGTTATTTAATAAAACTATTATTATGTTTTATAACTATTTTGAATTATACATATATTATAATTAATAAATTATGAAAATTTTATTTGAAATAAAAAAAAGAAACGAAAAAGGTATAAAAAAGGTGAGAATTAGGTTTTTGGGGGAATCCCGAATAGGGAGTCTATGAAGGCTTGTTGCTCAGGCACTGGTGTTTTTGGGAGTCGAACACTGGAAAGAGTGGTCGAGCAGGGCATCCACAGAAGTGGGTTCCAATGGAATGAATCACTGAAGATGGAGGGTTTGATCAGCATCTGGTTGATCTCGGTGGAGTATGGTTGTCGCCAAGAGCGGTCCTAGCATCATCTTGGAGTCTTGGTCACAATTAGGGTTTCCAATGGTTGTGTGTCACCATCAAGGTTTCATTTTATCTAGATCTTAGGTAGGAACTTTCTATTCCTTCTATATGCTGAACCATTCTATAGTCTATTTCTAGTTTTATTCAACCTATCAAGGTAGGTTTTGTTTTAATTTTTAGGTACCCAATTTTTAATTGGTTAAACTTCGATGTTCGTCTATTTGTTGAATCCTTGTGTTTTCTACTTTCTCTTTTAGTTTTGGTCCATATATTAGTGTTGGTTGTTTCTGTAGTGTTAATTTTGAATTAATTGTATTTATTTTGTGTATGTTTCCATCTATTTTTCATCACCTATACACTAAGCTTGCTCTGCAAGCTTGACATCTGTCAATGATTTTGATGTCTAGATGAATCTGTCAAAGAGTTTGTGTAAATATAAAATTTATATACCTTTTTAGATGTCTTATTCTTATATTGTTTTTTAATGTATATATATGTGTGAATTATGTTTATAAAAGCCTCAAAATTCCTTGTAATGATTAAAAAAAACCTTTTATTGAGTCCGGAGTGGGAGTTTGCACCAAAAGATGGCCATCTTTTCTTCTCTAAAAGTTTAATTAAGGGAAACGTGTTTAATGTTCATATTTTATAAAAAAATAATTATTCTCAAATATATTTTGTAATTGAAATTAAATACCTATATTGATTTTATTTTTTGTTCATTTTTGGTTGTACTTTTTAGAATATCTTTTAATACGCTTTTATATAAATGTCTTTGCTTACATATGGTTGCAACAATCATTTTAAGTATGTACTACAAAATCATGGGGGTATATTTTTGTCTATTTTCAATTTTATTATTCTCAATTATAAAATAATTAAGACACTTCATGTTTCATTCATTCTATTTACTGATTTTAAACCATTATTTATCCTATGGTGAAACTATTTTACCTTGTTTTCAAAAATTAATTTAACTTTTTATCTCAAATTATGTCTTTCCCAATTAAAATGTTTTATTTTGAAAGTTTAAACTTATTTATCTTTGAATTTATATGTTAGAATGTGAAATTTTTCCAAGTTATTGTTTTATGATAATTTTATGTCTATGAGATCTACGTGTTATTTATTTTATTGTTTAATCATAAGGAATTTATTGGTTTAATTTTAGTGTGGGAAGTGAAGAAAACAATTATTATTTCCTATTACTTATGATAAATGAAATAATGGATGGGTTAGTATTATTCCAAAATATACTATTATTGAAAGTATTTTATTATGATTTATTGAATGATAAACTATCATTTTGAGTAAGCAATTATGTGTACAAACATGAATAACATTTAAGATATGGTCATAATATTTAAAACATGATATCACCCAAAATTAATATCAAGCAATGAGGAATTGTTATTTTATAAATGATTATTATTTTATTTTTTCGCGTGACATGTAAGATTATAAGTTAAGGTTATATTCTCATTTATTGAAATTTTTCCAAGGAAGTAAAATTATATATATATACATATATATGTATGTATTTATGTATATATATATTGACATATTTATCAATTAATGCATGATTTTAATGAACGAACAAATTATGTATATATAGGGCTAAAATTAATATCAATAATTTGTATAATACCTTGTTTGAAATTTACCCAGGGATGTAATGGTTATAATTATATTTATAATTATATTGAGATGTTTATAATTTTTATAATTTTATCGTAGTTTTTTCAAAAAAATGTACATAACATGTCATCACGTTATATTAAAATTAAAGACTTATCATATTCATATAAACATGGCCATGCATTTATGCATTACATCAAAATTTGTTTCATGTATAACGAATCATGATTTCAATTTAAATTTTAAGGTTTAAATTCTAAAATTAATAAGTCCATGGGTTTCATTGAAAGTGTTTTATTTTAAATGTTTCCTTTATAATTCTATGTGAGGAACATAATAAATCATTATGATTATTTTAAGAGAAAATTTATTTATAAGAATAACAATTGTATTTCATGGTAAAAGGATTGAATATAAGGACAATCTAGGAAAATGTTTATGATAGGGGTTTTGGTTGTAACCAAACCTGTAAGTGTTATGAAATAAAAGTTAATATATATATATATATATATAATTTTATATAAATATAAGTGAGAATGTGTGTGTTCTTAATTCAGTGACATGTTTTCAAAATTAAAAACTCTAGTGAAAATATATCTATAAGTAAAGCAAGCTTAAAATGATTACAAAAAATATGGACCTTGAAAATTTTAAAAATAGAAGGTTATTGTGGAGTGAATCCATCCTTTAGAAAGTGGATAGGCCCATAAAGACTTAAATGATTTATGTAGACTCAAAATAGTGTTTGTTTTTCAGAAGCTTTCGTATTGTTTTCATAACAACATTGGAATATGTTTGAAGTAATTTTGAATGTAAGTATTTTCTAAAATGATATATTATTTTTAAGCCATAAATAATTTAAAATAATTTTTTCTATCAGGATATTTCTAAATTTATTTTTAATAGTATTTTCAAGTCAATATCTTAAAGGTATTTATCAAAGGTTTTAAAACCCATTACTGAGAAATTTAACGCTCACCCATTTTTTTTAAAATTATTTTTCATAGGTCACTTTGGAGTCCTAAGTTAGACGACATAGTTTTTAGTGTTAGCACACATGGATGCATATATAAATCATTGTTTTAATTTATGTTTGTTTTCAACTCCGATAAATATAAGAAGTTTGTATCTAATACTCCAGAACTTAGACCGGTAAAAGGTCCTCTGTTGTAATAAATGTCATGTATTTTCTCAAGTTTCTTTAATAAAAAAGTACACAACATTTATAAGGCCTGATCCCGGTAGCTCAGGCTCAGGTGCTTATATTCATGGAGAAATAAAAATGTTTAACCAACTCAAGGAAGAAAATCAATCATTAATTTTATGAAAAAATCCAACCATTGAAAATAAAAACTAAATATTGAAAATAGTAAAATTTGAATAAAAATTAGGTATATTTTTATGTGAAAAACATTAAATATAGTTTGTCACATAATTGAGACCCCTACCCAACATTTAAAACTCAACCTTATCCCCAATATCAAACTTTAAAGTGGGAGAACAATTTAAAATTGTTTAATTTTAAAAAAAAAATCAGTAGTTCAAAGTCATGTTCAAGGTTAATAATAAATTTGAAAATAAAAGTTTGTAGTAAACAGTTTTCTAGAATGTTTTTACTTAAAAAATTTCATAACATGTGAGAGTGCATGCTCAAAAATTTAGGAATTAAGAAGACCGATTGTTATATGATATTTAGGTGCCTTCAGGAGTAAAGTCCTCAGGATTGGGTGATGTGACGATTTTTCAGTGGGTGCAAGTAAATGTTCTTGATAATTTTTTGTTTGGAAATGAATGACTGGAGTTTACATGTTTAATTGGGTGTGGTGATATTGTAACTTCAATGGATGGGTCATTAAACCCCTGAGAACATGTTTCAATATATGATTTCAATGGTGGGGAGCACCATGGATCAAAATCAACCCTTGTGAGAAAATGATTATGGTGGAGATAACCATAATTCAGGTGATGTATTAGTCAATGATACCATATTTTATCTAGATTAACAAGAATGGGTAAGCACTATCTCTTTGTTTTAGTGATATTTAATAGTGGTGGATAGTCTTTTGTTGAATAGTGCACCTTATGTTTTGAGTTGTGTAACAAAAGTTTATTCAGTATTCGGGGGTAGAACATGATAATTTGGAATGAATTTAAGACTTTTAAAGGTTGTGATTTGTGGTTAAGAATCACTAGGGAGTATCAATGATGAGAAGTACAATGGTGGGGAGGTTATAAAACTCGTCCCTTTTCCAAGTTCATAATTTCAAAAGAAATTTGGACGTTTGATTCAAATGAGTGGTTCATTTTTGGAATGTGGCTTGATCTAAGATACTAAAAGTTTTAACATATTAAATATATATCTAAGAACATATAATGAGGCTTGGGAGGTGTTTTTGTTCTCAATTGGAAATCAGATCTTGGTCAGGAGTACCTATATCTATTTTAGTTATAGGTAATCCACTATAGGAAGCACCATGTCATAGAGATCGTAGTGGTAAAGCGATTCATGCTAGGCTGAGCATGGTGTTTATGAGTTTTTAGTGGTGTAGTTCATAGGAATTTATGTCTAACCTAGGTATTATCCTTGTCAAAAACTAGTAGGGAACAATTCCTCTTTTCATGGATGGTCATGGTAAAAAATGGCGAGGGAAGACATTTTATGACATGGAGATCACTATGGAGGGGTGACTAGGGCTTAATTAAAAACTATCAATGTGAAGGGAATGGTTCCAAGTCATTTTTTATATGCGGGGTTCTTGGGAAACTCCATAATGTTGTAGCACCCAGAGCATGGGCATTTCATTGGCCTTTTTGCCTGATGGATTTCCACTATGGTAAATGGGTGAGGCTGAAATAACCATGATGGTAATTTTGGTAGTCTTGGTGTATGGTGTGTGGGATGTGTGAATCACTATGGTGTATGGTGTATGGGGAACATGGGGTGTTTATTTGGAAAGGGTGGAAACTCCCGAGTTATTAGTTAAAGTGTGTGTTTTGGTGGTTGAAATGACATATTCTACATCATGGTGTTCTTTCACGGGGTGTTTTTCCAAGGCCGTGGGGACCTTAACATCATGGCAGTGTACATTTTTACCATCACAAATCTTGGGGGATTTTGTGTTTCTCATATCCAAAATAGTTAGAGGGATGATGGATTCCCCATTTTTTTCGAGTATGTCGGGGGTCCTCAAGGGCTACCTGGGGGTGCACCACGATGGATTTTAAGTTGTGGGTCCACCTAGTGAAATTTTAAAATTTGGAAAATACCCCTTTCCCCTATTGATATTAATACTCCCCTTCCCTATACTTATTCTTTCAAACATGTTGAAAACTTGGGAGTGTTTTCCCCTTCCTCCCTTGACCCCCCGCAATTCGAGGTGTTTTTTGATATAATTTTGGCAGTTACTCAAGGTGATATATCCTCTCCCTTATATGTATTTCCCTTTCCTTGTTCTCCCTCTGATTTTTGATGATTTAGATTGGATTTTAATTGACAATTCCACCCAATCATGGTGTAATCATCCCAATATGATGGATCTTTTTTTCATCATGGATAAAGGATATCCTAAGAGGATGATTGCATGTCATTGTGTAACATTTCGATGAAGTTTCATCACTATATGAATTTATTTAGGTATTTTTGCATAAATTAAATGAAATTTCCTATTGAAATGATGCATTTTGATATAGATTTGGATTGGTATAGTTTTTAGAGTGCTCCATGTACCTTTTAGGTGTTGTTTGTCATGGTTTCAGTGTGATGAGTTTTCCTAATGATTGATTATGTATTTATGAATATATGAATCATTTTTTAATTAATTATACCTATTATAATTAATTTAATTTATATCAGTGTTATGTATGGGTGTGTTTTGAGAGTGTACCACACTTAATGGATTGAGGTTTCAACAAACAGTTATGGATCAGTGAGTTATTATCCATTTACACCTCATTGAATTAAATTTTAAATAAATTATAAATTGTTATAATTAAGTTTAATGATTAATTATAAGATGTTATAATTAATTTTTTGGCATGGTAGCCTGAGATAGGTTCTCAGGAGATGGTATGAGATTTTATGGGATTTAAAAAGGATGATCGAGTTACTTTAGGAGAATAACTTCAATAATGAGGTAGGTGGTCCCTCAAACATACCCCCTTTAGTAAATGCATTTATTATTTATATAATGTGATATGTTGTCATTCCACTCCAGGCCATTGAACTTTCAAAATTAAATTAAATTTTTATTTTAAATGAACTTTCTCATTAAAATTAAATTATTATGAATGAATTAAACAAATTTCCAAGGTCCATGAAGAACCCTTTTCAACTATCTTGATGCATCGGTAACTAATGGTTAATAAATTTATTATAATTTTGTGCCTTTTGATATATAGACCTGATGAGCGAAGCTTAGATACATTAAGAGAACATATTAGATCTTCGTTTTTTTCCTTATCTCTATTAAGTAGGTATGTATAATAGATTGGAATAATTGGCCCTATTAGGCCTTGTAAAAACCCTGATATTTCTTAAATCCTTCGGGATAGTTGAGATGAAAGAGGGGTAATAATTCCTCTCCAACTTGTTATGAGAAATGAGTGGATATTACCTATGTAGTTTGATGATATGTTAGCTAAGTTAACTGAACTAGGATGATTTTTAAGTGAGATGGGCCTTTTTTCATATATCTTGAGTGTTGTTGTATGGATATTTCTATGGAAATAATGTGTCCATAAGATGATTATAATTATTTTAATGGATTTTATATCCTTTTAGTGACTAATACTGACCCAAGAGATGATATAGAGATAGAGAAACCCATATAGGGTATCAGTGCTCTAATGTGACTTAGAGGACCTCAATGGGTGCCTCAATTAGTAGTTGACTCCAGAGAGGGTGAGTTTGGGGATCATATATATATAATGATAAGTGTCTCCTTAGAACCTAGATTAATTATGTGATCTAGATATTTCTTAGTGATGAGGTTGTGTTGTTCACTTGAGTGGATAACTTGAGTGTCTATGAGATAGGATACCAGGGAGAGAGCATGCCCCTAATGATTTTTGGATGCCTAGAATTTCTCCTAAGATCCTACTATTGATATTTATACTATTGAATACCTAAGAATTTATCCTAGTATCTTTATGTTGAGCCTGATACTAATTTATATCCTTGGGTAACCCCCTTGTATTTGGATTTGATTCCTATCCATTTATAATGCCTTGTGTAGTTCCCTTGGATTTGGATTATTCCTATATGGGATTACCCAGACACTATGATATAGACATTGAAGTATATGTTGATTTCATGGGGCCATCCCCCTGGGATTCGACTGTATGATTATTTCTATTAAATTTACTAAGTTCACCATCACAGTAATTGATTGTATTCCAAATGATACGATAAGGAATTTCCATGATTAATTTTGGCGGATTGACTCATTATGCTTGATTCTATTGATATTCCTTTAGATGCTTCCAAAGATATAGTTTTTTCACATACTTATATTGTCATTGATCCTGGTATTGGTTGGCATGGTTATATGATGCACTCAGAGTCACTATGTAATTTTCCAAAGTGGGTATTTTTAATATTGCATGCTATATTATAACTTGAAGATTGACATTGATTATTTTATTTACCCCTTACCACAATAGTTCTTTTATTTATTTATTCTGAGCATGTAACATGAACATGAACTTATTTACTAGTTATATTAGGGATTATGTTGGTGGTTCCCTACTGAGTTGTTCTTAAACCCCGCTCATTTGTCTATGGAACTTGGGTACCCATACTGATCTTCAATATTTTCTTATTTAGGTTGGGTAGCGACCCAGGTTTTGATCATTTATATTAATAGATTATAAATAGTCAGTATATGGATGAGGTGTGGGTCAAGGATATAATAGAGTCTCTTATATTTTCTATCTTTATTTATCTCATTTATGTGATCGGTTTAGTGGGAGATTTGTCTGTGTGTGTTAAAATTACCATGATCCTATTTGAATGATTTCTTTTAAATTTCATTAATATAGAATTTTTTTTATTTATTCCACATAATTTAATGATTATTATGTTGGGTAATTTTTGGTTATTTTCATTTCTATTACACTCTGGTATGCATGTACAATTTACCCATTGTAATACCCAAGACCCCCAAAGCTAGTCAGCAACCTCCAACAAACAAGGAGGCATGCTTGTGGTCTAGTAGCAACTTCTCTAGTATTGGAACTTCTTAGTGGATAAAAATAGAAGAGGAAATTACAAAAATCTTGGTAATTGAAACTCTAAGTTTCTTCATGATTTAATCCCTAAAATTGGCTAATATATTAGTCCTTTATTTTAGGAGGTTAAATAACACGTGGAGGAATAGAAAAAAAAAATTATATTCATAATCAATGTTAGAGATAGAATTTAGGGTAGTGAGATAGTGTCACTCCTTCCAATGAGAGGATTTACCAAAGGGAGTGTATTAACTGAAGGTTTTCAGGTGTTATTAAGAGTAGATTCTTTTCCTTTAGTTCTTGTATGGATCCAATATAAATAATAACCATGGATCAGGGAATGGATATTCTGAAATTTGAAAAGAATAATTTCCATGATAGACAAGGGATTGGGATGGAAATGAATTTTCATATATATCCAAGACAAGGTACATATACATCACTATATATCCCAATGGAATGGGAATCAAGCTAAACATAGTTCTAAGAAAAAACTCATATGAAGATCAAGCTCATGCGTAAGGGATATACAATTATGGATGAGGAACACTATGATAAATTCTCCTATATAGATCTAACTCATATAAAGGAGAGGGGATTTCATCACTTTATGATATAATCATGGGTTTGTGACCATGTTTCAATGGGTATATCACATAGATTTAGATCTCAATCCAAATTTCAGGCGACATAGAGTATGCTGCTCTAATAATTTTATGATCATATAGGATAGACTAAGTCTTGCGTTGTTTCAATACATGATTTAACTATGTAACCTTATAAATTCCTCAAGGAATAGAGATGGAATCTAATTTTTTCCTAGGTTAGAGGCCCTAGCGATCATAGCTCAATTATTTATAGGGATAGAAAATGGTCCCTAAAATCTTTATATATCCTATTTTTAACCCTAATTTTTTCCTAACCTATTGAGGTAGAGGCTTAGAGGGCCTAGACTCAAATTTTTATTAGGTTTACATTTATGTATTTTTAACATGAAAAGTTTTACACCTTTTCCATTTTAGAGTGCTCACCTTTTCCTAGATCACATGTGTATTTCTAAAAAGAAGAGACATGAATTTTTTCCTGGATTCCCTTTTTGAGTTTCCAACATAGAAAACATTTTTTCTTTTTAAATTGGCTATTTAAGACCTTTCAGGATAGACCAATGTAACTTATGTTTAGGGTCAAACTTATTTTAACTAAGAACACTAAATTTTAGGGTCGTATAGATTGGATATTATTTTTCTAAAGTTTAGGCTCATATAGCTCAGACCTAAGAACACTAAAGTTTATTAAAATACACCATGAAACTTATTTTTATATAGTTTAGGGTCTTATATATTGTACCTAAGAACGATAATTTTTTGGGTCATTTATCTTGGACCTCATTTTTCTATAGTTTAGGGTTATATATCTCAGACCTTCTTTTGTTATATTTTATGGTGGTATATCTTATACCTTTAGTAAATTAATATTCTTAAGACATGCATGATGAATTTTTAGGAAGGTTTATAATACATTGAATCCTTTCTAGCTTTATAAAGAATGAATATTCATGAAGAGTCCTAAAAAATTTCATCCTAAATATTCATGAAGGGTTATGACACCTTGTATATTTACTAATGTTATAAAGGATGAATATTTTTTAAGGGATAAAACACCATGAATACTTGTTTTGGTTATGAAGGATTAATATTTATGAAGGGTTCTAACACCCTGTATCCTCAAAAATATTATGAAGGATAGATATACATGAATTGTTCTTACACCTTGCATCCTTGCTTAACTTATGAAGGGTGAATATTCATGAAGGGTTATAACACCCTGCATCCTTGTCATAATTATAAAGGATGAATATTCATAAAGGGTAATGACACTCTACAAACTTCATAAAATTATGAAGGATGGATATTCATGATGGTTACTAAAACACTACATCATTTATTCAAATACACTTGTTTGATAGTGACATAATATCAGGGATTCCATCCAGTTGGATAGTTGGAATATGAGTTGTGAAAATTGCATCCCAAAGAGTTTAAATCAAAGGTGATTATATAAGGCATACACACTAGGGATGATCACAAAACACACTAAGGTGATATGTTTCTCTATGATGTTTTTTGGCCGCATAGGGATCAGAGGTCCTTTATTTCAAGGATAAGATTCCTCTAGTTAATGGGTTAAGATTCCTTATATAATTTCCTATATGGAGTTACATGCATGGTCAAGAAGAGTTTTCCCACTCCTTTACAAGGGCTATGGACAATTTATGAATATTAAAACACTTGTACATTGAAGTACAATATAGAAAAAAGACTAACCAATGAGGTTTTTGGAATCATAGAGATAGTTTATTGACTACCTGAAAAAGGGGGTGTTGAGTTTATGGTCTAAAATACTAGTACCATATATCATGTTGTTTAGTGTCATGTTATGAGGAACATAAAAAGGTTAATGAATGAGGTATCATTATCTTTCTTCAAGAATGGGTATAGTACACAGTAACATAACATTGATGATGTTGAATCCACTTGAATATTATTTATAGGGTTTGTAAATCATGATCAATGAATATATAATTCAACAAGGAGTGGATACTGGTGAGTGTAGGTCAACCATTAGTAATGGTAGAAACTAGTATTACATGTAAATAGGGAAAATAGTTCATGGTTTTAAGGGGGAACTCTATTCCAGGATCAAAACATTCCCTAAGCATAAGCTATGAGGAATTTTGTTATTCACTAGTTAATCCTAGAGGGGTTCCTTGAGATTAGTTGGTCCCTGTTACTAATATTCTATAAGGGAGAACCAAGATAAATTAATTGAGTCTATGGTATTCCAAGATAAGTATATCAACTCAAGGAATTGGTGGGTATCAACTCATACCTTAATGAAATGAAGTTGTATTATGGAAAATGTAATATTAAAGAAGGGTTTGAGCACCCTAAATTTTTTGTTACTGCATATTGAACATGTAACCATGGAAAGGGGATGTGATAAATCATTAATATAACTTTTTTATACCAAAAGTTTCAAGAAAGAATGGACCAAATTTTCTTGGGTCATAGGACTGCCCCATAAAGCTTTATGGATGTTTTATTTATGTTCTATCTTTTTTATAAACTCTAAAGATGAATAGATTAATGAGTGGTGGCTTGAATTTTTCTCAGAACACCCTTTGTATGTTTTTAGCCTAATGAAATTTGTGTCTCTTTCACTAGAGGTTTAATGTGTTTCAATCTAGACCACCAGGGGATATATTTTTAGGTTGTATAGCTTTGAACAAGGAACTTGTAGTTTAAGGTCCTGATTCATGGACTAGGTACTAGGGATATTTCACACAATAACCTGATTAGGTATTTCAAGGTCAAGAGTACTCTAACACCCTATTTAATGGAAGATAAATATGATATAAATCATGGATCAAGGTTCTAAAATCACGATTGAAGGTATGGGAAATTCATGCCGAGGATGATCATGAATCATACTTAGGTGACGAGTTCCATTGCAATGTCATCAGGGCTCACAAGGATCAAATGAGCCTTCTAACAAGGCCAAGATTCCTCTAGTTGATAGGTCTAAGACCCGTATACAGTTCTAAATCATATATGGACATGTAGAGGGGTCTTTCCTCCTTTCCAAGGGCCATGTGAGGTTTACATAAACTCAATATCTCAAGAAATTAAGTGTGATTTATGGATTGAGTTTCTCAGAATGATGAAGGAAGCATCCCAAAATTTAGCTAACCATGGTCAGGATCTTGTGTTTCTTTGATAAGGAATGATAATGTATGATTGTATTTATTGTTTAATGTCATGTAACGGGGATGAACCTACTATAAAATTTAATTCAATACAACCAGAATGCAATTGTGGTGTAGTTTAACATCATGTGACAATACCATAATTGTATTGTAGTTTAATATCAAGAAACTAGGATGTAATTATCATAAATTTTAATGTAATGTGAAAAGGAAATAATTGTTGTGTTGTTCAACATTATGAAACCAAGGTGTATTTTTCATGGTTTTTAACATCATGAGACCATGACATAATGAACTGATGTGAAATTATGCAACATATTCTTTGAGACACCCTACATTGGTTGGTTTCATTCAAATATAAGATTCTTTTTCATCCTTTCATAGATCTAGCTCATGAATAAGAAATAAAAATGTATATCTGACTCATACTTAGGAAAAATGAGCTTATACAACTTGAACATTCTTATATAGTTCAAGCTCTTAAAAGGTGGACCATCAATTTCACTCGCCTTTGGTCATGATACTCCTAGACATGTCAAATAGTTCATTATGATTCTCTATGATCATGTGATTAATGATCGGTGTGTGGAACAAGTGGAGAATGGGGAATATCCCATACCATGTTGCCTATGGATGCAAGACTAAGAAAGAAATTGGTACTGATGCTGAGAGAAGAGAAGGCCCATTGTGAATGGAAGGTGAATAAAACGATAACTATATTGAGCTAGGGGAATATGAAATTTTCATGGTTGTAATTTCCCTGGGTCTCCCTATAAATCTCATAAAGGCAGGAATCTAGCCATAGATAACTCTTCTAAAGAAATCCCTCTATGTAGATCTAGCTCATATACTAAATGGGGGGATGATTTTTTTTATAAATTATATCTAGGCCTAGGGTTGAGAATTATGGAATCACTACATATCCTATAGGGATAGGAATCAATCCATACATAGTTTCTTATGGATCAATGCATAGATCAAACCAATGCATATGGAGAAGGGAATTTTTGTCAAGCTGTACAAAATATTTTCGGGTCCTCCACTACATGGGCCAACTTACATATAGAATCAATCCATACATAGTTCTTAAATAGAAATACCCCCTCATAGATTAGAATCACGTGAGAAGGATATATAAGGGGTTTAAACTTGTGACATGTCCATTTTATGAGGGGATGGGGTCCAATACATTAAGGTGAAAGTGAAATCATCATACATTATTATTTTCATGATGAAATGTGAAAATATGACCCATTATCTATATGTAGTGGAAATAAAAGGGGTATTATCATTCTTAGGAATCATGGTTGGACCCCTGATGGGGAATTTTGGCATCAATACATATCCTGTGCTGATAGGAATCAATCCGTATGTAGTTCTAGAAAAGTTAAGGGTCCCTTACAAGGATCTTACTTGTATGAAGGGGAATGGGAATTTTATTTCAAACCCAAGTTCAAAAATAAGAGAACCCATGTACAAATATCCTTTGTATATCTAACTCACACATAGGATGGGGGTATGTTATCATTTGGTCATGGGAACGGTGGTTGGGTCCATGGTAGAGTACCTGGATGTCACTATGTATCCCAGAGTTTTAGGAATAAAGCTTACACATAGTTCCTTAATAGAGTGTCCCTTTCATAGATCTGGCTCATCTGTAAGGTACACCCCACTTCAAAGTAGGAATTTCCCACTATCACCCAGGTGCATAATCTCTAACTTTTGACTATATTGTGAAGGTGAGTCTTTCACTACTGGGGGAATCCTTGCAGTCTCATGGATAATCAAGTTTGAAAACCTTCAATAGTGACCAAGCACTGGGGATGGTTGTGAGAGTGGGAAACCTATGGCTGGGCCTAGGATAAAATACCTAGGTGTTACTACATATCCCAATAGGTCAATAATCAATCCACACATAGTTATTGTAGGTAAAGGTTACCTACATAGATTAGGATCATGTGTAGGTAATGAGACATTGTTGTTTTTAATATTTCGCCTATGCCAGGATTATGGGACTCATGAATCTCTATGTATCCTAAAGGATAAGGAATCAATACACACATATTTCATATATAGAAATGGTCCCTTATACTTATCTAACTCATATATGGGGGATGCGGTATTTTATTTTCTATTTCCCTTGTGGTGGATCCTAGGATTAGATAATCAAGATATCAATACATATACTATGATAGTAGGAATCAATACACAAGTAGTACTTGCATAGAAAACTCCATAAAAAGGTCTTCCCTATATGTAGGGAGAGGGAATTTTTTAACATTATGGACAGGCCTATGATGTGGGGTTCGGGTGTCACTATGCATCCTTTATGTATAGAAATCAATCCACACATAGTTCTTTAAAAATAATAACCCCTACCCAAATAAGGATCATGCATGGAGAATAAGGAATTATATTATATTGAATATTATGGTTGTTCCCAGAATTAGGTGACCTAGGCATCGATACATATCATAAAAGTTCATGAATCAAGCCACATGTAGTTCTTGAAGAAAATTATCCACAAAAACCTGGCTCATATATAGGTAATAGGGTTTATTGATGCACTCAATAATAATTCATCAATGTTTAAAAGACTTCTAAATGGATATAGATATCTTGTAGGGGATAAAGTGGCTACAAAAAATGGTCCACATTGAAGAGTTTAGATTCATATAGGATATAATTTCACCACAATGTTTAATGCCATATGGTAGGGATGATGACTATATAGTTTAAAATCATGGGTCAAGGACATGTGGTTTCACATGGGTCTAATCCACATGAAATTTGTGAGGACCTTCTCTCTATTGAGTGAAGAGTCAAGAATTGAGACAAGGTTGGGGAATTTTGAATTATGGTGAGAAAATGGAGCTAACAATTATGTATTCTTTTCTAAATCTATGGATAATACTAGGGTATGAGACCAAGATATCACTATATATCTCAAAATAATAAGATTCAAGCCACACATAATTATTTGAAAAGAAGTTCCCTGTACAGATATAGCTCATATAAAGGGAGAGAGCATTTATTTTTCATGGATTTGTCTCCCATGCTCGTCATGGGTCCCATGGGGTGGTCCACTCTATATAGTTAAAGATCATGTAAGATGGACCATACATCGTGTAACTCAATGTCATGTGATAATAACTATATGAGGGCTGATGTTTTATAGTCTCAAAACTTTTACCAAATGGGATTCTTGATATGAATGACTAACTTAGGGAATTTGGGTATTTATAGGAGACTCATACCCCAAAATGAAAGGGCACAAGAGTATGATGTTATAATATTTCTTTGATTATGATTATGATTTATAGATGTGTAACATAAAGGGTTCTGAATACACTTGAATAGTTGGGTTGTGGTAAGTATCAATCATAACCCAAGAATATCTGAGTTAATGGGAGGTGGATACTGGTGGGTACAGGTCAACCATTAGTAATAGAGGAAGCCCGTATCACATGTAGTCCAGAAAATAGATATTGGGTTTAAGGGGGACTTCTAATAGGGGATAAAAACATCCCCTAGTTACAAGATCAAAGGAATTATGTTATTCACTAGTTAATCCTAGTGAGGTTCCATTAGATCAATCAATACTTGTTACCAATCTTCTATATAGGAGAACCAAGAGTTTTTGGTCTCATTGTCCATAGAATTCCAAGAGAATATACAATCAAGGAATAGGTTGGTGTTAAATTAGATATCTGAGGCATAAATTTGGTTCATAGATAATATAATATTCAATAAGGGTTTGAGCACCCTATAGGAAACACCAATGTGTATTGAACACATTTTTAGGGTGAAGGTTTAAAACATACAATTATTGGATATAAAATCATTATGATGAATTATCTGTTCTATATGAAGACCTTATATCATGAATTCCAACATCATGTAAAGTGAATTTCAATTGAAGAGATGCACTTAGTTTAGAAAGTGGGAAACCTAACATGAATAAGGTATTGGTTCCAAGATGAGGTGAGACATATTTTTTCATGTATAGGGTTATTAGAGAAAACACAACCTAAGATGGTAAACCCATACATCGAAACCATATATGCAGATCTATCGCATACCTAAATAGAGGATTTAAATCCCATAAGGTGATGACATGATGGGCAGTTTAATGTCATGTGACTAGTATGAGTATCATGTAGTTTAATTCCATGTGGTAAGGAAATTTTTATGTAATTTAACATCATGAAACTAGGATATAGGTTTCCTATAGTTTAAGGATTTTTGACAAGAACCAAGGATGATGTGAAGTTTAAAGTATTTCCATCAGTAATTGGGGTATGAATTCATAAAAAATAATACATTCTTTGTCATTCTTGGACATAGAAAAAATGATGAAATAAATCATGTCTTTAAATTATAGGATCAAGGATGATTACTTTATGATTTTTGGGAGAAATTTTTACCTTAGTAATGGCAGATAATATTTTCATGCTCTTATAGAAATAACTCATGGGGTTAAGGGGGACATTAACTCTAGCACTGAAATATCCCCTAGATACAAGCTTTGAGAGATTGTATTATTCACTAGGGAATCCTAGAAAGTTCCCTTTAGATCAGTACATCCATATTAACAATATTCCTTGAGGTGGAACCAAGAGTACATGTACTCAAGGTCCATGAAATTCTAAGAGAATATGTGATCAAGGCATCGGGTGATTCAGACATGAAAATGATCTTGAAGGTTTTTTTGTTGAAAATGGGTGTCTAAAAGGATTTAGAACAATTCATGAATATGCCATCACATGATAGAAACATATGAATTTTACCAAAGGCACACTGAATTTTAGAGTCTGAAAATTGGCCAAGTGGGATTATCGAGAGGGAATACCAACTTGAGGAAAATGGGTCTTCACAAGAGTCTCATACCCCTAAATGAAAGGGTACAAGGCTATGATGTTATAATCTTACTTTAACAATGAGTACGATAAAAATCTATGTAACATAAAGGGTATCTAAATATGCTTGAATAGTTGGGTTATTGGGATTGAAAATAATAACTCTAGAATATATGAGTTAATGGGAAGTTGAGAATGGTGGGAACACATCATCTATTAGTAATAGTGGAAGTCTGTATCACACAAAGTTGGGATAATAAATTCTAGTTTTAAGGGGGAATTCTCCCATGGGACTAAAAAAATATCCTACTAATAATCTTTGATACACTGTGTTATTCTATAGTGAATCATAACAGGTTCCCTTTGGATCAATCAATCCCTATTACCAATTTTCTACATGGTAGAACCAAGAGTATGTGGGCTCAAGGTCCACAAAATTCCAATAGAATATGTAATCATGGAATAGGTTAGTATCAACTTAGATATCAAATGTATGAATTTAGTTCATGGGGAATGTAATATTGAATAAGGATTTGAGCACCCTAAAGGATACACAAATGTGTATTGAACATGTTAAAAGAGATAAGGGATAAAATATGAAATTCTTGAAAATACAATTATCAGAGAGGATAATATATTCAGCTTAAAGACCTCAATTAATGCAGTTAAATTTCACGTGACAATGACATCATTCCCTATATTTGAATAAAACACATCTCAATCATTCTATTTAGAACATCTTTCCAAGTTCTATGGCCTCACATGATTCATGCTCGTTGTGAGAAACAATAATTGGTTGGGAAGTCGATTAAATTTCATGATAGTGCATGATAGTGAACATGTGATTATATTCACATTTCAATATGGTCTAGAATATTTACGTGGATATGACACTTATGGATAGACATGGTTGGGAGTGATGACAATTCATGGTTGGGCCTAAAATAGAAGATAAAAAAATCTTTATGTATCCCATAAATATGGGAATCAACACACATATATTTTTTGTGTTTGGTACATTATACATATCAAACTGTCACATAAGGATAGGAGAATTTCATTTTCTATACAATATGGATCATGTATAGTTAATTTCTAATGAAGTGATGTCTTGAATTGAAAAAAATGAAACATAATGTGAATGTTTTTTATATACTAGGATGAAGGTGGGCCTACTTTTTCCTCAAGTAGGGTTGTAGGAGAAAATTCAACATGAGTTGGTAAACCCATACCCAAGAAACCTTTTGTGAAAATATAGATCATACCTAAAAGGGTAGGTAGGTTCCAGAAGGTAAACACATGTTTTGTAGTTTAAGGTCATATGACAAGGACCATTAAAGCTAAAATTCATGCAGTGAGGACTTTAAATATTTCATAGTTTAATCTTGTGTGACTATATGTTCTGTGTAGTTTAACATCATGCGGTAAAGATTATACTTGTTCAGTTTAACATCATGTGGTAAGGATACTCTCCGTGAAGTTTAACATCATGTAATAAGGAACTTTGGTAATATAACTTGTCATGAGGGTGTATTTTCAAATGGATTTTGAATGAATTGTATGAATGTTTTATGAGTGTCAAGATTATTTATCTCTAGAAATCCTCCATACACTTTATTTTGGATCCAATCCTTAAATACAAGGCATCCATGAATCATATTCCCTAAGAACCAATGGTAAGTGCAATACTTGAGGTGGTAACTAATGGCTGCCTCCTCGGGTCTCTTAGTCCTTAGGATCCTGAGATGGTTGCACTCTACTCGACATGTGATGTATAAATCCATATTCTCGGTCTTAAAGGAATATATACTGTTTCATCTATTACTGAGAGATATTCATCAATCACTAAGAGACAGGTGGCCCATTTTCTATTTCAAAACTTGTGTGTAATATTTAGAACTCTCACATGATTATAGTGGAAATTCAAGTGTCATTGGTTCCAATATCCCCTCATATATCTTCTTATGAAGTCGATCCTTAAAGTTAAATCACATATCTATTTTATTCCTAAGAAATCAATTATAGGGTAAGTAATTATCATAGACCCTCAAATATTCCTCTTTTGGTTTCATCATTATTGGAAGTTTAATCAAACCATTATCCATGGAATAAACCAAATACCTATAGAAATGTTTTAGATATAAGTAATATACCTTTCCTTGTCTATCATCATGATATGGATGATCATGTTTTTTCCTCTGTGTGTTTCCTATGCCTCTATTGGAATGGAAAAATAAATCGATTCTGAATATGGGATGTGATGTCTTGATATTTTTCAATTTAGGGGAAGACACTAAATCATTGTGTGCCCTTGATGATGGTGATAATTTCCATATATTGGAGGAACCCAACTCTCTTGGATATCCTATGTAAATTGATGAGGTCAAATAGTGTTCAAGGTTCACCCTATGAGGGGGTGGAAAATATGGAAATATTTTCAATGTTTTGGGCTAGGGTGAGGTGGAATAATGTATGGATTTCACCTGATGAATGGGTGAAGAATAAAGATATTATCCCATACCTTTGGGATGGGGAATTTCATTACACGTAGATCCTATATGGGATAGTGATGGTACATTATATTTGGGAAAATATCCCAGATTAATTCCCATAAATAATTTTTAGTGATCCTCATTCTCTCACTTGAGCTGGGAAATCCATTATTCAGTAGAAATTTATTTTTCATCCTTAAGGGGATTACTAGAATAAGTCATGGTGATACCCTTTCCTTTAAAAATGGTAAGGTGGGTGGATGATGATGGGGATCTCAATGTGTACCCTTGAGACTAAATATGTTGTTTCCAATGGGAATAATATCTATTGATATTTCACTTTGAAGCTTTAATAGGGTTGATAATAACTTCTATATATGAATAAAAGGTATCACTAAGCCCTTAATTACTAATTTTAAAGGTGGAAGATCGGTTATCCTGATATGGCTCAGATGACTATAGAAGGGAACAATCATCCTCATAAATATTGTGCTCATTTGAGTATAATGGAATGCCCATATTTGGTTGATATTATATTGATACAGATATAGGTGGGTTGGTGCTCCTCATCAGTAGATAATCTCATTTGGTGGGTTAGTGCTTGATATACCATTTGGTGAGATGATACCCATTATACCATATTGTGGGATGGAACCCATCTTATAGATGATTATAGTGTTAAAATGATAAAAATTTCCCTAACCTTTTGGGTTGGGGTTCTCCCTGTGATTCCATAGTAACTAAGGCTAGCTACGACGTAGTCTAAGGCTTCTCACTAGTGATGATCTGGGATTAATTTTAGGAAACTATTGAGATATGTCTATGGGACTCATATATATTAGTAGTATAATGGATATGGGATGACTCTGGATTCACACTATTTTGATTCCCTAGGAAGGATCTCCTATTAGATTCCCTGGTTTGGATGGTTAGGGTAGGTACAACTTCCTTTGCACCTACCTATATAATTGAGGTCATATGTCATCGATGATGACCATAATGGATATAATCCCTCTAAGGTAGATCCTAAATATTTTATTTGAAATAAATATTTCTCTTATACACCTCCCTAATATAGGGAAGTTATATGTTGTTGAGATCTAGGGACATGTTCCCAAAGTGGTTGAATATTGCAACATGGACCACCTTCTTCTCTATACCCTAGATGATTTAGTGATCTAACTCTAATGTTAGGATGGATCCCATGAGATGGTAATCCTGGACTAAGACATTCCCCAATCATCACTGGAGGTGTTGGGTTGGAGACAACACATGTCAGGGCCTCAGGGCTATGGTTTCCATGGTGATCGAGGTACATGATCAATGTGTCAGTTGGTTATACATAATATCTTGAGGTATTCTATGAATATTACCAGCTTTCCAATGATGTTGGAATCCATTGAAACATTTGGTGATTCCATTTGGATAATATTTAATCTCAAAAGTCCTATAAAGAAACATGACACGTTATCAATGCAACATAATATATAATAGTGCATGTTCGATCAATTTATTTCATAGTTAAAGGATAAAAAAATGATCCTTTTTACTTGTGAGAGGTTTGAAACTATTAAAATACTCACATCAGGTTCACCATTTCTATATTTCCTAAAAAAATGAGTGTTAATCGCCATTTTAATGAAAAAATGATCCTTACCCATATGTGAAGGTATCGAAACAGCTGAAAAATTCTACAACGGGTTCACCATTTTTGTTTCAGACCGAACCTGTGGACTGATGTTTAATTATTAGGGGATTAGTGTAGTTTCAAAATCATTCACATAGGCATGGTTTATCTATGGAAACACCCAATGGATCCCACACCTGTAATGATCTATGGTTATGATTTCCAAAGGAATACGGTCATTGGGTTATCTTACCAATGACACTTAGGAACTCATATTGGTCAAGAGGATGGGAAGTTGGTCTCATCGCACCCTATTAGATGGAATTATTTCCCACTCTAAGACTCTCTTATAGATTTAATATATCTTTTTAAATCCTTCCCAATGCCTAACATGGAACTAGTTACCCATGTTCCAATGAATTTATTAGAACCATGTGTTGATGATAATAATTACATATATCACAGGTTCTCCTTCATTATATTATTAACTTATGATGCTCTAGTTCATGTACATATTTGGTAACTCTAGAGTTTATCAACATCCAATAAGGATGTTGGTGTTTTGGAATTAGGATTGACCCTTGAAGAGGTTTCCAACGTATCCTATGAGAACATGAATAAAAAATCACGTAGTTTGATAGAATTTTTTCTATAAAAGGTATAAAAATATATTTTTTAGCATGTATCATGAACAAAAGGCTTATATGAGATATTTTATTGAGAATATATCTCTCTGAAGTAATAGAATATATAATAGGGATTACATCTTAAAGGAGACCCATATTGGGTCATTTGCATCATACTGATGGAATAATTTTCATCGGTCTCTAATACCACATGTGTTATGTTTAAGGTGAGGAATAGTTGATAGTGTTAGTTTGGACACATTTCATGAGAGTTTAATATCAAATTTTTGTAGGGATTACACATTAAAGCTTCCCTAAGATACTTAATTGGGAATATATCCCTTTGAATAATATGGAGATATAGTTAAGGATTAAACCTAAAGAGGATTCCTATTTCAAATATATCTTGGTATAGGGATTAAACATCGATATTTTCCTTAGAGATGTGTGATTATCAGTCTTGTGGAGAATATAGCTCTATGAGAGAAGATTTATGAGATTTCACAAGAAGTATTGTGATGAAAAAACTTGTATGTGGGTGTTCTACTATTTTTTAGGAATATAGACCCATGTAAAGACATGATATATATATATATATATATATATATGAGGGAGTTATATTCTTCATGGAGAATATGGTCATGTGAAATGGATAGTGGGAATATGATGGATATGGAGCTCGTGCCTTATGAAGGTGTCCTATGTATCCCATTTATAATTGGAATTAGAGACCTCATAGTTTAGTATATTCCTAATATGTTGATGGGAAATGAAATATAATTAATACTCATGAGGATTAGAGTCTCACAGTTTATAAATATTGGAATATTTTATGGGCTTACACTAAGGTGGATTCCCACTTAGGATTAATATAGAAAGAGAATATGATTTTGGACTCATGATGTATGTTAAATATAAAAGGATACATCTTATCTTAAGGTGCTTTATGTAATTGTTGAGGCTTAAACCAAAGAAAATTTCCATGTATGAACCAATTTATCCTCAGTATATGGATGAGGAAGGATGATATACTCATAAGATAATTTGATCCCATGAGTTTGAATAATTGGAATACCGAGGGACTTACACCAAGGTGGATTCCCATGTCATATATTCATTATTTATCCTCTATAAGACAAATAGATATGACTATAAAATTTCTATTAAATATGATTGAATGTAATAAAGTCCCTTTTTAGGGAATGGAATGAGATAACTCCACCCCCTCCTCTCCACAAGGGTTAGGATATTGTGTGAAATATTCTAGGTCATGTGATTACATGACCTCAAGGGGTTAATGCACTCATAAGTGAGTGCATGAATTAGGGTTCATGACTAGTGTTTCACATGTACAAGGGTTAATGGCTAGTATTATATAAACCAGGTCACATGAACATGGTTACATGATGTTTTATCATGAACAAGGGTGTCCATAGGGTAGGGTCTCATGTCCAAGGGTTTTCATGTCAAGGCTGACATGTCCAAGGGATCATGTTTAGATCATATATACAATACCACATAATGATAACACATGAAGAGGGAACATTTAAATGGCTTTACCATCCCTTTAAATTAATAATGTTTGTGTTCTAAGTCCATTCAAACCGAAGGGGGGTCATGTGATCAAGGGAATATGTCTGAGGTTGCATGATCAAAGGTGAATGAAGTCATCACATGACCAAGGGAATCATTTCAAGGCTATGTGAAGATGCTTCACATTAATCTAATTTGAAGAGCCTCTCCAATTAGGCATGTGATAAGGAAGGGTCACATGGTTATAGGTTTCATGACCCAACACACTTGAATGTATTGTGTAGCTGGTGAGGATTCATTTGATCGTATAAGTCCATTGAATTAATGATTCTCTTGAATGGGGTTTAGAATTAATAAGAGAGACTACTTGATTGAACCAACATTAGCAGCTTCCTAAAACCCATGACATGTCTGGGGTCACACACTTGAAAAAGGGGGTTCATTTCAAAGGTGTATGAGGACGATGACACCCCAATTCACATGAAGGCATGATATGACCATCCCTCCATCGACAACCTCTTTTAACATGTGGCATAGATAGGGTTGTATTAAGAGAACCTGCCAAAGGGTGCACGAAAAGGGGTTGCATTTCCAATGCCACATGAGGGTGTCACATGATAAGGGGGTGTATATCAAAGGTTTTTGAGGACATCGATACACCAGTTCACACGAAGGAATTAAATTATGTTCAAATCATCAGGTGATCGCAAAAGTGGTTCACACAATGGAGTCACATGATGAGATCTCATAACAAGGTCTTGTAGGGTGAACTTATGTAGAAAATTCCTCCAAAGGAAGTAAAAAACTCTCCCTCACCTCCTTCTCTATGTTTTTTCTATTTCTCTTTGTTCTCATCTTTTGATTTTTTGAGGATGTGGGAGTTTATATAGGAAAAGGGGGTGAGTTTTCTGCTTCTTTTCATGGTGAGTATATCATGGGTGCCAGATTAAGGTGGTGGGCAGTGTATCTTAAAGGCTTTGAAACTCTAAGTGTTCACCATACTCATGTAACAATAAAGTGGATAAGTGATCAGATGATTTATTCATAGTGTATCTTGGTCAACTTCACATGATCAACTTATTATTCATTCAATTCCTTGTTGGATAGTCGATAAAAAAATGTTGTGGGATTCATGAATTGGAAGTTTTACATGACTAAATATTTACACATATTCTATTTTTTCATGTTATTTCTTCACATGAAGAGACTGTTTCAATTGATTGTGTGATTGTCTTTACATCATCTCATAAATTCAAGACATTGATTGCATTAATGGGCTCAGGTTGATCAAGATTGTATCAAACTATTAGCTTAGTCTCAAGAGATGGCTGATACAAAGTTATATAATGCATGTAGATCCTTTTTCGGAAGGTAGGATATGATGAAAATGCTTTATCAAATAATGGATTCGAGTGGATGTCAACCATCTCAAGATATCTCATCTAAAGGTTAATTAAAAATCATGTAAGGGTCGACAGTCATGTATATTTTGGCCATGCATAGTGTTTTTATTACATAAGGGTTACTGGGGGTTGTGTATAAAGGTGTATCTTAACCGAACATCGCAAGATAATGTGATTGGGAAACTATGGTTATATCTATATCTTTTTAATGTGTGAACAATACAATGCTTTAGAAATCCCAAATCATACTTTTGTTCAGTTAAGCGCCTCTATATAATAAGTCTTTCACTATCAACCATTTTTCAATCCAACAACGGGGTTCTACACCCATAACACTTGCAAACATACCCATCATGGGTAATGCCCCACCCTTTTATGGTCAACCAAGCATCCTTCCGCGTGATCTGAATGAAACTATGCACACCCCTACAAGTGTTATACTCACCTGCTTCATGCCTTCCATATGAAGGTGTTCCTATTAAACCATGAATGTATGAATTTGTTGGCTCTCCCATGTGGGTTTTCATGCCCCTACATGTGTGGGATTGAGTTGGCCTAGCTGGTTGGCTTCAGTTGACCAATTTTATAGTAAAGGACCATAAAACCACTTAAAATACATAGAATAAAAATTTATAAGTTAAATGTGTAGTGAACTTTTCTCCCTTGTAAGACATTTAAATACTTCAAGGAATATTTTTAGAGCCAGGCACAAGGATGACATGAGATTTTGAGGCCTGGTGAGCCCAAAATTGATATTATAAAAATATTAAATATTTTAATATCATGTGAATGAATATTTTATTAATAATGGAATAAATCATAAAAAGAGCCTCAAATCAGAAATTTGAGACCATGGTTGATTATAGGATGTGGGTTTTACCCTAGGTGTGACCTAAGGCTAATCGACGCCAGATATTCGATTAAGGAATTCGTTGGTGGGTGGATTTGATTAAAATAAATAAATAAATAATTTATTTATTTTATTAAATGAACTAAATAAAATCCTATATAAATACCCTCTTATGACCCTTTTCAAGGGTTATATGCATAACACTCATGAGATCTAAGAGGAGGTTCAAAGTGTTCCTCATTGGATAATTGGAATCCAGTGAAAAACGATGATCAGATCAAGGAGTATTAAGAGGCATCAAATGAAATGGGTCTTATATTTTATGGTGAATGATTTATTCACCAAGGATCAATCCTTTTTCGAGGAAGGTATCATCAATTTTAGATTTTAACCTATTGATTACATTTTTTTAGCATGGATAATTTTATCTGCTTAATGATCTGCATTTATCCTTCCATCGCATGATCTCATTTCAATAATTTGATTAAATTATTCATGTTAAGAATTATTATCTCCCCTAGATATCCCGATTATGAAATAATTGGAAAATAATATTCTAAAAATGATAGGTTTTACTTTTTTTATGCTTTCCCCCCTTTATGTTCATCGTATTCTTCACCATTGGCCTACAGGGTCGTGGTTCGACATTGCTGGGGAGGGTTCGAGCACAATCAAACCCCCAAATTCATTATGGTAGCATGAAGGATACATAGATAAATGGTTTGTGGATGTATTTAGGAATAGTGTGTGATGTGAGTGATACTTCATGGATTCAGGATCTCGAGGGGCAATGAGATTGATTAGGAGGCGCACAAGCGACATTGTGAGCTTCTTATGGATCATCAGAATTCATCTTATAACAACTAGAGTCTGGGAAATGATGGTCAAAGATGAACCCACTGATTTTGGGTAGTCAATGGGTGTGATTTAGGGTGACAATTAAAGATATAGAAACCGTGTGTAAGATCTTGACTTTTTATGAAAAAACCCAACTACATAGCGTGTACTATGATGAACACATGTCATATAGCCCCTCGACTATGGAGATATGGTTTTGGGTGAAGTTAAATATCTCAAATCATATAGGTGGTCCTAAAAAACATGTGACCCAACCCAGGTTTCCAAGTCGTGTTCCAACCGCACACTCCCAGGGTCCCATGTGGGCAGACATATCGTGTACATGGGCATAGGTAGAAATACACAGGCACACACATCCAGGACCCCAGGTGGATACATGATGTATATTATATAGTGCATAGTGTGTATATAGAAATGGATTATCAAGATGTTTCTAGGGATAACACATAAATATAGTGGAGTGGAGACACATGCTGTGTGGAACCCATACACATTTTGTACTCCTATGTGAATCTTAAAACTCTCATATCTCCTTCATTTTACTTGGATTTTGTCCCATGAGTATCCAATCCTAGTTTTTTTCCACATAGTACATGATGATGTAATTTATAGTGGATTTTGAGACACCATTCAAGATATTTCAAGAATTATTCTTATTCATTAAATGTTTGATGATGGTAGTGACTAGGTAGGATCATCAGATAAATGATGGAATCAATACTCCCATGTTACACCTGGAAATGGGTTTCCCATTATATCATATATATGTTGGGTTAAGTACTCCACTATTACACCAGGACACATGTTCCCCATGATATTAGATAGATGTTGGGGTCAGTAATCCCCTATCACACCAGGGTGCAGGTTTCTCATGTTATTAGAGAGATGTTTGGGTCAATAATACCCTATCACACTAGGGCGTAGGTTCCACATATCCTTTATATAGTTAGGTTCGGTACTCCCCTTACTACAACAAGGTGTGAGTTCTCTACCAATAGAGTGTTACTACCATGTATTTGAGCTCTATAAGGGTGTGGGTACTCCATGGGAGATGTGTACTCCCTTAGATGTAGAGCATAATTGTGAGGTTCAGGCCGCTCTATTCATATTCTAGTGAGGTTTCATTTTATGTTGGTCAATGGTGATATACTTTTGGATATATATTATTACTTATCATCTTTGTCTGGTCTATGAGATGGAGATCCCCTTTCTATCTCATTTGGGTTTCTTTATGAGATTATATGTGGGTATCTAAATGGTTTTGTTTCCCTCTTTCTTTGGGTTAAGCTGCCTATTAATGTATCTATCTATCACTCCCTTTTGGTTTATAGTAATCCTACTAGGTATGTATATACTCACTTATGTATGGGATTTTCCCACATATGTTGTGTATTATAAAGATGATAGAAAAATCAGTGGTGATTAGAGTGGAGTATAGTGATACCTAGGTTAATTGACCATGTACAGTGGTTAGGCATGGATATTAGGAGAAGGTCCCTCTCAGCTTTCATTATTTCTAGATTTTTTCAATTTAGGACATCATTTTTGGTTGGAAATTTATTTTTCCCCTTTTAACTTCGGTTTTATTCTGTTGTACTCTAATATATCCCTAAAGTGTATTGAATGCATGGTTTATCTCTAGATAATATAATCATTACTTTATATTCCTCTACATGAATTCATAGATATGGTTAGGTTTGTGCATGAAGGTTCATTAGGAAGGGTCCACCCATTATATTTATTCCTTCTTAACTCTTTTCACCATCCCCTGGACTATTGGAGGTGGACTTAGGGTTGTGACGGATCAACCTTCTACTAACCAGGAGGGACATAGTGAGCCAGGTCATTACACAGTGGTATTAGAGAATTTCATTCCTTAAGATGGTGTTTGTATTTTTCCTCTATTGAGTATTTACTAGTAACTTAGGGAAATAGTATCAAAGTGTTTTGAAGTGGATTCCAGGCTAGGGAATCCAGTGTTGGTGTGGTGTCTAACATATCCATACAACAAGACTCTGACTACATTCTTATTGACTTGGAATACTGAGACATTGGTTGCAGGGAACAATGGTATATTAATCATATAGTATTGATTCTTTTGACTATCCCTCTTGATTAAATTTCACACATATATTTTCTTATCTAACAGTGGTGTGTATTGAATACTTTTTGGATGCCTCCATGAAGACAGCCAACAAGGTTACCGATTTTAGATCACTATGATGATCTTATGAGTGATTAGGCCTTAGTTTAGGTGTCATCCCATGATGTTTTTCCACCATGTGTGTAGGTATAATAACCACCTTTTATTTAGAAGTATTCAATACAATAATTTTAGGCTGAGGATGTGCGTAGGATTAGCGAACTCTGTGAGTTCCAGTGATAAAGACCACTAAGGTTTCATAGTAAGATAGATGTCCAGGTAGTAAAAGATTGGATTGATTTAGGGGCCCAAGTCTTCAGGATAGTTTGGACCCTAATTGATAAGATGGTTCTGTTAGAATCCATTATTTTCCATAGAGTAATCAGGTTATGGTGGAGTTTGGTTATATAGACCCATGAAGAGAGTAATCTCTCTTGGACTGACTTCTAGAAAATTTTCCATGAGAAGTATTACCCATCATACTTGCACTAAGTTTTTATCTAGGATCTTCTTGAGAAATAATAGGGTATTATGTTAGTATCTAAGTATGACACGAGGTTCACCGACCATATAAGGTACTCCCTTAACATGGTATGAGACAACTTATTCTAGGTAAGGAAGTTTGAGCAGGGTATCTGCAAATACATTTGATCCAGTGTGGTTTCCTTATGCCTACCCACTTATGTTTGAGTACTATAGTGGGATATGGTGACTGATAGTTTCTTAGAAGAGGGGTGTTGGGTTTTTGGAGCCAATAGTGGGTATCATGTGGTTGAGTCATCTATAATAGGTAGCAAGCATCAAACATCAAACATCAAGATCTCAGTAGAGTAAAAATTCTTGGACTTGGATGCATGGGTCTATGTCTCAAGCATCGTGTAGAGAATACAGTCATCGTAGAAATATGTAATGTTATGATTGTGATGATCATGGTCACTTGGCATGTGATTTCCCAACCTATCATGCTAAGTAGGATAGGTGGAAAGTGGATGGACCTCCATGACATAGGCAACACCATGATCAGGGATCCCTTTGATGTGACTAGGGTGACCCTTAGGGAGGTGGTGCTAGAAGAGGAGAATGAGAATCTATAGAGGGTGGATCAGTTGGTGGAGTTCAATGCTATGGGATACCACCACCATTACCTAGTGGCCCGCGTCAAGCTTAGAGGGTTGGTGGTCAGGGCCATGGGCAGTTTTAATCCATAGAGTAATTTTACTAGGTTTCACATGAGATGATCATAGGTACAATCTGTATTTATTCTACTCTTTCCCCAATACTATTATACAAAATTTGAGTCATTTATTTTTCTAATTATTCTTGGTGTGAGAGATAGAACTTCCAATTTAGACCTTAGACCAATAGCTACGGATAGAGGTTCTTGCAGGGAGATATTCTTTAATATCACTCATATGTTAGAAATGTGAGTAATATCTTGGTGGAGAGAGTTTTATGTGGGACCTATTGATCATAATGATGAAGCATTATGATTTCATATTAGTTATAGATTGGTTGTTTGTGGTTTGAGCCCAACTTGAATATTATCATAGATGGTTCATATGCCTTCATACATATGGGATGAGATTCTTATTTTTGGGTGAGAGGGATCCCTTGGAAGAATGAGTGGTCTTGCAGGAAGAAAGATCTAAACCATCACCCATTAGATGCCAAGTGTATCCCTTGGTGTAATGGGATCTTCATGAATCTTTATTCCTTTGGTAGTGGAGGAATTTATGAATTTCTTTCCCAAAGATGTTATGGGACTACCTTTGAAGTGGGGGGGATTATTCATTGAATTTAACCCTAGGACCATACTAATATTTTTTTGGAATATCATATAGCCTCTACGAAGATCTGAGAGTTTAGGGTACCATTTTAGGACCTTTGAGAGAAGAGTTTTATCAGACCCAGTGTGTCTCCCTAGGTATATATGGGTTTGTTATAAAAAAATTGGATGAGAGCTTGTGTATTTATGTTTATTATCTTCACCTAAACTAAGCCATGATAAATAACAAGTACCCATTTCTTAAGTATTGATTACCTATATGATAAATTTTGATGTGTGAGTTGGTTCTAAAAGATCAATCTCGGGTTCAACTGCCACTAGTGAGGGTTTGCAAGGATGATATTATGAAGTTGGAATTCTAATGTCGCTAAGGACACTATGATTCTTGGTGATTAATTTTGGTGTGAAAAATTCCACGACTGTGTTTATGGATTTCATGAACCAAATATTCCATCCTTACATGGAATGATTTTTGGTTGTATTCATTGATGACATATCCGTCTACTCTATATCAGAGGAAGAACATACATAGAACTGGAAGATAGTTCTAGACTTGCTTTGAGAACACTATCATTTTGGTAAGCTCTTGAAGTTATAGTTCTAAATATGTGAGGTTCACTGGGGAATTTCATTTCTAATCATGGATTAACTATAAACCCTATGAAGATTGGTTTAGTGCTTGCTTAGGTTCCACCCAAGATCACGTTATAGGTGAAGAGTTTTCGTTACTTATTAGGGTACTATAAGTGGTTTATGGAAGAATTTTATAGGGATTGAACACATTTGAACACCCTTGCATAGAAATATAAACCATTTAGCTAGACCAAGTAGTGTTAGAGAGCCTTTGAACAGTTGAGGTTGAGTCTGAATAGTGATCCTGTTTTGAGACTATCAGAGGAGGGTGTGGAGTACATAGTGAATTACGATGCCTATAGAGCTAGGCTTTAAAGTGTGTTGACATATAGGTAGGAAGAAATTGTATAAGGGTCTAGGAATTTTATACCCCATGATTATAACTACATGACTCATGACCTGTATTTGGTATAGGTAGTCTTCACTTTGAAGATGTGGAGGCACTATCTTCTGGGAGAGCGCTTTGTGGTTTACAGACCATTAGATTCATAGATATATCTTCACATAAAGAGATCTAAACCTAAGATAGAGGTGATGGTTAGAGTTACTATAGGTTAATCACTTTGGGATAGTCTATACTCATAGGAAGTGCAGTATGGTGTAAGATTCCTTTAGCTATAATTCCTATTACAGCTTGGTGGAGGAGGCTTCTAAGCAGTTGTATTCTTTGTATCTTACCTTGGTTGGAGAGAGGGGTGCAATATATCTTTAGTCAATGGTGTTAAATCAACCCATTATCCAGCATGTGATGAAGGATCATTTGAGATACATTGAATATGAGGTTCTCCATGACCAAATATCTTTAGAAGATTCACTAGATGGAATTTTCTAAAGAAGGGGAACACATCATCCTTTTTCAGGGATGGATAGTGGTTCTGATCATGATGTGAGAGGAATTTATGAGGGAGTTTCACACTTCTACTAGGGTTGTACATTCGAGTGTTAGGAATATGTACATAAACCTTTGGTGGAAATTTTGGTGGGATGGAATGAGGCAGAGTGTTTTTGATTTCATCTATATATGTCTTACATGACAATAGGTGAAGGATAAGCATTAGGATCTAAAAAGTTTGACATGACCCCTTAATATCTTGGATTGGAATTGGGATATAATATCTATAAAATTTATGATAGGGATTCCATACAGAAAAAGATTCTATGATTCCATTTGGGTGATTATTTACCAACTTACGAAGTCATCACATTTCCTTACCATCATGGAGCAGAGATCGATGAAGAGTTTGGGACAGTTGTATGTGAAGGAGATAATCTAGCTATAATGGGAAACCTTAATTATTGTATCTAACTAATATGCATAGTTTATGTCATGGTTGTGGAGAGTATGGTAGGAGTAATTTGGGGCCCAGTTTAGGATGAGTATAGTGTTTCACCCCATACGGATGGGTAGACTGAACGCACTATCTAGGTGTTGGAGGATATAATAAGAGCATGTATTTTTGACTTCATACAAAGATGGGAGGATAACTTTCCATTTTTAGATATTTCTTATAATAATATTTTTCACTCTATGATTGGCATGATACCTTTCAAGGCCTTGCACAAGAGACCCTACAAGTCACCCATGTACCGGGTTGAGATTGGAGAGACATATCTAGTTGGGATAAATATGGTATAGGTGATTATAAATAAGTTTAAGGCGATCCATGTGTGTGTGAGGGTAGCCTATATCCAACAAAAATCTTATGAAAATCATTATTGTAGGCCCTTTGTATTAGATCTAGGAGAGCATGATTTATTGAGGGTATCCCCACAATGAGGATTGTGGAGGTTTGTCTAGGGAGGCAAGCTATCTTCAAGGTAAAATGGGTTGTTCAAGATATTATGAAAGGTTATCAAGGTTTCTTACCACCTAGCCTTACCCCTATAGTTTGAGTGAGTGCATGACGCCTTCCATGTGTCTCATCTGATGTGATACATGCATGATCCTACAAAAGTTTATAACTGGGGTGAGCTGGATATTAAGGATGGATCCATATTTATAGAGTACCCAGTGGTGATAAAGGATCAACAAGACATGATACTGTAAGGATAGACTATTACATTTCTTCATGTGTTGTGGTAGCATGGGAGTATGTAGGAGATCTCCTGGGAGTGGGAGAGGTAGATACAGACTCTGTATCCCCAAATTTTTGTTTAGATTATACTTTATAGGGATGAAAATCCTTGAAGAGGGGAATAATATAGTGACCCTATTTTTTCCTTGTAGTACTTTGAAATATTTTAAGGAATATTTTCAAATCCAAATGTTGAAACTATGTGAGACTTCGAGGCCCAATGAACATAGAATTTATATTATAAAAATATTAAATATATTAATATCATGTGCATGATTTTTTTAGGAATAATGGAATAAGTTCCGAATGGATTCTCAGATTTAAAATCCAAGACCATGTTTCATTACAGGATATAGGGTTTACCCTAGGGTTGACCTAAGTATTTTCAGCACCGGATGTTCGAGCACAGTCAAACCCATATATCCTTCATTTTCATGGTGATTTCAAGCACAGTCAAACCCCTGGATTCATTATGGTAGCATGCAAAACCCATGAGTCAATGTTTTATGTATGGATCAAGGAAATAAATGGGATATAGGTTATAATTCATGGATATGGGGTCCATAGGGGTAACGAGATCGAGTGGGAGGTGCACGAGCAGTGTTGCGAGCTTCGTATAGATCATCAAAATCCATATTTTGACCACCAGAGGCCAGGAAAAAATGGTTGAAGTCAACCCCTAGTGATTCCATGCTATCAATGGGTGTGATTCATGGTGATGGGAGTGGATCTATAAACCATTTATAAGATCTTTACTTTATGAAAAAACCTGAATACACAGTGTGTACTAGGATGAACACACACCATGTAGCCCTCGAGTCGTGGTGCTAAAGTTTTGGGAGAAGATAAATATCACATGACATGTAGGTGGGCTGATATTCCATGTGACCCTACCTAGGTGTAAAATATGTGTTCCATCCACGCATTCCCAGGGCCTAGTGTGTAAAGACACGTCATGTACGAGAGTATATAGGCATCAACAGGAATACATGGGCACGAGATAAGATGTATAACTAGGACCTCAGGTGGTTATACAAACCATGTATCCCAGAGTGCATTCCATGTATAGAGAGACGGATTCCTAAGCCATTTCTAGGGAGAAAATAGTTAGGTAGTGGAGTAGGGACAAACACTGTGTAGACCCCATAAACATCATGTACTCCTATGTGAATCTTCTACCTCTCATATATTGTTTGTTTGTAATTGGATTTTTTTTGTGTGAGTAGCCTATATTGAGTTTTTTCCACATAGAAAATTATGGTAGACTTATTAGTGTATTTTGAGATACAATGTCAGATGTTCAAAATGTTATTTTTATTCATCCGATGTTTGATTATGATAGTGATCGGGTAGGATCATCAGATAGATTTTGGGGCAAGTACTTCCCTATTACACTAGGGCATGGGTTACCCATTATATTAAAGAGATTATAGGGTTAGTACTCCCCTGTTATACTAGCGTGCGGGTTCCCCCATGCTATCATAGATATTTTAGGGTCAATACTCCCCTGCCAAACTGGGGCTTGAGTTCCTAAAACTATAGGAGATATGCTAGGGTCTGTACCACATTATCACACCAGGGAATGGGTTCCCCGTATCCTTTAAATAGGTTGGTTTAATACTCCCCTTAATAATACATGGTGTAGATTCTCTACCTACGTAGTAGTACTCCCCTATATTTGAGCTCCAACAGGGTGTGGTCCCTCCATGGGAGATGTGTTCTCCCTCAGTTGTAGAGTGCAGTTGTGAGATGGTGGCCCCTCCATTCATAATATGGTGAGATTTAATTTGATGTTGGGAATTGGTTATGGAATTCTAGAGATTAAGTCTTACTGATAAAATTTTTCCAGGCTGTGAGATGAACATCCCTTTTTTATCTTGTTTGGGTTTCTTTATGAGATTAAATATATGTATCTGATTGGTTTCATTTACCTATTTCTTTGGGTTAAGTTGACTATTGATATATCTTTCAATCATTCTCTTTTAGTTTTGGGGCATCCTACCGGGTATGTATATACTCATTCCTACATGGTCTTTTCCAACATGTTTCATGACTTATACATACAATGGGGTTATTAGTGGTGATTATGGTGAAGCATAGTGATACTGGGGTGAATTTAATGCAAATGGTGGTTGGCTTAGAGATCATGAGAAGGGATATTTTATATTTTATTATTTCTATTTTTTTTAGGCTGGGACTTCATTTATAGTTGGGAATGTGTATTCCCCTTTTCAATTTGGTTGTATTCTATTGTACTCTAATGTATTCCCTAGAATTTATTATATGCATGGTTTATCTCTAGATGTTATAGTCTTTACTTTATATTACATTGTACTATTTCATAGATATGGTTGGGTGCATTCAAACATGTTCATTAGGAAAAGGTCTCCCATTACAGTTATTCCTTCTTGGTGCTTGTTTCTAGCCCTTGGCCTATTGATGTTGGTGTTGGAGTTCTGGTAGCTCATCCTTCTACCAGCCGGAAGGACCTTGGTGGTTCTGGTCATTACCAAATGCTTCACAAGGGGACCAAAATATATGCAATTAAAAAAGTAATCCTAAGACTTCATTCTAAATAATTCCACCTGCAATCCTTAAATAAATCATGTCAAATATATCAGTACTTTCTATATAGGATTCACACTTATCAAATCCCTGATGAAAAAGTGTATAATTTTCATTTATGGGTGCTAACACACAAACTCATCACTCCACTATAGGGAAAGTGAATAACCACCACTTGTGGCCAGCCCTGCCACAATGATAAAAGTACACCTGGATGAAATCCAAAGATGGTGGTCTACTCTCCCTGATGCTCTACCCACCATTATCCTAACAAAAATATTTTAAGTTGTGATTCTTAGTGCCTGAAAAGTAACTACTCAATCATCTCACTAGAATTTTTTTGGCTACCACTTGATGTATCCTTTAGGCTCCCTTTGGTGTTGAGAGAATAATTCCCCACATTAGAGAAGTTATTAAAGTGGAATACATTCACCTATGACTTGATATGATAATGAAACCCATATTGGAAGTGTTTCACCTGGTTTATCTCATCTCCAACTAACAAAGGATAAAATTAGTGTAGTTATGTGAAATGGACAGGTAAGTCCATCAAAGTCATCCTCCCCTATGTTAGATGCATAAACTATAGGGTTCTTTTATCACTTAGGATCTTTGTGTATAAATGACTCATAAACTTTCCCTCAAAGTCCTTATAGGACAACTTCACACCAACCTACACTATGATGTCCCACCAGTGCTTGGCTAGTCCCCATAGCATCTAAGTAGAAATATTAACCCTCCTCTTCATGGGTGTATCCATGTAACTAAAGATCAACTTAATAGGCTCAATCAAGAACTTTGATTCCCAAGAGCCTCCCTCCCTAGTGAACATGGTTGGGTGATACAGCTAGAACTCCCTCATCAAATCAGACATCAAAGGAATAATGTGATTATTCTCCCTCTCCATGGATTGAATGGCACATTGGAAACTATAAAAAGTATGATCTTCAATTAGATTCCTTAAAGCAGTAGGATCTTCCAATTCTGCTACATGTGGTGTGTGCATATTACCACTCTCTTGATGATCAAATAAAGGATGATGCAGAGACATTTTTCTACAAGGGTTAACACACTCTTGATATCATTAGGTTCAATACATATCAAACTTTAAAGGAAAAATAGGTAATTTATGACCATATATACAATGTTACTTTAATTATTATATTAAAAAGTTAATTAATCATATTTTAAATGATTTAATTTAATCCTTTTTGTAAGACAAGTCATATAGATTAATCATAATTTAAATAGGCTGATTTGTATGTAACAAATTAATCACTAGAATGAACAATGCATGATAAAAAATTCCTCTACATGCCTACCATGATGCATTCATAAACACATCATTCATATCTTAAAGAGTGTAAAATATCATAAATTAGTAACATCACACAAGTGTATCACCTAAGGTGAAATAACATCCCAATAGTAGCATGAAAAAATTAAGAACAACAATACCATCCCTGGTAGCTTGGGTTTCCCCCCACACATGGGATAAATAATCCCATGCACAAGCTCATTAACATGACCCAACATATACTATTCTCATATATGCCTTACCCAAATATTAAATCTCTAAAAAATACCTTGGATATGATACTACTTTGTAATATACCCAGTTTGGTTCTCCCTCATGTGACTGAGATGGGTCACTAAAGACCTCAAGCACTCCTCCTCATATGACAGAGGTTTCTAAATATAAGTGAGGGTCTAATAAATATATTGGTGATACTATACCCTCTTGTACCTTGTAATAATCATAGTATAATCAAAATAAAAAATAAATATAAATAAATTTAAGAAGATAAACAGGAAAATTTCAAATCGATCCAATATAGTCAAACCATGAAATTCCATACCAAATTTCATACTGAGAGTCTTATAAAAAGTCAACTGAAATAAAGAATCCACAAACAAAAAATACCAAAATTGTACCTAAACCCCATGGTTGAGCCCATCTCTAAGATCTAGTCCTAGATAGAAAACTAATAAATCAAGTGTAGGGACCCTTGACCTTATTCAGACCTATATCCATGAAACCTATCTAAGTAACAAAGGGTAACCTAAATAGGGTGTGAGTAAAACTCAGCAGACCACACCAACAATGTCTAAAATAAATCCAATCTGGGCAATAGTTCATGCAACAATATGATAATCAAATACATTAATTATATAATAAATGAAAAACTTCTAAATAAACCTGCTAACCCACAATATCTAGGTTGAAACCCAGGGACAACCATACCTAAAATGACACATTTTCACATTTCTCTTTATATACCATCAAAAGGCTCTATTACTGGTATTTAGAATATCGAAAAATGGTAGCAAGAAGAAGAACATACCAAAAGTGAATTCCCATGATAGGGGTTAATTATATATTTATTCCATTTCAAGCCTAAGGAAAATTCACATGCCATGAGTTAATTAAATATTCCATTTACATCATACCCATTGAGAATTCCCATGATAGGGTCAATTATGCATTGAATGTATCATGTAAAAGAAATAACCAAATCATACCAATTTACCAAATATGCCAAAGATGATAATTATATTCCATTATGGTTAATTCAATACAAATTCCAACAATAACTTCAATTCGATATACATGATAATATTCCATTATGTTGAGATCCAATTAAATTTCATGTTATCCATTTACATATAAAATATTTCCAATTACCAATTCGCATTCCATTTATCCAAAATTACCATTTCATATATCAATAATGCCCAAAAAATAGTTCACATGCCAAGACCAGTTCCAATTCAAAATACTAAAGTTTATCCATTCCTTAAAAAAATTCCCAATTTAGTTGTAAGAAACTATTTTAATAGATTTCAATTTCTAAACAAAGGTCAAGGATATACACACCTCTCTGGGGGGGGGGGAAAGTTCAAGGTCTCATTCACCAATAGGCTTGATGGATCCATGGGAGGTCTAAGTGAGATGATTCAAGAAATATTGATGGATTCTAATTAGAATAGGTCAAACGCATGATGTGTATGTATCATCACACATGTCACATATACTATAAATTAAAATAGACCATAAGGATATTCTTCCGACCACATACCTCAAAAATAGAGAATAGAAAACCAAGGTTCAAGCATTTAGATCAACATGATACACCAAAATTCCCTAATGATAGTTATATATCCACCACATTTGGTATGGAAGAATAATAATCATGGATAAAAAGAGATTAATTTACCAATTATGAGTAAAACTCACCAAATCAAGATGTTTAGATCGAATAACAGATCAAGGGATCAAGGATTAACATTGGATAATTAGAGGAATCCCTGGAGAACCCTTCATGATTATTAAAAATTGTTTAGGGTTGGTATTAAAAAATATAAAAATCGATATCAATTGGGGAAAATACTATTATAACCCATATAATCCTGACATAGATCAACACTATCACCTAACCACTAGCTGACATCGGTTAGTTAGTGGTGTCAGCAAGAATGGTTGTAATGCTAAAAACCCCACCAGCTATCCATTGTGTCTCCACCAGCTAGATGGTGGTATTTCTATCAAAATACCATTCTTCTAGGAATCTACTGTATGGCCAGTGGGTATCACTAGTTGGATAATGGGTCCCCTATAGGTTTACTGGGCTACTACCCTCTCCACTGGCTAGCCAGTGGAACTGTAGAAGCTCCTCCACTGCATGTTGCGGTTAGCATTCGCTGAAACCACCCCTCAGAGCCCCTGAGAACCTCTGAAAATATATTTTAAAATGTAAATAAGGATCATTTATATTAATTAAATTGGATCAAATAGAAAATAAAAAGAGGAGGAAACCTAGATAAAATACAGGGCCTTATATATTCTTTCAAGAGAATTCTCTCAAGACTGAGAGAACTTCTAATAATGCTCTCAATAATAAATGTGAATCATGATCTACCATATAAAGACCAAGAGAATAATATAAATACTTATTAAATCTTAATATAATTAATATTATGATTAACTAAAAATTACATAAGGTTTTTAGTACTTCCACACTAGCATCCGGAGTTTCAATGATGACATTTCAAGATTCTTGGATCACATGTGGATACCTCTAAAATAATTTGGATTCTTCTACTATAATGGTGAATCAATGATTTGAGATAGGATACCAAATTTATCATAAAAAATAAATAATTATCAATATAATGTAATTCACGATTTAAATTATTTATATATTATATCTAAAAATATACCCTTTATGAAAAATATGGGGTTTCTTTGTAGATTTTGAGGATTTAATTCAAACAACTGGTGAAAACAATTATTAGGAATAGGCCTAATCACTTTAATTGTTCCCTAGAACTTTAGTTGGGTAGATGAATGTAGATATGTGGGAAACCTTGAGTGGTTGTATTGGGAATGGCTTGAGAGATAATGTGGTTTCTTTTTTATCATTTTGTTGTGTGATACGTGACATGTCCAAATTGGATTTGTGTGGAATCCCTTGAGTGATGGGGAATGACCAGATAATTTTTTTTGTGGTAACCCCTTAGTGATAGGGGATGACTAGGGAGCTTATTTTGTGTCATTCCCTGAGTGATAGGGGATGACCAGGGATCTATATGTGAAATATACCCTAAGTTGTAGGGGATGACTACATACTCTATTATGGGACCTCCCTTGAGCAAGAGGAGTTGGTTTGGGAACTAGTATGGCTTGGTATGACACTTCCTCTAGTTTGGAGATTAATCAGGTATAGTTGGGGTTCATGATGGATTGGTTATCACATGATCACCTGATGAGGGTAGTATGTTGTTATATTTATTATTTATCTTAGTTCATACACATTTATATATTTACTTCACTTATTGTAAGGATGCTATGGTGGTATCCTACTGGGTTGTATTACTCATACCTAGGATGAGTACACTGGTGTACATGTATTCTTTATTACCATGGATCCAAGAAAGGGTAAACACCTATAATGAGCTGTTAAGCATGTGGAGATAGATGAGGATTCATGGAAATGTTGGGACATACTCCAAGATCTTTTTATTTTATTATCAAATATTATTTTTTTCTTTTTATTTATTATACTTATATAAATATTACATATGTGAGTATTATTTTTTACCATGATATCTGATTGATTGTGTATCATTTTTATATTTCATATGATGTTTGTATATGTTGGCTTCCACTATGCTTATTTTTGGAATGATGATTATTTCTTTGTTACTTCCACTGTTTTCGTAAAGGATAGTTAGATAATATTGATGGCATGGTCTCCCCATTGTATGACCTAGGACCTCATTGGTTGTCATCCACCTCTTACATACATGGAGGGATCTATGATGTAATGTGTCTCTCCAACTTGGGCCCGATGATCTAGGTTGGGTTTCATAATGACAATAAAAACATCCATATAAACACCTTCAAAACTATTTTAAATATTTACAAGAATATTCCTTATCATGAAAATTCAATTAAAATTCAAGCATAACATGTTATATCACCCAAATGGAACTTTAAATAAAACCTATTTATCTCAAAGTGTCAGTGTATACTCAGACATTAAGTGAAAAAGGAATATAACCAATCAATGAAACCTAATATATCATAAAAAATTATTAACAAAATTTATTCAAATATATAGAGAAGCCATTTCAAGCTCTGGGTGTTGACATACACACCAGGTAATGAAATGAAAATTTCATGATCTAAAATGGGGTGTGTGGGGATAACCTTGGACTTCTCCACCCTTTCCCTAAAAAATCTCTCTCCAAAAATTGATGGTTTTATCACTTAGTGGAAAACCCCCCAATTAAAAATCCCAAAACATGCAAAAATTTTACATGAGGGAAAGAAGAAGAAATGTAAGAATAAGAGGAAGAGGAAGATAAAGATGATAAGGAGAATGTTGATTCTTACATAGCTCAAACCTCTAGTTTCCAAGGTGGATGATACATGGAAAATAAAAAGATAATGAAGAATATGAGAGATCACTCCCCTCCTTCAGCCATCCATAACACATATACACATAAAGGATAAATCCATTCCCCTATGATATCTCATAATCTATTTTAAAACCACATTACTAGTTATAATAATAACAAAAATAAAACCCCCAAAAATTATAATAATTTGACCCATAATATTTACTAAACACATATATAAGAATCTCATAGCATAAAATAATAATAACTAAAAAAATTAAATAATAATAATATCAACCTATTGGGGATGGGGTCATCATATTCCACTCCCCCCTCCCATAAGGCATTAGAATCAAGAGATGTCATAAGACCCCTATATTAGAACCCAAGCCAATATGGGTTTCCTAAAAATAGGACACCCTAATAAGCATGACAGAAGGATCAACTGGTGCTTGGACTTCTCTTACTGCACATAAATTATGCAGCCCTTTGGTTTCAAACCCAGGATATAGAGTTGTAGTTTCCACAACATACCATTTAATTGATACCACATCAACATTTAAATGAGATGATTATGTTAATTATGATTCATTGAAATGAAAGTAATCCTTTTTTATTTCAATTGAAATTATTGTTACTATGATAAAATAATTTAAAACTATTTTAAAATACTTATACCATTTTTGAAGACTTGTAAAATTTCAACAATAACAACAATAATAATACAAAGCCTAATTGGTTTAGAGTCAAAAATAAAAGTTCAAGAAGTTTTTTTTAAGAATCCATGGTCACTGTGCATGATCTAGGTGACCATGCACCCGATATTGATTTTACCACTAGATTACAAAAAATAGAAAATATGAATGAATTTCATAGTTATCTAACTATATAGGATGGATGTTCATCTTATAAAACATTTAAATATTGTACCCATTTTTTCCCAAATACCAATAAAATATATTTTTTTCATTTATAAATAGTTATTTATTCTTCTTATTTATCTTACTAATTATATTCAAATAGATATAACATTTGCTACTAATATATTTGAAAGATTTAGTTTAACTATTACATGGAGACATTATAATTTAATTAAATATATTTTTCATTATCTTAGTAGAACTATTGATTTGAGTTTATAATATTTCGAAAAATCATAGAAAAATATAACAGATTTTGTAAATGCAGATTATTTATCACATCTACATAACGTGATATCACAAATAGAAAATTTATTCATGGTCGAAGGTATTGTAATGTCTTTGAAATCAAAAAACCATTTTCTTTTCACAACATCATTTAATCATGCAGAGGTGATAACACTACACGGGGCTTGCAAAGTATGTGTATGGTTATGATCTACAACCCAACACATTTAAACAACAAATGTATTGACTATAAAAAGAAGGTCGGTCGTGTAATTTGAAGAAAATGTTTCATGTGTTACTAAGGTAAATGAAGACAACCAAAAGTGATTGGATGAAACCCAACCCACAAATCTATGATACAAGGATTCATAGATTACAAAAGTTATATTTTTTTCTTGTAATGTAAATTTCATTAGGGGTCGAACATGAGTGTAATATTTTCTTTATTTTAACTTTTATCTCACTGAGTTTTTTTTTTCAAAAAAAGTTTTTAAGGAGGCAACATATAAACATATATGAATTGATACACCTTCATAGCACTACCACAGATTACAGCTAAATTAGCACATGCTTTATAAATGCTAAACAGAGTGATGATAAAAAGGATACTTTTTTAAGTGTTGGCTAAAAGTGTTGATAAATGTAACTTTTATCAATGCTGAAAACCACTGATAAAAGTGGATCTTTATTAGCACTATTCTAAGCACTGATAAAACATTTTAATAAAAAATATTATTAATATATACAAAATTATCATATTTATATTCAAAAAATAATTTTTATTTATATACATTAATTAAAAAATGCATGTTTATAATTAATATAAATATGATATATAAATATATAAATATATAAATATAAATTAATAATTCAAATATATATATACATATATATATAATGATTAAAATAAGTATTCATAAAATATATATATATATATATATATATATAAATATTTAAATATTTAAATAATTATACTTAATATTTTTAAATAATAAATTTTTTATTATATTTATATATTAATAAATATATAAATATATAATTATATAAATATATTTATATTTAAATACAAATATTTATAAATATATTTATATACAATTAGAATTATAGATAAATAAATATATATTTAAATAATTATAAAATTATAAAAAATATTTAAATAAAAAATATTTATTATATTTGTAATTATATATACTTACATATTAATAAATATATATAATTATATATATATATATATATATAATTATATAAAAATATTTATTTATAATTATAATTATAAATATATTTATTTATATATTTTTAAATAATATTTATATTACAATAAGTATATATATATTTAAAGTAATGTATAAATATGAATTATATAACATTTAACAAAAAATGAATCTTATTTTAATAATTTAATTTATAAATAATCATCAGGAAGCAATAAGGAGATGGAGATCGAAGAGGAGATTGGTGATTGTGCTGTTTGTGATGCTGATCGGATCGGGATCTAACTTCGAAGGCAATAGTGTTGACCTCGCCGGAATTAGATCCCTTAGGTCTGGCTTCTTCTAATGGCGCATCAGCTTTCCCTGTTGCACTGGATTCTTTGAACTGTGGCGTTGCGGGCTCGTCGGCCTTTGATGTGAAAAATCTGACAGAAGCGGGGCATGGTGTTCGTGATGGCGTTTGTGATCTGGCGAACGGGACAACGTTGATCTTGCCGGATCTGGTGTTCTTGGGCCCGTCATCTTCCAATCGTGCATTAGAGTGCCCTGATGCGCCGCTGTCCAAGGAGGGTTTGGTATTTGATGCAAAAGTTTTGACAGAAGCGGAACATGGCGATCATGACGGCATTCGTTCCAAGGGGACGATGTTTTCCTTACTGGATCCGGTGTTCCTGGGCCCGTCATCTCCCAATCATGCATCATAGTTCCCTGATGTGTCGTTGTCCAAGATCGAGGGTTTGGTCTGTAATGCGAAAGTCTTGACAAGTTCTTTAATTTTGAATCATTTTAATAAGTGTGTTTCATTCTATAAATCTCTTGATTCTTCCAAAGAGTCTAGTTCCCATGGGTCGCGGGACTCCCAGATTTCCAAATCTCATGATGGAAGATTCACCCTAATTGATCATCCTATGCCTCTCAATGAACGACTTGAGGCTTGCAGATTCTCTCTTGTTGGGTGGTTAATACTCTCTAAGGGTGATAAACTGTTCAACATTGAGGAGTTGAAGCTCAGACTCTCAAATCTAGAGTTTTTTAGATTGGAGGATCGTCCCTATTGGAAGAGGCTACTTCCACCTTCTTTTCTCATATGAAAATGATAGATCAAGGGCGTGGAATAATGGGTTCTACTCTCTTAACCCAGGAAGCTTTTGATTGTTTTCTTGGGATTTAAATTTTAACCCATACCTACAGAAGCATTCCAATGCTTAGATTTGGGTTAGAATTCATGGCTTAAGGTTTTTTGGTATCTATTAATTTTGAATGAATTAGTTTCCTGCATTGGTGTCCCCATGAATATTGATGAGAATACAGTGCATGGAAAATTTGGTGGCTTCACTAATGTTTTGGTCGATGTGGACATGCAAAATAATTTACCTGATTGTGCCACTTTGGTCGCCAATGGTGGGAAATTTGAGGTTGAGTTTGAATATGAGTTGATCCCTACATTATGTATATTTTATAGGTTGGTGGGGAATGATGTTTCTGAATGTAAGAATTTGAGGAAAATTCTGATGAAAGTGGGGTCTTCTACCCATGGAAAAAAGTATCATGGATTCTTCAAGGATATAAAACCTGGTGCCAAGATGACCCAGGCGGTTATCTCCAAGGAGGAAAGGCTTAAGCCTCTTGAACAACATGACTCCATGGAACAGGTCCAGGTGTAGGACCCTTTGGTTATTTCTGGTCAAGGTGGGGTGTTGGAAGGGGAACTTCAAAAGTCTACAGGAGTTGATGCACCAAATCACTTTATTTCAATGGGGAGGACTATTTATCCATCGGGTTCTGCACATAAAGAGGGCTGCGACTTTGGTAAGGAAGATGTCAATGCTACTGCTTCCTTTCGTGATGCACTTGTAGTAATATTTCAAGCTACTGTTGAAGATCAATGTGTCGAGTCTAATTTAGAACTTGATTCTCAAATGCAAGTTGATTCTCAATTTTTTAGGAGAGTCATTCTTAAAAAATAGGAGAGGGAAACATCACTCTCCCTCCCACCTAAGGTGAACAAGGTTGGAGTTGTTGCAATTGGGGATAAACAGGTAACTTCATTGGAGACTTATTAGGATGTTACAGTCCCTCCAAAGGGACAAGGGGAGACTAGTCTAATGAATGATGTACCAAAGTCTAGGAAAAATGTTTTTAGTATGCTTGAAATTCTTAATATATCCAATGGTAAGGAGGTCTTCCGTGAGGAATTCGGGAGCACTCATAGCTCCAAAACGATCATTGCTTGGAGATCTGCTTTAAAGGTCCCACCGGAGAGCTCTGATCTAGTTAGAGATCTGGATCCTCCATTCAAGGGATCCTTACCACTAGAGGACAATACCGAATCTCAAGTCGATGATGAGACTTGGCATCAGCCTAAGATATGGAGGAGCGGATGACCTCCATGAGGCAGGGGTGGTGGTCGTCACTCCCACTGATGATGTTCTCCTATTTTCTGAATGTGTCTGAATTTTGTAGCAGTATCTGTTCATTGGTTTTTTATGTCGACTCTATCTTGTATACAATTTTTAATTTCTTTTAATAAATTTTGACATCATGGGATGATAACCCATGATCTCCACCATTTTCATATAAATAATCATCAAATTTATATTAGTCAAAATCTTTAATAGTTTACTTATATACATTGATTACAAAATGTGTATATAATTAAAATAAATATAATATATTGATATTTTATTTAAACAATTATATAATATAATTATGAATATATTTATTTAGATATATATTTATATTGATATTAAATAATTTAAATATATGAACATGTATAGTTTTATGTATGTATGTGTATGTGTGTATATACATGTGTGTATGTATATGTGTGTGTAGATGTGTATGTGTACATATATATGTTTTTAATTTACATAAATGTTATAAATTCATTTTTTAATAATTTATTTAATTTAATTTATACATTTATTATTATATATTTACTAATAATGTTAAAGATATATTTAATCATTTTTTAATATTTATTTATACGTATATTTATTTATTATACATGTAATATTTTCAATATGTTTGTAATTTATATGAATAATATTTATTTGTTTTTATTTATTAAGTTTTATCATTTAAAATGTGTTTGAAATTTATATAATTATTATATTTAAATGATTTTTTTAATAATTTTTTAATTTTAATATTTAATTATACAATTATAAAAATATATAATTTTTTAAAAATAGAATTTATGAAATTATGAATAAATAAATAAATATTTAAATAATTATAAAATTATAATAAATATATTTAGTATATTTATAATTATATATTAATAAATATATATTTATATAAATATATTTATAATTATATATAAATACCTTTTTTTGGAAAGTTCAGGCACTGAGCATGCTCGGCCCTACAAATTTAATAATAAAAATAAAAATACACCAAGGAAAAATAAAATGACACATCAAGTGTCACCAAAATATTAGAGCAGCTAGGCACAACCCGAAACAAAATGAAAGTCCAAGGACCCACAAAACAGCACAAAGACCGATATTAAATGGCCAAAAGGCCCAGAAGCACGAGCACTGATAGACGCTTATAAACCTAAAAGATCTCACACACCTGACCACATTTGAGGCACACCAACAACACTCCACCCGAGGTTATCATCATGGACACCAAGACGTTCATGTTGAAGACATCGTTTTGCCCTTCAGCGTCATCACTCACGCAATTGAAGTCATCCCCGATGTCCGTCGTCAGAGGTGTCGATGTCAGCATGTCATCAGCAGGAGATTCTCACTGTTGATGTCTCATACCGTCAACAGTTCATGGTGCCCGAGATCGTCGCCCTCTAGTGTCCCATACCACCAGAAGCCATCCCGCAACCATCTACCCATAAATAAAAACACAAAATGGCCAAAATATGGCCCAACATAAACAACACACTACCCAACATCTGACATATTCTAGCCTAAAGACAAAGCACCACCAAGGACTCCAGAGTCATCCCACTCAATAATAAAATACCACAATTCAGCTGCCGACAGACACCAAGGGTCGGTGCCAGCTACCAAACTAGTGCAAAAAATGCCACATGCCCACGTCAAACACACACCTTCTCTGATAGCCCTCTCGAGATCACATCACCTGAGGTCGGCACTACTTCTTATAGACCATGCTGGTAAGAACCCTTATCATCCGCAGTACACACCAGATCTGACGGCCCACCAAGGAGAATGTTAGCGACGGAACGACTCCATCCCACCAAGATCCCACATCGACCTGCCTCCCCACATCCACCACGCTGTAGCACCTTCGCAACACCAAACACGACCATCTCTTCAGCTGAGCACCATGGGTCGGAGCGAAGTCACCTCCACTAGTCCACACCACTAGTAGCCAACCCTCATCATTGGTGACAGACATTTGACCACCATCTCGTCAATAACCAAGTCTTCCATCATCAAGAAGATGGCCTGCTCTGGCTCTACAACCCATGTCGTCAAAAGACCTCGCTCTCCACCATCGAAACCCTTACAACTCCTCCCCACATCATCATCAACCCGAACCCCTTCACCGATGAGATTTCACTGGTGATCTTAAATAATTATAAAATTATAATAAATATAATTAAATAATAAATATATTTATTATATTTATAATTATATATTTGTAATTATATATAAATACTTTTTAAATATACTTATTTATAATTATAATTATAAATATATACATATATATTTTTAAATAATTACAAAATTATAATAAATCTATATAAATAACAGATATATTTAAATAATAAATATTGTTATTATATTTATAATTATATATATTTATATATTGATATAAATATATATAATTATATAAATATACCAAAGTGGTGTGGAACATGAGATATAATTATATAAATATATTTATAATTATATATAAATATTTTTAAATATTTTTATTTATAATTATAATTAAAAGTAAATAAATATATATTTAAATAATTATAAAATTACAGTAAATATATTTAAATAATAAATATATTTATTATAATTTTATAAATATTTATATTTATATATTAATAAATATAAATATATAAATATATAAATATATATTTTTATAATTATATACATATATTTATAAAATTATAATAGATATATTTAAATAATAAATATACATATTATATTTATAATTTTATAAATATATATAATAATATAAATATATATAAATATATATATATATATATATATATATATATATATAAATGTATAGAAATATTTTTAAATATGTTTATTTATAACTATAATTATAAATAAATAAATATTTTATTAAGATTAGATATTTATCAGTGCTAAAATGTGCTGACAAAACTACCCTTTATCAGTTTAAGATTCAGGGTTTTCCTATGAGGTACATATCTTTTTAATTTCCATTAAACTCCTTGGTTTTACCCATGTGAGTGCTTAATGAGATCATGAGAGTTTGAATGGTGTCTAGGGATTGTTCAGAGCCCGAAGGCCCAATTTTTGGAAAAGGAAGTCGGGCCACATGGTTGGTAGAAAACGTGCGACCCATGCCACATGGTTAGGAGTAACCATGTAGGGTTGGACAGAGAATAGCTGAGGGCACATAGTTTACGCTAACCATGTGCCCAGGGTTGTATGCCCGTGTGTGGACACCTGTAATTTTTAGCATAGGATAAATACACATTCGGGATACGATTTTTTTAACTGTGTGTCATGATCGTGCGAGGGGTGATAGGGGACATTGGATTATGGAATGATTTTCACATGGTTTTCCTAACTGTGGTTATGAACTGTGTGAGGTCTCTCTTGAGGTAGAGAAAGGCACACAGATGGCACACAGTTTGGCCAACTGTGTGGCCAAATCGCATGACCCAGTTAAAAAGTGGTAAATGTACGTTTTTCCCTTAGATTTTATTAAAACCTAAATCTATTCCTTCTTCTCTACCCAACGGACTGCCTTGGCATTTGGGAGCTCCCTTTGAAGCTGAAATCATTAGCTTGGCTCTAGTTTCTTCCTTAGAAGCCCGATTCAAGAACTATTCATCTCGTTGGATTCACAATGGCGAGTTCTTATTCATCTTTTGTCTTTATTCATTTGTCTTTGTATCAACATAGTTATTTTGGTGCAAGCTAATATGCCCTATTTCCAAGGTGGTCATCCATTTCTCCATTTTCTTCCAATCCATCTCGAGTTAGGAATCAATACTAGACTAGTGTTCTACTGCGGGTATATGATAGGTGGTCTATACATTTTCTTCAAGGTTTGATATTTTATATGACTTATTTCCATTATGCCGCATGATAATCTTTCCATTTTCCCCCTAAAAGTAATTTAACATAATGAATAAATTGTTGGAACATATTTAGCTTTCCCACTTAGCACCTTTTTATTGTTGGAGGTTGTTAGCCCCATCCAAGGCCACCCATTAGGTGTGTCTTTGTATCTTACCTATGATGTACCACCCCGTTGGGTGTGTGTGAGATCACCACTTATTTTAAGAGACTTGTTGAATTAAATAATAATTTAATGAGACTTTAGGAGAGGGATTATGACTCATTTTCTATGTGATTACATGATGATTGAAATTGTTAAATGTTTAAATGGAAATGTGGAAATGATTTAGATGAACTCACAGATTGTGAATGATTACAAAATGGGTTAGGAAATGATTAATGGTTTGATTGATGAATTGATAATGGTAGTGGATGCCTTGTACATTTATACTCCTCGAATATTGATTCCATTAGATACCATAGACATTACTACTCCATGGATATTGATTATGGAAGTGGATTCCTTGGACATTTCTACTCCTAGGATCCCGATTCCATAGGATTCCGTGGACATTTCTACTCCATGGATCCTTATTGACTATGTTAGTGGATTCCTTGGACATTTCAAATCCTCGAATCCTAATTCCATAAGATTCCATGGGCATTTATACTCCATGGATCCATATTGATTATGGTAGTGGATGCTTCAGAAATTTATACTTTTTGGATCCTGATTCTATAGGATGCTAAGGACATTGCTACTCCTTGGATCCGACTTGCTTAAAAAGAGTTGGACCAACTCCTTGGATCCCACCCAAGTATTTACTGATTTTTCATCGAGATGCTCCATGGACTCAATGAGGATGCCTTGGTCATTTATACCTTGGATCTGACCCCTTTATGCCTGACACTTGATTACATGGCATGGTCATTGTGGATGCTTTATCATGCTTTATAGATAACCCTGGTATGGGTATCTGATTTCAGTTGTTATATTTTAAAGTATCACACCTGTTTATTTATACTTTATAGTTATCTTATGATTATGGTTACTTGATTACTGTTCATAGGGAGCCATGTTTGGCTAGAAAGGATCAAATTTGTATTTTACAATTTACTTTTACTATTGTTATACCTAGGATATACTGCACACTATTTCCTTTCTTATACATAGGCTGGATATGTTATAGACATTGTTGGTGTTGGCCTACTGAGTGTTATCTAACACCCTGTTTGGGATGTCATTGGGTAACCAGACATAATTCATGGATGTGGGTAGGGACCGAGTCAAGTGCCCACTTTATGATACTGGACATGTTTATTTCTTAAAAGTACGGGGGCACAAGACTGAGCTATTCTTGTGATACTAACTATAGATAGTTCCTTTTTGGTCCATTTTTACTTTGGTACATGTATTGTACTGGATGCTTGTTTCCATGTATTTACTGCCATTTTTTATAGAGACATTACATGATCATCATATTATATATGACACTACTTTTGGATTATTTTTTACTACAGTCTTCTAGATGTTATCTGCTATATTGATTTTATTATACTTCCTCTAATTTTCTCACTTGTGATAACTCTACATAACTCTGATTATGAGGGTATAGTATTCCCACTATACCACCTTAAACCCTCGTTTCTAGTTGGAAGCCTTTGGCATATGGGGATGTGATCTTGAGGCCATGTGACCCACTGGCTCAGGGCACCCTTTAGTGGATCCTGAGTCGGGATGTTACAAAGTGGTATCATAGGGGGTTTTTCCCACATTACTATTTTGATACAATATATAGGATATTAATAATGTATTGGAATTTGGTAATTATACGTGATTGGGAGTAGCTAACCCATGTATAAGAAAAATCCAAATTTTCTCGAAGCGGACATGTTTTTTTTGGATTTTTCCTATTACAGTTGATTTGATTCCACCATTGGGTGGTGTACTTGATGTTTGATGTTCCATATTATTATGTGTTTTATAGTTTTTTGATGATATGATGGTATTTCATCTCATATATCATTATAGGAATATTACATGATTCACATTACATGCATATTCCACAGAATATAGGATGTATTGCTTGACTGTATGACATTTATTATGTGTTCCTTGTGTTATAAAATTTTTACCAGCTAATGATTTTTGTTGGAAATTGAGAAACATAAATTGATACTTAGAGTGCCTATTGTAACCTAAATAGTATTTTTCTATACAGGCTACAACAGACACCCAAAGTAATGAATTATGGCATGTTGAGTCATAGACCATTGGTCACATGGACTGGAATGTTTCATGGTTGGGTTTGAATGGATGCCACGCATAAATTTATAAGGTGCATGGGACCATGTAGGTTGGAAGTGGTGATCTATTTGGTTTAACCATTTAAATAGAATTGTAAGATAAATGAATTTAAATGAAATTATTTTTTTTAAATAAAGAATTAAACCTTGACTTGGCTTTAGAATAGGCAGTAGGCAGTGTCTCTGGTGTTCTTTATGATCATTTCTTTTACCCAGTCTTAGCTTTAGGAGCCATAATAGGGGTTTGTATTTTTTATAGGAAGGTTTTGACCTATCCTATTATTTTATCTGTGACTTGGTCTCTACTTAATTTTTTTTCTGAGGTGTGTGTTTGGAATTTTAGAGATATTACACCATGACGACCTCCAATCATACGCTAGGAGGGTTTCGATGACCATACTACAGAGGTGGTGGACCCTGGGATACTATTAGAACCTACAATAGTTATAGTTGTGACACTAAATATTTTATAGGATATGGGTGATGATGCCCAGTTTTGTGAGGGTTTCCTATGCTTTATACAAACTATTAAGGGATCCCCACAACCCACCTTGTCTATGGAAGAGCTTATGCATTTGTTCCAAAAGTAGTATATTTCCATGTTTTTGTGGTATGGTGATCTAAAGGGTGCTGATATGTGGATTGATACTATATTTTAAAATTTTTAAGAATCTAGATACACCTCTTGGGAGGATAGTTAATCTCAATACATATATTCTTTCCAGAAAAGATAATCTCTAGTGGGATGTTTTGAACTCGGCTGATACACATCGAGATATGGTTTGGAGGGATTTTCAATCCAGGTTTTGAGATTACTTATTTCCTAAGACCCTGAGATCTGAAAGGGCTGGTGATTTTAAAGTTATGAAGTAGGGATTAATGAATGTTATGGAGTATTCATCTCGCTTCATAGAGCTTTATCATTTTTTTACTAATTTATCTTGTTGATGAGCCATCACGAGTGAGACTCTTAAATAAAGGCATCAATCATGTCATTTGATCGTAGGTCAATGTGTTTCAATTGAATTATATTATTGAGATAGTGAATCAGGTGTTTATTACTAAATGGAACCTGAGGGAAGAAGGGGAACCGAGTAGGGAAGTGCAGCATCTTGACCCCACAGTTCAGTATTAGGTGGAAGAAAACAATGTTTTGAGGCTTCTCATGAGGGGAATTCCAGCCAAAGTGTGATTTATAGTACTTATTTATTATTTTATTAGTGTGGTATATGGAGAAATATGTGGATATTGTATGATAGAGACACATTTGAGTGTCAAACATCCAATAGGATGGTCCATGTACATTGTTTTTATAGGACCTTCCCTCCAGTAGTAAGTGGAAGGGGATCGAATCTGACTCCAAGTTAAGGAATAGGATATATAGATCCATGTTAGGTTGGGATATGGAGTAGTTTCAATCATTAAAACTGAGGTGGTGGTCATGTTTGAGGTATTCAAGCACCATTTGAACCATGATATTAGAGTTGTCCTACTCTAGGTAGTGATGTTGTTTCATAGGGCCACAGTTTGGGCTAGATATATTCTATACAACCTACACCTAAGGAGTAGAGCATCGAGTCATATATGATGATAGGTATGATCTTAGTATCCTCTACACCATAACATTCTCTTTCTAATACAAGTTCATCTCATTATTTCATATATATACCTTTTGTGGAGATACTTGGTCTCATTGTTTAGTTTTATAATGGCGTTATGACATTGGATACTCTATTGGGGATCAGAATGGATGGTGTATGCCAGTGAAAGGAGTGCCCCTTGAGATTGGTGGGTATCACTTTTTTATGGTATATTTTTTCCTTAAGATGATAGGGTTTGATGTCATACTTCAGATGGAATGTCTAGTTTCTTATCATGCCTATGTTGATTTTTATTGTTGAAGGGTGACATTCATATCACCAGAGGGTGGAGTTTTTATTCAAAATGGTGAATAAGATTTCTACATAGGTATATCTAGACTTGATCATCATGGTCTTGGTGGGATGAAATCCCAAATTTCTATTTTATATCTGGACAACTAGGGAACATGTAAGGAAGACATCCCTTTAGTGGTTGATCGTTTTATGGATGTTTTATGAGATGAATTTTCATGACCACCTCTTGAGAGAGAGATGGATTTTTCCATCAAGATAGTGCTAGGAGCTACACCGGTATCCATTCCAACTTATAGGATGGATACTATAGAGTTACAAGAGTACAATAGATAGTTTGAGTAATTGGAAGCAAAGGGGTTTATATGACCCATTACTTCTCTGTGGGGTTCATCGGTATTTTTTTGCGAAAAAGGAGAAAAAAACCATCACGCTATGTGTGGATTATCATAAGTTGGACAAGTTTATTTTTAATAACTGATATCCTTTTTCATATATATATGATCTATTTGACTTGTTATGAAGAGCTTGGGTTTTCTTGAAGATTTATTTGAGATCAGGTTATCATCGAGTACATGTTCAACCTACAAACATACATCATATAAATTTTCATAATAGGTATAGTCTATATGATTATATGGTTATTTCGTTCAGTATCATGAACATGTCATCTCTTTTCATGTCTCTAATGAATCGAGTTTTCCATCCTTATTTGGATTCATTTTTGGGGGTATCCATGGATGATATCTTGGTGTATTCTCACAATCAACATGACCATTCCAAACATCTTGAGATCGTTTTGGATACACTGAGAGAGCATTATTTATATGATAATCTCAAAAAGAGAAATTTATGTATGGATAAGATTCACTTCCTGGGTCATATTATCTCAGAGACATGAGTATAAGTAGACCCAAAGAAGGCGAGAGATGTAGTTTCCTGGGAGTAGTCCAAGAACATTTTTGGTGTACAGAGTTTCTTGGGGATAACTAGTTACTACATGAATTTCATATAGGACTTATAATGCTTTTAATAACCTTTTAAGGGATTTAATAAGAATGGTGTGATGTTTTTATAGTTATATGATAATGATACATGCTTTCAGGAGCTAAAAGAGTGACTGAATTCAACATCGGTCCTGATTTTTATAGAGATTGTCATGAGCTACACTATGTATTGTGATGCATCAGGTATCGGGTTAAGAATAATTATAATGTAAGAGGAGTTATTTGTGGCATATGGGTCTCATTAGTTGAGGCTACATGAGAGGAATTACCCAACACATGATCTTGAGCTAGCTGTTGTTGTACATGTCTTGTACTGTTGGAGGCACTATTTGCTGGGAGAGAATTTTTTGGTGTACACATACCACAAAAGCATCAAGTATATTTTTATGTAGAAATAATTAAACCTTAGGTAATGAAGGTGGGAGGGGGATAACTATATTATTTTAACTTTGAGCTTTCTTACATTCCCAATAATGGAAATTCAGTTAGTGATGTACTAAGAAGGAGGACTCAGATATAGGCAGTTTGGGAGGCTAATAGTGAGTGGAAAATTATGACCTTATTTTTAGAGATTCACTTGAAGTTTTTAGATGGTTAATGGCAGAATTTTATCTCATACGTAGTGGTGATATCCACTCTTATGTATACAGTGATAATGAGAAAGTTATCTGATATTAAGGGCCTAGTCCTATAGGAGAGTGTGGTAGGTGAGGACCCGCCTTATGACTAGACTGTGGGTGAGGATGAAATTATGTGTATTCATAGATGCATTTGGGTTCTAGCATACATACATGAGGATATTATTTGAGATTTTCATGCCTCAACTTGGTAATTACATCCCAATGTTACCAATATGAATCAGGATTTACGCCGCTAGTATTGGTGGTCGAGAATAAAGTGAAAGGTGGATGGTTTTGTCATGAGGTGTTCCACCTATCAGTAGGTGAAGGCATAAAACCAGTAACCATATGGGATTTTATAATAGTTACCTATTATTAAATGGAAATGGGATGATGTTGAGATGGATTTCATGACTGGTTTATCAAGGTCACCTCAAAGTAATGATGTTGTATGTGTTGTTGTGGACAAGATCAAGAAGGTTACTCATTTCCTACCGATCAAAGAGACCTTATCAATAGATGAGTTTGGGAGATTGTATATAAATGATATTGTGCACCTTTATGGGGTTCATCATACTATGGTATCGAATAGGTAATATTGGTTTAAAACTCGGTTTTGGAAAGGCTTATAGAGGGAATTGGGTATATAGGTTCTTTTGAGCATGTCATACCACCCTCAGACTAATGGCGAGACAAATCACACCATACAAGTTTTAGAGGACATTATTAGAGAATTCACCCTTGATTTTGGGGGATCTTGGGTGAATCATATACCCCTAGTTGAGTTTTCATACAACATTAGTTATCCGGCAATGATAAAGCTGGAAACTTATGAGGATTGGTATAGTAGTCCATGTCGATCACCTATGTGCTAGTTAGAGGTAGGAGAGATAGGGTTTCTTGGACCTCATCTCATTCAAGATACTTCTGAGTAAGTCCAATTGATTGTAAAGAGGATGGATACTACACATTCTAGATATAAATATTACATCATTCATCATTGAAAACCTATAGATTTCAAGGTTGGGAATCATGTTTTTTTTTCATCGCACTGAGGCTAAGACATGGATGGATTCAGAGAAAGGATAATATTTCACTATGATATGTTGGTCCATTCGACATTCCAAAGAGAATTGGGTTGATAGACTATCATTTGAAGTTACCAAAAAGGTATTGATCCATGAAAAAAATATTCTCTATATCTTAGTTAAGTTGTTATCACTCATAATCATATTATGCTCTACAACCAGATGAGGTTGAGATATAGGTAGATGCGTCCTTCAAGGATCATCCTATAAGTATTGTTGACAAGAGCACAAATTCTCTCCGAGTTCAATTGGTTCCTCTAGTACGAGTGCTATGGAAAAAAATCCATTTTCAGAATGAGACTTTGGAGAGGGAGACTGAAATACGTGCTTAGTGTCCAAAGTTATTCTCAAGAGATTCTTGACCACCCTTGGAAGGGAAACTTGGGGATGAATTTATTTAAGGGGGGATGTTATAAGATACTGAGTTTTCCTATGAGGTATTGATTTTTTTAATTTTAGTTTAATTACTTGGTTTTTACCTAATGTGAGTTCCTAATAAGATCATGGGAGTTTTAGGGGTTTTTGAGGCCTGTTCAGATCCTAGAGGCTCAGTTTTTGGGAATGGAAGTTGGGATGTATGATTAGTATAAATCATGCAACCTAGACTGCATGGTTAGGAGTAACCATGTGAGGTTCGACTAAGAGTAGTATAGGGTTCACGATTCTCCCTAACCGTGCACCTAGATCAACACACCCATATGTGGCCACCTATAATTTTTAAAAGAGGATAAATTCATGGTTAGCGTATGTTTTGTCTAAACGTGAACCATGGACATGTGGCGGTGAAAGGGTGCAGTGGATTATGGAATGTTTTTTCACTTGATTTTCCAAACCGTGTGCATGAATTTTGTGAGGTTTCTCTTGAGGTAGATAAGGGAACATAGTTGGAGCACAATTTGTCTAACCATGCATCCAAACTATGCGATTTAGTTAAAATGTGGGAAATGACCATTTTTACATTAATTTTTTTAGAACCTAAATTTTTTCCTTCTCCTCTTCCTAGTGGGAAGCCTTGGAATTTGGGATCTCCCTTTAAATCTCAAATCATAGGATGAGATCGTGTTTCTTTATTTGACACCTGATTCAAGAACCGTTCATCTCATTGAATCTACACCAGTGAGTTCTTCATTCATATTACATCTTTCATTGTTTTTATTCATATCGACAAAGTTATTTTGGAAGAAGGCAAATTTACCTATTTCTAGGGTGTTTTTAAGTTTCACCATTTTCTTCAAATTTGGATCAAGCAAGTATTCAATATTAGGTGAGGATTCTAGCATGGGTATATGATAGGTGTTATATACCTTTTCCTAAAGGTTTATTATTTTATATTCCATGTTGACATTATTCCGCATGTCGGGATTTATGTAGTTTCCCCTAAAATTAATTTAACATCTTGAATAAATTATTGTAACCTATGTAGGTTTCCCAATTAACACCTTTTTATTGTTGGAGGCTGTTATCCCCAAACTAGGCCACCCATGGGGTGTGTCTTTGTATCTTACCTATGATATACCACCCCATTGGGTGTGTGTGAGATCACCACTTATTTTGGGAGCGTTATTGATTTAAATGATAATTGAATGAGACTTTAAGAGAGGGACTATGCCTCCTTATCCATGTGATTACATGATTATTGAAATGGTTAAATGTTTAAATGGAGATGTGTAAATGGGTTAGATTAACTCATGCATTGTGAATGATTATGAAATGGGTTATGAAATTATTAATGAATTTAATTATGAATTAATAATTTTAGTGGATTTATTTGACATGTATACTCCTTAGATCCCGATTCCATTATATTTCATGGACATTAGTACTATATGGATATTGATTATAGTAGTGGATGCCTTGGACATTTCTAATCCTAGGATCCTGATTCCATAGAATTCCATGGACATTTCTACTCCATGGATCTGTATTAACTCTGTTAATGGATGCCATTGGACATTTACACTCCTTAGATTCTAATTCTATAGGATTATATGGACATTTCTAATATATGGATCCGTATTGATTATGGTAGAGGGTAACTTAGACATTCCTACTCCATGGATTCAGATTTCATAAGATACCAAGGACATTGCTACTCCTTGGATCCGACGTGCTTGGAACGTCTTGTACCAAGTCCTTGGATTCCACCCATGTCTTTACCGAGTTTCCATCAAGATTATCTATAGTCTCATTTAGGATGACTTGGTCATTTATACCTTGTATTTGGAACCTTTTGTCCTGACACTTGATTACACAACATGAATGTTGTGGATATTTTATCATTATTTATAGATAGATCTAGAATGGGTATCTAATTTCAATTGTTATACGGGACAATATCACACCTATTTATTTATGATTTATAGTTAGATTGTGATTACAGGAACATGATTATTGTTCATTGGGAGCCATGTTTGGATAGACATGATCTCATCTTTATTTGACAATTTAATTTTATTATTTTTATACCTATATTATACTACACAATAATTCATTATTTATACATACACTAGACATGTTATAGACATTGTTTGTGGTGGACTACTGAGTGTTACATCACACCCTATTTAGACCCTCATTGGGTACCTGAACAGACTTTATGGATATGGGTAGGGATAGGGGAAAGATACCACTTTATAATGCTTGACTTGTTTGTTTCTTAGGAGAAGGGGAGCATAGGACTGAGCTATGCTCATGATTCTAGCTAGAGATAGTTCCTTTTTAGTCATTTTTTACTTTGATACATGTATTTTACTGGATTCTTGTTTCCATGTATTACCTTCAAATTTTTACGGAGACATGTCATGATCATCATATTATATACGACACTTATTTTTTCTTATTTATTACTACAGTTTTATAGACGTTATTTATTTTCTTGATTTATATTATGCTTATGCTTATTTGGTCACTTGTGATAGTAATGCATTACTCCGATCATGAGTGTATATTATCCCCACTATACCACCTTTGACCCTTGCTACTACTCGGAATCCTCTATCATATAGGGAGGTATTCTTAAGTCCACGTGACCCACCAACCCAGGACATCATTTAGTGTCTCCTGGTTCGAGACATTATAATTAGTGCTAAAATTTTAGAATTGATAAATAATAGTTTTATAATTAATAAAAATGAATTGATAAAGAGTATTTTTAACAAAACTTTATATTTTAGTGTTGATAAAATGTATCTATATCATAAATTTTTGAAAGAGATGATAAAATCCTTACCCGATCTTATAAAAAGAACCCTAACAGAGTTACCTACTTTCACACCTTCAAGTTATCATGAAACTGTACTATTACTGCCACCACTATCCCTTCTCTTGCTCCCTAAAATAACTCTATGCCATTTTCTTTGTTACCTCTTAGAATCCAACCCTCACAGAACCAAACCCTCATAGAACTGAACCCTCATGTAACCAAACCTTCACCACTATTTATCAATAAATCGATCCACTAAATATCTAAGGTATGAGATTATTTCTTCTCATATTTAATCACTTATCCCATCTAGTTATTTACCCCCTATGACCTCTATACATTTATTACTAATGAGGTCAAAAGAATGTAAATAATATTCTCCATTTAATTTTCTATATTTTTTAATTATTCTTATTTCTGATTTTTTAACCACCCCTTTGTTTTCTATTTTCCCCTTCTTCTCGAATCACATTTACTTCTAAATATTTCTATTTGTATTATTAATTAGGTTAAGTCCATGTCATTCAAACCATATTCACACCTTTCATTATTAATGGTGAAGTTAGAGGTGATGTGTAACCATATAGGGGGAACTGTTAAAGTTATAATTTTTCCTTTTATATACTTATTATGTTCATGGAGGTTTAGAATTATATGAGGATTTTTTTGAAAGAAATCTAATTATCCTTTCATCTCCTAAAAAGGATTCCAAACTACACTTCCGATGTGATTTTCTTTGACACAAATTTAATTTTACCTATATTATAAAGATAAATGTATTTAGATAAATAAGGAATAATAGTAATCCACCTATAGTTTAAACTCAATTGATTGTTTAAATATTTAATCACATTTGATTTTTATCTAGGAAACCTTAATATATAAATCAATGAATCCAAATAGGATATAAGAAACTAAGAAAATATTTCAATGTTATTTATTAAAAAATGCCTTAAAACTTGATAGATAAATTCCTTTAAGACTAGTGATGTGTTTTATGTCACTTACTCAATCAATTATTAAGTGTTTGTGTGTTATTGTTTCCATATTATTAAGTTATATTTAAATGTTTTTTTAAAAAAATCAACATAGAAAATTTATATAAGTGATAAGTGGTGTAAAATAAGTGATATCAAACCATTCTAATCAACACTGCCCACTAAAAAGGGAATTGATGGATTTGGTTTCATTTGATAACAATTAAAATAATCCAAACCTCTCATTACACATGATTAAGTGATTTGAACAAAAACTGATTTTTTTTGTTTCTAAAAAAAAACTTGTATTTAATTTTTTTTAAATTAAATAAATTGTAGAAAATCATTCTTTTTCTATAAAAAATATATAAATCATAAAGGGATGAAGATACTTTTACTTTTTATTTTAAAATTAATCTTTAGGATATTCATAGTGTAATTACACAACATTTATCACTTATAATATTTGTTTTAAAAAAAAACTGATAGTTATTAATTTTAAATAACATTTATAATTAAATTCCTGAAGAAAATCATTCAAAGTATACAATTTTTTTTTCATTTATTGAATTATGTAATTTTTATTTTAAGATAAAATAAATTATAGAGTGTGAGTTAAACAAATATGTCAGATTATTTAAAACTTATTTTATCTTTTGTAATTATTTTCAGAACCTATTTGTTTAATATTTTCAATAATAAATACATCTTTTATTGAAAAAACAACTTGTTTGATTTTTTTTCTTTTTTATTTGAAAAAATATGTTTTAAAAGAAACCACTTTCTACTTTTCAAAAATTTAGGTTGATTATATTTTTTTCTTAATTTTTTATTATCTTTTAAAAAATAAATTTTCAATTGAAAATAGTTTTTTTATAATTTAAACATACAACATTTTTTTCAATTTTGTCGATCATTTTTTAAAATATTATTAAGTTTTTTATTATTTTAAAATTGAAAAAATAGAGTCATGAATAAAATTATTTTAGTAGTATGGAACAATTTTATTTTATTTTAGAATAATGCAATAACAATTATACAATTACAAACTGAAAAAATGATGATAAACATGGTTGCGATAACCAAGACACTAAGACCCTTTTGTTTGAATCCTCTTACCTCAAGAATTGCTACATACGACAAACATTTACCAACAATATAAAACCAAACACTAACATCCAAAATTAATATTTTTTTTAAAGTTGGGGCCAGATACTATTTATTATTAAAACAAAGGAAACAACCTCTTTTTTTTGTAAGGGAGACCCATGTCAAGAAACTATGCCACTTGAATAATGTTGAAACTCTATTTATAGAGATGAATATTGAGATAAAAAAGTAAAGTTAAATAAAAAAATTAAACTAAAGAGAAAATATATATAACCGACCAATTCAAATAGATTGATCTTAGATATATACATACTCTTGTTATTTAAGCATTCTAAAACTATATTTCAAACTGGACCATACTCTATCTCATTTCACTAATTTAGAAAAAATTGGAACTTGTGATGATAAACTTATATCAAATTCGATGTTACTGAAACATAAAAATCTCCAATATGGATAATTCAGAAATTTATGTAAAAGATGTTCTTATTTTAGTTATATGGATGTAATGGTCTTTCCAGACATGAAAAAAGATGTTAAAATAGGTTTAAAAATGGTTATATTGAAAGGATTTATGGAAAATATCATCTAGAAAAGGACGTATATACAAGATTATTTGGATAAGGATGCAAGAAAAATGTCATCTGAAATAAAACATAATATATTCAAAGACCTTGTAAGATAACTTTGTGGAGAATGGGTATGGAAATCATAGAAGTGACAAAGGGTCATTTGAAAGTAATGATGTTTGAGGGAGGGATGGAGGGAGACTTATAAGGTTTCTAGGTTTTGATATCATGTAGAAAGAATAAGCCAAAAAAATTCTTATTTAATAAGGTCAAAACATTATTTATAAAAATATATAATAATATGAAAGACTCGAGATAGATAGAAAATAAAAAATTCAAACTAATAGGAAAGTTACAGGATGTACCTATTAAGAAACTATCATACATAGACCACTATATTAATTCTTTAATCACCATAATATATTGGTAACACAAAATCCTTATGTAATTGAAAAAAAAACCTTGTAATTTAAAGTAATAAAGAATAACCCCACTATATTTTAAACTTTAATGGTGAAATAGTTAAACTTCTCTCCCACACACTAATAAAAAGTGTCCCAATGATTTATTAGGAAAAGATTCATTAGTTTTTTATAATTTAAATGTTATTTTAATGGTTAATGATTAGTTTTAAAGTTAATAAATTGGATTTCTATGATGTTTTAAAATGAGGATGATATTTTTGATTTCAATGATGATCTAAATAAAATATCCTTTAAATTTCATCTTGAATTTAAAATGGAGTTTTTTTATTTGAAATTAGAGTGAATAGATTCATCAGTTTTTTATAGTGAATTATTCTACATTAGCAATTTTCGATCCATATCAACAAAAATTTTATTCTTCTATTCAAAAACAACATTTTATTATATGGTATATGGTACACTAAGTTTATAGTGAATACAATGCTTCTCAAAATAATCATCAATTATTCCCATTATTAATTCCATACCATTATACAGCTGAGTCATCTATAAGGATAAATTTCAATCCTTCCCTATATTTCTTCAAAAACATTTAAACATATTTAGATCCTATGATTTATGTGTCAAAAAGAAAATAGATTTAATTTAGGTAAATTTCCCAAAAATAGAAATAATATACATCTATCCATTTTTTGAATACTTTATCATAGTCCCATAATTATATAAATAAATTATATTTTATTATTGGTTAGATTGTATCTCTAAATTTTTTTACGAAGAGTTAACAAATTTTTCCTTTAGGAAAGATGAGAACATAATATTTATTTCTTTTTTTAGTATCGTAAGGTCACACAAATTTTCTCCTTAAGTGATCTTACTCATGTTTTTTGGCTAAGATGATCAAATTTTCTATTCCATAATTGGATTCCTATGTTAATATGTAATTTGAATGAATTTACCACTTCACCCACTTGAATTATATTTTCACTTTGGTCATTGACCACTTATCAAAATTAATCCATAAAACTAGGGATTGGTTTTTTTATATGAAGTATGAAACTAGAACATGTAAATAATGTATTACCTTGGTATCATCCAAGAAAACAATCCACTCTAACCAAACCAAAAGAACATTGATGATTCTGCAGAAGTGGTAATTTATCACTAAGAAGTGGTTATAAATATGTGATATAATTTTTCTTTTACCATTACTCTTTAGAAATTAACATATGTTATTTATTAATGTTTTGACCCACTCACTTACAAATTTTATTTTCCTTTTTGAACACTCCTTAAAATATATGTCAAAATTGAGTGGATCTATATTTATAAATGAAATGGGATAATTGGTATCTATATTTTTAAATGAAAACATGTGTAAGGACAAAGGGTGATATCTATATTTATATTATCACATTAACTTTCAAAGACCTCCTAGATACACAAAATCCCACCTGCTACATAGTATAGATTTTTAATAACACCATGGAAAGGGAATTTCACTAACTCCATCCAACCCCCAAGATATCTATCATAACCCCACTCATGCAGCCTTGGCCTCACAGGAATCTAAGTGCTACTGAAATTCATTCCTTAGAAAAAAATACTTTTCCTTTTCATGGATTAATTGATGTATTTATTTGAAAATTGAAACTAAAATGGATTTCTCATCATGAGTGTGTATAAGACCATCCATCTTATCCATATCATGGTAACACCAATCAAGGAGCCCTTTGTGGGGATTAGACTGCTAGAACTATTTTTTCCAACTTTAAAAATCAAACAAATAAATGTTGTCTAGTTCTTCACCAACTGCCCAATCTAGGAACATTTATATTTAAGGGCACAACAATCATACTCATTAGATTAATATATTAAACAGTTATTATTGCATTTTTTTGTCCAAGACTCATCTCCCATCTCTTATGGACATGCACCTATGTTGATTTAACTACCCTAAAAAATAGTCATCTCATACAAGGTACTGGTGATCATTGTGGATGAATTTAGACGATAACACCTACCACTAGTGGATTAATTATTTTCTTAAATTAAATTAGCCATTTCCTTCAAATCATGATGAAATTATTTGAAACATTTAAATGTTGGGTTCCCCTAATTTGAAAGACATCTTTTGTATATTTATTTATTTTTTTAAATATTAATATTACCCAATAAAATAGGATTGATATGGATAAAAAATGGATAACTACTAGAAATAGGACCTATACCAATGGTTTAGCCAAAAATGTTGGAATAGGTCACTAATTTGGACCTATACCAACGGTTTGGCCAAAACTATTGGTTTAGGTCACTTATATGGGCCAATACCAATGTTTTGACCAAAACCATTGGTATAGGTCACTAATTTTGACATATAAAAATGTTTTGGACAAAACCATTGGTATAGGTCCACCCTATGACAACCATTTTACCAAAACTGTTGGTATATCTCAAAAATCAATGAAACTATACCAACGATTCTCAAAACCATTGGTATAGGTACACATATTTTTTATGGAATATTTTTTAAAATAACATTTAATAAATAAAAAGTTAAAATAATTATGAATATAAATATATATATTTATGAAATTATGTTCATAAAAGTCTTGTTAGGTTAGTGGTTAGGTCGTTTTATTATAAACCGGAGGTGCTAGGATAAAAAACAAGCCGGTTTTTTTAATTACCTACACCAAAAGTTTTATGAAACCATTGGTATAGGTTTTTCATATGACCTATACCAATGGTTTTCCTAGAACCATTGGTATAGACCTATACCAATACAAAATTAGCCAAAGATCCTCTAAACTGTTGGTATAGGATATACCAACGGTTTGGAGACCTATAACAACAATTCCAAACCATTGATATGGGGTATTTTTCTATTAGTGGATGGGTGAAAATCATATGAATAGAGTATGAATATGGGGTGAAAGAGTTATTCATGTTTTCAAAAAATCTTGTATATAACCCTTCTAAAATCCTTTTTCCATATTTATGTTGTTGTTATTCAAGAATAATTAGACCAGAGGAGTTGGGAGAACACTTTATCTATCATAGAATAGATCGAAGTTATAAATGTTGGAATAAACATAGGGAAAAATTGAATGTATCTAGTTACTGATATAAAACTATATTTTATGGATCATCTTATATGATTACAAGTGTGGATAGCGAAGAAGACTATATTGAGGATGTGATTACAAGTGTGAATGATTATGAAGATCATATTAAGAAAATGGAAATGACTATTGAAGATGAACTTTGTGATTATCCAAAATTGTTTCAGAAGTTAGAGTTATGAAAATACGTCATTGTATGACGGTTGTACTAAATATACAACATTTTAAGCCATACTAAAGCTTTATAATTTAAAATCTGACAATGGATAGAGTGATGCTAGTTTAACTGAACTGCTTACTCTCTTTAATTATATTCTCCCAGTATATAATGAACTTACTATAAAAATATATGATGCTAAAAAATGCTACATTCAATGAGTATGATCTATGAAATATTACATGGATATCCAAATGACTATATACTATTTCTTGAGGACCAAAAATCACTTAAATAATGAAAAAAGTTTGGTGGTTCTTGATACAAGAAAGATGAATTAGGTCCTATGAAAGTTCTATGGTACTTTACAATCACTCCAAGGTTTAGGAACCTATATGGAATTAAGGATATTGTAATGAAATTTAAATTAAACATAGTTACAAGAAATAAATATGGGAAACTTCATCACTTGGAAGACTCTCTTTGATGGAATATAATTGATCACGAGTATCCTGAATTTTGAAATGGGCTAATAAACCTTCATTTTGCACTATCTATATATGGAGTGAATCCTTTTGGTTTTCAAAGAAGCACTCATAGTACATGTCTGGTTATGTTGGTAAATTATAACTTTCCACTGTGGTTATGCATGAAATGAAAATAAATTATGTTATTTATGCTTATATCAGGACCAAAACATCTGGGTAATGATATTGATGTTTATTTGGATATTTTGATCGAAGATTTAAATATTTTGTGGGATTTAGGTGTTATGTTGTATAATGATTATATAAATGAATATTTCATGTTCAGATACATATTATATGGGATTCTAAATGAATTTCATACTTATGGATATTTTCTAGGATACATCACTAAAGGAACTCAAGGGTTTCCCATTTGTGAACAAGGAACACAGTCAATTAGGTCGAAACATTCATCAATGGCTACGTTTTTAGGACATAACCGATTTAAACCGTGGTAACATAAGTACCAATCTTGGATGACATCATTTGATTGGAGTTTATAATAATGTACAATAATGTCTCTACTAACATGTGGTCAACTATTTGAGAAATTAAAAGATATGGAAACTATTTTTGGTAAACCATTTTCAAAAAACCTTATGAAAACCAGTTAGAAAAGAGATCATTTTTTGAATTACTATACTGGAATTGTTTGTGTCTCAGGAATTTTCTTGATGTTATACATTTTAAAAAAAATTATGTGATAGTTCCATTGAAAAATTATTAAATGTAATCATAAAAAAAGGATGGAATTAAGGCTTGGTTGAAAATGATTGACATGAGAATGCGAGAAGAGTTGACACTAGTGAAGAGTGAAAAATAGAATTTTCTTCCTCCAGCTACTTACACTCTTTCCAGTTAGGAGATATATTAGTTTTTCAAATTCTTGAATGATTTAATGGTTCCAGTGGGGTATTCGTATAATGTCAAAAATATCATTTCAATGGATTATTTAAAGATAAATGGTCTGAAATCACATGACTTTCATGTTTTGATGAAAGATCTAATGCATGCAGCTTTACATTTAATTTTTTCCAACAATATTTATCATATATCAACCAAGATCTATTTATTTTTCAATGCTATATGTATAAAAGTTATAGACCTGGTGAAATTTACAACTATAGAAAAGGAAATTGCCATATATTATGTGAATTAGAAATGTTCTTCCCATCATAATTATTTGATATGATGGTTAACTTGATAGATCACTTATTAAGAGATATTTGACTATGTGGTCTTGTACATTATATATGGATATACCCCATTGAATGGTATATGATGATTTTGAAAGGGAATATCAAAAATAGAAGTTAGCAAGAGGGTTGTATTATAGATAATTATATTGTTGAGGAAGATTTTGAATTTTGAACCAACTACCAGTCATGTGTGGAAATCATTGGTCTACCAAAATATTGTCACATTGGGTGGCTTATGGGTGAAGGAATTTTTGGAATAGATGTTATCACAATAACTATTATAGATTGGGAGTAGGACCACCTTTATGTTTTGATTAATATTTTATAGGTTTACCTATATGTTGATACCAATAAATAAATTATTAGGATTTTAAATCCATAAAGGGATGATATATGGATATCAAATACACATAATAAATAGTTTATAGGATGGTTTCAATGCCATATTTTTATGTTTTTAGATGAAAATACAGATTCAATTTTAGTTATAATTTTATGGCTAGCTAGAGGACCATGATTGAATATATTATCTTATAATGGTTATGTAATTAATGGATATACTTTCTATAAAAATGAACATGATGATGGTTGTACCATGAAAAATAGTAGAGTTACACTTTTGGATGAAGCGATGCATGTATCTAGTACCATGGATAGAAATACAATTTATGTGAATATGTCATATTTTGGTATCATCAAACAAATATGGGATTTGGATTATACATCATTCCAAGTGATGATTTTTTTAATGCAAGTGGGTTTATAATAGGATTGATTTTAAATTGGATGAATTGAGATTCATGAAATTAGATTTTAGTAAGGGTATAAAGACGAATCGTTTATAATGGAATCATAGGAAGTACACATATTTTATGTTCTGAATTACACAAATCAAAAGTGGTCAATTATTCTATTATTTACGAAACAAATGAAGGGTTAGATGAAAATTCAACTGAGGATGAACCTTTAATTGGGATTTCATAATCATTTCACAGTAATCCCAATGTAGATGGGGTATTGTATATCAGAGGAGACCACAATTAAGGGATTTGGATACTCAATAGAGGGTTCAAATACCTTTAACCTTTAAAAAATATATTTCATTATATTGGTTATATTTTTTTTATTATACATTGTGTTTCCTCATATGATTATTATTTCACTACGGTCGAGTACATGGCCATGTAGCTGACCTGGCGGACCGCCTAAAGTGGGGGCCGATTGAGGCTAGTACATGACATGTACATTAAATTAACACACTGTGTACTTTTATTTTTAGTTGATGAATCAGAGAAGGGTTGTGTATCATCTCCAAAACACACTTCTTCTCCCATCAGTTCATATAGGAGAGCGACAAATGGCTGAATAACTTTGAGCTCCTCCCAGTTCTCCATCCGAGCTCTAATTGAGATGTCGCCGGGTGTGTTGGATTCCCACCTATGAGTTCTCTCTTTCCCTAGAGCCTTTGTTATTGATTCCTACTCTCACTTTAGTATTTAAAGGATTATTTATGTTACCATTTTTATGGATCTACACCATTCTAGGACAATTCAAGGGCCTATGTTCAAGAGTGTTGATCATACAACATCAAGGTAGGTGGTTTGTGCCTTTCTTCGATTGTCTTTGGATTATATATGCTTAAAGTGCTGAATACCCATATTTGGGGTATTGTGTATTTTGGAATTTGACTCTGTTTAATACATTATATGGTTTTTTTTGTTTGAGGAAGGGTGATTTATTATGCATAAGGTTTTATACCTTGTTATGGGACACTCCATCCGTGTATTTCCCTTAATTGACTATTCATGGCTGTTTGGCCTAGGTTTCCTAGGAGGCGTACCTTGTTTCCATGCCTTGAATTGTTTAGGATAGAGTTTGATTGATTATATGAGTTTCATGTGTTATTCTTGAGAATGTTAGCCATGTACTAGTTATAGATTACATGTGCTACCTTGTTATGATATGCGTGCTATTTTTCCAATGGACTGTGAGAGCCTTGGACTAGGAAAACTGTGGGGGTTTCCATGTTTATTTACATAGAACCGTGAGAGACTTGGTGTAGACTTTAATCCAGGGGTATTGATCATGAGAGCTACTCAGGAGTTCATTTATGCTTATTTGTGCTATTTTGACCCAGGGGGTATTGACCGTGAGAGCTGCCTGGAGGTTGTTTATAATTTATTGATGCCATGTTGACCTAGGGGTATTGACCATGATAGCTGCCTAGGTGGTATTTTGTAATTGATTAGTGTTATGTTAAACCAAAGGGGTTAGACCATGAGAGATTTCCCAGAGTGTTGTTGTGAATAATTTAATGATTATAGTGAGTCACCATGCCAAAAAACAAGCTCAGACTCAATCATACTTGATTGTTTAGAAGGTCTTCTAAGACATCTGTTGTTACTATTACATAGAGGGATATAGAGCTTAGGTTAGATCCCAGGATTCATTATTCAATAGTTTTAATAATTAATAAATGAAAATTAATGTAACTGAAAATTGTAGGATTGTTTACTTTTGATTACCTTCTAGTTTATTGCTTCATTTATACATATTTCACGCTATATATATATTCACTAACTTTTTGGCATAAATCATTTGGTGGTTTACTATTGGTATTCATCTCACACCCTATTTGGGTTATACTTTTGGGCCCAAATAGATTATATGGTTGTAGGTATAGATAAGGGAAATCACCCTTCTTCATCAGGTACTTGATTGTTGTTGGAGCTAGAGAGCATGGGACCAATATGAGGCTTGTGATGCTATTGGAGTTTACTGATTTTCTGAATTTTGGTTTAGTATTGTATTTACAACATAGTTACTTGTTTGGATACTTTTCTAGACACATGTGACATACATCATTTATATATATATATGATCCAGTTGTTTTATTACTATCAGTCTTCCACTGTTAACTTCTGTTGTATGGTATTACTGCTTCCACTACTGTTTACTATTTTTTTCCACTGTGTATACTTTTTCCAATTAGGGCATAGTTTCCCCATTATCATACCTTTTACCTCACTTCTAGTCAGCAGGCTCTGGCATTTAGGGAAATGCGCTTGAGGTAATGTGACCAACTAGGTTCGGGGAACCTTTGGGCGACACTCGGAACCGGTACATTATAAAGTGGTATTAGAATAGTTATTTTATAATTTTCCTTACTATGTGGAGCCTATAGATAGGTATATGAAGTAATAGGTAGTTAGTAATAAGTTATTCCAGGAAGTAGCTAACCTGTGTAAAGGGAAAAGACAATTTACCTCAAATATTGCAATTTTCTGGTTTTTCAATTATTACAGTTGATTTGATTTCATCGTTGGGTGACACACTTGTTTTGTCATGTTATTATTGATATAATTATGGCTCTATTTCTATTCCAAACTGATGAGATGAGGGAATTCCATATCATGCATTCTTGTCCTGCCATTTAGGATGCATAACTGATTACATGATTTTGTGATAGATTTTGAGCTAGATATGCATGATGTTGTGATAGATTTTATGATAGAATACATGATATTTTGATAGGGTATTAGAATATGTAAAGTTTCATTTGGATTGATGTCAAAATTTGGTCCATGAGGTGTTATGGGCCCTTTTGGATCCGAATTTGGTAGATCATGTTTGAACTTTAATTGAATTATTTTACGATATGATGTGAAAAAGGATGCCAAACTGTGATTCACATGGAGTATGGGCTCCCACAGTTCAGAATTTTTCATACCTTAGACAAAATTTTAAGTTTTTAAGGGTTCCAGAGAAGTTTTAGAGGCTTACTATCTGGAAACCCAGACAACACGGTGTGTGAGGTTATGAACACATGTCATGTGTTCTTCTATTCTAGAGGAAACAACTTTTCTTAAGTACATGCCATGTACCATATGTACATTCCATTTAGTATTTAACCGTTTGAATGACTGTGTAAGCAGAGACATGGGGTTGGGAAATTTTTAGTAGAACATGTTGTGTCTAGATTGTACATGCCATGTTGTAAAGAACCATGTATCCAGCTGTGTGACCAACGACACTGGTGGATGGAACTTATATTGTATAGGACATCTGTTATTTATACACATCGTGTAGTTATCAACTGTGTATCTAGTTGTGTGACCAATGAAATAGGAGGATGTGACTTAACTGGCACACACCGTGTCTATGGTGAACATACCGTGTATTTTTCCGTAGATAGAACCTGTGTGAGTTTGGCCATGTAAACGGACATGGCCAAAAGGTAGGAATTTAGTACACATCGTGTGTCAGGATGGAACATCATGTACCAGTGATGTTTACATGCCTAGGAAGGTGGGGGTACGCACCTATGTATGAACATGAGTGTACATGCTGTATATGAATACTACACACTGTGTAGTCATATTTTGTACCCTTTGAGGGTGAGTTACTGTTTTATATCCCGATGTCAGTTCTGGACCTAGGAGTAGTCCTTTCTGAGTAGTTTTTTGTGTAGATCACGGTGGTGGAACCTATAGAGAATTATGAGGGCTCCTAATAGGTTTTTTGGGGTTTCCTTTCTAAATGGAGATGTTCTTCCTCAAATTACGCTTTACAGTTATCTCCTGGGAGTGATACCAATGCATAAATGATTAGTTGGGTGTTTGGACCAACCTAGTTTAGAGCTTTGATCTGATATGAGCTATGAGACATCTCTTGTGACATTTTTCTTTTGAGGATGTTTCCCTGTGTGAGATGTGCCTTCTGGACTATGAGGTTGTGGGACCTGTTTCTTATAGGGAGTCCCTAGTAGGATTCCTCATATGTGTATCGTTTCAAGGATCCCTATCATGGGATGCCCTTTTTGTTTACCATTTGAAGATATATTCTGGTATTCCTCTTCTTACGTGCTATGGAAGGGGGTTTTAATAGAATGAAATTATTATGTGTTCATTCTTTGTGTGGTTAAAGAACTGCTATTGGGTTCTCTTTTTGAGGACCCAGGTTGGTTTAAGAAGATCCTTGTGGGTTGCCTTGGTTGTTAAAAATGATATTTTCGATAACTTGTCATTCGTGATGGAATGTTAGTGTTGTTAAAATTTTTAATCGAAATTTGGTGAGACTTGACTATTTTACTTTGATCTATTGAGATAAAGTAGTTTCCCAGGGGATTTTGAGCCTAGTGAATCTGTTTTGAATAACCTAGTAGTGGAAGTTAATCTTATGCTTCGTAAAATGATAGCCTATGGTAGGTATCACTTTTAGAGCTAGTTGTCTTGTTCTACACTGAGAGATTTTGGCATTGGTGTGGTCCAGGTTTTGTTTTCCTTGGTAGGACTTCTGGTTTTAAATGAAATCCTTATTCAGAGGGGTGATCATTGTTCATTGACTTTTGATGTGGGAACAAGATTGAGGATTACTTTTTTCTCTGGGTTAGACATACCTTGGGAATGGTTGGTGATTAGGAGGTTGTGTAAACCTCCCTTTTCTTTAGTGATGGAAAACTTGGTACGTCATCACCCGAGTTAATGGTTGTGTAAATGATATTCTTTTGAGCCAGTTCTTGTGTGATCCATTTGGTACTAGGATGAATAGGGTAGAAAACCTATGCATAGTACCCCAATATGTGTCACTGATCTTGTGAAATTGGGGTAGTGTATGTCGAAATATGTGATACCCATCGAGTGTTAAATATTTAAATGAGCCATTGAGTTCGATTACATCATTGAGCTTTGAGTTGTAGTGTATGTTCTTTGGTTATTTCTGGTGTAGAGTGACCTAAGTGTTATGGAACCTTTTTCATCCCACTACTTGGGATGAAATTCTAGGAAATACGTGTTTTGACATGCTAGTCAGTTTACCTTTTTGGATTCAGTCCATGTGATGTGACATGGTGATCATGGTTCATAGAATGACACATGTGTGTTTAAGTTTCTTCTAAATTAGCTTGTTTGAGAGCGGCTAGTCCATCTCGACGTATATGACACACCTAGGTAAGGAGAGTCATATTCGTTCAGATTGAAATGTGTTCTTTCTAGGTAAAAGGATCACAATAAAAGACCATTTGGAAATTGTCTTTTTTACTTGAATGATTGGAGGCTTGCGAGTATTGTTTCATGTTGGTGCTTACTAGGCAGCACAACATTGTTGTTATCAGTTTAATGACGACGCGTTGGAAAGTAAAGCTGAGTTTCCTTTAGGAGGTTGACCAGTAGTGGTTCAGCTATCATTTTATGGAAATATTTTAATTATTATTAGTGTACACTCCCTTAAAAGGTGATCATGTCTCCTATCTTGATGTTATCCTAGGTGCACTAAGAGATCATCAGTTATACGTCATACTATAATTGGAAGTCATTCAATTGGTTCATGATCTTTTTCTATGTTGTGCACTAGATTCATGGTTTCAGTAGAAGCTTGGTTAATCTTGAGTGGTACTTGATTTCCTGTGTAAGAATATCTTGGATAGACTCTTGATGCCCACCGCTTCCTTGACGTGACTGCCATAAGGATGTCGTTCTGGGTACAATTAGTTTTCTTATGTAGAATTTTGGGCTTCACACCAAATTATCACTTGTACAGGGAGTATGGACCACCTTGGTGAATTCCTTAGACTTAAGGTTGATTGATCTGAGGTTATCTTAGACTTTTAGTTGGGCTCAAATGAAATTATTAAAGAGGTAATAATTCCAGTGGGTTGGATTTGGAATTACATTTTTGTTCATGCCATGGCATGACCCCTTTTGTGATCAAGGGATGGTGTGACATAGGTGAATCATCGAGAGATATGCACATGCTTCAGTGAATGGGTTTGTTTTGAGCATGTGGTACCTTGGTAAAATGCATTCTTTTTATGTTGAAATATTTCGGCTTTCTAAGCCAGTTGTGTCTAAGATAAGTCATCCGATGATGGTTTGACTCATTATCATTATTGTTCTATGAATATGGTTTAAGTAATCCAGTTTGAACACCCTTCCAGTTAAGGGTGGGTGTTTTTTGACAATCCAAAATGTAATTCCAGGAAAGATTCCATGACCAGTTTTTCTGATTTTGTTTTGGGTTTGACCTTCCCTTGATTTGAGGCCGTTGTTATGACCTCAGTTGTGTTTGGGTTCTCCTAGTTAAAGGAAAACATGATGGTAGTGTCGCTAGAATTATTAGGGGCATGCTCTATAGATTTTTTCAAATGTTAGAGGTATCTTGGTAAGGATAAAGTGTGTGTTGATCTCAAAAGGCTCATGTATATTTCACACTTCTTTTTGATCAAGGAAATATTCATTTTTATGAGCCTGGAACATTTTACATCCAAGATATTGTACGATTACAGGGGGTTCCACACTTTATAGTTTCAGATAGGGACGTTCGGTTTTCTTCTCATGTCTATAAGGGACTATAGAGGGATTTGGGTACATCGGTACTTCTGAGTGTAGATTTCCATCCCCAGACTGATGGCCTGTCTGAGCGCACGATTCAGGTTTTGATGGACATGCTTTGATCATGTATCCTGGATTTAGGGGGCTCTTGGGAGAGACACATACCCCTAGTGGTGTTTTCCTACAACAATATTTTTCAAGCAATGATTCAGATGGAACCTTATGAGGATTTTTATAGTAGGCCATGCTGATCACCCCTATGTTGGCTAGAGGTAGGAGAGGCAGCTATAATGGGATCTCATCTTGCCCAAAATACCACTAAGCAGGTGGAGTTGATTCAGAAGAGGATGGATACTACAAATTCTTGGTCGAAATATTATGTTGATCGATGGAGACAACCTTTGGAGTTCTAGGTAAGAGATTATGTTTTCTTACATGTCACACTGAGTTTTGGACACAGGAGGTTTAGGAGATAGAGGAATATTTCACTGAGATACGTTAGGCCATTTTAGGTTTTGGAGAGAGTTTGGACGGTTGCCTATCGGTTATAGTTACCTCAGAGGTATTGGGCTATGCATATGACATCTTTCATGTTTCTCAGCTACGACATTACTTTTTGGAACTGTCTCATGTTTTACCACCCGAGGAGGTTTATTTGTAGGTTGATGAAGCCTTTGAGTATCACCCTATATGGATTGTGGATCATAGAACAAAGGTTCTCTATGAATGGTATTTTCCTCTCGTATAGGTGTTATGGTAGTACAAGCGAGTACAGGATGAGACTTGGGAGAGGGAGGCTGACATACAATTCTATTGGCTAATTTTTTTGATGTTTCTTTATTCACCACCCTTGGAAGGGAAATTCAAGGATGAATTTCTTTAAGAGGGGAAGTTTGTAATAACCCAGATCTTCATTTCAGGAATGGATATTTATTTTGGGTTTTTTTAAGAGAAAGGAAGAAATGGGAAATTTTCTAAGTACACTCTGTGTACTTTTGAGTACATGTCATGTACCTCGTTTTCGTGTGTAGCCATGTACTCACCATGTAACGATCGAGTACATGGATATGTAGGTGACCTGGAGGACCGCCTAAAGTGGGGGCTGGTTGAGGCTAGTACACAACGTGTACATTAAATGAACACACCGTGTAATTTTCTTTTTAATTAATGAATCAGAGAGGGGTCACATCTCATATTAAAAACACACTTCTTCTCCCCCTAGTTCATATAGGAGAGTGACTAACGACTGAAAAAATTTGAGATCCTCCCGGTTCTTTGTCCGAGCTCTGATTGAGATACCACTGGGTGTGTTGGATTCCCACTGATGATTTTTCTCTTTCCCTAGAGCCTTTCTTCCTGATTCCTCCTCTCTTGTGAGTATTTCAAGGAATATCATTTTTAACCTTTGGTATATTTACGTCATTCTAGGATGATTGAAAGGAAGACTTTCAAGAATTTTGATCATAAAACATCAAGGTAGGTTCTTTTTTCATTTTTTTCAATTGTCTTTGGATTATATATGCTTAAAGTTATGAATACCCATGTTTGGGGTATTGCGTATTTTGGAATTTGACCCTATTTGATACCTGATATGATTTTTTTTGTTTTAGAAAGGGTGATTTATTATGATTAAGGTTTTATACCTTGTTATGGGACACCCCATCAGTGTGTTTCCCTTGATTGACTATTTATGGATGTTTGGCCTAGGTTACCTATGAGGCGTACCTTGTTTCCTAGCCTTGAATTGTTTAGGATGGAGTTTGATTGATTATATGAGTTTCATGCATTATGCTTGAGAATTTTATCCATGTAGTAGTTATAGATTACATGTACTTCCTTGTTATGATATGCACATTTTTTTTTCAATGGACCGTGAGAGCCTTGGACCATGAACACTATGGGGGTTTCCATGTTTATTTACACAAGACTGTCAGAGCCTTAGGGTAGACTTTTACTTGGCGATATTGACTATGAGAGTTACTCCGAAGGTCATTTATGATTATTTTTTCTATGTTTACCCAAGGGGTATTGACTGTGAGAGCTACCTGGAGGTCATTTGTAATTTATTGATTCCATGTTGACCTATGGGTATTGACTGTGAGAGCTGCCCAAGTGGTCATTTGTAATTGATTAGTGCTATGTTAAACCAAATGGGTTAGACCATGAGAACTTTCCCAGAGGGTTGTTGTGAATAATTGAATGATTTTGGCGAGTCACCAAGCCAAAGCACAACCTTGGATTTGGTCTTACTTGATTGTTTAGATGGTCTTTGGAGATGTCTGTTGGTACTATTACACAGAGGGATACAAATCTTAGGCTAGATCATGATATTCATTATTCAACAGTTGGAATAATTAATAAATGAAAATGAATGTAATCGAAAACTATAGGATTGTTTAATTTTGAGTACCTCTAAGTTTATTGCTTCATTTCTACATATTTCCTATTATATATATTCACTGACTATTAGGCACATATATTTTAGTGGTTGGATACTGTGATTTTTCTCACAACCTATTTGAGTCATGATTTTGGGCCCAAACAGATTATATTGTTGCAGGTATAGATATAGATGCCGAAAAAGTCCATAATTCCTAAAGGAAGTTTCGAAATGATGAAGCGGAGTCATATTCGGACCCAGAGGCTCGGTCCGGAGAGCCCGGAAGTGGTGCATGAAATTAAAGAGGACTTTCACGAAAAAATGTTGCCCACGCAAAGGAAGTTCGAGATTCGCGAAAAAAGCACCGGTGGGGGGCACAATTTTGCACGCCCGGTTCCGCGCAGTGCAGCCTTTCACGCCGACCAGTCCAGGCGCATAAGATTTCACGCGTCGCCCAGATTCCACGATGCCTGTGGCCTATAAATAGAAGGATACCCCTTATGTTTCAGGGTTGTGGAATTCGGACAAGCTCTCATGCGCGAAATTGGACTCCCGCGAGCATAATATGACTTTCAGGTATTGACCCTTTTCGCGCAACCTTGCCCCAGGGTTTGCCTTTGCGCGCAATCCCACCGGCTTAAATAAAATTGAAAACTCTTCAGGGTTCCTGCTTTGCGCGCAATCACTTCCATTGCGTGCACTCCCTCCTTTGCGCGTGAAACCAAATTGCACGCAATCCCTTCGTTAGGTTTTTCCCTACCTTAGGGATCGACCGTTGCCCCCGTGCGCAATCCAAGCCCATGGCGTGCAATCCCCCTATCCGCGCACAATCCCTCTGCCCCAATTGTGTGCCATCCCGTTTTTTTGTGCGCAAACCTTCTCTTTGCACATAAACCCCAGGACCCCTCACCTTGATGCCACCCAGGGCGCCTCCCTGCATAGGCGCCCGATGTCCTCTATACCGGGCATGCACGCCATGCGTTGTTTTCCCGTACGACCTTCCAGGATCGTACGAAGTAATCTTAAGGTCCCTTGGGTGGTGTTTCCTGTTGCGTTGCTTTGCCTCATGCTCCTTCGCATAGGCATGCTAACAGATATTTCTTTTTCGCATAGCCACGCTAACGCGGACCCCTCGATGGTTCGCCCTCCGACCCCCCTTCACCACGGCCTTGCTGATGCCTTACCTCCCACAAGGGGTAGAGGGTGTTGGTAATGTAATCCCTAGGGGTGTGGAGTGAACCCACCTCGTCCGAGCTATAGGATGTTAAACTTCCAAGCACCTCGTCCTCAACACATGACATTAAACTGTGATCCGACCCCATGCCTCGCACGCAGGGTCCCCCCGGATTGGACATTCTTTACACCGCTCGTCTCCAAGGGAATGGAATCTTCCTCACATGGAATTATATCCTCCCTCTTGGAGTGGAGTTTGTCCATGGGGGACGGGCAGCCTCAGCGCGTAAGCCCCTAGCCTCTCTTGCGGAAGGTAGCACCCATGCACCTTCATACTTCCCCACTGCCAAGGCCAGGGGAGGACGTGATAGGGAATGAGGCATCTCCTTTGTTCGGTCCCAAATCCCTTTCCCTCTGTGCTTTGTCGCATTCAGGCCTCCATCCTGGAGTGAGTCCCGACACCATGGGCCGCTCAATGCGTAAGCCCCTCTCAGCTTCTCACGGACGCACCCTTCGCGATGTGATCATCTGGTCCCTGCTGCCTCTCTTTCTCACACCGAGCACGACTCACGTGGGCTTAGAGTGAGCATGGACCATGAAACCCTCTTATGGGCCGCCTCAATGCATAAGCCCCATCCCGGTGAACTACGAGGACTTTGATCCACGCTAAATAATGGTACGTAGGTAGCCTCCACAAGGTTCAATCCCACCACCCGGACATTCCGACTTCTTCACGTCGGTTTTCCAACACTTTAGGCCGCCTCAGAGCGTAAGCCCCAAATTACCTATCCATCATGACATTAAACTGTATTCCCATCCAGCATGACGTTAAACTGTCTGCCTCGTCCCGCATGACGTTAAAATGTATGCCCGAACTACGAGGACTTTGAACCGTGCTAAAGCATGGTACGTAGGTAGCCTCCACGAGGTTCAATCCCATCACTCGGTTGTTCTGACCCCTTAGTTTTGGTTCACCAACCACCATTATGGGCTGCCTCAGAGCGTAAGCCCCATATCCACCATTATGGGCCGCCTTAGAGCGTAAGCCCCATATCCACCATTATGGGACGCCTCAGAGCATAATACTCATATCCATCCATTGTGGCCCGCCTCAGAGCGTAATCCCCATATGCCCCCGTCCCGCATGAAGTTAAACTGTATGCTCGAACTATGGGGACTTTGATCCATCTCAAAGCATGGTATGTAGGTAGCCTCCACGAGGTTCAAGCCACCTTCACTCCATCACCCATCCTGGTTCCTACCCGGGCCGCCACATCCCGGTGGGATCATGCCACCTCGTTCCACTCCACAGTATCAAGGAAGCCACCCAAGTGCTGGACCCAACATCAGAGTTCCCTTCAGAGGGTTCTTTTATCTGATCCACTCTCAGTGTTCTGATCAGTCTGATCCATCTCTATAAGACGTTAAACTCGCGGCATACCCTGTGTTAAACATGTGAAGCTAAGGAAAACCTTAGATACATGCCTATGGAATTCCAATTCCCCGTGTTCAATGTGGGATGAATCGGGATTCCGGGCCCTCGATAAGCCCTATAATAAGGGACAAAAGACAGACATGCCAATCCCCCAGCGTCAAGACATGCCAACGACACCCCAACATGACCATTCTCCTCACCGAAGGTTGCTTCCCTGACCAGACCCCTTGGAGATTCTCGACGGAGGCAGCATAATTAACTGGTGTCCATGAAGATATGGCACCAGGAATGAGATTCATGAATATCTTAAATCTATGAGAGATACCCGGACTAGGTGACAAGCTCTGAGGAGGAATCCACAGAAGGAAGAACCGACATCCCATCATCTCAGTTTCAGTCATGGAGCAGAGTCATTGGGTCGACCTAGCCACACTCCCCGTGGTTCGGCACCCTGAGTCACTTGGCCACCACAGGGCACTCCAACAACAATGCGTCCAGAGTTTTTAAGTACTCTACAAAGTTATCGAGGAAGCCACCCCCCACGCACACTTTCTTGGATGGGGGAAATACACTACCCTTCTCTTCAGTATGATTCGCCAGCAGCCCGAATCACCAAGCGGTTTTGAGGGCACGCCCCCGAGGGCAGCAGCGGTCAACATGGCCGACCTGTCGGGAGAGGGGAACGGTTTGGAACTCCTCGACGAGGACTCACCCCATGAGGAAAAGACACTACTGGACCCATCCGAGAGGATTAATCTCCAACAGAGAAATCTCCTAGGTATCCCTGCACCCACTGAGGAATTAACACTAAGCCGGAACATCGGAAAGGGTAAGGAACACGTCGGGGATGTCAAGCTCGCCAACCCATCTGCCTCGGTGCAGAAGGAAGAGGAAGATCCCTAGAAGGCCACGCTGTGCCAAAAACTTGCTGAGAAGAAGAGGTTGGTTGATGAGCTTCTGGATGAACGCATTACGGAGCGGAGACCTGACTACGATGGTCCTAGGTTGGGACAGAAGGGGCAGGAACAACTACTCCTCGACGAGATTCTCCCAGGCAACCGTGATCATGCCGTGTTCACTGACAGAGGAGAGGCCGGAGCTCATGGCAAGAGGGCGCGATATGTTTCACTAAACCCTCCTGAGCGGCATGATCACCCAAGAGACCCCGCTCGGGTTCCCCCCGCTGCCCCAAGAGTCGCTCCACCAGCCACCCCACGAGCTGCTGAGCTTGACTACCAGATTGAAGAGCCAGGCAATGCACTTCTGGTTAGGGATCCCCGTCAGGATAGGAACCCGTGTCCAGATGATCCAATGGCAGCACTCATTGCCCACTTTGAGGCTTTGGAAACTCGGCAGGGGGCAATCCCACCGGACAACAAGCCATTCCTAGCATGGGTGGATGATATGCCAGCACCCCCAGGATTTGGGAACCCCACTTTCGCCCCTTTTAACGGGTAAGGAGACCCACCAAAGCACCTGTCCCACTTCAACTCGAGGTGTGTGCCTATGTTAGGGAATCCAGCACAGCAGGAGACTGCCAAGCTCCATTGCTTTGTTCAGACACTAGAAGGGCCAGCATTCGTCTGGTATAGCCAGCTCCCTATTAGATCTATGACTAGCTGGGAGGACCTTTACAGGTAATTCCTCTACTAGTTCAGTTCCACAACCCAGAATACAAACATCACAAACCTCTTCAGGTGCAAGAAAAGGCCCGATGAGTGAGTCGCAGACTTCGTCGCCCGGTGGAAAGGGCTCACATACTCCCTCAACATGCCGTTAACTCAGGAGAAATTACTGACCATGTGTGTAGGGAACATCACGACAGAGCTGGTTCCTTCTCTGATCACTCAGAATTACCCCGGAGGGTTCCGTGACTTCTCAGACAAGGCTCAGCTCCTTGAAGAGGCCCTGCAACAGGCCAGTCAGGCACGCCCACTACCTCCTGTAATCCCTACAAGGAGAGCTGCCAGAGCCAAGCCCACTGCTATGGCCTAGATAGAGGCCCCCAGGCAGCTAGAGTTGCTACCGGTGAGGCCAGCTCTACAACCCCATAGGGGTCCACCCCCACGGGCACAGCCTCCGGCCCAGCAGCGACTGCCTCAAAATCGTCAATCGCCTCCGTGTAATGCACCACCACCAACTAGGAGAGATAATCAGGTTCCGCCTCCTCCGAATTCTCCTCCGGCCCCTCGTCAGGGCCAGCCTCCTAGAGCACCCTTTCCGGACAGAAGAAATCGGACCTACTTGTTTGACAAGGCCCAGGTCCCTGGTTACTTCTGTAGTGCTTTGGAGTAGAGAATTGTGCGGTTTCCTGAGTGCCGAAAGCCGGAAGAGGCACATCTCACTGATAACCCCAACTACTGCCCTTATCATCAGATTCTGGGGAACACCCTCAAGCAGTGTTATGTGTTTAAAGACTGGCTCCAAAACCAGGTTGACATCAACATAGTCATGTTGGGCCCAGCCCCGACACAAGTAGTAGGTGTCTTTGTGAGATCAGAGGGCGGTAGCGGTGATGGGGATGAATGGAAATTGGTTTCCAATTGTAGGTCCTGGAAGTATAACAACTGGATGGCCCGCAAGATGGTCGCCCACACCCATGGAATCATCTGCGCATGCCTGAATCAGACAGAGCCCTTAGGAGCTGCGATTGCTACCTCGAAATTGTCATCCCAACCTGCCTCTTCCCAGAAGATCAAGTGGTGGTGGCGCAAGAAGAAAGAACATGCCCTTCCAATGCCATCATCATCCCGCACTCTTGGCGACTTCATGCCCCTAGAAATGGGGATCCCTCCGAGACTCCGCCCGGTAATGGATGACTCCTCGAGTGATAGTCATGCGTATGCTTCGGTTAACACCATAGAGTTGGTAAATCCCTTTTTGACTCCCAATAATGAGGGACGCCAGGTGGACCTTCCCAATGTCCCCAGCCATCGCCAACGTCGACGGAGCCATGGCTACATGAATCGCTGGGGCATGGAAGTTGGCACCTCCAGCCAGGCCGTGCACGCCACTGAGACCAGGCAGTAGTCCCAGTACAGAGCTCAGCACACTCGAACCCTTTATCCAGTGTCGATGGGTTCGCCTTCGCCACCGTTTGTGTTGCTGGATCAGGCGGAACCACCTCGGCCGTACCGCGACCAGCTCTGCCCTGCTACCAGCCGACCCCAGCCTTCTAGTACTAATCCGGAATCCACTCTCTGGGCTTCTACTAGTGAATAGTGAGACATGCCTAGTACCAGTCAGCCACCGGTCCAGCCGGCAGGGCCCATCATGCCTCCAATTGTAGAGCGGCCTTCTGTAAGCAGGGGCTCACGTTTGGCCCAAAAGTATGATGTCCTGAAGCACCTAGCCGACATTCCAACAAGGCTTTCTATCCTTGAGGCTCTTCGCCTGTCATTTGAAATGCGTGAGGCGCTCTCCGAGGCCCTAAGGATCCCCCTACAGTTTGATACGGAGGTAGCGGCTGTAGAAGCCTTCCACACTGAGGCAATTGAGAACGCTGAATTCCAGACAGTTATCTCATTCTCCAGTGAAGATGAACACCCTCCCATACAGGGGCACATTCGCCCATTGTACATCACTAGCCAGTTCAATGGAGTCAAAGTCCACCACTGTCTTGTTGAAATAGGTTCCGGGATTAACCTAATTCCAACTTGGACACTGCGGAAGCTGGGTCTGTCTGAGGATGATTTAACTCCCTCTGACCTCAGGATCCAGGGGTACTACATAACTGAGAAAACACCAGTCGGTAAGATTCGCTTGAAGACCCAGTTCGGTGGCCTAATTTCCAGCACCTAATTCATGATTATCTCTCAGGACACCTCCTACAACACATTGATGGGAAGGACGTGGCTCCACCTTCACGTGGCGGTCCCCTCATCATATCACCAATGCCTCAAATACTCCCTTAACGGTCGAGTAGGCGTGATCCAAGGAGATGCATCTCCTTTTTCCTCTTGTGAAGCCCGTTATCTGGATGCCGACTATACAAGAGCAAGGATAAACAGGTTTTGGAAGGTGAGGTTGAGCCCACCGCTGTCACAAGTGATCCCTGGGCGGGTTTGGATGACGCTTATATCTTCCTGATCCATCGATTGGAGGCCACAACCCCCAACATGGGGTAGTGCTTTGTGGTTTCAGGTACAAGAGGAAGGTATGTTCCTAGGTCCAAGCGATGGAAGAAAATAACCTCATACTACTACACCAACCAGGATCAGGTGATTCCCGAACCTCCTACCCCTATACAGTATCGGAACGTCAGGCTCATGGAAATGACGGTGCGTCATACATGTCTCTTCCACCGGGCTAGAATTAACTGGATCAATACAACGTGCCACTACTACTTTGATGTCATCAAGCGTGGCCCCTTGGGCCGAAGACCAGATGGGATTGGATCGACTGCCTTCATCGCTATGGTCTTAGTGGCGCATGAGTATCCTGATATGATGACCACTGCCGCCCAAGTCGGCACCAGCTTCCCATCAGGGTCTGGTAGCCCCGAAGTAGCTCCCCCCATGGATGATCCCTCCATAAGTGGAGAGGACATGGAAGATGCGCCCCCGCCTTTGAGGAGGGCATCTCCACCACGGTCGATGAGTTAGTGCAGGTGAACCTCGGTAGCGAGGCGGACCCAAGACCCACATTGGTCAGCACCGCCATTCCCCCCAAGGAGCAGCAACGGTATGTAGAATTCCTCAGACAACACCGTGATGTGTTCACTTGGAGTTACGATGAGATTCCAGGACTAGATCCTCAGGTAGCCATCCACCGCCTTAGCCTTCAAGAAAACCATCGTGGGTGAAAGCAGCCTCCCAGGAAAATACACCCTTCTCACGGTGCAATGGTTGAGGCTGAAGTTGACAAGATTATCAAGGACAACTTCATCAAGGAAGTTAAGTACCCCCGGTTTCTATCCAATACTGTGCCGGTCAGGAAGAAAAACGGGCTGATCAGGGTCTGTATCGGCTTCTGCGATCTCAATCGCCACTATCCAAAGGATGATTTTCCACTTCTGGTGACAGAGTTGTTGATTGATTCCATGACCGGGTTCCAAGCCCTCTCCTTCATGGATGGGTATTCCGGGTACAACAAGATCCGGATGGACCCCAAGGACAAAGAGTCCACTACCTTTAGGGCCCCCAAGGTACTTTCTGTTACTAGGTTATTCCCTTCGGCCTGAAGAATGCGGGTGCCACCTATCAACGGGCCATGCAGCGTATATTCAATCCAATTATCAGGACACTGGTGGAATGCTACGTGGATGATCTGGTGGTCAAATCTCACCAGCACCAGGACCATCTCAAGGACCTTGAGAAAGTGTTTGGCTTCCTCCATTCCCGCCACCTGAAGATGAACCCGTTGAAGTGTGCCTTCGGGTTCACCTCCAGCAAGTTTCTTGGCTTTGTTGTCAGATACCGAGGCATCGAGATCGACCTTGAGAAGATCAAGGCCATCAGCCAGATGCCTCCCCCGAGCAATAATCGAGAACTTCGAGGTCTCCAAGGCTAGTTAGCCTACAGACGCCGATTCATTGCGAATCTGGACGACAAGTGTAATCCCTTTTCCCGGCTCATGAAGAAAGGAGCCACCTATGAATGGGATGAAGAGTGTCAGACCACCTTTGAGGAAATCAAGCAGTATCTTCTCCAACCTCCAGTCTTGATGCCACCCGTTTTTAGGAATCCGCTGGTCCTTTACGTGACCTCCCTGGAACGGTCCCTCGGCGCACTTCTCTCCCAGAAGAACAATGAGGGAATAGAGAACAACCTCTACTAACTCAGACGCATGCTCCTCGATACAGAAATTACATATTCTCCCATCGAGAAGAGCTGCCTGGCGCTCGTATTTGCCGCACAGAAATTGAGGCACTACTTGCAGCACCATGAGGTACAACTAGTCTCTCGGGTAGACCCGTTGAAATACATCCTGAACTGACCTATGTTGACTGGCCGACTAGCGCGATGGGCGATGATCCTCCAGTAGTTCGACATCAGGTTCATACCTCAGAAGGCTATCAAAGGGTAGGCGTTGGAAGACTTTTTAGCTGATCACCCAACCTCCGCGGATCAGCCACTGGATCTAGGTTTTCCTGATGAGGTAATCCTATCAGTCGATCATGCCGTCCCATGCTGGTAGATGCACTTTGACGGTGCCTACCAAAGCCCCACCGGTAAAAGACTCAACGATCCTAGGCTCAACAGAGTGGTCCTGGGAGTCATCTTCATCATCTTAGAGCAAGACGTTCTGCCATATTAGTTCCTATTGTTAGAGGGCTGCACCAACAATGAGGCCGAATATCATGCCCTCATCACTGGCCTCAAGCTGGCCCTCGAGATCAACGTGCCCCATCTGCATGTGAAAGGGGACTTCGAGCTGGTCATCAAGCAGGTCAATGAAGACTATGTTGTCAGAAAGCTAGAACTCGTGCCATTGTTGGAGTACACCCTCTGTCTAATGGCTCAGTTCCCTTCTCGGCCAGAGGTCGTTCATATTCCCCATTCGCAGAACAGTCAAGCAGATGCTTTGGCCAGCCTGACCGCGTTGCTTTCAGAGCCCGAATAGGATGACCTGATTTTCCATGTAGCGCACCAGAGAGTCATTGCTCCCGTTACCCAGGAGGATGATTGTGGCCAGCGGGTGAACCATCTTACCACTGGTGCCCCTACGTCGGGGGCCCCAGGTACTTCAGATATGGTGATCGAAGTAGTTCCTGATTGGAGGGTTCCCTTGGTTGAATACCTCCAATGTGGTAATCTTCCGTCAGACCGGGCTGAGTGCGAGTGAATCCGACCCCGTGCGCTGCAGTTTACCCTTTAGTGCGGTCCCAGCCTTGAGCAGATCCTTTCTAGATGCAGATTTGATGGTGTTATCCTCCGTTGCCTTCAGGGAGTCGAGATCCCTTTGGTCATGCAAGAGGTTCATGCTGGTTCCTGTGGCGCCCATTAGGCCGGGTCGAAGTTGTCTCACCAGATTCGGAGGATGGGGGTACTTCTAGCCCTCCATGATCTATGATTGCATCGAGTTTTCCAAGAGGTGTCATGCATGCCAATTTCATGCTAACTTTGTACATCGGCCACCGGAGCCCCTCCACACTACCAAGTATTCTTGGCCCTTTGCAGTTTGGGGGTTGGATGTCGTAGGACCTTACCCACCAGTGACGGCTCGCCAATGCCGGTTCATTCTGACCGCTATGGATTTCTTTTACAAGTGGGTAGAGGCAATTCTTCTCAAGGAATTAAAAACTCATTCTATCGCTGACTTCGTGAGTTCCAAAATCATCTATCTATTTGGAGTGCCTCACGCTATCCTCACGGATAACGGAACCAACTTCCGAGCAGCCGAGATAAATAAATTGTATGCCAAGTACAACATTCTCTCTAACCATACCTCCCGCTATCACGCATAGGTGAATGGACAAATAGAGGCATTTAACAAAACCCTCTGTAAAATTTTGCAAAAAATGGTTGGTCAGAACAAGAAAAGTTGGCAGGACAATCTCCCCAATGCCCCTGGGATTATCGGACGACAACTCGTAATTCCACCCAGGTGACTCCCTATTCCCTGGTGTACGGAGCTGAGGCCGTCCTGCCCATCGAGATTCAGTTGCCCTCATTGCACTTGGCAGTCTATGACTAGCAAGTGCCAGATGGAGTTGCTGAAATCTGTCTAGCGGAATTAGAAGAGCTGGACGAGAATAGGCTTTTTTCTTTGTACAACTTGGAAAGGCATCCGAGCAGGATGACTCGAGCTTTCAACAAGAAGGTTCACCTCCGCTCTTTCCTGCAAGGAAATATGGTACTGGCCCTCAGGGTTCCAATGATTCCCGGCAGGAAACCACCCAAGTTGGAGCCCAAATGGGAGGGGCCTTTCATCATCCATAAGGTCTATCCCAATGGTGTGTACTCTCTGGTGACAATGGATGGTGAGCATGTCACTCCTCCCACCAATTCCAAGTTCCTCAAGCAGTATTTTTCCTGACCCTATGGGGTCCCCCATGACCTTAAACTGGATAACGGTCCCACATGACCCTAAACTGCACCCGGTCCTGCATGACCCTAAACAAAATTTGGTCTAGCACAACCATAAACTGCACTTGGCCCTACATCTGGGCCCCTTTGGTCTGAGTTCTAAGACCTTAAACTAGGATCCTTGTGGTTCAGCATGACCTTAAACTGCATGCTCGTCCTCACTGCAAGACGTTGAACTGCAAGCTGGTCAGGCCTTCCAGACTGAGGCCCAGCCTCATCCCCCTTGGCCTTCTCGGGCCCCTTAGCCCCAGTCCTTGACTAGAGTGTGCGGTGTAGTTTAGGACTATGTCCTCATTCACCATGGATTACCCAGTGTGCCGTGCACATTCCTGGATGAAATGCCTCTCATCATCCTACATGACGTTAAACTTTTCTTCTAGAACTACGTGCGGCTTGATTCCCATCCTTATGGGATACATAGGACCGCCTGAACGTCTAGGTTTCAGGTCCAACCCCATCTCTTAGGAGATCCCACGATCTCCCGGTCACCTCGGTCTCTTGGCCTATCCCTCCCCGTGGGGGGATACATAGGTGTGGTACAGGGTTTTTGGAACTATGCCCCCTTCTCCTGGGAATTCACCATCTTTTGGCCGCTCTTAAGCTGAGCCCTTCGACCCTTTCCAGTGGTCTGCTAATGTGCTCAAAGTACTTTGGTCTAGGACCTGGAGTGTCAGATTCGACTAAGGCAAGTTTTTGTCCGCTTGTCAAGCTTTATGGTACCTTTCAGTCAGGTCCCCGTTATCTTTCACACCTGGAGGGACCCCAAAAAATGGCTTGGATACAATGCCTAAGGGCTCTCCTACTGTCATGGGCCAATTCCCCCGAGGGTTTTAGACAAAAAATTGATACAAATCCCGTGTTTCGAACATGGTCAGCGGTTGATGCTCATTTGTTTGTCCCCATTTTAGGCTAACGCGACAGGATGCTGTGTTTCGAACATGGTTAGCAGTAATCCTCAGTCGTCACGCCGACTCCTTTAGGCCCTAAATGTTGGTTGCATGATTCACATTATGTTCCACCCTATCATGTCAAGGTGGAATCTCGACACTCCTTGTACTAACCCTCAATGCACCTACACACTTCAGGCGGACAAAGCTGCGTGATAACATCTCTTGGGGATCCCTTGATCCGAGCGCCAAGGTTATATGCTTGGGTTTTCTCTAAAGATCATGCGCAGCTTGACCCTCATCCCCATGGGAAATGAGGAGTCACCTAGACATTGCGTTTCGGGCCCACCTCAGTTGGAAGCTAGTGTCTCCTGCCCCCTGATTGTTGGACCCTCGTTGGATCCTTGGCCCGAGGATCCTCTCCCAGAATTGCACGTGGTGATGGTATGAGGATATTCCCTCATCTACGTTGGGTGCGCCTTATCGCATTGTGCATGTTCCCCCTGGTCCAAGCCATACGACCTTAAACTGTGATGATTGGTCCTACCACACGACCATAAACTGTGATGATATTGTCCCGGCCGCACGACGAAAAACGGAACTGCATTGTGGTGACCTACCCATAGGGGACATCACGTTGGGTATCAGTCAATTACCATACCATTTTTCAACACCTATATACGGCTTGATTATTGTGTCAATTCCAGGAATTTATACCCTAGGCCAGTCGTTCCATGAAAGAAAAACCATTCACCTTCAAGGACAAACAAGATATATCAAATACCACTTCTATTGGTGATAGGGCTAGACCCGCACGCCTCTTTGGGTCTAGCTTGGATGCTAATTCATCATGTATGTCCCGCCTTTGGGACCTTGACCACGAGGACACATGGTGTGGTGAGCAGCACTACGTCCTCATTCACGTCAGGATTGCGATAGCCACACCACATGCGCCCTGTTATGAGAATTAGCCCTCCTGTTTCTTGTCCTACATGAAAAGGAACCCCTAGAACTACGTGTGGCTTGATTATCATCCTTATGAGGTATGTAGGAATTCCTAGACATTTCATCTTAGGTTCAGCCCCATGGATTACCAAATACCGTCCCTCCTCACTGTCGGCCCCTTGGCCTGGCTTCTTAGGGAGTGGTGTAATTGCGACATTTACCCCGAATAAGTTCGGGATGCCCCATATTAATATTGGGAAGCGACAGTTCTCTCGCCAGCGAGGTACTGTCTAGAGATTGGGATGATCCGTGACCAGATTAATACGTCTGCCTAATGCGCCTCCTCCATGGTGGCACAATCTTGGGAGTGTTGGATTCTGTTCGAACAAACCACCACTCCAATTTCCACACTTTGTGTGCCCCTTTATTCGGATCTTCATCCTATTTCATGTTTTATGGGACCCCCTAATAGTATGGATGATAGAAATTTGGTCCGCCTGCTCTAGCAACATGGATGATAGACCTTTGGTCCGCCTATTGCAACTGTATGGATGATTGATCTATGGTCCGCCTGCTGTCCTGGGCCAACGTTCCAGAAGACTGGTCATGTTTGATGGGACCCCTTAACAATATGGATGATAGACCTTTGGTCCACCTATTGTAACAATATGGATGATTGACCTATGGTCCGCCTGCTGTCCTGGGCCAACGTTCTAGAAGATTGATCGACGATATTTGAGTTAGGCCCCGTGTTGGGAACATGGTCAGTAGTCAGCCTTCATTTGTTGTCCCCATTTTAGGCCAATGCGATATGGATGCTGCGTTTCTGCCACGGTTAACAGTTATCCTCCATCATCGCGCCCACCCATAGTGTTTCGAATTTGGGTAACGTGATTCACCTTTTTCATCTCCCTATGTTCGGATTGATTTCAATGCCCCCGGAATTTCCCCACTCGTGTGTAAGATCACATTGAGGAGACGATATATCGATTGGTCTGAGGTCCCCTCCCTTCGGTTGGACCTCCCTCTCCTCCTCGGAAATCCGGGCCCGATTTCGGATGCCTGCAGCTTGGTTGACGCCCCATAGTCAGATGAAATGATAACATGAGCATCCTTTGTTTCTCACATTGGGCGAGACCCACATGAACTTAGAGGTAAGTTGTTATTCATTTCAGAATTATGGTTGAGCGCATCAAAACAAAGGTACAAATAAATAGATTGGTCCACACATTGGATCGAAATATTGACCAGTGAAAGAAAAAAGTTTGTGGGATGGACAAAGCAGAGCCCTTAAGGATCAGCATGCAGGATTGATCTTTCCAACGCTGCTACCCTTTGGCTGGTAGCCTCCAAGACTGATTCTAACTCCCTAAGACTCTCTCTTCATCAGCAGCCATAGAGTGCAGTTCGCCAATCCTAGCTTGTGCCTGTGCTCGTTCTGTTTGAAGTACGGTCATCTGGTGACTCGCCTCCATCAGTTGTTCTTGGGCGTCAGCCAGCTGGGCTGTCAATTGCTCCACGAGCTCAGAGCATGTCGCGATGAAGACCTCCTTCTCTTCCGCCTACCCTTAAAGGCATCCGACTTCCTGATCCGCCCTCAGGAACGCTCAGGTTCTCACCGATCTTTCCCGACACTGGGCAACGTCGGTGCGCCAACTGTTCTCACATATATTATCGGCCATGTAATCACAGACCGTCAGATGAAGGAATTGATCATCAGCCCCTCTGACACACAGGAAGCACAACCTGGTCTGGAGTGATCCCATGCGCCTCAGCCAATCTGCCTGAGGCTGCCTGAGAAAGCGCTGGATACACTTCCACCCTTTGTGCCGTGTCATCTAGCTCTCCTTGACCGCTTCCGAGTCTGAATCGTCTATCTCCTTGGGATCAGTGGGCCAGTACACAGTAAAGGCAGCCAGCATGTCAGCAGTAGGGTCTGCCTTAGGGATGCCTCCACAAGGAATATGATCCTCGACATTCGGGCGACCTTCCTCTCTTGCCTCGACAAAGGCGGTGCCTCAGTCAGCTTTTGTCCTTTCTCTATTGACAACAACACTGATGTCCTCTTCCCCCTGTTCACCAATTTTCGGGGATGACTCAGATTGGGGGGTATGTTCTGAATGAGGTGGTACATCCGCCACTAGTCCACTCACGGACGGCCCGAGATCAGCAGCCCAATGAGCCTCCAACACCAAGACCACTGTAAAAGGAGAATCCTGATTAGTTGGGTTTTTCGATAGTAATCACTAGTGGAGAAATAGGGGTCTCACAGGAACCCAGAGCGTCAGCCTCCGGTGTGCTGGCCGTTATAGGAGCTGTCGTGGCAGGAAACCCCTCAACGCTTGTCAGTTCGATGATGGGCGTCGGAGTCCTACCCTGTCCTACCAGCACTTCTCCTCCTTCCTCTATTGGGGATGACTGATCAGCACCTATGTTCTCCTGAGTGAAATAGAGAGAAGGATTATAAATTACATAAGAGAATGGACAAAGAAGGAAGATGAATAAGGATAGAGAAAAACCTCGAGTATCTCGTTTATGTCGAGATCAGATCCGATAATCTTTTCACTCTCCCGGAGACTGCCTTGGTAGGCCACCCCCTACGACCCCTCACCTTTGGGTTCTCATTCTCCTTCACCTTCTCCTTCATCTTCTCCTTCGCCTTCATCTTCTCCTGTTTCCTTCCCCCCTCTGACTCCTCATCACTATCGCCTTCTCCCAGCGACATCACTTCCGGATCATGCTCTTGGCCGAGCATCACTTTCACCAGGAAGGGTGGCTCCGCACGCCGACCCCTTTGGCATGCGTATGTGTCCATGTCCATTAGATATGCATTCCGCCGATGGAATTTTACCCGGTTGGTAACTCGAATGAGCCCAACCTCTGGCAGCTGGATCCTGTCCTGCATTATCTTCTGCTAGATGGCTTCAACACTCATTGATTGTCGTAGGGTCATCCAGGCCGACCACAATTCTGAGAAAATTTCATCTTGGGAAGGTTTGAGCAGGTATCTTATCTGCTTCCTGGGCAGCTCTCTGGTCACCTCGTGTGACCCCCCTCTGGGCAACGAGGTCGCAGCGACACCATGCTATGTCCCCACTACTGAGGTCCTGACCTACGCATGCCTCTCTGCCTGGCACGCCCCTTGTTCCCCCCTCCCAGCAGCACCTTGCCTGCTCCCCCATAGCCCAGTTTCCATGCGGGTAGTCTCGAGTTTCCGGACTCGTTTGCGTAAAATCCCCTCAGGGTACGCGATGGTCCAGTGTTCGGCATACTCGGTTGATAATCCAGCATTGACCCCAGTGGAAGGAAGGGTAATGACATCACCAGAGCCATAAGTGGTGAACATCAACCACATATGGAGAAGGACTTAGGGATTCTTCTCCTCATAGATTTCCAATAATACCTTCTTCGGCATTCGTTGGAGGCACCCAAACTGCCTAGCGAACCGGGATGGCACATAATGCTCACAGATGATCTTTCTGTCAATCCGAGCTACAAGCACCCCGCCTCAGATGCTATGGAAGTATTCTTACTGCTCCAGAGAGGCTTTCCCATTATCCACCATCTGGTCGACTGAGGTGGGGAACGTGCTGAAGTTGAAATTGGTGTGGTTACCGATTCAGATCCTTACACCCTCCTCATTGAGCGTCATCAGTGCAACCCCGACAATATTCAGGAGAGAAGGCTGCATGCCATTGCCCAGAGGATGAACGACGTTCGGGAAGGTGTATCCACCAAGATGAGCTGCCACCCAGCCATGAAAGATCTGGAAGGGGACACACACCCTCCGAGGTGAGCCCCCTCTGGAGATGCATCCCAAAATGGCATACAACCTAGCCAGCATGGGGACCCCCAGATTGAACCTTTTGTTGGAATCCATGGGGCCTTCCATCACTAGTGTTGCTGGATGGACACCCATTCTTGCGTCCCACACCGGCAGGAGCCACCCACTCAGGAAGACGACGAGGAACCCGACATATCAGACATTCGGGTCCCGAGACTCAATGACATGGTAGCCCCACAATTGGTATTTCCATGCCTCCAGGGTCCTCCAATATGATACATTCTTCCTCCTCTGAACCGTGGTTGGGCACCGTTTTCCCCGCCCTGGAATCTTGACCACCAGGTCCTTCTCTAGGAACTGGCTGAACCAGTCCTTGTAGGCAATGTCCTTCAGGAAGTCCTTGACCCCCAACCTCTCATTGTCCATCTCCAATAGGTGCCACGTCAGCATGGAGGTCCGTGACCTGTCTTCCCAGGTGTTAATTGGAGGGATGAACTCATCATATTGGTAGCCCTCCAGTGGGAAACCTCCGATGGAGTGAATGTCCTAGAGTCTGATGCCAACTTCCCCATGGTGAAGATGGAATGTGTTGGTGTCAGGGGACCATCGGGTGAACAGCTCCGGCCTGAGTTCAGGTTGATGGTGGAAGTGGAACTGTGACGTCCACACTGCCTCGAACAGACAAATGTGCTGTAGCTTGGCCCCGAATTGGTCGCATGTATGGTGCACCCAGTATGCCCAGGCCCACTCACTGGTGAAGTTGCCTCTGGACCGCAGGTCCCAATCCAGCATCCAGCGCTTGGTGTCGTCCGTGATGCTCTGACGGAACGTGCTCGCGTAGAGGGTCGGAGAGCTCTCCGCAACAGGATCACCCCCAGTAATGGTTCTGGTCCTCGGGTTCAAGATATACACATCCATGTGTCTGGTCTCTCTAGAAGGATGACCATTATTGGGGATGTTGTAATGGGGATGGTTGTCCTCCCAGGTCACCCATGACCACAGTGTGTCCACCTCAAAAACCGGCAGCGGATCCTCCTCCAGGTTGCCGAAGTTCCAGAGCGGGAGGTTGTTTGACAGACGATACTCTTTCTGGGAAGGGGTCAATAGGTTGAACAAGGTAAGGTTGTCGGAAACAACCACCATGGTGCCATAAAACTCTTCATTTGCCACCATTTTAGCTGTATGAGCAGCGACTTCCCCCTCATCAACTTGGTTTGCGGCCATCTCGAATGTTTTGAGAGTTGCGCGAAATCCAGATGAGGTGCGCAGAAGTGGAGAGAGTGGCATGAAATTTGGGTCTTCGGCGCGCAATCCAGGAGTTAGGTGCGAAATCAGAGCACTTGGCATGGAATATCCCGAGTTCGCGCATAAATGCGGCCAGAATTAGGAAGGAATTGTGCGCTGCCAAAGCGTTTTTTACGTGCAGCCGCAGAAGTAATTTCGCGCGCGAGAGCGTTGAGCCTATCGTGTGGAAAAGATTGAGTACGGAACTTGGGACCCAACGCCCCTTTTTATAGGTGAGTCCGGGGTTCCGCGCCACGCAGAAAGAGAATTCCGCGCCGAACTGGAGTTTTGCGCGCCCCTTTTGGCTTTTGCGTGCAAAGTGCCCACGAAATCCACCACTTCAGCATTTTGGCGTTTCCCTCAGAATTCGATCATTGTGACCTCTCACTGATCCAATTCTAAGGGGGGAAATTTGTAGATGCCGAAAAAGTCCGTAATTCCTACAGGAAGTTTTGAAATGAAAAGAAAATTCATATTCGGACCCAGAGGCTCGGTCTGGAGGGCCCGAAAGTGGTGCGAGAAATTAAGGAGGACTTGCGCGAAAAAATGTTTCCCGTGCGAAGGAAGTCTAGGATTTGCGAAAAAAGCACCGGTGAGGCGTGTAATTTTGCGCGCCTGGTTCCGCGCGGTGTGGCCTTTCGCGCTGACCGGTCCAGGTGCAGATGATTTCGAGCGTCGCCTGGATTCTGCGATGACTGTGGCCTATAAATAGAAGGAGACCCCTTCCGTTTCGGGGTTTCGGAATTCGGAATAGCTCCCGTGCGCGAAATTGGACTCCCGCGCGCGCAATATGACTTTCAGGTATTGACCATTTTTGCGCAACCTTGCCCCAGGATTCACCTTTGCGTGCAATCCCACTGGCTTAAATAAAATTGAAAACTCTTCAGGGTTCCTCCTTTGCACGCAATCACTTCCATTGCACGCACTCCCTCCTTTGCGCGCGAAACCCAATTGCACGCAATCCCGTCGTTAGGTTTTGCCCTACCTTAGGGATCGACCATTGCCTTCGCGCTCAATCCAAGCCCATTGTGCGCAATCCCCCTAGCCGCGCGCAATCCCTCTGCCCCAATTGTGCTCCATCCCGGTGTTTTTCACGCAAACCTTCTCTTTGCATGCAAACCCCAAGACCCCTTACCTTGACACCCCCCGGGGTGCCTCCCTGCATAGGCGCCTGATGTCCTCTATACCGGGCATGCACACCATGCGTTGTTTTCCCGTATGGCCTTCCAAGATCGTATGAAGTAATCTTAAGGTCCCTTTGGTGGTGTTTCCTATTGCGTTGCTTTGCCTCATGCTCCTTTGCATAGGCACGTTAACGGCTATTGATTCTTCGCATAGCCACGCTAACGTGGACCCCTCGATGGTTCACCCTACGACCCCCCTTCACCACGGCCTTGTCGATGCCTTCCCTCCCATAAGGGGTAAAGGGTGTTGGACATATAAGCCCTAGGGGTGTGGAGCCAACCCACCTCGTCCGAGCTGTAGGAAGTTAAACTTCCAAGCACCACGTCCTCAACACATGACGTTAAACTGTGATCCGACCCCGTGCCTCGCACGCAGGGTCCCCCCAGTTCGGACATTCTTTACACCGCTCGTCTCCACGGGAATGGAATCTTCCTCACATTGATTGATATCCTCCCTCTCGGAGTGGCGTTTTTCCACGGGGGAAGGACTGCCTCAGCGCGTAAGCCCCTAGCCTCTCTTGCGAAAGGTAGCACCCATGCACCTCTGTACTTCCCCAATACCAAGGCCAGGGGAGGGCACGATAGGGAACCAGACATCTCCTTTGTTCGGTCCCAAATCCATCTCCATCTGTGCTTTGTCGCATTCGGGCCTCCATCTTGGAGTGAGTCCCGATACCATGGGCCACTCAAAAAATAAGCCCCTCTCTACTTATCACAGACGCACCCTTTACGACGTGGTTGTCTGGTCCCTGCTGCCTCTTGTTTCTCACACCGAGCACGACTCACGTGGGATTAGAGTGAGCATGGACCATGGCACCCTCTTATGGGTTTCCTCAACGTGTAAGGCCCATCCTAGTGAAATACAAGGACTTTGATCCATGCTAAAGCATGGTACGTAGGTAGCCTCCACGAGGTTCAAGCCCACCACCCGGTCGTTCCGACCTCTTCACGTCGGTTCTCCAACACTTTGGGCCGCCTCAGAGCGTAAGCCCCAAATTTCCCATCCAGCATGACGTTAAACTGTATGCTCGTCCAGCATGACGTTAAACTGTCTCCCTCATCCCGCATGACGTTAAACTGTATGCCCGAACTACGAGAACTTTGATCCGTGCTAAAGCATGGCACATAGGTAGCCTCCATGAGGCTCAATCCCATCACTCGGTTGTTCCGACCCCTTAGTTTCGGTTCACCAACCACCATTATGGGCCGACTCAGAGCGTAAGCCCCATATCCACCATTATGGGCTGCCTCAGAGCGTAAGCCCCATATCCACCATTATTGGATGCCTCAGAGCGTAAGCCCCATATCCATCCATTGTGGGCCGCCTCAGAGCGTAAGCCCCATATGCCTCCGTCCAGCATGATGTTAAAATGTATGCTCGAACTACGGGGACTTTGATCCATGTCAAAGCATGGTACGTAGTCAGCCTCCATGAGGTTCAAGCCACCTTCACTCCATCACCCATCCTGGTTCCTACCCGGGCCGCCACATCCCGGTGGGATCATGCCACCTCGTTCCACTCCATAGTATCCGGGAAGCCTCCCAAGTGCTGGCCCCAACATCAGAGTTCCCTTCAGGGGGTTATTTTATCTAATCCACTCTCAGTGTTCCGATCAATCCGATCTATCTCCGCAAGACGTTAAACTTGTGGCATACCTCGTGTTAAACATGGGAAGCTTAGGAAAACCTCAGATACATGACTATGGCATGCCAATTCCCCACGTTTGATGTGGGATTCCTCGGGCTTCCGTGCCATCAAGAAGCCCTATAATAAGGGACAGAAGACATACATTCCAATCCCCCAATGTCAAGACACGCCAACGATGCCCCAGCGTGACCATTCTCCTCACCAAAGGTTGCTGCCCCGACCAGACCCCTTGGAGTGTCTCGACGGAAGAAGCATAATTAAATGGTGTCCATGAAGATATGGCACTGGGAACGAGATTCACGAATACGTCTTAAATCTATGAGGGAGACCCGAACTAGGTGACGAGCTCCGAGGAGGAATCCATGGAAGGAAGAACCGACATCCCATCATCCTGGTTTCGATGAAGGAGTAGACATCCCTGCACAAGGAACGGATGCCGCCTGCCTTTGGAAAGCGGGAATGTGGGGCCACAAGCTGTGCGTCCTCCCCTGCGTGACGGATGCACGCACACCCCGATAGAAAGCATCTGAAACAATAGATAAGGTAAATCTACCTTATTAATTAGGTACTTGATTTCTATTGGAGATAGAGAGCATGAGAAAAAGCTGAGACTTGCGATGCTGTTGGAGTTTACTACTTTTCTATACTTTGGTTTAGCATTTTATTTCCATTATTGTGACTTTTTTGGATACTTTCCCAGAAACATGTGACATGAATCGTTTATATATATTCTCCAGTTGTTTTATTTCTATCAGTCTTCCACTATTTACTTATGTTGTATGGTATTACTACTTCCTCTACTGTTTAATATTTGTTTTCCACTATGTATAATTTTCCAATGAGGGAATAGTTTCCCCATTATCAGACCTTGGACCTTGATGCTAGTTAGAAACCTCTGTCATTTAGGTAAATGCGATTGAGGTCATGTGACCAACTGGGTTCAGGGCACCTTTGGGTGGCACCCAGAACCAGGATAGTACACTACCAATCTATAGGAAAAACATATTGATAATGTTGAATCCTAGGAAATGATATAAGATGAAGAATTGATGTCTCATAAAAAATTGGAGCATCGTAGTGTGTTGGTGTTATAAAAAATTATTAAGGTGAAAAGTAAAGGAATCAAATTTGAGGTTGGATGGAATACACATGGTCGGCCAGTTAACCCCTACAAGGCCATGTTAAGTAGTTTAATTGGCCTCACCACTCAGGAACAAGTGATGATTGATGTAGATTCATGGAACCATGTTGTGCCCATTATTAATGCACTAATTTGGGAATAGATTAAGGTAACATTATCCTATCCTTTATTTATTTTACTAAATAAAATAAAATAATTAAACATATACTTACTCTTCATTATCCCTTATAGAGTGCATTTATAGTAGATTACTCCTAAAATAAATTTGTATTAACGCTTACTCAAAAGGATCACATAGGATTTCTCACAATTCTAATGAATTTTCATCTAAAATATATTGAAGGGAAAATAACCTTGCACCCACCACATATGTTTGCACACCTGATAAGCCATGAAGTGTGGGGTGAATTTACTAGATGTCATGAGGATATATATTTTTAGGTATATTGTGACTAGTAATACATTGTTTAAAAATACATGTATTAATCAACTTGATTAAGTATTGTTAATTTTTGAAATAACAATTGAGTGTTGAAAACAATCAATGGGAAGTAAAACCAATATACCTCTATTGTAAAGAAAGGATGGGGTACACTTCACTTGAAAAAAATTGCTTTGTATTTAAAATCTACCTTAATAATTTTATGTGATATGAAACAAAAACATAATTATATTCCTCTATTTATATTCAAATTGATGAATCCAAATCCAAAGACACTTCCATACCACATCATGTGTTATTGAAGGAGTCATGTGTAAATAAAGATAGAATTATAATAGAGGAAAATTCACAAAAAGTATGGGAATCATGTGTAATTATGACATAATAAAAATATATTTTTATTTAAATATCTTTTACATAACAATTATTACTTATTTTACTATATTTTTTATCTGACTTAGACACATAAATCATCATCATATTTATCAGATGAACATCTACTATCAACGGCATTGAAGCATCCAGAATAGTATGGATGTGTTAAAGGTGTCTGTTTTGGGGTGAAACCTCGACCATATTTTTAGAAAATAAATTAAAATGGGGATAAAGATAAACAAATGGAAGATATGCAAGAAAAATTATATACTCTTTATGAAAAAATTATTTGGTGGTCTAAGTTTCTAGAAAATGTTATAGGGGAAAAAAAGAGAAGAAAAAACTCAAGAAAAACCACTATGTGATGATCCCCCCACCCCACACCGACTTTGAGGCAAACCATTCTCCTTAAAGAGCTATCTTTGATGATTTAATCAATATTCTAATAACTATTTCTATAAAATGTTAATTAGGCAGAAAATGATTCATTTCCTGTAGTGATATTCAATAGAATGAAAATAATTTCGATTTATATCTATTAAAATCCACCCATTGACTTATTGTGATGGCTACCATGTTCAATATCCAAGAAGATACTCTACACAAAAAACAAATTACAACAGATCATGTGAGACTAGGGATTAACATAGCTTATGGCTGTTGGATCTTAAAAAAACAAGTTGAAAAGTATGTATTCATTTCCAATTTATTTTTCATGCTAAAACTTTAACAATTAATGAAAAAAGTTTTGAACTGATGAATGTTATTATAAGTGATCAAAGGGAAGGGGATTAAATGAAAGATAAAATAAAAATGATCTAAATTATCAACCGAACAATAAAAAATATCTTCACTAAGAACCTTTACCCCAATCGTTCAATTCCCTCATTTAATAACATTTAAGGTTCATGAATATATAATGTTACAAATTGGTAAAAATTTCATAGTTTATTTGAAAGAATAAATGTATGGAGAGGCCATTAAAAAATACATTGATCTTGAGAATGTAAATGAAATACTCAGGTATGACTAGTTAGGAGTCTCAGTTGTATGTGTATACATGAGGTATGTTTTCATGATTTTTTCCAATAGCTAATCTACCATGTTAATTATGAATAAATACAATTCATATTTTTTTTCGGAATTTATATCTGTACTATTTGAAGGGATTACCTTGTGAATATAAATATGGACTCATTAGTCCTCACATAACTTCCACACAACTAGCCTCATTGGATTTAGTTCAAATTGATGTGGGAGTGGAAAAACTGGCCGCACCATTTGAAATCAAACTTACATATGATATACTATTATAATTACCAATGATTCAAGGGTAAAACTTTAAAATTTAATCATATCAAATATATTCTCATTACTTTCATTACTTATTAATTTTTTAGGAAACATTAGGTACTCATTGTGGTTATTTTGGATACTTTAAAGATTTATTTTTTATATTCACTACATGGATACCCAACAAAATGACCAAACATGATGACATTTTTCAATTTGTAATAAAATACACCCAACAATTTAAAACTAAACTTAAAGTTATATATTTTATTTTATTTTTTAAATAGAATTATCTTATTATAGGGATGTGTTTAAATATATTGAAAATCATGGCATGAGGACATTATATGTGTACAAGTAGCCTATCTACTTCTACTAATGGATAAGTATTAGGGTATATATAATAATATTTCACTATAAAAACATATATAAAAAATTACTTATTTTTCTCAATGTTTCTGCGGTGTCTAAAAAAAATTAATGGAAAAAACTGTGGTTATTATGTTTTCAAATTTATGAGATATATCATATAACATCAACAAAAAAGCATCCCTAAAGAGGTATTTTTTTAATATAATTACTATTTCATTTAAAATATTTTTTAAATCTTTGTGTATTTATATTTTTTCAATAATAACATGATGTTATAAAGTCCTAATATTCATAAGATGAAATATATTTGTTTATAAATGAATGGGGAGCATACCTGTTGTCTGAATGTACAAATATATCATGAAGATGTGACTTTCTACTACTTATTTAGTTGATTTTCTCACCATTTTATCTACTTTTTTAGTTAATTTTATCATCATTTTTATCTGGTACTTATTTTGTTAATTTTCATAGAGATCATGAAGAAATTAATTCATAAATAAGGATGATTCACTCATATACAATGATCATGCATTATAGGATAAAAATACATGATGGAATCAACCATACCTCAACATGATACACAATGTACCCAGTATGACTCAAATTGTGTGGTTTTAGTTTAAAATTGATATTTTATTAATATATTGTTTCATATTTATGTTTAATTTATTTATTTATAGTCTTAATAATATAAAAATTGTTTTCTTATAAAGTTGTATTCTTTTTGAGAATTCATATATTACTTTCAACTGTCTGCAGTAAGCTGAAAAAGAGAGAACATATTGCTTTTGGATGGGGTGTTTCAAGCACTTTAGGGTTTCCTCTTCCACCTAAATGGAAAAGTTATATATTTTATGTATTATTATAGAATATATGAAGTAAAAAAATACATAACATACTCAATCATTTGTGCCTCAATCTGATACATAATGTGCTCAATATGACACGAATGATATGTTTTTAGTTTATAATTTACATTTTAGTTCCAATCACACATCACATACTCAAAACAAAGAAAACACATTCATATTGTTTTTATAATTTACAAAAATGATCCATAAGTCATTTGAGATGTGTAGGAATCATCCACACCTTAATAGGACACACTGTGTGACCAGTATAACTCTAAGTATGTATTTTTATTTAAAATTGACAATAATTTTAGTAAACAAAATTCTCAAAACTAACTAAACACATTTGGATTGTTTTTATACTTTAGTAAAATGATCCATAAGTCATTTTTGGTGCGTATTAATTAGTCTCACCTTAATTCGACACACGGTGTGACCGGTATGGCTCCAAGTGTGTCTTTTTATTTAAAATTGACATTAATTTCAGTAAAAAGGACAACTAACAAAATAAAAACTAAAAAAACACATTCAAATTGATTTTATACTTTAGGAAAATTATTTATAAGTCATTCCTGACATGTAGGAGTTATCCACACAAAAATATGAAACATGGTGTTCTCGGTATGACTCAAAGTATTTGTTATCAGTTTAAAATTGACATTTTAGTTAAAAAACTGCGTCACTCACTAAAAACCAGAAAATGAACTATGAATGTATTTTAATTCAATAAAATTATTCATAATTCATTTTTACATATAAGAATCAGTGTCATATCAAACTGACACATGATGTGACCAGTATGACTCACAGTGCATGTTTCGAGTTTGAAATGGCATTTTAGTAAAAAAACACAGGTGAGATACTCAAAACTAAGAAAAAACATTCATATTTTTTTGATACTTTATGAAAATGATCCATAGGTCATTTTTGATGTGTAGGAATCAGCAACACCTCAATACGATGCACTTTGGGACGGATATGACTCCAAGTGTGTCTTTTTATTTAAAATTGACATTAATTTTAGAAAAAATAACTAATGACATAATTACAACCTAGAAAAAACATTTGGATTGTTTTGATACTTTATAAAAATGATCCATAATTCATTTTTTATGTGTATGAATCAATCTACCTCAATATGATGCACAAGGTGAATGGTATGACTCAAATTATCCGTTATCATTTTAAAATTGATATTTTATTTCAAAAGTGTGTCACTCACTGAATATTGAGAAAAGACCCTATAATTGTCTTGATAATTTAGGGAAACTAATCACAAGTCATTTTTAAAATATAGGAATTGTTCTCACATCAAAATGACACATGATGTGATCGACATGACTCAAAGTGCGTGTTTCAAGTTTGAAATGGCATTTTAGTAAAAAAATACAAGTGACATACTCAAAACTAAGAAAATTAATTTTTATTGTTTTAATAATTTATTAAAACAATAAATAAGTCATTTTTGATGTGTAGGAATCATCTTCACCACAATCTGATGCATAGTGCATTCTGTATGACTCCAAGTGTTTCTTTTTATTTAAAATTGACATTAATTTTAGTAAAAATAATTGGAGACATAATCAAAACTAATAAAATGCATTCACGTTATTTTGATACTTTAGAAAAATGATACATAAGTCATTTTTGACATGTAGGAATAAACTGAACCTCAATCCTATGTACGGTGTAACTGGTATGACTCAAAGTGTCCGTTATCAGTTTAAAATTAACATTTTAGTTCAAAAAGTGTGTCACTCATAGAAAACTAAGAAAATGATCTCCGATTATCTTGATAATTTAGGAAAACAATTCATAATTCATTTTTGAAATTTAGGAATTACTCTCATGTCAAACTAACATATGATGTAACCAGTATGGCTCAAAGTGCGTGTTTCCAGTTTGAAATGAAATTTTAGTAAAAAAACACAAGTGACATACTCAAAATAGAGAAAATTAATTATTATTGTTTTATAATTTAGTAAAATGATCTATAATTCATTTTTGACATGTAGGGATCATTCTCACCTCAATTCGACGCATAGTGTGATCGTTATGACTCCAACTATGTCTTTTTTATTTAAGATTGACATTAATTTTAGTAAAAAGAACAAGTTACATACTCAAAACTACGAAAACACATTTATATTGTTTTAATAATTTAGTAAAATGATTCATAAGTGATTTTTTATGCATCGGAGTTAACCACACCTTAATTCGATGCACGGTGTGACCGATATGACTCAAAGTATGTCTTTTTATTTAAAATTGAGATTAATTTTAGTAAAAAGGACAAGTGATATACTCAAGACAAAGAAAATGCATTCGTATTATTTTGATACTTTAGGAAAATTATCCATAATTAATTTTTGATGTACAAGAATCCTATGCACCTCAATCTAACTCATTGTGTTCCAGGTATGACTCAAAGTGTCCGTTGTTAGTTAAAAATTGAAATTTCAGTTCAAAACGTGTGCCACACACTGAAAACCAAACAAACACTCTATAATTATCTTGATAATTTAGGAAAATTATTCATAATTCATTTTTAATATGTAATAATTGGACTCATATCAAACTAACATATGATGTGAGGGGTATAACCAAAATTTCATGTTTTCAGTTTAAAATGGAATTTTAGTAAAAAAATACAAGTGGCATACTCAAAACTGAGAAAAAACATTCAAATTGTTTTGATACTTTAGAAAAATGATCCATAAGTTTTGTTTTATGTGTAGGAATCAATTTTACCTAAATATGATGTACAATGTGATCGATATGACTCTAAGTGTGTAATTTTATTTCAAATTGACATTTTAGTAAAGAAACACAAGTGACATACTCAAAACTGAGAAAAAACATTCATATTATTTTGATACATTAAGAGAACAATCCAAAAGTCATTTTTTATGTGTTGGAATTAGTGGCACCTCAATTCAAGACACGGTGTGCCTGTTATGACTCAAAGTTATGTTATCTGTCTAAAATTGACATTTTAGTTCAAAATCCATTTTACTCACTAAAAACCAAGAAAATGTGCTTGGATTGTCTTGATATTTTAGGAAAAGTCTCATGTCAAACCAACACATGATGTGACTGGTATGAATCAAAGTGTATGTTTTTAGTTTAAAATGAGATTTTAGGAAAAAAATTGACATACTTAAATCTAAGAAAAAGTATTTGAATTTTTTGATACTTTAAAACAACGACCTATAAGTAATTATTATATGTATGAATCATCATCACCTCAATATGATGCACTATGTGACTAGTATGACTCTAAGTATTTCATTTTATTTAAAATTGATATTTTGTGAATGTATTCTTTCATATTTATATTTAATTTATTTCTTTATAGTATTACTAACATAAAAATTGTTTTTTTATATAGTTGGATTATTTTTCTTAGGTTTGTGTGATTTTTTCTAAAACTGATACAATGGTCGGTATTTTTTCAGAGGGGTCGCGGGTACCAAAGACATGAAACATTGATTTTTTTTAATGTTTCTAGATAATAATTGAAAATGTGACTATAAAAAACATTGTTTGAAATGAATATTATAGTTCTTTTTGTATTTGTGATGTAAATTTTATTTGATTTAAATTATGAATTTTCATATAGGTGTATTTGCATATAAGTATATTTACTGCAGTGTGCTATTATTCGAACAGTAAACTGCAATAGTGGGGCCTTTATCAATGCTAACAAAAGAACTAATAAAGGGGTCCCCTATTTTAACAGTTTTGATGACAAAAAAGATTTTTTATCACTACTAAATCCCTTTTTATGCATTGTTAAAGGTATTATCTATGGTAGTGTAGATTGTAAACATTAAATAGGGAGTGTTAATGTGAGGCCATGTTAGCAAACACCACCCACAATCTATTCCATGCAGGTTTTCATATGAAATATAAACAGATTGTGGGATTGATGTCTTACACCCTCACCTAGCCTTTCTTATAAAATTAAAGTCACCCAAACCCCTAATACATAAACACAATAAGAATATAATAAGGCTATGCATGATTCCTTTCCCACTCATTTCTATTTGCTTAAAATTTTCTTTATTTTTCTCTAATATCTTTTCTCATAAGATGAATTTCATCCAATTTTTAATTTCAAAACATGATGGTTTTAATTTTATATGAAAACTATAATAAAATATATAGAACAGATAGTATTTTTTATTAAAAAATCATTAAATCACATAAAGAACAGGTTTAGTGATTTTTCATCTCATAAGATATTATATTTTTAAAAAGTAAAAAAAACAATAGTTGTATGATTTTATTTTAAAAAAGAAAAACTTAATTTTTTATTGAAAATTATTCAAAAACATTAACATAATCAGTTTTATTTTTTGTGTTATTTATGTTTTTATCTTATGTAATGGATAAAATAGTGAAATAGAATTTTAATAAATGCATCAAATACTTTTTTTTAGTTTATTACAAGTTAATAAAAGAGAATTGAAAATTAAAAATGAGACCTAATATTTTATGAATTTTTTATTTTTTATTGAAAAGTTTTCAGTTTCTCTTTTTAGTTTTTGTTGATATTTTTTTACATGTCTACATTGCAGGAGGACCGAAACCTATATAATTTCATTTAGAAATTAATTTTTGACACTTTTAGAAAAATAATTTGATAAAACAAACTTCGTTTTTGAATTATTAGTGTCAAAATTATATTAGGGTGAATTTTTTGGAGTTTTCTGAAAAGTTTCATTTTTTGATGAATAATAAAAAAAACTAATTTTTATTTGAAATTTTTCTTTTTGTTTAATTTATTTATAATGTTAAATTATATTTTAATTTTGTTTTAAAGATTAATTAGTTTAATTATAAATCTCTTAATTAAATTTAGGTCATTGGAATCAATTTCATATTGAAATTGAATACAAAAAACTTTGCAAAATTTTGATCATTTTTTCTTTAAAAAACTCGCTTTCTCATCACATCTGTGTGATTAATTTTAATTTTTTTTCCAATTATGTGATTGGAATTTATAAAAATAGATTCCATATTTGGAATCAGAATCATTTATGATGTCTAATAAGGTCAATCTATTTTTTGACCAAAGTGATTAGTGAAATAAATTAAAATAATTACAATGATTAAGGTAAAAAAACAAGATTATTTAGTGGTTAAAATTAGAATATAAGGTGTAAAAATAAACCAGAACTTGTAAAAAACCTATTTTATGGACATATTTTGACATTACCATGTTTAATTTTATAATTTTATCCATTTTGGGCACTTGTTTCATATGGAAAACGTAGGTTATATTATCTCTTTCAAAAATTTACAAGTTTACCACTCACCCCTCTTATAAAAGGTCACCCCCTCTTACCCTCTCTTCACACATTCAAAACCAAGTTTTTAGACAATACCTAACCAAATAACTTCCCAAATTACATCCTATAATCCTATAATACTTACTTTGGGAATAAATTCAACGTAGAAAAGCCTTTGGTACAAACGAAAAAGAGATGCCCGAAGAAGAGGTAACATTCATCAACGAATATTTGTATTTTATTTCTTCCTAAAAACCATTTAATCATTTTTATATCATTCATATATAATATAATTTTTATCTTCCATATAATTAGATTTTTTATGTAAAGGTTATGATATATAAGTACACACACTTCTATCAAATGGGTTATGAAATCATCATTCATGTGTTCGGTGGAAGCATCGCGAACCGATGTCATTCGTTTTCCATCACTACCTCTCAAGGTTGGATATAATGATGGAAATACTATTTATATATGATATTTATAATAATAATTATATTATTATGATTCTTTAATTTTTATATCACACATACCTTTATTCTTTCCATTTTGTGATAATATGATAACATCGTTCGTGAGTACATCGAACTACCTTCTCGTGAAGCGATGTGATTCGTTCATGATTTACATGGAATGTATTAAGGACGAGTTTAATATAAATATGTGAAATATATGATATAAAAATTATTCTAGAATTATAATTTATCTTTCACTTTTATTTCTTTCAAACTGATAAGAAAATGAAAAATAGTGTTCATGTGTACGTATGACATAACGTCTCCATGAACGGTGCATTTCATTTCTTATCAATAAATTTTATGAATTACTACAAGTACATATATAATGAATATATATGATATTAATATCATTATATACATAATGGATATGATAAAATAATTATCAAAGTATGATTAAAAAAATATAACAAATTAAAACTTATACGAAAAACAAAGTAGTTATTACCTGAAGCGTAGCTTTAACATGGAAATGTTAATAATATGGTAATAAAAGGTCATAAAAAATAACATATGGTATGATATATATAATTATTATTCTATAGTATATTTATAATAAACTTATATTTATTATATAGTAAGTTTGAACAATTACGGCGAGAGTCAAGACTTAAGGTAAGAGGTTTTTGTCTCACTTTTTACTTTTGTGAGACACATGCTATATTCACCACCTATTTCCTATATGTAGTGTATATAATTAAAATGAATATATTTTATATTGATTATAATAATTTTTTTTTATTTAAATATCCATTTTGAGAAATCTCTTTCATAAGGTTTTTGGATCAAAAGTTACCAAATCGGTAAAAGATTTTTGTCTCAATTTTCCTTCTTTGAGATGTATGTTATGATATACACCTATATTATTTCATGAGGTGTATATAAAAACCCTTTGACATGTAATAGAATGAATTTATCTATCATCATAATATTTTAAGTTCCATTTTATGTTATTCCTTCATGGGGAATACGATTCCAGTTTACTAAAGTGATAATGATTTTATGTTACAATCTCATCATTTATCGGGATTATTTATGATTATGCTTAAAATGATAAAATATTATGATATATCTCTCAATAAGTCTCATGAATTTTCTTCCCCTATGGTTATTCATGATATATTTAAGCAATGATACCATTTTTACACTCTTTGGTACTTAAGTTAATTAATAAAACATTTTTATGAAAATCTGACTTTATTTCCCTGTTCGATCGGAAATATGTTTTATTTAAAAATCATGTTTTCTCAAAATATTTTTAATTTATTTTATTAATAACTTATAATTTTTTTAAATAAATTTATACCCATGTTTTATTTTTTTTACAGAAATTCTTTGAATGGAATATTCATGTTGACTGACTGAAAATTAATTTTTTTTTATTAAGATAAACTCCCCTTTTAAGGGGTAAGGGGAAACTCAAACAACTTAAAAGACATAAAAACAATCAAGACCCACAGTCCAAAGTCCCATAACAAAAAACAATCCAATTCAAATCTGCCAAGATGATCCCATCCCCAACATCAAAATCATTTTGATGAGCTTCCACCTTCACATCGCTGCACGACAAGCAGCCCTGTGCATGAATGCATGGGCACATAACTGATGGAAAACGCCATACCCTCTCAAAAATACAATTAAGAAAATCCATGATATGTGAAATCTCCTTACTCTAAACCTCTTTTGAAGCCATCCTTTGAAAAGAATAAGATGTCTTGACCCAAGACTGCAGACTGTAGTGACACAAAACAATCATACCAATATAACATCCAAACCAAAAATTCAAAGATTAAACCAACGGAAGATCAATCATGATTTCAGAAATACACCAAAACCACACACCGAAAACTACAAACTAAAATAAATCGATTTCATCTAGGACCAAAAAATCAAGAACCACGACTGAGCTTCCAAAATCACATAACGCGTACCATTCTAGATAAAATATGTGAACCGAACAGATCCAAGGTAGAACCATGAAATAAACAATAGGTTAAGAAAAACACATCAAATCATAAAACAAGAATACTAGTGTCAAAAACCATTACTTCAACCAGTCACCCAAACACCAACATGCTGGAAGAAAGATCCACCACAAGCTAGATCTGAACTCCCATCACCGCCTTCGATACCAAACTCGAACCCCACTGCGAACCTCTCAACGCACCCAGAGCAGCCATGGAAGCAACCTATTGACCCGGAACATGAATTTGATCCTTCACTGTGCCGCCTTGAAAATCCCTATCAAATGCAGGGATAGGGAACAAATACAAGAGAACAATGGTGGAAACAATGGAAGAAGAGCCCCAAAGTTGCGAGCCACAGCCTGATTTGCCGATCCGAGATGCTGAGGGAGGATGTCTCCAGACGATGCGGGAGAAGATGAAGGTGGTGATAGGGGGAACCCTAGATTTAGGGTTCCCCTTACGAGATCATCTCACTCTCTCATCCCAACTTGAAATATTCATGTTGTTTTCCAAAATAATGTTTGTTTGGATTTTACTGAAAACATGAAAGGAATATTCTTTTTAATGTGTATGATATGAATTGAATTTTCAAACATTTTGGACAATTATTGTGTAATGGACCAGACCTATATGGTCCATTAACTTATTGAAATATGGTGTTTGAGGTGTTCTGGGAGGTCAAGGTGACTCATCCCTAACATTTTTCCAAATTTATAGTTCTGTGAACAATGTTTCCTGTTTTATAAATAGTGTCACAGAAATGGTGTGTCTATAGTGGTGTCACAGAAATGGTGAGTCTACAGCGTAACGGTGTCATAGAAATGGTGAGTCTACATTGTTACAGTGTCACAGAAATGATGAATCTATAGTGTTTCCATATTGGTGAGTCTACAGTGTTTCTAGAACAGTGAGTCTACAATGTTTCTAGAATGGTTTCATATTTCCTTTTCTAAATTTCTATATTTTTTTTAAATTCACCGATTTAACATTTTCTTTGACGAAAAATGCATTAAAATCTATGTTTTAAGGGATTTAAGGCCAATTCAAAGTCCATTAATTCTATATTAAATTTTCTTATGGTTTGAGATTCTTTTACTTGGTCAAACCGTGTGGTTTAATGTGATCCTATTTTAATGGAAAATCCATCGTATATTAAACCGCTGCTCCGTTAAATCTTCTAAAGGGGTAAGATATCTTCCTCCCTTGTTCTTCCTCCTTGTTCTCTAGTACGAGATGCTTGATCCTTTCCTTTCTTCCCATATGAGTCATGTGATCAAATATTTATCCTTGGATTGGTTCCCCGTTAACTTCTTCTTGCTACAAGTGCACCCCAATTTTGGTGAAACCAAGCAGTATCGATCAATCTTCGATAAATGGTATGATTTATCATTGTTATTTTGGGTTCATCTACTTCTGTTTATCCTTTACCTATTATGGAATTCTATCTTCATGTTCCTAATGGACTTTTCTAGTGTGTTGTCTGGTGTGGTGGTGTGTCTTCATCCTCAGGTGGATGGAGTCCTCAAAGAGAGGTGATTGTGATCTGTTTTTTGGCCTCTTCTCATATAAAGGACATCAAGAACCTTTTGAGGTAGGGTATTCATTTCTTCTATGTTATTTAACATGAAACTGTAGAGTTAGCATGTTTTATCCCACTGTATCACAATGGAATTGACATAATAAATATTTTAACTGGACAAATAAATTGATATTGATCGTATGTTATTGCCTCTTGTTTTTCTAGATAGTGTGATATCTATGCTTTCATTTCTTACCTTTCTGTTCCTGATGAAATTGGTAAATAATGTAAAGCCAGAATTAATTGATAATTATTTGGATAAAGATAAAGAGGCATGTAAATGAATCCATTTCTTGTTGTTGTAATTTTTTGTTAATCAAATTGATGCAATAAGAATGTTTAATCAAATTGTGATAGATATTATAGCTTGTTGTTTAGGTTACCCATAGTTAAAACGTACAAATAATAAATGGATTAATTCCATATGGATTAAAGAACTTTTGTTTTGATAAAATATAATTCCTCATAGGGATATGAGTTACCCTTTTTCTTTTAAAGGCCAAGAGCCTTACTCTTAGAGTTGTGAGAGCTCATTGTGTTTGAAGGCTGGATTCCTTGTTTAAGGGACAAGATCCCAATTGATATGATGTTTTTTTTTCTACTTCTTGTGATATGATGTGATCCTGGATGGTTATTGTGATATGTGGGGGTAGGGAGACCCATTGGTTGTGGAAACAGTTGATTCATAGAGTGGAAATATGCATTATTTTTTGCATGTGGGTGTCGTAAAAGACATTGGGGATGATGAAACGGGCTGGACGTGACTATTTGGAGATTCTTTTTGGTTGTTTATCTTCTTTACTTTCCCTAATTCTCAAGGCAGCTGGTTTGATTAACCTCCTTCCAAAATGGGAAAAGATACACAGGGTATGTCACGTGCTTTCCATGTTTAGCTTCTCGAGGGATGATGGATCTATTCTCTTGATATAGGTGGAAAAGACTTGACGGGATGTTCATCTACTCACCGAGTTGAGCCCCATTGTATTTAGTATCATATAATTTTTTTCTATAATTCCTTGGAATATTGGAATGTAATAATTTTTTTAGTAAATGATTGAAGAAATGATGTTAACCCATGGGGTTGGAGCTTGTTAGGATACAATGCTAAGGTTACAATTTAAATGAACAGTGGACTTTGGGTGTGAAGATAATGAAATATAATGTGGAATTGTTAATGGTTAATTAATGTTTAAATAATTAATTAATGTAAAGTAAAACTGATAAAAAGGGAATGAAGTAATGTAATAATGCTCCTTAAATGGTTTTGTGCTTATAGGATACCTAGTTTTAGAAGTGGCACCCAGGAGTCTGAGGGATGTTAGCTACAGTTGGGTCTAAGACTAGGTTATGCCTATATTGTTCTTATGAGATATAGTATATTCTGTACCTTTTGTGTTTCTATATGCTACTACACCCTGTTAGTTAGGGAAATTGACACCTTGGGGATTCTGAGCCATGGGGAGGTGGGGTGTTTTCCCCAACATTTTAGTGGGAGGATGGATGTCTGACTACCCCCTTTGGCCCCTCTCTCATCTCTTGGTAGTTACTTGTGCTGGTAGGCATAATGGTTAGTTTTCCCCATATATGTGTGTAGAGGGATGTAATGGATTATGGTTATTCACACACATATATTTTGGATATAGTTTCCTAGGGACTACTATTGGTGTAATGTGTATAGGATATGATTGCTTGAGGATCCTTATTCAGTGTATGGGTTATAATGGCTTGAGGCTTAATACCCGCCGTATGATACAAATTATGTGAGATGTGGTGGCTCCCGAAAACTACTTGGTTACTTTTATTATGTGGATGTGGTGGTTTTTTTTGCACAAGGTTCATGTTGTGGTGCTTCTCCCAAGTGTTTGTGGTAAATCCTTTTGGAGAGAGATTCTTAGGACGTGCGATGTTGGGGCAAAGCGGAAAACCAGTGGGGAAGTGGTAGTGGGGTACCCTTGATATTATTTATTATATTATATACTCTTGTATGCGATACTTGGTGAGAGTATCCATGGTGAGGCTTGGAACTTAGTATACCTGTTTAGGAGATGAGTCAGTTTCATTTTTTGTTCACTGTGTTTTAGCATACTTTCATTACTTTTTCATGAGAGGATTTGGGGAGGATCCTACTAAGTATACTATTGTACTCAAACTATGTATATATAAACTGTTTTTAGGTCACTTGAAGCAGGTTGTAGATTAGGCTAGTTACAACTAGCTTGGGGTTGTAGGAGCTATTAAGGCTTCGTGGTTACTATTGTTTTTTTACTTTCCTTTTGAACTTGCAGTTTTCCATTTCAGTTGTTGTAGTTCTTGAATGAAATTACATATGTGTACTTGGGATTTCATTTATATTTAATTCTAAGTTAGAGCTGGTTGGTGTCTATCCTATCTCTCTCTTTCTCATGTGTTCTCTTAGAGGGAAATTCCTCCCATTTGTGTGTTTACTATACCCTCAGTGCTAGTTGCCATCCCGGGGCCTACTAGAGTTGGGACTCGGGGGTCACTATCTCCCTTCTCACATTGCTGGACTAGGAGGGATACACCTTATGGGGAGGGGGTCAGGACAGAGTGGTATCAGAGGCATGGTTGGGGGATAGGATTGAGTTTAGTGTTAGGCACATGTGAGGTTGCATGGGTTGGTAGGGAAATGGTGTCAGTAATGTTTAGAAAGTGATGTAAACACTGGAGACCGGCTAATACATAGGCATTTAGGGACCCCTGTGACGTGATTCATGGTGTAGCACCCCAATCTTTCACGATACAGTTCCCTTTGAATAATGCAATAGCTTGCATTGTACACAACTTTGAGATTGTAACACACCATGACCAATCAAACTAGCCATTATGAATAGTAATACCCACCTTTTGCAATTTTATAAATTTTATTTTTCAAAATGGACTTCATTTTTTATTTCTTTATATTGAAATTAGATTAGGGTGAATTTTTGGTATTTTTATGAAAACTTTCACTTTTTGATGAATAGTGAAAACACTGCGTTATTGGTTAAAATCGACTTTTTATTTAAATAATTATTTATTTTATTTAAATTTATTTTAGGACAAAATAGATACATAATACCTATATAAGTTCAATTTAATTCATTGGAGTCATTTTATAATAAGTTTAGATATATAAAAAATTTATTGAACTTTTACCATCTTTTACCCACCTCCTTGGAGCATTTGCAAATTTGCATAAAAATTAATTTTACCTCTTATGTGAGTTGAATTTCAAAAATCTAATAGACAAAATTAATATCAGTAAGTAAAATGTGGTTCAATAAGATGAAAATAATTTTTTGGTGAATAGTAACTTTTGACTTTTATTTACCACGGTTAAAAGTAAATATGGTAATTAAGGGTAAAAATGATATCATAATTACCTTAAAACATGTCCTTATTCTATTGGATAAGTGTAATTCGACCAAAAAAAACCTTAGGAAAAAAATATTATCCCCTTTGGTCCACTAGGATTAGATTAGGACATTTATAATTATTTTATTTAAAGAAGAATTAAAAGAGTTAAATTCAAAGTTTAATAACTAAACCATTTTTAATATAGGGTTATAAATAATATAAATTAGACTATGAATATTCATTAGAAAACCAAAAATATTTTCTACATAATGGTATTTTATTTATAATTTTTAGACATTAAATAATTTAGTTTATTTATGATATAATGATGATGCAGTAATTACCTTATTAATGAAATATTAAAATAATTGATATTATAAATATCCAAATAAATGTAATTTGAAACTTTTGATGAATTAAACTAATTTTATAGGTTAATATGACATGTTATGCTTAATTAAATATTTTTTTTCCAAGTAATCATGCTGTTATGATTTTCACAAAAACCAAATACTAAATAGTGTCAAAATTGACATAATTGAGTTTTTAAAACAAATACTATATTATTAATTGATATAGTATTACTAAAAATTTAAGGTTCAGCCAAAGGACTTAGATAAGGTTATATATATTAATAATGAACCACATGGGGTTCTCTTGTCTTGTTATAGTAAGTTTATTAACCATATAATATAAAAATACAAAGAGACATGGTAAGTGTCAAACTATTTAACTAAGAGTTAAATCTAAAAGATAAGGTTAATATGATGACCTAAACCTGTCTAAAACAAATAGGTTGAGATTTTTTAAACCCATACCCACCTTATACTTTAAATAATTTATTTTGGATCCATTAGAAATCGAAAATTATTTTATTATAAAATAATATTTCAATCTTTTCCTAAAGTTACCCTCACCTCTCTTATAAAAGGGCACTTCCCTTATCTTAATTACACACCTCCAATGCCTTTTATCTCAGCCAATACCTACCCAAATATCCTCCCAACTTTCCTCCATTAATCCTAGAGGCGTTACGTTGGTCATAAAGCCAACCTAAGGATCCCTTTTGATCAAATCAAAAGGAAGAACCCGAAGAAGAGGTAAATATTTCATCACCTCTTTCAAGTTCTATTCTTCTTCCACTTCCTCTTTATTTGTTGTTTCCATTATAAAATAATATTTCCCGTATCTTATATATACTATGATGTTATTATAAATATGGTATAACCATATTCATTATTCTTTCATCCTATAAATGACAACGTCCCCTTACATGCGTACGTACGGCTTACCGTCTCCACGTCATGGTGTAGTTTGTTATTTAAACACATTATTTGTATGGGTATAATAATGAGTATAGATGATGTAAATAATAAATATAACATGTTATTTATTCTTTATAAATGATATACCATCCAATTACCTAAGATTTCACCATCAATATAATGATATTGTCGCTCGTGCGTACGTATGGATTACCGTCTCCACGAATGCAATTAAATTCATTTTCCCATCGTAATAATTCAAGAATAATTTTCATTTTATGATTAAAAATAATGTTTATAAACATAATATCATTATGTATATGAATCAAATACATCCTATCCATAACAAACATTTCTTACGTAACCAAGCATATAAGGGAAAATGAATCAGTTAACACCCGAAACGATGATACTACTAAAATATTATTAACAAAGCAATATTAGAGGATCATATATGAAATCATATTTATGTATATAGTTCTTTTATAATTTAATAATTTTTTTTAACTATTATAAATAAGGTTAACATACCATCGACTAAGTAAAAGTACAAGGTGATGGTTAATTTCACAATCTCTTTATTATCCGAGGTTATTTTTACGTAAGTATATATTGGGACCTCTTTATCATTTAAAAATGTATTTCAAAACATTTTTACTATTTAATAGACTATGGGTTAAAGTAATTTATACCCTTATTTGACATTATATGTTTTTAAAGGAATCTTTTCATCATTTTCCAAACAAGGTACTTTATGACCTTTTCTACAAAATTAAGGTAAGAATGTTTTTTTTAACTTATAGGGTGGGTGTAGCAATTTTCCACCATTATAACATCATAGAAGATTACATTAGAATATTATAAGAATATTTTCAAAATAAATTTTTTCTTTTATAATTATGTGACTCTTAAATTATTTCAAAATATAAAGAGGTATTTCTTTCAAATAGTTTTTATTTCATCTATGTCAACATCCTTTGATGGATTTGAAACTTGTTTGAAGTTTATTGATTATAAAAGAAATATTCCATTTTGTATTGAAGGTTTTGTGATATGTTTGACTGTGGATGTTTTATTTTTATACCATTCATGGTTTATGGTTAAAGTATTGACATTTAGTATTCTAGTTTTAATATGAATATTTATGTTATGTTTCAACCTTTTCATATGAGGAATGTATTGGACTTAGTATGTGACGAGTGGAGACCAATATAGTTTCTCGGTGCATCAATAGGTCTCATGGGGCAATTAGACGTGGAATTGGTCGAGGCCTTTCCCATTTTGATATATGGTATTGGCCAAGGCCTTAATCATTTTTAGATGTCTTGGCTGAGGCCTTGACAAAATGTTTCAGAATGTCCGGAATTATACATTCCCTCATTATGAAAATATTAATGATGGTTCATGGGGTTATTTGACTAGTAGAATACCCATGACTATGTTTTATTATGAAATTATTTAATTAGCTCATATTCCTTCCATAAAATGTTCATGTTTATTATTTGTAAAGGTATGTGTTTTGAATTATTCATCATGCCTAATGTTTATGTTATCTTCCGCTATATTTCTTACCCTTACTGAGCATTTGAGCTCACCCCTTTCTTATGTTTCATTTTCCCAGGATATGAAGAAGTTATTTATGAGTGACTTTCAAGCATAATCTAGGAGGCTTGGATGTTTCTAATGGAATAAATTAGTGTTGTATTTCTTTTCAAGTTGTAATGTTGAACTTATGTATGTATCTTGTTTCCAATAATACTAAACTGATCGGTCTTTCGGAAAATGATTCCTTGTATCATTCCAATGTTATGTAATAAAGTACAAAATCTGGGTAACTGGGGTCGGGGCGTTATAGTTGGTATCAGAGGAAGTTTAATACAAACCTTGGATACTATATTTAGAAAAACTCTGATTAAAGAACACTACCATAAGATAGAATTTTAGGATTAGTATAGAAGAACTTCCTAGAACTTTGGCACTGTAGATATTTTGTGAGTTTTCCAAGCAATACATCTCTTTCTAGATATGAGTAGGTAGAGGAGGATCTGACACAGATGTTCCTAGGGGTAAAACCTGAAAACACCGCTTTGAGCTAGACTCGAATGGGAACTGGTGCACGACAATGGGCCTTACTACACTCTTGGTTATGACACTCCCAAGGGATATTCTTAGGATAATTCTCATTTTATTTACAAACCATTATGAAAGATTTATGAGTATATACCTCCTCAAAGAAAACATTTTTATGATTATGGATTATATCCATAAACTTTTCAATTTATGTTAAGTGTTTTACAAGTTCATAATTATGTATTGTGGTTCATAAACTAATCTACTATATGTCATTGTTTAGAAATGGTGCCTAGTGGAAGGAATGGAAGCTGTATCAACACACGTAATCCATGTATGGATTTCCCTCCTGCTAAAGATAATTATAGCGGAGCTAGTGATGCAACTGGTGCTGACCAGCTTATCACCATACTAGGACAACTCACACAGGTTATGAAAAATAACCTTACCCATATGGAGCACCCTGATCCAAAATGAAGAGGATCAATGTTAGATATCTTCATGAGCCCACAACCACCAAAATTAAATGGGTCTACAAATCCATTTGTAGTTGAACAATGGATAATTTCCTTAGAGAAAATATTTCATGCTTTGGGGAGTAACGAAAGGGAAAAATTTGTTATGGCAGTTTATCGCCTCACCTGAGATGCAGATCAATGGTGGTCATTAATTCAAAACACAAAGGAGGATGAAGAAGTATCAAGTATGAAATAGAGGGAGTTTGAAGAGATTTTCTTAGAAAAATAATTTCCTCGTGACCATCGAGAAGATATAGAAAGGCAATTTATGAGTCTAAGACAAAAAGAGGATGAGAATGTCACAAAGTATAAAGCTAACTTTACAAGGTTAGAAAGGCATGATGAAAATTATAAACATAACCCAAGAAGTAAGATTGATCGTTTATTTGATGGGTTAAAACCATTTCTCTGCCGAGCATTAGTCTCACAATCCTTCTCATCATATGAAGATATTGTCTCATGTGCTATCAAGAAAGAAAAGGAATTCTCTATGTATTTCAACTTTAAAGCAATGAAAGAGAAGAAGAAATCTAATGAACACTCTGGGAAAGGAAATAAGGAAACAGAAAATAAGGGAAGAGTTGAATTTCCACCCTGTGATAATTGTGGAAGGAATCACCCTAGTGCATATCTAAAATGAAAAGGAGTATGCTACAAATGTGGATAGAAAGAACATCTTGCTAATGATTGTAAGGGGAAGAAATAAGCTACCAATGTTCAATGCTACAATTTCAGGGAGATGGGAAATACTTCAAATGAATGTCCTAAGTGTCAGGGAAACTTGCCTCAGAAAAGGCCAAGGGATTAAGGCCAAGCTTATGCGATCACTACTACTGAGGTTAAAGCTCCAAAAGATGTGGTGGCAGGTAATTTAATGGTTTCTTCAAGTTTAGCCAATGATTTATTTTATTCTGGATCATTGCATTGTTTTATATCTTCCCATTTTTATAAGAAAATTAGATATTTCCAATTTGATTTAACAAGGTAGTTATCAGTAAAAACTCCTAAGGGAAGTATCATTATAACAAATTTTTGTGAATAAATCCCCATTAAGGCATATAAATGATATTTATTTGTTGATCTAATCATCATACCTATGATTAAATTTGATATAATCCTTAGCATGGATTGGATTTCAAACCATGCTATGAAAATTTATTATAAGAAGAAGGAGGTTACAATTCTTGATGATGATAAAGAGTAACTTATCTTTAGAGTAGAAAAATCACCATTTGATTCTTATCTAGATCCACCCCAAGTAGCTCTACTAAATTCAATTATTGGGGAGGATGAGAATGAAATAATTATGGGTGAGGAAAGGAATGTTCGAATAGAGGACTTACCTATTGTTCAAGAATATGTTGATGTGTTTCCAGAGGATTTACCAGGACATCCTCCAGAACAAGAAATTGAATTTTCCATTGATTTAATTCCTGGTTCAAGGCCCATATCTAAGACCCCTAATAGAATGTCCACTGTGGAATTAGTGGAACTAAAGAAACAACTAGAGGAATTTAGTAATACGGGATTTATTCTCCCTAGTGTTTCTCTATGGCGAGCCTATGTCCTTTTTGTTGAGAAGAAATATGGATTAATGAGGTTGTGTATTGACTACAGGGAGATCAATGCTATAACAATAAAGAACATGTATCCACTACCTCGCATTTTTGATTTATTCGACCAACTTAACGGAGCTCAATTGTAAGAACTTGGATCTTTCCTTTTAGGTATGTCATTCTTTTCTAGTGTTTTTGTGGAAAAAGATGAATTTCTGGAAATTTCTTAAGTACACGTTGTGTACTATATGAGTACACGCCGTGTAATCAGTTATCACGGGTAGCTGTGTGCTGGCCATGTAGCGGCTGCACACACCACCATGTGGGGGTGACCTGGAGGCCATCTAAAGTAGAGTACACAAACGGAAAGTACACACCATGTACTTAAAAGTACACACTGTGTACTTTCTTTTTTTCCATTAAATGTACTGAGGTCGCGTCTAATTGGCAGAATGGCCTCCTTCTTGACCTAGTTTGTCCGTAAGAAACATTATGGCCATGATTCTTATCCGAGCCCTCGAGCGAGCATCCAATCTCCAATTCAACCACCGTCGATTGCGTTGGGATTTCCTTGGTCAGCTCTTCCTTCTTATAGATTTTTGTTTCCTGATTCCACTTCTTTCTCAAGTTATCCTCAGTTGAACATTTTAGGCATTTTTATAGATCTATAGTGTTCTTGGTAGATTCAAGGCTTGAGGTTTACATATAGAAATATCCCAAAACCGAGTTAGGTGGTTTATGCCTTTCTGTTGAAAGTATTTGAGGTATATGTGCAATTTTGTCCAATACCCTTGAAATGGGTATTGTATGTTTACCGTTTTTACCCTGTTAATTTCCTGCTATGCTGGTATGCATGGTTAGAGGTTAGTTGGATGTGGATAGGGTTAATTGTTATGATTTGAAAGTATTTGTCCATGCATGTTCTGTTTATGACCGTTTTTCCTGCTTATATTGTTAGGTAGCCTTGCCTATTTCCATGCCTAATGTTGTGGGATGGAGTGTGTTTATTTATTCTAACATGCTTGATATGCGGTAGACTATTTAGCCAAGTAGTTCTTGAGGTTTACTTTGGTTGTATTGCATTACTATGATTTTTTTACTTACACAGGGCCATGAGAACTTGGTTTAGTAGGCTATAAGGGGAATTGACTCTGTGATCTTCCTCAGAGAGTCTTTAAATCACTTTTGACTACAAGGGGAATTGACCGTGTGAGATTCCTTAGAGATTATTTAATCACTTTGACTATAAGGGGAATTGGCTGAGAGTGTTTCCTCAGAGAGTCTTTGTTATATCCTTATAACTGAACTAGAGGGGATAAGCTATGTGTACTTCCCAGAGGGTTACCTGCTTTGATTAGCTACTTAATTGCTATATGGAATTGAATTCTTGAAACTGTGGATTATTACTGCTGAGTACTTCCTTGTTTACTACTTCCTTTACTTTTACCTACTATATAATCATTGGCTATTAGGCACATATATTTTGGTGGTTTCCTATTGGGATTTTGTCTCACACCCTATTTGGGTCATGCTTTTAGGCCCAAACAGATTATATTGCTGCAGATATAGATAAGAGAAAGTACCCTTCTACTTCGGGTACTTGATTGCTAAGGAGATGGAGAGCATGGGACCAAGCTGAGTCTTACGATACTGAGGAGTTTTGTCTGTTTTCTTTTGTACTTTGGTTTAGTATTGTATTCAGCATTGTGACGTGTTTAGATAATTTCCTTGATATATATATATATATATCATGCATCATTTATATATGTGCTCTAGTTTTTTCGTTACCAGTATTGCGCTGTTTACTGTTATTTGACCTTATTACTACTTTCTCTATTGTATATCTGTTTAAATTACACTTTGTACTCTTCCAATGAGGGCATAGTTTCCCATTATCACACCCAAGGCCCTCACTGCTATTCTGCAGCCTCTGGCATTTGGGGAAATGTGCTTGAGGCCATGTGACCAACCGGGTACGGGGCACCTCTGGGTGGTTTCCGGAACTAGGATTTTACAAAGTGGTATCAGAGGGTTTTGTTTTCTTCTTGACTTACATTTTGGAGACTTTATCCAGGGATATGAAGGAATAGGTACGTGGTAATAAGCTATGCCCGGGAGTAGCTAACCTATGTACATGGAAAATCCAATCTACCTCGTTTATTGTATTTTTTTGATTTTTCAATTTTACGGTTGATTTGATTTTCACCATTGGGTGACTCACATGCCTCGTGCTATTATCGTTGATGTTATTAAGGTTCTATTTCTACCACAACTCGATGAGATGAGGGTATTCCATCTTATGCATCATATAGGTACTTGCTAGAAATCACATGTCATGCATTCTTGCAATTCCATTTAGGGTGCATTAGTGAGTGAATGTTTTTTGTGATAGATGTTGTGTAGAATATGCATGCTATTGTGATAGTTGCCTTGATAAAATAATTACTTTTTAATAGGGTATTATTGTGTAAGGTTTTTTTTGAATGAATGCCAAACTTTGTCTCTTGAGGTGTTATGGGCCATCATGGACTAGAATTTGGTGGATCATTGACTTGTTTACTTTCTTTATAACATGTATGAGATGCCAAGATTTGATTCCCAGGGAGTATGGGCCCTCACAGATCAGAATTTGAAACCTTAATGTTGTTTTAGTGTTTTTCTGGGTTCCAGAGTAGTTTCTAAGGCTTACTGTCCAGAAAAACCCAGAATACATGGTGTGTAATGTTAAATTCACGCCATGTGTTCTTCTGTTTGGGAAGAAACTATTTTTTAAGTACATGTCGTGTACTGTATGTACACGCTGTGTATTCTATAACCGTATCTCAGACTGTGTGGGTGGGGACATGGGGTTTAGAATCTTTGGTAGGAAATTCCATCTAGAGGATGTACATGCCATGTTATAGAGCCGTATAACCGGCTGTGTGACTAACAACACAAGTCAGTTGAGTATATTCTAATACATTCTGTGTCCATCTGGAACACAACATGTAGTGTAAATCGAGTATTTGGTCGTGTTACGAAAAACATGGTTCGACAAAATCTTCTAAGTACACGTTGTGTAGTGTGAGCCGTGTAACTGACCATGTGACGAAAAACACAGGTCAGAGAAGATCGTCCAGTACACACCGTGTCTGGAACGAACACGCCGTGTAGTCTTCTTCTAGGGGAACCGTGTGGCTTATCCATGTAGAAGAACTTGGGTAGGGGAAGAGAAGTCAAGTACATGCCATGTGTTTGGACAACACGCCGTGTGTTTGGGGTGTTACACGACCAGTTGTGGTAGGATTACATGCCCATGTTAAAGGCTTAAGGGAACATGCCGTGTATGATTTATACACGCCGTGTATCCATGTTTTGGAAAAACTTCAATGATTTATTTCTCCTATTCCCTTATTTTACTTCTAAGTTTTCATTCCCTGTTAATCTTGATCTAAGGTGTGTGCTCGAACTTGCAGAGTCATGCCACCGAGACGTCCTCTGGTTGTACGTCAGTTATAGGGCGGTGATCAGACATTTGATATGGCTAATCAAGGACTTCCGGGAGATCCTCAAATTGTTCCAATATTGGAACTAGTAGTTATACCCGACACAGGTGCCGATGCACAGTTCAGGGAGGGCTTTCTGAGGATGATGCAGACCTTCTAAGGAGCACCGCCTCTTGCCCCATCGATGACATAATTGACATGGGTCTTTCAACAACAGCATCATCCCACTTTCTCAGGGGATAGAGGACCCTAGGTTGCATAGTCATGGCTAGAAGCCACGTTGATGATATTTGAGCATTTGGAGATGCCTCTAGAGAGGCGGTTCAAGCTTGCTACCTACATGCTTTGAGACTCTTACAAGAGGTGGTGGGATGTTATCTCACAGGAAGGATTCCAGAAAAATATGTCTTGGGATGAGTTTCAGTGCACCTTCTACGATTACTTCTATCTGGAGACCTTGAGGGCCGATTGAGCCTGAGAGTTCATGAGTTTGGAGCAGGGTACTCTTTCCGTTATGGAGTATTCTTCTCACTTCATCGAGCTGCAATGCTATACACCCTTTTTAGGGGAAGATGAGTTGTTCCTTGCATGAAAGTTTGAGGATAGTCTCAGGCAGGACATTCAGGCTCAGGTGAACATTTTCAAGTTGACTTTGATATCCTCTAAAATCAAATAGGTTCTGATCACAGAGCGTAATATGAGGGATTTTAGAGTTGTGAGCCAGGGCGGTTCAACATCCAGGGTTAGTGCTTTTCCGACCGATAGCAGGAAGCGGCGTAGGGAGACCACACGAGGAGATCAGAGTAGGTAGGATGCATCTTCTGGGAGCCAGGTGGTGTGCTACCAATGTGGTAAGAGTGGGAATATGAGGCCAAATTTCCCGAGAGACCCAGTGGAGTGCCGATCTTGCAGCAAGATGGGGCATCTTCAGCGCTTCTGTCAGATATTCTCACTAGTAGAAGTTGACAAGGGTTCTTTTATGACTCTACGTTTAGGGGCAGCACCACCAGTTACTCCTCAGTCAGGGAACTAGAGTTCTTCATGCCATTAGGGCCAAGGTGGAGGTCGTGGCCGTGGTGGCCAGTGGCCCAGTTTTCAGTGACAATAGGGTGGATCAGCTCAGAGTGGTCAGATAGGGTCATAGGGTCGCGGTGTAGGCCAGACTTTTGCAGTGGAGCAGACCCAGCAGGAGCAGGATCCCAGACCCTCTATAGTTCGAGGTACGATCCAAGTTGCCTCAGTTTATCTTCTGCTCTTTTCAATACAGGGGATTCCCATAGCTTTATATATGTTGATTTTGTAGAGAGCCTTGGGATTTTTATCTTTTATTCTCCTGATATCTTGATTCTAGACACTCTGTTGGGGACTAGAATGGCTAATGTATGTCAGTGCAAGGAGTTCCCTCTAGAGGTTGGTGGGTGTCGCTTCTTATGGTACATCTATGTCCTAGAGATGACAGACTATGACATCATTCTCAGAATGGACTAGTTAGTACCCTTTCAGGCAGTCATCAATTTCTATCACCACTGGGTGAGTTTCATATCACCAAATGGAAAATCGTTTCTTCATAAGGGAGAATGGGATGTCCAGGCGATCAGAGCGGGACCCGAGCATCATGGGTTTGGAGGAGTTATAGCCCAAATTTCTAGTCTATATCTAGATTACTAGGGGAATTTACATATGGACTTTCCTCTAGTGTTGGATCGTTTCAAGGATGTCTTTATAGAGTACTTTTTAGGTTTTCCTCTAGATCGTGAGGTATAATTCTCTATTGAACATGTGCCAGGAGCGGCACCAGTGTCCATTCCTCCTTATAGGATGGCTACACCTGAGTTATAGGAGCTCAATAAGCAGTTGGAGGAGTTGTAGGCAAAGGGTTTCATCCGACCCAATACTTCTCCTAGGATTTCTTTTGTCCTATTTGTGAAGAAGGCGGACGATACCATCAGGATTTTTGTGGATTATCAGAAGTTGAACCTATTGAAAGTCAAGAACCGATATCCCTTTCCAAGGATTGATGATCTCTTTGATCAACTTTGAGGAGCCCAGGTGTTCTTGAAGATTGAATTGAGATCCGGTTACCATCAGTTGCACGTTAGACCATCTGATATACCTCTTACACCCTTCTGAAGTAGGCATGGTCTATATGAGTATGTGGTTATGCCATTAGGTCTCACAAACACGCCTGCAGTTTTCATGGCACCGATGAACCGAGTGTTCCATCCATACTTGGATTCCTTTGTGGTGGTCTTCATATAATATATCTTGGTGTACTCTCACACTCTACACGAACATGCTACACATCTTGAGATCATTTTGAGTACACTGAGAGAGCATCAGTTATATGATAATCTCTCAAAATTACACTTTAGGATAGACCAGATTCACTTCTTGGGTCATGTTATCTCAAAGACAGGAGTATCAATAGACCTAGAGAAAGTGAGAGTAGTAGTTTCCTAGGAGCATCCAAAGAACGTCTTTGAGGTATGGAGTTTTCTAGGGCTGGAGGGATATTACAGACACTTCATACAAGACTTTTCACGATTAGCAACACCACTAATGATTTTGACTAAGAAGGGTGCAAATTTCTTGTGGTCAGATTCTTGTGAGTTAGCCTTTCAGGAGCTGAAAGGGATATTGAATTCAAAACTGATAATAGTATTTCCAGAGATGAGAAAGATCTATATTGTTTACTGTGATGCATTAGGTATCGATCTGGGAGCTATGCTTATGAAAGGAGAAAGAGTCTTTGCATACAGGTCTTGTCAGTTGAGGCCACATGAGATAAATTACCTGACTCATGATCTCGAGTTGGCCGTTGTTGTTCATGCTTTACACTTTTGGATACATTATCTTCTGGGAGAGAATTTTGTGGTTTTAACTAACCAAAAAAGTCTTAAGTACATCTTCACTCAGCATGACCTAAATTTGAGATAGTGGAGATGGGTTGAGTACCTACAGTCCTTTGAATTTGATCTTGCCTATACGCCCGGGAAAGGCAACATGGTGGCTGATGCGCTGAGCAGGAGGACTCAAGTAAAGGCATTTCAAGAGGCCAGTAGTGAGTGGAATCTTATGGCTCTATTCTCTGAGATGCATTTGGAGGTACAAGACAGATAGGGGAAGACATTTCTATCTTCTGTAGCTGTTACCTCTACTCTTCTTGATCGAGTGAAAACGAGGCACCTATCAGATTCAGAAGGCCTAGTCTTATATGAGAGTGTGTCTGGAGAGGACCCTATTCCTGGATGGACCATAGGTGAGGATAAGATCTTGTGTTTCCATGGGAACGTATGGGTGCTGACATACATACATGATGAGTTGACGCAGGACTTTCATTCCTCAGTTTGGGTAGTTCATCCTGGTATCACCAAGATGTATTGTGATCTACACCGTTAGTGTTGGAGGCCGGGTATGAAGAGAGATGTTTCTGGTTTTTTCATGAGGTGTTCCACCTATCTGCAGGTGAAGGTAGAGCATCAACGACCAGAAGAGATTCTGTAGCAATTACCCATTCCCGAGTGGAAGTGGAATGAAATCATGATGGATTTCGTGATAGGTTTGCCGAGGAAGCCTTGAGGGAATGATGTTGTTTGGGTTGTCATTGACAGACTCATGAAGGTTGCTCACTTCTTTCCGATCAAGGAGACCTTCAGTGTCGATGAGTTGGGATGGTTGTACATCCGAGAGATTGTGAATGTACATGGGGTTACACACTCCATTTTTTTAGATAGGGATGCTTGTTTTACTTCTCGGGTCTGGCATAGGCTACAGAAGGCTTTGGGTACACATGTACTTTTGAGTACAGCTTACCACCCCCAGACAGATGGCCAGTCCGAGCATACGATTCAGGTGCTTGAGGACATGCTTTGAGCATGTATTCTGGATTTTGGAAGTTCTTGGGAGAAGCACATACATCTTGTGGAGTTTTCCTAAAACAATATTTTCCAAGCGACTATTCAGATGGAACCTTACGAGGATTTCTTTGGTAGGCCATGTTGATCACCATTATGTTGGCTGGAGGTAGGAGAGATAGCTATGCTGGGACCTCATCTTTTCCAGGATACCACATAGTAGATAAAGTTGATTCAGAAGAGGATGGATACTACACAATCTCGACAAAAGCCTTATGATGATTAGTGGAGATGACCTTTAGAGTTTGAGGTCAGAGATCAAGTTTTCCTATGTGTCACACCAAGTTTGGGACACAGAAGGATAAGGAGATTGGGTAATCTTTCGTCGAGGTACATCGGGCCATTTGAGGTGTTGGAGAGAGTTGGGATGCTGGCTTATTGGTCGCAGTTATCTCAAAGGTACCAGGATATGCACGATGTTTTCTATGTTTCTCAGGTTCGATGTTACTTCTCAGACTCGTCTCATGTCTTCCAACCCGAGGAGTTTGAGTTGGAGGTGGATGCGTCGTTCGAGGAGTATCCTATCTGGATTATCGATCAAAGTACGAAAGTTATCCATGGTCGGTTTATTCCTCTGGTATGAGTGATGTGGCAGCATGGGCGAGTACAAGACAAGACTTGGGAGAGGGAGGCTGATGTACTATCACAGTGGCCAGAGCTATTCGGTGTTTCTTATTCTACGCCACCTTACTAGGGAAATTCAGGGACAAATTTCTTTTAGGGGTAAAGTTTGTAAGAACTCAGATCTTTCCTTTCAGGTATGTCTTTCTTTTCTGGTGTTTTTTTGGAAAAAGAAGAATTTCTAGAAATTTTATAAGTACACGTCCTGTACTTTATGAGTACACGCCATGTAATTTATGAGTACACGCTGTGTACTCAGTTACCGCAGGTAGCCGTGTGATGGCCGTGTAGTGGCCATGCAGATGACCAAGTGGGGGTGGCCAGGAGGCTGCCTAAAGTGGAGTATGGAAAAAGAAAGTACATGCCCTATACTTCCAAAGTACATGTCATGTACTTTTTTTATTAAACGTACTGGGGTCACGTCTAATTGGAAGAATGGCCTCCTTCTCGACCTAGTTCGTCCGAAAGAAACTGTACGCCCGTGATTCTTCTCCGAGCCCCCGAGCGAGCATCCAATATTTGATTTGACTGTTGTCTATTACGTTGGGATCGCCTTGGTAATCTATTCCTTCTTCTAGAGCTTCATTTACCGATTCCTCTTATTTCTCAAGTTATCCTCAGTTGAAAATTTTAGGTGTTTTTGTAGATATATAGTGTTCTTGGGCGATTCAAGGCTTGAGGTTCATGTATAGCAATCTCCCAACACCAAGGTAGGTGGTTTGTGCCTTTCCGTTGAAATTATTTGAGTTATATGTGCAATTTTGTCCAATACCCTTTAACGGGGTATTGTGTGTTTACCGTTTTAACCCTGTTAATTTCCTACTATGATGATATGCTTGGGTAGAGGTTAGTTGGATGTGGATAGGGTTAATTGTTATGATTTAGAAGTTTTTGGCCATGCATGTTCTTTTTATGATCATTTGGTCCTACTTAGCCTGTTAGGCTGCATTTCCTGTTTCCATGCCTAGTATTGTAGGATGGAGTGTTTCTTTATTCTGACATGCTTGATATACTGTATACAGTTTAGCCAAGTAGTTCTTAAGGTTTACTTTGGTTGTATTGCATTGCTATGCTCGTTTGACTTACATAGGGCCGTGAGAACCTGGTGTAGTAGGTTATAAGGGGAATTGACCATGTGATCTTCCTTAGAGAGTCTTTAAATCACTTTTTACTATAAGGGGAATTGACCGTATGAGCTTCCTCAGAGAGTCTTTAATCACTTTGACTATAAGGGGAATTAACTGAGAGTGCTTCCTCAGAGAGTCTTTGTTATATCCTTATAACTGAACTAGAGGGGATAGGCTATGTGTACTTCCCAAAGGGTTACCTGGTTTGATTAGCTACTTACTTGCTATGTGGAATTGAATACTTGAAACTGTGGATTGTTAATGCTATGTACATCCTTGTTTATTGCTTCCTTTACTTTTACCTGCTATATACTCACTAACTATTATGAACACATCTTTTGGTGGTTTCCTACTAGGATTTAGTCTCACACCGTATTTGAGTCATGATTTTGGGCCCAAACAGATTATATTGTTGCAGGTATAGATAAGGGTAAGTACCCTTCTACTTCGGGTACTTGATTTTTGAAGAGTTGGAGATCATGAGACCAAGACGAGGCTTGCGATGATGAGGAGTTTTGTCTGTTTTCTTTTGTACTTTGTTTTAGTATTGTATTCAGCATTATGACATGTTGGGATGCTTTCCTTGACATATATATATATATATATATCATGCATCATTTATATATGTTCTCCAGTTGTTTCTTTACCAATTTTTCGTTGTTTACTGTTGTTTGACCTTATTACTGCTTTCACTATTGTATATCTATTTAACTTACAATGTGTACTCTACTAATGAGGACACAGTTTCCCCATTATCACACCCAAGGTACTCGCTTATAGTTGGCTACCTCCGACATTTGGAGAAATGAGCTTGAGGCCATATGAACAACTGGGTAAAGGGATCTTTTGGGTGGTTTCCGGAACCAAGGCGTTACATCAATATTTTTCCAAGATTGACCTTCAATATGGATATCATCAGTTGTGTGTGAAGAAGGAAGACATTCTGAAAATAGTATTTCGAACTAGGTATGGGAATTATGATTTTACCGTAATGCCTTTTGGATTGACTAATGCACCCTCTGTCTTCATGGATCTAATGAAAATAGTTTTCAAGGAATATCTCAATGACTTTGTAGTGGTGTTTGTTGATGATATCTTGGTATACTCCAAAAGATAAAAAAAATCATGAAAATCACTTGCGCATTATTCTAAAGACTCTTAGAAGAAATGAATTATATGGGAAGTTTAGAAAGTGTAAATTATGGCTTCAGGAGATTTCTTTTCTTGGCCATACTGTCTCTAAGGACGGAATCTCTGTTGATCCTTCAAAGACCAAGGAAATCCTAAAATGGTCAGCACCGATGAGTATAACAGAGGTACACAGTTTTATTGGTTTAGCAGGTTATTATCGGCGTCTTGTCCAGAATTTTCCCCGATTGGCTAACCCATTAACCACGATCAATTGTAAAGGGGTTAAATTTGTTTGGACAAAAGAGTGTGGATAATGTTTTGAATAACTGAAGAGAATATTAGTTAATGCTCCTATCTTGACTCTACCATCGAGGAATGATGGCTTTGTTATTTATAGTGATGCTTCAAAGAAAGGACTTGGTTGTATCCTTATACATAATGATAGAGTTATTGCCTATGCATCACAGCAGCTAAAAATTGATGAGAAAAACTATCTCACTCATGATCTTGAGTTAGCAGCTGTATGTTTTCTATGAAAATATGGAGACACTATCTATATGGTAAAAAATTTGAGATTTATACTAATCACAAGAGTTCAAATTATATTTTCTCACAAAAATAACTAAACATGAGGCAAAGGAGATGACTTGAAATACTCAAGGATTATTATTTCACAATACACTACCACCTGGGGAAGGCAAATAAGGTGGCAGATGCTTTGAGAAGAAAGGATCATGGAGTTTTGAACAAGATAAGAGTTAAAAGGGATCCTATTTTAATGGATCTAGTAAATATTGATATGGGAATAACCATGGAAGGTGAAACATTAATACTTTTTTCAAACAGTTTCCAAACCATCTTTACTAGAAAGGATAAAAAGTTCTCAGACTGATGATGGGGAAATTCAAAAGAAAATTGAAGCTGTGAACGATGAGAGATTGAGTGACTTCATATATGAAGATTGACTTTTGATATTTGGGAAGAGAATTTGTGTTCCTAACATACCTGATCTAAAAAGGGAATTATTGGATGATTCTCATAGCTCCAATTTCTCTATACACCCTAGGAGCACCAAGATATATAGAGATTTGAAGGAACATTTTTGGTGGGACAACATGAAGAGGGAGATTGCTGATTTTGTGTCAAGATTTATGGTTTTTCAACAAGTGAAAGCTGAAAGGAAACAGCCTGGAGGAGTCATGAAACCTCTTCCCATAACTGAGAGGAAATGTGATAATATAAATATGGACTTTGTCATGGGGCTACCAAAGACTCTTAGAAGGAATGATGCAATATGGGTCATTGTTGACCGTCTTACCAAGTTAGCACATTTTCCTTCTATAAGAGAAGATTTACCACTTTAACGTCTCACAAGACTATATATTAATGAAGTTTTAAGACTCCATGGTGTACCCCTATCGATTGTTTCTGATCGTGATCCCCATTTTACATCACGATTCTAGAAAAGTCTTCAGAAAGCCCTGAATACTGAACTTTGTTTGAGCACTGCCTACCACCATCAAACTAATGAAAAATCAGAACGGACAATTCAAACCTTAAAAAATATTTTGAGATCTTGAGCACTTGACTTTCAAGGTATGTGAGATCAATATTTACCTCTGGTATAATTTTCCTATAACAATAACTTCCATTCAAGTATTCATATGGCACCATATGAAGCGTTATATGGAAAGAGATGTCGCACACCAACTTGTTGGGATGATGTTGGTGAAAGAAAACTCATAGGCCCAGAACTTGTTGAGGAAACAATGGAAAAAGTGAAGATTATCCAAGCCTACATCAAAGCATCTCAAAGTAGGAAGAAGAGATATGTTGATGACCGAAGGAAGGATTTGCAATTTCAGGTAGGAGATCATGTTTTATTGAAGGTATCTCCATGGAAGGGAGTTATACGATTTGGTAAGAAGGGTAAATTAAGTCCTAGGTACATCAGAACTTTCTAAATTCTAGAACGAATTGGGGTTGCAACTTAACGTTTGGAAATGTCACCAAGTCTCTTCAAAGTTCACGATGTGTTCCATGTATCACTGTTGAGAAAATACATGCCTGACCCAACACATGTACTCACCTTTGAATAAATTGAACTGGAACCTGATTTTTCTTATTGTTAAGATCCTATCAAGATTCTTGATACCAGAGAACGGGTGTTGAGAAACCGGACAACTCGTCTAGTAAAAGTTCTATGGAGAAACCATAAGATGGAAGATGCAATGTGGGAACAAGAGGAGCTTATGATGAAGAGCCACCCGAATCTTTTTGTGTGGTAGTATTCTAGAAATTTTGAGGATGAAATTATTTGAAGTAGGAAGGAATGTAACACCCCAAGCTTCCATGGTATTTTTCCCTTTGAATAATGCAATAGCTTTCATTGTATGCAACTTCAAGATTCTAACACAACGCGACAAATCAAACTAGCCGTTATGAAAAGTAATACCCACTTTTTGAAAATTTATAAATTTTATTTTTCAAAATGGACTTCATTTTTTATTTTGGAATATCAAAATTAGTTTAGGGTGAATTTTTGGTATTTTTATGAAAACTTTCAATTTTTGATGAATAGTGAAAAACACGGCGTTGTTGGTTAAAACCGAATTTTTATTTAAATTTATTTTAGGTTAAAATAGATACATAATACATATATAAGTTCAATTTAATTAATTGGAGTCATTTTATAATAATTTTAGATATATAAAAATTTTATCAAACTTTTACCGTCTTTTACCCACCTCCTAGGAGCATTTTCAAATTTGCATAAAACTTAATTTTACCGCTTTTTTGAGTTGAATTTCAAAAACCTAAGAGACACGGTTAATATCAGTAAGTAAAATGTGGTTCCATAAGATAAAAATAATTTGTGGTGAATAGTAACTTTTGACTTTTATTTACCACAATTAAAATTAAATAGGGTAATTAAGGGTAAAAATGATATCATAATTACCCTAACACGTGTCCTTATTCTATTGGATAAGTGTAATTCGACCGAAAACAACCTTAGGAATAAAATATGATCCCATTTTGTCCACTTGGATTAGATTATGACATTTATTATTATTTTATTTAAAGAAGAGTTAAAAGAGTTAAATTCAAAGTTTAATAACTAAACCATTTTTAATACAGGGTTATACATAAGATAAATTATACTATTAATATTCATTAGAAAAATAAAAATATTTCCTACATATTGGTATTTTATTTTTAATTTTTAGACATTAAATAATTTAATTTATTTATGACACAATGATGATGCAGTAATTACCATATTAATGAAAGATTAAAATAATTGATATTATAAATATTCAAATAAATGTAATTTGAGACTTTTGATGAATTACACTAATTTTATAGGTTAATATGACATGTTAGTGTTGACATAATTGAGATTTTAAAACAAATACTATATTATTAATTGATATAAAATTCTTAAAAATATAAGGTTTGGACAAAGGAATTAGATAAGGATATATATATTAATAATTAATCACACGGGGTTCTCTTGGCTTGTTATAGTAAGTTTATTAACCATATAATATAAAAACACAAAGAGACATGGTAAATGTCAAACTATTTAACTAAGAGTTATATCTAAAAGATAAGGTTAATATGATGACCTAAACCTATCTAAAACCTATTGGTTGAGAGTTTTTTGACCCATACCCACTTTATCCTTTAAATAAATCATTTTGGATCCATTAGAAACCGAAAATTATTTTATTATAAAATAATATTTCAAGCTTTTCCTAAAGTGACCCTCACCTCTCTTATGAAAGGGCACTTCCCCTTCTCTTAATTCTAAACCTCAAAAGCCTTTTGGATCGGCCAAAATCTGCCCCAATATCCTCCCAACATTCCTACCTTCATCATAGATGCATTCATTTGGTTAGAAAGCCAACCTAAGGATCCCTTTTGATCAAATCAAAAGGAAGAACCCGAATAAGAGGTAAATATTTCGTCACCACTTTCAAGTTCTTTTCTTCTTCCACTTCCTATTTATTTGTTCTTTCCATTATAAAATAATATCTCCAGTATATTATATATATTTATATGTTATTATAAATATGGTACAACCATATTCATTATTCTTTCCATCCTATAAATGACAAAGTCACCATACGTGCGTACGTACGACTTACTGTCTCAATGTCGTGGTGTAGTTTGTTCTTCAAACACTTAATTATTTTGATGGGTATAATAATGAGTATAACTGATGTAAATAATAAATATAACATGTTATTTATTCTTTATATATGATATATCATCCAATTACACACGATTTCACCATCAATATAATGATATTTTCGCTCGTGTGTACGTACAAATTACCGTCTCCACGAACGCGATGAGATTCATTTCCCCATCATAATCATTCAAGAATAATTTTCATTTTATGATTAAAAATAATGTTTATGAACATAATATCATTCTTTATATTAATCAAATACATCTTATCTATAACAAACATGGCTTACATAACCAAGCATATAAAGGAAAATGAATCAGTTAACACCCAAAACGATGATACCACTGAAATATTATTAACAAATAAATATTAGAGGATCATATATGATATCATATTTATGTATATAGTTCTTGTATAATTTAATAACATTGTTTTAACTATTATACAGGAGGTTAACATACCATCTACTAAGGAAAAATACAAGGTAAGGGTTAATTTCCCAATCTCTTTATTATCTGAGGTTGTTTTTACGTAAGTATCTACTGAGACCTCTTTATCATCTAAATCCGTGTTTTCTTAAAAATGTAATTCAAAACATCTTTACTATTTAATATAATATGGGTTAAATTCATTTATACTCTTATTTGACCTTATATGTTTTGAAAGGAATATTTCTGTCATTTTTCAAACAAGGTACTTTATGACCTTTTTGACAAAATTAAGGTAAGAATGTTTTTTAACCTATACAGCGGGTGCGGATATTTTCCACCATTATAACATCATTGAAGCTTCCCTTACAAGCTTATAATAATATTTTCAAAATAAATTTTTTATTTTATAATTATGTGACTCTTAAATGGTTTCAAAATAGAAATAGGTATTTCTTTCAAATAGTTTTTATTTCATCTATGTCAACATCCTTTGATGGATTTTAAACTTGTTTGAAGTTGATTGATTATGATACAAATATTCCATATTGTATTTAAGGTTTTGTGATATGTTTGAATGTGGATGTGTTATTTTTATATCATTCATGGTTTATAGTTAAAGTATTGACATATCGTATGCTATTTTTAATATGAATGTTTATGTTATGTTTCAACATTTTCATATGAGGTATGCATTGGACTTAGTATGTGATGGGTGGAGACCGCTATAGCTCCTCGGTGCATCAGTAGGTCTCATGAGACAATTATACGTGGAATTGGTCGAGGTCTTTCCCATTTTGATATATGGTTTTGGCCGAGGCCTTAATCATTTTTAGACATCTCGGCCGAGGCCTTGAAAAAATGTTTGAAAATGTCTAGCATTATACATTCCCTCATTATGAAAATATTAATGATGTTTCATGTGGTTATTAGACTTGTAGAATACCCATTACTTTGTTTTATTATGGAATTATTTACTCAGCTCATATTCCTGCCATAAAGTGTTCATGTTTATTATTTATAAAGGAATGTGTTTTGAATTATTCATCATGCCTAATGTTTATGTTATCTTCCTCTATATTGATTTCCATTACTGAGAATTTGAGCTCACCCCTTTCTTATGTTTCATTTTCCCAGGATATAAAGAAGTTAGTTATGAGTGACTTGCAAGAATAATCTAGGATTCTTGGATGTTTGTAATGGAATACATTAGTTTTTTATTTCTTTTCAAGTTGTAATGTTGAACTTATGTATGTATATTTTTTCCAATAATACAAAAATGATCGGTCTTGCGGGACATGATTCCTTGTATCATGCCAATGTTATGTAATAAAGCACCGACTCTGGGAAACTGGGGTCGGGGTGTTACACATGGACCTTTAAGTTTACAACGGCTACTAAATGAGGTGATGCTAATTACATGGTAGAGACCTAGGAAACGATCATGCGTTATTCTTATATATGCATGTGTTTAAATTGGTATACCTTTGGATAGGTAAACCTAAAATGAATAAAAGAAAACAATTAATTAATTAATGTTGAGTATTCCATATTCTAGGTTTTGGAGCTATAACTATTTGTTATTTTATAGGTATGGCTCTAGGTCAACGTCCCCATCAGGTTAGCACATAATATGTCCAGTAGGTTGCGCCATTAGATCACCACAGTGTAGAGGTTGACAATGAAAACACTTGGAGGAGGAAACTTAGAGAGTTTCAATGCCAGAGACTATAGAAGTATGATTTCTCTATTTCATATCCAGTCATAGAAGAATGGTTAGAGGAGGTTGAGATAGGATTTAGTTCGATCTGTTCTTAGAAGTATCACTGGGTGTATTTGGCTGTGACGATGCTGTATGGAGCAGCAAGGAAGTGGTAGTTCTTGTTCCTCAAGGATCATGAGGATTTGATAATCTCATGGGACGAGTTCTGAGACATGTTTAGAGTCCAGTTTATTTATTCAACTAAGAAGGAGTATATTCTCCAGGAGCTTCTCACCCTTCGATAGGGGATCTACAGTGTGTGAGACTTTGGAATCCATTTTAGGAACCTTTTACGATATGCTTTGGACCTATTTCCAGATAAGGAGGCTAGGGTGAGGCATTTTGATGAGGCTTTGCGTCCATAGATCTAATTCCCGGTCACCCTGTTTATACTGAAGACATATCTTGATGTGCTAGTGAGGGTAGGGGTCATGAAGAGGAATTTTTCCTAAACTATATCTTCTTGAGAGGGTAGTCGTCATGATTCCTCACGAAGTAGATTTGTGCTCCGAGGTTCCCGGTTTTTAGGGTGGAATATTTTCTGTTCGACTAGGGGTAGGTCCCAGCTCTCATAATATCGTTTCTCTAGGGGTAGTGGATCTCAGTCCTATTCCAAGGGATTGAACACTTTTTTTCTTGTGGATGACAAGGTCATCAGAAGAGAGACTGTCTGACCTTTCAGAGAAGTCATCGTGAACCAGGTGTTCTGCTCTAGGTACCCCTGTTGAGGCAGTTCCAGCCGAGGTAGAAGCAGTAGGTTGCACCAGCTTTGGATCAGTAGAGGGAGTTGGGGTAGTCAGAGGACAACCCTGTGATTCTACCCATCCTTATAGAGAACAACATGGATGTGGTGGTGGCTGTCATCAGGGTCATAGAGGTCGTGGATGAGGTCTTGTTCAGCTTTATGCTTTAGCGTTTCCATCTCCAGGCAATCCAGTCATCATTCAAGGTACCCTTTTCTTTTTCTCTACTTGGGTGTATGCCTTGTTTAATTCTGTAGTGACACACTCCTTCTTATCACATGCCCCTATCCATGCTTTGGGACTTGAGGTAGAGAGGCTTCCAGTGCCCTTGGTGTTGACTACAATAGTTGGAGGCAAGATAACTTGTTAGAAGTATTTAGAGATTGTGAGCTAGTGCTTTGGAAACACCAATCATGGGGAGATTTCCTATGTTTACTGATACAACCATATGATTTCATCCTTGGCATGGATTGGTTGTATTTAGTGTAGGCTATCGTGCATTACTTCAAGAGTCAGGTGGTGTTCATCGATGCTGATGAAGAGCCAACGATGTTTCTTGGTGAGTGAGACCCTCAGATGGGACAAAGGCATGTTTTGTCCTTATCATCCTTGATGGATGAGATGATGTTGAGTTTTTCAAAGGTTCGAAACTTGGTGTTTCCCAGGGTTGTAGAAGAGTACCCTAATGTATTTCCAGAAGAGGTTGTAGCATTACCCCCTCGACAAGAGATCGAGTTTGGGATCGAGCTACATCTAGGAGCATATCCTGTCTCTATGTATCCATATAGGATGACCCCTTATGAATTATGAGATCTACATATATAGTTTGATGGTCTGTTATAATGAATTTTTGTTTGGATTAGTGTGTCACCATGGGGTGCACCGGTTTTGTTCATGAAGAAGGCTGAAATCAGTTTGTGGTTTTGTATCGATTATTGTCGCTTAAACAAAGTGACAATGAAGAATCATTATCCTCTTCCATGGATTGATGATTTATTTGATCAACTTAAGGGTGAAAGTTGGTTCTCAAAAATTGAATTGTGTTTAGGATATCATTAGATGCATGTGAAGGATGAGGATATCTCAAAGACTGCTTTCTTTTGTCATTATGGGCATTGAGAGTTTGTTGTAATGTCATTCAGTGTGATGAATACTCCAGCTGTGTTCATGGGATTGATGAAAATTGTGTTCCATGAGTTCCTTGATAAGTTCATGGTGGTTTTCATTGATGAAATCATTATGTACTCCATGTATGAGGAGGATCATGTAGAGCATCTACACGCCATTTTGGGAGTACTTCGTCAACAACAACTGTTTGGGAAGTTATCAAAGTATGAGTTTTGGGATCAAGAAATCCATTTCTTAGTGCATGTTGTGTCCCAGTTGGGAGTAGTTGTGGATCCATCTAAGATAGAAGAAGTTTTGTCTTAGGAAACCCCCAAGACATTAGTGGAGGTGCAAAGTTTCCTTGGTCTCGCAGGCTACTACAGGAGGTTCGTAGTCGATTTCTCTCAAATTATGACTCCTCTGAAAGCATTGAATCGGAAGGATTAGACATTCGTGTGGACTGATCAGTGTCACGAAGCTTCTGAGTATCTGAAGGAGAAGTTGGTAAGTGTTGCAGTTCTTTGTCTTCATTTAGAGGGAGTTTAGTTTGATGTTTTCTACAATTCTTCACATCTAGGGTTAGGATGTGTTTTGATGAAGTATAGATTAATTGTTTCTTATGGGTCTTATTAGTTGATTCCCCATAAACTTAACTATTCCACCCATGATCTTGAGTTGGAAGTCGCGGTGTTTTCTCTGAATTTGTGGAGACATTACCTCATTGGCGAGCGCTTTTTGGTTTTCACCAATCATAAGAGACTGAGGTATGTCTTCTCCCAGCGTGACTTAAACTTGAGATAACATCGGTGGATGGAGTTATTACAGGAATACGACTAAAAAATCTCGTATACATCTAAGAAGGGGAATGTTGGAGCTGATGCTCTGAGCCAGAGTCACGTAGTGATGTAGTGCGTGAATCTGGTGATTTTTGGAGAGTAATGGAAGAACTTTCAGCATTATATCTTGATATGGTAGAAGTTGGGGGTAGAGGTTGTCTTTTTTAGATGATGGTGCAGTCATCTCTGGTGTAGTAGGGGGAAGAGTCCCAGTTGGGGGATCTAGAGGTGGAGGTCTGGAGAGATTGAGTTGTTTGTAGCGAGACCCCTGATGGTTGGTCTGAGGATGAACAACATCGGGTGTTGTATCATGGAAGGATTTCTGTTCCTTTGGTGATGCGTGATACAGTTCTTAGAGAGTCCCAAATTTCGACTTTAGCAGTCAATCCTAGAATGAAAAAAATGTACTGAGGCTTGAGGAGTTAGTTTTGGTGTCTTGGGCTGAAGCATGTAGTTGCGGAGTTTGTGTCTCAATGTTTGGTCTGCCCGAAGGTGAAGGTCAAGCACCATGTCCCCAATGGTTTTCTCCAGCCATTATATATTTCTCATTGGAAGTGGGAGGACATATCAATGGAACTTGTTACTATTTTACCTTGATATCAGGGATTACATGATGTTATTTTGGTGGTAGGGTATCATTAAACAAAATCATCCCACTTTATAGTGATCAAGGAGTCAAGCCTAGTGGAATTTTTGTCGAGGAAGTATCTGGAGGAGGTGGTGAGACTCTACAGAGTCCTAAGGAAGATCATTTTCGTTTGAGATCCTCATTTTACCTCTAGGGTGTGGAGAGGTCTCCAACATGCTTTTGGTTCTCAACTATTCCTTATCACTGCTTTTCATCTGCAGATGGACACTCAGATAGAGTGAACTATCCAGAATCTTGAACACATGTAGCGCTCTTGTGTCCTAGATTTTGGAGATTTGTGGATGAGGCACTTACCCTTGGTGGAGTTCACTTAAAATAATATTTTTCACTCCACCATTAGTATTGAACCGTTTGAAGCCTTGTATGGACAACCTTGGTATTCTCCATTGTGCTGGACTAGGGCCAAAGAGTCAGTAATTATCAGACCATAATTAGTGCAGAATACGACATAGATAGTTTAGTTGATTCATGAGAGGATGAAGACAGTGAAAGATCGTCATAAATCATATGCTAATCAAAGGAGGAGACATTTGGAGTTTGATGTTGGGGATCATGTGTTTCTGAAGGTGACTCCTCGTTATGGGCATTGAAGGTTTAGTCATGGGAGTAATCTTTCTCCCTGGTTTGTTGGGCCTTTCGAGGTGTTGGATCGCGTTGGAGTCGTGGTGTATCGAGTAGTACTTCCCTGCAGATGAGTCGGATACATGATGTTTTTCATGTGTCACAGCTCCATCATTAGCTTCATGATGACTCTCACATCATCAATTGGGGATAGATCGATGTTTATGAAGATGCGACCTTTGAGGAGCAGCCTGTGGAAATCCAAGACCTCAAAGAGAAGGTGTTGCACGAGTGTTCTATCCCTTTGGTTCGTGTCTTGTGGTGACATGGTGGCGTGGAGGAGAGTACCTGGGAATGAAGGTCACAGATATGTTCTCATTACACTAATTTGTTTGATGTTTAACTCTTTTTATGTAAAAATGTTCTCTTTGTGGTTATAGACCTTTTGTGTTTATAAGATGGATTTCTTTTGTTGCTTCTTGTGGCTTGCTCTCTTTTGAGAGGTATCTCGATGGGTGGTTGTTCAGACCCATTTTCTGTTTCCTTTTGGTTTTGTTTTGGATTCTCAAGGACAATAATGTTTTGAGAGGTATCTTATGTAATGGACCAGGCCTCTTGGGTCCATTCCATTGAAAAAATCTAGTGGTTGTGGTGTTCTGGGAGGTCAAGGTGACTCATCCCCAACACTTTGCTAAATTTCCAGTTTTGTGAACAATGTTTCCAGTTTTATGAACAGTGTCATAGTTTCATAGAAATGGTTAGTCTAAAGTGTCACGATGTCACAGAAATGGTGAGTCTACAATGTCACAGTGTCACAGAAATGGTGAGTCTACAGTGTCATGGTGTCAAACAAACGGTGAGTCTATAGTGTCACAGTGTCACATAAATAGTGAGTCTACAGTGTCATGGAGTCACAGAAATGGTGAGTCTACAGTGTCACGGTGTCATAGAAATGACGATTATATAGTGTTTATAGATCGGTAAGTATATAATGCTTCTAGAATGGCGATTCTACAATGTTTCTAGAATGGTTTCATATTTCCTTTGAAAAATTTCCATATTTGTCCAGATTCGTTGATTTAATGTTTTCTTTGACGAAAAATGCATTAAAATCCTTGTTTTAAGGGATTTAAGGATGACTCAAATCCCAAAACTCCTATATTAATTTTTCCTACAGTCCATGATGACTTTACTTGGTCAAACTGCGCGGTTTAATGCAATCATATTTTAATGGAAAATCCAATGTATCTTAAACCATTTCCCTGTTAAATATTATAAAGGGGTGAGATATCTTCCTCCCTTGTTCTTCCTCCTTGTTATCTAGTGAGAGCCGCTCAAACCTTTCCTTCCTTCCCATATGAGTCATGTGACCAAACTTTACTCCTTGGATTAGTTCCCCTTGAACTTCTTCTTGCTGCAAGTGCACCCCTGTTTTGGTGCAACCAAATAGTATCAATCAATCTTTGATATAAGGTATGATTTATCATTGTTATTTTAGGCTCATCTCCATCTGTTTCTCCTTGAACTATTATGGAATTATATCTCCATGTTCCTAATGGATTTTTTTTGGGTGTTGGCTGCTGTAGTGGTGTCTCTGCATCCTCAGGTGGATGTAGTCCTCCAATAGAGGTGATCGTGATCTATTTTGTTGGCATGTTCTCATATAAAGAATGTCAATAACCTTTTGAGTTAGGGTATTCATTTCTTCTCTATTATTTTACATGAAACTATATATTTATCATGTTTTATCCCACTATATCACAATGGAATTTTCATAATAAATACTTGAATCGGATAAATAAATTGATATCGATCGTATGTTATTACCTCTTGTTTTTCTAGATAGTGCGATATCTATGATTGATTTTCAAAACTTTTTGTTCTTGATAGAAATTGGTAAAGAAAGTAAAGATGGAATTAATTTATAATTATTTGGATAAAGATAAAGAGGCATGTAAATGAATCCAATAGTTTTTGTTGTAATTTGAGGTTAATCAAATTAAATCAGTAAGCATGTTTAATCAATTTTTGATAGCTATGATAGATTTTTGTTTTGGTTACCCATAGTTAGAACCTACAAATAATAAATTGGTTAATTATAGATGGATTAACAACTGGTTTTTTCATAAAAAGATAATGCCTCATAGGGTTCTGAGTTACCCTATTTCTTATAAAGTCCAAGAGCCTTATACTTGGAGCTGTGAGATCCCATTGTGTTTAAAGTTTGGATGACTTGTTTAAGGGCCAATAGAAAAATTGATATGATGTTTTTTCCTAATTCTTGTGTTTTGATGTGATCCTGGATGGCTGTTGTGATATGTGGGGGGTAGGGAGGCCAATTGGTTGTCGTAGCAGTTGACACCTAGAGTGTCAAGATGCATCGGTTTATACATGTGGGTGCCAGGGAAGACACCGAGGATGATGAAACATATTGGATGTGACTGTTTGGATGCTTGCTAATTCTTATTGGTTGTTTATCTTCATTAATTTCCCCATTACTCAAGGAAGATGGTTTTCTTACCCTCCTTCTAAAAGTTGTAAAGATGTGCGGGTATTCCACATGCTTTCTGTGTTTATATTCTCAAGGGAGGGTGGGTCTATGCTCTTACTATAGGTGTAAAATACTTGACAAGTAGTTCATCTACTCACTGAGTTGAGCCCCCTTGTGTTTAGTAGCTTAGAATTTTTTTCTAAAATGCATGAGAATATGGTAAAGTAATAATTTTGTTAGTAAATGATTGAATAAATGATATTAACCCATGATGTTAGAGATTTCTGGGACACAATGTTGAGGTTACAATTTAAAGGAATAGTTGACTTTGGGAGTGATGCTAATGGAATATAATGTTAAATTTTGAATGGTTAATTAATGTTTAAATAATTAATTAACATAAAGTGAATCTAATAAAAAGGGAATGAAGTAATGTAATAATGCTATTTAAATGGTTGTGTGCTTATATGATACCTAGTTTTAGAAGTGGCAGTCGGGATTCCAAGAGACATTAACTGTAGTTGAGTCTAAGACTAGGTTATGCCCATATTGTTCTTGTGAGATATATTATATTCTATACTTTTTGTGTTTCTATATTCTACTCCACCCCGTTAGTTAGGGGAAATGACACCTCGGGGATTTTGAGCCCTGAGGGGTGTTCTCCCCAACATTCATGTGGGAGGATGGATGACTGACTACCCCCTTTGGCCCTGCTCTCTTCTCTTGGTAGTTACTTGTGATGGTAGGCACAATGGTTAGTTTTCCCCATATATGTGTGTAGAGGGCTGTAATGTCCTGTGGTTATTCAGACACATATATTCTGGATATAGTTTCCTTGGGACTACTGTAGGTGTAACATGTATAGGCTATGATAGCTTAAGGAAACTTACTCGGTGTATAGGCTATAATGGCTTGAGGTTTAATACACAATGTATGATACACGTTATGCGAATTGTGGTGGCTCCTGAAAACTAACTAGTTACTTTGCTTATGTGGACGTGGTGTTTTTTTTGCATGAGGTACATGTTGTGGTGCTTCACCCAGGTGTCTGTGGGCAAGCGTTTTTAGAGAGAAATGCTTAGGATGTGCGACATTGGGGCAAAGAGGAAAACCAGTGGGGAAGTGGTAGAGGGGTACCCTTGATATTCTTTATTATATTATATAATCTTGTATGCGATAATTGGTGATAATAGCCATGGTGAGGTTGGGAACTTAGTATACCTGTTTAGGTGACGAGTTAGTTTCATTTTTTGTTCACTGTGCTTTAGTATGCTTTCATTAATTTTTCACGAGAGCCTCTAGGGAGGATCCTAATGAGTATACTATTATACTCACCCTATGCATATATAAACTGTTTTTCAGGTCACTTAGAACAATTTGGAGATCATGTTGGTTACTATTAGCTTGGGGTTGTAGGAGCTGTTCGGGCTTCGTGGTTGCTGCTGTTTTTACTTTCTTTTGGTACTTGTAGTTCTCCATTTTAGTTGTTGTAGTTCTTTCATGACATTAAATATGTGTACTTGGGATTTATTTTATATTGTAGTTTGAGTTGGATTTGGTTGGTGTCAATTTTATATGTCTCTTTTTCATTTGTTCTGTTAGAGAGTAATGCCTCTCGTTTGTTTGTAAACTATACCCTCAGTGCTAGTCACCAACCCAGGGCCTAATAGAGGCCGGAATCAGGGGGTCACTATCTACCTTCTCACATTAATGACTTAGGAGGGGTACACCTTATGGATATGGGGTTGTGACATGTTGATTCAAAGCATTATTAATAATTTTTCAAATTTATTTTCAAAGAAAAAGGTTTTCAAAAAATTTATGTTTTTTTAAAGAATTTTCCAAAACAGAAAGGATATTTTCCTTAAAAAATGTTTTAAATGATAGATAAAAATCATTCTCCATATAAGATGGAACCTATTGATGTTACCTATGTCTTAATGGAGATATGATCCAATTATATTATTCATATTCCTCTTCTAGATGATTTATGTTTTGATTGCACAATGTTTATGAAAACTATTTCTCTTCCACGGGGTTATATCATGATAAAATGATTATGAAACCCACTTATTTTCATGGTTTATTTTATGATTAAATGGTTATGAAACCTATCACTTTTCCATAGGTTAGGATATTATGAAATTATTATGATATCCATTTCATTTAATGAGTTATGATATGATAAATATTTATGATCTTGTGGCACACATAAATATGGGTTTCATTATGAGATGGGTGAGACCTATATCTCCCTCTAATGTATTGGGTAAATATTTATATATCTCATGAGATAGACATGGTTGTAATAGAGAGTGAACCTTGTATAGTAATACATGGCTGGAACGAGGAGTGAACATAGTATAATAATATAGGGATGGAATGAGGAGTGAAATCGGTATAGTAAAGGACTTTGTCCGCTATGATGACCATGGCAGTGCGCCTTGACCAATATGGAAATGATTTTATATGCTTATGTGTATACCTCAAATTTCATGCCTTATAGAAATGTTATGCTCTTATGGATCATGTTATTTTATTATCATATGATTCATGTCTTATGAACTGTCAATCTTTATTCCTTGTATCATGTATATGATCTTTAATATGAAAGTTATCATTTTCGAATGTTATATTCATGTTCTCATACTCTTATGTTCATGTTATGCTTACGTATCTCCCATGTTTACCCTTATTGAGCATCTGAGCACACCTTTACTTTTGTTTCTTTTCCTCAAGTTATGAAGATATGTATTATGAATGATATGTCTAAGAATGGTGCTATTTGCGAAGAATGTAGTGGGGGTGACATAGCTCACTTATTGACCAATGTTTATGTTTCAAATTTTCCAAAGACACTAAACTATTACGATCCTCAGGAGTATGTTTATGTAATTTAATAAATATTCCACAAAAATGATTTAATGTCTATGTATGTTAAGACTGGGTCGTTATATCCACAACATAGAATTGACCTGATACCTCATTTCCAGTGAAATAATGATGATGATGTTAAGGATGATTCATTTAAATGAAAATAATACATTTTTATTTCAGTTGAAATTATTGTTACTACGTTAAAATAATTTAAAACCATTTTAAAATACTTATAACATTTTTGATGATTTATAAAAGTTCAACAACAACAAAAATAATAATACTAATCCTAATTGGTTTATAGTCAGAAATATGTTTGGGAGGTTTTTTTATATTTGAGAATTCTTGTTTGTTATGCATGATCTAAGAGACCATGCACTTGATCTTGAATTTTCCACTAGATTAAGAAAATGACCAAAAAGAATGACTTGCATAGTTAACTAACTATACATGATGATTGTTCATCATTGAAAACTTTTAAAATTTGTACCCATTTTTGTCCAAATACCAATAAAATAATTTATTTTAGGGATTTATAAAAAGTTGGTGATTCATCTTATGTATCTTACTAATTATATTCAACTAGATATAACATTTTCTACTAATATATTGGAAAGCTTTAGTTTAAATATTATGTGGATAAATTATAATGTAATTAAAAATATTTTTCTTTATCTTAGTAGAACTATTTATTTGAGTTTATTATATTCTGGAAAATTAAAGAAAGATATAATAAATTTTGTAAATACAGATTATTTTTCACACTTGTATAATGTGATATCACAAATAGAAAATGTTTTCATGGTAGAAGGTATTGAAATCTCTTTGAAATCACAAAACCATATGCTTGTCACAACATCATTTAATCATGTAGAGAGGGCTTGAAAAGTATATGTATGGTTACGATCTACAACCCAAAAGATTCAAACAAAAGGTGTATTAACTATAGGTTGACCATGTAATTTGAAGATAATGTTTCATATGTTACTCAGGTAAAGGAAAAAAACCAAAAGTGATTGGATGAAACACAACCCACGAATCTATGATACAAGGATGCATAGATTAAAAAGTAATTTTTCCCCTTTTAATGTAATTTTCATTGGGGGTCTAAATTTGGGTGTAATATTTTCTTTATTTTGATTTTTATCTCATTGAGAAATGATTTTTAAGAAGGAAAAATATAAACATGTATGAATTTTTTCACCTTAATAAATTGTAAACATCAAATTGGGAGTGATTTTAACCTCATAAGATATTATATTTTTAAAAAGTAAAAAATAAAAGAGAAATAGTTGTGTGATTTTATTGAAGAAAAAAAGAAAAACATGATTTTTTATTGAAAACTATTCCAAAACATTAACATAATTAGTCTCCTTTTTTATTTTATTCCATTTCTCTCTCTCGTATGTAATGGATAAAATAATCAAATTAAAATTTAACAAATGCATGAAAATTGTTTTTTTAGTTTATTAAAAGTTAATAAAAGTGATTCAAAAATTAACATGGGACCTGATATGAATTAATTTTTTTTTATTGTTTATGTTATTTTTTATTGACATGTTTTACATTTTTATTTTTGGGTTTTATTGATTTTTTTTACATGACAACAGGACAAGAAGACTGAAACGTGCATTGTTTCTTACATAAATAAAAACCAATGGCGTTTCCAATATCCAGATCATTATGGCATCAATCCTTATCAGGTTTTATTATTAGATTAAATGTTTCAAAAAAACAAACTTCGCCTTCTAAATCCAATTTTACCATTTTTTATAATTAAATTATATATAATGCTCAATTAAAAAACAAAACAGTAATACCCTTAAAAACAAGGAAATTATTTTTAGCAATAATACTTTATGAAAAACAAAAAAAAATATTCCCCAAAATCTATAACCTTTCTAATGATGTAAATTCCCTCCATATTTTTCTTCATATCCCCTTAGTTTTCTTGCTGCTGCTGGATTCCATTCTTGTTAGATAAGTGTTTATTGTTAAACTCGTTTTATGGAATTTATCATCAATAAAAATCAATTTATTGATTTATAATACATTTTATACAATTTATTTCATCATAAAAAATTTATTCATTTTTTTATAAAATTATCATTATCACTATGTTTTTTATTATTAGCATTGTTAAAACCTAATATTTGAAATATAATTTTTCGAATTTTCTTTTAAATGTTTAATAATGAAATACAATCAATGATATTATAATACAATTTTTTTAAAAAAAATCAATTTACCATTATATGGTTGGAAACAGGGGAAAGTTCGGTGGATCGACCCGTTTGACCATAAAATGTATGATTCATGCTTTATGATTTATACCAACCATAAAAAACAAATATATTTTTCCATGTGCCCCACAATTAGTTGTGAGGTGGTAAGGGTTTTGAGAATTGAGGGGCAGGTCGCACCGAGACTGCAACTTTAATGTTATTTATTTCATTGCACTGTGTTTTGCAGTGACATATGTAATCGACCTTATATATTTTGTCACGTTCATAACCCATATAGTTCATCCCATATGGAGTGTTGGTGGCCCATTCTTTTTAAAACTATCATTAAAAAAACTTAATAATGACCTAATTTTGTTTTGTTTTGTTTTTTGCATTCATGCTTTGATATTTACTATTTATTTTACTTTTTAAATGAAAAATTGTGTTCTTATGTTGTGAATATCTAAAGTACAACTTATATTATACATTACTAAGAATTCCTCCCCCCCGCAGGCGGCTGGGGTGGTGAGGGGGGCTGGGGTATGGGGCGTCCGTTGCAGGGTCGAGTCCTTTGACTGTGTTTTCTTATAGCGTGCGTTGTTAATAGAACTCACCTTTTACACAGAAAAAGGTGATTCACAACTGTTTTTTTTTCATTTAGCGGTGGTTTAAATTGTCGCTAAATGATGTACGATACTTTCTAAAAGCATCACATATTTGCACATCGGGAATCATTTCGCGGCCATTTTTTGATGTGATTTTTTATTTAGCGGCAGTTTAAACCACCATAAAAAATTCTGTGGTAGTTTTTTTTTGTTTTTGTTTTTCTTAATTGTTTTTATTTTTTATATACATAATTAATTAATTTATTATTATTTATTTACATAATTAATTTATCCATTATTATTCATTATTATTTATTTATAATTATTTATTACCTATTTATGCTACCATGCATGTCAGGTATAAATATGGAAATTAATAAAAAAATAATAATAACAAATAATAAATAATAGAGAAATAACAAATAAATCACAAATAAATATTAAATGAACAATAAAGGTGTAATAAACAAATAACAATTAAATATTAAATAAATAAATAAATAAATAAATAAATAAATAAATAAATAAAAAATAAAAAATAAAAAATAAAAAATAAAAATAAATGACTATAAATAATAAATAATGATAAATGATAATAAATAATAATAAATAATTAATAAATAACTAATTAATAATTAAATAATAAATAATATATTATTAATTATTAATAATAATTAATAAGTAATAAATAAGTAATAATTAAATATTAAATAAATAATCAATAAATAATAAAAAATGAAAATAAATAAATACTAATAAATGAAAATAAGTAATAACTAATGAGTAATAAATAAATAACAAATTAATAACAAATAAATAATAAATAATAAATAATAAATAAATAAATAATAAATAAATAGTAAATATGCAATAAATAAATAATAATTTAATATTAAATAAACAATAAATAAATAAATAAATAATCAATAAATGATAATAAATAATAATAAATAATAAATAATAATAAATAATAATAATTGATAATAAATAATAAATAATAAATGATAATAAATAATAATAAATGATAATAAATGATGTTAAATAAATAATAAATAATAATAAATAAATAATAAATACTAAATAAATAAATAATAAATAATAGTAACTTCTAATTAAATAATAAATAATAAATAATAAATAAATGATAAATGAATAATAAATTAATAAATAGATAATAAATAAATAATACATTAATAATAATAATAAAGAATAAAAAAATAATAAATAATAAATCAATATTAAACAATAAATTAATAATAAAAATAAAAAAATAAAAAATAATAAATAAGCAATAATAAATAATAAATATTATGTAATATTATATAATAAATAATAAATAAATATTAGATAATAATTTAATAATAATTTAATAATAAATAATAAATCAATATATAATAAATAAGTAATAAATGAATCACTAATACCTGAATAAATAATAAATAATAAATGATAAAAATAGTAAATGAATAAATAATAAATAATAAATAAGAAATAATAAATGAAAATTAATATCTATAAATAAATATACATATAAGGAAATTTATATAAATATATATAAACCCACACACATAATTGTATATTAATACATACACACACAAGTAAATATAAATATATATATATACACATAAATACATATAAATATTTACAAATGTATATAAATATAGAAAAATATTAATAAATACATATAAATATCCTTGCATGGATTCAATTATTTACAATTTTAAATAAAAAATGGTAAATATATATAAACTATTATAAGATCTATTTTTTTAGAGGTACAAATTCTTTTATTTCTAGTTAAACTCTTGTTAAATTATCTTTTTGGCTTAGACCCTGAGGCTAGGCCTGTGGGCTGATTGGGTTGTTTTTGGAAGGCAAGAGGGAAGAGGGTTGTATGTTAGTTGTATGCCAGTTACACATCATGTAACAACAATACACGCATGTATTCAATACAGTACGTGTAATGGATTGGGTAGGCCAGTTCACATCATGTAAGGGTTTTCCCCAGGGAGGAAGACCCTGAGTTTTACATGACCTGTAAATCATTTACACACCATTTAATTTCTTGAGAAATTTTTTTAAAATAAGAGGCAAGAGCCTTTATATTTTGGATAAAAGCCTCACCTCCCTTCTCTCTCTCATGCAGGAGCATCCAGTGAAGCCAAGACTTAGGATTTGGTGTCGTTTCATGATCCGAACTTCATTTCCTTTACCGTCAGTCATGTTGGATCTATGACAATAAGTTCTCTATTCCTCTTGTGCCGCTCTCCGTATTGACTGTGCTATTTTGGTGCGAGCTAATATGACATATATCTAGGGGTTTTGTCCGTTCTTAAATTTTCTCTCGATCTGGACCGAATCAGAGCTCAATACTGGACGAGTGATCTACTACGGACCTACGATAGGTGATCTATACCTTTAAATTGGGTTTTGGTGTTTTATAATCATAGTTTACATGTGTCTGGATGCCAAAATTTCTGGTGGTTCCTCGTAAATTGATTGATTGATTGATTTGAATGAATTGGAACATGTTAGGGATATCCACTAGTTCCTATGAGTTTTTGGAGGTTGTGTCCCTAACCTAGGCCTACCATGGGGTGTGCCCTTGTACCTACCCTTTTGTTATACAATTTTTGGTGTGTGTGTGACCTTTCCTTATTATAGGAAGCCCTTAATAAATTTATTAAATCAAATTGAATTGTTTGGAGAAGTTTGTGCCTCCATTTCCATGTGATACATGATGATTAAATGTTTAAACTGTTTAAATGAAAATTGTTGATATGAGTTGGATGAAATCATTGAATATAACTGATTGAAATGAATGAGATGATTTGAAATGTAAGTGGATTCCTCATTTGGTATACCTTGTATCCTAATTCCATTAGAAGCCATGAATGTTTCTCCCATGGATCTTGTTTGCAGTAGTGGAAGCCTTGATCTTGTTTTCTCCTTTGGTATTGATTCTATAGGATGGATTGGGCCTTTCTACCCCTTGTATTTGTATTGGTTGGAATCACACTGGACATGTGACGTTGACATGATCCTTGGACTATACTCAGGTCTTTACCAAGTTTCTATCGAGATGCTCCTAGGACTCAATGAGGATTCCTTGGTCTAATATAACTTAGATCCGACCCTTCATGGTCCAACACTTCTGATTACATGGAGAGGACATTGTGGATGAATTGGTTATATAGTAAGGCCATTGTGAATGATATACTGGATTCTACAGAAATACTATTGTAAATGATATACTAGATTAGGCATCATGGTTGTGGTAAATACTTTTCTTGGTTGTACGACATGGTTGTTGTGGATCTTTTGACATGCTTTATAGATATCCTAGGTACAAGTATTAGATTTTAGTTATTAGACTTGCCAGCATGATGTGTTTATTTATGTTTTTATCACTACCTTAATTAAGGGATCTTCACCATTTTTTGCAGGGATCCTTGGTAGGTTGGATTGTACCACTTGACTTTGTCACTTTACTTTTAGTAATTTTTACCTATGATATATTTATTGCACACTATTTATTCTTATATTACACAACCAAGATTTTTTATAGAAAATATTGGTAGTGGACTAATGAGTGTTATCTCACACCCTATTCGGGCCATCGTGGGGTACCCAGACAGACTCTATCGATGCAGGTAGGGACCAAGGCAAGCACCGACAGTACGATGCTTGATTTGTGCTATTCTTAGGAGGAGGGGAGCACAATATCAAGCTAGGATCGTGATTCTAGATGGAATAATTCATTTTTTATTTTTTTTATTTTGATACATGTATTATATTGATTCTCATATACCTATTTTTTATTCTTTGTTGAGAAATTACATGACACATTATTTTATACAAGATTACTTTTGTCATTGATTATATATTCATGTCTTAGATGTTTATCTTATGTTTAATTAATATACCCCCCTCTATATTTATTTATATGTTTACTATCACTGTGCTAAATTCTAACATGAGGTAATAGTCTTCCCACAGACACACACTAGGCCCTCTCTTCTAGTCGGCAGTCTCTGGCATTCGGGGTGATCCGCTTGAGGCCATGTGACCCACTAGCTCGGGAAACCAGATAGTGGATTTCAGGATGGGATAGTAAAAAGTGGAATCAGAGGTGATTATTTTATTTCCTTACTATTTTATGAAAATATAAAGGGGATTTGGAAGGAATTGGAATTTGGTAATGAGATATATTTGCGAGTAACTAACCCACATAGAGAAAAAAGCCAAATTTCTTGGAATGAAACATTTTTTAGATTTTTCTTATTATAGTCAATTAGATTCCACCTCTGGGTGATGCACTTGAATTGTGATATTATTATTAATATGATTGAGGATATGTTGTCCCATTTCCTGATGATATTAGGGTATGCATCTCATGAATCACTTTTAGGAACTTTTATAGGATTCACATTCCATGCATTATTCCATTCCATATAGGATGCATTTCTTAACTGTATGACTTTGTGACATGTTCCTTTTTTATATACATACTGTTTGATAAATGATTTGTGTAGGATATTGAGAAACATAGTTGGTACTTAGAGTGAATATTTTAACCTAAATTGTGTTTTCCTGATTTGGCTACAACAAACACCCTAAGTAGTCAACTATGGCATGTTGAGTCATGGACCATTATTCACATGGACTGGAAGGTGTTATGGCATAAATTAAGTATATTCCATATTTCAGTTCGTGAGGTATATGATACCCTATGAATCAGAAGTGGTGAACCATTTGGTTCAACCATTTAAAGAGAAATGTTAAATGAATATGAATTTGAATGGAAATTTAAATTTTGAAATAGAGAACTTAAACTTGACCTGACTTTTGAGTGGTTATTAGGTAGTGACTCTAGTGATGTTACAAATATTCCTTTTAACCCAGTCCTAGATTTAGTAGTAAGTATAGGGTTTTGAATTATTTATAAGAAGGTTTTGACATATCCTATGATTTTAGCTACAAACTTCTGGTTATCGATCTTTTATGAGGTTCTTGTTTGACATTGTAGAGACATTCCACTATGATGACCTCAACTAATATGCCAGGAGGGTGGTGACGACCATGCTCTAGAGGTGGTGGTCTATGGGATATTTAAGGAACCTTTTATAGTTCCAATTGAGGCACTAATTTTTTTACCAAACATAGGTGCTGAGGCACAGTTCCATGAGGGGTTTTTATACTATATGTAGACTTTTCAGAGAGCACCTCAACCCAAATCATCTATGGATAAGCTGGAATGTGTGTTCTAGTAGAAGCAACCACTCATGATTTTAGGGGATGGAAGTCTACATGATATTGAGATATATCTTTAGACTACTTTTTTATCTTCAATCATCTGGATACACCTCCTAGGAGAAGAGTGAATATTTCAAAATAAATGTTTTGAGGAGAAGTAAAGTGTTGGTGGGATGTTTTGAACCAGACTGACAGGCTGTGAGATATGGTTTTGGGTGATTTCAAATCTAGGTTCTACAAAAAAAATTCCCCAACACTCTGATAGTAGAGTATTCTAGTGATTTTATGCATCTGGATTAGGGCACGATTAAAGTTATGGAATATTCATAATGATTTTACAGATATTCATTGTTTTGCGATGATATATCTCGCTGATGAGGCATCAAGGGAAAGATACTTCAAGTAAGGTATCAGAAACATCTTTTGATCTCAGTTCAACATGTTCAGGTTAACCAATATTATTGAGATAATTAATTAATCTCTTATTATAGAGTGGAACATGAGGGAATTTGGGGGTGTGGAGTAGAACAATGTAGTCTCTTAGCCTAGTAGTTCAGCTTCTAGTGGTAGGAAGCAACATTTTGAGGCCTCTCTTATGGTGAGTACCAGCTAGGATTTGAGTGATGGTAGTGACGTTTCCTATAATTATTGTGGAATATGGGGACACATGAGGAATCAATGTGATCAATACCTAGTTGAGTGCCTATATTGTAGAATGATGGGCCACGTGCAACATTTTTATAAGACCTTCCCTACTGTAGTCATTGTAAGGTGGTAAGATATAGCTCTAGGTTCAGGAATAGGTTTTACAAATCCATATCTAGCTAGGAGATAGAGCAATACTAATCATTCAGGCTGAGGTGGTGGTCGTGGCCAAGTCAGCTAGACATGAGTTGTACCTAGACAATAGAGTGGTCTTGGTCTAGGTGGTGAGGTTGTGTTATAAAGATGCATCTCAAACCATATAAATTTTGTATAGACTTACCTTGAGGAGTATAGATTTTGGCCATCTATAGTGAGAGGTATGATTTTATTATCCTTTACTCTTATATCTACTCCTCTCGATACAAGTGTATTATATAGATTCATACATGTATCTGTGGTGGAATGTCTTGGGCTCATTATTCAGTTTTTTGAGGATTTTATGATGCTTAACACTCTATTGGGGATTATAATGAAGAGTTTACATCAATTTAGGGAGTTATCCCTTGAAATTTGTGGGTGTTACTTCATTTGTGATCTTTTTTCCTTGAGATAACCATTTTTGAAATCATACTCTGGATAGATTGGCTAGTTTCTTATTGATACTATGTTGATTGTTATCATTGGAGGGTCACCTTCACACCACTAGAGGGCATAGTTTCTATTCATATAGGTGAATGAGAGAGAATCATGGGATGGGTGTAATGATATCCTAGATTTCTAGTTTGTATTTGGATGATTAGGGATCACGTCAACTTGATTTCCCTCCAATGGTTGATCATTTTAGGTATATTTTCTCAAAAAAAATTATGATTTTCCTCCAGATAGATAGAGTGATTTGTCTATCAAGCAAGTGTTAGGATCCACACTAGTGTCCCTTCCTCCTTATAGGATGACTACTATGGAGTTACAGGTGCACAAGAGGTAGCTAGAGGACTTGGAGGTAAATGGTTTTATTCAACCTAGTACTTCTTCATGGGGTTTAACGATCCTTTTTTGAAAAAGGAATATAGTACCCTTAGGCTATGTGTGGATTATTATAAATTTAACCAGTTGAAAATTAATAACTGGTATCCCTTATCGCGAATATATAACCCTTTTTATTATCTTTGAGGAGCTGAGGTGTTCTCGAAAAATGATTTGAGATTGGTTACCATTAGGTGCATGTTAAAATTGTAGACATACCTCATACAAATTTTCATAGCAGGTATGGTATATATGAGTATTTTTTTATTTCCTTTGGTCCCATGAATATGAAAAAAAAATTCATAGCACTGATGAACCTAGTTGTCCATCCTTATTTGGATTCATTTTTGGTGGTTTTCAGGGATGATATCTTAGTGTATTATCACAATTGACATGACCATGATAAATATCATGAGATCATTTTGGCTACAATGAGAGTGAAATAAGTTATATGTTAAGATCAAAAATTTCCACTTCTGGATGAATAAGATCCACTTCTTGGGTCATATTATCTCAGATAAATGAGTATAAATTGAAATAAAGAAGGTGGGAGCTATAGTTTCCTAAGATCATCCCAAGAACGTATTTGATATACAGAGTTTCTTTGGGATAGATGAGTATCACTGGAATTTCATACAAGAATTATCACACTTAGTTGCACCATTGATGGGCTTGATTGAAATGGGTGTAAAGTTTTTATGGTCAGTTAACTGTGAGATAGCCTTTAAGGAGCTGAAAGGGTGACTGAATTTAGCATCGGTCCTGATTCTGCCAGAGCCGGGAAGGAGCTAAACTATATATTAAGATGCACCAGGTATTGGTCTAGGAGCAGTTATGATGTATGGGGATATATTTGTGGTATACAAGTCTCAGTAGTTGAGGACACATGAGAGGAATTACCCAATGCATGATATTGAGTTAGCTGTAGTTGTTCATGATTTGCACTATTGGAGTCATTATTTACTGGGAGATCATTTTTTGGTGTACAAAGACCACAAATCATTAAGTATATATTTACATAGAATTAATTTAATCTAAGACAGTGAACATGGTTTGAGTACCTACAATCTATTGTCTTCAATCTTTCCTATACACCTTGAAAGGGAAACGAAGTGGCTGATGCACTGAGCAGGAGAACTCAGAAACATGTAATTTAGGAGGCCAATAATGAGTGGCATATTATGGCCTTGTTTTCAGAGATTCACTTAGTGGTTCATGATAGTTATTTCCATACATTTCCTATATCCTTAGCTGTGACCTCTACCCTCATGGATAAAGTGAGGATGAGGTAGTTATCAAACTATAAGGGCCTAGTCCAATAGAAGAGTGTGGAAGGTGAGGAACTACCTCCTAGTTGGACTATGGGTGAGGATGAGATCCTATGTATACATGGTCACATATGGGTTCTAATAGAAATACTCAAGGAGATTATGTGGGAGTTTCATGCCTTAGTTTTGGATAGTGCATCATAAAATTACCAAAATGTATCATAATTTACATTGCCAATATTGGTGGATGGGGATGAAATGAGAGGTAGCTGGTTTTGTTATGAGGTGTTCCACCTATAAATATGTGAATGAAGAACACCAAAAAATAAATGGGATTTTACAATAGTTACCCTTTCCTGAGAGGAATTGGGAAGATGTTGTAATGGATTTCATAACTAGTTTTCCTAGGTCATATTGAGGTGGTGATGTTGTATGGGTTGTTGTGGAAAAGCTCACAAAGGTTTATCATTTCTTACTAATCATAGAGACCTTATTAGTGGATGATATTGGGAGGTTTTATATCCATGAAATAATACGACTTCATGGTGTTCCTAATAATGTTGTATCAGATAGGGATGTTTTGTTTACATCTCATTTCTAGCAGAGTTTACAGAGGGAATTGGGTACAAAGGTTCCTCTAAGAACAACATACCTCCCTCATACTGACAGACAATAAAAGAACATGATTCCAATTCTTAAGGAAATGCTGCGAGCATTTATCCTATATTTTAGGGGATCTTTAGGGAGGTATATTTTTCCAGTTGATATTTCCTCAACAATAATTATCAGATGACTATACTGATGGAACCCTATGAGGCTTTGTATATTAGTCCATGACGATCACCCCTATTTTCGTTAGAGGTAGGCGAGGTATCTTTACTAGGAATCTGTATCATATAAGATAATTTAGAGCAGGTACAGATGATTGAAAAATAGATGGCTACTGCATAGTCAAGACAAAAATCTTATGTCAATCATCATTAATGACCTCTAGATTTCAAGGTCGAGGATTGGGTATTTTTTATGTATCTCACTGAGGTTGGGACATAGATGGATTAAGAGATAGGGTAATCTTTCACCGTGATATGTCAGGTGATTCTAGATAGAATCAGATTGGTAGCCTATTGGTTGCAGTTACCTCAAAGGTACTAATGTATCTCAGTTTTGTTGTTATCTTTCAGACCCATATCACACTCTGTATCATGAGGATTTGGTGTTACAAGAAGATGTATCCTTTGAAAAGCATCATATTTATATTGTTGATAGGATCAAAATGGATCTCTAAGGCCGATCAGTTTCTCTAGTATGAGTGTTGTGGTGGCAAGGCCATTTACAGGACAAGACTTCGTAGCAGGAGGATGACATACATGTTCAGTGGCTGGAATTATTTTTAGATGAATATTGACCAACCTTGGAAGGAAAATTCGAGGTTTAATTGCTTTAAGGGGGGATATTTTAAGATCTCAGGTTTTTCTAGAGGTAAAAATTATTTTATTTCCAGTTAAACACTAGTTAAATTCTCTTATTGACTTAGTCCCTAAGGATGGGCCCATGGTCTGGTTGGGTTGTTTTTGGAAGGTAAGAAGTAGGAAGGATATATGATGGTTTTAGGCTAGTTACATTCTGTGTAACTTTAATAAAAAATGTGTATTCAATACACAACATGTAATGTCTTGGGTAGGCAAATTCATGTCCTGTAAGGGTTTTCCTAGGTAGGAAGACCACAATTTTCACACAACATATAAATTATTTACAGGTCATTTATTTTTTCATGAAATTTTTTAAAAATAAAACTTAGGGGCCTTTATTTTTTTTGGATAGAATCCTCACCTCACTTCTCTCTCATGTGGAAGCACCTAAGGAATCCAATAATTAGGCATTGGTGATGTTTCATGATCTAGAATCCATTTCTTTCATCGTCGGTCATGTTGGATCCATGCTAGTAAGTTCTATATTCCTCTTGTACCAATATTAAATTTTCTTGGTATAGGATGTTCTATTTTGGTGTGATATAATATTCCCTATTTCTAAAGTTTTCATACATTCTTCATTTTTCTCTCGATCTACACCAAATCAGAGCTCGATATTGGATGAGTGATCTACTATGGACCTATAGTAGGTGATCTATACCATTACCTCAGGGTTTGTTTTTTTATAAGAATATTTTCCATGTTAAAAATTTTCAAAATTTCCAAAGGTCTCCTATAAATTAATTGAATGATTGATTTGAACAAATTGGAACCTGTTAGGTATTCCCACTAGTTCCTATAATTTTTTAGAGGTTATTTCCCCAAAACCAGGACACCCAAGGGGTGTGACCTTTTCCCTACTATTTTTTATACCACTTATGGTGTGCATGTGATATTTCCTAGTTATAGAAATCCCCTATTAAATTTATTAGATCTAATTTAATTATAAGGAGAAGGTCATGCCTCGTTTTCTATGTGATACATGATGATTAAATGTTTAAAATGTTTAAATGAAATTTTTTGTTATGAATTGTATGAAATCATGGAATGCAATTGATTGAAATGAATGCGATGATTTTAAATGTTAGTGGATGACTTAGTTGGTATAACTTAGATCCTTATTCCATTATATTCCATGATATTTTTTCCCATGGATCTTGTTTGTAGTAGTGGAGGCCTTGGACCTATTTTCTCCTTGGGTATTGATTCCATAAGATGACTTGGTCCTTACTACCCCTTGGATCTGGATTACTTGGACTCAAATTTGAAATGTACTGTTGACATTATCTTTGAACTCCACTCAAGTCTTTATCGAGTTTCCATTGAGATGCTCTTGGGGATCGACCAGGAAACCTCAATCTTCTACACCATGGATCCAACCCTTCATGGTCTAACACTTCTGATTATAAGGTGAGGACATTGTGGATGACTTGGTTATATGAAAAGGTTATGGTGAATGATATACTAGATTATATGGAAGTGCCATGGTGAATGATATATTGGATTATATGGAATGGATATGGTAAATGATTTTATTGGTTGTACTACCTAACTGTGGGGGAACTTTTGGAATGTTTTAAAGATATCTTGGGTATGGGTATTAGAGTGTAGTTGTTAGACTAGTCAAGGTGACGTGTTTATTTCTATTTTTACCACTACCCTTATTAACGGAGCTTAACCATTATTTTAAGGGAGACTTTGTATCCTAGATTGTACCACAAGACTTTCTCACTTTACTTTCAGTAATTTTTACCTATGATATATTGCACACTATTTCTACTTATATTGAACAACTTGGACTTATTATATACACCGTTGTTGTTGGCCTACTGAGTGTTATCTCACATCATGTTTGGGCTACCATTGGGTACTCGGACAGACTATATAGATGTAGGTAGGGACCAGGGCAAGTTCCCATAGTATGATGCTTGATTTTTGTTGTGATTTAAAGAAGGGGAGCATAGGACCGAGTTAGGATCATGATTCTAGATGGGACAATACTTTTGATATTTTTGGTATTTTGATACATGTAATGTACTGATGCTTGTATATTTGTTTTGTATACTTTTTAGATGCATGAAATGGCACATAATTTTATATGAGATTACTTTTTCCATTGATTATATATTACTGTATTGGATGCTTATATTCTGTCTAATTGATTTACTACTTCTATTGATTGATATGTTTACTACTGCTATGGTACACTCTAACATGAGGGCGTAGTATCACCACAAAAACACCCTAGGACCTCACTGCTAGTAGTAAACCTTTGGCGTTTAGGGAGATGTTCTTGAGGCTATATGACTCACCATGTTGGGGAACTAGATAGTGGCTTCTGGATTATGATGTTACAACTGTAAATAAATATAAATAAATGTATATAAGTAAACATATATATATATATATATATATATAATAGATAAAAAACACCAAAATAGGAAAAAAACAACTACAACACCATCAAAACAATAGAAATATAAATAAATGTAATAAACTCATAGATTACCAAAAAATAAAATGAAAACACTCTTAAAAAAAGATAAAATCTCATCAAATGTTCAAAAATCATGACATTAGAACAAAAAATAAGTTTTGGAGGCCTTTAGGGCCTATTTTGACCTTAAAAAATATCAATCAGGTTATCTTAGTCAACACGATGTAGATCTCATCACAAGCTTTGATTTTATATGTGGTAGAGCCCAAACGACCACCTTGATCAAAAGTTATGACTGTTTGAAGTTGATGTTCAATTTTAAAATTTTCTTAAAACTATAATAAATTTTATTATATTAATTATTACCAAATTATTATCTAATGTGATTTTAGTTCATTTCATAATCTTTGAGTCTACTAGTTTTGGAGTTAAAATGGACACCCAGATCAAAATTTATATTCATTTGATAGTGAATTATGGTTTTCAACTTATACATGAATTAATTTAAGTTTTGGATAACTATTAATTAATAATTATATATAATTAATAATTAACACATTATAATTCATTAAAATTATAAATAATAAAAAAATGTCAATTTAAATAATAAATAATACTTATTAATAATAAATCATAAGTAAATTTTAAATATTCAATATTTTTCCCATTAATTTAGTAATGATTTTATAAAAATTTCCGATATTTCATGACTGTTTTTATAAATAACCCTAAAAAATAATTTTTATTTTTATTTAAAAAAATATAAATTAGCTGCGATTTTAAAAAACAGTCACAAAAAAAACACATTTAGCGGCTGTTTTAAGAACCATCATTAAAAAACTTCCATGAAACTCATTTTTTGTTATAGTGATGTAAATTTGGGAAAATCTAGTGAATTTGGATTAGGCAACATGTATTCCCAACTATCCTTCAATATTAGGATCTGTAACGTCTTGATTTAGGTGACACTAACCGGTGTGCCAAGAAGGATCACCACATGACCTCAAGCATGCATCCCCATACGCTAGAGTTTTTCGACTAGTAGTGAGGGTCTAATAGAACATGTGGGAAGACTATACCCTCTTTAATAGATTAACCCAATAGTGAAAATCAGGATAAATGTAAACATACAATAGTACTAAATATCAAAACCTCACTTACCACATTCCCAAACCATGGAAGTATAAAAAAAACATAGTAAAGTGTGACATGTCATGATAGTATAAAGTTATAAAAGATAACCAGAATTAGACACTAAAGACAAGGACTCAAAATGAGTCCTGATGTCATGTTTGGTTCCCTCATCCATGCTTCATCCCAAGTCCCATATCAACCATATAACATAGGGCCTTTGCCCTTATCCTAACCTAAAACCATGAAGTCTGCTCGGGTACCCAACATTGGCCCAAGCAGGGTGTGAGTACAATAGTAGGCCACCATCAATGGTGTCTAAAAAAATATCTAGTCTAATATGTTGTATGCAGAAGTATAATAAACAATGGATATAAATAAATAAATATGGTTCCAATATTTGAAAGTATTTGAATTAAACACTTTTTTTCTCAATTCCATGTATTACCCATATCCATCAAACCTACTTCGGCCCATTCCGATCATTTGAACCATATTCATTAGGGTCACAGGTCAACATACAAGGAGCATTATTCTATTTATCCAACTGGGATTCAGAATGCTATGTCTGACTATCCCAACCCATGATGTGGAACACCATGCATATCCTCCCAAACAATGATATGGAATTCCATATCCATACCCTTGATGTTAGAAGCATTAGTACATCCTCTAAACCTACTATTCATAGGGGTTCTAGGAGCATCAGTATAGCCCACCCAAGGGAGTATAGAATTAGTCCAACATCCCTCCAACCATTAGTCACATATCATAGGTTCAGTATCAATGAACCTTTACCAACCAAGAATAACAAGTGTTAACCTTTTAAATTTACTTCATTTTCATGGTTAATTACTTTCAATATGTTCCCATTTCCGTTAGCTAGCCCATTTTTACCATTTAAGCACCAATAGAACCTCTTTTCACCCCTTTCAAGTCATTTAACCCTGAGTACAAGCCTCTTTAACCATTTATCACAATTACCCATATAAAATCCACATCTTATTAAGTTATTAAAGTTAAAACAAACTACCCCTTTTGTTCCATGTTAACATTAAAAACATGTTTACATTTGGTTTATCTCATAAACCCTTCAATTCATCAGTTAACAACTTAATTCTCATGTTCAAGGGAGGGGTACACCCCATGGGTGACCATAGGCCTGTTCTACTTATCCATAATGGATCTAATGGGGATCATGAGGAGTCAAACACATCATTTTAAGACACAATATTCCATTTATTATTAATAAAATAAAATTTTTATCATAAAATACCAAAAATAATAACCACATACACATGAATAAACATGAAGACTATAGGAAATAACTTATAAATCACTTACCCTAAGTTCATAGAAAAGTTCTCACTCAAAATTATCCCTTGATACGAATTCAAACAAAAATAAAATACCAAACATAAAATCTGTTAAAAAATAAGGGTTTAGATCTTTATAAGGATTGAAAATGTCCCACCATGATTCTTCTATAAAATAGAGGAAAGAGGAGTGGTAGACTCACCCAAAGCATCAATTAGAAACCAACGATGCTTAAAATGACCCAATATTGAGGGAGAATCACCCTTGAAGGTGTAGGGAGCCCTCAGTTCCTAAATATAGCTACTATAGGTGAAAAGAGGAAGAAAATTGGGTAAGTATTATTAAATACTGAGGGGGGGGGGGGGTAATTTTCCCCCTATTTAATGAGGTTTATGGTTTGGCAGCATGGTTGGCCAAACTATGCTCCAACCATGCGACACCCTCTATCCAAGAGGGGGAATGGGTCACATGGTTTTCTTGGGATCTCACATGGGTTGGAAACCCGTGTCGAGGCCATTAATTTGGCTCTATCCAAGGCCACATTGTAATGACCCTTATTTTGATCTGAGGTAAAATTCTAAGGGAATTTGAATTTTGGTGTTAACTGGACGGGCGATTCTTTGAACTGATATTTAGAATGTAATTGTGAGAGTTGGATGAATTCAATGTGTTGTTTTAATACTTGGGTAAAGGACTAAGGGTCCCCTCGGGTGTCTCATTGAGTTTTTGGAGTGATTGGATCTAAAATATTAAGTTTGGGTGCTTTGAATAGGGCACACGGTTTTTCTGAAACAGTGCTTCCCCCAATAGAAAAATATGCTACTTTTAGAGGTGAGAAGATGTTAAGTGCTGGGGATACACATATTTTACACAAAATATGTGCCTATCCCACATGGTTTGTGCCACTTAGGTAGTACCAAATCACTATTCATCGCATGGTTGGCACATGGTTAGGAAAACCATGCGGCACAACTATGCGAGATGGGTTTCCAAGGTAGTGCGAGTCACACAGTTGGTTCATGGTTTGGGAAAACCATGTGTACAAACCATTTTTAATGCCCAAAAAATAAGCATCAACAAAATACAAAAGGAATAAATACCATAATATAAATATTATTCTTCCACATGAAAGAAAATAAGAAGGGGATAATCAAAGACTCACAAATACCCTAAAGGACTCGCGATCGCCTAACCACTTTAAGGCCACTTGAAATATAATTTCATGGTGAATAACCCATGGAAAGACTCATGGATTCCCCCTCAAAGATCCCTGATGCGCATTTGAGGGATATGCTGACAAATCACAAAAAATATCTCAAAAATAAGAAGGGATGATATTCAAGAGCAAGGATCCCTAGTGGTTGAACAACTCATGCATCAAGTCATCATTGGGAAGTATAAAAAACCTAGATAATTTCCAATACATCTAGAAAAACCTCCGAGCCTTCATCATATAAAATTAAGGAGATAAAGGAAAGGTTGATAGAGGGGTTCACAGTCACTAAAGGACATGTGACGTGCGCCCCTAGCAACCTGCGTAGCAACACAAGTCTCTAGAGACTTGTCTAGTGTGTCTCACAAGGTCCCTATAGCTTGTCATACTTACTGCACAGAAGGACTTGGGTATGTCTAGGAAACTTTGTGGTGCTCTAATGACAAACATATAGATTTTCCCATGGAATGCTCACGCAGCACCATGCGACCCACATTGGTCATGCAACACATTTACAAAAAATTGAGGAAATACCCTCAGTGCCATAAATGAAATCTCACATGAATAGTATCATTAATAATATAAAGAAAATTAGATTAGAAAGGAAGAGGAGAGCATCGTTTGTGGTCATTGAAGGGCATGCAATTCACCTAGCACACCCTTAGCACAATCCCATGAGACCCCAAGACAAGTCATCCAAGGACTCACAAATGTCTTCTGATAGTCATTGGATCTCGTGAAGACCCTTGTACATGTTTAAATGATGATATGTGTGTCCTTCAAAGAAAATTTATTCAATAGTAATTAATAATATGATGAAGGACTGATGGACTTGTGAAAATTGAAAATCAGGCGGTACCCTTGACGCGGTGCACCGCAGAGACTCACAAAACCGCATAACACCAGACCCTACGTCGACACCATCTTGGATTCATGATATATTCCCCGTACAAACCATAAAGTATAAAAATGGATATGACTATATATTCTCTACTCCAAATAAAAGAAATGGTTGTTTTGTTGGACACTAATAGTTTAGACCCAGGCCGCTGCTACGCACATTGGCGTTCAGACTCCAGGATTCTGCACACCACCGATCACAGGACCAGATGACTTTTCACCAGGTAGTACACCAGTGTACCACTAGAGAAGTCATCTACTAGGCATAAATCCATTATTATGATCAATAAAAGGTGACACGAAATACTTCTAACAAGACACGTGAAGACCCTATCACATGTCTTCCAGATCATGTGAGACCCAAACAAACTAACACTTAACCGAGACAAGGCACTCGTAATACAAGGGAAAAAGTAAATATTTAAAGTGGAAGACTCAAGTTGAAGGACTAATCATATACCTTCATATTCTATGTAGGTTTCACTCAAAGACACATGACAGTAGTAAGTCACGTCACCTAGATCTCAGGACATCCCTTTGACATGTCACTGGGGACATGCAGAGCACTCCGTACATATCAATAAAAGTATTGAAAACCTCTCAAGAGAACCAATTGGATCCCATGAACCCTCTGGGTGTGTCCCCCTAGACTCGCGAAGTCCTCCAGATATATCAGCTGACTCATATAATGGTTCCCTCTTGTGTCAGTTGAGTCTCACTGACACATATGTATATGACAACCTTGCTCTCAGAGAACCCCCAAGAAATATTATATGAGACCCATGAAATCCACTAGAAATGTCATCATGGTCTCACAATGTCTCCCAGAGGTGTCCTACAGGACATGCGACACCCCCTGAACATGTCAGCCTGGTTTTGTGCTGTCTACTTGAGGTGTCAACCAATACATGCAATACCCCTTAGACCATGCTACCATGGCTCCTGCGACACCCTCAATATTTGTAAAGTAAAGTCATGTGATGACTTCCAAGGCATGCCAACTGGGTCATGTGACACCTTCCAGATAATAAGGCCCATTCATAAGGTTATCCTTAGCGTGTAAGCCCCAACACCAACTAAACAATGAGAACTCTGATTACCTCCAAATCTAGGATATGTAGGAATCCTTATTAAGTCCCAAGCTCTAACGAGGATTCTCATTGCATAACCCCCAAACACCGACATAATATGATATGTATCTACCACCTAGATAGACTCAGTCCATAATCCCCAACCACCTATATTCAATAATATGTCCCCCGACCAGTAGGTAATCAATATTGGTGTATCCCCTAGCATTCCTAAAGCCTCAGGGATGGCCATAATGCCTCCAAGCATGACCATCCACCACAATTCCATCGTCGGGTTTGAAATGAACTGAACTATGATAAATCTATTTCCCACCGTATCTAGGATACCTAGGAATATTTTCTAAGGCCCAAGATCCAATGATAATCCTTCTAAGTATAAGCCTCGATCATAACCCAAATTACCTCAAATTCATCAGTAGATTTGAGATGAACTAAACTATGAGAACTCTGATTCCTGCCATATCTGGGATATGTAGGTATCCTTCGAAAGGTCTGAGCTTCATACCATATCCACAATGAGATGGGTGACCATTCCTATCAAAGGTAAACTTTAATGTGTAATATCTGTATTAATATGAACTCATGTAATATGTCCAATCCATCACTATCTCTTGTTTATCACACCGAGCATGGATCGAATGGGCTTAGAGGATAGTGGTGGTTGTACCCATAGCATGATGAGAATTTCCCCAATTAGGAATTACCATCAGGGTGTAAGTATGATTACATATCATATCTGGTCATGGTTATATATTCCCAAAGAAGAAATACAGGGAAGTCTCAAATGCATAAGTCCTGCCTGAGGACTCTATCATCATATATGTCATGACACAAATTCCCGTTACAAGAACTATGTAGACTATAATTTCTATTTCAAATAGGATACATAGGATACTTCATTGAGGTATGATCATGATAATTACGTCATCATCGTATGACAATAAACTACATGGATGGGTCCTATCATACGACTTTAAACCATGCCAAACAAACTTTGATGACTCTAATTATTGCCACAAACATGATACGTATGACGTATCCTCGAGACTCAATTTCAAAAATATGGTGTCTCAGTACCCAAAAAATAGTATTCTCCAGATGTTATTAAAATTTGTGAGACAAACTAACTACTTGGTTTTTGATTCTTACAATAACCTGGATATGTATGACTCCTCATAATGGATCAATCCCATCCTTGAGATATTCACCACCTCCATATATGAGATCATATCCCAAAACACTTGGTCATACAGTTTCGACATATAAGTGACCTATCATTATCAAAAAATGATGAAGAACCTTGGATACATATAGACATATTCCCTAAAGAAATTCTAGTCTGTTTCATACAAAAGAGAACTAAAACAGAATCGTTTTGTTAGGGTAACTGGTCTTGTAATTGGATTAGGAAGAGATTCACAAAAAATGTCTTAAATATACAAGAGAGTCCCATATTAGGAAAAAATACCCCTAAAAGGTGTGAAATAAGCCCAAAATCCCATCCTCTTGACCAATGTGAGTACCCAAGAGTCGCTGGGCTTGAAAACCCAGATGAACATTGGGATTTGGAAAGCAGGTCTATACTTAGCTATGGATAAGGGAACCATTGGGAGTTTCTGGGGGAGATAAGATAGATGAATAAACTAATGTGTGTGATTGAGAAAAACATTAAAATATTTCTTGGTCAAACCATTGAGGAGAAACCATTCCACATCTCGTCCAAAATCCAACAAAACAAAAATGGTGAACTCGACGTGAAACTCTGAAATAAAAAAATGACTGGGTTATAATCTGTCAAACCATGTTTATTTCCCTTCATATGAGAAAAAATTTTATATGATCGATGTGAACCTCTTAGTATACTTTTTTTTAAACCGTAAACAAACAAAGTAATAAGACCATCATAAAATGGGATTCTTGTAAGTCCATCCTCGTGCTGACAAGTCCACGTGAGAAGAATGGATCGAAAGGGAATACAAGAAAATTATGTTGACCATGAATATATTATTTAGAATTATTATTCCTATGATATAGTTTTTATTGGAGGCCTTTTTCCTTGTTGTCTTCATGATTTCAGACTCTCGATCTGAGATAACGTCTTCATCCTCCATCACTTGTTTCAGAACTTCATCTTCTGCCACAACCCCCATGGGTTGTACAATGATATAGCCTACTAAATAACTCCAGCAATAGGAAGAAAACACGATGATTCAGGAGTAAAAATGATTTGGCATGATTCTGAATATGGAAGAGGTCTGTGAGATTCTGCAAGAGTGGAAGCCGGGGAGTCCATGTCGCTCGATGAAGTTTTCTGCTAAATTGGTGGCCCCCATCACCATGAATAATCACTTCCGAGTCCTATCCCCGGAGTGTGATAACCACCACCTTTTTTACCTGATGAAGGTGGATAAGGGGGAAAAATATAGATACCCCATTTTTTAGGCACTGCCAAGTAGGGAAATTTCAAATTTTGGTCACCAACATCATCACATTGGTACCTATCAGCTGCATACAGAGGGTACCTCCTGGAAGACATCCACCTCGAACACCCATGCACGGAATTCTCCGAGGAAGATTTATTGGAAAAACAAGGTGATGGATACCCAGGAGAGGGATAATATCCATTCTCCTACTGACAACACCTGCTAGCATACTCTAGCAGAGACCAACCAGCGGGCTCATATCCTTTCTCTCTCAAAACAAGTCTATAGACATATTCCCATTGCAAACACGGGGGGGGGGGGATTATACTCCTACCCCCATGCAAAAATCCCATCAGAATATCATGTTGTCACATGAAAGAGAGAAGTGGGTGAATATCCCCACTTCAATAGAAGATATCTATCAACATGTCATGGAGATAAAAAACATACATTCTAGTATCCCTAAACACACTAATCTAAAATTCCAATACATTTTAGCGATAGATGTTGAGCTCTGATAACATATTATAGCACTATTACAGATCAAGGGATAGGCGCCTAGTCCCATCCCTACAACCAGGATGTCTCAACATTCTGATCATCATGATCAAGTGGTCATGCTGGAGCAAGCACACATTCTTAATCCCACCTGGGAGGATTATCAACATATACCGATGAAGGGAGAGACATTAGACCGGGATCATAATCCCATTTAAACTAGGGACAACCAGGTGAGAACATCACATGCCTCAGGATAGGGGCAAATGCCTGTTGAGGAAGTCCTACTACATAATCTAGAGGCTCAGTATTAAGACCATATCCCCATTTTGGCTGAGGTTAACCAGGTGATAGTGGAAAAAGTCTCAGGATAAGATCATATTCCTCTTAGGGAATATTATTAGCATACTCTAGCAGATCACATAAGTAAGGCACATATTTCTACTTCTACCAATGAACAACTATGCCAGCATCATTCCAAGGCAATATAGCAGGAGGCTTGTATTCCTTATCTCATTTTGGAGGTCTATCGACATATTTTGGTAGGAAATGCATATTCAGACTAGGTATATATTCCTGATCTATCTGGGGCTATCTAGGTGAGAGTGGAGCATAGTTGAGGTCAGGCGCATAATCCTAGCAACAAAGACTGGTGACATATCCCAAAGGCTCAAGATCGGGCCCATACCTCAGTCTCGACTAAGGCTCACCAAGTGATAGTGGAACACGTCTCAGGACAGTATCATATCCTAGACAATAATGTGACAACTTATCAGCATATTTTTATAGCTCCTCTGTAGTGGGATCATATTCCCAAAGCACCATCCAGTTATATAAAAATTCCAGAAACCACCGTAAAACAGGCTCATATCCCTGCACAACCATGAAAGGAAGGTCGACATATTCCATCCATGACACAGAACAAGGCTCATATTCCTAATCTTCTCAATGCTAGTGTCCTCGAGGTTGTTTGAGACACATTATCAACAACACAAGGGTCCATTGTCTCTTCTATTAAAGTTTAAGTAGATGGTTTTCATTACCATGATAGTCCTCCTCATGGTAGTGTGGATATGGATCACATGGACTCTACATCCGACATCCACCACGGTCAACCTCTCCATGGTGATATATCCCATGGGAAAGGATATCCTCTCTTTTCCCAAACACCTCCATATAGAGAGGTGAACCAAGAACCTACACCTTCGTATAGAGAGGTGCTCGAAACACCAAGGATAACAATGTATGGTTCCCCACCAGCATCCAACAACCCTCTATTTCCATCAGTACGTGACCATCAGATCCATATTTTGTAGTATTATCGGATGGAGGTGTGTAAGTCTGATGAAGAAGAGTCCATCATTGATATATGGATTGAGTTAGCTGGAAACAACCTCCCCATCATGTTATGGCCCCTTGATACTTTATCTATGATATCCACAATGATCTAGATAGGGAGTGAATTACTTATCTACACCAAATTATATGGGTTAGTCATTAGCGACTGAAGGATCGATATCTCCCTTATCTAGGATATGAGTGTCACCTTCAGACCATCATGATATTTTTTTTCTAGATTGAACTAGTTTCTATCTCTATGGACCAAGATCCAAAACTAGAAAAGAACATAAAAAATTTGCAACACACTTTCCGTCATAGCATCATGACACTTCGACAACCGATCTCCAAAGACACATTAGGAATTCAAATTTGATGATGAGGAAAGTATGGAGCATTGATCTTCTCCACTCCCATGGAATAACAGAGCCCCTCAAACACAGAATCCTACAATGTTATATCCTCTAAAGAGATTAGGGTACTGGATAATGCTCAGGCCATTTGGTCACTACAATAGAATTCCCCCACTCCAACGATACCTAGACATCAAATAAGGGGAGAGAGGATAGCCAAAATTACTTAAAACTAGACCCTTTAAGATAATAGAAGTATGTTCCAAACACAAAAATCAATGTTAAGATTAACCAGAAAACTTCCCACAAGGTAAAATCTTCATCATGGGATGCCATTTCACTCAAATATGATGCAATTACATCTACACCACATAATAGAGACCATAGTAGCAGCTTCCATAGTAGCCATCTAGGATAAGACTCAACCCCTTAGTCTAGTAGAACATTTTCCACTGCCTCCACCCCTTGGATCTTTAGTTCCTGAGAAAATTTAGGACTTTACTACATTATTCACAGGAAAAACCTATCCCATAGGGCTAGGGGAATTTATATATCAATCTCGATATATAAATTCATTATCCCTTGAAAGGGTCTGGGAGACATCGCTGGTGATTCCAGATCACCTCAACCCCAATAGGCTAGGGGAAGTTGCATCTTAACACCAAATAGTAGAACCAGATAAACCCTAGTCCATAGGGATGGGGATATTTTCATCATCAGTAGCATGATAGTGAGAATCAGTGTTCTATATGTTAGAAGGAAGATATCAACGGTCGAAATACCACCAGTTCCTCCCACCACAAGAAAAATCTCTGTTGGTTGGCACTCATTTGGAAACCCCGACCAGAAATTCCATCAAGTTCACTATTCATGAACCAAGAGGAGAGAAGAAAATGGTGAAGGTAATCAGTCCCAACTAGGTTCGCAAGCTGAAATGACCCAACAAGGCCTAGGGTTCAAATAAAAACCTTAATGAATACTATACAGAATCATATTTGCACATGGAAAGAAATGGAACAACCACCATTTCTTGATATGCCTATGAGAACATCATCACTACCAACATGGTGGAAATCGATCAGGATCCGAACATAGAAGGCCACGACATGGAAAACATACCCTAGGAGGAGTTTTATGTGGATGCACAAAATTAATTTACGTGCACCTTGAACCAAAGAAGTCTATAGAATTTGGCACCACCAAATAATGAGTTTCCACCTCCTCAATAGAACATCTCCAGAGATAAAGGGAAAGAAGCAACCACATCTAGGTTTCCATCTTCAGAAGAGAAATTTTCACAATATGAGAGTGAGATACGAGATCTCTGGAAGATCAATGAGGAGATACTCAGGGTAAATATTCTCATTGGGTATCATCTCATTCCAGAGGAAAATATTCTCCCTCATATGATTGATCTACTAACCAGAGAAGTGTTTGAGTACTCGATTGGACCTAGTTATAGACAACCCATCCATATAAATGAGGAATATGGGAACAATATGGACTTCCCTTTGTTGCAACGACAACCTCTCCCTCTCTAAGGTAACTCTTTAGTCATAGGAAAAATCAAGGATCAACGAGATATGAAATTGGGGATACCTCATCAGCCCCCACCCACTCCCTACGGATGAGAGGAAACTCAGATAGTAGTTCTCCCAGATTTGATCACCTCCATTAAATCTCTGGATACTCAAATGGAAGTCATGTAAGCACGTCACACACCAGTATAGCCTAAGAAGAATCCATATCCCGAATGGGTAGATGATACTCCACCTCCACCAAAATTCATAAATACTAACTTTTCCATCTTCAATGTTTCATGCGATCCTGAGCATCATCTCACACACTTCGTGTCTCAATGTGGGTTGATGATGGGCCCTCGAGATCAAAAGGAGGTGAGAAAGCTAATGTGTTTCTTATAGATGCTGATAGGGCCGACCTTTCTATGGTATAATAGTCTACCTACATAACCCATCATGGGATGGGAAGACCTTCCTCATTAGTTCCTTTACCAGTTTAGTTCAATATTGAGGAAGACATTGATCTTCGACCAAACAAACTGTAAGTAATGTGATAATGAGAGGGTGTCTTACTTAATATCTAGGTGGAAGGGCATCACCTATTCCCTCATCATCCCTCTCTTGTAGGAACAATTTCTAGAGATTTGTGTTGAAAATATTAGGGATGATCTACAGACACCCCTAATCCCCATGAAATTTATGGGCGGGTTCTGAGAGTTTGCTGAAATAGAACAACATCTTGAAGAGGCTATTTAGAGAACCCAATAAAAGTCTCGGATCATTCCCATAGCAAAAGGGAAAAATCCAAGAAGTGTAGAAGCTACAAATATCTCCCTCAAGCATGCAATAGTACAAGCACTGATGAAAGTTCTGAACCACCCAACACCTCCTGCTGACCAATGACAACGACAAAACCACCCTTGGATAGAAGCACAAAGAAACCAGGTCTGCTCTGGATTTTAAGAAATAATGAACAGGGTGTACTCCTTTCAAAATGAGAAATTCTCTGGATACTTATTGGCATCCATGTAAAACAACCTAATCACACTTCTACATCCCAAGAATCCCAATGAAGTCAACCTCACTGATCTTCCCAATTACTATACTTTCCATAGAAGGTTGGGTCACAATATCCAGAACTGTTTCATCTTTGAGGACGTCCTTAAAGTCATAGTAAACTCTAGACATGCGAAATTAGATGATCCTCTAAAAAAGTGGCTTGAATAACCATTTCTCAATAAGAGGAAGAGGAAGGATTCCATAATGTTCTTACCCAACAAGAAAAGAAGTTTGACAATTGGACATCTCTTAAAATAGTTGATCAAGATCACGATGCCCAGAAGGCATAATTTTGAAAACTCAAAATGGATCCACCACCAAAAAAGGATAAGTCTAATGTGCCTATTAGGGGTGGGTGTGACCATTGGAATCAGTAAGAAATAGAATATGAAGAGTCATATTCTTCTCCAAATTAGACTCTAACTCTTTAGGATTTCTTCCCTGAAACATCTATAGCACAGGCACTGCCCTACCAAATGGAATCCTCTTCAGATGAGAAGATCATATTTGGTTCTATCAAAAAAATACACTTGATAAAACCCTTATCTGATGATGAGAATTCCACCGAATATGGTTTTACTGCATATAATAGGGGAACAGGGGGCCACATTAGCCGAAGAGGAGGATACAAGGGACAAAACATATATGGTCAGAGTCAGTATCCTAATCATATTGCCACATAGGACACATATGAAGTCAAGAATCATAGGAAACCATTTCAGTAGGATCAAAAGAAGCATATAGGTGAATAAAATCCCTCCAGTAGTCACACGTACCCAATTATCTTGTATGACTACTTGGAGGAAGTTCAACCTGATCAACCCAAGCAATGAGGAAGGATAGAACAACCTATTCCACTAGTAGCGGATACTACCTTAACCTCTACACAAGACCTGGTTCCATCGAACTCAGATGCTCTAGCTCTTGATCCGCACACCCCAGAGCAACCCCATATTGGGAAGCATCGACCTTTGGCACAAAAGTATGATGTTATAAAATAGCTATTTGGGTCCAATCTAATCTATCAATCCTTGATGTGATTAATCTTTCAAGAGAACTTAGGAAAATAGCTATTTGGGGTCCAATCTTATCTATCAAACCCTGGTACATCTCAGGAAAACTCAATAACGTCAATGTCCAAAGGGTGCTGATTGAAAATGGATTCCTGATCAATATTATCGCAGCCCAAAATCTCCAACATTTGGGGTATAGAAAATGGGAATTATCTCCTATGAAGTTGACCATCCAGGGGTATGATAAGCACAAGCAAAGGCCCCTTCAGAATATTAAACTAGATACCCAATTTGGAAATCTCACATCTGAGGAAGAGTTCATGATCATCCAACAATAAAAATAATATAATGTCTTGATTGGAAGGCCTTATATCCATATCCACTCAATAGTACCATAAATATTCCATCAATATTTTACATACCCCATTAATGGAAAGGTCGACATACATCACAGGGATAATGCCCCCTTCGAGAATTGTGGATCCATATATGTTGAAGCAGACTACTATAAGAAGGGAGGTAAACAACTGATGGAGGATGATGTTATATAGGTTTCCAACCCCAATGGTTTGGGGAATGCCTCTGTAAATACGTATAGCATGCTCGATGAGGATTACATGCTCCCCATAAACATGGTCGAAATAGCACACCCAGTCCCAGAGGTCTAGGCTTCTCCTGTCCTCAACGACAATCAACTTCAACTTCTCTCTGCCACAACTCAGATGAAAATAGATGATGATATTTATTTTGATGACCTAACTCACTAGGATAGTGATATAGAGGGACCCAAACTTCCATCCTCATCCAAAATTGTCCCTACAGACTCAAAAATTGAAGAATATGGGGATGATATCAAAAACGACCCTCCATCATTTGAGGAAGGTGTTTCCACCACCATTGATGAGATCAGGTAGATAAACCTAGGGAAATAGGAAGACCCAAAACCTACCTTGATTTTTAACTCCATTCCTATTGAAGATTAGGAGATCTATATCACATTCCTAAAGCAACACCAATATGGGTTTTCCTGGAACTATACAGAAATTCCCAGATTGTATCCATATGTGGATACACACCATCTCGGACTACTCAAAGATCATCGGGGCTTCAAGAAGGTGGCTAGGATAATGAACCCATCTCATGCTACAAATGTGGAGGTGGAAGTCAACACGTTGATCAAATCAAACTTTTTTTTGAGAAGTGTAATACCTTAAATGGCTTGCCAAAATTATCCCTGTCAAGAAAAAGAACGGGAAGATTAGGGTATGCATTGACTTCATAGACCTTAATAAGAATTTACCAAAGGATGATTTCCCATTACCAATCAAAAAACTCTTGATCAATGTAACTGCTAGCTTCCCTGACCTTTCTTTTATGGATGGGTATTTGGGGTACAATATGATCAAGATGTCCCCAGCGGATGAAGAATCCAATGTCTTCAAGGAACCCTAGGGGATCTTCTTCTACCAGGTCATTCCCTTCAGATTGAAGAATTCTGAAGCCACATATCAGCATGACATTCATAACATATTTAATCTATTATTGGAAGGGTATCTGAGTGTTATGTTGATGACCTAGTCATAAAATATCAACAGTGAAGTGATCAATTCACGAATCTTTAAGAAATATTCAACAAGTTGCGACAACATAATCTAAATATGAATCTTCTAAAATGTGCTTTTGGTAAACCGTCAGGAACATTCCCTGGTTTTTTGGTATGACACCATGGTATTGAGGTGGGATGAGTGAAGACCAGTGCTATCCTATCAATGTCTCCCCCCAGAAATCTGAAATAACTAAGGGGACTCCAAGGGAACCTCACCTAAATTCAGTAATTCAAAGCCAACATGGTCAACAAAGCTCTCCCTTTCATGATGATAATGAAGAAGGGATTCACCTACCAATGGGATTATGAGTGTAAAAAATCCTTCTAAAACATCAAGTAATACCTACTACACCCATCGGTTTTGATGCCTCTGGTGGAAGGGAGGCCACTCATCTTATACGTGGCTGCCATGGAACACTAACTGGGCACCCTCCTTGCATAGATAAATGACGCATGGAGTGAAAATAGTATCTACTACCTCATCCAAAATATGATGGGTACTGAGACTAGATATTATAATGTCAAAAATAACTATATTGTGCTCATCTTTAGATTAAAAATACTAAGTAATTACCTACAGTACCAAGAGTTCCACCTGATCTCTCGTATTGACTCGCTAGAATACATCCTTGGACACCCTATATTGACTAGGTTTCTGGCTCAATGGGATGTAAATTTGAAGTAGTATGACATAAACTTCATATCCAAGAATTCAGTAAAATTACAAGCTCTGGATGACTTCCTAGCAGCACATACCACTCCAGAAAATACACTAGAGGACACCGAGGTCCCTGACGAAGAGGTATTCTATACCCGTGACACTCCTCGGACATGTGAGATATATTTTTATGGGACCTCTTGGAGTCTTATCGACATAATAATGGAAAACCCAAAGCTTAATCAGGTTAGTATAGGTATTATATTTATCACTCTAGACAAAGAAGTTATTCCCTACTCTTTCTCATTATATAAAGCCTGCATGAATAATGAGGCTGAGTATCAAGCCCTCATCAATGAGTTGAAACTAGATCTATAGATGCATATAACCTAACTGAACATCAAATGGGATTTGAAATGGGTGATAAAGAAGATCAGCGGTGAATATTCCATCGAGAATGAATAACTAGGCACCCTCAAAGGCTATGTCAGGGGAATAATGGAAGAGTTACCCTTTGAGACCACACTACATCCTATCCCCCAATCATAGAAAGCTCATGCCGCCACACTAGCTAATGCAACCGTCATCTTGGATACCCCTGACCAGGAGGAGGCAACCTTACACATATCACATTGAATAATGGTATCATTGATCGTCATATGTGATATGAAGGAGATCAATCAGGTCACTGCTCCCCCGAGGGAGATGTACTAGTAACCAACTCTAGATGGATGGAGCCCATAATCAACTATATTCAAGATGGGACACTCCTGACAGATCACATTGGAAAGGAATAGATTAGGTGTCTGGAAGAAATCCTCAACTTTCAGGATGAACCAAATGATCATAAAATCTTATACATGCATGGATTCGATGAAATTCTCCTTAGGTGAATAGTAGAGGGAGAATCTCTCGACGTCATGGAATAAGTACACGTAGGCTCTTGTGATGCCCACCAATCTAGGATCAGGATATCCCACCAGATCAAAAGTTTGTGATATTATAGGAAGACCATGACACAAGACTTCATGGAATTCACTAAGAAATATCATGTGTGCCAGATTCATGAAGCAATCATCCCCCGCAATTACCGCATACAGGTAGATATTCTTGGAAATTTTCCATTTGGGGGATGGATGTTGTGAGGCCATATCCCTCATCCACTGCAAATCAGTTCAAGTAAATCATTACTACTATTGACTTCTATTCCAAATGGGCTAAGGTGATACACCTCAAAGAAGATGGAATAAATGATATCATCAACTTCGTAAATCCCCATATCATCACCTGTGTAAGAACCCGAATATTCTTTTCAGGTATGTCTTTCTTTTCAGGTTGTTTTTGAGGAAAATAGGAGTTTTTGGAAATTTCAAGAGTACACATCGTGTACTTTTAAGTACATTCTATGTACCTAGTTGCCGTTGGTGACCATTTTCTGGTTGTGTAACAACTGAGCACATCACCATGTGTGGTGAACTAGAGAACACCTAAAGAGGAGGCTGGAAAAGGAAAGTACATGTCATGTACTTTTAAAGAATATGCCATGTTTTTTCTTTTTATTCATTAAATGGACCAAGGTCATGTCTAATGGGCAGAACCATCTTATTCTCGACATATCTCATATGGGAGCGAATGATTCCACCAAATCTTCACCGATCCCCCAACTCTCTACCCATTCTCTGATCCGAACTCCATCAGTTGCATTGGAATCACATCGGTTAGTTATTCCTTATTTTATAACCCCGTTTCTTGATTTCTCCTCTTTCACGAGATATCCTCAGTTGAACATTTTTAGCATCTTTATAGATCTACAGAGTTCTAGGGAAATTCAAGGCTTGAGGTTCTTGTATATCGATCTCACGATGCTGAGGAAGGTGGTTTGTGCCTTTCCATAGATAGTATTTTAATTTTTTGCGCAAAAGTTCCCAATACCCTTGTTCAGGGTATTGTGTGTTTATGGGTGTTATCCCTGTTATTTCCTGCTATTCCTTGATTGTTTGGATAGAGGTTAGTTATAGTGAATAGGGTTATCCATTCCATGCTGTGTATTCCTTTTCAAGCACATTAGATTTCCTCTTTGATGAAGAACCATCATCTTTCTTACTAACCAAAGACTTGGTAGGAGTATCAACCATCACCTACTTTCCCTTATCAGTTCCTGAAATGATTTCTTCTTGTTTAGGTAACTCATCTTCACTATTTGATAGCTGAACAATATTATCTTCATTAATTTCTCCTCTTTCACAATATATCCCCTGTTGAACGTTTTAGCATCTTTGTAGATCTATAGTGTTCAAGGGAGATTCAAGGCCTGAGGTTCATGTATATCAATCTCACGACACCGAGGTAAGTGGTTTGTGCCTTTACATAGATAGTCTTTGAATTTTATGTGCAAAAGTTCCCAATACCCTTGTTCGATGTATTGCATGTTTATGGGTGTTAGCTCTGTTATTAGTTCTTATGCCTTATTTGTTTGGATAGAGGTTAATTTTTGTGAATAGGGTTAACCTTGATATACTATGGATGTTTTTCCCATGTTTTCTTATTTTGACCATTTGGTCTAGATTTTCCTGTTAGGCTACTGCTTTGTTTTCCATGCCAAGTATTGTTAGGATGGAGTGATTTTATTTGACATGTTGTGAGATACTGTAGACTGTTTAGACAAGTATTTATTGAGGTTTACTTTGGCTACCGCATATCATTTGTGCGAGATAAACTTACATAGGGTTGTGAGAACTTGGTGTAGTAGACCATATGGAGAATGGACGCTAAGGGATTCCCCAGAGTGTTTGTTTTACTGTTACGTTGCGATGCCATAGGGGGTGGAATTTGTGCTCCCTCAAAGTGTCTGTAGTTTCCTTAATATGGGCCGAAGGGGGAATTGAATGTCGAGTGCTTCCTAAGAGTGCCTATTAGTTACCAATACGAAACCATAGGGGGAATTGATGGTGTGTGCTTCCTCAGAGAGTCTTTGTTAAAGCTGAACTCGTGGGGTTAGACTATGTGTACTTCCCAGAGGGTTTCTCGTGGTTGTTTGGTTGAACCAGAGGGGTTATTCTGTGAGTAATTACCACAAGGTTACCTTATTTTTATTGGTTACTCTTGATATATAAAAATTAATGCAATTTAAATTGTAGGACAACTATTATGTGTACTTCCTTGTTTACTGCTTCATTTTATTTATTGCCTTCCATATAGATTCAATGACTGTTAGGCAAAGATATTTGGGTGGCTGCCTACTGGGATTCATCTCACACCCTATTTGGATCATGCTTTTAGGCCCAAAAAATTATATTTCTGTAGGTGTAGATAAGGGAAAGTGCCCTTCTACTTCAGGTACTTGATTACTGTGGAGCTGGGGAGCATGGGACCAAGTTGAGGATTGCGATGCTGTGGATATGTTTACTTGATTTTCTTTGTAATTTGGTTTAGTATTTTATTCTAGAATTGTGAATTGTTTGGATTCTTTTCTAGAAATATTTATCATGCATCATATATATTTATATGTGCTCATTTTTTATTACTTCTAGTCTTCTGCTATTTACTATTTTATGGTATTATTACTGCTTCTGCTATTACTATATGTTTTACTTCCACTATGTTACTATTCCAATGAGGGCATAGTTTCCCCTATCACACACAAGGCCCTCTCTACTAGTTGGTAGCCCCTGGCGTTTGGGAAAATTCTCTTGAGGCCATGTGACCAACTGGGTAAGGGGCACCTCTGAGAGGCTTCCAGAACCAGGATGTTACGAAGTGGTATCAGAAGAATTATTTTCTTCTTGACTTACTGTTTGGAGCCTATAGCCAGGGATAGGAAGGAATAGGTACTTGGTAATAAGTTGTGATCGAGAGTAGCTAACCCGTGTACAGGGAAAAGCCAATTTACCTCGTATATTGGGATTATTCTGGTTTTGCAATTTTATAGTTTATTTGATTTCACCATTAGGTGATTCACATGTATTGTGCTATTATGGTTGATGTTATTGAGGTTATGTTTCTATTTCAACCCAATGCGATGAGGGTATGACATCTCATGCATCATATAGGCACTTTCTAGAGATCACATGTCATGCATTCTTGCCATACCATTTAGGGTTCATTAGCGATTTCATGTTGTTGTGATAGTTGTTGTGCTAGATATGCATGTTGTTATGATAGATTCCTTGATAGAATATATGCTTTTTAATAAGGTATTGGTTTGTGTAAGGTTTTGTTTGGATGGATGCCAAACTTTGGTTCTTAAGGTGTTATGGGCCCTCATGGACTGGAATTTGGTGGATCATTTCTCTGTTATGTTTATATATAACATGTATAAGCTTCCAAGCTTTGATTGACAAGTATTATGGGCCCTAACGGATCGGAATTTGGAACTTTATTGTTTGATTCAATGTTTTTCTAGGTTTTAGAGTAGTTTCTGAGGCTTACTGTCCAGAAGAACCCCGAATACATGGTGTGTAATGATAAATACATTCCATGTGTCCTTCTGTTCGGGAAGGAACTATTTTTATTAAGTACACACCGTGTACTACATGTATAAATTGTGTAGTCTCTAACTGTGTCACTGGCTATGTGGGCAGAGACATGGGGTTGGAAAATCTTTGGTGGAACATGCCGTGTTCCTGATGAACACGCCATGTAGAGTGAGCCGTGTAACCAACCATGTAACTAACAATACGAGTCAATGAATTTCTTCTAGTACACATTGTGTCTGGAAATAACACACCATGTAGTATTCTTATAGGGAAACCATATGGCCTATCCGTGTAGAAGAACTTGGGCAGGGAAAGAGGATTCAAGTACATGCCATGTGTTAGGAAAACATGTTGTGTGTTTGGGGTGTTACACAACTTGGGTTGGAAAAAGTACATGCCCATGTGTAGCCTTAAGGGAACACGATGTGTAGGCATTTTACATGCCATGTATCCAGGTGTGAAAAAACTTGAATTCTTTCTTGCTCTTGTTCTCTTCTTAAACTTATAAGTTTCAGTCCCTGTTAATCTTGATCTAAGGTGTGTGCTTGACCTTATAGAGTCATGACACTGAGACGTCCCCCAGTTGTTTTCCAGTTGCAGGGCAGTGTTCAGACACCAGATATGGATTATCAAGGACTACCATAATATCCTCTAGTTGTGCCAATCTCAGCACCAAACATCATTTTGAACATAGGTACTGATGCATAGTTCTGAGAGGTCTTTATGGGGTTTATGCAGACCTTCCAAGGAGTACCGCATCCTGCCCATTGTATGGTATAGTTGAAGTGGGTTTTCCAGCATCAATATCCTCCCAACTTCATAGGGGAAGGAGGACCTTAGGCTGTAGAGTCATGGTTAGAATCCATGATTTCTATCTTCGAGCATCTGGATATGCCTCTAAAGTGGAGGGTGAAGCTCGCTACATATATGCTTCAAGATTCCTCCAAGAGATGGTCATATGTGATCTCATAGGCGGGATGCTAGAAGGTTATGGAATGGGATGAGTTCCATCATGCCTTCTATGAATACTTCTACCCAGAGACTTTGAGGGACGATCGAGCCTAAGATTTCATGAGTCTGGAGCAAGGTACTCTTTCTGTTATGGAGTATTCTTCTAGCTTCACAAAGCTGCAGCGCTTCACTCCTATTCTAGGAGGTGTTGAGTTATTTTGGGAAAGGAAGTTTGAGGATGGTCTCAGGCATGACATATGATCTCAGGTGAACATATTTAGGTTGACTTCCATAAATTCTATAGTCAACTAGGCCCTAATCACGAAGTGCAATATGAGGGATTCTGGAGTGGTGATCCAAGGCAGTTCGACATCCGGAGTTGGTATCCATCCTACTAACAGCAGTAAGCGCCGCAAAGAGTCTACGCGTGGGGATCCGAGGAGGTGGGAAAATTCTTCTGATATCTAAGTGGTGTGCTACTAGTGCGGGAAGAGTGAGCATATGAGGCTACATTGCCTGAGATACCCAATGGAGTGCTGATCACCTGAAAAAATGGGCCATATTTAGCATTTCTATTAGTTTTTCTCACCGATAGATGGTGACATGGGTTCTTCTATGACTCCTCGTTCAGGAGCAACACCACCAATTTCTCATTAGTCAGGGAACTGGAGATCTTCCGTCTATTCAGGCCGAGGTGGAGGTTTCAACTATGGTAGCCAGTTTCTAGCCTTTTAGTGGCAATAAGGTGGATCTGCTCAGGGTGGTCAAACAGAGTCATAGGGTCATGGTGCATGTTAGAATTTTGCAGTGGAATAGACCCAATAGAAGCAGGATCTCGGACCCTATACAGTTTGATGTACGATCCTAATTGCATCAGTTTTAGCTTCTGCTCTTTTGGATACAACGGATTCCCATAGCTTTATATCTGTTGTTGTTGTAGAGAGCCTTGTGCTTTGTATCTTTTCTTATACTGATATCTTGACGCTAGACACGCCATTGTGTACAAGAATGACTAGTATACGTCAGTGCAAGGATTTCCCTCTCGAGGTTGGTGGGTGTCACTTCCTATGAGAACTTTATGTCCTAGAGATGACATGCTATGATTTCATTCTTGGAATGGACTAGTTAGTTCCATTCCAGGAAGTTGTCTATTTCTATCATCATAGGGTGAGTTTCACATCACTAGAGGATGGATAGTTTCTTTATAAGGGCCAGTGGGATGTCCAGGAGAGCATAGTAGGATTAGAGCATCATGGGTTTGGAGGAGTTACAACCCAGATTGCTAGTATATATCTGGATGTCTAGGGGAATTCACATATGTAATTTCCTCCAGTGGTTTATCATTTCAGGGATATCTTTCCAGAGGACTTTTAAAGTTTTCCTTTGGAGTGAGAGGTGGAATTTTCTATTGAGCTCATGACAGGAGCATCAATGGTTTCCATTCCTCCTTATAGGATGGCTACACCAGAGTTGCAGTATCTCAAGAAGCAGATGGAGGAGTTGTCTGAAAAGGGTTTCATCTGACCTAGTACTTCTCCTTGTGGTTGACTTGTCCTATTTGTGAAAAAGGAAGATGGTACCCTTTGAATTTGTGTGGATTATCAGAAGTTGAATCAGTTGACGGTCAAGAACCGATATCCCAAGGATTGATGATATCTTTGACCATCTTCGAGGGGACTGGGTGTTCTCGAAGATTGAATTGAGATCTGGTTATCATCAGTTGCATGTTATATCATCATATGTACCTCTTACAGCCTTTCAGATCATGTATGGTATATACGAGTATGTGGTTTTTTCATTCGGTCTCACAAACATGCCTATAGTTTTCATGGCGCTGATGAACCGAGTGTTCCATCCATACTTGGATTCTTTCATGGTAGTCTTCGTGGATAATATCTTGGTGTACTCTCAATTCTACATGACCATGATACCCATCTTGAGATCATTTTGAGTACACTGAGAGAGCATCAGTTATATGCTAAGCTCTCAAAATAACACTTTTGTATGGACTAAATTCACTTCTTGGGTCATGTTATCTTAGAGACAGAAGTATTAGTAGACCCAGATAAAGTGAGAGCAGTAGTTTCCTGGGAGAAGCTGAAGAATGTCATTGAGGTAAGAAGTTTTCTAGGGTTGGCTGGTTACTATAGGAATTTTATACTGGACTTTTAATGGTTATCTGCACAACTGACGAGCTTGACTAAGAAGGGTGAGAAGTACTTGTGGTCAGATTCTTGCAAGTCAACCTTTCACGAGCTAAAAGTGAGGTTCACTTCAGCACCAATACTAGTATTTCCATAGTCGGGCAAGAGATATACTGTGTACTGTGATGCATTAGGTATCAGGATAGGATCAGTTATTATTCAAGGAGAAGGAGTTGTTGCGTATGGGTCTTAGTAGTTGAGGCCACATGAGAAAAATTATCTGATGCATGATCTCGAGATGGCTACAGTTGTTCATGCTTTACGCTATTGGAGTCATTATCTTCTGGGAGAGCATTTTTTGGTTTTCACCAACCAAAAAAGTATCATGTATATCTTCACTTAGCATGATCTGAATTTGAGATAGTGAAGGTGGGTTGAGTGCCATTGGTCTTTTGAATTTGAGCTTGCCTACACACCTGGGAAGGGCAACACAATGGCTGATGCCTTGATCAGGAGGACTCAAATTCAGGTAGTTCAGGCGACCAGCGGTGAGTGGAAGCTCATGGATCTATACTTTGAGATGCATTTGGAGGTGCACGATAGTAAGGGGAAAATGTTTCTTTCTTCTATGGCTGTTACCTCTACTTTACATGATCAAGTGTGAATGAGGCATGTATCAGATTCATAAGGCATATTCCTATCAGAGAGTGTGTTAGGAGAGGACCCAATTCCTGGATGGATAGTAGGTGAGAATGAGATCTTGTATTTTCATGGATGCATGTGGGTGCTAGAAGACATACCTGAGGAGTTTATGTGAGACTTTAATTCAACAGTTTGGGCAGTTCATCCTAGTGTCACGAAGATGTATCATTTTGTACACTGTCAGTATTGGAGGCCAGATTTGAAGAGAGATGTTGTTAGGTTTGTCCTGAGATGTTCCTCCTGTCAGCAGGTGGAGGCGGAGTATCAGTGACCAACATAGATTTTGGAGCAGTTACCCATTCTCAAGTGGAAGTGGAATGATGTTGTGATGGACTTCATGACAGGTTTACCGAGGTCTCCTCGAGGGAATGATGCAGTATGGGTTTTCATTTACAGACTCATGAAAGTTGATCAATTCTTACCGATCAAGGATACTTTTAGTGTTGATGAGATTGGGAGGTTATACATTTGAGATATTTTATGTTCACATGGGGTTATACACTCCATTATGTCAGAAAAGGATGCTCGTTTTACTTCTTGGGTCTGGCAGGGACTTCAGAGGGATTTGGGTACACAAGTACTTCGGAGTACAGCTTACCATCCTCAGACAGATGGCCAGTCCGAGTGTACGATTCAGGTGATTGAGGACATGCTTCGAGCATGCATCCTGGATTTTAAAGGTTCTTGGGAGAAGCACATACCTCTTATAAAGTCTTCATACAATAATAGTTTTCAAGAAACTATTCAGATGGATCATTTTGAGGCTTTGTACGGTTGGCCATTCCGATCACCCTTATGTTGGCTAGAGGCAAGAGAGGCTACTATGCTGGGACCTCGTATTGTCCATGAGACCACATAGAAGATAGAGTTGATTTGGAAGAGGATGGCTATGACACAGTCATGACATAAGTCTTATGCCAATTGACGAAGATGACCTCTGGAGTTTGAGGTCGGAGATCAGGTTTTTCTGTGTGTCACACTGAGGTTGGGACACCAGAGGATAAGGGGACAGGGAAAGATTTCACCGAGATACGTCGGGCCGTTTGAGGTGTTGGGGAGATTCGGGATGGTTTACAATTGGTTTTAGTTACCTCAGAGGTACCGGGCTATGATTGATGTCTTCCACATTTCTCAGCTTTGATGTTACTTCTCAGTCCCGTCTCATGTTTTCCAACCCGAGGAGGTTGAGCTCAAGTTGGACACCTCGTTCTAGGATCGTCCTATCTGGATTTCTGATCGAAGTGAGAAGGTTCTCCGTGGCCCTTCTATTCCTCTGTTACAAGTGTTATGGCATCACAGGTGAGTATCAGATGAGACTTGGGAGAGGGAGTTCGATGTACAATCGTAGTGGCTGGAACTGTTTGAGGATTATTCTTCTATGTTGCCTTACTAGAGAAATTCAGGGAAAAATTTCTTTAAGGGGGGAAGTTTGTAAGAACCCGGATCTTACTTTCAGGTATTTCTTTTCTTTCTAGTTGTTTTTGAGGAAAAGAGGAGTTTCTGAAAATTTCAGGAGTACACGTTGTGTACTTTTAAGTACATGCTGTGTACCCAGTTGCCACTAGTGACTGTGTGTTGGCCGTGTAATGGCCGAGCACAGGTCTGTGTGTATTGATCTAGAGACTACCAAAATCGGAGGCCAGAAAAGACAAGTACACACCGTTTACTTTTAAATAACACACTGTGTAATTTTTTTTTCATTAAATGGACCGGGGTTGTGTCTGATGGACATAGCCATATTCTTCTCAACCTATCTCTTCTGGGAGTAAACGAGACCATCAGATCTTCCCTGAGCCCTCGACTCACCATCTGTTATCTGATTTGAACTCCTTCAGTTGCATTTGAATCGCATTAGTGAGTTATTCCTTATTTTAGAACATCGTTTCCTGATTTCTCCTCTTTCACAAGATATCATCAGTTGAACGTTTTTAGCATCATTATTGATCTACAATGTTTTAAGGAGATTCAAGTCCTGTAGTCAATATATATCGATCTCATGACGCTGAGGTAGGTTGTTTGTGCCTTTCCGTAGATAGTGTTTGAATTCTATGTGCAAAAGTGCCCAATACCTTTGTTTGGGGTATTTCATGTTTATGGGTGTAATCCCTAGATAAGAATATCAGAGTCTGTCATGTTATACCCACAATCCATTAGACTCTAAGGTAGTCGGCACCTCTATCTTCCTATCCATGGAAGCCCTTGATTGTACACAACAATAATTGGAGTCGCACGAAGTAAGCTAAACAAGATGTTTAGTATGCACAAAGCATGAGAGTATCTCTCTCTAGAAATCACTTTAGTAGCATGTAATCTCTATAGTTGTAGAACAGTCATCAAAAGTTGTGAGCTCGTTCAAATGAGTTCCTATTTATAGGCATTTCCCAACAGTCATCTCCCTCCTCCAACGATCATATTTTCCTTGAATCTCAGAGGGACCTGTACACACGTCATTCAAGCAACGGTTGGTTAAAAATAGAATGTATGAAATAATTTCATAATTTCCACAAGGATAAAAAAATATGGTTTTTTAAACAAAACCATTTTTTGGAGTCTAATAAAAAAAGGAATTTCTAAGTTTAAGAAAATGAACATTATGATTTTATATTGCATGAATATTGAGATTCTATTTATCAAGGAATTCAGAGTTAGAATTCTATAGACTTCGGAGTTTTAATTATAAGGAATTCAGAGTCTAAATTCTGAAGAATTTGGAATTTTAATTCAAAGGAATTCGGAGTTTAAATTCAGAGGAATTTGGAGTCTAAATTTCAGAGAATTCAGAACCTAAATTTCAGAGAATTCAGAACATGAATTTCAGAGAATTTGAAATATAAATTTCAGAGAATTTGGATTCTGAATTTCAAAGAATTTGGAGTCTGAATTTTAGAGAATTTGGAGTTTGAATTTCAGAGAATTCGGAACCTGAATTTCAGAGAATTCAGATTCTAAATTTCAGAGAATTCAAAACCTGAATTTTAGAGGATCTAGAACCTGAATTTTAGTGAATTCGGAGTTTGAATCTCATACAATTCAGAAACTAAATTTCAGATCCTAAAAATAGAATACTCTATATCTATGTATTTATAGAATTATGAGGTTTTAGATGTGAAACCGAATTTTTCACTTAGGAATAAAAAGAGTTAGATTTAGAGAAACTAAAATATGAACAATGAAAAATAGGTAAGGATAAATTTTCCTTGGGGAAGAAAAATTTTCCTTATTAAAATAAATCCTAGGTAAAATAAAATTTTCCTTGAGATAGAGTGTTTGTGATTTTAAAAACATAAAGGAATGGAAAATTCATAAGGAAACCTTATTGACTCAACAATCTCCCCTTTTTTGGAAAGCACAAACATCCTTACTAAAAAGAATATAAAGCCTTTAAAATTTTTATTAACTTGAAAATAAAGACTTATCTCCCTTTACTTATAGATCATAATGAATACAACTAACTCCCCATTTTCCTTTAAAATCCCTAAGGATCATATTCTTGTTTTCTTGAATGATATTTTATATTTTCTTGCATATGAAAATATTTATGATAAAAACTTTCCTTAGATTAACTCCCCCTTACTTAGAAAAATTTCTTCTTTACTTAGTATTCTTTTTTTGACATTCCTTTCTCCACCTTTGTGATTTTCAAAAAGGAATAAAGGGAATGGAAAAGAAAATATGGTACTTGAAATATTAGTACTAAATAACCAAAAATATGAAGTGAAACAAAATTTCATTACTATTGAAAGAATTTTTACAATAGGGAAATACAAAAAAAGATCAGATTTGAGAAATATTATCCTTCTTTCTCATTCGATAATAGTTTCTTCACAATAGTATTTAGCTTCTTGAGTTTCTTGTGATCATCTTATACACACTTGGGTAGCTGATCTTGATCTTCACTTTTCTTTTCTAAGGATTTAATTTTTTTCTTCCTGAGCTTTAAGCATATTAGCCTGAGCCTTCAAGTCTTCTTCTTGTTTAGAAAGTTTTTCCTCAAGTTTGATTCTAAGATCCCTTTCCCTCTTCCAAATCTGAGCAACTGAATACAATTTCCCATTCATATCTCTCACTTCTTTCTTTTGAGTAGTTTCTTCAAGAGATAGATTTTCATTAAAATACTTGGTGATTTATTTGAACTTACAATATTTGGTTTCAAAATCATCCTTGACATTATCTTGAAACTCATTGATAATTCTCACCTCTTAAATAGTTTTACTTGACCAACTAGTATTCTTCTTGCAAGATCTTTTATGGGATTCATAATTAATGAAAAAAGTTTTGAAATCGGCCACAAGTTTGACATGCTTATTCATCACCATTTATACTGAATTAGTTTTCTGATTTAAGGAATGCTGAATCATCTGATATATTGAGTCTATTATCAGAAATAAAGGAATAGAACCAACCAGATTCTTCAAATACTGAACAAAAAAGTCATGGACAAGAGAATATGATTCTAAATTCGAATGATTTATTGATAAGGATTCATTTTCAAGCACATCATAATTCCTCTTTGATGAATCACCAACATCTTTCTTACTAACCAAAGAATTGGTAGGAGTATCGACCATCACCCGCTTTCCCTTATCGGTTCTCAAAATGATTTCTTCTTGTTTAGGTAATTCATGTTCACTATCTGATAACTGAACAATCTTATCTTCATCAATTTCTCCTCTTTCACAAGATATCCTCGGTTGAACATTTTTGGCATCTTTGTAGATATACAGTGTTCTAGGGAGATTCAAGGCTTGAGTTTCACATATATCGATCTCACGACGCCGAGGTAGATGGTTTGTGCCTTTTCGTTGATAGTCTTTGAATTTTATGTTCAAAAGTTCCCAATACCCTTGTTTGGGGTATTGCATGTTTATGGGTGTTAGCCCTATTATTTCTTATTATGCCTTATTTTTTTGGATAGAGGTTAATTATTGTGAATAGGGTTAACCTTTCCATGCAATGGATGTTTTTCCCATGTTTTCTTGTTTTGACCATTTGGTTTAGATTTTCCTACTAGGATTCTTCTTTGTTTTCCATGCCTAGTATTGTTAGGATGGACTGATTTTATTTGACATGTTGTGAGATATTGTAGAATTTTTAGACAGGTAGTTCTTGAGGTTTACTTTGGCTGCCTCATATCGTTATTGCACCATTAACTTACACAGGGATATGGGAACCTGGTGTAGTAGACCATAGGGAGAATGAACACTGGGGGATTCTCCAGTGTCTGTTTTACTATTACATTGTGAGACCATAGGGGGTGGACTTTGTGCTCCCTAAAAGTGTCTGTAGTTTCCCCGATATAGAACTCATGGGGAATTTGACGTCGACTGGTTCCTCAGAGTGCCTATTAGTTACTGATATGAGACTACAAGGGGAATTTATGGTGATTGCTTCCTCACATAGTCTTTGCTAAAGCTGAACCAGAGGGGTTAGACTGTGTGTACTTCCCAGAGGGTTTCCTATGGTTGTTTGGTTGAACCACAGGGTTTAGAATGTGAGTAATTCTCAGAGGGTTACCTTATTTTTATTTATCTCTCTTGACATATAAAAATGAATGAAATTGAAATTGTAGGACTGTTACTATGGGTAATTCCTTGTTTACTACTTCATTTTGTTTATTACCTGCCACATATATTCACTAATTGTTAGGCACAGATCTTTGGGTGGTTGCTTACAATGATTAGTCTCACACCCTGTTTGGGTCATGCTTTTGGGCCCAAACAGATTATATTATTGTAGGTATAGATAAGGGAAAGTGCCCTTCAACTTTGGTACTTGATTGCTATGGAGACGGGGAGAATTGGAAAAAGTTGAGGCTTGCGATGTTGTGGAGATGTTTACTTGATTTTATTTGTACTTTGGTTTAGTATTGTATTACAACATTGTGACTTGTTTGGATATTTTACTAGACATATGTATCATGAAACACATATATTTATATGTGCTCAGTTTTTATTACTTCCAGTATTCTGTGTTTACTGTTTTATGGTATTGTTACTGCTTCTGCTATTACTATCTATTTTACCTATGATGTGTTACTCTTCCAATGAGGGCATAGTTTCCCCACTATTACACCCAATGCCCTCACTACTAGTCGGTAGCCTATGGAATTCGGGGAAATTATCTTGAGGCCATGTGACCAACCGGATATGGGGCGCCTCTGGGCAGCTTCTGGAACTGGGACGTTACAACATGGTTCAGATTCCATCACATGATATTGACATGAAATGGAACCAACTTCTGTTTTGCGTAGTTGAAGAAGTTGTACTAGGATTATAACATTGAATCAAATCACTCATCTTTCTATAATGAGATAGAAAATGGATAGATATAGTCCTTCAATAAGACAATATCGAATATACTCTAGAAGATTGTAAAAAAGGATACAAATTTCTAGTTGGAAAAACTCTTCCATAATCTATGGACCTACAATACCACCACACGTAATGCTACAAAAGTAACGCCATACTCACTGGTGTACGAGACCGAGGAAGTGTTACCCATAGAGGTCTTGCTACCCTCACCCTGAATAGTCATTTTTAAGAAACTTTCAGATGATGAACAAGCATAGAAATTAATGGATGATTTGGAGTGACTGGATGAGAAGAGGGTGTGCACACTGAACAACCTCAATATCCACCAAAATCGGATAACATGAGCCTTCAATAAAAAGGTTAACCTCCGTTCATTCCTCTAAAGAGAACTAATACTAGCTATCAAAACCCCAATGATACTAGGAAAGAATCTCTTGAAGTTGGAACCAAAGTGGGAGGGACCTTATATCAACATAAGTTCTATCATAATGGGGCCTATTAGTTGGCCACCATGGATGGGGAGCATGTCACCCCACCCACCAATGAGAGATTTCTCAAGAAATACTTTTCATAGATTCAAAAAAAAGACATCCACATTGGTGTAAGTACCATATTTTTCCTTACTGTATGATGTTAAACTACATGTAAATTCATACTTACCACATTACGTTAAACTCTACAGTTCTCTAATAACTATGTTCATCTTGATTTTTTTTCATCATAGGGTATGTAGTGACACTTGTATCTCCAATCCTGGGATTATTTGCAACAATCAACATGAGATAATGAACAACTCTATGTATGGTCTAGACCTGCATAGAGTATCTACTTCTCTAGAACTACACACGACTTGATTCTCACTTTTAATGAGATATGTAGGGACGCCTTGATCCAATATCATGGCCCTACCACCGCATGACATAAAATAATCATATCCTATCCTCCATTGCCTCTGAATGGTGAAAGGGACCCTTGTCATTCCTTGTTTCTTGCACCGATTATAGCTCATGCAGGCTTAGGAATTCCGGTAAGGGTTTCCCTACACAAAATAGGACATGAAGGCCTGGGATAAACTCATACAAGGAAATAAAGGGTATCCAATGTTTTTACAACAAGACATAAAACTGCATGGATCTGTGATATCCACCTCCATTCATATCAGGCCACCCACATCTTTACCACAAGATGTTATACCACAAAATCTATCTAGAACTATGTGTGGCTTGATTCCCATCCTTATGGGGTTTTTAGTAATTCTCGAACATTTAGTATTTGGGTATATCCCCAAGTACCAAAAATCCTTCATTCTTTCTAGAATCTTGGCCTAAGCCCATTTCAGGGATGCATGGCGTTGTGTGGACCTATTTTGTCCTCATTCACGTCGGGTTTTATTTATCACACCATTCACATACCCTTCAGGACCTCATTATCCCACCTTCAACCTTACTGTATGACATTAAACTACACGAAAATATGTCATTACCACATGATGTTAAACTACCCCTTCCATCTAGAACTACATGTGGTTTTATTATCATCCTCATGAGATACGTAGTGATTCCCAAACCTCCACTCTTGGGACCAACAATAATATCCCAATTAATTCTTGTCGTTCCACCTTCATCATTACCATACGATGTTAAACTTCATGTAAATAAGTCCTAACCACATGGAACTCATAGAACTATGTGTGGAATGATTCTCATTCTCTTGGGATACAAAGTGATGTCCAAAGATTTTGTCTTCAGGCCCAGCCACAGGTATATCCTCCTCTACCCCCTTGGACAGATTTTTATTAGAAAGGTGCATGGTGTGGTTGAGACCTATTTGGTTCTCATTCACATCATGTTACTCCATGTAACCACACTACAGATCCCCATGTCAGGTACTTCACTTTACATTCCGAATCTCATGACCATAAATTGTCTGCATATTTCCCTACAACTTGAAATTAAACTGTGCCATATCATCCTCACCATATGATTTTAAACTGCACAGAAGTAATTCCCCACAATAATATGTTAAACTGCATGGCCATGTAGAACTACATGTGTCTTGATTCTCACTCCCATGAGATATGCAGTGACACCCAAGTTCTCATCCTTGGGCCCAACCACAACATTACCACCATTCACATTGGTTCCCATGTCCTTAACACATGATTTTAAACTTCATGAAAGTACATCCTTACCACATGAATTTAAACTACACGGAAGCATGTCCCCACTACATGATGATAAACTTTGTAGGTCATCATCCATCACCCTTACTTATCAAAGGACCAAAAGAGCCTTAACCCGATCAAACAAAGAATAGAGTGATTTTATTATCTTTTTAAGAACCTCAATCCATAATCCACACTTCATGTATCAAGCACCTCAGTTCATCACATACCTTCCACTGCCCTTGGAAAAGAAAATAGATCTCTCTGATTTCCCATGCTATTGATGTGAGGGAACATACCCAACAACTAGAGACATCTTGGCCAAGTATAAAGGGCTTTATAATTCTTGTGAGCATGGTGTCACTAAGATGGAACCCATCACACCATTTTTATATAGGTTATTACCAAAGTTATTTTCACATATTTTCACTCATGGACTTAGAATCTTGATCCATGATTTACAAAATCTCCACTGCCCGCTCAGAGGGATGTTGGACTACTCTTGACGCTGGGTATCCTAATGAGCCTCTTATGTAACACCCACATACTAGCTCCAAGTGGAATGGCCTTAAACTACTCACACCTCAGTAAAATATGTATAAACATAAACTCTAGAACACAATGGTTCAAATTGAAATACCCTAAAATGCTAATAAAAGAGATACAAAACTCGTTAGGCTGAAAACCCGCAAATGGAGACTTGAGAAAAAGTTGAGTAATCGACTGATAAACTCATCATATCCAAAGTTTAGACAAAGATCATGGTGAACGTAAATAAGGAATAAAGATCTTAGGGTCTATTATGTCACCATAGTAAAAGAAAATATATGCTCGTTGGACCCCCTGGTTTAGGGAAAAAAGAGAGAAATGATTTTTCACATCTCCTCACTGCGTGAATATGTGCGACATGCAGTGGAACAACTTTTAGGGTGCTCAAACCCTTCTTAGATTTTATATTTTTCATATATCCCACTTCATGATCTAAATAATCTTCAGTCATCACAAATATTTCATTACCCTTGAAGAGTAAAATAGATCTCTATGTTTGTCCATGCTATTGACGTGAGGGCTTAGACCCACCAAACAAATACATCATGGCCCAACATAAAGGGATTTCCAATTATTGTGATCCTAACATCACCAAGGTGGAACCCAACACCCCATTATTTTATAGGTAACCCCAGAATGATTGTCACATACCTTCCTCATGACCTGAGAACTTTGAACTATGATTTATAGTCTCCATATTAGACTATCCAAGTGGATATGATATCCTCAACATTGAATCACCATGTTTTGTACCCATTCTAAAATTCAGAATGAGACACTTCATTCTTTAACCTTTTGATGGATCACAACTCATGATTCAAAACCATAAAGTATAGGGCTCGAGCTATTCAGTAAACTGATAAGTTTCCCTATGGTGCTAGAACCATTCCTGGATATCCTTCCTTCCATACCCAAATTCACCATCTTGATGTTTGAGCCTTCATAAATATTTCTTAGCTCTTAGAAAGGAAAATATGTCTCACCTCTTGGATATTATACTAATGCATATGGGCTTAGACCCACTGATTGGAGACATCTTGGCCCGTCATAAAGGGCCTCCTAATCCTTTTGAGCCTCAACTACACTGTGGCAGAACCTAACACCCCATAGTGTAAAGGGACATTGTAACACCGAAGAATTTTATGAGAAATATTTTGTTTTTAAGTTATATAAATCATCAAAGAATCTTTCACTACACACAACACTTGTTTGGATTGCTTTACACGCAACCACGGCCTTCCTCGATAGCTTGCGTCATACGCAATACCGAGTTTCACTAAACAACAATATGCTATTAAAATATTATTAAAACTAGCCATTATGAATAGTAATAACCACTTTTTTGAAAATTTTTAAATTTTATTTTTCAAAATGGACTTCATTTTTTGATTCAGAATATCTAAATTAGCTTAGGGTGAAATTTTGGTACTTTTCGGATAACTTTTATATTCTGATGAATAGTGAAAATTACTAAATTTTAATTAAAAACAACTTTTTTAATCGAAATAATTAATAGTGATAAATTATTAATTTGAGTGGTTTTAAAGTATATTTAGAATATATTTTTACAATTTAATACAATGTTGTTCATTGGATGTAATTTCACATTTAAACCAGACATAAACAAGTGTCAATCTTTTGATAGTTATTATCTCTTAAAAACACGCTATATGTTTTAACGACGAGAATTAATTTTCAAATTATTTAATGTAACTGATATGTTTTGAATTTCGTAAAATAGACATCAATTTTGAATTCATAAAATCAAATATAGCTTAGGCCTAATTTTTGGTATTTTTTTCTGGAAACTTTCATTTTTTGATGAATAGTGAAACCACTAAGTGGTAGTTAAAAAAAACTGATTTTTTCATAAAACATAATTTTACCGCTTCTGTGAGTAGAATTTTGAAAATCCGAGAGACACGGTTAATATCAAGGGCTAAAATGTGGTTCAATGATATGAAAATAATTTTTGGTGAATAGTAACTTTTTACTTTTTTTTACCTCGGTTAAAAGTAAATAGGGTAATTAAGGGTAAAAGTGTTATTATTGTTACCCTAACACATGTACTATTTCTATTGGATAAGTGTAATTCGACCAAAAACAACCTTAGGAATAAAATATGACCATTTAGTCCCACTTGGATTATATTAGGACATTTATTATCAATTTATTTAATGAAGGGTTAAAATAGTTAAAATCAATGTTTAATAACTAAATCATTTTTAATATAAGGTTATACATAAGATAAATTCGACTATAAATATTCATTATAAATCTAAAAAGATTTCCAACATAATGGTATTTTATTTGTAATTTTTAGACTTAAAATAATTTAATTTATTTATGATACAATGATGATGCAGTAATTATCTTATTAATGAAATATTGAAATAATTGATGTTATAAATACCCAAATAAATGTAATTTGAGATTTTTTATGAATTAAAATAATTTTATATGTTAATATGACATGTTAGTATTGATTTAATTAATTTTGTTCGACCTAATAATTCTGTTATGATTTTCACAAAAATCAATTACCAAATAGTGTCAAAATTTACATAAAATAGTTTTTAAAACAAATATTATATTATTAATTGTTATTATATTCCTAAAAATCTAAGGTTCGGCCAAGATACTTATATCATGATAGGTGTATCATTAATGGACCACTTTGGGGTCTCTTGGATGTATATGGTAAGTTTATTAACTATATAATATAAAAATACAAAGTGACATGGTAAATGTCAATCTAATTAACTAAGAGTTAATACTAAAAGATAAGGTTAATATAATGAGCTAAACTTGTCTAAATTATATTGGATGAGAGGATTTCTACCCATACCCACATTAGCTTCGAAATATATCAATTTGGAGCAATTAAAAACCGAATATGACTTTATAATAAAATAATATTTTTTGTTATTCCAAAGGTGCCCCTCTCCTCCCTTATAAAAGGGCACCTCCTCCCTCTTTTCTTCACACCACTTTGAGCCTTCAAGCTCGGACAACCCCTACAAAATTCTCCCATCTAAACATCCTAGAGGTCTTGGTCTTCTTTAGAGACCAATTTTAGTTCCCTAAGAGGTGGTCTCAAAGAGGCGCTTCAAAGAAGAGGTAATGTCCATTACCGATTCTTTCAACATTATTACTTCTTCCACTTATTCTTATTTAGTTGTTTCATTATGAAGTAATAACATCAGTATCACTCATATAATGATATGTTATTATAAGTATGAAACAACCCTATTTCACCATCTATCCATCCTATGGAAAACGAAATCACCGCGCGTGCGTACGTACGGAATACCATCTCCACGCCGTGGTGTAATATATTTTCCACCACCATCTTAATTGGATGGGTATAATGGTGTAAATAATGACTATATATGAATATTTTAAATTTATATTGATTCTGAAATAGTATACATACACTCCAATACAATTCCACGATCATGGGAACGATATCATCGCTCGTGCGTACGTACGGAATACCGTCTCCACAATGTGATGCGACTCGTTCTACATGATCTTCATTGCATAATGATTATATAAAGGAATTTAATGAATTAATATGATATATATTACACTAATATCATTCTGGAAATGAGGTATCTATAACCTAAAAAGAAAAAATAAGAATTTATTCGACAAAACACGCATAAGAACAAAAAGTAATAAACACCCGAATAACAAGTAGTAATGAAATATTACTAATAAGATGCTAAGAATATGACCATATATGATATCATAAAAATACTTATGATTCTGGAATAAGTCAATAACATTATTTAAATCATTATATAGGAGTTTCGGACACTTACGAAGTAAATCAGACCTAAGGTAAGAGAAAATATCACAATCTCATTTTATCTGAGATTGTTTATACTTTGGTATTTATTGGGGTGTATTTTATCATCCAAATCCATGTTTCCTCAATATTTAATATTGTTTCCATCCACCTACAATTTTTTAAATCCATTTTACCCTTCGGTGAGTTTTTAGTAAAATATATGAAAGGAATCTTTTGTCGTTTTTTGTACGAGGTACTTTTTGACTTTTCCGACAAAAGTACGAGAAGAATGTTTTTTTAACTTATACGGAATGAATGGATTTTTAAAAAATTATTTCCAAGAAGCTTCCTTTAAAAATTTTCAAGTTTATTTTTAATCAACTTCTTTTAGTTTAAAATTTTATGACATGTTAAGAAAGGAAAATGTTTTTGAAGTAGAAAGGATATTTTCCTCAAGAATGGAGTTCAAGTGTTTTATCAAAATTATTTTCCATCTAAGATAATATAGGGTTCTGTTTCAATCCCTATTATTAAATTGATTTGATTATGTTGTGATGGAATTATTTTTATGAATTCCTGTATCTTATATGAATTTTTTTTATGATGTCATGTTGTTTAAGAATCCCATTTTTATTACATGGGTTATGCAATGATGTATGATTTATGATTTTGTGGCACACATATGAATGGTATCATTATGAGATGGGTGGGACATATATATCCCTCCAATTCATTGGGTAAAGATTTTATATCTCATGAGATAGACATGGCTGGAACGGCAGGTTAAATCGGTTCAGTGAAACAGGACTGAAACGAGGAGTGAACTCGGTTCAGAAATAGACTTTGTCCACTAAGATAGTCTTGGCAATGAGTCTTGACTAATAAGAAATGATTCTCTATGATTATGTGTGTATGCCACAAATTTTCATGTTTTAAGTTATTATTATTGGGATTACATTTCACCACTATGATTTATCCCATGTTATGAAATTATGATCTCTTTTGCAGGTTAAGATTTCCAAAAGTTATGTTCTTGTGTATATGATGTGATTGATATTTATTTTGTTTACCCTTACTGAGAATTTGAGCTCACCCATTTGTATGTTTTATTTCCCCAGGTCTGGAAGAAGGTTATTAAGTAGGATATTCCAAAAGGGACTCTAGATATGATGAAATAAATGGGAGGCAAAGTAGATGCTTTATGAACCAGTTGTTTATGTTTCCTAGTTTCTAAAGACTCTATACCTATACGGTCCTTTCCTGGTTTTTTTATCTGTTGTAATAAGTGTGCTTCAATTCTTAAGTAATAACAATGTATGTAAAGTATGGGTCATTATAGTTGGTATCAGAGGAAAGGTATAGTCAACCTTTGGAAACTAGGATGTGAAAGCCTTAGTAAGAACCCTAAGGATAAGTCTAAGCATAGAACACAATCTTATTGTTTTAGAAATGGACATGAATAACCTACGATAAGACCTTGAGTGTGAAATTTTATTCTTGATTATGTGTCTTTCCTATTATAATTAGTGTTGCTCACACTATTCTTCTTGGTTTTAGTCAATGGATGGAACCCGAAGGAACCGTGTTAATGCGGAATGCGACGGGAAATGCAATGACTGTCCCCCTGAGCAACCAAACGTTATGGGATATGGAATGAAAAATTTTGTAGCCATGCTCACACAACTTTCTCAAGCTATGAATCATGCATGACTTCTAAATGAGAAAAGGAAGGAGAAACATTCTGTTGAATCCTTTATGAGGCAGCATCCACCTTCATTCAGCGGGTCTACTGATCCATTAGTTGCTGAACAATGGATTAGTACTACTGAAAAGATATTTTCAGTTCTTCAATGTTCTGAACATGATCAAGTCATCCTAGTAGTGTATCGTTTGGAAGGAGTTGTTGATAAATGGTGGAATCTTATTAAGAATATGAGGCAAAGGGATGAAATTGAGTCCATAGAATGGGAAGAGTTCAAGAACTTATTTTTCAATAAGTACTTCCCTCGTATTCTCCAAACAAAGATGGAGAAGGAGTTTCTTGAACTAAAGCAAAAGGATGATGAATCTGTTGGTACCTATGAAACAAATTTTACAAGACTTTCAAGGTACACTTCTGGTATTATTATCCAACCTGAGAGTAAGATTGATCGATTCTTTAGTGGCTTAAAACCATGTCTTCGAAGGGCCTTATCCATAAGGGACTTCAATAGCTATGAGGAAATCGTTCGATGTGCTCTCAAAGTTGAGATGGAGATTGGAGTAACCCATCAGTCATATGGGTTTGATAAGAAGAGGAAAATGGGATTCAAAGGAAAATCTAAAGAGCACACTGAAAAGAAGACGAGCTTTCCCTTATGTTCAAAGTGTGGAAAGAAACATAGAGGGAGTTGTCTTAAAGGGACAAGTAAATGTTTCAAATGTGAAAAGGAAGGTCATCGGGAATTTGAATTCCGAAATGATGGGAAGAATATGTCTAATGATGCAAACAAAGTAAGGGATACACAGAATGAACCTACTACACTTCAATGTTTCAAGTGAAAGGAGATGGGGAATTATTCCAATCAATGCCCAAATCCAAGGGTTGATGATGATGGTCGACGTCAAAAAACTCTTAAGGCTAAAGACAAAGGAAAGTCACATGCAATTTCTATCAGCGATGTGGAGTATGATAACGATGTGGTGAAAGGTACACTTACCATCCACTCTAAAGTAGCAAATGTTTTATTTTATTATGGATCCACCCACTCTTTTATTTTTGAAGAATTTTCTAAGAGTATCACCGTATTACCTCAACAATTAGATGTTGAGTTAGCTGTGACAACACCTAATGGCACAACAGTCGCATCAAAAGTTTATAATTCTTCCCTGATTGAAGTTTGTGGGAAATTGCTTCCTGCAAATCTTGTGATCCTTCCTATAGTGGAATTTGATGTGATTCTTGGCATGTATTGGCTTTCTTTATATAGAGATCATATCAATTTCCAAAGAAGGGAAGTCACATTTCATATTCTAGATAAATCTATGATCGTCTATCGATGCAAGGATGAAGATAACCTTCCAGTGGAAATTTCTTCCATCTTATGGGTCTTGATTCCACTAAATGAGGGTTATTTATCTCAAATGGCTGGAGAGGAACTAACGATTAAGAATATTCCCATTGTACGGGAGTTTGACGATGTCCTTCCAGAGGAATTGTCGGGACTTCCACCAAATCGTGAAGTTGAGTTTTCAATAGAACTCGTACCAGGTGCTTTTCCTATTTCAAAGAAACCTTATAGAATGGCCCCAATTGAGTTGCAAGAATTGAAGAAGCAACTCCAAGAGAATCTTGATAAGGGATTCATACGCCCTAGTGCATCACCTTTGGGAGCACCTGTTCTATTTGTTAATAAGAAAGATGGATCAATGAGACTCTGCATTGATTATCGAGAACTTAACAAGATCACTATCAAGAAAAAATATCATCTCCCGCGCATTGATGACTTATTTGACCAACTATGAGGAGCTCAATACTTTTCCAAGATTGATCTTTGTTCAGGGTATCATCAATTAAGGGTCAAAAGGGAGGATATACCAAATATGACTTTCTGTACAAGGTATGGACACTATGAATTTATAGTGATGCCTTTTGGTCTTACTAATGCCCCTACTATCTTCATGGATCTGATGAATAGAGTCTTTAGAGACTATCTTGATCAGTTTGTGGTAGTCTTTATAGACAATATTATTGTCTATTCAAAGAGAAAGTAAGAACATGAAGATCACTTGAGAATTATATTGAAGACCCTGAGAAAGGAGAATCTTTATGCCAAATTTTCCAAGTGTAAATTTTGGCTTCAAAAAGTTTCATTTTTGGGTCACATAATCTCAAAAGAGGGGATATCTATGGATCCAGCAAAAATAGAGGTTATTGAAAGATGGTCGAGACCAACAACAGTAACTGAGATCCGAAGTTTTCTTGGTTTGGATGGATATTATCAAAATTTTGTGAAATATTTTTCACAATTATCTAATCCACTCACCAGGTTGACTCGGAAAGGAGTTAAGTTTGTTTGGACGAAGGAATGTGAAGAGAATTTCAAGGAGTTGAAAATAAGGTTATCCAGTGCACCTGTGCTCACACTGCCTTGTAGTGGAGAAAGGTTTGTGATCTACAGTGATGCATCGAAGAAGGGATTGGGGTGTGTTCTTATGCAAAATGATATGGTGATAGCTTATGCCTCACGACAGTTGAAAATCCATGAGCAAAATTACCCAACTCATGATTTGGAGTTAGCTGCGGTAATCTTTGCATTAAAGATTTGGAGGCATTATCTTTATGGAGAAAGGTGTGATATTTATACTGATCATAAAAGTTTAAAGTATATTTTCGCACAAAAGGAGCTGAATATGTGCCAAAGAAGATGGTTGGAGCTGATTAAGGATTACGACTGCTCAATTCATTACCACCCTGGGAAAGCAAACAAGGTGGCAGATGCATTATGTCGACAAGACCATGCTAGCTTATCCATGATGAGGATCACAAAAGATCCAATATTTATGGATTTATAAAGGATGGATCTTGGAATTATAATGGAAGGGGGGAAATCATATCTTTCTCAAATGAATGTTCAACCATCTATACATGTGAAGATTAAAGAGGCACATAAAGAAGATGTAGAGTTACAAAAGAAGGTGAGAAATATTCCTAAATTCAACCTTGATTGTGATGGGATAATAAAGTTCAGGAATCGGGTTTGTGTTCCTCCCATCCCTGAATTAAAGAAGGAGCTGCTGGATGAGGCTCATAGTTCTTCATTCTCTATTCATCCTGGAAGCACAAAGATGTATAGGGACCTGAAAGAGTACTTCTGGTGGGATGGCATGAAAAGAGATGTTGCTGAATATGTCTCTCGATGCTTGGTTTGTCATCAACTTAAAGCTGAGAGACAGAAGTCTAATGGGATGTTACAACCATTACCCATACCCAAATGGAAATGGGAAAACATCACTATGGACTTTGTCACAGGACTTCCTAAAACATCCAAAGGCAATAATGCTATTGGGGTCACAGTTGATTGTCTTACAAAGTCTGCACACTTCATTGCTATTAGAGATGATTTCTCTCTGGATCAACTTGCCAGGATATATGTAAAGGAATTGGTAAGTTTGAATGGAGTACCACATTCTATTATATCTGATCGGGATCCGAGATTTACCTTGAAGTTCTGGCGAAGTCTTCAGCATACTCTGGATACAGAGTTGAGTTTCAGCACTGCGTATCATCCTTAGACAGACGGTTAGTCTGAGAGAACAATTCAAACTCTAGAAGATATGCTGAGAGCTTGCTCTATGGATTTCAAAGGTGGTTGGGATCAACAACTACCTTTGGTGGAATTTTCTTATAATAATAGATTTCACTCGAGTATTCAGATGGCTCCTTATGAAGCTATCTATGGAAAGAAATGCAGGACTCCAACTTGCGGGGATGAAGTTGTGGAAAGAAAGCTATTAGGACCTGATCTTGTTGATGAGATGGCAGAAAAGGTCCAATCTATTCAACAACACATAAGAGCAGCTCAGAGTCGACAGAAAAGTTATGCTGAAAACCGAAGAAAAGACCTAGAGTTTGAAGTGGGTGATAAAGTGTTCTTACGAATATCTCCCTGGAAGAGGGTCATGAGATTTGGAAAGAAGGGGAAGTTGAGCCCTAGATATATCGGTCCTTTCGAAATACTGGATCGTGTTGGAAAGGTAGATTACCGATTGACACTTCCACCGAATCTCTCTAAAGTTCATGATGTGTTCCATGTATCTCTCCTGAGAAAGTACATACCTGATCCTTCACATGTACTCAGCTCAGAAGTTGTACCGCTAGAGCAAGATCTTTCTTATGAAGAACAGCCGATCGAGATTCTGGATCGTAGCGAAAAAGTCCTACAAAACAAGACCACTTGATTGGTGAAAGTTTTATAGAGGAACCACCAATTAGAATAATCTACATGTGAGCTTGAGGATATGATGAGGGAGAGGTATCCTCATCTTTTTGTTACAAAGTGACGAATTTCGAGGGCGAAATTCATTTTAAGGAGGGTAGAATGTAACACCCGAGACTTTTATGAGAAATATTTTGTTTTTATGTTATATAAATCATCAAAGGAATCTTTCACTATACACAAAACTTTCCTGGCTTGCTTTACACGCAATCACGACCTTCCTCGATAGCTGGCGTCATACGCAATACTGAGTTTCACTAAACAACGATATGCTATTAAAATATTATTAAAACTAGCCGTTATGAATAGTAATAACCAATTTTTGAAATTTTGTAAATTTTATTTTTCAAAATGGACTTAATTTTTGTATTCGGAATATCAAAATTAGCTTAGGGTAAAATTTTGGTACTTTTCGGATAACTTTCATATTCTGATGAATAGTGAAAATTACTAAATTTTAATTAAAAACAACTTTTTTAATCGAAATAATTAATAGTGATAAATTATTAATTTTAGTGGTTTTAAAGTATATTTAGAATATATTTTTACAATTTAATACAATTTTTCTCATTGGATGTAATTTCACATTTAAACCAGACATAAACAAGTGTCAATCTTTTGATAGTTATTATCTCTTAAAAACACGCTATTTGTTTTAAAGAAGGGAATTAATTTTTAAATTAGTTAATGTAACTGATATGATTTTAATTTGGTAAAATAGACATCATTTTTGAATTCATAATTTTAAATATAGCTTAGGCCTAATTTTTGGTATTTTTTTCCAGAAACTTTCATTTTTTGATGAATAGTGAAACCACTAAGTGGTAGTTAAAAAAACTGAATTTTTCATAAAACTTAATTTTACCACTTCTGTGAGTAGAATTTCGAAAATCCGAGAGACATGGTTAATATCATGGACTAAAATGTGGTTCAATGAGATGAAAATAATTTTTGGTGAATAGTAACTTTTTACTTTTTTTTTACCTCGGTTAAAAGTAAATAGGGTAATTAAGGGTAAAAGTGTTATTATTATTACCCTAACACATGTACTAATTCTATTGGATAAGTTTAATTCGACCAAAAACAACCTTAAGAATAAAATATGACCATTTAGGCCCACTTGGATTAGATTAGGACATTTATTATCAATTTATTTAAAGAAGGGTTAAAATAGCTAAAATCAAAGTTTAATAACTAAATCATTTTTAATATAGGGTTATACATAGGATAAATTCAACTATGAATATTCATTAGAAATATAAAAATATTTACAACATAATGGTATTTTATTTGTAATTTTTAGACTTAAAATAATTTAATTTATTTATGATACAATGATGATGCAGTAATTATCTTATTAATGAAATATTGACATAATTGATGTTATAAATACCCAAATAAATGTAATTTGAGACTTTTTATGAATTAAAATAATTTTATATGTTAATATGACATGTTATTATTGATTTAATTAATTTTTTTCTAACTAATCATTCTGTTATGATTTTCACAAAAATCAATTACCAAATAGGGTCAAAATTTACATAAAATAGTTTTTAAAACAAATATTATATTATTAATTGTTATTATATTCATAAAAATTTAAGGTTCATCCAAGATACTTATATCATGATATGTGTATCATTAATGTACCACTTGGGGGTCGGTTGGATGTATATGGTAGGTTTATTAACTATATAATATAAAAATACAAAGTGACATGATAAATGTCAATCTAATTAACTAAAAGTTAAAACTAAAAGATAAGGTTAATATAATGACCTAAAATTGTCTAAATTCTATTGGATGAGATTCTTTCGACACATACCCACCTTAGCTTCGAAATATATCAATTTGGAACTATTAAAAACCGAATTTGACTTTATAATAAAATAATATATTTAGTTATTCCAAAGGTGCCCCTTTCCTCCCTTATAAAAGGGAACCTCCTCCCTCTTTTCCTCACACCACTTTGATCCTTCAAGATCAGCCAAACCCTGCCAAATTATCTTCTACACTTACCTAGAAAAATCCTAGAGGTCCTGGTCTTCTTCAAAGACCAATTTTAGTTCCCCAAGACGAGGTCTCAAAGAGGCGCTTCAAAGAAGAGGTAATGTCCGTTACTGATTCTTTCAACATTATTTCTTATTACACTTCTTATTCTTTAGTTGTTTCATTATGAAGTAATAAAATCAGTATCACTCATATACTGATACGTTATTATAAGTATGAAACAATCATATTTCACCATCTATCCATCCTACGGAAAACAAAATCACCGCGCGTGCGTACGTACGGAATACCGTCTCCACACCGTGGTGTAATCTATTTTCCACCACCACCTTACTTTGATGGGTATAATGGTGTAAATAATGACTATATATGATTATTGTAAAGTTATATTGATTATGAAATAGTATACATACACTCCAATAAAATTCCACGATCATGGGAACGATATCATCGCTCGTGCGTACGTACGGAATACCGTCTCCACGATGTGATACGACTCATTCTACATGATCTTCATTGCATAATGATTATATAAATTAATTGAATGAATGAATATTATATATATTACACTAATACCATTCTGGAAATGAGGTATCTATAACCTAAAAATAAAAAATAAGAATTTATTCGACAAAACACGCATAAGAACAAAAAGTAATAAACACCCGAATAACAAGTAGTAATGAAATATTACTAATAAGAAGGTAAGAATATGAACATATATGATATCATAAAAATAAGTATGATTCTGTAATAAGTCAATAACATTATTTAAATCATTATACAGGAGGTTTGGACACTTACGAAGCAAATCGGACCTAAGGCAAGGGAAAATATCACAATCTCATTTTATCCGATATTGTTTATACTTTGGTATTTACTGGGGTGTATTTTATCATCCACATCCATCTTTCCTCAATATGTAATATTGTTTCCATCCACCTAAAATTGTTTAAATCCAATTTTACCCTTCGGTGAGTTTTTAGTAAAAGATATGAAAGGAATCTTTTGTCGTTTTTCGTACGATGTATTTTTTGACTTTTCTGACAAAAGTACGAGAAGAATGTTTTTCTAACTTATACGGCATGAATGGATTTTTAAAACATTATTTCCAAGAAGCTTCATTTAAAAGTTTTCAAGTTTATTTTTAATCAACTTCTTTTATTTTAAAATTTTATGACATGTTAAGAAAGGAAAATGTTTTTGAAGTAGAAATGATATTTTCCTCAAGAATGGAGTTCAAGTGTTTTATCAAAATTATTTTCCATCTAAGATAATATAGGGTTATGTTTCTATACCTATTATTACATTGATTTGATTATGTTGTGATGGAATTATTTTTATGAATTCCTTTATCTTATATGAATTGTTTTATGATGTCATGTTGTTTAAGAATCCCATTTTTATTACATGGGTTATGCAATGATGTATGATTTATTATTTTGTGGCACACATAAGAAAGGTATAATTATGAGATGGGTGGGACCTATATCTCCATCCAATGCATTGGGTAAAGATTTTATATCTCATGAATAGACATGGCTGGAATGGTAGGTTAAACCAGTTCAGTGAAACAGGACTGAAACGAGGAGTGAACTCGGTTCAGAAATGGACTTTGTCCACTAAGATAGTCTTGGAAATGAGTCTTGACTAATAAGAAATGATTCTCTATGATTATGTGTGTATGTCACAAAGTTTCATGATTTAAGTTATGATTATTGGGATTAAATTTCACCACTATGATTTATCCCATGTTATGAAATTATGATCTCTTTTGCAGGTTAAGATTTCCAAAAGTTATGTTCTTGTGTATATGATGTGATTGATATTTCTTTTGTTTACCCTTACAGAGCATTTGAGCTCACCCATTTGTATTTTTATTTCCCCAGGTCAGGAAGAAGGTTATTAAGTAGGATATTCCAAAAGGGACTATAGATATGATGAAATAAATGGGAGGCAAAGTAAATGCTTTATGAACCAGTTGTTTATGTTTCCCAGTTTCTAAAGACTCTATACCTATACGGTCCTTTCCTGGTTTTGTTATATGTTGTAATAAGTGTGCTTCAATTCTGAAGTAATAAAAATGTATCTAAAGTATGGGTCGTTATAGACATACCTGACATGTCTACCCCATTCCATATTACCTATCTTAGACTTTCATATTATGACTTACATCACCCACATTACAACTATCCAAGTGGTTCAAGCTACTCTAGTGTTTTTCCATCAACAGTTCCACCCCCTATATATAGGTAGTTCATGGAATACCAAAAGTCACTCAGTAGACCAAACATCACCGGAAAACACAAGTTCATGACACCACTAATGAATCTAGAAGGCATTTAGTTTCCTCAGAACTGATTCATTGTCCCCTCATACATTTCTCATGATGGGGTTCATTTGTTTACTCCCACCAAATAAGCATAAAAAATATAGAAGGATAAAATACCTGAATATAATTATTATTCTTCCCAATGAAATAAAAGAATAAGTGTAACACCCCGAGATTTTATGAAAAATATTCTTTTAATTTCATTTATGTCTTCTATTATACACTACACCAAGTTTATCTTGTACTATATGCAACACCATATTAGCTTGCAGTATACACAACACTATTCTTGGCTCGTGTTACACACAATTTCAAGTTCGTTTTGTGGAAATTATTTTAAGCAACATTAAGTATAGATTTTGTTTAATGTATAAGTGAAATAAGTTTTGATTATGTTATACACAACACCAAATGGTGCTTTAACTACACGCAACCCTAACTTGGCTTGCATTACATGCATTCCAGACCTTCCTCGATAGTGTGTGTAGTACGCAATACCGAGTTTCACTAAACTAGATATTATTATAATATTATTATAAACTAGCCGTTATGAATAGTAATACCCAATTTTTGAAATTTTATAAATTTTATTTTTTAAAATGGACTTAATTTTTGGATTCAGAATATCGAAATTAGCCCAGGGTGATTTTTTCGCATTTTTCTGAAAACTTTCAATTTTTGATGAATAGTGAAAACACTGGGTTACTATTTAAAAACCGACTTTTTATTTAAATAATTATTTATTTTATTTAAATTTATTTTAGGTAAAAATTGATACATAATACCTATATAAGTTCAATATAATTCATTGGAGTTATTTTATAATAATTTTCGATATATAAAAAGTTTATTGAACTTTTCACCGTCTTTTACCTACCTTCTAGGAGCTTTTTACAAACTTACATAAAACTTAGTTTTACTGCTTCTGTGAGTGGAATTTAAAAAATCCGAGAGGCATGGTTAATATCAAGGACTAAAATGTGGTTCAATGAGATGAAAATAATTTTTGGTGAATAGTAACTTTTTACTAATATTTACCACGGTTAAAAGTAAATAGAGTAATTATGGGTATAAATGATATTATTATTACCCTAAAACATGTCCTAATTCTATTGGATAAGTGTAATTCGACCAAAAACAACCTTAGGAATAAAATATGACCATTTAGGTCCACTTGGATTGGATTAGGACATTTATTATTAATTTATTTAAAGAATGGTTAAAATAGTTAAAATCAAAGTTTAATAACAAAATAATTTTTAATATAGGGTTATAAATAAGATAAATTCGACTATAAACTTTCATTAGAAAGATAAAATGATTTACTACATAATGGTATTTTATTTATAATTTTTAGACATTAAATAAGTTAATTTATTTATGACACAATGATGATGTAGTAATTATCTTATTAATGAAATATTAACATAATTGATGTTATAAATGCCCAAATAAATGTATTTTGAGACTTTTTATGAATTACAATAATTTTATAGGTTAATATTACATGTTATTATTGATTTAATTAAATTTTTTATAACTAATAATGCTGTTATAAGTTTCACAAAAATCAATTACCAAATAGTGTCAAAATTGACATAAAATAGCTTTTAAAACAAATATTATATTATTAATTGTTATTATATTCCAAAAAATCTATGGTTAGGCCATGATACTTATATCATGATAGGTGTATTATTAATGGACCACTTGGGGGTCTCTTGGATGTATATGGTATGTTTATTAACTATATATTATAAAAATACAAAGTGACACAGTAAATGTCAATCTAATTAACTAAGAGTTAAAACTAAAAGATAAGGTTAATATAATGACCCAAAATTGTCTAAAATATATTGGATGAGAGGATTTAGACCCATACCCACCTTATCTTCTAAATAAATCAATTTGGAGCTATTAAAAACCGAATATGACTTTTTAATAAAATAATATTTTTAGTTTTTCCAAAGGTGCCCCTCTCCTCCCTTATAAAAAGGCACCTCCTCCCTCTTCTCCTCATACCACTTTTGAGACTTGAAGCTCGGCCAAACCCTGACCATTTATATTCTATACTTCCCTAGAAAAATTCTGGAGGTTCTGGTCTTCTCAAAAGACCAACTCTACTTCCTTAAGAGGAAGCTTAAAGGAGGTGCGTCGAAGAAGAGGTAATCTCTTCTTCCGATTTTCTCAAGTTTCTTTCTTCTTCTACTTCTTCTTCTTTAGTTGTATCATTATAAAGTAATAACATCAGTATTACTTATATAATTATATGTTATTATAAATATGAAAAGACCCTATTTCACCTTCTATCCATTCTACGGAAAACGAAATCACCGCGCGTGCGTACGTACGGAATACCGTCTCCACGTCGTGGTGTAATCTGTTTTCGACCACCACCTTACATGGATGGGTATAACGGTGTAAATAAATAACTATATATGATTATTGTAAAGTGATATTGATTCTGAAATATTATACATACACTTCAATACAATTCCATTATCATGGGAATGATATCATCGCTCGTGCGTACGTACGGACCACCGTCTCCACGACGCGATGAGATTCATTCTCCATGTTAACCATTCATGAATGATTATAAAGTATATATAATGAATAATAATGAAATATACGAAATAATAATGATACTGGATTTATGTATATATATATTTATGTCATCTACTTAATTCCATTCAATTCAATAAGGAAACGAAAACAGCGTTCATGCGTACGTACGACCTACCGTCTCCATGAACGGTGTATTTCATTCCATTTATCGATCTATCATATATATTTATATTATGAATATATATTATATATAAATAATGTTTTAAATTCTGGAATTATATAAATCAGGATATAATTAATAATATCAAGAACAACAAGTCGAAACTCGTACGATAAATGAAACGATTTTATCCAAAATGGTGCTTTAACATAGAATTTACAAAAGAACGGGTAATATAAAGTCATAAGTGAACCATATATGATATAATAACAATGAATATGATTCTTTAATAAGTCAATGAAATTATTTAAATCATTATACATGTGGTTCATAAATATACGAATCATATCAGACATAAGGCAAGGGACAATTATTCCAATGTCGTTCTTATCCGAGATTGTTTATTCGTAAGTATTTACTGGGGTTATTGTTATCATCCATGTCAATTTTTTCTAAAACTTTTTTCATTTATGTTTAAAGTCCTTTTTACCCATTTTTGACTTTTACTACATGGTATGTAAGTAATCTTTCTTTTGTTTACCATACGAGGTACTTTTTGACTTTTCCGAAAAAAGTACGAGGATAATGTTTTTTTTAACTTATATGGCATGAATGGATTTTTACGATTTCATATCACCTTATTTTCATGAAGCTTACTCTACAAGATTTCATGGTTATTTTCAACAAAATCCTTTTCTTTTAAAATTGTGTGGCATTTTGTGAAAAGAAAATGATTTTGAAGAAGAAATGATATTTTCCTCAAGAATTCATTTCAAGTGTTTTATCAAAACTAATTTCCATCTAAGATGACATTATTTATCATGTTGATGTTTCAAGTATAATGTCTCTATTATTTATATGGTGTGATTTTTCTTATGATGAAATGATATCCATTTGTTTTATATGGATTATGTGATGATGAGATGATGTTTATGAAACCCATTTTATTCTTTGGGTTATGATGAATGATTTATGTTTATTTTGTGGCACAAGTAAGAATGATTTCATTATGATATGGGTGGGACCTATATCTCCCACCAATGCATTGGGTAAAGATTTATATCTCATGAGATAGACATGGCTAGAATGGTAAGTTAATCCGGTTCAGTATTTCAGGACTGGAACGAGGAGTGAACTCGATTCAGAAAGGGAATTTGTACACTAAGATGGTCTTGGCAGCAATGCCTTGGCTACTATAGAAATCATAACATGTGCTTAATGGTTTCCACAAATACATGCTTTATTCCCATGATATTTTATCATGATTGATGATCCATTATGATCTATTCCTTACGTACTGCCATGTTTTATGTCATTGATCAGGATTTTGATGTTTAAATATTATGTTCATGTTTTTTAGTTCAAATGTAAATGACTTGTTTTATTTTCTCCGTTCTTACCCTTACTGAGCATTTGAGCTCACCATTTATATGTTTTCTTTTCCCCAGGATTTAAATAAAGGTTTTAGGTAAGAAAACAAAAGGGGAATATCTTTATGGGAGATGTTGAAGATCTTTCACCATGATTAGAAGATTATATTCCGAGTTTCCAAAGACACTAAAATATTATGGTCCTTGTGTGTTTGTTTTTGTTATGTATTAAGTATTCCACAAAAGTAATGTAATGTCTATGTATGTTAGGTTTGGGGCCTCTATAGTTGGTATCAGAGGAAAGTTTTAGTCAACCTTTGAAAACTAGGATGCGAGAAATTTAGTGAGATCCCTAGAGATATTTCTAAGGTATGTCTAGGGATGTCCCTAAGGTTAAGTATACGTATAGGTTATAGTCCTATAATTATGGTAACGATCTTAGAATTAAACCTAAGAGGTTATATATTGAAGGTAATACCCCTTTATTATGTTGTTTGCCTATCACACTATTCTTTTTGGGTTTTAGACGATGGATGGAACCCGAAGGAACCGTGTTGATAAATGTAATGGAAGATGCAATGATTTTCCTCCTGAACAAACCAACATTATGGGAGATGGAGTGCAAAATATTATTGTTATATTTACACAAGTGATGAATCATTCTGTACATACAAATGAGCAGAGAAGGGAACAATATTATATTAAGTTCTTCATGAGGAAACATCCACCTTCTTTCAGTGGGTCTTCTAATCCACTTGTTGCTGAACAATGGATCAGTACTATTGAAAAGATATTTTCCATACTTCGCTGTTCGGAAAATGAAAAAGTCATTCTGGCTATTTATCGTTTAGAAGGTGAAGCAGATCAATGGTGGACTCTAATTAAGAATACGAGGCCCCGAGATGAAATTGAATCCATGGAATGGGATGAGTTAAATAACTTATTTTTCAATAAGTACTTCCCTTGTATTCTTCGAACAAAGATGGAAAAGGATTTCCTTGAGCTTAAGAAAAAGGATGATGAATCTGTTGGTATATACGAAGCGAATTTTACAAGACTTGCAAGGTATGTATCTGGTTTTATCATCCAATCTGAAAGTAAAGTTGATCGATTATTCAGTGGCTTAAAACCAAGTCTTCGAAGGGAATTAGCTATAAGAGACATCAGTAGCTATGAAGAAATTTTGCGTTGTGCTATCAAGGTAGAAATGGAAGTTGTTGTTACATATCCATCTCATGGTTTTGACACGAAACAAAAGATGGATTTCAAAGAGAAATCTCAGAACAATGGTGAAAAGAAGATGAATGTTTCTTTATGCTCAAAGTGTGGAAAAAGTATGGTGGTGATTGTCTTAAAGGGACTAGAAAATGTTTTAAGTGTGGAAAATAAGGTCATTGAGCAGCTGAGTGTCGAAGTAATGGAAAAAGGGTTGCTAATGATGTGAATAAAGAAAAGGCTGTAGAGAACGCACCACCAACACTTCAATGCTTCAAGTGCAATGAAATGGGGCATTATGCTAATCAATTCCCTAATCCAAGGGATAATGATGATCTACATGAGAAACCACATAAGGCAAAGGACAAAGGGAAGTCACATGAGATCACTATTGGCGATGTTGAATATGAAAACGATGTGGTGGAATGATTAAGTGTTTATGTAATGGGATTCCAAAATAATGTTGTATATATTATCATGGAATATTGGAAAATTTATGTATTGGTCTATTGTGGTTTTCAATAATTTTATGGTACCGGTAACCATGTAAAGTTATTGATATATTTTTGGAAAGAAGATGATATGTGCATAATGAAGGGATAAGGAAAAAATGAAATGTTTGAAAGTATTCATGATCTCATGACTGATATAAGGAAAAAGTTATATTATGGTTTGAGTATATAGAATTTTTGGATTTTGGTATGTGGAAAGAGTTAACTTTTGACAGCATTCATGTTTTCACTAAGATTCAATGGGTATTCATTTTTCAAGAGAATACAAGATTAAGGTATTCACATGTTGGGAATGCGATTAACAAGATATATCTTTTGATATATAAGGGATAAATGATGGTATTCATGTGCTTGTTATGTGACCTTTTTATTAATCGTTCTCTTTATACTATGAGTTTGGAAAGAAGTATTTTTGTTAAGCCTAAAGAATGGAATGGATTATGTTGAACATAAGTTAGTATTGTTTAAGGATATTTTTTTTTGATATTATTGATAGAATGTTATATTAGTGTAGTTTAAGAAAAGGGACAACCTGCAGAATGGGCGAAAACCCGTCGCATCGGATAGGGTTGCGGAAATCGAACCCACAACCGAAGTGCGACAGGCCTTTATCGCCTACCACTAGCCTACAGGAATTCCCTGGTTAGTAGAAACTAGTTTTATTTTATTAATAAGTATGATAGATGAATTATAAGTCAATTTTTGGAACCATATACGATTAATCTCACCACAAGATGGACTTATGTATATAACTTTTGCTAAACTTTTGTTTGAGACAGATGGAATGACCCATCATTCTATCACATGATCTTATGACAAATTCAACATCATTTCTTTAAGAGATGAAGTGGAAATTGTCCAAGGAATGACCAACGGTAAGATTGTACCAAAATCAAGTAAGTATTTCTTTTAATTAAAAAAAATTCTTCAACTTTAGGGAAATGATCTTGAAAACCAAAAATGTTGTCCTAGTGCTCTCATATCTGATGAATCAGATGGTACCATATATCATCACAAATTTATGGCTTTGTGATTGTTGGATTTTTCATAGCCATGTCCTCTACCACTCTACATCAGATGTTGATGGTTATATTTCTCTTCCATATCCATATTTTCACCTATGTTCTCCTATGTGGAAACCCAGTGATTAGTTAATTTGGGTAACTGTTACGTTTCATACATTAGTTTTTAAAGTCATGTTTTGGTATTCCTTTTTACGATGTGGGTTTCTATTAAAGAAACTTTCAAGTAGTAAACCATTTATAACCTCGACGAATTTCGAGGGCGAAATTCATTTTAAGGGGGGTAGAATGTAACACCCCGAGATTTTATGAAAAATATTCTTTTAATTTCATTGATGTCTTCTATTATAAACTAGACCAAGTTTATCTTGTACTATACGCAACACCATATTATCTTGCAGTATACGCAACACTATTCTTGGCTCATGTTACACACAATTTCAAGTTCGTTTTGTGGAAATTATTTTAAGCAACATTAAGTATAGATTTTGTTTAATGTATAAATGAAATAAGTTTTGATTATGTTATACACAACACCAAACGGTGATTTCACTACACGCAGCCCTGACTTGGCTTGCATTACACGCAATCAAGACCTTCCTCGATAGTGTGTGTAGTACGCAATACCAAGTTTCACTAAATGAGATATTATTATAATATTATTATGAAATAGCCATTATGAATAGTAATACCCAATTTTTGAAATTTTATAAATTTTATTTTTCAAAATGGACTTCATTTTTTGATTTGGAATATCAAAATTATCCTAGGGTGAATTTTTGGTATTTTTCTGAAAACTTTCAATTTCTGATGAATAGTGAAAACACTGGGTTTCTGTTTTAAAACCGACTTTTTATTTAAATAATTATTTATTTTATTTAAATTTATTTTAGGTAAAAATTGATATATAATACCTATATAAGTTCAATATAATTCATTGGAGTTATTTTATAATAATTTTCGATATATAAAAATTTTATTGAACTTTTCACCATCTTTTACCTACCTCCTAGGAGCTTTTTGTAGACTTACATAAAACATAATTTTATCGCTTCTGTGAGAGAAATTTCGAAAATCCGAGAGACATGGTTAATATCAAGGACTAAAATTTGGTTCAATGAGATGAAAATAATTTTTGGTGAATAGTCACTTTTTACTTTTATTTACCACGGTTAAAAGTAAATAGGGTAATTAAGGGTAAAAATGATATTATTATTACCCTAACACATGTCCTAATTCTATTGGATAAGTGAAATTCGGCCAAAAACAACCTTAGGAATAAAATATGACCATTTACGTCCACTTGGATTGGATTAGGACATTTATTATTAATTTATTTAAAGAAGGGTTAAAATAGTTAAAATCAAAGTTTAATAAATACATCATTTTTAATATAGTGTTATACATAAGATAAATTCGACTATAAATATTCATTATAAATATAAAATTATTTACTACATAATGGTATTTTATTTATAATTTTTATACATTAAATAATTTAATTTATTTATGACACAATGATGATGCAGTAATTATCTTATTAATGAAATATTAACATAATTGATGTTATAAATACCACAATAAATGTAATTTGAGACTTTTTATGAATTCTACTAATTTTATAGGTTAATATGACATTTTATTTTTGATTTAATTAACTTTTTTTGAACTAATAATGCTGTTATTATTTTCACCAAAATCAATTACCAAATAGTGTCAAAATTGACATAAAATAGTTTTTAAAACAAATATTATATTATTAATTGTTATTATATTCCTAAAAATATATGGTTCTGCCAAGATACTTATATCATGATAGGTGTATCACTAATGGACCACTTGGGGGTCTCTTGGATGTATATGGTAAGTTTATTAACTATATAATATAAAAATACAAAGTGACATGGTAAATGTCAATCTAATTAACTAAGAGTTAAAAATAAAAGATAAGGTCAATATAATGACCCAAAATTGTCTAAAATCTGTTGGATGAGAGGATTTTGACCCATACCCACCTTATCATTGAAATAAATCAATTTGGATCTATTAAAAACCGAATATGACTTTATAATAAAATAATAGTTTTTGTTTTTCCAATGGTGCCCCTCTCCTCCCTTATAAAAAGGTACCTCCTCCCTATACTCCTCACACCACTTTTGAGCATTGAAGCACGGCCAAAACCTGCACATTTCTATTATCCACTTACCTAGAAACATTATGGAGGTTCTGGTCTTCTCAAAAGACCAAATATACTTTTTTAAGTGGAAGCTTAAAGGAGGTTCCTCGAAGAAGAGGTAATCTTTTCTTCCGATTTTCTCCAGTTTCTTTATTCTTATACTTATTCTTCTTTAGTTGTCTCTTTATAAAGTAATAACATAAGTATTAATTATATACTGATATGTTATTATAAATATTAAACAAACTTATTTCACCTTCTATCCATTCTACGGAAAATGAAATCACCGTGCGTGCGTACGTACGGAATACCGTCTCCACGCCGTGGAGTAATCTGTTTTCGACCACCACCTTACTTGGATGGGTATAATGGTGTAAATAAATAAATAAATAATATTATTTTAAATTGATATTGATTATTAAATATTATTCATACACTTAAATACAATTCTATGATCATAGGAATGATATCATCGCTCGTGCGTACGTACGGACTACCGTCTCCACGACGCGATGAGATTCATTCTCCATGTTAACCATTCATAAATGATTATAAAGTATATATAATGAATAATAGTGAAATATATGAAATAATAATTATACTAGATTTATATATATATATATATATATATGTATTTCATCAACTTAATTACATTCAATTCAATAAGGAAACGAAAACTGCGTTCATGCATACGTACGACCTACCGTCTCCATGAACGATGTATTTCATTCCATTTATCGATCTATAATATATATTTATATTCTGAATATATATTATATATAAATCATGTTTTAGATTTTGGAATTATTTAAATCAGGATATAAGTAATAATATCAAGAACAACAAGTCGAAACTCGTACGATAAATGAAACGATTTTACCCAAAACGGTGCTTTAACATGGAATTTACAAAAGAACGGTTAATATAAAGTCATAATTGAACCATATATGATATCATAACAATGAATATGATTATTTAATAAGTCAATGACATTATTTAAATCAGTATACAGGAGGTTTGGAAACATACTAAGCATATCGAACATAAGGTAAGGGATAATTATTCCAATCTCGTTCTTATCCGAGATTGTTTATTTGTAAGTATTTACTGGGATTATTGTTATCATCCATGTCCATGTTTTCTAAAACTATTTTCATGTATGTTTAAAGTCCTTTTTACCCATTTTTGACATTTACTACATGGTATGTAAGTAATCTTTCTTTTGTTTACCATACGAGGTACTTTTTGACTTTTTTGACAAAAGTACGAGGATAATGTTTTTTTAAATTATACGACATGAGCGGATTTTTACGGTTGCATATCGCCTTATTTTCATGAAGCTTACTCTATAGGATTTCATGGTTATTTTCAACAAAATCCATTTCTTTTGAAATTGTGTGGCATTTTTTGAAAAGAAAATGATTTTGAAGAAGAGAGGATATTTTCCTCAAGAATTCATTTCGAGTGTTTTATCAAAACTAATTTCCATCTAAGATGAAATTATTTACCATGTTTATGTTTCAAGTATAATGTCTCTATTATTTACATGGTGTGATTTTTCTTATGATGAAATGATATCCATTTGTTTTATATGGATTATGTGATGATGGGATGATGTTTATGAAACCCATTTTATTCATTGGGTTATGATGAATGATTTATGTTTATTTTGTGGCACAAGTAAGAATGATTTCATTATGAGATGGGTGGGACCTATATCTCCCCGAAATGCATTGGGTAAATATTTATATCTCATGAGATAGACATGGCTGGAATGTTAAGTTAATCCGGTTTAGTATTTCAGGACTGGAACGAGGAGTGAACTTGATTCAGAAAGGGACATTGTCCACTAAGATGGTCTTGGAAGAAATGCCTTGGCTACTATGGAAATAATAAATGTTCTTAATGGTTTCCAAAACTACATGATTTATCCCCATGATATTTTATCATGATTGATGATACATTATGATCTATGCCTTACGTACTGCCATGTTTTATGTCATTGCTCAATATTTTGATGTTTAAATATTATCTTCATGTTTTGTTGTTCAAATGTATATGATTTGTTTTATTTTCTCCATGATTACCCTTACTGAGCATTTGATCTCACCCTTTATATGTTTTCTTTTCCCCAGGATTTAAAGAAATGTTTTAGGTAAGAAAACAAATGGGGAAGATCTTTATGGGAGATGTTGAAGATCTTTCACCACGATTAGAAGATTATATCCCGAGTTTCCAAAGACACTAAACTATTGCGGTCCTTGTGTGTCTGTTTTTGTTATGTATTAAGTATTCTGCAAAAGTAATGTAATGTCTATGTACGTCAGGTTTGGGGCCTCTACAATAAGGGGATGATCGAAGACACATAGATTCTATAAAATAATTGTAATTTCATGATCACTTCAATGTCAAGATAAATATGATTACATGGAACATATCCCATGGAAGGACTTGTGGATCCCCCCTTAAAGATCCCTGATGTGCATGCGAGGGATCTCCTGAAAAATCAAAAAAAATCCCTCAAAAATAATAAGGGATCATATTCAAAGTAAAGGACCCCCAGTGGTTAAAAAACTCATGCATCAAGTCATCATTGGGAAGAATAAAATCCCTATATAATGTACAAGACATCTCACAAGACCTTTGAGCCATCATTACATAAAATTAAGGAGATAAAGGAAAGGAGGCGAGAGGGGTTTTTGGTTACTGAAGGACATGAGACACATGCCCCTAGCAACCAATGAAGGGAATAAGGTGGATCCTCCTTGCTTCTTCAATGTGAGCAGGAATGTTGGTATGATTTTCTCAACTGAGATTTTCCATTTTCTCCACTCCTCACACTTTCACATATAATCTTCAATTATGACTATGTTTGTGTGGATATAAATAATTCTTCCATTCTTTTGTGTGTGAATATTCTTTCTTTAAGAGATTTCCAAGCATTAGGATCTCCTAGTGAAATTTTCATCCTTTTGATAAATTATTCTTGGGCTGGAATAATTTCAATGAAATTTTTAATAGTGTGACCAACCTTATTGCACCTCACACATAGAACTTCCAAAATATGAGAGTTTCCTTTTGTTTTAAACCTCTTATTCAACTTTTATTCATCATGTGGAATATTATTATTACGTTTTGTACTAGCCTTAGCCTATGCATCTTCCTCCTTTATCATTATTTCCAAATCTTTAGGCCAGATAACCATTATTTCTGTAGAAACTGTGGTAGTATGTTTTTAATTTCCACATAGATTCTTTATAGTGTCATCCTTCTTGATTGTTCTTTTGGATGCACTACCCGTCAACTTCTTGGATTTAGAATCCAAGGACTTCTCAGTTTTCATCCTTATAATATTCTTGGGAGAATTTTCTTTTACAACATAGTTTTGATTACTTATCAAGACAACTTCTTCATTCTTCTACAGCTTCTATGGTATTTTATTCTTATTATCTTTGAATACATTCTGAGATAATCAAGAACCATTGTTATGACCAATCCCATTGCATACATCACATATGTTGTCTAGCATTCCAAATCTATTTATAGTATACAAATGTTTCTGGATCTGTGGATGTTGCTTCTTATTTTATATCTTTCTCCCCCTTGAGATGGGATTTATCTATGCTTTTAACATTTATGGTATTTTACCAACAATCCAGTGCACAATTCCCAAATCTGTTGCAGCAGCAGCATTGAACCACAATTCTTGACTTCTAGATATCTTCTATAATAGATTGTTGATACATATTCTTGATGTGTTGTGCTCTATCAGGGGAACTATCTTCTATATTATTCTTTCTATCCACCCTATCCATGGTGGTAGGCATCTCATCACCTTTCCTCATCCATACTTTAGAATTTTTCTTCCAATATGTACTTTTAATAAAAAATAGTTTTAGCAAAATTAATACAAGTTGGCATGGATGGTACCTTCACTTTCTTAACTTCTTGTGATAGTTCAATGAGTGAATCCATGATCTCCTTATCACATGTTGGAGGTCTTTTGATATTATAATCCTTCAATGATCATTGAGTAATAGTAGCAACTGTTTCCTTCTTTTATGGAGACTCAATATGTGTCTTCTCAAGATTAGTCAACTGAGATTCCAACTCTAGAAATCTCATATTGAGGATTAATTTTGGGTCTTCAATCATAGTCATATTATCTTCACAATATTTCTTCAATATTTCAACTTCCTCTTCAAGCATCTTTACTTTTTTTTTCTAACAAAGAGTCTAGTTCCTTGATCATCTTGAAATTTTATTCCAAATATAACTGTTTAACTTCAGTGCTCCTTTTCAGCTCATCTTAAAGTGCATGGATCTTCTATTCTAGAGTCTTATTGACTCCCTATTTCTCCTTAACTTCATTGATCCATTTTGAGGAACTTATTTCAAATTACATCTTTGTTTCTTCAAACGTTCCAAGATTTCTAGAGAGATTTAGACATTCTATAATTTTTTCTTACAAGACCTTCTCCAAAACACCATTTTATTCTTCCAAATGGGTGACATATTCCTGCATACATTGAAATACTCCACAAACAAGGGATGTAATTTATTCAGGGATATCATGCAGAATAGATCTTAATTTGTGAACTGATAATTCTTGAGAGGTTGTAGATTGATCATCACTTCTTGTGCTAGAATTTTCATCATGAGAATAGTTTTCAAATGTACTAACACATATATCCTAATCACTAGAGGTAGGAAGGTTGTCCATATTCTTGGTGAAAACATGATCCACCCTCTCATTACTTTCCATGTATAATATTTCCTCATTTTCACCAAGGCATGGAGATACATATACTTCCTATTCTTTAGATAAGAGGGACTTCTTCTTTAGCTTTCTCTTCTCATTCTTTTTCCTGTTCGTCATGGTTTTTCTAGATATAGAATTATGATCAGATATAACTTACTCTTCATCAAAAATAAACTTCATTATTGACTCAAGAAAGAATATCAAGTCTTTAAAAGAGAATATCTTCAATGTAGATAATCCAATAGAGGTGAACCTCCTCTGATACCAATGGAGAGGAGAGGTTTGGGATATGACTAACAATGAGAGGGGGTGAATTAGTGTTGGAGACTTTTTAAACCAATTTCAAATTTTTATCCCTGTACCTCTTGACATGTTAGGATCTTGATTCTCTTATTCTCTTTTAAATATTTCATGTAATAATATAAAAGTAGTAAAAATGTGCACACGATATTTTTACAAGGTTCACCACTCAATAAGAGCAGCTACATCCTTTCTATTTATAGTAATGACCAGTGCACAGATTATCCACTATAATGTAGTAACCGTTATAGTGGGTTGTCCAAGAAAATAATCCTCTAGCTAGTGTGTCTCCTTACACTTGGAAAAGGTATGTAAATAATTAATTCCTAGTGTTTCTCCCTACACTCGGATGAGGGAAGTGAAACGATCCTCTTCCAACTTTCAACGAGTAGGATATACCCTTACACTCGCTGGATCTTTATAATACTAGTATAGACAGTCTTTTTCAGCCTCTAGATGGTTCTTTATACTACCTCTAAATACAGTCTTCTTTCTATTAAAATAGTTTTCAACACCAAAATATTCTTCCACCTATTGAGACCTATTGGACGCTACAATGCTACTTTGTTCTTCCACAACATTCTTCTTCTACTTGTTAATTACTTAGCATCATGCAAGAAACCAACCTCTTCTTTCTCTACTGCAAACCTATAAGTTGCACACCCTTTTTCTTCTTTTGCTTATTCAATGAAAAACTAGCTGCACTAAAACCTTATCTTCTTCACACTTTCTCTTTTAGTGAAAAACCAACTACATCGAACTCTTCTTCTTATTCTTGCTATAATCACAAGTTATCTTTGTGATTGTTAAATCAATGAAGTCCATCTCAACTTAGTATCATCATAGTTGACTAGAATCTAGTAATAACTTCTATCACAACTCACAGCTTGTGCACCAATCCCTACTTGCATGCCACCCAGCTTGCGTGCCTCCCTTCTTGCATGCCACCAACTACTTGCGCTCCACAATTGGGCACAACTCACAACTTTCATGACACTTCGGGTTTAGACACAACACACTTGTTTTACACAACTCCATGATTTCACACCTCTTACAACTTGTTCGCCACTTCTTCTTGCGTGCCACTCTACTTGTGCGCCACTCTTCTTGTCTGCCACTCTGCTTGTGCACCTCCCTAATTGAATGAAACTATACTTGCATGCCTTATGAATAACTACCGAATTTCATGACACTTCATCTTGTGCGCCAATTTCTAATACTTACATGATCAGAGCTCAAATTTTCTCTTAAGTGTTGATCTTGGAAAAAATGAGGAGGATAGTCATCTATTTATAGGCAGTTTGGTGACTTTGATGACGCTCTATCACTTGCGCGCCACTTTCTTTCCTTTTTGATATTTTTATATGATGATGTTGAAATATGACCTGCACACAACATACACTTGCACACCACTTATACTTGTACACCACTTTCTGAATTGCATTCCTCTTTTGACATGCACACCACTTTATTTCCTTTGTCATATTTTGATGTGATGATCTTGAAATAATACTTTCGCACAACATATAGTTGCATGCCACTTATACTTGACCACCATTTATACTTGTGCACCAATTTATTTCCTTTGTCAAAAACACTTCTTTACTCTACCTATCTTTTATAAGGCTTTCATCACATGTTCTCCAAAATTATGATATTTGTGAAATAAAAATCAGCAAAGCATCGTCATAGTTTTGGCCATTATGATAGTTCCAATCCCATGCACTACTTAATGACTTCTCTTCATCTTCAATAATCATTATTCTTTCTTCTTATACTCTTTGGAATATTAATTCCAAAGTAATTCTTCATCCTCACTTAAAATCCTTAATTCCTTATTGGAGTGCTAATTCCAAAGAACTCCAAACATCTATCTTCATCCAAAAGTGGAGTTTTGAGGATTCTTCAAACACCTTCAATGTTGTAGACAATGTATCAACTTTGATACATGTATTTGGAAATTTAATAATCATTCAATGATCATATGATTTCAAGGAAATGTGTAATGCGTGACCATTATAGAATTGAAATCCCTTATACACACTCTCTTCTTCTTCAATCATCATTATCTACTGCATAAAAATCATATTATTCTTTTCATCAAGTAATCTATTTCATGGTTAGCATGTAATTGTGAATCATTTCATGGTCTTATTCAAATCCCCATTCTTCTTCAATCATCCTCATATGAATGATACTTCACAATTCTTCATTATTGTAAACAATGTGTTGCATTTGACACAAGTTCCTTGAACTTAGGATTAGTTCAACAATCGACTAAATTATATTAATCTTCTTGGAGAATTTCTCATGTATGAAATCTAATGCTATGATTCCATAAAAATTCTCTAGGAAACCTCACTTCATCCAATCTCCATTAAATTTTTATTCTTTCATCTCCATCTTCATTTTGACCAGTATTGAAAACTGTTGATAACAAATACAATCTTCATACACTAGGTGGTCCCAACAGTCTGGATACCGTCTTAGTGGTGAGTCATATTGGGACATTACAAAGTGGTATGAGAGGTTTATTTTTTCCCTTTTCTTACTATTTTGAGCTAGTAGATAGTAGACTGGGAATGTGTTGGGCTTGGTAAATAGTCATTATTGGGAGTGATCAACCCACATATGGGAAAAATTCTAAGTGGCTAGGAATGGGATTGTTGTTCATGTTGTTTTTAGTTATAGTTGATTATGATTTCACCTTGAATAAATGGTGTAATTTCTACTGCTTATTGATTTATGAAATTATAGTATTTTTTTCCCTTGGACCAGTATAGAAAGTATGGATCAATACATGTATCATTATAGGCACATATAATATTCACATTACATGCATATGACATGCCATGTAGTTTCATTTTTAGGTCACCTGTTGATTGTGATTTTGTGCCTTGAGTGTTATTCCATGCTTCTGTTTTCTTTAGAATGACTGTTTATATAACATTCTAGGGTGAATTGTTTAGAATTTTAATATTATTCCATTATTTAGTGATTATACTCCATGTTTATTTTTTTAAGAATATGTTTCTATATGGTTACTACATGTGATAACATGCTTCGTTATGATATATTTAAATGGTTTCAGGGGATGATTTTATTGGTTGTGATTAAACAAGAACCAGTTTTTAGTTGTAAGGTGTATGTGCCACTTATAACTGGGAAAAGGTAACTTGTATACTAAAACCATCTTTTAGATTTGTTTATAATTTGAGATAGTTGTTAAAATATAAATGTGGTAAAGTTTAAAGGTCAAAGTGAATTGGTTACAATTAATGGGAGCTAAATGCAAACCTGTAAAGTGTATGTATGCTTTATGGATTGTTATATGGACACCCTTATAACTGAACCATTATATAATATCATGGTATATATTTTGAAATGGTTATAAATGTAAATTATATTTAATTTTGGGTTGAAATGAATTGGTTGACTCTATAGAGGCTATTGAATCTATCACACAAGCATGGAGATCATGTGATTATATTGTTAAATGAACAACTTGAACCAATTAAGTTATTTGGAGAATGTTCTTATAATATAATCCTCTACGATCCAAGTCCTCTAAGCAGTTTCGGCTTCTCTCACTCTCGCCCTAGGCTTTTCCTAAGTTGTGATTCTATGGGGGGAGGATGTGATAGTGCCTTCCCCTCTTCTCCATATCTTCTTCATGCATACTCTTTCCTTACCCTATCCTCTAGTCTCTCCTTGAGGTGGAATCTTTCTCCCCAAATTCTGGCACTGCTCTTCTTAGTGTGCTTTTCAGAGACGTTTTGATGGAACTGTCATGATTGTTTACTATAGGATCCACTGGCCATTAAAACCTACTCTAGAATCGAGTTCATTTTCTCTTATCTATGTAAGATCAATATTTGGGGTTCAAAGGTGGTTTTGGGATTTGTTGTTCGTTAGTCGATGGTTTCTCCCATCTCTCTCGCATTGACTTGTTCTTGTTCATCTTATGGATTCAGTTTCATCATCACCCGAAAACCTTGACTGCTCAAATCCTTAATCTGGTTTCAATATCCTCTACTCCTTTACAATTTGGACCTTGAGTGGTGGTTATATTGAGACTTTGGAATGTGGGACTTGGTAGTCAGTGGTTCTCTTTTTGCGACTGGTGTCTACTTCCCCTTTGAAGATGCTCTGGTTCTATTCCTCTATGACATTGGTGACTTTAGAATCGATAATGACATTCTGGGTGTTTTATACTTGAATCCATCAGTGAAGATTTTTTGTAGTTTTTCTATGAAATATTGAGTTCCAGTTGTGGTGATGTTCGTTTCTAGTTTGTTTGTTTACTCTGGTCATCTGATTTTTCAATTTGGGCAATGTTGATGTCAATGATGATGGTGGCGTACCATGGTGATAATAGCAGATGGTAGCGACACGACTCCATCTAATGTGTAATTTTTTCATGTTGACTATCCTCTTTGATGACATTATGGTGCTCGGTTCGTCGGTGGTGGCCAGTTGTGGCTGTCAGAGTTGTTGAAAATGGTAAGTGTTGATGAAAATGACACTGTGGAAGGTCTTACAGGTGGTGGTTTGTGGAAATATCATGGAATGAGTGGTGATTATGTAGGGACCGTTATTTTCATTTTATTTGAATTTTAACTCTTGAATGGAGGTTTCTGGCACGAGACAGTATTGTAGTGGGATTAAGGAAACTGCAAGGTAACAACAATGATCAATTTAAATTTTCCTTTTGAATTTTTAATCCTGATTTTTGTTTTGTGGAATGAATGATGTTTTTTATTTTAAAATTTTTATTTGACATGCTCATTTTTTTGGACTGACTTTTTTGGATTTAGTCATTTGGAGGAATTATGCTTTCCAGGTTCCCACTAAACCAAAAATTGGTTTATTTAGAAAATGAAAAAATGGATTTAGAGGAGATAACCCTATACAAGTGTTTTGAAACATTAATAATTAAGAAATTTATATTGGGTTTCATTATGATGAAATCACGTTGGCTTAATGGGAACCTTAGAGGTTACCTTATCTATTAATAAGTGATTTTTTTATAATTAATACTTGATGCTCGGTTTTAAATCATTTAAATGTTTAAATATTGAATGTGAATCAATGTAATGAATTGGAAATGGAACCTTAGTTTGTATCATTATTTTAAAACCACATGTAAGGGTAGTTTTAGATATCTATTTTGAGTTTCCTTGGAATGGAAACATGAGTGTTTTCCATATTCCTGTTATTCCTTTTAGCAATGGCCTGTATGATGAGATCTTAAGCCTAGTGACGTTGTGGTTGGCCTGACCTAGTGATAGGGTCGATGCTTGTGACTTCGTAAGGGGATAGACTGAGGTAGGTAGCACCCTTAGAGTTTAAATTCTATGTTAAATATCATGAGATTTTTGGATATGGTGTTGTTCAGGTTTCATTGTCCCTAGTAAGAATTTTAGCTTTTAATGATACCCTTGTTTGGACGGGTGGTCATTGTATCCTTGACCCTTGTCTTGAGTGTGAGCTTCAAGTAATTTTCTATTTCAGTAGGTTAGACATTCCAAGGAAATGGTTAGCTACTTTATAGGCCTTGTGACCTAATTCTTCTTATTGGTCAACTGAAGAGGCCATTATTCTATTTTATAGACATATGAGATAATGCACATTTGAGCCAGTTTTCTACATAGGCCATGAGATACTTGAATGCATAGGGAAGATAGCCTATGGATAACATCAAATATCTGTTGTTTTCTTATATAAACTTGGGGTATTATACATTGATATACATGGTGCCTGTTAAGTTGTTAAATGATGTAAATGAACTAGTAGATTTTGGTGGAATCATTGAGCCTCATGCTGTTGAGTACATTTTTGGGTCATCTCTGGAGTAGAGTGACCTGGGTGTCAAAGGAATCATTTTTTTTCTCAATTCTTGGGATGAATTCCAGGTGATTTAGTGTTTTGAAACACTGGTTAGGTTGTTTTTGGTTTTTATGTTGAATTCCATGATGTTTTGTGTATGACTCGGAGGAGGAAAACACATATGGTTAAGGTGGTATTGATCTAGTGAACTTATAAGTAGCTAGTCTATCCCTTCTTTTTATGACTAGGAAAATTTTATTGTGGGGAGAATCACGTCCGTTATATTGTACATTTCAATGATTTCTCAGTATCATGATGTTGAAGTGGTTGGATCTGTATGGAACCCCTGAGAAACACCATTATTTTTTGGTCGACTCCAGTGGTTATGTTGAGTGATCACAGAATGCCTTGAGTGGTAAAGGCTTGTGATTGGTTGATGGAAATGTGTTGGTAGGGTGAAGTAGAACATCTCTCAAGAGGTCGACCATTAGTGGTTTGACTATCCTTATTTTGGTTCCCTCTTAGCACCCTTTTCTTAAAGAGATGAGCATGTCCCCTATCTTGATGTCATACTTACTGCACTAAGAGAGTGTCGATATTATTCCATACTAAATTTCAAAAGTAGTTGGGATTTATAAGTAATCTCTATTAGAGCTACAAACTGGATACATGTCTTTATTAAAGTATTGGTTAGTCCTGAGTGATACTGGGATTCCCATGTAGGAATGCCTTGGACTTACTATTGAACACCATCCATTCTTCTTTGAATTTACCTTTAAGAAGATGTCGGCCTGGGCTTAGTCAATGATCTAACGTGGATGTCTTGGACTTATACCAATTTCTATTTTTTAAACATGGATTATATACTACCTTAGGTTAGTTCTTTGTACTCGAACTAATTGAATATGAGGTTACCTTAGATTTGTTGTTAGGCTCAAAGGTGTTATTTTAAGGGTAATGATTCCAGTGGGTTGCATATGGTTTACACCCTTTTTCATGACTATACATGATGGTTTAAATGGTTAGGTGATTATTTGATCACATAAATTCATCAGAATTCATGTATAGGCTTCGGTGAGCATGCTGGTTGTGAACACAAGATGTCTTGGAAGAAGGCGTTGTGGTTCAACTGTAATACACCAACCATCTAAGCCAAGCGTTTTTTAGAATGGTTGGTCATAATTATCTTGAATTGTTATCCCTCTTGTTCAATTCATATAGTTGAGTAAAACTGTTTTAAATAATATTTTCGGGTTAAGGTGGGTGTGGTGTAAGGGGAAACAATGTCCTTTAAGGAAATCTTGCATGACCAATTTTAGTGGTGAAGGAGAGGGGTGAAACAACGCTGTTCTTTGGTAGGTTCAGGGTTAAATTCCTGAGAGTCTTCTCTTGGGAGATTTTTTTTACTTTCCTTGGGTTCTAATCATCATTTTGGGTCACCCAGTTTCTGACCAGGTGGGTGAAATGAGGCATGACCCACCTGTGATGATGAATTGCTGTGTCGAACCATCACTGATCAGGTTGTCACCCTCTGGGAGACTATTCCATCTCAGCTAGGAATATATCCTTCTCAGATGGGTCTCTCTCTAGAGTGATCCCTTCATGGGTATGGGGTTTCCTAGTATAAAGGGTTTGAAAATTCCATGCATGGGGATTCCCTATTAATGAAATTCTGGTCAATCGAGATTTGACCGTTTATTTATGGTGAGGTTTCTATTATGTACTCATATGTAATCATGTTCACCCTATTAAAGAGATCCATCCAGGAGCATCATTATAATTATTATGGTCCTTCTTTTTAAGAAAATTTCAATAGTTGAGGTATCGTGTCTCAGAATTGGCCCCTTTTAATGTTTAAGCCTTTAGTGGGGACCACCATCATCCAGATGTTTAATGAGATGATGACTTGATCCTTTCTCTCGCTAAATAGGCTTGGGAAAGCATCGTTGTGGTGTTTTAATTGGAAATGAGTGAGGTCTTAGGTTTTTTTTGGATTAAATGCCATATACTTAAAGTGATTCTTGGAGGTGTGTTGGGAATTTGGAAATGCGATGCGACAGTTTGAATGGGGATTCAAAAACCTTGTAGGACAGGTGATGTTTTCATTATTCCTGATGGCTTCTATGGAATGAGAAGTTCTAAGGTGGGGAGGTTGTAATGACTCATGTTTTTAATTGAGGTAAAATTATAAGGGAATTTGAATTTTGACATGTACTGGATGGTTCATTCTTTAAACTAATATTTGGAAGGTAATTGTAAGAGTTTCAACACTTCCAACATGTTGTTTTTAGACTTGGGTAAAGGCCAAAGGGGTCCCTTGAGTGTCCCATTGAGTTTCAGTAGCTTCGGGCTTCAAAATATCAAGTTTGGGTCATATAAATAGGGTGCATGGTTTGTTTGAAACTATGCAGCCCCCAGTAGTAAACCGTGAAACTTGTTAACATGTGAATATGTAAAGCACAAAAAATGGACATGGTTTACCCAAACTGTGAACCTATCTCACATGGTTAGTGAGACTTAGAAAGTACCTCATCACTATTAATCACACGATTGGAACATGACTAGGAAAATCATGTGGCACAACCGTGAGAGATGATTTTCCAAGGCAGTGGGAGCTACACGGTTGGTGCACAGTTCGGCCAAACCATGTGGCCAAACTGTACAACCCAATTTTGAAGGTTAAATTACCAAAATTTCCTTAAGTAGGTTTAAGTTTATTTTTATTTCTTTTTACTCCTTCTCCAGTGTGAGCCTCCTCATTGCGTGTCATGTGTCTCTCCAAAGCCTAACCTAGGATTCAATGGATCTCCCCCATCCGTACTCTGATTCGAGTGCCATTGGTCCCTATGGATTCCTATTGGTAATCTATCAATTCATTTTGAAAATTTCTTTGTTTGATCTCCTCTCAATCGATTTATCATGGTGCAAGATCATTTCCCTTATTTTCAGGGTGAATGTTCATTTCTTCAATTTCTTCCAAACCAGACCGAATAAAACATTGATATTGTATGAGTAGAGGATTTTAAGCATGAGTTAGGTGGTATATTTATTTTTTCCTCATGTTTTTTTCATTTTATAAATATCACCATTATGTTGCATGTTATCCTTTTCCTTTCATGGCCTTAATAATGTGTTCTTCAATCTAAATTGATATATGAACCTTGTATTACATTCATTGAGCCTTATTTAGTAGTTTGAGGTTGTCAAACTTGATCACAGACACCCCTTGGGTGTTCTGACATGTTTTAACCCTTTTTAATTAATAATTTAAATTCCATTATTTCTTTCAAGGAATTTTACTTAGACTATAAATGGAATTTACCCTTGCTGGTGATTACCCAATTGATTGTAGCACCTACCAAGTTCTATGTTGAACCTTATAATTTTTTACATGTTTGATGGTTTATGTAAAATTATTAATTTGATAAATTAAATTATGGTTCTTGAATGATATTTATAATTAGGATAAATGGATTGATTGATAAATCATGAAATGTTTTTATAATAAACCCCTCAGATGAGGTGTGTTGTCTTTGAAATTACAAAGTGGGGTTTAGTAATTTATATCTTTCTTGGCCTTATAGAATTAGTGTTTTACCTATTCCTATCTTTGTAATGTTAGATATATGTAATGTTAAAAAATAGACTTTATTTATGTTATTAAATTGAGTGTCCCACTTTCTACATAAATTTTCTTGAACTAATGCACCTTCTAAGTGCATAAATTGGACCACTTCTATCTAAATGAACTTTGAACCAAGATCATTCTAAGGGATTGGATTTCTTTATAAATGGGAATTCCCATTTAGGTTTTTTCCCAACTGAACATGGTACCTTTTTAGTGCCTTATTGAACCTTGATAAATGAATTGTCATGTTTTTCTTAATTAACTAGAATGATTTAATTTGAATAGATTATTCATGATGGACTGATTTCCTTTAAAGTATTAAATGGTTTAATTGAAATGGAATCGAGTTGGGTGGCATTTACACACCTCTTTATTAATTAAATAATCACAAATTATCTGATTTTTTATAATTTCGATGCCCTTAATTATATAATTGGCTAAATAAATGTAAATAATGTGAGGTACTTCCTCATGGGTATTTTTTTATAAATATTGTTACGCCTTGATATAGGCTATGGAACGATGGTAAGGGTTTTATTGATCTTGGAGGTATCAAAATCCCTTACATCGGGTATCGATTCATGGAATCCCACCCCAGTGATACTATTGGATGGTGGGCATGGCACACCATGTCCTTTGTTGAGTGTTGACATGATGGCACACTCACTACCGACCGAGTGTTGACATGACGACACACTCACCATATTGAGTGATGAGCATGATGTCTCCCACTCATTATGAGATGTAGGGAATGTAACATTTGTCTTGAGATTATAAAATTTTTCAGAATGGTTATGGATGACTGAGTTATGCCCCGGTCCAGGCAGCACCTAGTATTCTAGGTATATGGAAACTTAAGTGTGAATATACTTGGTTCATATAGGTAGATGTGGTATATATAAGTAAACTATATATATATAATTATTAATATATATATATATTTACTGGTCAAACATACATTATTCTAGCCATGACCCAATGAAGGTAGATCCTCTATGTGTACTTTAGGAACCTGAGCAGGCTGTTTATTTATTCAGTTTTGTTTATTTTTCATATTTCCTACACACTGATTTACTTATTATTCATGGAATGGACATAGTTTTAGACATCATGGGTAGTAACCTATTGGGATTTAAATATCTTCTCAGGCATCCATTGCATTGGGGTACCTAAGTGGACATTATGTTCATAGAACCTTGGATTTTTATTTTACCTAGGAGTTAGGAGCACAAGAATGAGATAGAGCTCTGGATGCTCGTAGAGAACACCCTTGGGGATTTTATTTATTTATTTATTTATTACTATACTATATATTATATCATTATGTGTGTCTAGGATTTTATATTTTTTATCATCATCAAAAAATGCATACATCTGTTGTATATGGGTGTTGACTGTCTTTTATATTTAGTTTATATTATTCTTTTGTTTCTCTTTATCTTTCATTTCTTGCTACTTATACAATTAATTCTTATTTATTATACCACTGTGATACTATGATATGAGGTTATAGTATCCCCACTATAACCTCCTTAGACCCTCATTGCTAGTTGGTAGCCTCTGGTGTATGGAGAGGTGTGCTTGACACTATGTGATCCACCGGTTCTACTACTATCTTAGTGGTGAGTCTAGCTTAGTACCGCCTGAAAACATCAAACTAGGACCATGGGGTAATACCAGTGAATAAATAAAATCAGTTGAAAGGTAAAGTCACAAGAACGAATGTTTAATCATATTTTTACAATAATTATTGTCTAACAATCAAGAATGGGGATATTTGGGTTAGAAAACAAGAATAACCAATTTAAATCTATACATCGGAGCATGATAAGAAACCACAATTGGTGAAGATAAATAGAAGGGATTGATCTTATCAAAAAAATTAATCTAAAGGAAATAAACCAAAAAATTTAAGATTTATACCTAGTGATTGGATCATTCATCATTGAATAATATGCTCTCTAATGATTTAAAGAAGTTGTTGCGCTCCCTGCGCTATGATTTTCTCTGATCCTACGTTTCATCATCATCTGAGGTGATTCACCAATGGAAGGAGGAAGGATAAGTTTTCAATAGATCATAGTATTATGAGGCTAACCCTAGGAAAATATCCATGTTAATATACTTATATATATTTTAGTTAGGTTAAATACACCAATTACTTAAATTAATTAATTAATTTATCCACTGAGCATACCGACAATGAACAAGATGTCTCACTGCCCCACGCAAACCTATTTTTTGTCACACATATGGTAAAAATTATGTTTTTAACTCAACTGTGGTCTCATATTTCTGATCCAAGATTTCATTTAAGAGTTATCTCATTTCCTTTAAGAAATTATGTGTGCACAATATAAATAATATTTAATATTTTTATAAAATTAATTACAGGCACACCGGGCCTTCAAATCGCACGCTGTCTCAGCTTCTAACTCTAGATATATATATTGAAATATTTCAAAGTATTATAAGGATAAAATTGGGTCTCTATAGTAAACTAAATATATTGAGGATTTTGATCAACATATAACTTCTATCTTCCTTGGGCTGTATCCATACGCTTTCAAATCAAATGAACCTGATCTAATATCTCCTACAAGAGACTTGGTCCTTACAAATTGGATTCATCTACCTCCATCCAACACAAGGGAGATCTTTATGGCCTACTATATAGTTCCTTGTTGGGTGAAATTTGAATAGTCTTCTGATAACTGTTATTATTGGTAAACTTAATGAGCAATTTTTTTTATCCCAAGATCCACCAAATTCTAGGATATATTCTCTCAATATTCCATTGAGAACCTAAATATCACATCTTTACTTCCTATCTATCTATGAATGGAAATTTTTACAAAATTTTTTTGTTCTGAGTGCCTTTTGCAACCCTTTCTAGAAGCACGATGTGAAACATGGATCATAATCTAAAACTTTAGTCCCTGGAAACCTGTAAAAATTTATTATTTCTTGAATATACATGTCACCCAACTGGTCAACGATGTGGGAAGATGATACTCGAGAGAGGGAGATCCAACAATCTCCTCAGTGGATCTCATTCAATCCGTAATCAGGATCCACTAAAGTGGGATCTTGGTAACATTATTGGTATCAACAAGCTATTTTCTCAATGCAATGAGATATAGAAAAAGGGAAATGATCCGATAGTTGGTGCATGTGATATGAATAATGGATTAGACTATTCCTTTATTCCCTTTGTCCCATGTTCAAGTCTATCTATGTGAATATGTACCTTATACTCTAATAGTTTGAGTACACCATAAATCATTCCCCTAAAAGTTAGTACCTCCACATCCTCAGGGGAAAGACTACTACTTATAGCTCCAGTTCATGAGTTTTGTAGTTCTTCTTATTAGGTCTCAACTACCTCAACCCGTATGAAATAATTTCCCACCACTACATCAACACCCAACCAAGCCTAGATCTTAAGGAATCACAATATACTAAGTACTTAACAACCTCCTTTAGTCGTCTCAAAATAGGAGCACTCATTATCCCCAACATCATATCCTCAAAGGCCCTCTGGCACTTCTCAGTCTAGGTAAATGGATTCCCTTTTTATGTCCGGGTGGTCAAAGGGGATAAAATTTTGTAGAAGTATTACACAAGACTCTTGTAGTACCCCACCAAGCCAAGAAATATCTTCACCTCTGACACACTTTTGGATGGATCTCATCGATATTCACTGGGTCCATGACTAAACCATGCTCAGAGATGGAATTCCCTAGAATGTAAACCTAATGAATCTGGAACTGGCACTTAGAGATATTTCTATAAAGATGGTTCCCTTGAAAAAAATATAGAACCATCCTCAAGTAATCTTCATCCTCCACCTATGATGCAGAGTAGAAGAGTATTTCATTGATTAAGAAAACCAAAAAATGGTCCAATTATAGCTAGAAGACCTAGTTCATCAAATCCATAAACATGGTGGGGATATTTGTCACACAGAAGGGAATCACTAGGAACTCATAGTGTTCATAGTGACATTGGAATGCGAAATTTGGAATATTATCCTTGAAAACCCTCAAATGGGGGTATCCGAACTGAAGGTCAATCTTTAAGAACCATCTCTCACCTCAAAGCTAGTAAAAGTTGTCGTTAATCCTTGGAAAGGGGTAATTTTTCTTCATCATGGTCTTATTAAGGTGACAATAATCCATAAAATATCTCAATATCCCATACTATTTTTTCAGGAACAATACTAGAGATGCCCAGGGGACACACATGGCCTGATGAAACCCTTCCCTCAAAGTTCCTCCAACTATGACTATAGATCCCAAAGATTAATAAGGGCCATATGATATGCCTCAGAATATATCAGATCAGTGTTGGGATGTAATTAGATACAAAACTCCATCTCTCTCCTTAGAGTTAGTCCAATAATGTCCTAGGGGAAGACGTCTATATAATCCTCCACAACTGAAGAAATCAAGATGCCTAAAGATCATGGTGTACTAAGGGATATACTCACCAACTGAAGGGTGGTGAGCTGTATCATCAATCTCAAAAAACCCACTTATCCTACCATGACATCTCTATCACCCATAAAGGTTAATGTCATCTCATCAGTGAGTAGGCATCTGCATCGTCTGATATGACAATCAATCTAGGCTTGGACCATAGACAACCAATCCATACCCAATATTATATAATATGGTTTCATTGTTATGACCAAAATTTCCCACATGAAACTCTCTCCAACAAGTAATATATTTCACCACCGACAGATAAAAGATATAGAAGAAGCATCCCCTATAAGAACATCCAGATAAAGCTGCTAGGATAAAACCTTAACTAGGATATAAATATCTCACATCTATAGTATAAATATGAATAAATAACTAGAAACTATGTCTATTAATACTTAATTAAGAGTATAATAAACAAATATCACACCTCTAATCATCTTGTGCATTGTGGGGTCATAATCCTCCAAATCCTACAGCTGTCCATGACCCCGACCACCAGATCCCTGTTCCTGACGTAGGCCACCTAGTGGTGGTTGTGGAAATTTTTTTGTAGCATCTTCCACCAACCATAGATCATATTACTCCTCATATAGATTTTCCTCCCTGGGGACCACCCTACCCTTTCCTGAGAGATCCCTAATCACAAAACCGTCTGTGCTGTGGTGGTCTGTCAGCTACCTGCCTACGCTCCCCAGAATGTCCTGTTGGCCAGTAATGTGCTATGTGATCTCACCCATCAAAAGCTTAGCACCAAACCTCCCTAGGATACCCTGGTGCTCTGCACTATCCCTACACAACATTACCACATGCCTAAGTCTAATCGTGAAAGGATATCTTTTATTGATATCCCACTAACCGGTGCCTACTAGATACTATAGATGACTCAACTCTATGACACCCACTATCAGATCCAACTATATAGAATCCCTATGATAGGAATATCACTATCACTATTTCTCTCTCTAGAACCTTGACATAGGTGGGTATGCACAAGGGAATCATGTTGGCATAAATCTCTCTGTTGAGTCCCTATTCAAATTTTCATTCTTAGAAGTAGCCATCGAGGATCATTTTAATAGAGTATCGTGTAATGTCTATGTACCTTGTTGCATACTAATCCATAGTCATCCCTCCCTAATGCAGCTCCAGAAGCTCTTGAATCTAAACTGTTCATAAGTAGGAGGGGTGGTAATATTCACAGAACAACTACTGGAAGTCAATCCATGAGAGTGTTGAACCATCATGTATCTGGGTAATAAGACTCTACCAGCACCCAACTAATTTGTGGAAAATACATCTTCTAGTTAAACCAACTGATCTGTTGGTGTTCAGATGGTCCTAAAAACATAGAACACTGATCTAGCCAATCTTATATTACCTAAGGATCTAGTTCACCCTGGAACCTTAGCAGCCTCTGACACTGGAACTCATGGAGCATGATAAGCTGGTGTGCATCCTCAGCCTGATCTACTAGAAATATCTACTAATCAACAAGTAGAAGTGCTGCTACCTACCAACCTGGAAGAAGAATCTCATCGGATGGACCCTAAACTAATGCCTCATCACTCATCAGATCATTGTCAAAATCCAGAACTGGTATCCTAGATGGATGTCATTACAGAAGTATCCATAAATTTAACCATGATTTACCATGTTCAGATGAGAATATATATATATATATATATATATATATATATATATTCGGGATGAATCAATAAGGACAACCAAAGAATAAATCATATATTATTCATGTATAATTGATCCCTACAATCAATGTCTCGGTATTCCAAGATGAAAATCAGGTAGTCAAGGTCCTGGTGAATAGATACATCAATCGATCTCACCATCACTAGATTCCATAGCCTGAAATCCACAATTAAGAAACATTGAAACTGTTTCCCTAATACCAAAAAAATCCTCTAAATGAGACTACTCTAAACACTATTAAAAGGATCGAACCACCTCTGATACCAATCTTTCATGACCCGAACCAATCCGAGGCTCGAGCAACAACCACCCTAATTCCACCTCCATAGGATCGGGGTTGGTGTCTAGCACTAAAGGAATGACTAACACAATGATTCATTTTCCTAGAAACCTATATTAACACACAAATCCATAAAGATTAATAAGTGTAGTGGAATAATATAAAAAAGATGAAAAATACTAGGGAAAGAACAATTCATGTAAAACCTCTAGATAGTACAAGAGTACAACCGTGTAAAGTAAAAAGTATAAGAAAAAAATACATTAACAACCAGAAATATATCCTAACCTGAAAAAATAGAAAGTAAAATTCTGATAGATTCTATCTATTGATCTCTAATCTATGACTAACATACTCGGTCCAAAGTACCATGTATCTATAAGCTCATCTGAAGTCACCTTTGACCTATCTGCAGTCTATATAAGACATGACACGTGCAGGAAAATCCCATGAAGGGGTGAGTATATACATACCCAGTAGGATGCCCTAAAAGTTGAAGGGGGTGTATTAAGAGATACAATAGGAAAGGAAAGAATGTAGATAGTAAAAAAGATTCAAAAAGCAGTGAAAGAGAACAGATCAACCCAAACCAAGAGAGAGTAACCTTGTCAAAAAACAAGGGGCTCGACACAATGTGTAGGTGATCTACACATCGAGTCTTGTCCACCTATATTAGGAGATTAGGCTCATATAACCATGACAATCTAAACATGGAAATCACATTGAATACCCCATGTGTCTTCACAACCCATGAAGGGAAAGTAACCAAATCCAAAGTTACGGATACATATGAATATATATATGCCCAGTCAAAAGAAAAAAAAATGAGAGAGAAAGGGGACCTCTATCTAATAGATCCACCTAGGGAGAATAGTCACCAAAAGTTCCAAAATTCCATCAATTATTCCCAATATATCACTCGTATACTCAGAAGTAACCATAAAAAACAATCCATGCCTCGTCACTCTATTGTATAGTCAAGGGGATACATTCTCTTGGTAAATTACCCATGCCTTGGTACAACAGAAGGGTTCCACTATGGAGGGTTCCACTCCAGAAGTCATTGAGGACCCATGCCTAGCTCAGTTGGAGGGTTCCACTCAGGAGTTATTAGAGGACCCATGTCAAGCCTAGATAGAGGGTTCCACTCAGGAGTTGGTAGAGGACCCATAACTATCCTAGTTGAAGGGTTCCACTCTAGAAGTCCATAGAGGACCCATGCCTAGCACATTTGAAGGGTTCTGCTCAGGATTCCTCTGGTGATCCTACACGATCACTTCCATCACCGAGCATCACCTAATAAAGCATCATGCCTAGAACATTTGACATCGTATACCAAAATCCACAACCTAGGTCACCATCATGTTCTATTTGAAAAAAAAAACTTAGAATAGGCTACTCATGGACCAAAATCTATGTCCAAATGAAGGAGATACAGAAGCTTGAATTTTACTCAATAGAAGCCAAGGGGTACATAACATGTGAGGGGACCCACATAACATGTGATCTCACTCCATCACCTAGCCATGACCTTGTAGGTACACAACTCACCAAGCATATAAGAGTATATGTTGTGTTGGGGGATATACACAGTGTGTCAATGCTACTCAAGGTCCCACCCATGTGGTTGGCCATGTCCATATATCCAATCCATATCTATTTACTTTACCCTATGTCTGCTTACTTTAGTACATAGTGTGCCTCTTCACATGGGGCATCACCCCTGTGCTTTGGCCGCACCTGTGTACTCGAGAACATGGAGTGTGCATGGCCATATTCTTTATCCAATGTCTCATGTATATGTGAATGGGGATACACAGCATGTAGGGAGACTAGACACAGTTCCATCCTCATGAATTACCAAAACCCTAACCACAACATCCAAGGAGATACACATCATGTGTTCATCACAGTTCAAGGAGTGTAGTTAGGTTTTTCACTTTTTTCAAGATCCACATCTCACACTTCAAATTTGATCATTTTTCTTCCATTCCTGCCTCGATTTCACCTGAAAATAGTTGGTCCTACCATCACTCATTGTTTTTGGCTATCCGATGACTGAAAATACTATTATTTCAACCATGGGGTTTCTCTGTATGCACCACATGTCTCAATTAATTTTTTCAATGATGGGTTGATCTATGATCATGAAAAAAATCACCCAAATCTCACAAACATCCTAGATTATACCTGGATTCATTCATAATCCTATTGCATGTTGATTCTTTGTGATTTCAGGGGTCTGATCAGACTCGGTACCATTTGACAACGTTGATCCGGGACCGCGGGGTCCTACTGGTGAAGAATGCAAAGAAATTGAGGGGGAAAGGCACAATAACAAATGTTTAACCACTATTGGACAAGTGTTCTAGGATAAAAATAAATAATGGAGATATTCAGGTTAGAAAACAATAATATTCGATTTAAATCGGTACATAGGATCATGATAAGGAATTACAATTGGCGTCGATCAATAGAAGATATTGATAAGCTTAATCAATTTAACCAAAAAGTTCATAAACCAAAAACTGATGAGTCATACCTAGAGATTGGATCATTTTTCATCGAATAATTCAGACTCCAATGACTGAAATAAGACATTGCATTCACTGCGCTATGATCTTCTCTGATCCTAAATTTTATGATCATATGAGGTGATTCTCCATAGAAGGAGGATGGAGAAGTTCTCGGAAGATCCCAGGATTATGAGGCTAACCCTAGGAAAATCTCCATGGTAGTATAATTATAGATATTTTTTAAGTTAAATAAACAAATTAATTAAATTAATTAATTAATTAATCCACTAAATGTTCCTATAATGGGTGAGATGTACGAATTCCCCACACCGACCTATTTTACATCATGCATAGGGTAAATAATTTGTTCCATACTCAACAATAGTCTCGTATTTATGATATGAGATTCTTTATAAGAGTTACCTCATTTCCTTTAAAAAACTATTCATGTGAAATATAAAATATATTTAATATTTCTATAAATTTAATTTTGTGTTCACTAGGCCTCATAATCACACTCCGTCTTATCTCCTAGATCTACAAAGAAATATAGAAATATTACAATGTCTTATAAGGGTAAAATGGGTCTTTACAGCATTCCCTCCTTTAAGATCTTCATCCTAGAAAAGAAAAACTAAAAAAAACTTCGGGTAATGATCCCAAATATGGATCTCCCACTCCTAGGGATCTCTTGCACGTTCCCACACTGCCACAATATGTGAACCAAGGGGATGGTCTATCCATGCAGGGTTCTCTCCGGTCAATCTTTGATCACCACTGAGTGCTCCACAAAAGTAGATCTATATTGGATATCTAGCTCACCCCAGTCCATGAAATGTGTGAGGTCATTTATGTATCTCCTCATTCATGAAATGCGGAATATGTCATGCACCAACTCCAGTTGTGGGGGTATGGAGATGTGGTAAGAAACCTTACCAAACATCAACATGATCTCAAACAACTTGATGAACCTTGGGGGTATCTTTTATCCCTTGTCGAACCTACATATTACTCATCATGGGGAGAATATTAGGAAAACATTATATCCCTAATCGAACTCCCAGGGCCTATGATAGTGATTTGCATATGATTTATGCCTACTTTGTGTCTTCCTCATCCACTTACGGATGGATCAGACCTTCTATGTCATTGCATAAACCAACTCTAAACCCACAATTAATGTCTCACCAATATCTATCTAGAATAAGGGTTAACTTCAGGGTCTCTCGTACATGTCCTCAAAAGGTTCCATGCTGATATTAGGGTGGTATATATTGTTTTACACAAACTCTATCAAGGTAAAGTGATCCTCTCAGCTTCTGACGTAGTCTAACACACAAGACCTCAACATATAATCCAACACCTGGATAGTATGCTTGGTCTTCCCATCAGTCACAGGGTGAAAGGTTGTATACATCCTCATATGGGTATCAAATTACTCCGTCATGACTCTCCACAACTGGGATTTAAACCATACATCAAGATCAGATACAATCATTGAGGGTAACCCACTAAAGAGAACTATCTCTCGTACGTACAACTGTCCTAAAATCTCCACCAAACTATGATCCCTGATATAAAATAAGTGTTTCGAATTCATGAGTCGGTCAAGTATCACCTAGATAAAGTCTTTTCCCTTTCCTTTTTTAGGAATACGTATCAAGCATTCTATGGATATTCCATCCAACTTCCACTTTGGGATCTCAAGGGGTTGCAACAAACCTACATGAACGTATTTCTCATCCTTCACCTGTTGATAGGTGAGTCAACAATAGATGAACTATGATACGCTCTGTCTCATTATAGACCAAAAAAACTACCGCTTAAGGTCTCTATACATATTCCCCACATTGGTACATATATCTAGGTAGGAAGTGTGGAACTCTTTCATCACCTCCTCCCGTATCACAACTGGAACCTCTATATGAACCTAAAAAAATATGACATTATTCCCTATAGAATATCCATATAGTGAATCCACCTTGGATATCTGGTCATGTAAGACTTCACATTCAATGTCTCCCAACTATTTCTCTCTCACACACTCAGGAATCAAAGGAATCAACACCATCAACTACAGAAAAACTATACCCTATTACTCTAATAGGGTCAGATGCAAGGTAAACAACTTCTCTAAATCCTCCTATATCAAGAGATCCTATGACTTCCTACTAAGGGAATAATCTAATATGTTTCCCTTTCCTGGATTATAGACTATCTCGAAGCCATATTCTAATAGGAACTCCAAATTTTTTTTATCTTAGTTTCAAGTCTCTCTACATGAAGACATACCTGAGACTTTGATTGTTTGAGTAAAACATAAAGTACTCCCCTAGAAGGTAGTGTCTCCACATCCGTATGGTGAAGACTACTCCTGTCATCTCTAGTTCATGATTCGTGTAGTTTTTATCATGGGTTCTCAACTCCGTTGAACCATATGTGATAAATTTATATCACTACATAAACACACAACCGAGCCCAGCTCCTCAGGTATCACAATACACTATATAATCCACACTCTCCTGTGGTAGTCTCAAAAAAAGTAAAACTCATTATCCTTAGCCTCAACTCATCGAATTCCCTCTATAAATTCTCAGTCTAGGTAAACATATTCCCTTTCTTCATTAGGATGGTTGAAGGGACTACAATTCTGGAGAAGTCTTCCATAAACCTCCTTCAGTACCCTTCCAAGATAAGAAAGCTCTGCACCTCTGACATGATATTTGGTAGATCCCAAGTAATAACTTCATTAATATTCACTGGGTCCATAGATAAACCATTCTCAGATATGGCATGCCCCAAAAAGTGAACCTCTAGAATCCAGAACTGGCACTTTGAGAGATTTCCATAAATATGGTTCTTTCAAAGAAAATCTATAACCATCCTCAAGTGATCTACATGCTCCTAATCTGATATAGAGTAGATGAGTATTCCCTTGATGAATACAATCATATAATAGTCCATGTATGGATGGAATGCCTAGTTCATAAAATCCCTAAACGCATCTTGGTAATTCTTTACAACAAATGGCATCGCTAAGAACTCATAGTGTCCATAGAAGCATCAAAACGCCAAATTTATAATATCTTCCTTGTGAACCCTCAACTAGAGGTAGACAGACTGTTGATCGATCGTCGAGAACCATATCACACCTTTAAACTGGTCAAATAGGTCATCAATCCTTGGAAAGGTGTACTTGTTCTTTATCATGGCTTGTTTGAGATGACAATAATCCATACAAAGCTATAAGATCCTATCCGCCTTTTTCACAAAAAATATTGGAGTTGTCCAGGGAGACACACTTGTCCTGATGAAACCATTCTCTCGAGGGTCCTCCAACTACAAAAGTAGCTCCCTAAGCTCAGTATGGTAAATAAAATATGTATTATAATATATCATTGCGGTCCTAGGATGAAAGTTGATACAAAACTCCATCTCCTACATTGAAGGTATTCTTGGAACTTCCTTGGAAAAGACATCTATATAATCCTCCACAACTGAAGGAATCTAAATGCCTAAAGATACTACTACAACAAGTGATATACTCTCCAATTGATGGGTGATGGTCCACAACTTCCTTCCCATAGAACCCACTCATCCCACTATGAGATCTTTCTCACCTATAAAGGAGAATTCTCATCCCATTAGTGTGTAGGAATCTGAATCATCTGCAGTGATAATCAATCTAGGCTTAGAACACGGAAAAAAATCCATACTGAAGATGACTTCATAGGTTTCCATAATGATGACCAATAATTACCACATGAACCTATCTTCACCAAGAGATATCTTGCACTAATATCAAATAAAAGATGCGGAAGTTGCATTCCCTATAGGAACCTCAAGAAGAAGATACTAGGATAGTGCATTAACTAGGAGATACTGCTCTCACATAAGGTTTATAGAGATGAAGGAATTAATATTACCTATGTATAATAATACTAAATCAAGAGTATAATAAACATACATCATACCTCTAATCATCTCATGCATTGTAGGGTCATAAGACTCCAAAGCCTATAGCTATCAGTGGCCTCAACTGATAGATCCCCGAGCTTGACATGGGCTTCCTGGTGGTGGTAGTGGAAGGATATCATAATTTTTTCCACCACCAATATCTCATTATGATCCTATATTAAGTCTGACTCCTTGGGGACCACCCTTCCCTTTCTTAGGAGATCCCTAATCATGAAGCCGCCTCTTCCATGGTGGTCTGTCAGCTATCTACCTGCACTTATCAGCATAGCTGGCCAGGCAGTCTCGGGATATATGACCTCACACATCAAAAGAATATCACCAAAACTCTTCGGGCTTCTCTAGTTCTCTATTATTTCCCTGTACCTCATGAACACATGTCTGAGTCTAATCATGAAAGGATCTATTGTGATGAGATCCCATTGACTGGTGCCTACTAGATTCTATAAATTTCTCAGCCTGGTAATGACCACTACGAGATTTAGATGTCTATAATCACTCAGATAAATATTTCTCTATCACTAGTGTATGATCTAACACACCAACATAAGTGGGAATGCACAAGGGAACCATATTGGCATGGATCTCTCTATGTAGTCCCTACTCAAACTTCCATGCCCAAAAGTATCCATTGCGAATCATGTTAATGGATTACTTGGTAAGGTCTATAAACCTTACTGTATACTCATCCATTTTCATCCCTCCCTAATGAAGCACCAGAAGCTCCTGAATCTGAAATAAGAGTAATAACTAAGGGTAATACTCCCCATGAAACAACTGCTAGAGTTGATCTATGAGAGTGTTGAATAAGCATGCATCTGGGTAATAAGACTCAACCAGTGCTTAGATGCTCCATGTAAAAGGCTGGTTGTTAGTCCAAACAACTGATCTATCGGTGTACGGATGATCTTGAAGGCATGAACCACAAACACTAGCCAATCCTCTGCTCCCTGAGGATTTGGATTACTGAGGAACATCAGCAGCCTCTGGCGCTGGAACTCATGAAGTGCGCTAAGACTATGTGCATCCTTATCCAGATTTACTAGGATGATATGCTTCTCAAAAAATGGAGGTGCTACTACTTTATCACCTGGAGGAAGAATCACATGGGATGGACCCTAAATTGAGGCCTCATCACTCATCGGATCATCTTCATGGTCTGGAACTAGTATCATAGTTGGCTGTCGTAATAGAGGAATCCAAAAATTTAATCAAGACGTACCACAGTCAGATGATAATATATATATATATATATATATAATATTATGTATTTGGATTGAGAAGGAATATCAAAGAATCAATCCTATATGATTCATGTACCATTGATCCTTACAACTAATTTCTTGGTTTGCTGAGTTAAATAGTAGGTAATCAAGGTCCTGGTGAATGGATACATCGGTTGCCCACATCATCACTATATTCCTTATCCTGAGAGATGTACTCAATACAATTTGACACTATTACCCCAATCCCAACTGAATCCTCATAAGGGAACTACTGAAAACACCATCCCAAGGACCGAACCACATCTGATACCAATATGTCACAACCCAAATAAATATGGGGCTAGAGACACAAATACCCTATGCCTACCTCCATTGGTTAGGGGATGATGACTCAAACTGAATGAAACAACTAACATAGAGACACCTTTTCCTAGAAACTTTTACACACACACACAACCATATCGATATAGAAGTTCATAGGAATAATAAAAAAAATGTAAAATACTAGGGAAGCAACCATGCATATAAAACCTCTAGATATTAGAAGAGTATGAATGTGTAAAATGGAAAGTAAATGGGAAAAATAAATTCCCAACCAAAAAATATGTATCCACCTAACAAAATTGGAAATTAAAACACTAGGAGAACTAAGCTTATGATCTCCAAGATGTGACCACCATACACGGTCCAAAGTACCAGGTACCCCTAAAATCCTCTAAAGTCGCTTCTAATGTGTCCATCATCTACATAATACACGACATGTATGTGAAAATCCCATGAAGAGGTGATTATATACAAACCAAGTAGGATTCCCCAAAAGATAAAGGGTGATAAGTAAGATATATAATTGAAAAAAATACTATAGATAATAAAAATGATATATAAAGCAGTGAAAGAGAACAACTCAACTAAAAATGATAGAGATCAACCTTGTACAAACACAAGGTTCTCAACATGGTGTGTAGATGAAGTACAGATCAACTATTTTCCACCTATAACAGGTGATTAGACTCATCCAACCATAAGAAGATAAACATGGAAAGCATGTGGAATACCCTGTACATCATTGAAACCCATGAAATTAGAGTAAAAAAATAAAAATTTGTGTATATAGATGAATATATATATACTTAGTTAAAATAAACCAAAAATAGAGAGAAATAGGACCTCCATTTCACAACTTATCCTAGAAGAAAAGTCTCAAATAGTTCCAAAACTCCATCAATGATGCCCACCATCTCATGCGTCTGCTTAGAAGTAACTACCCAAAACAAGCCACGCATTTTCATTATGCCTCATAGTCGAGGGAACACAATATCTACATAGAGGACCCATGTCCTTGTACAATATGAGGGTTATGCTCAGTGTTAGAGGACCCATGCCTAGGCCAACTGGAGGAATCTACTCTAGAATTCATTGAGAACCCATGCCCAACCTAGATAGAGGGTTCCACTTGAGAATTGGTATCAGACACATGCCTATCCTGGATATAGGGTTCCTCTATAGAATTCATGAGGGAACTATTCCCAACACAGTTGGAGGGTTACACTTAGGAGTCAGTAGAGGACCCATACCCAGCCTAGCTGGATGGTTCCACTCTATAAGTCATTGAGGACCCATACCCATCCTACCTAGAGGGTTCCACTTATGATTTGGTAGAGGACCTATTCCTATCCCGACTAGAGGGTTTCACTCTAGAAGTAGTTAGAGGACCCATGATAATTCCAATTGGAGGGTTCCACTCTAGTCATTTAGGACCCATGCCCATCATAGTTGTAGGGTTCCACTCGGGATGCCTCTAGTGATCCTACCTGATCACTATCATCATCAAGAATCACCTAAACAACATCATGCCTAGAACATTCCACATCATATCCCAAAATACAAAAACATGGGGTACATGGCGTGTGAGGGGGACAACATTATGTGTTGTTCTACTCCAACACTTTTCCATGTCCCTTGAGTTACATGACTTTTCAAGCATGTAGGAGTACATGATGTGTAGGGGATATACATGACATGCCTATGCCACTTGGGGTCCTACCCATGTGCTTGGATGTGTCCATGTATCCAATCAATGTCTATGAACTTTACCCTGTGTTCGTGTACTTTAGTACATGACATGCCTCTTCACATGGGGTGCTTCTTGTGTGCTCTATCCATGCCCATGTACCCAAGCACATGCCTTGTTCCTATCCATGTTCTCTATCACATAGCTCATCTATATGGGAAAGGGGGTACATGGTGTGTAGGGATAATAAAAGGCATTTCATCCTTATGAATTCCCAAAACCCTAGCCACTGAATCTGAGGGTATAAATGTCACGTGTTCATCACCATACATGATGTGTAGTTAGGTTTTTAAATTTTTTTCATATATGTATCTCATGATTCAAATTCAGACATTTTTCTTCAATTATATCCACAATTACGCTAGAAAATGGTGGATCTAGCCACTTCTTATTGTTTCCACCCATCCAGCGGCAGAAAATCTGATTTTGTCAACCATTGGGTTTTTTTGTATGCATCGCATGTCCCGATTTATTACATAGATGATGATTTGATCTCTAATAATCAAAATGATCACCCATGTCCTGAAAAAATACCATATATGGCCTTGATTTGTCAATCCACCCCTTGAATGTTGATTCTTTGTGATTTCTGAGATCCAATTAGGCTCAGTACCGCCCGACAACATCAATTTGGGACCATGAGGTACAACCGGTGAAGAATAAAAATCAATTTATGGGGAAAGGAACAAATGTTTTTTTACCATCACTATCCAAGAGTTCTTTTACAACAATCAATAATGGTGATATTGGAGTTAGAAAATAAGAATAACCAATTTATATTGGTATATAGGAGCATTACAATGAACCACAATTGGTACCGATTAATAGAAGAGATTTATATGATCAATAAATTTAATCAAAAAGGGTGTAAATAAAAAATTAAAGAGTAATACCTAGATATTGGATCATTATCCATCGAATATCATGCTCTCTAAGGATTAAAATAATTCATTGTGTTCGCTACACTTCGATTTGCTTTGATCCTATGTTTCATCATCATCCGAGGTGATTTATAAACAGATGTAGGAAGGAGAAGTTCTTAGTAGATCCCAAGATTATGAGGATAACCCTAGGAAAATATCCATGATAGTATACTTATATATATTTTAGTTAGGTTAAATAAACCAATTAATTAAATTAATTAATTAATTTATCCACTGAACGTATCACCAATGAGATATTTTTTCTAAATACCCAGTGCCAATCTATTTTAAGTCACCCTGAGGGTAAAAAACATGTTTTAGACTCAATATTGGTCTCAGATTTCTGATCCAAGATTCCATTTAAGATTTATACTATTTCCCTTAAGAATCCACATGCTCTCTATATAAAATATATTTAATATTTTTATAAAATTAATTCTGGGCACACCAGGCCTTGGAATCATACATCATCTTAATATCTAGCTCCGGAAATATATATATAAATACGTCAAAGTCTTACAAGGTAAAAATTGGGTCTTTATATTAAACTCAATAGGTCGACAATTTTGATCAGCATATAACTTATGTGTTCCCTGGTCTATATCCATACACTTTTGAATCAACTGACCCTTCTCTGATTTCCCCTACATGAGAAGTAGTCTTAATAACTTTGATTCCTATACCTCCATCTAACACAAGGGAGATTTGCATGGCCTTCCATAGAGTTCCTTGTATGGTGACATCAGAATAGTCTCTTGATAACTATTGTTATAAGAAAACTCAATGACCACTAAGTGTTTTTATCAAGATCCACCAAATTCTATGAAACATGCTCTCAACATGTCCTTTAGAACCTAAATAATACATCTTGACTTCCCATATATCTATGGATGAAAATATATACTAAAAAACACTCAAGTTCCATGTTCATTTTATAACCCTTTATAAAATCATGATGTGAAACTTGGGTCACAATATAAAACTATAGTCTATGGAACCCCATGAAGATATACTCTTTATTGAACGTACAAGTCACCCAACTAGTCAATTGTGAGGAAGGTACTCAAGAGAGGGAGATCTGAAAATTTCCCTAATGAATCATGTTCAAACCCTAATCAGGATCTGCCGAAGCAGGATCTTCATAAAATTATCAGTATCAAAAATCGATTTGATCAATTTAATTAGACAAAAAAAATGGAAATGATCTAATAGTTTGTATATGTGATGGGAAGAAGGGATTAGACTGTTCCTTTCTACATGATGCTGATGATGCCAACAAGCACATCATAATAAAGGGAAACACAATGTATCAATAAACTTGTATGGATGTTGTGGTCAAGAGGCATGATCTTTGTAATTTATCAATATTATCTTGTATTTATTTACCAAAGGGGGAGAAATCATGGAAATTGGATGACCTCTCTAAATTGGATTCATGTATTTGGGGATTCTCTAATAAGAATATTATATCGATTGGTCATGTATTCTATCTTATGATCTTTCCCTCTGATCTCCTTAAATGTATGGCATGGGGATTTGATCTTGTAATGCTCAAACCTAGGTTATTATGAATCCCGAAGTGGGATCACTATTTTTTCCTTTTGATTATAAGAACTCATTTTCACAAGTATGGTTAAAGTTTTTTAGCTTAAGTTGGTTTTATTGGCATGTTAATATTTTAAAGGAAAATTCTCTTATAATTAGTTCTCCAATTCATATGGATAAATAGAAATAATTAGGGAGATATGGAAACTATGGTATGCATATAACTAGCCCATTCCCGGTATCAGGTAAAATCCAATCATCTCAAGCACATACAATTCCTAATGGAGACAGTACCCACCAACCTCAAGGGAACACTTATTACATTGACGGATACCCTCCGATCTCACCCCCAAGGGCGTGTCTATTGACATAACCCCAAATATATACTCCACCACTAGACCCAAAACATTTTAAAATTGATTGTATATAAAATAATTTGAGGTTCCTATATAAAATAAGGCACTAACAAGCATAAAATCTAAAAGAATTGTTCCTTTGATGGTCAACTCTCCAGCCTTGCCACCAATGGGTGTAGGCTGAACTGCATGTAACTAGACTATCCCTATACCTTGTACTCTAGTATAAGTCCCCTAGGTTGTATTGGATTGATGATATTGTGGATATTATCCTGAAGTACCATGTTTCCTACCCTGACTATCACTACTATTGGAACTCCAATAGCCTGACTGATATGGGGTAGAAAACTCCCTATCAGTATTCTGCATCGACCTAGGTTCCCCATAACTTCCCATATTCCATGGGTTCATACAGAACCTCCATATGTGACCCATCCACCAATAAGTTTGGTATCCCACTGGTGGTCATGTATATTGACCAGGCATGTGGCCCAGTCTTCCACACTAATAGTAGAGCACTCGATCACTGACCTATGGGACTGATCCTTTTCTAGGGATACTCTATCTATGACTTACCTGGTGGAACATCTCATAATGGTGTTTCTTACTATCAAAAAACATACCACTAGATAGCCCAATTGAAACTATATTCCCCCCACCAGACGCCTCCTTCAGGTTCCCCTCATAAATAAGAGCATTATCCACTACCTCAGAAAATATCTTCAAAAGAATAATATTTACTTGGGACTTTATCTTATTTCTAAGTCTATCCTGAAAATGTATGTCCATAGATGCCTCATATATTATCAACATTAGAGAAAAACTACAGGAAAAAAATGATTTAGCAGTGGTTTCTTAATAATGGTTTTTAAAACCGCCAAAAAATGTTATATATATATATATGTAATTTTTTTAGAAAAAATATAAATTCATTTTTAGATAAGGTTTTTTAAAAAACCGTCGAAATATTGGAGAATTTTTTTAAAAACACCTGAAAAATAGCAGTGGGTTTTTAAAAATGCCGCTAAATTAAAGGAAAAAATTAAAAATTAAATATTTAATTATGATTTATTATTTATTATTTACCATATATAGTTTATTATTTATAATTTTAATTAATTATAATGTGTTAATTAATAAATATTTATAATTATTAGTTAGTAATAATTTGAAACTTAAAATAAATCTTCATTAAGTTGAAAATCAGAGTTCAACATCTAATGACCACAAATTTTTATATGGTATTCTTTTTTAGCTCCACAACTAGTTAAATCAAAGCATAAGAAATGAAATAAAACCACATTAGATTTAAATTTTTTAACAATTAAAAGAATAAAATTGATTATAGTTTCCAAAAATGTTTGAAATCAAACATGATCTTCAAACGACCATAACTTTTGATCCAAGTGTCTCTTTAGACTCCACCACATATAAATTAGAGCTTGTGATGAGATATATGAAATGATGGCCCAGGGAACCCTGTTAAATATTTTTTAGAGGGAAAAAGAAGCCATAAAGGCCTCCAAAACTGTGTTTTTAGTTGGGGTATCCTAATTATTTACATTCTATGGAATTTTAGCCTCGTTTAAGGGATTCTTATTGTCTTTTTTGGATGGGGAATAAATTTATTCTCAATAATTACATTCATATTGATATTATTATTTTGAATTTTTATCATTTTTTATAATTTAGTTTTATTTATAATTAAATATATGCATATTTTCTTATATTTACTTATAATAAATCACTGGTCTTAATACATATTTACTTATAAATGTATTTTTAAACATATATAAACCATATGGAAATGAATATTAATTATTCATTTCATTTAAAATAAATAATTATCGACTTTATTTACCTTATAAAAATGAATTAATATGTATATATATACCTATACAAGTAATGTTTCTATATAAAGATGTATGTGTCAATAAAAAAATTATATTTATGTGTATATTCTAATATATATGTAAATATATACATATATATGTAAATATTTTTGTGTATAAATAATATATAAATGTATTTTTGTATAAATATATCATTATCATTAAATATAGTATATATAAATGAATTTATAGTAAAACTATATGAATATATATACGCATAAATATAAATAATTTTTATATATACTTACGCATGTGTATTGATAAAATATATATATATTTATATACATATTCTAATATATATAAACAAATTTTAATATATAATATATTTTAATAAATTTAAGTATATATATCAAACACATTTGATGAGATTTCATTTTCATTTAATAATTTCTTCAAATGATTTTTATGTGAGTTATGATTTTATTTCATTGATTTTAATTCCTATTGATTTGAATGTGTTTCAATTATTGTGCTTTCTCCTATTTTGGTAATTTATTATAAATTATATATATGTTTATATGAATTTATTAATATTTAGGTATATTTATATACATTTTCAAATATTTATACATATTTGTGTTTATATATTTTTGTATCATATATGTGTATATATATATATAGATATTTATATTTACTTTTTTCTTATATATATATAATATACAATTATATATTTGAGTGTGTTTATATATTTTTTTGTAAATTTTGTTATATTTATATATATTTATAGATATTTTTATCCATTTATTATTTTATTATTTTATTCTTTATGAATCATGAATTATGATTTTTTTATTCTTTATTTATTCAAATATTATTTATTATTTATTTATTTATTTATTTTTATTATTAAATTTTTGTTAAATAACTATTTATTTATTATTTATTATTTATTATTTATTATTATTTTATTATTTTAATATTTATATATTATTTACTTGTTTATTATTCATTAATTTATTATTTATTATTTATTATTTATTTCGTTATTGTGTATAAATTAGTTATTAAGTTATTTTTAATTTTTTATTATTTTATTATTAATTTACTATTAATTTATTATTAATTTATTATTAACACCTTATTTATTTTTTTTCATTTTTATTTTATTATTTATTTCGATGTTTTTTATTTATTATTTACTTATTTATTATTTTTTTATTTTTTATAAGTTAATTATTAATTTATTTTTTATTTTTTATTATATTATTACTTTATTTTTAACATATTATTAATTATTTATTTATTATATATTCATTATATATTTATTCACAATTTATTATTTGTTATTTGTAATCTATTATTTATTAACTTATTATTTATTTGTCATATATTAATTAATTTTTTAATTAATTTTTTATATATACATTACTTATATATTATATATTATATATTATATATTATATATTTATTATTATATATTATATATTTATTATTTACTATTTACTATTTTTTATTTATTATTTACCATTTATTACCATATTATATATATATATTTATTTATTATGCATTTATATTTTATTTATTAATTAGTAATTTATAATTAGTAATTATAAAATATTAAAAATTATTTATTAATTATTAATGATTAATTATTAATTATTAATTCTTACTTATTAATTATTGATTATTGAGTAATCATTATTAAATAAAAATTATTGATTAATAATTAATAATTAATAATTATTTCATTTTTATCTATTTATTACTTATCATTTATCTTTTTAATTAATATATATATATATATATCAATATATTAAATTCTATTTCGTTTACAACATCTAGAGTCTATTGGAGTGGTAATGTCTTTGGAGAATAAGAAAGATGTAATAGGTTCAAATCTCACCCAATGTAGAATTTCTATATATGGCATGTGCATGTGCATGGAAATATATGGTAAAAAATAAAAAACAAATAAAAAAAACAAATAAATAATAAATAAATAATAAATAATAAATAATAAATAAATAAACAATAATAAACAATAATTAATAATTAATTAATTATTAATTATGAAAATAAAAAATAAATATAATAAAGTGAAATAAAAATAAAATAATAAAGTAATTAAATAACTAAAAAATAAAGAAAATGAAAAATTTAAATATAAATAAATTAATTAATTAAATTAAGAAAATATAAAATAAAAAAAAATTAAAATTTAAAAAATTAAAAATTTAAAAAAAATCACCGCTAAAAAACCACCGCTAAATCATTCTAGGACAGTTTTGAAAACCATCACTAATTGATTATTGACAAATGATTTAGTAGTTGTTTAAATTGTCGCTAATTGAAAAAAACTACCGCTAAACGCCAATTTTGGTGTGGTAAAAAATATTTCATGTCTATGAAGTAGTCCAAGTAAAATTATCCATCACTATCATATTTCCCTATGTCAAACACATAAACCCTTCAAAAAAAATTGCCTCAAGGCCTTAGGGTAAAAGTGATCTAAGAACTTCTCTTGAAAGTCCTTCTAAGTCACACCCCCTAGCTTCTCATCCCGTGACAGAATATTCCACCAACACATTGCTGGTCCTCATAACATATAAGCTACCATCTTGACCCTTTTATTTGTAGGGGTCTCCGAGTGGTCCAATATCATATGGATCAACTCAATCTAGAACTCTACGACCTTGAGACCACCCACTCTAGAAAATGTATGAGGGTGTTGTAGCTGAAACTTTCTCATCAGATCAAACACACTAAGAATAGCCTCCTTAGGTCATTGTCCATAAACTGCATAAAACAAGTGAACTTATCATAGAACTTATCTTCACCCTATTATGTGAAACCAAAGGGGGCTCTTGTCCCACTATGGGAAGAGCTTTTTGGTGATGTCCTTCTATCTCCTAATTGGTAAACATCATTGTGGTGGAATATTTATATAATGTAAAGCACACATCTCAAAACACATAACATTTGTTTCTCAAAATTATACAAAATAGTTTTCACAAATGTTTATAAATATGTTACCCCACATTCACTATCCCAACAGGCACACATACCACACCATCACTACCCTCAACCATCCCTAATTGGGGCCATTGCTAACCTGGGGTAAACGAGACATGCATAATCACAAGCCTTTCATTAGATACCATTTTTCCATTCCACCTTAAAAAAATAGATTCTTCTCATTTGGAAACCATTTAAACCATTTCAATTTATCACTTTTAAAATTTAACAATTTTCCATTTTCTTATTAGGCACCATTTTCATAAAAACACAAGAAAATCGTAAAATAATTTTTATTTTCCATAACCCAACCATAACATGTTTTTTCATGTGTGTATAATATGTTACATGACACATAGGTCCTGGGTAACTAATATGATGAATACATATACAAATATCATGCTATTTTGGGCAATGAATAAAATATCAAAAATCAATAACATCACACAACAAGTGTTTCACCAAAGGTGAAATAACATCTAATTGTAATAAAAAAATAAAAAAAATTCCTCACTCGGAACTTGGTTTTTTTCCCACACATGGGTTAACTAATCCCATGCACTAGTTTATTTCCAAGGCCAAACACACCCTATCCCCATATATGTCATTCCCAAATAGTAAAAAAATAGAATAGAAAACCTCTTATACCACTTTGTAACATCCTAGCCTAAATCCCACTAAACTGATTCTATGAGTTGGATTTACACATGACCTCAAGCATGCCACCCCATACACCATAGGCTGGTGACTATTAATGAGGGTCTAATGGAAAATGTGGGGTGACTATACCCTATTTACCAGAGTAAGAAAACAATTAAAATCACAATAAACATAAACATGTAATAGTATTAAATATCAAAAAATAAAATACCACACCCCCAAACTATGGAAGTACCAAAAAACCAATACAATAACATAGACATGTCATGATAGTCTAGAGTTACAAATGACAACCAGAATAATGTACTAAAGAAAAACCCCCAAAATGGGTCCTGGTGTCATGTCTAGTTCCCTCATCTATGCTCTATCCTAAGTCACATATCATCTATCTAACATACGACCTTTTTCCTTATCCTAACTTGTAACTATGATGTCTGTTCAAGTACCCAATGGTAGTCCGAGCAGGGCGTGAGTATAACATTGTAATCCACTACTAATGGTGTCTATAAAAATATCTAATCTAATACATTGTATGTAAAATTATAGTAAACAATGGATAGAGAGAAAATAAGTCAGGTGAAATTATTTGACAGTATTTTCCTGAATGGCCCAATGGCCTTATATTTTAATTAATTTTGGATAATCCCAATTTAAGGGTTGAAGGAGAACCCTTATATGGACTGTAGGCTTCATGAAATTACATGACATGAAGGCCTTATACGAATTCATCCTAGACTATGACTACTTGGAACTGCCCCTCCCCTAGCGTCTACACTGTGATGTGAGCTTTCCACCATCGCATGGATATTTGGTTAGCTATCCTCTCTAGATATACATAGGCCCAGTACCAATGTAAATTTACATACCCTCTCATTCATCCAAATCTTTCATATCTTATCTAGTGAATGTTCCTACTCTGAATCCTCATCTAAAGCCTGGTCCTTGTAGAGTACATCTGGTACTTCATCACAACATGTGGACTGAAGGCATTGAGGTGTCCTGAAAGCCTTGAGGTTTCCCAAAGGCTTTAAGCTGGCCCGAAAGAACTACTAAATTGAAGTCATGCGTTGTCTGAGGGCCTGAAGGTCTTGAGGACCAAAATGGTGGCTTAAAGGCTAAAATGGAAGAATAGTTCTGGTTGCTACAGTACAAAACAATACCTACTACATAATTTCATGACTAATTATCCCAACCCATGATGCGTAATTCCATGCCTATCATCCCAAACCATGATATGGAACACCATGTCCATATAAGAGAATCATTCCACCCCCCCAATGTACTATGAATAGGGGAACATGGACCATCAGTCCAGCCTTCCCAATAGAGTGAAGCACCATACAAACATACCACCAACCATTAGTCAGATATCCTAGGTTCAACATCAGTGAACCTTTTTTCAACAAATAATAATATGAGTTTACCTTTTCAATTTATTGTATTTTCATGGTTTATTAAATTCAACATATTCCCATTTCCCTCGTCCAACCCATTTTTACATTTTAATCACAAATACAACCATTTCTCACCCTTTTCAATCCATTTAACCATGATGAAAATCCTCTTTAACCATTTATCATAATTACCTATATACAAGATATATCTCATTAACTTATTCTAGGTAAACTAATACACCCTTTTTATTTCATGTTAACATGAAAAACACATTAACAATTGGTTTAATCTCATAAAATCTTTAATTCTTTATTTCAAAACCCAATTATCATGTTCAAGGGATTGGTACACCCCATGTGTGACTATAGTCCCAGTCTACAAATCTATAACGGATCCAATGAGGATCAGGAGGGGTCCAACACATCATTTTAACACCTAATCTATAATTTAATTCTAAGTAAATCAAATTTTTAGAATAATGGTACCAAAATCACAACCACATACACATGAATAAACATCATGTCTATGGGATATAACTTGGATACCACCTACCTCAATTTCATAGACAAGGGATCTCTCAACCTTATCCCTTTATTTGAACTCAAACAACCTTCAAAGAACAAACTTAGAATCTATTGGAAAAATGAGGGTTTAGGGATTCAGAAGGATAGAAAACATTCCACTATGATTCTCCTATAAAATATAAGAAATATGAGTGGTGGACTCACTATAATATTTGATTCACAACCAATAAAGTTTCAAATTACCTAAGATTGAGGTAGAATCACCCTTGAAGGAGGAGTGTTCCCTTGTTTCATCACTCTAGCTACTAGAGTTGGAAGGAAAAGAATATTGGGTAAGGTTTCTTAAATCCCAATAAGAAAAAATGATAATTTCCCCCTCTTTAATGAGATACACATTTTGGCCGCACAGTTAGAAAAAAATTCTCCAATCATGTAGCACCCTCTATCCAAGAGGGGGATTAGGTTGTATGGTTTTTTGGGGATCCCATATTGTTTAGAAACCTATGAAGAGGTTGTGCATTTGGATATATCCATTATATTATAGTTTCTATGATCCCTTTCATCTTTTCTCAACCTTTCACCTTTCCCCCATAGTCTGCATGGTTAAGGTGCATGGTTTGTACTAACCATATTCAAACCACGTACCTTGAAAAGTATGGACTCTTTTATTCATATTTCATATCCTAAACCTCTAGGACACCCCTAATTCCCCTCATACATTCAAGCATAATTTCATTATCCAATTTAAATGTAGTAAAAATAAAATTTAAATAATAATGTACCACCTTGAAAGGTCAGGATCTTACAAGATCACTTTTTCCTCACATAGCCTCAAAGTAAGGATCACTTAATTAAAGATGTTACTGAGTACAAAGGAACCTTTTTATATGGATGATATGGTGAGGAGTCAAAACAACATGACTTAATTATTTTTAGTTTCCTCAACTCCTATGATAATGAGTCCCAAATTCCTACTTTGGGAGGTATTTTTTCTCCAAAGTGTGGTCATCGAGTAGGTGATGATACAGATAGAAATATTCACTAAAGTCTAGAAAAAAATGTGTTGGTTTAGACCACATTGTGGTTTTTTCTAGGAGAGACTATGGCATGGTGAATTTCACCACATCTTGGTAGTTTTTATAGTAGTTCATATGGTATTTGATTACATGAGGATCAATAAACTTCTCATACATTATGCTATCATTCTTGTTGTGATTATCATATGATGATAATTAAATGAGTTTGAAAATCCCAAAAAAATGTTTAAACATTAATCATTTAAGAGCCTATGGTTACATAGAGTTGTAATCTATCATAAATTTATAAAACTTATTATTATTATGGATAAATGTTTTAGTTCCAAATAGGATCTTTAGAGGGATATATAAATAGGTTCAATATTTGTGTGAAGGTGTGGTCAAAATGCTATAAAACTCCATAAGATGATGTGATATCCTCACTTGTTTTAGATGTATTAGATGTTTAAAGTTAATAAATTATTCATATACTTTTTGGTTATTTATTATTATGGGTTTTTAGGAGGTTTATTTTTAGTGTCAAGGGTTTAGGAACTAAAGGTTGGAATATTGGTTTGAGGATCATCCTTGTGGTGGCTAGAAAGTAGCCACCAACTCGTCGGTGGAATCCACAAGCTAGTTAGTCAGATTAGAGAAGGTTTTCAGAATTATACAGACCCCATTGGCCAGATGGTGGTATTAGAAGAACTAATGTGGTTCTTCCATGAACATGGTCCTACTGATGGCTTGTAACTATCCCTCCGGTGAGCCCCATTGGCTGGCCGGTACACCTAGCCTGAGGGTGCATTAAATGCACCCTATAGTATTTTAAACTTAATCATTATTGACCCTCTTTAACACCCAAATATGACCCTAATTCACTAGTTCCAAAATCTAAACTGCCTCCATTGATCCTTGGACACTCCTATTCATATCCCCTTGTTCCTTCAATATTTTCCCAATCCAATGACACTAGAATGAAGATTTATTCTTAGATATACTACAAATAATTCTTATTTTATGAGAGATGATCATGGATATTTGATGGATTTGTGTTTTATATGATGATTTGATGATAAATTATTCCTTCATTAATAGATGAGTGGCATATATATCATTTTGATGATGCATCTTGATCATATAAATATCCATCAAGGAATAAGAACTTCATACAATTAATTTCTTATAGATCATATTACTATACATATTTTTGATAGAATATTTATGATATAGCCTTAATTTATAATAAATTATTTGATAGATTGGTGTAGGTATCGACCTATCAATGAAAATCCATTTCACTATATATATGACTATTAAGAATGATTTAAATTTTTGGGTAAGTCATCGTAGATCTATCCTATCAAGACTCTTATTTTGTTGAATCTTATTTCCCTTGATGAATTAGTGATGAATCATTGTTTGTTGGATAGACACGAGGTTTTCTTCTAGGATCTATAAGAAATAAATTATCTAATACACAATCAACAATGTATCCAATGAATTGATGACCTATCCTTTGAAATAACTTTAAATTGGTTCCATTGGTTGAATCCTTAAGGTATATGATTTGAGAACCACCCTTCTTAACTTTAAATTCTCTTGAGTATCCATTATAAAAATCTTTCTTGACAAAATAAAAACCATGTCAGGCATCCTTGACATGTTGCATCAATATACGTTGGTGTGTGGTGTTGTGTGATCTTCGATACTTTGATAAAACTTGGAGTAATTCATCAAAAACCTTGAGTTAGGAAGTTCCATACCATTTTCCCCTTGTGTACTCTCATTTATTGATTCATGATGTTTTGGAATATCTTGTTGTCCATGATTGATGGTGTTTTCTTGTGGGTGTGTGTGTATACCATGATGCCAATACATGATCCGTGTTCCCATGAGTATTTATAGAGTATCTTTTTACCATGTTTGATGTTGTTTACATGATGTTATATGAAGCTAATTTATTTTCATGATGATGTGTTATTATTTTCTTATTGTGAACTACCCTTTTTGTATATTTTACATTCCTTGGAAGTGTTGAATTGGTAATCATAACAGGTGAACCATCATGGGATGATTAACCCTTGGATGGGGAGCATGCATATCATGTGGTGATGATGAATATGGACCCATTAATAGGGTAAGAGCATGATGACTTTGTGGAAAAACTAGAAACATGATGCCTTGAAGATACTGAGTAATGTGTTCAAACTCAATACCCTAGGGATACCCAGTAACATGTTCATATCAATGACTTGAGAATACCAAGTGAAATGTCTCCAACCTTGTGGCTAGTTCTTGATCACTTATAACATATTAACTATCCTTACAACATGGAGCCAAAGTAGGCGTAGATGAGGATTGTGGTATATTTTTAACCACATTGTTTCTTGGAATATAATTGTTTATTCTTGCATGTACATTTATTATTATTATATAATACACTTGTTATAATTTTCATACTTATTAAGGAAACATTTTTGGGGCCTTACCGGGTTTTATTACTCATGTAATATAAGGGAATATTGAATCACATGAAAAATTCATGTATAGATATCTAGGAAAGGGAAAGGGGATCATGGAAGATGGTTGAGATGAGGAGTGTGGAGCTAGTAGTGTAACTAGGATGTACTCTGTAGGGGTTTTCATAGTGTTTCTTTATTTACTTATCTACTTCACTTATTCACTAGTTTTTCTTGATACTTTGGGAGACTATTTATTTATTTGTATGACATGTGTGATATTTGAAATAATATTCTTCTATTTGATTACTCTTATTTGATATATATATTAATTTATATTTTTTTTGAAAGGATATGATATTGAGGGTAAAATCTCCCCATTGACATCATTTAGACCATCACTACTGGATGGAAGCATATTGTATATGGGGATATGTGCATGAGATTATGTGACACTCCGGAACAGACCTATTGGTTTGCGTTAGGACATTACAAAATGGCATTAAGGTGCAATTTTATACTTTTATTTTGACCAACTCGTGATATGGTAGGAAGAAGATAGGTTGTATGGAACTCAAGTAATAAATTTTCCCTGTTTTGGCTAGATCATGTGTAATGAACCTCTAAGTTACTATTGAATGGATTTTTGGTACTATTATATGGTATTTTAGTACATCCATGCATCATGATTAGTCATGTAAGATCATATACCATATATATACTTGTTGTGTGATGAATTCTCCTTATTTAATTTAATTCTTTTATGTGTGATATCTATTCGGGATAGACCTTTATTCTTTGATGGTGTGATATATCTATTTTTATGTTATTGTGATATAACTATTGGCATTAATTATTTGAAAATGAGTAGGTTGTTGGTTTATGTAAATATATGACTGTGCCTAAAATATTGGGATGGAAACCTTGGTTATTACTAGGAGGGATATACCCTAGGTTATGGGTAGAATCCTAAGAGAGACTTTATCTGATGAGATTGAATAATTAGTATCTTCAAAAACAACTTTTGTTTTTTAGGTGTTTCCTTCACATTTCAGAAGATTCAACCTCATAGAAGACTAATGGGACCACCTGCTAATATGGTTTGGGATGCTCCCACTAGGGAAAATGATATTGTTCCACTACATGTTATGTAAGAGGTTAAAATAAAGATCACTCCCACACCCACTCTAGTGGAATATGAAGTGGTCCCACCTCATTCAATAGTCATTATACTTGTTCCTTCCTAGGGTAGAAGGGCACTGATCTCTATGGTCGACTATGCCAGAGAATTCAATATCTAGCATCTATTAGTATTTATGGGATCTCAGGGAACACATGATATAAAGGAATGTATATATATCATTGAGGTGATATTTTTCCTCATTGTTACATCTATGTACATGAAGGTGAAGCTGTTAGAGTTCATGCTACTAGGACTCAGTAAGAGGTGTTGGGCATGGTGTGATAGGTTGTAGACATGAGGGTGTCACCTAGGAAGCCTTCATTGGCCTATTTTTTGAGGAATTATTTTCTGATACACTAAATTTATAAAAATAATAAGATTTAATGGAGATGAAATAGGGTCCATGACAGTATCAACATACTCCATCCGTTTCACTGATTTGTTTCCTTTTGTTTCTCTCTTGGATGGTAATGAGGCATAGAATTCCAGGAAGTTTGAGATCAGTCTTCATCTGACATCAGATGATAGGTTAGGTTCATTGAACTAACTACATACCAAAATGTTCTATATAGGGCCATTACTATTAAGAAGGGATCAGTGTAGGATCATAGATTTAGTATTCTTCTAACATTCGACACTTATGTGGGTAGACCTCTTATTACTATGGTGAGTTTCAATTTTGGTATTAGGAATAAGAAGACCAAGGATATGCAGTTGAGTAATAGTATGCAGGAAGAATATAGTATGAATTCTTCAGTCCCATTTAAAGGATTTCCATAGTGCTTCAATTGTGGAAATATTGGACATTATCACAAGTTTTATATGATACCTCAGACAAAGTGTTGGGAGTGTGACAAGATGGTGCCTCTCCTGTAGTTTTTATCCAAATCTTCAAGGATGAAATTATGAAGGGTGGAGGAATGATGTGATACATGACCCAAGGATCTAGCCAAGGTCCTCAGTAATAGTCTTAGATGACAATGAATTGAAAATTTCACTCATATCATGGATAGGGTCATAGATGTGAGATAAGATGAGTATATGACGTGGATTAGACTCTAGAAGATGGTGGTAAGGGACCATCTGTTATTCATGGTACGTTCTTGATCACTTATATATTTTCTATTTCATTGTTTAATAACGGTACTTCCCATTCCCTTATATCTACACAAGTTGTTTCTATAATTGACTTACCAGCCGAGTTTTATTTTGATTTACTTTCCCTCAATACACTATTGGGCATGAAAGTGGACCATCGTCAATGATTCCCAAAGTTTCCTATAATTATTTATAGTTATGAATATCTATTGGATTTCCTAATTTTAGAGATGATGAGAATCGATATGATTCTCAGTATGGACTGACTGACCAGCTTCTGAAGTCACAATGATTGCTATCAGAGATGAGTATTTTTTACATCTCCTAAGGGAGAGAATTTCATGATGACCATTGAATGGGAACTAGGAGTAGGTCATGTGGGTTTATACTTGATCCATCTTGGGATGATAAAAATTCATATTGTTTTCTTGAATATTCAAATAGTATTAGTGGTATACCTCAAATATTTTCCTGTAGTTGTGTATCTCTATTAAGATGTCTTCATAGGACTTCCCCCAATAGAAAAGTTGAGTTTTATATAGAACCAATTATTGGTTCCCAACCCATATTGATACCCTCTAATCATATGGTACCGACCAATTTAAAGGAGCTCAAGGTAAATCTTGAGGACTTGGAACTGAAGGGATTTATCAAGATGAGTACATCACTATGGGATGAACCTATCTTATCTTCCAAGAATGCAGACAATATTATACAACTCAATTTAGATTATCAGAAATTGAATCGGGTGAAGGTGAAGAATAAATATCTTTTTCCTTGGATAAATTATCTATTTGAACAATTATGTGTAGTCCATGGGTTTTATATGATTGAAATTCAATCAATTTATCACTATTTGTGGGTCAGAGAGAAGGAAATATTCAAGATAATGTTTTCCAGTAGGTATGGACTATATGAGTATCTTCTTATGCCATTTGGACCGATGAATACACCGATAGTGTTCATGGATATCATGAACAATATCCTTAATCCATATCCTGACTCATTATTTATGGTGTTCATTGAATACATCCTCATCCACACACCAACCCTAAATAAGCATGCTAAACACCTTAAGATAGCCATGAGTACACTTCAAGAACATTAGATTTATGCTAAGCTATCAAAGTGTAACTTTTAGATTCAGGAAGTAAAATTATTGGGGAATGTGGTGTTTTATATAGTTATTTCCATGGAAGTAGAGAAATTTTATGTATTAATGTCCTCTACATGTCCCCAAAACATGTTCAATATTAGGATATTTCTATGTTTAATAGGATATTATTGGTATTTTATCTAGTAAATTTTCCCATTTATCAGTAACCTATACTATGTTAATGAAGAAATTGGAGAATTCATAGTGGTTGGACCAGTGTGAAGATGATGTTTATTATAGCTCCAATATTGATTCTCCCTAATCCGTAGGTTGGTTATGTCATTTACTGCGATGTATTGGGAATTGGTTTGGGGGAATTTTTGAAACTGAGGGATTGGGTAATAGCTTATGGTTCATGTCAACTATGAACCCATGAGTGAAACTATCCTACCCATGACTTGGAGCTAGCATCCATGGTACAAAATTTGAAGTATTGGCACACTAACTCTTCATTGAGAGGTTTATTTTCTGCACAACCCATAAGAGACTTCCCTATATCTTCAATCAGTGGGACCTCAATTTTAGGTAGAGGCACTAGGTAGAGTACTTATATATGTTTGAATTCATGATGGATTATTCACTAGGTAAAGGTAACTTCATGGGATATTCTCTTAGCCACAAGATAAAGTTATCTAAAGAGCCTAGTGAATGGCCTGCAAAGGAATAGTGGCACCTGATGAGTTTTTTAGTCAAGTGAATGATAAATGATTTCAAGGAATAGAGATCAATGAAATGTTCTCCATTAAAAATAACATATTCTTTAGTTGATTGAGTAAAGGTTGTTCAGGAATCTAACCCAGAGCATGATGTGATGTGAAAATAGCTAGCAGGTGGTAACCCTATCCTCCTAGGACACTATCAAAAGGTTCGTTGTTTGCATAATACATGACACGTGAGGGAAAATCCCATGTAGGGTTGATCATAACAATACCCAATAGGACACCCTGAAAACACTAAACATGAAACACCAAGTATAGTTATCTCAATAAAACATACCACAATCAAAGTAAAACAAAAACATCAACATATACTCAGAAAATACACCACACCACTAGGAGGGCATAGCCAACTGCATGTTGTAGGATTATTCTAAAAGCAATGCTCATTCTGGGAGAACCCACAAAAAGATACATTCTATCATTGGAGACACTTTATGAAGATTTATAGATCACTTTTACATACCTAATAAAGATCATTGTTCTAAGAAGAACCTAATACACAAATTGGGTGTCACACCTAGAACCATTAGGGGACACCATGAACCCAATCTATATCAACCTAGTACATAGGGGATCATATATCAAAGATAATACAAACCATACTGATATGGATTGATAGATTTAGGATCAACACCCTACTTAGGAAGGCCACATTGATTCTATAAACCCCACCTAGGGAACAAAGATGATAGAGGATCGAACTCAAGTCTCATGAAGGGACACCATAACTCTATCTGAAACTCAACCTCTAGAGGGGATCAAAATCCTATGATTTGGATGAAATGATGCTGAGTAACCTAGACATAATGGACCAAAGAAATTCACTCAACCAAGATAGGTCCAAACTAATTAAATGAAGAGTTACAAATTCTCTTGAATGGATTACACTGCAATACCATCTATCACCAAGTCTTCTCATGTGGTAAATCCTCACACGACATGTAAATCTCAATATACACAGTGTTTAAAAGAATTTAATGACATGTAGAGACACAAGAAACCCTTAATATGTCACATGGTTGTGTTTTTTGTACTTAACCTACCTGTGTACTAACCCATTTATGTCTCTCTACCCTAGTTCTCTCTTGAAGATTCCATTACTTCCACTGAACATACACAAGGGGAATCTATTTCCCACAAAGGATCCTCTACTACCGATCCTCGATATCCAGCAGGTATTCTGAAAATTTATCTCCATTCTTGATGTCCATATAGCTTTAGTTGATAATGTTTTATGGGTCATGAACATACCTCCTCCACTATAACATGTGGAAGAGGTTGTGTACCCTATCCAACTATGGGAGAATAACGAAGTGTTATATCACCTTTCTAACTCTACGTAGTATTTGGAAGGGACTAATGAATCTTTGAGATAACTTGCCACTATATCCAAATATTATTAATCCATATTGAGGTGAGACCATTATAAACACATGGTCTCCCTCCTCAAACTATAGAGGTATCCATCATCAGTCTGCATAAGACTTCTGATGGCTCTATGTAGTCCTCATCAACTCTTGGATGATCTGCATCTTCTTTGTAGTAGTTCACACCAACTTCTAGCCCATGAGTATTGAATTAGTTATATCAGTCCAACAAAGTGGTGACCAATAGGGTCTCCTATACAAACCCTCAAATAGTTCCATACTAATGGTGGAATGGTAGTTGTTGTTGTTTTCAGACTCCACCATGGGTATGTGATCTTCCCAACTACGACCAAAGTCCAACATGAAAGCACACATTATTTCCTCCAAGACCCGGATAGTATTCTCTATCTAGTAGTCAGTTTTGGGGTGAAACATTATACCCAAGCATAAAAAAGTCCATAAATCCTCCTACAATTCCCTCCATTACCAATATTTGAAGTGTGCATCATGGTTAGAGACAATCATCACGGGAACTCCATGGAGTCAGACTATCTTCTGCATGTAGAGGCATCCCAATATCTCTAACAAACTCTACTCTCAAATAGCTAGGAATTGGAATGGCTTGGTGAGTTTGTCTACAATCACATAGATGACATAATTTCCCCTAGAAATACTTGGTAATCCTATCGTGATGTTCATGGAAATCAAGTCCCACTTCAACTCTAGAACCTAAAGTGGTTGAGCTAAACCCACTAGGACCTAGTTCTCTGCCTTCACCCACTTACAAGTGAGGTATTGAGAAAAAAACACTTAAACTCCCTTATTCATTTCTAGTGACCAAAACTAACGTCAGAGGTCTTGGTACATATTTTCCACACTTGGATGTTCCTATAAATGGGATTTATGAAACACCCACATCACCTCCTCCCACAATGTCAAAGGTACCATCATTCATTCTATGAAAAGGATAGTATTCTTCCCACCTTCATAATATACATCATAAGCATGTACATTGGATATATAAGTATATAAGGTCTCACTATCAATATCTCCATGGTAATAATCCCTAAAACGCTATAAAAGTTGTGGGGTAACAAACATCTTTTCAAGATATGAATCACCTCCTTTTCCACTAAGAAAAAATGAAATAATGCTAACTTCTCTGATGCCTTAGCAAAAAACTGAGAAAAAGATATCTTAATGAGATAATCCTCCATAACATTCCCCTTACTAGGAGTAAAAATGATCTCGAAGTCACTGACTATCAGAGTCTCCAACTACAAGGGTCAAGCGAATGGCTCAATCGAAATCTCCACATATTGAACTAGAGAAGTGGAAAAGAATAAATGACACACATCCATGTCTATCAACACTACATAAAAAAGTAGAAAAAAAAATATCATACCTCATATCATCCCTATAGCCTCTGGGTCATAGGCCCTTATAGCCTTTAGTTGGCCTCATCTCTGTTCACTAGCTCCCTTATATTTGGAATAGTCCACCTGGGGGTGGTGTTGGTAATTGGTCGAACCTCCAACCACCTAATGTTTCCCTTCTAGACCCTCTACCACATTCACCACCCTATAGACCACCCTGTTCTGAGCCAGATTTCCTTGACCATTTCTAGAGAAACACTGTCTCTCCCTTGGAAGATTAGATCCACCCTAAGATCCATGCACCACTAACCCTATGTCTTGGGATCACCTCCTGAAGAGTTTGACATGCTTGGATCCATATAACTTCCATCAGTTTCCCATTGCTGAGGTTTCATCTATTGGGTTCCCACTTCTAGCACCCACTATCGATGTCTTCTTCACCATAAAGATCTCTAATACTAAGGCTCTCTCCAGAACCCCAGCATAGGTGGGAATGGAAAGGGATACCACTGAATCCCTCTTGTCTTGACATAATCCCGGGTCAAAGGTATAATATTTGAAGAACTAATCCCAAGCCATATCATCAGAGTAACATGAGAGATTAGTAAACTTCATTGAGTACTCCACCATGGTCATACAACAATACTGAAGATTTATAAGCTATTGTATGCATACTAAACACAACATGGACAAATAGAACTCCTTCCTAAAGAGATGATCAAAGTATGACTAGGAGAGAGTTTTCTTGTTATGTGACTTAGTAACTAAGATTCAGAATTTCCCAGTAGATCCTTGAAGAAGACTTTCCACGAGGACCACCATCTGATCTACAGGTTTCCTTATAAGGAGGAAAATGTGAGTGACTGCCTCTAGCCTATCCTCATCCATTTAGGGGACTGGATCACCCAGAAACAAGTGGGGTAGCTACCTATGGAACTCATGAAACACACTCATCCTGGGTGAATCCTCAGCTGGTACTTCAAGCACTGGCTACTTCTCAACAAGTGGTGGTATAACTAGTAACCCAAAGGTGCAATCTCTAACACATGACCCTATACCGATGCCTTTTCACTAGGCTGATCAATCTCATGATCACATGGTGAAATCCAAGTTGGTTGTCTTTGTGGAGGAATCATGAAATAATACAAGACATGCCACTATCAAAAGAGTATATCTAGAGAGATGACTCAATAAGGACAAGGAAAACACAACCCATTCCTATATAGATGCATGTACTAAATTTTTTCCCTACAATCAATGTTTACATATACCAAGTTGAAAGGAAAGTGACTAGATTTTTGGTGTATGGATACGTTGACCGCTACACCAACAATGGAGTCCATAGCCTGAAATATGAACTCGAAACACTAAACACTATTTCCCCAAACCATTCTAACTAAATATAGTCCTAAGGTATAACTAACTACATTGATACCACTATTTCATGAACAATCCCATGGGGGTTTGACCCGTGACTAGCCCAGGAAAACCTTTAATAGGACAGGGGCTGGCGACCAATGCTGAGTAGGAATATCCCATAAAATGGAGGCATTATCCAAAAGTACCTATACACATGCAGACATCTCCAAGACCACAAAATTCTAAATTGAATTTTTTTAAACCAATTCATGAATACATCCAATATCCCACAATAGAGTATGATAGTAAAGTACTAAAAGCGGAAAAGGGGGACAAATACAAGCCCAACAAAAAATGTAAATACTAAAAACTACTCAAAGGGAGAGGAATAAAGTCAAAAGAAAGATCTTGGTAAAAAACTTGGTCTTTAAAGCTCCATTACACACCAACTACTCCCTATCCTCTCAGGTCACCATCAAAATAGTCACTGTTTGAATAAGACACAACTTGTGTAGGAAAATCCCATATAGGGGTGAGTATAATAACACCCAATAGGACACCCCAAGAACACTAAACACGAAGCACCAAGTATAGTCATCTCAATACATGATACAATAATCTATGTATAATAGAAACACCTAGAAATACTCAAGAAAGACACCACACTACTCGGCGGTCATAACTAACTACTAGCTATAGGATTCTGCTCATAGTAATGATCATTCCAAGAGAACCCACTCCAAAATCCTTGACATTATGAGATAAAATCAAGGAATAGGTCTATATCATTGGTACCCACTTAAGAAATATCATTAGTCCAATAAGACCCTGATTCAAATATAGGGGCCACACCCTGAACCACTAGGGGACACAATGAACCCAATCTAGATCAATCATCTACATAAGGGATCATAAGCCTATTATACCAAATAAATGTAATAATATGGAATGCAAGATTGAGGATCAAGGCCTTACTCAGGGTGGTCATGTCAATTGCACAAGCCCCACCTAGGGAATAAAGATGATAGAGGATCACACTCTAGTCTCATAGAGGGACACCACAACACTATCTGAGACTCATCATTTAGAGGGGGTCATAATTCTATGATGTGCATGGAGTGCTTAATTTTACCCTCAAGGTAATGGAAAAAGGGAACATACTCAACCAAGACTGGTCTAAACTATTAAAATGAAGAGCTACGAATACTCTTGAAGGGGTACACGATGTGTACTAGAGGTACACGGTGCACCCAGTTATCCCTAAGTATGTCCCTATGGTAATGCCTCACATGACATGTAAGTATCGACATACATGACATGTAGAAGAAGTACATGACGTGTAGAGAAACATGAAACCATGTCCATGTCACCTGGATCTGTGTGTTTACTTGGTTTGCCTATGTACCAACCCACGTATAGGTGGTCGTGTCCATGTCTGAGTACATGATGTTTCACTAGCTGTGTACTCCTTCCCATGTCTGTGTACCCTCTAAGGTACATACCGAGCTGTCATAGAAGGGTCACATGGAATGTAACCAATTCAAAAAGAATGTGATACTTATATTAATCCTGAAACCCTATCCACTATTGAGAGGGCCCCATGTAGAGTATAATCCCAAAATAAAATCTGTTTTTCTCAAGATTTTATAGATCCTTAATGATCTCTTATACATTGTCCTATTCTTTATAGTAGTTTCCTCTCTTATAGGAAACCATATATTTGAGGTAATATGATCCATTCCATCATCACATACTCGAATCAAGGTTCAAATATACCTATAAAATGATCTATCGAGCAAAAACCATCACCATACATCAAACTGGGATGCACAAGAAATAAAAATCCATCAGTTATTATCCCAATAACCCATAACTATCATCTGACCATAACCGCACCATTGATCATAAACCGCACACATGGTATAGATCCATTTCACTAAATAATGGTCATGTAATGATTGAATACCAAGCATCCATCAAACCATGGGCCAAAAGAAATTCCCATAATGAACATATGAAGAATGGGAGGAGGGACCAAAAGAAAAAAAATAAGAGGAATTAATCTCATGATTTTTTCGTTTGGCCTCAATTCATTTTCATAGAATAAAAATGAAGATATATAAACTAAATTTAACAAATAAACTATTCCATCAATTTAATTATAACGATAGTTCATTTATCAATTTTTCTCATCAAATTGATCCAAGTTCATCCAAAATTAAGAAACTTGATAGAAATTAGAATAAAACATCCAAACTAGAGTTTGGTTCCGTAATTGATGAAGAAATGTTGTGTTTCCATCAATTATGAGATCCAACAACTCCATAGGCATAATGATCCATGATCCAATCATGACCTATTATCTTTCTCCAAGAAAGATCTCCTCTAGCAGTGTCTAGGTATCCAAGGTTTTGTGGGCAACCCTAGGAAAAATCATATAAACATGTACTTATAGGATAAATTAGTCAATGTGTCAAAATATAAAAATAAAATAAATAAATTTTTTATTTTATTTTTTTATGCCCATGCTGATTTTTTCACAACCGACTTGCACCAACAAAGATTTTGTCACACCTCGGGTAAAACATGAATTCTAAACTCAACCGTTACCTCATATTTAGGATCCAAGACCCCATTCAAGAGTTATTCCACTTTTTCATAAAAACTATACTTGTTTTCTATTTAATATATTTTAAAAAATTATTCCGTCTACACCGGGTCAGGGAACCGCATGCCGTCTCAGTGCCCGATCTCAAAAATAATCTATATAATATCAAAAAATAATACATGTAAAATAGAAGTAATTAAAACCTATATAAATCCATGGTCATGTTGTTAAATATGAAATTTCATTTCTATAAAGTTAAAGAAAGATACATCTACCATATAAGTTAATGGCACCGACATACAACCTTCTTGAATTGTGATATCATAATAAGGGATTATATTACTTGGTAAGAATTCATAGAAGGTTGAATGTTGTTTTTACATAAAATTATTTTTCTTTGGGTTCCATGGTGTGTTTCTAGATTATAACCTTGGAAATTAAGTGGTTATTCCTAATTCTACTAATAAATAGGCTTAGAGGATGACACACTAAGTGTATCTATAATCTCGGTTAAATTCAAGTATTTAATTTAAAAAGTTAGATTAAATAATATTTATTTGATATTATTTGATCATAATAATTTAATGAAATGGTTTTCAAGAGAATAAGTAAGTTAAATAATAATAATAATAAATAATTATTTTAATGTTTAGTGAATATAATATTTATTATATTTACCATAGAATAATGTAGTGACATTTATTTATTAAATAATCCTTATTTGAGGATCGGTAAATGTCGACGAGGGAAAGAGGATTGAGCTTAATGGTCCAATTGGAAAAAATATAAATGATATTTATTTATACATTATTAAATGTGTTTTAAATTTCAAGTGAATAATAACAATAATAATAATAATATACACATACAAAGGGTTAATTAAGAATTATAAAGATAGAAAGGGTTTTGTTTATGATTTTTCAAAACTAAACCTTCCATAATAAATATCAAATTATATCACTTTCCAAAAACACACTTATTATATAAAAAATATAAAGTGATTATCCATAAATCCATAGATAGAGATCAATAGATATATAGTGTTATTCTCCAAAATATCTCAATCCCTTTAGAGAACATCAAGAGTTATTCCTCCATAAGAATAATTCTACTGTGATCAACTATAAAAAATGCAAGTGATCAAGATCATCCATGTTAGCACCCAAAGATTCTATGATGACATTCAGAGATTGTGGTGCACATTTGGATCAACTCTAGAGAGATTATACAATAGGATCCTATAATCAAATGATGATACCATGAGATATAGTCAACATGAATATCAATAAATAGAGAATTACAAGTTGAAAAAATTTTATATCTTCTCATAAATTATTTCTAAATTACTTGTAAAGATCCTCCTCTTACGGTTCTAGAATTTTAATCTAGTCAAGTAATATATGGTTTTAATTGGATATGACCTATTATTTTTATTGTAAATTATGTTTTAATCATGTGAGAAAACTATTACATATAAATTAAGAATAAAATACATGTTGGCTATACCATCTAACATGCTTCCCCCACACTAAAAACCTAAAAGTGGTATCATGGTGGTCACTTGTTTACATTATAATTATTTACTATTAATTGATTGTTTTAATGCATTTTATTTTCCTTTTACTTATATAAATTCATTTTAATATCAAAATGTCATTATCTATTTTTTATCCATTCTCTCTAACATAACTAGTAATCAGTTTATGTTTAAAAAATGAATAAGCATGAGAAGAATACCATTTGGAGGTGCCAAAGGTTCTATCTAGACAAAACCATAGTACATGACATGTACTCCCAAATTACACATCATTCACTAGTGTTTTCACATTCACATATCATAAAAAATCTAGATAGATTCATTTTAATCATATATAATATCCAAAAAAGTGGATCGATATGTAGATCCAGATAGACCAGCACACTACATGAAGAACTACATATTGTGTAACTACTTTTCATAATGTGTAGTCCCTATTTTCTCATGGTTGAGAACACATGGTATCACACAAATTCTGTGTATCTATTACATGTCATGAGGACTAACATGTAATGAAAATATGAGGTTACACACTATTTATGTTAGACAACAGTCCATATACCTCAATATTTCCCATGGATAGAAACATGAACAATCCCTAAGTGTGTGTTGCAGACACATGTAGAAGACAAAACACACCATATACTATTGTATATTCCATGCAGTCTACTATAAACAATGCACCTAAATTTTTCCGGAAGAAAACATAAATATATAATCAAACTTATTCACATGTGTTCCTTGTGTCATTTATTTGAAAAATTACATGCCATTTCATAGGATTGATCACTATATATGTTAAATCTACTACCTTTTAAGGTTTTGGATAAGCATATGAAGTTTCCTCAAAGTAAACTTGTGTACATCGTTAATTTTTAAATGAAATTATTTTTGGTTTAAAATTATTAATGATGGTGAGTTAAGGATGCTCGGATGGAATTAAGACATATTTAATTTATTGGATTAATTCTTAGTGCATTATCTTAATTAAAGAAAGAATTTAAGTAATTGATAACAAGATTGAAAATTTGTGCTCGTCACTTGATGTATAGATGATACTGATATTAGATCATCCCTATGTATATGATTGGTTTATTTTAATTTATTATGGTTAAATTATTATTGATGGTTATTTTTTTATTCCCCCATCTTGTTATGTGATGGAATGCGTTCCTATAGTTTATATTATGTAAACCCCTTTATCCAATCCATTGCATCCACTCACCTTTGTGTGAGTAAAAACTTAAGTAAGTATGGAGCTTCCAGGTGATTGGTGGAGGTCCAAGTCTAGGATCTAAGGTTAAACCAATCAAGGAATTATATAGGATTTAATAAGGAATACTTAAATATGAACCAAGCTATGGTTCAAGGTATTTTTCCTATAGGCCCGAGGGTTATTGTATCATATACTAGATAAAATAACCATTAGATAATCTCATGAGCATGCCACTTATATTTTATATCTATAAGTTTCATGGGTAATTATTTATGTTTTCTAATTATGCACGATCACCTAATAAATGAATTAACAATCATAAAATATGCAATAACATATAATCAAATTATGTGTAAATGCTTTATCAGACATGTTTAATCACTTAAGTAAAATCTACATAATATTAAAAAGGAATGTCAAAAGATAAAATGAGCTTTACACATAAGGATAAAATTTCATCAATTAAAATATTAAGTCATTATAGCCTCCCACTACTTAAGTTATAATTGACCTCATAGTTCAAAGTACTTGGGAAACCAATGTTGGGGTGATTTTAATCATTGTTGAAATTTTAGCATGATGTTTTAGGTTGAATTAAATTAGTTTACATCAAGGGTTTTATACCCAATAAGGAATTAGTGTGACTTAGAGGAAAGTGTTGAAGACATTTTTATAATAATATTTCAGGATGGGGGAGTCCACTCAATGGATCAAGGAATTGTGAGTTATTGTAGTTCGAAAGTTACTCCTACCAAAAAACCATTTGAATAACTTGTTAGGCCCAAGTATGGGTTATGAGTAAGAGAATATAGATCATTTCCACTAGAATATATAAGAAATAAGATACTACAAAACTGATGGATAGGGCTATTGGGTTTCAAAAAATAATGGGAGATTAATGGGATTTAATTAATTTTAAATTTATTCATCCGTTTTTGTAATAAAAATAAGTATTGATTATATTATATTAATGTTTAGAAATGGGACATCAAATTAATTCAACAATATTACTATGATCAATACTAGATAAGGTTAACCTTATCACCATTGTGAATTCCTAGGAATGATATAGGATCTTTCAAGTTATACTACACCATGAATAGAAATTATATGCGTTGGAAACCCCACTTCCTGAGTACATTTCCAAAGAGGTTAGCGAGGAATAAGTATCTCTTTATTTGAGGCTTATAGATGATGAAATGTATGTCCAATGTTTCATGTTGTCCTCCATTTACAATGATATTATAACGTAATATAAGGATATGGATGGGAATATCATCATTTCTCACATTTGGGATCTCTATCAAGAGAAGGTGAGATTCATTTGATTTAAGATCTCCAATGCATTGTTCATGTGTAATATTATATAGTTGATGCTATATGGTGCACTTTTATTCAAAATTATTTGAAATGTTGAGCTCATAGAAATATTGGGTTTTAAGATCCCAGATGAGATGCACACATATCTCATTTTTTCCTCACTGCCCAATAACTTCTCCATTTTTATTATGAATTATAATATGAGTAATAGTGAGAATACACTTTCATAATTTCTTACACATATTTTATAAGTTTATAAAGACATGGGGTATGAAAAACCTACTATATTCATGGTGAATAAGAAGAGGTGGAACATGAAAAAGTCTCCAAAGAATCATTCTATGTTTAAGTCTATAGATAATAATCCTTCAAAGAAGAAGAAAATATAGAGTCATGAAAAGGAATATGATGTGTTATGTTTTTCATGTGGAAATTAGGGCCACTTAAATACAAATTTTATCTAGAAAAACAAGAAATGGGAAGCTTCAGGTGTGTTTATTATTTATTTAAATCTTTCTATATGTAAATGTTAGGTATTAGATATTTCATGTGGTGCTAATATTTGTATCCAAATACATGAACCATGTATATTTAACATGGTTTCCATAGATGAGTTAAATATATGGGATACTAATGGAGTGAGTATGGATGCTCTATCCATTAGAGACAACTATCTCACATTACAAATAGGATTAATTTTGGTTTAAAATAATTTTTATTATGTTCCTAGTGTTACCAATAACATTATATCCATTTCTTGTTTAGTCATGGATGGATTTATTTTGATCTTTGGAAATAATATTTACATATTTTATAAAGAAAACATATGTTATGGTATAGAATAGTTAAAAAATGGTCTTTATGTGTTAAATTATGAAAACAAATATTGGAAATTGACAACAAAACAGATATGCACGGCTCATATAAAAACAAGTTGGAGTTTCACCATCTTAGTCACATAAATGAGAATTATTTTAAAAATATTTATTTAGATGGTTACTTAGACACTTTTGATATCAATCCACTTGAAAGATGTCACACTTGTTTATAAGGTAAGATGACCAAACCACCATTTAGTGGTCAAGTTTAAAGGGCCACATAGCTTATATATTTGGTACACACTTATGTGTATGCATCCTTTCAGGTAGAGGCTCGAGGTGTATTCTCATACTTTATTAAATATATATAATTTTTAGTAGCTATGTTTATATTTACTTTATGAGGTATAAATATGAATCCTTTGATAAATTCAAAGAGTCCAAGAAATAATATGGCAATCATTTTGGTAATAATATGAAGAAACATTGATCTAATTGAGGTGGTTAATATCCTAACCAATAATTTCTTGAATTTCTATGAGAGTTTGAGATTATATCTCTACTAAATCAACCTTATACACTACAATGGAATGATGTTATTTAATGTTGGAACCATACACTACTGGACATGGTATGATTGATGATGATTTGTGAAATTCTTCCATTATCCTTTTAGGGATATTAACTGAATAATAAATCATACATAATAAATCGAGTACCAAATACAACATCAAATAGTATTCCCTTTGAGTTATATAGTGGAAAGAAAATTGTTGTGTCAACTGTTCATGCATGGGGCCGTAAGGTGTTTGTTAAGTATGGATGAGGAAATAAAATAGAAAATAGATTCATTAAGTGTATCTTTATAGGGAATCCCAATAAAACAGTGGGATATTATCTATATAACCCTTAAGAAAACAAATTAATTTTCACAAGATGTATTTTCTTTCATAAAATGGTGAACAACCTAAAGGAGGATAGTGGGAGAAAGATTGAATTTTATGAAGTTGATGCTCAAGATAAACAATAGTCAGTATAGGTTCAGATTCCATAATTCCCTATGGAATAAGTTATTCCTAAATCACATGTACTATGTGAGAGAACAAGAGAGGTAAGAGAACCATAGAGATATTTTTTTCTAGTCACTAATGATGGAAACTCATTATTTTTTTAAAATAATGATCCTCTATCCTATAAGGATGAATTAGAGTGATCAGAAGCTAGAATATGGAAAGAATCCATGAATTATAAGATGGATCCTATGTATTGAAACCATGTTTGGGGTTTGATCAATCTTCTAGTTGATGTAAATCCTATTGCCTGTAAATGGGTATTCAAGAGAAAACTTAACATGAAAGGTAAAGTAAATACCTATAAAGCATGTCTAGTGGTGAAAGAGTTTATATGTTGTCATGGAATTGAATATGATGAAACCTTTTCTCCAATTTACATGTTTAAATATATCAAATTATTTATTCTCATAAAAGCTTTCTAGGACTATGAGATTTGTAAAATGGATTTCAAAACTAAATTCCTTAACAGGAACCTTTATAAGGATGTGTATATGACACAAACAGAAGGGTTTATGACTCCAAGAAATTCCAAAATGGTATGAACGTTATAGAGTCCCATTTATAGATTTTATAAAATATTCAGGTCATGGAACATTAGGTTCAATGATTCCATAAAATAATTTGGTTTCATTAAGAATTAATGTGAGCCATGTGTTTATAAGTGGTTTAGTGGTTTAAAGAGGTTTAGGAATGTTTGATAAAGTGCTTATATATGAAGGAATTAGGTGAATCAGCCTATATTCTAGGGATCAAGTTCATGCATGATAGATCTAAGGGGATTCTTGAACTAAGTAAATGTATATACATTTACCAGATACTGACTAGTTTTAGTATGGAATAATATAAGAGGGGATTGGTTCTAGTGTCACATGGTATATATCTTTCCAAGAAAATGTGTCCTAATAAATAGTAGGAAATATGTATAATTATTAAAATCCCATAATCTTATGTGATTGGATCCATCATGTCTTCCATGTTATGAAGGAGGCTTGATATTGCCTATGATTTGAGTATTGAAGGAATATATCAAGAAATTATACGTGAACAACTTTGGAATACTATTAATGATATCCTTATGTATCTGAGGATAACTAGGTATATATTCCTGGTGTATAGAGGAGATGGAGAGCTAGTAATTATGGGTTATATGCATGCTAGTTTTAAACAGATCAGTATAATCTGACATCATATTTTGGATAAGTCTTTTGTCGTAATGGAGGATCTGTGAGCTAGAATAGTTAAAAGAAGCTAATTGTTATAGATTCTATAGTTAAGTATGATTATATTGTAGATTATGATACAAAAAAGTAATTTGTTTGGATTCACAACTTTTTACAAGATTTTTATTTGGTTCCTAAAAGTAAATACCCCATAAAAGTTTATTATGATATCACTATAGTAGTGGATCTCTCCAAGGAGCTGAGTTCACACCAAAGGAAAAATCAAAAACTTCATAAGTTTTATGTCTTGAGGTATTTCTCATAATGAGGTAAAGTTTTAGTGAGTAGAGTATCCATAGGGGAAAACATGGTAGACCCCTTGACCAAGGATTTATCTCATATTAGGCATGAGTATCTTGTGAGAGCCAGTGGGCTGAAAGTTGTTGTTATTTGGATCTAGTGAAAGTGGTAGTCTATTGGAGTTGGTTCTCTAGAAATAACTTTCTTAGTACTTGATTACATATTTTAAATATTAGTAAAGTTTACTTTTTACGTCATGATTTTTCATTTTCATGACATTTTTTTGTGATAATTTCCAAAGAATATGTGTCCCACAAAAAGGTCATAGTAGTTCCCCACTATGATTATAACCTAGATGTTCCATGATAATGATCTTGAATATATGTCATGTGACATGATGATATTTTCTGACAACACACATACAATATATTATATCAAGGGTAGTAGACTCATAATACACTGATATATATTCTTATGGTGTTCAACCATGGTAATCTCTGATTTAGGAAGTTATGAGAATAGAACCACTAATAAGAAATCCACATTTCCATGGTCCATTTGATGTTACAATATAAATATGTGTGTAATTATCCTTATACTTTAATATTATCATTTATAGATATCATGAATCATTTTCTTCAATGTATTGATGAAAACTGTGATGACATATCCTTATGAAGGTGTAGGATATGTTGGGTATTTCAAAAGTGATATTTCCCTAATGGATAATGTGAGAATGTATTTATCCTTTTTGTACCTCAATAAAAGTTGATATCCCAGGTCCTTTGATGGGAATATAACTACCTAGATAAATCCATTTCTATGGTATTTAGTACGAATGTTCATTTCTGAAAAGTCAAAGAAAGAGACATCGATCATATTGGTTGATGGCACCAGTATGAAACCTGTTTTATTTGAGATATCATGATAAGGGATTATATTACATGGTAAACATTCATATAAGGTTTAATTTCATTACGATATCAAATTATTTCATTATGGTTTCCTTGGTGCGTTCTTAAGCATTAACCTTGAAATTTAGGTGGTTTTTCCTAATTCCCATAGAAAGAGGCCCAAAGGATCACACACTAAGTGTATTCACAATATTAGTTAAAATAATCTATTTAATTTAACAAGTTAGAATAAATAATATTTATTCAGTATTAGATGATTTCTATAATTTAGTCACATGTTATTCAAAAAATAAGTGACTTATATAATAATAATAAATATATATTATCATGTTTGGTGAATATAATATTTTTTATATTTATCATAGAATAATTAAATGGTATTTATTTATTAGATAGTCATTATTCAAGTATTAGTAAATATCAATGAGGGAAAACATACTGAGCTTAGTGGTCTAATTTTAAATGATATAAATGATATTTATTTAAACATTTTTTATTTTTTTTTCAAATGTCAAGTGAATATTATTAATAATAATATAATTATTTTACATGGGGTCAATTAAGAATTATAATGTTTGAAAAGTTTTTGTGTTCAATTTTCCAACCCTAAACCTTCTATAATAAATATCTAATTATAAAACTTTCCAAATCAAACTTGTTGTGTATAATATATAGAGTGAGACTCTCTAAAAACCTAGAGAGAGATAAAAAGATCTAGAGTGATATTATCCATAATATCTCAAACCTTAAATATAATATCAAGAGTTCTTACTCCTTAATAATAGTTATCATGTGATCAACCATAAATGACGAAAGCAATTAGGATTTTCCATTCTAGCACCTGATGATTCTACAATGATATTTAGAGATTTATGTGCATGTGGGGATCATTTCTAGAAGGATTCTACACTTTGATCCTACAATGTAGAGATGATATGATAAAATATAGTCAAAAAAATCATTAATGAAGATATAATGACAAGTTTAGGGGATTATATATCCATTCCAAAATTAATTACAAATTACTTGTGAAGATACTTCGCTTCTGGTTCTAGTGTTTTAATCTAGAAAAATAATCTAAAGTTTTCATTGGAAAAGATATTTTGATCATATATGATAATAATTACATGTAAATTAAGGCTAATAGATAAGTTTTTCATACCACCTAATATAATTTAACTACATTCGGAACCTATACATGCTTGATCTTACACATGTCATCAACTATGAGAATGCTGATATAAAGCCTGATGCATCATATGTGGAGAACCTAATGAATATTTTAGACCAAATTGAAAAATTCATTTGAGGGAATATGGTACCTCTATTCTGTATTCTATGTAATCATAGACGGATCTATGAGGAGACTTATGAACTAAAGGATAATGTCCAAGCTTAGTGGACCGTGCTATTTGACTAGAACCTTTGAAGGTACTTCTTGAGGGAAATGAGTTGTTAGAGGGAGATAATAATAACATCATTACTTGTTTTTGATGTAATGGATGTTTAAAATTTATAAATACCTAGTCTATTTTTTAGTTCTTTGATGTTATGGGTTGTTAGGAGGTATTTTTTTAGTGACAAGGGTCAATGGACCGAATTATGGAATGGTGGTTGGAGGCTTGACCTTGTGGTGGTTGAAAAGAAGACATATATTGGTCGGTGGAATCCAATGAAAATATGGTGGGGTTTCATAAGGTTTGAAAAATTATAAAAACATGATTGGCCTACTGATGCGGCCCATTGGCTGGTCAGTGTACCTCGTCCATGGGTGTATTAAATACACCACATGGGATTTTAAACTGACTCATTTTTTACATTATTTAACACCCAAATATAACCCCAATGAACCTATTATGAATTTTAAACCTCCTACATTGATCCTTTTCCTCCCATTCATATCCCCTTGTTCCTTCAAGATTTTACTAATCAGATGATTATAGAATGGTGATTTCTTCTTAGATCTACTCCAAATCCTTCTTCATTATCAATAGTTGAGCATGTATCATTGATTGATTTGTGTTTTCTATGATGATATGATGATGAATTATTCCATACATCATATATCAATGATTTATCTATAGTTTTTATGGTATTACTTTATCAGATCAATATCTACCATTTAATATAGATGTTATGTAGGTAAGCGTTTAAGGATAATCTTTCTAGAAATATTCTTGATGGAAGATTGATGATAAAACCTTAATATGTTATAGATTTTTTAGTATATTGGTGGACTTTTCAACATTTCAATGATAAACCCTTTTAATATATATATAACTACGATTAACACCTGTCCTAGGGTGTGGAAAATGCTATTTAATTTCCCATAAGGGATGTATTAGTAGTAATAACCGAAGTTATCTCTATGGAGAAATGCTCTACTATAGTTGTGTTGGTGAAAGATCATTAAGAAAACTAATTTTTATAATAATATCAAACAAAGAACAAAGAATTTTAAGAAGAATAAACATTACTAATAAGTGATCAAGGTTCATGTTTAGCTTTGACCTTTTAATTCTATCACGGTCTTATCAAACTACATCTACTATATTTGTTATTTGATTAAATGAATGGTTCCAAAATAACTTCTATATTTTCACCCTTGTTCCAATTTTATGATAATGATAGTTATCCTTTCAATTTACTTGTTTTCGATAATCTTCCATCCAATGTGTGAAATACTCAATGATCATTCTTTGAATTACCTATAAAATGACTAATAAAGTATTAAAATTCCCATGTATCCAAATTAGATTACTATTTATTCATCATGTGTTTAGTAATCACTGGAAACTCTCCACTTGATATTATAACAATAAATCAACATGATTTAAAATCAAATAGAGGGTGAAATGATTTATTACCCAAGGAAATAATTAAATTTCTGAATTAACCATAAACACAATAACATTCAAATATATTTCTGAAATTAAATACTAAAAACCATTGAATAGATAAAATAGATCTATAAATTCAATAAATTTTCAGTCTCAAGAATTATAATTGGGTCACCTCCCATTAAACTAATCACTCAAGGCTTCCACACATTCTTAAATAATAAATAATGGATATTTTAGGGGTATAAATAATTTTTGGATAAAAATAGAGAAAGAAAAATATAGTTGAAAAATATAGAGTTGTAGTAGGTAGAGCTCATTTTAATCAGTCAAGTAGTCTCAAAGTGTCCCCCCTTTCAGAACAGCCTCCCCCTTTTTAATAGAAAAATAAAATCCTTAAAATTCTATAGTATATTTCATTTCAAAATTTAATTATCCTTCAAATAAATATCTCCCTATTATATTCATATCTTGGTTAGCGAACCTTGAATTAAAATCTCCCCAAGACCTAGGATGTATCTTATAAATAGTCATGGATATTGGGCTTCCAAATTTTTTCACTACATCGATTTACCACATCATGGTAGATATACTATGACGAAGCTTTTTCCTCCTATATAGTGAATAAAGATATCCTTTCATATATTTCTATAAAATAGAGAAAATAAAGTATTATCTTCCCCATATTTTCATATCTCATCTTCATGTTTGAAAACTGCCTTCGATCTATTCAAAATAAAATCCACATCCATGTATTTTATGTATTTACATTACATCAAATGTTAGTTTTTATTCTATTTCAAGTAGTTTATCCTTTTTATCTCCATATAACTATTTCCTTTCACTGGACCACGTATTCGATTGTCTATCCTTAGGATCACATAGACATTTCATACCTATAATACCATATAACTGATTCTACCCACATAGACATTTCATCTCACATAGTTTTTTACTCTCACAGGCTCAAAAATTAATTTTATGTATTGGATCATGTAGCCATTTTATCCCATGGGATCATGTATCCAATTCTAGTGGCATGAAATGTACCTAATTTTGTGAAGTGTAGATGCAACATACCCATTCTTCCATCTTGTGTATGTATCTAACGTAGCCAGTGTACTACCCATGATGTAAGAGAACCTTGGTGTGATCGAGGTGTAATAGTGATGGAAACAGTGACAGTTACCTCCTCTTTCCATCCACCCTTCATAGTGTATAGATGGTATTCCTAAATATCATACAAGGTTTCATCCTCCTCAAAATAAAATTCATGGTGATCAATTATGGTACCTGAGATGATCTGTGGTAAAATCCGGCCACGTCAGTGGTGTTTCACTTGTGTCCAAGTTTCTTAGGTTGCATCCATAGTATTTTATGGTGATTCATAGGGTGGTCTGGTGGTGTCATGTGGTAGAGTAGGTAGTGAAGGTGTGTCTGAACATGAAGGAACAAATGTGAAACGTGATAATGTCATTTTTATTAGTTTCAAATAGTAACCATAATGAGTCATCACACATTGAACTTTTGGTATTTAACTTATACGTATGTCAACCATGCAACATCATGTAAGATTTATTTCCATGATTGTGGGATCTCACTATATCTCACACACCCATATGTCTTGTTCTAAAATGTGTGGACTGCATGGTCATTAGCCCATATACTGGATGGGCTCCTCCCTACGTGGCCCGATATCCTCTTTTACATCCAAGTGGGTTCTCCCATTGATCTAGCTTGGTGGAACAACCGTTCTAGGTCATATAGGTGGATGGGTTTCCTATTGGTTTAGGTATATCTTGGTATGGCCTATTTTTTACCTATAAAAATAAAAACACTTAGTGAATTCTCACCATATATTCAAAACATCTAGATTTCAAACAAATTATCCATTTCCATTTATATTATTTATTCAAAAATTATTTTCCCATATTTTAAATAAAAAATGAAAAACACAGGTAGATTCATATATATACTTTCAAAATAATTTATATTTTTCTACAATTTTTCATGATAAAATGAGTGCATCAAATACTCCCACACTTGAACCATTCTTGTCCCCAATCATGAATCTTGACATGGAATTAAAGAAAAAAATCATGCATCTAATATTTAAATACCAATGAAATAAAACATAATGATTATCAATTTTGAATAAAATTTCCAAGTTCCACACAAAAATCAAATCAATATCACATTTTTAAAAATATCAATCAATCCAACTATTTTACTTTCTACCTTTTAAAAAGGTTGAACTTATCCTTCCATCAATTCCATCTTCTCAATTCATTATTATTAAAAATTACAATTCATGATCTACCACTCTTTTGAATTTTTTTCCCTTGTCACTGATAATAAAAGTTCAAGTAGATTTTTGTTCATACCATGAGAACATGCACCCTTTCTATAGTAATTAAAATGAAGTAATTTTTCTAATTTTTAAGGTCATAATTTTCATGAAATCAAGAGGACTTTTAAAATCAGGCTCCACTAAATCTGAGGCTTAATGTTTGTAAGTATTGATTTGAAAAACATTAAGGCTCAAAAGAAGAGTTTTATCTCTTAAAACATAGTTCAGGATATCAAAAGTAAAATATAAATGAAAATAACCACTTCAAATTTACTATTACCACTTCCCAAACTCTAAAAAAGGTCATCATCCATGAAACAATATTGAATTAATTGATTCTTCTCGAATTTTCTCTATATTTTTTTACATTTTTTTCAAAATGATGTTTCATATTTTTTTTAGTTTTTTAAATTTCATGCTTGGAAAAAACCTCAAATCCACCATATAACCACACATTACAAAAATTATAGGTCTATTAAGGATGATTTTTTATTTTCCCAAGTCACAACCCATCAGTTTTTAATTTTTTTCCAAGAATGGAAAATAATAAAGTTCAATAGATGAATCACAAACCTTTATCAATACCCAAAATAACAGCCACACACTTTTTATTCACAATGTAGTGAATCCTTCCACCATACATTACCTCACCCCCATGATTAAATAGTAAAACATCATGAAAATACTAATAGGAGGGTAGGAATTGATATAAATGTCTTTTAATTTGGATCATTCCCATCAAGGACATTTTTGGTCTCTTTAGGCTAAACAAGGGTTAATGTATAAGGTGGTCACAAAGGTAAGAGTTTATCAATGTAAATGCATCAATAATATTAAATGTGTTTGTGTATAATAATAACATTGAAATTTTTTAAGAAGATACACATGATAAAGTTGGAATGTTGTAACTTAAGCTAGGAACAACTCAAGGAGTTATTCCCAAAGAGTCAATGTTTGGTTTATTTTTCTCATATAAAAAAATTATTAGTTAAAATTTCATCATCATATCACATGTTTTTTTAATTATTTATAATAAATGGTTATTTATTTATTTATGTGGTTCAATGTTTATTTTATATTTAAACATGATCACATAAATGAAATGAAATAGAAATCAAGTAAGACAAAATAAAATAAATGGATTATGTGTAAATTATTTTATTATACATGTTTAATTAATTATATAAAATCTATATAATTTTAACATGTATGTAAAGGGTAAAATAAATATTATTTATGAAAAAATATAAATAAAAACATCAAGGAAATATTAATTCATTTAATATATCCATATTATATATTAATATACACCCATAGTTAAAATGTTAGTCTGACCGATATTGGGAACACTTTTCAATTATCGAAAATTCTTAAAAAATATGATTGGATGACTTAACCAAATTAGTATTAAGTGTAATGTAAAAAAGTTTGTTTAATATAACTTGGAGGAACCTATTGAAGAATTATGAGTTTAGGATTTCAAGATTAGGTATTCTACTCAACGGATCAAGGAATCATGAGTTAATGAAATTGTAAACATCACATACCTAAATACTTTTGAATAATTTTTTAGACCAAGTATTGATTATTTATAGCGGAATGTAGATCATTTCAACTATATATCCATGAAAAAGGATATAATAAATCTAATGGTAAAGGAAATTTATATTTGATAAAATAGTATGAGACTAATAAAATTAATTTATCATAAAAAACTCAGAAATCATGATAAATAACCAAAATATACTTTTATATATTGTTGAAAAATAGAACGAAAACCTATAGAAACACTAGGTAATTTCTAGAAAAAGATCATATGCTCACCAAAACAAATTTACAAGTGTGGCATAGTAGATTATGCATTTCACTAATATAGGGAATTTTTTAGTATGTATTGGAATCCCTATTCATGATTATCCACCTCACCGAGAGAGAGAAGGTTAAAAGGATGCCAATAAGAGATACAAATAAGATTATGAAAATGTTTATTTCATTATTTTAACTTATATATGTAGAGGTATAAAGATGTAATATTGATACATGGATCTAAACACCATGATATCTCATCTCCCAGGACATGAAAATATGAAATACATGCTAAAGATAAATGAGATTGAAACTAAATTATACCAGTTTAAATAGGAAAATATATTCTTAGATAGTGATATTTTATTCTTGATACTGAATTTCATTTATCATTTAGTGAAGTTGAAATTCCATTTTGATAAAAAATTATATATTAGTCTCATGTTTTATACCTACCACCTAGATTATTTGAATTCATCATGAATTGGATGATTAATAGTTTGGAGAATCCACTTAAGAATATTTTGACCATGATTCTCTAGGAAGATAAGGACTTTTTGGACCATGGTTCCTTACTCAATAGGATGAACAAGGTGAAATAAAATGTTTAAAAACCCATAACTAGTTAAATGTCGATGGAGCCATTACAAAATCCTTAAAAGAGGACAAAAATTCATAGTAATAGAAGTGAACATGAGGTTATATGATTCACATGTGGGAACAAAGGTCACTGGAAGAGGAGATCTAATAATTTAAATAATAAGTAAGTATAATATTCTACTTCAGGTATATCCATCATTGTAATTAATATTTCTATTTTACTTCTTTTTTATAAATATGATATTTTTATTCGAATAAAAGAAAATAATATGTTCAAAAAAATTACATGATATAAAATTAATTCTATAAGTAATTGAAAAGGTGATTCCTAAGTTAGTAAAGAGATTCCCATGATTTCATATTTATAATTAGATATTAAAACACTTTTTTCATCGAGTTTTATGAGATATAATATCTTAGTTTCCATTCAAATGCACCAATACATTATTTCATGTTTGAAATGAATATTTTTTTACTATTTCATGGTTAAATAATTTTTTAACAGTAGTTGAATCATATATATACAATATTGGAAATGAATGATGAATATAAAATGTAATACATATACCCATTTGTGTAAAGAAAATTATATATTAAGTAAAATTGAAATTAGATTCCAAGGATATAACCAAAAGGGTGTTGAGACTACTTAAAGATAGAAATTTTATGTATTTTACTAGAGTGATCCCATCATGGGTTTGGTCAAAAATTAATTTATTAAATCTCTAAATATATCATAGTGGTTAACATAAGGGTATTATAAATGAGGTGGTGTTCTCATCTAAATTTTTCTTAAAAAATATTTTTTGTTTATCTTTATTTTGAAAATGGTATATAAAAAATGAAAAAAATGATGCAAAAAGTGGCAATAAATTATGAAAAGCAATGAAATAAGAAGAAAAAAAGAGGGAAAAATATTATTGATAAACTAAACACGTATAATGTTGATTAAATTTTCTAATAATTATCATAGATATATTAAATATTTTAAATCATAAAAAAACTAACTCAGGGAAGGATTTATGTATCAACTATGACACCTCTCTAACCTAAAAAATGAACACTTGTGTGTAGGAAATATTGAAGAAAATTCTTTGTGTATGTATTTTATTTTTGGTCAAATGATTTCCATTAGTTGTAAATGATGATCAATGAGGTAATAAGATATCATTGCGGTTAATATGATGAAGTATTTATAAATTTAACGAATCTTAATAATGTCCTCAAGTCTTGATATTCAAAGAAACATGTGAATGGTTTGAAGACTTTGAGTTTCATGCTGATGCCTGGAGAATTGTTATGGAATCATTTGATGAAATTGGATGTTATGTCACGGTTTAATAATTATCTAAGTTAAATATGAATATTATTTTCAAATTAGTATTTCAAAAATATCACGAGTAGATTTGGAGAACTTTTGATTCAATCCTTATGAAGGAAAGGAGGAGAAAAAGTGTTGCCAATCGTATTAAGTTTTGATTGGAAAGAAAGATGTTAATGGAAGAAAATAAATTTAAAATACTTTACTTTGAAAATATGATAATGATAATGGTGATTGATAAATGGAAAAATATCATGGTAGATGGGGGTTTGTTATGAAATAAAACCATCAAGGTTGGTGTTGTTTAATCATATTTTTAAGGTTGCACTATTTCCCAATGTTTGAAAAAATTTTGGGCCTCAAAATCTAGAGTTTTTTTTGGAAAATGAAGTGTTTTATACAAATGTGTCCACAAAGCATAGTTAAAAGACCTTAAAGAAATTTTTTTAACCACAAAGGAGGTATGTAGAATGACAATGGAAAATAGAAAAAGGATGGATTTTGCATAGTAGTGCTATGCTGACCATGAAGCGTGCTACGCAGATTGTGTAGGAAAAATTATTCAGGGAAAGATAACAATTTGTAGGAGAATTTTTTTCTATGGGAAGGACTTCATTTATGGATTATAGGTGGTGATCCATTTTTGGATGGAATCATTCCTCAAGAAGAAAGAATGGTGCCATGCAGACCACTGAGGGAAAAATGGTTCGCGGAAGGAGCACAATCCGCTGTGAATGTTGTACCACATTTAAAATTTGGGTAAATTAGATTAATAAGATTTATGGATTTATTTTCCAATATAAAGTACCCTATTCCAATAATTAAGTTAGAGTGAATTTTATTATATGATATCATTGTTGGTGGAAGAATTCGGTTAAGTCCAAAAGAGTTTGTGAGGAAGAATTCCGTAAAGGGAAGTAGTTCGTAGAGGAAAGATTCCATGAAGGATGAAGTAGTCTACAGAAGGAGTTTTTGGGGAACTTTAGCGCATAAAAAAGGGGGCCATAAAACATAAATGGTTCACAGAGTCATTATATATTCGTGAAGGAGAAGCAGTCCATGAGGAATTAGTTGTCTACAAAAGAGAAGGTAGTTTGCAGAGCAGGGGCGATCCATGGAAGAAAAGGTGTCATGAAAATTAAAGGTAGTCTGTGGCATAGGGGTTGTCCACAAAGCATTGAAATTATATGGGACATCAGTAATCCATGAATTAGAGGTAGTTTTCATAAGGTAAGGATGTCCGTGAAACACTTGTACCATGTAGTGTAAAAAGTTCGCAGAGGATATGCAACAATCCACGAAGGAGAAACTTGACGTAAAAATGTATGTGTTTCTAGTTGATACATAATAGAAAGAGAAGAACAAACACACACAATTTTTTTTTAATAAGAAACAAAAGTTCACCTAAACTCATATTTTCACCAAGTAATAAGAAAGAGATATCAAGACACTACTACCATATTCCATATTATTGTGTGTCCAAGAAGAATAGATTGTTCCCACTTAAAATCATTTATTATTCAGGGAAGATTAATCACGATGATGCCATGTTGAGATAATATTCATTAATTTAATAACCACAAACTATTTTTGTGAAACATGTATGAATAAGTAGAAGAGATATCAGTGAATTTGGTCTTGCACCGAAGAATAAAGAGAAAAGAAGAGTATAAGATTTTGTGACAAATTTGATATCAGCTGATTATAATTTGGGCCAGATAAAATTTAGTGTTCATAATTCCACAACACATTCAAATTATTATGAATAATTTAATTATAATAAGGTGCAGCTACAAAGTTTTCGGTTGGGAATAATTAAAGAGAGTAAATTTCATGACACTAAGCAATTAATAAGTGAAGAGTAGAAGAACAAAGCAGTAATGTAACATCCAACATGTATCAATAGGTATAAGACTTTATTGGGGTTAAAATTTATTATCAATAAGGATAATGTTTTATTGGGAGTTAGTATAAAGATCTATCCTAGTGCTGTATAATGTGTGATATTGGGTTGTTTTCATAGAGAAACATGAGTGTAAGGGTATATCATACTCATTGTAATAAAATTCAAAGGATTTTTTTCAAGTGGTTGTGTGGTCATGATTATTTATAGACTATTCTATGGACTAGCTACTCTTATTGAGTAGTGAACCATGTAAAAATATCATGTGATATATTTACTTCTTTCATATACTTTTATACAACAGGGAAAAGAGAATAAAAGAATCAATATCCTAAGAGTTCTAAGAGGTATAGTGATAAAAAGTTATAATTGGATTTAAAATTTCCCATCACTGATTCACCCCCTTAGTTTTAGGAATATCCCAAACTAGTCCTCTCAAATATATCATTTTCCATGATGTATTCTCTTAGAATGTAACAATAATCACTCAATAGAGTAATTTTGGAAAGGATATTTCACTAACTAAAATAATATTACTGAGGTTATCCAATTACACAACCATATTTAAGACAATTTTCAAAGAAAAAAAATAAAGAATAAGAAAATGTTTCATGGAATAAGATTGGAAAATAGATCTTTTGAGTGAATGAGTCATTGTATCTCCTCTCTTCACCATAAATGGAGGCTAATATTAATGAAGAGTTTTATAACAATATTGGTAATTGAATCTCCAATAATCTTTAAGATTAACTTCTTAGATCCAGTAAATGGGTTATTCCTCCATCTTTATTGGTTTAAGAACACATTGATGAAGAGAAAAAACCCTCTTTATTTATAATAATAATAATAGATATAATTTAAGGTTATTGATATAGTGTCACTCCTCTTAATGAGGAACATAATTTTTATATATGAAGAAAGGAAACATTAAAAAACTATTCTAATATGAATCATCATCCATGTAGAATAAACCAAGGTTAATCTTTGGATTTTTCTACTAGAGATCCAAGGATTATTAAAAAAAATTGCTTAATCTTCTCATTGATTAAGAAGAAATATCAAAATTTTTTCCTCACATTCATAATATTAACATGTCATATTTAAGGACTCCACATTGTAACCCACACTGGTGATCATCTTCATCAGGTGATGACTAAATCCTTCCATAGAATTTTCTTCCCCACATGCTCCTGGTTTTGACCCTAAGTATTAATCACTTAGATAGATTCACTAGCATCATTTATTCTTGATAACCTCACTTGATTACTCTCAGTGGATTCTTCTCAAAACATCAAAGAGTTCTCCAGTTCTTCTTTAAGCTCAAGATTGACACCTATTTTATTAATTTCGAATTGAGAAATTAAGAGATGATGTAAAAGTTTTAAATTTATAGTTGAAGAATTGTAAATTTACAGTGGATGTTAACCCTTAAAGAAGATTTTTACTCTATAAATTTTCCAAATAGCAACGAATGAACCCTGTGAAGTAAGTCTATGTATTATTTTTAAAAATGGTGAGAACCCAATGAAACTAATAATCAACCCTACGATGTTGCATTTTTTACTTTATGAATATTTTTTACAACCTTAAGAGATATTCAATAAACCTTACAAAATCCTTCTATAGTATGTTTAAAAAACTACTGAACCTTATGAAGTCGAAACCAGAACCCTATAAATTCACCAATAAACACTAAAATGCTACATAGTAACCTTAATAACTCTCTTATAAACTATATCTTTGTCACTTTTTCAATAAGAAATATAATTTAGAGAGTTGAAAAAACCCCTATGAAATCTGAAGAACTTAGCTAAATATCATTCAGCTATCAAGGAATAAACCTTATAAAAATGAACCTTATGTAGAAAAAATAAAATTAGTTTGTGAAATTTATATATTAGGAATAAAAAAATTAAAATTCAATAAATTACAAACATCAATAAAAGAGTTCAAAATTTGTTTCAATAATGAATATTAAAAATATAAACATAGAACTTTGAAAATATTTCTTCCCAAATTTGAATTCCATTAAACCATTTCTCAAAATAAAATTTCAGTTAAAAAGCACACAAAAATTATACAAAATATTTTATCCTAAAAATATAAGAAAATAATTATAGGAATTAGTTTAACAATTAAGTACCAAAAATAAAATATTTAATTAGAAAATTTAAAGCATAATGGTTTCAACTCCAAGATGATAAAAGTTCAAAATGTTTTCATTTATGACACATTTATCCTAAAAAATTATATTTTACTTAAATAGATATATCGAAAATGTTTTAAAATAAATAAACATCAAATTCCTCCACACTCAACCCATTTCTTGTCATCAATTAATCAGTTCATCATATTCAATTAAAGGTAATTAATCTTAAAAATGAAATAATTATAATACCAACTATGATGTGATTTTTTAAATTTCCCGCTATTAACATTATCAAGTAATTATGAATGATTTATCTCTCAAAAAGAAAAGTTTCAGAAAAAGTATGGGTATCAATTTTATAAAGTATATTTAATTTTAAAACTTTTAAAGGTTTTAAGGAAACATAAATATTCATTTAATTGTTCTTATAAAATTCTAATTTTATCCATGGTGAACAAATATATATTATTTAACACACATTATAATTATACACAACTGAATATATGAGTGAGTGCAATAATTTGAAAAAAAAATTAACTCATCAATATTTTTCAATATATAAATAAAACGTTCATCAAAATTAGGAGTTTATTTCAGTCTATTTGACAATAAATATTATTAGTTATGTTACAATAAATAAATTTGAATTCATTAAAAATTAGAAAACTTACTCCCAAAGTTTCAACAAAAATAATATTTTCTATGAGATAAATTTAAATGTGTCACCCAATTGAGTTCATGGAGAACTATAAATGTTTAACCAACTCAAGGAAGAAAAACAACCACTAATTTTAGGAAAAAATTACAACCATTGAAAATGAAAATTGAATTATAAAAATAGTCAAATTTGAAGAAAAATAAGGTGTATTTTGATGTATAAAACATGAAATATATTTTACCACTTAATTGATACCCCTACCCCACACATAAAACTCAAAATTATCCCCAATAGTGAACTTTAAAATGGATAAAATTTTAAAATAGTTTAATTTCAAAAATGGTTTTCAATTTCAGAAATTCAAAGTAATGTTCAAGGGTCATAATACATTTTAAAATCAAATTTTATAGTAAATATTTTTCTAGTATGTTTCTACTTAAACGTTTTTATAAAATGTGTAATACTTTTAGAGAGTTCATGATCAAAAATTTAGGAATTAAGAAGTCTTAAAAATAATAAATCAATAGAACAATTTTTAGCATAAAAATATAGAATATGGTTGAAAAAACTAGAAAAATATCACAAATTGTTTTATTATATATCATATATTTTAAAATCAAATTTCAACCATTATATTCATAAAAATAGAAGTAGTGGTTTTTGTCAGGTAAATGATTTGAAAAAAGTGTGAAATAAAAAAAAAACTCCTTTTATATTGAAGCTTTATCCTTAAAAGTTCATCTAATGAAACTTCCCATCTTTTCCATATGGCAAGAGTCCCTAGTTTCCTAATTTCTTCTCATACAAGATAAAAAATATCATTATATTCTATGAAATTTAAGATCAAAATAAAATTAAATCACAATTTTAGTTTAAGGGAATGTTACTTAAGTTTTATTTAACTTTTATCTTCTCTTATAATGAAAAATAATTGAATTATTCTCTAAATGTTCTAAAATTTTATTCGTAAATGTTTAATGCACAATAGATTGAACTTATTTATAAGCACAAGGGGGACCAATAAGTTATGTTCCAAAATATTCTAAATTCTTTAAAAATATAAATTAGTGTTCACATTTATTTTCTCTATGGACATAATAGCTTATTTTTTTCAAGAAATATCATAAAATTATCATGTTTAGCATTTCTTTTAGAAACAAGAATTATTTTCAATTTTTTTTACAAATTCATAAAAAATTAAGTTTTTAGGGTGTAAAAATAGAAAATCAATTATTATCTATTATAGTTTTTTATAATAAGTACTAAATATAGAATAAGACCTAATAATTTCAAAAAATTACTAATTCATCATGAAAAATAATAGATATTAGAGTAACTCTCATGATCTTAGTTGAAAATCTTAGTAATTTAAAATTAAAAATATAAATATTCATGCATGTTACTAGTTTCATCATGATATTAGATTAAAAAAATAATCAACTAGGTAAATTATGTCACTCCCCCCACTTGTTTCATGGTATTTAATAAGAATTAAAAGAATTAAAAGGTTTAGCATGTAAAGTGGTAATATAAGATTCCCTTTTTGAATGAAAGGAAGTAAAATAATATTATTTTAGATATTTAATCCATTATCTCCTATTTTTTATTAACTCTTAGAAGGATTTTCTATCACCTACACTTTATTTTCTACAAATAACTATAAGAAAACTATTTATTACTCTAATATTTGTCTAATAGAAAAATAAAAAAAATAAGAAAGTCTTGGGATAACCCTATATAGGGTGTTGTATTTAAGATTTATATTGATGGAAAACTCTTTATTAATCCTCAATCTAATGGGGGTTGTGGTTTATTTAATATAAATCACCAAAAGAACTTAATTCTAGTGTGTTTCCTTGAACAATACTTCTTAATAATAAAAAAATGTTTTTTCTCGTTCTAGGTCCTCTTTTAAATGGTATAATGAAATATCCACCTCCCCTTATTATTATATTTCTTATTTATGGTTTATGGTATGCGATATAAAAGGTTGAGGATCCTTAACCACATGAAAATTATCTAATATGTACTTAAAATAACACCATATTCAACCATTACAAAGTTAGATTTTTTATCATCAATAAAATGAAAATTAAATAGAGGAGAAAAAATAGTTGGTTAGCTTACTTCCTCTTAAAATAATTCTACATCAGTTTTGGATTCAACTTTTTAATCATTAACATGCCCCAAATTAACTTTTTTAGTTAAAATCACCAATACGAGAAGTACCATAACAAATGTGTTAATTTCTTTCTCTTGACTCTCCAAGAACTCTAAAAGTTCAAATAATTCTATAAAATCTAAAAGGGAGAATAAATATCAAGATCTTTATCAATAAATTCATAATTTAAATGAAAAAAATACTATTACAAAAAATAATCACCTCCCTAGTAGAATTAAAATTGTTGATTGTATTGATAAACCAGTGATTATAGGAATAATTACAAGGAAATAACTAAATATTCAACCACCTATAGACTTTACTCAATGAAAACCACCATAGGTGAGGTGTATTCTATTGAAAATGACATGTTTTAATTATCTAGAGAAACCTATTAAAGTATAGATAAATCAATAAAAAGTTAAGTACAAATTAAAAAGTAAAAATTAATAAATTTTCTTTATCTTATAAATCATATATATGTTCTTAAATCTAATCAGAATACCCTTCATTACAACCCTCAAAATATTTCTCAAAATATTATTATTTCAATTCTATTATGAAATTAGTGTTCATTTTATTTTAAAAAGTGGGAAACTCCATCATTTCTGTAAATTTTTCTCTTGAGTCTTCTTGAATGTATTTTTGAAATGTGTCTATTATCTAATGATCTATGTGAATTAAATTTTAAGGTTATGAAATTAGTTATATCAATAACTTCGATGAAAATATCTCTTCTTTAGTGGGTAATTTATTTCATTGTCCTTTTATCCAATCTTGAAAATCAGTTATGATTTCACTAATTTCTTAATCTGGTAAGTAATATAATAGAGAAACTGATCCAAAACTATGAGAGTCTATCACTATTATAAATTTAATTTAAATAAAAACAAATAATGATGAAAAATACACTTTTTACTTCTATAATAGCACCAAATTTGACATGATCCTATCATAGGGTTGTTCAAAAATTCATTTATAAACTCACTAGATATATCACAATGGATAACCTTAGGTTTATATTATTGAGGAAATTTTCTCATCTCAATGATTCACTGAAATGATTTTCTATATTTTTTTTATTTTGAAAATATTAAAGAAAAAATAAAATAAAGTGATGAGAAAAATAGAAAGAAAGAAAGAAAGAAAAGCTAATAAAATAAAAATAAAGAAAGAGGAAAATAATTTTAACAAGATTCTAAACTAATCCTATATATATCCACTTTTCTATTTCCGATCATATATCTATTAAAAGTTTTAAATAATTAACAATAGTCCTTACTTAATGAATGATTTATGTCTCAACTCAGACACCTCTATTATCCAAAATAATTAATACCCATGAAAAAAATTTCCCCCATGTCATGGTTTATTCTCCTACATACAATAATACACACAATTGATTCATTTGTTCAAGGATTTTTTACAAACTAAAATGATTCTATTAAGTTCATACGATGACATAACAAAATATAAGACACAAATATGAGTGAAACAAATGATTAATAGGAAAAATATTAATGAAATAAGAGTAGAAAATATATCATGTGAGTGAATGTGTCATCTCATACCACCAATTCACCATCACTATTGGATAACTGTGAAGAAGAGAGCAATGGCCATTAAAAAACCTTGTCCCCTTTACAAGTTGTGAATTTTAGAAGAAATTTTATTATTTGATTTTGGTGAGGGGTTCATTTTGAGAATTAGAACTCATATCAAGATACTGAGATTTTGAACATTTTTATGAGACGTTTTTGGATGTGTAATGAGGCTTGGGAGGTATTTTGGATGCTTGATTAGAATTTAGATAAAGGCTAGGTTGACCAATTTACTTTTCAAATGAAATTGATCTACCATAGGGAGAACCATGATGTAGATCTTTCCATACTGATGGGTTTCATGGCTTAGTGATCATGGTTCCCAAAAATTTTAAAGGGTATAGTGTATGGGAAACCACATGGAACCATGTAATTATCCCTATGTAAAATGGGTAGGAAAAAAACTTGTTTTCATGGTAGAATCATGGTAGAAAATAGCAGTGGAATACCCTTTATATTAGGGAGCTCTCCATAGAGGGGTGACTGAGGCTTGGGGTGAAACTCCCAATGAAAAGGGAATGATGCAAAAGATTTTTGGCTGGGTGTGGTACCTAGGAAAACCCACCATGTTATTGAGCTTGAGTATTGGGTGTTTTGGTATCCATTTTTACTGAGGGGTTTCCCCTATAGAAAATGGGGGTGGCTAAAATGCTCATGTTGGGTGTTTCATTAGTCATGGTGTGTAGTTCATGGGATGTGGGAATTGATGTGGTGTTAGTCATACAAGGTTATTGGTGTTTTGTTTTGGAATAGGAAAATTACCCAAGTGGCTACCAAGGTGGGTGTTTGTGTTGTAAAAATAGTATCTCATATTCTATAGTTTTCATTCACCTTGTTCACTTGGTGTTCTCTTATTCTATAGGTACCTTTATGGAATAGTGGTGTATATTTTTATTATCATAAATAATGGGGGATTTTATATTTATCCTATCCAAAATAGATAGAGGGTTCAAGGCCCCACCATTTTTTATACATATTAGGGTTCCTTGAGGCTACTTGGGGGCACACCATGGTGAATCACAATTTATAGTGCTTCACGATGTAGTTTTAAATTTAATGAAATGCCCCTTTTACCACTATCAATTTTTATACTTTTCTCCCTTATCATTATTCCTTCTTTCTCACCTCCTCCTCCCTTGATCCCCCCTAAATCTGGGGTGTCATTTGATTCAATTTTAGTGGCGAGTGAAGGTGATATATTCTATCCTTTCTTGGTTCTTACCTTTTCTTGTTCTCCCTCACATTTTGGATGATTTGGTTAATATTTCTATAGAAGACTCGACCAATGCATGGTAAAATCATCCCGATATGATGGTGATTTTATTCATCATGGATAGAGTATGTCCCAAAAGGATGATCATGCATTTTTGTATGGAATTTAGAAAAAGGCAAGTCACTATATGAATTTATTTTTTTCCCTAAATTAAATGAAATTGAATATTTTAATGTTGTTATGTGATAGGTCTTTTTATAGGGATGGTGTCAAGAGTATTACATGTACCTTTCAGTTGTGGTTGGTTGTGGTTTTGTATTGGTGAGGTTTCCAACTAAGTGATCATGACTTTTTTCCCATATAAACTATTTTTTAATTATTTATGATTATTATAATTGATTTAATAGGATTTCATGAATTATGTATGGGTCTATCTTGGAAGTTGACTACACACTATGGATTGAGGTTTAGACGAGTGACTATGGATTGATTATTTATTAATAATTTAAACTAAATTGAAATAAATTATAAAAAAATTATAATTGAGTCTAATAATTAATTATAATTAGTTATTTTTAATTATTTGGAATAGTGGCTGGGGATAAGTTCTTAGGAGGTGGTATTATCTTGGATAGGATTCAACAAGGATGGTTGGTATACTTTAAGTTAATAACTCTATTAATGAGGTAGGTGGTCCCTTAAACATACCCTATTTATTAAATAAATTTATTATTTATGGCATGTGATATGTGATCACACCACTATTGGAATTTTACATTTCAATATTAAATGAAATGTTTAATTTAAATAAATTTCCTCCTCAAAATAAAATTCTTCTAAATGAATTAAACAAAGTTCCCAGGTCCATGAGGGACCCTTGTGCAGTAGTTTGATACCATAGATATCAATGGTAAATGAATTTATTATAATATTTTCCTTTGAATATATATACTTGTGGGGTAAAACTTAAATTCATTAAGATAACTTAGTATAAATTTATAGATACCCTCAGTTCCCTTAGGTACAGATGTGTAATTAACTAGAATGATGGGTTTGAGTAATCCATGTGAAAAATTGGAGATGTATTAAATCCTTTGGGATAGTTGAGATGATTATAGGGAAGTTTTTACTCCCCTACCAGTGAATAAGAACCAAGTTTATATTACCCATGTAGTTTGATGATAGTTTGGATAAGTGGACTAACTTAGGATGACTTTTCAAGTGAGATGTGACTAATTACATATCTCTTGAGTGATTTTGGGTGTATTTTACTATGATTTTAGTAAATACATGAGATTATAACATTGATTTTATGAGTTTATATGTTCTCTAATTAATGGGTATTGACCCAAGAAATGAGATAGGGATCACAGAACCCATGTAGGGTGATTATGATATAATGTTCCATGGTGGGTTCCATAGTTATTTGTTGACCCTAGAGAGGGTGTTCATGGGAAACTGATATAGATGATTGTGGGTGTCACCTTATGACCCATATTGATTATATGATCCTAATATGTCATAGGGATAAGGTTAGGTCATTCACTTGAGTGGCTAACTTGAGTGGATATGAGATATTATCATTGGGAGAGATAATTACCTTGATGACTATTGGATACCTAGGAATTGATCTTAGGACCCTATTGCTGATCTAGATACTATTTTATTCCTATGATGTTCTCCAATTATCAAGGTTTTTAACTTCATATTATATTAATTCCATTAGAAAACCCATTGGAATCGGATCTGATGCCTATCTATTTAGAATGCCTTGGTAAATCCCCTTAGATTTGAATTATTCCTATATGGGATTCCAAGGTCATTGGGATCCATCTATTGAGGTCCATATTGATTTCCTAGGTTCATCACCAAGGAAATAGATATGTTCATAATTCTACTATAAGGAATTAACCAGATCACCTCATATTAGTTCAGTTTTAGCTCCTCATACTATTGGGATTCTATTGGATAATTACAAGATTTTGGTTCTTGCACCTACTACTATATGTCCATTGGTTCTGGTAATGGTCGACATGGTAATTTGATATACTAAAAGACACTATAGTATATTCCAAAGAAAGTATAGTCAATATTAGGTTCCAAGTTAGAACCTTAGGGTCAACAATGTTTATTTATTCATTATTTCTCACTATAGTTCTATTATTTATTCATTATAAGCTTTTCACATGCACATACACTACTTTACTTGCTATTTTAGGGACCAAATTAGTGGTTCATTACTGAGTTGTACTCAAACTCAACTCAGGTGACCGTAAAACTTGGGTACCTGAGTAGATTTTCAATATTCATGGGTTTAGGTTGGGCATAAGATAGTTTTGGACCATTCGGATAGATATATTAGAAGGAGTCAGAGTATGTATGAGGAATTTCTTAAGGATTTGGTAAATACTCCTATATTTTTTTTTATTTTTTATCTCATTTATGTGATCGTACCTATGGGATATCATTCTGTTTATTATATCATGATCATGATCCTGTATGACTTCTTGTATCCGCATTTAATTCACATTGAATGTTTTGTTTATTTATTCCACATACTCTAATAATTAATATTTTTTGTTATATTTTGTTATTTCTATTTCTATTACACTATGGTATGGGTGTATAGTCTCTCCATTTTAACACCCTAGACCCTTAATACTAGTTGGTAGCCTCTGAAATATAGCTATCCATGCATGAGGTCCAGTAATGAATTCTTTGCTCCAGGCACCAATATGTGGCCGCAAACTGGGGGAGGACATTAAAAAGTGGAAATAGATCTAGGTTTTGATCCTAGTACCTATGGTTCATGGTCCCTACAATCTTTCATTATGACACTATTTACAATGATTCATTTTATTATGATGAATGGTCTTGCATATTCTATAGAAGAATGCCCCTTGATGATGATTGTATAGTCTCTCTTGTAAGGGATGTATAGTGATCCCTATTGGGTTAGTTTAGGAACATGATCCCCAGGTGATGGATACCTTTTGGGTGATTATGGTTCCATTTCTATTTAATGGGGGAATGTTTTTAGTTATTTAATGTGTTAACAACAATCTATATGGAGTTTTCCCATATGTATTTTGGTGGAATTATACTTAATCAAACATTATTTCAATGGTATAATTGACACAAATCAATATGAGGAAATTTTGTTATATATGAAAGGATATAATAGTGTTCCTTGAAATTGGTAGTCTCATGTTCAGATTCTCGGTGAGGATCAGTTCCCTGGTAGGCTGATCATTTGGAATTTCATGCATGGAATATATTTGTGAGATCCATGGAGTGGGTGTATTAACACATGAGTGGCCTAGGGATATTTATGATGGGAACATAGAGGTGTTTCCTATCATTTTTCACCTATGTGAGACATGGTTTATAGGATAGTAGGGAGATCCAAGTTTCCTCAAGATGCGGTTCAGGGTATTAGTGATCCGGGTATTATGGTCAAAATGAGTTGTGTTATATAAGGGTAACTCATGAGAGTAGTTATCATGGAATTTTGAGTAACCATAGATACAAGAATTATGGGTAGAATTTTTTAGTTATGATATTGGTGAATATGGGTTTATACCAAGAAAAGGATGTAGGAATAGTGAATCCTTGAGTTTTTTAATGAAAAAACATGAGGTGATTTTGTTTCAAAGTTTTGTTTTCGAGAGCCGAATCAATGCAATTACTTACTATGCTGACTTTGGGTGTGGTTCCTATTGAGGCAGTATGCCATTGTCCCATATGGTTATATCTTGGATGGATATAGTGTGGTTATATTCTTGTGGTATTAGAATGATACCTAGGTCGATGGGTGGTCATATGGAAGACCTTGGAATAGGTAAAAATTCCTCAATTTTGAAGAGGAGTATTGAGGCTATATCAAATTAAATGAGGCTAGAATTCATTTTATCATGGAGAACTGTTTAGGTATATAATCATGAGATTCAATTATGTGTGAATTAAGGGATTTTGAGTATGGATATGTGACTCGATGGGGCGAGAGTGTAAACCCATTGGTTTTAGATGATATTGAGAATGTATGCACTAGTTATGTGTGGTGTTGTTGAGTTATGGATAAATGAGTGGAAATATATAGACCAAATACTAATGGTTTTGACATGATTATTATAAGAATTTTTGACTAAAGTTTTTATGATAAAGATAAATTTTCCTCTATAGGAAGAAGTGACATTGAAGTTGGATCAGGGTGTCATGATACGGTCAACTCGAGAGTGTTCCATGAAAGGTATAGTTATGGAGTCGTAATGATGTAACCTATTGAGGTTATTATTATATAATAGTATAATAGATTCCATATTTTAGGTAACATACTGTTTGAAATGGAGAGTGTGACCCTCATTATAGATGAATTCAAAAAATGTCCGGATGACGTTCCTAATGAGTCAGAAGTGGGTAGCGATTGGAGTTCATGTTAGCACTCAAATATGAGTGGGACAAAACCATATTGTCAATAAGTGTGGTAATAGATAAACCATGATTCATTGAGGTATGCACCTTATGTTTTAAGGTTCATGGGTGTGATAAGACCTATTTCTATATGAATTGATGTGCCTTCAAGAGTAAAGGCCCCATGATCCGGTGATGTGATGGTTCGTTAGTGGGTTCAACTAAACCTTTTTGATAATTTTATTTTAATAAAGTAATTATTGGTGTTTTAATGTTTAATTGAGTGTGGTAATATTTTATCTTAAACATATTGGTCATTAGACAATAGAGAAGACATTTCAGTATGTAATTTCAATGGCGGGGATCACCATGGCTTGAAATCGGCCCTTGTGAGGAAAGTATTATAGTGTAGATAAAAATAAGTTTGGAAATGTATCAATGAATTATACCAAAATCTATCCAGATCAATGGGAATTAATAATAACTATCTATTTGTTTCAATTATATTTAAGAGTATTGGATAGGATTTTTATGAATAGCGTGCCTCGTGTTTTAAGTTGTGTAGCAGAAGATCATTCAGTATTTCAGGGTAGAAAGTGATGAATTGTAATGAATTTAAGACTAGGATAGGTCATGATTTTGGGTTAAGGACCACTAGGGAATATAAAGGATGATAAGTTCTATGATGGTGTGGTTGTAAAACCCATCCCTTTTCCAAGATCACAATTTTAGAAGAAATTTGATTTTTTGATTTTAGTGAGGGATTTATTTTGTGAAATGGGGGATTAGATCAAGATAATTAAAGTTTGAGAATCTTAAAGATATATATAAGAACATAGAATAAGGACTAGGTGGTATTTGGGTGCTCAATTTTAAATAAGATCATAGTTGGGTGGACCTATATCCATTTTAGTTGAAGGTGCTTTACCACGAGAAGCATCATGGCGTAGAGATCATCATGGTAATGGGAGACATGCATGGGTGAGAATGGTAACTAGGAGTTTTAAATGGAATAATTCCTAATAAAGTATATTTAACCTAGGCCTTGTCCATGTTTGAATATGGTAGGGAAAATCCCTCTTTCTAGGGATGTGGCATGGTATAAAATGACAATGGAAGACCTTCTATGTCATGGATCTCACTGTATAGGGGTGACTAGGGATTTGGTAAAAACTATCTATGTAAATGGAATAGTTCCTTGTTATTTTTTCTTTTATGTATTCTTAGGATACTTTATAATGTTGTATAACCCATAGCATGGGTGTTGCGTTGGCCTTTTTGGCCAAGGGGTTTCCACTATGGTAAGTGGGGGAGTATGAAATAGCCATGTTAGTAATTCTGGTAGTCATGGTGTATAGTGTGTGGGTGTGGGAATCAATATGGTGGTGGGTGTATGAGGCACTTTCTATGTTTTTTTGAAGGGTGGAAACTCCTCAGTGAGAAATTTTAGTGGGTGTTTGGATGGTTGAAATGGAATCTTTTACATCATGTTGTTCTTTCACTGGGTGGTTTTCCAAAGCCATGGGGACCTCAACATCATGGTGGTGTACATTTTTAACATCATAAATATTAGGGCTTTTGTGGTTATAATATCCAAAATAGTGCATTGGATGATCGAATATTCATTTTTTTGGGTGTGTCAGGGGTCCTCAGTGGATACTTGGGGGCACACCACGATGGAGTACAAGTTGTGGGTCCACCCAAGGAAATTTTAAATTGTTTTAAATACCCCTTTCCAATATTTAAATTAATACTCAACTAGCCTATCCTTATTCCTTATGACATGTAGAAAACTAGGGGGTTTCTTTCCATTCCCCCATTGAACCCCCTCAATTCGAGGTGTTTTTTATATAATTTTGGCAATTACTCATGGTGAGATATCCTCTCCCTTATCTGTTCTTCCCTTTCCTTGTTATCCCTCTAATTTTTGATGATTTAAATTGGGGTTTCATTTATAATTCCAATTGATCATGGTGTAATCATCCCAATATGATGATTCTTCTATTCAGTATGTATAAAGGATGTCCCAAGAGGCTGATCGCATGTTGTTGTGTAACATTGTGATGAAGGTGTGTCACTGTAAGAAATTATTCAGGTATTTTTGCCTAAATTTAATGAAATTTCTTATTAAAATGATGTCGCGTGATAGGGATTTGGTTTGAGATGGTTTTGAGATTGCACCATGTACCTTTCAAGTGTGGTTGGTTGTGTTTTCAATGTTATGGGGTTTCTCAGTGAGTGATTAGGTATTATGAATATATGAATCATTTGTTAATTAATTATACCTATTATAATTGATTGAATGGGTTTCAAGGTTTATTTATGCGTGTGCTTTGGGAGTGTACCTAACATAATGGCTTGAGGTTTTAGAAAATATTTATGGATAAGTGAGTTATTGGGAATTTACACCTCAATGAATTAAATTGTATATAAATTATAAATTACTATAATTAATTAGAATAATTAATTATAAGTTTTTATAATTAATTATTTTGTATGGTATCCTAAAATAGGTTCTCTAGAGATGCTATGAGATTGTATGGGATTTTAAAATCTTGTTTGAGTTTCTTTAAGATAATAATTTCAATAATGAGGTAGGTGGTCCCTCAAACATACCCTCTTTAGTGAATGAATTTATTATTTATGGAATGTGAAATGGTATCATGCCACTCCAGACCTTGGATATTTCTAAATTAAATTAAAATTTTAATTTCAATGAATTGCCTCATTAAAATTAAATGATTATAAATGAATTGAATTAAGTACCAAGGGCCTTGAGGGACCCTTGTTCACTATCTTAATTCCTCAATCACTAATGGTCAAGAACTTTATTATAATTTTTTTCCTTGTAATATATAGATCTAATGAGTGAAACCTAAACACATTAAGGGAACATGTTGGGCTTGTATTGGTTCCCTTAGATCCCTTAAGTAGGTATTTGTAATTAATTGAAATAATAGGCCTAAGTAGGCCAGGTGAAGACCGTGATATTCCTTAAATCCTTCAAGCTAGTTGAGATGAAATTGGGGTGAGAATTCCTCCCCCACTAGTGTATGAGAACTGAGTGGATATTACCTATGTATTTTGATGATAGGTTAGCTAAGTGGACCGGCCTAGGATGAATTTTTAAGTGAGATGGGCCTTATTCCATCTCTCTTGAGTAATTTTGTAAGGATTTTCCTATGAATCCAATGAGTAAATAAGATGATTACAATGGATTAATGGATTTTATGTCCTATGAGAAACTAGTATTGAACCAAGATATGATATTGGGATAGATGAATCAATATAGGGCTTCGATGCTCTTATGTGACTTAGAAGACCCTGATGGGTTCCCCAATTAGTTATTGAATCCAAAGATGGTGAGTTTGGTAAAAATATATAGACGATGATAGGTGTAACCTTAGAACCCAAATTGGATGATCTAGATATTTATTTATGATGAGGTTGGGTCGTGCACTTGAGTTTCTATGAGATAAGACCCTAGGGAGAGAGCTTTCTCCCAATGACTTTTTGGATGCCTGGGACTTTATCCTAAGATCATACAATTGTTCTTTATACTATTAGATACCTAGAAATTTATCCTATGATATATATGTTGAGACTGATACTAATTAAAAACGTTGGTCAAACCCCATGGATTCAGTTGTGATTACTATCCATTTATAATGCCTTGGATAGTTCCCTTGTATTTGGATTATTCATATATGGGATGCCCAGGACACTGGTGTCAATCCTTTGAAGTATATATTGATTTCATAGGCTCATCTCCCTAGTAATCTATTGTATTCTTGTGTATAATAAATTAACTAAGTTCATCCACCTAGGAATTTATTGTTTTCTCGATGCTACTATAAGGAATGCCCATGATTAATTCTAGCGAATCCACTCATTTTTACTTATTCTATTGAGATTCCTTTAGATGCATCCAAAAATATGGTTCTTTCACCTACTAATATATGTTTATTGATCTTATTATTGGTTGGAATGGTTATATGACACCCTCAGAGACATTCTAGCATTTTCCAATGTAGGTATAGTCGATCTTGGGTGTTATATTAGAACTTGATGATTGAAATTGATTATTTTATTTGCACCTTCTCACAATAATTATATTATTTATTTATTATGATAATGTCACATGAACATACACTTCTTTACTAGTTATATTAGGTATTGTGTAAGTGGTTCCCTACTGAGTTATTCTCGCATCCTGATCTTTTGTCCATGGAACATGGGTACCCATACAAATATTCACTATTTTCTTATTTAGGTTGGGAAGAGGCCCATGTTTTGATCATTTATATTGATATCTTAGAAATAGTCAGTAGATGGATTTGGTATAGATCAAGGATAAAATAGATACTCTTATATTTTATTTCTTTATTTATCTCATTTATATGACCAGTTCAGTGGGAGATTTGTCTATGTGTGCTATAATGACTATGATCCTATTTGACTTGCTGCTTTTACATTTCATTAATATAAATTTTTTTGTTTATTTAATCCACATAATTTAATGGTTTCCATGTTGGATAATGTTTCTTTACTTTCGTTTCTATTACACTCTAGTAGGAGGGTATAGTTTACCCATGGTAATACCCTAAAACCCAAATCTATTCGACAACTACTAGAATATTAGGAGGCATGCCTAAGGTCTAGTAATAACTTTTACAGTCTTGGAATGTATTAGTGGATGAGAAATATTAGATAAAATTACAAGTATCTTAATAATTGAAACTCCAAGTTTCTTTATGATTCAATTCTTGGAACTAGTTACTGGATTATTTCTCTATTTCTAGAGGTTAAAGAACAATGGAAGAAGAGAGAAAACACTTTATTCATAATAAATGTTAAAGATAAAATTCAGGGTAGTGAGACAATGTCACTCCTTCCAATGAGAGGATTTACCAAGGGGAGTTTATTGACTGAATGAATTCAGATATTATCAAGATGAGAGTTCGGGCCATTAGTTCTTGGTTGGATCTAAGATAAATAATAATTTTGGATCAGGGCACAAATATTATAAAATTTGAAAATAATAAATTCCATGATAGAAAATGGATTAGTATAGAAAGGAATTTTCAAACCTAAACATCACTATGTATCCCAATATAATAGGAATTAAGCTAAATGTAGTTCTGAGAAAAGACTCATATGAAGATCAAGATCATGAATAAGGGATATAGGTTCATGGATGAGGGAAAATATCCTAAAATCTCAAATGTAGATATAAATCATAAAAATGAGAGGGGATTTCATCACTTTAGGATACAATCATTGGTCAAGGTCCTTGTTTCAATGGGAATATCTTATACATCTTGCTCTCAAACCACATTTCAGGTGACATAGAGTAGGCTACTCTACGAATTTTATGATCACACATGATAAAATGATTCCCATACAGTTTCAATACATGATCGGAATATTTACCCTTAAAGGATCCATGTAATGTATATCCACTCTAATTTTTTTCTAGGTTAGTGGCCCTAGTGAGCATAGCTTGATTCATTCTATGGCCAGATAATGGTCACTAAAATATTTATATTTATTATTTTCAACCCAAATTCTTTTCTAACCTTTTTAGGGAGAGGTTTAGTGGGGGTGGATTTAAATTTTTCTTACGCTTCCCTTTATGGGTTTTCAACTGAACAAGTTTTACACCTTTTCCATTTTAGAGTGATTAATTTTTCCTTGATCACACAGGGTGTATTTCTAGTGATTAGAGACTTGAAATTTTCCTAGGGTTCCCTTTGTGAGTTTTCAACATGTAAAAAAATGTTTCTCTTTCAATTAGATTTTTAAGACCATTCTTTCCAGACCAATGTAACTAATGTTTAGGGTCAAACTGATCTGACCTAAGAACACTACATTTTTATGGTCGTATAGCATGTATATTATTTTTCTAATGTTTAGGGTTATATAGCTCGGACAAAAGAATTCTAAAGTTTAGGGTAATATACCTAGAATATTATTTTCATATATTTTAGGGTCATATAGATCAGACCTAAGAATGCTAAAGTTTAGGGATATTTAGATCAAACCTTATTTTGTTGTAGTTCAGGGTCATTTAGCTCAGACCTTATTTTATTATAGTTTATGGTCATATATATTAGACCTTCAGTAAATTTGGATTCTTAAGATATGTAAGATGAATTTTCATGAAGGGTTCAAATACCCTATATTATTTTCAAGTTTATAAAGAATTCATATTCATGAAGGATCCAAATACCTTTCATCATTAATATTCATGAAGGGTTATGACACCCTAAATCCTTTCTAAACTTATAAAGGATGAATATTATTGAAGGGTTCTAACACCCATCATCCTTACTGTAGTCATGAAGGATAAATATTTATAAATGGTTTTGACACCCTATAACCACAAAATATTATGAAGGATGGATATTCATGAAGATCTTTTCCACTCTGTATCCTTTCTTATGTTATGGATGATGAATATTCATGAGGTTTTTTCACACCCTGCATAGTCCTAAAGGTTACTGACACTCTGCATACTTACTGATATTGAGAAGGATGGATATTCATGTAGGGTCCTAAAACCTTGTATAATTACTTCAAATTACCTTGGTTTATAGTGAAATATTATCAGGGATTACAAATACACTGGGATAGTTGGAATATGTGTTATGAAAATTTTGTCCCAAATAGTTTTACTCAAAGGTGATTAGATGAGGCAGACACACTGGGGATGATCATAAAACACACTGAGGTGTTGATTTCCTCTACTATGTTACTTGGGATCATAGGGATTGAAGGTACTTTCATGTAAGGAGAAGGTGCCTCTATTTTATGGGTAAAGAGTCCTTATACAATTTCCTATAAGTTCTTACATTCATTTTCAAGAATAGGGGTCCCCACTCATTTCCAAGGGATATGGAAAATTTATGAATATTCAAACACGTGGACATTAAATTAAAATATTGAAGAAAGACTACCCAAGTGGGGTTTTGGAAGCCTATAGATAGTTCATGGAATACCCTAGAAAATGGGGTGTTGAGTTTATGGTCTAAAATATTAGTTCCATATATCATGTGGTTTAGGTTCTTGTGATGAGGAAAACCAAAAGGTTCAAGAATGAGGTATCACACTCCAACTTCAAGAACATATATAATATTTTATGACATAACATTTCTGGTGTTGAATACACTTTAATAATGTGGTTATAATGTTTTTAAATCATGATCTAGGAATATATAAATAAATGAGGAGTGGATATTGGTGATTATAGGCCTACCATTAGTAATGGTAGAAACTAGTATCACATGAAGATAGGAAAAAAATCATGGGTTTAAGGGGAAACTCTCTTCTAGGACCAAAACATTCCCTAGGAACAAGATCTAAGGCATTGTGTTATTCACTAGTGAATACTAGTGGTGTTCTTTCAGATTAGTCAGACCCTATTAATAATATTTTACAGGAGATAACCCAGAGAAATGAATCAAGGATATGGGATTCCAATAGAAGTATATCAACTCAGGGAATTGTGGGTATCAACTCATAATTAAAATAAATGAAGTTGGTTTATGGAAAATGTAATATTAAATAAGGTTTTGAGCACCCTAAAATTTATTTTTCCACATATTGAACATGTTATCATGACATGGGGATGTGATAAATCATTAATCTATCTTTTTTTGGACCAAAGGGGTCTATAAAGCATGGAAAACTTTATTATGGTCATATAATAGGCCCCAAAAGATTTATACATTTTTATTTATGCTCTAACTTTTTCATAAACTCTAGATATGAATAGATTAATGAGAGGAGACTTTAATTTTCATAATAACACCCTTTATATGTTTTGAGCCTAAAAATTTATGTGTCTCTTTCACTTGATGTAAAATGTTTTAAAATTTGGACTAGGAGGGGATACATTTTTAGGTTGTACATATTTGAAAAAAGCACTTGTAGTTTAGGGTTGTGATGCATCTACTAAGTACCATAGATATGTCGAACAATAACCTAATTATGGATTCCAAGTTCAAGAGTACTCTAAAACCCTTTTGAATTGAGGATGAAGATGATGTAAATCATAGATGATGGTTCTAAAATAATTAATGATGGTATTTGAAATTCATGCCAAGGATGATCATGAATCATGCTAAGGTGACTAGTTCCACTACAATGTCATCCAGGATCACAAGGATTAGAGGGGACTTCTTACAAGTCTTGAATGACATCAGTTAATAGGTCCATGACCCTTATACTAGTCCAAATCATACATGGTCAAGTAGATGGGTCTTTTCTCCTTTCCAAGGGCTGTGGGAGGTTTATAGAAACTCAAGATGTGCGAGACATGAATTTTGATTTATGGATTGAGGTTCATATTAAGTTGATGGAAGCATCCAAAAATTTAGTTTCATCCCAAAATTTAGTTAACTATGGTCAAGATCTTGTTGTCCTTTGATAAGGAATGATGATAGATGATTGTCCTTACAGTTTAATTTCTTGTATCAGGGATTCACCTACTATATAGTTTAATTTCATTTTATTAGAACACAATTGTGGTGTAGTTTAATGTCATGTGACAATGACATAATTGTCTTATAGTTTAAAATCAAGAAAACAAGATGTAATTATTTTGAATTTTAATGTCATGTGATAAGGACATAATTATTTTTCAGTTTAACATCGTGAGATGAAGATGTAATTGTCATGAAGTTTAATTCAATGAGACCATTATATAATGAAATGATTTTAAATTATGAATCATATCCTTAGATACACCCTCTATTGGTTGGATTCATTCAATTGAAGGAGGTTTTTTCATCATTTCATAGATATAGCTCATGAAAAATCAATCCATATCTAGATCTGAATCATTATTAGGGAAAATTAGCTTATATAACATGACCATTCTTAATCAGTCTAAGGTTTTAAAAGGCGGAACATCAATTTCACCCACCTTTGGTCATGATACTTCTATATATTTAAAATAGTTCAATTTGATCCTCTAATCTCACATGAGTCACTCTCGATGTGTGAAAAAAGAGGAAAATGGGGAATTACCCATACCATATTGCCTATGTATGCAAGACTAAGAAATAAATTGGTCCTAGTTCTAAGATAAGAAAAGGCCCTTTATGAATGGAAGGCGACTCAATCAAGAACCAAGGTGAGATATGGGAATATGCAATTTTCATGGATGAAATTACCCTGGGTATCCCTATGAATCTTGTAAAGGTAGGAATCAATCCATAGATAGCTCTTCCAAAGAAATACCTCATTGTAGATATATAATATATGAAGAAAGGGGAGAGGAATTGTTTTTTGGAAATTGTGGACAAAACTAGGGTGTAGAATACTAGAATCAAAAAATATTCTATATGTATAGGAATCAATCCATACATAGTATCTTATGGCTTCATACATAGATCAAACCCATGTATACGAAGAAGGGAATTTTTATCATGTTGTGCACAATATTTGTTGGTCGTCCATGGTATGGACTAGATTACATATAGAATAAAAAAATACATTTTTATAATATATATATATATATTCCCTATATAGATTTGGATCATGTAAGAAGGAGATATAAGGGGTTTCACCTTGGGAAATGGCCATTTAATGTGGTGATGGGGGCCAATACATTAATGTGAAGGGGAATCATTACAATTTATTATTCTAATCATGGCATGTGAAACTATAATCCATGATCCCCTGGATATATTAAAGGGTAAGTAAAGGGGGTATTATCCTTCTTAGTAATCATGGTTGGGCCCATAATAGGGAATCTGGGCAATACTACATATTCAATGATAATAGGAATCAATCCATAGGTAGATCTGGAAAAGTTAATGGCCCCTTACATGGATCTTACATGAATGAAGGGGAATGAGAATTTTATTTCAAACCCAGGTTCCTAAATGATCTAACCCATATCCAAATTTTCTATGTAGATCTGAATCACACATAGGATGTGGGTATGTTCTGATTTTGGTTATGGGAATGGTGGTTGGGTCCATGGTAGAGCACCAAGATGTCAATATGTATCATAGAGTTCCAAGAATAAAGCCTACATATAGTTATTTAAGAGAGTGTCCCTTGTACAGATTCTGATCATGTAAAAGGTACATGCCCCCCCTTAAAAATAGGAATTACCCATTATCACCCAGCTGCATGATCTCCAAATTTAGAGTATATTGTGAAGGTGAGGCTTTCACCATTGGGGTAATCTTCATACTCTCATGGATAAACAAGTTTGAAAACATTAAATATGGACCAAGAACTGGGGATGGTTGTGAGAGTAAAAAAACCTATGGTTTGGACTAGGATAATATTCCTAAGTATTACTTTGTATCCCAATAGGTAAGAAATAAATCCACACATAGTTCATATAAGGAAAGGTTACCTACATATATCTGGATCATGCACAGAGAATGAGGCATTATTGTTTTGAATATTTCACCTATGCCAGGATTAGGGGACCTGGGCATATCTATGTATCCTGAACTGTTTAGAATTAGAACACACATATTTATTATAGAGAAATGGTCTCCCACACATATATGACTCATATACGGGGGATGAGGTATTTTATTTTATCTTTTCCTTGTAGATGAGACTAGGATTATAGAATCCATACATCACTATGTATCCTATGATAGTAGGAATCAAGATACAATTAGTTCTTTTATAGAAAACTACATACATAGGTCCGACCCATATGCAGTGAGAGGGAATTTTTTTACATTATGGATAGGCCCAATATATAGAGTTTGGGTGTCACTACATATCCTCTATGGATAGGAATCAACCTACACATAGTTATTTAAAAATAATGACCCCTCCACAGATCCGGCTCATTCATGGGGAATAGGGATTATATTATATTGAATATTGTGCTAGGTACCAGTATTAGATAACCTTTGAATTGATACATGTCATAAAATGTCAAGAATCAAGCTACACATAGTTCTTGAAGAAAATTATCTACATAGTCCTAGCTCATATACATGGAATAGGGGGTATTGATTCTCTCGAGAACAAGTCATCTGTGTGTCAAATACTTCTACATGGATCTATCTCTCTTATAGGGGATAAATATTCCACAAGAAATGGTCCACTATGAGGAGTTTAGATTTATATGGGATGAAATTTCTCCAGATAGTTTAACGTAATATGTTAGATGATGACTATACATTTTAACATCATGGGGAAAGGAGATGTGGTTTCACATGGGTATAATCCACATTAAATTTGTGAGGTCCCTATCTCTATTGAGTAAAGATTCAAAAATTAAGACAATGTTGGGGAATTTTAAATTTTGGTGTGAAAAGGGAGCCAATCATTATGCATTATTTTCTGAATCTATGGCTAGTCCTAGGGTATGATACCTAGACATCGCTATGAATCTCAAAATAACAAGTGTCAAGCTGCATGTAATTCTTTGAAAATAAGGATTTTGTACTGATCTAGCTCATATATAGGGAGATGGAATTTCTTTTTCATGGATCTGTCTCCCATGCTGGTCATGGGTCCCATGGGGTGGCCCACTCTATACAGTTTAAGATCTTATGGGACGGACCATACATCATGCAACTCAATGTAATGTGATAAGGAATATATGAGGGTTGATGTTTTATAGTCTCACAAATTTGACCAAATTGTATTCTCAAGAAGAATTACTAACTTATGAAACTTGGGTATTCATAGGAGATGCGTACCCCAGAATGAAAGGGTACAAGAAGATGATGTTATAATATTTATTTGATAATAAGTATGATCCATAGATGTGTAAAATCAAGGGTTATGAATACACTTGAATAATTGTGTTATGGTAAGTGTCAATAATAACCCAAGAATATCTGAGTTAATGGGATGTGGAGACTGGTGGGTAAAATTCAACCATTAGTAATTGAGGAAGCCTATATCACGTGTAGTCAGGAAAATAGCTCATGGGTCTAAGGGGACTTCTCCTATGGGGACAAAACATCCCCTAGGTACATGATCCAAGTAATTATGTTATTCACCTGTTAATACTAGTGAGGATACATTATATCAATCCTTCCTTGTTACCAATCTTCTATATGGGATAACCAAGAGTACATGGGATCATGGTCCATGGAATGCGTAGAGAATATACACTCACGGAATAAGTTGGTGTTAACATAGATATCTAAGGTATGAATTTGTTTCATGGTGGATGAAATATTAAATATGGATTTGATAACCCTAAAGGCTATTCCAATGTGTATTAAACACATTTTTAGGGCGAAGGGATAACACGTGTAATTATTAGATACCCATTTATCAGGAGGTATTATTTGTTATTTATGAATACCTTATATCATTCATTTTAACATCATATTAAAAGAATATGTTCCTCTATATTTGAATAAAATTCATATCAATCACACTAATAATAGCATCTTTCAAGGTTCTCTATTCTCACACGAGTCAATCTCAGTGTGAGAAACAAGATATGTCTAGGAATTCGATTAAACTAAATGAGGGTGTATGACATGGAACATGTGGGGGAATTCACATTTCAACGAGAGTAGTTATCCCCACAAAAATTTGTTCCATATCAAGTAATACAGTTAAAGTCAACATATATCCTTATATAGTACTAAAATAGATAATTCAGGAATCATTATATATCTCGTGAATATAAGAATCCATCCACACATAGTTCTTATGTTTGGTATTTATGTAGATCTAACTCTTAAATAGTAATGGGGAATTTTATTTTCTACATACATTTGGATCATGTATAGTGAATTTCCATTGAAGAGATGTACTTGGTTAAGAAAGAGGGAATCCCAACATGAATAAGGTCTTGGTTTTGAGATGAGGTGAAACATCATTGTTATTGTGTAGGGTTATTGGAAAAAACTCAACATAAGATGGTAAATCCGTACATTGAAACCATCTATGTAGATATATATCATACATAAAAAAGGGATGTAGGGCCTAGAAGGTGACCACACATCAGGCATTTTAACATTTTGAGACTATGATGGGTATCATGTAGTTTAAAGTCATGCGATAAGGACTTTGTTGTATAGTTTATCATCATGAAACTAGGATATAGGTGTCCTATAGTTTATGGTTTTTAGACAACGACCAAGGATGTTTTATAGTTTGAATTCTTTCCATCATCACTTGGGGTATGAAGTCATAAAAGAATAATACATTCTTGATCCCTCTTGAACATGGGATAAATGAGGAAATAAATCACGACTTTAAATTCCAAGAATAAGGATAATTATTTTATAATTGGTAGGAGAAAGTTGGATCTTAGTAATGTAAGAGAACGGTTTCAGGATATTAGAGAAATTACTCATGGGGTTAAGGGGGACCTTTACTCTAGGAATGAAACATCCCCTAGATACAAGCTTGGAGGGATTTTATTATTCACCAAGGAATCCTTGAAGGATACCTTAACATCAGTTAGTCCATATTACCAATATACATCAAGGGAGAACCAAGATGACATAGTCTCAAGGTCTATGAAATTCCAAGAGAATATGTGCTCAAGGTATTGGGTGATTCAGACATGAAAATTAGTATTAAGTTTTTTTTGTGGAAAAGGGGTATCTAAAAGTATTTTGAATAATTCATGGCTATGAATTCACATGCCAAAAACATATGACTTTGAACAAAGGAACATTGAAGTTTAGAGTCTAAAAACTGGCCAAGTGGTATTATCAATAGGTATTTCAAACTTGAGGAAAATGGGTCCTCATAAGAGTTTCATACCCCGACATGAAAGGGTAGAAGGGTATGATGTTATAATCTTACTTGGACAATGAGTACAATGAAAATATATGTAACATAAAGGGTATCTAAATATTATTGAATATTTGGGTTAATAGGAGTTTAAATCATAACTCTAGAATATTTTAGTTGATGGGAGGTTGATAATGACAGACATAAGTCATCCATTAGTAATGGTGGAAGCCCGTATCACACACAGTTTGGACAATAACTCTAGGGTTTAATAGGTACCTCTCCTATTTTACCAAAACAACCCCTATGAATAATATTTGAGGCATTGTGTTATTCACCATCAAATCATAGTAGGTTCCCTTTAGAACAATTAGTCCCTATTACAAATTTTATACATGGGAGAACCAAGAGTATGTGGGCTCAAGGTCCATGTAATTCCAATATAATATGGAATCATGGATTAGTTTGGTATAAACATAGATATCAAATGTATGAATTTGGTTCATGTTGAATGTAATATTCAAGAAGGGTTTGATCACCCTAAAGGATGAAAAAATTTATATTGAAAACATTAAAATGGATATGGGATAAAATATACAATTATTGAAGTCAAAATCACCAGAGAGGATAATATGTTCATATTGAAGATCTCATGTCATGTAGTTTAATGTCATTTGACTAGGACATGGTTCCCTATATTTGAATAAGACACACATCAATCATTATAGTCAGAGCATACTTTAAAGTTCTCTAGTCTCACATGAGTCATGCTCGGTGTGATAAATAATAGATGATGGGGAAGTTGATTAAATTTCATGATAGTGCATGATAGGGAAAATGTGGGTATATTCATATTTTAATATGGACCAGAATCTCTATATGGATATGAAAATCATGGAGGGACATGGTTGGGAGTGTTTAAAATTCATGTTTGGACCTAAAATAAAATATCCAAGAATCATTAGTTTTCCCATAAATATGGGAATCAATCCCCAAGTAGATTTTATACATCCCTTATATGGATCAGATTATCACATAAGGATAAGGGAATTTCATTTTATATACCACATTGGATCATGTACAATGAATTTATAATGAATTGATGTCTTGGATTGAAAAAATAAACCTAAATTGAATGAGTTTTCTATACTAGGATAAAGGTGGGACTAATTTTTCTTCATGTAGGGTTTTAAGAGAAAATTCAACATGAGATGGTAAACCTATACCCAAGAAACCTTTTGGGAAAATCTGGATCATGACTAAAAGGGGAGGTTGGTCCCACAAGGTAAGCACATGTAGTGTATTTTTTTGGTATTGTAACAAGTACCATTAAAGTTTAAATTCATGTAGTGAGGTCTAAAGATGTCGCATTGTTTAACATCATGTGATTACAACATGCTCTGTGTATTTTAATGTTGGTAAGTAAAGATGCTCATTGTGTAGTTTAACGTCATGTGGTAAGGAAGATCTCTATGAAGTTTATCATCATGTTGTAAGGACCTTTGGTAATATAAATTGTTAGGAATTAGGATTTTCTCCTGGATTTGGGATGAATCGTATGCATGTTTCATGAGTCTTAAGATTATTTAGCTCTATCAAGACTTTATCTACTTGCTTCTGAATCCAATCGTTAAAGACAAGGAATCCATCAATTATATTCCATAATAACTGATGGTAAGGAAAATAATTGAGGTGGTGATTCATGGATACCTCCCTAGGTCTCCAGGCCCTTGAGATATTTACAATGTTTTACTCTAATGGACATGAGAAGTATGAATCCATATTATTAGTCATAAATGAATAGACCCAATTTCATATATTACTAAGATATATTCATCTTTCACTAAGAGAAATGTGTCCTGTATTCTATTACACAACTTTTGTGTAACATTCAGAACTCTCACATGATTTTAGTGGGAATTTAGGTGTTTGTGGTTTCAACATTTAATCATATATATGCTTCTAAAGTCAATCATTAAAGTTAAGAAACATATCTATTGTATTACTGAGATGTCAATGATAGGGTAAGTAATTATCATGGACCCTAAACTCTTCATATTTTGGTTTCATCATTATTGGTAGTTCAATAAAATCATTCTCTATAGAATAGATTAAATACTCAGAGACATGTTTAATTTGGATGGAATATACCTTTCATTTTCTATCATGATGAGATGGATGACCATGTTGTTTTCATTGTGTGTTGTCTATTCATCTATTTTCATGGGGAAATGATTGAATTTTGAATATGGGATGTGATTCCTTAATATTTATCAATTCAGGGGTAGGAAATAAATCACTTTGAGCCTTGGATGATGGTGATACTTCCCATAGATTAAATAAACCTTACTCTCCTAGAGACCCTATGGAAACTGATGGGGTCTGATAGTGTTTGAGGTGAACCCTATGAGGGGGGTGGAAATATAAAAATCCCCCCAACTGGGTGGGATAGGGTGAGCTGGAATAATGTCTATATTTCACCCTATAAAGGGGATTAGAATATAAAAAATCCCCCATCCCTTTTGGTTAGGGCACTTTACTACAATAAAGACCTATGTGGGAGAGTACTGATACATTAGATCTGGGAAAAATCCTATAATCGTTCCTAAAAATATTTCTTATTGATCCTCATTCTCTCACTGGAGCTGAGTAATCCTCTCTTTAGTAGAAGTTTTTTTATCCTTAAGGTTATTACTAGAATAAGTCATGATTATACACTTTACTTTACCAATGGTAAGGTGGGTGGATGATGATGGGAGTCTCAATGTGTACCCCCTAAGACTAAATATTTTGTTTCCCTTGGGAATGGTATCCATTGATATTTCTCTTTGAATATTAAACTGGGTTGATAATAAATTCTATATATGCAGTCAATGTATAACTGAGACCTTCTTTACTAATTTTGGGGGTGGAAGATGGGTTAGACTGCTATGGATCAGATGACTGTAAAAGTTAATAATCATCCTCATCAAGATTATTCTCATCTAAGTCCAATGAAAGGTCCTTATATGGTTAATATCATGTTGATGGATATATAGATGTGTTAGGGATCCTAATCAGTAGAGTATCTCGTTTGGTGGGTTAGTGCCTGATATACTATTTGGTGAGATGATAACTAGTATACCATTTTGTGAGATAGAACCCGTATTAGAGATTATTCTAGGGTTAAAAATGAAAAAAAAATCCCCCATACTTGTGGGTTGGGGTTCTCCTCATGATTCTATAGTCACTAAGTCTAGTTGTGATGTAGTCAAAGGCTTCTCTCTAGTGATGATCTGGGATTAATTTTTGGGCCACTTTCAAGATATGACAATGGGCCTTATATATATTGGCAGAAGAAGGGATATTGGATGACTTTGGATTCACAATATTTGGATTCATTAGGAAGGCTCTTCTATTAGATTCCCTAGTTTGGATGGTTAGGGTAGGTAAAAATTCCTCAGTAGCTCACTATAGAACTGAGGTCACATGTCATCGATGATGACCAGACTAGATAGGATCCCTCCAAGGTAGCTCTTAAGTAAATGAATTGATATAAAGATTTACCTCATCCACCTCCCAAATATAGGGAAGTTATATGTTGTTTTTCTCTAAGGACATGTTCCTAAATTGGTAGAATTTTGCAATTAGGTCCACCTTGTTCTCTATAGACTATCATAGAAAATATAGATTATGGTGATTCATCCTCAATATGATTTCATGATCTAACTATAATGTTTGGATGGATCACATGAGATGGTACTCCAAGACCAAGACATTATCTAATCAGCACTATAGGTGTTCGTTAGTCAATAATTCATGTTAGGGCCTCAGGTACATGGTTTCAATGGCGATCAAGGTATATTATTAGTGTGTCATCCATTTATAAAAAATATATTGAGGTATTTTGTGAATATTACCAGCTTTCTAATTATCTTGGAATCTGCTGGAACATTTCGCGATGCCATTTGGATTTTAGGGAATCAAAAAATTCCTAGGGAGGAAACAAGAAACATTATTAGTGAAACATCATATATAATATTGCATGGTTGATCAATTAATTTTATAGTTTAATGAAAAAACATCATCTTTTTTTACCTGTGAGAGGTTTGGAACTACTAAAAGACTCACATTGGGTTCACCATTTTTCTATTTCCTAAAAAAATTTGTGTTGGCTGAAATTTTAATGAGAAAATGATTCATTCCCATGTGTGAAGGTACAGGAACAACAAATACATTTCACAATGGGTTCACCATTTTTATTTCAGACCAGACCCATGGACCAATGCTTGATTATGAGGGGCTTAGTGTAGCTTCAAAATCAATCATGATGGAAGGGTTTATCCATGGAAACACCTAATGTCTCCCACATCTATAATGAGTTATCGACCTACTTTCTAAAGGAATATGGTTATTTGGGTATCTTATCAATGACACTTAGGATCCCACATTGGTCGAGAGGATGGGAGGTGGGTCTCATATCACCCTATTAGATGGAATTATTTCCTACTCTGGGAATCTATTATAGATTTAATATATGTTTGTGAATCCTTCCCAAGCTATAATATGATATAGGTTACCCATGTTACGATGAATTGATCAGAACCATGTGTTAATCAGAATAAATACATGTATCATAGGTTCTCCTGCATTCTATTATTAACTTATGATTATATAGTTTATGTCCATATTTGGGAACTATAGAGTTTATCACCATCTAAGATGACTATTGGTGTTTTGGAATTGGTATTGAACCTTGAATAGGTTTCCTACATATCCTATGAGAACATGAATCAAAACTCATGTAGTTTGTTAGTTTTTCCATGAGTGTTATGAAAATATATTTTTGAGTAGGGATTATGAACACAAGGATTCCCTGAGATATTTCATCATGAATATAGCTCTCCAAAGGAATATAATATGTAATAGGGATTACATCTGAAAGGAGGCCCATATTGGGGAATTTGCATCATACTATGGTATAATCATCACTGGTCTATAATACCACATGTGTTATGTTCAATGTGAGAAAAAAGGGATAGTGTAAGTTTGAACCCATTTCAGGAGATAAAAATATTGAATTTTTTTTGGGGCTTACACATTGAGGCTTCCCTGAGATGCTTCATTGGGAATATGTCCCTTTGAATAAGATGGAGATATGGTTGGGGATTACACCTAAAGAGTATTCTCATTATGAATATATTCTATTATAGGGATTACACTTTGAGATTTCCCTTAGAGAGGTATGATTATCAGTCTTGTGGAGAATATTGATCAATGATAGAAGAGTTATGAGATTTCACAAGGAGTATTGCAACGTGAAAAGTTTTATATGGGTGTTATACTCTTTATGGGGAATATAGACTCATGGAAATACATGATATATATATATATATGATGTATTTATATCCTCCATAGGGAATGTGGTCACGTGAAGTGGATAGTGGGAATAGGATGGACATGTATCACATTCCTTATGTTGGTTTCCTATGTATCCGATTTATAATTGGAATTAGAGTCCTTTTAGTTCAGTTTGTTTCTAATTTGTAGATGGGAAGGTAAATATAATTAATACTCATGAATATTATTATCTCATATTTTATAAATATTGGATTATTTTAGGGGCTTACACCACGGTGGATTCCCACTTAAGATTAACCCAAAAAGCATATATGAGTTTGGTCTCATGATGCATGTTAAATATGAAAGGAGGCATCATGGATTAAGGTGCTTGATGGAATGGTCAAGGATTACATTAAAGAGAATGCCTATGTATGAACTCATTTCTCATCAGTATATGGAAGTGGAAGGATGATAAACTCATAGGATAATTTGATCCCATTAGTATTAATAATTTGAATATTGAGGGGATTACACCGAGGTGGATTTTTATTTCACATATTCATTATTTATTTTCTATAAGACAAATAGAGAGGATCAAAAAAGTTCTATTAAATATGATTTCATGGAATGAAGGACCTTTAGAGGGTATGTAATGAGAGAAATCCCCCCCTCCTATCCATAAGGGTTAAGAAATAACATGATCTGTTTAGGGTCATATGATAGCATGAATTCAAGGTTTTCATGCACTCATAAGTTAGTGCATGACTTAGGGTTCATGACTAGTGTTCCACATTGATAAGGGTGAATGGATTTTATCATATAAAATGAGTCACATTAACATAGTTTCATGATGTTGTAGCATGAACAAGGGTATCCACATGATAGGGTCTCATGACCATGGGTTTTAATGTCAAGGCTTTATTTCCAAGGGTTCACATGTCAAGGAAACATGTCTAAGGGTTTTCATGTCAAGGTTGACATGTCCAACAGATCAAGAATATACCATATATACAATATCACATAAGGAAACCACAAGAACATGGGAAATTTATAATGTTTTTCCATCCCTCAACATGAACAATGTTTATGTTCTAAGTCTAGTCAAATAGGAGAGGGGTAATTTGGCCAAGATAATATGTTTGAGGTCACATGATCAAAGGTGCATGAGGCCATCAAATGACCAAGGGTAGAATGTCAAGGATTCGTGAAGATAATTCACATAACTGTACCATGAATTGAATCTCCAATTAGGCACATTAAAAGGTAGGGTCACATGGATACAGTTTTCATGAGCCAATCCACTTGAATGTTTCATGTGGCTAGTGAGGAGTCATGTGATTTTATAAGGTCATCAAATGAATGATTTTCTTAACGGATGGTTCTCATGAATAAGAGAGACTGCTTAATTGGACCATCATTTCTAGCTTCCTCAAACCATTGAAATGTATGCGGTCACACTCTTGAAAAAGGGGGTTCATGTCAAAGGTGTATGAGGATATTGAAACCCCAATTCACATGAATTTATTGGATTACCATCCCTCCATCGAAATCCTCTTCAAACATTTGGAATACATATGGTTGTATAAAGGGAACATGCAAAAGGCTGCATGGATAGGGGTTGCATGTATATGGCCACATGAGGGTGTCACATGATAAGGGGGTGTATGTTAAAGGTGTATGAGGACACTAATACACTAGTTTATAATAAGTAATTACATTATGTTCAAATCATTATGTGATCACATAAGGGGTTCACACAAAGGAATCATGTGCTGGGGTCTCGTGATGAGGTCTCATAGGGTGCGCTTACCTAGAAAATTCCTTCGAAGGAAGTAACCAAATCTCCCTCACCTCCTTATCTATGTTTTTTTGTTTCTCCTTGTACTAATTTCTTTATTTTTTCAAGGAGGTGAGAATTTATATAGGAAAAGGGGGACAAGTTTCCTGCTATTTTTCATGGTGAGTATATCACGTGTGGCAGATTAAGGAAGTGGGTAGTGTATCTTTGAGGATTTGAAACTCTTGGTGTTCATCATACTCACATAATGACAAGGTGGATATGTGATCACTTGATTGCTTCATAGTGGATCTCAGTAAAATTTTCATGATCATGTTATTTTTTATGTGATGCCTTGTTGGATAGTTGATAGACAAATGTTGTGGGATTCATGCATTAGAAGCTATCCATGACTGGATCTTTATGAATATGTTTTTTTTCATGCGATTTATTTATGTGAAGAAACTATCTCACTAGATTGTGTGATTTTCTTCCAATAATGAAATCAATGAAAGACATAGATTGCATGAATGGGATTAGGTTGGTCAAGATTGTCTCAAACTCTCATCTTGGTCTTAGAATATGGATGAGACATAGTTATCTCATGCACGTATATCCTTTATTGGGTTGTACGAGATAATGTAAATGCTTGATCAAACATTGTATTTGAGTGGATGTCAGTTATCTCAATATCTCCCATCTAAAGGTTGATTGAAACTTGTGTAAGGTTTGACCGAAATGTAAGGATTATCTATGTTTAGTGTTTTGATGACATAAGGGTCACTAGAGGTTGAATATGAAGGTCCAACTTAATTGAATTTCCCAGGATCATGTGATCAGGAAACTATGTTTATATCTATATCCTTTTAATGTGTTAATATTACAGTGCTTCACAAGTCCCGCATCATACTTTTGTTTAGTTAAGAACCTCTATATAATTAATTAAATGTCAACCATTTTTCAATCCAATAACAAGATTTGACACCCATAACTCTTTCATATATACCCATCACAAGAAATGACACACCCTTGTATGGTCAATCAGGCATCCTCTTATGTTTACTACACACACCTATGTGAACCCCTACGAGTGTTATACTCACCCGATTCTTGCCTTCCCTATTTGGGTGCTCCACTTTCACCATGAATGTATGGCTCGGATGGCTCTCCAATATAGTTTTATATGCTCCCTCATGTGTTGGATTGAGCTGGCCTAGCTAGTAGGCTTCGACTGACCATTTTTTTGTAAAGCCCCATACCAATTTTTAAAATACATATAATAAAAAATTATGTGTAAAATGTGTAGTGACCTTTTTTATTAAAAAACTTTTAAATATTGTAAGTAATATTTTCAAAGCTAGTTTCTAAGACGACATGATATTTCGAGGCCCAATGAGCCCAAAATTGATATTGTAAAAGTATTAAATATATTAATATCACATTCATGAAATTTTTTAGGAATAACGGAATAACTACTAAATAGAGCCTCAGATCAGGAATATGAGACCACAGTTGATTCTAGGACATGGGTTTTACCCAAGGTGCAACCTAAGGTTAGTGATGCCAGACATTCGATCGAGGCAATCGTTGGTGGGTGAATTTGATTAAAATAAATAAATAAGTTATTTATTTATTTTATTAAATGGCCTAACTAGAATAATCTATAGACATCCTCTTATGATGCTTTTCCACGGGTTATCTACATAAACCTCATGACATATAAGATGAGGGGTAAAGAATTACTCATTGGTGAATCAGAATTGGGTGACAAACGATGATCAAATTGAGGACTATTGAGAGGAAGTAGATGGAATAGGTCTTATTTTTTTTTTATGGAGAATGTGTTCTTCACAAAAAATAAATCCTTTTTGAGGTAGGGATTATCAATTTTTGATTTCACCCTATTGATTAAAATTTTGAGAATGTATATTTCTATCTTCTTAATGATTTTAATTTATCCTTTAATTATAAGATCCCATTTTAATAATTTGATTAAATTATTCCTAATAAACTTTTTTATCACCCCCAAATATGCTTCTTATGAAATCATTGGTAAATAAAACTAGAACAATGACAGGTTTTACTTTTTTCTTGTACTTTTACCCTATGTTCATCGCATTCTTTGTCGTTAGCCCATAGGGTCATAGTTTGACATTTTTGGGGAGGGTTCAAGCAGGATTGAACCCCAATACTCATTATGGTATAATGAAGGAAATGAAGATCAATGGATTTCAGATGGATTGAGGAATAATGTGGGATGTGGGTGATATTTCTTGGATTCATGATCCTTAGGGGCAATGGTATTGAGAATGAGGCACAAAATTGATGTTATATGCTTTGTATGGATCATCAGAATCCATTTTTTCGGCCACTAGATGCTAGGAAATGTTGTTCAAAGGTGACCCCCACTGATTTTGGGTAGACTATGGGAATGATTCATGGTTATAAGTGTAGATATGGAAACTGTGTGGAAGAGATTGAATTTTTGTGAAAAACCCCAACTACATGACATATACTAGGATGAACATATGTTGTGTATCCCCCTAACAGTATCACTAGGGTTTTGGGTGAAGTTAAATATAACATTTCGTGTAAGTGTTCCTTAAAACTACATGACCCCGCCTAGGTATCCAAGCTGTGTTCCAGAAGCGCACGCCCAGGTCCCTGTGGGGGGGACATGTCGTATATATGGACATGGGTCAGAATACACAGGCACCGGATGAGATGCATGACTAGGACCCCAGGTGGACACATGATTTATATATTGGAGTGCACACTGTGTACAAACAAATGGATTTTTAATCCATGTATATAGATAACACAGGAATGCAGTGGAGTGGGTACACAAGCTGTGTAGACCCCATACAAGTCGTGTAATCCAATATGAATCTTCTACCTCTTATATCTCCTTCCTTTAACTTGGATTTTGTCCTGTGAGTATTCTATCCTGTGTGTTTTTATATATAAAATACAATGATGTACTCTATAGTGGATTTTGAAACATGATTCAAGATATTCTTAGAATGATTCTTATTCATGAAATGTTTGACAATGGCAGTGATCTAGTAGGATTATCGGATAAATGATGGAATATTTACTCCCATGTTACAATTGGGAATGGATTCCCCATTATATCAGAGATATGTTGGGTTCAGTACTCCCCTGTTACACCATGGCATGTGTTTCATATGATATCAAAGAGATGTCAAGGTCAGTACCCCCTATCACACCAGGGTGTAGGTTCTTTAGGTTATCAGAGATATGTTCTACTCAATAATACCTTATCACACTAGGGAGTGGGTTACACATATCCTTTATATAGGTAGGGTCAGTACTCTACTTACTACAATCGGGCATGATTTCTCTTCCTACAAAGTGGTAATTTCCTGTATTCAATCTCCAGTATTGTGCAGGTCCTCTATGGGAGATGTGTGGTCCCTGAGATGTGGAGTTAATTTTTTTAAGTGTAGGCCCCTCTATTCATATTCAGGAAAGGTTTAATTTTATATTGGTAATTAATGATATAATCTTGGAGATGTAAGATTACTCACAATATTTGTCCATTCTAGGAGATATAGATCCCCTTTCTCTCTCATTTTGGATTCTTTATGAGATTATATATGGGTATTTGATGGGTTTTGTTTCCCTCTTTCTTTAGGTTAATCTGGATATTAATGTATCTATATATCACTCCCTTTCTATTCATGGTCATCCTACTCGACAAGTATATACTCACATATATATGGTATTTTCTGGCACGTTTTGTGTCTTATGAAGATGAAAGAAAAATCGGTGGTGATTAGGGTAGATAATAGTGATGATTCAGTGAATTGACAATATATGGCGGTTGATATTGGATATCAGGCGATGGGATCTCTCAGCTTTCATTATTTCCAAAAAGAAATCAATTTGGTAAATCATTTGTGGTTGGGAATTTATTTTTACCTTTTTCACTATGGTTGAATTATATTATACTATGATATATAACTAGAGTGTATTGAATGCATGGTTTATCTCTAGGTGTTATAGTATTTAATTTATATTCCTATTCACTATTTCACAAAGATGGTTGGGTGCATGCATGCAGGATTATTAGGAAAAGGAAACCCATTATATTTATGATTTCTTAGCACATTTCACCATCCATTTGACTATTGGAGGAATTTTTAGGATTGTTACGGCTAAGCCTTTGACTGAACAGGTGATCCCCAGTGAGTTAGTTAATGACAGAGTGGTATCAGAGAATTTCATTCCTTATGACGTTGTTTGGAGTTTTCATCTATTGAGGATTTTTTGGGAACATAGGGAAACAACATCAATGTATTTCAAGTGCATATTTTAGGTTAGGGAGCCCAATGTTGGTGTAGCTGTTGACGTATCTATACACCAAGACTTTTACTACTTGGTTATTGACTTAGTATATTGAGATATTGGTTGTTGGGAAAAATTATACATTCATCATATAGGATCAAATCCTTTGACTATCCTTGATTCATCTTCTCATGTATATTTTCTTATCTAACTATGGTGTGTATTGATTACTTTCAGGATTCCTTCGTGAAGACAACCTACTAGGTTACTGATTTATTATCATGATGATGATTTGATGAGTGATGAGGCCTTATTTCAAGGGTAATTCCACAATGTGTTTCATCCAGGTGGGAAGGTAGAATAACTCCTTCCTATTGAGTAGTATTTAGTACGAGAATTTCAATACAACGATGCATGAAGAATTAACATACTCTGAAAGTTCTAGAGATAGAGACTACTAATGTTCTGGAGTGATCCAAATCCCCAGGCAGTAGAGGATTGACTAGAGTTTGTTTCCCTAGTCTTCAGGCTAGTTTGGACTCTGACTAATATAATGGTTTCATTGGTATCTAGTATTTTCCCTAGAGTTGTTTGGTTCTAGTGGAGTTTGATTATGTAGACCCATTAAGAGACGATGCTCCCTTGGACTGACTTCCATCAGATTTTCCATGAGGAGTGTTACCCATCGTTCTTGCAATCAATTTGGATCTAGGCACTTCTTGAGATATAGTATGGTAGTATGATAGTAGCTAAGTATTCCATGAGGTTCATCAACCATATGTGGTACTCCCTTGATATTTTAAGAGATGTCTTCTTCTAGATGAGGAAGTTTGAGAAGGGCCACTATAGAAATAATTGGGCCAATGTGGTTTCCTTATTCCTACCCACTTATGTTGGATCACTAGAGTATGATCTGGTGACTGGAATATTCCTAGAATAAAGGTGTTGGGTAGTTGGAGCTGGCATTGGGCATCATGTGGTTGTGTTGACTACAATAGGTAGCAAGCATCAGACATCAAGATCTGAGTATAATAGACATTATTGGACTCAAACATGTGGGTCTACAGCTTAGGGATCACAAAAAGGATCTAGTAATCTCATAAAGGGTAAATTTTCTTCTTTTGATGGTCAAGGTAACTTGGTTTTTGATTTCCCAACCCATCACACTAAGTAGGATATACAGACAGTGGATGAACATCCTTGACACATGCAACACTATGACCAGGGATCCCTTAGATATGGACATGGTGACCCTTAGGGAGGTGGTGCTGGTAGAGGAGAAGGAGAATCTATGGAGGGTAGAGAAGTTGGTGGAGGGAAACACAATGAAATACCACCACCATTATAAGGTTTCCCACATAAATCTCATAGAGCCGGCAGTCAGGGTTGTGGGAAGTTTGAAGCTACAAAGTGTTTTGACCAGGCTGCACATGAGTTGATCATAGGTATGATCTATGTTTATTATAAAATTTCCTCAGTAGTATTAGACAAAAGTGTGAGTAATTAATTTATCTACATATACTTGGTTTGAGATATAGATCCTCTAGTTTAGACCTTATCTCAATAGCTACGTCTAGAGGTTCCTATAGGGATAAATTATTTAATATCGCCCATCTACCGGTAGTGCAAGTTATCGCTTGGTTGAGAAAGTTTCATGTGGGACCTTTGGGTCATCATGATAAAAAAAATACGATGTCATATTGGGAATGTATTGTTTTCCCATTGTTTGAGCCTAGATTGACGATTAATGTAGATGGGTCAGATGCCTTCAAAGAGATGGGACAAGATTCTATTTTATGGGCAAGAGAGATCTCTTGGTAGAATGAGTGGGTCTTAAAGGTAAGAAGTTTTAACCCATCAGTCATCAGTTAGAGAGTGTATCCCATTGTGTAATTAAATCTTCGAGCATCTAGATTCCTTCTGTAGTGGATGATGGATTTCTTCCCCAAGGATGTTCTGAGACTACCTTTGAGGAAGAGGATGGAATTATATATTTAATTGAACCCTAGGACCATACTGATATTTTTTATGAAATATTGGATGGCCCTTACTAAGATTCGAGAAGTTAGGGTATATTTATAGGAACTTCTAGAGAAGGGTTTTATCAGACCTATTGTGTCTCCCTGGTTTTGTTATAAAAAAGATGGATGGGATATTGTGGATTTATGTTGATTATAATCACCTAAACCAAGACATGATGAAGAACAAGTACCCCTTTCCATGTATTGATGACCTCTATGATCAATTGTGAGGCGTGAGTTGGTTCTCAAAGAATGATATGAGGTCTGAAAACCACTAGTTGAGGGTTTGCGAGGCTGGTATTATGAAGTTATAATTTCAATGTCTCTAAGGTGAATTTCACTTCTTGGCGATGCCTTTAGATGTGATGAATTCCCCAAATGTGTTTATGGATTTTATGAACTAGATATTCCATCATTACATGGATTTATTTGCAGTTATATTTATTGATGACGCAATCATCTACTCTATTTTAGAGTAGGAACCTAGAGAGCACTTGAAGATGGTTTTAGACTTTCTATGGGAGCACTAGATTTATGGTAATATATAAAATTTATAGTTCAAGATCTACGAGGTTCACTTCCTGAGGAATGTCATTTTGTATCATAGATTAGTTGTGGTCCAGATGAAGATTATTTTAGTGCTTTATTAGTTTCATTCTAAGGGTGTGTTAGAGGTGCATAGTTTTCTTTACTTAGTAGGGTACTAAATGAGGATTGTGGTGGGAGTTTCTAGGGTTTCAACCCCTTTAAAAACCATTACATAGAAAGAGAATCCATTTACCTAGACCAGGTAGTGTTAGAGATACTTTGAGTAGTTGAGGTTTATTCTGAATAGTGATCATATTTTGATACTACTAGAGGTGGGCGTGGAGTACATAGTATATTACAATGCCTCTGGAGCAAGTCTCAAATGTGTGTTTATACAAAGGTAGGAAGTGATTTCATATGGGTTGAGGAATTTGAGACCCCATGAGTAGAAATATATGACTCATGACTTGGAGATTGTAGAGGTAGTATTCGCTCTAAAGATGTGAAGGCACTATCTTTTGGGAGTGCACTTTTTGGTTTACATACCATCAGAGTCATAGGTATATCTTCACATATAGATACCTGAACCTAAGACAGAGGTTCTGGTTGGAGTTACTATAAGTTTATGACTTTAATATAGTATATACTCATAGTAAGGGAAGCATGGTAGTAGATACCCTTTGTTGTAATTCCCATTCTAGTTTAGTATAGGAGGAATATGAAAAATTGGATTCTTTGTAGCTAACCCTGGTGGGGGATAGGGGTAAAAATTATCATTAGTCAATGGTGTTGAATCCTCCTCTTATCCAGTGTGTGAGGAAGGATTATTTAGGATACATTGACTATGAGGTTATCCATGGCCATATATCTTTAGAGGATTCACCAGATGTATTTTCTAAAGGTGGGGAACACATCATCATTTTTTAGGGATGGATGGTGGTTCCTTTCCTGATGTGAGAGGATTCGATGAGTGATTTTCACAATTCTCCTATGGTTTTACATCCCTATGTTGGTAATATGTATAAGGATATTTAATTATATTTTTCATGGGATATCATGAGGTAAAGTGTTTCTGATTTCATATCTCTATGTTTCACATTTTAAAAGGTGAAGGTTGAACACCGGGTTTTGGACGTTTTAATATAGACTCTTGAGATCTTAGAGTGGAAGTGAGATGGAATATAAATGAAATTTATGATAGGTCTTTCACAGAAAACATGATTCCATGATTCCATTTGGGTTATTATTTAACAAATTATGAAGTCGAAACACTTCCTTACCATTAGTGAGAAGAGATTGATAGACATTCTATGATAGTTGTAAATGTGTTAGATCATCTAGATACGTGAAGAACCCTCAAGTTTTGTCTATGAACAAGATGAATAGTTTATGTAATGGTTGTGGAGAGTCCTTCAGGAAGAATTCAGGGACCCGTTGAGGATGAGTATAGTGATTCACCCCTATACAGATGGGAAAACTGAGTGCACTATCTTGGTGTTGGAGGATATTTTGAGATCTTGTATTTTGGAATTTTTAAGGATCTAGAAGGATCAATTTCCATTCAAATATTTTTCTTACAATAATATCTATCACTCTATGATTGGTATGGAACCTTTTTAGGTCTTTCACAAGAGATCATGTAGGAAACCCTTGTGCTAGATTGAGATTTGAGAGACATCTCTAGTTGTTCTAGAGATGGTATAGATGAAGATAAATAAATTTAATGTGATCTATTAGTGTATGAGGATATCCTAGATCTAAAAAATATCTTATGTAAATCAATGTCATAGGAACTTGGTATTAGATTTACGAGTCCACGATTTCCTAAGAGTCTCCCCACAATAAGGATTGCGGAGGTTTGACAAGGGAGGCATGCTATCTAAAATTTTCATCAGGTTATTAAAGATATTATGGAGGGTTAAAAAGGTTTATTACCACCTATAATTACCCCTAAAAATTAAGTGAGTGCATGACATCTTCCATGTGTCTCATCTGAGGTGATACGTGCATGATCCTACATAAGTTTTTATCTTAGGACAGCTAGACATCAAGGATGGATTCATATTCATAGAGTACCCAATGTAGATAAAGTATCAAAAAGAGAGGATCTTGTGAGTATTTACCATTACCTTGCTTCATGTTTTGTTGTAGCATGGACATATAGGAGAGCTCTGGGGAGTGAGAGAGCTAGATTTGGGCTTTCTATTGCCACCTTTTTGTTTAGATTATACTTTTTTGAGAAACAAATCCCTGAAGATATGAATAATGTAGTGACCTTATGTTTTCCTTGTAATAATTTTAAATATTCTAAGGAATATTTTCAAATACATATGTTGAGATTGTGTGACACTTCGAGGCCCTGTGAACGAAAAATTGATATTATAAAAATATTAAATATATTGACATCACACACATGTAGTTTTTTAGGAATAATGCAATGAATTTTTAAAAGAGTCTCAAATTTAAAATATGAGTCTATGGTTGATTTCGGGATGTAGGTTTTACCCTAGGTGTGACCTAAGGCTTTTTGGCACTAGAATTTCGGTTGAGGAAACCATTGGAAGGTGCATTTAATGAAATAAATAAACAATTTGTATTTTTGTTTTATTAAATGACATAATTAAACCCTCTATAAATAACCTATTAATACAATTTTATATGTTCTATCCACATAACCCTTGGGATTCCAAATATGAATTTCATATCATTCACTGTTGGGAAATAAAAATCGGAAGACGAACGATGACCAAATCGAGGTGAATCGAGAGGTAGCTGACGCAGTGGGTCTTATAATTCACTATTGAACAAATTTATCACCAAATATCGATCCTTTTTTAGGAATGTTTAATAAATATCAGATCTATCCATTTTTATTAAAAGTTTGATCATGTATAATTCTATCTTCTAACTGATCCTCATTTATCCTTTCATCGCATGATCCCATTTCAATAGATTGATTATTAAAATTAAATTATTCCTGATAATCCTTGTTATCAACCCTGAATATCCAAATTATGAAATAATTGTCCAATAAATATTGACCAAAAATAGTTTTTACTTTTTTATTGTGGTTTTACCATCTCCATCCATGCGTTCATCATCATTGGCTAACAAGGTCACAAATCAACATTACTTGGGAGGTTTAAGCATGATCAAACCATCAAATTAATTTTGGTAGCATGAAAAAAATCATGGATCGATTTTTTTTGTGGATGTATTGAGGAAATACATATGATACAATTTATACTTCACAGATTCCGGATCCATAATAGTGATGAGATCGACTCGGAGGTGCACAGGTGATGTTATAGGCTTCGTATAGATCATCGAGATCCATTTTTCGGGCACTAGAAGCTAAGAAATGATGGTCAGAGTCACCACCCATGCATTTTGGGCTATCAATGGGTTTGATTAATAGAGATAAGAGTAGACCAATAAACCAAATAGAAAATATTTACTTTTTAAAAAACCTGATTACACAGTGTGTACTAAGATGAACACACATCACGAATCCCCCTGGCTATTATGATAGAATTTTTAGTGAAGTTAAATATCCTAATCCATATAGGTGGGCCTATATTCCACGTGACCTTTCCCAAGTGGAAATGCCAGGTTCTATTTATACATTCCCAATCCCCCTTGTGTAAAGACATGTCATTTACCAGAGTATGCATGCATGGGCATGAGTATATGTGCACGAGATAAGATACATGACCAGGAAACCATGCTTTTATACACACCATGCATCCTAGAGTGAAATCCATGTAAAAATAAATGGATTCCTGATCCCTATCCATAGATAGAACATCAAGAAAATAGAGCAGGGCCAAACACAGTCTGGACCCCATACACATTGCGTACTCCTATGTCAATCTTCTACCTCTCATATCTCCTTATTTTGGAATTAGATTTTGGCCCATGTGTAGCCTATATTGAGTATTTTTTCATTTATAACATTATGGTATAATTCTTAGTGGATGTTGAGATATAATGTGAAATGTTCCAAGTGTGATTATTATTCAGACAATGTTTGACAAAAATAGTGATTGGGTAGGATCATCATATAGATGATGGGGCCGGTACTCCTCTATTACACCAGGGTGAAGGTCCCCATTCTATTAGAGAGATTTTAGTGTTGTTACTCCCCTGTTATACTAGCTTGTGGTTTCCCATATCCTATCAAAGATATGTCAGGTTCGGTACTCAACTATCACACATGGGCACCGATTCCTCAGGATTTAGGAGAGATGTCAGGTTAAGTACTCCCCTATCACCCTAGGGAATATGATCCCCATATACTTTATATAGTTCAGTTTAGTAATCCCCTCACTAATACATGGTGTTGGTTCTCTACCTATAGAGCGATACTCCCCCATCTTTGAGTTCCAATGGGGTGTGGGTACTCCATGAGATATGTGTGCTCCCTCAGCTATGGAGTGATGTTGTGAGGTGTAATCCCCACCATTTATATTATGGTGATATTTCATTTAATATTGTCCATAAATGGTGTACTTATGGTTCTTATGGCTTACTCATCAAATTGGGAAAGACTGTGAGATGAAGATCCATTTTCTTTATTATTTGGGTTTCTTAATGAGAATATATATGTGTATCTGATTAGTTTCATTTACCTCTTACTTTGTTTTGAGATTACTATTGATGTATATTTATATCACTATCTTTTAGTTTTGGGGAATTCTACTGGGTATGCATATACTCACCCCTACATGGTTTTTCCCACAATTGTAATGTCTTATGTAGATGATGGACAAATTGGTGGTGATTTTGGTGGAACATAGTGATACCTGGGTGCATTGACTGTGTATGGCAGTTGGGATTAGAGATCAAGATAAGGGATCTCTTATATTTTATTATTTCTAGTTTTTTTAGGTTAGGACTTCATTTTTTGTGGGGTTTGTGTTTCCCACATTTTCAATTTGGTTGTATTCTATTGTACTCTAATGTATTCTCTAAGTTTTATTTCACGCATGGTTTATATCTAGATGTTATAGTCTTTACTTTATATTCCTCTACACTATTTCATAGATATGGTTGGATGTGTACATATAAGTTCATTATTAAAAGGCCTCCCATTATATTTATTCCTTATTGATGCTTTTTTTCTAGTCCCTGGCCTATTGGATTTGGTCTTGGAGTTGTAAAAGCTTGGCCTTCTACCTGCTAAGCGGACCCCGATGGGTCAGGACTTTACAAAATGTGTCGTAAGTGGACCAAAATATGTGAAATTAAAAAATAAATACCAATAATTCATACTCAATAGTTCCACCTCCAAAACATAAATCCTTAATGTAAAATATATCAATAATTTCTATATAGGATTTATACTTCTCAAATACCTAATGAAAAAGCATATGGTTCTCATTTATGGGTGCCAAAACACAAACAAATCACTCCAATACTAGTAAATTACATTACCACCACATGTATCCAGCCCTTCCACTCTGATAACACTACAACTAGATGTGTTCCTAAGATGGTGGTCTACTCCCCCTGTCACTTTGCCCACTGCTATCCTGATAGAAATTTTTGAAGTGGCACTTCTTACTGCCTAAAGAGAAACTCCTTGATCATACTACTATAATTGTATGTCTACCACTCAGTGCCTCCTTAGGGTTCCATTTGGTTATGAGAGCCTAATTACCCATATCAGAGAATTTATTCAAGTGTAAGACATTCACCTATGACTTTATATCATAATGAAACACATCTTGGAAGTGTTTCAACCTTATTATACCATCTCTTATTAACAAAGGAGAAAATTAGTGTAGGTATCTGAAATGTCCTGTGTAGTCCATCGAAGACATGATACCCTATGTTAGGTGTATAAACTATAAATATCTTTCATCCCTTAGCATATTTGTGTATAAGTGACTCACAAAGTTCCCCTCAAAGTCTTTCTAGGTCAAATTCACACTAGTCTATATTATAATGTCCCACAAGTACTTGTCTAGTCCCTATAGCATATAAGCAGCAAGATTCACCCTCCTCTATACTAGTGTATCCATGTACCTAATAATCATCTCAATATACTCTATCTATAACTCTTCTTCCCAAGAGCCACCCTCCCTAGTGACCATGGGTGTGTGTTATAACTAGAAATACTTTATTAAATCAGACATCAAAGAAATGATGTTATTAGTTTCCCTCTCCATGGATCACATACCCCATGGGATAATATCATAGGGATGATAATCAATTATATTCATTATAGAAGAAGTATTTTCAAATTACACTACATGTGGTGTGTTCTTATTACAACTCTCCTGATGATCAACCAGAGGAAGATGCAGAGACATTTTTCTACAAGGGTTAACACACTCGTCATGTCATAAGGTTCAAAACATATCAAACTTTGAAGGAGAAATTGGTAATAAATAACCATATATAAAAGATAAATTCAATAATTATATTAACAAGTGAATTAATCATATTTTAACTGATTTATTTTATTCCTTTTTATAATACATGTCATGAAACTTAAGAATACTTTAAATAGGATGATTTAAATGTAGTAAATGAATAACTATCATGATCAATTCAGGATAACATATTTCTATGTATGCCTAATACGATGAATTCATACACACCTCACATCATATCTTAACATGATTAAAATCTCATAAATCAGTAACATCACATAATAAGTGCATCACCCTAGGTTAAATAACATCACAACAGTAGAAAGAGAACCTTAAGAACAATAATCCCATTCCCAATAACTTGGGTTTCCCCCCATACATGGGTTATCTAATCACACGAAAAAGCTCACTACCAAGACCCAACACATACTATTCTCATATATACCTTACCCAAATAGTAAAACAATAGAAATGAACTTGGATTTGATAATACTATGTAATATTCCCAGTCTAGTTCTCCCTCGCGTGACTGAGATGGGTCACCGGAGACCTCAAGTGTGCCTCCTAATATGACATAGGTTGCTAACTAGAAGTGATGGTCTAATAAATATAGTGGGGAGACTATAACCTCTTGTAATGAGTAATAATCACAAAAAACACAATAAAAAATAAATTTAAATAAATTACAATAGATAAATAAGATAATTCAAAATCAATCCAATATAGTCAAACCATTCAATATCATACAAAATGTTATACTAAGAATATTACAAGATGTGAACTGAAAGAATTTCTCTACAGACAAAGAATTCCAAAACTGGTTCTGAACCCCATACACTCCCCATCTCCAAGATCCAGTCCTAGCTAGAAAATTAATGAATCAAGTATAGGGTCCCTTTTCCTTATTTAGACCTGCATCCATGGAGTCTGTTTTAGTAAAAAATAGAAACCTGAATTTGTTTTGAGTAAAGCTCAGTAGACCACCACCAATGGTGTCTAAAATAAATCTAATTTGGGTAATAGTTTGTGAAACCATATGATAATCAAAGGCATTAATTATATAATAAATAAAAAATATCTTAATAAACCTACTAAACCAAAATATCTAGGTAGACAACTAAGGCCATGTATACCTAAAATGAAACAATTTTGGATGTCTCTTTACATAACCTCAAAATATTCTAGTACTAGTGTTAAAAATATTGAAAAATGGTAGCAATAATCACAATAGACCCAAGGTGAATTCCCATGCTAGGGGATGACCACTATTCATTTTATTCCAGACCTATAGAGAATTCCCATTACATGGATTAATTATATATTTTATTTACATCATACCCATTGATAATTCCCATTCTAGGGTTGATTATACATTAAATGTATCTTTTACAATCAAGAACCAAATAATAAAAAATTACCAAACATGAAAAACATGATAATTATATTCCATTTTGTTTAATTAAATCCAAATTCCAATTATAATGACAATTAGAGATCCAATAAAATATTCCATTATGTCAAGACCCAATTAAATTTCATGTTATCCATTTACATATAAAATATTTCCAATAACCAATTCACATTCCATTTCTTCCAAATTACCCTTTTATATATCAATAATCCACAAAAAATAGTTCACGTTCCAATCCAAGTTCCAATTATAAATTTAAAAGTTTATTCATTCCTTAAAAAAATTCCTAATTTAGTTCTAAGGTAGTATGTTCATAGATTTCTAATTACAACCAAAGGTCAAGGATAGGCACACCTCCCCAGGGTGCCAAAATTTTAAGGTCTCATTCATCAATAGACTCAATGGATCCATGGAAGGTCTAAGTTAGAGGATTCAAGAAATATTAATAGATTTTAATTATAATAGACCAAAAACACGGTTTTTAACCATCTTCACACATGTTATATATACTAGAAACTGAAATATACCATAGGGAGATTCTTTAGACCACATACCATAAAAATGGAGAGGATAAAACCAAGGCTTAGGCATTTAGATCAACATGCTTCACCAGAATTCCCTAATGATAGTAATATATCCACCACATCAGGTCAAGAAGAAGAAGACTGATGGATAAGAAGAGAGGAATGTATAAATTCTGAAAAAAATCAACAAATCAAGACATACATATGGAATAACAGATCAAGGGATCAAGGATTGACAATAGAGAAGTGTACGAATCCCTATAGAACACTTCGTGATTGTTAAAAACCATTTAGGTTTTAAGGATGGGATTAGAAAACATAAAAATGGATTTTAATTGGGGAAAATGAAATTATTCCCCTTATAATATTGGCCTATATCTACACTATCGGATAACCACTAGATAACACTGGTTAGATGGTGGTGTTATCTAGAATGGTTGTACTGCTAGAAACTCCACCAGTTATCCATTGTGTCTCCACCATCTAGATGATGGGATTCCAATCGGAATACCATTATTCCAGGACTTTTTTGGATGGATAGTGGGTATCACCAGTTGGCCTATGGGACTCCTATTTGTTTAATAAGCTAATACCCTATCAAATGGTTATCCAATGGAACTGTATCAACTCCTCTACCACATATTGCAGGTATCCTTCACTAAAACCACCCCTCAGATCCCTTGATCACCTCTAAAAATCTATTTTAAAATATGAAGAATGATAGTTTACAAAAATTAAAGAGGCTCAACTTGAAAATTAAAAGAGGAAATTACCTAGACAAAATCTGGGGGCTTATATATTCTCTCAAGATAATTCTCACAAGACTAAGAGAACTTATAAGAATGTTCTGAATAATAACTGTGAATCACACTCCCCCATCCAAGGACCAAGAGAATAATAAAAATAAATCTTAAAGCTTGAGGGAATTATTATTACAGTCAAATAAAAATAACACAAGGTGTTCAGTACATCCATACTATCATTCAAAGTTCTAATAGCGACTTTTCAAGATTCATGGAGCACATGTGGATACATATAAGAGAATTATATTCTGGATTCTCCCATTATAACGACGACTCAATGATTTGATAGAGGATACTAAATTGATGATCAAAAATAAAGAATTATCAAAACTTGGTAATTATTGATTTAAATTAATTATAAATTATATGTGAAAAATATCCCCTTTATGAATAATCGGTGGTTTCACCATATATTTTTTAGGATTTTATCCAAAAAACTAGTGAAAAACATTATTTTCTATATGGATAACCAATTTCATTATTCCCCAGAACATTAGTTGGGTGGGTGAATGTGGATATATGGGAAAAATTTAGTGGTTGTATTGGGATTTTCCTAAGGGATAATTTGGTTTCTTCTTTAACATTATTTCGTGTGATATATGGCATGTTAAGATTGGATTTTTCTAGAATCCCTTTAGTGACATGGAATGACTAGAGAATGTTTTTTTTGGTAGCCCATTAGTGATAGGGGATGACTAGGGAACTTATTGTGTTTCATACCCTGAGTGATAGTGGATAACCCAGGAACTATATGTGCAATATCCATTGAGTTATAGGGGCTGAAAGAGGTAATCTATTGTGTGACTTGAGCAGAGTAAGAGGGATTGGTTTGGTAACTAGTATGGATTGGTATGAAACTTCCTCTACTATGGATCTGAAATAGGTATAGTCAATGTTCATGATGGATTGGTTATCCCATGATCACCTGATAAGGGTAGTGTGTTGTTGTTTTTATTATTGATATTAGTTCATACACATTTATATATTTACTAAACTTATGATAAGGTAAAAATGGTGGTATCCTACTAGGTTTTATTACTCATACCAGGGATGGGTACACTGGTAAACATGCATACTTTGTTACCAAGGATCTAGACAAGGGTAAGACCCTCTAACGAGCTGCTGAACATGTGAAGATTGATGAGGATTCATGGAAATGTAGGGACATACTCCAATATATTTTTATTTTTATTCAAATATTATTATTTTTCTTTTTATTTATTATACTTATATCAATCCTCCATATGTGGGGATGATTTTTGACTATGATATCTGATTTATTGTGAATCATTTTGATATTTCATATGATGGTTGTATCTACTATATTTCATTGTGTTTTTTATTTTTTTTATTTCTTATTACTTACAATATTTTCGTAATGGATGGTTATATAATATTGATGACATTGTCTCCACATTGTATGACCTAGGACCTCATCAGTAGTTATCCACATCTTACGTATAGGGAGGCATGTATGATGTAATGTATCTCTCAAACATGGGACCAATGATCTAGGTCAGGTGTCATAATGAAAAAACATCCTTATAAACACCTTCAATTTTTTTTAATATCTATAAGAAGATTACTTATCATAAAAATGGAATTAATATTAAAGAATAACCAGTTATATCACATATATGGAACTTTAAATAAAATCGTTTATCTCAAAGTGTCGGTGTATACTCATACATTAAGTGAAAAAGTCACATAACCAGTTAATGAACCCTAATAAATCATAAAAATTTATTAACAATATTTATTCAAATATTTAGATAATATATTTCATGATTTGGGTGTTGAAACTTACAATAGGTAATGAAATGAAAATTTCATGATCTAAAACATGGTGTTTGGGGATAAACATGGTATCCAATACCATTTCCCCATAAAACCCTCTCTAAAAATTGATGTTTTCATCACTTAGTGGGGAAAACCCCAATTAAAAAACCCAAGACATACAAAAAATATGCATGAGGGAAAGAAGAGGAAAGTTAAGAATAAAATAAAGAGGAAGATAAATAAGATGAGATAAATTGGATGCTTACATAGCTCAAACCTCTAGTTTCCATGATGGATAATACAAGGAAAAGAGAAAGATAATATATAATAGGAGAGTTCTCTCTCCCCCTTCAACTATCCATAACACATATACACAAAAACAATAAATCCCTTCTCATATGATATATCCCAATCTCTTTAAAAATCATATTACTATATATATTAATAATAATAAATTTAAACCCCCAAAAATTACAATAATTTGACCCATAATATTTACCAAACACATATCTAACAATCTCATAGAATAAAATAATAATAACCATAAAAATAAAATAATAATAATATTAACCTATTGGGGGATGGGGTCATCATATTTCGCCCCCTCCCATAAGGTATCAGACCTAGGAGGTGTCATAAGACCCCTAGGTTGGGACTGAAGCCAGTACAAGCTTCCTGAAAATAGGACACCTCAATAAGCATGATGAAAGAATTGACTAGCAGTTCGGCTTCCCTTGATGCACATAAATTATACAGCCCTCAGGTTTTAAACATGAGACATAGAGTTTTAGTTTCCACCACATAACATTGTCTTGATACCTCATAATCATTGAAATGATGATGATGATGCAGATGATGATTCATTTAAATGAATGTAATAACTTTTTATTTTAGTTGAAATTATTGTTACTACGTTAAAGTAATTTAAAATCATTTTAAAATACTTATACCATTTTTTAAGACTTATAAAAGTTCAACAACAGTGAAAAAAAAATACTAGGAAGAATTATTTTGGAGACAAAAAGAAAATTTTGGAATATTTTTTTAAGAATGCATGGTCACTATGTTTGATCTGGGATATCACACAATCGATCTTGAATTTTCCACTAGATTATAAAAAATAACAAATATGAATGACTTTCATAGTTACCTAGCTATACATAATGGATGTGCATCCAAGATTTTTTTTAAAATTTGTAGCCATTTTTTTCCAAATACCAATAAAATATATTTTTCACATATAAATTCTTGGTGATTAATCTTATGTATATTTCTAATTATATTCAACAAAATGTAACATTTGATATTAATATATTGGAAAGAATCAGTTTAAGTCTTACATGAAGAAATTATAATGTAATTAAATATATTTTTAATTATCTTAGTAGAACTATTGATTTGAGTTCATCATTTTCAAGAAAATCAAAGAAAAATATAATAGATTTTGTAAATGCATATTATTTATCACATTGGCACAAGGTGATGTCACAAAAATAAAATGTATTCCTGGTCGAAGGTATTGCAATCTCTTTGAAATAAAAAAACTTGATGCTTGTCACAATATAATTTAATCATGGAGAGGTGATAACACTGCACAGAGCTTGAAAAGTACGTGTATGGTTATAATCTATAACCCAACACATTCAAACAAAATGTGTATTGACTATAGAATGTAAGTCGGTCATGTAATTTGAATATAATGTTTCATATATTCCTAAGGTAAAGGAAGGCATCCAAAAGTGATTGGATGAAGCACAACCCACAAATCTATGATACAAGGATGAATAGATTAAAAAAGTTATATTTTGTCTTGTATTGTAATTTTCATTAGGGGTCTAACATGGGTGTAATATTTTCTTTATTTTAATTTTTATCTCATTAATTTTTTTCAGAAAAGGTTTTTAAGTATACCACATATCAAATAGTATCAATTGATAAACCATCATAAAACTACCATGTATTATGGATAAATTAGCACATGATTTCATCAGTGCTAAACAGAAATCACTGATAAATGCCACTTTTATCAGTGCTAAAAAAGCACTAATAAATGTGTACCCATTATAGTGTTTTTAGCATTGATAAATGTGGATATTTATCAGTGCAATTCTTAGCACTGATAAAACCTTTTAATAAAAAATATTATCAATATATATCATTTTATCATTTTTATATCAAAAAAATAAATTTTATTTATATACATTAATTAAAAAACACATGTTTATGATTAATATAAATATGATATATATATATATATATATTAATAATTCATATATATATATATATAATGATTTAAAAAAATATTTATAAAATTATAAATATATGTAGATATATTTAAGTATTAATAAAATTACAATAAATACATTTAAATAAAAAATATATTTATTATATTTATCATTATATATATTTATATATTAATAAAAATATATGTATTTTACTTATAACTATATATACATATTAATAAATAAATATATATAATTATATACATATATATAATTATATAATTATATATATTTATAATTATATAAAAATACTAATAAATATATTTATTTATAACTATAATTATAAATTAATATATATTTATATTTATATATTTTTAAATACTATTTATATTACAATAAGAATATATACATATATATATTTAAAGTAATATATAAATACGAATTATATAACTTTTAATAAAAAATGGATCTTATTTTCATAATATTATATATAAATAATAATCAAATATATATTTTTCAAAATGTTTAATAGTTTATTTATATACGCCGATTAAAAAATGTCTATAAAATTCAAATAAATATAATATATTAATATTTTATTTAAATAATTCTATAATATATAAATGAACATATTTATTTAGATATATATATTTATCTTGACATTAAAATTTTAAAATATATACATGGACAACTGCATGTATGTATGTATATGTGTGTATATATATGTGTCTATGTATACTTCTGTGTGTGTGTGTAGATGTTTATGTGAACATATTTATGTTTGTAATTTATGTAAATATTACGAATTAACATTTTAATATTTTTGTAATTTATTTAATTTAATTTATTCATTTATAATTATATATTCATTAATAATGTTAAAAAAATATTTAATAATTTTTTAATATTTATTTATATATATATTATTTAATATACATGTAATATTTTCAATATGTTTGTAATTTATATTAATAATATTAGTTTGTTTTTATTTAATATGTTTTAACATTTAAAATATGTTTGAAATTTATATAATTAATTTATTTAAAATATTTTTTAGTAATTTTTTAGTTTTAATATTTAATTATACTATTATAAATATATAGAGGGAGTAAATGCTGGAGACCTCTCGATCGGCAACTCTCTGGAAATCATTTGGCTGATGATCTATGGCAAACCCGTTGGATTGTTTTTTTTGATCCCATTGATGTCTTCATTCCTCCCTCAAAGTCAGTGGCTATGAGTGGTGGGATTTCTTCAGATCCTTTTGATGCGGTGAAGTCAGATTCCCAGAACCCTAAGAGGATAAGGGTATTACTAGGAATGGATCTATTAGACTTGTGGAAGCGAATCCTTATATTTTAGAATCTCATATTGAAGAATGCATTTTCTCTCTCCTTGCCAGGATCTCATGTACTCAGAGTGATACCCCTTTGAAGGTGGATGAGGTGTGGGATCAATTATCTCAAATATGGGTATTTAGTGATTAGCGCTTGATCTCTATTGGGAAATGTCTGTTTCATATTATCTTTCCATCGAAGGAATTTCAAAATGCTTCCTGGAGTTTTGGAACGGTTCCTTTAAAACCTAGTTATATCATGGTTCAAAAGTGGGATCGTCTAGAAAACCCTTTCTCAATCAGGAATTCTTCCATGCAAACATGGATCCGAATCAGGGGTATTAATTGGTTTTTCTGACATCTGTCAGTTGTGTGGGAGGTTGCTTCTATTGTAGGCTCTTTGATAAAGGTTGATTAAGAAATGGAGTGACCTAGGTATGATCACTTTTCACATGTACTGGTAGAGTTTGATTTAGCCCATGTTCTGATTAATATAGTCTTTCTTGTTGTGGGTGAATTTAATATAGAATTATCTATACAATATGAGTGATTACCTAGTTTCTGAAATTGATGTATATGCATTGGCCATTATTTTGAGTAATACCGTAGGAATATTAAATGATCTCTTTGTAAATACTTCGGACATGCCTCTGATTAATGTAGGAGGAAACAGTCTAGTGATGATCTTAATGGTAGTACATACGTTTTCAGGAGGAAGGAACTTCTTACTATTGGAAGTTCCTCCTTTTTTGTGGATATCAAGAAAGGCTTGTCAATGGTTCCTACTGGATTGACATAATCTCCCTTATAAGATCAGTCTCAACTTCCAAGAAATGCAACTGCTCCACACATCAATAATAGATCTTTGAAGCAGGATGCTACTGGATTTTATAGGGGTTCATATTGTTTTAAGAAACCATTGGAAGATGTGGCCAATGAGGTGAAAGAGAATAAATCTGAGTGTGAGGATGTTATCCAGGATTAAGTCAACCTTGAGTTAGATCATGTTTCATTGGATTCTACTTGCAGGAAGGGTAAGATGAAGGTGTTTGATGCTAATAAATTTCAGTTGTTGATGCCTAAGAAACTGAGGGCCTTTCCAAATATTCCTTCTGCTCATGATGAAGAGGATCATGTGTCCAAGGTGGATTTCTATATGTAAATAGAGTCTCTAATGGAGGGAAATATCACTACTTTAGATGCTGAAAAATGCATAAGTTGATGCCCAACAAATCGATCGGGAGGCTATGACTGGATCTACTATATCTGAGAAGGTTGGTGATCAACATGGTGATTAAGGGGGTGTGGGTATTTCAAGATCTACTGCAACTGATTGGAAGGGTGGTGCTGATATATTCCCTGCTAAGGAAAGATCTTTCATTAAGTTGGAAGAATTTGGTACTTGCAGGGACGTTTACTTTAGTCCAGGCATTATCTAGGACTTCACAAAGTCTTATAAAATGGTGGAAGATCAAGGAGGGTTCCCTCTGGAAGATGATTCTAAAAAGGATTCCTCTATCAATGTGGGTTTTCTAATAAATGACAATCCATCCATTAATTCATTCTCCATGTTAGATTTTATTAACACAACAGAGTTTAATTTTCTTATTCTTGAAGGCCTTGATAATGAAGGATAGAGTAACTGAAAGAATTATTCTTAAAAACCTACTCATGTTGATGGATTTGTGTCATCAAAGGACCTAGAAAAATCTACCCAGGATAATATATCACCCTCTAATGAGGTTGTGCATGAAGATGAACATGAGGATGCTCCTCATGAATAATTTTCCTTACCCACTATGGAGGATCTAGTAACAGATGAGGAATCAAATTTTCCAAAGATGACATAATGGAGAATAGGGTGTCACCCCACTAACTGGGGAGGATATCAGAGTCGGGGATGGTACATGAAGAGGTAATATCTTTTTATCTAATTTGGATGTCACTTTATCATTTTTTCCTGGTGTGGTGTGTCACACAAAAACATTTCCTCTCAACCCTTTTGTTTATCTACACTTTTTTTTAAAATTAGATCCATGGGTTTTGGTTTCTGAACCCATGGCTAAGCCGTTCTTTCTATAAATATATATAATTTTTAAAAAATATTATTTATGAAATTATGAATAAATAAATATATATTTAAATAATTTTAAAATTATATTAAATATATTTAGTATATTTATAATTATATATTAATATAAATATATATTTATATAAATATATTTATAATTATATATAAATACTTTTTAAATATATATATATTTGACTATAATTATAATAATTATTAAAATTTTAATAAATATATTTAAATAATAAATATATATATTACTTAGAAGGTTTAGGAGACAGGAGAGCCTGCTCTTAAAGAAATTTATTAGAAAAATAAAGATGAGAGAAGAAAGAGAATATATGGGGTCAAACAAAGGGGAATGCCCTCATCCAAAAAATAAACCTACAAATCAATAACTGATCCATAATCATGACAAGAGTTCTCATCATCATCGGAAATTTCTCACTCTAATTGTGATTTCTTTTAACTAAAGAGCACAAAATACCTCTCCCTGATCTTTTTCTATTATAGAGAGGACCCCTTGGAAGAAGACCTAGTAGTTATGTCATGTCCTCTCCCATCTTCCCAATCATCACAACCATGCCCTTGACCACAAATTTTTGTGTGTTGACCCCACAGCTAGGTCTTAGCTTGTTGCAATATACTCCCAGGTCTCCCCCTCTATATCAGAAGTGTATTTCTTCATGACGGTCTTCTCCTTATGAGACACCCCTTCATCACTCCGCTACTAGAGAAGATCAATCACATAAGAAGTAACCTGTACAGTACCCTTACTCTGAGAAGGGTACTATCTAGGATCAAAGGCACCGAAGCTCTCCACATTATCCACAATATCTGTGTCATGACTTTTAATCTTCTCTATTGATTTAATATGGGATTTAGTCATCATATCATTCTCAATGTTCTGATGTAAGCTGGTTCATTTCATCAATGTCAATTGATTAAGGATCCATTTCTTCCTCCATAGATCCCCCAATAGCAACCTATTTTCCCCCTTGCTGAGGCAATCACACTAGGATTCTTGATATTTCCTTGACCAGTATCAACAACCACCTTCAAGGATGTGAGTAGATCCAAAACTTGTTTGTTAGACTCCTACTTATTCAATCTATGGAGAAGCACATCTCTAAATTATTTGTGGTCCTTAGGCCAAGACTTAGTCTACTATGCATGATAATGAACCTGATCAATAAAAGTATCAACTGCCTAAGAAATATCATCTCATGTTTTAGAAGGCTCATAATTATCCAACTTGGCCTTTCCAAAGTTTCTCTCAGTCAAGTGAATTTTCATTTTCAAATCCTTTCCCAGTGAATTCTTCCAACAAACCTTGGAAGACCCTTAACACCACATTCCTCATAGATAATATTCTTCCTACAAATCTCTAAAGAGTGTCCAACAACAATGAAATCCTCATATAAATATGGTCACTTATCATATTAAACCACAATATTAATATCATAAGAATTTTTATAAAGTGTTACCTTATCAATTAGAGTGGAGTTGAGATCAATTTCAACCAACAATCTAGCGTAGTGGCAGAAAAGAACATTCTCCATTTCTTTGTCAAGGTGGATCAGAGTCCAAATTTCCATTGCAATGTCATGGAAAATTTTTGGGTGCGACAACACCCAATTGAGACCATGTAAACGAATCCATACCGGAGAAAATGAATTCTTCACCCATGATACATTGGAATCAAGATACTATTCATAAAAGTGGAGATATTCAGTCTTCAAAAAGAGATATCTATAACTCCATGTAAAAGCCTTAGATTCATCTGAAGCAAAGATGGAATGGAATAATCCTCATCCTAGAGAGATGCACCTCCAGTCCGAGAATCCCCAAATATAAGAAGGTCTAAAAAATAGGTCTTCAAGCTTCCATGGAGTTTTTAGTTTAGGAACAACCCACGTGATTAGGGATTTATTTTGTATCCTTTGTTTTTACCTTTGTGAGTTCCTAATGAGATCATGAGAGTTTTAGGGGTTTCCAGGGATTTTTTGGAGCTCGGGGGACTATTTTTTGGAAAAGACAGCAGGGCCACATAGTTAGTATAAACCATGTGCCCAAACCACATGGTTAGGAGTAACTATGTTGGGTTGGACATAGAATAGAAGTGGACATAGAATTTTCCCTAATCGTGCACCCCGGGACACAAACCTATGCGTGGATTCTTTTAATTTTTAGCATATGATAAACACACAGTCTACACAATATTTTTCTAACCATGTACCATGTACGTGTGAAGGGTGATAGGGGAAAGTGGATTATATCATGGTTTGCACATGGTTTTCCAAATCGTGGGCATGAACCATGTGGTCAAACCTTGTGTCCCGGTTAAAATGTGGGAAATGTAAATTTTTCCATTAAATTTTATTAAAGCCTAAATCTATTCATTCTCCTATATCCAGTGGATTTCCTTGTAATTTGGGAGATCCCTTTGAAGATGAAATCATAGGCTTGGCTCCTATTTCGTCATCCAATACCCAAATCAAGAATCACTCATATCATTGGATCCACACTAATGAGTTCTTCATTAATCTAGTGTTTTTCATTGTTTGTCTTTTTTATCGATAGATTTATTGCAGTGTAATCTAATTTGACCTATTTCTAGGGTGTTCATCCATTTTTTAATTTTCTTCCATTTCAGATCAAGTTACGAATCAATACTAGAGGAGTTTTCTACCACGGGTATATAGTAGGTGGTTTATACATTCCCCACAAGGGTTGGGGTTTTATATTCTTTATTTCCATTGTTTTTCATGATGGGATTTCTGGTGTTTCACCTAAAATTAAGTGAACATATTGAATAAATTGTTAGAACATGTTTATATTTCCCACTTAGTGCCTTTTTATTATTGGAGGTTCTTATCCCTAACCTAGGCCACCAATGGGGTGTCTTTGTATTTTCCCTATGATATACCACCCTTTTTTGTGTGTGTGAGCTTTCCACTTATTTTTTAAGCCCTATTTAATTAAATAATAATTGAATTAGACTTTAGGAGAGGGATTATTTCTCCTTTTACATGTGATTACATAATTATTGAAATGGTTAAATGTTTTAATAGAAACGTGGGAATGATTTGGATGAACTCATGGATTGTGAATAATTATGAAATGGGTTAGTAAATGATTAATGAATTGATTGATGAATGGATAGTGGTAGTGGATGCCTTGGAAATTTCTACTCTTGGGATCCTGATTCCATTAGATTTCATGGATATTACTACTCTATGGATCTTGATTAGGGTAGTGGATACCTTGGAAATTTATACTCCTAGGATCCTAATTCCATAGGATGACATGGAATTTTCTACTTCATGGATCCATATTGACTATGTTAGTGGATTCCTTGGATATTTATACTTCTCTAATCCTAATTCCATAGGATACCATGGACATTTATACTCTATGGATTCGTATTGATTATGGTAGTGGATGCCTTAGAAATTTCTAATCCTTATATCCTAATTCCATAGGATGCGAAGGACATTTATACTCTTTAGACCTAGCTTGCTTGGAATGAATTAGACCAACTCCTTGGATTTAACCCAACTATTTACCAAGTTTCCATCAAGATTATCTATGGACTTGATGAGGATACCTTTTTCATGTATACCTTGGATATTACCCCTTTAGGCCGACACTTGATTACATGACATGGATGTCGTGGATACTTTCTCATGCTTTACAAATAGCCCTTGTATGGGTATCTGATTTCAGTTATTAGAATTCAAATTATCACACCTATTTATTTATTCTTTAAAATTAGTTTTTGATTCTAGGTACCATATTATTATTCACAGAGAGCCATGTTTAGTGGCGTAGGATCTCATTTGTTTTTTAAACTTTACTTTTATTACCTTTATACCTATGATATATTGCACACTACTTAATTTTTTATACACAGTCTAGACATGTTATAGACACCCTTTTTGGTGGCCTACTGAGTGTTATATAACCCCCTTTATAGTCTATTGGATAATCAGACTAAATTCATGGATTTAGGTAGGTATCGGGTCAAGATCCCACTTCATGATGCTTTACTTGTTCAATTCTTAGGAGAATAGAAGCACATGACCGAACTATTCTCATGTTACTAGTTGAAGATAGTTCTTTTTTTCCTTTTTTACTTTGATACATGTATTTTAATTGATTACTATTTCCATGTATTACCTAAAATTTGGTATAGAGACATGACATGATCATCATGTTTTATATGAAACTACTTTTGGATTACTTATTACTATAGCCTACTAGATGTTTTTTGCTGTATTGAATTATATTTTTCTTCCACTTATTACCTCACTTGTTATACAGCTAAATCACTCTGATTATGGGGGTATAGTTTCCCCACTATATCAACTTATACCCTCACTGCTAGTCGATATCCTGTGGCATACATGGAGGCACAATTTAGTCCATTGAAACCATTTTCTTGGGGAACCATTTAATTGTTCTCAGGTCGGCATGTTACAAAGTGGTATAAGAGGTTTTATTTTATAACTTACTATTTTGAGACATTAGACAAGATATTAAGAACATATTGGAATTTGGTAATGATATGTTCCTGGGAGTAACTAACCCACATACAAGAAAAATTCAAATTGCCTAGAATGGGACATGTTTTTCTAGATTTTTTCTATCATAGTTGATTTAATTCCACAGTTGGGTAACACACTTGATGTTTGATATTCATTATGATTATCAGTTTTAATGTTTCATGCTACGATGAGGGTATTAAATCCAATGAAAATCTTTAGAAACATTATAAGATTCACATGCCATGAATATTCCGTGCTTTATGGGATGAATTTCTTGACTATTTGACATTTATCATATGTTCCTTGTGTTATAGAATTTTTATCATCTAATGATTTTGGATGGAAATTGAGAAACATAAATTGATACTTATAGTTCCTACTATAACCTAAATAGTGTTTTTCTATATAGGATATAATAGAAACTATAATAAATCAACTATCTCTTGTTGAGTCACAGACCATTGGTCTCATGGACTAGAATGTGTTATTGTTGGGTTTGAATGGATTCCACGATTTGGTTTATAAGTTGTATGGGCCCTTGTAGGTTGGAAGTGATGATCCATTTGGTTCAACCATTTAAATAGAATAGTAAGATAAATGAATTTAAATGAAATTTAATTTTTTAAACAAAGAATATGACCTTGACCTGGATTTATAGTGGGAATTAGGTAGTGTTTCTAGTGTTATTTGTGATCATTTCTTTTAACCAGTCCTAGATTTAGGAGTTGGCAGAGGGGTGTGGCTTATTTATTGGATGGAATCAACCTATCTTATGATTTTATCTGTGACTTGGGAACTAATTGATTCTTTTATGAGGTGTGTGTTTAGAATTATAGAGATATGACACCACAGATATATCTATTCATACATTTGGAGGGTAGCGATAACCATGTTCCAAAGGTGGTGGGCCTCAGGATACCAGTAGAACATCCAGTATTTCCAGTTGCAGTAGTAGTACATTTACTAGATATAGTTTTTGATTCCCCTATTCCATTAGGGTTTCCTATGATTTATACATACTATTTAGGGATCCCCCATAGCCTTCCTTGTTTATGGTAGAGTTGACATGTGTGTTCCAGCAGCACCATCCTCCAAATTTTTTGGGGATGATGGTACATAGGCTACTGAGTTGTGGCTTGAGACTATGTTTTCTATTTTCAAGCATTAAGATACTCCTATTGATAGGAGAGTGAATCTAAAAACATATATGATTCAAGGAAAAGATAAGAGATTGTGGGATATTTTGAACCATGTTGATATGATTTGAGAAATTGTTTGTAGGGATTTCCAATATAGGTTTTACGATTAATTATTTCTTGAGACCCTGAGATCTAAAAGTGTAACATCCTGCCCCTTACTCATTTGCTTAAGAAGGAGGTGAGATGATACTTGGACTTAGGTGATGTTACTAAGGCACCGAAGGCTAGTAATAAATGACGAGGTAATCAAGAACCATTTGGGGAACGATTTTCCCTTTACTAAAAAATAACCAACTAAACAATGTATGACCATTCACATCTACATTATTCATGTCAACAATGTAAACCAATGCAACCCATTACCAAGGAACCACCATGCAACCCAACCAATTCCATAACAATTCCCATAAACCAATACAACTCAACCGTAATGTTCCACAATTATATTACCAAGTGGAAGGCTAAAAAACAAAACCCAAGAAGATATGACATAACTCTATAGTTCTAGAAAATCTCCATTCTCCAAGAACAAAAAAACAATCCAAGCATCACAAATAACCGCCAAAAAAATGAGATGTTTGACCCTTACATTTTTCTGGGAAAACAAAATCTGCAAAAGCACCAAAGTTCCAAATTAGGGGGTGAGTACAAATACTCATTAGGTTTTCCACAAATTAATTCCATACACAGACCACTAGGATATAACTGTTAGCACATTTATATAAGTCATTTTATATAAAACATCAAACAGTGCAACAATTTACAACAAGCCAAACACACCCTTACCAATCCATTTTCCACCCACATCCCTACAATACACGGGATGCTCAAAAAGCATGCCATAATCCATTTTCCATCACATATGAGCAAAAAAATCATCCATGACACAATAAATTTTAATAAAGTAACCCCATTTTTTTGAAAACCATTTCCACAACCATTTTCATAAATCAACCAAAGAAACCCAATTTTAAAATCAACATTTTAAAATCCAACCATAAAGAACCTTTCACCGTAATGACCCATTTTCACCAAAATCCATAATTTATCACAAAATGAATTTTCAATAAGCATTGCATATAATAATAACAATTAATTGAAAAAAACCAATTGATTTAAAATAAGGATTATAGTTCTAGCAAAGTGGAGTCGAGAGAGAATCCGCCTACCTTAGGGTTTTTGTGAAATACACCCATCGCATAACCACAAACAGATTTGGGTGAAAACTCCATGAAACCATCTTAGATCCCATTATTTATAATTAAAAGGCCCAAATATCAACATTTTAGGTAGAAAAAACCCTATATGTACACAAAAAAGGTGTAGATATAGAAAACTGGGAGAGAGGGAGGACTATATCTAAGGAAACCCATGAAAGAATCAATGTTTGAGATTTATCAGAGAATAATCACCTTAACTGCACCTTGAAAACCCTTAAAGTCACCTTTTTTATGAGTGGGAGATCCCCTATAACCCTTGGGAACCAATAATCTTGAGTGAGGCTTGGGTGGGAGGAATAATGGAGGGTTTAGGGTAAATCCCATGTGGTCCCATTTTTGAATCTCCATTTTTATTGTCGTACACAGTTATCTCACATGGTTAGACAAGCCGTACGCATGCTACTGCCTCAAAGACCAGCCTACACAACCTCCTCACATGGTTAGACAAATCGTGCACAAACCGTGCAAAGGTCCACTATCTCATGTTTCATGGTTACCTGGGTTCGTTGCACGATTTCCCCTAACCGTGCTCAAACCGTGCCCCTTTAAAAAGCCTCCAAAACTTTCTCATAACCCCTCAAAACTCTCCCAAGCTATAAAAAACTCTACCCAACCACTTTAAACACATGAAAATACATAAAAAGGTGATACATACCTCAAACTAGGGGTGATAAATTCACCCAACCATTGGAATTTCCATCCTTTGAATGTATAGAACTGTCACTTTGCTGAAAGAGATCAGGCCATTTCTTGGCCATATCATCCTCCCGCTCCCAAGTTTCCTCCTGACTTTGACTATAATTCTATAAATCTTGAACTAGGCTGATTCTTTTACCATGGAATACATTCTATTTCCTATCCAAAATCATCATTGGAATGTGCACTATGAAAAATTCCGACTCTATCTCAACATGATCCCATCGAATCACATGGTTAGGATCTGGCTGATACATTTTAAACTGAGAAACATAGAATACATTGTGCACTACACTAAAATGTGGTGGAAAATCAAACCAATAATCTACGTCTCCAAAACACTCTTGTATCTCAGAAGTCCCAATATACCTTGGAGATAACTTATCCTGCTTTCCAAACCGATGATGTCCAAGCCTAGGAGAGATTCACAAGATCACATAATCACCCATCTCGAATGAAAAAGATCATCAAAGATGGTCCGCATATGATTTCTAATGACTCTGATCCATCTACATTCTCTTCTAGATCAACTTGATCTTCTCTGTAGTCTCTTGGACAAGGCTTGACCCAACCAATGAAGTTTCGCCTATTTCCACCCAACATAGCAGAGAACGTCATGGATACCCATACAATGCTTCAAACAGATCCATATGTATCGAGACCTGATAAATGTTATTATACGAAAACTACACTAACATAAATTGATCCTCCCATGATCCATAAAAATCCATCACATGAGCCCATAATATATCTTCCAACGTTTTTATCATTTTCTCAGTTTTCCCATCCATCTGAGGATGATACGTCATACTCATCGTCAACTGTGTCATAGGGGATTGCTACAAGGATTTCCAAAATTGATATGTAAAACTTGGATCTTTATATTATGAAATCAAAATTGGGACACTATACCTCTTTACCAAATCATTGATATAGATTTTGGGCAGATCATTCACCATATGAGATTCATGAATAGGGATGAAATGAGCCAACTTTGTAATCTGATCCACCATCACCCATATGTAATCATGATTTCTAACAATTCTTGGGATACCTAAAACAAAATACATCACTATTTATTCCCACTTCTATATAAGAATAGGTAATGATTGAAACATATCTACCGACCACTGATGCTCTACCATGACTTGCTGACAAGTCAAGCATCTTGAAAAAAACTCTTCCACTTAACTTTTGATACCATCCCACCAAAACTAGGCTTTCAATGCCTTATACATTTTCTAAATTCCAAGATGGACAACCCATCTAGAATGATGAAAATCCCTGATAATTTCCTCCTGATAATCCACTTATACAACCATCTGATCCTGAAAACCAATAAATGAATTTACATTCAGTTCCCAGCCCTCAATTGTCTCCCCACCATTGAGTTTCAACCTCATCACCAAACACTCATATTTAGACATTTTTTATTCTTTAACCAAACCAAAAAAGTCAGGAACTAACGAAACAAAAAATAAAACTGCTATGTCACCTCAGATCTCACATTCAAAGTGCATGTTAGCTATGAACGACATCAACTCCCACAGATCAGATGCCTACTTCACTACCTGGGAATTTGATTTTCTATAAAAACCATCCTCCATTGAATTTACTTTACCTATGTGTACATCAAGTCAAAAAAAACATTTTAAGATAATTCATCCATCTCTTTTGCCTCAAGTTCAAATCTATTTGTGAGAAAATATTATTTAAACTCTTATGAACTATAAACACAATGAATTTATCACTAAATAGATAATGATTCCACATTCTCAAAGTATATACTACCACTTCCAACTCCAAATCATTCATTGGATAGTTCTTCTCATGAAACCTCAATTTCCATGAGCCATATGAAACCATACAACCCCCTTGCATGAGACCACACCTCAACACTAATCTTGATGCATCACAATACATCACTTACCCTTGTCTTGGTTCTGGAAAAGCCAAGATTGGTGCTGATGTAAAGTGACCCTTAATATCTTCAAAAGATCTCTAACACTTCTCATTCCATTGAAATGGAACATTATTCCTTGTTAAAGCTGTCATTGGTGAGACCAATTATGAGAAATCATGAAAAAAATACTGATAATACCTAGCTAAACCCAATAAACCTCATATCTCAAAGACATTCTTTGGATGTTTCCATGAAATAACAGCCCATATATTTTATATATTTACTGAAACACCCTTCTCAGAAATAACATGGCCAAGGAAACAAATCTCTTATATCCAAAAGTCACACTTTGACAATTTTTCATACAACCGAGGATCTCTCAAGATCCCCAAAACTATGTCAAAGTGTTTCTCATGTTCCACCCTTTTCCTTGAATACACTAGTATTTCATCAATGAATACCACCACAAAAGAATCCAGATATCTCTAAAATATCAGATTCATCAATTCTATGAACACCGCTGGTGAATTTTTCTGACCAATGGACATAACCACATACTCATAATGTCCATATCTGCCCCTGAAGGATATTTTCTGAATATCCTCCTTTTTCATGCATAATTCATGGTATCCTGATTGCAATTCAATCTTAGAGAACCATTGATATCCCCTTAATTGATAGAAAAAATCATCCATTCAAGTAAGTATATATCGGTTCTTTATTATAACTTGATTAAGATAATTATAATCAACACATATCCTAATATTTCCATCCACCTTTTTAACAAAATAATTGGTGCTTCCCATAGAGACGTGCAAGGCTAGATGAAGCCTTTGTTTTCTAACTTCTCCAAATAAACATTAGATTCCCTCAATTCTGTTGGTTCCATTCAGTAAGACAGAAGTGATACAGGATCAGTCCCTGGTATAAGATCAATTGTAAACTCTACTTCTCTCACGGGTGGAAATCCTGAGAATTCTTCATGAAAAACATCCAAAAACTGATTAGAAACCACTGGAAAAACACTCTTCCCAACTCAGTGAACTAATTCTAATGACAACTTCACTAATTGATAAGATATTGTGCCAAAATCTGGTGCTAAAAAACCTATTTCACCCAAATTTTCATTCTTCTCCCCTCTAAAGAGATGTTCAACGCCATCATCCATCATGAAACTAATTATTTGCGCATAACAGTCAATGTGGGCCCTAAACATTTCCAAACAATCCATTCCATGGATTATATCATAATCATCCATCACAAGCACTGAGAAATCCCACATCAACTCAACCCCATATACAACTGTACAACTTTTCTCTACCAAGAAAGGCCTGACACTCTCTTTGACCCACATGATTTTAATGTTTTAAAACCTAATTCATCATTTCCACAATTGAACCCATCAAACTAAAAACACGAGAAGAAATAAAATAATGTGAAGCACTTGTATCAAACAACACTTTAATTAAGTTAGAGTTTAAAAGAATCAAACCTTGCGCCGTGGATGGTCCCAAATGATCATCCATCACTACCTTCTTATCTCTAAAAAACTTCTTGCTTTCCACACTATGCCCTTTATTGCCCTATAAAGGAGTCGTGGTGTTATTGGAATCACAATAACTGACTTTACTCTACTGAAAAGGGGTATGCTACTATCCCTATCCCGTCGAGACATAGGATTCTTACAGCCCCTAAGGAGTATCATGAACACCCTACCTCAAAGAATTACGACAATAATACTGAAGATGATTCATATTCTTATAGTTATGACCTGATCGAGGTTGTTCCATACAATCCTACTTGATGTAGCCTGCATAACGACACTGAAAAGATCCCAAATTATTCTGAGGCTTGGGAGTAAGATTCACTAATCCTATCAATAGATTGTGAGCCACAATCCCACCCTATAAATAAGTGTCCCTCTTCCACTTGATCCTAGTGTCAGATTTTCCACTATTTCCCATAGTTACCAACATGCTTCCCCCTCCAATAGCCCCCAAAATATCTAGTTCATCCACAGTTTCTCTATTCACATTTCCTTGTAATAATTTACACATAACAATGCTATTTTAGAACTAATTTCATTAGTCAACCAAACTTCAAAAATGCGTGTCTTCAACGATGTACTACCCACCACCTTGGGTGAAAAGCGCACTAAGTTCATAAACATAGCCGCATATTTTATTACTGAGAGGTTCTCTTTCTATTGACTAAAGAATTTTTTTTATGCTGAATTCTGAATGTATAAGAGTAAAATTGTTTGTTAAATAATTCCTCGAAACCCTCCCATGTCATGACTTGGTCTGTTCCAACTTGGACTACCAACTCCCACCACTGATGGGAAATATCTAACAACATATACGTGGCCAGCTTCACTTTTAGCTCTATCGATGTTCCCAAAAATTCAGATGTCCTATTTTTCCTGTTCAACCTTGTTTCTGAATTTTCCATTTCAGAATCACCCCTAATGATGGGTGGATTATGATTTTGAAATCGAACAACATGATCCACATGATTTGGCTCATCCGGTTTATTCCCACATTCAATAGTTTAGAAAGCTTTCACTATACTCTTCACTATCTATCGATTCACCTGAGGCTTAGGTGCAACTACATTTTCATCAGCCTCCTCTGGTTGGTCTCTACGAAGCCTACTTGATGCCATTTATATCATGAAAAAACAACCATAAGTCTCATTCCCTTAACAAGAAAAGGTTTAAAATTTCAAATTCAATTACATTGCAAATATCATAACCAGGATTTCCATAATTTCTCATTTCCCATGTTGCACCATTTTTGTAAATCAATCCATTTTCAAAATACCAAAACTATCCACATTTCAAATCCACGCATTTAAAAATAATTTCCATATTTTTCATAAGTCCATATATCCATATATCTATACCACAACATAAATCATTATTCCCATGAAATATTCATCCTAGTGGGAAGCCATTTCAACCATTCATATTGGCTACATGCATGACAATGAGATATCCAATGCCTATAAGTGTCTCCAAATCACTTATGTGCCCAATTCCTTGGTAACTTGAAGTTCCACATAAAAGGGTTAGCTACATACTTTTAGTCTATAAATTCCAAGTTCTGATAATCTGACTCCTTTCAACCATCAAAACTCAAGGAATAGACTTAGAACAAATGTCAACGCCAAGACCAACAACTGATGTTAAAAGACCAAACAAATGCTTTCATTTAAAAGTCAAGAACCAAACAAACTGCTACCACTTGTAATTTCCCTCCCATTCTTTATTAGCTTGAGAAGGAGGTGAGATGCTACTTGGAATTAGGCAATGTTTCCAAGGCCCCAAAGGATGGAAATAAATGAAAAGAGAATCAAAAACCATTTAGGGAATGATTTTCCCTTTACTGAAAAATAACCTACCAAACAAGCTATAACCATTCAAATCTACATGATTCATGTCAATAATGTAAACCAATGAATCACATTACCAAGGTACCACCATGGAACCCAACCAATTCTATAACAATTCCCATAGAACAATACAACTCAACCACAATGTTCCATAATCAGAGTACCAAGTGGAAGACTACAAAAAAAACCCGAAGAATCTATGACCCAACTACACAGCTTCAAGACAATCTCCATTCTATAAGCACCAAAAAACTATTGGATTGGTGTAGCCGGATCTGGTTGGGCCAAATGCTTGTGGCCTGCAACAGTCGTGGGTTGAACTGACCGACCGACACTGATAGGAACTATAGCAGCTGTAGCAGTGCGGACTTTGGGATTCAACAGTCCTGTAGCACTTTTGACTTCTAGCCGGCAACCATTGTAGCACTTTTGAAAAAGCTGGCTGCCTTTTCACTATTGCAACGCGGACTTACTTTTCAGAATAATGATCGTCTTCTTCATTTTATAGCTCATTTTCGGGCTAGGGTTACTACTGTGAAAACTCTGTATTTTGTGCTCCTGAATTAATGAATTTTCTGCCTCTCTGTGGATGTAGGGTTATTCATGAACCATGTAAATTTGTGTGTCCCGTGTCTATTTCTCTTTCTACATTCTTCTTTAATTTCACATTTATGTTGTTGTGACTCCCGACGATTCAGCAACAAAAACCATACAAGAATCACAAAGAACCACTAGCGAAATGAGATGTTTTACCCTTACCTGTGTCCCAGAAAACAACATCTCCAAAAGCACAAAAGTGCCAAAGTAGGGGGTGAGTACAAATACTCTATATGATTTCCCCAAACTACTTACCTGCACACAAAACTAGGATATATTTGTTAGAACATTTATATAAATAAGTTTATATAAAACATCAAATAGTGCACCAATTTTCAACAAGACAAACACACCCTTACCAGGACATTTTCCACCCAAATCCCCACAATACAAGGGAAGCTCAAAAACCATGACATAATAAATTTACCATCACATATGAGAAATATAATTTCCATATTACATAACAAAACACAAACAATGTATAACCATAGGGCTTCACATATACAAACCTATAAACAATCATAGTGGAACTTCCCATCCAAGCCCGTTACTACTTTCTAAACCTAGTGGTACTTCATGACCACTTATCCTTGATGGTGGCTCTTTCATCCACTATCTATCCCCTTTTTATAGTGGTACTCCCTACCCATTTCTCATCTTCCCAACACAACATAAAATGATTAGTCTAATAAAAAATCATATACCACACCAAGGCCACAAAATTATGCAAACAAGTATTTCATAACCAAAAAATCCCATAGAAAATCATCCATTCCACAATACATTTTAATAAAGTAACCCTATTTTTTTGAACCATTTTCACACCCATTTTCATAAATCAACCCAAGAAACTCATTTTAAAATCAAAATTTTAAAATATAACCACAAAGAACCTTTCACCGCAATGACCCATTTTTTCGAAAATCCACAATTTATCACAAAATTAATTTCCAATAAGCTTTTCACTTCATAATAAAAATTAATTTCAAAAAAAACCAATTAATTGAAATTAGGGCTTCAAGTTCTAGAATTGTGGTGTCATAAAAAAGAAGTCACTTACCTTAGTGTTTTGGTGAAATCCAACTATAACACAACCGCACACTAATCCAAGTAAAAAAATCCATGAAAACACCTTAGATCTCCTTCCCTATCATTAATAATAAAAAAATCAACATTTTAGTAAACAACAACCCTTGATCTAAATGAAACAGGTTTAGATCTTGAAAACTGGGAGAGGGAGGATATCATCTAAGGAAAACCAAGAAATAATCAAGAGTGGAGACTTATTAGATAAGAATAACCTTCATCGAACCTTGAAAACCCTTCTAATCAATTCTATAATAAGTGGGAGAGACCCTATAACCCTTGAGAACCAATAATACCGAGTGAGGCTTGAGTGGGAGGAAGAATGGGGGGTTTAGGGAAAATTCTGAGTGGTACTGTTTTTTAAAACTCAATTTTAATTACCACGCACGGTTAGCTTGAATGGTTCAACAAACTGTGTGCTAACTGCGTGCATGATACAACCTCTAAGGGAACCCCACACAACCACCTTGAACATTTAGACAAACCATGTGCAAACTGTGTGATAGGCCACTATATCATATTTCACAGTTACTTGGGTTTGTTGTGCAGTTTCCCCTAACCATACTCCAACCGTGCTCCTTTAAAAAGCCTAAAAAACATTCTAAAACCCCCTCCAAACTCTCCCAAACTCTACAAAACTCTACCCAAACACTTTGAACACATGAAAAGGAATAAATTTTTTTACATACCTCAAAACGTGGGTGCTACAGAAAAGGCCAGTGAGTTTATGTGTTTGGAGTAGGGAGCAGTGGATATTATAGATCATTCATGTCACCTCATAGAGATTTATAGTTTTGAACCTATTTATCTTATTGTTGAGATATCGAGGGTGAGATTCCTCGATGAATGTATCAAGAATGTCATTAGATTATAGGTCAATGTGTTTCAGATGACTATTACCCCTAATATAGTGAATCCGTTTCTAATTACTGAACAGAACCTATGGGATGAAGGGGAAAAGAGAGCGGAAGTGAAGCCTCTGAACCTAGTGGTTTAGTATTAGGTGGAATAAAATGATGTTTTGATGCTTATCATGAGGGGAATGATATCCATAGTGTGAATTTTGGTAGTTATTTCTTTTGTTATTAGTGTGGGAGATGGGTAAATATGTGGAGTCATTCTAATAGAGACCCTGTCGAGTGCCGAGCATGTCACGGGATGGGTCATGTACAAAGTTTTTGTAGGAACTTATATCCCAAAATAAGTGTAAGGGGATTGACTCTAGATCCATGTTCAGGAATGGGATTTATTTCTCTATGTGAGGTTGAGAGGTGGAGTAGTTTTGGTCATTCTGGCTGAGTTTCTGGCCTTGGATGAGGTATCCAAGCACTAGTTGTACCGCAACAGTGGGATGTGATTTCTCAAGGTAGTTAGGTTTTTTCACAAGGTCTTAGTTTGATCCAGATATATTTTGTACAGTCTACACCTGAGGATATAAGTACCAGTACATCTATGGTGAGAGGTACAATCTGAGCAGCCTTTACACTAATATCTTCACTTTTCAATAGAATTTCATCTCATGTTTTCATATCTATACCTATTTTGGAGATCATTGGGATCATTGTTCGGTTTTATAATAGTTTTATTACACTGAATACTCTTTTGGGGATCATAAATGAGGGTTCATACTGGTACAGGGAGTCCCCTCTTGAGAGTAGTGGGTGTCACTTCATATGATATCTTTTTCACCATGATATGTTAGTGTTTGATTTGATACTTAGGATGGACTGGATAGTTTATTATCATGCCTATGATGACTGTAATTACTGAAGGAAGACCTTTAAATCACTAGAGGGTGGAGTTATTATTCACAAGGGTTATTGGGATTTCTATGTAGGTTGACCTGGAACCGAGCATCATGGGCTAGGATGGATGACAACCCAATATTTCTAGCTTATATATAGATATCCTAGGAATGTGTCACAAAGAATTCCATTTAGTGGTTTATTGTTTCAAGGATGTTTTCAAGGATGAATTTTATGGACTACCTCATGAGATAGAGGTAGATTTTTCCATTGATCTAGTGCTAGTAGCTACACTGGTATCCATTCCTCTTTATATAGGATGGATACTACAGAGATGAATCACCTCAAGATATAGTTTGAGGAATTGGAAGAAGAGGGATTTACATGACTCGATACTACTTCCTAGGGGTTTTCGGTCCATTTTGCAAAAAAGGTGGATGAAACTCTCATGTTATGTGTGGATTATTAGAAATTGAACTAGTTGATGGTTAAGAACGGGTATCCTGTTCAATAGATATATGATCTCTTCAACCATTTCTGAAGAGATTAGGTTTTTTAATGATTTATTTGAAGCTAGGTTATCACTAGGTACATGTTGGACCTACAGACATACCTCATATAACATTTCATAATAGGTATATTCTATATGTGTATCTTGTTATTCTGTTCGGTATCACAACCACACCAATAGTTTTCATGGATCTGGTGAATTGAGTTTTCCATCCTTATCTATATTTGTTCATGGTGGTATTCATGGATGATATCTTGGTGTATTCTCACAATCAGTATGACAATGAAAAACATCTCGAGATCATTTTGGATAAACTGAGAGAGTATCAGTTATATGCCATGCTCACAAATTTATACTTCTATATAGATAAGATTCACTTTCTGGGTCATATTATCTCAGAGATAGAAGTATTAGTAGACCCATAGAAGGTGATATATGTTGTTTCCTAGGAGTATCCTATTTTTTTTGATATACATAGTTTCTTGGGGCTATCTGGTTACTGCATGTTTTTCATACAGAACTTCTCACACTTAGAAGAACCTTTTACAGGCTTAACTAAGAAGGTTTTGATTTTTATATGGTCATATTTCCACGAGACATCCTTTTAGGAGCTGAAAGGGTGACTGAATTTTATTGTGGTCCTTATTTTTTCAGAGTCAGGTAGGAGCTACACTGTGTATTGTGATGAATCTAGTATCAGGTTAGGGAAAATTACAATATATGAGGAGCAAGTCATGGCATATAGGACTCATTAGTTGAGGCTACATGAGAGTAATTACCTGATGCACAATCTTGATTTATCCACTATTGTACATGCCTTACGATGTTGGATGCACTATTTACTGGGAGAGTGTTTTGTGGTGTACATAGACCACAAAAGCCTCAAGAATATATTTACATAGCGATACTTGAACATTAGGAAACAAAGTTGGGTGTAAAACCTATATTAGTTTAACTTTGAACTTTTTTATATGTTTAGGAAGGAAATGTAGTTATCGATGCACTGAGAACAAGGACTCAGATATAGGTAGTTTAGGAGGCTAATAGTTAGTGTTAACATAGGAACTTATTTTCAGAGATGCACTTGGAGGTACAAGATGGTCTTGGATAGACTTTTATCTCATCCTTAGTAGTGAAATCCACTCTTATGGATAGAGTGATAATGAGACAATTATTTGATATTGAGGGCTTAGTCCTATAGGAGAGTGTGGTAGGTGAGGACTTTCCACTTAGTTAGACTATGGGTGAAAATGAAATTATGTGTATTCACATATGTGTTTGGGTTCCAAAAGACTTATCTGTGAATTTGATATGAGATTTTCATTCCTCGTATTTGGTAGTATATCCTAGAGTTTCCAAGATTTATTTTGATTTATACAGCTCATATTAGTGGTTGGGGATGAAGCAAGAGGTATCTGGTTTTTTCATGAGGTGTTCCACCTATCAGTAGGTGAAGGCAGAACACTAGTGATCAGCTGAGATTTTATAATATTTTACTATTCTTGATTGGAAAAGGGATGATTCTAGGATGTATTTCATGATCATGTTTCCAATATTTCCTCAAAGTAGTGATTTTGTATGGGTTATTGTGGAAAGCTTCAATAAGGTCACTCATTTCCTACCAATTATGGAGACCTTATCAGTAGATGAGTTCAGAAGATTGTATATCTATGATATTATACACCATTATGGGGTTCCTCATACTTTGGTATCAAATAGAGATGCTTGATTTACATCTCATATTTGGAAAGTCTTGTAGAGGGCATTGGGTACATAGGTGCTTCTGAGCATGGCATGTCACATTTAGACTAATGGCCATTCAAAACACACTCTACAGGTTTTAAAGGACATTATTAGAGCATGGATCTTTTTTTTAAAGGTAATGCCTTGGTCAAAGACCAATACACAATTTATTAAAAAACAAGCAAGGAACTAAAAAAGTCTGAAGGGGAGGATTTTATTACAATATCTTTCATAGAGAGGAAGAAGATCAACCAGAAGATCATCACTCCATGTAACGCTCTGGTTGATTCCATTATTGGAAAGACCATCAACCACCATGTTCACTTCACGATAAACATGAGTGGCAATGTATCTGATCTCCCATAGCGAATACAGGTAGTTCATCCATCGAGAAGTAAGCGGCCATGAAAGGTCGTCCACCCCATTCCAAATATCTTGGACAATAGTGGTTGAGTCACTTTCAATCCATATGTCATTCCAATCTTTGATTTTAACAAAGTCAATAGCCTGGATCACAACCATCATTTCTGCTTCTAGAGAAGAGGTGTTATCGTAACTTCCAAAGAAACATCCATTAGTAGTGTTTTGAATTTGATTTAGGTTAGCCTTAAGGGTGGCTATGTCCTTATCAATTTGTTTATATTTATCCCTGCACTAGCCCTTGAGACACTTTTTAAGATGTTTGTGTTTGGTAGTACAAAAAAAGCATCAGAGTGGTGATTCATGGATTCCCAGTATTTTTTATGAGAAGAGATCATTCCAAATCCATAGACCAAGCATTGTTAAATTTGAAAGGAATGCTGGGTTTGGTTCTTTTAGAGAGGAGATTCACAAGAATTGGGTAATGATCCAATCATAATTTGGGTAAAGTGATGCTAGAGATAGAGTCCCAGGCATCCAAAGTTGGGATATTCACTAAGGCCCTATTGAGTTTACTATCCACAGTCCTATTGTAATGTCTTCTATACCAAGTTAATTTAGCACCCGTGAGGTTGATTTCAATCAGATTACAATCTTCTAGCATGGCCCTAAATTCTCTAGAAGAAATGTGAGAGTGAGATGGTCCATTTTTTCTCTAGGGGAGAGAATATCATTAAAATCACCTAGCACCAACTGAGGAACCTGAATGGTGGTAGCCAAAATATAGAGGTCATGCCAAAGAGATATACATTCTTGATATCTATTCTTGGCATAAACCAAAGTGAAAAATACATGTGAACCATTTTTGTTAAAATCACAAGTTAAAATTGGTCAAAAAAATTATAAGCATTGAAATTATTCAAAGAGTTGTGATAAAAAACCAAAGAGAATCATCAGAACTACCATTATTACAGGAACCAAGAAAATTATAACCAGAAGTAGCAATATGCTTAAATTTCATAGAAAAGATAATTTTGGGTTTAGTGATGGAAAAAACCTTTGGTTTATGAGTCAAAAAAATTATTCTAAGCATAGAAGGAGTTTTAGGGTTCGCTAAGCCCTGAAAGTTCCAAAAAATGACATCCATTTAAAACCTGGATTTGGAGCGGGAGATCCCCTTTTTATTTTCTGAACCGCTTGGGCATTTTTTCCTCTTTGATCTCCTAATAGTATAAGAAGAGGCTAGGGTGCTCTTAAATTCCTAGCTACCCATCAATGAAACATCAATAATGTTAGATGCACCAGAAGTATTAATAGCCAAAGCATTATTAGCAGGTTTAGAGTTCATAGGTGTGGTCATAGGACCAACCTCTGATTCATTGGATGAGCAAAAAATATGAGGAGTTGTAGGCGATACAGGAGGAAACTAATCGCCTATTTCCCCATTAGGTTCAATTTGTGTGTTCAAAATATTTTGGTTATATGAATTTACATTTATTGGAGGATTCAAATAGAATATATACTACACAATCTAGACACAAATCTAACATCGATGACCATTGACAGGCTCTAGATCTTGTGGTTAGGGATTAGGTCTTTTTTACACAACTCACTGAGGATAGTAAATAGATGGATTTGGAGATAGGACAAGATTTCACCATGTTATGTAGGTCTATTTGAGATTATGGAGAGAGTTGGGCTAGTAGAATATCTGTTGTAGTTACCTCAGAGGTACTGAGCAATGCATGCTGTCTTCTATGAATCTCAGCTATTCCGTTATCACTCTTAATCATCTCATACTCTACAGCTAGATGTGGTTGAGATATAGGTAGATGCATCCTTCAAGGAGCATCTGATACATATTGTTGACAGGATCATAATGCCTCACTGTGTCTAGTCAATTCCTCTAGTATGGGTGTTGTGGAAGCATAACTATTTACATGATGATACTTGGGAGAGGGAGGTCAACATACATTCTTAGTGACCAAAATTATTCTTAGGTGATTTTTGACCACCCTTGGAAGGGAAACTCAGGGCTGAATTGCTTTTAAGGGAGTAATATTGTAAGATCCTTGTATTTCCTATGAGGTAATGATCTTTTTATATTGGTTTAACTCCTTGGTTTTTACCTAATGTGAGTTCCTAATGATATCACATAAGTTTTTGGGGTTTTCAGGGCTTTTTTGGAGTCCAAAGGCCCGGTATTTAGAAAAGGAAGTTGGGATGCTTAGTTAGTAGATTTCATGCAACTTAGGCTGCATGGTTAGAAGTAACCATGTGAGGATGGACAAATAGTAGGAGAGTCTGCACGGTTCTCCATAAATTTGCGTATAGATCCACATGCCAGTGCGTATAAACCTATAATTTTTAGCAAAGTCTCAATTCACGGTCGACATATGATTTGTCTAACCATGAACCATGACTGTGCAAGGGGTAAAATGGGATGACGGTTTATGTAAATATTTTCACATGGTTGTCCATACCATGTGCATGAATTTTGTGAGGTCCCTCTTGAGGTAGATAAGGTCACACGGTTGGCACACTGTTTGGACCAGCATGCGGCCAAACAACATGACCTAGTTAAAATGTGGGAAATGACCATTTTTCCCTTAAATTTTCTTAAAACCTAAATCTATTCATTCCCCTCTTCCTACAAAACAACCTTGGAATTTGGTAGCACCCTTTGAAGCTCAAATCATAGGATTAGATCATATTTCTTCATTCGACACCTAATTAAAGAAATGTTCATCTCATTGAATCCACAAAATAAAGTTCTTAATTCATCTTATGTCTTTCAATGTTTTTATTCATATCAATAGAGTTATTTTAGTGAAAGTTTATTTTCTCTATTTCAAGGGTGTTTATCTATTTCTTCATTTTCTTCCAATCCATCTCAATTTATGAGTCGATACTAGATGAGTGTTCTATAAGGGGTATATGGAAGGTGCTCTATACCTCTCCCTCAAGGTTTGGTATTTTATATACATTTATAACATTATTCTATCTGCTGAGATTTCTAGTGTTACCACTAAAATCAATTTAACATCTTGAATAAATTGTTGAAACCTATGTAGGTTTCCCACATAGAATCTTTTTATCACCAGAGGTTGTTATCCCCAAGCTAGGAAACCCATGGGGTGTGTATTTGTATCTTCCCTATGATATACCACCCCATTGGGTGTGTGCGAGTTCACCACTTATTTTGGGATCCTTTTTTATTTAAATGATAATTGAATGATACTTTAGGAGAGGGATTATGCCTCTTTAGACATGTGATTACATGATGATTTAAATGGTTAAATGTTTAAATGGAAATGAGTTGGATTAAATCGGAGATTTTGAATGATTATAAAATGGGTTATGAAATGATTAATGAATTTATTAACGAATTAATAATGGTAGTGGATTCCTTGGACATATCTACCCCTCAGATATTGATTCCATTAGATTATATAGACATTAATAATACATGTATATTGATTGTGGTATTGGATTCCTTGGATATTTCTACTCCTAGGATCTAGATTCTAGAGAATGCCATTGAGATTTATTCTCCATGTATCCTTATTCCATAGAATTACATTGAAATTTATACTCCATGGATCTTTATTAACTATGAAAATTTCTACTTTATGGATCCATATTGATTATGGTAGTGATTTAATAAGGCATTTATACTCTGTGGATCCTAATTCCATAGGATTCCAAGGACATGGCTACTCCTTGGATCTAGTTTTTTTGGAATTCCTTGGGCTATCTCCTTGGATTCCACCCAAGTCTTTACCAAGTTTCCATTGAGATGCTCCATGGAATTAACCAGGATGACTTAGTCATTTAATACCTTGGATTCTCCCCCCTTCAAGACTGACACTTGATTACACGACATGGAAAATATGGATGCTTTATCCTACTTTACAAATAGATTTGTTATAGGTATCTAATTTTAGTTGTTATATTGGACAATATCACCCTAGTTTATTTATGTTTTATAGTTATATTGTGATTATGGGTACTTGATTATTATTAATAGGGATCAATTTTTGGATTTAAATGATCTCATATGTATTTTACACATTACTTTTATTATTATTATACCAATTATATACTACACACTAATTCATTATTTATACGAAAACTGAACATTTTATATATACTATTGGTGGTGGCCTAATGAGTGTTATCTCACACCCTGTTCGGGCCCCCATTGGATACCAAGACAGACATTATGGATTCATTTGGGGATCAATGAAATATACCACTTAATGAATCTTGACTTGTTTTTTTCGTAGGAATAGGGGATCATAGGACCGATCTATGATCATGATGCTAGCTGGAGATAGTTCATTTTTGGAATTTTTGTACTTTGATACATGTATTATACTGGATTCCTATTTATATTTATTTCCTGACATTTTTTATAGATATGTGACATGATCATCATATTATATATGAAACTTATTTTTTCTTTTTTATTACTATAATATTCTAGATGTTATATGCTATCTCGATTTATATTATTCTTCTGCTTATTTTCCCACTTATGATACAATCATGTTACTCTAATCATGAGGGTATAGTATCCCCACTATAACACCTTGGAATCTCACTACTAGTTGGCATCCTCTGGCGTATGGGGAGGTAGACTTGAGGACATGTAACCCACTGGCTTAGGGAACTATTTAGTGGATCCCAGGTTGGGATGTTACAATCAGCATGAGAATTTTAGCATTGATAACGAATAGTTTTATCATCACTAAAAATGAACTGATAAAGAGTAGTTTTATTAGTGCATTCAATTTCAATGTTGATAAAACATATCTTAATCATAACGTTTTTGAAAGTGTTGATAAAATAATTTCCCAATATTATAAAAATAAACCTAATAGAGTCACACACTTTTATTCCTTCAAGATCTCATGGAACTATACTACAACCTCCGACACTCTCCCTGTTATCATTGTCACACCCTAATAGAACCTAACTATCAGCAATCCAAACCCTCATGGAATCTGACCCTCACATAACCAAACCCTCACCTCTCTTCATCAACGAATCAGTCCTATCACGATCTAAGGCATGTGATTATTTATTCTCATCTTTAATAATTTTTTCCATCTCTAACCTTTATGTGTGCAATACCAATGATGCCCAAAGAACATAAATAATATTTTCCATTTAATTTATTATATATTTTTTATGATTCTTGATTCTATTTTTTCACCAATATTTTGTTTTATGTTTTCCCCTTCTTCCTAAATTACATTTACTTCTTAATATTTCTCTTAGAATTATTGATTAGGTTTGGTCCATGTCATTCAAATTGTATTCACCCATTTCATTATCAATCGTGAAGTTAGAGTTTATGTGTAACCCTCTAGGGGATTTTCAATGTGACCCTTTATCCCCTTATCTACTTATTATGTTCTTGGAGTTTTAGAATTATATGAAGATATTTTTTGGAAAATAATCCTCTAATTATTCTTTTCCCACATAACAAGGATTTTAAACGGCACTTCTAGTGTGATTTTCTTCCACAGAAATATAATTTTACCTATATTATAAAGAAAATTTTCTTTAATAAAGAAGGAATAATATTAATCCACCTATAATTTAAACTCAATTTATTGTTTAAATCTTTAATAATCTTTAATTTGATCTAGGAAACCTTAATATATGAATAAAATAATTCAAATTGGATATAATAAACTAAGAAAATATTTCAATGTTATTTATAAAAAAAAATATTAAACCCTGATAGATAAATGAATTTAAGAAAAGTGTTGTGTTTGAAATCGCTTACTCAATCACTTATTAAGTGTTTGTGTGCGAGTGTTTCTATATTGTTAAGTGATATTGAAATAATTTTTTTTTAAAAATAACCATTGAAAAATTATATAAGTGATAAGTGGTATAAAATAAGTGATATCAAAAAATTATATGAAACTGAGTTTACTAAAAAGAGCATTGATGGATTTGGTTTCATTTGATAACACTTAGAGAGTTCATACCTCTCATTACTCTTAATGAAGTGATTTGAAAAAAATATGTTTTTTTTGTTTCTAAAAAAATACTTTCATTTTTTTAAAATTAATAATGTGGTAAAAAATCATTCTTTTTTAGTAAACAATTTTGAAGTCATAATGAGGTGAAAATAATTTTAATTAGTATTTTCAAATTAATATTTAGGCTATAATTGTTTTAATTAGACAAAATTTACCACTTATAAAAGTTTTTTAGAAATAATGAAAGTTGTTTTGTTTTTTTAAATAACATTTATAATTAAATTCCTGAAGAAAATAATTCAAAGTATACACTTTTTTTATATTTATTTACTTCTTTAATTATTATTTTAATATAAAATAAACTATTTAGTGTGAGTTAAACAAACATGTTGCATCATTTAAAACATAATTTAGGTTTTGTAAATATTTTCACAACATTTTTGTTTATGATTTTTCATCAATTAATTTGTCTTTTTTTTGAAAAAAATAGCTTGTTTGAAATTATTGTTTATTTTTTATTTGAAAAAATAAATTTCAGAAAAAATAATTTTCTAAATTTAAAAAATTTAGATTGATTATATTTTTTCCTTAAAATCATTTTTGTTATCTTTTTAAAATAAAATTATCAATTTAAACTATAGTGTTTTTTTATAATTTAAGAAGGGAATATCTTTTTTATTTTCTTGATATTTTTTTAAACTATCCTAAAGTTAGTTATGTTTTTAAAATTTAAATAAGTTAGTCTCATAAATAAAATTATTTTAGTAGTAGGAACCAATTTTATTTTATTTTAAAATAATGAAATAACACTTATGGATTTACAAACTAAAAAACAATGATGAAAACTGTTGCGATAACCAAGACTCTAAGACCCTTTTGTTTTAATCCTATTACCTTAAGAATGTAGAATATATGATAAAAATTTCCCAAAAATCTATAACAAAAAACTCTTATCCAACATGATTTTTTTAAGTTGGATCCAAACCCTCTTTACTATTGAAACAAAGGAAAGAACTGCTTTTTTGGGTAGAGTATACCCATGCCAAGAAACCATGACACATGAATAATGTTGAAACATTATTTATAAAGATGAATATTGAGATATAAAACTCAAGATAAATATAAAAAAATTAAACTAAATAGAAAAAATATATAACATACCTATTCAAATAGACTAATCTTAGATAGATACAGACCCTTATTATTAAAACATTATAAAACTATATTTAAAACATGATAATACTCTATCTAATTTAATTAATTTAAAAAAAGATGGAACATGTGATGATAAACTTCTATTAAAGGTGAAGTTACTGACACCTAAAAATCTCCATTGTAGATTAATCCAAAACTGTTGTAAAATATGTTCTTATTTTAGTTATATAGATGTCATGGTATTCCCAGAAATGAAAAAAGATGTCAAAATAGGTTTAAAAATAGTTCTCTTGAAAATTATTTATTGAAAATATCATTTGCAAAAGGACCTATGTACAAGATTATTTGGATAAAGATGAAATAAAATGCCATCTAAAACAAAACTATAGTTTCTGGGCACAACAAAAGAATGTGATGGGTGGTGGCCAACTTTTTTTTTCAATAATCGATGATCAATCCGAGATCTATACGATGATGAACTTTGTGATCCACAGAATTCAATCAAAGAAATAGACAGGGGATAAAAATTCCAGAACCAAAGAGTGAAGATCAACACATATTGTTTATAATTAACTTAATTATATAAAGAGTTACCTCTAAGGAGTTCTGTATTCATTGATGAGTCCAACGATAGATCTACAATGCACCATAATTATATTGTAGAAATCAAGTGTATATTTCCTCTAGTGATGATCTACATGTGTCCCAAGAATCTCTAAACATCACTGAAGGAGTCTCTGTGTGCTTGCATGAAATATCCTTACACTTGCATCGTCCGCCTTGATCTCCTTTAGAATTGCTTCCAAATAATTCTCCTTGATCTGGTATATGAGGTTTTCTCTCTATTCTTAGGAGAATTCTTAGAGAAGGGGGATCTCTAAGGTTGATAGGATCATCCAATAATTGTTTTTCACAATTGAGCTGGATTATGAGAAATTAACATAATCACATATTTATATTTATGGGGTTAAAATAAAATAATTACACAAGTGCCTTTATAAATTGTTTAATCCTAGAAAAACCCCATGTCAAATAATAATAGTGAAAATATTATTTCTCAAAACTCTCTTAACTTTATAATTGTAATTAAATATATTTTAATTATATAATATTCATTATTTATTATTTCTCATCGGACTATTAAACCCAGTCCACCATTCCTCCACAATATTTATCGGGACTTAAATAATTACTATTTAATTATTAAATAAATATCCCTACATTATTCGCTGATAAGTAAATAAATATTAAATTCAGTAAATAGAAAATAAATATTTATTAAATATTTCGTTCACAATATATTCTCTTGAATAACTAGTGATGGAATAAATGAGATCAAGCATAATGAATAATCATTAAACCATGTATGGAAATAATATTTATTCAACATGTTAAATGATGATGATATATGATTTAATTGAGATTTGGGATACACTTAGTGTGTAACACTCTAGGCCTCTTTCTTGGTGGAATTAGGAAAAGCAGCCCAATGTCTAAGGTTAGCATATAGAAACATGCTAAGACGCCCATATAGAACGAAGTTAATGCTGCAACAACATGTCACCTCATATGGATTCTTACAATGTAATATAATCCCTTTATCACAATATATCTAATTGAGTAGGTTGCATTATAGTGTCATCAACCTATATACTCGATGTCTCTTTCTTTGAATTTACAGAAATAGAACTTGCCTATATCACACCATGGTATTGGATTTAATTAAGTTATATCATTTCTATCAAAGGACCAGAGATATTAACTTCTATTAATGAACTGAAGGGATATGTACTTTATCACATTATTCATTAATACAATATTACTAATTGTGCACCCAATATATCCAACCTCACTGTAAAAATATCTCATAATGGTTTTCATCAATACATCTTTGTGAACAACTCCTAATACTCATGAAAAATAATTTTAAATTTTAAGTACCAATACACATGTCTATAGATAGGAACATCCAATGAAACATAGAAATTTGGATTTTCTACTGGTGGGTCTCATTATCATAATATCCTACTTGATATTTCCAAGAGAGTACACCATGAGAAGGTTTCTCAAAGTCCTATGAGTCTCCACATTTGATAGATTGTATCATTTGTGTCCCTCAAATGATATCATTTAGCTATAGAAAATATATTCAAGAAAAATGTCATAGCACTTCTAAGTTCTCATCATAGTAGGGAACAATTATGACCTTTTAGTGAGACAACTATGATTAGGACATTATCACATACTATGTCACACAGAAGAACAATCATGACATGATAAGTAGTTTATTAATATTTAAAAAAATTAATACATGTTTATCATAAAGTATAAATAAGTTAGTTCTAGGGCACCAACTCCAACAGACTCCCACTTTCACTAGAACCAACTGCTAACAACCTTTAATCTGATAGCTATCACATGATATTTATGATTTTTCTAAGTTAGGCCTTTAGTCAAGGGTTCTACCATGTTCTCTTCCCCAGGTACTCTGATCATTGTAACTTCACCCTTCTGATTGAAATCCCTTAAGAGGTGATACTTCTGAAGTATATGATTTTTCCATTGGTGTGACCCTGAATCTTTTACAAGATCCATTGCTACAATATTATCACTATAAAATGAGATAGGGTCTTTACTTCTAGGTACCACATAAACCTACTGGAAAGAGTTATGAATCCAAATAGCTTCTTTGGCTATATCAGAAGCCTCTATAACTTATAATCTGCTGTAGAATTTGTGAAAACTAGCCTCTTTGAACTCTTCCATTTCATAACTCCTCTATGAGATAGAAAACATATATTAATTACAAATTTAGATCATTTTGATCTATCTAAAAACTAGCATTAGTATAACCCATGATTACCAGCTCTTGGTCTCCTCTATACACCAGGAAAATATCCTTAGTTATTCTCAGATACTTAAGGATAGCCTTGACAACAATACAATGTTTTTCTCATCGATCTACTAGATATCTTCCCATCATGATTAGTGTATAGGATACATCATGTCCTATACAGAACATGGCATACATGATTGATGCTATCACTAAGGATTATAAGATCTTACTCATTATCTCTTTCAATTTTTGTGTCTGGGGAAACATTTTTTTAGAAATATGTAAACCATGTGACACTAAAACCAATCCCCTATAGGATTTTTGTGTACTAAATCTATTTATTATCCGGTAAATAAATGTACTTTGAATTTGTCCAAGCAGCCTCTTGGATCTATCATGAATGATCTTGATCCCAAGAATATATTCTTATACACCTAAGCCCTTCATGGAGAAGCACTTTTTTAACCATTCCTTAACTGACTATAAGACTGGTATGCCATTTACAATAAGTAATATGTCATCAACATATACTACTAGGATAACGACCGCATTCCCATTAAACCTTTTTTTAAACACAGGACTTGTATTTATTATTAATGAAACCAAATTTTTTATGGCTTCATCAAATCAAATTTTCCATGACCTTGATGCTTACTGAAATACATAAATTAATCTATAAAACTTGTAAATAATTTTCGCATCACCTGGAGTCACAACCCCTTATGGTTGTGTCATATAGACATCTTCATGAAGGTTCCCATTAAGGAATGTAGTTTTGACATCAATATTCCAAATCTCATAGTCATGGTAAGCTACTATATCAAGTATGATTTTGATGTATTTAAACATGGAAACTAGAAAAAAGGTTCCATCGTAGTCAATTCCTTGATTTTGTTTAAAACCTTTAGCTGCTAGCCTTGCTTTATAAGTACTTACTTTACCTTCCAGGTCTAGTTTCTTCTTGAATAACCATTTGCATCCAACAAGTTTTACATCAATTGGTGCATCGACTAGAACCCAAACTTGGTTCTGATACATGGAATCCATCCCAGAATTCATAGCTTCTAGCCATATTTCAACTTCTGAGCTCTTTACTACCTCCTTTTAGGAGAGATGTTTATAATTTTCAACCAATAATGGGTCACCATCCTTGGTGACCAGAAAACCATATCTCTCTGGTTCTTTTACCTCCCATGAGATCCTATGAATAACTTGTGTTTTAGGAAATACTTCTTCTATAGTGACTTTTGGAACCTCTTCCTATACCAACTTATGTTTATATTGAGCATAAACATCATCAAATACAATGTTTCTCCCACTATCCTTTTTGAGGATGTTCTCCCTCTCAAGAAATATGGATTTTTTGGTGGCATTCACACTATTTTTTGAGGGTTTGTATAGGAATTATCCCTTTATTTCCTTAGGATATCCTTTAAAAATACACCTTGTGCCTCGAGGTACTAGTTTGTTTCCTCATAAAGCCTTAACAAACACCTCGCATCCCCATACATGTGTATGCAACAAAAGGGGGGTTTTCCACTCCATAGCTCGAAGGGAATTCTATATTCCACTTTAGTTGGTAATCAATTTAATGTATATGTCGTAGTTTTTAATGCATATCCCCAAAAGGATAATGGAAGATCTACATGACTCATGATCAACCTTACCATGTCTAACAATGTATGGTTCCTCCATTTACTAACACCTTTCCACTATGGTGTATAAGGTGGATTGAGTTAAGAAAGAATCTTGAAGTCCCATAGAAAGTTAATGAACTCTTGGTTAAGATATTCACCACCTCAATACGATTGAATATTTTTTATCTTCTTACCAAGCTAATTCTCTACTTTATTCTTGAATTCCTTGAATTTATCAAAGGACTCAAACTTATACTTCATTAAGTAGGCTTAGCCATATCTACTCAAGTAATCAGTAAAATTCATGAATTAATAATATCCACCTATATCTTATACTAGAAATTATCCACACACATCAATGTATTCCAATCCTGGAAAATTTTTGGCCCTTTCACCCTGTCCATCGAATGGTGGTTTGGTCATTTTTCTTGTAAACAAGAGTGACATCTTTCAAGTGGTTTTATCTTAGAAGAGTCTAAATAACCATCTTGATAGATCTTTTTCGAATGCTTCTCATTTAAATGACCAAGGGGATGATGCCACAAATGGGTGTTATATGATTCTTGTGAACATGATTAGTTATCAATTAAAAATAGTTGGTTTTTTAAATTTAATACATAGAAACTGTTATTTAAATGTGTCATACCATAACATATGTTGTCCTTATAAAAGAAAAAACTTTTATTTCCAAATTTAAAGATAAATCCATCTATATCTAAACATGACCCATAAATTATGTTCTTAGTAACTATAGATACATAATAACAATCTCTTAAAACCAAAATCATTCATGTTGGCAATGAAAGGTGGTAGTCACCAATGCTAGGGCATCCATCCTTCCTCCATTTGCAGCTCTCTGATCCACCTCTCCTCATAAATCATTAGAAATCTACTTGGTTCCTACATTTGGAAATATATGTGAGAACCACAAGCTGTATCTAATACCCAATGTGTATAAATTGAATTATTTAACTCGATAACACAAACACCTTTAGCCACACCTTGCCTCTAGGTGCAGTTCCTCTTCTAAAGGCCAAAATTTCCACATGAAAAACATACTTTCTCCTTTTCCTTGCCCTTCCACTAGATCTTATTCTTCTTGGTAGAATGGTGCTCAGGATCTTTAGACTGTTTATAAGTCTTGGGACCCTTTCCCCTATCCTTCCTTTTCCTGTTTACTATAAGTACTTTAGGTTTATCATGACCCATGTCCTTATCCACTTGTAGAATCAAGGTTAGGAGTTCTAAAAGACTCTTCTCATTATTGATCATATTATAATTCACAATAATGTTGGGGAAGGTCTCGGGAAGTGATGAATGTATGATATCTATCCGCAACTCATCTGGTAATTTAATACCTAACATTTCCAATCATTCAATGTAGGCAGTGAGCTTGACTACATGAGGTCCATCTAAAGTAGACTATCAAATCATAGTTGTAAACAAATCAATGGAGATATCATACCTCTATTGTATTTCTTTCTATTGATAGAGATCCCAAAGGTGATACATCATGATATAGGCATCCATATCCCCATGTTTCTTTAAAATATCATTGGACAAGGATGAAAGCATGAAGTAATGAAATTTTTTAGCATCATTCATATTTTTCTCATAGAGAGATATTTCTTCATCACTTTCCTCATTTCCAGGAACAACTGGTAATTTTTATTCTATCACATAAAATTTCCTTTCATAGAGAAGTATGACACATATGCACCTTTTCCACTCTTTGAAATTTGTGCTGGGGAGAAGTTTTTCCTTATCAAGTATAGATCAAAATGATATGTTTGATGTCATTTTATTATTATTTCTACAAAATAATATGAGCATAATTTTAGTTCTTTATATGATAAATTTAGAAAGACAAATAAATATTATATTTATTAATCTCCCACTATTTTAGTGAAACCTAATAGCCCTCGCCATTAGATTCATAATATCCTATTTCTTGGATATTCTAGTGGAAAGGATAGATATTCCCTTTCTCATTACACCATCATTGGTTGGTCAAGAAACTCGAATGGTTTTAGGAAGACATTCAAAATGAAAAATGCATTAAATCACAATTCATTGATCTGCTAAAAAGATACCCCAATACTAAAATCATTAATTTACATTTCCTCAACCTTTGCCTCTTATTTACACTAAATACTCCTTTGGTAGTCAACCCTTGATGTGAACCAAATTAATTCAACCCAAAACCTCATGTTATAATTCCCTGATAATTGAAAAAAACCCAACTTTGGTTGGTCAACCACTTTAAACTGTGGTTCAATTCTAACTGAAGTAATAGTAGGCTATAACGACTTAATATTTTATTGAGGGATTTATCCTTTTAATTTTAAATTTTAAATTATTATCTGTATCAAATTCTTGTTAATATTAAGTGGGATTGATTAAGCGATTAACTATGTTTTAGATAATATTTACGCATAAGTTGATTTATTTTATTTCTATCTTGCATTCATGTTAATTCATTAATTATGTGATTACGAAAAGACATCCATAATTAAATAACTATGCAACTGAAAGAAATAAAATAATGGGTATGACTAGGATATTATACTAATGGTTATTTTATCTAGTGGTTGATCAACTTACCTCCAACCTAGGGAAAAACACCTTGAACCATTGAAGTTCATGTTGGAACTTTCCACCTATCCAACTATGTATATCCTTGAATTGGTTTCACCTCAACTCCAAACTTTAACCACCTCCACTATCTTGGGATCTCTATCTATTACATATGCCTTTTACTCACACTTAGGTGAGGGGGAAAAGTGGTTTACATAAAATAAACCATGGGCATGAAGACCCTACATAATGATGAGGATAGAAGGAACACAAGCCAATAATTTTAATTAGATAATAAATCAAATGAAACCAATCACGTATAAAAGGTATAGTATAGATCATGATCATCCACATGCATGAAAAGAATTATTAATTTAATAAAACTAGAATTTAATTCCTCATTGTTCTTTTTAAGATAAATAGTGCTCAAATTGATTAATAATTATCTTTACTTAATAAATCCTTTTATCTTAATACTTATATTAATTTCCTTGAGATTCTCATCCATTATAATTTTAAACAAATTAGATAAATTAATTTAAAATTATCCTTGTACATAAATGTACCTTGGAGGCAACACGGTGAATACCCGTCCAAATCTACCCAACATATATTATACATGTATACTATTTTACTCTTGTGACATATGGAATACACGATTTATCACATACTTTCATAGCATTTACTTCATGGATGATTACATAGATTACATGATTTTTTGGTCACGTGTTATTCATAAATGAATATAGAGTAACAACTATTAATGTAACTCATACATCATATGTAGATTAAAACATTACATTGATATTAATTAAAAATTTAAATATTTATGTATATTAAAACCTATAACATGGAGTGTTCTATATTTATGACCACATGAAAGTACACACCTCAAGGTTTATATATTAAAATAAATAAATTTGGAATCTTCATAATTTGGTAAAAGTATACGAAATGTAGATACGATCTACATGACATGTACACCCTCTACAATCTATTTGAGGTAAATGCATAGGGATTTGGCATGTTAAAAATACATCGAAAAATTTGGAGTAAACAACATGTCCAATAGTCCACATGTCGTAATGTCTATGTGTTATATGGCCACTGGTCGGTTCAGTTGTGTATGGAATACATGGACCATCTCTATCCCAAAGTGACTAAACGTCGTTTCCAATGCGCCACACAGCCTATATTCTATCTAACCATGACCCATTTAATCTTGTTCAATACACAGTGAATTATTGGTATAATTAATTAAATAATCAATGCATAATATTTAATTGATCTTCAAATCAAACCGGATGCATTGAATGTGATTACATGGCGTTTAGTCTGGTGTTGTCTGACCAGAAACCTTGGCACCTTCGAATGAGATCCCTGATTTTATTTTAATCATTAAATTAATCATTGTCATTAGATATGTGAGAAATGAAGGGAGAAGAAATAGATATTGAAATTTAGATTAAAATAACAATTAAACTTTAATTTAAAAACTAAATTACAAATGAGTAAATTACCAATGATTTTTAAATAATTATAAACACATATGTGTTTGCTCTTATACTACTTATAAGTTCTAGACGCAATGTAAGAATACGATGGGAAGTGCCCAAATTTTCTTTTTTCTATAATCGATGATCAATCCGAGATCTATTTAATGATGAATGTCATGATCCACAAAATTGAATCAAAGAAATAGACAAGTGATAATAATGCAGGAAAAAAGAGATGAGGTCAACATATATTGTCTATAATTAATTTATTTATATAAATAATTGCATCTAAGAAATTATTTCTTCATTAATGAGTCTAAAAAACAGATCTATGGTGCACCGTCATTGTGCTGTGGAAACCAATTGTAGATTTCCTCTAGCGATGATCCACACATGTTCCAAGAATCACCAAACATCTCCGAAGTATTCTTTGGGTGCTAGCACGGAAGATCCTTATGCTTGCATCGTCTTCCTTGCTTGCCTTGAGAATAACATCCAAAGTGTTCTCTTTGATTTGGTGGAGGAGGGTTTCTCACCGTTCTTGGGATCATTCTTGGAGAAGGGGACTCTCTAATCTTGAGAGGATTCTCCAAGAATCATTATACACAACTAAATTTGATTATGAGAATATGACATAATTTTGTATTTATATTTCTAGGGTTAAAATAAAATAATTTCACAAGTTACCATATTATTTATTTAATCCTAGAAAAACCCCATGTTAAATAATAATAGTAATATTATTATTTTTATACATATGCTTAACATGTGAATTATAATTAAATATTATTCAATATTTATTATTTCTCAACGGACTATTAAACTCGGTCCGTCATTCCTCGTAAATATTTATCAGTCCTTAAATAATGAATATTTATTTATAAAATAAATATCACTACATTATCCACTGATAAATAAATAAATATTATATTTACTAAAGAGAAAATAAATATTTATTATATATTATGCTCATAATACATTCTCTCGAATAACTAGTGACAAAATAAATCTGATCAACTATAGAGTAACAATTATTAAACCACTTATGAGAATAATATTTATTCAACCTATTAAATAATGATAATATATTATTTAACTAAGATCCCATATACACTTAGTGTGTGACCCTCTAGGCCTCTTTCTCCATAGCATTAGGTGGAGTATCGCAAAGTCCAAGGTTAGTGTATAGTAACATGCCACGACACCTATAGACAAAGAAGTTAATTCCAAAATGACATGTCATCTGATATGGATTCTTACCATGTAATATAATACCTTTATCACAATATCCCTAATCGAGCAGGTTGCATGCCAGTGTCATCAAACTATGTACTCGATGTATCTTTCTTTGACTTTCTAGAAATTGAACTTGCCTATATCACACAATGACCATGGATTTATTTAGGATATATCATTTCCATCAATGGGCATGAGATATCAAATTATGTGAAAGAAAAAAAAGTTATAAATATTTTATCTCATTATTCATTAATGAAATATTACTCATGATACACCCAACATATCCTACCTCATTGTGAACATTTATTATTATAGTTTTTTTCAATACATCTAAGTGAGTGACTCATAATACTCATTAATAATAATATTAAATTATAAGTAATAATACACATGTATGTAGATAGTTACATCCAATGACACATAGAAATATGAATTTCCCACTAGTGAGTCTCATTCTCATAATATCATTCTCGATATTACTAAGGGAATACATCATGAGAAGGTGCCTCAAAGTCCTATGAGTGTCTACCTCTAATAGTCTATATCATTTGTGTCCCTAAAATGATATCATCTAGATATAGAATATATATTCAAGAACAGTGTCACATCACTTTTAGGATCTTGTCATAGCATGGAAATGTTATGACCTTTTAGTGTGATAGTGATGATTAATACATTATCACTGACTATGTCACGTAGAAGAACAATCATGAAGTGATGATTAGTTTATCAATATTCAAAAAAAGAATACATGTTTATCATAAAGTACAAATAATTTCGTTCTAGGGCACCAACTCCCACAAAAACATAATATCTTCAAAGACTGTGTAAGATAACTTTGTGTAAAATAGGTATGGAAAGCATATAAAAGACAAAGAGGCATCCAAAAGTAATGGTGCTAGAGGGAGGGAGGGACATATACTTCTGTGGTTTCTAGGAACTGATACCATGTAGAATGAATAGACATTTAATAAGGTCAAAACTTTATTTATAAAAATAGATAACAAGATAAAAGACTCCAAACAGATAGAAAATAAAAAATTCAAACTAATAGAAAAGTGATAGAATGTACCTATTAAAAATGGTCACAGATAGATCACTATCTTAATTCTTTAAGAAATTTAATCGATTGGGAACACAAACTTCTTATGCAATTCAATATAAACCCAAAAATTTAAAGTAATGAATAATAAACCCACTATATTGTAAACTTTAATGGTGAAATAGTAAAACTACCCTCCACACACTAATAAAACGTACCCCAATGATTTATTATAACAATATTCATCAGTTTTTTATAATTTAAATGTTATTTTAAGTGTAAATGATTGGTTTTAATGTTAATAAAATGGATTCCTATGATGTTTTATAATGAGGATGATATTTTGGATTTCAATGATGATTTAAATAAAGGATCTTTTAAATTTAAAATTGACTTTAAAATAGAGATTTTTTATTTGAAATTAGAGTTAATAGATTCATTAGTTTTTTTATAATGTATTACGCTATATCAGAAATGTTTGAGCCATCTCAACTAAAATTTTATTCTTCTATTCAAAAACAACATTTTATTATGCGGTATATAGTACGTGATGTTTATGGTGAATAACATGCTTCTCAAAATGATAATCAATTTTTTCCATTATAAATTCCATACCATTATCTGGATGAGTATTATATAAGGACAAATTACAATCCTTCTCTAAATTTATTCTAAATCATTTAAACATATTTAGATCCTATGATTTATGTCTCACAAATTAAATAGATGTAATTATGGTAAATTTATCAATAATGGAAATAATATACTTCTATCCATTTTTGAAGACTTATCCATATTCCCATTATTATATAAATATATGATATTATATTATTGGATAGATTGTATCTCTAAATTATTCTCTAAAGAGTTAACAATTTCTCCCTTTAGGCATGTTGATAACATCATGTTCCTTTATTTTTTTAGTATTGGGAGGTCACACACATTTTATTGTTTAATAATCCTACTCATGTTTTTATGGATAATATTATCAAGCTATATATTCCATAATTCTATTCCTATTTTAAGATGTAAGTTGAATGAATTTACCACACCACCCACTTGAATTAGATTTTTTACTTTGGTAACTAACCTCTTTTCAAAATACTTCCATAAAATTTGGGATTGGATTGATTTTTATATGACGTATGAAACTATAAAGGGTAAACAATGTATTACCTTGGTAGCATCCAATAAAAACATCCACTCCAACCAAACCAAAGGAACATTGAAGATTCTAGGATAATGGTAATTTGTCGCTGAGAAGGGGAAATAAATAAGTGGTTCACTTTTTCTTTTATAATTACTCTTTATAAATTAACATCCATTATTGATTAAAGTCTTGATCCACTCACTTACTAATTTTATTTTCCTTTTCAAAAAATCATTATAATATGTGTCAAAACATAGTGGTATCTATATTTATAAATGTGATGGGATGAGTGGTATCTATATTTTTAAATGAAAACATTTATAAGGAAAAATTCTTATATTTATATTCATATGATCATATTACATTTTAGAGACCTCTTATATACACAAAATACCACCTCCTACATAATATATATTGATAATTACACCATGTAGATAGTAGGTCACTAAATCATTTCAACCCATAGGATATCTATCATGACCCCACTCCTACAACCTTGGCCATATATAAAGATATGTTCTATTGAAATTCAGTCCTTAAAACAAAATCATTTTTCATTTTTAGGGAGTAATTTAAGGATTTATTTGAATGTTGAAACTATAATGGATGTCTTAGCATAAGTGTCTATAAGACCATTCAGCTGAGCCTTCCCATGGTCTCACATACCAAGGATCTCCTTGTGTGGATCATACTATTGAGTTAATTTTTCCAACTTTATACAATAGACTAAGAAATGTTGTCTAGTGCTTCACCAACTCCCAAGACTGAGAATACTTAGATTTAAGGAGACAATAATAATCCTCATCGGATTCATATACTGAATAATTATTATTGATTTTTTTTCTAAGACTCACCCCCCATCTCTTCTAGACATGAACATATGTTTTTTGAACTACACTAAGTAGTATTCATCCCATACCAGGTACCAATGATCATTGTGGATGAATTCATAGGATGAAACCTACCACAAGTGGAGTGATTATTTTTTAAAATTCAATTACCAATTTCCTTTAAAGAATACTGAAATTATTTGAAAAATAAAAATGTTGGGTTCTCCTTATTTAAAAGGACCTTTTTTATATTTATTTATTTTTTTAAATATTAATATTTCCAAATAAAATAAGATGGATGTGAATTTAAAATGGATGGATTCCAATCATAAGATAAAAGAGTATGAATATGGGGTGAAAGTGTTCATAAATTTTGCAAAATATCATGCATATTACTCTTTTAAAATCCCTTTTCAATGTATATGATACTATTATTCAATACAAATTAGTCTAGAGGAGTTGGAAGAACACTTGATCTATCATAGAATAGATCGATGTTATAAATGTTGGACTAAAGATGGGGAAAAAGTGAATGTAGCTAGTGAATGGGATAACACTATTCTTTATAGATCATCTGATATGATTACAAGCACCTAAAGTGAAGAATACCATATCGAGGTTGTTATTACATGTGTGACTTATGATGAAGATCGTATTGAGAAAATTACAATGACAGTTGAAGATTAACTTTGTGATTGTCCGAAATTATTTGAGAAGTTAAAGAGTTATGTAAAGATGTCATTGTATGTTGGTTGTACAAAATATACTGCATTTTCATCCATATTTAATCTATATAATTTAAAAGATAGAAACAAATTTAGTGATGCTAGTTTTACTGAACTACATACTCTCTTGAATGACATGCTCCCAAAATATAATGAGCTTCCTAGCAAAAAATATGACACTAAATGAATGTTACATTCAATGGGTATAATCTTTGAAAGAATACTGCTAGTCCAAATGACTATATAATATTTATAAAGGACCACAAATCACTTGAATAATTCCAAAAGTGTTGTGCTTCTTGATAAAAGAAAGATGAATCGGGTCTTATGAAAGTTTTATGGTACTTTCTAACCATTCCAAGGTTTATGAACCTATATTTGAGTGAGGATACTACAGGGTAATTAAGATGGCATATAGATAAAAGAAATAAATATGGGAAAATTCATCAACTAGTAGACTTTCCTCCGTGGACTGGAAATAATCATGAGTATCCTAAATTTAGAAATGAGGTTATAAACCTACATTTTTTTTCTATCTACATATGGAGTGAATCATTTTGGTTTTCAAAGAAGAACTCATAGTACATGGAAGGTTATATAGGTAAATTATAAATTTTCACTATGGTCATTCATGAAAAAAAATACATTATGTTATCCATGCTTATATTAAGACCAAAATAACTATGTAATGATATTGATGTTTAATTGGATCCATTGATTGAACATTTAAAATTTTTGTGGGATTCAGGTATTATGTTGTATGATGATTATAGAAATTAATATTTCACATTAAGCGAAATATTCTTGGGATGATAAATGACTTTCATACTTATGAAATATTTTAAGGGTATGGAATTAAAGTAACTCAAGGGTGTCCCATTTTTGAAGAAGGCACATAGTCAATTAGGTTGAAATTTTTTCGAAGGTTGTGTTTCTAGAAAATCACTAATTTCTACATCAGTTACATAAGAACTGATATTAGATGACATCATTTGATGGGATTTTAAAAGAACATATAACATTATCTCCACTAATAGGTGATCAAATATTTGAGAAAGTAAAATATATGTACACTACTTTTTTTAAACCATTTTAAAAAACCCTTATGAAAACCAGTTGAAAAAAGAGATCAATTTTTTAATTACCATACTGAAATTATTTGTGCGTCATACATGTTATTGATGTTATGAATTTTGAAAAAAAAATGTATCTTATATTGTCATTGGAACTTTATTAAATTCACCTAAAAAAATAAAATATGGATTTAAGGCTAGGATGGATGTGATTGAGATGGGAATACATGAAGATTTAGCATCAGAAAAGGGTGAAAAATAGACTTTTCTTCCTCTATATAATTACACTATTTCCAAGATGTAGAGACATTATTTTTTCAACTTCTTGAATGATGTAAAGGTTCTATATGGGTATTCATCGAATATGAAAAATATAATTTCAATGAATGATTTAATGTTAAAGAATCTTGAATCACATAACTACCATGTTTTGATACAAGATCTAATACATGTAGCTTTACATTGATTTTTCCCAAGAATTTTCATCATACATTAACTAAGATCTATTTATTTTTCAAATCTATATGCAGGAAATCTATAGAACTGGTGAAATTTACAACAATAGAAAAGGAAATTTCCACATTTTATGTGAACTGGAAATATTCTTCCAAATGTAATTATTTGATATAATGGTTCTCTTGATGAATCAATTTGTAAGATATATTTGATTATCTAATCATATACATTATTGATGGATATACTCTATTAAACATTATATGAAGATTTTGAAAGTGTATGTCAAAAATTGAAGTCATCTAGAGGGTTGTATTAAAGAGTGATATATTGTTGAGGAAGTTATTAAATTATGTGTTGACTACCTATCATGTGTGGAAATAATTGGTCTACTGAAATCTCAACACATTGGGTGGCTTATGGGAGAAGGAATTTCTAGAATAGATATTATCACAATCACTATTGCAGATTGGGATCAGTCCCACCTTTATATTATTCATAAAATTTTATAGGCTGGCCCAAATTTTTAAACCCATAAATAAATTCATTGACATTTTAATCCATCAAATGATGAAATATGGATATCAAATACACATAATAAATAGTTTATTAGATGGTTTCGAGACCATATTTTTAAGGTGTTAGATGAAAATATATATTCAATTTTAGAACTACTTTGATGGCTAGATAGAGTAACATGTTTTCATGTATTATCTTATAATGGTTATGTATTTAATGGTTATACATTCTATACAAATAAACATGATGAAGGTAGTAACATGAAAAATAGTGGAGTTATACTTTTGGATGAAGAGATTCATGTATCTGATACCATGGATACAAATACAATTTAGGTGAACATTTCACAATTTGGAATCATTAAAAAAATATAGGAGCTGGATTATACCACATTCCTGGTGCCGATTTTTCCAATGCAAGTGGGTTGATAACATGAGTGATCTTAAAATAGATGAATTGGGATTCAAAAACGCATATTTTAGAAAGGAAGATTACAAATACGAATAATTTATAATAAAATAATAGTAAGTACAAGAATTTTATGTTCTATATCCCAAAAATCAAAAGTGTTCAATTGTTCTGTTATAAAATAAAACCACTGAAGGTTCAAATGAAAATTCAACTAAGGATGACCCTTTCATTAGTACATCACAATAATTTCATAGAGGTATCAACGTAGAAGGAGTCTTATATTTTATAGGAGACCACAGTAAATGGATTTGGATACTTTATAGTGTGGTTAAATCCCTTCATCCTTTAAAAAAAATAGATTTCGATATTCATGTTATATGTTTTTGTAATATACATCATGTTACCTAATATTATTATCTTTTCACTACTATATTTACATAATCTAGATTAAATATTGGACCACTTTGTAGATAATTACTTCTAAACATGTTGATACTCCCAATCCTAAGGAATAATATGTTTCTTAATCTTCTGGTGATCCTAGTCTAGTGGAACAACAACCGTCTACAGATGATGATGCTATTAATCCATAGGAACAACATAATGACAATATTGAAACCAATTAAATGGTATAAGACAAATAATCAATGTCCCAAAAAATTAAGCAACACCATGGTGTGATGGTGTTAGAAATAATTATTAAGGAAAAAATAATAGGCATCAAATTTTATGTTGGATGGAATGCACGTGGCCAGCCTATTAACCCTAAAAGGCCAAATTCAGTAGTTTCATTGGGCTCACCACTTAGAAGCATGTCAATAATGATATAGATTCATAGAACCATGTTATTCCCAAACTTATTACACTGTTTTTGTAAGAGATTATGGTTACATTATGATATCCTTTATTAATTTTACTAAAAAATATAATAATGAATCATTGACTTAATCTTGATTATCCCTTGAAGAGTTTATTTATAGTAGATTAATACCAAAAGAAATTTGTATTAATTCTCACTAAAAAGGCTCACATAGGCTTTCTCACAATTCTAATGAAGCTCATATAAAATATATTGAAGGGAAGATAAACTCACATCCACCGCATATATATGAACACCTGATAATCCAAGAAGCATAAGATACATTTATTGGTCATCATGAGAAGAGATATTTTCAATTACATTGTGGATGGTAATACATTGTTTGAGAATATGTGTATTAATCACTTTGATTAATAATTGTTAAATTATGAAATAAAAGCTAAGTACTGAAAATAATCAATGGTAAGTAAAACCAATGTACCCCTACCATAAAGAAAGGATGGGGTACACATCACTTGAAAATAAAGTTTATGTGTATTTTAAATATACCATAATACTATCTGTGGATTTTAAGTGGACAGAATAGTATGGTTGCGTCAAAGGTGTGGGTTTTGGGGTGACACCTTGAACACATTTTGAGAAAAGAAAATAATATGGGGATAAAGATAAAAAAAATGGAAGTGATGTAGACATGATTAGCTTATTTTAAAGAAAAATAAATTTGGTGTCCTGAGTTGATATAAAATAATATGGGTAAGAAAAGAGAATAAAAAAATCAAGAACAACCACCACATGATAACCCCCACCCCGCACCAACTTTAAGGTGAACCATTCCCCTCAAAGAGTTGTCTTAGATGATGTGATCAATATTCTCATAATTGTTTTTGTGAATTTTAAATTATGTAGACACTTATTACTTTCCTACGCTAATATTATATAGGATAAAAATTATTGTGATTTATAAATATTTACACCCACCCATTGCCTTTTTGTGAGGGCTACTATGTTCAATATATAAGAATATACTCTACACAACAAATAACTTCCAATAGGTCATGTGAGAGTATGGATTATCATAGATCATGAGCCGAGTGCGGAGCTACCAGTTCCACTTAATGGCGTAGATATTTATACAATCGAACAAGATATTGGAACATTCATAGCATGGAACATTATGAATTTAGTAATATTGAATTTTCTTGTGTATATAAGGTTACAAATTGGTAGTAATTTCATAGTTCATTTTAAAGAAAAAATACATGGAGTGGTCATTAAAAAATACATTACTCTTCAGAATGTAAATTAAATCCTCAAGTATGAATGGATTAGTGTATCAATTGTAAATGTATACATGAGGTGTGTTTTTAGGATTTTTTTTCCAATATCTGATCTACCATCTTAATTATGACTAAATAAAATTAATATTTTTTATGAATTTATATCAATACTATTTGAAGGGATTACCTTATTGAAATAAATATGGACTCATTATTCCCCACATCACCTCCAAAAACTATCCTCATTATATTCAATTAAAATTGATGTAGGAGTGGAAAAACTGGTTGTAGCATTTGAAAGAAAACTTACAGATGACATACTCTTCTAATTACCAATGCTGAAAGTGTAAAACCCTACAATCTAATAATATAAAATATATTTTCATTATTTTAATTACTTATTCCTTATTTTAGGAAATATTGGGTACTCACTACAGTAAATTTGGATACACCAAATATTAATTTTTTGGATTCACTGCAAGGATTCCCAATGTCATGAACCAACTTGGGTCGACCCTAAACTGGTCACCCGATTCAGCCCGCGACAAGGCCCGAGAGGAATTCCTGATCCTCTTGGGCTAGCAACAAGCACCCAGGGAATCAAAAGAATGATGATGGGAATGATTTTCCCAATATAAATAAAGAAAAGTATAGGAATAATAATAGTGAAGTCCAAAATAAATATGATTACCAATATGAACATCATTTACACTTGAAATAAAAATACAACAAACTGGACAGTAAAGCTATACAAGAAAAACCCAAACTTGAACCTGACTACCCTGACATATCCATTTGATTGCGAGGGTCACTCTCCAATCCATAACCAACCATATCCCGAGGCAATTAAACCTGAGATGAAGCCTGAAATGGTAACTAAAAACCAGAAATAACTATAAGAATGAGTATTAAAACACATTAGGTAAGCCTGAATAAATATATTCCCAATGAAATTCCTTTAAATAAATAAACATAGATATTAAGTTTGAAATACATATATAAATCTAGTATTCCACACTTTTAATTTCAAATAAAACAAATCATGATCCATTTCCATCATAATTTAAAATAATCTTCCTTTCATAGGGTAGAATTAAGTTCTTGGGGGAAAAGGGGAAGGGAACCAAATGAGAAATGTTCATTTATCATAAAAGTAAAAATGGAGAATTAATTTTTTATTTCTAAACATCTTTATTGATAATTATTACGAAATACCACACATTATCTTTTTACCAAGAAAACACCATAATCCATGATCATATACTATGATCACACAATACAACAATGGGCTAACAATGCTCAAGAAAAAATGCTAGGAAAGACATAAAAATTATTCAACGAAGATAATCTAGTGTCGGGAAAACATGGGAATACCTAAGACCTCATAAGAAAATACATAACATAATATACATGTCACTCATCTCTATGGTATACCTTACCCGATGACATCATAACTCCCTAACACTCGATCACACCCTACCTCTAGGGGAAGAATCCCAAAGAAGATAGTCTATAAGAAGGGCCACTAGCTAGTGCATAATATAAAATAGTGAAAAACTAATTCTCAAAATTCATCATTCCTATGCTAGGTCCCCATGTCATGTTCACAAGGGGGGCTACCAAACAAGCCAAGAAAAAAAACCACACATACAAGCCATCACAGATGTCACATAAATAGACACCACCCTGACCACCCTAAAGAATAAACCCTTGAATTTAAACCATCATTACACAAGGGAAGTACCAAACCAAGGAAATTCATATATCTTGTCAACCAACAAGGCGAGGACCCATTATAATGAGGGTTTTTTATGAAACCATTTTTAATGTGCCAACCTGGGCTCACACAACCATGACATGTTAATCGTTTTTCTTAAAGAACCATACACAAGACACTTTGAAAAACAAAAACACATTGGGAAACCAATTTAAGAAACCCAAACCATCATTTCAATCCTAAAAATCATTTACAAAAGCCAATCGAGCATTTTTTTAAGCACTTAGTGTGAAAAACCCAATACAACCATTTCAAACAATTAAAATCAAGCAGAAATCACCTCATTTCACATAAAAAATTAATTCTAAAAATAATCCATAACTAATTTATATCCACAGAAGAAGAAAAAATAAATCAATTAATGTATTCTTTAATTTAAAGGGTAAATACAAAGGTATCCTACCTCAAATCACATCTGATTCAACAATTCCCAACTGAAAAGACCCTACAAAGGTTCTAGGAAGAAATAACACACATAAAAAACCCTAAAAAGAAAAAAACCCCAATTTCACACCACCCTAGGACTGAAAATAATCCAAACATGGCCACTAGGGTTAGAGGAGTAAGTGGAAATGGAATAAAATCAAAGGACGAGTAGGGATCCCTAACCTTTCGATTCAAGTGAATAATCACTAGGAAACCACATAAAAACACCTTGGAGGATCTTGGAGGAGAAAAAATGCTCCATGGGAGGCACCTCAGATGGGGGAGTTTGAATGGGGTTTCCAAGGGATGAAATCCCAATTAAAAAGAAGGAGAAAGACCTAAATAGCCTTTCCATAGTAGGTTGTACGGTTAGCTCACACGATTTAATAAATAGTTCATAAACTATGTGATTTCCCACTATCTAGTGATACACAATTTTTAGACTTATAATACATGGTTAGTTAAACTGTGGGAATAAGCTTTGTGACCCCTACACACTTTGGCTACATGCTTGAACTAACATTGCACCTTAATTTTATGACCTAGAGAAAATCCCCTAGACATTAACCTTGTTACCCAAAAACTCTTCTAACATAAGGGGATAAACCATCCATTAAACACACCCCATCGTGGGTATCCCAAACATTTATGAGCTGAACAACATGGGAAACTTGAAAAGATCCAACTTAGAAACTTTGACCTACACTAATCAACAAAACCCTACCCAAAGGGGAAAACAAGAGGTGTAATAGAGATCCTTAAACTATCTCTATTCCCGCACTAAAGAAAAAATATAGAACAAGTTTCCTCACACTCCTATGCTTCCTTGATATACACCAGCTTCAGTCTAAGGCCAATGGCTGGAGACCTGATGTTTGAAGCATCCACTGCCTCACAATCAGGAGCTAAATAGCCCTAATCAGGTCTCAAAATTCGTAATTTTCAAAAACAAGCTTCCATTGAAATAGACGTTCTCAATTTGTTGAAAAAATTCGTTCTTAAATTTTAAAGAGACTGAAACTCCATAAAATACCACCATATACAATTATTACAACAAATAAACATTACAATGAGAGAGACTTTAAACTAAGTCCAAATAGTTCCCTACTCCTACAAATAGACCGGTGTCACGACCCCCTCCGCACAAGTGTACCCCTCCTAGGCCAGAAATGTGAGAATGGAGATAATGAACCTCGATTCCCACCTTCAGTAGGCCCCGGGATGGCCACTAGCACTGAGGGTATAGTAAACACACATATGGGACACATTACCCTCTAAGAGAACACATGAGAAATAGAGAGATAAGATAAAACCAACCAACTCAAACTCAGACTGAAATATAAATGAAAACCCAAGTGCACATATGTAATGTCATGAAAAACTACTACAACTAGAAGGGGAAACCGCAAGTACCCAAAAGAAAGTAAAAATAGCAGCAAGCACAAGCCCGAATAGCTCCTACAACCCCAAGCTAGTAGAAACTAGGTTGATCTACAACATTCTCCAAGTGACCTGAAAACAATTTATATATACATAGGGTGAGTATAATAGTATACTCAGCAGGATCCTCCCCAGATCCTCTCGTGAAAAAGTAAAGAAAGCATGCTAAAGCACAGTGAACAATAAGTGAAACTAACTCATCATCTAAACATGAATACTAAGTTCCCAGCCACACCTTGACTACTCTCACCAAGTAATGCATACAAGAGTATATAATATAATTAATATTATCAAGGGTACCCCGCTACTACTTCCCCACTGGTTTGTCTCTTTTCCCCATCATCGCACATCCTAAGCATCTCTCTCCAAAAAGGCTTGCCCGCAGACACCTGGGCGAAGCACCATTATATGCACCTCATGTAACAAAACCACCATGTACAAGAAACAAAGAAACTGGGTAGTTTTCGAGAGCCACCACAACTAATATAACATGTATCATAGGTCGGGTATTATACCTCAAGCAATCACAACCCATACACCGAGTAAGGATCCTCAAGCCATCACAACCTATACACGTTACACCTATAGCAGTCCATAGGATACTATATCCAGAATATATGTGTGTGAATAACCACAAGCCATTACAACCCTCTACACACATATATGGGGAAAACTAACCACCGTTCCTACCAGAAAAAGTAACTACCAAGAGAAGAGAGCGGGGCCAAATGGGGTAGTCAGCCATCCATCCTCCAACCAGAATGTTGGGGAAAACACCCCCCGGGGCTCAGAATCCCCAGGGTGTCAGTTTCCCTAACTGATAGGGTGGATTAGCATATAGAAACAAAAAAAGTACAGAATATAATATTTCTCACAACCACACTATGGGAATAACCTATTCTTAGAATCAACTGTAGATAACGTCTCTCAGACTCCCGGCTACCACTTCTATGACTAGGTATCCTATAAGCACACAACCATTTAAAGAGAATTATTTCCTTAATTCGTTCCCTTTTTATCAGTTCCACTTTAATTTAATTAATTCTGTAAACATTAATTAACAATTAAAAATTCCACATTAAATTTCATTAGCATCACACCCAAAGTCCACTGTCCCCTTGAAAATTGTAACATAAACATTTTGTTCCAACAAGCTCCAACACCATGGGTTAAAATAATTTATTCAATCATTTATTTAAATCATTACTTTCCCATATTCCCAGGAATTATATAAAAACATCCTATGCTAATAAACACAAGGGGGATCATCATGGTTAGTATATAACTACCCATTGAGTCTTTTCTACCTATAGCAAAAGTGTAGACCCATCCTCCCTTGAGAATATAGACACGGAAAGCATGTGACATACCCCATGTGTCTTCACCCCTTTTGGAAGAAGGGTAAGAAAGACTAGATGCCTTGAGCAGTGGGGAATGTGAAGAAGATAAACAAATAATAAGAATCAACCAGCATCTAAACATTCACATCCAACCCGTTCCATCATCTACAGTGTCCTCCCCGAAACACACGTGCATAAACCAATGCATCTCGCCACTCTAGGTGTCAACTGCTACCAAAACCAATAGGCCTCCCTGCCCCCACATGTCACAACATCCATCCAGGCTCACATCACAACACAAGCAGTAGGAAAATCAAACGTCTTATCAATTGGTCTCTTGACCCTCAAATAAGCAAGAGGGTAACTCAAAACCCTGCAAGTATTATCTTTTATCAAACAACCAATTCTTTAATAAATATTGCATTAATCAATTTATTATTAGTAGGTTCCAACTTTGGTAAACCTAAATATTAAGCTATCATAAATAATTAAACATGCTTACTGCACCAATTTGATTAACATCAAATTACAATAACATCAATGAGATTCATTCACATGCCTCTTTAACTTTAGCCAAGAGATTATCAGTTAATTCCAGATTTACGTTCTTTACCAATTTCCATCAAGAATGAAAATCTAAACAAGAAATCTTTGATATCACACTATCTAGAAAATTAAGATAAAATATCATACAATCGATATCAATTTATTTATCAGGTTCAAATAATTATTATGTCAATTCTATTGTGATCTGTTGGGATAAAACATGCTAATAATATAGTTGCATGCAAAAGAAGAGAGACACAATGAATCCAATACCTCAAACAGTTATTGATGTTCTTTATACGAGAACAAGACACACAACCGGTTACAATCTCCTCCCCTATGACAACTGTATCCACCCAATGATGCAGAGACACCACCACATCGGCCAACAAACAAGAAAAATGCATTAGGAACATGGGTTAAAAATTCAATAAAAAGGGCAAGGAGAAAGGAGATAGATTGGAAATAATGAAGATAGATCATACCTTATATCGAAGACTGATCGATATTTCTTGGTTGCATCAAAACATAAAGGAAAAAATCCTAGGAGGAAAGTTTGATTGCACAACTCATACGAGAAGGAATGGGATGTTTGAGCGTCTCACACCCTAGAATAAGGAGGAAGAACTAGGTAGGAAGATATCTCATCCCTTTATAAGATTTAATAGTGTAGTGGTTTAAGATACACTGGGTTTTCCATTAAAAGAGGATTACATTAAACCACACTGTTTGACTAAATAAAAACATGTTGAGCCTTAGGAGAAATTAATATAGGAGTTACATCCTTTGAATCAGCCTTGGAGTCCTTAAAACAAGGATTTGAATAAATTTTACATTAAAGGAAACGTTAAATGGGAGAAATGTAGGAACTGGAAACACGGTTTAAAAACTCAAAATTTGGAAAAGGAAAAACACTATTCATGAACCTCACTATTGGAACCTCACCGTTCTGGAAACACTATTCATTAACTCAAAATTTGGAAAAGTAAAAAGGTCACCATTGGAACCTCACCGTTCTGGAAACACTGTTCATGAACTCAAAATTTGGAAAAGGAAAAAGGTCATTGTTGGAACCTCACTATTCTGAAAACACTGTTCATGAACTCAAAATTTGGAAAAGGAAAATGGTCACTATTGGAACCTCACTGTTCTGGAAACACTGTTCATGAACTCAAATTTGGAAAAGGAAAGAGGTCACCATTGGAACCTCACCATTACAATGTTCAGATACGGTTATCGATGGCACTGTTCATAGAAGGTCACTAATGACACTATTCACATAAGGTCACTGATGTCACTGTTCACATAAGGTCACCATTGCACTGTTTAGAGAAGGTCACTAATGACACTGTTCACATAAGGTCACCGATGTCAGTGTTAATATAAGATCACCGTTGCACTGTTTACATGAGGTTACCGATGACACTATTCACATAATGTCACCGATGACACTATTCACAGAAGGTTATCGATTCACTATTCACAACGGTCTACCATTGGAACTGTTCACCGATAAAACAATTCACAAGAATGGAAATTTGGAAGTGTTGGGGATAAGTCATCTTGACCTCCCGAAACCCCTCACACACCTGATTTTCGCAAAGTAATGGACTAGAGAGGTCTAGGCCATTACATCAGATACCTCTCAAAACATTCTCATCCTCAATAATTCAAAATCCACCTAAAGGGAAAACGAAATGGGGTCCGGACAACCACCCATCAAGATACCTCTCAAAAGAGAGCAAGCCACAAGAAGCAAGAAAATAAATACATATTATAAACATGAAATGTCTATAACCATAAAGGCTATATCAATACATCAAAAGAGTTAAACATCAAACAAATCTGGGTACTGAGCACATATCTGTGACTCATATTCCTAGGTACTCTCCTCCATGCCACCGTGTCGCCACAAGACATGAACCAAGGGGATAGAATGCTTGTGAAACACCTTATCTTTGCGGTCTTGGATATCCACAGGTCGCTCCTCAATGGTCACATCATCATCAACATCAATCTCTCCCCAATCGATGACATGAGGGTCATCCTGAAGATGACGACGTAGTTGTGATACATAAAAAACATCATGTATCCGACTCATCTATGGAGGAAGTGATACTTGATATGCCACAGATCCAACACGATCTAACACCATGAAAGGCCCAAAAAACATGGGAGAAAGCTTACTCCCATGACCAAATATTTTCTTCCCACAATGGGGAGTCTCCTTCAGAAACACATAATCCCCAAAATCAAACTCTAAGGGTATCCTCCTTTGATCCGCATATGATTTATAATAATCTTGTGCTATCTTTATCCTCTCACGAATCACTTGAACCATCTCTGTTGTATTCTGTACAAGTTATAGTCCGAGAATTGTTGACTCTCTGACCCCAGTCCAGCATATTGGAGAATGTAAAGGTTGGACATACAAGGATTCAAATGGTGCCATAACTATGGTGTAATGAAAACTAGTATTGTAAGAAAACTCCATAAAAGGTAAGTTCCTCATCCACAAACCTCCAAAATATAGGACACAAGAGCGTAACATGTCTTCAAGAGTCTGGATGGTTTTCTCTGTCTGACCATCCATTTGAGGATGAAAATAAGTGATAAGGCATAACTGAGAACCAAAATAATGCTAGAGACCTATCCACACCCTAGAGGTAAAACAAGGATCTCGATAAGAAATGATCGTCCTTGGGACTCTATGAAGTCTCACCACCTATTCCAGATACTGCCTCGAGAAAACATCCACTAAGCCTGACTCCTTGATTTCTATGAAGTGGGATGATTTTGTTAAACGATCCATTACCACCCAAATAGCATCATGACCTCCCTGAGATCGAGGTTTACCCATAAAAAATTCCATTGAGATGTCCCCTCACATCCACTGAGGAACACCTAATAGCTAGAGAAGACCACCAGGAACACGGTGTTCGGCCTTGACCTTCTGGCAGACCAAACATCGAGAAAAAAACTCTATAACTGCACACATCAGCCCAGGGCACCAAAACTGGCCCCTCATGGCTTGGTACATCATTTTCACACCATGATGCACCGCTAATGGAGAACTATAGAACTCTCTGAGAACCATCTCATGCATTGTCAAAGGAACAAAAAATCTTCCATGATACAGAACTCAGTGTTGTTCATCCTCAGACCAACCATCAGGGGTCTCGCTACAAAAAACTCAATCTCTCTAGATCTCCACCTCTAGATCCACAACTGAGACTCTTCCACATTCTGCACTAGAGATGACTGCACCGTCATCTGAAAAAGACAACCCCTTCCCCCAACTTCTCTCATATCAAGATGTAATGCTGACAGTTCTTCCATTACTCTCCAAGAGTCACCAGATTCATGCACTGAAACACTACGTGAGTTCTGACTCAGTGGATCATCTATAACATTCCCCTTACTAGGTGTATATTATATTTATAAGTCGTATTCCTATAATAACTTCATCCACTAATGTTGTCGCAAGTTCAAGTCATGTGGGTAGAATACATACCTCAGGCTCTTATGGTCGGTGAAAATCACAAAGCACTCACCAATGAGGTAATGTCTCAACAACTTCAGAGCAAACACCATAGCTGCCAACTCAAGATCATGGGTGTCAAATTTAAATTCATGAGGATGCAACTACTAAGACCCATAATAAACAACTTATCTCTGCTACATCAGGACACAACCTAACCCCAGATGCGAAGCATCGCAGAAAACATCAAATTGAACTCCCTTTAGTGGAAGACAAATAACTAGAGCACTTACTAACTTCTCTTTTAGATACTCAAAAGTTGCCTGACACTAATCAGTTCATATGAATGCCTAACCATTCCTAGTCAAAGTTATCATAGGAGTCTCAACTCGAGAGAAATCAGCTACAAACCTCCTGTAGTAGCCTGCGAGACCAAGGAAAATTCACACCTATGACACAATCTTGGGGGATTCCCAAGACACAACCGCTTCTATCTTCGATGGATCCATAGCTACTCCCTACTAGGAGACCACATTCCCTAAGAAATGGACTTCTCAAGCCCAAAACTCACACTTTGACAACTTCCCAAATATGTGATGTTGATGAAGAACTCCCAAAACAGTGTGTAGATGCTATGCATGCTCTTCTTTAGATGTGGAGTACACAAGGATGTCGTCGATGAAAACTAAAACTATCTTTTCCAGGAACTCACAGAACACAGGGTTTATCAATCCCATGAACACAACTGGACCATTTTTCATGCTGAATGACATTACAATGAACTCATAAGGCTCATGGAAAGCATTATTCTGGATATCCTCATCCTTCACACGCATCTGATGATATCTTGAATGGAAGTCAATCTTTGAGAACCAACTTGCACCCTTAAATTGATCGAATAAATCATCAATATGTGGAAGAGGATTTATATTATTTATTGTCACTTTGTTCAAGTGACGATAATCTACACACAACCGCAAACTTCTGTCAGCCTTCTTCACGAACAAAACTAGTGCACCCCATGGTGACACAATTGTCCAAAAAAAAACCGCACTATAACAGACCATCAAGCTTTATACATAGCTCTCGTAACTCAGAAGGGGACATACTATATGGAGATATAAAGATAGGAGATGCTCCTGGTTGTAACTCCATCCCAAAATTGATCTATCGTCAAGGGGGTAATGATAAAACCTCTTCTGTAAAGATATCAGGGTACTCTCTACGAACCTAGGAAATTCCAACGGCTGAACCTTTTATGAAATCAAAATAATCTCAGCCATTATGGATGATAAAGATGAAACACATCTATGACCCATCTAAGGATCTCGCTCGCCAACAAACACCACCATCTCTCCATCCACATCAAAGAAAATGACCTTCTTCCTGAAGAAATCCATGATGTCATGCACTGAATACAACCAATCCATGTTAAGGATGACATAATATGGTTGTATTCATAAACATAGGAAATCTCCCCAAGAGCGGTGCTACCCCAACACTATCTCACAGTCTCTACATACTTCAAACATGCCAGCTCACCCTCCAACTTGTATAGTCAATGCCAAGGGCACTGTAAGCTTCTATAACTCAAGTACCAAAGCATGGACAAGGGTAGGTGATATGAAGGAGTGTGTCACTCCTGAATCAAAAAAGGCATACACTAAGGTAGAAAACACGAAAAGGGTACCTCGAACGACATCTGGATCACCTGAAGATGGCAACACTAAAGCATGAAGCTGACCACGACCTCTCTGACCCTAATGATGACCACCACTGTGGCCTTGATCTGCTCTTTGAAGACAGGGAGCATCATAGGGTTTTCTTCTACCTGCCCCATCTACCCTCTGCTGATCTAAAGCTGGTGTAACATGCTGCTGCTGCCTCTGTTGGAATTGCCTCAATGGAGGAACCTAGAGTGGAACACCTGGTGCACGATGACTGCTCTGAAAGGTCAGACACTCTCGCTGCTGATAACCTCGACCACCGTAATAAAAACAAGCACTTGATCCCTTGAAATAGGCCTGAGAGCTGCAGGACCCAGAGAAATGAGATGCTAAGGGCTGGAACCTACCCCCGACCGAACGTAGACTCTTGTGCCCTAAACACCAGGAAACCCAGACCATAGCTCATATTCCTGAGGAATCATGACGACTCTCCTCTCATGAGGATCCAGTTCTATCCAATGTCCTCTCGATGACCTATACCCTCACCAGCACCTCAAGATATGTCTTCTTCATAAATGGGGCGACCTGGAACTTGATTTATAGACGCAAATCCTCTTCAAAATGCCTCACCATGGAATCCTCGTTTGGAAATAGGTCCGAAGAATATAGTAAAAGGTTCCTAAAATGGATTCCAAACTCTCACACACTAGAGCTCCCTTGTCAAAGGGTACGAAGATCTTGGCGACTGGACACCTTCGTGGTCAAGGAATGATACTCGACTCTAAAATTCTCTCGGAACTCCTCCCAGGAGATCGATAACTCCTCACGGTCCCTGAGGAACAAGAAACACCATTTCCCCGCTTCTCCATTCAACAAAATCATAACCAATGAAACCCAGTGCTCCTTCCGAGAATGGATCGAAATGAATCCTATCTCGACCTCCTCCAACCAATCTTCCATGACTGCATCTGAAACGGATCCATCGTACTTCTACAGAATCTAGTGCTGAAACTCTCAGAGTGTCCTCCTCCAAGTGTTTTCATCGTCAAACTCTATCCTACGGTGATCTGCTGGAACAACCGGCTGGAAATATTCTGCCCAAACCTGAAGAGGACGTCGGCCTGCAACCATACCTATAAAATAACAAACCGTTAGAGATATTAAACCTAGAATATGGAATACCGAACATTAATTGATTAATTGTTTTTTATGTTACCATATCCTAAGGTCTACCTATTCAAACAAATGCACAAAAAAGAATGATGTATGATCCTTTCCTAGGTCTCTACCTCGAAACTATTATCACCTCGTTTAGTAGCCATTGTAAACATAAAGGTCCGGACATTAGATATTAGGGGGCCCTAAATGCCTAAGTCTTAGCCGGTGTCTAGTGTTTACGTCACATTCTAAACTTGACTGACACTGTTTCCCTACCAACCCATGCAACCTCACCTATGCCTAACTCTGAACTCCATCCTATCCCTCAACCTCCCTCTAATACCACTCTGTCACAACCCCCTCCCTGCAAGGTGTACCACTCCTAGGCTGACAATGTGAGAAGGAAGATACTGACCCCCGAGTCCCACCTCCAGTAGGCCCCGGGTTGGCGACTAGCATCGAGGGTATAGTAAACACACATATGGGAGGCATTACCCTATAAGAGAACACATTCAAAAGAGAGAGATAAGATAGACACTGACCAACTCCAACTCATATTAACATATAAATGAAAACCCAAGTGCACATATGTAATGTCATTAAAAACTACTATAATTGGAAGGAGAAAACTGTAAGTACCCAAAATAAAGTAAAAAACAACAACAACCACAAGCCCGAACAACTCCTGCAACCCCAAGCTAGTAGAAACCAGCATGATCTCCAACCTACTCCAAATGACCTGAAAAACAATTTATATATACATGGGGTGAGTATAACAGCATACCCAATAAGATCCTCCCTGGTTCCTCTCATGTAAAAGTAAATAAAGAATGTTAAAGCACAGTGAACAACAAGTGAAACTAACTCATCACCTAAATAGGTATAATAAGTTCCCAGCCTCACCACAACTACTCCCACCAAGTAACGCATACAAAAGTACATAATATAATAAAGATTATCAAGGATACCCTGCTACTACTTCCCCAATGGTTTTCCACTTTTACCCAACGTCGCACGTCCTAAGCATCTCTCTCCAAAAAGGATTTCCCACAGACACCCAGGCGAAGCACCACAATATGAACCTCGTGCAACAAAACCACCACGTCCATGCAAGAAAGTAACCATGTAGTTTCCAGGAGCAACCAGAACTCGTATAACGTGTATCATACATCGGGTATTATACCTCAAGCCATTACAGCCCATACAATGAGTAAGGATCCTCAAGCCATCACAGCCTATACATGTTACACCTATAAGAGTCCATAGGATACTATATCCAGAATTTATGGTTGTGAAAAACCACATGCCATTACATCCCTCTACACACATATATGGGGAAAAATAACCACTATGCCTACCATCAAAAGTAACTACCAAGAGAAGAGAGTGGGGCCAAAGGGAGTAGTCATCCATCCATCCTCCCACCAGAATGTTGGGGAAAACACCCCCCAGGGCTCAGAATCCTCAGGGTGTCAGTTTTCCTAACTGACAGGGTGGAGTAGTGTATAGAAACACAAAAAGTATAGAATATACTGTATCTCATAAACACACTATGGGAATAACCTAGTCTTAGACTCAACTACAACTAACGTCTCTCAAACTCCTGGCTTCCACTTCAAATACTAGGTATCCTATAAGCACACAAACATTTAAAGAGATTTATTGCCTTACTTCATTCCCTTTTTATCAGTTCCACTTTACGTTAATTAATTCTTTAAATATTAATTAAAAATTAATAATTCCACATTAAATTTCATTAGCATCACACCCAAAGTCCATTGTCCCCTTGAAAATTGTAACCTCAAAATTTTATTACCGCAAGATCCAACCCCCTCGGTTAACATCATTTATTCAATTATTTATTTATAGAATTATTTTCCCATATTCCCAAGAATTATAGAAAAAAAATTCTATGCTACTAAACACAATAGGGCTCAACACAGTGAGTAGATAACTACCCGTTGAGTGTTAGCCACCGATAACAAGAGCGTAGACCCATCCTCCCTTGAGAAGCTAGACACAGAAATCATGTGGAATACCCCACGCGTCTTCGCCCCTTTTGGAAGAAGGGTAAGAAAGACCAGTTCCATTGAGAAGTGGGGAAAGTAAAGAAGATAAACAACTAATAAGAATTAGCTAGCATCCAAACATTCACATCTAACCCGTTCCATTATCCACGGTGTCCTCCCTAACACCCACATGTATAAAACGATGCATGTCTCCACTCTAGGTTTCAGCTACTCCCACAACCAATAACCCTCCATAACCCCACATATCACAACAGCCATCTAGGATCACATCAAAACACAAGCAGCAGGAAAATAAAACATCTTATCAATTGGGATCTTGACCCACAAACAAGCAAGAGGGTAACTCAGAACCCAAAAAGTATTATCTTTTATCAAACAACCAATTCCTTAATCCATATTAGATTAACCAAATTATTATTCATTGGTTCAAAGTTTGGGAAACCTAAAAAGTAAGCTATCAAAAATAATTAAACATGCTTACTACACCAATTTGATTAACATAAAATTACAAAAACATCAATTGGATTCATTCACAAGCCTCTTTATCTTTATCCAAGCGATTATCAATTAATTTCAACTTTATGTTCTTTACCAATTTCCATCATGAATGAAAAGCTAAACAAGAAAGCTTTGATATCACACTATCTAGAAAAATAAGAATCAAATTTATACGATCTATATCAATTTATTTTTCAGGTTCAAATATTTATTATGTAAATTCCATTCTGATATAGTGGGATAAAACATTCTTACAATATAGTTTCATGCAAAAGAAGAGAGAAGCAACGAATCCCCTACCTCAAATATTTCTTGATGTTCTTTATCTGAGAACGAGCCACACAATGGGTTACGATATTCTCCCCTATGACAACTATATCCACCCAAGGATACAGAGACACCACCACATCGGAGAACACCCAAGAAAATCCCATTAGGAACATGGTGTAAAAATTCAATAAAAAGGGAAAGGATAAATAAGGAGACGAATTAGAAATAATGAAGTTATATCAGACCTTATATCGAAGACTGATCAATATTGCTTGGTTAAATCAAAACAGAGCAGAACAAATCCTAGGAGGAAAGTTTGATTGCACAACTCCTAAGCAACAGGAAGAGATGTTCAAGTGTCTCACACCCAAGAACAAGTAGGAAGAACTAGGGAGGAAGATATCTTTTCCCTTTAGAAGATTTAACCAAGCAGTGTTTTAAGATACACTGGGGTTTCCATTAAAAGTGGATTGCCCTAAACCACGCAGTTTGACCATGTAAAAACATGATGAGCCTTAGGAGATTTTTATATAGGAGTTACGACCTTTGAATCATCCTTAGAGTCCTTAAAAAATTCTTTAAATGCATTTTACGTCAAAGGAAACGTTAAAGGGGAGAAACTGTAGGAAGCTGGAAAAACTATTCATGAACTTGAAATTTGGAAAAGGAATAAAACTATTCATGAACCTCACCGTTGGAACCTCACCATTCTAGAACCACTGTTTATGAACTAAAAATTTGGAAACGTAAAAAGTTCACCGTTTGAACCTCACCGTTCTAGAAACACTACTCATGAACCTCACTGTTGGAACCTCACCATTCTGGAAACACTGTTTATGAACTCAAATTTTGGAAAAGGAAAAAGGACACCATTAGAACCTCACTGTTCTGGAAACACTGTTCATGAACTCAGAATTTGGCAAAGGAAAAAAGTCACCGTTGGAACCTCACCATTTTGGAAACACAGTTCATGAACTCAAAATTTGGAAAAGAAAAAAGGTCACTATTGAAACCTCTCTATTCTGGAAACACTATTCATGAACTCAAATTTGGAAATGGAAAGAGGTCACCGTTGGAACCTCACCACTGCGCTATTCACATAAGGTTACCAGTGGCACTGTTCACAGAAGGTCACCGATGACACAGTTCACATAAGGTCACCGATGTCACTGTTCACAAAAGGTCACTAATGTAGTGTTCACATAAGTTTACCGATGGCACTATTCACATAAGGTCACTGATTACACTATTCAAAGAAGGTTACCGATGCACTGTTCCCAACGGTCTACCGTTGGAACTGTTCATTGATTGAACTATTCACAGGAATGGAAATTTGGAAAAGTGTTGGGGATTAGTCACCTTGACCTCCCGAAACACCTCATCCACCTTATTTTCACAATGTAATGGACCAGAGAGGTCCGGGGAATTAGAATTGGGGTGTCTTTTGAAGAGTTGGATCTAGCTTCACGATGCTTCCTAGAAACACCCCAAAAGAACCATTGCAAGTGACTAGTCACCCACAAGCATGGAAAGTCTTTATGCACTTGGAAAAGATGAATTATTATGAAAATTATTACCATAATGATTACAAATTTGGATATTGTGCCCAGAAGAAACTGATGAAAGATTTGAAGGCCTCTTAATTCCCCTACAAGCACCATGAGCTTCAAGACACTTCCTATTATTTTTACTAAACTTCAATTCACCAATTCTAGAGACTAGAGAAAGGTCGGCCATCTCAATCACTCCTACTAGCATAGCTTCAAAATGAATATATTTCCTCACCACATCAAAAAAAGAGGTTAAGTTGAAATCTGATACCTTAAACTATAGATCATGATGAATCCTATACTCGAAATGTCAAGCCTAAAAAGGGACCATTCGCAACATACCCCGAATCATATGGAATGAGATATACAAAGTGAAAATATAACTCCAACACTAATCTAATACCCTACTAAATACATCACATCTCTATCCCCATCCTTACCTTTGTTATCTAAGAAAAGTATTATTGGATGAATGAATCCTTGAAGAACTCCCTGGTAAGATCTTCCTGAGGCCTGTTTTTAGAGAGCATATTCTACCATTTCTCATTTGAACCTTCAATCATAATGTTAGAGAACTTTACCTTTAATGACTCAAGAAACTAAAGGAAACTGAAGTTTCTCTCAATCTTCCACATCTACTCTTCCACTTTGAGAGTATCTGAATGAACATAAAATAGTGGAGGATTCATCTTCCAAAATTCAAGAAGGTATTCTATGGGTTGATGAACTGGAAAGTTTTCTAATAGTGAACTAATCGACAATTCACTTTGAGTATCCATAAAATATTTGTGGGGGGAGACACTATGAATCAAGAAAACAAAGAACTCAATCAAGACCAATCCATCAATACGAATTATTAATCTCAAAACTTTGCATAAGAAACATAATTCCAAAAACACAAGAATACCAAAGGCCAAAAAAAAACTTCTTTTCCAAATTTGAAATATAATATTCTACCCATTTTTTTAAATTTTTAAGACACTTGGGCACTGTTTATGGTTAAGATGCACAATTTACCAAAATGTGTGCCAACCGTGTTTCCCATACTCGACAACATAAGAACTCACATAGTTTGGCTTCATGGTTTATAAATGGTGAACCAATCACGATGAGTGGTTATATCTCAATAAATTTGATTCCCACATACTTTAAATTTTTTTTTATTAACTATGTGTGGGTCGTGTGACCTCAACCATAAGCAATCCAAATCTCACATGGTTACCTAGATAAAGTCTCAGTATTTTCCCAAACCATAAGTTTACCATTCACCAAGAGGAAAAACCCCAAAAATTAAAATTTAAATATGAATCACCTGACACTCAAAAGAGAAATTGAAAAAAAAACATAAATCACAATAAAACCAATTCATCTCATTCAATACACTTCCATTAATTCCAAAAATATCATTTCATCAAGAATAATTTAACTAAAAACTCATTTATTTTTTATTATAATGAATTATAAAACTCTATTGAAAACAATTTTTTTTCCAAAAAAACAATTTTAATAAACATTGGATTTTGATTATAAAAATTCAATCTCAATAAACTATTTCTGTTTCATCCCAAAAATCATTTTACAAAAACTTAATTTTCTAAATCCTTCCTTAAAGTAAATTATTAAAATACATTTTCCACTTTCCAAAAAAATTCATTACCACATTAAATTAACCTTTCACGATTCCAAAAAAATATTTTTAAAGAAATTTTCAGAAATAAGGAATACCCAAAACAATTCACAAGGGGGAACTAGTGTCGATGGGTGACTTGGCCATATGGTTTGTGGCCATATGCCAATCATGAAACTGCCACATGGAGTCCTTTAGGACAATGTACCTAGCTCCACATGGCTTTCCAGGCCCTGTGACCTCATGGAGACCACTTTCCCAACTCCCTTTTCATTTCCCAACACCAAATAATCCACAAGAATCAATGGAAACCAACAAAACCAGACTTCCCATGGAAACTTGAGGATAAGAACGAGCTAGGGTTCATGAAATCTTTTATGGTCCTACCTATCGAGTCCCAATAGTCCTACTCCATCTTCCTCGACATCCCCATGTAAGAAAGGGTTCTTTGAAAAGAAATGTCCCATAAATAGTTGACATTATCTGATATCATTTTTTCATGAACCAACCCGGGTCGACCCTAAAATGGTCACCAGAGCTGGCCCATTATAAGGCCCAAGAAGAATTATTGATCCACCCGGGATGGTGACAAGAACCAAGGGCATTGATAGAGTGAAGATAGAAATGATTTCATCCAATATAAATATAAAAAGTGGTGGAATGATAATAAATTATCCCAAAATAAATATGATTACCAAACTGGACATCATTTACACATGAAATAAAAATACAACAAACTGGACAACAAAGATACATAGGAAAAACCCAAACCTAAACCTGACAACCACAACATCTCTATGTGACCATAATGGTCACTCTCTAATTCATAAACAACCATCTCCCAAAGCGAACACACCTGATATGAATCCTATAATAGAAACTACAAAAATAAAGAACTATAAGTATGAGTATTAAAACTCAGTAGGTAATCCCAAATAAATCTATTAACAATTACCTTAATTTAAATAAAGAAACATAGATTTCGGGTTTTAAATACACTATATAAATCTAGGTTTTCCATGATTTTCATTTTAGAAGAAACAAATCAAAATCTATTTCCCTCATAATTTAAAACAAGCTTCCTTTTATAGGGGTGAATTATATTCTTGGGGAAAGGGGGAAGGGAACCAAATGGGAAATGTTCATTTATCATACCATTGAAAAAGGGAAATTAATTTGTTCTTTCAAAACATATTTCTTGAAACCTTCTTATGAAATTCCACACATTCTATTTTTATCAAGAAAACACCATAAACCATGAGAATAGACTTTGATCACATAACGAGGGAAATGGGATAATAGTGCTCAAGAAACCATACCAGGAAAGACATATAAATCATCCAATGAAGATAATCTAGTATCAAAAAAACACAGGAATACCATGGATCTCATAGGAAAATCTAGAACAAACTATTGATGTGATTCATCTTGAAGTCATGCCTTACTCGATGATATCATAACGCCCAAACGCTCGATCTCACCCTTCTTGGCCTGACCAAGGGGCATAATCCCAAAGAAGATAGTTCATACTAAGGGCCACTAGCTAGTGAGTAATCCAAAATAGCACATAAAGCGTTCTCAGAAGTCCTCATAGCTATAATAGGTTCCCATGCCATGTTCATAAGGTGGTGTGCAAAACAAACCATGAAACAAACCATACATAAAATCCATCACAAAATTCACAGAAACTGGAACCACCCTAGACACCCCCACAAAATAGTCCCTTGAATTTAAACCATCATTATACAAGGGAAGTCCCAAACCAAGGAAATTCCCATCTCTTGTCAACTAATAAGGTGAGAACCCATTCTAATGAGGGATTTATGATGAAACCATTTTAAAGTGCCAACTGGGCCTTGCAAAACCATCACATGTTAAACCATTTTCTTATGGAAATACACATAAGGTACTTTGTAAAACAAAAACACATTTGGAAATCCTTTTAAAAACCACAAACCATCACTTCAAATTCAAAATGCATTTATAAGAGCCAACATGTCATTTTTTCAAGCACTTCGTGTGAAAAACCCAGTACAACCATTTCAAATAATTAAAATCAAGTGGAAATCACCTCATTTTACATATAAAATAAAATTTTAAAAACATACATAACTAATTGATGTTTATGTAATGTGATAAAATCAACAAATAATTTTATTATTGAATTTAAATGGGAAATGAAAAGGGATCCTACCTAAAATCGCATCCACTTCAATGATACTGAACTGAAAAGACTCCACAAAGGTTTTGGGAAGCAATAACACCCACAAGGACCCTAAAAAGGAAAATAATACCCTTTTTCACCACCAAAGGTATGAAAATCATCTGAAAATGTGCACTAGGGTTAGAAGTGGAAGGGAAAACGAAATAAAATAAAAGAAATATAAGGGAGTCCTAACATTTCAATCCATGTCAATAATCACCAAGAAACCATATAAAAACACCTTGGATGAGATTGGAGGACCTTGGAGGATCCCAAATTCCTTATAGGAGGTGTTTAGGTTGGGGGAGTTCAAGTGGGGTGTCCAGGGGAAGAAACCCCAATAAAGAAGAAGGAGAAAATCTCAAAATACCCTTTCCTAAGTGGGTTTCATGGTTATCTCACACTAATTAACAAACCTTTCACAATTTGTGTGATTTCCCACTGTCAATTGATGCACGAGCTTCACACTTAGGCTGCCTAGTTAGTTAAATTGTGCGACCAAACCTCATGACCCCTACATTCTTTGGCTGCATGGTTAAACTAACCATGCACTTTAACCGTGTGCCCTGGGGAAAATCCCCTAAACATCACCCTTTTCAACTCAAAAATCTTCTAACTTAAGGGGATAAATAATACATCAAACACAACCCGTAGAGATGTGACACTAGGGGTTTCAAAAAGTCTCCACCAAGCCTTTTCCTCCCCATACCTTCACATAATCAATGAAAAAGGTGAAATACCCCACAAAACTTCCATGACATAAAATTTAAATCAAGAACACTCAAAACACTAAATTTAAATCCAAAACAACAATAAATTGAAAGAAAAACTAATAACCAAAAGATAATTTTAAATAAAGGATGGAAATGAAAATCTGGGTGTGATGCCCAACAAACCAACCACACATGATGGTATTTTTATAAATGTAATACACAAAATTCATTGATTTAGAACTAAAATTAAAGATTTATATTTTATGTTACATTTCAATTAGATTTATTTTATTCTAGGGAAGTGTTCAAATATCATGAAAATAATTACATGAGGACATTCCATGCTTACAAGGAGCATGTATACTTATACAAGTAGAAAAGTATTAAGGTATATATAATAAGATTTCACTATCAAAACACATAAAAAATTATTTATTTTTATCAATGTTTCTAAAGTTTATGAAAAAATATAATGGAAACGATTGTGGTTATTATTTTTGCAAATTTATGAGATATATCATATATCATAAAAAATTAGCATCCTTGAAGAGGTATTTTCGAATATAATTACTTTTTCATTTCAAATATTTTTTAACCCTTTGGGTATTTATATTTTTTCAGTACTACCATAACTATCTAAATTCATCATATTCACAAGACAACATATATTTTTTTAGAAATGACTGGGAAACATACCTATTTTTAGAATGTACACATATATCATGAAGAAGTTACTTCCTACTACTTATTTACTTGATTTTCTTATCATTTTATCTATTGTTTTAGCTAATTTCCTCATCTTTTTTATCTGAAACCTATTTTTTAAATTTTTTTAGAGATAATAAAGAAATGAATTAATTAATAAGGATTATTCACTCATATAAAATGATCATGAACTATAAGATAAAAATATATGGTTTAATCAACTATACCTCAATCTGATACACGATGTACCCTATACGACTCAAGTTGTGTGGTTTTAGTTTAAAATTGACATTTTATTAATTTATTATTTCATATTTATGTTAAATTTATTTCTTTATACTATTAATAATATAAAAATTGGTTTCTTATAAATATTGATTCTTTTTTAGAAGTCATATTTTACTTTCAACTGTATACAGCAAGCCAGAAAAGAGAAAACATATTGCTTTTGGGTTGGGTGTTTCTAGTTGTATAGGGTTTCCACTTCCATCCAAATGGAACATTTCTCTCATTTCTATATTTTTTTATACATTGAATGAAAAAACACATCAAATACTCAATCATCTGCACATGAATTCAATACATAGTGTGCTCAGTATGAATTAAATAATGTGTTTTTAGTTTATAATTTACATTTTAGTTCAAATAACACATCACATACTCAAATTGAGAAAACCAATTAATATTGTTTTATATTTTAGTAAAACAATCCAAAATTCATTCAAGATGTGTAGGAATCATCTTAACCTCAATCAGACATAAGATGTGACCAGTATGACTCAAAGTATGAATTTTTATTTAAAATCGACATTAATTTTAATAAAAAACACACTCAAAACTAATAAAAAACATTAGGATTGCTTTGAATATTTATAATAATGATCCATAAGTGATTTTTGGTGTATAAGATTCACCCACATCTCAATTTTATGAATAGTGTGACCAATATGACTCTAAGTGTGCCTATTTATTTAAAATTGACATTAATTTTAGTAGAAAAGAAAACTGATATACCCAAAACCCAAAAAAACATTCATATTTTTTTGATACTTTAGTAAAATGATACATATGTCATTATTTACATGTAGGAGACAAACACACCTCAATCTGAATCATGGTGTTCTTAGTATGACTCAAAGTGTGTGTTATCAGTTTAAAATTGACATTTTAGTTCAAAAAGTATGGAACCAACTGAAAAACTTGTAAACACGCTTTTAATGTCTTGATAATTCAAGAAAATGATTCATAATTCATTTTTGACATGTAGAAATCAGTCTCACATGAAACCAAACATGATTGTTTTGATATAGATCAAAGTGCATGTTTCTAGTTTGAAAAGATATTTTAGTAAAAACACAAGTGATAAACTCAAAAAAAATAAAACACATTATGTTTATTTTTATACTTCAAGAAAATAATCCATAATTCATTTTTGACTTGTAGAAATTAGTTCACCTCAATCTGATGGATTTTTTGATCAGTATGACTACAAGTGTGTCTATTTATTTAAAGTTGACATTAATTTTAGTAAAAAGAACAAGTTACATACTCAAAATAGATAAAACACAATTTATTTGTTTTGGTACTTTATTTAAATAATCCATAAGTCAATTGTGATGTGTGGGAATCAATTGTACTCAATTTTATACCCGGTGTGACCGGTATGACTCAAAGTATCCATTATCATTTTAAAAACGACATTTTAGTTAAAAAAGTATGTAACTCACTAAAAAAATTATAAAACACTCTATAAATGTATTTATAATTTATGAAAAATATTCATAATTAATTTTTGACATGTAGGAATCTTTATCACATAAAAAAGACTCACGATGTGGCTGGTATGACTCAAAGTGTTTGTTTCCAGTTTGAAATGGAATTTTAGTTAAAAAACACAAGTGACATACTCAAAACCAAGAAAACACATTTGGAATGTTTTGATACTTTAGAAAAAAAAAGTAATTTTTTATGTGAAATAATTATTCTTACCTCAATTCGACACACGGTGTGATCAGTATGAATCCAAGTGTTTATTTTTATTGAAAATTGAAACTAATTTTTGTAAAAATAACAAGTGACCAACTCAAAACCAAAAGAATGAATTCAGATTATTTTTATACATTATAAAAATGATCCATAAGTCATTTATGGAATGTATTAATGAACCATACCTAAATTTGATTCACGATATAATCTTATGACTCAATGTATCCATTATCATTTTAAAATTGACATTTTAGTTCAAAAAGTGTGTCACTCACTGAAAACTATGTAAACACACTCAGATTATCTTTATAATTTAGGAAAACTATTCATAAGTTATTTTTTATGTTTTGGAAATATTATAATGTCAATCTGACACATGATGTGACAAGTATGACTCAAAGTGTATGTTTCCAGTTTGAAATGACATTTTAGTAAAAAAAAAAATTGAAAAACTCATAACCAAAATAATACCTTTATATTTATTTTGTACTTTATTAAAATGATCCATAAGTAATTTTTGACATGTAGTAATCATATTCACCTCAATAAAATGCACAGTGTGATCAGTATGACTCCAAGTGTGTCTCTTTATTTAAAATTGACATTAATTTTAGTAAAAATAACAAGTGACATACTCAAAACTGAGAAAAAGAATTTGGATTGTTTTGATAATTTATAAAAATGATCCATAATTCATTTTTATGTGTAGGAATCAACGAAGCTTCAATAATCTTAATGGTGTAACAAATATTAATCAAAGTGTGTATTTTTGTTTAAAATTCACTGTAATTTTAGTAAAAAGGACATGTGGCATACTCAAGGCTAAGAAAACACATTAGTACTATTTTTATACTTTAATAAAATTATCCATTAGTCATTTTTGATTTAGAAGAATCATCTTCACCTAAATCTGATACACCATGTTATAGGTATGACTAAAAGTGTCTCTTATCAGTTTAAAATTGAAATTTCAGTTCAAAACATGTGTTACTCACTGAAAACCAAGAAAATGTTCTCTAATTATCTTGATAATCTAGGAAAATTATTCATAAGTAATTTTTTACATGTAATAATTAACCTCATAGAAAAAATACATATGATGTGATAGGTATAACCCAAATTTCATGTTTTCAGTTTAAAATGATATTTAAGTAAAAAACACAAGTGGCATACTCAAAACTAAGAAAACACATTCAGATTGTTTTGATAATTTTGAAAAACATTCCATAATTTATTTTTTATGAGTATGAATAAAATTCACCTCAATATGACACACAGTGGAAAAAATATGACTGCAAGTGTTTCTTTTTATTTAAGATTGACATTTTAGTAAAAAATACAAGTGAAATACTCAAAATTGAGAAAATACATTCAGATTGTTTTGATATTTTAAGAAAACAATCCACAAGTTATTTTTGACATGTAGGAATCAGCCTCACCTTAATTCAATACATGGTGTACCTTTTATAACTCAAAGAACCTATTATTAGTCTAAAACAAACATCTTAGTTTAAAACGTGTGTCACTCACAAAAAATTGAGAAACTTTTCTCAGATTATCTTGATACTTTAACACAAAGATTTATAAGTAATTTGTGATGTGTATGAATCATTCTCACATCAAATTGACACATGATGTGACTGGTATGACTCATAGTTCATGTTTTCTATTTAAAATGATATTTTAGTAAAAAAACATGACATACTTAAAACCAAGAAAAACTATTCAGAATGTTTTTATACTTTAAGACAATGAACTATAAGTTATTTGTGATGTGTAGGAATCATCCCCACCACAATCCTATGTAAAGTGTGACTAGTATAACTCAGATTGTGTCCTTTTATTTTAAATTGACATTTTATGAATGTATTCTTTCATATTTAAGTTTAAATTATTTCTTTATAGTATTACTAACATAAGAAATTTTTTCTTATAAAAGTAGATTGTTTTTCTCAAGTGAGGGTCATTTTTTCTACAATTAATACCATGGCCGGAATTTTTTGAGTGGGGGTCATGGGTGCCAAAGCCAATGAATCACTGATGTTTTTAAATGATTGTGGATAATAATTGGAAATGTAATTATAAAAAACATTGTTTAAAATATATATAATAGATTTTTTATTTGTGATGTAAATCTTATTTCAATTAAATTATGAATTTACATACAGATGTATTTTTATACAAGTATATTTACTTTAGTGTGTTGTGATTCAAATAGTGCACTCTAGTAGTCGGGCCTTTATCACCACTAACAAAATCACTAATAAAGGGGTCACCCATTTTAACAACACTGATGATGACACCTATTTTTTAGCACTATTAAATCCCTTTTAATGCATTCCTAAAGGGATTATCAATGTTTTTGTAGATTGTAAGCATAAAATTGTGGGTGTTTGTGTGAGTCCATGTTAGTGAACACCACTCATGAGCTATTCTATGTAGGTTTTCATATGAAATATAAGTAGTTTGTGGGATTTTTCCCCCACCCTCACCCATCCTTTCTTATAAAATGAGAGTCACCCCAACCCACAATACATAAACACGATAAGAATATAAAATTTTTACGAAAAATTCCTTTCCCATTCATTTATATTTCTTTACAATTTTCTTTATTTTGTATCTTTTATCTTTTCTTATAAGATGAACTTCATCCGATTTTTAATTTCATAAATTATTTTTCTAAATTTTATATGATAACTATAATAAAATATATAAAAGGATATATTTTTTATTAAAAAATAATTAAATACCATAAAGAACTAGTTTAGTTGTTTTTCAACTCATAAGATATTATATTTTTAAAAAGTAAAAAAAATAACAATAGTTGTGTGGTTTTATTAAAAACAAAGAAAAACATAATTTTTTATTGAAAATTATTCAAAAACATTAAAATAATTAGGCTTACTTTTTTTCATTCTTTAAATTTTTATCTTATGTAATAGATAAAATAATTAAATGAAAATTTAACAAATTCATAAAATATATTTTTTCAGCATATTAAAAGTTAAAAAAATGTGAATTTAAAACTAAACAAGGGACCAAATATGAATTTTTTATTTATTTTATTTTTTTATTGACATATTTACAGTTTTTATTATTTGGTTTTTATTGATATTTTAATTTTTTTTAATTTTCTACATTTTAGGTAGACCGAAAGCTGCAAATTTTCTTTTATAAATAAAAACAATCAATGTTTCCAATATGAGGATCATTATGGCATCAATACTTAATAGAAATAAAAACCTACAACATTTCTTATAAAAATTAATTTTTGATAATGTTATAAAAATTTATTTGATAAAATAAACTTTATTTTTTTAATTCATAATGTCAAAATGATCTTAGGGTAATTTTTTGGGGAGTATTCTAAAAAAATCATTTTTTGATGAATAGTGGAAAACACTAAGTTTTAATTGAAAACTGCCTTTTTGTTCAATTTATTTATAATGTAAAATTATATTATATTTTGTTTTAAAGTTTAATTAGTTCAATTATACATCTATTAATCAAATTTATTTCATTGTAATCAATTTTATATTTAAATTGAATATAAAAACATTGAAAATGTTTGATTATTTTCACTTTAAAAACCCGTATTCTCATCACATCTTTGGGATTAATTTTAATTCTTTTTTCCCAATTATGTTATTTTAATTTGGAAAAATAGATTTAATATTTGTAATCATAATAATTTATAATTTCCAATTACGAAAACTTAATTTTTGACCAAAGTTATTAGTGAAATAAATTAAAATTAATTACACAGATTTAGGTAAAAAAACAAGATTATTTAGTGGTTGAACTTAGAATATAAGGGGTAAAAATGACCCAAAACCTGTCTAAAACCTATTTTATTACACTATTTAGAAAATATAATTTATAAGTATTTAATTTATCCATTTTTTACACTTTTACATATGGAAAAAGTGGGTGGAATTCTCTATTTTGAAAATTACATGTTTTCCCCTCACCCCACTTATAAAATGCCACCCCCTCTCCCCCACTATTCACACCATCAAAACCAAGTGGTTAATATAATAACTAACCAAATAAATTCCAAAATTTCCTCCTCTCATCCAATAATCCTTACTTTTTTATAAATCCAACCATCGAAGGTATTCAATGGAAACCAAATAGAGATACCCAAATAAGAGGTAAAACTCAACAATGAACATTTTTGTTTTATTTATTCCTAAAATCACTTCAATTACTTTTATATAATTCATATAAAATAAAATCAGTATATTTAATATACTTATATTTTGTTATGTTAAGGTTATGAACTATAACCACACACACTTCCATCAAGTGGGTCATAAAATCATCATTCATATGTACGGTAGACTACTTCCTCAGAAACCAATGTCGTTCATTTTCCATTAACACCACTAAAAGTTGAGAATAATGATATAAATAACATTTATATATGATATTTATGATAATAATTAAATTATTATGCTTATATAATTTTTATATCACACATACCTTCACACATTCTATATTCTGATAATACGATAATGTCGTTCATTCGTACGGAAGACTACCTCCTCGCGATGAAATGTGATTCATACATTCATTACATGTAATGTATTAATTAAGGGTTTAAAAAAAATATAATATATATTTAATAAATATTATTAATAAATTAAAATATATCATTTACTTTTATTTCCCTGAAACCAATAAGAAAACGAAAAATAGTGTTCACGTGTACATACGGCGTACCATCTCCATAAACAGTGCATTTCATTTCTTATCAATAAATTTTATGAATTACTATAATTAGAAATATAATGAATATATATGATATTAATATCATGATATATATTCTGGAGATAATGAAATCATGATCAAATTAAGAGGACAAAAAATATAAGAAATTAAAACTTAAATGAAAAACAAAGCGGTTATTACCCAAAACATAACGTAACCTGGAATTGTTAGTAAAAGGGTATTAAAAGGTAATAAAAAATAATATATGGTATTATATATACAATTATTATTTTTTAATATATTAATAATAAACTTATATTTATTATTCTTGAATTTTGAACAAGTTCAATGAGAATCAAGACTTAAGGTAAGGGATTTTCGTCTCACTTTTAACTTTTGTGAGACACATACTGTATTCACCACATATTTATTATTTTTGATTTATATAACTATCATGAATGTATTTTAAAATTAATATAACAAAATTTATTGGTATTTACATATCCATTTGAATATCTCTTTTTTATAAGGTTTACAGATCAAAAGTTACCAACTCAGTAAAGGATTTTTGTCTCAATTTGCCTATTTTGAGACGTATGTTATGATATGCAGCTATATTATTCCATGAGATGTATATAAAAAACATTTTAAATGTAATATAATGAATTTATCAACCCTAATAATATTTTAATTTCCATTTTATGTTATTACATCATGGGTAATACAATTCAATATTACTATAGTTTTAATGATTTTATATTACAATATCATCGTTTATCGGGATTATTTTTGATTATGCATAAAATGAAAAAATATTATGATATATATCTCAGTAATTATCATTAATTTTATTTCCCTTTGGTTGTCCATGATATTTTCAATTAATGGTATTATTTTTCTACTCTTTGATACTTAATATAATTAATTTTTTTTTATGAAAATCTAACTTTATTTCACTATCTGATTAGAAATATTTTTTCTTTCAAGCCCGTGTTTTAAAAAAATGTTTTAATTTTTTTTATTAATATTTTATTATTCTTAAAATAAAATTTTACCCATGTTTTATTTTTTTACAAAAATTCTTTTAAAGGAATATTCATGTCATTTTCCAAAACAATTCCCATTTGGCTTTTATTGAAAATGTGAAAGGAAAATTCATTTTAATGTGTAAAACATGAATGGAATATTGCAACATATTGATCAATCATTGAGTTAAAGTTTTCTTTATAATTTTTCAAAAAAAAATGCAAAGAAAAATGTATTCAATTTTTTTTTATGTTTTTAAAAAAGTGTTTTTCAAAGTGGAAAGGGTATTTTCCTCAAGAAATGTTTTAAATTATTGATCAAAATAATTCTCCATCTAATATGGAACCCATTTATTTTACCTATGACTCAATAGGGATATTATCCAAGGATATCATTCATATTATTCCTATGAATTATTTATTGTTTTATTGTGTGATGTTTATGAAACCTGCTTCTCTTCAATAGGTTATACCATGATAAAATACATATTAAATCTAGTTTTTTCATGGGTTATTTTATGATGAAGTGATCATGAAACCTGAATCTTTTCCATATGTTATGATATGATAATATTCTAATGATACCTATTTCATTTCATGGGTTATGATATGATAAATTTTTATGATTAATGGATCACATAAATATGGTTTTCATTATGAGATATATGAGACATATATCTCCCTACAATGCATTGGGTAAAGCACAAATAGAAACTCTAACCAAAATTTAAGAATTTTGAAGTTGAAATTCAATTTTCAAATTTTCTTAAAAATATAATAAATTTTATTCTTTTAATTATCACTAAATTATTATCTAATTTTTTTAGTTCATTTTATAATATTCTATTTTACTGGTTGTGGATAAAAAGTTATATTCATTTGATAGTGAATTCTGGTTTTCAACTTATATAAGAATTAATTTATTTTTCAGATAACCATTAACTAATAATTATATAAAATTAATAATTAACACATCTTAATTAATTAAAATTCTAAATTGTAAATAATAAATTAATGTAAATAATAAATAATACTTATTGATAATAAATCACAATTAAATATTTAATATTCAATAATTTTTTCTAATTAATTTAGATACAATTTTATAAATACTTCCATTAAATAGAGACAGTTTTTATAAATATCCCCAAAAAATAAATTTTAATTTTTTAAAATAAATAAAAAACCTAAATTAACAGTTGTTTTAAAATCGTCCACTAAAAACCACCACAAAAATAAAAAAAATACATTTAAAGGTATTTTTAAGAACGTCCACTAATAAACCATGGTGAAACACAATTTTTTTTCTTATAGTGATATAAATTTGGGATAAGCTAGTGAATTTGGATCATACAATGTGTATTCCCAACTAGCCTCCAATATTAGGATTTGTAACATCCCGATTCGGGTGACACTAAATTGGTGCAATAAGATGGATCACCACATTCCCTCAAGAATGCCTCTACGTATGCTATAGGCTGCCGACTAGTAGTGAGGATTTAATCGAACATGTGGGGATACTATGTCCTCTTTACCAAATTAAACCAACAACATAAATCATGATAATTATAAACATGGAATGTTATTAAATTCCAAAACATCACATACCACATTCCCAAAATATGGAAGTACTAAGAAACCAATGCAGTAAACTATGACATGTCTTGATAGTATAACGTTCTAAAAGATAAATAGAATCTGACACTAATGAAAAACCATCAAAATGAGTCCCGGTTTCACATTAAGTTAGATCATCCATGCTTCATCCCAAGTATCATATCAACCATCTAACATAGGGTCTTTTCCCTTATCCTAACCTAAAACCATGATGTTTACTCAAGCAACCAATGACGGACTGAGTAGGATGTGAGTACAACTCAGTAGGTCACCATTAATGGTGTCTAAAAAATATCTAGTCTAATATGTTTTATATAGAATTATAACACAAAATGGATAAACAATAATTAAATATGGTTCCATTATTTGAAAATATTTGAATTAAGGGTTTAGGGTTTCAGAAGGATAGAAAGCATTCTACCATGCTTCTCCCAATAAATAGAAGAAATAAGAATGGTAGACTCACCTAGATCATCATTTAGAAATAAATGTATCTTTAAACAACCCCTGATTGAGGGAGAATCAACCTTGAAGGAGGAGGGTGCCCTTGTTTCATCACACTAGACGGTAGATGTATAAAGGGGAAGAAAATCATGTAAGGATTCACAAATAGCAAGGGGGAAATGAAAATATTCCCCTTGTTTAATGAGGCACACAATTTGGATGCATGGTTGAACAAATTATTCTCCAACCATGTGGTACCCTCTATCTATGAGGGGGAATAGTTCACATAGTTTTCTGGGGAGACCACATGGTTTAGAAACCCCATTAAAAGGCCATGCATCTTGTAATCTCTAGGTCAACATGGTTTCTAGGATCCCCATGCATATTTTTTCAATATTACACCATCACCCAAAAGGGGGAATAGTTAAGGAGTTAAGGTGCATAGTTAGTTATAACTATGAACCAACCATGTATCCTGCATAGTATTTCCTCTTTTCATCCCCTATCATGTACTGAACCCCTATGACACCCCCATGTCCCCTCATAATTTTGGGAAGCACTTCATTATCCAATTTTAAGGGAGTGAAAATAAAACTTAATAAGAATGTACCTCCTTGAAAGTTCGTAATCTTACAATATCCACACCTTATATTATCTCATACTCTAGATACTCTCCTAAGAATCAGTAAGACTACATGGTAAAAAGGTCAAGCCACTTGGAGTGCATATTCGGATGTCTCTCCCAAGGTTCCTCATAAATGTTACCATGCTTCCACAATACTTGAACCAATGAAAAAGCATACCCAAAAAACTATCGATCACATTATATGGGTTGAGTGATATTGTTGAATATATGACACATGAAAAAAATCATTCATAACACTAAACCACTATGGAAGGGCCAATCAGTACACCACTGATCTGATCCTCTTCACAATCTTAAAAGACCCCACATTTCTAGGTTCCAATTTTCCATACTTCTGAATCCGATAGTGAACCAATCTCAATGAAACCCAAAGGAACAAATTGTGTCCTGCCATAAACTCAAAAGTTTAATGACGTTGATCATTGTATGACTTATGTCTACCATGGGCCATATCCATACACTTTCGAATCAACTGAACATGCTCTGATGTTTCCAACATGAGACATGGTCCTAACAACTCTGATTCATCTACCTCTATCCAACACAAGGGTGATTTTCATATCCTACTATAGAGTTCCTCATATGGTTCCATATAAACATTCTCTTAATAAATATTTTTATTGGACAACTCTTTGAGCACTAAATTTTTATTCCAAGATCCACCAATTCGAAGATGCATTCTCTCAACATGTCCTAAGGCACTTGAATAGTATATTCTGACTTCCCTCCCATATGGGGATGGAAATATTTACTAAAAAAACCTGAATTATGAGTTACTTTTTTAAACCATACCATAAATGTGATGTGAAACATATTTCGTGATCTAAAACAATAGTCCTTGGAACCCCATGAAAATGTACTATTTTATAAACTTACAAGTCAAGAAACTAGTCAACAGTGAGGGAGGATGGTACTCGAGAAAGGGAGCTCCAACGTTCTACCTAGAGGCTCTCATTATAAACCTAATCAGGCTTAAATAAAGTAGGATGTTGAAAAATTCTAAGTATCATTGAGCTCTTTCTACAATATAATATGACATAGAAAAAGTAAAAAGATCTGATAGTTGGTTTGTGTGATGGGAAAGAAGGTATTAGACTGTTCCATTGTGTCTTCTACTAATGATGCCAACAAGTTCATCATAAATAAAGGAAACATAGTGTATCTATCTCCTTTTATATATGTTTTGGTTGAAAGGTGTGATATTTTAAATTCTCAATATTAGCTCATGTTTCTCTACCAAATGGGGAGAAATCCTAGTGATTGTATTAATTATCTAAATAGTTTTCATTTATTTTGGGATTCTCTTACTATAAGGTTATTTTTATTGGCCATTATAATGTATTTTATTTTTCCATGTATTATTTTAGAATATTGTACAGTTTATTTTTGGATCTAGGTGCGGAGAAGACATGAGATTATGAAGCCCGATGTTTGAGAATTAATTTTTGAAATATATTAAATATATTAAATGAACACACATTCAGGTTTACTAAAAAAGTGGAATAAATTCTAAAAAGTGTCTTGAATTGGAAATATGGTGTTGTAGTTGAGTTCAGATTGTGGGTTTTACCCTAGGCACGACATAAAATTGGAGCGCGTCAAATGTTTTGGTTGGGTGAGGTTGTGGCCACATGTTTAAATAAATTATTTGAATAAATTTATTTATTTAATTAATTACCCAAACCTAATAAAATTTCTATATAAGTTCTATTATGGTGTATTTTCATGGTTACTCGTATAACCATAAAAATTTAGAGGATCCATTGGAGAGAATTAGAGGAGCTTCTATTGGAAAGCGATGATCAAATTGTGGATCATCAATCAATGTGTGATGGAACTCAGGGATCTTGACAATGATAATTAAACAGAACAATTATTCAATATATATTGATCCAAATCAATCTATTATGGTGTTTTTTTAATTCTTCCCCCCATTTTTTATTTCTATGATGACCACCAGTCAAACGAACAATAGATATTGATTCACGAATCAGTCATATTGTGGGCATGGGTTTATCTTTTGGGATTATTAAAAGAAATTTTTATTATTATTTGTAACTTCTTCCATCATTATAAAGAAAATATATCGATTCTAAATAAACATGGGTGAGGTCTGCTCCTATTATCATGTTTCTTGTATTTCTCCCACCATTCATCATGAATTCATCACTAGTATTCGTTTGATCAGTAGTTTGATGAAATACCAAATAATCAATCATTATAAATCTGCTTCTTAGCATAATGGATTAAAATCATTGATATGGGTTTAGTATTTATGATATATTCAGACATAATGGTGACAACATTGGATCGGTACAAGATAATAGGCATTCATGCATGCATTTTTTATAAACGACAGAGGCATGGATTCAGGTTGTGATTTTTGAAAACAAAAAAGCTAGAATCTAGATGACCAATGATGGTTGTGGGTGGCCAACCCTAGATATGTGATACCACTGACATCGATGGTGTAATCGGTAGCAATGGTGGTGTGGTGCATACGAGGGAATAACCAAGGGTTCTATGAACCCCACAAAACACATTCTGTAATCTGGGATTACACAATGTGTGGGGACCCAGCTGCAGCCTTGAGGTTTCCATGATAAAGTTAAATATCACATGGAATGTGATCACTTTTGAACTATATGTTACTCGACTTGGAGGCTTGGTGTGTAGTTGGTAAGGTACATCGGCATGGTCACAGCTTACCGTCCACAAAAACTACTAGTCGTACTCAAACAAAGATAGGAATACATGGGTTCAGACATTCCTTGTACTAAAAAATGAGCATGGGAATGATCCATGATACATGTGCAGGACCTTTTTCTGAAGTGGTACACTGTGTACTACTAGTACACGTCATTTACTCCTTCACTGGAGACTAATATCCCTTTTCCTCTTTAGTTTTTACAAGTTTCATTAGGGATTATTCCCTTGATCCATTCCCTAAGGGTTAGTATGCAATTTATCCCTACATGTAGGATGGTGATCCCTTTAGTGGTAATTCTTAGATTGAGTTGTTAGAATCATTCCATGTGGCCCAGAGTGAGATCTTCTATCATCATCTTTCCCTAGCTGGAGTTCTCGGTATTGTTTTGATGAACAATATATGGGAATCGATCCTCTACTTAGTAGGTTATTCCAGATTGAGTTGGTGGTATAACCCATGAATTTATGTGTGATCCTTATATATATATTATTTTCTTCAGACTTATAGTGTTTATAGATTATGGAGATACTCAATGAGAAATAAATCTCAACTGAATGCCATCAGTGTTATCTAACTCATGGATCATGTTCTCCCAAAATGAGTGTTATGTGGAACCTTCAAGTAGTATACCTATACCAGCTTTATAGTTTTGAATTTACCTTGAACTTGTGGGTATTTATTGAGTATCTGTAGCTATTATTTTTATATATAATATATAAATATACTCATATTGAGGTGAATTTTATTATTTATATTATATTCTCAGTGTTTTGGGGGTTTCCTATTGGGTATTGATATACCCACCCCTGTATGGGATTTTTCTGGATGTTTCATGTCTTATATATAAGATTGACCTTTTTATGGATTCCTAGAGGGACTAGTACTAGGTGGATCTTAGTGGGCTGAATAGGATGAGGTGTTTCCCTATGTTTTCATTGAAAACACTCCCATTCTATACTTTCAAGTCAGACTTGTCTTCAGTTTCTTTTTGGTGGGATTGTTTTTAGAACTTTTGGTTTTCTAGCACTTGTTGTCACACTCTTATGGTGGTATTTAGATGTATTAATACATTTATTATTAGTTGTTTTACATTTCAGTATTTTATGGACTTGGATATGTGTGCGTTAATAAAGGTAAATTAGGATAAGGCCTCCCATGTTAGTAATATGCCTACTCAGTGCTAGTCGCTAGCCCCTGGCCTATTGGAATTGGTCCTGGGTTATTCATGGGATGGGCCCTTTTGGGATGGTTCATGATATATTATTATCAAAGTATTCAGATCTACCTTATGATTGTAGTCCATGAGATTGGTTTGGGAAAATATTGTTAAGTGTTTCTAGTTCGGCTTTTAGGACGGGGGATCAAGAGTTGTTGTAGCATCGATGTATCCCTACACTAGGACTTTAATCACATGAATTTTGACTCAGTAAATATAGACACTAGTTTTGGGAAAAAATATTGTTACATGGATCATTTAGTAATGGGTTGTGGTTTCCATGTCCTTATTGAGTCAGCTCTCTATATATACTCATTGATTGTGGTAAATCTTACCTATTTTGAGATGCATCCATGATATAATCTAGATAGGATTCAGTATCAGGATCACAAGAATAATCTCCTAAGTGATGATACTTCGATTCAAGGACCTACTTTGGAGGTGTTACCTCTATGTAGTGCATCATTTATACCACCATTTTTCGAGTAGTAGATAGTAGTCGTAGTATCGAATGATTAGGTGCACAAGCTGAGAATGCTTTATGAGTTTCAGTGATAATGACTCCTCAGGTTATGAGGTGACCCCAAACCATAGGCATCTTAGTACTGGCCTGAGGTAGTGGCCAAAGTTTTCCATCTTTTTTGGGAACTGAAAGATTAGATGGTGGCTATGGTAGTGAGCCTTCTCCATGGATATACAGGATGATGGTGAAGTTTAGTGAACCAGTAGTATGATGTCGAAAATAAGACATGGTCAGATTTTGTGAACCTTTTTAGAGAGGATTTATTAATAGATAATTTGAGGGTTTTAAGAATCCAAGAGCATCTAAAGTTTCAGTTGGTAAGTGTGATAATGAATGAGTATTAATCGAGGTTTTCCAACCTCTCTAGGTACTTGATGGATATGGTTTATGATCGGTTCTTCCAAGATCAAAATTTTGAGATAGGAAAAAGCATGTAAAAACAATATATCTTGATACCTGTATGAATTATTACATATTTTTGGGTGCTAGAGTGTGCTTTGTTCATTGAGAGTTTTCTAGCTGAGCATACACATGCAATTTTTACTGATAGAGGGAATGCAGGAGTATAGACATCAGTATCAGGGAGATAATGTCAGTCTCAGGGATATATACATGCAATATATTTTAGGAGGTTATCCATGAAAAAAGTTTATACAATTATGGGATCACAGTATGGGTCTAGTCTGCCCAAGGAGAGGCAGTTCTACTCTTGTGATGATAAGGGACATCTTGCACGATATTGTCTAACCCATTGATTGGATGAAAGAGATACAATTGATGAGATTCCTAGGGATTGGAAGTGATATGAGAATACAGTTACTCATGGTGGAATACATTGAAGAGGAACTAGGAGAGAAAATAGAGGTGGTATATGTTTTGAATTGTTACCACCACCACCCCAATGAGGTCTATGATTGGCTTAGGGAGATGAGGTATTGAGGTGAGGGAAGCAACATGCTATAGACTCTTATGGCCTAGAGGGTCTAATTATGATATGATATACGATATATGTATTTTATACCTTAGATTTATCGCTGATACACCCAGGTATAATTCATTCCTTTATTTCCACTTATCTAGTATGATATTTCAAGATTCTATTTGAGCCCTTGGATCAAACCTTGTGCTTGGAGACTCATACAAGAGGTGAATCAATGATCACACACTTATGTCGATAGCGTGACCTGACTTTTGGTGGTGATAGTTTGTATTGGGATATCTTTTTAGCAGTGATGTAACCTTATTAAATCATCTTAGGTTTGGAATGGTTATCTATATTTCATACCCAGATAGGCTATTTTATCTATTGGATGCAGTTTTTCTCTAGTTATGGGACTAGGTTTTCCTTTATGGGTGAAAAGGAAACCTAGGTAGTATATTATAGAATCATGCATAGGAGGGTGAAGTAGATTACTCATTATTTGGATATCGTGACCCTTGGTGCAGTGGATGTTATGGGTTTTCAGTTCCTTATAGTGGTGGTGGAGTATGGGGACGTCTTTCTGGAAAATGTTCCAGGCTTATCTCCCCATCGAGAGATAAGATTATGCATTAATCTACACCTCGATATGACCTCGATATCTATACCAAAATATAAGATAGATCCCACAAAGCTCCATGATATGAGATTAGAATTGGAGGGCTTGAAAATGAATTATTTTAATATACCTAGTGTTTCACCCTGGAATGCCCCAGTTTTGTTCACAAAGAATGCGAAAAAGATATTGATATTATGTGTGGAATACCAACACCTAAATAAATTGACCATAAAGAACATGTATACATTATTGAGTATATATGAACTCTTTTATTGGGTGATAGGGGCATGATGGTTCTCAAATAACGACCACAAATTAGGATATAACCAATTGAGAGTACATGAAAAAGATACACCGAAGATGAAATTTCAATGTCACTATAATAAATATTAGTACTTGGTGATTCCCTTTGGTGTGATGAACACCCTAGTGGTATTCATGGGACTCATGAAACAGATCATTTAGAATTTTTTTAGAACAGTTCATGGTAGTATTCCTCAATGATATCCAAGTGTACTCAATATTCGAGGAGGTTCATGAAAGACAATTAGGGAGGATTTTGAACATACTTTGAGAGCACCATATTTATAGGAAGCTCTCAAAGTTACTATTATGTATTTAGGAGGTCCACTTTATGGGACATGTTATCTCAGAAAATGGTGAAACAGTGGACCCAATGAAGGTAGAGGGAGTGTTATCTTGGGATCCACCCAAGAGAATGATGGAGGTGCAGAGATTCCTTGTTTTTTAGGCTACTATAGAATATTCATACCTGATTTCTATAGAATATCATCTCCCTTGAGCAATTTTACCTAAAAATGGAATCCTTTTTCATGTAAATATAGGTTCCAATAAGATTTCTAGTACTTAAGGTAGAGATTGACGAGTTCTACCATATTGGTATTTCTGAAGGAGGGTGTTGAGTACATAGTGTTATGTGATGCATCATGAACAAGTCTTGGTTGTGTTATAATATAGAGGAAGGTAGTGATTGACTATGGTTCTTGTCAGTTGATACCACATGAGAAGAACTACACAACCCATGATCTTATGTTAGAAGAAGTAGTCTTCGCACTAAAGATGTGGTGACACTACCTCATCAGCGAGAAATTTATCATCTATTTTAACCAAAAGAGTCTTGAGTATATATTTTCATAGTAGGATCTTAACTTGAGATAGAGGTGATGGCTATAGTTCCTATAAGATTATAACTTTGTGATTTTCTATACTCTTGTAAAGGGGAATGTGGTAAAATATTCTCTTATTAGTTGATCTTGTTCATTGTTACTGAGCGAGACGACAGAGCGGTTGGCCTCACCGAATTTATCCTTTGTGGATGGGATTGAAGCAACTTACCTCTAGTTGATGATTTTTACTCCTCAACTTTTATATAAAGTCAGGGAGGCACAATAGGGGGATACAAACTGTGATACCGTACGTACTCATATATATACTATACATTCTCATGATGAGTTTTATGAAGGTGGAAATCATGCCATTATTTTTAGAGGATGCATGATGGTTCCAGTGACATTATGGGAGGAGGTTTTGAGATAACATCATACATATCCATTTTATGTATATCTAGGTGTGGAAAATAAGTACTAGGACCATTGACATCAATTTTGGTGACCAGGGATGAAGAAAATACTTGGAAAGTTTGTCTCCAAAGGCGTCACTTGTTAATAAGTGAAGGCTAAACACTAGGTTTTTGTGGGTTTGGCTAAACACTTTGAGTTTCCCTAGTGGAAGTGGGATGATATATCCATATACTTGATAATGGGGTTACCACATATGTCTATAAGACATGATGCCATCTAGGTGATTTTAGACCGACTTTCCAATTTAGCCAACTTCCTAGCTATTCGGGGGTAGAGTTTGGTATAGGGCCTGGGATGCCTCTACATGCATGAGATAGTATGGCTATATGAAGTTCCATCAAAAATCATTTATGACCATGATTATTTCTTCACATCTTGATTATGGAGGGGATTGTAGGTGGATTTTGGGATCATCTATGTTTGAGCATGGATTTTCGCCCCATAATGATGAGCAAAATGATCGGATCATTTAGGTGTTGGAGGAAATGCAATGGGATTCCATGTTAGATTTTGTACATAGTTCTTAGGATCACCTACCATTGGTGGAGTTTTCATAGAACAATAGTTACCATTCCACCATTTATCTGAAAGAATTCAAGGCCTTATATAGACAACCCTATAGGTTACCCCTATATTGAACTAACCCAGGAGATTTGACACATATGGGCCCAGAGTTGGTGTGAGAAACTATATAAAAGGTGTAGGTTATCCAGGAAAAGAAAAGGATTACATAGACCTTCCTTATATCCTATGTGGACCGATGATGGAGGCCCTAGACTGTAATTAGGGAGACCACGTGTTCTTATGGTTTTCACCTCGATGTAGATTATAAATAATTTTCTAGGACGTTAAGCTATATCCAAAATTTATTAGCCCTTTCTAGATACTTCGTAGAGTGGGAAAGGAGGAATACCACTTAGCTCTACCACCATAGTTACACTGGGTACACGATGGATTCCATGTATCACAACTAAGGGAATACTTCATGGGTGATTTATTCCCCTAGTGTGTGTGTATTGGAAGTATAGGAATATTCAGAAGAGAACATGGGAGGAGGAGACTCAAATGCATGCTCAGTACCCACATCTCATTGTGTATCCTATTGTTTTTGGTTTTTTAGATGTAAGGACCCAAGGTGGGGACAATGTGACAACTTTAAATTTTCTATGTATTGTTTTGGAATATTGTATAGATTATTTTCAAAGCAATAAGTGGAGACAATGTGAGATTCTGAGGTCCAGTGTTACCATAATTATTTTTTGAAATATATTAAATAAATTAAATTCTTGCACATATAGTTTTCCTGAAAAATTGGAATAAATTATAAAAAGTATTTAATCATAAATCTAATGCCACCATTTATTTCAAGAATAGGTTTTACCCAAGGTGTGACATAACCTTGGGGAAAGTCAGAAGTTCAAGTTGGGAACGATCATGGGTGAACGTTTAAATAAATTATTTGAATAAATTATTTTTTTAATTAACTAACATGAACTAATAAATTTTCTATTTAACATGGTTATGATGTATTCTCAGGGTTATCCAAATAACTTCGAAAATCGATATGATCCATTAGAGAGTGTTGGAGGAGCTTCTGTTGATGAGTTATGACCATATCATGCATCATGGATCAGTGTGCAGTGGAAAATTGGTATCTTTCCAATGAAAAAACACCAAAATATTATTCACCAGTGATTGATCCAAATCAAGGAAGCATGATTTTTTTAATTATTTCTCTCATTGTTTATTTCTACAATTAATTCCAGTCAATCAGCTAATGAGTTGTTTCTCGAATCGGTTGTATTGTGAGTATGGGTTTATCTATAGAGATTATTGGGGGAATTATTTATTATTATTTGGATCTTTGTTCACCATTCTAATGGAAATGGATCGATTCCAACCAAACATGGTTTAATTTCATTCCTCTTTGGGTGGTTCTTGGATTTCTCCCAACATTCTTTATGGGTTCATCATTTCTGTTCATTTGACCAGTGGTTTGATGAAATACCAAATAATCAATCATTATGCCCCCGTTTATTGGTACAATGGATTTAAATTGTTGATATTAGTTTCATATTGATGATAGATCGAGATTTGATAGAGAAAACATTGGATTTGGACTATATCAAATGAATTCATGCATGAGGTTTTGATGAATTAATGAGGTGTGGCTTTGAGTAGTGATTTCTAGAAAACTAGAGGCCCAAATATGGATGAACTGTAATGGAAGTGGATAGAAAACCCTATATTTGTGATCCTCGATGAAACTAGGGGTATAATTAGTAGAAATCTCCATATGAAACATACAGATGAAGAACCATGAGTTCTTTGAATTCCCGTAGAACATGGCATATAATCTTGGATTACACAATGTGTGGGTTCCTGGCTGTGATGCTAGGGTTTTTGAAAGAAATTTAAATATCACACAGTATGTGACCATTTCCACATGGTGTGTTACTTTAATTGGAATATATTCATGTGCATGGTATGTTTACACAGTCATATGAACAACTAACTATACATGGAGATGAATAGTTGTACATAGACAAGGGTAGGAGTACACAAGTTAGGACACGGTGTGAACTCAGACACGGACACAAACATAGGCCCAGTACATGATACATGGGTAAGACGTGGTGCCAAGGGGATAAAAATTTTACTATGAGTAAACACCATTTACTACCAATACACACTATTTAATCCTTAAAATTTGTTTTAGATCCCTTATTTTATTTAGCGTGACAAGTTTTATTAGGGAGAATTCCCTTGATCCAATCAATGAGGGTTAGTATGGAATCATGCCCTATGTATTGGTTGGTTATCACTTCATTGGGAATTCTTGGATATATTTGTTTTATTCCTTCCTGGAGACTTGATGTGAGATCCCCTATCATTATCTTTCCCTTTGTGGAGTTCTTGGTATTGATGTGACCTACACTACGTAGGAATAAATTCTCTTCTTAATATCTTATTCCAAATTGATTTATAGTTATATTCCATGTCCTTGGGTGTGATCCTAATATATGTATAGTTATCTTTAGACTTGTAGTTTACACAACTTATGGTGAGAACTATTGAGTATTACAACTTGAACAAATTCCATCAATGTTATCTAACGTGTGGAGCACTTTCTCCCGGATGACTGATATGTGGAACCTTTGAGTATGATTACTAAATTGGATTTATGGTTGTGACTTGAACTTGAGATTGTGGGTCTTTATTGAGTATATATTGATATTATTATTATATGTATTGTAGACATATACTTGTGTTGTGATGCCTATTATTCTTGATAATATATGCTTAGTGTTTTTGGGATGCCTTACTAGGTATTTTTATACTCACACCTACATGGTATTTTCCTGCACGTGTTATGTCTTATAAAACAAATCAACCTTTTGATAGAGTCATATAGGGACGAAGGCCATATGGAGCTTAGTGATCCAAGTATACTAAGATGTGTTTTTGTGGTTTCATTGACAATGGTCCCCTTTTGTACTTTCATGTTGGAATTTTATTCAATTTATTTGTAGTGGGATTTTATTTAGCCCTTTTTTCCATTATTGTTTTTCAAAATATAATTCTGACATTTAGATATATGAATTCATGGTTTATCAATTTTTTGACATTTTAATATTGTATGAGCTTAGAGATCTATGGGCATGTACATGTTCATTAAGCTAAGGCCTCACATGTTAGTGATATGCCTACTCAGTGATGGTCACCATCCCCTAGCCTATTTGAGGTTGTCCTAGGGTAGTCACTATTTAGGACCCATTGGGATGGGTCATGAAAGTCTTGTCTTATATCATGTGATATTTCCCTATGATCTCTTTAAATGCAGAGAATGAATATTTGGTCCTCTACTAATCAATCCTAGGTTGTTGGGATTCTAGTAGTGGGATCACAAATTTTTCCTTTTTATTATAAGAACTCATTTTTATATGTTTGGGTAAAGGTTATTAGACTCAGTTGGTTTTATTGGAAAGTTAAGATTTTGATGACATTGATCTTGAAATTGGTTATCGAATTCTTATGGATAGAGAGATAGAATTTTCGAGATATGGACACTATGATCAAATGTTGTTATAGGTTGATCTTTCTAGCCTTATAATTGATAATATTATTCTATAAATAGAGGATGATAGAAAAAACCTCAAGGTTTTGTATGAAAGGCTTTAATGGTATTTCTATAACTTCAAATTGATTGGAAATGACTTCTAGAATTTCAAAATATCTTACATTTATATTTCTATAATATTACTAGTCAAGATATTTTTAATTGAAAGAAAAAAGAAGAGACTTGATAGAATGAAGGAGAAGAAGGTACTTATTTTTATTCCTCCTGACTAGGATGGTGGCCATGGTAGTAAGGTAATTTAAACTATAAAGCCAGTGGATGGAAATAAACCTAGGCATAGTGATCCATCACTTAGGTCCTTAGTGACTCTAACATAGTAGAAATATGGAATGCCCCGTTCTAATAATTTTATGCAACTAGAAATTCCAATTGGAAGTGTCTCCTTCAAGGATGCACTTAGCAAGGGTATTGAACTAGATCGATAGGATGGTACCTCTAATAATAGTCAAATGGATGGTGAGATAGGTGATGAAGCTAATGTGGACAACGAACTGTGGTATAAGCATATGTTGGCCTCTATTAAAAGTATATGAAAATATAATATTGTTATTTTCCCTTTAAGAAATAATCTTAAAATGTATCCCTTATATTGAATTGATCAGGTTGATAGCTCTACATCATTAGAAGTTGAAAAAATAGGGGCTGATAAGAATGCTCACAATGTTTTGGATTCCTCTTTTATCCAACATTCTAGGTTTTCTTCTAGGAGGGATAATAGGGAAGGCTTAGGGAAGCTATAATTTCCTGATATTCAAAGAGATTTAAATTCTATGCGTAGAGGAATATATCACAATGTAGATGGGTATGAGACTAATAGAACTCATGAGACTAATAAAACAATCCCATAGAATTCTTCCACACTTAGGGTATGTATGTTTCTTTATAAATACCCACTATTGGATACTCTAATTATAATAATATAGAAAGTGCTTCTTCCTCAGCTCAAGATTATTCTAAGGGACTCAATTAATATAGTCAATCAATTGAATGGAAGGTGAGATTTCATGTCTCCACTGGAAACTCATTCGGAATAATTGATCAAGATTATGTTGTTTGAAGTACTCCCTTATTTCCTTATAAATGTATTAATTCCAATATAGTGGTATTGACTACTAAAATTAATGATATAAATTTTGATGAAAACTTATATGATAATGGAAATCAGTGGAAATAAGTTAAAACTTGTATGAGAGTTTGGTTCCCTCAGGGATAAGAAGGTCATGGGGCCTATCACAATATGAGCCTTTGATATAGGGCCCATGATTAATGATTTTTCATTAATCTTTAACTGTTGACTCACTTACTTGATACTTTAGGTGTGATATCTTTTGGTTATCTATTCCCATGTTAGGGATTATTTCTTGAGGCTATTGAAATGAAGACTTAATGTAATGTTTTTTTTAGGATGTTTCTTATTATTTTTAATTATTTATTTTCTTTTGGATTCTTATATCTTTTGGATGTTTGTAGGATTTTTTGTGTAATGTGGAAGGCATAATTGGTGGCCCATGATTCAGCTATTGTTTTTAAATCAGTGTGGGTTGTTATTTCTGGTGAGGTTGTTGATAGTTTGGCTATATTTTATCATATACAGGGGAACTTTTTTATCCAAGATATTTGTATAATTGAATGTTGTGTGGAACATTTTCTGAATATAGTTTTTTTATAACTAATGTTGACTGATAAGAATATATTGGGTAGTGAAATTTAGGAATTCAATTCTTAATGGTTGTTACCATGCTAAAAAATTTCATGGTTATGAAGCTATATTTATTCCTGTTTTAAACTTATTTTTATGACTTTTCAGAATGAATTGTAGTCTACAGGCTATATTTTTTCCTTATTTGATGGATGGGATGAAGGTTTATTTCTTGGACCCATCTTTTATTTCTCATTTTTTATGGATTCGAATTTTCTTGGGAAGCTTTTATGTCTTATGGTGTGTGCTACTTTCTAGAGAACATCATTCGGCATTTTTTTATACTGGTGATGTCACTTTTTGAAGCTTGTAATTTTTGTTGTGTTATATAGTTGCTTGTGTTTTTAGAAGGTTTCATTTTTATCCACATTGGTGAATTTTAATGTTTCTATTGGTAATTTTCCCTATAACTTATTTTACTTCTATGTGTGTGAGTTTTTATTTAATAATATTTTCTGATCCTGGATTTGGTTCTCCAAATTCATGGTATGCACCTTTTAAAAAAAATGGTCAATTGTGAAAGTCTCTCAAATCAGTAAGAAGTGTTATATATTTTTCAATCAATCCACAACCACCAAAATTGCATCATTCTTACAATCCATCCTTATGATACCAACCAAAATATCTATGGTGACATCATCCCATTTCTATTCTGGAATGGGAAACATCTATAAATTTCTAATAGGTCATTGAAGCTTGGTCTTCACCTACTGAAAGGTGTAGCAACATGTCATGAAACCTATGATCTCCTTTTTCATGACTGACCACTAATACTATCTAAAAATATCCTGGTAAATTTTGGTTAATCCAATGTTCTCTTTCCACTTCGATTCATTGAACTCACGCATCATCTCTCCATGGATATAAGTACGAATAACCACACAACCACAAACATGAATAATATTATCCTTACCAATATCCCAATCAAAAGGTGTATCTCCAGCATAAAAACTATCTTTCAAAGATAGAAATTCTAAATACACATACTACATCCTCTTAACACTATTCAAGAAGAGTGGGATCAACAAAAAAGGAAGCGAGTTTCATCAAATCACGCTCCTCCTGGACACCTATATACATCTTGGTTAAAAAATCCATAATCTTCTATTCTAAACTAGAATACTGAACCACCTAAGTTCATGTCTTCTAACTTAATGAATCTATGAAACTATTCATGTTTCCAATCAAATAAGCTAGTTTAAAGTTAAAGGACTTAATGTACTCAACCCATCTCTTCTATTGAGGTTTAAATCATGCTGTGAAAATATATATTTGAGGCTCTTAATATTGATATAAAAACTAATCTTATCACCTATAAGATAATACCACCAATATTTTAAGGCCTAAACCACTTAGGACAATTTTATATCACAAATAGGATAATTCCATTCATGTGGACTCAACTTCCATGATCTTTATTCCATGACTTTTTATCCTTACATCCACATTTCCCCAAGTTTAATCCAAGATGCATCAAAAAACAAGGTATACTCCTCACATGACTCAGGTAATATTAGAATTGGTGTAGAGTTCAAACACATATTTATCTCCCTAAAATAATTCTCACATACTTCAAACCATTCAAACTTAACACAATTCTTGTTCATTCCCACAAATAGTACTACCAAGTGATAAATTCTTTCATCAACATTTAGTAATAACCCACTAAACCCAAAAATATTTGAATACCAAAAATGTTCAAAATATTCTCCCATGAAACCATTGCTTAAACCTTATATGGGCCTATTAAAAAACCCTCCTCATAGATGATGTGGCCCAAGCAATGTACTTTGTCAATCCAGAATTGACACTTTGATAGCGTGATGTAAATTCAATGCTCTCTCAGTGTACTGAAGACAATTTCAAGATGTTGGGAATGGTCCTCGTGATTCTAAGAGTAAAAAAATATTTCACCCCTAATTAAAACTACAAAATGATCCAAAATGGGAGTATGATTTTATTTTTCAAATCCATAAATACAGTAGGTGTGTTCGTCAGCCCAAAAGGCATCACGAATAACTCATATAAATCATAGCTAATTCTATATCAGAAGGAATAACTCTAAAATTATCATACCCTTACCTCAAATAAATTATATATAACACACAAGAACCCTTCAAATAGTCAAACAGATCATCAATATGCATTAGTAGATACTGGTTCTTAATTTTCATCCAGTTCAATTTCCAGTAATCAACACACAACCACAATGTTTTGTTAGACTTCTTAGAAAACAAAATCGAGGGACCCCAAGGTGACATACTCAGAGAGATAAATCCTTTATTATCCATTTCATCTAGTTGAGTTTTATATTCTTGGACTTCTATTTGGGATATTATATATAGCAGAATAGAAATAGGCTCAACTCCAAGCGTTGACTCAAATGTGAACTCTACCGCTCTCTCCCAGGTGGAATCCCAGAGAGGTCCTTAGGAAAAACATCCTAAAACAAATATTCTATTGGGGTAAATACATCATTCTCTACCCCCTTATCATCAAAAAATACTCACAACCTGGGATGTGATCTCACCCAATTGAGGAAGAACCATCCCTGCCCAGCCTGATAGGATATCCCATTTGCTATAATGACCTTAGGTGTCACCCTTAGGAGATATGAAAATCAATATCATATAGTAAAAATCAATATGATCATGGTATTCATCTAACTATTCCATTCCCAGTATCAAGTAAAATCTTATCATCTCAAGTATATACAAGTCCCAAAAGAGGTTGTACCCACAAACCTCAAGGGAACACTTGTTACATTGATGGATACCCTTTGATTGTACCCAAGGGTGTATTTATTGACATAAACCCAAATATATAATCCAAAAAAATATCCATTTTTTTTCAAATTGGGTAGATATAAAATAATTGTAGGCTCTTATATCAAATAATGCAATAAAAAGCATAGAATCTACAAGAATCATACCTGAAACGGTTGACTGTCCAGCCTCACCACTAATGGGTGTAGGATAAAATGCATGTAACTTGCATATACCTATAACCTATAAATTTATATGAGTCCCCTAGGTTGAACTGTCTTTCTGATATATATGTTCTTATCCAGAGTACCACATCTGATACCCTGACTAGTATGACCAATGGAACTCCAACTGCCTAACTGATATGGGGTAGTAGTCCCTCTTCTGATACTCTATATTGAGCTAGGTTCCTTATCACTTCCCATTAACCATGTGTTCCTACATAACCTATTTATGTGACCCATCCTATTTTATGATCAAAATTATTTTAGTGGTCATGGACATTGTCCATGCATGTGGCTTGGTCTACCACACTAATAGTAGATCACTCAATCACTACCATGTGAAACTGATCCTTTTACATGGATACTCCATCTTCCACTACCCTAGTGGAACTTCTCATAACAATGATTCCTACAAACAGAATATGTACCACCAGATCACCCAACAAAAACTATTTTATGAACACTATAAGTATCCTTCAAGTTCTCCTATGTAATGATATCATGATCTACTAACTCAAAAAACCTCTTAAAAAGAATGATATTTACCTGGGAATTGATCCCAAATATAATTCCATCCTGAAAACATTTGTACACAACTGCCTCATCTCTTTTAAACATCAGATAAAAACACTTTAAGCTTGTGAAGTGTCCAACATAATCCATCACCATCACACTTCCCTAGGTCAAACTAAACTACTCAGATTTCCTTTTACTTAGGGCCTTGGGGTAAAAGTGCTCCAAGAACTTATCTTGGAAGTCCTTCCAAGTCATACCCTCCAAATTATTATATAGAGCCAGAATATCCCACCAGTTCTTTTTTTCCCCTCAAAACATATAAGCTACCAACTTGACCCTTTTATCTGGAAGGGTCTCTATGTGGTCTGGTATCATCTGGATTCACCCAATCTAGAACTCTGCAACCTTAGGACCACCCTCTATAGAAAATGTCGAATGGTTTTGTAGCTGAAACTCCCTATTAAGATCAAACTTACTAAGTGCATCCCTCCCTAGGTCTGTCTCTATAAACTTCATAAAATAGGTGAATTTATCACAAAAATTATCTTCCTCTTTATTACCCTGAACCAATTTGGGCTCTTATCCAACTGTGGGAGGAGAATTCTTGGTGTTGTCCTCCTATCTCCAAACTAGTAAACATCATCATTTTAGAATAATCATATATTTCCAAAAACAAATCTCAAAACACATAACATATTTTTCTAAAAATAATTCAAAATATGGCTCAAAATTGTCCTTAAATATGTTACCCCGTATGCACTATCCCAACGGGCACAAATACCACACCATCACTACCCTCAACCATCCCTAATTGGGGAAATGTGAAATATGGGATAAAAAGACTTGCATAATCACAACCCTTTCCTTAGATACCCTTTATCCATTCCATTTTCAAAAAAACTTAAATCCTTCTCATTTTGAAACCATTTTCACCATTTAAATTTATCACTTTTAAACTTTAGCAATTTTCCATTTCCTTATTAGGAACCATTTTCATAAAACACTACAAAACCATAAAAGCATTTTTATTTTCCACAACCCAACCATAACCTATTTTTTCATGTGTCCCTAATATAATTCATGAAACATAGTTCCTAAATGCCTAATATGATGAATGAATATACAAATCTCATTCCATGTTGGTCCATGAATAAAATATAAAACATATAATATGACACAATAAGTTCTTCACCCAAGGTGAAATAACATCCAAATATAACCGTAAAAATCAAGAATAACAATTCTACCTTTGGAATTTGGATTTCCCCAAATACATGGGTTAACTACTACCATTAACCAGCTCATTTCCAAGGCTTAAAGCACCATAACACCCTATCTACTATTCCCAAATAGTAAAATAACAGAAAAGAAAACATATGATACCACTTTGTAACATCCCTTACTAGGTTCCACTAAACCGATGCCCAGAGCCAGATCACCACATGACCTCAAATGAACTCCTCATATTCTAGAGGATTCTGAATAGAATTAAAGGTCTAATAGAACATGTGGGGAGACTATACCCTCTTTATGAGAGTAAACCAACAAAAAGAATCATTATAAACATAAACATGCAATATTATTAAATACCCAAACATCACATACCACATTACCAAAATATGAATGTACCAAAAAAATAATGGAGTAAAGTATGACATGTCATGATAATATAAAATACCAAAAGAAACCTAGAATAAGGAACTAAGGAAAAAACCCAAAAAATGGGTCTCGACATCATGTCGGTTTCCCTCATCTATGATCCATCCCAATTCCCATATCAACAATCTAACATAGGGACTTTCCCCTTATCTTAACATGTAACCATGAATTCTACTCAAGTATCCAATGGAATCCTGAGTAGGGTGTGAGTACAACTCAGTAGGCCACCACTAACAGTTTTTATCAAAATATCCAATCTAATACAAAGAATGTAAGTATAGTAAACAATAGATAGATAGTAAATAAACCAGGTTCCATTATTTGACATTATTTGAATCAACCACTTTTTTTATCAATTCCAAATGTTACCCATATCAATCAAACTTACTCTATCCCATGTTAGTCATCTCAACCATATGCCATCAGGGTCACATGTCAGCATACAAGGATCATCATTCAATGTATCTAATCAGGATTCAGAATTCCATGTTCGATTATCCCAACCCCTGATGTGGAACACCATGACCATAATCCAAAACCATGATATGGAACACCATGTCCATATAAAATAATATATCCATCCTCCAAACTAACTATGCACTGGGGAAAATGGAGCATCAGTTTGATCTCCCAAGGGTGTGGAGCATCATTCCAACATACCACCAGCTATTAGTCACATATCCTAGCTTCAACATCAATGAACCTTTTTTCATCAAAAAATAATAGTGCTTCACCTTTTCAATTTATCATATTTTCATGGTTCATTACTTTCAACATGTTCCCATTTCCCTTATTTATACCATTTTTCCATTTAAGCACTAATATAACCATTTTCACCCTTTTAAATCCATTTAACCATATATAAAATTACCTTTAACCATTAATAACCATTAATAATATAAAATTTGTATCTCATTAACTTATTGAAGTTAAACCAATCCACCAATTTTATTACATTTTAACATGAAAAACACATTTACAATTGGTTTAATCTCAAAAAACATTCAATTCATCATTTAAAAAATCAATTCTCATGTTTAAAGGAGTGGTATACCCCATGGGTTACCATAGGCCCAGTCTATGCATCCTTAATAGTCCAACATGGATCATGAGGGGTCCAATGCATCATTTTAACACCCAATATAACATTTCCCACCGAAGAAATCAAATGTGTATCATAACAGTACCAAAATCACAACCCCATACACATGAGTAAACATCAATACTATGGGATATAACGTATAGGACTCCTACCTCAAGTTTCTAGACAAGATATTTCTCAACCATAGCCACTGATTCAAACTCAAACTACATTCAAATCCCAAACATAGAATATGTTGAAAAAATAATGGTTTAGGGGTTCAGAAGGAGTGAAAAAATTACACTATTCTTCTCCTATAAAATATAAGAAAAATGAGTGGTGGACTCACCCCAATATTTTATTCACAACCAACGGTGCTTCAAATGACCTACTATTGAGGTATAATCACCCTTGATGGAAAAAAGGATCCCTTAGTTTATCAATCTAGCTACTATAGGTAGAAAATATAATAATATCATGTTAGGTTTCTTAAATCCTACAGGGAAAAATGAGAATCCCCCCATCTTTAATGATGTGGATGATTTATCCTCATTATTGGACAAATCGTTCACTAACTATGGGGAACCCTCTAACTAATAGGGAGAATGGGTCACATGGTTTTCTTAGGATACTGCATGGTTTGGAAAACTATGTAGAGGTCATGCATCTAGATAAATCCCAAGACATACAATTTCTAGGCACCCCTTTCATGGTCTGTTAATCGTGAACCTTTCCCTCCATAAGCTGTATGGTTAAGGAGCATGATTAGTACTAATCTTGTTCCGACCATGTTCCTTGAACAATATATCATCTTTTCATATTATTAACCCCCAACACAACCTTGTATCCCCTCATTGTTTTCAGAATAATTTCATTACTAAATTTAAAGGGAGTGAAAATAAAATATAAACTATAACGTACCTCCTCAAAAGGATGGGATATTACAAGATCTATCTTCTCCTCAGAAATTCTCAAAGTGAGGAACACTTAATTAAAGATGTTATCGAGTGAAATGGAAAATTTTTCTATATATTATATTTGGAGGAGTCCAAACAACTTGACCTAATTTTTTGGGTTTCCTCAAATCCTGTGATATTGAGTTCCAAATCCCTACTTCAATAGGTATTTTCCCCCATGTTTAACCATAAAGTAGGTGATAAAATATATGGAAATATGTACTAAATTCTAGAAAAAAATGTTTTGGTTTATACCATGTTTTCTTTAATTCTAAAAGATACTATTTCATGGTGAATGTCATCACATATTTGTGGTTTTCAATATAGTTTATATGGTATTCTATTACATGTGGATAGACATCCATATCATAATTTATGTTATCATTATTGTTGTGATTATCACACAGTGATAATTAAATGAGTTTGAACATACCAAAAAATTGTTTAAACATTAAAAATTTAAGATACTATGGTTAAATAGAGTTTTAATATATATAAAATTTATAAATCTTATCCTTAATATGGATTAATTTTTGAGTTATAAAGAGGGTATTTTGAGGAAAATATAAATAGGTTCAATCATTGGGTGGAGGTATGATCAAAATGATCTAAAACTCCATATGATAATATGATATCCTCATTTATTTTTGTTGTACTGTATGTTTAATGTTAATAAATTCTCCATCGACTTTTTGGTTATTTTTTGTTATGGGTATTTAGAATGTTGATTTATAGTGTGATAGGTCCAGGAACATAATGTTGGAATGGTGGTTTAAGGCTTAGCCTTATAGTGGCTAAAAAGTAGCCACCATCTTTCCAATCAAACACATTGACCAGTTGATGGGGTTATAGAAGGTCTGTAGAGTTATATAGTACCCATTGGCTAGTTGGTGGTGCTAAAAGAACCTGGGTGGTTCTTTCAGGCACATGGGCCTACCGGAGGCCAATCATTGGCCCATCTGTGAGGCCCACTGGCTAGCCAATACAACCAATCTAGGGGTGTATTAAATTTCCAAAGAGTATTTTAAACTCAATCGTTTTTACACTATTTAACACTCAAGTCCAACCCTAATGCACATATTCCAAATTTTAAACCACATACCTTGATCCTTAGACACTCCTATTCATCTCCCCTTATTCCTTTAAGATTTTACCGATCCAGTGATGTTATAATGATATGTTCTTCTTAGATATACTAAAAATACTTCTTCATTATTAATAGATGAGCATGGATATTTGATGGATATTTTTTTATACTATGATCCAATAATGAATTATTATTTCCTTCATAGATCAATGGAATATCTAGAATTTTGAAGAAGTCTCTTAATTAGATCAATATCTATCATCAAATACAAATTTTATACAGTTAAGTGTTTATGGATCATCTTCCAAAAGAATTTTTTTATAGAAGATTGATGATATAACCTTAATATTTTGTCGATTATTTGGAAAATTGGTGGAGGTATCGACATGTCAATAATAACCCCTTTGACCAGAGATAGGATTATTGAGAACGATTTATGTTTCTGGGTAAGTAATCATAGATCGATAATCTTGAGACTATCCTTATATTGAATATCATTTCCATTCACGAATTGGTGAATGATCAATTTTTATTGGCTAGACATGAGGTTATCTTCAAGAATCAAAGAGGGATTAGTGATTAATTCCCCAATTGACAGTAGATCCAATGAACCTGTGACCTCTCCTTTGAAATACCTCAATTTGTTTCCATTGGTTTCCTTAAGGTGTGTGATTATAAAACCACCCTTATTGACTTTAAATCCTATTGAGTCTCCATTCTAAAAATATTTCTTCACAAACCAAAACCCGAGTCAGGAATCCTTGATATGTGGGATCATTCTCCATGGGTGTCTGATGTGGTTTTGTCTTTGATCCTTTGAAAAACCTTGGATTAATTCATCAATAACATTGATTTAGGAAGTTACTTACCATTTTTGTCCCTTTTATACTCTCATTCCTTGATTCATGATGTGTTGGACTTTATTGTTGTCCAGGATTGATGGTGTTTTCTTATGGGTATTTGTAGATCGTGGTACCCATACATTATCTTTGTTTCCATGAGTATTTATATAGTATCTTATTACCATGTTTGATATTTATCACAAGAGTTTATATTATGATACTGTATTCTCATGATGATGTGTTATTCTTGTCTTAGTGTTCACTACCTTGTTGTCTATATTTACTATTCCTTGGAGGTTTTTCCTTGGTAATCGTAATAGGTGATCCATTTCCATAGAATTACCCCTTAGTGGGGGATCATGCATGAAATGTGGGGATGAATATGATATATTTATTTGTGGGGTAATAGCAAGATATCCTTATGGCTCATCCAGATACTTATGCCTTGAGGATACCAAGTCATGTGTTAGAACTCAATACCTAATGGATACTGAGTAACATGTTCATATCGATGACTTGAGGATACCGAGTGACATTTATATGACCTTGTGGATAGTTCTTGATCAATTATAACATCTTGACCATCCTTCCAGCATAGATCCAAAGCATTTGTGGCTGAGGCTTGTGGTGTATTTGTTAGCACATTATTTCTTGGCATATGATTTTTTATGTATACTTGCGCATTTATTTTTATTATCAAATACACTTGTTAAACATGTGCACACTTTTTATGTACACATTATTGGGTTCCTACTAGGTTTTATTACTCAAAACCTACATGGGAACCTTGAAGCACGTCTAGACTTCATGTATAGTGATTCAGGCAAGGGAAAGGGGCCCATGACAGATGGTTGTGCCAAGGAGCGTGGAGATGAGAGTGAAACTGGAATCGAATATGGAGGATTTTTCATAGTGTTTATTTATTTTCATATTTTATACACATATACTCTATTTTTTCTTGATACTTTGGGAGACTATTTATTTATTTGTATTGCATGCGTGGTATTTTAAATTATATACTTTCATTAGATTACTTTCGTTTAAATTTTATTTTTATTTATATTATTTTTAAAATGATATGATACTAAGGGTACGTTCTAGAAACTAATGTTATCTAGACCATCTCTTCTACTTGGAAGCATCTTATATATAGGGATATGTGCATGATATTTTGTGGCACTTCAGCTCAGACCCAGTGGTTTGGGTTTGGGAATTACAAAATCATATCAAAGAACAGTTTTCTTATTTTCTTTTGACCAGCCTGGTATATCATAAGAATAAGATAGGTTGTGTGGAACTCATGCAAGGAATCCTCCATGTTTGTGTAAATATCATGTGCAATGGACCTCTGAGTTTTTGTTAAAGGGATTTACAGTGCTATTTTATGGTATTTGATTGCATTCGTGCATCATGAATAGGAACACAAGATCATATTTTATATATATACTTTTGATACTGTATACTTGTTCTTTAATTTAAATCCTTGATGTGTGATATCTATTTGGTCTAGACCTTTATTCTTTGATGGTGTGATATATCTATTTTCCATGATATTTCCATATAACTGTTGTCTTTAATTAGTTGAAACTAAGAATGTTGTTATGTTTTGTAAATATATGCCAGTAACTAATGTTTAGGGATAGAAACCTTGTTTAGTTCTAGGAGTGATATACCTAGGGTTATGGGTAGACTCCTAGGAGATCCATTTTTATGATACCATTGACTAATTTGTACCTATCCTGAAATATTTTATTTTTATAAGGGTTTCATTTTCATTTTAAGATATGAAAACCCAAAGGAGGCTAATGTGTCAAGATACTGAAATGGGATGGTATGCTCTTGTTAAGGATAATTCTCTTATTCCACCACCTATGGTGTAGGAGGGTACAATAGGGAACACTCCCACACCCACTCTTGTGGAATAGGAAGTAGGCCCACCTCATTCGGGAGTCCTTCTACTTGTTCCTTCACAGGGTGGAGGGGCACCGAGTTCCATGGTTGATTATTCCAGAGACTTCCAATTCCATCATATAGTATCCTTTTAGGTCACTGGGGCACCATAGTATATAATGTACTAGATAAGTATCACTAAGGATGTATTTTACCTCATTAAGACACCTGAGGATGTGAAGGTGATGCTATCAATATTCATGCTACAAGGACCCTCCAAGAGGTGGTGGGCATGGTGGGATGGGCTAGTGGATGTGAGGGGGTAACCTGGGAAGCCTTTACGGGAATTTTATTTGAGGAATTATTTCCTGATACAATGATGTTATACCAAGAATAAGAGTTCATAGAGATGAAATGGGGTCCATGACACTATCTTCATACTCTACCTGTTTCATCAAGATGCTCCATTTTCTAGTCTCTTTGATGGGAATGAGGCATAAAAGGCCAAGATGTTTGAGATCAGTATTCATCCTAACATGAAATAATAGGTTAGCTTATTTGGTATAACTACATACCCAAAGGTTATATACAAGTCCTCAACTATAGACAAGGTTTTGGTGGAGGATTTATGAGTTGGGCATCTTATACCGTTCAGTACTTAGGTGGGTGGACCTAATATTACTATGGAAAGTGTCACTTTTGTTAGTTAGAATAGGAACAATCTGGAAATGCAGTTTGGTAATAGTATGTACGTGGACCAAAGTATGAATTCTTCAAACCCATTAATAAAAGTTCCATAGTGCTTAAATTGTAGAAATGTTGGACATTATCACATGTTTTTTATGGTACGTATGACCAAGTGTTGAGAATGTGATAAGAAGGGTACTATATAGTAATTTTTTCTCCATATATTCTAGGATTAGGTTCCACAGGGGTGGAGAAAAGATTAGATATGTGACCCAAGGATTTGGTTGGGGTCCTTAGTAGTAGGCTCAAAGGAAAATTATTTTTAATAGTCATGTATCTCAGGGAAAGGGTTGTAGAGTTACAGTAGGTTGGGTATATGTGGTGTATTAGACTCCGTAAGATGGTGGTTAGGGACCATCTACTATTCTTACTATGGTATTAATCACTTGTAAATTATTTACATCATTTTTTAATAATGGTACTTCTCATTCCTTTATATCTACACATGTTTTTGCTGGAATTGACTTACCAGTGTTTTATATTGAGTTACTTTCCCTGGATACACTTTTGGGAATGAAAGTGGACCATCATCAATGATTCAAAGAGTGTATGATAGTTGTTTAATTTTATGGATATTAGTTGGATTTCATTATTTTAGAGATGATGATCTTTGATATGATTCTTAGAATGGACTTACTATCCAGATTACAAGATCACAATGATTTCTATCAGAGATGGGTATTGTTTACACCACCCAAGGGAGAAAATTTCATGATGACCAGTTAATAGGAGATGGGAGTAGGTAGTGTGGGTCTTTAATTGAGCTAGAATGGGATGATCACAATTCATATTGCAAGCTTTACCCTTCTAATAGGATCAATGGTAGCCCTCATGTATTTTCCTCTAGTTGTGGATCTTTGTCAAGATTTCTTTATAGATGAATTCCCAGGAATTCCCTTGATAGATGAGTTGAGTTTTATATATAACTCATGATAGGTATAAAACCCATTTTTATACCCCCCTTATTTTATGGAACCGACTCGGAAAAAGGAGATCAAGGTACAACTTGAGGACTTGTAATTGAAAGGATTTATCAAGCCGAGTACATCACCATGAGTTGAACCTATCTTGTATTAAAAAAAGGATGGTAGTTTAAAACTATATTTAGATCATTGGAAACTAAATTAGGTGACTATGAAGAATAAATATCTTTTTTCCATGAAAAATGTTCTCCTTGATCAATTACATGGATCCCAGGGGTTCTCTATAATTTAACTTAGATCGTTATATCACCATTTTTGAGTTTGATAGAAGGACATCATGAATATAGTGTTTTGGAGTAGTTATGGGATATATGAGTAAATTATAAATCAATTTGGACTAAAAAATGCACCAAAAGTGTTCATGTATATCATGAACAAGATCCTCTATCTACATCTTGACTCATTCATTATGGTGTTCATTGAATACATCCCCATCCATGCACCAACCCCGAAGAAGCATGATTGACACCTCAAGATAGTCCAAAGTACCCTTTAAGCATATCTGATCTATGATAATATATCAAAGTGTAACCTTTTGATTCATGATATAAAATTATTTGGGTATGGGGTGTTTTATATAGGTATATCGATGGACCTATAGAAATTTGAGGCAGTGATGTACTGAAAATATCCCAGAAACCTATTCAATATTAGGATTATTCTATGTTTAGTTGTATATTATTTGTATTTATCTAATAATTCTCCCATTTATCAGCACCCATGACTATGTTAACAAAAAAGGGGTGAATTTCTATTGGATGGACCAATGTGAATAGAAATTTCTTAAGATAAATAAGAGGTTGACTATAGCTCCATTTTTGATTCTCCCTAATATAGGGGTTGGTTTTTTCATTTACTATGATGCATTAGGCATTAGTTTGGGATACATTTTGATGCACATGGAGTGGTTAATAGGTTATGGTTCATGTTAGCTACAAACCCATGAGTGAAACTATCCTACCCATGACTTGGAGTTGGCATCCATGGTCCAAAATTTGATGTATTAGCACACTGCCTCTTTAGTGAGACGTTTATTTTATAAAAATACAATAATATTCTTCACCAGATCATCACATAGTGGGACCTAAATTTTAAGTAGAGTCAATGGTTAGAGTACCTATATATGTTTTACTTCATGATGGATTATGTACTAAGTAAATTTTACTTCATGGGAAATGATCTTAAACATAAAATATAGATATCCTAGGATCTTGGTGAATAAACATCAGAGGAATAATAACACCTGATGAGTTTATTGGCCTAGTGGAGGATATATTATTTCAAGGAATAAGGACCAATGATGTTTTCTCCATTATCAATCCCATATTATTTATATTACTAAGTAAAGTCTGGTCAGAAATCTGACCCAGAGCATGGTGTGATGTGAAAATGGCTAGTAGGTGGTTACCTGAAACCTAGGTGGTAATTAGATGACAATGATGTTGTACTAGTATATGGGAGATTTATATTCCCTACTTACATAAGGTAATATCTAATGAGATACTTCCATACCTCTAATTGGGTTGTACATATTGGGGGGAAAAATATGAATTGTCGCTTCGGGTAGTAGTTCTGGTGTCCATGGATGAAGAGGTACATTGTTTGATTTGTTTACCAAAGCCTTACCTACCGAAGAATAAAGTTCAAGCACCAAAACCATGGTGTTTTTTCTCTTGAAACTTACTCTTCCCATATTTAATTGGTAGGAAATCATGTTGGACCTTGTGATGGGGTTACCTGGGACCTTGAGAATCTGTGACACTATTTGGGTCATTTTCAACTGGATAATGAAAGTTTCTCATTTATTATCGATCTGTGACTCACTCAGTAGATGAGATAAGAATAATATATGTCCATTATATATTAAATTTTCATTTTTTCCCTTTATCATTGTATATGATAGAGATTCAAATTTTATTCCACTGTTTTGGTAAGGATTGTAGAAGGCCTTAAGTACTCAGTTGCGATTGATCACACCATACCATCCCCAAATAGATGGGAAGTAAGATCAAATGGTTTATATATTGGAGTATATAATCTGATATTTCATTATATAATTATATTCATCATGGGATGATCACCTATTCATGATTGATTTTGTATACAAAAACATTTAGGCTTCTATTCAGATGACACCTTACATGGCTCTTTATGGTAGGCCATGTTGTTCACTACATTGTTGACATGTGGTTGGTGATGTAGTAGTTATAGGGACCATTATGGTATACTATATCTCTGGGAGTTTATAGATAATTTAGAAGAGTTTGATCAAAATTCATAGTATATAGAAGTCTTATTCAAATCATAGGAGTATACCTTTTAATTTTACAGCAGGTGGCATGGTTTTTCTTAGAGTGACACCTCAGTTAAGCCACCGATATTTTAAGAAGAAAGGGAAGTTAGAACCATGATATGTTGGAATCTTGGAGATCATTTAATGGTTAGGTAAAATGTCATAACATTAGGGTCTTCCTTTTCACTATTGAGGTATGCACAATATCTTTTAGGTCTCTAAGCTCCTGAGATACTTGATGTAGGAGTTGGTGCCTAAGAACCAACTTTCCTAGTACATGATTATATTTTCTCATTATTAGTACATATTTTTATCACAACATAATTTTTCCTTTTCATGAAATTTGTATAAGATAATTTCCAATGAACACGTGTCTCACTGAAAGGTCATAAAAGCTACTTGCTATGATGAGAACCTAGAGTTGTTACAATAATATTCTTAAAGATAAGTTCTGTATCCAAATGATATTTTATGATGAGGCATATATATTAAAATATGTCAGGGATAGTATGGTCATAAGAAAATGAGAAACATTCTCATGGTGTTCTCCCTTGGTAATCTCCAAGATAAGAGTCTATGATAATAGACCCATTAATAGGAAATCCACATTTTCATGTGTCATTAGATGTTCCTATATTCATACATGTGTATTAATCCTTAGACTTTAATATTTTCATTAATGTATACAACGAATCACATGCGTTGATGTATTAATGAGAACCATGATGACATATACTCAAGGAGATGTAAGATACATTGGGTAAATAATGATTCATATTACATTAAATTAAAATGAGAGAAATGGTTCATCTATTATGTCCCTTAATGTAAGTGGATATATTAGTAACTTTTATGGGAATGGAACTACCTATATAAATCCATGTCCTTGGTCTTCAATAGGAAAGTTTATTTCTGGAAAATTAAAGAAAGAGATATTGATCATTTTTGTTGATGGCACTGGCATAAAACCTTGTTGATTTGAGATATCATGATAAGGGATTATATTAAATGGTATGTGTTCATAGGTAGTTGGATATTTTTCAACATTAACTTCTTTCTCTATGGGTTACTTTGTGTGTTTCTAGATTTTAACCTTGTACTTTAGGAGGTTATTCTAAATTCCACTATTAAAGAGGCCTAGAGGATCATACACTAAGTGTATTTATAATCTCAGTTAAATTCAAGTATTGAATTTAACAAGATCGATTAAATAATATTTATTCAGTAATAGTTTATCAAAATAATTAAATGAAATGGTATTGAAGATAATAAGTGCATTAAATAATAATATTAAATATTTATTTGAAATTTTGGTTAATATAACATTTATTATATTTAGCATAGAATAATGAAGTGACATTTAATTATTAAATAATCATTATTTGTGGATTGGTAAATGTCAGTGAGGGGATGAAGGTCAAGCTTAATGTCCCAGTTGTAAATAATATAAGTGATATTTATTTATACAATCATAAATGTGTTTTACATATCAGAAGATTAATAATAATAATAATAACATTATTATTTTCTGATAGGGGTTAATTAATAATTATAAATATGGAAAGGATTTTGTGTGTAATTTACAATCCCTAAACCTTCCATAATAAATATCAAATTATATCACTTTCCAAAATACAATTTTTATATATAATAGATAGTTGTTCTATCTCAATCCCTAGAGATAAATCAAGAGATATAGAGTTCCCATATCACCAATCACTCAATCCATTGAGAGAACATCAATATTTCTTCCTCCAAAAGATGAATTCTACTGTGATGAACAATGAACAATAAAATCAGTCATGATTGGCCATACTAGAACCTGGAGATTCTATGATGATGTTCAGAGACTATGGTGCACATGTGGATCACCTCTATAGATATTATACACTTGAATTGTACTGTGAAACGATGATACCATGAGATATAGTCAACTAGATCATAAATTATGAGATAATTTTGAGTTTATATAATTTGGTATATACTCAAAAATTATTTATAAATTACTTTTGAAGATCCTCCTCTTCTGGTTCTATCATTTTAATCTAGTCTAGTAATATATGAGTTTAATTTGATATGACTTATGGTTTTAATTGGACATGATATTTTAATCATCTCTGGAAACTAATACATGTAAATTAAGAATAAAATACAAGTTTGGCATACCATCTAATGAGCTTCCACTACAGCTGAAACCTATAAGTGTTATTAGAGTGGTCACATGTTTACTTTACAATTATTTATTATCCATTGATTGTTTGCATGAGTTTGAGTTTTATTTTACCTATATCAATTCATTTTAAAATCTTAACATCATCATCTATTTTTTCTTCATTATTGATAACAGAACTAGTAATCATATAAGGTTTAAAAGTTAATAAGTCTGAGAAGAATACTATTTAAAGGTTCTAATGTTTATTCTTGGACAAAACCATATTACATTGAATGTACTCGCTAATTGCATGTCATTCACTTGTGTTTTCATGTCCAAATATCATGAAAAAATCAAATAGATCCAAGGTAATCATATATAATATCCTTAAAAATATGATCAACATGTAGATCTAGATGGACTAGCACATGACATGAAGAAATACACATAATGTAACTATTGTACATGATGTGTAGTCCCTATTTTCTCAAATTCAAGAACAAGGGGAATCCCAAGCATGTATAGTAATTGTAACAAGACATTAGGACTGACATGCCATGAAAATCCAAGGTTAAACACCATGTATGTAGAAAAACCTATTTTATACCTCATGCTTGTCTATGGAAGGCAGCATTTCGAATTCATAGGTGTGTGCTGCGGACATGCGAATAAGACAACACACACAATCTACTATTGTTTAGGATGTATAGTTTTTTCTAGGTAGTGTGCCTAAATTTTCATGAAGAAAAATTAAATATACAATCAAACCAATTTAAATGTGTTTTGTGTTTCATTTATTTGAAAAAGTACATGATATTTCATAATATTGATAACTATATTTATAAAAACTATTTCCTTGGTAAGTTTTTAGATAAGAACATGAATTTTCCTTTAAGTACACTTGTGTACTTCATTATTTTTTTTAATGAAATTAATTTTGTTTAAAATTATTATTGATGGTGAGTTAAGTATTATTGGATGGAATTGAGATAAATTTAATTAATTGGATTAATTCATGGCACATTATCTTGATTAAAGAATAAATAAAAGTAATTCATAACAACATTGAAAATCTATGATCGATGCTTGATGTATGGATGATCATGAGATTAGGCCTACCCTATGTATGTGATTTGTTTATTTTAATTTATTATGGTTAAATTATTATTGGTTGAATTTGTGTCATCCCCCCTCCTTATAATGTGAGGGAATGCATTACCATTATTTCTTTTATGTAAACTGGTTTATCCAATCCATTATATCCCCTAACCTATGTGTGAGTAAAAACTTATGTAAGGATGGAGTTCCCAGGTGATTGGTGGTGGTCCATGTCTAGGAGCCAAGGTGAAAAAAATCAAGGCATTACATAGGATCCAAGAAGAAATGGTGAAACATGAACCAATCTATAGTTTAAGGTATTTTTCCCATAGGTTTGAGGGTTATTTTATTATATAATATATAAAATATCCATTAGGTAATATCATGATCATTCCACTTATATTTTATATCTATAAGTTTCATGGTTAATTATTTATGTTTCTGAATGTTTCACAATCAGTTAATACATTAATTAACAAGCATGAAATATAGAATAAAATATAATCATATTATGTGTAAATGTTTTATCAGAAATGGTTAATCACTTAAGTAATATCTACTTAATATTAACAAGGAAAGTGATAAGATTAAATTATATTTACACATTTGGATAAAATTACCTCAATTAAAAAATTATATCAATATAGCCATCCAATACTTAAGTTAGAGTCAACCTTATAGTTCAAAGTGCTTGTCCAACCCAAGTTAGGGTTCTTTCAATCACGGTTGAACTTTTTTCTTGATTTTTTGGTTAAATTTACTTAGTAAACATATAGTTTTATCTACCCAAGAAGAAATTGGTGTAACATAGAGGAATGTGTTTAAGAAATATTTATAATAGGATTTTAGGATTGGGGAGTCCAATCAATGGATCAAGGAACTATTAGTTAATGAAATTGGAAGGTTATTCCAACAAAAAACTATTCAAATAACTTTTCAAGACAAAGTTTGGGTTATGAGAATGAAAATATGGATCCTTACCACTATAATATCTATGAAATAAGATTTTCCAAAACTGTTGGTGAGGGATATTGGGTTTCAAAAAATAGTGGGAGATGAATGGAATTTAATTAATTTTAGATTTATTGAACCCTTTTTATAATCAAAACAAGTTCTGATTCTCTGCTCTTAATTTGTAGAAATGTAAAATCAAATGAATTCGCCAATATCACTATGATACATAATATAAAAGGATTTGATTCTCACCAATGTGAATTTATATGAATGGTATAGGATTGTGCACTTTATACTACACTATGAATGGAAATTATACATGCTATAAACCCCACTTCCTGAGTTCATTTCTAAATGGGCTAGTGATTAAGAAGTATATATTTATTTTAGTATTGTGGAATACAAAATTGATGTCTAATGTTTCATGTTATCCTCCATGTTCAATGAGATTATAAATAAGTATGAGGATATGGATGCATATATCATCATTTATCACCTTTGGGATCTCTATCAAGAGAAGGTGAGATTCGAGAGATATGATATCTCCAATAAACTATTCATTTGTAATCTTATATAGTTAGTGCTAGATGTGGAAAATGTATTTAAAATGATTGGAAACATTGAGTGACTCAAAATATTGGGTTTTAAGATCCAATATGATCTAAAAATATATCTCATTTTGTCCTCACTACCAAAGAACTCATCCAGTTTTATTACGAATTATAATATTAGTGATAGTGAGAATAAACATTCAGAATTTCTTAATCTTATTTGATAAGTTGATAAAGACATGAAGCATGAAAAATATTTTATCCTTATGCTAAATAAGAATATTAGGAACATGAAAATGGGTCCAAATACTCATTCCAAGCGTAAAACTATGGAGAATAATCCTTATAAGAAGAGAAATATCTAGAGTCATGGAAATCAATATGTTGTGTTATGTTTTTCATGTGGAAATCAAGGCCATTTTAAGAGGAATTACAACCATCCAAAGAAGAAATGGGAAGCTTTAGGTGTGTTCGTTATTGATTTCAATATTTACCTATCTAAAAGTTGTGTATTAGATATTACTTGTGGTGATCACATTTGTATCAGAATACATGAACCAAATATATTTCAGAAATTTTTCATAGATGAGGCAAATCTATGGGCTTCTAAAGGAGGGAGGTTGGCTACTCTAACCATTAGAGACTACCATCTCACATTATTAAAATGATTATTTTTTGTTTTGAATAATTTTTATTATGTGACTATTATTACCAATAACATTATTTCAATTTCTTGTTTAGACATGGATGGATTTATATTAAGATTTTTAAATAATGGTTTATACTTTTCTAAATATAACATATGTTATGATATGTAATAGTTAAAAAAATGTATTTATGTATTAAATTATGAAAACCAAATATTAGAAATTGATAAAGAAAAAAATATGAATGAATCATATAACAACCAATTATTGTATCACCATATTAGTCACATAAATGAGGATCATTATATAAATCTCTATTAAGATGGTTACTTAGATTCGTTTGATATTAATCCACTTGAAACATTTCACATTTGTTTACAAGGTAAGAAGGGAAAACCACCATTTAGTGGTCAAGGTGAAAGGGCCACATAGATTGTAGATTTGGTACACATTGATGTTAATAGACCCTTTCAGGTAGAGGCTAGAGGTGGATTCACATACTTAATTACTTGTAAATATGATTTTATTATATATGTTTATATTTAATTGATGAGGTATAAATCTGAATCCTCTAAGAAATTAAAATAGTTCAATAATGAAGATGATATTCATCTTGTCAGGAAGATAAATAAAATTCAATTGGATTGAGGTTGTGAATATATTAACAAAAAATTTATCAACTTTTATTTTGAGTTTGAGATTACATTTCAACTCACTCCACCTTATACACAATATTGGAATAGTGTTATTAAAAGGAGGAACCTTACACTACTGGACATGGTATGATCAATGATAAGTCATTCAAGTCTTTCACTATCCTTTTAGAGATATGCATTATAGAATATATCATAAATAATAATTTGAGTACTAAATAAAGAATTAAATGGTACTACCTTTCAGTTATGGAGTGGAAAGAAACCTAGTTTATCGCATGTTCATGCATGGGGTTGCAAGGAGTTTTTTAAGGCCGAATGAAAAAACAACCTATCACCTTGAGGCATGAAGTATATCTTTATAGGGTATCCTAATGAAAAAGTGGGATATTATATATATGAACCTTTAAAAAATAAATTAATTATCTCAAGATATTCCATATTTCATAAGAGGGTAAACATCATTAAGGTGGATAGTGGGACAAAGATTTACTTTGATGAAGTTGATACTCAAGATAAATAAGGATTAGCATAGGAACAGATTCCACAAGTCCCAATAAAATAATTTGTTCCAAAAAAACATGTACTATTTAAGATAGATAGAGACGTTATAGAACCATAGAGATATGGTTTTTTGGTCACTGGTTATGGTGACTTGTTAATGGTTCACAATAATGATCCTCTCTTTTACAAGGAGGCATTAGAGAGATCAAAAGCTACAAGATGGAAAGAATCCATGAATTCTGAGACGGATTCTATGTATCAAAACCATGTTTGGGTTCTAATCTATATGTTGGTTGGTTTAAATATTATTATGTGTAAATTTTTATTCAATATAAAACTCAATATGTATGGTAAAGTAAATACATATAAAGTAAGGCTAGTGGTGAAAGTGTTTAGAAAATGTTTGTTCATTAAATATAATGAAACCTTTGTCCGCTGTTCATGTTTAAATCCATTAGATTTTTTATTTCCATAAAATATTCCCATGAATATGATATTTTTAAAATGGATGTCAAAACATCATTGGTTAATGGGAACCTTTTAGAGGACGCGTATATCAAACAACCAGATGGTTTTGTGATTCAAAGAAATTATAAAAAGGTATTCAAGTGGTAGATTTCCATTTATGGATTAAACAAAACATCCATGTCATGGAACACTCAGTTCAGTGAATCCATAAATTAATTTTTCATCAATAATAATGAATTTGAGACATGTGTTTATAAGAGATTTATTAGGAATATGTTTTCTTTCATAGTAGTACATGGTAATGACATACTGCTGATTGTAAATGATGTATCGTCCTTAAAAGAGTTTAAGTCATGGCTGAGAAATTGATTCTCCGTGAAGTTAGTGGGTGAATAAACCTACATTTTAGGGATCAAGATCAGGTGTGATAGATCTGAGGGTATTATTAGACTAAGTCAAGGTACATAAATTGACTGAATACAGAATAGGTTTTGTATGGGAAAATCTAATAGGGAACTGGTTCAAGTGTCACATGGTATACATGTCTCAAAGAAAATGTATCCTCATACATAAGAGGAAAGAGTGATAATGAGTATGGTACCATACTATTTGGTGATAGGATCCATAATATATTCCATGTTATGTATGAGGCTTGATGTTACCTATTATTTGATCGTTTTAGGAAGATATCAAGAAAATACTTGGGAACAACATTGGACTATTGTTAAGGTTATCCTTAAGAATCTAAGGAAAACTATGGATATCTTCTTGGTGTATAGAGGATATGAAGATCTAGTCATTAGGGGTTATACAGATTCTAGTTTTTAGATATATCATAATGATATTAATTCATAGTTTGGATGATAATGTTTGTATCAATGTAAGAGTTTTGTTATAAAATAGTTCAAATCATTAAATTTTCATTGATTCTACAACAAAATATGACTATATTGTGTCTTCTGATATAGGAAAGGAAGTATATTCAAATTCATAATTTTGTCAATGGTTCTAAGTGTTTCCTATATCTAAATACACCATCATTGTTTACTGTGATATCAATGTAGTAGTGTCTCTATTTAAGGAGATGAGGTCACACCAAAGGATAAATCACATACTTTAGAATATTCATCTCTTGGGGGATTTTTAAAAATGAGTTAAATTTGTAGTGAGTAGAGTATAAATAGTGGAAAATGTGTAATACCCCTTGACCAAGTATTTATCTTAGCTGAGGCATGATTATCATGTGAGAGCCAGTGGGCTAAAATTGATTGTTAGTTAGATCTTGGAAAAATGGGAGATTGCTGGAGTTGGTGTCCTGGAATAGAATTTCTTATTAAATGATTACAAGTTTTAAATATTAGCAATGTTTATTATCACATCATTATTGTCCAATTTCAGTAAATTTATATGTGATAATATCTTAAGAATATGTGTCATTCTATAATTTCATAGTAGTTCCCCACTGTGATGAGAATGTAGAGGTGCCACGATAATATTCATGAATATATGGTCTGTGGATGGATGATATTATCTGAGGAGACATAAAAAATACATGTTATCATGGGTAGGAGGCTTATAATACATTGATACATATTTTCATGGTGTTCTCCCTTGGTTATATCTAATAGAGGATATTATGGGAAGATATCCACTAATAGGAAATCGATATTTCTATGTGTCATTGGAATTTACTATATATGGATGTGTTTATTTTTCCTTAGAATTTAATATTGGATATCATAACTCATGTACTTTGATTGATTTATGGAAACTATCATGATGTATTCTCATGATGGGGTAGGATTCATTAGGTACATCACGAGTGATATTTCATTAATGAATAATGTGAGAAAGGAAATATCCCTTTTATCTCTTGACATAAGTTGATATCTTAGAACCTTTGATGGGAATGGAATTACCTAAATAAAACCATGTCCATGGTGTTAATGTAATGACCCAAACTTTTATCAATAAAAATTCCTCTTGATCTAATTAAATGTCTTATTATGTAAAATGGTTATATAAAACATGAAATTCCTTGGTTTTATGTTTTTAGATTTCAAAATACCATTATGAATTGTTACCATTGCTAATATAGTCATTGAATAGTGATCACATGAATAGTATAAATATATGGATTTAACAAATCCAAATTACTCAGTCAAAGGAAGTGATGGCCACATCCAGTAGACTTTCCCCATACGAAGCCGATTTGTCGAAGCTGGAAAAGGAGGTGGAATCATTCAGCTTCTCTCTTGACCAAGCCCAAGGTGAGCTTCAACATGTTAAGGTCAAATAGAACATCCTATGGGAGAAGTGGAAGTTGATAGAGATTACAACCTGAGTGACGTTATCCAAGCCACCCCAAGAGTCTTTCACCATCATACACCTTACCCTTAGGTATTACGCGGGTGTTTAAGGGGTTATGTAGTGAGACCCTAGCACTATTATTATGTAAATTATTTGTTTATAAAGAATATACATTCATTTTATTATTTTTACTTTGTAAATAGTTTTTAAAGCACAAAGAGTATTTTTATTTAATATGCAATTAATAAATATATTTTTATGAATTAATGGTTTTTTAAATTAAATAATATTTTAATGAAATATTATTACTAAATTAATTTTTATTAAATATAAATGATATTATAATTTTTATAAATAGCATTTTAATTTTCATTAAATATTTAAATGTGTTTTTGTCAAAACCCATGAATTTTCGATAAATGTCAGTTTTTATTTTAAAAGTAAAAATTCAAATATTGATAAAATTATTTAGATAAAATGAATATTATTTTTTTAATCAGGACATCGAAATTATCCAACAGTGAATTTTTAATAATTTTTTGAGACATTCGAATTTTTGGGTAAAAATTAAATACCGTTTAAATATATAATGAGTTTTATGACATCATAATGACCCAATAGTGATGTAATAAAATAATTTAAACATTATGTTAGGACAATATATGTTTTAAAATTAAAATAGTGTGATTATAGGTTTTTTTTATTTTAAAAAGCTTTAGTGGACCCTCCAAGACTTATAAAACATTTTAAATTTTTTAATTGATTTTTTAAGAGTATGAATCACCTCCACATAAGCAAGCCTAATATTTTAAGAAGTTTGGAAATTATCCTTATAAAATAATTTTTTCCATTCCACTTTTTCAAAAACCATGGGAAAAAACCTTGGGTTGTTTTTTGGTTTTGATTAGTTTAATGTGTGGGGTCCAAAACCAAAATAATAAACAATTCCCTCTCTTTTCCAATATAAACTCACCCAATATCCCACTTCCTATTCACTCAATGACTTTTGAGCTTGAACAACCTATTAACTCCTCTCTATATAATCCTCCAAAAGTACCTAAAGCTCCCAAGAATCCTCTCTCAAGACTCTCCCAAGTATTTGGGATCACACTTCCAAGTAAAGGATTTTCTTCCTTTCTCATTTTTGTCCAACTTTATTTATGTGGTTATGACCTTTTAATTTCAATTAAGAATGTTATGGTATGATTTGGAACCACCCCCATACTTCCCTAATTTTGTTTTAATGATGATATTCCCCTTTCTCTCTCATTAACTCCTCCCATTTACATCTGTTACCATGCCAAAATTCCATAAAGAATTTCTCTCTTCTCATTTACATTCATGAAATTCTTTAGTATTATGAATATAAATTACATTACATATGTTGGGAAATTTATCTATATGACCCCTTAATTTCCATTTCATGTATGTATGATGATAAATCCCTTTCTCTCTCATCAACCATTTTTATGAAATCATATGTCATGTCGTTGTGCTGCTGAAATTGCACCACGATTTTCTAAGCCAAAGTCATTGTGTAGTGAGTTTCATGCCCATTTCTCTATCAAGGGTATTAAACTTTATGCACATTTACCTATTGATTATATATTTTCATGTATTGATTACGCATTCATTTATCATGTAATAAATGATGATGTTTAATGAATCCATGTTATATGATTCATGTGGCACACTTATGCACGAAATGGAATGATTAAGAATGGTGCACCCTGATAGCGCTCCAATGCATTGGGTAAAGATTAGTACCACGACACGTCAAGTGAAATGAGGGTTTACTCATTATTATTCATGCATAATTAGGGTTTACTCATACTCCATGTTCAATGATACTTGTCTCATGCTAATACCATGTTAAGTGTTGTTGCAACATTTCCATGTTATGATAATCATGTTATATCATGACTTTATGTTCATATTTCTCTTATGCTCCTTTGATATGACTATTTCCTAACATGTATTGTATTATTCATGTTATGCCTTGTTTACTCCCTTACTGGGATTTATATCTCTCCCTTTTCTTATGCATGTCCTCAGGTTATCCCATGCAATGCTAAGTATGAGGGAATGTAGTGATCATGTAAAGGAAGTTTTAAATAAATATGTTGTGTTTTGTGTTTTAAGTAATTATGTAATGATCCTAATCCCCAGAGATGCTAGAGAACTTGATCTTACATGTTGTATCATGTGAATATTTTATGTAATAAATCATGTTTAAGTGTATAATAAAAAGTAGGGTTGTTATAGTTGGTATTAGAGGATATGTTTAGTTATTTTTGGGATTAGGATTAGAAAACCCTAGTGAAAGACTTAGGGATAAGACTAAGTATAATAAAAAACATCCCTATGTTTTTGTGAGTATTGAGTATGTGTTTTTTCAAGAAAATACATCCCTGCCTAGATATTAGTAGGTAGAGGCAGCTCTGGCACATATGTACCTAGGAGTGAAAACTCTGAGAAAGAGTTTCGGGCTTTACCCAAGGTATCCAAGTAGACGACAACAGGCCTTGTTGCACTCTGGGTTACGACACTCTTGATGGATATTATTTTATAAATTAATAATCTTATTATGAACCATTATTATGGGAATAAAAAAATTCCTCTAAGAATTAATATAGGGAAGTAGATCATGGATAACATAGATTAAAGCCTATAGATTCATAAGGTAAGGAAATAAAAGTTATTTATAAGTCATCCATTTTTTTCATTGGATTAACCTTTATGTCTTACCTTTAACTTTCCTTTTATTCCTTCCAATGCCTGGTAATAGGAGGACTCGGGCTAACAACCGATGCGAAGATCAATGTGATGACTATTCTAATGAGATTCCCAATCCAATGGGAGTGGGAATCGTGAACTTTTTCTCGATACTATCTCAGTTTACTTAAGATTTGAATAGAAACATGGTTCAAGAGGAATATTAAATCCCCTCTAAGAAAGAGAATGTTTCAATTGATATCTTCATGAGATAAAGGCCTCGTACTTTTAGTGGATCATCTAATCCCTCAATCGTTAAAAAATATATCAACTCCATTGAGAGTATCTTATCCATCCTTCAATGTTCTGAACAAGAGAAGGTTCTTCTAGATGCTTATCGTATGGAGGGTGAAGTCGATCAATGGAAGACATTGATAAAAAATACAAATCCTAAGGGGGAGATCTAGGCATTGTAGTTGAAGGATTTCCAGAAAAAAAAAATTGAAAAATATTTTCCTCACACCCTCTGACATTAGATGGAAAGGGACTTCCTTTCTCTCAAGAAAAAATACAATGAATCCATCAGAGCGTATGAGGAAAAATTCACAAGGCTTTCATGATACACCTCTAGCTTTTTTGTTATCCATAAATGAAAGATTTACTAATTCTTTGGTGGGATAAGACCTAGCCTATAGAAAGCCCTGGCGATCCGTGACTTCAATAGCTATAAGGAAATTTTCTTATGTGCCCTCAATGTTGAAATAGAGACCGAAGAATCTCAAGGGTATCATGGGGAAAATAAGCGTAAGGTGGAATTCAATTCTAGTGGTCCGATGGATAAATCCAATGGTGCTAAGAAAACCCAGCACCCCACTTGACAAAGGTGCAGAAATAAGCACCTCTGAAATTGCCTAAAGGGGATGAAGAAATGATTTAGGTGTGGAAGATAAGGGACCTAGCCGTTAACTATTGGAAAAAAACCTGCAGTTGCGACATAGGTGAAGAATTATCCATTAGAACCTCAACATGTTGTTCATTTCTTCAACTACAAGGTACCAAGGAACCTTAAAAATCAGTTCCATAAGACAAGGGTTTTTAGAGGCAACCAACAACCTCTAAGGTAGCAAGGGTGAGCTTTTTCCATCACTACCGCCGAAGTGAACCCTGACAATAAAGTGGTGATAGGTACACTAGTTATTCATTCAATAATATCGAATATGCTTTTTTATTAAGGCTCTACTCATTATTTTATATACTATAACTTTAGTAGAACAATCGCAACACCACCACAAATCATGGATGTAAAGATGTTGGTGAGAACAAAAAATGGGGAAATCATTGCATCCCATGAATATAACTCCTCCCCAGTCACATTCTATGGATTGAACTTTTTGGAGAACCTCATCATGCTCCCTCTAGATGAATTTGATGCAATTATCGGCATGGATTGTCTTTCCCTATATAGAGCCAATATAAATTTCGGTGAGAGGGAAATCACTCACCATATATTGAATAGACACCTGATTCTATACACGTGCAAGGAGGAAGATGAATTTTCTTTAGCACCATTATCTCAGGCATGGATATTACTGCCATATGAGCACATATATCTATCCTAGATGACTGAGTATAAAAAATCAACCATCCATGAAGACATGCTTATTGTGAGAAAATTCGCTGAAGTGTTTCCCAAGGAATTGTATGGTCTTCCACCTAGAATAGATGTTGAATTATCAATTGACCTTATACCAGGGGTGTTTACAATATCCAAGACTCTGTATAGAATGGCTGTTTTGGTTCTTGAGGAGCTGAAGAAAAAACTACATTAGAATCTAGATAAAGGGTTTATACGCACAAGGGCTTTACTATGGGATGAACCAATCCTCTTCATCAAGAAGAAGGATGGGTCAATGAGCCTTTACATTGATTAACATGAGCTCAACAAAATCATGATAATGAAAAAGTATCCTATCCCTCAAATTTATGACTTGTTCAATCAGCTATGTGGAGAACAATACTTATCCAAGGTGGATCTGCGGTCGGAATATTACTAATTAAGGGTGAAGAATAAGGATATCCCCAAGACTTATTTTATACAAGAAATGGGCACTATGAATTCATTGTAATGCCTTTAGGACTCACTAATGCTCCAGAAATCCTCATGGAATTGATGAATAGAGTCTTTAGAGATTACCACGAAAAATTTGTGGAAGTCTTTACAGATGATATTCTAATATTCTCTAAAACTGAGGGGGATCATGATGAACATCTATGAAATATACTAGAGACCTTATGAAAGGATAAGATCTATGAAAACTACATCATGTGTGAGTTCTAGTTGAAGGAGGTCTTATTCTTGGGCCATATCATCACAAGTAATGGGATATCTATGGATCCCTATAAGATAGCTACAATTGAGGGATGGCCAAGTAAAACATCGGTAATTGATATCTGTAGCTTCTTGGGGTTAGATGGATATTATCACCAATTTGGGAGGAATTTATTATAATTGTCCAACCCTCTTACCAAGCTAACTCAGAAGTGAGTAAAGTTTTCTTAGAATGATGAATGTGAAGAGGGATTCAAGGAGTTGAAAAGGAGGATTATCACTAAGCCTGTGCTCACTCTACCCACAATTAGAGAACATTTATCGTATTTATTGAGGCTTTGAAGAAGGTATTGGGTTGTGTGTTGATGAAATATGACAAATCCATTGTATATCCTTCAAGGAAATTGAAATTTCATGAGAAAAACTATCCAACACGTGATCTAGAGTTGGATGTAGTGATCTTCACTTTAACATTTTGGTGGAATTACCTATTTGGCGAGAAGTGTGAAATATATACAGACCAAAAAATCCTCAAGTATATATTCACACAGAAAGAGTTCAATATTTTCCGACGAAGACAGTTAGAGCTGATCAAAAACTATGAATACTCAATCCATTACCACCTTGGGAAAGTGAACAAGGTGGTGGATACTCTAAGTAGAAAGGACACAGTGATTCTATAATTAATGAGAATTGAAAATGATCTAATATTCTTAGATTTGATGAAGATGGACATGTGAATCATAAATAAGGGAACATCATCAATCCTTTCAAAAATGATTTTTCAACCATCAATTTTGGAGATGTTAAATGATGCTCAAAAGTATGATGTGGGAATTTAGAATAAATTGACAACTATCAGAAAAGGAAAATTTTTGGAGTTCAATGTCAATGAAGAAGGAATTGTGAGATTTGGGTAAATACTATGTCTTCCATTGAATTTGGAGTTAAAGAAGAAACTTTTTGATGATGCACATAGTTCAAATTTATCCATTCACCCAGGAAAAACTAAGATGTATCGAGATATCCTAGAGCATTATTGGTGGGATAACATGAAGAAGGAGATCACTGAGTATACATAAAAGTTCCTGGTATGTCAACAAGTGATGGCTCTGAGGCAGAAGTCTAAGGGGATGATGCAAATATTACCTATACTAGCATGGAAGTGGGATAACATCACCATGGAATTTGTCACTGGACTTCTGAAGACATCCGAAGGAAACAATGCTATCTGGTTTGTTGTGGATCATCTTAAAAATATTTCACAATTCATTGCAATTCCAGAGGATTTATCATTGGATCAACTGGCATGGATATATATCATATAAGTGGTACGTATTCATGGAGTACCACTATCTATTGTATTCAATCAAGATCCAAGATTCACCACTATGTTTTGGAAGAGTCTTCAACATGATCTGAATACTGAGATGAACATCAGTAAGTATTATCATCCTCAAACTAATGTACAATCTGAGTGGACTGTCCAAACACTTGAGGACATGTCGAGAGCATTCTCAAAAGCCTTCAAAGGTGGATGGGATCAACATCTTCCTCTAGTTGAGTTCTTTTACTACAACAGTTTCCACTCAAGCATCCAAATGGCTCTTTATGAAGAAATTTATGGGAAGAGGTGTAGAACACCAGTATGTTAGGATGATGTTGGTGAGAAAAAACTCCTAGGTCTAAAAATGGTTGAAGAAATGGTAGAGAAGGTTGAGATCATACAACAACACATTAAAGCTACTCAGAGTCAACAAAATAGCTATGCTGATAAGCGTTGATGAGACCTAGAGTTTTATGTCAAAGACAAGGTATTCCTCCTCATATAATCGTGTAAGAGAGTTATGATATTTGGGAAGAAGGTAAATATTAGTCCAAGGTACATCGTCACTTTTGATATCCTTGATCTCATTGGAGCAGTGGCCTATTGACTAGAACTCCCATAAAACCTATCTAAAGTACATGATGTATTCCATGTATCACTCTTGAGGAAGTACATTCCTAAACCATCACATTTACTCAATCCAGAGGTGGTACCATTGGAGAATGACCTCTCTTCTGAAGAGAAGCTGGTGAAGATCTTATATTGTAGAGAAAAATTTGTACGAAATAAGATAATTCCCCTTGTTAAGGTGTTGTGGAGAAACCAAAAGGATGAAGAGGAAATGTGGGATTTGGAGGAAGTGATGAATTAGAGTTTTCCCACTTCTATTTTACTGTTCAAAAATGAAATTTCAAGGGAGAAATTTCTTAAGTGGGGAATATTGTAATGACCTAAAATTTTATCAATGAATATTCATCTTGATATAATTAAATGTATTATTATTTTAAATGGTTATATAAAATATGTACTTCCTTGGTTTTATATTTTTTGGATTTCAAAATACCATTAAGAATTGTTACCATTACTAATATAGTCGTTGAACAGTGATCACATGATTAGTACAAATATAGGGCTTTAAGAAATACAATTTACTCAGACAAAGGAAGTGATGGAATCATCCAGTAGACTTTCCACATATGAAGCCCATTTTTCAAATCACATAAAGGAGGTTGAATCATTGGGATTCTCTCTTGACCAATCCCAAGTCAAGCTTCAACATGTTAAGCTCGAACGAAACTGCCTACGAGAGAAGTGTAAGTTGATAGAGATTACCACAAGAGTGATGTTATTCGAGCCACCCCAAGAGTCTGTCACCATCACACACCTTACACTTAGTTCTTATGTGGGTGTTATAAGGGGTTATGTAACAAGACCCCAACACTATTATTATGTACATTATGTTTGTATAAAGAATATCCATTCATTTTATTATAGTTACATTATAAATAGTTTTTAAAGAACAAATATTATTTTTAGTTAATATGAAATTAATATATATATTTGGATGAATTAATGGATTTTTTAATTAAATAACATTTTAATGAAATATTATTACTAAATTAATTTTTCTTAAATATAAATTATCTTATAATTTTTATGAATACAATTCAAATTTTTATTAAGGTTTGAAATATTTTTTTTTCAAAACCCATGGATTTTCGATAAATGTATATTTTTATTCAAAAAGTAAAAATTTAATTATTTAGAAAATTATTTAGATAAAATGAATATTGTTTTTGGAATCAAGACAATGAAATTATCCAATGGTTAATTTTTCATAATTTTCTGAGATAGTGAAATGTTTGTGTAAAAATAAATATCGTTTAAATATATAATGTGTTTTATAAAATCGTAATGACCCAATAGTGATGTTATAAAATACTATAAACATTAATTTCGGCCAATATATGTTTTAACATTAAAATAATGTGATTTTAGGTATGTCTGTTTTATTTTACAAAACTTTAGTGGACCCTCCAATACTTATAAAACATTTTAAATTTTTTAATTGATTTCCTTAAGAGTATGACTCACCTCCACATAAGCAAGCCTAATATTTTAAGAATTTAGGAAATTGGACTTATAAAATAAGGTTTTCCACTCCCCTTTGGGAAACATCATGGGAAAAACCATGGTTGGGTTTATATTTTTGATTAGTTTAATGTGTCGTTTCCAAAACCTAAATAATAATGAATTATCTCTCTCTCTTCCTATATAAACCCACCCAAACTCCAACTTACTCTTCACTAAAATCCTTTATATCTCTACCAAAATCTTCCACCTTATCTCTAGAATTCTCACAAGGTTCTCTAATCTCCCAAGAAGCCTCTCCCAAGCCTCTCTGAAGCCTTTGGGATCACACTTCCAAGTAATGGATTTTCTTCATTTCTCAATTTTTTCCAACTTTATTTATATTGTTATTCCCTTTTAATTTCAATTAAAAATGTTGAGGTATGATTTATAACCATCCCCATACTTCCCTCATTATGTTTTTATGATGATATACCCCTTTCTCTCTCATTAATACCTCCCATGTACTCCCGTTACCATGCCGAAATTCTGTAAGTAATTTCTATCTTCTCATTTACATTCAAGAAATTATTTTATATTATGAATATAAATTCCATTAAATATGTTGGAACATGAATCTATACAACCCCCTTAATTTCTTTTTCACATAGGTATGATGGGAAATCATTTTCTCTATCATCAACCATTTTTATTAATTCTTATGTCACGCTATTATGATATCAAAATTGCACCACGATTTTCCAAGCCAAAGTCATTGTGTAGTGAATACCATGCCCATTTCTCTATCAAGTGTATTCACCTTTATGAAAATTTACCTATTTATTATATAGTTTCATGTATTAATTCCACATTCCTTTATTGTGGAATAAATTATGATTTTTAATGAATCCATGTTATATGATCCATGTGGCACACTTATGCATGAAATGAAATGATTAAAAAGGGTGCGCCCTGATAGCATTCCAATGCATTAGGTAAAGATTAGTATCATGATATGTTAAGTAAAATTAGGGTTTAATCATGTTAATTCAAGTGAAATTATGTTTTACTCATGATTCATGTGTAATGATCCTTGGATCATCCTAATACCATGTTAAGTGTTGTTGCCACATTTCCATGTTATGATAATCATGATGTATCATGCATTTATGTTAATGTTTTTCTTATTGTCCATTGATATTCCTATTTCATAACATGTACTATATTCTTTATGTTATTACTTGTTTACTCCCTTAATGAGATTCATACCTCACCCTTTTATTATGCATGTCCTCAGGTTATCGCATGCATTGTTAAGTACGAGGGAATGTAGTGGTCATGTAAAGGATGTTTTCAATAAAGATGTTGTGTTTTGTGTTTTAAGTTGTTATGTAATGTTCCTAAGCCCCAAATAAACAATACCTCTCTATATTATATGTTGTATCATGTGAATATTTTATGTAATAAATCATGTTTAAGTGTGTAATAAAAATAAGGGTTCTTATTGTTGGTATTAGAGGATAGGTTTAGTTATTTTTGGGATTAGGATTAGAAAACCCTAGTGAATGAATTAGGGATAAGACTAAGTATAATAAAAAACATACCTTAGTTTTGGTGACTATTGATTAAGTGGTTTATCAAGAAAATACATCCTTATCTTGATACGAGCAAGTAGAGGTGGCTCTGGCACAAATATACCTAGGAGTGAAAACTCTGGCAAGGAGTTTTGGGCTTGACCCATGGGTATCCTAGTACACGACAACAGGCCATGCTGCACTCTTGGTTACAACACTCCCGAGGGATATGCTTTGGTAAATTCATAAGATTAGTATGAAACATTCTTGAGGGAATAGAAAAAATGACCCTAAGAATAAATGTTGGGAAGTAGATCATGGATAAAATAGATTGAAGCCTATAGATTCATAATGTAAGGAAATAAAAGTTATGTATAAGTCATCTGTTTTTGTACTTGGATTACTCTTTATGTGTTACCCCTAACTTTACTTTTATTCCAGCCAATGGATGGTAATAGGATCACTCAAGCTAAAAACCGATGCAAAGATCAATGTGATGATTGTTCTAATGAGATGCCCATTCCAATGGGAGCGTGAATCGTGAACTTTTTCCTGATACTCTCTCAGTTAACTCAAGAATTGAATAGAAACATGGGTCAAGAGGAACATTCAACCCCCCCCCCCCCCTCCCAAGAAAGAATAAGTCACAATCAATGGCTTCATTATACAAAGGCCTCCTACTTTTAATGGATCATCCGATCCCTCAATCATTGAACAATGGATCAACTCCATTGAGAAGATCTTATCCATCCTTTAATGTTCTGAAAAAGAGAAGGTTCTTCTGGATACTTATCATATGGAGGGTGAAGCTGATAAATGGTGGACATTGATCAAAAATATGAAGACTGAGGAGGAGATCTAGGCGTTGGAATGGAAGGATTTCTGAAAAATGTTTTTTGATGAATATTTTCCTCACACCCTGCACCTTAATATGGAAAGGGACTTCCTTGAAATAAATAAAAAAGACGATGAATCCATCAGAGTGTATGAGGAAAACTTCACAAGGCTTGCACGATAATCCTTTGGATTTTTCATTACCCCTAAATTCATGGTTAACCGCTTCTTTGTTGGGCTAAAACCTAGCTAACGGAAATCCCTAGTGATCCATGACTTCGATATCTATGAGGAAATTGTTTGATCTGACCTCAAGGTCAAAATAGATATTGGTGAATATAAGCGGTATCATGGGGATTAGAAGCATAAGGTGGACTTAAATTCTGGAAGTTCGATGGATGTAACGACCTGACCCCAGATACCCAGAGTCAGTGCATTATTACATAACATTGGCATGATCACAAGAAAGATCAAATCTCGAAACACCGATCAGTTTAGTATCCTTGGAAACACTAGATATATTCATAAGTCTAACATTAAATCATAACAATGAAAACTAAAAAAACATAGTCTCCATAGTCCACACTCATATCCCCACATACTATCCCATCATGTCATTCATAAATTACTTCTTCACATCCTGGGAAAAATAAAACATTGAAAGGGGTGAGTTCAGATTCTCAGTAAGGATAAAAATATAGCGGAAACTTTCATAAATAAACAGAAACATTTAAGGCAATGTATAACTAAAACAAAATCCTTTTAAACATGAACTTCAAAATAATATGGAAGAGAAAAAATGAAATAATTCCATTTACTTATTCACATGGATATTCTACTAGTCGAATAATCACATGCAATATCAATAACTACTTTCATAATGACAGAATGCATAATGCCAGACTATCAAAACTGTAACGACCCGAAATTTTGAATAAATCTTGTTTTCTAATTTTATGTGTTATTTTATTTTATTTTTATACTCAACAATAATGATTCATTTGATAATATGATTATAATTAAAATGAGACCGTTGGGTTTAGACGGTTATATGACCATTGGTCAATATGACCGCTGGAAACTAAACGTTTTGATTATTGTCTCTAAATATAAGTAATCTTGGTTAATTATTATAGAAAGAATATTAGATGGCCTCAACCATTAGTCTTGGACCGATCGAAGCCCATCTAACAGAACTTGGGAAGGAGGTAGCACCACTGGGCTTTGCTCTGGACCAAACCCAAGTCGAACTTCATCGTGTGAAGCTAGAACGGAATCGCCTTTGCGAGAAGTTCAAACTGATAGAAATTACTACTCGTGCGATGTTAGCCGAGCCTCCCTCAGATTCTCTCACCTTAGCACACCTTACACTTAGGTCCTATGCTGGTGTGATAAGAGGCTATGTAAGGAGACCATAACTGCCTTGTGTAATCCTTTGTTTTAAATAAAAATTGGGATTTCTTCTTATGATGAAGTTTATGAATTTTTAAATGACCGGATAAATATAGTATGCATATTTTTGATGAATTTTAGAAAAAGGATATTTTAAAAATGTTTATGTAAACCTTAAATAATTAAAAATGTGTAATGATTTTAAAAAAATGGTCTTTTACAATTATGTTCAGTATGAAATTTAGAGTCTAATAAGATCAACTTGATTTTTGACGAATAGTAAATTATGAATAGTGATTTTATGATTAGGATTAGTAATGCGTCCAAATGGATTAGTAATCTCACTTAAAGAAAGTATTAATATAATCTAGGCACCTTGATTAAGTAATGTGATTCAATAAAATGGTTAAATAACAGTTTCATAAATTATTATTCAAGTATTATTTTTTTCGAGTGAATAGTGTTTTTTAATTAAAAATTAAATTGAAAATATTTAAAAAAATTATTTTTATAAAATGGATTTCATTTTTGAACTCAGAGCACTGATATTATGTTATGGTAATTTTTGGGGTTTTTTTTGAAAAAATGAATTTTCGGTGAATAGTGTATTTATTTAAAAAATAAATTTAAAATATTTAGAAAATTATTTTTATAAAATGGAGTTCATTTTTGAAATCATAGCATTGATATTTGGTTAAGGAGAAATTTTGGGATTATTCTGAGAAAGTTGAATTTTCGATGAATAGTGAAAATACAATTTTTAAGTTACAGGTGTTTAATGACATCATTAAATGATGTATTAAGTTTGTAATCAATATGTTCGACTTATGAATAGTAATATAAGTTATGAGGTGTTCCAAGTTGCCAATACCATGGGAAAATACCATGGGCAAACCCATGGTTTTTCCAAAACCACTAATGAGGTGTCCCTTGGCCATTAATGCCTTGTCCTCTCACATTCCCTATAAATACCAAGCCATCCTCTCATCCATTCGACTCCCCACTGTCCCCCAACGAAGTTATGGTCTCATTACCTCCCAAGGATTCCTCACAAGGTGCCCCCAAGCCCTCAAGGTCCCAACCGTTGAGTTTTAATAGTTACGTTTTAAGGTAAGGGATCTGATCTCTCTCTTTCTTTTCAAGAAATCTCTTTTATGTAATTTCGTTTATGCTCCATGTTCTTATGTTAAAGGGTGTTATTTTATACTCCTCTTACTGCCCTTTTCATGTTCACAAAATGAGAGATCCCCTCTTACTCTCATTATTTCGTTTTATGAAGTTTTAAGTGGCGCTGTTAGGCTGCCGAAATTTTTGTAACGGATTCTTTCTCCCTTCTCATTTTTCAAGATCTATTATCATATAAAGTATTTCAAGTTCCTTTTTATTATGTTGGGGTATGATCTCAAAGTTTATCATACTGATATTTTATGATCATATGATTAGAGACCCTATTTGATCTCTTCAATTCAGTATTTTGAAGTTTTAAGTGGCGCTGTTAGGCTGCTGAATTTTTAAGTGGTTCTTCACCCTTCTCGTTTTGAAGTTCAACTTTCATGTCAATTATTTCAAGTTCCTTTTTGTTATGTTGGGGTATGATCTCTATATCTATAATAATGGAATCTTATGTTCATATGATGAGAGACCCTATTTGACATCATCAATTCATTTTTTGTTGAAGTTTAGGTGACACCGTTAGGCTGCTGAATTTTTAAGGGATTCTTTCACCCTTCTCCTTTTCAAAGTTCTAATTCCTTGTCAAGTCTTGGAAGTTCCTTTTTATTATGTTGGGGTATGATCTCTATATCTATCATACTGATCTTTTATGTTCATATGATGAGAGAACCTATTTGAAATCATTAATTCATTTTTGGTTGAAGTTTATGTAACGCTGTTAGGCGGCCGAATTTTCATAAGAGAAATCTTATTTTTGTCTTCCTTTCATGTTCTTCATTTCATATGGTATATTTTCAAATTTCATTACCTTGTTCTTAAATCCCTTATATTCTGTCCCTCTACTGTTTTATGGATCATTTATGATTGTTTGACCCATGTCCCCTCTGTTTTCAACGTTTTCTAAAACACTGTAACGTAGCCGTTGTGCTGCATAATTTTCGTCGCAAAATGTCTCTCTCTTTTTCTCAAAATTACTTCATGTTATTAAGTGAATACTCAAAGCTCTTATTTCTATAGGGTTATTCTCATATATAAAAAAAATTTCTATTTTAAATTCTGGGATTTACATACATGAAACTCGCTCTCCCCTTCCGTGGGGTTAAAGTGACGTAAAGAGCATGTATTTAAAGCATTTTTTAAAAAGTTATGATTATAAAATGAAACCCATTTATTTTATGCTATATGGGTAATTTATGAAATTTTTGATGATGATATATGTGGCTCAAATGATAATAAAGGAAAATTTAAGGGTGTGCCCTGATAGCGCTCCAATGCATTGGGTAATGATGTAACCACTAGAGATTACAATTTTCACGATACCTTGGTGAATAACCTTGGTAATTTTCAAATGACACCTTGGGGATGGACCTTGGTGATATGTTCATGATTGTCTATTTTAAATGATGTAGCCACATCTTCAAGTTATGAAAATGTTATTTTTATTATGATATGCCTCATGATTTCATTCTCATGCCTTAAAGTTCTTTTCATGACCTTATTGAAGTATCTCAAGTTCACATGTAAAATGTTTCTCTTATTTCCCTTACTGGGATTTTTTCTCACCCATTCTTTTGATGTATGTCCTTAGGTTATGTGATGCAGTAATGAACCTAGGATGAACATGAGGAGAAGCCTTTCAAGTGTTTTAGAATAATGTTTTATGTTTTCATGTTTAAAGTTCCTGGTTTCCAAGACACTAAACCTTAAAGATCCTCAGTTTTGTAAAATGTAACGAATGTTTATGTGATAAAAATGCGGGATGATATAGTTGGTATCAAAGGATGGTTTAGTTATTTGTGGAAATTAGGATATGAAATCTTTAGGAAGAAGCCTATATAAAAGTTAAAATATAGGAAATATTCCTGGTATTTTGGTGAGTATTGAGTAAGGGGTTGCCAAGAAAATACATCCCTGTCTGGATACGAGCAGGTAGAGGTGGGTCTGGAACAGATGTACATAGGGGTAAAACCTAAAAACACCGCTTTGAGCTAGACTCGAATAGGAACTGGTACACGAAAACGGGCCTTGCTGTACTCTTGGTTACGACACTCCCGGGGGATATGCTTTGGTAAATTCATAAGCTTAGTATGAACAATTGTTAAAGGAACAAAGATAAAATAAAATAAAGATTCACATAAGAATATATGATCATGGATAACCTAGATGGGAACCTAGGGGATCACAAGTTAGGGTATACTTTTCTTCTACAAGTTATCCTTATATGGTTTCGGTTCCTTTTCATGATTATTGGCTAAGTATTTAAGCCCCTAATTATGGTTTCTTTTCTTAGTTAATGGCGGGAAATGGAAGAACATGTCCCAACAACCAATGTGATAGGAAATGCGACGATTGTCATATTAATATGACAGGGATGATTCAGGGATTAAAATATGATTATTATTTTGGAAGACGTTCACTATTTTGGGGAACCTATATGATCGAGGTAAATAGATTACTATGGTATTTTCATTGAGGGGTAAGGTTGACTTATATTTTCAATAATCGATGAATTTAAGGTGGACTTATAGTAATTTAGGTTACTTATGGAAATGATTAACCTATATTGGGTAAAATATGTTTAGGTTAGATACTTTTGTTATAAGATGGTAGGAGTGGTTGATGTTGTTTGGAGATGAACAATGAAGTTTATTTTGGAAGACTATGTTATCAAATCCTTCTTGTATTTGGGTTTCAATATTAGCTTGGTTTATTTTGAGGAATCTTAATGACTATTATTTATGGAATGGTCAATGATGAACTATGGGTAGTACCATGGAACTTTGAAGATTTAAAAGTAGTTTCCATTCCTATGGGATTCTTTCTTTTTGAAGAGCTGTTTTACCTTACCCTTTCTGTTTTTGGGATAATGTTTAAAGATAGGAGAAATAGATAGTTAATCTTTTGTGGATTATGTGATTATCTAGAAGATGATTCTTGTGTTTTGATGAGACCAAGTAGTTTTTAATGCTCATAGTTTGGAGAAAAGATTAGTTTTGGGTAGAAACTTATTAATGGATGAAACTCTACATGAAGATAGGTATATTTTCTTATGTTTTTGTTTTATGTTTTAAATGAATTCCTCAAAATTATGAAAAGGAACGTAAAACAAAAACATTGTTGGTTTACGTTTCCTACTAGGTAATCAAAGACCGTTTACACACATCATAAGTTTGGGATTTTCTTATGGTTAACTTTCTCCTAATCATGTTCTCTATCACTCCCCCCAGAACTTGACCCTTTGTTTTTCTTCCATGTCCATGTTTTCCTACATGGAATCCTAGTGTGGGTTAACTCGGGTGACCTTTGTACTTCCCTTTCTTTCTTTTAAAGTAATAATTTTACTGACTCCTTTTCCGATGTGGGACTTTCAATGAAATTTCAAAACCCTAATTTTAAAAATTGCGAGGACGCAATTTCTTAAGGGGGGAAGAATGTAACGACCCGAAATTTTGAATAAATCTTATTTCCTAATTTTATGTGTTATTTTATTTTATTTTTATACTCAACAAAAATTTTTCATTTGATAACGTGATTATAATTAAAATGAGACCATTGGGTTTAGACGGTTATATGACCATTGGTCAATATGACCGCTGGAAACTAAACGTTTTGATTATTGTTTCTAAGTACAAGTAATATTGGTTAATTATTATAGAAATAAGATTCGATGGCCTCACCCAGTAGTCTTGGACCTATCGAAGCCCATCTAACAGAACTTGGGAAGGAGGTAGCACCACTGGGAATTTCTCTGGACCAAACCCAAGCCGAACTTCATCGTGTGAATCTAGAACAGAATCGCCTTTGCGAGAAGTTCAAACTGATAGAAATTACTACTCGTGCGATGTTAGCCGAGCCTCCCTCAGATTCTCTCACCTTAGCACACCTTACACTTAGGTCCTATGTTGGTGTGATAAGGGGCTATATAAGGAGACCGTAACTGCCTTGTGTACTCCTTTGTTTTAAATAAAAATTCGGATTTATTATTATGATAAAGTTTATGAATTTTTAAATGACCGGATAAATATAGTATGCATATTTTTGATGAATTTTAGAAAAAGGATATTTTAAAAATGTTTATGTAAACCTTAAATAATTAAAAATGTGTAATGATTTTTAAAAAATGGTCTTCTACAATTATGTTCAGTAAGAAATTTAGAGTCTAATAAGATCAACTTGATTTTTGATGAATAGTAAATTATGAATAGTGATTTTATTATTAGGATTAGTAATGTGTCCAAATGGACTAGTAATCTCACTTAAAGAAAGTATTAATATAATCTAGGCACCTTGATTAAGTAATGTGATTCAATAAAATGGTTAAATAACGGTTTCATAAATTATTATTCAAGTATTAGTTTTTTTCGCGTGAATAGTGTATTTTAATTAAAAATTAAATTAAAAATATTTAAAAAAATTATTTTTATAAAATGGATTTCATTTTTGAACTCAGAGCACCGTTATTATGTTATGGTAATTTTTGGGGTTTTTTAAAAAAAATGAATTTTCGGTGAATAGTGTATTTATTTAAAAAATGAATTAAAAATATTTAGAAAATTATTTTTATAAAATGGAGTTCATTTTTGAAATCAGAGCATTGATATTTGGTTAAGGTGAAATTTTGGGATTATTCTGAGAAAGTTGAATTTTCGATGAATAGTGAAAATACAAATTTTAAGTTACGGGTGTTTAATGACATCATTAAATGATGTATTAAGTTTTTAATCAATATTTTAGACTTATGAATAGTAAGATAAGGTATGAGGTGTCCCAAGTGGCCAATACCATGGGCAAATACCATTGGAAAGCCCATGGTTTTTCCAAAACCACTAATGAGGTGTCCCTTGGCCATTAATGCCTTGTCCCCTCACTTTTCCTATAAATACCAAGCCATCCTCTCATCCATTCGACTCCCCACTCTCCCCCAACAAAGTTATGGTCTCATTACCTCCCAATTAGTCCCCCCAAGGTGCCCCCAAGCCCTCAAGGTCCCAACCATTGAGTTTTAAGAGTTACGTTTTAAGGTAAGGGATCCGATCTCTCTCTTTCTTTTCAAGAAATCTCTTTTATGTAATTTCTTTTATGCTCCATGTTATTATGTTAAAGGGTGTTATTTAATACTCCTCTTACTGCCCTTTTCATGTTCACAAAATGAGAGATCCCCTATTACTCTCATTATTTCGTTTTATGAAGTTTTAAGTGGCGCTGTTAGGCTGCCGAGTTTTTTGTAACAGATTATTTCTCCCTTCTCATTTTTCAAGATCTATTATCATGTAAAGTATTTCAAGTTCCTTTTTATTATGTTGGGGTATGATCTCAAAGTTTATCATACTGATATTTTATGATCATATGATTAGAGACCCTATTTTATCTCTTCAATTCAGTATTTTGATGTTTTAAGTGGCGCTGTTAGGCTGCTGAATTTTTAAGTGGTTCTTCACCCTTCTCGTTTTGAAGTTCAACTTTCATGTCAATTATTTCAAGTTCCTTTTTTTTATGTTGGGGTATGATCTCTATATCTATAATAATGGAATCTTATGTTCATATGATGAGAGACCCTATTTGACATCATCAATTCATTTTTTGTTGAAGTTTAGGTGACACCGTTAGGCTGCTGAATTTTTAAGGGATTCTTTCACCCTTCTCCTTTTCAAAGTTCTAATTCCATGTCAAGTATTGGAAGTTCCTTTTTATTATGTTGGGGTATGATCTATATATCTATCATACTTATATTTTATGTTCATATTATGATAGAACCTATTTGACATCATCAATTCATTTTTGGTTGAAGTTTATGTAACGCTGTTAGGCGGTCGAATTTTCATAAGAGAAATCTTATTTTTGTCTTCCTTTCATATTCTTCATTTCATATGGTATATTTTCAAATTTCATTACCATTTTCTTAAATCCCTTATATTCTGTCCCTCTACTGTTTTATGGGTCATTTATTATTGTTTGACCCATGTACCCTCTCTTTTCAACGTTTTCTAAAACCTTGTAACGTAGCCGTTGTGCTGCAGAATTTTCATCTCAAAATGCCTCTCTCTTTTTCTCAAAATTACTTCATGTTATTAAGTGAATACTCAAAGATATTATTTCTATAGGTTTATTCACATATATACAAAAATGTTCTATTTTAAATTCTGGAATTTACATACATGAAACCCTCTATCCCCTTCCATGGGTTTAAAGTGACGTAAATATCATGTCTTTAAAGCAGTTTTTAAAAAGTTATGATTATGAAATGAAACCCATTTATTTTATGCTATATGGGTTATTTATGAAATGTTTGATGATGATATATGTGGATCACATGATAATAAATTCAAATTTAAGGGTGCGCCCTGATAGCGCTCCAATGCATTGCGTAATGATGTAACCACTAGAGATTACAATTTTCACGATACCTTGGTGAATAACCTTGGTAATTTTCAAATGACACCTTGGGGATGGACCTTGGTGATATGTTCATGATTGTCTATGTTAAATGATGCAGCCAAATCTTCAAGTTATGAAAATGTTATTTTTATTATGATATGCCTCATGATTTCATTCTCATGCCTTAAAGTTCTTTTCATGACCTTATTGAAGTATCTCAAGTTCACATATAAAATGTTTCTCTTGTTTCCCTTACTGGGATTTTTGCTCACCCTTTCTTTTGATTTATGTCCCCAGGTTATGTGAAGCAGTAATGAACCTAGGATGAACATGAGGATAAGCCTTTCAAGTGTTTTAGAAGAATGTTTTATGTTTTCATGTTTAAAGTTCCTAGTTTCCAAGACACTAAACCTTAAAGATCCTTGGTTTTGTAAAATTTAATGAATGTTTATGTGATAAAAAGGAAGGATGCTATAAAAACCACGTATCTAAGGCCTCGTGCCAAGAATACAAATAATATTTTGTCAGGGCCTCATGAAAAGACACTAGTTTGTCTCATGAGACCTACCGATGCATCGAGGATCTATAGCGGGCTCCACCCGTCACTTATTAAGTCCAATGCATTCCTCATATGAACAGGTTTCAACATAACATAAACATTCGTATTAAAACTAGCAAACGAAATGTAAATACTTTTACCATAATCCATGAATGGTATAAAAATAACACATGCATAGTCAAACATATCACAAAACCTTCAATAAAATATGGATATTTTGTATCATAACAAATCAACTTCAAATAAGCTTAAAATCCATCAAAGGATGTTGACATAGATGAAATCAAAAACTATTTGAGAGAAATATCTATTTTTTGGAAATCATTTAAAAGTCACATAATTATAAAATAAAACATTTAATTTGAAAATACCCTTATAATCTTTTATGGGACACTTCTAAGATTTTATAACGGCAGAAAATAGCCGCACCCACCGTATAAGTTAAAAAAGTCATTCTTACCTTAATTCTGTCGAAAAGGTTAAAAATGACCTTGTTTGGAAAACGACGGAAAGATTACTTTATAAACCTCTTATAAAAAGTCAAACAAGGGTTTAAATGACTTTAAACCATATTCTGTAAAATAGAAAGAATGTTTTGAAATACATTTTTAAGAAACATGGATGTGGATGATAAAGAGGTCCCAGTAGATAATTACGTATAAATAACCTCGGATAATGAAGAGATTGTGAAATAACCCTTACCTTGTACTTTTCCTTAGTCAATGGTATGTTAACCTCTTGTATAATTTTTAGAACATTGTTATTAAATTATACAAGAACCATATACATAATTATGATGTCATATTTGGTCTTCTAATAATTCTTTGTTAATAATACATTAGTATTATCGTCGTTTCGGGTGTTAACTTACTCGTTTTATTTTATATGTTTTGTTAAATAAGTGATTTTTCTATGGATAGGTTGTATCTTATTCATATCCAAAATGATATAAAGTTCTTAAACATTACTTTTAATCATGAAATGAGAATTAGTCTTGAATGGATACGATGGGGAATGAATCTCATCGCGTTCGTGGAGACGGTAGTCCGTACATTCACACGAGCGACAATATCATCCTTTTGATATTAAAATAATATATAATTGGATCGTATATCATATATACAGAATCATTATCATGTTATATTTATTATTTACATGAATTACACATCATTATTATACCCATCCAAAAAATAATATATTGAATAACAATTACACCACGACGTGGAGACGGTAAGCCGTACATACGCACGTATGGTGACATGTCATTCAAAGGATGGATAGTATATTGAATATGGTTGTACCATATTTATAATAATATCACAGTATATAGTAGATACTGAATTTATTATTTTAGAATGGGAATAACAAAGAAAGAAGGAGTTGAAGAAGAAAGGAACTTGAAAGAGGGTGGTGAAAACATTACCTCTTCTTCGAATTCTTCCTTTTGATTTGATCAAAAGGGATCATTAGGATGGATTTATGATCAAGATAAGGCATCTAGAATGAATTTAGGGAAGTTAAGAGAGAATTTGGGCAGGGTTTTTCCGAACCAAAAAGCTTCGAATGTGTGAATTAACAAGAAGGGTGAGTGCTTTTTATAAGAGGGATGAGGGGCTCTTTAGGAAGAACTAGAAATATTATTTTATAATAAATTTATATTCGGTTTCTAATGGCTCCAAAGTGGATTATTTAAAAGGTAAGGTGGATATAGGTCGAAAACCACTCAACCAATATATTTTAGACAGGTTTTGGTCATTATATTAACCTTATCTTTTAGTTTAAACTCTTAGTTAATTAGATTGACATTTAACATGTCACTTTGTATTTTTATATTATATAGTTAATAAACTTACCATATACATCCAAGAGACCCCCAAGTCATCCATTAATGATACACCTATCATGATATAAGTCTCTTGGCCTAACATTATATTTTTATGAATTGAATATCAATTAATAATATAATATTTGTTTTAAAATCTATTTTATGTCAATTTTGACAATATTTAATAATTGATTTTTGATAAAGTCTTAAAAACATTATTACTTAGAAAATAATTCATTTAATAAATTATAACATGTCATATTATCCTATGAAATTAGTTTATGTCATCAAAACATTCAAATTATATTTATTTTAACATTTATAATACGAATTATTTTATTCCTTCATTAATAAGGAAAATACTGCATCATTATTGCGTCATATATATTTTTACTTTTTCAATGTATAAAAATTATAAAAAATATACCATTATGTAGTAAATATTTTTATCCTTCTAATGAATATTTATAGTAAAAAATCCAACATATATAACCCTATGTAAAAATTGTTTTTCTAAAAGATATATGCTTATGTCATTTTTGTATTTATTTTAACTTAATTAATATAAAGTGTCCCTATCACCTACAAGTGGCTCCATGGGGTCTGAAAATTGACCCAAATATGCCCATGTCGGACATGCATCCACCAATAAGGTTAGGACATGTTTTAGAATAATTTTTTATTATTATAATATTGTTTAACCCTTATTTACCGGATTTACACTTTAACCATGGTAAATAAAATATTTACCAAAGTAATTATTCAAAATGTCGAAAAATAAAATTTACCTATTTACACAATTTGGAAATCCTGATTCAAAATATGGAATCCATTTTTCCAAATTCAAAACACTGAAGTGGATGAAATTAATTTAAAATTAATTCCCGCTGTCAAAACAAAAAAGCGTGTTTTTAAGATATAATAACTATCAAAAGATTGATACTTGTTAATGTCCGGTTTAATTGTGAAATTATGTCCAATGACCAAAATTGTATTAAATGGTAAAAATATATTCTAAATATACTTTAAAACTACTCAAATTCATAATTTATCACTATTAATTATTTTGATTAAAAAGTTGTTTTTAATTAAAATTTATTAATTTTTACTATTCCTCAAAATATAATAGTTATCCGAAAAGTACCAAAATTCCACCCTAGGATGAATTAGATATTCTGAATCTAAAAATGAAGTCCATTTTGAGAGATAAAATTTAAAAAATTTCAAAAAGTAGGTATTACTATTCATAACAGCTAGTTTTATTGGTTGTGGTGTGTGTTAGAACTCGATGTTGCGTATAACACACGCTATAGTATTATTTAGAGAGAAGTGTACCGTGGAAGCTTGGGGTGTTATAATGGATAAATCCAATGGTGCTAAGAAAACCCAGAACCCCACTTGCCAAATGTGCAGAAAAAAGAACCCCAATAAGTCCCTCCTTTGGTATCATAAAATAAACTATAGACACTCTGAGGTAGCACTAACCATCAACCCCCCTTTGGTCTTATAGTATGAAATATAATAGACACTCTGAGGAAGCACACAAAATCAATTCACCTTGTGGTCTAACTACACCAGGTTCTCATAGACCTTTACAATTAAATCGTTCATATATGATATTAATCATCCCAAATTAATCTCAAATTCTACATGGATAAATAATTCCAATGCATATCATAAGAATTTAACAAGAATAAAGATTCAAACAGTTCCATCCTATCAATCACGGTAAGGAAATAAGGACTGGCTCATAGGAAACATAAACTAAATGGCCCTAAACATTCAAATGAGGAAACACATCCATGGGGTGTTCCTTAAACATGAAATTTTACATAATACCACAAAAAAACCATTAATCCAACATCTAATCTAAGGTACATAAAACATGGTTTAAAATCATTAACCCGAAATACCTAAAACATGGGTAATCGACACTCTAGAATATAAACTCAATGACAACCAAGGAATGGCAACAAACCACCTACCTCGATGTTGTACGATCGATATAGTTGAACCTCAACCTTTTAATAATCCTAGAACATCGTAGATCGGTGGGATTCCTATTCACTCGCTGGAGATCAAATCGGACCTTGTACAAAGAAACAATGGCTTGTAGAAGATTTGTCACTCTCAGTTGCTTCTGGAAAAACCAAGACCAGAAGAAGATGATTCTGGATATTAGACATGACCCCGGTCCGATAAGTCAAATAAAATAAAAAGTACACGACATGTAATGTTAATGAACACATCATGTATTTACCTCAACCAGCCCCCAGCATTAGCGGTCTTCCACATCACCCCAGATAGCCATGTATCGGCTATTACACACCCAATACATGGGGTTGCACTGTAATAGGGTACAAGGCATGTACTCCTAAGTATACAGTGTGTACTTATAAAATTTCTTAATTCTCCCCTTTTTCTGATGAAAAATTGAAATCAATATCCATACCAGAAAAGAATATCTGGGTTCATACAAACTACCCCCTTAAATAAATGTGTCCCTAAATTTCCCTAAAAATGTGGCGATGAAGAAACATCGAACAACTCTAGACACTACGATCGCACATCGGTCTCCCTCTCCCAAGTCTCATCCTTCACTCGACCGTGCTTCCACAACACCCATACCAGAGGAATAGACCGTCCATGGAGAACCTTTGTGTTATGATCAACAATCTAGATAGGATGATCCTCGAACTATACATCCACCTCCCACTCAACCTCCTCAAGTTGAAAAACATGATATGGGTCTAAGAAGAAATGCCATATCTGAGAAACATGGAAGGCATTTTGCATTGCCTGGTACATTTGAGGTAACTACAACTGATAGGAAACTATTCTGACTCCCTCTAAAACCTCAAATGGACCATTGTATCTCGATGAAAGATTTAACTATATCCTAATCCTCATGGGTCTCAACCTCATTGTGGCAAGTAGGAAATCCTGATCTCTAACCTCAAACTCCATAGGTCGTCTTCGTCGATCAACATAAGACTTTTACCGTCACTGTGCAGTATCCATCCTCTTCTGAATCAACTCCACCTACTCTATGGTATCCTCGACAAGACTAGGTCCCATCATAGTTGTCTCTCCTGCCTCCAGCCAACATCGGGGTGATCTGTATGGCCTACCATACAAAGTCTCATAAGATTCCATATGAATAGTTTCCTCAAAACTATTATTGTAGGAAAAATATAACATAGGTATGTGCTTCTCCCAAGAACCTCCAAAATTCAGGACGCATGCTCAAAGCATGTCCTCCAACACCTGAATCATGTGCTATGACCGAAAATATGTTTGGGGATGGTAAGATGTACTTAGAAGTACTTGTGTACCCAAAGCCTTCTGTAGCCCTTACCAGAAACATGAAGTAAAGAGGGTGTCCCTGTCTAAAATGATAGAGTACGGAACCCCATTCAACAGTACAGTCTCTCAGATGTATAACCTTCTTAGATTATCAACATTGAATGTTTAATTAATAGGAAAGAAATGTGTAACCTTCGTGAGTCTGTCAACAAAAAACCATACTGCATCTTTCCCTCAAGGCGACCTCGGTAAATTTGTCACTAAATCCATCGCAACATCATTCCACTTAAATTTAGGAATGGGTAACTATTGTAGAAGCTCAATTCGTCGCTGGTGCTCCACCTTCACCTATTGACCGCTGGAAAATCTCATAAAAACCTAAATAATCCTTCTTTATACCTGGCCACCAATACTAACAGTGTAAATATCAATATATATTTGTGACACCAGGGTGAACTGCCCAAGTTGAAGTATGAAAGTCTCACATCAGCTCCTCACGTATGTCTTCTGACACCCATATGCATTCTTGAAAGCGCAAGATCTCATCCTCGCTTGTTGTCCACCTAGGAGTAGGGTCCTCTCCTGACACACTCTCCCATAGTACTAGGCCTTCAGAATATGATAGCTGCCTCATTCACACTCGTTCCAGAAGAGTATAGGTAAAAACTATAGAAGAAATAAAAAATTTCTTCTGTTTATCGTGAACCTCCAAATGAAATTCAAAGAATAGATCCATAATATTCCACTCACTGTTGAACTCCTGAACAACGTATTTCTAAGTCCTCCTACTCAACGCATCAACCACTACGTTGTCTTTCCCAAGTGTGTAGGAAATCTCAAATTCAAAAGACTGAAGGTACTCAATCCACCTTTCCTGTCTCAAATTCAGATCACGTTGAGTAAAGATATACTTGAGACTTTTGTGGTCAGTGAAAACCACAGAATTATCTTTCAAAAGATAATGTCTCCAACAACGTAAATCATGCACTACTACAACTAAATTGAGATCACGTATTGTGTAATAATTCTCATGTGGCCTCATCTTTCAAGACCCGTATGCAACAACTCTTTACCCCTGCATAAGCACTTCTCCCATAAAAATACCTGATGCATCACAATAAATAGTGTACCTCTTTCCCAGCTCTGGAAAAACTAGTATTGGTGCTGAAGTCAATCTCCCTTTCAGCTCCTGAAAGGATGAATTATAGGAATCTTTCCACAAGTACTTCTTACCCTTCTTAGTTATGCCCATCAGCGGTGATGCTAAGAGTGAGAATTTTTGTATAAAGAATCTGTAGTAACCAACCATCCATAGAAAAATATATACCTCCAAGAGGTTCTTCAGATGATCATAGGAAACTGCTGCTATCACTTTCTCTGGGTCTACTGATACCCTTGTCTCTAAGATGACGTGACCCATGAAGTGAATCTGGTCCATCCAAAAGTGACATTTCGAGATCTTATTATATAATTGATGCTCTATCAGTGTACTCAAAATGATCTCAAGACAGAAAGCATGGTTGTGTAGAGTGTGAGAGTACACCATGATATCCATGAATACAACCATAAAATAATCCAATTAAGGATGGAACAGTCGGTTCATTAGTGCCATGAAATTTTTAGGTGCGTTCATGAGACTAAATGGCATAACCACATACTCGTATAGACCATACCTACTCTGAAAGGCTATAAGATATATATCTGATGGTCTAACATGCAACTAATGATAACCGGATCTCAAGTAAATATTTTTGAACACTCGATCTCCTCAAAGATGATCAAAGAGATCGTTAATCTTGAGTAAAGGATATCGGTTCTTAGAAGTCAACTGGTTTAGCTTCCGATAATCCACGCAAAGTCTGAGGGAACCGTCTACCTTCTCTGCAAATAAGATAGGATAACCCCAAGGAGAAGTACTAGGTCAGATGAAACACTTTTCATGTAACTATTCTAACTTCTTCTTGAGCTCTTGTAACTCTGGTGTAGCCATTCTATAAGGAGGAATAGACATCGGTAATGATCTTGGCATAATATCAATAGTGAAATCTACCTCTCGCTCCAAAGGTAAACCTGAAAATTCTTCTAGAAAGACATCCCTAAAATGATCGACTACTGGAGGAAAGTCCATCTATGAAGTGCCCTGGTCATCCAGATATAAACTAGCAATCTGGGCTATAACTCCTCCTAACCCATGAAGCTCGGGTCCATCTTTGCTCACGTAGACATCCCTCTCACCCTTGTGTATAAAGTAACCTCCCCTGGTAACGTGAAACTCACCCTACGGTGATAGAAATCAACAACAGCCTAGAAGGGAACTAACTAGACCATTCTAAGAATGACGTCATAACCCATCATCTATAAGACATAAAGTTCCCATAAGAAGTGACACCTGCAAACCTCAAGAGGGAACTCCTTACACTAATATACACTAGTCATTATAGTCCCCAATAGAGTTTCAAGTGTTATGATATCAACAGACTTAATGAAACCGAGCCCAAAGATCTCCACAACATGCATAGATATAAAGCTCTGGGAAGCCCCTGTATCGAAAAGAGCAGAAGCTAAAAATGAGGAAACCAAAATCATAACTCTAACCGTAGAGGGTTCGGGATCCTTCTCCTACTGGATCTGCTCTATTGCAAAAGCCTAACCTGTGCCGCAACCCTGTGATTTTGTTTGAGTTCCCTATGTTGATCCACCCTACAACTATCGAAAAACCTATGTATGACCACTACGACCATGACCACAACCTCAGCCTGAATGGCCTAAAGAACTCTAGACCCTAGTCTGATGTGGGACTGGTGGTCCTTCTCCAATATGAACAGTTGAGACAGATCCTCCCTCATTAGCTTCTAGAATGAGGGTGTTGCAGAAATGTGGAATATGTCCCATCTTTCAACAATATAGGCACTCAACTAGGTCTCTTAAGAACCCAGGTTTCATATTTCTTCATTTCCCACACTGATAGCACACCACCTCGATACCTGAAGGAAAATCCCGCCTACTCGGATCTCCATGCATAGACTACCTGCAGTGCTTCCTGCTATCATTCGGAAGGGTACCAACTCTGGATGTTGAACCGCCCTGGCCCACCACTCTAGAAACCCTCGGATTGTGCTTAGTGATCAGTGCTTGGTTGACTATAGAAGATATGGAAGTCAATATAAAGATGTTCACCTAATATTTGATGTCATTCCCGAGACCATCCTCAAACTTTTTTACCAGAAATAACTCATCACCTTTTAGAATGGGTGTGAAGTGCTGCAGATCTATGAAGTGAGAATAATACTCCATAACCGAGAGTGTACCCTTATCCAAACTCATGAAATCTTTGTATCAGTTGGTCCCTCAAGTTCTCAGGGTAGAATTAGTCATAGAAGGTATTATAGAACTCATCCCAAGCCATAACTCGATGACATCCCGCCTATGATATCACATCCCACCACCTCTTGGTGGAATCATGTAGCATGTATGTTACAAGCTTCACCCTCCTCTATGGAGGAATCTTGAGATTCTTGGAGACAAAAAAACATGGATTCCAACCATGACTCTGCATCTTGAGGTCCTTCATCCCCTGAGAAAGTGGTAGGATGCTGCTTTTGAAAACCCACATCAACTCTACCATAGACAGGGTAGGATGCAGTGTTCCCTGGAAGGTTTGCATCATTCTCATAAAGCCTTCATGGAACTGTGTCTCAAAACCTCTATCCGGTATAACAGTTGGTGCCAAGATAGGAATGATGGGATGATTTTTTGGTAGTCCCTGATCTACCATTTTTGGTGTCTAATCGTTGTCCTATATTTTGCGTACAACCTGAGGACGTCTTGGTGGAATAACTTTGCAAGGTCAATCACACACCTCAGTTTAAGATTATCAAGGACTGAAACATAGAAGTGAAATAAAGGAACAAGAGAAATAAAACATTAAAGGTTTTACAAAATGGGGTTACACAGTGTGTATAACCCCTACACGTCATCTTCCCTTAAGCTTTTAACATGGGTGTGTACTCCTTCAAAAACTGCTCATGTAACACCCCTACACATGGCGTGTTCCTCCTATGACATGGCGTGTACTTGAATTTTCCATCATACATGAGTTATTATACATGGATAAACCACATGGTTCTCTCCTAGGAAACACTAAATGGTGTGTTCACCATACACATAGTGTGTACCACTTAAGTTCAAATCATTCGTGTCATTGGTCCCACGGTCAAAGACACGGTCGACTCTACACATAATTCATGAATTGGACACATCATATACAACCTAAGTTTTATCCATCTGTGTCGTTGGTCATACAGATGGATACATGATCCTTACAACACATTGTGTACTCATTGTATACGACATGTTCCACCAAACATTTATCAACCTCGTGTCTCTGCTCACATATTCATTCACACAGTTAAGGACTACACGACATGTACTCAAAGTACATGGCGTGTACTTATGAAAATTTTTTTCTTCCAAAACAGAAGAACACATGGTGTGTGTTCATAACACCACATGTCGTGTTGTTTGGGTTTCCTAACAATAGGCCTCTAAAACTTCCCAAGAACCCTTGAAAAATTTAAATTTTGTCCAAGTAATGACAAATTCCAACCCGCGAGATCCCATACTTCCACGAATCAATGTTTTTCATCCTTATTCACATCATAAAATGACAAAATTCAATTAAAGTTAAAATATTATCCACGAATTTTCAATACAAGAGGGCCCATAACACCTCATGGACCAAATTTTGGCATCCATCCAAAAGAAACATTTCATATTAGCAATATCCTATCAAATAGAAGGTATTCTACCAAGGTGTCTATCACAACATCATGCATATCTGGCACAACATCTATCACAAAAACATGCAATCGGGAATACACCCTAAATGAAATGACAAGAATGCATGACATGTGATCTCTATCAAGTGACTATATGATGAATGAGATGGCATACCCTAATCTCATTATGTTGAAACAAAATAGAACCACAATGATATAAATCACAACATCACAAAACATGTGTATCAATCATCTATGAAATAAAATCAACTGTAATAATTGTGAAACCATAAAAAATTTCTATATCTGAGGTATATTGGATTTTCCCTATGCACGAGCTAGCTACTCCTGGGAACAACTTTCTACCAACTACCTATTCCTTCATATCCCTATCTATAGGCTCCAAATAGCAAGACAAAGCAGAAAAGAAAACCTCCTCTGATACCACTTTGTAACATCCCAGATTCGGGTGCCGTGAAAAGGTGTCCCATACCCGGTTGGTCACATTACCTCAAGTGTATTTACATAAATTCTAGAGGATATTGACTAGAAGCGAGGGCCTTGGGTGTAATAATGGGGAAATCATTCCCTCATTGGCATAGTAACACAACAGAACAAATGGTAAACAGTAGTGGAAACAGTAATACCATACAACAGAAGTAAACATTAGAAGAATGATAATAAATAAAAAAATGGAGAACATATATAAATGATGCATGTCACATATGTCAAGGAAAATAGCCAAACAAGTCACAATGATGGAAATATAGTACTAAAACAAAGTATAAATAAATCAAGTAAACTCCTGCACCATCACAAGCCTCCACTTGGTCCCATGCTCTCCACCTCCACAACAATCAAGTACCTGATGTAGAAGGGTGCTTTTCCTTATCTATACCTAAAACCATATAATCTATTTAGGTCAAAAAACATGACCCAAATAGGATGTGAGACGAATCCTAGTAGGAAACCACCACAAGATCTGTGCATAACTGTCGGTGGTTATGTATAGCAGGTAATAATTGAAATGTTGCAAAGAAAATTGGATTACACAAAATTAAACAATCATACAGTTTCCATTTACATTCATTAGGATTTAATGTTCATTATTTAATTAAGAAAGTATCACAAAAGGTATCTCATAATACTACCTAATGAGAGAAAATCAAATATTGTTCTTGGTCTTGGAAGACACATCACAATCATTCGATATTTACCTTAAACCTCTGGGTAGCTCACATAGTCTAACCCCTCTATCCAAGTAATGAAATAATGTGACACTCTAAGGAAGCACTCAATATCAATTACCCTTATGTATTTTACACAATAACTATAGAATCTATTAGGAAGCACTCAACATAAATTACCATTATGGTCTTGTAATTTAAACTATAGACACTCTGAGGGAGCACTCACTATCAATCCCCATGTGGTCTCTTAGCATGAAATATAACAGACACTCTGAGAAAGCACTCAACGTCAATTCCCCTTGTGGTCTAACTACAACAGGTTCTCACAACACTATGTAATTCAACTATTCCTATATGATATCAATAATCCTAGAGTAATATAAACTAATACATGGATAAAAAATTCTAATGCATATCACAAGCATGTAACAAGAAGCAAGAGTCAAAAAATTACATCCTATCAAGAAAGGCAAGGAAACAAGGTCTTCATCATAGGAAACCTGGACCAAATGGCCCTCAACATTAAAAAAAGGAAACACACCCATGGTGTGTTGCTTAAACATGAAATTTTACATAATAACACAACTAAAAACTCTTTATACAACATTAAATCTAAGGCAGATAAAATAGGGTTTAAACTCCTTAACCCAAAATACCTAAAAAATGGGTAATCAACACATTTTCATATAAAATGAAGGATAAACAATGAAAGGAAGAAAAACCTCCTACCTCAATGTTGTACGATCGATATAGTTAAACCTAAAACGTCGAATCGACTCTAGAACATCGTAGATCGGTGGGATTCCAACTCACCCACCAGAGATCGAATCAGACCCTGTACAGAGAAACAGTGGCTTGGAGAAGAATCACCAATCTCAGTCACTTCTAGACAAACCAAGGCCAGAAGAAGATTATTCTTGGGATTAGACGTGACCCTGGTCCAATTAGTCAAATAAAATAAAAACCACATGGTGTGTACTATTAATGAACACGATGTGTATTTGCCTCAACCAGCCCTAGACATTAACATTCTACCACGTCACCCCACACAGGTATGTCTCAGCCATTACACGCCTAAGAAATGGATATGTGTGGTAACAGGGTACATAACATGTACGCCTATATACATGGAGTGTACTTATAAAATTTAGAAATTCTCTCATTTATCTAAAAAACACCCAAAATCAAGATGCATACATGAAAAGAAGATCCCAATTCTTACAAATCAAAGGGGTCACATACCTGGTTGGTCACATAGCCTCAAGAACATTTCCCCAAATGCCAGAGGCTACTGACTAGTAGTGAGGGCCTTGGGTGTGATAGTGGGGAAACTATGACCTCATTGGCAGAGTAACTCAATGGAAAAAATAGTAAATAGTAGCGGAAACATTAATACCATAATACAGAAGTAAAAAAAAGAAAAAAGAAAATAAATAAACAACTAAAGCACATATATAAATTATTCAAGTCACATATGTCTAGTAAAATAGCCAAACAAATCACAGTGCTGGAAATACAGTACTAAACCAAAGTAAAAAAGAAATAAAGTAAAATCCTACACCATCTCAAGACTCAACTTAGTCCCATGCTCTCTAGCTCCATAGAAATCAAGTACCTGATGTAGAAGGGTGCTTTACCTTATCTATACCTACAACCATATAATCTATTTGGGTCTAAAAATATGACCCAAATAGGGTGCCAGTAAAATCATAGTAGGAAACCACCACAAGATTTGTGCATAACTATCAGTGATTATATATTGTAGGTAAAAATGGAAATGCATCAAAGAAACTAAGAGTACACAAAAGTAAACAATCTTGCGGTTTCCATTTACATTCATTAGCATTTAATGTTCATCATTTAATCAGCGAAGTATCACAACAGGTATCTCAAAAGAATACCTAAGAGGACTGAATCCAAGATTGTGATTGGGATTGGTAGACACATCACAAACATTCAATATTTTATTTAACCCTCTCGGTAGCTCACCCAATCTAACCCCTATGGCCAAGTAATGCAATAACGGAAAAGACACTCTGAGGAATCACTCGCCGTCAATTCATCAAATGGTCTTCCCACAATAACTACATACTCTCTAAGGAAGCACTCAACATCAATTCCCCCTATGGTCTCTTAATGTAAACTATAGACAATATGAGGGTGTACTCACTGTCAATCCCCTTGTGGTCTTGTAGCATGAAATATAACAGACACTCTAGGGAAGAACTCAACATCAATTCCCCCTGTGGTCTGACTACAACAGGATCTCATAGCCCTAAACAATTAAATAGTTCCAATATGATATCAAGAATCCCAAATTAATCTCAAATAATACATTTCTAAACAATTCCAATGCAAATCAGAAGCATGTAACAAGAAGAAAGAGTCAAACAGTTCCATCCTATCAAGAAAGGCAAGGAAACAAAGTCTGCCTCATAGGAATCCTAGACCAAATGTCCCTAAACATTCAAATAGAAAAATTTACCCATGGGGTGTTCCATAAACATGAAATTTCACATAATACCACAACAACAAACCCTTAATTCAATAGTCAATCTAAGGCAGATAAAATAGGGTTTAAACTCCTTAACCTGAAATTTATGAAACATGGGTAATTGTCACTTTGGAATATAGATTCAAGAAAAACCAACAAAAGGCAACATACCACCTACCTCGACATTGTATGATTGATATAGTTGAACCTCAGCCTTTGAATAGACCTAGAACATCATAGATTGGTGGGATTCCAATGCATCCGTCGGAGATCGAATCAAACCTTGTACGAAGAAACAATGGCTCGGAGAAGATTCGTTGCTCTCTGTCACTCTTGGATGAACCAAGGCCAGAAGAATATGATTCTGGTGATTAGATGTGACCCCGATCCAATTAGTCAAATAAATGAAATGGTAAAAGGTGTTTACTATTAATGAACACACTGTGTATTTTCCTCAACGAGCCCCCAACATTAGTGGTTTGCCACATCACCCCACACGGCCATGTCTCGACCATTACACACCCAAGACAAGGCTGTGCGCTATAATAGGGTATATGGAATGTACTCCTAACTACATGGAATCTACTCCAATGTACATGGAATGTACTTATAAAATTTCCAAATTCTCTCATGTTTCTAAAAAACCAAAATCAAGATTCATACATGAAAATAAGATCCTGGTTCTTACAGTGGTGCTTCAGAAGGGATAAAAAATTCTCCAAACCCCATTGATTGGATGATGAGGCCTACTAGCCAACTGATGCATCCAGTCCAGGAGTCCATTAAATGCACCCTATGGGATTTTAAACTTACTCATTTTTTACCCTACTTAACACCCAAATCTAACCCCAATCCACTTATTCCAAATTTTAAACCCCCCTTAATCCTTGCCCTCTCCCATTCATTTCCCCTTATTCCATTATGCTTTGACTAATATGATGATACTTTAATGGTTAGTTCTTCTTAGATCAACTTCAAATCCTTCTTTCTTCTTAAGAGATGAACATGGATTATTGATGGATCTATGTTTTATATAATGATATTATGATAAATTAATCCATCCATCATAGATCAGTGGTGGTTTTAATGTTTTTATGATATCTCTTTATCATATTAAGATCTACCATTGAATATGGATGTTTTACAAGTAAGTGTTTATAGATCATGTTCATAATCATCTTATTGAGAGAATATTGACGATATAACTTTAATATATTGTTAATTATTTGATAGATTAGTGGAGGTATCAATTTGTTATCAATAACCCCTTTAACCATAGATAGAAATATGATTCACACATATCATGGGATGTGGAAAAATATATTTAATTTCCTCCAAGGGATATAGTAGTAGTAATAAAAAAAGTCATCTCCAAGGATTAGTGCTCTACTCTAATTATTACAAAACAATATTATTAAGTAGAAAATGTTTTGTAAGACTATAAAATGAAGAATAATGACTTTGAAGAATAATAAACATAAGAAATAAGTTATCAGGATTCATGTTTAGATTCCCTTTTGTAGTGATATCATTGTATTCTCAAAATAAATCTCTAATTTTTTTTAATATATTAAAATAGAGTGGTTCCAAAATCACTTTCTCATTTTTACCCTTGTTAAAATTTGATGAAAATTATAGTTATCCTCTCAATTTACTTTTTTTGGATAATCCTCTATCCAATGTGTGATAGCCACAATGATATTTCTTTGAATTTCTTAGGAAATACATAATAAGGTATCCAAATTAGACTACTATTTCCTACTCATTCCTTTAGTAATCACTAAATACTATCCAATTGATAATAAACTAAACAATTAAAATTATTTAAAATAAAATAGAGGGAGAAAATATTTCCTACCTAAGGAAACAAATAAATTTCATAATTAACCATAAACATAATTGTATTCAAATATATTTCTAAAATTAAATACGAAAAAACATTTAATATATGAAATATATCCATAAATTCAAAAAAATTCTAAACTCAAGAATTATAATTGGGTCACCTCCCATTTAACCAACCCCTCAGGGCTTATACCCCTCCATTAATGAAGAAATAATGGTTGTTTTAGGGTAATAATCCTTTTAGAATAAAAATAGGGAATGAAAAATGAAGCAAAAAATCTAGAGTTGTAGTCGGTGGAACTCCTTTTAATTGGTCTAGTAGTCTGCAAGTGTCCCCCTTCACAATATCCTACCCATTTTTAATAGGAAAATAAAATCATCAAACTTATTTAGTATATTTATTTTCAAAATTTAATTATCCTTCAAATAAATATATCTATATTTTATTCATATCTTGGTCAATGAACCTTGAATTAAAATATCCCTGAGATCTGGGGCATATCCACCACTACATATATTCCCTTTAACTACACAGAAATTGGATTTTAATGGCGTTAAAAAAGATATGTTAATCACAGTGATGATAAGGGGGTCCTTTTTATCAGTGCTAATAAAGGCCTAGCCGCCTACAATGTGTTGTTAATATATTATCACTCGTAGAAGAAAAAACCTGTAACTTAAAATGTTATATACAACCTTTAATTTCAAAAAATGATATAATTTCAAACAATGCTATATACATTTAATTGAAATCAGGAATACAAGAAGTTCCACCCATGGTATATACAAAAAAACACTTCTATTTACATTTCAAATAAAATGTTCTTTATAATTACATTTACAATCATCCAACAAACATTCTAAAACATTAATATTTCATCTTTTGACATCTTTGATCCCCTCTAAAAAATGACGGCCCGTAGTATTAACTGGTGAAAAAATCATCTCAATTCGAGCAAAAGATTCCACCTATATATGAAAACAAATATTATCTTTGTAATATGATAAAGAAATAAATTAAACATCAATATGAAATAATACATTAATAAAATTTAAATATTTAATAAAAATGGAACATTTGGAGTTATATTGGTCACACTGTGTTTCTATTGATGTGGGGTTGATTCTTACATGTCAAAAATGAGTTATGGATCATTATCATAAAATATCAAAAAAAGCCGAATGTGTTTGCTCGGTTTGGAGTATGTAACTTTTTATTTTACTAAAATTAATGTAAATTTTTAATAATGACACATTTGGAGTTATAATGGCCACATCATGTGTTAGATTGAGGTGCAGCTGATTCTTACCTATCACAAATTACTAATGGATCATTTTCTTAAAGTATCAAAACAATCTGAATGTGTTTGCTCAGTTTTCAATATAGCAGTTGTGTTTTTTTACTAAAATGTCATTTCAAACTAGAAACGTGCATTATGAGTCATATAGATTACATTGTGCATTGGTTTTACATGAGACTACTTCATACACATCCCAAATTACTTATGAATCATTGTATTGAATTATCAAGACAATGTGAGTGCTTTTTCTTGGTTTTTAGTGAGTGAAACCTTTTAAACTTAAATGTCAATTTTAAAATGATAACAGAAACTATTAGTCATATCAGTCACAATGTGCATCATATTAAGGTGTGGTTGACTCCTACACATCACAAATAACTCGTGGATAATTATCCTAAAGTATCAAAACAATCTGAAAGTGTTTTCTCTATTTTAAATATGTCACTTGTTGTTTTTTACTTAAAGTCTTGTCAATTTTAAATAAAAATAGAAACTTTGAGATATATCGGCCACACTGTGCATTATATTTAAGTTCATTTGATTCCTACATATCAAAAATGACTAATAGATATTTTTTTTTAAAATATAAAAATAATTTGAAATCATTTTCTCAGTTTTTAGTATGTCACTTGTTGTTTTTACTTAAATTAACTTCAATTTGAAATAAAAAAGAGACACTTTGATTTAGACCAGCCACACTATGAATTGTATTAAGGTGGTTCTGATTCTTACCCATAAAAATGACAAATATATCATTTTACTGAAGTATCAAAACAATCCATATGTGTTTGTTTGGTTTTCAGTATGTCACTTGTTGTTTTTACTTAAATTAATGTTAATTTGAAATAAAAAATGAAATTTGAATTATACCAACCACATTGTGCATCATATTGAATTGAGAATGATTCATATATGTTACAAATGACTAATAGACCGTTTTCATAAAATATAAAAAAAATATGAATGTGTTTTCTCAGTTTTTAGTATGCCAGTTGTGTTTTTTTACTAAAATGTCATTTCAATGTTGAAACATGAATTTTGAGTCTCAACACTAACATCAAGATTCATATTGAGGTAAATTTGACTAATAAATTTCATAGATTAGTTATGGATTATTTTCCTAAAATATAAAAACAATCCAAATGTGTTTGCTTGGTTTTGAGTATGTCACTTGTTCTATTGATAAAATTAATATCAATTTTAAATAATGAGACATTTGGAGTTATAATAGCCACACCATGTGTAGTATTGTAATAGGTCTAATTCTTACCTATCAGAAATTATTTATGGATTATTTTACAGGAGATTAAAATAATCCAAATATGTTTTCTTAGTTTTTAGTATGTTATTTTTGTTTTTTAACTAAAATGTCATTTCAAACCAGAAACATGAATTATGAGTCATACCAGTTTCATAATGAATTAGTATAATGTGAAACTAATTTATACACATCACAAATGAATTATTAATTGATTTACAAAATTATCAAGACAATTGGTGTGTGTTTTCTTAGTTTTCAGTGAGCGACACATTTTGAACTAAAATCTCAATTTTAAATTGATAACAGAAAAATTTAGTCATAACGGTCACACCGTGATTCATAATATGGTTTAGTTGATTTCTAGAAGTAAAAAATGACTCATGTATCATTTTTTTAAAGTATAAAAACAATATAAATTCATTTGATCTATTTTTAGTATGTCACTTGTTGTTATTACTTAAATTAATATCAATTTTAAATAAAAAGAGACACTTTGAGTGATACCGGACACATTGTGCATCATATTTAGGTGAATATAATTCTTAAATGTTAAAAAATATGTATATATAATTTTACTAAAATATCAAAACAATTTGAATGCATTTTCTCGGTTTTCAATATGTCACTTGTTGTTTTTACTGAAATTTATGACAATTTTAAATAAAAAGATACACTATAAGTTATATCAACCACACTATGTGTCGTATTGAGGTGAGGATGATTCTTAAACATTAAAAATACATTATAGATCATTTTACTAAAGTATAAAAACAATTAGAATTCATCTGCTCATATTTCAGTATGTCAGTTGTGTTTTTTTACTAAAATGTCATTTCAAACTGGAAACACATATTATGAGTCATAATGGTTGCATCATGCATCATTTTGATTTGATATTTCTTCATAAATGTAAAAAATGACTTATTAATATCTTTCTCAAATTATCAATACAAGTGGAGCATGTTTTATTGGTTTTCAGGGAGTGACATGTTTTGAACTAAAATATCATTTTCAAACTGATAACAGACACCTTTTGTCATATTGGTAACATTGTGTGTCAAATTAAGGTCTGGTTGATTCCTACAGGACAAAAATGAATCATGGATCATTTTACTAAAGTATAAAAACAATATGAATGCATTTTCTCAGTTTTTAGTATGTCACTTTTTATTTTGACTTAAATTAATATCAATTTTAAATAAAAAAAGACACTTTGAGTGATACCAGCCACACCATGTGTCATATTTAGAAGTGGTTGATTTCTACATGTAAAAAATGACATATATATCATTTTCCTAAAATATAAAAACAATCTGAATGTTTTTTCTCAGTTTTCAATATGTCACTTGTTGTTTTTACTGAAATTGATTTTAATTTTAAATAAAAAGAGACACTTTGAGTTATATCTACCCCACCATGTGTCCTATTGAGCTGAAGCTAGTTCTTAAATGTCAAAAGTGACGTATAGATCATTTTACTAAAGTATCAAAAAAATCTAAATGCATTTTCTTGGTTTTCAGTATGTTAGTTGTGTTTTTTACTAAAATGTCATCTCAAACTGGAAACACACAATATAAGTCATATCGGTCGCATTGTGTGTTGGTTTAACATGAGACTACATTATACATGTCACAAATGAATTATGAATTTATGCACTAAATTATCAATACAGTTGGAGTGAATTTTCTTGGTTTTCAGTGAGTGACACATTTTGAACTAAAATTTCAATTTTAATCTAATAAAAGACACTTTTAGTCATACCGGTCACTTCGTGCATGAGTTGAGGTATGATCAATTCCCACACAACAAAAATTACTTATGGAACCTTTTACTAAAGTATCAAAACATTATGAATTAATTTGATCAAATTTTAGTATGTCACTTATTCTTTTTAATAAAATTAATGTCAATTTTAAACAAAAAGAGACACTTTGAGTTATACGAGTCACTTGTTCTTTTTACTCAGTTTTGAGTAGGTCAGTTTCTCAGATACCAACTATATTGACCCAATAATTCCATACATAGATATCACATCTTATTAGATTAATATTCCTTACATAACATAATGATCCATGCCATAATGTTTTAGTTCTAGTGCATTTGGAAACCTGGAAATAAAAATAAATAGTTCATACAAGTCTCTTATTAAGTTATTCTTTACTAGAAACCTTGTTAGAAATATCCCTTATAAAAAAATTATTAATAACCTAAGGATATGAAACATAATAAGGGTGATCATAGATTCTCAATAAGTGTAAATAAGGGAGATATCAATGATCATATAAGGAAAGTAACTTACAAATAGCAGATAACATGATGATAAAATTAATTAATTACATAAAATGCACACTTCAAGTCATAACATCCACATCGTGAGTTAACATGCTTTACATTTTCTTTATTTGTCAAAATTTAAACACTAAATTATCGATAATTATCACTTTCCTTCAAGTTCCCTCCACTGAAATTGAAGGAATGTGATAAATTCCCACAATTTAGGGGTGATAAGGTTTGGAGGGAGAGTATGTTTGTGGAAGAAATTGTTTGTATGAGTAGTCAAGAATTTAATTTTGGAAGAGAAAAGATAATATTATGGGGAAAAACATGGTATATTAAAAAAAACTTTACCTTCTCATTGAATTCTTAGTTATGGCCTCGAAGTCCAATCGCTCATGAGCAAGATCAGATTCAAAAAAACTACCCCAACTCGAACAAAGGAATCCATATGTATAAGAAAAGAATGCTTATGTGAGTAATACTAAAAATAAGTAAATTAAAAAAAATGATACAATACTCTACTTATATGGAAGTGACATATTCTGGCTATTTGTGTACATTCTTCCATCAAGTATGATGCCCATTTGTCTCTGAGCACATTTATATCGTCTTTTGAGTATGAGTTTTTTATACAGTCATAGTAGTGATGAAAAAATATAAATACACAAAGGATTAAAAAATATTTTAAATGAAATATTAATTATATTTGAAAATACCTCTTTAGGAATGCTAGTTTTTTCATGGAATATGATATATCTATATATTTACAAAGATAATAAACACAATAATTTCCACTGGTTTGTTTTGGACACTGCAGAAGCATTGAGTAGAATAAGTAATTTTTTTTATTTTTTTGGATATTAAAATATTATTATATATACCCTGATACTTATCCAGTCATATAAATTTTCTTCTTTCTCATCCTTATCCCTTGACCTCATTCATTGTTTTTCATGATAATCATACACTGACCTATTATAACAGAATCCTCATTAAACGATAATATAAATTATATAAAATTATTTTTAGTTATAAAATGTTGGATTTAGTTTATTAATTATTGAAAAATTTAATAATGTGTGGATGGTTTGTTCAGTATCCATGCATTGAATACTAGAAATAAATCATTGAATTATCCAAATTTACTGCAATAAGCATCCAATGCTACCTAAAAAACAAAAAGGAACAAGTAATGAAAGAAATAAAAATATATTTGGTATGATTAAATTGTAGAGTTTTAACCCTACATCATTGGTATTAAATAGAGTCTATCATCCAAATTTTTTATTTCAAATGATTTGATCATACCTGCCACTATTTCATTCTTTTTGGGGTTCTATTTTTATTTGTTCTATAGAGGATACGTGAGGACTAACGAGTCCAAATTTTCTTTCATGGGAAAGTCCCTTAAATTTAATTTCATATTGCTAAAAATATGAAATGTATTTATTCATAATTAACATAGTATATCAACTTTTGTAATATCGAATCATAAAAACATACCTCATGTATACATTTACAATTGATCCACCTAGGCAATCATAGTCGAGTATTTCACTTACACTCTCAGCACCAATGATGTTTTGATCTTTCTATTTATACACATTTTCATCTTAATAAATTATGCGATGACCACCATTTTTTAACTTTCTATCCACATGAATCTTCAATGATAATAAATGAAGATATAGAATGGGTAGGGTAATGGTGATTTTATTAGGTATCTACGATCAGTTGGTTGATCCTTTAGATGGTTTTGAGGCAGTCTTTCATTTCACCCCCTTCTCTTTTTCTATTTGTAATAACATTCATCACTTCAGAACGTTTTCATTAATTATTAAATTTTTAGAATGAAAGTTAAATTAGAAATTAAAACATCCTTGTCAACATGTTTTTTTACAATATGTGATGGCCATGTGAGGAATGTTATAAAATATTTTTCGACTGTATGAATATATTTCTCATTAATTGGAATAGGTAGCTCCGCACTTGGATAATGGGTTACACTAATTGATACTCACACATGACCTGTTGGAAGTTTTTTATTGGGTAGCATGTTTTTTTGAATATTGAACATTATAGCCCTCACTATAGGGTTATGGGTGGGTGTTGCTAGATACAAATCACATTCATTATCACCCTATAGAATATCATTACAGGAACGGTATCAACATCTGTCTTATTCACATTTCATAGAAACATTTAATAGAATATTTATTACCCCAGATAAGACATCTCTTTGAGGGGAATGGCTAGCCTCATAGCTGGTGGAGGGTGGGGTGAAATCTCTATGCAGTAGTTATTCTTGAGTCGCCTAATCTCTTTTCCTTCCCCCATTAATGTTTCCATACTCTCTATATACCATTGGAATTTTTATTCAAGGGTATATATTCTTTCTATCATTTATTTTATTAATTCACTTTGATCCTCTTGTTTTTTTTTTCTCAAAATAAGTTTGGGGTGTCACCCCAAAACCCACACCTCTAACGTGACCATACTGTTCAGGCCACTTTAAGGCCACCGATAGAATGTGTTTATCTACTACAGATGATGATGATTTCTAAAACTATTTCAGATATAAAGTGTAGGAAAATTAGTGATCATGGTTATGTAATAGTGATTTAAAGAAAAAAATATATTATGTAATACTTACACATGATTCCCACACTTTTTATGTGTTTTCAACTATTAGTATCCCGCCTTTATTTACACGTGCCTCCTTCCATAGCACATGATGTGGGATGGAAATGGATTTGGATTTGGAGTCATCAATCTACATATAAATAGAGGAAATTAATTGTGGTGTTGTTTCATATCACATAACTGTATTACAGTAGATCTAAAATATGTGACAATTTTTTTCAAGTGAAGTGTACCCCATATTTGCTTTAAAGTAGAGGTACATTGGTTTCGCTGCTCATTACTTATTTATAGGACTTAGTTGATGTTTTATAAATAAAAAATTTTCAATCAAAGTGATGAATACAGTATCATCAAACAATGTATTACAATCCAAAATGTACCTAAAAAGACACATCTACACAATGGCCAGTAAATGCATCCCATGCTTATTAGGTTATCTGGTGTTCATAGATAAGTGGTGGGTACGAGTTTATTTTCCCTTTAATATCTTTAAGATGATCTCTTGTTAGAATTGGGAGAAATCCTATATGAATACTTCAATAAAACACGAATACATATATATTATGGGATTTATCTACTATAAATTCACTCTGAAATGGGTGATCAAGAGTAAGTCAATGTTTCAATATTTTATTTTTTAGTAAAATAAAGAAATGATATCATAATATCTTCCTACATCAGTTTCTCCTGTGAACAATATGGTTCAAGGAATATACATCAATCAACATGTGTTTCCAAGTGATGATTCTAATATAACTATTGAAGATGACCTTGTTGGGGTTAACAAGATGGCCCGTCATATTACAATAGCTTTTCCTAATGTTTTTCTAAAACGGTTTACCAAAAGCAGTGTATACATCTTTTAATTTATCAAATATTTGATCACCAAATAGTGGAGATGGTACTATATGTTCTTATTAACATCCATCAAATGATTTCATCTAAGATCGGTAGTTATTTCATCAGGGTAGAAATCTAGGATGTCATAAAAACACTATTTTTGATAAATGTTTCAACCTAATTGACTTTGTACCTTGTTTACTGACAAGAAACCCTTGAGTTCCTTTAATGATATATCCTAAAAAATCTACATAAGTTGGAAAGCCATTTATCATCCCATACAACATTAATCTCAACGTGAAATCATTATTTCTGTAAGCATCATACAATGTAACACCTGAATCCCACAATAATTTCAAATCCTTGATCTATAGAGCCAAGTAAACATCAATACCATTACCCAGTTGTTTTGGTCCTAATATAAGCATAAATAACATGATTTATTTTCATTTCATGCATAACTATGGTAGAAATTTATAATTTACCAACATAACTGTTCATATACTATGAGTTCTTCTTTGAAAACCAAAAGAATTCACTCCATTTATAGATAAAAAAAGATGAAGGTTTATCGGCTCGTTTACAAATTTAGGATACTCAGGATCAATTCTCTTCCACTGAGGAGAGTATCCCTGGTGATGTAGTTTCCCATATTTAATTCTTATGTCTATGTGCTTTGTCAATTTCCCTATAGTCTCCTCACTTCCATATAGGCTCCTAAGCCTTGAAATGATTGGAAATTACCATAAATATTTCATAGGACTGGATTTATCTTTCTTATATCTAGAATCAACACACTTGGGTAATTATATAAGTGAGTTGTGGTGCTTTCAAAATAGTGTACAGTTATTCGAGTAGACATGTATTCTTTCAAAGATCATACCCATCGAGTGTAGTATTCATTTGGTGTTGTATATTCAGCTCAATAGCTCGTTATCTTCTAGGAACATGTCATTCAAGAGAGAAAGTAATTCCATAAAACTGGTGTCACTCTATTCTTTGTCTTCTTTTAGATTATACAACTTTAGTATGGATGAAAATTTTGTATATTTAGTGAAACCACCATACAATGACATCTTTATACAACTCTTTAACTTCTTAAACAATTTTGGGAAATCAGAATGTCCATATTCAACTTTCCTTATTATTTCCTCAATGCGATCTTCATCATCATTCACATCTATAATGACATACTCTGTATGGTCTTCTTTATTTTCTACACTTGTAATCATATCAGATGATCCATAAAATGTAGAGTTATCCAAGCCACTAGCAATATTCTCTTTTTCCCCATATTTATTCCAGCATTTATAACTTCGATCTATTTTGTGACAGATCAAGTGTTCTCCCAACTTCTTTGGTATAATTTTTCTTGAATAATAATACCATAAAAACAGACAAAATTTTTTAGAAGGGTCATATGCATGATCTTTTTCAAACTTGATGAACTCTTTTATGTCATCTTCATACACTTTTTGCAGATGATTGGAATCCATCCATTATCTATTCATTTCCATCCTATTTGATTTGGTAATATTAATATTTAACAAAATAAATACACAAATTATTGATATAAAAATTAACCAAGGCTAAAAAAAGCTATAGACTTTATGTCTCCTTCAATATTTATCACCATGATCCTTTTTCCAAAACCAAGGTCCTTCATTTGGGATCTTCTAGATAAATAAATATTCATCACTTCCAGTATTTCATTCATTGGTCCAACTAAGAGAAATTCATCCACATAAAGAAGTAAAATTACAAAACACCCATCAACATACACCTTTATATAATAAAAATTATTTACATTACACTATATGATCATTAATTCTACTATTAAATCATTGAAATTCTATTTACATTGTCTTGGTTCCTACTTAATCCCAAAAAACCCCATTTGAGACTAGAACCAAACCATCTATTCTATTTAGCATGAAACCTTCCAGTTGATCTATATAGATATCTTCCTCAGAATCTTCATGAAGGAATATAATCATGACATCCACTTATTCTTGAAATACATTTACTCTTATCTTGGTGTTATTATCGATCTACTTGTATTCCCTATATAATGTGATGGTTTTCCTAATTCTATAAAAATATAAACATAAAAAATTATGGAAAAACTAAATTTCAGATGTCCTTTGAATTTTTTTTTATAACATCATAGCATATATCCCAATAAAAAACAACCATTTACACAAATTCCTCTTTAAAATAAGAAACCCTTTTTAAAATAAACCAATAAGTTCCAAACACTCTTTCAAAAAACCCCCAATTACTTTTTTTAAAGCATTCAAGGAAAATTCATGACTTAACAATATAAATAATTTAAAATGAGCAAAAACCCTCCATATTTTACAAATTTTCATTTAAAAATTCACACACCCCTTGTAAAAATGAAACCAAAATTACATATGCATTCAAAATTCACATCCCTTTATGAAAGCCAATATGGTGAGTTGAAAAATACTTTTCATGCAACCTAAGTCCATTCCAAGTGTTTAAATCAATTTAAAGATATTTAAAACCAAAAAATATTGTGTTGAACACATATAATTTTTTAAGAAACATTTCAAAATAGTTTAATTAATTTAAAACATCCACATTTTTACAAAGTAATGAATACCAAGAGAGGCACTTTATAAAGGATACATGAATGAAAAATATCCAAAATTTTATAAAATATAAAGCTCTAAAAGTTTTATCATGTCTCTCATAAATAAATTGTATGAATCCTATATTTTACTCCCATAATACAACTGAGGATTGAATATGTGATAGATAAAGATATAAGTGTCACTTAGCCATGATACTTTTGAACATAAAGTCACATCTCTTCAAAGTGGGATATAATATTCCACTCGATGCTTGAATCATGTACTCCCTAATCTCGATCCTTCCAATATATTGCGTTATAAAAAATGTTCCCCTTATTGAGGGTATACATTAGTTCAATGTTAAAGGACTATAGGTACTCAAACCTTCTGTACTATCAATTTTTCATTTCACTTTGTGATGAAATATATTTCAAAAAAATTAGTGTATTCCAAAAATATCTCACACTAAATATAATACCAATAACAACTCATGAAAAGCACCACTATTTCCAAATCTAGGAAAGGAATTGGGAAGTTTTACTTATGCTTCCTTAACTATCTAGACCCATAAGAAACCACATGACTATAATGGACTAGAACTGTTCAAATCCAGACTTTTAATGCATCATAATATAATCCATACTCATTACCCATCTCATTTATGGTTAATATTAGTGTTTTCCTCAATCTCTAATTAAGATTTTAGAAGGATATCTCATGAACATCTAATCAAAAGAACCATAAAAAATTCTTGGTTAAGGCCTTCTTAGCACTTCCAATAAAGAAGAATAATGGTTGACCCTCTGGTAATAACTACAAATTCCCAAAAATATTTTGATCTTAATTTTTTTTGGAATATCTAAATAAACAATAACATCGAAATTATCAAGTTCTAAAAATACTATATCCACTAATATCATTTTCCCAATGAATTGTACATTATCAATCCAAAATATACACTTTGAGATTATGGAATATAGTTGATGCTCCCTATGTTTTCTCAAAAATGATCTCCAGATATCGAGCATGTTCCTCCCTTGATCTTAGAGAGCACTTTATCACCTCTAAGTTGATCAAATAGTCCATCAATACCTATTAGTGGATATAAGTTCATTTTTATCACTTAGAAAAACATCTAATAGTCCACACATATTCTCAATGATCCATTTAAATTTTTATGTAAAATACTAAGGCACCCCAAGAGGACATAATCATTCATATGAACCACTTTAACTCAAAATCATTCAATTGATCCTTCTTCTCTCATAGCTCTATAGGATCCATATTATATGGTTGAATAGATATATACTCTACACCTGGTAAGAACACAATAATAAACTCAACCTATACCATGGGTGGTAATCTATATGAGTCCCTAGGAAATACATATTGAAACTTTTCAATAGAAATAGGACATACTGGCCAATTTTTCTCTCTATCTTCCGAAATTACTCTAGAAAAATGGGTTATTATTCTATCCAGCTATAGAAATATAGGTCCAACATAAAAAGTTTTCTTATCCAACTCTCCAATATAGACATAATCATTACCCTTAAAAAAATATAATTTCACTGATCGATGAAAGCAATTGATATAGTAGATATATCACAACATGGGGGTCTTAATTATAGTCACAAAGTAGAGTGGCAGTTTTCATGTCACTGGAACCTTCCCATTACATTTTTGTGTCTATATTAAGTGGTAATTAATGAGTTTAAAGGTAAAACTCTCAAATATTTGTGAGACATTCTATGCATAAATTTTTATATATGTGAAATTTGTATCTCCCTCTTGTACTTTCCTTCTACTTTCAATCAAATTATACACGACCAGAGGTGAGTAGGGAGTGGTTGGATCACCTAAAAGGCAGTACGAGCCTCATCATCAATAGTCTGAGTATGTATGATCACTGACCTCTCCTAGTACTTATTCAATACATCAAAATAGGTTAGCAGAGGCATCCATTAATGTTTGACTAAAATTCATCCCATGTTGTACTATCCAGTTCCTTGAGATATGGGGTTTTTATGATTTCATTTTATCATCCATAAAAAATTTGCTTGGTATGTATTGAATTCCTCTAAAAAACCTATTTACCCTCGAAAACCCCTAGATTTGAAACCCCTATAATGAAATTAATTGAACTATTATCATTAGTTTTTAATTTATATCCCCTTGGGAATTAGTAAAAATAATCCTCCTTGTTAGCATGATTTAAAAACACCATTATGTCATTATGAAAAGATTACTTGAAAGGTCAAAAAAATATCTACAATTACTTAATATCAGGGGGGTGGGTGGGTATGTTTATCTATGTATCAAATCAACTAGGGTCAACCCATAAATGTAAGTTGAATAGAAAAACCGAAAGGCTTCAATAATTCTCTGGGTCTTTATGGGTTTACTAGGGTATCATACAAAGAAACATGGGAATCAGTTCTGCTTCAACAGACACGTGATAAGATAAGAAAAATCATAGAATCATGTCAAATATTCACAATAAATCACATCTCAAAAGAACCAAACCATAAAGGTAACATCCAAAAACTAGATAAAAATTTCTAAATAAAAAATTAAATGACTGTCAACATGGATCTGGAATCATGGAGATCAAGAGAATTAAAGGACCCATAGTGGTAGCACCTGGGGAGGTGGGTTCGCGACAGAGGTGGGTTCATAAAGGAGAAGGTCTTTATAGCAGAAGTGAGGTATGCAGAGGAGGTGGGTTGGTGGAAAAGGAAGGTTTCAGGGTGGAGGTGGGATTTGGGGCATAGCTGAGGTGTGGTTCGCAGTAGATGTGGTTCAGCGGTCAAGGAGATGTTCATGGTGGAGGAGGGCTTCGTGCGGTGGTGGGGGAGGGATTCGCGATGACGAAGAATGGAGGAGGAGGAGGAGGAGTCGGTGGAAACATAGGAGGAGGATGAATCTATGGTAGGGTAAGGATTCCATGAGAGCTTGAGGTGTGCGGGAGGAGAGGAATATTAGGGTTCATTTATAAAATCAGGGAAAGAAATTATTAGTGCTAGCTAAAAAGCGCTAATAAAAGCTTGTTTTTTTAGTGCTAAAATAGAAAGCACTAATAAAACATGTATTTACCAGTGCTAAAAAGCGTTGATAAAACTATAATGATAATAAATATTTTATATTTTTATATATATTTATAAAATTATATGTATAATAAATAAATATTTATTTATTTATAATAATCACTATAAATAAATATTTGTTTATTTATAATTATATATATAATAAATATATATATTTATAATTATAAATTTATTACAAATATATAAATTATATTTTGAATTATATATAATTATTATCTTTATTGTAATTTTATAATTATTAAAATATATCTATATTAATTTAGAATTATAATTATAAATATATGTATATATATAATTTGATAATAATTTAATAACTATAAATTTATATATATTTATTTATAGTTATTATAAATATATGTTAATTTATAGTTATAATCATAAATTTATTTGTTTATTTATTTATTTCAATAATTATAAAATTATGACAAATATATTTATTATATTTATAATTTTATAAATATATTTATTATAATTTAATAATTATTTAAATATATCTATATTATTTAGAATTATAATTATAAATATTTGTATTTATTTATAAATATTTGTATATATTTATAAATACATTTATTTAATTAACATATTTATTATAATTATATAAGTATTTAAATATAAATATATATTTATTTAAATAATTATGAAATACTTATGAAATAAATATATATTTATTATAAATAAATATTTATTACATATATATATTAATTATAGTCATAAATATAAATAAATAAATAAATAAATACATATATATATTTAAATACTTATGAAATTAAAATAAATATATTAATAATATATTTTCATAAATATAAATATATATATCTATAAATTTAAATACTTATGAAACTAAAATAAATATATTAATTATATATATTTTTTATAATTTCATAATTATTCAAATAAATATATATGTATATTTAAATAATTATGAAATTATAATAAATATATTTATAATAAATATACTTATTATATTTATAATTATAATTATAAATAATTATTTATTATTTATAGTCATAAATATATATATATATATATCTAATTAAATAATTATGAAATTAAAATAAATATATAGATTATATATTTTTTATAATTTATAATTATTTAAATATAAATATATTATTTGAATAATTATAAATTATAAAAAATATATATAATTAATATATTTATTTTAATTTCATAAATATTTAAATATATATATAGATAGATAGATTTATTTATTTATATTTAAGACTATAAATAAATATAAATATATTTATAATTATAATTATAAATATATTTATTATAAATATTTTTATTATAATTTCATAATTATTTAAATATAAATATATATTCATTTAAATAATTATGAAATTATTAAAAATATATATAATTAATATATTTATTTTAATTTCATAAGTATTTAAGTATATATATATATATACACACACACATATATATTTATGACTATATATAATTAATATATTTATTTTAATTTCATAAGTATTTAAATATATATATTTATTTATATTTATGACTATAAATAAATAAATAAATATTTATAATTATAATTAATAATAAAATATATAAAATAAATATATTTATAATAATTTTATAACTATTTACATATATATATATATTATTTACAATTATAAGGATCTCTTTTCCTTGTGTGGTCTTCATAGTAGGATTAAACAACATAAGTTTGGTTCAGATTCAGAAGGAAGTCACAATTTTTTTCTGGAGATTCTAAATCCCTCACTTCTAACTAAGCTCCCAACATAGAGATTTTTATACATTCTCGGAGTACGAATCATGGCCAATGAATTTGGGTTGGCACGAGAAGCATGAGCAACTTTTCTGATTCCAGGAGCAGTGGGCTGGCCGTTAATCGACGTCGACAATTTTTCTGGGCGGCGAGTTCTTCGCGCCATCCTGATGATATCCACAGTTTTATTTGGATTTTTTTGGCGATGTCTAGTTTTCTTTGTCCCATGAGGATGGCTGGCAATGGTGACACTATGCGGCGAGGCGGGACCCCAGTGGAGGCGAGGAAGGAGTCCAGTCAGCGGGGAGTTGTGGTCTTGGGATCCTGGTGGATCTGGTGTTGGATGGGGTGTTGCGTGGGGGCTTTGGCATGGTCCAAGATGGAGACCTCTAGAAGAGGGTGGTGGTTCTGTTGCATGGTGACAGACCATCGACGAGGTGGGTAGCTAACTTGGACACCGGTGGCGCATTCAGACTATCGGATCTGTTAGCTATACAAGCTGAGAATTTTGAGAGGAAGAAAAATTTAAGAGGAATAGAATTGGCACACAACACAGAGGATCATTCAAGATTTTTTATTTCACAATAATTTCAGATTACAATTAAATCAATTTATAAACCCACAAAATTAAATGTAGAGCATTTATATTGGTACAAAGAAAGACCAAAACATTAAATGTAGAGCATTTATGACAGTACAAGGAAAGACCAAAACATTAAATGCAGAGAATTTATGACGATACAAAAAAACCAAAATATTAAATACAGAACATTAAATTCATTCAAAGAAAAATAAATGGAGGTGGACCCATGGAAGAAAAAAAATGTTCAAGTAATAAATGATGTCATAGGAAACAATGCGGGCAGCTTTGACTCGTGGTTTTTTTTTGTAATTTTAACACTCCCCTTCAAACCAAATCCGGCTTCATTCCGGGCATCATTCTGAGTTTTTTGAATACATCTGTCGGTAATGCATTTGTGAAAATATCAGCTTGGATCATTCTTCTTGATGTAAATTTCTTGCTCATATGGATATTTGGTGAAGCCGTTCTCACGAAGATAGATGTCAATTCATGCATTCCAAGCATGAGGAGCCTGCTTCAGCCCATAAAGAGCTTTCTTCAGTCGATACACTTGTTCTTCCTCCCATTTCATAATAAAAGCCTTCAGGCTGGTCTACATAGACCTCTTCCTCTAGAATTTCATTCAGGAATGAAGACTTCACATCCAATTGGTAGATCATCCAACTGTGATGAACACCAAAGGAGATAATCATTCTCATAGTGTCAAGGCAAGAAATAGGAGATAATACTTCTTCATAGTCCACCCCATACTTCTATATGTACCTCTTTTTTACGAGCCTTTCCTTGTATCGATCGATTTCACCATCAACATTTCACTTGATCTTGTACACCCATTTGACACCAATGGTTTTATGGATATTAGGATGTGTGGTCATCTCCCATGTTTCGTTTTTCTCTATGGCATGAATTTATTCTCTCATAGACATTCTCCAACATTCTTCCCTCATGGCTTCCTGAAACGTCAGAGGCTCATGATCTGCATACAGGCAAAAAAGATTTACCTCTTCGGTTTTCTCATAGATATCGCTTAATCTTTTCATTTTTATGGGATCCATGGGTGAGGATGAGCTCATCAAATTTTGACTTGATGGAGTTCTTTCAGGAGTGATGGAATGTCCTCCAGGACTCCTGTGTACTGACGATGTGCCCAGGGAAGGTGTTACTGGAATTTTCTCCCGATGATCATACCTTTCTTCTGGATATTTTGTTTCGACTGGAATCTCTTTGTTTGGTTCTTTATCATTCCATTTCCATGCTTCTTCCTCACCAAAGACCACATATCTACTCACCACTAATTTATTTGTTAGTGGATTTTAGAGATTATAGGCTTTAGACTCTTTACTATAGCCGATGAAGATGCACTTTTCACCATGATCACCAAGCTTCTTTCTTCTCGCCTCTAGAACTTGAGCGTAGGCAACACACTTGATGATTATTAGGTGTACTACGCTCAGTTTGTATCCATTACATGCCTCTTGTGGTGTCATGGTTCTGACGCTCTTGGTTGGGCACCGATTGAGTAGATAGGCAGTACATGCCACTTCTTTTCCCCTGAAGTTCTTTGGCAAGCCTTTCTCCTTTAGCATGGTCCTTGTCATGTCTAGGATGGTGTGGTTCTTCCTTTCTACAATGCCATTTTGTTATGACGTGTAGGCTGCAGTATATTGTTTCTTGATGCCTTGTTCCCTATAAAATTCATGAAATGCATTCGAAGTGTATTCTCCACCTCTGCTGGATCTAAGAACTTCGATTCTAAAACCACTTTCAACTTCAACATTATATTTGAACATTTTAAAGATCAAAAATGCAAGAGGACTTTTCTTTGATGAAATACACCGATAGTTTCTTGCTAAAATCATCAATAAAGGTAATAAAATTCCTATTACCTCCAAGTGAGGGTGTTTTAAGCGGTCCGCAGATATCTGTGTTAACCAACCGAAGTGGTTCCATTTCTCTTCTAAATACTCCACTTGGAAATGAGTTCCTTTGTTTCTTTCCAAGTGTACACACCTCACACACATGATTTGGAGCTTGAATCATTGGCAAGCCACACACCATGTTTGATGAGGATAGAAGTTTAATCCCGCTAAAATGCAGATGTCCAAATCACAGATGCCATATCCATGATTCATTCTTCATGAGTCCCAAGAGACAATCCTAATCCTTTGTGTTGATTCACAGAGGAAACATGTGATTCTTCACCATTTGGACTTGAGAAAAAAGTCTCTTGTGAGCATCCCTTATAGACAAAAAAGAATTCTCCATGTGTGTAACATACCCCTTCTCAAGGAGTTTTCCAAGACTAATGATATTGTTTTTCATGTTTGGTACATAATACACATTAGAGATGTAATTTGGATCACCATTCTTCTGATAGATTTTTGATTTTACCTTTTCCAATCATAGGTACCTTTGATGAGTTTCCAAGCTCACGTCACCACAAACTTCTTTTGTGAGTTCCTCGAACAGTTCTTTCTTACTACTCATGTGGTTGCTGACACCCGTGTTGAGATACCACACATCGGGGTGTTCATATCCCTTTTCTTGTGCGAGGAGGAGTGTGGTACCTTCTTCTTCATGGTGAGATGTTTCAGCATAGTTGGATCGTTCATCGTGATCCACTTTGCTCCAACAATCAGAAGCATAATGTCCAAATTTCTTACAATTGTGGAATTGAATGTTCCTTGAGTTTCCATGACTACGCATGAAACGACCTCCACCATTCCCTCTTCCATGAAAGCTGGTAGGGTTTTGTTGCTTTTGTTGATGCCTTGGATAATATCCACGCCCTCTTTCTCTTCCATGATGATCGCCTCGTTGTGTGTGACCATTATTTTGTTCTTGTTGAGTCAACTTGGACTCTAAGGCATGCTCTATTGTTGAACCATTACTCTTTTGAATTCGTTTCTCGTTCACTTGAAATGACCCCATCAGTTCTTCAAGGGACAGTTTCTCCAAATCTTTTGATTCTTCGATTGCCACAACCAAATGCTCAAACTTGGTTGTGAGAGATCGAAGTGATTTTTTTTATAAATTGAATGTCCTCCACTTTTTCACCATTCCTTTTCAAATTGTTAACAACAACCATTAATCTTGAGAAATAATCAGAGATGCTCTCACCTTCTTTCATGTGCGCCGCATCAAATTCCGCTCTTAATGTTTGAATACGTACACACTTTACTCGATCAAAACCTTTGAAGACGGTGGAAAGGGTATCCCAATATTCCTTACTTGATGTCTCTTCACAAATATTTTCGAACATTGATTCATCCAACCCTTGATAGAGGAGGAACAACACCTTTTTGTCTTTCATTCTTTGATTTTTGAGGCCCGTCTTTTCTTCATTCGTGAAGGCGGCTTCTTCCTCCGTAGTGGGTACAACATACCTATGTGTAACGATCTCCCATAATTCTTGTGACCCGAATAACGCCTTCATTTGGATGCACCATCTTTCGTAGTTGTCCTTGGATAGCTTCGGAAATTGTGGCTAGATTGTAGCCATCTTAAAAAAATTGGAAGATCTTGGTAACTTGTCTCTGATACTAGTTTTTTGGCTATACAGGCTGGGAAATTTGAGAGGAAGAAAAATTGAAGAGGAATATAATTGGCACACAACAAAAAGGATCATTGAAGCTTTTTAATTTCACAATAATTTCAGACTACAATTACATGAATTTATAGACCCACAACATTAAATGCAGAGCATTTATGTTGGTACAAAGAAAGACCAAAAAAATAAATGCAGAGCATTTATGAAGGTACAAGGAAAGACCAAAACATTAAATGCAGAGAATTTATGATGATACAAAAAATACCAAAATATTAATTATGGAACATTAAATTCATTCAAATAAAAATAAATGGAGGTGGACCCAGGGATGAAAAAAATGTGCAAGTAATAAATGACGCCAGAGGAAACAATGCGGGCAGCTTTGACTCATGGATTTTGTTTGTAATTCCAATAGGATCTGGGATCCCAGTGGGCTTGTGGATAAGGTTCATAGGTGGCGTGTGAGATCTGATTGGCGATGATGTGTGGGATGGCATGGCTGGGAGGAGACCTCACTGCTAGATGGTTGTTTTTCCGGTGTGCTTTGGCCGGCGTGGTTGGGGGACACCTCAGTCTGGGGGACGGGGCGTTGCTGGTGTGTCCTCGGGAGGTAGTGGGATCCCGACTCTATAAATGGGGATGACCGTGATGGGGCGTGGTAACTCTAAGGACAATGATGTGGGCCTCTACCTGACGATGGCTGGAGGCTGAGGGTTGTGGTCGGTTGACGGGGCGACTCGACGCTTCTTTGTGTTTCTTGCTCTGGTGAGGATAATGGTGGCGACGAGTGGGTGTTTTTCGGCACCTGCACATGGCTGAGTTGAAAGGAGTGGGTGATGATTTGGGTGAGCATAGTGGATGCACAGGTGGGTTACAGCCTAGATGATCTATTCTCGTGGGGCTGTTGGCTGATTGGCGGTTGCACGCCGGCATGACGGACGCTGTGAACAAGAAGGGGTGACCTCGGTTGCTGGGTTGAGTTGACTTTGGGTTGCATGTTTAGTGAATTTGGGTTCATTTTTTGGTACTTTTTACCACACATGTTTCCCTTATTGTGCATTTTTTATTTTTAATATAAATTTTAGGGTTGGGTGTGCTTGGCCCTAAATTTGTGGGTATAATTATTATAAACATATTTATCGTGTTTTTGAGTATATATTAGAACATAATAGATTCATGGGAACATGAATGAATAATATACATGGATTAAAGTATAGATAATAAAAAACAAGTATAAATGGAAAACAAGAATAGTAATGAGAGTGTAATGTATAAATGAACATTTATGATGAATACATAACATATGAACATTAGTTATATTCACGCATCAACTGAATAAATTCATTAGAAACATATATTTATTTAAATATATATATATATATATATAATTATAATAATAATTATAAATATACAAATTTAAAGGTATTTATATATAATTATAAATATAAATATTTAAAAAGTATTTATATATAATTATGAAAATATATATTTAAAAAGTATTTATATATAATTATAAATATAATAAATATATTTATTATTTAATGAAATTTATTATATATATATATATATGTGTGAATTATTAAAAAAAATATTAATTATAAACATGCATTTTTTATTTAATGTATACAAATAAACATTATTTTTGAATATAAATATAATATTTTTATATAAATTAATAATATTTTTTATTAAAAACTTTTATCAGCACTAAAAATAGAGCTGATAAAGGCCCCCCTTTTATGATCACTTTCTACTTAGCGCTGATAAAACCTGCCGCATCCCTTACCTGAATCTGTGGTAGTGATCTCACAAATAGTCACAGATATCGGGCTTCCGAATTTTTTAATGCATCAATGTACTACATCATGGAAGATATTATGACACATATTCTTGCTTTTCTATGGTGTGTGAAAGTATCCTTTCATATATTTCTATCAAAGATAAAAAATAGCCTATTATCTTCCCCATATTCCCATATCTCTACTTTGAGTTTGACAATTTCCATTGATCTTTTCAAAATAAAATCCACACCCACATATTTTCTATATTTACACTCCTCTAAATTCCAATTCTTATTCCATTTCATGTAGCTGGACCCTTTTTCTTTATGTATCCATTTCCTCTCATGGGGCTCATGTATCTGATTATCTATCCTTAGAATCACATAGACATTTCCTAACCACAGACTAACATAGTAGATTATACCCACATAGCTGTTTCATCTAACATAGTCAATTCCTCACACAATTACAAAAAAAATTTAAGATACATTTCTAAGAAAATAATGACGAATAGAAAGAAAATTAGGTAAGAATAGTTAAAAATAGATATTATGAGTGAATGAGTCATTACATGTCATCTCTTTACTATCACTAGAAGCTAAGAGTAATGAAGAGGGTAATGAACATCTTGGAAATTGAATCTCTAAGAATATTCAAGAATAAATTCCTAGAACTGGTTAGTGGATTATTATTACATATTTAAAAGTTTAAGAAAACATGGAGGAAGAGAAAAAACACTTTATTCATAATCATAATAAAAGATAGAATTTAGGGTTAGTGATATAGTTTCACTCTTAACAACGAGGAATATACCATTTATATATTAAAAAGGAAAACATTAAAAAATATTCTAATAGGAATCATAATCTATATAGAATGAACTCAGGTTAACCTTGAACATTATCTACTACAGCTATGAGGATTCTAGAAAAACTATGCTTAATGATTCTCATTGAATAAGAAGAAATCTCCTTGTTTGTTTCCTCACAACCAGTAGCTTAACTTTTCATAGTTAAAGACTCCAAATTATAGCCCACACTGGTTATCAACTTCATTGTTTGATGAGTAAATCCTTTTGTAGAATGTTCTCCCTCACATGCTTCTGATGTTGACTCTAATTATTGAGAACATAAATGGATTTACAAGCATTATTTAGTCTTGAGAGCCTCACTTGATTCCTCTCGGTGGCTTCCTCTTGAAGCTTCGAAGAGTTCTCATGTTTATATTTATGCTCAAAATTGATGCATCTATCATTAATTTTGAATTTAGAAATTAATAGCTGATGTCAAATTTTTAGATTCATAGTAGCAGAACTATAATTTTCATAATGGATGTTAACCCTAAAAGTAGATTTGTAATCCATAAATTCTCCTAATAGCATGGAATGAACCCTATGAATTCTATCCATGTATGATTTTAACAAAGGGTGGGAACCCAATAAAACTATTGAGAAACCCTACAAATTTTCCTTTTTTACTTTATGATGTTTTTTCCAACCTCAAGAGATATTCAATAAAACTTACATAATCCTTCTGTACTATATTTAAAAAACTAATGAACCTTATGAAGTGGAAGCTAGAACCCTATTAAGGCATCGGGAAATCCAATGATGATGCTTGAGAACCTTAAGAACTCTATTATGAACTATATATTTGTCACTTTTTCAATAAGAAATATACTTTAGAGAGTTGAAAATCAACCTTATGAAATCTGAAGGATGTAGCTAAATCTCATTCAGCTATCAAGGAATGAACCTTATAAAAATAAACCATCTATAGAAAAAATTAAAATAGTTTAAAAAATTTATACATTCAGAGCATAAAATTTCACATCAATATATTCCAAAAATCAACAAAAGAATTAATTTTTTTCAACAATGAATATTTAAACCATAAACATATAATTTTGAAAATATTACTTCAAAATTTTTAATTACATTAAAAATTTTCACAAAATAAAATTTCAATTAAATTTTCACAAAAATTATAAAAAATATTTGATCCTAAAAATATGAGAAAATAATTATAAGAATCAGTTTATCAATTCAGTACCAAAAACAAAAAATTAAGTTAAATATTTAAATTAATAATAGTCCCAACTAAAAATTGATAAAAGCTCAAAATATTTTCAATTAAGGTATATTTATCCTAAAAACATTATATTTTCCTAAAATAGATATATCAAAACTGTTTTAAAATAAATAAATATCAATTTCCTCCATACTTAACCCATTTTTATCCTTAAGTAATGATTTAATAATATTTAACAGAAGCTAATTAATCATAAAAATGAAAGAATTTTAATACCAACCATGAAGTGATTTTTAAAATTCCCCCCCCCCCCATGAACATTATCAAGTAAGTATGAATGATTTATCTCTCAAAAAGAAAAGTTTCATAAAAAATATGGGTTCCAATTTTATAAATATTATTGAATTTCAAGAATTTAATCCAACTTAAATATTCATTTAATTAATACTACAAACTTCTCATTTTTTACTTGTTGAACAAACATATATTTTTTAGAAAAAATTATAATTAGAAAAAATTGAAAGGATGAGTTAGTTTAAAAATCAAAAAAACATAATTAACTCATAGATCTATTTTAATATAGAAATAAAAAGTTCATTTTGATTAGTAGTTCATTTCAATCTTTTTTAATGAAAATATTTTTAGTTAAATTCTAATCAATAAATTAAAATTCAATAAAAATTATAAAACTTACTCTAAAAATTTCTTCAAAAACAATATTTTATGTGAGATAAATGAAAATGTGTTACCCAATTGATTTTATTGAGAAATAGAAATGTTTGACCTCCTCAAGGAAGAAAAAAAACCAATAAATTTATGAAAAAAATCCAACCATTTAAAATTAGAATTAAATATTTAAATTAGAAAAATTTAAAAATAGGTTTACTTGTATGTGAAAAAATTAATATAGTTTATCACATAAGTGACACCCCTACCCCACACATAAAACTCAAAATTATCCACAATAATAATCTTTAAAGTGTGATAAAAAATTCAAATAGTTTAATTTCAAAATGGTTTTTCAATTTCATTAGTTCAAAGTAATGTTCAAGGTTTATAATAAACCTAAAAATAAAATTTTCTAATAAATAGTTTTCTAGTATGTTTCTAGATAAATATTTTTAGAGAATGTGTAATATTTTCATAGAATTCATTCTCAAATATTTAGTAATTAATAAGGTTTATAAAAAATAATTCAATACAATAATTTTTAGAATAAAAATTTAGAAAATGGTAGAAACAACCATTAGAGAGTCCCAAAAAATTAGCATTTATCAGAAATTCTAGAATCAATTTTTCAACCATTAGATTCATAAAAAAACAGTGGATGTTTTTAGAAAGTAAATGATCAAAACAAGTGGTAAATTAAAAAGGAAATCCCTTTAAATTGAAGCTTTATCCATCAAAGTTTATCCAATGAAACATACCCTCTTTTTTCATATGAAAATATTGTCGAGTTTCCCAATTTCATCTCCTACAAGATAAAATAATAAAATAATATTCTTATAAATTTAAGCTAAAAATAAAATGAAACCACATATTGAGTTTAATGGAATGTGATTTATGTTTTCTCCAAATTTTACCTTCTATTATATTGAAAAAATTTAATTATTCTCTTAATGTTTTAAAATTATGCTTTTAAAGGTGTAATGCACAATAGGTTGAATTTATTTATAATCACTAGGTAGGAAAAATTAGTTAAATTCCAAGCTATTCTAAATTATTCAAAAATAAAAATGACTGTTCACATTAATTTTCTTTATGCACGGAATAGATGAATTTTTCAGGAAATCACATAATATATTCTTGTTTAGAATTTTTATTAGAAACAAGAAGTATTTTCAAAACAATTTAACAAATTTATAAAAAAATAATGATTATTTTAGGGTTTCAAAACATGAAATCAATTATGAACCATTATATTTTTTAATAATAAATACTAAATCTATCATAACACCTAAAAATTTAAAAACAATCTACCAATTCATCATGAAGAAAAATAGATATCATTGTAAATCACATGATATTATTTCAAAATCCAAATAATATCTAATTAAAAATAGAAATAGTCATGCATGTTATAAATTTCATCATGATATTAAATTCAAAAAATAAACAAATAAATTACGTAAATGATTGTTTTGTGGTATGTAATAAGAACTAAAACACTTAAAGGGTTTATCATTGAAATTTTTTAATCTAGTATTCCCTTTTTGAATGAAAGGAAGTTGAAGAATGTTATTTTGGATATGGAATCCACTATATATATTTTTTAACTCTTCAATGGACTTTCTGGAGTCTACCTGTCATTTATTATAAATCAAGACAACAAAACAATTTATTATACTAATATTAATCAAATGTAAAAATGAAAAAAATGAAAAACAATAAATTCTTGAGATAACCCAGTATTGGGTGTTATATTTAAGCTTTATATAGCTATAAATATCTTACTTCAACCCCAATATGATCTAGGATTTGGTTTCTTTCATATAAACCACCACAATAACTTAATTTTAGTGTGTTTCTTTACACACTAGTTCTTAAGAATAGAAACATGTTTTTTATGGTTAAAAGTCCTCTTTTAAATGGTTTAAGGATATATCCACATCCCATTGTTATTATATTTCTTATTTATGGGGTAAGGTATGTGAGAGAAAAGGTTTAGGATCCTTAACCCCATGAAAACTGTCTAAGGTAGACTTAAAATAACATCATCGTCAACCATTACCAAGTTAGATTTTGTATCATCAATAAAATGAAAATTAAATGGAGATAAAAAAACTAGTTTGTTTGGTGGATTCCCCTTAAATAATTTCCACCTCAGTTGTGGATTCATCTTATCATTTTTAATAGATCCCAAATTCACTTTTTTAGTCAAAATTTATAGTACCATAAGTACCACAACTAATATATTAATTGATTCCTCCAAACTCTCCAAGAACTAAATTTTTTTAGCTAATTCTACAAAAACATCAAATGTATAAGAGATATCAAGATATTCCTCAATAAATTAATAATTTAAAATAAAATAGAATCTTCTAAAAAATAATCATCTTCTTATTATAGCTAATCTTATTTTTTGTATTGAAAAACCATTGATTCTAGGAGTAATTATAAGTAAAGAGAGATATATTCAACCTCATCAAGCCTTTACTCAAATAAAACCACCTTATGTGAGGTGTATTCTTGGTAAAAGGATAGGTTTTCATTATCTAGAGTATCCTATTCAAGTATAGAAAAATCATTAAAAAGGTATGTACAAATTAAATATTTATAATGAGAAATAAAAAATTATTTTTCTTCTAAATCATATCTATACTATTCAATATCATCATAATCCCATTATTTTCAACCCTCAAAATATTCCTAAAAATACCATTCTTTCAATTAAATCATGAAATAAGTATTCATTTCATGTTGAAAAAATCAGAAAACTCCACATATTCTTCAAAATATTCTCAGAAGTCTTATTTAAAATCTTTTTAAATTATTTCCCTTCTCCACTGATCCTCATGAATTAAATTGTAATCTTATTAAAATAGTTGCATTAATTGTTCAAATTAAAATAGTTCTTCTTTAGTGGGTACATTATTTCATTATCCTTTCATCCAATCTTGAAAAATTTTCATGACTTCACTAAGTTCTTACTATGATGGGTAATATAATAGTGAAACTAATCCAAAACTATGAGAGTTCATTACTATTATAAATTTCAATTAAATAAAAATGAATAATTATTAAAATATAATTTATGCCTCCCCAATATAACCAATTTTGACATGATCCAATTATGGGGTTGTTCAAAATTCATTTATAAACTCCCTAGACATATCACAGTGTCTAACCTTGGGGTCATCTCAAATATGTATTGTTCTCATCTCAATGATCCATCAAAATGATTTTTTAGGATTTATTTTAATTTGAAAAAATTAAACAAAACATTAAATAAAGTGATGATAAATGTTGAAATAAATAAAGTAAAGTTATGAAAATAAAAATCAAGAAAGAGGAAAATAATTTTATGAGAAACTAAACCAATCCTAGGTTGATCTAATTTTATATTTCCTATAATAGATCAATTTAATGTTTTAAATCATCAAAAGTCATCGTTACTCAATGAATGATTAATTTATGAACTCAGAAACCTATCTTACCCAAAATAATGAATACTCATGCAAGTAATGTATCCATTTCCATGTTTAATTCTCCTAGATACAACCAGACACAGTCAACAGATTCATTTTAGCAAGGATGTCTCACAAACTAAAATGATCATACTATGGTCATCAGATTACATAGCCAAATCTATGAAACTCTACAGAGTGAAAAGAATGATGAAGAGGAAAAATCTTAATGGAATAAGAGAAGAAACACATTATATGAGTGTATGTGTCATCTCATATTCTTACTTCACCACCACGATTGGATAATAGAGAAGAAGATGGTAATGACCATCATAAAACCCTATACCTTTTAGAGTTTGCGAATTTTAGAATAAATTTTAATTTTTGATTTTGGTGAGTGTTTTATTTTTAGAATTGGGACTCAGATAAAGATACTAAGAGTTTGAACATTTTTATGATATGTTTTTCTATTTAGAACAGGGTTTGGGAGTTATTTTTTATGCTTGAACATACTTCAGAGAAAGTCTGGGAGGATCTATATCCTTTTCAGATACAATTGATCTACCATTGGGAGCACAAAAATTTAGAGCTTTCAATGGTGGTGAATTTCATGCCTTGGCATGTATGGTACCTAAATATTTTGAATGGTATAGTGTATGGGTGACCACAAGGAACTTTGGACTTATACTTATTTAAAATGGGTGGGAATAACACTTTTTTTATGGTCATTTCATGGTAAAAAATATCAAGGGAATAACCTTTATATCACATAGCTCTCTATACAGGGGTGACCAGGGCTTGGAGTGAAACTCCCAATGAAAAGGGTTTAATTATTATGAGTATATGATGTGTGTGGTACCTCAGAAAAACCACCACTCTATTGATCTTGAGTCATGGTTGTTTCGGTAGCTCTCTTGGATGCAGGGTTTCCCCTATGGGAAATGGGGGTGGCTAAAATACTCATGTTTGTTGTTTTAGTATTCATGGTGTGTGGTTCATGGGATGTGGGGATCAATGTGGTTTTAGGACTAGGAGGTGAAAGGGGGTGTTTTTAGGGAATAGTAAAAACACACGAGTGACTGACCATGATGGGTGTTTGGGTGGTAAAAATGGTATCTTCTATTCTATGGTGTTCATTCTCTTGGCTCACTTGTTGTTCTCCTATTCTATAGGGATATCTACAACATGATGGTGGTTGTTTTTATCATCATTAATCACGGGGGGATTTGGTAGTTCTCCTATCCTAAATGAAGATAGGGTTCAAGGACTCACTATTTTTTCAAGCATGTAGGGGGTCCTTAGGTGCTACTTGGGGGTACACCATGGTGTATCACAACTCATAGCGCTTTATAATGAAGTTTTACATTTTATGAAATACCACTTTTACCACTATCAATTTTAATACTTTTCTCCCTTATCCTTATTCCCCCTTTATCATCCCTTACTCCCTCGATCAACCCTTTATATGGGGTGTTTTTGGATGCAATTTTAGTGGTGAGTGATGTTGAGATATTCTCTCCTTTCTTGGTTATTACTTTTTCTTATTACCCATATCCATTTGGACAATTTGGATTAGAGTTTTGTTGCTGATTCAACCAATTCATGGTGGAATCATCCTGATATGATAGATATTTTATTCATCATGGATAGAGGATATCCCGAGAGGATGATTAAATGTTGTTTTATTCCATTTTGATGAAGGTAAGTCGATATATGAATTTATTTTTTCCTAAATTAATTGAAATTTCCTTTTCTAATGTTGTTGTGTGATAGGTCATTTTCTAGGGATGGTTCTAAGAGTATGACATGCACCTTTCATTTGTGGTTGGTTGTGGTTTTAGTTTTATTAGGTTTTCTATAGAGGGATTAGTAATTTTTTACTATAAGAACCATTTGATAATTATTTATATATATTATAATTTATTAAATAGGATGCATGGATTATGTACGGGTCTATGTTGTAAGTGTAATGAACCCTATGGATTGAGGTTTTGACGAGCGATAATGGATCAATGAGTTATTATAAATGTACACCTAATTGAAATAAATTATAAATAAGTTAAAAAATTTCATAATTAAGTCAGATAATTAATTATAACTTGTTATATTTAATTATTTCTCATGGTGGCTTGAGATAAGTTCTCAAGAGATGGTATGATCTTGGATAATATTCAACATGGATGGCTAGTCCACTTTAAGGGAATAACTCTGTTAATGAAGTAGGTGGTCCCTAAAACATACCCCTTTTTTAAATTCATTTATTATTTATGAAATGTTATATGTGATCACACCAATACTGAAATCTGACCTTTTAAAATTAAATAATTTTTTAATTTTAATGAATTTTCTCATTGAAACCAAATTATTATGAGTGAATTGAAAAAAGTTCATAGGGACATGAAGGACCCTTATGCGCTGGATTTATTCCTTGGCTATCGATGGTTGAGGCGTTTATTATAATTGTGTTCTTGTAATATATATATACAAGGGTTGAAAGTTAAATTCATTAAGAGAACATAGTACACCTATGTAGATTCTATTAGTCCCCTTAAGGGGGGTGTGTAATTAATTGGAATGAGAAGTTATATTAATCCATGTTAAAGCCTTGTGGTATCTTAAAGTCTTTGGGATAGTTGAGATGAGTTTAGAGAGGGTGTTCCTCCCCTATTAGTGAATAAGAACCAGGTGGGTATTCCCTGGGTAGTTTGATGATAGATTGGCTGAGTGGATTGGTCTAGGATGACTTTTAAAGTAATATGGGGCTTATTAAATCTCACTTGAGTGATATTGTGTGTCTTTTCCTAGGATTATGGTAAATCCATGGGATGATAACTATTATTTAAAAGGTGTCTATGTCCTTTAGTTTATGGATATTGACCTAAGAAATGAGATAGGGAGCATAGAACCCATATAGGGTGATGATGCTATAATGTGACCCCGGTGGGTTTTATGGCTATTTGTTGAGCCTAGAGAGGCTATGGATCGTAAAATGATGTAGATGATGGTGGGTGTCACATTAGAACCTATATTGATGATATGATACTGATATGGCATATGTATGGGGTTAGGTCATGGACTTGTGTGGACAACCCAAGTGGATATGAGATATGATCCCAAGGGGCGAGAGATCCCTTAACGACTCTTGGATTCCTAAGACTCTATATTAGGCCGATATTTTTGATCAAGAGATTATTGGGTTCCTAGTATGTGCTCCTTGGATCTAGGTTTTTAGATTCATATTATATTAATGCCTCGGGAAACCCCCTTGAATTCAGCTCCGATGCCTATCTATTTAGAATCTCTTGGGTAATACCCTTGGATTTGGATTATGCCTATATGTGATTATTAGTGCACTGGAATAAAGCTATTTAGGTTTATATTGATTTCCTAGGTTTATCCCCAAGGAATCAGATGTGATCCTAATGCTTCTATAAGGAATTACCTAGATCACCTCCTAAAAATTCAGTTATTGTTACTAGTACTATTGGGATTCTATTTGATAATTCCAGGGTTCTAGTTCTTTCACCTAGTAGTATATGGAGATTATTCTTGGTATTGGTTGGAAAGGTTCTCTGATATGCTCAATGATACTACATTATAGGCCGAAGTAAGTATAGTTAATCTCAGGTGCCCAGTTAGAACCTGAGGATAAAGAATGTTTATTTCATTCATGATTTCATGCTATAGTTCAACTATTTATTTATTATGAGCTTCTCATATGCACATAAACTACTTTACTTGTTATGTTATTAACCATATTAGTGGCTCCCTACTAATTTGTACACAAACCATACTCAGGAAACCATGAAAATTGGGTACCCAAGTATATTTTCATTATTCCTGGGTTCAGGTTGGGTAGAGGGCTAGTTCTGAACCATTAAACTAGATAGATTAAAAGGATTTAGAAGATAGATGAGGTATTTATTAGGGATTTTGAAAATCCTATTATATTTTTTTTTATTTTTTTATCTTATTTATGTGATTGGGCCTATGGGCGATCAGTCTATGTGTGCACGCAAGCTCATGATCCTGTATGACTACTTATATCCACATTTAATTCACTCTGAATGATTTTATTATCTATTCCATATACTATAATGGTTACTATTTTTGGTTATACTTGGTTATTTATAATTCTATTACACTCTTATATGGGTGTATATTCTCCCCATGATAACACCATAGACCCTCAATACTATTCGGTAGCCTCTGGAATACGGGGATCCTTGCCAGAGGTCTAGTAGAAATTTCTTTGGTATATGCACCACTATGCAGTCAAAAACTGGGGGAAGACATTAAAAAGTTGTATTAGACCTAGGTTTCGATCCTAGTACACACGATTTATAGTCCCAACATTCTTTTGTCATGCCACTTTGAACAATAATGTGTTTTATTCTAATGAATGATCTTGTGGGTTCTATATAGGGATTCTCCTTGATGACTCTATAATATCTCTTTTAAGGGATGAATAGTGAACCCTATTAAGTTAGGTTAGGAACATGATTCCTAGGTGATTCACACCTTTTGTGTGATTATGGTTCCATTTATATAGAAATGGGGAATGGGTTTAGTTATTTAAAGTGTCAAAAATAATCTATATGAAATTTTCCCATATGGATTCTTGGTGGAATTGTACTTAATCAAGCTTTATGACTATCTTAAACATTAAATGGATCATCATGAGGTGATTTTTTTATATATGCATGGATGAAATATTCTTCTATAAAGTGGGTAGTCTCATATATAGATTCTTGATAAGGATTAGTGCACTAGTAGGATAATGATTTGAATTTGATACCTGGTATATATTTTTGATATCCCAGGTGTGGGTTTATTGACACATGAGTCGATTGGTGATGACTTAGATGGGAATATATAGGTGTATTCTGTCAATTTTCACCTATTTGAGACATGGTTTATGGACTAGTAGGGAGATCCTAGTTTCCTCAAGATGTAGTTCAATGTATTAGTGAGCCAAGTATTATAGTCAAGATGAGCTATGTTATATGAGCGTAACTTGTGAGAGTGATTATCATGGAATTTTGAGTACCCTTAGATATGAGAATAGTGTTTACAGTTTTTAAGTTATGAAATTTATGAATATTATTTTATACCAGGTAAATGATATAGGAATAAGGAATCCTTGAGATTTTTAATGAAAAAACATGAGGTGATTTTGTATCGATGTTTGGTTTTAAAGATATGAATCAATGTGATTCTTTACTCTACAAATTTTTGATGTGGTTTCTGATAAGGTAGTAGATTATGATCCTAGATGGTTATATCTAGGATGGATAGATCATGTGTACATTCTTGTGTTATTAAAGTGATTCCCAGTTCGATAAGTGGTCATATTGTAGACCTTGGAATAGGTAAAAATACATTAATTTTGATGAGGAGTATCGAGGGTGCTTCAAATTAAATGAGTATATCATGCATGTGATCATGAAAAAGTATTTAGGTCTATGATAATGAGATTAAATGATGTGTGAATCATGGTATTGTGAGTTAGGATATGTGATTTGGTGGTATGGGAGTGTAAACCTATTGGTTTTAAATGATATTGAGATGGTATGTGCAAGTTATGTATGGTGTAGTTGAGTTATGGATCAATGACAGACCATTTATGGACCAAATAATAATGGTTTTTATGAGATTATTATAAGCATGGTGACCTAAAGGATTGATGGTTATAATAAATGTACCTCTATAGGGAGAAGTGACTTTGATGTTGGATCAGGGTGTCATGATACAGTCAACTCAACAGTGTGTGTGAACAAGAATTATTAGGGATTAATGATGATATATCCTATTGAGGGTAAAATTAAGGAATAGTTTAACAAATTCTATATTTTAGGTAATGTACTATTTAACATGGAGAGTGTGAACCTCATTATTGATGAATTTTGAGGGTGTCAGGATGACGTTCTTGAGGAGTCAGGAGTGGTCTGTGATTTAAGGTCATGATAGCACTTAGTTATGAGTGGGACATGAAACACTAGTAAATATGTGTGTTAATAGATAAAATATGAGTCATTTAGGTATAAACCTTATTTTGGAATGGTCATGAGAGTGAAAATACTAATTGTTAGATGATATTGAGATGCCTTTTGGAGTAAAGGCCTCAGGATCGGGTGATGTGATGGTTCATCAGTGGGTACAACTGAATTGTTTTGGTAATTTTATATTACTAAAGTAATGAAAAGTGTTTTCATTCATAATTGGGTGTGGTGAGATGGAAATTTCATCGGGTGGGTCATTGGACCACTGAGAATACGTTTCAGTATGTCATTTCAAGGGTGGGGAGCACCATGGCTCAAAATCGGACCTTGTGATAAATGGAGTATGGTGGAGATAACCACAATCAAAGTGATTCATTAGTCAATGATACCTTAGTGTCTATGGATTTAAAATCATGGGTATGAAAAATCATTGTGTTCCAGTTATAGTTAAGAGTGTTGGATAGGCTTTTGATGAATAGTGTGCCTCATGTTCTGAGTTGTACAGTGGAAGGTCATTCAGTATTTTCAGATGGAACATGATTATTTGGAATGAATTGAATATTAGTATAGGTCATTATTTGTTGTTAAGGACCAGTAGATAATATCAGGGATGATAATTTCTATGGTGGGGATGTTTTATAACCCATCCCTTTTCTACATTTATAATTTCATAAGAAATTTGGATTTTTTATTTTATTGAGGGGTTCATTTTTGAGAAATTGAGATCATATCAAGATAATGAAAGTTTTAATATCTTAATAAGATGTCTCAAAACATATAATGAGGCCTTGGAGGTGTTTGGGTGGTCAATTGGAAATCATATCCTGGTTGGGAGGACCTACATCAATTTTAGTTATAGGTGCTCCACCATCGGATGCACCATGACATAGAGATTTCATGGTAAATAGATCCATTTTTGGTGATAAAGGTGATTATGAATTTTTAATAGTTTTGTGCCTAGAAAATTATGTGGAACCTAGGTCTTATCCTTGTCAAAAACTCATAGGGAATAATTATTATTTATGTGGTTGTGGCATGGTAAAAAATGGCAAGGAAAGACCTTTTATGTCATGGAGCCCACTATAGAGGGGTTACTGGGGATTCAATAAAAACTTTTAGTGTAAATGGAATGGTTCCAAGTAATTGTTTCTAGGTAGGATGTTTTGGAAACTCCATTTTGTTATAGCACCTAGGGAATGGGCATTTTCAATGGATGTTTTAGATGAGGGGTTTCCACTATGAAATAGAGGAGGCTGAAATAACCATGTTGGTAATTTTTGGTAGTCATGGTGTATGGTGTGTGGGGTGTGGGAATCAATGTGGTGTGGGGTGTATGAGAAACCTTGGGTGTTTATTTCAAAAGGGTGGAAAGTTTTGAGTGACCAGATAGGGTGGGTTTTTGGGTGATCAAAATGGAATATCCTACATCATGATGTTCTTTCACTGGTTGTTTTTTAGGGCCATAGGGACCTCAACATTGCGGTGGTGTGAATTTTTATCACCATATATATTAGGGAATTTGGTGGTTCTCATATCCAAAATAGTTATAGGGATAACGAACAATCCCTTTTTTCAGGTGTTTCGGGGGTCCTCAGGGGCCACTTGGGGGAACACCGTGATAGAGTGTAGGATGTGGGGGCACCCAATTTAGTTTTAAATTATATTAAATACCCCTTCCCCTTATTTATATTAATACTCCCCTACCCATCCGTATTCTCTCTTACATGTAGAAAAATAGGTTGGGTATTTCCCTTCTTCCCATGACCCCCATCAATTCAAGTGTATTTCAATATAATTTTTGCAATGAATCATGGTGAGATATACCCTCCCTTATCCGTTATTCCATTTCCTTATTCTCCCTCTAATTTTTTATGATTCCAATTTTGGTGTCATTGAAAATTATACTTGATCATGGCGTAATAATCCCAATATGATGGGTCTTTTTTTTGGTATGCATAAAGGATGTCCTAAGAGGATGATCCCATGTTTTTGTGTGACATATTGACGAAGGTTCATCACTAAATGAATTTATTTTGGTTTTTTTCTAAATTAAATGAAATTTCCTATACAAATTATTTTTCATGATATTGATATGGCTTGGGATGGTTTTTAGAGTGATCCATGCACCTTTTAGGCATGGTTGGTTGTGGTTCTAGTGTGATGAGGTTTCCTGGTGAGTGATTATGTATTTATGAATATATGAATCATTTTTTAATTAATTATACATATTATAATTTATTGAATGGATGTCATGGATTATGTATGGGTGCTTTTTTGGAGTGGACCACACTTAATGGATTGAGGTTTGGGAAAGTAGTTATGGATCAATGAGTTATTAGGAATTTACACCTAATTGAATTAAATTATGAATAAATTATTAATTTTTATAATTAAGTCAAATAATTATTTATAAGTTTTTATAATTAATTATTTAGTATGGAATCTTGAGATAAGTTATTAGGAGATGGTACAATCTTGTATAGGTTTCAATAAGGATGACCGAGTTTCTTTAGGATAATAACTTCAATAATGAGGTAGGTGGTCCCTCAAACATACCGCCTTTAGTAAATAAATTTATTATATATGGAATGTGATATGATTTCATGCCACTCTAGGACTTTTAACTTTCTAAATTAAATTAAATGTTTAATTAAAATGAATTTTATCATTAAAATTAGACGATTATGAATGAATTGAACAATGCTCCAAGGGCCATGAGGGATCCTTGTGCACTATCTTGATGCCTCAGTCACTGATGGTCAATAAATTTTATTAATTTTGTGCCTTGGGATATATAGAACTAATGAGTAAAAATTAAATACATTAAAGGGACATATTGGACTTGTATTATGGCCCTTAGCTCCCATAAGTTGGTATGTGTAGTGAATTGGAATAATAGACCCGAGTAGGCCATGTGAAGACCAGGAGATTCCTTAAAGCCTTTAGGATAGTTGAGATTAAAGTGGGGTAAGAATTCCTCCCCCAATAGTGTATGAGAACCGAGTGGATATTCCATATATAGTTTGATGATAGGTTAGCTGAGTGGACCGACCAAGGATGGCTTTGTAAGTGATATGGTCCTTATTACATCTCTCTTGAGTGATGTTGTGGGGATTTTCCTATGATTCCAATGGGTCCATAATATGTTTATAATGATGTTAATAAATGTTATATCTTATGAGATACTAGTATTAACCCAAGAGATGAGATAGGGATGGATGAACCCATATAGGTTGTTGGTTCTCCAACATGACTTAGAGGACACCGGTGGATTCCTCAGTTAGTTATTGACTCTAGAGAGGGTGAGTTTTGAAAACATACATAGATGATGATAGATGTCATCTTAGAACCGAGATTGATTATGTGGTCTTGATATTCATTAGTGGTGAGGTTGGGTTATGCACTTGAGTGGCTATGTCAAGTGTTTATGAGGTAGGATCCCATGGAGTGATCATGCCCCTGATGACTTTTGGATTCCTAGGACTTTCCCTTAAGATGTTACTATTAATCCTTATACTTTTAGATACCTAGTAGTTTCTCCTAGGATCTGTATGATGAGCCTAATACAAATTTAAATCTATGGGAAACCCCCTTGGATTCAGTTGTGATTTCTATCCATTTATAATGACATGGGAAGTTCCTTTGGATTTGGATTATTCCTATATGGTATTCCTAGGACCCTGTGATATATCCATGGAAGTATATATTTATTTCATATGGTCATACCCCTAGGAAAAGACTGTATTCTTTCATATACTAAATTTTCTACGGCCATCCCCCTAAGAAACGGTTTTATGCCCGATGCTACTATAAGGAATTCCCATGATTAATTCTGGTGGATTCACTCATTATACTAGATTCTATTGGGATTCCTTTAGATTCTTCCAAATATTCTATGCTTTCACCAACTACATTATGTTCATTGATCCTGGTATTGCTTAGTATGGTTATATGATGCACTCAAAGACACTCTGGAATTCTCCAAAGCAGGTATAGTAAATCTTAGGTTCTCTATTAGAACCCAAGGATCAACAATGATTATTTTATTTTCACATTCTAAAAATTGTTATATTATTTATTTATTTTGAGCATGTTACAAGAACAAAAAATTATTCACTAGTTATATTAGGGATTATTTTATTGGTTCCCTACTATGTTATGCTCACACCTGACTCATCTATCCATGGAACTTGGGTACTCATATAGATCTTTAATATTTTCTTATTCAGGTTGGGAAAAGGCCCAAGTTTTGATAATTTAGATGGATACCTTATAAATATCAGTATATGGATGAGTTATAAATTAGGGATGTGGTAGAGCCTCCCATATTTTATTCCTTAATTTATCTCATTTTTGTTATTAGTCTAGTGGGAGATTTTTCTGTGTCTTCTAGAATGATCATGGTCCTATTTGAAAACTTTCTTTCACATTTCATTAATATAGCATGTTTTGTTTATTTATAACATATACTTTTATTGTTATGATGTTGTGTAATTTTTTGTTATTTTAATTTATATTAAACTCTAATATGAGGATATAGTTTACCCATGGTAATACCCTATACCCCCATAGATAGTCAGAAGCCTCTAGCATACGAGGTTGCATGCTTCAGGTCTAGTAGTAACTTATCCAGTCTTAGAACTTCTGAGTGGATAAAATATTTGGGAGGAAATTATGAATATATTTGTAATAGAAACTCTATGTAGATTTAGGATTCAATTCCTGGAACTATTAAGTGGGGTTTTTACTCTATTTTTATAGGTTAAAAAAACATAAAGTACGAGAAAAAAACACACTATTCATAATAAATTTTAGAGATATAATTTAGGTTAGTAAGAGAGTATCACTTCTTCCAATGAGAGGATTTACCATGGGGAGTGTATTTAATGAAGGTGTCTAGGTGTTATTAAGAGGAGATTCTTGGCCTCTAGCTCTTGGATAGATCAAAGATAAAGATTAACCATAGCTCAGGGCATAAATATCCTAAAATCTGAAAAGCATAAATTCCATGATAGAAAAGGGACTTTGATGGAAAGGAATTTCCAATTGGATCAAGGATAAGGGAATTAGACATCCCTACATATTCTAATGGAATCGGAACCAAGCAATACTTAGTTCTGAGAAAAGGAACATATATAGATCAAGCTTATACATAAGGGATATAGGTTCATGGATGAGTAACTATTTGATGAAATCTCCTACATAGATCTAACTCATACATAAGATACGGGATGTAATCAATTTATTATAGAATCATGGGTTGGGGCCCATGTTTCAGTGGGGGTATCACATAGATCTAGCTCTCATTCCACATTTTATACCACATAGAGTAGGATTATATAAGGATTTTAAGGTCAAACAAGATAGACCAAGACTCATGTAGTTTCAATACATGATAGGACTATGTACCCTTGGAATGGTCTCGAGAAATAGATATGCACTTTAATTTCTTCCTAGGTTAGTGGCCCTACTGATCATTCATTGATTATTTCTAAGGCTAGATAATGGTCCTTAAAATATTTATAAATCTTATTTTTATCCTTAATTTTTTCCTAATTGGTTGAGGAAGATGCTTAGCAGGAATGGAATCAATTTTATCTGATGTCACCCTTTATGTGTTTTTAACCTAACAATTTTTACACCATTCCATTTTTTAGTGCTCAATTTTTATTGGATCACATAGTGTGTGTTTCCAGGGAGGAAAGACTCGAATTTTTTCTAGGGTTTCCTTTGTGGGTCTTCAAAGTGGAAAGTGTTATGCCTCTTTCAATTGGATGATTAAGACCTTTTAGGATGGACCAATTTAATTCATGTTTAGGGTCAAACACATTTGACATAAGAATACTTAATTTTAGTGTCATATAGCTTGGATATTATTTTTTTGTAGTTTAGGCTCGTATGTATCATACTAAAGAATGCTAATTTTTATGGAAATATATCTTATACCTTGTTTTTTTACAGTTTAGGGTCATATAGGTCATATCTAAGAGTGATAAAACTTAGTATCATTTAAATTAGACCATATTTTGTTGCATTTTAGGGTCATATAGCTCTAGCCATATTTTATTTAGTTTATGGTCATATAGATTAGAGTGTCATTAAATTAGGATGCTTAAGACATAGAGGATAAATATTCAAGAAGGGTTTTGATACCCTGTATATTTTATAAAATTATGAAGAATAAATATTCATGAAGGGTCCTTACACCTTGAATCATGAAGATTAGTGAAGTGTTCTGAAAAACTAAATTATTACTAAAGTTATAAAGGTTTAATATTCTTGAAGGGTTCTAACACCATGCATCTTTTCTGAAGTTATGAAGGATGAATATTGATGAAGGGTTCTCACACCATATATCCTCACTAAGATTATGAAGGATGGATTTTAATGAATGGTTACGACACCCTTTATCCTTGCTGAATTTATTAAGGATGAATATTCATGAAGGGTTTTAACACCATGAATCCTTTTCATGGTTATAAAGAATGTATATTCATAAAGGCTGTTGACACTCTGCATCCATATTGATATTGTGAAGTATGTTTATTCATTAAGGTTATTTAAACCCTATAACATTTCTTCAAAGGCCCTTGGTTGATAGTGACATAATATCTAGGATGCCAAATCCACTTAGATAGTTTTGAAAATCACATCCCAAAGAGTTTAAATAAAAGGTAATTAGAAGAGATATACATTACAAGGATGATCATAAAACACAATGAGGTACTGAGTTCCGATGTGATGTTTCTTGGGTGCATAAGGATTTAAGGAAATTTCATGAAAGGAGAATATTCCTCTAGTTAATAGGTCAATAGCCCTTATACAAGAGCCTGTTTGGGATTACATTCATGGTCAAGCAGAGGGGTCATCAATCCTTTCCAAGGGATATGTAAAATTTATTAGGATTAAAACACTTAGAAAGTGTAGTACAATATAGAAAAAAGACTACCCATGAAGGGATATGATGACCTAGTGATAGTTTATGGACTACCCTAGAAAAGGGGGTTTTGATTTTATGGTCTTAAATCATAGTCCCATATTTCATGTGGTTTAGGGTCACAGGATTTGGAACACCAAAAGGTTCAAGAATGAGGTATCACACTCCTTTGAGAATGGGTATAATACATGGTTGCATGAAATTAAGGATGTATAATCCACTTGAATATTTTGGTTTTGGGGTTTTTAATTCATGATCAAGTAATATCTAAATCAAAATGAAGTGGAGACTGGTTGTTTTATGTCGACCATTAGTAATGGTAGAAACTAGTATCACATGTAGACAGAGAAACAAATCATGGGTTTAAGGGAAAACTCTCATCCATGACTTAAACATTCCATAGGAACAAGCTATGAGGCATTGTGTTATTCACTAGAGAATCCTAGTGGGGTTCCATCAAATTAGTTGGTCCCTATTACTAATATGCTATAGGGGAGAACCAAGAGAAATGACTCAAGGCTATGGGATTCCAAGATAAGTTTATCAACTCAAGGAATTGGTGGGTACAAACTCATAATTAAATGAAATGAAGTTGGTTTATGGAAAATGTAATATTAAAGAAGGGTTTAAGAACCATAAAAGTTGTGTCGCTAAATACTAAACATGTTATTGTGGAAAGGGGATTTGATAAATCATTGCTATAACTTTTTTTAGATATGAGGGTTCTATAAATCATGGATTATTTTTTTTGGGACATAAGTTAGACCAAAATAGATTTATTCCTCTTTTATTTATGCTATAACATTTTCATAAACTCTAGATATGAAGAGATTAATGAGTGGAGACTTGAATTTTACTCATACCACCCTTTGTGTATTTTTAACCTGAATATTTTTGTGTCTCTTTCACTAGAGGTTTAATGTCTTAAAATATGAACCATAAAGAGATAGATTTTAAGGTTTTAAATCTTTGGACAAGGATATTGTAGTTTAGGGTCGTGATGCATGGACAAGGTACCAAGGAGATGTCACACAGTAACCTATTTAGGGTTTCCAAGGTCAATAGTAATCTAGTGCCCTTTTGAATAGAGGATGAAGATGATGTAAATAATGTATCAAGGTTCTCAAATCATGAGTAATGGTATGGGATAGTCATTCCAAGGATGATTGTGAATCACACGGAGGTGATGAGTTCCACTATAATGTTTTTAGGGCTCACAAGGATTGGAGGGACCTTCTCACAAGGACAAGATGCCTCTGGTTGATGGTTCCAAGGACCTTATACAGTCCAAATCATAAATGGTCAAGAAGAGGGGTCTTTTCACATTTACAGGGGTCATGGGAGGTTTATAGAAACTTAATACTCTCAAGATAAAAAGTGTGATTTATGTATTGAGGTGGTAATAATGATGAATAAAGTACCCCAAAATTTAGTTAAACATGGTCATAATCTTATGTTCCTTTGATAAGGAATGATGGAAGATTATGTTATTTATAGTTTAATTTCATTTATTGTGGATACGATTACTATGAATTTAAATTTCATGTGAATAGAATGTAATTTTTGTGCATTTTAACATCATGAAGGAATGATATAATTGTTATTTAGTTTAACATCAAGATACCAGGACATAATTGTCATGAATTGTAATGTCTTGTGACAAGAAAATAATTACTTCATGGCATAACATTATGAGACCAAGATGTAATTTTCATTCATTTTAGAATCATGTGACCATGCCATAATGAACCTATGTGAAATTATGCTGCATATCCTAAGAGACACCCTCTATAATTCATGCTCATTCAAATTTGGGAGGAATTATTATTGTTTCATAGGCAGATGGTTATATATCCATATGTTGGAGCCACTTTTTCGTAGATCTATCTCATGTTCATGCAATCTGTATGTATATCTGACTCATACTTAGGAAAAACGATCTTATAAAAATTATCCATTATTAAGAAGTTTAAGGTCTTAAAATGGGTACCATTAGTGTCACCCCCCTATAGTCATGACACTCCTATACATGTAAAATTGTTTAGCCCGGTCCTATATGCTCACATGATTCATGCTTGGTGTGTAAAACAAGAGTCCAATGGGGAATAACCCAAACCAAGTTTCCTATGGATGAAATATTAATAAAGCAATTGGTCCTGATGCTAAGAGTAGTCAAGGCCCATGTTTAATGGAAGGTGTCTAGATTGGGAACCAAGGTGATGTATGAAAATATGCAATTATTTATGGATGTAATTTCCACAGGTCTTCCTATATATCTCATAAAGGAAAATATCATCCCACTAATAGCTCTTCCAAATAAATACCTCCATGTAGATCTAGATTGTATGCAGAAATAAGAGAGGGTTTTTTTTGAAATTATGGATAGGACTAGGGTGGAGAATCCTAGAATTACCATATATCCTATAGGGATAGGAATCAAGCCATACATATTTCCTTATGGCTCCATGTGTAGATCGAATACATGCATAGGGAGAATGGAATTTTTATCAAGAATGCACAATATTTATGGGTCCTCCACTGCATGGACTAGATTACATGTAGAAAATAATAATTAAGGTCCCAACATAGTATAAAGACATTGGGGGAGTAAATTTTTAATGAAAAAGTTCAAACATTGTGGTAAGAGGGGTCATTATTATTTGGAAACTTATGGTTGGGCCTGTTGGCGAGTGATATGAGTGTCACTATGTATCTTATATGTATAGGAATAAATCCATACATAGTTCTTAAAAATAAATATACCCTACATAGATTTGGATCATGTAAAATGGAGATGATATGTGGTTTCTCCTTCTGAGATGACCATTTATGAGGTTATGGGGGCCAATACATTAAGATGAAAGGGGAATCATCATACTTTATTATTATAATGATCACATGTGAAACTCTGAGTCACTCTCCCCTGGATATATGTTGGGTGAAAGAAAGGTGGTATTATCCTTCTCAGAAGTCATAATCGGGCCCATAATAGGGAATTTGGGAATCACTATATATCTTATTCTGATAAAAATAAATTTGTTTGTTATTATGGAAAATTTAAGGGTCCTTTACATGGATCTTACTCGTATTAAGGGGAATGTGAATTTGATTTCAAAACCATGTTCCTAAATGAGTGAACCCATGTCCAAATCTTCTGCATAGATCTGACTTACAATTAGGATGGGGATATGATCTCATTTTGGTTATGGGAATGGTGGATAGGTTCATTGGTGAGTAACGAGATGTCACTACGTATCCTAGAGTTCCAAGAATCAAGGATAAATAGAGTTATTTAAGAGATTATCCATTGAACAGATCTATATTGTGTGTAAGGACCATTCCCCCTTCAGAAGAGGAATTACCCACTATCACCTAGGTGAATGATCTCCCACTTTCGACTATATTATGAAGGTGAGGCTTTCACTAGTGGGGGAATCTTCACAGTCTCATTGATAAACAAGTTTGACAACCTTCAATATGGACCAAACATTAGGGATGGTTGTGAGAGTGGAAATCCTATAGTTAAGTGTTGGATAATATACCTAGGTGTTACTATGTATCTTGATAGGTTATGAATCAATCCTCACATAGTTATTGTAGGGAAAGAATCCATGCATAGATTAGGATTATGACCAGGGAATGATGCATTATTTTCTTGAATATTTCACATATTCCCAGGATCATGGGACCTAAGAATCTCTACAAATCCTTAAGGGATGGAAATCAATATACACATAATTCGAATAGAGAAATGGTCCCCCAGACATATCTGACTCATATACAGGGGATGAGGTATTTTATTTTCTCTTTTCCTTATGGCTGGGCCTAGGATTTGAGAATCCAAACATCACTATGTATCCTATGATTGTAGGAATAAATACATACATAGTTCTCATAGAGAAAAATTTATACATAGGTCTAAACCATGTACAGGGAGATGGAATTTTTTGACATTATGGATGGGCCTAGGATGTGGGGTTTGGTTGTCACTACATATCCTATATGTATAGTAATCCATCCACACATATTTTTTTAAAAATAATGTTCTCTTCACTAATTATTATCATGAATAGGGAATGTGGAATTATTTTATATTGAATATTATGGTTAGGCCCAAGATTAGGTGACATGGGAATCACAACATATCATAAAAAGCCCAGAATCAAACCACACATAGTTCTTAAATAAAATTATCTACATAGACCTGGCTCATATGAATGGAATAGGTGTTATTGATGCTCTCAAGACTAATTCGTATGTATGTCAAAGACTTCTACATGGATCAATTTATCTTCTAGGGGAGAAAGCGGACACAAAAAATGGGCCTCTATAAGAAGTTTAGATTCATGTATGATGTAATTTCACCATAAAGTTTAATGTCATATGTTAGGGATGATGACTATATAGTTTAACATCATGGGGAAAGGATGTGTATTTTCACATGGGTCAAATTCACATGAAATTTGTGAGGAAGTTTTCTCTTTTGAGTAAATATTCAAGTATTGAGACAAGGTTGGGAAATTTTTAATTTTGGATTGAAAAGGGATCCAGTCATTATGTACTATTTTTTAAGTATGTTGATGGTCCTACTGTATGAGACCTAGACATCACTATGCATCTCAAAATAATTAGAGTAAAGTAGAATGTAATTCTTTAAAAACATGTTCCCTATATGAATATGGATTATATATAGGGATAGGGAATTAATTTTGCATGGATCTATCTCCCATGTTGGTCATCGGTCCCATGGGGTGTCCCACTCTAAATAGTTTAAGATCTTACATAATGGACCAAGAATCACACAACTCAATGTCATGTGATATGGACTATATGAGGGATGATGTTTTATGGTCACAAAACTTCGACAAAATGGCATTCACAAGAGGAATTACTAACTCAGGACATTTGGGTATTCAAAAAATATGCATACCCTAGAATTATATGGTACAAGAAAAAAATTTATAATCTTTATTTGATAATAATTATGATTCATAGATGTGTAACATCAAGAGTATCTAAATACACATTAATAGTTGGGTTTTGGTAAGTTTAAATCATTACCCAAGAATATCTAAGTTAATGGGAGGTGGATACTGGAGGGTATAGGTCAACCATTAGTAATAGAGGAAGCCCATATATCATGTAGTTAGGATAATAGCACCTGGTTTGGAGGGGTAATGCTCATATGGGACTAAAACATCCCCTAGTCATAATATCTAAGGCATTGTGTTATTCACTAGTGAATCCTAGCATGTTTCCTTTAGACTAGTCAGTACCTGTTACCAATCTGCTTTATGGGAGAACCAAGAGTATGTGGGCTCATGGTTTATTGTATTCCAAGTGAATATACACTCAAGTCATCATTTTATGTTAACATAGATATATTAGGAATGGATTTGGTTCATGGATAATGTAATATTCAAGAAGGGTTGGATCACCCTAAAAGCTATTCTAATGTGTAATGAACACATATTTTGGGTTGAAGGTATAAAACATTCAATTCATGGATAAAAAATCATAAGGAGGGAATATTTGTTCTGTATTATTACATTATATCATGTATCTCAACATCATTTGACAAGGAAATGGTCCCCTGTATTTGAATAAAATGAATCTCAATCCATCTAATCAGATAATCATTCAAGGTTCTCTAATATCATATGAGTCATTCTCAGGGTGAGAAATAATATATGACTAGGAAGTCAATAAAATCACATGAGGGTGTATGATAGGGAACATATGGGGGTTTTCACATTTTAATGCATGTATGAATCCCCATTCAAATTTGGTTCACATCAAGGAATGTGTTTAAAAGTAACAAAGATGCTCAGATGGGCATGAAATAGATTATTCAGGCATCACTATGTCTCCCATTAAGATGGGAATCATTCCACACATAGTTATTATGTGTGGACTCTATGTAGATATAACTCTTACATAGTAATGTGGAATATTATTTTCTACATAGATCTAATTCATGCACAATTAATTTCCATTTAATAGATGTAGTTGGTTAAGAAAGAGGGAAACCCAACATGAATAAAGACTTTGTGGATGATATGAGGTGATACATATTTTTTATCATGTAGGGTTATTAGAGAAAACATGGTATGATATGGTAAACCCATATAATAAATCATTTTATGTAGATCTATCACACACAAAAAAGGGATGTAGGTCTTAGAAGGTGAATACATGTCGGGTAGTTTAATTTCATGTGGATAGGATGAGTATTGTTTAGTTTAATTTTATGTGGTAAGGAAGTTTACATGTAGTTTAAAATCATGAAACTAGGTTATAGGTTTCCTGTAGTTTAAGGTTTTGTGATAAGGACCTAGGATGTTGTACAGTTAGAAGTCTTGTCATCAGTACTGGGGGTATGAAGTCATAAAACAATAATAAATTCTTGATCCCTCTTAGACATGGGAAAAAGTATGAAATAAATCATGTATTTAAAGTCCAAACTCAATGATTATTTTTTTATGATTGTTGGGAGAAATTTTACCCTTATTAATGGAGGAGACTAGTGTCAAGCCATTAGAGAAATAGATCATGGTGTTAAAGGTGACCTTTAATATAGGACTAAAACATCCCCTAGGTATAATCTTGGAGGCATTGTATTATTCTCTAGGGAATCCTAGTAGGTTCCCATTAGAATGTTAAGTACCTATTTCCAATATTACACATGGGAGAAAAAATAGAAAATGGGCTCAAGTTCCTTGAAATTTCAAGAGAATATGTGATCAAGGTATCGGGTGATTAAAACATGAAAATGAGCATGAAGTTTTTTTTGGTGAAAAAGGTGTGTCTAAAAGGTCTTGTAACAATTCATGGATATGAATTCACATTATAACAATGTTTGAATTTGACCAAAGCCACACTGAAGTTTAGAGTCTTTAATTTGGAAAAGTGGTATTATCAATATAGATTACCAACTCAAGGAAAATAGGACTTCACAAGAGACACATACCATGAAATGAAAGTGTACAAGGCTATGGTTTTATAATATTACTTTGAAAATGAGTATGATGAAAATCTATTTAACATCAAGGGTATCAAAATATTATTGAATAGTTCGGTTATGGGGAGTGTAAATCATAACTCTAGAAAATCTGAGTCAATGGGATGTGGATAATGGTGGTCACGTGTCATCCATTAGTAATGATGGAAGCTCGTATCACCCATAGTTGGGACAATAGATCCTGGGATTAAGGGGGCACTCTCCTATATGACCAAAACATCCCCTAGGAATAACATTTGAGTCATGTTTTTCCACCAATGAATCCTAGTATATTCACTTCACATCAGTTAGTCCCTACTACCAATTTTCTACTGGGGAGAATCAATATTATGTGGGCTCAAGGTCAATGAAATACCAATAGAATATGCAATCAAGGAATAAGTTGGTATCAACTTATATATAAAATGTATGAAGTTGGTTCTTGGATAATGTAATATTCAAGAATATTTGATCACCCCAAAGGATATGAAAATGTGTATTGAACACGTTAAAAGGGTGATGGGATAAAATATTAATTTCTTGAAAACAAAATCATTAGAGGGGATAATTTTTTCAGCTTAAAGAACTCATGTAATGTAGTTTAATGTCATACAATAAGGAAAAAGTTCCCCATATTTGAATAAAAATATATCTATCATGCAATTTAGAGCTTATTTATATGTTCTCCAAGCTCATATGAGTCATGAAAATTGTGAGAAACAATAAATGACCAAGAATTTGATTAAATTGCGTGATAGTGCATGATAGGAAACATGTGGGGATATTCAAATTTCAATGTGGACTAGAATCTCTATATGGATATGACACTCATGTAGGGACATGGTTTGGAGTGCTGAAAGTTCATAGTTATGACTAAAATAGAAGACCCAAGAATAACTATGTATCCCAAAAATATAGGAATCAATCCACACATAGATTTTATTTTTGGCCCCATATACAGATTATAATCTTACATAGGGATTGGGATATTTAATTTTATTTACAAATCTAGCTCATGTACAATTAATTTCTAATGAAGTGGTGTCTTGGATTGAAAAAAAGGAAACATAATGTGAATTATTTTTCAATGCTAGGATGAAGGTGGGACTAATTTTTCCTCATATAGTGTTATAATAGAAATGAAAATATGATATGGTAAACCCATACATAAGAAAACTTTTGTGAAAATCCACATCATATGTAAAATGGGTGGAAGTTACCACAAGTTAAATACTTGTTGTCTGATTTATGTTCTTGTGACAAGGACCATTGAAGTTTGATGTTGTGAAATGAGGACTTAAGATGTTGCACCATTTAATGTTGTGTGTCTAGGATATGTTATGTGTAGTTTAATATCATGCGATAAGGACATGACTTGTGCATTTTAATGTCATGTGGTAGGATGCTCTTTGTGATGTATAACATCATGTGGTAAGGACCTTTTGGAATATAAATTTTTGGGAGGTATTATTTTCTGATGGAGTTAGGATGAATTTTCTGCATGTTTCAAGAGTCTCAAGATTCTTTATATCTAACAAGCCATCATATACTTTCCTAATAATCCTATCCTTGAAGACTATGAAAACATCAATAGTTTTCCTAAAAAAATGATGGTAAGGAAAATAATTGAGGAGGTAATTCATGCCATCCTCCCTGGGTCTCTTGATCCTTGGTAGTATGAGAATGTTTTTCTCTATTAGACATATTAAGTATACATCAATATACTTAGTATTAAAGGAATAGAATCTATTTCATCTACTACAGATTGATAGTATTCTATTACTAAGAGACATGTGAACTGTATTCTGTTGCATAAATTTTATGTAATATTTAGAACTCTCACATGATTGTAGTGGGAATTTAGGGGTAGGCGGTAAATACATACCCTCATAAATCTACTTCTGAATTAAATCCTTAAAGTTAAAGAACATATCTATTGAATGTTTGAGATTTCAATGATAGGGGTAGTAATTTTCATGGACACTCAACTCTACCTCTTTTGGTTTCATCATTATTGGTAGTTCAATAAAATCATTCTTTGTGGAATAGATTAAATACCTAGAGAAATGTTTGAACTAGAATGAATATACCTTTACTTATCTTTCATCAAGAGATAGATGACCATGTTGTTTCCCATGTGTTTTTCCTATGCCTCTATTGTCATGGGAAAATGACTGAATTCGGAATATGGGATATGACACATCGATATTTATGAATTTTGGGTTAGGTGTTGAAGCATTGTGGGATCTGGATGATGGTGATACTTCCCATAGATTGGAAGAACCCAACTCTCCTAGAGACCCTATGGAATCTAATGTGGTTAGATAGTGTTCAAGGTGTACCCTATGAGGGGGTGGAAAAATATATAAATGCCCCAACCCTATAGGATTGGGTGAGGTTGAAAAATTTCTGGATTTTACCCGATGAAGGGGTAAATAATATAAAAAAATACCATCCATTTGTACTGGGGAATTTTAGTACAAGAAGGAACTCTATGAGGGAGCATTGGTACATCATCTATGGGAAAATATCCCAGAATAATTCCCATAAATATTTCTCATAGATCTTCATTCTCTCACCGGATATGAGCAATACAATATTTAATAGAAATTTCTTTATCATCATTAAGGGGATGACTGGAAGAAGAAATAATGATACCCTTTCCTTTACCAATGGTAAGGTGGGTGTATGATGATATGAGTCTCAACATGGTACCCAAAGACTAAATCTTTTGTTTCCATTGGAAATAGTATCCATTGTTATTTCACTTTAAAGCTTCAATAGTGTTGATAATAAATTTTATAGATGAAATCAAGGTATCATTGATCCCTCCTTTACTAATATTGGGGAAAGAATATGGGTTATCCTACTATGGATTAGATGAATGTAGAAGAGAATAATCATCCTCATTAAGATTGTTCTCATCTGAGTCTAGTGTAAAATCATTATATTTGGCTCATATCATGTTTATGGAGATATAGGTGGGTTGGTGCTCCTCCTCAGAAAAGTATCTCATTTTTTGGGTTATTGCTTGATATACCATTTGGTGAGACGATACCCATTGTACCTTTTTTGTGGGATGGAACCTGTATTAGAGATTATTATAGGTTTAAAAATGATAAAAAATTCCAATAGCATTATGGGTTGGGGTTCTACCTGTGATTTTACAGTCACCAATGCTAGCTATGATGTTGTCCAAGGATTCTAGCTAGTGATTATCTGGGAATGATTTTTGTTATCTTTTTAGAAACACCAATGGGAATCAGATATATTGGTATTAAAAGGGATATGGGCTTACTCAAGAGTCGTACTATTTAAATTCTCCATGCAGTCTCTCCTATTATATTCCTTGGTTTCTATGGTTGGGGTAGGTACAACTTCCTATGTAGATCCCTATATAATTTAGGTCACATGTCATCGATGATGAACAACATGGATAATATCCCTACAAGGTAGATCTTGAGTAGTCAAGTTGACATAAATATTTCCCTCATACACCTCCCTGAGATAGGGAAGTTATATATAGTTTCACTCAAGGGGAATATCCCCAAAGTGGTTAAATGTGGAAACATAGTCCACCTTCTTCTTTATAGTCTATCATGGGAAAGATATACTATAATGATTCATCATCTAAAGGATTTCATGAGATCCATAAAATGTCAGGATAGATCACTTGAGGGGTTACTCCTAGACTAGGACATTCCTCAACTGACACTAGAGGTGTTGGGTTGGAAACATTGAACGTTAAGGCATCAAGGACATGGTTTCCATGGTGAACAAGTTATATGATCAGTATGTTAGCTATTTATACACAAAATTTTGTGGTATTCTGTGAATATTACTATCTTTCCAATGATCTTGGAATCCCTTATCACATTTTCAAATCCCATTTGGATTATAGGAAATCCAAAAAGTTTTGGGGAGCAATCAAGACACCTTATCAATGGGGCATCATATGAAAGAGTTCATGTTCAATAAATTTCTTTCATTATTAAATAATGAAAATTGGTCCTTATTTACTTATAAGAGGTTTTAAACTATTAAAAGTTTCACATCATGTTCACCATTTTTATATTTCCTGAAAAAATGTGGGTTTATTGGAATTTTGATAACAAATTGATCCTTTCCCAAGTGTAAAGGTATCAAAATAGCTGAAACATTTAACAATGGGTTTACCATTTTTGTTTTGAATCAGACCCACAACCTGATGTTTGTTTGTTAGATGATTAGTGTAATTTCAAAATCATTCATGTTGGTAGAATTTATTAATGGAAACACCCAAAGGATAACACATTTTTAATGATCTATGGGCCTACTTTCCAAAGATATATGGTCATTGGGGTTTCTTACTAATGATACTTAGGAGTTCACATTGGTCGATATGATGAGATATTGGTCTCATCGCACCATATTGGAGGGAATTATTACCTACTCCAGGACTCTCCCATACATTAATATATATTTTTGAATCCTTCCCAAACCCCAATACAGGATTTGTTACCCATGTGTGAATGACCTGATCAGAACCATGTGCTGATGAGAAAAATTTTGTATATCATAGGTTCTTATTCATTCAATTATTAACTTATGATGCTCTAGTTTATATCCATATCTAGGAACTCTATAGTTTATCACTATATATGAAGGATGTTGGTGATTTGGAATTGGGATTGAACCTTGAAGAGGTGTACTATGTGTCTTATTATAAGGAGAATCAAAACTCACATATTTTGTTAGATTTTTTTATATGAAATGTATGAGAATGTATTTTTGATTTGTGCTTATAAAAACCAGGTTTACATGAGATATTTCATAGGGAATATATATCTTTTAAGGAGGATAATATGTAATAGTGCTTACATATAAAAGGAGGCCCATATTGGGGAATTTAGGTCATATTGATGGAATAATCATTATCGGTCTCTAAGTCTATGTGGGTCATGTTCGGTGTGAAAAAGAAGATATAGAGGAAATTTAGAATCATTTCGTGAGATTATATTATTGATTTTTTGCAGGGATTAGACACTGAGGCTTCACTAAGATGATTCGTTAAGAATATGTCCCTTGGAAGAAGATTGAGATATGGTCATGTATTACACCTAAAGAGGACGACCATTTCTAAGATATCCTAGGATAGGGCTTACACATTGAGGATTCCCTTAGAGAGGTATTATTATTAGTCTTTTGGAGAATATATCTCTATGAGAGAAGAGTTATGAGCTTTCTTAAGGGGTATTGTGAGGAGAAAAGTTATATACAAGTGGTATACTATTTGAAAGGAATATAGACTCATGGAAAGAAATGATACACACACGCACACACACACACACACACACACACACACATATATATATATATGAGGGATTTATATCATTCATGGTGAATATGATCATATGAAATAGATAATGTGAATAGTATGGATATGGAGCTAATGACATCAGAAGGTTTCCTATGTATCATGTTTATAAATAGAATTAGATTCCTCATAATTTAGTTTGTTCCTAACCCGTTGATGGGTGAGGAAAGATAATTAATACTCTTGAGGATTAATATCTCATATTTTATAAATATTTTAATATATTAGGGTCTTACACCAAGGTGGATTACCACTTAGTATTAACCCATAAAGAGTATCTATGTTTTGACTCACGATGCATGTAAAATCTGAAAGGAGACTTCTAGGTTTAAGGTAATTGAGGGAATAGTTGAGGCTTACACCAAATAGGATGTCTATGTATGAACCCATTTATCATAAGTAGATGGATGAGGATGGATGATAGAATCATAAGATAATTTTATCCCATGAACAAGAATAATTGGAATATTGATGGACTTACACCAATTTGGATTCCCTTGTCACATATTCATTCTTTATCCTCTAGAAGAAAAAAATATAGGACCTAGAAAGGTATATAAAATATTCTTGTATGGTACAGAGGCCCATTTATGGGCATGGAATGAGAAAGATATCCTCTCCTCTCCATAAGGGTTAGTTGATCACATGACCTATTCAAGGTCATGCGATCTTGTGACCTCAAGGGGTTCATGCGCTTGTAAGTGAGTGAATTCCTTAGGGTTCAGGACTAGGGTTCTACATAGATAAGGGTTAAAGGCTATTACCACACAACCTAGGTCACATGAACATGGTTTCATGATTTTATAGCATGAATGGGGTGTCCACATGATAGGGTCTCATGTCCAAGGGTTCACATGTCATGGCCACATGTCCAAGGGTTCGCAATTCATTGACGCATGTCCAAGGGTTTTCATGTCAAGGATGATATGTAAAAGGGATCATGGTTAGACCATATATATAATATCAAAGAAGAACACCACAAGAATAAGGTACATTTATAAGGTTTTACCATCCTTCACATGAATAATTTTTACATTCTAAGGCCATTCAAACCGAAGGGGGGTCATGTGATCAAGGGAATATAACTGAGGTCATAGGATCAAAGGTACATGATGCCATCACATGACCAAGAGTAGCATTTCAAGGCCACAAGAATTCTATTCACATAACTGTATTATGAAGGGACTTTCCACATAGGCATGTGAGAAGGTAGGGTCACATGGAAACATGTTTCATGATCCAATCCACATGAATGTGTCACGTGGATTGTGAGGACTCATGTGATCACATAAGGAAATTTAATGAATGCTTCACATGATTGTGAGTTTTCATGAATAAGAGATACTTCTTTATTTAACTATAATTACCATCTTCCTCAAACCCAATACATGTTTGGGGTTATTTCCATGAAAAAGGGGGTGCATTTAAAAGGTGTATGAGGATGTTGACACCCCAATTAACATGAAGGCATCAGATGACCATCCCTCCATTGACATCCTCTTTAAACCCATTTCATATCCATGGTTATATGAAAGGAACATGCCAAAGGGTGCATGGCTAGGGTTTACATCTCCAAGGCCACATGAGGGTGTCACATGAAAAGTGGGTGTATGTCAAAGTCATATGAGTACATAGACACTCAAGTTATCATGAAGTCATTAAATTATGTTCAAATCATCATGTGATCATTTAAGGGGATCATATATTGGAGTTACATGATGGCGTATTATGTTGGGGTCTCTCATGGTGTGATTACCTAGAAAATTCCTATGAAGGAAGTAACCAACTCTCCCATACCTCCTAATTTTTTTTATGTTTCTCCTTATTCTCATATATTCCATTTTTCAAGAAGGATGTGGGGGTTTATATAGGAAAATCGTCTGAGTTTTCCACTACTTTTATTGGTGAGTATATCATGTGTGCCTACATAATGTGGTGGGTATAGTATTTATGAGGCACTGAAACTCTCGTCATTCATCATACCCATGTAATACCAAGGTGGATGTGTGATCTCATGATTGCTTCATAGTGGAGCTTTAGTTGACTTCACATGATCAACTTATTCTTCATTTGATGACTTGGTGGAAAGTTGATAGAAAAATGTCATGGACTTCATGTGATGGAATCTGTCTATGACTGGATCTTTACACATATGTTGTCATTTTTTCTCATGCGATTTCTTCACGCAAAGAGAATATCTAACTTTATCGTGTGATTGTCTTGACACAATCCCATGAATGAAAGACATTAATTACATGCATCGTCTCAGGTTTATTAATCTTTTCTAAAACTCCTATCTTGGTACTAGGAGATGGTTGATACACAATTATCTCACGCACATATATCCTTTGTTGGGAGATAGGAGATGATGAACATGCTTGACTGAACACTAGATTCAAGTGGAAGTATGTTGTATCAAGATCCCTCATGTAAAGGTTAAATTCAACTCATGTAAGTGAAGAATGTCATGTAAGTCTCAACTGTGTGTAAAGGTTTTCTCACATAAGGGTTGTTGGAGGTTGAATATGAAGGTACAACTTAATCAAATGGCCCAAGATCACATGATCAGATGACTATGATTATATTTGTATCTTTTTAATGTGTGAATTTTAATGTGCTTCAAAAGTCCCACATTATACATTTGTTCGGTCAAGCACCTCTATATAAGTCTATATTTTCCAACTATTTTTCAATCCAACACTGGGGGTCATAACTGAGTAGACTTTCACATATACCCCTCATGGGCCATGCCACACCCTTTTAAAGTCACCCAAACAACCTCATGTACACTCTTAATACACCTATGAACACCCTATGGGCACTATAATTTCCCATTTACTGTATTCCATATAAAATGTCTTCTATTACACCATGAATGGATGGATTTGTTGGTTCTCCCATGCGGTTGAGACTACTCCCACATATATGGGATTGAGATGGCCTAGCTGGTTGGATTCGACTAGCCATTTTTTAGTAAAGGCCCATACCAACACTTAAAATTCATATAATAAAAAAATAAAAGTAAAATGCATAGTACACCTATTTTTTCCTTTTAATACTTTTAAGTATTTTAAGGAATATTTTCAGAGCCAGGAACTGAGACAGAACAAGATTCTGAGGCCTGATGATCCTGGAATTGATATTATAAAATTATTAAATATATTAATATAACGTGCATATAGTTTTTCAAGAATAATGTAATAACTTATAATTGGATCCTCATATTGGAAAACTAATACCATTTTTGATTTTGGGATGTGTTTTTTATCCAAGGTGTGACCTCAGGTTGGTCTGCACCTGGCATTTAATTGAGGTAATCGTTGGTGGGTTCATTTAATTAAAATAAATTAATAATTTATTTATTTATTTTATTAAATGAAGTAACTAAAATAACTTATAAATACCCAATTATGACACTTTTCCAAGTGTTTTCTGAATAAACCTTGTGATATCTGATAGGAGGTTCAATGTGGCCCTCATTGGAAAATCAGAATCAGATGACAAATGACCATTGAATTGAGGAGTATTGAGAGGAAATAGATGAAACAGTTCTTATCCTTCACTAGAGACAACGTTATTCACCAATGATTGATCCCTCTTCAAGGTAGGTCTCATAAATTATGGATTTCACCCTATTGATTAAAATTTCGATCACGTATAATTTTATTTTTTATTGATCTATGTTTATCCTTTCATCACATGGTCCCATTTCAATACTTTGATTAAATTATTCATCTTAAGCCTTGTTATAACCCCTAGATATCCCACTTATGAAATCATCATCCATGAATTCTTGAAAAATGATAGTTTTTACTTTTTTCTTGTGATTTTATCCTTTTTGTTCATTGTATTCTTCAGTATTGACATACAGGGTCATGGTTCTATATTATTGAGGAGGGATTGAGTGTGTTTGAACCCTTAGATTCATTATGGTCATACAAAGGACATTTAGATTATGGTTTTTTTATAGATTTAGGAATGATGTGTGATATGGGTGATACTCCATGGATTCGAGATACAGAGGGGAAATAAGATCAAGTAGGAGGTGTATGGGTAGCATTGCAAGCTTCATATGGATAATTGGAATCTATTTTATGGCCACTAGAGGCTGGGAAATGATGGTTGGAGGTAACCCCCACAGATTTAGGGTGGTAAATGGGCATGATTCATGGTGAAGAGTGTATATCTAGAAACCATGTGGAAGAGCCTGACTTTATGAATAAAAAAACCAACTACGTGGTGTGTACTATGATGAACACACATCATGTATCCCCCTGACTACGTTGCTAGGGTTTTGGGTGAAGTTAAATATCAGACTTTATATAGGTGGACCTATAAACTATGTGGCCCTACCCAAGTGGCCAATCCTTGTTCTATCTACACCTGCCTAGGGCCCCATGTGGGTGGACATGTTGTGTACATGGGCACGAATAGGAATACACAAGCACGAGCTAAGATTCATAGCCAGGACCCTAGGTGGATACATGATGTATATCTTGGAGTTCATGTCATGTGTAGAGACATAGCTTCCTGGTCTAGGTACAGGAAGAACACATGAATGAAATGGAGTGCGGACACATGTCGTGTGGACCCCATACATGCTGTATGCTCCTATGTGATTATTCTTACTCTCTTATATTATTTGTCTGAATCGTATTTTGAATCATGAGTATTATATCCAAAGTTTTTTTTCTTATAGAATTCGATGATCGCCTTTATAGTGGATTCAAATATATGATTCAAGATATTTCAAGCATGATTTTTATATGAGAAATGTTTATTTACGGTCATGATCAAGTGAGATCATGAGATAAATTTTGGAATCAGTAATCCCATCTTACACCTTGGTGTGGGTTTCCCATTATATCCGAGAGATGTTAGGGTTATAACTCCCATGTAACACCAGGTAACGAGTTCCCCATGATATTAGACAGATGACAGGGCCAGTACTCCCCTATCACACCAAGGCACATGTTCCTCAAGTTATTAGAGATATGTTTGAGTCAATAATCCCTTATCACACCGAGGTGTGGGTTCCAAATATCCATTATATAGGTTGGTTCAATACTCCCCTTACTAATACAGGGTGTGAGTACTCTACCTATGGAGTGGCACTCCACTATCTTTTAGAACTTTTGGGGTGTGGGTCCTCCATGGGAGATATGTGCTCCCTCGTATTTGGAGCCTAGTTTTAAGGTTTGGGCCCCTCCATTCATTTTATAGTGAGGTTGAATTTTATGTTGGGAGTTAATGATAGACTTCTAGAGATACATGATTACTCATTGACTTTGGCTGGGATATGAGATGGAGATCCCCTTTCTCTCTTGTTTTGGTTTCATTATGAGCTTATATATATGTGTATATAATGGGTTTTATTTCCATATTTCATTGGGTTGAGATGAATATTAACGTGTCTCTCTATTACTCTCTTTCAGTTTATAGGCATACTACTAGGTATGTATATACTTGACTTTCTCTATGATTATCTCACACATGTCGTATCTTATGAAGATGAAGGAAAGATGAGTGATGATTATGGTGGAGAATAGTGATACCTTGTTATGTTACCTTGTACAGTGGTTAGGATTTGATATTACGAGCATGGATATCTCATATTTCATTATTTCCAATTTTTTTCAAGTTGGGACATCATTTTTGGTTGGGCATGTATTTCCCCCCTTTTCAAATTGGTTGTATTTTATTGTACTCTGATATATTCTCTAGATTATATTGCATGAATGTTTTATCTCTAGATATTATAGTATTTATTTTATATTCCTCTACACTATTTCATGGATATGGTTGGGTACATTCATATAGGTTCATTAAGAAAATTACACTCATTATAGTTATGCGTTCTCAACAGTTTCCACCAGCCCCTGGCCTATTGAAGGTGGGATTAGGGTTATCATGGATGTATGTTCTGCCAGCCAAGCGAGCCCTGATGGATCAAGTCATTACAGAGTGGTATCAGAGTAGTTAATTCCTTAGGATTGTGTTTGGTGTTTTCCTCTATTGAAGTATTTTTGGGGAATTTAGGGAAACCATTTCAGAGTGTTTTAGGTGTAGATTTTAAGCCAAGGAACCCAATGCTGGTGTGGTGGTTGACATATCCATACACCAGGACTATAACTACGTACTTATAGACTTGGAATATCAAAACATTTTTAGGTAAAAATGGTTCACCCATAATATAGGATCGAGTCCTTTAACTATCTTTCTTTATTCATCTTCCCATGTATATTTTCTCATCTAAACGTGGTGTGTCATTATTACTTTCAGGATGCCTCTTTGAAGACAACCAACTTGGTTACTAATTTAGGATTGTGAAGAAAATCTGATGAGTGGTGATGCATCAGTTTAGGGGTTATTTAATGATGTGTTTCCTCTAGGTGGGAAGGTAGCGGTACCCCTTCCTATCGAGTAATAGTTAGTACCGGCAATTCAGGATAAGGATACACACAATCTTAGTGAACTTTGTGAGTTCAGGTGACAGTAACAACTGAGTCTCCATGGTGATCCAGATCCCTAGGCATTGGAGGATTTTATTGAGTTATTGGACCAAGTATTCAATCTATTTTGGACCCCGAACAATAATATAGTTGTGATGGTAGCTAGTCTTTTACATGGAGTATTCAATTGATGGTGGAGTTTGGTTTCGTAGATCTATGAAGAGATTCCTCTCTCTTGGACCAACTTCTAGCATCTTTTTTGTGAGGAGTATTACCCATTACTCTTACACTCGTTTAGGATCCAAGAGATTCTTGAGCTACAATAAGGTAGTATGATAGTAGCTGAGTATACCATGAGGTTCGCTGACTTTATGTGGTACTACATTGACATGGCATGATATGGATTCTTCTAGATGAGGAAGTTCAAGAAGGGTCTCTATAGAGACATTCAATCCAGTGTGGTTTCCTTGTTCTCACACACTTATGTTGGAGTACTAAAGCGGGCTCTTTTGATTGAGAGATTCCTAGAAGAGGAGTGTTGGTCAGTTGTATTTGATGGTGTGAATCATGTGGACGGGTCATCTATAATAGGCAGAATCCATCATACTTCAATATCATAGTAGAGGTTGAATTCTTGGACGTGGACATATGGTTCTGTGACTCAGGGATCATGTAGAGGATCTAATCATCTTGGAAATGGGTGATTCTATTTTTTTAATCATCATGGTCACTTGTATTTTTATTTCTTATCCTGTCGCACTGAGTGGGACAAGAATATAGTGGATAGACCTCTATGGAAGAGGCAACATTGTGATTAGGGATCCCTAAAAAATGACCAGGGAATCCCTCAAGGAGGTGGTGTTGGAAGAGGAATAAGATAATCTCCGAAGGGTGGAGTAGTTGGTGGAGGGAGATGCTACGAGCTACCACCACTATTACTAGGTGGAACACATCAAGATCATATAGCTGGTGGTTGGGGTCATGGGTAATTTGGGCCATTTAGATTTTGACCAGGCTGCACATGAGATGATTAGAGGTATAATATATGTTTAGTATACTCTTTCCTCAGTACTATTTGACATAGGTGTGAGTCATTCCTTTGTCTCCTAATTCTTTGTTTGAAATATGAAGCCTCTAGTTGATACCTTAACCCAATAGTTATGGCTAGAGGTTCCTATAAGGAGTGATTCTTTGATATCACTCATATTCTAGTAGTGTGAGTTATCACATAGTGGAGAGAGTTTCATGTGGGATATCTTGGTCATCATGATGAAACCTTATGATGTAATATTGGGTATGGATTGGTTTTCCATGGTTCGATCCCAGATTGACTATCATTATAGATGGTTCCTATTCCTTTAAAAAAAGTTAGAATATTATCCTTTATTTTTGAGAGATATCTCTTTGTAGGATGAGTGGGTCTTGCAGGCAGGATGTTGTAACCTATCACCCATCAGTTGACGAGTTTATACCTTTGTGTAATGGGATCTTCCGGCATCTAGATTCCTTTGCTAGTAGAGGAATTTATGGATGAATTCCCTATGGATGTTTTGGGACTAACTCTGAGTTGGGGGATGGACTTATGCATTGGATTACATCCTAGGACCATACTGATATCTTCTATAGAATATCAGATGACCCCTATCGAGCTCTGGTAGCTAAGGGTATAGTTGAAGGACCTTCAAGAAAATGGTTTATCAAAACTTATGTGTCTCCCTAGGCAACTCATGTTTTTTTCATAAAAAAATATTTATGAGAGCTTATAGATTTGTGTTGATCATCATCACCTAAACTAGGCCATAATAATGAACAAGTACCTCTTACTGAGAATTTATGACATCTATGATCAGTTGTGGGGAATGATTTGGTGCTCAAAGATCAATATCAGTTCACACTACAACTGGTTGAGGGTTATTGACCGTGTTGTCGTGACACGTCAAATTGAATGTTATTTAAAGAAGATTTTGTAGTATAGGGAAGAACCTAGGATGTCTCTCAAGGAGATTTGATAGGTTTTGAGTGTGTGTTTTTAAAAAGAATAACAAAAGAGGGGGTGATTTTGTAAACAATTTTAAGACAGTAACTTAACGTAAAGAGATTTAAAGTTGAAAGTCAGAGTGGATTTTGAAAAATATGAGATAAATAAGTGATAATTTATAAGTTACTAAAGCACTTTAAGAGTTCCTCATTCTTAATTGATTATTAGGTTTTAGTGTAATCCTTTGGTTAAGGGTTAACCCACATCTTGGTTCCCCTCTTTCCTCTTAAAGTGATGCACCAAGAACCACCCCCTTGACAAAGCAATCATTTTTTCAAGGTTTGGACCTCAATTATAGAGTATGGTCTACCAAATAATACTTAAGTATCATGTTCGTGTTATATAAATAGGATGCTTGTGTTGTCTAATCGGAACAACCCAAGATTCCCACTTGAATCTCAACCTAATCAGTATTGAAATGGGAAATGTTTCACTTAATCAAACCAAATTAATGCATTCATAGAATAAAAATATAAATATTAAACATAAGTGAAATAATTCGCACACAAATTACAGAATACTAGTAGAATATAAGGTGCTGGAACTCCCTCTTCAAGTGTGTATCTCCCTCGCAATGATCACCCACCGTTTAGCTCGACATCCGGAGGAGGAGGAAGTTCAAGCATAATTCCTTTTTCATTATTGATCACCCTATGAGGATAGGGGCTTCTAGAACATCAATAATTAGGAGGAGGCTCATCCGGTATTCCAAAATGTAAGATCTTCACTTCTGGTTCGAACTTACAAATGAGGATCCCAAGGTTCCATTTTATAGGAAAATTGGAAGGTGGTTTTGTGCATCCTAACTTCAAGAAACCACTTGGTTCATGGTTTTAGATGTCCAAAAAATATTATATAACTTTTAAAAAAACTAAAAAGTTTTATTCCCACTTCTTTAATGTCTCCACGAAATTTTTGGCATCATTTGGAAAATCACGGATTGAGATATTGACATATTACAAAACTCCACTTTTGACTTTGTTTAGATACGGTAGCTTGAAAAGATCAGTTAGGATGGGCCCCTTAAAAGCCAAATATAGATTGGGTTTTTTGATATGAAATGTATCCTATTAAATTTTGGACATACACACAAAATTTCATTCCATTTGGATACACGGTACAATTGAAATGTTCGGTTTAGTAAACTAATGTGCTTGGATCCTGCGCAACTTGGCCAATTTTTCTTGAACTTCATCATGGGCCCTCCAAATCACCTCCACCTTCAAAGAAATTATTAAAAAAAGTATCATTTCCTTTTTAAAAGTAATAAAAACAAAATAATTGAATAAAAAATGAAGTGAAATTTTTATTATTTTTATAATTTTCAATACAAAACTAGTTTAGCATAGTAGTGTGTAACGTCCCGACCTGACTCACCACTAAACCAGTGGCCGGACCAGTCGCCACATGACCTCAAACGCGTCTCCCCGTACTCCGGAGGCTGTCGACTAGAAGTGAGGGTCTACAGATAGTCAGTGGTGAAACTATAACCTCTTATCAGATTTTCACAACAGTATATAAGTGTAGATAACAAATAATAGCGGAAGCAGTAAATCATAAATGACAAACAACAAAATAAAGATAATACTCCTCCAATGGCCCGAAGGCCTTCATTTTGTATTGATTTTTGATCATCCACCTTTCAAGGGGTGATGTGGAACCCTTAGAAGGCCAGTAGCCGTAATCATTACATGGCCCGTAAGCCTTAGATGAATTCATTTCCCTTAGCCTTCAAAAGTATAAAACAGAGAACAAAAGTATAAAACAACGAACAAAACATCATGCTTTACATTCCAATATAGAAATAAATAAATAATGACTCAAAGCCTAAAGGGCGTTCTCCTTGAGCATCCTGAGCATATGCTCGGTCCTCTACTCCTATCTCCCAAATAAATGCAAACAGAATAGTCCTACAACCAAATAGAGTCTACTAGGGTACCGAGTGAAATGGCATCCCAAGTAGGGTGTGAGATATAAATATCAGTATGCCGAGACAACCGGTGTCTACCCCAAATCCATACATTTAATAAATAATTTAAAACACGTGAAGGCATGCATAAAATAAAGTAAGTAGTACAAAGTGACAATATAGTAAAGTACCTGCTTCAGCCCTCAACTGGTGTCTGAACTTACACAATTCATTTTTTGTGCATACTCAACAATCATTACATAATAATTTTTCATTTATCAAATACTCAAATATTATTATGAAAGTCTTGAGATTCATCCTATGCCCAACATCCCCCATATAAGTCACTCCCCAAAAATGTCTCTAAAGACCGTCTAAGTAATCAAATTAAATACTGAATCCAAGCTTGTGCTTCGGCTTGGATAACACATCATAAGTTATTCAATTTAATCTTTCATCTACTAAGTCTGAGCCCGTCCACTAAAATAGTGATTCACTCCTAGGTCCATCCACTAATAGTGGTTCACCCAATTCATTAATAAGTCCAAACCCTTTCTCATAATCAAATCACAAAATCATTATGTCACAAACATGTTTATTTCCCATCACTTCATTTAATGCACAAACAATTGGACCCACAATCAAATGTTAATTAATGGGTGTAGAACATCATGTCTAGCACCCTCGTGAGTATTGAGAGCATCAGTCCATGTCTCACAACCCATGGGTATTTGGAGCATCAATCCCTGCCCCATAATATAATATTCGGTTGAAAGCTGGGTGTAGAATGCCATGTCTAGCACCCCGTGAGTATTTGGAGCATCAGCCCCTATCTCACAACCCATCTATCAATCGTACATATATATTTATCATTGGTGTAGAATACCATGTCTAACACCAAAAAACCAATCCGTTAATTAATTCAACAACTAATTAACAACAAAAAACACTCTTCAGATAAGTAAACACTTAATTAACCAAATTACTTAACAAGCCTGAACCCGTCCACTCAAACCTTGATTCATCTAGGACTTTAACAATCCACAAGCACCCCATAATCCTCACAAAACATTCTGAACAAAGCCAAGATAATTAGAAAACATCTCACACAACATATCATATTTTCAAACAACCTCATCCAAGACAACATAAGGCATGGAAAACTAATACACATCAAAAGTACTCTTGGCTAACAATTGTAACAAACCCATCAAATCACATTCTTAATTTAATGCATGCAAATTAATTAATTAAACAGTTAACTGATCCATCCTTATCTCTCTAACCAATCAACAATTAGTTAACCATTTACCATTTAACATGAAATAATTAATCCCTCCGTTAATTATTACATGTTTCCAATTATATTATGAACATGTCAAATATTTGATATTCCCAATAATATGTAAAATCCAAAATTTCATTCCAACTCATGACTTGATAATTAATTATACCATTAATTACCCTACTACTCAACATTCCCATTCAAATCATTCAACTATTTAATCATATCACTTTAACAAAATTAGCCAAACATGCTTAAACTCAACACAAGTTCATGTCCTCACTTATCTCATGTGGGAAAATTTATTTAATAACATCAAACGTGTCATTCTTTGACATATCATAATGAAGGAAATGCACATTCCTAATTTATTTAAAGAAACTATAATATTTAAATAAAGTGTTAAATATTTGGGACCCTACCTCGGGGTTTTGATGAAAAGCACAACGAATGAAGAAAACTCAAGAGAAACAGGTTGATTCTTTAAGAACCCACCTTAGATCACATTTCCTAGAAAACACCAGACCAAAACTCATCATACTTGTCATACACACACTTATATTTACTGATAACGGGTGTAGATCTAAGAAACCAAGAGAAGAGGAGATTTAGATCTAAGTAGATCTAAGTAACTGAACAAGAACTAAGAAGAACGTCAACCTACCTCAAGAATTAGGCTTCGATTTTCCAAGAGAAGCCTTCAGATCGCCTCCAAAACGCTTGGGAGAGGTTTTCCAACCTTCAAGGGAGAGTAATCCCGAGTTATGGATTCTTAGGAGCATAAAAGAGCCATATAGAGGCTAAAAGGAGTGAGATCCACAATTTAAGGATCTCATTTAAGTGCCCCGAATGGTTAGTTCACACAGTTTGACAAACCGTGTGCTAACCGTGTGTTAGATACTACCCCGACCACCCCTCTTGAACGACCTCATCGCATGGTCTCTTCTAATCGTGTTCCAACAGTGTGGAAGCTACTGCCTCAAAACTTCAACAACAGACGGTTTGGCCACAAGGTTAGACAATCTGTGCGCTACCCATGCGACTTCCCCAGTGCCTCAAAACTTCAATCAATGTTCGAAAAACAATATCTTTTGGTGTTCAACACTCAGAATAAAATTCTGAAGCTCGGTTTTAAAAAGAACTACCCGTTGATAAACCAAAAAATAATTTCAGAAAAATTCATAATTTTAACCCGGTTCAAAACACGAGATCTTACATTATACCCACATTAAAAACTTCTCGTCCCCAAGAAGCCATCAGAAACCACTACTAAAACAACCGACCTACCAAGGCCATTTAATCTCGTTAGAAGTGACGTGTTGCGTTCCCAATGCCAAACACACCTTTAACCCTTCTCAAACCTGATGGATAAGCCTTTTTAACTAGATCCAAAGATTACTCTAAATCTCAAACATCGAAAAAGATCTTATATATTAGGTCATTATAAGGACGTTGTTAATGTAAAAGGTTGAACCTTGATCAAACAACAGAACAGGTTTCTCATGATTCCCTCAAAGACGTCGCGGACCCAAAAACCACTTTCTCACTTTATCTGATGATGTGCCTTTAAAAAAATTCCAAAACCATCCTCCAGTATAAAGAAGTCCTTACCCAACATCTGGTAAATTTTCCAAGTCAATCCATCGCAAGGATATTTTAAAGAAAACTGTGTCCCAACATGAATAAAGATGTACCCAAAGAAACCTTGCATCCCACATACTCCCCAGATAACAACTACTCATCAATCCCAACAATATTTAAACTGTAGTGTGGCACAATACGGATGCTCTCTTAGTGTCTCCGTGATGAGGCCAAGATAGGGAACATGCTCGTCGTGTCCAGAAGAGCGCACTAAGAGAAAACTGAGGTCATGAAGAAGATAAGTCAAACCATTAATGGACAACTCTATTCTAAAAGCTCGACATCAACTTCCAACACATTCATTGTGCACAAAGTGGAAATACCCACCTTAGGATTTCCCATGAAGTATCAAGAAAAGATCATCCACTCACCATCATGCTAGATTAACAACAAGATTGGCGTTTCAAAACACCCGGGTCTTTCGAAAACTAATCCATGTATTGAAATGAAACTGATTCTTTAATGCTCAAGTAACTCTACCATGAGTTGACCTGAGACTATACTCAATAGTAAAAAAAGACTTATTATGGAGTCATTTTTACTCAAACGAACATTTTCCTGGATGATTCCATAACCAGTCATCCATCACTAAGAAGAAAGGGCCAAACAACCAACAAAGCAGCCGAACATGACTGAGGCACTTCTAATCAGCTGACAGAGAGCATTACTCGATGCTCAAGCCCACAATAAGTTCAAAAAACATATCACCACCCGTTCGAACAAGGGTGTAATTGGAAACTGGAAGTCCTACCTAGGAAAATGATACCCAAACAACACCAAAAGAGTGAGAAAAGCCATAATGCTAGCAAGGCATTTATGTTTTTAGGGTGCTATAGACCTCATGTTATCCCCTTGCGAAGAATAAGTGTCATCCCTAAGCCGGTCATGTCAAACAATTCACTAGACTCAAAATATGAACATATGGACATTGCTAAGGAGAAGAACACCTACGGAAATTACTCACGCTTCCATTCCCAGGCAACTTAAGAGAAGTCTAAACTACCATTTACAAGAGGATTTTAAATAGTGGACCCCACAATAAGTTCCATTTCCATGCCTCTTATATTTAATCACTTTTAATCTTTAATCATCAAATGATTTAATCAAAAAATCAATGTACCATTTTAAAAAACCCCCAAGGAAAAACATGCAAGTTTTATAAAACCCAATTTTTAAAACATTTATGTTAGTTTACATCCCGTCATTTTTAGGAAACTTATAAAAATAAATTTCTTTTAAGAAGATAAGGCGACCTATGAGGATCCCATTTTAACCAACTTGGGTTCTCTATAAATCAGCCTAAATCCAACACACATGTATTAAAATTTTAAACACCCAAATGGGTTATCTCATAAAAACACTCCCCAACTGACCTACTTGGGTCCAGTTTCACTTTAGAAGCTAGCCATTTGATTTCAGATCAACATTAAACATCTTTCACATTTACAAGCATTTCACATGGCATCAAGTCATCACATTTAATATGAGTCGTCATTTCCCAATTCATGAAGCACCCATACACTCCATGGATTGAAAATTGGCTCTCATTAATCGATACCAATTTCAATTCAGAAATTAACATGATCAACCTAATGGTCCAAATTATATGGGTGGCCACCTACCAATCGATAAGGCTCCCATACACCTTATCGCTGGATTTTGGATCCCATTTAACACAACCAACACTTATTTAACATTTTATCTTTAGCACCCCTTTCACATATCAAAACATCTCTATCATGATGGCATAATAAGTAACACAATAGAATGATACAACACAGAAGCATGGAACAACAACAAAACACAATAATAACTGAGGTAGTATGGCATATAATCATTCAAGCATGTTAAATCTACCACCGAAACATTCTATATAGAAAGGCATGACAAAGAATATCAAAAATGGCATTGCACCCAAGGAACACAATCAAAATTAGCAGGCATCCTACTAATGCAACTACATGGAATGTTATATGCATGAAATGTGAATCTCTAAGTGCCTAAGATGATGAATATATGAAAATTCCTTGCCATATCAGGCCATGAAAATTATTCTTTTCAAAATTCTCAAAATCTTTTAACAATGGAAAATACACCAGCCACTGAAGGTGATATAATATCAAATGTAACCTCTAATAGTACAAAAATAAATTCCCACCCCTGGCCACATGGTCATTTCCTGTACATGAGGTGATCAGTCCCAAGCACGACTATTAACCAAAGAACAGACACATTCCTAGTCTCTTTTCTACTAACCCTAGTACAGTAAGACAAAGGAAAAGAAAGAAACCTAATCCTCTGATACCACTTTGTAATGTCCTAACCTGACTCACCAATGAACTGGTGGCCGGACCGGTCACCACATGACCTCAAGTGCATCTCCCCATATGCTAGAGGATGCTGACTAGAAGCAAGGGTCTAAGGATAGTCAGTGGGGAGACTATAACCTCTTATCAGAGTTGCACAACAGTATATCAGTGTCGATAACAAACAATAGCAGAAGAAGTAAATCATAAATGACAAACATCCGATGAAAAATAATACTCATTTTATAAAAGTGGCCAACGCCCAATTATACAGCAGATGCATTCATGACATGCTAATGATACAAAATTAGAAAACAATGAACAAAACATCATGATTTACATTCCAATACAGAAATAAAAACATAATGACTAAAATCCACAAGGGAAATCTCCTCGATCATCCCGAGCATCCGATCGGTCCTCTACTCCTATCTCCCAAGTAAATGCAAATAGCATAGTCCTGCATCCAAATAGAGTCTACTCAGGTGCCTAGTGCAATGGCGGCCTGAGTAGGGTGTGAGATATAAATCTCAATAGGGTGGGACCACCGGTGTCTACCCCAAATCTATACATTTAATAAATAATTTGAAACACATGAAGGCATGCATAAAATAAAGTAAGAAGTACAACGTAACTATATACTCAAGTACCTGCTTCAGCCCTCAGCTGGTGTCTGAACCTGCACTATTCATTTGTCATGCATATGAAAAAATAATTACATAATAATTTTTCATTTATCAATTACTCAAATATTAATAATAATGTCTTGATATTAAGCCTATACCCGACATCCCCAGTATATTTCACTCACCACAGATGTCTCTAAAAACCATCGAAGTAGTCAAAGTAATGACTGAATCCAAGCTTGTGCTTTAGCTTCGATGACACATCATAAGTTATTCAATTTAATCGTTCATTTACTAAGTCCAAGATCGCCAACTAAAATGGTGATTCTCTCCGGGGTCCGTCCACTAACAGTGGTTCACCCAATTTATTAATAAGTCTAAAACCATTCTCATAATCAAATCACAAAATCATTATGTCACAAACACATTTATTTCCCATCACTTCATTTCATGCATGAATAATTGGACCCATAATCCAATGTTAATTATTGGGTGTAGAACATCATTTCTAGAACCCTCGTGAGTATTCAGAGCATCAGTCCATGTCTCAAAACCCATGGGTGTTTGGAGCATCAGTCCCAATCCCATAAAAGAATATTCTCTTGCAAGTTGGGTGTAGAACACCATGTCTAGCACCCCATGAGTATTTGGAGCATTAGTCCCTGTCTTACAACCCATCAATCAATCATACATATATATTTATCATTATTGTAGAATACCATTTCTAACACCAAAAAACCAATCCATTAATTAATTGAACAACTAATTAACAACACAAAATGCTCTTTAGATAAGTCAACACTTAATTAACCAAATTCTTTAACAAGCCTTAACCCGTCCACTCAAATAGTGATTCATCTAGGAATTTAACAATCTAAAAGCACCCCATAATCATCAAAAAACACGCAGAACAAAGACAAGATATTTAGAAACCATCTCACACAACATATTATATTTTCAAACAACTCCATACAAGACAACTTAAGGCATGGAAAACTAATACGCATCAAAAGTACTCCTGGATAATAATCGTAAGAAACAATCCAATCAAAATCATAATTTAATGCATGAAAATTAATTAATTCATAAATTAATTAATCAAAACTTATCTCTTTAACCCTTCAACAATTAGTTAACCATTTACCATTTAATATGAAATAATTAATCCCTCCATTAATTATTACCAGTTTCCAATTATCTTCTGAACATTTCAAATATCCGATATTCCCAATAATCTGTAAAATACACAATTTCATTCATACTCACAACTTGATAATTAATTCTACCATTAATTACCCTATTACTCATTATTCCTATTCAAATCATTCATCTGTTTAATTATATCACATTAACCAAATTATCCAAACATGCTTAAACTCAACAAAAGTTCAAGTCCCCACTTATCTCATGTGGGAGGAATTATTTAATAACAAAAAAGTGTCATTAGTTGACATATCATAATGAAGGAAACTAAAATTCCTAATTTATTTAAAGAAACTATAATTCTTAAGTAATGTGTTAATTATTTGGGACACTACCTTGGGGTTTTGACGAAAACCACATCCAATGAAGAACACTCAAGAGAAACGGGTTGATTCATCAAGAACCTACCTTAGATTACTTATCCTAGAATGACCAAGACCAAACCTCATCATAATTTTCATCCACACACTTATATTTACTCATAACGGGCATTGATCTATGAAACCGAGAGAAGAGGATATGTAGATCTATGTGGATCTAAGAAACTGAACAAGAACAAAGAAGAACATCTACCTACCGGAAGAATTTGGCTTCGATTCGCCAAGAGAAGCCTTTGGATCACGTCAAAAAAGTTTGGGATAAATTTTACAACCTTCAAGGGAGATTAATCCCGAGTTATGGCCTCTTAAGACATTAAACAATCCATCTAGAGGCTAAAACGAGTGAGATCCACAATTTAAGGATCTCATTTATGTGCCTGCACGGTTAGTTTGCACGGTTTGACAAACCGTGTGCTAACCATGCGTTAGCTATTGCCTCGGCAACCCCTATCGCATGAACTCAACACACAGTCTCTCCTAACCGTGTTCCATCCATGTGGATGCTACTACCTCAAAACTTTAACTATGCACGGTTTGGCCATGCGGTTAGACAAACCATGCGCCGCCCGTGTCACTTCCCCTGTACCTCAAAACTTAAATAAAAGTTCTAAAAATGACATATTTTGTTGTTCCAACACTCAGAATAAAATTTCAGAGCACTTTTTTAAAAAGAACGACCCATTGATGAACCGAAAAATAATTTCAGAAACATTCGTAATTTTAACCCAGTTCAAAACACGGGATCTTACATGGTGTAAGGGTGAAAATGAAACAGTGAATCATGGTGCGATCAGTTCTCAAGGATGATATTCTTAAGCTCTTATTATTATGTCACTAAGGACATGACAAGTTCCTAGTGATACCTTTTGGTGTGATGAATTCCCTAACCTTGTTTATGGATTTGATGAACCAGATATTCTATCCTCTCTTGGACCAAATTTTTGATGCCTTTATTAATGACATAATCATATATTTTGTGTTAGAGTAGGGTCATGTAGAGAACTTGATTATGGTCCTATAATTTCTCTTGGAGCACCAGCTTTATAGTAATCTCTCTATTTTCTAGTTATAGATCTTAATGTTTCAATTTTTAGTGAATGGAATTTTTGATCATGGATTAGATGTGGAACTTCAAAATATTGGTTTAGTGATTTCTTGGGTGCCAGCTAAGAGTGTGTCAGAGGAGTAGAGTTTTATTTACTTATCAAGGTACTACAAGAGGTTCGTGGAGGAGTTCTATAGGGTTGAAGCCACATTGAACACACTTAAATAGAAAGGGAAGCCATTTTCCAAGAATAAAAAGTGGTAGATATCCTTCGAGGAGTTGAGAGATTGAGTCTTAGTAGTGCTCCTATTTTGAGACTATCAAGGGAGGGAATAGAGTACACATTGTATTATGATTCCACTAGATCTAGGATTATCTTCATTTTGATAAAGATGTAGTAAGTGATCACATATGGGTCGCGGAATTTGAGACCCCATGAGTAGAACTATTCGACTCATGACTTGGAGTTTATAATGGCAGTATTTTATCTAATGATGTGGAGGAACTATCTTCTTTGAGAGTTATTTTTGGTTTACTAAAACAAAAAAAATCATAGTTATATCTTCACATAGAGAGATATAAACCTAATACAGAGGTTCTGGTTGGAATTCATATAGGTTTATAACTTCAAGATAGTCTATACTCTTAGGAAGGAAAACATGGTGGCCGATGCCCATAGTAGGAATTCACATTCCAGTTTGGCGGAGGAGGCGTCTAAGTAGTTGGATTATTTATAGTTGACCCTTGTGGGGGATAGGTTGGCATCTTATCTTTAGTCAATGGTGTTGAATCCTCCTCTTCTCTAGTGTGTGTGGGGGGGGGGTTAGTTGGGATTCATTGACTGTGAGTTTCTCCATGATTAGATATTTTTAAGAGATTCACCCTATAGGTTTTATGAAGGAGTGGAACATGTCATCCTTTTTAGGGACAAATAGTGGTTCTAGTCATTTTGTGAGAGGAGTTGATAAGGGAGTTTGAAACTTATCTTATGGCTTTACATCCTAGTGTTGAATATGTAATGGGAACTTTAATAGTAGTTTCAGTGGGATGGAATGGGGTGAAGTATTTCCAATTTCGTCTCTCTATGTATCAAATGTTTGTAGGTGGAGGTCAAGAATTTGATTTTGTAAGGTTTTACATAGCCTCATGAAATCCTAGAGTGGACTTGGGATGTCATATACCTAGCATTTGTGATAGGGATTCCATGGATAGCAAGTGGCCATGATGCCATCTTCGTGATTGTTGACTGAATTATGAATTCATCACACTTCCCTTCAATCAGGGAGAATAGTTCATTGGAGATTCTAGGATATTTATATGTATGGGAGATTATCTAGCTACATGGGACACCCTCAATGATTGTTTCTGACCAATATTCATAGTTTAGATCACGGTTGTGGAGAGCCATGTAGGAGGAATTTGAGGCCCAATTGAGGATTAGTACAATGTTTCACCCCCATACAGATGGGAAGACTGAGGGAACCATTCAGGTGTTGTATTATTTTCTGAGATCTTTTATTTTTTACTTCATATGGAGCTAGGTGGATCAATTTCCATTGTTATAGTTTTATTATAATAATATCTATCACTCTATGATCAGAATGGAATCTTTTGAGTCCTTTCATGAGAGACCATGCAGGACACCCTTATGCTAGACAGAGATTGGAGAGGTATCTCTAGTTTGGATAGAGATGGTACACACAATGATGAAGAAAGTTAAGGTGATCCATGATCATATGAGTAAAGCTTAAATCCAACAGAAAAATTACTCAAATCAACGTTGTAGGCCTTTTTTTATCTAAGAGAGCATGGTTTTTTGAGAGTCACCCACAGTGAGGATTGAGAAGGTTTGGTCAAGGAGGCATTCTATCCCCAAGGTTCATCAGGATATTCTAGATCTTATGGAGGGTTAGTGAGGTTGCTTATTTCCTATACTTACCCCAATAGTTTGAGAGAGTTCATGACACCTTCTATGTGTCATATGTGAGGTGATATGTGCATGATCCTATGTAGGTTTTTGACTAGAGAGAGCTAGACATGGAGGATGGATCCACATTCAATAAGTACCAATTGGTGACCAAGGACCAACAAGAGAGGATCCTATGAGGATAGACCATTCCATTACTTTATATTTTTGGGCAACATGGGATCATACAAGAGAGCTATTTTGAGTAGGAGAGCCAGATGCATGCTCTTTATTCCCACCTTTTTTGTTTAGATTATACTTTTAAGGGATGAAAATCCTTGAATAGGGGAATAATGTAGTGACACTATCTTTTTATTGTATGACGTTGAAATACGTTAAGGAATATTTTCAAATATGGGTTCAGAGAAAGTCTGATAATTCGAGGCCCGGTTAACCCAGAATAGATATTATAAAAATATTAAACATATTAATATCACACACATGTGGTTTTTTAGGAATGCTGGAATAACTCCCAAATTTATCCTCATATCAAAACTATGAGAACATGGTTGATTTTGGGATATAGCGTACCTATGTTTTGTCCACACCATACGTTAGGTTGAGGCAGCAGTTGGTGGGTGAATTTAAACAAAATCAATAAATAAATTGTTTGTTTGTTGAATTAAATAACCTAATTAAAATACTCTATAAATACCCTATTATGAACTTTTTCCAAGGGTTATCTACATAAAACTTGTGAGATCTAAGATTAGGTTCAGAACATTCCTCTATGAAAAATTAGAATTAGATGAAGAATGATGATTAGGTCGAGGTGTATCAAGAGGCAGCTGATGTAGTGGGTCTTCTCATTCACTGGAAAAAACATTCAGCACTAAAGATTGATCTTGTTTTGAGGTGGGGATCATCAATTTTTGATTTATCCATTTTGATTAAATATTTGAGCATGGATAATTCTATCTTCTAATTGATCGGTGTTTATCCTTTCTTTGCATGATCCCATATATTACAATTATGAAGTAATTGGAAAATAATTGTAGACAAATTATAGGTTTTAATTTTTTCTTATTCTTTTCCCATCTTCATTCATCGTGTTCTTCACTATTGGTCGACAGGGTTATGGTTTGACATTGTCAGGGTGGGTTTAAGCGCAATCAAAACCCCAGAATCATTTTAGTAGAATGGTGATAGTATCGAGTGGGAGGATCATATGTGATTTTATAGGCTTCGTATGGATAATAAGAATCTTGTTTTCAGCCATCGGAGGCTAGGAAACAATGGTTAAAGGCAATACCCAGTGATTTTATGTGGTAAATGAGTGTGATTTTTGGTGATAAGTGTGGATATAGAAACATCACAAGAGAGATTTATTTTTTCTTTGAAAAACCTTACTACATTGTAGGTACTAGGATGGACACATGCTGTGTATCCCCCTAGATACAGAATTAGGGTTTTGGGTGAAGTTAAATATCACACATCATATAAGAGGGCCTACACATTGTGTGAATCTTACCAAGTGGCCAAGTAGTGTACTAGATGAAAATTCCCAAGGTCCTATGCGGACAAACAAACTTTATACTAGAGTACACAGGCATATACAGGAATAAATTGGCACAGGTTGAGATGCATAGCTAGGACCCCAGGTGGATATACACACCATGTATCCTAGAGTGAAATCCATGTATAGAGACATGGATACCTGATACATTCCCAGGTAAAACATGTCCAGGTAGTTGAGAGAGGATACACGCGGTGTGGACCCCATACACGTTGTGTACTCCTATGTGAATATTCTACCTCTCATATATCCTTCATTTGGATTTGGAATTTATTCTACAAGTAGTCTATCCTAAGTGTTTTTTATTGTAGAATATTATTTTAGACTTCATAGTGTCTTTTGGTATACGATGAAATATTTTACAAGTGTGATTCATGTTCAGTTTTTTTACGATGAAAGTGATTAGGCAGGATCATCAGATAGATGTTGGGGTTAGTACTCCCCTGTTACACATAGGTGCAGGATCCCTATTCTATCATAGAGAATTTTGGGTTAGTACTGCTATATTTTACTAGGTAATGGGTTCCCCATGTAATCATAGAGATGTTGGGGTCAGTACCCCCTATCACAATAAGTCACATGTTCCTCGGGCTATAGAAGAAATATCAGGGTCGATACTTGCATATCATACTAGGGAACAGGTTCCCCATATACTTTATATAGTTTATTTCAGTACTCTTATTACTATTTTATGGTTTAGTTTCAATACCTATAAAGTGGTACTTCCCCATCTTTGAGCTCCAATGGGGTGTGGGTCCTCCATCAGAGATGTGTAGTCCCTCAGATGTGGAGTGCAGTTGTGAGGTGCAGGCTCCTCCATTCATATTTTGGTGATCTTTCATTTGATGTTGGGCATCAGTGATGGACTTCTAGAACATAAGGATTACTCATCATCTTTGGTTGGGCTTTGAGATAGAAATCCATTTTCTCTCTTTTTTGGGTTTCTTTATGAGATTTTATATGTGTATCTGATTAGTTTCATTTACATATTTCTTTGGGTTGAGTTAACTATTACTTTATATCTTTATCAATATCTTTTAGTTTTAGGTATTCCTACTGGGTATGTATATACTCACCCCTAAATGGGATTTTACCACATGTTTCATGTCTTATGAAGATGATGGAGAGATTAGTGGTTATTACAATGGATCATAGTGATATCTGGGTGCATTGACCACATATAGTGGTTAGTCTTGGAAATCAAGAGAATTCATCTCTTAGATTTCTTTATTTCCAGTTTTTTTTGGTTGGGACTTCATTTCTAGTTGGGCATGTGTTTTTTCCCTTTTCACTTTGGTTTTATTCTATTGTACTTTGATGTATTCCATTGAGTTTATTACATGCATGGTTTATCTCTAGATTTTATTGTCTTTAATTTATATTCCTCTGCACTATTTAATGGATATGGTTATGTGTGTGCATATAGATTCATTTGGAAAATGACTCCCATTATAATAATTCCTTCTCAGTTATTGTTTCCATCCCCAAGCCTATTGAAGGTGGGATTGAGGTTATGATAGCTCGACCTTCCATAGTCTAGGAAGACCCCAGTGGGTTGGGTCATTACAAAATGTGTCACAAGGAGACCAAAATATATGCAATTAAAAAATTAATCCAAATATTTCATTCTCATTAATTCCACCTCCAAAACATTAATCCTTCACGTGAAATATATCAGTTCTCTCTATATCAGCTTCACACTTCTCATATCCCTAATAGAAAAGTGTATGGTTTAAATTTATGGGTTCCAACATGAAAACTCATCACTCAACTATAGGGAAAGTACATTTCCACCACCTATGGATTTCCCTACCAAACTGATAGAACTACACCTATATACAATCATGAGATGGTGGTTTACTCCCCTTTTTGCTATGCTTGCAGCCATTATGATGAATTTCTTTGAAGCGACACTTCTTGATACCTGAAGAGGGACTCTTTGATCATCCCAATTGAAATGTTTGGCTACCCATTGGTGCCTAATTCAGGTTCCATTTAGTGATAAGATTCTGATTCCCCACATTAGATAAGTTATTCAAGTGGAAGACATTCACCTATGACTTGGTATCATACTGAAACCCATCCCAGAAGTGTTTCACCCCAGTTATCTCATATCCTAATAAAAAATGAGAAAATTAGTGTAGGTACGTGAAATTTCTAGTGTAATCCATCAAAGATATGATCCCTTATGATAGATGCATAAAAAATAGATATCTTTCATCCCTATGAATATTTGGGTAGAAGTGACTCAATAACCCTTCCTCAAATCCATTATAGTTCAACTTTACAACAACTTACACTATGATGTTCCACCAATGCTTGGATAGTCCCTATATCATATAAGTATAAATATTCACCTACCTCTCCAGAGGTATATCTGGGAAACTAAATATCATCTCAATAGACTCAATCTATAATTATGTTTCCCAAGGGCCTCCCTCCATATTGGACATGGGTGGGTTCTACAGCTATAATTATATTATCAAATAATACATTGAAGGAATGGTGTGATTAGTCTCCCTATCCATAGATTTCATGTCCCATAGGAAACTATCATAGCGATAATCATCAATTATATTCTTTATAGAAGTTGGAAGTTCCAATTCCACTACATGAGGTGTGTTCTTATTTCCACTCTCCTGATAATTAGCTAGAGGACAATGCTGAGACATTTTTCTACAATGTTTAACACACTCCTAAAATTATAAGGTTCAAAACATAACAAAATATGAAAGAAAAAGAGGTAAAATATAATCATAGACATAAGTTTACATCAATTCTTATATTATCAATTCAATTAATCACATTTTGACTAATTTATTTTATTCATTTTTATAATTAAAGTTATAAAACTTAAGAACGATTTAAATATACTATTTCATATGTAATAAATGAATCATTATCATGATAACATATTTATCTTCATTCATAATATGATGTATGAATACACACCTCATGTCATATCTTCCCATGAATAAAATATAATAAATTAATAAAATCACACAACAATTGTATCATGCAAAGTGAAATAAAATTACAATGGTAGGAAGTGAACCTTAAGAACAATAATCCCATCCCTGGTAACTTGGGGTTTCACCCAAACATCAGTTAGATAATTCTATGAATAAGCTCGTTACCAAGCCCCAAAACATACTATTCTCTTATATACCTCACCTAAATAGTAAATAAATATAAAAACTTCAGATCATATACTACTTTATAAAATTCCCAATCCAATTCTCCCTCACATGACCGAGATGGATTGTTGGAGAACTCAAGTACACCTCCTCATATGAAATAGGTTATTAACTAGAAGTGAGGGTCTAATAAATACAGTGGGGAGACTATACCCTCTTATAGGAAGTAATAAAAATAGAAGGATCACAATAAAAAATCAATATAAAAAAATTATATTAGATAAATAGGAAAATTCCAAATGAATCCAATATGGTCAAACCATGCAATGTCAAACTGAATTTTTTACTAAGAGTATTACAAGAAGTGAATTGAAATAAATAATCCAAAAACAAAGACTTCCAAAACTGCTCCTAAACCCCATGTTCAACCCCATATCCAAGATCCAATCCTATCTAGCAAACTAATCAATCAAGTGTATGACCGTTTCCCTTATCCAGACCTGGATCCATGAAGTATGTATTAATAATATATGGAAGCCCAAATATGGTGTAAGTAAAACTTAATAGTCCACCACCAATTTTTTATAAAATAAATCCAATCTCAGTAATATTCCATGCAATAATATGATAACCAAAGGCATTAATTATATAATAAATGACAAACAACTAAATAATCCCATTTACCCACAATCTTCAGGTTGACAAATAGGGATAACTATACCTACAATGACACAATGTTGGATGTATATTTACATACCCACAAAAGTTTCTAGTAATAGTAATTGGAATATCCAAAAATGATAGCAATAAGAACAAAAAACCCAAGGTGAATCCCCATGGCATGGGTTAATTACATATTCATTTCATTTCAGACTTAAGGTGAATTCCCATTCCAGGGGTTAATTACACATTCTATTTATATCAGACCCATTGATAATTCCCATGATAGGGTTGATTAATCCTTAAATGTATCATATAAAAGTAAGAACCAAAGAATACCAAATTACAAAACATTCCAAACAAGATAACTATATTCCATTTTGGTTAATTCAATCCAAATTTCAATTAAAATTACAATTACAAATTCATGAAAATTTTACATTATGCCTAGATCAAATTACATTTCATGTTATCCATTTACATGTCAAATATTTCTAATTAGCAATCCACATTCCATTTATTCCAAATTACCATTTAACATATCAATAATTCCAAAAAAAATAGTACACATGAAAAGGAAAGTTCCAATTCCAAATTTAGATGTTTATTCAGTCCTTTAAAAAATACCAAATCCATTATAAGGCACTATGTTCATAGATTTCAAGTTCCAACAAAAGGTAGGGAAACCTCCCAGGGGTAATTTCAAGGAATCATTCACCAACAGACATGACAGATCCATAGAAGGTTTAAGTGAGACGATTCAAGAAATATCCATGGAGTATAATTAGAATAGGTCGAATTCATGGTTTTTCAGAATCATCACACATGTTACATAAACTAGAAACTAAAACAGAGCCTAGGGAGATGATTTAGACCACATACCTCAAAAATAAATAATAGGAAACTAAGGTTCAATCATTCAGATAAATGTGCTACGACAAAATTCCATAATGATATTAATATATCCATCACATCAAGGCTGGAAGAAGAAGAATCATGGAGAAGAAGAGCCTAATTTATCAATTCTAAACAAAACTCACCAAATAAATATGTCCATATAAAAGAAAGGATTAAGGGATCAAGGATTGACATTGTAGAATTATATGAATCTCTAGATAACCCTTCAAGATTTTTAAACACCATTTATGGTTTAAGGATAGTATTCGAAAACATAAATTGGGATTTCAGGTAGGGAAAATACTGTTATTCCCCTTATAATCCTACCACAGTTCGACACCATTAGCTAACCACTGGCTAACACTGACTATATGGTGGTGCCATCTAAAATATTTGTATTTTAAGAAACCCCACCAGCTAGCCAAGGTGTCTCCACCAGCTAGCCAGTGGGATTCCTGTAGAAATCCCATTCTTCTAGGACTCTTAGATAGTGGGTCTCGCCGATTAGCCAATGGGCCTCATATAGGTTTACTATGCCACTACACTCTCTACTATATAGTGGATGTCACTTTTAGAACCTCGACCTATCCTGCCACTTGAACAGTGCTTAGGGACGGTTGACCACTGGTCCTTAGGTGCGACTCTCAATATTTCAAAGGCTACCAACTAACAATGAGTATATAAAGCAGTGATATTGGGGAGAATATACCCTATGTGTAGTAATAATAAAGGTCCATAGATAAATATAGGAGTGGAAGGAATACCAATAAACAATAGGAATAGTAACTTGCCGTAGCATAAGCACAATAGATGAAACCAATATTAGTAAATAAGATCAAACATACCAATTTTAGAATAAAATATCACATGATACAATTTATATAACATAAATTCAATTTAGTTCATAGAAGACAACAAATAATACATGGTCGCTCGTGGTTTAACACTAGTACACACATATAATATTCCAGTAATACAAAAAAGTAAGACTTAAAAATAAACTCAACATTATGTAGAAACCATTTTGGTCCCTTTACATCCATCCCTTGCTAATCAGAACAACATGATTACTATGGTTTATCTCCTGAGTCGCAAACCTTACCTGTGCAAAAAGACATAAAGTCTACACGCATCCCAAAGGGCCCATGTAGGCTGTGAGAATAAATCCAAGTAGGCCACCACCAATATGTTCCTAAATTACAGTGATAATAAATAAGGTGTATCTAAAAATAAATAAGGCAGTGGGTATGAATGTATAAAAAATAATCCACTTCCCTTGTGCATAATAACCACAAGGAAATGATCACATGCTTCATCCAACACTGCTATAACTATAGTGGAGAGGATCCATATCATAAATACCAAGGAATACCCTTATGATTAACAAGCTGGATATCCCTCAGTAACCTCCCATAATAGTATCACCAACACCTCGTTCCCATTGACACCTTGTGTTGAAAATCATATCACCGACCTCTTGAAGGTACACCTAATCAAGTCCTTGGATTCTCAGACTTCATATCAAAAATTTCTCATTGGCTCGAAGCCGGAAATCTATGACACAATTGTGTAGACAAATTTGTGTATAAGGTTTTATTTGTTTTCAATAGTTGTCAATGAAGATCAAAATGAAGAAGGAGGTGAAGAAGAACTCCAAAGTTATTGAGAGTCACAATTCAGACGATTGATAAACTGATATTAAGTTCAATGTACATGTATCAAAGGTGATACATTGTCTAAAACAATGAAAACATCTGAGATATTGTTGAAGGGATTGAAGTTATAACGTGATCATGCAACATATCACTATTCAAAGAGTCCATGCAAGATCCTACCTAAAGAGACGTGCATCATTTCATGATGGATCATGTGGAGATTTGACGATTTAAGAATGATTATACAAAGACGAGAAGATGATGCCAATCATATTCTGTGTTGACTGGAAAGACTGATGTTGCTGGAAGACAGAGAAGTTGCAGTACATTCCATAGACAAATATGATGTTGATAAAGGTGATCAATCAAGGACTATATATCACAACAGATAAGGATTGTGAAGAAATCATATTTTTGTTGAAGAAGAAAGCTGATAGTGAATTAGTATGGGTGTTCCAGATGAAGCATATATTTAAGGTGGTTCCATTTCCCAATGTTATAAAAATTGTTGTACATCAAAATCAGGATTTTTCTTTTGGCAATGAAAGGATTTCTGCATATGAGTGAATGAGATGTGGAATAGAGAAATGAATCAGCAAAGGAATCCAACCATGTACTTCAGAGCATGTACTGCATAACATGTTCTGGGAATGGTTCGCGGTAGCGTACCTTACAACAGAAATGGTACACAGAGCAGTGTACAGAATAGAAAATGTTTCATAGTGATGGTATGCGGTCAAGGCATGCAGTATGTGGAATGTTGCTGAAAATGGTTCACAGAACGATATGTGGTGAAGGAGGAACGGTTCAAAGAACGAGTCATGAGACTGAAAATGGTTCGCCGCAAAAGGAGTTGTAGTATGCAGAATGGATCGTCATTGCTAGAGGAGATGCAATACATAGACTGATAGAAACACAGTTGTGGTGAATGTTCGTAGTTTTTCAATGGGTCATAGTACGCAGTTGAGGCTTACAGTACACAGACGGAGTTCAATATGCGATAATGTTTTTCCCACATTGTAAATTTGGGAAAAACAGATTAGCAAAATTTTTAGAGTTATTTTCCTATATAAGGAGTGCTAATCCAATCATTAAGCTATAGAGAGAATTTGATAAGAAAATATCATCATTGTGGAAGATCTTAGCTATGTACGAATGTGGTACATAGGAGAGATTCTACATAGGATGAAGTGGTATGCAAAAGAAAAAACAATTTGCAGAATTGGAAAGAGTATTCCGCAGAAGGAAAAAACGGTATGCCAAGGCGGTACGCAGAGGCGGTACGTGAAGTCAGTATGTGAATGAGGTACGTGAAGGCCATATGCGAAGGCAGTACGCAGAGGTAGTGCACAGAGGTGGTACACAGAGGTAGTGTGCGGAGCAGGCGCGATGTGTAGATCAGGTGTTGTACGCAGAGCAGGCATAGTACATGGAGTAGGTGCAATATGCGGGAGAAGTACGATACACAGAGCAGAGGCGGTACACAGAGTAGAGGTGGTATGCAGAGTAGGCATAGTAAACTCAGAAGGGTGGTACACAAAGGAGGCATAGTATTCCAAGTAGGGGCGATATGTGGAATATGCATGGTACACTAAGTAGGGGAGGTATACAGAATGTGCACGTTACACATACCAGGTATGGTACGTAGAGCAGGCAAGGTAGGCAGATCAGAGACAGTCTGCAGAATCAGGGATAGTTCACAAAAATGAAATCATCATAAAGGGAGTTTGTAATTCTAGTCAATAAAAAGGGAAGAAGTTTGAGTGCATTCAGTAATTGCACTAAAGGAGAAAATTGATTATAAAATAGCATTAATTTGGGACTTCAATTCAAGTAGTGTCTTGTGATGAATAGAGAAAATGAATTTTAATGCCAATCCATTGAAGTGACCTTCATGCCGATAAAATGAGTAATAAATCTCCCAAGGTAGTGAGCCAAGGGGGTCAATGGAAGTGATCCAAGGGAAGCAGTGAGATATCCTTGAACCATTGTAAAGGCATTGTTCCAAGTATTTAGTGACTATTCTTGAACCTTTGTAATCCACAACTAGTGAAGATTAGTGGAATTTGGTATGACCGGAAACCAGTTGGTGTATGCTCCTTGGGCGTATCCATTATTGGTGAACCAAGTAAAAAGTGTTTTGTTGTCCTTCTAAGTGTTTTAATTACTTCACATATCCATTATACAGGTTTAAACAAGTTCCTACCAATGTGGGAACAAGATCCAATAAAGAAGTGAAAAGGTTGACACCCTGATTCACCCCCCTTTTAGGGTGGTCTAGGGTCCTTCAATTGGTATCAGAGGGAAAAAGTTTACGTATGTTGGATAATATTTAGTAATTCTATTTAGAAGAGTATTGGAGTTTCTTTCCTAAATTCAATAATGAAGTCTACTCTTGATTAAGATTCAGTCATTTCTGAGAAGAAGTCTACATCCAGCAAGATCATAAAAAATAGGAAAAAGAAAGAGAAGAAGCAGTTGAAGAAGCCCCTCAAGTCCAAAGAAGATGTAGTGTATGGTTCCCCATGACCTTCCAATAATAAAGAAATATCAGGCTTGGAAAGTAAAGAGACGGTGGATCAGGGTTCTACCATAGGAAAGGAAGACACTTCTATCTCAAGTGATCAGGAGAAATTAAGAACCTATATGCATGATATGCTTGAAGAAAGAGTTGCTACTATTTGTAGAATATTTCAATGTATGCAAGTTGAGATCACTAGATTAGAATGAGAAGTTGATAATATGGAGGAATTCTTGGTAAAGAAAGTGTTATAATGTTATAATATCTTTAGACGGATTTAATCCTTTTAAGAAACAAAGAGGAAACAAAAAATAAATACATCAAAATATCTCAATGAAGTTGAAGAGGAAGAGAGAGTTAAAAAGACTCTAGAATAAAAGATCTATTCACTTGAAGCTGAGCTAAAGAAGGTAATTGAAGTCAAGAGTTTATATTTGGAAGAAAAGTCCAAGAAATTCAAGAAACTTGACTCTTTGTTACAAACCAAAGTCTTGTTTCATGATGTTGAAATTGAAAGAATGAAGAATTACTATGAAGAGTAGATGATTATGATTCAAGATCAGAAAGTCATCCTCAGTATGAAATATCTAGAATTGAAAGCCCAGTAGACCAATATTGAGAAGACACATATTGAGTCTTTAAAAAAGAAGGATACAGTTTCTACTGGTACTCAACGTCCACTGGAGGATTCTAAAGACGAAAGACCTTCAACATGTGACAAGAAGATCACAACATCTGTTGATAATATATCTCTAGAAACAGTTTCTATTTCTATGCAATGATCAATGGAGGAACCTAAATATAAATGGCCTCCAACATGTGAGAAGAATATCATGACATCTTTTGATGATATACCACAAGCAGAGGAGAGGAATAAGGTACCATCCAAACCATCTTGTACTCATGTTTCTAAATATGTTCCAATAAGAAGTGCAGGATGGAAGAGAAATTCAAAACAAGTATGGATGAGGATAGGTGAGGAGTTACCTATCACCAAATTTGGGGTGAATTGGAAGAAGAACATGGAAGGTGGTTCTCCACAAAGAGAACAACATTTCAAGAGGAAGGCCCAACAAAAGAATATAAATAAATCAAGATTTGTGGGTCAATGTTGGTGCTTCAACAGATTTGGGAAATGTGCATTAAACTGTTGGTACAATCCTCATAATGTAAAATCAAAAAGGAAGCCCACCTCAAGGGAGAGAAATCCAGAGAATAAGAAGCAAAATACACAAGTCTAAATGCATCTGTTTACTGCAAAAAAGATTTTGAATGCTTGATAACATCTGGGATATATTTAATGGCAGTGGTCACAATGTAGGTACATGGCCATCTCAACATGAATTCATCATTGAAAATAAAATAAGACCTTTGATGCTGGCTGAGTATGAAGCAACCACCATGGGAACAAATCATAAGAATATTGTGAACACAAATTTCCCCAAGAAGATCTCAAGTAGGGAAGCTGAGAAGACCCTGGATTTTAGATCCATGAAATTGAAGGTAAATTCATCCAAAAGAGAAACTAAGATGGATGAAAGTTAGATAAACCCGCGTGGAAGATCCAAACCAGCTGTAACAGTTCCAAATGACATATTGGTCATCTGGAAAGATGATTTGAAAAGAATGAGGAAATATGAAGAAGAAAAGGCCAAAGATTGTGATAAAGGAAAAAATAAAACTTTCATGTGATGAAGAAAAAGTGAATGAGAGAGTGAAAACCAAAAGTAAAACATGTGTTAAAGAAGTCATGTGTGAGAGATTTATGAAATATGGTAACATCCCAAAAGGTTTTCTAACCTTAATACAGGAGAAATAAGAAGTTCTTAAATGGAGTAAGAATGTAACAATCATGATGGATGTTAAGAAAAAATTCTCCACAAATTGTAGAAGAGAATGTGAAGAGAGCCATGCCAAATCAACATAGATCAGAACATATGTTTAGATGTTCAACCATGAAGACTGGATTGAATAGAGGAACATGGTTTAGAAAATCATTTCAACCATGCAGCTCATATTGATTAAGTAAAGAGGAACCACCTTATTCCCTAAATCATTTGTGTATTATATTTGTGCAGATAATACGGTGAATTCATGGAGAAACACGCTCTTTGGGGTAGAAACTGAGATGTAGTGAATGCTGTCAACTCTTGATAGTTAAGATGAAGATGTTTCCATCCTTGTAATATTCTTCAATTGATATTCAAAGATTAAAATGATTAAGGATCGCCCTTGAAGTATATTATGAGGAGTATTTCCTTTGAGGGGGAGACAAATGAATAAGCTTCTTGAATTATTATTTCAATCAGTATCACCTTCAGTTGGTATTAATTTTAATTACTCTGGAAATTAATTTAAGAACATGTCATTGGAAAAGGTATTCCATTTTTCAATTTCTTATCCTTGGTTACTGAGAATGAATATCATTTTACAAAAGGGGAGTAACTGAATTAATTAGTTACATTAGAAGAATGGAAGTACCCCAAGGACACTTATCCTTCCAATTGCACTTGAATGTTTTTGATCTATTTATTGAAGTGAGTATAGGAGTTTCAGGTTTATTATTCCCTATGACATTAAATTTCATCAGCCTAGAATGAAAGTGAAAAAACCTTGAAGACAAATTACATGAGTTCTCATCTCATGAGGTATCATGATAAGTGGATAATGGAACCCTTTATTGTCTAAATAAAATCCTCTTGTTTTCTACATTGAGCATTTTTCACGTAGACTTAGAGTGAAATGAATGATGGAATATTACTCAAGTATGGAATGATACCCTTTTCCCATGAACTTTTTATTTCTTTTCAATAAGGGGGAGAGAAGTAAAATGAACGTTTGGAGGAGAGAAATAAGTAAGGGGAGAGAGAAGATTCTAATTTTGATATTGAATCATTCATTTGAGGGGAACTTTAACATATTGACAACAAAATACAAAGGGGGAGATTGTTGGGACCACTTTGTGTATAAGGTTTTATTTGTTGCCAACAGTTTTCAATGAAGATCAAAATGAAGAAGAAGGTGAAGAAGAACTCCAAAGTTATTGAGAGTCGTAATCCAGATAATTGATGAACTAATATTAAGTTCAAAGTACATGTATCAAAGGTGATACATTGTCTACAAAAATGAAACCATCACAGAGAGTATTGATGGGATCAAAGATATAAAGTGATCACGTAACATATCACTGTTCAAAGAGACCATGTACGAGCCTACCTAAAGAGACATGCCTCATTTCACAATGAATCATGTGAAGATTTGACGATTTAATAATGACCATACAAAGATGAGAAGAATATTCCAATCATATTTAGTGTTTACTGGAAAGACTGATGTTACTACAAGATAGAGAAGTTTCAGTAATTTCCGTAGAAAAATATAATGATGCTAAAGGTGATTGATCAAAGACTATATATTAGGACATATAAGTTTTGTGATGAAAGAATATTACCGTTGAAGAATAAATATGACATTGAATTAGCATGGGTGTTCTTATTGAAGCATCTATTTAAGGTGGTGCTATTTTCCAATGTTTTCCAAATTGTTGGACCTCAAAATTGGGATTTTTCTTTTGGAAATGGAAGGATTTCTTCATAGGAGTGAATGAGATGTGGAATGGAGAAAGAAATTGGAAAAGGAAGCAAACTGTGTACCTAGTAGCATGGACCATGTACCATGTTCCGGGAATGGTTCGCCGCCATGTACCTTGCCACAAAAAATGGTACATAGAGTGGAGCGTAGGAATGAAAGTAGTTCACAGTGTTGGTATGCGGTGAAGGAGTACAGTACACAAAATGTGGCCAAAAATGGTTCGCAGGACAATATGCAGTGAAGGTGGAATATTTTGTGGAAGGGGTCACAATACCAAAAATGGTTCATTTCAGAAAGAGTTGCAGTATGCAGAATGGTTTATCATTGGAGGAAGAGATGCAGTACATGGACTGACAGACACACGGTACGCAATGAAGGTTCGTAGTTTGACAAAGGGTCGCAGTACGTAGTTGAGGCTTACATTGAACAGATGAAGTTCAATATGCGATGAAGTTTTTCCCACATTGAATACTTGGGTAAAAAAGAGTAGCGAAATTTATGGAGATATTTTCCTATATAAGGAGTGATAATCCCATCATTAAGCTAGAGAGAGAATTCGATATGAAAATATCATCGCTCTAGAAGATCATGGCTAAGTCCAAAAGTGGTACACATGATATATTTTTCAATAGATGAAGTGGTATGCGAAATGAAAAACAATTCATGAAATTTGAAGGGGTAGCCCATGGAAGGAAGAAATAGTATTCCAAGGCAGTACGTAGAGATGGTACGTGAAGTCCGTATCTAAAGGTGGTACACAAAGGAAGTACATTAAGGTAGTACGTGAATGTGGTATGCAGTGGTGGTACGCAGAGGTGGTACACAGAGGTTGTGCAGGGAGCAGGCACCGTACGCAGATCTGATGCGGTACGTGGATCAGGCATGGTGTGCAGAGCAGGCGTGATACGCAGGGCAAGCGTGGTACACAGATCAGAGGCGGTATATAGAGCAAGCACGGTATGCCGAGTAGGGGTGGTACATGAAGTAGACATGGTTCTCTGAGAAGGGGTTGTACATGGAATTTACACGGTACGCCGAGTAGGGGTTGTACGTGGAACATGCATGGTATGAAGACCAAGTGTTTATGTAGAGCAGGTGTGGTACACAGATCAGAGGTAGTCCGCAAAATTAGGGGAAGTTCATGGAAACAAAAACATCATAAAGGGAGTTTGTAATTCTAGTGTATAAATAGGGAATACGTTTGATTGCATTCAGTAATTCCACTAATGGAGAAAATTGAATATAAAAGAGCATCAATTCGATACTTCGATGCAATAAATGTCTCGTACTGAATAGAGACAAAGAATTTTCATGCCAATATGTTGAAGCGACCTTCAAGACGATAAACTAAGTGAGACCTCTGCCAAGGAAGTGAACTAGGTGGAGTCAATGTAAGTGATCCGAGGGAAGCTTCGGGATATACCTGGACCTTTGTCAAGGCAGTGTTCCTAGGATAGAGTGACTGTTCCCAAACCTTTGTAATCCACAACTAGTGAAGATTAGTGGAATTTTGTATGACCAACAACTTTTCAACATATGTTCCTTGGACGTAGACATTAGTGGTGAACCAAGTAAAAAGTGTTGTGTTGTCCTTATACATGTTTTAATTACTTCACATATCCCTCAAACAGGTTTAAACAGGTTCCTACCAATGTGAGAACAAGATCTAGTAAAGAAGAGAAAAAGTTGACCCCCTGATTCACCCCATCTCAAGGTGGTCTAGGGTCCTTCAACAATGATGTATGTCCTATAAATAATAAACACCATAAAATCAATAGAATAAATCTCAAGGAATAATGATATCCATACTCCCATAAATTCCTAGCCAATGGACTCATTATTTGGTTACCCTTATCCCCCAAACCACAGTATCAACTTCGTCAACTGACGGGACCTAAACATAGATGTGGATTTCTATAGCAAGAACCTCTAACCTCAATGATGGTAAATAACATCCTAAGCTACATCTAATAGAGGTCTATACCCACACAAGTGTTCAACACCACCACATTATCTGAGTTCCATCTATGTGCACGTGACTTTAATAGTGCATAGCTAAACATGGTGAGTGGAAATCACCAAACATAGACCCTAAGACACATCATCCTATAACATCATACACCTCTATCCATAAATCTCATCCCGATGGTCAATAAAATCCAATATCACAATAGCCATGCTCATGACCTGATGACATCATCACCTAAACCTGACGGCAAAGTTGCCCAACCTATGAGAAACATCACTCATAGAATCTGGGCCTCACCCAACCTGATGAATTATGTCATCTCATCGAGATGGTCAATACTATATCAATCTTCAAGTTGTTCTTTCCATGTTCTCATAGAACCATCACAAGAAATATATATAATGCATTTTAATTTGAAATAATGCCTGACCTAATCTTACCAGTTTAGTCCAAGCCAATTACCCTACTTGACCAGTTATAGAGGAGCACGAGCACTCTCAAAGGCATCTCATGCAATCGATTTTTCTGAATAAAGATAAGCATTAAATTACGAGGGTCGCTTTCATACAACCCAATGGAATGATCAATAATACACCCCCAAAACATGAGATAAATAATAGAGAAAGCTAGAAACAACTTACGTTGTACTAGTAGAAACTCACTCATCTAATATTAACCTATAACTTGAGACAATTCAGAAGAAATCAATGTTTTAGATAAACACCATAAAAATTGGGTAAAATAGATCATATGGATTTAGCGCAACAAATGGAAAGAGAAAAGAAGAAAGGAAGCAATAGGATTTAAAGCCTTGTCGATATGGTTCCAAAACAACTAAAGGTGATAAAAAATAGTGGTCCTACGAAGGATTCATTTCAAATCCTAATAGGGGAAGAAATGAGAGAATACCCCATTCTGTGCATGAGAAATAGTGGATAAGGAAGGAAGATGAAAGTAAATAAGATGGGAAATTTGGTAATTTCACCTCTTTATGTGGCCCACATGGTTTGGATTACCGTTTGAAAACTGTATATCACCCACTATCTAGGAACCACAACTTGCATGGTTGGCCCACATGGTTTTTCCAAAATGTGCCGAGCCTATGCACACACACTTCCTAAATGGCACTAAGTTTTTGTACTAGGCCGTACAATTTGTCAAATCAAGCACATACCATGAAAACCCTTCGAGAGAACCTAAAACAAGCCACACGTCCATTCAACCCCTCCTGCACAGTTTTTCAAACTCTGCCCATAGCCTAAGGTGGGTTTCAAGGTTTTCCCTAGAATACTGTATGATTTTTCAAACCCATGTACCTCAATCTACGCAGCATAAAAAGTTGGGTTTTGGCTTCTGTCACACCAAAAACCCACTCAAACCCCTATGGTACTTGTTGATCATTAAGGCACATATAAAAACAAGTATTTGGGTAAAATAAACTCTTAGAATTGAGTTCTAAATATCTTGTTAAGAGTTGTTCTAACCACCAAACTCTGAAAATTTAAACGGGTTGGGGATTTTGACCCGCTCCAAAAAACTCAGGTCATTACAGTCTCTCCACCTTAATATATCTCATCCCCAAGCTATAAATCATTACCCAATATGGAATAAAACTTAACCATCTCTTTAAAATTAACATAGTCTACCCTGGACATCACATTACAGCTCAACTCTCTCAAGGAGCTCCCCACCTTTGGAGTTACCTACCCTAGTAGCTTCCTGAGCCAAAACTCAATATTATGATGGTCCATCATGTTAAAGTTCATGTCCTAGGACCTACTAATTATACTTTTATTTAATGTATATGATATTACCAAATGAATATTTAATCATCACTGAGAGGGGGAAGGGGTGAATTAGTGATATATTTTTCTTTTATGTTTCCCTACTTATGAAAAACAAATTTACTCCTATTAAATGTTTCTTTCCTTACTAAAAACAATTCAATCAAACATACTTTGAGACAAAATAATTTAAAATTTTAAATAATAAACAAGATTATCTAGTACTTGGTATAGTTCGGAAAAAATACAATACCACAAAATCAACTAGAAAACAATCATTTTGTGTGGAATACAATGAGTAGGATATACCCTTACACTCATGTAGCACTATGTTCAACGCAATAGGGCACATTCTTCAAGTAGCATGAAATGATGTAATAGATTTTTTTGGAACAAACATCTTATGGTGATTATTGATAAAATTTAACAAAATTTAATCTTTAAAATCATTTCTTTACTTTATTACCTAGAAGCTGGTAAGAACTTCCTAGACTTCTTAATGATACTCAGTCTGATTTCCAAGTCTGATTGCTCATAATAGAAATCCCACTTATACATGTACTATTAGTTTTTAGAAATTTCTTTCTCAAAATATTTTGGTCCCTTTATGAACTTCATTGTACTTACTGTGAACAATCATGTATCTTCTGCAAACTACCCTTCACCGCATGAGTGATTGCTTTGTGGACAACCTTCTCTTCACAAACAACCTCTACATTGTGAACAATTGATACTCCACTAACTTCCAATGCCTTACAGACTACATTGTATTAGAAATCCCTTTTACTTTGAAATATATTGAGCCCCACAAACTCATTTTGTGTAAAACTCCCTCTTTTATAGAATCTTTGCATCATAAACTACTTCCCTTCGCATAATTCTCCCTCACGAACTCTTATCCTCCATGGAATTCTCCCTCGTGAACTAATTTGGACTTACCCAAATTCTTACAGCAGTGATGATATCCTCTAATGACATTCACTCTCCTCAATGATCTGATAACGGGTCTTTATATAAGAAAGTAATATCTATAAAAAACACAAATCTAAATTACATAAAACTTCAATGCGGTACAACTTCACCAAAAATTGTTATGTGGTCCGCATAGTGCCTTAATCCTATGTGGAAGTCATTGTCTTATGAAAAAGGAAACCCATTGTGGCAGCCTAAATCATCATTTCATTCTTCAAATGAAATTCCTCCCATGATCTATAAACCTCAATCAAACTATGATCCCCCAAGAACTATTTTTCCCGAGGCGGTCCACGTAGCGCACTTCCCGGTCTACATAACATTGCTATGAAAAAATCTTCCTTAAATATTTTTCCTTCACTATTTTACGTACCTCCATTGCAATCTACTAAATGTGATTCATGGTCCACACACTAAATTTTGTGAACTACTTGACAGAAAACCCTTCCTTTTCCATAAAAGAATCTCCTGATTTTGAGGCCCAAATATTTTTCAATCACTGGGAAACTACTCCACCATAAAATCCACTTTGGTAACACCAACCATACTGATTCATGGTCATTTGGATTTTCCAACAAATAGAAATTGATACATATTAAAATCTTAAACCATCTTCACTTCATTCCAAAATCACATAATTTATTTCATGATGAACCTTATCTGTTGTGATATTTAATCTTTGATTGATCATCTTTAGCATCATTTGATTTTCTAAAGAAAGTATTACAACTTCCCTACATTACAATAACATCTTTATTTCCAAATAAAATGGAATTTCTTAAGAATTTTGAGTCCAATTTATTAAATAAAATGACCAATACATTCATCCACTTTTAAAAATAGAGGTTTTTTTCCTTCTCAAACATTTTTGAAAACAAAAGACAACAATTAAATATTATAATCTTTTTTATCAGCTTGTTCCTAACAATCACCCCCTTTGGATTTTTTTTCAACTGATATTCATAAATCACTAATTTTTTAACCCCAATAGATTTATTACTCATCAAAAAATATAAGAATACATAAGATAACTCTTTATAGAAAACAATAATTGTTGACAACAAAAACCATGATATCCAAAATAAGTCACTAGAGAAAACTTCATCATATTTAATCCTTCGATTTCTTCCCCATTTTCTCCCTCATACTTCTCTACTTCTTTAACTTTCCTTGAATACAGAAAATTTTGTTTCGTATAACAACTCCAACAATTCATTATTATAGTTCACACACTTACATGCTGGATTCACAGCTTACCCACAACTCCCCTTTATACTTTCTTCCATAAGGATATATTTATGAAACAATTATCCCCCTTGAAAACACTATCAAAATGTAAGATGGGAGAGGGGATAAATACACATACCTCAACCTCGATGAGAAAAAGGTTGGACACCCATGTTCAACCTCAATTTATTAAATTATTCCTTTGGTAAAGGTTTTGTGAATATTTCAACAACATGTTCTATTGTAGGAATATACACTATATTCAATTCATTCTTCTACACATGATTTTTTATGAAATGATATTTGATATAAATATTTTTTGAAAGAGAATATTGTATGGAATTATTTGTAACAGTGATTTCACTTTTATTATCACATCCCAAGAGAAAGGGTAATTTTCCTTCAACAAGTAAGTCTTCCAACTATTTTTTCATCCACATAATTTGGGAAGTTTCTTGAGTAGAAGAAAAATACTCAAATTCAATCATTTTAAAAGATACTAAATTATGTTTCTTTGTATTCAAACTAACATAACTTTTTCCTATAAATAAGCTCCACCTGATATGGATCTTATATCATCAACATTTCCTTCCCAATCAGCATTTGAATACCCAAACAATTCAATAATTTTTGAGCTATCATACCTGATTCCAAAAAAATGTGTGCCTTTGATATATGGGATAATTATTTTTCCAAAAATTAAAATTTATTCTTTCAGATCACTATGAAATATGGAACATAAGGAAACAACATAAAAAATGTTGGGTCTTGAGGTAGTCAAATATATCACACTTTTAATTGGATACTGAGATTATTTCTAATCAATTTACTTACCATCTCTATATTTAGATAACTTTCTTCCCACTATAATTGGTGTGGAAACTAGTTTTTAATTTTCTATACAAAAAATATTAATAATTTCTTTAACATACTTTTCTTGAGAAAGAAACAAATATTTCTTGTATTTTAAGATTTGTAACCTAAGAAAGTATTTCATTTCCACCAACATGAAAATTTCAAAAAACTTTTTCATCTATTTAGTAAATATTTCACAATTTCATTCATTATTCCAAGAAAATATAATGTCATCAACATAAAAAATTATGATAAGGTAAAACTCTTGACATTACTTGATGTAAATATTTCTATAAACTCTTCATTTCATAAAATTAATCTTTCTCATGAAATTATCCAATTTGGAATATCATTCCCTCATATCTTGTTTTAGCCCATACAAGGATTTCATTAGCTTACACACATAACTTTCAGATTTAAAAATAATAAATCCACATGGTTATTCAATGTAAAATTCCTCATCAAGATCACCATTTAAAAATGATTATTTCACATCTATTTGAAACAATTTATAACATCATTGTGTAATAATATCAAGAAAAAGTACGGTTATTTCTATCCTTTACACAAGATAAAAAGTATTATCAAAATCAAAACATTTAATTTGTGAGTAACCTTTGCACACTAATCATTCTTTTTTCCTTATCACTTCACCTTATTCATTCAGCTTATTCTGGAAAATCCATTTTTTACTAATAAAATTTTTGTTATAGGGATTGGGTATAAGTTCCCAAGTATCATTCTTTTATATCTGATAAAATTCTTCATTCATATCCTAAACCCATTCTGGTTGTTCAAAAGCTTCCTTCGCATCATTTGGATAGAAGTATTCGTACAAATAAGTGTGTGTAAAAACTTTTTATGTTCTTCTTGTTTGAACCTTTTTATGTTGATCACCAATAATGTTCTAAGCCTCCCCTTTTTCCCAATTCTAGGATGAGTTATTTGAATTTCATCTACATAACCTGAAATATCTGAGCCCTACTTTTCTTCTTAAGTAAAATTACCACTGTTGGAATCCTTATCTGAGTTATTTACAAAAATTTCCTTATCCTTCTCAACTTCCTTATCATCATAAGTATGTTTTTCTTCTTCAACATTTTCAAAAAAAATCGCACGAGTAGAATAAAAAAATATTCCTATTTATCTGTTGAAACATATATATCCTCTTCTTTCTAGATAATAACCATGAAAAATTACGTCTTCACCTCTCTGCTCAAAATTTACAAGTTTTCCACCTTTCTTATTTATTACACATGGACTCCCAAACACTCTTAAGTGTTTCAAAATTGGGATTTCATTATCAAAAAATTTCACATGGAGTCATATCTAAACATGGCCTATAGAAAAATTAGTTTTGTATATATATAGTAGTACTCATGTATTACCTCCAATAATAATGAGAAAGACCATGTTCAAGTAACATAGTTCTCCCCATTTCCCCTAGACTTTTATTCTTTCTTTTAGCAACCCCATTTCCAAATATTCATAATTCACCCTCCAGATTTTTATTTCTTCCTTCTTCAACTTTTTATTACCTTTATATATATTTTTCATCTTATCCCAGAAAAATGTAACTTTTTAAACACCTTTCACTCTTAAAAACTCACTTTCAGAAAATGATGATGGTAAAACATTTTTAGCTCTTCAATCATTCTCAAGATTATTCTTATCGATAGGTGTAAGAGGTACCTTGTCATCAATAGAAGAAAATCTATTTTTTGTATCTTTAAAAACATCATACCCAAGATACATAAAATAATTCATCATTATATTTTTCTATATATGATAGTTCTTTCCATCGAAGATCAGAATCCCATTACTATTCACACAATTCAGATTCTCCATCACAACTTCTCTTCAAAAATTCAATAAAGAATAAATGAATGGAACCTTGTCTCTGATACCAAATGATATTACCCAACTAGGATTCATGTATCACTAAGATGGTGGTGGATCAATAATATCTTTTTATTTTATGCTTCCTTAACTATGAAACAACATTCACCCCCTGTTAAATATTTTTTTCCTACTGAAAATAATTCAAAGACACATCCACAAGAACACAAGAATTTACAAGGTTCACTACTCAACAAGAGTATCCAGTCCTTGGTATGGTTCATAAATAATACAATACCACAAAATCCAAAATAAAACAATACTTTTGTGTGGAATTCAATGAATATAATATTACCTTACACTTGTGTAGCACTATGATCAATGAAATAGTGCACATGCATCATGTAGCATGAAATAATGTAATATAATTTTTGTAACAAACATGTTTCGGTGATTCTTGATCAACTTTAAAAACTGTAACATTTCAAAAAAAATCTTCACTTTCTTACCCAGAAGCTGGTAAGAGCTTCTAGGACTTCATAATGAAACTCAGTCCAATATCCCAATTTGATTTTCATGTCTGATTGCTCACAATAAAAATCCCACTTCTCCACCTACTATTAGTTTTCATAAATTTATTTTTCAAAATGTTTTATCCCCCTTCAGGAACTTCCTAATAATTATTTCGAATTGTCTTATATCTTCCAAAAACTTCCTTACACCACATGGGGTGAGTGCTTCACAAACAAACTTCCCTTCACTGACTACCTCTGCTTCGCAGACAGCTGATTCCCCAAAAACTGCCAATGCTTCCTAGACTACCTTGGATTTGCGGTCTGTTTTCCTTTGTGAGATACTGACCCCCACATACACATTTTTCATAAAACATAGAATATTTCCACCAAAACTACTTCCCTTCATAGAATTCTCCCTCACAAACTCTTACCCTTCATAGAATTCTCCCTCACGAAATACTTTTGACTTTCCTAAATTATTCCAACAATGATGATCTCCTCTAAATAAATTCATTCTCCTTAGTTATCTGATTGGGGTTATTTATATAGGAAAACTATATCCATAGAACCTAATAATCTAAATTACCCAAAACTTTTATGTGGTACAACTTCACCACAAAATGCTATGCAGTCCACATAACACCTTAATCTTAAGCAACAACCATTATCTTTTTCAAATAGAAACCCTATATAGAAGCCTAAATCACTTCCTCATTTCACAAATGACATGACTCTTGGTAACTATGAACCTCCTATGAACTGAGGTTCTCCCACAAACCATTTTTCAGTATGTTTAAATCTTCTTTTTTATTTTCCATCACCATTCTTCATACCTCCTTTTAGTTCCATGAACTTTAATTCATGATCCATGTACTAAATTCCATGAACTCCTTTGTAGAAAAACCTTCCTTTTCCTAAAACAAAATCCTAATTTTGAGGCCCAAAATTTTAGAAAACACTGGGAAACTCTGCCACCTTAAAAATATTCTTTGATAACACCAACCATACTAATTTTTGGTCATCTAGATTTAAAAAAAACAAATTGATACATCATTAAATATTTGACCATATTAACTTCATTCCAAAATAACTCAGCTACTTTCATTACAAACCTTATATGTCTTGATATTTAACCATTGATTGATCGTATTTAATATTTACAGATTTTCCAAGGAAAGTATTATAACTTCCCAATTTTCTAGAAATATTATTCTTTCCTAATCAAATAGACTTTATTAAGAATTGTGATTTTGATTTCCTGAATACGATGGTCAGTTTGATCATCCACTTTTACAAAGAGAGGTGACTTATTTTCTTGTCAAACTTTCTTGACAATAAAATAAAATACCTGAATATGATAATCAACCTTAACATCTTGGTCCTAATAGTATATTCGATGCATTGAATATTAATTTAACATCATATTACATATTTTTCATTGTTTCTGCTTGGATTTAATGTAATAGTTTCCTAGAGTATTTTCGCATTGATATGGTCATTGTAGTTCCCCACTACAATGAGAACCTTGTAGTGATATGAAAAGATTGTTAATATCATTTTGAGGTTGTATAACATACTATGATGGGAAACATATTATATTTAATATCAAGTGAGAGTTCTCATAAGAGGATAAGGCTTCTTCTCTTTGAGGTTTGCACTTGATAATATCAAATAAGGAAGATTATGAAAATAGACCCGCCAGTAGGAATTCTGCATGTTTTGGTGTAATCGTATATTACTATCTGTGAGCATGTGTAAACATCCTTAGACTTTAATATTATCATTAATGTGTCTCATGACTCACACATTTATATTTACTGACCAAAATCATCATTCCATATGTTGATTTGAAGTAGGGTACTTTCGGTGTGTCGTGATGGACTTGTCATTAAAGGATAAGTCAAGGAAAGATTTTCCCTTCCATATTTAAGGAAGTAGATATCTAAACCATTTTATTAAATAGAACCATCATATTAAATTCCATGCCTATGGAGATGTGTTTATTTCAGATATTCAAAGAAAGGTGTATCGAATAAATAGGATGATGGAACCATCGTTAATCCTTATTGATGAGATATTGTGAAAAATGGATTATATTAAAAAGTGATTGTTTGTATGTGGTAATCGATATTGCAAAAATAAGTTATTTCTCTTGGGTGCCTTGACATATTATTTGACAGTAATATTGTACTTTAGTCAAGCCCACCTAATAAGAACTAGAAAAAAATCTTACATGTTCACTAACTAAGTGTTTTCATTGATCTCAATTAAATTCTATTTCAGTTTATTTAATGGAAGAAATATTATTCTAAATTTTGAGGAATAATTTTATTCATGTTATATTTATCACATAAATTGAATAAATATTTATTCTCTGACATGTGAATACAATTATATTTATTTTGTTTTATTGAATATTTAATAAATATTTATTTTCCGGTATGTTAATGAAATATGTATTTATGAATAAAATTTTATTCGGGTTTTAAATAAACAAAAGAGGAGTTTGAACAGACCAAGACCATGTCTGGTGAAAAATAATATTGAACCATCCGGTTAAATAATATTTTTTATTGCACAAGTTGGAAGGCACCAAATAATAATAATAATAATAATATTATTATTATTATTATGTGACATGGGGTTTATTAAAGGTAATAAATGTTATTTAATGGATGACTTGAAATGAAATAATATTTTAACCTAAATCCTAACACTATAAATAGATATATATGTCTATTAGGTAGAGCATACAAAATTGAGAATAGAGAATTGTTTCCCAAACACTACTGGAAATATGATCAATACCAACGATTTTTGGAAAACTGTTGGTATAGTTCACTAATTTGGACCTATACCAACAGTTTGGCCAAAAACATTTGTATAGGTCACTTATATAGACTTATACCAACCAAACCGTTGGTATAGTGGGGACCTATACCAACGGTTTGGTCAAACTGTTGGTATAGGTTTACTAATTTGGACCTGTACCAACTGTTTGGACAAAACCGTTGGTATAGGTCCATTATAGAGACCCTATACCAATGGTTTGTCCAAAACCATTGGTATAGGTTCCAAAATAAAGTAACCTATACCAACTGTTCTCAAAACCATTGGTATATGACTATACCAATTGTTTTGAGAACCATTGGTATAGGTACATGTATTTTTAATGGAATCTTCTTACAACAGAAATTAAATAAATCAAAATTTAAAATAATTATGATAATAAATATATATATTTATGAAATTATGTTCACAAAATTAATTTAGGTTAGAGGTTAGGTCATTCAATCACAAACGGGACGTGCTGGGATCAAAACCAACCAGATTATTATTTTTTGAATTACATATACCAACGGTTTATGGAACTGTTGGTATAAATTTTCATATTACTTATACCAATGGTTTTCCCAAAACCGTTGGTATAGACCTATCCTCACAGATTACTTTGAAACAGTTCCCCAAACCATTGTTATATCCTATACCAATGGTTTGGAGGCCTATACCAACGGTTCCAAACCGTTGTAATAGGGTATTTTTTCAGTAGTGAAAAAAAATTATCTATTAACTCCTCCTTATCTCTTCCTCTCATAAAAAATAAGTGCCAAATATATTTCTTCAAGACCAAATAATGAGTGATCAAGAATGAACAGCATAAGACATTCGACTCTCCACACTAGCACTTAGAGATTGAGTGGTATTCGTTGAAGATCATAGTAGCATGTGTGGATCACTACTAGAGGGATTATATTCTTGGATCCTCACAACACAATAAAGGTAATCTGAAAGGGTCTTTTGGGACAATCAACATTCACCAACGAAGAATGTTTCTAAGCACATTTATTTATTTCTTCAAATATTAAATAAATTAATTATAAATTTTATGTCCATGAACCTCACTGTTGGTTTTCAGAAATTATTTTATGTGAATGTAGATGGAGAACATGCCATGTACCCGTGTACATTATACCTGGATGTTACAAGAATTTAATTACACACATATAATTTATTATTCATCATGTATTGACCAAGACAACCTAAAACATGGTAAGAAGATACATGTCATGTAGCAGGCCTGTACATGCTATGTAGTCCAACCGAGTTAACACACCGAAGCCCCATACATGTGACTCCAATACACAATAACTGAGGTACATGATGTGTAGCTAGACTGCACACACTATGTGGTCACCCATTAAATGATGGAATTAAATATTACATTAAATTGAAAATTACATCATTAAAACCTTATTTATTTTATTAGCACATCAATGTGTTTTTGAAAATATAATAATGGTTTTAAAGATTATTAAATGTTCAATTAACTTATTATAATTAATATTTCATTATTAGTTCTTCCATTTATTTTCCATGAATTCAATAAATTATGTGTATCTCCAATTATGTTTTTATGATCATTAAAATGAAATATAATTAATTAATTAATTAATTAATACAAGAACCTATAACTTAAATAATAAAAAATGAATAAATAAATGAATCATAGCTAGTTAATTTTTCATATTGGTTGCATGTAATACCATTCATGAGCTTGACCAATACCTGTGTATGTGATGGATGATTTAACTAAATTTATTGCATGAGTTGGAAATTATTGATTATTAAATTAAATATGATGGCATACAAGTCATCCCTACCTCTATTTTTATATAGGACCTTCATGTACATGGATATTTATGTAATACACATTTAACCAATCATTTAGTCCCCCTCACCTGAAGGTTTTGGGTGCAACGGAATCATGTGAGTGGATGTCCCCACTTGGCTTTTTGCAATTAACAATGATAAATCTGGGATCAATACGATGATAAACGCCAGTCTCCACAGATCGAATCACAGAGATGGACAAAGAAAAGGAAAGTCTTGGAACCACAAAGTAGGATCGTTACAGGTTGATTATAATTAATTTAATCAATTGAAAAGAAATACCTTTTGGGTGTTCTTTCTTCGTTGATGTTCTTGATCACGTTACGATGTGATTCGTCATTGCATCGCAGAAGCCAAGTGTAGACTTCCTCTAGCGGTGATCCACACGTGTACCTCGTATCTTGGGACGTCGCCAAAGGAGTCTTTGGGTGCTAGCGTGGAGAAACCTTTGCTTGCGTTGTTCACCTTAGATCATCTTGATCTGATGGAAGAGGATCTCTCTTGGTCTTGAGATCATTCTTGGAGGAAGATGTTCTTTTGGCCTTGAAATAATTCTCCAGAGTTGTTGTGCACAACGATTCTCTTGTGTGGGAAAATAGTTGGGGTTGTGAGGATATTTATAATCGAGTTTGAGGTTATAGAGTTATGACAATAAATAAACAGGTTAACCATTTCATTTATTTCATTAACTCTTATTGAAAACCCCATGTCTAATAATAAATTCCATGGCATGTGCTCACGCTGATTATAATAAATATCATTTAATTAAACAATATCATATCCTCAAAATCCCGTCTGGAAAAACTACACGTCGTGTAATAATAAATATACAGCGTGTACTTTTTTTCATTGTAAAGTACATGGAATGTAAATTAAATGTGCACAGCTTGTACATCTTATTTTCATTTATTCATTTACTTTCCAAAAGGAAAACTACACGGCGTGTACATTTAATAATACACAGTGTGTACTTGTTTTCAAAATAAAAACTACACGACATGTAATAATTAATACATGGTGTGTACTTGTTTTAATTTTATTCTTCCTCCCACATTAAAACGATTTAGGATTCCTTGAAAAATTATTAAACTATGTATAGAAATAATCTTTATTATTCTTGAGATACTTGAATAAACTTAGTGTGTGACCCTCTAGGCCTGTTTCTCATTGGCATTAGGCGGGCTTGCCTAAAGTCCAAGATTACTGTCTAGCAATGGGTCAAGGCACCCAAGAGAAATATGTTGACACCGCATTGACGTATAACCTCATAAAAATGCTTACTATGTAATTTAATCTCTTTGTCTCAATATCTCATCAAGCAGGTTTCATGGTAGTTTCATAAACCTATATGCTTGATCCATCGTTCTTTGACTACCTGATATAAACTCTTCATTTACACCATGGCCATGGAATTTAATGCGATAGTTCTATTTCAATCAAAGGTCCGAGATATCAACTTCCATAAATGGAAGGGACAAATCCTTCCTTGAATTATCCATTAACAACATGTCATTTGTGATGCACCCAATGTACCCTACTTCCCGCCAACTATCTGCATAACAGTTTTCATCAGTAAATCAAAGTGCGCTAGTCATGACATGAGTTAATGACAATCTTCCAATATAAGGACCATCACACACAATCGTAGATACCAATGTCAGATGACACCAAGACATAAAAAATTTCTACCGGTGGTTCTGTTATCATAATCTCCCATCTTGTAGATTACCAAGTGCGAACTCCATGAGAGAGAGTCTCATATTCTTATGAGTACTCTCACATGACGGTCTGTATACTATGTGTCCTATCATAGTATGTCATCCAACCATAGAACTTTATTTAATAATATTGTTATAGAATTTCAAGGTTCTCATCATAGAGGTGATCTTCCAGGTCCTTATTAATGCAACAAATATTCCAGGACATTATTATATTATAGTCATGTATAAAAATGAACAATATATAACAAGAGTACATTCATGGAATCAAAGTACAAAACAGTTGGTTCTCAGTACACCAACCCTTACAAAATCCCACTTGGACTAGAGCCAACTGCCTAGGACTTTTAGTCTACTAGACCTCAGATGATGATCATGTTTCTACTGAGTCAAGGCTTTAGTCAAGGGGTCCTCCACATTGTCTTCTGTGGAAAAACTTCTCACTGCAACTTCACCTCTCTAGGAAAAATCCCTCAAAAGATGATACTTCTGAAGTATGTGCTTTGTCTGCTGATATGACCTTGGATCTTTTGCAAGTTCCACCGCTAAAGTATTATCACAATAGAGTGTGATAGGATCTTTACTTCTCAATACTATATCCAGCTCTTGGACAAAGCTTCGCATCCATACTACTTCTTTAGCTGCCTCAGTAGATGCAATATACTCGGACTCCATTGTGGAATCTGCCACCACACATTTCTTTGAGCTCTTCCAGCTCACTGCACCTCCATTCAAACTGAATATGTATCCAGTCTGTAACTTCATGTCATCTTGATCAGTCTGGAAACTAGCATTTACATGTCCTCTGATGACTAGTTCCTCATCTCCTCCATAAACCAGGAACATATCCTTAGTACGACATAGATACTTAAGGATAGTCTTGACTTCCATTCAATGGTTGTCTCCTGGATCAACTTGATATATTCCTACTACACTTAATTCATAAGCAACATCTAGCCTCGTACATAGCATAACATACATGACTTAACCAATCACGAATGCGTAAGGTATCCTTTCCATTCTCTTTCTTTCCTCATGTTCCTGAGGAAACATTTTCTTGGAAAGATGAATGCCATGTGACATTGGAAACAATCCCATCTTGGACTGTTCCATACTGAACCCCTTTAGTATCTTGTAAATGTATGTACTTTGACTCAGGCCCAACATTCTCTTGGATCTATCACGATGGATCTTGATTCCAAGAATATATGCTGCCTTGCCCAAGTCTTTCATGGATAAGCATTTATGAAACCATGTCTTAACTGACTGTAAGACAGGTAATTTATTTACAATTAGTAATATTTCATCAACATATACAATTAGGAAGACTATTTCACTTCCACTAAACCTTTTGTAGACACAAGGCTCACATCCGTTCTTAACAAAGCCAAATTTTGTTACAGCTTCATCAAAACGAATGTTCTATGACCTTGATTCTTTCTTTAATCCATAAATGGATTTCTACAATGTGCATACCTTGTTGGCATCATTTGGAGTCACAAAACCTTGAGGTTGTGTCATGTAGACATCCTCCTAGAGGTTCCCATTAAGGAATTCTGTTTTGACATCCATTTGAGAAATTTCATAGTCATGGTAAGTGGGAATGGACAATAGGATTATGATGGATTTCAGCATCGCAGCTGGTGAAAAGATTTCATCATAGTCAATTCCTTGAAGCTGTTTAAAACCTTTTGGAACCAGTCATGCCTTATAGGTGCTGACTTGCTCCTCCATGTCCATTTTCTTCATGAATTCCCATTTATTACCGATATGATTTACATCAAATGGAGGATCTACCAAAATACAGACTTGGTTTTGGTACATGGAATCCATTTCAAAATTCATGGCTTCTTGCCACTTAGAAAATTCTGTTCCTTCAACTACTTCCTTATATGTAAGTGGATCATCATTTTCAACCAATAATGAGTCACCATCCTCGGTGACAAGAAAACCATATCGTTATGGTTCTCTCACCTCTCTCATGATCCTATGCAGTTCTTATGTCTCTGGAATAGATTGTTCTTCCACGGGGCTTTGTGGAATCTGTTCTTGTACAAACTCCTGTGTATCTTGAGACTCAACTTCATCGAAGTCTATCTCACTACCACTATCTCTTTTGGAGATGTTCTCCCTCTCAGGGAATATGGCATGTCTTTCCAGTATAACCTTTTTGTCTGAGGGGTTGTATAGGTAATATCCCCTTATTTCATTGGGATACCCTATAAAGATACACATTATGCCTTGGGGTGCAAGTTTGTTACCTGAAGAGGTATTAATGAATCCTTAGCTATCCCACACATGTCAATTCGATAACATGGCTTTGCATCCACTCCATAACTCATATGGAATACCATTTATCGATTTAGTTGGTACTTGGTTTAGTATGTGTGCTGCTGTTTGTAATGCATATCCCCAAAAGGATAATGGAAGACTCGCATGACTCATCATTGATCTCACTATGTCCAACATGGTGTGGTTCCTCCTTTCACGTACACCATTCCACTAAGGTGTGTAAGGAGGAGTGAGTTCAGATAGAATCCCAAACTCCCGTATGAAATCAATGAAGTCTTGATTAAGATATTATCCTCCTCTGTCTGAGTGGAGTTTCTTAATCTTCTTACTAAGATGGTTCTCAACTTCATTCTTGTATTCTTTGAACTGATCAAAATAATATGACTTATTCCTCATTAAGTAAATATATCCATATCTACTAAAATCATCAGTAAAAGTTATGAAGTACGAGAACCCACCCCTTGCTTCAACTGGAAATAGTCCACACACATTTATTTGAACTAATTCTATATGTTATTTATCCCTTTCACCTTTCCCACTAAATGGGGCTTTGGTCATTTTTCCTTGTAGACACGCATGACATACACCAATTGGTTATAGTTCGAAAGAATCTAAATACCCATCTTGATGTAATTTTGTCAAACGTTTCTCATTGACATGACCTAGCCGGTGATTCCAAATTTGGGTGTGGTATGAGTCATGTGAATTGACTTTTTCACCGATTTCCATTACTTGGTTTGTGTAATCTAACACATAAAGGCCGTTATATAAATGTGCCCTTCCAAAACAAATTCTATCTTTATAAAAGTAGCAACATTCATTTCCAAACTTGAACATGAATCCATCATTATATAATCTGGATACTGAAATAATGTTTTTAGTAATAGAAGGAACATAATAAAAACCCTTTAACACCAAGATCATTCTAGTTGGAAATGTGAGGTGGTAGCCCCTGACAGCTACAACAGCAAGTCTGGCTCCATTTGGTGCTCGTAGATCTACCTCACCTCGATCAATATTTCTGAATCTACTTGGTTCCTGTATTTGGATACAGATGTGATTCCCACAAGTAGTATCTAATACCCAATTGTTAGAAATAGATAGATTTCATTTGATAACAAACTCACCTTAAGCTTCCCCTTGCTTCCTTGGCTGGGTGATGTTTTTCTTCCAGTGGCCCTTCTTGCCACATGTGAAACAAATAGCCTCCTGTTCTCCTACCTCCCCTTTGATCTTCCTTTTCTTGGAAGGCCTTGAAGATGCTTTGGTCTTAAATATCTTCACCTTCCCTTTCCTTTTATTCACCATGAGGACAGAAGTTTTTCAGGCTTCATGTCATTGTCCACTTGGTGAATGAGGATAAGAAGATCGGACAAAGACTTCTCAATGTTGTTCATGTTGAAGTTCACAACAATGTTTGAGAAGCTCTAGAGGAGTGATGCAATAATGAGATTGGTACCCAGTTCTTTGGGGGAGTTTAAACCCTAGAACCTCCAAGCGCTCAATGTAGCCAATAAGCTTGACTACATGAGGCTCGACTGGGGCACCCTCTCCAAGCGTGCTCTGAAATAGAGCCTTGGAGATCTCAAACCTTTCCTATCTTTCTCTCTCCTGGTATAGACCATGGAGGTGCTTGAGCATGCTATAGGCATCCATGTCTTCATGAGACTTCATGATCTCACTAGACATTGATGACATCATTAATCATTAAACATCAAGTGCATCACTCAAATGTTGATTATAGACCAATAAAGCTTCATCACTGGCCCCTTGGGCAGGTGGATCATAAAGTGAGGACTCCAGCATGTAAAACTTTTGTTCATGGAATATGATAACTTGAAGGTGCATAAACCATTCCTAAAAGTTACTACCGGTGATGATATTGTCTTTATTCAGAATTGATCGCAGATAAAATGTGGTTAACGAGTTTTCAATATTGATTCTATAAATTAAAAGAGAAGATTTATCAATAATTTCTTAATTAAATTTTTATGAGAAATAATAAATGAATTTTTTAATTCTCCCACTATTTTATCAAGTCCCAATGTCCCTCACCATTGAACTCAGAATGTCTAGTTTCTTTGACATTATAGTGAAAGGGATCCATATTCCCCTTCACATAACCCCAACAAGGGTTGGTCAAGCTATTTGAAGGTATTTAGGTAGGCAGGTCTTTGCCAACTATGAGCTTACAGTTCCTTGATCTGTTGAGTGGACTCCCCAATCCTAAAATCCTGACTTGGATTTCCTCAACTCTTGCCTCCAATATTACACCATGTCTAGTAATGTCTACTCCTCTTGATGTAATATGGATAAGTCAACCCAAAACCTTTCATAAGATCTTCCTTTATAAAAGTAAGTGTCCCAACAAGGGTTGGTCAAACACATAGTTTTATTGAGTATTTCTCTTAATCAAGTAACGGATGGCTTGGTCTGAAATAATATGGTTTCTGAGGGATTTTATTCTTTATGCGTAGTTTATCATTATCACATGATTGTTAATATGAAGTTATGCTTTCTTAAGTGATTAACCATGTTCTAATAATTTTTACGCACAGTGAATTTTTTATTTTATTCCATCTTTTCATGCTTTGTTTATTTCATTAATTATGTGATCGCGACAACACATATATAATAAATAAACCAAGAAATCAGACAGAAATAAAATAATATGGTATGGTCATGAGCTTCTATTGGTTATCTTTTCTAGCAGTTTGATAAGCTAACCCTGACCTAGGGGAAAACACCTTGAACTGATGGTTCGTGTTTGGCAGCTCCCACCTTTCCACCTTTGTATCTTCTTGGGTTGGTTTCGCCTCAACTTCTAGTTTTGAACCTTCTCCTATGGCTTGGGATATCCTCCATTACATGGGTTTACATTAAATAAACCATGGGCACCCAGGCCCTACATTTTTTGGGAAGAAGGCTTGTAGGCCAAAAAATTTAAAATAAACAAATTTAAATGAAACCATACACACATACAAAGGGTCTTTGGTCTAGATCATTATCATCCATAGCATGCAATGACATTTACACATATTTAAAAATCAAATCCCTTTAATCATTCTATTATTTAAGATAAGCCGTGCTTGAATTCAATTAATTATGATCTTATAATTAATCAATTATTTATCTTAAATTCATTTCAAAATTTTGTTAACATTCTTCTCATCCATATTCCTTGTACAGGTCTTTGTACATTTGGAGGAAACCTGGTGAAATTCCATTTCTGGAAATTACACGGAGTGTAGTTTATATTTAAATGGTGTGCATTTTTTTCACCCTTTATCCAAAGTACACGCTGGGGTCATTGGCGTGTTCTCTATACTATGGAATTTTTGGAGTACATGTCGTGTAGATAAATAATACACGGTGTGTAATTCCTTGTTACACGGTAACCGGCCTGGCGATCCTGTGAACGTGGTACGCGGCTTCTCCTTTGTACACAGTTTCACTTGGGCCGGATTAGACTACACGGTGTGTAGCTCCAACATACACGCCATGTATTCTTGTTCCCACACTCCATTCATTTCTGGTCAACCCGGGGTAATAAATTCTTAGGTGTAATCAATCCACACAACGTGGTTTGGCGGACTAGTACCGGTTCATTGAACCTAAGTACACGGCATGTAGTTTTGATTACATGCCGTGTATTCTTGTGCTTTACAGAAAAAAAGAGCGGCTCCTCCGGATGAGTTCCTCATTTTTTATTTTAATCAAAATTAAAATTAAAAGGCCGTTTCTGTGATATGAATCGAGAAATGAAGGAGGAAGAACAGATCTCATTTATTCATATTTATAGAACGATTTATTTCGAATTGAATAAAATAAAAATGTGTAAATTATAAACGAAAATTAAATAACTATAATCAATATTGTAACCTCTCTTTGATACCATTTGAAGGTTTCGGTCATAGTGGAAACGCATGGCTGGATGTGCCCCCTTTGATTTTGTCATTAACAATGATCAATCCGGGATCAATACGATGATAAACGCCAGTCTCCACGGATCGAATCACAGAAATGGCCAAAGAAAAGAAATGTCTCGGAACCACAAAGTAGGATCGTTACAGGTTGATTATAATTAATTTAATCAATTTAAATGAAATACCTTTTGGGTGTTCTTTTTTCGTTGAAGTTCTTGATCACGTTCCAATTTGATTCGTCATTACATCATAGAAGTCAAGTGTAGACTTCCTCTAGCGGTGATCCACACGTGTACCTCGTATCTCGGGATGTCTCCAAAGGAGTCTCCAGGTGCTAGTGTGGATAAACCTTTTCTTGCATTGTCCTCCTTAGATTGTCTTGATCCGATGGAAGAGGATCTCTCTCAGTCTTGAGAGCATTCTTGGAGGAAGAGGTTCTTTTGGCCTTGAAAGAATTCTCTAGAGTTGTTGTGAACAATGATTCTCTTGTGTAAGAAAAGAGTTGGGGTTGTGAGGATATTTATAATCGAGTTTGAGGTTGTATTGTTATGGCAATAAATAAACGCGTTACACATTTCATTTATTTCATTAACTCTTATTGAAAACCCCCATGCTGAATAATTAATTCCTTGACATGCGCTCATGCTGATTATAATAAATATCATTTATTAAAACAATATTATATCCTCAAAATCCTGACTCGAAAAACTACACGGCGTGTAATAATAAATACATGGCGTGTACTTGTTTTTCATTGAAAACTACATGGCGTGTACATTCAATGTACACGACGTGTATATCTTTTTTTCATTTATTCATTTCCTTTCCAAAATGAAAACTACACGGCATGTACATTTAATAATACACGGAGTGTACTTGTTCTCAAAATAAAAACTACATGGCATGTAATAATTAATAAACGATGTGTACTTGTTTTCATTTTATTCTTCCTCCAACATTAAAACGATTTAGGCTTCCTTGAATAATAATTAAACCACGTATGGGAATAATCTTTATTCTAATTGAGATACATGAATACACTTAGTGTGTGACCCTCTAGGCCTCTTTCTCGTTGGTATTAGGAAAGCTTGCCTAATGTCCAAGATTTATGTCTAGAAACGGGTCAAGGAACCCAAGAGAAATAAGCTGAAGCTGCATTGTTGTATCACCTCATACGAACACTTACTGTGTAATTTAATCCATTTGTCTCAATATCCCATCAAGCAGGTTTCATGGCATTTTCATAAACCTATATGCTTGATCCATCGTTCTTTGACTACCTGAAATAAACTCATTTTTTACACCATGGACATGGAATTTAATGCGGCAGTTCTATTTCAATCAAAGGTCCGAGATATCAATTTCCATAAATGGAAGGGACAAATACTTCCTCGACTAAACCATTAACAACATGTCAGTCGTAATGCACCCAATGTACCCTACTTCCCTCCAACTGTCTCCGTGATGGTTTTTATCAATAAATCTAAGTGTGTGAGTCATGAAATAAGTTAATGCTAATCTTCCAGTCTAAGGACCATTACAAATGTTCATAGATTACAATGTACGATGACACCAAGACATGTGGAATTGCTACTGGCAGGTCTGTTCTCATAATCTCCCATCTTGGAGATTACCAAGTGCAAACTCTATGAGAGAGAGTCTCATCTTCTTATGAGTACTCGCACAGGACGGTATGTATACTATGTGTCCTATCATATTATGTCATCCAACCATAGAACATTATTTAAGAATATTGTTATAGAATTTAAAGGTTCTCATCATAGTGGGGATCTGCCATGACCTTTTTATTCAAAAAATATTCCAGGACATTATCTATTATAGTCATGCAGAATAGTGAACAATATATAACAAGGGTATATTTAAGTAATAAAAGTACAAAACATTTGGTTCTCAGGACACCAACCCTTACATCAACTACATGTGAGTCATAAATACATGTAATTAATGAAATATCCCAAGGTGAATGGAGGCGGTTCATGATGGAATCATAATGATTAAAACTCAGGTGATACATAGGTGTAAAGGTGGAATTTTGTAACTCATTACAAGACTAGAAAATAGAGTTATTTCCTATAGTTCATAGGTTAATTTAATTTCCACTCATTAAATCAACCATTAGATAAATCCAATGAATGGTTCATTTTATTATTTATTTATTTCTATCAATGTAATTGATTATTTTATGGATGCAAGATCGCGATCCCATAAATAGATTAATTAATGGTCAAAGACAAAAGTTAAATAAATTTATTACATGTAAATGTTTTATCCATTATGATTAATTAATTATGTAACATACACTTAATATTAACTACACATGTAAAGGATAAAAGAAGATAAAATTTAAACATAATAAATTAAATAAATGAATTATGTGTAAATGTTTTATCCAATATGGTTAATTAATTAAGTAAAATCTATTTAATATTAACATGAAATGTGAAGGATAAAACAAGATAATATTTATTCATAATTAATTAAAATCTCTAAAACCTAATATTAAGTCAGACTTGGTCTTCCATTACTTGATTGGGAAGAAAAATCAATAGATTTATGTGTTTGACCATCCCTTGTTAGGAAAATTACTTTTATAAGGGGAGTTTTTATAAAGGTTTTGGGTAAACTTAACCATTTTACATCAAGAGGATTAGAACTTGCTATAATTGGTGTAATTTGGAGGCAAGTGTTGAGGAAATTCAAGTCATGATTTTATGATTGGGGAATCCACTCAACAAATCAAGGAGCTACAAGACTGCAGTTGTCAAAGACCTGCCTACCAAAATAACCTCAAGTATCTTGACCAACCCATGTTGGGGTTATACTAAGGGGAAATTGGATCCTACCCCTAGAATTTCCTAGGAACTAGACATTACCAATTCAATGGTGAGGGATATTAGGACTAGATAAAATAGTGGGTGATTTAATAAAATCAATTAATTTATTATTTCTCACATAATTTAAAATCAAGAAAAGTACTAATGATCTAATATTTTAATTGTATAATAAAATGGAATGATCCTCATCCAAATTATCCCTACTATTAATATTGGATAAATAAAAACTTTTAATTATAAGTAACTTCTAGGAATGATAAAGATCACTTTGGGTTATTCTACCCCATTAACAAAAATCTTACATGCCAAAAACCATAATGCCTAATATTCCTGCTAAGGAGGAAAGTGGTGAAGAGATACTTGACTATGTGAAACATTTTAGTGATTCGGTAAACATTCAATGTTTAATGATTTCATCAATGTCTAGTGAAATCCTAAAATATCCTGAAAACATGGACACATATAGCATGCTTGATCACCTCCATGGTCTTAACTATGTGGGATTTAGATAGGAACGGTTTGAGATTTACAAGGTGGTTTTTTATAGAAATATTAGAGAGGATTCCCCATATAGGCCTCAAATAGTCAAGATAATTCGATACATTGACCACCTAGAGGTTATAGGGTTTAAAATCCCTAGAGAAATGGGAACTGATATCATTTTGGAATCACTCCCTTAGATTTTGCCCATATTTTTTGTGAATTTTAATATGAATAACTTTGAGAAGTCTCTTACAAATATTATAACACTCCGTTACTAGGTAGATAAGGATACTAATCTAAAAAATAATTACTTCCTTATGGAAAACAAGCGTAAAGGGAAAGATAAGATCCTTAATCCCAAAGCTTCTTCATGACCTACCATGAAGAGGAAGATAAATGGGAAAGAAAGGGAATATGATGTTGTTTGTTTCTCATGTGATAAGAAGAGCCACATGAAGAAAACCTAAAACCAACCAAAAAAGTAAGGTGAATATTTAAGTGTTTTTTATAGTGAAATTTATCTATTTCAATAAATTGGTTATTAGATACAACTTTTGGTTCTCACATATGTATTCAAATAAAGGAATCAAGTAGATTCGGAAAAATCGAACAAGGGTAGGTAGATCTATGAGTATCCAAAAGAGATAAACTCCTTTTTGTAGCCATCGAGGACTACCACCTCACATTGCCAATTGAGATGATATTGGTTTTGAAAGGCTGTTATTATGTTCCATCTAGAGATGATACAAATGGATTTATTTTCAAATTTGGGAATAAATGTTGCTTATTTTATAAATATAGAATTTTTTATGGTAAGGAACATTTATATAATGGTCTTTATGTGTTGTATTACCTGAACCAAATTATATAAATTTAGAATCAAGTTAATTCACATGAATCATACCACACCCAACTTTGAAATCACCAATTAGGTCATGTAAACAAAAAACTATTGACTAAATTACATCAAGGTGGATATTTAGATTATTTCGAACTAAAACCACTTGGTGTATGTGATACATTTTTACAAGGAAAAATGAACAAAGAACTATTTAGTGGGAAATGCTAAAGGGATAAATATATTCTTGAATTAGTTTATAATGATTTGTGTGGACCATTTCTTATTGAATCAATGGGTGGGTACTCAAACATGTTAACTTTTACTAATTATTTTAGTAGATATGGATATGTCAACTTGATAAGGTATAAGTGATATTATTTTTGATAAATTAAAGGAATAAAAGAATGAAGTTGAGAACCATCATTATAAGAAGATCAAAAAACTCCGCTCAGATTTTGGGGGAGAATATATTAATTAGGACTTCATTTATTTATTTTGAGAGTTTGGGATCTTATCCCAACTCACTCATCCTTATACTCCATAGTGGAATGGTGTAAGAAAAAGGAGGAACCACATCTTTTTGGATATGATGAGATAAATGATTAGTCAAGTGAGTCTTCTATTATTATTTTGGGGATACATTTTTCAAATAGTAGTACATATACTGAACTAAGTATAAACTAAATCAATAAATGGTATTCCATGTGAATTTTATAGTGGAAGAAAAAACCATGTTATCGAATTTACATGTGTGGGGAAGAAAAGTGTTTGTTAAAACATCTTCAGGTAACAAACTTTCACCCCAAGGAACAAAGTGTAGCTTTATAGGATACCATAAGAAAAAGAGGAGATATTACCTATATGACCCCTCATGGAAAGAGGTCACAACCCCAGGACAAGACATATTCCTTGATATGGAGAACATCTCTCAACGTGATAGTGGTATAGACATAGACTTAAGTGAAGTTGAGGCTCATGTTACACAAGAGTTGGTATAGGAAAAGATTCCAAAAATCCCCATGTAAGATAAAACTATTCTAGATACACAAGTAATGTGTAGGAGTATAAGATAGGTTAGAGACTAATAATATAAATATCCCGACCCTAGTTGCTCGGAGCTGGTGACTTATTTAATTACATTAGAATATAAACAAGGAAGATACATCCTAAAGGACAGAATAGTTTAATAGATTTGGAAAACAAGATATATACATGAGTTCAAAATTACAAACTGATATGGAATAAAATATATAAATTCCTTTGGAAACATTAACAACTCCTAGATTATCCATGAAAGTCATTCATAATATACTTCTTCACATCTTGGGAAAATAAAACATAAGAAAGGGCTGAGATCAGTTTCTCAGTAAGGGTAATAAATACAATGGAAGAATAAATAATATGACATGGTGAATAAATAAAAGTACTCATGCCATTGAAACATAATCTTGAACATAATATGGAAGAAATAAAATATGATTAAATAATACCATAATAAAACATAACCATGGTATGATAACAGTCAAATAAACTCATGGAATATCAATAAATAGTTTCATTAGAAGGTAATGCATAATGTGGGTCATCTGAAACATATTGTCAAGGCCTTGTCCAAGATAACTAAAAATGATTAAGGCGTGATCCACAACCATATCTGAAACTAGGAAATGCCTTGGCCAAGTCCATATATGTTTTGTATCATGAGACCTACCAATTCATATAGGGGATATAGAGGGCATAAATCACAAATTAAGAAGTCCAATTAATTCTTTATATGAATGGGGTTAAATATAAACAACATATAAATATGAAATTTGAATAACTTTCCCCAATTTGTAGATATGATCACTAACCATTCTGAGTAATAAGGTGAATGGTATCAAAATAGCACATCCACAGTCAAAATGATCATAAAAAATGTAATAAAATATGGGTTTTTATATCATTAAATATTAATTCCAATTAAAAATAATAATCAACACAAGTGTTTAAATAAATGAAAATACTCTTATAAAATCATCAAGTAATTCTTGAGAGAAATACTCTTTTACTTTGAAAAGAAGAGATATTTTGGAAAAATATTTTTATAAAAACAGAAGTGAACTAATTTTTTTTCTCATAATAAAATTATTTATTTTATAAAAATAAGGGTGTATTAAAATATATTATAGAGTGTACTTGAAAATAGGTAATAATTTGAGAAGTTCCCTTGAATCAGGTTTGTCTATCAGGATGAATTTTTGAAAGATCCTTTTAAAAAATGTAACACCCCATAAAATAATGAATAATTATGATAGTTAAAAATATATATAACATTAAAACATAATTTATTAGGATTACATAATAATAACTAAGAATTTCATTTAGGTAAGTAGAGAATAAGAGTAACCTGAAAGAAAATAGATGTTTGGGTAGAAACCCTTACCTTATGTCTGAATGAGTTCCTCACATGACCTTAACATCCTAGATAATCAAATTAAATCCATTAATTATTTAATTAAGAACCTTATAGACATTTATTATATCTATTATAAATCTATTAAGTTAATTTATTGCCTTTTTATGTGTTATAAGATAAAATTTAATTTCCCAGGAGCATTCGTTTCCTTGGTTTTCACAATCGGTATACTTGTATAAGAGTATGGAAGTTCATGTGGAATTGGTATAATTATATATAATTTAATTTATATGATATTAATTAAAATTCCTAAGAATAAATTGTTATGTAATTAATTTTATTGTACGGTATTAAGTTGATTTATTAGATAAAACATTAGTGATAATTGTTCAGATTATTACGGTGGTATTTTGATCATCTCAAACTAGTTTTGTTGTTTGAATTATTATTATGTATATATACTAGTTATAGAACATTAAATAGGTTATAATACATATATTATAGTATTTTTTCAACCATAAAATTTTTTTCAGGACCATCCTTTCTGGATAAATTGAAGAACGAATGTTCGTCATCCACGAAAGTTATAAATTAGCACCTCCTGAACCATGATTTTGTTTCAAAAGAGTAAGGGGATTCATGAGGGTTATTACATTAACATGATATTATTACATTATATATATTATACTATAGTTATCATGACTATTTGGATATATGAGGTTAGGAGAAGATAAGAAAAGAAAGTAAATTGAAAATGAATGAAAAAGGAAGATGGTTTACCTCTTGAATTCGCCTCCTTGAGAACCTCCTTAGGAAAAGGGGTTTTGGTCTTTTGGAATGACCAAGATCTCATGGATGTGGGTATAGAGTAAGGAATATGTTTTTTTTGGAACTTTTATAGGCTTAATGTTTTATATGAGTGAAGATAAGAGGGGGTGAGAGGTGGTTTTTATAGTGGAGGAGAGGGGTGATTTCTCATTATTCTTTTCAATATTTTATTATTTTGATCAAGACAACCAAAAATATTGATTATTATGACTAAATAAACTAATAAGTTCATGTGAGTTTTAACCAAGGGTGATTACATCATCTATGACTCAAGTAATAGTGATTTACCTTATAATTTATTTATACTGTAAATTACTGTACTTTACTATTCACAAAATTCTAGTATTTTAGAAAAATACCAAAAAATCACCATAACCATTTTTTGAAGTGTAAAATTAAAAAAAAATCCATTTTATCAAAATAAATTTCTAAATATGTGAAATTTAATTTTTAATTAAATCATTATTTACTTGAAAAATAATGATTTTAAATTTAAAACTGATTTTATAACACTTTCCAAAATTAACTAAGGTCTCCTAAAATTATCCTAAAATAATAATATAGAGAAATATTTATTTATGAATCCATTTTATGAAAATTAGTATTTTTAAATAATTTTATTAATTATAAAATTGTAATTAAATATTTATGACTTATAAAAATACCTACACTTAAATATAAAATTTTTAAAATATTTATTTACTTTTACTATGATATAATTATATCATAATTTTACTTTTGAGATGAATAGATTTTATTTATACATTCATGGGAGATGTTTCTATTCATTAGGCTGATTTACTATTCATAATGGTCATATTACTATTCCTAATGGAAAGTTACTATTTCATCATCATTGGTTTCTTAATGTATAGAAATACTGATTATTTCTTTTATTCTTCAATTATAATGTTTTTATTTTGTTTTATATATGGTTTTATATGATTTATAGTATATAAAATAAACATAGTAAGGAAAACTTCATTGATAGAATTTTGGTTCATTATATTCCCCCTCCTAAAAAAATTCTATCCTCGAAAATTCCAAAATATCTCCTCAAAAAAATATTTGGGTATCTCTTCATCAAAATATCTTAAGGATCCCACGTCACCTCTTCAATTTTATTATTTTTACAAAGTAACTTTACCAGCCGAGTCATCCGATTCCACAACACTTGTAATTTAGTGTCCAGGATCCATATAGGATCTTCACAGAAAGATAAGTCAGGTTCCAATTCGATGCCTTCAGAAGTGAGTACATGTGTTAGGTCTCACATATTTTTTTCTCAACAATGAGATGTGGAACACATTGGGTACTTTAGAAAGGCTAGGTGATATTTCCAAATGATAATCCACAACTCGAAATCTTCCCAGAATTTCAAAAGGACCAATTTACTTGGGGCTCAGTTTCCATTTCATTCCAAATCATATAACACCCTTCTAGGGAGATACTTTAAAAAAATGTGATCCCCTACTTGAAATTCAAAATCCTTACTTCTATTATCAACATAACACTTTTTCCTACTTTGATATGCTATGATATGGGTTTGAATAGTCTTTACCTTTAATGTTGTTTCCTCCATAAGCTCTGGTCCTACAAGATTTATTTCACCAACTTCATCCTAACATATTGGTGTACGACATCTCTTTCATACAATTATTAATATGGTTCCATTTTAATACTAGAATGAAAATTATTTTTTTAGTAAAACTCTACCATAGGTAAACAATAATCCCATATACCATTAAAATCAAGTGAGCATGATCTCAACATGTCTTACAATGTTTGGATCATCCTTTCTGGCTGCCCATCGGTCTGAGCGTGATAATAAGTACTCAAATGAAGCTTAGTATCCAAATATTTCTATATACTTTTCCATAATTTTGATGTAAAGAATGGATCAAGATCACACACAATTGATATATGTGCTTCATGAAGTCTTACAACTTCATTAATATAGATCTGTGCAGGGTGATCTAGTAGAAAATCCTCCCTTATTGTGAGGAAATTTGCAGATTTGGTAAGTTGATCAACAATTACCAATATTACATCATTATTTCATGTAGTTTTTAGTAAAACAGTGACAAAATAAAATGTTATGTCATCCCATTTCCATGTATGAATAATAGGAGGTTGAAATAATCCTCTAGGATGTTGTCTTTCAACCTTCACCTGTTGACAGATTGGACATCTTGATACATAATTTTCAATTTCCCTCTTCATGTTATCCCACCAAAAATGTTCCTTCAAATCTCTATAGATATTAGTTCTTCTAGGGTATATAGAGAAATTTGAACTATTGGAATTATCTAATAGCTCCATTTTTTGCATGGGTATAGAGGGAACATAAATCCTCTTCCCAATATTCATAATTTTATCATCACACATGAAGTCATCCAACTTCCCATCATTTACACCATTAATTTTATTTTAAAGATTCTCATTATCAGACAGAGAACTTTTAATCCTTTATAAAAAATATGGTTGGGAAACTAGTTGAAAAAGTAATAATGATTAACCTTATTTTATAATTTACATATCCATTTTTGTTAGATCCATGCATAAGGGGTCCTTGAAAATTATCATTATGTTTAGAACTCCATGATCCTTCTTTCTCAATGCATTAGCTACCTTATTTTCCTGTCTTGGGTGATAGTGTATTGAAAAATCGTAATAATTAAGTAGCTTGAGACATCTCCTTTTCCTCATATTGAGTTATTTATATGAGAATATATATTTAAAGTTCTTGTAATCTATATATATCTCTCATATTTCACCATAGAGATAGTGTCTCCATATATTCAGAGAAAATATTATACCTGCTAACTCAAGATCATGAGTTAAATAGTTCTGCTCATGAATTTTTAACTACCTTGATGCATAGGAAATAATTATATCTTTATAAATAATTAAGCAACCAAGTAATTTATTTGATGCATCACTATAAATCACAAATCCACCATTTCCATATGGCAGAGTCAGGATTGGATCATTAACTATTCTCCTCTTCAATTCTTTAAATCATTATTCACATTATTTTGTCAATACAAACTTAATCCCTTTACATGTTAGCTCGGTTAATGGGTGAACTAATTACGGTAATTTATTAATGAAATGTAGATAATAACACTATACACAAATAAAAGTACATACACCAGTTATGTTCATTGGATTAGGGAATTCTAGAACTATCTTTTTCTTCATGGGAAAAACATAGATTCCATCCTTAGAGACAATATATCCAAGAAAAGAATTTGTTTGAATCCAGAATTCACACTTTATAAACTTCCCATATAACATGTTTCTTGATAAAAAAATTTATTTAATATTTTATTGATAATATATGATATAATTTCCTCACATTATGCTAAATATGTTCAATTATGAAATATTTGGGATTAGATCATTCATTTGCAAATTGGATGAAAATTCATATTTTACCCTTTGAAAATTTACTGTATTATTTGGGGAATAAATATTTTTATGTAAATTATTTTGATGTAAAATTTTGTAAATATGTTCCTGACTTAATGGGATTGAAATTCTATTTAGGACATGTGATCTGGATTGGGAATTTTTGTGGAGTAAAAGGGACATGAAGACAAAGATAGACTGAACTATCCCGATTGTACATCACTTCACCATTTGGGCCGTATCGTCTACATTCGGGCTTGTATTGGACCCAAATTTTGAGAGAAACTCCGGAATATTATTATTCACAAATAATCCTTCTATAAGGCCAGCCAATTCATGCGTTTTGAAGGACAACTATGTGGTGAAATTATGATTAAAATATTTTCATGAATTTCCCTTTCACATTTAATAAATTCTTGTAACCCTAGCCCTCCCAAACTATATTTAAAGGATGTTTTCACTCTTTGGGAGGTATGGTAGAGGATTTGGGAATGAGTGGATGAAAGGGTGTCTCTTGGGATCCCCTCACAACTCTTGGAAGAATGAAGACTTTGTGCAATCATCTCTTCCAAAATGGCTCTCCTCTCCCACCTTCTCTTTGTATTTCTTTTATTTCATGTTTGTATCTTGAATTTTTCTTCAATTAATCTTCTGTGTTATTCCCTTATCTTAATATATTAATATTACTAATTTGGTTGGAATCAATAGTGGATACTAGATTTGGTTCTACCCTTTAAATCCTTGCTCATTCAAAACATCTCCACGATGACCACACCGCCCATGGAAGAGTAGTTTTCTTAGTGATCGATCTATATTATATAATTGTTTATTATTTTATTTTGAATCAATGATTTTATTTAATTACCATAATATGATCAATTAATTTTGTTTTTAATTAAATGGAAAGTGATCAATATATTTATCAATTAACATAAAAACACGCGAGGATAAGATTTTGTGTAAAATGTGAGAATGCGAACATAATCGGTTATAGAAAACCATACGAGATCAATTTGTAGTGTTCAAATATAATTCCTAAACACAATTAATTCTAATTTCTAGAGTGTAAATGTGCCTTAATTTACCACTGACCATAATATAATCTTATAACATCAATCAAAGAAGGGTGTTGTGATTTCATGTTCCGAAGTTAGCCTATGGTTAAATTCACTTCCTCTTCGTGGTAATGTTAATTCTCATAGGGTTCAGGATTTAACAAATTAGGGGATCATAATTAAGTTGATATTGATTTAAATGATAATGATTAATAAGTAAATGTAGAGGTAGATTTAGATCTATTATGCCTTTTAAAATATTTTCTAAAAAACATTTCCTTGTTGCGTCATTTTAATCAAACTTCATTTCAAAATTAAAAACAAAAAAAATGCAATCTTCTTCCAGAAAACATCTTCACGTTTTATAAACAATAAAAAACCCCCATCCTTTCAGGTAGTTTTTCAATTATATTTTATTTTATTTTTAGAATACCCTTAATAATTTGTTTTAATTCACTTCCTCCTTTGATAGATGACCTTGTTCAGCCACTCTGCTGCACCTAAGTAACCCGAAACCGAACATTATTTGAGGGCACCCAAACAGTGCCTTTCATTTCATTTAAGAGTTTTCAGAATAATGCATAATTTATTATCATGATATTTGTATATTTTTTAGTATACCAAGATATCAATAATAAATACCATAATAAATTCATCAATATATTCCTTGATAACTCTATTCATTAGATCCATGAAAATAGAGGGTGCATTAGTTAGTGCAAATGGAATTACTGTAAACATGTAATTCCCATACCTGATTTGAAATGTCATATTTGGAATATCTTCCTTCCTCATACATAACTGATGATATCTAGATTGAAGTTCAACCATCAAAAAATATTGGGCTTTGTGAAGTTAATCAAATAACTCATCAATAAGAGGAAGACACTACTATAAAGAGGACTTTTCCCAACACTTGTATACCAACGGTTCCAAGAAACGTTGGTATATGTTGTCTTTCCCAACGGTTTATATAAATAGTTGGTAAAGACCTTGAACAAATGACTTTTCCCAATGGTTTGAGGAAACCATTAGGAAAAGTGATTTTTTGGGGAAAAACATAGTTTTCCCAACGGTTTTTAAAAACCATTGGGAAAAAAGCCCCAAATTCTCCAAATGCAGGCTGCTGCCTCCCCACGATTCCAGAAGCCTTCTGCTCGTCTCAAGAAGCGATTCCTTGGCAGAAGTAGTTCTGAATCCCCACATCTTCCATCGGATCATCAGCTACCAGGTTATACTCCTTCTATATTTTATCAAGGATATTGTTCCACCTCTTATAAAGCATATCATTCTATTCTCAACGATTTCGTTATTCCCAATTTTTAGGGTTTTTGTAAAATTTTATGATTGTTCCACGAATTGTGTACTCAAATCCCTATATCGGTGTATGTCCAATTAATGTTTTAATTACACATTTACATTTATAAGGGCATGGTGTCTCTTTATTGTGTTCTAATTTTCAAGATTCATAGTTTTTTTTAATCTTCTTCAAATATTATAGCTTCATGTATAGGAACTAATAAGAAATTGTTTGTAATATTTATTGATATTATTTCATGAAAATCACTCCTTTCCTTAAGATCATTCCAAACATGAAGATCTTGTTCATCTTAATTTTTGTACACTATGTGTATTACATAACAAGTATGTATCATGTTTCTATCAAAATCTATATATATATAAAATGACACATTGTTCACTTATACTTTTCACAATAGAACATATGGAGTATCTTCTTGAACTTTTCCAAATAGTATGTGGTCCCTAATTAGTACTTCTTCCTTCTTCATGAAACTAATTCACAGAATGTCAAATTCGCAATATTAGTGAATATTAGTTTTTCAAATATAACCATTAATCATTCTTCCTTCGACGTCATACATGTGTTATTCAATCACCTTTTTAAAACACAATGACCATTTTCACTAATTTGGGGTTCCTCAAAATACTTGGGAAAATCAGAAAATGCATGTATTGAATCGTGTTCCTCATATGGTTTCATGGATACAAGTTCATCTCGAAAATCATGAATGTGTTGTTCAAATATCATGAGGACCCTGAGATTATTATTCTTCATGCAAATGATGTTTTTTCTACAACTATGTGTTTTTGTTTTCACTTTTGATTTGGCCGAAAGGGGAGCTTTGTGGTCATTAATCATGGTTGCGGGTGGTCATTTAGGATGTAAGATAGTATGAAATAATTTTACTTGATATTTCCAATATTATTATTGATTTAGGTTCAATTTTATTATCTTTAACAAGTGATTTTATTTAATAAGTTGTTATTAATGGTTGTAAAAATGACAATATGTTATAAGGGTTCATATGGTGTGTATAAGGGTTCACATGGTGTGTATAACGGTTGACATGGTATCAGTGAACTCAAGTCATTAATTTAAGCCTTCATTATCACTAGCATGTAATAAATTAAATTATGTAAACCCATACTCACATGATTTCATACCTTAGATAGTGTCCAACATATGGAATATGAGCTTTTGAATTCATCAGTTAACCAGGATCATATATTCCATTTCCCCCAAGATGATTGTACTAATATAACTTTAGGGTCAAATAAATATGGTTCTCATTGTACGTTGTATATTATGTGTCCTTATTGGCCAATAATCACTTTTATGAGGGTGGGGTGCTTCTCACTACCCATTCTGGCATGTGTACACAGCCATAAAAATGTTAGATAAGTCACAAGTTTAATTCTGTAATGTTGTTATCATTGACATACTTTATTAAGAATTTCAAATTTAAAAATAAATTTTTTTGTCTATACTTAATGAAATTAAATCTTTTTACAGGTCATGAACAACCTATTAGTGTAGAAGCCTAAAATTCATTCACCCATGGGGTGTGCTTGACTTGGGGATGTAATTGGGTAATGAAAGGTATGGCCAGGTGTCAATAATGAGTTATTGAACATGAGTGAATGATTTGGGATGCCTATAACACATGATGGGACCTGAGGCATGTGCCTCTTATAGACCTAATGAAAATGAATATAAATAAATTTTAATTTAATTTATGAGTACCAGTTCTTTACATTATTTTAATAGTTCACTACATCGACTAGAAACTTCTTCCTTTATTGTTTACTTAAATGTATTTTCTATTAAAGTTCAATCCTATTGAATTGTTTATGACAAAATGACTTATATAAATTCTTTTTACAGAATGGACAGAAGTTGGATGTATGAAACTGATCGGATCTCAAGCGATTTTCAAAACAATTTGGAGAGCGTTATAGATTTTTCATTTCACAATGCTTCAGATAGTGGTTGCATACACTGCCCATGTTGCAATTGTTTTGGTAGACCTTGGTTGAGCCGTGAAGAAGTCAGCTATGACATAACCAAAAATGGTTTTCAAGAAAACTACTTTGTGTGGCATCACAATGGGGAGAAAATGAAATATCAAATTCATGATGATTGAAATGAAAAGACTGGAATGGAGAATTTGTTAGATGATCGGTTTCCATTTATTCATCATCATGAAAAAGAAAGGATTTCGACTCAAGAAGACTTTGATATGAGAACAACTGATGCATCTAGTGAAAATGATGATATTGATAGGGTGAAAAAATTGAATGATGCTGCCACAACTCCAGTATATCGACAATGCAATAAAATGAAAAGGATGGAATTTTTAATCTGATTGTTTCATGGGAAAACTATGTATGGGATTTATAATACAGCAATCGATTACATTCTTGCCCTCTTGAAGGATTTACTTCCACATGATGCATATATTCCCTCAAACCACTATATGGAATGGAAGTTAGTTGAGGAACTTGGATTTTCAAGAAAACAAATTCATGCTTGCCCGAAATATTGCAGTTTATTCTGGGAGGAAACCGCTGAACGAAATGATTGTATAAAATGTGGCACATCCCACTGGAAGTAAAAATCTGATGGAACACCATCCCATGTTCCACAGAATGTAATGTGGCACTTTCCATTGATCCCCGGACTGCAGAATCTTTTTATGTCTGATGACATATCAATAAAAATGAGATGGAATGATACCGAGAGAAAGAAGACTAATGATGAGTTAGTTCATCCTGCAGATGGATTTTCATGTCAAGGATTTGATGCTCGACATCCTGATTTTGCAGCTGATGTGTGTAATGTGAGGCTGGGTCTTTCATGCGATGTTTTTAATCCGTTTGTGCAGATGCTTACTTCGCACAACACATGGACAGTTTTTATACACATTTATAATCTTCCCCCATGGTTGTATATGAAAAAACCTTTCACTTTCATGAGTATACTCATATCTGGTCCTTCTGATCCCAGTATTGATATTGATGTCTACATGAAACCTTTAATAAAAGAGTTGAAACCTCTTTGGGATGTGGGTGTGCACACATACGATTCATATTCAAAAGACATATTTTAGATGCGTGCTGCGCTTATGTGGACGATCAATGATTTTCTGGCTTATGAAATGATGTCTGGATGGAGCACAAAGGGAAAATTGCCATGTCTAGTTTGTATGAAGAATACACGATCCTGAAGACTGAAACGTCATTGTAGTTTCAGTTTTATGGGAGATCGACGATTCTTGCCAAAGGATCATCCATATAGAATGAATCGTCGAAGATTTGAGAATACCATAGAGACCGATGATCCACCTCAGTGTATGTCTGGAACTGACGTGCTTAATGAATTGAAAGATTTCAGTTTTTCATTCGGGAAGGGTCAAATGAAATCTCGAAAGAGAAAGAATGTTTCCACTGAAACCTATTACAATTGGAGGAAGAGGAGTATCTTTTTTGATTTTCCTTATTGGTCAACCAATTTGTTAAGTCATTTCTTATACGTAATGTATATTGAAAAGAATATATGCGAAATGTTGCTTTCATTTCTTCTAAATGTCAAGGGGAAGACAAAATATGATTTTTGATCTCGGCGTGACTTGGTGGATTGGGAAATCAGACCAGAATTACATCCTGTGCATATCAGTGAAAATAAATGGCAACTTCCATGTGCTTCTTATGTGATGAAACCTACAAAAAAAAACAATTTCTGGAAGTATTAGAGACTATTAGAGTTCCTGATGGCTATTCAAGAAATATATCTAAACGGGTCAATAGAAGAGAGTTGAAGATAAAATCATTGAAGACTCATGATTATCACGTTCTACTGCATGAGTTTCTTCTAATATAAATCCATCATCTTTTTTCCAATAATGTAAGGGTGGCTATTATTCTATTGTGCCATTTGTTTAGGGATCTTTGTGCTAAGAAGTTTTCCAAGTCTTTCTTGCAAAAAATGTTGACAGATGCCCCATTAATATTGTGTGAGTTGGAGAAAATATTTCCTCCATCATTTTTCACATACATGCTGCATCTGACTATCCATATTCCCACTGAAATACTTCTCGGAGGACCTGTTTCTTTTCGTTGGATGTATCCAACTGAAAGAAATATGTTCACATTAAAGTCTTATGTACGAAACAGAAATCATCCCGAAGGTTCTATCGTGAATGGTTACTTGGCTTAAGAATGTATAGATTTATGCTCGATGTATTTGTCGGATCTTTCTACAAGATTGAACAGACCAATGAGAAAGGAAGAAGAACAGTATGAGCAAATTGAACCTAGTTTTCCATCACTTCCTCAAATAAGAGGAATTCCTGGATCATATACATTGAAGACATTAATCCATTAAGAGCGGGAGATGGCACATCACACAGTTTTGTTCAAATGTGATTTGTTTGATGACTATATCAGGTAACTAAATTGATTATGTATATCTTACATATATATCTGTTAAACTATTCATAATTTTTATCTACAGGGAACATAAAACAATGATAAATAGAAATCATCATTCTTTATCTTTGAGAAGGAGAGATACTTTTCATAGAAAATAGTTTTCTGCTTGGTTAAAATTGAAGGTATAAGAAAATTAATGTTTAAAATAATTATATCAATATTTAATTAAGTTTAATAGTCATTTATATTGCAGGTATTGAGTTTGTCTGCTGACTCTGTTTCTGAGGAAATAAGAGCTTTGGCTTTTGGTCCTAATAACGTGGTTCAAGACTGTAAATCAATTGTTATCAATGGGTACATATTTATTGTCACTGAATGAGAAAATAACACGAGAACACAACAACATGGTGTTATATGTGACGTGTACAAGTCAACCCCTTCTTAATCGGAGGCACGATGTGGCCAGAATTACTCTAAGTTGCTTTTTTTTAAATGGACAACATTTTAAGTACATATGGAAAACCGACCAAACACATTCTGTTTCCGTTTAATCTTTAGGAGAATATTCATGGGTCAAATATGACGTGTACGAATTAACCCTGCCTCAATCTGAGACGCGGTGTGGTCGGCACCACTCAAAGTGTCTGCCTTTTGTTTCAAAAGGATGTCATTTTAATTGCAAAACATCAACTGGCATACGGAAAACCAAACAATTGCATTAGGATTGTGTCGATAATTTAGAACAACGATCCATCAGACATATGTGACATGTACAAGTCAACCCCGCCTTAATCAGAGGCACGGTGTAGCCGGAATCACTCTAACTTTCTCTCTTTTGTTTAAAATGGACAACATTTTAAGTACATACAGAAAACTGGCCAAACACATTTGGTTTCCGTTGAAACTTTAGGAGAACGATCCATGGGTCATATGTGACGTCTACGAGTCAACCCCTCCTCAATCCGAGGTGCGGTGTGGTCGGCACCACTCAAAGTGTCTATCTTCTGTTTCAATAGGACGTCATTTTCATTGAAAAACATCAACTGGCATACGGAAAACAGACCAAACACATTCGGATTGTGTCAATACTTTAGCACAATGATCCAAGGGTCATATGTGACGTGTACGAGTCATCCCTGCCTCAATCCGAGGCGTGGTGTGGCCGCCACCACTCAAAGTGTATGCTATTTGTTTCCAAAGGACGTCATTTTAATTGAAAAACATCAACTGGCATACGGAAAACCGACCAAACGCATTAGGATTGTGTCAATACTTTAGTACAACGATCCATGGGTCATATGTGACCTGTACGAGTCAACCCCAACTCAATCCAAGGCGTAGTGTGGCTACCACCACTCAAAGTGTCTGTCTTTTGTTTCAAAAGGACGTCATTTTAAGTGAAAAACATCAACTGGCATACGGAAAACTGTCCAAATGCATTCAGATTGTGTCGATACATTTTCACAACTATCCATCGGTAATATGTGACGTGTATGAGTCAACCCCATCTTAATTGGAGGCACGGTGTGGCCATAATTACTCTAAGTGCCTCTCTTTTGTTTAAAATGGACAACATTTTAAGTATATATGGAAAACCGACCAAATGCATTAGGTTTCCATTAAATCATTAGGAGAAGATTAATGGGTCATATGTGACATGTACGAATCATCCCCGCATCAATCTAAGATGCGGTGTGGCCGGAACCACTCAATGTGTCTGCCTTTTGTTTCAAAAGGACATCATTTTAATTGAAAAACATCAACTGGCATACGGAAAACTGACCAAATGCATTTGGATTGTGTCGATAATTTAGCATAACGATCCATGGTTCATATATGACGTGTACGAGTCAACGCCGCCTCAATACGAGGCGCGGTGTGGCCGACACCACTCAAAGTGTCGGCCTTTTGTTTCAAAAGGACGACACTTTAATTGAAAAACATCAACTGGCATACGGAAAACTAACCAAACACATTTGATTTGTGTTGATACTTTAGAACAACAATCCATGGGTCATATGTGATGTGTACGAGTCAACCTCGCCTCAATCCGAGGCACGGTGTGGCCAGCACCACTCAAAGTGTCTGTCTTCTGTTTCAAAACGACATCATTTTAATTGAAAAACTTCAACTGCCATACGGAAAACCAACCAAATGCATTTGTATTGTGTCGATAAATTAGAAAAACGATCCATGGGTCATATGTGATGTGTACAAGTCAACCCCGCCTCAATCCGAGGCATGGTGTGGCTGTCACCACTCCAAGTGTCTGCCTTTTGTTTCAAAAGGACGCCATTTTAATTGAAAAACATCAACTGGCATACAGAAAACCGACCAAACGCATTCATATTGTGTTGATACTTTAGCACAATGATACATGGGTTATATGTGACGTGTACGAGTCAACCCTGCATCAATCCAAAGAACGGTGTGGCCGCCACCACTCAAAGTGTCTGTCTTTTGTTTCAAAAGGACGTCATTTTAAGTGAAAAATATCAACTGGAATACGGAAAAGCGACCAAACGCATTCGGATTGCGTCGATACTTTTGCACAACGATCCACGGGTCATATGTGACATTTAAGAGTTAACCCCGCCTTAATATGAGGCACAGTGGGCCAGAATCACTCTAAGTGTCTCTCTTTTGTTTAAAATGGACAACATTTTAAGTACATATGGAAAACCGACCAAACGCATTCGGTTTCCGTTGAAACATTAGGAGAATGATTCATGGGTCATATGTGACGTGTACGAGTCAAACCCGCCTCAATACAAGGCATGGTGTTGCCGGCACCACTCCAAGTTTCTATCTTCTGTTTTAAAAGGACGTCATTTTAATTGGAAAACATCAACTGGCATACGGAACACCGACCAAACACATTCAGATTGTGTCGATACTTTAGCACAATGATCCATGGGTCATATGTGACGTGTACGAGTCAACACCTCCTCAATCTGAGGTGTGGTGTGGCCTCCACCACTCAAAGTGTCTGCCTTTTTTTCGAAAGGACGCCATTTTAATTGAAAAACATCAACTAGCATACGGAATACTGACCAAAAGAATTCGGATTATGTCGATACTTTAGCACAATGATCCATGGGTCATATGTGACGTGTATGAGTCAACCCCGCCTCAATATGAGGCGCGGTGTGGCCGCCACCACTCAAAGTGTCTGTCTTTTATTTCAAAAGGATGTCATTTTAAGTGAAAAATATCAACAAGCATACGAAAAGCGACCAAACGCATTCGGATTGTGTCGATACTTTTGAAAAATGATCCATGGGTAATATGTGACGTGTATGAGTCATCCCCACCTTAATCTGAGGCACGGTTTGACCGAAATCACTCTAAGTGGCTCTCTTTTGTTTAAAATGGACAACATTTTAAGTACATACAGAAATCTGACCAAACGCATTCGGTTTCCATTGAAACATTAGGATAATGATCCATGGGTCATATGTGACGTGTATGAGTCAAACCCACCACAATTTGAGCCGTGGTGTGGCCGACACCACTCAAAGTGTCTATCTTCTATTTCAAAATGACATCATCTTAATTGAAAAATATCAACTGGCATACGGAAAACCGACCAAACGCATTCAGATTGTGTCTATAGTTTAGAACAACGATCCATGGGTCATATGTAATGTGTAAATGTCATCCCCGCCTCAATCCGAGGCACGGTGTGGCCGCCACCACTCAATGTGTCTACCTTTTGTTTCAAAAGGGCGTCATTTAAATTGAAAAACATCAACTAGAATACGGAAAACCGACCAAAAGCATTCATATTGTGTCGATACTTTAGCACAACGATCCATAAGTCATATACGACGTGTACGAGTCAACCCCGCCATAATCTGAGGCGCGGTGTGGCTGCCACCACTCAAAGTGTCTGCCTTTTGTTTCAAAAAGATGTCATTTTAATTGAAAAACATCAACTGGCATATGTAAAACTGACCAAACACATTAGGATTGTGTCAATACTTTAGCACAATGATCCATGGGTCATATGTGACGTGTATGAGTCAACCCCTCCTCAATCTGAGGCACGGTGTGGCCGCCACCACTCAATGTGTTTGTCTTTTGTTTTAAAAGGACGTCATTTGAAGTGAAAAATATCAACTGGCATACGGAAAACTGACCAAACGCATCAGATTGTGTCAATACTTTAGCACAATGATCCATGGGTCAAATGTGATTTGTACGAGTCAACCCTATCTTAATCGGAGGCACGGTGTGGCGAGAATCACTCTAAGTGGCTCTCTTTTGTTTAAAATGGAAAACATTTTAAGTACATAGGGAAAACCGATCAAACGCATTCGGTTTCCAATGAAACTTTAAGAGAAAGATTCATGGGTCATATGTGACGTGTACGAATCAACCACGCCTCAATCTAAGATGCGGTGTGACCGACACCACTCAAATTTTCTATCTTTTGTTTCAAAAGGATGTCATTTTAATTGAAAAACATCAACTGGCATACGAAAAACCGACCAAACGCATTCGAATTGTGTTGATACATTATCACAACGATCAATGGGTCATATGTGATGTGTACGATTCATCCTCGCCTCAATCCAAGGCGCGGTGTGGCCGCCACCAATCAAAGTGTCTCTCTTTTGTTTCAAAAGGACGTCATTTTAAGTTAAAAACACCAACTGGCATACGGAAAACCGACCAAATGCATTCGGATTGTGTCGATACGTTAGAAAAACGATCCATGGGTTATATGTGACATGTACGAGTCAACCCCGCCTTAATCAGAGGCATGGTGTGGCCAGAATCACTCTAAGTGGCTCTCTTTTGTTTAAAATGGACAACATTTTATGTGCATATGGAAGACCAACCAAACGCATTCGGTTTCCATTGAAACTTTAGGATAACGATTCATGGGTTATATGTGATGTGTACGAATCAACCTCGTCTCAAACTGAGATGCGGTGTGGTCGGCACCACTCAAAGTGGCTGCCTTTTGTTTCAAAAGTACATCATTTTAATTGGAAAACAATAACTGTCATACGGAAAACTGACCAAACGCATTCGGATTCCATTTAAAGTTTAGGAGAACGATTCATGGGTCATATGTGACGTGTACGAGTCAAACCCGCCTCAATCCGAGGCACGGTGTGGTCGGTAGCACTCTAGGTGCATGTATTTTGTTTAAAATGGACATCATTTAAAGTAAAAATATATGGTATAGAAAAAACTGATCAAATTATGAATTGACTTCCGGATTCCACATATAATTGTCATATAAATTTTAAATTTAATTATAAAGGAATTATGTATGTTTATAATTACGTTATGAATTCTAATTTAATTATGGATGTGTATAGTTCCAGCATTATATGATAATTGTGTATGAATTTGTTCTCTATATGTATGTGTTAGTTGGTTATTGCAGGTACAATAATTGTATATGTCTGTGTTAGTTTATTTCAGGTACAATAATTGGATTGAAAATGAGAGGGAACCCACAAAATGAGACCTGGTGGGGAAATTGGTGGGCAAATTGGAGAGCTGTTGGGCAAATTGCAGAGCTGCTGTGGAATTTGCCCAGTATAGGCTATGCCAACGGTTTGAAACCATTGGCCTAACATCTTTGGGTTCTGTTTTACCAACGGTTCCATGAACCATGGGTAAAACACTTTTCCCAACGGTTTGGCAGAACCGTTGGGATAGGGTTATTTTTCTCCACCCTATCCCAACTGTTTGGCAGAACCATTGGGATACAGTGATTTTTCTCCACCCTATCCCAAAGGTTCACTGTAAACTGTTGGGAAAATATTTCTCAATGGATTACTTCCCTACGGTTTGCAGAATCACTGGTATAACATATACCAATGGTTCTACAGCCTTTCCCAATGATTCTAAACTGTTGGGAAATGATGTATTTCAAGTAGTGAGAGGATATCTATTCTTTATCTTAATAGCATTAATTTCCCTATAGTCAATGCACAGCCTCATAGATCCATATTTCTTCTAACAAAAATTATAAAATCTCCCCATGGAGAAAAACTACGGAGAATAAACCCCTTAATACTCAAATCCTCTATTTTTTTCTTCAGCTCCACTAATTCCATTGTGGCCATTCTATAAGGGGTTCTTGATATAGTCCTTGCACAAGGAATTAAATCAATTGAAAACTCAATTTCCTACTTTGGAGGATGTCTAGGTAAATACAATGGAAACCCATCAATATATTATTTCATAATAGGTACATCCTCAATTTAAAAATTTCTTTACTCATCCATATATTTTGTGTTCTCATCATCCCCAAGAAGTTCATTCAGGTGAGCTATTGGGGTTGGATCTAGATAAAAATCAAATGATGATGTTACTTCTCTAAAGATAAGGTATTCTATATCATTCAAAAAAATTGTAACTTCCTTCTTCTTACAATAGATTATTACATCATAATTTGAAATCAATTTTAGACTGAGTATTTTATCAAAATAAATCATGGGTATAATGAAATGGTCAGAAAATAAAGCATGTTTATGTGACATAAATGGTAAATATCAGCACATATTTGTTGTGACGATACATTCGTTAAGAGTTTTCACTGAAAATTACTTTATTAAATCAAAAGGGAAATGTCTAATTTTCTTTTAAAAATAGGAAGATAGAAAAGAATACAATGATCCATAATCAAATAAATCATCGGATAAGTTTGAGGAAATGATTAAAGTACGTTCTAAAACATCATTCGAAATTTAAACCTCAGCTGTTATGATCACATACGCTTGGCCCTGCTCTCTTGGCCTTTTTCGAGGCACGTTTCCATGATGATTTATAAAATAATTAGAATATTATTCCATCTCACTATAATTATATCATTGAACATTGATATCTTATATATTTCCCTTGATATCACCAGTATGATGGCGTTTATTTCCACACTTGTAGCACACTCCTTTTCCTTTTATGCAGGAACCAGAGTGTTTCCTTCCTCAAGTATTGCGTGTTGTAAAATTCCCTTTTTTTTCTTCCCTTTATCCATTTTATCCTTTGACAACATCTTCTTCTCTTATTTCCCCTTAAATTAATATGTCTTATAGAATTATTTGTATGTAATGATAGCATATGAGAAAATATCTTCATACGATGAGAAACATTGGGAGACTAATACCCTTTGGATTAATGGTTTTAAACCATCAACGAATTTATCAATTTTTCTCCTTGAATTATGTATGTAGTCTACGAAATAACTTTATAACCTTGTAAAGTTGGATTCATAATTTTCAAAATTTTCATCCCTTTTTTATTTGAGACTCAAGAATTTACTCTCCAAATCCACTCGCTGTTCGTGAGGAAAATATTTTTATAGGAAAATTTCCCCAAAATCTTTCTATTAAATTTCTTATATTTATTGCTCATAATTTGTGTTTTGAATCAATTACCACTATTGATCTTCATCTCCTGAGAGATGGTAAACTACCATGATAACATTCTCCCTTTCGTTACGTCCCAAAACAAGACATATATTCTCTAATGAACATATCCACTGATTTTCTATGAAAGGGTTTGTATTAACATTGAATGATGGAGGTTGTTGTCACATAAAGAGGTATAGAATTTCTCCTCCATGTTGTAGACTGTGATTCTCCATATGGGTAAGGTTATTGTTCATAACCCAAGTCATCTATCTCAGTATAGTTATAAGTTACTCAGCACCAGTCGCAGCTCCAATACAGATATCATTATCTTTCATAGGAGGTAAATCCCTACATGGGATATGTGTGTTTATGCGATTTCCATTCCTTTCACTAGGAACCATTTCTAAATAATGGAACACACTAAATTTGGTAATGAATCATAATGTATAATATCAAACTAGAAAAATATTTATCATAAATAGAAATTCTATTCATGTTTAATTTCTCAATAATAATCATGGTTTCTTTGGGTACATATTTATAATTAAATTATTCATAATGGTTTGTAAATAAAATGTGAATTATTCTTAGAATATCCTTTGGAGTTTCAAACTAGAAGCACAGTAAGGATCATTCTTGTGTACCAGGTTACCACGAGTCAAGCTCGAAACACCTTGGCAGAGTTATTACCCCTAGGAACATCTATTCCAGAACCACGTGCACTTATAGTATCCAGACAAAGATGTATTTCTAATAAGATCCACATAATATCTACCTTACCCAAATTTCTAGGATGTTCTTGTAAAATCATCCTCAAAGTCTATATTGGGGTTTTACTCCCCAATCTAAATCAATTTTCCAAGGATTATACTAAACTTCCATTGATACCAACTGTAAAGGCCCTAACCCAGTTGCCCAGATCTGGTGCCTTATTTCATTACATTGGCATATAAACAAGGAAGACACAACTTCAAGGACTGGATAGTTTTGTAGCATTGGAAGAAAAGATGTATACATGAGTTAAATATTACATTTTGAAATGGAATAAAATATAGAAATTATTTTGTAAACATAAAAAACTCCTAGATTAGCCCTCCATGTCATTCATAATATACTTCTTCACATCCTAGAAAAATAAAATATAATAATGGAGTGAGATAAGATGATCAATAAGGGTAATCAATACATTGGAATCATAAATAATATGACATGGTGAATAACTATAATTACAAATTCCATTAAAACATAACCTTGAACATAATATGGAAGGAACACAAACTGATTAAATAATGCTATAATAAAACATAACCATGATATTATACTAGTTGAATAACCTCATGTACTATAAATTACTAGTTTTATAATGAGGTAATTAATAATTCCGGACATCTGAACCATATCCTCAAGGAATCATCCAAGAAAACTAAAAATTATTAAGTCCTTATCCAAAACCATATCTAAAAATGGTAAAGGCCTTTTCCAAGAACATATATTTTTTGTCTCATGAGACCTAACGATGCATCGATGGGATATAGTGGTCCCCACCCATCATTTAATAAGTATAATTCATTCTTCATATTAATGGTATTAATCATAAACAAAATATACATATGAAATTTGAATAAATTTCCCTAATCTGTAGACATAATCACTAACCATTCTCAGTAATAAGGTGAATGGTATCAAAATAGCACATCCAAAGTCAAACTGATCATATAAAATTTAATAAAATATGGTGGATGATATCATAAAGTATTAATCCCAATTAAAAATAATAATCAACATGATTTCGTAAATAAATTGTAATACTCTTATAAAATCATTGACTAATTCTTGAGAGAAATACTCTTTTACTTTGAAAAGAAGAGTTCTTTTGGAAAAATATTTATATAAAAACAAAAGTAAATAATGATACATTTTCATAAAAAATGTAGTGATTTTATAAACATAATTCTAGATTAAAATATATTATAGAGTGTACTTGAAAATAGGTAAGAATTTGAGAGTTTCCCTTGAATTGGGTTTGTTTATTGGGAATTTTTTTTGAAAGATCCTTTTAAAACATGTAACTCCCCATAAAATGAAGAAACATTATTATTGGTACCCACACACAACCAGATATATACATATATATATATATAATCCACACACAAGATATGCGGAGTAAATAAGAATAATTAATAATTTCATTGAGGTAAGTATAGAATAAGAGTCACCCAAAAGAAAATGGAGGTTTAGGTAGAAACCTTAACCTTATGTTTGAATGAGTTCAGAACATGAAATTAATGTCCTAGATAATAAAATTAAATGCATTAATTAATTAATTAATAAAATTATCTAATTTTATTTAATTTATTATAATTTCATGAATTTTATTTGTGGTACTTTTTATGAGTTATAAGATAATATTTTATCGCCCAAGAGCATTTGTTTCCTTGGTTTTGACAATCAGTATACTTGTATATGAGCATTAAAGTTCTTGTGGAATGGGTATAATTCTACAAAATTTAATTTATATGAAATTAATGAACATAAATAAGACTAAATTTTTATATAATTAATTTAATTATATGGTATTAATATGAGTTATTAAATAAAGCATTAGTGATAATCATTCATATTTTTACGGCGGTATTTCAGTCATCTCAAACTAGTTTTGTTGTATGAATTAGTATTATGTATATATACTATTAAAATAACATTAAATAGTCTATAATACATATATTATAGTCTGTTTCAACCATAAAAATGGTTTCATGATCATCCTTGATGGAGAAATTGAGGAACTAAGTTTTTTCATCCATGATGGTTGTAAATCAGCACCTCCCAAACGAAGATTTTGTTTTTAAAATAAAAGAGATAGAGTAAGGGTATTGATGATGGTTATTCCATTAAAATGATATCATTATATTATATATATTATAATTTAGTTATAAAGATCATTTTTATAGATGATGTGAGGAGAATATAATAAAATAAAGTAAATTGAAAATGAATGAAAAGGAAGATGCTCTACCTCTTGAATTAACCTCCTTGAGAACCTCCTTAGGGAAAGGGTTTTTGGTATTTTGGAAATAACAAGAGCTCCTATATGTGGGGAAAGACTAGGGAATAGGATTTGAGGAAATATTTGACAAGATTCAAGCCTTATAGGAGTGAAGAGAAGAGGGGGTGAGAAATGGTTTTTATAGTGGAGGAGAGGGGTGATTTCTCATTATTTGATTCACTATTTTATTATTTTTCTCAAGAAAACCAATAGTATTGATTATTATGAATAAATAAAATAATAGCTGTATGTGAGTTCGAACCGAGGGTGAATACATCATCTATGACTCAATGAATAATGTATTTAGCTTATAATTTATTTATACTATAAATTATCGTATTTTTCTATTCACTAAAAATTCAAGTATTTTATAAAAATACAAAAAATTCAACATAAATTTTTTTAAATGTGTATAATTTTAAAATGGACTCCATTTTATCAAAATAATTTTCTAAATATTTGAAATTTAATTTTTAAATAAAATCATTATTTACTTGAAAAATACAGATTTTAAATTTAAAACTGATTTTATAACACTTTCAAAAATGAACTATGGTCTCATAAAAATATCCTAAAATAATGAGACAACAAAATATTGACTTATGAATCAATTTGATGAAAAATAATTTTCTTTTAAATAATTTTTTAATTATAAAATTGTAATTAAATATTTATGACTTATTAAAACACCTACACTTAAATATTAATTTTTTAAAATATTTACTTACTTTTACTATGATATAATTATATAAAAATCTCACTTATGAGATGCCTAAATTTTATTTATACTTTCATGGGTATGATTATTATTCATTATGATGATTTAATATTCATAAGGGTCATATTACTATTCCTTAGGTCTTGTTACTATTTCATCGGTATATGATCTTTAACATCTAGAAATACCTCTTATTTATTTTATTATTCATTTATAAAGATTGTGTTATGTTCTCTATGTGGTTTTCTATTATTAATATTATATAAAATAAACATAATGAGGGAAATTTAATTTATATAATTTCAGGTCATTACAAATAATGCTATGGTTTTCTAGTCACCGAGGATCATAACTCATTATTAGTTGATAATAATGATCCTATAACCTACAATAAATAAGTAAGTGGAATAGATGTTTCTATGTGGAAAGAAGAATGGATTCTAAAATTGATTCCATGAACCAAAACCAATTTTGGATTTTGGTAGATCCTCCAGTGGATGTAAATCATGTCTATTGAAAATGGGTATTCAAGAAGAAACTATACATGGAAGGACAAGTCCATAACTATAAGGCATGACTGGTTACAAATGTTTTTAAATAGTGTCAAGTAATTGACTATGATGAAACCTTTTCACCATTTTAAATGATAAAATATATCAAAATTATACTTACCATTACAACTTACCATGATTATGATATTTGTAAAATTGATTTCAAAAATGCCTTCTTTAATGGGATGCTACCTCAAGATGTCAATATGATACAACCCAATGTGTTTGTAACTCTAAAGGATGCTAATAAGATTTGAAATTTGAAAAATCCATTTATAGATTAAAGAATGAATCTTGATCATGGAACATTATTTTTGATACAGCCTTAACAGAATTTGGTTTCATAAAGAATGAGTGTGAGCCTTGTGTCTACAAACAGTTTAGTAGGAGTGTAGTAATTTTCATAATAGTATATGTTTTTGACATATTACTCATAGGAAATTAAATTCTAGTATTATAGTATTTTAAGATGTTATTGAATAAATTATTTTCCATGATGTACATGGGTGAAGAAGTTCATATGCTTGGGATCAAGATCCAACATGATATATCCAAGAGACTTCTTTGACTATGTCAAAGTACATACATTGATAATATACCAAAGAGATTCAGTATAGAATAATCCAATAGGGTATTTTTACCAACCTCACATGGAATTCATATTTCTAAGAAAATGTGTCTCCATAGGCATGGAGAAAGAAACAGAATGGAAATGATTCCATATATGTTAGTGGTTGGGTTATAAAATTGTTTTATGTTTTATATTAGGATAGATGTTTCCTACACATTGAGTTTGGTAGGCACATATCAAGTTGATCCAAGTGACCACAATTAGATAGAAGTAAAGAATATCCTTAAGTGTCTGGGGCATAATAAGGATATGTTTCTACTCTATGGAGGATATAAGGAACTAGTCATCAGAGGATATGAAGATTCAAGTTTCCAAACTGATCATGATGATATAAAGTCACAAATGGGATACATTTTCACTTTGAATGGAGGTGTTGTGAGCTTGAAGAGCTCAAAGTAGGATGTGGTTGTAGATTCTACAATACAGTCTGAGTATATTGTGGCTTTTTATGCAGATAAGGAAGCACTATGAATGTGAATCATAGTCCAATATCATGATAAGGTATATGGAAGTAAAGATCCTATCACACTCTATTGTGATAATACTATAGCAGTGGCTCTCACAAAAGAGCTGAGGTCACATCAACTGATGCAAAACATACTTTAGAAGTATCATCTCTTGAGGGATTTTTTTAAAGAGTTGAGTTTTTAGTGAGAATTATTACTATGGGAGACAACATGAAAGAACCATCGACTAAAGCCTTAACTCATCAAAAAAATTATTATCATGTGAGGTCTAGAGGACTAAGACCCATAGGCAGTTGGCTCTAATCCAAGTGAGAATTTTTTCGAATTTGTTTCCTAGGATCAACTAATTTTACTTTTATTACATTTATATTTTATGTACTGAATATTAATTTAACATACTGTTACATATTCTTCATTTTTCTGCATGGATTAAATGTAATAATTTTCTAGATTATTTTCACATTGATAAGGTCATAGTAGTTCACTACTATGATGAGGAACTTGAAGTGCTATTAAAATATTATTAATATATTTATATTGTTAGATAACATGATGTGATGGGACACATAGTATTTAGACCGTTAAGTGAGAGTTCTCATAAAAGAATGTGGATTCTTCTCATAAAGTTCACACTTGGTAATCTAGAAGATATTAGATTATGGGAACAATCATGAAAACAGTAATTCCACATGTCTTGGTGTCATCAGATATTCCCATCTATGAGTATATGTAATGGTACTTATAATTTAATATTATCATTAATGCATGTCATGACTTGAACACTTAGATTTACTATCTAAAACTGTCACGACATATATTGGCGAGAAGTGGGTTATATTGGGTGCATAATGATTGATATGTCACTAATGGATAATTCAAGGAAGGATTTGTCCCTTCCATATTTATGTAATAAGATATGCAATCCCTTTGATTGTAATTGAACTGTCTCATTAAATTCCATGGTCATGGTGTAACCATGTGTTTATTTCATATAGTAAAAGAAATACATATCAAGTAAATTGGTTGATGACACCATCATATAACCTTCTTGATGAGATTTTGTGAAAAGGGGATTATATTATAGAGTGAGTGTTCATATGTGGTTGCCAAAGTTGTGACATTAAGTTCATTATCTTGGTTTCCTTGACCCATTTCTAGATAGTAAAATTAGACTTTCGGTAATCTATCCTAATTCCAATGAGAAAGAATACTACAGGGTCACAACCTAAGTGTTTCTATTGTTATAGATTAAATTATATTTGAATTTAATTAATGTAATAAATATTATTCTCAATTCCGAGGAATAATTTTATTCAAGTTTTATTGATCACATAAATTAAAAAAATATTTATTTTCTAGTAGATGAACAAAAATATATTTATTTATTTTATGGAATATTTAATAAATATTTATTCTATGGTATGCGAATCAAGTATTTAGTTATGAATAAGATTTTATTTTTTCATTCATTAAATATAATAGGAGTTTGAATGGACCAAGACCATGTCTAGTGATAAATATTAATTGACAATCTAGTTAAATAATATTTGTTATTGTGAAATATTGTGTGTGCTATGAAATAATAATTATATTATTATTATGTGACATGGGGTTTATTAAAGTTAGTAAATGTTACTTAATGGTCAGAATGAAATTAAATAATATTTTAACCTAAATCCTAACTTTGTAAATATATGGTTATGTCTATTGTGTATGGAATCGAAAATCGAGAGTATAGAATTGTTACGCACAACAAATCCTCTCTCAACTCCTCGTCTCTCCCTCTAAATATCAAGAAGTAAAAGAGATATTTATTTAAGTCTGGAGAATGAGAGATCAAGAGCGAACACTGCAAGACATTCAAATCACCATGCTATCACCCAGAGATTGAATAGAGTTTCTTGAAGATCATAGGAGAATTTGTGGATCACTATTAGAGGGATTCTATACTTGGATCCTCATAGTACAACGAAGGTAATATGAAAGGGTCTTTTCAAAAAATAAACATTCACCAATGAATAAAGTTACTAAGACCAGGTATTTATTTTTTCCAATATTAAATAAATTAATTATAAATTTTACAAATAATATCCTCACTGTTAGTTTTTGGAAAAATTTATTAAAAGAAATTTTGATATATCGCCCACCATTGTAAGCTTTTTTTATGCTTGAAACTAACACATTGACCATACCTAGACTCGTAAGTCCTCATGTGATGCCTTGTCACTCATGTACCTCATCAGGTGATCAAATTATGCCTATGTTACATCTTAAACCCATCATGTATCTCATATCATCATATTTCTACCTTGTGCCCATGTCATGCATAACACATATGAGGCCCCACATCTCATCAGATGCCAAAAAGTACCCATGCCTCATTAGTACTAATAATATAACATCTCATCAGATCCCCATAATCAATCTGGGATCCATTCACCTCAAATAAACCTACATCTCATTGATGCTCAGATGCCTACACATCTCCAATTGATCCTGCATGGCATTGATGCCCATAATAAATCTCGGTTCCACACACCTCATATATATATATAAGGAATATAAGATGATACCAACCTAATAACTAGCATCTAGTTATTCCAAATACATATTGTGAACCCTGTGCACCCAAAACCGAACATTCCTACATAAATCTCTATTCCAAAAAGAAAGAAACCTGGTCAAACCTACGGTGTAACTATAACCGTAGTTGGATCCCCATCTTATTTTACACCTAGCATATCCATTGTGTTCACTAGGATTGAAGCCCAGATACCTAGAGCCTGAACTCCCTGTGGAGCTGCACCAGCTACCGACCACTGTCCCCAATACTGTGCCCCACTTTCTATGCCACAACCTCCACATGCTATTGAATATGAGCTACTAGTTCCTAGTACTGATCCTAGTCTGACCTCAAATCCACAATTCTTCCTTGGTCCCTATCTAATAGCTATTAGTGAAGGATTCTTATAGTACCTTTGAAGATTACATATCTGACCACATGCTTGTACCTCCTTTGGTTCCTGATCACATTGATTGTGCACATGTACCAATTTCATTCACTGGAAGAACGCCATCAATGACCCAATCCTTGGTGGTCTTCTCGAGTCTCTGACCTAGATTCCCTACTAAGACTCTCCATAGCTTCACTTCCTGTTATCTGAAGCATTTCTGTTAAAAATCACTTGAAGCCATCACCCAGTTCAAGTATGACTAGTCCATCAAATTTACCTACAATATCAACACCCAATTCACAATATTTGGGAATTAGGATAACCAAAAAATGTTTACCTACCCCAAAATGGCATGTTGTAAACTATCCTCTAAATGATTCACCCTTGAGGTGTCATTGCCCACCATATCGGGTGTGAAATGAGACACGTCTATGAAGGTAGTTGCATAATACATGACGGGCATGAATCCCTATTATAGGATCAATAAATCCTGAGATATTTCTTCCCTATGTGTCCCTGGAAAAAAGTGATTGAATAACATGTCCTAAAATTCCTTCCAAGATAGTACCTCATGTTTTACTACCTGTACCTATACATCCCATGAATGTTTAGCTGGTCCTATGAGCATGTACGTCACTAACTTTATCATCTGTCATGGAGGTCACAAGATGCTTGAAGATGTTATAGACCAGGTCGATCCAGTTCTTAGCCACCTTTGGTCCACCCTCACCTTGAAATAGAGGTGGTTGTTGTGACTGGAACTCCCTTGTCAAATGTTCTATAGAAGGTTCTGCTCCCTGGGCTCCCCTATCAATCCCTTGGATGGTACAAACCAATATCACCCTAATATAATCATCATACCATGGATCAAAATTTTCTAAATCGTGTAGTAGTACCACATGTACCTGAGCCTATACCTATGACTTTATCTACGACTCGTGATCTTCCTGACCCTTTAAGGACTCATCCCAACCCTCATGGGTCTCATCATGTGTATGATCAAGAAACACCATATCACCGCCCTCCTGACTCACCATTAGAATTCATCCAGGTGATATCCCATTTAATACCAATCATGATAGTCAGATATTCATAATAGTATAAATATAACACAGATAGAGAAATTTTTGACAATCAACATAATCTTATCACCCTAACACTCCCCCATTGAAACCATGTCACATGACATCCAGCCTCATGGACCCTTAACCACCCATATCAGAGCTTGGTATCACATATAAATCTGGCCTCATGGCCCCTCTATTATCCATAATAGTGTTTGGAATCAAATATCATCTGAGGTAGCTGAGTAAAATGACACTAAAGAGACTATAATGGAAAACATTAATTAGCTTCTTTGTTGAAATTTTAAACAACTCACCACATATCATCATCCCTTAATTATCCTACCAGATCCATGTACATATATATAATATGAATATATATATATATATATATATATGTATATGTATATCACATATCACATATCACACAACATCACACCCAGATTTCATTGGAACCCCATGTCTGGGCTGGCTGAGTAGAATGCCACCAAAGAGAGGTTGAGAAGGAAAACATGTTTAGATTATGATGAAGCTCACATTTTCATATATTTTATATTGTAAACCACTATTTATAATCCCACCATAGTGTTATTTAATGTGTAATTGTCACGTTTTTAGGTTTTAGTATTACTTTGAGCCTAAATGTGAAAAATGACTAATTATGGATTTTTGAAATATTTTTACGTCAAGGGTATTTTTGTTATTTACTGAAAAATATAATTCCAAATTTTCTGATTAATTTTTTTTTGGAATATTTATTTTACTTCCTCCACTTTTTTCTTCTGGACCAAGAGCTGATTCAGCCATCTAAATGGTTTAAAAAGTCATTGAAGTTGGACATTTTTTCCGAGCGGACAACATGGACCCCAAAACTGTAACAGAACCCAAATTCGGCCTAAACATATCCGAATGAGGAGTTTCAAACTGGGATAGAACTAGGAAATCCAGGAAAGATTCTGAAATAAATTTGGGAAAGTTTGGAAGTCATTAACATGGCCATTAAAAGACACACCTTTGGAGGAACCATCCTGGAAGCTTCATCTAGAAACAGACACCGAGAATAAAAAATTTATATCTCCTTCATCCGGTCTCAAAATTAGATGAAATGTTGAGGAGATATAGACAAGATATTTATGAACAAAATTAATGAAGGGTGGAACGCGTGAAGAGGTCATTAACGGGGTCTACAACACGTTGAAATTTGGGGGACGAATTCTACCCACAAAAGGAGGGTCTCACCTCCATCCCAAATCATCCCATTCTCCATCCATTCCTTCAAGGAACCAAGGAGGAGATCTCCACCAAGGGAGAAAAGCCACAAATATTCCCCATTTCATTTATTTTCTTTATTTTTTTATTTAGTTTTCATTTTTAATTTAGTTTTCTAATAAAATTCATGCATTGTTTTTATTATTGTGTCCAACCATCCACCCTCTTTTCTTCCTATCATCTTACAGTTGTGAAATATAATACTCATGATCGTAAGTAAATAATACGGGGAATATCCCGATTGAGTAATCAGGTTCTTGAACCCAGGACCATGTTTTTAATATTCTTTCAGTTAATTATAAGGATAATTTATAGTGGGTGTAATCCTCACTGTGGTTATCTAAAGATTAACTTCTTAATCTACAACCATTTTCCCTCGATTGAGGAGGTGGATGGAGGGTTTTTTTGTCGCTCACTAAGTAGACTTTTCATTCATAACCGATGTATAATAAGGTGTTCACACATACGATGGAGTGTGTACACTAAGAATATTTGAAACTGGCCAATGAAGGTGCTCCCTGAAAATTTCTCAGGAGAACATCCTTTCTTCCATAATTCTATTCTGTTTAGCATTGAATGGAAATTTATAATTGATTGTTAGTTTCCTATTATTTTTCATTTCAATTAATTTATTAAATTCCATTTATTTTATAAATTTTAAAACTACCAGAATAATTAGATTAGGTGAACTAGAATAAGTGATTTAACTAACTTCAATGCTCCTCAAGTGAGACGACCCTGGTTAGCAACTGTGCTGCATTAGGAAAATAAATTTGCTTTTGCCACGCCCTACGAAAGGCATACATCATATTCCTTTTTTGAAACATTAAAAAACCTAACCCATATTAGAAAAATATAGGTTCATAATGAAAATAAAAATAAATTAATTATAGGAACATACGTGTGTGTGTATATATATATATATGAAAACTCCTTATGCGCCTATTAAGAAAACATAAAAATTCATCCCTTACCATACGGGGTCAAGGGACCATATCTTATCCCTTTACATACCAATAAAATGGTCACATACCATAATAAATAATAATCACACCCAAGTGCACCACTCAATGTTAAAATCATATCAACATTAAAAGAGAAAAACAAAACAAAAATTTCCCACCCCTGGAAACTTCGTCTGTCCCCTATGCATGGGTCTACAGGTACCCAAACATGAGATCTAAACCCAGTTATGAAAACATCCAAGTCTCTGTCCTACCATATCCCAAATAGTAAGACCCAAACATATGTAAAAACTCTTTTGATACCATTTTTAGTGACCTGACCCATCATTCCACCGGAACAGTGACCAGAGATGGTTCACCACTAGGCCTTAGGCATTCCTTCCTATATGCCAAAGGTTGTAAACTAGTATAGAGGGTGTAAAGAGGTGATATTTGGGATACTATACCCATTATTGGTATTAATAATAATGTTAAATAGATGAATATATCAATGAAAGTATGGAAAAGAAATTTAAGGACCAAAACACACTATAGAGGAAGAATAATATATCACAATAGTAATGATTAATAAGCTCAAACATTCCAATTTCTGAATAAAATATCACATGATACCATTTATAGAAAATGCATAAAAGTTTGGTCCTACAAGAAAATAAATAAGAAAGGGTCATCTATTGACTACCACCAGTACATACATATAATAATCCTATTGATACAAAAAGAAATACTCAAAAATAAACTCTAGTTAATATAGGAATCGCCTTGGTCACTTTCCAACCATCCCATACTAATTAGAACAACTTGATCAATAAGGAATAACTATTGAGATTGAACCTTTACCTGATCATAGAGACATAATGTGTACACATTTCCTAAAGGCCCTATGTTGGGCGTGATAATAAATCTTGGTAGGCCACCACTAATGTGTGCATAACTTACATCAATGATAATGAAGGTGTATCTAAAAATAAATAAGGTAGTGAACATGAATGTATAAAAAATAACCCTCTTACCTTGTGTTCAATATCCATAAGGAAGAGATCATATAATTTATCCAATATCAGTATAAATTTAGTGGAGAGGATCCTTAGCATAAATACCAAGGCATCCCCTGATGAGTAATAAGATAGAGATCCCTAAAAAAATTCCCATAATAGTATCACTAGCACATCATGAAAACTAAAACCTTGTGTCACCAATCATATCACCTATGTCTTAAAGGCATGCCCAATCATGTCCCTGGTTCCTAAAAACATATCTTAGAATGTCTTCATCAGCATGAAACCTAATGTTTGAGGCACAACAATGTATGTCCCCCAAATAATAAACATCATTGGATCAACAACCGGTATCTAGAGGAACGATTATATCCATCTTCCCACAAAATCATGGACTAATGGACACATTATATGGTGATCCTCAACCCGCAATCAATTTTATCAACACCAACAACTATTGAATCCTCACTATCTATGTGGATTTATGCTTAAATCACCTTCAACCTCTCTAATGGTTAACACTATCCTAAGCTGCATCTAATGGAGGCCTCTAACCACAAAAGTGGTCAACACCACCTCCTCATCTGAGTCCTATCTGTGTGCACACAACTCCAATAGTGAATTATCTAAACATGTTGAGTATAAATCACCAAACATAGTACCAAAGACACATCATCCTAGCACCTCATTCCCCTATGATCATGTTGATCATCCTGATGGTCAACACCATCCAATATCATATGATCCATTCCCATAACCTAATGATCCCATCACCTTAACCCGACAACTGATTTGACCAAACTATGATAAACATCACTCATATAATATGTGCCTCACCCAACCTGTTGTACTACGTTACCTCATAAAAATGATCAACACCATCTCAATCCTCAGGTCTTTCCCATCACGTTCTCATGGAACCATCGTAAGAAATATATATAATTCATTTTAATTTAAAACAACAGCCTATAGAATATTCCTAGGTTTGTCAAATCCCCTTACCCAGATTGAATTTTTTTTGAGAAGCACGATCATGACCAAAGGCATCTCATGTAATCAATTTAATAAATTAAATACAATCATTAAATTATGAGGGCCTCTCCTAGACAACCCAATGGAAATCTCAAGAACACACCCCCAAAACATGAGTGGAATCACAAAAAAATATAGGAACCACCTACTTCATAATAATAGACACTCTCTTGTCTAATATCATCCTCTATATAAAAAAAACTCAAAAAAGTTGACATTTTAGGTGAACATGCTGAAAATAGGGTAAAACGGCTTATAAAGATTTAATATACCATATAGAAAGAGAAATGAAAAAACGAAGATATATGATTTAAATCTCTATCAATATAGTTCCAACAAGATATATGATGATCAAAATAGTGTTCAAATGGAGGATTCAACTCAAATCCTAGGAGGGGGAAGAAATGGTAGAGTGCCCCTACTTTGTGCTAGAAATGGAGGATAATAGAGGAAAGGAAATAGAAGGATGGAAAATTTGGTAATTTAAATGCTTTAAGTAAACCACATGGTTTGTAATATGGTCTGGATGATTGTATTCCAACAATTTGGAACCCAATATATAGTCACCACACCTCACATAGTTGGCCTACACAATTTGGACAAACCATTTTGAGCCTGAGCACACCCACTACCTATGTGGAACTAAGTGTGTGGGATATGTTACATAGTTTGTCAAGCCATGTGCACCCCGTGCACACCCTTTGAGAAAACCTACAACACCACACAATGTTTTGTTCCCCCTCCTACACAATTTTTTAAACTATGTCCAAATACAAAGGAGGGAAACAAGAGTTTCCCTGGGAGGATGCGCGATTTTCCCAAACCACGCACCTCGGTCTACGCACCCTAAAAAGTTGTATTTTTAGAATATAACGCACCTGAAACCCACTCAAAACCATAAGTAAATTTATAATACTTAAGAATCATATAAAAATAAGGCTTTGGGGAAAATAAAATCTTAGAATTGATTTTCAAATATCAAGTATTGATTCGATCTAACTACCAAGCTCTAAAAATTCATACATGTTGATTATTTGGTCCCACTCAAAAAACCTAAGTTATTGAAATCTCCCAAAATTAACATATATCATCCCCAATATATAAATAATTTTAGAAAGATGGAATATAACATACCCATCTATTTAAAATTAACCTGGTCTAGCTCGGTCATCACATCATAGGTCAACTATCTCAAGGCACTCCCCACCTTTGGAGTTACCTACATCGGTCGCTTGCCAACCAGAAAATCAAAATTTGGATAGTCCACTTAACATCACAGGAGTCTGAAATCCTCCCATGATGCCTCATCACTCCTACACCTCATCAAGTGATCTAATAATGCATGTGTTACATCTGAAACCCTTCATATCCCATATCTCATTAGACCCACACCTTGTTCCCATGTCACACATGAAACTTATGAGGCCCTGTATCCCATAAGATGCTCAAAAGTATTTGTTCCTCCTCAGAATCCATAATAATTCATCTCATTGGATGCCAACAATGATCCCTAGTTCGACACACATCAAATAAACATACATCTCATTGATGTCCAGATGCCTACACACCTTAGATAAATCTTGCATCAATTAGAGTCCCATAATAAATCCCAGCATCATGAACCTAATATATATATATATATATATATAACACATCTGATATGATGATAGCCTACTAACTAGTATCTGGTTAGTCCAAATACATCCATTTCACCTCATTCACCCAAAAAATAGACATTCCTACCGAAATTTCCATTCTAAAAAAAGAATCCTAGTCATACCCATAGTGTACCTCTAACTATAGTTGGATCCCTAGCCTGCTCTGCACCTAGAATTTCCACTATGTGAACCTGGCCTAAATCCCGACTACCTAAGTCTTGGAATCCCTATAGAAATACACCACATACCTACCACTAAACCCGTGATTGGGTTGTACTATCTCATCTATGACCTCCATGTGTAGTTGAATCTAGGATACCATCCCCTAATACGACTCTCGGTCCAACCATAGAACTCTAAGTCTTCCCCGGTCCTTGGTTGTCAGTTTTCTGAGAAGGATTCCTGCAAAACCTCTCAATATTCTTGACCTGACAACATGATCGACACTCCTTTGGGTTCTGATCACATCTAGTCCTCACGTTTACTGGCTTCCAAAATGAAATAAAACTATCAATTACCCACTCCTAGGTGTTCTGCTCGATTCTCTGGCCTGGATGCTCTGCTGAGACTCCCCAAAAAATCACTTCCTGCTATCTGAAGCATCACCGCTAAAGTCTCATGAATCCATCTCTCGACTAGAATATGACTGGTACATCAAATTTCCCTTGGATATGAGCACCTTATTCACATCCTTTTATAATTAAGGTAACTTGAAGATTTTTACCTGTACCCAAATGGTGTGTCGTAAACCATCCTCAAAACGCCTCACCCTTAAGGTGTCATAACCCACATACCAGGTGAGAAAATGGGGAAAGTCTATAAAGGTATTTGGATAATCTATGAAGGAAATGTCTACCTACTGTAGGATCATGAAATCTCAAGCTCTTTCTTCCCTCAATGTCACTAGGAATAAGTGCTCGAAGAACTTAGCCTCAAAATCCTTCCAAGATAGTCCCTCATGTCTACCCTTCTATACATGTACATTCCATCAATGTTTAGTGGGTCCTCTAATCATGTATATTTATAGCTTAAACCTTTGGCCTAAGGGTGTCTCTAGATTCTTGAATATGGTATGGACTAACTCGATCAATACCTCAGTCACCCATGGTCAACCCTCACCCTGAAATAGTAGTGGGTGTTGTGACAGGAACTCCCGAGTCAAGTACTTCATAGAAGGATCTTCTCCCCAGGCTCCCCTATCAATAACCTGGATGACACAAACCAATATCTCTCCAATCTTCCCATCAATCCATGGCCCAAAATATTCCATATCATATGGATGTACCACTTGTACCTGAGCCCGTACATGTTCCTATATTTACAGCTCATGATCTGACTGACCCTTTAGGGCCTCATCCCGACCCTCAAGTGTCTCATCCTATGAATGCTAAAGCGGTACCATATCACCACCGTCCTAATGTTTCATCATAATCCATCTAGGTGGCATCCCATTAAATACCAATCACAATGTTCAGGAATCTATAACATTATAAATATAGCACAGATAGGGAATGTTGTAACAAACATCGCAACCTCACCGCTCTTACACTCCCCCATCACAACCATTTCACACAACTTTCAGACTCATGAACCTTTACCCACCCATATAAGACCCTGGTATCACATATATATCCATCCACATGGCCCCTAACCTACCCATAATAAATTTAGATGTAACATATCATCTGAGGTTGCCGAGTAAATTTCCACTAAAGTGGTTATACAGGAAAACACCGTTTAGTTTCTTTGTTGACATTTTAAACAACTCACCCCATGTAATCATCCCTAAATTATCATGTTAGAGATATTACTATACATATCATATGCACATATATATATATATATATGTATATTTATATATATCACATATCACAAAACATCACACACAAATTTCATTGGAACCCCATGTTTGGTATGCCTGAGTAGAATGCCACCAAATATTGGCTTGATAGAAAAACATAGTTTAGATTAATTTATTGAAACTTTAAACAACCTAAAACCTCTTAGAAAAATCTAGGTTCCCAATGAAAATCGCAAGTAATTAATAATAGGCACACATAGACACACACATAAATATATATATATATATATTTAAATGTCTTATGTGCCTGTCAAGAAAACATAACCAATCATCCCTTTCCATAATGATCCTAGTGCCCATATCTCCTCCCTTTAAATACTAGGATAAGGGTCCCAAAACATAATAGATATTAATCCAAACCAAGTGAACCACTTGAGATGGAAATTATATCAACTATAAAAGAGACAAATATAACAATAATTCCCCACCCATGGAAACTTGGTATGTCCCCTATACATAGGGATGTAGGCACCCAAACATGAGATCTAAAAATAGTTTTGAAAATATAATATTCTCCAGACTACTATATACCAAATAGTAATATCTATAAAGTTTTAAAATAAACTCATTGATACCATTTGTAGCACCTCGACCCATCTTTCCACCCGAATAGTGCTCATGGTCGGTTGACCACTAGGCTTTAGGTATGCCTCTCCGTACATTAAAGGTTTTTGCCTTGTATAAAGGTTGTAAAGAGGTGATAGCGGGGTGAATATACCCTCTAGTGGTAATAATAATAATGTTCCATAGATAAATATAGATTTGGAAGGATTAGTAATAATATAAATGACCATTAAACCGTTGTAGTGGAATCACAATTGATATAAGTAGTAATAATAAATAATCTCAAACATTCAAATTGAAAAATTAAACATCACATGATACTATATATAGAACATTCATACAATTTAGGTCATAAAAGATAATAAATAAGAAAGTTCCACCCATGGATAACCACTATTACATTCATATAATAAACATGCTGATACAAAGAAGAAGACTCAAAAATAAACTTCAACTGATGTAGGAACCACCATTGTCCATTTCCATCCATACCATTCTAAGAAGAGAAACATGATCACTAAGGTATGACTCCAAATCATGAACCCTTATCTGATAATACAAAAATAAATTCTACACGCATCCTAAAGTGTGCATGTAGGGTGTGAGAATAAATCTCAATATGCCACCACCTACATGTGTCTAACTTACACTGATGATAAAGAAGGTGTATCTAAAAAAATAAGGCAGTGATCATACATATATAAATAATAAAACTCTTGCCTTATACTCAATAGACATAAGGAAGAAGTAACATTCTATATACAAAATCATTATAACTGTAGTGGAGAGAATCCTTAGAATAAATCCTAAGGCATCCCCTATTGAGTAAAAAGTTGTAGATTCCTCAGGCACCTCTCATAATAGTATTATTAGAACTTCATTACAACCAACGCCTTATGTCACTAATCATATCACCGACATCCCAAAGGCATGCCTAATCAAGTACCTAGTTCCTCATACCTTAGCTCAGTAATTCCCCATCAGCTTGAATCCTGACATCTAAGACACACCGATGTATGTCCTCTAAATAATAAACATTTTCAGCTCAAGAAACAACATCCCATGGAAATTTGATATCCATCCTCCCACAAAATCCTGGACTAATGGCCTCTGTATACAGTGATCCTCATCCCCCATTTTATGGTCTCAACACCATCAACCAATGGATCCTCACCATCCATGTGAATTTCTATGGAAATCACCTCTAATATCACTAATGCTCAACACCATCCAAAGCCACATCTAATAGAGGCCTCTACCCAAATGAGTGGTAAACACCACCTCATCATCTGAGTCTTATCTAAGTTCACATGACTCCAATGGTGCGTTGTCTAAACACAATGAGTGGAAATAACCAAACATAGTGCCTAAGCCACGTCATCCAATATAGCTCATTCCCTTTTGACCATGTCTCTCATTCAGATTGTCAACCCCATCCAATATCACATGGGCCATGCCCGTAACCAAGCGATTTTGTCACCTAAACTTGATGAATAATTCTCCCAACCTATGATCAATATCACTCATAGAATATGGGCCTCTCCTAACCTGATGAACTATATCGCCTCATCAAGATGGTCAACGCCATCTCAATCCTTGGGACTTGCCCATCACGTTCTCATGTAACCATCATAATAAATATATATAATTAATTTAATTTTAAAAAACACCATTCCTAATCTTCCCAATTTGGTACATGAACCTTTCACCACTTGAATATTTATAGAGGATCATGATAATTCCCAAATTCATCTCATATAATCAATTTATTTAATTAATGTAAAACATTAAATTATAAGGGTATCTCTCATACAACCCAATGGAGTGCTCAAGAACACACCCCCAAAACATGAGGGAGATCAAAAAAATCGAGGTACCACCTACCTAGTACTGGTAGACACTCTCTTGTCTGATATCAGCTTCTAAATAAATTTGATTCAAAATAAACAATAATTTTAGACGAACACCCTAAAAATTGGCTAAAATGGTTCTCATGTATTTAGTGCACCATATGAAGAGAGAAAATAAGAAATTAAGCAAGAGGATTTAAAGCCTTTCCAATATGGTTCCAATGAGACCGATGATGATCAGAATAGTGTTCAGGAGGAGGATTATACTCAAATCCTAGGAGAGGAATAAAAGGGAGAGTTCCCCTTGATATGTGTGATAAATGGAGAAGAAAGAATATGGAGGAAAGGAAATAGAGGGAGGGGTAATTTATTAATTTTCCCCATTATACGACCCACATGTTTGGCCACACAGTTTTTCTGACCATGCACCAACAGTGTGGAACCCACTATCTAGCAACCATACCTTGCACAATTAACCCACACAGTTTGTCCAAACCGTAATAAGCCCATGCACAACCACTACATAAGGGGTACTATGTGTGTGTAAGACCCCAAGATTCCATAGTACTTTCTCTTTAAATATTACAGTAGCTTGCGATGTACGCAACTTCGAGTCCAAGCACACCATGACCAATCAAACTAGCTGTTAAAAAGAAGGTATGAATAGTAATACCCACTTTTTGAAATTTTATAATTTTTATTTTTTAAAATGGACTTCATTTTTTGATTCGAAATATCAAAATTAGCTTAAGGTAAATTTTTTGTATTTTTCTGAAAGCTTTCAATATTTGAGGAATAGTGGAAAACACTGCGTTATTGTTTAAAACTGAATTTTTATTTAAATAGTTATTATTTTTATTTAAATTAATTTTAAAGTCAAAATAAGTACATAGTACCTATATTAGTCCAATTTAATTCATTGGATTCATTTTATAATAATATTAGATATATAAAATTTTATTGAACTTTTTAACGTCTTTTACCCACCTTCTAGGCACATTTTCAATTTTCCATAAAACGTAATTTTACCGCTTCTATGAATTGAATTTAAAAACTCCGATAGACACAGTTGTAATCTTTTAGTAAAATTTGGTTCAATAGGAATAAAATAATTTTTTGTGAATAGTAACTTTTGAATTTTATTTACCACGGTTAAAAATAAAAAAGCTAATTAAAGGTAAAAATAATATTATAATTAACCCAAAACGTGTCCTAATTCTATTGGATAAGTGAATTTAGACCAAAATAAAACTTTAAAAAAAACTATGATCCTTTTTGATCCACTTGGATTAGATTAGGAAATTTATTATATTTTATTTAAAGAAGTGTTAAAAGTGTTAAATTCAAATTTTATTAACTAAACAATTTTTAATATAAGTTGATACATAAGATAAATTCAACTATAAATATTCATTAGAAATATATAAATATTTCCTACATCATGGTATTTTATTTATAAAATTTATAGATTATGTAATTAAATTTATTTATGACACAATGATGATGCAGTAATTACCTTATTAATGAAAGATTAAAATAATTGATGTTATAAATATTAAAATAAATTTAAATTGAAACTTTTGATGACATAAAAGAATTTTATAGGTGAATATGACATGTTAGGGATGATTAAATGTATTTTTTTGATGTAATAAAGTTTTTATGACTTTAACAAAAACCAAATACTAAATAGTGTCCAAATTGACATAGATGAGTTTTTAAAACAAATAATATTTTATTAAATGATATAATATTCCTAAAAATCGAAGGTTCAGCCAAAGGACTTAGATAATGTTAGATATGTAATTAATGAACTACTTGAGGTTCTCTTGTAATTTTATAGTAACTATATTAACCATGTAATATCAAAAACAAGAAGACATGGTAAAAATTAAACTATTTAACAAAGAGTTAAATCTAAAAGAAAAGGTTAATATGGTGACCTAAAATTTTCTAAAACCTATTGTTTGAGAGGATGTATAATCATCCCCACCATATAATAAAAAAAAATCTATTTTGAGCTATTATAAAACGAAAATAATTTTATAATAAAATAATATTTTATGCTTTTCCTAAAGTGCCCCTCACCTCTCTTATAAAAAGGGTACTTCCCCTTCTCTTAAATTAACACCTCCAAATCCATTTGGCTCAACCAAAACCTACCCAAATATTCTCCCAAATACCTTGAATTTATTCTATTAGACTTAATTTGATCATAAAGGCAACCTACATAGCCCTTTTGTTCAAATCAAAAAGAATCACCCGAATAAGAGGTAATTATTTCATCACCTCTTTCAAAGTTCTTTTCTTCTTCCACTTTATATTTCATTGTTGTTTCCATACCAAAATAATAAATATAGTAACTTCTAAATACTTTGATGTTATTATAAATATGGTGCAACTGTATTCATTTTTCTATCCATCATATGACTTACAAAGTCACCATATGTGTGTACGTACGACTTACCGTCTCCACGTCATGGTGTAGTTGTTATTCAACACTTCATTATTTGGATGATTATAATAATTATGTATAATTGATGTAAATAATAAATATAACATGTTAATGATTCAGTATATATAATATACCATCCAATTGAATAATATTTCACTCTCAATAGAATGATATTGTCACTTGTGCGTCCGTACTGCTTACCGTCTCCATGACACGATGGGATTTCATTCCCCATCATAACCATTCAAGAATAATTTTCATTTGATGATTAAAAAATAATTTTTAATAACTTAATATCATTCTAGATATGAATAATATACATCCTATACATAACAAAAATGACTTACATAACAAAATATATAAAGGAAAATGAATTAGTTAACGCCTAAAACAATGATAATACTGAAATATTTTTAACAAAGAAATATTGGAGGATTATATATGATATCTTATTTATGTATGTCATTATTTTATAATTTAATAACAATTATTTAACCATTATACAGGAAGTTAACGTACCATTGACTAAGGAAAAGTACTAGGTAAGGGTTAATTTTACAATCTCTTTATTATCCGAGAATGTTTATACATACAAATCTACTATGCCTTTTTTATCATCCCCAATCGTGTTTCTTAAAAATGCATTTAATTTTTTTTTACTATTTTCTAGACTATGGGTTAAAGTAATTTATACCCTTTTTTGAATTTTTTATAAATTTTTTTGAAATGAATCTTTCTGTTGTTTCCCAAAGAAGGTATTTTATGACATTTTCGACAAATTAAGGAAAGAATGTTTTTTATCTTATACAGAGGGTGCAGCTATTTTCCGCCATTATAACAGCTTCAAAGGTTCCCTTACAATAATATATTAATATTTTCAAAATAAATTTTTTCTTTTATAATTATGTTACTTTTAAATTATTTCAAAGTAGAAAGATATATTTGTCACAAATAGTTTATGGATTCATTTCATCTGTGTCAACAACTATTGTTGTATTTTTTGTTTATTTTAAGTTGATTAATTATGATATAATATTCCATATTTTATCTTTAGTTTTATGATATGTTTGACTGTTGGTGTGCTATTTTTAAACCAATCATGGTTTATGGTTAATGTATTGACATTTCATATGCTAGTTTTAATACAAATGTTTATGTTATGTTTCACCCTTTTCATACGAGGAAAGCATTGGACTTAGTAAGTAACGGGCATGGCCCACTATATCCCCTCTATGAATTAGTAGGTCTAATTATACAAACTAGTGTGTTGGCACAAGGCCTTGAAAAAATTTATATTTAGGGTCTTGGCACGAGGCCTTGACTTTGTGGTTAAGATGCCCGGCATTATGCATTCCATAATTATGAGATTAGCTATTGGTATTACATGTGATTATTCGACTAGTAGAATATCCATGTGAATAAGTAAATGGTATTATTTTATTTATCATTTCCATATTATGCTGCAGATTATGTTTAAAGGGCTTGTATTTTAGTCTTATATATTTCCTTAAATGTTTATGCTTATTTATGATAGTTTTTTCAATATTGTTATCCTTAATGGGAATCTAAGCTCACCCCTTTCTTATGTTTTATTTTTCCTAGTATGTGAAGAAGTATATTTTGATCGACCTTCCAGAATAGGCTAAGGGATATGAGTGTGTTCAAAGGAGATACAATGTTGTTTTTTTATTTCATAATGTAATGTAAAACTTATTTATGTATCTAGTACTTCCAAGGATACTTAAATGATCAGTCTTTCAGGACTTGATATCTTGTGATCATGCCAATGTTATGCAATAATTCACCAACTCTGGGTAACTAGGGTCGAGGAGTTATAGTGTGCATGCTAGGCCGCACAATTTGTCAAACCTTACACAAACCATGCAGACTCTATGAGAAAACCTGCAACACCCCACATGGTTGTGTATCCCCTCCTGCACAGTTTTTCAAATAAAATTCCATATCCAAAGGAGGGTCTCATTTTTTACCCTAGGAAGCTACACAATTTTTCCAAATCATGTGCCTTAGTATATGCACCCTGAAAAGTTGGGGTTCCGGCCTCTGGCACACCCAAAACTGACTCAAAACCCTAATTCACAATTAGAGCCTTAATAATCTTCTAAAAAAATGATTTGGATCCAAGAAACTCTTGTAATTGAGTCATGAATATCAAGTAAATTTTTTTCCAACCACTAAACTCCAAAAATTCAAACGGGTTAAGGATTCCAACACACTCTCTAGAAAATGTCTACATTTGCTATAATTGAAACTCTTTCATTAGATCAAACATAGTAAGAAAAACCTTCCTTAGGTATCTCTCCAAAAATTACATAAAACTGGTGAAGTTATCAATAAAATTATCTTCCCCATATTACCGAGAACCGATGGGGTATCTTTTTCCCACTATAGGAAGAGCATTATTGGAGATGTCCTCCTATCACCCAACTAGTAAAAATCATTATGGTGGCATCTTTATATAATTCCAAACCCACATCTCAAAACAAAAAATATTTTTCTCATAATTATAAAAAAGTGGGATGATAAATGGATGTAAATATTTTACCCCACATAATTATCCCAATGGTCACACATACCACACCATCACAATCATCAATAATCCCTAATTAGGGCCATGGATAACAGGGGGTAAACCAAAATTTCATAATCAAAATACTTTCACTAGATACCCTTTATTAATTCCAATTTTTAAAAACATAGACCCTTCTCATTTGGACAACATTTTAACCATTTCAATTTATCTCTTTTCAACTTGAAATTTTTTCTATTTCATTATTAGGTTCCATTTTCATAAAAACAAAATAAAACCATAAAATTGTTTTTATTTTCCACAACCCAACCTTAAAGCATTTTTCCATGTGTGCCTAACATAACGCATGAAACATAGGTCATGAGTTACTAATACAATAAATATATATAAAAATATCATTCCATGTCGGGCCATGAATAAAATATAAAAATGCAACAACATCACAAAAAAAGTGTTTCGCTAAAGGTGAAATAACATCCAACTGTAACCACAAAAATCAAGAACAATAATTACACCCCAGGAACATGGGATTTCTCCTACACATGGGATAACTAATCCCATGAACGAGTTCATTTATAAGGACAGACACACCCTAGAACCCTATATACCATTTCAAAATAGTAAAATGACAGAAAATAAAATCTTTGATGACACTTTGTAACATCCCATCCTAGGTGCCACTAAACCAATTCCCCATGCCAGAACTCCACATGACCTCAAGCATGCCTCCTCATATTCTTGTGGATTATGACTAGCAATGAGGGTTTAATGGAACATTTGGGGAGACTATACCCTCTTTACCAAATTAAAAAAATAAATAAAACCATGATTAACATAAACATGGAATAGTATTAAATACAAAACCATCACATAACACATTTCGAAACTGTGGAAGTACTAATAAACAAATATCGTAAAGTATGAAATGTCATGATAGTATATAGTTTCAAAATAAAACTAGATATAAGGCACTAAATAAAAACCCCAAAAATGGGTCCTGACATCATATTCAGTTCCCCCATCCATGCTTCATCTCAAGTCCCATATCATCTATATAACATAGGTCATTTTCTTTTATATTGACCTCCATCCCTGAAGTCTACTCAAGTACACAACAGTGGCCTAATCCGGACATGAGTACAACTCAGTAGTCTACCACTAATGGTGCATATAAAAATATCCAATCTGATATAGTGTATGTTCAAGTATAGTAAAAAATGAATAGATAAAAAATAAACTAGGTTACATTATTTGACAGTATTTGAATTAAACACTTTTTTTCTCTGTTCTATGTGTTATAAATATCCATAAAACCTTCTTTAGCCCCATTAGACTCAACTATATGCCACTAGGGTCACATGTCATCATATATGGAGCATTAGTCCATGTATCCAACCAAGATTCAGAACATCGTGTCTGACTATCCCAACCCAGGACATGGAATTCATTTCCCATCATTCCAAACCATGAAAGGGAGAAAAATTTATATACATGAGAATCATTCCATCCTATGAACATACTATGCATAGGGGAACATGGATCATCATTTTATCCCTCCCAAGGGAGTGGATCATCATTCTAAAATACAACCAATCATTAGTCACATATCCTAGGTTTATCATAAGTAAAAATTTTATCTACCAACAATACCATGGGTTCACCATTTAAATTTATCATATTTTCAAGGTTCATTTCTTTGAACATGTTCCCATTTCCCTTATCAATCCAATTTTTACCATTTAAACACCAATATAGCCATTTTCACCCTTTTAAATCCATTTAACCATTAGTAAAAGCATATTTATTCATTTATCACAATTACCCATATACAAGACATATCTCATTAACTTATTCAAGTTAAACCAATCCACCCCTGCTCTTCTATGTTAAAATTAAAAACACATTTATAATTGGGTTAATATCATAAACCTTTCAATTAATCATTTAAAAACTCAATTATCATGTTCATGGGAGTGGTACACCCCATGGGTGGCCAAAGGCCCAGTCTATGCATCCTTAATGGATCCAGTGAGGATCGTGAGGGGTCCAACACATAATTTTAACACCCAATATATCATTTTATATCTATTAAATCAAATAAAAAACATTATGGTACCAAAATAACAACCACATAAACGTAAATAAACATCAATACTATGGTATATAACTTATAGACCACCCACCTCAAGTTCATAGACAAGCACTCCCTCAACCTTATCCCTTGATTCAAACATAAACAAAATTAAAATCCCAAACATATAATGTGTTAGAAAAATAAGTGTTTAGGGATTTAGAAGGATAGAAAAAATTCAACCATGATTCTCCCAAAAAATATAAGAAAGATGATTGGTGGACTCAAACGTAATCTTTGATTCTCAAAAAACATTGCATCAAATGACCCAAGATTGAGGTAGAATCACCCTTGTAGGAATAGGGATCCCTTTTTTTATCACTATAGATAGTGAAGGTGGAAAGTATAAGAATATTAGGTAATGTTTCTTAAAGACAGAGGGGGATAGGATTTCTCTCCCCCCCTTAATGTGGTGCATGGTTTGGTTGTACGGTTTTCCAAACCATTCTCCAATATTATGGAACACTCTATACAAGAGGTAGTCTAGGTCACATGTGTTTTTGGGGAACCCACATGATTTGGAAACCTATTAATAGGCCATGCATATAGATCTATTAAAGGCCACACAGTTTCTAGGCTCCCTTTTCATAGTTTTTCAATCACACACCTTCCCCCCACAAGATGCAATGTTAAGGTGCATGGTTGTTACTAACCATGTTCCAACCATGCACATTACAAAGTATGGACTCTTTCCTTCCTCTTTCATATCATAAACCCCCAAGACACCATTGATTCCCCTCATACCTTAGGGAAGCATTTCATTATCCGATTTAAAGGGAGTTAAAATAAAATTTAAACAAGAAATTACCCCCTTGAAAGGTAGGGATCTTATAGGATTCATCTTGTCCTCAGGTAACCTCAATGTAAGGACAACTTAATTAAAATGTTAATGAGCATAATGACACAATTTCTTATGGATTGTATGGAGAGGATTAAAATAAACTTGATTTCATTGGTTTCAGTTACCTCAAATCCTATGAGTATGAATCCCAAATCCTTACTTCGAGTGGTATTTTTTTCTCTAAAGTGTGACCATTGAGTAGGTGATGATATATATAGAAATATAAACTAAATTCTATATCCAAATGTGGTGTTTTAGACTATTTTATGGTTTGTACTAGGATAGAATATAACATGGTGAATGTCACCATATCTTGGTAGTTTTCATTGCAGTTCATATAACATTCAATTACATGTGTATTGACACATGACTCATACTTTATGATATCATTCTTTTTTTTATTATCATATGATGATAATTAAATGAGTTTTAATGTTCCAAAAAAACATTTAAACATTAAAAATTTAATATCATGTGGTTACATTGAGTTATAATATATTAAACATTTATAAAAATTATCATTAATATGGATGAATTTTTAACTTCCAAAGAGGGTATTTAGAGGGATATATAAATAGGTTCTATATTTTGGTGAAGTTGTGGTCAAAATTATATGAAACTCCATAGGCCAATGTGATATCCTCATTTTTTTATGTATTATTTGTTTAAAGTTAATATTTACTCCATCTAATTTTAGGGTTATTTTTTTGTTATGGGTTGTTGGGAGGATTATTTTTAGTGGTAATGGTCTAGGAACTAAAGGTTGGAATGGCGGTTTAAGGATCATCATTGTGGTTGCTATAAAGAATCCAACATCTCATGGATGGAACCCACCAGCTATTTGGTGGGGTTCTAGAAGGTTATAAAAATTATATAGACCCCATTTTCAAGCTTATGGGGATGGAAGAGCTCATGTGGTTCTTCTAGGCACATAGGACTACTAGTAGACAGTCATTGGCCCTCTGATGAGGCCCACTGGATGAACAATACACCCAGTCTGGGGGTGCATTAAATGAACACCAAATGATTTTAAACTCAACCATTTTTACCCTCTTTAACAACTAAATCCAACCCTAATGAACTTATTCCAAATTATAAACCTTCTACCTTGATCCATGGACACTCCTATTTATCTCCCCTTGTTCATTCAAGATTTGACAAATCTAGTGACACTAGAACAATGAGTTCTTCGTATATCTACTGGAAAACCTTCTTCTTTCTCTAAGGATGAACATGGATATTTGATGGATATATGTTTTATATGATTTTATGATGATGAATTATTCCTTACATCATATATTAGTGGCATATATAGAGTTTAGATGGTGTCTCTTGATAAAATCAATATCTACCATCCAATATGAATATTATACAATTAAGTGTTTATAGATCATATTCCTATACCTATTTTTATGGAATATTGATGATATAACGTTAATCCATTGTCGATTATTTAGTAGATTGGTGGAGGTATAAACCTATCAACGATAACCCCTTTGATCAGAGATTGGACTGTTAATAATGATTGATGTTTCTCGGTAATTCATCATAGATCAATCATCTTTAGACTCTACTTTTATTGAACCACATTTATATTGATGAATTGGTGATAGATCAATGTTTCATTTATATACATGAGATTATATTATATAATCAAAAAGGAATTAAAGATTCAGTCCCTAATTGATAATGGATCCAATGAATTGGATACCTCTCCTTTGCAATACCTCTAAATTGGTTTCATTGGTGGAATAATTAAGTTATGTGATTCTAGAACCACCCTTATTGACATGAAATCCTCTTGATTATCCTATCTAAAAGTCTTTCTCAAAAAACTAAAACTCGAGTTTGGCGTCCTTAATTAGTGGGATAATTCTTCATGGGTGTGTGGTGTGGTTTGGTCTTCAATACTTTGACAAAACATGGAGTACTTACCCAACAACCTTGAGTTAGAATGTTCCTTACAATTTTTTCCCTTGTGAACTCTCATTTATTAATTCATGATGTGTGGGAATATCTTATTGTCCATTATTGATGGTGTTTTCTTATGGGTGTGTGTGTAGCCCATGATACCCATACACAATCCTTGTTTCAATGAGTACTTCTAGAGTAACTTGTTTCCCTGTTTTATGTTGTTCACATTATGTTACATAAGGATAATATATTCTCAAGATGATGTGTTATTATTTTCTTATTGTGCACTAACATGTTGTGTATATTTAACATTCCATGAAAGTGTTTCCTTGGTAATCATAATGAGTGAACTGTCATGGTATGATTACCCCTTGGAGGGGGAGCAAACATGACACATGACGATAATGATGATGGACCCATTCGTGGGGTAAGAGCATGATAGCCTTGTTGAACCTAAACTTGATGCCTTAAGGATACCAAGTAACCTGTCAGAACTCAATACTTTTGGATACCGAGTAACATGTTAATCTCAATTACTTGAGGATACTGTGTGACATGTTTCCAACCTTGTGTCTAGTTATTGATCACTTCTTACATCTTGACCATCCTTCCAGCCTGGAGACAAAGAAAGCGTGACCAAGGATCATGTTGGATTTGTATGCACATTATTTCTTGGAATATGTTTGTTTATTATTTATTTCACATTTATTATTATTATAGAATACATATGTTCTACTTATGAACACTTGTTAAGGACACATTTTTGGGCTCCTAATGGGTTTTATTACTCACATCCTGCATGATAATCTGGAATAATTTGTAGAATTCATGTATAGGGATCCAAGAAGGGAAAAGGGACCATGGAAGATGGTTGAGCTAAGGAACATGGAGTTGGTAATGGAACTAGGATGGACTCTATAGGGTTTTCAAAGTATTTATTTATTTACTTATTTGATTCACTTATACTGTAGTTTGTCTTGGTACATTTGGAGGTTGTTTATTTACTTTTATAAAATGTGTTCCATTTGAAATTATATTCTTCCATTTGATTGATTTTATTTGATTTACATTTATATTTATATTATTTGTTAAAGGATATGATATTGAGGGTACAGTCTCCCCAATGATTTCATTTAGACAATCTCTTATAGTTGGTAGCATCTTGTATACGGGGAGACGTGCTTGAGATTTTTTGGAACATTAGATCAGAGCTGGTGGTTTGGGTCGGGGCATTACAAAATGGTATCAAAGCACAATCTTCTTCTTTTATTTTGACCAACCCAAGATATGGTAGGAAGAAGATAGGTTGTGTGGAACTCAGGTAAGGAAATTTCCATGTTCCTAGATAGCTCATGTGTAATGGACCCATGAGTTACTCCTGAATGGATTTATGGTATTATTTAATGGTATTTGAGTGACTTCATACATAATGATTATTCATGTAAGATCACATCCCATATATATACTTATTGTGTACTGCATACATGAACTTTAATTTAATACCTTGATGTGTTCTATCTGTTATGGAAAAAACTTTATTCTTGGATGGCCTGATATATCTAGTTTTCATGATATTGTGATATAACTATTGGAATTAATTAATTTAAACTAAGAATGTTGTTATGTTCTGTAAATATATTTTTACGACTAATGTGCAAGGATGGAAACCATTGTTAGTATAGGTGGGATATAACTTGGGTTATGTGTAGACTCCTCGTATAGCCTTTGTGTGTTCCCATAGAATAATTAGTTTTTATACTAATAGATTTGGTATTTTTTCTAAGTGTTTCTTTCATGTTAAGAAGATGTAACCCTTAAGGATACTAATGGGACCATCTACTAACATGGGATGGGATGATCCCACTAAAGATAATTATCTTGTTCCAATACCTTTGGTATAGGCGGGTGCAACATAGAACACTAACAGATACACTCTGGTGACCTAGGAAGTAGTCCCACCTTATCTGATAGTCCTTCTTCTTGTTTCCTCCCAAGGTGGAGGGGCATTGAGTTCCTTGGTTGACTATTCCAGACATCCTGATCTACCATCTAGTAGCCTATCAGGGAACTGGGGGACCACAGGATATAGAGGACTAGGTAGATATCATTTAGGGTGTCATTGACCATATTAATAAATATGAGGATGCTAAGGTGAAGTTGTCAATGTTCATGCTACATGGACCCACTAAGAGGTGGTGGGAATGGTAGGATAGGATGGCATACATGAGGGTGTCACCTGGTAACCCTTCAAGGGTTTTTTATTTGAGGATTTATTTCATGAAACAATGAATTTTGACCAATAATAAGAGTTCATGGAGCCGAAATAGGGTACATGATAGTATCTGCATACTCCACCTGTTTCATCAAGCTCCTTCCATTTTCTCCTATATTGGCCATGAATAAGGTAAAAAAGGTTATGAAGTTAGAGATAAGTCTTTATACTGACATCAAATGATAAGTTAGGTGATTTGACCTAACTACATACCTGAAGGTTCTACACAAGGCCTTGACTATCGAGAAGGGCTCGGTGGAGGATTGAGGAGTTGGTATTCTTCTACCCTTCAGTATTTAGGTGGGTGGACCTACTATTACTATGGTGATTGTCACTATTGGAAGCATGAATTCGATGATTGTGGATACATAGTTGGGTAATAGTATGAAGGTATACCATAGGATGACTTCTTTAGACCCATCAAGAGGAGTTCTGCAGTGCTTCAATTGAGGAAAGATTGGATATTATCATATGTTTTGTATGGTACCTCAGACTATGTGTTGGGAGTGTGATAAGATGGGACCTCTCCAGTATTTTTTCTCAAGAGCTTCAAGGATGAGGTTCTTTATGGGTGGAGGAAATATACGATCTATGACCCAATGATCTATATGGGGTCCTTAGTAGTGTAATCACATGATAATGACTTGTACGGGTCATGCATCTCATAGATAGGGTCGCAAATCTGAGGTAGATTGAGTATATTTAGTGGATTAGATTCCAAAAGATGGTGGTGATGGACCATATAATATTATTGTTTTAGTCGTGATCACTTATACATTATCTACTTCATTTTTTAACAACGTTACTTCCCATTCCTTTATATCTACAGAAGTTTTTACTGGAATTGACTTACCAATCAAGTTTTCTTCTAAGTTACTCCCCATAGATACACTATTGGGAATGAAATTGGACCATCATCAATGATTACCATTGTTTCCTATAGTTATTTCTGATTATGGATATATATTGGACATCATGATTTTAGATATGATGAGATTTGATATTGTAGAGTCATGCTTTTTCCTTGTAATACTTTTTAATTTTTCTACATATGTTTCTAGAGCTATGTGCTGAGAAGGTGTGCAATTATAAGGCCCAATGTGCCCAGAATAAATTATACAAAAATATTAAGTGTTTTATACTATTCATATGTTGGAAATGATATATTTTTTAAATGGTAGCTCAGATTAGAAATCTAAGGCCAGGGTTGAGTCTAAAACATGTTGTTTACCCTAGGTGGGGTATGACTTGTGTTGGTGCTTGACATCGATGAGAAAAGAAACGCAGAAGAAAAATCATCTTTTCACTTACCGATTTTTATCCATAGCATTCTATTCAAATAACTTTTGAACATATACTCATAATGGAAATATGAAACTTACGTTGAGTTATAAAGGGGAAATTTTACCTTGGCATGACAAAAAATGAGTGGGCGTGGTGGTTTCATATTTATGCACCGAGCAGGTCGGCTATAAATAGAAGTAAAGTGTTTAGGGTTTAGTAAAAACTCTAAACCTATTTATCTATATATGACCAAGATCTATCTATGTGTATCTCTAGTCTTTCTTCACAATTCTTCACCGGATCAAGGAGCGATCTCCATTGGATCCTTGGTTGATCGAAACAGAAGAATCGTGGATGCGTCGCCAATGACAAATGATTGGATCAAGGTAGGTTTTCCTCTATCTTTGAGTTTCAATTCAGTTTTTATTTGGAAATCCTTAGTTGTCTCTTTGATCTTAATTTTTCTAATAACCATTAATATCCACAAGAACATGACCATTAACCCTCACCTAAAACAATTTTTTTCACTTCATTCTTCACTCATTCTTCTGGTTCTTCGGTGTTTATTTTTTTTGACGCATCAAATATTTAACGGATCATTGGTCAGAGGTTAGAGTTATGAAGATACCATCTTGAGGTTTCAAAAATCATCTTTAGATTCAAAAAAAGGCTTCTGGTGAAGAAACGTCGGTCCATAGAAGGGACCACCAATGTGGGTCGGCTGGCGGTGGCGACAAGCAACGGTCGTAGAGGGTGGCACGACGGGGCGGCCTGGCACAATAGTGGTGACATGACCAGAAAAAGAGCCAGGGGGAAACTAGAGGCATGAGCATGCTGAGAGCATGGAGGGGACATGGTGGCCGGATAGCGGAGTAAGGGTGGTGTGTGGCAGTCATCCGGGAGGCAATCGATTTTCAGGCGGGAGGCATCTGAGGTGGCGACCGGTAGTGAGCAAGACCCATGCCTTGTGGGTCCTCTGCATTGATGTGTCGAGGGAAGAGATCAGCCATTATATTAGGTTGGGGTTGGTGGTCCAAACCATAGTAGAATGGTCTAGACCCACGTCAGGGCCGCATGCCAGTAATCCGGACCGGGCCGGCCAGGGCAGGTCATCCCAGAAGAAGGGGCCTAACAAGTTTGGGTCGGACCGTCCCATTTTGGGCCCGAGAGTTATAAATGCCCATATCTTTTGATTTGCGGCTCCAAATCCTGTGTAGTCTATGGAAGCACTAATCCTGAGTCTATCAAGACCATTATAGGTGGATTTGGGAATTTTATATTTTTTTTGTTCCTTGGTGGAATGAAATGCCTAAGTCTAATAATAATAAATTGTTTATTATTATTTCAGGCAATTTGTATTGGACCTAACTCCTAAATGGGACGTCTTATTAATGTTCCATTAGTGGTTTCATGAACCTGATGCATGTGTGGACGTTTCTAGATGATTTTTCGAGTTTTTAAGCAAAAGACACGGTACAGGCCCAAAATGGACCAATTTGCACGTTTTACGGTGAAATTCCACTTTTTTCACCTAGGATCCATTAGGGGTGTTTGAATTCTTGATTTACATTATTTTTCTGAGGTGATTATAGTGGCTCAATCCACCAGATTAAATTCGGGGATGAGGCATGGCCCCATGGGATGCCTTTCAAGTGCAGTACAATATTTTACAATTTATGCTTCATGAGTCTATTTGGGGAAAATGAATAACCTACCTTAAGTTTTTTTCTGTAAGTATCACAATGGTACGATCCATTCAGTTGTGAAAAAAAATTTAATCAGTAGTGAACGAGCACCATTTAGGTGTTTGTGGTAAAAAGCACACTTTTTACTGGTTTTCCATTTTGGACAAATGAATAGATGATCCTGTGTGTTTTTATGTGAGGATCGCAATAGTGCAATCTATGTGGCATGTTTCAGGATTGAGGCATGAGCCTCATGAAGCACTATATGTGTACGATGATGAGAAACAAAACTTACTCTTTGGGAGTTCAGTTTGGGAAAATGAATAGTCGATTCTATGTGTTTCTCCATAGGGATCACAATGAGGTGATCTGTTTAGATGTGCAGAGCCCTCTTCAAGATCTCATTAAATGTGGAGACATGAAAGGTTTATCAATGGGAGAACTCTCTGTTGTTTTTTAAGAGAACCCAGGTCTTAGGTCTTCTTTAACTCTTGTGAGAGTGGACAATATGTATGAAGATATATGGTCAATTTTTCTGGTACAGTTTGAGGAGGCATGTTAGTGAACCTATGTTTCTGACCCTTCATCTCAACGATGAGTGTCGTCCACTCATCGACATTCCTACTTGACATGTCACATACTCTGGGAGTATCTTGACACGCCTCAGGATACTTGTTAAATTTTTGGTGCACAAAAATGGTTTGGTGCACGACCAGACGATTAAGCGAGGTTACACGTTGTGTGGGACCCACAAGTTCAATGTATGAATGCATTTTATTCTATCACTCTCAAATCTTTATTTCGAACTCGGATCATCGAATGTGTGTAGATGATCCTGAGTGTTTTTCCACATGGAACACAATGGTGATATCTGTTACGACTTGCGAGACTCCTCATACCATGTGCGTGGTTCCTTTAACTTTGGGTAGTTACTTCTAGTGGTGCTCCCTTATCAAGGGTGCAGGCTCACATTACCGAAAGTGGTGCTCCCCTATTGAGGGTGCAGACTCATGTTACTTCGAGTGGTGATCCCCTATTGAGGGTGTGGGCTCACGTGACTTCCAGTAGTGCTCCCATATTGAGTGTACATGTTCACATTACATCCAGTGGTGCCCCACTACCAAGGGTGTGAGATCACATTACATCGAGTGGTTCTCCCCTATAGAGGGTGTGAGCTCAAGTTACATCCAGTGGTGCTCCCCTATTGAGGCCACATGATCACGTTACCTTCATGTGAACCCCCCTGACACACTAGGGCATGTGTACTCTACAATTACTATCATAGTGGAACCCACCTGACGCACTAGGGCATGGGTCCTCTACCATGAATTTTTGATTCCTCGACTATGAAACACAGTGACAAGGTGTGGTTTGACGTAAACGTGGGAATCACAAAGAAGAGGGATTCTTTCCCCACCAAGACGCATCCTTGTGACATGACCTAAAAATATAAGGGCGGTTCAGTGCCACCCATAGCAAATAGTATCAAGGTGTAGTGATTTGATCCCCTTTGACTCATAGTTCCTGGAAGACATGTGGGATTTTAGGCATCTTTGGTTACTTTTGGAACTGCTGATGAATCTTTTATTAGGATGAGATTTTAGATGGATATCCTCTTACTCTCTCATTTGGGTTTTTTGACTGATCATATATAAATCCTATTTCCAGTGCCCACTCCTTGGGTTTTGGCTACTCTCCTTCTAGGAGAGGTGAAGAAGCATAGGGTATGACATGTACTTTTTATGTCTAGATTCTTGGGGTTGAACGAGTCAACTCTCTTTATATAGGTAGAAAAGAATCTACGATAATTTTACCTTCTCACTATTTCTATCTCCTTATGTTTGGATGAGATTACTTTACTCTTTTAGTGGGTTGAGTTTCACTTCTTTTTACTATACCTTATTCTATATACTAGTATTATTCTATTATATATCTTACAAATCACCTATTTAGTACCTCTTCTTCTACTCCCTCGAGCCTTCAGGGCATCCTACCAGTTATTTTTATACTCACCCCTACTTTGGATTTTCCTGCACATGGTGTGCCTTTCTAGATGATAGACAGGTTGATCATGATATAAGAGGATCTTAGGGATACAGGGGGCTTGGACCACATGCGGTGGATGTAGCTTGGGATTCAGGATAGAGACTCTGCCAACTATTTTATCTTTTCACCTATTTCTGGGATGTGTCAAATTTCTAGTTGGGTGTGTATCTTTCCCCTTTCCCTTTCGGATTTACATTTCTTGTGCTTGGGCTATTTAGTAGTAGATGCATATATGTTTGGTTTCCTTTTTATAATAGTGTTGTGTCTTGATTTCTTTTCCTCTATGCATTTTCATTTAGTTGTCTATGTGTGTGTGTCTGTAGTTTCTTAGGAAAAGGCCTCCCCTAGTTTTTTTCCTTCAGCACTAGTCACCATCCCCTGGCCTATGGAAGTGATCTTTGGGTAGTTGCGGCTCGAACCCTGGTAGAGGTCGGTTCATGAAAAAGTTGTATCATAGGTGGTTCGACCCTTGGGAGGTAGTTTATAAATTTCTCTAAAAAGGTGTCTGTTGAGTTTATAGAAATATTTTCAAAGTTTCTCGAGATTTATTCTCAGGAAAGGGAGTCCAGTGATGGTATAGGTAGCTGATGTATCCATTTAACATGACCCTGATTACCTACCTATCGATTTGCCACTCTAAGACACCTGTTGTAGGAAAAAATGGAAAGTGCATCATATAGGATTGAGTATTTGACTTTCCTTTTTGATTCATGTCCCCATTTTTGTTGATATATATATATATTCTCATCTGGTCATGATACACCTTGATAACATTCAAGATATCTCCATGATGACATCCATCTTGGATTCTAGCTATGGTTCATGATGATTATACTATGGGAAAAGAGGCATTATTTCAAGACTCATCATGAAATCCCCTTTCTCTAGGTGGGCAGGTAGAAGTACCCCCACATTTTGAGTAGAATACTACCCCAACAGATCTGGTTGAGGGCATGTACAGGCTAAGAGTACATTGTGAGTTCAAGCACCAGAGACAGCTAAGGTTTCACGGTGAGCCAAATCCTCAGGCATCAGAGGCTAGGCTAGAGTCAGTGGTCTACCTATTCATTCTTGTACAACTTCCAATAGATCATATAGTGTCTTTGGAAACCAACATTTTTCATGAACCATCTCAGTGTTGGTGGATCTTTGTTACTCAGTTACTCGACAAGCCAGCTCTCTCGTGGGATGACATTCAATAGCGGTTTTGTGAGGAGTAATACCCCTCCTATTTTTCCCCATTCAACTCAAGGAGATCCTAATGTTTCAGTGGGGAGGGATGAAGTTGACTGAGTACACGACTAGGTTCTCAGACCTTGCATGTTACACTCTAGACATGACCCATGACGACTACTTTCGAGCATGAAATTTTGACCAGGGACTCCAGAGAGAGATATATACTATCTTTGTGCCCATGTGCATCTCAACCTATGACGGGGTATTGGAATAGGAACCTGTTGTAGAGATCTTTCTATCAGATAGGTTCCAGACAAATGTATTTTAGAGTGGAGTTTTCTTATTGGCCTACCTTTGTTTGGAGTGACACTAGGGGTTTATAGAAGTGTATAGTTGGGGATTATTCTCAATCCAAGAGGGAAAAATACATGAGGAGTATGCCACATGATTTCCATGGCTAGCCTCTTATGGTTGGATTATTTTACCCACCCACCCTATTCGTGGGTACTTTGCGTGTTAAAGTTCAAGTCTTCAGACTAAAGATATCGAGTATAAGATGAGGTGATGAAGACCCCATGAATGGAAATATGTGACTCAAAAAGTGGTGCGGGAAACAATAGTCTTTTCCCCTGAGGACACGGAGACACTATCTTCTGGGAGAGTGCTTTGTGGTTGTTCAGATCACCAGATTTTTGTGTACATATTCACCTAGAGAGAATTGAACTTGAGGTAGAAATGTTGTTCAAAACTCCTGTAGTACTAAGAATTTCAATGGTATATAATCTGAGAAAGAACAACATTGTAGAAGTTTCCCTTAGAAGGAAGTATTAGGCATGCCTAGTGTGGAATGTTTTAGAGTTGTTAACTTCCCTATAGCCGACCCTGGTGGAGAAGGAGGGTACAGTTTTTTCTTCAGTTGATGGTGTCAACTCCTTCGCTTCCTGAGTGTGTAAGAGAGACTTTGTTGAGAGACATCAGCTCTGAAATCTTGTGTGACCAGATATCTTTGGGTGTTTCACCAGATGTATATTCTGAAGGATCAAATCCTGAGACCCTGTTATGGGGACAAACAATGATTCTAGTTGTGACATGAGATTTAGAGGTTCTACCAAAGAAGTAAACTATCCTCCATGTTTCTTCATGCCCTTCGGGATCTTGAAAAGAAATAGAGTGGTTGCCTACCACCTTACCCCACCCTCTATATCTTGAGTGGGGAAACATGTCTTCCAAATGTCACAATCGAGTAGATAAGTGCATGTTTCTATGCACATTATCGAGAGGAGCAGTTCTTAAGAAGGGGAACCGTCCTTTTTTGTTCTCATTCTGTGCCATCATGTAAATTTCAAGGAGTTTCCTTGGGAGTGGGAGAGCTAGAGTCGAGGTAATTATCACGAGTTTTTTCCCCAGTTTTTCTTTTTGAGGATGAAAAGATTGAAGTATTTAATGATGTAGGGACCCTGTTTTTTTTAAGACTTTGTAATTTTCCTACATATGTTTCTAGAGCTAGGTGCTGAGACGACATACAATTCGAAGACCCATTGTGCCTAGAATAAATTTTACAAAAATATTAATTGTTTTTATACTATGCACATATTAGAAATAATACGTCTCTTAAATGGTAGCTCATATCAGAAATATGAGGCCACGAATGAGTCTAGAATGTGCTGTTTAACCTAGGTGGGATATGAATTTTGTCCACATAGGACTACTGTGAGAAAAGTCAACCAAGGGATAAATCGTCTTTTTATATAGTGATTTTTATCCCTGGAACTCTTTTCAAATAAATTTCTAACGAATACTCAGAATGGAAATCTGAGACTTTAATTGAGTTTAAAAGGGGGTGTTTTACCTTGGTGCAACATGAAATGAAAGGGAATGATGGTTTTAGATTTCCACGCCGAGTGGGTCGGCTATAAATAGATGTTTAGTGTTTAGGGTTAAGTAAAAACCCTAAACCTATTTTTATATATACACAAAGCTCTATATATCTCTCTATCCATTCTTCGCTGAATTGAGGATCAATATCCACTGGAACCTTGGAGGATTGAAACAAAAGCATCGTGGGCACATCACTAATGATGAACGATTGGATCGAGGTAGGTTTTCTTCTATTTATGAGTTCTGATTCAGTTCTCATTTGGAAATACTTCATTGTATCATTGATCTTCATTTTTCTAATGACTGTTTATGGCCTCAAGAACATGACCATCAACTGTAACCTAATACAATTTTTTTCATTGTGTTCTTCATTAGTTCTTCGGGTTATTGGGTGTTTATTTTTCTTATTGATGCGTCAAATCTTCAATCGATCGTCAAGCGGATGATGGAACTGTGAAGATCCCATCCTAAGGTTTCTAACCCATCTTCGAATTCAAAATTGAGTGTCTTGTGAAGACAAGGTGGTCTATAGAAGGGACCACTAGGGCATGCCGACCAACGGTGGCGGCACTCGGTGGCTGCGGAGGGCAGTATGATGGAGCCTGTTGACACCGTGGCGGTGACGTGAATGTGACAAAGAGCTGGGGGGGGAGACCAGGGGTACGTGCCAGCCTATAGCGTGGAGTAACCGGGGTGGCCAGATGACTAAGTAGGGGTAGTGTGCGTTAGTCTTCTAAGAGGGGTGTGGTCTTCAGGTGGGAGGCGTCCGAGGTAGGGGCCGGTTGGGAGTAGGACCCACATGATGCGGGTCCTCCAAGTTTATGCGACAAGGGAAGAGAAAGGCCCCACTGGTCGGTCGGTGTAGGTGGGATGGGCCATGACAAGTGGGACAGGCCTTGGAAGAACCATCCAGAACTGCAACTAGGTAGCAAGATGATGATCTGAACCTGGCTGGTCGGTGCGGGCCAGCCCCGAAGGTGGGGGTCCAACTAGTTTGGGCCGGACCGACCCATTTTTAGCCCATGAGTTCTAAATTCCATTATATTTTGATACGGGGATCCAGATCATGTGTCGTCTATAGAAACAAGATCCTTGAGTTGAGTCTAACCATTCGAGGTGGCTTTGGGAATTTTATATTTTGGTTCCATTTCCCAGTGGCACAAAACACCTAAGTCTAATAATAATAAATTGTTTATTATTTTTCCAGGGGGTTTTTATCAGACTTAAATCCTAAATAGGATGTCAAATTCAAGAAATTTTAGTTGAAGTGTGACCTTGAAGTATGTATAGACATTTCTAAAAGCTTTTTTGTGTGTTTAAGCTAATGACATGGTGCGGGCCCCACATGGCCAGGATTGTATGTTTTATGGTGAAATGAAAATTTTAACCTGGAATACATTTGTTATGTTTGAATACTTGATTCCCCATGTTTTATGGGGGGTATTTCAATAGTGTAATCTACCCTCTTAAATTTGGGGCCTAGGCGTGGGCCCCACATGATGCTTTTCGAGCACAATATATCATTTTACAAGTTATGATTCATGATTCCATTCGGGACAAATGAATAGCCTATGATGAGTGTTTTTCTGCAAGGATAATGATGGTATGACCCATTTCTATGTGAAGAGCCTTTTTGCGATCAGTAGTGAATGAGCATCATTCATGCATTTTCAGTGAAAATCACTATTTTCACCAGTTGTCCATTTTGGATGAATGAATAGTTGATCTCGTTTGTTTTTTTTGTGGGGATAGAAATGGTGAGATTTGTGTGGTATGTTTCGGGATCGAGATGTGGTCCCCACAAAGCACCATACATGTACAATGATGAGATACACAACTTCCACCTTGGGATTCTAGTTTGGGAAAATGAATAGACGATTCTGTGTGTTTCTCCATAAGGATCAAAATTTTGTGATCAGTTTGGATGTGAGGATCCTTCTTCATGATATCATTAAATGTGGAAACATAAAAGTTTTATTAGTGGGAGATTTATATACTATTTTTAAGAGAACCCATAGCTTAGGTCAGCTTCAAATCTTCTGAGAGCCAAGAAGATATATGAAGAGATACAATCAATTGTTCTGGGATCGTTTGGGGAGGCGTGTCAAAAAACTGATTTTTCTGACCCTTTAGCTTACTGATGAGCGTCGTGCACCCATTAGACTTCCGACTTGACATGTCACGTACTATGGGAGTATCTTGACATGCCAAAGGGTACATGTTCACTTTTTGGTACCAAAACATTGTTGGGTACACCACCAGAAAATGAGGCTAGGTCACACGTCATGTGAGAACCACATGTGCCATGTACCACTGCGTTTTTTATATTAATCAAAACACTTTCTTCATTACTTAGATCATGGAATGTGTGTATCCTATCCTGAGTATTTTTCCAGGTGGAATGCAGAAGTAACATCCATTATGACATGTGATACTCCCCATATCGTGGGAACATGCCATTTTCCTTTAGAAAGTTACTTATAGTGGTGATCCCTTATCAATGTCACAAGCTCACATTACTTCTAGTGGTTCTCCCCTATTGAGGGAACGGGCTCACATTACATTAAATGGTCCTCCTATATTGAGGGTGCATGCTCACGTTACTTCCAGTGGTTATCCCCTATTGAGGGTGCGGGCTCACATTACATACAGTGGTGCGCCCCTATCAAGGGAGTGAGATCATGCTATTTCTAGTGATGATACCATATGGAGATTTTGGGATCACATTACTTCTAGTGGTGCTCCCCTATTAATGGCATGAGATCATGTTACTTTTAGTGGTTCTCCCCTATCGAGGGTTCGAGCTCACGTCACCTCCGAGTGAACCCCCTAACACACTAGGGCATGAGTTTTCTATGAAGACTATCAGATAAGAACCCCCTAAAGCACTGTGGCATGGGTCCTCTACCGTGAATTTGTGATTCCTTGACTGTGTGAAACTGTTACAAGGTGTGGTTTTACATAACATTTGTACTCCCAAGGATTCATGGATATTTCTCAACCAAGACGGGTACTATGACACAACCTAAAACCATGCAGGTGAGTCAGTGCCACCCAGAGCGGATAGTTTCAAGGTGCGGTGATTTGATCCCCTTTGACTCGTAGTTTAGGGTAGACGCATGGTATTCTAGGAATCATTGATTACTTATGGAACTGTTGAAGACTTTTTTATTGGCATGAGATGTGAGATGGAGATCCACTTACTCTCTCATTTGGGTTTCTTTGACTGAGAATATATATATATATATATATCATATTTCTAGGGCCCAGTCCTTGGGCTTTGGCCACTATCCAACTAGGAGAGGCGAAGACATGCGGGGTATGCCACATGTTTTCCATGTCTAGATTCTCGTGGTTGGACAAGTCTACTCTCCTACTATAGGTAATGAAGACTCGATGAGAAGTTCATCTTCACATCGTATCTAGCTCCTTGTGTTTAGATGAGATTACTTTACTCTTTTAGTGGGTTGATATGCACTTATTTTTATTATAACTTATTATATCTACTGGTCTTATTATGTTACATATCTTACTAATCACATCTTCATTACCTCTTCTGCTTCTCCCTCAAGACTTCGAGGCATCCTACTGAGTATTTTTATACTCACCTCTACTTGGGATTTTCCTTTACATGGTGTTCCATTGTAGATGATGGACATGTTGATCATGATATCAAAGGAGCTTAGGGATACGGGGTTATTTGACCACGTCTAGTGGTCGTAGCTTGGGATTTAGGATTGGGACTCTCCCAGTTGTTTTACTTTTTCACCTATTGTTGGGCTGCGGAACTTTTCTAGTTTGGTGTATATTTTTCCCCTTTCCCTTATAGCTTTACTTTTCTTGTGCTTGTATAATTTATAGGTTGATGCATATATGTTTGGTTTCCTTTTTATAGCAGGGTCTTACCTTAATTTATTTTCATCTACACATTTTCATTGACATGGCTATGTGTGTGTGTATAGTTTATTAGGAAAATGCCTCCCCATATTTTTTGTGCCCTCCGTGCTAGTCTCTGGACTCTGTACTATAGAGGTAGGCTTTGCGTAATTGTAGATATAACCTTGGTATGGGTCATGTCATGATAGATATGATTCTCTACATGGACTGGCATACCTAATTATGATCTCAAAATGATTACTATAGGAGATGGATATTGTTTACATTGTACAAGGGAGAGGTTTTCATGATGAAAAATGAATGGGAGCTTGGAGTAGGTAGTGTGGGTCCAGAATTGAGCCATTTTGGGATGATCACAACATAAATTGTATGCAAGAATCTTCCAATAGTATCAGTGATAGCCCCCATGTCTTTTCTTCTATAAGTGGATCTCTATTTGGATGTGTTCATAGATGACTTTAGAGGACTTCCCCCGATAGAAGATTTATGTTTGATATATAACTCAAGTAAGGTTTTAAACCCATTTTGATACCCCCTAATCATATAACACTATCTAAGTTAATGGATATCAAGGTATAGCTTGAGGACATGGAACTGAAGGAATATATCTGGCCAAGTACATCACCTTGGGGTGAACTTGTCTTGTCTGCCAAGAAGGTGGATGGAAGTACACAACTCTATTTATATTATCAAAAATTTAATCAGGTGAAGGTGAATAATATACATCATTTTACCATAATCAAATATCTCTTTGATCGGTTATGGGGAGCCGACGGGTTCTCTATGTTTTAACATTGATTGATCTATCACCAGTTGTGGGTTAGAGAGATAAACATCTTAAAGATGGGGATTTTGATTAGGTATGGGATATACGAGTACTCAATTAAGTTGTTTGGATGGATAAATTTTTGGATAGTGATCATGGATCTCGTGAAAAATATCCTCTAGCTATATCTAGAATTGTTCTTCCAAGTTTTCATTAAATATATCCTCATCCACAGAACAACCTTAAAGAACCATGATAGACACCTCAAGATAGTCCTGAGTTCCCTTTGATCACATTAAATTTATTCTAGGATACAAAAGTGTTAATTTTGAATTTAGGATTTAAAATTATTGGGTAATGTGGTGTTTTATATAGGTATTTCCATGGACCCAAATAAATTTGAGGTGGTGAGGTCCTAGACACATCCCTAGAATATGTTCAATATCAGAATATTTCTCTGTTTAGTAGGATGTTATCTGTATTTAATCCTATAATTCTCCCATTTATTAACACCCATGACCATGTTAACAAATAATGGGGTGAATTTTTATTGGCTATAGTAGTGTGAAGAGGAATTTATTAAGCTTAATAGGAGGTTTACTATAGCTTCATTGTTGATTCTACCTAATATAGGGGTTGGTTATTCTATTTACTATGATGCATTAGCTATTGGTTTGAGAGTAGTTTTGATGAATATAGGGGCAGGTGATAGCTTATCTGTCATTTCATCTATGATCCCATGGGTGAAGTTGTCCTACCCATGACTTGTAGATGGAATCCATTGTCCGCGATTTGAAATATTGGCACACTACCACTTTAGTGATTGGTTTATTAACTACAAGGACCATAAGATACTTCACTATATCTTCACACAAAGGGACCTAAATTTGAGGTAGAATAACTAGGAATATTACTTAATGATGTTTTACTTCATGATGGATTATTTAGTAGGTAATGGTAACATCATGGGAGATTCTATTAGTCATAAGACACAAGTATCCTATGATATTGGTGAATGACCTTCGAAGGAATAGTAGCACCTGGTGAGTTTATTGGCCGAGTGGAAGATAAATTATTTTGAGGAATAGAGATAAATAATGTGTTATTCCTTAAAAATACCATATTATTTAGTTGATTGAGTGAAGGCTGGTCAGGAATCTACCCAGAGTGTGATGTGATGCGCCAATAGCTAGTAGGTGGTAACCCAACACCTTAGTGGTCATTAGATGATAATGATTTTATCATAGTACATAGAAGAGTTATATTCACTATTTACATAAGGGAAGTGGGGATTAGATAATTATATAACTCTAATTAGGCTATACATCTTGGGGTGAAAAATATGTATCGTGGATTTAGGTGGCGATTTTTGTGGTCAATGATAAAGAGGGACATTGTTAGATTTGTTTCCATATTCCATACCTTCTAAAGAATAAATTTTTATCCTCAAAATCCTATCATTTTCATTATAAAATCACTCTTACCATGCTCAATTGTTATTAAATAGTGATGGACCATGTGGTAGGGTCGCTTAGGACCTTGAGGAGCTATAACACTATTTGGGTGATTTTTGACTAGCCAATGAATGTTTCCCATTTATTACCGATCTGTGACTCACTCAATAGATGAGATGGGAAGGCAATATTTCCATGATATAATATAATTTATAATAGTTCCCTTGATAATTTTTATTTGATATAGATTAATATTTTATTTCATATTTTGGGCATGGGTTGTTGAAGGCCTTAGATTCTCAGTTGAGATTGAGCACACCATACCATCCCCATAAAAACTGACAGTCAGATCAGATTATTTATATATTGGAGTATATACTATGAGATATCATTTTAGACTTAAATGGATAATGGTATTATCACTTATCCATGATTGAGTTTATATACAAAAAAATTTAGTCTTCTATTTAAATGACACCTTACAAGGCTCTTTATGGTAGGCCATTCCGTTCACCACATTGTTGGAATGAGGTTGGTGAGGCAGAAATTATGTGGTCCATTATGGTATATGATAACATCATGAGTGTGTAGATAATTTAATATAGGTTGATCAAAAATAAGAGTTGGAAGAAGTCTTATGCCAACCACAAGAGTATACCTTTGAAGTTTGAGGTAGGAGTAAAGGTTTTTTTGAGAGTGACTCCTCCGTTAGGCCACTATTTTTTAGGAATCAAGGGAAGTTAGCATTGTGCTATGTTGGAACTTTTGAGATCACTGAGTAGGTTAGGATACGGAATACCTACCGGATATTCCTTCTCACTATAGAGGTATACATGATATGTTTCATGTGTCTCAACTCTAGAGCAACATTATGTTAGAGTTGGTTTTCAAGAACCAGATTTCCTATTACTCGATTACATGTTTTAATTATTAGTAAAGCTTATTATCACATCATTATTGTTCCTTTTAATGAAATTTATAAATGATAATGTACTGAGAATACATATATAACTGAAAGGACATAATATCCCCCAACTACTATGAGAACATGGAGGTTTCAAAATAATGTTCTTAAAGATATGTTTTATGGACAATGATATTTTCTGATGGGACATAGGTAATACATGAAATTAGGGATACGTTTCTCAAAAGACACAATGACACATTCTCATGGTGTTATCCCTTGGTAATATCCAAGATAAGAGGCTATGATAATAGACCTGTTAACAGGAAATCCATATTTCCATGTGTCATTAGATGTTCCTATATACATACATTTATATTAATCCTTAGACTTTATGATTATCAATAATGTATATCATTACCCACATACTTTTATGTATTAATGAGAACAATGATGACATATAATCACAACGAGGTATGATATGTTGGGTACATCATGAGTCATATTACATTAGAGAAAAAAGAGATAAAGGATTCATCTATTTAAATAAAGTGGATATCTCAAGACCTTTGATGGGAATTGAACTACCTAGATAAATCCCTGGCCATGGTGTTCAATATGAAAGTTCATTTTTGAAAATTCAAAAAAAGAGACATCGAGAATATAATTTGATGGCACCGACATGAAACCTGTTTGATTGGAGATATTGTGATAAGGGATTATATTACACGATAATCATTCATAGGATGTTGGATGTTATTGGGACATTAAATTATCTCTCTATGGGTTCCTTGGTGTGTTTCAAGATTCTAACCTTTGACTTTAGGTGGTTATGCCGAATTACACAGAGGAAGAGTCTTAGAAAATGACACACTAAGTGTATCTATAATCTCAGTTAAATTCAATTATTGAATTTAACAAGTTATATTAAATAATATTTATTCAATATCAGTTGATTGAAATAATTTAATGACATAGTATTCAAGAGAATACATGAGTTAAATAATAATAATAAATATTTATTTGAAGGTTTTGTGAATGTAATATTTATTATATTTATCATATAATATTTTAGTGAAATTTATTTATTAAATATTCATTGTTTTAGTATTGGAAAATGTTAATAAGGTGAAGAATACCGAGCTTAATGGTCCAATAGGAAAAAATATAAATGATATTTATTTATATATTCTTAAATGTGTTGTACATGTCACGAAATTAACAATTATAATATTATTATTTCAAAACATGAGGTTCATTAAGAATTATAAAGATGTAAAGGTTTTTTTGTGTAATTTTCCTATCCTAAAACTTCCATAATAAATATTAAATTAAATCACTTTGAAAATCACACTTTTTATATACAAAAGATTGAGTGAGTCTCTCTAAATCACTAGAGAGATATCATGAGATATATAGTGTTATTCCTCCCAATCATTCCAACCATTTAGATATAATCAAGATTTCTTCCTCCATAAGTATAATTTTGTAGTGATCAACCATGAATGGTGAATTCAATCAGGATTATCCATGCTAGAACCTGATGATTCTATGATGACATTCAGTGATTGTTGTGCAAATATGGAATACCTTTAGAGGGATTATATACCTGGATCCTATAGTACAATGATGATACCATGATATATAGTCAACAATTTCATAAATTAAGAGATAATTACAAGTTGATATAGTTCTATATCTACTCATAAATTATTTATAAATAACTTGTGAAGATCCTCCTCTTCGAGTTCTATAATTTTAATCTAGTCAAGTAATCTAATATTTTCATTAGACATGACTTAATGTTTTCATTGGAAATTATGTTTTAATCTTGGGAAGAAACTATTATATGTAAATTAAGAATAAAATAAAATTTTTAAATAACATCTAATGCACTAACACTACACCTAAAACCTAAATGTTGTATCACAGTGGTAACATGTTTACTTTATAATTATTTATTATTCATTTATTATTTGCATGTGTTTGTGTTTTATTTTACTTATATCAATTTATTTGAATATATGATCATCATTGTATATTTTTTTCTTCATTCTTAGTAATATAAATATGAATCAGTTAATTTTTAAAAAATGAATAAGCATGATAAGAATACTATTTATAGGTGCCAAAGGTTTTTCCCAGAAAAAAATATAGTACATGATGTATACTCTCTAATTAGACGTCATGCACAAGTGTTTTCACATCCAAATATCATGAAAATTTTAGCTTTATCTATATTAATAATATATAATATCCTAAAAAATCATATCAACGTGTAGATCTAGAAAAAATAATACACTACATCAAGAACTACATGCCATGTAACTACTTTACATGATGTGCAGTGACTATTTTCTCATGGCTGAGAACAATGGGTATCCCATGAATTTCGTGTATCTGTTACATGACATAAGGACTAAAATTCCAAGAAAATAAGTGGTTATATGCTATTTATGTTTGAAAACATGGCGTATACCCAAAGTTTGTCCATGGAAAGCGACACATCTAATCCCTTGGTGTGTTATGCGGACATAGGAAAAAAACATCACACACCATGTACTATTGTACATACTGTGTAGTCTTTTATAGATTTTGTGCCTAAATTTTCCTGAAAAAATTATGTATATAATCAAACCAATTCACATTTTTTCCATGTGTTATTTATTTGAAAAATTACATGCCATGTCATATACTTGATAACTATATATATTAAAACTATATCCTTGTTAAGGTTTTGGATAATAACATGATGTTTCCTCAATGTACACTTCTGTACAACATTATTTTCCAAATCAAATGTTTTTTTAAAACTTTTAATGATGGTGAGTTAAAGATGATTGGATGGAATTAAGATAAATTTAATTAATTGTTTTAATTTTTGGCTCATTATCTTAAATAAAGAATTAATCAAAGTAATTAATAATAAGATTACAAATGTACTCTCATTGTTTCATGTATTGATGATAATGAGATTAGACCAACCTTATGTATGTGATTTGTTTCTTTTAATTTATTATGGTTAAATTATTATTGATGTAATACGTGTCAGCCCCCTCTATATTATGTGAGGGAATGTGTGACCGTGGTTTCTTTTATATAAACCCATTTATCCAATCCACTGGATCCCCTCATATGTCTGTGAGTAAAAACTTAAGTTAATATTGATCTCCCATGTGATTGGTGGTAGTCCAATTCCAGGATCCAAGGCATAACCAATCAACACAGTACTTAAGATCCAAGGACGAATGCTATAACAATAACCAAGCTACATCTCAAGGTATTTTTCCATTAGGGTTAAGGGTTAGTTTATTTTATACAAGATAAACTAATCATTAGACAATATAATGATCATGAAACTTATAAATTATATATTTAAGATTCATGTATAATTGTTTATGTTTGTGAATGTTCCTTGATCACCTAATAAATGAATTAACAAGCATGAAATATGGAATAAAATATAATCAAATTATGTGTAATTGTTTTACTAGACATGGTTAATCACTTAAGTAAAATTTACTTAATATTAACATGGCATGTGAAAAGATAAAATGATCTTTACCCATTAAGATCAACGTCCCTAAATTAAATTATTATGTCCATATATCCTTCCACAACTTATGTTACAATCGACCTCACAGTTCAAAGTACTTGGCTAACCCAAGTAGGGGTGCTTTCAAACATCATAGAAATTTTAGCTTCATTTTTTTGCATTGAATAAACTTAGTTTACATCAACGGTTTTCTACATGAGTTGGACTTGGTTTAGCTTAGGGGAAAGTGTGGAATAAATATTTATAATAGGATTTCACGATTGGGGAGTCCACTTAATGAATCAAGGAACTATGAGTTAATGTAGTTGTAAAGTTATGCGTACGAAAAACCATTCGAATAACTTGTGAGACCCAATTCTGGGTTATGAGAAAGAGAATATGGATCCTTGACACTAGAATATCTAAGAGATAAGATATTTCAAAACTGATGGTGAGGGATATTGGGTATCTAAAAATAGTGGGATATTAATGTAATTTTATAAATTTTAAATTTATTGATATATTTTTTTAATAAAAATATTTATTGAGTATCTACTCTCAAGTTATAGAAATGGAAAAAAAAATAATTCAAATAATATCACTATGATCTATACTATAGAAGGATAAACTTCTCACTGGTTTGAATTTATAGGAATGGTATATGATCCTTCTTGATATACTACATGATGAATGGAAATTATACAACATAGAAACCCCACTTATTGAGTTCACTTCCAAAGAGTCTAGTGATGAAGAAGTATCTATTTATTTAAGGCCTGTGGATTACATAATATATTTCCTATGTTTCATGTTATCTTACATGTAAAATGATATTATAAAGTAATATGAGGATATTAAGGTGTATATAATAATTTATCACCTTTGGGATCTCTATCAAGAGAATGTGAGATTCGAGGTATATGAGATCTCTAATGCACTTTTCATGTGTAAGATTAGAGAGTTGATGATATCTAGGGAACATGTATTCAAGATGATTGGAATCATTGAGAGCCAAGATATCTTAGTTTTTATGATCCCATATGATCTATGAACATATCTTATTTTTTCCTTGCTACTGAAGAACTTCTCCAGTTTTATTGTGAATTATAATTTGAGTAATAGTGAGAATACACTTTCTTAATTTCTTAATCTTATTTTCAATGTTGATAAATACATGGGGTTTGAAAAACCTATTATCCTTATGGTGAATAAGAAAGTAGGAACATGAAAAAGGGGCCAAAGACTCATTCCAATTCTAAGGATCAGGAGCATCATACTTCCAAGAAGAATAATATTTAGAGGAATTAAAGGAATATGATGTGGTATGTTTTGAATGGGGCAATCAGGGCTAATGGAAGAGGAATTGTAGCTAGACAAAGAAACAAGGGGAATGTTTAGGTGAATTTTATTTATTTATTTTAATATTTTCAAATCTAAAAGTTGCGTATAGATATTTACTTTAGTGCTCACATTTGTATCCAAATACATGAACCAAGTAGATTTCAGAAGGTTTCTCGGGATGAGGTTGATATATGGGATACTAATGGAAAAATGTTGGATGATCTATCCATTAGAGACTACCATATCACATTACAAACTTGAATGATTTTGGTTTTAAATAATTTTTATTATATTTCTAATGTTACAAAGAACATTATTTTAATTTTTTGTTTAGACACAGATGGATATATTTTTAGTTTTGTAAATAATGGTTGCTACTTTTATAAATATTAAATATGTTATGGTATGGAATAATCAAATAACTTTATTTTCATATTAAACTATGAAATCCAAATATTATCAAGTGATATTGAAACAAATATGCACAGCTCATATAACAACCAGTTTTGGTATCATAATCTAATTCACATAAACGAGAAGAATTTTATAAATCTATATTAAGATGGTCAATCAAACTCTTTATAGATAAATCCACTTGAAATATTTCACACTTGTTTACAAGGTAATATGACCAAACCACCATTTATTGGTCAGCGTGAAAGGGACACAAAGATTATAGATTTAGTAAACATTGATGTGTATAAAACCTTTTAGGTAGAGGCAACATGATTCTCATAATTTATTTCTTTTATATATGATTTTATTAGGTATGTTTATATTTACTTGATAAGGTGTAAATCTTAATTCATTGATATATTCAAAGAGTTCAAGAATGAATATGGGAATTATTTTGGTAAGAAGATAAAGTAAATTCAATTTTATTGATGTGGTGAACATCCTAACAAAGAATTTATTTAATTTCTATGGGAGTTTTAGATTCTATCTCAACTCACTCCACCTAATAAACTACAGTGGAAATGTTTTTGTGAAAGGAGGAACCATACACTACTAAACATTGTATGTTAAATGATGAGTTACACCAATATTACACTATCACTTTAGGGATATGAATTATAGAAGATATCATACAAAATAAACTGAGTACAAAATAAAGAATCAAATGTTTTTTCCATTGAGTTATGAAGTGGAAAGAAACTTGATTTTTCATATGTTCATGCATGGGGTATCACAACGTTTATTAAGGCCATATGAAGAATAAAAATATCACCCTAAGGTATAATGTGTATATTTATAGGATATTCCAAAGAAATAGATAGATATTATATATATAACCCTTAAAACAAGATATTAATTTTCATATGTGTGATGTCCCAAACCCATATGACACTTAATGGGTGCCCCGAGCTCAGTGGGCCACATGGCCTCAAGCATATATCCCCAAATTCCAGAGGCTCCAACTAGTAGTGAGGGACTATGGTGTGTCTATGGGATTACTAAGCCCTCATTACCAAAGTGTATCATAAAAGATTAATATAAGATGAGGTAAATACCAGAAGCAATATAAGTAAACAAAAGGTACAATGGAAAATAGGGAAAACAACCGCAAAAACTGAAATAACTAGAATATAATTCAACAACTGGTGATATTTCATGTTGCTAGAAAACTAGTAAACATAGATAGTATATAACCTTCAAAACATGTTACACTTAAGTAATATGGAAATCAAAGACTATCTCAAGCATCCTGAGCTCTAAATCAGTCATATACTATCAAGATCTATATTAAACTGCAAGAAATCAAGTGTTTTAAGTAGTATGATTCAATATTTCAACACCTAAAGCCATGTTATCTACTCTGGGTACCAAACAGAACCCAGAGAGTGTTTGAGAAAAATCTCCTTGGGCCACCACCAATGGTGTCCATAACATCTAGCCCATGAAATATAAATGTAACAGTGTGAAGGCATGAATATATAAAGTAAAGCAGTACAATGTAACTAAATAACCAAGTACATGCTTCATACCTTGGTTGGTTTCTAAACATGTTAACAATTCATTATTTTATTATTACTAGTTTATAAATAATTAACATGTTAGAAATTAAAAAGGTTCCAATTTGTAACAAGGATACCTATCATGAAATTTAATAGCAATGTCCCATGGTAATAACCAAGGTGATGTAGACCTCAACGATCACTAAATCAGTAATAACTATAGCCCAGAATGGGGTAAGATTATAATCAGAGGAGAATAGACCAAGTAATTACACAATTAGAGGTCTACCCATCCCAAGGAGTATATCCAAGGTAAAATGGGGCTAAGTAATGACTTGTCCTAATGTGATTTAACCATGGAACCAACCAATCAATACTTGATCCAAGGTGTGTATCCAGGGCATCCTGTAATAATATTTATGGGATCCTATAGTGTCATATCAGGTATCCAAAATAATAAATAGGGATTGAGATCTAGGTGGGTCTCAACCTAAGAAATCTATATCCTTGAATAGGAATGGGTTTCCTTAGTGATCAAGGCAATCCCTGATAAGAATCCAATACGAGCTTGAGTCATGAAACTCCTATTTGATATTAAATTCATGCAATATTTAATTTGGTTCAAGCCTTTCATTTAATCAATGTGATAAGGTAAATTATCATACATCCATTTAATCAATTCATAATTAATAAATAATTTCATTTTTTCGAAAATTTTCCTTTCATTAGTGTGAAAAGGTCAAGTAGCATTCAATCTTTTAATCAAGTAATAATTAATCAATAATTCCATTTGGTCCAAGACTCTCCTTTAATTAGTGTGACAAGGACAAGTAGCATGAAACATTTATTAATTCCATGTAAATCAAATTCAATCAATAATGTTCATTCTAATACCTTCCATTAATGTGTTAAGGGGTTACTACGGACATGCAACCTATTATTCATTCGAAATTAATCCATTCAAGTCATATACTTGGTATAATTTCCAATTTCCATTTCACATTTATTTTTTAATTAAATAAATTACCTTAGGTGGGTCTAGTGGTGATCATACATGGTAATTTCTATTATGAAATTGAAAATATGAATCAATCCATTTAATATAGAAAATATTACCCTTATAAGGGTCAAGTAACGTCACACCCATATGGTGGCTCAAACATATCAAATACTAAAAAACCACTTATAGCATAACAACCTACATGGGATGGATGGAGTTTTGGGTTTACCCACAAAAAATTAATCAGATATATGGAAAGAACATATCTATATAGTTCTAATGATTATAAGCATGGTATATAAATTCTCTAAACAACACCCAATGAAATCAATGGGCCCCACATGACAATTCCAAAATCAATGAACATGAGGGATGAGTTATAGAACACCCTAATTAGGAATTTATGACTATCATACTCTAGTATCGGAATTTTATTTGGCTTAGAATGGAGTATATTTTAGATAAAGGTAAAAATGCTCAAACCTCAATAATTAGGTCAAGAGAATGAGAGAAGAAGAAAGGGATAAACGGACTCGAGTACTTACCATTTCACATCCAACATGATGAAAAGAATCCTGAATAGATACATAATGATGGAGATCCTTAAATCCCATTATTTTTCATTAAAAAATTTCTAAAATGAGATTCATTAAGTTAAATCCCGCTAAAAATCGTATTAGAGAAGAAGAGGTGGCTTAATAGTTCATTAAGGGAAAAAGAACAATTTACCTAGAAAAATAGCTTGTGCCTAATTTTTCTACATGGTTACCTAAGAAGAAATGGAACTTTCATGGTTAGTATGCATTCCAATCTTCAAACCATGCGATATAGTTATGTCTGAAAATTTCCATCTACACGGTTATACAAACTATGCGCCAACCATGCGCTTACTGTGTGACATGGCCAATTTCCCTAAAACGATGGGTTAGGGGCACTGAACATTCCCCAGACACCCCTGATACCTTTTCTAACGCATTAGGAATCCATATTATGTTCAATGTAAATATTTATACTGAATTTTAAAGGATCCATTCCAGAGTAAAAAACTGGGTTCTTATATTCTTCTCCCTTGAAAGAACTCATCATAGAGTTCACCTTCCAAGGGTGGAGAAGCACTATATGAGACCAACTCTGGACATTGCACACATAAATTGGCCTCCCTCTACCATGTATCATCCTGCACACACTTGTGCTACCATAAAACCCATACTATATGCAAAGACCAACCTCATAGAGCCTTTATTCTATGGTTAATGATGCATACTGGGTACTCCTCAAAGTAGCATTAGCATCTAACTCAACTTCTTCAAGATAAAAATGGTGAGACATGTCAGAATGATATTGAAAAAGATATGATATGTGGAAGATGTTTTTCATGGCATAGTACCTCTGAGGTAGTAGTAACTGATAGGCTACCGGCCCGACTCTCTATAAAATTTCAAAAGGCCCTACATAATGAGGTGATACCTTCCCTTGCTTTTGAAACCATTTTTTCCGTAGATTGGGTGATACCCAAATAAAAACATGATCCCAAACCTCAAACTCAAGAGGTCGTCAATAGTGATTGGTATAAGATTATTTTATAGACTGAGCAGTATTCATACGTTTTCTGATCAGTTGAACTTGCTCTGAAGTCTCTTTAACAAGATGAGGACCTAGTAGGGCTACCTCACCTACCTCTACCCAGTACATGGGTGAATGGAATGGACTACCATATAAGTCCTCAAATGGATCCATCTGAATTGTTTCTTGGAAGCAATTATTATAGGATAACTCAATGAGAGGGATATTATTTTCCCAAGAACCGCTGAAATAAAGGACACGTTCTTGGAGAATATCCTCTAGAACTTGTATTTTTCATTCTGATTATCCATTGGTCTGATGGTGAATAGATGATCTTAGAATCACTTATATTCCCATATCCTTCTACAATCCCTACTAGAACCATGATGTGAAATAGTCATCCCTATATGAAATGGGAGTATGAGGCACCCCATGGATTCATATCATCTCACAAACATATAGTCTTCACAATTCATCAACTGATAAAGTCTCCTGAATAGAAATGAAGTGGAATAATTTTGTTAGACTGTCAATGACAACCCATAAAATGTTTCTACCTCAAGGAGAACTAGGTAAACTGACTAAAAAGTCCATAACAACATCTTCCCATTTCTATTCCAGTACTAGAAGTGTTTGTGACAATATTACATGTCTTTGGTGCTCTTCCTTCACCGGCTGACAGGTGAAACACCTAGTGATAAAACCTACTATCGGACATTTCATTCAAGTCCACCAATAATATCATCACATATCTCTATACATCTTGGAGATTCATGGATGAACATACCACTGAGAAGTGTGGGACTAGGATGGACTCCAGAGGGTTTTTCAATGTGTTTATTTATTTACTTATTTGATTCACTTATGTTTCAGTTTGTCTTTATACTTTGGGAGACCGTTTATTTACTTTTATAATATGTGTTCCATTTGAAATTATATTCTTACATTTGACTGATTTAATTTTATTTATATTTTTGTTTATATTATTTGTGAAAGGATATGATATTGAGGGTAAAGTCTCCCCATTGATGTCATTTAGACCATCACTTCAAGTTGGTAGCGTCTTGTATATGGAGAGACATGCATGAGATTATGTGGAACTTCATATCAGAGCTGGTTATTTGGGTTGGGGCATTATAAAATGGTATCAAAGCACACTTTTATTCTTTTATGTTGACCATCCCAAGATATGGTAGGAAGAAGATAGGTTGTGTGGAACTCAGGTAGGGAAATTTCCTTGTTCTTGGATAGCTCATGTGTAATGGACCCATGAGTTACTCTTTAATGGATTTATGGTATTATTTTATGGTATTTGAGTGCATTCATACATCATGATTAGTCATGTAGGATCGCATTCCATTTATATACTTGTTGTGTGTTGCATGCTTGATCTTTAATTTAATTCCTTGATGTGTTCTATCTATTCTGGATAAACCTTTATTCTTTGATGGTGTGATATATCAATTTTTCATGGTATTGTGATATAACTATTGGAATTAATTAGTTTAAACTAAGAATGTTGTTATGTTTTGTAAATATATTATTATGAGTAATGTTCAAGGATGGAAACCTTTGTTAGTATAGGTGGGATATACCATGGGTTATGGGTAGGCTCCTAGTAGAACCTTTGTTTGATCCCATAGACTAATTTGTTTCTTTACTAATAGATTTGGTTTTTGTTCTAAGTGTTTATTTCATGTACAGAAGATGTAATCCCAAAGGATAATAATGGGAACACCTACTGACATGGACTGGGATGACCCCACTAAAGAGAATTATCTTGTTCCAATACCTATGGCATAGGAGAGTGCAATGTAGAATACTACCAGATGCACTCTGGTCGCATAGGAAGCAGTCCCACCTTATATGAGGGTCCTGCTTATTCCATCCTAGGGCAGAGGGGCACTGATTTCCGTGGTTGACTATTACAGACTTCCTAATATAGTATCTTGTATCCTATCAGGGAACTATGGGTCTACTATATATAGAGGACTAGGTAGATATCATTTATGGTGTCTTTGACCTTATTAATAAATATGAGGATGTTAAGGTGTAGTTGCCAGTGTTCATGCTACATGGACCCACCAAGAGGTGGTGGGCATGGTAGGATAGTATGGTATACATGAGGGTGTCACCTGGTAACCCTTCAAGAGTTTATTATTTGATGAGTTATTTCATGATATAATGAAGTTTGACCAATCATAAGAGTTCATGGAGTTGAAATAGGGTCCTGGATTGTATCAACATACTCCACCTATTTCATCAAGCTACTTACTTTTTCTCTTATATTGGAAAAGAAAAAGGTAAAAAGGATAAGAAGTTAGATATAAGTCTTTATCCTGACATCAAATGATAGGTTTGGTGATATTAACTAACTACATACTCAGAGGTTCAACACAAGGCGTTGACTATCGAGAAGGGCCCGATAGAGGATTGAGGAGTTGGTCTTTTTCTACCCTTCAGTATTTAGGTGGGTGGACCTACTATTACTATAGTGTGTGTCACTTTTAGTAGTAGAAATAAGATGATTGGGGATACACAGTTGGGTAATAGTATTCAGGTAGACCATAGCATGACTTATTTAGACCCATTAGGAGGAGTTCCATAATGCATCAATTGTGGAAAGGATGGATATTATCGTAGGTTTTGTATGGTACTTCAGACCATGTGTTGGGAGTGTGAAAAGATGGGGCCTCTCTAGTATTTTTTCTCAAGAGATTCGAGGATGAGGTTATGTAGGGGAGGAGGAAATATACGATATATGACCTAAGGATATGTATGGGGTCCTTAGTAGTAGAATCACATGATAATGAGTTGGACGAGTCATGCATCTCATGGTCAAGGTCGTAGAGATGAGGTAGGATGAGTATATGTAGTGGATTAGATTCCAGAAGATGGTGGTGATGGAACATCTACTATTCTTGTTATGGTATTCATCACTTATACATTATCTACTTCATTTTTTAATAAGGGTACTTCTTATTCTTTTATGTCTACCCAAGTTTTTACTATAGTTGACTTACCAATCATGTTTTCTTCTAAGTTACTCTCTATCGATACACTATTGGGCATGAAATTGGACCATCATCAATGATTCCCAAAGTTTCTTATAGTTATTTCCGATTATGGATATATATTGGACATCCTGATTTTAGATATGATGAAATTTGATATTGTATAGACCTGTTTTTTCCTTATAATACTTTTTAATTTTTCTATATATGTTTCTAGAGCTAGGTACTGAGACGACGTGCAATTCTGAGTCCCTATGTGCCCAGAATAAATTATACACATATATTAAGTGTTTTTATACCATGAACGTGTTGGAAATGGGATATGTAACAACCCAAGATTTTATGAGAATTATTATTTTTATTTTAATTTATGTATTTTGTTGTACGCTACACCATGATTATCTTGCGCTATATGCAACACCGTATTATCTTGCAGTATACACAACACTATTTTTGGATTGTGTTACGAACAATTTCATGTTCGTTTGATAGTAGTCATTCTACACAACATTGATTGTATATATATATATATATTCAATGTATAAATGAAATATGTTAGGATTCTGTTATACAAAACAATGAAGGAGTCTTTCAAAACACGCAACCCTGACTTGGTTTGCATTACACGCAATCGCGACCTTCCTTGATAGTATGTGTAGTACGCAATACCGAGTTTCACTAAACAACGATATATTGTTATAATATTATTATGGACTAGCTGTTATGAATAGTATTGACTACATATTAAATTTTATAACAATCTTATTCATCTTACACATTTTCTAGAATATGGTATGAGAACAAAATAAATTTTTCTTGTAAAATATGTATTTTTCAAAAATTGCAGTTTTCCCGCCTTTTGATGGCACACCCACTTTAAATCTTGTTTTTGAGATTTCTATAAGTTCAATTTGAAAAAAATAAAATTCTTCTTTGGAATCAGGATATAAAAATTTAATTTGGATAAAAGTTTCATATTATTCTGATAATTTTCGTATTTTAATGAATAGTAAAAACACGCTATATTTTAATTAAAAACAACTTTTTTCATCGCAATAATTTATATGGTTAGATTATCTTTTTAATTGGTTTTAAAGTGTAATTAGAATATATTTTTACCATTTAATCCAATTTTGGTCATTGTAATTAATTTCACTTTGAAATTGGACATAAACAAGTGTCGATCTTTTGATAGTTATTGCTTCTTAAAAACACGCTATTTGTTTTGATAACGGGAATTATTTTTAAAATTAATTAATTCCACTTCTATGTTTTGAATTTGGAAAAATAGACATCATTTTTGAATTTGGAATATCAAATATAGATTAGGCTGAAGTTTTGTTATTTTTCGGAAAAACTTCAATTTTTGATGAATAGTGAAACCACTTAGTGGTAGTTAAAAAATGACTCTTTCATTTAAAGGAAATTTTACCACTTCTGTGAATTGAATTTCAAAAATATGATATATATGGTTGTTATCAAGAAAAAAAATGTGGTTCAATAAGATGAAAATAATTTTTTTTGAATAGTAACTTTTAACTTTTATTTACCGCGGTAAAAGGTAAATAAGGTATTTCAAGGTAATAAGAATATTTTAATAATTCAAAATTACCTTAACACTTGTCCAAACCTTATGGGTTGAGTCCTTAAAGACCATGGGCATCTTTGGGTCGATTTTTTGACCCCCTTAAGCTACATGGGAGTAAAAATGACAATTTAGATTAATTAATTTCAGGAGAAGACAAAATTGGCATTGACAAACACCTTTTAGTAATTAATTTATATATGGTGTTATATAAGTAATATTTTAGACTATAAATATTAATTGGAAATATAAAAATATTTCCTACATCATGGTATTTTTTTATAATTTTTAGACATCAAATAAATTAAATTATTTATGAAACAATAATGATGCAGTATTTACCTCATTAATAAATGATTTAAATAAAAAAGATTATAATGATTAAACTATTATCCATAACCTGTGCAATTTCTATTGGATGATTTTATTTAGAATATGAGTCATCTTATATTCGAAATTAATGTGTTTTTGACCTCTTGAAACCGAAGATAAGTTTATAATAAAATAATGTTTTCACACATTCATAAAGAGCCCCTCCTCTCCCTTATAAAAGGAGACCACTTCTATGGAATTCCACAAACCTCTCAAGCCATTTGGATTGTCCAAACTCTACCCAATTAAGCTCCATAAATCCCTATATTCCTCATATAGTCCTTACCTTATTCATAAGTCACTCCAAGAAGTAGTTTTGGTTCAAACCAAAGGAAGTTACCCAAATTAAAGGTAATAGTTTATCTTAAATCGTTTTATTTTATTATACTTCTCCAACCCCTAAACTATTTTTAATCATTTATTTTGTAACAAAACTAGTATCCTCAATATAATAGGATGTTGTTATGAGAAGGATTATAACTACACTTACACACAACTCCATCTAATGGATGAAGAACATAATGTTTCTGTGGATGGAAAACTAACGCCTCACAAAACTATGATTGTTCGATTTTCTCTTACCGCCTCTCATGGGGGACATTATGATGGAACTAAATTCATATATGATATATATTATTTTTATTATTTTCTTATTCTTATTTACTTCCCAATTATATCATGCCTTTATGGTTTCCATAGTGGGTAAATACGATAATCTAATTTGAGGAAGTGCGGACTACCGCCCCTCAAAGTGATGTGATTCGTTAATGCCTTATATCAGATGTATAAAGGATAGTGTTAATGATATTATATATTATATTATACTGGAATTATAATATAACTATGTATCATTATGTTTTAATTCCATTAAAATAAGAAATATAAATGAAAGTAGCGTTCATGCGTACGTACGGCTTACCGTCTCCTTGAACGGTGCATTTCATTTCTAACCTACATATGTTATGTAGTATTATAAATACATGTATATTCTATATATATATATATGATATATATGATATATAAATCATGAATATAATTCTGGATATAATAAACCTTTGACCACATGAACGACATGTAATTATAAGAAGTCCATTTTTGACTCAAGTACCAAATATCGACAAAATGAACGTTATTAACTTAAATGGTTACATAATGTTTATAACATGGTAATAAGTGATATAAATGGAATAATAAACTTCAAAAAGGTTATTAAGAAAGTATAAATAATCTTTGTTTTATTATTCAGGAGATTAAAGAATGATCGAGTCAAGTCGGACACAAGGTAAGTGAACTTCTTAACCCAATTCCCATTCTTTGGGTTGATCTTCTCTTTATTGTTTATGTCATTCTTTGATTATGTGAGAAATGAATATCTTATCATGTATCTATAATTTCTTTATATTACCTTATAGTGAATACACATAAGTGATCTATTTTTTTTACAAAAATATCTCTGTACGGGAAAACTATTTCATTCTTATCCGAGATTGTTATTCGTAAGTATTTACTGGGGTTATTGTTATCATCCATGCCCATGTTTTCTAAAAATGTTTTCATGTATTTTTAAATGTCCTTTTTACACATTTTTGAAATTTACCACATGTTATTAAAGGAATATTACTTTTTTTACCACACGGATAACTTTTTTACTTTTTCAAAAAAATTACGCGGCAAATGTTTTTTAACTTATACAGTATGAATGGATTTTAGTGGGTTAATATCGCCTAATTTTCAAGAATATTCCTATACAAGTTTTCATGGTTATTTTCAATAAATTCCTTTTATTTTAAAATTGTGTGACATTTTGTGAAAAGAAAATGATTTTTAAGGAGAAAGGATATTTTCCTCAAGAATTCATTTCAAGTGTTTTATCAAAACTATTTTCCATCTAAGATGAAATTATTTAGCATGTTTATGTTTCAAGTATAATGTCTTTATTATATGAATGGTTTATTATTATAAAGATGAAATGATATACATTTGTTTTATATGGATTATTTTATGATGGAATAATGTTTATGAAACCCATTTTATTCTTTGGGTTTTGATGAATGATTTATGTTTATGTTGTGGCACAAGTAAGAATTATTTCATTATGAGATGGGTGGGACCTATATCTCCCTCCAATGAAATGGGTAAAGATTTATATCTCATGAGATAGATATGAATATAATGTTAAGTTAATTCGGTTCAGTGTTACAGGACTGGAATAAGGAGGGAACTGGATTCAGAAAGGGACTTTGTCCACTAAGATAGTCTTGGAAGCAATGCCTTGGCTACTATGGAAATTATATCATGTGCTTAATGGTTTTTACACAATTACATGTTTTATTCCCAATCTATTTTATCATGATCAATTTTTCTTTATGATCTATGACTTACGTAATGCCATGTTTTATGTCATTGCTAAAGATTTTGATGTTTAAATATTATGTTCATGTTTGAAGTCAAAATTTATATGGTTTGTTTTATTTTCACCATGCTTAACCTTACTGAGAATTTGAGATCACCCTTTATATGTTTTATTTTCCCCAGGATTTAAAGAAATATTTTAGGTAAGAAAACAAAAGGGGAAGATATTTAAGGGAGATATTGAAGATCTTTCACCATGATTAGAAGATTATATTCTGAGTTTCCAAAGACACTAAACTATTACGGTCCTTGTGTGTCAGTTTTTGTTATGTATTAAGTATTCCTCTAAAGTAATGAAATTTCCATGTACAACAAGCTTAGGGTCTCTACAGTTGGTATCATAGGAAAGGTTTAGTCAACCGTTGGAAACTAGGATGTGAGAAATTTTATGAGATCCCTAGATATATTTCTAAGGTATGTATAGGGATGTCCCTAAAGTTTAGTATAACTATAGGTTAAAATACTAGAATTATGTTGACGATCATGAATAACCTAGGGTGAACCTAAGGTGTCGTGGATTAAAGAATGTGTGATAAGTTAGAAATCCCATAAGTAACTTTTTCTGATTACGTGGTTCCTCATTATTTTAACTATTTCTTACACCATGGTATTTGGTTTTAGTCAATGGAGGGAACCAGAAGGAATTGGGTCAACATTGAATCCAATGGACAAATTAGTGACTATGAGAAAATAAATTGTGTAATGCATAGATAGAAAGTTTTTGTGATTTTTCCGAATCAGTCATCGCGATATATGATTAACAAGGTGAACTTTAGTGGTATTCTCAATTCATCAAATAAGAGGAAGATGAACTTTTATGCATGTTCGCATGTTGAGGAGCATAGATAAAAGAAGATTGAGAATTCTGAAGAAGGAAAGAAGAACCTTGATGAATACATCAAATGGTGGGGAAGATGTTATCTGTGTGGAGAAAAGAGTCATAGAGTGAAAACCCATTATGGAGTTCAATGTCTTATATATGGAGAACATGGGAATTACACAACTCAATGCCCTGACATAAGAGGTTACTTCTAAATTAGGGAAGGACTTATTCCATGACAATAATTGAAGAGGATGGTTTGAAGTGTTTATGTATTGGTATTCAAGAATATTGTTGTTGAGGTACTTTTATGGTATATTGGAATACCTATATATTGGTCCATTGTGGTTTTACATAAGAATATGGAATCGATAACCATGAAAAGTGATTTAAATATTTTTGGAAACCAGATGATATGCATATAATGAAGGCATAAAGAGAAAATAATATGTTTGGTAGTATTCATGAGCTCATGACTAATATAAGGACAAAGTGATATCATGGTTTGAGTATAAAGAATTTTTGGGATTTTGGAATATGGAAAGAGACAAATTTTGACAGCATTCATGTTTTCAACTAAGGTTGTATGGTAATTCATGTTGCAATAGAATACATGATTAATGTATTCACATGTTTGTAATGTGACCAACAAAATATATTGTATGATATACGGGGGATAAATGATGGTATTCACATGCTCGGTAGATGACATTTCTAGTAATTGTTTTCTTTACACTATGAGCTTGGACAAATGTATTTTAGATAAACCTAAATATTGGAATGAATTATGTTGGACATAAGTTCATATTTTTTAAGGCTAGAATTTTTTTTCGATATTATTTTTGTATTGTTATAATAGTATAGATTTTGAAAAATGACTACATGTAGGATGGGTGACAACCTGTCATGTCGGACAAGGATGCGGGAATCGAACACACAACTGAAGTGTTACAGACCTTTATCACCTACCACTAGCTTAAAGGAGGTCCCTGGTTAGTATAAATTAGTTTTAATTTATTAACTGGTATGATATATGAAGTATAAGTCCATTTTAGGAACCATATACGATTAATCTCACTATAGATGGAATTATATATATTTAATAACTTTTTCTATCCTTTTGTTTGAGACAGATGGAATGACCTATCATTCTATTGCATGATATGCTAACACTTCACGGAAGAAAAATTCAACTTCATTTCTTTAAGAGATGAAGTGGAAATTGTTCAAGGCACAAACAACAGTATGATTGTGCCAAAATCAAGTAAGTATTTCTTTTAATTCAACAATTCTTCAACATTAGGGAAATGATCTTGAAAACCAAAAATATTTTCCAAACTTCCTCATATCCGATGATTTAGATGGTACCTTAAATCATCACAAATTTATGGCTTTGTGATTGATGGCTTTTTTATAGCCATCTTCTCTACCACTTTCCATCAGAACATGATGGTTAGATTTCTCTTCCATATCTATATTTTCACCTATGTTGTCCTATGTGGAAACCCAATGATGAGTTACTTTGGGTGACCGTTATGATTCTAAATTCCCTTTTTAAAATGATGTTTAATTATTCCTTTTTACGATGTGGGTTTCTATGAAAGAAACTTTGAAGTAGTAAACCATTTATAACCCCAACGAATTTCGAGGGTGAAATTCATTTTAAGAGGGGTAGAATGTAACAAACCGAGATTTTATGAGAATTATTCCTTTTAATTTCATTTATGTATTGTGTTGTACACTACATAAATATTATCTTGCGCTATACGCAACACCGTATTAGCTTGTAGTATATGCAACACTATTCTTGGATTGTGTTACACACAATTTCAAGTTCGGTTGATAGTAGTCATTCTATGCAACATTGACTGTGTATATATATATATTCAATGTATAAATGAAATATGGTTGTATAATTTTATAAAAAACAACTAAGGAGTCTTTCAAAACAAGAAACCCTGACTTGGATTGCATTACACGTAATCGTGACCTTCCTCGATAGCGTGCGTAGTACGCAATGCCGGGTTTCACTAAACAATGATATATTGTTATAATATTATTATGGACTAGCCATTATGAATAGTATTAACTACATTTTTTATTTTATAAAATTATTATTCATCTTACACATTTTCTATAATATGGTATGAGAACAAAATAAATTTTTCATGTAAAATATGTATTTTTAAAAAATTTGCAGTTTTCCCACCTTTTGATGGCGCACCCACCTTAAATCTTGTTTTTGAAATTTCTATAAGTTCAATTTGAAAAAAATAAAATTCTTCTTTGGAATCAGGATATAAAAATTTACTTTGGATAAAATTTTCATATTATTCTGATAACTTTCATATTTTAATGAATAGTAAAAACACACTACATTTTAATTAAAAACAACTTTTTCATCACAATAATTTATATGGTTAGATTATCTTTTTTATTGGTTTTAAAGTGTAATTAGAATATATTTTTACCATTTAATCCAATTTTAGTCGTTGGAATTAATTTAACTTTGAAATTGGACCTAAACAAGTGTCGATCTTTTGATAGTTATTGTTTCTTAAAAACACGCTATTTGTTTTGATAATGGGAATTATTTTTAAAATTAATTAAAGCCACTAAAATGTGTTGAATTTGGAAAAATAGAAACAATTTTTGAATTTGGAATATCAAATATATCTTAGGCGGAATTTTTTGTATTTTTCTGAAAAACTTCAATATTTGATGAATAGTGAAACCACTTAGTGGTAGTTAAAAAACTGACACTTTCATTTAAATGAAACTTTACCACTTCTGTGAATTGAATTTAAAAAATTTGACATACATGGTCATTATCAAGAAGTAAAATTTGGTTCAATAAGATGAAAATAATTTTTGGTGAATAGTAACTTTTGACTTTTATTTACCGCGGTTAATGGTAAATAAGGTAATTCAAGGTAAAAAGAATATTTTAATAATTTAAAATTACCTTAACACTTGTCCAAACCTTATTGGTTGATTCATTAACGACCATGGGCATCTTTGGGTCTATTTTGGGACCCCATTGCGCCACTTGGAAGTGAAAATTGCAATTTAGATTAATTAATTTCATGAGAAGACAAAATTGACATTAACAAAAACCTTTTAGTAATTAATTTTTATATGGTGTTATAGAAGTTCTATTTTCGACTATAAATATTCATTGGAAAGATAAATAGATTTTATACATCATGGTATTTGTTTTATAATGTTTAGACATAAATTAAATTAAATTATTTATGACACAATAATGATACAATATTTACCTCATTAATAAATGATTTAAATAAATAAGATTATAATGATTAAAATATTATCCAAAACCTATCCAATTCATATTTTATGATTTAATTTCGAATATGAATCATCTTATATTTGACATTAATGTGTTTTGGACCTCTTGAAACCGTTGAAAAGTTTATAATAAAATAATATTTTCACACTTTCCTAAAGAGCCCCTCCTCTCCCTTATAAAAGGAGACCACTTCTACGCAATTCCACACACCTTTCAATCCATTTGGCTCGTCAAAACTCTGCCCAAGTAAGCTCCCTACATCCCTCTCCTCCCCCTATAAGCCTTATATTAGGTATAAGGCAGTCCAAGAAGTCCTTTTGGTTCAAACCAAAGGATGTTTCCCAAATTAAAGGTAATAGTTTCTCTTAAATTGTTTTCTTTTATTCTACTTATCCAACCCCTAAACTCTTTTTAATCCATTATTTTGTAACAAAACTGGTATACTCAATATACTAGGATGTTTTTATGATAATTATTCTAACTACACTTACACACACCTCCATATAATGGATAAATAACATAATGTTTCTGTGGATGGAAAACTAACGCCTCACGAAATGATGATTGTTCGATTTTCTCATACCGCCTTTCATGGTGGCCATTATGATGGAAATATATTTATATATGATATATATTATGTTTATTATTTCCTTATGCTTCTTTAATTCCCAATTATATTAAGCCTTTATGGTTTCCATAGTGGGTAAATATGATAATCTCATTTGAGGAAGTGCGGACTACCGCCCCCTCAAAGTGATGTGATTCGTTAATACCTTATGTGGGATGTATAAAGTATATAGTTAATGATATTATATATTATATTATACTGGAATTATAATATAACTATGTATAATTATGTTTTAATTCCATTAAAATAAGAAATAGAAATGAAAGTAGCGTTCATGCGTACGTATGTCTTACCGTCTGCATGAACAGTGCATTTCATTTCTTACCTACATATGTTATGTACTATTATAAATACATGTATATGATGGATATATATGATATATATGATTTATAAATCATGAATATCATTTTGTATATAATAAAACTTTGACCACATGAACAACATGTAATTATAAGAAGTCCATTTTTGACTCAAGTACCAAATATCGACAAAACAAACGTTTTTAACTTAAATGGTTACATAATGTTTATAACATGGTAATAAGTGATATAAAAGTAATAATAAACATAAAAAATGTTCTTAATCAAGTATAAATTAACTTTGGTTTATTATTCAGGAGATTAAAGAACGATCGAGTCAAGTCAGACACAATGTAAGGGAATTTCTTAACCCAATTTCCGTTCTTTAGGTTGATCTTCTCTTTCTTGTTTACGTTGTTCTTTGATTATGTGAGAAATGAATATCTTATCATGTATTTATACTTTCTTTATGTGACCTTATAGTTAATACACCTAATTGATCTATTTTTTTTACAAAAAGATCTTTGTAAGGGATAACTATTTCGTTCTTATCCGAGATTGTTATTCGTAAGTATTTACTGGGGTAATTGTTATCATTCATGCCCATGTTTTCTAAAAATGTTTTCATGTATTTTTAAATGTCCTTTTTACCCATTTTTGAAATATACCACATGTTATGAAAGTAAAATTACTTTTTTTACCACATGGGGAACTTTTTGACTTTTCCGACAAAAGTACACGGAGAATGTTTTTTTAACTTATACGGCATGAACGGATTTTCACGTTTTCATATAGCCTAATTTTAAAGAAGATTCATCTACATGTTTTCATGGTTATTTTCAATAAAATTATTTTCTTTTAAAATTTTGTTACATTTTGTGAAAATAAAATGATTTTTAATGAGAAAGGATATTTTCCTCAAGAATTCATTTCAAGTGTTTTATCAAAAATATTTTCCATCTAAGATGACATTATTTAGTATGTTTATGTTTCAAGTATAATGTCTCTATTATTTACATGATTTTATTCTTCTAAAGATGAAATGATATCCATTTTTTTATATGGATTATTTTATGATGGAATTATGTTTATGAAACCCATTTTATTCTTTGGGTTATGATGAATGATTTATATTTATGTTGTGACACAAGTAAGAATGATTTCATTATGAGATGGGTGGGACCTATATTTCCCTCCAATTAAATGGGTAAAGATTTATATCTCATGAGATAGACATGGCTGGAGCGGTAGGTTAATCTGGTTCAGTGTTATAGGACTGGAACGAGGAGTGAACTCGATTCAGAAAGGGAATTTATCCACTAAGATGGTCTTGACAGCAATGACTTGGCTACTATGGAAATCATATCATGTGCTTAATGGTTTTCCACAATTACATGTTTTATTCCCATTATATTTTATCATCATTAATGTTTCTTTATGATCTATGCCTTACGTACTGCCATGTTTTATGTCATTGCTCAAGATTTTGATGTTTAAATATTATGTTCATGTTTTGAAGATTAAATGTATATGGTTTGTTTTATTTTCTCCATGCTTACCCTTACTGAGAATTTGAGCTCACCATTTATATGTTTTCTTTTACCCATGATTTAAAGAAATGTTTTAGGTAAGAAAACAAAAGGGGAAGATCTTTATGGGAGAAGTTGAAGATCTTTCACCACAATTAGAAGATTATATTCCGTGTTTCCAAAGACACTAAACTATTACGGTCCCTGTGTGTCTATTTTTGTTATGTATTAAGTATTCCGAAAATGTAACGTAATATCCATATACCGCAAGCTTCGGCTCTCTACAGAATATCTCTTAAATGGTAGCTTGGATCAGAAATCTAAGACCATGGTTGAGTCTGAAACGTACTGTTTACCCAAGGTGGGGTATTAGTTTTGTCAGTGCATGACATCGATGAGAAAAGTAACCTAGTAGAAAAATCATCTTTTCACATAGTGTTTTTTATCATTGGAATTATTTTCAAATAACTTTACAACATAGACTCAGAATGGAAATCTGAGACTTCTATTGATTTTGAAAGGGGGTGTTTTACCTTGGCATGGCATAAAATGAGTGGGTGTGATGGTTTCAGATTTATGTGCCGAGGAGGTCGGCTATAAATAGTAATAAAGTGTTTAGGGTTAAGTAAAAACACTAAATTTATTTCTCTATATATGCGCAAGATCTATATATATCTCTCTCTAGTCGTTCTTCACCGTTATTCGTCAGATCAAGCAGCAATCTCCATCAGAACCTTGGTGGATCGAAACAGAAGAATCATGGATGCGTCGCCAATGATGAATGACCGGATCGAGGTGGGTTTTCTTATATTTCAGAGTTTCAATTCAGTTTTCATTTGTAAATCCTTAATTTTCTCTTTGTTCCTAATTTTTCTAATAACTGTTCCCTTACCTAAAACATTTTTTGTTCATTTCATTCTTCAGTCATTCTTTAGGTTCTTAAGAGCTTTTTTTTACACATCAAATCTTCAATGGCTCATCGAGTAGAGGTCGGTGCTATGGAGATTCCATCCTGAGGTTTCCAAAATCATATTTGGATTCAAAATTACGCTTCTGGTAGAGACATGGTGGTACACATAAGGGACCACCATAGTGGGTCAGCTGGCGGTAGTGACACACAGTGGCCGCAAAGGGTGGCGCGGTGGAGTGGCCGGGTGGTACAGTGACGACATGACCAGGATGACGAGTCGGGGGAGAATAGAGGCACAAGAAGGCCGAGAGCATGGAGGAGCCGGGGTGGCTGGAAAGCGTAATAGGGGCGGTGTGCGGTGATCATCTGAGAGGCAATCAATTGTTAGGTGGGAGGAATTTGAGGTGGCAATCGGTAGGGAGAAAGACCCACAGGACGTGTGTCCTCGGCGTTGATGTGATGGGGGAAGAGACAAGCCTTGTTTTTGATCGGTGTAGGTGGTATGAACCATGGTATAATGGTCAGAACCCATGTCTGGGCTGCATGCCAACAATCTGGACAGAGCTAGCCAGGGCAGGTCGGCCCAGAAGAAGGGGTCTGGTCAGTTTGGTCAAGACCGGCCCATTTTGGGGCCGAAAGTTTTAATTGCCCGTATCGTTTGATACAGGGCTCCGAATCATGTTTAGTCTATGAAAACTTGAATTTTGAGTCGATTCGGACCATTTAAGGTGGATTTGGGAATTTTTGTTTTGTTTCTTGGTGGCACGAAAGGCCTATGTTTAATAATAATTAGTTGTTTATTATAATTTCAGGGATTTTGTATCAGACCTAAATCCTAAACGGGACATCTGATTGATGCGCCATCAGTGGTAGCTTGACCCTAAAGTATGTGTGGACTGTCCTATATGATTTTTGAGTGTTTATACTATAGACATGGTACGAGCCCCACGTGGCCCAATTTTCACGTTTTATGGTGAAAGACCACATTTTCACCTAGAATACGTTTGGGGGTTTGAATTCTTGATTCCCCATATTTTTCTAAGGTGATTACAATGACACAATCCACCTACTTAAATTATGGAATGAGGCATGGTCCCAACATGACGCCTTTCAAGTGCAATACAATATTTTACAATTTATGCTTCATGAGTTTGTTTGGGGAAAATGAATAATATAACTTAAGTGTTTTTTTGAAAGGATCACAAAGGTATGATCCATTTGGATGTGAAAAGAAATTTTTTGATCAGTAGTGAAGGAGCATTGTTCATGAATTTGTGGTAAAAAGAACCCTTTTTACTAGTTTTCCATTTTGGATGAATGAATAGAGGATCCCATGTGTTTTTATGTGGGGATTGCATTGGTGTTATCCATGTGGTATGTTTCAGGATTGAGGCATGATCCCCATGAAGCAATGTACGTATACGATGATGAGTGACACAACTTCCTCTTTGGGAGTCCAGTTTTGGGGAATTAATAGTTGATTCTGCATGTTTCTCCACAAGGATAAAAATGGTGTGATCTGTTAGCATGTGAAGAACCTTCTTAAATATCTCTTTAAATGTTGAGGCATGAAAGGTTTATCAGTGGGAGAACTCTCTACCATATTTGAAGAGAACTCTTGACTTAGGTCAGCTTCGAATCTTGTGAGAGTGGAGAAGATGTATGAAGATATATGGTCAATTATTTTGGTACAGTTTGAGGTGGCATGTTAGTGAACAAATGTTTTTGACTGTTCGTCTTAACGATGAGTGTCCTGCACTCGTCAGCATTCCGATTTGATGTGTCACGTACTCTGGGAGTATCTTGACACGCCTAGGGATACTTTTTCACATTTTGTAAAAAATGGTTGGGTGCATGGCTAGATGATGAGGCAAGGTCACACATTGCATGGGCCCCACAAGTACCATGTATCACTGCATTTTCTTCTATTACTCTTAACTATTTCTTTCGAACTCAGATCATGGAATGTGTGTAGCTTATACTGAGTGTTTTTCGGCGTGGAATGTGACTGTGATATGTTTTAAAACTTGTGAGACTCCCCATACCATGGGCACGAGTTCTTTACCTTTGGGGAGTTCTAGTGGTGCTCCTCTATCAAGGTTATAGGCTCACGTTACTTCCAGTGGAGCTCCCCTACTAAGGGAGAAGGCTCACATTACTTCTAGTGGTACTCCCCTATTGAGGGTGTGGGCTCACGTGACTTCCAGTAGTGCTCCCCTATTGAGGGTACATGATCACATTACATCTAGTGGTGCTCCCCTACTAAGGGAGAAAGATCACGATACATCGAGTGGTGCTCCCCTATAGAGGGTGCAGTCTCAAGTTACTTCTCGTGGTGCTCCCCTATTGAGGGTTCAGGCTCACATTACTTCCAACGGTGCTCCCCTATTGAGGGAACATGCTAATGTTACCATCGAGTGAACCCCCCTGACACACTAGGGCATGGGTCCTGTATAATGACTATCAGAGTGGAACCCCCCCCCCCCCCTGACGCACTGGGGCATGGGTCCTCTACCATGACTTTTTGATTCCTCGACTATGAAACAAAGTGACAAGGTGTGGTTTGATGTAAACTTGGGAATAAAAAGGAATATGAGTGCTTTCCCCACCAATATTTGTCCTTGTGACATGACCTAAAAACATGCGGGTGAGCTAATGCAACCCATAGCGGATAGTATCAATGTGCGGTGATTTGACACCATTTGACTCATAGTTTAGGGAAGAAATGTGGGATTTTAGGCATATTTAGTTACTTATGGAACTGTTGATGGCTCTTTTATTGGGAGTAAATGTTATATGGAGATCCTCATACTATCTTGTTTGGGTTTTTTTGACTGAGAATATATAAATTATATTTCCAATGCCCACTCCTTGGGTTTTGGATACTCTCCTTCCAGGAGAGGTAAAGATCTGCATGGTATGCCATGTGCTTTTTGTGTATAGATTCTCGTGGATGGACGAGTTAAATCTCCTGATATAGGTATAAAATAATCTATGATAAGTTCATATTCTCACTGTTTATAACTCATTGTGTTTGGATGAGCTTAATTTACTCTTTTAGTGGGTTGAGTTTCATTTTTTTCACTACACCTTATTCTATCTACTGGTCTTCTTCTATTATATCTCTTACTACTTCCCTCTTTAGTACCTCTTATACTACTCCCTCAAGCCTTCAGGGCATCCTAATAGTTATTTTTATACTCACCAGTACTTTGGATTTTCCCACACATGGTGAGCCCTTCTAGACGACAAACAAGTTGATCATGATTTAAGAGGAGCTTAGAGATATAGGGTGCTTGGACCACATGCGATGGTTGTAACTTGGGATTCAGGAGAGGCACTCACCCAGCTATTTTATTTTTTCACCTATTTCTGAGTTGTGTCACTTTTCTAGTTGGGTGTGTATTTTATCCTTTCCCTTTTGACTTTACATTTCTTGTGCTTTTACTATTTAGTGGTCGATGCATATATGTTTGGTTTCCTTTTTTATTGTAGTGTCATGTCTTTATTTATTTTACTCTGTGCATTTTCATTGAGTTGGTTGTGTGTGTGTATAGTTTATTAGGAAATGGTCTCCCCTAGTTTTTTGTGCCTTCGACACTAATCGCCATCCCCTGGCCTATGGAGGTGATATTGGGGTAGTTGCGGCTCGAACCCTGGTACAGGTCAGGTCAAGACAAAGTGGTATCATAGGTGGTTCAAACCTTGGGTTTTTGTTCAGAAATTTCCCTAAAAAGGTATCAGTTGAGTTTAGGGAATCAATTTAGAAGTTTCTCAATAGTGGCTCTTTGGACAGGGAGTCTATTGATGGTATAGGTGGCAGACGTATCCATTCAACAGGACCCTGATTACCTACCCGTCGACTTGGCACTCTGAGGCACCTGTTGTAGGAAAAAATGGTACGTACATTATATAGGATTGAGTATTTTACTTTCCTTCTTGAGTCATGTCCCCATTTTTTGATATATCTATATATATATATTCTCATCTGATCATGATACATCTTGATTACATTCAAGATATCTCTGTGATGACAACCATCCAGGATACTAGCTATGCTTCATGATGATTATATCATGGGAGAAGAGGCCTCATTTCAAGACTCATCCTAAAATCCCCTTTCTCCAGGTGGGTAGGTAGAAGAAACCCCACCTATTGATTAGAAGCCAACCCCAACAGATTATGTTGATGACATGCGCAGGCTAAGTGCACTCTGTGAGTTCCAGCACTAGTGACAGTTGAGGTTTCACGGTTAGCCAGACCCTCAGGCATTAGAGGCTTGGCTATAGTTTGGGGGTTTGCCTTTTTAGGCTTGTAAAAATTCCGATAGATCACATAGTTTCTTTGGCATCCAAACTTTTTTATGGAGCAGCTAGGTGTTGGTGGATCTTGGTTACTCAGTTACTCGATAAGTTAGCTCTCTCGTGGGATGACTTCTGACAGCGGTTTCATAAGGAGTACTACCCCTTCTATTTTTTATCCATTCAGCATCATGAGCTCCAATTATTTCAATAGGGAGGGATGAAGGTGACTGAGTACAAGACTAGGTTCTCAGATCTTTCATGTTACTCTCTAGACATGACCCATGAAGACTACTTTCGATCATGAAAATTCGATCAAGGACTCCACATAGAGATCTATGCTATCTTAATACCCTTGTGAATCTCCACCTATGTCGGGGTGTTGGAAAAAGCACATTTGGTAGAGATATTTATATCAGACAGGTTCCAGATAGCTAGTTGTGGTAGTGGGTACAACAGAGCTGAGACATTCATGACAGCTAGTAGGAATTAGAAAACAAAATCTTGATGCGGGAGGCCTCTCCATAATCACTCTCAGGAATGTATTCATAAGGGGTCATGGTAGTGCAGATCATGAGATCAGTCTGGGGAGGGGTGGTGTTATCCTTGTGTGGAAAAGGTCACTGGGAACCGGACTTCCCAAGCAGACATGCTGAGAATGTCGAACATGAAACAGGTGGACTCCCAAGGGAGGGACCTCACTGTGATCGGGGATCCACCCGAAGGGGATGGGGAGGTCTCTAGAGTGTTGGTGCTGAAGGAGGACCAGGAGTATCCAGAGGCAGTGAATGATGCTATGAGTTCCGTCCCCCACCAATATGTGTTTTTGTGATGTCAGAAAAATCATGAGAGAGATTCAGTTCCACTCAAAGAAGATAGTATCGAGGTGTGGTGGATGAGTCCCTCTAACTTGTCCATTCCAAGAGAGGTTGTGTAATTGAGTGTTGGAGAATGTCTTGGCATTTCTAGTGGAGTTTTCTTCTTGACCACCTTTTTTTAGAGTGCCACTTGGGGGTTTAGCAGAGTTTCTAGTTTGGGATTATTCCCCATCCAAGAGGGGAAAATATTTGAGGGGTATGCCATATGGTTTCTATGTCTAGCCTCTTGTGATTCGATGAGTTTACTCACCTTCCCTGTTCGTGGGTACCTTGCATGTTCAATGTCAAGTCTTCATACTAAAGATATCAAGTATAGGATGAGGTGATGGAGACTCCATAAATGGAACTATGCGACTCACAAATTTGTGCTAGAAATGGTTGTCTTTTCCCCTGAGGTTGTGGAGACACTATCTTCTAGGTGAGTGCTTTGTGGTTGTTCAGATCACCAGAGTTTCGAGTACATCTTCACTCAGAGAGAATTGAACCTGGGGTAGCAATGTTGTTTGAAACTCTAGCAGGACTATGACTTAGAATAGTCTATACTATGAGAAAGATAAACATGGTAGAAGATTCCCTTAGAAGGGAGTATCAGGATCGTATAGTGCAGAAAGTTTTAGAGTAGTCAACTTCCCTACAACCGACCCTGGTGAAGTAAGAGGGTGCAATTTTTTCTTTAGTATATGGGGTCGACTCATTCGCTTCCTGAGTGTGTAAGAGAGACTAATTTGAGAGGCATCGACTGTAAAATATTGCGTGACCAGATATCCTTGGGTGTTTCACCATATGGATATTCTGAAGAAGGGAATCATGTTACCATATTATAGGGAAAACAATGATTCTATTTACTACATGATATTTAGTGGTTTATCCAGAGAAGTAAATAATCCCCCAAGTTTCTACATGCCATTCGGGACCCTATAAATTAATGGAGATGTTGCCTACCTCCATACCCTACACCCCATAACTTGAGTGGGCAAACAACATCTACCAAAAGTCGAAACCAAGTAGATAAATGCATGTTTCTACCCACACCATCAATAAGAGAAATCCTTATGAAGACGAACCGTCCTTTTTGTTCTTTTTCTATGCCAGCAAAAGAATATCTAGAAGTTTCCTTGGGAGTGAGAGAGCTAGAGGCGAGGTTAGTATCCTAAGTTATTTCCCCAGTTTTTCTTTTTGGGGATAAAATTATTGAATGATTTAATGATGTAGGGATTCGGTTTTTTTCTTGTAAGACTTTATAATTTTATTATATATGTTTTCAGAGCTAGGTGCGGAGAAGACGTACAATTTGAAGACCTGGTGTGCCTGTAATAAATTATAAAAAACATATTAAGTGTTTTTATACAATAAATGTATTGGAAATGAGATATCTCTTTAAAGGTAGCTCGGATTAGAAATATAAAGCCACGATTGAGTCTGAAATGTGTCGTTTACCCTAGTTGGGGTATGAATTTTTTCAGCGTAGGACTTCTATAAAAAAAGTCACACATGGGATAAATCGTCTTTTTATATAGTGATTTTTATCCTTGGCACTCTTTTCAAATAAATTTCAAACGAAGACTCAGAATGGAAATATGAGACTTCTGTTGAGTTTGAAAGGGGGCCTTTTACCTTGGCACCACATAAAATGAGAGGGCACATGGGTTTCAGATTTCTGCACCGAGCGGGTTGGCTATAAATAGAAGTTCAACGTTTAGGTTTATGTAAAAACCCAAAAACTATTTTTTTTATCTACCCCAAGCTCTCTATATCTATATATAAATTCTTTACTAAATCAAGGATCGATCTCCACTGGAACCTTGGAGGATTGAAGTGGAAGCATTGTGGGAACATCGCCAATGAAAAATGGTCAGTTTGAAGTTGGTTTTATTCTATTTCCAAGTTCCAATTCAGTTTTCAATTGGAAATGCTTTGTTTTATCTTTGATATTAATTTTTCTAATTACTGTTTATGGCCTCACGAACATGACCATCAACCGTCACCTAACATAATTATTTTTGTTGTGTTCTTCATCATTTCTTTGGGTTCTTGGGTGTTTATTTTTTTGAGGTGTCAAATATTCAATGGATAGTCAAGCGGATGATGGAACTATGAAGATCCCATCATAAGGATTCTAAAACAATCATCGAATTCAAAATCGGGCTTTTGGTGATGACAAGGTGGTCTATAGAAGGGACCACCAGAGTAGGACGACCGACGGTGTCAACACTCAGCCACTGCGGAGGGTAGTACGGCGGAGCGACCTGGCACCGTGGAGGTGGAAATAATGGGATGAAGAGTTGTGGGGAAGATTGGGGGCGCGTGAAGGTTAGGAGTGCTGAGTAACTGAGGTGGCCAGATGATGGAGAGGGGGCGGTGCATGGCGATCTTCCGGGAGGTGTGTGGTCGTCATGAGGGAGGCATCTTAGGTAGGGACTGGTACGGAGCAGTACCCGCATGAGGCAGGTCCTCCAAGTTGACACGACATGGGAAGAGACCCACCCCACTGGTCAGTTGGTGTTGGTGGTCCTGGATATGATAGGTGGGCTAGGCCATGGATGAACAGTCTGAACCCATGGCTGGGTCATGGGCCGATGATTCGGACCGGGCCGGTCTGGGCAGGGCAGCCCCGAAGGTGGGGGTCCGACCAGTTTGGGCCGGACTAGCCCATTTTTGGCCCAGGAGTTGTAAATTCCCACATCTTTTGATATGGGGATCCAAATCATGTGTCATCTATAGAAACACGATCCTTGAGTCGAGTCTAACCATTCAAGGTGGATTTGGAAGTTTTATATTTTGGATTCATTTTCCACTAGCAGAAAACACCTAAGTATAATAATAATACATTGTTTATTATTATTTCAGGGATTTTTTTATCAAAATTAAATTCTAAATGGGACGTTCAGTTGATGAACCATTAGTGGAAGTATGACCTTGAAGTCTGTACAGAATTTTCTAGATGCTTTTCTGAGTGTTTAAGCTAATGATAAGGTGTGGGACCCACATTGTCTGAATTGTATGTTTTACAATGAAATGCCAATTTTCACCTAGCATCTGTTTGCGGTGTTTTAATACTTGATTCCCCATGTTTTTTGGGGTTATTTCAATGGTGTAATTTTCCCGCTTAAATTCAGGGCCTTGGCATGGGACCCACAATATGCCTTTCAAGCGCAATACAACATTTTACAAGTTATAATTCATGAGTCTGTTTGGTGAAAATGAATAGCCTACCTTGACTGTTTTTATGCAAGGATCACAGTGGTATGATCCATTTAGATGTGAAGATACTTTTTGTGATCAGTAGTGAATGAGCACCATTCATGCATTTACGGTAAAAATCACCATTTTCACTGGTTGTCCATTTTGGATAAATGAATATCTGATCTCATGTGTTTTTATATGGGGATCAGAATGGTTAAGTCTATGTGGTATGTTTCAGGATCGAGTTGTGGTACCCACAAAGCACCATACGTTTTCTAGGATGACAGACACAACTTCCTCCACAGGTGTCCTATTATGGAAAATAAATAGTCGATTATGCATGTTTCTCCATAAGGATCACAATTATGTGATCAGTTTGGATGTGAGGAGCCTTCATCAAGATATCATTAAATGTGGAAACATGAAAGGTTTTTCAGTGGGAGAGTTCTCAACCATTTTTAAGAGAATCCATAGCTTAGGTCATCATCAACTCTTCTGAGAGCAAATAAGATATATTAAGTGATACGGTCACTTGTTCTGGGATTGTTTGAGGAGGTGTGTCAACGAACCAATGTTTCTGACCCTTTAGATTAACGATGAGTGGCATGCACTCATCAGCCATCCGACATGATGTGTCAAGTAATATGGGAGTTTCTTGACATGCCTAAGGGTACTTGCTCACTTTTTGGTACCCAAAAATGGTTGGGTACACCACCAGACAATGAGGTTGTGTCACACATCATGTGGGCCCCACAAGTGCCAACTACCACTGTGTTTTTTTCTATCACTCATAACTATTTCTTCTGAACATAGATCTTGGCATGTGTGTAGCCTATCCTGAATGTTTTTATGTGTGGAATGAGGAAGTAACATCAGTTACAAATTGCGATACTCCCCATACTGTGGGAATAGATACTTTACCTTTATGTAGTTACTTACAGTGGTGGCCACCTATCAAAGGCACATGCTCACATTACTACTATTGGTGCTCACCTATCGAGGGAATGAGCTCATGTTACTTCTAATGGTGTTCCCATATTGAGGGTTCATTTCCCCATTACCTTCATTGGTGCTCCCCTATTGAGGGTGCGAACTCATGTTACTTCAAGTGGTGCTCCACTATCAAGGGTGCAGGCTCATGTTATTTCCAGTGGTGCTCCAATATGGAGATTGTGGGATCAAATTACTTCCTGTGGTACTCCCCTATCAAGGGCATGTGATCATGTTACTTTTAGTGGTTCTTTCCCATCATGGGTGCGGGCTCACGTCACCTCCGAGTAAACCCCCCTGACGCACTATGGCATGGGTCCTCTACGATGACTATCAGAGCGGAACCCACCTAACGCACTAGGGCGTGGGTCCTCTACCATGAATTTGTGATTTCTGGATTGTGAGACACAACTATAAGGTGTGGTTTTACATAGCATTTGGACTCACAAGGATGCGGGGAGATTTCCCAACAAAGACACGTCCTTGTGATGCAACCTAAACTCGTGCAGGTGAGTCAGTGCCACCCAGAGTGGATAGTATCAAGGTGTGTTGATTTGATCCCCTTTGACTTTTATTTTAGGGTAGATGTGTGGGATTCTAGGAATCGTTAGTTACTTATGGATCATTTGAAGACTATTTTATTTGGATGAGTTTTGATATGGAGATCCACTTAGAATCTTGTTTGGGTTTCCTTTATTAGGAATATATATATCTTATTTATAGGGCCTAGTCCTCAGGTTTTGGCTACTGTCCTACCAGGAGAGGTAAAGACATGCAGGGTATGCCATGTGTTTTCTATGTCTAGCTTCTCGTGGTCGGATGATTCTACTCTCCTACTATTTGTAGTGAAGACTCGATGAGATGTTTATCTTCACGCCATTTCTATATCCTTGTGTTTGGACAAGCTTACTTTACTCTTTTAGTGGGTTGAGATGAACTTATTTTTACTATACCTTGTTCAATATACTAGTCTAATTATGTTACATCTCTTACTAATCCCCTCTTAAGTACCTCTTCTGCTTCTCCATCAATCCTTCAGGGCATCCTACTGAGTATTTTTATACTCACCTATGCTTCGGATTTTCCCGTACGTGGGGTTCCCATGAAGACGATGGATATGATGATCATGATATCAAAGGAGCTTAGGGATATAGGGTTCTCAGAACATGTGCAATGGTCATAGATTTGGATTGATGAGTGGGACTCTCCTAGATGTTTTACATTTTCACTGGTTGTTGGGTTGTGTAACTTTTCTAGTTTGGTGTATATTTATCCCCTTTACCTTCTAGATTTAATTTTCTTGCACTTTAACTATTTTTAGTTTGATTCATATATGTTTGGTTTCCTTTTTATAGTAGTGTTGTATCTTACTTTATTTTCCTCTACACATTTTCATTGAGTTGGATGTGTGTGTGTGTATAGTTTATTAGGAAAAGGCATCCACTAGTTTGTTGTACCTTCCACGCTAGTCACTAGACTATATCCTATGGAGGTGGGCTTCGGGTAATTATAGACATAACTCTAGTATAGGTTGGGTCATGATAGATATGATTCTTGCCATGGACCGGTAGGCCAGCTTCTGAGATCACAATTATTACTATCGAAGGTGGGTATAGTTTACATCGCACAAGGGAGAAGTGTTCGTGATGAAAAGTGAATGGGAGCTTGGAGTAGGTAGTGCGGGTCCAGACATGATCCATCTTAGGATGATCACAACATATATTTTATTCTTTAATCTTCCAATGGGATCAGTGATAGCCCCCACTTTTTCCCTCTATTTATGGATATCTATTTGGATATCTTCATAGATGAATTCAGAGGACTTTCCCCTATAGAAGATTTAAGTTTTATATAGAATGCATGATAGGTTTTCAACCCATTTTGATACCCCCTTATCATATAACACTATCCTAGTTAAATGATATCAAGGTATAACTTGAGGTCTTGGAAATGAAGGGATTTATCTGGCCAAGTACATCACCATGGGGTGAACCTGTCTTGTCTTCCAAGAAGGTGGATGGCAGTATACAACTCTATTTAGATTATCAGAAATTGAATTCAGTGAAGATGAATAATATAAATCCTTTTCCTGTAATCAAATATCTCTTTGATCAGTTATGTGGAACCCATGGGTTCTCTATGATTGAACTTTGATTGATCTGTCACTAGTTGTGGGTTAGAGAGAAGAACATCTTAAAGATGGTGATTTGGATTAGGTATGGGATATATGAGTACTCAGAAAATCTATTTGGATGGATAAATTTGTGGATATTGTTCATTGAACTCATGAAAAATATCCTCTAGCTATATCATGACCCATTCTTAATGGTTTTCACTAAATAAATCCCCATCCATAGAGCAACCTTGTTGAATCATGATAAACACCTCAAGATAGTCTCGAGTTCCCTTTGAGCACATTAGATTTATTCTAGGCTACAAAAGTGTAACTTTGGGATTTAGGATGTAAAATTATTGGGTAATGTGGTGTTTTAGATAGGTATTTCTATGGAACTAAAGAAATTTGAGGTGGCGATGTCCTGGACATGTCCCCAGAATATGTTCAATATCAGAATATTTCTCTTTTTAGTAGGATATTTTCAGTATTTAATCCTATACTTCTCCCATTTAATAGCACCAATGACCATGTTAACGAAGACAGGGGTGAATTTATAGTGGTTGTAGTAGTGTGAAGAGGAATTTATTAAGCTTAATAAGAGGTTTACTACAGCTCCAATGTTGATTCCCCCTAATCCAGGGGTTGGTTATGCTATTTACTGTGAAACATTAGGTGTTGGTTTGGGAGTAGTTTTATTGAAGATAGGGGTGGTTAATAGCTTATCGATCATGTTAGCTATGAACCCATGAGTGAATATATCCTACCCATGACTCGTAGATGGAATCCATTATCCACAATTTGAAATATTTTCACACTACCTCTTTAGTGATAGGTTTATTAACAACAAATACCATAATATATTTCACTATATCTTCTCACAATGGGACTTAAATTTGAGGTAGAATCATTGGGAAGATTACTTAAAGATGTTTTACTTCAAGATGGATTATTTATTAGAAAAATGTAACATCATGGGAGACGCTCTTATTCATAAGACACATGTATCCAAGGAGTTTGGTGAATGACCTTGAAAGGAATAGTAGCACCTGGTGAGTTTATTGGTCGAGTGGAGGATAAATGATTTAGAGGAATAGGGATAAATAATGCACGATTCTTTAAAAATACCATATTATTCAGTTGATTTAGTTATGTCTGGTCATGAATCATACCCATAGATTATGATGTGATGCGAAAATATCTTGTAGGTGGTAGATTGATACCTTTGTGGTCATTGGATGACGATGATTCGATTCTAGTACATGGAAGAGTTTTATTCCCTAATTACAAAAGTTAAGTGAGGATTACATAATTATATTCCTCTAATTGGGATATACATCCTAGGGTGGAAAAGACATATCATAGATTTAGGGGACAGTTTTTGTGGCTAATGATGAAGAGGGACATTTTTTGATTTGTTTCCAGATTCCTTACCTTCCGAAGAATAAAGTTTTAGCAAAAGAATCTGATAGTTTTCTTTAGACACTCAATCTTACCATGTTCAAGTGTTAGTATAAAATGATGGACCTTGTGGTGGGGTTACTCAGGACCATGAGGAGCTACAACACTATTTAGGTGATTTTTGACTAGCTAATGAATGTTTCTCATTTATTACCAATCTGTGACTCATTCAATAGATGAGTTGGGAAGGCTATATTTCCATGAGATAATACAATTTATAGGAGTTCCCTTGTCAATTTTCATTTGATAGAGATTTAAATTTCATTTTATATTTTTTGAATGGGTTGTAGAAGACCTCAGATACTCAATTGAGATTGATCACACCCTACCATCCCCATACAAACTAATAGTCATATTGGATTATTTATATATTGGATTATATACTCTGAGATTTTATTTTAGAATTAAATGGATAATGGTATGATCACTTATCCATGATTGAGCTTATATGAAAAAAAATTTATTCTTCTATTTACATGACACCTTACAAGGCTCTTTATGGTAGGCCATGCTGTTCACTGAATTGTTGGCATGAGGTTGGTGAGGTAGTAATTATTGGGACCATTATGGTATAGGATAGCTTCATGAGTGTGTATAAAATTTAGAATAGGTTGATCAAAAATCATAGTTGGAAGAAGTGTTATTCCAACCACATGAGTATTTCATTGAAGTTTGAGGTAGGAGTCAAGGTTTTTTAAGATTGAATCAGCAGTTATACCATTATTTTTTTAGGAATCAAGGGATGTTAGCACTATGCTATGTTGGAACCTTTTATATCACTGATTATGTTAGGAAAATTGAATAAAAATAGGATATTCCTTCTCACTATGGAGGTATACATGACATGTTTCATGTTTCTAAACTCCAGAGCTACATGATGTTAGAGTTGGTTTCCAAGAACTAGATTTCCTAGTACTCGATTACATGTTTTAATTATTAGTAAAGATTCTTATCACATCATGATTGTTCCTTTTCAAGAAATTTTTATATGATAATGTACAAATAATATATATCTCACTGAAAGGTCATAGAATTCCCCCACTATTAAGATAACCCAGAGGTGTAAAAATAATGTTCATGAAGATATGTTTTATGGCCGAATGATATGTTCTGATGGGACATAGATAATACATGCAATTAGGGATAAGTTTCTCATAAGACACCAAGACACGTTGTCATGGTGTTCTCCCTTGGTAATATCCAATATAGGAGGCTATGAGAATAGACCCATTAATATTAAATCCATATTTCCATGTGTCATTAGATGCTCCTATATACAGACATTTCTATCAATCCTTATCCTTTAATATTATAATTAATGTATATCATTACCCTCATACTTTTATGTACTAATGAGAACCATGATGAAATATACTCAGGATGAGGTATGATATGTTGGGTACATCATGAGTGATATTACATTTTATAAAAAATAGAGAAAAGATTCAACCATTATTTCACTTAAATAAAGTCGATATCTAAAGACAATGATGGGAATTGAACTACCTAGATAAATCCATGGCCATGGTGTTCAATAGGAATTTTAATTTATACAAAGTCAAAGAAAGAGACATCGAGCATATAAGTTGATGGTAGCAGCATGAAACCTACTTGATTTGAGATATTTTTATAAGGGATTATATTACACAATAATCATTCATAGGATGTTGGAGGTTATTGTGACATTAAATTATTTCTCTATGGGTTCCTTGGTGTGTTTCAGGATTCTAACCATTGAATTTAGGTGTTTATGCCAAATTCCACTGATGAAGAGGCCTAGAAAATGACACAGTAAATGTATCTATAATCTTAGTTAAATTCAAGTATTGTATTTAATAAGTTATATTAAATAATATTTATTCATTATCAGTTGTTTGAAATAATTTAATGAAATGTTACTGAAGAGAAAAAGTGAGTTAAATAACAATAATATATGTTTATTTGAATGTTTGGTGAATATAATATTTATTATATTTATCCTAGGATATTTTAGTGAAATTTACTTATTAAATATTCATTACTTAAGGATACGTAAATTTCAATAAGGGAAAGAAGACCGATCATAATGGTCCAACTGGAAATAATATTAATGATATTTATTTATATATTCTTAAATGTGTTGTACATGGAAAGAGATTAACAATACTAATATTATTATTTCAAATCATAAGGTTAATTAATAATTATAAATATGGAAAGGTTCTTTTTGTGTAATTTTTCTATCCTAAAACATCCATAATAAATATAAAATTAAATCACTTTGAAAAGCACACTTTTTAAATACAAAATATTGAGTGAGTCTCTCTAATGACCAAGAGAGATATCATGAGATGTAGAGTGTTATTCTCCCCAATCGTTCAATCCATTTAGGGAGAATCCAGATTCATTCCTATATAAGAATAATTTTTCCATGATTATCCATAAATGGTGCAAGCAATCAGGATCATCCAAGCTAGAACCTGATGATTCTATGATAACATTAAGTGATTTTTTTGAAAATATGAATCACCTATAGGGGGATTATATACTTGGATCATGCAGTAAAAAGATGATACCATGATATATAGTCAACCATTTCTTAAATGAAGAGATAATTACAAGTTGAGATAATTCTATATCTACTCAAAAATTATTTATAAATTACTTGTGAAGATCCTTCTCTTTTAGTTCTGTAATTTTAATCTAGTCACGTAATCTATGATTTTAATTACACATGACTTAATGTTTTCATTGGAAATGATGTTTTAATCTTGTGAAGAAACTATTATATCTAAATTAAGAATAAAATAAATGTTTTAAATAACATCTAATGAACTTCTTCTACACCAGAAACCTAAAATTGGTATCAGATTGGTCACTTGTTTACTTTATAATTATTTATTATTCATTGATTGTTTTCATGTGTTTGTGTTTTATTTTACTTATATCAATTCATTTTAATATATTATCATCATAGTCTATTTTTTTCATCATTCTCAATAATATAAATAGGAATCAGTTATGGTCTAAAAAACGAATAAACATAAGAAGAATACTATTTATAGGTGCCAATGGTTATTCCTGGACAAAAATATAGTACATGATGTGTACTCCCTAATTAGACGTCATGCACTACTATTTTCACATCCAAATATCATGAAAAAATTATCTTGATCTAAGTTAATCATATATAATATCCAAAAATATCCTATCAACATGAAGATCCTGAAAAAATATCACACTACATCAAGAACTGCAAGCCATGTAACTACATTACATGATGTGTGACCACTATTTTCTCATGGCTGAGAACAAGGGGTATCCCATGCATTTCGTGTATCTGTTACATGTCAGGAGGACTAAAAATCCTTCAAAATATGAGGTTATATTCAATGTATATTGGAAAAAATTTTGTATACCCCAAGATTTTCTATGGAAGGAAACACGTCTAATCCCTAGGTGTGTTATACAGAAATAAGAAAAAGACATCACACACCATGTACAATTGTACATGTCGTGTAGTCTTTTATAGATAATGTGCCTAAATTTTCCTGAAAAAATTAAGTATATAATCAATCCTATTCACATTTTTTCCATGTGTTATTTATTTGAAAAATTACATGCCATGTCATAGTATTGGTAACTATATATATTAAAATTATTTCCTTGTAAAGGTTTGGGATAAGAACATGAAGTTTCCTCGATGTACACTTGTGTAAAAAATCATTTTTTAAATGGAATATTTTTTTTAAAATTTTAATGATAGTGAGTTAAGGGTGATTGGATGGAATTAAGATAAATTGAATTAATTGTATTAATTTGTGGATCATTTTCTTAATTAAAGAATGAATCAAAGTAATTGATAACAATATTACAAATGTATTCTCATTTCTTAATGTATAGATGATCATGAGATTAGACCGACCCTATTTATGTTATCTATTTCATTTAATTAATTTTTGTTAAATTATTATTGATGGCATGTGTGTCATCCCCATCCTTATTATGCGAGGGCATGTGTGATAGTGATTTCTTTTATGTTAACCCACTTATCCAATCCACTGGATCCCCTCACCTGTGTGTGAGTAAAAACTTATGTAAATATTGATCTCCCAAGTGATTGGGGGTAGTCCATGTCCAGGAGCCAAGGAAAATCTAATCAATGCATTATGTAGGATCCAAAGACGAATGTTGCAACATTAACCAAGCTATGTATCAAGGTATTTTCCCTTAAGGTTAAGGGTTAGTTTATTTTCTACTAGATAAACTAACTATTAGATAACATAAGGATCATGAAACTTATAATTTATATCTATAAGCTTCATATTTAATTATTTTTGTTTGTGAATGTTTTATGATCACCTAATAAATGAATTAAAAAGAATGAAATATGGAATAAAATGTAATCAAATTATGTTTAATTGTTTTACTAGACATGGTTAATAACTTAATTAAAATTTATGTAATATTAACATGGAATGTGAAATGATAAATTGATCTTTACATATAAGGATCAAAATCCCTAAATTAAAATATTAAGTCAATATATCCTTCCACTACTTATGTTACAGTTGACCTCATAGTTCAATGTTCTTGACCAGCCCATGTTGTGGTGCTTTAAACCATCATTGAAATTTTATATTGATTTTTTTCATTGAATTAACTTTGTTTACATCAAGGGATTTCTACCTGAGTAGGACTTGGTTTAGCTAAGGGGAAATTGTTGAAAAAATCATTATAATAGGATTTCAGGATTGGGGAGTCCACACAATGAAACAATGAACTATGAGTTAATGTAGTTGTAAAGTTATGCGCACCAAAAACCATTCGAATAACTTGTCAGACCCAATTCTGGGTTATGTGAAAGATAACGTGGATCCTTGAAACTAGAATATCTAAGCAATAAGATATTTCAAGAATGATGGTGAAGGATATTGGGTATCGAAAAATAGTGGGATATTAATGGAATTTGATTATTTTCAAATTTATTGATATATTTTTGTACTAAAAACAAGTAATGATTATCTAATCACAATTTATAGAAATGTAAAACCAAAATAATTCCAAAAATATAAATATGATTCGTACTATAGAAGGATACCCTTCTCACTAGTGTGAATTTGTAGGAATGGTATATGATCCTTCTTGTTATACTACACCATGAATAGAAATTATACATGTTGGAAACCCCACTTCTTGAGTTCATTTCCAAATAGTCTAGTGACGAAAAAGTATCTATTTATTTGAGGCTTATATATTACATAATGTATTTACAATGTTCCATGTTATCCTACATGTACAATAAGATTATAAAGTAATATGAAGATATTAATGTGTATATAATTATTTATCACCTTTGGGATTTATATCAAGAGAAGGTGAGATTTGAGGGATATGAGATCTCTAATGCACCATTCATGTGTAAGATTAGAGAGTTGATGGTATCTGGGGAACATGTATTCAAGATTATTGGAATCCTTGAGAGCCAAGACATCTTGGTTTTTAGGATCCCAGATGAGCTATGAACATATCTCGTTTTTCCTTGCTACCAAAGAACATCTCCAATTTTATTGTGAATTAATACATGAGTAATAGTGAGAATACACTTTCATAATTTCTTAATATTATTTTCAATGTTGATAAATACATGGGGTTTGACAAGCATATTTCCTTATGGTGAATAAGAAGAGTAGGAACATGAAAAAGGGGCCAAAGACTCATTCCGATTCTAAGGAACTGGAGCATCATCCTTCCTATAAGAATAATATATATCGGCATGATAGGAATATGATGTGGTATGTTTTGAATGTGTAAATCAAGGCCACTAGAAGAGGAATTGTATCTAGACAAATAAACAAAGGGAAGCATTAGGTGTATTTTTTTATTAATCTCAATATTTTCCAATCTAAAATTTGGGTATAGATATTGCCTTTGGTGCTCACATTTGTATCAAAATACATGAACTAAGTATATTTCAGAAGGTTTCTAGGAATGAGGTAGATATATGGGATACTAATAAAAAAGATTTGGATGATCTATCCATTAGAGACTACCATTTACATTAATAACATGATTAATTTTGGTTTTAAAGAATTTTTATTATATGCCTAGTGTTACAAAGAACATAATTTCCATTTCTTATTTAGACACAAATGGATTTATTTTGAGTTTTGGAAATAATGGTTGCTACTTTTATAAAGATAACATATGTTATGGTATGACATAATTAAATAAATTTCTTTTTGTATTAAATTATGAAAACAAAATATTAGAAATTTATAATGAAACAAATATGCACAAATCATATAACATACAGTTGTGGTATCACAATCTTAGTCACATAAATGAGAAGAATTTTAAAAAATGTCTATTAAGATTCTCTCTTAAACTCTTCGGAGATCAATCCACTTGAAATATTTCACAATTGTTTACAAGGTAAGATTACCAAACCACCATTTAGTGGTCAATGTCAAAGGGACACAAAGATCCTGGATTTAGTACACATTGATGTGCATGAACCCTTTTAGGTAGAGGCTACATGTGGATTCTCATAATTTATTACTTTTATATATGATTTGATTAGGTATCTTTATATTTATTTTATAAGGTGTAAATCTGAATCTATTGAGAAATTCAAAGAGTTCAAGAATGAATATGGGAATTAGTATGGTAAGAAGATAAATTAAATTAAATTGGATTGAGGTGGTGAACATCCTGACAAAGAATTTATTGAATTTCAATGAGAATTTGAGATTCTATCTCAACTCACTCCACCTTATACACTAAAGTGGAATCGTGTTAGTGAAAGGAGGAACCATACACTACTAAACATGGTATGTTCAATGATGATTCACACAAGTATTCAACTATCCTTTTAGGGATATGAATTATAGAAGACATCATACACAATAAACTGAGTTCCAAATAAAGAATCAAATGTTATTCCCTTTGAGTTAAGGAGTGGAAAGAAGCTTTGTTTGTCATATGTTACTACATGGGGGTTCATTACGTTTTTTAAGGCTAGATGAAGAAACAAAATATCACCCTAATGTATAAAGATTATATTTATAGGATATTACAAGGAAATAGGGAGATATTATATATATAAACCTTCAAATAGGAAAGTAATTTTAAAATATGTGACATCCCAGACCTGGATGCCATTTAATGGGTGCCCTAAGCTCAGTGGCCCACATGGCCTCAAGGACATATCCCCGAATTCAAGAGGCTCCGACTAGTAGTGAGGTACTAGGGCATGTCTATGGGATTACAAATCCCTCACTACCAAAGTATAGCATAATAGATGAATATAAACTAAGGTAAATTGTAGAAGAAATATAATTAAACAATAGTCACAATGGAAAATAGAGACAACAACCAAAAAACTGAAATAACTAGAATAGAATTCAACAACAAATGATATGTCATGTCACTAGAAAACTGGTAAGCATAGATAGAAGATAACAACCAAAACATGTTACACATATGTAATAAGGAAATCAAAGACTATACCAAGAATCTTGAGATCTGAATCAATCATCTACTATGAAGATCTATACTAAATAGTAAGAAATAAAGTGTTTGAAGTAGTGTTATTCCCTTTTTCAACACCTAAAACCATACAATCTACTTCGGGTACCAAACTGAACCTAGATAGGGTGTGATAAAAATCTCATTTGGCCACTACCAATGCTGTCTATAACATTTAGCCCATGAAATAGAAATGTAACAGTGTGAAAGCATGCATATATAACGTAATGCAGTACAATGTAACTAAATACCCAAGTACCTGCTTCATCCCTCAGCTGGTATTTAAACATGTAAAAAATTCATTATTTGATTATTACCAGTTTATAAATAAGTCACATGTTAGCTATTAAAAAGGTTCCAAATTGTAACAAGGGAACATGTCATGACATTTAATAGTTGAGTCCCGAGGTAACAACCAAAGTGATTTCAACCTCAAGGGTCACCAATTTAGTAATAACTATATCCTAGAATCGGGTAAGAGTGTAATCCAAGGAGCATAGTCCAAGGAATTCCACAATGAGAGGTCTACCGATCCCAAGGAGTATATCCAAGGTAAAATGGGGTTATGTAATGACTGGGGATGATGTGATTTAACCATGGAACCTACTAATAAATATTGGATCCAAGGAGTGTATCCAAGGCATCCTGTAATGATGTTTAAGGGATCCTACGATTTCATATAAGGCATCCAAATAATAAATAGGGATTGGGATCTAGGTGGGTCTCAACCTAAGCAAGCTATATCCTTGAATCAAAATGGGGTTCCTGAGTTCTCAAGGCCTTCCCCGATAAGAATCCAAGGTGATCTTGAGTCATGAAACTCCTATTTGATATTAAATTCATGCAATATTTCATTTGGTTCAAGCCTTTCATTTAATTAGTGTAATAATGTAAAGTAGCATAAAAACTTTTAATCAAATCATAATTAATCTATAATTACATTTGTTCTAAGATTTGACTTTCATTAATGTGATAAGTTCAAGTAGAATTAAACCTTTTAATCAAGTAATAATTAATCAATAATTCCATTTGGTCCAAGCCATTCCTTTCATTAGAGTGATAAGGACAAGTAGCATGAAACCATTATTAATTCCATTTAAATGAAATTCAATCATTAATGTTCATTCTTCTACATTCCATTAATGTGTTAAGGGGTTGCTACAAACATGAAACCTATTAGTCATTCGAAATTAATCCGTTCGAGTCATATACTTGGTATAATTTCCAATTTCCATTTCAAATTTAATTATTAATTAAAGTACTTACCCTAGGTGGGTCAAGTGGTGAGATTACTTGGTACTTTCCATTATGAAACTCAAAATACGAATCAAGCCATTTAATATAGAAAATATTACCCTTATAAGGGTCAAGAAAAGTCACACCCAAATGGTGGCTCAGACATGTCAAATACTAAAAACCAGATTATGAAATAGCATCCTAAAAGGAATGGATGGAGTTGTGGGTTTACACACAAAAAATTAATCACATATATGGAAATAACATATCCATATAGTTCTAATTATTATAAGCATGGTATATAAATTCTCTAAATGACACCCGATGAAATCAGTGGGCCCCACACGACAATTCCAAAATCAATGAACTTGAGGGATGAGTTATATTACACCCACATTAGGATTTTATGACTATCATACTCTAGTATCAGCCTTTTATTTGGCTTAGAATGTATTATATTTGATATAATGGTAAAAAATTTCACACCTCGATAACTAGGTCAAGAGTATGAGAGAAGAAGACAAGCTTAAAAGGACTCAATTACTTACCATTTCACATCCAACATGATGAACATAAGCCTGAACAGATCCTGAATGATGGAGATCCTTCAATCCCTAGATTTTTCCTTAAAAAAGCTCCAAAATTGGAGCCATGAAGGTAAATCCTACAGGAAATTGTATTAGGGAAGAAGATGTGGCTTCGAAGTTCATTAAAGGAAAAAAGGATGATTTACCTAGAAAAATAGCTTGTGCAGAGTTTGTATACATGGTTACTTGGGAAGAAGGGAAACTTTCATGGTTTGGATGCATGGACATCTGCAAACCATGTGATATAGTTATCTCTGAAAATTTCCAACCATATGGTTAGAGAAACTATGCACCAACCATGCACTTACTGTGTGACATGGCCAGTTTCCCAAAAAAGATGGGTTACGAGCTCTGAACATTCCCCAGAAACCCCTGATACCTTTTCTAACTCATTAGGTATCTATATTAGGTCAAAATTAATTATTTCTACTAAATTTTAAAATATCCATACATGAGTGAAAATTGGGTTATTATAGTCTTCCCCATTGAAAGAACTCCTCCTAGAGTTCACCATACAAGGGTGGAGAAACACTATCTGAGAGCAACTCTGGACATTGCACACATACATTGGCCTCCCCCTCCCAAGTCTCATCCTGTACGCACTCATGCTACCATAGAAAACATACTATAGGGAAAGAACATCCTCATAGATCCTTAATTCTCTTGTCAAGGATGCATATTGGGTGCTCCTCAAAGTAGAATCAGCATCTAACTCAATTTATTTAAGATCAAAATTGTGAGACAGATCAGAATGATACTGGAAAAGCTGTGAGATGTGGATGATGATGTGAATGGAATGGTACCTATGAGGTAGTATCAACCGATAGCCTACCGGCCCAACTCTCTCTAGAATTTCAAAAGTCTCTACATAATGAGGTGATAACTTCCCTTGATTTTCTAACTGTATTTTCCCTATACTGGGTGAAACCTAAAAAAACATAATCCCCTACCTAAAACTCAAGTGGTCATCAATGATGATCAGTATAATATTTATTTATAGACTGAGAAGTAGTCATACATTATATAATTAGCTGAACCTACTCTGATGTCTCCTGAACGAGATGAGGACCTAGTAGGGCTACCTCACCTACCTCTAGCTAGTACATGGGTGAATGGCATGACCTAACATATAAGGCCTCAAACGGGACCATCTGAACTATTTCTTAGAAGATATTATTATAGGATAAATCAACTAGGGGGATATTATTTTCCCAAGAACTGCTGAAATAAAGGACACATTCATGGAGAATATCATCTAGAACTTTTATTTTTCGTTCTAATTATCCATTGGTCTGAGGGTGAATAAATGTGCTTAGAATCACTTATATTCCCTCATCCTTCTACAATCCACACTAGAACTGTGATGTGAAATGATAATTCCTATATGAAATGTGTGTATGAGTGACCCCAGGGATTCATGTGGTCTTAGAGACATATAGTCTTCTCAGTTCATCAACTGATAAAGTCTCCCGAATAGAAATGATGTGGACTACTTTTGATAGTCTGTCAATGAAAACCCATACAATGTCACTACCTCTAGGCGACCTAGGTAAACTGACTACAAACTCCATAACAACATATTCCTATTTCCATTACATTACTAGAATTATTAGTAATAAGATTTTAGGTCTCTAGTGCTCTTCCTTCACCTATGGAGAGGTGGAACACCTAGGGATAAAACCTACTATCTCACATTTCATTCTAGTCCACCAATAATTACATTGCATATCTCAATACATCTTGGAGATTCAGGGATGAACTTCCCACTGAGAAGCATGAGACACTTTCGTCAACACCTATCAAATATATGTAGGGACCTATACACATCCATGGATATGCAGGATGTCCTCTCTATCTATAGACCAATCTGGAGGAAGGTAATATCCGGATATACTCTCACAGAGTACGAAGCCTTCAAGATCTGAAAATTTTATTCCCTTTAATTTCTCAAGGAGGTAATAGGTAATTGTCAAAGATAAGAGATAATACTGCTTGTGACTATCATTAAACTGAAGGTGTAGCTCAGATAATAGGTCCATTAACATTCAATCACGGGCTTCTCATACTGCTTGTGCCTTAGTTTTTCGACTCAATGCATCTACAACCACATTACCCTTCACAAGCGTATATGAAAGATAAAAACAAAAGGATTATAGATATTTAAACCAGATCCATTATCTGAATTTCACATCACACTATGAAAAAAAATTGAGGCTCTTGTTGTTCGTATAAAGTACAATGATCTCACCCAACAGATAATGTATCCAGTAATGTAAGGTATAGATAACTGCTGCAAAATCAAGGTCATGCAGCGGGTAATTTCTCTCATGATGCCTCAATTGACAAGATCCATACATAGCGACTCTTTACTCCTACATCATCACCACTCCTAGGAAAATTACTAATGCATCAAAGATGATGGTATAACCTATAACTGGCTTAGGAAGAATTTGAACATGTGTTGAGACAAGCCTCCATTTCAGCTCTTGAATTTCTCACTCGCATGATTCTGACCAAAGGAACTTTTCACCCTCCATTGTAAGGAAAGTAATAGGCGAAGAAAGACATGAGAAGAATTTTATTAAATGACTATAATATCCAGAAATCTATAAGAAACTCAATATCTCAAACAAGTTCTAGGGATGATCCCAGGAAACTACAACACTAACCTTTTCAGGGTCAACAGATACTCTTGATTCCGATATTAAATGACCCAAGGAGTGAAATTTTTCAATCCATAAGTGTAATTTATCATGCTTGGTGTAAAGATGAAGATCTCTCAGTGTACTCAGAATTATCTCAAGATGTTTGGAATGGTCTCTATGAGTGTGAGAATACACCAAGATTTCATACACAAAGACCACATCAAAAGAGTCCATATAGGGGTGGAAAACCCGATTCATTAGATCTATGAATATACAGGTCGTGTTCATAAGACCAAACAATATAACAATGTACTCATACAAACTATACCTGTTATGGAAAGATATATGAGGTATGTATCATGGCCTTAATTGTAATTGATGATAACATGATCTCAGGTTGATCTTGGAGAAGGACTTTTATCCATGGAGCTGGTTAAAGTGATCATCTATTCGAGGAAGTGGGTACCAGTTCACGACCTGAATCTAGTTCATCCATCTTTAATCCATGAATAGATGTAAGGTTCCATCAACCTTCTTAGTGAAAAGCATAGTTGAACCCCTAGAGGATGTACTGGGCTGTATGAAACCTTTGACCTTTAAATCCTATAATTGTCGCTTGAGCTCCTGAATCTCTATAGGTTCCATCCTGTATGGAGGAATGAACACTGGAGATGCTGCCAGATCAGGATCTATTTTAAACTCTAACTCTCTCTAAGGAGGTAAGCTAGAAAAATAATTAGGAAAGATATCCATGGAACAATCTACTACTAATGGAAATAAGTTTTTCATAAAACCCAATCCTTTATGAAGATATTTTAAAGTTGTGTGGTCCCTCCACTTATCCCATGATGCTCTGGTAGAGCTCTACAAGACTAGACATTCTACTCACCCTCTGTTTCCCTTTAGTGATGTAAATGATACCCTATGATGATAGTAGTCTAAAAAAGCGTGATATTGAACCAACTATTCCATCCTGAGTATGATATTGAAGCCCTTCATCCTGAGAACAAAGAGGTTCCATAAGAAAGGGTAACTGCCTACCTCAAGGGGGTAGTCCCTACACTTGTGTATGCCCTCTTTTTATACCCCTAACAGTGGATCTAGGGTCATTACACCATAGCTTAACTATATCTATATTCCAATACTTTCTATGATAGATATAGACATAAATGAGTTCAAAGAACCTATATCAAATAAATCAGATAATATAGTAGATGCCCTAAGAATAGTACCACATACTGTAGATGGTCCCATATCAGGATCCTTGAGTATCAGTTGTAGTGCATTCAACTGGTCTGATCCATGCCCAGTGCAACAGATGGATTACCATAATCAAAACTGTTTTGCAGGCATAGCTGGTGATCAAGGGTCTGGCTTCCATAGCCACGACCTCCTCCTCATCCAGTCCTTCCAGAACTATTCCAACTCCCTGCCTAACGTGGTGTCAAATAACCAATTTCTTACTATGGAGCTGGTGTGGATCCTTTTCCACTTGAGGTTGGTGGAAAGGTTTTTCATAAATGCTGGAGATGCCCAATATGACTTCTTTCTCGATATTTTATTGGGTATCTATTGCAATGAGGCTTCTGGTTTCCCAATCGTCCACACAGATGACACACTGTGGAGCTATCGAAACAAGAACGTTTGTTGTCACTTCCTTGCAAAAACACTCAAGTGACTGTTTCCTACCACCAAAATAACTACTAGCCTACCACGACACCAATCCTATATACCCGGTAATATTTCCATCCCACCAGTTCTACTTTGTGATAAGATCCTGATTGACTATCTCAGAAAAACTAGGTAGGTGAAAGTCGTTCACCTATGTACAAATGGCATACTAGATCCCATCATCAAATCATCTAGCACGTTAATGCTCATCACCAGATAGAAGCAGTGTAAAGAGATGCAACTTTGTGAAACATGCTGAATATTCCATAACTAACATATAAACCTACTCGAGATGCATGAAATCTTTGTCTCGGTTAGCTCTCAGCATCCGATTAAAGAATAGATCATAGAAGGAAGTCTAGAAATCATCCCATAACATACCCTAATGATGACTGAACTGGGAAATCACATCCTACCAACAATTGGCTGAGTCCCAAAGAATGTATGTAGAAATATTGAATCTCTAATATGGATGTGTTTCTAGATGCTCAAATATAGATAGTATGGCCTCTATCCAAGAATCATAAGCCTGTGGAATTCCATACCTTAAGAAAGTAGGAGGATTCTTCTGTGGTAATTAAAGATTTAGATCATCCATCATAGGTGCAGGCCGTAGAGCCCCAGGCATGGACTACATTAGATGTAGGATAATATCATGAACTTGGGTGTTAGTGCCCAAATTAGGTACAATAGGTGGTGTCTCAAGTGGAACTCTTGGAGGTATGAATGGAAGCTCAGGGCTCACCACATCTGGAGCATTTTCGTCACCACCTTTCTAGCACACGATACGAGGAATTCATGGTGGAATTGGTCTATAAATGCTAAGAAAACACCTCAGAACAAGCTTAAGAAGAAGGATATAGTCACTAGTAATAGATTAAGGTAAGAAACTCACTACCCAAAGAATACAACCCCAACTACCTTCAATGATGTCTAGGTATCGGTAAGTGCTCAATTAGAAGTTTCATTTCATTTTAAATTTAATTTCCATGTTCATTAATTTACCTTTCATCAACATGAAAAGGCAGGATAAGGATGTACAAACAATTCATTTTGGATGTCATGACTCATTTAAAATGGATATCCATTTCCAGTGAATCAATGCCTATACAACTTACCACTGGAAACAACAACCATTTATTTACAGCATAATGGATCAATGAGGTAAATTACTCATCCCACCATAGGAGGGAACTTACAAAGCATGAATTTAGATAGGAAATCACTCAATTGAAACCAAGAGAGGGTGTGAGAAAAATATCCTTTGGCCACTACCAATACTGTCTATAACATCTTTCCCATGAAATAGAAATGTAACAATGTGGAAGCATGAATATATAAAGTAAACCAGTACAATGTAACTAAATACCCAAGTACCTGATTCATCCCTTGGATGGTATTTTAACTTGTAAAAAATTCATTATTTGATTATTACTAGTTTATAAATAAGTCACATGTTAGAAAATAAAAAGGTTCCAAATTATAACAAGGAAACCTGTCATGAACTTTAATAGTGAAGTCCCGAGGTAATAACCAAAGTGATGTTGACCTCAAGGGTCACCAAATCAGTAATAACTATAGCCTGGAATAGGGTAAGAGTGTTATCCAAGGAGCATAGTCCAAGACATTCCACAATGATAGGTATACCGATCCCAAGGTGTATATCCAAGGTAAAATGGGTCCATGTAATGACTGGGCTTGATGGGATTTAACCATGGAACCTACTAATAAATATTGGATCCAGGGAGTGTATCCAAGGAATCCTACAATGATATTTAAGGGATCCTACAATTTCATATCAGGTGTCCAAATGATTAGCCGGTATTGGGATCTAGGTGGGTCTCAACCTAAGAAATCTGTATCCTTGAATCAGAATGGGGTTCCTGAGTGCTCAAGGCCTTCCTCGATAAGAATCCGAGGTGAGCTTGAGTCCTGAAACTCTAATTTGATATTAAATTCATGAAACATTTTAGTTGGTTCAAGACTTTCCTTTAATTAGTGTGATAAGGTAAAGTATCATGCAACCTTTTAATCAAATCATAATTAATCTATAATTCCATTTGTTCTAATATTTTCCTTTCATTAGTGCGATAAGGTCAAGTTGCATTTAACCTCCTAATCAAGTAATCATTAATAAATAATTCCATTTTTTTAAAGACTTTCCTTTCATTAGTGTGACAAGGAAAAGTAGTATGAAACCTTTATTAATTCCATTTAAATCAAATTCAATCACTATTTTTCATTATTCTACCTTCAATTAATGTTTTATGGGGTTTTTACGGACATGAAACCTATTAATCATTCTAAATTAATCCGTCCATATACTTGGTATAATTTCCAATTTCCATTTCACAGTTAATTATTAATTGAAGAACTTACCTTAGGTGGGTCAAGTTGTTGGAATACAAGGTAATTTACATTATGAAATTCAAAATATGAATCAAGCCATTTAATAAAGAAAATATTACCTTTATAAGGGCCAGGAAAAGTAACACCCCAATGGTGGCTCAAACATGTCAAATACTAAAAACCCAATTATGAAATAACATCCTACATGGGATGGATGGAGTTGTTGGTGTACACACCAAAAATTAATCACATATTTGGAAAGAACATATCCATACAGTTCTAATGATTATAATCATGGTATATAAATTCTCCAACCGACACTCGATGAAATCAGTGGGCCCCACACAACAATTCCAAAATCATTGAACACGAGGGATGAGTTATAGAACACCCACCTTAGGATTTTATGACTATCATAATCTGGTAATGGCATGTTATTCGGCTTGGAATGTAGTAGATTTGAGATAATGGTAAAAATGCTCACACCTCGATAACTAGGTCAAGAGTAAGAGAGAAGAAGACATGCTTAAATGGACCTGAGTACTTACCATTTCACATCCTACATGATGAACGGAAGCCCGAACAGATCATGAATGATGGAGATCCTTCAATACCTATATTTTTCCTTCAAAAATCAACAAATGAGTTCCATTAAGGTAAATCCCACTGGAAATTGTATTATGGAAGAAGAGGTGGTTTAATAGTTCATTAAGGGAAAAAGGACAATTTACCTAGAAAAAGAGCGTGTGCACTGTTTTTCTACATGGTTACTTGGGAAGAAGGGGAACATGCATGGTTTGGATGCATGGACATTTCTAAACCATGCAATATGGTTATGTCTAAAAATTTCCATTCGCACGGTTAGAAAAACTATGCGCAACCATGCGCTTACTGTGTGACATGGCCTGTTTCTATAAAAAGATGTGTTACGGGCTCTGAACTTTCCCCAAACACCCATGATACCATTTCTAACTCATTAGTTATCTATATTAGGTCTAAATAAATGATTTATACTGAATTTTAAAAGATCCATACATGAGTGAAAAACTGGGTTCTTACAGTCTTCCACATTGAAAGAACTCGTCCAAGAGTTCACCATCCAAGGGTGGAGAAACACTGTATGAGACCAACTCTAGACATTGCGCACATACATTGTCCTCCCTCTCCAAAGTCTCATCATACACATGTTCCTGCTACCATAGAACCCATACTATAGGGAAATACCATCCTCGGAGATCCTTCATTCTCTGGTCAACGATGCATACTGGGTACCCCTCAAAGTAGAATCCACATCTAACTCAACTTCTTCAAGATAAAATGTGTGAGATAGATCATAATGATACTAGAAAAGATGTGTATAACGACCCATAATTTACATACATTGTTATTAATTCAAAATTGAAGCATTATTATTACAACATATAACAAAACCATGAAAGGACCGTATAGGTATAGTGTCTTTAGAAACAGGGAAACATAAACAACTGGCTCATAAAGCGTCTACACTGTCTCCCAATTATTTCATCATATCTATAGTCCCTTTTCGCATATCTTACTTAATAACCTTCTTCCTAACCTGGGGAAAGAAAACATAAAAAGGGGTGAGCTCAAATTCTCAGTAAGGGTAAACAGAAGAAATATCAATCACATCATATTCATAAGAACATAACATTTTTGGAAATCGTACGCTGCAAAAGAGATCAAAATTTTATAACATGGGATAAATCATGGTAGTGAAATGTAATCACAATAATCATAACTTAAAACATGAAGCTTTGAGACATACACACATAATCATAGAGAATCATTTCATATTATTCAAGACTCATTGCCAAGACTATCTTAGTGGACAAAGTCCATTTATGAACCAAGTTCATTCCTCGTTTCAGTCCTGTTTCACTGAACCTGTTTAACCTGCCATTCCAGCCATGTCTATCTCATGAGATATAAAATATTTACCCAATGCATTGGAGGGAGATATAGGTCCCACCCATCTCATAATGATACCATTCTTATGTGTGCCACAAAATCATAAATCATACATCATTGCATAACCCATGTAATAAAAAATGGGATTCTTAAACATCGTGACATCATAAAACAATTCATATAAGATAAAGGAATTCTTAAAAATAATTCCATCACAACATAATCAAATCAATGTAATAATAGGGATAGAAACAAAACCCTATATTATCTTAGATGTAAAATAATTTTAATAAAAAAACTTGAACTCCATTCTTGAGGAAAATATCCCTTCTACTTCAAATTTTTTTTTCCTTTCTTAACATGTCATAAAATTTTAAACTAAAAGAAGTTGATTAAAAATAAACATGAAAACTTTTAAAGAAGCTTCTTGGAAATAATGTTTTAAAAATCCATTCATTCCGTATATGTTAAAAAAACATTCGTATCGTACTTTTGTCAGAAAGTCAAAAAGTACTTCATACGAAAAACGACAAAAGATTCCTTTCATATCCTTTACTAAAAACTCAACGAAGGGTAAAATTGGATTTAAAAAGTTGTAGGTGGATGGAAATAATATCACATATTGTGGAAACAAGGATGTGGATGATAAAATACACCCCAGTAAATTCTGAAGTATAAACAATCTCGGATAAAAATGAGATTGTGATATTTCCATTACCTTAGGACTGATTTGCTTTGTAAGTGTCAAAACCTCCTGTATAATGATTTAAATAATGTTATTGACTTTTTACAGAATCATAATTATTTTTATGATATCATATATGGTATTATTCTTAGCTTCTTATTAGTAATATTTCATTACTACTTGTTATTCGGGTGTTTATTACTTTTTGTTCTTATGCGTGTTCTGTCGAAAAAATTCTTATTCTTTTTTTTAGGTTATAGATACCTAATTTCCATATTGGTATTAGTGTAATATATTCATTCATTCAATTCATTTATATAATCATTATGCAGTGAAGATCATGTAGAACGAGTCGCATCACATCGTGGAGACTGTATTCCGTACGTACGCACGAGCGATGATATCGTTCCCATGATCGTGAAATTGTAATGGAGTGTATATATACAATTTCAGAATCAATATAACTTTACAATAATCATATATAGTTATTATTTACACCATTATACCCATCCATGTAAGGTTGTGGTGGAAAATAGATTACACCACGGCATGGAGACGGTATTCCATACGTACGCACGCGTGGTGATTTCGTTTTCCGTAGGATGGATAGATGGTGAAATAGGATTGTTTCATACTTATAATAACATATCAGTATATGAGTGATACTTATGTTATTAATTAATAATGAAACAACTAAAGAAGAAGAAGTGGAAGAAGAAATAAAGATGAAAGAATTGGTAACGGACGTTACATCTTCTTTGAAGTGCTTCTTTGAGATCTCCTTTTAGGACACTAAAATTGGTCTTTTAAGAATACCAGGACCTCTAGGATGTCTCTATGGAAGTTGAGAGAAGAAATTGGCAGGGTTTGGACGAACTTGAAGGCTCAAAGTGGTGTGAGGAAGAGGGGGAGTAGGTGCCCTTTTATAAAGGAGGAGAGGGGCTCCTTTGGAAAAACTAAATATATTAATTTATTATAAAGACAAATTCGGTTTTAAATAGCTCCAAATTGATTTATTTCGAAACTAAGGTGGGGATGTGTTGAAATCCTCTCATCCAATAGAATTTAGACAAGTTTAGATTCCTATTTTAACTTTATCATTTAGATTTAACATTAAGTTAGATAATTTTACTTTTACCGTGTCTTTTTGTGTTCTTACACTATAGGGTTAATAAACTTACTATAACAAGCCAAAAGATCCCCAAGTTGTTTATTATTAATATATATAACCTTATCTAAGTCATTTTTCGATCCTTAGATTTTTAGGAATAAAATAACAATTAATAATATAATATTTTTTTAAAAAAACTATTTTAGGTCAATTTTGACACTATTTGGTAATTGATTTTTGTAAAAATCATAACAGAATGATTATTTAGAACAAAGTTTATTAAATCAATAATAACATGTCTTATTAACATATAAAATTATTGGAATTCATAAAAAGTCTCAAATTACATTTATTTGGGTATTTATAACAACAATTATGTCAATATTTCATTAATAAGATAATTGTTGCATCATCATTGTGTCATAAATAAATTAAGTTATTTATTGTCTAAAAATTAAAAATAAACTACCATTATGTAGGAAATATTTTTATCTTTCTAATGAATATTTATAGTCGAATTTATCTTATATATAAACCTATATTAAAAATGATTTACTTATTAAACTTTGATTTTAACTATTTTAAACCTTCTTTAAATAAATGTATAATAAATGTCCTAATCTAATCCAAGTGGGCCTAAATGGTCATATTTTATTCCTAAGGTTGTTTTTGGTCGAATTACACTTATCCAATAGAATTAGGACATGTGTTAGGGTAATAATAATATCATTTTTACCCTTAACTACCATATTTACTTTTAACCATGGTAAAAAAAAGTAAAGAGTTACTATTCACCAAAAATTATTTTCATCTCATTGAACCACATTTTAGTCCTTGATATTAACCATGTCTCTCGGAATTTCTAAATTCTACTTTCAAAAGCGGTAAAATTAAGTTTTATGAAAAATTCAGTTTTTTTAACTACCACTTAGTGGTTTCACTATTAATCAAAAAATGAAAGTTTCCAGAAAAATACCAAAAATTAGGCCTAAGCTATATTTGATATTATGAATTAAAAAATGATGTTTATTTTACCAAATTCGAAACATATCGGTTATATTAACTAATTTAAAAATTAATTCTCGTCGTCAAAACAAATAACGTGTTTCTAAAAGATAATAACTATCAAAAGATTGACACTTGTTTATGTCTGGTTTAAATGTGAAATTACATCGAATGAACAACATTGTATTAAATTGTAAAAATATATTCTAAATATACTTTAAAACCACCCAAATTAATAATTTATCACTATTGATTATTTCGATTAAAAAAGTTGTTTTTAATTAAAATTTAGTAATTTTCACTATTAATCAGAATATGAAAGTTATCCTAAAAGTACCAAAATTTCACCCTAAGCTAATTTCGATATTCCGAATCCAAAAATGAAGTCCATTTTAAAAAATAAAATTTCAAAAATTTCAAAAATTCATTATCACTATTCATAACAGCTAGTTTTAATAATATTTTAATAGCATATCGTTGTTTAGTGAAACTTGGTATTGCGTACGATGCAAGCTATTGAGGAAGGCAGCGGTTGCGTGTAAAGCAAGCCAAGCTAGTGTTGTGTGTAGTGAAAGATTCCTTTGATGATTTATATAACATAAAAACAAAATATTTCTCATAAAAGTCTCGGGTGTTACATTCTACCCCCCTTAAAATGAATTTCTCCCTCAAAATTCGTCACTTTGTAACAAAAAGATGAGGATACCTCTCCCTCATCATATCCTCAAGCTCCCATGTATCTTCTTCAAATTGGTGGTTCCTCCATAAAACATTCACCAATCGAGTGGTCTTGTTTCGTAGGACTTTTTCGCTACGATCCAGAATCTCTATCGGCTATTCTTCATAAGAAAGATCTTGCTCCAGCGGTACAACTTCTGAGCTGAGTACATGTGAAGGATCAGGTATGTACATTCTCAAGAGAGATACATGGAACACATCGTGAACTTGAGATAGATTCGGTAGAAGCGCCAATCGGTAAGCTACCTTTCCAACATGATCCAATATTTCGAAAGGACCGATATATCTAGGGCTCAACTTCCCATTCTTTCCAAATCTCATAACCCTCTTCCAGGGAGATATTCGTAAGAACACTTCATCACCCACTTCAAACTCTACGTCTTTTCTTCGGTTGTCGGTATAACTTTTCTGTCGACTCTGAGCTGCTCTTATGTGTTGTTGAATAGATTGGACATTTTCTGCCATCTCATCAACAAGATCAGGTCCTAATAGCTTTCTTTCCCCAACTTCATCCCAACAAGTTGGAGTCCTGAATTTCTTTCCATAGAGAGCTTCATAAGGATCCATCTGAATACTGGAGTGAAATCTATTATTATAAGAAAATTACACCAAAGGTAGGTGTTGATCCCAACCACCTTTGAAATACATAGAGAAAGCTCTCAACATATCTTCTAGAGTTTGAATTGTCCTCTCAGACTGACCGTCTATCTAAGGATGATAAGCAGTGCTGAAACTCAACTCTATATCCAGAGTATGCTGAAGACTTCTCCAGAACTTCGAGGTAAATCTCGGATCTCGATTAGATATAATAGAAAGTGGTACTCCATGCAATCTTACCACATCCTTCACATATATCCTGGCAAGTTGGTCCAAAGAGAAATCCTCTCTAATAGAAATGAAGTGTGCCGAATTTGTAAGACGATCAACTATGACCCAGATAGCATTATTGCCTTTGGATGTTTTAGGAAGTCTGGTGACAAAGTCCATAGTGATGTTTTCCCATTTACATTCGGGTATGGGTAATGGTTGTAACATCCTCTTAGACTTCTGTCTCTCAGCTTTAACTTACTGACAAACCAAGCATCGAGAGACATATGTAGCAACATCTCTTTTCATGCCATCCCACCAGAAGTACTCTTTCAGGTCCCTAAACATCTTCATGCTTCCAGGATGAATAGAGAATGAAGAACTGTGAGCCTCATCCAGCAGCCCCTTCTTTAATTCGGGGATGTGAGGAACACAAACCCGATTCCTGAACTTTATTATCCCATCACAATCAAGGTTGAATTCAGGAATATTTCTCACCTTCTTTTGTAACTCTATATCTTCTTTCTGTGCCTCTTTAATCTTCACATGTATAGATGGTTGAACATTCATTTGAGAAAGATATGATTTTCCCCCTTCCATTATAATTCCAATATCCATCCTTTGTAAATCCATAAATATTGGATCTTTTATGATCCTCATCATGGATAAAATGGCATGGTCTTGTTGACTTAATGCATCTGCCACCTTTTTTGCTTTCCCAGGGTGGTAATGAATTGACTAGTCCTGATCCTTAATCAGCTCCAACCTTCTTCTTTGGCGCATATTCAACTACTTTTGTGTGAAAAGTATACTTTAAACTTTTATGATCAGTATAAATATCACACCTTTCTCCATAAAGATAATGCCTCCAAATATTTAATGCAAACATTACCGCAGCTAACTCCAAATCATGAGTTGGGTAATTTTGCTCATGGATTTTCAACTGTCGTGAGGCATAAGCTATCACCATATCATTTTGAATAAGAACACACCCCAATAACTTCTTGGATGCATCACTGTAGATCACAAACCTTTCTCCACTACAAGGCAGTGTGAGCACAGGTGCACTAGATAACCTTCTTTTCAACTCTTTGAAATTATCTTCACATTCCTCCATCCAGACAAACCTAACTCCTTTCCGAGTCAACTTGGTGAGTGGATTAGATAATCGTGAAAAATATTTCACAAAACGTCGATAATATCCAGCCAAACCAAGAAAACTTCGGATCTTAGTTACTATTGTTGGTCTCGACCATCTTTCGATAACCTCTATTTTTGCTGGATCCACAGATATCCCCTCTTTTGAGATTATGTGACCCAAAAATGAAACTCTTTGAAGCCAAAATTCACACTTGGTAAATTTGGAATAAAGCTTCTCCTTTCTCAGGGTCTTCAATATAATTCTCAAGTGATCTTCATGTTCTTACTTTCTCTTTGAATATACAAGAATATCGTCTATAAATACTACCAAAAACTGATCAAGATAGTCTCTAAAAACTCTATTCATCAGATCCATGAATATAGTAGGGGAATTATTAAGACCAAATGGCATCACTATAAATTCATATTGTCCATACCTTGTACAGAAATCCGTCTTTGGTATATCCTCCCTTTTGACCCTTAATTGATGATACCCTGAACGAAGATCAATCTTGGAAAAGTATTGAGATCCGCGTAGTTGGTCAAATAAGTCATCAATGCACGTGAGAGGATATTTTTTCTTGATAGTGATGTTGTTATGTTCTCGATAATCAATGCAGAGTCTCATTGATCCATCTTTCTTCTTAACAAACAGAACAGGTGCTCCCCAAGTTGACGCACTAGGGCGTATGAACCCCTTATCAAGATTCTCTTGGAATTTCTTCTTCTACTCCTGCAACTCAATTGGGTCCATTCTATAAGGTGTCTTTGAAATAGGTAAATCACCTGGTACGAGTTCTATTGAAAACTCAACTTCACGATTTGGTGGAAGACCCGACAATTCCTCCGGAAAGACATCGTCAAACTCCCATAAAATGGGCATATTCTTAATCGTGAGTTTCTCACCAACAATTTGAGATAAATAACCTTCATTTAGTGGAATCAAGACCCATTAGATGGAATAAATTTCCACTGGAAGGTTATGTTCATCCTTGCATCGATAGACGACAAAAGATTGATCTGGAATATGAAATGTGACTTCCCTTATTTGGAAATTGATATGAGATCCATATAGAGAAAGCCAATCCATGCAAAGAATCACATCAAATTCCACTATAGGAAGGATCACAAGATTTTCAGGAAGCACTTTCCCACAAACTTCAATCGGAGAAGAATTATAAACTTTTGATGCGACTATTGTGCCATTAGGGGTTGTCACAGCTAACTCAACATCTAATTTTTGAGGTAATATGGTGATACCCTTAGAAAATTCTTCAGAAATAAAAGAGTGGGTGGATCCAGAATCAAATAAAACATTTTCTACTTTAGAGTGGATGGTAAGTGTACCTTTCACCACTTCTTTATCGTACTCCACATCGCTGATAGAAATTGCATGTGACTTTCCATTGTCCTTAGCCTTAAGAGTTTGTTGACATCGACCATCATCATCAACCCTTGGATTTGGGCATTGATTGTCATAATGCCCCATCTCCTTACACTTGTAACATTGAAGTGTAGGAGGTGCACTTTGTGTAGCCTTTTCTTTGTTCGCATCACTAGACATCTTCTTCCCATCATTGCGGCATTCAAATTCCCGATGACCTTCCTTTCCACATTTGAAACATTTACTTATCCCTTTAAGACCACTCCCTCCATGTTTCTTTCCACACATTGAGCATAAGGGAAAGCTCATCTTCTTTTCAGTGTGCTCTTTAGATTTTCCTTTGAATTCCATTTTCCTCTTCTTATCAAACCCATATGACTGATGGGTGACTCCAATCTCCATCTCAACTTTGAGAGCACATCGAACGATTTCCTCGTAGCTATTGAAGTCCCTTATGTCTAAGGCCCTTAGAAGAATTGGTTTTAAGCCACTAAAGAATCAATCGATCTTACTCTCAGATTGGATAATAATACCAGAATCATACCTTGCAAGTCTTATAAAATTTGCTTCATAGGTACCAACAAATTCATCATCCTTTTGCTTCAGTTCAAGAAACTCTTTCTCCATCTTTGTTCGGAGAATATGAGGGAATTACTTATTGAAAAATAAGTTCTTGAACTCGTCCCATTCCATGGACTCAATTTCATCTCTTTGCCTCGTATTCTTGATAAGATTCCACCATTGATCAACATCACCTTCCAAATGATACACTGCTAAGATGACTTTATCATGTTCAGAACATTGAAGAACTGAAAATATCTTTTCAGTAGTACTAATCCATTGTTCAGCAACTAATGGATCAGTAGACCCATTGAATGAAGGTGGACACTGCCTCATGAAGGATTCAACATAATTTTTCTCCTTCCTTTGCTCGTTTGGAAGTCCTTCATGATTCATAGCTTGAGAAAGTTGTGTGAGCATGGCTACAAGATTTTTCATTCCATCTCCCATAACGTTTGGTTGCTCATGGGGACAATCATTGCATTTCCCGTCGCATTCCTCATTAACACGGTTCCTTCGGGTTCCAGCCAATGACTAAAACCAAGAAGAATAGTGTGAGAAACACTAATTATAATAGGAAAACCACATAATCAAGAATAATATTTCACACTTAAGGTGTTATCCTAGGTTATTCATGGCCATTTCTAAAACACTATGATTGTATTCTATGCTTAGACTTATCCTTAGAGTTCTTACTAAGTCTTTCACATCCTAGTTTCCAATGGTTGACTATACCTTTCCTTTGATACCAACTATAACGACCCATACTTTACATACATTGCTATTACTTCAAAATTGAAGCATACTTACTACAACGTATAACAAAACCATGACAGGACCGTATAGTTATAATGTATTTAGAAACTGGGAAACATAAACAACTGGTTCATAAAGTGTCTACACTGTCTCCCATTTATTTCATCATATCTATAGTCCCTTTTGGTATATCTTACTTAATAACCTTCTTCCTGACCTGGGGAAAGAAAACATACAATGGGGTGAGCTCAAATGCTCAGTAAGGGTAAACAAAAGAAATATCAATCACATCATATTCATAATAACATAATATTTTGGAAATCTTACCCTGCAAAAGAGATCAAAATTTCATAACATGGGATAAATCATGGTAGTGAAATGTAATCACAATAATAATAACATAAAACATGACACTTTGCGGAATACACACATAATCATAGAGAATCATTTCTTATTAGTCAAGACTCATTGCCAAGACTATCTTAGTGGACAAAGTCCATTTCTGAACCGAGTTCATTCCTCGTTTTAGTCCTGTTTCACTGAACCGGTTTAACCTGCCGTTCCAGCCATGTCTATCTCATGAGATATAAAATCTTTAACCAATGAATTGGAGGGAGATATAGGTCCCACCCATCTCATAATGATATCATTATTATGTGTTCCACAAAATCATAAATCATACATCATTGCATAACCCATGTAATAAAAATGGGATTCTTAAACATCGTGACATCATAAAACAATTCATATAAGATAAAGGAATTCTTAAAAATAATTCCATCACAAAATAATCAAATCAATGTAATAATAGGGATAGAAATAGAACCCTATATTATCTTATATGGAAAATAATTTTTATAAAAAAACTTGAACTCCATTATTGAGGAAAATATCCTTTCTACTTCAAAAACATTTTTCCTTTCTTAACAGGTCATACAATTTTAAACTAAAATAATTTGATTAAAGATAAACATGAAAACTTGTAAATGAAGCTTCTTGGAAATAATTTTTTAAAAATCCATTCATTTCTTATAAGTTAAAAAAACATTCTTATCGTACTTTTGTCGGAAAGTCAAAAAGTACATCGTACGAAAAACGACAAAATATTCTTTTCATATCCTTTACTAAAAACTCACCAAAGGGTAAAATTGGATTTAAAAAATTATAGTTGGATGGAAATAATATCACATATTGAGGAAACATGGATGTGGATGATAAAATACACCCTAGTAAATTATGAAGTATAAACAATCTCGGATAAAAATGAGATTGTGATATTTCCATTACCTTAGGTCTGATTTATTTTGTAAGTGTTCAAACCTCCTTTATAATGATTTAAATAATTTTATTGACTTATTCCAGAATCATAATTATTTTTATGATATCATATATGGTCATATTCTTAGCTTCTTATTAGTAATATTTCATTAATACTTGTTATTCGGGTGTTTATTACTTTTTGTTCTTATGCGTGTTTTGTAGAATAAATTCTTATTCTTCTTTTTAGGTTATAGATACCTCATTTCCAGATTGGTATTAGCGTAATATATTCATTCATTCAATTCATTTATATAATCATTATGCAATGCAGATCATGTAGAATGAGTCGCATCACATCGTGGAGACGATATTCCGTACGTACGCACGAGTGATGATATCGTTCCCATGATCGTGAAATTGTAATGGAGTGTATATATACAATTTCAGAATCAATATAACTTTAAAATAATCATATATATTTAGTATTTACACCATTATACCCATCCAAGTAAGGTGGTGGTGGAAAATAGATTACACCACGGCATGGAGACGGTATTCCGGACATACGCACGCGTGGTGATTTCGTTTTCCGTAGGATGGATAGATGGTGAAATAGGATTGTTTCATACATATAATAACATATCATTATATGATTGATATTTATGTTATTAATTCATAATGAAACAACTAAAGAAGAAGAAGTGGAAGAATAAATAAAGATGGAAGAATCGGTAACGGACATTACCTCTTCTTTGAACCGCTTCTTTGAGACCTCCTTTTAGGACACTAAAATTGGTCATTAAAGAAGACCAGGACTTCTAGGATGTCTCTAGGGAAGTGGAGAGAAGAGATTGGCAGGGGTTATCCGAGCTTGAAGGCTCAAAGTGGTGTGAGGAAGAGGGGGAGGAGGTGCCCTTTTAAAAAGGGAGGAGAGGGGCTCCTTTGGAAAAACTAAATATATTATTTTATTATAAATCCAAACTCGGCTTTAAATAGCTCAAAATTGATTTATTTAGAAGCTAATGTGGTGATGGGTCTAAATTCTCTCATATAAAAGAATTTAGAGAAGTTTAGGTTCCTATTTTAACCTTATCATTTAGATTTAACATTAAGTTAGATAAATTTACTTTTACTGTGTCTTTTTGTGTTCTTACACTATAGGGTTAATAAACTTAATATAACAAGCCAAACGTACCCCAAGTTGTTTATTATTAATATATATAACCTTATCTAAGTCATTTGGCCAAACCGTATATTTTTAGTAATAAAATAACAATTAATAATATAATATTTTTTTAAAAACTATTTTATGTCAATTTTGACACTATTTGGTAATTGATTTTTGTGAAAATCTTAACAGAATGATTAGTTCTAAAAAAGTTAATTAAATCAATACTAACATGTAATAATAACTTATAAAATTTTTTTAATTCATAAAAAGTCTCAAATTACATTTATTTGGGTATTTATAACATCAATTATGTCAATATTTCATTAATAAGATAATTACTGCATCATCATTTTTTCATAAATAAATTAAATTATTTATTGTCTAAAAATTAAAAATAAGCTACCATTATGTAGGAAATCTTTATAGATTTCTAATTAATATTTATAGTCGAATTTATCTTATGTATAAACCTATATTAAAAATGATTTACTTATTAAACTCTGATTTTAACTATTTTAAACCTTCTTTAAAAAAATTAATAATAAATGTCCTAATCTAATCCATGTGGGACTAAATAGTCATATTTTATTCCTAAGGTTGTTTTTGGTCGAATTACAGTTATCCAATAGAATTAGGACATGAGTTAGGGTAATAATAATATCATTTTTACCCTTAACTACCCTATTTACTTTTAACCGTGGTAAGAAAAAGTAAAAAGTTACTATTCACAAAAAATTAATTTAATCTCATTGAACCAAATTTTAGTCCTTCATATTAACTAAGTCTCTCTGATTTTCTAAATTCTACTCACAAAAGTGGTAAAATTAAGTTTTATGAAAAATTCAGTTTTTTTAACTACCACTTAGTGGTTTCACTATTAATCAAAAAATGAAAGTTTCCAGAAAAATACCAAAAATTAGGCCTAAGCTATATTTGATATTATGAATTCAAAAATGATGTTTATTTTACCAAATTCAAAAAATATCAGTAACATTAACTAATTTAAAAATTAATTCCCGTCGTCAAAACAAATAGCGTGTTTTTAAAAGATAATAACTATCAAAAGATTGACACTTGTTTATGTCTGGTTTAAATGTGAAATTACATCCAATGAACCAAATTGTATTAAATTGTAAAAATATATTCCAAATATACTTTAAAACCACTCAAATTAATAATTTATCACAACTAGTTATTTCGATTAAAAAAGTTGTTTTTAATTATAATTTAGTAATTTTCACTATTTATCAGAATATGAAAGTTATCCGAAAAGTACCAAAATTTCACCCTAAGCTAATTTCGATATTCCAAATCCAAAAATGAAGTCCATTTTAAAAAATAAAATTTACAAAATTTCAAAAAGTGGTTATCACTATTCATAACGGCTAGTTTTAATAATATTTTAATAGCATATCATTGTTTAGTGAAACTCGGTATTGCGTATGACACAAGCTATTGAGGAAGGCCGCGGTTGAATGTAAAGAAAGCCAAGCTAGTGTTGTGTGTAGTTAAAGATTCATTTGATGACTTATATAACATAAAAATAAAATATTTCTCATAAAATTCTCGGGTGTTACAATGTGAGATGTGGAAGATGATGTGAATGGCATGGTACCTTTGAGGTAATAGCAACTGATAGGCTACTGGCCCGACTCTCTCTATAATTTCAAAAGTCCCTACATAATGAGGTGATAACTTCCCCTGCTTTTATAACTGTTTTTTCCCTAAACTAGGTGACACCTGAAGAAAAACACTTTCCCCTACCTCAAACTCAAGAGGTCATAAATAGTGATCTGTATAAGATTTTTTTATAGACTGAGCAATAGTTATATGTTTTCTAATCATCTAAACCTGTTATAAAGTCTCCTGAATGAGATGAGGAACTAGTAGGGCTACCTAACGTACCTCTATCCAGTACATGAGTGAATGGCATGGCCTACCGTATAAGGTCTCAAATAGAGCCATCTGAATTGTTTCATAGAAGCTATTATTATAGGATAACTCAATGAGAGAGATATTATTTTTCCAAGGACTGCTGAAATCAAGGACACATTCATGGATAATATCATGTAGAACTTGTATTTTTCATTCTGATTATCCATTGGTCTGAGGGTGAATTGATGTGCTTAGAATCACTTATATTCCCACAGCCTTCTAAAATCCCTAATAGAACCATGATGTGAAATGAGCATCCCTATATGAAATGAGATTATGAGGGACCCCATGGATTCGTATGGTTTCACATACATATAGTATTCTCAGTTCATCAACTGATAAAGTCTCTCAAATAGAAATGAAGTAGAATACTTTCGTTAGTCTATCAATGAAAACCCATACAATGTCGTTACCTCTAGGTGACCTAGTTAAACCAACTACAATGTCCATAACAACATCTTCCCATTTCCATTCCAGTACTAGAAGTATTTTGAATAAAATTTTAGATCTCTGGTTCTCTTCCTTCACCTACGAAGTGGTGGAACACCTAGTGATAAATCATACTATCTAACATTTCATTCTAGTCCACCAATAATTGCATTTCATATCCCAATACATCTTGAATATTCATGGATGAACTGCCCAATGAGAAGCATGAGACTCTGTCATCAACACCTATCACATATATTTAAGGACCTAGACACATCCATGGATATGTAGGATGTACTCTCTATCTATAGAACAATCTAGAGGTAGGTTATATCCTAATATACTCTCATAGAGTACCAAGCCTTCATGATTTGAAAAATTTTTACCCTTTAATTTCTCAAGGAGGGAATATGTAATTGTCAAAGAAGATAGATAAAACTGCTTTTGACTATCATTAAACTCAATGTGTAGCTCATATAAAAGGTCCATTAACTTTCAATCACTAGCTTCTCATACAACTTGTGCATGAGTTTTTTGACTCAATGCATCTGCAGCCACGTTACCCTTCCCAAGCATATAAGAAAGATAAAAACCAAAAGATTATAGATATTTAAACCATATCCATTGTCTGAAGTTCAAGTCACACTATGAAAATACAAATTGGAGGCACTTTTTGTTTTTATAAATTATAGATCACTCAACCAAGAGATAATGTCTCCAACAACGTAAGGTATAGACAACTACTGCAAGATCAAGGTTGTGCATCGGGTAATTTCTCTCATGAGGCCTCAACTACCAATATACACACACATCGCCTCTGTACTCCTACCTCATCATTTCTCCTTGTAAAATTCCTAATGCATCATAGAAAATGGTATCACCTATACCTAGCTCCGTAAGAATTTGAACAGGTGCTGAGACAAGCCTCCATTTTAGCTTTTGAAATTCTTTATCGCATGCTTCCAACCAAAGGAACTTTTCAACCTTCTTTGTAAGGCTATTAATAGGTGAAGAAAGACGTGAGAAGTATTTTATTAAATGCTTGTAATATCTAGACATTCATAAGAAACTCCACATCACAAACACATTCTAGGGTTGATCCCAGGAAACTACATCACTAACCATTTCTAAGTCAACATATACTCATGATTCGGATATTAAATGATTGAAGAAGTAAAAAATTTCAATCCATAAGTTGAACTTATCAATCTTGGCGAAAATATGATGCTCTATCAGTGTACTTAGAATGATCTCATGTTTTTTGGTGTGGTCTCTATGAGTGTGAGAATACACCAAGATTTCATACACAAATACCACATAAAAAGATTCCATATAGGGGTGGAAAACCCTATTCATTAGATCCCTGAAAATAGAGGGCATGTTCATAAGACCAAATATTATAACAAAGTAATCATAAAAACCATACCTACTATGGAAATCTATATGAGGTATGTATGACGACCTTAATTGTACCTAATGATAACCTGATCACAGGTCGATCTTGGAGAAGAACTCTTCTCCATGAAGCTGGTCAAAGAGATCATCTATTCGAGGAAGTGGGTAATAGTTCATGACCTGAATCTAGTTCATCCATCTTTTATCCATGCATAGATGTCAGGTTCCATCTCCCTTAATGGTGAAAAGCATAGGTGAACCCCAAGAGGATGTACTAGGCTATATGAAGCCTTTGGCATCTAAATACTATAACTATCGCTTGAGCTCCTGAAGGTCTATAGGTTCCATCCTGTATGGAGGAATGAACACTGGAGATGCTCCCAGATCAAGATCGATTATAAACTCTTACTCTCTCTCAGGAGTTAAGCTAAAAAATAATTGGGAAATATAACCCTGAAACAATCCACTACTGGAGGGAAATAAGTTTATCATAAACCCCAATCCTTTATGAAGATATTTTAAAATGGTGTGGTCACTCCACCAAGACCTTGATGCTCTGGTACAACTCTACCAGACATAAAATTCTACTAACCCTTATATAGATAAATTTTTCCCTCTGGTGATGTAAATGGTATCGTATGATGATAGAAGTCTACAAAACCGTGATAATGAACCAACCAATCCATCCAGAGTATGAAATCGAAGCCCTTCATCTTGAGAAAAAAGGGGCTCTATAAGAAAGGGTAACTATCTACCTTAAGGGGGTAGTCCCTACACTAGTGTATGCCCTCTTTTTGTACCCCAAACAGTGTATCTAGGGTCATTAAACCATAATAATACTATATATGTAGTCCAATAATTTCCATGATAGATATAGAGATAAATGAGTTCAAAGAACCTATATAAAATAAATCAGATAACACAGTATATGACCTAAGAATAGTACCACAAACTGTAGATGGTCCCATAGATGGATCCTTGAGTATCAGTTGTAGTGCATTCAACTGGTCTGATCCATTCCCAATGCAACAGATGGATTATAATAATAAAAACTACTATACTGGCATAGGTGGTGATCGGGGGTCTAGCTTCCACATCCACGACCTCCTCCTCATCTAGTCCTTCCACTACTATTCCAATTCTCTTCCTGACACGGTGTAAAATAACCCGTTTCTAAAGGTGGAGCTGGTGTGGATACTCTTCTACTTGAGGATGGTGGAAAGGTTTTTCAGAAATGCTAGAGATGCCCCATATGACTTCATTCCCAATATTCCATTGGGTATCTATCACAATGAGGCTTTAGGTTCCCCCATTATCCACACTAATGAAACACTTTTGAGCTATTGAAACAAGAACTTTGGTTGTCACTTCCTTGCCAAAAAAACCTCAATGGAATGTTTCCTACCACTAAAAGAACTACTAGCCTTCCGCGACACCAATCCTCTATAATCAGTACTATTTCTGCCCCATAAGTTGTGCTCATTGATAAGAACCAGATTGACTATCTCAGAAAATGTAGGTATGCGAAAGATGTTCTCCTATATACAGATGGCATACTAGATCTCATCCTCAAATCATCTAGCACATGAATGATCATCACCAGCTATAACTAGTGTAAAGAGGTGATACTTCGTGAAACATGCTGAATATTCCATAACTAACATATTAAACCTACTCGAGATGTGTGATATCTCTCACTCTGTTAGCTCTCAACATCCGAGGAAAGAACAGATCATATAAGGAAGTCTAGAAATAAGCCCATAACATACCCTGATGATGAACGACCTAGGAAATCACTTCCCACCAACATTTGGATGAGTCCCAAAGCATGATGTATAAATATAGAATATCCAATATGGATGTGTTTCTAGATTCTCAAATATTTATTATATGGCCTCTATCCAAGACTCAGCAGCATGTGGACTTCCATCCCTTAAGAAAGTAGGAGAATGATGCTGCTGGAATTCACGATTCAGATCATCCATCATAGGTGCAGGCCACATTGCTCCATGCATGGACTGCATCAGATATAGGAAACTATCATGAACGTGGGTGTTAGTGACAAGATTAGGTACAATAGGTGGTGTCTCAAGTTGAACTCATGGAGGTATGAATGGAAGCTCAGGGCCCAACACATCTAGAGCATGGTTGTCACCACCTTCCTAGCACACGATACGAGGACGTCATGGTGGAATTGGTCTATAAATGCTAAGAACACAACTCAGAACAAGCTTAAGAAGAAGGGTAGAATCACTAGTAGAAGATGAATGTAAGAAACACACTACCCATGGAATACTACCCCAACTACCTTCTAAGATGTCTAGGTATCGGTAAGTGCTCAAGTATAAATTTCATTTTAGTTTACATTTAATTTTCATGTTCATTCCTTTACCTTTCATCAACATGACAAGGTAGGATAAGGATGTACAAACAATTCATTTTAGATGTCGTGAATCATTTAAAATCGATATCCATTTCCAGTGAATCAATTCCCATACAACTTATCACTAGAAACAACAACCATTTATTTATAGCATAATTTCCTAACTAGGTAAATTACTAATCCCAACCTAGAAGGGACTATAAAACTCATGAATTGAGATAGGCAATCACTCAATCGAAAAAAAGAGTAATATAATCATAATCTAACTATCATAACATCACTCAAAAATCATAGTCATATCATGCAATGAAAAATAGTGAAATGCACCTATATTGCATGGAAATATGCATGACATGTGAATTATAGGTTCCTACAATGATGCATGTAACAATACTCCTTTACCTTATATCATCAGGGAAAGGGTGGAGTAAAATACTCAATCAGAGTAATAATAAACAACTCCACACAACATGTGCATCACCCAATGGTGAAATAATATCAATTGTAATTAGAAAAATAAGAACAAAAATTATAATTTAGGAAACTTGGTTTTTACCACGAACATGGGTTCACGATGCCCAAGCACAACTTATGACTAAGTCCCAATTTGTTTTTAATCTCTAATATATTGTCTCCAAATATTAAATCAATAAAGGAACCTCCTATGATACCACTTTGTGATGTCCCGAACCCGGATTCTTATTAATGGGTTCCTTGAGCCTGGTGGGCCACATGGCATCAAGCACATCTCCCCAAATGCCATAGGCTTCTGACAAGAAACAAGGGCCTACTATGTGACTGTGGGGAGAATATATCCTCATTACCAAAGTGCAGCATAGCAGATGAATATAAACTGAGGTAAATAGTGGAATCAATATAAGTAAAAAAAAGGCACAATAAAAAATAGATAAAACAACAACAAAAATAAATGAAACAAATGGAATAACATTCAACAATTAATGATATGCCATGTCACTAGAAAACTGGAAAACCCGGATAGAATATATCAGGTATAACTTGTTCCACCTATGTAATATGGAAATCAAAGACTGTCCCAAGCATACCAAGCTCTGACTAGGTCATATGTTATCAAACTCCATACTAAACAGAAAAAAATTGTGTGTTTGAAGCTGTATACTTCCCTTTGTCAACACCTCCAACCATGTAATCTACTCTGAGTACCAAATGGTTCCCAGAGAAGGTGGGAGACAAATCTTAGTGGGAGACAAATCTCAGTGGGCCACCACTAAAAATGTCTATAACATCCGGCCCGTGTAATGTAAATGTAATAGTTTTCAGGAATGCATATATAAATTAAATAAGTATAATTTAAATATGTACACAAGTACCTACTTCAGCCCTCATCTGGTGTCTAAACATGAATTTTTTTTATTTCATTATTAACAGTTTATAAATAGGTTATATGTTATCAATACAAAAGATTCCAAGTTATAACAAGGCAACCTGTAATAATATTTAATAGTGAATTACTAAGGTAATAACCATGGAGAATTAGACTTCAAGGGCCACAAAATTATAAATAACTATAACCTAGCATGGGTTAAGAGTGTAATATAAGAATCATAGTCCGAAAAATTCCATAATGAGATGCCTACTAACTCCAAGGATTTTATTCAAGGTAAAACGGGGCTAATAAATGAATGGGCCTGATGGGATTTGACCATGGCACCAAATTTTCAATACTGGATCCAAGGAGTGTATCCAAGGCATCCTGTAATGATATTTAAGGAATCCTACATTGTCATACTAGGCATCCAAAGAATATATAAATATTGAGATCTAGGTGGGTCTCCACCTATGTAACATCTCAGGTATTTATAGAATAATAAATTTTCATAACTATTAATAGTTTTGAATTTAATATTAGTTTTAGTCTAAATGGGACACTTTTTATGATAGCGTACTCGACATGAAACAATGGGTTTCTCTGAAATCTTATATTGCACACAATACTGAGTTATACAAAAAAATAATACAACAACATTAGTATTTTAAATGGTAGTTAATGACTAGCCATTGTATTAGAGGGAAATGGACAGAATTAACTAAATTATGATTTTACATATTTTTTAAATGTTTTTAAATTTATCCAATTAATTTCAAAGGCTTAAAATCATAATTAATCCAATTATAAGTACAAAATATTCTAATATTTTTAAAAGGTTGTTTTACAACCTTTTGATGGTGAACCATTTTAAAAAATAGTTTTATTCACTTTTATATTTTTTATTTGATAAAATAATCATTTTCTTTAGATTTGGGAAATTAAAATTTACTTTGGTTGAAATTATGGTATTTTTCTGATAAAATATATATTTTTATGAATAGTGATGAATACTAAATTTTCATTCAAAACTTCCTTTTCATTTAATTTATTTATATAGTTAGATTATCCTTTTAATTGGTTTTAAAGTGAAATTTGATCTTGTTTTTATCATTTAATCCAATGTTTTTCATTTTAAGTAATTTAACATTGAAATTGGACATAAACACATGTCAATATTTTGATAGTTTTACTTATTAAAAACCTTCTTTCTGGTTTAACAATGGGAATTAATTTTAAATTACTTTATGATGATTCAATTTTTTTTAATTTTGAAAAACGAATTCCATATTTGGAATCATAAGTTCAAAATTGTGTAAATAGGTACCTTTTATTTTTGGACATTATGAATAGTAACTTTAGTAATTATTATTTTTATTTACCATTGTTAAAGGGTAAATCAGGTAAATGTGGTAAAAAATTAATTATATAATAATATAAAACTACCATAATACTGGTAATAATCCTACTGGATGAGTAATGTCTGACTAAAACAATCCTTAGGGTGAACTTTTGGCATTTGGGAGACACTTTGCTTTGATAATGACCTTTTATAATATTTAATTTAATGAAAATGGAAATATAACATAAACATGCATATCCTAAATAAAATAATTTTAATTTGTTTTATATAAATGATATATTAGACTATAAATAGTCATTATAAATCTAAAAAATATTTACTACATCATGTTATTTTATTTATAATTTTTATATATTAAATAAATATATGTATTTATTACAGAATGGTGATGCAACGATTACCTTATTAATTAAATATTCAAATAAATGATATTATAAATTTTAAAATAAATGTAATTTGATCATTTTGATGTCATACATGATTTTTTTGGAATAAAATGACATGTTATGGATGATTTAATCCCTTTGTTTTTATGTAACCAAGTTTTTATGACTTTAAAAAAATCAATTTATTAATAGTGTCAAAATTGACATAAATGAGTTTAAAAAAATACTATTTTATTAAATGATATAATATTCCTAAAAAATAATATTCCAAAAAACGAATTATATAATGTTCAAAATGGCATTAATAATCCACTTTTGGTTCAATTTAAATTTTATAGTAAATATAATAACCATATATTATGAAAATACAAGAAGACATAGTAAGAGTTAATGTTTTTAACTAAGGGTTAAAGCTAAAATATAAAGTTAATTTTGTAACCTAAACATGTATAAAACCTATTTTTTGAGTGGATTTCAACCCATCCTCATATTATCCTCTAATTTTATCACTTTTCAAATATTATAATTCAAAAATCAAATTATAATAAAATAAAATTTCAAGACTTTCCTATAGTGCCCCTCCTCCCTCTTATAAAAGGATACCACCTATACCCACTTACTCACAACTATAAAGCCTGTTGGATCATCCAAATTATGTTCAAATAATCTCCCAACATCCCTACCTTCCTCATATAATCCTTACCTAGGTAATAAGGCAATTTAGAAAATCCATTTGGCTAAAATCAAAAAGAGTTACCCGATTTATAGGTAACATCTTTTTTCAGGCTCCTTTCATTTATTTTCCTCATCCAACCCCCAAAAATATATTTATTACATTATTTTATAAAAAAATATTCTAAATATAATACTAATTTTGTATTATATTTCTTATACCTACACTTACACACACCTCCATCTAATAGATATAGAACATATTGTTTCTGTGTACAGTGAACTACTGCCTCATGAAATGATGATTGTTTAATTTTATAATACCACCTATCATTAAGTAAATTAGGACCAAAATGTATTTATATATGATATAAATTATATTTTTATTGTCTCTATTCTTCTGTAATTTTTATTTACAACATACCTCTATGCTTTCCATGTTCTGTAAATACAATAATTTTGTTTGAGGAAGTGTGGACTACTACCCCCTCAAAGCAATTTGACTCATTCCCGCTATACATGGAATGCATAAAGGATGGTTTTTTTAAACCTATGATACATAAATGTAATAAATATAATACTAGTATTATAATATACTTTTATCAATTTATTATTATTCTTTTAGTATGACAAAGAAATGAATGTAGCGTTCATGTGTTTGTACGACCTACTGTCTCTATAAATGATGAATTTCATTTATTATATCAAAATATTTTGGATTATTATAAATAAATATATATATTATATTTATATTTTATTTAAATCATGAATATAATTATAGAGATGATGGAATTATGACCATATGGACAATTTTTAATCATAACAATTTCATTTTTGACTCAAGTGCCAAATATTGACTAAACGTTTGATATAAACTTAAATAATTAAGTAATGGTTATAAAATGGTAAGAAGTTATATAAAAGGAACAAAAACCGGAAAAATATTCTCAATGAATTATTAATTAACTTAATTTTATTATTTATGAAGGTAAAGAATGAATGAGAAAAGTTAGACACAAGGTAAGGTACTTCGTCTCAATCTCTTTTCTTTAAGGTATATCTTGATGTTATGCACATTTTTTCCTATAAGGTGTATATATGAAAATTTTATTCAATATATCATTAATTAGTATATTCTCACAATATTTAATGTTTTTTTATAATGTAATTATTTATGATATGTATTCAATTGTTTCTTATGTGGTAAGGGAATTTTCAACTTCTCTTTTTTTCCATTCAAGTTCCCTTTTATGTGGAATGTCATTAAGGTTTCCATAAAATGTTCTAATTTCAATTATATAATGTTATATATAATATATTATGAGTATTTTATGAATGGGTGACACATATAACTTCAATTTTTATTGTTTTATAAATTCATGTTTCATAGCTGTTATGCTGCATAATTTGCGTCTCAAAATCTATCTCTTTTTACCTATAAATTATCTTATTTTATTTATGTGAATACCCAAAAATATTTAATTTATAGGGGTATTCATCAAGACATAAAAATGATATATTTTATTCTGTAATTGACAGAAATAAAACCCCCCATTCCCTTTTCATGGGTTATAAATAACATAATGATCGTGTTTTTAAGCCTTTTTTAAAATGTCACAATTTTGATATGAACCCTATTTATTTTATTATATATGGGTTATTTATGACAAGTTAGATTATGACATATCTGTATTATATGGGAATAAAGACATATTAATGGTGTTCCCTGATAGCGCTCCAACGCATTGTGTAAATAAATTAAATTTATAGAGATGAAAAGTTTTACGATACCTTGGTGAATAACCTTGGTAATATTTACAATACCATGGTGAATAAACTTGGTAATTTTTATGATAAATTGATGAATAAACTTGTTTATTTTTATTACATCATGGGGAAGAGCCTTGGTGATATGAAACCTTGGAGATGGACCATGGTGATATTCTTATGAATGTCTAAATTAAATTTTGTAGCCACATTTTCAAGTTATGATCTAAGTTATTATTGTTATGATATTCCTATTTATCATGACTTTATAAAAGTCCTCATGTTCTTATTTATCTCTCTCAATATCACATGTAAATGTTTTCCCTTGTTTTCCATTACTGACCTTTTTGTTCTCATCCCATGTTTTTAAATGTTTTTCACAGGTCTTAATATTGATAAATAAATATATGATGATATGATGAAAGTATTTGATGTTTTTTATAAAGAAACCATGTTTCATTTTAATAGATTTTGTTTTATGAAAAAAAAAATTGATGGCATGTAGACTTATCTACTTCATATATTGAATGTTTTGTAATATTTTTTCCTAATTCTCTAAAACTCTAGTCCTAAAAGATCATTGGGAATGAATTAAAATAAATTCTAGTCAAAAGTCACTAGATTAATTTAAGTATAAGGCTAGGATTATATAAACTAATAAATCAATATACTTGAATCAAAATGAGGTTCCTGAGTGCTCAAAACATTCCCTAATAAGAATACAGGGTGATATTGAGTCAGGCCACTCCTATTTTATATTGAAGTTTTGTAATATTTAATTTGGTTCTAGCCTTTCCTTTCATTAGTGTGATATGGTCAAGTCGCATGAAAACTTTTAATCAAGTCATAATTAATCAATAAGTGCATTTGGTCCAATAATTTCCTTTCATTAGTGTGATAAGGTCAAGAACCATGAAACCTTTTAATCAAGTCATAATTAATCAATAAGTCCATTTGGTCCAAGCCTTGTCTTTCATTAGTGTGAAAAGGCCAAGTATCATTCAAGATTTATTAATTCCCTTTAAATCATATTTAATCATTAATTCCCATTCCGATACCTTCCAGTAATGTGGTAAGGGTCTAATATATACATAAAACCTATTAATCATTCTCAATTTATCTAGTCAAGTCATATACTTGGTATACTTTCCAATTTCCATTTCACATTTAATTATAAATTGTAGCACTTACCTTAGGATGGTCAAGTTGTGAGAATACATGGTACTTTCAATTATTAAATTCATAAAATGAATCAATCCATTTAATATAGAAAAGATTACCCATATAAGGGTTGGGAAAATTCACAACCGAATGGTGGATCAAACATGTGAAATACAAAAAAACCCAATTATGGAATAACATACTATGTGGGATGGATTGAGTTTTGGGAATACCCACCAGAAATTAATCACATACATGGAAAGAGAATATCTACACAATTCTAATGATTATAAGAATGACATATAAATTCTATAAACGACACCTAATGAAATCGGTGGTCCCCACACAATCATTTCAAAATAAAAAAACATAATGGGATGAGTTATAGACCAGCCACCTAAAGATTTTATGACTATACTCTTCCAGTATCAGCCTCTAATTCAGCTTAGAATGGAGTAGATATGAGAAAAAGAAAAAATGGTCACACCTCAATAACTAGGTTAAGAGCATGAGAGAAGAAGAAAGGCTTAAATGGACTCGAGTACATACTGTTGTGAATCTAAAGTGATGAACCAATACCAAAATATGGAGATCCTTGAATATATAGATTTGGACTTAAAAATCTTCAAAATGAGACCCATTGTGGTAAATCCCACTGGAAATCATATTAGGGAAGAGGAGGTGGATTAATATATCATTAAGGGAAAAAAGGAATATTTACCCAGAAAAATATCATGTGCACAATTTGTACGCACAATTTGAAAAAATGTGTGTATACCCTGAACAGTTACCTAGGTAGAAGGGGAACTTGAATGTTTTATCTGCACGGCCATGCACAAACCATGAGATATGGTTCTGTTAAAAAAATTTCATCTGCATGATTAGAAAACCCATGCGCCAACCATGCACTAACCGTACAACATGGCCATTTCCCCAAAAAAATGGGTTACAAACTCTGAAATTGCCCCAAACACCCCTGATACCTTTTCTAATTCATTAGGCATCCATATTAGTTCTGATGTAAATATTTTGATTGAAATTTAAAGGATCCATACCTGAGTTAAAATCGAGTTCATAAAATATGATAGAATGTATTTATTAAAATTGTGAACGTTCTCAAAGAGTATAATGGGAGAATGATTGACTTTGATGAAGTGGATGCTCAAGATAAACCAATGTTAGTACAAGAATAGATTCCATAATTCTCCATGGAAGAATCAATTCATAAAACACATATAATATGTAAGAGTTCTAGAGAGGTAAGAGAAAAAGAGAGATATGTTTTTTTGGTCACCAATAATGGTGACACATTATTAGTTGACAATAATGATCATCTCTCCTACAAGGAGGAATTAGAGATATTTGAAGCTACAATATGGAAAGAATACATGATTTATGAGATGGATTCTATGTATCAAAACAATGTTTGGGTTCTAATCTATCCATTGGTTTATGTAAATATTGAAGGATGTAAATGGGTATTCCAGAGAAAGCTGGACATGGAAGGAAAAGTAAATACCTATAAAACATAGAAAATGGAGAAATTGTTTAGGAAATGTTTTGGAATTGACTATAATAAAACCTTTTCTCTAGTTTTAATGTTTAAATATGTCATATTTTTTATTTATATAAAATCTTCCCATGACTATGATTTTTAGAAAAATTGTTGTTAAAACTATATTCCTTAATGGGAACCTTCTGGAGGATGTGTATATGACACAACCAAAAGGCTTTGTGACTCTAATAAATTCCAAAAAAGGTATGAAAGTAGTAGAGTTACATTTATGGATTAAGGAAAAATCTAGGTCATGGAACATTGTGTTCGATGAAGTCATAAAATAATTTGGATTCATTAATAGTGAATGTGATCCAAGTGTTTACAAGTAATTTATTGGGAGTATGTTTGTTTTCATAGTAGTATATATTAATGACATATTTTTGATTGGAAATGATAAAAAAACCTTATAAGAGGTTAATTCATAGTTGAGAATGTGAGTCTATATGAAGTAATTATGTGAAGTAACCCACATTCTAGGGATCAAGATCATTTGTGACTGATCTTAGGGGATTCTTGGAATAAGTCATGGTACACGCATTGACTAGATACTAAATTGGTTTAGTATGAAAAAATCTAAGAGGTAGTTGGTTTCAGAGTCACATATTACACATCTTTATAATAAGATGATTCCTCAAATATAATAGGAAAGATAGATAATGATTAATATATCATATGATTCTGTGATAGGATCCATCATTTATTATATGTTATATATGAGGCTTGATGTTTCCTATGCTTTGATCATGATAAGAAGATATCAAGAAATTCCAGGAAAACAACATTGGACTAATTTTAAGGCTATCCTTAAGTATCAAAGGATAACTGTGGACATGTTCCTTGTGTATAGAGTAGATGAACAACTTTTCATCATGGGTTATAAAAATTCTAGTTTTCAGACAGATCATAATGATCTGAAGTCATACTCCAAATGAGTCTTTTATGTCAATGGAGTATATGTGAGCTGGAATAGTTCAAAGAAGACAATTTTCATCTATTATATAAGGAAGTTTGAGTATATTGTGGCTTTTGAGACATCCTGGGAATAATTTGTTATTCACAACATTTTCCAATATTTTGACGTGGTGACTAGAATGAAAGACCCCATCACAATTTACTATGATAACACTATAGTAGTGTCTTTATCCTAGGACTCAAGGTCACACCAAAGGGAAAAGAACATAATTTATAAGTTTAAAACTTGTTGATTTTTTCACAATGAGGTGATGTTGTAGTGAATGGAGTATCTGTAGAAGAAAATGTGGTAGACCCCTAGAACAAGGATTTATCTAAGCCAATGCATGAGTATCATGTGAGAGCCAATAGACTAAAATATTTTGTTAGTTGGATCTAGTGAAAGTGATATTTTTTTTGGAGTTGGTGATTATAACTGACTTTATTAGTAATTTATTACATGTTTTAATTATTATTAATGTTTATTATCACATCATAATTGTTCCTTTTCATGAAATTTTTATGTGATAATATCATAAGAATATTTGTCGCACTAAAAGGTCCTAGTAGTTCCTCACTATGATGAGAACCTAGAGGTTACAAGAAAACGTTATTGAATATATGTCATGTTGATATATGATATTTTATTAAGAGACACATATGGTACATGTTATAAGGGGTTGGAGGCTCATAAGGAATTGATGCACCTTCTCATGGTGTTTTCCTATGGTAATCTCCAAGATAGGAGGCTCTGAGAACAGACCCAGTAATAGGAAATTAATATTTCTGTGTGTCATTGGATGTTTTTATAAATGGATGTGTTTATAGATCCTTATAATTTAGTGTTACAATTAATGGAAATCACGAATCATGTACTTTAATGCATTGATGAAAACTATGATAACAAGTTTTCATGGCGGGGTAGGATATGTTAGGTACGTAACAAGTGATACTTAATTAATAGATAATTTGAGAAAAGATTTATCCCTTTTGTCCCTCGATAGATGTTGATATCTTATGCCCTTTGATTGGAATAGAAATACCTATAAAAATCTATGGCCATGGTTTTTAGTAGGAAAGTTAATTTTTGAAAAGTCTAAGAAATAGACATTGAGTATATAGGTTAATGGAACCTACATGAAACATGTTTTATTTAAGATATCATTATAAGGGATTATATTAGATGTTAAGAAATTGTAGGAGGTTTGATATAATTGTGACATTAACTTATTTTTTATGGGTGCATTGGCATGTTTCTAGACATTAAACTTAGGATTTAGGTAGTTATACCTAATTCCACTGAGAAATAGTCCTAAAGGGTCACACACTAAGTGTATCTTCAATCTATGTTAAATTAATGTACTGAATTTTACAAGTTATAATAAATAATATTTATTCAGTATTAGTCGATTCCCATAATTTAGTCACATGTTATTAAAAAAATAAGCATGTTAAATAATAATTATAAATACTCCTTTTCAAGTGTGGTGAATATAGAGTTTATAAATTTATCATGTAATAATGAAATGATATTTACTTATTCGATATTCATTATTTGAGGATCGGTAAATATCAAAGATGGAAAGAGGACCGAGCTTAGTCGTCTAATTATAAATAATATTAATTTATAAATTCTTAAAGGTTCTGCACAATTCAAGTGATTATTATTATTATTATTATTATTATTAAAAATGGGGTCAATTAATAATTATAAAGTTGGAAAATTATTTTTTTGAATTTTTGAACCCTAAAACATCCATAATAAACATCTAATTATATCACTTTCCAAATGAAAATTTTTGTGAATAATAGAAAAAGTGAAAATCTCTTAAACCCTATAGAGAGATCATAAGATCTAGAGAAATAATCTCCCTAATCTCTCAATAATTCAAGAAAATATCATGAGTTCTTCCTCCTTAAGAAGAATTTTGTTGTGATCAACTATGAATGATGCATGTGATCAGGATTGGCCATGCTGGCACCCACCGATTCTATAGAAACATTTAGAGATTTTGTTTAATGTGTAGATCATTTATTGTGGGATTATACACTTGTATCCTATAGAACAATTATCATAAGATGATAAATAATCAACCGGATCAGTAATGGTGATTGAATTACAAGTTTAGGTAATTATATATCTACTCATAAATTAATTATAAATTATTTGTGAAGATCATCCAATTTTGGTTTCAATATTTTAATCTATAAAAATAATTTATATTTTTCTTTGTACATGATATTTTAATCATGTGTGAAAATAATTAGAAGTAAATTAAGAATAAAATCCAAGTTGGAAATACCATCTAACATGCTTCATCTATGCACAGAACCTACACAAGCCCGATCATACGCATGTCATTAACTATAAGGATGTTGAGATGGATATCGATGCATCATACATGGATCAATGAATGTGAATTATATAAAAAGGTGAAAAATTCATTTTAGGGAAGATGGTACAACAAATCTAGATTCTATGGAATCATGGGTGGATCTAGGAGGGGACTTGGGAGTGAAAGGTTGATGTTCGGGCTTAGTGAACCAAGTTATTTTACCAGAACCTTTTAAGGTAATTATCTACGGAAATAAGTTTTTATGGGGGGGATTATAACATCCTCATTTGTTTTCAATGTAACATATGTTTAACATTTATAAATCCTCTATCCTATTTTTTGTTCTTTGATGTTTTGGGTTGTTAAGAGATCGATTTTTATTCACAAGGGTCAAGGAACCCAATGATGGAATAGTGGTCATAGGCTTGACATAGTGTTGGTTTAAAGAATTGATCAACTAGTTGGTAGAACCCACAAGTTATCTAGTGGGGTTCCAAAAGGTCTACAAAATTTGACAAACCCCATGGGTTGTCCAATGTACCCAGTCCGGGGCTGCATTAAATGCACCTAGTGAGATTTCAAAATCACTCATTTTTAACCTTATTTAACACCCAAAACCAACTCCAATTAACCTATTCATAATTTTAAGACTCCTCCCTCGATCCTTGTCCTGTCCCATTCATCTAACCTTTTTCTTTCAAGCTTTGACCGATATGATGATGCTTGAATGGTGAGTTCTTATTAAATCTACTCAAAATACTTATTCTTTAATAAGAGATAATCATTTATATTTGATGGATATGTGTTTTTTATGATGATATGATGATTAATTATTCAATAAATCATGTATTGGTGGTTTATATAGAGTTTTGATGATGCCTCTTAATCAGATCAAGATCTACCATCAAATACGGATGCTCTACAGGTAAGTGTTTATGGATAATCTTCGTAAACATCTTCTTGATGGAAGATTAATGATAGAACCATAATATGCTGTAAATTATTTGGTATATAGGCTGAGGTATAAATATTTCAATGATAACCCCTTTGAACATAGATAGAATAATGAAACACACCTATCATGGAGTGTGGAAAATGCCATTTAATTTCCCCTAAGGTATGTGGTTGTAGTAATAACCAAATTCATCTCCAGGGAGCAGTGCTCTACTCTAGTTATCATAGTGAAAGAGTATTAAGTATAAAAAGTTTTATAATAATATAAAATGATGAACAAAAACTTTGAAGAAGAATAATCATGATAAATAAGTGATTTGGGTTCATTTTTAGCTTCCATTTTTAATGCTATCATGGTCTTCTCAAAATAAATCTCGAATAATTGTTAATTGATTAAATGAATGGTTCCACAATCAATTCCTAGTTTTCACCCTTGTTAATGTTTTATGATAATGATATTTATCATCTCAATTTACTTATTTTATATAATTCTCTATCCAACGTGTGAAATCCACAACGATCTATCTTTCAACTTCCTTGGAAATACCTAACCAGGTATTGAAATTCCCAAGTATCAAAATTAGATTATCGTTTCATCCTCATGTGTTTAGTAATAACTAAACACTATACACTTAATAATAAACCAATCAATATACATGATTTACTATCAAATAGAGGGATAATATATTTCTTACCCAAGGTGATAATTAAATTTCAGAATTATCCATAAACACAATTGTATTCAAATATATTTTTGAAATTAAATTTCAAAAAAAAAATTAATAGATAAAAGAGATCAATAAATTCAATAAATTTTCCTAGAATCAAGCATTATAATTGTGTCACAACCCATTAGACCAAACACTCAAGGATGCTACCCTACTATTAGAGAATAAATAATGGATGTTTTATGGGTATAAATAATATTGGAATAAAAATAGAGAAAAAAATGTAGTAGAATAATATAGAGTTTCAATAGGTAGAACTCCTTTTAATTGGTCTAGTAGTCTTCATGTTCCCCCTACAAAACAACCTACCCATTTTTAATATGAAATAAAAATCCTCAAACTACACTAGTATATTTCTTTTCAAAATTTAACTATCCTTCAAAGAAATATCTAATCCTATTCATATCTTGGTCAGTGAACCTTGTATTAAAATCTCCCTGAGACATAGGTAATATCTCATAAATAGTCACGAATATCAGACTTATAAATTTCACACTACATCGATGTACTACATTATGGAAGATATACTACAATACAAATTTTTTACTCCACTATAATGCATACAAATATCCTTTCATATATTTATATCAAATAGAAAAAATAAGGTATTATCTTTCCCAAATTCCTGTATCTCCACTTTGAGTTTCACAACTTCATTTAATCTTTTCAAAATAAAATCGACATCCACATGTTTTCTATATTTATATTCCAGTGAATTTTGGTTTTTAATCCATTTCATGTAGCTGATTATATTTTTCTCTAGGTATCCATTTCCTCTCATGGGCTCACATAGATGATTATATATCCTCGGAATCATGTAGCCATTCCATAACCACATAAAAACATATTTGATTCTACCCAATTAGTTTTTTCATCTCATGTAGTCATTTTCTCCCACGGGCTCAAGTATCTATTTTATGCAAGGGCTCACATAACTATTTTCTCCCATGTAATCAAGTATCCATTTCTAGTGGAATAAAATGTAACTAATTTTGTGAAGTGTAAATGTGACGTACCCATTCTACCATCTTCATGTAGGAATCTAATAATTCCAGTGTACCACCCACGGTGAAAGACAATCTTCCTTAGTGAGATCATAGTGCATTAGTGATGGAAATGGCACGAGTTCCCTCCTCCTTCTATCCAGCCTTCACAGTGGCTGAATGGTACTCCTTGATATCGTTCTAGGTGTCATCCTCCTAGAAATAAGATTCATGGTGATCACCTGAGGTTATTAAGATGATATGTGGGGAAATCATGTTATGTCAGTAGTGTTTCAATCGAGTTAAATATTTTTAGGTCGCGAAAATGATTTTTTTTTAGTGATGCCTAGGGTTGTATGATGGTTTTGAGTGGCAGAGTTGGTAGTGAGGGTGTATTTCAGCATGCATGAGAAAACGTTATGTGGGAAAACATCATTTTTATTAGATGGCAACAATAACTATAATGATTCATTGAAAATTGAACTTTTGATAAGGGATTTCAGTCGCATATATGTCAACTTGTGTGGTATCAGATCAGATGTCCAACAATAAGGGTGGTATCTCACTACACATAAAACACGCATATGGGTTTCACTAACATGCATAGACTGCATGGGCCTCATCCCATATGTTGTGTATGATCCTCCCCATGTGGATTGATCTCCTCTCTATCATCCAAGTGGGTTCTCTAGATGATATATCTTAGTTGAATGGCCTTTCTAGGATGTATAGGTGGCTGGTTGGCCTATTGGTTGAGGTTTATCTTTGGATGGCCTATTTTTTACCTAAAAATCAAAATAATTAGTGAATTATAACCATAAATTCAAAACATCCTGATTTCATAATTTGTTCCATTTTCATTGAAATTATTTCATCAAATTAAATTTCCCATATCTTAAATAAACAATTAATTAAATGGGTAAATTCATAGAAATCAATTAAAAACTAGTACTAATTGTTAAAAAAATTCCATGATAAAATGAGTGCATCATATACCCCCACACTTAAAACATGCTTTTCCTCTCACATGAATCTAAACATTGAATTAAAGAGAAACATCATGTTACTAATATTTAAATCTCAAAGAAATAAAACCAAATGATTATAAATATTGAATTAAAATTTTAATTTCCACACAAAACATCAACTCAATCTCACATTTTTGAAAAGATCAGTCAATCCAACTATTTTACTTTATACTTTTCAAAAATGGTGGAACTTATAATTTCATCAATTCTAGATAATCAATTCATTATTATTAAAAATACAAATACATGATCTACCCCTATTTTGAATTATTTTACGTCATAAATCATGATACAAATTCAAGTAGAGTTATAATCATATCATGAGAACATGATCCCTTTCCGTAATCTTACAAAGGAACTACTTTCCCCAATTTGAAAGACTTTTTTTCATAAAATCAACCATACTTTTAAATTAGGGCTCTAATGAATTTGAGGATTAAGGTTTCTAGGAATTGATGTGAAAAAAATTAAGGCTCTAAAGGGAAGGTTTATATATTAAACCATAGTGCATGATATCAAACGTAAAATCTCAATGAAAATCCCCCCTTGAAATTTATTAATCCCACTTCCCAATCTAAAAACAAGTTCATTATCAATGAAACCACTGTTAATGTATTGACACTTCTTTAACTTTCTCTATATTTATTTATTTTTTATCAAACAAATTTATCTTATTTTTTAAAATTCATGCTTTGAAATAACCTCAAATACAACATCAAACCACATGTGACAAAAATAATAGGTCTATTAATGGAGATTTTTTTATTTTCCCAAGTTATAAACCATTCTTTTTTTCATTTTTCTGAATAAGGAAAAATAATAAAGATCAATAAATGAATGAAAAACTTTAATCAATACCCAAAATAAAACCCCAAGCCTTTTATTCACAATTTATTGCATCATTACACTAATAATTTCCCCCACACATTAATATTAATATATCATGAAAATACTAAGCAGAGGGTAGGAATGGATATAAATAGCTTGAAATGTGTATCATTCATATCAAGGTCATTTATAGTATATTTGGAAAATATAAAAGTTAATGTATAATTTGGTCTCAAGGATATGGTCTTGTCATAAAAAATTCATCAATCATAATAAATGTGATTTTGTATAGTCATAAATTTGAAAAGTTCCAATAAGATACCTAGATTAAAATCGGAATGTTGCAACACAAGTTAAGACCAGATCATGGAGTTATTCCAATAGACTCAATGGTTGGTTTATTGTTCACTTGATAAACCAAATAGAAGTTAAAATCTCATGATCATATCACATGTTTTTTTCGTGTGCATATTTATTTATTTATTTATGTGATACAATGTTTATATAATATTTAAACATGATCTCATAAAGTAAATGAAATAAAAATCATATAAGATAAAATAAAATAAATGAATTTTGTGTAAATTATTTTATTAGACATGGTTAATTAATTATTTAAAATCCACCTAATATTACAAATAATGTAAAGGATTAGAAAATAATATTTATTTATAAATATAAAAAAACTCCAGAAAATATTATGTCAGCTAAATATATCCAGATTTTATGTTAAGATGAACCCATAGTTATAGTGTCAATCAGGCCAAAGTTGGAGACACTTTTCAATTATGAGAGAGTCTTAACAAAATTATTAGATGACTTAACCAAATTAGTGTTAAGTTTAATGAAAAAATTATTCTTAATTTAATTTTGAGGGAAGCATTGAGTAAGTATGAGTATAAGAATTCGTGATTGGGTATTCAAAACATCATATAAATGAATCGTGATTCGATTCAATTAGAAAGATCACATAACTAAATAATTTTAAATAATTTTTTAGACCAAGTCTAGATTATATGTAAGGGAATATAGATCCTTTTCACTATATATCCATGAAAAAAATAATATTTCTAATCTAATGGTAAGGTAAATTTAGATTTGATAAAATAGTAGGAGACTAATAAAATTTATTTATTATAACACACTCAGTAATCATGATAAAGTACCAAAATCTATTTTTATAAATATAATATTTAGATTAAAATACATGAACAAATGACATTAAAAAACATTACTTGATATAAATTGAATTCTATAAGTAGTTGAAAAATGGTGATTCCTAAGCCAATAAAGAGATGAAAATGATTTCATATTTCAACTAGATTAATTCTCGTAAAAATATCTTTTTGAATTGAGTTTTACCACAAACAAATTATCTCAGTATCCAGTCAAACACACCAATACATTATTTCATGTTTGAAATGAATATTGTATTAGTATTTCATACTTGAATAATAGTTTAATATTAGTATAATAATATATATACAATATTGAAAATGAATGATAAATATAAATTATAATAATTAGACCCAGTTGTGGAATGAAAATTATATATTAAGTAAAATCGAATGTAGTTAACAAGAATAAAACTATAAGGGTGTTTATAATCATTAAAGATAGAACTCTTATTTATTTTTCTGGAGTGATACTATCACGGGGTTAGTCAAAAAATCATTTATAAACTCTATAGATATAACATAGAGATTAACCTAAGGGTATTCTCAATGAATTAGTGTGCTCATCTAAATGTTCCTTCAAAACTATTTTATTTTATTTTATTTTGAAATAGATAAAGAAAACATAAAAATTTGTGATGGAAAAAGTGGAAATTAAGTATGAAATTCTATGAAATAAAAATCAAGAAATATGGGGAATATATTAGTGATAAACTAAACCAATCCTATGTTGATCCAATTTTCTACTACTTATCAATGATTTTCTAAATCTTTTAAATCATAAACACTAAAAATAACTCTAGGAAGGATTGATTTATCAACTTTGATACCTCTCTCACCAAAAAAATGAACACTCATGTAGGGAATTTCTCACCATGCATAATATATTATCCTATAATTTCACAAGAATAATTTAAAAAGTCATTTTGGAAAGTATATTTCACCAACTAAAATGATCCTACAAAGGTTATATAATTAAAAAACCATATTTAATACACTTTTCTAAGAAAATATAATGAAGAATAAGAAAAACATTAAGGGGAGAAGAGATTAAAATAGATCTTGTGAGTGAATGATTCATTACATATCCTCTATTCATAATCAATTGAAGCTATGAGTAATGAAGAGAGTGATGATCATCTTGGTAGTTGAATCCCAAAGAATATTCTTGATTCACTTCCTATAACTGGTTGGTGGATTATTCCTCTATCTATAGAGGTTTATGAACAAATGGAGGAAGAGAAAAAAAGCTTTATTCTTAATCATAATAATATAATTAATTTAGGGTTAGTGAGATAGTTTCACTCCTCCCAATGAGGAATATACTTTTTATAGATGAATAAGTAAAACGTTAACAAATTATTCAAATAGGAATCATTATCAATGTATAGCATGAATAAAGGTTAATCCTTAGATTTATCTAATACAACTTTGAGGATTCATGAAAAACCCTGCCCAAAACTTCCCATTGAATAAGAAGAAATATCATAGTTTTTTCCTCACAATGAGTATATTAAATGTTATTATTAATAACTACACATTTCAGCCCACACCAGTCATCATCTTCATCATTTGATGAGTAAATAATTTCACATAATTTGTCCACCCACATTATTTTGGTGTCTAATCCACCTATTTATCACTTAGATGGATTTCCATGCATTATTTAGTCTTGATAGCCTCACTTGATTCCTCATGCTGGCTTCTACATGAAGCTTTGAAGAGATATCAAGATTATATTTAAGATTAAAATTGATCCCTATTTCATTAATTTTGAATCGATAAATTATGAGTTGATGCCAAATTTTTAAATTTATATTATAAGAATGGTCAATTTTAAAATGGATGTTAACCTTAAAATTAGCTTCTTACTCTAACAATTTTCACGATAGCATGAAAGGAACCCTATAAATTCAGTACATGTACGATTCTGACAAAAGGTGGGAACCTAATAAAACTAATGAGAAACCCTATAAAGTTTCATTTGTATTTAATGATGTTTTTTACAACCTTACTATATATTCAATCAACCTTACAAAATCATTTTTAGTATATTTCAAAAAGTGTTGATCCTTATGAAGTAGAAACTATAACCCAATGATGTCAAGGAGAAACCCTATGATCCTTCAAGGGAACCTTAATAACTCTATTATGCACAATATATTTTTCACTTTTTCAATAAGAAACATACATTAGAGAGTTTAAAATCAACCTTATGAAATCTAAAGGACTTAGCTAAATCTCATTCAGCTGTCAATGAATGAACCTTACGAAAATCGAACATCTATAGAAAAAAAAATAGTTTCATAAATTTATATATTAAGAAAAAAAATTAAACTTCAATAAATTCCAAAAATTAATAAATTTATTTATTTATTTTCAATAATAAAATATGAACATATAAAATTGAAAATATTACTTCCAAAATTTGAATTCCATTAAAAAGATTATCTAAATAATATTTCAATTAAAATTTCACAAAAATTATACAAAATCTTTGATCATAAAAATATAATAAAGTAACTATATGAATCAGTTTATAAATTAATTTTAAAAAAATTAATTAAAAAATTTAAAGAATAGTGGTTTCAACAACAAAATGATAAAAGAAAAAAATATTTTTATTTAAGACACATTTATCCTGATAACAATATATTTTCCAAAAATAGATATATCAAACATGATTTAAAATAATGTTACATCACATTCCTCCACATTTAACCCATTTAATTTCCTCAAGTAATTATTCAATCACATTCAATGGAATCTAATTAATATTAAAAATGAAATAACTGTAATACTAACCATGAGGTATTTTTTAAAAAAAATTCTCCCATGAACATTATTATGTAATTATGAATGATATCTCTCTCAAATAAAAGTTTCATAAAAAAATTGGTTCTAATTTTATAAAGATTATTCAATTTCCAAAAAATTAATGTATTTAAGCCTACATAAATATTCATTCAATTATTCCAACAAACATCTCATTTTCTCCTTGTTGAACAAACATATATTATTTATCCCATATTATAATAAGAAAAAAATGAATGGATTAGTGATATTAATAATTAAAAAACAATATAATTAACACATCTAACTGTTTTATTATAGAAATAAAAAGTTCATCAGGATTAGGAGTACATTTCAGTCCATTTTAATGCAAGGATTATTAGTAAAATTTTGATCAAGAAATTTAAATTCAATATTTTTTTAAAACTCACTCCCAAAATTTTACCAAAAACAATATTTTCTATGATATAAATGAAATTTTGTTACCCAATTGAGTTCATGGATAAATATAACAACTAATTTTCATAAAAGGTTCAAGCATTTAAAATAAAAACTAATTATTGAAAATAGTCAAATTTTAAGAAAATTTAGGTGTATTTTGATCTAAACAACATGAAATATAGTTTAGAATATAAATGAAATTCCTACTCTGCACTTAAAACTCAACATTATCCTCAATAGTGAACTTTAAAGTGGGAGAAATATTTAAAAAATAATAATTTAATTTTTTTATTAATTTTAGAAGTTAAAAGTAATGTTCAAGGGTTATAATAAATTTGAAAATAAAATGTTCCAGTGAAAAGTTTTCTAGTATGTTTCCATTTAAAAAATTTAAGAACATGTGTAAGATTATTAGAGAGTTCATTCTCAAACATTTATTAATTAATATGGTTTAGAAACAATAATTAAATGGCATAATTTTCAGTATAACAATATAGAACATGGTTGCAATAACTATAAGAAACTAACACAAAATTATTATCATGTATCAGTGCTTTTAAAATAAATTTCCAACCGTTAGATTCATAAAAACAATAACAACAATTTATTGAAAGTAAATGATTATAAACAAGTGTGAAATTCAAGATAAACTCCCTTTATAGTAAATATTTATCCTTTAAATTTTATCCAATGAAACTTCCCCTCTTTTAAATATGATAAGAGTCCTTGTTTTCCCAATTTTAGCACATATATAATAAAATATAACATAATATTTTAATAAATTTAAGTTCAAAATAAACTAAAATCACATTTTGAGTTTAAGGGTATGCAATTTAAGTTTTATCCAACATTTATTTTCTCTTATATTGAAAAAATTGAATTATTTTCCAAATGTTCTAAAATTATTCTCTTAAAGGTGTAATTCACAATAGGTTGAACATATTTATAATCAACAGGGAGGACCAATCAGTTATGTTTCAATCTATTCTAAATTCCTCAAAAATAAAAATTAGTGTGCACATGTATTTTATTTATGGAAAAAATAAGTTAATTTTTAATGAAATATATTAAAAGTAGCATGTTTAGAATTTTTATCAGCAACAAGTAGTATTTTCAAAACAAATTTAAAAATTCATAAAATAAATCAAGATGATTTTATGGTGATAAAACAAGAAATCAATTATGATCCATTATAGTTTTTAATAATAAATATTGTGAGGTCCACTAGGTCTGTCACGACCCACCTTCACCAAAAGGAGGGAAGGGTCATCAAATTGCCAGGCCCTTCCTTCTTTAAGTCGAAGGAGAGATAATGACCCCCGAGACCCACCTTCAATAGGTCCCGAAGTGGAAACTAGCACAAATGATATACAAATTACACACAAATGGATGGAATTAACCCATTTTGTTTTATAGGACCGGGAGATAAGATGATGAAACCCAACAACACCAAAACTAAAAGAAAAGTAAAGCCAAAAGTAAACCATTCCCACATGCATGTTCCAAAAGTAAAAGCCACAATGTACAAAAGTGACTACAAGGGTAACTGCCAAAGAATGAAAACAGCAACTGCGACTACCCCAAAGGTCCGAGCTAGTATGGTCCTACGTGATCCCTAAAGTCCTCCTGGAAACCTGAAATCAGTTTTATATATGTAGGGTGATCATACAAGTACACTCATTAGGGAAAACCAAAGACTCTCGTCCACAAGTGGGGGAACGTACTAAAGTCCCATGAGAAAAGTAGTAAACAAAACACCTATCAAGGTAAACTATCCACCCAAGCCTCACCAAGGAACACTCCCCAAATAAAACAAGTCAAGTAAAATATATAATAAGAGCACATCGATGTTTGGGTACCCCACACCACTTTCCCACTGGTTATTGAGACATCCTACGCATCAGACCAATCCCACCATCCTCACCACAGTCCCACTGCCACAACCGCCCGCACACACCTGGGCCACAACAACACGCAGTCCCACTGCCGAATCCCACCCGTAAACACCTGGGCCACAACTGTCACACATAACCACGCCTGCAAACACCTAGTTCAGAACAACCACCACCACGCCCAAAGACACCTAGGCTAGAAGATCCACTACCACACCCGAAGACACCTGGGCCTCATCTCGAAGACACTTGGGAAACCACCTGCCACACACACCTGGCCAACCACCACACTACCTTGCCCGACGATTCTTGGGATAATAATGGACTTCAGGCAATCACAGCCTGCCGGAAGACACTTGGTCTATCCGGGAAAGGGAGGAGAAAAGGACCTAATAACCAGCCACTAATAATAGTGTATAGAAAAACACCCCCCATGAAATGGGGGTGTTCGGCACTAAGTGCTCAACTTGGGTGGGGCGCGAATAAGAAACATAAAACTACAAGTATGTATATATAGGAAACAAGCACTCACCCAAGTTAGGTTTTTCTTCATCCAGCCTAAAGGACACAAACAACACTCATGTCTGAGTCACGACTCTCACCAACAAACCCATTTGTACCTTTCTTGTTTTCATGTTCAGTAATAATGTTCAAATAAGTTTAAGTACTACTGGGAAACTAACACCATAAGCATAACCAAGGAAAAGAAACCAGCCAAACGTCAATTTAAGTATCCACACCCGGTTCTCTTATAAGGCCACAACAACAAAGGAAAAGTAAGATCCCTCAAAGTACTAGAACCAAAGAAAACCCTGAGAAACTACCTTGTGTCCCCCAAAATGGTTTCTCATCAACAAAGGATCCCACCCCACTTCGTGATATAAACAAGGTAACCACCCTGTCTTAAATCTCGCAACCACTAGATCCACAACAACAGGAGATCTCATCCCCAATTCCACAACCACCAAGAGTATAAAAACAGGGGATCCCATCCGCTCCAACATCTCCAGCAATCAGCCCATAAATGAAAACAACCAAACCACTACCACCAACACAAATCAGGGCCATGCCTGTATTTTCAGATTTATAAGATTTAACACACTCCATGATATTAATTTATGTGTGCTTTAACTGGGGTTATCAAAGAAAAGTATTTATCCTGGTGCATCCAATTCATTTAGCCGAATATACGTAATTAGACAAAATTCCTTTACACAACAAGGGTTATCCACCACAAACATGATCCATTTAAACATCACCAGAGGTAAGGGTTCATTAGTGCATAGACAACGACCACCAACGGCGTTGATTTTTAGTAGGCGTAAGACGCACAATTCAGAAAGAAGATCATAATATAAAACATCAGCAATGATCACAACCCCCCCCCCTTTTTCTTTACAGAATCCATTCGTTGCCTTTATTTAGGTCTGGTTTATCCAATTCTACAGAATCAAAAGCATGCCCACCCCGCATGACACACAAAAGAGAGAGGCGAAGGAGAAATTCCATAGTTGTTGGTGAACGATCGACAATGAGGCCTGGCATGGAACTTCACGGATAGCGATGCGGATCTCCTGAAGGATGGGTAATCTAGTGTAGGGTGAACGAGAAAAGAAGAAACCCATAGCAAACCCTTTAGTTTATAAGGGTCAGGGGCGATTGAGATAAGAACATGAAACCGCGTAAGGAGCAGGGGTCGTGGGTTGACCATGTGGCCCCACACGTTATTAAAGGGGTCGGGTGGTTTAAATCGACACACACATTAGGTTAATTAATTAAATAGTTAATTAAAACATTTATGGGCGTTACCAGGCATTAAAACATGCTTAAAGGAGTCAAAATAGGGTTTAAAACCATAATTGCGCAAGAAGGAGTGCCACTGGAAAGAACCCGCTGGGGTAGGCCAGAGCCACTGGTAGCTGAGAGCTACCGGCGGGTGATAGCTATTGGTAGTCGAGCTACTGTTAGGCTGCAGCCACTGGTAGAACGAGCTACAGGTAGGCTACTGCTACCGGTAGGCCGAGCTACAATAGGCTACAGCTACCGGTAGACCGATCTACCGGTAGGCTACAGCTACCGGTAGGCCGAGCTATCGGTAGACAATTCTACTGGTAGGCCTACTACCAGTAGGCTATGGCTACCGGTAGGCCTAACGTTGGCCAAACTTCACCATGATTCCCAGACCAGAAAACCCAACATGAGATTTTCACAAAGTAATGGACCCCAAAATCTTGGGCCATTACATCAGATACCTCTTAAACGATTCTCTTCCAAGAGAATCAAAACAAACCAGAAGGAAAGAGAGGGTCCGAACAACCACCTCGAAAGATACCTCTTAAGAGTGAACCCATGATAACTAAAAACACTTTTCTGTCAAGAACCAAGCAACACACCATGTCAAACTACCCAGGCATGAGGGTTGGGGGGTCTCCTCCCTCATGTCAAGATATTATCCTCTTTGGGCGGCACTGACTCGCCCACACGAGTTTAATCGCATACACCTTAATGCGTCTTGATTAGGGGTCGAGTTCTCTCATCCCTCATAGGTAGGGCTTTTTACACACATTCAGAGGAAAGAAAACCAGTACATTTCATAGCGAAAAAGACAAAACGTTCTACCATAACATGTGCAACAAGGAAAAAAACTCAAAACAACTCTGGGTACTGGGTACGCATTTGTGATTCCCTCTCCCACATACTCTCCTCAAGCCCACCATGTCTCCACAACACACGAACCAAGGGAATGGTTCACCCAATAAGAACCTTCTCCTTGCGATCCTCGATCATCACTAGTCTCTCCAAAAAAGTCACGTCGTCCTCGATATCCAGCTCACCCCAATCAAGGACGTGTGAATCGTCGTGCAAATACCAACGGAGCTGGGACACATGGAATACATCATGTATCCTCAGTAGAGGTGGTGGTAACACTAGCTGATAAGCCACTTCGCCGACCCGCTGCAACACTTCGAAGGGTCCGATGAACCTGGGAGAAAGCTTACTCCCCTTGCCGAACCTTCACTACCCACGCCGAGGCGAGACCTTCAAGAACACGTGGTATCCAACCTCAAACTCCAAGGCCCTCCTCCTGGTATCAGCATACGACTTCTGTCGGTCCTGGGCCACCTTCATCCTTTCCAGTATGAGCTGAACCTTCTCTGTCGTGCTCTGCACCACCTCTGGGCCAAGGATGCCTGCCTCTCCTACTTCGGTCCAACACACAAGTGAACGGCATGGCCTCCCGCACAAGGCTTCAAATGGGGCCATACCAATGGTATAGTGGTAGCTATTATTGTTGGCAAACTCTAACAGGGGAATGTATCACACCCATGATCCCCGTGAGTCCAGAACACATGCCTGCAGCATATCCTCCAATGTCTGGATGGTGCGCTATGTCTGCCCATTTGTCTGGGGCTGGAAAGTAGTGCTAAGGCGTAGCTGGGTTCCAAAAGCATGCTACAAACCTCTCCAGACTCTTGAGGTAAAACGTGCATCCCTATCCGAGACTATAGGCCTCTGAATCCCATACAACCGCACTACCTCATCCATGTACCTTCACGCCAAAGCATCCACTACACTCGACTCCCTGATTTCTAGAAAGTGATCCGATTTCATCAACTGGTCCACTACCACCCAGATAGCGTCGTATCCCCGTTGGACCTTGGGTAGTATCATGAATAAATCCATTGAGATGTCATCCCACTTCCACTCGGGGACATCTAGAGACTGCAGTAGGCTGCCTGGAACTCGGTGTTCAACCTTCACATGCTAACACACTGAGCACTTGTGCACAATCTCTGCCACCGCTCGCTTAACTTCGGGCCACCAAAACTGTATCTTCAGTCCCTGGTACATCTTGGACACTCCAGGGTGTACTGACAGGGGTGAGTTATGGAACTCACTGAGAACCTTGTCGCGCATCACTTCTGGAACAAACAACCTTCCGTGGAAAAGCATCAGGTTCTGACCATCCTCTGTCCATCCTTCCGAAGCATTGCCCTGGTCAACTCGGTCACACATCACTTCGCACTATAGGTCTCCCCACTGAGACTCCTCCACTTGCTGAAACAGAGATGACTACACTATCATATGATGTAGGAAACCTCTACCGCTATCCATCTTCGCATCCAGGCGTAAGGCAGCCAACTCCTCCATGGTCTTCTAGGAATCCGCCGACTCTTAGACCGCATCCTTCGGTGTCCTCCTCCTCAAGGAATCGGCCACTACATTTCCCTTTCCCTCAGTATAAGAGATCTTGAAGTCAAAATCCTAGAGGAACTCCACCCACCTCCGTTGTCGCATGTTTAGGTCCCATTGTGAGAAGATATACCTCAATCTTTTGTGATTTGTGAATACTACAAAGAATTCTCCGATGAGGTAGTGTCGCCATCACTTCAGCGCAAAAAACGACCACTGCAAGCTCTAGGTCATGGGTGGCGTAATTACACTCATGAGGGCGTAGCTTCCTGGACCCATAAGAGATCACCCCTTGTCATTACATCAACACACATCCCAGGCCCTGTCCTGAAGCATCACATAACACCTCATAGGCCGCCCCTTCTTCTGGTAATCTTAGCACCGGGGCACTAACCAACTTCTCCTTCAGATAGCTGAAGGCTGACTCGCACCGCTCACTCCACATGAAAACCTGGTCTTTCTTGGTCCGGGCTGTCAATGGGGCTGCAACTCAGGAGAAGTTGGGTATGAACCTCTGATAGTAACCTGCCAGCCCGAGGAAACTACGGACCTCTGCCACATTCTTGGGTGCTTCCCAAGAAACAACTACCTCAACCTTTGATGGGTCCACTGCTACCCCCTTCTCGGACACCACGTGCCTGAGGAAGTGAACTTCTCATGTCCAGAACTTGCATTTCGACAACTTCCCATAGATATGGTGCTGTCGGAGGACCTCCAAAACCGTCCCCAGGTGCTCTGCATGGTCCTCCTCTGAACTCAAATAGATCAGGATATCGACGATGAACACAACCACGAACCGATCCAAGTACTCCCAGAAGATGGAGTTCATAAGCCCCATGAACACAGTTGGGGAGTTCGTAACACCGAAGGGAATGACCACGAACTCGAATTGTCCATATCTGCACCTGAACGTCGTCTTCGGGATGTCTCTTTCCTTCACTCTCAGTTGGTGATACCCAGAACGCAGGTTGATCTCCGAGAACTATCCTGCCCCTTTAAGCTGGTCGAAAAGATCGTCTATCCTTAGAAGAGGGTAGCGATTATTGATCGTCACCTGATTCAGCCTCCTATAGTCTATGCACAACCTAAGGCCACCATCTGCCTTCTTTGAGAAAAAGACTGGATCACCCCATGGTGACGCACTCGGCCGAACATAACCCCTCTTCATCAGATCATCAATTTGGATCCACAACTCCTGTAGCTCTGAAGGTGCCATCTGGTAAGGAACCATCGAGATCAGACGAGCACTGGGCTGTAGGTCTATCCCAAACTCGATATCACGTCGAGGGGGTAGAGTCGTCATCTCCTTAGGGAAGTCGTCCATAAATCCACAGATGATCTCTGGCACTTCCACCATTTCAGCATCTACTGACCCTACTGACAGCTCAACTAACAAGGAGAGGAGGGGTTCCTCTCGCCTATTGCCCTTCTGACTCCTCCACTCGCCCGTGAAAACAACACGCAGGCCACCCAAGTCCGAGAACACAACCCTTCTTCGGAAGCATTCGATGACGACAAACACATAGAATAGCCAGTCGATGTATAGGATGACATCGTATGGTTGTATCTGTAGCAGAAGAAGATCCCTAACCGACTGATGTGGCCGTATCATCAGTCTGCATCCCCGACAAACAAAAAAAATTCGGTCTGACCTCTGACTGGTGTGCTCAACACCAGGGGTACTGGAAGTCTCTCGGAATCTAGACCCAAGGCATGGGCTGGACTAGTTGCAACAAAGGAGTGCGAATCGCCGGTATCGAACACGGAAAAAACAAGGGTATTGAATAAACTGATCGTACCTCGAACAACCTACGGCCCTACTGGAACTGTTGCCTCCGAGGCATGTAGCTGTCCACGCCCAGCTCCTCTGCCCCTCGGCTGTCGGCCACCTCCCCGACCATGCCCCGGTCGAGGTCCCTGAGGAGCACCCTGAGGTCGGACTCCTCCTCCTATGCCTACCCTAAGAGGAGTGGGAGCTCGCTGTCCCTGCTGCTGCTGCTGGAAAGGACTGGCTGGAAGCTGCTACTGGGGCGGGTGGTGGGGCTGTTCGCTACCACCGTACAATACCCCGGTCGGGGCACTGACTCCGGAGATGTCTAGGGCTCCCACAGACGAAGCACCGCGGTCCCGGGACTGAAGGAAAAGGGCGAGGACTAGGGGATCAAAACTGAAACTGCTGCGGCCTGCTCCCTGCCGGTCGGAACCTGGAGGGTCCTGACGCTGGAGGCCTAGTGCTGACGGCCTTCCTCTTCAATGGTCCCAGCTAGATCCCCTCTCGTGACACTCCTAGAGCATGCATCCTCTCCACCACTTCGGCCTTCTTCCGGACCTCCAAGCACATCGGAAGGGTAAAGGGGGTAACAACATACTGGAGGGAGGGTCGGAGCGCCTCCTCAAAATGTCTTTTCCGAGACTCCTCATCGAGAAAGAGGTCCAAAGCAAAATTTAGGAGGTCCTTGAACTTGATCCCTATCTCCCTCATTGACATACACCCCTATTGGGGGGAGAGTAGCTCCTGTCGTTTTTCCACCTTCATCATCAAAGAGAGGAATTCCGTCTGGAACTCCCTCTCGAAATCAGCCGATGCCACCTCAGCCTCTCTCCTCTCCCCCAAGTAAAGCGTCCACCACTGACGTGCCACTCCCCGCATCTGGATGACGGCCAGAGGAACCCAGTACTCGGTCGGAGCTCAGATCAAGCTGAAGGCTATCACCAGCTCCTCTAGCCTGCTCTCCGTATTCATGTTAGAGGTGCTTCCCTCATACTTATTGAAGGTCTATCGCTGGAAGGCCCAAAGAGTCCTCTGCCACTGGTCATCCTCCTCTTCCCGGTCAGCTCTCTGCCGATCAGCCAAGGTAGTCTGTGGGGCCTCGATCGCCTGTACCACACATGGTCGCCTTTCAGGTTCCATAGCTGCAAGGTAAACAAGGAATTCCTAAGAACAAGTAGTGTAGAATGTCATTCTTTAAAACTTCTTAAACTTTTCATTTATCCATCATTCCCAAAACACCCCAGAAACACAAGAACAAAAGTCATTATGATGCATGTACCTTTCCTAGGGTCTCTCTACCCTGCAATCAATGTGGCCTCACTTGGTCATTCGGTAGGTCCAGAGTCCTTGCATCGGATCACGGGGGGCCCAAAAATCTTGTGTCCTAGCATGTCTTCCCTGGCATAATTCATGCACCAAGGTCACCCAACACTTTTGCCCTACCATCCCATGCAATACTCATTGTGCCTAACTCCACACTCCATCCTATCTCTCAACCATCACCTCTGATATCATTCTGTCACGACCCGCCTTCACCAAAAGGAGGGAAGGGTCAGCAGATTGCCAGGCCCTTCCTTCTTTAAGTTGACGGAGAGATAATGATCCCCGAGACCCGCCTTTAATAGGTCCCGGAGTGGAAACTAGCACCAAGGGTATGCAAATTACACACAAATGGAAGGAATTACCCCTTTTTGTTTTATAGGATTGGGAGATAAGATGATGAAACCCAACAACACCAAAACTAAAAGAAAAGTAAAGCCAAAAGTAAACCATTCCCAGATGCATGTTCCAAAAGTAAAATCCACAAAGTACAAAAGTGACTACAAGGGTTAGTACCAAAGAAAGAAAACATGAACTATGACTGACCCAAAGGTCCGAGCTAGTATGGTCCTGCGCGATCCCCAATGTCCTCCTGGAAACCTGGAAGCAGTTTTATATACGTAGGGTGAGCATACAAGTTCACTCAGTAGGGAAAACCAAAGACTCTCGTGCACAAGTGGGGGAACGTACTAAAGTCCCGTGAGAAAAGGAGTAAACTAAACACCTATAAAGGTTAACTATCAACCCAAGCCTCACCAAGGCACACTCCCCAAATAACGTAATTCAAGTAAAATATATAATAAGAGCATATCGATGTTTGGGTACCCCGCTCCACTTTCCCACTGGTTATTGAGACATCCTACGCATTAGACCAATCCCGCCATCCTCACTGTAGTCCCACTACCACACCTGACTTCACACACCTGGGCCACAACCACACACAGTCCCACTACTGAATCCCGCCCGCAAACACCTGGGCCACAACTATCACACGTAACCACGCCTGCAAACACCTATGCCAGAACAACCACCACCACACCTGAAGACACCTGGGCTAGAAGATCCACTGCCAAAACCAAAGACACTTGGGCCTCATCCCAAATACACTTGGGAAACCACCTGCCGCACACACCTAGACAACCACCACACTACCCTGCCCGAAGATTCTTGGGCTAATAATGGACCTCAGTCCATCACAGCCTGCTCAAAGACACTTGGGCTATCCGAGAAAGGGAGTAGAAAAGGAGCTAATAACCATCCACTAATAATAGTGTTGGGAAAAACACCCTCCCCCATGAAATGGGGGTGTTCGGAACTAAGTTCTCAAATTGGGTGGGGCGCGAATAAGAAACATAAAACTAAAAGTATGTATATATAGGTGACAAGCACTCACCCAAGTTAGGTTTTTCTTCAGCCAGCCTAAAGGACACAAACAACACTCAAGTCCGGGTCACGACTCTCGCCAACAAACCCATTAGTCCCTTTCTTGTTTTCATGTTCAGTAATAATGTTCAAATAAGTTTAAGAACTATTGGGAAACTAACACCATAATCATAACCAGGGAAAAGAAACCAGCCAAACGTCAATTTATGTATCCACACCCGGTTCTCTTGTAAGGTCACAACAACAAAGGAAAAGTAAGATCCCTCGAAGTACTGGAACCAAAGACAACCCCGAGACACTACCCTGTGTCCCCCAAAATGGTTTCTCGTCAACAGAGGATCCAACCCCAATTTGTGATATAAACAAGGTAACCACCCGGTCTTAAAACTCACAACCACTGAATCCATAACAACAGGGGATCCCATCCCCAATTCCACAACCACCGAGAGTATAAAAACATGGGATCCCATCCCCTACCACATCTCTAGCAATCAGCCTATAAAAGAAAACAACCAAACCACTACCACTAACACAAAGCAGGGCCATGCTAGTATTTTTAGATTTATAAGATTTAACAGACTCCATGATTTCAATTTACGTGTGCTTTAATCGGGGTTATCACAGAAAAGGATTTCTCTTGGTGCTTCCAATTCATTTAGCCGAATATACGTAATTAAACAAAATTACATTACACAACAAGGGTTATCCACCACAAACACGATCTATTTAAACATCACCAGAGGTAAGGGTTCATTAGTGCACAGACAACGACCACCAACAGCCTCGATTTTCAGTAGGCGTAAGCTGCACAATTCAGAAAGAAGATCATAATATAAAACAGAATCAACGATCACAACCCCCCCCCCCCCCCTTCTTTCTTTGTAGAATCCATTCATTATCTCTATTTAGGTCTGGCATATCCAATTATACAGAATCAAAAGCATTCCCACCCCACATGATACACAAATGAGAGAGGCGAAGGAGAAATTCCCTACTTTTTGGTCAACGATCGACGCTAAGGCCTGGCATGGAACTTCACGGATAGCGATACGGCTCACCTGAAGGAAGGGTAATCTAGAGCAGGGTGAATGAGAAAAGAATAAACCCACGACAAACCCTTTAGTTTATAAGGGTTGGGGGTGGTTGAGATAAGAACGTGAAACCGCGTAAGGAGCGGGGGTCATGGGTTGACCACACAGCCCCACACGTTATTAAAGGGGCCGGGTGGTTTAAAGTAACACACACACCAGGTTAATTCATTAAATACTTAATTAAAACATTTATGGGAATTACTGGGCTTTAAAAAAAGCTTAAAAGAGTCAAAATAGGGTTTAAAACCCTAATTGCGTAAGAAGGAGCGCCACTGGAAAGAACCCTCGAGGGTAGGCCAGAGCCACCGGTAGCTGAGAGCTATCGGCGGGTGACATCTACCGGAAGCCGAGCTACCGGTAGCCTCCAGCTACCGGTAGACCGAGCTACCGGTAGGCTGCAGTTGCCGGTAGGCCGAGCTACAGGTAGGCTGCAGCTACCGGTAGACCGAGATACCAGTAGACAGAGCTACCATTAGCTGCAGCTACCGGTAGACCAAGCTACCGGTAGACAGAGCTACTGGTAGGTTGCAGCTAACGGTAGAATGAGCTACCGGTAGGCCTGCTATCGGTAGGCTAAGGTTACTGGTAGGCCTACCGTTGGCCAAACTTCATTGAGATTCCCAGACCAGAAAACCCAACATGAGATTTTCACAAAGTAATGGACCCCAAAAACCCGGGCCATTACAAGGTCGAATACCCTGAGGGGGGGGGGGTGAATCATGGTATGATAGATTAAATCATTTTCTCATTGAAATATTGTTTCATATTTAGGAAAAAATCAATTCTCTCTTCCCCCATAGAAATATACTAATAGATATGAAATCAATCACATGAAACAATGATTTTTACTTGGTTCACCCTTACTAGGATACATCACAGGAGCATACAATGGTAATGTACCGATGTACCAAATTCACTAAGGCTCACTACTAATAATGAGTACAATGTTCAGGATAGATCATTTATGCCAAGTCTCACTTCCTTTACAAGGTTTTGGGTATGATCACTACATTCCAAAGGGTCATTCCCTATGCCTCTTTCTCTGTCTCACTACTAGTTGAAAGGTTCACCTTATTCCACTTCCTTCACTCACTACTCTTGAAAAGAAATCCACAAAAAATTTATTGACTTTTCAGTCAAACAATGTTTATGGACATGTAGGTCCCTTAATTTTCATGAATTCATACATCCTTAACAATAGATAAATGCTTTTTTGAAGTTCCTTTTTCACCCGCGGATGAATTCCACCTTCCTGGGTACTTATAGGTATCAGAAAATACTCTCTCAAACTAAATTGAAAATTTCACAAGCATCTTTGTGAAAATCGTGAACCACCTTCCTATCCTGAATACTGCATACCAGGTATGGTATGAAAAACACCTCCTTCATGTACTACTACCACTGCTGCAAACTGCCCTTCATCCATAGACTACCTCCACCTCCGCGATCATGTACTACTACCACATACCAATTCTGTGAACCTCCTATGAAAAATCCCTCATGTCTGAGAATTGTTCTTTGTTCATGGTCTGTCTTCACTTCTTTGTAGCACAACTCTCCCTCCACATACCACTTGTGAAATTCTCGCTCTCGCGTACTAGAGATTCCTCCTTCACGTACAAAGTCTTAATCAATCATAGCTTTCCTCTTAAATCCTTCAGCGGAATTCCTTCTACGCGAAAAACTTTAGCCTTCATGGGATTATCCCTCACAAAATTCTTGTAGACATCACCGAATTCTTAGAGAAAAAATGTGTTCTCTAATAATATTCAATCTCTGCATTAATTGGTGGGATTAGAAACTCTCATATAGGCAATGATATCTGCAAAAATAACTAATTCAAGATTTACCAAATCTTCAATCCATCATTCACCACATTCTGATCCTTATATTTCCACGAACCACAAGCCACCTGGAAACCATTTAACATATGAGGTCTACATACTGCCTTTTCCCTTACATAGTCAATCTCCCCCACTGACAACAATCCATCCGCATACTGCACCACCTTCCATCGTGAACCATTTTTGGTTTCACAAGCTGCACCCACGTCCCGTTTCAGTCACTCCGTCTACTATTCCCCGAACATGGTATGCGACCCATGAATTATGGTAAGCAGTTCTCACCCTTTGCCAATTTTCTTTAATGTTCTCCACACCTTTCACTCCTATTAAGAAATCCTTCCTTTTTCCACATGAAACTCCCAAATTGAGGCCCCAAAATTTGTAAAACACTGGGAAAATACACCACCTTAAAAACTTGTCTTCAAAAAACACCAAAGATACTCAATTGTGGTCATCTAGAATTGTTAACAAACACAATAACACCCAAAACATTATGAGAGAACACCTTGAGGGATTTTATCCCAAAAAATACTAAATCTAGCATAACACCCATGAAATTCCACAAAAATTACTAATGTATCAAAAATAGTAGATATCAGATTAACTCACATGATATTAGTTGAAAATATCAATAATATCCAATTAAAAATAGAAATAGCAATTAAATTTAAATATTTCAGTAAGGTATTAGATTCAAATAATAAAAGAATCAAGAAGGTAAATGGTGTACCTCCACCCCACTTGTTTTTGCGATATGTAATAATAATTAAAACACTTAAAAGGTTTAGCATGGAATGTTGAAATATTAAATTCTCTTTTTGAATATAAGGAAGTTAATGAATGTTATTTTATATATGGAATCCACTATCTCTTGTTTTTTACATTACTCTTAAAATGGGAATCTATTATCTACCTTTTATTTACTACAAATCAGGAAAAGGAAACCATTTAATGTGCCAATATCAGTCAATTTGAAAAATGTAAAAAATAATAAAAATAAATTATTCTGATAAACCTACATGGGGTGTTGTATTTTAGTTTTCCATTGCTATAAAACTCTTTATTATTCCCCAATATGATGGGGTATGTGGTTTCTTTCATATAAACCACCAAGATAACTTAAATCTCATCTGTTTCCTTACACACTTGTTTCTAAGAGTATAAACTTGTTTTTCTAGATCAAGTCCATATTTTAAATGGTATAAGGATATATCCACCTATGCTTCTTATTATATTCCTTATTGATGGAGTAATGTATGTGAGATAAATGGTTTAGGAGACTCAACCCCATGAATTCTATCTAATCTAGACTTAAAATAGAATCACTTAAACCATTACCAATCTAGATTTTTTATCATTAATAAAATGTTAATAAAGAGGAGAATAAAAACCAGTTGGTTTGGTTTCTTCCTCTTCTACAATTTCCACCCCATTTGTGGATTTATATTTATAATAATTAATAGGTCCCAAATTCACATTTTTATTCAAAATTGATAGTACTATAAGAACCATAACTAATGTGTTAATTGCTTCCTCCTAACTCTCCAAGAACTCAAAAAATTAAGCAAATTATACAAAACCTATATAGTGTGAAGAAATATGAATATCTTCCTGAATAAATTCATAATTGAAAATAAAATATCCTCTTATGAAAAATATGAATCTCCCTCGTAGAATTCATCTTGTTGTTTTTTATTGAAAAACTAGTGATTCTAAATAAAATTCCAAGGAAATAGAGAGGTTGTAGACCTCCTATATCCTTTCCTAAAAGGAAACAAACATAGTTGAGGTGTCTTCCATGTAAAATGATATGTTTTCTTCAGAAAGTGAATGCTATTCAAGTATAGAAATATCATTAAAAAGGTAAGTACAAATTAAATATTTAAAATGATAAATAAAAATTTATTTATCTTTTAAATAATTCCCATATTTTTCTATCTGATCATTAAACCCTAATTTCCAACCCTCAAAATATTATTCTTGCAATTCCATCATGATATTTTGTTCATTTCTTGTTCAAAATTGGGAAAATCTAACTCTTATTCAATTTTTTCTATTGAGTCTTATTTAAAATATTTTTGAAATATTTCTCTTCCCCATTGATCCTCATGAATTCAATTAGAATCCTATGAAATTAGTTTCATCAATCACTCAGTTAGAAATAGTTATTCTTCATTGGGTACTTATATTTCATTTCCCCTTCAAACAATCTAGAAAATCAGTCATAAATTCACTAATTTCTTCCTATAGTGAGAAATCTAACCATGAAACTAATCCAAAACAATGATAGACCATCAAAATTATAAAGTTCATTTAAATAAAAATGAATAATGACTAAAATATACTTTATAACTCCACAATAGAACCTATTTTTCCACGTTCCTATCATGGGGTTGTTTAAAAAACCATTTATAAACTCCCTTGATTAATCACAGTGGCTAATCTAGGGGTCACCTTAAATGGGAAGTGTTCTCATCTCAATAATCCATCAAAATTATTTTCAGGATTTTGTTTTTTTGATAACATCAAATAAAACATGAAATAAAGTGATGATAAAAGTTGAAAGAAAGAATAAAAAACTATGAAAATAAAAATCAAGAAATAGGAAAAGAATGTTAATGGGAAACTAAAACAATCCTAGATGGATGCACTTTTCTATTCCCTACTATAGATTTATTAAATTTTTTAAATCATCAAAACTCATCCTTACTCCATGAATGATTTATTTCTCAACTCATACTCCAATCTTAACCAAAATAATGGATACTCATGCATGTAATGTCTCTCTTTTCATGGTGTGTTCTCTTAGATACAACAAGAAATAGTCAACATGGTCACTATAGAAAGAGTTTATCACAAAATAAAATGATAATAATAAGTTTATATGATTACATTACAAAATATAAGACACTATGGTGAGTGAAAAAATGATTAAGAGTAAAAATGTTAATGTAGTATGAGTAGAAAACACATCTTGTGAGTGAAGGTGTTATCTCATATCCCCACTTCACCTTCACTATTGGATAAAAGTGAAGAATGGGGTAATGAAAATTTTAAAACCCTATCCCTTTTATTGGTTGTGGAATAAATTTTAATTTTTGATTCAATTGAGGTGTTCATTTTGATAATGGGGACTCAGATCAAGATAATGAGAGTTTTTACATTTTAATGAGATGTTTTTGGATGTGGAATGAGGTGTGGGAGGTATTTTGTATGATTTAGTGGACTTCAAAGCAATGATGGGTGGATCTATATCATTTTTATCTATATTTGATCAACCATAGGGAGAACCATGACGTAGATATTTCCATGGTGATGGATTTCATGCCATGGTGGGTGTGGTACCTAATAATTTTGAGGTGGACAGTGGATGAAAAACCGTATGGAACCTTGGAATTCCCCCTGCATAAAATGGGAAGTTAATACACTTGTTTTCCAGATCATGTCATTGTATAAAATATCTAGGGATGACCCTTTATGTCATGGGTATATTTATATAGGGGTGATTGGCGCTTTTGGTGAAACACCCAATGTGAAGGGAATGGTGCCCATGAGTTTTGTCTGGGTGTGGAACCTGAAAAAACCCACCATATTTTGAGATTGAGTCTTGGGTGTTTAGATGGACATTTTATGGGTTTCACCTATGGGAATTGGAGGGTGACCAAAATTATCATGTTGGGAGTTTTCTTAGTTATGGTGAGTGGTTCATGGGATGTGGGAATTGATGTGGCATTAGGCCTATGAGGTTCTTGGGGTGTGTTTTGGGAATGGTAGAAACATCAAGTGTCCAACCATAGTAGGTGTTTGGGTGGTAAAAATAGTATCTCCTATTCCATTGTGTTCATTCACTTCGTTAACTTGGTGATCTCATATTATATAGGGACCTTTATGGTATAGTGTTGGGTGTTTTTATCATCATCAAGAATAGTGTATTTGGTAGTTATACTACCCAAAATGGTGAGAGGGGTTAAGGACTCACAATTTTTTCATGCATTTGGGGGTCTTTGGGGGATACTTGGTGGAACATCATGGTGTATCACAAGTCATAGTGATTCCTGATGCAGTTTTAAATTTTATGAAAAACCCCTTTTACCACTTCAATTTTAATACTTTTATCCCTTTTCCTCATTACCTATTTCCACCCTTTCCTCCCTTGATACCCCTCTATATGAGGTGTTTTTTGTTTCAATTTTAGTGGTTAGTGAAGGTGATATATTCTCTCCATTGTTGATTCTCATATTTTCTTGGTCTCCCTCTCATTTTGGGCAATTTGGATTAGAGTTTTATTGATGATTCTTCCAATGCATAGTGGAATCATCCCGATATGATGTGGGTTTTATTCAGCATGGATATAGGATTTCATGAGAAGATGATCACATGTTTTTATATTCCATTTAGATGAAGGAAGTCTCTATATGAATTTATTTATGTTTTTTTCCTAAATTATTTTTTTACTATTGTATTGTTGATTTGTGATAGGTCTTTGTCTAGGGATGGTGCCCAGAGTATACCATGCACCTTTCAGTTGTGGTTGGTTGTGGTTTTGTTTTGATGAGATTTTTCAATGAGTGATGAGGACTTTTTTCCTATATGAATCATTTGTTAGTTATTTATATTTATTATAATTGATTTAATAGGATATGATGGATTTAATAATGGTCTATGTTTGAAGTGTACTACACCCCATGGATTGATGTTTCGATGATCGGCTAGGTATCGATGAGTTATTAGTACTTTACACCCAATTGAAATAAATTATAAATACATTAAAAATTGTTATAACCAAGTATAATAATTAATTATAATTATTTATATTTAATTATTTGGCATGGTGTATTGAGATAAGTTTTTGGGAGATGGTACAGTCTTGGATAGGATTCAACAACTGTGGTTGGTCTACTTCAAGGGAATAAATCTGTTATTGAGGTGGGTGGTCCATCAAAGATACACCATTTAGTAAATGAATTTATTATTTAGGGAATGTGATATGTTATCACACCACAACTATAATTTTTTACTTTCTAAATTAAGTTAAATGTTTAATTTAAATCAATTTTATCATTAAAATCAAACTCTTATGAATGAATTGAAAAAAGCAACTAGGGCCATGAGGGGACCTTGTGGACTAGATTTAAGTCTTAGTTATCAATGGTTGATAATTTTATTATAATTATTAACTAGTAATATATATACCCACGGGGTGAAACTTAAATTCATTAAGAGAACATAGTAGACCTGTATAGATTCCTTTAGTCCCCATAAGTAGGGATGATTAATTAATTGGAATAATAGGTTCCAATAATACATGTGAAAACCTTAATATCTCCTAAATAATTTAGGATAGTTGAGATGAGTATAGTGAGGGTGTTCCACCCCTACTAGGTAATAAACACCAAGTGGATATTCCCCATGTAGTTTAATGATAGGTTGGATGAGTGGACTAGCCTAGGATAACTTTTCAAGTGAAATGGGACTTATTCCATATCTCTTGAGTGATGTTGTGTGTATTTTCCTATGAGTTTAGTAAATCCATGATATGATAAGAATTATTTCAAGTGTGGTTATTTCCTCTAAGTAATGGGTATTGACATGAGAAAAGATATAGGGATCACAAAACCAATTTAGGGTGATGATGCTATAATGTGACCTCGGTGAGTTCCTTAGTGATTTGTTATCCCGAGAGACTATGTGCATGGAAAAATGATATATATGATGGTATGTGTCACATTATAATCCATATTGATTATATGAGCCTAATATGGAATATAGATGATGTTAGGTTGTGCATATAAGTCACCAACCTAAGTGACTATGAGTTATGATCCCAGGGAGAGAGAATTCCCTCAATAACTATTGGATGCCTAAGACTTTCTCTTAGGACCCTATTGTTTATCCAGATAATTTTGAATTCCTAGGATGTTCTCCTAGTATCATGGTGTTCAACTTCATATTATATGTATTCCTTGTGAAACCCCCTTGGATTCAGATCTCATGCCTATATATTTTGAATGCCATGGGAAATACCCTTGGATTTTCATTATGCCTATATGGGATTCTTAGGGAATAGGGATTCTGATTTTGAGGTCCATATTGATTGCCTAGGTTCACCCCCAAGGAATCAAATGTGTTTCTCATGATACTATAATGAATGAAATAGATCACCTTCTAGATTCATTCATTGTTCCTGATACTATTGGGATTCCTTTGGATAATTACAATGTTATAGTGCTAAAAAAACTAATATATGTCCATTGGTCCTGGTATTGGTTGGCATGGTTATGTGATATTCTAAAAGACACTGTAGTATAGGATTAATAAATTATAGTCAATCATAGGATCTAGCTTAGAAATTGAGGATAAAAAATGTTTATTTTATTTATTCAATTGTGCTATATTTCTATTATTAATTTATTATGATATTTTTACATGCACAAACACTACATTACTTGGTATGTTAGGGAATTCATTGGTGGGTTTCTACAGATTTTTACTCAAACCCTACCTAGGAAACCATGAAACTTGGGAACCCAAGTAGATTTTTACTATTTATGGGTTTAGGTTGGGAAGAGTCCCATTTTTTGACCATTCATCTAGAAAACTTATAATGATTCATAATATGGATGAGTTATTTTTTAGGGATTTAGTAAACACTCATATATTTTTTTATTTTATTTATCTCATTTATGTGATCGGCCCTATTGGCGATAAGTCTGTGTGTGATAGCATGATAGTGATCTTGTATGGGTACTTTTATCCACATTTAATTCACTTTGAATGTTTTGTTTATTTATTACAAAAACTCTAATGGTTACTATTTTAGGTTATATTTGGTTATTTATACTTCTATTACACTCTGATATGGGTGTATAGTCTCCCCATTCTAAAACCCTAGATCCTTAATATTAGTCGTCCACCTCTTGAGTATGGGAAGCCATGCCTGAGGTCTATTATTGACTTCTTATGTCTAGGAACCACTAAGTGGATGTAGATTGGGGGAGGAAATTACAAAGAGGAATTATATCTAGGCTTTTATCCTCGTACATATGAGTTATGGTCTCAACATTCATTCATCATGCCACTTTGAACAATGATTTATTTTATTCTAATGAATGGTATTGTGGATTCTATGGATGGATTTCCCTTGATGATGAATGTACAATCTCTCTCATAAGGGATGTATAGTTACCCCTATTAGTTCAGTTTAGGAACATGATTCCTAGGTGATGGACACCTTTTGGGTGATTATGGTTATATTTCTAGGCAAAGTGGGAATTTTTTTAGTTATTTAAAGTTTCAAAAAAAAATCAATATAGTGTTTTACCATATGGATTCTTGGTGTAATTATAATTAATCACACATTATGACTATGGTATACTTGATATGAATCATCATGAGGAAATGTTGTTATATTTTCATCTATGAAATAGTGGTCCTTGAAATGGGTAGTATCATATGAAGATTTATGGTGAGGATCAGTCCCCTAGTAGGCTGTTGATTTGGAATTTGATTCACGGAATATATTTGTGAGATCTCAGGAGTGGGTGTATTTCCACATGAATGGAATGGAGATGTTTGATATGGGAACATAGATGTTTTTACTATCAGTTGTCACATATGTGAGATATGGTTTATGGGATAGTATGGAGAGCATAGTTTCCTCAATATGTAATTAAGAATATTTGTGATCCTGGTTTTATGGTCAAGATGAGTTGTTTTATATGATGGCAACTCAATATAAAAGTTATCTTTTACTTTTGAGTACCCTTTGAGATGAGAATTATGGGTAGTAGTTTTTAGATATGAGATTGGTGCATATGAGTTTCTACCATGTAAAAGATTCAGGAAAAATTATTCATTGATATTTTTAATGAAAAAATATGAGGTGCATTTTTATCAAATTTTGGTTTTAGAGATCCAAATAAATGATTTTACTTATTCTTTTGATTTTGGGTTTGGTTTATGATAAGTTAGTGGATTATGATCCTAGATGGTCGTATATAATTTAGATTTAGTGTGGGTAGATTCTTATGGAATTGGAATTATTCTCAGGTCAATGGGTGGTCATATGGTAAACCTTGTAATAAGTAAAAATTCTTCAATTTTTAAGAGGAGTATCGAGGGTGATTCAAATTAAACAAGAATAGGATTCATGTAATCATGGAAAACTATTTTGGTATGTGATAATGAGATTCACTGATGTTAGAATCATGGTATTGTTAGTCTAGATATGTGACTAGGTGGTATGCTCAGGTTTTGTGTGGTGTTGTTGAGTTATGGATCAATGGACAACCATTTATGGACCACATAATAATGGTTTTGATGATATTCTTATAATCATGGTGTCCCAAAGGTTTTATGAGAATTCAAAATGCCTATTTATAGGGAGAAATAACATTGATGTTGGATTAAGGTGTCATAATATGATTAACTCGAGAGTGATCCTTGAAAAGTATTATTATGGAGTCATGATGATGTAAAATTTTGAGGTTATGATTGAGTAATATTATAATTGATTCCATATTATTAGGAACATACTATTTCACATGGAGAGTTTTTCTCTCATCATAGATGAATTTAGTGAATGTCGGGATGACATTCCTAATGAGTTGGGAGTGGGTAGTGATTGAAATTCATGTTAGGGCTCAAATATCGGTGTGATAGGAATTTCTAGTCAAAATGTGTGGTAATAAATAAAAAATTATTAATTTGGGTAAGAACCTTATGTTGGAAGGGTCATGGGAGTGATAAGACCTGTTGTTAGATGATATTGAGATGCCTTTAGGAGTAAAGGTTTCAGTATCAGGTGATGTGACAGTTCTTCAGTGGGTGCAGTTGAACTTTTTTGATAATATTATATTAATAAAGGACTATCCAATATTTTCATGTGTAATTGGGTTTTCTTATATTGAAACTACACTAGGTGGGTCAGTAGATCGTTGGGAACACATTTTAGTAAGTTATTTCAATGGTGGGGAGCACCATGGATCGTATTTGTTCCTTTTGAGCAGAGGATTATGGTGGAGATAACTATAAGTCGGGTATTGTATCAATCAATTATACCATAGTGTCTCCAAATTTATGGACATGTGTAATTATTGTCTCTATGTTTCAGTGATAGTTAAGAGTGTTAGATAGGCTTTTGATGAATAGTGCGCCTCATGTTTTTAGTTTCACAGTGGAATGTCATTCAGTATTCTAGGGTAGAATATGATAATTTGGAATGACTTGAGGACTGGGGTAGGTCATGATTTTTTTAAGGACCACTAGGAAATCTCTAGGATGATAAGTGCTATAGTGGGGAGGTTGTAAAACACATCCCTTTTATGAGTTTAAAAGTTCATAATAAATTTATATTTTTGATTTTAGTGAGGGGTTCATTTTGATAAATGTGATCATATCAAGATAATGAAAGTTTTAACATCTTTATTATATGTATTGAAATGTATAATGGGGCTAGAGAGGTGTTTGGGTGAACAAGTGGAAATCAGATCTTGGTCGGTTGGACCTATATCCATTTTAGTTATAGGCGCTCTCCCACAGGAAGCATCATGGTGTAGAGATCATTATGGTGAAGGAATATATGCTTGGGTGATCATGGTGAATATTATTTTTAAATTGTGTATTTCCTAGTAAAGTATCTAGAACCTAAGTATTATCCTTTTTAGAAACTGGTATGGAAAAATCCCTCTTCCTTTGGTTGTGACATGGTATAAAATGGTGAGGGAATACCTTCTATGTCATGAAGCTCATTGTGGAGGGTTGACTAGAATTTTGGTAAAAAATATTATTGTAAAGGCTACCATAATTAGTCACTTTTTCAAGGTGGGGTTCGTGGTAAACTCCATTATATTGTAGAACCCAAGACATGGGTGTTTCAGTGCCCGTTTTGGCTTAGGGGTTTCCAATATGGGAAATGGGGGAAGTTGAAACAACAATGTTGGTAATTTTGGTATTCATGGTGTATAGTGTGTGGGGTGTGGGAATAACTATAGTGTTGTGTTTTTGAGGCACTTGGTATGTTTATTTTGGAAGGGTGGAAATTCCTCAGTGACCAGTTAAGGTGGGTATTTGGGTGGTCAAAATGACATCACCTACATCATCGTGTTCTTTCACTTGAGGTTTTTCTAGGGCCATAGGGACCTCAATATCATGGTGGTGTACATTTTTATCATAAAAAATCTTGGTTTCTTTGGTGGTTCCCATATTTGAAATAGTGAGAGGAATTATGGACTCTCCATTTTTTTGAGTTTGTTGGGGTCTTCAGGGGTTACCTGGGGGTGAACCACAGCGATGTGCAAGTCGTGGGCCCACCCAGGGAAATTTTTAATTTTTTAAAATACCACTTTCTCCCTATTAATATTAATACTCACCTAACCTATCCTTATTACCCCTTATATGTATAAAAATAGGAATGTTCTTCCCCTTTCCCCCTTGACCCCCCTCAATTTTGGTGTTTTTATATAATTTTTGTGGTGAATCTAGGTGAGATCTTTGTCCATTATATGTTCTTCCCTTTCCTTGTTCCGCCTTTGATTTTTGAGGATTTATATTTGGGTTTCATGGAAAATTCCACCTTATAAATGTGTAATAATCCCAATATGATGGGTATTTTGTTCCGTATGGATAATGGATGTCCTGAGAGGATGATCACATGTTCTTGTGTGTCTTTTCAATGATGGTGTGTCACTTTATGAATTTATTCAGGTTTTTTTATAAATTAAATGAAATTTCATATCGAAATAATGTTGAATGATATGGATTTATATTGGTATGGTTTTGAGAGTTCACCATGTACCTTTCAGGTGTGGTTGTTTGTGGTTTTAGTGTGATGCAGTTTCCTAGTGAGTGATTAGGTATTTTGGAATATATGATTCATTTTTTAATTATTTATACCTATTATAATTGATTGAATGGATGTCATGGATTATGTATGAGTGAGTTTTGGGAGTGGAACACACTTAATGGCTTGAGGTTTCAGAACACAGTTATGGATCAATGAGTTATTAGGCAGTTACACATAATTGAATTAAATTTGTAAATAAATTATAAATTATTACAATTAAGTCAAATAACTAATTATAAGTTGTTATAACTAATTATTTGGTATGCTATATTGAGATAGGTTCCTAGGATATGGTACAATATTGGATGGTATTTGACAAGGGTGGTGGAGTTACTTTAAGAGAATAACTTCAATAATGATGTAGGTGGTTCCTAAAACATGCCCCCTTTAGTAAATGGGTTTCTTATTTATAGAATGTGATATTTTTTCATGCCACTCCTGGCCTTTGAACTTTCTAAATTATATAAAAATTATAATTTTGGTAAATTTCACCATTAAAATTAAATTATTCTGAATGAATTGAACAATGTAACAAGGTATACAAGGGACCCTTGTTCACTATCTTAATGCCACAGTCAGTGATGGTTGATAACATTATTATAATTTTGTGCCTTTTGATGTATAGCCCTGATGGGTGATGCTTAAATACATTAAGAGAACATATTGAACTTGTATTGGTTCCCTTAGTTCCCTTTAGGTGGTATGTATAATGGATTGCAATAATAGGCCCCAATAAGCCATGTGAAAATCCCGAGATTCTATAAATCCTTCAGGATTTTTGAGATGAATGTGGGGTGAGAATTCCTCCACCTAGTGTATGAGAACTGAGTATAAATTCCCTATTTAGTTTGATGATAGGTTAACTGAGTGTACTAAACAAGGATGACATTGTAAGTGAGATGGGCCTTATTCAATCTATCTTGAGTGATGTTGTGTGAATTTTTACTGTGATTCCAGTGGGTCCATAAGATGATTACAATGATGTTAATGGATGCTATATCTTCTGAGAGATTATTACTCACCCAAGATATGAGATAGGGATATAAGAACCCATATAGGGCGTCGGTGCTCTAATGTGACTTAGAGGACCTCGGTGGGTTCCCCAGTTAGTTGTTGACTCTAGAGAGGGTGAGTTTGGGAAACACATATAGATGATGATAGGTTTAACCTTAGAACCTAGATTTATTATGTGTTATTTATATTCCTTAGTGATGAGGTTGGGTCATTCACTTGAGTGTCTAACTTGAGTCACAGTGATATAGGATCCCAGGGAGATAAAGTTCCCCTAATTACTTTTGGATTACTAGGACTTTATCATATGATCCTACTATTAATTATTATACTATTGAATACCTTGGAAGTTCTCCTAGGATTTGTTTGGTGATCCTGATACCAATTGAAATTTTTGTGAATCCCCCATGGATTCAGCTGTGATTCCCATCCATTTATAATTCCTTGGGTAGTTATCTTGGATTTGGATTATTCTTATATGGTATGACCATGACACTAAGATCTATCCATTTAAGTCTATGTTGATTTCATAGGGTCGTACCACTAGGAATCAATAGTATGCTGGAATATAATAAATTTACTAAGGTCACCACTCTATGAATCAGTTGTATTCCTGATGCTACTATAAGGAATTCCCAATATTAATTCTGGTGGATTCACTGGTTGTTCCTGATTATATTGGTATTACATTAGATTATTAAAAATATATGGTGCTTTTACCTACAATTATACGTTGTTTTATCCCAGTATTGGTTGGAATGATTATAAGACACACTCAAAGACAGTCTGGAATTGCAAAATGTAGGTATATTCGATCTTGGGTGTTATATTAGAACCCAAGGATCAACAATGATTATTTTATTTACACTTTATCACAATAGTTCTATTATTTATTTATTATGAGATTGTCATATTCACATAAAATTATTTATTGGTTATATTAGGAACTATGTTGGTGGTTCCCTACTGAGTTGTCCTGATACCTTTTTTATCCATCCATGGCACTTAGGTACCAGTACAGATATTCACTATTTTTTTATTTGGGTTGGGAAGAGGCCTAGGTTTTTATAATTTATATGGATAGATTATAAATATTCATTATATGGATGAGGTATGGATAAGGGATATAGTAGATCCTCCTATAATTTATTCATTTATTTGTATCATTTATGTTATTGGTGTAGTGCGAGATTTGTATGTGTGTTCTAGAATGACCATGATCCTATTTGACTTATTCCTTTCACATTTCATTAATATAGCTTGTTTTTTTATTTATTCCACATACTATGATTTTTATCATGTTGGGTAATGTTTGGTTATTTTCATTTCTATTACACTCTGATATAAAGGTATAGTTTACCCATGGTAATACACTAGAACCACATAACTAGTCGACAACCTCTGACATATGAGGAGGCATACCTAAAGTCTAGTAGCGACTTATCCAGTCTTAGAACCTCTTATTGGATAAAAAATAGGATAGTAAATCACAACCATTTTGGTAATTGAAACTATAATTAGCTTCAGGATTCAATTCCTAGAACTGGTTAGTGGATTATTCCTCTATTTGTGGAGGGTAAATAACACATGGAGGAAGTGAAAAAACATTATTTATAATCAATTTTAGAGATAGAATTCAGGTTAGTGAGAGAGTATTACTCATTAAAATGTGAGTATTTATCAAGGGGAGTGTATTTAAAGAAATTATTTGGGTTTTATTAAGAAGATATTATTGGAATTTAGTTCTTGTCTAGATCCTAGACAGAGAGTAACCATGTCTAAGGTCATGAATATCATAAAATTAGAAAAGAATAAATTTCATTATATAAAAGGGATGGGGATGGAAAGGAATTTTTATGTTGATCTAGGATAAGGGACATAGACATCACTATCTATCTCAAAGGAATGGGAATCGAGCTAAACATAATTCTGAGAAAATAATCACATGCAGATTCAGAACATGTATTAGGGATATAGGTTCATGGATGAAAAAATCTATGATGAAATCTCCTATTAATATATAACTCCTACATAGTAGATGGGATGCCAACACATTATTATATAATCATGGGTTGGGGCCCATGTTTTAATGGGGATATCACATAGATTTGGCTCTCATGCCACCCTTTAGGACACATCGAGTATGATGCTCTAATAATTTTAAAATCATACAGGACATACCAAGTATCATGTAGTTTTAATACATGATAGGAATATATACCCTTATAAAGGTACTAAGGAATATATATTCACTCTAATTTTTTCCTAGGTTAGTGGCCTTATAGATAAAAACACAATTATTTATAGGGCCAAATAATGGTCCCTAAAATCTTTATATCTCTTATTTTTAACCCAATTTTTTTTCTAACCTATTTAGGGAGAGGCTTAGCGGTCATGGACTCAAATTTTTCTTAGGTCTCCTATTATGGGGTTTTAACCTGAAAAATTTTACACCTTTTCCATTCCTGAGTGTCCAATTTTTCATGGATCACACATGAAATGTTTCTAGTGAGTAAGGATTTGAATATTTCCTAAGGATCTCTTTGTGGGTTTTCAACATGGGAAAAATTCGACTGAAATATACACAAAACACATTGTGTTTTTGATTTCCGATGTGATGTTTCTTGGGATCATAGGGATCTAAGGTTCGTTCTTTCAAGAAGAATATTCCTATTGTAGATGGGTCATGTGACCTTATAAAATATCCTATATGGGATTACATGCATGGTACAGTAGAGTGGTCCCCACTCCTTTTCAATGGATATGGAAAATTTATGAAGATTAAAACACTTAGACAGTGATGTAAAATATAGAAAAAAGACTACCCAAGAAGGGTTCTGGAATCCTAGAGATAGTTCATGGACTACCCTAGAAAAAACGGCGTTGAGTTTATGGTCTAAAATATTGGTCCCATATATCATGTGGTTTTGGATATTGTGATGAGGATCAATAAATGGTTCTAGAATGATGTATTTCACTCCTACTTTGAGAATGGTTATAATACATTATGACATAACATTGATGACATTGAATCCACTGAAATATTTTAGTTATGGGGTCCATAAATCATGATCATAGAATATCTATGTAAATGAGAAGTGGATACTAGTGAGTATATGTCAACCATTAGTAATGGTATAAGCTAGTATCACAGATAGTTAGGGAAAAATATCATGGTATTAAGGGGGAACTCATTTCTATGACGAAAACATTCCCTAGGCACAAGATCTGAGGCATTGTGTTATTCACCAGCGAATCCTCGTGGGTTTCCATTAGATTAGTTGATCCATGTTACAAATATTTTATAGTGGAGAACCAAGTAAAATTACTCAATCCAATGGGATTCCAAGAGAAGTATATAAATACTGAATTGGTGGGTATCAACTCAGACTTCAAATACATGAAGCTGGTTTATGGAAAATGTAGTGTTAAATAATGGGTTGACCACCCTAAAAGTTATGTCACCACATATTGAACATGTTATCATGGAAAGGGGACATGATGAATCATTAATATAACTTTTTTATAGACTATAGGGGTCTATAAAACATGGATAAACTACTTTTGGGGTCATAGGATAGGTCCCAAGATCTTTATACCTCTTTTATTTATGCTCTAACTTTTTCATAAACTCATGATATGAAGAGATCAATGAGCAGAGACATGACCTTTTCTTAGACCACCCTTTGTGTGCTTTCATCTTGAAAATATTTTTGTCTCTTTCACTAGAGATTTGAGGTCGTGCAATCTGAACCATCAAGGGATACATTTTAATGTTGTGAATCTTTTAACTATGTGCTTGTTGTTTAAGGTAATTATGCATGAACTAGGTACCATTGAGATGTCACAAAATAACCTAATTAGGGATTCCAAGGTCAAGAGTACTCCAACATCCTTTTGAATGGATGATTAATATGATGTAATTAATGGATCAAGGTTCTGAAATCATGTGTGGTGATATGGGATAGGCATGTAAAGGATGATCATGAACCACACTATAGTGACGAGTTCGACTGTAATGTCACCAAGGATCACATGGATTTGAGGGACATTGTCGTAAGGATAATATTTCTTTGCTTGATGGGTCCAAGGAATTTATATAGGTCCAAATATTACATTTTCAAGTATAGGGGTATTTTCTATTTTACAAGGTTCATAGGAGGTTTATTGAAACTTGATATTCTCAAGACATATAGTGTGATTTATGGATTGAGGTTATACTAATGATAAAGGAAGTTCCCTATAATTTAGTTAACCATGGTTAGGATCTTGTGGTCCTTTGATAAGGAATGATGATAGATGATGGTATTTATATTATAATATCATGTTGTTGGGATGTTCCAACTATGTAGTTTAATTTCATGTGGCTACAACACAATTTCGATGCAGTTTAATGTCATGAAACAATGTTGTAATTATCATGTAGTTTAACATCAAATGACCATGACATAATTGTCATGAATTTTAATTACATATGACAAGGAAATAATTGTTGTGTAGCTTAACATCATGCGGCCAAGATTAAATTTTCATGTAGTTTAATGTCATGTGACCATGCCATAATGAACCGATGTGAAATTATTCTACATATACTTAGATACACATTCTATTGTTTGATTTCCTTCAAATGAAAGAGGATTTTTCATCCTTGAATAGGATATTTGGTGGATTTCCATATTATGGGCCCCCTTTTGCATATATCTAAATAATAATTTGTGGATATCGATATTATGGTTCCCCTTTTTCATATATATAGATCATGACCAAGCAATTCATACGCATATCTAACTCATAACTAGGTAAAATGAGCTTATGAAACATGACAATTATTAAGCAGTTTAAGGTCTTGAAAGGTGGACCTTCAATGTCACCTACCTTTAGTTATGATACTACCAATCTTCTAAGCTCACATAAGTCTCTATGGGTGAGTGAAAAAAGAGTTGAACAGGGAATAACCCATACCATGTTTCATATGGATGCAAGACTAAGAAAGAATTTTGTCCTGATGCTAAGAGTAGACACTACTCGTTGCAAATGGAAAGTGAATCAATGTGTCACAAAGGTGAGATAGGGTAATATGCAATTTTCATGGATGAACTTTCCTTAGGCATCAATATGCATCTCTTAAAGGTAGAAATTAGGCTATAGATAGCTCTTCCAAAGAAATCCCTCTGTGTAAATCTAGCTCATATACAGAAAAGGGAGAGGTTTTTTTTTGAAAATTGTGGCTAGAACTATGTTGGAGAATAATAGAATAACTACATATTCTATAGGTATATAAATAAATACATACATTATTATCTAGGGATCCATGCATATATTGAACCCATTCACAGGGAGAAGTCAATTTTTATCAAGTTCTGCAAAATATTTGAGGGTACTCTACTACATAGACTGGATTTCATGTAGAAAAGTATAATTAAGGTCCTACATTATTAAAATACATTAGGGGAGTGAAGTGTGTCTACAAAGGTTCAAACACTATGGTAAGAGGTGGAATTATTATTTTGAAACATGTGGTTGGGCCCGTTGTTGAGTGATCTGAGTGTCACTACATATCCTGTTTGGATAGGAATGAATCCATACATAGTTATTAAATAGAAATACCCCCTATGTACATTTGGATCATGAGACAAGGTTATGATAAGAAGTTTCACCTTGGGAAATGTCCATTGAATGAAGTTATGGTGTCTAATACAATAAGGCGAAAGGGTCATCATCATACTTTATTATTCTGATAATGACATGTGCAGCTATGTGCCATAATACCCTTGAATGCAGGGGAAACAAAAGGCTGTATTATCATTTTTAGAAATTTCGTAAGGGCACAGAATAAGGAATTTGTACATCAATACATATTATGTTTTGATAATAATCTACATGTACATAGTTATGGAAAATTTAAGGTCCCCTTATAAGGATATTACTCATATGAAGGGAAATGGTCATTTTATTTCAAACTCAAGTTCATAAATGAGTGAACCCATGTCCCAATATTCTGGGAATATCTAACCCATACATAGGGTGGGGGTATGTTCTCTTTTTGGTTATGGGAATAGTGGATGGGTTCATGGTAGAGTACCTGGATGCCACTATGTATCCTAGAGTTCCATGAATCAATCCTGCACATAGTTATTTAAGAGAGTGTCCCTTGCATAGATTTGGAATGTGTGTAAGGTACATGACTCCCCTTAAAAATAATAATTACACATTATCACTCATGTTCATGGTCTCCAAATTTAGACATTATTTTGAAGGTGAGGCTTTCACCAGTGGGGGAATCTTCATAGTCATGTGGCCAAACAAGTTTGAAAACCTTCAAAATGGACCAAGCATTGGGGATGGTTTTGAGAGTGAAAAAACTATGGATGAGCCTAGGATAATATACCTTAGTGTTACTATGTTTCCTAAAATGTCAATAATCATTGAAAACATAGTTATTTTAGGAAAAGGTTCCCTACATAGATCATTATTATTCATAGGGAATGAGGCATTTTTGTTTTGAATATTGCACATATGCCTATGATTATGGGACCTAGACATCTCTTTGTATATTGAAGGGTCGTGAATCAATACACACATAGTTCTTATAGATAAATGGCCCCCCACACATATTTGACTCATATACAGGTGAAGAGGTATTTTATTTTCTATTTTTCTTATGGATGATCCTAGAATTAGATAATCCATAAATCACTACATATCCTGTGATAGTAGAAATCAAGACACACATAGTTCTTGTTGAGACAACTCCACACACAGGTCCAACCCATATGCATGGAGATAGAATTTTTTGACATTGTGGATGGGAATAGGATTTGGGGTTTGGGTGTCACTATATATCCTATATGGATAGGATTAAATCCACACATATTTATTTAAAAATATTGTTCCCTTCATATATAAATCTCATGAATAGGGAAGGGGTAATTATATTCTATTGAATAATGTGGTTGTTCCCAATATTAGGAGACCTGAGAATTGATACATACCATAAAAGGTCAAGAATCAAAACCCACATAGTTCTTGAAGAATTTTTCTTTCATAGACTTGAATAATATTCAAGGAATATGGGGTATTTATGCCTATAATAACTAAACATCTATGTGTAAAATACGTCTATATGGATCAAGATATCCTGTAGGGTAGAAAGAGTCCATAATAAATGGACCACTCAGAGGATTTTAGATTCACATAGGATGTAATTTCACCACACATGTTAACATCACACGATAGGGATGATGAATATATAGTTCAAAATCATGGATAAATGATGTGTGGTTTTACATGGTTCTAATAAATATGAAATTCATGAGTACCATATCTATGTTGAGTGAAGAGTCTTGAATTGAGACAAGGTCTTGGAATTTTGAATTTTGGTGTGAAAAGGGAGCCAATGATTGTATATTCTTTTATGAGTTTATGGATGGTCCTTGGGTATGATACCTAGACACCACTATGTATCTCAAAATAATAAGAGTCAAGATACATGTAATTCTTTGAAAAGAAGGTCCTTATTCTGATCTGCCTCATATACAGGGAGAGGAAATTTATTTTTAATGGATATGGATCCCATGTTGGCCATGGGTCCCATGGGGTGTCTCACTCTAAATAGTTTAAGATCTTGTAGGGTGGACCATACGTCATGAAACTCAATTTCATGTGATAAGGAATCTATGAGGTCTTATGTTTTATGGCCACACATCTTTGACCAAATGGGATTCTCAAGAGGAGTGACTAACTTATGGAATTTGGGTATTCTCAGGATATGCATACCCCATAATAAAATTGTACGATAATATGATGTTATTATCTTTATTTTACAATGAATATGATGCACCGATGTGTAACATCAAGGGTATTTGAATACACATTAATAGTTGGGTTGTGTGAATTTTAAATCATAACCAAACAATATCTGAGTTAATGGGAGGTGGATACTAGTGGGATTTGGTCAACCATTAGTAATGTAGGAATAATGTATCACATATAGTTCAGAAAATTTCTCCTGGGTTGAAGGGGGGCATCTCATATGGGACCAAAGCATCCCCTAGGCACATGATATGAGTAATTGTGTTATTTACCAGTGAATACTAGCATGGTTCTTTTAAATCAGTCAGTCCTAGTTACCAATATGATATACGAGAGAACCAAGAGTATGTGGGCTCTGGGTCCATGGAATTACATGATAATATGCAGTAAAATTATCAGTTTCTGTTAACTTAGATATCTAAGGCATGAATTTGGTTCATGGATAATGTAATATTCCAGAAGGTTTTTTGCAACCTAAGTTCTATGACAACTCATATTGAACACATTTTCAGGGTGAAGGGATAAAACATTCAGTTCTTGGATAAATTATTATTAGGATATATTATTTGTTTTGTATTAATACCCTATATCATGAATTTTAACATCATATGACAAGGAAATGGTCCCATTTCTTTGAATAAAAATCATATCAATCATTCTAATCAAAGAAACTTTCTAGGTTATCTTAATTCATATGAGACATGCTCAGTGTGAGAAACATGAAATGACTTAGAAGTAAATTAAACCACATGAGGGTGTATGATAGGGTACACGAGGGGTATTCACATTTTGAGGCAAGTGTGAATCACTGGAAAAATTTGGTTCACATCAAGGAATATGGTTAAAAGTAACAAATGTCCTTATATGGCCTTGAAATAGATAATTTCCGAGTCACTATGTATCCTATGATGATGAGAACCAATACACAAAAAGTTATTATGTGTGGTCTCTATAAATATAACTCTTACATAGTAATGGAGAATTTTATTTTCTACACATATCTAGATCATGTACAATGAATTTTCATTTAAGAGATTTCCTTGGTTAAGAAAGAGGGAAACCCAAAATCAATAAGGTCTTGGTACCAAGATGAGGTGAGGTATCTTTGTTCTCATGTAGGGTTGTTGGAAAACTCAACATGAGATGGTAAACTCATACACTAAAACCTTCTATACAGATCTATCTCATGCATAAAAATGGAGGTAGGTCCTAGAATGTGACCACATGTCAGGCAATTTAATGTCGTGTGACTAGGATGAGTATTTTTTTAGTTTAACGTCATTTGTTAAGGATTCTTTTATGTGGATTAACATCATGAAACTAGGATATAGGTATCTTATAGTTTAAGGTTTTTTTGACAAGGACCTAGGATGTTCTGTAGTTTAAATTCTTTCCATCATTACTTGGGGTATGAAATCATAAAACATTGAGATGTTAATTATCCCTCTTATACTTGTGGAAAATTATGAAATAAATAATTTATTTAAATGACAGGATCAAGGATGATTGTTTTATGATTGGTGGGAGAAATTCCACCCTTAGTAACGGTGGAGAGCAATGATTTTTTATATAAATAACTCAAGGGGTTAAGGGAGACCTTTAATCTGGGACTGAAATATCCCCTTTTTACAAGCTTGGAAGCATTGTATTATTTACCAATGAATATGAGCAGGTTTCCTTTAGATTAGTGAGTACTTATTACAAATATGAATCAAGGAATAATGAAGAGGATGTGGTCTCAAGGTATATGAAATTCCAAGAGAATATGATTCCAAGGAATTGGGAGATCCAAACATGAAAATGAGTTGGATTTTTTTTGGTGTAAAAGGGGTGTCTAAATTGATTTGGAATAATTCATGGATATACCTTCACATGATAAAAACATATGACCATGAAAAATGGAACACTAAAGTTTATAGTATGAAACATGGCTAAGTGTGGTTATTGAGAGGGATTACCAACTTGGTGAAAATGGATCTTCACAAGAGACTCATACCCCAAAATTAATGGGTAAAAGGCTATGATGTTATAATCTTACTTTAACCGTGAGTATGATGAAAATATTTGTAACATAAAGGGTATATAAATATATTAGAATATTTGGGTTTTAGGGTGTGTAAATCATAACTATAGAATATATAAGTTAATGTCATGTGGAGAACAGGGGGAACATTTCATCTATTAGTAATGGAGGAGGCCCGTATTGTACACAGTCGAGACAGTAACTCCTAGTTTTAAGGGTTTCCACTCCTCAAGGACCAAAAAATCCCCTCGGAACAATCCTTATGGAATTTTTTATTCACCAACTAATCCTAGTAGGCCCCCTTTTGATTAGTTAGTCCTTATTTCCAATTTTCATTAGGGTATAACAAAGAGTACATGAGCTCAAGGGCCATGGAATCCCAATAGAATGTACAATCGATGTATAGGTTGTTATCATCTTATATATTAAATGTATGATGTTGGTTCAAGGAGAATGTAATATTCAGGAAGTTTTTGAGCACTCTAAAGGATAAAAAAATGTGTATTAAACATGTTAAAATGGTTAAGGGATAAAATATGTAATTCTTGAAAACAAAATCATCAAAGGGGATAATATTTTTAGATTATATAAATCATGTCATAGAGTTTAATGTCATGAAACAAGGACATGGTTCTCTATATTTGAATAAAAAATATCTAAATCGCACTAGTTAGAGTGACATTCCAAGTTCTCTAAGCTTACATGAGTCATTCTCTATGTGATAAACAATAGATGATTGGGAATTCAATTAAATTTCATGATAGTTTATGATAGAGAACTTGTGGGGATATTCACATTTCAATGTGGATAAGAATCTCTATATGGAGATGAAATTTCTAGAGTGACAACGTTTGGAGTGCTGACAATTCATGGTTAGAACTAAAATAGAATTTCCAAAAATCACAACATATCCTATAAATATGGGAATCAATCCACACATAGTTTTTATGTATGGTCCCTTATACAGATCATACTCTCACATACGGATAGGGTAATTTCATTTTTTATAAAAATATGGATCATGTACAGTGAATTTATAATGAAGTGATGTCTTGGATTGAAAAAAGGAAACTTAATGTGAATGCGTTTTCAGTGCCAGGATTAAGGTGAGACAGATTTTTCCTCCTGTAGTTTTATAGGAGAAAAGTACACATGAGATGGTAAACTCATACATAATAAATGTTTTATGAAAATATCGCTCATATGTAAAAGGGGTGGTAGGTCCCACAATGAAAATACATGTTGTACAGTTTAAGGTCTTATGATAAGGATGATTAAGCTTTAAATCCATGTAGTGAGGACTTAAGATGTCGCATAGTTTAATTTCATGTGACTAAGATATGGTTTTTGTAGTTTAACATAATGTGGTAAAGACGCACCTTGTGATGTTTAACTTCTTGTGGTAAGGGTGCTCTCCATGAAGTTTAACATCATGTGGTAAGGACCTTTGGGAATATAGATTGTCAGGAGGGAGGATTTTCTAATGGGGATGGGATGACTTGGATTCATGTTTCAGGAGTCTCAAGATTACTTAGCTCTATAAATCCTCCATCTACATTCATTTTAACCCAACCCATGAAGACAAGTCATCCATTAAATTTCTTTACTAAAAACTGATAGAAAGGAAAATAATTGAGTTGGTAATTAATGGCCACCTCCCTGGATCTCTTTTTACTGGGGAGATTAAAAAGGTTGTGCTCTAATGGACATGGGAAGTATGAATCCATATTCTTAGTATTAAAGGAACAGATCATATTTCATATATTACTGAGAGATAGTCATCTGTCACTAAGAGAAAGGTGGGCCATATTTTGTTGCGCGACATGTGTATAATATTTGAAACTCTCACATGATTTTAGCAGGAATTCAAATGTCTGTGGTTCTAATATCCCCTCATACATCTTCATCTAAAGTTAATCCTTAAAGTTAAAGAACATATCTATCATATTCCAAAGACGTCAATGAAAGGGTAGCAATTTTCATGGACCCTCAACTCTACCTCTTTTGGTTTCATCATTATTGGGAGTTAGATCAAATAATTCTCCATCTAATAGATGAAATAAAAAGATATATGTTTAATATAGAAGTAATATACCTTTGTTTTTCTATGATTAAGAGATTTATGACCATGTTTTTTCTCTTGTGTGTCGCCTATGCCTCTATTGGCATGAAAAAAATGACTGAATCTAGAATATGGGATGAAAAGCCTCAATCATTATCAATTTACGGTCAAGAGTTGAATAATTGTGGTCCCAGGATGATGGTGATACATCCGATAGATAGTAGAAACCCAACTCTCTTGGATACCCTATGGAAACTGATGATGTCAGATAGTGTTCTGGGTGCACACTATGATAGGGTGTAAAATATGTAAATTCCCTCAACCCCGTGGGCTAGGGTGAGGTGGAACAATGTCTATATTTCACTTGATGAATTGGTGAGGTATATAAAAACCCCCTGTCTCTTTGGACAGAGGAACTTCACTATAAGTAGGACTTCTGTGGGAGAGTTTTGGAACAACATCTATATAAAAATATCCTACAATAATTCTTATAAACATTTATTAGATATCCTAATTATCTCACTCGAGTTGATAAATCCGTTATTTAGTAAAAAATTATTCATCATACTTAAGGGGATGACTATAATAAGTCATGATGATACCTTTTACTTTACCAATGGTAAGGTGGGTGGATGATGATGAGAGTCTCAATGTTGACCCCTGATACTAAATCTATTGTTTCCATTGGGAATAGTCTCTATTTATGTTTCACTTTGAAGCATCGACAAGGTTGATAATAAATTCTATAGATGTAGTAAGGGTATCACCAATCCCTTCTTTACTAATGTTGGGGGGGATACGGGTTAACCTGATATTGCTTGGATAACTTCAGAAGGTAAAAATCATCCACATTAAGACTATTCTCATAGGAGTCTAGTGGAAAGTCCTTATATTTGGTTGATATCATGTTGACGGAGATATTGGTGGGATGTTTCTCCCCATTAGTGGAGTATCTCAATTGGTGGGTTTGTGCCTGATATACCATTTGGTGAGATGATACCCATAGTACCATTTTGTGAGATGGAACCCATATTATAGATGATTCTAGGGTTAAAAATGATAAAACAATCCCCTATCCTTGTGGGTTGAGGTTCTCCTTATAATTCAACAGTCACCAACGATAACTCTAATGTAGTATAAGGCTTCTAGCTAGTGGTGATCAATGATTGATTTTGGGATGCTGTCGAGATTTTATGATGTGCCTCAGATATATTTGTAGTAGAAGGGATATGGCCTGACTCTAGAGTCATGCTATTTGGATTTCCTAGGTAGGATCTCTTATTAATTTCTCAGGTTTGGATGGTTGGGGTAGGAAGAACTTCTTATGTAGCTCCCAATAGAATTGAGGTACCATGTCATCAATGATGTCCGAAATGGGTAGGATCCCTCTAAGGTGGATCCTAAGAAGTTTATTGGACATAAATATTTCCCCCTTCCACCTCCATGAGATAGGGAAGTTTTCTATTTTTGCACTCTAGGGACATGTTCCCAATGTGCTCAAATGTGGAAACATGGGCCACCTTCTTCTCTATAGCCTTTTATGGGAAAGATAGCCAATATTAATTCATACTCTAAAGGATTTCATAAGATAACTCCAATATCAGGATGGATCCCTTGATATGGTACTCATGGACCATGGAATTCCCCAACCAACACTAGAGGTTTTGGGTTGGTGAAACTACATTTCAGGGCATCAGGGACATGGTTTCCATGGTGATTGAGGTATATGGTCATTTTTTTCATCTGGTTATACAAAAAATCATGAGGTATTCTATGTATATTACTAGATTTCCAATGATCTTGGAATCTATTGGCACATTTGGTGATGCCATTTGTATTGTAGGGGATCTAAACAGTCCTAGAGAGGATGCAAGACTCCTTATCCATGAAACATCATATATAATAGTGCATGGTTGCCCAATTTATTTCATAGTAAAAGGATAAAAATTTGTACTTTTTTACATGTGATAGGTTTGAAACTATTAAAAGTCTCACATTGGGTTCACTACTTTTCTATTTTCTTTAAAAATTTGTGTTGACTGGAATTTTAATGAAAAACTGATTTGTCCCATGTGTGAAGGTATCAACATAGATAAAACATTTCACAATGGGTCCACCATTTTTGTTTCAGACCAGAACCATAGACTAATGTTTAATTGTGATGGGCTTAGTGTAGTTTCATAGTCATTCATGTTGGTGGGGTTTATCTGTGGAAACACCCAATGGCTACCACATCCATAATGAGCTATGGTGTTTCTTTCCAAAGGCATATGGTCATTGGGGTTTCTTACCAATGACACTTAGGAACTCACATTAGTCGAGAGGATGGTAGGTTAGTCTCATCAAATCCTGTTAGAGGTAATTATTTCCTACTGTGGGAATCTATTATAGATTTAATATATGTTTGTGAATCCTTCCCAAGCCCTGATACATGACTTGTTACCCATGTGATAATGACTTGATCAAAACTGTATGTTGCTGAGAATAACTACATGCATTAGAGGTTCTCCTTCAATCTATTATTAACTTCTGTTCTTATGTTTTATAACCATATTCGGGAACATTGGATTTTATCCTCATCCAGGAAGGTTTTTAGTGATTTGGAATTGGGATTGAACCTTGAAGAGTTGTCCTATATATTGTGTGTGAAAAAAGAATAAAAAATTATGTGTATTGTTATATTTTTGTGTCTAAAAAGTTAGGACAATATATTTTTGAGTAGGTATTACGAACATGAGGTTTCCTTGAGATATTTCATTGATAATATATCTCTTTAAAGGAAGATAATATATAATAAGGCTTAATCTGAAAGGAGGCCCATATTGGGTAACATGAATTATAATAATGGAATAAATATCACTGGTATATAAGTCTATTTGTTTCAAGTTTGGTGTGAGATAAAATAGATAGTTTAATTTTAAACACATTTCATGAGAGTGTAAGGTCGAATTCTTATGAGGCTTACACGATGAGGCTTCCTTGAGATGCTTCATTGGGAATATGTCCCTCTGAATAAGATAGATATATGGTTGGGGATTACTCATAAAGAGGATGTACATTTTGAATATATCCTGGTATAGGGATTATACATTGATGTTCCCCATAGAGAGGTATGATTGTTAGCCTTCTGGAGAATATATCTCTATGAATGAAGAGTTATGAGCTTTCACAAGGAGTGTTGTGATTTGAAAAGTCATATGTAGGTGTTCTAATATTTTTGGGGAATATATCCTCATGTAATGGAATGATATATATATGAGGGAGTTAAATCCTTCATAGGTAATATGGTCATGTGAAATGGACAATGGGAATATGATAGATATTGAGCTCAGGCCTTGGGAAGGGATCCAATGTATCCCATTTATAACAAGAATTAGATTCTTCATAGTTTAGTCAATTTATGACATGTTGATGGGAATGGAAAGATAATTAATACTCATGAGGATTATTTTCTCATAGTTTATAAATATTGTAATATCTTAGGGGCTTACACCAAAGTCGATGTCCATTCAGGATTTACCCAGAAAAACATCTGATTTTGGACTCATGATGCATGTTAAAGGTGAAAGGATACATCTTAGATTAAGGTGCTTGAGAGAGTGGTTCAGGATTACACTGAAGAGGATTCCCATGTATGAACCCACTTCCCATCAGTTTATGGATGAGGAAGGATGATAGACTCATAAGATAATTTGATCCCATGAGCTAGAATAGTTGGAATATTGAGGGACCTACACCAAGTTGGATTCCAATGTCACATATTCATTCTTTCTCATCTAGAAGACAAAGAGAGAGGACCATGAAAGGTATATTAAATGAGATTGTATAGAATTGATGGACTTTCAAGAGAATGGTATGAGATAACTCCCCCTATACTCTCTATAAGGGTTAGGTGATTGTGTGACCTGTTCAGGGTCATACGACCACATGACCTCAAGGGGTTCATGTGATCATAAGTGAGTGCATGACCTAGGATTTATTACTAGCGTTCCACATGGAAAAATTTTCATGGAATGTATTGAATAACCCAGGTCATTTGAACAGGGTTTCATGATTTTTTATCATGAATGAGGGTGTCCCCATGATAGGGGGCATGACCAATGTTTCCCATGTCAAGGCCGCATTTCCAAGGGTTTTCATGTCATGGAAACATGTTCAAGGATTTTGTTTTCAAGGTTGAAATATCCAATGGATCATGGATAAACCATATATACAATATCTAATACGGAAACCACATTAAAAGAGCACATTTCCCAGGTTTTCCAATCCCTCTATATAAATAATTTTTGTGTGCTAAGGCCAATCAAACTGGAGGGGGTCATGTGATCAAGGGAATATTTCTAAGGTTTCAGGATCAAAGGTGAATGAGTCTATATAATGACCAAGGAAAGCATTTCATGTCCATCTGAAGCCTCTTCACATAACAAAAATTGTGAAGGGCCTCTCCACTTAGGAATGTGACATGGTAGGGTCACATGGCTACAAGTTGCATGACCCAAGAAACATGAATGTGTCACATGGACGGTGAAGAGTCATGTGATCATATAGGTCCATCAAACGAATGCTTCAAATGATTGGGGGTAGACATGAATAATATAGACCAGTTGATTGAACCATCATAACAAGCTTTCTCAAACCCATGACATGTTTGGAGTCACGCGTAGGACAAAAGGGGTGCATGTCAAAGGCTTACGAGGGAATCGACACCCCAATTCACATTAATTCATCAGATGAACATCCCTATATAGATATCCTCTTAAAACCTAGGGAATATCTAGGGTTTTATGAAGGGAACAATCCAAGGGGTTGACGACCATGGTTTATATGTCCAAGGCCACATGGGGGTGTCACATGATAAGGGGGTGTATGCCAAAGGCATATGAGGACACTAACACCCCAGTTCACATGAAGGAATTACATTATATTAAAATCATCATGTGATCATGTAAGGGGTTCACAAAATGGAGTCACATGACGGGGTCTTGAGATGGGGTCTTGCATGGTGCACTTACCCAGAAAATTCCTCCAATAGAAGTAACCACTCTCCCTAAACTCCACTATGTTTTTTATATTTCTACATGTTCTCATATATTTATTTTTTCAATGAGGAGGTGGGGGTTTATATAGGAATAGGGGTCCAAGTTTTCTATTTATTTTCACGGTGAGTATATCACATGTTCTACCTTAAGGTGGTGGGAATCATATCATCAAGGCTCTGAAATTTTCGGTGTTAATACTGCTCAAGTAATGTAAAGGTGGATACATGATCACATGATTACTTCATAGTGAAGCTCCGTAAAATTTTCATTATTAGCTTACTCTTTATGAAATTCATTGGTGGATAGACGATAGAAAAATGTTTTGGAATTCATGTGTGTAATATTTCCATGATTGGATCTTTATGCATATGTTTTTTTGGAGATTTCTTCATGTGAAGAGACTATCTCACTTGTTCATGTGATTGTATTCACATTATCACATGAATGCATGATATTGATTGCATTCATGGGATTAGGTTCATTAGTCTTGTCTCAAACTCTTATATTGTTCTCAGGATATGGTCGATGTGCAATTATATCAAGAACATAGTTCTTTTTTCAGGACATAGGAGATGATGAACATGCTTGATAAAACAATGGATTCAAAAGGACATCGACTGTCTCAAGATCCATCATGCAAATGTTGAATAATAATCATGTAGGGGTCAACTTTTCATGATGGTTGGGTCATATAATGGTTGTAAGAGGTTGAATATGAAGGTGAATCTTAATCAAATGACCAAGGATCATGTGATTGGATGACTGTGGTTCTATATATATCTTTTTATGTGTGAATAGTGAAATGCTTCATAAGTTCCACATCATACTTTTGTTTGGTTAAGCTCCTCTGTATATTTATTTCTATGTCAACCATTTTTCAAGCCAATAATGGGGTTCGACACCTAGAACACTTGCACATATACCCCTCATGGGCCATGGGACACCCCTGTACAACCACTCAAGCATCCTCATGTGTGCTCTTTATGCACCTATATGCACCCCTACATGCACTATACTCATCTATTTCTGGCCGTCCCCATGTAGGTTATCCTATTCAATAATGAATGGATGGATTGGATGGATCTCCCATTTTGTTAAGCCTACTCCCACATGTGTGGGATTGAGTTGGCCTAGCCGGTTGGAATCAACTTGCCATTTTTTTTAGTAAAGTCCCATAACAACACTTAAAATACATAAAATAACAAAATAAAGTAAAATTTATAGTGTACCTTTTTCTTATAACAATTTTAAATATTTTAACGAGTATTTTTGGAGTTTGACGCTAAGATGACTTGAGATTCTGAGGCTCAGTGAGCCCAAAATTGATATTATAAAAATATTAAATATATTAATATCACACACATACATTTTTTCAAAAATAATTAAATAAATACTAAACTTATCCTCAGATAAAAAATATGAGACCATGGTTGATTTCAGGATGTGGGATTTACCCTAGGTGTGACCTAAGATTGGTCGGTGATGGATATTCAGTTGAGGCATCCACTGGAGGGTGCGTTTAATTAAAAATAAATAAATAGGTTATATTTATTTTATTAAATTAAATAACTAAACTAATATACAAATACACTCTAATGATAATTTTACAAGGGTTATCTTCATAAACCTTTGGATATTTGAGAGTATGTTCAAAGAGTTCCTCGTTGGCGAATCAGAATCGGATGAAAATTGACAATTAGATTGAGGAGGATTGAGAGGTAGTAGACGCAACAAGTATTCTCCATTGTAGGCATATGAATTCTTCACCAATGATCATTCATTTTTCGAGTTTGGTATCATCAATTGTGTATTTCACCCTATTGATTAAAATTTTGATCATGGATAATTCAATAAGCTTATTGATAGATGTTTATCCTTTCATCACATGGGACCATTTTAATAGTTTGATTAAATTATTCTAGATAAGACCTTTTATCACCTCTAAATAACCTAATTATGAAATAATTAGCCAAGAACACTTGTAAAATCATAGGTTTTACTTTTTTATTGTGATTTCCCCCTCTATTTTCATCACACTATTCACCATTGTCCTACAGGGTCATGGTTTGACATTGGCGGGGAGGGATTGTGCACAATCAGACCCCTAGATTCTTTATGGTAGCATGAAGGACAAATAGATCAATGGTTTATAGATAGATAAAGGAATGATGTGGGGTACAAGTGATACTCTATGGATTTGGGATCCATATGGGAAACATGATCGAGCAGGAGGAGCACGAGTGGCATTGTGAACTTCATATGGATCATCAAAATCCATATTTTGACCACTGGAGGCTGTGAAATGGTAGTCTGTGGAAACCACAAACCTTTTTCATGTGGTCACTATGTGTGATTCATGGTGGGGATTTAAGATCTAGAAACTATGTTGAAGAGATTGAATTTATATGAAAAACCCAACTACACAACGTGTACTAGGATGAACACATTCTATGTAGCCCCCTAACTATGGGACTAATGTTTTGGGTGAAGTTAAGTGCCACAAATTATATAGGTGAAACTAAAACATATGTGACCCTATCCAGGTGGCCAAGTCATGTTCTAGCCGCACATACCCAGGGCTTCATGTGGGGGGGAAATTTTTTATATATGGGAGTGATAAAGAAATCATGGGCATGAGTTGAGATTAATTTATAAGACCCCATGTGGATACATGATGTATATTATGGAGTTTAGGACATGTATAGAGACATGGATTCTTGAGCTATTTCCAAGGAGAATAAGATCAGGTAGTAGAGTAGGGACACATGTCGTGTAGACCCAATACACGTCGTGTACTCCTATGTGAATCTTATACCTTCTGTACCTCCTTCATATTATTTGGATTTTGGATTGTGAGTATCCTATACTGAGTGTTTTTTCACATATAATGTGATTATGGCCTTCATAAATTCTTTTGAGATAAGATTTGTGATATTTTAAGTATAATTCTTATCCTAATGATTTTTGATGATGGTAGTGACCAGAAAGGATCATCAGATAAATTCTGGAATCAGTACTCCCATGTAACACCTAGGCGAGAGCCCTCCATTATATCAAATAGATATTAGGGTCAATACTCACCTATTACACTCGGGTGTAGGTTCCCCATGATATCAAAGATATTTCAAGTTTAGTACTCCTCTATCACACCAGACCACAGATTCTTTAGGTTATTAGAGAGATTTCTAGGTCAATAATATCATGTCACACTTGTAATGAAAATGATTTATACATGGTTTTTTTTTGAAATTTTATATGGATTATTTTTTTAGTTAAGGGTAGAGATGACATGACATTTCACTTCTTGGGGTGCCTAGAATTATGTTTTGAAATATATTAAATATATTAAATACTCATGTGCAAAGTTTTCCTAAAAAATTGTAATAACTTCTAAAAAGTGTCTTAGATCGGAAATCTGATGCCTTCGTTGAGTTTGGAGCATGGTTTTTACCCTAGGATTGAAAAAAAAAACTTTGTCGACATTGGGAGTTTCCATAAAGTGTCCTTGTAGGTGAATTAATAAAATAAATAAATTAAGTAATTTATTTTATTTAATGTAACACAATGACCTAATATCCTTTTATATAAACACTATTATGGAGAAATTTGCAGGGTTAGATTCATAACCTTTCAAATAAAGAGAATCCATTAGATATAATTGGAGGATCATACATTGGAGAGCGAAAAAAAGATCATGGATCATTGATCGGTGTGCGACGAAGCTTGACGATCACACCAACAACAATGACACAGAACCATTATTCACAAACGATTGATTCGAATTGAGATAGGATGATGTTTTATATGGATTATTTCCCCACTATTTATTTCTATGAATAACGAAAATCAATCAACCAACATATTGATTTATGGTTCGATCATATTTTGGGTATGGAATTTACCTATGGGGATTTTTGGGAGAATTGATAATTTTTATTGGATATTTTTTTCATCTCTCTCATGAAAACAGATTGAGGATGACTGAACAAGGATGTAGTTCATTACTCTTGGGAGTTTCTTGATTTCTCCCACTATTCTTGTGTGTTCATCACTAGTATTAATTTTGACTAGTGGATCAATGAAATACAGATAAATCAATCATTTTACACTCATTTCTTGGCACAATAGATTGATACCATGGATTGGGGTTCTGATCGATGATGGGATCGAGCTGTGATGATGGAAATGATAGATCAAAGATGGATTTGGGATCCCCAGTTTGAGAGAAATTCATGACAATGAAGAGAAAAAAAGACGATGGTTTTCTATGAATTTTGTGGTTAGATTCCGATGAGTGATGAAGAAAAGGCTCATACATTACAAGATCCATTCTTACCGTCGAGATTGGTGGCCGAATCAGAGGTGGAGACAGTGCAAGTGTCACATAGGAAGAACCTATGTTTTCTAGGGAATCCCACTATACACAACATGTATTTCGGGAACACACACCATATGGGACCTCCTGGTGCGGTGCTAGGGTTTATGCGGAATGTTAAATATCACATGGATTGTAACTTGACTTGGTAGTTCAGTGTGTACGTTAGAGGGTACATGAGCATGTCTAGGAGTACACAGGTTTAGACATGTCATGTACTAAAAAAATCATAAACAAGAAAGGTCTACACTAGAAGAGTCGTGTACTTGGACATGGTCAGAAGTACATGGAATCAAACTTACCATGTACTTTGACATGGACACAAGCACATTCATGGGAATGGGTTGTGATACACAGGAAGGACCTAGTTCCAAAGGGACATAAAAATTTACTACTAGTAAGTGTTGTTTACTCCTTGAAATATGTATTGGAGCCCTTATCCTTATCATCTTGGAAAAGTTTTGTTCAGGATAATTCCCTTGATCCCTTCCCTAATGGTTTGTATAGAACCACATCCTACACATAGGATAGTGATAACATCAGTGGGACTTCTTAGATAGAGTTGTTTGAATCCTTTCTTGATGCCAAGAGTGAGATCCTCTATCACGATCTTTCCCTAGGTGTAGTTCATGGTATCTTTGTGATGAATACTACTTGGGTTTTGATCCTATACTTTACAGGCTATTCTAGATTGTTTTTTGTGTATACCCCATGGCCTTGGGTGTGGTTCTCATCTATGTATTGTTCAATTTATACATCCTATGAATACAACTTATGGAGGTACCCGATGAGCCATATATATCGGACAGATTCCATCAGTTCTATTTGACTTGTGAAGTGTGCTCTCTCAAATGAGAGCTATGTGGATCCTTTGAGTAGGAATTCTAGGCTAGATTTATGGTTATGAATTTACTTTGAGAAAGTGTGTATTTTTTTGGGTATATCTAGATATTCTTTTTATATGTGTTGTCGACATATACCTTTATTGAGGTGACTGTTATTATTGTTGTTATATGATTAGTGATTTTGGGGTGTCCTACTGGGTATTTCTATACTCATTCATGCATGGTATTTTCCCACACATGTCATGTCTTCTGAAAATGATAATCCTTTTTACAAATTCCTAGAGGGACCAATACTAGGTGGAGATTAGTGAGATAGACTGAATAAGGTGTATTCAATCTATTACCTTGATAGCATTCCCCTTATATATTTTCTCATTGGACTATTTTTATACTCTTTGTAGTGGGCTAGTATTTGTCCCTTTTTTCTATTAGTAATTGTTTTCATACTCTGGTAGTGGGTTTTAGATGTATGTATTCTTGTTTTATCAGTTTTTTTACATTTTATCATTGTATGGTCTTGTAGATGTGTGTGTACAAGTACCTTAGTCTAAGGACTCCCATGTGAGTGATATGACTACTCAGTGCTAGCCACCATCCCCTAGACTATTAGAGGTGGTCTTAGGGTAGTCACAGTTCCGGGCCCGTTGGGACGGGTCATGAAAAATTGGTATCAGAGGAAGTGGATTCTACAATAAGACTAGAGTCTGTGAGATTGGTTTGGGAAAATAGTGTTCTGTTTTTCAAGTTCACCTTTCATGCCAGGGACTCCACTATTGGTGCAACGGCTAACGAATCCATAAACCTGGACTATGATCACCTATCTGTATACTTGGTACATATAGACATTGGTTGTAGGTAAAACATTGGTACATGCATCATATAGGAATTGTTTGTGGTTTCCATGTCCTTCTTGAGTCATCTATCAAAATATACTCATTGGTTGTGGTAAATATAATCTATTTTGAGGATCCTCCTTAATGTAAATATTATAGGATTCAACATTAGCATCATGAGTAATATCCCCTCAAGGATCAGGAATTGATAAAGGGTCTTGTTCTCAAGGTGTTACGTCTAGGTGGTGCACTGGTTATACCACCACCTATCCAGAAGTAGATGGTACCCATAGAATCAGCTGATGAGGTGCAGAGGACAAGAAAACACCACAAGTTTCAACAATAATGGACCCTCAATTTCCAAGGAATACCAAACCCACAAGCAGTGGTGGAATAGATTTAGGTGGTGATTCAAGCTTGATGTCTTGTTAGGACACCGATAGATCATATGGTGGTCCTAACAGCAAGTCTTCTCCTTGGATTTATAAGGCGGTCTTGGGGTTTAGTGACCTAGTCATATGATGAGGTGAATATAGAATAGTAAAAGTTAGGTCACCTTTTCAAAGATGATTACTCTCCCACTATGATGAAGGATTTACCCATCCTATAGATTCAACATCTTTAGCAGGGATGTGCAATAGTGTCTGGGTATTCATTGAGGTTCACCAACTTCCCTGGGCACTCGATGGATATGGTTCATGATCAAATATTCTAGGATTAGACCATTGATAGAGGACTGTGTATAGACATCTGAGCTAGTGTTATACCTTTATTCATTCAAACATATGTTGGAGTGCTAGATAATACTATAGTGGTTGAGAGTTTCCTAGTTGAGCAGACATAGACAGTTATTGCCGGCAGTGGGTACACAGGAGCATATACTTCAATAGTAGGGAGTCGATGTCATTATCTGTGATCTGAACATGTAAGTAATTTCAAGATGATATCTCAGGATATAGGTTATTTGGTTCATATCTTAATGTATGTGTACCTTCATCCCAAGGATTGGTGGTTCTACTCTTTTCATGGCTAGGGAAATCGTGCACAAGACTGTCCAACCCATCGTGTGGCTGACAGGGAGATAGTGGATGGGCCACCTGGGTAGAGGCAGTGGAAGGAGAATATATGTATTCATGGGGGAGGTCATGGAAGAAGATTTGGGAGATAATTTTGATGTGGTAGAAGTTTTTAGTTGTTAGCAACACTACAGCCAACTGGTCCCTGCCGGGCTCAGGGAGCTGGAGTATAAGGGCGGGGGAAGCTATAAGCAGTCAAGGATTATGATCTAGAAGCTCCAGGGATGATATGTGGTATGATTTGTGTCATTTATACCTTATTTTTAGTACTGATAGATATGGTTTTTATTAATTCCTTTATTTCAACTTATCAATTTTGAGACTTAGAGATTCTAATTGTGTATTTAGATCGACACTTAGGCTTGGGGACTCTTACAGGGAAGTGACTCAGAGATCACACGCTTCTATCAATAGTGGGAAAGGACTCTTAGGGGAAATATTTTCTATTGGGATATCTTTTTATTAGTAATGATTCCTTAAAAATTCATCTTATATATAGACTGGTTATTTACCATTCATGCCTAGATAGATTACTTCAGGTGGAGGATGTGGTGTGTACATGGTGATGGGAATTGGTATCACTTTATGGATGAAAAGGAAACCCAATCAATGTATGATGGAATCAGAAATAGGTAGCTACAGCTGATTACTCATCAGTTGGCTATAATGATGCTTGGAATAGTGGATTCTATGATTTTTTTAGTTCCCTACAGTGGTGGTAGAGTATAATATGTCTTTCATGAGGACATCCCAAGATTGCCTCCCCACTGAGATATATAATTCTTCATTGATATACACCCCAAGATGACCCTGATATCTATGTGAGCATACTGGATGACTCTTATAAAGCTTCATGAGCTGAGGGTGTAGTTGTAGGATTTTCATAGAAAGGGTTTTGTTAAACCTAGTGTTTCACCCTGGGTAGCCCCAGTTTTGTTTGCCAAGAAGGTGGAAGGGAGGTTGAGGTTGTGTGTGGATTATTGTCACCTAAATTAGGTGACCATAAAGGAGAATTATCCTACAATGAGGATCAATGGACACTTTGATTAGTTGAGAGGGGAATAATGATTCTTAAATAATGACTTCAAATCAATCTATCAAAAATTACATGTATGGGAAAAGGATATACTAAAGACAAAATTAAGATTTTACTGCCATCACTATGAGTACTTTTTGATTCCCTTTAGTGTGTTGAATGCCCAAAAATTATTCATGGGACTCAACAAAAAAATCATCCATCCCTTCCTATACCGATTCATGGTAGTCTTCAGCAGCAATATCCCACTGTACTCGATGTCGGAGGAGGAGCACACAAGACACTTAAGGATGGTTCTAGACATACTCTGAGAGCACCAGCTCAATTGTAAGATCTTGAAGTTGGAGTTTTGGATTCATGAGGTCAACTTTATGGGATACGTTATCTCATAAGATGGTGTAGTAGTGGACCCAGTGAAGGTCAAGGGAATGTTAGCTTTGGAGTTTCCCAAGAGTGTGATGGAGGTGCATATCTTCCTTGGATTGGTAGGCTACTATCAAAGATTCATAACTAATTTCTCTAGGATATCATCTCCCTTGATTGATTTGACCCAAAATGGGAAGCCATTTATTTTGATAGAGTGGTTCCATTAGGATTTCCAAGAGTTTTTGAAGAGATTAGAGAGCACTCCCATCTTGATATTATCAGTGGAGGGTGTCAAGTACGTAGTATTCTAAGATGAATAAAGAAGTAGGCTTGGTTGCGTTATGATTGACTACAGTTCACATCAATTAAGACCACATGAGACGAACTCTGAAACCGACAACCTTGAGTTAATGGCATTAGTTTTCACAATAAATATGTGGTGACACAACCTGATGGGTGAGCGGTTTATCTTCTATTATGAACACTAGAGTCTCAAGTATATATTCTCTCAGAAGGATATTAACTTGAGATATATGAAATGGATAGAGTTACTCAAATATTATGAATTTGAGATTGGATATACTCCTACTAAGGGTAACATGTTAGTAGATTCTCTTAGTAGGAGATCTTTTCTAAAGTTGTTGAGTGAGACATTATAGTAGTTGGAATCATTAAAATTATCTTTTATAGTTAGGGATGGAGTATATTACCTCTAGTCAATATTTATTACCCCTCGTATTTTAAAAAAATTAAGGGAGGCATATCCTAGGGATACTGACTATGAGACCCTACGTACTTACATATCCACTGGACATGATCATATTGGATTTTCTAAAGGTGGAGAGTATGTTATTCTTTTTAGAGGATGCATAAAGCTATTATTGACGTTGTGGGATAAGGCTCTGAGGTAGTTTCATACATCTCATTTTGTGATACATACAGGTTTGGTAAAGATGTATTAAGAATTCCAATGTTAGTTTTGGTGTCTTGGGATAAAGAATTGAGTTTTTTGAGTTTGTCTCTTCATGCCTAAATTGTCGACAAGTGAAGGTTGAGCACCAGGTTCCAACTGGTTTAGATCAAACCATTTATGTTCTAGAGTGGAAGTGGAATGGGATATACAAAGAATTTGAAATCGGATTACCATGTACATCTATGGGACATGATGCCATCTGGGTGATCGTGGATCGACTCACCAAGTCAGTGCACTTCCTAGCTATTTGGGAGTAGAGTTCGGTCGAGATCTTGGGATGCCTTTACATGCAAGAGATATCTCGACTCAATGGATTTCCCTCAATGATCATTTCTAACCATCGTTCTCACATCACATATCTATTAAAGAATGAATTGTAAGATGATTTTGTGACTCAACTATGTTTGATCACAGCTTTTCACCCCCAAACTAATGGCTAGACTGATTAGCCATTAGGGTCTTGGAGGACTTGATACAGGCTTGAATTTTAGGATTTGGTTGTAGCTGGTAGGATCACCTACCATTGGTGGAGTTTTCATACAATCCAACTACCATTAAACCATCAGTATAGAACCATTCGAGGCCTTTTATGGGAGATCCTATAGGTCACCACTGTGTAGGACTAAATGAGGAGAGTTAGGACTTATGGACCAAGAGTTGGTGTGAGCCATGACTGAGAAGGTTTTGATCATCCAAGAGGAGATGAGGACTGCACAAATCCAACACAGTCCTATGATGACTGGTGATAGAGGCCTTTGGAGTTTGAGGAGGGGGGCTATGTGTTCCTATATATTTCACCATGATGAGGATTTTAGAGATTTTGCTAGGGAAGAAAGCTATCTCTCAGATTCATCGGCCCTTTACATATATTGCATAGAATTAACAAGATGGAATAATAATTAGCTCTATTGATGTATCTAGAATAGGTTCATGATAAATTTTGTGTGTCATAGCTGAGGAGGTATGCACATGATCCATCTCATGTTATTTTCAAGGGAGAGATGGACATCAAGGATGGAGCTACCTTTACTAAGTACCCACTAGAGTCAATTATCGATAGGAGAGTATCCTTCATGGTCAAGAGACTCCTTTAGTGCGTGTCCAATGGTATCATAGGAATATTTAAGAGATCACTTAGGAGTGGGAGACTCATATGCATGATCAATACCAACATCTCTTTATGTAACCTTTTGTTTTGGATTTATAGGATGTAAAGTCCCAAGGTGGAGAGAATGTAATGACTTCTATTTTTCAATAATTTTATTTTTAATATTATATGGATTATTTTTACATATAATAACTTAGATGACATAAATATTTCTTGGCCCGGTGTTCCCAAAATTCATTTTTTAAATATATTAAATATATTAAAAACATAAACACAAAGTTTTCCTGAAAAATTAGAATAAATTGTATTCAGAAGATCAGATAAAAAATCTAAGGCCTCCATTTTGTTCGGATCATGGATTTTACCCTATGAATAACATAAAATTTCTCGGCATCAGTGTTTTCTATAAAGTGTCATCATGGGTGAATTAATTAATTTATTTATTTATTTAATGTAATAGAGTGACCTAATATCCTTCAATATAAACTATATTATGAATGAATTTGAAAGGGTATCTACATAACCATTCAAATAAAGAGAATCCATTGGAGATCATTCGATGAGATTCTGTTGGAATGTGATGAAAGTATCATGGACCATCGATTAGTGTGATATAGAGATCAAAGATCACACTAATGATAATGGCACAAAATTGTTCTTCACAAGTGATTGATCTGAATTTATGTAGGATGATGTTTTATTTGGGTTATTTCCTTGTTGTTTATTTCTATGATGAATGAAAATAAATCGACCAACAGATTGATTTTTGGATCGATTGTATTATGGATACAAGATTTATCTCATAGGATTTATGGGAGAATTGTTAATTTCTGATTAAATATTCATTTGTTGATCTAATGAAAATAGATTGAGGCCAACTGAACATGGACGAGGTTCCTTCCTCTTTGGTGTGTCTTGGATTTCTACCATTGTTGTTGTACGTTCATATATAGTATTCAATTTGATCATTGATTCAATGAAATACTGTTAAATCAATCATTTCACACCCGTTTCTTGGTAAAACATATTGATATTGTATATTTGAGGTAGTATTGATGATGAGATCGAGATGCAATGATGGAAATGATAGATGAAGGATAGATTTTGGATCCTCATTTTGAGCAGAACGTATGATGGATACGAGAACCATCAATGACAGTTTCATATGTGGTTGGTGTCTAGATTCTAACAAGCAATGACAGAAAGGCTTAGCTAGGACTGTATTCTTGATTACCGAAGATATTAGTGGATGAATGAGGGGGAAAATAGTATGGGAATACACAGAGGAAGAACCCAAGGGTTCTGGGAAATCTCATTGTACATAGAATGTATTTTGGGAACACACGTCATGTGGGACCCCCCTGTGTGATACTAGTGTTTTTGAGGAATGTTAATTATGACACGATATGTGAATCCTATCACACTGTGAGTGACTCTAACTTGTAGCTCCACCTGTACCTCTAAGGGTACATAGAAACAAACAAGAGTACATGGGATCAAACACACCATGTACTTTGACATAGACATGAGCAAGATAGGTGTACATGGGCATAGCCTTGTACTTGTGCACAATCATGAGTGCATAGGCTAATATATGACCTGTACTCTAACATGGAAACAGACATGGGCATGGGTCATGATACACATGTAGAACCCAATTCCGAAGGGAAATCCCATGTACTACCAATACACACTATATACTCCTTCAAACATAGCTTGGAACCCTTATCCTCTTCATCTTGGAAAAAATCCATTAGGGAGTTTTCCCTCGATCCATTCCTTATGGGTTTTTATGGAATCATTTCTTACACAAATGATGGTGATCCCTTCAATGGTACTTCTTGGATAGAGTTGTTGGAATCCTTGCACAAGGCCTAGAGTGAGATCCTCTATCATCATCTTTCCCTACGTGGATTTCTTGGTATCATTGTGACAAACACTACATGGGCACCGATCCTCTACATAGTAGGTTATTCCATATTGAGTTTCTATTATACCCCATGTGCTTGGGTGTGATCATTATCTATGTATCATTCCCTTCAAACATCCAATTCATATTAATTATAGAGTGAATATATGACCCATACATCTAAGATGGATTCCATCAATACTATTTGAATCATGGAGTGTGTTCTCCCATATAAGAGCTATGTGGAACCATCGAGCAGGAATCCTAGGATGGCTTTACAGATTTGACATTACATTGAGACAGTATGTATTTGGTGAGTATATCTGGATATTATTATTATATATGTTGTAGACATATACCTTTATTGAGATGAACTTTATTCTTGTTATTATATGCTTAGTTATTTAATGGTGTCCTACTAGGTATTGTTATACTCACCCCCACATGGGATTTTCCTGCACGTGTTGTGTCTTATGTAGATGATAAAACTTTTTATAGTCGTAGAGGGACTAGGACCAGGTGGATCATAGTGAGTTAGACTGACCGAAGTGTTTTCTAATAGTTACCTTGACAACAGTACCCTTCTATACTTTTAGGTTGGAATTCTTTGAAGACTCTGTGGTGGGATTGCATTTGTCCCTTTATTCTTTTAGTACCTATTTTCATACTTTGGTAGTGTTTTTTACATGTATTAATTCTTGTTTTATTAGTTTTTTTTATATTTTATCATTTTATATGATTTTATGTGTGTGTGTGTGTGGGTACCTTAGGCTATGGCCACCCATGTGACTGATATGCCTACTCGGTTTTGGTCTCCAGCCCTAGACCAATTGGATGCAGGATTGGGGTAGTCATGGTTCGGGCCCCATTAGGATGGATTTTGAAATCACCATGGCACAAATTCCCAATATCCTTTATATAGTTAGGTTCAATACTCCCCTAACTACTATAGGACATTATTTTTCTACCTATAGAGTGGTACTATCCCATCTTATAGCTCTGGTTGGGTGCATATCGTCTATAGGAGATGTGCTATCCCTCATCCATGGAGCACAATTGTGAGGTGTGTGCCCCTTCATTCATATTCTGGTGAGGTTGAATTTGATGTTGGGCATCAATGATAGACTTATAGAGATGAAGTCTTACTCATCAACATTGGTTGCGCTATGAGATGAAGATCCCTTTTCAATATTACTTAGGTTTCTTTATGACCCTATATATGTGTATCTAATGGGTTTTGTTTCCCTATTTATTTGGGTTGAGATTACTATTAATGTATCTCTTTATCACTCGATTTCAGTTTCTAGGAATCCTACTGGGTATGTATATACTCACCTTTGTATGGGATTTTCCGACACATGTCCTGTCTTATGAATATGAAAAATAAATCGGTGGTGACTATGGTATAATATAGTGATACCTAGGTGAATTGACCATGTAAGGTGGTTAGTCTTGGAGATCAAGAGAAGGGATCTCTCAGATTTTATTATTTCCATTATTTTTCTTGTTTGGACATTATTTTTGGTTGGTCGTGTATTTTTCCCTTTTTTACTTTTTTTGTATTCATTTGTACTCTAATATATTACCTAGAGTGTATTACAAACCTGGTTTATATCTAGATGTTATATTCTTTACTTTATATTCCAATGAACTATTTCATGGGTGTGGTTTGGGACGTTTATATAGGTTCATTATGAAAAGGCCACCCATTATAGTTATACATTCTTGTTGTTTTTCACCTACCCATGGACTATTGAAGGAGGGATTCAGGTTGTTATGGATCGGTCTTCCACTGGCCAGGTGAGACCTGGTGGCTCGATTCATTATATAGTGGTATCAACATAGTTCATTCCTTTGGATAGTGTTTGGAGTTTTACCCTATTGAGGATTTTTTTGGGAACTAAGGGAAATGGTGTTGGAGTATTTCAAGTGTATCCTTTTGGCTAGGGAACCTAGTGTTAAGGCCTTGAATGATGTATCCATACATGAGGACTCTAACTACCTACTTCTCAACATTCCATACTAATAAATTGGTTGTTGGGAATAATGGTACATTCATCATAGAGTATTGAGTCCTTTGACATTCCTTCTTGAGTTAGCTTCCCAGGTATATTTTATTAATTAACCGTGGTGCATCTTGATTACTTTTCAGGATGAATCCATGAATAGATCCCACAAAGTTATAAATTCAGGATTATGATTACGATCTGATGAGTGATGGTGCCTCGATTCAATGGTTATCCCATGATATGTTTCCTCTAGGTGGTATGGGAGTAACACCCATGCCAATCGAGAAGAATTTGCTACCAGAAGTTTGTGCCAAGAATGCATGTTGTCTTAGTGCACTTTGCGAGTTCCAGCGATAGAGACCATTGAGGTTCCATGGTAATCCAAATACTAAGGAATCAGGGGATTGTCTTGATTCAGTGGATCAAGTCTTCAGGCTAGTGTGGATCCCTACTGATAAGATGGTTATATTGGTATCTAGTCTTTGTTGTGGAGTCTTCAGGAACTGATGGAGTTTGGTTACACAGACCCATGAAGAGAAAATACTATCTACTACTGAATTCCAACAACTTTTTAGTGAGGAGTATTACTCATTTTTCTTACAACTAGTATGGATTCAAGAGCTTCTTGAGCTATAGTAGGTTAGTATGATAATAGAAAAGTATCTCGTGAGATTCAATGAACATACATGGTACTCCCATGACATTGTATGATACAACTTCTTCTGGGTAAGGAAGTTCAATAAGGGTCTCCATAGAGACATTAGATCCAATGTGGTTTCTTTGTTCTTACCCACTTATGTTGTAGTAAAAGATTAGAATCTTGTGACTAAGAGCTTCCCAGAAGAGGGGTGTCAGGCGGTTGGAGATGGAGGTTGGAATCATGTAGTTGTGTCATTTGTATAAGTTATAGGTCTTTAGACATAAATATCTCAATAGAAGAGGTATTGTTGGACTCGAACATGTGGGTTTGTGGCTCAGGGATCATGCAGATGGTCCAGTCATATCAGAAAGGGGCGATGTTATGCTTACGACGGTCATTGTCACTTGCCTTGTGATTTACCAAATCCTCATACAGAGTAGGATAGCAAATAGGTTGATGTAACTCCATGGAAGAGGGAACACCATGATCAGGGATCCCTCGTACATGGAAAGGGTGACCCTCAGGGAGGTGGTGCTCGAAAAGGAGTGTAAGAATCTCTAGAGGGTGGAGTAGTTGGTGGAGGGAGACACTATGAGAGACCACCACCATTACCAGGTGACCCACATCAATCACAAAGTTTTATTAGTTAGGTCCATGTGTAGTTTTAGGCTATAGAGGGATTTGACCAAGATGCACATGGGATGATCAAAGGTATGATCTGTGTTTATTCTACTATTTCCTCAGTACTATTAAAAACAAGTGTGATTCATTCCTTCATCTCCTTATCCTTGTTGAGAGTGATAATGATTCTAGTTGATAAATTTATCCAACATCAATGGATATAGATTTATATTGGGGCTGATTATTCAATATCACTCATCTAATAGAAATGAGACTTATCATTTGGTGTAGAGAGTTTTAGATGGGAACTCTTGGTCATCATGATAAAACCATATGACATCATCTTGGGTATGGATAGGTTGTCCATTGTTTGAGCCTAGATTAACTGTCATCATAGGTGGGTCAGATGCCTTTAGACAGATGGAATGATATTCTACATTTTGGGTGAGAGATATCTCATAGTAGAATGAGTGGGTATTGGGAGAAAGAAGTTATAACCCATCACCCATGAGTTGACGAGTTTATCCCTCGGTTCAATGGGCTCTTCAGTTATCTGGATTCCTTTAGTACTGGAGGAATTTATATATTTCTTCCCCAATGATGTTATAAGGATACCTCCGAGGTAGGTTATGGACATATGCATTGACTTCCACCCGGGGACCATACTGATATCTATTATGACATATTGGATGGCTCCTATTGATCTCTAAGAACTAAGTTTATAGTTGGAGGACCGCCGAGTGAAAGGTTTTATCAGAACTAGTGTTTCTAAATAGGTATATCTGGTTTTGTTCGTAAAAATTAAATGGTAGATTATGGATTTATGTTGATTATCATCTCTAAACTAGTTCATGGTAAAGAACAAGTACCCCTTGTCGAGGATTTATAACCTCTATGGTCATTTGTGAGGTGTGAGTTGGTTCTAAAAGATAAATCTTAGGTCCAACTACCACCAGTTGTGGGTTCACAAGGATGATATTCCGAATTTGTCATTCTGATGTCACTAAAGAAATTGTGAGTTCCTGGTGATGCCTTTCAATGTGAAAAATTACCTAACTATGTTTATGGATTTGATGAACCAAATATTCCATACTTACTTCGACCAATTTGTAGTTGTATTTATTGATGAATTACTTATATACTATATTCCAGAGGATCATGAAGAGCACTTAAGGATAGTTCTAGACTTGTTATTGGATGAACATCTTTATGGTAAGATCTCTAAGTTATAGTTCAAGATTTGTGAGGTTCACATCCAGGGTAATGTTATTTTTTATCATGGATGAAATGTGGAATTGGGTAATGTTGGTTTGGTGCTTGATTAGGTTCCACCCAAGAGTGTGTGAGAGGTGAAGAGTTCTATTTACTTAACGAGGTACTAAAGGTGGTTCATGGTGGACTTTTCTAGGGTTACAACACCTTTGAACACCCTTATGCATAATGGGATACCATTTACCTAGATTGATCAGAATCATAGATAATTTGAGGATTTGAGGATGAGTATGAATAGTTCTCATGTTTTGAGACTACTGGAGTAGGGTGTGGAGTGTGTAGTGTATTATGGTGCTTTTAAACCTTGGCTCAGATTAATGTTAATATATAGGAAGGCAGTGATCACATATGGTTCAAGAATGTTGAGACCCCATGAGTAGAATTGTGTGACTCATGACCTAGAGTTGGTAGTGGATGTCTTTGCTCTGAATATGCAGTGGCACTATCTTCAAGGATAGTGGTTTTTAGTTTACTCGGACTATCAACGTCATAGGGTTATCTTAACATAGAGAGATATGAACCTAATATAGATATTTTGGTTGGGTATCATATATTTTTATTACTTCAAGATATTATATACTACTGGTATGGGTACTGTGGTGGAAGATTCCTTTAGCTGGTAGTCCCATTCCAGTTTGGTGGAGGAGGTGTCAGAGTAGTTAGCTACTTTGCAACTGAACCTGGTGGAGGGGAGGGGTGCAACTTATCTTTATTATATGGTGTGAATCTTTCTCTTATCTAGTGTGTGAGGGATAATAAATTTGGATACATAGAATGTGAGGATATCCATTACAAGATATCTTCAGGAGATTTACCAGATAGATTTTCTAGAGGGGAACATGTCATCTTTTATCAGGGACGGATGGTGGCTCTGGTCACGATGTGAGAGGCGGCGATGAAAGAGTTTAACATTTATACTATGCTTTTACATCCCTACATTGGTATGGTGTACAAAGACCATCAAATATATTTTTTTTGGGATGAAATGAGGTGGATTTATGATGACTTCATCTATATATGTCTCACATGACAGTAGGTGAAGTCTAAGCCCCAGGTTCTAGAAAGTGTGATACAACCTCTTGTGATCTTGGAGTGGGAGTGAGATGGAATATCCATGGAATTTATGACATTAATTCCACATATAAAAATAGTCTGTGATGTCATCTGGTTGATTGTTGATCGACTTACAATGTCAACACACTTCCTTTCCATCAAGGGGTAGAGTTCGATGGAGAGTCTGAGATAGTTGTACATGTGGGCGATCATCTAGCTACATGAGGACCCTCAATGATTGTCTCTAACTAAGATGAAATGTTTATGTCATGGACATTTAGATTCCTACAATTGGAATTCAGGTCCCATTTGAAGATGAGTATAGTGTTTTACCCCTATATGGATGGGTAGACTGAGTGCACTATCCAAGTGTTGGAGGATATGCTGAGAGCTTGTATTTTGGACTCCGGAAAGGGATGTGGGGATCAATTTACATTATTATAGTTTTCATATAATTATAGTTATCACTCTATGATCATCGTGGTATTTTTCTATTCCTTTCATGAGAGACCCTATAGGCCACCCATGTGCTATAATGATATTGGAGAGACATCTCTAGTTGGGATAGAGATGGAATATTAAATGATGAATAAATTTAAGGTGACCCATGAGTCTATGAGGATAACCTAGATCCAATATAAATCTTAAAAAAATCAATGTTGTAGGAACTTGGTGTTTGAGCTAAGATACCATGATTCTTGACACTCTCCCCATGATGTGAATTCTGGAGGCTAATCTAGGGAGGCAAGATATCCCCATGGTTCATTGTATTTTTTCAAGATCTTATGGATAGTTAGTGAGGTTTCATACTACATAGCCTTATACCTACATTTGGAGGGAGTTCATGAATTCTTCTATATGTTTTACATGAGGTGATACGTTCATAATTCTATACAAGTATTTGACTAGGGTGAGCTGGACATTGAAGATGGATCCCCCTTCACAGAGTACCAGGTGGCGATCAAGGATCTGCAGGAGAGGATCCTGTAAGGTTGGACCATTCCATTGCTTCATGTTTTGTGGTAGTGTGAGAGAATGTAGGAGAGATCCTAGGAGTGGGAATCCAGACACGGTCTTTTTATCCCTACCTTTTTTTTTAGCTTGTACTTTTTAGGGGTGAAAAATCCTTGAAGCGGGAATAATGTAGTGAACATATTTTTTTTCTTATAATACATTGAAATATTTAAAGGAATGTTTCAAATCCAAATGCTATGATGGTGCGATACTCCAAGGCCCAGTGAACGCATAATTGATATTTTAAAAATATTAAATATATAAATATCTCAGATGTTTAATTTTTTATGAATAATGGAAAAACTACCAAATTGAGCCTCAGATCGTAAATATGATACCACTAAGGATTTCAAGGAGTAGTTTTTACCCTGGGCATGACCTACAGTTTGTCAACACTAGATGTTTCATTGAGGCAGTCATTGGTGAGTTCATTTAATTAAAATAAATAAATAAATGGTTTATTTTTTATTAAATGACCTAATTAAAATACTATATAAATATCCTCTTATGATTATTTCCCAATGTTTATCTAAATAACCCTTGTGAGAGCTAAGAGGAGGCTTATACCATTTCTCATTGGTGAATCGAAATTAGATGAAGAGCAATGACCAGATTGAAGTGGATTGAGAGGTAGCTAATGCAGTGGGTCTTATAGTTCATTTTTGAAGACATTATTTACCAATGATTTATCCTTTTTAAAGTTAGGATTCATCAATTATGGATTTATCACTTTTCCTTAAAATTTTGAGCATGGGTAATTCTATCTTCTAATTGATCTGTGTTTATCCTTTCATCACACAAGTCCCTTTCAATAGTTTGATTGTTTAAATTAAATTATTTTTATTAATCCTTTTTATCACCCTCATTTATCCCAATTATGAAATCATTGGCCAATAATTCTCGAACAATGTTAGGTTTTACTTTGTTCTTATGCTTTTTTCATCTCTATTCATCGCATTCTTTACTCTTGGACTATGGGGTTACTGTTCGACTTTTCCGTGGAGGGTTCAAGTTTGATCAAACACCCCAATTCATTGAGGTACCTTGAAAAACATATTAATTGATGTTTTGGGTAAGGATTGAGTAATGACATGGGATAGAGGTGAAACTCCATGGATTCACGATCTGGATGGGTAATAAGATTGAGTGGAAGTTGCATGGCTACGTCGTAGGCTTAGTATGGATCATTGGAATCAATTTTTCGATCATCAAAGGCTGAGAAATGATAGTAAGAGGAAACTCCCACTAATTTTTGGTTTTCAATAGGGTTGATTCATGGTGATGAGCACAGATCTAGAAACCACATGGATGATCTTGACTCTCAGCAAAAAAAACAACTACACAACATGTACTAAGATAAACACATGTCGTGTAGCCCTTGTCTATGATGCTAGTATTTCGGTTGAAGTAAAATATCACATGCCATGTAGGTAGGCCTACATTCCATGTGACCTTTCCCAAGTGGCCAAGCCATGTTCTATCGCACATGCCTAGGGCCTCGTGTGGATGGGCACGACTTGTACCTATGTACACGGGCATGGGTAGGAATACACGGGCATAAGATGAGATGCATGAATAGGACCCCTGGTGCTTATACATACCATGTATACCCGAGTGAAATATATGTATAGAGACATAGATTTTAGATCCATGTATAGGGATAAAATTACCATGAAGTGAAGTGGGGCACACATGTTGTGGACCCCATACACATTATGTACTTCTATGTGAATATTCTACCTCTCATATCTCATTCATTTTGAATTATATTTTTCCCTGTGATTATCCTATAATGATTGTTTTTCTGCTTATAACATGATGGTAGACTTTATAGTGGATTTTGAGATACAATGCAAGGAGTTCCATGTGTGATGCTTATTTAGGTGACCTTTAATGATGACAATTATAAAGCGATGTCATCAAGTAGATGTTGGGGTTAGTACTCCCCAATTACACTAGGCAGTGAGTTCCCCAATCTATCAAAGAAATGATGGGGTCAATAATCCATTGTTTTACCATGGCATGGGTTCTCTATACTATCGAAGAGATTTTGAGGTCAGTACTCCCCTATCACACTAGGGTGTGAGTTCCTCTGATTATAAGAGATGTTAGGGTCAGTAATCCCCTATCAAACCAGGGCACAAGTTACTCATATCCTTTATATAGGTTGGTTAATTACTCCCCTTAACCCTAAATGGTGGAGGTTCTCTACCTATGGAGTGGTACTTAACCATCTTTGAGCTCTGGTGGGGTGTGAGTCATCTATAGGAGAGGTGTGCTCCCTCAGCTATGGAGTGTAGTTGAGAGGTGTGGGCCCCTCCAAAACTGAAAAAAGTATTATTTATGATGGTCCATTTAGGATGGGACCCCATCACAAATGTCCCATTGTATAAAAAGGCTTCAAAAATATTTTTTATGACTTTCCATTGAAATAAAATATTTAATATTGGTACATTTATTGTGTCAAATTATCATTACGATTTTATAAAAACCCTTTTACGATGGGAAGATTGTCTCGTCACAAATAAGGTTTCCAATGGGATAATCTTCTCATCACAAAAAAATAAGTAAAAAATAATAAAAATAATATTTAAAATAAAAATATTCATAATAATAAAAAAATTCAATATATAGAACTATAAATATATGAATTAATAAAAGTATTATAAAAAATATGTATATTCAAATGTTTATCAAAATACATGTGACTAAAAAATACATAAATCACTATGTGTGGCATCATCTGGAAGAGGTGGAGGAGGGAAATCCATCCCTAAACCATGAGTTAGATATCATATGTACTCCATTGGTTGCTCATGTTATTTCTTCTAACATTAACACATCTCCTCATGCGGATGTCGACGGAGATGTTCTTACACCCTACGCATGATCTCAATAAGATAAATCTAAGCTTATATCTACTCCTCATATAGTACAATAGATGATTATGACTCTCCATTAACTCCAATCGATCTAGATGACAACATTGAAATGGTACCATAATAAATAACAAGTGTTAATTGAGAGTTGATACAAATAGCCTGGTCTTTCTCAAGGTCATACTGCATTGCCTACATCCATACTGCATTATCAAATCATACTACACTAGTTCTATGATCCTAAGTCTCAACCAAACTCTCATTATTTGTCTAAAAAATCATGGCCTAATATGACTCCTACAATTCCAATTTAAAATTAAAATAGTTAAAATATTATTTGAAGTTGATTTTAAAACTCAAAAAAATCATACTTCCCACAATATGATGGTGGTGATCAACTGTAATCTCTACAGTTATAGGATCATTATACTTTCTCTTATAAATTTTGAAATATGTAATATCAGGATGTTTGAAAGCCTATATGAGTATAAAATGAAAAATTTTTGTTTACTATTATATAAATTATCAAAATAAGTACATAGCATATGTTGTCGATGTGTACTAAACATAGGACTCCCCGCTCTATGCATCACCTCATGCCTCCACAGATTCTTTTTGTCAAATGATGACCTCATTTGAAAATGGTGTTCTATTCAGTATGAACAGAATTCATCCCAAACTTGAGATGAGATGTAATCTGGTCGTTGGCCACAACAATACTGATCAAAACATGTGACTCCCGCCTTCCACATGGTTTTTCTCCTGAGATTGTGAAAAATCTAACGGTAATTCTCACACATACAGATCTCCCATGCCTCCCAAATAGAGGCTCACGTGAAATCATAAATGGGATACCATAAACCCTCTAAATAATTAACAATATCAAATTACAAATTTTATAAATTTCAAAATAACTATTATTTATTTATATACCATCCAATGATAAAACATGCAGTGCCAATAATTAATGGTAATTTGATCCCATGTCACCCATGCACCATAAAAATAATTATGCAATATAGAACTACCTTGTTCAATAGATATATGTGAAAAGCTATGAAAATTAGAACAAATAATCAAAGAATTTGTATATAAACAAATTAGTGAAAATTAATGAAAACTCACTAAAATACACGACTAAACATACCTCTGTATGCATGGATAAAACTCAATACCTTGACGTTGCTTGGGGATATGTTCAAGAATAATCAATCATAGGAGATCATGACCCTTATGAGTCGTCGCTGAACCACCAACAGTATGAGGGTCAGATGATATAGCATTAGGCTCATCACTAGTTACTATAACATCATATAACTCATGAAACAGATTAGATAAATTGTCATTATTCATCTAAAATATGAAATTACTATTGATAGAAAATAACTAAAAATAATTATTATATATAGATTTATATTATTTATGATTATAACCCACATTTAATTGTTTCAATCTTCATCTTCATCCCCACCATTGAATTTGAATGTGTATATATCTTTATATTCATCCTCATTATCATAAATTTCCATAGGAGTTTTAGCTTAGTCATATATTTCTACTTCAAGTCCACTTGTTACATCAATAAAATTACTACCACCATCGACCCAAAAATATGGGGTTCCATCATCGATATTCATGTCTCTTCATGGAAGAGATGGATTTGGATTTTTCTCTTGAAAAAATTCAATTCCTTGCACTTTAGCTAATCCAAATTCACATTGGATGCCCAAGAATTAATACGGTCAAAATGATATATGGCTCATTCATCAATATCCAAGAAGGTAAATTGTATGGAGTGATAAAACATTGGCCAATAAGAATAATTACTATAGTAAAAAATGGACAGAAACCATTAGTAGGAAGACCCAATCTCACATTTGGAGCTTCTGAAGAAAAATACTGATGTACATGGTCAGAATGATACCATAAATCACCATCACAAGAATGATTTAATATTTTACGAGTTGAAATATTTGTTTTGTGCCATGAAATCAATGAATATGTGTTTTGAGACATAAATAAACATTGTAATATGGGTGTAAGATGGAAATACCTCAATAATGTTATAGGAATGAATCCAAACATCCCTAGTTAAGCCTATTTGTACCTCAATTTTCAACATGTAGGAAAACTAACCAATGTCCCATTTTCACCATAATATAATATGAAATCATTTGAAAATGCATGAATCATATAATAATCAAGATACAAATTACAAAATAGCCTCTTTATCTTAGAGAAATTTATAGGTAAGGCATTTCCTTTAGGTAAAAATTCTTTAAACAAAGATAATACATGATCAAAATAGTTATTTGTCATTCTATTATCTGATTTAATAGCTTCAAATTTTTCAACTAATTGAAATTTTCTTATCTTGAAACCACGATATAATACATCCTCAATATATATAAAAAACTAATAAAATTGAGATGGCTACAACTTAGGAGTTAAACCAATATCATCCTGAGTTTCAGTTTATTAAAAAGACAGACCAGCCACATCACGTACTAAATTTTGAAAATGTGATGGATCTGGAACCAACTTATTAGTATCTTATCCAAAACTGCATTTACCATGTTGAAACTAAAAATAATAATCTATTCAAAAACCAAAATGAAATTGATGACCCCCCAACATTGTCAAATCTGTCAAACCACCCCAGATAAAAAATTTTACATGGAAAAATAATTTTCCCTTCAAACAAAATTCTGGTTTTGATGATGCAAATGATAAAAAATCATCAACAAACTCAATATATATAGGATTTATACAAGAACTGTTTGGATTCCTATGATGATTTATATGATCGTAATAATTTCATAAATACTATTTTCTAATTCCTTGTTCCATATTTCTCTAAAAATATATAATAAATATTTTTTTGAGTACTTTGATATAAGAAAAAGATGATCCAAAAAAGAGTAAAAATTAAAAAAAATTATAATTTTCTTGAAGTGTTAATTTTATCCGGTTACAACTGATTTTTACTAATTACCATTAATTTTTACCAATTTAATGATTTAATGTTAATTTTTCCTCCTTCTGTTGTTGTTGATTCCGTTGATGATTCACATCCTACATTCCATGATTTTGGAGACCTAATGACAAATTTGGACATGGGTGACACAAATTGGTCATTTCTAATCACCTGAAGACTGTATATTATATTATTTACACCTTATTAATAATTTATAATACATTTTATTACTTTATATTAAATTATACTAAAAATTAACGGTAATTAGTGGTAATTATAAATAATTACCACTAATTACCACTATTTTTTTTAATTTAATATAAACTAATAAAATATATTCTAAATTTCTAAAAAATGTAAATAATAGATTTTAAATTCATCAGGTGATGTAACCAATTAATTCCAATCATTTTTAAAATTTTCAACACACCAATTAATGACAACCATGTACAATTCTTTCATTTCTCATCAACTATAAATTGATGACCTATTTTATTTTTAATTTTCTATTAATTTATACTACAAATTACTAAATATTACCAAGTATCACTAATTACCACTAGTTACTGCTAATTATTACTAAGTATCACTAATTTCCACTATTATTTTGTTAATTATTACTAATAACCACTACTTATTATTAATTACATCAAACTATTAATAATTACAACATATTTTTACTTAATTATAGTTATTTCCTATTAATTTTTACTAATTAATTCTTCTTTGTAGTATTTGTTTACTAATTATATTGACTTAATGCTAATTTCTACTAATTACAACTAATTTTTGCTAATTATACTAGTTTACCACAAATGTTTACTAATTTTTTCTAATCACTACCAATTTTTACTATTTTTTACTCATTTCCAATAATTTTTACTTACCACCGCTAATTTTTACTAATAGCGCTAATTTTTAAAAATTATAGTGATTTATCGTTAAATTTTACAAATTGTTCATAATTTTTACTTATTATAGTGGTTTAAAATTAATTTTCATTAATTACTATTATTTTTTAGAAAACGATAAATCATTATTACTTATTACTAATATTTAAAAATTATTTCTATTTATTTTAATATTACTAAGATTTATAAATTATTACTATTTTTTTTAAATTAATACTATTTACATTTAAATTATAAGTAATTAATAATAACAACACCCACTTATTGTTGATTGAAACAAATAATTGCAAATTAAAACTATTTGATTTTAATTGGAAACATTCCTGCCAATTAAAACTAATTATTTCTAATTTAAAATAACTCTCATATATACTATATCATCGCTCATGTTTTTTCCCTTATCATCAACACATCTTCTCCTACCACTACTACAGCAGCCATCGATGCATCACATTTGGTTTTCCCCAATTCGGGTGACCTAATGATAAATTTGGACATGGTTGGCATAAATTGGACATTTTTAATCACCTGAAGATTGTAAATTTTATTATTCACACCTTATTATTAATTTAAAATATATTTTATTACTTTATATTAAAATATAATCAAAATTAACGGTAATTAGTGATAATTAGACTTGATTACCACTAAATAATGCTAATGTTTTGTATGATTTAATATAAACTAATAAAATATATTATAAATTAATAAAAAGGTGTGAATCGTCAATTTTTCAATACTTAGATGATGGAACCAATTTATACTATCCGTGTCTAAAATTTTCATTACACCAATTTATGTGAACCATGTCCAAATTTTTCATTGATCATCACCTAAAAATTAATGACCTATTTTATTTTTAGTTTTCTAGTAATTTATACTAAAAAATACTATGTATTACTAAGTATCACTAATTATCACTAATTATTTTATGTACGGCTAATTACCACTATTTATTACTAATCAGTACTAATAACTACTAATTATTACTAATTACAAATAATTATTACTAATTACTAATAATTTTTAATTAATTATAGTGATTTGAAAATTTTTATTTTACAACTTTTTAAAAATTTCTGCTAATATTTAATAATTATCGTGATATATCACTAATTTGTACTAAATGCAGATAATTTTTACTAATTATAGTGATTTAAGGTTTATTTTTACCAGTTTTTACTAATTACTAGTAATTTAAACTAATTTTGACAAATTACTAGTAATTTTTAATAATTAAAGTTATTTAATATTAAATTTTAATAATTTCCACTAATATTTAATAATTATAGTGATTTACCATTAGTTATTATGAATAAATTATAAGTTTTTCTAATAATACCGGTTTACTGCAATTTTTTACTAATTTTTACTAATCATCACTAATTTTTACTAATTTTTATTCATTAATAATAATTTTTAATAATTAAAAAATATTTTTATTAACATAAACTAATTATTGTGTTTTACCGATAATTTTTACTACTTATCACTTATTTTTAATAATTTTTAGTCATTACCACTAATTTAAAATAATTAAAGTAATTTATCACTAATTTTTACTAATTATCATTAATTTTTACTGATTATAGTGATTTAAATTCATTTTTAGTAATGTTTACCAATAGCCACTAATTTTTAAAAATTAGAAATTTATTGTTAATTTTTACTAATTACTGCTACATTTTACTAATTATAATGGATTAAAATTCATTTTTACTAATTACTGTTATTTGTTAAAAATGAATCTAAAATTTTATTACTTATTTCTACGATCTATAAATTATTACTAAGTTCTTTTAATTAATACTATTTATCAATTATAAGTAAGTTCTATTAAAAACACTCACTATCAGATAACTAAAACCAATTGCTACAAATTTAAACTAGTTACTTTTTAATTAAAATTATTACTGCTAATTAAAACCAAATATTTCTAATTTAAAATAACTACATCTAATTAAAAATAATAATATTAATTGTAAATAATTACTTCTAATTAACTCTTATTACTTCTAATTAATAATATTAAAATATAATAAAAATAAAAATAAAAAAAATAAAAATTGAAAACATTACATTAATACCTCAAAATGAAGATTTTGTGCACTCCAAACATCAAAATTCACTTCCCTGTAAAAAATTAAACTTATAACTAAACAATTTAGGAGACAAGAGAAAAATTGACCAGAGGAGAACTCAAATGGAGAATAAAGAGAAAAAATGAAGGTTATATATAGGTTAGATAAGTAGCGACGATACAAGCATTTCCAATGGGTCTAGTAGAAAATAGTTTCTATAATAAATAATCGAGGTGGTAGTTAAAAAGTTATTTACAACAGGTACCATAAAAAATACTCTCCTTTCAACAGAGTATTTGTGACAGGCATTAATATTTGTCACCAATAACTATAAATAAAAAATATTATTTGCGATGGGATAATGTTTCTCTAGTAAATAACTTTACATGACCAAGGGAATTTATGACAGGAGCAAAAGTCCCATCACAAATACCCATTCCCGTATTGTGGCAGGAAGGTGTACCAAAAGTACTTGAAACATGTTTTCTCACTTGTTTCAAATAATTTTTTTAATGGTATTTGCGATGGGATTCGAAACCCATTGCAGATAGTCCTCCAAAAGGGAATATTTGAGACGAGCGATGGGATCTTCGTAAAGAGTCTGTCGAAACAAGTCATTTTTCTCATAATGGTCCATTCATATTTTGGTGAGCTTTCATTTGATGTTGGACATCAGTGATGGACTTCTGTAGCTTAAGGATTACTCATCGAATTTCTATATACTGTGAGATGGATATCTATTTTCTCTCTAGTTTGGGTTTCCTTATAAGATCATATAATTGTATCTAATTGGTTTCGTTTTCCTATTTCTTTGGGTTGAGATGACTATTGATGTATCTCACTATCACTATCATTCAGTTTTGTAAATCCTACTGTGTATGTATGTACTCATGCTCACATTGGATTTTCCCACACGTTTTATGTATTATGCAGACGACAAACAGATCAGTGGTGATTAAGGTTGATCATAGGGATACCTCGATGCATTGACTGTATATGGTGGTTGGGCTTGGAGATTAGAAGAAGGAAACTCTTAGATTTCCTTATTTACAATTGATTTTAGGTTGGTAGATCATTTCTGGTTGAGTGTGTGTTTTTTCCCTTTTCTCTTTCGTTATATTTATTTTTACTCTGATGTATTCCATATAGTTTATTACATGCATGGCTTTTCCCTAGATGTTATTGTATTTAATATATATTCCTCGACACTATGGCATGGAGATGGTTGGGTGTATGAGGTTCATTAGGAAAAGACCTCACATTATAGTTATGTCTTCTCAACATTTTTCACCAGTCTATGGCCTATTGGATGTGGGATTGGGGTTGTGGTAGCTCGACCTTCCTCAGAACAGGTGGACCCCAACGAGTCGGTTCACTACAAAATGTGACACAAGGGGACCAAAATATATGCAATTAATAAATGAATCCCAAGATTTAATTCTCAAGAGTTCATTATCTAAACCTCAAATTCTTCATGTGAAATATTTCAGTAATTTCTATATAGGCTTTACACTTCTCGAATCACTAATGAAAAACTCTGTGGTTCGCATTCATTGGTGATAACACACAAACTCATCACTCCACTACAGGGAAAGTATATTGCCTAAAACACCCCAAAATGATTAAGGGTTAAAAGTATAATTTCTATTAATCATGTCAATAAGGTGACCAACTCTTTTTCAGGATCCTACCTGATTATAAATCCGTAGTTAAGTGTGCTTGTCTTGGAGTAGTGATCAGGATGGGTGACCATCTGGGAGGTTTCCCAAGGTGTGTGTGTGTTAGGACAAAACACATTGGAAAGAAAAAGTGTTGTCCTACGGGGAGATTCATTATTCAAAATGACATGTTCAGGTGTGTGGGTGGGCCCTCGGGAGGGGACCATGTGTTTACAGGGTAACAGGTGGTACCTTGCAGGCCAAGACCCAACGACCATGTCATGGTGGGGTTTTTGTGTTGCCAGTGGGGCCCAATTGTTACATTGGTATCAAAGAAGTAACTCATCCTTAGGCATGATGGGACTATATGGGTTGATATGTGGGGTCCACAATGAGGATGTTGTGCTCTAGGGGGGGGGGGGGGATGAATGTAACACCTAAGAATGTTAAAGGGTTAAAATTCTATGTGATATGACTCATTTCAGCAAGGTGCACCTTTCTTTTTGTGGTCCCACCTGATTAGAACTCTATTGTTAAGTGTTCTTAGTCTAGAGTAATTATCATTATGGGTGACCTTATGGGAATTTTCTTTGGGTGTTTGTGAGTGAGAACAAAGAACATTGGAAAGAACACGTATTGTCATGTGGGGATAATCATTAGTTAGATGACCCATTCAAGCAAATGGGTGGGACCTAAGGAGGGGACCACATGTTTGTTGGGAAATTGGTAATACCTAATAGCCCAGGAAATGATGACCATGTTAAGGTCAGGTTTCTATGCTATCAGTGTGGCCTATTTGTTCCATTTCCACCACTCATGGTCAGCTATGTCACACTAATTGCACTACACTAATATAGAATCATGAGGTGGTGTTCTACTCCCATTGCTTCTTTTCCTACCACTGTCCTGATCAAAATTTTTGAATGATGATTCTTTCTACATGAAGAGTGACTCCTTGATCATCCCTCTAGAATTATATTACATCCACTCGGTGCCTCCTTTGGGTTCCCTTTGGTAATGAGATCTTTATTCCTCATATTAGATAAGTTATTCAAGTGGAAGATGATCACCTATGACTTGATATCATACTAAAACCCATCCTAGAAGTGTTTCACCCGGGTTATCTCATCTCCTAATAAAAAAATGAGAAAATAAGTCTAGGTATGGGAAATGTGCATTTTATTCCATCATATACATGCTCCCATTATTTAGATGTGTAAAATATGAAGCTATTTTATCCCTAGATTATCTAGGTAGAAGTGACTCAAGAACTTTCCCTCAAATCCCTTTTAGGTCAACATCACACGAGCCTACATTGTGATGTCCTACCAATGCTTGTATAGTCTCAATATAATATAAGCATCAAGATTCACCATCCCTCTCCATAGAACTCATTACCCATAGGAAACTCTCATATGGATGATCATCAATTAGATTCATCATAGAAGAAGGAGGTTCCAATTACACTACATGAGGTGTGTTCTTATTACCACTCTCCCAATAATCAACCTAAGAATGAAGTAGATATATTTTTCTACAAGGGTTAACACACTCCAAAGATCATAGGGTTAAAAACATATCAAAATTTTGAAGAAAAAGTGGAAATAGATAAAAATAGATACATGGTGACTTCAATTATTATATTAAAAAGTGATTTAATCATATTTTAACTGATTGATTATATTCCTTTTTATAAGACATGTCATGAAATTAAGCATAATTTAAATAATCTAATTATAATGTAATAAATTAATCTATATCATAAGAAATGTATGATAAAATATTTCTTTTCATTCCTACTATGATGTATAAAAACCTAATATCATATCTTCCCATTAGTAAAATCTCATAAAATAGTTTAATCACACTACAAGTGTTCCCCCAAGGTGAAATAACATCACAACAGTAGAAATTGAACCTTAAGAACAACAATCTCATCCCTGGTAACTTGGATTTTACCACAAACAAGGGTTATCTAATCATATACTCAATATCATGACCAGTCCCAACACATACTATTCTCCTATATTTCTTACCCAAATAGTAAATCAATAGAAAAGACCTCATATCCAATACTACTTTATAACATTCCTAGTTTAGTTCCCCATCACATGACCAAGATGGGTCATTAGAGACCTCAAGCATGCCTCTTCAATTGATAGAGGTTGTTGACTATAAGATAGGGTCTAATAAATATAATTGGGAGACTATACCCTCTCATACTATGTAATAATCACCAGATAATCACAATAAAAATTAAATATAAATATATTCCAGAAGATAATAAAAATCCAAATAAATATAATATAGTCAAACCATACAATTTCACACCAAATATCATACTGATATTCTTATAAGAAGTGAATTGAAATAAATACTCCACAAACAAAGACTTCCAAAATCAGTCCTAAACCCTAGCTCGACCCCATCTCCATGATACATTCATAGCTTGAAAACAAACCAATCAGTGTACAGACCGTTTCCCTTTTCCAAATCTGCATCCATGAAGTCTATCCAAGTTAAAAATGGATTCCCGAATAGGGTGTGAGTAAAATTTAGTAGGCCACCACCTACGATTTCTAAAATAAATACAATATTATTAATAGTGTATGAAAAAATAAGATAATCAAAGGAATTAATTATATAATAAATGAAAAACAACTATATAAACATGATGACCCACAATATCTAGGATGACACCTGGTGATAGACATACCTATAATGAAACAATGTCATATATCTCTTTACATTCCCTCAAAAGGTTCTATTATTAGTAATTAGAATATCTAAAAATGGAAGCAAGAATCACAAAAAAACCCAAGGTGAATTCCCATGCCAGGGGTAATTACATTTTAATTTCATTTCAGGCCTAATGTGAAATCTAATTCCAAGGGTTAATTTCACATTTCATTTACAAAATACTCATTGATAATTCCCATTGTATGGTCAATTATGTATTCAATGTATCATGTATAAGCAATAACCAAAGTATACCAAATTAATAAACATGATAACTATATTCCATTTTCATTAATTCAATAAAAATTACAATTATAATTACAATCATAGATACATTCCAATAATCCATTAGTTTGAGATCCAATTACATTTCATGTTATCCTTTTACATATCAAATAATTTCAATTATCAATTTACATTCCATTTATTCAGAATTACCATTTCACATTTCAACAATGCCAAAAAAATTTGTTCACATAACCAACCAGGTTTCAATTCCAAATTCAAAATTTTATTCAGTCCTTAAAAAAATTCCCAATTCAGTTATAAGGAACTATGTTCATAGAATTCAAGTTCTAATGAAAGGTCAAGGATAGGCACACCTCCTAGGGGCCAAAAGTTCTAGTTCCCTTTCACCAATGGACTCTAAAGATCCATGGAAGGTCTAAGTGATAATATTCAAAAAATATTCATGGATTCTATTTAGAATAGGTCAAATTAAAATAATTTATGAATCATCACCCATGTTACATATACTAGAAACCCAAACAGACTATAGGAAGATTCTTTAGACCATGTACCTCAAAAAAAAATATGTCCAAGCATCAAGAATTCAGATAAACATACTACACCAAAATTCCGTAATGATAGTAATATATCCACTACATTATAGATGGAAGAAGAATAATCATGGAGAAGAAGAGAGGAATTTCTCAATTCCAAACAAAACTCACCAAATCAAGACATCGATATAAAAGAAAAGGTCAAGTGATCAAGGATTGACATCAGAGAAGTAGAGTAATCCCTGGAGAACACTTCAAGATCATTAAACACCATTTAGGGTCGAAGGATGGAATTAAAAAAATAAATAGGAAATTTGGGTGTGGGAAATACTATTATACCCCTTATAATCCTATCCCATGTCAAAACCACCAGCAAGCCAATTTCTAAAACCGGTTAGCTAGTGGTGTCAGCCAGAATGGTTGTACTACTAGAAACCCCACCAGTTTGCCAGTGTGTCTCCACCACCTGTCCAGTTGGATTCCTATTAGAATCCCATTCATCTAAGACTCTACTGGATATCCAGTGAGTCTCACTAGTTGGATGATGGGTCTCCATTAGGTTTACTTGGCTACTAACCTATCCATTGGATAGCCAATGGAACTGCATCAGTTATCAACTATGTCATGGCTAACACTCACTGAAACCACCCCTTAGATCCCCTAAGAACCTCTGAAAATATATTTTAAACCTAGAACAAGGCTCTTTTATAGAAATTAAGGAGTCTCAACTGGAAAATTAAAAGAGGAAGGTACCTAGATAAAATACAAGGACTTACATATTCTATGCATAATTCTATCAAGACCAAGATAACTTCTAATAACACTATCAAGAATAAATGAAAAAAATACCCCCATCTAAAGACCAAGAGAATAATAGAAATACTTCTTAAATCTAGAGATAATTCTTGTTACAGTCATCTAAAAATTATGCAATGTGTTTAGTACTTCCATAATAACATTTGGAGTTCCAATTATGATATTCCAAGTTTCAAGGAGCACATTTGGATACCTATTAAAGAATTTTATTTTTGATTCTTCCACCACAATAGTGGATCAAAGATTCAAGAGAGTCTACCAAATTTATCATCAAAAAAGAAAGAATTCTCAAGACACTGTAATTATTGATTTAAATTAATTATAAATTATATGTAAAAAACATCCCCTTTATGAATAATATGGGTTTTCTTCATTGATTTTTGAGTATTTTATCCAAAAAGACCAATAAAAAACATTGTTAGGCATGGGTCTGACCACTTTCATTGTCCCCCAAAACCAATTTTGGGGTGAGTTAATGTGGATGCAATGAGAAACCTTGAGTGGTTGTCTTGGGAGTGGCCTAAAGGATAATGTGGTTCTTTTTTATCATTTTTTTGTGTGATATGTGACATGTTCAGATTGGATTTGTGTATCATCCCTTGAGTGATAGGAAATTACCATAGAAATTTTTGTGTAGAAACTCCTTAGTGATTGGTCATGACCATGGAACTTATTTTGTGGAATCCCCTGAGTGATGGGGGTGAGCAAGGAAATATATGTACAATATCACCTAAGTTATAGGGGATGACCTAGGTACTCTATTCTGTGACATCCCTTGAGTAAAAGGGGTTGGTTTAGGAACTAATATGGCTCGGTATGACACTACCTCTAGCGTAGAGCCGAGGTTGGTATAGTCGGGGTTTGTGATGGCTTAGTTACCGCCTGATTTCCCAATGATGGTCATATGTTGTTATTTTTATTTATTTTTATTAGTTTATAAACCTTTATATATTTACTACACCTCTAATAAGGACACAATTGTGGTATCCTACTAGGTTGTATTACTCATATCTAGGATCAGTACACCGGTGCACATGAATACTTTGTTAACCGAGATACATACATGGGTAAGACCCTCTAATGGGTTTTTGAGCATGCGGAGATAGATGAGGATTCATGGAAATTTCAAGACATACTCTAGGATTCTTTTCTTTTTTCCACAAGATATTACTTAATTGTCTTTATTTATTGTATTATATCAATATTTAATATGTTGGATTTGGTGGCCTAGAACCAACTACATTGAACTTTGTTCATTAATAAATACCTTATCACATCTTTATTATTCTTCTATGGGACAACGCATGTTATAATGTCCTAAGGATAGATATTTCACTTAAGGGAAATTGTAGATCCCTGCTATGTTGAGAACCTAAAAGTTCCATAAAACTATTCTAGAATATATGTTCCATAACCAGATACTGTTAATTGTGGGACACAAATAATACATGCCATTATGAGTGAGGAATCATAAAACTTTGAGGAACCTTCTCATGGTGTGCGTCCTTGGTAATGTCTAGGAGGATATTATGATAACGATACCCTACAGTAGGAAATCCACATTTCATAGTGTCATTGGATGTTTCTATATGCGAATGTGTGTATTGGTCCTTATAATTTAATATTATTATTAATGGGTATTACAAATCATGCACTTAGATGCATTGATGAAAACTATGATGACACACAGTTCATAATGAGGTAGGATATGTGGTGTGCATCATGAGTAATACTGCATTAATAGATAATACGCGAAAGGATTTTTCCCTTCTGTTCCATAAAAGAAGTAGATATCTCAGGCTCTTTGATGGAATTGATATAGCCTAATAAATCCATGGCCATGGTGAGGAATGGAGAAGTTTAATTCTGAGAAGTCAAAGAAGGAATAATCAAGTACATGGGTTAATGGAATTAGCATGAAACCCTCTTGATTCAAGATATCAACTAAAAGTGATTACATTACACGGTAATCATTCGTAGGAGGTGACACGTCATTACGACATTAACTTCTTTCTATATGGATTCCTTGGAGTGTTCCTAGAAAATAACTTGGGACTTTAGGAATGCTCCAACTAATGCCACTAGGAAAGTTCCCTAGAGGGTCACACACTAAGTGTGTTCAAGTATCTCAGTTAAATATACATTTAATAAGTTGAATAATTTTTAATCCTGATTGTGGTTAAATAATTTTTCAAGGATACCTGATTTCATTTATTTCGACACAAGTTATTTGATAGAATATATTGTTGGTGAAATAATATATGTATTAGAGAGTAATGAAATGATATTTATTTGCGAAATAAATAGTCATTAATCAAGGTCTAATAAATGTGGTGGAGTAAATTAAGAAAATGTAAAAACAAAAGTACACGCCATGTATATTGATATTCACACCATGTAGTTCTTTTGGGGATTTGTGAGAAATAATATTATTTATTTAATTAAATAAAATTAGGTGTAATTCGCTGGGCGCATGTCATGTGATAATAATATCTAACTATTATTATTAGATATATGGTCTTACTAAGAATTAAATTAAATGAATAAATGATTTTAGGTAATTAATTCATTTTATTATTCTAAGTAATAAAATCCCAATTACATTATTTTTATTAGCCTTGTCATTCTTTGTGGTTTTGCACAATGGATCTGGAAAAATCTCTGAAGCCAAGAGATAATTCTTTTCATCCATGAATGCTCTCTTGTTATGAGAGAGATCCTCCTCCACCAGATTAAGGAGATAGATTTGGAAGAGTCTCTCAAGGAAAAAAAATGAGGACATCACAAGCGAAGGATCTTCCATGCTAGAACCCATAGACCCCTTCGGCGATGTCCAATGATACATGTGGCATGTGCGGATCACTACTAGAGGAATCCTACAAATTGATTCTATGATGAAATGACGGATCACATTAGATCATGACCAAAAAAATCAATGAAGAGAGAATTACATCTAGGTAATTTGTGCCTTTTAATTAAATTTATTATATCTAACATTTGACGATCCTCTCCGTGGTTCCGAGTCTCCCCTATTTTTTTCTTTTGTTCTTCACTCTATTCTGAAGATCTGGTGTTTTATCATTGTCAATGTTCTTGGATTGATCTTTGTTAATAGAAAAATTAAAGTTGGGTAGACCCACCCACATGATTCTGCTACACCTGGAACCTAAAACTAGTATCAGAGGGGTTATATTGTTGATTATAATTATTTAATTTTTCGTTGAAAATTTACAAATTTAATAATTTATTTGCTTCAATTCAAGTTAATCATTTATAAAAATCTGAATCTCAAGATCTGTTCCTCCTCTTTTTTTTCTCGTTCACCATAATGAAACATTTTTTTCTTTTAAATTTGATTAAAATATAACATAGGATCGCATCCGGAGGTGCCAAAAGATCCTAGACATACAACACTAGAACACATGGCGTGTATTTGGTAGTACAAACCATGTTGTAAATGTTCAATTCACCGGGAGTGGTCTACCAATCCAAGCCGTGTGTTGGAGTTTATCTATGTCATAAATGAATCTGTTTGCTGAACATGATTAGTTCAAATGTGGTTTCCAGATTACATGATGTTTGGACCACAAGACATGGTGTGTAGTCCCTTTGGGTTAGGGTTGGACCATGTACCTCATACACTACTTTCCCGACTAGAGACCGTGTAACATAGAAACTACACAGAGTGTGGCCCACTGGACACACCGTGTACTCTAAAGATTTCTGAAGTACATCTACACATCGTATCCCCGGGCGTGCACTTTGAATGGAAGGTGGACGATAGTACACACCATGTAGTCAGAACTACAAAATGTATACTCCTCCATATTACGTAGATTTATTAAAATTTATTATTATATTATACAAACCCATGAGACTTGTACCATGGTTTGGGTGTAAAGCTGAAGCACAACACGTTATAGGTGTTTTATATATATGTGTTTAATTTAACATTTGTGTAATGTTCATTTCTACACACTGGGTAGCTATGAATGGGAATTCATCGGGTTTCCTCCAAGGTACAAATTACGTACAAAAATAATTTTAAATGAATTTATTTGTTTTAAATTATGATGGATGAGAATATCAAGGAAGTTCAAAAAGAGTTTAAGATAAAATTTTTGATTAATTAAAGATAATTAATTGATTCAAGCATGATTTATCATAAACATGAACGATTAAATAATTGAATGCCAGTTTTATTTATGTGTTAATATCATTGCATGTATGGATAATCATAAGATAGACCTAGACCTTTGTATGTAGATGGTTTCTTATAATTTATTTATCTAAATTAAATTTTTCGGCCTGGGATTCTTCTCCTCATTAATATGTAGGGCCTACGTGCCCAAGGTTTCTTTTATATAAAACCCCATTTTACCCCTCACTTGTATGTGAGATAAAAGCATATGTAAAGGATAGATCTCCCAAGCTAATGAAGGCGGTTCATGTTTGGATCTATGGTGAAACCAACCCAATGAGATAAAAAGGTAGATAGGTGGAAAACTATAAACATGAAACCCAAAGGTTCAAGGTATTTCTCCCCTAGGACTTGGGTTATTTTATCAACCGCTAGATAAACTAACCAATAGAATAAGATCATGATCATACAATTTATTTTATTACTATCAGTGGCAGGGTTTATTTATTGTATGTGTGTTGTCACGATCACACAGTGAACAAATTAATCAAGCATGCAAGATAGAACTAAAATAAGACCATCTTATTCATAAATATGATATTAGACATGGTTATTAACTTAAGTATATCCCACTTAATATTAACAAGAATGTAATCAATGATAATAAAATGGTAATTACATATAAGGATAAAATACATCAAATAAATTATAAGTCAGTATAGATTTCCATAACCATAGTTAGAATCGAACCATAGATCAAAGTTCTTAACCAACCCTAGTTGGGGTGGTTTCAATTATTGGGGAATTCTAATTTGAGGTTTGGGGTTGACCTGACTTGGATCACATCAAGGGTTGACTGCTATAGCAGGACTTGGTGTGACCAAGAGGTAATGGTTATGGAAATCCAAAACAAAAGGATTTTGGGATTGTGAAGTCCACTCAGTGGATCAAGGAACATTGAGTTAATATAGTTTTCATTTGGAATTCCTACCTAAAACCCTTCATGTTTCATGAACAACCCTAGTTCAGGTAATGAAAAGGGAAATATGGATCTTTTCTACTAGAATATTTGAGCAACAAAATATTCTGATGTTAATAGTGAGGGATATTGGATTTCGATAAAATAGTGGGAGACAAATAAGTGTTAATTTATTTATTTGTCTCAGTTATATCATGATAAAGTACTAAATATTTTATCATCTTAATTTGTAGAAATGAAAAGAAAAATGGCATCAGACATATCATTGGAACCATACTCAATAAGGAAAACCTTCTCACATGCACCAATTTCTAGGAGTGATATAGGCGTTTATGCATCATCCTTTTCCAAAAAAGGAAATTCTATGTGATGTAGGAGCCTATTATAGTTGTGCTTTGAAAAGAGGAAAGTGACGAGGAACTATATCTCTATGTGAATCATACAGATGATTCCACATATGTCCAATGTTTAATATTATAATCCATGTCTAATGAGATCTTGAAGCAACACGAAAACATGGATTCATATAGCTTGATGTCTCACCTTAAGGATCTTTATCAAGAGAAGGAGATACATGAGAGATATGAGATCTCCAATGATTTTTTCACAACTATGCTTGGAGAGTCTACACTAGCTGGGCCTCATGTAGTCAAACTTGGACATCTTAGGGATTAAGTTTCATGATGAGTTGCATACAGATCTCATCCTATCATCACTTCCCAAGACCTTCTACATCTTTGTTTTTAACTACAACATGAGAAATAATGAGAAGAATCTTTTCTAACTTCTACCCCTAATTCTCCAGGTAGATAAGGAAATGGGGAATGATAAACCCATATTCCTTATGGTGAATAAGAAAAGGAAGGACAAGGCAAAGGGGCCATGAGTTTATTAATGGTATGAAGCCCTCGAGCATCATCACTCCAAGAATGGGAAGATCCAGAGGCATGCAAGTAATGGGAGGTAGATTGTGTTTCATTTGTTAAATCCATGCCACTAGAAGAGGAACTACACCCGGAAGCATGGGGATGCTAAAGGTTTGGTCATTATCGAGTGCAATCTTTCCATTTCTACACATTTGGTATTAGATACAACTTTTGGGGATTAGATCTACAATCAAATGTAGAAACAAAGTATATTTAGAAATATTTCCAAAGGAGATGTGGATCTTCGAGCTGCCAAGGCATGAGGCTTGCTAAATTAGCTATTGGTGATTACCATCTCTCATTTCCAACTAGGATGTTTTTGGTTTTACATAACTGTTATTATGTGCCTTGTGTTACCAAGAACATAATTTCTATTTCATGTTTGGAAATAATGGTTGTTCTTTTATAAGAAAAATGTATCTTATGGTATGGATCATTTAAATAATGGGTTGTATGTATTAAATTATGAAAACTATGTGTTGGAAAACGATAATGAAACAAACTAGCTTGACTCATTCAACACCCAATTATGGCATCACCATCTTGGTCATGTGAATGAGAGGCACTTGAAAAAGCTCTTCTAAGATGGTTATTTAGACTCTTCTGAGATAAAAACACTTGATTGATGTAATTCTTGTTTACAAGGTAAAATGAACAAATTTTATTTCAGTGGATAGGGTGAAAGGGCCATAGAGCTTCTAGGATTAGTGAACACAGATGTGTGTGGACCATTTATAGTAGAAGCTACAGGTGGATATTCTTACTTAATTAATTTTACTAATGATTTGAGTAGATATGGATATATATACTTAATGAGGTATAAGTCAGATTCTACGGAGAAATTTAAGGAATTATAAAATGAAGTAGATAATCATATTGGAAAGAAGAAAAATATGATTTGATCAGATCGAGGTATATAATATCTGAACCAAGAGTTCATATACCTTTTATGGGAGTTTTGGATTCTATATCAACTCTCCCCTCCTTATAAAAAATAGTTAAATGGTGTTAGTGAAAGGAGTAACCTCAAATTTTTGGAAACGGTGAGGTTGATGATGAGTCATGTAGATATTCTATTATCCTTTTGGGTATATGCATTACAAACTACAACATACACATGAAACGGAGTACCAACTAAGGTAGAAAATGGAATTCCCTCTGAGTTATGTAATGAAAAGAAACCCATTTTGTCGCACACATGTATGTGGGGATGCAAGGAATTTGTTAAGGCCTTATCATGCAACAAACTAGCACCCCGAGGCATGAGGTGTATCTTTATAGGATATCATATGGAAATGAGAGGATATTAAATATATAACCATTCAGACAAGAAAGTGATTATCGCTAGATAAGAAATATTTTTTGAGAGGGAGCACATCTAAAAAAGTGATAGTGGGAGAAAGATTGACTTTGACGGAGTTGATGATCAAGATACACAAGAGTTGGTATAGGAACATGTTCCACAGGTCCCTATGGAAGAGGTTCTAGAAACACATGTATTGCATAGAAGCTTAAGATTGGTAAGGGAACCAGAGGGATTTGGTTTCCAATTAACTAAGGATGGTGAATCATTATTGTTGGATAATGATGAATCTATCTTCAAAAAGAAACTATTAAAGAGATCAAAAGCTGCAAAATGGATAGAATCTATGTATTCTATAATGGATTCCATGTATCAGAACCAATTCTACGTTTTGGTCGATGAGCTAGTTGATGTAAAGCCTATTGGATGCAAATGGGTATTCAAGAGAAAGCTGAACATGGAAGGTCAAGTTAGCACCTACAGAGGAGGTCTAGTGGATAAAGGATTCAGACAACATTAATTAATTGAATATGATGAAAGCTTTTCAATACTTTCCATGTTTAAAACAATAATAATCATACTTTCAATAGTAGCTTACCATGACTATGAGATGTGGAAAATAGTTGTCAAAATTGCATTCTTTAATGGGAACCTTAGAGAAGATGTCTATATGACACAACTAGATGGTTTTATGACACCAGGTGAGGCCAAACGGGTTTCCAAGTTTGAAAAATCCATTTATTGATTAAAAAACATATCCCAATCATCGGAAATTCGATTTTATGAAGCCATAAAAGAATTTGGTTTCATTAATAAAAATGTGATCCATGCGTTTATAAGTGTTTTAATTGATTGCGGTCATTATCCTAGTTGTATATGTTGATGACATTATACATATTGGAAATAATATACCAGTCATACAGTTAGTTAAGGACATGTTGACCAAGGGTTTATCAATAAAGGACTTTAGTGAAGTGTCCTATATTATAGGGATCAATATCTTTATTGATATATACAAGAGGCTACTTGGACTAAGTTAGGGTGCATACATTGACCAGATACTAAAGAGATTTAGTATGGAACAATCTAAGAGGGGAATGGTTCCAATGTCACATGGCCTATATCTTTCTAAGAAAATGCGTCCTCAGACATAACTGGAGAAAGATAGGATGAGTAAGATACCATATGATTTAGCTATAGGATCCATCATGTATGCCATGTTATGTACCAGGCATGATATTACCTATCCAATAATAATGGTAGGAAGATATCAATATGATCCAGGAGAACAATATTGCAATGCTGCTAATAATATCCTTATGTATCTGAGAAGAACTAAGGATATATTCCCAATGAATGGATGAGATGAGGAGATTTTTATCAAATGGTATGTTGATGCTAGTTTTTAGACAGATTTGAATGATCTGAAGTTTCAATCAAGATATGTTGTCTATCTCAACAGAGGAGTTGTGAGCTGGAAGAGTTCAAAATAGCCAGTTTTTTATGATTCTACAGCAGATTCCGAATATATAGCAGCTTCATATGTAGCCAAGGAAGTCATATGGATTCAGAACATTTTCTAAGAGATTGATGTGGCTCCTAGAAGTAAAGATACTATCACATTGTATTATGATAATACTACAATGAAGACTCTTAAAAATAACCAAGGTCACATTAACGAAAAAATCACATTATCTATAAGTATCACCTCTTGAGGGATTTTATCGAAGGGGTGAAGTTACAGTGAGTATAGTGTCCACAAAAGTGAATGTGGTAAACCCTATGACTAAAGGCTTATCTCAACAGAAGCATGAATGTCATATGAGAGATAGCAGGTAAAAGTATGTTAGTAGTTGGATCTAGTTTAAGTAGGATTATTTTGGAGTTTGTGTCCTAGAACCAACTAATTTTCACTTTATTCATTAAAAAATACCTTATCACATCTTGATTGTTATTTTACGTGACATTGCATGTGATAATTTCCCAAGGATATCTCTTTCACTAAAGGGTCATAGAGGATCCCTGCTATGATGAGAACTTAGAAGTTCTATAACACTATTCTTGAATATATGTTATATGTCTAGATGATGTTATTTGAGGTAAACAATTAATACAGTCCATTAGGGTTGAGGACTCATAAAACATTGAGGCACCTTCTCAGGGTGTGCACCCTTGGTAATATCCAAGAGGATATTATGAGAACGAGACTCGCCAGTAAAAAATCCATATTTCAAAGTGTCATTGGATGTTGCTATCTTTGAAAGTATGTATTGGTCCTTAGAGTTTAAGATTATTGTTAATTGGTATTACAACTCGCTCACATAGATGTATTTAAGAGAACTGTGATGACACACTATTCATAGTGAGGTAGGATATGTTGGGTGTGTCACGAGTAATACTAAATTAAAAGATAATTCAAGAAATGATTTATCCCATCTATTCCATTATAGAAGTAGAAATCTCAGGCACTTTGATGGAATTGATATAGCCTAGTAAATCCATGTCCGTGGTGATAAATGGGAAAGTTCAATTATGGGAAGTTATTGAAATAACAATCGAGCACATGGGTTGATGGAACTAGAATCCAACCTATTTGATTCGAGATATCGAGAAAAAGGGATTACATTACATGGTAAGAGTTTATAGGAGGTGACATGTTATTGTGGAGTTAACTTATTTTTCTATGGGTGATTTGTCATGTTGAATGATTCTAACATTGGACTTTAGGTCAGCTCTGCCTAATGCCATTATGAAAGATGATTAGAAGGCCACACACTATGTGTGTCCATCTATCTTAGTTAAATATTCATTTAACAAGTTGATAAAATAGTATTATTGATTGTGGTTTAATAATTATTCAAGGATACTTTATCGAATTTCTTTTGACACTAGTTAATCAAGAGAATATGTTGTGGGTGAAATAATATATTTATTAGAAAGTAATGCAGGTATATTTATTTGAGAAATAAATAGTCATTATTCAAGGTCTAATAAATGTGGTGGAGGATATATAGAAAATGGAAAAACAAATGTACATGCCATGTATATTAATATACATGCCATGTAGTTTTTCTAGGGATTTTAAGAAATAATATTATTTAATTAATTAAATAATATTGGGTGTAATGTTTTGGGTGCATGTCATGTGATAATAATAGTAAACTGTTATTATTAGACATGGTGTATTACTAAGAAAATAAATGAAATGAATAAATGATCTTGGGTAATTAATTCATTTTATTATTCTAAGTAATAAAATATCAATTACATTATTCTCATTATCCTAGTGTATCTATGTGGTTGTGCACAATAGATCTAGAAAAACTTATCAAGGAAAGAGAGATTTATTTTCATCCAAGAACACTCTCATGTTGTGAGAGAGATCCTCCTCCATTGGATCAAGGAAAGATATTTGGAAGCGGCTCTCAAGGAGATCAAAGGAAGACATCGCAAGAAAAGGATCTTCTGTGATAGAACCCAAAGATCCCTTCGGTGATGTCCAAAGATACATGGAGCACATGTGGATCACCGCTAGAGGACGCCTACACTTGGCTTCTGCGATATAATGATGGATAACATCAGATCGTGACCGGAAACATCAACGATGAGATAATTCAATCAAATTAATTATTATCTTTTTATTATGTTAATTATTAACAACATATTATGATCCTCTCTATGGTTCTGGGACTCCCTTATTTTTTTCTTTCATTCTTCATTCTATTCTGAAGATCTGGAATTTTATCATAGTGATAGATCTCATATTGATCATTGTTAATGGAAAACTTAATGTTGGGTACACCTATCCACGCGCGTCTATTATTCCCGGAACATACACCATATGTGGGGATCCTTTCTGAATATGACATATGATTGATTGTGTATCATTTTGATATTTCATATGATGGTTTCATGTTAGGGAATCTAATATTTTTATTTTTTGTTTGTTGACTATTTCTTTTTTACATCCATTGCTTTCGTAATTGGTGGTTAGATAATACTGAGGGCATGTTCTCCCCATTATATGACCTAGACCCTTATGGGTAGTTCACAACCATTTGTGTACAGGGTGGCGTGTATGATCACTACCAAAAAACTGGGAAAGGAATGCGCTTGCCTTTATCAGTGCTTTTTTAGCGCTGATAAAGGGATTATTTATCAGCGCTTTTTACTAGAGCTGATAAAGGCTCACGCGGATTTGTTAAAAACTCGTGGGTCCTCTTCCTCCTCCCTGCACCCGGTCAAGCTCTCGCGGAAGCCCTCCTCTGAGCCGCTGCCACCGCCGCCTCCTCCTCCACAGCCTCCTCCTCCGCCGCGGCCGCTGCCTCCTCCTTCTCCTCCTCCTCCGGCTTCCACCTCCTCCTCCTCCGGCCGCCGCCGCCTCCTCCTCCTCCTCCTCCACCGCGGCCTTGTCCTCCTCCTCCTCCACTGGTGCTTCTTCCTCCTCCTCCTCCTCCTAGTCTGCAGCCTCATCCTCCTCCTCCTCCACCGGCGCCTCCTCCTCCTATGCCTACTCTGCTGCCTCCTCCTCCACTGCGGCCTCCTCATCCTCCTCCTCCTCCTCCTCCGCTACCTCTGCTGCCTCCGCTGCCTCCACCCTGCCTCCGCCCTTCTTCTGCGCTGCCTCTGGTGCCTCCGCTGTCGACACCTCCTTCTCCTCCGCCACCGGGTCCTCCTCCTTAAGGTGATTCAAATTTAATTTTCATGAATTTATTATGTTTGGAATGGGTAAGTGTTTGGCCAACTATTCTTCATGTTGAATCTTCAGTTTCCATGGGTGGTTTGGGATTGTGGTTATGTTTTGATCCTGGCTATGGGTTGTTTTTATGATTTCCCACTACTTCATTAGATTTATTTAGTTATTCTTATGTTTTGGTGTTTTAATTTGGTTTGATCCATGTTGGGACCATTAATGTGGTATGTTAGGAAAGTGACTTGGAAATGGGTGAATTGATTTGGGTGGTTTGGGGCTGCCCTTGGTAGTAAATGAGTTTAGTTTGATTGATGGTTTCCAGGATAACCCTTTGGAATATATAATTTGTATGGCCCTAGAAATTATAAATGGAAGTTTTGAATTGAATTAAATCATTATCATGGACTTTTAAATCATAAACACAAATGTAAAATTAATTAAATATAAATCTTAGTTTAATGTTTTAAAATCGTATGTATATGAAATGGATTAAAGTGAGGAATCATGGATTGAGATGTTGAATTTTTTTATATTTTAATTGGAAGTAACAGATTGTTTGGTATTTTTGAAATTTAATGTTATAATTTGAATTCCATGGGATGTCCCTTGGATTCCATATGAAAAGGATGGGTGTGGAATTCCTTGGAGTAATTATTTGGATTCTTGATGATTTATATTGGTGTGGAATTCAATTCATGAGCCTTGGAATCTACAGGGGTCTCATGTGAATATAGGGAGTGGAAAATTACTTGGATTCGATGAGGTCCAATTTAATGGAATTAATCAAGAAAGATAGTGGATTCTATATATATTCATTATTTTTAATTCTATAGGGAGGATCCCACTTATATTTGGGTAATGTATTCATTTATCTAATGATATAGATTAATTTCATGGATTATTCAGGGTGTCCCTTATTAAATACTGAAGGATGAGCTCTATAGATTTATATTGATTATTATTGGTATGGAATTACTCGATTGTGGGACAAGTATTTCAATCATTGTAATATACTATTGTTATGGGAGGTCCCCCAAGTTCAAACCAGATGAATGGATTTCCTGAGAATTATTGGGATGGAATTCATGTTGGAGCCATATAGATTCCTCTCAGGCTACTTGATTATGGTTTCCTCGATGAAGTGCCTTAGAACCAAGTTGAGACATGATACTTACACCTTGATCAGAGGTAATGGATATGGAAGAAGAATGTAGTGTCAACCTAGGATGTCCTCTTGAGACCAAAGTCATGATACATTTCTATTATTTTCAAATATTATTATTATTACCACTTCACTTATTTATTCTACACCTTTATTCTTTATGATCAATGATTGGGTTTTCATTAGACACCATTGATAGTGGATTACTAAGTTGTAACCACACACTTCTCTAGAATCCATGGAACATGGGTACCCGAGTAGATGCTCCTTGTTCATAGGTTCTTGGTTTAGGGCACTTCCTGAGGATGATTTATAATTATTATATGGTTAGGATGGAGTTTGGAGTAGGAATCTAGGCCAAAACATAGAAAATATAGGGGTTGTACTATTTTATGGTATTGTTCCCTTTTCTTACTTTTTAGATAGCTATAATTGTTCTTATTATTATGTACTACCATGTATATTATATATGTAACATCATTATGATATTTCCTGGGAAATGTTTTGGTATTTTATCTCATGATGTTGATATATGTAGTTTGTGATGTTATATGATGTATCCCTTATTTACTTATGTGTTTCACACTATTTTAAAGAGGGTATAGTATCCCCACTATACCACCTATAGACACTCACTACTAGTCAATAGCCTCTAGCATATATGGAGGTACACTTGAGGCTATGTTGCACATCATATCGAGCTACTAGTTCAGTGGCATTCAGGTCTGGGTGTTGTAAAAATGGGAAATGTTTTGATGATAATAAAGGTATAGTCAGAATCTCTTCATCCAATAAAATTTAGAAAAGTTTATGTGGTATTTTAAATGACTTTTTATATAACCTCCAATTTAACCATTTTAACCATTACCCATGTAATAAATATTCACCATAGTTACTATTCATTATGAAAAAAATGAATTTTTCCTCATTTATAAATATAGAAATTAGGATTTGAAATATGGAAACCATTATCATATAGAATTTCATTAAGTGGAATACATTAATTTTAAATTATGTGTGTCAATTTCAATGAATAAAGTTTTTTGGAAAAAATAAAATTTAAGCATAAAAGTGAATTTATTCACAATACATTTCAAGTAAATACCATTAAATTAATTTTAAAATATTTTATTAAATATATTATCTAATTTTTTTTATTAAAATCATTACACAGTGATGATGAATTTAATTTATTAAGATAAAAATACATTACGCACATAAGAATATTTTTTAAGAGTATACTTCTTGGTGTATTACAATATATAGGAGGAGTACTCCGATAATCTGGAGGTTGTTTTGGGTGTTTTTAGAGAGCTTTGTCTTTATTACAATATTATAAATTCCTCATATTTTGTTTAAGAAGTATTGTTTCATGGTCACATTATTTCCTTGGAAGGAGTTCTAGGTTATCCAGAAAAGGTTCGAGAAGTCATTTCTCCTCTAACATATATACTCATCCTATGGATTTCAAATAAGATGAATATAAATAAAGAATGGATGAATGCCAATAGGTTGACAAAAGAGTATGAAGAAGGCATGAAAGAATTTATCAAGTTTGCAAAAGATCATGCATGTGACTCTTCTCAAATCCTTTGTCCGTGTTAACGCTGTTGTTATTCAAAACAAATTAGTCCAGATGAGTTGGAAGTACACTTGATCTGTCACTGAATAGATCAAAGTTATACATGTTGGAATAAACACGGGAAAACAATGAATGTAAGTAGTGACTGGGGTGACACTGCGTTTTATGGATCATCTGATATGATTACAAACATGAACAATAAAGATGACCGTATGGAGGATGTGATTACAGATGTGAATGATGATGAAGATCGTATTGAGAAAATGACAAGGACCTTCGAAGATGAACATCGTGATTACCCAAAATTGTTTGAGAAGTTAAAAAGTTGTGCAAAGACACCATTGTGTGCTGGTTTCACTAAATATACAACATTGTCAGCCGTACTGAAGCTGTATAATTTGAATGCAGATAATGAGTGGAGTGACGACAGTTTTATGAAACTACTTTCCCTCTTGAATGACATGCTCCTAGAAGACAATGAGCTCTCGAGCCAAACATATGATGCCAAACGAATGCTACACTCTATGGGTATGATCTCTGAAAGAATACACGCCTGCCCGAATGACTGTATACTGTTTTGCAAGGACCACAAATCACATAGAGAATTCCCAAAGTGTGGTGCTTCTCGATAAAAGAAAGAAGAATCTAGTCCTACTAAAGTTGTATGGTACTTTCCAATCATTCCAAGGTTTAGACGCCTATATGGAAGTGAGGAGACTGCAGAACAATTAACATGGCATGAAGATACAAGAATTAAAGATGGGATACTACGTCACCCGATAGACTCTCCTCAGTGGAATAGAATCGATCATGAGTATCCTGAATTTGGAAACGAGTCGAGAAACCTTCGTCTTGCGTTATCTACAGATGGAGTGAATCCTTTTGGTTTTCAAAGCAAAAATCATAGTACATGGCTGGTTATGTTGATAAATTATTGCTTACCATCGTGGTTATGCATTAAACGAAAATACATCATGTTATCTATGCTTATATCAGGACCAAAACAACCGGGTAATGATATTGATGTTTATTTAGCTCCATTGATCGAAGAATTGAAATTATTGTGGGATTCAAGTGTTACATTGTATGATTCTTACAGAAAAGAAGATTTCACATTGAGAGTCATGTTTTATGGGATGATAAAAGACTTACCTGATTATGGAAATTTTTCAGGATATAGAATTAAAGGAACTCAAGGTTGTCCCGTTTGTGAAGAAGGTACACAATCAATTAGGTTGAAACATTCATCGAAAACCATGTTTCTAGGACATCGCAGATTTCTACCACAACGACAGAAGTACTGTTTTTGGAAGACATCATTCGATGGAAGTTCAGAAGAATGTACAACACCGTCTCTACTAACAGGCGATCAATTGTTTGTGAAAGTTAAAAATGTGGACACTACTTTTGGTAAACCGGCTTCGAAAACCCTTACGAAAATCGGTTGGAAAAAGAGATCAATTTTTTTTGAATTACAATACTTGAATTGTTTGTATGTAAGACATTTTATTGGTGTTATTCATGTAGAAAAAATTTATTTGACAGTGTTATCGGCACGTTGCTAAATACATCTGGAAAAACAAAAGATGAACTTAAGGGTAGGTTGGACATGTTTGAGATGGGAATACGAGAAGAGTTGGCACCAGTGAAGGGTGAAAAATGAACATTTCTTCCTCCTACTGCTTACACTCTTTCCAGGCAGGAGAGATATCAGTTTTGCAACATCTTGAATGACGTAAAGGTTCCAGAGGGGTATTTGTCAAATATCAGTAACCTTGTGTCAATGAGAAACTTGAAGTTAAAAGGTCTGAAAGCACATGACTGTCATGTTTTGATGCAAAATCTCATTCCAATTGATTTACGCTGCATTTTTCCCAAGAATGTCCACCATACATTAACGAAACTGTGTTTCTTCTTCAAAGCTATATGCAGCAAAGTTATAGACCCGGCGAAATTGCCAGCTTTGGAAAAAGAAATTGTCGTCATATTATGTGAATTAGAAATGTTCTTCCCGTCTTCATTTTTTGATATGATGGTTCATTTGATGGTCCACTTGGTGAGAGAGATTAGACTATGTGGTCCTGTACATTACAGATGGATGTACCCCATTGAACGGTATATGAAGATTTTGAAAGGGTATGTCAAAAATCGAAGTCGGCCAGAGGGTTGTATTGCAGAGCGATATAATGTTGAGGAAGCCTTTGAATTCTGTACTGAATACTTGTCTGGTGTGGAAAGCATTGGCTTACCGAAATCTCGTCACACTGGGCGGATTGAGGGTGAAGGAATTTCTGGAAGAAAGATTGTCACAATCAATATTACAGATCGAGAGCAGGCCCACCTTTATGTTTTTCATAACAGTTTCGACGTTGACCCATATGTTGAAATCCACAAAGAAATTATTAGGCATTTGAATCCATCAAGGGCTGAAAAATGGATATCAGATACACATAATCGAAAGTTTATAGGATGGTTTCGAGATCATATTTTTAAGAAGTCAGATGAAAATCCAAAGTCAATTTCGGAACGACTTCGATGGCTAGCCGGAGGACCAAGTTTGTATGCATTATCTTACGATGCTTATGTAGTTAATGGTTATACATTTTATACTAATGAACATAATAAAGACAGTACCATGCAGAATAGTGGGGTTACACTTGTGGCTGAAGCGATGCATGTTTCCGGTGCTAAGGACAGAAATCCAATTTATGCGAATATGTCATACTTTGGCATCATCCAACAAATATGGGAGTTGGATTATATGTAATTTCAAGTTCCGATATTTCAATGCAAGTGGGTTGATAACAGGAGTGCTGTTAAAATAGATGATTTGGGATTCGTGAAAGTTGATTTCAGTAAGGAAGGGGAGGAAGAAGAACCATTTATAATGGCATCACAGGCAGTGAAAGTATTTCATGTTCCAGATCCCTTAAACCGAAACTGGTCAATTGTTCTGTTATCGACCAAAACAGCTGAAGGGTCAGATGAAAATTCAACAGAAGATGACCCTTTCATTGGGACTTAGCAATAATTTTGCAGTTGTCCCAATGTAGACGACATTTTTTATGTAAGAGGAGACCACAATGAAGGGATATGGATAGTTGATAGAGGGGTCAAATCCCTTCAGCCTTAAAAAAAGGGAGTTCAATAATCAGGTTATTGTTTTTTATTGTAATATAGATTGTGTTACATTATGTTATTATATGTTCGCTGCTGCTTTTATGTGATCTAAATTAATTTTTAAACCAGTTCTACAGATAATGACTTCTTCACCTGCTGATGCACCCAATCCCAAGACACAACAGGTCTCTCAACCTGTTGCAGCTGGTCCTACTGCTGAGAGACAACAGGTCTCTCAACTTGTTGCAACTGGTCCCACTACTGACGTACAATAAGTCTCTCAACCTGTTGCAGCTGGTGTCAGTGCCGATGCTAGAACTTCAGAGAAACATAATGATGATGCAGAAACTGAGGAAATGGTAGGCGATGAAACCCCAGCGAAACAAAAAAAACAGGTGCGCCGTAGTTTGACAGTTTTAGCAAAAATCCATAAGGTAAGAGCAAAAGGCATCAAATATGAGGTGGGATGGAATAAGCTAAGCCAGCATGTAAACCCCAACAAAGCCATGTTTAGTAGCTACATTGGAATCGTCACTCGACAACACGTGCCGATTGACGTAGAGTCGTGGCACCATGTTGTCAGCGGGTTGAAAACATTAATGTGGGAAGAGATTATTGTAACATTACGATATCATCTATTTAATTTATTAAAATAAAATAAAATATTGAAATATTGACTAACCCTTCATTATCTCTTACAGAGTGTATTTATAGTAGATGTTTCACACAAAGAATATGTTTTCAGACTGGCAGGAAGGATTCATAGAGGCTTTCGCAGCATTTTAACGAAACATCATCTGAAAGATGCCAAAGGGAAAATCAAGCCGCACCCGCTTCCTCTTTATGCACACTTGATATCCCAAGGAACGTGGGATGCGTTTTGCAACCGTCGTGCGGAACATAATTTTCAGGTACATTGTGTTTTGTTACACGTTGTGTAACGTTGCTTGTATTCATCACATTGATTGATAGGTTTTTATTTATGAAACAGCAACTGAGTGCTGAAAACAAAGAACGGGCAGCAAAACCAGTGTACCCCTACCGTAAAGCAAGGTTGGGGTACGATTCAATTGAAAAACAATTGGTATGTATTTTAAAAGTACTATAATACTTTTATGTGACATAAAACAACACTGTAACCATGTTTTTCTGTTTATATGCAGATTGATGAAGCAAAATATCAAGTCACTTCCATTCCACGCCATGTGCTATGGAAGGAGGCTCGTGTTAATAAAGAGGGGAAACTGATAGATGAAAACACACAAAAGTGTGGGAAACATGTGTAAGTATGACATAATATAAACTTGTTTTGCTTTAAATCACTATTACATAATGATGCTTACTTATTTTTTCATATTTTTCTATTTGACATAGTCACAGGAATCAACAACACCCGTACCAGATGCAGACATACTTTCAATGGCCTTGAAACAGCCAGAATAGTATGTCCGCGTCCGAGGTGTGGGTTTTGGGGTGTCACCCCGGACATGTTTTCATAAAAAAAACAAGAGTATGAACAAACTAAATAATTGCATGTAATGAGAGATAACGTATCTACCCTTGAAGAACTAATCCAAACTCAATGAAAGATGCTAACGAGTTTGATGGAGGAGAGGCGAAGAGAACAAACAACTCAAGAACAACCCCCACGAGAAGATCCACCCCTCACTAGCTTTGAGGTGAGCCATTCCCTTCAAAGACCTGACTTAACCGAGGTAATCAATGTTATAATATGTGTTTTTGTGAGATGTGAATCACATAGAAACTGATACCTTTCATGTAATGATATTATGCAGGGTGAAAATGACTGTGATTTATATCTGTCAACTCCCACCCATCGCCTTGTAGCGAGGGCTACGGTGTTCAATATGCAGAATGACATGATACACTCCAAACCACTTCCAACCGATCATGTCAAAGTGTAGATTAACGTAGATCATGAGCCGAGCGTCGAGCTACCCGTTCCAAATGACGATTAAGACATTCATACGGTGGAAAAAGTTGTTGGAACATTCATTGCATGGCCGTCGAATCTTGTAAAAAAACATGTCGAGAAGGAGGTATTCATTTCCAGTTCATTTTTCAAGTATAACCTTTAACATTAAATTAGAAAATGGATGAACTGATGAATGTTATTACAGAAGGATAAAATGGAGAAGCTAAAACAAAAGAGCGTCTCCAACATTGGATCAACCAACCAATCAAAACGATCTACTGAGAGCGCGTTCACCCCACCCGTTCTATATCCACATTTAATATCATTGCAAGCTCATGTGGATAAGAAAATGAAAGACAGAAAGAGTCATACAATTGTTTGTGAAAAAGATATGTACGGAGAGGAAACAATAGATTTTGTTAGTGCAGATGCTGTTTCTGATATCATCACATACGACTGGCTAGGCGCCTCAGTTATAAATGTATACATGAGGTATGTTTTCATGATTTGATTTTACAGAAGCTGATGTACTTTGATAATTATGGATAAATACATCTCATATTTTTCACAGGCGTATATATGAAAATCAATTGAACGGATTTTCCCATGAATACAAATTTGGACTCGTTATTCCTCACACCATTTCTACATAATGAACAGAAATAGATTCTAATTTTCAGGCTGAATTGATGTCAAATATTCTCAAAACGTTTCAAAGAAGAATTACGACTGACAAGCTCTTTTTAATACCAACGATGCAAGGGTAAAACTCTACATTTTAATCATATAAATTATATTTTCATTTCTATCAGTACATATTTCTTTTTGTGTTTTTAGGGAACATTGGATGCTCATTGTAGTCAATTTGGATACTCCAAAGATTTATTTTCTAGATTCACTTCATGGATATCCAAATAACTGACCACAGATTATGGAGATTGTCAATTTTTAATACACTATATCCAACATTTTAGAACTTAACATCTAGTTATATAATTTATATGATCTTTTAATGAGTATTTTGTTATGATAGGGCGGTGTATGAATATCGTCTAAAGGCTGCAATGAATCCAGGGGTTAAGGACGAAAATGCCCACAAGATCTACAAATGGAGAATTATCTGGGTATATATAATTATATTTCACTATCCAAATACATATCAAAACAAATTACTTTTTTTTCTTGATGTTTCTGCAGTGTCCGAAACAAACAAATGACAAGGACGACGGTTATTATGTTTGTAAATTTATGAAATAGATCGTATTTCATGGACAAACTAGCATCCCTGAAGAGGTATTTTTGAAAATAATTACTACTTTATTTAAAATAATTATTAATCCTTTGTGTATTTATATTTTTTTAGTACTACTATGACTGTCGCAAAAACTCATATTCAGAAGATGATATTAATATCTTTAGAAACGAATGGGCATCGTACCTGATGGAAGAATGTAAACAAATAGGACAATGAAGGTGAATTCCTAATACTTATGTTATCTTTATATGGTCATTGATATCTCCCTTTACACTTTTTGAGAATCTGTGATCTCCTTTTCTTATGATTCATATCCTTATATTAGTGAATTCCTACTACTTAGTTTGAAAATGACATAATCTTTGGAAAACAACACCAATGACATACGGAAAACTGAGAAAACATGTTTGGATTGTTTTGATACTTTAGGAAAACGATCCATGAGTCATTTGTGACGTGTAAGAGTTGACCGCACCTCAGTCCGAAGCATGGTGTGACCGGTATGGCTAAAAGTGTCTGATATCAGTTTCAAATTGAGATAAACTTTGGAAAACAAAACCAATGACATACGGAAAATCAAGCAAACGTGTTAATATTGTTTTGATACTTTAGGAAAATGATCCACGAGTCATTTATGACATGTACGAATTGAACGCACCTCTATCCGACGCACGGTGTGACCGGTATGACTAAAAGTGTATGATATCAGTTTCAAATTGAGATAAACTTTGGAAAACAACACCAATGACATACGGCAAACCGAGCAAACGCGTTTGGATTATTTTGATACTTTAGGAAAATGATCCACGAGTCATTTGTGACGTGTACGAATCAACCGAACCTCAATCTGACGCACGATGTGACCGGTATGGCTAAAACTTTCAGATATCAGTTTCAAATTGAGATAAACTTTGGAAGACAACACCAATGACATACGCCAAACCGAGAAAATGCATTCGGATTGTTTTGATACTTTAGGAAAACGATCCACGAGTCATTTTTGACGTGTAAGAATTGACCTCACCTCAATCCGACATACGGTGTGACCGGTATGGCTAAAAGTGTCTGATATCAGTTTCAAATTGAGATAAACTTTGGAAAACAACACCAATGACATACACCAAACCGAGAAAATGCGTTCGGATTATTTTGATACTTTAGGACAACGATCCACGAGTCATTTTTGACGTGTACGAATCGACCGAACCTCAATCCGACGCACGGTGTGACCGGTATGGATAAAAGTGTCTGATATCAGTTTCAAATTGAGATAAACTTTGGAAAACAACAACAATGACATACGCCAAACTGAGAAAATGCATTCGGATTGTTTTGATACTTTAGGAAAACGATTCACAAGTCATTTTTGACGTGTAAGAATCGACCGCACCTCAATCTGATGCACGGAGTGACCGGTATGGCTAAAAGTGTCTGATATCAGTTTCAAATTGAGATAAATTTTGTAAAACAACACCAATGATATGCGCCAAACCGAGAAAAAGCATTCGGATTGTTTTGATACTTTAGGAAAATGATCCACAAGTCATTTGTGACGTGTTTGAATCGACCGCACCTCAATCCGTCGCACGATGTGACCGGTATGGCTAAAAGTGTCTGATATCAGTTTCAAATTGAGATACACTTTGGAAAACAACACCAATGACATACTCCAAACTGAGCAAACATGTTCGGATTGTTTTTATACTTTAGTAAAACGATCCACGAGTCATTTGTGACGTGTACAAATTGACCGCACCTCAATCCGACACACGATGTGACCGGTATTGCTAAAAGTGTCTGATATCAGTTTCAAATTGAGATAAACTTTGGAAAACAACACCAATGACATATGCCAAACCGATCAAATGCGTTCGTATTGTTTTGATACTTTAGTAAAACGATCCACGAGTCATTTTTGACGTGTAAGAATCGACGACACCTCAATCCGACGCACGGTGTGACCGGTATGGCTAAAAGTGTCTCATATCAGTTTCAAATTGAGACAAACTTTGGAAAGCAACACCAATGACATACGCCAAACAGAGCAAACATGTTCGGATTGTTTTGATACTTTAGGAAAACGATCCACGAGTCATTTGTGATGTGTACGAATCGACCGCACCTCAATCCGATGCACATCGTGACCGGTATGGCTAAAAGTGTCTGATATCAGTTTCAAATTGAGATAAACTTTGGAAAACAACACCAATGACAAACGCCAAACCGAGCAGACGTGTTCGGATTGTTTTGATACTTTAGGACAACGATCCAAGAGTCATTTGTGACTTGTAAGAATTGACCGCACCTCAATCTGACGCACGACGTGACCGGTATGGCTAAAAGTTTCTGATATCAGTTTAAAATTGAGATAAACTTTGGAAAACAACACCAATGACATACGCCAAACCAAGAAAACACGTTTGGATTGTTTTGATACTTTAGGAAAACGATCCACGAGTCATTTGTGACGTGTACGAATCGACCACACCTTAATCCGACGCACGGTGTGACTAGTATGGCTAAAAGTGTCTGATATCAGTTTCAAATTGAGATAAACTTTAGAAAACAACACCAATGACATACGCCAAACTGAGCAAATGTGTTTGGATTGTTTTGATACATTAGGACAACGATAAATGAGTCATTTGTGACGTGTACGAATTGACCGCACCTCAATCTGACGCACGGTGTGACCGGTATGGCTAAAATTGTCTGATATCAGTTTCAAATTGAGATAAACTTTGGAAAACAACACCAATGACATACGCCAAACCGAGAAAACGCGTTCGGATTGTTTTGATACTTTAGGAAAATGATTCACGAGTCATTTGTGACGTGTATGAATCAACCACACCTCAATCCGACGCACGACGTGACCGGTATGGCTAAAAGTGTCAGATATCAGTTTCAAATTGAGATAAACTTTGTAAAACAACAACAATGACAAACACCAAACCGAGAAAACGCATTCGGATTGTTTTGATACTTTAGTAAAACGATTCATGAGTCATTTGTGACGTGTACGAATTGACCGTACCTCAATTCGACACACGGCGTGACTGGTATGGCTAAAAGTTTCTAATATCAGTTTCAAATTGAGATAAACTTTGGAAAACAACACAGACGACATACGCCAAACAGAACAAACGCGTTTGGATTGTTTCAATACTTTAGGACAACGATCCACGAGTCATTTGTGACGTGTACGAATCGACCGCACCTCAATCCGACGCACGACATGACCGGTATGGCTAAAAGTGTCTGATATCAGTTTCAAATTGAGATAAACTTTGGAAAACAACACCAATGACATACGCCAAACCGATCAAACGTGTTCGGATTGTTTTGATACTTTAGGAAAACGATCCACGAGTCATTTTTGACTTGTAAGAATCGACCGCACCTCAATCCGACGCACGGTGTGACCGGTATGGCTAAAAGTGTCTCATATCAGTTTCAAATTGAAATAAACTTTGGAAAACAACACCAATGACATACTCCAAACAGAGAAAACACGTTCGGATTGTTTTGATACTTTAGGACAACGATCCACGAGTCATTTGTGACCCGTAAGAATCGACCACACCTCAATCCGATGCACAGCGTGACCGGTATGGCTAAAAGTATCTGATATCAGTTTCAAATTGTGATAAACTTTGGAAAACAACACCAATGACATACGCCAAACCGAGTAAACGCGTTCGGATTGTTTTGATAGTTTAGGAAAACGATCCAAGAGTCATTTTTGACGTGTAAGAATTGACCGCACCTCAATCCGACGCACGACGTGACCGGTATGGCTAAAAGTTTCTGATATCAGTTTAAAATTGAGATAAACTTTGGAAAACAACAACAATGACATACGCCAAACCGAGAAAACGCGTTCGGATTATTTTGATACATTAGGAAAACGATCCATGAGTCATTTGTGACGTGTACGAATCGGCCACACCTTAATCCGACGCACGGTGTGACTAGTATGGCTAAAAGTGTCTGATATCAGTTTCAAATTGAGTTAACTTTGGAAAACAACACCAATAAAATACGCCAAACCGAGCAAATGTGTTCGGATTGTTTTGATACCTTAGGACAACGATCCATGAGTCATTTTTGACGTGTACGAATTGACCGCACCTCAATCTGATGCACGGTGTGAACGGTATGGCTAAAATTGTCTGATATTAGTTTCAAATTGAGATAAACATTGGAAAACAACACCAATGACATACGCCAAACCGAGAAAACGTGTTCGGATTGTTTTGATACTTTAGGAAAACAATCCACGAGTCATTTGTGACGTGTACGAATTGACCACACCTCAATCCGATGCACAGCGTGACCGGTATGGCTAAAAGTGTCTGATATCAGTTTCAAATTGAGATAAACTTGGGAAAACAACAACAATGACATACGCCAAACCGAGAAAACGTGTTCAGATTGTTTTGATACTTTAGGAAAACGATCCACGAGTCATTTTTGACGTGTACGAATTGACCGCACCTCAATCCGACGTACGACGTGACCGGTATGGCTAAAAGTTTCTGATATCAGTTTCAAATTGAGATAAACTTTGGAAAACAACACCAACGACATACGCCAAATCGAGCAAACGCATTCAGATTGTTTTGATACTTTAGGAAAACAATCCACGAGTCATTTGTGACGTGTACGAATCGACTGCACCTCAATCCCACGCACGGCGTGACCGGTATGGCTAAAAGTATCTGATATCAGTTTCAAATTGAGATAAACTTTGGAAAACAACACCAATGACATACGCCAAACTGAGAAAATGCATTTGGATTGTTTTGATACTTTATGACAACGATCCACGAGTCATTTTTGACGTGTACGAATCGACCACACCTCAATCCGACGCACGGTGTGACCGGTATGGCTAAAAGTGTCTGATATGAGTTTCAAATTGAGATAAACTTTGGAAAACAACACCAATGACATACGCCAAACTGATCAAACGCATTCGGATTGATTTGATACTTTTGGACAACGATCCAAGATTCATTTTTGACGTGTAAAAATCGACTGCACCTCAATCCGACACACGGTGTGACCGGTATGGCTAAATGTGTCTGATATCAGTTTCAAATTGAGATAAACTTTGGAAAACAACAACAATGACATACGCAAAAATGAGAAAACGCATTCAGATTGTTTTGATACTTTAGGACAACGATCCAAGAGTCATTTGTGACGTGTACGAATTGACCGCACCTCAATCCGACGCACGACGTGACCGGCATGGCTAAAAGTTTCAGATATCAGTTTAAAATTGAGATAAACTTTGGAAAACAACACCAATGACATACTCCAAACCGAGAAAACACGTTCATATTGTTTTGATACTTTAGGAAAATGATCCACGAGTCATTTTTGACGTGTACGAATCGACCACACCTTAATCCGACGCACGGTGTGACCAGTATGGCTAAAAGTGTCTGATATCAGTTTCAAATTGAGATAAACTTTGGAAAACAACACCAATGACATATGCCAAACCGAGCAAACATGTTCGGATTTTTTTGATAATTTAGGACAACAATCCATGAGTCATTTGTGATGTGTACGAATTGACCGTACCTCAATCTGACGCACGGTGTGACCGGTATGGATAAAATTGTCTGATATCAATTTCAAATTGAGATAAACTTTGGAAAACAACACCAATGACATACACCAAACTGAGAAAACGTGTTCAGATTGTTTTGATACTTTAGGACAACGATCAACGAGTCATTTTTGACGTGTACGAATCGACCACACCTCAATCCGACGCACGGCGTGACTGGTATGGCTAAAAGTGTCTGATATCAGTTTCAAATTGAGATAAACTTTGGAAAACAACAACAATGACATACGCAAAACTGAGAAAACGCGTTCGGATTGTTTTGATACTTTAGGAAAACGATCCATGAGTTATTTGTTACATGTACGAATTGACCGCACCTCAATCCGATGCACGGCATGACTGGTATGGCTAAAAGTTTCTGATATCAGTTTCAAATTGAGATAAACATTGGAAAACAACACCAACGACATACGCCAAATCGATCAAACACATTCGGATTGTTTTGATACTTTAGGAAAACGATCCACGAGTCATTTGTGACGTGTACGAATCGACCGCACCTCAATCTGACGCACGGCGTGATGGGTATGGCTAAAAGTGTCTGATATTAGTTTCAAATTGAGATAAACTTTGGAAAACAACACCAATGACATACGCCAAACTGAGAAAATGCATTCGGATTGTTTTGATACTTTAGGACAACGATCCACGAGTCATTTGTGACGTGTACGAATCGACCACACCTCAATCCAACGCACGGTGTGACCGGTATGGCTAAAAGTGTCTCATATTAGTTTCAAATTGAGATAAACTTTGGAAAACAACACCAATGACATACGCCAAACTGATCAAACACATTCGGATTTTTTTGATACTTTTGGACAACGATCCACGAGTCATTTTTGACGTGTACAAATTGACCGCACCTCAATCCGACGCACGGCGTGACCGGTATGGCGAAAAGTGTCTGATATCAGTTTCAAATTGAGATAAACTTTGGAAAACAACCCCAATGACATACGGAAAACCAAGCAAACACGTTCGGATTGTTTTGATACTTTAGTACAACAATCCACGAGTCATTTGTGACGTGTACGAATCGATCGCACCTCAATCTGACGCACGACGTGACCGGTATGGCTAAAAGTGTTTGATATCAGTTTCAAATTGAGATAAACATTGGAAAACAACACCAATGACATACGAAAAAATGAGCAAACACGTTCGTATTGTTTTGATACTTTAGGACAACGATCCACGAGTCATTTGTGACGTGTAAAAATTGACCGCGCCTTAATCCGACGTACGACGTGACCGGTATGGCTAAAAGTGTCTGATATTAGTTTCAAATTGAGATAAACTTTGGAAAACAACACCAATGACATACGCCAAACTGAGAAAATGCGTTCGGATTGTTTTGATACTTTAGGACAACGATCCATGAGTCATTTGTGGCGTGTACAAATCGACCACACCTCAATACGACCGAGGCACGGTGTGACCGGTAAAGCTTTTCATTAGATAAAGAATCAGTATTTATTAAATGCGATAAATCAATCAAAAACATATTGATTTTACATTATTCCCTTTCATTGTTATGAAAATGAAAACTTTTGAGTTTAAAATTTCATATTTTAGTTTCACATTTCCATATTAATGTATTCTTTCATATTACTGTTTTAATTTCTTTCATTATTGCATTACTATCATAATATTTGTTTTCTTATATAGGTGAATTTCTTTCCATGAGTTCAAATGCTTTGTTCGGAAACAAATACCGTCGAGAGCGGATCACGGATATCAAAAGATGAAACATGAATGTTTATGACTGTTGTTGAATAATTGTAAATGTAACCATGTAAATAAATGTTTGAAATGTATATAGCAATCCTTTTTTTTGTATTCATGATGATAAGTAAATGTATATACTGTTGTTGGTCAAAATATTGGGGGCGGGTGCTATGGTGTGCAGGTGTGCATGTGCTACTTTGTGCAGGTAATCTGGTGTGCAGGTGTGCATGTATTGTTTTGTAGGTGCAGGCAATGGGGCCTTTATCAGCGCTAAAAGAAGTGATGATAAAGGGGTCCTCCCCTTTATCTACGCCGGCATTAACAGCGCTTTTCTAGAGCTGTTAATGCCGGTTTTTAGCGCTGATAAAGGGCCAGGTTGTAGTAGTGGATGTAATATGGTTGTCAGACTTGGGCTCAGTGAATTGTTTTGGGTGTCACAATGACAACACAAACATCCATAAATAACCTTTAATTTTTTTTAAATATTTATAAGAAGATTCCTTATCATTAAAATGAAAATACAATTCAAGAAAAATAGGTCACATCACCCATATAGAACTTTAAATAAAACCTCTTTTCTCAAAGTATTAGTGTATACTCAGACATTAAGTGAAAAAGGCATATAACCAGTCACTTTAACCTGAAAAATAATAGAAAAATTATTAACAAAATATTTCTAAATATATAGATAAGTCATTTCAAGCTTTGGGTGTTGACATGCATATTAGGTAATGATATAAAAATGTTATGATCTAAAACAGGGTGTGTGGGGATAACCTTGGACTCCTCTACACTTTCCCTATAAAACCCCTCACAAAAAATCGATGGTTTCATCATGTAGTGGAAAAACCCCTATTAAAAATATCAAAATATACAAAAATTAGGCATGAGGGAATGTAGAGGAATGGTAAGAATAATAAAAAGAGGCAGATAAGAAAGAGGGGGAGAAAGTTGATTCTTACATAGCTCAAACCTATATTTTCCATGATGGATGACAAAGGGAAAAGAGGGAGAGAATGAAGAATATGAGAGATAACTCTCCCCCCTTCGGTCATCCATAACACATATATACACAAAGGATAAATACCACCCCCTACGATATCCCCAACCCTCTTTAAAAATCATATTACTAGCTATAATATAAAAAAATCAAACCCAAGAAAATTACAATAATTTGACCCATAAGATTGAATTAACACATGTCTAACAATCTCATAGAACAAAATAATAATATCCATCAAAATAAAATAATAATAATCTCAACCTATTGGTGGGTGGGGTCACCATAGTTATCTCACCCCTCCAATAAGGTCTCAGATCCATGAGGTGTCACAAGACCCCTAGGTTAGGACCCAAGCCAATGTGGGCTTGTTGAAAATAAGACACCCAATAAGCATGATCAAAGAATCAATTTGTGGCCGGCCTTCCCTTACTGCCCAGACCACAAAGTTGTAGTTTCTACAACATACCATTGACCTGATACCTGATCGGCATTCAAATTTGATGATTATGCTAATGATGATTCATTAAAATTACAAAAATAATTTTTTATTTCATTTGAAATTATTGTTACTACATTAAAATAATTTAAAACCATTTTAATTTTTTTTATGTACTTCAAAAAGTTCAACAACAATAACGGTAATAATACTAAGCCTAATTGGTTTAGAGTCAAAAATAAATGTTTGAGAAGATTTTTTTGAGAATGCATGGTAACTATGCATGATCTTGGAGACCATGCACCCGATATTTAATTTCCACTATATTATAAAAAATAACAAAGACGAATGGCTTATAGTTACCCAACCATACAGGATGGATGTGCAACCTAGAAAACTTTTAAAATTTGTACACATTTTTGTCTAAATGCTAATAAAATAATTTATTTTAGGAATTTATAAATTGATTGTGATTTTTCTTATGTATCTTACTAGTTATACTCGAACAGATATATCATTTTCTACTAATATGTAATAAATATTTAGTTTAAATCTTATGTGGAGGAATTATAATGTAATTAATCAAATTCTTCATTACCCTATGAGAACTATTGATTTGATTTTATTATACTTAGGAAAATCATAGAAAAATATAATAGATTTTTTAAATAAAAATTATTTATCACATCTCTATAACGTGATATCACAAATAAAAATTTTATTCATGGTTTAAGGTATTACAATATCCTTGAAATCAAAATCCGGATGCTTGTCACAACATCATTTAATTGTGTAGAGGTGATAACACTACATAGGGATTCCAAAGTATGTGCATGGTTATGATATACAACCCAACACATTCAAGAAGCTAGTGTATTGACTATAGAAAGAAGTTTGACTGTGTAATTTGAAGATAATGTTTCATGTGATACTAAGGTAAAGGAAGACACCCAAAAGTGATTAGATGGAACACAATGCCCAAATCTTTGATACAAGGATGAATATATTACACAGGTTATTTTTTTCTTGTAATGAAAATTTCATTGGGGTCTAAAGTGGGTGTAATATCTTATTTATTTTAATTTTTATCTCATTGAGTTTTTTTAGAAATGTTTTTTAAGGAGAACGTTTAAATATGTATGAATTTAGGAATTTTCATAGATTGTAAACATCAAATGGTGAGTGTTGATGTGAGCCTATGTTAGAGAACACCACCCACTAGCTATTCCATGTAGGTTTTCATGAGAAAAAATAGATATGAATATAATAAGGTTATGAATGATTCCTTTCCCATTCATATCTTTTCATTAAAATTTTATTTAATTTTTCTTTATTTTCTTTTCTTATAAGATGAATTCCATACAATTTTTAATTTCAGAACATGATGGTTTGAATTTTATATGAAAATTATATTAAAATATATAGAAAACATAGTATTTTTTTATTAAAAATCATTAAATATAACAAAGTGCAGTTTTAGTTCCTTTATAAGTCATAAGATATTATATTTTTCAAAAGAAAAACAACCACAACAATACTTGTATGGTTTATTGAAAATAAAGAAAAACATGATTTGTTATTGAAAATTATTCAAAAACATTAACATAATAATTTTTCCTTTTTTATTTCCTTATTTATTTTTTTCGATTATGTAATGGATAAAATATTCAAATGAAAATTTAACAAATTCATCGAACATGTTTTTTTAGTTTATTAAAAGTTAATGAAAGTGAAATAAAAATTAAAAATTGGACCTCATATGAATTTAGGAATTTTTTTATTTTTATATATTAATTATTATTAACATGTTTTCAATTTTTTTATTTACTTTATTGATATTTCTTATATTTTATTTTTTACATCCCTTGGTCTGAAAATTATCATCTTAGGTTGGGCTCTTAACTAGACCCTCAGGTTTCCTGTTGGATGGCTTCAAAGTGGTTAACACATGGGATGACCGTTCAATTAGTTTGATCTGTCATCAAATTGACATCGAGGTTGAATTTCTTTTTTCTAGTCATATCCCTTGGAGGCTTGACAAAACCCTCGGTGAAAACTATCACACCTCGGTGAAAGCCTACACCTGTGGTTCGACGAAACCCTCAGTGAAATCCATCACAGCTCGGTGAGACCCTCAGCGAGGAAACCATCGGAAAAGTCCTTAGAGAAACTATTGGCTAATTCATTCAACATCATTTTGGGGAATCTTGTAAAAACCTAACAGTGAAACACATGGAGAAAATTGTTGTGAAAACCTCAGCCAAACCGTTTTTGAATCCCTAAGACATCCATTTTCTGATGGCGTCAGTGATTTTTTAGGCGAGCCTTCCTTCATTTTCAACCGATAATGAGAGACGATATTAGGTGGAATATATCATTTCTATTTGTCTTCTTCTTTATTCTTTGTTTGAGTAATTGGGATACCTCTATTTGTGGTTGTTTTTGGTAAATATTTTTGTTGTATTGGTACATTTTATAGGGATTCTTATTTTTAGGAGTATTACAAAAACTATTAATGTTTTTTGATATTTTCATAGTAAATTTGTTGGTCGAATTTTTACTATTAGTTATTTTCCTTAATGTTTTTTTACTACTTGTGTGTAGTTTCCTCTAGGAGTCACCACTGGAAATTTTCAATTTCAATTTTCATTGGGTATTTTCATTGAAAATTTGAATTCCATTTTTCTATGAAAATTTATATTCCATCAACTCGATCGATTTCAAATTACAAATTGAATCAAATTTGAAATTTCATATGGTAACCTGTAGTTCCAATTTTTAGTTGAATACTTTTTGAAAATTATTCTTTCATTCTCCACTATAGATTCCTAATGGATATTTCTTATGGGTAACTAGGAATATTTATTCAATCATTTTGTCCAATAAAAATTTCTATTGCTCATTTAGTGCTGAATTCTCTATGGAAATTCCAAATGGAAATTCCCATTGGAAATTTCCAGTGGTAATTCCTAGTGGTAATTCCCTTGTATTCACTGATTTTTTTCGATGAAAATTTCCAGTACTCATTCGGTGTGGAATTACCAGTGGAAATTACCATTGAAAATTACCATTGGAATTCCCCAGTGGTAATTCTATGTCATCCAAATAGTAATTACCAGTGTCAATTCGTTCTTAATTTGAAACTGTGAAACAATTTTTAGAATTTAGATGAAATTTTACTCCATGAATTTCTTATGTTTCCATGGGGATTCCTGCTGGAAATCTTGACTGGGAATTTCAGGGGTCATATTACATTCCCAAATATAAAGTTACAATGAAATAAATTTAAAATTTATAACTTCTAAACAATTAGTTTATCAATTACTTGTAGTTTTGAATTGAGAATTTCTAGTGTACATTTGGCATTGAATAATAACTAGAAATTTCCTCTAGGATTTTGTGACTGGAAATTCCTAGTGGACACTCCCAGTCCAACTAGAAATTGGATTTATCAAATGTAGAGTAAATTACATGTGGAATTGATTTATTATTTCCATATTCAAAATAAATTTTTGAATGTACATCATTTTTTCATACTGTTGGGATGTGATATTTCTTCTATAATTTCTCAGTTGAAATTCCCAGTAGAAATTACCACTGGAAATTCCCAGTGGAAATTCCCTATGAAATTCATTAATAATTTCCAACTGTATAACCATAATTATAACGGGTTGAAATTGAACACTATATTTTCCTACTGTTGGCATCGATATTTCCACTAGAATTTGTTACTGGAAATTCCCTGTTGAAATTCTCAAAGTATATCTGCACTGGAAATTCCCTATGGAGATTCCCATTGAAAATTCCCTTTGAAAATTCCTTGTGAAAATTTCCACTACAAATTCCCTATGGAATCTGCAGAACCACAGTTAAAATGAGTTGGAAATTTACACTGTATTTTCCTACTATTGGAATGGGTATTTCTATTGGAATTCTTCACTGCAAATTGCCACATGAAATTCACACCACAAATTCACAATGGAAAATATCATCAGAATATCCCACTATAAATTCACACCACAAATTCCCACTAGAAATTCGCACCGCAAATTCCCACTACAAATTTCCACTCCGAATTCCCTATTGAATTCATTTTTAATTTCTACCTACAAACCATAATTATAATTATCTTAAATTGTACATTGCCTTTTTCTACTGTTGGAATTAATATTTCCATTGGAATTTGTTACTGGAAATTCACAGTTGTAAATTCCACTAGAAATTCCCAATTTAAATTCACATAGAAAATCCCCACTTGAAATCCATAGTAAAAATTCCCATTGAAAATTCCCTATGGCATTAATTTATAATTTCCAACTTCAAACCACAATTATAATGATATGAAATTTTACACCATATTTTTCTACTATTTTTTCACTCGAATTTGTTACTGCAAATTCCCAGTTTAAATTTCTAAATGAAACTTCCAGTAGAAATTCTCACTAAATTTTCCCCTAGAAATTCCCTCTAGAAATTCTCCCTGGAAAATCCTACTACAAATTCGCACTGTAAATTCCATGTGGAATTCAAATCTAACTTTAAAATGCAAATCCCTTTTTAGAATGTGTTTAAATTGAACACCTTTTTTTCTAATGGCATCACTTCTTTTTCTTACTTTAATATTGACATTAAAGAAGATAATTTTTTTGGGATACTTGGTTTTTATGGTAGAAGAAGCATCTATATCATCTATCACGCACTAAAAGTCTTCCATGACTGAGTTATGGAAAAATTTTCAGGATATTTGTCCTAAGTTGACTGAGAATCACATTACATTTCTTAAAAATATTCCATTTTGGAAAATTTTAAAGTCTTTGTTGATAATAGAGTGCCATTTAATGATTGTAAAAAAATATATGGCTATGTTTTATTAGTACCAAAGAGATACAATGTTGAATTAAAAAGGTTTGATATAGGTCGTAGGATGATGGAATTAACAGTTGATGACAACCATGATATATTTGGCCTTTAGTATGGTGATTTTCATTTATCAGATCCATACACATTAATTCCAAAAAACTTATCTCTTTTGAGGATAATGTATTCACAAGTGGTCCGACTATTAATATAGGGTGTTTCATATAGAGTTATTCTTCACATTTTTGAGGAAATGGAAGAGAAATATTTCTTCAATGTTTCATGTTTTCTTTGCTTGTTTGTGTGCACAGCCTTATTTTTCTAAACATCCAGTTCATATGTCGGTTGGAATTTTGTTACTTATTTTGATGATATCTCAAAAGGGAAGAGGTTGTATTGGGATTCTGGTATTCATGACCAGCTTCTCACATTAGTGAAAATAAATCACACTTTCCCATTAAAATTTATTTGCTCTATTGTCAGCTTATTCGTAAGGTCTTCAACTTTATTTTTCCAATTAATTTTTCCAGGTTGTTTTATTATTTACTAAAAATATTAAATACTATAGTATTGGAATGTTGAGAAGACCGGGAATGTTTCACCCAAAATACAGGGTGCTCCTTTATTTGTTCAGTAGAGTTTTTAAGACATCAACGATGTTGTACAAGAATCTACCAAGGTATAATTAGTATAATTTGTTACTAAATAGTCCATTAATTTTAGAATAGTTAATAAAATCTGTTATTATTTTTGTACTATGCAATGAAAACTAAAACCAAGTCTAGGTAGAGCCCCATGTTGCATTAAAGGCCTTTTGATGTTAGAGTACCTGGTCCGTAGGTAGTTTATGAAAAAACATTCCTTTTAGTATGAGGCGACACATGAAATTTGTTTCAAAGGAGGAGTCTTTAGGCTGCTACATGGAGAATATGAATCTTAATAAGAAGTTAAAGAGACTGGAGGCCTAAGTAAAGATGTAGAATAGACATATTATTCTATTGAAAGAAATGTTGAAGGGGAAAGAAGAGGTTAAAATTGTTTTTGATGAGGATAAAGAAACATTTTTAGAAGATATTGGGAGTGAAGATATAGAAAAGCTTAAAAATTCAACTACTGTAAAGGAGGGAAACCCAAAGTATATTCATGATGCAGAGAAGATGGAAGGAACTAATTTTTAGGAAAGTGAGGAGAAAGATATGAATGAAGAATTAGGCAATGAAGGCCCAAAATGTGTTGACCAGTCCATTACAGTCTCTTATGCCTCTATGATACAAATGTCTTTGATTATAGGTGTCAAGAGTAGGAAGAGGAAATTGATGTTTTAGTCTCCATATATATATATATATCCACAGCTAACTGTGACAAAGAGACCGACAATATTTGCAAATATATCATAATTAATTCCTAGGTGTGCGATGCAACATAATATAGTGACAACAAATGATTGAAGATTGATGCAGATGTTGGTTGATGTTGATGGGGATAAGTAATGATATTGAGTTTGTGTTGTAATTTCTTTTCATATATTTTACACTGTACTGAAATTAAAAATGACCTTTCATGACAATAGTAGTTTGGTATGGAAATCTAGTGACAAAACACAACATATCAATATGAAAAACATTAGTGATTGGTTAAAGAAAAGGTGCACATCAGGCACGATATGTTTCAGATTAGATTCTTTAACCAACAATTATTTCTCTTTTATTAATTTCAACTTTTCCAAATATGTCATAGATGCATATACGGTGATCATTCATGAAATATGTTATCTCTGGAGTATGGCTGGAATTACTGATGTGGAAAGATGTCCGTTCAGGCCGAGCACCTTTACAGTAAGAATGCACTTCATTTTTCATACAGTGATGATCATATTTTTGAAATTTTCATGTTGAAAACATGTCCAAAATTAATGGTTAATACAATCTTACATTTCCTTTTGTCATTGGATTATAGGGAGGTCTGTATATTACAAATTAAAGGAGAACTTTGTGAAGTGAAAAACAGTTGCCGGAATGAGGAGCTCCACACTTTTATTATGTCCGGTAAACAATGATAATATTCATTGGAATTTATTATTCATGGATTTGAAAAAAATGGTGTTTTGATATTATAACTAAATGCAACCCATTCGACTCACGAGATCAATTGATCTGTTCCTTAAAGATGCAGTGACTATGGTATGTTATTATACAATGTAAAATATAATTTTGAATACATTAATAGATGGGATGATCATTGATTTTTTTTACAAAAATCATATTTAGAGAATGTTTTCAGCATTTTTGATGCTGAGAAGTTAAATCCATGTAATTGGGAAATGGAAATTGAGAAGATGATACAATAGGGAGATGCGACTTTGGATTGTGGTGTCATCTTTTGATATGTCATGTAATGTTTGGCTATAGGAGTTGAAGTACCTGAATGTTTGACATAAAAAGAACTTGTTGAGTAGTGCTTGTTTATGGTGAATTAATTTTTAAATGATCCTGGTAGGACAACAGATATTGATTCTAAGAGATATAAGTATTTGGTTGCTGTCACAAGCAATGATTATTGTTAATTGACATTTTTCTGTAACATAAATATGGTAGTCCTATAAGAAACATAACTACTGTAGCATTTTGTGGTTGTGCTGGTGGGTGATTGGTGGGTGTAAATGGGTAATTTTTTTTCAAGATGAACAAAAATTAGTATTATGATAGGTGTTTCTTCGTTCTTTTTATTTTTTAGTATGCATTATTTTTTATGTTTTACTGAATTGGAAACTTTTTCTGCATTTAATTATAAACCGGGAATTCTCACTGAAAGATTTTAGTGGAGATTCCCACTATAAACTATGGATTGAAATTTTTCTGTTTGGTTTTCATAAATTTTTTGGGTGTTAAATAGGGTAAAAATAGAAATTTAATTATATGGATAACCATTTTCAAATAGAATATATTGATTTAATCTTTAACAGTATAATGGTTGTTAAACTGGTATTTCTTCTTATAGTCTCCAGAGTGACTTCTTTAAATGGAAACTAGAGGGTTGTTAAACTAGTATTTCTATTTGTAGTCTCCAGAGTGACTTTTTTAAATGGAAACAGGGTTTACATAAAAATTCCAAATGGTAATTTTCTTTGGAAATTATCATTTTAATTTTGCACTATAAGTTTTGGGTCAGTTGTTTCAATGTAAATTGTCTGTGCATATACATTCAAACTAGGAATTTTTATTGGAAATTCCTAGTGGAATTTAACACTATAAAGAGTGGGTCAATTATTTTAATGGAAACTGTTTCTGCCTATAAATTCCAAATGTGAATTTCGAGTGGGAACTCCCACTCCAAACTATGTGTGAAAATTTCCAGTTTCATTTACATCATTTTATTTGGTGGTACATAGGTGGTGGAAATATTTATTTTATAATTCAGATCTAAATTTTGGTAAGGGTAATATCGATTTTATATTTGATAGTATTATAGGTGTTATAGTGTCATTTTTATTTTCACTCTCTTCCATTAGTTGGATGGTAACTTGTTGTGCATACAAATTTCAACTGGGAATTAAAATTTGAAATTTCCACTGTACATTTTCCTTTTACAATGGGAGGTTAACTTTCCAATTTGGTTATGTACAAGATGCTATTTACAATTTCCCTATATGTTCCAACAAATGCAATTACAAAAACCGATTCTCAAAAAAAAATCATATTGTAATGACATCTACATTTGATGTTGTGTATCAATTTTATTATGAAATTCTTGAAATTACTTCTCGGTCCTAATATTTATGTTGTCATTACCATTTTTAGTCGTTGCTGAATCTTGCAACATCAATGGAGGAAAATTCCTCCTAGTTTGATCCTAATTGAATAAATAATTATATATTACCAACTACAAAGATAACTAAAAATAATGTTTCATAATATTTCAGATAGGATAACATATGAATTTTTATGAACTGTGTTTAAATTTATTGGTTTTGAAGATAGGACACAATATGTTCATTCATTGAGATTTATGACAGTATCATCATGGTAACCATCATTCAATGGTTCTGTTGCATTTCCCTAAAACAATATTATAACCTTATTTATGCATCTTATCATTGAATGAAATAGTTTAATAACATAATAAAATAATATCAGAACTATTGTATAAGGTTTTAAATATGACATTATATGTAGTGCTAGGATGTGGGTTTCAATGCAACTCGCAGTGGTGTATTCATGGTTGGAACATGGTCCAACATGCTAGTATTGTAGAGAGTTTTTATTTGGTTTGTGATGGTTTATATGATTTAAGTGGGTGGGTGAATAATTTGGGATAGAAGAGTAAGAGTATTCAGAACCACTAGTGGCTGACTAGGAGGATTCGGACTATGATGTGGATATAATAGTGGATCCATGATGGGAGTTCATGCATTTTTTTCACATGGAGTGGGGAAATTAAGTTCTGAGGTGTAAAATCACCTAATACAGTGAGTTATTTTAATAATAAGGTAAGATCTATTTTAATCGATGTAGTGGTTTAGGAATAAAGGGGTACAAATATTTAGATGTGGATGAGGAAGATGATAGAAAAAATTTGTAATGGAGTAGAGTTGAGGAATCATAAAGGATGGAAAAGGGATGGGAACCATGTATAAACTTTTGCAAGAATTTTTAAAAGACCCATAGAGAAGGATAGCGGTCTAATGTTAAAAAAGAAGAGAGAGTGGAATACAGATTGGAGTAAGGTTTTCAGCCCTTATTTTAAATAATAAATGCATCCTTGCATCATCATCTGACAATTAAATTCCAAAATTTTGAATGACAACGATGTTGTGTCCTGGTACCTTCACTATGCCTTGGAGGGTGAATAAATGACATCCTGACAAAAAAAATTAAATTCATTACGATTTATGATCCCATGATGTTATGTAAACTATATAATGTAGTGTGATTAATAAATTCCATTGACATGTTTCTACAAAAAATTTCCTAACCCGAGACTCTACTGTGTGGTCAGTAGGCTATGATGTGGAGGGTCCGATTTTTCTAGTCATTCCATAATTTACTATCAATATGTTATAGATATATATGGAGTTTCCAACCATGAAACAACTAGTGAGAGTTACCCATAACAATTTATAATGTATAAGGTTTTAAATATCATATTAAATGAAGTTCTATGATGTGGGTTTCAATATCAAATGTTTTGTAACCTACTATATAGTACTTACATTGACATATGTGATAGGGTTTCCATTAAAACCACTATTTGTTAGTTCTATAACAGTTCCATGCAATAGAATTATAACAATATTTAGTCATGACAACAAAAAATGTATTAGTTCAAAAAAATAAGTAAATAATAACAATGTAGTACCAGTTTTTTGGTCTCTTGATTACTGAATTTGCATCGGGTTTTCATGTGTTTTCTTTCCTACCATAAAAAACTTTTCATCCTATCATCACCTTTCCTTTTATCATTTTTCATATATTATTTTTTAGACTATTTTCGACCTTTCTTGTAAGATTCTTGTTCAGTTCATTTTGGTGGTACATTCATTTTGGCGTCCTGCAATTATCTAGCATAATGTTTCAAATTTGACATTACAATTCTATATCCTTATTCAAACTCATAAGATTCTGTTACATGATTTATTTCCATTCTTACCAACTCTTGGTAACATTGATATTTACTTGATACCGTATCTTCTTCAACATTATTAAATGTGATGTATTCCAATTGAATGTCATGGGAATTTGTTGTCAATCTCTTATGGATATACAACTCTGGAAAAGACTAGACGTCCAACCTTTTTAATATTATCAGTGCATGACATCACAAATAGCCATAAATCTCAAATTTGAAACATGTACAAGAAATTATGATAGGTGATTGTTGGTAAACTTCTACTGTAAAATCATTTGATGAACCTTTCATTGACACAACATACCATTTTGGGGAAACAATTTCATTAACATACTTAAGGCAACATGTACCTCATAGTTGGTGTTCATGCTGAAAAAGATCAAATATTTTTTCAGTGTACAAATGACATGCATAAACCATGATTGGATGACATTAAAATTATCATGTGGAATATTTTACCTTCCATCAAATTAATATTTCATTTCTTGATACCTATTCTTCTCCAATACATGCTCAAATTGTTGGAAGAATTTCAAGATAGTAAGCTTATGATTCAAATAATCCATTAACACACCATTGAAACATTCACTTAACGGTGTGCTTTGAATTCATAATGTCAATGTAGTTTTTATAAAACAATGAGCCCATTTTTCTTTTTAATTTGTACACATCTTATGTCCATGTTGAATTTGTATCACTGTAATGTAGTTATATTTCTTTCTATATTGTATCAAATTCTGAAATCTCTATAATTCCATACTTACATTTTTAAAAAAAATTCAACATTTTTGAGTCATCTTTCATTACATGGGCCAAGTGTTTCATGACATTTTGCATTAGGTGCCAGGTGCAAAGGCCATGTCTTGTTGTAGGCAGTATCAAACCAATTTCTTTAGACATAACTGCATCTTGATCTGTGAATATTGTCTTTGTATTTCCCCCCAATGAAAATCAACAAATCTACTAAACAACCAACTAAATGAGTCTGTAGTCTTATCATATAAAAATGTTGCACCAAAAATTAAAATCTCCTTATGATTATTTATCCCTAGAAACACTTTAAGAGGCCTATAATCATTGATTTTGTTGAAGGTAGTGTCAAACATAACAACGTCTCCAAAATTCTCATAATCAACCTTCATTCTCATTTCAATCCATAAAATGTTTCTAATTTGACCACACATGTCAAGTTGCACTGAAAATATAAATGATATGTTATCTCTTGATTTATTCTCTAGGTATTATAACATACCATAAACATCACAAAGTTTCAAATCCATTTTTATTTTGGACTATAGATAATTCAGTTGGTCCACTCGTGTATATCAATGACTTGCAGGTCCACCTTCAATAACTAATGCAAGGGAAAATGAATCACCAGGCTTCAACCTAGCTTTTCATTAACATCCAATGCGAAACCTTGTGAATCACTAATGCGTCTTTGTGACCTCATGAAATGCATGGCATCAGGAGTATGTAAAGTATGGTTATGCTCCTCAAAAAATTATGTGTACTTATAGTAGTTATTGGACATGGATACAACTTCCATTTGTGCTGGACAATTAGTCCTTTTTTCTATATGTGGCTTTTTGACATTGACATAAGGTTTGTTTGCTCTTTGGCATCCTTCTTTGCTACAGGTATACAATGTGGTCGTTACAAATATTTTGTCCTTTTTATGTTTGTTAACATATTGTTTCCATACACAGAAGACAACAATGCCTTTTATAAGTAACATAAAATGAATAAACATTTGAATCAGATTTGAAATCAATCCAAACACATGGTCTCTAGATATTACTTTCATTATAAATGTTTTCACATGGGGTGATTTCTTCCAAATTTGGTACTTTGGCTCTGTTGATGCTAATTTCTATAATTCTCTTTGAGTTTTTAATTTCCTCACTACTAGGATCTATGACGTAGCAGTCAGAAATTTTTTGAACAACATTTAAATCAAATGAATTTATGGAATATTCACCTTGTAGAACATTCAGATTTAGGTCCCTTAATGTCTTAATGTGATGTATAATTTTTCTGCCCAAAGTGTCAGATCATAGTTGAGTAAAAATTTTTTAATGGTGTTTCCTTTGAATCTTGTGTAAATTTCCATTGGAAATTGTTATTTCAAATTCAAACTACTATTTCCCACAGGAAATTTTCACTTCAAATTTGCATTGCCAATTCGCACTGTAAATTCGCACTACAAATTCACACTGGAAATTCACAATGAATACTCATACTAGAAATTCACATCGGAAATTACAATTTCAAATTTGCAATAGTAACCCCCAATTGAAATTCACACAGGAAATTTGCACTGGAATTTTGCACTAAAACTTCTGAATGGAAAATTCCAAAAGGAAATTCCCTTTGGACATTCCCTTTGGAAACTACCCATTTAAAATCCCAGTTCTCTTCTCTGAATCTTTTGAAATTTGGATCTTAGAATTCTGATTGTCAATTGATAGTGAATTTTTTTAGTAGAGATGTCAACGCATAATTTGAACTGTGATTTCATGGTGTTCTTTCTAACATAAAAATGTACTAGTATAATCCCAAACCATGATGGGAACACCTCCGAAAAAATTCCATGCTCTTGGAAAGGATTTCTGAAAATGTGTCTTGAAAATGCTGCATCAAAACACCTCATGTGAGAGAACCTTAAAAAATCCCCAGACATGCATGGTTTATTGCCTCCCCTATGAAAAAAATCTGCAACTCGTGCCTTCAAATGCTGGTTTTATGGATTTTGTCCCTTGAAATCGTCAAGAACCCACACAGGTATAGCTACCCCTGATAGATGGCCAGAGTCGACGTAGCCATGACTAGAAAATGTTGAACCTAACCCTTATAGAATCTCGAAGTTAGCCACTCCAGTGTAGTTGTGGTCATTGAAATATTTCTTTCACCCTTGTTTAAGTGGAGGGTAATTTAGCCGATGCTTTTTTCTTTACGTTCCCTTAGCATATTTCATTATATTTTCCAGTATTTTAATGGTTTAGATGGACTCACATGACATGTCAATTATCTAGCAGCCAACATGAACCTCAAGTTTAGGAACCAAACTTGAGAAAATTTAAATCTACCTTGGTAGGAAAGCAGATCGAATCCTACAACAATTCCTTTAGAAATAAAATTCAGTGTCAGGATCATTATGGCATCAACCATTATCAGATTTTCTTATTTGATTAATTTTTTCAAAAAAAATGTCACCGTTTAAATACAATTTTACCATTTTTTTATAATTAAATTAAATATAATTCTCAATTAATATTGATTAAAAAACACCACATTGTAACCCATAAAAAATTGTAAATTATTTTCAGCAATAATACTTTGCAAAATATAAAAATAAATATGCCCAACACTCTATAAACTTTCTAATGATATAAATTCCCCTCATATTTTTCTTCATATACCCTTAGTTTTGTTATTGCTACTGGATTCCATTCTTGTTAGAAATGTTTTTATTGTTAAATTCATTTTATTGAATTTATCATCAATAAAAATTAATTTATTTATTTATAATAAATTTTATACAATTTATTTTATCATCAACAATTTTTTCATTTTTTATAAAATTTTCATTGTCACAATGTTTTTTATTATTAGAATTCTTAAAACCTAATATTTGAAATATATATATTCTGAATATTCTTTTAAATGTTTACCCATGAAATACAATCAATTATATTACAATACAAGTTTTTTTAAACAAAATACAAGTTATGATTATATGGATAGAAATGGGAAGGTTCGGTGGACCCATAAAATGCATGATTCATGCTTTATGATATTATAATACATTAAAAAAAACAAAATAAAAGATGAAATTATATGGTCTAAAATAGGTGCATGTTCAGTGGATAGACCAGATTAACTGATAAAATGTACGATTCATGCTTTATGATTTATACCATCCACAAAAAACAAGTATATTTTCCGACTTGTCCCACCGTTGATGGTGGGGTGGTAAGACTTTTGGGGGGTAACATCGCAGGGTCAAGTCTCTAATCTTGTAAGATTATAGTCATTTGTTTCCTTACATTGTGTTCCATAGTAGCAATTTAATGAACCTTATATATTTTTCCATGTTCATAGCCCCTATAGACCAGCCCATATGGAGCATTGGTGACCCATTTTTTTAAAATATCATTAAAAAAACATAATAATTACTTAATTTTTGTATTTATTCTTTGAAATTTAAAATTTATTTTATTTTATTACATGAAAAATTCTGTTCTTATATTGTGAATATATAAAGTACAACTTGTATTATATAATGTTGGGAAAAACTGGTGAATTGGATCATGAAACATGTATTCCCAACCAGCCTTCGATATTTGGATCTGTAACGTCCCAGTCCAACTGCCACAAAACCGATGCCCGAGCCGGATCACCACATAACCTAAAGCGCACATTTACATATGCTAGAAACTACCGACTAGTAGTGATGATGAAATAGAATACATGATCAGACTATATCCTCTCTATCAGAGTAAAACCACAATAAAAATCACAACAAACATAAACATGCAATAATATTAAAAACTGAAACATCACATACCACATTTTCAATATGTAGAAGTACCAATAAACCAATACAGTAAAGTAGGACATGTCATGATATTCTAATGTGGAAAGATAAAACTAGAATAAGACACTAAAGAAAAACCCTCAAAATGAGTCTTGATGTCATGTTTAGTTCTCTCATTCATGCTTCATCCCAAGTCCCATATATTCTATGTAACATAAGGTCTTTGCTATTATCCTAACCTGCAACCATGGAGTCTTCTCAGGTACCCAATAGTACCCCAAGCAAGGTGTGAGTACAACTTTGCAGGCCACCATCAACGATATCTACCAAAATATCTAATCTAATATAGTGTATTCATAAGTACACACTATTAGAAATTTGATCTATACCAACACCTCAATACTGGTAGTTTAAAAACTATTAGTATTGGGTTCCTATTCCAAATGTTTGGAAAAAACGTTGGTTTATGTATGTATATGGCCACCTATACCAATTGTTTTTCAAAACTATTGGTATAGGTTATTTTTTTGGACACTTATACCAACAGTTTGGTCAAAATATCGGTATAAGTATGCATATGACCACTTATACCAATATATTGACTAAACCATTGGTATGAGTAAATTTTCTAAACACCTAAACAAACAGTCTATGCAAATCGTTGGTACAAGTAAATTTTTTGGACATCTATACCAACAGTTAGGGTAAACCGTTGGTATATGTGGTGCCATTATTTATGCATAATAAGAACAATAATAATAAATACATCAATATATTATATATATTTATATATATATACTTAAAAGATATTGTAGGATAGTGGAAAAGTCATTATAATATAAGTGGGAGGTCATAGGATTAATATCGAACATTGATTGTTTTTTCAATAGAGGACCTATACCTACGGTTTGACCAGACCACTGATATATGTCATTCCTTTAAAACTACCAATACCAACAGTTTAGTAAACCATTAGTATAAGTATATATTTTTGGTGTAGTCTATACCGATAGTTTGGAACCATTAGTGTAACCTTTTATTTCAATTAGTGATGGTTAAAAATGAATGGACAGTAAATAAACTAGGTTCCATTATTTGATAGTATTTGAATTAACATCTTTTATTCTCAGTTTCATGTGTTAATCATATTCATCAACCATGCTTCAGCCCATGCAAGGTGTCTGAACCATATTCCACTAGGGTCACAGGTTGGTATACAATGAAAATAAATCCATGTATCCAACTGGGATTTATAACGCCACATCCAACCATCCCAACCAATGATGGGAAATGCCATGTCCATCATCCCAAACTATAATATAAAACTCCATGTACATACCCTTGTCATCAGAAGCATCAATCCATCCTTATATCTTACTATTCATAAGGGTTCCTAGAGCATTAGTCTAGCTTACCCATGGGAGTGGAGCATTAGTCCAACATCCCACTAACCATTAGTCACATACCCTAAGTTCAACATCGGCGAACCTTTATCAACCAAGAATAACAAGGTTGCGTCTTTTCTATTTATCTCATTTTGATGGTTCATTACATTAAACATGTTCCAATTTCCCTTAGATATCCCATTTTTACCAATTAATCCCCAATACAACCATTTTATCCCCTTTCAATTCATTTAACCATGAGGGCAAACATCTTTAACCATTTCTCACAATTACCCATATACAAGACATATCTCATTAACTAATCCAAGTTAAACCAAACCACCCCTTTTATTCCATGTAAACATGCCAAATAAATTTACAATTGGTTTCATCTCGTAAACCCTTCAATTAATCATTTGAAATCTCGATTATCATGTTCAAGGGAGGGGTACACCCCATGGGTTGCTGTAGACCTGATCTACTCATCCTCAACAGATTCAACAGGGATCATGAGGGGTCTAAAACATCTTTTTAACACCCAATCTATCATTTCATACCAAGGAAAAAAAATCATAGCATATAAGTACCAAAATAACAATCACATACACATAAATAAGCATCAAGACTATGAGATATAACCTGTAGACCACCTACATCAAGTTCATAGAAAAGTGCTCACTCAACCTTATCCCCTGATTCAAACTAAAACAACCTTCAAATACCAACCATTAAGTATGTTGAAAAAACAAGGGTTTTGGAATTTAGATGGAAAGAAAATGTTCGTCTGTGCTTCTCCTAGAAAGTGGAAGAAAGATGAGTGGTAGACTAACTCATAACATCGATTAGCAACCAATGACGCTTCAAACAACCCGTGATTGAGGGAGAATCACCCTTGAAAGGGGATGGATCCCTTGATTCATCACTCTAGATACTAGAGGTGGAAAGGGGAATAAAATCAAGTAAGGTTTCTTAAATCCCGAGGGGGAAATGGGAATTTCCCCCAACATTAACGATGTTCATATTTTGGCTGCATGGTTGGCCAAACCGTGCTCCAACCCTATTACAACCTCTATCTAAGAGGGGGCCTGGGTTGCACAGTTTTCTAGGGAGACCGCATGGTTTGGAAACCCATGCGGATGTCATGAATCTAGATATATCCTAGGCCACATAGTTTCCATTATCATGTTACACAATTTTCCAACCGTGCACCACCCCCACAAGCTACACAGTTAAGGTGCAAGGTTAGTAATAAACATGCAACAATCACAAACCATGCACAATATAGCCACATTTATTTATCTTTCATGTCCCAAACCCCCATGACACCCTTGAGTCCCCTCATAATTTCTAGAAACATTTAAATATCCAATTTAAAGGGAGTGAAAATAAAATTTAAACAAGAATGTACCTCCTCAAATGGTTGGAATCATATAACCTCCTCACCCTATAATATCTCGTCCTCGAGTTGCTCCCACAAGAATCATTAAGCCTTCAAGGTAAAAAGTTCGGGCCATTAGACCTACATATCTACCTCCCTCTCCCAAGTTTCATCCGGATCATCAACATGCTTCCACAACACTCAGACCAACAACATAACTTTACCCAACAAAACATTCTCATAACAATCCACAACATGAACCAGATGCTCTGTAAAGGATGCCTCAACCTAAAAATTAATATCATCATCATCAATCACACAAGATGGGTTGGGGTGATAATAATAAAGCTGTGACACATGAAAAATATTGTAACACTATACCACTACGGAGGGTCCAATTGTCATTGCATCGATCTGATCCACTCCACAATCTCAAATGACCCCACATACCTGGGCATTAATTTTCCATTATTTCAAATATTTTGGTGACCAGATCTTGGTGATACCCATAAGAACACATGGTCACCCACTGTAAACTCAAGAGTTTTAAGATTATGATCAGAATATGTATTCTGTATTCCTTGGGCCATATACATATACATCCAAATCAACTGAACCTACTTTGATGTCTCTTGTAGAAGACTTGGTCCTAACAACTCTGATTCCCCTACCACCATCCAACACAAGGGTGATTTGTATGGCTTACCATATAGTTGTTTCATCTCAATAGTCACCTACTAACTATTTTTATAGGTGAAATAAATGAGTGATAATTGATTCTCCCATGAACCACCGAATTATAGGACGCATGCTCTCAATATGTCATCAACCACTTGAAGAGTACATCCTGACTGTCCATCTGTTTGTGGATGGAAAACTGTACTAAAAAAACACTTGAATTCTATGAGATTTTTTGTAACCCTTTCTAGAACCATGATGTGAAGCACGGGTCATGATCTAAAACTATAGTCTGTGGAACCCTGTGAAAATGTACATTTCCTAAACATACATATCACCTAAAAGGGCAATGGTGAATGCCCTTTAAATCGACAAGTAGTGTTCTATATTTGTTAACTGATCCCCAATGATCCAAATTGCACCATTCTTATGTGGTGTAATTGGGATTCCAACAACAAAAAACCATGATGACGTTTTCCCATTTCCAATATGAAATGGGAGACATTCATAAAATTCTATTAGGTTATTTACACTTATCTTCACCTATTGAAAGGTGTATCATCATGTCATGAAACATAAAATCTTATTTTTCATTCCAAGACACCAATATTGGCTTTGAATATCACGGTACATTTTGGTTAATCCAGGGAGCACATCCCACTTCGAGGCATGAAAATCACACATTATCTCTTCCTACATACAAGTGGGCCCAACCACACAACCATTAACATGAATAATCTCATCCTCATCAATAATCCAATCAGAAGGTGGATCCCCACCTTCAAAACTATCTCTCAAAGACAATTTTTTGGAATCTTTATACTACCTACTTATAATATAGTTCCTAAGAGTGGGATCAATGGGAAAGGATGTGAGTTTCATAAACTCACACTCCTCCAAAACAACTCTATGCATCTCAAAAAAAAATCCATCATCTTCTATTCAAAACTAGACCCTAAACTGCCAGTGTTTGTGTCTCCTGACTCAACACATCTATAACAATGTTCCCCTTTCCCAAAAAACAAGCTAGTTCAAAGTGAAAATAATTCATGTACTCGGCCCACCTTTTCTATTAGAGGTTTAAATTATTATGAGAAAAGATATATTTGTGGCTCTTTTGATTGGTATAATAAAAAATTCTCACCCAAAATATAATGCCACCAATATTTTAAGGCATAAAACACTACAACCAACTCAAGATCATGTGTAGGATAATTCCATTCATGTGGTCTTAACATCTAATATCTGTATGTCATGACTTGAACTACCAACATAAATACTGCCCCAAGTTTAATCCTACATGCATAAAAATACAAGGTATACACTTTTCCTAACTTGGGTAAATTCAAAATTAGTAAAAAAGGCCAAACACTTCTTCAGATCCTAGAAACAATCCGCACAAAATTCACACCATTCAAACATAACATCCATCTTGGTCTGACAAAAAAGTGGCATTTCCAAGTGAGAAAATTCTTTGGTAAACCTTTAGTAATAACCTTCTAATCCCAAAAATCATCAAATATTAAAAACATTCATAGTATTCTCTTAAGGAACCACTAGTTGAACCTTCTCTAGGTCTACTAAGACACCTTCCTCTAAGATGATGTGGTCCAAGAAATGTACCATTTTGATCAATAATTGAGATTTTAATAGCTTGATGCAAAAATAATGATCTCTTAGTGTACACAAAAAGATGTTACGATGTTGGGCATGATAATCACGTGTCTGGGAGAACACAAAGATTTCATCAATGTGGACAACTACAAACTAGTCTAAAAATGGGTGAAAGATTTTATTTATCGATGTTATAAGAATAACATGTGTGTTCATCACCCCCAAAGGCATAACAAAAAATTGATATAAACTATATGTTATTCTGAAAAAATACATTGTATATAAGATGAACTCACTATCAACTAATGGTACTATGACCTCAGTTAAATTTTAAAGAACACAAAAGCATAATTAAACTGGTAAAAAAGATCATTGATATGTGGTAGTGGATACCAGTTCCTAATCATGATTTTGTTTAATTTCTGATAGTCTACAAACAACCACAACATTTAATCATCCCTGTTAGAAAAAAAAACTGGAGAACCCTAAGGTGGCGTACTCAGCTGGATAGATCCTTCATTCTCAAATTCCTTTAATTTAGTTTTATGTTCTTGGAGTTTTGTTGGTTCAATTTTATAAGGCGGAATATAAATGGGATCATCTCAAGACATCAGTTCAAATGGTAACTCAACCTCCCTCTCAGGTGGAAGCACTGATAAGTTCCCAATAAACTCATCCTAAAACCTATCTACTATGGGAGTAAAGAAATCATGCCCCACCCCCTTATCATCAAGAAAATACTTGAAACCTAGGTTGTGAGATCACCCAATTGCAGAAGAAACGGCCCTAAACAGCCTAACAGGATATCCTATTCTCTATTGTGAACATAGGTTTCATCCTTAAGAGATGTGAAAATCACTCTCCTGTGGTAAAAATTGATGGGTTTGGGTGAAATGGAAGCATACAAAGGTGAGTGATATATTAAAATCTATTTTAATAATCATTTCCTAAAACCAAATGAGGATATTTCATGTTAAATTTATAATTAATTAATTTAATATTTTAAGAAATAAATAACTGGTCATAGGAACATTATTTTTTGGTGAATATTGGTCATCCAAAAGGAACCTTTCAAACTACATTAATTTCTCTATAGGGTTCCAAAGATAGAATCCCTCTAGCAGCGATCCACACATGCTCCTATGATCTCCAAGAAACACCACTCGATCTCCGAATGCTAGTGCTATGAGTCAAATGTATTTCAATATTCTTTCTTGATTGCTCATTATTTAGTCTTGAATAAATCTCTCTTGAACATCTCATTCTTGGGGGGGAGAGGGAAGGATGAGTTGAGAGAAAATTTATTGTTCACATCAATTATCGATTCTCAAATTTTTGAATACCCTACACAATAGACATAATCTTCTATTTATAAGGTTAGGATTTACGTTATAATATTATTTAATTTTGTATCGGCCATTAAATAATGTTTATTAACTTCAATAAACTCTATGCCACATAATAATAATTATATTATTATTATCTTTTGGCGTGTACTAACTTGCGTAATAACAAATACTATGTAATGGTCTTGTTAATTAATATTTATCACTAGAATCTATCTTGGTCCATTTGAACACCTCTATAATTTATTGAACAACTAAATAAATAATTTATTTAAAAATAAATATTTTATTCACAATATAGAAAATAAATATTTATTAAAATATTCAATAAAAAAATATTTTATTCACATATCGAAAAATAAATATTTATTTAATTTATGAAATCAATAACTTGAAAAAATTCATTCCTCAAGCTTGTGAATAATATTTACTCCATTAATTAAACTCATATAGAATTTAATCAAGATCAAAGGAAACACATATTGTGTGACCATCTAGGATTATTTCTCATTGGCATTAGGTGAGATTGCCTAAAGTCCAAGATTACAATCAATCAATGGGTCAAAACACCCAATAGAAAGAACATAATGTCTCAAATTCTAAAAAACATATGAACACTCACTATGTAATATAATATCCTTGTCAAAATATCTCATCAAAGAGGTTTCATAACCATTTCACCAACCTATATGCTCGATATGAATTATTTTGACTATCTGAAATAATCACGTCATTACACCATGGACATTGAATTTAATGGGATGGTTCTATTCCAATCAACAGACGGAGATATCTGATTCCATAAAGATGGAAGGGACAAATCATTCCTCAACATATTGATTATTTACATGTCACTCATAATGAACCCATTGTATAAAATTTTCCTTGAATAGTTATCATCATGGTTTCTGAAATTCATCTAAGTAGGCAAGTTGTAACTTGAACTAATAATAATCTTAAAGTCTAAGGTCCATCACACATGCTCATTGATAGGAGTATCTAATGACACCAAAACATGCAGAATTCCAACTAGCAGGTCTATTATTATAATCTCTAATATTGGAGATTACTAAGTGAGAAATTAATAAGAAGAATACTCGACTGCATATGAGTACTATCACCTGGCATTCTATGTACCATGTGTCCCATCATGGTATATTATTCAGCTATAGAAAAATATTTTAGAATATCGTCATAGCACATCAAGGTTATCATCATAGCTGGGAACTACTATTACCTTATTAATGTCAATTTAACCTCCCCTAAGATCCACTCATCTTGAAAGGTCACATATTTCTTTATTGGTGGGTGAAATGAGGCACGAACCACCCATAATGATGGATTTCTATGTCGAACCATCACCTATCGGGTCGTCACCCTCTAGGATGATCTACAATCATGGATGACAATGACTCCTTCTTGGCTGGGGATCTCTCTGGAGTTATCCCTTCACGAGGAGGGGGGTTTCCTGGTGTGGAAGGTTAAAAATGTCACACCTGAGGATTCCCCATATAAAAGAAAAATATTACAAATAGTCGGTCTTAAGACACAAACTCCAAAAAAATCAATATGATCCTAGTATGCATCCTACCATTCCATTCCCAGTATTAGGTCAAATACTATCATCTCAATCACATACAAGCCCTAAAGGATACAATACCCACCAAACTCAAGGGAATACTCCTTATATTGATGAATACCCTCTGATTGCACCCCAATGGTGTGCCTATCAACATAACCCCAAACACATAGTCCACCACTAGTCTGAGAGCATTTTAAAATTGGGAATATATAAAATAATTTGAAGATCCTATATCAAATAAGGAAATAAAAAGTTTATAATTTACAAGAATTGAACCTTAAATGGTCGATGTTCTAGCCTCACCACCATTGGGTGTGGACTGAACTGCATGTAATTGGACTGTCCCTCTACCCTATGATCTTATCTGAGTCCCCTGGGTTGCACTACCATGGTTATATAAAGGTTCTTATCCTAAAGTACCATATCTTCTTCCCCAACTTGTATGGTCAGTGGAAATTCAACAGATCGACTGATACAGGGTAACATACCCCCTATAGGTACTCTACATTGACCTAGGATCTCCATCAATCCCCATATTCTGTGGGTTCCTACTGAACCTCTATATGTGACCCATCCTACTACAAGCTTGTAATTCCATTGGTGGTCATGGACACTAACCATGAATGTGTCTTGGTATAATGAACTAAAAGTAGATAATTCGATCACTGCCCTGTGAGAATGATACTTTTCCATGGATACTCTTTCCACCACTTCCCTGGTGAAACTTCTCATAATAGTGCTTCCTACTAGCAGAAAACATACCACCAGATCACACATCTAAAACCATCATCCCACCACTAGAATTCTACTTCATGCTTCCCTAAAAAATTAGATCTTGATCCACGATCTTTCAAACCTATTCAAATGAATGATATTTACCTAATTATTGATCTCATAACTAATTCCATCCCGAAAACTTCTGTCCATATATACCTTATATTTGGTCAACATCAGATAGAAACATTGAAATACTATGATGTGGACAACATAATCTATCATCATCATACATCCCTAGTTCAAACATATAAACTCTTCAGATTTCCTCTACCTTTGGTCCTTTGGGAAAAAATATCCAATAAATTCTTTTGGAATTCCTTCCAAGTCATACCCTCAAACTGCTCATCCCGACCAAGAATCTCTCACCAACACATTGTTGGTCCTTGTAACATATAAACTACTTTATTAAGAATTTTATCTAGAGGGGTCGTTAAGTTGTCTTGTATCATCTGGATTGACTTAATCCATAAATCTTATACCTTAGGACCACCCTCTCTAGAAAATTTCGTAGGGTGATGCAGCTGAAACTCTCTCATTAAATCAAATATACTCTATGTACGCCACCTTGGGTATCTCTCCATAAACTGAATAAAATATGATATGTTATCACGAAAACTCTCATCCCCCCCAATTACTTATAACCAATGGGGGATCTTGTCCCAACATAGGAGGAGAATTCTCAACAATGTCCTCATATTTTCCAATTGGAAAACATCATCATGGTGGTATCATTATAAAATGACAAATGAAATTCTCAAAAAACATAAAATATGGTTCTCACAATTACATAGATAAGGTCTCACAACATGATATAATTATATTACCCCACATGAACTATCCCAATGGGTACAAATACCTCACCATCACTACCCTCAACCATCCTTAACCAGGGCCATGACTTGTATGGGATAAAATAAACATACATAATCACAAGCCTTTCATTAGGCACCCTTTAACCATTCCACTTTCATAAAACCTAAATCTTTACCATTTTGACACCATTCTAACCATTTCAATTTATCACTTTTTAACTTTAACAATTTTCCATCTCTTTATTAGGCACCATTTTATTAAAATCACAAGAAAAAAAAATAATTTTCATTTTCCCCAACCCAACTGTAACCTATTTTTATATGTGTGCCTAATATGATGCATAAAAAATAGGTCATGAGTTCCTGATATTATGAATTCATATAAAAATCTCATTCCATGCTGGGCCATGAATAAAATCTCAAAAAACAATAACATCACACAATAAGTTATTCACCCAAGGTGAAATAACATCAAATTGTGACCACAAAAAATCAAGAACAATCCCACCCTAGGAACTTGGGTTTCCCCCCGCAATCGGGTTAGAAAATCCCATGCACGAGTTCATTACCAAGGCCCGACACACCCTATCCTCCCATATACCATTCCAAAAAAGTAAAAAAAATTGGAAAAGAAAACCTATGATATTACTATGTAACATCCCAATCCAGGTGCCACTAAACCGGTGCCTCAGGCCGAATGGATACATTAGCTCAAGTGCCAATCTATGTATGCTAGAGGCTACCAAATAGTAGAAAGGCTATAACGGAACACATGGGGAGACTATACCCTACTTACCAGAGTAAAAAAACAACATAAATCACAATAAAAATAAACATTAAATAGTATTAAATACAGAAAAAATCACATACAACATTCCCAAATAGTGTAAGTCTCAACAAACCAATACAGTAAAGTTTGACATGTCATGGTATTCTAATGCACCAAAAGGAAACTAGAACAAGACACTAAAGACAAACCCCCAAAATGGTTCCTAGAGTCATGTCTGGTTCTTTCAACCATGATCCTTCCCAAATACCATATTATCCTTCTAACAGAGGGCCTTTTCCCTTATCTTAAACTATAACCATGAATTCTACTTGGGTACCCAACGATGTCCCGAGTTGGTTGTGACCATAACTCAGTAGGACACTACTAATGATGTCTATAAAAATATCCACTCTAAAACAATTTATATATAAGTATAGTGAACAATGGATATAAATTAAAAAAAACCAAGTTCTATTATTTAAAAGTATTTGAATTAAATGCTTTTTTTAGTTCCATGTGTTATCCATATCCATCAAACCCAATTCAGCCCATTCAATTCAGCTAAACTATATACCACTTAGGTAATGAGTCAATAGACAAGGAGAATCAATCTATGTAACAAATCGTGATTCAGAATTCCATGTCTCACCATCCTAATCCATAGAGTTGAAATTGATGCCCATCATCCCAAACCATTATATGGAAACCATGTCTATACCCTTGGACTTGGGAACATCAATTCATCCTCAAAACATACTATGCATACTAATTCCTGGAGCATCAATCTGGCCCACCCAAGGGAGTGGACCATCATTCAAACATCCCACCAACTATTATTCACATATCCTAGGTTTAGTATCAGTGAACCTTTATCAACCAAGAATAACCGAGGTTCTCCTTTTCAATTTATTTCACTTTCACGGTTCATTAATTTCAAAATTCTCCCATTTCCCTTAGCTATAAAATTTTTACCAGTTAATCACCAATACGACCATTTTCACCCTTTTTATTCCATTTAACCACAAGGACAATCCTCTTTAACTGTTTATCATAATTACCCATATACAATCCATATCTCATTAACTTATTCAAGATAAACCAAAAAACCACCCCTTTTATTCCAGGTTAATATTAAAAACAGATTTTCAAATGGTTTACTATCATACAACCTTCAATTCATCATTTAAAAACTCAATTATAATTTTAAAGGGAGTGGCACACCCCATGGGTGACCATAGGACCAATCTATGCATCCTCAAGGGATCTAATGGGGGTTATGAGGGGTCCAACACATCATTTTAACACCCAATCTATCATTTCATACCAAGGAAATAAAATTACTGGCATAAACATTCCAAAATAACAACCACATACACATGAATAAATCAAGGATACAGGATACAACTTACAGACCACCAACCTTAAGTTTATAGACAAGTGCTCATTTAACGTTAAACCTTTATTCGAACTCAGTCAACCCTCAAAGAAAAAACATAGAATCTACTAAAAAAATATGGGGTTAGGGATTTAGAAGAATATAAAACATCCCACCGTTGTTTTCCCATAAAATAGAAGAATGGGGAGTTGTGGAATCACTTGGAGATTCAATTCGCAACCAACAACACTGAAAATGACCCAATATTGGGGGAGAATCACCCTGTAAGGTGGAGGGATCCCTTGGTTACTCACTCTAAATACCGGAGGTGGAAAGCGGAAGAAACTATTGTAAGGTTTCTTAAATCTTGAGGGGGAAAATTATAATTTACCCCCTCTTTAATGACATGCACAGTTTGGCCGCACAGTTGGCCAAACTATGCTCCCACTGTGCAGAACCCTCTATCCAAGAGGGGGCCTAGATCACATGTTTTTTGGGGATACCAAATAATTTGGAAACCTATTTAGAGGTTATTTATCTATTTATATCTAAATCCAATCATTTCCTAGACTCTCCTTTTATGGGTTTTCAACCGTGAACCATCCCCCCATAGGCTGCAAGGTTAGGGCGTAGAGTTAGTACTAACCATGTGCTAGCCATGTTCCTTACACAGTATTGTATCGTTTATTCCTCATTCACGTCTTGTAGACCTGGGACACTCTTAGTCCCCTCATAAATTTTGGAATCATTTCATTATCCAATTTAAAGGGAGTGAATGTTTTTTTTGAAGAAGAACATACACCCCCAAAAGGATGGGATCTTATAGGATCGTTCTTTTCCTCAGCTAGACTCAAAGTAATGATAACTTCATTAAATATGTTATTGAGTGGAAATGAACATTTTTTTGGATGATATGGTGATTATTTATAACTACTCAACTTCATTGGTTTGATTTTCCTCAACTTCCATGAGTATGAGTCCAAAATCCCTACATCAGGGGGTATATTTTTCTCCCAAGTGTGACCATCAAGTAAGTGATGAGATAGATGGAAATATGAACTAATGTACAGGGGAAAATGTGGTGTTTTAGACCACATTGTGTTCTTTCTAGTAGAGACTATGGCATGTTGAATGTCAACACAACCTAGTAGATTTTATAGTAGTTCGTATGGTATTCAATTACATGTTGATCGACATCCATATCAAACTTTATTCTATCATTCTTGTTGTGATTGTCATACAATGATAATTAGATGAGTTTTAGTATCCAAAAAAATGTTTATACAAAACATTTAAGATCATATATATATATATATATATTTGTAATCAATAAAAAATTTACAAAAATTATCATTAATATGGCTGAATGTTTGAGTTTTAAATAGGGTCTTTAGAGGGATATATAAATAGGTTAAGTCTTTCTATGAATGTGTGGTTGAAACACTATGAAACTCCACATGATAATGTGATATCCTCAATTATTTTAATGTATTATATGTTTAGTGTTAATAAATTCTCTATCAACTTTTTGGTTCATTGTTGTTATGGGTTGTAGGGGGTTGATTTTAGTAATAGGGTCCAGGAACCAATGGTTGGAATAGAGGTTTTATGATTATCCTTGTGATAGATCAAAAGAGGCAATCAACTTGCTAGTGGAACCCACCAGCCAACAGGTGGGGTACCAAAAGGTATGAATAATTCAAGAGACCCACATCTAGCCAATGATGCTGGAAAAACCCAGGTGGTTCTTCTAGGAACATGGGCCTATCAATGTCTAGTCACTGGCCTACCAGAGAGGTCCATTGGGCTGACAGGTGTTCCAGTCCATGGGTACATTAAATTCACCCTGTATGATTTTAAAGCCACTCATTTTGACCATCATTAAGACCCAAATATGACACCAATTCACCTATTGAAAATTTTAATCCACCTCCCTCGAACCTTCTGCACTACTATTTATCTACCCTTGTTCATTCAAGATTTGACCAATTTGGGGACACTAGAACAATGATTTCTTCTTAGATCAATTGTAAATCATTCTTCTTTATTAATATATATGCATAAATATTTGATTAATATGTGTTTTAAATGATTATTTTATGACATATTATTATTTACTTCATAGATTAGTGGTGGATCTAGAGTTTTGACGACATCTCTTGATCAGATCAAGATCTACCATCAAATATGAACATTATATAAGTAAGTGTCTATGGATCATCTTACTAGACCTATTATTAACCAGATATTGATGATATAAGATTAATCCATTATCAATTATTTGGTATATTAGTGAATTTATTGACCTGTTAATGCAAACCCATTTGACCGAAGATAGAACTACCAATAATGGTTGACATTTTTGGGAAATTCATCATAGATCAATCATCTTGAGACTCTCCTTTTATTGAATCTCATTTCAATTGATGAATTGGTTATGGAGCAATGTTCGTTGGTTAGGATTGAGGTTCTATTATAGAATTTATATGTAATTAATGATCTGTTACACAATCAATAATGGATCTGGTGAATTAGAAAGATCTCCTTTAAAATACCTCTAAATTGGTTCCATTAGTGGACTCCTTAATGTATGTGATTCTAGAACCACCCTTCTTGGCTTGAAATCATCTTACATCTCTATTCTAAAACTATTTATTGAAAAAAAAACATGAGTTAGACATCCTTATGTGTGAGATCATTCTCTATGGGTGTGCGACATGGTTCAGTCTTTGATCCATTGATAATCCTTGGAGTACTTCATCAACAAACTTAAAGTAAGAATTTTCTTATCATTTTCTTCTATTTTGTACTCTCATTACATTATTCATGATGTTTTTTTTATAAATTTATGTCCATGATTAATGAAATTTTCATATGGGTGTCTGTGTAGCCCATGATACCGATATATGATCCTTGTTTCTATGAGTATTTCTAGAGTATGTTGTTATCATGTTGGATTTTGTTCAAAATATTTTATATGATGCTACTATAGTCTCATGATAATGTTACATTCTAGTATTATTGTGAACTACCATTTTGTGTATATTTTCCATGCCTTGGAATTATTTCCTTGCTAATCATATTCGGCAAAACATCATGGTATGATTAACCCTTGGATGGGGAGCACACACGACATGTGGTGATGACTAATGTGGACCCATTCATGAGGTAAGAGAATGATAGGCTTGTGTAATGACCAAAAACATGATTCCTTGATGATATCGATTAATGTTCCTGATGTCAATAACTTGTGGATACCTACAAACAAGTTCATCTTGAATACATGAGGATACCAATTTACAAGTCTCTGAACGTGTGGCTAATTATTGATCACTTATAACATCTTGAAAATCCTTATATCATGGATCCAAAGCAGGGGATACTGAGGCTTGTGGTGGATTTGTTAGAACATTATTTCTAGGGAAATTATTTTTTTATGCTTTCTTGCACATATATTTTTATTATGGAATACACATATTATACATGTAAACACTTATTAAGGAAACATTGTTGGTGTACTACTAGTTTTTATAACTCACACCCTTCATGTGTATCTTGAATAATGTAAAGAATTCATGTATAGGGATCCAAGCAAGGGTAAGGTCCCCATGGCAGATGGTTGAGCCGAGGATTGTGGAGATGCTAGCAGAACTGGGAAAATCACTAGAGGGGATTCCATAATGTTTCTTTGTTTACTTATCTTCTTCACTTATACTCTGGTTCATCTTTCCACTTTGGGAGCCGATTTATTTAGTTTTTATGACATTTGTTCCTTTTGACATTATATTCATCCGCTTAATTACTTTAAGATGTTTAATATTTATATTTATATTATTTATAAAAGGATATGATAATGTGGGTATAATATCCTAATTAATGTCTCTTAGACCCTCAATACTAGTTTGAAACATATTTTATATGTGGATATGTGCATAAGATCATGTGGAACTCTGGTTTGGACACGTTGGTTCAGGGTGGAGAATTAAAAAATTCTGTCAAATAATAGTTTTCATGTTTTCTTTCAAACAACATGGTTTATGGTAGAAAGAAGATAAGTTGTATACAACTAGATTAGGGGAGATTATATGTGTCCTCATAAATCATGTGTAGCAGGCCTCTGAGTTACTATGGATGGGATTTCTAGTACTATTTTATGGTATTTGAGTGCATTAATGCATCATGATTAGGCCTGTAGGATCACATGACCTATATATACTTTTTGTGTGATGTATACTTGTTCTTTGGTTTAATACCTTGCTGTGTTCTATATATTCAATATAGACCTATATTCTTTGGTGGTGTGAAATATCTTTTTCTCTTCATTAATTAGTTGAAACTAATCATGTTGTTATATTTTGTAAATATATGAATGTGACTAACATGAATGTATAGAGACCTTGTTATGTTATAGGAATGATATGAATTGGGGTATTGGTAGAATCCTTGGAGGTACATTGTGTGATCCCATAGACCAATTTGTAGCTGTCCAAACAACTTTGGTTTTATTAAGTGTTTCCTTCATGTTTCAAAAGATGTCACCCGAAAGGATACTAATGGGACCACCTATTGATGTGGATGTGATTATTTTTCTAGGGATAATTCTCGTGTCCCACCACCTATGGTTTAGGAAGGTAAAACATAAAACACTTCCACACCCACTCTAGTGGCACAAGAAGTAAGCCCACCTCATCCAGGATTCCTTCCACTTGTTCCTTCCTAGGGAGGAGGGGAATCAAGTTCCACGATCGACTACACCAGAGGCTTATATATCTAGAATATAGTATACTTTCTAGTCACTGGGGGACCACATGATACAAATGGTAAGATAGAAATTATTGAGGGTGTATTTGACCTCATTTTGATATCTGAGGACTTGAAAGTGAAGTTGTCGGCATTCATGTTACAAAGGCTCGCTAAGAGGTGGTGGGCATGATGGGAGAAGATGGAAGACGCGAGGGTCACACATGGGAAGCCTTTAAGGTCTTATCATTTGAGGAATTATTTCTCAATACACTATTGTTAGACTAATCATAGGAGTTCATGGAGCTGAAACATGGGTACATGATGATATATGCATACTTTACCCATTTCATAGAGATGATTCATTTTGATCCTCTATTAGTTGAGAACAAGAAAAATCAGTCCCTGAAGTTCAATATTGGTCTTCATCTGAACATATTATGATAGGTTAGGTGATTTGACCTAACTACACACTTAAAGGTTCTACATAAGGCTTTGATTATCAAGAAGGGCCTGATGGAGGATCGAGGGCTTTTTTTCTTCTTCCCTTCATTACTTTTGTGGGTGGAACTCCTATTACTACGATGAGTGTCACTTTTGGTAGTAAGAGAGGGAAGAATGGTGACCTGAAACAGGGTAAATGAATGCAGGTGGAACAAAGTATGATATCTTCAGCCCCATCAGGTGGATTTCCATAGTTTTTCAATTGTGGAAAGCTCATATATCATAACAAGTTCTATGTGGTACCTGAACCCAAGTGTTGGGAGTGTGTGAAAATATGGGGAATATCTATCATTTTTTCTCCAAATCTTCGAGTATGAGGTTCCAAAGGGGTGGAGGATTGACTTGATCTATTACCCAGGGATCTATCTAGGGTCCTTAGCAGTAAAATCAAAATATAATGACTTATAAGGGTCATTTATCTCATGGAAAGGGCCACGAAGCTGAGGTAGTCTGAGTATATGTAGTGGATCAGACTCTAGATGATAGTGGTGAGGGACAATATACTATTCATGGAATGATGTTGATAACCTATACATTTTCAACATCGTTATTTGATAATGGTTCTTCCCATTCATTTATATGTTCACAATTTTTTTCTGGAATTGACTTACCAATCAAGTTTTATTTTGAGTTAATTTACATTGATACACAATTGGGAATGACAGTGGACCATCATAAATGATTCCAAGAGTGTCCTATAGTTATTACAATTTATGGATATATATGAGAATTCTTGATTTTAGATATAATGATCTTCTATATGATTCTTGGCATGGAATGGCCGATCAAATCTTGATCTCACATTAACTACTATCAGATATGGGTATTGATTATATTTTTCATGGGAGATAAGTTTCTGGTGACTAGTGAATGGGAGCTGATAGTAGGTTGAGTGGGTCCATAATTGAGCCATTGTTGGTTGATATCAACACAAATTATAGGTTTAACTCTTCCAATAGATATAGTGGTATCCCACATTCCTTTTACTCCAGTTGTGGATCTTTATCAGGAAGACTTCCAAGATGAATTCATAGGCATTAACCTCAATAGAGGAGTTCATTTTGATATCAATATCATTCTAGGTGTGAAACCCATTTTGATACCCCCATTATTATATAGAATCAGATGAGTTAAATTAGCTCATGTTACAACTCGAGGAAGTAGAAATGAAGAGTGTTATCAAGCCGAGTACACCACCATGGGTTGAACCTATATTATCTTACAAGAAAGAAGAGAGTAGTCATCAAATATATATATTATTGGAAAGTAAATCCAATGATAATGAATAATATATATCCTTTTCTTAGGACCAATGATCTCTTCAATCTGTTATGGGGATCCCAAGGCTTCTCTATGATTGAACTTCGATAAATCTATCACCAGTGGTGGCTTAGAGAGAAGGATATCATGAAGACAACATTTTGGAGTAGGTATGAGCTATATGATTACCTAGTTATACTATTTGGACTAACGAATGGGCCAATAGTGTTCATGGTTTCCATTAACATGATCTTCCACCAATATATTGGCTCGTTCTTCATGGTGTTCATTGAAGACATCCCCATCCACAAACCAACCTTGAAGAATCATGCTAGACACATCAAGATAGTCCTGAGTACACTTCAAGCACATTATCTATATTCTATTCTATCAAAGTGAAATTTTTTTATTTAGGAGGTAAAACTATTAGTAATTTTAGTGTTTGAGATAGGTATTTCCATGCACCCATAGAAAGATGAGGCAGTGAATTCCTAGACACATCCCCCAAACAGGCTGAAGATCATGATATTTCTAGGTTTAGAAGGATATTATCAGTATTTAATCAAAGAATTCTCCCATTTATCCACTCCGTGACTCTGTTAATGAAGAAAGGGGTGAAGTTCTAGTGGTTGGACCATTGTGAAGAGAAATTTATTAAGCTAAAGGGAAGGTTGAATACAATTATAGTGTTGATTCTCCCTAAGATAAGGGTTGGTTATGTCATTTACTATGATTCATTATGAGTTAGTTTGAGAGAAGTTTTGATGTAGAGGGATCAAGTAGTATCTTATGTATCATGTCATCTGTGGACCCTTGAGTGAAAATATCCTACCCATGACTTGGAATTGGAATCCATGTTCCATGATTTGATTTAGTGTCAGACTACCACTTCATTTATAGGTTTGTTATCAATATGGACTATAAGATACTTCACTGTATATTCACATAGTGGGACTTAAGTTTGAGGTATAGGCACCATGTAGACCACTTAAAGACATTTAAATTTGAGATGTCTTATGCACCAGGTAAAGGTAACATCATGGGAGATGATCTTAGATGTAAGACATAGGTATAATAGGATCTCGGTGAACAACCTTCAATGTAATATTGGTGCCTAATGTGTTTTTTGGCCTATTGGAGGATGGATAATTCTGATAAACATTCACCAATGATGTGTTCTCCATTAGAGATACCATATTATTTACTTTACCAAGTGAAGTCTAGTCAGGAATCTATCCTAGAGCCTGATGTGATATAGAAATAGATTGTATATGGTAACCTGATAACTATGTGGTCATTTCACAATGATGATGGGATCCTAGTACATGGGATAATAATATTATATACGTCCATAAATGATGTTATGAGGAGAGAATTCCATACCACTAACTGGGATTTACAGTCTAGGGTGAAAAATATATACCATGGATTCATATGGGACTTCTGGTGGTGATGTATGAAGAGTGACATTGATGGATTTTTTTCTCGATGCCTTACCTCCTAGAGAATAATGGTCATGCATGAAAATCTTGGTAGTATTCTCAAAAAACTTCTTATACCCATGTGTAAGTGGGAGGACATCATAGTGGACCTTGTTATGGTGTTACCCAGTACATTCAGAAGTTGTGACACTGTTAGGGTGACTTTCGACTAGATAATGAAAATTTTTCATATATTACCAATCTTTGAGACTAACTTAATTGATGAGATGGGAAGGATTTATGTCCATGATATAGTACACTTTAAATGAGTTCCCTTTACCATTGTATCTGATTGAGATGCACATTTTATGTCGTAGTTTTGGTATGGATTATAGAAGGCCTTGTGTACTCAGTTATGATTGATCACATCATACCATCCCTATACAGATGGATAGTCATATCAGATGATCTATATATTGGATTATATACTTCATGTTTTATTTCTAGACTTTTCTGGAGCATGGAATAATCACCTATCCAAGATTGAGTTCGTATATAAAAATAAATTTAAGGCTTATATTTAGATGATGCCTTTTGAGGATCTTTTTGGTAGGCTATGTTGTTCCCAACATTATTGTCATAAGGCTAGTGAGTTAGTATTTTTGGTACATAGAATATTATATGAGACCTATTAGAGTGTTTAGATAATTTATAAGAGGTTTATCACAACTTAGAGTAGGTAGAAGTCTTATACCAACCACAAGAGGAGACCTTTAGAGTTTATGATAGGTGATAGGGTTTTTCTGAGAGTGACTCCTCAGTTAGGCCAATGATATTTGATGAATAAAGGGAAGCAAACATCATTCTATATCGAACCCTTTGATATCATCGATAAGTTTGAGACAATGGTGTTCCATCCAGATCTTCTTTCTTTCTACCAAGGTATGCATGGCATGTTTCATGCATCTCAACTTTGGAAGTACATGATTTTGGAGTTGGTGCCCTATAATTGAATTTCCAATTACTTTATGACACATTTTCATTATTATTAAAGTTTCTTATCACATCCCAATTGTTTCATTTCATTTCATTTGTATATGTTAATGTCTTAAGAATATGTTTCTCATGGAAAAGTTATAGCGGCTCCCTGTTATGATGAGAACCTAGAGGTGTCACAATAATATTCTTTAATATATGTTTTGTGGCCGAATAATATTTTATGATGGGTTATAGATTATAATATATATCTAGGTTAGGATGATCATAATACATTGAGACACCTTCTAATGGTGTTATGCCTTTATAATTTCCAATATAGGGGGCTATGGGAATAAACCCATTAATAGGACATACATATTTCCATGTGTCACTAGATGTTCTTATATATGGATGTGTATTAATCCTTATACTTTAATATTATCATTAATGGATGTCATGACTCACATAAATTTATTTATTGATGATAACTACGATGAAATATACTCATAGTGTGGTGGGGTTCAATGGGTACATCATGAGTGATATTTAATTAATAGATAATGTGAGAAAGGATTCAACCCTCCCATCCCTTGTCGGAAGTGGATATATTAGGACCTTTTATGACTATGAAACTACTTAGTTATATCCAAGTCCATGTTGTTCAATTTTAATGTTCATTCCCACAAATTCAATGAATGATACATCGAGCATATAAGACGATAGAACTGAAATAAAACCTTCTTGATTTGAGATATCATGGTAAGGGATTATATTAAACAGTAAGTGTTTGTAGGAGGTTGGATGTTTTTACAACATTAAATTATTTCTCTATGGTTTCCTTGGCATGTTTCTAGATAATATCCTTGGAATTTTGGTGGTTATTCCTAATGCCACTGAGAAATAGGCCTAAAGGATCACATACTAAGTGTATCTGTAATATTAGTTAAATTCAAGTATTTAATTTAACAAGTTATATCAAAAAATATTTATTCTATATTATTTGATTTCCATAATTTAATCAAATGGTATGTGAGATATTAAATGAGATAAATAATAATAATAAATATTTATTTTAAATTTTGGTTAATATAGTATTTATTATATTTATGATAGAATAATGCAATGGCATTTATTTATTAAATAATCATTATTTAAGGATTGAGAATTTTTTTATAAGGAAAAGTGCACCAAGATTAATGGTCCAATTGGAAATAATATAAATGATATTTATTTATAAATTTGTAATTCTTTTGTACATGTCAATATATTATTAATAATAATATTATTATTTCTAGACATGGGGTTAATTAAGAATTATAAAGATGGAAAAGGGATTTGTGTGAAATTTACAAACCCTAAACCTTCCATAACAAATATAAAATTATATCATATTAAAAAACACACTTGTTATGTAAAATATATAGAGTGTGTATATCTCAATCCCTAGAGAGAGACGAAGAGATCTAGACTGCTCTTATCAACAATATCTCAATCACTTGTGTGAATATCAAGAGTTATTACTATATTAGAAGAATTGTACTGTGATAAACCTTGAATAATTCAATCAATTGGGATCAACCGTGATAGCACTCGATGATTCTACGATGATGTTTAGATATTGTGGTGAAAATATGGATCACCTTTAGAGGTATTATACTCTTGAATTCTACAACACAATGATGATACCTTGAGATATAGTCAAACAGATCATCAATGAAGAGAGAATTACACATTCAGATAATTATATACCTTATCATAAATTATTTATAATTTACATGTAAAGATCCTCCACTTATGGTTCAAACATTTTAGTGTAGTCAATTAATATATGGTTTTCGTTGGACATTATGATTTAATCATGTGGGGAAATGATTACATGTAAATTATGAATAAAATACAAGTTGGACATACCATCTAATTCAATTATTATGTGCCAAAAACCTACAAGTGGTATCAGAGTGGTCATAAGTTTACTTTATAATTATTTATTATTAATTTATTATTTTCATGAATTTACATTTTATTTTACTTATATATATTCATTTTAAAATCTAAACATCTTCATATACTTTTTATTCATTCTCACTAACATAATTAGTAATTATTTAAGGTTTAAAAAATGAAGAAGCATATGAATAATACCATTTGGAGGTGTCAATTGTACTTCTTGGACTAAAACAGAGTAAATTATTGTACTCCCTAATTACATTCCATGAAAAACTGTTTTCACCAAAAAAAAATATCATAAAAAGGTTAGATAGATCTAACGCAATTAGATATAATATCTAAAAAATTAGATCATAATGTAGATCAAGATAGACTAGCACATGACATGAACAATTACATACTGTGTAACTACTCTTCATGATGTGTGATCCCTGTTTTCTCACGACCAAGAAATTAAATGCTATGAATTTTGGAAAACACATCATGTACCCCAAGATTGTCCATAGAAGGAAACATGGCCAGTCCATAGGTTTTTGTTGTAGACACAAGAAAAAGACAGTACATGATATTTACTATTGGACACACTGTGTAGTGTGATGCAAATAGTGTGCCCAAATTTCCATATAGAAAAATTAAATATATAATATAACATATTCACATGTCCTTCATGCGTCATTTATTTCCAAAATTACATTCCATGTCATATGATTGATAATAATATATATTAAAACTATTTCCTTATTAAAGTTTTGTATAATCACATGAAGTTTACTCCAAGTAAATTTATGTACATAATTATTTTTTAAATGAATTTTTTATGTTATTGATGATGGTGAGTTAAGGATTCTTAGATTAAATTAAGATAAACTGAATTTTTTGGATTAATTAATGATGCATTATCTTAATTAAAGAATGAATTGTAGTAATTGATAACATGATTGTAATTTTATGCACATTTTTTGATGTGTGGATGATAATGATATTAGATTGACCCTATGTGTGTGATTGGTTTCTTTAAATTTATTGTGTTTAAGTTTTTATTGATGGAATGCATGTATTCCCCTCCACTGTATTATAGGAGTTAATGTGTGCCCATGTATTCTTTTATGTAAATCCCTTTATCCAATCCATTGGATTACCTCACCTATGTGGGAGTAAAAAAATAATGATGGGTCTCTTAGGTGAGTGGATAAGGTACAAGTCTAGGTTCCAAGCCAAAAAAAATCAAATCATTACATAGGAGTTAAAGAGGAATGCTGCAATATGAACCAAGATGCGGTTTAAGGTATTTTTCCCTTAGGGATGAGGGTTATTTTATCATCTACTAGATAAGATAACCATTAGAGAATCTCGAAATCATTCAACTTATATTTTACATATGTTATTTTTATAGTTAATTATTCATGTCTGTGAATTTTGGGTGATTAGATAATAAATTAATCAACTATCATGAAATATGGAATAAAATATAATCTAATTATGCATAAATGTATAATTATACATAGTAAATAAATTTATAAAAATATAATTAATATTAATAAGGCATGTGAAAATATAAAATGGTATTTATGGATAAGGATAAAAGTCTATTAATGAAAATATTAGGTCAGTATATCCTTCCACTACTTAAGTTAGAATCAACCACGTAGTTCAATGTTTTGGAATAACCCAAGTTGGTGTGCTTTCAATCAACATATAAATTTTAGATTTATGTTTTGGGTTGAATTGGTTTATTTAAATCATGGGTTGTATACCATATAATAACTTTGTGTAAATCAGAGGAAAGTATTGAATTTTATTTATAATAGGATTTCAAGATCAGGGAGTCCACTCAATGGATCAAAGAATTGCGAGTTACTATAGTTGGAAAGTTAGGCATACAAAAACCATTCAAATAACATGTCCGGAACAACTATTGATTATGAGAAGGAGAATATGGATATTCGACACTATAATATATAATAGATAATATATTACAAAATTTATGTGGAGGGATATTAGTTTTGAAAAATTATGATATATTAACAAAATTTAATTAATTTTAAATTTATTGATCCATTTTTGTAATCCAAACAAGTACCAAATATATACTATTAATTTTTATAAATGCTAAATCAAATGAATTTGAAAATATAACCGTTATCCATAACAGAGAAGGAAAACCTTATCACTAGAGTGAATTACCTGGAATGGTATAGGATCTTACACATTATACTACACCATGAATGGAAATTATACATTATGGAAACCCCAATTCCTAATTTCATTGCCCAAGATTCTAGTGAGGAAGAAGTATCTATATATTTGAGTCTTGTGGATGACACATTTTATGTCCAATGTTTCATGTTATTCTCCATGTCCAATGATATTCTAAAGTAATATGATGAAATGGTTGTGTATATCATTATTTCTCACCTTCAGGATCTCTATCAAGAGAAGTCAAGATCTGAGAGGTATGAGATATCCAATTCACTATTCATGTGTAATCTTGGAGAGTTGGTGATAGCTGGTGAAAATTTAGTAAAGATCATTGGATACATTTAGTGCCTATACATATTGGGTTTTAAGATCCTAGATGATCTGCACACATGTCTCATTTTTTCCCCGTGATCTAAGAACTTCTCTCGTTTCATTGTGAGTTATAATATGAGTAATAATTAGAATAAAGATTCATAGCTTATTAATCATATTTTACGAGTTGATAAATACAAGGTGCCTAACATACCTACCATCTTTATAGTTAATAATAAGAGAAGGAACTCTAAAAAGGGCCAAAAACTCATTCTATGTCTAAGCCTTTAGATCATCATCCTTCCAAGATGGAGAATATTCAGAGGCATGGAAAGTTATATGATGTGTTATGTTTTGAACGTATCATATAGGGACACTAGATGATGTATTTAAACTAGTTAAAAAATTAAGGGGAAGATTCAACTGCATTTATTACTGATTTATATATTTCTATATCTACAAGTTGGGTATTATATTCTGCCTGTGGTGCTCACATTTGTATCTAAATATACGAACCACATAGATTTTCGAAGTTTTACAGAGATGAGGAAGATATACGGGCTGCTAATGGAGTCATGTTTGCTACTCTGGACATTTGATACTACCATTTCACATTACCAACAAGATTAATTTTGGTTTTAAATAATTTTTATAATGTTCCTAGTGTTACGAATAACATTACTTCCTTTTCTTTTTTAAATATGGATGTATTTGTTTTCATATTTAGAAACCATGGTTCCTAATTTTATAAAGATAAAATATGTAATAGTATGGAAAAATTAAATAATAGTCTTTATGTATTAAATTATGAAATCCAAATATTGGAAATTGATAAAGAAACACATATGAAACACTCATATAACAACCAGTCGTGGCATCACCATCTTATTCACATAAACAAGAAGAATTTGAAAAATATCTATTAAGATGGTTACTTAGACACTTTTAAGAGTAATCCACTGGAAATATGTCATGATTTTTTTCAATGTTATATGACGAAACCACAATTTAATGGTTAAGGTGAAAGGAAATAAGAGCATCTAGATTTGGTACACAATTGTAATGCCCCGACCCTAGTTACCTAGAGTCGGTACATTATTACATAACATTGGCATGATCACGAGAAAGATCAAGTCTCGAAAGACCGATTAGTTTAGTAGCCTTGGAATAACTAGATACATCCATAAATTTTTACATTACATTATAAAAAAACATCTTGTCTTCATATCCCCTCATACTATCCCTGCAGGTCACTCATAAATTACTTCTTCATAATCCTGGGAAAAATAAAACATTGAAAGGGGTGAGCTCAGATGCTCAGTAAGGATAAAATTATAGCAGAAGCTTTCATAAATAAGCATACACACTTAAGGCAGTTTATAACTAAAACAAAAGCCTTTTAAACTTGAACTTCAGCATAAAATGGCAAAGATAAAATAAAATAATGCCATTTACTTACTCACATGGATATTCTACTAGTCGAACAATCCCATGCATTATCAATAACCACTTTCATAATGATGGAATGCATAATGTCAGACTATCATAACCACATAGCCAAGGCCTCGTACCAAGACTACAAATAAGATTTTGCCAAGGCCTTGTGCCAAGACACTAGTTTGTCTCATGAGACCTACCGATGCATCGAGGAGCTATAGCGGGATCCACCCGTCACTTATTAAGTCCAATGCATTCCTCATATGAACATGTTTAAACATAACATAAACATTCGTATTAAAACTAGCATACAAAATGTCAATACTTTAATCACAAACCATGAGTGGTATAAAAATAGAACATCCACAGTCAAAAATAACTCATTCAATACCATATGGAAGATTGTATTGTATCACATTAACCTCAATCAAGAATAATGAAGGATGTTGACATAGATGAAAATAGTCATCAAAACTATTTGAGAGAAATATCCCCCTTTTTCTTGAAATCATTTAAAAGTCACACTAATTGTCAAGAATCCATTTAAAAATAGATTTTTGAATCAAAGTGTCCCATACCACTTTGAAACTTTTTAAAAGGAGTTTTAATTTTAATGCTTTAATGTCCATATAAATAAATCCTTAAAACCATTTTTTTAAAACATGGACATTAATGAGCAAGATTTAGAAGAATAAGTCTTTAAAACATTTAAAAATGGTATCTTAGTTAGAGTTTCTAACCAAAAGAGAGAGACTTGAATACAAATAATTGAGGTAATCAAAACTTTGTAATATCACGAGAATAAAGGGATTCATGATATACTATGTCAAAGTACATTATATACACCACCTAAAACTGATTTGGTGTATATCAACAAAGAAGTCTCAATGGAATGTAAATTGAGATGAAATCTCTCATAAAGGTCGTATCCTTAGGTTAAGGATAAATCAACGACATAATTATGTGTGAAAAATATAAATACACTCAATATGACTGGATATTTAGTGTAAATCAATCAGATTAAATTCACACATATTCTTGTAAAAACAACACCAATGAACTGGATATTTAACTCAACAAATGGAGATTGAGTTAAAATTACTCTTATCAAGTTCATACCGATCACTTGAGAATTTATCAATGGAGTGATTATGTGTATCAAAAGTATATCCACAGAAAGGGGAGTGGAAATTAAGACATAATCAAATGAATAGAGATTCCACACATAATCTTGGAGTAATATAATCAATGAAATATGCGTAAATCCAAATGTGTGGAAATTGAAATCTCAAATTCCCTTATCGATTAGGTAACTTACGAAACATACACCCATGAAAGAAGTATCATACCATGATGATGTAAATACCCATAAATTAAAGTATATTACACAATGAATACGATCATGGGCAGTACACATACAGCACATGCAATAATTAAGTGGTGATCAATGGAATTCTCACGGAATTAAAAGTGAGATAAGAAACCCCCTTACCACATTAATCAACTGAGTCGTATGGACAAAAGTTAATAACCACAAATTTATTTACATAATAGCATGAATATAAAGAGAATCATGATAATATATATCAAATGGTAGTACACAATACACCACTTTCAATAATTTAGTGGCGAACAATGGAAATCTCACGGAATTGAAAGTGAGATAAGAAAATACCTTACTTTGTACTTTTTCCTTGGTCGACGGTAGGTTTACCTACTGTATAATGGTGAAATAATTGTTATTGAATTATACAAGAATCATTTACTTTAATATGATATCATATATGATCTTTTAACATTTATTTGTTAATAATATCTTAGAATTATCGTCATTTCGGGTGTTAACGGGTTCATTTTACTTTATATTCTTTGTTATGTGAGCCATATTTATTAATGAGATGTATATTATTAATATCCAGAATGATATCAAGTCCTTAGATACTATTTTTAAATCATAAAATTATAATTAAACTTGAATGGATATGATGGAGAATGAATCTCATCGCGTTCGTGGAGACGGTAGTCCGTACATACGCACGAGGGACAATATCATTATTTTGATATTAAAATAATATATAATTGGATGTTATATCATATATAAAGAATAATTATAATGTTATATTTATTATTTACATGAGTTACACATCATTATTATACCCATCCAAATTATAATATATTGAATAACAACTACCCCACGACGTGGAGACGGTAAGCCGTACGTACGCACGTATGGTGACATGTTATTCAAAGGATCGATATAATACTGAATATGGTTGTACCATATTTATAATAAAATCACAGTATATATATGATACTGGAGTTATTATTTTATAATGGTAATAACAAAGAAAGAGGAAGTGGAAGAAGAAAGGAACTTGAAAAGGGGTGGTGAAAACATTACCTCTTCTTCGGGTTCTTCCTTTTGATTTGATCAAAAGGGCTCCATAGGTTGGCTTTCTGATCAAACTAAGGCCTTTAAGTTGTAGTGAGGGAAGTTTAGATAGTATTTGGGCAGGGTTTGGCCGAACCAAAGGGCTTTTAAGGTGTGAAGAAATGAGAAGGAGGAGTGCCCTTTTATAAGAAGGGTGAGGGGCACCTTTGGAAAAGCTAGAAATATTAATTTATAATAAATTCATATTCGGTTTATAATGGCTCCAAAGTTTATTATTTAAATGTTAAGGTGGGGATGGGTCGAAAACAACTCAACCAATAGAATTTATACAGGTTTGGGTCATTATATTAACCTTATCATTAAGTATTAACTCTTAGTTAATTAGTTTCACTTTTACAATGTCTCTTTGTATTTTTATATTATATGGTTAATAAACTTACTATATACATCCAATCGTCCCCCATGTGGTCCATTAATGATGAACCTATCATGATATAAGTCTCTTGGCCGAACCTTAGATTTTTTATGAATTTAATATCAATTAATAATATAATATTTGTTTTAAGAACTCTTTTATGTCAATTTTGACACTATTCAATAGTTTATTTTTGTGAAACTTATAACAGATTGATTACTTCGAAAAAAGTCAATTAAATCAATCCTAATATTTCATATTATCCTAGAAAATTATTTTAATTCCTTAAAAGTTTCATATTATATTTATTTGGGTATTTATAATATCAATTATTGTAATTTTTCACTATTAAAGTAATTAATTCATCATCATTGTGTCATAAATAAATTAAATTATTTAATGTCTAAAAATTATAAATAAAATATCATTATGTATGAAATCGTTTTATCTTTCTAATGAATATTTATAATCTAAAATACAACATATATAACCCTCTGTAACAATTGTTTTGTTAAAAGATATATGCTTGTGTCATTTTTGTACTTATTTTAACTTAATTAAAATAAAGTGTCATTATCACTTACAAGTGGATCCATGGGGTCCCAAAATCGACCCAAAGATGCTCATGGTCGAACATGTATCAACAAATAGGGTTAAGACACGTTTTAGGGTAATTTAGTATTATTATAATATTATTTTTTAACCCTTGTTTACCGGATTTACCCTTTAACCATGGTAAATAAAATATTTACCGGAGTATTTATCAAAAATGTTTAAAAATAAAAGTTACCTATTTACACAACATGAACATCCTGATTCCAAATATGGAATCCATTTTTACAAATTCAAAACACAAAAGTGGTAGAAATTAATTTAAAATTAATTCCCGTTGTTAAAACAAAAAGCGTGTTTTTTAGAGATAATAACTATCAAAAGATTGTCACTTGTTTATGTCTGGTTTAAATCTGAAATTTTGTTCAATGACCCACATTGTATTATATGGTAAAAATATATTCTAAATATACTTTAAAACCACTCAAATTCATAATTTATCACTATTAATTATTTTGATTAAAAAAGTTGTTTTTAATTAAAATTTAGTAATTTTCACTATTCATCAAAATATGAATGTTATCCGAAAAGTACCAAAATTTCACCCTAGGCTAATTTCAATATTCCGAATCCAAAAATGAAGTCCATTTTGAGAGATAGAATTTATAAAATTTAAAAAATTAGGTATTACTATTCATAACGGCTAGTTTGATTGGTTATGTTGTGTTAAAATCTCGAAGTTGCGTACAATGCACGCCATTGCATTATTCGAAAGGATACATACCAAGGAAGCTTGGGGTGTTACATTCTCCCCTCCTTCAATAAATTGCGTCCTCGCAATTTTTTAAAATTTTGCTTGGGAATATAATGGAAAGTCCCACATCGGAAAAAGAGTCAATAAAACTATCACTTTAAAAGAAAGAAACAGAGGTATAAGGGTCATCCAAGATAACCCATACTAGGATTACATGTAGGAAAACATGGATATGGATGATAAACTAAGTGTCAAGTTCTGATGGAGAGGGATAGAAATCATGATCAGGAGAAAGTTAACAATAAGAAAACCACAAACTTGTGTTGGAAAAAACGACCATTAGTCTCCTAGTAGGAAAGTAAACAGACAACATTTTTTTAAGTTACATTACATAGGAAGAGGAAGTCATTTATGATATTGACTAAGAACATTATGTGATATATTAACATTTTAAGTAGAGTTTCATAAATTTCCACCACTAACTCAATTTTTTTTAAACGATGAGTATTCAAGAAGACTTGGTCACACTGGAAGAGCTAGAATAAACTTCTATAGAATCACATGATCTATGCAGGATAAACTATATATTTATATTGTCTTTGAAGATTAATCAAAACCAAAATGGTTAGTGAATGATCTAATGATCCCCCAAAAGGATATTCCTTGAGATAAATATGCACTAATCTTAATTTCTAAATTTAAACCAAAATTACCCCAAAGTAAAATAAATACCATTCAATAATCAATTGTCATTAAAATCCTTCAATATAATCCAAACTAATATTGAAACCCAAAACATAGAATAATTTGATTATGTAGTCTCCCATGTTAAATTGTATCTCCAAATGACATCAAATACTCTTAAAGTCACATACTTAAAAGTAATTAACATCATCACATATTCTCTGTTATAGGTTAATCATTTCCATAAATAACCCAAATCACTATAAATCAACAATAAAAACGTAGATAAAAATCCACCATTACTCTACAAATGAAACCCCATTGTATTCTATTTTCCTTGGGCATATAGTGTTCCCAAAAAAGCGAACATCTTCCAAAATAACATTTATCACTTAATCACCAAATCATTTTCCTATACCAAGGGTATTCATTTGATAAGACATAAGAACCCAAATCATCTTATTATTGATCAATAAAATCATATAACAAAAAACAATAGTCACACTAACCAGGGACTTCACGTAGTCCAGTGGTAGGCGATAAATCCCAATCGCACTTTGGTTGTGGGTTCGATTCCCACAGCTTTGTCTGACGCGACGGGTTGTCACACGGTCTACGTGTTTTCCTTTTTCAAAAACTATATTTTATAATATTACCAAAATGAGATAAATTCCTCAAAATAACATAATTTAACCACAAATGTTATATCATACTTTGCATTTTCATCCCAAATTATAATAAATTATAATTTTCTCAAACCCCAATGATCATATAAAACCAAATGGTTATTTATACCTATATCCACAAGAGAAGAGACAATTCTTCCTCAAATATCATTCTCACATGGCAAACTACGGGGTTACAAATACAAGAGAAAATTATTCCAAAGTAAACCCATCAACAAGGAGTGCTAATACTTTTTAAGTTTTTCTCCAACCATTTAGTTCCACATATCTTCTTCTTTGACCAAGAAAATATCCTATAGAATAGGACATTCACTCGGGTAATGGCCAGGTCCCCTACATTTACGGAAAATGACTGTAAATGGACTCTTGGGACCATTTTTATCTTCTTCCATAGTAATCTTCATTTTTCTTCGGCAATTCTTCACTTTATGTCCTTCCTTCCCACACGTAAAACATTTCGTTGTCCCATTGAGACACTTTCCTGGGTGTCTCTTTCCACATTTCCTGCATGATGAAAATTGAGGGTTCTTTTCTCCATGGTCTCCATTGCTGGAGCTCTTATCATTTATCACCTTTCTCTTCCTTGTTGAGTATGGGATTTGGTTAATATATATGTTTTTGATCATATTTTTGGAAAACTGATTTGGCATAAAGACGATATCTTTTACGCCTATCAACATTCCATTTTGTTGCTCATTGCCACCACCGTTCCCACCTTGTACATCATTCTCAAAGTCACTATGACTTCCTTGGAATCCATCCATTGACTAAAACCAGAAAGCATTGTGTGAGTAATAGTAGTTGTAAAATCATTTAGAGATTAAAATGTCACCATATTCTCAATTTGAAACATATTAAGATTAACCAAGGTCATTTACTCTCATCTTATATATATATTACTTAAATCAGTTTGTAAAGAAAATGTAAATTATCCTCAGCATATCCCCCGGGAGTGTCGTAACCAAGAGTGCAGCAAGGCCTGTTGTCGTGCACCAGTTCCCGTTCGAGTCTAGCTCAAAGCGGTGTTTTCGGGTTTTACCCCTAGGTACATCTATGCCAGAGCCGCCTCTACCTGCTCATATCCAGCCAGGGATGTATTGCTCGGAAAACTCACAAAATCTCTACAATACCAAAATTCTAGGAAGTTCTTTTATACTAATCCTCAAAGTTCATCTTAGGTCTACGTGCTCTAATCAGAGTTTATCTAAATCTAGCTTCCAAGGTTTGTACTAAACTTCCTCTCATACCAACTGTAATTCCCCGACCCTAGTTACCTAGAGTCGGTACATTATTACATAACATTGGCATGATCACGAGAAAGATCAAGTCTCGAAAGACCGATTAGTTTAGTAGCCTTGGAATAACTAGATACATCCATAAATTTTTACATTACATTATAAAAAAACATCTTGTCTTCATATCCCCTCATACTATCCCTGCAGGTCACTCATAAATTACTTCTTCATAATCCTGGGAAAAATAAAACATTGAAAGGGGTGAGCTTAGATTCTCAGTAAGGATAACAATATAGCAAAAGCTTTCATAAATAAGCATACACACTTAAGGCAGTTTATAACTAAAACAAAAGCCTTTTAAACTTGAACTTCAGCATAAAATGGGAAAGATAAAATAAAATAATGCCATTTACTTACTCACATGGATATTCTACTAGTCGAACAATCCCATGCATTATCAATAACCACTTTCATAATGATGGAATGCATAATGCCAGACTATCATAACCACATAGCTAAGGCCTCATGCCAAGACTACAAATAAGATTTTTCCAAGGCCTTATGCCAAGACACTAGTTTGTCTCATGAGACCTACCGATGCATCGAGGAGCTATAGCGGGCTCCACCCGTCACTTATTAAGTCCAATGCATTCCTCATATGAACAGGTTTAAACATAACATAAACATTCGTATTAAAACTAGCATACGAAATGTCAATACTTTAATCACAAACCATGAGTGGTATAAAAATAGAACATCCACAGTCAAAAATAACTCATTCAATACCATATGGAAGATTGTATTGTATCACATTAACCTCAATCAAGAATAATGAAGGATGTTTACATAGATGAAAATAGTCATCAAAACTATTTGAGAGAAATATCCCCCTTTTTCTTGAAATCATTTAAAAGTCACACTAATTGTCAAGAATCCATTTAAAAATAGATTTTTGAATCAAAGTGTCCCATACCACTTTGAAACTTTTTAAAAGGAGTTTTAATTTTAATGCTTTAATGTCCATATAAATAAATCCTTAAAACCATTTTTTTAAAACATGGACATTAATGAGCAAGATTTAGAAGAATAAGTCTTTAAAACATTTAAAAATGGTATCTTAGTTAGAGTTTCTAACCAAAAGAGAGAGACATGAATACAAATAATTGAGGTAATCAAAACTTTGTAATATCATGAGAATAAAGGGATTCATGATATACTATGTCAAAGTACATTATATACACCACCTAAAACTGATTTGGTGTATATCAACAAAGAAGTCTCAATGGAATGTAAATTGAGATGAAATCTCTCATAAAGGTCATATCCTTAGGTTAAGGATAAATCAACGACATAATTATGTGTGAAAAATATAAATACACTCAATATGACTGGATATTTAGTGTAAATCAATCAGATGAAATTTACACATATTCTTGTAAAAACAACACCAATGAATTGGATATTTAACTCAACAAATGGAGATTGAGTTAAAATTACTCTTATCAAGTTCATACCGATCACTTGAGAATTTATAAATGGAGTGATTATGTGTATCAAAAGTATATCCACAGAAAGGGGAGTGGAAATTAAGACATAATCAAATGAATAGAGATTCCACACATAATCTTGGAGTAATATAATCAATGAAATATGCGTAAACCCAAATGAGTGGAAATTGAAATCTCAAATTCCCTTATCGATTAGGTAACTTACGAAACATACACCCATGAAAGAAGTATCATACCATGATGATGTAAATACCCATAAATTAAAGTATATTACACAATGAATACGATCATGGGCAGTACACATACACCACATGCAATAATTAAGTGGTGATCAATGGAATTCTCACGGAATTAAAAGTGAGATAAGAAACCCCCTTACCACATTAATCAACTGAGTCGTATGGCCAAAAGTTAATAACCACAAAATTATTTAAAGAATAGCATGAATATAAAGATAATCATGATAATTTTTATCAAATGGTAGTACACAATACACCACTTTCAATAATTTAGTGGCGAACAATGGAAATCTCACGGAATTGAAAGTGAGATAAGAAAATCCCTTACTTTGTACTTTTTCCTTGGTCGACGGTAGGTTTACCTCCTGTATAATGGTGAAATAATTGTTATTGAATTATACAAGAATCATTTACTTTAATATGATATCATATATGATCTTTTAACATTGATTTGTTAATAATATCTTAGAATTATCGTCATTTCGGGTGTTAACGGGTTCATTTTACTTTATATTCTTTGTTATGTGAGCCATATTTATTAATGAGATGTATATTATTAATATACATAATGATATAAAGTCCTTAGATACTATTTTTAAATCATCAAATTATAATTAAACTTGAATGGATATGATGGAGAATGAATCTCATCGCGTTCGTGGAGACGGTAGTCCGTACATACGCACGAGCGACAATATCATTATTTTGATATTAAAATAATATATAATTGGATGTTATATCATATATAAAGAATCATTATAATGTTATATTTATTATTTACACGAGTTACACATCATTATTATACCCATCCAAATTATAATATATTGAATAACAACAACACCACGACGTGGAGACGGTAAGCCGTACGTACGCACGTATGGTGACATGTTATTCAAAGGATAGATATAATACTGAATATGGTTGTAACATATTTATAATAACATCACAGTATATATATGATACTGGAGTTATTATTTTATAATGGTAATAACAAAGAAAGAGGAAGTGGAAGAAGAAAGGAACTTGAAAAGGGGTGGTGAAAACATTACCTCTTCTTCGGGTTCTTCCTTTTGATTTGATCAAAAGGGATCCATAGGTTGGCTTTCTGATCAAAATAAGGCCTTTAGGTTGTATTGAAGGAAGTTGATATAGTATTTGGGCAGGGGTTGGCCGAACCAAAGGGCTTTTAAGGTGTGAAGAAATGAGAAGGAGGAGTTCCCTTTTATAAGAGGGGTGAGGGGCACCTTTGGAAAAGCTAGAAATATTAATTTATAATAAATTCATATTCGGTTTATAATGGCTCCAAAGTTTATTATTTAAATGTTAAGGTTGTTATGGGTCGAAAAAAACTCAACCAATAGAATTTAGACAGGTTTGGGTCATTATATTAACCTTATCTTTAAGTATTAACTCTTAGTTAATTAGTTTCACTTTTACAATGTCTCTTTGTATTTTTATATTATATGGTTAATAAACATACTATATACATCCAATAGACCCCCAAGTGGTCCATTAATGATGAACCTATCATGATATAAGTCTCTTGGCCGAACCTTAGATTTTTGAGGAATTTAATATCAATTAATAATATAATATTTGTTTTAAGAACTCTTTTATGTCAATTTTGACACTATTCAATAGTTGATTTTTGTGAAACTTATAACAGATTGATTACATCGAAAAAATTAAATTAAATCAATCCTAATATTTCATATTATCCTAGAAAATTATTTTAATTCCTTAAAAGTTTCATATTATATTTATTTGGGTATTTATAATATCAATTATTGTAATTTTTCACTATTAAAGTAATTAATTCATCATCATTGTGTCATAAATAAATTAAATTATTTAATGTCTAAAAATTATAAATAAAATATAATTATGTAGGAAATAGTTTTATCTTTCTAATGAATATTTATAATCTAAAATACAACATATATAACCCTCTGTAACAATTGTTTTGTTAAAAGATATATGCTTGTGTCATTTTTGTATTTATTTTAACTTACTTAAAATAAAGTGTCATTATCACTTACAAGTGGATCCATGGGGTCCCAAAATCGACCCAAAGATGCCCATGGTCGAACATGTATCAACCAATAGGGTTAAGACACGTTTTAGGGTAATTTAGTATTATTATAATATTATTTTTTAACCCTTGTTTACCAGATTTACCCTTTAACCATGGTAAATAAAATATTTACCGGAGTAATTATCCAAAATGTTTAAAAATAAAAGTTACCTATTTACACAACTTGAAAATCCGGATTCCAAATATGGAATCCATTTTTCCAAATTCAAAACACAGAAGTTGCAGAAATTAATTTAAAATTAATTCCCGTTGTTAAAACAAAAAGCGTGTTTTTTAGAGATAATAACTATCAAAAGATTGTCACTTGTTTATGTCTGGTTTAAATGTGAAATTTTGTTCAATGACCCACATTGTATTATATGGTAAAAATATATTATAAATATACTTTAAAACCACTCAAATTCATAATTTATCACTATTAATTATTTTGATTAAAAAAGTTGTTTTTAATTAAAATTTAGTAATTTTCACTATTCATCAAAATATGAAAGTTATCCGAAAAGTACCAAAATTTCACCCTAGGCTAATTTCGATATTCCGAATCCAAAAATGAAGTCCATTTTGAGAGATAGAATTTATAAAATTTCAAAAATTAGGTATTACTATTCATAACGGCTAGTTTGATTGGTTATGTTATGTTAAAATCTCGAAGTTGCGTACAATGCATGCCATTGCATTATTCGAAAGGATATATACCAAGGAAGCTTGGGGTGTTAAAACAATGATGTGTACGAACCTTTTTAGGTGAAGTATAAAGGTGTATTCTCATAATTTATTACCTCAACCAATGATTTTAGTAGATATGTTTATTTTTACATAATGAGATATAAATATGAATCCTTAGATAAATTCAAATAGTTCAAGAATAAATTTGAGAATCATCTTGGTAAGAACATAAAGATACTTCAAACAGATTGAGGTGGTGAATATCTTAACCAAGAATTTATTGGTTTTCAACTATATTTTGGGATTCTATATCAACTCACTCCACTTTTTACATTGTGGTAGAATGGTGTTTTTGAAAAGTGGAACTGTATACTACTAGACAAGGTATGATTGATGATGAGTCACACAAGACTTCCATTATCCTTTTAGGGATATTCATTATAAAATAAATCATAGATACTGAATCAAGTACCAACTAAAGCTACAAATGGTATCCCCTTCAAGTTATAGAGTGGAAAGAAACTTTTTTTCAACATTTTTATGCATAAAGTTGTCGGGCATTTGATAATGCTTGCTCAAGAAGAAAAATAGAACCTCAAGTCATGAAGTTTGTCTTTACATGATATCCTAATGAAATAAGAGTATATTGTCTATATAACCCTTTAGACATGAATGTAATTGTCGTAAGAAATACTATCTTTCTTAAGGGGGAGAAAATCCTCAATGGGGATAGTGGGAACAAGATTTACTTCGATGAATTTGATGCTCAAGATACAGTAGAGTTAGTACATGAAAATATTACAAAAATACACATGGAAGAAGTTGTTCTTGAAAAATAAGTACTACATAGGAGTTCTAGAGAGGTAACATAACTAGAGATATATGCTTTTATGGTCACTGATGATAGAAACTCATTATGGGTTGAAAATAATGATCCTCTCTCCTACAAAGAGGAATTAGAGAGTTCAGAAGCTAAAAAAATTAAAGAATCAATGAATTACAAGATGGATTCTATATATCAAAATCATGTTTGGGATCTAATTGATTCTATTGTATATGTAAATCCAATTTTTTATAAATGGGTAGTCAAAATAAAACTACGAATTTATGGAAAATTAAATACCTATAAAGTATGAATAGTGGTGTAAGAGTTTATAAAATGTTAATACATTAACTACAATGAAACCCTTTCTCCAGTTTACATGTTTAAATCCATCAATTTTTCTTCTTTCCATGGAATATTTCCTTGAATTTTCGATTTGGAAAATGGATGTCAAAACTTTAATACTTAATGGGAAGCTTTAATAGGGAGTTTATATAACACAACTAGAAGGGTTCGTGACTCCATGAAATGATATACCATCCTTAAAAAAGGTTACGATGTAGTTCATAAAGTAATTATACATCATTTAATTAGGTTAAGAAGCCTACATTCTAGGTATCAGGATCATGCATGATAGATCCAGGGGGTTTATTATACTATGTCAATGCATATACAATTACCAAATACAGAATAGGTTTTGTATGGAAATATTCAAGAGGGGATTATTTCTAGTGTCACATGGTATACATATTTCAAAAAAATGTGTCCTCATACACAAGAGGAAATAGAGAGAATGAGTAATATTTGATATTCTTCAATGATAGGATCCCTCATATATTCCATGTTATGTATGAGACTTGATGTTTTCTATGCTTTGATCATGGTAGGGTGATATCAAGAAAATATAGGTGAACAACATTAGACTACTCTTAAGGTTATCCTTAAGTATTTTAGTGTAACTAAGGAAATGTTCTTTTTGTATAGTGGAGATAAATATCTTGTCCATAGGGGTTATACAGATGCTAGTTTTCAGAAAAATCGAAATGATACGAAATCATAGTTTGTTGGAGTCTTTTGTATCAATGGAGGAGCTGTTAGATGAAATAGTTCAAAGAATCCAATTTACATTGATTCTATAGAAAATTATAATCATATTTAATTATCCAATAAAACCAAGGAAGTAGTTTTTATTTATATCTTTTTCCAAGTGATTAATGTTGTTCCTAGAAATAAAGACCTTGTCACAGTTTACTATGACAACATTGAAGTAGTGTCTCTCTCCAAGGAGATGAGGTCACACCAAATAACAAAGAATATACTTTAGAAGTTTCTAATCTTGAGTTATTTTTTACAATAAAGTGAAGTTTTATTGATCATATTATCCACATAGGAAAACATGTTAGACCCCTTGACAAAGGCTTTAACTCATATGAGACATGAGTATCATGTGAGAGCTAGTGGAATGAATATTTTTGTTAGTTTTACTAGTGAAATTGGGAGTTTTTTGGAGTTGGTACCATAAAACCAACTTTATTTTTAGATGATTACATGTTTTCAATATTATTAATGTTTCTTATCACATCAAGATTTTTCTTTTTAATGAAATTTGTATGTGATAAATTCCTAAGAATATGCATCGCACTGAATGGTCATAGCAGTTCCCCACTATGATGAGAACATAGGGGTTCCATTAATTTTTTTAATATATATTTTTTGGATAGATGATATAGTTTGATGGGCTATATAAAATACGTGCTATTAGGGGAATAATTTTCATAAGACATTGATACACCTTTTCATGGACTTCACCCATGGAAATACTCAATATAGGATCTTATGAGAACAAACCCTCTAATAGGAAATCCACATTTCCATGTGTCATTGTATTTTCCTATATACACACATGTGTATTGATCCTTATAATTTAATATTATCATTAATGGATATAATGAATCATGTACTTTGATGCATTGATGATAACTGTGATAAAATATTCTCATAGAGGGGTAGAATACATTGGGTACATCAAGAGTGATATTGTATTAATGGATAATGCGAAAAAGTATTTATCCGTTCTATCCCTACAGAAAAGTGGATATCTCAGTCCCTTTAATGAGAATGGATCTGCCGAGATAAATACATGAACATGGTGTTCTGTAGGAAAATTCATTTCCAAAAATTCAAAGAAAGAGACATCGAGCATATTGGTTGATGGAACTTGTATGCAACCTGTTTCATTTGAGATATCCTAATATGAGATTATATTACATGGTAATAATTCATAATAGTTACTATTTCATTGTGACATTATCTTCTTTCTCTATGGGTGCCTTTGTGTATTTCTAGACATTAACCTTGGACTTTTTGTGGTTATGACTAGTTCCACCGAGAAATATTCCTAATGGGTCAAACACTAAGTGTATCCACAATCTTAGTTAAATTCATGTATTGAATATAACAACTTAGAATAAAAAATATTTATTTGGTATTTGTTGATTCCCATAATTTAATAACATGTTATTCAAAATAATTAAGTATGTAAAATGATAATAATAATAATAAATATTTATTTTCAAGTTTGGTAATATTAATATTTAATATATTTATCATATAATATAGCATTAACATATATTTATTTAATATTTATTATTTGAGGATTGGTAAATATTGAGAAGGTAAAGTGGATCAAGCTTAGTGGTTCAATTGGAAATGATATAAATGATATTTATTTATAAATTCTTAAAGGTGTTACACAATTCAAGTGATTAATAAAAATAAAAATATTATTATTTGACATGGGGTCAATTAAGAGTTATAAAGATGGAAAAAAATTTGTGTGCAATTTTCCAACAATAAATATTCCATATTAAATATCTAATTATATCACTTTCCAAAATACACTTGTTGTGCATAATAGATAGAGTGAGAATCTCAAAAAACCTAAAGAGAAATAAAGAGATCTAGAGTGATCTTCTATCAAACTTCTCAATCCATTGGGATGATATCAACAGTTATTCTTCCTTGATAAGAATTATGCAATGATTAACCATGAACAACATATAGGATCAAAATTGGCAGTTCTTGTCACTTCTTGATATTTAAAGGTATATATTCTTTCAAATTAATTTAAATATTTTAATAGCTATAATTTAATACAATTAATATTTTATCTTGAATTATACACAATACCAATTTTATATTTCATTTCACATAACATCAAGTTTCCTTAATAACTTGTGTTACAAAAAAGGCCATGTATTACCGAATAATAATATACTGTTAATATTATTATTTATCACAATAGTTATCACCTATCTATTAGAATGGAGAAAATTAACAAGATGAAGTTTTTTTGAAAATATGGTTTACACATATTTATGTAAATAATTAACTTTCTACCAATTAATTATAAATAAAAATAAAAACCAATTGAATATAAAGAAAATGGTTTAACAAAAAAACTATTTTTATGCCCATAGATGAATTTTATCTAAATAAATTAAATTAATCAGTATTATTGAATTAAATTAACGAAATTTTTATATTATATATTCAATCATATGTTTTTAAACTCATCAAATATTTTTTACAGGAGTAAAATAGGAACAAATCCAATTTTAAGCCAAAAAAATTGTATTTTTCTAAATGGTTGTTTTTCCACCTTTTAAAGGTAGACTTATTTTAAAACTAAATTTTCAAAATTTTATAAATTATATTTTAAAAAATTATCTATGTTTATAGAAAAACATAAATGTTATCTTAGGGTGAGTTTTTTTTAAATTTTCTAAGAAGTTTCATTTTTTGGGGAATTGTAAAAAATACGGAACTTTATTTGAAAAATGATTTTTCATATAAATGATTTTTAATATTAAATTATATTTTTAATTGGTTTTAAATTAAATTTTTTTAATTATATATATTAAGCTAATTTTTGTAATTGTAATCATTTTAATATTGAATTTGGATATAAAAACAAGGTAAACTTTGTGACATTTTCACTTTAAAAACCCAATTTCTCATTCTATCTACAGGATTAGTTTAAAATTAAATTATACCACATAAAGGACTTGAATATGGGAAAATATAATAAATATTTGGAATCATGATAATTTATAATTTATATGAATCTTAACTTATGTTTTTACAAAAATATTGGTGAAATTAATTAAAATTAATTACAGCGATTAAAGTAAACATTTGTTTACTTAGTAGTTCAATTTTAATATTAAAGGGACAAATGACCTATAAAGTTTTCCTAAACCCATTTTATTGAAATATTTACACAATATAACTTATTTTATCTAATTTTTTTTCATTATTTCAAGTCACATTTTGTAAGGGATACCTCCCAATGGTGTTTTCTTTTTGGTGTTTACTAGGATTCCACTCATCCTCCACTATAAAGGGTATTCACTCTCCCTACGTATTTAGACCAATCAAGACTTTTTTACCATTAAAAATATTCCAAAATAAACTAAAAAAATACCTATTCTCATGCTAGAAGTCTCACTTTGTGAATAATGAAAATCAATGAAGTCTTTTGGTTAAAACCAAAAGGAGTTACCTAAAGAAGAGGTAACATTCTTCAACGGGCACTTTTATTTTATTTATTTCTTGACCCCTTCAATTATTTTTATTTTATGATTATATAATAACCTAAATATCTAAACTATACTGAGATTTTGTTTTTTAAAGTGCAATACCTAAAACTTCACACACTACTATCAAATTGGATATGCAATCACCATTCGTGTGTACAGCGGACTATTGCCTTGTGAATTGATGTCATACTTTCTTCCATTACAACCTATCAAGGTTGTCAATAATGATATAAATACTATTTATATATTATATTTATGATATTTACAACATAATTATACCTTTTTATTCATTATATAATATATATACATTTATATTTCATATTTTAGGGGATACAATAATGTCTCTCATGCGTACGGCATACTACAGCCTCACAAAGCGATATGATGAATTTTCACTAATGTGTAACATGGATGGTAATGAAGATAACTATTTTAATGACCCAAAATCCTATTAATGAAAGATTAATTCTTATTATTATTTCCTAAATCACATAAAATTACTTAGAGAACATAATACAAACATTATAAATGGAGAATGAATGAAATAAGGGGAATTTCTAGAAGTTAGAAAACCTAAACTGATGAAATAGTAACATGTCCTTAAGAATAGTAATATGAAACTTATGATTAGTAAATCATCCAATTTTATAGTAACCACACTCATGATAGTATAAATAAAATTTATGCATCTTATAATGTCATGACTCATCCCAGTGGGGCCCGTGCCGCGACTCCCCTAGACCACCTCCAATATACTAGGGGTTGTTGAATAGAACTGAGTAGGTATATAAAAATCATGGGAGGCATTTCCTTAGTACATGTACACACACACATATCCAATCCCGCAAATGATGAAATGTAAAAACACTAAGTAAATAATTCATGCAGACCACTATAACCCACAAATAGAGTATAAAAATGAAATTAAGGGAATGTAAATAGGGACATAATACAAGCCCAACAAAAATAATATCTATAAACAATTTCTTAAAACTCATATGTATAAAACCCTACCGGATCCAACCTACTGAAAATGTATTTGGGCTACTATATGAAGCTATAGGAACACCACAGTTTATCTGATATTACAAGGCTTTGTCCGGTCCTAGTCAACCATGGAATCTGTCAAAAGGTTTCTCATCTACACAAGATAAGACACATGTAAGGAATTCCCATGTAAGGGTGAGTATAATAACACTCAGTTGAAAACCTTGAAAACATAAATAAAAATAAAAAGGAAGGGTATTGTCATATCCACACAAATACATATTTACAGCATATAATAAGAATATCTAGATATACTCAAACCATACCACATAGTCTAGGGTAAGTCGCACTAACTGCATACCTCAACTAGGGATTGAGCTTGAAGATTCCACGAATCACTCATCCGGGAGTACTCACTCCTAAGTCCGATAGCAATAAAGACATCCATATGATAAGAACCATTCTTCAAAAAACGTCATGAGAGAGAGATAAGAAAAATGATCTAAAGATAGATACGATACATAGAGGAGGATCACTTCCAAGTCCACATGGTGATACCAAAAACTATTTCTGGTCAAAATCTCTAAGTAGAGGATCTATAACCGGTGAATTTGGGCATAACAATACTGAAGACTCTACCCAGGGCATGAAGATAAATATAGGATCCTACCCCGAGGCTCTCAGAGGATTCCAACAACTATCTCTAGGGAGTTCTACTGAATAGATCATACTACTATGAGTAAGAAATGATACCGACTAACCTTCAGGGAAGCGATAAATGGAATGTACCCCAAAGAAAATCATTTGAGATACAATGGATGAGAGATCAACCCATGTAGAAAAGTATGGTATTTGGTGACTAGTAGTCATACTGAAGGAACCCAAAACAACCTGAGAGGTGAGGGGTGAATCTGGGTTTCAACATTTTTGTTTAAACAGATGGATATTTTTCCCACGTTGGTAGGAAATTGTTAAACCTATCTGAAGAGGAAGTGTAGAAAATAAAAAATCACAAGCAAAGCAATGACAAAAAAAATTTATTTGGTTCACCACTAAGGGATACATACAAAGAGTATACACCAATAGTGCATTCATCATACCAAAACAACTAATATTCACAAGTTGTGGAATACTATATGTTAGCATAGTGACTCTGTGATAGGAGCACTGCCTTTAAAAGGTTCATGGATAGAAAACAACGTCCCTCAGATCACTTCCACTAACTCCCCCTTTCTCACTACGCTGGAAGAATCCTCAATAATTTAAATGACTTAAAAATTTCTTAAATGGTTTAAAATTAATTCATACATCCTCAACATAAAATGGATGCTCTGTAGAAGTCCCATGATCATGCACATATGTAATTTATTTTACCATACACTAATTTGTTATGAAGATTAATTTCATAAACTGATTTGGACAATTTTCAGGCTTCCTTGGGTATTTCACATACTGTTGTTGTTTCCACGTACCACAGTTGTTTTCACGTACTGTCCAACTCCTCCACATACTATATAGCTCCTCTGTGTATCATGATACTTAGTGTTCTGCTCTACTCCATGGACTACTTCACACCTTCACGAACCTTCTTCCTCCATGTACTGCCTTGCTCCACTGCGTACTATGAGATCTTCCTGTGCGAAGCACACACTCTTCTGCGAACTATTTTCTTTACATGGATGCATCTCTCTGCATACCATCTTACACTATATGAACCACTTTGGACTTCTCTGGATTTCTCCCCGAAATATTAATCTCCAATCCCCTCAATTAACAAATGGGATTACTTTTCCTTAAATAGGAACGTAACTCTGCAAATTTTACCAAACCGATTTACCCAAACATTAAATGTGGGATAATCTTAACTCCATCTACGTATGGCATGACTCCACCACATAACACTTCTATTTTTCAAACCACAGCAATCCCACCAACCTTAATCATTCTTCGTACTGCATTCCTTCACCGCGTACCCTTGTGGTGAATTGTTTTTTGGTTCTATGCACCACTCAACATACCGTTCCCACTGCCTGCACCACATACTTCACACCTTCACCATGTACGACGCACCTTCACTGTGTACCATGCTCCTTCACTATATATCATTACAAAAAATCCTGAATTTGGAGGCCCAAAAATATGGAAAAGACTAGGAAACTACACCACCTTTGATACTGATTTCATCCTGAATCATATGTCCTCATTCCTTGAAAGATCCTTAGTAATCCATGTGAATATTGACAACAAACACAAAAAAACTACATTATTATCAATGAAACCCTGGGTTCCAAAACATACCCATTGTGTCCCTTGACCTCGGGTTATTCCCGTGTAAACATCATGTGTCACTAAAAATATACAAAAATTAAGACGTACCATTGGTCTTTTAGGGAGGTTCTCTTCGTAAGGGTCCCAACACCATTGATGGTGCATCAAATGAATGATTAATTTGAATTTTATAATCATTTTAGGTAAAAGATCCAACCTGGGTCTGGTCCTAGTCTTATCTGACCCGTCGGCCGTCCCAACCCAATTTAACCTACTGGGTTTGGCCCGGCTTTCTGGACCCACTGGACAGCTTTGTGTGGCTCTGTTTATTTGGTACAACCCACATGGATGCGAGCCGGTTCATCCACCGCACATGGTCCGCCCTAGTAGTGTGCCACTCTAGTACACACAATACTGCACTACATCCCATGTAGTCATCCCTTTATGTCTGTGTATGCCGTATGTGCTCTTCCTGCCTTCTAGCTCCCACGTAGCCCTCATCGTGCCATGTTCCACCTCCACCGGATGCCCCACTGATGGTTCATCATTCACCTGGACATGCCCCATGGACCTGCATCTCTCTTCACCTAGTCTGACCAGAGATGCGGCCCTATCCGCCCCCATGTACCACCATCTCAGTCAATCTACGTTGTAACTTCACCGTCACACCTCTATTGCATCATGATGAACTCAAATCCATGGATTCAGATCGTCACGTCATGAATCGGGGACAGAACGATTGATCATTCTCATAGGGGTTTCAAAGCACGGGGGGAGACGCGAACACATAAAGAATGTAAAAAATTGAAGGGAGATAATAAATACATAAAAATTCATGAAGAAAAAATATCGACTTATGTTTTTTTGGAATCAATTCGTTCTTATTATAAGAATAATGAATATCAATTCATTTTTATCTAATCTCCTAAAAATAATCCCCAAAATTTAATACCCATCACGCAATTATTGAACTGCAGATCAATATGTTTAGGGATTGACCCACGTTCATCATGAGAATAATGAAAGGAGAAAAATCACAATGGAATAACTACCCTACCTTGGAAAGGATCATTCAATGCATAGGATTCATTGCTGATGGTGATTCATCAAGAAGGATCTCGATCCACCCTCACATCGTCATCCATCGAGAGATTTCTCCAAGGTTCTCTCTAGATAGTTCAGGGAATTATAGAGTTATGAGCCTAACCCTGGATCTCTTCTTAAAATAAAAATCTAAAATACACATAATTTCATAAAATAAAAATATTTTTATTCTTATTATGTCAAAAAACTAATTTTCACAGTTCAACCATGATGACCAATGTTAGGCCTCACCTAGGGTAAACATGCTTCTTTGAATGCAAGGGTTCCCATAGATTTCTAATATGAGTACCTATTTATAAGTTATTCCCCTTTTCTAGAAAAAATGCTCATATGTGATATTTAATGTTTTATATTTTTCAACCATTTATTCTGGGAACACTGGGCCTCGAAATCGCATTCCATCTCAGTGCCTAGCCTCCTAATAATTCCATATAATATTTAAAAAAAATACACTGAAAAATATAGTACATTACATTCTCCCCACCTTACGGATTTACATCACTAAAAAGCCAAAACAAAAGACTACAAAAAAGGTAGCGGGTACTGCACATGAATTTGAGCCTCCTACTCCCAAGTTCTCTCTTATAGATTCTCATGATGACACTAGACACACACCATGGGAATCACTCAACCATGAAAAATAATCTTTTTCCGATCACTGATCTCTATCGGGTACTCTACAAAAGTCTCCCCATCCAAAATATCTAGTTCACCCCAGTTGATGACGTGTGATGGGTTATGCACATACCTCCTTAGAAAAAACATATTGAATACATCATGTACCCAATGCAATTTCAAGGCTAGATCTAGGTGGTATGCCACCTCTCCAACTATATGAAATATCTAGAAAAGGATGATGAATATCGGAGATAACTTTTCACCTCGGCCAAATCTATGCAACCCACGTTGAGGTGAGACTTGAAGGAACACATGGTCTCCCTCCTCAAACTATAAAGATCTTTTTCTCCTATAGACATATGAATTCTTCCATCTCTGCTCAGTCTTTATCCGCTTCTGGATGATCTGCACCTTCTAAGTTGTAGCTCTCACCCACTTCGGGCCAATGAGTGTTGACTCTTCTAGGTCAGTCCAGCAATGTGGTGACATACGATGTTGCCCATACAAAGCCTTGATTCGTTCCATACCAATAGTGGGGTGGTGACTATTTTTTATTAAAACTCCACTAGTGGTAGGTGATCTTCCCAACTATGAATGAAGTCTAATATACGAGCCCATAACATGTCCTCTAAAACAAAAATGGTCCTCTCTTTCTGGACATCCGTCTGGGGATGAAACGTTGTACTTAATCATAAAAAAGTCCCAAATTCCTCATGTAATACCTTCCACAACTAGGATGTGAAATGAGAATCATGATCTGAAACAACCATTGATGGAACTCCGTGAAGTCAAACTATCTCTTACAGATGGAGACGTCCTATGCTCTCTACCTAACTCTACTCCCGGATAGGTGGGAAGTCGGATGACATGGTGAGTCGGTCCATGATCACCCAGATGGTATCACATCCCCTAAATATACGTGGTAAACCAATCATTATGTCCATTGATACCCCATCCAAATTTTATTCTGGATCATCAATGGGTTGAGAAAAACCCACTAGAACCTGAGGCTCAACCTTCACCTGTAGGCACATAAATCATCTAGAAACCAACACTTCCACTACCTTCTTCATCCCTAACCACCTAAACTGATGTTGGAGGTCTTGGTACATCTTTACCATAGTAGGATGTACAACCAAAGGGGGTGTGTGAGACTCCCTTAGAACATCCTCCTATAATTCCACCGGTACAACTGTACATCCTCTATTAATAACAACATTCTCCCTACCATTTGAATATCCATCAGGAACATGCCCTATAGATAACTGGGCACATAGAGTCTCAAATTTTGTATCCCCAAGATGTGCCTCCATGAAAAACTATAAGAGTTTAGGCGTAACAAGCATCGAATGGAGGTAAGATCCCCCATATCCATCCATAAAGGATAACTAAAATAGGGAAAACTACTCCAATGAATCATCTAGAAACCCCGAATTCAATATCCTAATGAGAGAATCTTCTACCACATTCCCCATCCTAGGTTTATAGACAATATCAAAATCATAATCTTGGAGGAACTCTATCCACAAACCTTTTCCCACATTCAGCTCCTTTTGAGAGAATATATACCTGAGACTCTTGCGATAATGGTAGACGATAAACTACTTGCCCATCAGGAAGTGTCCCCACAACTTCAATGTGAAGACTACCACTTCCAACTCTAGATCACGAATCATGTAGTTATTATCATGTGGTATCAACTAACATGAACCATAGCCAATCACCTCCATCCTCTACATTAGGATGAAACCAAGATTGGTTCCTAATATATCACAGAACACTACGTACTCGACTCCCTACTCTAACAATTTTAAGATCGGGGAACTCATCAAACTCTGCCTCAATAGCTGGAAAGCATGTTGAAACTTCTCCAGAAATATAATAGGATACACCTTTCAGTTCAAAGCTATCATAGGTGATGATATCCTAGTGAAATCAGGTATGAATCTCCGATAATAGCCATCCAGCCCATGGAAGCTTCGTACCTTCGTCATGCTCCTAGGTGGCTCCCTTGCTAACCCAACCTCGACCTTGGCCAGGTCCACAACCACTCTGTCTTCTGAGATAACATGTCCCATGAAGTGGAATTTTTGAATCCATAATTGGATATTGGAGAGTTTCCCGTAATTTTGGTACTCTCGAATTATTCCCAAAGCCATACTTAAGTGTCTCCAGTGCTTCTCCTCAGACGCTAAGTAAACAAGGATATAGTTGATGAAGACAACCAAAAACCTTTCTAGGTATTCCTAGAAGATCCAGTTCATGAGTTCTATGATCACTTATAGGGCATTCATCATGCTAAAACACATCACTATGTTCTCATAGTGACTGTAGCAGAACTTGAAAGTTGTATTCAGCACATCCTCATCTTGTACTTGCAATTGGTGATAACCTGATGGAAGGTCATTCCTTGAGAACCATTGAGCCCCCCTCAACTGGTTGAAGAGGTCATTGATCAGAGGTAGTGGATACTTGTTATTAATGGTCACTTGGATCAGGTGATGGTAGTCTACACAAAACATCAATCTCCCTTATTCCTTTTTGATAAACGACACTGGGGCTGCCCAGGGTGAAACACTTGGTCTCACGATGACATTCCTTGGTAAATTATCCAATTTCACCCTCCACTCACGAAGCTCTATGAAATTCATTTGATATTCTGGTGAGGATATCAGTTCCATACTCGGGTGTAAGTTGATGAATAATTCAATATCCTAGTGGGGAGTTAATCCTCAACAAACTTCAAGAAAGGTGTCCTCATACTACACCACTACTAATGGGAACTAAAAAATCATAACATCTTCTACACTGAGGGTCAATATGGACATGTGTTGAGTGATAAGATATACCCACATATGCATGAGTCCATCCTGTGCTTCTTGGGTTTCTTTTTCACCAACAAAGGAAAATCACTGCGGACACACTACACCCTTCTCCTAAAATAGTCAATCTAGGTATGGACTAAAGATAACCAATCCACACTAAGAATGACATCATAAGGCCTCGACACTTCCACCATAAGGTTCTAACAAAAACTCTCACCTCAAAGGGTAAGGTCAAACTGTCAGCATAGATGTGTGATCTTCAAGTCTCCACTAGTAGGTGTCTACAAGAATAAGGATCAAGTCAATGGTTCTACTAGAATCTCAAGGTCTCAAACAAGATATGTAGTGAGAAAGGAATTACTAGAACCTATATACATCTATATTGGAGATATATTAGAAATAAAAAAGATCATACCTTGAATAATCCCTAGAGCCCCTAGGTCATAATCCTCAAATGCAAGATGCTATCCCCATCCCTATCCTCAAGCTCCCTAAGCCTGATGCAGACCACCTGAGGGAGGTGGTGGTAGCAAGTCGAAACATTGATTACCTCCCACTACTCTCCCAGCTCCTCTGCCACATCAACCACCTTACGGATCTTCCCAATCCTACCTATGCCTCTGCCTCAGTGGCCCATCCATCATCCCCTATCAACAGAATGACGTGTTAGACAATCTTGAGTGGGATGTCCCATGTCATCACATGAGTAGAACCACCTCTCTCTAGGATGAACAGATCCACCCAATGAACCATGAACTTTAGATCCTCTATACTAGGAACTCCTCTAGAAGTGTATCCCATGTTTGGATCCCTGATATAGACATAGGTTCCCTAGTTCCAAGGTCACTACACCTACCTATTATCTGTTGACTATTACTAGCTATCTATACTTAGCTAGAATGATTTTGACCACCGAAGCCCACTCAAGCACCCCATCATAAGTACACATGATTAAAAATATAATATTGAATCATATAGCTCTATGTATACCACTATAGATGATATGAGCCTAGATATAATGATCCATGAACATATACATCGAGTACCTAAAAATGTTGTTGAAACTCATAAAGCATGCTCAGACAACGCTCCTTGTCTCCTGGTACTATATGTATCATGGGTACCTCCAAAGGTGGCGATATATCTCGTGCATTACCAAGAGGTAACATCTGGAAAGCTGGTCCCTATACTAAATACTCATCACCTAAAGGGTCAAACTCCTGATTGATCTGTTGAATCCTAACTGGTATGTGTCACGAAGGAATCCTATAAGGAAAGAAGATGTACCATGGACAATGAGTATATCTAGATAGCCATCTCAAGAAGGACATGGAAACCAAAACCCATTCTTATAGGATGTGTGTACTATTATTTTCCTTGCAAATAGTGTTATCATGAACCGAGTATAAAATCAGGTTATCAGATCCTGAGTGTATGGATACGTCAGCTACCGCACAAACACTGGAGTGTCTGGCCTAAAATCTGAACATTGAACCCTTAACACTGTTTCCCTAAAACAATCTCACGAACTCTCAGTCCTAAGGTAGAAATGACCAGCTCTAATACCACTCTCTAATGAGCCATCCTAGTGGGTCCCATGCTGTGACTCCCTAAGCCCACCTCCAATAGAAAAGGGGCTGGTGACTATCAATGAGTTGGCATATCACTAACATGGGAGGCATTGCCTTAGTACTTGTACTCACACACACATCTCCAATCCCACAATTGATGAAATGTAAAAACACTAAGTAAAAAATGCATCAAAACCACTCTAACCCACAACCGTAGTAAAATAGTGAAAGTGATGGAAAGTAGAGAGGTTCAGAATACAAGCCCACCAAAAGAAAGTCTATAAATAAGTTTTTGAAACTCATCCATAGAAAACCCCTACCAGATCCAACCTAAGGGAAAGGTACTTGGGCTACTGTCTAAAGCCATAGGAACACCATGTTCTGTCTAATCTCACAAGGCTCCATCTGGTCCTGGTCCACCTCAGACTCTATCAAAAGTTTACTTGTATGTATAATACATGGCATGTGCGGGAAAATCCAGTGTAGGGGTGAGTATAACAATTCTCAATAGGACACCCTGAAACCAAAAGAAAAAAAAAACAAAGGAAGTGTACAATCTGCTCCACACAAGTATATTTGTACATCTTATAATATGAATATCTAGAGATACTAAAACCATACCACACATTCTAGGGTAAGTCACAATTAATGCATACCAGCACTAGGGTTTCATATCAAATATTCCACAAAGCAATCATCCAAGAGTATGCAATCCTAAGTCTGATAACACCAATGATGTCCATCTGAGAAGTACCGTTCATCAGGAACCATCATGAGAGAGAGATATGTTAAATTATCTTAAGAGAGGTTTGATACGTAGAGGAGGATCACAGCTAGGGCCAGGGGGTGATACCAAAATCTCCATCTAGATTAACCCACTAAGTAGAGGATAAATGCCCAGTGAAGTTTTTCATGTCAATACCAAATACTCTACCTAGGGCATGAAGATGAATAGAGGATCCTGCATTGGGCCTCTTGGAGGATTCCAAGAACTCTATCTAGGATGATCTGATGAAGGGATCATACTATAGTGAGTAGGAAATGATATCGACTAACCTTAATGGAACAAATAAAGGGAATTTACCCTAATGAATCTCATCCAAGATATGGTGGATGAGAGAATTAATATATTTAGAAAATAAGGGTACACGGTGAGTTGTATTCACACCCACCGTGTCCCATGGCCATGGGTACTACCCCTTTAAAGGGACAATGCCACTAAAAATATGTCTAATTTAAGACCCACCAATGGAATTATAGGTTCCTTCTTGTCACAAGGGTCCCAACGCTGTAGACGTTGTGCCTAATAGATGCTCAGTTTGAAATTTAGGATTATTTTAGTAAAAAGTTCAGACTGAGGTCTGGTCCGGGCCCGATCCGACAAGTTATACCCGACCTAACGTGAACCGGTCAATTAGACTGGACTCAATCCACTTTGACATGCTGGGCTCGTTTAGCCTGGACGGTTGGGCTAGTTCTGGCTCACTGGGCCCACTGGGCTGCCTGGCGCATCTTGATTCCCCTGGTCTGGCGCGCATGGATGTGGGCCAGCTCATCCGCCGCACACGGTCTGCCTTGGCAGTGTGCCCCACTGTTCCCCACATTTCCACACAACATACCAAGGCCATAGGCCTGCCACATCCATGTGTACCCCCACATGGTCCACCTGCCCGCAGACTCACTGCCACTGCGGGATCCCACGCGACCCCCACCATGACGTATTCCGCCTCTACTGGCCGCCCTGATGGAGACTCACCATTTGCGACGATGTTAGCCTAGACCGGCCCCCAGGACCCACATTGCCACACACTTGGACCGACAAAAGTTACCTCCCCATATTCCATTATGCACCACCATCCTAGCCAAACTACACCATGCCTTCACCATCGCACCTCCGCCATGTCATGCCAAACTCGGATCCACAGATTCGTATCGTTGCATCATGAATCGGGGACACAACGATCAATCATTCACATAGGTGTTTCAAAGAGTTGGGAGGATATGAAGAATGAACTAAGAACATAATAAATTGAGGGGAGATAATAAACGCACAATTACACGCAAAGAATAGATCTTCGAATTTGTTTTTGTTGGCCTCAATTTGTCCTTGACAGAAGGATAACAAAGAGGAATTCAATTCCATCTAATCTCTTGAAAATAAACGGCACAATTTAATACGCATCCCTCAAAAATCAAATTTTAGATCAATATATTTTTTGATTAAACCATGTTCATCATGAGAATAATGAACAGGAAAAAAAGAATGGAACAACTTCCCTACCTTAGAAAGGTTCGTTCAATGTAGAGGCTTCTTTGCCGATGGTGATCCGTCAAGAGCAATATTGAACCACCACACCATCATTTTCCATCAAGATATTTCTACAAGGTTCTCTCTAGAGACTTTATGGAATTCCAATGTTATGATCCTAACCCCAGATCCCTTCTTAAAAGGAATATCAAAGATAAATGTCATTACATCGAATAAAAATAAATTTATTCCAGTTACATCGAAAAATTACTTTTCACAGTTGACCCATGACGACCAATTTTAGGCATCACCTAGGGTAAACATGCTGCTTTGAATGAAACAATGCCCTCATATATCTGGTCAGGGCACCCATTTAGATGTTATTCCCCTATTTTAGGAAAACCACTCGCGAGTGCTATTTAAAGTTTAATATATTTAAAACATTTATTCCGAGCATACCGAATCTCGGAATAGCACGCCTTTTCTATGTTTCGTCTCATAATAATTCTATATAATATTTACAAATAATACATAGAAAAATCTCGTACATTACATATATATTAATTTATGATATAATTATATTATAGTATAATTAAATAAATATTTTTTAAAATTATTAATTATGAGTTGGTGTTTTTGTTAGTCATAAATATTTATTTACAATTTTATAATTACTATAACTATTTAAAAGAAAATTTATTTTCATAAAATAGATTCATATAATAATAATTTTTGTCTTATAATTTTAAGATAATTTTATGGGACCATAGTAAATTTTTCAAAGTGTTATAAAATTAGTTATCATTTTAAAATATGTCTTCTTCGGGTAAATGATGATTTTAATTAAATATTAAATTTATAATATTTAAAAAATTATTTTAATAAAAGGGATTTAATTTTTTAATTCTACACATTGATAAATGTTTAAGGTGATTGTCACGACCCGTCCTCGGGGCCCGTGCCGTGACTACCCCAAGCCTGCCTTCCATAGGCCAGGGGTTGGCGACTAGCACCAAGGAGTAAATCCCGGCAAAAGGGAAGGCATTGCCTTTTTAAAGTAAACCACAAACACTACAGAGAAAGAAAGTAGAAGTAAACACTAAGTAAAAACTGGTACAACAGTAAGTACGGAAAAGGAAGTGGGCCTGTATACAAACCCAAACTGAAAGTAAAGTACAACTGGAAAGGGAAAACAGCAACTGAAAAGTAAACCTGCAACGTCGATCCGTCCACTGGAAGTCCCACCTGAAGGGTGGGTATAGATGGCCTCCACAGCTCCTAGGGTCCAGTCGTCCTCTCTGAGTACGTCCCACCCAGTGGTCCACCTCCAGGTACCGCCCTGCTCCGCAAGCCTCAACCACGATCAGCGCTGCCCGTCGTCTGCAACCAATACAATGTTGTGCAGGCATAGCCCGTGCATGGGTGAGTATAAGCTACTCAGTAGGGACCCCGAGACCCTCGAAGGTCTCCCAGAATCCACAAAGGATAATACACAAAGGAAAGATACAATCACGAAGTAACATCTGACACTGCTTAGGTATATGCCCATATATATACTTAAGTCATTAATTCTCGTTCGGCTCCAACATCCAAACCCAAGTACAACCCAGTCCACACAGGAAAGCAAAACATAAATCCACACAGGATAGCACAACACAATCCACATAGGAATGTAAAACAGGATTCATCTCACACAGGTATACTTCTTCATATGACGATAAAGATGACCAGATATTGCCACTGATTCATCTAAGCCATCGGACCCACAAAGGATTGATAGGTACTAACCCCCGCAATGGCCCACAAAGGATCGATAGGTAACTAACCCCGCAACGACCCACAAAGGATCTGACCCACACAGGATTGATAGGTATCTAACCCCCGCAAAGACCCACACAGGATCAGACCCACACAGGATCTGTAGGCACTGACCCACATAGGACCGCCGGGCGCTGACCCACACAGGATCGGACCCACACAGGATCGGTAGCACTGATCCACAATGGATCGCTGAGTGCTGTAGTCGTCGTCGAATCCACTGAGGATCTCTGCACAGTAGTCGTCTGATCCACTGAGGATCTCTACACAGTCGTCGTCGTCGTCGTCGCAGTCGTAGCCAGCACTAGGGTTCCCGCACACAGCAAGCTCGTTCAGAAGGTTCCGCTCCACGAGCCGAGAGGCTGATACATCAAATGACACATAGTCCAGAGTTGATGTATCCAAAAGTTCTGTATTGTCAACAGGAACTCAACGTCGCAGAGGGCGCGTCAATCAGATGCCCGGTTTGAGAGTTATTGGCTTTTTCGTCCCAGGGGCCCCGTTGGTTTTTAAAGCAAAACCAACTCGACCGTACTCCACCTTCATCCAAACCTCAGGCAGAGTAAGCTAAAAGATCTGTCTCACTTAGAGGAATCCATCAAAGTCGACGGCACATCAATCGGACGTCCGTAGCACAAGATATGAGTGTTTCCGCTCCGAGGGCCCGGTTGGTTTCGTGTACGAACCAACCCGGCCAAATGAAAAGTTCTCCGAAACCTTGATTACGATACACTGAAACGACCCACTTGATCCAAGGATCGCATCGCCGCTGACGGCGCGTTGATCGGAGGCCCGTAGCTCAAGATACGGGTAAAAGACCGAAAAGGTCCGAAAACGGGGGGTCTGGGCCCGGACCGACCCGGCCCAACCCCACCTGGGTCGTCCCGAACCAGGTCGACCCAACCCGGGTCCGGGTCTGACCCGGATGGCGCGACCTGGCCCGGCCTAAGAGCGACCCGACTCAGCCGGCGCGGGCGCGGCCCGGCCGCGTCCCATCTCTCGCTGGACCCGCGCGGCCGCGGGTCTGCCGGCCGCCGCCGCGGCTTAAGTCGCGGCGGTTCTCCTCGGCGGCGCGCCGGGCACCGCCGTGCCAGCGCGGCCCAACGGAGGTTTGCTCCGCGGACCCCCAGATGAGTTCCAGTGGTCAGAAATCCTTTCCGTCTTCGCCAAAATTCCACCCGGGGTCCGTCCTTCACTGTGAGGACCCCGCATCGCCCGTGCGGTTGATTTTGTCGACGTCCGCCGTTTCGCAAACCAAGAACGAAAGGGGCGGTGGGTTTAGACTTGTTCGTTAGTACGCACCCACCGCGTTAGCGGTTCTAAAAGTCTCTCAACAATTTTAAAAATCAAACCCCGTGGTATAAATCACAATGATTCAATAAAACAAACCCCTACCTCGTAGTTGTTGTCGGACGAGAGTTCTTCGCGGAATTGACTGTCGCGGAAGAAGGGGATCGTCGCGTCGCCGAAGGTCATCGCGTCATCGTGGTATACGGCGTCGCGTCGACGATCTCCGAGGGTTTAAGAAACCACAAAGATTTAATTTCATGAATTAAATCCATGTTAAGGATAAAATCCACAAAGGAAATTAAAAAGATTTGTATTCCCCCACCTCATTCGGTGTTGATCGAAGATTATCGCGGGGAAGGATCGTCATAGAAGAACGTCGGGGGAGGAAAATCGTCGGCGTCGCGGTAAACGGCGTCATGTCATCGATCTCCGATGGTTCGGCGTTCTTCGTCACCTTTCGTCGAATGCCGACGTTCTTCGCGTTCTTCGCGTTCTTCGCGTTCTTCGCGTTCTTCGCGTTCTTCGTGAAGGAGGATGAAGATGCAGTTTCTCCAAATCCTCTCAACAATCCGCACCCAAGAAGAACGTATGTTGGTCTTATTTTATTGTTATGCCAACAGCTTGAAAACATGTTAATAAATGAACCATTAATTCAGTGAATTAATGGTAATGACTTAACTGTCCATTTAATAGGGGCATTAAGAGTTTAGAAAACACACCAGTTGACTTTCATTAAAGAGGAGTTTTCACAGGTGCGTTACTTAGAGGAAAAGAAATGGTGGGCTCATGCGGGCCCCACCTCACAAATATCCTACCAAAAGGGTAGGATATTTTGGGTTCCACCCTATCCGCTTCAACTGAGCTTAAGTAGCTTTAAGTGGCTTTAAGTGTCTTTAAGTGAAATAAAATAAAGTTGTCGCACCACTTTATTTTATTTTCTTCACTTAACCCCAAAAAATTAAAAACCACACCCAAGCAAACTCAACTCCGAAAGAGGCGTTTCTAAGTAAGTATCGGCGCTGCGATTTCATCGGTGCCCTCAGAATTCGATTCTGAGCAATGGTTCAGAAGTTAGAAAAACCCGCTCGTTCGTTTACTGAATGTACCCGAGCCAAACTTCAGAAAATTATTCCGGGCACACCGGGCCTCGGAATCACGTGCCTTCAGAAACCACTTTCTTGTAAAATTACAAATAAAATTAAGAAAAAAAAATTTCCTTGAATTTTACGGGTCTTTACATAACTCCCACCTCAGGGCTTTACGTCCCCGTAAAGATACATCATAAACTAGGGAAACAAATGTGGGTACTGAGCACGCATCTGAGCCTCCCACTCCCAAGTGCTCTCCTGGAGGTTCCCGTGCTGCCATCTGATGTGCACTAGAGGAATCGACCGTCCATGTAGGACCCGCTCCTGTCGATCCTCGATCTCCACCAGGACCTCCGCAAAAGTCGCCCCACCATCAACGTCTAGCTCCCCATGGTCAATGATATGTGTCGGGTCGTGCACGTATCTCCTCAACTGAGATACGTGGAAGATGTCGTGCAATCGGTGCAAATGAGGTGGTAGAGCCAGGAGATAAGCCACCTCATCAATCCTGCTGAGGACCTGGAATGGTCCGATGAAGCGTGGATACAACTTGCCGCCTCGGCCAAATCTCCGTAATCCACGTCGAGGTGAGACACGCAAGAAGACGTGGTCGCCATCCTAAAACTCTAGTAGCCTCCACCTTCTGTCAGCATAAGACTTCTGCCAGCTCTGAGCTGTCCTCATCCGCTCCTGGATGACCTGGACCTTCTCTGTCATGGCCCAGACCATCTCTGGTCCCACAAGTGCTGACTCCCCAGGGTCTGTCTAGAACAAAGGAGATCTGCAAGGTCGGCCGTACAACTCCTCGTATGGTGTCATCCCGATGGTGGAGTGGTAGCTATTGTTGTACACAAACTCCACCAAGGGTAGGTGGTCCTCCCAGCTACGACCAAAGTTGTGGACACATGAGCGGAGCATGTCCTCTAGAGTCTGAGTGGTCCTCTCCGTCTGACCATCCGTCTGAGGGTGAAAGGCGGTGCTCAGACGTAGTTGTGTCCCGAACGCCTCCTGAAACCCCTTCCAAAGCCGGGAAGTAAAGCAAGCATCCCGATCGGAGATGATAGATGATGGAACATCATGAAGTAGTACAATCTCCTGAACATAGAGACGTCCCAAGCTCTCCACTGATCCCTTCTCTCTGATGGGTAAGAAGTGAGACGACTTGGTGAGTCGGTCAACAATCACCCAAATGGAGTCATGACCTCTGGAAGTGCGTGGAAGTCCAGTCACGAAGTCCATAGATATCCCATCCCACTTCCACTCTGGGACCTCCAAGGGCTGTACCAAGCCTACTTGTACATGATGCTCTGCCTTCACCTACTGGCAGGTGAGGCATCGAGAAATGAACTCCGCCAAAGCCTTCTTCATGCCTGGACACCAGTGCTATCATCTGAGGTCCTGGAACATCTTCACCACTCCAAGATGTACCGCCAAAGGAGAAGTGTGAAACTCTCTCAGCACCTCCTCCCGTAAAGAAACTGGTACCAAGTTACGTCCTTTGAAAAGGACGTCATGCTCTGATCCAAAGGAGAAACCATCAGGTGCCTATCCTGAGGATATTTGTGCACGCCGCGTCTCACAGTCAGCGCCCCCACGTTGTGCCTCTCTAACCCGCTGCAGTAGTGGAGGGGTGACTGTGAGAGACTGAAGGAAAGCTGCTCCATCTCTATCCTCGAAGGATATCCTCAAAGCATCTAGCTACTTTGTCGCCTCCTCAAGTAGCTGAATGCCCGTCCTCCTGCTGAGAGCATCAGCTACCAAGTTCCCCTTCCCAGGAGTATAGACTATCTCAAAGTCATAGTCCTGGAGGAACTTGAGCCATCGGCGCTATCTCAGGTTTCGGTCCTTCTGAGAAATGATGTACCAGAGACTCTGATGGTCATAAAAGACTATAAAGCGCTCACCCATCAGATAGTGTCGCCATGTCTTCAGAGCGAAGACCACTGCTGCTAACTCCAGGTCATGGGTAGCGTAGTTCTGCTCATGCGGCCTCAACTGACGTGATCCATAGGCGATCACCGCCCACTCCTGCATTAGGAAACATCTGAGTCTGGTCCTTGATGCATCACAGTAGACTACATATCCTACTCCCTCCTCAGGCGACCTCAAGATAGGGGCACTGGTCAATCTATGTCTCAGCTCCTGGAAGCTCTGATGACATCTGTCTGACCGCACAAAGGGTTTCCCCTTCTTCGTAAGAGCTGAGAGTGGTTCTGAAACTCTGGAGAAGTCTGGCACAAATCTCCGATAGTATCTAGCTAGTCCCAAGAAACTCCGCACCTCTGTCACGCTCTTGGGTGGCTCCCAAGCTAGCACTGCCTCGATCTTCGCAGGATCCACTGCAACTCCTGCCTCAGAGATGACATGCCCCAAGAAGTGGACCTCACGTATCCAGAACTGACACTTCAAGATCTTTCCATAAATCTGGTGCTCTCGGAGTGTGTCCAGTACAACTCGCAAGTGATAGGCGTGCTCCTCCTCAGTCATCGAGTAAATCAAAATGTCGTCGATGAAGACCATGACAAATCGATCATGGTATGGATGAAAGATCCTATTCATGAGGCCCATGAACACTGCTGGAGCGTTGTTTATGCCGAAAGGCATAACCAAGAACTCATAGTGGCCATACGGACATCTGAAGGTCGTCTTCTGCACGTCCTCGTCCCGAACTCTGAGCTGATGATAGCCTGACCTGAGGTCTATCTTCGAGAACCACCGTGCTCCCTTGAGATGATCGAAGAGGTCATCAATCCTCAGTAGTGGATACTTGTTACTCACTGTCACCTGGTTCAAGAGACGATAGTCGACACAAAGTCACAAGCTCACATCTGCCTTATTGGCAAACAATATCGGAGAAGCCCAGGATGAAACACTGGGTCGGATGAATCCCTTGCCCTGCAAGTCCTCCAACTGTACCCGTAGCTCTCGAAGCTCAGTGGGGGCCATCCGATACGCTGGAGTCGATATCAGGGCTGTCCCGGGGTACATGTCAATATAAAAGTCCACCTCTTTGCTAGGAGGTATCCCTAGAACGTCGTCGGGAAAGACGTCCGCATACTGATCCACCATTGCAGGAAAACTAGGACTCTGCACGTCAACTGCTTCTAGGATGAGGCTATCCAAATGATGAGTGATGGGTTGTCCTCTCCTCTACGAGAGTCCATCTTGTGCTGCAAAGTCTCCCTTCTCGTCGGTGAAGGTGAACATGCTCCTGTCGGTGCATACACATCGCACCTTGCGCCTAATACAGTCAATCTGTGCATGGACTGTAGATAACCAATCCATGCCCAAGATGACGTCGTAAGGCCTTGATGCTGCTACAAGAAGATATCAGCCGAAGCTCTCGCCTCCTAGAGTAAGTTCACACTATCGGCACCAGTGCGTAATCATCGAGTCTGCTCCCGTAGGAGTCTCTAGACGTAAGGATCGAGCCAACGGCTCTATCGGGATCTCCGAGCTCTGAACAAGGGCAGTGGATATGAAAGAGTGACTCGCTCCTGTGTCTATAAGAACTGCATAAAGGGTGGAATAGACATAAATTGTACCTCGAATCATCTCAGGCGCGCCATGGTCATAGGCCTCTGCTGCCTGGAGCTGTGCCTGTGTCTGCCCGCCAGCTCCCTATGGCCGGGGTGGACCTCCTGGTGGTGGTGGTGGTAGAGCCTCAAAGCGTCGCCCACCACTTGCTGCTCGGCCAGCTCCTCTGCCTCGTCCACCTCCTCCCTGTAGACTGCCACAGCCGACCCTCTGCCACTACCTGGGTGGCCCCTCAACTGTCTTCTGCTCCTCGGCACGGTGGGTCGGGCAGTCACGAGCCATGTGGCCCTACCCACCACATGTGTAGCACTGCCTACCTCTCGAAAGATTGGCTCCACACTGCTGAGATAGTGTCCTGAGGTCGTTTGCGTGAGGGTCTGGTCTGCCTGGACCCATGAGTCATCCATCGACTGCCGGCCGCAGAAGACTCAGCTACGTGTGGCCCTGCAGTAGGTCTCGTCGCTGGTGTAGACTCACCAAGAAAGCTCTCGATCAAAAGGGCTCGCTCCAGTACTCCTGCCTGAGTCAGAATGCTGAGGGAGATCAGTGATGCCCTGATCTCATGTGTCAATCCCTGCTCAATGGTTTGGGCCCGGAAGAATGGGTCACGTACCATGTCTGTCGAGTAGCGTGAGAGATCGGTAAATCTCGCCGAGTACTGGGCGACCGTCAAGCTGCACTGCCGCAGCTGTAGAAGCTCCTGGATGCGTACCGCACGGAGGGTGGCTGGGAAGAACTCTGAGAGGAAGAGGCTCTCAAAGTCTGTCCAGAGAAGAGATGCCTCATCGTGCACCTGGAGCATCAAGCTCCACCATCGGCCCGTTGCCGCGTGCAGTAGGCTCGCTGCGAGGATCACCATGAGGTCTGCTGGTGTCATCACTAACCAGAAAACTCATACCACTTCCTCCAGCCAGTCCTCAGCTGCCTGGGGGTCCGTCTCCCCATAGAACCTGGGTGGTCACTAGTGCTGGAACTCATTCAGTGCACTAAGGCGACGTGCATCGTCAGCGGCTGGGGCTGGAAGCATCAGTGGCTCGGCGGGTATAGGTACCGCTGGTGCCTCAACTGTCAAAGGGCCATGTACCGAGGCCTCGTCGCTCGATGGGCTGTCGTCATGATCAACTCTCGGAACCCTAGCTGGCTGCCATCGTGGGGCCATCCTGAAAAGGAAACAGGTGCTCCACGTGAGCTGAAACAAAGTAATCACAAATAAAACTTGAAACGCACATGCAATCATTGTTTTCGTGCATTAAGTCGGAAATCAGAAGTCATGGTCCTGGTGTACGGATACGTCGGCCACCGCACCAACACTGGACTCCCTGGACTGATAACCACACCCAATACACTTAACACTATTGCTTCACATATAAAAGATCAGAGTCCCAAGGTTATGCAGTAGAACCAAACTCCTCTGATACCAATTTGTCACGACCCGTCCTCGGGGCCCGTGCCGTGACTACCCCAAGCCCGCCTTCCATAGGCCAGGGGCTGGCGACTAGCACTAAGGCGTAAATCCCGGTAAAAGGGAAGGCATTTCCTTTGTAAAGTAAACCACAAACACCATAGAGCAAGAAAGCAGAAGTAAACACTAAGTAAAAACTGGTACAACAGTAAGTGCGGAAAAGTAAGTGGGCCAGTATACAAACCCAAATTGAAAGTAAAGTACAACAGGAAAGGGAAAACAATAGCTGAAAAGTAAAGCTCCAACGTCGAGCCATCCACTGAAAGTCCCTCTTGAAGGGTGGGTAAAGATGGCCTCCACAGCTCCTAGGGTCCCGCCGTCCGCTCCGAGTACGTCCCGCCCATTGGTCCACCTCCAGGTACCACCCTGCTCCGCAAGCCTCAACCACGATCAGCGCTGTCTGTCGTCTGCAACCAACACAACGTAGTGCGGGCATAGCCCGTGCAGGGGTGAGTATAAGCTACTCAGTAGGGACCCCGAGACCCCCGAAGGTCTCCCGGAATCCACAAAGGATAATCCACAAAGGAAAGATACAATCACGAAATAACATCCGACACTGCTTAGGTATATGCCCATACATATACCTAAGTCATCAATTCTCATTCGGCTCCAACATTCGAACCCAAGTACAACCCAGTCCACACAGGAAAGAAAAGTGTAAATGCACACAGGATAGCACAACACAATCCACTTAGGAAAGTAAAACAGGATTCATCTCACACAGGTATACTTCTTCATATGATGATAAAGATGGCCAGATATTGTCACTGATTCATCTAAGCCGTCGGACCCACAAACGATCGATAGGTACTAACCCCCGCAATGACCCACAAAGGATCTGACCCACAAAGGATAGATAGGTAACTAACCCCCGCAATGACCCACAAAGGATTTGACCCACAAAGGATTGATAGGTAACTAACCCCCGCAAAGACCCACACAGGATCGGACCCACACAGGATCTGTAGGCACTGGCCCACACAGGACCGCTGAGCGCTGACTCACACAGGATCAAACCCACACAGGATCAGTAGCACTGATCCACAAAGGATCGTTGAGTGCTGTAGTCGTCATCGAATCAACTGAAGATCTTTGCACAGTAGTCGTCGAATCCACTGAGGATCTCTGCACAGTCGTCGTCGTCGTCGTCATAGTCGCAGCCAGCACTAGGGTTCCCGCACACAACAAGCTCGTTCAGAAGGGTCTGCTCCACGAGCCGAGAGACTGATACATCAACTGACACATAGTCTAGAGTTGATGTATCCAGAAGTTCTGTATCGTCAACAGGAACTCAACGTCGTAGACGGCGCGTCAATCGGACGCCCGGTCTGAGAGTTATTGGCTTCTTCGTCCCAGGGTCCCTATTGGGTTTTAAGGAAAAACCAACCCGACCATACTCCACCTGCGTCCAAACATCGGGAGGAGTAAGCTAAGAGATCAGTCTCACTTATAGGAATCCATCAAAGTCGACGCCACGTCAATCGGACGTCCGTAGCTCAAGATATGAGCGTTTCCGTTCCGAGGGCCCGGTTGGTTTCGTGTACGAACCAACTTGGCCAAACCCAAAGTACTCCGAAACCTTGAGTGTGATATACCGAAACGACCGCCTCGATCCAAGGATCGTATCGCCTATGACGGTGCGTCGATTGGAGGCCCGTAGCTCATGATACGGGTAAAAGACCGAAAAGGTCCGAAAACAGGAGGTCTGGGCCCGGACCGACCCGGGTCCGGGTCCGACCCGGATGGCACGACCCGGCCCGGCCCGGGAGGCCCGACTAGGCTTGGGCGCGGCCCGGCCGCCAGGGGTCGGCTCGGCTGGTTACGGCTGAGCGGCGCAGGGGGCGTGCTGCCCCCGTGTGAGAGAACCGCGGCCCCGTGTGGGGCCGCCCTTGCCAGCGGACGCGGCAGCCGGCCACGTCTCGTCTCTTGCCGGATACTCACGGTCGCGAGTCTGCCAGCTGCCGTCGTGGCTTCAGCCGCAGCGGTTCTCCTCGGCGGCGCGCCGGGCGCCGCCGCCTTCCACCGCCGGCGCCGCCGTTCCAGCGTGGCGCGCCGGTGGTTTGCTCCGCGGACCACCGGATGAGTTCCGGTGGTCAGAAATCTTTGTCGTCTTCGCCAAAAGTCCCCCTGGGGTCCGTCCTTCACTTCGAGGACCCCGCATCGCCCGTGCGGTTGATTTTGTCGACGTCCGCCATTTCGCACACCAAGAACCAAAGGGGCGGTGGGTTCAGACTTATTCGTTAGTCCACACCCACCGCGTTAGCGGTTTTAAAAATCTCTCAACAATTTTAATAATCAAACACCGCGGTATAAATCCCAATGATTCAATAAAACAAACCCCTACCTTGTAGTTGTCGTCAGACGAGAGTTCTTCGCGGAATTGACCGTCGCGGAAGAAGGGGATCGTCGCATCGCGGAAGGGAGTCGCGTCGTCGCGGTATACGGCGTCGCGTCGATGATCTCCGAGGGTTTAAGAAAACACACAGATTTAATTTCACGAATTAAATCAATGTTAAGGATAAAATCCACAAAGGAAATTAAAGAGATCTGTATTCCCCTACCTCAATCGGTGTTGATCGAAGATTGTCGCGGGGAAGGATCGTCACAAAAGAACCTCGGGGGAGGAGAATCGTCGGCGTCACGGTACACAACGTCGCGTCGTCGATCTCCGAGGGTTCGGCGTTCTTCGTCGCCTTTCGTCAAAGGCCGGAGTTCTTCGCGTTCTTCGCGTTTTTCGTGAATGAGGATGAAGATACAGTTTCTCCAAATCCTCTCAACAATCAGCACCCAAGAAGAATGTATGTTGGTCTTATTTTATTATTATTCCAACTGTTTGAAAACATGTTAAGAAACGAACCATTAATTCAGTGAATTAATGGTAACGACTTAACTGTCCATTTAATAGGGGCGTTAAGAGTTTAGAAAACGCACCAGTTGACTTTCATTAAAGAGGAGTATTCACAGGTGCGTTACTTAGAGGAAAAGAAATGGTGGGGCTCATGCGGGCCCCACCTCACAAATATCCTTCCAAGAAGGTAGAATATTTTGGGTTCCACCCTATCCACTTCAACTCATCTTAAGTAGCTTTAAGTGGCTTTAAGTGAAATAAAATAAAGTTGGTGTACCACTTTATTTTATTTTCTTCACTTAACCCAAAAAAATTAAAAACCACACCCGAGTAAACGCAACTCCGAAAGATGCGTTTCTAAGCAAGTACCGGCACTGCGATTTCATCGGTGCCCTCAGAATTCGATTCCGAGCACCGGTTCAAAAGTTAGAAAAACCCGCTAGTTCGTTCACTGAATGTACCTGAGCCAAACTTCGGAAAATGATTTCGGGCACACCGGGCCTCGGAATCATGTGCCTTCAGAAACCACGTTCTTGTAAAATTACAAAGAAAATTAAGAAAAAAAAATTCATTGAATTTTACGGGTCTTTACAGTGATTTTTTTTTCTGAAATACTAGAATTTTTGGGTGAAAATTAAAGTACAGTAATTTATGATAAATATTAAATACATGGATTATTGAGTCATAGTTAATGTATAGATGATGAAATCCAATAATATCGAACTATACTTAATTATTTTAATATATTTTGTGTTAATTATCAAACTATTAATATCCTTGAGCCAAAATAATATACAAATGAATAAAATATTCAAAAAACACCCCTCTCCTCCACTATAAATACAACCCCTCAGCACCTCTTCCCCTCACACCATCCAAGCCTTGAGCCATGTATATATTCAGTACAATAAAATTCCTAATAACCCTCCATTTCCAAGAGCACTTGGTCTCATAAAAAGTCTAAAACCCACCCCCTTAAGGAGGTTCAAAAGGAGTAGAGTTCAAAAGGTAAAACCCCTCTTTCTTTTCTTTTCAATTTCTTTTATTTTCATATACTTCCATCATATCCCTTGACCAAAGAGAGAATATAAATCTATTATCATTTATATACTGTAATTATATCATGTTAATGGATTATCCATCATTAGACTCCTTTTCCTTCTCTATCTATCTCTCTCTTTTATTTTATAAATTAAAACATCGCCTGTGATGTGTCAATTTACCGACATCATGGATGATGCATTTTAATTTTCCATTAACACCTTCAAGAATTGGCATCAAACCATAATTATGATTAAATTTATTTTATTATTCATATTATAAGTTATTTATTATTCTGTAACAAGTATATATACATGATATTAATCAATAAGGAAAAAATATTTTGTGACAATTGAAAAAGCACCAAAATGATCTAAACGATTATCATAAAAGTCATATATAATGAATAATCTTAATATTTGGAAAAAAATAAAATATAAGACCATTAATTATTATTTATTATCATTAATAACATATAAATCCAATTATGGAGAATTATACCCATTTTATATGAACTTCATTACTTATAAACAAGTGAATCGATCTTGAAAACTAAGAAAATTAATGCTCTCGAAAGATGAAGTTAAACTCTATAACTCGTAAAAAAGAAAATAAATTAACTTAATAAAAATATAATTAATCAAATTAATGTATAAAAGGTTTTTAATTAATTAATTATTGATTTTTATTTGATTATCTAGGACATTAACGTCAATTAAAAAACATGTTTAGACATAAGCTATGGGTTTTCTCCTAAAACCTTCATTTTCAATCACGTTATGATTTATCCATCTATACACCAATATAATTATTTATTAATTTGATATAATTATTATAAATTCTATGTAAACATTCCAAAATCATTTATTCATATAATTTCATCTTTCATTTATGGTTAAATACATGTTTTACATGGTTTCCTTCTTAATTCTTCGCGATAAGCAAACACGATTAAAGGGAACATCAAAATTTCTTACACATTTTTCAAGTACCATCTATAATCTATTTTGAGACACCATTATTTTCATAAAATAACTAATCTTATCATTAATATATATATTTTTTCATTTATGGGTTTATATTAATAATTACGATAATTATAAATGATTTTTCCTAAATAACTCTTCTTTGAAAAGTAAAAGGGTTATTTATCTCAATAAATACTCGATGATTTATTAGATTATTTTCATCTATTTCAATAAATATGTTGAATTTTATGATTTATTAGATTTATATCCTATTATTATCATCTACCACATTTTATTAAATGGTTTATGATCTGTTTGATTGCTTATGTTCTATCTTGATATCATTTACTATGTTACTCATAATGGTTAGTGATTATATTCAGAGACTAGGGAAAGTTATTTACATTTCATATGTATTTTTTTTATGTTTAACCCCATTCATATGAAGAATTCAATATACTTATCAAGTGATGGGTGGGTCCCTCTATATCCCCTTGATGCATTGGTATGTCTCGTCATACAAAAAATATATGGACTTGGATGTGGCATTTCCAATTTTCAGATATGGTTTTGGCGAAGGCCTTAATAATTTTTAGATGTCTTTTCTGAGCCCTTGATGGTATGTTTTGGATGTTTGGAATATCTATTCCCTCGTAATGATATTAGTAATTGATTATACATGTGCATATCTGACTAGTATAAAATCCATGATTAAGCTTCTTTATCATGTGATTATTTATATGACATTATTTAGTCAGCTTGTATACGTTCCATATGATTTTAAATATTATTTTCTAATAGAATGTGTTTTAGTCTTCTACTATGTATTATTGTTTATATTAGCTTCCACTATATTACTTACCCTTATTGAGTATCTGATATCACCTCTTTATTATGTATTATTGTCCCTAGGATATGAAGATGGATATTATGAATGACTTGTTGGGTTAATCTAAGAGTTCATGGGTTTTACCATTGGGTTTTCTATGTTTTTATCCTTTAAAGTTGTAATGTAATGTTCAGGTATGTAATCTGGATTCCAAAACTAATAATCTGACTAGTCATTTGGAATTCAAGTCTTTTATCAATGCCAATGAATTAATATATGGAAATGAATTTCGGATATTGGGGTTAGGGCCTTTATAGTTGGTATATGAGGATGTTTAGTAAAAACATGGGAATCTAGATTTAGAAAAAATATATTAGGGGAAATTGGGGATAATTGTAGAATAACACCCTGTAATTTTTGTATGGTATAGTTATTTTAGGTCATCCTAGCAATACATCCATGTCTAGAAACTACATGTGGGTGTAGTTCAAGTACAGATGCACCTAGGAGTATAAACATCAAAAAGGTGTCCCGGGCCTGACTCAGCGTAACCTAGTACACAATAATGGGCCTTACTGTACACTTGGTTTGACACTCATGGGAGATATGATTAGGATGACTCATATTTTATTTACAAACCATTATGAAGGATTTAAAAGTAAATATTTCCTAAAAGAAACAATGTTAATGATTATGAGATCAACTATGCATACAATTTCAGTTTATGATTAATTTTTTTATAGTTTGAGAATATACATTATGATTCATAATTTAGTGTATGACATAATTTAGAAATGGAACATAATTCAAGGAATGGAAACCTTATTAACATGCGTGTACAATGTGGGGATTTCCCTCCTTTGCAAGATAATGATATTGGTACCAGAGCTTTGATTGGTCTTGAGAAAATTATAACTATATCTAGATAACTGAGTTTGGATATAAATAAAAACCATACCCTATGAGTAATCTAAATCCACAATGTGTAGGAGCAATGTTAGACTGCTTTATGAGACATCATATTCTATAATTCAATGGGTCTGAAAATCCATTTTTAGTGGAGCAATGGATCAGTTCTTTAGAGAAGATATTTCTCACATTAGGATGTAACTAAAGGGATAAGGTTTTCATGGTAGTTTATCATATTTCAGGATATTTAGATCAATGGTTTTCATTAACTAAAAACAAAAAGGAGGATGAGGAAATTACAAATACAGAATAGATGGATTTTAATGAAATTTTCCTCGAAAAATATTTTCATCATGAATAGTAAGGATATATAGAGAATAAATTCATGATTCTGAATCAAAAAGTGGATGAAAATGTTGCAAAGTATGAATAAAACATTACAATGATAGAAAGTAATGCCTTAAAATTCATACATAATCTAAGGAGTAAGATTTATTGATTCTTTTTTGGTTTTAAACCTTTCCTCAGAAGAGCACTAGTATCCTAAAATTTATCATTGTATGATGATATAGTCTCATGTTCTATGAAGACAAAGAAATAATTATCTAAGTCTTATTACTTTAAGTGAAAACAAGATAAGAATATGGTGGTGGAGGAAATAATGGATAAATTTTTATAATAAAAAGGGCAATTTTCCAAAATGTGATACTTGTAGAAGGGAACACCCTGGTGTCTGCTTTAAAAGAAATGAAGTTTGCCACAAGTATGGTGGTGAAGGACATCATGATAAATATTTAAAGGGAAAAAAGAAGCTATAAATTTTCAATGATATAATTTTTGGGATATGGTACACTATGCTAATGATTGTCTAAACCATTAAGGAAACATTCCTCAGAAAAGGCCACAGTATCAAGGAAAAGCTTATGTGATCAATACTATGGTGGTTGAAGTTAATAATGATGTGGTGACAGGTACATTAATAATTATCTCAAACTTATATGATGATTTATTTGATTATTGATAATCAAATTCTTTTATATCTTCCTAGTTTTCCAAAAAAAAATCATTTTTCATTTGATTTAATAAAAGAGTTCCAGTCAAAACTCTTAAGGGAAGTATCATTGTAATAAATAAATGTTTGTAAATCCCCATTATGACACATAAAAGTGATTTAGTTTCTAAACCTGTCATCATTTATATTATTTAATTTGATATAATCCATGGTATAGAATGCATATAAAAATATTATGCATAATTATATTGAAAAAATAATGAAATTATGGTTAGTAAGGAAGATGTGGAATCCAGTATCTATAGAAGAGAAACCTCATCATCATATTCTTCTCTGGATCCACTCCCTATATCTATAATGAATGAAATTATTTTAGAGGAAGAGAAAACAAAATCTATGGACAAGGAAATAAATATTAAAATTGATGATGTATCAATTGTTCAAGAATATATTGATCTATTTTCAGAGGATTTACCTGGAAATCCTCTAGAGCGGAAAGATAAGTTCTATATTGATTTAATTCCTAGTGAAAGACCTACATCAAATATTCTCTATAGAATGGCCACTATGTAATTTGTGGATCTAAAGAAAAAATAGGAGTAATTGAGGTGCAATGTATTTATTCTCCCTACTGTTTCTACATAGGGAGCCCTCATTCTCCTTCTTCAAGAAGAAAGATTGATCTATGAGGTTGTGTATTGATTATAGTGAAATAAATGCTATTACAATAATTAAAAATAATCATCTACCTCACATTGATGATTTATTTGTTCAACTTCACATAAATCAATATTTTTTGATGATTTACCTTCATTATGGATATCATCAATTGTATGTGAGGAAGGAAGATATTCCAAAGGCAATATTTTGACCTAGTTATGGACATTACAATTTTATAGTAAAGCCATTTGGACTAACTGATTCAACCTCAATTTTCATGGATCTAAAAAATAAAGTGTTTAAGGAATATCTTGATAACTTTTTTGGTATTTTTTATGAGATCTTGGTATACTCTAAATTCTACAAAGGCCATGAGAATCACTTGTAGATCATTCTGAAGACTCTTAGAAGAAATGAATTATATGTGAATTTTAGCAACTGTGAATTATGGATTCAATAATTTTATTTTTTTTGGACATATTGACTCTAAAGATGAAATCCTAGTTGATAAAATGAATAAAATGGCGGTTTAGTAATGTTCTACACCAATGAACACAACTGAAGTACGTAGTTTCATTAGTTTAGCAGGTTAATATCATTGTTTAATTTAGAATTTTTCCTGATTAGATAACCTGTTAACCAAGATTACTCGTAAAAGGGATAAAGATAATATGGAAAATAAAATGTGAATAATGTTTTGAAGAATTAAATTAGATATTAGTTAATTCTATGATCATGAATCTACCATCAAGTAATGGTGGATTTTTGATTTACAGTGATTCATCTAAGAAAAGACTCAGTTGTATCCTTATACAGAATGATAGAGTTGTTGACGTTGCATCATGGAAGTTAAAATATCATTATCATATCTATCCAACTCATGATCTTGAGTTGACATCCTTAATATTTCTTATGAGGATATGGAGACACTATATCAATGGTGAAAGATGTGGGATATATACAGATCAGAAAAGTTTGAAATATATCTTCTCTCATAAAGAACTCAACATGAGGAAAAGGCAATGACTCGAGCTACTCAAGGATTATAATTGTTTGATACACAACCACCCAAGGAAGGTGAATAAAGTAGCAGATGCATTGAGCAGGAAGGATCATGATTTTTTGAACAAAATGGGTATTATAAAGGATCTTGAGTATATGGATCTGAAAAAGATGGATATGGAAATTATCAAGGAAGGTGAAACTTCAATACTTTTTCAATTGGGGTTTCCAAAAAATATTTATTATAAAGTATTATATGTTCTCAATCTAATGATGATATTCATCAAAATAAAATTAAAGATTTTAATGATGGGAAGTTGTAAGACTTTGTGTATGATGATGGTATTCTGAAATTTGCGAAGAGACATTGTGTTCCCTCTTTACCCAAGTTAAAAAGGGATTTATTGAATGATTCCCATAGATAAAATTTCTCTATACACTGTGGTATCACTATGGTGTATATATATTTTAGAGAACATTTCTGGTGGTATAATATGAAGCATGAAAATGCTAATTATTTATCAATATGTTTAGTCTCTCAACATGATAAGGTTGAAAGACAACATCCTATAAGAGTCACAAAACATATGCCTATTCTTACATGGAAATGGGATTATATAACTATGTATTATTTCAATGGTTTAACAAGGACTCCAAGAAATAGTAATGTAATATGGGTAACTGTTAATAGTCTTACAAAATCTACACATTTCGTCACTATAAGGGATGATTTTCCACTAGAGAACCTTTCACGACTCTATATTAATGAAGTTGTAAGACATCATGGAGCACCTCTCTCAGTTGTATCTAATCATGATCCACGATTTACCTCAAAAAAGCTTGAAAATTATTTTGAAATCTTTGGATACTGAGCATCGTTTGAGTACTACTAATCACCCTCAAACTGACGAGCAGTCATAAAGGATGATCCGAAATTTAGAAGAAATTTTGCGATCATGCTCACTTGATTTTTATGGTATATGGGATCATTATTTCCCTTTTTTAGAGTTCTCCAATAAGAATAGTTTCCATTCATGTATTAAAATTACACCATATGAAGCATTGTATAGAAATATATGCCATACCCCAAATTGTTGGGACGAAGTTGCTGAAACGAAGGTTGTAGTCCTAGAGCATATGGAAGAAACAATAGAAATGTTAATGAATATTCAAACCTGTACCAAAGCATATCCAAGTAGGAAAAATAGCTATGCTGATAATCAAAGGAAGGATTTTGAATTTCAACTGAGATATCTTGTTTTCTTGAAAGTACCAACATGAAAGGGTGTTATAATATTTGGAAAGAAGGGAAAAATAAGCCCCAAGTACATTGGTCCTTTTTAAATTATGGACAAACTTGGATCTATAGCTTATCGTTTTTCAATTCTTCCTAGCTTTTCTAAATTACACAATGTGTTACACATCTTGTTATTAAGGAAATTCATGACAGACCTAATGCATGTATCACTTCTGAAGGAATATATTTGGAACCCGACTAATCTTACTTTGGGGAGACTATATGAATTCTGGACACTAAAGAATAGGTGTTGAGGAATTATATGACTCGACTGTTAAAGATATTTTTGAAAAATCATAAAATTGAAGAGGCGATGTGGGATCCTGAGGAACTTATGATGAATAACTACCCAAATATTTTTATGAGGTGAAGTTCTTGAAATTGTGAGGATGAAATTTTTGTAGGATGGGAGAATACAAAGACCCCAAAATTGTATAAGTGAAATTTCTATTCTTATGATTATTTCATAAATCACATAATATCCCATAGAGAAACCTATAAAAACATTATAAATGAAGAATGAAAGAAATAAGGGTAATTTCTAGAATTTAATTAACTTATACCGATGAAATGGTAACATGACCATAAGAATAGTAATATGACCCTTATGAATATTAAATAAGACAAATGAATAGTCACATCACCCATGAAAGTATAAATAAAATTTATTCATCTTATAGATGAAAGTATGATATAATTATAGCATAGTATATGTAAATTAATATATTAAAAATTATTAATTAAGTGTTGTTATTTTTATAAGTAATAAATATTTAATTAAAATGTTATAATTAATCTAAAAATTTAAAAGAAAAATTATTTTGATAAAATAGATTCACATATTAATATTTTGTGTTCTCATGATTTTAAGATAATTTTATGAGACGTTAGTTAATTTTTCAAAGTGTTATAAAATTAGTTATAATCTTAAAATTTGTATTTTCGAGTAAATGAGGATTTTAATTGAAAATTAAATTTATTATATTTTGAAATTTATATTCATAAAATTGAGTTCATTTTTGAATTCTAATTTTCAAAAACTTGTTTGGCTGATTTATTGGGATTTTTTTAAATACTTAAATTTTTTGTGATTAGTAAAATATGATAATTTATGATAAATGTTAAATGCATGGATTATTGAGTCATAGGTGATTTATGGATGATTCAAGCCCATAATATTGAACTATAATACATTATTTTAATATATTTTTTGATGATTCTCAAACTATTAATATTCTTGAGCAAAAATAATGTACAAATGAATAAAATATTCAAAAAACAACCCTCTCCTCCACTATAAATACCACCTTTCACCACCACTTTTCCTCACATCATCCAAGCCTTGATACTTGTCTGAATTCTACCTAATACGCTTCCCAATCCCTTAATCCACGTATATGAGCTCTAGGTATCATAAAAAGACCCAACCCAATCCCCTTAATGAGGTTCTCAAGAGGGATAATTCAAGAGGTAAAAATCCTCTTCATTTTATTTTATTCTCTTTTCAATTTATTTTATTTTATTATCATTCCATAACCTCTCTTATACAAAGAGACATGATAAATCTAGTATTATTTTTATAAAATAATTATATTATTTTAAGGGAATATTTATCATCAAAATCCCTTCTCCCTCTCTCTCTTATTCTATAAATGAAAACATCGTCCGCGATGTGTCAATTTACCCATATCATGGATGATGCATTTTCATTTTCCATTAACACCTTCAAGTATGGTAATAATACCATAATTATTGTAAGAAAACATTTTGATATAATTATTTTAATATATTTAGTATTCTGGAACAAGTATATATACATGAAATTAATTACTAATACAAAAATACTTCGTGGTGATCGAAAAACCACAAAAATGATCTAAATAGTTATCATTAAAGTTGTATCTAATGAATCATCTTCATATCAAGAAAAAAAATATAATATAAGACCATTGAATATTAAATATATTCATTAATAACATATAACTCCAATTATATATAATTTTACCTATTTTACATGAACTTCATTACTTATAAACAAGAGAACAGATCGCAGAAACCAGGAAAACATCCACTCCCAAATGATGAAGTTAAACTATATAACTCATCAAAAAGACATAAATAAAATTTATAAAACTATAATGAATCAAATTAATGTATAAAAGGATCTTAATTAATTAAATAAATAATGAATTTAATTTGTTTATCTATGAAATTAAGGTCAAGTGCAGAACAAATTCAGACATAAGATTAGGGTTTTCTTCCAGAACCTTCATTTTCATTCGGGTTATGATTTCTCCCACTACACACCAATGTAATTATTCATTATTTTTGTATAATTATTATTAATTATATTTATACATTCAAAATTCATGTAACCATAGTATTTCATCCTTCATTTTTGGGAGAATATATGTTTTAAAAGGTTCCTATCTCAATTCGCCCTGATACTCAAGCCCGATTAAAGGGAACATCTCGATTTCTAACCCATTTTCAAGTACCATACATAATATGTTTTGAGAAACCATTATTTTTATATATTGAATAATTTTTTCATGAAAAAATTTATTTTTTCATTTCTATTTTTATACAAACAAATATGACAGTTATAATTGATTTTTCCAAAAGAACTCTTCTTTGAAAAGTAAAAGGGGTATTTCTATCAAGAATTTCTGGATGATATATTAGTTAATTTTCATCTATTTCAGTACCTATATATAATTTTATGATTTATTTATATTGGTATCCTATTATTATCATATAAAATATTTTATTAAATGGTTAATTATCATTTTTACTATAGATTCACTATGTTGATAACATTCACTATGTTACTCAAAATGGTGAGTGATTATATTTACAGATTGTGGTAATTAATTTAAATTTCATATATATATATATATATGTTGTTTAAATATTTCCCCATTCATATGAGGAATTAATTGGACATATAATGTGATGTGTGGTCCCCACTATAGCCCCTTGATGCATCAGTAGGTCAATAGATATGGACTTGGTTGAGGCCTTGCCCATTTTCATATATGGTTTTTGCTGGGGCCTTAATCATTTTTATATGTCTTGTATGGGGCCTTGATGGTATGTTTTAGATGTCTCACATATGTATTCTCTCCTAATGATATTTTCAATTGATTATACATATGAATATTTGACTAATAGAATATCCATGGTTAATCTTCTTCCTCATGTGATTATTTATATGGAATTATTTATTCAAATTTTATCCTTTCCATATCATATTCAATATTATGTTCCAGTGGAATATTGATTTATTTATCCACTATACATTATTGTTTATATAATATTCCACTATATTACTTATGCTTACTAAAAATCTATGCTCACCATTTTCTTATGTTTTATTCTTACCCCGGAAATGAAGATGAATTGATAGCCTCATAGGAAATCACTAATTCCCTACAATACTATGATTTTATTTATAAAACCCAAATGATGATACTCAATTAATTAAAATGTAGTATAACAAAAATTTTGGATCGAACCCATATAGCCTAAAATTATTTTGATTATAATTTAAAAAAGATTTATTTTATTATTTTTAAGAATGTAATGGGAAAAGGTTGGTTTGTTTGATTTTTGGAACACAAAAGATGAAAACAATGAACAATAGATTTGTTGGTCGTGATCAGATTCTGAAATCATTATTTGGTTATTGTAATTTCAGGGTTTTGGTGCAATTAAATTTTAGAATAAATATTTATTAATTCATGATTGGTGTTAGAGTCAAGATGTATTATATCCAATGGTCATGATATCTCCTCCTTAACACAACAATTCCCAATTTACCTTGGGTAGGTAATTTTGGGTGTTGTTGAATTAGGTTTGTCTTGATACCATTTTTAAACCCAATTTTCCCTAAATTCAACATTGGTCATGACATTTTTAAGGTTTTTAGTTTCACAATATTGAACTTAAATTTTAAATATATTATCAATGGTCATGATAAAATAAAAAGAAAGGGATTTGGAAGAAGAAGATAAATAGAACAAACCAAACACATGAATGATAAAAATAATTAAATCCAACACACATTCCCCCTTCAATTACATAACCATTGAACATGGAGGGATTACCCCATCATCCTAGATATGAGAGGTTTAGAGGGAAGGAGAAACTAAGGTACAAATAAATAAAAAGAAGGAACTCGAGGAAGGAATAATAGCTTCTTGATCTGGTCTTTGTCTTCCAATCTAAATCTGAATGATTTAAAGAAGTAGGAAGCTCTTTTATTTAATGGTTTTTGATGGGATCTTCCTGAACCATTACATGACATGTAACGCGATTACTATAACATCGTAGGTAAATAAAGAATATAAAATTTACATATTTATTAACATTTGTGAATTAAATATTAATTTTTATTTAAAGGGGCTGCTTTGTTCAATGGTGTACCTGATACGCAACAATGAGTTTCTTTGAAATATTACGTTTCACCCAACGTTGGGTCATACTGAAAAATAATAATATAATATTATTTTAAATGGTAGTTAGCACAAAGCTGTTGTAATGGTTGGAATAAACAGAACTAACTTCATTAAGAATATACATGGTTGTTAAATCTTTTACATTTATCCAATAAATTTTAGAGGCTTAAAATAAGAAAGAATCTGATTTTAAGCATAAATAATCTAATATTCATTAAAAGGATGATTTATCACCTTCTTATGGAGAAACATTTTTAAATCTAGTTTTTTCACTTTTATATGTTCTATTTGAAAAAAATAAAATTCTTCTTTAGAATCAGGACATCAAAATTTACTTTGGTTAAATTTTTTGTAATTTTTTGGAATAAATCATTTTTTAACGAATAGTTAAAATACTGTATTTTAATTCAAAACTGTCTTTTAATATAATTTATTTATAAGGTTGGATTAAATTATAAATTTATATTAAAGTGTAATTATATTATGTTTTTACCATTTAATAAAATTTTGGTCATTGTAATTATTTTCACTTTGAAATAGGACATAAACAAGTGTGAATCTTTTGATAGTTATTATTTCTTAAAAACGCACTTTTTTGTTTTGACCATAGGATATAATTTAAAAATAATTTATGACACTTATTTGTTTTGAATTTGAAAAAATGGATTCCATATTTGGAATTAGGAGGTCCAAATTTTGTAAATAGGTAACTTTTATTTTTAGACATTATGAATATTTACTTTAGTAAATATTTTATTTACCATGGTTAAGGGGTAAATCTGGTTAATAAGGGTAAACAAATAATATTATAATAACATTAAATTTCCCTAAAAGGTGTCATAATCCTATTGGTTGATACATGTCCGACCATGGGAATCCTTGGGTTTATTTTGGGACCCCATGGATCCAGTTGGGATTGATAATGACACTTTATATTAGTTAATTTAATGTAAAGGCAAAAATGATATAAACATATATCTTTTAGTAAATAAATTATTACATGGGGTTATATAAGTTATCCCTTTAGATATAAATATTATTTTTAAATTTAAAAATATTTCATAGATCATGGTATTTTATTTAAAAAAAATTAGAGGTCATATAAATACAATTATTTATTACACAATAATGATGTACTGTTTACCTCATTAATGAATGATTTAAATGAAAAAGATTAAAAAATTAATCAATATCCAAAACCTGTCCAATTATTATTGTATGATTTTATTTCTAACATTAATCATGTTATATTATACTTTAATGAGTTTTGGACCTTTATAAACTGAAAATAATTATTTAATAAAATAATATTTTCAAACTTTCCTAAAGAGCCCCTCCTCCTCGTTATAATAATCCCTCACCTCTAACCCATTACGGACACCCCTCAATCTCCTTGGATCATCTAAAATCTATCCAAAGATGATCTCAATATCTCTTTATTCCTCCTATAATCCTTTCCCAATTTATAATTAAATTCAAGTAATCCTTTTGATTCAAACCAATGGGAGATACCTGATTTAAAGGCAACATTTTCTCTTAAGTTCTTTTCTTTTATTTTACTTCTCCAACCCCCTAAACTCATTTTATTTATTATTTAATAAAAACACCATTATCCTAAATATACTATGTTGTTTTTATGATAATAATTCGAAGAACACTTACACACACCTCCGTCTAATGGGTAAAGAACATACTATTTATGTGGATGGTGAACTGCTGCCTCATGAAACAATGGTTGTTCAATCTTCCCCTACCACCTCTTATGGTGAAAATTAAGATGGAACTATATTTATATGTTATATATTTATTTTTATACTTTTTATATGATTCTTTATGTTTCATTTATTGGGTACCTTTATGGTTTCCATAGTGGGTAAATATGATAATTTCATTTGAGGATGTGTGAACTACAGCCACCTCAAAGTGATATGAATCGTTCATGCCATACGTGGGACGTGTAAAGGATGGTGTTAATGAAATTATATATTATATGATACTGAAATTATAATATACCTATGTATCATTAAGTTTTCATTACATTAAAATAAGAAATATAAACTAAAGTAGTGTTTATGCGCACGCACGACTTACCGTCTCCATGAATAGTGCATTACATTTCTTATCTCTAAATGTTATTTACTATTATAAATACATATATATACTGGATATATATGACATATATGATATCTAAATCATTAATATCATTATATAGATAATGGATCTTTGACCACATGAACAACTTGTAATTATAATAAGTTCATTTTTAACTCAAGTATTAAATATCGACAAAATGACCATTATTAACTTAAAAGATTACAGAATATTTATAACATAGTAATAAGTGATATAAAAGGAATAATAAAATTTTAAAAGGTTCTTAATCAAGTATAAATTAACTTTAGTTTGTTATTCAGAGATTAATGAATGAACGGGTCGAGTCGGACAAGAGGTAAGGGACTTCATCTCAATCTCATTTCATTGAGGCATATTTTTTTTATACATGAATTTATTTTATACAGTGTATAAACACATTTGAATTTTCAATTCATTCAAAGGGAATATTTTTCTATGATACGTTTTACTAAATGACAAAAAAGAATGTTTCTTTTAACAAAAGCGGTGAGGATGAACTTTTCTGCCGCCGTGAGTATTATTCGATCTTTGACTTGCTTATGAAGACGTAATGTTTTTAAAAAGAAAATAAATTCCATATACACTTTTATCTATTTTGGAATTGAAAATGGTTTTGATAATGGAATTTTTATTTTAATATTTTCAAATGATATATTGTGATTGAAATGTGGAAATTTTATCTTTCTATTATTATTGTTTTATGTGCTATTTTTCTTAGGCATTTTTTATGTATACAGGTGGTTCCGTGATAAAACTAGGGTGGGTGATCCCAAGATAGAAATCCAATGCATTGGGTAACACGAAAAAGGTAAATGTGAATGTTTCTACTAATAGATTTAGGGAATATACTATGATGGGTGTTCCAAATATATCTCCCTACATAATTATGAAATGTACAATGTAAGTATGTTATGGATTCTATAAGTTACCTTTATGATTTTTGATTACAATGTGTTATTCATAAATCTTATGATTTCATGAGGTATGTTAAAGATATTATGTTATGTATGTATCGATGAACTAATGTTTTATTTCTTTGTTTTATAACCCTTACTGAGATGTTTATGCTCATCCCATGTTTTTAAATGTTTTTTATAGGACATAAAGATGAATAGGGTCAAAGATGGGATCAAGGAAAAGTCTTGCCATCTAAAACATAGAACTAGACATGACTCTTTTTTTCAATACTTTTTATTTTATGAAAAAATGAAAACTGGGTAGAAGTTTATAGTTTCTAATTTTTGAGATGGAATGTAATAGTTATGGCATAATTCTCTAAAACTCTAATCCTGAAAGCATCCTCAATGTCAATTATCCATTTAATTCAAGATTATGTAATGTTTAAAGGCTGGGTCCTTATAATTGGTATCAAAGGTTAGATTAGATAAATTTAGGAGTTATGATATTGTTAAATTAATATCAATAAATTAATATATGTTAATATTGAAATGATATATCATTTACCGATTACCATGTCACTTCGCCTAAGATATTTCTGTCTTAAGAATGGTTTTACTCAGAGGAAACAGGGCAGCTATAATGGGACAACATCAGGAGGAAGAAAACCTTCCAAATCAGTAACCTGAGATGGTCGGAATCATAACTGAATAGTTTATTGCATTGATGGTATAGTTGACTCAGGATATAAATGGTGCTGGTATCCATGCACGGGATCATCCAGATCAACCACATAGGAACATGTTAGTAGTGGAGCATTTAATGAGGCATCATCCCCCATCATTTAGAGGATCATATGACCCTTTTCTAGCTGAAGGGTGGATTAAAGCACTAGAGAAGAATTTTTATATCATTGGGTGTTTAGAACATGAAAAGGTTAGTCTTTCCATTTACAATTTTGATGGTGAAGTCGATCAATGGTGGTCGATGGTGAAAAATATGATGGATATTGAGGAGATTGATGCTCTTGATTTAGATGAATTTGAAGGTATGTTTCTTGATAAATATTTTCATAAGGTGGTTTGTCTTAGGATAAAAAATAAATTCCAAGAATTGAGGCTGGAGGATGACTCAGTGGCAGCTTATGAAGAAAAATTCACTTGACTGGAAAGGTATGCTCCAGATTTCATACTAGATCTTGATAGTAAAATCATCCATTTTTACTCAGGATTAAAGCCAAAGTATCTAAGGGATTTAGCTTCCCATGAGATCAAAAGTTATCAAAAACTTGTTTGATATAAAGAGAAGGTGGAAATGTAGTTTTCCGCTGATCAGGTGTTCTTTGACAAACAACATAATAAGAGGTCGAGGTGGAAGAAGAAAGGGAAGAACTCTTCTAAAAATTATAATGGTAAGAAACTTGAGTTTACCATTTGTGAAAATTGTGGTAAAAAGCATGCTGGGGAATGGCTTTTGAATTCTGGTAAGTGCTACCGATGTAAAAAAATGGGACATAAGGTTTATAATTTCCTTGAAAAAGATCGAGTTAATGGTAAGAAAAAATCTGATTTATAGTTAGTAGAATGTTTTAAGTGTAATGAAATGGGTCATTATACAAATGAATGTCCAACGAATAACTCAACTAAGGGAAAGAAACCATACTACAATCCCAAAGGGGTGGTAAAATCCTTTTCAACTACTTCAGAAGATGTTGGGACATAAAATGAAGTAGTATCAGGTACAGTGTATGTTTGTTCCGATTATGCCAAAGTGTTGTTTGATTGAAGGTCCACACATTCATCTAGTTTAGAGAAGTTTTCTAGAAAATTGGGAATTCCATATCAAGATATGAATTCTAAACTTATGGTAAAAACACTGGGGGGAATTTTGAGATAAAAAGAAATTATAAAAACCTTTTTATCCTTCTGTATGGAAAGAATCTACCTAAAAACCTTATTTTTTCCCATTAGGTAGAGTTTTATGTTATTTGGGTATGGATTGTCTTTCCATTTATCATGCAAAGATTGAATTTAGAGGTAAAGAAGATTCATTTCTGAAATCTTTTCAGTTTGTGTACAAGAATTAACCCTTATTTTGATTATATATTAGAAGTATTAGAAACTAGTAAAAGATGGAAATGAATGTTACCTTGCACATATTGTTGAAAACAATGTAACTATTCAGATTAATGATCTACCAATGGTAAATTACTACCTTGATGTATTTTCGGATGAGTTTCCTAGTATTATACCAGATTGGGAAGTTGGATTTACTATTTACTTAGTTCCTAATGGTAATCCAATTTCAAAACCCCCTTATCGAATGGCTCAAATTGAACTTTTAGAGTTAAAGAAGCAATTTCAAGAGTTATTAGATAAAGGATTCATTTGACCTATCACATCACCATGGGGTGCTCCTATATTTTTTTCTTAAAAAGAAAGATGTTCCAATTAGACGTTTGATTGATTATAGAGCATTAAATAACATCACTGTTAAGAAAAAGTATCATTTGCCTCATATCGAGTATTTGTTTGATCATCTCTAGGGAGCTTAGTATTTTTTGAAGGTCGATTGGAGGTCGGGGTACCATTAGTTGAATGTAAAGGAAGAATACATTCCAAAGACCGCGTTTCATACTAGATATTTCCATTATGAATTTGTGATCATGCCTTTTGGATTAACCAATGCACTTGCTATATTCATGGATCTTTTGAATAGAATTTTAAATGAGTTCTTGGATAATTTTGTCGTTGTGTTCATTGATGATATTTTGGTTTATTCCCAAAATAAATAGGAACATAAAAGTCATTTAAGGGTTATCTTTCAACCCTTAAATGAAAATAAACTATTTGGGAAATTCAGAAAGTGTGAGTTCTGGTTACAACAAATTTCATTCCTTGGTCACATTGTCTCAAAAAATGGAAAAACTATTGATCCTGCTAAAACAAAAGTTGTTGAAGGATGGCCAATAACCACAAATATAACCAAAATCCTTAGTTTTCTTGGTTTTATTGGTAATTACTAGAGGTTTGTTGAAAATTTTTCACGATTATATATCCTACTGACTTAGTTAACTCGAAAAGGTGTTATGTTCATTTGAACAAAAGAATGTGATGATTGTTTTCAAGAATTGAAAATAAGATTGGTGAATGCTCCTATTTTGGACTTACCTTACAGAAATGGTGAGTTTGTTATCTACAGTGATGCCTCATTAAAGGGAATTGGTTTTTTCCTTATGCAGAATGATAAGGTAATTTTTTGTGCTTCATGTCAGTTGAAACACATGAGTTAAATTACCCTATGCATGATTTGGAATTAGCTGCTGTTGTTTTTTCTTTGAAAATTTGGAGGCATCATTTGTATGGAGTAAAATATCAAATATTTACTCACCTAAAAAGTTTAAGGTATATATTCATTCAAAAATAATTAAACATGAGACAGGGGATATTGACAGAATTAATCAAGGATTTTTATTACACAATCCTTTACCATATGTGAAATAAAAATAAAGTGGATAATGCTTTGAGTCCAAAATGCAATGCTTCATTAACCAAGATACGTTTGGAATGAGATCCTCTGGTTTTTGATTTGATGAACTTTGGAATAGATGTTATTGGTGCAGGAAACTCCTTTATTTTGTTTCAGGTGTCAGTGAAATCATCTCTATTAGAAATAATTAAGAAATCACAAAAGGAAAACAGTGAGTTTCATAAAAAGGTAGTGTTGGTTCGAAAGGGTATGTTGCCTAATTTTAATATTTATAATTATTGTGTTTTGAGTTTTGGGAAGAGATTATATGTCAATTGTGATTTAAAGTTGAAGAAAGTGTTATTATGTGAAGCTCATATTTCTATGTTTTTAGTTCATCCTGGCAGTACTAGAATATATAGAGATCGTCCAGAGTATTACTGGTGCGGTGGAATGAAAATATATATCACTGACTATACTATGAAGTGTTTGACTTTTCAACAGGTTAAAGAAGAGTGACAGTTACCAAAAGGGATTCTTCAGTCATTACTGATGCGAGAGTGGTTATGGGAAAATATATACAAGGAATTCATTGTAAGATTACGAAATAAATCTCAAAGTAATAATGCAATCTGGGTTACTGTTGCTCGATTGACTAAATCTTCTCAATTTATTATTTTTCAAGATATATTTTCTCTATATAAACTTTCTTTATTGTATGTTAAAGTGATAACCAAGTTTCATGGAGTTCCCCTCTCTATTGTATCTGATCATGATCTTAGGTTTACTTATAATGTTTGTAAAGGACTTAAAAAGTCGTTGGGTACTGAATTAAATTTTAATACATCTTTTCATCCTCAATCAAATCGTAAATCAAAATGAACAATTCAGACCATGGAGGATATGCTAGGTGTTTGTTCACTAGATTACTAGGGAAGATGGGACCAACATATTTCTTTGGTTTAATTTTCTTATAATAACAGTTTTCATTTTAGTATACAGATGGATCTATTTGAGGAATTATATGGGAAGCAGTTTCAAACTCTAGATTTTTGGGATGAAGTAGGTGAAAGGAAACTAATGGGACTATAATTGGTAGAAGAGATGGCAGAAAAATTTCAGTTGATTCAGAAGCACATAAGAACAGATCAAAAAGGTAGAAACATTATACAGATAATTGAAGGGAGGATCTATCTTTCGAGGTTGGTGATCACATTATTCTCAATGTTTCTCCATGGAAAGGTGTGATTCATTTTGGTAAGAAGGGAATGTTTGGTCTGAGGTTCATTAGACCTTATAAAATCCTAGATAAAGTTGGATTACTTTCCTATAGAGTGTCTTTATCTCCATGTTTATCTTAGGTACACAATATTTTTCATGTTTCAATGTTGAGAAAGTATATGCCAGATCCATCTAATGTTTTGAGCCCAGAGGTAGTTTAGTTGGAAGTGAATATATCTTAGGAGTAAAAACCAATCCAAATTATTGACCAAAGAAAGAATGTGTTTCAGAATAAGGTAATTCATCAGGTAATGGGTTTTTGGAAAACCCATATGGTTGAAGAGGAAATGTGGGAATCTGAGAATACTGTGAGGGATAAATACTCCCACTTATTTTATAAGTGAATAGAATTGCAGGGATGCAATTCCCAAAAGGGGGAAGGATATAACATCCAATGTAAATAAAGAATATAACATTTTCATATTTATTAATATTCATGAATTAAAAATTAATTTTACATTAAAGATGATTCTATGTCCGATGGTGTACCAAATATGAAAAAACCAGTTTCTTTCAAATCTTATGTTGCACACAAATTTGGGTCATACAAAATAATAATAATATAATATTATTTTAAATGGTAGTTAAAACCAAACCGTTTTAATGTTGGGAAAAAACAAAACTAACTACAATATGAATATACATGTTTGTTAAATATTTTTAAATTTATCCAATAAATTTTAGAGGCTTAAAATAAGAAATAATCTGATTTTAAGCATAAATACTCTAATATTCATTAAAAGGTCGATTTACAACCTTTTGATATAGAACCGTTATTAAATCCAATTTTTTCACTTTTATAAGTTATATTTGATAAAAGAAATTTCTATTTTAGAATCAGGATATCAAAATTTACTTTGGGTAATGTTTTGGTATTTTTATGATAAGATTCATTTTTTAATGGATAGTGAAAATACTGTATTTTAATTCTAAACTGCCTTTTAATCTAATTTACTTATAAGGCTATATTATCTTTTTAATTAGTTTTAAAGTGTAATTATATTATGGTTTTACAATTTAATACAATTTTGGTCATTGGAAGTAATTTTACTTTGAAATTGGATATAAACAAGTGTCAATCTTTTGTTCGTTATTATTTCTTAAAAACACGCTTTTTGTTTTGACAGCGGAAATTAATTTTAAATTAATTTATGCCACTTCTATGTTTTTAAATTGGAAAAATGTATTCCATATTTGGAATCAAGAGGTCCAAATTGTGTAAATAAGTATCATTTTTTTAGACATTATTAATATTTACTTCAGTAAATCTTTTATTTACCATGGTTAAAGGGTAAATGCAGTAAATAAGGGTAAAAATAATAATATTATAATAATATTAAATTACCCTAAAATGTGTCCTAATCCTATTGGTTGATACATGTCTGACAATGGGCATCCTGTGGTCAATTTTGGGACCCAATATAGCCACTTGGGAGTGATAATGACACTTTATATTAATTAATTTAATGTAAAGACAAAAATAACATAAACATACATCTTTTAGTAAGTAAATTATTACGTTGGGTTATATAAGTTATCTCTTTTACTATAAGTATTCATTTGAAATCTAAAAATAATTCCTACATCATGATATTTGTTTTATAATTTTTATTCATCAAATAAATAAAATTATTTATGACTTAATAATGGTGTAGTGTTTACCTCATTAATTAATTATTTAAATAAATAAGATAATAAAAATTAAAAAATATCCAAAACCTGTAAAATTATTATTGGAGGATTTTATTTCAAATAAGATTCATATTACCATTATCTTTAATGTGTTTTTGATTTTTAGAAAATCTAAAATAATTATATAATAAAACAATATTTTCATACTTTCCTAAAGAGAACCCCTCCCTCTTAAAAATGCCCTCACATCTAACCAATTAATCACACCCCTCAAGCCCCTTGGATCATTAAACCTCCATACAAATAATTTCCCAAGAACCCTTTCTTCCTCCTAGAAGACTTTCCTTAGACATGAGGCAATTCATTTAAACCTTTTGGTTCAAACCAAAGGGAGATACCCGATTTAAAGGTAATGTCTTCTATTAAGTTCATTTCTTTTATTTTAATTATCCAACCCCATAAACTCGTTTTATTAATTTATTTTATAAAAAAAATAGTATCCTAAATATAATATGTTTTGTTATTAGAATTATTAGAACTACAATTACACACACCTCTTTCTATGTGGTAAAGAACATACCGTATCTATGGACGATGAACTTTTGCCTCACGAAACAATGATTGTTCAATCTTCTCCTACCACCTATTATTCTAGCCATTAAGATGGAATTGTATTTATATGTCATATATTATTTTTTTATTGTTTCAATGCTTGTGTATTTTTAATTTATAGAATACTTTTATGGTTTTCATAGTGGGTAAATATGATAATTTCATTTGATTAAGTGAGGACTACCACCCCTCAAAGTGATATGACTCGTTCATGCAATACGTGGGATGTATAAAGGATGATGTTAATGAAATTACATAGGATATTATACTGGAATTATAATATACCTATCTTTCATTATGTTTTCATTCCATTAAAATACGAAATAGAAATAAAAGTAGCGTTCATGCGTACGTACGGTTTACCGTGTCCATGAACGATCCATTTCATTTCTTATCTCTAGATGTTGTGTAATATTATAATATATATAAATATACTCGATATATATGATATATATGATATCTAAATCATGAATATAATTACGGAGATAATGGTCCTTTGACCATGAGAACAACTTGTAATTATAAGAAGTTCAATTTTGACTTAAGTACCAAATATCAACAAAATGACTATTATTACCATAAATGTTTACATAATGTTTATAACATGGTAATAAGTTATATAAAAGAAATAATATACTTGAAAAGGGTTCTTAATCAAGTATAAATTAACTTTAGTTTATTATTTAGGAGATTAAAGAATGAACAGGTCAAGTCAGACACAAGGTAAGGGACTTCATCTGAATCTCCTTTCATTGAGGTATATTTTATTTTATACACAACTTTCTTTTATACGGTGTATAAACACCATTGACTTTCCATTTCATTAAAAGGGAATATTTTTCTATGAGTTTTTTTACTAAAAGACAATAAAGAATGTTTCTTTTAACGTAAGTGGTGACAATGACCTTTTCGGCCGCCATGAGTATTATTTGATCTATGGATTCCATAACAAGCCGTGCTGTTTCTAAAAAGAAATTAAATAACATAAAATTATTTATGTATTTTGGTATTGAAGATGGTTTTGAAAATGTATTTTTTATGTCAATATATTTAAATGATATATTGGGATTGAAATGTAAAAATGTTATCTTTCCTTTATGCTTGTTTTATAAGTTATGGTTCATGGGCATTGTTTTACGTATACGGGTAGTTCTGTGATAAACCTTGGGTGGGTGAGCCCGAGATAGCTCTCCAATTAATTGAGAAATGCGATGGTGGTAAATTTTAATGTTTCTCCTAAGATATTTATGGAATATATTATGCTGGGTATTCTAATTGTAACTCCCTACGTAGCTGTGAAAGCTACAGCATAAGTATGTTATGGATTCCACAAGTTAACTTTATGATTTGTGATTACTATGTGTTATTCATAAATCTTATAATTACATGAGGTATGTTAAAGAGATTTTGTTATTTATATATTGATGTACTAATGTTTTCTTTATTTGATTTATAACCCTTACTGAGCTTTTTATGCTCATCCCATGTTTTAAAATGTTTTTCACAGGACTTAAAGATGAATAGGGTCAACGATAAGATCAAAGAAAAAGTCATGCTATCTAAAACATGGAACAATACACAACTATTTTTTTCAAGTGTTTTTATTTTATGAAAAAAATGGAAACTGAGTAGAAGTGTCTACTTTGTAATTTTTTGAGATGTAATGTAATAGTTATGGCCTAATTGTCTAAAACTCTAAAATTGAATAGATCCTCAATGCGATTTATCCATTGAATTCAAGATTATGTAATGTTTCAAGGCTAGGTCCCTATAATTATAGGTCATTTAATGATGATCTAAAGTTGGTTCTATGATTTTTTAAACAATACAAATCATGTTTGAAGACTTTTACCATTGAATCATGTCATAACGTGTAACTATGGCTCATGATGTGTAATAGCTTCACAACATGGAATTTTGAAACTTGGATTTATGGTCTGTATTATGTTACGAATTGATAATACACATCATGTACTGATGATTCATGACATTTAATTCCTTTTTATGGTCTCAGATATCATCTTTCCTTGGTATCTTCAGTTTGGTGTCGTTGAAGTGCTCCATGATTATTCTAAAAAATTCGGTGTTGTGCTGATTTTCTTAGCTCATAGCATGAAGGGTATTTTTTATCATAACTTATCCTCCCTTATTTCATTTTCGACAAGTTCATTTTTTTAATTACATAACACATAAAACAAGTCAATTCACTCCAAAATTAGCACAACTATTCATTTAAGTACAAAAATAATTATAGTAAAACATTAAAAAATGTATAGATGAAATACACTAATCATGAATAATATGAATGAATTTCAGGGTTAATCTATGAGTTTTTGTTTGTTTCTAATGGATTTTATATGTTTTAATTCCATTAAAGTTGTAATGTAAAGTTAATGTATATAATATTTATTCCAAAACTACTGAACTGATTAGTCCTTTAGGATTTTAGTCTTGTATATATGCCAATGAATTAATATAAGGCACCAACTCTTGACTATTGGGGTTGGGGTCTTTGTAACTATAATGATTATATATATATAAATGAAATATTTAATATATTCATGATACGTTATTATTCTATAAATATAATATATCATTTTATTCTTTCTATTTCACATCATGAAAAAGTGATAACATCATTCATGGACGTGTGGACTACCACCTCCTCGAAATGATGTGATTCTTGTTTTTTAGTCACCACAAAAAAATAATGATATATATAAGTATATATAATTAAATATTATGGTATTTATGATATAATGATCATTCTGTAAAAATAAATGTTACTTTCCTTCTTCCCATAATGATCATTGAAAAATGGTAATGTTACTCCTGCGTACGTACAAAGTTGGTTCATTTTTCCTATCCATATTCAATGATTGGTTCTAAAAGAATAATTTATGTATAAATATGATGATTAATTCATTATTATTATAATGGAAATATTTATATAATTACCTTTTTGACCATAGCTGACCTACCAAAGTCAGTTTTGATACATAATCTGAATATGGTCAAAACACCCAACTTAATATTAATTGATTAAGTAATCATATATAACTTGTTTATAAGTGAAATAAAATTAATAATAAACATGGAAAAGGTTATAAATCAAGTAAATAATTAACACAAGTTTATTATTTTCGAATATAAAGAACATGCATGATGAATCAAACTCTAGGAAAGAGGATTTATAGTCTCACTTTTATTTATGGGTGACTTATGACATATTCACCACTCATTTTTTTGGTGTATATACCACCCTATTACAAGTTATATATTGAATTAAATTTATTTAATTATATTAAATGTTTGAATTTATGTTATTATTTCATGTATCTCATGATTCAAAAGTTACTCAAGTAGTAATGGGATTTCTAGTCTCGGTTTTTTTCCAAGACTTATTCCATATTCCCAACACGTTTATTTCGTGTGGTTTACATACTAACATATGACATGTTATATAAATAATTACATTTATTTAATGATATTTAAAGTTTAAATTTTTGTTATTACTTCATGTATTTTAGGATTCAAAAGTTACTCAAGCAGTAAGGGGTTTTCTCTTCTCACTTTTATTTCTATGAGATGTATGCCATATTTACCACTTGTTTTTGTTGTGTGGTGTATATAATTACCATGAATTTTTTTTTATGAATAACATAATTAAATATAAGAGTATTTTAATATAAATTTTATGATATATATTTCATGGGGTTTACATTTTCAAAGTTACCAAAGTGATAAAGGTTTTTTGTTTCTATTTTACTTATTTGAAACGTTTGTTATGTCACACACCTAACTTATTTTATGAGGTGTATATTTTGACATTTGAGAAGTTATATCAAGAATATATTTATTTTCATGATATTATAAGTTTCATTTAATTATATTCATTCAAGGTTATTTTGATATAATGTTACCAAATTGGTAAAAGTATTTTGTCACAATCTCATCATTTATCATGAACGTGTATGATTAGGTCTCTAATGTTGAAATCTTATAATTATCATGAAAATTATTACCCTCTAGTCATTCATGATATTTTAAAGTAATTTTACAATTTTCTCACTCCTCGGTGCTTAAATTTTTTAGAAACTTTTTAAAAGAAAATCCAATTTCATTTCTCTCTTTGGATGGAAATATGTTTTCTTTGAAAACCATGTTTTCTAAAAATTCTTTCAAAAATATTTTAAAAAGGTGTTTTCTAATCTAAAATGATATTTTACTGAATAATTGTTTTATGTTATTTTTAAGAGATCCTTTATATGTTTATAAGGATGTTATAAAAAAATAGTATTTTTAAAATGGTTTATGTTTTAAAAGTGAATTTCAAAATGAAAACTATATTTTCTTAAAGAATGTTTTAATGAAATTTTAATGGTATTTACATTCATCAATATAAAAAACTCCTATTTTTACTTATCATACACTGGGGATATTTTTTGTTGATACCATACTTCTTTCTTCAGATGGATTATGATTGTTTCAAATATATTGTTATGCAACCAGTTTCTTTTCAATGATATAATCATGTTAAAAAGTGATTAGTATAGATATTGTTTATTTTACATTGGTTAATCGTGTTTAAAATAGATTTTTATGAAACCCATATATTTTATATAGGTTAATCTTGTTTTAAATATATTGACATGAAAACCCATTTCTTTTCCGTGGGGTGATTGGGTTATAAATTAATAATGATTCTTTTTATGATTTTTTTGATGAAATATCTATTTTTTCAGGTTACAGTTCATAGAAATTATAGATTAATCAGGGGGAGATAGTGTTGGTAAATCCTATTACAGCTTAACATGGGGTATCCCAGACAGTGCTAGGTAATCCCATTATATCTTAATATGGGATGTACTAGATAGAATGAGTTAATCTAATTAGAACTTAACTTGGGGTTGCCCAAATAGTTTTGGGTATGCCCATAATAGATTAATTGATGGGTGTTCCCATATAGTGATCCAATGCATTGGGTAATGGTAATGTTGTAAGTTGGATGTATGGTTATTCCAAATAAAGGGTTTTGAAAGGGTTTTTATAAATTTATTCTCCAAGTTATTGTAAAGGGGTTTAATTAATTATTATGGGTTTATAATGTTTCTAACAATATAAATTGATATCACATGGATCATGATTATTGATTCTAATGACTGTTGACTCTATCGTGTTTACATATTTTATGATCTAGGTATTTATGGGTATGAGTTATTTTTTGATTCACACATGCACTCTAATTATGTCATCATACCATTATGCACTCTTATTCTCATTGATGACATTAAATTGCTAATGCTTATGCTTACCCTGACTGAGAATTTGAGCTCACCGTTATTATGAATCCTTTTACCCAAGTTATAAATAATGAGTTATAATGATTTATTTCTATAAGTATTTCACTTGGATGATGTCGTTTACCTAATGTGAAATAAGAAATAATGGGATAAATTGGAGAAATATTCATTTGACAAATTTGGTATTTTTAATATAGGAGTTATCCTAATTCTATAAAATTCTAAAACTAAATGTTCTACAGGAATGCAAGTGATACTAGTTTTAATTTGGTTTTTGTAAGGTTTTGATGAAAAAAATTGGGTCAGAATTATCATCATCATATATGAGAATGTAATGTTATGGATTTCAACATAGGATCGCAGAGTGCAGGTCCTCAGCTGTTATAGTCAGTATCACAAGTTTTTTAGATAACGATGGAGATTGTGGTGTTTTTAAAAAAGTTTATATTAAGAGTTATAGATACCATCATAGATCTATAAGATTAAGGATACTCATAAGTTCAAATTACTAGGCACTTTATTTGAGGGTTTTAGGTAGTAACAAACATTGAGGTAATTAATGAAATTTTATGAAATATTTTCTTAGGTTGAAGCACATGTAAAACGTTGGTGTAATTTAAAGTATTAATTTACTTTTTTTTAAATAAGTTTTAGTTTATTGATAACATTTAGGGTTTATATGATCTTAGATATAGAGATAATTATATGAGAAAAAGTATTATCATATAGTGAACAATAGAATTTAAAATTTATTTGGTGACTATGTGATTAATATTATGTCAAAAGAAGATTCCCATTTTTTGGGCTTGAAATATGGAAGGTATGAGAAAACCTTTGAGGTTAAAACACTATTTAATTTTGAGGTTATTGAGGTTATTTGGTATATATGGTTATGGAATGATTTAGTTTCAACTTTGGGTATTACTGTCGAATTTCGAAGATTATTTTATCATATGAAGGTTTAATCATTTTGGGAATTTTATTACCTTGTGCCAACCATTTTGTTTTTCGTTAATTTCTAAATACAGTTTTAATATCTTGATTGTCCCTTTTATGGTTATGTGATCTTTAAAAGTTGATTTTTGTGATTCAGGCATAAGAAAATTCATCTTGAATACTCATTATCTGGAGAAAATGATGAGATTGTAGTGGAAATTTGTTAAAGTACGAAATTCACTTGTCAAGTAAGTATATTTATTTATGTTTTTAGTCTAGTTAGTGAAATAAATATTTTATATTTTCGGAAAGGATCTTGAAAAAAAATTATCCTATTACCATCACTTTTGATGTTACCAATGAACTTTTCCACAACGATTTCTTTTTTGTTTTATTTTCATTTAATTCCTATTGACCACATTCTATATCACTATCTATACATCCCTGGGAATTAGTTTTCCCTTAAAAACACATATTTTAATTTCCCACCAATGTTCTCCCAATGTAGGATCCTATTTATTCATATATTCAGTTGAACATTATGTTTCCCACTTTCCATTTTAAAGGGATGTTTTCTTTATTGGATTTTTTCAATGTGGATTTCAATAATGGAATTATAAAAATGTTAATAAATTTGAAACCAATATGAATTCAGATGGAAAAATTCATTTTAAGGGGGGTAAGATGTGACATCCTGTGATTTTAAGGAATATCTTTGTTCAAATTAATTTAAATTGTTTCATAGCATATATTTCATGAAATTCATAGTCTAAATTTCATTACATATAACAGAAAGATTATCTTGAATTGAAAATAACATCATGTTTCCTTGATAACTTATGTTACACACATGGATGAGTCTTACCGAACAACAATATACTATTAATATTATTATTTAACATGATAGTTATCACCTAGCCATTGGAATGGCATGAATAAATATGATTTAAAAGTTATGAAAATTAGGTTTTCATATATTTATATAATTATTTCATTGGTTACCAATTAATCTTAAATGAAAATCAAATCCAATTTAATATAATGTAAATGTATTTACAAAAAAACAATTTTTAGGCTCATAAAGACGTTTTATCTTAATAAATTAAATCAATCCTAATTATGGAATGATATTAATGAAAACTATATGTAATATAATCAATCATCAGTCTTTACATTCTTACAATTTTTTTAGGAATAAAATAAGAAGAAATCCAATTTTAAGCATAAAAATCTATATTTTTCTAAAAGGTGTTTCTGTAGACTTTTAATGGAAGGATTGTTTAGAAAGTAAATTTTTAATTTTTTATAAATTTTATTTAAAAAAAATTTTGTGAATTTTTAATGTGAAAATTATCTTAGAGTGAATTTTTTGTATTTTTTTAGAAGTTTCATTTTTTGATGAATAGTGAAAAATACTAAATTTTAATTGAAAACCTACTTTTCATCTAAATAAATTATAATGTTAAATTATATTTTGAATTTGTTTTAAAGTGAAAATATTTCTATTTTATATCTATTTATATAAATTAGATTTTTTGACTCATTTTTTATTGAATTTCAATATTAAAACATCGTAAACTTTTGGAAATTTTCAGTTTGAAAACCCGCTTTCTCTTTCTATCTAGAGGATTATTTTTATTTTTAATTTTCATAATTATATGATTGGAATTTGGAAAAATGGATTATATATTTCGAATCAGAATAATTTATAATTTCTAGTAAGGACAACTTAGTTTTTTACAAAAATTATTAGTGAATGAATTTAAAATTAATTACAACGATTAAGGTATAATTGAGTTTACATAGTGGTTAAATTTTAATATTAAAGGAAAAAATGACCTAGAATCTTTTCCAAAACCCATTTTATTGCCATATTTTGACCATATACACTATTTTATCGGATTGGGTTCATTATTGGAGGCACCTGATGTATGGAAGACCTCCCAATAGTGTTTACTTTTTGGTATTTACAATAATGCCACTCCTCTAGTGTAAAAGGGAATTCACTCTCCCCACTTATTCAAAGCTCCAAATAATATTGTGTAACATCATAACCTGAGAACTACTTAACCCATTCCATGAGCCAGTGGATCATATGGCCAAATATATGGCTCCTTGAATGCCATAGGTTTCCATAAAGCAGTGAGGGTCTAAGGAGGAACAATGGGGAGACTATACCCTCATATTAGAGTGGCAGAACAGATATAATAAATTAACACAATATAATGGAAGAATGTATAGCATATAATATAAAAATTGGGCCAGTAAATCGTCATAATAGACTTCATGATATAAAAAAATGGTATAATTGAAATAAATATAGTAAACCACAATGAAAGCGTAAATAATAAGAAACTGTGATAATATCAAAATATAATAGGCTGAGTTATATATATGATGATTTCATGGAATGATGACATACAAAATAAAAACATTGGATACAGAGGACAACCATATACAACATTCTATAAAAAAACTATAAAATGATAAAAGACTTATCCACTAGAAACTTGAGCATAATCTCTATTCCCTTCCCCCATAATCCATACTATAAGAAAAATAAATCAAACATATGTAGAATGGTGATTTCCCTTATCAATACCTACAAAAATGTAATCTAATAGAGTAAAAAAGGATTCCTGAGTAGGGTGTGAGATAAAATCCTTGAAGGACACCACCAATGATGTTTATAAATAATCCAACATGTGAACATAGTAACAATAATGTGAAGACAATACTGAATAATTATATACCAGTAAACTTAGGTTCCAACAGGACACCTGGATGGTTCTACCTTCTTCATCACATGCTAGTGGAAATATGGTTAGTAACCATACATATATATATATAGTAATAATATATATAAACAATAAAGCTATATACTATATCCACTTATATGCACTATGTTTGTGAGGATGTATGTAAGAAAATACCTGGATACTAGGTGTTGGTTGGACCTAGGGCCTAACTCAAGTGTCCATAACTAGTCTAACGAGATATACAATCAAGAAATGGTATATGAACTAAATATCAAAATGAATGTGAGACATTATTCTCATCACTCCAGATAGGCATGGCATGTCTTCATGCCCAACACCTGTAATAGTGGAATGTGTAACATCATTTCAATCACTTAAACAACAATATAATTTTGAGAGACGTCATGCTGAACACCCAATGTATGGCAGATTGAAAATTCATGATCAATAGAACCCTTAACCATCATTCCACAACTAAAGTCAAAGGCATAATAATAATAATAATAATAATTTCTTAAGGGTTCACCGCTAATGAATCATAATTTCCAAGACCATTATAAACAAGGGCGTCATAATCCATACAATTCACCTTTTATAATTTTCCAAAAAGGGTTATGGACATTCCACCCATTTCATTCATCTTAATTAATCCATTTAATTAAATTGAGTAAGGAAACCCATCTTGAATCTATGTTGTTCAATTATACGGTATGGTAATTACATTTCATTACAATCCATGAACTTAAGTGGTGCTTTGGTCAGGTATAAAATTATATAATAGTTGGAAAATACATTTACAAGCCAAGATAAACTTATAGAAGGTGTACTAGTCATTTAAATATTTATATTTAAGGGTAATTTGTGCCATAACGCCCAAAGGTGTGGCTATGGTTGATGTCAACATCCTATAAAAACATGTAATGGTTTCATAAGAGTATAAAATCAGGCACATAATTCTTATAAAATTAAATTACTCAATTTCTGGAAATGAACGACAAAGTTTGACATGTGTTAAAATAGAGGAGCTATGAAAAAAACTAGAATTTTAAGTAAAACATCTATACCACCTACCTTAGGGCCACATGTGAGCCCTCATCCAATATCAACATTAGATGTTAAGTACATTGAATGAAAAATGAAGAACGGTCCAATGCACTGAAAATAGGGAATGGGATCTCACACCTAAATAGAATGAGATATAGGAAGATAAAAAACGCAAGGAAGGAAGAGTATTAGGGAGATTACTGATTTTGATCCAATGCTTCTGATGGTGTTCGATTTGGAGTTTGTATCTAGGAGTTATCAAGAAACCTAGGAGAAGGTAGAGAGGGATCTCCGAAGCATCTTCTGCTATGCGTGGGTGGAAATAAGAACATATATCCAAAAATATGATTCAATGCCTATTTTTTCAAAAACTATTTGGTTATTTACATGAAGTGTAAATGATTTATACATAGTGTAAGGATTAGGGTCTTTACCATTGGGAAAATCCTTTACACAATCTGAACATGGTCTTGTTAGTCAAATAGATATATTGTATTAAATTAAAATTGTTTATTGAAATACACACCATGTATTTCATCTATATCCAGGTTTCATCCCCATATCAATCATATTCCAAAAATAGAACCGACTAACCAAGATATTCAGTCTCTGATTTAAGATAAACTAAAAAAGAAAACGTGCCTTATTGAAAACCTGGTTCATTACAAGCTACCCTTCTTAAAAAAACATCCCTGAGTTGGCCTTATTAGGGTGAAGAGGTATCATTTGGGAAATGTTTTGGCCACTAAGATCATATATCAGCTTCCCACTCTCATGTATCATCCTACAGTCATTTGTGCTACCATAACACTCGTACTAATGGAACTGACCTGCCTCAGAGTGTCTTAATGCTCTAATCAACAATACACACTAGATACCACTTGATGGAAGAATCCATATCCAAATTAATCTCATTAGGTTGGAAACATGAGATGATTTTGGATACTATTAGTGAAGTTGAGATAAATAAAATACATAATGCATAAATCAGTATCTATGAGGAAGTTTTATTTGGTATGCCACTGGTTCAATATGTTTAAAAACCTCAAAGTGTCCAACGAATTGAGGCGAAATCTAACCCTAACTTTGAATACATTGATATCCCAAACTAGATGAGACTCAGCAAAAAACTATATATAAAACCTAAAACCCAAGTGGTCAATGTTTTTGACAGTCTTATGACGATTTTCTAGACCGAGCTGTCAATATGTGATTTCAGATCAACTGGAACTACTCTGATGTCTCCTGAAGGAGACATGGTCCAAGATAAGATATCTCACCTACCTCTAGCTATCATATGGCTGAATGAAATGGACTACCATATAATTCTTTATAAGGATCCTTATCGTTGATATCTTGAAAGCTTTTATTATAAGCAAACTCAACATGGGGTATGTGTTTCTCCAAAGAACCCCCAAAATCAAGGATATATACCCAAAGTGTATCCTCTAACACCTGAATCATATACTATGTATGTATGTCAGTTTGATGGTGATATGCCTTACTTTGAAGAACCAATGAACCTAAGGTCTTCTGCAACCCCTTACAGAATCGAGATGTGATGCAATAATCCCTATCAGATATGATAGAATGTGGATTTATATGAATACATACGACCTCCTTGGCATATATCCTCCCTAGATAATCTACCATGAAGGTCTCTATCATAGATAAAAGTGTAGGACCATCATCAAATGGTCAATAACTGACCAAACTATATCTTTTCCACAAGGTGATCAAGGAAAACCCATCACGAAATGCATAGAAAGATCATCCAATTTCCAATAAGGAATGGAAAATGGCTATAAAGTCATACCGGCCACTTATTCCACACTTTCCCCTACGTATAGTATGAACATCAGTTGTTGAAGATAGAAATATTCCATTTCATAGAAGGACACCAATACTGGTGATGTAAGTCTTGATACATCTTGGTGACACTGGGATGTACTGTCCAAGATGAGGTATGGAATTCTCGAATCAGATCCTCTCTAATATCTACTAAAACACAAAGGAGATCATGAAAGTGTATGGTCTCATCAACATCCATGGTCCAACCAGATGAATCATCATAATCAAATTTAATTTCCATTAGTAATAGTCCCTCAGAATCCAAATGATGAATCATTCTCACCCATTATAGGAGGGTATATGGAACTAAAAAATATGAGAGGATATTCTTCCAAAGATCCTCCTAAACCTCAACATGCTTCTTCAAAAACAAGGTAATGAGTTTCCACTCTCCATTGGCCTCCTGAACTATCTATGTGTGAGTCTTCTGATTCAGAGAATCATCTACAAATTTACCTTTTCCAATCATATAGGCAAGCTAAAAATCGAAGTATTTTAGATACTAAACACATCTATACTACCTTAAACATAGATCATGCCTTTTAAAGATACACTTGGGGAATTTTTTATCAGATAACACCAAAAAAACACTCTCCAGGTTGATAATGTCTCCAACATAAAAGGGTATGAAATAAAAAATCTAGCTAAAGGTTATGCATTTGGTAATTCTTATCACAATACATGATGACTCACTTATCCTATATTAGAAGATATCTCATCCCAATACGCAATATTTCAAAGTATACAATAAAACTTCTTCCTGGATCTAGCATAATTGGGATCATCACTAAATTTATTATTCCTTTCAACTCCTGAAATGCTGCTTCACAAGCATCTAACTATAAAAATTTCACACCCTAATTAGTCATACCAGTAAGCGGTACTCCAAGGAATGAGAAACCCTAGATGAAGAGTCTGTAATACATGACTTCCCCTAATAAACATTGTATGTCTACTATGGTCTTGGGTTTATCCCAAGAAACTACATCTCACACATTCTCTATGCGTACTGAAACTCTTGAATATGAGATGATACGAACTGGTAAGTGGAATTGATCGATCCAAAAGTGGCATATAAATCTTATCATAAATTTGATTCTCTATTAGTGTATTCAGCATGATATAAAGATGGTTTTCATGGTCATGTTAGGATCATGAATACAATAATATGTTTTCCACAAATACTACCATGAATGAATCTAGTTATGGGTGGAAAACCAATTCATTAGATCCATGAAAACAACAGCTGTGTTCATGAGTCCGAACAACATAACCAGGTATCCATAAAGAATATACCGACTCTTGAAAGTTGTGTAAGGTATGTATGAAGATATGAAATGCACCTGATGATAACCCAACCTCAAATCTATCTTTGAAAACAATTTTTATCTTCATAGATAATTAAATTGGTAATCTATTCGATGTAGAGGATACAAATTCTTTATTGTAAGCATGTTTAACCATCGATAATTCAAACATAGCCTAAGGTTATTATCCACCTTCTTATTAAAAAGGACAGGTGATCCCCATGGAGAAGTTTTTGAGCATATAAAACCATTAGACTATAGATCCTACAACTATTTATTGATATCCAAAATCTCTATAGGTTCTATCCTTTAAGGAGGAATGGACACTGGTGCTACTCCAAAAACTAGCTCAACGGTGAATTCTATATCTCTCACTAGAGGTATCCCCAATTTTTTCCAAGGAATATGTCCCCAAAACAATCCATCAATGGAGGTAAAATAATGGTCCATATCCCCTGATCATCCATGAAAATACTATAAATCTAAGCTATCACACTACACATCATTTTTTTCTTAGGTCCCACTCAAGTTGAAAGAATATCCCATTCTCACTTATAAACATACCTAATGCACTATGGTTATGTAAATGTCACACTACAATGATAGTAGTCACCATGAACTCGATAGGGAACTAACCATTCCTTAATAATGACTACATAAAACCCTATCTTGTTAATGATGAATTGTTGGGAAAAAATCCCTCAAGGTATCATTGAAGTGTTTTTGAGGTGATTGTATTTGTTGACAAAGTGGACATCTGTGTGGTGATTGTTGACAAAGAAATACAATGAAATAAAAATTTATTGACAAAGGAGATTTTATGGTGGAATGTCGAGTTCAAACTTTTTGGTTAATGATCCATGTTTGATTCAAGAATGTCGACAAAGGAATGGATGATCTGGAGGAAGTACAAAAAGAACATATACAAGGTGGCGCCATTTTCTAGTGTTTGCCATATTTTTTGGGCCTGAAAATCGACAAATAAAGAAAAGTGGTTTTGGAAAAGATACTTGCGCACCATGTACTTGAAGGAGAGGGAACCTACGTGCCTAGTGTTTTTCAAGATCAGAACATGGAAAAATGTAAAAGGGATAAGGGTTGTGTAGGTTTTGGGTTGGTCGTGCAAGTGACCTGCGCACTGAGAAAGGACCTACGCACCGGTGCCTAGGAGGATTGTAAACTTGCATGCTATTGTTTTATAATATCTGAACATCAAAATATGGAAAAAGAAAGAGGGTCGCACAGGTATTGGTGTGGTCACACAAGTGAGTAGCACAACAGAGACTTGGGCGGATGGACCTGCGCACCGAAACCTGGTCGCCGAGGGGAGACTTGCGCTCTGTCACACAGGGTGACAAAATGACTATAAATATAGGTCGAACACACCTCATTCTCAACAGATTTCAACACTTATAAAAATCAGAGATCCCATCGTGCTGGTGTGGTGGTCATGTAGGTGGTGTGTGGTCACGCAGGTGGACTTGCGCGCTAGTGTTTGAAGTTGTGCGTCGATTGCTAGTTGCGCACCAATATTGGAATGGGCTTAAAAGGGATTGAGTCATGCAGGTTTGGAGTTGCAGAAGATTATGCCGCATAGGTGGTAGATTCAGACCTGTGTGCGAGTTGTGACATGCACTCTGATACTTGCGCGTCGGGTTAGACATGCGCGCCAAGTAGGGTTGATTCCCCGACAGTGTTTTCGGGCTGCGTGGAAGCTGGAAGTTTCCCTGATACCTTCAGTGCAAAGAGAGATTCATCTACGGATGAAAGTTGGACTTCAACAGAGTGTCCACATACAACAAAGGATGTATTTATTAGAGATAATGAAGATACCTACAAGTCTATAAATTGTGAGTGGATCCTTTCTAGAGCAGTGAGCAAAGAAAGAGGAAGAAGGTGATCCTCTCCACCAGTAGTGAGCCAGAGAGAGAGAAATAGGGAGTGGCCCTTGGGAAAGTAGTTAGATGACCCTAAATTTTGTAAAGGCAGAGAGCCTGGGACAGAGTGACTATGCCCGAACCTTGTAATCCACAACTAGTAACGTTTAGTGGAATTTGGTACGACCGAAAACTTGTCGGCGTATGCTCCTTGGATGTAGCCCTTAGCAGTGAACCAAGTAAAAAATTTATGTTTCATGTGCATGATTTAATTTCTGTTTATATTGTGCAACAGGAAAGTGAGAGAATATTGTTTTTCTTAACAACTAAAAAAGATCATAATGGGCTATATTTTTAAATTACTCATACACTAATTCACCACCCCTCTTAGGGTACTCAGCCTTGTGGACCTAACAATTGGTATCAGAGGGAAAGGTTGATATTTGTTCTTCTCTCAATGGAGGTCACTAATCATAAAGGGATTCTGATCTTCGACGGATGTAATTTTCATATATGGGAGAATTAAATGAAGCACTATTTCCAATATTTGGGAATGGATGTGTTTTCAGCAGCAATGCATGGTATCACAACTGATATTAATAGCGGTGCATTATCAGAAGTTGAGCATAGAGAGTTGGATGCTGATTCCAAAAAAATCAATGCCTTATAGGGATCCCTTTCCAATCCCATCTACACAAAGGTTATGTCATGAAAAACATCACATGACATGTGGGAAAAGATTTTGAATATATATGAATGGAATACAAAGGTCAGAGAGGAAAATCTACAAGTGTTGTGGAACAAGTATGAAGATCTGAGAATGAACCCTAATGAGTCTGTTGATGCATTTTTTGACAGGGTAAATGTTGTGGTAGAGGACATGTGATGTCTTGGTGAAATTATTGAAGACATAAAAATTGTGAAGCGCATCTTGAGAAAACTTCCACCTCAGTTCAATCCGAACGTTTCTGTTTTGGAAGATAAAGACCCGAAATAATTGACATTGGATAACCTGCACATCACCCTTGTTGCATATGAAATTAGAAATGATGATAATGACGCTGTGGAAAAGGGGAAATCCAAAGAGGTGGCATTTAAGTCCATGAAAAAGCTCACCATTGAATATTCTCAGGAGGAAGAAGAGACAGATGAGGTAATGTCATTCCTCTCCACAAACCTTTATAGATGAAAAGGAATGTTCAAAGGGAAACTTCCTCTTTCATGCTTTAAATGTGGAAAGGTTGGACATCTCATAGTATGATGCCCCAAAATGTTTCAAGAAAAAAACAATGAATATTATTTTGAAATTACCAAGAAAAATTCTTCATATTATGTGAAAGTGAAGAAGCAGTTCAAGAAAAATTTCTTCAAGAAGAAGAATCTTCTTTCACAAGAAATAGATAGTTCAGATGAGTCTATGGTTGAAGAGGTTGAGGAGATTGAAAACTGAAAAGATCGTGGAAAAATGATATGGTGATGGTCATCGGTAGTTCTCATGAAAAGGAAGAAATTGACGTTGGAGAAGAAGAAGAAGAAGTCGAAGGAAGATTTGATATGGAAGCTGAATTGGAAGTGTCTCATGAGGAGATAGACATTTGGAGAGCCAAAAGGAAGAAATACAATAAATTGGTTCATGATGCCAATCTCTATATGAAACAACATGATGAAGAAAATTACGAGTTTTCAAAATAAATTTAAAGTCTAAAATCCTCAACACCAGAGAGCTCAGAAAATATTGATGAGTATAAGCTTAAAATTGAGCAACAAAATAAGTAAATTGATTGTTTGACTAACACAGGAATGGAGCAGGTCAGACGCATCAAAGATCTTGAAGAAGATGTGGTCAGTCTGTGACAAAAAATGAAGGATCAAGAAAAACTCTTGACCTCCAATGTGATGTCAGGAAAGCAGGCCATTCCGAACACTGAAAAGGTAAAAGAGGATCCTATTTATTCATCAAGAATGAAGCAGCAATAGATCTCAGACGTTAAGGCTGATTCAGGGCTTGATAAGAAGAAAAACAAATGTGGCAATTAAAGTCAAACCGCAAGCACCCGTCCCGAAATTGAAGGATGATTTGGGCACAAAGAAGAATCAACATATTCAGAGATGCAAAGGGTAAACTCTTAGTGTTGAATTAACATGAAGGAATGAACCTTATATCAGGTGCTATTGTTGTGGGAAGATGGGAAATTCACAATATGTGTGTTCAATAGCTAAGAGATATCTAAGGGAACAAGAACAGAGGTGGTAGCCAAACAGAGAACGGTTTCCCAGAACATATTTCAAAGGAAACTATTTTTTCTGCGGTGGACGTGGTCTCATAGTTAGGTACTGCACTTCGACCATACAGAGAAATGTGCCAAAGCAGAATCAAAACATTTGGAAGCAGTAGATCAATAAACAAATATGTGAGTTAAAAATGCAAAACTGATTTGCAGCTTTACAAGATGAAGCTGGTCCATCATACTCTGATAAAGAACAGAATTCTCATTCCATGCCGAGTGTGAAGGCAAATTTATGGACCAAGAAGAAGAAAAATGAGAAGGATGTGGTGGCAGAAATTTCCCTTATGGAACCAAATCACTCTGGTGTATAGATCCTTGACAGTGGTTGCACATCTCACATGACAGGTAATAAGGATCTTCTTGCAAGCATAAAATATGACAAAGAAGGAGTTGTCAAATTTGGAAATGATGATGGCCTAAAGATTGTTGTCTTAGGAAAATCCAAGCTTGGGGGAAAATAAATGAGACGTACTAATGTCTTGGTTGTAGAGGGTCTTAGTCATAACTTTCTCAGTGTCAGTCAACTATGTAACTCTGGGAATTCTATTCGATTTACGAAGAATATGTGTGTTATGAAAGGAAAAGAGAGACCAATTGTTCTATAGGGAAAAAGTACAGAGGGAAATCTTTACCTTGTAGGTGGGGAAGAAGATGTGTGCCTTTTATCTAGAGAGATGAAAACCAGTTGTGGCATAAGCGACTTGGTCATCTATGCCAAACATCCATGGAAGATCTGGTAAAGTGTGATGCTGCTAGAGACCTTCCCAAACTATCACGTGATCGCACTCATACATGTGATGCATGCCAACAAGGGAAGATCATCAGAAATACATACAGGCCAAAGGAATAGAAATAAACTCGAGTCCTCGAACTGGTGCATGCTGATGTGTGTGGACCTATCTCACCACGATCTATAAATGGGATAAGGTACTATGCTCTTTTCATTGATTATTACATCATAATGGCTTGGGTATTTGTCGTTACCCATAAGACATAGTTGTTTAGTTGTATAAAGAAGTATAGGAGGGAATCAGAAAAGATTCTTGGGTAGAAAATTCAAAAGTTTCGTACAGATAAAAGTACGGAATTCACAAATAGTCAAGTCAAAAAGTATCTAGAGAAACACGGGATAAGGAATCAAGTTTCATCATTGAGAACTCCCCAACAGAATGGAGTAGTTGAGAGGAGAAATAAGATCATCAATAACATGTTCAGAATGATGCTTATAGAAAAGGACCTACCCGAGAAATTTTGGAAGGAAACTGTTTTGACATCGGTCTATATTTCGAACAGGTCTCTATTGTGTCTGAAGGAAGGGAAGACTCTGTATGAAATGTGGTATGGAAAGAATCCAACGCTGAAATACTTTCGAATCTTTGGGATTAAGTCATTCATTCTCAATAAAGAAAATCATAGAAAGTTTGAGTCACAAGGAGATGAGGGGATATTCCTTGGATACTCATGGAAAAGAAACGCATATAAAAGTTTCAACAAAAGGATGGGATAAATTGTTGAGAGAAATGATGTCACTATAGTTGGAAATGAACAGAATAATCAACGACCTAGTTAAATGTTTCTTGATAAAAGTGATGATGAGGTAAGCAACACAGGGGGTGAAGAATTGGAAGAGGCTGACCCAGAAGAAGATACTGATGATGAACAAGAAAGTGTCATGTATATGTCTACAAGAAAGCCAAAGAGTTGAGCTGAAATTGATAGAATAATATCATTGGTGATCAGATAGCTCCAGTTCATACTTGAAGAAAGAAATAATTACAACAAACATTGTTTTTATCTCAGTTGGAGCCAAAATGTTTTCCGATGCAACTGTAGATGAAAACTGGGTTCAGGCTATGAATGAAGAGCTTGATCAGATTGAGAAGAACAAGACAAGGGTGATTGTTTCGAGGCTAGCAGACAAGAATGTCATCAGGACTAAATGGGTCTATCTAAAAAAGATGAATGAAGATGGCACGGTGATTTGGAACAAAGAACAACTAGTGTTTAGGGGATACTCCCAGATAGAGGTAATAGATGTTGATGAGACATTTTCACTGGTTTCAAGGCTGGAGACAATCAAATTTTTTTTGGGCATAATAGTGAAAAGAAAGTTCAAAGTGTTCCAGATGGATGTCAAATCCACATTTTTGAATGGTGTTCTGGAATAGGAAGTGTATATTGAGCAGCCATATGGTTTTCTCATTCATGAGGATGAGAACAAATTTTACAGGTTGAAGAAGGCATAGTATTGGATAAAACAAGCACCAAGAGCATGGTACTCAAGGCTAGATCAGTACTTGATAAAGTTTGGTTTCTAGTGTGGGGGATTTTATTGAAATATCTATTTCAAAAACAATAGTAATCAAAAGATTATAGTGTTGGTTTATGTCGATGACATGATATTTGGCAGATCAGATGAAGCAGAGTGCAGACAATTTTCCAAATCATGAAAAATGAGTTTGAAATGTCAATGATTTGTGAGCTAATGTTTTCACTTGGTCTGCAGGTGACACAAGTAAGGAATGAAACATTCATTTCTCAATACAAATATTCCAAGGAGGTTTTAAAAAGGTTAGGCATGAATCATTCCAAGGAGATGAAGACTCCGGTTGCTACCCAGATGAAATTATCAAATGATGAGGATGGAAAGGAAGTTAATATCACAGAATACAGGAAAATCATTGGAAGTTTATTATACTTGACGGCAACAAGGCCTGATATTTTTTTCGCCACATTTCAAGCAGCGAGATATTAGAGTAATCCCAAGGAAATCCACATGCTTTTTGTGAAAAGAATACTTTATTATATCAAAGGCACCGTGGATTTCGGTCTGATGTATAACGACAAATCTCAATCAGTGTTATTCGGTTACACAAATGCAGTTTGGGCTGGATCATCATATGAAAAAAATCAACATCAGGATGTGCATTCTATCTTGGTGGATTTTGTATTTCTTGGTTAATCAAGAAGAAAGATTGCATTTCATTGAGCACCGCGGAAGCTGAGTATATTGCAACCACTCAAGCATGCACACAATTATTGTGCATGAAGCCACAGCTTGACGATATGGGAGTTAAATTGAAGTATCCAATTGGAATCTAGTGTGATAACTCAAGTGCTATAAATATCAGCAAAAACCCCGTCCATCACTCAAAGACAAATCACATTGAGATAAAGTATCATTTTATCAAGGAGAAAGTTGAGCAAGGAATCGTGAAGTTAGAGTATGTGACTACAGAAGTACAGGTTGCAGACATTTTGACAAATGCCTTACCCAAAGAATCTTTTTTCAGGCATCGACTGGCTCTGGGAGTTTAGTCGACTCCCCACACTTAATAGAGTGTGGTTATGGGAACCCCCCTCTCCCCAAGGTATGATGTGTTTTTACCTAATCTGTTGATATGTGTTCTCTACTCTGTTACAGACTGCGAAGGAGTGACCTTTGGGTTCATAGAAAAAGGGGGAGAAAATAATGTTTGTTCAAGGGGGAGACAGTGTGGTAATTTATGAAATCTTGAAATATACAGGGAGAAGCTGACAGGTGTAGCAGCCAGATAGGGGGAGTTGAACATTCTGATCCAGAGTTTAGCTTGGAAAACATAGGAAATAGGGCTAAAGAGGCTTTTATGTTGACAAGAGTTAAAGCTATGAGCAGAAAGGTGGTGATTATTAAATATGACGATGCTAGAAGTGATTGATCAAAGAATAGATATTATGACATATGAGGATCATGATGAAATCAGATGAGTGATGTTGGAATATGGTAAGAATATTTCCAAAAATTGGTATCAGTTTGGAAAAAAATGGTATCAGTTTGGTGTTAACAGTGGATGTCATAGTTGAAGTGATTCATTGATGAACTTTTCATTTACTCTTGTTTCTCATGCCGAGCATTGCTCATGTGGGCTTAAAGTATGTGTTGAGTAAATCATTGATCACTGTCAGAATCAAAAAAGGTGAATGGTGGATGAAAAATTAAAAATGTATCTTTTTATGGAAGAGTTGTCAACAATCCCAAAAGGGGAGATTATTAGGAAAAAATCCCTCAAGGTATCATTGAAGTGTTTTTGAGGTGATTGTGTTTGTTGGAAAAGTGGACATCTGTGTGGTGATTGTTGACAATGAAAAACAATGACATAAAAATTTGTTGAAAAAGGGGATTTCATGGTGGAATGTCGAGTTCAAGGGTTGTGGTCAATGATCCATGTTTGATTCAAGAACGTTGACAATGTAATGGATGATCTGGAGGTGGTAAAAAAAGATCAGATACAAGGTGGCGCTGTTTTCTAGTGTTTACCAATTTTTTTGGGCCTGAAAATCGACAAATGGAGAAATGTGGTTTTGGAAAAGATACTTGTGCACCATGTACTTGAAGAAGAGGTAACATGCGCACCTAGTTTTTTTCAAGATCAAAACATGGAAAATGGAAAAGGGATAAGGGACACCTAGGTTTTGGGTTGGTCGCACAAGTGACCTACACGCCGAGAAAGGACCTACGTGCCGGTTCCTAGGAGGACTGGAAACTTGTGCACCTATTTTTTTTCAAGATACATACTTCTAAATGTTGCAAAGAAAAGAGGGTCACGTAGGTATTGGTGTGGTCACTCAAGTGAGTAGCGCAATAGAAACTTGGGCGGATGGACCTGCGCGCTGAAACCTGCGTGCTGAGGAGACACTTGCGCGTCGTTGCGTGGGGTGTCAAAATGCCTATAAATACTGTTCGAACCCTCCTTATTCTCAACGGAGTTAAACACTTCGAAAAATCAGAGATCCCATCGCGCTGGTGTGGTGGTCACACAGGTGGTGTGTGGTCACGTAGGTGGACGTGCGCGACAGTGTTTGAAGTTTCATGTTGATTGTAAGTTGTGCACCAATATTGGATTGGGAGTAAAAGGGATTGAGTCGCGTAGGTTTGGAGTTGCAGAAGATTTCCGCGTAGGTGGTAAGAGCAGACCTACGTGCCAAGTAAGGTTGATTCCCCGGCAGTTGTTTTGGGCTACGTGGAAGCTGGAAGTTTTCCTGATACCTTCGGTGCAAAAATAGATTCATCTACTAGTGAAAGTTGGACATCAACAGAGAATCCGCATAAAATAGAGGATGTATTATTTAGAGATAATGAAGATATCTACATGTCTATAAACTATGAGTGGATCCTTTCCGGAGTAGTTTGCAAAGGAAGAGAAGAAGGTGATCCTCTCCACCGGCTGTGAGCCAGAGAGAGAGCAACAGGGAGTGACCCTTGGGAATGCAGTGAGCTGACCCTAAACTTTGTAAAGGCAGTGAGCCTGGGACAGAGTGACTGTGCCCAAACCTTGTAATCCACAACTAGTGAAGTTTAGTAGAATTTGGTATGACCGACAACTTTTCAGAGTATTCTCCTTGGACATATCCCTTAGCGGTGAACCAAGTAAAAAATTTATGTGTCATGTGCATGCTTTACTTTCTGTTTATATTGTGCAATAGGAAAGAGAGAGAAAATTGGTTTTCTTAACAGCGAAACAAGATCATAAATGGCTTTATTTTTAAATTACTCATACCCTGATTCACCCCCCCCCCCTCTCAGGGTACTCATCTTTGTGGACCTAACATGAAGATATTCTATATGAAGAGGCATCCAACAATCTCACTGGGATAATCGTTACAATGGGGTACACTCATAGATAGGTTACCCGATGGGGAATAGAGCATCATCCCTCCAGAAAATTGTTCTATATCGTGGCCCAGACTCTCTATAATATTTTAAAAAAATAAATTAATTTGATGTGACTATGTTAAATAAACCTAACACTATAGTGTATACTACAATAATGGTACCTTGAATAGTAGAAGGTCCAGAACCCTACTCCTCTGGCATAGGCTACACTACATGTAACTGACTTATACCAAGGCCTTGAATCAAGACCTTATAACCTTGAGGAGGCCTGCTTTTCTAGCACTGAGAATCCTGAGTCTGATTACCTATGCCTTGACCACCACCTTGGCCTGAGCGGACAGTGGTATTCCAGTTGCCTGCCTAGCGGGATACTATAGTCCCCACTCTGGAACATGGGGTAGGTGTAGATCCTTAATTTCTAGGAACTAATGTAAAATTAATACCAAAGGAATGGATATTACTCATCATACCATGTCATTTTCATTCCTCTAAATTTCATAAAAAAACTATGGCTTCATATGTACTAGCTTCCTGCACTGGTAATAAATAAGAAAGCCTTCAGTCTGGGATACTAGGTTTCTACTACCCCCACGAGAGACCTTGAAGTGAGGTTTTTTCCCACTAGAAGAAACACTACAAGATCTTGTTGCTATGGAAACCTATCCCCCACCATCATCTTCCCCTAGAATTCTCTTAGTAATAAAGGCCTGGTTGATTCTCATTGAATTAATAGCCCGCTTAAAAACATAAACTACAATTAGTTGGTGTATACGAACCCATCCTTGAACCACCTAGTGATCATAAGATTGTCATCATATAGAGTAATCCTGAACCACTATAGCTCAATAATGTGAGAAGAATAATCCATGATAGGCATGGATCCATGCTGCGGGTTCATAAACTCTCTAGCTCAATCGTCCCTCATAGTATGTGGAAATAAGTTGTCAAAGAATATCATTAATAAATCTTATGATACCAAGTATCGATGGAAATATTATAGGCTAATAAAATCCCACCATCGGTTAGAATAATCATGTAGTATATAAACACTAAGCTTGACCCTCTACTCTGGAGGAATCTCCAGATGCTCAAAGATAGAAAGTGTGGCCTCCAGACATGACTCAATAGATTTTGGTCCGCCATCCCCTGAAAAGGCCAGAGGATGCTACTACTAGAATTACCTTGCAACAACCCAAAGTTTTTCAATGGAAAATTCCCTTGTTATAATTATTTCATAAAATAACATGAAAACACAACATAATGAACTACTAAGTGATAAGTGACCTTTAAAGATAATTTTGTCACTTCTATGTTTTGAATTTCGAAAATCTGACATACACGGTTGTGTTCAAGATGATCTTTGGAGTCTAATGAAAAAAAATAATTTTTGGTGAATAGTGACCTACCCTTATGAATAGTAACATACGCTTATGAATAGTAACATAACCATATGAATAGTAATATGACCCTTATTAATAGTAAATCATCCAACATAAGAGTAGCATTACCTATGAATAATAAAATAAAATTTAGACATCTTAGAAAGCTACAATTTGACCTTAGTAAACGTTTTGGTATTTTTTAAGTCATAAATAATTAATTATAATTAAGAATATTTATTTCCCTAAAATGTGTTCATAAATTATTGAATCAATGTCTTATAGTTTTTAGATAATTTTATAAGACCCTACGTAATATTTGAAAGCACTATAAAATCAGTTTTAATTTTAAAAACTGTTTTTTAAGTAAATTATGATTTTAATTAAATATTAAATTAATAATATTTAGAAAATTATTTTTGAAAAATGGACTTCATTTTTGGATTCCACACGTCGAAAAATGTTTGGGGTAATATTTTGGGATTTTTCTGAGATACTTGAATTTTTGATGAATAGTTGAATCCGATAATTCACAATAAATGCTAAATAATGTATTAATTGAGTCATCGATGATGTTCTGCTGATGTAAGCCCACTTGGTTTGGGATTAAATTATGAAATTACTATTATTGGTCATCCAAGATTAACTATTCCTGGTCTTAGGGGAAATTAATAAACTAATGAATTTTATATTAAGGAAACCCCTCTCCCCTCCACTATAAAAGCCACCCTTCACTCCCTCTTTTCCTGACACCTCTCAAGGTCCAAGACTTCACTAAACTCTGCTCAGACACCTTACCTAGCCCCTCCCCCACGTCCAAGAGCTAATGGTCTCATCAATAGACCAATATTAAGCCCTTAAAAATGTTCTCCAGAGGAGGATTCTAGAGGTAATTTCCCTCCCTCTTCTCCTTTAATTTTCTTTCAAGTTCAAGTTCATTTCTTGATATCTCCCCACCTATATTCATCCAAATTGTGTTTTAACTCCAGTACTATATATATACTTTAATTTTATGATTCTAATCGGATATTATATCATCCAACCCCCTTTCAATATTCCTTTTATTTTATTAAAGAGAACGTTGTTCGTGAGGTGTTAATTTATCACCTTTAAGAACAACATGCCTTCTTCTTCCATTTATACCTTCATATATGGTAATGAAACCATTTTTGTGGTTGAACCAGGATATTTTATATGTATTATGTTCTATTTAAAGTTCTGAAAATAACCTATGGCCATATTACTAAGTGAAAAGTTAAAACAAGTTCGTTGTGATCCAAAAACCGCTCAAATTAACCCAAATAATCATCATTTAATTATTAGCTAATGATTCATCCACATGGATCTAATTTGATCATTAAAAATCCTGTAATAACATTAATAACATGTAATATCAGTTCTGGATGTTTACTCATGTTCTAAAAAACATCAATTGAAAAATACAAGTGAACCACTCCAGAAAACCATAAAAACGAACATCCCCGAACAATGTTTTTAAACTCTATAAGTCATCCAAAGGAACATAATAAGACATAATGAAACCATAATGAACCATATTAATGTATAAAAGGTTCTGTAATTTCTAATTAACGAATATATTGTCATTATACAAGACATTAAAGAGAAGGAGGCATTTGAGTACAAGGTAAGGTGAAATTCTCAAACCCAACTTTCATCCTTCGGGTTCTACCTCTTTCACTCCATTTTGATATGGTCACTCCTTAAATATAATTTTTTCATAATTAACATTCCTTTTCTGGGATATTAATGTTTTATAGTGAAGTTTATATCAATCCAAATGTTTTCCGAAAGAACGCTTCTCTTAAGAACTCAACTTTTACATCTCATTCAAGGTTGATGGTTCTTGTATCAAGTATGTTGTTCCCTCTTTCTTTTGGGAACCCAAAGTTTATGAATGTGTTCTTATGAGATGAAACCCATTCCTTTTCATGGGTTATTTTATGTTCATTTATGTTATATGTTCATTGTTTCATGCATGATAAATGATAATGTTATGATGTGACAGGTGCGCCCAGAATTATATAGCATAATATGAATGTTTAAATGTGATAGGTGCGTTCAGAATTATATAGTGCTCCAATGCATTGGGTAAAGTGATGAATATCATGAGTAAATGTGAAATGATGTGTGAACAAGATTCCATATTGGTTCAAAATAATGTGTGGTAGTTAACCACTATGACATGATGTTTAATTTTTATGCTTTGCCACATTTCAAGTCTAATATTTATGATTCCTCTCATGTTCATGATATTTTTACCATGTTATGATTATGCTCACCCCACGCTATATTGTTCTTATCTATCCTCTTTATGGGCTTCTAGAACACTCATTTTTATGTATATCCTCAGGTGGCTACATGTACTAAGGAGAGGATAAGTTCCACTAAGAAGCTAGTGAAGAAGAAATTAAATAAATGTTTATTGTTGATGCTGTATTTGTTATGTGTGGTCCTAGTTTTACCAAGACACTAAACCTTTGGATCCTATATGTGTAATACTATTATGTTTTTTATCTTTGAAATTATTTAATAGTAGTTTAAGAAAAGTACAGGTTGCTATAGTTGGTATCAGAGGCAAGGTTTAGTTAATTTGGGAATTAGGATTAGTGAACCCTAAAGAAAACCTCTAGCATGAGACTAAGTAAAAATATGCATACAAGAGTATTTACCTAGGGATCCCATATGTTATGTTTTTGGTATAATTTTTTTTATAGTAATAAGTTATTCATGACTTGTTTACCTACATTTTGTTCTAACATTATCTATTTTAGAAAATGGTGGGAACCAGGAGAAATCAGGCCAACAACGCATGCGAGGGCCAAGGCAACGATTTCCCGAATGACATCCCCATTATTTTGGGAGGTGGAGTTCAAAACATCATGGATATGCTTACCAAATTATCTTAGGTTATGAATAATAACCATAATAATGGGGAACTTCCTCCTTCACCAAAGAGGGAGAAACTGGCTATCGAATGTTTTATGCGGCAACGACCACCGACGTTTAGTGGATATTCTGATCCACTAGTTGTGGAACAGTGGTTCAACTCCATGGAGAAGATCTTTTTTGTTCTTCACTGTTCTGAGATGGAGAATGTGACTCTATCCATTTATCGTCTAGAAGGAGAGGCTAATCAATGGCGGTATTTGATTAAGAACACCAAGAAAAGGGAGGAAATTGAAGAGATAAAATGTGAAAAATTTAAGATAATGTTTCTTAACAAGTATTTCCCAAGAAATATTCACATGAAGATGGAGAGAGAATTCATAGAGCTCAAGAAAAAAGAATTAGAATCTGTCACAACCTATGAAGTTAATTTCACAAGGCTTTCAAGGTACACTTTGGGTTTTTTTATCAACAATGATAGAAAAATTGATAGATTATTTAGTGGATTAAAACCACACCTTCTAAAGGCTCTTGCAATTCGAGACATTGGGAGTTTTGAAGAAGTTGTTCGGTGTGATCTCAAAGTGGAGATGGAGTTTTTAGAATGGTCCCATGGATATGGTGATAAGAAACGAAAGATGGAGTTTCAATCCGGTGGATATAATGATAATGGTGGAAAGAAAACTCAACGACCCACATGCCAAAACTGTGGAAAGTTTCATCCTGGGAACTGCCTCAAAGGGATGGGGAAATGCTTCAAGTGTGGGAAACAAGGACACCATGCTCAAGAGTGTCGAAAATACACAAAAAGGAAGGAGAATGTCTCCAATTAAAGGAGAGAACCACTCATGGTTCAATGCTACAACTGTAAGGATCTATGGCACTATGAAAATCAGTGCACTAAACCTTGAGTTCTCGAGGGTAATCAGCGTCAGTAGCCACCAAAGCCAAAGGAACAAGGGAAGGCTTATGCCATCACTACTGCGGAGGTGGAGCATGATAATGAAGTCGTACAAGGTACACTTCCTATTGACTCAAGAATGGAAAAAGTCTTATTTGATTCTGGTTCTATGCATTCCTTTATATCTTGTAAGTTTGCTAGAACTATAGAATCGAAGCCGCGAAACCATGAAGTAGAGATATCTGTAAAAACACCAAGCGGTGCAATCATTGAAACCCAAGTTTTTGACTCTTCTCCTGTTGCCGTATGTGGGAAGATACTTCTGGAAAATCTCGTAATACTTCCCTTTGTGGAATTCGACGCTATAATGGGAATGGACTGGCTCTCTTTATATAGAGCGCATATCAACTGATGGGAAAAGGAAATATCTTTTCATATTCCGAACCATCCCAAGATCCTATAAAAATTCAAGGAAGATTATGAATCTCCTTTTAAAAATCCTCCAATGTGGTGGCGGTTGATTCCCTAGGAAGAATCATACCTCACCCAAATGGATGAGTCGAAGGAATGTTCCAACCTTGAGGAAATGCCCATCGTGAGGGAATATAGTGATGTATTTCCCGAAGAGTTACCCAAAATTTCCCCTTGATAGTGAGGTAGAGTTCTCAATTTAACTCATACCTAGAGCTACTCCTATCTCGAAGTACCCCTATAGGATGGCTCCTATCGAACTGGAGGATTTGAAGAAGTAGCTACAAGAGCATCTAGACAAAGGGTTCATATGCCCTAGTGCATCACCTTCGGGTGCGCCAATGCTCTTTGTGAAGAAGAAGGATGGAACAATGTGGCTATGTATCGATTATTGAGAACTCAACAAGATCTTCGTAAAGAACAAGTATCCTCTCCCAAGGATTTATGACTTGTTCGACCATTTAAGAGGAGCTAAATACTTCTCAAAGGTGGATCTTCATTCTGGATATCATCAGGTAAAGGTGAAGAAGTAAGATATTTAGAAGATTGCCTTCTGTACAAGGTATGAGAACTATGAGTTTTTCGTGATTCCCTTTGGACTTACTAATTCCACTGCAATCTTCATGGATTTGATGAATAGATTATTTAGACATTATGTCGACAAATTTGTGGTAGTGTTTATCGATGATATTCTCATCTACTCCAAGATCAAGGAGGAACATGAAGAACATTTAAGACATGTGTTGGTGACATTGAGAAAGGAGAAGTTGTACGCCAAGTATTGCAAGTGTGACTTTTGGATGAATCAAGTCACATTCTTGGGACATGTGATCACAAGTGAGGGAATTTCTGTGGATCCTTCAAAGAAAAAGGTGATTGAGGAATGGCCCAGGCCCTCTAGTGTCACAGAAATCCGTAGTTTTCTTGGATTAGCTGGGTACTACCGATGTTTTGTGAGAAACTTTTCACGATTGTCAAGCCCACTAACTAAGTTAACAAGGACAGGGGTAAAGTATATTTGGACGGAAGAATGTGAGGGAAGCTTCAAGGAGCTAAAGAGAAGGTTGATCACTGCACCTTTACTCACACTACCGAAAAGTGGAGAAAGTTTTGTGATATACAGTGATGCTTCAAAGAAAGTCTTGGGTTGTGTACTCATGCAAAATGATAATGTGATAGCCTATGCCTCACGACAGTTGAAGAACCATGAGAAGAACTACCTGACGCATGATCTAGAGCTGGCAGCCATGATTTTTGCCTTGAAAATCTGGCGGCACTACCTTTATGAAGAGAAGTGTGACATATACAATGACCACAAGAGCCTAAAGTATATGTTCAGACAAAAGGAGCTCAACATGCATCAAAGGAGATGGTTAGATCTAATCAAGGATTATAATTTCTCTATTCACTATCATCCTGGAAAGGCGAACAAGATAGTTGATGCTCTAAGAAGAAAAGAACATGCTACTCTATCCATGTTGTGGATAGAGAAATTCCCTATCTTCTTGGATATGCAAAGAATGGATTTGGAAATCATAAGAGCAGGGGATAAATCCTACCATTCCCAAATGATTGTGCAACCATCCATCTAGGAGAAGGTTAAGGAAGCACAAAGGGATGATGTAGAGATACCAAAGAGGGTGAATGCATTAAAGGAAGGGAAGATGCAAGAGCTCCATATCGAAGATGATTGTGTGATTCGGTTTGGAACACGACTTTGTGTGCCTTCATCACCCGGGATAAATAAGGAGCTATTGGACAATTCACATAGCTCAACTTTCTCTATCCATCTTCGGAGTACCAAGATGTACCATGACCTCCAAGAACCCTTCTGGTGGGATAACATGAAGAAGGAGATTGCGGAATATATATCAAGGTGCTTGGTATGTCAGGAAGTTAAAGTTGAGTGACAAAAGTCCAAGGGTATGATGAAGCCATTGCCTATACCCATATGGAAATAGGAAAACGTTACTATAGACTTTGTCACTCGTCTACTAAAGATGTCAAAGGGAAATAATGCAATATGGGTTGTGGTTGACCGACTCACCAAGACTGCCCATTTTATCACTATTTGGGAATATCTATCGCTTGAAAAACTTGAAAAGATATATGTGAAGGAAGTGGTGAGACTGCACGGTGTTCCACTCTCAATTGTCTATGACCATGATCCAAGGTTCACATCTAAATTCTGGAGGAGCCTTCAACATGCTTTGAGTACTGAATTAAATTTAAGCACGGCCTATCACCCCCAAACTGATGGCCAGTCTGAAAGGACTATTTAGATGCTTGAAGATATGCTAAGAGCCTAATCTCTAGAATTAAAAGGTGTATGGGATCAGCATCTCCCATTGGTTGTGTTATCATACAACAATAGCTTCCACTCAAGTATCTAGATGGATCCATATGAAGCTCTTTATGGAAAGCGATGTAAAACTCCAACCTGTTGGGATGAAGTTGGAGAAAGAAAGCTACTTGGGCCCGATCTTGTTCAAGAGATGACAGAGAAGGTTCAAGTCATCCAGAAACACATCAAAGCTTCTCAAGGTCGGAAAAAGAGCTATGCTGACAACCGTCGAAGGGACTTGTAGTTCGACGTTTGAGATAAATTCTTCCTTCGAATATCTCTATGGAAGAGAGTCATGTGATTCAGGAAGAAAGGGAAGCTAAGCCCAAGGTATATTGGCCCCTTTTAGATCCTTCACCGTATAAAAGTCGTGGCCTATCGTCTAGCACTTCCCCCAAATATGGCCCAATTTCATGATGTGTTTCATGTATCACTATTGAGGAAGTACATACCAGACCCCTCACATGTACTAAACTCAGAAGTGTTTCAGCTGTAAGATGATATCTCCTATGAGGAGCAGCCAGAAAAGATTCTGGATCAGAGAGATAAGGTTATACCCAACAAGACAACGCATCTTTTCAATGTTTTGTGGAGGAACCATAAGTTTGAAGAAGCAACTTGGGAACTAGAAGAGGCAATGAACGGGAAGTACCCTCACCTGTTTGTGTAAAGTGAAATTTCGGGGGCGGAATTTCTTAAGGGGGAAAGAATGTAACAACCCAATGTTTTTCAATGGAAAATTATCTTCTTATAATTATGTCATAAAATAACATGAAAATACAACATAATGAACTACTAAGTGATAAGTGACCTTTGAACATAAGTTTTCCACTTATATGTTTGGAATTTCAAAAATCCGACATACACGGCTGTGTTCAAGATGATATTTGGAGTCTAATGAAAAAAAATGTTGGTGAATAGTGACCTACCCTTATGAATAGTAACATACCCTTATGAATAGTAACATACCATTATGAATAGTAATATGACTTTTATGAATAGTAAATCATCCAACATAATAGAAACATTACGTATGAATAATAAAATAAAATTTAGACATCTTAGTAAGTGAAAATTTGACCTTAGTAAATGTTTTGGTATTTTGTAAGTCATAAATTATTAATTATAATTAAGAATATTTATTTCCATAAAATTTATTCACAAATTATTTAATCAATGTATTATAGTTTTTAGATAATTTTATAAGACCCTACATACTTTTTGAAAGCACTATAAAATCAGTTTTAATTTTAAGAACAGTTTTTTATGTAAATTATGATTTTAATTAAATATTAAATTAATAATATTTAGAAAATTATTTTTTAAAAATGGAATTCATTTTTGGATTCTACACGTTGAAAAATGGTTGGGGTATATTTGGGATTTTTCCGAGAATCTTTAATTTTTTATGAATAGTTGAACCCGATAATTCACAATAAATGCTAAATAATGTATTAATTGAGTCATCGATGATGTTCTACTGATGTAAGACCACTTGGTTTGGGATTAAATTATAAAATTACTATTATTGGTCATCCAAGTCTCACGATTCCTTGTCTTAGGGGAAATTAATAAACTAATGAATTTTATATTAAGGAAACCCCTCTCCCCTCCACTATAAAAGCCACCCTTCACTCCCTCTTTTCCTCACACCTCTAAAGCTCCAAGACTTCTCTAAAATCTGACCAAACACCTTCCCTAGCCCCTCCCCCACGTACAAGAGCTTCTGGTATCATAAAAAGACAAATATTAGGCCTTTAAGAAGGTTCTCAAGAGGAGGATTCTAGAGGTAATTTCCCTCCCTCGTCTCCTTTAATTTCCTTTCAAGTTCAAGTTCATTTCTTGATCTCTCCCCACCTATCTTCATCCAAATTGTGTTGTAACTCCAGTAATATACATATACTGTAATTTTATGATTCCAATTGGATATTATATCATCCAAACCCCTTTACCTCTTCCTTTTATTTTATTAAAGAGAACGTTGTTCGTGAGGTGTTAATTTATCACCTTCAAGAACAACACGCCTTCTTCATCCATTTCTACCTTCAGATCTAGTCATGAAACCATTTTTGTGGTTGAACCAGGATATTTTATATGTATTATGTTCTATTTAATGTTCTGGAAATAACCTATGTCCATATTACTAAGTGAAAAGTTAAAACAAGTTCGTTGTGATCCAAAAACCGCTCAAATTAACCCAAATAATCATCATTTAATTCTTAACTAATGATTCATCCACATGGATATAATTTGATAATTCAAACTCCTATAATAACATTAATAACAGGTAATATCAGTTCTAGATGTTTACCCATGTTCTAACCAAACATCAATTTAAAAATACAAGTGAACCACTCAAGAAAACCATAAAAATGAACATCCCAGAACAATGTTTTTAAACTCTAAGTCATCCAAAGGAACGTAATATGACATAATGAAACCAGAATGAAACCTATTAATGTATAAAAGGTTCTGTAATTTCTAATTAATTAATATAATGTCATTATACAATACATTAAAGAGAAGGAGGCATTCGAGTACAAGGTAAGGGGAAATTCTCAAACCCAACTTTCATCCTTTGGGTTCTACCTCTTTCACTCCATTTTTTATATGGTCAATCTTTAAATATCATTTGATCATCATTATCATTCCTTTTCTGGGATATAAATGTTTTTTAATGAAGTTTATATTAAACCAAATGTTTTCCGAAAGAACACTTCTCTTAAGAACTCAACTTTTACCTCTCTTTCAAGGTTGATGGTTTTTGTATCAAGTATGTTGTTCCCTCTTTCTTTTGGGAACCCAGTTTTTATGAATGTGTTATTATGAGATGAAACCCATTAATTTTCATGGTTTAGTTATGTTCATTTATGTTATATGTTCATTGTGGCATGCATGATAAATGATAATGTTATGATGTAACGGGTGCGCCCGGAATGATATAACGCAATATGAATGTTTAAATGTGATGGGTGCACCTGGAATTATATAGCGCTCCAATGAATGGGGTAACGTGATTAATCTCATGAGTAAATCTGAAATTATGTGTGAAAAAGATTCTAGCTTGGTTCACTATTATGTGTTGTTTTTAACCAATAATACATGATGTTTCATTTTTATTCTTTGCCACATTTCGAGTCTTAAATTTATGATTCCTCTCATGTTCATGATCTTTTTCCCATGTTATAATTATGCTCACCCCATGATATATTGTTCATATCTATCCTCTTATAGGGCTTCTAGCTCACCCCTTTTGATGTATATCATCAGGTGGATACATGTACTAAGGAAGGGACAAGTGCCACTAAGAAGCTAGTGAAGATGAAAATAATAAATGTTTATGATTGATGTTGTATTTGTTATGTGTGGTCCTAGTTTTCCCAAGACACTAATCCTTTGGATCCTCTATGTGTAATACTATTATGTTGTTTATATTTGAAATGATGTAATAATAGTGTAAGAAAAGGCTGTGTTTCTATATATCATGTCAACTCTTCCATAGTCAGGGTAGGTTGAGCAATAATATCAATATTTTTCATTATACAGAAACATCCTACTAAGAACTGGACGTTAGTTCCCATATCAGGAACAACTGGTGGTGTCGTAGGTGGAATTACAACAAATATCACTATAGGCTTAGGGTCCACCACATCTGGTGAAGGGTTTTCACCACCTACAAGGTGTACTAATTGAGGCAATCATGGTAGAATGATTCTACAATTCCAAACACACACCTTAGAAGAGAATTTAACAATTGTAAATATCACAACTAAATAGAAAGGATAGGTACACAACCTTCTTAAAAACTGATCCCACCTCTCTACCTACTCTAGATTTAGGTCTAGGTGATGGAGAAAGACTATAACATTCCAAAATAATGTAAGATACTTCCAATTACCCACTACTAAGGTCGGGTCTGGGTCTAGGTCTCGTATCACATATATAAGATGACCACTTCACATTAAAAGTTATTTTCATTTTGATTTTTTACTCAATTATGTATTTAAATATCCTTAAATGGTTCAATTTGATATATCCCCATTTACAATTTATAATGACCCATATTCCATACAAATAGAAATGTGTCATCCACTTAATCCTAGCCATTACATGTTTCACCCCCTTTGACCAATGGTCTATGGATCAACATGAGATAACTAACTACTCATGGTTCTTCTTTAACCTATGTTGGAAAACAATATTATCTTAAGGTAGAAACATTAATTGTCATTTATGTTTTCTTATTTATTCATGAAATCTCAGCACATATCAATATATAATTATCAGTCACTAACTATATGTGATAGGAAAGTGCATGATGAAAATAAACATGGCATGGAAAATGCATGGATTATATATAATATTGTGCCTATAATGATGTATGTAATTAATTCCATAATTTCATGAATCCTAAATTATAAGAAATAAAATTACAACAACACCAATAATAATATCATAAAACATGTGTTCCACCCAATGATAAAGTCGTATAAACCATAACTGAAGTAATCAACAACAGAAATATGCCATCCCAGGTTATTTGGGTTTATCCTGTATGTGAGTTAGTTACTCCAAGGAAAATTATCATTTCTGAATTCCATAAAATCCTAGTCTATTATGTAATACCCAAAAAAATAATAAAAAGTAAAAAGAAACTATTCTAAAAACACTTTGTAACATCCTGACCCCGGATCCACTTAAACTATTACCCAAGTTGGTGGGTCACATGGACTCAAGCACGCCTCCCTATATTCTAGAGGCTACTAACTAACAAAAAGAGTCTAATTTGGTACATAGTGGTGAATATACCCTCATATCATAATGAAAAAAAGATATAATAAATAAATAAACAATAATAGAAGTATATATATCATATATTATAACAAATGGACCAGTGACCCACTATAGGGGAAAACATGATATAGAAAAATGGAACGATACAAAAAATTACATTAAACAATTGTATAATCACAAATAACCATGAAACTATAATAATATAAAAATCCAATAGGAATAATCATATACATAATGATTTCCTGAACTAATGATATACAAAATAGAAACGGGGGATACAAGGGACATACACATACAATATGCTATATAAAACTACAACATGATAGATGACTGCTCCTCTTGAATCTTGAGAATAAGATCGATCCTCTGATCCTCTGATCCATACTATACAAAAAATGAATAAAAAACCTAAATCATGGTGTTTTACCTTATCCATACCTACAGTCAAGTAATATAATCGGGTGCCAAATATGGCCCAAGTAGGGTATCAGAGAAAATCTATGTACGCCACCACTGATAATGTCTAGAAATAATCTAACATGAGTGAATATTAAGAAAACTGTATAGGTATAATAATAATAAACAATGATGAATAATTACATGCCATCCGGATCAGGTTCCAATAGGACACCTGGATGACTCTACCTGCTTCAGCATAGTCCAATGAAAGATTTTTCAGTAACCACAATATATATAGACTAATATATATATATATATATAGTATATCTATATAATTTATCCACGTATATGAACTAACTACATGAGGATGAAATTAGGAATATACCTAGATACTAGGTACTGGCTGGACCTGGGGTATAACTCAAGCATCTATAACCAGTCTAACTAGTTATGGGCTGAAGAAAAGGGTGCATGCCCTGAATCTCATAATGAATGTTTGTCATCATGATCAAAAATCAAGATATGTAGGGTGAGTCATGATTCCCAACACCCATAAAAGAGGAACATGAAACTTCATGCCCATTACCTATAGAATAATATAATGGTGAGAGGCTTCAAGCTCAACACACGATGTAAGGGAGCGTGAAGCATCATGCCTAATTGAACCCTTAACCATCTCTCTATAGCCAATATGAAAGAGATAATAATAATAATAATAATAATAATATATTGATGGGTCACATCTAATGAATCATAATTACCAAGCCCATTATAACCAAGGGCATCATAATCTATATAATTAACCTTTAATTATTTTCTAACAAGGGGAATTTCCTTTCCACCCATTTCATTCATATTAATTAATCAATTTAATTTATCACAATATGGGAAACCATCTTGAAGCTAATCCATTCAGTTACAAGGTACGGGAATTCCATTTCATGACAATCCAAGCACTTAGGTTGTGATTTTTTCAATTATAAAATTATATAAGAGTGGTAAAATCAATTTACAATCAAAGATTAACACTTATAAGTAATTATAGTCATTTAAAAATTTATATTTAAGGGGAAATTAAGATGTAAAACCCAAAGGGACAACTATGGTTGAGGTTGACATCGTCGAACTGCCTGAAATGGGTCCACGGAAATATAACATCATGCATATAATTATTTAACAAGAAAATTAGTCAATTTAAGGAAATGTGTGGTAAAGGTCGGTGTGAAACACATTGAAGGTTCTATGAGAAAACTCAAATTTGAAGGAAAACAACTCAACCACCTATCTTAGAGACATAGATGACTCCTTTAACAATATTAGCTTTATATTTGTCATATATCAGAAGAAAAATGAAGAATATTCTAATGCCATAAAAATAGTGCACAAGATCTTTCACCTAAACAGCACACTATATGGGAAGATGAACTATTATAGGAAACAAGAGGTTTACAGAGCTTACATTTGTGGATCCAATGCTTCAGATAGTGTTTGATTCAGATTCTTGATTGAGAAGTTATCAAGAAACCTATGAGAAGGTGGAGAGGGAGTTCTTTATTGTCTTCTATTGTGTGTGGTAGGAAATAAGGAACTCTATCAAAAATTATGAGTACATTCCTCCTTTAAAAACACACTAGGGTATTTACATAGAGTGTAAATTATTTACACATCGTGTAAAGCTTGGGGTATTTCCACCCAGAAAAAACCCTTTACACAATGTGGAAGGGATAAGAATTGACAAATACAGATTGCATATTTAGTCTGTAGCCGGGTTTCATCCCCTTACAAACCTTCTTAAAAAATATAACCAACCCACTTTAAGGTGTGGTCTTAGGTTTAAGTGAAACTAAATGGAAAATGTACCTCATTGAAAATCTTAGTGGTTACAACCTCCCCTTAATAAAGAAAATTTACCCTGAGTTGGTCTTTTGATGGTGAGAGGTATCATCTATGAAAAGTTCCAATCACTAAGATTTTTTATCATCTTCCCTCTCCTAGGTCTCTTCTTATAATTTACCATGCATCCATATCACTCGTACTCAAGGAACTAACTTGCCTTGGAGTGTCTTAATGTTCCGATTAACAATACACATTGGTTACTCCTTGAATGAATCATTTATATATAACATAAAATCATCAATTTAGAAAACATGTTAAATTCATTGATAACATGAGTGAAGATGAGATACCTGAAAGACATCCTACCTAGATTGACCTCTCAAAGGTATTTCTCTCTGGTAAGCCACTGGTTTGATCCATTTCAAAAACTCCAAGGGCCCAATGAATCAGGGTGAAAGATTACCCTACCTTAAAATTTGTTGATGGTACAACCTAGTGAGGTATTTCAAGAAAAACTGATCTCCGACGTTGAACACAAGAGGTATTTGGAATCAGTTAGCATATAACTCTTATCCAGATTGAGTTTTCAACATTCACTTTCTAATCAAACAGACCTTCTTTGAAGTCTCCTAGATGATACATAGTCCAAGAAAAGCTCCCTCCCTTGCCTCTAGCAAGAATAGAAGTGATCAAAAAGTCCTACCATATTAGTCTTCATAAGGATCCATCTCAATGGTATACTAAAAGATGTTATTATATGAAAAATCAACAAGGGGTATGTGTTTCTCCCAAGATCCCCCAAAATCAAGGACACATGATTGAAGTATGTCCTCTAAAACTTGAATTGTAAACTCTACATATCTGTTGGTATGAGGGTGGTAGGCCATGCTCAGAAGAACCTATATACCCAAGGCCTTACACAACCCCTTCTAGAAAAAATATATGAATCAAAAATCCTTTTAATTTACGATAGAACATTGATATCCATTAAGAAATATGTACTACCTGATGTATAATCTCTATATCGCATCTACCATGAAGATATATTGAACATGTAAGAAGTGTTTGAATTTCATAAAATAGTAATGAAAACCCAGATTGTATCATTAACATAAGGTGATCAAGGAAAACCCATCATGAATTCCTTAGAAAATCATTCCATTTCCACTCAATAATGGAAATTAGTTGTAAAATCCATTCTAGTGGCTGATGCTCTACCTTCACCCGATGACGGGTGGACCATCTAGTGATAAATCCAAAAATCTCCCATTTCATAGTAGACCACCAATAATAGCGATGTATGTCTCGATACATGTTGGTGACACCAGGTTGTAATTCCAAAGATGAGGCATGAAATTCCCCCAGTAGCTGTTCTCTGGCGTATGCAAGTACCCAAACACGCCCATGAATGTGTAAGGTATCATCCTCATCCATGGTACAATCAGAAGATAAATCATCATCAAAGACACTTTACATTATTAATAGGCCTTTAAAATCTAAAATATGTCTCATTATCACCCATTCTAGAAAGGTATAGGTCACTTATAAAGTTTAGAGGATATTTTACCCCTGATCTACCTAAACCTCATGGCGAATCCCTGAAAACAAGGCCAGGAGTTTCCAATCACCACTGGCCTCCTGAACCACCTGTGTTTGTGTCTTCCAGTTCAGAGTATAAGCTACAACATTACCTCATCCATGCATTTGGAAAAGCTCAAAATCAAAGGATTTTAGATACTCATTCAATAGACACTAACTTATATTTTGATAATGCTATTTAAAGATATCATGAAGGGTTTTATGATCAGTGAAAAAAAAAAAGAAATTATCTCCAAGTATATAATGTTTTCAATAGCTTAGGTCATGAACTAAAATGCTAACATGAGGACATTTATTAGGTAATTAGGATCGTGAGGTGTCAAATGACGACACCTGTACATGGAAACTCACTCATCCAAAATCAGAACAACTCCCATCCCAATACATGATGCATCATAGTAGACTGTATAAGTCCTACATGGCTCTAGAAGAATTATTATTTGTGCGGAAGTTAGTATTCCACTAAAATCTTGAAATGCTGCTTCAAAATCATTTGAAAATAAAAATTTCACACCCTTTTTATTCTGACCAGTAAGAGGTTCTTCAAGGGACGATAAACCCTCAATGAAGCACCTACAATACACATATATCCCCAATAAACTCCATACGTAAAAGTAATACTTGGGATACACATAGGAAACTACAACTCTCACTTTCTATGGGTCTACTAAAATTATTTAATATAAGATGATATGACCTAGGAAGTGGACTTGATCGATTCAAAAGTATAATTTTATGATCTTATCATAAAGATGATTCTCTCTTAGTATATTTAGTATGATATAAATATGGTTGGAATGGACTTTTCGGGAGAACGAATACACTAATATGTATTCCACAAATATTTCCATGAATGTATATAAATGTGGATGGAAAACCAAATTGATTAGATCCATGAAAACTACAGGTACCTTCGTGAGTTCGAACGACATGACCATGTACCCGTAGAGACCATACCTACTCTTGAAAGATGTTTGGGGTATGTATGAAGACCTGAAAAGAACCTAACGATAGCCTAACCTCAAAATCAATATTTGAAAATACTTTATCTCCTCGAAGCTGATCAAATAGATTATCAATTCAAGGCAGTGGAAAATGATTCTTTACCATAATCCGGTTCAACCATCGGTAATCCACACAGAGTCTAAGGGAACCATTGACCTTCTTTGTAAAAATGGCTAGTGATCCCCATGGAGAAGTGATAGGGTATATAAAGAGTTGAGCCTCTAGATACTCCAACTATTTATTCATATCCAAAATCTCCATAAGTTCCATCCTTTAAGGAGGAATGGATGCTAGTTTTGGTCATATCACAAGATCAATGGTGAATTCTACCTCTCTCATAGGAGGTATTCCCAAAAATTCACTAGGGAATTCATCCATGAAATGGTCTACCATAAGGGAAAAAATAGTAGGTCATAACCCCTGATCATCCAAGAAACGAATATAAATTTGAGATTTCACACTACATAGACTTTGCTACTTGGGTCCTACTCGATTCAAAAGAATATACCATTATCACTTATAAATATAACTATCACTCTATGGTGATTAAAAAATAACCCTCCAATGATAATATTTAATATAATATCGATAGGTAACTAACCAGTCTATCCAAATGATTACATAAAACCCTGCCATGTCAAGGATGAGAAGATTCCATACAAAAATACATCTACATATCTCAAGGGGATAGTCCTTACAATGGCGTACGCTCTCGGATCAGATACCCAATGGTGTATCAAGAATCATCACACAAAAAAATGGTTTATATTGAGGCCCAATCTCTCTATAATCATCTAAGATATAAAGGAATATGATGTGCCTATGTTAAATAAAGTAGGATCTTGAGTAGTAGATACTAGAATAGATCCTCGAATAGTATAAGTTCTGGTGATCCATTGCTTTGACATATGATGTATTACATGCAACTGGCACATACTATATCCCTATGTAATATCCTAATTACCCTAAGTAGGCCCACTCTACTAGTACTAAGAATCATGATTTTGATTACCTCTTCCTTGACCACCACCTTTTCCTGAGTAACCGATCATATTCCAGATTCCTACCGAGTGAGATACTATAGAACCCACTCTAGAACATGGGGTAGGTTTAAATACCTATTCTATATGAACTAATGGAAAAGTTCTATAGAAGTATTGGATATTCCCCATCCTACTATAACCTCTTCATTCTACAGTATTCCATAAATATTGAGTTGTTGTAAGTCTTGAGTTCTGGCACTGGAAAAAGATAATAAAGTTATCAATCTCAACAGCCTGATTACTTCTACCCCCATGAAAGACCTCTAAGGGATGATTTTTTTCACTTGCAGAAACACTAACAGATCTTGGTGCTAAACCACCCTTGTCCTCACCACCATATTCCCTTATATTTATCTCAGTAATATGTTCCTAGTAGATGATATAAAAAATAATATCCATCCTAAAGATATTGACCTAAAATCAGATGGCGTATACTATACGATCATTGAATTTCCTAGTGGTCATATGATCATCACTGGATTGAGTCGGCACAAACCATTATAGATTAGTAAATCGAGATGAATAATCGATGATATACATGGATCCTTACTGTAGGTTCATAAACACTCTTTTCTAGACATTTCTCGGAGTCTATGGAAATAATTAGTCATATAGAATTGTCTAGAAATATAACCAAACCATGTCTCAATATTGATCTACCTAGGTAATAATATCCCACTATTTCCTGGAAAAATCGCGTAGCATATAAGTAGTGAGCTTGAACCTCTGCTCTGAATGAATCTCTAGATGATCAAATATAGAAATCATGGCCTCCGGCCATGAATCAACAACATGAGGTACACCATCCCCCAAAAGGGTGGGAAGATTCTACTTCTGGAACTCCATTTTCAACTCTTCCATAGCTAGGTTAGGTTGAGTGAAAACATGTATATTTTTCATCATATGGAAAAATCATTCTCAGAACTGGGCATAGATTCCCATATCAAAAAAATTGGTGGTTCTGTAGGTGGAACTCTAGGAGGGATCATTGGAGTCTCAAGGCCCACAATCATAGGTGCATGTTCCTCACCACCTTCAAGTCATATGAATTTATTATATCATGGAGTAATTATTATACAATGACAAATTCACACCTTAGAAGAAAATTTAACAATTGTGAATACCACAAATAGATAACTAGAATAAGTACATAACCTTCCTAAGAAGAGATCAAACCCTTATTACTACTCTAAAATCTAAGTTTAGGTGATGGATAATGACCAAAATGGGACATAGGGACATAAAAGACTCCCAAATACCCACTACTAAGGTCAGGTCTGGGTCCAGGTCTCGTATCATAGGCATAAGATAACCATTCAAATTTATAAGTTATAATCATTTTGAATTTTTTCTCATTTATGTATTAAAATCTCCTTAAATGGTTGAATTTTATGGATCAATATTTCCAATTAATAAAGTCCCATACACCTCATAAACTGGAATAAAATATCCACTTAATACTAGCCATAACTCGTTCCATCCACTATGACCAATGGTCCATGGCTCAATGTGCTCTAACTGAAAGCGCATATTCTATGCTTTATCCTATGTAGAAAAACACTATTAGTTTAAGGAAAACAATTTAATTTTCAGTTATGTTTCATCATTCCTACAAAAAATGTAATCACAAATCAATATATAATGACTATGAACTAACTATATGCGATAGATAAGTGCATGCTAAATGTAAACGTGGCATGAAAAAACACATGGCATATAAGTACTATTATCCCTATAATGATGCCTATAATGAGCACCATCATTTCATGAGTACCAAATTAAAATAAAAATCATAGTAAATACACCAATAATAAAATCATAAAACAAGAGTGTCACCCAATTGTGAATTCATATCAACCATAAAAGGAGTTCTCAATACCAACAATAACCCATCCTTAGAATTTTGGGTTTCCCCTGCTTGTGGTTTAGCAGCTCCTAGGAACATGATTATTTCCAAATTCCAAAACCACGTAGTCTCCTCTTTAATACCCAAATAGTATGAAGAAGGAAAAATGAAAAAATAAAATATAATGATCCAACTTTATAATGTCCCAACCTGAGATGCACTTAACCCATGCCCCGAGCTAGTGGGTCATATGGCTTCATGCACACCTCCTCATATGATAGAGTCTTCCAACTAGTAGTGAGGGTCTAATGTGGTATAATTGGGAGAATATGCCCTCAAATTAGAGTGGAACATTATATATAATAAATAAATATAAAACAAAATAAATATATATTACAGATACTATAACAACTGGACCACTAACTCATCGTAGAAAAAATCATGATATAAAAAAATGGAAGAGTATAAAAAATATAATAAACTACTCTGGAAGTGTAAATAACCAAGTAAATATAATAATATAAAAATACCACAGGCTGAGTCATATATATTATGATGTCATGGCATGCTTATATACCAAAGAAAAATAGGGGATACAGGGGACCTGAATTTTCAACATGATTATTGATGATCCTTTCCTTTAGAGATTCTAACCAATGAAAAGGGAAATAAATTGAACACAAAGTGATTCATCCTTTGAAGAAACATCAAAAATCGACAAAGTCATGAACAAGGATTTCTTTGAGCATGGGCCGCGCAAGTTCCACGATGGTCGTGCAGGTATACCTGTGCACTACATTTTGGGCACGTAGGTGACCTGCGCGCCCTATGTGATTTTTTCCAAGGGTCTTTAGCATCCAATAAATACCCCTTGTGGGCCCCCCATTTCGGGGAAGAAAAATTCCAAAAGTAATATTTGAGCTCCCAGCGCCCTATTCTCCTCTTGAAGTCTTCCAAAAACTTCTATGGTAATTTCTTACCTATATTGGAAGATCTAAACAGAGGGAACAAGGCCTAAGTGTTGAAATTCATCAACACCTGCGTGCCTAAGTGTCTAACCCTTAAGGGAAAATGGTCACACTTGCACGCTGCCTTATCCCTTCAACAGAACCTGCGCTACCCTCTTTTTTAAGTCTTTAGGAATAATAATAAGGTCTTGAGCCAAGTCTCACCCAAGTATAACCCTATGGGTTGACCGGCGTATAAGTACCGATGTGCCGCGCTGGTATACCTGCGCGACTAGGACCTGCGTGCCCAAATAGGACATGTGCGCCTACTTCTTTTTGGGTGCCCCTCATGCCTATTTAGCTCTTTTATTCAAATCCACCTCTCCTCTTCAAGACTTATCCTTAAAAAACCTCTTAAAATTCATTTTTGTAATTATTCCATTGTTGGATTCCTTATCTAAAAGGAATTCTGTGGAACATCTCTTAAAACCTAGTGATTTACATATCATTATGTCACTAAGGTTAGAGATTTCATTCATTCAACCTCATCCTTTTAGATGTGAAGATCTTTTTGGGAATCCTCCATAAGAGTAAGCCCCAATTCCCCTATTCATGGCCCTCCTTCTCAGGAATAATCCCCAATCATATGTTCCCTAATTTTGGGCCTCATTTTCAGGAGTATTTTCCAGTCATAATTTCCTAACCTGGGCCTCATATTCAAGAGTAAGCCCTAGTCATAGTCCCCTAACCTGGGCCTCATTTTCAGGAGTAAGCCCCAGTCAAAATTTCTTAACCTGGGCCTCCTTTTCAAGAGTAAGCCCTAGTTCAAGTTCCCTCAATATGGGCGTCCTCCTTAGGAGTAAGCCCCAAATTCCATATTCCTTTAACCTAGGCCTCCTTCTCTGGAGTAAGCCCCCGTTCTCAAGTCCCTTTAACTTGGACCTCCTTCTTAGGAATAAGCCTCAGTCATAATTTCTCTTAACCAGTCTTAACTTCTTTTGATTTGGGCTTCCTTCTCAGGAATAAAACCCAATCCCAATTCCCCTCCTAATTTCGGCATCTTCCTCAGGAGTATGCCCCATGTTAGAGTCTCTAAATCTCCATAAAATCACATATACCTTTATGAACCCTGTTCTCAGACTTCTTCTCTAATGTAAATCCTGATCTTTATCTATTTGGGAAATCATACATACATAAGCCCCATATAATTCCTTGTGACCGCATATTTCATGGCACAAATTTTCAGGTTTACTGATACCCCTTGTTTCTCACACCGAGCATGACTCACATGATCTTAGAGTGTAGAAGTAACCACGATACATCTCTTTGGGCCATTAATCATATGTAATCCACACAATTCCCAAGTGAACTACATGGACTTTGATCTCTACCTAAAAAGTGGAGTACATAGGAAGCCTTTATGAGGTCCAAGCCCATGACCCATTAATTCTCATCTGTACCATATGACATTGAAATATATCTTAATTCCCGAACTATGTGGGTTCTGATTCCTTTTCTAACAAGGATACGTAGGTAGCCCATCTGTGGGTACGATCCCAACTCTGAAATACTCCATGTCCTTTTGAATGACAATAAACATTAAGTGCCCTGCAAGGTGGCTTTAAAACCAGTATGGTTATCATAATGACCAAGAGAAATTTATATAATGTGTTGCAGGATACCATTGACTAAGAATCTATAACAAATACAGATGATTCTCTATCGATTATGAACCTAAAATACACATAAAAGATCCTCTAAATCTCATACATATTAATCATTGATTGTCAGATCTAATGAAAAACTCATTTTCATAATTGGTAATTTAATAAGGATTCATGAACATAACTTAAACCTATAAAGAGAGTCTCATAGTTGAAAATAATTCCCCCAAAAAGGTGTGATGAGTCCGACCTCCCATCCTCTCAACCAATGAAAATTCTTAAGCCTCATCGTTCCACAACTAATGAGCACCTGTGTTTGGAAAGTAGGTCCAAATGGATATAGAATCATTGGATGTTTCCAGTTCTACGAATAAACCCGTTAGAAATTGATAGGAATGTTTGAACCTTAAACAAACAAGGTCATCCCCATTTTTAGAGGAAATAAAAAATGTTGAACCCGACGTGAATCCTTAACCAAGTTAAAATGATGTTTTACTTATTTGTTAGGCCCCTATTTAAACTCAATGAGAGGGCCAAAAAAACAATCAATAAACTATGTTCTCATCCAAAATATGTAGTGGCCGAACTTATCTTGATTATGTCTGTAATATCAAACAAGCACTCTTTTCCAAGATCTTCTACGTTACAGAAATGGCTTCGCTAAAGTTCACACCTATGAATGCCTCTACTGCGAATACCTCTGCTGCTACTCCTGTTGGATATTCGTCCTCTCTAAGGATGACATCACCTGCTCAGCGTCTTCAAAACTGGGTATCAAATGCACTGGTTAAGGAATACCGTCAAAACGGTACCATTCTGACTGTAGAGGCTTCTCGACAAGCCCTCCAAGTCAATAATTCACCCTGATCGTCCGGATATCAATGCCCATCAATCAAGAAGCAGGTGGTTCCAACCATTGTCTCCAACCGTTTTGGGTCGTTATCCCTAGAATGCAGTCACCAGTCCCTCCCATATTATGAGGAGGTGAATGAGATGGTCACTCAATTCCTTAATTCATGGAGACATGAGCCCTTCCCGAGGGCTCCCACCAACAATCGCCACCACACTCGTGCGGCAGTGTGCCCTCAACATGAAGAGGGTGTCATCTCTAGGCGTTCGGCTTAGGTTCCTCGAACCCGAGTAGGCAAGACGAACCAACAGAGGCGATGACCAGTCAATAGTGAGAAAGTTCTTATCTCTTCCATTTTCGAAGAAGTACACTAACCTAACTTGGTGGAAAGCAACGAGTGGGCACACACACCCGTCCATTTTAATCCTGATGTCCAGCAGACTCGTCTGGCAGCAACACACCATTCCTGCCAGGCAATTCTGGCAGAGTACTATAGACATGAACATACACCTGTTTATAAATTATCATCTAGTCATCATGCTCTTCTAACTATATACAATGAAGCCCTCCAACACAATGTGTTGACAACTGGTAAACAGGAAAATACATCTGCTTACACTCATCAATCCTGCTAGCAGTCTTGTCTGCCAGTATTGAAGGAAGTTCATCAACCACGTTTGGAGGAGTGCAATAAGTAGGCACATAAACCTTATAGTATTGATCAAGCCTACCAAAATTCTTGTTTGGTAGCACCCAGAGAATTCAATTGGAAATCCCCAATGACAAACAGGAGGCAGACTCAACTCTCTACCCCCACAAATGAGTACTGTCAGAATTCACTGACAGAAAAAGGAGGACAGGAGTAGGAACCCACACCTACTCCAATCACGTAATGGACGTATATCCACGTTTTGGAAACTAAAGTCACCAAACATATTCTAACAATGGTGAAAGAGAAGAAGAAAATCCCTTCTCATATTCTGGATGCCTTTCAGAATATTATAACATCTTCAGCAGCATCACAGGGAAAGAAATGCAAATCTATCCCTACCAGTGGAGTGACACATCAACATATCCCTCTGAAACATACACAAACCTCTGTTCCAGTCCAAGAGGGTTGTGGGTCATAATCTACCATGTCATTCCGACAACCAAGTTAGGCACATACACCTGATTTGAGTGGAGATAATCAGCCTAACCAGACTATTTCTCCTGAGAAGGCACATAAACATGCCCATAATAACCAATTTTTTTCAACAAGTGGTTCTTAAAGTGAGTAAGAAGGCATCTAAGAAAAAGACCCATCCAGCACAACCAAGAAATAAAGTGCCAATCTGTAATAAGGCCTTGCTCGATGCTAGAGTTCTTGATGCACTCAGACAATTATCTGTTGCAACTCAAGATTCTACTAACTCATTTCCCAATAGCGGGAACATTAATTACGAAGTTTTGCATTAGACACATCCTCATGAAGGCTTGCTTCATGACAGTTCAGTTGATCTTGAAGTATCATCTTCAGATGAGAGCCACGATAACCCCTTATGTAGCTGGAAGATCAAGGAGAAAAAGGTTCCATCTTTTGTTGTAACCCACCACGGTGTTCCTCCCCATGATGATGAATTTAGCTACGAAAGTCCTCTCTGCAGTAGTAATTCGCATTGCCAGGAAAAAATTTCAAAGGAAAATGCAGTAACGAGAAGGCCCTCTTATCTTGAGGCACTTGCAAATGTGAATCTAGTCATGTCTGATGCTTTACCACTAGTAGGTGAAATATTTTCTCAAGAAGAAGATAGCCTAGGGTGTAGTTCATTCTCTGAACCACCCCTTAGTCATGCATCTTCAAATTTGGTAAATGAACTTTCTACAATCTTGTTGAATCTGATGAAGCAACAAGGAAGCACCAGCTTTGGTCTAATCAGGTAGAAAAAAATTCATCGAATGATAAAGAGAAAGTACTGAATATGAGAAAAAAACTGGCAGAAGGTGAAATGCCAGTTATGTTTTGGCCTTTGGATAACTCTTAGTATGACATTCCAGAGATGTTGACGGAAGATTGTATTCAAGATATTCATCTCAACATGTCGAAAACTCTATGTCAATTGAAAAAGAAAATATTATCTTATGATGACTATGGAAATCATGCCAAGATAATAGAAAGGTCACAACACCAAATTGACTTGGCATCTCTCTCAGTTTCTTGATATCTGAAGGCTGAAAAGTAGTAGCGAGACCTTCAGCATTCATGCCTTGGTGCATTAAGAAGATTGTGAAAGTTAATTACCAATGCCCCGTCTGGTATTCATATCAGGGGATGGGGTGTTCATGGAGCACTACATTTCATTGTACTCTCTAGCCAACAAAGCCCGCAAAAAAAATGGTCTCATGCAATGTTATTGCCCATGGCCGGCCACAACCAATTGGATTTGTTTGTAATCAAATGCTTGATCAAGAACATGACTCAACAAGTTCTTCTCAAAATAAGGCATACATAGAACAATTTATTGAATTACTCATGCATCAGGAAAATGAGAATATTGAACAGGCTTCATGTTTAGAGCGAACGCATCATCAAGTGATAGAAGTGTCAGAAATCATCCAACGTTCATTTTAAATGGATGATTTGAGTGGATATAGGTTGATGCATCCTGCCAATTTCTGGACTAAAGTCCATAAGATCAGGAGAGATTTTAAGAAAGTCTTAGATATAGAAACTCAAGCACCACCCAAGCTTGCTAGACTGGGGAATCTTTTAACCAAACCCTTGGAATCAACAAATAGGATTCGATAAGTAGAGCAGGAACAGTCCCAGTCCACCAGACTGGGGACTTTTTCAAATATTCAATCTCTTCCTCAGAAAAAGTTAGTCTTCTCTCGATTAGGGAAGAAGCCATATGAGGAACGAAGAGACGAATGATCAGGAGATTTGATCCAAATTAGGGTTCGTCAAGAGGTTCCTGAGGGATCAAATCAAAAAAAGGAAATGTCTCATCAAGGACATGAAAAAATATAGTATCGCAGAAATGCCGATAGAAGAGATGCAATGCGTTATGCATCAATTAATGTCATCAATGCCATTGTTTCTGATCCCCCAGATGAGGCGCACTTAGAGGGATCAGATGAAGATGTTTTGGCTCAAGAGGTTGTGCACACAGAGGAAAATGAAGAATGTGTGCGTACATGAAATCAAAGGATTACTTAGAATCTAGACATTCCTTCAAATAATCAACTTTCCCCTCTCCGAAAGGCATCCAAAAAGGGGAAAGGAAAAAATCATGCTACATTCCTCCCTTCCTCTGGATAAGGCCAATCACTCTCACTAGAGCAATGTTTCGCACAATAGGAGGAAGAAATTATGGAATTAAGGAGGTTGAATGTAGAACTACTTCAAGGTAGTCTTCCTCCTAAGCATACTGGAGTCAGCCATCCAAGGGAATTTGTTGTAGCTACTGAGATGGATCAAGATTATCCTTCTTTACCAGTACAACCTCACAGGTCTAGTACTATGGTTCATGCACAACAACAATCGGTGGTGCTACCATCAGTGGCAGTTCCAGTCACCACACCTGTCCAAGCTCCAGTTATTGCACCTGCTCTGGTCCAAGCTCAACCGGATGTTTCTCAAAAGTTAATGACTACCATTGAGTCATTGGGAGCTTGGTTGGAAGCTATGGAGGGAAAACGTGCACAAATTCAACCAGAAAAGGGAGCTTACCATGAATGGGTTGATGCAATTCCTCCCCCATCAAATTTTTCAAGTACCACATTCCCAATATTTAATGGTTCGGGAGACCCATAGAAATACATAACACATTTTGTTTCTTGTTTCGATCCTATGATGGGAATCCCTCAGCAACAAGAAGCAGTTAAGCTCAAGTGTTTTGTACAGTCATTACAAGGGCCTACTTTTGTTTGGTATACAATCTTGCAATCCCAGTCAATTACCGGATGGGAGGATCTCCGTCAATGATTCCTTCTTCAATTCAGCTCAACTTTTCCAAAGACAACAATTTTTGATCTTACAAATTATAAGAAAAGGTATAATGAAAGGGTTTCATATTTCATTTCTCAATGGAAGGTATTAACATATTCCCTGAGCTTAGCACTCCCTCAAGAAGAGTTATTTCCAATCTGTGTGGAAAATTTACGTGATGAGTTACGGAAACCATTGATCCCTATAAAATACATAGGAGGGTTTCGAGACCTTACTTCAATCGCTCAACAGATTGAACATTCTCTTGTAAAGACTAAGGATTAAACTCGTTTAATTACATCAGATCTAGGTAGGAGAATGGGTAAAGAAGAGACTACTATAGTTATGCTTAAACAAGCACCTGTACCTGCTTCTACTTCAAAACCTACATCTTATAGAAGGTCTCCACCTCTTGAGCATCAACAACAGAGGTCGTTTCGTCAAAATGATCAAAGAGATCAAAGACGAAAGCAATTTGATGAGTTGAAGAGCAATGTTTATTCTTTCTGAAATGAACAAGTTCTTTGTTACTTAATTTCATCTCTGGAAAATAATTTGGTTCAGTTGAAAAGGTGAAAAAGGACAAACAAGGAATGAGATGAAGACCATCCCAATTATTTCCCATTTCATCAGATGTTGGGGAATCTCATTCAATAGTGTTTTGTCTTCAAATACCTCTTACAAAAGATGGTGGACTAGAGACAGGTGAAACTGAAAAGTTCTTCAGCTCAGGCATCATGTGTTACTGCTACAATTCCAAAGGAAGAAGGTGAGTGGCATGAATTGAAACGCAAAAATGCATAGAAATATGATGATTGGATGGTCAGGAAAATGATCAACCGAACTCATTCCATTTTTTGAGAATGCAATTGAAGAAACCAATTGTGTCTTCTGCTATGAATGCCACATCAAAACCCTCTTCATCAGAGGGAAATTCTTCAAAGGGGTGGCATAATTCAAAGAAATAGGAAAAATTAGAATAAGATGAGATCGTGTCAGAGCCCAAGTTGTCTTTGACTCTGGAAGATTTTATGCCATATACATCAAAGCAATGGGCATTGCCCCACCGAACGGCACAACCTAAATTGGCTAATCATGTAGAGTCTTTCTCAGAAGAAGAATTAGTCTTTGGTTCTGTTAACATGATTTATATAATAGATCCTTAAGCCATCCACAGTTTTTATTTGGATGAGCCTGAGTTCCCTCTATCAAATATAGGAATTAGAGGGAGTTCTATAGTTCTAGGATACAGAGGAAGATGTGGATATCCTAGAAGCCACTATTCCAATCCTACCCCTGGTAGAACTGTGTATGCAGCAGAAACTCATGGTAGAGCCCTTCAGCGGGCTCAATAAGAACATGCAAATTATTCCACCAAAAGAAGATTCAGTCCTAGAAAAGTTATTATGGAAGATCGGTTAGAGGTTCCACATTCCTCCTCTCATCTAGTAAATAGACCTATTCAATATAATATTCCAAAGACAGTAATATTTCCAACTCCTACCCTGATACAAGATGCATCTACTTCCAAAGCATCAACTTCTAAGGCAGCTATGAAACCACATGTTCCTATTGAGAAACACAGACCTTTGGATCAAAAATATGATGTCTTGAAGCATTTGGCCCAAGTAACAGCCATGTTATCAATTATGGATGCCTTGAATCGATCAAAGGATCTTAGGGAGGCACTCATTGAGTCTTTGTCAAGTCCTCAGGAATTTGAAACTGAAATTGTTGCAGCTGAAGTCTACTATGCAGAGAATAATCATGAAAAATGCCATGCAGTGATATCTTTCATAGATGAAGATGAATATGATGTTGTTTATAGAAATATTAGAACTTTGTACTTATCTGGAAAGGTCAATGTTGTGTACATCCGAAGAGCTTTCATTGATAATGGTTCAGGAGTCAACCTCATCCCCATTCGTACGCTTCATCAATTGGGCCTCACAGAATCTAATTTATCTCCTTCTACTCTGATGTTGCAAGGATATGATAAAAATGAACAAGAACCACTAGGTGAGATTACACTCAGAACTCAGTTTGGATACCTTGTATCCAATTCATATTTCTTGGTTGTTGATCAGGATACAGCCTTCAACGTTTTTCTTCAAAGACCTTGGCTACATCAACATGAAGTTATCCCTTCATTATACTATAAATTCCTCAAATATTGTTTCAATGGTCAAATTGGGGCATTTTATAGTGATACGGCTGAGGCGGAATTCTATCACATGGAAGGGAAGGAGAAATACATGACGAAGGAGGACACCAAAGTTAATGCTCTGTATGGTTTGGAAAACATTCCAGTAAACCCATTCATTCATGTGAGTACAGATTATGTGTTGCCTATCAGTGAAATTGACAGGATAGAACCACATCAAAATATTCTTATGGAAACTTCCATAATGTCAATTATGGTAATCAAGCCAGACAGCATGGGAGAAAGTGGTGATTCACCAAGCAATGATGAAAGCTCAAATAGAGATGTTTTAATTTCATCCACAGAAATCCATCAAGTCTATACTTCACCAACCAGACCAGAAGAATTTATAGCAATGTCAAAGGTGAAAGATGATGTCGATTCTCAATCCATAATCTCCTCTTTATTACCCAAGTAATACCCTTTATCATCAATAGGGTCATAAATGGAAGCCTCTTCTTCAATATGTTCAAATTTTAACATATCTCCTAATCATGGAAATTCTTCTTCATCATATACTATGAAAGTAGAAACAGAAGAAGTAACAAATGTTGAAGAAGAAGAGGAAGATTTCATGGATACTCCTCCAGAATTTGAAGAGGGTGTCTCTGCCACTATGGATGAACTCAGATAAATAAATCTGGGTACAAAAGAAGATCCACGCCCCACTTTAATTAGTATGTTCATGACCCTTGAAGATCAAGAAATGTATAATTCATTTTTAAATAAAAATAAAGATATTTTTGTTTGGAATTATAGAGAAATTCCTCGGCTTGATCCTGATGTTTCTACTCATTTTTTGGGTTTTCCAGAAGAACATCGAGGATTCAAACAAGCTGCAAGAAGAACACACCCAACTTATGCTTCCAAAATTTAAGCTGATGTGGATAAGCTTATCAAAGCTAACTTCGTTAGATAAGTTCAATATCACAAATGGTTGGCTAATATTGTCCCTAGGAAAAAGAAAAATGGAAAAATTAGAGTTTGTATTGATTTCAGAGATCATAATCGGCATTGTCCTAAGAATGATTTTCCAATTCCAATCACAGAACTCTTAATTAATTCAACAGCTAGCTATGAAGCACTTTCCTTCATTGATGGATATTCTGGGTATAATCAAATCTGAATGGATCCATAAGATGAAGAATCTACAGCCTTCAGAGCCCCTTAGGGTGTGTTTTCCTATCGGGTAATGCCCTTTGGCCTCAAGAATGTAGGTGCATCATATCAGTGTGCCATGCACCATATCTTCAACCCCTTTTAGGGAAATTTTTTGAATGTTATGTGGACGATTTGGTGGTTAAATCCAAAAAACGTTCTAATCACTTGGCTGATTTTGAAGTCATATTCCACAAACTCCGGAAACATAATTTGAAGATGAACCCCTTGAAATGTGATTTTGGGGTAACCTTAGGAAAATTTCTCAGCTTTGTTGTGCGCCATCACGGTATCTAAGTCGATCCCAAGAAGAAAAATTCAGTCCTTGGTATGTCACCTCCTCGAAATTTGAAATAATTGAGAGGACTTCAAAAAAACTTGACCTATATTCGACGTTTCATCACTAATTTGGCAAGAAAAAGTTTACCCTTCAACAAATTGATGAAGAAGGGAGTCACTTACCAGTGGACTGAAGAATGTCAAGAAGAATTCAATATTATCAAGAAATATCTCTTGATTCCACCAGTATTAATGCCACCTGTTGAAGGAAGACCATTTATTCGTTATGTGGCAGCCTTAGAAAGATTCTTGGGAGCCTTCCTTGCCCAAAAGAATGATTTTGGGAATGAAAACAGCCTTTACTATCTCATTCGGACTATGCATGAAGCAGAAACCCGATATTCAAGTTTTGAAAAGTGTTGCCTAGAATTAATATTTGCAGTTCAAAAGTTGAGACACTACCTGCAACATCATGAGTTCCATTTTATATCACTCAATAACCCACTCAAATTCATCCTTAGTCATCCAATGCTTACAGGACGTCTAGAAAGGTGGGTAGTTATTTTGTAGCAATTTGATATCCAATATGTGTCTCAAAAGGAAATAAAGGGCCAAGCTCTGGCTGATTTTCTTGTTGAACACTGATCAGTAGAAGATACATCTTTATATATTGACTACATGATGATTAAGTCTTCTCTATTCAAGATAGTCTTAAATCATGGGAAATATACTTTGATTGTGCTTCCAGAATTCCAACAGGGGAGAAAATGGAAGATTCTAAATTCAACAAAGTTGGGTTAGGAATTTTGTTCATTTCTCTAGAAAAGGCAGTGCTACCCTATTCCTTCTCATTATTGGGAGGCGGGACAAATAATGAAGAAAAATACCAAGCTCTCATCATAGGATTGGAGTTAGCACTTTAGGCACAAGTGAATCACTTAAAAGTGAAGGAAGATTCAGACCTAGTAATCAAACAAGTCAATGGGGATTATGAAATCAGAAAAAAAAAAAGAGTGAATCTCTATGTATGATGATGTCATAGAGTTAATGGTGGATATTACTTCAGAACCGACATTTTCTCATGTCCCGTGATCACAAAATACCCAACCTGATGCACTGGCTAATATAGCCACAGCTCTAGAAGATCTGAATCGAGACGAGAAAATCATCAGTATTGGCCACCATCGTACAATTTCACCTTATGATCAAACCAGAACAGAGGAAATCAATTCAATTAGTCCCTTTTTTGGAACATATGGTCATACTACAAGATGGATGGCACCTATCAGGGAATACCTTAAAAATTGAATAATTCCACCTGATAGAGCTGGGAAAGAACAAACCGGCGATGTGTGGTCAATATCACTCTTAATGATAGCCCAGATCACCTAGAGAAAATTATCTACAAAAGAAGTTTTGATGGAATTCTCTTTAGATGCATTGATGGTGAAGAGATAATGGTTGTCATGAAAGAAGTGCATGCAGGAGTCTGTGCTGCCCATCAGTTCGGATATAGACTATCTGATCAAATTTGATGGCTTGGATACTTTTGGCCATCAATGATACAAGATTGTGTTGATTTCACTAAGAAGTGCCATTCTTGCCAAGTACATGCCAATTTCATTCAGCAACCCCCAGAGTTGCATCATACAGCTAAATACTCCTGGCCATTTTCCACATGGGGAATGGATGTAGTATGATCCTATCTGTTAGCTACATACAAGTAGTTTAAGTACATTCTTACTGCTACTTACTTCTTTTACAAATGGGAAGAGGCAATACCTCTCATAGAAGTCAGTTCTAAAATCATTGTTAGCTTCATCAAGTCAAACATCATTACCAGATTTGGTGTTCCTCATACCATATTGACGGAAAATGGCCCCAACTTCTGTTCATCCGAGGTAAGGAAGTTGTATCAAGAATACAACATCAAATCCAACCATTCCTCTCTGTATCATGTAGAGGCCAATGGCCAAATAGAAGCCTTCAACAAGACTCCTTCAAACATACTACAAAAGATGGTGGATAAAGATAAAAGGTCAGGGCCTGATAAAAATTTTCATGCTTTATGGGATTATCGAACCACCCCTGCACTGCAACGTGGTCAACTCCATATTCATTGGTATATGAAACAGAAGCAGTATTTCCCAATGAGTTTCAATTACCCTTACTCAGGGTAGCTATTTGTGATCAGTCATCTCCATATGAACAATCTCAAAATCAATTGGATGAATTGGAATGATTAGATGAGAAAACATTGTGTACCTTGCACCACTTGGAAGTCTATCAAAATCGAATAGCATGAGATTTCAACAAAAAAGTTCTACTTCATTCATTCATTCAGGGAGAACTGGTATTGGTTCTTAGAACTCCAATGATACCAGGAAAGAAACCTTCCAAGCTTGAGCCAAAGTGGGAAGGACCTTGTTCAATACATAAGTTCTACTACAATGGAGCTTATTCTTTAATCTCAATGGATGGAGAACTCATCACGACTCCAACAAATGCTAGATTTCTAAAGAAGTATTTTGTGTAACACAAATACCATCATCCAAAATGACATTAAACTGTGTTGTCCTTGCTGCAAGACTTTAAACTGCATAGTCACATACATCCAACATGACGTTAAACTGTGACGTCCTAGCGACATGAAACTAAACTGTACAGAAGTCCCTTACATCCAGCTAGATGTTAAACTGCATAAACGATGGTCCATGCATATGACCTCAAACTATTCACACCATTTTCCAACATGATGTTAAACTATATTTTCCTTTCTATGGTCCATTCATATGACATTAAACTATTTTCCTTTATGTCCAACATGACCTTAAACTGTGATGTCCTAGCTATATGTCGCTAAACTATACAACACTCATTCGTCCAACATGACGTTAAACTGTGAAAAAGTCCATAAATCGTCCAACATGAAGTTAAACTGTGTCCCCATTGTCCTTACTGCATGACATTAAATTGCACAATCCCCCATTCGTCCAACATGATGTTAAACTGTATTGTCCCCATCATCTTAGCTACATGACTCTAAACTATACATCGCCCTTATTGTCCAACATGATGCAAAACTGTGTTCATGTCTAACATGACGTTAAACTGTGTCCCTATATTTGTTATACATGACGTTAAACTATACTGCTCATTCGTCTTACATGACGTAAAACTGAACAAAATCCCTTAATACGTCCTACATGACGTTAAACTATATTTTGTCCCTGCTATATGACACTAAACTATGCAGGACCAATAGTCCTCACTGTAAGACTTTAAACTGCATAGTCCATTCATATGTCCTACATGACATTAAAGTTTGCATCGTTAAGGTTGTTGCAACCTCTTTTTTCTCAGACTGAGTATGACTCATGTGAGATTAGAGTAAACTTCATCCATAACACCCTCTCTGGGGCCGCTAACCATGTGTAAATCTTGACGCTATTTTGTAGGTCGTTGTCCTCAAGAACAACTTGATTACTAATTCATTCTTTAATCGAACTACATAGACTTTGATCTTTTCCTTATAGGCTGCGTACGTAGGAAACCTCTAGAGGTTCAAGTCCAAAATCAATCTCTTCACATCGGTTCACCTCCATCTCATATGATGTTGATCTATGAAGCAGCCCTATAACCAATACTTTTTACATTGGTTCACCATCTTCCTTTCTATATGACATTAAAATGTTCACACTTTTGTCCTATATGACAATAAATTACAACATTATTTAACACCCTCACCTGAGAGGGAATAATTATTTACATTGATCTCCAATCATGTTATATTCTAAAGACTACATGCAAACATGGAAATTCCTGAACCTTTTATCTTGGATCAAACCATCATTTCACTAAAGTTCTCTTTCACCCTTCACTTGTACGAATCAAATCTGTACAAAGCATATTTCAAGAACTACATGTGGCTTGATTCCCATCCTTACGGGATACGTAAGAACGTTCGGGCATCCCTCGAATCCAGCCCCAAGTATTTGGGCCTAACCCCAAATTTCACTTTCAGTCCCTTGGCTAAAAAGTCCCCCTGTGAAAACATGAATGTGGTATGAAAACCCTGGTATTCATTCACATCAGGTTTATAAAACACACAATGTGTATTCCGTATTATGGTCCGAGATTCATGACCCTAAACTAAGATATCCTACACTCTTGTCCCAAATGACGTTAAATTGTATTGCATGAAATACATTTGGCTTGATTCCCATCATTATGGGATACGTAGTGAAGTCCAGAACCTCAATTCAGGACCCATCCACAACATGATTATGGTTAGCATTGGTCTGTGTATCTCCTTCATGAATTGAAAAATATTCATTTTCATGTGTCATAATCCTAACCTTAAATACTTCCTGATTTCCATAACCCTTTTCTCGAATTCTGGTCACAAAATTTATGATACCTCAGAATTTTTTTTCCTGACAATGATGCATGTGCCCTTAGGCGGCCTTGCATAAGTAGTCTACATAACAGACTTTTCATCCAAAAGATACTATTATGTTACTATACATCCAATGCCCTTAGGTGGCCTTGCATAATTAAACCCCCTAATGGGTTGGTCAAATAGTGGTAACTTCATTATTGGGAGGAAAACCTCTTTTTCCCTTATTTTCCTTAATGAAAATATGTTAGGATCTTCCAAAATAGCCTTCCTTAACATATTGATCCCATACTCTTTTTCATGATCTGAATGTATTCAAGTCTACGGTTTATATTTCCATTCCCTATGTTTGGGTCAGAACTTTGTAGGAGTGACATTTATCCAATTCATTGACAATATTCATTGGATATATCCTATCCATATTCAAGTACCTCTCTCCATACAACAGACTCTATGCTTTGGAAATTTTGAATCTCCATAAACTTTCACTGGCTTTTTAGCAATAGAAAAGTAAAATTTTTTAGAGTTCTTTTTCCTGACTATGCAGCACGTACCCTTAGGTAACCTTGCATAAGTAATCTACATAATAGACCTGTTAGCCAAAAGAAGCTATTATTTGACTATGCATCTAATTCCCTTAGGTGACCCTGCATAATTCAACCCCCTAACGGGTTTGTTAAATAATGTTAACATCATTCTTAGGAAAATACTTCTTCTAATGACTTTTAGCCCTTTTTTCATATCATTCCTCATATTCGAAATTTATTAATTTATAGTTTACATGTTTTCCCCCATACATGGGTGTGGTAATATGTTTTCAGATAAATAATCAAGGAATTGAGTCAATTTTAATCCATTTGGTCAAAGCTATTTCGACCTTAAACATTAGCCTTTTTATGTCTGATGTGAATGACTTTAAACTACCCACAAAAGACAAGGGAACTCTGAAAAAAAAGTCAAGTCCCAGCTCACTAAACATACATTTTGTATGATTGAGGTAATATTGAGCAATTAAAAGATTCAATGTTTGTAGGGTTATTTTTATAATCCTTGAAAAAATCAAACTATGCTTACTAGGCCCATTGGATTTGGTAAAAATTTAAAGCAGGTAGCAAAAGAAGCCATGCAAAAATGATTGAAGATGAAAGTGTTTTTTATTGATGCACAAGAGTTAGAAGGACATCCACATATTGGAGTATCTTCTCTTTTTCAATAATTACAAGAGGATTTCAACATAACTCTTCATTTGATTTACGGAATCCCGAGCATCATCAGCAACCACCTGGAATTCATTCATTCAACTGGATACAATAAGAGATGTAGTGATACCAGCTCTTCTTGGAATAGTTTTAAAAGAATGTTCATGAGTGCGGTTTGAGAAAATTTTATACTAATCAAACAGTGACTCTGTTTCTATCCAAGAGACTTGGAATATGGATACATGGATTTGAGAATGGAGCATTGGAAGTAAATCGCCTTTTGGAGAGAGTACTCTTTTAAAATATTGTTTCTAATGTCATGATAGTCTTCTCTCCATCAACCGGCAGCAGAAAACATATCAGCCCTTGGTTTTCCATTTTTATATCTGCATGGAAATGGAATGAAGGACAAATTTGAAAGTTCACACCATTTTTTCTGCTCTTAATGCACAACATAACCGAAATAGAGGAGTAGCAGTGCAGCTGCATCTTGGGCATATAATTCTTTGCATCTAGAATGTTGACGTCTTGCAGATGACCACACCCATACAGAGGCAAGTTGATGCTCTCTGGATAGTTAATATGATACTTCTTCAAGTACTCATCCAAATCTGGGAGAGTGTTGTTGCAGATAGTATAGTAATCATGGCCAAAAACATTCATTATATCATCAATTCGCTTGCTCTCCAGTTCATCAGTCGTTCCAATTCTTCTAGGATCCATTGAATCTGAACAAAGGTCAAATAATTAACTCTTAAGTGAGTTTATTTTTCATAAAATTTGTGAAGAAAAGTGAAAAAAATGGATAAGGCATTAAGTCTCACACGTCCAATTTTGGCGCACAAGTATCGTTGTGTTACACAAGTTTTTGGCATACAGGTATCACCGCGCAAGTCCAAATACCTCTACAGAAGTGCGACACAAAGAACCAGCGGAAAACAAGAGACTTGCGTGACGAAGGAAACTTGCATGGTGAGAGAGGGAATCTTTGAGAAACGGTTGCTTTGTGTGAGGAATGGACGCATATTAATAGGCAAGGTCACACCCTTTAATGCCGAAGCCTATGCGGCTCACACCTACGCAATTCCATCTACGCGCTCAACACCTGCTTGTCGAAATCCCTTCGTTTTCTTCTTTACCTCATAGTCACATCCTCCTTTCTTTCGGATCCAACTCTGAGGGGGAACTTTTTTTTACGCTCCTTTACATCACAGATTCTAACGAATGAAAAGGGAAATACGTTGAACATAAAGGGATTCATCCTATTAAGAAACATCAAAAATCGACAAAGGCGTAAACAAGGATTTCTTTGAGCATGGGCCGCGCAAGTTCAATGATGGTCACGCAGGTATACCTGTGTGCCAAATTTTTGACATGCAGGTCAGCTGCGCGCCCTATGTGATTTTCGCCAAGGGTCTTTAGGAGCCTATAAATAGCCCTTGTGGGCCCCCCATTTCGGGGACAAAAAATTCCAAAAGTAAGATTTGAGCTCCCAGCGCCCTAGTCTCCTCTTGAAGTCTTCCGAACACTTCTAAGGTAATTTATTACCTAGAATGGAAGATCTAAAGAGAGGTAACAAGGCCTAAGTGTTGAAATTCAACAACACCTGCGCGCCTAAGTGTATAACCCTTAAGGGAAAATGGCCACACTTGTGCCCCACCTCATCCCCTCAACAGAACCTGTGCCCCCCTCTTTTTTAAGCCTTTAGGGATAATACTAAGGGCTTGAGCCAAGTATCACCCAAGTATTACCCTATGGGTTGACCGGTGCACAAGTATCCAAGTGCCGCGCAGGTATACTTGTGCGACCAGGACCTATGCGCCCAAATAGGACCTACGCGCCTGCCTCTTTTTGGGTGCCCCTCCTGCCTATTTGGCTTTTTTATTCAAATACACCTCTCCTCTTCAAGACTTAGCCTTCAAAACCCTCTTCAAAGACATTTTTTGAATGATTCTTTTGTTGGCTTCCTTATCTAAAAGGAATTCTTTGGAAAATCTCTTAAAACCTAGTGATTTACATATCTTTATGTCACTTTGGTTAAAGATTTATTCATTCAACCTCATCCTTTAATATGAGAAGATCTTTTTGTGCATCCTTATTAAGAGTAAGCCCCAAGTCCCCTATTCATGGGCCTACTTCTCATGTATCAGCCCCAATCATAAGTTCCCTAATTTTGGGCCTCCATTTTTGGAGTAATCCCCAGTCACAATTTCCTAACCTGGGCCTCCATTTCAGAAGTAATCCCCAGTCATAGTCCCCAAACCTGGGCCTCCTTTTCAAGATTAATCCCCAGTCATAATTTCCTAACCTGGGCCTCCTTTTCAGGCGTAAGCCCGATTTCAAGTTCCCTTAATATGGGCATCCTCCTTAGGTGTAAGCCCCCAATTCCAAATTCCTTTAACCCGATCCTCCTTCTCAAGAGTATGGTCCAGTTCTCAAGTCCCTTTAACCTGGGCCTCCTTCTCCGGAATAATCCCCAGTCATAATTTCTCTTAACTAGTCTTAACTTCTTTTGATTTGGGCTTCCTTATCAGGAATAAAACCCAATCCCAAGTACCCTCCTAATTTGGGCATCTTCCTTAGGAGTAATAACCAAGTTAGAGTATCCAAATCTCCATAAAATCACATATACCTTTATAGACCCTGTTCCCAGACTTATTCTCTAAAGTAAGTCCCGATCTATATCTATTTCGGTAATCATACATACATAAGCCCCATATCATTTATTGTGACCGCATCTTTCATGGCACAAATTGTCAGGCTTACTGATACCTCTTGTTTCTCACACCGAGCCTGAATCACATGATCTTATAGTGTAAAAGTAACCACGATACATATTTTTGGGCCATTAATCAAATGCAAGCCCTACAATTCCCAACCGAACTACGTGGACGTTGATATCTACCTTAAAAGTTGAGTATGTAGGAAGCCTTTTTGAGGTTCAAAACCATTACCCATTAATTCTCATCCGTCCCATATGACGGTAAACTCTATCTTAATTTCCAAAGTATGTGGGTTCTAATTCCTTTTCTAACAAGGATACATAGGTATCCCATCTGCGGGTATGATCCCAACTCTGAAATACTCCATGTCCTTCTGAATGAAAATAAACTTCAAGTGCCCCATTGAGTGGCTGTAAAACCAGTATGGTTATCATAATGACCAAGAGATCGTTATATAATGTATTGAAGGATACCATTGACTAAGAATCTCTAACAAATAAAAATGATTCTCTGTCGATGAAGAACCTCAAATACATATAAAATATTCTCTAAATCTCATACATATTAATCATTGGCTGTCAGATCTAAGGAAAACTCATTTTCATACATGGTAATTTAATAAGGATTCACGAATATAAATTAAATCTATAAAGAGAGTCCTAGAGTAGACAATAATTCCCCACCAAAAGGTGTGATGATCCGACCTCCCATCCTCTTGACCAATGCAAATTCTAAATCCTCATCGGTTCACAAATAATGAGCACCTACCTTTGGAAAGTATGTCCAAATGGATATAGAATCATTGGATGATTCCAGTATTACAAATAAACCCTTTAGAAACTAATTGGAATGTTTGAACCTTAAACAAACAAGGTCATCCCCATTTCTAGAGGAAATAATGATATACAAAACTAAAAAAGGAAAAAAGACACATCCTCTAGAATCTCCAGAATAAGATCGGTCCTCTTATCCCATGCTTTATACTCTAAGAAAACAAAATCAAATGTCTATATTAAGGAGCTTTCCCTTATCCATACCCACAGACAAGTAATCTACTTAGGTACTGAAGGTAGCCCAAGTAGGGAGTGAGATAAAATCCTAGTAGTCCATCACTAATAGTGTCTAGAAATAATGAAAACTATGTACATAGTAAGAACATTATTAAAGTATAATAATAAAAGAAAATAATGAATAATTAAATTCCAATCATCTTAGGTTCTGATAGGTCACTTGGTCGGATCTACCTACTTCAGTATAGGATGATGGAATTATGGTCAGAAACCATACCTATATATATAGTTATAATATATATAGTATATCTATATAATTTATCCTCCTATATGCACTAATTATGTGAGGTTGTAAGTGGGTATATACCTGGATACTATGTGCCAGATGGACCTTGGGTGTAACTCAAGCATCCATTTCTAGTCTAATGCATAATAGGCTCAAGAAAAGGGTATATGCCTTGAATCCTATTATTGAATGCTAGTCGTCATGTTCAAAAATTGAGATAGGTTGGGAGAGTCATCATACCCAACACCCATAATGAAGGAATGTGAAACATCATTCCCATCTCCCAGAGAACATTATAATGGTGAGAGAAATCTTGCTGACCACCCAATGTAAGGGAGTGTGAAATGTATTTCTTAGTAGAACCCTTAACCATCATTCCACCACTAATATCAAAGGCATAATAATAATAATAATATATTGATGGGTCCCCTATAATTCATCATAATTACCAATACCATTATAACCAATGGAATTATAATCCATAAAATTCACCTTTCATAATTTTATAACATGTGGAAAGACTATTCCACCCATTTCATTCATCTTAACTAATCAATTTAATTGATTTTGGTAAGGAAACCCATCTTGAAGCTAATTGGTTCAATTATAAGTTAAGGGAATTCAATTTCAAGTCAATAAAAGCACATTAGAGGTTATTTTGTCAATTATAAAATTATATAATAGTGGGAAAATCCATTTATAATCCAAGAAGAACAATTATAAACTGTTTTTATCATTTAAACCTTTCTATTTAATGGAAAATGAAGCTGGTATATCCAATGGTGTGGCTATGGTTGAGTTCAACATCATGAAACTACATGGATAGGGTCCAAATAAGATTAAAATAATGTGTATAATTCGTTAAATATTAAAGAACTCAATTTAAGGAAATGCATGGAAATGTCTAGGATTTAGCATTAGGGTGGAGCTATGAAATCAAATTTTACATTGAAGGAAAATAACTAGACCACCTACCATAGGGCCATAGATGACTCCTCGTCCAATATCAGATTCCAATTTTATGTAGATTAGAGGAAAAATGAAGAAAGGTACTATGACTTGAAAATAGGGAATATGATATTTCAACTAAATAGTACAATAGACAAGGGGATAAACTATTAAATGAAGTAATATTATTAGGGAGCATACTAATGCAGATCTAATTATTATGAGGACATTTGATTCAGAGTCTGTATTGAGAAGTTATCTAGAAACCTAGGAAGAGGAGGAGAGGGAGATCCTGAGTGGATTATGTAATTAATGGTTGGAAATAAGGACCTCTATAAAAAATATGAGGCACTCCCTTTATTTTGTTTAAACACGTCTTAGTCATTTACATGGTGTGTAAATGATTTACACACCATGTAAAGCTCGAGGTCTTTCCCCCCGAGAAAAAACCATTACATGATTTGAAAAAGGTATAACTAGAAAAATAAATGTAATGTATTTAATAAATTATGTGTATTTAGATACACTCAGTGTATTTTGTATGCATCTAGGTTTTATTCCCATAGTATCCTTCCTCTATAAAATAGAACTGACCCACCCTGAGGCATGGTCTCTGTTTTAAGAGAAACTAAAAAGAAAACATGCATCAGTGAGAATTCGGGTTGTTACATTTTGGATCCTAAGAAACCTACCCAAATCAACTCCCAAAATTCTTCCTCTCATACTAGAATCCTCAGTTTTGGTAGAAATAAAACCAAGGAATCCTTTGATGTAAACCAAAATGAGTTTCCTGAATAATAGGTAACTTTCTACAATGAGAACTTTTGTTTTATTTCTTTCTCCACCCCATCAGTTTTTTTACTTAAAGATTATATAATAACCTCAATATATTCAACATATCTAGGTGTATTTATGTTATGGGTATGACCTATAACTTCACAAACTTCTATAAAATGAGATACACAATCATCATTCATTTGTATGGGGGACTACTGCCTCACGAACCAATGTCATTCATTATTCCATTATCACCTCTCAAGGATGGGAATTATAATGTAAATACTATTTATATATGATATTTATGATATTAATAACATAAATATACCTAGGTATTCATTATATATTTTAATCTCTTTTTACATTTCTTACTGCAGGGGATACGATAATATCTCTCGTGTGTATGGTGGACTACCGTCTCGCAATGTGATGTTAGTTGTTTTCACTAATGTGTTAAATAGAAGGTAATACAGGTAAATATAATGAATATATATGATATAAATTAAATAATTATGATATTCATGACATAATAATTTTTATTTAAATATATAATATCATTTTCTTCTTTCCATTTCACACACTAAAAAAGCGATAACGTTGTTTATGGATGTGTGGACTACCGCCTCCTCAAAGCGATCAAAATCTTCTTTTTTCATCACCACATCATAATAATGATATATAAAAAATTATATATTATTTTATATTATTTTATTTAAGATATAATTATCATTCTTAAAAAATAAATTCCCCTTTCCTTCTTCCTATAATGCTCATTGAAAAATGGGAATGTTACTCATGCGTATGCACGACCTACCGTCTCGATGATCATAATGTTGGTTCATTTTTCATAACTATATTACAATATTGGATTTAAATAATACTTTATGTCTAAATATGATGGTTATTATATTATTATTATTCTAGATATATTTATATAATCACATATCTGACCATAGTCAACCTATCATAGTCAGTTTTGTCACATAAGCCAAATATGGTCAAAACACCCGAATTAATCTTAATTGATTAAATAATTGTATAGAACTTGTTTATAAGTGAAATAAAAGTAATAATAAACTTGTAAAATAATATTAATAAATTAAATAATTAACATAAATTTATTATTAAGGAAGATAAAAAATAAACTTGATGAATCAGACTAAAGGTAATGGGATTTCTAGTCTCACATTTATTTTTAGAAGACTTATTCTATATTCACAACTCATTAATTTTTTTGGTGTATATACTGCCATATGAAATTTTATATATTTAATTTATTTATTTATATATATTTAAATTTTCAATTGATGTTATTATTTCATGGGTCAAAAGATTCAAAAGTTACCCAAGTAGTAATTGGATTTCCAGCCTCACTTTTATTTCTATAAGACTTATACCATATTCATAAATCATTTATTTCTGTGATGTATATACTATAATATGAAATTTTATATCAATAATTTCATATATTTAATGATATAAAAAGTTTCAATTTATTTTATACTTTCACTGATCTCATGAATCAATAGTAACTCAAGTAGTAAGTGTTTTTTCACGTTTTACTTTTATTTTTATGATATGTATGCAATATTCACCAATTTTTCTTGTTCTATGGAATATATTATTCACATGAATGTATTTTAGGAATACTTAATTTAATTTTTTTGGGATTTCAATATTATTTTTTGGATATACCTTTCATGGGGTTTATGGTTTCAATTTTACTAAAGCGTTAAGGGATTTTGTCTCAATTTTCCTTCTTTGAGATGTTTTTTATGTTATAAACATATATTCTTTTATTTGTTGTATATTCTTCCCATTTCAGAGTTTATGTCCTGAACATAATTATTTTAATGATGTTATATGTTTAATTTATTGTTATTATTTCCTGAGGGTTGTGATTCAATGTTACCAAAATGGTAAGAGTCTTTTGTTACAATCTCATCATTTATCGAGATTATGTTTGATTAAGTATCCAATGTTTAAATCATAAAATTATAATTAAATCTTTTATAAATTGGTTATTCATTATATTTTAAATAATTTTTACCATTTTAACACTCTTTGGTACTTAAAAAGTTTGAGAAATTGTTTTTAATAAAATTCAATTTCATTTCTCTCCTTAATTGGACACATGTTTTCTTACAAAACTAGGTTTTCTAAAAATGTTTTAAATAATGTATTAAAAATGAGTTTTAAAATTTGAAAGGATATTTTACTAAATAAATATTTTAAATTATTTTTGAAAAATTAGTTAAATGTTTCCACATTTTTTTTCAATGAAAAGTATTTTCAAAATGTTTGATGTTTTAAAATTGATTTTGAAAAGGAAAATTATATTTTCCTCAAGAATGTTTGAGTGATATTTCAGTGGTATTTAAATTCATAAACATAAAAAACATTATTATTACTTATCCTAAAATATGTATATTTTTTTATTGATTCCATCATTCTTTTTATCTTAATGGATTACGATTATTTCAAAGAGATTTTAATGGAACCCGTTTCTTTTCCACGAGATAACCATGTTTCAAAGAGAATGTTATAGAACCTATTTATTTTCCATGAGTTAATCATGTTTCAAATATATTTTTATATAACCCATTTACATTCCATGTGTTATTCATATTTCAAATATATTGACATAAAAACTCATTTTTTTGATGGGTTGATCTGGTTATGCAATAATAACGTTTTTTCTATAATTTTCATGATGAAAGATCTAGATACTTTATTCATTTTATGGTTATTAGACATTACATATTAAACATGGGGTGGACTATATAGTGTTGGGTAATCCCATTATAGCTTAACACGGGGTGGCCCAAACAATGACGTGAAATCCCATTATAACTTAACCTGGGGCGTTGTAGATAATGCTTGGTAAGCTCATTACAGCTTAACTTGAGGTGGCCTAGATAACACTGGGTATGACCGTAAGAGATTACATGATGTTTGTGCCCAAATAGCACAAAAATTAACAAGGTCATTTTAATGTTGTACTTCCACAATATGGTTATTCCAATTAAATGGGTTTTTGAAAGGTTTTATGAAATTAATGCTCCAAGTTACCAAAAAGAGGTTTAATTACGTATTATGGGTTTATAATGTTTCTAATGATCGAGATTGATATCACATGGCTCATGATTATTGATTAAGATTAATTTTGACTCTACCATGTTTAAATATTTTATGTTCTAGTTATTTATGGTAATTATTGCTTTTATTATTCTCTCATTAAATATAATTTTTTCATCATACCCTTATGCACTCTTATGATCATTTATGAAATTTAATTGTTAATGCTTAAGTTTTTCCTTACTGAGCATTCGAGCTCAACCTTATTATGTTTCATTTTCCCCAGGTTGTAATTAATGGATTATAATTATTTATATATATATATAAAATTTCACAATGATGAATTTGATGTGGTAATGTGAAATAAGAAAAGATGGTTTAAAAGGGAGAAATGTTCATTTCATTAATTGTGTATTGTTTATGTATGACTTTTCCAAATTATATAAAACTCTAAATCTAAAATATCATATATAATATAAGTGTTCCATGTTTTACTTATGATTTTGTATTGTTTTGAGGGAAAAAATTGGGTCAAAATTATCTTCATCATAGCTGTGCATGTAATGTTTTGGATTTCATCACATGATTCAGGAGTGCAGGTTCTGGGCTGTAATAGTACTAAAAAACAGTGATTATATAGTGACATTGATAGATTGTGGTGTACATGTATATCACCTTTAGAAGAATTATATACTTAGATACTACAACTCAATGATGATATGATGAGATATTATCAATTAGATCATCAATAAACATTGAAATTGAAGTTTAGGTAATTATATATCTACTCAAAAATTAATTATAAATTCCTTGTGAAGATCCTCCTCTTATGGTTATAGTATTTTAATCCAGTAAAACAATCTACAATTTTCATTAGGCATGATATTCTAATCACGTAGGACAATGATTACATGTAAATTAAGAATAAAATCCAAGTTGGTTATACAATCTAATGCACTTCAACTATGCTCAGAACCTACAAATGCCTGATCCTACACATGTCATCAAATTCATGGATGTTGAGTTGGATCCTGATGCATCATATGTAGAGCACCCGAATTAGATTATATACCAACATAAAACAAATACTATGAGGGGATATTGTACCACTATTCTGGATTCGATGGAATCACTGATGGATCCAGGAGGAGACTTTAGTGTGAGATGATGACTTTCAGGCCCGGTGGCCTGAGTTATTTGACCAAAACATTTGAAGGAATATATCGAGTGTAATATGTTGTTAAAGGGAGATAATTATAATTTCCATTATTTTTTCTATGTGATATATGTTTCATGTTTATAAATCATATGTTTTCTTTTCGGTTATTTGATGTTATGGGTTGTTAGTAGGTCGAGTTCTAGTGAAAAGGGTTTGGGAACTAAATACTGGAATGTTGGTATAAGGGTCAGCCTTATACTGATTGTAATACAGCCGCCCACTTGTTGTTGGAACCCATTAGCTAGTTGTTAGGGTCTAGAAGGTCTTCATAATTCCACAACCCCCACCAGCTACCTAGTGATGCCCAGTGGTAGGCTAGTACGCCCAGTCCGGGGGTGCATTAAATGAACCTTCTGGGATTCAAAACTCACTCATTTTTACCCTATTTAAAACAAAAATCTAAATCTAATGACCATTTTATGAATTTTAAACCTCGTCCCTTGATCCTTGTCATGTCCCCTTAAACTGACCATGTTACTTTAATCATTGACCAATCTGGTTATGCTATAATGGTGATTTTTTCTTAGATATTCTATGAATCCTTATTTTTTATTAAGAGATGAGAATGTATCTTTGATGAAAATTTGTTTTCTATGTTTGTGTAATAAATAATTATTCTTTCCACCATAGATGCATTGTGGATCTAGTGTTTTTTTGACATCACTTGATCAGATCAAGATCTACCATCAAATATGAATGTTCATAGGTAAGTGTTTATGGATTATATTCCTAGACATATTATTGATTGTAGATTGATGAAAAAACCTTAATTAGTTTTCAATTATTTGGTATATTTGTATAGGAATCATATTTTAAATGAAAAACTATTTGACCATATGTAGAACCATGAAACAAAACTGTTGTGGGTTTTGGAAAATGATATTTAATTTCCCCAAAGGGATGTAGTAGTAGCTATTACCAAAGTCATCACCCAGGGGTATTTATCTACTCAATTTGTCATAGTGAAAGGGTATTAAGTTGAAAAAGTTTTCTAAGACTCAAAAAAGAAAAAAATATTTTTAAGAAGAATCAATTTGATAAATAAATGATCATGGTTCATGTTTAGCTTACCTTTTGTAATGCTATCATGGGCTTGTCAAAATGAATCTCCAATATTTGTTAATTGATTATATGAATGGTTCCAAAATCACTTACTAGTTTTAACGCTTGTTAAAGTTTTATGATAATGATATTTATACTCTCAATTTACTTTTTTTTATATTCCTCTATCCAATGTGTGAAATCCACAATGATATTTCTTTGAATTTAAAAGGAAATACGAACTAGGTATTGAAATTCACAAATATCGAAACTATATTTCTGTGACTTCCTTTTGTGTTTAGTAACAATTATAAACTCTCAATTTGATATTAAACCAATCAATTGACATGACTTGAAATCAAACATAGGGATAAAATATTTAGAAACTATGTTAATAATTAAATTTAATAATTAACCATATACATAATGACATTTAAATCTATATCTAAAGATAAATATTGAAAACCATTTAACTGAGAAAACTGATCTATAAATTCAATAAATGTTCATAGACTTATGAGTTATTATTGGGTCACCTTCCCTTCCCCAAACCACTCAAGGATTCTACCCCTCCCTTAAATAAAAAATAACGATTTTTTGGGGTAGAAATCATTTTGGAATAAATAATGAGAAAGAAAAAATTAGTAAAAAATCCAGAGTTGTAGTTGGTGGAACTCCTTTTAGTTAGTTCAGAAGTCTCCAAGTTTCCCATTTCATAGCATCTTTCCCCTTTTTAATATGAAATAAAAATACTCAAACTTATATAGTATATTTGTTTTATAAATTTAATTATCTGTAAAATAAATATCTATCTCTTTTATTCATATATTGTTCAATGAATTTTGTATTAATATATCTTGAGACCTGATATGAATCTCATAAATATTCACAGATACCAGACTTCTAAATTTCACACTGCATGGATGCACTACATCATGAAAGATATATTGTGGCCTAGGTTATCCCTCTTGTACACTGCATAATGATCCCATTTAATATATTTCCATCAATGATATAATATAGGGTACTATATTCCCTATATTCCCATATCTATGCTTCGAGTTTTATAGCTACATTTGATCTTTGGAAAATAAAATCAACAAACAAGTAATTTTTTTATTTACTTTCTAGTGAATTAACATTTTTATTCCATTTGACATGGTCAATCCAATTTTTCTCCATGTATCTATTTCCTCTCATGGTCTCATGTAATGGATTATCAATCCTTGAGATCATGTATCTATTTCATAACCACAGACTCACATAGACTATTCTCCCACACAACCATTTCATCTCACATATTCATTTTATCCTACAATCTTAAGAATCCATTCTATGCATAGGATCATATAGCCATTTTCTTTGATGGTATCATGTATCCATTTACAATGTTATGAAATATACCTAATTCTATGAAGTTTAGATGTGATGTACCCATTTTCCATATTCATTCAACACATCTAGTGTTCTTCCAATGATGCAAGAGAACCATCCACGGTGAGCTCACAGTGTTATAATAGTGGAAATGGAACTGGTTCCCTCCTCTATCCATACGACCTTCACAGTGTCTGAATGTTACTCCTTGATATCATGCAGGGTGTCATACTCCTAGAAAAAAGCTTCATGGTGATCACCCAATTGTACCTAACATGATCCATGGAAAACTTTGGTTATGTTATTGGTGTGTCAGTCATGTTCAAATTTCTTAGGTTGTGGACATGTTATTCTGTTGCGATGTAGAGGGTGGTTTGGTGTTGTTTAGTGGAAGAGAATGTGTTAAGGGTCTATCTGAACATTAGAGAGAATAAGTTAAGTAGGAAAAAATTGTTTTTATTAGCTTAGAATAGTAAAAGTATTGAGTCATCCCATATTGAACATTCAATGAAGGGTTGTAGTTGTATATATGTCAAACTGTGCGACATCAGTTCATATATACTATTGTGTGTGTGGGATCTCACTACACCTCACAAACACATATGGGCTGCAATGACATGCATGGACTATATATGCCTTGGACCATATGCTACACAAGATCCTCCCCTCATGGCCTGATCTCCTCTCTATCACCCAAGTGGGATATCCCGATCAGCTAGCATGGTCGGCCAACTCTTTTGGGTTATCTATGTGGGTGGTTGGCCTACTTGTTAAATAGTAGCTTATGGTGGCATATTTTTTAACTAAATAAATAAAAACACTTAGTTAATTATCACCATAAATTCAAGACATCCAGATTTCAAAAAAATTATCCATTTTCATTTATATTATTTCATCATCAATAATTTCTCATATTTTAAATAAATAATGAATTACATGGTTATATTCTTATAAATCCGTTTCAAATAATTAATAATTTTTTAAAACATTTATGATAAAATTAGTGTTTCAAATACCCCCACAGTTGAACCATTCTTGTCCTCAATCATGACTCTCAAGATTGAATTGAAGAGAAACATCAAACTATAAATATTGAAATCTGAAAGAAATTAAACAAAATGATTATCAATGTTGAATCAAATTTCAACGTTTCATACAAAACATAAACTCAACTTCACAATTTACAAAAGATAAATCTATCTAAATATTTTACCTTCTCCTTTTATAAAATGGTGTAAGTTATGCTTCATAAATTCATGTTTCTCAATTAATTATTATTTAAAATTCCATGTCATGATCTATATATCTTTTTATTTATCTTATCTTATCACTAATGATAAAAATTAAGTATATTTATTCTCATATAATTAGAACAATATTACTTTTTTTAGTCCTCAAAAGGAAATACTTTCTCCTCATTGTAAAGAAATAATTATCATGAAATCAAGAGGACATTTAAATTAGGGCTCCATTTAATTTGAGGCTTAAGGTTAGTAGGTATTTATGTGAAAAACATTAAGGCTCCCAAGAGGAGGTTTATCACTTAAATCATAGTGCATGATATCAAAATTCAAAGCTCAATGACCCCACTTAAAATTTACCACTCCCACTTCCCAATCTCAAAATAGAGTCATTATTTTCAATTATAATGAATGAATTTATCCTTCCTAAATTTTATCTATATTATGTTACATTACTTTTATTCAAAATAAATTGTCATATTTTAATTTTTTTTTCAAATTTAATTCTTCGAATAATCCTCACATCCACCAATTGACCATATATGAAAATATCATCGGTCTATTAATAGTGATTTTTTATTTTCCCAAGTCATAACCAATTTTTTCCATTTTTCATCAAGAAGGTAAAATAATAAATTTCAATGGATGAATAAAGTTTTTTTATCAATACCTATAATAACACCCACGAATTCAATATAGTGAATTATTCCACCATTACCTCACCCCCACACTTTAACATTAAAATATCATGAAAATACTAAGAGGAGGGTAGGAATGGATATAAATGGATATAAATTTGGATCCTTCTTAATAACATCATTCATAGTCTCTTTTGGATAAATAAGGATTAATGTATAAGGATATCTTAAGAAAAATTAATTTTTAATAAAAAATCCTCAATCATATTAAATGTTCTTTGTACAGTCATAATTCTAAAAAGTTACAATGAATGATATATATGATACCATTTCCAAATATAACATATGAAATATTTCTAAGGTAATATTGAAAATTTTTGGTCTATAAATATTATCGAGTAATGGAAATAAAATTTAGAAAAATAACTCATGTCATGACTAAAAATAAAAAATAAATTCACATGAATTTTAAAATTTCAAAGAATGAAAAATGGGAGGGAAAATTCACCTATATGAACAAACCAATTCCTTCAAAATATGAGTCAAAAATTACCATCCATACTTTACTCTAATAATTAAATTACCCATATTAATAATTAAATATAATTATCATTTAAATCTAAATAATGTAATTATAAAATTCCTAAGAAACTCATGCCTCCTAGATAAATCAAGGGAAACATAAATCCTAAGCATGACATGAAATTTCTAGTTTAACAAAGCTACAGTAATTTCCTACTTCATATATAATTTAATAAAAAAAATTCGGTAGTTAACGGAAAAGGAATGTAATAATAAAAGCCCCGTTAATTATGATATCTTTTCTTCACTTACTTATATTATTTAGTTTATCCAATGTCTTTATTCCATGACGGTCCTATAGAAATAAAATAACATACATCATTATAATAGAAATTCCATTAAATATAAAAGGGTTTAAGGGTGAAGTGAATATATCCTAAACACATAAAAACTATTAAAACCATAAAATTGGGATTTCCTCCTAGAAGAACCCTTGGTTAACATCATTGTCTCAAACTAACCTCTTGAAAATTAATCAATAGTTGAGTTAGAGAAGTTTAATCTCCTCAACCGGTTCATGAGGTAAATTACCATGTCATTTTTATCCTTTTCCCATTGAAAGTAAATGGGTTTCATTCTTCATTTTTATTGATCACAATAAACCCAAAGGTATATACATGAGTAACAATAAAATGTACTTCCAATATAGAATGAATCTTTTCCAATATTAAAATCATTTTGGAATTATAGATTAAAACATGGTCTTCTTATATATATGCCTATTAATTTCATGCTTCACTTAGGTTATCTCTTTGAAAAATATAGTATTTTCAAAATCCTATATTATGATTTCTTCCAACTCTTGTAGCTGATGTTTTTTCTCTTTTCCAAAACTCACTAAGTCTAAATTCATCTTATTTTCTTCCCAATAGGCTTAGTGTTCTAACTCCACTAGTAGATAAAAACTTTTCAAATTAATCAACTTGCAGGGGATAATACCTATGAGTGTCTTTTTGGCTATCTGATATTCCCATAAGGTTTCTTCAATACTTTTCTTTCAATCCTTCAAGTTGTGTTTAACTGTTTTCACCAAAATTCCTTAAATATCCTGGTTAGACACTTCATCTTCGACATTTTTTTAGGATGTCTTGGTGTAGATGTCTTATTATTCACATTGTATTTCTTAATAATGGAATCCATTATTCTTTTTAAAAAATGGTTCCACTAGTAACTGATGATGGATCTTGGCACTTCAAACCTACAAAATATGGTAGAATTGACAAAATTATAGACAACTTTTAAATCATCTGCCTTGATTAACATAGCTTCAACCAATTTTGAGACATAATCAACAACAAGGAGAATGTAGGAATTTACAAAACTCTTGGAAAAGGGTAACCTAAAATAAATTCCCCATACTTTAAATATTTCAAAAAAATGATTGAATTTTGAGGAATTTATTGTATTTTTGAAATATTTCCAAAAAAATAATACTTTTCACACTTCTTATAATATTAATTATTATATATAAAGAAAGTTGGATAAACTATTCTAGATTCTAAGACTTTTCTTTCCATTACCAAAGGTCCAAATTGGACTCCAAAAGGGAGTGTTAAAAAAATTCAAAAATAAATTCTACTTGACTTGTCGATAATAAACTTCTTATGACTTTATCATTGAAAAAATTCCACAGAAATGGATCCTCTAAAATATAAAATCTAGATTCAAAATTAAGTTTGTGATTTTAGTGATAATTAATTTTTTATGGTACCTAATATGTGGAAAAATAATTTACTATGTCATCATACCATGGTACTTCACCTTCCATGATATATATTTGTTATGATGGTATGTGATCATAGAGTGGGTTTGGTTCTATAATTTCAATTTCAACAGTGTTTGGAAGTTTGATAAAATGATCTGCCACATGATTTTCCACTCCATTTTTTCCTTTACCACTATGTTGAACTCTTATAAGAGTGATATCCATCATACCAACCTTGTCTTAGCAAAAAACTTCCCCATTAATTACTTAAGTTCTATATGATTAGGAAATAGAACCAATTTCATTCTAAGTAAATAATATATAAATTAATCTAATGAATAGACTACAATAATGTAATTTTTTCTAGTAGTTTTGTAATTGATCTTGGTAGCATCCAAGGTTCTTAAGGCATAAGTTATGAATTATATTCTTCCTTCAATTCTTTGGGAGTTTGTTTCACCAATAGATTAATAGGATTATTCATAAAGTAGTTCAAATGGGAACTCCTAATTTGGGTGTTTCATTATTCATGGGGTAATTAATTTTTTCTTTATCTCATCTAATTCCATACTATAATAATTAATAAAATAAAATTCAAATTATATTAAAATAAATATTTAAATATTAAGTGAAATATTATAGAAATATTTGATGAATCATCTAAATAATCCTCCATAAAACAATAATGATCTAATATGTTTTAAACAAGTATGATATAAAAAATAATTTATTACTTCAACCTTTGATTTATTTACCTCAATAATTTTGCCTAAATTTATTTTACATAACACTCTTACTTTATCACCATGAAATGATTTTTTTAAATTTTAAAAGATGTTTTTTTAATCAATGCATGTTTTCAAAAGATTTTCTATATTTTCTAATTAAAGATCGAAATAATTAATGAAAATTGTAAAATCATCAATAAATACCCCAGGAATCCGTCACCATGATATGAGAATATGCTTACCATGCATATTTAAAATTTACATGGGGAATGTCATAGCCCCAAATGTATCCTCTTATAGGTAAAGGTACAAAAATGGGAAGTGAAGGTCATATTCTTTTTCTCTTCTAGAGAAATTGGTACCTGAAAGTATACTAAAATGATATTCAATAAACAATTGTGTGTGTTCCCTACCAAACTTTATAGAATTTATTCAAATAATGAGATTTAAAATTGCTATTTTTGTGAAAATTGATTCACCATTCTGTAATCTATACACACTCTCTAAAATATTCTCACTCTCATGAGAATTAGTTCATTTTTCCATTTTTTACAATGTCTAGACCAGTTTTATTTTTGAAAACATGGATGGGGATGACCCATTATGAGTAACAAAATTGGGTAAATAATATTGGGTACTATAAAATTATCTATATAAATTTTTAATACCTTGGTAATGGAGGGATTTTTCCTTCTTTTGGGCCACTTAATTAGTATGGAATCTATTTCTATCAATATTCTATGTGGGTATATTTTTAGATTAAATCTAGGGATTTCTCCTTGGACCCAACCTACATCTTGGATTATACTTTTCAAAAGGTCAATAAAGGTTCATTAATGGTTCTTGGAAAAAATTATAGCTATGATTATGATCATATTTTATTCTTCAATAAGATACACATACTTCAAATAAGATGGTAGTGGTTTTAATTCCATATTTTCGGGTTTCTCTGGAAATGAAATTGAATTAAAATTCCAGACTTCTAAAGATTTAATTTCCCATGAAAATGTAATCATACCCATATATTCTAATAAATTATCAAATAAATCAGATGTTATTTATTCTTGAATTTTTTTTACAAAAAATCTAAATTTTTGAGTATTCACTTATTCATTGGTGTTTTTAATAGGAAAGTAATATCCTAAGGCTAGGAATTCATGGAGAATACATGAATCTTTAATGGTCACCAAAAATTATTCACGGGAAACTATAATGAGGGAGTATCTTCTTAAAGTAATCCTCTTTGAGTCAATATTATTTTAGTGCACTATATTATCCCCCTGATCCATGATGAGGATTCTTTCATGGGTGGAGATGATCATTTTGGCCATATTTAGGAATACACCTCCCAATATTATGGGTGAATGGCTAGGTGATTTATATTAATCCATGGTGAGTATATAAAAGTATGTAGAAAAAATTAATCCTTCTACTCTCACTGAAACATCCTCTAAAACATCTGTGGGAAAATAGTGGATCTATTTTCTAGTTGGAAAGAAAAATCGTATGGGATTAAATTAAACTATTTTTAAATATGAAAAAATAGAATGATACCAGAAATTTATAGAGGCAGCAAGATCACACAAATAATCAATAGTGAAGGAAATAAAAATTGTCTCTATATTTTCACACTTGGAAATGGTGGTGTGATCATGGTAGAGACACCCCTTAGGATGAATCTCTCTTTCCCATCAAGACTATTTATTTTAGTACAAATATACATGATAAATATAGTGTATTTGGTATTTTTTGGATGGATTACCAGATAGGTATGTTAATTTCAAAATTTTGAAATGTATATTGGATCTCTCATTAAATTTTCTCTTCACCTATATTCATTGATTTGATAAACCGGTAAGGGAATGGAAGTAGATTATCCTTCTTCTCTATTTGATTCCATTATGGTGTAGTTTTAGGTCTTTAATTTCTAAATCATTTACTAACATCTTCTTTCCTGTTTTCTTATTTTTTTTCTTAAGTGAGCTCTTCTTATAGAGACTGTTTAGAATTTTAAAACATAGATTCTTCTAGTTACTCTTGAAATTCATTAGGCACAGGTGAATTAATCACCTTTCCACTCATTTTGACGAGCATACTCAACATATACTTCATATTTGAGATGGTTTGTTTTGGAAATTTTCCCAGTTTTTTGTATAGTATATTCATTAGACTGTCAAACTTACTTGAAAACCCTTCATTATATTTTTCATGTCCTCAATTTATGCTCTTTTTTTCCTTCAGTTGATGGTAAACTAGTCTATTAATTACCACATGAAATTTATTGAAATGAATATGGTTGATTATATTTTTTATAATATATTTTGTTTTATAGTTTTTGGAAAGTATTTGGGTTTTATAATTTCTATTAAAAAGGGGGATTATTTGTATATTGGTTGTAAGAGGGAGGTCTAGCCTAGTTGTTTTTACTTCCAAATCCAAATAAGGATTCTCCTTCTTTCCATGGATAATTTTGTCAAAATTTACTTGGTTGGAATACTGCTACACCGTTCTCTAGAACTTTTATCTAAACACATTGATTAGTAAAATGATGCGATCAACACAATAAAAATATGAGGTGGGTTAGGTTTTTCATTCAATTATTTCACATCCAACTAACTTAATTGACTTGTCAATTCTTGAAGATTGGTTTCAAGTAGAGGTTATGAGATATAAGTCTTTACCTCATAAATAACTTTCATATCAGTGATTCTTGTTCTAAATACCTATAAATTCGGTGTTATATTTTCAATGAGTCTTCTAGCATATATAAATAATTTTTCAATAAAATCTCCCCTGGAAAATGAATCAAAGAGGTTCCCTTAATTTTATAGTAGTTCTTGGTAAAAAAAGACTATAAAGTTGTGTTCTTCAATAGTATGATGAAGGAATATTTTGTATATTTTCTTAAATCATTCTTAATTCTCATAATGGGTTTCTCCGATCACTTTGTAGATGAAATTGATCTCCATTATTATTTATGTTCTTCCAGAGGTTGGGAAGAATATTTTTATAAAAATTATTTTGAAATCATACCAATAATGTATCTCTCTGAGATATAGGCTATACAAACACTCCTTGGAGGTTCCCTCGAGTGAAAAGGGAAATTCCATCCGCTTGAATTTTCCCTTATCCACTCCTCTCAACTTCAATCTTGAAAATAAAAATCCAAATTCTTGAATGTGCAAGTTGCAATCTTCACATACAAGGCCTTTAAATTTATGTAGTTCTAAAATCATATTGAAACACAATTAAAAATTATTTTGTTGATCAATAAAAACTAACTGGTTTTGATGTTCGGTAAATTGTAGGGAACAAATGTCCCTCAGAGTTTGTTGTGGTTTTATTTCAATATTTTGTGGCTTGAAGAAAACACTTGAAGTTTCAATCAAGTAATCAAGATTATTTTTTTCAAATTTATTCCCTAGATTAATATTCCTAAGCCTAGATAGAAAATTCCTCTTTATCTTAGGATTAATGGTAAATAATTCCTCAATATAGGTTCTAGTCACTTAATTTTTGTTAAGACTAACACTCATTGCTCGAAAATTGTATAAAACCAAAATTTCATAAATGGAATTTAGTTCTTATAGTTATGTAATAAAATGTATACATCATATAGAGAACAAAATAAAAACATTATTCTCATAAATTAATGATGATACAAGAAGAATTCCATATACTACATCAGGATAATAAATTGAAAATAAGATAATAATAAAGGGAAAATTTAGATATGCTTGTTCCACTAGAATAAATGCACCCATGAGAAATATGTATAAATAAAATGTAATGTTAATAATTAAATTTTTATTTTGAAGATGAAATTATATATAAAACCTTAAGATAAAATAGAATTGAATGAAATTAGTAGTATTTATAGGAATTAAGGAACCTATATGGCCGTCATAAATTTGACCATTGGAATGGTAATATGATTGTTAAGAATAGTAATATGGAAATTAGAATAGTAACCTAAATTATGAAAGTATAAAATATAATTTAGGCATCTTATAAAGAAAAAATTGACATATTTATATAATGGTATAAGTAAATAAATGTTTTAAAAATGATAAATTATGTGTTGGTAATTTTGTAAAACCTAAAAGTTTTTTACAATAATATAAATAAAATAATAATTTAAAACAAAATTTATTTTCATAAAACCTATTAATAAATTAATATTAAATTGTATTATAATTATATGATAATTTTATTTGACATTAATAATTTTTTCAAAGGCTTAAAAAATCGATAATAATATTAAAATCTGTATTTTTCAAATAAATGATTATTTTATTTAAAAACTAAAATTTTCATATTTATAAAATTATTTTAATAAAGTGGATTCCATTTTTTAAATATAAATGTCAATATTGTTTTAGGGGTTTTTGTTTTTTATTTTTATAAAATTGTTGAATTTTTTGTGAATAGAGAAATATGACAATTTACGACATTTAACATTATAATCCAAATACATGAATTTTTGAGTCAGGGATGATGGAATAACTCATTAGTTCAAACTAACCTAAACCATTTATTTTACTAATTTATAGGAATCAATAATATTGATAATATTGAGCCAAAATAATAATGTAATGAATATGATAATAATAAAACCCTCTCCTTCCCTATAAACACCACCCCTCACCAACCCTTCCCATCACAAATTGTAATCCTTGTATATTTCCAATACTCTACCCAATTTCTTCCCAAACCTCTTAAAAATGTCCAATAGTATATTTCCTCAATATTAGACCAACTCAAAGTTCCTTAATGGTTCCTTCAAATAGGTGATATTCAAGATGTAACTTTCTAAAACCATCTCTTTTGATTTCATTTCTTCTTCAACCTTCTCCTTACCTACTTCATCCATAAAATAATAATAAATATAATATTATGTATATAATATAATGTTATATTTCTAGTTTAATATCTTCTGAACATATATTTTATCATCTCCTCTAATTTAATGAAATAGAAATGTAGTCCAAATTATGGCAGTTTACCATCTGTGTGGATAATGATTTTTCATTTTCCATTACCACATTCAAGGTTGGTCATAAAAATATTGTTATATAAAAATCATATTTTAATATTTAAATTATAAATTGTATCATTTTCAGGAACTAATATATAGACATAATATTAAATAAAAAGAAACCAGTTCATGATGGTGGGAAAAACCACCAAAATAAACTAAACATTTATTATTAACATTTTATCAGATGAATCATCCTCATACTTTAAAAAATATTATAAGAGACCATTTATATTTCATTATGTGTATTAATACCACTTAATTTCACTTATAAATATTTATTCTCATTTGATAATAACTTCCACAATTTTGTACAAGTGAACCGACAATGAAACCATGTGAAAGAATACTTTTGGAATGATGAAATCGAACATTATAACTCATCAAAATATTCATAAATTAACTTAATAAAATTATAATAAATAAAATAAATGTATAATAGATTTTTAATTAATTAATTAATTAATCTAATTTTATTATTCAGGACATTAGTTGCATGTTCATAATGCATTATTATATAAGGTAAGGGATCTCTCTGAACCTCCATTTTTTCCCTTTGGGTTATGATTTCTCTCTCTTTTTACCCAAATATATTTCTTCATTATTCTAATATAATTCTTATTAATTCATTATATTTTTTCCACATATATGTATATATTTCAATTTATCATTATATTACGATCAAATACAAAATTTAAAATGTATCATTTTCAATCCCTCTCGATAAGCAAGCCTGATTAAAGTGGACTTTTCCATTTCTTACACAACTTCAAGTAAAATACATAAAATTTTAAGACACAAATATATTTTTTATAATGTCTACAATTTTATCATGAAAAAATAATTTATTTCATTTTTGGTTTTACACAAAAAAAATATGCCTTTATCCTCTTCAAAGACACTTTAATATTCTCCCTTAAACTGCTCAAAAGTGGCTAATTTATAAAGTTTCTTAAACACTATTTTTCATTAAATAAATTTATTAGGACATAATTATTCATGATATATTATTATTTTTATTTTATGATTTTCAAAAAATGATTTAATCCCTTATTTCAGGTATACCATTATGATACACCCTTTGGTTATGACTTATGACATGATTACAAAACCCATTTCTTTACATGGTCAACACTTACAATTATTCCTTATGATTGATTTCTTTTTATGGCACACATATCCATGAAAATATTTTTATGGGTGTGCCCATATAGTAATCTAATATATTGGGAAGTATTTTGTCTCATGAGACACTATGTACGAGATTATGGAGTAAACCAAATCCATTATGGGACTCTGTCCACCATGTGATATAGTCTTGTCTGTTAGCCATGACACATGTTTATGTCATGTTATGTATTAAAACAAAATTGATATGTTTCCATTATCAAATGATTCCATGTTCCTTATGGTATGACTTCAAATGTTTATTCATGATTTATTCCCTTTATTCTATCACGTTATTCCTTATAACTCACATTCTATGATTCATTCCCATGTTTATTCCCTTACTAGGTTTTTTAGATCATCCCTTTTGTCTATGTATTCCTTAAGATATTCTATGTAGTTATAAGATCTCAAAGGGATTCTGGAGATCATTGTGGAGATAAATAAAATGATTTATAATTTTAGTTTCTTATTTTCTAATTAATTACATAATCTTATGAATACACTAGAATTTATGATTCATGGTTTGTATTTACTGGATAACAATGATTAAAATCATGTAATATTATGTGTAAAAATCTTGGGTCACTATAGTTGGTATCAGAGAATGGTCTACTTATTTTTGGGTATTATGAATAGACATCTTTAGTAAGACCCCTAGGGATAATTTTTTCACCATGGATAACCTATATTGAAATTTAGGGAATAATAAGTTAGGATATAATTTTCATTTATAATTATTTACTTTTATGCTTATAATTGCCTTTTTATATTCTCAATTGTTATGTATTCATTCCCCCTAATTCTATTGTATTTATTTTTCTTAGTTTATGGAGGAAAACGGGATAAACCATTCCAAAAATCGATTTGATAGGAAATGTGATGATTTACCTAATGAGATGACAAACCTGATTGGTATAGGATACCAAAAATTTATGACAATACTAACTTATCTGGATCAAGTTATAAATAATAACTTAAATCGTGCAGAAAAAACTCCTTCTCCTATGAAACATAACATTGAGGATGAATATTTTTTATGATACATGCCTTATATCATTAGTGGACATTATGATCCTCCCATCGTGAAAAAAGGGATTAACTACATTTAGAAGTTATTCTCTATCCTTCAATTCTCTGAAGAAGAGAAATTCATCTTGTTAGTCTATCATTTTGATGGGGAAACAAATTAGTAGTGGGAAGTGATCAATAAAACAATTCTAAGGGGGAAATTGATTCCATTTATTGATATGAATTCAATAAAATATTTCTCAATAAATAGTTTCCTAGAACTCTCCATCTTATAATGGAGAGGGAGATCCTCATACTGATGAAAAATGAAGATTAATATATCAATACATACGAGGAAAACATTACAAGTATTGAACGATACACCTCCGATTTTTTCATGAACACTGATTGTAAGTTGGAATACATATTTCGTGGATTAAATAAATGTCTATGAAAAGACATTATGATTCAAGATATTGATATATATAAGGAGATTATCTTATTTACCCTAAATCTTGAGATGGTGATTGGTGACTCTCAATGGTATTGTGGGATCAGAGAAAAAAATTGGAAAATGTCATTTAATATGGGAGGATAAGAAGATAAATCCCATGAAGGAAAGAAAACTGAACATCCCACATGTCAAAAGTGTGGGAGAATCATCATGAAAACTATCTAATTGGAACTGGGAGATTCTTAACAAGTGGAAGAGAAGGGATTCAGGATAATTATTTCCAATGTTATTTGAATAATCCCACTAATGAAGATGAATAAATGAAAGGTTAATATCAATAATTAGCATGTAGTGTAGTGATTCAATAGAAAGGAACATGTGAATTCTGCTACCCAATTCCCTAAGCAAAGGGTTATCAAAGAAAATCAACAATAACAACCTCCAAGGTCAAAATTAAGGTCATATGCTATAACTATTGCTGAGGTGGATCCCAACAATGATGCAATGAAAAGTAAACTGGTTAATCATTCAATAATAGTGAACAAACTATTTGATTCGGGTTCTATGTATTCATTAATATCTTGAATTTTTAGTAAACTATTCAAACACCACCTCAATATATGAAGGTTGAGTTATCTATGAGAATAGGAAATGGGGAAACTATTTGATCTAAAGTATACATGTACTCCTTAGTAAATGTTTGTGGACTGAACCTCCTAGAAAATCTTTTCTTACTTCCTTGGGTAGATTTTAATGTTATATTAGGGATGGATTTGATATATTTATATAAATACAACATAAACTATCGAGAAAGGGAGATCACTCTTCATATCTTGAGGAATCCCCAAATTCCATACAAGTGTAATGGGGAGGATGAATCTCTTTTAGAATTGCATACTCAATTTTAGTTATTATTTCCTTATAATCAAGGATATCAAGATCAAATTATTAAGATAATGGATATGATCATGCTCAATGACATTACCATTATAAGCGACTACACTGATGTGCTCCCTAAAAAATTTCCTAGCATTCCTCCTGACTGATAGGTTGAGTTCTCAATTGATATTTTAAATGGATATCTACCTATATCAAATAATCCTTACTGGATGGACACCATAGAGAAAGAGGAACTGAATAATTAATTACAAGAAATTATGGAAAAGAGTTTTATATACCTGAGTACTTCACGATGGGGTGGGGTGTTTCAGTCCACTTTATCATGAAGAAGGATGGATCAATACATCTTTTCATTGAATATCGTGAGCTCAAAAAAACATGATAAAGAACAAGTATCCAAAACCATATATAGATGATTTTTTTATAAACTATATGGGGAAAATTATTTCTATAAGGTGGAACTTTAGTTGGGATATCACCAATTAAAGGTGAAGAAGGAAGATATTCCCAAGGATGCATTTAAAAGGAGGTATGGAAACTATGAGTTCATAGTGATTCCCTTTAAACTCACAAATTCTATAGAAATTTTCATGTACTTGGTAAAAATAATTCTCATATATTAACTCAAAATATTTTTGTAGTATTTATAAATTTTATTCTAATATACTCTAAAAGAATAGAGGGATATAAGGAAAATTTGAATAATATGCTAAAGAATTTACTATGGGAGAAATAGTATGAAATGTATAGTAAATGTGAGCTCTAGATGGAGAATGTATCATTCTTGGGACTTTTCATAACCATTAAAATAATATATATTGATTCTTATAGAACAAAGGCAATTGAAGAGTGGGCCAGGCCATTATTTATAACTGATATATATAGTTTCCATGGTGTAGCTAGGTATTAATAATGATTTGTGAGGAAATTCTCATGATTTTCCAACCCACAAACCAAGCTGACCTAGAAAGGAGTAAAGATCTTCCAGACTATTGAATGCAAATATTTCTTCAAAGAGTTGAAAAATATGCTTATCACTAAACCAGTAATTACACTATCAAAATGTGGGGAAATAGTTTTGGTATACAATGATTCTTAAAAAAAGGTATTAGGTATTTTTTTGAGGAAAAATGATAAGGTGATAGACTAAGCCTCAAGGTAGTTGAAAGTTCATGAGAAAAACCATCCCATGTATGGTCTGGAGTTGACAGCTATGATCTTCTTCCAGTAAATGTAGTGTCATTATCTATATGGGGAGAATTGTGAGATATATAATGATTATAAGATCCTTAAATATATATATATATATATATTTATATATATAATCATAAATATGGATCTTAATATTTTCTAAGAAAGATGGTTAAAACTTATCAAGGATTAGGACTATTGAATCCTTTATCATCCTGGAAAAGAAAATAAAGTGGACGATATCCTAAGTAGAATAGATCATGTAAATTTATAGATGATGAGAATTGAGAAGGATACTATCTTCTTAGACATATAATGTATTGATATGGTAAAAATAACGTAATTTAAATCATCATTCCTTTCATAAATGATTTCTCAACCATCCCTTTCAGATAAGATAAAGGATGCTCAAATAAATGATGTTGAAATTCAGAAGAAAGTGGAATCTATCAGAAATTGGAAATCCATAGAGATAAAAATTGATTAGAAAGGATTTTTAAGATTTGGGTCACAACTATGTGAACTATCTAATATAAAGATAAACAATGATATTCTAAATGATACAAATAAATCAAACTTATTTATTCACCCAGGGATAAAAAAGATGTATCTAGATCTCCGAGAGAGCTATTGGTGGGACAATATAAAGAATGATATTGCTTAATATGCATCGAATCACCTGGTATCTCAGTATGTTAAGGATGAAAGGAAAAATTATAAGGTAATGATGAAACTATTACCCATACCTACATGAAAATGGGATAACATCACTATGGACATTTCCACTAGACTTTCAAATAAATCCATAGAAAAAAATGATATATGGGTCATTATTGATCATCTTATAATGATTTCTCACGTTATTGTAATTTGATAAGACTTATCACTCAAACAAATTTCATTGATATACATAAAATAAGTGGATAGGATTCATGAGGTAACATTAATTATTATATAAAATTTTGATACGGGATTTACCTCTAGGTTCTTGAAAACTCTCCAACATGCTCTAAATACGAAGTTGAAATTCAATACGACTTATCACCCCCAAACTAATGGAATATGTGAGAAGACTATTCAGACACTAAATGAAAAGTTGAGATCTTTCTTAATGGTATTCAAAGAAGGATGGGATCAACATATTTCTCTAATTGATTTCTATTAGAACAATAGTTTCCGCTCACTAGTCTAAATGTATCCATATGAAACCATTTTGGGGAAAATATATAGAACTCCTGAATTCTAGGATGATGTTGGTGAATGTATGTTTTCAGGACTTGAAATGGTCATGGAAATGATAGAAAGGCTAAAAAACATACAATAGTATATTTGGGCTTCCCAAAGTCGATAGCTGATCTATGTGGATAATCATCAACGTGGCTCAGAGTTTGAGGTTGGTGATAAGTTATTCCTCCACATATCTCCATGGAAGAGTATCATGATACTTGGGAAGAAAGGAAAGCTATGACCCAGGTACATCAACCCCTTCATGATTTCTGATTGTGACAAAGATGTGTCCTATTGACTAGAAATTCCACCAACCATGTATCATGTACATGATGTATTCCACATATCCATTTTGAAGAATTACATACTATATCCCTCACATATAATGAACTCAGTGGTGTTATAACTAGAAAACTATCTCTCTTCTAAGAAGAAGCTGAGATTTTGGACCACAAAGACAAGGTTCTTGGTAATAAGAAAACTCCCATAGTCAAGGTTCTATAGAGAAACCATAAGTATAAATATGCAAAATGATAATCAAAAGAAGTGATGAAGGAGAAATACCCTCACTTATTTTCTCCTTAGTACGTAAAATTAAATTTCGAGGGTGAAATTTCATAAGGGGGTTGAATGCAATGGCCCAAAATTTTATCAATGAAATTTACTTCATATAATTATGCCATAAAACACATAAAGCATTTAGATAACCAAATAAAACATTATTCTCAATAATGAATAATGATAAAATAATAACACCAAATATTACAGCAGTACCATAAATAGAAAATAAGATAATAAGAATGAGAAAATTAGATATGCTTGATCCAATATAATAATTTTACTCATGAACAATGTTGTAGAAATAAAACATAAATTTCATAATAAAAATTAATTTATAATATAAAAATACATTTATAACCTTAATATAAAATATAATTGAATGAAATAAGAGGTATTTATTGGAATTAAGGAACCTATATGATCATTATAATTCTAATTATGGGAATCCTAATTTGACTGATAAAGATAGTAATCTGGATGTTATAATAGTAAAATCACCTTTTAAAGTATAAAATATAATTTAGGTATCTTATAAATAAAAAATGATATATTTATATCTTGGTATAAGTAAATAAATGTTTTAAAAGTGATAAATTATGTGTTGGTAGCTTTCTAAAATGTATATGTTTATTTACAATTTTTTAATTATCATAATGATTAAAAAAATTATTTTCATAAAAAGAATTCAAAAATTAACCTCACATTTTATTATAATTATAATATAATTTTATGTGACCCTAATTAATTATTCAAAGTTTCTAAAAACTTATTATAATATTAAAAGTGTATTTTTGAATAAATGGTGATTTAATTTAGAAATTAAATTTATCACATTTAGATTTTTTTATAAAATGGATTTCATTTTTTAAATATACACATCAACAAATTTTTAGGGTGAATTTTTTGGATATTTCTATAATAGTTGAAAAATTTTATCAATAGTGAAATACGATAATTTATATTATTTAATATTTTAATCCAAATAGATGAATTTTTGAGTCATGGATGATTTAAGAACTCATTGATTATAACATTACTAAACCATTTATTGTATTTAATCATATTAAGCAACATTATTTATAATCTTAAACCATAATAATAAACTAATGAATATAATAATAAAAAACACTCTTCTTCCCACTATAAATACCCCCTCACCACTACTTCTCCTCACCCCTTATAATCCTTGTATCTTTCCAATATTCCTACAAATTAACTTTATAGACCTCTTACCCACGTCCAATAGCTTCTGGTCTCAACAAAAGACCATTTATAAGTTCTTTAAGGTATCCTTAAAAGATTCAAGAGGTAGATTTCTTTAACCATCCCTTTTAATTTCATTTGTTCTTTTACCTTATACTGAACTCTTTCATCCACAAAATCATAATAAGTAAAGTATCATGTATATACTGAAATTTTATATTTCTAATGGAATATCTTTTTTCTACCTCTTTCTAATCTTATCTTAGTCAAATAAACAAAACCGTTGTCTAAATTATAGCAGTTTACTATCTCTATTGATAATGATTTTTCATTTCCCATTACTTTCTTAAAATCTATTCATAAACTATTATTATGGTTAAATAATATTTTAATATGTATATTATGACTTGTTTCATGTTCTATAACTAATATATATAAATAACATTAAATAAAATGAAACTAGTTCGTGATAGTGGGGAAAAATGTCAAAATAAACTAAACATGTATCATTATCATTTTATCAGATATATCATCCTCATACAAGAAAAAAATGATATATGGGAAAAATAAGAATTATTTAATTTAATTAATACCACTTCATTTCTCTTATGTAGAGTTATTCTCATTTTACAATAACTTCCATAATTTTAGAAAGGTGAATTGACTATGAAACCATGAAAATGAATTCTCCCAAAATGATGAAATTGTACTTTATAACTCATATAATGGGAAATGAATGAACTTAATTAAATTATAATAAATAAAATACATGTATAATAGGCTATTATTTAATCATTTAATTAATATAATTTGATTATCTAGGACATTAAGTGAATGTAAAAAACCGTTTTACACATAAGGTAAGGGATCTCTCTAAACCTCCGTGTTTTCCTTGAGTAACAATTTATATCTCTTTACCCAAATTTATTTATTAATTATTCATATATAATTATTATAAATTATGTTTATTTATTAAAAACATATTTATCTATTTCCATTCATCCATATTTTATGGGGAAATATATTTTTTAATAGTTTCCATTCTCAATTACCCTCGATAGGCAAGCTCGATTAAAGGGAACTTCTCTGTTTCTTTCCCATTTTCAAGACATCTCTATCAAAAATTATAATACAAAAATATTTATTCTAAAATCATTTATTTTATCATGAAAAAATATTTTATTTCATTTCTAGTTTTATACATACAATTATGCCTTTTCCACTTTAAAAACTCTTTAATATTTTCCCTTAAACCGCACTAAAGTGGCTCATTTATAAAGTTTATTGAACACTTTTTTTCACGAATTCACTATAGATGGATATAATTATACATGATATATGCTTATTTTTAATTTATTATTTTTAAAAAATGATTTAATGTATTCTTTCATGGATTTCATTATGATACCCCCTTTGGTTATGCCTTCTGGCATGACTAAGAAACCCATTTCTATACAAGGAAAACCCTTACGATTATTTCTTATGTTTGATTTGTTTTTATGGAATAAATATTCAGGAACATATTACAATTCGTGAACCTGTATTGAAATCCAATAAATAGTGTAATTTTTTGTCTCATGAGACATTATGTCTGGGATTTAGGAGTCAACCTAATCCATTATTGGAATCTGTGCACCATGTGATATAGTCTTGGGAGTTAGTCTTGACTCATGTTTATTTCCTATTATATATTAGTGCCACATTACTATGTCTACATGAAAATATTATTCTATATTCCTTATATTATTCTTTTATATGTTTATTAATGATCCATACAATTTTTGTTATCTTGTTATGACTTCTAACTCATTTCCTATGATTTATTACCATGTTTATCCCCTTACTGGGATTTTTAGCTCATCCCTTTTTGTTTATGTATTCCCAAGGTTATCCTAGGTATTATTAGGAGATCAAAAGCAGTTAGGATCTCATTTTTATGATAAATAATTTTTTTATTTAGTTTCATGTTTTCTAATTATGTATATGATATTCAAAATACACTAGAATTTATAATCCTTGGTTTGTATTTCATGAATAATTATTCTTACAATATTGTAATATTGTGTGTAGAAGGATTTGGTCACAATAGAAGTGGTGTTAAATTTTGATGGGAACATGGCATGGGGTGTGTAAAAATCTAATTAATTTCACATAAGGGATGTAATAATAATAGTAACCAATTTTTTTTTCCAAGGAGAAGTTCTCTAATATATTTTTCACGGTGTAAGCGTATTATGTAGAATAAGTCTTCTAAGACTTCTAAAAATGATCAAAGACTTTTAAGAAGAATTAATATGATAAATAAGTTATTATTGTTCAGTTTTAGCTTCCCATTTGTAATGATAACATGTAATTCTCAAAATAAATCTCCAATATTTGTTAAATGATTAAATAAATGGTTCCACAATCGCTTCCCCATTTTAACCCTTGTTTAGATTTTATAATGATTAATGTTATCATCACAATTTTCTTATATTGGATAATCCTCCTTCTAATGTGTGAAAACCATAATGATCCTTATTCAAATTTCCTAGGAAATAACTTATTAGTTATTAAAATTCCAAAGTATTCGAATCGGATTTTTGTTTCTTCCTCACAAGTTTAGTAATCAATAAAAACACTCTACTTAATGCTAAACTAATAAATCTACATGATTTAAAATAAAATATAAGGATAAAAAATTTATTACCCCAGGAAATAATTATTTTTTATAAATAATTATAAACACAATCACATTAAAATATATTTTTAAAATTAAATATTTAAATCCATTAAATAGAGAAAATGGATATAGAAATTTAATAAAATTTTCTAGACTCAAGAATTAAAATTGGGTCACCTCCCCTTCACCCAATCAATCAATGGTTATTCCCCAACATTACAGAAGAAATAATGGATGTTTTAGAGGTATAAATCATTTTTTAATAAAAAAAAGAGAACGAAAAATTAAGAAGAAAAATACATAGTTGCAGTAGGTGGAATTCTTTTTAATATGTCCAATAGTCTCCAAGTGTCCCCCCTTTTAAAACAACAATCCACATTTTCATAAAGAAATAAAATCCTTTATCTTCTCCAAAATCTTTATTATCAAAATTTAATTTTCATTAAAATAAATCTCTCTCTCTCTTCCATTCATATATTGGATAGAAACTCTTTTTTTAAAATCTCCCTAAGACCCAAGGTGTATCTCATAAATAGATACAGATATCGAGCTTCAAATTTTCAATCTTCTTAGATGTACTGCATTGTGGAATATATATTATGGAACATATTCTTCATCTAATATGGTGTGTGGGTATCTCCTTTCATATATTTCTAAATAATAGAGGAAATATGATCTTATCTTTCCCATATTGTCATATCTCTACTTTGGGTTTGACAGCCACTGTTGGTCCTTTCAAAATAAAATCCACATCCACGTATTCTAAGTATTTATGTTCATGTGAATTATAATTTTTATTCCGTTTCACATAACTGATCACATTTTTTTATGTATAAATTTTCTCTCATAAGATTACATAGCCGATTATATATCCTTGGGCTCGCATAGCTGTTTCTTAACCACATGAAAATGTTGCTGATTCTACCCATGTAGCTATTTCACCTCATGTTTCTGCATACTCCCATGGGAATATGTAGCAATTTTATGCATGGTTTCACATATTCATTTTCACCCATGGGCTTACATATCCATTTATGGTGGCATGTAATGTACCTGATTATATTAAGTATAGATGCGATGTACACATTTTTTCATCTTTGTGTAGGTATTTGACATTATTAGTGTGCTACCCATGGTGTAAGAGGACCTTCCATGGTGAGCTTGTGTTGAGACAATGATAGATACATCATGGGTTACCTCCTTCTTCCATCCATCCATCAGAGTTAATAGATGGTACTTCTTGATATTATTTTGGGCATCATCCTCTTCCAAATAAGCTTCATGGTGATCACCAAAGGTAACATAGATGATCTATGTTAAACTCGGATTACGTTATTGGTTTTACAATTGAGTTAATTTTTCTTAGGTTGTGACCATGATGTTTCCCAGTGATACAGAGGGTGGTTTATTGGTGTCGAGAAATATAGTAGGAAAAATGGTTTTTCTATGTATGAGTGAGTTGAAGAAAAGTGGGATGATATCTTTTTTATTAGTTGGGAATAATAATTGTAATGATTCATCCCACATTGAAGGTTCGGTGAGAAGTTTCACTCATATATATGTTAACTTGTGAGACATCAGGTTAGACAACCTATTATGGGTATGGGCTCCCTCAACACCTCATATAAACATATTGGACATGCCAACATTCATGGCCCGCACGGGATTTGACCCATACACTATGTGGGCTCCTCCCCGCATGACATGATCTCTTATCTTCCACCCAAGCGGGCTCTCTCTATGAGCTAACTTGGATGACTAACCCTTCTTGGTTATCTAGGAGGATCATTGGTCTATTGGTTGAGGTCTAGCTTGGGTAATTATATTTTTTAACTAAAAAAATCAAATCACTTAGTTAATTCAAAACAAAAATTAAAAAAAATATAGATTTCCTAATTTTTATCCATTTTCATTTATATTATTTATTCAATGGTAATTTTATATATTTTAAATAAAAAAATTAACTATATAGAAAAATTCATATAAATCCATTCAAAATCATTAGGAAATGTTTAAAAATTTTCAGGATAAAATGAGTGCATCAAACTATCAATAATGATGGATGTTTTTGTTTAAGTCATCATAGATCAATCCTCTTGTTAATATCCTTATCATGAATTTATTTTTCATTAAAGGATTGGTGATTGATTGATGTTAATTAGATTTAACTATGGTTATGTTCTAGAATCCACGAGGAATTCATGATCCATTCATAAATTAACAATGGATCCGGTGAATTGGAAACCACCCTATTGACATACCTCAGAATTAATTCTATTGGTGGACCCCTTTTGTTATGTGATTATAGAACCAACCTTCTTGAATTGAAATCCTCTTAATTATATGTTCTAAAACTATTTCATCAAAAAATGGGAACCCGAGTTATGCATCCTTGATCTGCGGGATCATTCTCCATGGGCGTGTGACATGGTTAAGTCTTTGATCCTTTAATAAAGTATGGATTACTTTGGAAAAAACCTCGATGTACGAAGGTTATTACAATTTTAGTCCCTATTCTACTCTTGTTACTTGATTCATGATGTATTGGCATAGGTTGTGGTCCATGATATGTGGTGTTTTCTTATGGGTGTGTGTATCCCCTGATACCTATATATGATACATTCTTGCCTACGTATTTATATAATATATTTACACCTTGTTTTATGTTGTTCGCATGATTTTATACGATTATACTATGTTTACATTATGATATTATATTCTTGTTTTATTATGCATATCCTGTTCTATATATTTTTTATTCTTTGGAATTATTGTCTTGGTAATCTTAATAGGTTAACCTTCTGGGTATGACTACCGCGTAGAGGGGGATCATGCACGATATGCAGTGATAAAGGCAGTGGACCAATTATTAGGGTAGTTTTATGATATTTTAATGTTATTACCAGAAAATTGATGCCATGTGTATGTTGAGTAATGTTACAGAACTTGATGCCTTGTGGTTATAGAGTAACATGATTATCTCAAAGCCTTGATGATACCGAGTGACATGTATCTATCCTTATGGATGGTTCTTGATAACATCTAAAATCATTACCATCCTTTAGGTATGGAGCCAAAGTAGGTATGTATAAGGCTCATGGTATCTTGGTTAGCACATGGGTTCTTAACATATGATTGTTAATTATTACTTACACATTAATTTTTACCATGGAATACACCTGTTATACATGTTTACACTTTTTAAGGATGCATTGATGGTTCCCTACTAGGTTTTATTACTCACACCCTTCATAAGAATCTCGATGCATATGTAATCATCATGTATATGGATATTAGAAAGGTCAAGGGGCCCATGGAATATTGTTGAGATGAGGATCATGGAGATGGTAGTGGAATCGAGATAGAATCTAGAGGGGTTTCCACAATATTTATTTATTTACTTATCTATTAAATGTAAACTATGGTTTAGCTTTCCACATTGGGAGATTGTTTATTCATTTGGGTGAGATGTGTGTTATATGAAATTATATTCTTCCATTTAATTACTATGATTTTATATGTATTGTTATTTATATTATTTTTACAAAGATATGATTCAAAGGTTATAGAATTCTTATTGATGATGTTAGGATTGTTCCATCTAGTAGGAATCCTTTTAGGTATGGAGTGGTGTGCATGACGTTATTTGGAACTTTGGATGGGATCCATTGGTTCATGTCAGGGTGCTACATCCACACACACACACACACAATCACATATATATATATATATATCCACCTCTATCCCTTTAACATTAACCCATGGCTCATCTATCTATCTCTCTCTATATCAATATCCCACTCTCTCACTTTAACCTAAGGATATACTAAACCATGAGGAAGTGGTGACCCTTCTCTATAATGGGAGTTTCAAACAACTAATGGATGTCCTATGAGGTAGGATACCTTTTGTTTATTCATATGGATCGCCATAATTCTTGTGTAGAAGAACTTAAATTATTTAGATCAATAGATAAATTGAACATTTACCGGAAATTACTTATTAAATCTAATAAAATTTGACATATCCTATGGAAAATCAATTTTTATTTATGATTTAAGTTTTTATTAGATACGTTTTATCCTCTAAAAAACCCATATTTAGTATTGAATCCATTTAAATATATGTTGGAATGATTCTTTGAATAAATCATAATATTAAAAAAATGATATTTCTAGATTCAACAATATGTTATTTTAAAAACAACCCTAGTTGTTCTATATTTTTAGAACCAATGCATAAATGTTGTAAAAAATGGTCAAGGTTCTACAAAATCTATAATAAGTCATAACGGTTACTAGAAAGTGACTATAGATTTTTTTATGTAAAAAATAGAGCATCATTTTAGATATTATTAACCCATGGTCATCTGATCACTCTTTGATGGTTGATCCTCACTATGATAGTAGACCACACTATGGTGGATGTTAATTATCAATGGTCTAAAACATTTTGGATATGGTGTATATGGTCATAGTTTTTATGTACTTTGTCTCTATAAGACCACCATGAAACTGATGAGGACACCATGCTATAGTGTTCTAATAATAGTTTCCCAAAACAATCATGGTTTCGTTTTTGTAATCTATATCATCCCCAAAATGGTTTAAGTCATGTTCCTTATAATATTAATGAAAAATAGTATTTGTTAAAATTATAAAATAACCTTAACTAGTATGGGCCCTTTGGGACAACACTGAATCTGAGGGGGAGATTTAAACCAAACAAAAAACATTTTTGTTAGATGAAACATTGGTTTAAGGTAGATTTAGTTGTCAAATAATTTATATATTTATTATAAAATTTAAAATAAGGAAAAACATAAAATTGTTTATATTGATTTAATAATAGTTAATAAATGAAAATATAAAATATTTATATTGAATAAAATTATTTGAAAATTGACTAAACCATATAAAAAATAATTTTTGATGATTTCATCAAATATTTATGTAAAATCAAATATGAGATATTTAAATTATGTAAAAATGTTAGATAATATATTAAATGTTTATATTGTTATAAAATTATTCGTAAATGATCTCGTATTTTGGAATATGAATGATTTTGTATTAAATAAAATTTAAATCAATAATATTAAGGTGTCTAAATTTGAATAAATGTAAGGTTTTCAGGTTTATTTATGTTATGGAATATCTATAAGAGCATGAAAAAGTTATAAAGTGTTAATAATTTTTTTATTTATGAATTTTTTCATAAATTTTTATGTTTTGTATAAATTTAAAAGTAATTCATTTATTTAGTTTATTCTTGATTTTATTCATCTATTTAAATTGTTTATATTATAAATTTATGTATGATTTGGTTTAAAGTGTTAAACTACTCATACATTCGTATAAGGAGTTACATACTCTGTATGATATTTTATTTTCTTTTATTATAAATTCAAGTTATATTATTTATTAGTTATGAGATTTAATAAAAAATTAATTATATTTTATTTATATTAAGTGTTATAATTATAATGGAATGGATGTCTTACTTGAGTATTAAACCGTCGGTAGAGAGACTTTGGATTAGATTGCTCACTAGCCAAGATGCTTAGGCCCTATCTAGAAAAGTGGGGCTGGATACATATCACATAATTATTACTCTTGTACAGATTAATAATTTCATATGACTATAAAAATTTACATGAAAGGGGTTCACCCACCTTATCCATGTGATATACTTATATATGTGTAAATATAGTTAGCTTGTAATATGTTTTAGTAATACATGTTATGATTTTTGTAAATAGGTACACGTAAATATGATTTGAACATATTTATTTTAATAAAGGAATTTATATTCCAAACTAAATCACTATATATATGGATACATGTAGATGGAATACATGAGATAAAATGGCGAGATATTTAAATCCACTTAAAATGATAAGTGTTAAATTCCTTCCAATGCAACACATGTTAGGACCTTGATCATTCAATATGGGTGACCCTACAGGATAGATTCTCATGAATTAAATATTCAGTTTCTCCTCGCCACCCTGTTCTCATTTTGATAATTATTTATTCCCACAAATATTTGTATATGTCTTATTAATCTCTCTCACTACGCCTTTATGATTTATCATTTGTTGTTTATTCATTTATATTATTCTGGAAGTTTTTTATGTATTACTCACATTTTATGTTGAAGGATTTTTGGTTTCGAATAGTTCTTTAAAAAGGAGGAGATATATTTAATATGGAATTTATCTAGTGTTTTTGAAGTTAATGTATTAGAGGAAGTATAAAGAGAAGTTTACTTTTACACTTGGATAGATTTAGTCTTATGTTTAGAAATTTCACAGTGTCAACAATATTATCTATAAAGTATATTGGAAATCTTTACCAATAAAAATCCCAAAGTAATAGATAATTAAATGTCATGTATTCAATGGAGTTGGGAATAATTATATTACACACTAAATTTATTCAAAGAAAATTATATTACGTATCAACTAGATATTTAATAATTAATTTTATTTATTTAATAGAACATTGAATTCAATTAGGTCATAAATCTTACAAATTAATATGAAAATAGAATTTCATCCTCTAAAATTCTATATAAGTTATTAAATTTGAAAAAAATATTGATAAGAAAGTCGAAATTTAATTTTACACACCAAAATATTTACTTATATGAATTATTGTGAAAGTATCATAAGTTAGATGTTTTAGAAAATGGTAATGTTCTAAATATTAGGATTTGAATGATTTGTTCCATTATCACTTCATATATAAACCTGTTCATGAACATGATGATATATATATCCTTACCTAGTGTGAATTAGATGTATTTTAGTGCTATTTTTTACTTTATAAATGCCCAAACCATCGATGAAAGTCAATTCTATGAAGATCACTACGTTACAGATCATGATAAATCTAGAGATGACGAAATTACTTGAAAGCCATTTCGTGAAGGATTTTTGTGATTGTGGTGGGTTTGAAATTTATAGATGATAAATTCAACATCATGGTATAATACATGTTTGGATTTTATGATTCTTCTTAAAAATAGGGTGACCCTAATTGGGAGTTTTGAATTCTACCACAGCGTGATTATATAGAATGGTCCTCATTGAAATTTAAAGTGTTTAAATTTTAATAGGATTGGTTTTGTACTATTTTTGGGATTGTTAATTGTTATTAAAATATTGTTATCAGGGATTATTTAATTATTATTTGAATTTGAATTATTATAGATATTATCATTTGTGGTCAACTTCTAATATTTTATTAAAAGAATAATACTATGATATTTATATTTAACTATTTTATTTTTTTTATTTTAATATTATTATAACTATTAATTATCGATTTTTTAGATATTTTTAATGAAAATACATTGTGGTGATATAAATGTTGTTTTCCTATAATAAGAGGTTGACTCTATAAGTAGTGTCATACGTAAATGGTATCACATGTTTCATTCTTTTTGAATAAGTTCTTTTAAAGTTTGAAAGACTTTTTTTACTCACTAACCTTAATGGTTCACCTGATATGAATTGTATATCTACCATAAAGGGATGAGGCTAGATTATTTCTATACTAGAAAACATATTCTTCATCATTCATTGGGTTAACCATTTTATATTTTATTATGTTGAATTTCAATTATGTTGTATTGTTTTACCAATTTGTAATGACTCAAATTACGCACAGTTATATATCCTTTAAAAATTACAAATTTGTTATTATAATATGATAAAAAATTAGATCATAGGATATACCTTTTCCATAGAAATTTATAGGTCATTGAGGCGATTCCTCTAAGAGTGAGAAGGAATTTGTCAGTTTATTTTATTATTCCTTGGGTCCAAAAAAGGTAGGTTGTAAAGGGTTTTTACTATCCTTAAAAAATGAGGATTATTTAAGTGTGCTTCATACCTATAAATGAGTATAGGGTTTTAAATATTATATTTATCATATTTTTGTATCCAAAATACTATAAAAACAATTGTTTTCTCTTGTTATTAATTATTATACCTATAATCAGGACACTCACTACAACATTGATGCTGGGAGAGATGTGGGATAGTACATTATTTTTCTAACACCAATGGAAATCTTGGGTTTGCAGATGGATTCTATAGAAGATTTCCTCCTTAGAGGTATATTTGAAAATATAGAAAGTCCCAACCATGATGCGTGACATTTGTTGATAGGACAATGGAATGTGACATGATCAACATGAACAAGTTGAATAACACTCATATAGTTGTTTCATGTAAACCCGAGATTGTGCCTCATGTTGTGATAGTGATCGAAGTAGTCGGTGAAGAGAGATATTGTTCCAATTGATTTATGCTTCACAAAATTCTTGGTGATTCCAGGACAAATTTGTTTTTAGTGTACATGAAGGGTGAAAGACATGGTCCTGCTGTTGTGTTGGAGTCTCATTCCCTGGTGTTATAGGGTGTTCCTAAAGAGGAAATCGTTTCAAACTGATCCTTTTCTCACTTAAAAAGAATGATGGATTCATCCATTCAAAGAAAAGGGAGAATTGATCACATTAGAGATGATCCTGACTCTATTTCATAGTGGCTCAAAATGAGTGTGTTCTCAATCATTGGGAGTTTATTTCATTCCAAAGGCTCATAACCTATAAAAATTGATGAACTTAAGGAGCTAATTTGGTTTATTTGTGGGTTTTAATCCTAGAAATTCATCTTTTTAGGAAGGGGATACTTCCATATTATCTTCTCCATAGAAGTGCTGAAAATTTGAGCTTAGGGATTTGGTTCCATTATGCCCATACCTGGAATTATTCACCATCAAGAATGGGATAAAAAATTCAACCAAATTGCGGTTGGTAACACCACTACCCAAATTTGGGTAAGGGTTTATGGACTAATTTGATACTATCATACCAAAACAATTGTACAATATTGCACAATCAATTGGAATCATGATTAAAATTGAAAAGGAAAAGGAAGTGGCCAAATTTGGTCATTTTTCTAGGTTCATGGTATAGGTTGAACTAGGCTTGACTCTAGATGAAAAGGTAGTTCTTTTAATAGATGACAATATTATTTAGATGAATATTTTTTATGAAAAAATGAAAAAAAATTGGAAGGACCATAATGTGGTTGGTCATCAATCCTCTTCCCATAGACACTCTAATTTTTTCAACTTATGTTCTTCACGTGGACATGAGATAAGAAATTTTCAGAAAAAGAGGCAAAACTACATCCATTTAGAATGATGATGTTATTACCTAGTTGTAAGATGAGGAAAACAATGATCCTTGTAATAATGATGAAGGGATTAATTGTATTGTTGATAAAAATGAATTATAGGGAATTATTTTTGAAAATGTAACCAAGACACTGATTGATGAGAAGGGCGACTGGCTTAGTGAATCACCTAATGCTCAGGGATTCACCTATGGGATCAGGACGAAGTGTTGGGTTGTTATCTTCCCTGAAGAGACAACTATAAATGATATGAATACTTGCGAAAAGGGAAAAAATGGAGAATCAGAAAACTATGATGATAACTTATCATTTGAAAAAAAATTGAAGAAAAAAATCAAAAATGGGTTGATCATCATATCTATCACGAAAATATGGATGCCTCAGGTAACCAAAATGGAAAGAAAATTTTATAATCTGACTCCCCTGTCATTTCTAAAGATTATCATACCTCTTCAAAACCCATGTTGGATAATGAAGGCTTTCGTCTTGTCTCCTACAAGAAAACAAAGACTCTGGTTGTGTCCCCAATGGTGGTGGAACAACTATATCAAGTTATACCAATGAATATCGCTAATAAAAATATTGACGATGACATTGAGATGCAGGATAATGAGGCAAAGCACAAAGAGAAACTTTCTTTGGCTGACACAATGGTGATCGTGGTGATGATGAATCCAATGACAAGATAAGACTCTCCCAAATTCAAGGAGAAACTTTTTTATTACATTGATTTTGAAATCATAGATGATGAGACATTACAAAGCAGGACTCAATCATTCCCTCCAATCAGGGGGAGATTGAGACGTTAAGGGTACGGGAATGTAAGGACTGGATAACATGTAATTTCAGAATAGTAAAGGCTGCTAACAAAACGATTGATAAGAAATATAGGCATATAGTTTTGGTTTGGCATTTTTTCCTTTTATTCCTATACTCTCTTGTAATTTTACCTTTTTCTTTTATTCAATGAAGGTGGAATCGCCTCGATATTTCTTAAAAAAACTCACTACAAAAATTTTTTATTCTTAAATTGTTTTATAGTATTATTAATGATATTCTACATTATTGTTTTAATTACTCTAATTTATTTAAAATTCAAAATTCACCATACATATTGTCTTTTACATCTCTCCATATGAGGTATACAATTGGTTTCAATGAAGTGGATATTTTAAATATATTTCTATAAAGAAAAATATAACAAACCTAATAGTCTAAGGGAATGAACATTCTATATAGAATTCCAAGGATAACGTGATGGTTGGATTCCCCATAAAAAATCCTTATTTAATGGTAATGAATAAGGTTATAAAAAATATAGAATGGAAGACTACCTCAAGAAATTAATAATTATAGATTGGACCATAATGGTAAAACCTTAAAAATTTCCTAATACTAAACCTGATTCACATACTGGTAATGATGCGACTAAGTGTGTTTTAAATTATAAAATGATGAATATTATTTATTTTTATATAAATAGAAATAATTTTAGTCACGATTCTACATGTGAAACTATTCAAGATATTTGAAAAAAAAATATTTTTAATCATTATTATATAGAAAAACTAAAAAGAAAAAAGATAGAAAAACTATAGGCATAATATCTTTTACAATTGGTTCCCTTGAACCAATAGCCTTTGTAGATTAGATTATTGTTAAATTTAGGTTTTGGATATTAATTAATTTATTACCATATCCTTATCATTATTCTACATGATAGTTTATGTAATAATTTCCTACAATACCTATCATGTCAAAATTAAATAGAAGTTCCCCATTGTGATGGCATACTATTTCGTATAGATATTCTGGTCTGACAGTTGATTTTGAGGGGATTGGTATAGTTTCAAAACCAAAGAATCCTTTAGTATTTTATCCCTGGAAACACCCATTGGTTCCCACATCCATTAATAGGTACAAAACTAAATTACAAAATTAGGTAGTCAATTGGGGTTTCACACCTAATGATGCTTAGGGACTCACATTGGTTAATAGAATGGGAGGTCGAGATCATCGCACCTATAACAACCCAAAGTTTATAAATGATAATTTTTTTTAAATGAATGTGAATTATAAAAATAAAACACATAGGGAAACCACCAATGCATTATTTCATTAAGTCAAATTGTTACATCTATTAATGAATAAACCCATTAAAAGGAAAATTACTACAAGGGGACAAAAAAATAGAAAATATAAAAACTACAATTGGAAAATTTGGATCACACTATTCTTCTAGAATCATCCCCCCAAAAAACTATAAAACAAAACAAAATATTAGTAAACCAATTAATATAACAAAAAAAATTAAATTTATAACCTTGAGAAGAATAAAGTTGAATAATGATTGGAGGAATGTAGTGGTATATGTAGGATGTTATATGACCACTGGAATTGTAATTTAACCTCAAAATAATAAATTTTTATATAAATAATATTTACCAAGAGTAATATAAGTAAATATAAATATTATAATTCCAAAAAAAATATCATGATTAAAATATTCAAATAAAATAAAGAGACATTTTTAATAAATTGTATTTTAAAGTATTTCATAAAAATAAAAATTATATCATTAAAAATTAAAATTACCTATGTTATAAATATATTTGGGTTAAATTAATATCATTTTTGAAATCAGATCACCAAAATTGTCTAATGTTTTTTTTTTTTGGTAATTTTATCAAATACTTTAATTTTCAGGTGAATAGTAAAAATAATGTTTTTCTCATAACTGATGTATCTTAAATTACATCATTAATAATGTAAAAATGAAATAATATGTAAGAACCTAATTTTTATATTAGTTATAGATCCTTTAATTTTTGGTGTAACCCTTTTTTTACCTTATATGGATGCCTAGTTAGGATATGTGGGAAACAATGGTGTCCAGGGCTTGTTCAGATCCCAGATCCCTAACTGGTGGAAAAAATCACCAGAATACACGGTTAGTAGAAACCATGCAGACTAGCCCACATAGTTTCTCATAAATCTGTGAGGAATTTTAAAGGGAAAAGAAGGGTGAAGTGTTTTAACTAACCATAAACCTAGGGTCTCACACCACTGGTGAATGTTTTTAATATTTTACAGAGGTATATTTCATGATTTTCACATGGTTATTCAAACAATGCACAAGAATTTTGGAGGTACCCTTTTGGGATAGTGTCCTTCACAGAGTTAGTGAAATATTTGGATAAAAATGAAGAAAAATAATAATAACCAGTAAATATGGTAAAAATTTCAATTTTACACTTAAATTCTCCTAAATTTATACAACCTTCCTCTTTTCTTCATTCCAGCGGACAAAGCCTTTCTGATAATTATTTTTTAGGTCTTTAATCCCTCCAAGCCATGTTCGATGATAAATTATTTTTATAGACTCCAATTTTACTTCCTTTCATCTTGTTTGATGCTCCCCAGTAAGTACTATATTTGAATTTCACCTTTTTTTCATTTGTCTGCCTCTTAAAGAAGTTATTTAGGTGCAAGATCTCATGCCTTATTTTTAGGGCTTTCATCTATTTTCCCATTTTATCCCAATCTTGACCAAACCAAAGGACGATACTAGATGAATGATAATTTGTGGGAATAAGGGAGTTAGTCTAGTATTTATCCCATAAAGTCATGCTATTTTATGATATGGTTTATGTTCCACACCACGGTTTCATCACGCATTGACCCTAAATTGAACTTGTTATAAATCAGTTTTGATTTTTAGGAGAATAATGACATTATTAGATCTCATGGACCATGTGAGTTCGTCAATGTAAATGTATTCGACCACTATGGGCATTCCATTTTTTATGTCTAATTAGATTTCATGGTTAAATAGCCAAAAATATCATTAGTGTGTTTGGATTTACTTCTAAATGATGATATAATTATTTTTTAATGAATGAACATAGTGGTGTGGCATCACTATCACACTTATCCATATATAGTTAATTGAACAAAAGTTTGTGGTATACCCATTTCACTTGATTAATTTGTACAAAGGTTACACCCTTGTTATTAATGAAGGTAAATACATCATGAATTTACTATTGGATCTTATTAAAGCCTTGACTATTTTAATTGATATAATTGGGAATTGAGACCCCTATATTATAATTTTGGCATGAAAACCCTTATCCATAATGTTATATTAGAATGAATTCCCTTGTATTGTTATATATTTATGGGCTTGGTGTCCATTCTGCTAATGTGATACATGGCAGTGGCGAACCTCATTAAATTGTGAGATGGGAAAGGTTAACCTAAGAGTGATATAAGAGAATTGATGAAATAGTGATATGATTTGTTAATAAAATAAATAATAAATATGATATGGGCATGGTGTCCCTATACTTTGATATGGGTATGAAATCCCTATATAGCGTCCCTCGGGCATGGAGACCCTTTATGAATAACAATGAATGGGCATCGATGCCATCATGTGATATTATATTGGTTATGGAGACCATAGTGATATTATTTTGGAATGATGACCCTATTGATAAGATACTAGGCATGGAGACCCTAACTATGATGTATGGGGACGACGACCCTGTGTGATATGACATTGGGCATGGAGACCCTACTATTGTGATACTGGGCAGGGTATCCCCTATTTTTATGTTATTGGAAACTTCATATCTTAATACTTGTGAAAATCACATTATAGCTTATGGGCCGATGAGTTATGACTCAGCTCTAGGATATTAGTAGTATCCATATATATGGTTATATATTCCAATACGTATATAGTCCAAATATGTTTATACGCATGGTTAGTTCTTCAAATATTATCCATCTTAGGATGGAGTCAATACTATCATGTTGGTGTCCTTATAGAAAAAGATCTGACCTTTAAATACTTATTACGACTTCCCAATATTATCTACACCCTTCCATATTATATGCACTAGCTGGATATTTATAAATACGATTGATGGTGGAATGTGAATTTATCTCACACCCTATCTGAGATACCAATGGTACCCAAGAATATTATGTGTATGTTGGTAGGGATAGGGGAAAGTTCACAGTGATTGATACATGAGTTGCATATATCGTTAGAGCAAGGAAGCATAGGACTAAGACATGGCTAATGATGTTAGTGGAGATAACCATTTTTTTGCCTTTTGATACATGTATTGTATATTGTTTTTTCCCATTAATTTTTTCATTAAAATGGACATATCATTATTTTTTATATAATACTTAATTTTAGTTATTATTTAGTGTTGGATTCTTTATATTTCACGGCAATTTGTCAGTTATTTATCATGATTACACTATTTATCAATCTATTTCACTATTGTACTACTCTGATCATGAGGGTATAGTATCCCCATTATACCAACATGGACCCTCATTTTTGTTTTTGAACCTCTAGTGTATGGAGAGGTGTGCTTGAGGCCATGTGGCCCACCAGCTCAGGGCACCATTTATGTGGAATCCAAGCCAGGAGATCACAATGTTGCATCATAGATTTTAATTTCTTTTGTATTATCATTTAGGAATATTATAAAAGAAATTAGTAATGTGTTGGAATTTGTTAATGATTTGTGCATGGGAGTATCTTACCCACCTACATCTAAATTCCAAATTACCTAGGATGGGACATATTGCTCTATATTATGCTTATTACAGTTCATTTTTATTCCACTCTTGGCTGATGAACCTGATGTGTGATGTTACTATTATGATTGAGGAATATATTTTGTCTGTATATTGATATAGAAAGGAAACATTGAATAATGCATCAATTTAGGCACCTTATAAGATTTATATTTCAAGCATTATGCCATGCCATGTTTACTTACTGTTTGCATTACCTGCAATAGGTTTTGTTGCTTTATTTATATGACCCTGAATTGTTCTAAAACTTCATTCAGGGAATTGGTATGTGATTGGTTGGGATTAAATGGATTCCAAACATTAGTTCATGAGTTGTATTTTCCGTTTTAATTGGGATGTTGTGATCCATACAATTAAAATTTTAATCCAAATTGTTATACAAATGATAATGAAACTAACTAAAACTGATTCTAAAACAAAATGGTCACCATTAAATAGGTATGACAATTTAAATTTATAGGGTGTTTTCATGTATAAATTGAAATTGAAATTATGTGTATCAGGACCCATATAAAAAACACATAGCTTGACCCCAACCTGACTTTAGTTGTGGGTAAAAGGATGTATCTCTTGTGTTCTATATAATTGATCCTATTACCCAGACAAGTCTCTCTGAGAAGGAAAAGGGGTGTGACTATTACATAAGAAGGCATGAAACTATCATATTCATGTATATATAACATTTACCATGATCTAACCTATATGAGGTGTGTGTTTGTCATTTTAGATAAATTCCACCATGACGTCCTCTGGTTTTCACCAGGAGGGTGGTGATGATCATACTGTAGAGGTGGTGGGCCATGAGCCACTGATGATACCTATAGTTGGGACACCCATGGAACCTACTAATATCCTGGATACAAGAGATAATGTATAGTTTCAAGGGGGTTTCTTTTTCTTATACAAACTATTTTGGGAGCTTCATGACCAACCCTTTCTATCAGAGAGCATACACGAGAGTTCCAGTAGTAACTTCCACCAACTTTTGCAGGGGATGGTGGACCCCAAGATGCAGAGATGTGGCTAGAGATAGTCTTATATATATTCTAGAATCTCAAGTCACCTAATTATATGAGATTTATGATCTACACTTATATTATTCATCGATTCATGAAACATTGGTGGGTTATTCTGAACCAGGATGGTCAGTATCGAGTAATGAATTGGAGGGATTTACAATCAAGATTATATGACTATTTATTACATGATACATTGTGATTTAATCGTGTCAGAGTGTTTATGAACCTAAAGTAGGGTTCTATTATAGTTATTAACTATTATGCTCATTTTACATTACTTTATCACTTTGTGCCTATTTGCTAATAATCCAACAAAAGAGAGATGATTTGATTATGGGATTAGGAATCATATTTAGTCTCAAGTGAATGTTTTCCAACTTACCACCATGTATGATATAGTGATCCAGGAAATTATCACTGGAGAAATTAAGGAGGAAGATGGTGTAATCCTAGACGGTTCAGAGCCAAGATAGATTAGTGGTTTGACTAGAAGTCAGAAGTGAAACTTTGAGACTGTGTGCATGAGTAATTTCATCTAGTTGACACCCTAATATAGTTACATGGGTTTTCAACAATGTTGGAAGCATAGGTATTAAAATCCCAAGTTTCTTGGAGACCCCATCAAGTAATGAAGCTATGATATATTGGTGAATCATAATCCTTTTTGCTGGACCTTCCCATCTGTACCGAGAGGGAGAGGATTCATATTTGCTCCACCTTCAAGAGAGGGATTAGTAGCACCTAGCCAGGTAGGTAGATTTAGTACAACCATCCATATTGGTTTATTAGGAGGCCATAGATGAGGTATCTAGGATTCATATTTTTAGTTCCATAAGAGTGGACCCAGTCTAGGTATCCTGGAAATAGATCTTGGTAATGGATTATTCCAAATTTATTCAGTACGACCTATACTAGAGGAGAAGGGTTCTATTATATCTATTATTTTTGGTGCTATCCAAGTTTCCTATACTATATTTTATTCTTTATTTGATACATTTGCATCACACTCCTTCAAATCTTGATCAATTATGTAAATCCATGGGATTTATATTCTACACTACTATGGAATTATAACTTTTGAAACCCATTTATGTTTACGTTCAAAGAGTGTATACTAGTGAAAATAATTCACCCTTGAGGTTGGAATCCATAATTTCTTATGGTACCTGTTAATCCTCTCGATGATTGGATTTGATGTCATCCCCAGGATGGACTGGTTGGTCCCTTATCATGCCTATGTGGATTATTATTAACAAAGTGTTTCATTTACATCACTAGAGGGTGGTACATATCTATAGAAGGGAAAGTGGAATTTTCTACTAGATAAGGATAACTTATATAATATTGGGATAGGTGGGGTGACCACATAGATTGATAGCCATATTATGTAGGATCAAGGATTATTTCAGATTAAATTGCTTCCTTGTAGTTGATCATTTTAGGGATGTTTTACCCAATGACTTTTTCAAACTACATCTTGAGATGGTGGTAATAGTTACTATCAAGATAGTTTCTAGAGCTTCACTGATATTCATTCCTCCTTACATGATTGATACTACCAGGTTTCAAGATATCGATAGGTAACTGAAGGTATTATTTTTCAATGGTTTTAAATGGCCCAATATTTCTCCAAGGGGTTCACAGGTCCTTTTCTCCATGAAGGTGGATGACACCCTCATTATTTGTGTGGATTACTGAAAGTTGAATTAGCTTACTATGAAGAACCAATACCCATTACCTTGTATATATGATATTTTAAATCATCTCAGAGAATAAAGGGTATTATCAAGGGTCAACATGTGACTTAGATATCATTATGTTTGTGTCAAAGATTCATATATTCCACGTACAACTTTCAAAAGTCTATATTGTTTATATGAGTATCTTGTTAATCCATTTGGTGTTATAGACATGCCTACCATATATACAGCTTTAATGAATAGGGGTTTCTATTGCTATCTGGATTCCATCGTGGTGGTCTTCATAGATGACATCCTAATTTATTCTCATACTCAAAGAGACCATGCCACACATATTGATAATGTTTTGAATACATTGATAGAAAACCAACTATGTTCTAAGATTAGTAAATATCATTTTTGAATCAACAAGGTTATCATTCTAGGTCATATAATCCTAGAGGAAGGAGTATCAGTTGACCCAGACAAGGTGATATAAGTAGTTACCTTGGAGAAACCCAATAATACCTTTGAAATAATGAGTTTCAAAGGGATAGTTAGTTACTACAAACATTTCATATAGAAATTATCATAGTTGAAAATACCTATTATAAGATTGAATAAGAAGGGTGTGATGTTTATATGGTTAGAATCCCAAGAGATATCCTATTAAGAGATGAAAGGGATTTTTACATTAGCACCAATCCAGATTCTCCAAAATCTAGGAAGAAGCTATACAATGTATTTTGATGCATCATGTATCGTTCTTGGAGTAGTTTTATTGTAGGAAGACAGATTCTTTGCATATGGGTCGTGGATGCTAAGTATTAATGTGATAAATTACATGACACATGTTCTTGAGTTAGAATCTACTATTCAATCCTTGCATTTTATAGGAATTACCATATGGGAGCACGTTTGGTGGTATTTACAGACCAAAAAAGCACCAGTTATATTTTTATATAGTGTGACTTGAATCTCAAGTATTGAAGAAGGGTTGAATAAATTTAGTCTTTTGACATTGAGGTTTATTATTCATCCGGAAATGGAAATTCCATTGTCAATGCTCTGAGAATTTGGGCTTAGATTCAATCAGTTCAGGAGGCCAGTAGCGAGTGTCAACATATGGACTTGTTTTATGACATTCACATAGAGGTTAATGGTCCTAATAGATAGTCTCTACTTGTATATCTATCAATAACATATTTACTTATAGAGATACTGAAGATGTGGTAGTTTTAGATTCTGACGTCCTAGTCCTATGAGAGAGTATATAATAGCCTGGGATCCACACTACTGAATCATGTGCTTAAATCCATAACAATAAATTCTATACAATGATGCCAATAATTTTGATGCATTTTTTCCATTAAAAAAACATAAAAAATCAAATGTAAAACATGGATTTTATACATCTTGTACGACCTTTTAGGTTTAGAGCTTTAGGGAATGAGGAAAACTCATTTATAAATAATAAACAATTCATAAAATGAACATTTATCCCATTTATCCAAGATTTTATTATTTCACATCATGTCAAAAACATCATCCTAGTGAAATCCTTTATTGACATAATTTTTTCAACCTCATTCTTTATAACTTGTGGTAAAAGGAAAGATTAGGAAGGTGAGCCCAAATTCTCAGTAAGGTTAAACATAGGCATTAACAGTTAAATTTTTTCAATGAGAATAAGAGTGCATAAGGCTATGATGACATAATCAGAGCACGTGACAAAATCATTAAATAACCAATTCCCATCAATACCTATATCATAAAATATATAAACATGTAAGAGATAACATTCATCATAATCAATAATCTTGAGTCATGTGAAATTAATCTATATCATTATAAAATTTATAAAGACATGACAAGAAATTAAAACCATTTTTGGTAACTTGGAACATCACATTAATAAAACCCTTTTAACTGGAATAACCAGGAAATGACTTCAAACATTACCAATTTCTAATTCAATGGGGAACTATCTGAGAACACACATCATTTATGATATTATGAGCTTATCTATAACTGTTTAGTCCATCCCAATTTAATTTGTAATGGGATTACCCAATGATATCTAGTCCACACCATGTTAAGCTATAATGGGATTACATGATGTTGTCTGGGTTGTTCCATGTAAAGATTTTGTGGGCGTACCCAATGCTCTCTCGGTCAACCCAAGTTTAAAATGTAATGTCCACAAACTATAACATTAATTATATATATATATATATACATTTCAACATAAAAATCACTGAAACAATCATTATTATTTTGTTACCTAATAAACCCATGGAAAAGAAATGAGTTTTAATCTCAATCTATTTGAAATAAGATTAACTTATGGAAAATAAATGGTTTCCATAACAATATATTGAAAACATGACTAACCCATGCAAAGGAAATGGGTTCTATAAAAATCTATTTGAAACATGGTTATCCTATGGAAAAGAAATGGGTTCCATTAAAATATATTTTAAACAATCATAATTTATTCAGAGAAAGAAGAATAATGGTATGATTGAAAAACATCCCCAATTGATGATATGAGACAATAAGGTTTTTTGATTTTTATGATTGTAAATACCATTAAAATATTATTAAAACATTTTTTATGAAAATACCCTTTTTATATTGAAAATCAACATTAAAACAAAAATTCTTTTGATAACACATTCCATTGAAAAAACATGGGATACAAATAATGGATGTTTTAAAAATCATTTAAAACATTTATTGAGGAAAATAACTGTTCAAATTTGAAAACCCCATTTTAAAACATTTTTATTTCCTTAGAAAACATGGTTTTTGAAGAAAACAGATTTCTAACTGAATAGAGAAATGAAATTGGATTTTCTTAAAAAGAATTTATCAAACATCTTAAGTATGAAAGAGTGTAAAAATTGGGAAATTACATGGAAATATCATGAATAAAAAGTTATAAGAAATTCCATGAGAATTGTAATATTTCAACATTGGATACTTAATTACACATAATCTCGAAAAATGATGAGATTTTAGCAAAAGACTATTACCATTTTGGTAAATTTTAATCAAAATCCCCATGAAATAATATCATAAAAATAAACTCCTAATGTCACGAAAATAATTATAATCATGATATAACATATAAAAGGGGTATAATATACAAATCATAAAATTAGATAGATGTATAACATAACCAATGTCTCAAAGAAAGAAAATTGAGGCAAAAACCCCACAGTGCTCTAGTAACGTTGAAACTGTAAACCCCATGAAAGAGATACCATAAAATGGATATGAAAATACCCATAAATATAAGGATAATATTCATAAAAAAACATTCATGGTAATTTTATATACCACACAACAACAAAAATTGGTGAATATAGAATACATTTCCCATAAATAAAAGTGAGATGAGAAAAACTTAAACTTCTTATGTAAATTTTGAATCACACGATCTATGAAACAAAAACATCAATTAAAAATTTTAATATTAGTAAAAAAATTAAGTTAAATATATTAAATATCATAGGGTAGTATATATACTACAAAACGATAAATGTGTTGTGAATATGGCATACATCTCGTAGAAATAAATATGTTAATAGAAATCCACTTACTACTTGAGTAACATTTGAATCATGAGATATGTGAAAGAATAAAATCAATTCAAACTTTTAATATCCTGAAATAAATAAAATTTATGATATATAATTTCATATATAATTATATACAACACAAAATAAACTAGTGGTGAATATTTCATAAGTCTCGTATATAAAAAAGTGATACTAGAAACTCCCTTACCTTGAGTCTAATTCATCATGCTTGTTCTTTATCTTCCTAAATAATAAACTTTTTTTAATTATTTACTTGATTGAGAATAATTTACAGGTTTATTATTAATTTTATTTCTCTTATAATCAAGTTATATACAATTACATAATCAATTAATATTGAGTCAGGTGTTTTGACCATATTCAGCTTACGTGTCAAAACTGACTTCGGTAAGTCGACTATGGTCAAAGAGATCAATATATAAATACTTATATAAAATAATAATCTGGGAATATTAATCATATTTATACACAAATTATTCTTTGAAAATAAATCATTGGATATGGTTATGGAAAATGAACCAAAGTTACTATCATGTATATGGTAAGCCATACATACTCATGAGTAATGTTCCCACTTTTCAAGGATCATTATGGAAAGAAGTAATGGATAATTTAATTTTATAAAATAATATTTTTTTAATAAATAACATAATATTTAATTATATATACTTATATATATCATTATTATTATGTGGTGATGAAAAAATAATAATCACATCGCATTGAGGAAGTGGTAGTCCACACATCCATGAAAGACATGATCACTTTTTCAGCGCGTGGAATGAAAAGAAAAAATGATATATTATATTTATTGAAATATAATTATTTTATAAATAACTAATTATTTAATTTATATAATATATAATCATTGTTGTTACCCTTATTACCTTTCATGTAACATGTTAGTGAAAACACTTAATATCTCTTCATGTGTGGTAGTCTACCGTACACAGGAACAACATTATTATATCCCCTATATTTTAAAATGTAAAAGGGTGTATATTATAGAATGAATAAAAGGTATAGTTATGTTATAAATACCATAAATATATTATATAAGTAGTATGTTTTTCATTATTCCCAACCTTCAAAAGTGGTAATGGATGAATGAACGACATTGGTTCGCGATGGGGTAGTCCTCCGTATAAACGAACGATGATTGGGTATCCAATTTGATAGAAGTATATGAATTTTTATGTTTAAAACATAAAATAAAATCATATTAGTATATTTAATATAATTAGGTTACTATATAATCCTGAAAGTAAAATTACCGATTGGGGGGATAAAGAAATAAAACAAAAGTGTTCGTTGAAGAACATTACCTGTTCTTCGGGTAACTCCTTTTGGTTTATAGAAAAGGAATTCCTTGGTTTTATTTTTGTCCAAATTCAAGATTATAGTATTATAGGAGGTATTTTTGGATTTTATTTTGGTAGGGTTTTGATGATCCAAAAGGATATAGTGGTTTAAAGAAGTTGGGAGAGAGATTTCCCTTTTATAGTGGAGGGGGATGATGTTCTTTTAAATACAAAAAAATAATCGGAGGTCTCCCTTACATAATGTGCCTCCAATAATGAAAACATTAGATAAAATAGTGTATATGGTAAAAATATTTCTATTTTATGGGTTTTCCACAAGTGTCTAGGTCATTTGGACCCTTACAATTAATGTTTACCCACTAAGTAAACTCATTTATAATTTAATCACTTTAATTAATGTTAATCGATTTTACTAATAATTTTTGTGAAAAAATATGTTAAATTTAATTGAAATTATAAATTATTCTAATTAAAAATATAGAATAAAATTTTCAAAATTACAATTATATAATTTTAAGAATTTATTTTAAAACTAATCCCGCAACTGGAATGTGAAAGTGGGTTTTAAAAGTGAAAATGTCACAACTTTTACTATGTTTTCATATCCAAATTCAAAATTAAAATTTAAAAATTATATAAATTAGATTAATATATTTATACTATAATTATTTTTACATTAAAAAAATTAAATTTTTTTTATCATTAGAAATTGTTTTGATGAAAAGATTGTTCTCAATTAAAATTTTGTACTTTCGTCATTCATCAAATAATGAAACTTCTCCAAAAAATACAAAAAATACACCCTAAGATATTATTTAAGTCTTATTTATGGAAAAATGTTTATTTTTTTATATATAATATATGAAATTTCAAAATTTGGTTTTAAAAGAATAATTCCATTAAAAGGCGGCAAAACCACATTTTAGAAAAATATAGCTTTTATGTTTAAAATTATATTTGTTATTATTTTACACCAACAAAATATGTTGAATGAATTTTAAAACATATTATTGTGTATATAAAATATAAATTTCATTAATATCACTCACTAATAGCGATTAATTTAATTAATTATGATAAAACACCTTTTTTGCGAATAATTGTTTTTGTAAGAACATTTCATTTACAGTCAATTGGTTTTTATTTTCATTTATAATTAATTGGAAAATAATGAATTAGTTATATAAAAATATGTAAAAAATATTTTCATAATTTATTTAATTTTATTCATTCCCACCATTCCATTTAATAGCTGATTACTATTATATTAAATAATAATATTAACAGTATATTATTGCCTGATAATACTTGAACATGCATGTAATAAAAGATATCGAGGGAACATGATGTCATGTGAAATTCCAGATAATATTTCTGTTTCATATAAAACAATCTATACTATCTGTTCCATAAAATGTAGGCTATCAACAAATTGAAATTAATTTGAAATAAGATATTCATTAAAATATTAGGATTTTACATCCTACCCCAATAAAATTATTTTTTCAATCAAGATTTTTCGTTTTTATAAAATGATTAACCATGTTATAATAAAATTATTTAAACCCTCATTGTAGAAATTAAATAAATAAAAAATCCATTAAAAATGGAAAGAGGTACACATAAAAGTCACCTAAAGATATAAAAAAACTAGTATCCCACATAGGGAGAATATTGGTCGGAAATTAAGGGATGGATTTGGAATAGAAAACTAATTCCAATGGACTAATAGATATTGATATTGAACATAGTAAATTGGAAGTCAATGAAAATGAAACCAAAAACCAAATAGGTGGGGAAAAGGTCATTAATATTATCAAAAAAGATAAAAACAAGAAACAATTTTATTTTATGATTATTTTCTTAATGTTGAAGGATTTATTTCACCATCTATATATAAAACATAAAGAAATATACTTACATCAAAAGTGAATTTCATAATTTAACCAATTTCGACCACAATATCATCTTTTTCTCCAGATGATGAGTATAGAAGATGATTTCTCTTATATCTAAAGAACAAAAATCAACTTTTAAAGACCAAATAGTTTTAAAAGGGATAGATAATCTATTCCAACAATATTTCGACATTAACCAAAACAAAAATGGTTAGAATATAGTGAGATAATTCCAAAAATTAGTAAAACATCATATGATTAAATAATCTCCAAAATTTAACAGAAATAAAAAAAGTTAAAACTAAATCATTCCATAACCATATATCCCAAATAAACTCAATAACCTCAAAATGAATGAGTGTTTTAACATCAAATGTTATCTCAAACCTTCAATATTTCAAGCCCAAGAATATGGAGATATTATTTTTTTGTAACCTTAATAACTTAGTTACTAAATCAATCTTCAATCCTGTGGTTATCTATATGAGTATACTTATGTTCCCATAATTAACATAATATCCAAGATCATATAATCCCTAATGTTTATGAATACCTTAAAAATTATTTTTGAAAAATGTAACATAAAAATTTACATTAAATTAATGTTTTACATATACTTGAACTATATAAAATGTATTAAAAATGTTATTAATAAACTCAAAAAAAATTATTACTTAAAACCCTTAAATAAGGTGTCTAGGAATTTGAACATATGATCATACTTAATATTATAGAAATATGATTGTATCCATAACTATTAATATAAAATCTTTTCAAATAATCAAAATATCTAAATTTATCTAAACAAACATGTGATACACTATAACTACCCTGGACCCGTACTCCTGGATCTTGTACTAAAATCATTGACTTTAAATTATTAGATATGATGGAGATTGTCATGGCCCATTTTTTCTATTAAATCCTTATAAATTCAAGATTAAAACATGGATCACATACATTATAGAGGTCTTTTTTAGGTTTAAAGTTTTAGATAATTACAAAATATACTATATAAACAATACTGAATTAATCAAATGAACATTTCTTCTATTTAACTTATTTTTTCTAATTTAAAATTATTTCATAAATATCATCATTGTAAAGTAATTTATAGAAATGAATTTTTCAACCTCATTATTTAAAACTTGGGGAAAATAAAACATAAGAAGGGTGATCTCAAATGCTCAATAAGGGTAAAAATATTAATTACGAACTGAATATCATCAATGAGCATAATATTTCATAAGGGAATTAATAAATAATTAGAGTGCATGAGTAAATAATAAAATAAATAATTTCCATAAATACTTGGGTCATGAAATATATAAACATAGAAAAGTCAATAGTAATCTGAATCAATAATCATGATCCATGTGATATGAATCTTGATTGTTAGAAACATTATAAACCCATTACAAACAATTAAAAACCTTTTTGTTATCTTGGAGCATAACTTTCACAACACCCTCTCAAAACCATTTTAAATGGAATAACCATATGGATTTATTCCATGTTTTTCATCACCAATTCATTAAAGACCTATATGGGTGCACCCATAGTTTATGAAATTGTTGGATTTACCAAAGCATTTTGGGCCAACCAGGTTATGGTGTAATAGGATTAACCAGTTCTATTTGGGATACCTAGTGTTAAGTTGTAATGGGCTTACCTAGAGTTGTATGGGACACCTAATGTTAAGATATACATGTTTACTCGAAACAATATGGGCCAAACCATGTTTAATCTATAAGGTACATGAACCATAACATGAATAATGTACATAGAGGTTTCATAATAAAAATCATAGAAATAATTATTTTTATTCTATAACCCGATCAACCCTTGAAATGGAAATAGGTTTTCATGTCAATCTATTTGAAACATGATTAACACATGGAAATTAAATAAGTTCAATAAAAATATTTGAAACATTATTAACCCATGGGAAATAAATTAGTTTTATAATAATCTATTTGAAATATGATTATCCCATGGAAAAGAAATGGGTTCCATAGAAATAAATTTGAAAAAATATTAATACATGAGGAGAAAGGGGATGGATTGTATCAATACAAAATTTCCTTAGTGGAGGATAAGTGATAAAATGGGATTTTTATGTTCATTAATGTAAATTTCATTAAAATATTATTATAACCATTTTGATGAAAATATCCTTCTCATTTGTAAAATCACCTTTTAAACATAAAACATTTTTAAAATCCTTTTATTTGAAAACTACATTGGAAACACATAAAGGAATTTTTAAAAATCATTTAAAACATTTATTTTGGAAAATATCCTTTCATATTTGAATACCCCATTTTAAAACATTTTTGAAAACATTTTTAGAAAACATGGTTTTGGATGAAAACATTTTTCCAACCAAAGAGATAAATGAAAACATATTTTCTCAAAAAACCATTATCAAACATTTTAATTACCAATTAGTGGGAAAATGGAAAAATTACATAAAAAATATTAATCACCATTTTGAAAGATAGTTTATGAGAATTATAATATTTCAACATTATATACTTAATTATACACAATCCTGATAAGCGATGAGATTGTAACAAGTGACATCTACCACTTTGGTAAATTTGAATCACTATCCCCATGAAATAATACCATTAAATGAAACAAATAATAAACTAAAAATAAGGATATTAATTATATAATCTGTATAAGGGGTATAATATACACCTCATAGAATAATATTGGTGTATAACATAATAAAAATCTCAAATAAAGAAAATTGAGACAAAAATACCTTAATGCTTTGGTAACTTTGAAACTATAAACCCCATGGAAGATATATCATAAAATGGATATTAAAATATCCACAATATTATAGATATTATTCATAAATTATATTCATATTAATTATATACACCACAAAATAAAAACAATTTGCAAATAAGGCATACATCTCATAGAAATACAAATAAGAGGAGAAAATCCCTCAATACATGAGTAACATTAGAATCATGAGATATGTGAAGGAATATCATCAATTAAAACTTTTAATATAATTAAATAAATTAAATTTATGATATAACATGTCCTAGAAAATTATATTCCCAACACAAAAGAAACGAGTTGCGGATATGACAACAATATCGTAGAAATAAAAGTAGGACTAGAAATCCCCTAACTAGTTTAGTAACATTTGAATCGTGTGATATGCAAGAGAATAAAATCAACTGAAACATTTAATTCCATTAAATAAAAAAAATTCATAATATAAAATTTAATATGGATTTATAGAATGCACACAAAAGAAATGAGTAGTGAATATGGCAGATGTCTCACATAAATAAAAGTGAGACTAGAAATCCCCTTACCTTGAGTCTGATTCATCATGCTTGTTATTTATCTTAATAAATAATAAAATTATGTTAATTATGTAATTTATTGAGAACTATTTAAAATTTCATTATTACATTTTTTACTTATAAATATGTTATATACAATTATATAATCAATTAATATTAAGTTGTGTGTTTTTACCATATTTGTCTTATGTGTGAAAAATGACTTTGTTAGGTCGACTATGGTCAAAGTAATAAATATATAAATATATCTAGAATAATAATCACAAAATAATAATAATATTTATATATAAATTAATTTTTAAAAACTAATCATGGAATATGGTTATGAAAAATTAACAAAGGTTATGATCATGGAGACGGTGGGTCGTACATACACCTGAGTAACGTTCCCATTTTTCAATGATCAAAACAAAAACAAGGTATGTAAAATTTATTTTTATATAATGATACTTATATAATTAATAAAATAATATTTAATTATATATAATTATATATATCATTCTTCTTATGTGGTGATGAAAAAAGAAGAATCACATTGGTTTGAGGAGGTTGTAGTCCACACATCCAAGAATGACGTTATCACCTTTTCAGTATATGAAATGTAAAGAATAAAATGATATATTATATGTTAAAATATATAATAATGTTATTAATGTCATAATTAAGTCATTTCAATCATATAGAATCATTATTGTTAGTATTATTACCTTCCATGTAACATGTTAGTAAAAATGCTTTACATCATTTCATGAGTAAGTAGTGCGCCGTACACATAACTGATGTCATTATGTCCCCTACAGTATGAAATGTAAAATGATTTTATTTTATATAATGAATATATATGTATAATTATGTTATAAATATTATAAATATTATATATAATCATAATTTACATCATTATTCCTAACCTTGAGCATTGGTAAGGGAAGAACGAATGACATTGGTTCGTGAGGTGGTAGTCCGCCGGACACACAAACGGGGATTACATATCCCATTTGATGTATGTTTGTGAATTTATAGGTATTAACCATAACATATAAAAATATTAGTACATTTAATATAATTTTTTTATTATATAATCATGAAAAAAATGAATGGGTGGAGAAAGAAATAAAAAAAAGTGCCCGTCAAAGAACATGACCTCTTCTTCTGGTAAGTCCTTTTTGGTTTGCACCAATGGAATTAATTAGTTTTATTTATACCCATATTTAGTTTCTACAATGAGATTAGTTATTTTTATATTATATTTTGGTTGGGTTTGGTTTTGAAAAATGTATTTATAGGTGTGAATAAGAGGATAGTGTGAATTCCCTTTTATAGTGGAGGAGGAGTGACATTCTTGTAAATTTAAAAAATAAAACCCTATTTTGAGATATAAATTACATAATTTTCCTAAAATAATGAAAAGGTATATAAAGAAAGTAATACGGTCTATATATTTCAAGAAAATGGTATTTGGAAAAGTTTTTAGGTCATTAATCCCCTTAAGATTACAGTTTAACAACAAAATAAACTCATTTTTAGTTTAATCGTTGTTAATTTTAATTGGTTTCACTAATATTTTTTAAAAAAAACAACATTTAACATAATAGAAATTATAAATTATTCTTAATCAAAATATTGAATCCATTTTTCTAAATTCTAATCACAAAATAACATGACTTTAATTTAAAAAAAATCCTGCAAGTGTAATGAGAAAACGAGTTTTTAGAGTGAAAATGTACAAAAGCTTAATATGATTTTATATCCAAATTTAAAAAAATTATTAAATTGATCTAAATTAAATTAATATATTTATAATTTAACTTTTTTACTTTTAAATTAATTAATAATATATTTAAAAATTATTAATTATTTAGATGAAAAGTATGTTTTCAATTAAAATTCAATATTTTTCACTAATCAAAAAAAAAATACAACTTCTCATGAAGATATAAAAAATTCAACATAATACAATTTGGAAGTTATAATTTTAATTTTTTTATAAATTTTTTTAAAATATATTTTTATAAGAAGACTTCTATTAAAAGGTGAAAAAACTTCCTTTTAGAAAAAATCAACCTTTTATGTTTAAAATTGGATTTGTTCATATTTTATGCCTATAAAATATTTTTATTGAATTTAAAAACATATGATTGAATATTTGAAAAATAAATTTCATTAATATCATAAAAGAGTGTGATTAATTTACTTTATTATTATCAAACTCATTTTTGGCCATATAAATAGTTTTTTTGTAAAATATTTTCCTTTATATTGAATCAATTTTTATTTTCATTTATAATTAATTGGAAACCAATAAATTCATTATATAGAAATGTATATACCAGATTTTAATAATTTAGTTAATATTATTCATTCCATTCATTCCAAAAACTGAGTGATTACTATCATGTTAAATAATATTATTATTATTATATTTTTTTCTCGTAAGAATTGACATTGCATGTAACATATGTTATCACGGAAACAAGACTTTAGGTGAAATTAAGGACAAACTTGGTGTTGTGTATAACATAAGCTAAAAAGTGAATTGCATGAAATTCATGCTATAAAATAATTTAAATTTATTTTATAGTAGATATTTCATAAAATTTTAGGATGTTACATCGTACCCCCCCCCCCCCCCCGAAAAGGAATTTCAACCTCAAGATTAATTTTGGTTTTTAAAGGACCAAAATTTTTGGAATTAATTTATTAAAAATCACATCATATAAATTAAGTAAATAAAACGTCCCATAAAAAGAGAAAGTGGGAAACATAATTTTCAGTTGAATATATGCATAACTATGATACCAATAAGAAAAACAATTTTTAGAAATTAAAATATAGATTTGAGCGGGAAAACTAATTCCCACGGATTAATAAGGAGTGACTAATAACATGGTCAATACAAATTCGATGAAAAACAAAAGAAACCAAATAGGTTTGTAAAAGGTCATTGATTCCATCATAAAATATGGTAATAAGAATTTTTTTATCTCCATATCCTCTTCGTAAAGTTTAAGGATTTATTTCCCCATCCTTACTGAGAACAAAAAGAAATATACATACTTGACATGTGAATTTAATCGTTTAACCAATTTCCACCACAATATCATCTTTTTCTCTAGAAGATGAGTATTCAAGATGAATTATCTAATTTTTTAAGCATAAAAATAAACTTTTAAAGTTAACATAATCATAAAATTGATAGTCAATATATTTCACCTATCTTTAAATATTAACCAAAACCAAAATAGTTAGCACAATGTTGGATAATCCCCAAAATGATTAAACCTTAATATGATAAAATAATATTAAAAATTAAATAGTTATAACCAAATATGAAACAAAATCATTCTATAAACATATATCTCAAATATTCTTAATAACCTCAAAATATAACTTGTGTATTAACCTCAATGTTTATAAAATACCTTCCAGATTTCAAGCCCAAATATATGGTGATCTTATTTTTGAGTAACATTAATCACTTAGTCACCAAATCACTTTTTAATCTTGTGGTTATCTATAATATAATACTTGTGTTCCCATAATTACCTCAATATTCAACATCATATAAAACCTCAATTTTACAAAAAAATTGAAACTTATTTCTAAAAAAAGTAACGGAATAAATTAAATTTTACCAATGATTTACATATACTTCAACCTAAAAAAATGTCTCCAAAAATGTCATTAACAACCTAAAATTTATTTAATACTTAAAACCCTAAAATAATGGGGCTTAGACTTGTAACTTATAATCATCCTTAATCTTATATAAATATGATGGTGTAAAAAACACTTAAGATAACCTCTCATGAAAAATTCCTAATCTCCATAATTATCTAAACTAACCTCTAATACCAACTATAAAAACCCATGACCTTCACTCATGGATCCTATGATAAAATCCATAAATTTATATTCCCATATATGATGTCAATAATTTTGGCCTAATTGTTGTTGTCAAACCCTTACAAAGTCAATATGAAAACTTGTATCACTTACATTAGGGAGGAAATTATAGCTTTAGAGTATTAAATATTTAGGAAAAATCCTATATAATCTATTCCAAATTAATCAAATGAACATTTCTCACATTTGACCCAGCTTTTATTTTTTCACATTACATCGTCAACATCATCCTTTTAAAATTATTTATAGGCATAAATAGTTCTACCTCATTCATTATAACCTAGGAAAAATGAAACATAAGAAGGGAAATTTAAAATGATCCTTAAGGGTAAACATAATCATTAACAATTGAATTTCATCAAGGAGCATAATATTGAATAAGAGTATGAGGAAATAATTAGTATTTATTAGAGAATCATTAAATAAATCATGCCTATCAATATATGGATCATAAAATATGTAATCAAGGTAGATTTTTCAATCATCAGAATAAATTGTTATGATCCTTGTGATATCAATATCATTCATTATAAACATTATAAACCCATAATAAGAAATTAAATCCCTTTTCAACAACCTAGAGAATAACTTTCATAAAACCATCTCAAAAAACTTTTAATTGTAATAAACATATGGAAAACATCAAACATTACCATATTCCAATTAATTGAGATACTACCTTGGAGAAACCAACATTTAATCTATTATGGGCTTACTCAACATTATCTGGGCCACCCCAAGTGAAACTATAATGGGATCACTAGACGCTGTCTAATCCACCCAATTTTAAGTTGAAATGGGAATACCTAACACTATTTGGGCTAACCCAAGTTAACATATAATGGGAATACTCTGTTCAATCAAGGAAACTCCATATTGAATCCATAATTCCAAGTAACTATATCATTAATAAAATACAAAGAGATTTCATTATAAAAATCATAAAACAAAAATTATTATTTTATAACCCAATAAAACCATATGAAATAAATGTATTTTCATTTCAATATATTTGAAACATTATTGACCTGTTGAAACGGAACGACATTTATAAAAATATCATTGAAAGATGATTAACCTCTGGAAAATAAATTAGTTCTATAAGAAACTCTTTAAACATGGTTTTCCCATAGAAAATGAATCAGTTCTATAACAATATATTTTAAAAAATAATAATCCATTTGGAGAAATAATAAGGATGGTATTCATAAAAAATATCACTATTTTAAGATAAGTAATAACAATTTTTTTTAAATATCATTTTCATTTTGAAAATAACATTTAAAAAACAATGTTTTTGAAAAAAACGTGAAAACATATAAATGAAGATTTAAAAAGTAATTTAAAATTTTTATTTAGTAAAATATAATTTCTTCTTTGAAAAATCATTTTTAAAATTTTTTGGAAAAGACTTACATAAAACATTGTTTTGGAAAAAATGAATTTCTAATCAATAATATCAATGAAATTGGATTTTCTTAAAACCAATTTCTAAGACACTTTAAGTACCAAAGAGTGAAAAAATGGTAAAATTACTTGAAAATGTCATGAATATCTAGATTATAATATATTTCATGGGAATTATAATATTTAAATATTGGAGACTTAATCATACACAATCCTTAAAAATGATGTGATTGCAAGAAAAGACTATGCCCACTTTGTAAACTTTAAATCACAATACCCATAAAATAATATAATTTAATGAAACATATAATATTATTAAAATAATTATATTCATAACATAACATATAAAATGGATAGAATATAAAACTCATAAAACAATATAGGTGTATAACTTAATCGATTCCTAAAAGAATAGAATTTGAGAGCATAAAACCCTTAACTATTTGGTAATATTGAAACTATAAACCCTGTGAAAGATACATACTAAAATGTATGTGAAAGTCCCTATAATTTTAAGTGTAATATTTTTATAATACATTTCTAGGAATTATATACACCACACAACAAAAATAAGTGCTGAATAAGGCTTACATCTCACATAAATAAAAGTGAGATGAGAAAAATCGTTACCACTTGAGTAACCATTGAATCATGAGATACATGAAGGAATTAAATAAATTGAGACTTTAAATATCCTGAAATAAATAAATTCATTATAAAACATTTATTAGGGCATTATATACACTAAAAAATAAACGAGTTGGGAATATGGCATAATTCTCACAGAAATACAAGTGAGACTAGAAATCCCTTTACTAGATGAGTAAATTTTGAACAATGGCAGCCATGTAAGAATAAAATTAATTTAAAGTTTTAATATCATTAAATAAGTGAAATTAAGGTTATAAAATTTCATAGAAAATTATATACACGAAAAAAATATTTTTGAATATGACATATGTCTCATAGTAATAAATGTGAGACTATAAATCCCCTTACCTTGAGTCCGATTTTTCACACTTATAATTTATCTTCCTGAATGAATAAAATAAAATTATTTATTTAATTTATTGAGAACATTTTAAAAGTATATTTTTATTTTTATTTTACTTATAAAAAATCTATATAATTACTTAATCAATTAATATTAAGTCATGTTTTGGACCAGATTTGACTTTTGTGTCAAAACTGACATTCGTAAGTTGACTATGGTCAAAGAGGTCATTATATAAATATCTATAAAATAATAATAATTAAATAATAATAATATTTATTCATAAATTATTATTTTAAATCCAATCAAGTAATATGGTTATGAAAAATGAACCAACCTTATGATCATGGAGATGGTTGGTTATACATACACAGGAGTAGCATTCCCATTTTTCATTGACCATTATGGAATAATGGAAAGTAACATTTATTTTTATAGAATTATAATAATATCATAAAAAAAATAATATTTAATTATATATACTTTTATATATCATTATTTTTATGTGTTGATGAAAAAATTAGAATCACATCGCTTTGAGAAGGCAGTTGTCCACACATCCAAGAACAATGTGACCACTTTCTTAGTGTGTGAAATAAAAAAGGAAAATTATAGACTATATTTAAATAAATATAATTATGTCATTAATATCATAACTATTTCATTTATATCATAAATATTAATAATAGTTACTTTTATTAGCTTTTATGTAACCCATTAGTGAAAACGTTTCACATCACTTCATTAGGTGGTAATCTTCCATACACATGAGCAACATTATCATTTCCCCAATGGTATTAACTTTAAAAGGGTATTATATGATATAATAATTAAATATGTATAATTATATTATAGATATAATAAATATCATATATAAAATTTATGTACATCATTATTCTTAACCTTGAGAGGTGGTAATGGAAGAATGAACGACATCAGTTCACAAGGCGGTAGTCCTCCACACACATGAAAGATGATCGTTTATCCCATTGGATGGAAGTGTGTGAAGTTAAGGTCATAAACATTAGAAAAAATATATAATTATATTTAAGATATTTAGTTTATTATATAATCATGAAATTGAAATAATTGAAGTGTCTGAGAAAGAAATAAAACAAAACTGATCATTGAAGAACATTACCTCTTATTCAGGTAACTCCTTTTGGTTTACACAAAATGAATTTATTGGTTTGATTTCTAGAAAAAGTGAGGCTTCTAAGATGATATCAGTGATTTTGCGAGTTGTTTTTGGTAGGGTTTTGGAGTCCCAAAATGCTTGATATGTGTGAATAATTGGATAGAGTGAATTTTCTTTTATAGCGGTGGGGTGACATTTTTTGTAAATAAAAAAATAAAACACTATTGAGAGGTCTACCTTACATAATGTTCTTAAAATAATGACCAAAATTAGAAACAAATAGGTTATATGGTCTAAATATGGACATAAAATTTGTTTTTTACTAGAATCTGGGTCATTTGGCCCCTCAAGATTAAAGTTTAACCACTATGTAAACTCATTTTTCTTTATTCACTTTAATTAATTTTAATTTATTTCACTAATATTTTTTTAGAAAAACTAAGTTAAAATTATTTGAAATTATAAATTATCGTTAGTTAAAATATGTTATCCATTTTTTCAAATTAAAATCACAAAATTGGAATAATTTAAATTAAAACTAATCCCACAAATTAAACAAGAAATAATGTTTTTAAAGTCATTGTATTCAAAATTTTACTATGTTTTTATATCCAAATTCAAAATAAAAAGTTATTAAAATTTCATAAATTATACTTATCTATATATAATTGAATGATTGTGACTTTAAAACCAATTCATAATATGATTTAACATTATATATTATTTAGATGAAAATCCATTTTCAATTAAAATTTAGTATTTTTCCAAATTCTTCAAAAAACGAAACATCTAAGAAAAATACACAAAATTCAACCTAATATAATTTTAATATTCCATTTTTTTTAAAAATATTTTTGTCATATAAAATTTATAAATTTTTAAAAATAAATTTTTGAAACATGTCTTCCATTAAAAGGCTATATAACTAAATTTTAGAAAAATATGGGTTTTTATGCTTAAAATTGGATTTATTCTTATTTTATGCCTACAAAATATATTGGATGAATTTTAAAATATATTATTTAACATATAATATATAAATTTAGTTAATTTAATTCACTAAAAGTGATTAATTTAATTTATTAGGATAAAATTTATTTATGGTCATAAAAATAGTTTTTTTTGTAATAACATTTCCTTTATATTCAATCAATTTTTGTTTTATTTTAAAATTAATTGGTAACCAATGAATTAATTATAGAAAATTGTTTAATTTTTTTTTGATACATTAGTTAATCTAATTCATTCCATCCATTCTAATGCCTAAGTGATTACTATCTTGTTAAATAATAATATTAATAGTATATAATTGTCTGGAAAGACCAGACCTTGTGTGTAACACAAGTTATCGAGGTAACTCGATGTTATGTGCAACAAAATATGAAACTGGTGTTCTGTATAATAGAATATAAACTATTAATTTCTTGAATATAAATATATCAATGAATTTTCATTAATTTACATGAACATATTATATAAAATCTTGGTATGTTACGGAGTATTTCTGGTGAGGACCTATCTCTGAATTGGTCTATCGATGATAATGAAATACTACATATACGTGTGCATATCTGGGTCCCTAAAGACACAATATAGGAGTTTATGCAAGATTCACAAGATTCTAATTGGGAAGTGAACCCAGGTTTCCCTAATATGTATCAGGATATGTGTTGATGGTATTGGTGTCTAGGGATGAAATGTGAGATATCAGGTTTTATTACTAGGTGTTTCACCTATCAACTGGTAAAGGTGGAACACCAATAGACTGAAATATTTTCACAAACATTACCTATCCAATAATATAAATGGGAAGATGTTTTGATGAATTTTTTTCATCCACTTACCAAGTTCACCTCGAGGTAGTGACACCGTTTGGGTTGTTGCGGATAGACTAACAAAGGTATCCCACTTTTTTCCTATCTGGGTGACATTATAAGTTGATGAGTTGGGAATATTGTATGTTTGTGTGATTATATAACTATAGGGGTACCGCATACTATAATTTAGTATAGATATTATTATTTCTAATTGATCTTTTCAAATTGGTTATAGAAGGCTACGAGTACACATATGCTTCTGAGAATAACCTTTCACCCCTAGATAGATGGATATTTAGAACAAACTATACAAGTGTTAGAGGGAATGCTCCGAGAATGTGCCCTTCATTTCAGTGGTTCATGGGAGAATCATATCCCACTCATCCAGTTTTCCTAAAATAAAATATATATAAGTAGATGATTTATATGGATCATTATGAGGACTTATACGATAGGACATGACGTTCACCCCTATGCTAGTTAGAGGAAAGAGAGGCAGCACTACTAGGTCCTCATCACATGAAGGAGAGTTTATAGTAGGTTCAGTTGATTTGGAATCATATTTATATATCTCATTATAGATATAAATTTTATTCTAATCACCATTGAAAACCGCTGGAACTCATGGCTGGGGATCACGTTTTCTTACAAGCATCACCTAAAAATGGGCATAAAAGGATACAGATGCATTGGAAGTTATCACATAGTTATATCATACCATATCAGTTCTTGGAGGGATCTAGGATGGTGTCTTATCCACTATTATTACCTCATGGGTATCATTCAATTCACAACATCTTCCACATTTCACAGCTTCAACGTTATCATATCAACCCATCTCATACTTTTGATGTTGAAGATATTGAGCTAGACGTTGATGCTTATTTGGAGAAGTATACCATATGAATCATTGGTTGGAGTATGAAGGATCTCTAAGGATGTTTTATCCCTTTAGTATGAGTGATATTGAATCAAGACTGTGTATAGGACAAGAATTGGGAGTGGGATACTGATGTATGTGCTCAGTGGCAGGAGTTGCTCTCATACAACATTTTACCACCATTAGAAGGGAAATTTAGGGATGAGTTCCTTTAAGTTGGGGACTGTAATAACACTTTTTTTATATAGGTTAAATACTTTAATTTAAAATTTAAATATTTTAATTTCACCTTATATTCATTCCTAGTGAGGATATGGAGGAAATGCAGGTGTTTGGGGATTATTCAGAGCTCGGATCACCAGCCAGTGGAAGAAAGAACTGGGCCACACAGTTTGTAGAAACCATACTGCCTAGCCCATACATAATCCCCTAATCTTGTGGGGATTTTCAGAGGGAAAATTAGGGTTCATGATTTCCCTTAACCGTATTCCCATGTCCACAAGTCCATGATAAATTTATGTATTTTTTAGAAGAGTCATATTGCATGGTTTTCACATAGTTAGTAAAACCACGCACATGAACTATTCAGGTACCCTTTGGGATAGTGGATTTCACCCAGTTGGTGAAACAATATGACCAAACATGCATCCAAACCTTTAAAAAAAGCTAATTTTGGAAAAATTATCATTTTCCCTTAAATTATTATCATTTTTAGACCACCTTACTCTTTTGTTCATTCTAGCGAACATAGCCTTTTCCTTATACCTTTTAATCTTCTTAATCCCTCCATGCTAGGATTGATGATAAATTCTTTATTAGGAATATGATATTACCTCCATTCATATCTTTGGATTTGTGCTAGTAATTAGTCTATTCATCTTGTGCCTTCATCATTTTTATTTCTCTCGATTGAGTTATTTAGGTACCAGATCATAATCCCTTTTTTAGAGTCTTCATCTATTTTGTCATTTCATATCGATTTGAAAAAAAATAAATGTCGATACAAGATGAGTGATCCTCTATAGTCATAAGGTATGTTCTATTTTTTTATTCCTTAGATTTATGATGGCTTATGATACACATTATTTAACACACATCAGTTCCACTGAACGTTGCCCCAAAATTAATCATGTCATTAATTTGATGCCTCGTTTAGGAACCAAATGACTTTATTAGATCCCATAAAAAAATTAAGGTCATCAAATTCATTTTATTCCACCCCTATGGGTGTTCCCGATATATTCCTAATTTTATGTCATGTTAAAAAAGTCAAAACACCTATTGGTCTATTTAGAATTACTTTTAAAAGGTGATATCATGATTTGATAATGATTGAACATAGTGGTGTGGCATGGATAACAAACTCATCCATCTATAGTGAATTGAATATAAGTGAGTGGTTTTACTAGGTAACTTTATTAATTTGAACAATGATTATTACCTTCTTATTAATGAGGGTAAATGAGTTATGAAATAACTGTTATCTCTTATTAAATCAATGACTATTTATAATTTGTATAATTGGGAATGGATACCCTTATAAAATAATTTATGAATAGAGAAACTTATCCATAATGTTATAAGGGAGTGAAATACCTTATTTTGTTTATGTATTTAGGAGAATGGAATCCCTTATTCTAATGTGATACATGCGCATAAAGACCCTCATTAAATTGTGATATGGGAAAAGAAACCCTATGATTGAGATATGGGCATGCCGACCATAGTGAAATGATATGAGAAAGATGTAACTTTTAAATATTATATGGTAATGACATCCATATAATGTGATATAGGAATGACATCCCTATAAAATCCCACTTGGGCATGGTGACCCTTTATGAAAAATAATGAATGGTATTGATGAACCTCATGTGATATGATATCGGGCATGGAGACCCTATTGATTTTATTTTCACATGATGAAGCTATTGAAATTATACTCGACTTGATTAACCTTAATATGGTATACATTCATGATGAACCTTCTTGATATGACATTTGTCATGGAGGCCATACTATTGTGATAATAGGCATGGCTCCCCTATTCTTGTTATATCAGGAATTGTGTCCCTTAATAATTATGATACTCATGTTATAGATTATAGGCACCTATGTAACACATCATGTTTAGGATAGTAATTGTATCCATATATATACGGAAATATATTTTACTATGTATACAATCCATATATGTGTATGTTTATGATACCTTTTTTGGGTCGTGCACGTCTATCTCTTTTGGGGTGGATGGTGGTGCGGTTTTGTTGCCCTATATTCCCGCTTTCCAATGGCAGGCGACATCTTCTCCTTATTTAGGGACGTATGCACCATGATCAAAACAAAATGATGGGATGTCAGTTCTTCCTTTCGTGGATTCCTCCTCGGACCACGTCACCTAGTCCGGGTCTCCCTCATAGATTTAATATGTTATTCATGAGACTTTTCATAGCACCATATCTTCATGGACACCAACTAATTACACTACTTATATTGGTACATTCCAAGGGGTCTGGTCAGGACAACAACCTTCAGTCAGGGGAGTAGTCATGTTGGGCACCACTGGCATGTCTAGATACTAGGGAATTGGTGTGTCTATCTTCTGTTGCTTATTATTGGGCTTCATGAGGGTGTGGAGGACTGAGGCATCCCATATCAATCCTAGAGAATCATATGCCATGGAAATGTATCTGAGGTTTTCCTCAGCTTCCCATGTTTAACCCAGGATATGCCGCAAGTTTAACGTCCAGCGGAGAGGGATCGGGCTGATCAGAACACTGATTGGAGTGGATCAGATGGGTGTAACCCTAGGAGGGAACACTGATGTTGGGGAAAATGCATGGTTGGCTTCCCTATTACTATTGAGTGGAATGGGGTATGAGGTGGCATGATCCCACTGGGATGTGGCGTCTGGGGTAAGAATCAGGATGGATGATGGAGTGGTTGAATGGAGTGGACTTCAAATGGGATGGAACCACCATGAGGATGACAATGGTATTGGACTTGAGCCTTGGAGATGATTCTTATGTATCCACGTGTCAGGGAATCAATGTCCACATAGTTCATCTGATGATGGCTTACCGCCGTTCGAGGATTTTAATGGATTTCCACTGGATGGGGTCATAACGGCTTACTGCTGGATAGGAATATCAACGGCTTACCACTGAATAGGATCACAATGGCTTACCATATACTGAGGCCCATAATTTAACATCATGCAGGATGGGGGTGGACTGACATGAAGGGGGTCAGAACCGCTAGGTTTTGGGCTTGAACCTCATGGAGGCTTCCTACGTACCTTACCTTTGTAAGAATCAAAGTCCTCATAGTTCCTGGATATGGGGTAATTTGGGGCTTATGCTATGAGGCAGCCCAAGGTGTTGGTGAACCGACATGAAGGGGTTGGAGGCAGTGGATAGTGGTGGGCTTGAACCTCGGGGAGGCTTCCTATATACCCTGACATGGCAAGGATCAAAGTCCTTGTAGTTCGGATGGGTGTGAACCGACCATGAGATTTCCTTGGGCCACCTCATAGAGTAAGCCCCAGATTACACCACTTGAACTACGCGGTCTATGATCCTTTCTAAGGCAGGGTACGTAAGAAGTCTCCCTGAGGTTCAAGCCCAATAACTATTGGACCCCAGGTCCTCCTTCATGTCGGTTCACTGACGTCACCTGAACTAAGTGGTCATTGATCCTTGCTAAGGCAGGGTACATAGGAAGCCTCCCCGAGGTTCAATCCCAACAACCATTGGACCCTAGGTCCTCCTTCATGTCGGTTCACCAATGTCACCTAAACTACATGGTTTTGGATCCTTGCTAAGGAAGGGTACGTTGGAAGCCTCCCCGAGGGCTAGACTCAAGATGAAATGATTGAGTGTTCCTATGTATCCCATGTGGATGGGAATCAATCCATACGTAGTTCTAAGGGCGCAGTTTAACATCTTGAGGGACAATGCACATTTTAAAGTCATGTAGGATAGAAGATTTTAAGGTCATGATGGACTGAATAGTTTAGGGTCATGCCAGACCAGCACGCAGTTTAGGGTCTTGTTGGACTGGCAGTTTAAGGTCGTGTAGGACCAACTGTGGATGAGGTAAATTATTGCTTGAGGAACATGGAATTTGTGGGAGGATTTATACGCTCACTATCCATGGTCACTAGGGAGTATCCTCCATTGGGGTAAACCCTATGAATTATGTAAGGTCCTTCCTATTTGGGCTCTAACTTGGGTGGTTTCCTGCCAGAAATCATTGGTGTCCAGAGGGCCAATACCAAGTTGCCTTGTAGGAAAGAGGAGAGGCTAACCTTCTTGTTGAAGGATCTCTCTATCTTATTCTGATGCCTTTTCGGATTGTACAGGGCATGAAGCCTATTCTCATCATGTGCTTCCAATTCAACGAGAAGAATTTTGGCTACCTTATCTGGCTCCTTCTAATCATAGACCACTGTGCGTAACGAAGGAAGCTAGTTCTTGATGGGAAGAACGACCTCAGATCCGTACACTAGGGAATATGGGGTCACTTGGGTGTAATTATGATTCATCATATGATAATCCCAGAGGGTGTTTAGGATCTTTTCTAGCCAACTCTTCTTGTTCTGACCAACCATTTTCTACAAAATGACAGACATGGTTTTTTTGAACGTCTCGTTTTTTCCATTCTCCTGCACATGGTAGTGGGAGGTATGGTTCGAATGGATGTTTTACTTGGCGTACACATTATTCAGCTCAACTGCTTAGAGTTTGGTGTCGTTATCGATGAGGATGGTGTGAGGGACTCCAAACCTGTAGATGATGTTGGATCTCATGAAGTCAACGATAGAATGGGCCTTGTCCTCCTTGAGCAGAACTACTTCTTCCCACTTAGAAAATAAATATGTGGTAGTCCGGATGAACCTGTACTAGTGAGCTGTTGTCAGTGGGTATGGTCCCATGACATCGACTCCCTACACTGTGAACGCCCAATAGTACATGGTGGAGTGGAGAGGTTCTGGTGGCCGATGCAAGAAGATTTCACGAATTTGGCATGTGTGACATCTATTGGGGAACTCGAGGAAGTCAGGGATCATGGAGGGCCAGAAGTACCATAGTCTATCGATTAGACGAGACAGATTCAGCCCAGTATGGTGACACTATAGGAACTAGCATGAACCTCGTGCATGACCTGGGAAATCTCAACTCCTTGGATGCAATCGAGGATAACACCATCGAACCCTCTCTTGTAGAAGATCTGATCAAGACTGGGACCACTCTCTGGGTTAAAATGCAGTGTTCTGCATCGGATTCGCTCACGCTCATCCCAATCAGATGGGAGGTAACCATTTTGGAGACACTCAACAAAGGGGAATCTCCAGTCGGGAGTCATTTCAACACTGTGTCTAAGGAACCTGGGGGTCCTGACGTGGAGGCTCTGGCGGTAAGATGGCTTACTCATAGGCTGTCGTCATCATCTGGGGTGACAGGAGCAATGAATCTCTAATGTTCCAGGTGTATGATCATATAATCCTGCCCGGGTTTTGCAAGTGATGCAGCCAGGCCGACCAGGGCATCTGCTCGACCGTTCTAAGATCAAGGTACATAAGTAACTTCCGGTCGAGATGGAAACCGGGCCATTAGCTGGAAAGTGTGCTCTAAAAATGGTACGAGTTCTGGATTTCTAACGATGTTACCACCATTGATTTGCTTGATGAGTAGTTCGGAATCCCCTTTTATATGCAGATGGGGCACATCGATCCAGAGGGCTTGCTCGAAGCTAGTGATAAGAGCCTGATACTCTTTTTCATTGTTGGTGTAGCCTTCTGATAACAGGAATGAGTATGGAAAAATGTCTTGCACTAGGGTAATAAAGAAAATACCTAGGCCTACTCTGTTGAGCCTAGGATCATTGAGTCTCCTGCCAGTGGGGCTCCGGGAGGCACCATAAAAGTGCATCTGCCAACATGGGATGACATTATCTACCAAGAGGACTACCTCATCAGGAAAGTCCCGGTCTAGAGACCGGTCCGCTGGTTGGATGGGAAGCTATAAAATCTTCCAATGTCACTCCCTTGATGGCTTTCTAGGGGGGAAAACCTGATGTCGAACCATTGGAGGATTAATTCCAACCGTGCTAGTCAGCCTATCAACATGGGGTGGTTCAGGATGAACTTCAACAGGTCTAGATGAGACACCAGTTGTACCTTGTGGTGCTGTAGGTAATGTCGTAACATCTGCATAGCAAATACGAGTGCAAGGCAGCTTCTTTCAATGAACGATTATCAAGTCTATGTATTGATGAGAATACGGTTGAGGTTGTAGATGGTATTTTCAATCCTCTCATTGTTCTTCTAGGTGAGAAGGGTGCCAAGAGATCATTCTAGGGCAGTCACATACATGATTAGTGGTTTTATAGAGATGGGTGGAATCAAGACAGGAGGATGGAGCAGATACCGCTTGATCCCCTTGAACGCAGTATGGCACTCTTCATCCCATTCGTAGGTGGATACTTTCTTCATGAGCTGAGAAAAGTTCTTACACATGCCGGCTAGATTCATAATGAATCGGCATATGTAGGATATGTGGCCTTGGAAACCCTGAAGCTCCCAAATATTGCTTGGGGAGGGATATGGATGATGGCCTTGATCATCTCTAGGTCGATCTCGATGCCCCCGTACCTGAAAACAAATCCAAAAAACTTCCCAGAGGTCACCCAAAAGGGACACTTCAACGGGTTCATCTTCAGGTGGTGGGAATGGAGGATACTAAACACTTTCTCAAGGTCCTTGAGGTGGTCATGGCGCTGGTGAGATTTGACCACTAGATCGTCAACATATAATTCCACCAATGTACTGAGGATTGGCTTGAATATGCGGTGCATGTCCTGCTGATAGGTTCCACCTTCCTTCTTTAGGCCCAAGGGAATAACCTAGTAAGAGAAAGTACCATGGGGCACCCTGAAAGCTGTAGACTCCTCATCCTCGGGGGTCATTCAGATATGGTTGTATCCTGAGTAACCATCCATGAAAGAGAGGGCCTGGAACCCAGCCACAGAATCGATCAACAATTCTTTCACTGGAAGTGGAAAATCATCCTTCGGACAGTGATGGTTTAGATCTCAAAAGTCGATGCAGACTATGACCTATCCGTTATTATTCCTAACTAGCATAGTGTTGTCCAGCCACTTTGGGTACAGGACCTCCTTGATGAAGTTGGCTTTGATGAGCTTGTCAACTTTGGCCTCGACCCAGGCACCGTGTGATGGGTGAATCTCTCTAGGAGGCCAATTGAACCCGTAATGATTTGCCGGAAGACCAAGGTGGTGGATGGATACCTGAGGATATAGTCCAAGAATTTGGTCGTAACTCCAGGATAATACATCACGATGCTGCTTCAGGAAATCTATGTATCGCTGCTTCTCCTCGATGGACATGGTGGCACTGATCAATGTGGGTCTCGGATCTTCCTTGCTACCAAGTTTCACCTATAACAGTTCATCAACTATGGCGGAGATGCATTCTTCAATGGAGGGTAGATCATCCTCAATGTCCTCTTCTTCGCTTATAGAGGAGGTATTTCCAGTGGGAGAAGCTACCTCTGGGTCGGCAGGTCCTAACGAGAGGCTGGTGCCAACCTGGACAGCAGTGGACAACATATCGTGAGATTCACGTGCTGCTTAGACCATAGCAATGATGGCAGTCGATCTGATCCCATCTGGTCTTTGGCCCAAGTGGAAACTCTTGATTATATCAAAGAAATAGTGTTGCGTCGTCTTGAGCCAGTTAATCCCAGCCCGGCGAAACAGACATGTATGACGTATTTTCATTACCATGGGGCGGACATCCCGATACAGTATAGGGGGAGGAGGCTCTAGGATCACATGTGCCTAGTTTGTGTAAGAGTACGAGGTGATTTACCATCGTCACTTGGACTTGGGAACATGCTTCCCAATTATACCAATGACAACAAATAATTGCCCCATATCATGGGTTTTGGCCTCCAATCGATGGATCAGAAAGACGTAGGGGTCATCCAGACCTGCCTAGGGGTCAGTTGTGACCATGATGGGTTCAACCTCAATTGCCTGAATCTGCTTATCCTTGCTCTTGTAATAGTCAAAATCTAGGTAGAAGTATTCACAGTAGGAGAAAGAAGATTCATCACTTTTGAGTATGCCTACTCAACCATTAAGAGAGTACTTGAGGCACCGGTGATACGACGAGCGGACCTTCGTATGTAGGTGGAGCTATGGTCTGCCGATCAATGCATTGTACATGCTGTCTTGGGAGACCACCATGAACTCGGTTCTAGAAACTAGGCCAATGAACATGGTCTTCAAATAGATCTTACTAACTAGGGCCTTATCGGTCCTATCGTATCCTTGGAATCATAAATCGGAGGGAGTCAGTGTAACGCCCCGACCCCAGCTACCCAGAGTCGGTGCGTTACTTCGTAACATTGGCATGATCACAAAAGATCAAGTCTCAAAAGACCGATTAGTTTAGTAGCCTTTGAAACACTAGATACATTCATAAGTCTTTCATTACATCAAAAAGTAAACAAACTACAATAACATGGTCTTCATAGTCCACAATCATATCCCTTTCTGACTACCCCTACAGGTCACTCATAAATTACTTCTTCACATCCTGGAAAAATATTAAAACATTGAAAGGGGTGAGCTCAGATGCTCAGTAAGGATAACAATATTGCGGAAGCTTTCATAAATAAACATTAACATTTAAGGAAATGTATAACTAAAACAAAAGCCTTTTAAACATAAACATCAACATAATATGGAAAAAGTAAAATGAGATAATGCCATTTACTTACTCACATGGATATTCTACTAGTCAAATAATCACATGCAATATCAATAACCACTTTCATAATGATGGAATGCATAATGCCAGACATTCTGAAACATTTTGTCAAGGCCTCGGCCAAGACGTCTAAAATGATTAAGGCCTCGGCCAAAATCAAAAATCAAATGGGGAAAGGGCCTCGTCCAATTCCACGTCTAGTTGTCTCATGAGACCTACCGATGCATCGAGGAGCTATAGCGGGCTCCACCCGTCACTTATTAAGTCCAATGCATTCCTCATATGAATAGGTTTAAACATATCATAAACCATAACATAACCATATCACATAAAACATGCATAAAGGAAACATAACATTTCCACATTTCAATCACAAGATATCAATACAGCACATTGATATAATAAAAATGCTTTCAAAACCATTTTCAATACCAAAATAATACAATGTTAAAACTTTGTATTTATTTTTCATTAAAAAATGATGGCTTGTAGAGGAAGACGAAACTCAAATAATGGCCACGACGGCGGAGAAGTCGTTGTCGCTGCATAAGTACGGAAAGAAAAACATTCCCTTTTGTCGTTTAGCAAAACACTTCGTATAAAAAATATTCCTTTTGAATAAACGTAAAAGTCAAAGGTGTTCATACACCGTATAAAAGAAAGTTGTGTATAAAACCAAATATGCCTCATTGAAAGGGGATTGAGACGAAGTCCTTAAAAGATCATTTTTAAAATAAAATAGATCTATTATGTGTATTCACTATAGGTACACATAAAGAAAGTAAAAATAAAAAATAGGACATAATAATATCATGACATAATTTGAAAGTAGGAGATTAACCCAAAGAATGGAAGTTGGGTTAAGAAATTCCCTTACCTCGTGTCTGACTTGACTCAACCATTCTTTAACCTCCTGAATAATAAACTAGAGTTAATATATACCTTATTAAGATCCATTTTCAATTTCATTATCCTTATTATATCACTTATTACAATGATATGAACATTATGTAATTATTTAAGTTAATAACGGTTGTTTTGTCGATCTTTGGTACTTGAGTCAACAATAAAGTTCTTATAATTACAAGTTGTTTATGTGGTAGAATATCCATTATCTCCAAAATTATATTCATGATTTAGATGTCATATATATCTTATATATCTAGTATATACATTCATTTATAATATTACGTAACATTTAGAGGTAAGAAATGAAATGCACCGTTCATGGAGACGGTAAGCCGTACGTACGCATGAACGCTACTTTCATTTCAATTTCATATTTAATGGAATAAAATAATAATGATATAAATGTATAATATAATTCCAGTATAATATAGTGTATAATACCATTTACTCCATCCTTTATACATCCCACATATGGCATTAACGATTCAAATCACTTTGAGGGGGCGGTAGTCCGCACTTCCTAAAATGAAATTATCGCGTTTTACCCATAATGGAAATCGTAAAGTATTCCATAAATGAGAAATACAGAAGAATAATTAAAACATAAACATATTATATATCATATATAAAAATAGTGACATCTTAATGGCCACCTTTGAAGGTGTTATATGATTGTTGAACAATCATCGTTTCGTGAGGCAGAAATTCGTCATCCACAGAAACCGTATGTTCTTTAACCATTAGATGTAGGTGTGTCTAAGTGTAGCTTGAATCCTTCTTATAAAAACATCCTAGTATATTGAGGATACTGTTGTTGTTACAAAAGAAATAAATAAAAAGAGTTTAGGGGGTTGGAGATGAAAAATAAAACAAAACAACATTAGAGAAGACATTACCTCAAAATCGGGTAACTCTTTTTGATTTGAGCCATAGGCTTCCTTGGGAAGACTTCTGCCCAAAGTGAGGCTTCTAGGAGTAATATGGGGAAGTTGGGAGAGTATTTGGGAAGAGTTTGGCCGAGCAAAATGGCTTTAAAGTGTAAATGAGGTGGGAGAGGTGGGGGCCTTTTATAAGTGGAGAGGAGGGGCACTCTTGGAAAGTAAAGCAAAGTCACTTTATTATAAAATGAGTTTCGGATTTTATAGGTCCCACACTTATATAATTAGAGGATAAGATGATAAGTGTTCTAAATCTACTCATCCAATAGGTTTTTGACAAGTGTACGCTTTAGATTTTACATTATCTTTCCATTTTATTTAAATCGTTTAATAATGAGGTCGACGCTGCATCATCATGATGTCATTAATAATTTAATTTATTAAATGTATAAAAATTATAATAAAAATATAATGATGTAGGAAATCTATTTATCTTTCTAATTAATATTTATAATCAAAATTTGGACTTGTGTAACCCCACTTAAAAACTGTTTTAGTAAAACAACTCATATTTGTGTCAATTTAATTTTAACATTAAATAAATATATATTAATGTCATTTTCCAACCAAAGTGGCTCCATGGGGTCCCCAAGTTGACCCATGGGTTGTCTTGGTCGGCCATGACTCATCCAATAGAAGTAGGACAAGTGTCAAGATCATCTCATATTATTAAAACATTATTTTTACTTTAAACTACACTAATTACCTCTAATCGCGATTAAGAACTTAAAAGTTACTATTCACCAAAAATTATTTTAATCTCATTGAACCACATTTCACTTCTTAATGAAAACCATGTATGTCGGATTTTTGAAAATCAAATCACAGAAGTGGTAATATTTCATTTAAACGAAAAATCAGTTATTTAACTACCACTTAGTGGTTTCACTATTCATCAAAAATTGAAGTTTTTCAGAAAAAGGCCAAAATTTCACCCTAAGCTATAATTGATATTCGGAATTCAAAAATGATGTCTATTTTACAAAATTCCAAAAATATAAGTTGAATTAATTAATTTTATAATTAATTCCCGTTGTTACAACAAATAGCGTGTTTTTAAGAAACAATTTATATCAAAAGATTGGCAATTGTTTATGTCCAATTTCAATGTTAAATTAATTCTAATGACAACCATTGGATAAAATGGTAAAAATATATTCTAATTATACTTTAAAACCACTAAATAGTATAATTTATCACTATAAATTATTTTGATTAAAAAAGTTGTTTTTAAGTAATTTTCACTATTCATAAAAAATTGGAAGTTCTCAGAAAAGTACTAAAAATTCAACTTTGGATAATTTCGATATTAAGAATACAAAAATGAAGTCCATTTTAAAATATAAAATTTCTATAATTTTAAAAAGTGGTTATTACTATTCATAACGGCTACTTTGATTAGTCGCGGTGTTTTAGAACTCGAAGTTGCGTACAATGCAAGCTATTGCATTATTAAATGAGAAGCGTATCGTGGAAGCTCGGGGTGTTACATTCTCCCCTCCTTCAATAAATTGCGTCCTCGCAATTTGAAATTTTTCTTTGAAAATAAAAGGTTGAAAAGAGAAAATACCTTTGAGGAAAACACACATCGGAAATAAGGTTAATAAATATATAACATTAAAAGAAAGCAAGATAAGTACAAAGGTCACCCGATATAGCCCATTCTAGGATTCTATGAAAATATGGATATAGAGGAGAAACAAACCATCAAGGTCTGATGGAGAGTTATAGAAAACATGATTAGGAGAAAGTTTAACTACAAGAAAATCACAAACTTGTGATTGGTTAAACGGTCATTGAATCCCCAGTTGGAAAAGTTAACCGACAACATTTTTGTTTTAAGTTACCATTTATAATGTTGAGGATTTTATTTAGGAGATTTACTAAGAACGTAAGGGAATATACATACTTGTTATGTATTCTTTCATTCGTTAATAAATTTTTACCACAAACCCATCTTTTACTCCAAATGGTAACGGAACTCAAAAATATTCTATTTATCCTCATTGTATAAGGTTCCAAATGTTAACACATACCATTTAGATTAGTAAAATTATTTTGTAATAACCAGGGACTTCCTGTAGGCTAGTGGTAGGAAATAAAGGCTTGTCGCACTATGATTGTGGGTCCGATTCCTGCAGCTTTGTCCGACGCGACGGGTTATGCCCCACCCTGCAGGTTGTCCATTTCCTAAAACTATAGTATCATAATATTCCAAAAATAATCTTCATAAATTTTTTAACCTTAAACAATACTATCCAAAGATCAGCTTAATCCACTCCAACCTTTATAGTTATCCAAAATACCTCTGTCCAGACTTTCTCTAAAAGGTCTCTTAATTCCAAAATCAATTTATCAGATTCCCCAAACAAAGTAAAGTTTCTCTTATTGTCACATACTAAAAATATAATTACCTTCATCATATTAAAACCTTACTGAAATCAACAAGTACTGCAGCAGAATCCATATATATATATATCATATTATTCTAATAACCAGAATATAATCCATTACTCCAAAAGCACCAATACATTAGTTATTCTGCTTCAACTGTAGTAACAATATAAGATTGTCCTTGATCCCTTGGCCTTTTCTGAGGTAAGTTTCCCTGACGCTTAGGACATTCATTTGCATAATAACCCATTTCTCTATAATTGTAGCATTCAACATTGATAGCCTCTTTCTTTCCCTTGCAATCACGAACCTGGTGACCTTTTTCCCCACATTTATAACAAACTCCCATTCCTTTTAGGCAAGTACCAAGGTGATTCTTCCCACAATTATCACATAATGGAAAATCCTTCTTTCCCTTTTCCCCTTTATCTGTCTCTTGTTCCACCGTTCTCTTCTTCTCTTGCTTTACTTTGTTGTCATAAGACTTAGAGAATTCCTTTTCTATCTTGATAGCACATGAGACAATATCTTCATATGTTGAGAAAGATTGTGATACTAAAGCTCTACGGAGAAATGGTTTTAACCCATCAAAGAAATGATCAATATTACCACTTGGGTTACGTATATAATCTGCAGCATACCTCTCCAACCTTGTAAAGTTGGCCTCATACTTTGCGACATTCTCATCCTCCTTTTGTCTCAGACTCAAAAATTGCCTTTCCATATCTGCTCGATGTTCATGAGGGAAGTATTTTTCTAACAAAAGCTCTTTGAACTCCCTCCATTCCATATTCGATGCGTCATCATCTTCCTTTGTATTTTGAATCAATGACCACCATTGATCGGCATCTCCAGTGAGGCGGTAAACTGCCATGATAACCTTCTCCCTTTCGCTACTCCCCAAGGCTTGGAATATTTTCTATAAGGATTTTATCCATTTATCAGCTACTAACGGATTTTTACCCCCATTAAATGTTGGTGGTTGTTGCCTCATGAAGCGGTCTAACATTGATCCTCCACGTTGCGGATTAGGGTGCTCCATACGAGTAAGGTTATTATTCATAACTTAAGTGAGTTGTCCCAGTATGGTAATAAGTTGATCAGCACCAGTTGTATCTCCAGATCCACAAGAATTATCTTGAGCAAGAGGGAAATCCCTACACGGAGAGCGTGCATTGATACGGTTTCCATTACTTCCACTAGGCTCCATTTCTAAACAATGGCATAAACTAGATTAGTTTATGAATCAAAATACATAATTCCATACTTGTAAAATACTTAACATAAATTGAACTATTTATGGACATAATCCATAATCATAAAAAATGTTTTCTTTGAGGAAGTATATACTCATAACCCTTCATAGTGGTTTATAAAGAAAATGAGAATTATCCAAAGCATATCCCCCGGGAGTGTCGTAACCAAGAGTGCAGCAAGGCCCGTTGTCGTGCACCAGTTCCCGTTCGAGTCTATCTCAAAGCGGTGTTTTCGGGTTTTACCCCTAGGTACATCTGTGCCAGAGCCGCCTCTACTTGCTCGTATCCAAACAGGGATGTATTGCTCGGAAAACTCACAAAATCTCTACAATAACAAAATTCTAGGAAGTTCTTCTATACTAATCTTCAATGTCTATCTTTGGGCTATGTGCTCTAATCAGAGTTTATCTAAATCTAGCTTCCAAGGTTAGTACTAAACTGCCTCTGATACCAACTGTAACACCCCGACCCCAGCTACCCAGAGTCGGTGCGTTACTTCGTAACATTGGCATGATCCCAAAAGATCAAGTCTCGAAAGACCGATTAGTTTAGTAGCCTTGGAAACACTAGATACATTCATAAGTCTTTCATTACATCAAAAAGTAAACAAACTACAATAACATGGTCTTCATAGTCCACAATCATATCCCTTTCTGAATACCCCTGCAGGTCACTCATAAATTAATTCTTCACATCCTGGAAAAATATTAAAACATTGAAAGGGGTGAGCTCAGATGCTCAGTAAGGATAACAATATTGCGGAAGCTTTCATAAATAAACATTAACATTTAAGGCAATGTATAACTAAAACAAAAGCCTTTTAAACATAAACATCAACATAATATGGCAAAAGTAAAATGAGATAATGCCATTTACTTACTCAAATGGATATTCTACTAGTCGAATAATCACATGCAATATCAATAACCACTTTCATAATGATGGAATGCATAATGCCAGACATTCTGAAACATTTTGTCAAGGCCTCGGCCAAGACGTCTAAAATGATTAAGGCCTCGGCCAAAATCACAAATCAAATGGGGAAAGGGCCTTGGCCAATTCCATGTCTAGTTGTCTCATGAGACCTACCGATGCATCGAGGAGCTATAGCGGGCTCCACCCGTCACTTATTAAGTCCAATGCATTCCTCATATGAATAGGTTTAAACATATCATAAACCATAACATAACCATATCACATAAAACATGCATAAAGGAAACATAACATTTCCACATTTCAATCACAAGATATCAATACAAAACATTGATATAATAAAAATTCTTTCAAAACCATTTTCAATACCAAAATAAAAGAATGTTAAAACTTTGTATTTATTTTTCATTAAAAAAAATGATGGCTTGTAGAGGAAGACGAAACTCAAATAATGGCCACGGCGGCGGAGAAGTCGTTATCGCCACATAAGTATGGAAAGAAAAACATTCCCTTTTGTCGTTTAGCAAAACACTTCGTATAAAAAAGATTCCTTTTGAATAAACGTAAAAGTCAAAGGTGTTTATACACCGTATAAAAGAAAGTTGTGTATAAAACCAAATATGCCTCATTGAAAGGGGATTGAGACGAAGTCCTTAAAAGATCATTTTTAAAATAAAATAGATCTATTATGTGTATTCACTATAGGTACACATAAAGAAAGTAAAAATAAAAAATACGACATAATAATATCATGACATAATTTGAAAGTAGGAGATTAACCCAAAGAATGGAAGTTGGGTTAAGAAATTCCCTTACCTCGTGTCTGACTTGACTCAACCGTTCTTTAACCTCCTGAATAATAAACTAGAGTTAATATATACCTTATTAAGAACCATTTTCAATTTCATTATACTTATGATATCACTTATTATAATGATATGAACATTATGTAATTATTTAAGTTAATAACGGTTGTTTTGTCGATCTTTGGTACTTGAGTCAACAATAAAGTTATTATAATTACAAGTTGTTTATGTGGTAGAATATCCATTATCTATAGAATTATATTCATGATTTAGATGTCATATATATCTTATATATCTAGTATATACATTCATTTATAATATTACGTAACATTTAGAGGTAAGAAATGAAATGCACCGTTCATGGAGACGGTAAGCCGTACGTACGCATGAACGCTAATTTCATTTCAATTTCATATTTAATGGAATGAAATCATAATGATATAAATTTATAATATAATTCCAGTATAATATGGTGTATAATACCATTTACTCCATCATTTATACATCCCACATATGGCATTAACGATTCAAATCACTTTGAGGGGGCGGTAGTCCGCACTTCCTAAAATGAAATTATCGCGTTTTACCTATAATGGAAATCATAATGTATTCCATAAATGAGAAATACAGAAGCATAAGTAAAACATAAACATATTATATATCATATATAAAAATAGTGACATCTTAATGGCCACCTTTGAAGGTGTTATATGAGTGTTGAACAGTCATCGTTTCGTGAGGCAGAAATTCGCCATCCACAGAAACCGTATGTTCTTTAACCATTAGATGTAGGTGTGTCTAAGTGTAGCTCGAATACTTCTTATAACAACATCCTAGTATATTGAGGATACTGGTGTTGTTACAAAAGAAATAAATAAAAAGAGTTTAGGGGGTTGGAGAAGAAAAATAAAACAAAACAACATTAGAGAAGACATTACCTCAAAATCGGGTAACTCTTTTTGATTTGAGCCAAAGGATTCCTTGGGAAGAGTTCTGCCCAAATTGAGGCTTCTAGGAGTAATAGGTGGAAGTTGGGAGAGTATTTGGGCAGAGGTTGGCCGATCCAAATGGCTTTAAAGTGTAAATGATGTGGGAGAGGTGGGGGCCTTTTATAAGTGGAGAGGAGAGGCACTCTTGGAAAGTAAAGCAAAGTCACTTTATTATAAAATGCGTTTCGGATTTTATAGGTCCCACACTTATATAATTAGAGGATAAGATGATAAGGGTTCGAAATATACTCATCCAATAAGTTTTTGACAAGTGTACGCTTTAGATTTTACATTATCTTTCCATTTTATTTAAATCGTTTAATAATGAGGTCATCGCTGCATCATCATGATGTCATAAATAATTTAATTTATTAAATGTATAAAAATTATAAGAAAAATATAATGATGTAGGAAATATTTTATCTTTCTAATGAATATTTATAATCAAAATTTGGACTTGTGTAACCCCACTTAAAAACTGTTTTAGTAAAACAACTCATATTTGTGTCAATTTAATTTTAACATTAAATAAATATATATTAATGTCATTTTCCAACCAAAGTGGCTCCATGGGGTCCCCAAGTTGACCCATGGGTTGTATTGGTCGGCCATGACTCATCCAATAGAAGTAGGACAAGTGTCAAGCTCATCTCATATTATTAAAACATTATTTTTACCTTAAACTACACTAATTACCTCTAATCGCGATTAAGAACTTAAAAGTTACTATTCACAAAAAATTATTTTAATCTCATTGAACCACATTTTACTTCTTAATGACAACCATGTATGTAGGATTTTTGAAAATCAAATCACAGAAGTGGTAATATTTCATTTAAACGAAAAATCAGTTATTTAACTACCACTTAGTGGTTTCACTATTCATCAAAAATTGAAGTTTTTCAGAAAAAGGCCAAAATTTCACCCTAAGCTATAATTGATATTCCGAATTCAAAAATGATGTCTATTTTACAAAATTCCAAACATATAATTTGAATTAATTAATTTTATACTTAATTCCCGCTGTTACAACAAATAGCGTGTTTTTAAGAAACAATTTATATCAAAAGATTGGCAATTGTTTATGTCCAATTTCAATGTTATATTAATTCTAATGACAACCATTGGATAAAATGGTAAAAATATATTCTAATTATAATTTAAAACCACTAAATAGTATATTTTATCACTATAAATTATTTTTATTAAAAAAGTTGTTTTTAAGTAATTTTCAGTATTCATAAAAAATTGGAAGTTCTCAGAAAATTACAAAAAAATCAACTTTGGATAATTTCGAGATTACGAATAAAAAAATGAAGTCCATTTTAAAATATAAAATTTCTATAATTTTAAAAAGTGGTTATTACTATTCATAACGGCTATTTTGATTAGTCGCGGTGTTTTAGAACTCGAAGTTGCATACAATGCAAGCTATTGCATTATTAAATGAGAAGTGTACCGTGGAAGCTCGGGGTGTTACAGTCAGGTCATCCTCGAATAACCCCAGCTTCCGCAGCGTCCATGTCGGGATAAGGTTGATACTGAAGCCAGTGTCAATGAGATAGTGGAGAACCTCCATGTCGTTAAATTGGCCAGTTATGTATAGTGGGTGGATGTTCCCCTATATAAGGGAGCCTTCATGCTCTCTAGAGAACATAATGATGGCCTGGAATTTAGCGTTCTCGACTGATTCAACATGAAAGGCTTCTGTGGCTACTACCTCCGTCTCAAACTGGATGGGGATTCTTAAATCCATGTGAGAGGGCCTCGTGCATATCTAATCACAAGAGAAGGTATTCGAGGATGGGAAGCCTCACTGGGATACTAGAAGGGTTCTTGAGAACATCGTATTATCGTGCCAGGAATAATCGTCTGCTTACAGAAGGCTACCCTGTGATTGGGGGTATAGAGGGCCCTGCTGACTAGACCGGTGATTGGATAATGCTGGGCATGTCCCGTTGTTCACTAGTCGAAGCCCAGAGAGTAGTTTCCATATGTGGACCAGACAATTGAGATCATCCTATAGTAGGGTGAGACTGTTCGCGGAATGCTTGAGGTAGCTATCCCTGATCTAGTAGCACAAATGGTGGTAGAGGCTGGCCCGACAACACCAGATGAAGAGGTTTCACGTGTGGAGTTTTGCGCTGGGCCTGCAGTCTAGTCTCAGTGGAATGCGCGGTATGGCTGGAGGTGCCAAATGATGTGCCCTGATGACTCATATGGCTGCGTCTCTGCCGATGTTGGATTCGGCTGGGGATGTTGGGGAGGTTCGCCTGACACTCCTCATTGTCGGGAGTCATATTTGGGTTTACCAACTCAAAGGTATTAACCGAAGCGTACCCTTGACAATCACTTGTATATTTATCCACTACTTGGTGTATTTTGGTAGGAATCCCCATCTCATGAGGCATGAAGTCTCTGAGAGTGCGGGACGGAGATGGCATTGGTGGGGTGTGTTGCATTCTCTTGCGCCGCCGATTCTTGCTCTTATGGGAAGAGGTCGGCCGAGATGATGATGCATAAGTGGTGGCTAAGGAATCAGAAGGATTCGACTAGTTCAGGTATGCCTAAAAGATTCCATGGGCATGGTAAACCATTTTTTGAGCCATCCAGTCATCATAATTTTGGGACTCATGGTTGGAAACCTGCTTCCACTCACCTTGGTTGTAGCTACTGTTGTCTGACCTTACAAAGACACCGGCCATTTGTGCCAGGGCCGGGTCCAACCTGACTATGTTGTTATTGACCTTGTCATGAAGCCAATATTTGAACACATAACACTTCTTGAGGGTGTGCCTCAAAATCAGATGATTGGGGCAGTAGTTGGGGTGATCAGTGAGATTCGCCTCTTCCGGCCTTCTACACTCAGGCTAGCGTACAATTCCCTTCTCTAAGGCACTACAGAAGTAACCAAGGACCCGATTCTCATTGAACGAGTAGATTAGGTTTATTCTATCCTAAATGGGGGACCTTAGAGCATGAACATGGTGAGGAGCTGGAGAGGCCTATCGAGGAGGCAAATCCAAGTTGTCCTGCCTGCGTGGTGGCGGTGCATTCTGCGGGGGAACCTGTCGATTTGGAGGAGGACGCTGCTGAGTTGAAGGCTATGCTTGAGGTGTAGGGCATCTGCGAGGCTATGGGGATAGTGCCACTAGTATAAATTCTAGTTCCCTGGGTGCTTCTATTTGGGCCACCGTAGTGGGCTCAGCTCTGGCAGCCCTCATTGTTGGAATTACAAGGGGTAACAAACGTGCCTGGCTAGCCAGTTGTAGAGATTCCTCTAGGATTTGGGACTTATCAGAGAAGTCTTGGAATCCTCTAGGGTAGTTCTGAGTGATCAGATAAGGAACTAGTTCTATCTTGATGTTCCCGACGCACATCGTCAGTAATTGCTCCTAAGTTAGTGGCATGCCAAGGGAGTATTTGAGCCCCGTCCACTGGGCGATAAAGTTCACGACATACTAATCAGGAATTTTCCTTCACTTGAAGAGGTCTGCAATGCTAGTTTTCTGGGTGGTGGAACTGAACTGGAAGAGGAATTGCCTACAAAGGTCCTCCCAGCTGGTTATAGATCTGATGGGGAGCTGAATGTACCAGATGAATGTCGGCCCCTCTAGTGTCTGAAAAAATTTGCAGATCTTGGCAGCCTCCCCCTGTGTTAGATTCGCTAACATGGGCCCACACCTTGAGTTGATGTGGGCCAGGTGCTGTGGCAGGTCCCCCATCCCGTTAAAGGGGGAGAAGGTGGGATTCCCGAAACTCAGAGGTACCGGCATATCATCCACCCTTGCTGAATATGGATTCCCATGAGGTGGGATTTCCACCTATAATGTTTCCAATGCCTCATGGAAGGCTATGAGCACCACCATAGGATAATCTAGGCAGGGGTCCTTGTCATGACGAGGATCCCTAACTACGACCGCGTTGGCGGGTTATTTAACATGGTAGACAAGCTCAGTGGCTCGTGGAGCGGCTGGTGGAGCAGCCTTTGGGGAGGATATCGGAATTAGGGCCAGATTCCATGGGTCGTTGCGCCATTCAGGAGGGTTTGGAAATACATACCGCACCCTTCTTCCATAATCTTTGGCTTCAACCCTGTCAGTAGGGGCAGGATGATCAGGGTATCCAGGAGGAAGCTCGCTGAGGGGAAGTTGTTCTTTCCCCTGCTGTACTAGCTTACGATTTCCATAGTCGGGTCGTCACTCTGCGATGTGTTCATCCAAGAGTTTTTTTTACCAACTTCTTCTTCTCAATAAGTTTTTGGCACAACGTGGTCTTCTCGAGGTCCTCCTCTATCTTTTTTACTAAAGCGGATGAGTCGGAGTGCTTGGAAACTACGACATGCTCTTTGCCCTTACTGGAATTCCAGCTAAGTGCCAGTGTCTCGGTGGGAACAGGGAGACCATGTAGGTTCCTCTACTGATTAGTAGTCCTCTCGGATGGTTCTAATAGTGGTGGCACACCCTCAGGGGGTATTTCTCCATCGAGAAGCTCCAACTTGTCCTCTTCATCTACTATGTCGGCCATGTTGATTGTGACCCTTCCTGGGGTCATACCCTCGATATCACCTAGTGAGTCGGGATTCCACTGGATAGGACTTAAGAGGGGGGTAGAATACTGCCCCCATCCATGGATTTTCATATGGGGGTAGCCTCCTTGATAATTATACAGAGTATCTTGATACTCTGAACGAATTTCTACTGGAGGGACTCACAGCAACCTGGTAACTCGGGGTGATGGACTACAGGGAGTGTGGCCAACTCAACCAGATGAAATTGCCCACTGATGACTTTGAAATTCACTAGGATTTGGGGGTAAACCACTCACTGATGAAGAAGACTAAAATGTGTCAGCCATTGGGTGTAGCAGAAACAATCAACTTCCTCCAGGGTGAGGGACTCCAGTATGTAGAAATTATGCACTGCCATAAGCTAAAACTTCTAGGGGAAGTGGTCCGCTATGAGGATGTTCTAGAAGCTCCTTAGCTCAGATTTAGGGTGTGTCCCTTGATTTCCCCATTAATCAACAGGTGGTGGCAGAGGAACTACCAGCGGTAATGAGGTAGACTGCTGGGACAGCAGGATGGCCTGTGGAGATTACGGCGAGGGGGCTTAGTGGCCGCCGATTCTCGAGTTGTCCTCTGGAGAGTGTAGTGAGCTTGCCTCTATGTCGTGATAAGATGGGATGATGGCCGTAGTTCTCGGCTCAGGGGATAGGACCACTGGTGATAGGAAAAAATGTTGCTCTCCTTCCATTGGTCCCTAGAATAGTTCTCTATGATCTCTTGTGGAGGTAGAGAGCACTTCTGGTGATGATGGTGGTGATTTCACGACCGTAACCTGTGGGTTCGCCATATTTTTATCCTACTGGATATTATTGCAGAGGGAGGTGGGAATCATATGAACCTCACATTCTGGGAGCACCAGGATGATTCACCTCTTCCCTACCCTGACCCTTGACTTGGATGAGTGAGGGGAGGGTTCCCGAGCTGAGTCATATTCTGCTTGAGAGTCTGAGAAACTGACCATTTAATCTCCATCAGACCTTCTTAGAATTTTCTTATGGTGGTGATGACCCACCTTCTTGCCCCAGGGTAGCTCCTTGGGACAAGGTAGAGTTTTGACACTGGGTCCTTCGGCCGCACTGACGCTGGGGCTGAGAGGGTATCCACCCAGGAAAGCCAGAGTGCGAGGAACACCAGTACAAATGTCAAAGGAGAAATGGGGAGGACCTCTATGGGTAGCACTGGAGTGGGAAAAAACTCCACTGGAACTGGAAGAATCATGGGGAGGACCTCCAGGCTTACTGTCCCTGGCGACTTTAGTATGAGGAGGGTCCTTGTACCGGTCTAGCAGAACACAGGTAGGATATCTGTGTTGGGTGCTGGTGGAGCAAGGCTGGCCCTCACCCTTATGGTTTTATAGGTGAGGAGGACCTTCACCAGTTTCAGAATGGATATGGGGAGGGTCTCCACATGGAAGAGAGACCGGATGTGCAATGTCCCTGCACCGGTGGTCAGGGGTAGGAGGAACGACTCCATACCTAGTGTAATGGGCACAGAAGAGGCTTCTGTTCTGAGTATCACCACTGTGGGGAAGACCTTCATTCGGATTGAGGGTAGCTCGGGGCAGACCTCCATGCCGAGCCTCGAAGAGGGGAAGTTCCACACTCTCTCTGGTAGTGGTATGGGGAGGACCTCTGTACGGGGTGGAACCACTGCAGGTTGGTTCGTTGGGACCACTACTCATGCCTGCGACCAATAGAGTTGACCCGGCCTCCTCGTTGGGTGGTTAGGGACTCCATCCCGGTCTTCCGTATAAGCACCCCTACATAGTGTATGCAGGGGACTGATGATATGAATTGGTGGTGGCTCAGGACATAGTAGTCGTCGACATTTATGCCCTTTGGGGTCGACCTCCTCAGCTTGCGCCTAATACTAGTGTCAGGTCGGATGAACCGGGGCTGGTGGAGTAGGTACGTAGCTTACTTGCTCCTCTTTCAGCAAGACCGGGTGGCGGTGCTGACGCGGCCAGGTGAGAGCCCTCTCTAGGAGCCCCTGGAATGGGACTCTGATCGGGCTAGTCCGGACATCACCTACCACGTCAGTGTAAGGCAGGGTATCATCAAAGCATTCTAGGGAGAGGATCCCGAAACAATTTTATGTCGGGATGAGGAGTAATGGCTCCCTGCATGACCCTTGGGGGTGGCATTGGAAATGAGGTGTGGACACCTCTAGATCCAGGAAGTCCATATCCCGGGTTAGGATTTTGCCCTCCTCCGCGTAACGATTCACGAGTTCATTGATTACCCTCTATTGAATGACCTCAGATGGGGAGAGGGGGTGTGGGAGCCCCATGGTTGTAGATGTAGAGTCCATCATGGAAGATTTGAAGCCACATGAAATGGCCGTATTGGCATTTCCCCTGGCACTGTTTCGATGGGAAGGTGGTGATCACGTCCCTAGTACAGTAACCTGATTCCTAAGAATCAAGGAGATTAACTCATTAATGCTGAAAGGAAAAGTAATTGACAACCAATTCCCCAGTGCCATCTCATCTTCCATAACTGGTAATAGGGATCCACACTGACAACTTCATAGAACAGGATGTCCAAGGTTCTAATGCCCTAACTTATAGTGAGTTTCACGCCAGGCCTACTATTTTCTTGGTGGGACCCAGTGCCGGATAACTGGATCTGGTGAAACATAAATCCATTGATGCCCTGAGCACTACTAATCTCCATATTGAGGAGAAGAAATTCACTTTGGGTTCACCATTTCTGTTTCTGATGCTTTAATCGGGGCGCACGCATCTGTCTCTTTTGGGGGGGACAACGGTGTTGTTTTGTTGCCCCACATTCCTGCTTTCCAAAGGCATGTGGCATCCTCTCCTTATTTAGTGACATATTCTCCTTGATTGAAACAGGATGATGGGATGTTGGTTCATCGTTCCATGGATTCCTCCTCGGAACTCGTCACCTAGTCGAGGTCTCCCTCTTAGATTTAATATGTTGTTCGTTAGACTCTTCCTAGCGCCATATCTTCAGGGAAACCAGTTAATTACACTATTTCTGTCGGGAAATTCATAGGGGTCTAGTTAGGGTAGAAACCTTCGGTCAGGGGAGTAGTTAGTTTAAGCATCACTAGTGTGTCTGGACACTGGGAAATTGGCATGTCTGTCTTATGTCCCTTATTTTAGGGATTATTGAGGGCGCGGAGGCCCATGGAATCCCACATCAAACATGGAGAATCATATACCATGGGAATGTATCTGGGGTTTTCCTCAACATCTCATGTTTAACACAGGGTATGCCACAAGTTTAACATCCAGCAGAGATGGATCAGGCAGATCAGAACACTGACTGGAGTGGATCAGATGGGTACAACCCCTGGAGGAAACACTGATGTTGGGGCCAACGCATGGTTGGCTTCCCGGTTACTATTGAGGGGAATAGGGTATGAGGTGGCATGATCCCATCGGGATGCGGCGGCTTGGGTAAGAATCTAGAAGTATGATGGAGTGGTTGAATGAAGTGGATGCAGAATTGGATAGAACTCCCATGAGGATGATGATGGTTTTGGGCTTGAGCCTTGGAGAGACTTCCTACATATCCCCGTGGCAGGGAATCAAACTCCACTTAGTTCATCTGATGATGGCTTACAATCAATCGGAGATTTCAACAGCTTGCTGATCGATGGGGTTGTAACAGATTATAGCTAGATAAGAATATCAACGACTTACCACTGAATAGGATCACAACGGATTACCACTGACTGAGTCCCACGGTTTAACATCATGCAGGATGACGTAGGACTAACATGAAGGGGGTAGGAACCGCCAGGTGTTGGGCTTGAACCTCATGGATGATTCATACGTACCTTATCTTATCAAGAATCAAAGACTTCATAGTTCTTGGATATGGGGGCATTTCGGGCTTACGCTCTGAGGCAGCCCAAGGTGTTGGTGAACCTACGTGAATGGGTCGGATCCAATGGGTAGTGGTGGGCTTGACCCTCGGAAAGGATTCCTACATACCATTAATTGTCAAGGATCAAAGTGCTCGTAGTTCGGATGGGTGTGAACCGACGTGAAGATGGACCTCGGGTCCGATGGGTGGTGGGATTGAACCTCGGGGAGGCTTCTTTCATACCATGCCTTCGTAAGGATCAATGACCACGTAGTTCAGGTGGCATCGGTGAACCAATGCGAATGAGGACCTGGGGTCCAATGGTAGTTGGGGTTGAACCTCAGGGAGGCTTCCTATGTACCATGCCTTAGAAAGGATCAAAGACCATGTAGTTTAGGTGACGTAGGTGAACCGATGTGAAGGGGGACCTGGGGTCCAATGGTTGTTGGTCTTGATCCTCAGGGAGGCTTCCTACATACCATGCCATAGCAAGGATCGAAGACCACTTAGTTCAGATGATGTCGGTGAACTGACGTGAAGGAGGACCTGGGGTCCAATGGTTGTTGGGCTTGAACCTCGAGGAGGCTTCCTGCATACCCTACCTTAGCAAGGATCAAAGACCACATAGTTCAGGTTGTGGTATTTGGGGCTTATGCTCTAAGGAGCCCCAAGGAAGATGTCATGGTTGGTGCTCACTCTATGACCACGTGAGTCATGCTCGGTGTGAGAAACAAGAGATAACAGAGACTCGACGATCATGTCGTGAAAGGTGCATCCGTGGGAATTGGAGTGGGGATTATGCATGATCACGTCCCAAAGATAAAACAGGGGCTTATACATGGTTAGCAGCCCGAATAGGTTGCGACTAACTCTAAGATGGCGGCCCGATGGCGACAAAGCCCACCGAAATAGGGATTTGGAACTGAAGAAAGGAGGGGTCTGGTGTCCATTTCCCCGCCCCCTGGTTCTTGGGACCAAAGAATAAAGGAGGATTAGGGATGCTGCCTCCAGCAAGAAAAGCTAGGGGCTTACACCAATAGGGTTTCCCTTTCCCTGTGGACAAAAGCCACTCTGATAAAGAGGATATCATCCCATGTGAGGGGAGATATCATCCTCATAGAGACGAGTGGGTGTGGATAATGTCCAAGGTGGGGGCACCCCACGTGCGAGGCATGCGTCAAGGTTATAGTTTAACATCACGTGATGAGGATGATGGTGCTTGGCAGTTTAAAGTTCTGCTGCTCGGACGAGGTGGGTTTGCTCCGCACCACTATGTCTTAAATAAATGGTACCCTCTGCTCCTTGGTGAAGAGAAGGGATGGGCAACGCCGTGGTTAGGGTTGTCATAGAGTGAACCATCAGGGGGTCCACGCTAGTGTGGCTATGTGAAGAAGCAATATCCATTAGCGTGCCTATGCAGAGAAGAATGAGGTGAAGCAACGTAGTGGGAAGTATCATCCAAGGGAATTTGAAATCACATTGTGCAAACCTAAAGGGTCACACGAGAAAAGGAATTGAAAAGCATAGGGGTTCATAGGCAGGGGCCTTGTGAAGCTTTGCTGCTTCGCATGGCAGAGGGTGCTTGCGAAGGGGTGTGCTTCGCGAAGTGGGGCGCCTCAGCCCAAGCATAGGGTAGAGGTGCATATGGGAGGTGCTTCATGAGGTGGAACGGTATTCGCCGATCCCTACCATGCAGAGAAAAGGTGCCTCTTGAAGCATGGTATCATGAATCAATGTGCTTCATGAAGTACAGTGACCCCGCCATGGCATGTGGATCATGTGTACATGAAGGGTGTTTCGCGAATCATAATCACTCTGCAGCGACACGAGTCCCCTTGGGGATCCCCTTCCTTAAAGAGTCCCTTAGGCTCCATGAGAGGAATCCCTCTTGAAATAGGGGATCTAAAAGAGACAAAGGTAAGGCACTTCGTAGAGCATAAGTACCTCCCATAGCTCATGGTTCACAGAATATAAGGGTGCTTCGTGATTCAGGAGCTGGGAAGTTGAAATGTGGGATTGTCCGCCTCATGATCATTGGGAGATGCCAGTATTTATAGGGGAGAGGCGCCATGAAGCAGTGTTCGCTTGGTGCGAAGTGAAAGTTAGCTTCACGGTGGGTTGCAAACGTCAAAGGGGTTCATGTATCATCACCACCTCATGGATTCATGGCAGGTTGCGAACATCAATGTGTTTCGCGGCGCATCACCGCCTCCTGGCTTCGTGGTGGGCCACAAATGCCAAAGGGGTTCACGGAGCCTCACCGCCACCTCCACTTCGCAGGGCACCGTAGTGCTAGATGGGATTCATGAATGGGATTTTCGAGGTAGCCCTTGTGTTTTTGTCTTCTTCTCCTCCCCACATTTTGGCATCAATGGTGTATACACCTGGTTACTTATTCTGGGACTATTCGACTTAGGCTGATGCAGGTACTGTCAGCTTGGTGTTATTATGGAACCACAACCAACCCTTTAAAACTCATTACTTCTTTCCATAATTAAATGAAAACTTACATATTATATTCACTATATGGATATTTATAGATACCATTGGTGGTGACCAACTAAGTTTATATCACACTATATCTAGTCCATTGATGGTACCTAGGAAAATTATATGGATGCAAGTAGGGATAAGGTAAATAACCATATGATTGATACTTGAGTTTCTTATAGAATTGGAGTGGGGATGCATAGGATTGAGCTATAGCTGATGATACTAGTGTATATATCCCATTTTGGTCTTTTTTTAATTTGCTACATGTATTTTGTAGCATGTTTTCCTATTAATTTATTTCAAGAAAAACGACATATCATCATATTGTATATGATACTTGATGATAGTAATTTATTACTATTGGATAATTCACCTTATGCTTATTGTTTTAATTTTTTGATCATTATTATGCTATTTATCTATCTATTTCACCAATTTTCTAGTCTAATCATGAGGGTATAATTCTCCCATTATACCACCTTGGACCCTCGCTGCTAGTCAACAACCTCTGGTTTACGAGGAGGCATGCTTGAGGCCATGTGGTCCACCATCTAGATGATCCATTTAAGTGGAACTTGAGTCAAGATGTCACATAACCATTTATTGAAATTGAGGATTGAAAAAAAATAAATTTCGAAAATAATTCATTAAAAATAAAATAAACTTAATTTCCACATCTAAAAATAATTTTTCAAAACCGATATTCAAAACAGTTCCCTTAATTTTTTCTTCTTTTTTTCACTTACCTTTTTAATAAACTATGTGATTTATAATTATAAAGGGGTTTAATGTCTTAATACCATTATATTATATTGATATATGATTTATATAATCAATAATTTAATATTATATGTTTTACCTTTGATATAATATTTTATTTAACATTTTATTCTAAAAATACCCCTTGGCTCAAGTATAAATAACCCATATCACTCCCTTTGAAGGAAACCCCTTATTCACCTACCAGAGACAATGTTTTTCCCAAATAATCCCTTTAAGGACCCTTATAATTCCATGGTATGTTTTAGAGTAAATGAACTCCAAACATCAAGGGTGTTTTGGTGTCATACAATAGAAGCCAAACTGAGGAAAGAGTAAGTAACTCTTCTCTTTTTTTCCATCCCTTTCTTTTTCGCCATTAAATTAAAAGAAAAATATTATAAAATTTATTAGGAAGTATTTTGACCTTATATTAATGATTTTAACCTCATGGAATTATCTTTATTATTACATATATAAATTTCAATCTTCCCTTTTCCTCTCTTTCAATAATTTCCCATCAATGATTGCTTAATTGCCAATGAGGACGTTTCCAATCAATTTCTTATCACCAAACATGTGGTTGGTTAAAATAAATTATTTATGATATATATATATATATATATATCTATATATTTATGTATTTTGGTAATTTTTAATTAGTTACACTTATATATAAATTATTTTAACTAAATAGAGAAAAAAACTAGAAATTTTTAAGGAAACATGATATCAAAATGAATTCCCCTTAAGCCAGAAAAGTAAGAAATATTATCAAATGATTATAATTGATAAATATTTTTATTAATGAAAATAATTAAATTATGTATACAATATTTTAATAATTATAAGTTTATTATTTAGAGGAAAAAAAGCGATGAAATAAATTAGGATTTAGGGTAAGGTGACTCTCAAACCAAACTCATTTTCTTTGTGTTACCTATATTTCATGAAATATTTGGTATAAATTTTCCTATAATGTTATATAGATATAATTTATCTATTATTCAATTTTAGTTTTTGGGATATACATGTATCCAACATGGTTTTTAAACCAAATAAAAAAAATTTACAAAAAAACTATTCTTTCAAAGAAAATCATTGACTCCTCATATTTTATTTCTTATCCAAAGAAAAATAATCTTCTATTACAAAGTATGATCTCCATTTTTCATTTAGAAACCCCAAATAATTTCAATAAATGTATTCCAAATGTATTAATTATAAAACACATTCCTTTTGATGGGTTATTTCATGATGATGATTGTTATAATTTTTATGTGGCATTCATGATTATGTAAATATTATGATGTGATGAGTGGGTTTGAAATTATATATCCCTCCATTTTATTGGATAATTTGATACATATCATGACATAATGTGTATTATTTGTGAAAATGATTCTTGATTTTTTAATGATGATGATGTTATGATTATGCACATTTATTATTCATGAACATGAAGTGATCTTTGTTCACAATTATATGTGGTATTTGACCACCATTACATGATGTTTCATTTTTTTGCATTTCAACATAACCTGACTTTATCAAATGTTTCCCTAATGATTATGATGATGATCCTATGATTTTGGTATGATGACGTCAATGATTATTCTTACCCATGTTATATTGATTCATGTATCTTATTCCTCCTCTTACCAGGATTTTAGCTTACCCATTTCATTGAGGTATATCTTCATGTGGCTACATGTTCAAAGGATAGAAAGATATTTTAAAATGATAATTAAGAAGGATTAAGATAAAGTTTTATGATTTATTAGTTCTAGGTGATGTATAATCCAAATTTCTCTAAGATACTAAACTATTCAATACTTGAATGTAGTAGTATTATGTTGTTTTTATTGAAAATGATTTAATAGTCCTGTAAGAATAGTTAGGGCCACTATAGTTGGTATCATAGGTAATATTTAGTTAATTTGGTAATTATGAAACATTAATGACAACCCTTAGGATGTGTATAAGTTTATTTAAACATATAATAAGTCTTATTATAGAAAAATTCTAAACATAGGGATCCAATAAGATACAAATTTATTGTTAATTTGACAAAAAATATAAATTATTTATTCATGATTTGTTGACTTATGTTTTGTTAAAAAAATTTACTATTTTAGAAAATGATTGGAACCAGAAGAAAGAAGGAAAATAACCCATGTCAGGGATAATGAAATGATTTTATGAATGATATCCACAATGACATGGGAGGTGGAGTTCAAAACATAATGGTAATAATTACCCACTTGTCTTAGTCAATGAATAATACCATGAATGATATGAAGAATCCTCCTCTAATCTAGAAGGAGCAACAATCCATTAAGCCTTTTATATGAAAAAGACCACCAATATTTATTGGATGTTACAATTAAATTATCACTAAATAGTAGGTTAGATAAATGTATAAAATCTTTTTTGTGCTCTACGTTTTTGAGATGGATAATTTTACTCTGTCCATCTATCATTTATTTGGAGAAGCTGGTCAATGTTGGGCATTGATATATAATACCAAGAAGAAGGATGAAATGGAATAGATGGAGTTTGAAGTCTTTAAGAAAATATTTCCTAACAAGTACTTACCTAAATTTATTTGAACCAATATAAAGATACAATTCAAAGAGGTAAATAAAAAGGAAGGTGAATATATTAAAGCTCAAGTGGAAAAAATTATAAGTCTTTTAATATACACCATAGGTTTTTTAACAAAGATATAAAAATAGATATATTATTTTGTGGTTTAAACCAATTCCGTCGAAAGGCTCTAAAAATATGAGACTTTGGGAGTTATAAAGTTGTAGTTTGAAGTGATCTCAATGTAGATATGTAATTTGGAGAATGGTCCCATGGTTATAGAGATAAGAAGATAAGAATGGAGTTTCAAGATGGTGTGTTAAATGACAAAGGGGGAAAGGGGTCTAAGAACCAACATGAAAAAATGTAGGATGAAACCCCATGGGAATTGACTCAAAGGGATGATGAAATACCTCAAGTGTGGGAGAGAAGGAAATTAAAATCATGAATGTTGAAGATACATGATGAAACTGACCAATATTATGGAGGAATGGAAGGAACATCAAGATGCACCACCTGTGGATTAATACATCAACATTAGTTATAAAGGGAACTATTTAAGACAATTCACTAAACAATGGTTCCTTGAGGGTAATTAGTGTTAAAAACAACCAAATACAAAGGATAAAGGGAATTATTATACCATTCCAATTTCTAAAATAAATCATTAAAATGAAGTCATACAAGGTAGACTTCGTATTCACTCAAGAACAGAAAACGTTTTGTTAGGTTATAGTTCTACACACTTCTTTATATCATGTATGTTTTCTAAAACTATTGTATCAAATCCATGATACCTTGAAGTAGATATATCTACTAAAACACCTAGTGGTGAGATAATTTAACCCCATGGGTTGGAATCTGCTAATACTATCATTTGTGGGAATAATATTCTAGTGAATCTTGTAATACTTCATTTGGTGGAATCCAACACTATAATAGGCTTGGATTGACTATAATTATATAGATTACACATTATCTATTTTGAAAAGGAAATCCTTTTTCATATTCCAAACCATCCCATACATCTATACAAATTCAAGGAAGACCCTGAATCAACTTTGGAATATCCATTGAGAATGTTGGTATTAATACCCATGAAGAAGAATACCTTTCATAAATGGTTGAGACAAAGGAAGGTATCAAAATTGAGGAAATTATCATTGTGGGGGCATACAATGATGTATTTTTCAAACAGTTACTCAAACTTCTCCCAAATTATGAGGTAGAGTTCTCAATAAATCTCACACCCATATTCACTCCAATCTCTAAATTCCCCAACAGGATGACCCTGATCGAACTGGAAGAGTTAAATAAGAAACTATAAGATAATTTATACATAGACTTAATATTTCCTAGTATATCTCCTTGGGTGCACCAATACGCTTTTTAATGATGAAGTATGGATCAATGCAGCTGTGTATCGTTTATTGAGAGCTCAACAAAATCAATATAAAGAATAAGTTTTCCCCTGCCAATAATTTATAAAATTTTTTGGTCAACTGTGTGGAGCTCAGTACTTATTAAAGGTGGGTCTTAATTATGGATATCATCATATAAATGTAAATAAGGAAGATATTTAGAATACTACTTTTCATACATGGTATGGACACTATGAGTTCAATGTTCTTCCCTTTAGACTTACTAATTACCCAACCATATTCATGTATCTTATGAATTGATTCTTGAGTGACTACATAGAAATATTTTTGGTAGTGTTTATTGATGATATTACCCTTTACTATAAGATAAAATAGAAAAATTAAGAGAATCTAAGGATTTTACTGACAATTTTATAAAAGGGTAAAATATATTCTATGTTAAAAAAGAGTGAATTTTGGATGAAAAAATGAACATTATTGGGGAACAATATTGCAAGTAAGGGAATTTATATGGTTTCTTGGGGAACACGATCTCAAGTAAGGGAATTTATATTGAAATATGTATGGATGGAAGAATGTGATGAAAGATTTAATGATCCCATTAAGAGGAAAATTACTCTGAATGTTCTCACACTACCATCATGTGGAGAATTTTTTATGATATATAACGATTATTCAAAGAAAATCTTGGGTTTTGTACTCATGAATAATGAAAAAGTGATATAATATGCCTCATGATAGTTGAAGATCCCAGAGTAAGATTACCTGACACATGATTTGGAGTTATCAGTTATGATCTTTTCCTTGAAAATCTAGAGGAACTACCTACATGATTAGAAGTATGACATATATATCGATCATAAGAGTATATATAATATATTAACAAAGAATGAACCGAACATGAATAAAAGAACATTTTTAGAGCTAATCAAGGACTGTGGTTTCTCTATTCACTAACCTCTGGGAAAGGCAATCAAGGTAGATGATACTCTTAGAAAAAAATAAACATTTACCCAATCCGGGATGTAGATTGAGAAAGACCCGATCTTCATGTATATACAATTGATGGATATGGAAATAAAAAAGGTAGGGAATACATCCTACATTTTTGAAATGATAATCCAACCATCTATCAAAGAAAAGATCAAAAGGAATAAAGAGATGGTCAAGAGATCAGAAGGATAAATAAGGGTTGCTTTATGAATTCTATATTGATGATGATGGTCTGATTCAATTTGTAACTATGATTTGCATGCCTTCATCACCTGAGATAAAGAAGGAGATACTAGATAATTAACATATATAATCTTTCTATATCTATCTTAGAAGCAAAAAGATGTATCGTGATCTTTCAGATAAAATATGGTTAGATAACATAAATATAGAGACTGAGGATAACATCTCAAGGTTCTTAGTATGTTACAAAGTTAAAGCCAAGTGAAAAACATACAAAAGGATGATGCAACCACTACCTATACCCATGTTGAAATGGGATAATTTTACTATGTAATTTTTCACTAGTATCTCAAAGGCATACAAAAAATCAATTTGATATGGGTAGTGGTGGATCAACTCACAAAAACTTCACACTTCATCATTATTTTGGAAGATTTATCACTTGAAAAAATTTCCAATATACTTGTAATTGAAGTGGTGAGGATGTATGGGGTACCAATATCAATAATATTTGATTGTGATCCTAGGTTTACCACTAAATCCTAGAGAAGACATCTACATTTTTTAAATACTGAATTGAATTTCAATATGACCTATCACCCCCAAACTGATGGTCAATATAAAAGGACTATTCAAACTCTTTAGATATTCCATGAGCCACATCAATTGAATTTATAGGAGGATGGGATAGAAATATCCCATTTGTTGATTTCTATTATAAAAGTTGATTTCACTTGAGTATTCAAATGTCTCCATATGAAGAATTTTATAGGAAGAGATTTATAAATCCAACATATTGGAGTGATGTTGGGGAATAAAATCTTCTTGGAACAAATTTGTTCAAGTGATGACATAGAAGGTTCGAGCCATTCAAAAACATATAAAATATTTACATAGTTGGAAAAGGAGTTATGATGAAAACCATCAAAGGGACTTAGAGTTTGAAGTTGGAGATACATTTTTCCATTAAATATCACCTTGGAAGAGAGTCATGTGGTTTGGAATGAAGGGAAATATTATCCCATAGTACATTGGTCCCCTTGAGATCATTGATCAAAAAATAGCAGTGGACTATTGACTTGTACTTCCACTAAATATGGCTCATGTTCATGATGTGTTCCACATATCTCTCTAGAGTATGTAAAAACATGAACCCTCGCTTGTACTAAATCTGGAGGTGTACAAATAGAGAATGACCTCTCATATAATGATCTACTATTGAAGATCTTGGACCATAGAGAAAAAATTTCTACAAAAAAAAAGACAACTTACCTTACAAAAGTTATTTAAAGAAATTATAAGTATGAAGACATAACATAGGAACCAGAGGAAATAATGAAATAAGAGTACCCTCACCTATTCTCAACTAGGAATATGTGTTGAAATTTTAAGGGTGAAATTTCTAAAGGGGAGAATAATATAAAAACCTATAGTTTATAAATGATATTTTTTTGAAATGAATGGCTATTTTAAAAATAAAACACATAGGGAAACCAAAAACACATTATTTAATTAAGAAAAATAATTACATTAGTCAATGAAAAACCATTTAAAATTCCAATAATTATAAGGGAAAAATAGAAAATAAAAAAATTAAAATTCTAAAATATGGATCACACCAATATGATAGAATAATCTATCCCATGAACAACACTATAGAAGGAAAAAAAATATTATTAAACTAGTTAACATTATAGAAAATAGAAATCTATAACTCTGATATGAATTGAGTTAAATAATGAATGGAGTAATGTAGTGGTATATATTGGAGGTAATGTGATCGTTGGAAAAGTAATGTAAATATTGGAATAGTAATTTAACTTCAACATAATAAAGTGTGATATAAATAATATTTACCATGAGTAATTTAAGTAAATAATTTTTTAATGCTAAAAAATAAATATCACAGTTAAAAAACTAAATGAAATTATAGGTGAAGTTTTAATAAATTGTATTTTAATTTTTTTCTTAAAATTTCCAATTTAAACATTTAAAATTAAAAATAACTATTTTATAAATCTATTTGGATAAAAATAATATCATTTTTTAATTCAAAATGTCAAAATTTTAAAAGGTGAATTTTCTAAAATACTTCAACTTCAAGTGAATAGAAAAATTACATTTTTCTAGTAACCGATGAATCTTACATTATAATAGTCATGATGTAATAATGAATAATGATTTATAGAGCTATATTTCTAAAAAAACATATTATTTTTCATATATGATTCATTAAAATATAATAAACATAATTTCTAAAACTAAAAAACATTTTCCAAACTCTAAAGTCAAAAGTGTTCCCTTAAAATAACAATTTTTCTTTTTTTTTTACACTTTACATATTAATAAATTAATCTAATTATAAACAGGTTTAATGTATTAAAACCATTAAATTGTATTTATATTTGATTTATAATTTTAAAAATTCACTATTACCATTTTTACCATTGATATAACATTTTATTCAAAAAATACTACTCTCCTCAAGTATAAATAACCCCTCTCCCTCCCCTCAATAGACCACTCCTTCCTCTATTTCCAAATATACAATTCAACCCAAATCCTCCCTATCAATCCCCTTATAATACCTTGGAAATTTCTGGAGTTAACTAAACCCAAACATCAAGGTACTTTTAGTGTTATACAATTGAAGCAACACTGAGGTAAGAGTATGTTTTTATCAACTCCTCTATTTTTTTTCTTCTCCTTATTTTTCTAAATTACTTTAGAGAAAAATATTATAAAATAAATTAGGTAGTATATTAACATTATATTAATGATTTTAACCAACTATAAGTATCATAATTATGGAATATATAAATTTTAAACTCCCCTTTCCCACTCCTTTGACAATGTGCCTTAAACTGTTGGGTAATCACCAATGAGGAAATTTATAATTCTTTTCTTATCACAAAAACTACGGTTGGTTAAAATATATTATTTATGATATAAAAATATAAAAATATATTTATTTTATTATTATAAAATTAAATATAACTATTTATAAATGACATTGAACAAAATAATGAAATCGAAGAAAAATGGGAAATGTTTAATGTAAACATGATATCAAAATGCCAAACCTTTAAAAAAATTAGAAATATATCATTTTTATAATTGATAAATATTTGTAAAAATGAAAATACTTCACTTCTGGATAATTTTTTTATAAATATTTGTTTATTATTTAGGAGGTTGAAAAACTACAATGTAACGAGGGATTTAATTTAGGGGGATTCTTGAACCAAAATCTTTTTCTTTGGGTTATCCCCCTTTCATGAAATATTCTGTAAGGATATTTCTATAATTTTACTTAAATAAAATTTCTCTATTATTCCATTTTATTTTAATGTATATACATGTTTCCAACTGGATTTTTAATCCAAATACAAATATTTTCCAAAAAATATTCTTTCATAAAAAAATCCTCAACTCCTAATGTGTTTCTTATTATCTAAATAAAAATGATTTTTATGACAAATAATGATCTCAAATTTTTTTGGGAGCCACAAATATTTTTCATGAAGTTATTATTGATTAATTCCTAGTTAAACACATTCCTTTACATGGGATATTTAATAATTACAATTGTTATATGTTCTATATGTACTTCATGATTATATAAATATTGTGATGTGATAGGTGGAATCAAAATTAAATATCCCTCTAATGCATTGGTTAATGTCGTGTATCTTATTAAAATTGTGTATTATTATTGAACATGATTCTATCTTTTTTCAAATTTATGATTTTAAAATTATGAAAATAAATTATGTGTGAACATGATGTTATCATTGTTCATAACTATGTGTTTTATTTGACCACTATGACCTGATGTTTCATTTTTTACACATTTCCACATTCCAAGCTTTTATCATGTCCCTTATTCATCCTCTTATTGGGATATAAGGTCACATTTTTATTTGATGTATATCCCCTAGTGACTACAAGTACTATGGAGATAAAGGTATTTTAGAGAGATAAAGAGGAATTATTAAGATAAATTTTTATAATTTAATATGTATAATTGATATATGATCATAATTTTCAATGATACTAAAACTTTTGATACTTAAATGTATAACTGTTATGTTAGTTTTTTTTTAAATGGTTTAATAGTCATTAATGAAAAATTATGGTCTCTATAACACCCCTTTGGGTGGAATTGTTTCATATTCTAAGAATATCTTATAGATTTAATATATGTTTGGGATATAATTCCTAAGCCCTAATACAAGACTAGTAACCCCTGTGCCAATGCCCTGATCAAGAGCATATCTTGATAGGAACAGTTGTGTGTGTCACAGGTTCTCTATCATTCTCTTTTTTATTAATGATGATTTAGTTTATAACCATGTTTGGGAACTCTAGAGTTTATTTCCATATAGGGAGGTGGTTGGTGTCTTGGATATGGGATTTAACCCCTATGAGGTGTCATATGTATCATGTGAGAACATGAATCAAAACCCAAATAGTTCATTTGACATAGTTTAAGGTCATATGATAGGAGTATACCATGTAGTTTAATGTCAAAATGTAAGGATCTAAATATTGGGATCGGGTCTCGAGGAGGAATCCTATGTATCCTGCTAATACATGAATCAGAGTCCACATATTTTTTGTTACAAGATCTGTGTTGTAAAATATGAAACAACAGAGGCCTTGAGAGGTACATATCCATGAAAGGATTCCTTGAATTACCACTTAAAAGTTATGAACTTATAAATGAGGATGAGATATAATTGGGATCACATCCCAATGAAAGGCCCACACTGGGGGAATCCTCATCATGCTACTGGTATAATCATCAACAGTCTCTAATCCCACATGAGTCGTGAATTGTGTGAGAAATAAGAGATAATAGAAGATTGGAAACATCACATGAGATCATATTTGTATGAGAATTACAAAATAAATTTTCCCTTAAAGAGGTATGAATAATAGTCTCTTGGTGAATATGGTATGGATATAGGGACATAGGATGGGGTTCAACATATTCTATTTGGTCAAGAATTAGAGTCCTTATAGTTCAGTCATCCCTAACCAGCTAATGGGTTAAAGGTACTCAAAGACATGGTTGGGTATTACAATTAAAAGGATAAATATTTGGGATCCCACTTATCATCCTCTGATGGACAAGGAAGGATGATAGACTTACCAAATAATTATGCACCATGAGTTAAAAGTATTTTATATTTGGAGGGACTTATATAACAACCCTTCTCTTTATTACACACATATACATGATTTATTACATAAAATTTCACTTAAGACAACTCTAAGGATCGATAGGTCTAGTGTCTTAGGGGCTTAGGAACAATACATAATAAATTAAAACATTAAATACACATCTTTAATGAAAGCTTCTTTTACATGACCACAAACATTCCTTCTTACATAGAATTTCATGGGATAACATGAGAACATGCATAATAAAAGGGTGATCTATAAAGCCTAGTAAGGGAGTAAAAAAGGAATAAAATGAAGAATAAAGTGCATGTTATTCAATAGGAATATCAATGTAGCATAAGAGAAACATGAAAATAATGGAATGATATAGAATGATTATCAAAACATGGAAATGTGGAAATAATATTTAACATGATATTATCATGAGCCAAGGCTCATTCCACATAAATCATGAGTAAACCCTCATTGCACTTGAATTATCATGATTAAACCCTCATTTCACATGACATATCATAATACTAATCTTTACCCAATGCATTGGAGTGCTATCAAGGCACACCCTTTAAAAACATTTCATTTCATGCATAATTGTGCCAAATAGATCATACGACATGAATTCATCAAACATCATAATATATTCCATGAATAAGATATGTGGAATAAATAACTGTAAGTACTAAATCAACAAATAAAAATTCATAATGGTGAATAACCATGATTGAGAAAGGGGTATGGTATTCACTTACACGATGATTTTGTCATGGGAAAATTTTGGCATAACTTCAGCAACATAACGACATCAAATAGAAATCGTAAAATGGGTTGATGAGAGAGAAATATGTTTCTAATTATTTATATGTGAAATGGACAGTAATGGGGTCCTAGAACATAATATCCCAAAATTTTTAATGTAACATAGATTCATAATATAAAATAATTGCTTCAATGTAAATGAGGAGAGAGAAATACCTTACAGAATTTTGGCCTGGTAACAGGTGTACATGGGAGGCATTAGTGAGAGATAAATAGGTCACTCATCATTATAACATAATTAGGGAAGTTTGTTGGAAGTTATAAATCATACCGCAACATTTTTAATTGAGAATAAAAGGCTATAAAAACATAAATAATCTTTGACAAAAATGAGAATGGAAGAAATCCCTTACAGAATTTCGTCATGGTAACAGGTGTACATGGGAGGCATTAATGAGAGATAAAGATGAATTTCATCATTAAAACATAAGTAGGAAAGTATGGGGGAGGTTAAAAAACATACCACCACATTATTGATTATTTAGACAAGGGTATATCAATATAAATAAACTTGGACAAAAATTAGAGCTGAAGATATCCCTTACTTGGATGTTGGATCCCAAAGGCTTGGAAGAGTCTTGAGAGAGGTTTTTTGAGAGATTGGGGTGCCTTTGGAGGATAATAGAGAGAGTCAAGAAATTTTGGGATGTACTACAAGGTTTTTTAGTAAAGATAAGTGGGATATTTCATGGGTTTATATCGTGAAAAGAGGGAATTAATTAATATTTAGGTTTTTGAAACAACACATTAAACTAATCAAATCCAAAATCCAACCCCTAGTTTTTGCCAATGGTTTTTTAAAAAGGTTAGTGGAAAAAATTATTTTATAAGGCCAATTCCAAAACTTCCTAAAATATTTGGCTAGAATATGTGGAGGTGGGTCACACTCTCAAGGAAATCATTTTAAAAGTTAAAATGTTTTATAAGTCTTGGAGGGTCCACTAAGGCACCATAAAATTAATAAAAATATAAAATCACATTATTTTATATTTAAAACATATATTGGAAGAAAATTTATTTTATAGTATTTTATTACATCACTATAGCTTCATTTTGATGTCATAAAACACATTATATATTTAAACGGTATTTAATATTTACCTAAAAATTCGACTGTCTCAGATAATTATGAAAAATTCACTATAGGATAAATTTGACATCCTGATTCCAAAAATAATACTAATTTTATCTAATTTTTTTTTAAATATATGAATTTTTAATTTTATAATAAAAATCGACATTTATCGAAAATTTATGGGTTTTGAAGAAAAAAAACATTTAAACCCTAATAAAAATTACAATTGTATTCATAAAACAAATAAGATAACTTATATATAATAAGAAGTAATTTAGTAATAATATTTTTTAAAATAATATTTTATAAAAATAATATTTAATTGGAAAATTCATTAATTCTCCAAAATAAATTTCTTAATTTAATTTTAACTAAAAAATACTATTTGTTCTTTAAAAACAATTTAAAAAGTGACAATAATAACATGAATGTTTATTCATTATTCTATAAAAAAATAATTCACAAAATTATATTGATAGGATCTTGTTACATAACCCCTTATAACACCCACATATGACCTAAGGGTAAGGTGTTCGTTGATGACATACTCTTGGGGTGGCTCGGATAAAATCGCTCGAGTGGTAATCTTTATCAACTTCCACTTCTCTCGTAGATAGTTCTATTCAAGATTAACATGTTGATGTTTGACTTGGGATTGGTCAAGAGCAAAGCCCAGTGACACCACATCCTTTCTGAGTTCTGATAAATAGGCTTCATATAGAGTGATTCTACTGGATGAGGTCATCACTTCCTTTGTCTGAGTGAATTGAATTTGTTAAAGCTCTATATTTATACTAATCAATTGATCACTATTCAATGGATATATTATCAACGTTAACAATTATTAATGATATTTTGAAATCCAAAAAAATAAAAGCAAGGAAGTGCATATTTTTAAAATCCATTTTACATAAAAAGAAATTTCATTATTAAGAGTAAGTTTCATTAATAAAAGTTTGGGTTGTTACAATCTTCCCCCATTAAGAATTTTTCCCCTCAGAATTTCCTTTTCCCACACTAAAATTGATGAGGGTAACTGTACTTCATCACATTCTCTGACTCCCACGTTGGTTCTTCAAACTTTTCGTTTCTCCACCACACCTTGACGAGTGTAATTGTGTTATTTCGTAGAACACTTTCCCTACGATCTAAGATCTTCACCGTATTCTATTCATAGGAGAGGTCATTCTCAAATGGTACCACCTTTATATTGAGTACATTCTATTGGTTAGGTATGTACTTTCTCAAGAGTGATACATGGAATACATCATGTACTTGAGATAGGTTTGGTGGGAGTGTTAGTCGACAGACCACTACTCCAATGCGATCAAGAATCTAAAAAGGGCCAATGTAACTTGGAATAAGCTTTTCCTTCTTACTAAATCTCATAACTATCTTCCATAGTGATATTTATAGGAATACCATGTCTCCAACATCAAACTCTAGGCCTCGTCGACAATTATCATTATAGCTCTTTTATCGACTCTGACCAGCTTTAATGTGCTACTAGATTCTATTAACCTTCCCTACTATTTATTTAACCAATTCTGGACCTAGGAGTTTTCTCTCCCTAACTTCATTCCAATATACTAGTGTTCTAAACCTCTTCCCATAAAGGTCTTCATAATGAGTCATTTAGATGTTTGGGTAGAAACTGTTTTTAAGAGAACTCAACTAGAAGAAAATGTTGATCCCATCCTCCTTTGAAGTCCATTGAGCTTGCTCTCATCATATCCTCAATTGTTTGGATAGTCCACTCATATTGGACATCAGTTTCAGGATAATAAGACGTACTGAACTTTATCTCACTATTTAGAGCATGTTGAAGACTATTCCAAAACATAGAGGTGAATCTTGGATCTATATCAGATACCATAAATATTGGAACTCCTTGTAGCCTTACCACATCACTGATGTATATCCATGCTAGTTGATCCAATGAGAAATCCTCCCAAATTGTAATGAAGTGTGTAGTCTTTGTAAGATGATACACAATAACCCAGATAGCCTTTTTTCCTTTGGATGTCTTCGGAATTCTAGTGACAAAGTCCATTGTGATGTTTTCCCATTTCCATATTGTTATGGGTAATTGTTGCATCATCCCTTTATACTTCTTCCTCTCAACCTTCACTTGATGACATACCAAGAACAATGATGTATTACTAGTGATCTCTTTCATCATGTTATACCACAAATAAATATCTTCGAGATATCAATACATCTTTGTGTTTCCTGGGTGAATGGAGAAATTTGAACTATTTTAATCATGAAAAAGTTCATTATTTAAAACCATATTTGATGAAACATATAGTCTTGACCCAAATAGCACAATTCCTTCTTCATCAACATTGAACTCCAAGGATTTCCCTTTTCTAATAGTTTCCAAATTATTATGAATTTCTATATAATCATTTTATTCATCCATTAACCTTTAAAAAAGAGACGGTAGAGCACTAATTTGTGAAAGGATTTATGATGTTACATTATTTATTATTCCCATGTCCATCATCATCAAATATAAGAAGATTGGATCCTTTTCATTTATCAACAATGATATAATCACTAGATCCTTTCTAATTAGAGAATCCTCCACCTTGTTCTCTTTCCCAGGGTGGTAATAGATTGAGTAGTCATAGTCTTTGATCAACTCTAACCATCTTTCTTGGTACATGTTCAAATATTTCTGTGTGAATATATACTTGAGGTTTTTTTGGTCAAAATATATTTAAATCTTCTTCCCAAAGAGGTAATGTCACAAAATTTTTAAAGCGAAGATCACTACAACCAAATCCATATTATTTTTTGGATAGTTCTTCTCATGAAAATTCAATTAACTTGAATCATAGGCAATGACTTTTTCATTTTGCATCAACACACAGCCCATGCCCTTCTTCGAAGCATCATTGAATACCAAAAAAAATCTCCACTTGTGGGTAATTTGAGCACAAGTGGAGTGTCAAGCCTTTTTTTCAAATCCTTGAAGCTCTCTTCGCATTCATCACTTGAAGAAAACATTACTCCCTTAAGAGTTATCTTGGTAAGTGGTTTGGGGAATCGTGAGAAATTTATTTGAAATTGGCAATAATTTCCATCTAACTCCAGGTAGCTACAGATATCCATTGCCAATATTGGCCTCTTCCATCCCTCAATTGTATCTGTCTTGGAGGGATCCATAGATATCCCATTACTTGTGATGATATGACCCAAGAATGATACCACCTTTAACCAGAACTCCCAATTTCTGTACTTTGAATAGATATTCTCCTATCGCAAGGTCTTTAGTATAGTTCTTAGATTATCCTCATGCTCCTCCTTGGTTTTGGAGTATATTTTAATATATTCTATAAATACTGCCAAAATATTTTCAAAGTAATCTCTAAATATTCTATTCATCAAGTCCAAGAATATTTCTGGACTATTAATGAGTCCGAAAAGAATTACTATGATTTCATAGTACCAATATCTAGTATGAGAAGAAGTCTCAAGGATATCCTTTTTCTTCACCCTTACTTCATAATATCCCGACAACTAATCCACCTTGGAGAAGTGTTGTTCTCCATGTAGATGACAGAAAAAGTTATCAATTTGTGGTAGAGGATACCAATTATTTATTTTGATTTTTGGAGCTCACAATAATAAATGAAAATTCACATGGACCCATACTTTTTCTTAGCGAAGAGGACCGGTGCACCCCATAGTGTATCACTTGGTCGTATAAAACCTTTCTCCATATTCTATTTTAGTTGTTTATTCAACTCGTCAAGCTCCACAATAGACATTATATATACAGTATTGTATATTTGAAATACCATGGGTATAAGATCAATTGAGAATTCGATATCTCTTCAAGGAGGAAGACCAGGCAATTACTCAAGAAATACTTCAGCGAATTCACTCACAAAAAGAATGTCTTCAAGGATGATTACTTACATAGAATCAATAATCTGAGTAGGATGTGCGTGCCCATAGGGAATTAGTATACACACATGAGATGATGTTCCTAAAGAGGACTCGTCATCCTCCATGCACTTTTATAGAATCAGGTGTTGATTTTCCATATGGTGAGTGATTTCCCTCTCATGCCAATTTATGTTTGATCTATATAGGGAAATCCAATCCATTCCATGAATTGAATCAAATTATAATAGAGGTATTATGAAAAGGTTCACCGGTAATTTCAATCCACAAATTATGACAAGGGAGCAGTTATATTCATGGGATGTAATGATTTCCACATTTTCCATTCTCACCAACATCTTTATTTCTATGATTAATGGTGGTGTTGGTTTTGTTCTACTAAACCTATGAGATATAAAATAATTCTTAGAGCCATAATAAAAAAGTATGTTCACTATTATTGAATGAAAAACTAGCATACCTTTCACCACTTCATTTTTGGGGTTCACTTGGCAGTAGTGATGAAAAACGCTCACCATGCTGCCTTGGATGTTGTTGGTTGCCTCCAAAAACCCTTGTATTATGGAACTAGTTTGAAAAGTGACCTGGTTCATTGTAGTTAAATCAATGAAAAATGCGTTGAGGGTCGAACAGAGTGTTCTTATCCTATGTCGCATCCGTATGTTTTTCTTGTTGGTAGTTAATGTCTAGGTTCCCATCTCTTCCACACATAAAGCATTTCCTCGCCCCCTTTAGGCAATTTTTGGGGTGCTTCATTCCACACATTTGTAATGTGGGGTTATAGATTTTCTTATCACCATTGGGATTATCTGTCGAACCTCTATAATTAAAGTCCACCTTAAACTTCTTATCCTCATGATATATCTGAGATAATTCAATCTCCATTTTTTACTTTTAGGTCAAAACAAAAAATATACTCATAGCTCTCTAAGTCACGAATCACTAGGGATTTTCATAGGCTAGGTTTTATCCCACCAAATAAGAGGGACACCTTGCATTAGGGGGAAACGACATATCCAGAGGAATATCATGCAAGCCTTGTGAAGTTTGGATTATACGCTCTAATGGATTTGTCTTCTTTTTGATTGTGGGAAAGGAAGAGACATTCCATCTTCAGTTGGAGGGTGTGAGGAAGACATTTATGAAATTTATTTTTTCTGCAAATACTTCCATTGAAACGCCTCGATCTCACCCGCATGATTCGTATTTTTGATCAATTTCCACCATTGATCAGATTCACCCTCCATACGATATGTAGCCAAAAGAACCATCTCTTATTAGGAACATTTAAGGATATAGAAGATATTTTAAATGAAGTTGATCCATTGTTCGGCAATTGGGGGATCATACGATCCATTAAAATTAGGTGGTCTCTATATCATGAAGCTATTGATTTCAACTTGTTCATTCGTGGGGGGGGGGGGGGTTGAACATTCTTGTTGACCCATGTTTCAATTCAGAACATGATTTAACTGATAGAGTATCATGAAAAAGTTCATGATCCCTACTCCCATCAGATTTGGTATATCATTTGATTAGTCGTCACATTGATATTCACATCGGTAGTTAGCTCGATTCCTCCTTTTACTGGACATTGGCTGGAACAAAAAGAAAGTTAGGGGTAACACATAATAGGAAATCCAAAGAAAAAATGGATGGCTTATAAATTACTTTTATTTCTTTAACATAGGAATTTATAGGATTCAATCTATATAATCCATGATATAATTCGCATCATATATTCATAGAGGCCTTTTTTAATTCCCTTAATAATGTTTTGTACTATGATTATGAATTTACCAATGAATATCCCTCGAGAGTGTCATAATCAAGTGTTATTTAAGGCCCATTTTCGTTCACCAATTTTTGTCCGAGTCTAGCTCAAAGTGGTATTTTCTGGTTTTACCCCTAGATACATCTGTACCAGAGCCGCCTCTATCGGCTCTTATCCAGACATGGATGTATTTTCTTGATAAACCACTAACTCAATGCTCACCAAAATTTAGGGATGTTTTTATTATACTTAGTCTTACCCCTAAGGCTTTCACTTGAATTTTCTAATTCTAATCCCAAAAATAACTAAACCTATCCATTGATACCAACTATAAAAACAATACTATTTTATACTCACATAAACATGATTTATTAAATAAACCAGCACTTAATAAAAATTTAATTATTGATATTTCTAGTGTATTTTGGGCTTAGGAACATTACTTGACAACTTAAAACATGAAATACACATCTTTATTGAAAAATTATTTAACAAGACCACTCACATTCCTTTGTACTTAGCATTGCATGGGATAACCTGAGGACATGAATAAAAAAAGGTGAGCTATAAATACCAGTAAGGGAGTAAAAACTTAATATAATGGAGAATACAATACATGCTAGGAAATAGGAATATTAATGGAGTATAATAGAAACATGAACATAAAAGAATGATATAGCATGAATATCATAACATGGAAATTTGGAAACAACATTTTTTGAATGATATGATCATGATCCAAGGATAATTGCACATGGAGCAAGATTAATACCTAATTTCACTTGAATAACATGAGTAAACCATAATTTCACAAGACGTATCATTTTACCAATCTTTACCCAATTCATTAGAGCACTATCTGGGCGCACCCTTTATAAACATTTTATTTCGTGGATGAATTCATAAAATATCATAATTTATTAAAAGAATTCAAGATTTGGAATACATTAATATAATTCCTCAATCAAAAAGTTAAAATTCATAAATTTGAATACCTATGATCGAGAAATGGGTATGGTATTCAATTACACGATGATATTGGCATGTGAGAAGTTTTGGGTAACATCACCAGCATAATGACGTAAAATAGAAATTGTAAAATGGGATGATGAGAGAAAAAGATGTCTCTCATCATTTATACATTAAATTTAAATTAAGTGGTTAATATAACATAATATCCCAACATTTTTAATGGAACATAGATTCATAATATAATTGAATTTTTTCAATGTAAATTAGGAGAGAGAAATCCATTACTGAATTTTGGCATGGTAACAGGTGTACATGGGAGGAATTAGTGAGAGAGAAATAGGCCAATAATCATTCAAAAATAAGGTGGGAAGTATGTGGGAGGTACTATATCAAACCCAAAAATATTTAATTGAGATGGAAAGTTTATAACAACATATAGAATCTTGAAAACAAATGAGAAAGGAAGAAATCCCTTACAGAATTTCGACATGGTAACGGGGGTACATGTGAGGAATTTGTAAAATAAAAAATGTATCTCATCATTATAACATAAGGAGTGAAGTATGGGAGAGGTTAGAAATTATACCACCACATTTTTAATTGAAAATAAAAGTCTATAGCAGCATAAAGAAACTTGGACAAAAATGAGAGGGGGAAATTAGTAACATGGAAGTTTGATCCCAAAGGATTGGTAGAAGCTTGAGAGAGGCTTATTGGGAGAATTGGGAAACTTGGGAGGATAATAGAGAGTAAAAGAAATACTAGGGACTTGATCCATGGGTTTTTAGTGAAGAGAAGTGGGATCTTGGTTGGGTTTATATAGGAAAAGAGAGGGAATTATTTATTATTTAGTTTTGATCACTACACATTAAACTAATCAAAACTCCAAACCAACCCATGATTTTTTCCCATACTTGTTTCCAAAGGGGAGTGAAAATATTATTTTATAAGGCCAATGTCCGAAATTCTTAAAATATTACACTTTCATATGTGGAGTTGAGTTACACTCTCATGGAAATTATTTTAAAATTGAAAATGTTTTATAAGTTTTGGATGGTCCACTAAGGCACCATAAAATTAATCAATAAATTATAAAATAACATTATATTAAAGTTAAAACATATATTGGCCAAAAATAAAATTTATAGAATTTTATAACATCACTATTGGGTCATTACGATGTCATAAAGCACATAATATATTTAAACGGTATTTAATTTTTTCCCAAAAATTCGACTGTCTTTGAAAATTATGAAGAATTCAAAGTTGGATAATTTCAACGTCCTGATTCAAAAAATAATAATCATTTTATATAAATTATTTAAAAATTATTTGAAATTTAAATTTTAATATAAATATCGATATTTATTGAAAATTTATGGGTTTTGAAAAAAATAGATTTCAAACCTTAATCAAATTTACAATTGTATTCATAAATATTATACGATAATTTAAATTTAATAAAAAGTAATCTAGTAATAATATTTTATTAAAATATTATATAATTAAAAAATCCATTAATTCATCAAAATATATTTCATACTCAATATTAAATTAATAAATACTTTTTGTTCATTAAAAACTATTTACGAAGTAACAATAATAAAATGAGTGTATAAAATTAATTCTACACTAAAATAATGTAAATAATCATAGTCTTGGGGTCTTGTAACATAACCTCTTATAAAACTCACATATGACATAAGGGTAAGGTGTGTGATAATGATAGACTCTTGGGGAGTCTCAGATAACAATGCTCGGGTGGTAGTATCTATTTACTTCCACTTCTCCCATATACAGTTCCATTCGAGATTAATGTGTTGAAGCTAGAATTGGGATTAGTCAGGAGTGAATCAAAGTGACACCACCTACTTTCTAAGTTCAGAAAAAAGGGCTTAGTATCGAGCAATTCTAATGGATGAGGCCATCACTTCCTTTTTCTAAGTAAATTGGATTTTTTAAAGCCCTATATTTATACTAATCAATTGATCACTATTCAACAACTATATTAAAAATGATAACAATTCATAATGGTATTTTGAAATCCAAAAACAAAAAACCTAGGAAGTTCAGATTTTATATAACCATTTTACATAATACAACATTTAATTAGATCAAGAGGAATTTTCATTAATAAATGTTTGGTTCATTACAACTTATATGAGGGTGGATGGCCATTGGAGGCTGAGCCATAGGAAGGCATCCTACATATCTTATTTTGAAAGGAATCAGAGTTCTCTTAGTTCGTACATACCTAACTTGCTGATGGGTTTAAGGAACTTTATTTCACTTAGATACACTATTGAGATATTTCAGGGTTAGGAAATGTAGGGGATTATACTAGGATGGATTCCCATGTTTTCTATTCGTTCTTCACCTAATGGAAGACAAAGAGAGATGATGACCACAAAAATTTTGTTGGATAAGTTTGGAAGACACAAAGCACCCAAACAAGGGCTTGAATCAAATAGTGTTGCATGATTTAATAACCCATTAATGACACCCCTTTTTAAAGGGGGTACATGGATGAAGGTTCATAGCTGAGGGGTCACATGGTGTAAGTCCATGTGTGCCTACCAGAAAAGGTTGAAATATCCTAAGGTGTCTACCTGACATGTCCAGGGTATCATCCAAACATATCTTGATTGTCTACCCAACATGTATTGATTGTCTTCCTGACATGTATTTATTTTCTTCCTGATATATATTTATTGTCTTCTGGACATGTCTTGATAGTTTAGCTATCAGGTTCAGGGTGTTGGGTTTACATGGAAGACATGTCCAAAGGTTCATGATTGATATCTCCCAATTGCTTTTCATGATTGAAGCTGACAGGTACATGTCTTTTCACCTAATCATCCCGACATTTACATGGTGTCTCCACATGATCAAACTAACATCTATAAGACTTATTCAAATGATCAACATGTATTTTCCATAGATTGTCTAATGATCAAATTTTCTTGTTTTAGAAATATTTTATTGATTATCTTAACTTGTTCAGGATGTTTTCACAGGATCAACCTAATTTTTTAGTGTGTATTATTATGATCATCTTTATTTTTATAGGTATCCTTTACGTTAATAACCTAGCATGTCCATATGTTGTCACATGATCAACCTAGATTTTCTAAGAAATATTCACACGATAAAATTGAATTTTCTGGGATATCTTCACATTCTCAACTTGACATTTATAGGGTGTCTTTTCATGATCACATAGAATTGTTTTGGACAACTTCGCATGATAAAATTATATTTTTCATGGCCTATCATGTGATCAAATTTTCTTTTCCAAGGATTCATATAGAAATCATGAGACTAGTGAGGTTTCTTGAGATTGCGTGATCTTAATAGAGTCACATGACGGGGTCTCTCGAACATGTATAAGACCACACACAAATCAAAAGTGGTGATGTTTCATGTCCAAAGGGATCATACCTTGGCTGAATGGGAAACAATTTTCTTGGTAGGAGGAGTTAATGCCTGAGGGTTCATGTAGAGGGAACACATATTAGGTTTTCCATGGTGAGATGAGGTCCGATTAATGGTTTGAAATGTATGTCAAGGACACAAACATGTCGAGGGGTACCCGTATAATGGTGTTTCATGATACTATATTACACATTCGAATCACATGACCACATGGGGGTCCTCTGATGGGTTCTGCATACATGCAAAGGGACTTATATTGGAGTTTCAAATAAGTTTGAATAAATGATGGTTCTTTTCAAGGTCTAACCTCCTAGGGTCTTCATGGGGAAGGGGAGGGATTTCCTATGGGTCCATATGAATTTAAATGGGTGTCCGCATGAGAATGTGAATTTCTATGGATTTTTTCCTAAGTGCTTCACATAATAGGGGTATTTCATGATGTTCAAATCATCATGATGTTGAATGATCCTAGGGGAATCTTGATATTATGTTCTTTCATTGAATCCTCTCTGCAGGTCTTGTGATTACCAAGAGAACTACCTCGAACAAGGAATCTCGATCCTCCTCTCATTTTCCCTTAAATACTACTCTTGTATATTCCCTTCATGTGTATCCATTTTTTATGGGGATGAAGGGTTAATATAGGTGGAGGATGACTTAGATTTTAGTCAACTTGCATAGTGAGGGTCTTCTGTACACTGGATTAAGGTGGTGGGTGGCTTCACCTAATCAATATTATGCGATCACAAGGAATCTACACTTGATTAAATCTAATGCATCACATGATTGTATTTCATCCAACTTCAAATCTTCTTGCAGATGATTATAGGCTCTTTTGATGAAAAGATATTTTATTTTTCATGTAAATTCTTGGTGATGTCCACATTGCCTCACTTGTTCATCACTATTTTATCGCATTATTAATGGTTCCCATGATGACTTCTCGTGATTTCATGATCATGCTTCACTTAAATATGTGCTTTGGTGTGTCTATCTACATTAGACTACCAACAATTTCTACAGTTATAGGCAAGGGATATTTGATGGTTTTACATGATCATGCTTTATGTGAATACATGATACTTAGGGGGATAGATATTTTTTCAAAGTTCAAGTGATTAAAAGAATTCATGTATCATCAAGGTGACCACATGATGGAAATATTGCTACACATAATCCCTTTATTGATCATGGATTACTGTAGTGTCCAAAAGATCTATTTTCCAAAGCCTTTAAGTGAAATATATAAACTTCATGTGTTGAAAACATACATTTAATTTCATGCACTCTTTTTAATATCATAATTACATCGCATGATCATCACCATATTGATTGTGTGATCTTTTGAAACTCTAACGATGGATTCACACATATCTCATGGTTGGATTCATGTGATGGATCTACTTTCATGAGATACGAAGTCACATGCATGGACTTGGGATGTCAGGCACATTTCCTTCACATTTCTTTATAATCATAAAACTATAATGTGGAGGTTATTGAATAGTGGAGTCACGTAAAAATTGGGTGAGACTCTCTATGTTGAACCAGTGGCATCCTGAGTGCATCATGTGATCAGTAGGTTGAGTAGGATTGCGTGAGGTGATCAGATGATCTAGATTTCTTTAATCAGATGACAGTTATTTTATCCATATTTTTTATAGAGGAACATTTCATGTTTTATGGGAGATGTCCCACCTCAATTTCACACTCAAATTGATATCAGTTAATAAATTATTACATGATAGTATTTGATCAAGTTGGAAGTGGGGTCGACACCCACAACCCTTGCACCGCACCCTAACTTGTCACACCCCCAATTTCATGGACCACCTAGGAACTCCTAAATATTACCAGTTTTCTCATCATGATAGATATTCTTGGCCACATTATCACCACTCGACTGGCTAGTTGGCTAGCTCTTAGGGCAAGGTTGAAACCCCTCCCATGTGTTCCTTTGGTTGATATGGTTTCCTAGTTAGCCTTTCTAGATAATTTCTTGGAAAAGGTTGTATCTATAAAATACTTTAAATAATTATCTATGTAAAATAGATATAACAAGGGATAAAATATAATGAATTAAAATAAATCGCAATCTAGTCCATTTTCAAGTCCTTCATGAAAAATATATCGGTAGTTTTTCATTGTCTTTATACATCTTGAATCTCTAATAAAAAAGTGTCTGATGCGTAGTTATGTGAATCAAAAAATTAATCCCCTTAGAACTAGATTTGTCTTTAATGAAAAATAATCTAATTAATATATAAAAATAGATCACTTTGGCACATATTTAATCATTTGGTGGTATTTTATATAGGTCTCTATGAGAGAATTTTTCAATAGTTTTCTGAATGAGAGATTTCAAGTGCTATCAAGAATAGGATCCTGGCCAAGAGTTATTAAATTAGAGCCAGATATAGAGTATCGTTGACTTGGAGCATAGTTATCTTGAAGTTGTAATGTGTATAAATTATAGGATGGAAAATCAATTTGGTGTAAATGGGCTTGCATCTAGATCCAAGATAAGAGTCTTGGACGTCCCTACATATCCGAAGATAATGGGAATCAAGATGTATGTAGTTCTGAGATTAAATTGTATGCATATCATGATCATGAATATGGTATATAGGTCCATGGATGAATAAATATATGATTAAGGTCATTATGTAGATCTATATCATACACAGGAAGGTGAATGTCATTGTTTTTTACATAATCATGGGTTGGAATTGACGTTCTTGTGGTTATGTTACATGGATTTAGTTCTCGTGCGACATTCATAGGAAAAAAAATCCCGCCACCTTGAGTAGTTTATGGTTCCTAAATATGGATGAAGTATTTTTTAATTTAAAGGCATTATAGGTATATGTACCCTCAGTTAGGTCCTAAGAAATTGAGATTCATTCTAATTTTTCTTGGATAGATGGACCTAGTTAGCGTAGATTGATTTTTTCTTGGGAAAATTAATGATCCATAAAAGATGAGAATATATATTTTATATTTACCAATTTTTTTCATAAGCATCATATATAGAAATCTTAGTGGGAGCGGACTTTTATTCTAGTTAGGTTCACTCCTATGAGTGTTTTACTTGAAAACTTTTGTGCAATTTTTATTTTTTAAGTGATAGTTATTACCTAGATCACAAAAAGTTCATGTCCAGCGAGTAGATACATGAATTTTTCCCAAGGGTCCCATTTCGATTTTTCAACCCAGTGATCATTATTTATCTTTTAATAGGATATTTTAAGGTATTAACAATTAGACAATTATTTTTCTATCATTTAGGGTCTTCCAGCTCAGACCTTCTATAGCTATAGTTTAGGGTTTTCTAGCTCAGACCATCTGCTTCTAGTAGTGTACCTTTCAGGAAGTAACTTTCTATGTTCCAATTAATGTCATGTGGTAAGGAAGTCCTCTATGTAGTTTAACATCATGTGGTGAGGATGCAAGAAATATGAAGTAGTTTAATTAATTTTTTCCATGACTTGAGACACTTTATATTTTAGAGTCTTTCTTCCATGACATGAGTCTCTATGCAGTTTAGAGTATTACTACAAGGAATTGAGAAACTATACAGTTTAGAGTCATTCTTCCATGACTGGATATGCATGATAGGGATGATGAGCCCACATGAATAGTTATATTATAGGATGTGTAAATCACATGAACATGAGTTTGAATTGATGAAAATGAAATGGGGGAGACATACTAGGGATAACCCCTAACACCCTAAGGTGATGAGATCCACCACAATGTTGATAGGGCTCATAAGGATTAGAGTTCCTTTCTAGAAAGTAAGATATTACTCTAGTTAGTGGGTCAATTACCTTATGAATGAGCCCAAAGGATTTACATACATGGTCATGTAGAGGGGATCCAAAAAAATTCCATGGTCCATGAAATATCTGTGAACACTCAACTATCTGGATTATTAAGTGGGGTATGAAGTGAAAGTTATCAAAAAAGGGTTCTCGTACCCAATGTTAGTTTAGTTCCTGAGTGGGAATATCTATCCCTATGCCATGTGGTTCAGATTTACTCAGTGTGGGATATAAAAATGTTCTTGAATGGAATATCGAATTCATACATTTAAAAATGGTATAATACATGGTGATATAACATTGGGGATGTCATATTATCTTGAATAGCATAGTTATAAAGATTGTAAATAATGGGATAGGAATATCTATGTTTACTGGGGGAGAGAACTATTGGGTACAATTCAACCAATGGTGATAGAGAAAAACTATAATGATCTATGCAGTTAAGAAATTAATTATTGGATTAAAGGGGGGATTCGTGGGACTAAAGGGCCCATTTGGATGATCAAGTCCCTCTAACCAGTTTTATATAGGGGTGAACCAAGAGAAAAGGAGCCCATGGTCTATGGTATTTCAAGAGATGGATATAGACTTGAGAAACTAGTTCTTTCATCTCATACTTCAAATATATCAAGGTGGTTTATGGAAAACACAATATTCAATAAGGGTTTGAGCACCCTAAATGTTGGGTCACCTCTTATTAAACATATTATCATAGTGAGGAGATGTACCAAATCATTACTCTAAATTTTTCATAGACCATGGGGCCTAGAAAAAATGGATTGGAATTTAATAAGGCTACATACTGGTCCCTATAAAATTTAATCCTTATTTATTTATGGTCTAATTTTTCCTAATATCTGGAGATGTAGTGTTTTCTGAGTGGAGACTTTAATTTTTCTCAAGCCTCCATTTTTGGATTTTCATCATTAAAATTTTTCTGTCTCTTTCAATAGTAGTTTTAGGGTGTTGTGATTTGTACCATAAAAGGATAAAGTTAAAGTTCATACATATTTGACCAAAGTGCACACATTTTAAGGTTGTGATGTACGTGGATTTAGTATGAGTGGGATGTTACAAAACAATCATAATTAATATTTCCAAGGTCAAAAGTTATCCAATATCCTTCGGACAAAGAGATGAAAATGTTGTAAATCATGGCTAAATATTCTATGTTCATTTCTAATTTTATGTGAAAATAATGTTGGGGATGACCAAAAAACTCCCTAAGGTGATGCATTCTACCACAATGATGGAATGGATCACAAGCATATGAAAGGCCTTCCTTTAGGTAAAAATGTCTATGGTTGATAGGTCAAATACTTTATGTAGTTGCACATATTTCATGGTCTAATAAAGAAACCACTTCTCCTTTCCATGGGCCCTGAAATGTTGGCAGAAACCCATGGTTCTCAAGAATTGTAGTGTGAATTATGGGTTGAGATGATTAAAAGATGAAGAAATAACCTTGTACTCTAGTTGACTGGGGTCAAGATCTTATGTTCCTTTGATAAAGACTGATGATGGATGATGACCGACAAATTTTAATGTAATGCATTGGGGATGTATCTATTGTACAATTTAAAATCATTTAATAATGACATTTTTCTTACTGTTTAACATCATACAGTAAGGACATTTGACTTTTAGTTTAACATCATGTTGTAGGGATGTGGGAACTGACATGAAATTATGAAATATATCCTTGAAGAAAATTTTTCATCGGTTGGGGGAATTTTGATACAGGTTGCATATTTTATCCATGCATAGGATTATTGATGGGCATCCATATACTGAATCCCTTCTTGAACATATTTATCTCATGAATAATAATGAATAATGTAGATTTGAGTCGTTCATTGGTAGAGCCGGTCTATATGACTCAAAACACTTTGAATAGAGTCATATTAAATTTTAATGGTTGGGCTTCCTTGGGATTACATATGCATATTGTAAGGGAAAAAAATCATGCCATAATCAGATCTATTAAGGATATATCTTTGTGTAGATTTGACTCATATGCAAGGGATACGAGCATTTCATCATCTTCCCTTAGTGAGTCTTAATATCAAGGTCTCTTAATGGTTCCTCTATGTATATCAAGATCATACATAGGGATAAATAACTTACAGACATCATTTTGGTTTGGGGGTGAACAATTCACCCCTAGAATAGATTCATGGAAAGGATGGTGTCCTCTAATGAAATTTAGGTTTTGTAGGATGGGCCATATATCATGTAGTTCAATCCCATGAAATTAGGATGTTGTCATGTAGTTTAACATCATGCGACTAGGAAGTGGTCTAATAGTTTAATTTTATGAGACTAAGAAATGGGTCCCTCTACAATTTGTGTCTTATTAATGACAGATATAGAGGTTTTCCATGTTCCCTAAGCATCAATTAGAAATGATCAGTGTAAGAAAAAAGGTATAACTGGACAGTAGATTAAGTTCCACGTCAGTAATTGATGGGGAATATTTGATGGGGTCCACAATTTATTAGGGACTATATCCTCTATATAGATATGACCCTTGTGGAGGAACTTGATTTTGGAAAAAAACCCATGGTTGGCCCATAAATAGGGAATCCATGCATTGACATATATCTTGTGATGCTAGGAATCAATCCAAACATAGATCCCAGATTTTTTCCCTGCATATTTATTCCCCATACATGGGGGGTTTATTTTTATCATTCAATATATTTTTTATAGACTCAATATTGGAGATATTAGTGTCACTATGTATTCTATGATGGAATGAATAAAGTCACACATAGTTCTTATATGAAAGATACCTATTAAAGTCTGACCAATGTGCATGTAGGGGGGAAATTTTTATCTTATGAATAAACCCATGATTGAAAGTACATGTGTCACTATATATCCCATGGTAGTAGGAATCAAGACACACGTAGTTCTTGAATCATATAATCACCACATAGGTTTGACCCAAACAAAGAGGGGGAATTTTTCTCAGTGATTATTATGGCTGGTCCATAGATTAGAGATCGAGGTGCCCTACGTATACTATGATTATAGTAATAAATACAAACATAGTCCTTGAATGGAATAATATCTACATAGGTTTGAACCATACACATGGAGGTGAATTTTTTTCATTGATTTTTATGATTAGACAAAGAATTGGAGATCCATACATCACTACAAATCATGTGATGATAGAAATCATGACACGTGTAGTTGTTGAATGGATGTGTGGTGGGAGACCAGAAAAATGATATTGTTCCTCCCAGATGAGGATCATAGTAATGCACAATTTTTTTAAGAAAGATACATCAAGTATGTAGTTTAATATCATGTGGTAAGGAATTATGGTGTGACTTTTGAGGTATTTCATCCTAAACCATTCCAAACCTAAAGTAAAATAATATTTATCGATAATATGGGTAATACCTTAACAAAATTCATAATCCCGCTTGAGCTATAAAAAATTGGAGAAACATGTAGTGAAATAGGTTTATTTCACCACAGAAAATCTATTAAAAGACAAGACACAAGCGTTTTGTATCATATGGTTGCTAGAAAAAATATTGTATCTATGAATCTCTACATATCTCATTTGAATGAGAATCAAGCCATATATCATTGTACAAAACCATGATGTTTAATTTCTTGAGGAAAGGATGAAGGTCACCCAAAGTGAAAAAGAAGGCATGAACCTCCATAAATTCCATTCATGAATTTGAGAAATCATATCATGAGAGGCATCCCGTGTTTGTGACATAAGGTTTCTTGAGATGGTTTCCCAAGGAATACTATATTTGGAAGACATGGTAATATTAAATCTTAATATCATGTGTATAAGATAGTTTTGTTCTGCTCAATGTCTTGTGACTGAGACAATATGAGTTGTAACTTTTATGGTCATGTGACAGGGACCTCTCAATGAATTTTAGCATCATGATTTAAGGATGAAGGGTATGTATATATTTTAGTTGGGCCTAGGATTTAGTATTTTGGAATCACTATGTATCCTATGACGGAAGGAATCAATACACACATAGTTCTTTATTGGAGATATTCCCTATGTGAATATGATTCACACATAGGGATGGGGAAACTTCACCTTTCATTTTCACAGATCTCGATGATGTGAAGAGGGTCATCTATGAAGTAACATTTTATGTGTAGTTTAACATAATGTGGTATGGATGAATTAAATCCTATAGTATTATGTCATTTGACCAGGACCTTTGGTGCCTTATAGTTTTAGGTCGTAAGAATAGGACCATGAATGCTTTGTAGTTTAAAATCCAACTACCAAGAATTTTTTCAAGTAGTTTATCATCATGAAGTAGGAATGAATATATCTGGTTGTTTAATTTCAAAAATTAATAATGTTTTCATTTTAGTATAACAGTATGTGCCCAGGACGAAGTATTATTTATGGTAGCTATGTAAAGTGTTTCTTGAGAAAATTTTCATTGGTGAGGGGCGCAATGCATTCCACATCCATTGTGGTCAATTAACAAGATGTATTGGAGTAATACTTATATATGGTTTAAGGATCTCCCCATCTAGGCTCCATATTTGGTTGGTTTGTTCCATGTATTAGTGTGATTCTTAGAGATAATACTATTTCCCCTTTCAGGAATGAGTGGATGCAAACATTTTTATTGAAGGATCATGTGATTTTATTTTGATTTATCCTATGGTTATGGCATTATAGGATGATATATAAAGGGATATTTTTTCCCTAGGGATAGAGTAATGTAAAATTCTCCATACTTACCGCATCCCTGGATATAAAAATTTGATTTAACTTTTCAAATTATTCAAAGAGAATTCATGATGCGAATAAAACATATTGTAGTCATCTATTATGCTCTTTAGATCTTTGGTCTCTAGACGTAGAGAACTCAACCATATCTAGCAGAAAAAATATCATATTTATGATCTATAGGTGACCCTTATATCCTAGATAAGGTATTTTTGAGTCCATCAATATCCAATAAGTCACCTATATATTTAGTTGAATGTAAATTAGGAACTCCCCTTATGAAATATTTTTGGATCTCGTAATTGGAAGTGTCGAGAGGACTGAACATGTTTGGAAGATTTTTTCTGGATAACTCTCTCCAAATATCCATGTAAAAGTCTCCTTTATTAGGGATATATGTCTCCTCTAGGTCAAACCATAAAGTTCACCTCTCTTTTTTTCCTACCTACTACAGAAAAGTGCGTCTGATGGTTAGAGGTGAACTATATATGGTTTACTCCAGTGTTTCTAAAACCCCTCTATGCGAAGGTGTTAGAGTTTTGAGAACCTATCTATATATAGGTGTATGGGAAAGTGGATTGTAACACCCCCAACTTCCATGGTAAGCTTCTCTTTGAATAATACAATAGCGTGTGTTGTACGCAACTTTGAGTTCTAACACACCACAACCAATCAAACTAGCTATTATGAATAGTATTACCCACTTTTTGAAATTTCATAAATTTTATCTTTCGAAATGGACTTTATTTTTGTATTTGTAATATCGAAATTAGTTTATGGTGAATTTTTGGTATTTTTCTGAAAACTGTCAATTTTGATGAATAGTGAAAAAAACAGAGTTATAGTTTAAAACCAAATTTTTATTTAAATAAATATTTATTTTAGATGAATTTATTTTAGGTCAAAATAGATACATAATACCTATATAAGTTCAATTTAATTCATTGGAGTCAGTTTATAATAATTTTAGATATATAAAAACTTTATTGAACTATTTACTTTCTTTTACCCACCTCCTAGGAGCCTTTGAAAATTTACATAAAACATAATTTTACTACTTATGTGAGTTTAATTTCAAAAATATGAGAGGCACAGTTGATATCAGTAAGAAAAATGTGGTTCAATAAGATGAAAATAATATTTGGTGAACAGTAACTTTTTACTTATATTTACCACAGTTAATAGTAAATAGCATAATTAATGGTAAAAATGATATCATAATTACCCTAAGACAAGTCCTAATTATATTAGATAAGTGTAATTCTAAAAAAAACAACCTTATAAATAAAATATGATCCTTTAGGTCCACTTTTATTATATTAGGACATTTATTATTATTTAATTCAAAGAAGAGTTAAAAGTGTTAAATTCAATGTATAATAACTAAACCATTTTTAATATAGGGTTAAACAAAAGATAAATTTGACTATAAATATTCATTAGAAATATTAAAATATTTACAAAATAATTTTATTTTATTTATATTTTTAGAAATTAAATAATATAACTTATTTATGAGAGAATGATGATGTGGTAATTACATAATTAATGAAATATTAAACTAATTGATATTATAAATATCCAACTAAATATAATTTGAGACTTTTTATTAATTACACTAATTTTATAGGTTAATATGACATGTATTTTTTTGTTAGATTAATTTTTTTCGAAGTAATAATTTTGTTATGAATTTAGTAAAAACAAAATACCAAATAGTGTCAAAATTGACATAAAAGAGTTTTTAAAAAAAATATTATATTATTAATTGACATTCTATTTTTAAAAATCTAAGGATTAGCCAAAATACTTATATAATGATAGTTATATCATTAATGAACCACTTGGGGTTCTCTTGGAAGTATATAGTATGTTTATTAACCATATAATATAAAAATACAAAGAGTCATGGTAAATGGAAAACTATTTAACTAAGAGATTAATATAAAAGATAATGTTAATATAGTGCCCAAACCTATCTAAAACCTATTGGTTGAGTGGTTTTAGACCCATATCCACCTTATCCTATAAATAATTCATTTTTTACTCATTAGAAACCAAAAATAATTTTATTATAAAGTAATATTTCTTGATGTTCCTTACGTGCCCATCACCCATCTTATAAAAGGGCACTGCCCCTTATCTCTAATTCACACCTTCAAAGCCATTTTGTTCAGATAAACCCTGACCAAATACCATCCCAACTCTCATCCCTTCATAAAAGAGGCCTTACTTTAGTCCTAAAGCCATCCTATGGGGCTCTTTTGATCAAATAAAAAGGAAGAACCCGAAGAAGAGGTAAATATTTCATCACCTCTTTTAAGTTCATTTCTTCTTCCACTTACTATTTCTTTATTATTTCCATTCTAAAATAATAACTCCAGTATATTCTATATACTGTGATGTTATTATAAATATATTACAACCATATTCATTATTTTATCTATCTTTTGAATGACATGTCACCATACGTGTGTACGTACGGCTTACCTTCTCCATGTCGTGGTGTAATTGTTATTCAATAAATTATTATTTAGATGGGTATAATAATGATGTGTAATTGTTGTAAATAATAAATCTAACATGATAATTATTCTTTATATATTATATACCATCCAAGTATATATTATTTTAATATCAAAAGAATGATATTGTTTCTCGTACGCACGTACGGATTACCGTCTCCACGAACGTGATGTGATTCATTCCCCATCCTATCCATTCAAGACTAATTTTCATTAGATTTTTAAAAATAATATTTAAAGTCTTAATATCATTCTGAATTTGAATAATATACATCCTATACATAACAAAAATTACTTACGTAACAAATCATTTAAAGGAAAATAAATTAGTTAACACCTGAAATGACGATAATACTAAGATATTATTAACAAAGCAATGATAAAAGATCATATATGATATCATATTAATGTATATGATTATTGTATAATTTAATATCAATTACTTCACCATTATACATGAGGTTAACCTACCCTAGAACAATTAAAAGTACAAGGTAAGGGTTAATTTCAGAATCTCTTTATTATCCGAGGTTGTTTTAACGAAAGTATCTACTGGGACCTCTTTATCATCCACATACATGTTTCTTAAAAATAGATTCCAAAACATTTTTACTATTTACTAGACTATGGATTTAATTCATTTAAACCCTTGTTTGATTTTTTATAAAAAAATTTGAAAGGAAGCTTTCTATCAATTTCCAACAAGGCACTTTATGACCTTTTCGAAAAAATTAATGTAAGAATGTTTTTTAACTTATACGGTGGGTGTGTATATTTTCCACCATTATAACATCATCAAAGATTCCCTTATAAGCTTATAAGAATATTTCCAAAATAAATATTTTCCTTTATAATTATATGAATTTCAAATGATTTCAAAATAGAAAGAGATATTTCTCTAAAAAAGGTTTTGATTTCATCTATGTCAACATTCTTTGATGGATTTTAAGCTTATTTGAAGTTGATTTATTATGATAAAAATATTCCACATTGTATTGAAGGTTTTTTTATATGTTTGACTGTGGATGTTTTATTTTCATACCATTCATGGTTTATGGATAAAGTATTGACATTTCATATTTCGTTTTCAATACTAATGTTTATGTTATGTTTAAACCTTTTCATATGAGGAATGCATTGGACTTAGTAAGTGATGGGTGGAGCCCGCTATATCTCCTCGATGCATCAGTAGGTCTCATGAGGAAAACTAGTGTCTTGGCACAAGGCCTTTACAAAAACTTATTTGTAGTCTTGGCATGAGGCCTTGACTATGTGATTATGCATTCTGGAATTATGTATTCCATCATTATGAAAGTGGCTATTGATATTTCATGTGATTATTCTACTATTTGAATATCCTTGTGAATAAGTAAATGGAATAATTTGATTTTATCTTTTCTATATTATTCAGAAGTTCAAGTTTAAAAGGCTTTGGTTTTAGTATTTTACACTTCCTTAAATGTTTAGGATTATTTATGAAAGTTTCTGCTAAATTGTTATCCTTACTGAGCATCTGAGCTCACCCATTTCTATGTTTTATTTTTCATAGGATGTGGAGAAGTATATTATAAGTGACCTGTAGGGATAGTCTATGGGATCTCAATGTTTTCTATGGAAACAATGTTGTTATAGTTTTCCATTTTATGATGTAATGTAAATCTTATGAATGTATCTAGTACTTCCAAGGCCCTAAACTGATCGGTTTTTCGGGACATGATTCCTTATATCATGAAAATATTATTTAACAATGCACGTACTATGGGTAACTGGGTTCGGGGAATTATATGAATAATTTCTTTATTAGAGAGAGAGATATCACCATGAGGAGGTTGAACACGATGAATGCAAGGATTAGATTCCCTATGATCTATCTACACACTAATTCAATGAGGAATATCAGGGTAGTGATTGACCTTTTATTTGTTTGAATAGTGGTCAGACACCTGATGTCTTGAATATATGCATTAAAAAACCTCACATACACTGGCATTGATATGATCTTAGATACGAGCCTCATTTTATTCCATGGATGGAATATGCTGACCTTCATTTTGTTTTTTTTAAGGATATGATCCTCCTACCAGATCTTTTACATAACATGTTGATAAATATCTTATGTGGCAGGGATTTGAGTCCACTACTGAGAAGCTGCTGAAGTATCCCATTGAGAATCAATGTCCTTATTATGTTTATGAGATTGATTTTGGGTTTTTTTATGGAATATAGAGGTCTCTTTTGGATGAAGTGGGGGAATGATCTCTATTAACATATGCATTCCTCAATTAAATGTGCCGATAGATATTCAGAATGAGAGAAGGGATAATAGTATCCTCCAATATAGTTGCTGAAGGATGCTGGTGCATTCATTCTTCTACAGAAGTATGTATATGATTGTAGTCTCTATAAGCTATGGGAATTTTTTGAGTAGCTTCATTTATTGGGATATGAGTTTTCTCTGAGGTGATTTCTATATATTCTGGAAAATCCTCTGTTGGAGTGGGGATATAAGCATAGTCTTATGCCTTTAGAATTTTCTGATGGTATTTTTTTATATGAATATGAGCCAATCCCATGGCATGTGTCTCTCTCACTTTGTAATTCCCAGTATGAATATGGATATAAGTATGGACATGTTCCTTTGGAATATATTGATCGTTTTTTATAGGAATGTTCCCATGTACCAAGTAATGTGCCAAACCATCTTACTGATCCGAATATGGAATGGGGATATTATCCATGTCCTGTACCACACCCCTTACCAAAAGTTTCCCATAATCCTCCTAGAAAAAAGTTATAATGTGCACTTTATCCATAGTAACCTCTTGTTCATGTTGGCCATGTCGGTTTACTACTATGGTTGTTGGGGTAAGAATATCCATCCATCCTTGAATCATCTCTAGAAAAAACTAGCGGAGATCCTCTGCTACTGTCACTAAGTACTTCCACTTCCACAGGGTATGCATCGGAATGTAAACCTTCATGCACTTAGCTTCCAATATATACTGGAAAATTTATTTTATTGAATGGGGACATATTCCCCCTCCTATACTCCTTGTGAAATCAATATATTCTAATGGTATTTATGCATGATGATGTTGATTGATGCTTTCCCCATGCTTGCTTCCCTGATATGATAACAATCATTGTTTGAAAGAGTAGGGATATGAGCCTACTCCCTCTAGTCCAAAAATTTATATAGTTTAAAATGTTTCCTTGATACCTTGATCTAAGTGTAAGAGAAGGTTTCATATCAGACAACTCCCTCAGTAGGTGACTGAGAAGTATTTGATATTTTGTGATATAGCTGGGATCGAGATTATACTATATTGGTGGTACTTATGGAATCTCTAACTTCTTCCTGATGATGAAAATATTTTTTGGAGAATGAGATGTCACACAGTTTACCATCATATGAATGGGATGCATTCTGTTTATTTTAACATCATATATCAAGGAAATTTTTATATAGTTTAATGTTGTGTGGATAATACATTTTCATACATATTAATATCATGCAACATGGATTATTTCATATAGTTTAACATATTGTGACTATGAAATTATTGTGTAGTTTAAAAACATGATACTTGGACATATTGTGTTGTTTAAATTCATAGGTCTAGGACGTATCATTCCATATAATTTCATATAACTAGAACATATCATCCACTTTAACGTCAAGTGACTCGGACGTATTGGGCAGTTTTATATCACATGACTCGGATGTATTGTGGAGTTTAATGTCATGTGACTTGGACACATCATGCAGTTTAACATCATGATATTAGAATGTATCACATAATAACCTATCATGAGAAAGAGTTTTTTACCAGAGTTTGGATGACTCTTATGAATTTTGAATGATTTTTATGATCCTATAACTCTATCAAGACTTAATTTGACTATTTATCTAGCCAATCATTAATGAAAAAGAAACCATCTATTGTATGCATGAGGAATCAGTGGTAGGGGAAGTGATTGTCATGGCCTATCAACCATGACTCACTTGAATTATTTATTTTTGGGAGTTCTATCAAACCATTCTCCATGACATAGTCAAAGGACATGGGGCCATGTTTTTTTTTGAAAGGAATAGGCATTGTTCAGTTATTTCTTGAAAGAAGGTTTCCTATCATTGGGAGGTTTGTGGCCCAGGATCTAATGCACAACATGTGAGTTATGCTCCAAGTGATCACTTGATTGGAGTAGGGATTTAGGTGTTGGAATTTCCATTATCCCCTAATACATTTTCTTTTAAATCTATTCCATAAAGATAATGAAAACCTATATTTTTATCCTGAGACATTGATGGAAGGGACAATGATTGTCATGTACAATCATCCACACCTTACCTGGATTCCTCATTTTTGGGAGTTCTATCAAAATATTTTACCTGACATAATCATATTACCTGGGGATATGTTTTTATTGGAACGAATATTACCTTTGCTATCTTTCATCAATAGATAGGAGGTCAAGATGTTTCTCCTATGTGCAACCTATAACAATATTGGCATGAGAACATGGATGAGTTTAGAACCTAGGGTAAAGATCCATGATACTTATTAGTTCGGGGGTTGTTGTGGAGGCATTGAAGTACATGGGTGGTACAAATCCTTCCCAATGATTGGAGGATCCTAACTCACCCAAAGGATTTGTGGAAACTAATGACGTCTTATGGTTCATGGATTACCCTTGATGAGGGGGTGGAAATTATGGAAATTCCCCCAGCCCTATGGGATAGGGTTCTTAAAAATATGAAAATTCCCCCTGCCCTATGAGATGGGGAGAGGTGGAACAATGTCTAGACTTCACCGAATGAGGGGATGAAAAACATGAAATTTACACCAGCCCTGTGGGATGCGAAACTTCATTGTATGGTATAATTCTGTAGGAAGCTTATAGTACGACATTCTTGGTAAGAGATACTATTATTATTCCCATAATTATATCCCATATATCTTTGTTCTCTCACAATAGATGAGTGATCTATTCCTTCATAGAAATTTCTTTATCATACTTAATGGGGTGATTGGAAGGATCCATGACAACTCACTATCCTAGGTCAATGAAATGATGAGTTGATGATGATGGGAGTCTCAACTTGGACCCTGAATATTGAATCCCTAGTTTCCACTGGTTATACGCTCCATTGACATTACACTCACCAACATATATGATAATACATTATATACTTGTTTTAAAGATACCATCGGGCTCTCTTTTCCCCATGCTAGAGGAATAAGGTGGGACAAACTGATCTAACTTGGTTTATGGTAGGAGGGTATGATTATATTTTTCAGGCACTTTCTCAGGTGAATCTGATGATAAGTCTTCATATTTAGTTGATATCATGTAGAAGGGGTCATAATTGGGCTGGTGATTCTCTTCAATGGAGTATAAAATTTTACAAGTCTATTCTTGATAATCCATTTGGTGGGATAATTCCCATAGAACTGTTTTTGGGGGTCATCACCCATAATACAATTTGGTTGGCCAATGACTGTTGTAGTATTTGGGGGGTTGGTGCTTACAACACCATTTGGAAGGAAAGTGCATGTTTTACCTTTATGGGGGTCAGTGCCCATAGTACCATTTAGTGGGTTAGAACCTAATTTGACGATGTTACTATAGTAAAATATGATAAAATTTACCCCATCCTTATGGGTTAGGGTGCTCCCTAAGATTCTATAGTCACTTAGGCTAGCTATGATGAAGTTTACACTTCTGACTAGTGATGATCTAGGATTCATTTTGGGCCACCGTTAGGTTACACCAGTGATCCTTAAAAATATTAGAGGTAACATGTATAAATGATTGCTCTAGATTTTCATTATTTGGATACCCCTTGTAGTCTCTCATGTTGGGTTTCCTAATCCAAATGGTCAGGGTGTTCATAACTTTTTTTCAATCTCCTTGCAGAATTATGATCACATGAAGATAATAATGACTAGAATGGATGGGAGGCCTCCAAGGAAGCTCCTAATTTTTTGATTTTACGTGTTTATTTTCTTTATACACATCCCTTAGGTATGTAAGGTAATTTTTTCTTCACTTTAGGGAAAATCTCCCAAAGTAGTTGAATGTGGAAACAAGGTCTAGTTCCTCATTAGTGGACTATCATGGGAAATATGGCCATTTAGATTTCATATTGTAGAGGATTTCATGTGCTAGTTACAAAGTATGGAAAAATATAATGACGTGGTACTATCAGACAAAAATGGTCACAAACTAGAATAGGAGGTGTTACATTGGTGAAAATGTATGTCAGGGCCGAGGACTGAAGCTTCCATGGAGGATAATGCACATTATGGGCATGTCATCTGGTTTTTCAAAATATCTTGAAGTTTTCTAAAAGAATTAATAGACTTTCCTAAGGTCTAATAATCGATTGTAACATTCAAAAATTCCATTTGGATTCTATGAAATATGAGAAATCCTAGAGACAACACATGACACCTTATTATTGAATAATCATATGTAAAAGTATATGGTCGATCCATTAGTTTCAAAATTAAAGGATTAATATGTGGTTTCTTATTTAATAAAATTATTAGAAAAATTAAATAAAAAACAATATGGGTTATCATATTTGTTTCATAAAAAATGTGGGACAAAATGGCCTAACGGGAACTTGGTTGTCTATCTATTTAACCCATGAAAGGGATGACATAGTTTAATTGTTCATGTTGGGTTCAACAGTTTTCTTCATCCAAATGTTTTGGTATGTTGGTTCATTGTGGGGGGTCTATATAGTTTTAAAATTAATTATGTTGGTAGGATTTATCCTTTGAAACTACCACTAGTTCCCACATCTATAAATATGTATATACATGCTTTCCAAAAAGAGGTGTTAAATTGGGGTTTCACTCCCAATGACACTTAGGAACTCACATTGGTCGAGATGATGTGACTTTGGGATCATCACACCCTTCTAGGGGGAATTATTTCCTATTTCAGGACTCTATTATATATTTAATATATGTTTGTGAAATATTTCCCATGCCCTGGTATGAGACTCGTTTCCCCTGTGACAAGTTCCAAATCAAGACTATGTGTTGATGGTAACCACTATGTGTGTCATAAGATCTACATCATTCTATCATTCATTTATGTTGATTTTATTTATAGATATGTTTAGGATATTTGAAGTTTATTTCCACACAAGTAAGTAGTTGATGTCTTAGATATGGGATTAATCTTCTATGAGGAATCAAATGCATCCTACAAGAACAAGAATCAAAACCCCTAATTTTTTATTATTATAGTTTAAGGTATTATTATTGGACTATAGTATGCATTTTATTGTCATGTATTAAGGATATAAATATAGGTCTTGGGAATCGAGTATACATCCTATGTATCATGCTAACACATGAATCAGATTCCACATTGTTCATGCTACGAGAATCTGCATCATAAAATATGTGACAATAGAGGCCTTAAGTTGAACTAATGCATTTAAGGATGCCCTAAATTTTCTCATCAAGAGTATGAAACTTTAAGTATAGATGATATATAATTAGAATTAGATCACATTGAAAGGTCCACACCAGGGGTATGCTCATAATTATATTGGTACAATCATCAATAGTCTCTCAGAACATGTGAATCATTCTAGGTATGAGAAGAAAGATATAGAGGAATACTATACATATATCATGAGATCATATTTGTACGATACCTACACATTAATGTTTCCCTTAAAAAGGTATGATTACCAGTCTCATGGGGAATATGGTATAAAGATTGGTCCATAAAATGATATTCTATGTTTCATGTCTGGATAGGTATCAGATTCCTTAGAGTTAAATCATCCCTTACCCACTCATGGACTTAAGGTAATCGAAGTCATGGTTTGGGATTACACTTAAAAGGATATATGTATATGATCCCACTTATCATAATCTGAAGAACATGGAAGGATGATATACTTAGAGGAGAATTCATTCTCATGAGTTATGAATATTTTAGATATAGAGGGACTTACACTAGTTTGGTTGCCCATGAGAGATCAGAATAAAAGAAGGAATCCTACGTATCCTGTTAGGATAGAAATTGGAGTATTCATGGTTCATTCATACTTAATCCATATATGGAATTAAGGTATTTGATTACACTGGGAGACATTATTGTTATCTCTATGGTTTAGGGACATTGGGGGTTTTATTCCAGGATGGATACCCATGTTTTATATTCATTATTTATCATATGACAAATAAATAGAGATGATGACCACATGAATTTTGTTGAATTTTCTTGGTATGACATGGATGGACTATCTGATATCATGAAACAAATAGGGTCTCATGAGTGAAAACCTCATTAAGGACAACCATCTTGGTAAAGGGGGGTACTTGGACGAATGTTCATGATCAAGGGTTCACATGGTGTAAGACCAAGTGAGTATGCCATATGAGGTTGACATTTCCAAGGGTGTCTGGTTGACACTTATAAGGCGTCGAACTAACATGTATTGATTGTCTACTTGAAATATATTTATTGTCTATCTGAATTGTGTTTATTTTCTTCCAAACATGTCATGATTGTCTACCCAACATCTTCTGGGTATTGGTCTGACATGGTTGATACATCCTAGGGTGAATTCCCGACATTTCCTAGATGCTTTACATGATCAAATTTGACATGTACGTGGACTTTTTAATGATCATCCTAACTTATACAATGTGTATTCTTATGATCAACTCAAATTTTTTGGGGTATCATTGCATGATCAACCAATATTTTCCATAGGATGTCTCATGATAAACCATGATTTTGCAGGACCTCTTATACTATTCAACCTAACTTGTTTGTTATGTCATTTCATGATAAACTAGACTTTGACATGTTTTATTCACATGATTAACCAAAATTGTTTGGGATATATTCACATGATCAACTTGGTTTGTCCATAGGCTTTAACATTATCAGCCTGGCTTGTCCAAGATATCTTCATATGATCAACCTCACTTGTCCATGATGTCTTTACTTGATAAAACCAACTTGTATAGGGTGACATCGCATGATCATCCATACATTTTTGGGACATATCTCCATGACCAAAATTAATTGTCCAAGTCTTTTAGTGTGATAAAAGTGATTTACAAGGTTGTATAAGGGAATCATGAGACTAATGAGGATTTTTGTGATCGCATGATCTTAAAATATTCACTTGACAGGGTCTCATGAACCAATCTAGGATTGTTTTCACATCTAAGTGTTTAAGTTTCATATCTAAATGGATAATTACTATTCCATATGGGAAACAATTTTCTTGGTAGGAGGATTGAATTCCTTAGGGTAGATTTCAAGGGAACACATCCTAGAATATTCATGGAGAGAGGAGGTCCTATCTATGGTTTCACCTGCATGTCAAGGCTATATAAAAATCGATGGGCACCCACATAATGGAAAAATATGATGCTTGATTTCTGATTTGATTCACATAAACTCAAGGGGGTATTGGGAGTGGATCTGCAAACATTAACATGGGAATTATATTGGATCCACCAAGAATGGTACATGGATGAGGGTTCTTGACAAGTTTTCACATCTTAGGGTATTAATTGAAAAGGTGAGGGCATGCATGTAGGTTAATATGCATTCGAAGGGGTGTATTCATGATAATGTTCATACCCTCATATGTTTTCATGAGTGATTTGTGTAAAAATTATATCACATTATGTTTGAATAATAATGTGGTCACCTGATCCTAGGGGAATCGTGTGATCTAGTTCTCATAATGATGATTCATGACATGTCTCATGATTTCCTAGAGAATTACTCCAAAGGTGGTCTCCCAATCCTCCTCTCGGTTTTCTCTTATTCACCACTCTCTTCTCTTCCCCTTGCGTGTGTCCATTTTTTTGTTGGGAGGAAATGTTTATATAGGTGGAGTTTGGCCAATATTTAGGACTCTTTTCATGGGGAGGGTGCCTCATGAACTGGTTTAATCAAGTGAGATACTTCACATGTTCAATATTATATGATAGTAGGATGACTACACATGATCAGGTCCAAGGAATCACATGATTGGATTTCATCTAGCTTCAAATTATCTTATGGATTATGGGAGTCACTTTTTATGAAAAGTTATGTTGTTTTTCATGAAAATAAATGATGATGTATGAATTACCTAACATATTCATCACTATTTAAATGTGTGATTCATGGTTCCCTTGATATTTTCCTATGATCGCATGACTGGGCTTCATTTCAAGAAGATCATTGATGTGGCTATCTAATTTAGAGTACCAAGAATGGATAAATTTTTAGGATATCGATCTTTTACTTCTTCACATGATTCTCTTTACATGATCATGCTTACCCTAATCATGTGATACTCGGGTGCACAACTTCATTATCAAAGTTTGAGTTATTTAGAGACTTCATGTAACATTGTGGTGAATACATTATGGAATGATAACTTTTCATGATCCATTTCTTGATCATGTGTTACCATAGTTTCTATATGATTAATTGGATAAAGTTTTCATCAAAAATAAGGAACATTAATTCACTAGAAACCTATGTTTGATTTCATGTTCTCTCTATGATATCATTACTAATTCTCATGATCTTCACCACATTGATTATTAAATATATAGAAACTCTAATGATGAATTCATGTGACTCACATGGTTGGACACATGTGATGTCTTTGGTTTCATGTGAAATAAAGTTGTATGCTTGGCGTCAAGACATAAATCATGTTTCCTTTATCTCAATTTGGTCACTAGGGAAGGTTGATGTAGTGGTAGTTGAATTGAGGATTCATGTAAGCATCTAGTGTGGCTTTCTGTTTTGTACTAGTATCATTTGATGTGAAGTTGGTGAGTGGGATGTTGATGATGATCACATGATGTGATTAGATGACACAAAGCACTCTGATTAGATAACTATTCTTCTATCTATATATTATTTATAGATATATAGTTCTGGTGCCACAGGCACTATCCCACATCGATTTCATGCTCAGACGGAGAGTGATTAATAAATGATTCTAAGACTGTATCCAGTCGATCCAGTTGTATGGTTGAACCCTTCAACACATGAACCATTCCCTCACTTGCCTTACCCTCCCATTTCATGGGCCACCTAGAAGAACCTTTACACACCCTTTGTTCTCATCATGAGAGCACTTCTTTCACACATCATCATTTCTTGGATAGAGGGCTCCTAGGGCATGGTTGAGGTGACACCCATATGTGCACTTGATTGAAATGGTCTGCTTGTTAGAATTGATGGCTTATTCTTGGGCTAAGGGTGGATCTATAAAATACATGACATAATTTTTTATTTGGAATGGATATAACAATGACTAAAATATAATCCCAAAAAATAAATCACAAGACAAATAATTTAAAATTATTTAATGAAAAATATATTTCTATTTTTCTATTATCTTAATACTTTTTGGATCTATTATGTTAATGTGTCTTATTAACAATTATGGGAAACAATAGATACTACCTATGATATGAAAATACACATAAAAATTATGTTTTATGGATGGATGAAATAATTTAGAGATACAAAGATGATAAAAGCTATCATGGGTATGATTCTAATAAGACATTGAGACACCATCTAATGGTGTTCACCCTATGTAATATCTAAGAAGTGAGGTTATGATAAAGGACCGTCTATTAGTAATTCCACATGGTTTATGTGTCATTGGATATTTCTACCTAAAAATGTGTGTAATGTTCATTGGGATATAATATTATTATTATACACTATCCTGACTCACTTAAATAGATATATTTCAAAAACAATGATGATAACCCCTCATAGTGAAGTGAGATATGTTAGGTTCGTTATGAGTGGAATCACATTAATGAATAACGAGGGAGAGAGAGATGATTTGAAAATTTCATTGTAAGTGAATATCATAATACCTTAGATGGAGTTTGGATATCCAGATAAGTACATGGAAATAGAAGTTCATATTGATAGGTTAATTTTTTAAAATTAAAAGAAACATAGTTGAGAATATTGGTTTATGACATAATCTATTGAACCTGATTGAAATGAGAAATCAATACCAGGGTATTATATTAAAAATTAAGTGTTCATAAGAGGATGAATGTTTTTGTAATGTTAACTCCTTATATATGGGTTCCATGCCATGATTCTAGATTTTATACTTGAACATTAATTAGTTTTTGCTAATTTCACCAAGAAAGAGACCTAATGGGTCACACACTATTTTTATCCAAGAAATTCAGTTAAATTCTATATGATTTTAACAAGTAGATTAGTTTATTATTCTCATGTTTGAGCAATATTATTTAATTGGGATTATTTTTTTATCACAATTATTTATTTATCGATGTATAATGTATTGATATTTTTTTTAAATAAATAGTCCTTATAAAAGGTCTAGTAAATAACAAGGAGGATGATCAGACAGATTAATGGTCTGGTGAGAATTAAATATTAGTTTAATAAATATTAATTTATTAAAGGGAGAAGATAATATTTCTTAGTCTGGAGGTTATGATCATGTCAAGTAATTAATAATAATTAATATAATATTTAGATATGTGGTATTCTAGGTATTAGGAAAATATTAATATTCTAACCCCATTTCTATAAATACTTGATTATTTATTTTTCTAATGAAAATTACCATTTGAAAAAAAACAATTATCATGCAAAATATTTTTCTCACTAGAGAATTATATCACCCTAGATTTTTTCCCAAGAATGTTACATGTTTCACAATCATTGGAAATTATCATCCTACCTCTTAAAATATGATAGAACCAAGATAATACTATAGTCATTATTATGATTCTATGTCATGATCAATAACTAATGATGCAAGGTGTAGTAACATCCACACAAGAATATAGTAATCCCTATGAAGATGTTGTTGAATATAATTTTGACATTAACTATTTTACGTATGTGTGTGTTGGTATGATTAGATAAACTAAGCATGGAATTTAGGTATCATAGAGTAATTCCATTAAGAAAATGGATTAGAGCATCACACAGTAAGTGTATCCAAGAACTTTAGATAAATTATATATGAGTTTAAGAAGTTAAATAAAATATTATTCTCAGATCCATGGAATAATATTTAATTAGGTTTATAGGTTGATTCCAAGTATTTATTTATTGTTTTATCACATAATCACATTTATTTATTTAAATAAATAGTCATTATACATGAGCTGATAAATAATGAGGATGATGATTGGACCAAGTAATGGTCCAATTAGAAAATAATTTTAGTTGATAAATATTAATTTATTTGGTAAAAAAATAACATTTACTTAGTCCATAGGTTATTCACATGTCAAGTAAATAATAATAATATTTTAACTATTTAGATATGGGGTATTCTATGGAATAAAAGAATATTAAATGGTATTTGTAAAAAAAATATTTTAAACCTTTCACTATAAATACATGACTATTTAATTCTCTATAGAGAATTTACATTTGAAAATACAATTATTGGGAACAAGATTTAAAACACTAGATAATTATCTCAGCCCAAAGATATTCTAAATAATTATCCATGTTTCATGATCATTGGTGATTCTCCTCCTCCTCCTCCAATAGTGAGAGAACAAATAGAACATAACTATCCTTTTTTGGATTCCAAGGTACAATCAACAATGAATAGAGAACGGTGTATAGATGTTCCCATAAGCATTCTATGATCCCTACCATGATTTTAAGAGTTTCTTATTCCACGTGTGGATCATTGATAGAGGGAATCATTCGTTGATTCTTTAATAGAAATGATTTTTATAAAATAAGGGTTAACCACATTGAAAAAAAATTACAAGGTGATCTAATTCACCCCCATCTAAATTATTTATAAATTACTTATTAGATTCTATCTTTGAAGATTATAAGAACATGTATATATATAGTTCTAAAGAGAAATATAGATAATTTTATGGAATACATTTTGTGGGTGAAAACTGAAACACTTACACTTCACCCTATAACCTTAAAGTAGTGTCATAGAGGTCACATGTCAAATTTATAATTACTTATTTCAATTTATCATTTCATGATTTTTGTGATATTATTATATAATTTATAAATTATTTAGTCTGATTATCATTTATTACAATTATTTAATTTCTTTTAACTGTGATTAGGAAAAATATCATTGAATAATGAGTTGATGGATTCTATCAAGAGGTGCCATAGTTTTTTCTAGTTGACATTAATTACAAATCATGTAACTATGTTTACTAAATCTGGATGGCATGTGGGGTACATAACTCACCACATAGAGTAAGAAACAAAATGTATTTATTAACTTTTTTCATTGTTTAGATAAAATTGAAGGAGTATTATCAAATTACATTGTATTTAGATGGAGTACACATCACATAGTCTATAAATTTTCATAGCGTAAATCATAGAATCCACATAGATAAAGATGCATTATGTACTTATTACACGAAGCATGGCACTGAAAGATATGTAAAAACTAGTTAATAAATACATGGTGTATTTAATACTTATTATGTAATATTCATGTAATTAATATACATGTGGTGTATTTAATAGAAAATACATTGTGGTTATTTAATTAATTCGCACGCGGTGTAATGCACATGGTGTGTAATTAATTCACATATGATGTAAAACTTAATTGACGTGCATTGTATTTAAATCACACGTATTTTAATTAATTAATTATAACATCATGTAAATTATTTACACACTATTTAATTAATTAGAACATGTTATATTTAAGACAAACATGATTTAATAAATTAATTCTCATTTTTTGTAGTTAATTTATATGTTGTGTAATTAAATCACTCTTGGTGTATTATTAATAAGTACCACATGCGATGTAATTAAAAAATATATATGGAAACATATCTAATTATGGAATTAAACCTATCTAAATGATGTGTGAAAATGGTTTGAAGAATATTAAATTCCAAATTAATTCTATTCCAAAATAAGTAATATATTCTGTGTTTTCTCCAAGTACTCATCATGTACTGACTAAAATAATATAGACTTTCATGATGGTTTAGATGTAATATAAACATAAAAAATTAATTAATTAATTAGATTAATTTAATTAATTCGATAATGATTTATCTTAATAAAATGGTTAATTGAAATGAATGTTAGTCAGTGTATAAATGTATGTTCATTTCATCTGTGGAAGATCAAAATCTTAGATTAACCTATGTATGGATGGTTTCTTTTAATTTAATTTAATTTCATAGGTTTGAAATTATTTATTATTAAATTTAAATATTGACATGTGTTCCCATAGTTTCTTTTAAGTAAACCCCCTAACTCATCCTTGGGTTCTCCTTACTGATGTGTGAGTAATAGTGCATGTAATGGATGGATATCCCTTGTGAGTGGAGGTGGTTCTAGAAAAAACCTTGGAGAAACTATTAAAATAGATACATAGGTATATAGGGTGAATGTTGTAAATCAAACAAGGACAAGTTCAAAAAAAATTCTCTTAGGGACATAGATAGTTTATCATCCACTAAATAAACCAACTATTAGATAATGTTCATAATAATACAACTTTATTTGTTTATATTAGTTTCATGGTTAATTTTTTATGTGGAATTTATTGAAATAACCATAAATTAATGTATTAATAATCATTCAATTTGATATTAAATATATAGAATTATGGGAAAATTTTGATATGGGCATGTTTAATCACTTAAGTAAAATCCTCTAAATATTAAAAAGAATGTGTCTTGATAAAATGGTCTAAATATTTTGAAAAGAAAACCAAATCCCTCAACTAAAATATTAAGTTGGTATAATCTTTCGTTACTTAATTTAGAATAGAAAAAAAAATTTAAAGTTCTTTAACTACCCTTATTAAATAGAGATATACTAATGAAGAGTTCTAAACATGGTTTTGGGTTGGCTTAAAAACCTTTATATTATGTTTACTAGCCAGCACTAGTCTTGGTATAAATACAGAGGAAAGTGTTGAGAAAATAAAACTTTAGGATTTTGGTATTAGAGATTTCACTCAAAGGTCCAATGTTCTACAAGTTAGTAGTTGGAAAACAATTGCCTATATAAATACCGTTAAATAATTTTAGCAACCCTAATTGGGGTTATAAGAAGTGAAATGTGGATCCTTGCCACTATATTATCCATGTGACATTATAATACATGTTCTATGGTGAGGGTTATCTAGACTTGATAAAATATATGGAGACTATTAAATTAATTAATTCATTACTTTTTTTATTTGAGGATTATACTAAATATCAAATTTATTCATTGTAGTCAATGGAAGGTGATACATTTTTAATGATATAACCATGTTCCACACCATAAAATGATAACCTTCACACTTAAATGGATTTATATGAATGGTATAAACACATTCACATTGTACTATTCCATGAATGGAAATTATATATTCCAGAATCCCCAATTCATAAAGTTCATGCTAATGAGTCTAGTGAGTAGGAATACAATCCATATGAAAAAAACATGGATGATGTGCTAAATATTCAATGTTTTTTTTCTATTTTCCATGTACAATGATCTCAAAAAATATTTATGATGAAATGGATCCATATAGAGTGTTATATTAATTCCATTAGTGTAATGAGTGACAAGAGGGATATGATATCACTAAGGTATTATTTGTAATGATCCAAACATTTTTCAAGGGAACTTATACCTTCTTATAGTAATGTCATAGAGTATAAAGAACATGAAATCACTTAGAGATCATATTAAAAGCTTTATAAATGAGGAATTAATGAAATTAAAAGTCTTTCTTGAAGTTAAGGAACATATACAGATGAAATATTAATTTGACCTTAGGAATAGTAATATGAACCTTACGAATAGTAAATCAAAAAATTGAATAGTAAGCTCGCCCACTAAATTATAAATATAATTTATGCATATTATAAGTGAAAATATAATATAATTATATCATAGTATAAGTAAGTAAATATTTTAAAAATTATTAATTAAGTGTTGGTATTTTTTTAAGTCAAAATTATTTAATTATACTTTAATGAATAATTTAACCATTTAAAAGAAAATTTTATTTTCATAAAATGTGTTTATAAATTGATATTTTTATGTCTTATGATTTTAAGATAATTTTATGAGACCTTATGTAATTTTTCAATGTGTTATAAAATCAGTTATAATTTTAAAATTTGTATTTTCCATGTAAATGGTGATTTTAATTAAACATTAAATTTCTCATATTTAGGATTTTTATCAAATAATGGAGTTAATTTTTTAATTCAACACATTGAAAAATGGTTTGGGTGAATTTTTTTTATTTTTCTAAAATACATGTTTTTTAGGGAATAGTGAAACACGATAATTTACATTAAAAACTAAATAATTGAATTATTGAGTCATATCTAATGTATATGGATGATGTAAGCCCATAATATCAAACTTTACTTCCCATATTACTTTATTTAGTCATGGTATCGTCACTATTTCTTGTCTTGAGGAAAAATATAAAACTAATGATTAAAATAATGAGAAAACACCTCTCACCTCCACTATAAATAGCACCCCTCACACCCTCATCACCTCACACTCCTAAATATTCAAGAATTGTAAAAGTTCAAACCAAAACCCTTCCCTAATGCCCCCATGTCTAGGAGGTCTGAGTCTCATCAAAACACCAAGCCTAATTTCCTTAAGGATAATCTCAAAAGGAAATTTCCAGAGGTAAATCCTCTCTTTTTTATTTTAATTTATTTTCTTATTCTTTCTTCACCTCCAATAATACAAATGGTATGAAAACTCTTGTAAATTACATATAATGGATGTTTCTATTATAATTTAGTAATTCATAATCACATCTATTTCCCCCCTCATTTTACACTAAAAATGAAAACACATTCTGAGATGTGTAGATTTATCAAATTCAAAGACGACGAGTTTTCAATTTCTATTATTGTGTTCAATTCTGGTCATGAAACCATTTTTATGGTGGAACCAGATTATAATATATGTAATATATATTATTTTATATTCTTGATTCTTTATAAATACATGATGTTAAATAATAAAAAAACAAATCTATTGTTGGTAAATCGCCCAAAATAATCCAAACATTTATCACTAAGAAATTATCAAATGATTCATCATCACCCAAATTAAAAAAAGGAATTATAAGATCATTTAATATTCTTATAGTATTATTAATAAATTATAATAACATTTCATGATATTCATACTCATTTTAAACCAACTTTTAGTCATGTATACAAACATACCAACCATGAAAACTAAGAAAACAAAAAGTCTCGAATGATGAAATTAAATTCTACAACTCATACAATGGCCTATAAAAGAATACAATAAAAAATAATGAATAATAATAATGTATAACTGGTTATGTAATTAATAATTAATGAATATATTGTGATTATATAGGACATTAAAGTGATGAAATCATTCAGACACAAGGTAAGGGGAATTCTTGAACCCAACTATCCTTCCTTGGGATTTCCCTATTTCACCCAATTTTTAGTATGGATATATCTTAAAAATAATTTTTTCATAATTATATTATATTTTTTGTGATATATATTTTTTCAAATATAGTTTATGAAAAACATAATGTTTTCCAAAATAAATCTACTTTAAAAACACACCTTTTACGTCTAACACAATGTTGATGATTTTTATATGAAGTAAATTATTCCCCCTTTAATTTGGGAACCAAAAGTTTATGAAAGTATAATTATGTGATGAAACCCCTTAATTACCATATGTTATTAGTTATCATGATTGACATAAGTTCTATGTAGAATTCATGATAATGTAAATGTTATAATGTGATGGGTGCATCTGGAATTATATAGCGCAATGTTAATGTTATGATGTGACAGGTGACACCAATATTATATAGCACTCCAATGAATTAGGTAACATGAAGAAACTCAATATTAAAGTGAAATATTAATGAACATGATGCTATATTTGTTCAAAACTATGTCTGGTAGTTGACTACTAAGACATGATGTTTCATTTTTGTGCATTTCCAGATTACAAGTCTTCTCCTAATATTTCTTCTCATGATTATAATATTATGCCTCTATTATGATGATAATGATTTTGTTAACCCCATGTTATAGTATTATATATCCTCTTAATAGAATTTTATCTCACCCATTTTTGATTTATATCCTTAGGTGACTAGTTCTACTATGGAGAACATAAGGGAAAATAAGAAGTTAGAGAATAAAGAATTAAATAAATGTTTATGTTTTATGTTGTAAAAGTTGTGTATGGTCATAGTTTTCCCAAGACACTAAACCTTTAGATCCTCGTTGTTTAATTTTTTTATGTTGTTTATCATTAAAATTATTTAATAGTAATTTAAGAGAAGTTGGGTCACTATAGTTGGTATCCAAGGACAATTTAGTTAATTTTGGAATTATGATTAGAGAACCTTAGTGAAAACCCTTAGTACAAGACTAAGTATATATAAACACACAAGATCCATTTCTGAACATATGGATACCATAATATATTATTTTAGTGTTATTTTTTCAATGGATTAAATTATTTAATAATGAATTGTTGGATTATGTTTTTTTCTAATATTTTCTATTTTAGAAAATAGTGGGAAACAGGAGAAACCTGGCCAAAAACTAGTGTGAGTGATAATCCAACAATTTCCCAAATGAAATATCCAATTCTTTGGGTGGCAGAGTTAAAAATATAATTGAAATTATTACCTTGAAATTTCATGTTATGAACAATAACTTACATAATGTGGAACTTCTTCCTTCACCTAAGTGGGAGAAACTGGCTATAGAGTGTTTTATGTAGAAACGACCATCAATGTTTAGTGTATCTTCTGATCCACTTATTGTAGAATAGTGGTTCAACTCAATGGAGAAGATATTTTCTATGATTCACTGTTCTAAAATGGAGAAGGTGAATCTTGTTGTTTATCATCTAGAGAGAGAGACTAATCAATGGTGGGCTTTGATTAATAACACCAATCTGAGTGATGAAATTGAAGAGATGGAGTGGGAAGACTTTAATATAACATTTCTTAATAAGTATTTACCTAGAAAGTTCTGTACTAATATAGAGAGAGAATTCATTGATCTAAAAAAAGTAAGTAGAATCTGTCACGACCTACAATGAAAATTTCACAAGGCTTGTAAGGTACACTTTAGGTTTTGATATATCAAAATTGATAGAGTGTATAGTGGTTTAAAATCACACCTTCGAATGAATCTTACAATTTGAGAATTTTGGAGTTATGAAGAAGTCATTTCATGTGATCTCAAAGTAGAGATGGAGTTTGGAGAATGGTCCCATGGAGATGGTGATAAGAAAAGAAATATGGAGTTCCAAGATGGAGGATTTAATGAGAAAGGTGGAAATAAAAATCAACCATACAAATGTAGAAAATTTTGGAAGAAGAATCATGGGAAATGATTCAAAGGTAGAGGGAAATTATCCAAGTGTGATAGAGAAGTCTAAAAACATTGTGAATTTTGAAAAGACAATAAAATGTAGGACAATGTGGTTGAGGAAAGGATGGCACATCCAATGGTCCAATGCGACAAATATATAAAGAAAGGGAACTATGAAAGATAGTGCAACAAACCTTGATTCATTGAGGGTAATCAGTGTCATCAACCAACCAAACCAAAGGAGCAATGGAAGGCTTATTCCATCACTACTGTGGAAGTGGAGCAAGAGAATGAAGGCGTATAATGTACAATTCCTATTCACTCAAAAATGGAAAAAGTCTTATTTGATTATGGTTCTACACATCCCTTTATATATTACTTTTTTTAGAACTATTGAATCGAAGACCTGAAACCTAGAAGTAGAGATACCCATCAAAACATGTTGTGGTTCAATCATTGCAACCCATGTGTTGGACAATTCACCTATTGCCGTATGTGGGAATATTAATACCAAAAATCTCATTATACTTCCCTTGGTGGAATTAAACACTATAATGGGGATGTATTGACTCTATTTATATAGAGAAAATATAATTTTTCAGGAAAAATGAATATCTTTTTCATATTCTGATTCATCCCATTCTCTTTTACAAATAATGGGGAGATCATGAATCTCCTTTAGAAATTCCTTCAATGGTGTTAGTGTTGATTCATTGTAAAGAAGCATACCTTTCTAAAATTGTTGAGTCAAAGGAAGTTATCCATGTAGGGTAAATTCCCGTCATGAGGGAATAACATTATGTTTTTCATAAATAGTCACCCAGACTACCTCCAAATCACGAGGTAGAGTTTTCAATTGAACTCATACCCAGAGCTACTCCTATCTCAAAGTGTCCCTATAGGATGGATCCTATCAAACTAGAAGATTTAAAGAAGCATATAAAAGACCTTTTGGATAAAGGGTTCATATGACCTTGTGCATAACCATGGGGTAAACCAATTCACTTTTTCAATAATATGGATTTAACAATGCAGTTGTTTATCTATTATCAAGAACTCAACAATATCACCATAATGAACAAGAATCATCTTCCATATATTGATGACTTATTCGATCAGCTACGATGAGTTCAATATTTCCCAAATGTGGATCCCGATTATGGATATCATTAGAAGAAATTAAAGAAGGAATATATTCATAAGACTATCTTCCGTAAAATTTATAGGAAATATGAGTTTCTAGTGATGCCTTTCATACATACAAACACCCCTACAATATTCATATAATTTATGAATAGAGTCTTTAGACATTACCTTGAAAAATTTAATGTGGTTTTTATCGATGATATTCTTATCTACTCCAAGATAAAGGAGGAACATGAATAACATATAAGTCTTGTGTTGGAAATATTGAGGAAGGATAAGTTATACAAAAAGTTCACCAAGTGTGACTTTTGGATGTAGAAATACACGTTCTATGGACATGTGATCATAAGTATGGAAATTTTTCTGGACCCTTAAAAAACAATGACAATTAAGGAATGACCTAGACCCTCTAATGTCACATAAATTACTTGTTTTCTTTTCTTATTAGGTTAATATCAATGTTTTTTGATAAATTTCTCACAATTGTCATGTTTTATAACTATTTTAAAATTGAAAGGGTAATGTATGTATGGATGGAAGAATGTGAGGAAATATTCAAGGATCTAAAGAGATGGTTCATCACTACACATGTAATCACATTAACGAAAATTGGATAATGTTTTGTGATATACAGTGATGTTTCCAAGAATGGATGGTGTTGTGTACTCATGAAAAATTATAATGTGAAACTCTATGCCTTACAGCAGTTGAAGATCCAAGATAAGAACTACCTGATTCATGATATAGATCTAGCAGCTATGATTTTTGTCTTGAAAATCTGAAGTCACTACCTCTATGGTGAGAAGTGTGATATATATAGTAATCACAAGAGACTAAAGTATATATTCATACAAAAGGAACTCAACATGCTTTAATGGATATGTTTAGAGATAATAAAGGGCTACGATTTTTGTATTCACTATCATACCGGAAAGGTAAATAAGGTAGATGATGCTCTAAGTAGAAAATAACCGAATACTCTATCCATGTTGTGTATTTAGAAAGACCCTATATTCATGGATATGTAAAGAATGGATTTGGAAATATTAATGGTATGGAATAAATCCTACCTTTAACAAATGATTATCCTACCATATATCTAATAGAATATTTAGGAGGCACAAAGGTATGGTACAATGTTGCAAAAGATGGTGAATATAGTAAAATAATGGAAGATGCAAGAGTGCTATATTTATGATGATGGTGTAATTCAGTTTGGAACAAGTATTTGTGTGCCTTCATTACTTGGGACAAAGCAGATATTGGATAATGTACACAAATCAACTTTCTCTATACATCCCGGGAGTACCAAGATGTACCACGATCTTCGAGAACACTTTTGGTGGGACAACATGAACAAGGATATTTCAGAATATATCCCAATATTATTTATATGTTAGGAAGTGAAATAAAATAGAAAAAAATCCAAATGGTTGATGAAACCATTTCCTATACCCATATGGAAATATGAGAATGTCACCATGGACTTTTTCACTAGTCTCTCAAAGTCATATAAATGAAATAATGTGATATGGGTTGTGGTGGACTGACTCTCCAAGATTTCTCACTTTATCACTACTCGAGAAGATCTCTCGCTTGAACAAATTTCTAACATATATGTGAATGAATAAGTGAGAGTGTATGGAGTTACAGTATTTATTGTCTCTGATCACGATCCAAGGTTCAAATCTAAATTTAGGAGGAGTCATCAACATGAATTGTGTTCTGAATTGAATTTCCACAAGACCTATCACCCCAAAACTGATGGGAAATTTGAATGGACTATTCAAATGCTCGAAGTTATTCTAATATCCTTCTAATTATAATTAAAAAGTAGATGGGATAATCATATCCTTTTTTTGAGTTTTGAAACAAAAATATCATCCACTCGTGTATTCAAATGGATCCATATGATTCTATGTAAGGAAATCGATTCAGAACTCCAGAATGTAGGGGTAAAGTTGGAAAAAGAATGATATTTGGACCTAACCTTGTACAAGAGATGATGAAAAAGGTTCAATTCATCCATAAAATAGCAAAGATACTTAGAGTTATCAAAAGACCTATACTGACAACCATTGAAGGGAATTGGAGTTTGATGCTAGAGATAAAATATTCCTTCGAATATATCCATTGAATAAAGTAATTCGGTTTGAAAAGAAAGGGAAGCTAAGACCAAGGTACATTGGCACCTTCGAAATCCTTGATCACATATGAGCTATGGCCTATCCTCTTTCACTTCCACCAAATATGGATAAATTTAAAGATTTATTTCACATATCAATGCAGAGGAAGTATATACTTGATTCATCACATGTACTGAAATCAGAGGTGGTACAGCTGGAAGATGATCTCTTATAGAAGGAGTTGCCACTAAAGATTCTGGAATGGAGAGATATAGTTCTATGAAACAAGACAACACTCCTTGATAAAAAATTTTGGAGGAAGCATATGTATGAAGAAGAATCTTTGGAACTAGAGGAGGGGATGAAGGATAAGTATTGTAACATATTTTTGTAAAACCAAATTTTGATGTAGAAATTTTAAAATGGGGGAAGAATGTAATAACCCCAACTTTTATAAATGGAATTTATCACTTATTATAGTAATTTCATATAGTATAAATCACATAAAATCACTTATATACCATAATAAAATCATTATAAATGAGGAATTAATTAAATAATAAATTTTTCTAGAAGTTAAGGAACCTATACCGATGAAATAGTAACTTGACCTTAGGAATAAGAATTTGAGCCTTATGAATAATAAACTATGAAAATGAAAAATAAACTAAACCATTAATGTATAATTTAAATTTAGTCATATTATAAGTGAAAATATGATATAAATATGTCATAGTATATGTAAATAACTTTTTTTAATTATTAATTAAGTGTTGTAATTTTTATATATCACAATTATTTACATACAACTTTATGATTAATTTAAAAATTTAAAAGAAAATTTATTTTAATAAAATGCTTTTATAAATTAATATTTTTATGTATAATGATTTAAAGATAATTCTTTGAGACCTTAAGTAAATTTTCAATGTGTTATAATATCATTTATAATTTTAAAATATTAATTTTCCATGATAATGGTAATTTTAATTAAAAATAAAATTACTCATATTTAGAAAATTCTTTTCATGAAATGGAGTTAATTTATTAATTCTAAACATCAAGAAATGGTTGGAGTAATTTTTTGGAATTTTTCAAAATGACTTGGATTTTGGTGAATTGGGAAATACGATAATTTGGGACAAAAATAAAATAAATGAATTATTGATCATCACTGATGTATATGGATGATTTAAGAACAAAATCTCGATATATAATTCCCCTTTTATTTTATTTAGTCATGTAATAATCACTAATTCTTGTCTTGAGACAAAATAATAAATAAATAAATAAAATAATGAGAAACACCCCTCTCCTCCACTATAAACACCACCCTCACACCCTCTTCACCTCACACTTCTCAGGCTTCAAGACTTGTCCAAATTCTACCCAAACCTCTTCCCTAGTCCATCATCCACATCTAGGAGATCTTGGTATAATAAAAAGAATAATCCTATGTTTCTTAAGGATGATCTCAAGAGGATAATTTGAGAGGTAAATCCTCTCTCTTTTTCTTTTAATTTCCTTTCAATTTCAATTTCTTCTATTATTTTTTACTCGCCTAATATCATCCTAATGGTATGAAAACTTCATTACCTTATATATAAAAGATTATTATTATTATAATGTAATAATTCATCATCACCTCTCTTTCCCATATCATTTTATACTAAAAATGAATACATTGTCTGAGATGTGTTAATTTATCACAATCAAGGACGACGAGAATTCAATTTATATTATCATTTTCAATTCTGGTCATGAAAACATTTTTATGGTTGAAACAGATTATAATATATATATAATCTATCTTAAATTATTTTTGTGATTCTTTATACACATAATATGTTAAATAATAAAACAAAATTAATTCGTTGTAGCGAAATCGCCTATAATAATCCAAACATTTATTAATAAGATATTATATAATGATTCGTCCACACCAAAATTAACCAAATGAAATATATAATAATTTATGCTTTCTTTAGGATTATTAATAACATATAATAAAAATTATGTATATTTATACTCATTTTAAAAAAACATCCATTCAATTATAAAAATGCACCGATCACGAAAACTATGAAAACCAAAATTACCAAATGATGAAATTATACTATATAACTCATCCAAAGGCCTATAAAAGAACATAATAAAATCATAATGAATAAGATTAATTTATAAAAGGTTATTTAATTTTTAATTAATGAATCTAATGTTATTATACAGTACATTTAAGTGAGGAAAGTATCCAGACACAAGGTAAGGGGAATTATTGAAGCCAAATCTATTTCTTTGGGTTTTCCCTCTTTCAACCCATTTTAAGTATGTATATTTCTTAAAAATAATTTATTCATAATTATATTATATTTTTTGGGATATAAATGTTTTTAATAGTGTTTATTATGAACATGATTTTTTCCAAAAGAACTCTTCTTTCAAAACACACTTTTTTACTTCAAACTCATGGCCGATGATTTTTTATAAAGTATGTTATTACCCCTTTAATTTAGAAACCTAAAGTTTATTAAAGTAAAATTATATGATGAAATCCATTCTATTACATGATTTATTTATTTTTATTATTGATATATGTTCTATATTGCGTGCATAATAACGTATACATTATGATGTGACAGGTTCACCTAGAATTATATAACACAATGTTAATGTTATGATGATACGTATACCCGAAATTATATATCACTCCAATGAATTGGAAAATGTGGATAACCTAATTTATAATGTTAAATATGTGTGAACATGATTCTATATTTGTTCTTAAATATGTGTTGTAGTTGACCACTAAGACATTATGTTTCATTTTTATGCATTACCACTTTCCAAGTCAGACCTTATTGTTTCCTCTTATGATTATGATCCAATGAATATGTTATGATGATATTTATTATTTTCACCCCATGTTATATTGTTATCTATCCTCTTACTAGGATTTTAGCTCACCACTATTTGAGGTATATACTCAGGTAACTAGTTTAACTAATAAGAACACAAGGGAAAATAAGAAGCATAAGAAGAAATAATTAAATAAATGTTTTTTTTTGTTTTAAACTTTATGTATGGTCTTAGTTTTCCCAAGAAAATAAACCTTTGGATCCCCAAAGAATAATTTGTTTTATGTTTTTTATCAATAAAATGGTGTAATAGTAATGTAAGAAAAGTATATTCACTATATTATTGATATGTAATCTTAGAGACTCGACATTATATGGGACTTATGTGTTCATGATGATTGAATACATGTTGTTCTTGGAAATACTATTATTGTTTTCTACAATATGTGTAGTGCATAGATCTCATATTAACCTCACTACCTCAACGTTCATCTAGTTGTGTTACATTTTTGAATATAGTCAATAATGAGAAGGTACTCGTTGAAATTCTCACTCTAATTCTCCAAATTTATAAGGACATGAGGCATGAGAAACCTATGATCCAAAATTGAATAAGAAGAATCTAAGGAAAAGGTCCTAAGACTCACTAAAAGTCTAAATATATGGTGTATAATTATTTAAATAGGAAGAAGCATCAATTGAAAAAAAGGAAGAAATTGTTTTCCTTTTCAATTAGGGGAAATGAAATAGAACTATAATTGTAAGGAATAAAAGAAGAAGAAGAAAATTCCATATAAATCATGAATATTAATAATTGAATATGTTTCAATTATTATGTATTAAATAAAATAATATTTTCACACATATGTATTAAATAAAATAATCAAGGAAAAACTATAGAAAGTAAGGTAAATTCTTGTAGAAGTTTATTAATTAATTTTCTTACATTGGCATTGATAAGTTCACAAATTATAACTACCATGAATAGATTGATTCATGTATGTATTGAGAGCTACCAAACATTTATTTTAGTGTTTATTTAGACATAAGGTGTTATAATTTCATTTGTGAATTGAACATTGTTTTTGTACTTCATATATAACTGTTTTTTAATAAACACTTGAATCACAGATATATGTGGCTGTGATTAATGAATATAAAATAAACATCTCTAACATAGTTGTGGAAATATAATTATTTATCTAGTATAGTTGAATAATATACATATAATAATTTTTAGTATCTAGCGAGATAAAAAAACATGGTATAATTATAAACCTACTTAATGAAAAAATAAACCATTAAAATTAATGGTATACCATACAAGATTCTAGAATGACTTTAGAAATACATAGAACTATTATAAGGATATACTTTATGTGAATTAATTTACTTCATATGATTCTTTTTGGGATTCTCAACAAAAATGAATATACTTTTTAATAGATAATGTTTCTAAGGTTTCTCTAAAGACCAAGAGAAGAGAATTTTTTTTTATAAGTGAATCATAAGATTATATTATTAACCATATTTTTCATTTATCATTTAAAATATTAAATAATTTAAACTCAAATTACCTTATACTTTATGGTTGTACAAAGTGGATCAATGAATAGTCTTATATATATATATATTATTTTTTATAATTTCTTCAATACATGAGTTTAGAAATATTAAATAACTATATAACAACTATATTTATTAATAAATATCAAATAAATAATCTATATGATCTGAATCCATTAATATCCCTACCTAATGATTATTTGTGAGAATCATTTGTTAAGTTGACCTTAACTTAAAATCAACATCAAAGGATACACAATGTGCATATCGGTTAATTATCTTGTATACACTTAGTAAACTAACATCCATAATATATTAATGTATTAATTGTAACAAATATTTTTCTATTCGGGAGTAAATCTATTTTTAGAATCTATTAGCAAGAAAGATTTTTGGGATGTTTGGGCTTTAGATGCAAATAGGATAGAATATGAATAATAGGATTCATAAGAGAAATGTGGGAGGAAATATTCGAGTGACACATATTGTGTTGTAAAGATAGCATTGTTATTATGGCTATATACTCTATAATATTAGTGATATATTATTCCTATATAATAATTATTCCCTCAAGAAGAAGCAAGTTTCAACAGGCTGTGGATGGTAAATTTTTTAAACTTAAAAATTTATTCATTAAACCAAAACACACCTTTATATTTGGTGTATGATTTAAATCCATTACTAGTATTTAAAAGTAAGCAATACCTGTATGGTACATGTTGGTATAGATAAGGTTCAATTGTTTTGACCATGTTTTCAATCCTAAATTCCATTTAAATTAAACTTTTCATATCTTCATAATAACTTTTTTTGAGAATTTGTTGTCAATGCCATTTTTCCTTGGAGAAAGCATTATGGATAATGTTTATATGACTTTACCAAAATAATATGTGAGTTTATATGATTCCTATTGGAATTAATGTTGCTATGATATATTTATTGGTGATAAAAATCATAATAATCCTAATATATTTGTTTGATCTAATATCACACTACTGTTATAGTTATATTCATGTAAATAATATTATATCTTATAATGGAATTATCTTCATATATTGAGTATATTATGACTTATTCTGAATCTTAATAATAATTATAATAAAGTAATATTACAATATTGGTTCATACTATTTTTGGGTTTTGTTTTAATAATAAATATTTGACTATGGTGTTAATCGAGATGTTAGGCTTTGATAATAGAACATAGAGGTGGATACTCAGGGATATCATCTCTTGAGGAACTTTTCATAGTGGGATGATGTTTTAGTAAGTAGAATAACCACATGGAATTATATAAGTGCTAATAGGTACCATGTTAATCATGGTAGGCCCAACACTTGAATCCATCACTCTATTAAATAAATTTTATCACATGAAGATATAGGTTGGTTAGAAGTAAGTCAGATATTTTTAGAGTAGTGGCCCTAGAACCAACAATATGTTTACTATCAATTTCAATTATATTTAGGATTTTAATAATAATTAATTTCATATCACATCTTGACTATACTTCAATGTGATAGTGAATGTGATAATGTCCCCGGAAACATGTCACATGGAAAGTATATAACTATTACCAGCTTTGATGAGATACTTTTGATGCTATAACATTATACCATAAAACCATGTTCTATGGTTAGAATATATCCCATGGAGGGATATTGTTGATATATTCAGTTAGGTATAGGAGAATCATAATACATTGAGATAGCATCTCATGGTGTTAACAGTTGGTAATCTCTAAGAAGGGTGGTTATGGGAATAGACCTACTAAGAGAAATTCAATAGGTTTCATGTGTCATTAGATATTCCTATATGTGTATGTGTGTAATTGTTATTTTATTATATTATTATTAATAATGTATTTAATGAATAATATACTTAAATTCATTTTATAACCAATGATATTTATCACTCATGAAATTGTTTAATAAGTGGGGTGTATCTCCAATTAAATTATATTAATGAATAACATGAGAGAGGATCTTCCCTTCCATTGTAAGTGAATATCTTAGGCCATTTTATATATTTTCATCATATAGATTAGTCTATTTCCAAGGATGTATATATCATTAGGTTCATTCCATAAAATTTAGAGAAAGGGAGTGAAGAATATAAATTGATGAAACATATTATGAAACCTTCTTGACAAGAGATATCATGATAAAGGGATTATATTGCATGGTAAGTGTTTTTAGGAGTTTTAATTTCATTATGACATTAATTTTTTTCTCTATTGGTGAACTTTCATATTTATAGATTATAAAATACGTATTTAGGTGTCTTATTCTAATTCAACTGAGAAATGGGCCAAGAGGGTCACACACTATGTTTATACAATAACATTGTTTAAATTATATTTGTGTTTATCAAGTAGATCAAAATATTATTCATAGGATTGAATAATAATATTTAATGGAGTTTATTGGTTGATCTCAAATATTTATTTATTTGTGTATAACATAATCGCATTTATTTATTTAAATAAGTTGTCATTATACAAGTACAAATAAATAATGAAGAGGATGACCAGACAAAGTAATGGTCTGATGAGAATGGAATATTATTTGAATAAATTTTAATTTATTTTGTAAAATAATATTAATTTAGTTTATAGGTTATTCACATGTTAAGTAATTAAAAATAATAATATCATTATTTATAAGTAGGTAATAATAAGTATTAGGATTATATTAGTGATGATTTTTGGAAATAATATTTTCACCCTAGATCTATAAATACTTTACTATAAAATTATCTATATAAAATTTCCATTTAAAAATAAATTTATGGGAAAAACATTTGGATCTCCATATAATTTTTATAGTATAGATATATTCTAAAAAATGTTCCAAGTTTCTTGTGTGTTGGTGATCCTCCTCCTTTATCTTGTTTGTGATAGAACTAAGAGAACCCAAAAAGTCAAATTAGGATTCTAAGGGATGATCAACAATGAATGATGCAAGGAATATAGACATCCACACTAGTATTTATATATCCCCATGACAACATTAAATCTTTCTTATTACACTTGTGGATCACCACTAGAGGGATTCTATCCCTGATTCCCCAATCACATTGATGGTTTTACAAGAAGGGTTAACCACATTTGACTATAATGAATGGATTATAAGAAAAAGTAATTCTTAACCTATATAAATTAATTTTAAATTACACCTAAAATAATATCATTATATAATATTAGAATACTTTCATTTCTAGTTATGACGAGAAATTAAAAGAATTTTATGGAAAAATATTTTTGGTAACCACCCAATACACTTATAACACACTCTAAAACATTCATTATCATGTTTTCCTGATGATAAAAAATGAGATTGGAATAAAAACATTTCATTGGAACACTAGGAATGTGAATGGAATGATTAAACTTGGATGAACATTGGAAGATAATTATATAGTTAAATGAGTTCTCATATCACTACCCAAGAAGTGACACACTAAGAAAGATTCAATCGATGAAATAAAATTTCAAGGGATACGAATTGGATCTATTTATTGGTTTACTCTTTTAAGAGTTTGAGTTAGTAAAAAGTTTATAATAAATCTATTGATATTAATAAAGGAACTTATTTAAAAACAGTGATTAATTATTCTGCTTACTTTGAAGATGATTTAGGTCCTTTAATTAATTGAAGATATAGGATAAAAATGGTTTTATAATATATTTAAAAATAGATGAAGAAGACTCAATCTCGAGTTTAATGGAAATAGTTTATTATGGTTGATAAGAAATGTAGTTCGAAAATAAATTCAGATCACACTTTTTATGAGTGTAGGAATAATGGTTACATAAAACATGATTGTATGATGATGAGAGATCAATGAAAAGAAAATAAGATAAAAAAGTGATGGTAAATAAATGGGTGTTTGAATTAGTTGTGAATATTCAGAATCGAGTGAAAAATCTGGAAGTGTGTTGGAAATTAGTAACACATTTTTATGGATAAATATGGTAATGTTTCATTTTAATCTTACCACTCAAGTTACTTATGTGAATCGGGTTAATTTGAAAAATAAATCAAGGAATATTTGTTTTATGAATAAAATAAATGAAACAAATAATCCAAGTTATGATTCTTCTTATGAATTTAAGCATGATTGTTTATATACAAATTGTAATATTAATGTTTATGAATAGAAAATTGGTGAGTTACAATATATTGTTGTTACAATTCAGGATGACTATATAAAAATAATGAATGAAAAAAAAGGTGGTATAAAAAATAAAAAATAATTTTGATACTAAAATATTAATTATTATTAAATAAATTAAGTAGTTTAAAAAAGAGAATGAGATAATGAAGAATGATTCATCTAGTTTAAATAAAAGTGAAGGAAATGTTATGAAGGTTGTTAAATAAAAGAATAAGAATATGAAATATGTAATACAAATGATGAAGTAATATTTAAATAAATACACTTTTATAAATTAAAATTTGGATGAGTTTATGCAAATGTAAAGGATGATAAGAACAAATTAGAAGATGGTCTTAGTTATGATGAAATTATACCTCAGTTTTATGTAAATTGATTTCTTAACATTAAAAAAAGAGGGATTAATTTTATTAAGTATTTTTAATGTGGTAATATTTTCATTAAACTAATAATTTTTCATTAAATTTTTTTCATGAAATTCGTCACAAGATGTCTTTCTAATTTATAGTTTCATTTAATGTTAAATAACCTAAACCTTCTATAACATGGGTATATAATGGTTCATATTCAATATATATTGTACCTAAAATTTTCTATATTACTAGTTATGAATGGTTTTATGGATAAAATTCCAAAAACTAATCTTTTCATTCTTTAGTATTGTGTCATGATCTATTCTGTGAGTTATTATTATTATGGCAAGTGACGATATATTTTATATTTTAATATTTGGATTAATTCATGTGATTAAATATTATTTATCTTAATTTATTGAAAATAATTTTAAATTCATTGAGTATCATTATCATGTTCCCATTAATATTTTTAGATTTAATTGTTTCTATAATGGAGGATTTTTAATGAACTAGTATAATTACTCAGGAAATAATAATCATGGATCAAGGGAATGATTTTATTATTATTTTCTATAATATTTAATAATTTCTTAACATTTAGTATATCTTTCTTAATATATATGATTTTATGGGGATGGGGAGATATTTTTATTACTCATGAGCATACTGGAAATTTAGTTTTTTTCATTATTTTTTAATTTTAAATCATGTTTTCTTTCTATTTTAGTTACTATTTTTCACTATAAAATAATGCTTCATCTGTTTATTAACTATTATTTATTAGAAGAACATTTTTTTATATTTTTATTATTTCTGTGAAATAATTGACATCAAAAGGAGATAATGAACACTCTATTGAAGAATGTTTATTTTTTTTATTATTAACTTCTTGAGACTTGATAGTTTTATTTATTCAAATTTATTAGTAATTCCCATTTACTTATATTATTATCAACACTATATTAACTTTATGGTTCATAAAAAATGTGGGAATGTTTGTTTAATGTGTTTGGGGTTTATAATTATAAAAAAAGGGGAATGTTGAGTGGTTATTTTTTACTTTATTGATGTTTTGATAATTACTAATTCCTTAACACTTTTTTTATATGTTTTATTATTCCCGACCACTATGCTTTAATAATATATTATTTTCTATTTATTATTATTCCTAAAGTTATTTCTATATTAATCAAATTTTATGTTAATGGATTTGTTATTTAAAATAGTTCAATTGAATAGAGAAGAAATATTGAATCTTGAATTTATATAGTATTTTAGAATTTATTGTCTCACTGAATGTATAAAGAGAGGTTTATTTTTATATTTGGATAATTTTACTCTTACATTTTGAAATTTTAAAATGTCTAGAATTTTACAAATTAAGCATACTATAAATATTTTAAAGAAAAAATTCATACATAATGGAGAACATAATTTTACATATATAGTGGAGTAGGGAAAAATTATATTAGTCGTGATTTATTATCAAGGTAAATTATATTACATATCTTTTTAATATAAATTATATAATGTTACATATTCATTAGATGTTATAATTATATTATTTCATAATTATTATGTATTATTTGGTAGGTGGAAAATTATCTTACATACTATTCCAAAGTAATAAAATTTTAAAAACTGTTGATAGTAAATTTGGAATTTTCTTTTTTATGTTAGAGTATTTACTTATACACATTTTTGTGAATCTATCATATGTTATATGTTTCCGAAAAGGGTAAATTACAAAAAACTGATATTCAAATGATATATTTCTTTCATAATTTGAGATATAAAGTCATTAATGACTGTTATTATGTATGTAACACCGTATTGATAATTAGATATATTTCATTGATGTTTTTTATTTATAGATGTTCATTCCATATAATAAATTCCATTTCATGATGAACATTCAGCTATAGATCATTTTAAATTTGAATATGATATAATGATATACAAGATGTTTCACTAAGTATATTAGAGGCTATGGTGATCTAAAACATGAATATGATGAACTCCATGCCATGGAAAAAACTCGGATGTGATTCAAACATCCCTATGTAAAACAGGAATAACCCTAAATGGGTGTTTTGAAATTATTCATGTCCGGATCATCTTGATTAATTCTTATTCAGTTTTTTGACTTTTTATAATCTAAAGGTAAATGGTGTTAAATTTTTTAGGGATTAATAATAGGGATTAAAATTTATTTTCATAAAGGAATTGAATCATGATTTGAATATAAATTAATATAGATATTATCATACATAGTCAACTAATATTATTTTGGAAATATATGTCTATTTTGATATTTATGCTAAAATATTTTATTTTATTTTTTTATTATTATTTCAACCATTTATTATAACTCTTTTATATATTATTAAGGAAAATATCATATGAAGTTATAATTTAGTACTTTCATATAAAATGAACCAAAATATGTAATAAACAACACACGTTATGAAAGAAATATATTCCATTCTTAAGGAAGAAGTGATTCTATGGTTTGAAAGCCTTTGTTCACTCAAATACCTTGTTGGTTTTTCTATGTTAAATTGCACATCTATGGTAAAGGACCAAGGATAACTTGTGTCTATACTATTGAAGACCTTCTACATCATTCATTGGTTTAACTATTTTATAATTCATTTCACTTCATTTTCTTTACATTATAATGTTTTATAGATTTATAATCACTCATCTCATATATTTTTTTTACATTATTTAAAAGGAACTACTTAGTTATGATAACTTGAGAAATAAATTAGAACATAGGTTGTTTCTCATCCCTGAAAAAAGGAAAGCATTTGGGTTTGTGCCTCCATTTTTGAAATTGGTAAGGTTTAATTTTTTTGGCTATGCATTGGGTCTGAGAAAACGTAGGTTGTAATGTTTTGTCACTCTTCCTAAAAAAAATATTTTTACTTTTGGGTATACTATACCAATCAATTATTAGAGGAATGTTTAGTGTATACATAAGGTCTTTGTGATTTGACTAATATAAAAAATCATGTTTTATCTTATTCTTAATTATTTTATGTACACTCTTTCCTCTCAAAACCACATATTTTTTAGATTGAATTATTTTATATTTGTATGCATCATATTACATATTTCATTTTAAATACTTTGATTTATTTAATATTCATAATTAAACCCCTTTTTCTTAGACATCTATCCATCTAGGGCCTATATTATCTTATGTAATGCATGGTGTATACTTTTTACACTAAAATTTATATAAGAAAATCCGACCATATGCTTAGGGTAATACCTAGATGGGAAATCCTAAACATCTAGATACATGAAGGATAAATTTGAGTTTATCAAAATGATATATTACATAATGAGTTATCCGAACAACTATCTAAGAATCATATATGATATGATAGGCTTGATAAAATACCTAAATAACTATTTAATGAGTGAAATTATAACAATAAACCAAATAATAGTAAAATTTAAATATTGGACTTCTAATGGATATGATTTAAAACAAAGGGGTTAGAATTTCAGTGGGATAATGTTTAAAAAAAGTACATATTAAAATAATTTAATCTTTACAAACATATGATAAAATATTTTGTTGTAGATAAAATGATATCATCATTATCTAACTTGACTTTGATATCAAATATTAAAATAATTAACTTTTATACTGATATAGGAAAAAAAAATGTTATTAAGAAAAATGTAAAATTCTATGTGTTAAACCAACACTTTCCTAAATATCAAACTACTTAAATAATCCAACAAAAGGGTACATAAATACTTATTATTATCACAAAAGAATTGAATTTTGGTTTCAAGGGCATTTATATAATGTATGATGAGAAAAAATAACTTTATTATTCTATCATATATTGAATATCATTAATTATTTAATGAATTGGGGTGAGTATAGATTTCTTTTATGGAATTATCTAGATATAAAATTCAATCTTAAATTTTTTTCAATTCAACACAGGTTTAACCTATATTCTTAAAATTTTGAGGTTATTTCATGATATGTCTGAAATTTTGTGCTACCATTTTAATGAAAAAGGTCTTTGGATTAATCCAAAATGAGAATATTGGATGATCACATTATTATCCTAGGTTATTGAAACCAAAATGAGGAGTAAATTAGGGTAATGTTTTTTATTTATTGTAATCACCTAGAATATTAGAAGGGGTTTGAGAAACATCAGGGAGATTCCACAACAAATATTAATTTTAGATAAATTAATTCATCAAATTTGAATTGTATATGATACCAACTATATATTACCAATGTTGTAAATATAAATCAACTAAAACACTATGTAATAATTGTCAAATAATGTTGTTTTTATTAAAGTAATGAAGAAAAAGGTTTCTAAATCATGAAGTTGGATGTAAAGAAATATTTCATGATAAAAATGGATCTAAATTATAGATGTGTATTTTCATATTATTTTTATTATATGATAATATAAGTGGGTTTTTAATAAATAATTATTATAAATGGAATTATGTGATAGTTTTGATACACATGGTTTATGATTCATAAAACTCTATAACTAATATGAAATGGGAAAATTTATAAAATATTTGTTTCATATTTTTTAAAAATATTATGGATATAGTTCCCATAACCCAATGATGAAATGTTTTAAATAATAAAATTTTATTTTCATAATATTTCTCTATGTACATAGAATACCAAATATGATATGGGGGTTGATAGTCTATTTGTTAAATATTCATATTAATGAAAATAAGTGTTATTTCACAACTTAAAGGGCTTTGTGTATCTTGACATTATATTTAAGAGAGAATAGAGTTTTTAAGTGGTATATGGGAGTGTATTTGGACATAGATAAGTTCAAAGTGTAAAAAAATAAAGGATTATTCTAGTATAATTAAATTTTAAAGTGAATTTATATCATAAACTTGTTAATTGTTTTTTGGTAAATAAAGATACTAATGTAAAGATATTTGTATTAAAAAAACCTCAATTTTTTTAATGGAATGGTTACTTGATGAAAAAAACTTATAAAGAGATGTAACTAAACAAAAAAATTTATTAACATCATTACATTTGATGATTTGAATTAATGGAGTGTGAATACTATATTCAAAGAGTTAAATATTTAGAATATGATTCCTAAGTAACATCATTATTCAAAAAATCATTCTTTAGAGTTTTTACACACTAAATGTTTTTAGTGGGAGGATTTATTCGGTTTCCACGTAGGGATATGGAAAGTACCACATAGAGATGTAATGAGTTAAAAAAGACCTAAAATTTTAGTGTTCAAAAGTCCACTCTACCAGTTTATCATATTATCTATGATTAGATGTGTATATATGTATGGTTTTGTTAATATTCCTATAAGTTTTATATAAAATCTATCATATTATAAAATGTATATCTTGACATTACCATAATTTAATACTAGAAGCATATATTCTTAAAGTGAAATGATAATTGATCTCTCAAAGTATGACTTTGATTTATCCTTGACTGATGTATATCCTAAAGTATTATAGGCTGTGATGAAATTTTAAGGTCATCATGGGTTAGATTTCACCTAAAGCTATGTAATATTATCATGACAAATAAAATTAGTGTTGTGTTCCAAATGAACCATTTTTTATACCACATAGAGTGTTATACACTATTTATTTAGTATTATAGGGGTACATATTCCATGTTGAATCTATATTCCTATGGTTTGAATGATACCTAGCATGAGAACTTTTATACTTTGATACCTTCCTTATTCCATCCTTGATAATGAGACAATCAAGGGGTAATTGGGTATTTTTATGATCACGTAGTGAGTTGAAGTTTTACCGGGATGAGATTTTATATATCGTATGATGATTATTACATTCGGGATATTAATTTAGTTCGACTTAGGAAGTGTATTATAATAAATTGGTATGGTACATGTGATATGATTTTTTATTTATATAAGGGGTATGTGATGTGCACATCCACTTGTGTTAATGACATATGATGTGTTCATCCATCTGATTAGTCTATTTTTATATAATTTTCAATATGAGGGTAGACTAAATGAGAAAGACACAATCTATTTCCCATGGTCACTCGATGTATTGGAAAAAATAATTTTTTTATTATGAAAAATTTTATGTGATATAGGTAGTGGATAGATGTATGAATATATATATATTTGATTCATAACACACTAGATCGCTTTATAGCATATGTAACATCCTCGACCCAACCAACCTAACCAAGGGCCAGACCAAAGGTTCCATATGATGTCAAGCCTTCCTCCTCATACACTAAATGAAACAAAATTGTAATTAGGGTTGATAGGTAATAATGGGGATACTATATCCTTATATCAATGTGCTAAAATTTAATGAATAATCCAACAATAAATTACACATATGGGTGAAGATAGGTAAATAATTAAGATGGAAACATGTAACATCTCATGGCCCATGATATAATAAAAATTATATATAACGTATTTTTATAAATATATATGATACTGGGTTTCCCAATGTGGGCCAAATATATATAAAATATTCCAAAATAACATAAATGTAAGCAAATAAAAATTGACACTATGAATCTGTCTGTCCTATATCTAAAAACCATAAATATTATACCTGTACATATACCACATTCTAAACAACAACACACTAGTCAGATAGTTCATTCCATTTCCTATGTTAGATGACATAAAGTATTATTATGCACCAGGGTTATGTTGTAGGGTGTGAGAATAATATTATTAGGACACCACCAAGGGTGTACCTAAACAATATTCAAGTATATATGGTTGCATGCAAGGTTCTATGAAAATTTAAATAAAAACAATACCCAACCAAGCCCACACCACTCTTTTCTAGAGATTCCATGGGTGAGTTACCTAATAACATGAGGTAGTAATAAAATGGGATAATGTATACATTATCTTAAAAACATATAGGATTTTACCATTCTCTAACACTATCTTAACCACAAGATGTGACATAACTCCACACCTCTTATTCAAATATGCCAACACATCATATGTCACAACACCTAAATCAACAGCCACAGTGGAATCCTGAATATGGAAATCTCCTCACCACTGAATTATGATCAAAATCACCCCAAAAATAATAAGGAATCATCTATGGTGCATCACTACACAATAATGATGATCAATATCATCACTCTAAGATTCTTCAACTGTGGAAGTCCCTCTAGTAACATGGTAGTTAGCCAAACCCCTCATGTGAACACAACCCATCAGCCTCAGCCCCAAAAGTGAGAAAAATCACCAAAATCTAATGGAATATCACCCAATAACATCAAAAGTATAAATTGTTTATGATATATATAACCCATTATTATCTAAGAGAACACATCACCCCATAACCATGAGTACCATAACCCTTACTCACACAAGGATCATTACTATATGAATGAAAGTACATATATAACTTACTATGAATGAATCATGTTATCCTTCCCTCACATAAGACATCTACACCACCTATTGAGTCAAATATTAAACTATAATTCTATTAGATACCTCCCTTGATCCATAAATACGTTATATGATATCATTCCCAATCGTTCACAATCCCCACCCATACCCATAAAATTGATAGTGCAATAGATCATATAATACATTGGAAGTAACAAGGCACCAGATTCTTAGTACTTAATGGAGATTATTTATTAAATTTAATGGCCTAATTAAACCTAAATAAGAAGATATCTAGAGTCTATAAAAATATACCTAAAACATATATTTTAGTTGGAAACTACTGCAATAATAATAATAGAAAAAAATATGAAGGGGAGGAGAGAGTCTAACTCACCACAGACTCTAGGGAGATACCATATAATAAATGTACCACATATTGATAAGTTAACCCACCTTGGGGGAAGAGGGATAGATATAAGGGGAAGTGCGTTAGATATTTGATTTCAGAATAAAAATATATCTCTCTTCATTTAATACAAATTTCACTATTTTAATTAATTAATTATAAATTAGAAAAAAAAGATTGAGTGGAACTAGGTAACTGCTCCCCTAACACAATCAACCCAGAACCAACAAGGCTCCAGTCTTAGTTCCACTAGGAAACTAAAGTACTATTTAAAGACCCATTCCTCCTGGGAACACTAGATTCCCTATATCAATCCACCAAGTACTATGTTGCATCTATCTTTAAGGATTAATTTCAAGAACTAGGGATAACTCCACAAAACATAAGTCTAAGCCTCTTCAATCACCTCCAACACCTAAAATTGTTCCAACTACACATTGTTTGGCTAGTGATATACCTAATACTACGTCACATTAACACTTATTTTGTTTCTATATCCCCACCATAAAAAAACTAATCCCCAAGTTGTCTCAAGCCATACCACTGACAAACCCCAACCAAAACTGAAACATCCTATATATATCACCCTCAAAGAATCACTATGACATAAAATATATTTGTAAATTCACAACAAATTTGTCAATTAAAATAATTAAACTGATTCCAATTATGGGTACTCTCCACCATAACAATCACATACCCAGTTATACCATTAAAAAATTACTCGATATGATATTGATACTATACATGATTATCATCTTTAAAAATATTATTTTCAGTGACCAATACCTCAATATCTCCATGAATAATATTTGTTGATCATACCTTTACATTTATCCAATTGATCCTTCCATATAAAATACACCCTAAACTAGTCTAATCAAATAAATCAAGAACTCATATATTAATGAAATTTCTCTCTTCATTAATGGATCTCTTACCATATCAGAGTATATCATATCAAAAACATGAAACTAACCCAAAACCAAAACTCCAAATACCTAACCTCTCTATAGGGATGCACTCTATATTTTCCAATACCTCTACAAATAACCATCTTATACACTTTCATGACCGATTAATGTTTATAAATATCATATTTTGATATGGTACACTAATCATGGTCTTACCTCAAAGGCATATGTATGAATGATACATGACTACCTACATTACTAAAACATTTATAAAAAAAACTCTCCAAATACCCCATCTTCCACAAGCCTAGTACTCCTTGGGTGGTTGATCACATTGATCCTGAATGGTGGCCACTTCTCTAACTACTATGATGGGCCTCCTCATACCCTGATTCTTGCTACCTGAAGCTCCACCACCTACCACACATGATGCCACTATCTAGTTTGATAAATTACCATCAGTCAAATTGTATTATAATTTAATCCATGGTTTATTGTATTATATAATTATTTCAAAAAATATATATTCACCTATATCTCAATATATTATCAAATACTATCATATGACCACAACCCCTTATCTATATCATCTCTATATAATTATGGTGATGAAATCACTAATATATAGACTTAATAGCATAGTCCATGATTGAAATCCCCCTACGTGGAATGTATAAAATAATGGTCTTTCCACACCCTTAACATACCAAGAATGAATTTTTTAAAGAACTAAACCTAAAATATATCCATGATATCCATTTTTATCTACCATCCTACACTAGAATTTATCTATAATGTTGAATGATCCTCTTATCATATACATAATCAATATCACCATATATCGTGATGGTGCATTAATGTAGTAAGAAATGGTCTGAACTGACTCTATATAATACATGGATTCTTGAGATCTCCCGTCTACCTGAAATAATGGAGGATTCTAATACTACAACTCCCTAGTAAGATACACCATTGATGTCTCAACTCCTTGAGTCCCCCATTCAATAATATAAATAACCCATACTACACTCAATATAATCTTACCTTCACATGGACAACCCATCTCAATCAGCCACTCTCATTATCATGGAATCTATGCATGACTCTTATCCTCATATCCTCCCTTATGGGGCCCAATAAGTATACAACTCAATGAAATTTAACTAAAAGACAAATGAAATTATCTATACATATATAATAATAAAATATTGAAAATAAGATTATTCTTAAAAAGAATAACATCACACATTCCCATAAACTTTCATATTCATTCATAAGTCTAATACTCACTAGTATTACTAATTTACCTACCCATTATAGGGCCCAGAACCACTCATACCAATTTGATTAATGATCTTTAGGATATTAGGTTTCGATGAGTCATAATTTTGTTGACTAGAGTGCCACCAATTTTCTATGTTGCTAAACACTAAAAATATTTTTGATACTTTAGAAAACTAAACTATTTGTATAGAATAATATAATCAAACACACATATTCACACACATGTTATGTGAGACCTTTGTGCTTGAAAATTACATGATCTCACCCCCTATTTCTTTTGTAGAAAAAGAGTTAAAACATAGACAAGATAAAAATAAAATATAAATCATTTTCTGAAATAACCAAACCATCATATAGAAAACCCTAAATAGTATCTCGAGCCCTAAAAAATGGGTGTCACATGTACAAGAGTTAGATAATCACCTACATAGGGTTAATTTCCCTTTTCATCCATCCTAAACTAGCAATATACCTGTATACAAAAATAAAATAATAACCTGATTTGATACTACATTGTAATTCATCTGACCCATCTAATAAGATAAATAACAAAGATAAATTTACTATTTGAACTTAGAAACACATCCCCATAAACCATAGGTTTCTGAATAAAAAAAATATTTGAGATATAGAAGTTGGGAGACTATACCTTCATAACCAAGGTTCAAAAAATAGCATATAAAACCAAAATAAAAAACACACAGGAGTGAAAATGGTAAGTGTATGGGATAAAAACATATGTCATGACATAACCAATGAAATAATAAAAAGGATATACAACATACATTCATAAAGAAGTTGGTTATTGTGATTCCTAAAGTGTGTTAATAACATTTAAGAGAGTCAAAAATTGTAAAAAATATACACCTCCATCATAGAATTGACGATCTACTCACCCTTTCAATAAAAATGATCAATGTACTAACTATACATCCACGTCATCCCAAACCAAAGTTCACCAGTTGAAGGGCCCATTACCTCTCATATGAAATGAGATATATAGTCCGCATAAGCACTGGGGTTCCCATATATTGTGTGAGTATAATCTATGTATGCCTTCACCAATGGTGTCCCTAGATAATATATATGTATATATGGGTTCAAGAAATGTTTAATATATTCAAACACCCAAAACAACACAACTATCCTAACTCTACTCAATGCTTGATAATCCATCTATGAGATCCATCCATGCATTGACCAATTCTGGAATGTGACTTTATACCCATAGTTTACACACACTAGGAGTCTCTCACAGTCCTCCAATAATTTCTCAACCACATGGTGTGACATAACAATACACATCCCATTCAACCATGCCAACTAATAAGACAACACAAGGATCAAATGAAAAACCCCAATTGAATCAAATTTATGGCCATCAATTCATCATTGAAGGATGATAAAAATCATCCCAAAAATATCATGGTCACATTTATAGTATATCCCTCCAAAATTATTATTAAAAAAATCAAAACCATATGTGACTAAAAATATATAAGATCCAAAAACTAATCTATTGGTTAACACCAATCCTTGTTTATACAAAACCCATCATCCATAGAAAAAACACTAAGAAGAATCATTAACATCATACTACTGCACACCTAGTAATCCTCAATTATGTCTCTCTATTGTGATCAAAATCACTATATATTTTCACAGTGAACACCATCACCCCAAAAACATGTGTCCCAAAACCCTTACAAGTTCATGGAGAATTCACAAGAAACTAAAACCACTACTTTTCACCAAGTTATTATAACCAAATGTTCCCCATAATACCATATATCCACCTTCTTCTAGATATCCAACCTAAATCATAGACCAAGTCAAATACTACACAAGACTACACTTAGTCACTTAACATGGACAACAAATACCTGAGACAGTCATGTTCCGAATCACTCACATGCCCCTAAGATAAAAATCATGAAGTGAAAGAAATCATACAATAAAATAAAAATAACTTGGAACCATTTAACTAATTCTAGGAAGATTATACTCATCAGATTATATAGTCTTCTTCAACCTAATGAATAACAAATCTAGATTTCAAATAAATCTAACTTAAAAAAAGATTTTAGATAAAAACCATGATAATAGAAAAAATATTAGAAATAGAAATCAAATTGGATAATGAATTACTAATTAAAGGTCTTAGGTAATGTTTACATGATGAATAGACTATGTATAGAAAAAAATCACCCAGTGGATAAGTGATGAGAGGGTGGGAAGAATTTGAGCTCTTTGTTTCTAGAAACCAATTGAGATTCTATTTATTTAATAAATATATATATACTTAATTAATTAATTAAAACTAAAAAAACCCTGGTGGAACTGGGAACCTAATCCCCAAACACTAGGTACTGAATACCCATTGGGTGCCTATCCTAGATCCACCGATTAGCTGGTGGATTGTTCTGAACACAAATTGATGAGACCATGTGTTGGATTGTGTTTTTTATCCATAATAAATGATACTATTAAAAGAAGACACAACTGATATATATTGGTGAAATGTAAAGTAGAGTGAACTACGAACATTATACATGGAAGATAATGAAGGGAGACTTTAGACCTATTCCATGAAGAACAAGTGAAGAAAAAATAATGTAGAAATAGAAGTGGGGATTGTTGCAGAGATTATATTCATTATAAAAGATAAATAATTAGTGGAGAAGAAAATATAAAACAAATTATATTATGGTTGGAAGAAGTTTCATGAAATTATATTTGATGATATTTTTAGGTGATTTAAATATATAGTGTGAGTGAAGTTTGTAATATATAGATCTATGATGGAATTCATAGTAGGACTTTTGAATAAGTCATTTCATTATATATAAGAATCATATGTAGAACTATTTAAGTATCATTGGACTATGTGGTAATCATTGATGAGTTATGTTTGAGTCATTTGAAAATAACTATTTTTTTTGTATGTGATGGTAGATGGCTGTGTATGAGTCTTTATATGAGTGATTTCAAATGAGTATGTCCAAAAATATTTCCACCACACCAACCAAAACCATCTAATTAATCTACTATCAGAGATAAATAGTTGATCTTAAAGTTAGTAAAGAAAGGATTACATGTAGAGATCTAGTGTAGGTTGGAACTAAAAGGGAGAGAACAGTGTTGTTCTAGGAGAGAGCACCATGTAAGGTAGAATGATGACATATTGGGAAGGTTATCCCCATAGTATTTATTCTGAAGGTTGAGGAGTGTTGTAGGTAATAATAGAATGTAAATGTTAATTAAAAATCAATTTTGGATATAGTTTTTTATCAATACTATTCTACAAATACAATATAGTCACATGTTTGTGAAACAATGTCATCTATATTGTCCACTTCACTAGATTCACTAGAGTTTAATGTGGTGCCTATAACACTCAAATAAAAATCTGTGGATTTAGATGCTTGATTAGTGAAGATAATGAGTTTTTACTAAAATTGAGTTTATGATTTGACCAATAAATTTTGAATCCTTAACATTGGTATACAAAACTGGTGCTTGAAATTACAAATGAACAAATAGAACCATTACCAAAATTATATGATGTCATTTTTGTGATATTTATGATTCAAAGATAATGATAGATCAAGAACATTTTTATTAAAACCAAATAGAGTTATTGTGAAACTTCTTGGGGGATTTCCATGTTATTGTGTGATGTATAAATTGAGTAATTTTAGAATAAATAATAATATATATTTTCAAAGGTGTAGTAGAACATGATATTTTAATATATATGTAGAATAAAAATCTACGTCTTAAGTAGATTTAATATATAGGAGATTAGTTGATTTTAATGTGTTCTGAATAAAAATTAAAATGTTATGATCCTTCTGTAATTATAGAATATTCCATATGACATTATAGAATTTATTTTCATGAATTTTTGATGAAAAAAATCAGTAAGTGTAGAATAAAATAAGTCATTAGGATATAGGGAAGTTGATACTGCTCCCTTGATAATATTTTAGGTTTTTTGCAGGAGAAGGAACCCTATGAGATATAGGAGCCACTGTTTGTTAAATGATAAGGAGAGGAAGGTAGACATTCAACCTACTATATTAAAGGATATAGAGAAGGTGAAAAGTAGGAAACTATTTCTACCTTTTGTCATATTGTTATATAATTATGATAATAAGATGAGTAGGGACACCAATACTTTGGAAAAACCTAGAGCATAAACATAATGGAGAATAATTATGACACACCACTTCCTTATAAAACATATATATGAGTATAAAATATATTCATTTGTGTGTCGATGGACACATGAAATATGTTGGGGGACAACTTTACAAAATAGATGAGATACTATAGAGGAGTATCTTTTGAGAAGATAACTTCAATTGAGAAATCCAGTATAAAGAAACTGCAAGAGGCATTCACTACATTCACTTATGATTGGAAATTTTGGGAAATTTTCTATCTTTATTTTGAAGAGATATATTATACTTGTACCAATAATGATTTATAACAGAGAAATAACGTATTATAACTTGACCCAAAACCTTGAAACGTGTAGGTTTTCATGGATGAAACTTATAAATCCTTATGCATCCTCATTACTTTCATTTTATTGAAATAAAGAAGGGTGAGATAATTAATATTGATTGTATCTATAACTCAACAAGTCTCATAGGTTATATTTAAATAAATAAATCACAAAATTAATAGGATCAATGGTTGACCGCTCCACCTCCTAGTGGCCTCACCATACATAGGCACTATAAGTAGTATAAGAGATTACTCAGCTGCCTATGAAAGATCCCACCATGATTGAAGTTAAAGATGTATAACATGAATTCAGTAAAAATTATAGGAGTTCTGGTATTAAATAATAACTATTATCATGGATGGAAGAATATGGAAATCCCATGTCAACTATCTCTTGAAAATGAATTAGTTGATGCATCTATGTTGGGATTTCCACTAATGGATAGAAATTCTCAAATAACATTCACAGACAAGAGTAACTTAGAGGTGGATGGGAAGTACAGATATTCCATCCTTATGACCCTCTATAAAAAAGTATATAAAAATTTAAAGTGGATTCAATTTTAAAAATAAATCTTGGATAATGTGGACTGATATTTTGAGGGAAATATAAAGTTAAGGGGAACAAGATATTGATAATGAGAATATTGTTTGAATATGAGAGGATAGATTATAAATAAACCATTGATGATTACATTGAAAATGTAAATTACATCATAAAAACATTAGAGTACTTGGAGAGATGTTGAAGGTTTCCATTATTGTAATAAAACTTATGAGTAACTTTTAAAATATATTTGATTCAAAATTTTCATCACTTCAATTTAAAGAGGAATAATCTTTGGTTAAACAAAAAAATAAAATTATTACCTATGTGATGAGGAAATCTAAATTGTTTATGAATAAGAACAATGATGAAATGGAATTTAAACTCATGAAAGGTGTCCACTTTAATTTGAAAGAAGATAAATTTAATTCATATTTAGAAAGTAATGATAAAATAAGTTTGGAAAATAAAAAATCTATGACCTATATCTATAAGAAATAAATAGGAAATTGAAAATACAAAGTTATGATTCCTCTAATATTATTTATATGTGGAGGTATTAGAGATTTTATAATTTGATTCACAATAAATAAACATATTGAGTTTGAAAGTGGTGAAGAGAAAGAAGATTTATCTTAAATAAATCTTGTAAGACTCTTTAGAAAGAAGATGATGACTTTCAAAAACTCTAGAAAAAATATTTTTAATGAAGAAGAAATTTAAGACTTATCCAAATGGAGTGAGTTATAATATAAAGGTATTAATAAAAAACATCCATATATCAGTTTAGAAAGTAGTGATGGGGAATACTAATTCCATACTGAGTACATGTTGATATATATACAAATAGTTTATCCTAACATGAATTCCAAACCAAAAAGAGGGTCAAGATACAAGAATATAAGAAAATAAATGCAGATGTGAATGAGAGTGAACTTATTGAGGATATCAAAATTTCTAAGGTTAAAATTATACACTAGGATATGATTATGTATGACTTTATTAAAAACTTGGATACTATGTAAAATTATCTACATTATACATAATATTGGATTAATAAAAATAAAAAATTATTAAATAATATTAGTGAAGACTATAATAAAGATTACGATATTTTAGCTATTCCATAATAATAATTAGAAAATTCCATCCCAATGAAAGAGGTAAAACATTCATCTTATCATTAAAATGATATTGATTTTATTTTATCATAAATAATATATAATAAATTAATAATTCATGGTTTTTATGATGAAGGATGTTGTGAAAATTATACTCCAACATCAAGTAAGGTTCAAGTTGAGTTAATAAGGTGAAAATATATAGAAAATGAAAATCGAATTCTCATTTACACTTAGAAATCAAATATATTTTAATGGACTAGATCATCAACATTATGAAAGATAAATTTTAAATGGATATTATTAGTGTTATGGAAAATTTTGGAATATATCATATGGATCTTAGTAAAAAAATTCTTATCCCAAGGAATAATCATGAATCCCAGGGGAGAAACCCTAAGAAGAAAATATGTAATTTTTTAAGAAGAGGAAACAACCTCAGAATTCAAAAGTTTTTATTTCTAAGGTCATAAAGTCAAATTACATATACAAAAGAAGATAAAAATTAATTAAGAGAGACAATTATTGGAAAATATGGTTATTGGAATTATATTAAAACAATATATTTGTAATGAAAAATTGAAGTCCATGAGAGGCTTCCAGATGATAAATATTTAATGATGATTTGTTGAAAGTATGATCAAGATGAATGAAATTTGGAAGATTGTTCACTAATACTATCATATTAGGATAAAATACTGAAGAAATTGAGGAACTATTCTAAGTGTTTTCATTTATCACCCAAAATAAGAAGAGATAACTATATAAAGAATGTTTTGAATGTAATAAAGAAACCATATAGTCAGTGTACACTTATCTAAAAAACTCAGTAAAGAGGGAATGGATTTACCCTTAATATTTAAAACATGAAATCATGTGGGATCCTAGTTGAGAGGAAACACTCAACCTTAATAATAAAATTAAGATTATTCATTACCACTCTTCATTAACATTTATTTATGTTTATTAACAGACAAGTAATTGAACGGAACACATTAAATGGGAAGTTAGATAAGGTTGTCCCTGTTGGATAGTAGGAAAATCTACTCTTCATAAGTCTTCCAACTATTGTGAAGAAAATGAGTTGAATGAATCCATTGAATGGGGAAAAATAAAAAGTAAATGCCAAAATATTTTTTAATGAATGAAATATTAATTTTTTTTACACCTTTTATAATATATAATTGAGGTCTTCCAATCAAATTAGATTCCCCTGTTTGGATTATTTCAAACATATTTATTAAGGGGGGGTTTTGGTTGATGAAAATATAATAAAAAGGGGGAGATGTGTTCTTTGAAATTGAACCATCTATTACGTTTTTTGATATGTGTTCAAGAAAGAAAATATTGCAAATAAATATATTTATGCATATATAAAAATTTGAAAATTGGGAATTGTATCATAGGCATAGAAATTTATTATCATGATTGGTAACCTTTGTTACTCAAATTTTTTTCTATGGGTTATCCCACATTGAATTATAGTTTTCTAACTCAAATACCTTTATTATAAAAACCATGTGGTATCATCCTTCTATAAATAAGTGAATTAGGATTTATTTATGATCTAAACATGGGATGAGAATAGGTTTTCTTAAAAATTGATGACATTAAACTTTTATCAATAATAATAAGGGGAAAGTGAGTAACGAAACACCCCTATATGATCGTTGTATTTATTTTTAATAAGGGGGAGAATGGGAGGATATCAAAGTGTACATGTTGGCATACAAGGTTCTGGTGATACAGAAAAATATCTAAAATGGAGAGATTGATAATCCCATTTTTTGGATTGTATTTTTTTTAATATTGAATTATACTGCTATAATAAGGGATTGTTAATATGTGTTGGGGACATGGGAAGTTTAGTGAGGTGAAACAATCGTACAAGGAAAATAAATAAGTAACTTTTTGGAATTGTTTCTTAAATAAATTGTGATATCATATTCAACCATACTTAAATGTGATGATTGTTAGTAAGATGATAATCATTATAAAAGACAAGGTAATGGTGGATAAGACACTATTTACAAATGATTATATTAAAATTAGAACTAGATATCTGAAAGGATATTTGAGATGAGTTTGAAGTAATTACTAGAGATGGTGTCTGAGAAATATGTAATATACATATTAAAACTAAAAATTTTAATGTTATTTTATTATGAGTCATTTTAATCTTTGTAATCATTATTTCAAAAGATATGATAGTATCATTTGGATCTATAAGAGTCATTAAAGAGTATTATATGGTTTATTTGACACTTAACAGAAATTTTTATGGGATGATACATGACTACATATGATTATTTTTATGATTGGATTCCTATGAGTAAGATTAAAAAATTGGAAAAACCTCAAACCGACAACACTCAGACAGACTGTTATTAGAGATAGTCAACTAAGCATTACGGAAGGAGTTGGAAAAAAATCCCTCAAGGTGATGTATTTAAGTTTTTTGTGTGTTTTTGATTAATGATAAAGACCGATGACCATTAATCATAATAGTTGGTTTTGTCGATGTATATTCATTTATGGTGGAACAATTTCGTAGTGTTTTCCAAATTTATGGGCCTTAAAAATTGGAGTTTGTTTTATGGAAAATGTAAGGTTTTTCCGCAATGAAGTTTTCATAACACATTTTGTAGATCATGAAGGATGATGTTTGAGATCTGTATTTCAGAAACCACAATTCATAGAGTTTCTGGACCATATAATAGTGCCACAAAGCTATGTGGGACACAATTGAGGTATGATGAATGATGAACGAAAATCGATAAAGGAATTGTTTCCTCGTATCTTCGCTATATAGACCACAAAGCACGCTATGTGAACCACCTTGTGAAATCAGTTTGTGGGAGGATCATTATTCATGAGAGGCTAATCATTTTAGGAATTGAGGTAGCGATTTAAGGATCCACAAAGGGTTTTCATTTGTAGAAGACAACAACATCCATAAAAAAATAAGTCACTATGAGGACTACTTAGTAGTTCATGGTGATGGATATACTGTATCAGGGTTTTGGGTATTCATGATTAGTGGGTTTCGTAGGATTTATTTTCCCATATAAAGTAACCTAATAAAATCCTTAGTGTGAGAAAATATCATTATATAAGTTAATTTCTAGAATAATTTGGGGAATTTAGAAGTAGTTTGTGAATGAGGATTCTATGAAAGAGGAATTAGTTCATGGGAATCAATTCTACGAAGGATATAGTTTTCTAGAACAGTTCATGAAAGGGGTGTGTGGGGATTTGTAACTCATAAAAGAAATTGGAAGGAAAATCATAGACATCCCTTGAAGTAATGGTCATCCGAAAAGCAAAGGAGATCCATGAAGAAAAAGGCATCCACAATGCAGTCACCCTACATGGTTGAAATAAGTTAACATAGGATTTAAGTAAGTCGATAGAGGACACATGATATTTCATGGACGATGGAAGATACTTCGCGGTGAGTGAATATAATTTCACAAAGGGAATAAAACAGTTCAACAAATAAATTTTTTCAAAACAATAGTATTCATAAATGTGGATTTCTTCTACCGGGTGAAAACATTACATCAACAGAGTATCTACCTTCAATTAATGATGCATTAATTATTTATAATTAAGGGAACTACATGTCCATAAAAAAGTGTGTAGAACCTTTCTGGAGTTGTGAGAAAATGAATAAGAATACGTAGATCCTTTAAATCAGTATTGAGGCATCAAAAGTGAGTTAGGGGGTGACCCATGGGAAAGTAGTGATCTGACCATAAACATTGTAAAGGTAGTGATCCTTTTCATAGAAGTGATGTTTCATGAACCACATATTTTGGAAGTGAGGCTTAGTGGATTCGGTACATTGACACAATACTGTTGTATGATCTTTTCTTAGTGAGGTTGAACCAGGTAAAATCACTTTTTCTCGTGCATGATTTCATTTATATTCATAAATTTATATAGAAAATAGAGAGAAGAGTGTTTTGTTTAACAATGAAACTATATCTGAAGGGAATGTAGTTTTATTCTATAACACCTTGATTATCCCCACTCCCAGGTTATGTAAACTAGATTGGATAATAATTGGTATCAAAGATAAATGTTCAAATTCAGTGGTTCTACCTTAATTTATGAAATGGAGGCTATTAATAACCAAGGGATTCTGATATTTGATGAAAAAAATTTCATCCATGGAATAATTGAGTACAAAAATTCTTTCCTCATTATGTATGGATGTGTTTATAGTTTCAATGAATGGAATTCATGATAGTATGGATAGTAATGTTTTATCATAATAAAAACATAGATAATTAGATATTGATTCCAAATTAATGAATAATTAGGTGGATATCTATCCAATTCAATTTATACAATGGTGATGTCATGTAAGTAATCACATGATATATGTGAAAATTCGATAATTATTTAAGAGGGTGGATCCAAAGTGAGAGAAGAAAAACTATAGGTTCTATTGAAAATGTATAAGGATGTGATAATGCACCCTAATAAATCTTTTGAGACATTCTTTAACTGGGTGAATATTGTTATAGAATACATACACGGTCTTAGAGAAATGATCAGTGATATTAAAATTGTTAATAAAAACATGAGAAAACTACCACCTTAGTTCAATCAAAAAAATTTCTTTATTGGAAGACAGAGATATGAAGGAGCTGATGTTGGATAGCTTGCCTACTACACATATCACAAATGTGATTTGAACTGTTGATAATGAATATTCAAAAAAGGGGAAGAACAAATCAGTGTAATTCAATGCCATGAAGAATCTCACTATTGAAGATAGTCTATAGGAAGACAATGTGGATTATTTCATGTCATTTAATGCCTCAAATCTGTAGATAAAAATATGAAAGTTCAAAGGTAAACTTCAATTTACATGCTTTTAATGTGGAAATATTGGAAATCTTGCAACAAAGTGTCCTAAAATGTTTCCAGATGACGATGAAGACAATGATGAAATTTTTTAGAAGTATTCATCCAATGTGTAAGGTGGAAGGATTACTAAAAGAAATTTCTTCAAAAATAAGAAACTTCTTTCAAAAGAAGATTATCATTTAGAATAAGCTGAGACAAAAGAGTTAGAGGACACCAAGGATAATAAATTATATACTATGGTGTCATTTTTCCAAAATTCCTAAATAAAGGAATATAGTGAAAATGATGAAGGAGTATTCAAAGTAGGAGTTTACCTTCAGATAAAATTAGAATCTTCTCTTAAAGAGATAGATGTTTGGAGTTGAAAAAAAAGAAAGACAATAGGGTGGTTAATGATGAGAAACTCTATATGTAATAATAGGAAGAAAAAAAAATTATATGATAGAGGTTGATCATAAAATATTTAAATCATCAATTCCATAGAACTCTGAAAAGGTTGTTGAGTAAAAACTCAATATCTAAGAATAGAAAAAAAATTATAAATAGTTTGACTATTGCTGGAAAAGATAAAATAAAAAGTATCAAAGAAATCAGGGAGGATGTTTCTATTTTGTAAAGGAAATTGAAATATCAAGAGAAACTATTGGTTCTGGAAAATAAGTATACGAAGAAAATAAAAAAAATTAAGAGTAGAATTTAGAGTTCTAGTGATGCAGACCTAGGTTTTGAGGAAAATAAAATTATTGATCTGAATAATATGGTCGATATGGGACTTGATCTCAAATAGAAATCAGTAATGGTTGAAGTTACACCACAAGATCTAAATTCAAGGTTGTAGATTTACATGGGTATGAATTAGATCTATAATATTTTGAGAACCCTAGGGAAAACTAGTGGTGTCGTAATGATATATAGGAATGCACCCACATTAGATGTTATTATTGCGGAATGATGGGACACACAAAAAATGCATGTTACATATCCAAGAGGTACTAAAGGGAACATGTACAATAGATGAAACCATACAGATTTCAATTCTTTAGTACATCATTAAATGGTCACTTTTTCATGTGTGGAGGATTCGGACACATGGAATGCTATTGTTCATCATCAATGCGGAAAAATGTGCCAAAGTATATTGAATATGGTCATAAGAAACCAATAAATTTATCATATAATCTGATATAAATAAAATTAAAATTAAACATTATAAGATGAAATTGGACTATCATGCTTCAGGAATATTAAAAAATATCATTAAAAGACATGGTTTAGATAAAATAGAGATGAATATATGGTGGTTATGGAGATTACATTCAAAGAATATGATCACAATGTTTTATGGACCATATATATTGGATGCACCTACTATATGATAGGAAATAAGGAACTGGTGATAGGAATAAGATATTTCAAGTAAATTACTATAATATTTGGCATTGAAAACACATAAAATTAATGGTTCTGTAAAAACCATGTTTAGGTGAGTAGACATTAGACATTAATATTTATTGGGGTTTTAAGGTGTTAATCACAACCTATTAAGTGTAAGTCAACTATGTGACTCAAGAAATTTCATAATATTTACAATAAAAATTTTCATGATTAAGGAAAAAAATGTGATGTTGTTTTCTAGGGACGGAGTATGAAAGGGAATCTTTAATTTTTTATATGGAGAAGAATATATGTGTTTCTCTCCATGGAAGAAGAAAAAAAGTTATGGAATAAACTCCTTGGTCATTTTAACCAAACTTCATTAGAATATCTCGTGAGATATGATGATTCTCAAGACCTCTATAGGTTATCCCATGATTACATTGATAAAAGTTATTCTTGTTAACAAGGGAAGATCATTAAAAAGACATATAAGGTAATAGGGAAAAGGTCAAAAAATGTGCTTGAGTTGGTGAAAATTGATCTGTGTGGACCTATTTCACTATGATCTATTGATCGTATGAGATATTATATTCTATTAATTGATGATTTTAATTTAATGGTGTGGGTTTCAGTCATCCCTCACAAGTTTGAGGTGTTCATTTACATGAAAACTTATCGAAGGGAAGTTAAAACAATTCTTGGTAAAAGAATATAGAAGATATTAATAGATAACTGAACAGAGCTCACAAATATCCAATGAAATATTATCTAGAGAAACATGGGATAAGGCACTACGTTTTAGCAGTAATAACTCCACATAGAAATGGAGTAGTTGAGATAAGAAATCAAATTAGAAACAATATGTCTAGAACAATGCTAATTGAAAATGACTTTCCATAGAAGTTTTGTAATGAAGTAGTGATGATATTAGTATACACATAAAATAGATCATTATTATTTACGAAATAAGATAAGACAACATATTCACTATTGTATGGAATGAAGCCGACATTGAATTAATTTTGAGTCTTTGGAAGTAAGTGTTTCATTTTCAATAAGGAGAAATACATAAAGTTTGAATACTATGGAGATGAAGGATATTTCTTGGATAATCAATGACAAGAAAACCATATAGATTATTTAGTATGTTTCTAGGAAAGGTAGTTGAAATCACTGATGAAACTGTAGTAGATAATGAGAAGAATCTTTAGAAAATACATTATTATTCTCAGGAGAATAATGATGAATAGAAAACAAGATCAAGAGATTCTCCAATTATGGAGGCTAATTCTGAAGAAGATTATGATAATGAAAAAATGAACAAAAACCAGCATATGCTGAAAGATTAAATAGGAGAGAAAAAACTAAAAGACAACATATAATTGGTGATCAAATAATGAAAATGCAGAAAATGGGGATATAGACTCTACAACAAGAATAATTGTTATAATAGTTAGGGATTTTTTTAGAATGCTATTGGAGATGAAAAAAAGGTCTAGTCTATGAATGACGAACTTGACCAAATTGAGAATAATCAGACATGTGAGATTATAACGAGACCAATAGATAAATATGTCAATTAGAAAAAAATTATCTTCTACCACAAGATGAAGTAATATAGAACAATGATTCAAAACAAGGCCTAATTAGTGTGAAAAGGGTACTCAAAGATAGAGCTTATTGATGTTGTTGAAACATTTTCATCTATTATGAGGCTAGAGAAAATCAAATTATTCTTGGAAATAATAGAGTAAGGAAGGTTCAAAGTTTTCCATATGGACGTCAAGTCAACATTTCTAAATGAGATTCTCGAAGAAGAATTTTATATTGAGCATCCAAATTTTTTTCTCATTTATAAAAATGAGAAAATAGGTTTCTGTGAAATAAGGCACTATATGTTCTGAAACATGCATTGAGAGTGTTGTATTCAAGACATGATTAGTTTTGAAGAAACTCAGGTTTCAACATGGTGGAGTTTATTTCAATCTCTATATGAATAATGATAGTAATCAAAGGATGATGGACCTGGTATATTTCAATGACATAATACTTGGTGGATCATATGAAGCATAATGTAAAAAATTTGTAGTATTAATGAAAAGTGAATTATAAATGTCAATGATTATTGAACTAATGTTTTTACATGGTTTATATGAGACACATAGAAATAATGGAGAATTAATTTCTTAATCAAATATGACATGGAGGTTTTCAAAAGATTTGGAATGTACAAGTCCTGGGAGATGACAACTCCAGTGGCTCCAAGGATGAAACATTCATTGTATGATGAAGTAAATTCGACCAATGTTACAGAATATAGAAAAAATACTTGTTTGTCTATTGCACTTGACAGTTAAAGGACCAAATTTTGTTTTTTCCACATGTCAAGCATTAAGATATCAAATAAATACATAATAAAACCACTTAGTATCAGAAATAATAACACTTTGGAATATCAAGGGAATAGTGGGTTTAGGTTTGATGTACAACAAAAAATACTAGAAAGAGTTATGTGGGATTAAAAATTCGGATTGGGCTTGTTCAGAAGAGGATAAAAAATCAACATCAGGTAGTTCATTCTATCTTGTTATATGATTTATTTCTTGGCTAATCTTGAAAAAATATTTCATTTTCTGAGAACTATATATGATGAATATATTGTGGCCACTCATGTATTCATATAGTTATTGTGGAGGAACCATCATCTCGATGACATGAGAGTTGAAGTGAAGTATCCGATTAGAATCTATTGTGATAATTAATGTACTTTAAATATATAAAAAATACACTCCATCACTCAAGGAAAAATCACATTGAAATCAATTATCATTTTATAAAGGAGATGGTGGAGAAAGGTATTGTATTGTTAGAGTATATTCCTACAAAACTCCAAGCTATGGACATTATGATGAAGAAATTCCCTAAAAAACAGTTTAACAATATTGAATGGCTCTGAGAGTTCAATCGACTCCCCACACATGAAAAAGTGTAGATGCGGAAACCTCTATACCTAATGTATGATGTAATTTTACATAAAATTTTAATATGTGTTCCTTACCCTATTGCAGACCATAATGAAGTAAACTTCAGGTTTTTTGAAAATGGGGGAGAAATTGGGGTTAGAAAATGGGAGAAAATGTCTTAATAAAGATAGGGGGAGAAGCTGACCGGGGGAGCATTGACGTAGTGGGCGTTTCAAATATGATGATGCTAAATATGATAAATAAAATGATATATATCAAGATAGATAAGGTTCTTGATGATAATAGTTGAGAGGTTATGGAATGAAGGGATTCATTGATGAAATTATCATTCTATTCTTGATTCTCATTCGGAGCATGGGTCATGTTTTCTTAGAGTATATAATGAGTAAATCTTTGATCACTATTTGAATAAAAAGATGAAAATGTTGGTAAAATATGGAAGAATGTTTAACGAGGTATAAAATTGTGATGTGTTTTCAATAAACATAAAATGGGAGATTTTTGGGAATTTTTTTAAGGTTAAGTGTTGGTGTTTTTGGGTTTGTAATGTTTGTTGATAAATCTAGATGTTTCTGAATCATTATGGTTGGTGTTTCCAAAGAATAATAATTTAAGGTGGCATAGTTTCACAGTGTTTTTGAAACAATTTAGCATCAAAATTGGGTGTTTTATTTAGGTAAATGGAATTTTTTCCATAAATAAGTTCATATAATGCATTTTATAGACCTAAAAGAATAGAGTTCAAGAAGAACAGTTCATATACCATGAAGTGTGGAGTTCACATACCACATAGTAGCACCAAATTTCTATGTGGACCACAAACAAGTTATGCAGAATGATGATAGAGAATCAGTAAAAGAATACTTTCCACATAGTAGTGTTATGCAGATCATGAGATGCACTACATGATCATCATATGAAAATAAGTTCATGGGAGACTTATCGTTCATGGGTGGATCATCATTGGTAGAATTGATGGAGTGATTTAAGTTGATAAAAAGGGTTCTAATTTGTGGAATAAAATTAACACTACAAAGGATCAAGGCACTATACAGACCGCATAACAATTCACGGGGAAGGTTGTACAACATAAATGTTTTGGGTATTTGTGATTAGAGAGTTTTGTTGGATTTTTTTCCCAATATAAATAACCCTAATAATATCATTACAGAGACCAAATGTTATAATATAAGGTCATCGCTGAAAGAATTCAAGGATTTTGGAAGTAGTTCGTGAGGGAGGATTTCTCATAGTAGGAAGTAGTTAGTTGGGATCAATTCCACAAAGGATATAGTTTGCAAGAATAGTTCTTGAAAGTGGTTCGAGAGGCTCAGTAAATTTCAAATAAAAAAGGGCTGAAAAGAAGAGTCGAACCATAAAGAAAATGTCATCCATGAAGCAAAGGTGATTCATAAAGAAAAATTCAACCACAAAACACTTGCGCCACATAGTGCAAAGCAGTTCACATTGTATTCAAGGAATTTTTTTGATGATGCATGAAATTTCACAGAGGTTGTAGGAATGCTCAATGTGATATAATTTTTTTTAAAGATACTAATGTAGTTCCCAAAAAAAATTATGTAAACTAATAGTAGAAAGAAAAGTGAATTCCATCTACCAGGTGAACACATGACTTCAATGGATCATCTACCTACAGTTGAGGATGCATTCATCATTGATTTTGAAGGGACCAACACGAACAAAAAAATTTTGTGGATCCTTTCTAGAGAAGTGAGAAAGGGAAGATTAAGACAATGATCCTTTCTATCAATAGTGATCCATTGAAGGAGATTTAGGGAGTGACCCTTGGCAAAGTAGTTATTTGACCCTAAAAATTGTTAACATAGTATTCCTCTACATAGAAGTGATCAAGACCAAAACATTTATTTTGGAAGTGAGATTTAGTTGATTTGGTACATAAGAAAATTTCCATAGTATCCCAATTGGACATAGAATAGTGGGGGTGAACCAAGTAAAATCATTTTTCACTAGAGAATATAGGTTTTTTTTACATTGATTTTGATGGGTTTTCATATTGGTTTATAGGTGATGTGGTTCTAGGGGATATAGTAAATAAAGATTTTCACAATGATTACATAAAACTGATATTATAAATAATTTTTAGATGGTTTTTCATGTTAGTTAATCAATAACTAGCATGAAAAACCATTTATGAACCATTTATCATGTCAGTTATTTAAACTAACTAATGTAATAAATGATTTTTTCATGTTAAGTATTGAATAAACGATGTGAAAACCCTATGTATTGTTTTTCTCACCTCAGTTATTGAATAAAAAACATGAAATAAAAATTGAAAATCATTTTTCATGTCAGTTATATTAAATAACCGAAGTGACAAACAGTTTTCAACCTCAGTTATTGAATAACAATTGTGAAAAACAGTGTTCATATATTTTTAACATTAGTTATTAAATAACCGACATGAAAAATTGGATTTTTTAAAAATGTACAATGAATCATCTATTCCAATTGTAGAAACCAGGAAAAAGAAGAAAAGAAATCATCAAAATTGGTAGGAGAAAGAAGTAGTAGAGAATATTAGAAAATCTATCAAAATATAGAAATTTAAATTAATTCATTTTCCCACTAATAACACCTAGAAAACTGCATAAGATGCAATAGAAAAGGCATCCCATAATCCATCACAATACACCATAAATTGAACAATGAAATAAATTAAAAACCAATGAAAACTATAAAATTATTTGAACATTGAATTTTTTTAATCCTTAACTCATTTTCACTATATGACCATTCATCATCAAAAATATATAAAAATGATATAAAAATAATTTGACTTGAATTTTCAATAAAACATATTAACTATTATGGAAATCTTTATAAAGAAATATAACCTTATTAAACTTTGTAACAGTCTCGATTATAATTATTTTATACAAGAATCTAAAAACATAATATCCACATTTAGTTTAACCTTTTTGTTTATGACACTATTTCAGAGATATTTTATTTTAAAATCAAATTTTTATTTAATATATCCAAAATTTTGAAATTGTAAATAAAAACTCACCTTAGCTTTTAAAAATTTGATATTGGACCTCTTATTTATCTTCTTTCTTGTCAGGTCTCTAAATAAATACCATGAATTGTTTGAAAATAATAATAATATAAACAATTTTCTTAAATATAATATTAAAAAAATTAAATAAGAAAACATACATGTTCAATACATTCTTCAAATTTTCTTTCACTTCACCATGAATAGTGCACCGCGAATAACATCTCTTTTCTCTTGGGAAGAAAATGCCCAACATCCAATGACCGCTAATATAAACGAAAAATTAATATTATTTTTTAATATGTTAAGTTATATATAACACTTTTTGAGACAAAAATATTTCATACATTTCAAGATATTGAAACATCCAACACTGAATAATGACATTCTTCTAAAATATTTCAACTATATAAATTATTCTTCCCACATCGATCATTGTCAAAGATATAAGAGAAATAAAATGTGGGTCCTTAAGTCCATATAAATCCATATTTTCATGCTCTATACATATTTAATATAGATACCTATTACATAGAAAACATAATTAGAAATTCACAATAAATTAAAGGAGTGTAAAAAATTTATTAATCGACATACATGGAAAAGAACATGCATCATGTTGATAACCAATTGATCTCTAGCAAAAAATTAAATTATGTCATTTTTGAAAAGGATCAGTGTCATTTAATTCCCATAAATAGACCCATCAAATGGAATTTCATATATTCCCAATAAAATATTTGATTATATTGAAAATTGATCAAGACTAGTAGAATCTAAATATGAAGTCCTGAGAAATTGAATTTTTTGTTGTCTATATAGTATTTCATTACCTTTAAAGTATTCCTAAGAATATTATGGAAATATATAAAATTTAAAATGAAAAAAAAAAAGTTACTAAAAAATGAAATTAAATATAACATATATACATACTTATATGGTAATATGTTGAATTAGTCAAGACGGAAAACCCACAAAATAACTGATATTTTGTCCAACTATACTCACTTCAACTGAGGACATGGAATTTTTGATGATATATCTATAATATCTTATACAATGAACCAATGATTCTCTATCTCAATTTGGTGATGATGAATGGTATCACTAATATAATATATCATATCATATGCAACAATATGATGAGGATCATAAAAAAATAAGTCACAGTAACTTGTAAGCTGTAGAGAGGGGGTGTTGGGGTAGGATACAGAGTGTGGTCTGAAAAATCATATGTGTGAGTATGAATATGAGTGTGATCTGCTGGCATAGGTGGTGGAGTATGATAGGCATGCTGAAACTATCCTTGTATGTCTGAAAATATCACTTGTATCAAAGCTCTAATCCTATCACCCATTGTCGCTTGAATATACTGAGCTTTGGTTTCCAAAGAATCTATTTTTTTTATAAACATTATCCTTTGAATATGATTCTTAATGTGGAAACACATTTCTTATTGATAAACCAATTGGGTATCATCATACGGGACCTGAGTGTTTAGGCTTTCCCAATTTTGAAGCTAAAATATCATATCTACCCTTAGAAATAAAGACCCCTTGTGTTCTCTTCTCCTTAAGAGAATCCTATGTTGAAAATTTGAAAAAATATGTAATGAATCACAATATATAAATATTTTATTTAAATTCAATAAATAAATTAACATCTTACAATATTATTATTTATAACTCTTTAATATTTTGTAAGGTATTTTCATATTTTCTATTCATGCCCTCTTTAATTTTTCATGTCTAGTGTGCGAGGGGGGACCTCTCGAGTTCCTAATGACTCAACTCTCAACATTTGATGTTTTTATTCTATCATGTGTTCTTAGAATAATGTATACCCTCTCCAGGAAAATGTATGAGGGTATACATTTTTAGCTTGAATCTCTTGATGGGTTCTCCTTGATTTTTTTAAATTAATAATTATGAATAAAGATATAATTAACATAGTTATTAATATAAAAAACATCTAAAAGGGTAACATTGCACTTACTAAAAAGTCTTCTTGTCCTTTAATTTAAACAAATTGATTCCATGCATGTTTATCTATAAATGGATATATATCTCAAGGATTTTCAATCATCTATTCCCAAAAATGAACTATGTTGTTAGCAGTGATTTAAAATCCCTCCATCTACTAGCCTCCAATGCTAGACATTTCATCATGACGCCTCTAATGTCAGATATATCATATGTAATCTGATAAGAAGGGAAAAAATATATTACTATAAAAATTTCAAGATAAGTTAAATAATAATAAACAAGCTTACCAAAATGGTCTCCCACAATAGTGAGAGAGTCATTTTGTCATCATTTCTCCAATTTTCAAACAAAATACTAACATCTCTTTTATCATATCCTAATAAAAATGTATTGATCTATTTTTCATTTAGACCTATTGGAATTTCATTATAATCAAACTCTATTTGTATTATATGTTCTTAGCTATGTGCAACTGATAATTTTCTTGAATGTGTGGTTCCCTGTTTACCAATGTCCGAACTCTTTTTCCACCTTTAAAGTAGATGTCACCAGTAATGAATAATGAGGAGGCTCATCAATAGGATCATGTGTAAGTTCCTCCGTATAGGTATGAGTATGATCAACTATAGAAATATGAGGTGGATCAGAGGATTGATTTTCATTATTCTACAAACAAATTAAACTTCACTTAGTAAAAAAATATAAAAATCCAACAATTATATACAAATGTAATTAAAAATTACCAATTATCAAACAAAATGAAAAGTCAACCAATGGTAACACATTTTTATTCATATTTTTTATAATAAACTATAACACTAACAATAATAATGAGATATGAAATGACATAAATGACTGAAAAATACACAATATTCACAAAAGATGAAATGACATAGTAAAAATTCACTACCCTGATAAATTATTTTTACAATAAAAATAATTATTTTATAACATGCTCATATACAATATATTTTGTTTTTATTTGAAATTTTAAATTTGAAATAGTTGGATCTCAGAAAAATCAATTAGTAGATGAGCTACATAATGGTAAATATGGAAAACTAGATAAATATAAATTAATATAAAACAAAAAATTTAACTTATAATACATTTTTTAATATAGAAAATCAAATTAAAATGACTAACTTAAAAAAATTTAGAAATTAACCAATAATTTAACATATATTACCTATAATATTGGGTATGTACTAAATACTATTTTCCCAAATTACTTCTCCATGATCATTCTTTATGGAACAGACCATGTCTTCGATGTTTTCATCAATACTATTTGTTAATCATTCCAGAGATGTAGGGATCTTATAAAAATTAGTATCTTCGTCCTGTTTATCATCGCCAACATATTGTTTTTTCTTTGTAAAACAACAGACTAATGCATATCAGATTGATCAAGAATAGAGAAAATTTGTTTTTCATGTGTTTCCAAGATAAAATGATTTTTTGTGTAGTCCAATTTATTCACATTAACTAGTTTCATTCAAAATTCATCTTGATGGATACTGTTGTTATTGACAAAAAATTTACACATAAATAGTGGAACATTAAATTTAATATAATCAACCTACCATATTTCTCAAATGAATCCATAATTTGTGGTTTATGTGGAGATTGGATTTTTGTCTTTGACATGTGAAAAATGAATTACTTCTGCGAACATTGACACACTACTATTTTGAATTGCAATTCGGTTTTCCTGATCTTTCATATAAAAAGCATAGCCATTAATGTCATAGTCAGACCATGTTATGAAATTTAATCTTGGACCACCCAATAACCATCTCAATGTTTCTGATGCATCTAGTTTAATGGTTTCTTTAAACAATGTCAAAAAAATTATGTTATGGTCATTTAAAATCCATATATCTTTCTTCTTTTGATGAATTTGTTTCAACTCATTAGAATGAGAAGTTTTATATGGTTTAGCATAATCTATGTTATTTAATATGTATAACTATACATTATTTATGTGTTCTCCTATAAATGATTTGACATTCAAGCATAAAATCCCCTTTCATGAAAAATTAACTCATTCATGGTGAGATTTAGGCAAACCGATGTGATCCACATTAAAAAAATAACATGTACAAAACTCTTCAACCTCCTCAGAAATATACTTCTCCAAAAAAGGATGTATCATGTCGATATGAATTCATAACATACCCCTTTAATGTATTCATAAAAATTTTAGAAGGATACATCTAACATAGATATATAGGTCCCCAAATATTTATTTCTCATTCCAAATGAACCACTAAATACACCATGATATGAAAAAATTATTAATGAAAGTACATTTTTAATTTACCATGAATAGAAACCACTTCATTACCCAAAATGTTCAAAGCATTCAAATAAATAAACTTATTTAAAATTGTTTAAAAAAAACACCTTCTTGATATTCATTCTAACATGTGTCCAAAATATTCCGTGCAATGCAACTAGAATGAGTTGTTGCATCATGGTGTGACCATCACAAGATTTTATACCTACCAAATTCAAATCCATTAAAGACACGATTTTTTTACATTTGAAGAATAACCATGTGGCACTTTGATATCATGAATAAATAGAAAAAATTTTGTTTTATACCTCTTTGATAAGGAATGAAAACATGGGGGTAGGAATGTTCTCCTTCCATGAGGAGTGGGAGACAACTCCAAATATATTCCGATAGAGTGTAAATCCATTCTGGCATTCAACCCATATTTAGTCTTTACATTAATATCTAACAATGTTTCAATCATAATTTCACAGATATTGTTCTCCATATGCATGAAATCAATGTTGTTTTTCACCTCATGATATCTGAAGTATTATAGCTCAAAAAAATTGACCATTTCGTTCAAATATTTCTATCATTACCATATTTATGTGTCATTCTGATTGTCACGTCTATGTTTTTCACCCTCTCAAAATACTGATTAGTAGATAATGTATTTGGAGCAATATCAAATTCTTTTGTGCCATTGAAATGCTTTTTTGATCTTCTATAAGAGTGATCCATTGGCAAAAAACATTCGATGGATCATGTATACTATTTTTCTCCAATGATGCAGTTGACAATATGAAGTCTCTTGTTCACAAATTGAACAAGATTTATGCCCCTTAACACTATCTCTAGAAAAGATTACTAACACAAGGAAGTCATTTATAATGAACATACTCATTGAATGTAGTTGAAAATATTCCATTTTATAAGAATCATACAAACTTATACCTTCCTCACATAACAGTTTCAAATCCTCAATTAATGGTGACAAGAAAACATCAATATCATTTTTGGGATGTATTGGTAGAATGGTCATTAAAATAAACATGAAATATTTTATATTCATACAAAATTCGTTAGATAAGATTAAAATTACTAATAATATAGGCCATGAACTATGTGTGCTACTAAGGCATCGATATTGATTCATTACATCTGTGCATAGTCCAAGTTTTAAATTTGGAACATCATTTCTAAATGCTAGAAACTGGTTATCAATGTTTTTGCACTGTGTTCAATCAGCAGGATAACATATTTTTGCATCACATATCCACTAATCACCATGCCATATTATCCTTTTTTCCTATTGTAAATTAAAAAGTAAACGTCTTAAATGATGAATTATAGGAAGATACAAAAAATCATTGGAAGGGGTTTTTTAAACTTCTAAAACAACCCATAATTTTTCATTCAACATATACCATGACATCCCACATTTAGGATATTCTAATATAAATTCATATTCATTCCTATATATCACATAGACATACAGGTATACATGTATTTTCATGTACCCCAATCCTGTCGGGAATAATAGTTTTTTAGCCTTATAATGTGAATCTAGAAGACCGTTAACTTTAGAAAGAATGTCTTTCAACATTTTTAGCAGCTCTGCAAAATGTTTTTCATTCCAGCCATGTTTTTCCTTCAGGTTTTTCAATATTAAAACCATGGATAAATCTATATATTTTGAACAACCCAGATAAAATGATTTTTCAAAAACACCATATAAATGCTTAATTTTTGGTTGTTTCTTAATTTCCAATAATTCAATGTCACAAATCATCTCATTATGTTTATCAGATTTATTATCTTGCGAAGCACCATCATCAATTGATTTGGAATTTTTTCCAGCTTCACAATGAAAATCCAAGGGCAATAGCTTGAATTAAAACCATGAAAAATTAAATGATATTTATCTCTCTTTTTTTAAAATTCTTCAAATTTAATCATTTCAGACATGGACATAAAATAATTTCATTTTTTGGAACACTGTATTTATAAAATTCCAAAAAAAAACATCAACACCTTCCTCATATGTAGCACCTATTTGAGGCGAATTAATCCAAATTCAATTGATTATTAATAAAAAATATCAAAAATAAATATAAAAACCAAAGTAAATAATTTATAAAATATTGAGACTAAAAATTACATTAAAAAATATAGAAAACCATGATTGGATATTTCAAAAGTAAAATATAAAATTTTGATGAGAATATTCATTCACATGGAAAGAATTAAAAAATAGAATCCATTAAAAGAATGTCTGAAGTAAAAGTAAATGAAAAGAACCTTATGAAATTATTAAATAATATGTACAATGATATCAATAAAACAATATCTATAAAAAATATATAATGATAAGAACTAATTCATAATTAATTATTTATAAAATTAAAAAAAATTCTTCAATATTTTAATTAACAATATAATTTAGTCATAAATTGAGTCTTAGTTTTTAAAAAAATTAGACTGAAGCCTCATATTTATAATTAATAAAAATACCTTTTTCTATTTGGGTATAGGGAGACCCTTTACATATCCTAAAGGGCCAAGTCCAAGTGGCTCATTAACAAGGCTCAAAAGCCCATATTTTCAGCCTAAATGGCCCTATAGAATATAGTACCGCTACAGTACACAGATTTCTATAGTACCACCTCTTATATAGTTCCTTCTATAGTACCTCTACCTCTCCAATATTGCTTCCACTATAGTACTAAAATAGTTCCCTGCTATAGGGATGGTATATTTCTTAGATATTATCCCCTGCCCAAAATTGATCTGGGGTCTTTTGGATGCCAAGTAGGTGCATTTACCACTTCGGTATAAGATCATTGGAAAATTGAGTCTTAGTTTAAAAAATAGCACATTAAATAAAATCAGGAACTAATTAACAAATTATAAAATCTGAACTAGAATATTTAGTCTTAATCATGTGAGGATATAGAAAATAGGAATAAATAGTGATAAAAAAACACCAATGTAGTTTTAGTTATGAATGGAACTTATAGTGTGACTGAAAGAAGACAAGAAGAATGATAGAGAAAAAAATAATTAAAATATAAGAATTATTCACTAATTAAATATTATGATGAATCAATGGGCAATTAAATTTTGATGATGTTAATGGAGATCACATGAAAGATGAGAGATTTCAATAATATCCTTGAAGTTAGAGAGGAGATGCTTTAAATATCCACAATGAATCTCATTGCTAATAATGAAAAGGTAAAAGCACTTTAAGTGGTTTTATTTGGTATTCATTTAGGGAAAATCAACCCTATGTTTCAATATTACATTAATTATGTTTGGGGAAACCCAAAGTAAATAATAGAACATGCATATTCCACTAAGAAACATGGTGATTCACCCATATTACAATAAACCATTATTTTATAAAAACATAAAATTTGTGAGGCAAAAAATAATAATTAAATTAGGTCCAAGAATATGTGAAAATATAAGAGAAATGAAAAATATTATAATCATGATAAGTTTGAAAAAAAGTAAAGGATTCAAAATTAGAAGTCACAATAATAAGTAGATTTTGAAGAATCCATTTATTTCATGGGTAATTTCCTTTTAAAGTAAGATATCAACATTGTGGAGAGTGTGAGAATAATGGTATTGCATGTTTCAATAATTTATCAAATCCAAAATTCAAGAGAGGAAATGAATTGAGGGTGATTAAATATGAAGTTACTAGATTCTATGATCAAACTTAATGGACATCCAACAAGTATCTCAATATAAAATCAAATAAATCTATGAATAAGGAGAAATCTAAATTTGTTAGAGGAGGAATAATCAACAGTATGTGATGGAGGAAAGAAAAATTCTATGGAGAGTTTATCTCTCAAGGATGGAGAGTTTATCTCTCTTAGATCCTGTGGTTGGATTCATGCATCAATATATGATGAGATTGTTATCCATTATCAAATGTTTTCCTCTTACAGTAAATCACGGTCTGTTTGTAGTTATTTTATGGAGGAAACTAATGAAATCACATTAGGGAGGAGGGTTATGGAGAAATCGACGGTGGATAGGGGCAGAGTAGACATGCGCTGCTTCGGGTCGAGGTTGATCTGGGATAATCTTTTGAGATCTTCAGGGACAGAGGTGTTCATGGGTTTAGTGGAATATGGAAAAGAAATGAGGGGTGACGAAGAGGCCCGGAATGGCAGAGATGTGACATATATTTTGGTAAGATCCTAATTGGGATCCATAAATCTCATATGAGAGACCCGGATGGAGTCTATTTTCAGTGAAGGGAAGCTTCTTCAGGGCTGGCCTATGTGCGGCTGGGTAAGGCCAGTAGAACGGTGGTGACTTTTGTGCCCAGATCTTGGTCGGCAGCAAATAATTGATCTAGTGATGGAGCACTGACCCAATGACAGGTCTAGAGATTTGGAGGCCCAACTGGAAGGTTAGGGTTGCAGATCTGGGATCCAGGTGGCTTGTAGGTGTTGGCCGCTGGCGCGGCAAGCGGTGCTGGTCTGGGGATGACCTTGTTGAGACATGATCCTTGTTCCCGTGAGGTGTGCCTCAAGATGAGGCTGCAATACGGGATCTGGGTTGCAGGATCAGGATTGGGATCAGCTACTGCTGGTTCTTACTGAAGGTTTGTTGTGGGTGATAAGGGTCCGAGAGCATGGTGCATTCTAGTGATGAGACGATATGTTGGGAGTGCTACGGTAGCGTCGACTTCATTAGGGATGCCGGCGTGATGCTCTTGGATTACGGTAGGAAGACCTCATGATGCGGTGTGGACCTCAGGATGTTGTGTGGGTCCCTATCGGCATGCCTACAGAGACTGTGATTGCGGGATCAGATTGAATCCTTTTGAGTGATACTTTGAGCGGGTGTTTCTGTGTGTGTGTGTTTTTTTGTGGGTTTTAGGACCCTCTTTTATTTGGGTGGGAAATTATTTATCATTTCTATGATTTTGTGGAATTTTTTTGTACCAAATGTATTGTTTTTATGTGTACCTTTTATTTTTCAACAAAAAATTTTAAAATCGAGTATGCTTGGTTTTGATTTTTCTCAGTAATAGCATGTCATGGAGATAAAAAACAAAATATATAAATATGGTACTACAAGAATGAAGAAAACATCTTCTAAAAATAGTCGGTTAGAGAATCGATGCCAAAGAATGACCAACAAGAAAGAAACCAAATTGTTTGGGGCTTACATTAGATGCATAAACCTAGGACGAGGAAACCCTATTGTTCTATTTAAATCGCAAGGTGTGGTTTGAACCACCAAATTAAAGAAACCAAAAAGTTAGGGCTTTTGTGAGAGAGAAATGAGAGATCCATTGCAATGTAGGTAGCCCATGTAATGAAACACGCGATCAATATAGAAATTTTTAAAAGGTTTTTGACATCAGTTATATTATAACCAATGTGAAAATTGAATAGTCAAGATTTTTTATGTTTGTTATAGTATAAATGACATAAAAAACTGATCTTTAAAGCCAGTTATATTGTATAATTGACCTGAAAAAGAGAAAAAAACATACTTTTTCACAATGGTTTTATAAAAAATGATGTGAAAGAGTAATATTCAAAAAAATTCATGTCAGTTATAAATAACCCATGTGAAAACTATGCTTAAAAACGATTTTATACTAGTGGTTTCTCTTGAATGATTTCATTTATTTCATACATTTATATAGGAAAGAGGGAGAATAATGTTTTTTTAACAATGAACAAGATCTAAAGGGGTTGTTTTTTTAATATTTCATACCCCGATTCACCACCACTCTTAGGGTATTTAACATTGTTGGAATGACATAAGGATGATAAGGATGGAATGTAGAGAGATTTTTTAGGTCAGAACTAGCAGGTAGATTGTGGGACAGCTCTAGGGGAGAGAATCGTGTGGGGAAACACAGTGACCCACTTAGAAGGTTAGACCTAATTGATTTTTAGAGGGTTTAAGAGTTTTATAGGTAATAAAAAAGTAGAACATTAATGAAATATTGAGGTGAGTTCAGTTTTTTGGGGTACTTTTTACAACATAAACATTAGTTGATTCTTTTAAAATAGTGGCTTCTGGATCATCTTATTTATTGTATACAAGAGTGATTAATTTTAAGCCTATAAAACAATAACGAATTACCATGGATTGAGAATATTTAACAATGAAAATAATAATATAGAACATCAATCAAGGTAATGATGCTGTTGGAATATCTTAAGCTTGATTATAAAGACTTGAAGCTAGTGCTAGACATTAGAAATGCATGAAAAATTCAATGTATGAAATTTCATGATGTTGTTTCTATGATATTTAGGATTCAAACATAACGACCGGTCAATACGATTTTGATTCAATCCCAGGATATTTATTACCACACCGAAAAAGATATTTATATATCATAGTTCCATTCCTACATGGAGGAATTTCAGAAGAAATAATATTTTGAATTTTTTATATAGGAGAATACCATAATATCCTGATGTTCTAAGAGGTTATGCAAGGACACCAAAGGGGGGGAGGTAATTTAGTGTACCAAACTTTTAATGGGTTGTAAATTATTTCATATCTTTCCCATTTTTAATATTGATCCTCCATATTTGTTAATAAACATGGATCAATGAATTCACTCTCACCACTTATCTCTCCATTCATTATTGAATAGATCAAGAATAACAGCGCATTGATATTTATAAGGCCCATCCATGAAAGCCTACAACTTATCAAGCTGGTTTCATGTTTTAAAAAACATAGAAATCAATAAATATGGGATAGTGACTACAATAGAACAAGGTAAGTATTCATCATTGAATATTGAAAGACTATCTACATTATATTTCATAAGTCTCATGCAAGATAAGGTTAAGGTTTTTTCATGAGTCTTGTTAAAACAACTACATCCATATATTTAATTAACCACCTACTGGTGTGGTGGAATTTTTTATAATGAAACCATATATTCGTGAAGGAATCTTTATTTAGATAATGAATAGGTTTTCCATCCAAAAAGAATAATCAAAAACATTATATAATGGTTAATCATATCCTTCACCTCAATAATAATGATCAAAAAAGAATTATATCTAAGTATATCATGTTATTTTCTTCCTTCAAGAGTCTTTACATGAAAGATAATCATCCACCATAATTTCAATATTTTCTATATTAAATCTCTTTATACTATATGGGAACATAATATAGTCCTTATTTTTGTTGTTATAATTATTCAACACACATATTATCATGAATGCATTATATTATTTTTCCACAATACACAAATAATATACATAGTATAATCAGTATTGGAATCCTATTAATTTACAATATGAATTCCTTTTTTTTAATAACAACACCGTCAAAATGTTTTATATTTTCTCTAATTTTCCTCAAATCACAAAAGGTTCATAAATAATATTAGATTCAGATCAAAATATCTTTTTATCCTATTATATATATATGTGTATATATATATTCAAAAATATCATGAATAATATTCCCTTTTCTTAATAAGGAAACGTTATTAATTTTAGCAGTCAGATTTCAATATGCATGAAAATAATTCATAACTATGCTAAGAAGTTCATATATGTCTTCTTGAAGTATCAGAGTTCCCATTTAAATATCTTTTAGAATAAATTTTCATTCTCTATGAAATATTATAATATAAAAATATATTCTTCTCAAAATATAGTGTTCATAATCAGTTTTAATTATCCATGTTGTCATAGAGCTTTTATGTGTTAGTGTTTCCTATGGAAAGGAACACCACTCATCTCTCTTGGATCACAAAAATGTATGAATTATTTGAGTTGTTTAATTTTTTTAATGATTAGTTGATTCAAATTATCATATTTGTGTCTCATTATTTTGATTTTTTTCTTATTGAATTCTTTTACTTTTCTTTTTGGAACTCAATACCTCATTCTTATGAAATTCAAAATTAATTTCATCAGACATGATGAATCATACGATTTTCACATCTTATGTAAAAATATATTATTATATGGTGTCCTTCTTAAATAGGGATGAATCTTAAACAAAAACTTATTACACGAGCCATATATCTTATGTTGATCATGTATCTAATGATGTCTACCATATTATATGGATCTAATACCTTATAAAAACTCACCTCATACAAAATATAGTTATCATAAATCACTAGACACATCTTACTCAGTCAAATATTTTCATTTTAGTCATTGAGCTCATTCTTCATAGGGTTTCCTGTATCATTTGAATCGGTATATGGTTAATTTTACCTTAAGAATATCTTTACCCTATATTGCTACATGTATCATATGAAGGTAACCGAAAAAGGAATTTGATAAATTATTCAGTATAGGTTATAGGGTTTATATACCCTATGATGTTTTCTATACCTTTTGAAGGTACCTTATAAATTTCGAATATACCCTCTAAAGTGTCTATTATACCCTGTGAAGTGCATAGGGTTCCTCCTTTACAATTTATCACTTATTCAAAGTATTTTTATACACCTCCAAATATTTCTACTTGTTTCTGCAAGGGATTTTTAATCACTTAAAAAAATCATGAAACCTCACCCAAAGGATCTACTTACAATGAAATGGCAGTGTTCTTACTATAGTGATTTTGGATGGTTCTTCCCATCTTCATCTAGTTACCTCTTCTTGAATAACCATTCTTTAATTAAACATTAATACTATTACACTAGTTGGAAACCATCATCTTCCATTAAATGTTGTTGATATCACTTCAACATAATTAGTACCAATCATTGATATGATGATCATATCCCTAACTATCATTATATGTTAGGATGTTACTTGAATCTACAAAGCTATAGTATTCCAAGAATCAACTTCACCTTTACCATATTCCTTTTTTAGATAAAATGGACACAATTCACTCAACTTATCTGATACACCACAGTCATATTTGAAGATTCATCCTCCTAAAAAAAGCCTCACTAATTATTAAAAATCACAATCATATTTATTGAAAATCCAATCTCCACATTTATATTTGTTGGAAATATGGTAAAATTAATTTTAAGTCAATATATGTGATTATAATATTTTTAATTATCCCCTTATTGAAAATGAATAAAAATGTCTTATAAGGGGCGAATTTCAATCATTTTTTCCTTATCCATATTGATAAAAGGTGGAAAATAGACAATACCTATTCTCCCTCTTTAGTTTGGAAGTATAGTCTGATTCAATTATTGAGATAATTGCAATACCACATAGCTCAAAATAATAATCCATCCACCATTAAAGTCATAATCTAATTGGAAAAAATATGTGTAGAAACCAAGATTGAATAAACCTACACATCATGGTTTTCCATTAGTCTATTAATAATGTGACTTAACATTTAATTTCACATTATCTTGGACGATTCAATGATATTTATAATGAAATGTATATCATAATTTTTTTTTAAAAAAACATAAAAAAATTATAGTGTAAGTTGGATAAAAATTCCCATTTTTCAAACATACACATCATCCAACACTCTCTCTTTGTAAAACATATTTTTTATAATATAAATAGGGTATAATGTGTTATTGAAAAACTTCAATAATCAAATTTTAGGGGCTGTAAAGAAATTACAAACTCAAAGAAATTAAATATTTTCAGGAAGGAACATATTCTGTAAACCCCTTTATGTAAAGTCCTAATCACGGGATGTACTCATTTCCTCTTCATTATGGTAGTGATAATAATCTCAAATTTCCGTATTATCTTAGTATAAAACTATTCCAACATCATAAAACCATATATTAATTTATTTCGATTAATTCCTAACATATTAGTTCTAGAAATAATAAATAAGGGAAGAATGAGTGGATTTTTGAGCAGTTAAAAGATAATATCAAGGTAGGGTGTCACTCCTCAACTCTTAAATTGTCTTATTTGTAGATTTAACATTTTGAGAGATTGTGATGCTCTATAGGTCAACAGTATCCTTTAGTTTGAGATTGGTTTATCCATTGACTCATTCTATAAGTTTTGGGAGTTCAAGGGGTTAAATAATTGTTTTTTCAGAGAAAATAGGTCAGGTTCATGGTATGGGAAAATAGTTAGTACTAACTATGTGGTAACCATGGGGAAGGAAACTGTGAGGCTCCAATGTATTTTTTCATGGTTTGAGCATGGTTAGTCAAACCATGAGGCTCCCCAAGGAGACCGTGTGTGTGACCCAGTGGTCTTCCAAGGGTTTCAATCAACTTGAGCATGGGATTCCAAAACCATGCGTATCATATTTGGGAAACTTTATACCTTATTTTAAAAGTTAAAGAGGCCATTATTGGTTGGAAGATGACTTTTCTAACTAGAAGACTTAACAATTTTCCTGATTTGACATTTTAATTTTTTTGAAATGAATTATTTTCGGTTGTTCTTTTTTATCTATTCACCACTTATTCCACAATATTCTTTAAATAAACTTCCCCATGTTTCCCAAATTCTTATACTGTTTCTTCCATGGTGATTTTTCTTCATCATTGATAGATATTTTCAAGGCATGTTCCCTTTTTGATCTAGCTTCCACTTCCCTTATTAGATCCTCAGTTGATCACTTCCCCCTTTTATCATTGACCCTTTATTGGGTTGTGGTTACCAAATTTAAGGTGTTTGATAGACATTTGATGATGTTTCTTTTAGATATTGTCTAGTGAAGATCTGATTTACTCATTTATAATCTTCATTCTTGTAGGCGAGGAGTTTCCCTCTGTTCATTTGGTAGGTGTATCTATACATTTTCAACTACTAACCTTTCTTGAATAATTCATTTGGTATGTTTATGAAAATTTTTTTTCAACAAGGGTTTAAATTGGGGTTTAAAGGAATATTTTGTTTAAAAATCGATTTATCCACACTATGTGTTTGATGAAATTCTTTAATGTTGGTATTGGTTCTAAAATGGTGTTTCAATCATTAATGTAATTATGATTCACTATAAAAATATTTTATAAATTTATATCATGGTTTTTAAATGTTTTTTCACATTGGGAACCTTGGGATTGTAAGGAAATAGACATATTTAACCTTAATGTGTGAAATGCTAATGCAGGTTATTTATTTGATATCGATAGACTGTGGTAGTAATCGATATTATCAGGATTCATATTGTTCCTTGATTAGTGTCCCTTTAAAAATCTGAGTATTTATTCCCATTGTCTAGATCCGAACTTGTGATTGGTTTTACATAAGATGGTATATTTCATGTTTGGTCACTCACCTATTTATCATTTATCATATCAATAGGATATATTTCTTCATATTTCATTCTATCCCATAAAAACCTATCATATTCCTAGTTTATAATGATGAATGTGGCATGATTCTCAATTCACTGGTAGATGTTTGTAGCATTATTTTTTTTCTTTTTCCTGGTGATGTTATTTTGGAAATCACATTCTATTTATTGGATCTGGTGTTGATATGGATACTTTGACGATGGTGGAAATCTCATGATGATGATGGTAGGTGATATGACTTTATATGAGACATTTGATTCATGGATTGTGGTCTCTTAGGTTTCTATGTTCCCAAATGTGTGTTTATTTTATTTTGAATTTTAAATTTGGAATTTTTTGAAACTTAATACTGCCTACTATTTTTCGTTAGAGTTCAACCATAAAGTTATTACCTTGAAAATCAAAGAATACATTTTTTTTGTCATAAGATTTGTTTGGTAATTTTCTTGATCATTACCTTATGGAGGGCCTCCTTAGGTAATGTTTATTTTCAACCTGGGATGCTTCATTACAAAATAGTATTAGGGGAATTACCTTTATTGATGTTTTATGAAACTTTATAGGATTGTTTTGTGGTCTTTGATATAAAAGAGTTAAGTTCATTGAAATTTGATTAGTAAGTGAAAAGGTGTTCTTAGACATCTCACATTCATGACTGAACTACATTTACCATTTGTGGTAAAGGATTTTTTTCAAGAAAGATACTTGAGGTTTTAGGTTATTTGAATAAACTATATTTGTGGTTTATTTAAATGAACATATTCTCTTTTATGAGTTTTCTTTTATTCTTGGAATCCAATATTTCTTAAAATTATTATAATTTAAGAGAATTGATCTGGATTCCTGAAGTTAGTTTTAGATTCTGGAATATCACGAAATCTGATTGGTAATTGTTTCATTTGTTTAATATACAATTCTTTCTAGAAGAGTACTTCAGAGTCTACGAGAGGAAGCTATGAGACATGATATACAAATAAATTATCTATTAGAAACTTCATTGTTAGAACTAATTATCCACTCCATTCATACATTAGGTATTGTGTGTGTTGAAAACCTGGAATTAATGGTGGATCATAGACTGGTTTTTTCCAATCAAAATCCTCCCATATTCCATGGTAATAAAGGACCTCATGAATTTAAGGATTGACTTGATTATATTGAATGGATTTTCCATTTCATAAATACTCAAGAGTAATCTAAGGTTGGTATTTCCACTTACAAGCTTAAAGGACCAGGAAGGAAGTGGTAAGAGCCTATCATCCAAGAGAAGTTGAATGATGATCTCACCTATACTTAATGCAAGAAGATCTTCAACTATCAGTTTTACCCTAAAACATTCCGATAGTAAATGACCCATTAATTTATTACTTTATAGTAGGATGATAATTCAGTTTTGGAGTATGCCACAATTTTCATTGACTTGGTTCATCTAGAACTCTAGCTTGTTACAAATTATTACCACAGTTATTAGAGGATCAGATGGGTCTGAGAGCCAATATTTGGTCAACAATGATTCTATTATGCCTCCCGATCATTATGAATGTAGTAATTAAAGAGGCTGTGGTTTAGGAATACATTTTGGGGAAAATTGGATTAGGTGGATCTTTTTTTCTACATGTGGAAGCCAAGGTGCATCTTTTATACTGAAAAAAGCATAAGGGTGATAAGTTTTAATTGTGGCTAGTTTCAAGGGATTCTTCAAGATAAATGCATGTAGTTTTCTATGAGTGTGGAAGTCCTAGTCATATGAAGGATAACTTTATGAAATCTCCATGGACATTAAATATTTATGGATGGTCTTTTTATCTTATGTGTTTTTGTGAATCAATTTCCCAAGGAAGTATATATATATCCACTCTCAAAAAGGGTTCCCATGTTCTTTATAATGCATCCATGTATGGTGGGTGTCATACTCATACCAGGGGGATATTTAGGCAGAAATGGAGGATCAGGGAGGATCTAAGATTATATGTCTTTATGAAGTATAATATATTCATGAGGAATATGATGCAGGGCCAGCTACTATTAGAGGAACATTATTTAGTTCATCCCATATAGTGATATATTTAATTTATATAGGTGCAACATATTATTTTATATGATATAATATAATTGACGGGTTGGGATTACATTATGATCTTACACTGTTCATGTTGGATCTTTCCCCACCATTGGGAAAGAAATATGAACAAGGATTTAAATGACCCATATGTCGAGTGACAATAGCTAACTTTTATGAGGCATGGGACACATTAGTTATTTGTCTAGATTTTTTTGACCTTATTGTTAGAATGGATTGAATGATCAATGTTAATGTCCACATTGACTATTATAATCATCATGTTATTTTACTATTTACTACTGGGGTTCTTCATACAATTGATTTTTATATTTATTATACTCAAAAGAGAGGAAATGTTGTAACTAATGAATTGAACAAGAAATTACTGACTCGATCCTTGAAAGAATTAGCGGGGAATGGTTTCTAATGAGTTTTTTTTTCACTGAGATGAGCTTGGGCATGGATGGGTTTGGTGGGATGTTGTTCTGTGATTATATAAAGGATGAATCATCATTTTATGACCGAATTCAGATCCATTAGGAAACAGACACCAATTTCTAGTACTTTAGTAAAACCCTTAATGATGGGGAGACCACATGTGATTGGTCTCAGTATCTGATTGGTGAATTGTGTTTTGGAGTAATTGTTTTTTCCTATATCTCTGACACAAGAATTTGTGGACATTAGACACTGGTATTGATGGTATATACACCATGGGAGAACTAATTTTTATCATTATTAAAAATGTTGGTTTTGGTGGTTAGTGATGAGGTGGTCTATTATAGACTTCATCTCATCATTAAGCACTTGTTAAAAAATTAAGGTGTAACCCTGAATACTAATAGTTTGTTACAACCCTTAATCATTTAGGTATGGAATTTCTATAAGATTTCCATAGAATTTAACTTAATTTTCTCAAGGAAACCTAGTGTGAAGGATGTGATTTGGGTGATCGTTGAACAAATTAAAAAATCAGATTATTTCCTCCCTATTAAGGAGATTATGGAGGTTAAACAACTCAGGCACATAAAAGTATGAGATGTTTTGAGGCATCATAGTGTCCCCTTTATTATTGTTTTTGAATGGGATGAAAAATTTACATCTAGGTTTTAAAAAGGCTTATAAGAGGTGATGGGGTAATAGTTGAAATTAAGAATGAATATCATCTATAAATGGATGTTCATATTGAGAAAACTATTTATATTATAAAATATATGATCAATGTATGTGTTCTTGTTTTTGTTGGTTCCTTGGAATATCATCTGTATATGGTCAAATTTTCCTATAAAAAAAATTATCAATATTAGATTAAGAAGTCTCTATTTGAATAAATATTTTTGAGGCCAGTTAGATATCCCTTATTATGGTATGATTTAGGATAAAAATCCTTAGTTGTGAAAATCCATTATCAAAAGATGTTATAGAAAGTGTTGTTGATCCCTAAGAGGTTAGTGACTACTCAGAATCGATATAAATGCTGTGTAGACTGTCATATTTTCCCAATTTAGTTTATTGTTATTTATTGAGTCTTTCTCAATTTTTCACCTATCTTGGGACTCCATTGATTGGAAATGTAGGGTATGTTTGCACCAATTATTGTTATCCCTTTCACGATAATTGAATTATTTGGAAGGGTGGATTATTAGTTGGATTTTTTTTCATGATTGAAATTGATTCATGATGTGTTTTATGTTGTAAAACTAGGGAGGTATCTACCAGACCCTTTCCGTGTGATTGAATGGGAAAATGTTCATCCTGATCCCTCCACCAGAGTGGATGAGAAAGTAGTTCATATTATCAGTCACTAAGAAAAGGTATTGTGTGGAAAAACAATTTCCTTTATTCGTGTGTTGTGGCTGTGTGGAAGATATTTCCAAGATATATGTGAGTGGTAATTATTAACGAGTGAACTGTGATCTTATCTTTTCATGATTTTAGGATATTATGCACAATTTGTGGATAGAAATATTTTATAGTAAGGATAATTGTGACACCCTCTGGGTCACAAGTATACCTTAGTTTGATCTTGGTTTATCCTTCTCATTGTTCTATTGGTTGATTAAATACATGGATTGAGAACTTGTTTTTTAGAGAATATAGGATAAGACTATAGTTTGGTAACATGTTTAGTTCAAACCATACAGTATGGAATTATGAGTTACTAGTTGCTTATCATGGGTTGATAATGGTTATTTAAATCATGAAGCTTACCAAGGAGACCATAAAGGTATCTGGGTGGTTCTAAAAGTGTGTAGCATATATTTTGAACGTTTTTCCAAAAATGTATGTCTTATCTCTAGGAAACAACATTCATTTATTTCTACTGAAAAGTGGCCACACATTGTTGGTGAATGGTTTTTCTTACTGTGAGGCCTAACAATATGCATTGATACGAACCATTAACAAGTTGGAATTTACCTATTTTACCTTAGTTGTAATTTATATCTTATAAACCCTTAATCCCCATTAGGTTCAAAATAAACTTCCCCTAGTTCTCCAGAGGCCTGTCCAATTTTTCCTTTGTCATTTTCCTTTGTTCTTGAAGGATTTTTTTAAGGTATGTTCTGTTTATGATATAGTTTTCTCTATTATTGTTATATGGACAACATATCTCCTCACCCCTTAACTTATTAGAACTCAATTGGGATATGGTTTATAAATATATGTGTCTGATAGATATTTGATAATGTTTCTTATAGATCTTGACTCATGAGGAACCGATCTACTCATTTACAATCTCCATTATTGATGTTGGCTAGTTTCCATATATTCTGGAGCTTTGTTTCTCTATACATTAGTTTTAAAAAACAAATTGATCATGTTTATTGTATAATACGTTTTGTGTGTTTATAAAATTGATTTATTGTTTTCTGTAAGTATTTGGAAGGGGGTTTTAAATGGGTTTTCCTTATAAACATATTTATTTAACACTATGTGTTTGATGAAATGACATAAAGACAATTTTGGTTCTAAAATGAGTTTTAAGCATGGATGCTATTAAAATTAACTATAAATTTTTTTTTAATATGTAATCATTATTTTAAAATGTTTTTTTGAAATATATAGCATATTAGGAACCTTGGGTGTGTTAGGAAATAGGCATATTCCACCCTAGTGTGTATAATACCATTTGGGGTCATTTTGTTGATATCAATAGACTATGTAAGGACTTAATATTAATATGATCCACATTATTCTTAGATTAGTGTTCCTTTATGTTTCTTAGTATGTATTCCCATACGATATACCCTAAATTTTTCTTTTTTATAAATGATGGTGCATTTCATGTTTCTTCACCCATTATTTTATCATATATTATATCTATGGGTGTTTATGCTTATTATTTCTTGTTATCACACATGTATCTTTTGTGTTCATGGTTTATATGAATATGGGATGTTTTTATGAAAACTAAATGTTGATTTATAAAATTATTCTCTTTTGAAATTTACTTGTAATAATGATTGGTTATAAAGAGGGAATTATTTTATAATGGTATTAGACTTTGTATAGATTCTTATAAGAAATCCAATTTAGTTTTGGGAACAAAGCGAAATATTTTACTTTGGGATTTTGTAGATGTGATTTTGTAGGAAAAAAGTAAAGAGAAAGGGATAAGATAGTATGATAGATTCTCCTTGTTGTTGTTTCCATCTTAGTGAGTTAGATTTGTAGTGAAAATTTGTCACATGAAGGATTGTTGTTGTCTTATCTAGTTTAATTTCATATTTATCACTTTGGAAATAACATTTATTTTGTCCATGGATGTCTACTTTTCTTCAACCTTATACTCTTATAGTTTATCTCAATTTTTTATTAATGATACTTTTCATGTTGATCTCTACCTTATGAAGGTCCTCCTACAGTAAGGTATTTTTTGACCAGTCTTGGTTCATTATAGAGTTATTCATGAAATATAACCTTTTATTTCATAATTATAACATTCCTTGTGAATCATTTTCATATTATTAATTCAACATTTCTATTTTGTGCACTATTTTTGTTCACCATTTACATTAAATAACATTCATCCAATGTTGCATTTCCTTTTGCTATAATTTCCATAATCCTTACCCATTGATCTAGATGAATACTCAGATAATTTCTAAAATAATGACCAAATAGATTGAATTTTTAACAAAAACTTTATTTCATTTCAAGGAAATCACAATTAGGAAACCTCTCATAAAAATGTATTTCTTATTCATTTGGAATGAATTTTTTACCTTTATAACTTTAACTTGTTTGTTCTTTATCCACTTTCCTGAAATTCATTAATTTGTATGAAAAAATAGTAAGAAACTTATTTTTTATATATTTATCTTTCGTAAAGTTTCGACATATATTCTTATTATATTTTTTGTTTTTTCCTTTAAAACTCCTCACCACATCACCAGGGATATCTTCAGTTAAGATGATTTTTTACTTCATTATTTGATTGAATCCTCTCTCTATTCCACATTTCTCTATTTTTACATGTTTTTAGGTCCTCATTTCATTGCTCCATTTTGTGGATTGTATTTCTATTATAGAATAATATTTTATTTTTAGTTTTTACACCCTTCTATAATTGTTTACTAACTTCTTGGGAGTGTTTTCATCAACTTTATTCTTTTGACTACTCTAAATGAATGACATTAAAATTCTATTTTATTCTTTTGATATTATGGTATCCTCTTCTTATCAACAAAATACTTCTATCTAGATAGTTTATACGAACAGTATTCATAATCATGGACACTTATTTTATAGTAGAAACTGAAATTATTTGTGTATTTGAATATTTTCATTTGGGATAGATCCAATATTTTGTGGGTGCACTACTTTTGGATAGAATATATTCCCATAAATTCAACTCTATTATAGCACAATTCATTATTTTAGTTGGTTTCATATTTTGATATATTATGATATCATTAAGTATTTTTAATCCAAAAACAATATTATCACCAATTATTTCCAATAAGCCCCCTAATTTTTCATATTAAGGCGATATAAAAAGATTTCTTTGTTTTTTATTTTTGAGTTAAATTTGAAATATTTTGCCTTCTTATTTGGGGTATGTTTTTCATGGATATTCTAGGAAACAAATTTTGTTTATTGGTGGATTTATTAGAATTTTTCCACCCATTGTTATCAACTTCTAATTTTATAACCTATACATGGTAACGAGACAACATTAGTGAAAACCTAATTACTTGAGTAATGTGATACCTTTTTTCCAAGAGCCTATTGTATACCTATTAGAATATGGTTTTAATATTCTATTTCTAATTGTATGAGACATTGCTAAGAATATATTCTCATATTATGTTTGCATGGATTCTTCTTTCATATTAACTTTTTGGGAAGTTACTGCTTGAGTTAGTTCTAGATTTCTCAATTTTACCTCAAGTTTGTGACACCTCATATTTACTAAATACATTTTATCCTCAAATATTCAAAACATTTCTTCCCATTCAAAATAATTTTTTTGGGTTTTTATTGATGAATTTTTCTTGATTCATTAAAATAGTTATCATTCAATTTTACTTTTTTATTTTACCTCCATTTTATTATCCTATACATTTTTGGAGGCCTTATACCACTTTATTGATACATGGAAGACTTCTTAAAGAATAGTTTATTCTAATAATTTCTCACAAATATTTATTTATAATTTTTCTTAAATTAATGAAATATTTTATTTATAAATTAAAACTTATTGTTCCTTAGCATCCACAATATAAATGAGAGAATTTCACTTTCTAAAAATCCTATCAAGTTCATCCTATATTTCTTCCACTTATTATTCTTGTTTTTATTTTTATTAAGAATTATCATAACAAAATTAAGTATATATGTACTAACTTCAACATTATACTTATTCATATATACATTTTAATTAGAGGGTATAAGTATTCAACTATTTTGATAGACACATCCTTATTATACTCTCTATTATTTGATCTAGCCTCTCTAAAGGAATCAATTTCTTCATATTTAATATATGAAATCATAAAACTATGATTAGATTAATTTAGGGGTTGATCATTGTTTGATTTTAAAATATTTATTTGAATATATTTTTTTAATTTTATTCAATTCCTAAAAGTTTTAGACAGAAATTACATACGATAATTAATAGTGGTAACTTATTTTTTTAAATTTAGAGGAATTTCAAAAATGTTCTAAAATCCACACTTTATATAGACCATAAAAATATATTGGGGAAAAATAAATCCAATAATTGTTTGACCTAGTTTGATATAATATGATTTTATGTTCCTAGAGTCTATGTAGGGATAGTGAGTGGGGGGGGGGGTTAATCAGGGTTATTTAATTCTATCAAGTATTACTTTATTTATAATTTATACCCTATTAAATATTGAACCCCCATCTGATTTGAGAATTATACAATAATTAATAGACAGTAACCAATAATATCTTCATGTAATTAAGATTAAAATAAGAGAAACTGATCAAAGATATTTCCTAGGGTTAGCCTTGAAAGCTTACCCCTTGCCGTGCTTAGGCCGAGTTCCATGACAATGAGAAATCACTAAATATGGGAGAGTGATTACAACAGAACATGTGATTTATTCATCATTAAATCCTAAAAGTATTCCTACACTGTTTTACACAATTGTTATGTTTGTTAAGGTAAGTTTTCATCCATGAGTCTTGAAACATAGAAAACCTCTTTATAGTTATTCAAACGCCTTCTTGTGTGGTGGTTTTTTATACCAGAACAACAAGTTCATCATGGAATCTACCCTGAACAAATGAAATGGTCTTAAAATTTTAATGTATAATTAGAAACCACAAATATTTCTTTGTCATTCTCCTTACCTTAAATCATAATGATAAATATAGATGTTTTTAGAGTATATTACATTATCATCACCCTTTAGATGTCTCGAGAAAAAATATAATAACCAAAAACAATGTTAGTCTCTTCTAACATAATTATTTTTCTACGATATGAGAGTCTCTAAGTGAATTTATTTATTAATTTTCTTCTTCAATGTAAATAATATCCTAGATGTATATTTTTCTTCTTCCTCAATATAGAAATGATCTTCTTAGCAGTAATGGTCTCAAGTTCCTCATCTTCAACTATATGAATCCTTGTTTTGAATTACAACACTCTTAAATTGTTCTCTACTTTCTCAAATTTTCCTCAACACACAGGATGTTCTTTGAGAATATTAATGTCGAATCACAAATTTTTTTCTCCAACTAAATATATTTATATATATTCCAATATATTATGTAAAATATTACCATTATAAAATAAGGAATCTCTATTAACCATGATGATGAGATTTCAACATGTTTAAAACTTATTCAAAATTGCATCAATAAATTTATCTACGCATTCCAAAAAAACTAGTGTTTTCATTTTAATATCATTTATATTAACCTTTCCTTCTCCATGGGATATAATATTGTTATAGATTCTCCTCCATAAATTACATGACTCTCAAATTATTTTAAAATTTTCACATGCACGTCGAGTTATGAAATGGAAGTGTTTACTATGGTGTGGAAGTATTCTATTCTTGACTAGATCAGAAAAATATTATAATTATTTGTGATTTTTAATTCCATTAAGTCTATTTCTTGAGAAATTTCAGATTCAAATCTCATTCTATACAATTTATTCTTCAGTAATTCTTTGATTTTCATTTTTAAATTTGATATCATCTTCATATGAAATTAAAACTTAATTTCACAAGGAATTATGAATCCCATTTTTTTAATATCTTAAAAAAATATTCTTACATGGTTACATTCTTACACATTATGGACTCCTACAGAACAATTTATTACATGATCCACATATCATACATAAATACAAATCATACAAGGTATCTCATCTTAATTTTTTTTCTAACATATGAAAAATAACCCCTTTGAACACTAGGTATCGTATGAGAATGGAGTCATCATATGTGATCAGAAATATTCATTTTTATATCTGAATTGATATTTATAGGTTTTATTGTATCCTTTTATTCATTATAGGTTTTATTAGACCACACAAAATCTGTATACTGTATGATGTTTCTTATACCCTGTTAAGGAACTCTATGATATCACATTATAGCTGATGATGTATTCATAACAGGGTTTATATACCCTAAATTTTTTTTTGACTAATTAAGGCACTTTATGAAGATTTTCTTGACATTATGAAAATTCTAGTTCACCCTTTGATGTGCATTTGGTTCCTCATATGAAATTTATAAAAAAATATTTTATGACTCCTATAAATATTAGTAGGAATTAATAATCTCAATTAAAGGGACTCTGAATCACTTCAAAAAGTCCTCAAACATCACCCAAATGATCACCTTACACTGAAACAATAGTGTGAATGGACATTTCATCATGGATGGTTCTTATCCACTTTTACTAGTAACTTCTTCTTAATTAAAAATTCCTTAATAAAATATTTAAAATCATCCACTAGATAAAAACTATAAATTTTCATTAATTGGTGTAAAAAAACATCCACATAATCATCAATTTTGTTTGAAACTAAATAATCTCACAAAAAACTATCACATGTATGGATTCTACTTGATTCTATCCAACTTTGATATTCCAAGAAACTTCTTCACTTATTCCTTAACCTTTCTATATGTATAATGGAATAAAATCACTAATCACTTTTAATTAACCACACACATATTGTAATGTTCATCCCCATTAAATTGTACTTTAAAATTGACAATAAAAAAAATTTCATTCATAGTGAAGTCATATTTTAATATCTCTTAGAGAATGAAAATAAGAGTCTTAAAGAGATTCAAAAATTAAGATCTTAACTCAATTTGAATGATATTTAAAATGATAATATTCTTAAACATTTTAATGAGTTTCCATAACTCATTTTGGAATGTAGTTTCACGTTTTTATATAAATAATTTTCTAGGTTTAGAAGAAAAGACGGTGATAGGATACCGAGAATCTGATACTAATTTCTTGTGATAAATATATTTGTATCAAATGAGAATCAACTATATGGAACTAAAAAATCCAATATGAGCTGAATAAAAAGGGTAAGGAGGCCAAAACCAATCCATTTATGTTTAATCTCATGGGGAAGGTGATATGTAGGAACCTATTCCTCCCACCTATGACATCATCAAATCATAATGAGAATAAGCTGGGCATTCCCAATGATCCTTTGGAAGAACAAAATGCATGTAACTAAAGGAGAATAAGGATGACATACCACTAAACTAGACAAATGATGTAGTCAAAGAACCACTTATATGAGTGTTGAGGCCCAAAAGAACATTTTTTAGAGAGATTATAAATAAATGGTTGGGATACTATAGAAGGAGGAGCTCTTCAGAAGATAACTTAAACTTGTGGGAGACAAGATAAATAACCCCTCAAGAGGAGGCCAAAAAATTCAATTTTTATTGAGAATTTGGGGATATTTTTCATCAATATATTTTGGATTCAGTTTGTAATTATACTCATAGTTATTTATATTATAGAAAATAGGTCTTTTATTTTTACCCAAACAAGACACGAAGTAAGATTTCAAGTCCAAACCTTGTAAATACTTTTGTGATATATTTAGTTTCATTTTAATTCATATGAGGAAGGGTGGGATAATTAAAAACCATAGGGTTGATATTTTACCTAGTCAAAGAGGTTGGTTTAAAAGGAAAATAATAATAAATATAAAGGGATAAATAATTCACCCCTCCCCCTCTTTATGATCACACTAGACCTGGGAACTCCACCGCCCTCTACCTAGGAACACTGGTTACTCATTATTTTTCCACGTAGAACCAAATGAAATATTTCTTCTAGAAAAAATGTATTAAACATGGATGTGATTCATAATACCTAACTCCATATATCCACCGAAACCTAAAATCATCCCATTAGACATTGATAGGTTGACGTTGGACCCAAAAATAACTCCCCCAAACTCCTTGACCATTAAAACTTGAGTAGAATTGCTTATTTTTTATAGGAAAATATTTCATTATATTTGTGGATTAATAAATTCAAAATTGTGTTCAACACTACAATGGAATGTGGGGATACACTTAGTGTTTGTGGGAATTAAAATTATATTTTGTTACAATTTTTTTATAATAATATTTAAGAGATACCCCCAAAAGTGTTTGGGATGATATCTGAAATATATTTTGATTAATTTTCACACATTATTAAATATCATGTAACATATAGTGAAAGTGAACACAGATTCCACAAAATTAATTTTAGAAGGCATAAAAAATGTTTTTATATGGTTTCAAAAGTTGTTATATAGGTTGTGATAGAAGGTGAATGTGTGATTAGTGTATTATTTTTTCATGTAAGTGGAAGATTGATGGAAATATGCACTAAAGGACATACTATAACATGTGGGTTAAGACTATGTAATGTCCAAATCTAGGAAATAACCTAACTTGGAGAATTTTAATTTGTCATTTTTGTTTTCATGGTAGTTCATATGTTATTTTATTATATGTAGATAAAACATATACTAGAACATTAATTTATAATTCTCAGTTTTATTATCACATGAAAAAAATTAAAGCAGTTTTAAAATCATATTTTATTTTTAAAATTAATAATTAATTATTTTATGGTTATAATTATTTGTAACCAATTAATAATTTATAAAATAATTTATTAATAAGGAAAAATAGTTGACTTTCCTGGAGGGTCATTACATGGATTAATTAAAAGGTTCAATATTTGAGAGAAGGTTTGGTCGAATCATTATGAAACTACTTAATCCAAAACTCCCCTTTCCTCTCTTTATACCTATCTACATTAGGGTTATAGATAACTATGAAGAACATGGGTCACCTCCCAGGTATCATTAGGAGACTCATATAGCCTATGGATACCCAATTTGTATGGAGACCATTAGGTGTTTTTAATTAATCACTACCAATTTTACACAGAATAGATTTAATTATTCAGATCAATAGAGACAAAAAATAATATTCTTATTTTATTTATTTAGTCAAATATCAATTGGAAAATTATTTAGAAAATGGATTTAGTTGATTTTTTCTATAGTTTTTGGATAATTTTAATCCCCTCCAAAACCCATCATAGACCCACACATCCCTTCCTAAGTGAAAAGAAGAGTCCAAAGTGTATAGTTTTAATTATCATCTCTACTATCACACATTATATTTCTATAATTCAAAGGTTATTTTATTCCACTTATATAGGATTTTTATGATGATTTTCCAACTTCATTTACTTCTATTGTCTAAATAGGGTATTTATAGTGGCATAATATTTAGGTTGTGGCCTATGTATGGGGTCCAAATTAGTAAAAGTGATCAATAAAGGCTCCATTACATGGTAATGGTCATTATATTGTGGTACTTTGAAAGGGATTATCTCATTATGAGATAAAATCCAGAATTAATTTCTTCTCCCACTATAAATGATATCATACTTGATTATTCATCTTATAATGATGAATTTGATGAGTTTAACAATATTTCATGATTAATTGAATAAAAATAAATAAATGATGAGATTAAAATGTGTGTTTGAAAAGTTAAAATGTTGGATTACTTTGTAAAAATTATTATTTAGTATAGGATTACCATTTAAGGCTCTTAAAATACTATATTAAATGATTCAATATTCTTGAAAATTTGTTTCATTCTATTATGTTGAAACATTGTGATTTAGTCTTAGATTCTATTGCCACATGATATCTTATTCACTTTTATCCATTAAAATCATGTTTCTTTTAATCCACTCATAAGAGGGGATCTTTCTTGAGCATATGGTGATATTTCCTACCCATGGAAACACCTACTAAGATGGATTATTTTGGAATGTTTTTATATTAAAGTCATATGGATGATTGAGATCAATAAATAAATGGTGCACCATTATATATTTATTATATTATTTAATCTTATATGTATGTAAAATTCTATGTTTTAATATTTAATTTAATATATTTCCCATATGTTTGGGTAATTTTTAGCCCCTCCAAATCCAAATTTTGGTATTAGATCCACCATTATGATGTTTGGAATTATTATTCAAATGGTTAAAGAAACTAAAAAATGTGTTTTCCAAGTTCCATAACATAGACAATTATAGAACAAACTATGTATTCTTAATTTTCTTGACCAATACATTGTTAAATCCTAATGCTTATTTTTTTTCTTTATCTTCCATAGAGTACACTGTAATATATTTTAAATGGTTTCCATTGGTGGATAAGTTAAATCTCAAAAAAGTATCATACGAAAATTCTTTCATGTTATGGTTTGATGGTCTCTATACCATTATCCATGGCCAAAAAATATTTAGAATACATCTTAGTTGATGTGATGAATGTTTTCTTGGAACATTTTATGTTATTCATAAACTAAAATTTCAAAAATGGCCATATTGAAAAATCATGATATTCCAAAAAGACATCACATAAATTTTCATGGAATCCCCAAAACAATAAGGTAAAAGTATTGACTGGAAATAGATTTTCTAACCTGAAATGAATTAAAAAAATTCTATTACAAGATTTTTATCTTGGGAAATGCATGACATAGTGGAATCCATTTTAGTAAAATATTAATGAAAATTATATTTTTTTTAAACGTCTCAAAAACCCTTTTTTGATGATAAAACAGTGGTCCACACTGAATGCCAAGGTGGATTGAAACCTAATAAACAATGTTATGGTCTATTTGATATAGTTTTAATGTTTTTTACATTATTTAAAGTAGTTAAAATATAAATGTGTTTGTATTTATTTATGAGTAGATCATAAATGAAAATAGAAAATATTTATATTGGTAACCTTATATGAAAAAATGTTTGATTTATTAAATGGTTACATAATATAATAAATTTTTATTGTTTTTTAATAAAATTATTCATAAATATAAAAAATTTCAAAATTATGAAGTTGTTCATATTAAAAGCACTTTAAGGATAATTTAAAAACATTATACTGGATAAAAGTGAGTCATTCATCTTTATTCAATATTAAATAATATAATGTTTATATTTTATTTATGAATCGTTGATACATGTTTATCTCATGCCTAAATTTATAAATTGTTCATTTATTTGGTTAATTATTTTTTTATTCATGAATATAAATGTAATATTATTAATTATTATTTATGACTTTGTATAAATATATTCACCCAAATAAATTAAAAATTCATACCTGCATTTAAGGAGTTACATGGTTGTAATGATTATTGGTCTAGTTTTATTTTAACATGGATTTTTCTGTTATTAGTTTATGATATTGAATTAAGAAGTAAATAATAATATAAAAAAATTGTGTCAAAATTATAATGAAATTTATGTCTCTCTGGAGTAAATAACTATGGGTAGTGGTACTTTGGGATGACTAATCACTATCATTGAGGCTTATTCATTATCTAGAGAAGCTGGGGTTGGACAACTATCTTCCCATGATTAATTTTATAGAGGTTTTTTTATTCCATGTGATTCAAATATTTCACAAGAAAGGTTTCCATATACCTTATGAATGGGATGCATTTGGATATGTGTATATATTGTTATTTTTTAATTTACTATGTAACATAAGCTAGGAATTTTATAGAGTTACACAACAATATTATTTAAACATAATGATTTGATATAAGTAGTATGATTAAAAACAAAATAATTAGATTAATTAATACATAAGGGGAATAACATGATATAATATGGGGAGATTAAGTACCCTTTAAGTACCAAGTGTTTTATTATTTTAGTCATGTTATTACCAATTTAAAACTCATCCCAATGTAAAAGGATATTTTTTCTCAATGGGAGGAACACCACATTCTCTGTAACACCTCATCCTTTGTTTTCATGTATTTTCTTTGGTTTATAAGGTTTTCTTTTGGTTTTAGAAGTGTTGGAGGTATGTTGTAACTTCTATAGTTTTTAAATGATATTTAGAATCCCCCTTTGTTTTTTAATTTTTAGGTATTTTTAATTGGATTTTAATAATTTTTGACTTGATATTTTCCCTATGAATGGTATAGGGTCTACATAACGGTAAGTACCTCCTACATTTGCAAAGGGTGTTTTTTTAGAGTTATGTGAGGATAAATCCTTATTTTCACGAGTTTCTTAAGGGTAGGATGAAGATTATATGGAGTATGTAAGGGTATGTCCCATTTTATATGAGTTCTGTAAAGGTATGTAGAGTTTTCCCTTATCCATATAAAGGTATGTCATTTTTTCTATACACTGTATAAGGGTATCCTTGCATTTACATAGTATGTTTAAGGTAAAATATGGTGTTGCATAAAGGTAAGTCAATGTCTCAAATTGTTTTTAAAGGGTAATTACTATATGATATGTAAGTTTAATCAACCATTTTAAAGGGATGAATAAGGATACCTTAGTTGATGTATAAAGGTATATAGGATTATTAGATCATCATGTAGTAGTAACATTGATTGTGTAATGGTTACATAAGGGTAAAACCAATTTTTGTAAGGGTAGAATAGCATGTATTTAAGTGAAACTGTGAGTTACCTATGGGAGTGTGAAGGTAGGGAAGAATTTCAAAAGTGTAACTATGACGTTACAAGGGTTATGTAAGGGTAAAACTTTTCTCATATATGACACCTAAGATTTCATGACCTGGCCCATGTCGAGGATCGAGCCGTAACTACCCAAAGCCTGCCACCATAGGCTTTGGGGTGGTGAAAAGACCTAATGGCACAACTAAACTCAGGGAGGCCTTTTCCAAAATACCTATACACATTAAAAAATCCAAATCAATGTAAAATTGAAGTGGGAATGGAACAAAATATGTAACACTACTATAAATAAACCTAAGACGCATGGAAAACCAAATAGAACGAAGTAATGTAAAAGAGTACATGTCAACCCAACAGGAAAGTGAAATTAAAATCATCCAAACATAAGGTGATCAAAGGAGTGATAATATGATATTATCATTAAGTCCTTTCTAATTATAGTAGGATAGTATACTCATCCATCCATGAGAATATTGACTAAGAAAACACATGGAATACCCAATGCATCTTCGCGTATCCTAGAAGGAGAGTAACCACAACCTAAGGTGTGTGTAATAAAATAAGATATATATATATATATATATTCTTAGTCAAAGATGCCCAAATGAGAGTGTAAGGTAATATATATCTCAAAGATCATCCCAAGTAGATGAGTAGCGAATAGTTCCAAGGTAAAGAATATTTGTGATACTCTGCACCTTAGGTGTCTACCTATGCCACACAATTTTATGGGACTCAATCGCCACACATTGATAGAATCCTCTTTAGGCTACACTGACTCACCCACATGATTTTAGGTCACATCACCAGAATGCTTCTTGATGGGGGAAAGAATATTTCTTTTTCATGAGTCCAAAGGTACATCTAACCACACCTTATTAATCTGTTGCAAAGTCAATGGGTCACCATTTTTAGGAAAGTATCTGATGCCCCGATATGACAGGAGGGTCCTACTCTGGTAGTCACTGACGAATGCCATTGATGATCCCATCTGGAGGGTATAACTTGGGAAGGTCATCAAGGAATGCCACTACCCCTTCCTACTGGAGGGTAAGATCGATGTGTGGTCCAGGAAACTCCACGGCCTTGCCTAGCTGGAGGGTTACAACTGGAATATTTCATTAGGGAATTCCATTACCCAACCCAGTTGGGGGGTAAATGCAAAACATTGCAGAACCCCACTACCCAGTCCTACTAGCGGGTAACTCAAAAAGGTCATCAGAGAATTTCACAACATTACCTAGCTAGAGTATAATCCTAGAAATTCTTTCTGGGAATTCCATTTACAAGAATAGCTAGATGGTAAGCCTGGTACTACTCTAGTGATTCTTTATGATTACTACCATTATCGAGTTTCACCTTAGTTCATTCTAAACACGAAACATTTCACATCATATCTCAAAATACACTAACAAGGGAACCATCACAATCTACATGAAAAACAATCATGATAGGCATCTCGCATGCCAAATTCCAAGTTCAAAAGAAGGGGATATGGTGGTTCGATGATCGCTTAAATAGATCAAGTTGAAAAAGGCCTCTGAGGGGACCGACAAGGCACATGGTCCCTCTTCATAACCCACCCATGTCTCTGTTCAGTACACAAATCATGCATGTGTAGGGGTACACACCATTTAGGTTGACTACACAATGTTTGCCACCTCTCTTGGGATCAGGACATATCCCTGTACTTGGACCATGTGTCTGTGTTCTTTGGTACACGATGTGTTAGTACACATGGGATACTACCGATGTGTTCAACCCATGTACATGAACATCAACATGGACTCCCCACCCATGTTACCCATCACACATGTTTTCCAACTAGTGAAGGATACATGGTGTGCAAGGGAGGACTACATGCGGTGTCATCCTTATCTTTTCCCAAACCCTAGTGATATTTCAGAGGGTGGATACACACTGTGTGTTCTTCATACTACACAATGTGTATTCAAGGCTTTTCCAAGAAGTTTTTGTTGTCTCGTATTATTTTCCATGGTCAAAATCTACTCAAACTGCTTCATATCCATCCATGATTCTTTCCAAATTATTTTTATCATGCTTGGAATCGTTCTCACCATCCGTCGTTCACCTGGAATCATCCACTGGAACAATTGAGAGTTTCTTTCTTCATTATACACACCACCTTGTCCTTGATACTTTATTATTCAACCTCAAACATTCGAATTTACCATCCATTTATCACGATAATTCCATATGTATTTTCCAATAGATGAACCATCACCATTTAATTGTTCCACTACAAATACGAGCACCCAATTGGGCTCAGGTTTCCCAGAAAGTATCAAGATAGAATCTATTAAGAATCCATGGTGATGAACATGAAGAATCATGGGATAAAAGAACCCAAAAACATTTAAAAATAATTGGATAATAACACTTGGTTGAAGAATAATAATGTGGTACCAAGGTCAGATGAACAAAAAGAAATAAATTTAATTTAAATAACTAGGCACCTGAAATGGTTTCTAGGAGTGAGGATCCAAGAAATAGGGTGGATGTAATCAATACTTTTTACATAAGGGAGTGAAACACAAAAATATGAGTCATATCTACTGTTTGGATCTATTTTCCTCTTTAATAAGAGTGTGTGAAACTCCAAAATATGATTCCTATCTATTTTTGGATCGATCTCTGGTAAAGAACAGACTCACGCTATGATCTGAAGAGTCTTGTGTGTTTTCTTCAATTCAATCTTCCTTGATCAATAGGTTTTTTGTTCGTCATCAATGCGGGATGGGAGGAGATCTTGCCAAAATATGGGAGAATTATGTTGAAAACCCTTGAGAAATCCCCCATTAAATTCATTTACAGACATTTTTAGGTTAAAAATAATTTAATTGATTAATTAATTAATCAATTAATTATTCCAATTAAGTCCAGAGCCATCGATTGAGGGTTCTAGACATCCTGTGCTAACTCATTTTATGTCGTGATTTAGGTAGAAATCTCATTTAGGGGCCAACCATGGTCTTATATTTCCAATCCAATCAACCATTTTAGAGATGTCCTATTTTCTTGAATTATTCACACACAAAAAATATAAAATATTTTTAATATTTTTGTAAAAATTAATTCCTGGCACATCGTGCCTCATAATCACACGACGTCTCAGTGCCTAGCTTTCTAAATATATTTAAAAATAATTCAACACCTTACAAGGAAGAAACCAAGTTTCTATATCATTACCTCCATCAATCATTTCATCCCTGAAAAGAAAAAACTAGGAAAATGAATTTGGATACTGACCCCACATCTAGATCTCCTACTCCCAATAACTCTCCTGCACATTTCCATGATGCTAAAACATGGGAACCAAGGGTATGGTATGTCCTTGCATATTCTACTCCTGCCAGTCCTCGATTGCTACTGGGTGCTTTGAAAAGGTGGATCCATCCTCAATGTCCAGCTCTCCCCAGTCAATGACATGTGTAAGGTCATGCAAATATTTCCCTAGCTATGATACAAATAATTTGTTGTGTAGGCTTTCCAACTTTAGGGTAGGGTGAGGTGGTAGAAATCCTTGAAAACCCTATGCACTACCACAAATAACCCGATAAACCTAATGGATAGCATGCCTCCCCATCTAAAGCCCTTCATTCCACATCGTGTGGATACTCTCAAGAGGACATCGTCTACCTGATAAAAGTCCATGGGCCTATGATAACTATATGTGTAAAATTTATGTATTCTTTGGGTTGTCTTCATCCATTCTTGTATGACCGATACATTCTCTATTGTTGCCTATACTAACTCTGTGTCCAAACGATATAAATCTTCAATATCTATATAGTGCAATCGTAACCTACATGGTCTTCCATATAGGGCCTAAAAAGCTTCCATACCTATGGTAGAGTGGTATCTGTTGTCTTATGAATGCTCTACCAAAGGCAGGTGATCCTCAAAGCTCTGGCAGAAACCTAATATGCAATACATCAACATATCCTATAGCACTGGGATAGTGTGCTTAGTCTACCCATCATTATGGTGGTAAAAGTCTGTACTCATCAGATATGGAGTCTCGTATGCATCCTATATGCCTCTACAAAATTGTGATGTAAACCGAATGTCATGATCAGACATAATCATCAAGGATACCCTGTAAAGGCGGACAATCTCCCTATGTACAACTACCCCAAACTCTCTAACAAACACTACTACCTAATATCAAGGAAGCACAATGACTTCATGAGTTGGTCTATTATCTCCCATATGGAATCAAAAAACATTACTAAGTGTGGAATCCTTGTAAAAAATTCCATGTATATTCCATCCCACTTCAACTTGGGGATCTAAAGAGGCTGCAATAATCCCTCACAAACATGGTTCATATATTTCACTTACTAACACATGTGACATAGTGGAAAAAACTTAGATATGGTTTATCTCATTATAGACCATTAGAACTTCCATTGAATATCTCTATACATCATTCCCACACCCAGTTGTACAGCAAGGGGAGAAGTGTGGAACTCCAACATCACCTCCTCCCACATCGCGACTCGGACCACATTTCTCCATTGGAACAAAATATCATGATCCACTTATTCATAATATAAATATGGTGTTCTGCCTATGGATATATGATCATAAAAAACATAGTAGTAGATGTATCTTAGTTTGGACTCTTTCACATACTCGATGAGATAAAGATTCAATGCCAGCGACTGTATAGAAACTGCACCATCCTGCTCTACCAAGGTCATCTGTAGGGAGGATAACTACTCTGAAGCTTCTCAAACTATGAAATATTGAGACTTACTACTAACGGAATATTCTACAACATTTCCCATTCAAGGAGTATAGAATATATCATTGTCACAGTCCTATAGGATGTCCATCTAGCATTACTGCCTCGGGTTCTGGTCTTTCTGAGTGAAGACACAAATGAGACTCTGGTTGTTTGAGTAAACCAAGAAGTTCTCTCCCATTATGAGGTATCATAACATCCTCAAGTGGGAGAATACATCTTCAAGCTTTATGTCTTGATTTTCATTGTTCTTCTCATGGGGTATCAACTACCGTAAACCATATGCGATCACTATGTGTCAATGCATCAACATGTAACTGAGAACAGCTCTGGAGGCATCACAATAAACTATAAACCCCACACCTTCCTTTGGATGTCTCAATAATGGGGTTCTCATAAACCTCTACTTCAACTCCTTTAAGGCATTATGAATCTTCTCAGAATAGGTAAATAGATGTCCCTTTTACATTAAAGATGTCAATGGGGCTATGATTTGGGAGCAGTATTCCACAAATATCATGTATTACCCCACCAAAGTAATAATTCTACACTCCTATCACATATTCTTGTGTGGATCCCAAGAAATAAAGCCTTTGATATTTATTAGATACATGGATAAGACTTTATGAAAAATTACATGCTCAAGAAAGTGAACCTCATGTATCCAAAAATGACACTCTGAGAGATTTTCATAAATAAGGTGATTTCAGTGTAAATCAAAAACCATATGCAAGTGCTATACATGATCCTACTCTATTACAGAGTAATCGAGTATGTCATTGATGAAGACAACAACAAACTGGTCCATGTATGGATGGAAGAACTGGTTCATCATAGACATATCAATGATGGATAAATTTTTCACACCAAATGGCATAACTAGGAACTTGTAGTGTCCATAGAGACATCAGAAAGGAAAATTTTGAATATCATCATAAAAAACCCAAAAATGTTGGTAGTTGGACCTAAGATCGATCTTGGGGAACCATTTTTCACCTCGAAACTGATCGAAGAGTTCTTAAATCATTGGAAAGGGGAACTTTTTTATCATTATGAACCAATTCAAGTGATGATAATATATGTAATGCCGCAAGCTCCTGTATTTCTTCATCACAAAAAAAATATAGCTACTTTGGGGGACACACTGGTCTTGATGAAATTTTTTTCTCATAGGTCCATCAATTTCAACCACAGCTCCCGAATCTCAGTAGGCACTGTCTGAAATGCCTCAGAAGATATCGGGGTAGTCCCTAGTTTCTAGTCAATGAAAAGATCCATCTCCTGCATTATAGGTAGTCCCAAAATTCCTTTACGGAAGTCATCTATATACTACTACACAACTAAAGGAAGATATATTCATAAATATTTTTCTTCACCAGGGGTTATACTCTCTAATTTATGGGTAGTAGGATGAATCGAATTACTTGAAACACCCTCTTGTCCTACTAAAAGGTATGTCTCACTAAAAAATGAGAACCTCATCCCATCAATTCATATGCATCTAACAAGTCCAAGGTGATAGTCGATATAGGATCAAACCATGGAAAGAAAATCCATACCCATGATGATTTCATAGGGTTCCATTTTGACATCAAAAGGCCCCACATTAACCCCTCTCCTCTAATCGATTTCTTGTACTACTAGAAAATGGACGATAAAGAGGAAGCGTTCCATGTAGGAACCTCCAGACAAAGCTGTTGTGATAGCATCTCTAGTAGGAGCTCCAACTCTTGAAACAAGACTTTATAGATAAATTAATGAATATAGCCTATGTCTACTAACATTGAGGCAAGAGTAGAATATAAAAAGATCCTACCTCGAGTCATCTCGTGCACTGTAAGATCATAAACATCCAAAGCTTGAACCTATCTGCAGCCACAACCACCAGATCCATGAACATGACGTGGGACACCTGGTGGTGGTCGTGGGAGGAACTCATAGCATAGTCCTCCATCTGTTTCCCCTCATTCCCCTCTGCTAGCTCCACCTCCCTGAGGATTACTCTATCTATGCCTAGGAGATCTCTAAACCTGGGATTATATCTTCCTTTAAGGTCCATCAGCTATCTCCCAATTATCATCTTCTCTCATAGTTGGATAGTCTCATCCCATGTTTCATTAACCATCACAAGAATAACATTTTCCCTCCCAGAGATTCATTAGTGCTCTATGTTGCACTAGCACTGTATGACCACATCCCTGAGTATACTCACAGAAGGGTCTCATGTTTGGAACTTTTTGGATCATACCTACTTCCATAGATGAATATTCCCTATTTTCCCCAATACTAACTTCATCTCTTTGAAATCCCTCTAAATTAAAGGCCTATATCACAAGTTCCTTCTCCAACACCACGACATAGGTGGGGATGCATAAGGGCCCTATAATATCTCAGATCTCTCTACAGAGTCCTTACTCAAACCTCTATGCTTGGAAGTATCCATAAATAATCATGTTGAGAGAGTATCATGTATGTTCTATGAACCTAGCCACATAATATTCCACTATCATACCTCCTTGCTGAATCTCTAGAAGCTTCTGAATCTAAAAAACTCATAAGAATAAGGGGGAATACTTCTCATGAAAGAACTATCTGAAGTCATCCCATGAGAGTGTCGATTCATCATGAATCTAGATAAATAGGCTACACCAATTCACATTTGATCCATGTAAAAGACTAGCTTAAAAATCCACCATCTGATCCATCAGGTTTCAAATAAGACTGAAGATATAGACCACCAACTCTAGTAAATCCTCGCTTACCAAAGGATCTAGCTCGCCATAAAATCTTAGAGGTATCTGAAGCTGGAACTTTTGGGACGTTGTTATCATGAACACATCCTTAGCCTACGATGTTCATAAAATATGATTCTTAATAGGTCGATGTTCTTCTACCTTGCCATATAGAGTAATGGTGTCAGGATATGGATCCCGAACTGAGGCCTCAACACTAATAGGTTCAGCGTCATGAACCAGAGATGGTATCCTGACTTATTGTCATCATGAAAGGATCCTAAAAATTATCAAGGATTACCATGATCAGATAACCATATATATATATATATCAACGAAAATGGGGATCTAAATCAATAATTATAGTCAAATAATCAATCCTATATTATGCTTGTACCATTTTCCCTTACAAAAAATTCCTAACGGTGATAAGTCTAAAAACGGGTAATCAAGGTTCAGGTGAATTGATACATTAGCCTTCTGTACCATCACTGGACTCCTTGTCCCGAGGGCTACACTCTAGAAACTTTGAAACTATTTCCCTAAACCCATTCAATCTTTTAATGTGAAATTTCCAAAATAGGCCCCAAGGAATGAACATTTTATTATATAAATCAATCATGACCCAACCTTTGCAAGGGATTGAGATACAACTACCCCAAGCCTACCTCCATAGGCCCGAGGGTGGTTCAAAGCACCGAACACACAAATAAACTCTAGGTGTCCTTTTACTATATAACTATACACAACATACACAGCCAAATAAATTAAAAAGTGCAGAGGGAAAGGAAAATAAGTTGAAACAATTCTATAAAAAAACCAAATATGCATGGAAAACTAAACAGAATGAAGTAAAATAAAAGAGTACAGATCAACCCAATAAGGTAGTGAATGTAAACTCATAAAAATACAAGGAACTTCAAATAGGGAGAAGATTAACTTCTCATCAAGTCATTACTTCATGTAGTAGGAGAGTAGACTTGTCCAACCATGATAATCTAGAAACAGAAAGAATGTGGCATACTCTGCGTGTCTTTGCCTCTCCTAGAAGTAGAGTAGTCAAAACCCAAAGAGTAGGTAAAAAAATGAGATATATGGGTATATATATTTTTAATCAAATAAGGACAAACAAGATAGTAATGGGATCTCAATCTCTCAACTTATCCCAAGAAGATGAGTATCCATAATTTCCAAGGTAAAGTTTACCTGCGATGCCCATCACCTCACATGTTTTCCTAGAACACACACGTTAAAGGGACTCAATCACTAAAACTTGATAGTATCCTCTTTGGGTGACACTTACTCACCTATATAGTTTTTGGTCATTCCATAAGAATGTTTCTCAAGGGGGATAGTGTCCCTTTTTCTCCTGAGTCCAAAGGTACGTCAAAACATGTCTCGTCACTATGGAACATAGTCAAGGGTCACTAGTTTTTGGAAATAATCCCATGCTATGGTATAAAAGTAGGGTCCTACTCTGGTAGTCACCGAGGAACGCCGATAAACAATGCAGCTGGAGGGTACCATGGAAGACGGTCACTGAGGAATGCCACTGCCCAGTCCTATTGGAAGGTAGGCCCAGTGAGTCACCAGGGAAACACCACTACCAAGCTTTGTTGGAGGGTTACACCCAGAAGATATCATTGGGGAATGTCACTACCCAACCCAACTAGAGGGTACGCCCTAAAAGTCGAGATACTCCCCTACCCAGTCCTACTAGAGGGTAACCCAGAAAATCATCAGGGAACTCCACTACCCAGCCAAGCTTGAGGGTATTCCCAAAAACACTAGAAGGGAGCGCCATTACCTTTCCCAACTATAGGGTAATCCTGGTATGTATATGGAGATTCCTTATGATCCATGTCGTCATCAGGTGTTTCCTTGGCATGTTTCAAACCTAAAACATTTCACATCATTTCTTGAAAGCCTCTTTCATGGGAACCATCATGATCTACATAAAAAAAATTTAGGATAAGCATCTCATGGGCCAAAATCCTAGTTTAAATGAAGGAGATAAAAATGATCAAATATCACTCAAAAGAGCTCATATAGAACACGATTTGTGAGGGGACCCACATGTCATGTGGCCACTCTTCACAACCCGACCATTTCTCTGGTCAGTACAAGAATCCTGGCCATGTAGGGGTATATGTTGTGTAGGTTGAATACCCAGTGTGTCCCACCTATTTGGGAACTAGAATGTGTCTATTGGCTATGTCCATGTACTCAGACCCCGTGTATGTTTAATCTGGTACAAGGTGTGTTGGTCCACATGTGATATCGCAAGTGCGGTAAAACCGTTTCAGTGTACTTCGACACAAAATCCCCTCTTGTGTGATCCATCACATAGGTGGTCCAATTGGGGAATGATATAAGATGTGTGAGGGAAGACTAATCACCATGCCATCCTTATCTTTTCCCAAACCCAATCACCAAAGAAAAGGGTGGATACACTATGTGTGTTCTTCATACTACACAACACGTAGTCGGGATTTTTAGAGAAAGTTCAGTATTTCATGGATATTTGTTTGTTCTCAAAAATTAGGTCAAACCAATTCAGATCCAAACATAATTCCTTCCAAAATCTTTGTATCTTGCTGCAAATCATGCTCTTTGGCCATCATTTTTTCAGAATTGGCCACCAGAAAGTTTGGTGGTTTCATACTTCATTATGAACAACACCAAGCCTTAGATCCTTGATGATTTGGAATGAGATCTTCAGATTCACCATCTATTCATGGAAATGATTCCATATATATGATTTTCTTGAAAAACTGTCATCATTTTATCATTCAACCAAAAATCCAGGCAGTCAATTGGGCTTAGGTTTCTTGGAAACTATCGAACCAGTATCGATGAGGATTCCACGGTGGAGAATGCGAATAATAGAGGGAGAAAATCACAAAAAAGGTTACAAACATCACCAGATAATATTTATTGACCAACTAAGTAGATTGGGGAATTGAGGATAGATTAAGAAAAATAAATTAAATATAAAAAATCATGAAAAAGTAAAGGTTTCATTGATTGCAGATCCAACAAGAAGGATGAATCTACTCAATAATTTTAATCTAAGGGATTGAAATAAAAAATATGAGTCCAAAATCTAATTTGGATAAACCTATGGTGAAGAAATCACTCATAAAATGATCAAAATAAGTGGGTGAGGTTGTTTCCCATCAATCCTCCTTGATCACGAGGTTTTTCATTCATCCTCAATGGATGAGGGGAGGAACTCTCACCAGCATTTGAGTGATTATGTGCCCAACCCTAGCCAAATCCTACATCCAATGTATTTAAATTAATTTTTAGGAAAAAATTAATTTAATTTTCAAATTAATTAATCAATTAATCAATCGACATAAGTGCACCTCCAACTAGCGAGGGGTCTAGACATCTCACACCGACTCATTTTATGTCACGCATAGGATAAACACCACATTCTAGACCCAACAATGGTCTCAAATTTCCTATCTGATCAACTATTTGAGTGACATATTATTTTATTCAATTAACTATGCACAAGAAATATAAAATAGATTTTAAATTTTTATAAAAATTAATTCTAGGAACACTAGGCTTTAGAATCGCACACCATCACAATGACTAGATCTGGAAATATATTTATAAATATTTAAAAGTATTACAATGGAAAAAATGTGTCTCTACATAGGAACTACATAAGGGTATGATGATATAGATAAGTGTATCACCTCAATTTCAAAGGATGAGTAAGGTTAACCATGTACCCTAACATGACACTTAAGATAAACATAAGGGTAACTTCATTCCCTTATGCAACACATAAGAGATATGTAAGGGTAAAACATGTTACACTTACACATCACTCTTTTTGGGAGAAAAATAATTAATTTTTTTTAACTTCTTCTACTAAAGAATGACCCTATAACACCTTTTATCCATATTAATGATATTAAATTGAGGAAATATAAAACTTTTATCTATTTAAAGGTTGTAGTTACTATTTCAAAATAATTTGAAACTTTTTAATAAAATATTCAATAAAAATAGAAAACTAATTTTTGTATTCAATTATCAGGTTTAAATACTACAAACTAGGATGACTAGTGTATTTGTTAAAAACTACCTAATCCTTACTACCCCTAATTTTTTAGTATCCTATTGAGAAGATTTTTTTACATTCAGTTACTATAGAAGAAGAATCAACTCCTTTATATAGTTTTTATCTTTCTCTCATATGGAGAATAAATTGGAAGGGTTTGAGGTTGTTTTTAATTGAACATTCAATCATTGACTCTCTATTAAAGGTTTTTATGTCAGGAAATTTAAAAATTCTATGATGTAGGAATCTCTTTACATTGTAACTAGACCATGAGATGTTGAATGTTCATTTAAAATTACTTGGTTTATTTGGTGAAAATAATTAGTTGATTTATTTTTAGCATAAAATATATTATTAAAGGGATTTATATTTAAAAACATTTTATTCAATTTTTAGGTTTTATAGAATTTCAATAGGATGTATTTATTTCTAAAACATATTTTCAAAGCATGGGAGATGTGGTACATTGCTTGTGAAAATGTTTAGTATTATTTTTTGTATGGTTAATGTTCTCTTATGAATACATGGAATATGAGAAAAATTGGGAACCTAGGGTGTGGGAATATTCAAACCATAGTGTGTGTGACATAACTAGGGTTTTTAAATAGGTACTCATGATGCTTAAAAACAAATGGGTAGCCAAATATCGACATACTATGGTTGTATTCAATATCATTTGGATTAAATTTTGTGTTAGTGTTTTATTCTTTATCCTATAACATATTCCACAGAATAGAGCCCAATTATGTTTCATTCATGATGGTTTCACTTATGTGTCATGATATATATGCTCACATGTTTATCTTATGGATTTTGGATCAAGGAAATAGAAATCCCAAACCAGCATGTAACATCTTTAAAGAATTTATATACCATGATTTATAAGCATAAATGTTATATTTTAGGATATGGTCATTATAGTTACAACCCTCTATTTATCATTATTATTAATATTCAGATTCTAATTTCTTTGAATATGAAATGTTTTGAAATTAATGAAATAATGTTTTCCAAAATATATTTTTTTAATTTATTTATAAACTGGGTTATTTTAAATCAAGAAATAACTATTTCATGGTGATAGACATTTTATATATTTATTGGTGGTATCATACCGAACTTTAGTGATCAAACCCCACAATTTCCTTTGGGATATTATTTCCTTGGGTTTTGAGGACTCTGGTAAAGGTAAAGGCATTATGTGGCATGAAATATTCTCTTGGATGATATAACTTTAATAGATGATTAGGATGGTGGTGATGGTTAGTCACAAGGAGACATGATTTATTCCATGATCGGTTTTTCATTCAGGTTCTTAATTTTTAGATTTTCTATGTATGTCTCCTAGATGTAAACTTTTCTTCAATTTTGTAGTTAGAGTTTTTATCTTATTTTTTATATACACGATAAATGTTGTGTTATATTTTAGGGGACATCATTACCATTGTTTTATATGTTGATACGCATGTTATTTTCACTATCTCATTGCAATATGGATCATGCTTCAGGTTTTCGGTTGAGCCAGATCAAGTGATGTGTCAGGATTACCTGGGATAAATCTTTAAAAAATGGGATAAGGGAAATGCATATTCATAAGTGTTATAACACTACCTAGGTTTGGATTAGGATTTATTATAGATTGGATCTAGGAAATTTTACAGCTAAATGAGTGTATGGTGAGTAGGTTCATGATAAACACCTTTCGTGATGTCACTTGATATACCATTGTAAGACGATATTTATTTTATGTTTGTTGTTTTCCATGAGGTATAGTTTTTTGGGATGATGTATGATCCTCACTAGTAATAACATAATAGAATGTAATTAAATGTCATTATAGAATAATATAAGAAAAATTATAGAAAACTCAAATAAAAGACTCGAAGTAACGTGTCTCATACCCCACGTCGGTCCCATATCCAAACTGCTACCCAACCGTACACAAGCAATCAACAATATGATCCTTTTCCCTTGTCCAAACATGCATTCAAAAATGTTTCTCCGGTACCAAATGACATCCCAAATAGTGTGTGTGTGTAAATCATTAGGTTAAAACCACCAGGTAAAAACAAAACCAGTCTAATAAGAAGTGTATGTAATAAATAGATAAACAAGTGTATTTGTTTATTCAACAATCAAATAGATATAAAAATATTAGTATCTCTATTCTATAATATCTTTGGGGATGTCTTAAAAATAGGCATACCACATACACATAACCAACATAAGATTAATTTCCTTTATACCGTGCCATAATATCTTTGAGCATATCTTATAACCATTCTAACCCAAACCATATAACCATGGTAAGATAAACTGATTTCGAACCTCACTAGAATATCTTTGATCATGTCTTACAACCATTACAACCAAAACCATATAACCATGTTATAGTCAAAACAATAAATATGGTTCAAATCCCTTTAAAAATTACACCATTATAGTTCAAATCCCTATAAGACTATTTGTATTCCTAGTAAATTCCCTATAATAAAGACATCATGGGACTGGGTATAGTCTTCTCTCTATAAGAATTATAGCATGGAACTGGTCTGATCCTACACAATAGCAGCATTAAAATATATAATTGTGAAAGTGTTAGGGACATGCCTCATGTATAAGACTTATAGCATAGAACAAAATCCCTATCATACGGCCTGAATATCACAACATCAAATAATATATCTCAATTGTTAAGTAGGATAATTACCAGTATTATTTCAAATTACACATGAAATTCCATTAACAATTTATTAACAATTATGTCAATAATAAATAATCCACATTTTTTGTATTATATAATAATAAATCACCCTAGGTGACATGTCTTGCTAAATATACTTTAAGACATTTTCCAATTCAGTTGAAATCATGGTTCTCTCAACCCATGGGTAGCCAAAATCCAAGTCAGAAGTTAATTTCAAAAACTGGACTTAATGTAATAATTCCATACATTATTTAAATGTATTTTGGCACACAAAATGTTGGAACAAACACAATATTTAATAAACATGGAAAATTTCAAACCATAGGGTTATGATTTTGACCCCCTGCCTTTAACCGATGTTCCAACAACTCTTCTAATAGAAAATTCCCCCAAGGAAGAAGGTGAAGATGATTTCAAGAATTCTACTAGATCAAAAAACAATCAAGGTCAAAACCAACAACACAAGCGACCATAGGATTTCATCGTAATGGTAGGAGATCTAAAGGGAGAAAGAAGAGACATAACCAAAGGAATTTAATAGGGATAAAATAAGAAAATGTAATGCTCTAAGGGATTTCAGCACTCCAAAATCACATAGAGAATCCCCTAGGTTCAATAGGATATGATGTATAGTGAAATAGAACAAATCTTATCCATATTTCATGTTTAAAATTATAGACCGGGTATTTGCATGATTTGTAATGTGTTTACACGTTGGGTTAATGTTTTTAATAGAATTTTCCGAAAAAACCTTTGCCTCAGATTTATTTTATCAAAACACTAAAAAAAATAAATGAAATTTAATCCATTTACATGATGTGTAATGGTTTTGAAATTTATTTTCCATTCAATTTTTATTTTAAAACATCCCAAACCCCCCTTTAATGCTTATAAACTTACCAATAACCCATATTAACACTTATTCAAATTTTTACCTAGACTCCATTAATTAAAATGAGAATACATCCCCAAAATTTTGGTCATTTTATCTAATAAAGGCTATACTTATCTGAACAAGACTCGACCACTAGGGCTAAAATGAAAAACTCAGAGAAAGACATAGCTACAAAAAAAATATTAGATCTTACAGCCTCCCCACCTTATAACATCTTGTCCCAAAGCTACTCCAATCATCACTGTGAGGTCCCAGAAAATGAATATATACATTGTGTTTTCATATCATACTCCCTATCCCATATCTCCTCAAGAACTCTCCCATTCTTCCATAGCACCCAAACAAATAGTATGTTCCTACCTCGAAGTTATTTCTCACTACAATCCACAACCCATATCAGATTATCCTAAAAGGATGCATCAACAAATGGATTGACATATGGTTTTCTTGTCACATGGGAAGGTTCCTGAAGATATCTTCATTGTCGTGACACTTGGAACACCTCATGCATGGAAATGTATCTTTGTAGAATGGATAAATGGTATGCCACTAGACCGACCCATTCAACTATATCAAATGTCCTTACAAACCTAAGTGCTAGATTTACCTGTTTATTGATATAGTGTTTCCACAACTAAGGATACACCTGATAGAGAAAATGTTGACCCACCTCAAATTATAGAGGTCATATTCAAAGTTCAACATATGATTTCTTCCTGCACTGTGTGCTCACAAACTATTGTCTGATCAATGGAACCTATTCAGATGTCTCCTGAATGCGACTAGTTCCCACAAGTGCTAACTCACCTACCTCTATCCAATAAAGATGTGAACAGAATGGATGTAAATTAAAATACTCAATATTCTCAATTTAGATCAATGACTCTAAAATATCATTATATAAAAAATCCATTACTTCCATATGTTCCTCCCTTGAACCAAAGAAATAAAAAACACAGGCTTGTAGAATATCATCCAGAACATGAATAGCCCACTAATATTGGCCACCAGTCTATGGATGATATGTTGTCTTAAAAATAAATGGAAATCCTAGGGATTTATGAAGACCCTTATAGAAATTTGATGTGAAACAAGGATCTCTATTTGAAAATATGCTCCATATATCACCATGCAACCGAACTACCTTACACACATAAATATGTCCCAAATCCTCGCCTATGAAGGTTTCTCTAATTGGTAAGAAGTGGGATACCATAGTTAGTCAATCCATAAAAAACCATATAGAATAATTTTTATAGGTCATCCTGGCTAATCCTATTATGAAATCAATTGTGACATCTGCTCATTTACACTCCGAGATGGTTAAAGGCTGCAAAAGCCCAGTTGGCCTATGATACTTGGCTTTCACCTGCTTACAGGTGAAGAATATACCCCAATGCTTTCCATCTCTTTCTTCATCACTGACCACCTATACTATCTATATAGATCATGATATATCTTTGTTAAACCATGATTCCCTACTCATCTAGAATCATGGAACATCATCTTTAACTCTTCATGCAATCGTATAGGAACACATATTTGACCAAAAAAGAAGAATATAATTTCCACTACCAAGAGGTCATCTAGATGAAATCCCCCAAACATATAATTTACTTATTATAATTTAAAAATTAATACCATACAACTACTTAGTCTTAATCTGGTTGAAAATCATGGGTATAATTGATATCAAGACATAGATACTCTCCCATGAGATTCCTAAACTTCTATATGCATTTCTAAAAAAAGTACATTATCCACCACCCATTAAAATAATCCCATACTTCCAATGTATGTGTCTTTTGGATCAAAAATATTGGTAATGAATTTTCCCTTTCCTGGTGTATATGATAATTAAAAGACAAAAGACAACAAATATTTGACCCACCCCTTATTCATAAGAATTAGTTTTCTCTGAAAACATATGTGATCATGTATTTTTTGATTTGTTTATGACACAAACCAATCACCCATGAGATAGAGTCTGCCACATCTCATGTTATGTACCACTTCATCTAACACCAGATTATGAGTAGGGTAATTTCTATCATGTGGTGTTATCTATCTGGATCCATAAGCAACCACATAGTTCGCCTTTATTTTAAATGCTCTGATTCTAACTCTGGATGAAAAAAAAATACATAGAAAATGAGTTATCTAGAAAAGGTTAGATGAGGATAGGTTTTATGGCCATCCTTCCATTCATCTCTTGAAAACATCTCTCACAATAATCAGACCAAACATACTTGACCCCTTTCTTGGTTCTCCCAAACATTGGTGCTGCCAAACAAGAGAAATCATGGATAAAACATCTGTAATAACCTTATAAAACTAGAAATATTCAAGCATAAAAGTATATATTGGGATGATCCCAAGATACCATGTTTTTAAATTTTTCTGGGTCCACTAACACTCCATCTTATTAGATGACATGTACCAAAAACTTCCCTTTATCTATCCATAAACTGAATTTAGTTATCTTGAAGTAAATCCAATGATCACTCTACATACTCAGGATGGTGTCAAGTTATTTGAAATGATTGTTTTTTAATTGTGATTACACTATGAAATTGTTGATGAAAACCACCACAAAATGATCTAGAAACTGATGAAATATCCAATTCTATAAGGCCATGAATATTGTCGATGCATTAGTCTACCGAAACGGCATGACTACAAATTCATACAATCCATACCTACTCCTAAAAGATATCTGAGGTGTGTCTAATGGTCTCACACTTAACTGATGATTCCCTGATCTTAAATAAATCTTGTATAAGATCATGGAACATCTCAACTGATCTAAATGACAATCATTGTGAAAGAGAGGATACCGATTCTTGACTATCATTTGGTTCAACCTCCGATATATCACACTGAAGCGAAAATATCCATCATCATTTTTGGTGAAGTGAACTAAAGAACCCCAAGGTGATGTACTAGTCCTTATGAATCATATAGTTTCAATATCTTTCAACTGAACCTTCAACTCCTGATGCTCTACTGGTTCCATTTGGTAAGGCAGGAAGTAAATTGGCTTTGATCTCAATAATAACTCTAATGTAAACTCAATCTCTCACATGAGAGGTAATACATAAAACTAATTTGAGAAAACATCATAAAAATGGTCTAGTAATGGAGGAAAATAATCCCACTACATTCTAAAACAATCTGGACTAAGACAAACAATTTGAGCTTTGAGAAAACCCAATATACACTGAATTGGTATCGTACGACCAGACTGAAGATCACCCTCACCCTCACCCTGGTGAGAATAGTTTCATACTTATGGATATAGGATTATAAATATCCTCTTGTAATTTTTGATATGATCTGGATATAGAACAATACAATCCATATTAATAATCAAGTCGAAGCCTATCATTTCCAGTATTGAAGGAACCAAAAATAAATGTAACCACCAATCTATAGAAAACACTTCTTAAAACATTTTATATTTTTACAGTGTACAACCAATGGTGTGTCAATGGTTAATTCACCATCTATAATTTCTACATCCAAGACCAAATCATTTGAAAAAAAAATCATAGAAAATAATGTGATGCTTCTGTATCAAACAAAACACAAGCTAAGGTAGATGATACAAGAATTGTACCTCTGATGGAAGACAAACCTGCATCCATGTTTGTCATAGTATTGTGAATAATGTTAAACAAACTTTTCCCTCTATCCTAGCCTCCAGTATGACTACCCTATGCTATTTACCATTCTTGGTACCACTTCTCATGCATTGGGGCACCATATCCCCTACATCGGCCCGAATGGCCCGTGGACATCCAACTACTGGCCTACTGAGGGGTAGTTGGGTCCCTTACCATCTCTAATGTCTATCCTGATCCTCTAACACTATTTTTTATATATAAATTTTACACATAACCTCTTCATATGATTTAGTTATACATAAACATGAAACTCAATTTTGGGGTATGGACACTATAGGTGCTTGTGACCAAACATTGAACATTGATAGCACTAGAATGAAAGACCATCTTGGGATGGTAGGTCACTACTCGACTAATATTCAAACTATTAATTTGGTGGAAATTGTCATAAATATTCTTCTTACAACTCGAAAAAAAATCCCATATCACCCTACCGAAATAGTATTGTCACTTCTGTGGGCCTCTCTCAGACCCCCTTTCATGATGAGTTCCTGATTTATCACATCTCCAATGATTCTTAAATTAAAAACATTTACCTATGACCTGATATAATAATTAATATCATCCTAGAAATTTCTTACCCCATAGATCCCCTCATCTTCAAAATATGGTGAAAAGCATTTGAAGTATTTAAAACGTCTAGCATAGCCCTACACTAACAGTCCCTCTATTATTAGATGCATGAACTCATGATATTTTTCATCCATCAAGGTCTCAGTATAAAAATTTATAACGAACTTCATCTCTTAGTCCTTCCATGATATCTCGTCTGGCTACCCAGCTTCCTCCAGAACATCCCACTAATGCTTGGAAGGTCCATGAAGAATATACATTGAAATCTTCACCCTTCTATCAATGGGTGTCCTGAGATTCTTAAAGATAGTCTAGAAGTTCTCAATATAGACTCGACTACATGGGGACCCTTACTGAGTAAGAATAGTTGGATGATGAAGAACAACACTCTTGTCATATCATACATCAATGGAATGATATGGAAAATATATGATAACATGGTTCGTATGACCCTCATGAAGCAATCACAATGCTGGAAATCCATAAGCTCATATAGAACAAAATAATGTTCTAGTTTAGTTATGATTACATCATGCTGATTACCACTCTCCCAATGCTCATGTTGAAGATAAGGGGAAGGAATTTTCTCTATAAGACAAATACATACCTTAAATAACTATGTAGAATCAAATTCAACCCCAACATGTGACTATGACAAGAACCACTGAATCTTGGTGAATCTAGACATGGTTTACAAGTATTTTAGCTAGACATGACAACTCAATTATTTTTTCCATTGAAAAAGTTATCTCATATTATGGTTCAACAAGTATGTATATATTACCTAAAAAAATAGATATGTCACTATCATGAAAAATGCATGTCAATATATCCCTATGTGCCTATAATAATGCATGTATTCTAATCTTGCTCAATACCAGCCGATGAGTAAAAATTTCATGAAACAATAACATCATAAAATAATAACCTCACACAACATATGAATCACCCAAGGTGAAATAACATAAACCATAGAAAGCACAAAACACAAATCCCTACAATCATTAAAACTTGGATATCACAATATCCATATAAGAATTACAACATTTTGGGTCAAAGCCCTACATGCATTACAACATAATGGGTCAATGTCCTATAAAAGTTACAACATGTGAATGTGCATATCCCACTATCTACAAGAGTTAGAACATGGGACTGGGTTGATCCCATTAAATATTTGTATTATAATATATAAGTGTAAAAGTTACAGGGAAGAGCTCAAAATATAATCATTACAACATAAACAAAATCACTATATTAAAACATGGATATAACAATATCACCTCATATATATCAATGGTTAATTATAAAAATTACCATTATTCCATCAAATTCCTTGTGAAATTCTATTCATAATATTTTAAAAATTATATCAATAATAAATAAGCCACAATTTTAGGATTTTATAACAAAAAATCACTATTGGTTACTTGTTATGATAAACATACTTTAAGACATTTTACAATTAAATTAAAATCATGATTTTCTCACCCCATGGGTATCCATAAGACATATCAGAAGTTAATTTAATATGAATAAATTCATGGAATACTTCAATTCTTTATTTAAATGGATTTGGATTCATGATATATTGGAGAAAATACAATATTTCATAAACATGGAAATTTTCAAACTATAGGGTTATGATTTAGACCCCCTACCTTTAACTGAATATCCAACAATTATTCCCACAACCTAATCCCATGAGGAATAAGGTATATATGATTTCAAGCTTTTTCCTAGATCAAAAAAAATCATGATCAAAACTAACAACAGAATTGGACAAAGGATTTCACCACAACATTTGGAGATCTAAAGGGAGAAAGAAGAAACCTAACCTAAGGAAATTGCCTATTATTGAAGATGAAAATGTAATGTACTAAATGGAGGTTTGAACTCTATATTATTCTGGGGAATTACCTATGTTTTAGAGGAGAGTATCTCAGGTGAAATAGAATGAATTTTATCCACATAACATGTTTAAAACTGCAGTTCAGGCATTTAAATTGCATGTAATGTGGTTACATATCATGTAAATGTTATTAATGGGATTAACCAAAAAACCAATCACATTAGATTAATTTTGTTAAACCCCAAAACTATTACACAACATGTAATCCCATTACATAGTTTGTAGATGTTTTAAAGTTTATTATTCTACCCAATTTACTTTTAAAACAACTTAAAAAACTTTAAAGATTTTCAACTTACCAAGAACCCATATTAACAATTATTTAATTTTACACCCAGAATCCATGAATTCACACAAGCATACACTATAGATCATTATTTAATTTTCTCTAATAAATCATATCCATCTTGGAATAAGACATGACCACTAAGGCTAAAATGAAAAAATCAAATAGAGACAAAACTGAAAAAAGAAGGGATATTCCATTTTGTGAGAATGAAATTTTTTAAAAATCCATTTTTATGAATTTTTAATAATTATTTATTACCTATGAAGTGATTATGGATTTCATGATCATGTTTTTAGAAATTTTAGTTTTTTAATGAAAACTTGAAAAGATGTTCGGGCATGAAAACAAATAAAAAAACAGAATGAAATAATTTCACTACATTGAATAATGATTTCAAACAGATTTAAATGTTTTTAATGAAATATTTATTTACCAAAAAGTTCAAAAGGTTTGGATTTTGGTTTTATGAAAAATCAATGTTTTTCTCATCTTGTAATAATGAATATATATTTTTTAATGGGGTTGATAAATTAAAAAAATCATGGATTTTGAGGGAAAACTAGTTTTATATTGTGAATGGTGGTTTCTTTTTATAAGGACATCAAACTCATATAATGTAATTCATGATGAAAATGAGTCTTATTTAATAGTTATACTTGAATATGGTGAAATGTTTCATCTTGTAATTGTGGAATTTGGAATGTTTCCCCTTTGAATTATTTTTTAAAGTAATGAATGATGTTTACTTATGAAACTGATTATTTGTAAAATTAGTTTTCATATTGTATTTAGAGGTATCAAAGATAATTCTTTTTATGAAGTTTCTTCTCTTAGATTGGGTTTATTTTGAAACATCTATAAAATTACTCACATTATTTTATGACTTTTAGTATTGGGATAATAATTTCATTTATGTAAGGGTTATCTGATACGATCCGAAGGAAAATACCAGATAGTGTTTACCTCTTGTGTGGTTTGAGAGGTATTACATTGCGGTATTGAGTTAGATTTTTATGTTTTCATTTGGTTTAGTCCATTTTATGGACTAACTAGAGGGTCTTATAAGTTTATCTGTAAATATTTTTTTTAAGTTCCCATTTTATGGTTTTCTAGTGTTCCTTGGGATTGCAGTATTTAGGTGTGATCAATGTTATTTTTCTTGGACTTCTTTGTTGAGAGAAATTTTCATCCTAAGTTCCGCCTTGACTTAAAGTTTCATTTCACTCAATAAAATTGTATCCACAGATTGTATTTATGGTGAAATCTATTCCAAGGGTTTTTGATTAGTTCTTTATAATTGTTTAACCTTTAGTATGTGCATTGGAATCAATATTTATTTTGATGACCTGTTTGGACGAGGGATGTATATGTTATATGTTATTATGAGTTAGATATTGGGGACCAATGTGGTGGGATTTATAAACCAAATTTTTCATAGATGAAATTTCATAACTCATGACAGGAGCCATTTTGTTCCTTATTGAGGGTTATATTCATTTCAAATGTCTCTTGGTTTTGTTAGATGTGGTGGATCTAGTGTTATGGTTTGTTCCTTCATAATGATCTTTGAGGTTGATCTTTTTAGAGTTTCATTAGGATAATTACCTTTCATAGACTTGAACTATTTTCCCCTTGATTGGTTTCTCCTTTTGTGAGTTATATTTTTTATCTTTCGTAGGATTAGAGATATTGGAAGTTTCCTCTGTTTGAAATGTAAAACATTAGTTTTATTGTTGATTATATCTTGTGATAGTTTAGTAAATTGTTGTTACACCATTTTATATTGAATCTAAATGGTGGGGAGACCTATATTGGGTATTTTTTTCCTTATAGAACTATCTTAGATAATATGGAACCTTCTAATCCTTTTTAGGGTTGGGGGTGGGGTTATCTTTGGATCTAGTTTTGTTTCATTCCAATCCTAGTTCATTCTTGACTATGTCACTATGAATACTTGGAGATAGAGTTTGGATATGTATTTATGTCAAATTTGGGTAAATCATAAGTCTTCTTCCAATTATGATTTCATGGAAAGAATATATATCACCCAGATCTTGGGATGATAGTAATTGTACATGATCTTGGAACTTGATGACACAACCACCTCAGAGAGAAGTTTATGATACATATTAGGATCCTGGTTTCCTAAAGTGAACTTTTACATAGCCTAATCTGATTCCATTATTTAAATTCTAGGTTAATTGATTTCAGTTCATTGATTTTGATGTTGGGTAAAATATTAGAGAATGATGTGTGTTTTCAGACACATTGGGAAAGGTTTTCCCAAGTATCCTTAAGAAACCATTTCCCTAGAATTCTTTAGTTTTTCTTGAGGATCTAATTTTCTTCGGTAATCATCTTGTGGTTAATATGGGGTTTCCTTTTATAATATGATTAAAATTGATTAATTAGAAGATACAAGTTAATAGATTTGTATTTTTTCTTTTTAAAGTGGGGTAAAATTGTTTTTCTTGTTTTGGTCTCCTAATGGTTCCTTGGATATTTGGAGGTTGTTTGTTTTTCTAGGTGATCTAAGATAAGAGTTTAAATATCATGAACTAATGTCTATGTGTTTAATGCACTTTGGGGCTATCCAGATGTTTCCTGATTTGAGACATCAATCTTCGTGTCCTAATAATGTTGGTTAATTTTAACCTTATGTCATAAATAATCATATATGAGAAAAATATAGTGGATGAAAAAAAATATACCATTTCAGAATATCCATATATAGAACATTATGGAAGTTGGATAAATAATCCATGGGATTCATAATAATACCACCACATACTCTTAGTGGGGAGGGAGATATGATTCATATAATAATAAATTAATTCATGAAATTGGCTCATGTATTTCCATTTGAGGTGATTATTGTAGTGGAAAAAGATTAATGTTTTGTTTGGGGGGTTTTGAATCTTCACAATGTTCTTGTGGATACTTTTCCATTATATAACCATGATTTGGTTTTCAATTTCAAAAGGGATTTCTAAATTCAATGTGTTCTTGGTCAAGGTAATTGGATAATTTTATCATTATATTGATGTTTGGAATAGAAAAATTATCCCAATCTAGAAGATATGATTTAAGCATTCATGGTTGTTTTTATTAGCAGTTGGGTTTAAAATTTCTAAAAACTATTATTAAATAGAAACCCTCTAATGTGAATTATGGGAATCCTTGTGAATATTATTGATTTTGGGAAAGGGTAGGTGAACCATATTTGGTAGGACCATGTTTGTTTAGGGGTGATGGGGATGTTGTGGTTATCTCAGTTAATGATGGATGTAGTTCTCAGAAACTTGACTAGTTAAAAAAATTATCATCATTTTCCACAGGAGGATGAAGTGAGTGATTGGGTCTTTCTAAAAGAATCTAATTTTTTTGGGATATCATCTTTGAGTGTGTATTGTAAGTCAATATTAGATGTTTTTATTCCATTTTGATATCATTGAAAAACATGGAAAGGTGTCCAATCTGTTAGACATTTCATCTCTCTTGATGTCATTTCATGATATTCTATATGCTTCCCAATTGATGTGGTATTAAAAGAACCATCTCTTTATGCTTAAATTTGAGAATTTTGACCCTATACAAGATAGCACCATATTTATTTTATCCCATTCACTTTATGTATCACCAAGATAAGGTATTTCCTTGTTCAAAACTCTCTTTAATCTTTGTATTATGGAAGTATGGATGGGATAAGTAAAATATGAGGGAAAAATCATTTTTATGTTGAAGTGGAGTTCTGTTTTTTTGAGTTCAAAATTATGAACAATATTTTGTTGATGAAATCATTATGATGGGTAGAATTGAAACAAAATGAACTTTTATTTATAGTATTTTTTTTTTTTGTGTAATATTTTGGTTTTTTAAGGGTTTTAAGTAATTTTTATGTTCCATGGTTTTTAAATTTTCTTTAAAATAACTTTTGGGTTTAATATATAAGTCTTTTAAATGGGGGTCGATGGATATGGGATGGTGGTTTTGTTGTCCTAGCATGACGATGGGGGACTCAGTGTCACCCGATGCAGTTGTTCAAGGCCGGATCTAGTGTGGTGGCCATTGATCAGAAATTTATCTAGTAATGGAATGATTCCATGGCCTTGTTGTGGTTGTGGTAGACCTTGAAGGTGTTTGTCCATCTCGATCAACACTATGTTTCATATCTGATCAAGATCTATTTTTTGAACATAACTTTAATTTTCGGTCATTTATATCCTTAGAAATGCTGGTCGTGAAGGGATGGTGAGATTCAAAGGGTGTGGAGGAAGACAATGGTCTGCATTAGTCCCTTGGTCAATGGAATGTGGAGGTTATTTGGTTCAGTAGTTATTTCTACTGTAGTTTTCATGGGCGACTTCGTGGCGGTGTGGCCCTAGGGTGGATTGTTAACCTGGAGGTGTGGATGACTGGAGCTTCATCTAGGATTCAGTGACATTGTATTGGCGTTGGGTCTATCATGGCTATCCAGTATTTTTATTCCGTTTTTTCTTATTATGAACAATATACAAATGGATTGGATTGTCTTCATTTGAACCTAAGGATGTATGCATCTAGACTTTAGGCTTCTAATGGGTTCCCCCTTTCCCATCTCAAAAGGGTTCCCTGTTTTTATTTTTTAATAAATAGGGAACTAAAATAAAATTTCTGTTATATGTATTTTAAATGGAAATTAAAAAAAATTTAACATAATTTTTATACTTCCTCATGGAATATGGTTTTACTAAGGGTAAATACCTCCCACATTTACTAATAGTGATTTTTAGGTGTTTTATAAGAGAAACTACTTGTTTTCATGAGTTACATTATGGTAGGATGAATATTCTATGGGATTCATAAGGGAAAGGCCCTATTTATATGAGTTTTATAAAGGTAAGTTGAGTTTTTCCGTAGATGCATAATTCTGAGTCTTTTTTTATATACACCATGTAAGGGTAACTTTTTATTCCCAAAGGATTCATAAGGGTACCTCCGAATCTGTATAAATGTATGCTAGAGTTTCTATAGGTTTTATAATGGCAACCCCTACACACTACAAAGGAGAAATATTCCATTTTAAAAGGCTATATAAAGGAACCTTAAGCACTATGAAAAGGAATGTAGTATTCTTTAATCACTATGTAAAGGTTAACATGATTTTCTATAGGTTATTTAAGGGTAAACCCTCACTATTTAAGGGCATCTAAGCCTATATGTAAGGTTAGCTCTGAGTTCCCTAAGTGTACGTAAGGGTATGGATGAGTTTCATAAGGATAAATTCTACTTTATAAGGGTTGTGTAAGGGTAATACAGTACCCATATAGAATTCCAAGGAGATGAATAAATGTAGGATGGGTTGTGTATGTACCTCTGTTTCAAAGGATGTGTAAGGGTAACCTGGTTTCCTTATATGATACTTAAGAGTTGTATAAGGATAACCTAGTACCCTTATGAGAATCATAAGATCTTATTAAGGGTAAAAGAATGTTACACTTATACAATAATCATTTTCGGAGAAAAATTATTAAAAACATTTTTTGTTTCTTATTCTCCAAAATAATCCCAAAACTCATTTTATCCATTTTAAAGGTTGTAAACATTAACAATTTAATTCTTTTATCTTGTTAAAGGATGGAATTTTTGTTTTAATGGAAATTTAACCTTCTTCATTAAAGATTTTTTTTAAATTAAAAATCAAATGGTGTATTTAATTTTGTGGATTTAATAATGTAAACCAGAACAAATTGTATATTTCGTTAAAGTTTACCAAGCCTTGCTACCTAAGATTTTTATGGTATCATCTTCAGTAGAGTTACATGTGTTCATCTATAGTAGAATAATATCTAATATCTAGTTCCTTTAGATCATTTCATTTCATTCTTCGCTCCTGGGGAATCAATGGGAAGGGATACATGTAGTTTTTTCCATGAAATCTCAATCCTGAACTCTCCCTCATATTTTTTCATGTCAAGATACCATCAAACTTGTCCAATTTAGGATAATTTTTACATTGGTTCTAACCATGATATATTGAACGTTCTTTTAAAAAAAATTGAAAATATTTTGTCAATTTATTTTGAAAATAATTGAGTTTTAAGAGGGTTTTCTTTAAAAACATATTATTACATATTTTTTATTTGATAAAATTCCAAAATGACAAAAAAATTCTTAAATGGATTTAAAAAATAAGGAGGCGATGATTCTTTACATATGAGAATGATTAATTAGATTTATTGTATGTTTTTTTGTGAGAACATGATATGTAAGAACACTTGGGAACCTTGGGAAAGAACTCATTCAAAACTTAGTGTGTGTAGAATCACTAGGGATTTTAAATAGGTACACATGAGGTTGTAGTAGTAAATGGGTATCTGGATATCGATAAAGTAAGATAGGACTCGAAATCATTAAGATTAACATGATAGTTAGTTTAGAATTCTTTGTCCTAGAATGTATTTAATAGGCTTGATCCCAATTATATTTTCTAAATTAAATTTTCAATTATGTGTTTGTTTTATATGCTCACATATTTATCTTATAGATGTTTTCACATGAACATGGTGCTACCAGACTGGATTGTAATATCTTATATTGATTTGTGTACAATTATTTTTGTACATACCTTGTTATCTTTTGGGATATTGTTATTAAGGTTATTCACTATGAGTATCATTCTAAATTAAATTCATATTTTTGTAGATATGAATATTTAATATTCTGTAAAGAAACTAAAAGATGTTTTCTAAAATGGTTTTAGTTTTGATATTTATTTATATACTTTTTTGTTTTAAAGCTAGAAATAATGGTTTCATGGTTTTATAAATTCCATATATTAATTGGTGGTATCCTAAAAAGGTTTTTTACATCCACTATAATTTTTCCATTTGGTGTTTTATCATTGGTTTTTCATGATGTAGGTAAATGTTAGGATATCCTATGGAATGGAAGATTATCTTGGTTGATATCTCTTGTATTGGGGATTGGGATGGTGGTGACTTTTAGTTACAATGAGACATGCTTTTATTATTTTTTGGTTTTGATTTAATGTTTTAACCTTTTGTCTTTTCCTTATATATGTCTTGTGGATATGTAATTTTTTTCAATGTTGTACTCTGGGTGTTTACATTAATTTTAGTAATCATGAGTCATGTTATGTTATCTTTTAGGGTAAAATCATTCCCTTGGATTTATATAGTAATACCAAGGTTCTTATTTCCAACCCATGGGGAATATGAATATGCTTTAGGTACTAGGTCACGAATTTTCTGGTAACATAAAAGGCTAACCTGAGTTTGTTCATTACATCAACTCCCTTAATTTATCTCTATCACTGATTAATGTAATAAATAACATAGAAGATTTTTTACTTATTTCACCATAACTGAGTTAGTACAAGGAACATGTATAGGTTATATCCCTATGAACCTAAAACAATAGATCTCACATATTCTATTTGGTTTACACAATTGAGTGGCCACACTGACCCTTAGAACTAACTATTCATCAAAATGGGTGAAGCTCAATCTATCAGGTCACATAAGAAACTCACTTCTCATTTTATGAGAACCATCTTATTTCATAGATAATTATGTAAAAATAAGCCTAGTATGGTGTTTCTCTTCTACATGACCTGGTGGTGTTCAATTGAGATGAATTTACTAGAACATCTTCTTACGTTTCAAACTTAAATTTTATATAAGTCATGGAAATATCATATCTAAGAATTTTATACATGTATCTCTTGACCACCACTGTAATTTATATGTGTTTACACTATAATAGAAACAATAATTCACTGTTTTTTTAGAGAACATGGATGTTTTATCTATTTCATATTAATAGGAAGTAGTTATTAAAACCAGTATGTTTTCCTCGTTTGGTAATTTATTTTAGGTGGTTATGTTGATATTTGAGGTTTTTCAATAAAACTATAGACCATATGTTTTCAGGTGTTCATTTTAAACCATTTCTAAACAAACATGAAAATTTATTTTATGAAAAATTATCATCAACATTATGGTGGATAAAAACACTATAAATAATATACATGGGGTTTTTTTGAAAAACATTTTGACAAATATTTCATAGGTTATAACTAATTCTAAAAAAATATCATTGATTTAAAACATTTTGTGGTGGGTTTTCAGGGGCTCATGATGGTTATAAAAACTAAAATAATGTTGTGTTTGTTTTGAAAATTATCCATTGTTTAAAGTTACACTAATATAAAAAATTAGATTTTGGAATCTTTAAATATGGATTCCAACTACCATATAAAATAAAATCTCTATCTATATTATAAAAAATTCAATAATTTCAATACAAAAACTAAACAAAGAGAATAAAAAATTCCTTACCTTAAAATATCATATAAATATATAATATATTAGTGAAATAAAATACATATTAAATATAGACGATTCTTTTAAAATTAAAACTAACACCTAGATGGATCAAACATCAAAACTTTTCTATTATGTCATTTTGGATGACTCCATATTATACATGCTACTGATTTTCACATCGATTAGAAAATTTCACTATATATGGTGCCAGTATTAAATAAAATTTAGAATAAAAATAGTTTTAATTAGATTATACAAAATATTTTTAAATATTTTTTAGAAAAATTTAAACATATTAAAATAAATGTAACATATTCATTACCATTATATTCTATCATATTAGGGATTCAATATGATGATATCAAGTTAATGATAATATCTCATGATCCTGTTTTATGTTCTTGAGAATCTCTTTTTTCTTTTGAAATTATAAGGGATCTAGATCGGTAACATTACTCAAACCTTCAAGAGGAATCCTAAAAATGAATGTAGAAGAGACACACCAATATAATTGATATGGGGATGGCCTATAACCCAACCATAGAACAAAAAACAACATTATCCTTGACCAAAACATCGATGATAACATAATTATGGGTGACTAATACTGACATAAGGGATTTATATCGCATACCTCTTTAACTTTTACTTATGAATAGAATAAATTTTATCAAAATATATATTTTGAAGAAAAATAAATTGTGATTTAGATTTTCTACACCAATGTTTTAAGAATGAAAATTTATATAATTTCCATAATCTTTCTCATGAAAATTAGTTGAAAAATCAGTTTTTAGAACCAAATGACCAACTTCTTTCACCGATATCATCAATGGAAAAAAATGAAAACTATAAAAATTAATGTAGTTAAAATGAAATTAACGTATATTTAATAATGACATGATGATTATCTTATTTGAACTTATTCTCAAAGAAAATTTAAAACAATATTTGTGTGGTATAACTTGTTTCTACCTATTTGATGAGTTTTCTTTGAGAAAATTCCTATCAAATTGTTTAATATTAATCAAATGCATTATTTTTAATAAATTTAGATCAACACAGTAAGAAAATATAAAATATAATATGTGAATCGGAATAATTAATATTTATAAATGACTTAAACTAATCTTGAGGTATCCATTTGGGAACATTTTGGTTTATTTTATGGGCACTCAAGGAGGTTTCATTGAACAGACACCACATCCTACAAATAGAGTCCACCCAATTTTACCCTAAACTTTTCTACATCCATTGATGCACAATCATATCATGAATATAAAAATGGAAAATAATCTATATATTATATAAGAAAAAATAATTAGACATCCATTTTATAAGAATATTATAGAAAAAATAATAAATATTAATTTTGACTTACATTCAATTTGCATATCAAACAGTATAATTTTCTAATTTGTTGGAATTCGCCTCTATCAATGATAAATAATGAGAAGGGACATCATCTCCCATGAAAAATATCTGAATATATTCTCATATATAACTTTGAATTCATCTGTAGGCACCTCATACATGTCATATGTTTAAACTACACTAAAAATTCTCATGATAAAAATTTAAAATCGTGATATTTTAAAATGACACTATGTTTTGTAACCTATAAAACATGCAACACTGAGCTTAATCAAACCTTGATATAGAACTATTTAAAGTCTATAGTCACTTCATAGCCAATGATTTGGTGAGTCTGAATAGGATTAAAAAATTATGAAATATGTATTGCGATCTTACCCAATACAAATCTATTGTGTAATTCTTAGAAAATAAAAAATCATTTTTATTCAATTAATTTAATTAATTAAAAAAAAAATCTTTAAAAAGGTTTTTTATTTATTTTTGTGACGGAATATTATAATTATTTTAAAAGAATAAATAAAATTCATTTGAAAAGGTGAAATTAGTTTTTTAATTCAACATGTAAAAAATTAATTTAGGGTGATTTTTTGATAAATTTATAGAGTTTTATTTTTTAATGAATTATGAAATGTACTGCTTTTTATTGGAAACTATCTTTTATTTTCTTAAAATTATAAAGTAAGATTCTATTTTGAATTAGTTTTAAAATTTAATTAGCTCCTTTTTATTATAATTAATATAATAAATTCTATTGGAATTAACATTATACTTGAATTTGGTATTGAAATATTTTTATACTTAAAAATATATTTTTTAGAAAATAAATTTTTGTCAATTTTTTTAGCATTAATTTTAAATTAAATTATACATAATCAATGAATTAAATTTGGTAAAATTTATTCCATATTTTTTTAATAATAATTAATATTTGTTAACTAGTTAAGCTTATTTCCTGGTTTATATGAATAAAAACCATAATAAATTTTTGTTCCCACTCTAAATGTAAAATGAGTCAAGTAAGTTTAAAACAAATTCTATAAGGCATCAAATTCATTAAAACTATTGAATTTAATTAATTTTTTGTGCGAATTTAGACCATAATAATCCAAAATTTTATAAAATGACATTTTGATTCCTTTTATATTTTATTTTAACCTTTATATTATTTTAATAAATGAAAAATAAAAAATGTCAGTCTATTCTTTTTATATTACTCTTATATGTTAACATAGGGATAAAAATAAGTTATGATATGATCGTAAAGTTTATTTTAGAATAATGTTTTTTATTTATATTTTTTTATAATATAATTACATTAAAAGATTATAACAAGACCGACATAGTGCTTTTGAAAATAGTAGAAAAATCAGCTAAATGATTTTAAAAACTCTCAATGTAATATTGTTTGGGTGATTTATAGTGTCCCAAATTTTTTTAGATATATGTAAATTATTATATCTATTTTGGAGGTTAATATTTGAATTCTAATTTTATATTTATTTCATTAAATTCAATGTAAATGAATCGTTTAAAAACTGATATTTATGATATTTTATAATAAACAATATTTTATTAAATAATTTAAAAATCATGAAAATACTATCATAAAAAATGTGTATGGTATAAGATTTAAAAAAATAACTGTGTTCCTTTTTGGGGTCAGTTATTTATTTTATACTGACTTTCATGACCCCTAAAGAGTAAAAAACATTAATATTAATGTAATTATCAAAAGTATTCATGAGGAGTTAAAACAAAGATAAATGGGTAAAAAAAATTATTTAAATGAGAAAATATTTTATTGGATGAGTTTAAATCGTCCCATAATCATCATATATTCTAAATATATCAATTTTGTCCACTTAAACATGAAAATTAATTTATATTTATTAAATACTTTAAGAATTTCTGGGAATTCCCCTCCCCAAACATTCAAAAGGGAACCTCATATACTCAATTTTTTACACAATTTGAGAACTATATCTCCCTAAATACCTTCTAAAATACCTTTCAAACATCCATAAACATGTTTTTTAGGTATTAGTTTGCTAAAAATATCAACATTAGATGAAAAAATTTCTTAAAAAAACTAGGTTCTCTGAAAAAGATTTATAACTTTTAACTGAATGTTTTAGTTTTATTTCTTATTATAAATCCTTAATATATTCTCCAAATTTTTGAAATAATAACACCACTATAATACATATAATTATATGTTGTTATTATAATGTAATAACCAATATCAATATCATTCTTCTATCAAATGGGAAATGAATCCACCATTCATGTGTACAACGTGCTTCCACATTATGAACTGATGTAATTCAGTTTACATCACAACCTCTTATAGATATATATAATATTGGATTTAATGTATATATAAAATATCCATGTAATATTTATCATACAAATATAATATATAACATAATTTCATACCATTAGATCCATTTAATAATGATAAAATCGTTCATATGTATGTGTGGATTACCACGTCCACAAAGCAATGGGATTCATTTTCCAAGAAAAAATCACATGGATGATATATATGACTTTATTTAAACAAATAATATGAAATTTATTATATAATAATACTTATGGAAAGATAAAATAACACTTATTTACTTCATTTGCATTGAAAACTGAAATGTTAGTTATGCGTACATATGACCTACCCCCCTATTATTGTTATGTAGTTAATTTTTAATAAAAATACTTCTTGAATGGTTTTTAAATTAAAAACTAAACTTTTAAAAATTATTATCATTTTTTAGATGATCAGATAATGAATACTTTAACCATATTTAACCAACCAATGTTATTTTGGGCATATAGGCCATATATTTTCAAAATAACTTATGTTAACATAATTAATTAAGAAAATAAATATATTGTGGTAATAAAAAAAATAAAAAGAATAATAAACTCAAAAAATGTTCCTAAGAGAGTAAATAATTAACACAGTTTTATTCTTTAAGATGACAATGAATATACCTGATGATATAAACTTGAAGTAAGACACACATTTCCTTAAATAGTCATTTTAAATGTTTTTAATGATCTATTTTTATAAATTAATTTCATCAATATCCATATTCATAAAATTATTTTATTGATTTATTTGTATGGAAATTAATTAATCATAAAGAACATTTTATGTGATTTTTTTACATTATTTCAAAGGTTTTCAAAAGAAATATTTCTACACATTTCATACAGAATTATTTGAATTTTCTTACCAATTAAAAAATAAATTTTCTGTTTTAATATATGTGGTATCAAAGGAATTTACAGATACCACAATGATTATTTGATATTTTTATTAATTTTTAAGATTACATGGTTTATATAACTGAATAACCAACATATCTTTTCTCTAGGTATTTCATATTTTAAAATTGAATTTCAATGGAAAGGTATATATTAATATCTGAAAATGTTTTTCTTATGTGTTCAAAAGTACATTTTTAGGAGTTTTGTTATGTAAGAACAATATTTTCTATGTTTCATGCATTTTAGGTCTATTTTAAATTGATTATGATGAATGGTGAGATTTATATACCTCAAAATAATGAGTTATCCCAATATATCTCTTGATGGTGGATGAGACCGATATAGATATCTAATGAACTGGGAGATGATTTTTGGTTTCAAGAGAATTATGTTTTTAGATTACCATATCGGCTATACCACTTTAAAGGGTTCCTATAATGGTTCTATGAAGATTATTTTTCAAAGAAAAAATATGAGTTTTCTATGATTTCAAATGATTTTTCATATAAATGTTTTTATTTTAATAGGATATATAATAATCATTAGTCTTAACAGAAGGATTTTGCCCCTTTATTATAAAAAGTTATTTTTTTAAGAAAAATGTTTTCATATGGGTTCACATGTTTTTGTTAACAAACCATCATGATTATTATTTTTATTTTACATTTTCATATATAGTGTATATAAAATACTTTTGAATATAAATATGATTTTATGTGTAATTAAATGATTATTTTAGATCAATTTAATTATGTTAAAGGAAAACTATGTTTTATGAACTCATGGTTTTGAAATGGACTAATAGGTTTTTTTCCATCTTTTTATATGTATTGTTATGATTTTTTTCCTCATTCAATATTTTCGACTTGTTTTCCAAGGGTTTAAGGATGAGTAGTAATAAATTAGTAGTCATGTTGAAAATTTAAATTATTTTTCATGAAATTTTTTTTTATTATAAATTTCTTATATTGAGTTAAAATTTATAAACATAGGAATTGTACAATTTATAATGTATGAGTTTTTTATATAAGAGGAATGACGTAATTATCTAAAAATATAAATCTAAAAAGATATTTGGGATTGTATGAAAACAGATTCATGTTAATAAATTTAAATTATGGATTGAATAATGATCGTGTCCTTATAGTTGGTATTAGAGAAAGCTATTAAAAAAATATAGAGATTAAGATGTTATTTTTGCATAAGATTAAAGTACATCATAACAAAAAATTTAGTATGTTATAAATAATTAGAGTAATTCAAGGGATTGGATAACAGCTTCAATAAACTAAGATATAAATGAATTGAAGGATTATAGTACTATAAAATTTCAATGTAATTTTTTACCACTATTGATAATTTCCCTTTTAATAACTCATTTAATGTATAAATGATGTTCATTAAAACAGATTATGGATTGTTTCTGAATGTAGATGGAAATATATCTTTCATAAACTTGTTATATATTTCATATGATTTGATCATCATTAATATATTGAAATCTGATTTAAATTATTCTGACACCTTCTGGAGTATTCCAATCACCTGCAAGAAACGGTTTCACTCATGCAATACCATTTCATTTCTCTAAAAATTTAATAATTCATGGTATCCTTTGTATTTTATTTTAAATTTTAAACTCTTCCATCTCACGTGAAATGTGTAATACCATAAAGGACTTGTCCATTTATTTTCAAGAATTTATGTATTATATCGAAAGATAATGGTAATTTCAAGAAAATATTGATTCCCATATTTATGGGATGAATTATTTTCTTTTTTTTAAATTATGAAAAACTATTAAGTTGATATTGATAAATTATAAGAAAATAATTCATATATTCTATTTATAGGAATGATAAATTAATGAATAACTAAATAAAACATGTATAAATGTTTAAGAATGATGTTTAATAGAGGATTTTTTATGTATCGTATTTTAAAAAGTATGATGTAGAGGTGTTTTTTCAAGGATTTTATAATATCACTCAACATTAAATTTTTATTATCGAACAATTTTAAGGGAAAAAGGTGATAAACCAAGTCAAGAACTAAAGGATATTACAAAGCCATTAAATTAAAAGTGTAGCCTACTAGTTTTAATCTCTGAAAAAAGTTTCCATGAGATATTTTTACCTAGATGTCCAGTTTCTCCATCATAAGGTCTTCATAACAGAATGCCATCTTGTCCCAAGACTAGATGTAATCATCTACATTGATATTTCCATTGTTAAAACCCTGACCTAAAATCATGTCATGCTTTCCAATCTATGCACCCTACTCATCATTGGTGGCCACGTTAAGAGCCCTTCCTATCATTATTTCAGCTTCATCGTTTTGAGATTTGATTGTCATGATAGTTTCTAGTATAACATCTTCCGAGCATAAATGAAATACCAAAGGGTTATCGGGCGCCTCCTGCTGCTAGCATGCCATCATGGAGAGGTGGGGGCTGTAATCCTTCTAATTTCCCTTAGACTTCTTTTTCGATCTGGTATGCATTGGTAATGGTAAATATGAGTAGTCTATCTTCTCTTTCTAGTTACCCCTCTTATTCTTATTCTACCTCGGACTTGGGTACCTGCTCCCCTGAGCATCGTCCTCTGAATCGCCAGCAAAGCAGCTTGAGAGTTCATCACTGGACTCTCAATTAGTAGCCATCTCCACATCTATAGAGGTTCTGATGGGGCCTTTTCCAACATTTTGGATGGGATCCTCATATAACATAACATCAAACCAGTTTCCTAGCTCCATACCTTCAACCTCTCTAGAGCTTACCCTGAATTCATCTTCACTCTCTTTTGCTTGTTCCAACACCTAATCACCTATTGGTAGTGTGACATCCATGGGAAGCCTATGGCCACCATAATACACCTAATTTATAACTCCATCCTAATTGAGCATTTGGATACCCTTAGGGGAGGTAGGATCCAATGACCCAACAGTTGACGCCTCATCAAACTCATGTGCATCCGTGAATTCTGTTCAAAAGGAAAAGGGCCACCGATTTCCTTCCCCTGCCAAATATAATTGGAAGGATGACCCTGACCTTTGGCATGCTTACTACCACCTGAGCTCACTGCCTCAACATAGGAAGTCATCCCAGGTATCTTGGAAACTCCCTCATCCATCAGTTGTGGAACCACAATGTTTATGGCACTACCAGAACGTTCATCCTCCCCACCAGATCCCTCATAAACCAAAGCAGTTGGCAGAGAGAGATAAGGTGCATTTAAATAATTCTACAGGCAATTGAACACTTCAAACCCCAAAGGGTTCACCTCCCACGATCCACTCGGCATGACCCTTGCAGTGGTACACTCAGAAGCCTCAACCACTGGATTTTCCTCAGGCACGACTGACTCAAAATGGTCCTTTATTACCTTACCACTATCCGTAGACATCGCCTTATAGAGAGTCATAGCCCCCCGTTGACGGATTTCCTGCTAATGGCCCAAGCACTTATCCTGAACAGAACTCAGACCAAGATTCATAGACCACCGGCTATCTAAACCTAAACTCTTCACCCACTATAATCTAGATATACTCCAAAGGCACCCTGGACACATCCACTTCCACATAGAAATTTGGGTTAACGAGATGGAAAAGGGACTCAGTACGACTATTGGAACAATGTTATCTACCCATTGAATTGTAAATCATTCAAATCACTGAGGGATTTTGAAAATGAATGGGAATATTAGGGAAACACTCCAAAAGATTTAGTATTAGATAATTGTGCTTAATATGAATGTCATTAGACCAGATAAATAGGTGGAGTTTGGTGTTGTTGAAGTTATAAGGAACCCCAGACCAAACTCTGATTAAATCTTCCTATGATGAAAATTGAATCGTGATATGCTTGTTTTCAATCAAACCCACCATCACTCGCTCTTGTAAGTCCCATGACGTGAAGAAATGTCGATCGAATGAATCAACTGAGGGGCGAAGATTCTTGAACCAAGAAATCAAGGTGAGATTCAGAAGAGTAGAGGCTCCTAATTAGTTTTATTCTATTTAAATTATTATATAGATAATGATTATGTTTATTTTTTTGAAGCATATCATAGGATAAAATCATTTAAAATTTTTGGGATTTTGGGGTGTTTAATCACACTTTGACTAACATTTTTTGAGTTTGGTAGATATTTGAGGTATATATTTCCCATATGTTCTGCATGTAAAAATTTATTTTATTAATAATTCCTTGAAATTTTATTCATATAAGTTTAATGTTATTGATAAAATATAAGGTTTATATGATCTTTGATGTTGAGGTAATTAGGGGTTATTACAATCTGGGAACATATATTTTATCGTATATATAACCATGGGACTGAAAATTGATTTACTAATTAAGAGATTAATTTTTTTCGGGAAAATATATCTATATTTTTTGGGAACATCATATGATTAAGGTTAACCGAATATTAATAGATGAGATGTGATTTTATTTGATTAATAATGGTAGAATTATCTTTTAAAAGAATATTTGATTTTAATGTGTATTTATGGTCATTCATGTTATTTATGAAAATAATTAGCATGTTTTAGAGATTGTATAATTACATCATATATATTTTTGGTGATATGAATTTATGAGTGTCTAATGTTAATTAGAGGTAAATGTTTATTAATATAAGAATAATATTTTATCAAAACCATCTAATTTTTGGGTTTAGAACTTGGTTTAAGATATTTTGAATAATTTTATGGTTATTTATTTATCTATTTATTTATATTGAAATATGGGTTTTATTATTGTGGATTTAGAGGTTAATGTTGTATTTCACCACCTTTATTTTTATTAAATTTGTGAATTATCTTATCTTGTTTTAACCATTTTTGTTTTTCTTATTTTATAAAGATAATAGAAATGTATTTTTATACATTTATGGATTATGTGATGTATTAGAAAATTATTTTAGGGCTTTAGACATGAAAAATTCACGTGAAATACTAATCATTTGGAGAAAAATACAGGATTCTTTTACAAATTGATTAATGAATGAAATTATACTTAAAATAAGTATATTTCATTATGTTATTTGTTTAAATGGAAAATATATTCTTAAACACTATGAAAATAATATTTTATAAAAAACTCTTTTATATTACCTTAATTTATGATGAATCAATCTTCATTTTCACATATCTATGGGCTATGGTTTTCTTGTCATTAACTATCTCATGATCATTCACTTTTTGTATGATCAAGGATCTCTCTCCACCTCCATAATTATTTGGTAATTAATTTTACTATGCTTACATATTTTCACTTCTCACTAATTTTCTCTTATTGGTAATCCCTGGTTGGTGTAATTTCATATGGCCTTCATATTTACCCTTCCCTCTTTCCTAGAGGCTTTTTCATTAACCATTTTTATGATGTGTGTCTTCAACAAAGTTATTTTCAAATGTAAAGCCCTTGATTACCAATGTCATGTTGAAATTAAACTTACATAATATATTAAATAATGGTGTGGGGGGGATAATGTAATAACCATTTATTTTAAAATAAAATTATTCTTGATAGCATATACAGCACACAATAACAAGCTTAAATGAACCATGATATATTATTATTTAATAGTTTATGTTAATACCTTATCACTGTATTTGTAGATAATAGTAATAAAAACCAAATAATGAAATATATATAAATTTCATACTTAATAAAAATTTATTTATTAATTCCTTGAAAATAATCGCTCAATTTTTAGTAGTCATTTTATTCTTAAAAATTATGTCTTCTTGAGAAATAATTTTTATCTATTTTTGTGTAAAAATATTTTAATTAATTTTTTGAACTTATTAAAAATAATTTGATAAAATTCAATTAAATATATAATTTTTCATGTCAAAATTATATTTTTGTGTTTTTTGGGATATTTGTTTTGTAAATTACGATTTTTTCTTAAGTAGTAAGAAATAATGGTTTTTATGGAAGACTGCATTTTCTACCCAAGTACTTACAAAGTAACATTCTATTTTGAATTATTATTTTTTTAATTTAATTGGTTAATTTTTACTAAATATAAACCAATAAATATTATTATAATTGGCATTATAATTGAATTCGGTATTAAAAAAATTAATACTTTAACGAAACTTTTGGGAAAAAATATTTTGGGGAAATTTAATGGGGTTTATTTTAAATTAAATTCTACTAAATATATGAATTGGATTTTATTATATGGATAAAATATTGGGAATATTCTTAAATAATATTAGATTATAGGTTTAACATGCTTTTTGGCCAATATGAATGGAAACCACAACAATTTTTTGTTACCGTGGTAACAGTAAAATGAGTTAATTAGGGTTAAAACTATCATGAGAAGGATTAAAATTCAATAAGACACATGAATTTATTTTATTTTGAGATTATTTTTCAACAATATTAATATAAAATTTTGAATATTTAACCTTTATTTTTTCCTTTAACTTTTATTTTGAACTTTAAATTATTTAATGTTAACAAAAATAGAAAACTACACTCTCTTACTTTTAAATTCTTTCTATAAATTTACATAAGGGTAAAAATAAGTTATGAAGGGGTATTTAAGGTAATTATGGTAATAATTTAATAATTTTTGTTTATTTAAAATCTTTAGTGATTATATTATTACCTTAAATACTTACGCAATGATGACAAAATTCTTGTTGAAGTAGAAGAAAAATAAAGTAAATGATTTTAAATTCTCTAAATGTTATACTGTTTGGTTTAGATGAAGTGTAACTTTATTTTTTTACATAAATATAAAGTATATGTGATGTTATAATTTTTTATATTTTAATTCAATTTTTATTTTTATTACTTTAAAGTCAATGTAAATGAATAGTTTAAAAAATGACATTAATGATATTTTATATTAAACAATATTTTATTAAATGATTTAAAATTCACAGAAGTAAAATATTTTAAAAAGTTAGAGGAATATGGTATAAAATATAAATAACATACCATTTATGTGTAATTTTTACTTTTATTGTAACTTTTTGGACCCATTAATAATAAAAAATATTGATATTATTGTAATTGACAAAGGAGTTAATGGAGTGGGGGGGTTTAAATAAAAATATAAGGGTAAAAAATAATCTAAACGTTTACTTTTTTTATTAGATGATATTATTTATTACCATACAAATAAAAAATTATAATTATATCAAATTGGAGGTCATTTAATGTAAAAAGTAATTTATATTTATTTTAAACTTTAATAAATTCCGAGAATGATCTTTCCCTTACTTATAAAAAGGTACCTCCAATACATTCTTACTCACACAATTTGAGTACTCTATATTAGCAAATACCTACTGAAATAAGTTATTAAAACCCATCACCATATAATTTAGTAATTATTTTTCCAATAATACCTTTTTTATACGTATTTATGTGAAAATAAAATGAGGTTTTCTGAAGAATAGGTACATCATATAACCAAATGTTGTAGTTTCATTTCTTTTTCTACCACCTTTAAATATTCTCCAAACATGATTAAGTAGTAAAAAAATTATATTAAAAATAATTTTATGTTTTTATTTTAATATAATAACCTATATACATCTCTTTGTTCCATCAAATGGGAAATTAATGCATTATTCGTGGGTATGGAAGACTACTTCCCCGTAAACCGATGTAATTCGTTTCCCATCAAAATATATAATGGATGTATGTAATGACATATTTAATGTATATATATGATATTAATGACATATTTACCATTTTAAAAACATTATATCATCTAATTTCATATCATTTGATCCATTTAATTATGGTAACGTCATTCGAGTGTACATGTGGATTACCACCTCCACAAAGTAATGTTCTTCATTTATCATGACAACATCACATGGATACAATATATAAGTTCATGTAAAAAATAGTGTTATATTTATAATATAATAATAATTAATTAGTTATAAAATAATATTTAACTTTTTTCCATCATGTTTTTTTTAAATTGTAACGTTACTTATAGGTAAGTATGACTTACAGACTCTATGATTGTAGAGTAGTTCATTTTTCATTTCCATATTTCATGAAGTGATATAAAATTAAAAATATATTTCAGAAAATATATTAATTTCATTATTATTTTTATATGTATGATTGAATAATGATCTATTTGACTATATTCATGCTAAAAATGTTATTTTGAACACATTAGCTGAATATTTTCAAAATGTCTAATGTGAACCTAATCGATAAAGTAATTAGATGTAACATCAGAATAAACAAAATAAGAGGGATAAAAAACTTGAAAAGGGTTCTTTAGAAAATAAATTATTAATATTAGTGTATTTTTCATAAAGGAAAATTACATACCTGGTGAGTTTGACTCAAGGTAAGGGACACTTTACCTTAAAAAAAATTTTAATGGTTTTTAAAGATATAGTTTTGAAAATATTTTTCTTCGATATATAAACTATGAAATTTATTTTAGGAATATATTTATATGTATTTAAATGAATTATAAAGGAAATTTTACCTAACTTTTTTACTTTATTTTAATGGTTTTGAAAATATAAATTTTATCTATTTTAGAAAAAATGTTTTGACATTATTACAAAAGGAAAAAATGAATGTTATATTTTAATGTAAATGGTGTAAAATAATTTTCCGTTTACTACTACCATTATTTTGTATTTTTATTATTTTATAAAATTCCATGTTTTATTCATAAAAATCCTCCTTCTCTTTCTTCTTGGAAATTTTTTTTTAAATTGGATTTTAAAGGAAGGGATGTATTAATATATGAAAATATTATGCTTATGGGTTTCAAAGTATATTTTTATGAGTTCAAAGATGAAAATTATTTCTTTTATGTTATTTGTGCATTTTTATATCCATAGAAATAATTTTAGTTTATGGGTGATGCCAATATAATACATGATTATTGGTGATCCTAATATAAATTTTATTGATGGGTGAGCCTCTTATTTCTATCCAATACATTGGGTAATGATTTTGTTCTCCAAATAATAATGTCTAAAGTTTCTTATATTGGATATTCCTCTTAAAAGGTTTCAGATAAGGGTTTTATTAAGATGATATCCTAGGGAAACTTTAGGAATTTTATATGCTTTCAAATAATGTTTCTTGTAAATCATTTGATTTCAAAAGTTAAGTTAACAATATTTTATTTTAAAGGAATAATTATTCCCTTTTGGGTAGAAAATTGGATTTTAATAAAAAAAATCTTTTAGTTTCTCATTTTTTAGTAAACCCTCTCGATTATGATTTTTCCATTATATTTTCTTATAATATGATGTATGAAAATATTTCCGAATTAAAGCTATTTTCATGAGTGATTGAACGATTATTTAAGATCGATGTTAATTATGTTAAAGTAAAAAAATATATTTTAGGAACCCGTGGTTTTAAAATGAAATAACACATATCATTAATTCATTTTCTGTATAACTTATTTATATTTTTATTTTTATACCATACTTTGAAATTTTGTTCACATCATTTAACAACGAGTAGTTAAGATGAAGAAGTCAAGTTGAAAATCATAAAGATTTTCCAAGAAAAGAAAATGTGTTTTATTTTAAAAGTCTTGTATTATGGAAAAAAATGAATAATAAAATGTCGTTTTCAAATCATAATGTATGATTTTGTTATGTATTATTTATGACCTTATTATTTAAAACTCTATACCTAAAAATATATTCAGGAATAAAGGAAAATGAATTCTTATATAAAAATTTTTATTATGAATTGAATAAGAATCAGGTCCTTAGACAAAACATCTGATGTATTCATGTTTTTTTATTTTTTATTATTACATAAATATGTTAAATAAAAATATTGGATAATTTTTATATAGATTAAATCAATGATTTTTTGACATGAATAATTAAATAAAAATAATGGAGACATTATGCTACCCTCATGATTTTACTATAAAACTATAGTCATAGATGTTAATCACTCATCTACTCCCCTATCAGATCCATATGATATCCCTTTAGAAAAAAAATTATTCACTTGAAGGAGTGATTGCATTGGCTAAAACTATTACAAATAAATTCACCCTTTTGATTTATTTAAATGTATTACTATATATTATGATTATAGTAAACACATGAAATTATTTGGTTTTATTATGTCATAATTAAAATACCATTAATCATAAATACCTTTGATAATATAGACATTGAATAGTTATTACATGATTTTTATAAATATTGGGTTTTAACAAATTCAACTAGCATAGATAAAGAAAGTGACATCCTCAACCAGTAGTGTTATACACTACACATCCCATTTTTTGAAATTACAAGGGAGATAGATTTTCTACGATATATCCTTGACCAAGACAAATTTGAGATCCAATAACTTATGTTTGAGAAAAACTGTTTACAATAGTTGTTCAAGCTCATCGAAATCATGACCCAAGCCATGTATGCCAAATCACCCCATGAAATTATCACCATCGAACACCTTACTCTTAAAATAATTTTTGGTGTATTAAAAGAATATGTATAAATAACCAATTAATACAATTATGTACAATATCTGTTTAGAATAATGAATATATTTTCATACTATAATTGTTACTTTAAAAATGGTTTTTCTTTTGATTCAATAGATCACAAATTGTATTTTTGGTTAATAATCAAATTCAATTAAGTAATTTATTTTGAATAATTAATGGTTTTCTGAAATAAATAAAATTTTAATAAAATATTATTATTAAATAATGTTTATCAAATATAAATGATCATATAATTTTTATGTAGTTAAATGTAATTTTTATTTGGGTTCAAATACTATTATGGTGAAAAACTCAATTTTTTCAATAAATAACGGTTCTTATTTTAAATGTGAAAATTAAAATATTTAGAAAATTATTTAGATAAATGAATATTAGTTTTGGAATCCTAAAATTGAAATTTTCACTCAAAAAATATTTCATAATTTTCTAAAGCAGTTGAGTTTTAGGGTAAAAATTAAATACCATATAAATAAACGGTGTGTATTATAAAATCAAAATGATCAAAATGTGACATAATAAATAATATCAATGGTATTAATGACAAAATATATGTTTCACAATGAATATAATGTCATTTTATGATTATTTTATTTATTTTAAAAATCCATCATGAATCCTCCGAAATGTAAAATATATATTAAGGTTTTAAAATCCTTTCCTTTAGAGTATTCCCCTTGTACACATAAAAAAGGGCATTATTTTATTATGTTTTGACATTTTACTTATAAAAAATGAATAACTTTATCATTTGGTTGAATCCCTGGGAAAAACCATGGTATAGATTGTGGGTTTGGTTATTTTACTATATAGAGTCCAAAACTTAAATAATAAATAAATCCACGCTCATTTCCTATCTAAACCCACCAAAGATCCCATTTATCTTCACTAATATTTTTTTTAGAATATACATAATCTTCCCTCCCCTCTCTAGGGTCCTTACAAGGCACTCCACGCTCTCAATAAGCTCCTCCAATGAATTTGGAGTCACACACTCAAACAAGGGATCCTCACATTGACTTCACTATTCAAGTTTTAGTATTATCTTATTCCTTCAATTTACAATTACAAATGTTGAGATATGTATTTCAATATCCCTACTACTAACTATTTAATTTTAAAATTATTATTGAATACTTTATATCTCATCATCCCATTTTATGATTTTTTATGTGATGTCGTTATGCTCTCAAAATTTCACTATAGTTTTTGCATGACCAAACAATTGTGTAGTGAACCCCAGACCCATTTTATATTATTGGAGGTCACATTTATAAACTTATAAATATATAAATTGGGACTTGAATATATTTATTTTACTCTCCCTAATCAGAAAATAAAATTTTATGATGATTGAATACATGTTGTATGATCTATGTAGAACACTTAAGCTTGAGAATAAAATTAAAGTTACGGGTCCACCTAAAATTATATAGCGCTCTAATGTATTGGGTAATGTTTAGTCTCATGAGACATCATGTTGTGATAGAATATTAACCTAATTACTCCTTTATGTGAATTTTTCCATCTTTTTTTCATGGTAATAATCCTTGACCTATGTTTATGATGCAATGTTTTATGTTTTTCCAAATTTCCAAATTTCCTTTATGTTATCATTCTATATCATGTATTTTTGTTGAAATTTATGATTATCATCCCTTTTATTCCCCATTTATATTTTTATTTCCAAACATGTATAATTTATTTCATGTCATTCCATTTTTTTTGAAAGACTGAGATCCTACCCAGCAAAGCAAGATCCCTTTATTGATCAAAAAAAAGCACTTACACCAATCTAAAAGTAGGTTCCTTACATTGATCCTTCCTTAAAAAGGAAAGGAGATCACCCGGAGCTTGATCCTCCCAATGAAAACCAGAGCTATTCACACCTTTGTTCGCAAGACCATCATCCACCGGATTTTCTTCTCTATAGACATGTGTAAAAATGTGATGCTTAGAGTAGAGAAGATCCAAACATCTTGACCATTTATTGGTCAGCTTCCATGAAAGATGAAGAGCACTTGTCCTAATAGCAATCACCACTTGTGTGGAATCACATTCAACCCATAGTTTGTCCCAGCCCCTTCTCCCAGCTTGCTCAACCGCTTCAATAACAGTTGTCATATCTGCTTCAAGAGTAGTGACGAAGCCACATGAGCCATAAAGACAACCAACAACACACCTTGTATGATCCCGAAAAACCGCCCCAAAGACAGAGTTACCCGGGATACCTCGCGAGGCTCCATCTATGTTGATCTTGATCCAGCCTTGGAAGGGAGGTTGAAAAAGAACTTCAATTGTGCCATGAGGTGGAGGGAAGTTTCCCCGGACTCCCAGCCTCTTCAGAACAGAGAGATCATGGAAACAATTATCACAAAAGCAGGATCTCGGTAGAACAGCCTCATGGACAGCAGCGAGCAACCTAGAAATTGCAGTACCAGTGCTGAATTTCTACTTCTCATGAATGGCCTTGTTTCTGGATTTCCATATAATACTAATTAATTACTCCACAGTAGATAATAATAGATACCTGATTTGTGGAGATAAATTAGTCGAAGTCCAGGTTCGCATGAAGTCCACGATTGAGTTTCCCTGAGGCAGTGGCACTTCAAATAAGCTGGAGACGACCTTCCACATTGCTGCATCAACCACACAGCTAAGGAAGAGGTGATATAAGTCATCTATGTTTTGATGACATAAAGAACATCTAGATCATAGAGATATGCTACATCTTTGAAGAAAGTCATCAAGGGAAAGTTTCATGTGTGCTATTCTCCATGAAAAAGTGGCACACGATGGTTTCAAAAATCCCTTATTCAACTTACCCATCCACTGGGAGTCCGAATCATTTCTAATATAATTCTTGTAAAAATACTTTGAGGAGATTATTCCATTTGGTGCTGCCTCCCAATCCCAGAAGTCCCCCTGGAGGAGAAGGAATACAACCCTATAGTAGAAATAATATGGTTCAGAATACCCTCCATACAGCCCGATTGCTCATTGATTGAAAGATCCAAATTCAAATTGGAATTGTTGTCAATAACCAAGTCTTCCAGGTGTCTTCCAGTCCAGTTGCATTTCCATAAAGGTAAATAGGAGTCCTTTGAAACAAGCCACCGGGAATCAACATCAATTCTAGATAAAATGTTCCTAAAAGTAGGCCAGGAAAATGAATTGAGATAATTAATCGTGACATATTTTAACTTGTGAATGAATATGGCCCTAAGGAAGGATAAAACCTCATATTGAGTGTTAAAAAGCTTCCAGATAAAACCAGATTTCAGGGAATCATTGAAGCATGTCAGGTTTTTAATGATCAGACCCCCATCTTCATAAGGTTTGCAGATTGAGCTCCAAGAAATTGTGACAAGATTTTTTTCAGAGATGCTTTCACTCCAAATGAAGTTTCTGATGGAGGTTTTGATGTTCTTGAGTAAACCAAGAGGCCACTTTAGACCATGAATGAATAGGAAAATTTTGAAATGATGACGGACTTCACAAGACATACTCTACCAGCCATGGAAAGATACTTCCCTTTCCAGGAGGAGAGTTGTCTACGAATCATGCCAACAATGCTAGAGATATAGCATGATTTTGGTCTCCCCCAAAACATAGGAACCCCCAAATAAATGAATGGGAGAGCTCCTTCGCAAATTCCCAGCTCTCTGATAACATTATTCTTCCTGGTAGAGGAGAAGTTTCTTCCAAATTAAACAAAGGACTTTCTCCAACTAATCACCTGACCTGAAACCATCTCATAGTGTAAAAGGACTCTCTTAATGTTCGTAATATTTTCCTTGTCTCCTTGAGTGAATAGAATGATGTCATCAGCGTACAGAAGGTGATATGGGGCAACCAGCCCTCTTCTAGCATGAATAGTCTTCAGCTTCCCATTTCCAGCCATGAAAAAGAAGAATCTAATAAGATAATCCTATACAATAGAGAAAATGATCGCTGAAAGAGGGTCACCCTTCCTAACACCCCTTGAGAAATCAAAGTAACCTTTAGGAGCTCCATTAATTAGGATAGAAATGTGATCTGAGCAGAAAATATACTTGACTCATTTGATAAAGACATCATCAAACCCATACATGGGAAAAATATTGCATATAAATCCCCAATCCATTGTGTCAAAAGCCTTCTTGATGTCCAGCTTGAGAGCAATGTTTCCACCTCTAATAAGACTTTTGAGAAGGTTCACACATTCTAAATCAGTAATAGGGAAATCCTGGATCGATCTCCCTTTGATGAAGCCAAACTGATTAGCAGACATAATATTTCAAGCAATGCATGAAAGTCTACTATCAAGGATTTTGCAAATAATCTTGTATACAGTGTTTACCAAGCAACAGGCCTGAATAAGTGAATTTCATTCGCATTCTCCACTTTTAGGATAAGGGCAAGAAACTGAGCATTCAAACCCCAAGGTAGTGGCCCTCCTTTGAAAAAATGAGTAGCAATCCTGCACACATCAACAAAAATAATATCCCAAAAATGCTGAAAGAAGAAGTTACCAAAGTCATCCGGGCCTGGAGAGCTTTTAGGTTTGAGACTAAAAATAGCCTCCTTGATTTCTAGTTCAAGAGGGATAGCAATGAGAATAGAGTTATCCTCATTATTAACAAGTCTTGGAATCACACCATCCAAAGTGGGGGTGGTATTTTCTTTATTGAAGAGATTCTTGTAGTAAGGGATGATGTGCTCTACAAGGTCTTTCCTGTTATCAATGAGGATATCCCCATTTTTGATCAGGGAAAGAGGTTTAGACATCTTTCAAATTTTCTGGAGGGTGTTAAAGAATTTCTAATTCCTATCACTATCCTTTAACCATTTGGTCTTGAAGGAGTCTATTTGCAAAGCATCCTTAAGATTGAGAAGTTTGTTAAGCTTATTGGTTATCTCAGCTTCATCCAGGAACCCATTAGAAAAATCAGTGGAAGTGGTGATCTCCTGAACAATCTGCAAAGAATCAGTAAGGGAGGAAATATCAGAATCAATGGAACTGAATCTTTCCTTTCTCCAATGTTTTAGATTTCACTTTAGGACTTTTTTCATTGTGATACAAGAAAAGGCATCATCCCTGCAATTAACAGAATTCCACGTGCTCTGCACTATGACTCTACACTCCGGGTGAGTCATCCAGGCTTTGTTGAACCTAAAGGGATGTGGCTGCTTAATTTTCTTTTCACCAAGATCTACAAGAATTTTATGATGATCAGAGTTGATTCTGGCTAGGGTTGAACATGAGATAGATCTCCATGTGTCCAGAAAAACTGCATTGATGAAGGCCCTGTCAATTTTACTGGCAACAAAGGTGCTGAGATTCCTTCTATACCAGGTTTATCTGGAGCCAACTAAATTGATCTCAACAAAATAATTTTGATCTATGCAGGAAAAAAATTCTCTAGAGGAGATGGAATCGTTAGGAGCACCCATTTTCTCATTCGGGTTTAAAATAGCATTAAAGTCCCCCAAAATGATCCAAGAGCTCAAGATGATAGAGTTCAGAGATCCCAATTCAATCCAAAGATTCATGTGATCCTAGTACCTATTATTGGCATAAATGAAAGTACAAGAAAATTCATAACCAAGGTAGTTAAAAGAGCAGGTGACCTGCTGGTCACTAGAGATATCCATGGAGGTACTTGCCAGAGAAGAGTGAGCTAGAACCCATAGCCTTTTGACATCTGTTGAGCTCCTATTGGTTTCAATTAACGAAAAGAAAAACTTCTGAAAATTATCAAGATTAGGGAGGAAGATTTTTTTAGGCTAAGAGAGGCCTATAAGAGCAGGTTTATGCCTTTGGATGATCATCTAGGTGGACCTGGTGGTTTCCAGATTAGCTAGGCCCTGACAATTCTAGAATAGAATTTTCATTTGGAAGTGGTTCCGGGGGTGGAGCCCCTCATATTTTTGCCCGCTGGTTTTTTTGAAGGTCGACCATCCTTTTTCTTGGGAACTGTGGAACCCTAAAGAAGGTCAGAGACATCCATATTTCTATTTATAACGCTTTTATCCTTGGCTGAATTCCCCATTTCTGGTCTAGTTTCCCTATTCTCCATGGTAATTGGGACATTACTGGCATTGCCAGTTCTGTTATGATCATCTGCATCCATAGGAATGACCTCTGTATCAGTAGAACCCTTTTTGATTGAGATTTCAGAGTCCTGACTTTGCTGTCCAGCATGCCCAGTGTTCTACCCATTCATAATTTTCCCAGAGCTCATTTGGGAAGCTTCCACAGCATCCTTGTCAGTGTCTTTCAGCTTAGAGGGGTCCGTTTGAGCCTCCTTATCATTGAATCCCTCCCTTGAGGAGCATACTATATTGATAATGTCATTGTAAAATTCAAGGAAAATGAGTTCCTCCTCTAATTCTTGCTGATAGAGAAAAACCAGGTTGAAAATATCCTTTGAGATTTCAGAGTCCAGTTCTTGAATTGTCACAGTGTCAATCGCAGGAAGAGAACTCATCAATGCTTCTTCAACCTCTTTAGATTCCTCTTCCTCCACTATATCGGCCCATGTCTGCTTCTTGCGGGAGACATGCCTGTGCTTTTCTGTAATAGAGGGCTGACTTTGTTTCTGAATGTCAGTACGAATTGCTGCCTGAATTTTCTGGTAACCCTATAAAGGATCAGCCTGCCCGGGGCCTCCAATCATTTCAGCAGGGATATTTTTATGCTTCTTGTTTTTATTGGTAGCATTCCATTCTGGTTCAATTGGGGCATTTACCTTCTTCCGTAGGACTCTGCAATTGGACACCGAATGCCCCACCATCTTGAATACCTCACAGAAAGGAGGGACCTTTTCATACTCCACTCTCACTTCTGATCTGTTACCTTTATCTAGAAAGGCTATACTGTTAGGCCGTTTCAGTTCCAAGTTTACATCTATCAGCATGCAAGTGAAGAAACCAAGATCCCCATCCATGGTCCTTTGATCCATTCGGATAGGAGTGCCAATACAAGAAGCTATATCATTCAGAATCTTTGGATTCCAATACACCCAGTTTAGACCATGCAACCTTATCCAAATATGGGCATTGTATTGGTTAATATTGAAGGGGTTAAAGTTTACATCCCATTCAGATAGGAATAATTATAATAAAAGATCCCTAAATTTTGGAAATTATATAGTAGGTGGGTTATCAAATAAATAAATCTCAATCTTTATACTACAAGTGGACGTGGTTCTAGAAATGATGTAACTAGTGGTAATAACTCTGATATGGTGTGTTGGGTCTGACTCAGTGTAACCTGGTATGTGACAAAAGGCCATACTGCAAACCTATTTTGAAACTCCCATGGGATATCATTTTTTAAATATATAAGATCATTATGAACCATTATTAATAACCATAGGAATATATGTTTGGAAATACACCATGGATAACATATATTTATTCCAAGAAGTTCATAAGTTAAGGAAATAATTTAAAGTTATTATTTATCCCTTTAATTTCATTGAATTACCATTTTATGTTTAATAGTTTTAAAATATTTATTTTTAATTTTAACATTATTCAATCAAATGTCTAAAAATAGGAGGAATTAGGTAAACAATCAATGCAAGGGGGAAATGTGATGATCTCCCCAAAGAGATGACTAACCCGCTAAGAGCAAGAATAACAGAATTTGTGGCGATAATCTATCATATGACTCATGTTATGAAAACAAACCTGGATCAGGAGGAGATCTCTAATCCCCCAATTAATGAAGAAGATGAAATTGAGATATTTATGTGACAATGATCTCTTAATTTCAGTGGCTCTTCTGATCCCTTAATCACGAAATAATGGGTTAACTCCATTGAAAATATCTTCTACATCATTCAATATTCTAAAAAATGGTAGGTCATGTGATATGTTTATAATGTCAAGGGGGAAGCTGATAAATGGTATAAATGGATCAACAATACGAATCCAAAAGAATAGATCAAAGTGATGTGGTTGAAATAATTATATATGATGTTTTTCGATAAATTATTTATTTACACTCTTTTTCATAAAATGTAAAGGGATTTCAATGACTTCAAGAAAATATGAGATGAATCATTTGGGGTTTATTAGGAAAACATCTTAAGACTTTCTTGAAACTCCATTGGTAATTTCGTTACTTCCGAATGTATGGTTGACCACTTTTTAGTGGGATAAAACTTATTCTAAGAAAAGCCCTAGTTATCTGAGACTTTGATAGCTATGAGAAAATTGTCCTCTATTCCCTCAAAGTCAAAATGTAAATCAATGAATCTTAAGGTTTTTGTGAGGTTAATAAGACTAATGTAGAGTTTAATAATGGAGGTATGATTTAGAAATATAACGGTGCCATGAAATTTCAACATCCCACTTGTCAAGGGTGTGGAAAAAAGAATCCCATAAATTGGTTAGGGGGGATGAGGAAATGATTTTGGTGTTGGAAGAAATGACACCAAGCTAGCGATTGCCAACTAGAAAAACCCACTAATGCATTGGAATAATAGAATTATCTTATAAACCCTTATTTTATTGTTCATTTAAAAAATTTCAAAGAACCATGGAACTTTGAAAACAAATGCACTATGTGAAGGGTTTTCAGGGACAACCAACAACCTCCAAGGCAACAAGGGAGATATTTTTCAATCACAAATGTTGAGTTCAATCACGAAAAAAAATGGTGATAGGTACACTTGTTATTCATTCAAGAATAGAAAATAAACTTTTTTGTTATAGTTTTATGAATTAATTAATATCATGAATGTTTAGTATATCAATTCAAACACCCCCACAAATCATCAAAGTAGTGCTGAAAGTGAAATTATTGCATCCCAAGTATATAAATCCCCCCTATCAATTTTTTGGGATGAAATTTCTAGTGGTCTTTCTCATACTTCATTTAGAAAATTTGATGTATTTGTAGTCATGGATTGGATTTCCTTACATAAGGAAAACATAAATTTCATTGAGAAGGAAATCAATCTATATATTTCAAATTATCCTTAGATTCTATAAAAGTTTGAGTTTGAGGATGAATCTTCATTAGAAACTAGATCTCAAGGATGGATAATATTTCCCTATAAGAAATAAAATCTAGCTAAAATGATTGATCCTAAGAAAAGAACCATCCCTGAAGACATGCCCATTTGGAGGGAATATGTTGATGTGTTTCCTGAGGAACTGTATATTCTTCACCCTAGATGAGAGTATGAATATTTAGTCGATCTTAAACATATTGAATTACAATAATCAAAGAATCTATACAAAATGGATATTGTGGAATTGGAAAATGTGAAGTAGCAATTAAAGGAGAATATGTATAAAGGGTTCATATTCCCTAGTCAATCACCATAAGGTGAACCGATCCTCTTCATCTAGAAGAATGATGGATCCAAGCAACTTTTCATTGATTATCGTGAGATCAAAAAGATCATAATAATGAAAAAGTATCCTCCTGCATATATTAATGAATTATTTGATCATCTATATAGAGCATAATACATGTCAATGGTGGGTCTGTGGTCATTATATTACCATGTTAGGGTAAAGAAAGAGGATATTCCCAAGATAACTTTTTATACAAAGTAAAACCACATTTATTTAAAAGTAATGAAATTAAGACTCACAAATTATCTAGAAATATTCATGTACATAAGGAATAGATTATTTAGAGATTATATTGAAAACATTTTAGTATTATTTTTATATTATATTCTAATACTCTTTAAAACCATGTAGGATCATGGGGATCATCTAAGAACTATGAAAAAGACCTTACAAAAGGAGCATATTTATGGAATGTACAAAAACTGAGAGTTTTTATTAATAAACGTATCATTATTAGGGAATATCATTATAAAAAATGGGATATATATATTCAACCTTCAATGATAAAAGATATTAAAGGATGGATGAGGCCAATATCTGTGATAGATATCTATAGTTTCCTTGGATTATCTAGGTGTTATTATTGATTTGTGATAAATTTATCACAATTATGAAACCCTATAACCAAGATTTGTAATACAATGACCCTAGTTACCCATATTCAGTGCATTATTACATAACATTATCATGATCCCAAGAGATCATGTCTCAAAATACAGATTAGATTAGTAGACTTGGAAGTACTAGATACATACATAAGTTTTACATTACATCATAAAATAAAATAAAAAACCACAACATTGTGTCCCCTTTGAACACACTCATATCCCGTATCCTATTAATGTGGGTCAATCATGATATACCTCTTCACATTCTGGGAAAAATAAAACATAATAAAGGGGTGGGCTCAAATACTCAGTAAGGATAACAGTATAGCAGAAACTATCATAAATAAGTATAAACATTTAATAAAATGTATAAGACTAAAAAACAAGCCTTTTAAACATAAACATCATCATAATATGGAAACAATAAATCAAATAATTCAATTTAATTATTCACATAGATATTCTACTAGTCGAATAATCACATGTAATATCAATATCTAATTTTATAATGATGGAATGCATAATGTAGTACATCATAAACACATAGTCAAGGCCCCGTGCCATGAATACAAATAATATTTTTTCAAAGACTTGTTCCAAGAAACTAGTTTGTCTCATGAGACCTACCAATGCATCGAGGAGATGTAACAGGATCCACCTTTCACATACTAATCCCAATGCAGTCCTCCTATGCAATGGTTGAAACCTAACATAAGAATTCGTATTAAAACTAGCAAAAGAAATGTTTATACTTTAACCATAAAACATGAATGGTATAAAAATAACACATTCATAGTCAAAAATATCCCAAAACATTCAATACAATATAGAAGATTGTATAATAATTAATCAACTTCAAATAAGTGTAAAATCCATCAATGAATGTTGATATAAATGAAATCAAAACTATTTGAGGGAAATATGTCTTTCTATTTTTAAAACATTTAAAGGTCGCATAATTATTAAATAAAACATTTATTTTGAAAATATTATCATAAGCTTATAAGGTAAGATTTTAAAATGTTATAAATGTGGAAAATAGTCGCACCCACTGTATACTTTGAAAAAACATTCTTACCTTTATTTGTAGAAAAGGCGATAAAGTACCTTGTTCGGAAAATGACATAAATATTCCTCTGAAACCATTTTATAAAAAGTCAAACATGGGTATAAATGACTTTAACCCATATTGTAAGAAATAGTAAAAATGTTTTGACATACATTTTTGAGAATCACATATGTGGATGATAAAGAGGTCCAAGTTGATACTCACGTATAAACAACCTCAGATAACATAGATATTTCAAAATTAGCCCTTACCTTGTACTTTTACGTGGTTGAGGGTACGTTAACCTCTTTTATAATAGTTAAATATTTTTCATTAAATAATACAAGAACTATATATATAAATATGATATTATATATGATCTTCTAATATTGTGTTGTTAATAACATTTCAGTTGTATCATTGTTTCATGTGTGAACTGATTCATTTTCCCCTATATGTTTTGCTACGTAAGTCATGTATCCTATGGATAGGATGTATTTGGTTCATGTCAATAATTATATTATGTTATAAAACATTATTTTTATTCATAAAATGAAAAATATTCTTGAATGGTTATGATGGGTAATGAATACCATTGTGTTCGTGGAGACGATAATATGTACGTACGCACGACCGACAATACCATTCTATTGATGGTGAAATAGTATTTAATTGGATGTTATATCATATATACAGAATCTATAACATGTTATATATATTATTTATGTCAATTATACTCTTTATTATACCCATCCAAATAATGAAATGTGGAATAACAAACTACACCACGACGTGGAGGCGGTAAGCCGTATGTATACACATATGGTGACATTGTCATTAATAAGATGGATAGAATAATGAATACGGTTGTACCATATTTATAAAAATATCACAGTATGTATAAGGTAAAATAGTAATTATTTTAGTATTGATACAACCAAGACAGAGCAAGTGGATTCAGAAAAGAACATCAAAATAGGTGAGGAAATAAATACCTCTTCTTCGGGTGTTTCCTTTTGATTTGATCAAAAGGGCTCCTTAGGATGGATTTATGATCAAATTAAGGACTCTAGGATGAATTTAGGGTATTTGGGAGGATATTTGGGTAGGTTTGGGTCAAGAAAAATGTATTTTGAGGAGTGAAATTAATAGAAGTGGAAATTCCCTTTTATAAGAGAGGTGAGGGTCACTTTAAGAAAAGCTTGAAATATTATTTTATTATAAAATAATTTTCTATTTATAAAGGAATCAAAGAGATTTATTTCAAGGATAAGGTGGGTATGGCTCAAAATATTCTCATCCAATAGGGTTTAGACAAGTTTTTTTCACCATAGTAACCTTATTGTTTTGATTTAACTCTTAATTAAATAGTTTAACTTTTACAATGTCTTCTTGTATTTTTATATTACATGGTTAATAAACATACTATAAAATTAAAAGAGAACCCCAAGTGGTTAATTAAAGACATATATATCATTATATAAGTCTTTTTTTCAAACCTTATATTTTTATAAAAATTATTTCATTTAATAATATATTATTTTTTTTTTAAAACTCATCTATGTCAATTTTGACACTACTTATTATTTCGTTTTTGTGAAAGTCAAAAAAACATGATTAATTAAAAAAAATAGATAAATCATAAAATGTCATATTAACCTATAAAATTAGTGTAATTTATCAAATGTCTCAATTTACATATATATAGATATATATAATATCAATTATTTTAACCATTCATTAATATGGTTATTACTACATCATCATTGTTTCATAAATAAATTTCATTATATATTGTCTAAAAATTATAAATAAAATACCATTATATAGGAAATATTTTTATCTTTCTAATAAATATGCATAGTGGAATTTATCTCATTTATAACCCAATATTAAAAATGTTTTAGTTATGAAAATTTTAATTTAACACTTTTAACTCTTCTTTAAATAAAATAATAATAAATGTACCAATCCAATCCAAGTGGATCAAAGGGGGTCATATTTTATTCCTAAGGAATTTTTTGATCTAAAAACACTTAACCAATATAATTAGGGATTGTTTTAGGGTAATTATAAAATAATTTTTATGTTTAATTACCGTATTTACTTTTAACCTTGGTAAATAAAATTAAGAGTTAATATTTAAAAAAATTATTTTCATCCAATTGAACCACGTTTTACTTACGGATGTCAACTTTTTCTCTCAGAATTTTTGAATTCAAATCACAGAAGTGGTAAAATTACGTTTTATGCAAATTTGTAAATGTGCCTAGAAGGTGGGTAAAAGGCATTAAAAAGTTCAATAAAATTTTATATATTTAATCTTGTTATAATATGAATCAAATGAATTAAATTAAACTAATATAAGTATTATGTAACTTTTTTTAATTTAATATAAATTTAAATAAAAATAATTATTATATAAATAAATAGTCAGGTTTTATGTAGTATACAGAATTTTTCACTATTCAAAAAAATGAATGTTTTCAGAAAAAATACCAAAAAATCACCCTATGCTAATTTTGATACCCCGAATAAAAAATGAAGTATATTGTAAAAAAATAAACTTTTAGAGGTTTCTAATTTTAATTTTATTATTGTTCACAAAAGACAGAAAATTTGTTCTTTTAAGAAAATAGTTTTTCTAAATATATAACTATTTTAACAAAACATATACAATTCATTATACATATGTTTTATTTATGTGAAAAATTATAAATAAAAATAAAAAATTATTTTTTACTATTCATATCTCTATATTTAATACATACAAAAATATATCTTTTAAATAATAATAACACTAATTTGTTGTTTCGCAGAAACTCAATCTTGCATATAACACAAGCCAAGTCTGTGTTGCATGAAGTATAAGCTATTTATTAACTTTAAAGATATAACTTACTATGAAAAATTGGGGTGTCACATTGTCCCCTCTATCAATAAATTTCATCCTCACAATTTGAAAATTTTCATCAAAAATAAAAGGTTAAAAATAGAAACTACCTTTGTGGAAAACCCACATCAGAAATAGGGTTAATAAAATTTAGTCTTAAGAAGAGGGAAAGGGAAATGAAAAATTCACCACAAAATTATGATCTCAAATAAGAGAGCATTAGAGGAAATTAGAGACACATAATTTGAGAAAAAAATTAAATATTTATAGGGAGTGGTTGAGGCCATCAATCAAAAACATGTGAACAACAAATGGGTTATTGAGGGCCTCAAAGCCATAAATCTATAATGACCTACAATATCATTGGATTATCAAAACAAAAGGTATTAGGATAACAATTTTTTGGTTTTAAGATCCTTTCAATAACTTTTATTAATTAATTTATTCAAAAAATAAGAAATTTTTTTTTACTTGACAAGTAGAGTTCCATACTTCAAATAACTTCTACCAAAAACTCATCTTTTACTCCAAAAGATAATGGAATTCAAAAATATTATATTTATCCTAATATTATAGGGTTCCAAAATTAATTAATTTATAATTCATCTTATATACCATAATAATGAAATTAAATTACATTATACAAAACATAACATCACATAGTCCAGTGGTAGGTGATGTACCCTTGTTGACCTTCTGTTTCGAGTTCAATTATCACAGCATTGACGGATGCGACATGTTCTCACCCGACCTTCAGGTTGTCCTTTTTATAAAAAAATCCAAAAAATATCTTAAGAAATGTTATAATCTTAAACCATAGTATCAAATGCCAAACTTAATCCATTCCAATATTTATACTTATCCAAAATGCTTCACACAAAACTCACAGTCCAAAATTTATAAGGAAGGTAAACATAATGAAGATCTCTTTTTCCACATAAAAACATGTGAATACCTTCATCTAGTATTCTATTAAAACATGGTAAAACCATTAATTACAATAAAACCTTTTTGATTACATTCATCTCCCTTATTCCTTATAGAATACAGAATATACATCTAATATCCAAAAATGTTGTAAACTCCAAAAATGATGGAAGAAACAAAAAATAAATTAGATTCAAGGTAGTCAAGAATATTGAATATAATTTATCCAAATGAATCATACCTTATTCCAAAATCATTATCTCAATCCTAGAATAATATTAAGGGTCTTATTTCTCCCAACTATATATTTTCCAAAATGTTTAATTGGAAACTGTTTCACTTTACATGGTACCATACAATATAAAATACTTAATGAAATAGTAATTTAGTACAATCCTTATCTATTTACATAATTAATATAACCAGAATATCATTTATAGAACACTCAAATTACATAACTAATTATTAAAAATATAATAACACTAATTATTCCTCTTCATCTGTGGTAGTTTCATAACTCGATTATTATCCAATTGAATCATTTGTGGTATACTGTGAAGATTGAAACATTGATTTGCGTAGTGTCTCAACTCCATGCAGATGAAGCATTGTACATTTGAAACCTTTTTCTTACCCTTGATATAATGTACTTGGTGTCCTTTTCCTATACACTTATAACAAACTCTCATTCCCTTCAAGAATTTAATAATTTGATTCAATCAAAAAATTATCACATATAGAAAAATACATCACTCATTTCTTACCTTTTTCAATCTTTCCCTCTAACATCCTTTTCTTCTATGGGTTCCCTCTAATGCCATAGGACTCAGATAATTCTTTAATTATTTTATTAACACATGATACTATTTATTTATATGATGAGAATACATGGGAGACTATTTCCTATTATATTTGGGATTAAGACCATGAATGATGTGATCCTTATTTCTATTTGGATCATGTGTATTGCTGGAGTACTCATTCCTTTTACTGGGCACCATTTCTAAATAATTGCATACACTAGGTTAGATCATATCATAATATATAATACAAAAATAAAAAAACTTTCTGCATTAATTGAATATTTACACAATTGTATTCTCATAATCATAAAATTTGTTTGATTAATGACATATTTACTCATAAATATTTCCTAATGATCTGTAAAGAAAATGTGAATTATCCTAAGCATATCCCCTGAGAGTGTCGTAAAAAAGAGTGTAGAAATTCCCGTTTTTGTGTATCGGGATACCCCAGGTCAATCCCGAAACACCTTGTTAGAGTTTCCACTCCAGGGTGAAACTATGCTAGAGCTGCCTCTACCTTCTTGTATCCAGACAGGGATATATTTATTGCAATATATTGGAATGTTCTTCTATACTAATTCTAGAAGTTTATTGTAGGGTAATGTTATCTAATCAGTGTTTTTCAAAATCTAGTTTCCAAGGATTTTACTAAATATCCTATGATACAAACTGTAATGCCCTAACCCTAGTTATCCAGATTTAGTGAATTATTACATAACATTGGCATGATCACAAGAGATCAATTCTCGAAATACAGATTAGTTTATTAGCCTTGGAAGTACTAGATAAATACATAAGTTTACATTACATTATGAAATAAAATAAAATAAAAATAACTACATTATTTCCCCTTTGAATACACTCATATCCTTTCGGTTATCCCTGTGTCTCAATCATAATATACTTCTTCACATCCTGGGAAAAATAAAACCTAAGAAAGGGGTGAGCTTAGATAGTTAGTAAGGATAAAAATATAACAGAAACTATCACAAACAAATATAAACATTTAAGGAAATGTATAAGACTAAAACACAAGCCTTTTAATATTAAACTTCAACATAATATGGAAAAGATAAATCAAATAATTTATTTTACTTATTCACATGAAAATTCTTCTATTTGAATAATCACATTTAATAACAATTTCTAGTTTCATAATGATGGAATGTATAATGCAAGACATCATAACCACTTAATCAAGGCTTCGTGCAAATACAAAAAATACAATTTTGTCACGGCCTTATTCCAAAACACTAGTTTTTCTAATGAGAACTATCGATGAATCGAGGAGCTATAGAGGGCTCCACCCGTCACTTACTAAGTCCAATGCATTCCTCCTAGGAAAAGGTTAAAACATAAGATAAACATTTGTATTTAAATCAGCATACAAAATGTTAATACTTTAACTATAAACCATGAATCGTATAAAAATAAAACATTCATAATAAAAACATATCACAAAACCTTCAATAAAATATGAAAGATTGTATCATAATAAATTAACTTCAACCAAGTGTAAAATCCATCAAATGATGTTGACATAAATGAAATCCAAACTATTTGAGAGAAATATCTATTTCTATTTTGAAATCATTTAAAAGTCACGTAATTATTAAAGAAAACATTCATTTTGAAAATATTTTTATAAGCTTCTAAGGGAAGCATCAAAAATGTTATAACAGTGGAAAATATCCACACCTGATGTATACATTAAACAAACATTCTTACCTTAATTTGTCAAAATGGTCATAATATACCTTGTTTGGAAAACGATGGAATGATTCCTTTCAAAAAAAATTAATAAAAAGTCAAAAAAGGGTACAAATGAATTTAACCTATATTTGTAGGAAATAGTAAAAATGTTTTGAAATAAATTTAAAAAAACACATATGTGGATGATAAATAGGTCCCAGTAGATACTCGCGTATAAACAACCTCTAATAATAAAGAGATTGTAAAATTAACCCTTACCTCGTAATTTTCTTTAGTTTAGGGTACGTTAACCTCCTGTATAATATTTATATAATTTTTATTAAATTTTTCAAGAAACATATACATAAATATGATATTATATATGATTTTCTAATATTGTTTTGTTAATAATATTTCATTAGTATCATTTTTTCATGTGTTTATAATTCGTTTTCCTTTATATGTTTTGCTAAATAAGTCACAATTTTTATGGATAAGATGTATTTTATTTGTATCTAGAATGATATTAAGTTCTTAACCATTATTTGTATTCATAAAATGAATATTATTCTTGAATGTTTATGATGGGGAATAAATCTCACTGTGTTCATGGAGAAGGTCATCCGTACGTACGCATGAGAGACAATACCATTCTATTGATGGTGAAATCATAAGTAATTTGATGTTATATCATATTTATTTAATCACTAAAATGTTATATGAATTATTTAAATCAATTATACTCATTATTATACCCATACAAATAATGAGATGTTGAAAAATAAACTACACCACGACGTGAAGACGGTAAGCCATACATACACACGTATAGTGACTTTTTCATTAATAGGATGGAAAGAATAATGAATATTGTTGTACCATATTTAGAATAACACCAAAATATGTAGAAGGTTCGAGAGTTATTGTTTTATTATGGAAAAAACCAAGAATGAGTAAGTGGAAGAAGAAATGAACTTTTAAAGAGGCGATAAAATAATTACCTCTTCTTCTGGTGCTTCCTTTTGATTTAATAAAAAAGGGATCCTTGGGTTGGATTTATGAACAATGTAATACCTCTAGGTTTATTTGAGGGTAGTTGGGAGGATATTTGATCAGGGGTTGGTCGAGCCAAATGTCTACGGAGGTGTGAAGTTAAGAGAAGGGAAATTACCCTTTTATAAGAGAGGTGAGGGTCACTTTAGGAAAATCATGAAATATTATTTTATTATAAAATAATTTTCAGTTTCTAATCACTACCAATTTATTCAGTTCTAGTATAAGGTGGGTATTGGATGAAATAATCTCAACCAATAGGTTTTTGACAAGTTTAGGTCACCATATTAACTTCACTTTTAGATTTAACCCTTAGTTAAATAGTTTAACTTTTACAATGTATTCTTTTAGTTTTTTATTAAATTGTTAATAAACTAACTATAAAATACCCATATAACCCCATGTGATTAATTAATGATATATATATATATAATTATATAAATCATTTTTCTGAACCATTGATTTTTAGGAATATTATATCATTTAACACTATAGTGTTTGTTTCAAAAACTCATTTATGTCAATTTTGACACTATTAAGTATTTGGTATTTTTGAAAGTCAAAAAAACATGATTAATTCGAGAAAAAAATAAATTAAATCAATACTAACATTTCATATTAACTTACAAAATTAGTATAATGTATCAAAAGTCTCAATTTACATTTATTTGATATTTATAATATCAATTATTTTAATCATTCATTAATAATGTAATTACTATATCATAATTGTATCATAAATAAATTTCATTATTTAATGTAAGAAAATTATAAACAATATACCATTATGTATGAAATATTTTTATCTTTCTAATGAATTTTTATAGTAAAATTTATCTTATGTGTAACACTATATTAAAATTGTTTTATTTGTGAAATTTTGAATTTAACACTTTTAACTCAAATTTAAATAAAATATTAATAAATGTCCTAATATAATACAAGTGGATCAAATAGGATCATATTTTATTCCAAAGGTTTATTTCGGCCAAAAAACACTTCAACAATAGAATTAGAACATGTGTTAGGGAAATTATAATATCATTTTACCTTTAATTACCATATTTACCTTTAACCGTGTTAAATAAAACTCACAAGTTATTATTCACCAAAAATTATTTTCATCATATGGACCCACATTTTACATACTACTATCAACCATGTCTCTTGGATTTCTTGAATTCAAATCATAGAAGTGGTAAAATTATATTTAATGAAAAATTGAAAATATTCCTAGAAGGTGGGTTAAAGTCGTTAAAAAGTTCAAAAAATTATATATATAACCTTATTATAAAATGGCTTCAATGAATTAATTGTGACTAATATAGGTATTATGTATCTATTTGTAAATTAAAATAGATTTAAATACAAATAAAAATTATTTAAATAAATTGTCGGTTTTTATGAACTAGGCAGTTTTCTTCACTATTCATCAAAATTTGAATGTTTTCAGAAAAATGCCTAAAATTTACCCTAAGATAATTTGGTATTATGAATCCAAAAATGAAATATATTTTAACAAATTATATTTTTAAAATTGACTATTATTAATTTTATTATTGTTTACAAAAGGACATAAAAAGTAGTTCTTTTAAGAAAATAGTTTTTCTAAATATATAACTATTTTAACAAAACATATAAATTTCAATATAAATATGTTTTATTTATTTAAAAACATAATAATTAACAATAAAAATTTATTTTTTACTATTCATTTCACAATATATAATTGATAAATAAATACATCATTTAAATAATTATAATACTAATGTGTTGTATCGTAGAAACTCATTCTTGTGTAAAACACAAGCCTAGTCGGTGTTGCGTGCAGTATAAGATATTGAATTACTTTAATGATATAAATTACTATTAAATATTGGGGTGTAACATTCTACCCTCCTTAAATAAATTTTAACCTCACAATTTGACTTTATTCTTCAAAAATAAAAGGTTAAAAATATAAAATACATTCATGTATAACCCACATTGGAAATAGAGTTAAACAATTTATTCTTAATAAGAGGGAAAGGGAAATGAAAAGTCACCACCAAATTAGGATATATAATAAGAGAACATTTTTTTGGAAATTACAGACATTTAATTAGTCGAAAAAATAAATATGTGTTGGGAGTGATTGCGGTCATCAATCACAATCAAGTAAATAATAATTGGGACATTGACAGCCTCAAAGCCAAAAAATATATGACTTAAAATATTAGTGGTTCATCAAAACATATGTTATTAGGATGAAACAGTTTGGGTTTTAAAATATTTTCCCTCATGTTTAAGAATTATTTTCTTCAAATAAAAAGAGAAAAAAATTACTCAACAAGTAGAGTTCCATACTTCAACTAACTTCTACCACAAACTCATCTTTTACTCCAAAAGATAAAAAAATTCAAAAATATTCTATTTACCCTAATAGTATAGGGTTAAAAAATAAAATATTTATAATTCATCTTCCAAACCATATAAAAATAAAAATAAAATTACATTATACAAATAAGGACATCACGTAGGATAGTGGTAGGTGATGCACCCTTGTCTCCCTTCAGTAATGGGTTCAAGTCTCATGGCCTTGCCGGACGCGACAGGTTGTTGCACAACCTTCGGGTTGTTGTTTAAAAAAATAGAAAAATAAACTTATGAAATGTTTTAATTTTAAACCATAGTATCCAATGTCAAACTTAATCAATTATAATATTTAGACTTATCCAAAATACTTTTGTCCAAACTCACAGTCCAAAATTTACAAGTAAGATAATCTTAATGAAGATCTCTTTTTCAATGTAATAACATGTGAATACCTTCATATTGTATTCTATTAAAACATGGTAACACCATGAATTACCATAAAACCATATTTATTATATTCATGCTCCCTTACTCCTTATAGAATACTGAATATACTCCTTATATCTAAAAATGTTGTGAACTCCAACAATGATGGAATAAACATACATTAAATTAGTTTCACATCAGTCATTAATATCGAATATAATTTATCCAAATATGTCATATGTTATTCAGAAATCATTATCTTAGTTCCAGAAACATATTAAGGGTTTTATTCCTCCAAAATTTTTAACTTAAAATTGTGTCACTTTACTTGGTACCATACAATCTCAAATCATAAAATGAAATAGTACTGCAGTAAAATCTTTATTTATTTCCATAATTAATATAACTAGTACACCATTGAAACAACACTAAAATAACATAATTCATTAATAAAAATATAAGAACACTAATTATTCCTCTTCATCCGTGGTAGTATCATAACTCGATTATTATCCAATAGCATCATTTGCAGTATAATATGATGATTGGGACATTGATTCACGTAGTGTCCCAACTCCTTACAGATGAACCATTGTACATTTGAAACCTTTTTATTAACCTTAAAATCACATAATTGGTGTCCATTTTCTCTACACATATTACAAACTCTCATTCTTTATAGTCCTTTACCAAGGTGATTCTTTCCATAGTTATCACATATAACAAAATCCTTTTTTCCATTCTTCCCATTATCCAAAATTCTCTCTACCATCCTTTTCTTCTCTGGCTTCCCTAAAATTCTATAGGACATAGATAATTTTTTAATTATCTTATCAACACATGATACTATTTCTTCAAATGATGAGAATACATGGGAGTCTCTTCCCGTCTAAATTTAGGATTAATACCCTGAAAGATACGATCATTATTATTCTTCAGATAATGCATATTGATGGAGTTCCCATTATTGTACAGAGCACTATTTATAAATAATTAAATATACAAGGTTATAAAATATCATATTGAATAATAAAAAAACAATAAAATTCTTTGAATTAATGGAATATTTATACATATATAGTCTTATAATCATAAAATTGGTTTTTTTACCGACATATTTACTCATAAATCCTTCATAATGGTTGGTAAAGAAAATTTGAATTATCCTAAGCATATCCCCCAGGAGTGTCGTAATCAAGAGTGCATCAAGGACCGTTGTCGTGTACCTAGATAACCCGAGTCAAGCCCAAAACACCCAATCAGATTTTTCACTCCTAGGTACATCGGTGGCAAAACCACCTCTACCTGCTCATATCCGCATAGGGATGTATTTCATGAAAAACTCACAAAATCTCTACATTACCAAATTTATAAAAGTTCTTCTATACTAATCTCCATATTTTACCTTAGGGAAATGTTCTCTTATCAGAGTTTTTCTATATCTAGTTTCCATGTTTTGTACTAAACATTCTCTGATACCAACTGTAACGCCCCGACCCTAGTTACCCAGAGTCAGTGCATTATTACATAACATTTTCATGATCACAAGAGATCAAGTCTCGAAAGAATGATTAGTTTAGTTTCTTTGGAATTAGTACATATATACATAAGTTTTACATTACATCATGAAATAAAATAAAATAAATAACAACTACATTATGTAACCTTGTGTACACACTCATATCTCTTAGCCTATCCCTGTGGGTCAATCATAACATACTTCTTCACATCCTAGGAAAAAAGGAAACATAAGAAAGGGGTGATCTCATATGCTCATTAAGGATAACAATATAGTGGAAACTATCATAAATAAGAATAAATATTTAAGGCTATTTATAATAATAAAACACAAGCCTTTTAAAATTAAACTTCTACATAATATTGAAAAGTTAAATGAAATAATTACTTTTAGTTATTCACATGGATATTCTACTAGTCTAATAATCACATGTAATATCAATAGCTAATAACATAATGATGGATTGCATAATGCCAAACATCATAACCACATAGTCACGAACTCATTCTAATACTACAAATAATATTTTTCAAGGCCTTGTGAAAGGAAACTAGTTTATCTTATGAGACCTACCGATGAATCGAGGAGCTATAGTAGGCTCCACCCATCAATTACTAAGTTCAATGAAATCCTCATATGAAACATTTGAAACATAACATAATCATCCGTATTAAAATTATCTTACAAAATGATCATACTTTAACCATAAAACATGAATAGTATATAAATAACACATTCATAGTCAAACATATCACAAAAAACATCAATAAAATATGGATGATTGTATCATAATATATCAAATTCACACATGTGTAAAATCAATCAAAGGATGTTGACATAGTTGAAATAAATACTATTAGAGAGAAATAAATATTTCTATTTTGAAATAATTTAAAAGTCACATAATTATAAAAGATAACATTTATTTTGAAAATATTCTTATAATAATGTAAGGTAATGTTAGAATATTTTATAAAGGTAGAAAATAGTCTCACCCATAGTATATGTTAAAAAAACATTTATACCTTAATTTATCAAAAAGGTCATAAAATACCTTTTTTAGAAAATGATATAAATATTTCATTCAAAATATTTTATAAAAAATAAAACAAGGGTATAAATGAATTTTTCCCATATTGTATGAAATAATAAAAAAATTGTAATACATTTTTAAAAACATGTATGTGGATGATAAAGAGGTCCCAATAGATACTCACCTATAAAAAACCTCAGATAATAAAGTGATTATAAAATTAACCCTTACCTTGTACTTTTCATTAGTCGAGGGTCAGTTAACCTCATGTATAATAGTTAAATAATTTTAATTAAATTATACAAGAACCATATACATAAATATGATATTATATATGTTCTTCTAATATAGTTTTGTTAATAATATTTTAGCAGGATCATTGTTTTAGGTGTTAACTGATTCGTTTTACATTATATGTTTTAATACGTTAGTAATGTTTGTTATGGATAGGTTGTATTTGATTCGTATACAAAATGATATTAAGTTCGTAAAAATTATTTTTAATCATTAAATTAAAATTATTCTTGAATGGTTACGATGGGGAATGAATCGCATCGCGTCCGTGGAGACGATAATCCGTACATACGCACGAGCAATAATACCATTCAATTGATGGTGAAATAATATTTAATTGGATGGTATATATTATATAAAGAATTATTAACAAGTTTTATTTAAGTTTTACAACAACTATATTCATTATTATACTAATCCGAATATTGAAATATTGAATAACAAACTACATCATGACGTGGAGACGGTTAGCTGTACGTACGTACTTATGGTGACTTTGTCATTCATAGGGTGGATAGAATAATAAATATAGTTGTAACATATTTATAATATCATAAAATTATGCAGAAGGTACTAATGTTATTTGTTTAGTATTGAAACAACAATGAAAGTGGAATTGGAGGATGAAAACAAATTTGAAAGAGGTGATGAAATAATTACCTCTTCTTAGGGAGGTTCCTTTTGATTTGATCAAAATGGAAAAATAGGTTGGATTTATGATCAAAGAAAGGATTATAAAGGTATGTAAGGGTATTCGGGAGGATATTTGAGTTGGGGTGGGCTGATCAAAATGGATTTGGAGGTGTGAAATTAAGAGAGGGGAAGTACCCTTTTATAAAATAGGTGATGGTTACTTTTGGAAAAGATTGAAATATTATTTAATTATAAAATATTTTTTGGTTTATAATGGTTCCAAATAGATTTATTTAAAGTATAAGGTGGGGATGGGTCTATATATTTTACAACAATAGGTTTTAGACAAGTTGTGTCAAAATATTAACCTAATATTTTAAATTTAACTCCTAGTTAAATAGTTTGACTTTTACAATGTCTTCTTTTATTTTTTTTATTAAATTGTTAATAAACTGACCATAAAATGAAAAGAGAACCCCAAGAGATTAATTAATGATATATATATCATTATATAATTCCTTTGGCCTAACCATAGATTTTTAGGAATATTATATCATTTAACAATATTGTATTTGTTTTAAAAACTCATTTATGCCAATTTTGACACTATTTAGTATTTGTTTTTTTGAATGTAAAATAAACATGATTAATTCGAAAAAAAACTAAATTAAATCAATATTAACATGTTATATTATAATATAAAATTAGTTCAATGCATCAAAAGTCTCAATTTACATTTATTTGATATTTATAATTTCAATTATTTTAATAATTCATTAATAATGTAATTACAATATCATCATTGTATCATAAATAAATTTAATTATTTAATGTAGAAAATTATAAACAAAATACCATTTTTTTATGAAATATTCTTATCTTTCCAATGAATATTTATAGCTAAATTTATCTTATGTGTAACCCTATATTAAAAATGTTTTATTTATAAAAATTTGAATTTAACACTTCTAACTCTTCTTTAAATAAAATAATAAAAAGTATCCTAACATAATAAAAGTGGATAAAAGAAGATCATATTTTATTCATAAGTTTTATTTCGGCCAAAAAACACTTATCTAGTAGAATTAGGACATGTGTTAGGGTAATTATAAGATCATTTCTACCTTTAATTACCATATTTACCTTTAACCGTGGTAAATAAAATTCACAAGTTACTATTCAACAAAAATTATTTTCATCATATTGACCCACATTTTACTTACTACTGTCAACCATGCCTCCTAGATTTCTTGAATTCAAATCATATAAGTGTTAAAATTATGTATAATGGAAAACTGAAAATATGCCTAGAAGGTGGGTAATTGACGTTAAAAAGTTCAATAAAATTATATATATATATAATATTATTATAAAATTTCTTCAATGAATCACATTTGACTAATATAGGTATTATGTATCTATTTTTAAATTAAAATAAATTTAAATACAAATAATAATTATTTAAATAAATAGTCTGTTTTTATGAACTATGTAGTATTTTTCACAATTCATCAAAATTTGAATGTTTTCCGAATAATACCTAAAATTAACCCTAATATAATTTTGATATTCCGAATCTAAAAATGAGGTATATTGTACCAAATTAATTTTTTATTAGTGTATAATATTAATTTTTTTATTGTTCAAAAAAGGACAAAAAGTAGTTCTTTTAAGAAAACTTTTTTTCTCAATATATAACTATTTTAACAAAACACACACATTTCATTATCAATAAGTTTTATTTATGTGAAAAGATTATAAATAACAATAAAAATTTATTTTTTACTATTTATATCACAATAGTCAGTTGAGAAATAAATATATCGTATAAATAATTAAAATACTAAGGTGTTGATTCGCAAAAACTCAATCTTGCGTATAACACAAGTGATGTCAGTGTTGTGTGAAGTATAAGAAATTGACTTACATTATAAATATAACTTACTATGAAATATTGGGGTTTTAAAAGATTACTCGGAACGGAAGTAACCTACGTGAGTTGAATTCTTACACCAACTTTAGCGGCAGTTTTTGAAAACCATCCCAAAACTATATGAAAGTATTTTAAACTACTACCAAACAAAAAAAACATCACCATTTTCGGATTTTGTTATAGGGGATGATGTTTTTTCATTTATTTAATTGATGTGTAATGTAACGAAATTCAAAATACACTAGACTTCTTGATCATCTGGGTTGTATTATGTGTAATTTTATGTAATAAATGATGTATTAATGTGATATGAAGAGAAGGATTGTTATAGGGAGTGTACTTGATGAATATGGAAGAACATAAAATGATATTATATAATGGATATATGAGAAAAACAAAAATAGGAAGCGTACCAGATGAATTCAGGAGCATATCAAATCAATTTTATAAAATTATAGGGGTTTTGAAAGATCAACTCGTGTCTTTAATTAATTTTCTCTTGACTTTAGAATATCCAAAAGAAAATAAAAAAGGTTAGAACATGATATAAAATTTAAAAAATAAAATTATTTGATAATATTGTACATTTATTTATTAAATTCATGTATTCAAAATAAAAAAATAAAAAAAAGTCTAAGGATAAAATATAAATCAATTAGTATATCATTAACCATATTATTATTATCATCCACCCTTATCATGATTTAATCATCTTCTACCTATATTGACAGAAAAGTGTTATAATATCATCATGGATAGATAGATCAATCTATCTTTATTGATAATATTAAATTAAATATAAAAATTACTCAAATTTATCACCTATATAATTCAAGTCTCTTGGATTGACATAGGAAAAAAAATCCTTCATAGACACTACCAATGACATAATATACCATCTTATCTTGTGAGGAAAAATATATTTGGATCATGTTCTCCAAACTCACTAGTATCTTTCAACTGAGATATATTAAAATAAGTAAAGTGTAATGAATCATTCCATATAACCCTATAAATATTTACCCACTTATATTTAAAAACCAAATTGAAAAATTTCTAAGAGAATTGAATTTGATAATTTTAATCAATTTACCATAGTATCCCATGTTTGTGATTTTTTTTAACAAACCACTATTATGTGTTATCATAACTTCTTTAAGAAAATATGTACGAATCATAAATATGTTAATATTATAACTATTTAATCTCATACACTTCTTTAAAGGTCCTTGATCTAAATATTTCTTATCATCTAGCACTCTAGATTGATTATCATAATTTCTAATTTAAATATATAAATATAATATATTATTTGTTTTAGAAAAAAACTATATCATTATTTTAGGAATATGAAATTTATTATGAATTTACAAGATGTGAAAACCAATTAATAATTTATTTATTAACAGTTTTTATTTTCTCTTTTTCATTTCATGGTCAACATCAAAGTCATATCCTTGTTTTTATCCTCAATTTTTAAATGAAAGGATTTATTATATCACTATTGGGTAGAACAAATCTATTTTATTATATAAAATATATTTATGTCAATAAAACTAAAGACATTCTCCCAGCGTGATAACACAACATTGGAATGTTTGATGATGTACTTTAGGTGTCCAATTTATTTTTTTATCATCAACATGTACAACTCAACTGAATCATATCTCAATATAATCGAAATACCTCGAAAAAAAGGAAATCCACTATTCCTCTATTTAAAATTTATCAATAGAGCTTCCTTTTTGAGATTGTTTTACTGAAGGAATCAAATGACATATATTTCTAATGAAATAACAAAACATATTATAATTAACCAAATATGTAAGGAGTTTCAAAATTCTAATATACTATTAATATAAAAGTAATATTATAATACATCAATATGGGGTACATGGTGGAGTTGATTCCCTATAATCAACTACTTCATACATTATATTACAAGGATATTCAAAGGAGTGCATATTAATATAAGTATCCTTTCACATATTGATTGTTCTTCTATATAACATTAATGTGATATTTTCCTATAGTACTTGTCACATTGAAAATATCATATTAGTTCTCCTCAATTATGAGAACATTGAAATTAAATCATTATAATTTTAAAAATATATATAGATTCAGGTAATTTAAAAGGATATGGCACATAGTAAATATATTGTAAGGTGTGACAATTTTTTGAGGATAAGGCTTCTTATCATGATGTTTTTACATGGTAACTCAACGATAGGAGATTATGTGTACAAAACCACTAGTAGATATTATTCATGTTCTGGTGTCATTGAATATTCTTATCTATAAACATATTTAATGGTCCAAATACTTTAATATTTTTATTAATGCATGTTACAAATTACACACTTTTATGTATTTCATAAAAACTAATGATAAAATTTCAAAGAGAAGTTGGATACATTGGGTGAATCACAAATGAAATTTTGTTGATTAATAAGTCAAGGAATGAATTTTAAACTCAATATTTATTAATTTTTATATCTTTAATATTTTATTGAAATATATCTATTTCATTAAATTCAAAATACATGGGGTAATGATGTTTATTTATGATAGTTAGAGAAATACATATCAAACATATAGGTTGATGAAACAAATGTGAATCCTTCTTGATGGTACATTGAGACACATGGATTATATTATATAATGAGCATTTATATGTGGTTTTCTTAATTTTTAAAATAATTTCTTTCAATTCGGTGCCTTAACATATTTCTAGACAGTAATCCTAGACATTATACAATCCTGCTTAATTCTTATGGCTAATAATCCTAGAGGGTTGCACACAAAGTGTTTTCTTTGACATTGATTAAATTATATTTTAATTCTCTTTAATTCAATAAATATTACTCTCAAGATAAAGGATGAATTTCATTTAAGTTTTATCAATCACATAAAAGAGAAAAATATTTATTCACCATATTAGAAAGAATATGTATATTTATATTAATTAATTTTTGACAAATATTTGTCGCTAGATTGTGGATAAAATACTAATTGATGAATAAAGTGTATATTTGGGTATTCAATAAATTCTAAGGAGATTGAACATACTAGTACTAGGTTTGGTGAGAAATATTATTATACTAGCTATTTAAAAAATATTTGTTTTCACATATTCTCATGTGTATTATAAAATAAAAATAAAAATATTTTTATTTTTTCATGTGGATTAATGAATATTATTAAATTAATTAAGGATCAAAATGAAATTAAATAAAAATTTTACATGAACTCTAGATTTATAAATATATTGTTATGTCTATTGTGTATGGATGGTCAAAAATTTAGAATAGAGAATTGTTGTGCACAATGGACCTCTCAATCTCTCTCTAATTTCCCCACTCTTCATCTCAAGAACAAAAAGAACTCCTTTAAGCCTAAAAAATCTTGGAGTGTTCAAAATGAAAAAAAAAATTGTCGATTCTACACTCTATCACCCTAAAATCAATAATAAATTATTGGATATCAAAAGGTATTATATAGATCACCTCTACTATGATTCTACACTTGGTTCATTAAAGTCAAATGAAGGTAATTCGAAAGTGTTTTCAGAATATCAAAAACATCATCAAAGAAGGGTTCCTAATATGAGGTAATCATTTCTTCACAATGAAAATAAATAAATTATAAATTTATCATGAAAGATACTATCTCAGGGTTTTGGGAAACTATATTTTAAAATTAATTTTAATTTTACACCCACCAAAGGTTCTTCCACTATTCCTGAAACCTTCAATTGGTATGAGATTAGTCACATTTTAAATTTATAACTGTTTATTTTATTGATGATCCATTTTTAAGAGGAGTTTTATTTTCATTTTATATTATTCATTATTTAATTCAATATGAATTAACATGTTATCATCATGTTAATCATGTTTTTTCAGTGCTTCATTTGTTAAAGGTATAATAAAAAATGAAGAATGATGAGATATTCCATAAGGAAGTGTCGAGGATTATGGTTGGATAGAATGGGTCTACATGCTATGTAGCTGGAGTATATGCCTTGTACAAAAGTGTACTGAACCTTGTCATGTCACAAGATACATAACAGGCCAAGTAGAAAACTACAAATGGTATGTTTATTTCACACCAAGTGTTTTTTGGGACAAGATGAAAACTAAAATGATTTATTACATGAAATTTACCTTGAATACATGCCCCATTGTTTACTTGGTTTAGTTGAAAAATATAGGCATCCCATGTTGTCATAAACATGATCAAATTGAATGAGACTAATAGCATAGAGTATTAATTATATAAGTGACATGCATACAGTGTAAATGAAATGTATTTCATCATTTCCTACATCCGAGATACACGCCAATCCATTCATTGATTCAAATAGACACACAACAATAAAGACACACGATGTGTCTCTAAGATACTCGTCATGTGGTCCCACATTCAAGGAATACGCTCATTCCTTTGGTGGGTTGTGTGGAAACATGTTATGGGAGATGCGTGGCATGTAGTTGGCTTATATAGGTTAGTTAGTTCAACCAAGGAACATGAAAAATCCCAAGGCCTGTAACCCGAATATATGGAAATCAGGATAGACGACATGTAACTATTATGTTCACTACGTGCAGGCTTTAGTTAATGGTAGAATCAAATTACACTAAATTGAAAATTAAAACATTAAAACCTTATTTTACTAACTAGAATCCATTGTGTATGACAAATTAATTATGGTTTTAATGACTTTTATATGATCAAATAATTTATTGTAATAAATATGTAATTATGGGTTTTTCTATTTATTTTCTATGAATTCTAATAATAATTGGAATCTCAAGATAAGTTTAGAGACTTATTAAGAATAAATGGAATAAATAAATATATAGATAAATATATAAGAATATAAATTAATGAAATATAGTTTATCTTAATAATAAATAACAATAATAAATGAATTGTATCCAATTACTTTTTCATATACATTTCATGTATAACCGTTCATGAGCTTGACCATTTCCTATGTATTTGTGGTATTTTTAAATTAATTTAGTGCATGGGTTTTCAAAAAATTAATATTAAATAAAATTTGATGGAATGTGAGTCATGCCTCTCTTTAATATCATATATGACCTATGTGTCCAAGTATATTTATGTAATTCCCCATAAATAATCCTTTGGCTCCCCTCAGATTTGAGTAAGTTATAAATACTTGTAATTAATGGACTATCCCAAGGCACATAGAGGCCTTTCAAGATGAAACCATAATGATGCCAACTCAGGTGATACATAGGTGGACCAGTGGAGTGCTACAACTCATGCCCAGTCTAGTAAAAGGAGTTATTATCCTAAGTCATAGGTTGATTTATTATCCCCTCAATAAAAAACCATTTAAATAAGATCAAAATTTTTTATTATTTAATTAATTATTTTTGTCTTATGAATTATTTATATTATGGATACAAGACCACTATCACAAAAATATTTTCATTAATGTAAAAATATGGAATTTAAATAAAGGGATTGCAAAAATGATTTATCCAACATGGTTAATTAATTAAGTAAAATACACATAATATTAACAAGTTAGGTAATGGATAAAAAAAGATAAAATCTATTCTAAATAAATAAAAATATCCTAAGTTAATATTAAGTCATCAATCCTTCCATCCTTTGAATTAAGATGAACCCCTAGTTAAGTGTTGGTTCAGCCTCTATTGGGGGGAATTATATTTATTGGGATGTCTTAGTTAAGATGGCGGGTCAACAAACCAAAATATGTATCCTCTTTAACGGTCTCTATCTATCCAATACAATTTTTGTTGTAAGTATTGATGAAATCTGAGTCAGGGTTTCTGGATTAGGGAGTTCACTAAATGGCTAAGAGAAATGACAGCTTGTAGTTGGAAATAATTCATACCTAAATAATTTATATAATTTTCGAGGACTCTGTCTGGATTATAATAAAGGAAATATGGATACTTTCCTAAAAAATGTCATCGAAATTAGAAATCTTAATTTTAATAGTGAGGGATATTATGACTTAGTAAAATAGTGGGATAATTAATAAAATAACTTTTTATTATTTTTCAAAAAATATATAATCATGTAAATTATTAATTATAATTCATTAATTATTGTCTAAAATTGAAAGAAAACCAAGAAAACTGTGTAATATTTCTTTAATTTTAGGTATATACTAACAAATAAAAATTTACAGATATGATACGATAATTTATGGGATGAATTACAACTAAAAAGTTTATATTATGTGTTGGAATAAACTATTCCTATTATTCCACCCCATAAGTTGACTGAACTTGAAAATGATTCCCACCAGATATATATTTTGGATGCTTCATATTTTCATTGTATTATATTATCAACTATTTCTTGAGAGTTGATGATACCAAATATATAATTTGACGTATACATCATAATATCCTAGCTTCATTATCTTAATAAAGAGAAATAATGTATATAATTAAATAATATTTTCAATCACTATATTAGTGTAAACTTGAAGAAGGAAATTTGGCTACTGATGATACTTCTAAAATACAGAGGCATATTGATCGGTTAAAAAAAGGGTTCCAATTGGATTAGAAATTATCCATTAATCACATCTTAATATACATACCATAAATATTATTATTATATTACTAAGCTTAGAAAAAAATGGATAAATCACTCAAAAATTATTTTCCTTACTTCACCAAGAGGATAAGGGTTGGTTGAAACCTTTCTCTCCACCCATTATGGTGAAACGTTTTGAAGAAATGTCTAATGATTCCATAGATAATATATATTCAAAAGATCCTTCACAATGTCCTTCATAGAGACAAAATATTCAAGGTAATAATAATGAAAAATGTTATTTTATTATTATGTAAAAGAATGGAATTTAGAAAATAAATTCCAAATAATTGAATAAGAAATTAGTTTCATCCACATAATGTATGATTCTCAATTTTATTGTAACGTCCTGGTTTCGGTTTCCACCCAGAGGTTCTCCATACTTGGTAGGTCACATGGCCTCAAACATATTTCCCCAAAATCCAGAGGATGATGAATAGTAGTGAGGGCCTAGGGTGTGATAGTGGAGAACCAATTCCCTCATTAGTAGAGTGACGTAGTTGAAATAAATAGATATACAATAGCAGAAGCAGTAAAATCATGAAAAAAGTAAACAATGGAAGACTGAATAAATAAACAGCTGGAGACCATATATAGAATGATGCATGATACATTTGTCTAAGAAAGCATCCAAACAAGTCCCAATGTTGGAATATAGTAATAAACCAAAGTACAAAAAAGCAATCTGATAAACTTCATCAGCATCACAAGCCTTTGCTTGGTCCCATGCTCTCCATCTCCACAACAATCAAGTACCTAAAGTAGAAGGGCACTTGTCTTATCTATACCTGAAGCAATATAATCCTTTTGGGCCCAAAAGCGTGAACCAAACAAGGTGTGAGATAAATCCCATTAGGAAACCACCCAAAGATCTATGCCTAACAATCAGTGAATATATATTGCTGGAAAAATGGAAAAGAAGTAATAAACAAGGAATTACTCAATGGAAATAGTCCTATAAATTCAATTACAATCAATTTACATTTAAAAATTTATCCAACCAATTACAAATACAAGAAACCCTCTGGGAAAGATCTCACAATCTATCCCATCTGGTTCAGCTAACAATCTTAAGTAACCCTCTATGTGGTTATCACAGCCTAACCCATTTGGTTCAATTTAAAACAAGGGTATAACGAAGACTCTCTAAGGAAGAACTCACCATCAATTCCACCTATAATCATGTGTAATCAAAGACTTTCTGGGGAATCACTCCCCATTAATCCCCCATATAGTCATGTGTAATCGAAGAATCTTGGAGGTATAACTCAACGTATATTACCCCTATGTTCTTTTAACGGTAATCTAAAAAAACTCTGAATAAGCACTCAACATTAATTACTCATGTGGTTTTGTAACATAACTATAGACACTATGAGGGAGCACTCAACATCAATACCCCCTATAGTCTTGCAGCGTGATAATTATAACAGACACTTAGGGAAATCCCTCAATGTTAATTTCTCCTATGGTCTCACTACCCCAGGTTCCCACAGCCCCATGTAAAGAAATCATACACAAACAATAATCAGCAGCCAAATAAAACCTCAAAGTACTACTTTTCTAAAAATCTACAAGATATGGCACAACATATTAGATAAAATCACTCCAACCTAACAATACTAGGAATAGATTAAAAGAATCCTAATAGGCAAGCTAGACCAACCAGTCAAAAACAAGAAAACATAGAAAAAACATCCATATCGAGGCATAGTTAACCCTATTCAAAATAATTAACCTCTATCTAAACAAACAATGAATAACAGGCAATGACAAGGATAAAAACCATAAAAACGAAATACCCCAAACAAATGTATTTGGAAATGTTTCACTTATAACTCAAAGACTATCTATAGAAAGTCACAAACCACCTTCCTTGGTATTTTACGGACTATATACATGATCCTTTGGCCTTGAATCACCCTAGAACTCCATAGATATTCACAAACGTTAAAAAAAATTCAACTGATGATATCGTGAGAAAGAGGAGAAATCAAGAGATGATGTTAACGAAGGGAGAACTCACTGATGTGATTCCAACATAATCGACAGATATCGAATCGAAGAACGGATGATGTGTCATGGGATTAGAGATGAATCATGGACATAAAAATGTTCCTGGATGAGATAGAAAAAGAAGAAGTGTGTTTAGTCAATTAGACATGACCCCAGACTGTTTAATGAAAAAAAATAAAGTACATGGTGAATTCTTTAAAAGTACACAATGTGTACTTACCTTTTCTAGCCTCTGCTTTAACGGTCTCCGGGTCATGACACGTGACTTTGTGACCAACCATTATATGGTCACCCACAACAACCAGGTACACGGTGTGTACATTAAGTACATAGTTTGTACTCATGAAGTTTACAGAAACTCCTCTTTTTTGTAAAAACAACCAAAAGAAACGTACCTGAATAAAAAAGATCAGGGTTCTTATAAACTACCCCCCAAAAAGAAATTCATCCTTGAATTTCCCTATCAAGGAAGAGTAGAAAAAGATTCCTCAAATAGCTCCAGCTACTATGATCGTACGTCAACCTCCCTCTCCCAAGTCTCATCCTGTACTCACTCATGCTTCTGTATCACTCATACCAGAGGAACAAACTAGCCATAGAGAACCATATCACTTCGATCAACAATCCTCATAGGATGCTCTGTGAATGAGGCTTCCACCTCTAACTCAACCTATTCGGGTTGAAAAAAATGAGATGATTTTGAGAAGTAACGTGGAAGTAGAGAAATGTGAAAGACGTCGTCCATATCCCGGTACCTCTGAGGTTACTACAACCAATAGGCAACTGGTCCGACTCTTTCTAAAACCTCAAACGACCTGATGTACCTCAGCAAAAGCTTACCCTATCTCATAATCCTTCGGTGTCCCATCCCCGTTGTGACATTTCGTAAAATATGATCTATGACCTAGAACTCCAGAGGTTATCTTCATCTATAAGCATAAGACTTCTGTCATGACTGTGTAGTATCCATCCTCTTTTGAATCAACTCTATTTTTTCTGTTGTATCCTGGACAAGATGAGGACCCATCATAGTTGTCTCTCCTACCTCCAGCCAACATAATGGTGATCGGTATGGCCTATCGTACAAATAATTATAAGGTTTTATCTGAATAGTTTCTTGAAATATATTATTGTAGGAAAAATCCACAAGAGGTATCTGATTCACCCACGAACCTAAAAATTCCAGGATGCAAGCTCGAAGCATGTATTCAAGAACTTGAATCATATGCTCAGACTGGCCATCTATCTGGGGATGGTAAGCTATACTCAGAAGTACCTGTGCACCCAATTCCCTCTGAAGTCCCGGACAGACCCGAGAAGTAAAATGGGAATCCCATTCTGAAACAATGGAGTGTGGAACCCCATGTATATGTAAAATCACTCATATGTACAACCATCCTAGCTCATCAACACTGAATTTATACTTGATCAGCAATAAGTGATCAACATTTTTGAGTCCGTCAATGAAAACCCATAGAACATCATTCCCTCGAGGTGACCTCAGAAAACCTATCATGAAATCCAGTGTGAAATCATTCCACTTCCACTTGGGAATGGGTAACTGCTGCAAAATCCCTACTGGTCACTGATACTCCTCCTTCACCTACTGCTAGGTGGAACACCTCATCCCAAAACCAGAAACATCTCTCTTCATACCTAGCCACCAATACTAACATTTTAGATCACTGTACAGCTTGGTGACACCAGTATGAACTGCCCAAACCGAGGAATAAAAGTACCGCATCAGCTCCTCGTGTTTGTCTTCTGACACCCATACACACCCATGGAATCACAAGTTCTCATCCTTGTCTATGGTCCATCCAAGAATAGGGTCCTCTGCTGACACACTGTCCCGTAGGAATAGGCCTTCTGAATCCGATGGATGTCTTATTCGTACTCGATCAAGGAGAGTAGAGGTAACAACTACATAAGAACAAAACGTCTACCACTTTCTATGGTGTACCTCGAAATGCATCTTAGATAACAGATCCAGAAGCTTCCACTCACTATAGGCCTAATGAACTGCCTATATCTGAGTCCTTTTGCTCAATGAGTCAGCCACTATGTTGCCTTTCCGAGGTGTATAGGCAAGCTCAATGTCAAAGGACTGAAGGTACTCAACCCACATTCACTATCTCAAATTTAGGTAACGCTGAGTGAAGATATACTTGATATTTTTTTTGTTCAGTGAAAACCACAAAATGCTATCCCAACGGATAATGTCTCTAACATCATAAATCATGAACAACTGCAACCATCTCAAGATCACGAGTCGGGTAATTCCTCTCATGTGGCCTCAACTATCGATAACCGTACACAACGACCCATTCTCCCTACAAAAGAAAATCTCATTGACTGATACCTAAAGCATCATAGTAAACAATATAGCTTCTTCCCGGCTATGAAAAAACTAGTATCGGCGCTGAAGTCAAATCCCTTTTAGCTGTTGAAAGGCTGACTCACAAGATTCTAGCCACATTTACTTTGAACCCTTCTTAGTAAGGCCCATAAGTGGTGATGCTAAGTGTTAAAATTCTTTTATGAAATGTCTGTAGTAACCATCCAGCCCTAGAAAACATCATACCTCAAAGATGTTCTTTGGCTGCTCCCAGGAAACTACTACTCTCAATTTCTATGGATCTACTGATACTCCTGTCTCTAAGATAACACGACCCAAGAAGTGAATATGGTACATCAAAAAGTGTCATTTTGATAGCTTAGCATATAAATGATTCTCCCTCAGTGTACTCGAAACAATCTCAAGATGTGTAGCATGGTCATGTATAGTGTGATAGTACACCATGCTATCATCCATGAAGACTACCACGAATGAATCCAAGTATGGATGGAACACTCAGTTCATCGATTCCAGGAAGACTACTGGCGCATTCATGAGACCAAACGACATAACCACATACTCATATAAACCATACATGCTACGGAAAGATGTATGAGGTATGTCAGATGGTCGAACGCACAACTAACGGTATCCAGAACTCAGGCCAATTTTAAAGAACACCTGAGATTCTCGAAGCTGATCAAATAGATCATCAATCATTGACAAGGGATATCGGTTCTTGACCATCAACTAGTTCAACTTCAAATAATATACAAAAGTCTGAGGGCATTGTCTTTCTTTTTCGAAAATAGGACAGGCGAACCACAAGGAGAAGTACTAGGTCGGATGAAACCCTTTTACTGAAACTCCTCCAGCTACTTCTAGTGCTCTTGTAACTCTTGTGTAGCCATCCTATAAAGAGGAATGGACACCCGTTCCACTCCTAGAACATTCTCAATATAGAAGTCAACCTCCCGCTCAAAAATAAAATCTGAAAAGTCCCCTGGGATGACATCCCTAAAACTATCCACCACTAGAGGGAAGTCCATTTGTGAAGTCCCCTAGTCATCCAAATATAGACTAGAAAACTAGGCTGTAACTCCACCCAAACCATGATGCTCAGGTCCCTCTCTGCTCGCCTAAACATCCAATTCTCCCTTATGAAGAAATGATCCATCCTCTGCTGATGTGAAACTCATCCTACGATGATAGAAGTTGACAATAGCTTGGAAGGGAACCAACTAGTCTATTCTGAGAATGACATCATAGCCTATCATCTCTAAGACGTAGAGGTCCCATAAGAAGGGACACCCACCAACATCAAGAGGGAACCCCTTAAACTGACATACACCAGCCGTTCTTGTTCCCAATGGAGTGTCTATTGTCAAGAAATTAGTAGAAGAAAAGATACAGGGCCCAAGGAACTCCACCACATAAATAGATATAAAGCTATGGAAATCCCCTGTATCCAAAAGAGTAGAAGCTAAAACTGAGACAACTAGGATCATACCTCGAAATGTAGAGGTTATGAGATCCTGCTTCTGCTGGGTCTACTCCACTACAGATGTCTGACCTGCATCGTGGACCTGTGACCCTACATGACCACCCTAAGTAGATCAAAACTCTTGTCGTTGATAGCCTGGAGACTGACTACCATGGCCGCGACCCCCACCTCGGCATGAATGAACAGAAGAAATCCAATTCCCAGACAGGTGAGAAACTGGTGGTGTTGCTCCAGAATGAAGAGTCATAGGAAAACCCATGTCACTAGATGGTGGTGAGAAGATATGATAGAAGCGCTAAAGATGGCTCATCTTGTCATAAGATCAACACTCCAGTGGGTATCTTGGGAAATGTGGCCTCATATGGCTGGCCCTTCCACACTTGTTGCATACCACATGGATACCTGACTATGCATCCTACCTACTCATATCTCTATGGGTATAATCCCTGCGGTGCTTCCTCCTATTATACATAGAAGCACTAAATTTGGATGCAGAACCACCCTGACACAAAGTTCCTGAATCCCTCAGATTGTGCACTGTGCTCAGTGCCTGGTTGACCATAGATGATATACAATTCAACCTGAAGATGTTCACCTAAGCCTGAATGTCATTCCTGAGACCATCCTCAAAATTCCTCACCAAGAATAACTAATAATCACATGGAAAGGGTGTAAAGAGTTGCATCTCTGTGAAGAGAGAAAAATAATCCTCAACTGAAAGAGTACCCTACTCCAAACTCATGATCTCTCAGGATCGTTCGGCTATCAATGTCTATAGGAAGAAAAAGTCGTAGAAGGCACGCTGAAACTCCTCCCAATCCCTAACCTACTGGTGTCCCGCCTGTGAGATCACATCCCACCATATCTTGGAAAAATCACAAAGAATATACATAGGGAGATTGACCCTCATATCTTTAGGCATCTCCAGGTGCTCAATGATAGATAACATAGATTCTAACCATGACTCTGACGCCTGAGGTCCTCCCCCCCCCCCCCCCCCTCTGATGGTGGGAGGATGCTGCTTCTTGAAAACCCCTGTCAATTCTTCCATCAACAGGGCATGAGGTAGTGCTCCCTGAAAGGTCTTAATAATCCTAATAAATCCCTCTCCTACTTATGTATCAACACCTACATCAGGTATAATGGCTGGTGCAATTATGGGCATGACTGTACAATCTTATGGTGGTCCTTGATCAGCCATATCAAGTGTCTGATCATAACCCTATAATTGGAGGACAACCGGAGGACGTCTCGGTTGCATGAATCTACAAGGTCAAGAGCACACATTTGATCATGATTAAGAGGGACTGAAACATAGAAGTGTAAGAAGGGAACAAGAGAAATAAATCATTCAATTTTTATTCCAAAACATGGATACATAGTGTGTATAATGCCAACATTTCATTTTCCCTTGAGCCTTCACATGGGTGTGTAATTCTCCCAAAATTGGTCATGTAACACCCCATACACATGGCATGTTGTCCTAACAGATGACGTGTAGTTGAATCATTTTCCCTTTCCTGAGTTATTCTACATGGCTAAGCCACACAGTTACCCTATAACAAGACTACACATCATGCTTCAGAATGACACGTCATGTACTTAAAATATTTCATTGACCCGTGTTGTTTGCTACACAACCGGATACACGAATGACTTTACATGGCGTGTTTGTGCTAGAAACAACAAGTACTTGAAGGATTTTACTGACCCGTGTTGTTAGAAACACGACCAGATTCAAAGGTTACACTAAACGACATGTTCAATCTTGGCACGACGTATATAACTTATGTTTTATCCATCTGTGTCATTAGTCACACGGGCATACACACAGTCTATACAACACGGTGTATATGTCCGGTACACAACTTCTACTACCAAGGATTTCCCAAACCTTGTGTCTCTACCCACATAGCCAGTGACAGGGTTAGAGATGACACAGTGTGTACATACAATACATGGTGAAGACTTAAGAAAAAAATTTCCTTCCCAAACATAAGGAAACATAGCGTGCATTCATCATTACACACAGTGTATTCTGGTTTTTTCTGGAAAGTAAGCCTCAGATACTACTCTAGAACTCAGAAAAACACTGAAACGAACATGAATGTTGCATATTCCAATCTATGAGGGCCCATACTCCCTGCGAATCAAAGCTTGTAATCTTATACATGTTATATATAAACATAACAGATAAATGATACACAAAATTCTGATCCATGAGGGCCCATAACACCTCAAGAAACAATGATTGTTGATTTTTAAACAAAAACTTATGCAATACAATAACATATCAAAATCATTTATTCTGTCAAGGCATCTATCATAACATCATGAATATCTAGCAAAACATCTATCACAACAATAATTAATCTCTAATGCAGCCTAAATGGCATGGAAAGAATACATGACATGTGATTTTTTGAAAGTGCCTATATGATGCATGACATGGAAGACCGTTATCTCATCAGGTTGAAATAGAAATAGAACCTCAATATTATCAATGATAATAGAAAAAAACGTGTGAATCACAAAATGGTGAAATCAAATCAATTGTAAAATTTCAAAACCAGAAATGTTTCAATAATGATGTAGATTGGCTTTTCTCTGTAAATAGGTTAGTTACTCCTAGAAACATCTTATTACCAAGTATATATTCCTTCTTATCCCTGGATATAGGATCCAAACAGTAAGTCAACAATAAAATTATTCCTCTGATACCACTTTGTAATTTCCTAGTTCCGGGTGCCACCCAGAGGTGCCCCGTACTTAGTTGGTCACATGGCCTCAAGCATATTTCCCCAAACACGAGAGACTTCTGACTAAAAGCGGGGGCCTTAGTTGTGATAGTGGGGAAACTATACCCTCATTGGTATAGTAAAGCAGTGGAAATAAAAATATATACAATAGTGGAATCAATAAAAGCATGTAATAAGTAAACAGCGAAAGACTGAATAAATAAACAATTGGAGAACATATATATAACGATGCATGATACATATTTCTAGGAAATCATCCAAACAAGTCCCAATGCTAGAATATAGTAATGAACCAATGTACAATAAAGAAAATAGATAAACTCTAGTATCATTTCAAGCCTTAGCATGATCCCATGTTCTCTAGCTCCATAGCAATCAAGTACCTAAAGAAGAAGCATGCTTTCCCTTATCTATACCTTCAACAATATAATATTTTTTCACCCATAATCATGACTCAAATTGGGTGTGAGATGAATCCTAGTAGGCAACCACCCAATGATCTATGCCTAATAGTCAGTGAATATATATGGCAGGAAAAATGCAGAAGAGGTAATAAACAAGGAAGTAGTCAAAATAAAAAGTCTTATCAATTAAAATATAATTAATTTACATTTATCAATTTATCCAACCAGTTAAAAATACAGAAAACCCTCCGGGACAGTTCTCACAATGTATCCTATCTGGTTTTGCTAACAATCTTAACTAACCCACTGGGTAGTTCACATAGACAAACCCCTCTGGTTCAATTTACAACAAGGATATAATGAAGACTCTTTGAGGAAGCACTCACCATCAATTCCCCCTATAGTCATGTGTAACCGAAGACTCTCTGAGGAAGCACTCACCATCAATTTCCCCTATAGTCATGTTTAATAAAAGTTTCTCTGAGGAAGCACTCACCATCAATTACCCCTATAGTCTTTTAATGGTAAACTAAAGACACTCTGAGGAAGCATTAAACATCAATTTCTCTGGTGGTCTCGTAACGTAACTATAGACATTTAGGTGGATCACTCAATGTCAATTCCCCTCTATGGTCTCACAGCATGATAATTATTACACACACATTGTGAATGCCCTCAAATTCAATTTCTCCTATGGTCTCACTACACTAGGTTCTCGCAGCCCTGTGTAATGAAATTGTATACAAAAAATAATCATCAGCCAAAGAAAAAACTCAAAGTACTACATGGATAAAAATATACAAGGTATTGCACATCGTATCAGATAAAATCACTCTAACCTAACAAAACTAGGTATAGAAGCAAATCAGCCTAACATGAATGCTATACCAACAGGTCAACAACAATAAAACATAGGAAAAACATCCATAGCATGACATGGTTTACCCTATTCACAACAATTAACCTCTATCAAAACAAACAAGGCATAGCATGTAATAAAAAGGCCAAAAACCATAAACACGCAATACCCTGAACAATGGTATTGGGAAATTTTGCACATATAACTCAAATACTATCAACATAAAGGAAAAAACCACCTACCTTGGCATTGTACAGATGATATATGTGAACCTTTGGCCTGGATTCACCCTAGAACGCCTTAGATATACAAAAAGAATAAAAATGATCAAACAAGGATATCTCGTGAAAGAGGAGAAATTAGGAGATGATGTTCAAGAAGAAGGAAGAACTCACCAATGCAATTCTAATGAAATTGGAAAAGGTCTAATTGGAGAAGGACATCAAGTCAGGGGCTCAGAGAAGATCTGCAGTTGTACGGATGCTCTTGGATGAGACAGATGGAGAAGAAGTGCGTTCTGTCAATTAGATGCAACCCCGGTCCATTTAATGAATAAAAATAAAGTACAAGATGTGTTATTTTAAAGTAAACGAAGTTTACTTCCATTTTTCAGCCTTCAATTTTGGTAGTCTTCAGGTCACCACACACGACCATGTTCCCGGTGGATACAAGGCCCTTACAAGGTCACCCACATCAACCGGGTACACGATATGTACTTAAAGTACACGACATTTAATCCTGAAATTTCCAAAAACTCCCCTTTTTCTCAAAAAAAATAAGAAAAGAAATACATACCTAAAAATAATATCCATGTTCTCACATTAATATTCCTCACTTTTGTATTAAAAGCAACATTACTACAAAATTTGGGTATTTAAATACAAGAAATGGGCATGAATTGAAAAGGATATAGAGTGATCTTAGAAGGACATGAGAAAGGGAGATTCTGTTGCTAGGAAAGGGGGATAAATATTTCTCATTTCCATAATGGATTTATTTATGTTTTTAATAAGTGAGATAAAAACTTTTATAACATTTTCCTACTAGACACAATAATAAATTACATCATTTTTAGAATAAATCCTATTGTAGATCTTTAATACAAAACAAACAGTTTTGTAACTCTTGAATAAAATATATATATTATAATTAATTATGAATATAAAAAAAATATAAGAATATTACCTAACTATGGATATATTATTTTTAAATAAAACTGAATGCAGTTGACCATTTTATACAAATAAAATCGTTTTAGTCTCAATTGAGCTAATATTATAGATATAAAAACAGACTACTTATGTTTTTTAAAATAATGAAACATTTATAAACAAATTCATACCACAATTATTTTAGATTTAGTTCAATATGTTCATCTAAACTATTCTAAATCTAAAGGTATCTTCATATACATCACGATATTTCTATAATAAATTTCAGAAATTCTTAGTTATGTAAATAAGTGTACATAGTAAATATTTTAGAACGTTTAAGATCACTTGTTGTAGAAAAAATTAAAAAAAATTATTCATTGATCATATTTGCGGTTTAAAGGTAATCTCAAACTCACATTTCCTTATGCACATCACTATAATGATGGTAGTAAAAGGAAGATAAATTGTGAGTCTTATATATTTTGATAATCATCAATTATTTATTTCAATATATGTTTTTTATATAGAATTGAAATAACTAAACAATGTACCACCAAAATTGTTTAAGGGATATCATATCATCTGTGATATGATAATAATGTATTAAGACACTACCACAAGTTTTTTTAAAACTATTTGTTAAAACATATCCTTTACTATAAATGAATATCAAAACACTAAGGATAATCTGATTTAATGATCCTATAGACACTGTGGTTATTAACATGTATTCATGTTTGACTATATTTCTATAATGTATGCATATCACTATGATGATAGTGGGATAACACTTAACACCTATGAGTTAAGGCTCTGGATGTAGATGATTTGGTATAGGAAATCTATACTACACACAACTTAGTGGAGGAGTAGTTTTAGAGACACAAAATTTATTTGAATCTATAACAAAAGAGGTTGTTTATGTCCCCCATAATTGGAGACACATGTATTATTTTTTAGAATAAATATTCATAAACTGATGTAATGAATAGTAATATAATATGTTTTAAAACAATGTATAAATTAAATGTAATGGAATCCATATATCATGATTCTAGGGATCCTTATTTTGAATGTTATTAAGACCTGAAACTGCTGGTGAGTATTCAACAGAAACTATACATGGATGGTAAAAGATACTATCATTAAATCATTATTATTATTTTTAAAGTTCTTGTCTATGAAAAAACCTATACACCAATCATCATGAATAAAAAAAATTATTTATTTCTACTCTTTTAGTGAATATTTTCGTGATCATCATGTTGAGATACTAATTATCATGGCCACCTCACATAGAGGAAACCTTACAGTATATGCCTATATGAAAAGACCAAAAGGATACCCTTTGATATATTCCTACTATGAATAAACTGAAATGGTTAGTCACATCAATAAATGTCAATAAGATATATTGGTTACATAAATTAATTTATGAATAAATAATTCTTATTGATCATATAATATTTTTTTGTAAATAAGTTAGTGAAATTCATTTCTATCTATTTTTGGGATCACTATTAATTTTCAAGATATATATGTTGATTAAATATGGAAGAAAAATGTTGTGCCTTACTAGTTAGTTAAGACTAAGTAATGAAATATCTCCAAGTAATACATAAAGAAGGAAATATTTTCTAGGGAACAATATCTGTAAAATAGATCAATGTGCTTTCTCATTTTAGTTATAATACTTGTATTAACTCATTATTGATGAATAAATTTGTAACAATTATTGTTGGCATATAATCCTTATAGCATAACATTCATTTCCATATGAATTGATTAATGTGATTAATTTCACAAGATTATGTTCTAGAAACTTATATGATGTGACACATAATGTATTGGAATTTTTTAATACAAACAAATGATGGATAATATGTAAATATAAAATACATACAAAATAGCTATATTAACATATAGTAAAAACTATTTTAAATTGCTTTTCAAAGAAATAATAAATTATTTTTTAGTGTATGGAAAAGTGGGAATAAAAGTGATCATGTGAATTGAAATTTTGTTTTCATTTAGTTCAATTTGATATCCTATCATAGAGTAGTACAAGGTAATATGCATGAAAAACATGTTACAACCAATGGTTTCTATATCTATAATATCCAAGTACGTTGTGCCTTCTGATATAACTTAAGAAGAATTTTTATCAATGTACTATTATAAATTTGGGTAATACAAAAAGAAAATGGTTTATCATTTTAAGAAATGATTTGACTATGGATTTTTTAGGATGTCATGATTATGACATTGGAAGAAGATGTGGACACTTAGTTATATCACTAATTGATGGATTTTCTCAAGATAGGAATGTTGTAGGAAATATATTTTACAGCAAAAGACATGGGTTTTCCAAACATATACACATAAATGCAGAAGGACTATAAACATTAGCTATTCTCAGTAGAAACTTCTTTTTAATTTGAGGAAAAACTGGTCATTTGAAGTTGGCTATAGTGCGTGTGGGATTTTGTTAGTGTTGGTTCCCTAGAACCAACTATTTTGTATTTTAGATTGCATGACTATTCAAAGGAGTTAATATTAATATAAATATCTTACCAAAAACTAATTATTATTTTTCATAAAATTGATTGGATAATGTAAAATATTTTTTTAAGTTTGATAAAGTCTTACTAGATTCCCACTATGATTAAATCCTTGGATGTCTTTGATGATATTCTAAAAAATATGTATACAATCGAATAATATACTATGATAGAGAACATATTATATATATCATCAAGGGAAAATACATATAAGAGGGAAATGATTTTTCTTATGAAGTTCCCATTGGTAATATCGAAGACAGGAGATTATAAAAAAAACCTCTAGTATGAATTATGCATGTTTTTCCATCATCAGATATTCTTATATTCCAATGTGTGTAATGGTACTTATAAATTAAGATAATTATTAATTGATTTCATTACTCATGAAATTAAATGTAATAATTAAAATATGACTATAATAGTTCATGGATAAGTTGGATACATTGGGAACATCATTAATGACATCTTGTTATTTAATATGTTGAGGAATGGATTTTCCCCTTCATATTTATTGAAGTTGATTTCTTGGAGCACTGATTTAAATATAAATACAACATTTAATTCTTTGGCCATGGGGTAATGGTGATTATTTTTCATATTCAATGAAATATATATCAAGGATATAGGTTTATGAAAATGATGTGAAACCTGATTGATGAGATATTGAGAAAAAGTGATTATATTACACAATGATAATTTGTATATCGTTGTCATCATTGATACATTAATTTCTTTCTATTGGGTTTCGTCACCCATTATTAGACAATATTCATTGACTCTAGGAAATCCTATATAATTCCAATGAGAAGGAATCAGAGAGCGTCACATAGTAAGTGTTTCCTTTTATATTTTTTAAATTATATGTGAATTTCCTTAAGGGAATAAATATTATTCTTAAGGCAGAGGAATAATTTCAGTCAAGTCTTATCTATCTCATAAATTAAATTAATATTTATATCCTAGATTTTGGATAAAATAAATTTAACTATTTTATTGAATATTTAATAAATATTTGTTTTACGATTTTTGGATAAAATATTTATTTAAAAATGAAGTGTTTATTTAGGTATTCAATAAATTCGAAGTAGCTTGAAGTGACCAAGACCGTGTCCAGTAACAATTATTAATATAAAATCCAATTAAATAATATTTTTTATTTCACAAGTTATCACATCACCAAATTATAATAATAATAATATTATTATTATTATTATTATTATTTTAGAATGGGGTTTAATAATGATTATTATTTTATTTAAGCATTCTCTTGAAATTAAATATCATCTTATCTAAAAACGCAACCTCTATAAATGGATGGATATGTCTATTGTGTAGGGTTGGTCAACAATTAATAATAGGGAATCGTTGTGAACAATAGTATTATATCTCTATATCTCTCTTAACCTTATCCTCTCTTCCTATTAAGAACAAAAAAGAAACCCTTCAATACCAAAGGATCGTAAATAGATCAGTATGAATAATGAAAGATATTTGGTTCACCATGATAGCACCAAGAAATAGATTATCATTTCACAGTGATCAAAGGAGTATGTGTGGATAATTTTTAGGGGGATTGTAAACATAGATCATTAATGTGTGATTACGTAAATATAAAAGATTTTTTGAAAGATCAATACTATCATCAAAGTAATTTTCCTACAATGAGGTAATCATTTCTTACCGATCTAAATAAATTTATTGTAAATTTATCATGAAAGATCCTCCTCAATGATTCGGGAAACACTAAATTAAAAGAATATTTATTTTCACACTCATAAAAGGAACTTCCCTTACACCAGGAACCTTCAATACATCCATCAATAATGTGTATTCCCTCTCGCATTAAGTCCCACTATCAAGTGAATTGTTAGATGAACCATCTCAGTTAAGATATATGGGGTAAATATTATCTCCAAATGATAATTTGTCATTAAAAATCTTTCTTGATGTTATTTTCAAAATCAATGGGGTTTAATGTTTTCTCATATTTTTGTTTGAATAATTTGAAAAACCCAATTGAAACTACTGTAATTTTATCAGCTAACAATTTATACAATGAAAAGGTGTATATTTCTACATCAAAATATCTGAGTCTTGTATTATAATACTAAATAACATATGATGTTTTATATAAAACAAATATCGAAATGTTACTTAAACATTCGTAGGAAAGTTTCAATTTTTTAGTCTTCAAAGGAATTTTTTTATTGATTTTTCAATAAAAACCCACAATAATATAATTCCATTATAATTTCCACTTGAATCACAATTTATATCCATTTATTCCATGTCCAAATGAGCATTAAAATGATCATTTTATTTTTTATCATCAATTAATGTTTTAAAAACCAAATTATCACACACATTTTTTAATGTGAATAAAATCAATATTATTATGTAATTATTAAAATAAAAAATAAGGTATTTAAAAAAATCAAATTCTTCCATTTTAGGGTATCAACTGTATATGTTGATTTTTGAACCCTCTTACAAAAAACCTTCAAATGATACTCTTTCCCATATTTTTCACTAATAATTGATAATATTGAGGTGATTTTTGAACTTGATAACAATTGTTGCAGTGAAATCAACTCTTTTTTTCAGTAAAATAATGACTTCTTAAACTAATATTTAGGAGAAACATCCCAAAATCAATGATGACACATGAAACATAACATTATTATATATGGTAATCTTGTTGATACAAAATTAAAGTTACAAAATGGACATGCAAGACTAATTTAAGTGTTCCAACAAGATAACTTTCATAATCTAGAAAAATCACTAATCATCCAAATTATAGTAACACATATATTTAAAATTTTGGTTTTCAATTAATCAAATGTATATAATCCCTTATCCCCAAAATTAGGAAATTATTCTATAAGATGTTCTAGATAAACGTCGATGTATTTTCCAATAATTTTCATTTTTGGAATGATCAACGAAATAATGAAATAACTTTGTTACATACACATCCATATAAGAAGATTATAAGGTATAAAAAATAACTAGAAATATGATATATGTTGTACTAGGTGTTCATAATAGATTAAATCTATGATTCCAAATCCTAAACACACATTCCTAACATCTAAAGACTATTTTGGATGTAAATAATCAAAGGATTTCTATGATTTTTAATCTCCATGATGATGTATAAAACTGTCATTGTTGGTTTCTATAACACCCCCACTTCATTTTTTATACTATTTTAGAATATATGTAAAATATTTAAAATATTGGTTTTAATGGATAGAAATGTAAAACCTTTATATCCAATTCATTTCTCTTATTCATTTTAGTTTATTCATTCAGAATTTCATCATGATTTACTGGTTTTGAAATTGAATTATAACATCTTTTAAACAATTCCCTATCTGAATATTTATCCTGATACAGTATAAAATCATTGGGACATGCAAATATCATTAAATAATTTAGTCTAATTTTTTTTAATAAATTCCATAATCTCATAAAATGATTTAGGGATATTGTCTTAATAAAATCATCATGAAGAAATTCCAATATCATCAACATTCGTTAATCTCTAATTTCACCAAATCACGTGACATGTTAAAAAAAATTAAAAGTAAACTTTTTCATATTTGATATAACCTTAATGAAAAATGATGATTTATGTCTTTTGATACTTCGAAAACAACATTTTATTGTATATTTATGTTATTTTAGGTATTAATCTCTAGAAAATTAGAGTGTGGATCCATTGATATGTCACAATCTTCATCATTATGTGTAGTGTGGAAGAAATTGTTACATAGGTTCTCTATCACATTATCTACTACTAGGGAAATAGGTTGTTCATTTTGATGATGATCACCCAATGAAGTTTCTATAATATCTAATTCCTCATTCCAAATTGATGTCACATATCCAGTAGGAAATTGTTTCATAACCAAGTCCTCATAAACATTATTTCTCTTCAATCATCGTCTGAAACTAAAATAAGTATGTGGACATTTTATTTTTCCATCAATAGGTGTATCTGAAATTGAATAATCTAAAAACATATCAATCCCCTCAAAATATTGACCTATATTTTGGGGAAAATCAATCAAACTTCTTTCCATTTGTATGATATTGATAAATATATGTATGTGAAACGTAATGCTAATTAATTAACTTATATCATGTCTAGAATAATAAAAACGTTTTATGGAATGAAAAAATATTAATATCCATAAACTATGAGAATATAAATTTTGTGATGGAGAAAAAATCACCCGATAAAATTATGATATAAAATTACTTTTATTAATTGAAGGAACAAGAAACATTTAAATACTTATAAATATATAAAAAAACTACTACAATGTTTTTTAGTGTAAGTAACTTCAAGGATAAATACAATTTAACATTTGAAAGGTCACTTGATCTGGAATAATCTATAAACTATAGTCTATGAACAACAAATCATGTTTCTTAATGAATTAACATATATTTAGCATAAGTGGGAGGTACTTATGATTAAATGATATTTAAGTTCATTAAATCCCTTAGTTATTTTAATGTGTTTGTCTGTGTGTTTATATGTGGGAGAATGGCATACATTAATTGAAGATAGATTTGTATCTAATATTTAAAGAGATAATTAAATATCATATATATAATATATTTACAAGTTAATAGAAAATTAATTTTTTAAATAATTTTATTTAATTGTCTATTATTATATGAGTGAAGATAAACGAAACATGTCCATGCATATAAACCAAGAAATAGAGAATGTATAAAAAAAATATAATTTATATATCCATCGAGTACGTATAAAATTTTGATTAATATGCCTCCTGGGTTTTTTCTATTTATATGGTATTCCCACAAACATGTTTAGTTTATATGAAAATCAAAATTATATATTTATTATGATTGTTATCTCTTAAATGTAGTTAAAATATATATACATAATTTTAAATAGATTTAAAACTCTAATCAATGTCTCTAGCTCATTGAAAATATACATACAGAGTCGTAATTTTTTCAATGTATAAAATATTATTCCCCCAATATAGTATTGAAAATTGTTAACATAGTTTTGGATTGATGGATAATTTAAATTAAAATATCAACTTTAATAAAAATCAATTTTTTTTTCGAAACATGTTGGTTTTCATTCTATAAAGTAGGTATCCTACAAACCAAAAGTTGATGATATATTATATCTAGCATAACATTAAAAATAAAGTCATGTTCTATCAAATATTACATAAATTGGGAGTATAAGATTAGTTGGAGCCTCCTTATACAATAATTATGATGACTGAGTGTTTTTACATTCTTATTGAAAATTAAAATATTTATTTATCAATAATATAATGATGATTATGGAACTATTCTCATAAATATTTTATATTTCATTGTTATATTTCAAGTTAAAAAATATTGGTCATAAAATTATTTTAATCTATTTAAACTAAATAAAATCATTGGTTATAGATAAATTTTACTACATTCATGGATTAAGAATTAAAAATACTAGTTTTCTGAAATACTGTTGTATATGATAGGTGATTTCTTCTTTGAAGGTCCATCACAAGTGGATGATTTAATTGATGTGAGGAGGCACCTGAGTTTACCTATCATGATTATGTGCCTGGAAGAGTCGCTTGAGGGTCACAACCAACCGTTGCTAAGGAGGAGAGGAGGCTCTAAAGCCTCACCATGAGGACATATTATAGGAATGAGTCACTAGTGGGGTGGATACACCTAGTTGGGGCGGGTAAAGAGTCCCCAGAGTGGAGGAGTTACTAAGGTAGAGGGTTAGGTAATTTTTTGAGATATAAGGAAGATAGAGGGAAAGATTCTGTGATATATGGTTTCAATTAGCATATGTTTTAAAAAAATAATAGTTAAATATAATTTATTGGTAGTTTTTTAAAAAATCCTAACTAATAATCAATTATTATTGTTAAAGATTATATTTTTTTAATAAATTTGTCTTTATTTGAATTTCATTGGTTAGCAACAATTTCATAAAAATCACTGCAAATAAAACACCACCAGTTGTAAATTTCATGTAGTGGTGTGTTTGAATCACTATAAATATATGTATAGTTGAATAAAACATGACAAGTTCAATATTATATATGTGTTATAATTAATTTCCTCTTCAAATATATTCACAGGATCTTTCAATTTTTCATCCCCACATGAAAATGGGAATTTTAGACCATTTAATGTGGAAAGCCTCACGTATTAAGAACACCTTCTCTAAAAAATGCATTTTTAAAGGTAACTTATTATAAATTATGTGATCAAACATAATACAATAAATTCTAATAAATTTAAAGATTTACCAATTTGAATATTTATTCACTATGGAGTAGAATATGTCTTCAATAAAATTATACGGTCATGGTCTACAACTCTTCAACATGGATTCGTGTGACTATGTCCATATTTATCATGTAAAAAACTCCACCATGAAATACCCAATATGAATCCATTATCACATTAACATCATTAAAAAACATGATAAAAAATCCCATCTATAAAATACATATACCCTATAGGATTTAATACCACTATATCTTCATTCCAGTTAAGAACATACCCTCCAAAAAGTAAGGGCCAACTATGACCTGGGATGCAATTGGATTAGAAAAAATCAAATAATTTGCACTAGAAAATACCAATACTCCGGGATATAAGTGATATCTATGATATAGATAAATACTTTTCATAAAATTTATGATGAGTCATTTTATCCATGGTATAATCATCCAAAACTTTTTAGTGTCTTTGAAAATATCCTACGCATACCATATGAATGGTTCTGGGGTCAGTAGAATAAGCTGATGGGTGGGGGATTTTAAAAATTTTGACTGATGGGTCAACAGAACATGTCGATACCAACGATTCGATCCCCTGTAAGGTCCATGGATATCATGTAAATTATAAATAGCAGATAAATTAAAATGAATATCATACCCATTTCATATTTGAAGCCATGATGGATTGCAACTCGTTGCCAGTGATCATCGCATGAAGGATCCATAGTAGTAATTCTCTAGAGCATACACACATACTTCTAAAATCCACCATAACACTGATCATCAAATTCCAGGTTCTAGTGAGAAAATTCGATGATGCATTTTACATCCCGATGATCACCGCACCAAGATAACTTTGATTCTTGAGAAATATCTTGATCCAAGTTCTAGGATAGAGAGTGTCTATCTCTCTATAGAGAGAAAGAGGTGAGAGAGGATGTGGTTTTAATTCCATAAAAAGAATTATTAGTCACATGGAAATAGGTCATCACCTCTATATATAGTGGAGTTTCCAAATACCCAGTTCGGTTCCTTGACTCCTATTTATTTCAAAGACCACTAAATAAATAATTTGGAGGTACTAAACTACATGAATATTATCTTTTATTTTAACATATACAAGTAATATATATAAAATATATTACATGATAATGACCGAGCCATTTAACTCAACACTCTATCCTGATTAATATTAAAAAAACCATGAATATCGAAATAATATTTTTTCAATTAATATTATCTCGCATTTACTAAACATGTAAATATGTTAAATAAATTCAATCTAATTACCCATAATTAAATTAATTATGAATTTATTTATTTATCAATGATTGATACCTTAGACAACACTCGAACTCTATGGTGGGCCCCACCATGTCCAATATACCTATTCAACTGAATAGGGAGGATTATTGAATATGCTATTGGTTGTGACTCTCTAGGACCTTATCTCAATAATAGTAAATAAAATCCACAAACCAAGAGTGGAGTATAACAACCCATCATTAACCCTAAAAAGTTAAGTATAGTCATATCAACGAATACCATCCTACGAACAATGACTATATACTATAATTTATTTGTCTTTAAATATCTCATAAAGTTGAATGCGAACTTGTGTCATCACCCTTTTTCTTGCTTTATTATTTTTTGATCTATCCAGATGGATTTATCTATCGACTACATTGGCCAAATACTTATGAAGGTAGCACCATCCTAATCATCCAGGCCTGAGATATACAAATTCCATTACATGGATGTGAAAATTCTATTATTGACCATTCAACCAATGTCATACTACAAACAATTAATCCAATACCAGTTACCTCACCATGATTTCAGTATCTTGTTTTTTCCTTGCATCAAGGAACACAATCAAATGGAACACATTGGTAATGGTATCAAGTCAGGATACAAATACACATGTCTGTAGATAGGAAAAACCAAAGACATCAAATACATGTGGTGTTCCTATTGTTGGGTCTGTCCTCATGATCTCACTACTTGAGAACACCAAGTGAGAACTTCGTTAGAAAAAGTCTCAATGATTATTATCCCCAAGAACCTCATAGTCAAACACTTACTGTGTCCAATCAGTAAGATGTAACTTGAACATTGGGCATATTTGAGATTAATCTCATTGTATCTCAAGGTTCTAATTATAACCTGGGATCTGCTATAACCTTTTGAAACAACAATTTATATAATAAATTACCATTTATTAGTGGATGTAGAAATATCTTCATTGTAATGGTAATAAAACATCATGTATATTGTACTATATACACAATTTGGTAATCAAAAGTATTGTATAGCTGGGTCTAGGGAACCCACTATTTCAAAAATCCAACTTTCACTAGAGCCAACTTGATAACCATACATTTTAGCTATTCATATGATGAATATCAAGTTTCTATAGAGTTATGGATTTAGATGCTAGGTCTACCACATTTCCGGAACGTGGCTATTATGCTATATGCAACCTCATCTCATAGAATAAAACATATCAACAGATGGTATCCTTGAGTATATCCCTTTGGTATAATTTCCAAACCCGACATATTGGCTAGTAGTAATATCATAATTTACATTATGATAAAACTTTACTTACTTGGATTGATTCCAAGAACTGGAAAAAATCATTGAAATTGATAACTAGTTCTTAGCTGTCATAGAAGCTGCAATGTACCTAGTATTTGTAGGTATGGCTTCCACTAGCTTTTATGACCCAGACTCACTCATATTATTTTCCTTACTGAGACAATGGATCAAATTTATCTATGGATGAATATTTTGTGTCCCACAATTTTCCAGTATCCTTTCTCTTCACATACCTGGTACATAACATTTGTACTAGATGATGTACAATATGATAATTTTGACTGCTACACATGAATTTCTCCTAGAAATAACTGATCTATGCCTACTATAAAATATATCTTTGTAGTTTCAATTGTTGTATATATCATGAAATATGTTATTGATCCATCAATGAAGTGTATTGAACTCAACTCACAAATTTTATCTCTTCCCATGTTCCAAACATGTCAACCTAAAGATATTAATCCATGTGACATTGTCAACAATTATGAACATGAATTGTTCCAACTTATATATTTCAATACCATGTAACCATATGTATGATTAAATAAGTGCAAGAAACCTATATATCTATCACAATAGATCATGTTCCCTAGAACTTAGGTTGTTAATTTAATTCAATCATTGGAGAATTATTTTTATCCTAGTATTATTTAACTATAATACCAATATATGTTTTCCATATGTTTCTGAACATATTTCTCTTGGAAAACTTTGGAAACTGCACTAAACATTGGTAGACATAGTGAAAGATTCATACAAAATGAAATCTCTATGATCTTTTTTCTTACATTAATCCTGAACTAGATTTCAGTAACATGCAACTTTCATTGGTATTTGATGGTTTCATCATCCCTTTCTTGTTGCGTCGTATAGAAACCTTCCATGATAGTTGATCATAACATCCAATGACCAAATTAATGGTCTTTTAATTTAGATATGATAGGTAAAATTCTAATGCATTAAGGTATACCATATTTTTATTACCAATGTAGCCTTATTGGCACCACACATGTACCAACCATGTATTAACTCATATGAATACACACTGTAGTATTCAATTTATAACACCACTTCAATTTGATAAATGGAATACATTATTGAATTTTAATTGATCTTTTCAATATTTCATAATTTCCATATAATTCTTACTTGGAGGAGTTATTATTCTCAATGAATAATGTATCACGAACCGTGGTGAACTCAAAACCATAACCATGGATATTACCCTTCCTATGAAGTATGTGTAATTGGAACATGCCTCTTCCACATGAACTTGAGGAACATGTTCCTATGCCAACCATTTTTTCATCACAAGCATTGACTAAACCGAAAATAATATTTCTCCCACTATATCAAGTATAGATGTGAACCATTTTTAAATAAATGTTGTCTATCACTTAACTACCAATTTTTCTATGATAGGGAGTTATGTAATATCTTAAGAAACTGTTAGGATAATTAGCTTAGATGGAAAATGTGTCTAACATAATTCATGTTTTCTTGAATCCTAACAAACTATTTGCATATAAAAAAATCCTATGACATAATGGATTTTGATCCTACTATGACTGATATGATATCCATTTATCAAATTTTATTTGGAATATGGGTGGTAGTATTTTTTCCTTATTTGAAAATCACATAATGGAAGTTTCTGCTTGTTGTAACATTAACATCACTTACAACAATACATTGATGTAGAAAATGTGCATTTAGGAATTTCTCCACTCTACATTATGTTTACCATGTTAACATGTAATATTCGTCATCGATCCTACTTATGAAAATCAACGTCATTATGTAAATTGGGTAATGTGTGTTTAGAAATTTCTCCTTGCTGCATTATTATGATCGATGAATGCTTGGTCAAGATATTCTTCAGCATCCCGATCCGAAGTACCTTAAATCTTTTGACCACACCTATAATTCACTTTCATATTCATTAATAACATAAAATAATATTATAAATATTCATTACTTATAGATCTCAATTGGAATAGTTCACTCTCACGTGTTGATCAAACCTTGAAATATTTGTGGCATAACTTTATTTCTAAAGGATCCTTTGTCTAAACTAAAGACACCAATAACACCAAAGGTGTTTAGCTATTCTGAGCCTAAATAACATACTAGGTATATCCTTGACATTGAATTTTAGTTTTACTTGAGAATGAATTATCATAACACAACTCGGTAAGTCTTACACTTTATATTCATCATGCATTGCCTTTAATTGATGTATTTCTGAACTATTGTCTGAGTATGTTACACCACAAACAACATTCATTATTGAACATGAAATAATGTCTCATTATTTACAAAAGGTAATGTGAGATAAATGTATTGGTAGTACTCAGCATCTTGTTCAACTAGAATCATTAACATGGCAATTAGATGTTATGTGTTTCTCATTGCAGACTTATGAATCATCCTTTCTCAGCTTCTTGATGAAAACAACTTACTTCTTATTATGTTCATATAATTACATGGTTACTATATTTAAATACATATACATTATTGTCATTTTGTATTTAATACCCAAGAAGTATGTTATAAACATCAATATGATGAATTTATATACTATATAAAAATAGGGTTCTTGCTTATTCAATTCAGTTCATTATATTTTGAAATGTTCATAATTTTTCTATTTCGTAATATGTGAGGAAAATAATCACCCATTAACCAACCACATCATTATGATATGTGGTGAATGTGACCTTAACTTTGTAATTTCCATTGGACTTTTTTTTATTTTTCTTCCAATTTATTTGCATGAAAATACTAAGGATTGTACTTTTTTAATTTTATTATTACTGGGAAAACCATACCAAAATGTAATAATGCTCTTTCTCCATACTATTTGTTTGTGCTCTTAAACAAAATTGGAGTAATTTTGTTTAAGAATGAGATGTCATAAAAGATCATAGTTGGCCTTTCATGTTTACACCAAACCAGTGTTAACATCACATTCAAAACATGCTTCACTTTCTCCTCATAAGGTTCTTAAAGATGAGACTTCATATAATATCATCCATGTCATGATGTAGTGACCACAAATAACATCAGATATTGATTATAGAATTATGATAGAACCATTATATTCTTAATTCATGGGTCTTCTGTAATCAATTTTACACCCTTGATTCCTAAGGTATCTTAATAGGATGGGGAAAAAGCACCTTGAATTTACAATATAATAGTATTATATGCAATCATCTATAGTACATTTAGAATTCATGCTTGTTTGGACATTATCTTTGTCCAATATTTATCATAGTTTTATTGTGGCATTACTTTCCATTTTTACAAAATAAACTTTAACAGATTAGTACTTTTATGTAGATTACAAAATTAGACATTAACGATCAGATTAATCATTAATTGTCTCCCACTAATTTATCAAATACTAGGATCCCTCTGCACTAGAATCAAAATACTCTATTGGTTGATTATTCTAGTGGAAATGATCTTTGTACCTCTAGTCATAGTCTACAAGCTATGTATATTCCATTACTCATAGGGTTCAAGGTAGGCGTTTGGAAAACCAACAACATTAACTCGCAGTTCCTTGATCTATTGAGTGAAGTCCCAGCTTTTAAAACTATTATGTGATTTACTCAATGCTTGACTATAAAATGATAGAAAGTTAGCTATAGATAAACCTCACTACCACATATTTAAGTCGACTCACCACTCTCATAAGAACTCCCTAGTAGTAAGAGGCACCCTCAACTATGGCTTGATCGGCAACCCTAACACCCCGTTTTGTTCAAAACATGAATGTTGGAAGCTAGTAAGAACATGCGATTTTTGTGAGATTTTTGTGTTTTTCTCTCAACGAATGTAATATATTTCTGTTAATATTTTTCATATATGTTTTTTTCACTGACAAATGAACATTGATAAAAAACACGTCATTTATTTATGCATTTAATTATTCATTATTTTATGTATTTTTCCCGCTGTTATAAAATGTATAAAACAATAAATAAACGCATAAAGGAAAAATACTACCCATCTTGTCTTGAGCATCTAAATGACCGAGAGGAATCATACCTGAGTCCAAGGCTGACTTTGGATACAACTTTCCCCCTATCTTGTATGTTCACTTGTCTTTTGGAGTATCGCCTCATCATGGTGGGGTCCTCATCACATCCTGGAGTACCACATCATCCCTGTAGAGTCCACATCACATCTTCTATCTTCTTTGTCTGAAGAACAAAAATACTCATGCACAGGTTTGTGGGACTTGGGGTATAAATGTAATACATTTTATCTAAAAATAATATGATGTGAAGACCGTCTATTAATTAATTACTAACATCACACACTGTTAAATAATTAATTAAATAAATGCAAACATACTAGGGTCGGTGCTCAAGACCGGTAGGTGGGTTCAAAGAATACGCAATGAAAAATTAAATTTCATTAAATAAGTATGATGGTAATTTAATTAAATAAAATAAAATAAATAAGTCATATAATTTAATTTTTTTTCGATCCATTAATTAATTTAATTCTTATTCCAAATGAAATTAATTAATTAATTGTATTTAAGTAGAAAATTAAATTAATTTATATTCCTGGCTATTAAAATTTATTATTTAAACTTTCAATTAATATATTAATCAATTTAATTTATTTATAAAAAAATAAATAAATTAAATCATTTTAAATTAAAATGGGTTCCCAAACACCTGCTATGGCTCAATATGGGTCACGCTAAAACAGACCCCTGCTACAACGGAAGGCCTGGGGGAGGCCGATGTGGTGACCTGAGTGAAGAACGTGGAGGGAAGGGAAATTCGAGATTGGTCGATAGTGAGCCAGAGTTGGTGTGGTCCGCCACCTCGCGAAGGTGAGGTGACGGTTTTAGGAAGTGGCGGGTGTGGGCAGTGGCTAGCTGCAGGTTCTGAAAGAGTAGAGTAGGGCATCAGCCAGGAGGTCCGGCAGTGATCTGGTCGGCGCAGAGTTTTCGGCTAGTAAGATCTATCCGGAGCCGCTGGCCAGGAGGTGGCCGGAGGTTGCATAGCGTGGTGGCTAGGTGAGCCGTCTGGACTCACCTTGGCGACACAAGGATGAAGGGGGGAAGACGGGAGACCTGGCAGAGGCCTATGCTCCTAGTGCACTGCAGATCTGGGGCAGCTGCTTATGACAGGAGTAGGTTGTGGACTTCCCTGACAAAGCCTAGTCTGGCAAACGCTGCGGGGAGGAGGAAACTTGGGAAGATTCTATAGTGCCGGTGCGGCACATTGATGGAGGCCTTCCTGCACAGTGGCTAGTTCAGGGGGCGGCCGACTATGGGTCAGGTGGTGATAGCCGGGAGGGGTCGCGCCTGCTCCGTTCCGACGAAGGGGATAGGGGGGGTCCAACTTGGACCCCCTCTTTTGACTTCTATTTTTTTAGAGTTTTCTCCTCCTCCTATTTTAAAATATTTTTTTCTTTTTTAAATCCTTCATTTTGATTCATTTTCTTCCACCCAACCCCACCTCACTAATTTTTTTCTCTTCATATGTGGAATTCCACATATAAAAACAAAAACACAATTTAGAGTTTTCCAAAGGCTACTTTCCATTTTATTATATTAATAATATTGTTATGATAAAATAATAATTAATTATTATTACATTATTACAATAATAAAATTATTATTATTATTATAATAAAATTGTTGTGCAAATTATAGAATTCTTCAAATTATAATTTGCACATATTTGAAAATATTTCCATTGAAAAACACTGATCTAAAGTTGATTAGTTATTCCGAATGAATAAAATTCAATACCTGATATCCAACCACAAATTCGATCCAATAAAAAAAATTTAAATTGGACATTACATGGCTGTTAGAAATTAGATCGACTTGCGGTTTGAACCATTGATACTGATTTCAAAAACACTACATAATTTTATGCCACATTATTTTTTTGGCTTAGAAAATCAATGTGATTTGTCTGATACCACTAGATTGTTCTGGGGCCCATAGAAAAAGCTAGTTGGCCAGGGGTTTTTAAAATTTTGATCGACAGGTCGAGAAAACATGTCGACACTGATGATCTGAGCCCCAGTAAGGTCGGAGGATCTCGTGTAAATTATAAAGACCACATGAATTAAAATTAATATCCTACACATTTTAGATCTGAATCCGCGGTCAACTGCAACTCATCACCAGCAATCGTATCCCGAAGGATCCATTTCATGATCCCTCTAGATCATCCACACATGTTTCTAAAATCCGTGGTACTATCGATCATTGAATTACAGGTGCAAACACGATCCTCCGATGATGCCTTCAATGTCCCGATGATCACCACATCATGATGCCTTCGATGATTGAGAAGGATCCTGATCTGAGTTCTAGGATCAAGAGTCTCTCTCTCTAGAGAGTAGGAGGAGAGAGGGGCTCTAGTTTTCATTCCATAAAATGAATGAATATTCACATGGAAAGAGAGCCTCAACTCTATAAATAGTGGAGTTTCAAAATACCCAGTTGGGTTCCCCGACCCACGTTTATTTAAACGTCAACTAAATAAATAATTTTGACAAATTAAACTGCATCAATATTATTTATCATTTATCAGATACCCGTAATATATAAAAAATATATTACATGAAAAAAAACCAAACCATTTAACTCGACTCGCTGTCCTATTTAATATTAAAAACTCTGTGAATATTAAAATAATATTTGTTCGATTAATATTATCTCAAATTTATAAAACTAGTAAATACATTAAATAAATTACATCAAATTTCCCCAAAATTTTATATTTAAGAATTTATTCATTTATCAGTGATCAATACCTCGGACAACAATCAAACCGTGTGGTGGGGCCCACCATGTCCAATATACATATACAACTGAATATGGAAGATTCTTGTATACTCTATTGTGTGTTCCCTCTAAAACCATTTCTCAATAACAGTGAATAAAATCCACAAACCAAGAGTGGAGTCTAGGAACCCATCATGGCCCCTAAAGAGATAAGGATACTCATAGAAACGACTACCATCTAGGGAACACTGATTGTGTACTGTAATCTCTTTATCTTTAAATATATTATAATGTAGTGCACACACTTGTGTCATAATCATTTTTATTTCTTTATTTTTTGTTGATCTATCCAAATGGATTCTACTTTTGTCTGCTTTGGACAAATACTTATGAAGGTAGCACTGTCCTGATTAACCAAGACTGGGATATACAGCTTCCATAATTTGGAAGTGACAAATCCCTTCATGATCCTTCAATGAATGTCATAACACCAACGATGCACCCAAGACAAGATACCTCCCCACGATTTCAATATCATGGTTTTTTACATGCATCAAAGTACGCAATCAAATGGCATTAATTTATAATGGTCTCATGTCCAAAGACCAATACACATGTCTGTACATAGGAACACCTAATGAATCCCAATACACGTGGTGTACCTATTGGCTGGCATGTCCTTATGATATCAGTAATAGAGATCAACAAGTGAGAACTTTATGAGAAGAAGTCTCAATGCTTATGAGACCCCATCACCGGATAGCCAAACACTTACTATATCTAATCAGTAAGATGTAACAAGACCATAAGACATATTTATGATTAATGTTTTTGTATCTCATGGTTCTCATTATAATATGGGATCTATTATAACCTTTTTATATGAAAATTAATCTTGTACATTACTATTATGTAGTGATGCAGAAATATCTACACTCTAATTATCAGAAATCATCCGGTATGTCTAACTGTATACATGATATGATAATAAGAAATACTTCATAGTTGGGTCTATGGAACCCAATATTTCAACACATTCCTCATCAAAAGATGTTTCTATGGCATGGGGGTTTATTCTTTAAAAAATAGTGGCATATCCTGTCCTCCATGGAATACACCTTTTTGAAACTATAAGGACATATAAATTTATCTATTTACCTCCAATGGAATATAATATTAACTTCAGTGTAAAACCATTACATGATCGATCATTATGGTATAACTATTGGTTTCTTGGAATATAGTCTGTCCCTTAACCATATTTATCCTATAGCTATAAACCATATAAATTTAATGAATCCCTAAAAATCCTATAGCCCTTACTTCTTATCCAAAACCTTCATCAACATTATGTTAAAATATAACTTTCACAAATAATAATGAATTCAAACCTCTAAAGGGATTTTTTCTAATAATATCCTCTTTTTGGTATGTTAAAAATTCTATAATAATCACATCATAATAATCATAGTGCATCACTGATTCATTATTCAAAAAACATGTTTAAACAAGAGAATACCATTATGTAACTAAAGAGTTAGATTATAGAATCCTCATTATAATAAATATTTGAAAATATTTTTTGGAATCTATTTAACTTCACAAACTACTCCCACAAAATATAAAAAAATCTCTCACCAATGTAGAACTATTCCCCTTTATAAAAATGGAAAATAAAATAATCATCTCTTGAATTATCGTCCCATATGTGTAATTTCTCCCCCTATATCAACAAACCCAAACTATACTTCCTTAAATATTGAAAATTTTAGTTAGAAATACAAGTAATGAATTCATGAAATAAATCATACCTCAATAAAAAATAAATTTCCATGGTGGAGTGGTGGTCTTCATCTATAAAACCATCTAGAGAGATGTGTTCAGTTAGACACCTAGAGCCAACTGACACAGTTAAAAATTCACCATAGGTGACACCTTTGTAATAATATCAACAACTAGGATTTAAGTGGGAATATAATCTAGTCTGACAACCAACTATTCAATATTCTTTTTATGGTAATGATATTTGATATCTATTCTCTTTTTTGTTTAGTGAATAATGGGATTTTCTTCAAATATTTATAACACATGATTTTCAGACATAATATGAATATATGATACCACATTTTTTTCAATGTCTTCAAGATGTTATCACATACATATCAATTAAGTACAATCTTAAGTCACTACAATATACTCTTCCACTATAGTTCTTAATGATATGCAATATTTTTTTTCTTTTAAAAGAAGTTCACGAGATGGTATGATAAAACAAGCGTCTAGAAGTATATTTTTAGTCATCAACCAAACCATCCCAATTGGAATAAAAAAAGACCATCACTTTCTACTATAAATTTATATAATAATACTACTAAATGTAAACTGTTTGGTTAATGTATCTATGTTTTCATCTCACAGCCTTTATGTGAATTTATAGTGAAAACTCTGATAATAAGCAACTTGATAGGTGGAAAACACATTGTTTGGTCAAGTCACTATCAGGTAAAATAAACTACCAATGATATTTTACTAGATAGTCACACAAACCCCCAAAAAATAATTGTGTTTAGAAAATTTCAACCTAAACATTGTTGGAGTATCCATTTTTTTGGAATCACCCATTTGAAAAATATCCAAAACCTCATTGGAATATTTATTTTTGGGAAATAAATTACCCATACGTCAATTGAGTAACCTGAATACTAAGGAAAATAGTTAATTCCACAATTAGAGGCCTCTTTATTTCTCTCCTATCTAGTTCTAAAAAATGATTCAATTGGGTGTCATTCAAGTCCCCAAAATAGATGTTGACTATATATTTTAGAACTATCACAATTTTCTATTACTCTTTCATGATTTTGAGGTTGTAATCGACCCCATTTATAATATAGTCGATCTTTCTCACATACTGATCCAACCATGAGTGCAAGGAACTTAACAAATAGTTTAACCCAAATTAATATTTCATTTATTGATATAACCTACCTTCATCTTCATCAATGAGAAATCCATATGGTTTCTCAATATAGGAATCATATTTAGTGAATCCTTTCAAGAACACTAATTTTATATCCATTTGATATACTTTAATTTCTGTCATAATAATAGACAATAATAATGGAATAATATACAAACAAGATACATGTGTAAATTTTTCATCTACATCAATCCATTCACCTAGGAATACCCCTACACACTATCGATGCCTTATTTCTTATTAATTATATATATTCTATAAATTTTATTTAGAAAATGAATTGGTTTATAACAAAATTCTTGTGTGTTCGAATCAACCATCCCATGTTTTATTTTCTCAATCTAGTTAAGCTCTTTATGTATTTATTTTGACCCAAATAACATCAATGGTTACTTAATCAATTGTTTTTGGGTGAACTTGATATAAAAATGATGTATTATATTATACATACATTATTTTGGTATGAATTGGGTCTTTCTAGTCACCAAGAATAATACTATTATTTATTTTAGCTCTACTAGATAATCTATTTGTTCTTATTGTCCTTTTTGTGTTTTTTGAACAATATGAGATTTCATTATTTTTAATTATATAACATTGAACCCCCCTAGATTGGAAAAATTCGTCATTAATTATTCCCTTAAAAATTGGTTAGTTTTTTATGAAATCTACCCAATTATTGTCAAAATATGCTAAATTATATTCAAAATATACACACTTTCCATTATAGTTTATCATAGATTTCAAAAATTTCACACAACCTTTTATTAAAGCATAAATATGCCTTTTATGGATGATTATTAAATAAATATCCCTATGTATCTTTTTTCTTTAAACATTCTAGTCCTTTATTTATTTAGAATATGAAACTTGAATTCAAACAACCGTAAATATTTATGTGTCAAATTCTTTTCTTACTATATCTCATATAGAGTGTTGTATTTATTTAGATATAACAATATCTAATTAGATATATAGAGTTTTATTACCACCAATTATTCCCAATACTTCCCTAAAAGTTAATTTTCAATAAGAATAATCCAATCCATGTTTTGAAAAATATAATTCATTCTCCCAATAACACCATTCTATTGATGTTTTTTCACGTATCACACTTGACGTTGAATCCTGTGTTTGACCAGATACTCCCCTAATTGGGTATATGAAAATCCCATAACATTTATGGTGTGATAATTCTATAATTTTACACACGTAATTTTTTAATATTTTATTTAGTATCAAGTGATACAATTTAATACCTTCTTTTTTTGATTAATCACCATAAAAAAAGCTATCATACTAAAATATCCAACAATCAATACATAAAAACTTTTTTCATCAAGATATATAGGAATGATTGGTACTCAAACATATACATGGAAAATATCTATCATTCATGATTATTTTACCATATTAGTCTTATAAGAATTATGTTTAGTATTTCAATTTTTAAATAAATCTTATGTATGAGTATTTTCACATGTGTTCTTGGGGAAATCATGAGCTCTATAATTTTTCTACATATTTTCTATATATCCATGGAACATGTTACTAAGTCACTTATACTATATTTTATTTTCATCTTACATGGTTATCATTCCTCAATTTTCTCCACTAATACAAAAACAAATTCCATTTATACTTCATTAATACTAAAAAACATTACCATATATTTCTATAAAAATGAACCCCTTCATTCAAAATTTCACAACCTGTCCTGAATTACATAACATATTAATACTTATCAGATTGTGAATCAGTTATTCCTCCACCAACACATCTATTTTTTAGATCCTTTCCACTGACGTTGGAATTTCAGGAGCTACAAATTTTGAGTCTATAATTTAAAAGATGAACCACTCAACCTTTTTTTTGTATTTTATACCAATGATAAGATTTTCATTTTTGACAAGGTCTGAGGAACAGCTGGTTTCCATAATCCCTGAACTAAGAATTTCTATTTCTTTCAAAGTAATATCTATTTTCCCCTCTCATATATTATTTTATTTATCCCTAACCATTTAGGAAAATCTCTTGATGTTTTACATTTATATTTCTATATGGTTATAACAATTGTTTCTAGGTCTTAGAACAATTCTAATCCATTTTTATCTTTCTTAATGTCCATTGTAGTTACCATATAATGATTTCCTCCATTATGAATCTCTTGAGACACTTCATGTTAAAACCTTGATTCATGTTAAGCTACCACATGTAAAAAGTCTTTAAATCCAAATAAATCAACATTAAAATAATATAGAAATGAGGAAAAAATACTTGCATATTTTTGGTGTTTCTACACTCTAAAAATAACATTTTAATGGATCAAACTTACAAAATCTGTCCTAATTTTCCATAGTAATAACACATAATGTTTAATATCATCTTTAAATTTTTTATTAATTAACCAATAATTTTTTGAGGATCTTCCTAATCAACATTCCTTTTAAGGAAAGTTTCTAGATGTATATCATGAGGCATGGTTGTATCGTCCTTATGACCATGCACCAAAATATATTTCCATTAATTTTTAATGTTCTAAACTTTTGGGAAGGGTATACACTCTTCATTAGTCACTCTTGGGACTTATTTAGATCTACATAGGATTTATGTTTTAGAGAAACATGATGCAATGATAGGTGTACATAGTTTTTATTGATCCCCACAAATTCACATCCGAACAATTAATTATTCTTCATTTTCGTAAACTCGGTTAACCCTTTCCATCATTGAAATTATCAATCCATCTATGATTTTATATCAATATTCTTTACTGATCTCGAAATAAACATCCTTTTATGGGTTTCCAAAAATACCATATTTTAGTTTTTTAATTTCACTTATTAGTGCTATCTTTTCCTTATCCTGTTGTTCTATAAAAATCATAGAGTCATGAACCATTACTTTATCCTTCCATGGTTTATCCCATATTTTTACTTTCATCATTATACCCATAATGTTCAACCTAGATATCAACAATACTCTTAACTTTATCATTTTTAGCATCAATGTTCTTTTCCTATTGTCTTTCAATAATATCTACTAAATCATACTCATAAAGGTCTATATAATCCTCAACCTCCTCCACTTTTATATCAAATGATATTTTATCTTTATGAGATCATAGGTTATTAATTTTTATGAATTTACTCAATGGTTGTGTCTTAATTTTTTAAACCATGATGGGTTTCCTCAAATATTTTTTCATCATAATCATCTTATTCTTTTAAATAACTATGTAGTTAGATGTCTTAACTTACTACATAACCAGAAAAAATTGAAAATTTGGTTTGAATTTTCGTTTTCCAATATTTAGGTTATAAAAATTCAATGACATCACTCTATAATAAAATATAACTTTCAATATTATTTAACTGAAAGTTTCTTGACTAACTTAAACATAACCTCTTGCTATTTCTCCTTCAAAATGGATTTATTTTCATCCTTTCTAATTTCATATATGAAAATTGTAGTACGAAGACTTAAAATTGATACCTCCGGTGGATCTTTTTGCTCATGCCTTGATACCTTCACATTGAACCATATTGTAGTTTCAATATGTTTATTTCTAAAATCATCACATTATTAATATTCACTCCTAGAATATTCATGTTTTCCAAAATACAGTTTAGATTATTAAAAAATCCCTCAATCATTATGGTTGGGGTCATCCCTAAATCGTTAAACATATCCAACATTACCTTAAACATTTCCTCTCAATCATTAGAATCATCTTTTAAAATAATCAAGTGTTTTTTCTAGAAAAAATCAGAGTTTTTTTTATATTACCTTGGAATAGATATGGTTGGCCAAATATCACCTTAATTCATTGATTTCCATTGCCTCCACATCAAATTCCTTGAGGAATTTTTTCGACAAATACCTGATTTACATGTTTTTAGATATATCATGAATAACTATCAAGTAAAATTCCATCCCTAATGAGTTGAAGTAGTGATCCATAATATTCTTCCATATCAAGAAATTTTTTCCATTGAAAATTTCTATGTATTATTGATAAAAAACGATTACAACTTTCATGATTTTGAGAGAGGAAAAACACCACCCATTATCGAAACATTGATACCAATTTTTTATCCCTCATCAAGAATATTAAATAGATAGTAAAGGCGATGGGTGAATTAGGGAATTACTGATTCCAAAGTCAACCCCTTATAAAATGATATTATTCTCTCAATGTAAATGAAAACTCATTCTCTCCCTTGGTTTCATAGTGTGAGTGAAAAAATAAATAAAGAGCACAAATTATTTTTACTTATTTCACCCCAATAATTCAAGGTTAAGGAGAATGAAAAGGTATTATGTTGATGAAACTAAAACACTAGAGTGTACTACTTATTTTTTTTACATAATAGAGTGGTCTTAGTAAACTTAAAAACTCACTATTTACTCAAATGTGAAAATCTCACTGCTTCTCATCACATGATGTACTTAATGTTCCTTCTATGGAACCTTTATTCTTCACAAGATATGTCTATGAATATATAATTGGTTTTGATTGTATCATCTACACATCCTAATTATGTTCTCGTGATATGATGTTCCCTTAATATCCTCCTCCTTTGTCACTTTCAATTTTCTAACAATCCTAGAAAGATCCACTCTAAGAATTATTTATAAGTCTCTCCAAATATCCTTTATATTTTTTGGTGCGTGTGTATCAATATAGAATATGTGTTCCTCTGATGAAAATTTATCTAATTAGAAACGATCCAAGTGATAGAATAATATAGTTCTTCCTATATCATTTTATCATAATTCCATGTGTCATACTAAAATGAATGTGGTGATTTAAGACCATTTAATTCACATTAAAGGCCTCAAATACCAAGAAAAAATTCTCAAACAAAATTCAAATTTCCACTGTAACATCTCAGTTACAGTAATATGACACAAACAATTTTGTAAGATACTCCCTTCAAAGATTATCCATTGTGTATTCTTATTCTCTAAATTACATAAGAGGTATTCAATAATATTATATGGTTGTGGTCCAATGCTCTATGGCATGGATTCCTACCACCATGACCATTTTTATCATACAAAACACTCCACTATAAACTACCCATGATAATAATGATCTACTTATGTTCATTTCCATCCCTAACATCCCATGGTACGATCCCATATGTATATGGTGTTTAATATTATAGAATTTTATATCACCATATATTCAATTTTATTATAAATATACCTTCCATAATGTAAGGGTTAACTAAGGAATGAGATCCTATAGGATTGGATGAAATCGAAGAAGCTGCAATAACTAAATCACATCCTTTATGGTATAGGGGATATTTTGTGTGTGGAAAATATCATTTTCAAAAAAGACATAGAAAAATATTTTTATCTTTAGTTTAGGTATACTTAATTTTCTATATTTATTGAAAATCATATGGACATACTTTCCACCTCATAAGAGTTTTATCCATCAAGGTATTTACTTCTCCAAAAACCAATGGAAAAACTTCTACTCCATGATATATTCCTCCTTGAATATCCAATAACAATTTTTTTTCTTCACCTCATATGGTATAAAATTTTATCCATAATGTAGAACAATTATGTTTCCTTCTATAACGGTGCCAACCTTTCTTCTACATTGTAGAATTTTCACTCAACTAAATATCTCCTCCAAATAAAAGCCTTATGGATTTAACGAATCCATTAAAGTCCTCCAAGTATATACCCTTATCCATATACATTTCAACTTAAACATAAAATTCAACAATAAATAAATACAATCAATACAATCTGGAAAATGAAATTGTGGAAATAATTTATCTATATGAGGGATTGGAAAAATAGATTTTCACAAATCATTTCCTAAGTCAGATATGATATAAATGTCATAAAGGCGAAGCTAAATAACATTTTTGTTAGGTTAATTTTAAATAGGAATCATTCCTGAGTGAAATATGAATTTTGGCCCACTAATAGATATGAGGGGTTTAAAGGGGTCATCATTTTAGTTAGAGAACATTTAACAAAAGTCCATTTGAAATAAAGTAAAAATATGATTCTTATCTTATAAAATATTTTATTATATATAAATTTTATCATCATCATTATCAAAAAACAAGAATTTGAGATCAGTACTTCGTAAGGAAAATCATAATAGAATAAATTTATATAATAGTATAAAATAATAATAAAGGTTATTAAGCTAAAAAATTATGTGTGTCAAATTAATACCTCCTTGTGAGCCAAATTTTGAATTTGTTCAATAATTTTTCTAAATGTTTATAATAAAACTATATGAATTCACATTGTTTTTAAAAGGGAATAGATATATGAGGACTAAAGGAACTTTTAATTTAAAATAACTTATTCCATATTATTATGTATGATATGAATTAGAGAAATTGAACATCCACATTTTGGAATGATCTGGTTATGTAATTCATGTTTCAATTATTAATGGGAATGATTATTAAAATATGAATGATTTTAATAAATTTTCACTATACATTTTCAATGTGCTGAGAATAAATGACTATGGATTATAATTTATAGGCTCATGTGTTCTATCAAAGACACCAAAAGGAAAATTTTCAAAAAATAATAAGTTGATTGGATTGTCTAATTATTATCCATGGTCATTAAAAACTAAAGAAATTATCAGAATGTAAGGGAAATAATGCAGAGGATGGAATTATTTTTAATACATTAGGGAGGATATGAAATTCCATAGAGAATAATTGTTTAGTATTAGTGTTATAAAATAAATTATTCTATTATTAAATGGTATACATAGTAAAAATGTATATTTTATAACTATTATAAATATAAAGGAGATAAAAAACAAGGTAATTATTGATATATCTTATAGTTTACATTCAGATGATGTGGAAAAGTTCTACTAAATTATACAGCTAAATAAAAAGAGAAATTTCAATATTTGATAAATTAAAATAAAGGATGTATTTTCTGATTTTATTTCTCTTCAATAAAAAGAGATGTTTCTTTTTAAGAAAATAATTGTTATGAACAATATAAAATAAATATTTAACTCACATGTTTTTTTATTCACATGATTCTTTAATATTTTTGGAATGTAGATCAGGATTAAATAGTTTTAAATAGGATAATGGATTTTATCCCACAAAATTGTAAAAATAAGAGAGAAATATTTTCCATCACACAAGAATGAAATATTTTAAACAATAAATCCTTATTTTTAGAATACTATTCCAATCACATAAAGTACCATATAAGATATAGGTACAATATTTTATTTTTTAAACATTATAAACAATGTAAATTATTTCCATTTCTAGAACCCAAATGAGTTTTTTTAATCTTCACATGATATTATAATAATAAAACATTTTCTACGAGGCTAGGGTGAATATATTTTAAATGTTAAAGGAAAAACAAAAAAATAATAAACCAGTAAAATTAAAAGTAAATGTCACTTAACATCGTAAAAGATTTTAAGTCATATCAATAAAGAGAAATTTAATGAGATTAATTTAATTATCATAATGAATTAAATATCACTTTATGTACTAATTATTTTAGGTTGTGTTGGTAAAGGTAAATATTTTAAAGAGTTACGTTATTTACTTCTTTGGGTTGAGAGTAATTTTTTTGATCTAAATGTTCCAAGATTATAATGATGAAATAAAAAATGGTTCTAAATATACAACAGAAATTATTAACATTATAACATTATATTTCAAGCATTAATGAGTTTTAATTCTATGTTCAATATATTTAACACAAGAAACATGATTCATAAGTATCCTCATCATTCAATGAAATTTTATTTTAAGATATTACTCACTTGATATTTTTTGTTGGAGTGTTCTGTTAGATAGTTACATATTGATGTTGCAGCAATTACATTGAGATGTATTGAGATTAACAGTACCTAAAAGTGGAGTAAACATAAGGAATCTATGGAGAACTGTAATATAGGATATTTTTAGATGAGATATTTTGTATCATTTTTTATGTAATCATAATGTAATTTAAAAATATAAAATATATCTTGTTATAAAAAAGTGTTTCTCCACATTATCATTATGTTACCTTGGATATATATAATATATTAACTGAAATTATAATTTACCTATCTAAGTATAAATTTTTGTTATCCATAACTAATTTTATTCATGGATTATAGTATGTCATAATGATATATTAATGTAATCCTGAGTAAGAATTCATATAGAGTTAAATAATATGAATATAATGTATAAAACGAGTTCATTTTATGTCAGATAACCTAACAAGTATACCACATATATTTTAATACACCAAGTATTTGTGGTTTTAGGGGCGTGTGTTTCTTATTCAATCCTCAATATTGATTTTGGAATGATACTTAATATGAGAACATTCATAATTTGATACAATTGTTACACAATCTTTGAGTTTTCTATAATCGAGTTTTAGTTGGGTATTTTTCTAATCATGGTGTTAGTTAAAATAAAAAATTTGTTATTTACCCTATCATATGACGATTAGGACATTATATCCCTAAATTGAGATAAACTGAGGAATTTTATAGGTATATTTAGATAAGGTAGATGCATTATACATATATCCCTTGATAAGGGGCATTAAATGTACTCAATAGCTTCTATGAATTACATGTGATGTATTCTTAAACCTTCTTAGTCTATCTTTGACGACTAAAGAATTAATGAGTAGGATATACATGATTGATATACAATTTATCATGGCCACATGACGACTTGGGAAAATGAACTATTTAAATATTCATATTTGTAACTGATAAATTTGGTGGAACCATGTTTAAATATATTTCTATTAGATATAGTTAATTCCATATTTCTTTTTATGTTGATTAAAATGGATGAATTTTTAGAGGGAACTGTTGGAAAAAATTATATATTTGGAAATACATAAATGAGTTAAATTCTATAAATTTATATGGGGTTATATTTTGTGGTTATATGAATGAGGAAAACATTTATAAAACATTAATTTTCTACTGAAAAAGTGTTCTGGAAGAGTTACAAATGAATTTTAATATGTATTTTTTCAAGTTGTTACATATGATATATAGTATGGATGAAAATAATTAATTTTATTTCGAAAGGATATTTGAAATATGAAAGAGGATTTTGGGATATGGTTTTACAAATTGTTACATGTGATATGAAATAGGGTTAGTGTGTGCTATTTCTATGAGACTGTGAAGATTGTTAAAGGTGTGCTCAAAAGGCACCCTGACATAGTGATGGTCACTATGCCATGTTGTATTTTATAACTAGATACAACCTAGTGATAGTCACTATTCTAGAGTTTTGTGCGTGAGATTGCTGTATTATGTGATAATGTATGAAACAACCACATTCATCCACTCCAAACACTACTACACTTAATTATTCCTCAAATGATGATGAATTTGGTGAGTTTGAACATTGAAGGACCCATGAAATTGGTGATGTTGTAATATTTTTTATCAACTTTTTTGTGAGATTGTTTTATATATGTTGTAAAGGTAATATTGTTGATTCCAAAAGTCTGGATCTAGATTATATGTTTTGAGATGATTTGATTCTGAATCTGGATGTCACACATGTTTTCATATCAAAAGATTCATTATTAACAAAGAGTAATTCCATAATTTTTAATACAAATCATTTTATCTTTGATATTTTGAAGGATTTGTTAGTGTGACACAAGAATTAAACCAAGTGTTTCCTCCAGAGTACATTACGATGCTTTGGAAGGTGAATCTTTATGATTAATCCTATCTTTTATTTGTAGATATTTCAAAGTGAAAAATATCCCATAATTTTTTGAATCAAATACGATTCATAATTATGTAATTAATAAAGTAATTAGGTGATCTAAAAATAATTTCAAGAAACATTGAGTATGAAAGTTGACATTCTAAAATAGTTGTGCAACTAAAGGAAAAATACAAGGAGTCCAAATTATATTAATATAAATCCAAGTTAATGGGAAAGATGTTTTCAAAGGGATCATAAGAAATTTCGTAAGATGTAAAATTTGAGAGATTTCATACTGAAGGTATTTATAATAATTTGATAGAGATGAGTTGATTTCAAGTTGAAATTATTGAATATATAAGGATAATGGATAAAATATTAGGTTACATACGTTAAACATAGAAAGATATTTCTTTTATAAATTTAATAATGTTATAATGATGAATCCAAGTGAACCATAATACCCTACGTGGTCATTTTTAAAGTGGAAGTAGTCCGTAGAAATGATAAATTTGATTTATGTAAATCCAAAAGTTTCATAGTGATGTAGTTATAAATGAGCTATATTAGGAGGGGGTTTATAATAATAATATATAAGGGAATTCACATGATCCAACTCATTGATGTGTTTGGAATAAGATGAAGTATTTTAAATATAAGTTAAGTATGAAGGATTCAATTGTGTATATTACTAACATGAATGATGCATAGTTATATAGTAGTAAAATTGAGTTTGATATATTAGGTGTTTTAAAATGATTGTTTTCCTAAGTCTAGAGGATTAGAAACTCTAGAGGTTGGATGTTGAATAATTATAGAAGTCTAGATATAGATATGATAAGATGATGTGAAGTTGACTTGTGAAGAATATCCATGATATGCCGTAATCTAGAATATAGACAAAAAAATCTAGCTATGTTAGAGTAACTACATAAGTTTAGGATATGTGTTAGTTTATGTTAAATTATCTATGATCTATAAATTATTAAATAACTACATTGATCACAACTTATGTCTTGACTTCTAGATATGCATTGAGAAATAAAAATCAAGTGACTTAAGTACCGATTCTAGTGGATATGTTTGGTATATTTGAAGATGAACAACACCATGTTTTTAGAGTATTTGATGACGTCAGACACTAATATGTTTATAATCATTTAAGGTGGTATATAATAATTTTATTATGGTAAAAATTTTCAATTTTTGAGCCCATATTTAAGATCAAGCTTTCACATTTATTGGAATACATTATTGTCATAATGATTGTAAATTAGGAAAAGTAGTTTTGAATAAATGATTGTAGAAAGTAAAATTTGTTTCCTTATATGTTCGAAAGATATATTAAGTAAAAGAGAAGAAATATTTTTGCAGAGGACCATTTTTAAGTGACGTAAAAGACTAAATTTTAGAATATAATCAAATATTAGAAATATATGAAGATATTATGAACACTAGGGTCCTTGAAAAAGATGTTCTAGAAGTTATGTTTGTGAGGAAGCGCCTATTCCAATTATACAAAATGTTCAGAGGTATATTAATATTTTGTTTAAAGGAATTCTAAACATAATTGATCTTTCTCACTTTGTGGAGGATAATTAAATACTGGAGGTATTTAATGAAAAATTATCAAAATTAATAGTATTTGATGATTAAATTTTGTTTAGGATGATATCTTCTCTTGGGATAAGGATGATACCCTCCCACCCTTTGTAAGAGTTGATTCATAGACGATTCCCCATCCCCCTTTATAATCACTATTATTAATTAGTTCTATAAATATTTCTCAAATGTGACCTAAAAAAAGTATAGAGTAGATACCAACATTAAGATCAAACCATATGAGATTTTTTCTGATGTGTGTTACATTATATTATTATTTCATAAAGGTAAGACTTATTATTTTTTTGAGACGATATAGTCTACAATAAGGCATAGAAGTTAATTTTAGTAAATAAATTAACAAAATAATAACAACAATTCAACCCCACATCCAATTGTTACGTTATACTCCATGGAATTTTAAGTGTTTTTAGAGAAACCAATATTTACTCTAAAAGATCCTTACTAATTGAAGACAGATAATATGAAATTTGTTATTAGTAGATGTTTTACTAATTTTCTTGAAATAAATTATCATTTATGTAGTAATATGATAATTCCTTATTTATTTCACTATTACATGATGTTATTGACCAGGATACTACAAGACTTCCACCAGTTGAGACCAATTCTCCCATGTCCTTTTCTAATATAAGAAAAGTGAAGGTTGTTGACAAAGAAAATAAAAATTTTCATTTATCAATATTATAAAATTTGTAATGAAATGTGATTAAGATTCATTTTTAGTTGTATCTTAATGGAAAATAAACCATAGAACTCTACATAAACTCCCAGGTTCAAGTCCCAGATGTAGAGAATTTCATGATGTGTGACACCCGATGTGGGATGACTAAGGGAGGAAGTAATTGGAATGTGGGATGGAATGAGGGTTCTATTGAAGGAGACAATATTGGAAAGAGGCCAGTCAGGATCCTTATAAGTAGGAAATTATGGGTATGATGTTAGTGGGCTCTTGGTGGTAGTTAATGGAGGGGTGATGTCACCTGACAACATCGGTAGGCTATTGGTGCAAGAGAGGTGTCGATATATGAGGAATAAAAACAGTGAAGAAAATAGGGGGTCTGATACCCAAACACACCAAAATTAGGTCAGAGTAAGAAGAACTAACTATAATGAATTTCATATTTTGATGAATGAGAGGGTATGAGTTTTTCCGTAGTAATAAGACCCATGAATTCCCACATTGACATTGTTTGCTGAGCAACATTTCTATTAAGATTTTTTGGAGAAAAAACAAACACCTATTAGGTGGGTATGTTCGGTGATTGATATCTAGTTCTTTAGTGTTCATGTAATAGGATTAGGTTCTTGGGCCAATGGTCCATTAAATTTTATCCCTCGAACAAAATTTAAATGATATTATCTAAAAATAAATAAATATATATTTCCTTTAGGATTTTAGGAAGAGGGGATTAGAATCTAAGATTCCATAGAGATTTGGAAACAATTCCAAAAATATTTTTTAATGGAGTATCTATGTAATTTATGTGATGATGTTGATATGGGTTGGAATGTATAAATATGTAAGGATTAATGATGAAGAAAATACTGACGATCACTTCAAAATATTTAATGGAATTTTTAGCAGTATCATAGGCCTTTAGGATACATTGGTTGAATCCAATATTGTTAAAAAATAATGAGAAACTTCCCTAATGGTTTTATTGATAAATATTATAAACTAAAAAATAGAGCCGATTTATTTCTAGATAAATTTCACAATATTGTATTCTTATAAAGTGATATTGTTTCCTATTTTAAAGTAGATGATAATGTAAGATACTGCTATGGTATTCAAATTCCTTGAAAATCATAAAATCAAAGAAAAATAATAGGTGTAATACAGTGAATATGAAGATGATAAAGAAGAGGACAATGATCATAAGAGAATAATGGATCTTTATCTCAATGTAATTGAAAAGGGGTTAAATAAAATACAAAAGTAAAATCCTACTAATTTGTTTTACATGTGGTGGGATTGGGAATTTTTTAATTAAGGTCCTAAGAATATGTTTTGTGTGTGTTATGATAATGAGGTGAAATAAATTTTCCGAAAGAAATGGTGGAGTAAATACTCAAATAAAGAGAAGGAAGTTATAGAGTATATGAAAAGGTTCAATATAAGGAATATAATAACTATGTTGACAACATAAGATAAATATTACTCAATAAATGTGTTCATTCATAGGTTGAAGATCCTAAATAATTGAGAAAAATTATATATCTCATTGATAAGCACCAACAAATCTCATGTTGTGATGAAGAATTGGCATGGACATAAATCAAAAATTTATTGAATGAAAAACATTCGGCATATCTTGAAAAAATTCTAAACTCAAAATGTAATATGGAGCATTAAATGAAGATACTAGGAATTAAACAAAGTGATGATAAATTTTGAAAAAAGGAATATGGTTCCATTAAATAAATAACATATATTAATTTTGAGGATTCAAACCAAGACAAGATGATGAATTATCTAGGTGAAAATATTAATTTAATGGAATAATAGGTAATAAGACACAATAAAAGTGTATCAATTATATAATTACTCTAAAAAGATGGGTGAATATTTCAAAAAATTTGTGGAAGTTAAAGATGAATAATCTCAGGTTGTTGAGAATTTATCCTATAAAGTCAATTCAAATATATTATTAATGAATATAAAATTAAATATATTTTTACTACTTGGATAAGTTCAAAAATTAAAATTTTTCACACATGGTATGATAATTTTCATGAGAAAAATAACTTCTACATTAAAGGAATATGAAGGAAACATAAGTGTAAATTCATTCTAATGGAAAATGAAAATGTAATAAAAATGTATTTAATTAAAATCAAAATGTTTTTCTATACCTAACTCATATAAATACGAAAGATCATTGTTATAGGTTATTATTTCTGTTGTGGAACATTTTTCACATATTCTATAGTTGATGGTATAACATGTCATTTCCTTTTATTCGGTATGAATTTAGGTTGAGAAAATTTGTGATGACGAGGAACAATTTTAGTATTGAGAAATTTGTGAAGGCATGTTCTTCAAATTTTATTATCTAAAAAATATTTTATTTTCAAGAATAAGTTTGTATAATATGTATAGGACAGTTTCTACATGTTTAAATAGGAAAGGATGTTCAAATATAGAATGGATAATAAAAGTCATTAATTATTATATTGATTCTAGAATTTGTAAAGGAGATTAATCCATGGATACTTGTTACTATCCATTCCTCTCACATTACTGGTTATAAAATAATTATAAAGAATAGTTAGGAGAATTATAGAGGTTTTGTTTTGTTTGGGAATGATAGTTTTTTAGAAATCATAGGAACAAATAAAATTTATATTGATGATCAAAAATAAAAATCAATAGACATTTTATATATTTATGGAATTAAAATAAAATAATCAAATAAAAGTCAACTTTTTAAATGAATGGAATGAAGTTATTTTTATAAGGAACTCTTATCACATTATGAACATAATATATGTAATAATTATAATTTTGGTTGAATGAAAAAGTTTTAACTTATTCCAAATCATCGATTCATGTAATTAATATTTATTGATTGAAAAAGATGAATATAACCTTTGGAATAGAAGAAATTTTTACCCTATTTAAAAAGTATTGAATAAAATATCAATGTATTTTTTTTGTGACATATCAACAACAATTATATGGATAAAGATATATCATTTTGAGTCATAAAAAATAGTGAAAATAGTACATTAAAATAAAACAAGAGTGGAAATTAAATACACCTTTCCATATCAATTAATTCATTTTGATTTATGTGGGATGATAATATGTCAATCCCCTTTATTTTATCATTACTTAGATATATTCATAAATTATTCCACCAATATTATTACTTTTATTTTCCAAAAACATATGTATGAGTTACTGAAAATGTTCAACATATTAATAAGAAAAGTTGAGAAAGAGTTGAGAGTTCGTATCACGAAGATGAGAAAATATAATGGATGAGAGTTCACTGAAAATTATATTGAATATCATATTTCCATAAATGGGATTAAATATCAATATAATTCTCTTTATAGTCCCCATTAGAATAAATTTTTAGATTAAAATAATATATTTTCATTTGGAATAGGAAGAACCAAGCTTATTGAATTTAAATGATCAAAATTATTCTAAAGAGAATATGAAAATACAATGACTCATATTAAAAATATATTATGGATGATACCTAAATCGAATATGAATTTTTATGTTATATACTTCCTAAAGAGTCCAACCATGAACATGTTTATAGTTTTTGTTAGTCCATGTTTGATGAAGATAAAATTCTCAAATATAAGAATGTTGGAAAAAACATATTATATTGAGAATAGTGCTACTTGGGATATGGTTTATAGACTAGAAGGGAATAATTCTATTGGATCCAAGTGGGTGTACAGAAATAAATTAAATGAAAATTTTGAGGTTTTTTGAAATAAACATAGATTTTTTTGAAAATGTTATACTTATGAGGAAGGTATACACATTGAAAAAATATTTTAACTTATTGTAAGACATGAAGATATTATAATGTTTCTGGCTAGTGTAGGCCATAGAAACATCAATGTTTATCAAATGGAAGTAAGAATTTTTTTTCTTTGATGGAGACTTTGAAGAAGATATTTTTATTGACTAACCTAGATTATTTATACTTGGAGGTGAAAAAAATATTGTGTGTAGGCTGATGAATGACTTGTATTGGTTAAAACATTCCCCTATATCCTTATTATAAAAACACAATATTTGTTTAAAATAGTTGATATTTCCTAAAAAATGACAATTTCTTATATATAAAATAGATAAGAATATGAAATCTAATTATCATAGTCTATGTTGATGACACAATATATGTAGGTGACATTGTGTATGGTTTTTGAGTAATTTTAAAAATAAATGTATATTAATTTTGAGATTCCAATTCCCATATATATGAATTTCATTATAATATTAAATGTTTTAAATAAATTAGAATACATATTCTCATCCAATGAAAAATATTTGGAGGAATTTTTTAAAAATTTTAAATGGATGATTTTATGTATGTATCAATACCCACGAATGGCAGTGTGAAGAAGAGAAAGTATGAATGAAGAAAACATGTGAAAAGGGGACATTAGAAATATGATTACAAGCCTTATTTATCATATAATATCTTTAGTAGATACTATTTGTATATAAAATTTATTTTTTAGATATAAAAGTTAACCAAAGGAATCACACATATTGGCTTCTAAAAAAGTTAATTGTTATATCATAGAAAAATTGAGTTACAGTATGATGTATAAAATAAGTGAAGAATTAGAAATTCTATGTTTCATTGATGCTGATTGGACTAGAGATTATAATTATAGAAACTCATGATAACAAGGAACATCATTTTTGGTAGTAATTTTAATGATATGGAATAATAAAAGACAATGTTATGTTATATTGAGTATAGTTGAGGCTGAGTATATTTGTGCCACCCATGCATATACAAAAATAAAATAAAAAAATATGATGATGGAATATTTAAAGGTGTATTTCAGGAACCCATTGAAATTTACTTACGATAAGAAAAATGAAATTGATATTTCCTGGAATCTAGTTGAACAATATTTCTCAAAACATATTGATATCAAATATAATTTCATTTGAGAGAAATTCATTAACTAAGATGTGAGGTTGGAGTATATTTTCAAAAAATATAGTATAGCTAATATGTTTACTAATTGAATGGATTGAAGGCCTTTACTTTCTATTAATTTTTTTATAATACCACATTTAAGCATTTAAGGGGAACCATTACATTACATTTCCCATAGACTTCATATATTACATGACTCGATGGTCTTAATAGAAACATCCTAGATTATGACTACTTGAAACAACCCCTCCCTAGCTGCTACATCGTGATCATCTCTCCACCATTTCATAGATGATCGTCTAGCTGTCTTGTGCCTAGATTCATAGGCCTATTATGAATGAAAAATTTCTTTCCCTCTCATTCTTAAAAAGCCTATATCTCTTCTATGGTGAATTTCATGCACATATTACTCTTATGGAGCTTGTTCCACATAGAATTTTTCTAGTTACATCTTCACAACAGGTGGCCCAAAGTCCTTGAGGTGTCTTAAAGGCCTAATGGTGGCCCAAAGGCTTAAAGGTTGTCTGAAATCCTTACAAACCCGATGGATTGGGTAGCCCAAAGTTTATAAGGACTCTAGGAACAAACTAGTGGCCCAAAGGTTAATAGTTTCATACACTACAATACCAAATAGTAACTGATACAGTACCTACTACAGTACTACTACAACAACACAGAAATATGAATCCTCCCAGATTCGAACATGGGTCTCTTGGATGCACTTGAAGAGTCCTTAACAGAAGATTTTATGAGGGAAATATTTTAAGAGTTAAGTATAAAAAATTATTTTCATTATTTATCTCTTACTTAAATAAGATGTAGAACACCACATTATCCTATGAATTTTATTCTTCATAGGGTAAATAAGAACACATATATTATGAGAGAACTGTACTTTATATTTTTTTAATCTAAATATATTTTAATTTTAAAATTATAGGGGATAATATTAGAGATATGAATTGATTAATGTGGTGAACATCAAAACCACTTGCTGAAAATTTCTAATAATTGGTGGTATAAATTCTCTAAAAACATTACTTAGTTTAGTTTTGTAGTGTCAAGACACTTCTCATTAATAGTAGTTTCTTTTAGTTGAAATGTTGGGAGTTTTTTGTATTGAAGAAATATTCAAATAGGGACATTAAAACCCCATGAAACTTTTAATAGTGTTGTATTTATAATAAAAATTATGTGTGAGACTATTTTTAAGATATATTTATTGGTGAAGTAATTGATTGAATATGTCTAGATATATATGATATGTTTTTAGGTGACATGATTATTAATATTGGAGTTACTAGTATTCCTGAACTAGAAGTTTTGTTATTGTAGATGAGTTATTCTAGAAGTTTTATGTCATGACATATTGTCTCAGATATTTCGATGTCCATATATGTCGGACCCATTAATCACATAAATTGTATCTACATCATAATTTGAGGATTTTTTTGAAGGTAAATATTGAATAGTAACCGTAAAATGGTTTTATGACTTTTAAACTAATAAATATCATAGTTATTCAAGAAACAAGTATGATTCAAGATATTATAACATGTAAAGGAATGTGATGATCAAAAAATAAAATTTTAAAATAATGACTATAGAAGTTGAAATGCTAAAATAGTTAAGTATTAGAAGGCCAAATCTATGGAGACTAGGATCTAGGATGTTGAATTTGAGTTAATATGATGGATGTTCTATATGTTTCCTTAAAAAACTTCATAATAAGGAAGTTTTGGAAGCTTAAATGTTGTATGAGTTTATAATATATGTATGGAACTGAGTTTAATTCAAGAAAAATATTTCTTAAACTAGAAATAGAATGGAGAATGTGAAATATAATTGATGAATATTAGAGAAATAGGTTCCTTTTGTAGATGGAATAATGTAAATAAATAGAATCTTGGAAAACCATAATGTATATGACAGTGTCTTCTGAAGTGGATGTACTCTATAACGTTGAAACCTTTAGATTATTTCCAAAGTGCCTGTGTAATGAAAGTATAATCAAATAATCCAAATTAGGATGGGGTTTATGAGAATATTTTTTAGATTAAGGAAAAATATTTGAGTCATAATGAAGTTTATAAGTAAAGGTTATACTGAAAGTATAAGTAAAGTCAATATAATTCAAATTTGGGTATGGATAAATTAGAATATATAATGTTATAGAAGAATAAATTTTATTTAATTAGGGTATGTGTTTCAAGATGATAGTTTCCATAGTTCAATAATATTATATGTTGATGATATTGAAAGTTGAAAAAGATTATATGTAAAATGAATAAGAATAATAAAAGTTATGAGGATTATTTTTGTGGAAGTTTCATGATATTATATATCCCAGTGTTAGGATATTGCCTTGAAACTATGAAATAATAGCTCCATATGACCCTGATCTATACTAAATTATTTTTTAATATCTAAAAGATAATAATTCCAAACTAACTGTGAGGTTTATAAATTAAATATAATGACGATGAGTGATACTTCAAGATATAAAAATCATGAGAATTATTTTTTCATTTTAGATGAAATTCTTAGAATAATTGAAGATGATTTATTCTTTGTTTTCAGAGGGTTTGATATAGAAAAACACAAATAATTTTAGCAGTGTTAGTTGTGATTGATCATGAATTAAATAAGGAGGAAGAATAAAAATGTAGATACCATGTATTATATCATGTTGACTAATTTATTATAATATTTAAATGAAATTATGAGTATAAAAGGATAAGATAAAGGTAATATGTGATTGATAAATGTAATAGTAATCAACCATAATGTTTAACAAAATTTTTGAGTTAATAAGAAATGTGTTGTTTGAGGAAGTCCTCTATGAGGTGAAGGAATTGGTGAAATTACATATGATCACAAATTTCAAATACTGAATGAAGAAATTCCGTACATTGAAATTTCAAATAATTATATTCCCAATGTTGTTTTCTAAAAGGCGATGATTCCAATTATTCTAAATACATTAATGAAGTTCAAATTTTGTTGAAAAGGAATCCTGAACTTAATAGATTTTAAACATTTTGGTTGATAACCATTGATGATGGGTGGGATCCTATAAAATCATAGACTAATTAATACTATCACGAGATATCATTGAGTTAAATATGATACCATTCAAATACTTAATGATGATACCTTCAAACCCCTTATAAGTTTTGATTAAAGGATGAAACCTTCTCTATTTTTATAACCACTCAAAATGATTATTGGGAAGTTATATGCCTCAAACTTTATCCAAATTCTATAAAGTGTGGATACCCACATTAGGATTTATAATTTTAAAATCCCATTTTATTTTTATTACATTAAATTATTATTTCATATGGTTAAGGGTGTGATTAAAAATTTAATAGGATAAATACTCTAATATTTAAAAATGGATAATTTATGGAAGAAATTTTTAAAACTATAAGTCTAATTCAATACCATTTTTCTGCGTAACATCATACTCCTAACTACATTGAATATATTCTATGATTTTTTAAACATTTAATAAACTATGATGTGATTTAATTGAGTTTTTAAAAAGTTACAACATTAGATAACTTTATAAAAATTCACATTCAATTGAGGTTGACCATTTTAGGTTCTTAAAATACTATTTAAATAAGTTTAATAATGGTGTGAGGTTATTTTATTATATTGTTTTGATAAACTATGTAAATATTATTATGGTGAATCACTATCATGATCATTTTTTCTTTTATTATTTAATATCATGGTTCTAGAAAAAAGTGGAAAAGAGTGGTTCCTTCTCATGAATTGAAATATTTTTCTATCTCATGGACATACTAGGTGGAAAAATCCATTAATATGATTTTTAGTGATCTATATCAACCTTATAAAGATGATACATGTAACATCCCGAGTCCGGAGCCCCTCCACTGGTGCCCCATACCTGGTTCACCACATGACCTCAAGCGCGTTTCCCCTAACGCCAGAGGCTACCGACTAGCAGCGAGGGCCTTGTTGAGTCGGTGGGGAAACTATTCCCTCATTCGGTAAGGTAAACAAGGTAAGAAACAACAATAAACAGTGGAAGCAGTAAACAACATGCATAACAAAAGAAACCAAACAGCGGAAGCAATGCAGATATATAACAATGATGACAATAATGAAGCAGGTACAAGTATCTATGGAAAATAACAAACACAACAACGTGCTGGAATACAATTGAAACCAAGTGAAAAAGAAAAACAAATAAAGCTCCTCAGCATCGTGAGCCATGGCTCGGTCCCATGCTCCCCAGCTCCTGGTGCAGTCAAGATCCTGAAGTAGAAGGGCACTTGCCCTTGTCTATACCTGCAGCAACATAGTCTTCTTGGGCCCAAAAATATGGCCCAAACAGGGTGTGAGATACAATCCCAGTAGGCAATCACCCAAATATTTGTGCCTAACAGTCAATGAATACATGGAAGTAATAAAACAAGAAGCAGTAAACAGAAAAGCACAAACAGCTACAATCCACAGTTCTAACAAGTATCGCAGTCAACAACAAGAAGAAAACAGGTAACCCTCTGGGTATCTCTCACAGTCTAGCCCCTATGGTTCAATCTCTAAGTACAAGAAACCCTCTGGCAGGCACACACAGTCTCACCCCTCTGGTTCAGCTACGTAATTAAGCAGACTCTCTAGGGAAGCACTCACTGTCAATTCCCCCTATAGTCTCATATCGTGCTAAAGGCTCTCTGGGGAAGCACTCAACGTCAATTCCCCCTATATCCTGCGTCGTAATTAAAAGACTCTCTGGATAAGCCCTTTCGTCAATTCTCCACTTGGTCTCACATCGTGATTTAAAAGACACTCTGGAGAAGCCCTTACATCAATTCTCCCTTTGGTCTTCTACTCTAGGTTCTCACAGTCCTGAGTAACAAAACATACTCAGCGCGTGTGTATTGTCCAAGTAAACCTCAAGAACTACTTGGCTATCAACTAAGGCTCAACAACAATAATAAAACAACAGTCCAAAATCCTACAACTAGGCATGGAAACTGGCTAACGCCAAACAGGCAGAATAAGCATGTCAAGCAATCTGAGCACAAACAAATTACTCTAATCACAAGAAATAACCTCTACTAAAGAAATCAAGAAAAGAAGGCAATAAACAAGGGAAGAACATGAAACACGCAATACCCCGTTCAAGGGTATTGGTGGAATTTGCACAAAATACTCAAAGACTTTCTACAGAAAGGCACAAACCACCTACCTCGATCCTAGGAGATCGATATACATGGACCTCGACGACAGATTCCCCTTAGGACGACATAGATCTGAGAAAGCGCACAAAACGTTCATCCCACGATAACTTGAAAACAAGGAGGAATCAAGAAACAAGGCTCAAGCAGAAGGAAGAACTCACTGCTGTGATTCAAACGCAATCGATCGTGCTCGAATCGGAGAATGAACGGCGAGGCAGGACTCTGTCACAGATCCGGCCGTACGGACGCTCCCGGACAGTCGAAAACTGGAGAAGAAGATGTATTTGGGGGTTAGGCACAACCCCGGTCCATTTAATGAAAAAAAAGAAAGTACACGACGTGTACTTCGAATTTTCCGTACTCCAAAATAACCGACCTCCACCTCAGCCTTACACACCGTGTGTGTGGCCCGAACACGGCCAGCACACGGCTTCGAGCCGGAATAGAGTACACGGTGTGTACTCAGAAAGTACATGGCGTGTACTTTGAAAATTTCCAGAAAAACTATTTTTCTTAAAAACTCCAAAAAACGGAAAAACATACCTGAACGAAGGTCTGGGTTCTTACAAACTTCCCCCCTTAAAGAAATTCGTCCCCGAATTTCCCTAAGGAGGTGGAGAAGAAGGATCCCCGAACAGCTCCGGCCACTGCGATCGTACATCGACCTCTCTCTCCCAGGTCTCATCCTGTACTCACCCGTGCTGCCATAACACTCGTACTAGAGGAACAAAACGCCCATGGAGAACCTTTGTACTACGATCAACAATTCAGATAGGATGCTCCTCGAACGATGCATCTTCTTCAAGCTCGACTTCCTCAGGCCGAAAGACGTGAGACGGGTCTGAAAAGTAACATCGGAGCTAAGAGACATGGAAGACGTCGTGCATGGCCCGATACCTCTGGGGTAGCTGCAACCGATAGGCGACTAGCCCCACTCTCTCCAAAACCTCAAACGGCCCGACGTACCATGATGAAAGCTTACCCTGTCTCCGAATCCTCTTTTGTCCCAACCTAGGTGCGACACGTAGGAAAACCCGATCACCGACCTCGAACTCCAGAGGTCGTCTCTGCTGATCCTCATAAGACTTTTGTTGAGACTGTGCTGTAGCCATCCTCTTCTGAATCAGCTCTATCTGCTCTGAAGTCTCCTGAACAAGACGAGGTCCCAGCAAAGCTGCCTCTCCTGCCTCCAGCCAGCATAAGAATGATCGGCATGGCCTATCGTACAAAGCCTCATATGGCGCCATCTAAATGGTCCCTGGAAACTGTTGTTGTAGGCGAACTCCACCATAGGAATATGCTTCTCCCAAGAACCGCCATAGTTAAGGATGCAATCTCGGAGCATATCCTCAAGAACTTGGATCGTACGCTCGGACTGGCCATCAGTCTGGGGATGGTATGCTATACTCAAATGTACATGTGTACCCAAGGCCTTCTAAAGTACCTACAGGAACCGAGAGGTAAAGCGCTGATCTCTGTCTGAAACAATAGAGCACAGAACTCCATGTAGAAGAATGATCTCTCTGATGTAAATTTGTCCTAGATCATCGACACTGAAGGTCTCCTTGATCGGCAAGAAGTGAGAAAACTTCGTAAGTCTATCGACGACAACCCAGAAAGCATCGTTTCCCCGAGGTGACCTCGGTAACCCGGTCACAAAGTCCATCGCAACATCGTTCCACTTCCACTCCGGAATGAGTAACTGTTGTAAAAGGCCTGCTGGTCATTGATGCTCTGCTTTCACCTGCTGACAAGTAGAACATCTCAAGACAAAACCAGCAACATCCTTCTTCATACCTGGCCACCAATACTGGCGATGAAGATCCTGATACATCTTGGTGATGCCAGGATGAACTTCCCAAAATGAGGAATTGAAATCCTGCATCAGCTCCTCGCGTATGTCTGCTGGCACCCATACGCGTCCTTTGAAATTCAAGATCTTATCCTTGCCCACTATCCATCCAGGAAGAGGGTCCTCTCCTAACACACTCTCCCGCAGGACTAAGCCTTCCGAGTTTGATAGCTGCCTCATCTGTACCCGATCAAGTATCATGGAGGTAACAACTACAGAAGATAGAAAAGTATGTCCCCGTCTGTCGTGCACCTCTAGATGCATCTCAGAGAACAGAGCCATCAGCTACCACTCACTACTGACCTCCTGAACTGCCTGAATCTGAGTTCTCTGGCTCAACGCATCTGCCATGGCATTTCCCTTTCCCAGCGTATAGCCAAGCTCGAAGTCAAAAGACTTTAGATACTCAACCCACCTATGCTGCCTCAGATTCAGATCACGCTGAGTGAAGATATACTTGAGACTCTTGTGGTAAGTGAAGACCACAAAGTGCTCTCCCAGAAGATAGTGTCTCCAACAGCGCAAAGCATGAACAATAGATACCAACTCCAGATCGTGCGTAGGGTAGTTCTTCTCATGTGGCCTCAGCTGCCGAGACCCATACGCAACGACTCCATCATCCTGCATAAGCACAGCTCCCAGCCCGATACCCGAAGCATCACAGTAAACAGTGTAGCTCTTTCCTGGCTCTGGAAATACTAGTATCGGTGCTGATATCAACCTCCCTTTCATCTCCTGAAAGGCTGACTCAAAAGAACCTGACCATAAGAACTTCGCCCCCTTCTTGGTCAGACCTATCAATGGTGCTGCTAAATGAGAAAAGTCCCGAATGAAGTGTCTGTAGTATCCAGCCAGCCCTAGGAAGCTCCGTACCTCAAAAATGTTCTTCGGCTGCTCCCAGGAAACTATAGTTCTCACTTTCTCTAGGTCCACAGATACTCCTATCTCTGAGATGATGTGACCCAAGAAGTGAATCTGATCTATCCAGAAGTGGCACTTCGAGAGTTTATCATAAAGCCGATGCTCTCTCAGTGTACTCAGAACGATCTCAAGATGGGTGGCATGGTCGTGTCGAGTGTGAGAGTACACCAAGATATCGTCCACGAAGACCACGACGAAGGAGTCCAAGTAAGGATGTAACACTCGGTTCATTAGTGCCATGAAAACTGCAGGTGCGTTCATGAGACCGAACGACATGACTATATACTCGTAAAGACCATACATGCTCCTGAAGGCTGTCAGAGGTATATATGATGGTCTCACACGCAACTGATGATAACTGGACCTCAAGTCAATCTTTGAGAACACCTGGGCTCCTCGAAGCTAATCAAAAAGGTCATCAATCCATGGCAAAGGATATCGGTTCTTGACCGTCAACTGGTTCAGCTTCCGATAATCCACACAAAGCCAAAGGGTACCGTCTGCCTTCTTCGCAAACAGAATAGGTGAACCTGAAGGAGAAGTACTGGGTCGGATGAAACCCTTAGCCTGTAGCTCCTCCAACTGCTTCTTGATCTCCTGCAACTCAGGTGTGGCCATCCTATAGGGAGGAATGGACACCGGTGCTGCTCCTGGAACAAGCTCAATAGAAAGGTCCACCTCACACTCTAGAGGCAAACCTGAAAAGTCTTCTGGAAAGACATCCCTGAAGCGATCCACCACTGGAGGAAAGTCCAATTGTGGAGTCCCCTAGCCATCCAGATAAAGACTAGCAATCTGGGCTATCACCCCTCCTAGCCCAAGATGCTTGAGTCCCGCCCGACTCGCCCGAATGTCCCATTCGCTTGTATGAAGGAAAGATTCACCTTCTGGTGAGATGAAACTGACTCTGCGGCGATAGTAGTCGACGACTACCCGGAAGGGAATCAACCAGTTCATGCCAAGGATGACATCATAGCCTGAAATCTCTAGGACATAGAGATCCCATAAGAAGCGATACCCTGCAACCTCAAGAGGGCACTCTCTACACTGACGTACACTAGATGTCCTCATTCCCAAAGGTGTGTCTAGTGTCAACGAGTCGGCAGAAGAAAAGATGCAGAGTCCAAGGCTCTCCACAATGGCAACAGAGATAAAACTATGCATAACACCAGTATCGAAAAGGGCTGAAGATAAAACTGAGGCTACTAAAATCGTACCTTGAACAGTAGAAGGGACGGGATCCTGCTCATGATAAGTATGCTCCACGACGAAAGACTAGCCTGCACCGCGGCCCTACGCCCCTGACTAACCACTCTGAGCTGAACCTCCCTGCTGGTGCTGAGGGACTGGTGGCTGACTGCCACAGCCTCGACCTCCACCTTGGCCTGAACGGCCGGAAGAACTCCAGTTCCCTGACTGGTGAGAGACTGGTGGGGCTACTCCTCAACGAGGAGTCATGGAAGAACCCTGACCACCTGCTGCTTGTGAGAAAACCTGGCAGAAATGCTGAAGGTGAACCAACTTGCCGCAAGATCGGCACTCCACGAGGTCTCTATGGCACTGTGGCCTCGTGTGCCCTATCCGGCCACACTGGTAGCATGTCACCTGGATGCCTGATGATGCGTCTCGCTTCCTCGAATCACCACGCATAGGCTCCCTACGGCGCTTATTGCTGTCATTTGAAGGAAAGATAGCTCTGGAAGCAGAACCACCCTGACTCGCAGCTCCAGAGTCTCTCAGATTGCGCTCCGCAATCAGTTCCTGGTTGACGATGGAAGTAATGGAAGTCATCTAGAAGATGTTCACCTTTGAGTGAATCTCCCTCTTGAGTCCATCCTCAAACTTCCTCACCAAGAACACCCCACTCCCATCCCGAAGGGGTGTAAAATGCTGCAGCTTAGTGAAACGAGAGGAATAATCCATGACGGATAGAGTACCCTGATCTAAGCTCATGAACTCCCGGGCTCGATCGGCCCTCAGGGTCTCCAGGTAAAAGTAGTCGTAAAACACGCGTTGGAACTCCTCCCAAGTCAAAGCCTGCTACTGACTCGCCTGTGAGATCACATCCCACCACCTCTTGGCGGAGTCTCGGAGCATGTAGGTGGAGAGCTTGACCCGCCTCTCTGGAGGCGTCTCCAGATGCTCAAATATAGTCAGCATGGCTTCCATCCATGACTCTGCAGCCTGAGGTCCTCCCTCCCCCAAGAACGTGGGAGGATGCTGCTGCTGAAAGACCCGCGTCAAGTCTGCCATAGACGAGGTAGGAGGCGGTGCTCCCAGGAAGTCCTGCATCATCCTCATGAAACCTTCCCTGAACTACACATCAGTGCCTGCGACTGGTATGACAACCGGTGCCAAGGATGGCTCGGCTGGGGGATCGACAGGAAGTCCCTGATCAGCCCTGTCTGGCGTCTGATCACTGCCTGACGACAGATGTACGACCGGAGGACTTCTCGGAGGCATAAATCTGAAAGATCAAAAGCACACCTTAGATCAGAACAACAAGGACAGAGAACACAGGAGTACAAAACAGAAACAGGGGAAAAACACACAAGATTGCAAAACACGACTACACGGTGTGTATAAAACTACATGACGTGTCTACTTAAACCACTGACATGGGCGTGTACTCCTGCCCTACAAGTCATGTACACTTCAAACTACACGGTGTGTTGACCCCCACACACGGCGTTTACTTGAAAACTATTCCCTTGCCCGAGTCTCCTTACACAGCTAACCCACACGGTTCGACTCAACCTGAGACTACACAACGTGTTCGAATCAAACACGGCGTGCACTAGATGAGGCTTCGGCGGTCCGTGTTGTTGAGTACACGACCTTCTACACGGCTGGACCTTACACAGCGTGTTCCGAACAAGCACGACGTGCATAGGCGAAGGCGATACCGTCCCGTGTTGTTCGTGACATAGCCGGGTACCTGGGCAAGACTACACAGCGTGTTCCGAACAAAAACGGCGTGTGGAAAGGAAGGTCATGCCAGCCCGTGTTATTCGTGACACGGCCGGGAACCTTGACAAGACTACACAACGTGTTCCCTATAGACACGGCGTGTTCTACCTGAGCTTCCCCAGCCCGTGTTGTTAGTGACACGGCCGGGTATATGGCTCTGAACTCACACAACGTGTACCAATGGCACACGGCGTGTTCCCGAAGTTACTACCACGACACCGTGTTCTGCTTACACAGTCAATGAAATGGCCTGAAAACTACACGGCATGTGCCCGAAAAGTACACGCCGTGTATTCTGGGTTTTTCTGGGTAGTAGCTCAAAAACTGCGCAGAATTCCAGAAACAGTAAAAACGAGGGAAAAGATGCCAAATTCCGATCCGTGAGGGCCCATAACACCTCAAGAAACAAAATTTGGCATTTATTTTAAGCAAAGAACAAAAAAAATAGTTTTATAACATAACAGAAGAGAATCTATCAAGCAACTATCACAACAACATGCATAATCTACACATAGTCTATCACAACAGCATGCAATCGCTAATGCACTCTAGATGGAATGGAAAGAATGCATGGCATGTGATTCCTACAAGTGTCTATATGATGCATGAGATGGAATACCCTCATCTCATCAGGTTCCAACAGAAATAGAACCTAAATATCAAAACAATAACCGCACAAGTCATATGAATCACTCTTAGTGAAAACATACCAACCATAAAATCTCAAAACCAGAAAACTGCAATTAACGAGGTAGTATGGATTTTCCCTATACACGGGTTAGCTACTCCTGAGCACAGCTTAATTCCAAGTACAGAATCCATGCTATCCCTGGATAAGGTCTCCAAACAGTAAAGCAAGAGAAAAGAACTCCTCTGATACCACTTTGTAACGTCCTGAGTCCGGAGCCCCTCCACTGGTGCCCCGTACTCGGTTCGCCACATGACCTCAAGCGCATTTCATCGAACACTAGAGGCTGCCGACTAGCAACGAGGGCCTTGGTGAGTCGGTGGGGAAACTATGCCCTCATTCGGTAAGGTATATAAGGTAAGAAACAATAATAAATAGCGGAAGCAGTAAACAACATGCATAACAACAGAAACCAAACAACAGAAGCAATGTAGATATATAATAATGATGACAATAATGCAGTAGGTACAAGTATCTATGGAAAACAGAAAACACAACAACGTGCTAGAGTACAACTGAAACCAAGTGCAAAATAAAAACAAAGAAAGCTCCTCAGCATCGTGAGCCATGACTCGGTCCCATGCTCCCCAGCTCCTAGTGCAGTCAAGATCCTGAAGTAGAAGGGCGCTTGCCCTTGTCTATACCTGCAGCAACATAGTCTGCTTGGGCCCAAAAACATGTCCCAAACAGGGTGTGAGATACAATCCCAGTAGGCAATCACCCAATGATTTGTGCCTAACAGTCAATGAATACATAGCAGTAATAAAATAAGAAGCAGTAAACGGAAAAGCGCAAACAGCTACAATCAACAGTTCTAACAAGTATAGCAGTCAACAACAAGAAGAAAACAGGTAACCCTCTGGGTAGATCTCATAGTCTAGCCCCTATGGTTCAACCTCTAAGTACAAGAAACCCTCTGGGAGGCACACACAGTCTCACCCCTCAGGTTCAGCTACGTAATTAAGCAGACTCTCTGGGGAAGCACTCACCATCAATTCCCCCTATAGTCTCGTATCATGCTAAAGGATCTTTGGGGAAGCACTTAACGCCAATTCCCCCTATAGCCTGTGTCGTAATTAAAATAGTCTATTGAGAATCCCTTCCATCAATTATCCTCTTGGTCTCGCATCGTGATTTAAAAGACACCCTGGAGAAGCCCTTTCGTCAATTCTCCCTTTGGTCTGCTACTCTAGGTTCTCACAGTCCTGGGTAACTAAAAATACTCAGCACGTGTGTATCGTCCAAGTAAACCTCAAGAAATACTTGGCTATCAAATAAGGCTCAACAACAATAATAAAACAACAGTCCACAATCCTATAACTAGGCATGGAAACTGGATAACGCCAAACAGGCAGAACAAGCATGGAAAGCAATCTGATCACAAACAAATTACTCTAATCACAAGCAATAACCTCTACTAAAGAAATAAAGCAAAGAAGGAAAGAAACAACGACAGAACATGAAACACCCAATACCCCGTTCAAGGGTATTGGTGGAACTTGCACAAAATACTCAAAGACTTTCTATAGAAAGTCACAAACCATGTACCTCGATCCTAGGAGATCGATATACGTGAACCTCGAAGACAGATTCCCCTTAGAACGACGTAGATCTGAAAAAACGCACAAAATTTTCATCCCACGATAACTTGAAAACAAGGAGGAATCAAGAAACAAGGCTCAAGCAGAAGGAAGAACTCACCGCTGTGATTCCAACGCAATCGACCGTGCTCGAATCGGAGAACGGACGACGAGGCAGGACTCCGTTGAAGATCCGGCCGTACGGACGCTCCCGGGCGGTCGAAACTTGGAGAAGAAGATGTATTTGGGGGTTAGGCGCGACCCCAGTCCGTTTAATGAAAAAAAAGAAAGTACACGACGTGTACTTTTAGAGTACACGGCGTGTACTTCGAATTTTCCGTACTCCGAAATAACCAGCCTCCACCTCAGCCTTACACACCGTGTGTGTGGACCGTACATGGCCAGAACACGGCTTCGAGCCGGAACAGAGTACATGGCGTGTACTCAGAAAGTACACGGCGTGTACTTTGAAAATTTAACGAAAAACCATTTTTCTTAAAAACTCCAGAAAACGGAAAAACATACTTGAACGAAGGTTCGGGTTCTTACAATACATATCAAAAGAGAAATGTTTTAGCTTTAAATATTCAAAATTTAATTCAATCTAGTATATATAGAACTTTATGTTTTTTTAGATAATTTTTTAATCTATTTCATCTATATTACGTGAATGTTTTATCCACTTAGAATCCAAACACTAATTTTTAGTGGAATTTTCTAGATATTACTCCTATGAGAGATGTTTAAGGTCCCACTATCCCTTTTGGTTTTTCATCATCAAGTTGATTTTTTTTAAAGGTTCTCTAAGGATTTTTTTGTACTTTTTATTATCACCAAAGGGGGTTTATTTTTTCCGTAGTTATAGTGATACAAATGTTTTCTGAACATGATATTTTTAAGGATGGAGAGCTATATGGGGTTTAATTATACTGGTGTATGTTAAATAAGAAGAAGGAACTTATTGAGAAGAATAATTTAGCATCAATGTCAGATAATATTGACCATTGATTATTATATTTTAAATTTTTGCAGGGTTTATAATTTTGGGAAATAAAACCACAATACCTATCTTTTAATAGATTACCTTTCATTATACCTCCTAAATTTAGGTGTTGTTTTTTTATTTTCAGTGTGACACTCCCTATGTGTGATGGTTTTAATAAAATATTAATAAGATAAATAATTAAAACAAATATTGATTACATACTTTTATATAGGTGGTAATTCCCAAGGGGAAAAACTCCAAAGCACTATGTCATGTATAAAATCCTTGCCATTTTAATTTTCTTAGTGAATAATTATCTATGTGAGTCATTTATTATATTCTCATTTCGTTTAAATATATTATTACATGTTAATGTAATATAAAATTGTTATTAATAAATTTTATTCTCTTTTTATGGAAACATTCACCTACATTATAAATTGTGCTGTGATTTTTCTTCAATCCTGTAATTCATTTCCTCGATCCTATACTTTTAATTTTTTTTATAACTTTTAGTTTCAAATGGAATTATTATTATGAAATTTTAGGAGGTTATTAAAACTTTATTTACTCTCCAAAATAAATATATTTCATCATGTATTTTTTATTATTCATGGAAAACATTACTAAACATGGTTACCACTTTCTCAACTTTAGTAACAAAAACAACTATTCATGGATTCTGGATATTTAACAACATCTGACTATAAGTGGTTTTAATAATATAAAAAACTGAATAACTCTTCTTATAATTAAGTCTTTTTAAAGGATTTTATATTACCCTAATAGAATCCTTTTCCAAAAAGGTCATAATAATATACCAAGTGACAATAAGAAATAAAACCACTAAAATTGGTCCAATGAAAAATAATGAAATCAAAACAAATCAAAACATATTAAATGTGAATGATTTTAGTTTCATATGAAAGGGAATTTGTAACATAACAACCATATACCAAAATAAATTGTTGATATTTATCAAAAATTAATTAAAGAAAAGGATAAAATTATTAAATCAAACAATTTTAATCAATATTTGATGCTTGAAAATGATATAATTAAATTATATTTACCCCAAATGATTATTGTCATAAAGCTAATGTTATTAATATTTTAATTTGAAATGATTTTAAATTTGAAGATATTTATTTTATTAAAATAGGGATGAAATATAATATGTTGAGTGGATCCTTTATATTTCACATTCATATTTTGATAATTATATAACACTCTATTTAGTTTTTTTGTTTTTATATATGAGTCATGGTTTTTTATTCATTGTTCTATATGTTCAAAAAAAATTATATTTTAGGATTATTATTAAGTATTTTCATGATTAAAAGGACATTGTATTTAAATAATATCTAGAATAATAGTGGTCATAATTTAACAAGTCGTATTTTTTTTAATATAACAAAATATTATACATTTTCTTCAACTATAACAAAGTATAAAACAGTTACTTGATATTCAATTATTCAGACCAAAGTCATTGAAGCATTTATGTATTTCTGTATTTTCTATATTAAGTTTTCTAAAAGGTTTTGATGAAATCTCATGTTATATTTTTTTATTAATCTTATCTTTTATTTATTAAAAATATGTTGAAATTATTTAAGCATTAGTCAACATGACCAAAAGATGAATAATATGTTTAGAGGTTCTAGAAATTGTCTTAATATTTTGATATCTATATGCTATGAATTTTTAAGAAAGTGAGAAAATTATTAGAATATTAATCTAGAGAAATTTTTCAGGCTATAATTTTGGATGTATTTCATCAAATTTAAATTCAAATATTTTAATTATTAAAGACAATACTTATTGAAAAATTTTATTGAATATTTTTATGTACCTCCTAAAATTATGGAAGGTGTACTAAAATTGATTTTTTTAATTTTTCAATGACCAAAATTAATCACACGAGTGATATAGATTGTCATGAGTATTATTATGGATAATTTTATTGAAGTTACAATGGATTCAAATAATTTTTTTGGATTAAATTATTATTTTCATAATTATTTTTTACGAAAGGTACAAAAGCTAAGGTATAATGCTGTAGAAAATTATCGAAATCTCAAATATTAAATTTTAAAATTATAAAAGAATAAAAAAGTATGAATTGAATATAATTATTCTATTTTTAATATATTTCAAATAAATATGATGAAATTATAGTATAAATTCACATACACCCTTATTAGTGGTCTCCGTTAGCCCATCTCGACCTCCAACGCCTCCATTGACTAATTAACTCCATGAAGTCCATCGGTGGACATCTAGTGGATATAAATTGACTATTTTAATGGATTTTAAAAATACTATGAATTATTTTAGACATATACTGTATATAAATTGCCCATTGTAATGGATTGTCAAAAATACTATAAATTATTTTGAATGAAACTATGTCGATAAGAAATACAACCATGCATTTTAATGTGAAATTATTTTTTCTTTATTATTATATACCATGTATCTCTCATATATAGTTATCAATTTCTTGTATATATTATATTATTTCATTTTTAGAATTGATAATGTGACTTAAGGGGTGTGTTCACCTCAAAACATCATTTTTAATATTTTTATATTATGAAATCACTGCTATTAATGTGAGGTATTTGAGTTTCTTTTTAAAATCATATAAAAATAAATTATCTTTTCATTGTATTGGGTTTCTTGAAACAAACAATTAAAATGAAATTGTATTATTCATCAGGTATATTGTATAATACAATCCAAAGAAATTTTATTGATTGGTTTGTTCGCTTCCATTTAAGACTATGGATTAATCTAAAACATCTCAAGCTATTGAGGGGAGGAGATATAGGGGTTCATCTTGAGTTATTATGGAAATACATTATCAAATAGTGTTGCCTTTTTTTTCTTTCCACTCTTCAAACTCTTTGAATTCATGTATATTTTTATTAATTATTTATTTTAAATTTATCACCTAATTTGATAATTTTATCGTTTGATTTAATTTACATTTTTAAAAGTAAATTCATTCAACTGTTGAATTCTTACTCTGAAAAACATACGATACTTAAATATTTTTTAATATTTTCCACCTTAAAATGAGGAGAGATAATGTATGTACCTTCAATAGCAGTGGAAAATAATTTGATGTCACTATAATCAAAAATATATTCCTTGAAAATGGTATACAATTTATAATAAATATTTTTTCTATTTTTCTAATTCATAACTAAATATGTGGAAATTTAATGATATTCATGAAAAAGATTATCATATTGAGATTATGGATAAAGGATGTGTATAATACATTTTTATAACAATAATTAATAATGAGATATAAATAATTAAAGAGAAAAAGTTGAAGTTTTCTTTTAATGTTTTATTATGCCAAAATATATAAAATATTTTTTTAATAAACCAATTTTTTGACCATGACACATTAATTTTATGATATGATTATTTGGATAATCAAAGAAAAAATATAATTATAAGAACTAATTAATCATTTAGTATAAATATGTTGGTTGATTAAAAGGTTTATACACCTAGTTATAAATCAAACATCGGTTGATCTTAATGAAAATTAATTATAATTATATCTCTATTTTTTTTGATTCAGTCTCCTATGCTTTTAAAAATGATTCTTGGTTATATATGTGGTCTAAATAATTAACCATATGTTATATTTTTGTATTTTATGATTTTTTTGATGTATATATAAAAAACCATGTGTTCATATTATCCAATCATAATCTTAATGTTTTTTGATCGAAGGAATAATTCATAGATTACTCAATTATGCATAATAAACATGATAATTACCTGGAATATTAATACATTGAATTTAGTAATTATAACATGCATATTTGAATCAATTTTGAACATCATATTGTAAATGTTTTAAATTAAAAATGTTATGGTTAAATAATTTCTGAAGAGTTTACAAGTTATCACTAAACCATTACACATAGAATATATTAAATATGCGGACATACAATTTTTCACATAATTAAATTTATTCTAATAATACCATCACGTTCTCTTGAATTTCCTCACTTTTAATTAGATTAAGTATAATTATAAAATATGTCACATTTGAGAACAATTGGTTATGTTATATATGTGCTAGTATCACCCCTGGAATTATAAAAAATTTAATCCCCATAGAATATTGGGAATGTATATTGTATTTGAATCACCCTTTATTGTATAGTATCTAGTGAAAATGAAAGGAGTTGTATTAAGTTTTTTTGGATTACCATTTTTATTAAATGATGCTTCATATATTAGTGGGATAAATTAACTTAACATTAATCAAAATATTATGGAAAATTATAGCACATATATATTTTTATCCACTTATAAATATGAGTTACTTGGAAGTTGACAAAATCATCAAATTTAAAAATTTATCAAGTAATTTTTTTATGTATTAATTGATTAAAATTGGGTTATGAAATTATACACTTATACTAAAAATTAACTATTTAAATATATTTCCCTAAAATAGAATCTCATTTAGAATTTTTTTTCATTATTGTATATACTATTTTATAAAAATTAGTATTAAGATAAAAATAAAAATCATATTTAAGTAATTAAACCCATTATACATGAAAAGGTGAATCAACATTATAAAAGAAGAAATAATTATTTGATCATAAAAAATACCAATAATAAAATATAATTTAAATAAATGTTCATGACCATGATGTAATTTATAAAAAATTTAATGACACTATATGATATTGGAACTGAGTGGAGACTGAAAGGTTTTTAGGGTATATAAGATTTATTAAGGCTATAACAAACACAATTTTTTTATCTATTTAAATTAATAAATATAAATAATTTGAAGGATGAAACCTAGTAATCTCTATTGAAATGATCTTTTAAGATTTAATTTTTGATTAATTTATAAGAATAAATTATTTGGCATGATAATTCTATCATAATTGATGATCAATTTGGAGCATCACCTATATTATCATAATATTGACCAATCCAATGTATAATTCCACTAGTAGATTACAAATGTTGTCCATGACTCATGGAATATCATTGTTGGAAATTTGTGTGCTAGCACAAGGGAACAAATAACCCTTCTTCTTTCATTTTTGATCACAAAAAAGAATAATTTAGATCCAAAAAAATTATTCATTTGTTATATTGGTATTGAGAGGGAGGAGGAGGATTGTCTATCTTTCATGGGAGTGTTCTTGATAGGTTCTATCCATCCTGGGTGAATTCTCTTCAGAGTAAATGTTATGTACCATAATTTACATAAACCAAGGAAATGATATTATATGGAATATATTGTTATGATTAAATTCAATATATTTATTTTTGGTACTTTATCAAATATTCTATCTAATATATTCCACATTTAAATTAATAATTATATTATTATATTCCATGATATGTCCAAGATTATAGATATTTATATATAATTTATTAGACAATTAAATACATTTTTATTTAACTGGCATTAAATGAATCATATTACTCCCATTGTGCCCTTGACATGAATCATGTATCTAACATGGCATTTATAAAACTGAAAAAAACAAATATTTATTTAAATAATTAAATATAAATATATTTTTCAATTAATAAATATTATATACACTATCTCATTAATAAAAATTTATTATTAATCAACTAACAGATATTCTAACCTCTAATAATTGGTGATTAAATTATCATGTCCAACGTAACCTAAATAATAAATATTTATAAAAAATTATAATAATATTTATAGATAATTTTAAATTCATATAAAATTTAACCAACATTGGGGATATAGTTAGTGTGTATATCTATAACATTAATAGTTTTTCCATAGAACAAATCATTTTTGATTTGAAAATTTCAAGTCTTGAAACCTTACCATGTGTAATATAGAGATTTTAACATAGAATAAGATAAAAAAATTTATGAGGTTTTCATTGGTTTCTTATTATGGGTTTCCTCCCTATTTTGAGTCATCCTGGGAATCTGAGTGCTTTGGGGACTCAAAATTTACATTATAAAAATTTTATATATTTTTTATTATGCACATTTTTTTTATGATGATATGATTATTTCTCTTCATCAGGAATTAATATGGTAACAATGAGACCATTTTTAATTATTGAATAATGTGTTTACCCTAGGAGGGACATTTGTTAGATTCTCATATGTATTTTCGGGTGTTCACTATAGCGAGAAGATTAATGAAATAATTTAATATTTTAATTAACCATTTTAATTTTTGGGGGAAACCAGAGAAATTTTTATTTAACCATCCATATATAGAATCTATAAGGATATCCTTGTTTATCATTTACTAAATCTTGAGAGTGGAGAGTATAAGATGAACGTGGTGACAATGACTATGAATCGAGGATCAATATTCGATATGTGGTGATGTGTATTGATGGATTTTTGTTGTAGTGATGAATGAATCTATGGTTGAGACAAAAAATCATAGTGATAACAATTCACCATTAATGTAGGGATTATTTTTGGTATATCAATCCCAATTTATGATACCAATTTGATTATTGATTTGTTACTAACAATCTAATTCAGAGTCGATGATTTCCAAGCCCATATGTTTTTATGATTATAAACATATTTATGAACATGATGATTACTTTTATTTGAAAAATTATTTAACATAGTTTAATCTTCATTTAATATATCGTAATCATTTTTTGACAATAGTCTAACCATATATAAGTATATTCTCTTTTTTTTTGTGAATTTATCCATATATTCTATGAACACTCATCACCTGTGTTTATTTTGATCTATTCTTCAACAAACATACAAAGACTTGATTCATTATGAAATCAGAATTTGGTTTAATAGATAATTATTGTGGTTTTAGAATCTGTATTTGTAGCATGAAGTAGGCTTGATGAGGATAGAGGGAATCTGATAGAGGATTGGGCGATAGTGGTTTCATGAGCTATGGAGTGAAAACAATTAGCCTATGATATATGATGATGACAATATTTTTTTTGAAAAAAAATGTTTAGAATATGTTCCTTGGTAGGGTGTTAATGAATGAAATTGCTGATTTTGAGTGTTTTAGGTGGATGTCATGATGGTATATATGTATTTAGTGAAGAATCTAGTGATGTGTATTCATTTAGAATCACATATAAAAATCATGATGACAGAACATAATTTTTAAAAGGAACACACCATGTGTCTCAAGATGAAAATGATATAGTTTTGAGTGAATTTTATTATCACATATCTATATAACAAAGAAACACAACATGTGAACCCTAGATGGAAAACTTATTGTGTATGGGGAGTACATATTCAGGGAACTATGTGGCCTCACATGCCATGTGTGGTTGGCCACACCCCATATACCTTTGGTTGTATATGACTCAAGAAGATGTGGTACATGTCGTGTACCCCTGAGGTCATGAAACACTGTATGGATCCTCTACAAGCTATATATTTAAGAAGATAATTTTCAAATGGAATGAAAGATAATGAACAGGTTAAAATCTTTGGACAAAACACTGTGAACTCCTAGATAACACCACGTACAACCACTTGACCTTATATATATTGGTCATGCATTGATTTTACACATATTATTTTCAGGAGGAATTTTTATCTCACCTATTGGGACTGGGATCCTCCTAGTGGAGTCCTCATTTACCAGAAATGAGCATGGGGTGAGATCCTTTACCAATAGAAGTCAAAGAGAGTCAGTACTTCGTCAAAATTTTGTGGGAATTAATCCTTTATCAATGGAGTGGTATTTCCCCCATACATAGAGATTGAATGTGATACATATACTCTATTAGATTCATTGTTTAACCCATTTCAATGGGACACGTATAATCTAGAATCAACAGATGGAATATCCATGTAGTATGATTAGAAATATAGATCATGGGATCATGCGGTAGTGGCTATTTTCCTAGATTAGTGATTGTGTCTGCACTCTGGTATTTGAGTATATCCTATGACCATATCTAGATTAAGATATTCCTTTTAATTAATTATGACTCAATACCACATTGGGAGAGTGATTTTCTATGATAAATTGACTACCGTAATTTTATTCTAAAAAGGGAATGGCTAATAAAAGCCTATGCAATACTAATTTTGGTGAGGACTAGGATTCCTTAACACCCTAGGGTTTTCCTTCAAGATAAGATATTGTAGCTAACTATCAACTTCAGCCATCATGGAATCATTAGTTTTTTTGAGAACCACTAGCTATATATATATAGTTTCTTTCATCGATAGGATATTGATGACCAAGAATCCCCAAAATCCTTGATGCTTATTATTTTTGAGCATATCAAGTTCTATATTCTTGAATTTATTTTGGAAATTACTATGTTTTGTGATCCAGGAGATGAATTTATAATCTATTTTCACCTATTATCCTCCTCTTAGACACATCTAGTTAAAATATCTGAGTCTTTTATTGCTTCAAGATCCATTTTTGGTTTTTTGTTCATCATATTGTGTACTTTAATAATGACATATTGACAGGACATGGGACCACATGTGTTGTATTAGTGTAGATTACATATAGGTTTGATATGGATTTGTGTGAGTAAGACTAATGTATATTGTTTAGAGTTGAATCCTATGAGCCTTGAGTAATGTGGTGTTGGATTAGATTATTGGTTTTATGAGTTAATACAAGAAGTATCCATTCTTGTTTAGATATAAATTCTAGTGAGGCACTCTTAGACATGGATGGTTGTCAGTTTTACTTTCTGGATATTGGGCATGTATTTACCCCATTTTATTTTATATCATTCTATTGTTGTTTCTTAACTTATAATTTGGAGATATGATCCTATTTTAGGTTGACATAGAAAAAGTCCAACCATATTTCTATCACACATACTCGGTACTAATCACTATCCCCGGTCTTATTAGAGTTGGTCTTGGGGTGTCACATCTGTTATGATATCATCATGGGAGGGGACACTGTATGATGGGATATGATAGAGTGGTAAAAGAGGGTTTTTTATTAGCTATAATGATTGGATTTAGTGTCAATGTAAGGACTATAGTGGGAACTTAGGGATACAATCTTCAGGTGGTATTGAATTTGGTTAACAAATATTGAAACCCACATAGTTGTGTCAACCAACATATAATTTTTATAGGATTATGATAAATATTTAGTCAACCTATAACCCCACACATCAACTTTAGGGTACAACTAAGCAAAAAAATTCATCATATATTACAGGTTTCCACCATATAATAGCTATATTTTATATAAATATAGGACTCTGATGATATCATTTCTATTATTTGTCCTCTCTCCAACCAATAATGGAGGATGAGACTTTTTTTCTTGAGACTTTATTGATAGGTTCTCTCACACCATGATTTGAGGATACCACTTTGACCTTACATGTTATGAAAATATTTCTCATAGAGTGTATGATAGTTTACACTAGGTTATATGAGACTACCTATAAAATAGGGATCAACTAGAGTTTAGGACCCACTTCATCAAATGGTTTTCAATTATACTACCAAATATTGGTTCATGTTTTGAACATTCAATATGAAATTATGAGACATTAACAGACATTGTACTTCCTAAACTCATGACTAGACTAATTTACCATTGTTCAGGTTTGATCAATTTTCTAGGAATTTTTTATCATCAAAGGATATAGAACATTTTGTTGGGGAGAACTACCTTGTAAGGTTCATGTTAGAGAATGCGGTCTTTGTAAGATGTTTTCCTTGCATGTTTGAAGATTAGTTATATGAGATTAGTGATTTGGGATGAATCTATGTAAAGAGTTATTAGACAATATTCAAAATTATTACAAGACCACTTTTACTAGAGTCACATGATTGAGCCTTCTAAGAGATTCATAATGGTTATGTTAAGGGTAATGTTTTCATCTCACATGAAGGATACCATACAATTTGTAAAATCAAGACTCGTGTTCCACTAATTGGTTCCCCAAGCTGATATTTTATATGACCTATGGCACACATCCCTGTATGATCTTGAATTTAAACTATTTGAGAGGGTATAATAAAAAACATGGGGATACTATACCCTTTTTATCCGATTAAGCCACAATAAGATGAAATAATAAAGAATAATTTAACCCAACATATAATATTTCATTCGATAAAAAATAACAAAAAAATGGGTACATTCCTACAAACACATATTAAATATTCCATTCCCTATCATACAATGAAAAGTGTATTGAATAACCCAAAATATATACACTTTAAAGAATCCCAAAATAGTATCATGATGCCATGTTCGGTTCCCTCAACCATGTGCATCCCTATGCCCCAAATCAATCCTCTAGAATAGTTTTATTTCCCTGTACTAACATGAAACCATGAAGTCTACTTGGGTACCCAATAAAAGGCTGAAGTGGGTGCAACTACAACTCAGTATTCCACCACTAATGATGTATAAAATATATATGCAATTTTAGTGTATGTAGAAGTCTAGGTAATAATGAAATAGTTATAGAATAAAGGTTACAACATTTAATAATCATTAGATTAATTAAATTCATTCTTTTTTCATGTTTTATCAACTCTCATAAAATAAAATTTTTCCCATTCCATTCATCTAGTCTATGTTTTAAAAGGGTTCAGATGTTGGAATACATGGAGCCTCAGTCTATGAATCTGACTGTGATTCAGAATTCCATTTCTGGCCACCCCAACCAAGGTATGAAAACCCGTGTTCATACCCTTGGGTTTAGAAGCATCATCCCATTAGCCCAATAAATAACATTTAGAGGGGTTCCTGGATAATTATTCTAGATCACCCATGGGAGTGGAGAAACTGTACAACATCCCACCACCATATATCACAATCCCTCACTCTCAACGTCATTAACCATTTCATTACACAAAAACTACATGGTTTTAGCATTTACATTCAATAAAATTTCTATTCATCATTAGAACTATCATGTTCTCAATTAATAACACATGCCCATATTACCAGTTCACACATTATAACCATTTATAACCATTTTCAAAAGCATTTAACTATGAGGCCAAGCCCCATTATCCCATTATCACATTTATTCATTTATCCATAATCAATTAATTGACTCTTTAATTAATGAGATACATCCCATTTTTCTAGGATACTATGTTGATCACATTTACCATTACATAAATATCATAAATACCACCAATTATTATTCAACATTCAAATATTGAATGATCAAGGGTGTGGTCCACCCCATGTGTGTTCATAGGCCTAGTAAACTCATCCTCACTGGTTCCCATGAGGATCATGAGGGTTTCAATTCTTCATGTAATTAAAAAATTATAATTTACCCCAAAGGAAACCAAATGGACGGTAATAATGTGACACCACACAACCACATACACATATAAATAGGGAATCAAGACTATTGTAAATAACTTATCAACCACCTACATCATGTTTGTTGATAAAGGGTATCTTAAACCTAGACTTTGATCCAAACTCAATAACCATTTCAAGACATATCCTAAAAATATACTAAAAAGGAGTGATTTAGGGATTTGGAGGGCTAAGAATAACTACACGACCCCCTAACCATAAATGTAGAAGGAAGAGGAGTGTTAAACCCACCTAGAGATTTGATCCTCACCTAGAGTCACTTCAAATAACTTAGAATAGAGGGGGAACCATCTCATTGAATATTGGGACGGTTTGGTTCATCGCCAAGTCTTCTAAAAGAATAATGATGGAGAAATTTGGGTCATGTTTGATAAATAATGATTGGGTAAAATTTTAAAATCCCCCATTTTTAAAGGACCAGATGGTTTTTCCACATGGATTGAAAAACCATGCGCCAACCATGAATCTCCCTCTATTTCAATGGTGTATGGGTCACATAGTCTCTTGTGAATCCTATGTGGTTTGAAATACCTTGTGGAGGCTATGGGGTATGACTCTGTTTAATAGTGTACAGTTTAGACCCCCACCATGCATGGGTTTACCAACCATGCACTACCCCTATCTATGGTTCATGGTGAGTAAACATGGTTTTTACTAAGTGTGCACCATTAAGCTACCAGCAATAAATAAAAAAATTTCCACCCCTTTTTCCCCCAAACCCAAAAGACATCACCAAGTCTTCCCATATTATCAAAAAAAAGTTCATTAACCATTTTATGTGATTTTCATCAAAATTAAAATAAGAATTCACCTCCATGAAATGTAAGGATCTAAAAACCTCCCAACCTTATAACATATCATCCTTGAGACACACCTCCAGGAAATACAGAGTCTCTAAAGTAAAATGATATGGTCATTGATCCTAAATATCCTCTTACCTCTCCCAATTTTTATCTTAGACATTACCATGCTGCCATAACACTAGAAGTAATGGAACGGACTTACCGTAAAATATTTTCTCACCATGATCCACAGTACAAACCAGATTCTCATCAAATGAAATTTTAACCTCAAGATCAATAACATTAACATCAATCACATGAGAAGGATCAGGGTGATACAGAAAAAATATGTGACACACAAAAAACATTTTTCATACCACTCTACCACTGTGGAAGATATAATTGGTATGACACCAGTCCAATCCTTGCCATAATCATAGATTAACCGATGTATCTATCAACTAACATTCACTATTTTAAAATCCAATGGTGACCAACATTAGGAAAAACCAAAGAGAAAAATAATCACATATTAAAAACTAAATAGGTTGTAAATGTTGATCTGCTTATGATTTTTTTCCAACTCTGTGTTGTAGTAAAACATTTTTGAGTTTAATAAAACTTATCTGATGTCTCTTGCATGAGACTTGGCCCCATCAACTCTGATTCCCAGGACTCCATCCAACATAAATTGGATCAACACAGACTACCATTGAGTGCCTCATATGGTTACATTTGAATATTTTTCTCAAAACTTTTGTTGTTTGTGAACTCAAAAAGTATGAGGTTCTGTAACCAGATTCCACCAAAATCAAGAGAACATGATCTCAGAATTTCCTCTAGAACCCATATAGTATTCTTTGATTTTTTGTCTCTGTAAAAGTGTAATTCAATACTCCCAAGAACATGGGTTACAAACTCATTATACAAGACTTAATATAAGTATGAAGTGAAATACAGAAAATGAGATGAAATAATACTTCATGGGACCCAATGAAACTATATTATCTCCCAAGCATATACTTCAACTAATCGGCCCAAGAAAAATGTCTGTTGTATTAGTAATAAGTGGTACACGTTTTTCAATCGATCAAAAACCACCAATATCATTTCACTATTGTGTGGTTTCCTCAGAATACTCGCCATGAAGTCCATGATGATATTATACAATTTCTATTCTATAATAGGAAATAATTGTAGCGTAATACCAAACCAATAGTGCTTGGCCTTCACCTGCTGATAATGTATTGCACAGTAACATGATACATGTAGCCTCTTCCCTTATCCCTCAATAGAAATAATTTTTAAGAAGATCACAATACATTTTGGTTTAGCTAAGATGTACCACCCACTTTTAGGTATGTAACTAATGCATCTTATCCTCTTGGATTCACATAGGTACAACATCATGTAAGAAAACATAAATATTATCATTAATAATGGTATTCTAGTCAGAAGGAAACTCCCAACATTCAATGATTTTCCTCAAAGATAGACATATCAGATCCACATACTACCTCTCCTTGAACTAGATCAGAAGTTTGGAGTCAAATGAAAATGATGCATGGGTTATCTATCCCAATACCTCCCAAAAAATTATATGCATCTTAGAAAATAAGGCCATAATTTTCTACTCAGAGCTAGAATTTTCAACTTCATAATTCTTCAACATCCATCTTAGGGAATCAACAACATTTTTCCATTTTCATAGCATGTAAACAAATTAAAAATTTAAATATTGCATATAATTGACCCATGATCACTATCATAGGTTAAAATTGTTTAGAGAAAAGATGTACTTAATGATTTTATGGTCATTATACATAATAAAACATTCAACCAGTAGGTAATGTTTCCAAACCATTAAACCATAATCCACCTTAGCCAACTCGTGATTGTGTGTAGGGTAATTTCATTCATGAGACCTTAACTATCAAGATCCATATTCTATGGATTGATCTCCATGTATTAGCAATGATACTTCTCTAACCCCAGATGCATAAATTTTTTTTACTCTTTACCAGACTCAGATATGATAAAAATCTACACTATATTCAAACACATATTTAGATTTTGGACGGAATTATCACATGATTTTGACCACTTAAGCATGAAAAATTACTATTCAATCCTAAAAGTGGAAATGATAATTGAGGGATGTCCTTAATAAACATTTTATTATAGCCCACCAAACCCAGAAAACTTATGATTTTAAAACAATTATTTGGATTCTCTAATGAAAAAATGATTTCACTTTTTATAAGTCCACTAACAAACCTTCTTTGGACATTAGGAGACCCAAGATATGTACCTTTTTCAATCTAGAAGATACACTTGGATAGATTTGCATATAGGTGATGCTCTCTCAATGCACTCAAGATGATGTCAAGATGGTGGGAATGACAATCATGAGTCATAGAGTACTAGAATATTTCATAGAAAAATAAAAATAAAAACTAGTCTAGGTATGGGCGGAAGATCCTGGTTATCAATTACATAGAATATTTTTGAGCATTCATCTACCTGAATGGCATAAAAAAACTCATACCAACAATATTGGATCTTAAAGGTAATATGAGGTGTATCAAAAGGACTCACAGTAAATTGATTATAACTGGATGTAAAATTTATTTTGGAAAATATATAATCACCTCACAACTGGTAAAAAATATCATCGATATGTAAAATATGATATTGATTCTTGAAATTCCTCCTATTTAACTTATAGTTATCAACACAAAAGCGTAACAACACGTTGAATTTAATGGAAAACAAGACTAATGAACACCAAGGTGATGTACTTGGGGTGAATAAATCCCATACACCCCAATTACATTAGATATGTCTTGAGATCATGAAGCTCTTATTGTTATATCATATATGGTAGTATTGATGGTGGATCATCTATCGGTACTAACTCAATCATGAACTCAACATCTCAATCAGTTGGAAACCATGAGAAATACTTAGTAAAAATATCCTAAAACTGATCCATGACTAGATGAAGAAAATCATTTTCTCCATCCCCATCGTTGAGCACATTATATTCCACTCGGGATGTGGACTCACCTAACTGTTAATGAACCAACACTGCATAGTCTGTGTGGACATCCCATTATCCATGAAGAACATAAGTTTCAAAATCAAGGGACATGAAAATTAGCCTTCGGTGGTAACCATAAATATATTATTGATATAATAACAACTAATCCATCCCCAATAACAGGTCAAAACCCAACATCTCGAGTACATACATGTCTTAAAGAAAGAGGTACCCAACGAATTTGAGAGAACACTATTTATATTGCTAGATATTTCATTCACGTACCCCAAATGAGTGTAAATCAATATAACCCCACACACCTGTTCAATTGTTAGATGAAAATAATTTACAAACTAGTTATATATAAAATAATGTGAGGCCCCTGTATCAAATAATTCACTAGAATGCATGGAAACTATAAGAATCATACCTTTGAAAATCGATGGCCCAACCTCTCCCCCAACTGGTGTTGGTTGAAATTCATGAATCTTACCATCCCCTTTACCTTTATATCTTGTATCGGTTATTAGTGTTTCACTACCCTAGTGAAAGTTACTCTCTTTTCATAAAGTAAAAAAGTCCCCCACATCGTCTGATACGACTGGTGGAATGCCAACTTCTAAACTGACACGGGTTAGTTGACCCCTCAATTACACTCTGTACTGTCCAAGATCCTCAAACACTAAATAAATATTGTGGATTCTTATAAAAACTCAATACATGACCCATCATACAGCATGAACAAAAGTATACTAGTGGCATGTGGACTAGGCATCCACACTAATATAATATTTCCGATCTACTCCCCTAGGGAAGAATTCCTCTTCCATGACTACTCGGACTACAACTATTCTAGTGGAAACACTCATAGTGATACATCCCAATATTAGAGGACGTACAACCAGAACACCCAACTACAATAATATGTTTCCTATGAAGGATTAATTGAGGTTACCTGTATAATTGAGAGCCTGATCGACCACCTCAAAAAAACCATTTCAAGTAGAATATATTCACCTAGGACTTGATCCCAAATCCAATACCATCCTAAAATCACTTGACCATAATCATCTCATATCCTACCAACCTCAGTGAAAAAAATTGTAGATCCATGTAGGTACTGAAAAAATCCATCACTTTCATGTTTCAATGATTCAAGTAAATAAACTTATCAGCCTCCCTATACATCAAGGTCTCTAGGTCAATGTGTTTCAGGAAATTCATGAAGATGCACCTCTATTTTGTCCCATCTATCTGCTCATCCCAAGATCATATATCCCACCAAATATTCAATGTTCCTTAAAAATATTAGTTTCCAACATAACTCCCTTTTCAGGTGGGGTTTCCATGTGATCCAGAATCTTATTGATGGACTCAATCGAGAACTATGATCCTTCATGTCCCAAATCTATAAATAATATTTTATGGTTATATAGATGGAACTCTATTGTTAAATAGAACATACTTGATGTATCCCCACCTTGGGTATCACCCATTAAACTACATAAAATGGTGAACATTCTCACAGAAATGATCCTCCACTCTATTTTTTATAACTGACGGGGTTTCTGCTCCGCTACTCAAAGATAATTCTCAATGATACCCCCATTTTTTTCAACTACATGACATCATCATGGTGGAATATCTCTTCAATTCCAAACACATGTATCAAAACACAAAAAATATGGTTTCAATGATTAAAAGAAAAGAGGTCCCACTACAAACCATAAGAAACCACTTACACATACACTATACAATAGGCATAAGCACAACAAAAAAACCATTACCAACCACCCAACCTTGACCATTTAATCATGGGGTAAACTAACTCCTAATATTTCAATTCACATTAAATTATTTTTTTAACCATCCCATAACCATATTTCAATTCTTTTGAAAAATACACAATTTTTATTAGGTACATTTTCTATTAAAATTTTAATCGATACAAAATGAATTGTGAATTACCATACATGACCATGACCTTTTTTTTTCAATGTGTTCATAGTAAGGTGAATTTTACATGTTTCCCTAAGTTCCTAGATTGATGCATGTATATACGACCTCATGTAATGCAAGGTGATATATGTAATATAAAAAATTAGTAACATCAAAACACAATTGCATCACTCAATGTGAAATAACATCCAAATATATTGGAAGACGTTAAGAACATCAATACCACCATGGGTATATGGGTTTCCTCCTATACATGGGTTATCTAATCCCATGAATGATCTCATTTCCAAGAATCAACACCTTATAGTCTCTTTCGTACACCCCCCCCCCCTAAAAAAATAAAATACAACCACTCTGATACCACATTGTAACATCATGACCTAGGTTCCACTAATTGGTGCCCCGTGCTGATTCATTAAATAACATAAGGCATGTGTCCATGTATGATAGTAGCTACTGACTTGTACATAGGGTCTAATGAAACACATGGGGTTACAATACACTCTTTATCAAAGTAGTCCAAAATAAAATGAGATATGAATTACTATATCCAAAATTTATATAATCATGGAATTCAACAAAAATTCCTCAAAACACGTTATATTCTCACAATCAAAGAGTAAATATTCCAGGCCATGTCATAAAATTCCCTGTTTAATGGAAAAATAAAAATAAATACATGATAAATAATACCAAAAACAATTCTCAACACCCTATATGATTCCCTCATCAATGTGTATCCCTACACCCCAATTCAACCATCTTGCACTGGGACTTTTCTATTGTCCTAACCTGCAACCATGAGGTTTTCATGGGTACCCAATGGAGTGATGTGTAGTGTGTGAGTACAAATCATTAATCCACCACCAATGGTTTCAAAAAAATATACATTCAAATATAGTTCACGTTGAAGTACTTGTTATAAAGAAATATTAAATGAAAACCTGTTACATAGTTTATCATTTATTAAATCAATTATAATCATTCCCTTGTTTCATGTTTCATCCATTTTTATCAAACCTACTACAACATCTACTATCCATTTAAACAATTTATCAAAAAGGATCATTGTAGTGCAAACATAAATCATCAAAACATGAATCCAACCCGAAATCATAATTCAGTGTCTGACCATCACAATGATGATATGGAACACTATTCCCATACCATTGAGCTTAGGATCATCAATCTATTCCCCGAATAACTACTGTGCATAATCATTCCAAGAACATTAGTCGAACTCAACCATGGGAGTGAATCATTAGTCCAACATCCCACTACCATATATCAAAATAACACAGGGTCATCATAATTAAACATTTCATTACAAAAAATATGAAAAGCGTTTACTATTTCCATTTAATCTCATTTCCATACTTCTTTACAACCATCATTTTCTCAATTCCCAAAACAATACTATATTACCATTTAACAAATTACAACCACACATTCCCTTTTTCCAAGCCATGTAAGAATGATTCTGAAATCTATTAACCCATTATCATATCCATTCATTTAACCATGATCAATAACATAAATCTTCAAGTTAATCCAAAAAACCCATTTTTCCATGTTACCATGTTAATAATGTTTACCATTGGTTTAATATCATAAAACCCACCGTTTATCATTCAATATCCCATACTTTTAGGTTTATGGGAGTGGTTTTCCTCACGGGTGTTCATAGCCCTAGTCAACTCATCCTTATAAGATCCCACATGGATCATGCAGGTTTCAATTCATCATTCAATGAACCCAATTACAATTTCCCATAAAATAAAACAAATTTAAAGAAAGAAATTTCTACCACAGAACCACATACACATTCAAATATGGCATCAAGACTATGTGATATAACATTTAGACCACTTACCTCAAGTTAGCTGAATAACACTCGCTTAACCTTATCCTTTTATCAAAACACAAACTCACTTTTGAGAAACATAATAGAAATCTACTAAAAAATAGAGATGTAGGGATTTAGAAGGTGAAGAAGAACATTATGATTCCCAAACAAGAAAATCACATGTATTATGTGTGTTAGAGTCACCTATATCGTTGATCCACACCCAATGACTATCTAAACATATTATAATTGAGGGAGAAATATCTCATGGATGTTTTGAAGGGTTTAGTTCATAACCAAATATTTTATCAGAAGAATGGGGGGGAAATTTGGTTGAGGCTTCAAAAATAATGAGGGGTGAAATTTTAAAATCTGCAATTTTAATGGCCTACATGGTGTGTATATACGGTTGACCAAACTGTACACCAACCATGTGGATCCCTCGGTCTAAAAAGATCTTGTTTAACAAGAACACTTGGGAAGCCCGCTTGGATTGAAACTGAAGTGGAGGCCGTGTAGGATTTTTCTATCCAACCTCACATGGTTTGGTCCCCCACTATGCATTGTTTTACCGATGGTTCACCACCCCTCTCAGGCACAAAGTTCTATGACACAGTTAATATTATCCATGATCCAAGCATTCCAACAACATTGGATGGTCTCTTTTCCTCCCTTTTATTAATCCAAAACGCCTTGATACCCCCATGTATATCCATTGTCTTGAAAAATAGTTCATTAACTATTTTGGGGGATTTAATCCAAAACATAACCAAGGAAGTACCTCCATGAAATTCCATGATCCTACACTAGTGATGTGGATAGAATTCTATATTATGGATGAGGAATCTGGGAGTCACAATGTTGTAGACCCTAATGATTAACAAGATGTTCTTAGTAGAGAAAAATTTAGAGTACTGATTACCTGAGTTTCACATTAATTATATTAGTGGGTTCCTATTCAAGGGTTGTAACTGAAGTGAACTAGAGTAAGAATCATGCTAGTTTTCTTATAGACCATCATTGTTTTTCATATTCCCATTATTTTTTACTAGTTTTGTACATCTAGAAGTTATGTACTATATTAGAACCTCAGACTAGATCATAGATAGACCTAAATATCCATATGTGGTTTATCGTTAACTACTCACCCTTTTGTTTGGGTTATTTTACGGCTAATGGAAAATGAGTCATTTTCTGAAGTGCCTTTTTAATCGATAATGAGAGTGGTTTTAATAACATTGGATAGTTTTAGTTATAGATATTTGTATTAATACATAAATTCTAATTGTATAAACATGGTGGGTTATATCTTCAATAATGATTAAGATTCCCCTGATATTGGAAATATTGTAAAACAGTTATATGTAGAGTTGGAATCTCATATTTGTGTGTGTGGGTTCATGAATTATGTTCAGGAAAGAGAAATTACCCCAAAAAATATCAAAGAATGAGTGAAGGATTCAGATGGGTGACCTATGATCAAACCATGGAATGAAATAGGTTTATTTATCAACACACATACCGATAATGATGGTTGATTGTATGGGGGTGTGATGTATTGAACTGAATCACTCCTTAAAATGATTTAAGGTGGAGCGTATCAGGCCATAAAATTATTTTCAATTGAATCCTAGATTGATGGAGTGGGATATGAATTCATGAATAGTTACTATAGAGGTTTATAATATTAGAGTGTCATATCCACATCATGATGATTTATGTTCTTTTATAAAGGAATCTATGTGTGAGGAATGATATAAACATGTGAGATGTTTTCTTTTGAATATAGATAATATCCTCAAATAGAAGACGTTTCTCACTTTTATTCAATGGTGGTATCCTAATTACTTTCATTTCTGTAAAGGATACTATAGGAATGTTGTCAAGAAGTTCTCTTATGTAAATTAATGATCCCAAATGGAAAACTAGATGTTTTTTCCTTAGAGGTGGAAGGATCATTAAACACTTATTTATTTTAAAAAATAATATTACTCAATGATAATTATAGTTATTAGGTTCATAATCCTATTTAGAAACCACTATTTTCAATTATTGTCTTTGATTAGTCCTCCCCAGTGGTTATGTATAGTAATATACAACCCTTTATAAACATATTTTCTGTATAAGAGGAAGTAATTTTGGGGTTTTTTTGATGGTTTTCACTCAGTCTAGTAATTTATATAGACCTAGATATAATAGAATTGGCCTATCTAAATGTTTAAGAAAATCCACTTTAGATAGTGGCAGATTGGGTCACCCAATGGCCAGTGAAGTGGATTTGATTAGTTAGCTAAGTGGTTTTTATGACTAATTTTATCATTGATAGATTTAGTAAAAAATTATGGAAACCATATTGGGATATGTTCATCTTAGTATAATATTAAATTTTGGATAATTATGTGAATGTATAAAAATTCTAGAATACTAGTGCTAAGGGTTGAGTGGATGGATGATGTTTCCCATATACTACAAGCTAGAGGGGATTGAACATGTGCTTTTTTGGTAGTTTGTGGAAAAGGTTGCTGATTTTATTATGGGAAACTTGTTTCCATGAAATGTTTTCAATTATATATTTGAAAATTATTTAAGTCCATAGTGAGGTTTTACACGGTGGATGAGTTGTCCTATATGACGACTATCTGGAATGTTCCTTAAAAGGAGGGGAGTAGGTTCCCCAGGCCAAGGTTGACATTTTTATATGTTTATATAATGGAGTGATTCAGATATTTTGTTCAGAATTATCACATACCATGAGTTGTAATTGCTAAAAATGAAATGAAGAGACTGAGTAAATCCGGCATTAAGTAGAATATCACCCTTGTTTCTACTTTATTTGAGGTAGACTAAGGTGAGTATCTTTATAGATGAGTAGGGACATTATCCATCATAAGTAGTGATGTAATGAGTTCACTTAGAGTTTTGATCTTGAATATGAATGTATTTTAGGATACTATATGTAGATTATGCATGTTTAGAATCCAAATCCTTTTGGTTCTTTTGAAACAATTATTTACTTTTAATTGGAAAACTTTCATTTTAGGGAGAATGTAATGTCCTAGGTTGTTACCTATGTGGGACTCATTTATATTTTGAGTTTTGAAGTCCCAAGACATTTTTAATGATAAAACAATATTTTAAACAAGAATTATATTTCATAATTTTTTTGAGGGTTTTCTGTTTTCTTAAAAATGGGACTTACCCCAGGGTTGAGCGGGCATGAAAATGAATGTTCTGAGTGGACATGAAAATAATATATTAGAAATATTATTAGTTTTTTATTCTACTCATGATTGATGAAATAATTATTTATATATTGATTTTTACCTCTAATAAGAAAAAGAATACCACTATGATGTCCAGAATGAGGTGTTTACCTTAGTCACATGTTATTTCATTTCACATTTGGATTCTTAGGTGTTTTCTTTCACTAGTAGAAAAATTAAAAAATTAAAAAATTTAAATAATTGATTTCATTTAGTCATAAACAGTAAAACATTTTTATACCTATTTATGTTTTATTTATTGGGTTAGACACATTTTCATGGAAAAACTATTGAAATAGGAGAGGATATGATGAACATTTTTGTAGTGAAGATGGATTGAGGATCTAGATATGATCCACGATGATGTCTATGGATTGATTTCAATAGTGATTTTGAAAAAATATATAGTTGTGAAAATTTATCAGAGTTTCATAAATTCTTTATCAAGGTAGGATTTTTTATATCTTTCCCATATTTAGATATCGATGAGATTACATATTATCTCCTAAAAAAAGTAATTTAGAATCAATGATTTCCAAGACCAAAAGTTTGTGGTTTATAATTAAATTTAATAAATTTATGATTATCATTCTTTTAAAAATTATCTAAAACCATTTAATATTCAATTAATATCCCATGAAATTTTTTCTATAGGGCCATGGCAATAATGGTTTATTCACTTCAGTATTGTGTGCATTTTCCCTCTTTTCTATGAGTGGTCATCAATGCTGTTTATTTTGACTAGTGGTTCAATAAAATTTCACTAAACTAATTCATTTTATGATCATACTTAAGATACACAGATCATTTTTGTGGGTTTTAAATCATAGTTTTTAGACCAATGAATGTTTGATGTTTATAACGAGAATCTGACAGAGGATCTGGCAATGGCAGTTTCATGAGTCCTGTCATCAAGATGAAAATCCTTCAACGGGTGGTCATAATGATGCATTTTTCTAATGAATAATCATTTTAATATGATATTTTTTAGGATTTTGGTGATAGTTAATGTGAATTATGTGAATGTTTGTTAGATACTAGGTGATATTGGTGGTTGGGATGATGTATCTAGAGACCAGTTATCTTGGTGAGGCTTCAAGAAAATTCATGATAAAACAACAGGTAGTTTGGAAGATGAGACATAGTGTTTCAAATGACTAGACACTAAGATTTTTTATAGATCTAAATATCACATATCAATGTGAATTATCCACACACCATGTGACACCTAGGTAGAAAAAACATAATATACAAGGATTATATACCCAGTGACTAATTTCGACCCATATGCAATATTTTTTGGGACACAAACCTTGTACCCCTAGATATACATTTGTCTAGAAGATGAGAAACACATCGAGTACCCTTAGGGACCTGAAATATCATGTAACCCATGTAATAATTTTATTATTTGGATGAGAGATGGAATGTGGAATTATATATGATGACAAAGAGGTAGAATTATGACAACAAACCATGTACCCATATGACACATTGTATACATTCTCTTGACCATGGATACTTCCATAATCTATAGATTTTCCTATCATTATTTCTAGGTGGAGTTGGTATTTCACCCATTTGGATGGGATATTCTTGATGGGTGAGTATATGATAAGCATGGAAATGGATATTGGGGACTGTAGCTACCAAAATTAGATAAAGTTAGTATTTCATAGACATTAATTTGGATGGGTTCCACTATATATGAAGTGGTATTTTTTATCATCCAAAGAGCACAGATAGTTTAGTATCTTTTATGAACATATCATGGGATATTACTGTTCTTCAATTAGTACACACTAACTTATTGGGTGAGTGTGTGTTAGATATGAGTAGACTACCCTTCTTGGATTCTAGAGGTGGTGTGGCTACTAGAAGCCTGTACAATGTTGACTCATGTGATGGTTGTGATTCTTCAACATCCTGAGTCACCTTTGAGATATTATGTTTCACCAGGTGATAAATTTTTTGATTCATAATATCTTTAGTGTTTTGAAATCCCTTTTCAACAAAATTATAGTATTGGTGGTACTAAGAGCATTTTGAAAAAAAATCTATTCATATTTTTCACTAGTTTGCATTTAGATCCTCTACACCTTTTTTGGTTGTTAGATTTACCATTAAGATATTTGGAATGTATTTCCAGACATTTTATTCTACGATATTAATGTTAGTTATATTGTGAATCTCAATAGATATCTCATGAACATGTTACTTTTTATTAAATTTATTTTATTTATTTATAACTAATGGATGCTTTTTGTTACCTTATACTTTTAAGATACTTGTATATGCAGGTTTTCTTTTGATAAACCCTCCATTTTGTGTGTTATTCCTATTTAAGTTTGGATAGGGGTATAACTTTCGATATGTACTTGGTTGGGGTGGGACATTGATAGATATGTATTTGAATGTTACCAAATAAGAATCTTTCTAGGTGGCATTAAGTGAACATACCTAAAGTCCAAAATTAGTGTATAGCAAAATTTTAAGTCAGCAATAGAGATAGTGGTTAATTTCATAATTTCAACAATATCATACGAATGTTTTCAGTGAAATACATGCATTTTTTCTTTATATATCACTAAGTAAGTTACATAATTATTCCATTAGACTATATTATTTATTTTCATTCATTGAATATATAAGATGAACTCATCAATAAAACACTATGTACATGGAATTAGTAAGACTGTTTCATTTAAATCAAAGGTCCTGATATATATAATCGAACTGACTTAGAAAATAAAAATATTTTCTTCACATATATAAATAATATGATCTCACTTTTGATACAACCTTTTTATAATACCAGCCACAAGTATATGTCTTGGTTTTTTTCATTATTTCATTAAAATAAATTACTTATGAAATACATTAAAAGTAATATCATGTATAAGGACCAATACATATTTCCATAAATAGTAATATCCAATGACACATATAACATGTGGAATTAATATTTCCTGGTTTGTCCCCATGAACTCCTTTCTTTGATATTACCAAGTGAAACATTCTTGGTAATATATATCAATGTATTATAAGTCTCTAATAATGAAGTGTAAAACATCATAAAGAAACCAATGAAATTTTAGAATTTTTATATTTATTTTTAACCTACTATGTGAATCATTGGAAGTTATTGAGAATGTTTTGAGTGAATCAATGATTCTTTTATCAGTGTTGAAGAGTTTTTGATATGTTTTAGACTATTTGTGGAATTATCATATGAAACATGAAAAATTATTTTATTAATTTTATACACTGTATATTTCATGGAATCTATACTAAAATTAGAAAAGTTTGGATCTCAATTTCCAGAATTATGATATTTTTCAAAGGATTTTGTAGTAATTTTGAAAAGGAAATAATGAATATTTTTAGGTGTAATATATTTCCCTAATTTTTGTGTTGAAATTTTTATATGGTATGGAATTCATTTTTTATTTTGTCACATATAATATAATTTTTAGATATTTATGAAATTTTCAATGTGTTAAAATATTATAAAATATAAAATATATTTTTTATCATATTAAATATTTTGTATAAAGAATAATATTTTATGAATTCATACATATTTTATGTTTCTTCATCAAGTGACATTGTTTTAAGTGAATAATCAAACACAATTCGTAAGATAATTGGAAGTGTGAATATTTTTTTTATTGACAATCAAGAAAAAATTTCATAAAATAAAAGAGAATATTATTCAATGGGTAATGATTAAAAAGCATAATTAATGGATCAATTTTTTTAAAAAAATCAGATTCATGTATCCTATAAAATTCCCTAACGCACATAGAGAATCATAAGATTTTATAGTTATAAAAATTTCTAAAGATGAAAATTTCTAGAAGATAATTTTTAATTTTCACATGGATGATGTCGTGTTGTTCTTAAGTTCATAATATCATTATTTGGTAAATAATATAAGATCCAGGATGATTTTATTTGAATAATTATAGATAAGGTTCCATTTTTTGAAGAGATGTGCCAAACCATGATGTTATTTGGAGAATGATGAATTTATTCTAACTGTATTACATATTTTTAGGGTTTTCCACATCATTATAAAGAATTCATTCCATTAAATAAAAAATCATGTTATTACAGAGTTTCATGCATTCATGGAGGATATAGTGAAAGCAGTAATTTGGAATGTTTTAAATAAATTTAAAATTATTAATTAATGGATATCCTTTGAATGAAGAAATTAATAATCAAAAAGATATTATCAATCAATATCTATGAGATTTATATTCATTAACTCAAAAGAAAAAATAATAGTGGGACCTGATAAAGTAAAGTTTTAAGTGCTGAATATTGGGAATACAAAATTTAAAATGAGAGAGTCATAAGACAACCCTATACAATGTTAAAATAGAAGAATATTTTTAATTCATTGAATAAGTATAAATCTCAATTTCATGTTCTAATTTTTAACATAACCTAGTAGATGAATTATTATAAGTGGAAGAATAATATCTCATGAGGTGATGTTGTGACATCCTGACACTCGATTGAAAATATTTTTTATTGTGTCACTATTTTAGTGTTATAAATTGAAGGGAACAAGTATAATATCTACTAGAAGATAATGTTTCAAGAAAAAAAATACTTGTTAGAGAATGATGTATCCATACCCACTTATAATTATGATTCATTCTAGTTGTATGATATAACATGATCTCGAATCAATCAAAAAATTTTGTATTCCTTTTGTTGTTTTTCTTTATGAAATATTCATGTATTACTGAGAAATGAATATCAATTTCATAAAAAACTAACATGTTATATATTTTTTATTTTAAAAATATGAAAAATTAAAATAATTCCCATCAATTCAACCCACCTTCTTTGTGATGCAACCCGTTTTGTTGAACTTCAAGAGAGTGACATAGTTCCCTATGTAAGACCCATATTCTATTGGTGATAATGTTAATAAATTTTATTAATAATAGAGATATTCAAACTTTCAATGGTAAAAATTTTCATGGATGAAAATATATAATGTCACCCTTTCTTCACTAAATTTTACAATTGGTCAAAAATGTTGCAACTATAGGATTTTATTTTTTTTGAAAAATATGATCCCATGAATTTTCATGATAAGTGGAACCTATAGATTTATGTAAAGTAAATAAATTCCTTTATTATAACCCCAACATATAATGTGTAATACAAATTAAGGTGGATTTAAAAAGAAAATAATATTTGGGATAAAATATAAATTACCTTGGAAGGTATTTTGAATGTTAAATGAGAAAGTATTAGAATATATAGATTAAAATATCAATTTGTGAGGATAGGTGATGATGATAACACCAATGAAAACATCACAAGAGTAAATTAAATAGTTAATAAAATAAATTTTTATAGAATAAAACTTGATGACTCTACTATTTTCAAGAAATTGATGATGCATTTTCTAAATATGTTGGAACATAAAATTTCTGCATTAGAGGAAAAAGATGACTTATATCAATATGAAATTAAAAATACAGTTATTATAATAAAAATTATGATGGATCCAAAATTCAAGAAGTAGATCAAGGGATAAAATAATTATGATTCCACGAGAATACGCAAACACAATGAAGAATATGAGGTTAACTTAAATGGTTATAAAGATGAAGAAGAAATTGTTGAATATTTTAATACAATCATGTATCCTATCTCAAAGAACATGAAAATGGAAAAGCCATGTTTGATGGGAAAATACCACTGAAATTGTAAAGTCCCCATCTCCAGTATCCAAGAGTCAGTGGTTAATTTATTACATTGGAACTAAATACAAGAAATCACACGCCAAAAGACCAAATATTTTTTTAGTCATGGTAAATTAGATTCATACATGAATATCCAATCACATTTTCAAACATAAAATATATAACACTATGAAAGTTAATAACCAATATATCTTGACTCATTTAAATATTATTTCCTCATATCTTGGGGTAAATAAAAAAATAAAGGTGAGATCAAATACTTAGTACGGTTTATTTATAATAGAAGATATCATGAGTAAAAAAGGAATAATTAAAACAGAAACATAAATAACTAAAAATAAATTTTATTTAATTAGTACCTTGATCATATGGAATAATATGACACGAATAAATTATGGTAAAATAACTCCATATAACAAATCACATGATCTGTAAAATTATCCATAGATGTACTAACTATTCAAATAAGTTCTTGGAAATCAATAACTAATCCAGTAATGATTGAATTCATAGTTCCAAACATCTACAACCTATCTTCAAGGCCTGTTCCAAGAGATATAATAATATAATAAAGGCATAATGCTAAGTCATCTACATATATTAGTATGGCCTCGACTATATAACCAAACTCATTTTTCTATTGATACCAACTGATGTATCTAGGGGATATGAAATTCTAGGAACCATCCATTAATAAATAAGTATAATTTTTTATTATATTAATAAACAATACACTTAATCAATATTCCTTATAATATAAAACTGTACGTATTGGTATAACATTAATATAAAATTTCAACTAATTTCCCTTGTCAAATTAATCACAATCAATCCATAGAAAAAATCAGGACGTTAAACGTACAATATATCCATAATATATCATAACTATATTAACTTTTTTCCTTTTATAGATAAAAATAAAATAAAAATATCATTAAAAGTATTATTGAAGAGAATATAATTTCTATTTTGAAAATTAATTTTTTAAAAAAATGTTTAATGTAAAATAAGGGAAAAAATTTTATTTTAAAATATTAATTGAAACTTGTTATGAAATATTTAAAACATTGAGCATTTATGATTATAGGTAATTCTATTCATTTCATATATGTTAAAATAAAACAATTCTATCACCTTTTTCATGAAATGTAAAGAATTAAGTATTCTGATAATGAAACAAATTTTACGATAATGTATTTTTTTAAAAGTCTAAAAAGGGATAAAATTAATTTAAATAATAATCAAATAATAGTAAAAATATTTTATGAATTTTTTTTATAAAACCTTGATATGAAAGTGAAATATTCTAGACTAAATGAAAAAACATGTTAATTTTTAATTAAGAACATTCATTCAGAATCTTGAGTACATAAATAAGGGAAATTAAAAGGAAAACATATATTCCAAACAAATAATCATATGGGAATATAATGTAAAGGGATTCATTAGATAAGGATCATAAAATTTCCTCAATGGAAATTCAATAATATGCAATCTTGATTAAAATATGATGGAAACATAATTCTGTTACCCCATTGGTAACATTTGAATCATAAGATTCATGAATAATAACATAAAATTAAACATAAAATGTAATTAATATAATAATAATCATGAAAAAACATGTCATAGGTTATTATATATATCTAATTCAAGAATATAGGTTCATGACATAATATATGTCCCAAAGGAGATAACTTGGGATTATAAACCCTTACAAAGATTGTATCATTGAAGTGAAAATTAATCCATGAAGTGATTATGTATAAAAAATTTAAATCTAAAGGAAATGTCTAAATATAATTTAACAAAATTAAATATCATTTCTCACATAATCAATTCATAACCTAGTCAACGATGTAGAAGCATAACCCAATAAATGGGAATTCAGTTAAGAAACCCCTAATCTTAAGTTCAATTTCCTCCGTATACAATAGAAAATACAATATAGTAAATATGTATTTATTATATATTAATTACATAACTATAATCATACATATAAATCCATATATTATTTTTTTAATCTTTCATCCCTTATTTAGTTTCAATTCTTCATTGAATTTGTTGTTCCCGATAATAATAACATCATTTTTCAGGAATGTTTTGGTTTGATAGTTTTGGTCTTAGAACTATGATCATTACTACATAATTTTTAGAATGTTTAACATGATATAAATATAATATATATTAATTAAATATATATATATTTATATTCACCCAAAATGTTTTTGTTATAAAAATTATTTACATGTTTTATGGAGATGAAAGCCTGTACGAATGCATGAATACTGTTTTAATTTAGTGACAGATGGAATGAAAGAAATTTAAATAATAAATAATATTTAAAAAATTATTATTATAACATATAAATAATATATATTCATAAAATATATCCATATTACCATCTATATAAAATGTAAACAAAAATAAAATAACAATACTTTGTAGAGGTGGTAGTCCACACATATTCATGAGCGATGTTTTTGTTTTGCAAGAAATTGGATGGTAAGAAGGTCAATGTGATATTATAATTATATTAGTATATTTAGTTTATAATAATAATAAAAAAAATAAATCCATCATAATAACTATACATAAAATATGGTAGTGTAAAATTAATTGTATCACTACGTGGAGATGGTAAGTTGTATGTACGCACGAGCGATACCTTCACTTTTCAATTGATTAAAAAAATAGTGAATATTTTTTGTTACATAATCATAATGTAATTTTAGTATATATATTATAAATAATTTTTTATTTCATTATAAATAATGAAAAATAGAGGACTTAAAATAATAAATAAATTAAAAGATGTCTGTTAAGCCGTTTTTCTCATCTTTGGGAGACATACTGAAGATCCTTTCATTGGGAAAGTGGGGTAGAAATTTTTAGGGGGTAAAACTATAAATGTTATAAATATGTTTAGTAAATAAATTTAAAAGTATTTTTCAATATATAACACTGAAATTTGTGTAATTAATGGTGGAAAGAGGTGTCCTTTTATAAGTGAGTAGAGGGTTAATTTTTTAATTTCTTGTTTTATTAATTTAACAAAATTAATTTTTCATATCTACATGTATACTAATTAATATGATTAGATTATAATATTTTAATAAATATAAATAATTTAATATAATGAAATTGAAACAAATTTTTATATTTTCACCCTTATCTTTTAGTTTTAAACTATTGTTAACCCTTTTAGACAAATACCCCAATATTAAATTTTTCTACCCTTTAAGGGTCACAAATTTTACCATTATAGGAAAAGATATCAAAAAATGGACCATGTCTTTTTTTCAACCACATACCAATCATTGTTATGAACTTAATACTTTTTTTTGAATTTTAAATAATTTAATAGAATATTATTTATTATAAAATATTATTAATGACATTTTTGATAATATTCATTTAATTTGACCATAAATACATAAATAAAAAATGAGAATTAGAATCTAATCCACTAAAACATCCCTAAAATTTTATATAGATCTATAAAATTCTTGGGAAGCATTATTCATTCATGTTAGATAATCTTCAATTTTTTTTGAAATCATTTATTTATTTTTCTATTGATGGAATAAATACTATATTAGCATTGTGAAAGAATTTAAGGTAATTATTTAATCACAAAAAATTAAAAATTAAATAAATAAATTAATTTAATTTAATTATTCACAAAATAATAACAATTTATATTCATTCTACACTTTATTTTTTCTCTATGAGAATACATATGAGATACATAATACTATAAGATTAACATTTTTGTAACATTATTTGATTTAATTATTATATAGATCCTTAACATGGAAAATACCAATTTTTTTTAAAAAAATAATATTACAAGGGTTTAGTTAACTTAATACAATAATATTATGAGAAAAACAATTACCATTTAACTTAGTTTTAACTGAGATTAATCTGATATACACTTTAATTAGGTGGTAATTTTTACAACAATTAATATTCATATTTTCCAAAATTTGATGGTAAATATTTAATAAATTTTAATCCCACAATTTCAAATACAGAATAAATTTTTAATGACTCAATTTATGTAATTTGTATTAATTAATTCAAAATCAATACCCAAAATGCAAAGAAAAAACGATTTTCAGAAAAAAGCCTTTTTATGTATAAAAAAATTTCCATACTAAATTCAACCATAAAATTGATTATAGTAAACATAATTGAATTATTTTTATTTATAATATAACAAATTTTAAATTTAAATAATTCCAAAACAAAGTATTACCTTTTAAATTATAGAAAAAAAGGTTTTCAATATAAATCTGTATTTTTTACTATTCACTAGAAAATCGATCCTTTTAGAAAAATATGAAACATTTCAGCCAATGTTAAATTTTATATGATGATTTAAATTTAATATTATTTTAACATATTACAATTCTAATAATTTCTTGAAATAAATTATATTATTTTCACAATAAAAATATTTTTTGAAAAAAATTTGTTTCTGAAGTATAAAATAACTTTACAGAAAATTAAAGAGTTATATACTAATCATTAATTAATGAATTTTTCTTGTGTAGGTCCTTTATATATATATATATATTATAATTAATTATATAATACTAATAAACTCAAATTCAACTACTGAGTGATAACTATTATATTAAATAATAATATTTTAATAGTATATCCTAATTTGCTTAATCTCGGTGTTGGGTGTCATATAAGCTAACAAACATAGTGTTATTTTAAAATCCCAGGGTGTTACATTCTCCCATATTAAATAAATCTCGTTCCTCATAATTTTTACTTCTTCTTGATAATCAAGGGTTAATCACTTGAATATTTCATTGTAGAAAACCCAAAGAATAAAAAGGGCTTATAAAACTTCCTCTTAAAAAGGGAAAGGGAAATACGAAGGTTATCACAAAACTTGGATTCCAAATAAGATAATATTAGTGGTAAGATAAAATTTCTATGTGGAGTATCAAAATAAATCCCATGGATTAATAAATACTAATATAGAACATGTTGAGGAAAAAGTAAATTACCACAAATCCATAAATTCGGGAAGTTTGAAATAGAACATCAATTCATCAGAATTGATAGTAATATGAAAAAATATTTTTTTAATATCCTTTTTCCAATAGTGGATAAATTAATTTACCATATATAATTATAAAATAAGGAAATATATATACATTATAATTATAATTTTATCTTTTAACCAATTTCAACCAAAATCATATCTTTTTCTCTAAATGGTGAGTATTAAAGATTATTATTATTTAATTATTGAAAAACTAAAATAAATATAAAATAGATAACATAATCCAAAAAAGAATAAAAAATATTACTCCAATATATAGAAATTAACAAAAACCAAAATGGTTTTTAGTATATAAGGTAATTCTCAAAATGAATAAACCTTCATATGATGAAATAATACATCAATCTCCAAAAATATACATTAATATCCAAATATCAATCTAAACCATTATATAAAAAACTATCTATAATATTATTTAAATTATTTTTGACTATTATTGAATCCCAAATATTTTAATTATTTGATCATTCATTATTTCAATATAAATTTTAAACTTATATCTAATAAACATTAGTTACTCCTAAAGTCATATTCCCTAAAATGTATAATCCCTAATCATATAATTTTTATTATATACAAATCATTTCCATAAATAGATTAAAATAGATAAAATACAATGTAAATATGATTCCAAAGGGAAATTGAACTAGGATTTATCAAAAAATCCCATTATTTGATATAATTTTCTCCAAAATTATGATGATCTTTATCAAAAATAACACTGATCACTTAACCACAAAATCATTTTTTATCCACTATGGTTTTATATATGTCTTATTTTTACTACAAGATAAAATAATCTTAATTTAATTTTATTTTATTAACATATGTGATTATATTAACCCTAATGTTTATCTATAAATTTAATCTTATATCCACAAAATATGAAATTATTTTTCTAAAATAAAGCACAACAATAAGACACATAAAAAACCAAAGTGTTTTTTTCTATAAAAGTCTCAAAAAATACTGATAATAATATTAACCTCTCATCACATAAAACCTCAAAATGGGATCCTATGTATTTAAAATTATGAAAAAACTAATACTTATCATAAAAGTACATTGCATGGTTATGATCCCTAATCCATGTTTTCTTAAATCTTGTTCCCATAGATTCTACTAAACTTTCTATAATACAAAATGTAAATACCATGTATCTATTAGTATAGATCCTATGATTACTTTATTACATTAGCACGAAATATATGAAATAATATCCGAAAGGACTAAACAGTCTATTAGTCATCGTAATAAGATACAAAATTCAATTTCACATTACATTCTCATATATAAAATGCACAAAAAAGTTAAATTAAATATTTTTATTCTATTGACTCATTCAAATATTTATTCTTAATATCATAGGGAAATGATAAATAATAATATTAATTTCATGTTATCACTAATAGTTACTTGAAGTGAAATATATATTGAGTAAATAAGGAAGAATCAATATGGAAATGTAAATAATTGAAAATGAATTACATTTAATCTATAACTTAAGGATAAGGAATAATATGGTTTGAATAAATTATGATCAAATAATGTACATAACTGATCACATGATCTTGAAAATTATCCATGGATATCATAACTATTAAAATAATCACATGTAAATCAATAAAAAATCGTATAATGATGAAATTCATAATGTCGGAATCTAAAACATATCATCTAGGCCATATTGCATGAAATATAATAACAATCTCAAGGCTTAATTATAGAACATCTAAATAATTGAGTAATGACTTGAACTAATACCAAATCTAGTTTTTCTCATGAAACCAAATGATAAATCAAGGGGTAATATAATTCTGAGCCCCACCTCTCACATAATAAGTCAAATTTATTCATTATTTGAATAAACTACACAACATAATCAACATTACTTATAATCAATAAATGATTATATTGGAAGAACTAGAATATAAAATTTCAAATACTTTCCCCTTTGAGACTGATCATAACCAATATAGAGAAAGAATAATGATGGTATCATTACAATATATGTCACACCTCGAGTTTTTATATACTTTTTTCTCAAATAAATTAAAATTTAATTTATATATTTCAATTCACTATGTAAAAAATTACTTTCACATGGAACTAAATAAGAGTTTGTTACAAAAACACCAATTCGACATATGTTACATGACCCCAACACAGTGTACATTACACTAAACTCTAACTCGGCATACGTTATACACAACAAGAATGTTTTTTCAAAACATCATTTTTCTGTAATAATTATCTAAATGATATAATTATAACTTATTAATTAAACATAGTAATAAGAATAGTAATAAATATTTTTCAAATATTTTTTACAAATTTTCTATATAAATAAAATATATTGATAATTAAAAATATTGTAGTTAGTAAAGTCCATTAATGTTTTAAAAATCCGTATAGTAGAATAAACCGCTTATAATAATACAATTAATTTGAGACATATTTATAAATTAAAATTGAGAATATAATCTTCATTTTTTAATTTATAATTTCATAACTATATATGGGTGAATTTTTGGGATTTGTCTGAGAAACGTCATATTAGGACGAATAATGAAAAATATGGGATTCTTACTCAAAACTTATTTTTCATATAATTTCTATATAAGGGTAAATTATATTTTAATATTATTTAAAAATTTATTTACCTTATATTTTTATAAATTAATAAAATTTTGGAAATTATAACAAATTTCTCATTAATATTTGGTATAAAAACGAAGCAATCTTTTGATCATTTTTTAATTTAAAAATTGGCATTAACAACCCAACTACGAGATTAATTTTAAATTAATTTATACCCCTTCTATGATTTGAATTTAGAAAAAATTGATTCCATATTTGGAATAAGAATAATTTATAATTTCCAATAAGTTTATATTAATTTTTGACCAAAAATATTAGTGACATTGATAACAATTAATTAAATCGATTAATGGTAAATCAAACATAATAAGGGGATAAACTATAATATTAAGGCCCAAAAAGACCTGTAAAATTATCCAAAATCCATTGTATGGACATATATAAACCCTATCCTCCATTTTATTAGATTTAGATCATTATCATTTCAACTTCCAACATAGAAAATGTGGGTGGAATTCTCTTTTAAAATATTTTCAAAAGTACCACTCCCCCTTCCAAATAGATAGCCACCACCTCTCCCTCTTCTTCACACCTGTAGAACCTCTTAAGTTAGTAAAAAAATATTCCAAAAAAATATTAAAAAATTTATCCATTTATCCTATGGGCCTCACCTTAGTGAGAAAGGTATCCAAGTAATCCTTTTGGCGCAAACCAAAAGAAGTTACCCAGTTAGGAGGTAACGTCTTCCGTGATGTCCTTTCTTTTATTTTCCATCACCACACACTCAATGTTATTTTTTCCATTGTTGTATAATGAAATGAGTATAATAAATATACTATAATGTTCTTAAGATATGTTTTCAACCTACACTCACATACACCATCTTTTAATGGACAATGAACAAACAGTTTATGTTTACGATGAACTACCTCCCCACTAAACGACGATTGTTCAATTTTCATTACCACCACTCATGGGGCACATTATGATAAGAAATATATTTATATATGTTATATATTATATTTATTATTTATTTCTGCTTATTTATTCCTTAGTTAAATCTTATATTTTTAAATTCAGTTCAATGTTAACACAATAATTTTGCTTGAGGAAGTGTGGACTACCTCCCCCTCAAATCAATATGATTTTTTAATACACTAAATGGATTGTATTATGGATAGTTTTAGTGAAAATATAAGACATATATGATTTAAAAAATATAATTTAATAATGATATATATAATCAAATGTACACAAATATATATTTTACTTTCTTTTTTTCAGTGCAAAAATTAAATAGAAATATCATTCATGCGTACATACAACCTACCGTCTCCATAAATGGTGTATTCTATTTCATACTTATATAGTATATAAATCATAATAATAAACATATAATATAAACAAATTTTATCTATATCAAGTTTTAAGATTTCTAAATAATGATATAAATTATAAATATCAAATATATAACAAATTAAGACACATGCGAAGAATAAAGTGAATATTACATGAAGGGAAACCTTAACATAAGATTATTAACATGTTGGTATATAATGTCATAATCAAACCATATATGGAAATAAATATAAGAATATAATTTTTTTAAATAATTATAATAAATTAATATTTATTATACAATTGATTTGAATGAGTACGACCTGAGTCAAGACATAAGGTAAATAAGTTTTTCTAACTTTTAATTTCCATTAGATATATGCTATGTTCTCCACTCTTTACTTTTGTCCGGTGTATGTACTGAACATGATTGTGTTATATGTATCTTATAATTAAACTTAATTCTATTCACATATCCATATTATGATCTTTATTTCATGGGGTTTATGTTTCAAAAGTTACCAAATTGATAAAATATTTTTGACTAAATTTACCTTCTTTGAGAATCATGTTTCATTATGCAACAAAATTCTCTTTCAATCAGCATATAATTACATTTTACATGTTATATTACGAGTTTCATTTATTTCATGTTATTTTTATATTAATGTAATTTTATTTTCTTACTAGTAGAATATGATCCTAAGATACAATGTTATAAGAGTTTATTGAAACAATCTCATCTCTTTCCATGATTATTTATGTATATGATTCCTTTGATGAATGATTATGATTCACACCTCTATAAAACAAATTATTTTCCTTATCCTATTTTTATTCAAGATATATCCATGTATTAATACCATTTTTACACTCTTTGGTACTTAATGTAACGTTTTTAAGTAAAATATGAATGTCTCTCTCTCTTATTTCAAAAATATATTGTATTAAAAAACCACATTTGAAATAAAGTATTAAAAGGATATTTGCGGACCATATTCATGTAAAAAGTATATGAAAAACTTTTTAGGGTTTTCAATGCATTCTTTATAAGTATTAAAATGAATTTTCAAAGAGAAAGTTTTTAAAAAATGTTTTATGTTTTAAAATTCATTTTCAATGAAGAAAGAGTATTTTCCTTCTGAATATTTTTATAAGATCATTAAAATTATTTCCCATATAATATAACATCCATTAGGGTTTCTCATTACATTATGAGGTAATTATTCAGAGTATCCATTCATATTATTTATTTTCATGGATTATTTTTTATATCATGATTCTTATGAAACCCATTTCTCATTCACATGTTATATGCTTTTGAAACCCTCCTCTTTTGATGAGTTATAATTTTTATAAAATGATTATGAAACATGTATATTTTATTATCCGTTATGACATGATTACATGTTTTTATAACCATTTCATTTCATGGATTATGGTATGATTATTTATGATCTTTTGGAACCTGTATGTATAAATTAATTATGAGATTGGTGGGACCAATATATCCCTAAAATTAATTAGAAAATGATTTATATCTCATGAGATATACTAAGATGGGATTGGGAATGATCATTGAATACTAATATGTCCATGAGAGTAAACCATGACTACTAATATGGTATGAGTAGTGAAATAATTCTACTAATATGGCCAAGGGAGTAAACTTGGACAACCAAGATGAAACAGGGAGTGATCCTATACAACCAAGATAGTCCAGGTAGTGAAGACTTTGATAATATGTAAATCATATTATATATGCTTATGTGTCTGCCAGAATTTCATGTTTCATTCTTATGATATTATTTCATTGATTATGTTATTTATCTCATTATGATTCATGTGTCATGAACTATCAAGATTTATTCCATGATTCATGTATATATGATAATTGATATAAAGGGTATGATATTCAATTTTCATGATCATGTTCTCATAACCTTATGCTCATGATTATTCTTACATATCCCCATTGTTTACACTTAATGAGAATTTGAGATGACCCATTTGTTTTTTCCTTCCCTATTTAATGAAGATATGTATTATGTTTGATGTGTCTATAAAGGGTGATATTCAAGAAGAAAATAGTGGGAGATAATGTAGCTCAGTCACATACCAGTATTTATATTTTCTCTTTTCCAATGGAACTAGGCTAGTAAGGTTTTTGAGCATCTCTATGTATAATGTTTTAAGTATCCTACACATGTTATGTAGAGTTAATGTATCAAAAGAGAGGGGTTTTATAGTTGGTATTAAAGAAAAGGTTTAGCTAACCATTGGTATATTAGATGCGAAAACCTCATTGAGAACCCTAAGGACATGTATAAGGATAATTTTAAGGATAAGTAAAAACATAGGAAAATAATATGGAATTTTAGTGAAGGATATAGTGAGTGGTTTCCAAGAAATAAATCCTTGTCTCAATACTACTAGTGGATTTGGCTCCGTCATTGATGTACCTTGGGGTAACAATTCTGATAAGATATTTGGGTCTTGACTCAGAGAATTATGGTCTATGATAATGAGCCCAACTTCCCCCTAGTTTGACACTTCAGTGGGATATAATTTGGTAATTCACAAACTCTCCATGAACCATCTTAATGGATTTAAAAATAGTTCGACTATGAATAAACTTGGATAAAAATACGGTGTCATAGATTAAATAAGGTTTCATAATCTAGACATCCTATAAGTGAATTTTCATTATTATGTGGTTGCTCAATATGATTACTATTTATTACTATATGATTTTAAGTTTTAGTCAATGGATAGAACCAGTAGATACCATATTAATGGTGATTATGATGGAAAAAGAAAATATTTTCCTCATGTGAAACAAAATTTTATGGGAGCTGGAATGAAAAACTCTATTCTTATGCTCACATAAATTTATCAATCAATGAATCATGGTGGAATTATGAATGAGAAAAAGAGAGAACCAAATTCTATTGAGTCTTTCAAGAGACAACATCTACATTCTTTTAGAGGGAATTCTAATCCAGTTGTTTCTAAAAAATGGATCAGTACTACTAAGAAGATATTTTATGTTCTATAGTGTTTGGTGCATGATAAATTCATTCTTATTACTTATCAGTTAGAAGGCTAACCAGATCAGGGGTGGAATCTAATCAATAATACATGGTAGAAATATGAGGTTGAATCCATGGACTAGAATGACTTCATGAACTTATTTTTCAATAAGTAAATTCCATTTATTTTATATTACAAGGTAGAAAAAGAGTTCTTTTAGCTGAAACAACAGGATAATGAATCTTTAGGTACCTTTGAGGCTAATATTAGGAGACATGCATGGTACACATTATTAATTATCATCCAAGAAATATGTTATGTTAATAGGTTATTTAGTGTCTTAAGAAAAAGTCTCATAAGGGAGTTGTATATAAGATTCTTTAGTAGATACTAAGAGATTTTCCATTGTGAAGTCAAGGATGAAATAGTGGTTGGAGTCACATATTAATCCCATGGTTTTGATAAGAAGAGGAAGATGGAGGTTAATGAAAAATCTAGATAACATGAAGATAAGAAGATGAGCCTACCATTATTCTCTAAGTGTGGGAAAAATCAGGGCGAATATTTCCTTAAGGGGTATAATAAATGTTTAAAATGTTGATGGGTAGGCCATCAGGAATTCAAATGATGAAGTGATGGGAATAAGTTAACTAACAATACAAATGGGGAAAAATGGCATAGAATGCACCTCCCATGATTTAGTTCTACAAGTGAAGGATAACTGGAATTATTATGGCCACTTCCCAAAACCAAGGGCCAGTGATGATAATTGACAACAATAACCACATAAGATGAGGGAAAAGGGGAAATCTTATATAATCACTAGTTCTGATGATGGGTGTGATAACAATGTGTTGACATGTACACTTACCATAAACTATATAAATTCTAATGATATATTTGATTCTATATCTAAGTAGTCTTTCATATTAAAATAATTTTCTAAGGGTTTTTAGATTCCACAAAAACAAATATATGTGTAATTAGTAGTACAAAGCCACAATGGTATGAGGATTGCATATCTAGTCTTTTTTTCCTATACAGATGATGTTTTTGGGAATGTTCTTCCTTTAAATATTTAAATTCTTCCATTGATTGAATATGATTTCATCTAAGGCATGCATTTAATTTATCTTCATAAATCCCACCACAATTTTAAAGGAATGGAAGTTACATTTGATATTTGAGAACTCATATTATCATCCATCAATGTGATGATAAGTAAAAACGTGCTTTGAAGATAACATCGGGTGTATGGGTCCTAATTCAAATCAAAAAGGGTTTTTTTAATCTCAAATGGTTGGTAAGAAAATTAACATCAATGATACACCTATTTATTATGATTTTATAGATGTATTTCTGAAAGTGTTTCATAGTATTCCACCAGAATAAGAAGTTAAGTTCTCAATAGAAATTATACCTGGTTCCAAATTGATTTCAGAGACACGTTATAGAATGGATCTGATTGAGATGCAATAATAGAAGACGAAACTCCAATAAAACCGTGATAAGAGATTCATTTATCCAAGTGTGTGGACATAGGGTGCACTGGTTCTTTTAGTGAAAAATAAATAAGGATCAATGCAACTAAACATCGATTATCAGGTGTTAAACAAGATCAAGATCAAGAATAAGTATCAACTTACCCATATATATGAGTTTTTTGATCAAATTTATAGAGATAAATACCTTTCCATGATTGATATTCATTATAGATATCATTAATTGAGGGTCATGAAAGAATATATACACATGACCGAATCCCATTCAACGTACAAAAACTATAAATATATAGTTATGCATTTTGGTCTAACAAATTCCCCTACTATCTTTCTGAATTTAATAAATAGAGTATTTAGATATTACCATGATCATTTTGTGGTACTATTTATAGATTATATTATTTTATATTCATAGATAAAGAATGATAATGAAGAAAACTAGAGAGTTGTACGAAAGACCCTAAAGAAGAAGAATATGTATGAAAAAGTTTCAATATATGAATTTTGGGTAAAAGAGCATTCATTTTTGGGTAGCATAATCTTAGGATATGGTATTGCAATGTATCCATCAATGATAAAAGCTATTGAATTCTAGTATTGAACAACCATGAGGAAAATTATTTGTATCTTTCTTAGTTTATCTAGTTATTATCTATGGGTTGTGGATAATTTACCATAACTATCTAATCCTTTGACTAAGTTCACATGGATGGGTGTCAAGTTACTTTAGAATGATGAATGTGAGGAAAATTTGAAGGATCTAAAGAAATTTTTGGTTAGTGCACATGTTTTTACATTACTCGATAGGGGATAAGGTTTTGTAATCTATATTGATGCATCTTTGAAGGGATTGGGATGTGTTATTTTGAAAAATAACATTTTACAGCCTACGCCTCATGAAAGTGGAATATTTATGAGAAAAATTACCCAACTCATGATTTGGAGTTACCAATGATAAATGTTTTATTAAAGAAATGGTGGAATTATATTTATGGAGAAAAGTGTGATATATATATACTAATCACTAATTTATGAAATATATATTCACATAGAAAAATTTGAACTTCAACTAGAGAATATGGCTAGAAAAAAATGTGGAAGATGATTTATGTTTAAAGAATCATGATAAATTATCTAGGTTGGGGATAAAAAAAGGTCAAATATTTATGGATTTGTAAAGGATGGATCTAGAAATCCTGAAGGAAGGGGAACAATCTTATCTTTCTCAGATGAATGTTTAAACCTCTATCCATGTGAATATTAAGGAGGTAGAGAAGGAAGATGTAGAGTTCTAAAATAAATTTCGAAATGTTATTGAGTTTAACCTGGAACAGGATGGAATGATAAGGTTAAGAAACTGTGTATGTATTATTTCCATACCATATTTGAAGGAGATGTTAGAAGAAGCTTATAGTTGTTCATTATATATTCATCCTAAAAGTATGATGATGTATAGGGACTTGAAAGAATACTTCTGGTGGGATTCTATGAAGAGAGACATTGCATAGTTTTTATCTCGGTGCTTAGTATTCTAACACTTTAAGGCTGAAAGAAAAAAGTCAACAGGGATGTTTCATCCATTACTCATACCAAAATATAAATGGGATAACGTCACTCTGGATTTTTTCATCTGACTACCCAAAACCTCTAATGGGTTTAATGCCTTAGGGGTTATAATTGATCACCTTAATAAATACACCCCTTCATTGATATCAGAGAAGACTTCTCTTTGGATCATCTTTCTAGGAAATACATTAAGGAAGTGTATGGATTCATGGAGCACCACATTCTATTGAGTTATCACAGATTTCCACATTATATTAAATCATATAGGGATCTATGTTTTACCTTAACGTTCCTGAGATGTCTTCAGTAAGAACTAGAAAAAAGTGAGTTTTTGCATTGCTTGTCATCTATATATGGATGGTCAATCTAAAAGAAAAATTAAAAACCTATATGATAAGTTGGGATATTGTTCTCTTAATTTAAAAGGAGTTTGGGATCAATACCTTCTTGTAGTTGAGATTTCATACAATAATATATTTTTCTCAAGAATTCAGATGGATCCTTATGAATAAATGTATGAGAACAAATGTATAAGTCCAATGTGTTGGGATGGGGTTTAAGAAATAAATCTATTTGTACTTGATATCGCTAAAGAATTGGTCGAGAATATTAGAACCATAAAACAACATATCAAGAGAACTCAATGTTGGAAAAAAAGCATTGTTGATAACGGCCGAAATGACAAAGAATTTGATGTTGGTGAAAAGGTGTTTCTATGAATCTCACCATGTAAAAATTTATTGATATTCATGAACAATGGGAAACAAATCCCTTTATATATCGGTTCCTTTAAAATTATGGATTGTATAAGGATAGTATCATATCCCTTGGAACTTCCAACAAATAACCCTCAAGTGAAAGATGTGTTCCATGTGTCTCTTCTGAGGAAGTATATAGATTACCCTTCACATGTATTGAACTCAAATGTCATACTGATTGAGCTGGATCTATCATTAAATGAGAAACCTGTTGAACTTCTAGACCGTATAAAGAATGTTCTATGAAATAAGACCACTCACCTGGTCAATGTTTTGTTTAGAAATATCCAGTTAAAGGAAGCTACATGGGAACTTGAGGATACGATGATGCCGATGTATCATCATTTTATTACCAAAGTTATGAATTTTGAGGGAGAAATTTGTCTTAAGGTGGTAGAATGTAACACCCCATGTTTTTATGGACCTTTTTTTCTTGAAATAATTAAATTTTTATTTATGCCTTGCAATGCACTATGTAAAACATTCCTTTCACATGACACAATCTTTGCGTACGTTACACGACACCAACTTTATATAAGTTATATGACAACTACTTAGTATATATTACATGAAACACCAACTTGGTGTACATTAACCGTAACACTGATGTTTCTGTCAAATGACATTTTTATTTTATATTTATTTAAATAAGATAATTATATCATCTCCATTTAAATTAGTACTTTTAATATAAATATATAATTTTTCAAATATTATTTATAATTGTTTTATATAAATAAAACATATTTATAATGAAATATATTTATTTCGGAAAAGTACTTTTAGGTTTAAACATACCATTTTCTCGAAGAAATTTCTTTTAATAATAAAATTAATTTTAGAAAAATATAGTAACTGAATATGAAAAAATAAACTCCATTTTGGAATTTATAATTTTAAAATTATCTTATGGTAAATTTTTGAGAATTTTCTGATAAAATTCATTTTTGGATGAATAGTATAAAACACTAGATTCAAATTCAAAACTACTTTATCATATAATTTATTTATAAGGATAAGCTACATATTAATCTTATTTAATAGTTTATTATGATTATATTTTTATAAATAAATCCAATTTATGTAATTATAACTAATTTCATATTGATATTCGTTATAACAACATATCTAACTTTTGATCATTTTTATTTTAAAAATACTGATTGTTGACCAAACTTCGGGATTAATTTTCAATCAATTTATTCAACCTATGTGATTGGAATTTGGAAAAAAGTAATCCAAATTTTGAGTCATTAAAATTTATAATATAAAATAAGGCCAACTTAGTTTTTGACAAAAAATAATAGTGAATGTGATTCAAATTAATTAAATCGATCACTACTCCAAATTCAGTAATTAGAGGAAATTTTTTTGTGGCGGTTTCATAAGCCACCAATAATTGTTTTTCAAAATATAGTGGTGGTTTTTTAAAAACCAGAACTAAATACATTTTTTTATGGATGAAACTTCCTCTTCTCTCCAATCCCCTAGCCCAAAGCACGACACCCACCCCCTCTTCTCCCATCCATATCGAACTCATCACCCCCAGCCCTAACCCCATCAAGCCACTCACTACTGGTCCCTAACCCCATTGAAATCTATACCACCAAACCATGGACTATAAACACCATTCCCAAACACCATTTAACGATATCCCCTATCCATCGACCCCTTCTACCCTTTCTACTATCCCCCCATTCTCCATTTCCACCTTCACAACCGACTCGACTGAACATTCACTCCCCATTTTCAGGTAATTCACCCTTTTGTTATATATTTTTTTATTTTATATAATTTTTTGGTTAGAGAACAGGTTTTTTCTAGATAAGGGAAACTTGAATTCATGTACTTGTGATGACTTGACTAGTAATATTAGATTCTTATCAGGAGTTAATAATACTCCGTATTGGATGCATGCATTTTTTGTTTGTGTTTTTTAATATGGAATCGATATTCTATGATTATTAAATGGATAAATTATTTATAATCATTATATTTAATTGAAATAAATTAGTGTTCTATTTTTTATATTCAACATTTATATTTATTAATATTTTTATCTATGACTTAAGCTACTCTATTCCAAGTGGTGTGTATAATAATCTTTGGATTGATTTCATATAGTTTATGATTACTAACCCCATCCATATGAACATTGATGTGTATTAATTTGATTTTTCCCTCATATTGGATATAAGAATATTTTTTATTTCTCTATTGTTTCTCTTAATGTAGTTTTCTAGTGTTAAATAATTGGAGTGGGTTATGACTTTACAGTCTAGAGTGGTTCTATTTTTTTTCCTAATTCATGATATATCATGGTCACTCATATTTTAGTTTCATATTTTCATACCACTTAGATATTTTTGGATATTTTTCTTATTTTTAGTTTTATTATTTACATTTCAAGGATCATATCATTTGGGTTTAATATTTTTTGGTATTGATAGGTGTGTTTTTATGGGAAAATAATACCCCAATGATCCATTGAACCCTTGTAATTTTTTTATTACCATTGGGGTATAGTTTATATCTATTATAAATACATATGGTAAATTAGTAGGCATAGTTTTTAATTCTTGATCTAGTGAAACCTTATCATCCTGGACCAGTATTTTCACCTATATAGATGTTTTTGAAGAAACATATTATCAAATACAACACTGGTTATGATAATCATTTTTTTATAAATATAAAATAATAATTATATTTTTTATAGGTTATAAAATATTTAAATTAAGTTATTAAAATTAATTTTGAAATGCAACGTAAATCACCTATATGAACAAAAAATAAATGATAACAAGTTTATTAATTGAATTTAGTATATAATGTAATAAAATTCGTTATTTGGAACCATTTTATATTTTGGATTGAAATTAAATCCATTTCATCCCAATAATGGAGTTAAAGACAAGTTTTTTATGAAACTTTTCTAACAATAATAAATTTATGCAGCGTTGGAACTGTGAAACAAACATACCAATAATGAGGGAAATGAAAAAAAATATTAAACAAAATTATTATAAAAGAAAATTAATTATCAATAATAAATAATATTTACAAAAAAATGATCTAAAATAATTATTTAAAAAAATCAATTGTATTATTTAGGGGTTAAAAGTCTTGTACTAAGACATGTTAAGATTCTAGGTAAGATATTTTCTTTTTTGAGCCTTATTTTATTCATATATTGTATATATAAGGTCCCTATTATATTATATGTAGTATACTCAAAATAATATAAAAATAACTTAGTTGTTTCCATTTACTTTTATGGTGTTACTTCTATCATTTCCTCTTATAAATTTACGATGTCCATACCCTATATTGTTTCTAGGAGGTCTTCCAAATATTTTTAGTTCATGGTGATATGTTCTTTATATATCTGTCATATTCTTAAAATATTTGTAATATAATTTAATTATATTATTTTGGATTCATTATCATTAATTTTTAGGGGAAGCTAGTGTATTTATAATTTTTTCCCTGATCCTCTATTAATTCAAACCATATAATGTTTAGAAAGGAAAAATTTACATTTTCATGCCTTATCCCCCATAATTATTCTATATAGAATATTTGTATTTGTAATATTCCACTGAGGTGAAGTTGAATTGTTAAAATGGTCATTTAAAACACTTTAATCCCTTTTTGAAAATAATTATTGAATGTTATTCATTTTTTATTTTTATAAAAAATTGAAAAAATGTAATAAATTCACTTTTCATTACAACTAATTTTTTTCCTCTATGTTATTATTAAAATTAATTTCTACGTATTTGTTATAATATTTGATATAACATGTTTATATTATGAAATATAATTATTTTATTGAAAATTTTATATTTATGTCCTTCCTTGAAAAGGGAATTTTATTTACTTCAACATTACATAAAAACTAATGGATTCATTTCTTATTAATTATTTGATTTCCAAGGTTCCTCTTAATGATTTTGTATTTATGCTAATAATAAATTTTATTCCTCCGAATTAAAAATTCCTTATGTTATATTCAATTGAATAGTACATTTTTAATAAATAGTTGTAATGTCAAAATAATCCATAATCTCATTATCGAAGATCAAATGTAGATGCAATGTGGTAGAAATGAAAATATCTATAAAATAAATGACCCATAAATGCAATTGACTTTTCTTATCCTAAAATAAAAATAAGAATAACCTTTATTCCAATGCATTTTTATTTTTAATTTCGTTACATTTTTTTATAATTGGAGAATGGTCACCTAGATTCCCATGAATTTGATTGTCTAGGTAAGTTATTGAAAAAAATATATACCATATTTTAAATTTGTTGTAAATACTATATGATTTATTATTTTGATTTATGTGTATTTACATAATTTTTTATATATTTCATTTGATTATTTTTTTACCACCAGGGGTTATCATTTTTTTATTTTTAAATGCTTTAATATTATTTTTATATTCATGTGAAACACACAGACACAAACTCACACACACATATATATATTATGTATTAAGAAGAATAGAGTGACCCTAGGATTATGTATCCCCCATTTAATAAGGTAATGATCAATATTTCACGAGTTATCTAAGTATGGTTTATGTTTTGAAGGAAACATTCATAATTTTATGAATGAGAATGAGTGTCTACCCTAGCATCTTTTGGGTGACCCCTACTATCATTTGGGTTCCCCCTACACATCTCTCACTGGCTTCCTTTTGTGGTTTCCCATCCCCACTTCCCTCCCTGGTGCGCTCGACGATGGAATCATTTCCCTCCTACAGTGCCAACATCCGACATTATTCTTTCCCCCATGACGGATTTTTGTATCTATGATCCACAATCATTGGCGCTCCCAATGCCACAACTCCCCTCTAATGCAACCTCTCCTATACCGCTTGCAATCCCATCATTTTCTATTCTTGTGTGTCAGATCCTACAACACTATGCACTGAGATCCCATCCCCACAACAACTCTTTCCTTCTCTATATCAGTATATAATATCAAAAAAATTTAATCACACAGATAATACTCATCATAATTTGGTAATGTAAAAAAAACAAGTTCTCATATCATGGGTTCATGATGGAATCAAAAATATTATAGTGGAAAACTTTTTAACCAAACTCCATTATTATAGTATCTTCAAGTAAATTTATTATTTAATTATATATTTCATCAAAATTTTCAACCATAATGATAGGTTAATATAAAGGGTTCATATCCTAGTGTATTATTAAAACATAAAAATCAGAAGGAAAGATCAAATTATTCACTCCAAATAAATAATCTTTAAATAATATCTCTTGGAATGTAGTGTATCTGTTATGTAATTTTGAAAACACTCTTGCTTGTTTGAGTTGTACCCTCTATAAATAAGAAAAAATAGAATGTCACATAAATAAATAAAATCACTTATATCACCACTAGCAATTCTAGTGAAACATTATGAGACACCTCCTATATCTACCGATGCGTTAAAACTCCAATTCCACTTCTATGGCGATAGAGAATTATTAGGTTCACCTATACTTAGTGACCCTAGGGTGTTTCTCCCAAGAATCATGTTTTAAATTAATGAATGCATAATTTTTATTTTTCTTATATATTACATAATAATATCTATGATTAATTTTTTTAATTTTACTTTTTTTGTACTTATATGACTCTTCATATAACTACATGGGTTGAGTTTTTTACAATTAAATCGATCACTTTTCCTACTAAGTATTACTTATGTGTTTTAAATTTTTTAGAAAATTTTATGCATATTGTGGTATGGATCACATTACCAAGGAACACACCTCAGTATTCTATAGGGTTTGGAAGAGTTTTTAGATTTTTTAATTTCTAATTGATCCGTTGATGGGAGAATATTATGTTCATGTATAATATGTACATTTATATTATGGTTGATGATATAAGAAGTTTATAAACATTTAACATTGAAGAAATTATCCTTCTTAATATTTGGGTTATATATGGCATGGAGAATCAAACATGATAGAATGTTTGCGCACAAATTTCAATCTAAATAATGAGCTCCCAAATTCATCAAAAATGGAAAATTAAATTAAAAACCTTATAAATGATGAATTCAACATTTCATGAGACAAAAATAAACATCAAAACATCTTAGAACAACCAGTTGAGGGTGCTACAAATAAAAATTTGGAAAGTGATATTCTTGAGACTATAGGACAACCAAATCAATATTGTAACATATTATTGGATCCTTCTCTCGACTATTTGGAGAAAACTGTAAGAGAAAACTACACTGAGAAGACAAATGTGTTTCACGGTTTAGTTAATGTTGGAAATCAAGATTTGTATAGTGGATATTTGAAATATTAAATTTTTTCTTTTCTAATGAAGTTTTACCATATCAAACTCCAATGCTGAATTACAAATAAGGCGATGTCTATGATATTGGAATTGTTATGTGATACATTTAATGAAGTAATGATCCTAAAATATTTTTAGGAGACAAAAAAGGATGTTAAGAAGAATGGTTTAGATAATACCAAAATACATTCCTGTCCGAATGACTGTATGCTTTATTGGGGAGAGTATTCAAGCAAATATGATTGAAAAAAATGTTCAACCTATAGATGTAAGTCAATAGTTTATGTTGGATGTCTGAATCAACACAATACAATGAAGAAGAAAAAAAGGAAAAAACCAACAAAGGTTTTTCAGTACATTACATTAATGCCTTGATTGTAAAGATTATTCCTATCATCGAAAACCATTGAACACATGATGTTACATTCTATTGATAATAAAAATTACGGGAAAATGAAACTTCTGAGATATTCAAAATCATATAATACATTTGATTCATTGAATCCATATATCTTATCTGATCCTAGGAATGCTCGATTGAGATTATCTACCAAGGGATTCAACCCATTAGAGACTTTGAGCACTGGTTATAACATTAGGAAAGTTGTTTTGATCCCTTACAATATGCCTCCATGGATGTGTATGCAATAAATTTTTTTTATTATTTAAATGGTTATTCTTGAAGAAAATTCCCAGAAATGATATTGTTGTATACTTTCGCCCTCTAATTGAAGAACTACAAGAGTTATGGTGAAATGATGTTGAAACATATGATGCATCTTCTATAATAGTGTTCAAAATGTATGTTTCTCTAATGTGGACCATTCGAGTCTTATGTGGAAATGAGAATTTATCTTATAGGAAAAAATTAAATGGGTTTGTATTGTTATATTTGTAAAATTGGTTTTGAGCCAGAATGAATACCTCAAAGTAAAAAATTGATCTTTTTGTTTTATCAAATATTTCAAAATGAATCTCATAGATTTTGGTTGAACAAGTCAAAATTCAATGGTTTTTTTTGATTGTAGACCACCTCTAATATTTTTACTAGGTTGTGAAATATTGGAACATCATGAAAATTTTGAAAACGAATATGGGAAGGTGCATCATTTTAATGATAGTGGGAAATGAGTTCAAAGTGCATCATCAAGTGAAATAAAAACTCAACAATGGAGGAAAAAACTATATTATTCAAATTTATATATTATGAATTTAATTTTTTACTGTATTATATTGATTTTCTGCATATTGAGAATAATTATTGGGAAAATTTTATCTTCACATTTCTTTATGAGCATGGAAAATCAAACGATAATCTCAACAATTGGAAATACAAAAAAGCAATGAACATAAACTATGTTTTCTGGCGATATTAGAATGGAATGTTTATAATGCCAATTTTAGTAATGGAAAATAGGGATAAAGATACATTCCTATGAATTTTAAAACATGTGAAGGTATCTAATGGGTATTAAAGTAACATCTAGCGGCGTTGACTTAAATTATCATAGGTAACATGGATTGAAAATTCATGATTCACATATTTTTTATAATAGTTACTACCACTTTATTTGCTTACACTATTTCATAAAAAGGTTAATACTATTGTACTCCAATTTTTCACATTATTCAGACAACTATGTGAGAAATCTATTCCACCATTTTAGCTTTATAACCGTTAGGAGAGATTTTTATTGACACTTTGTGTTGTGGAGATGATATTTCCTCCATAGTTTTTTATTATCATAATTCATTTAACTTTTCATTTGGTTAAGGTGGCTAAATTAGGATTCCCCATACATTATTAATGGATGTATCCAATTGAGAGGTAATTTATTTATACTTTTTTCATTTAAGTAAAAAATTATCATAACTTCATTAAATTAACAATTATGTTTTTTTATCTTATTTTGTAGATATTTTGGGCATTTAAAAATATACGTGAAAAATAAATCTCAACCTGAAGGCTCTATTTCTAAAGTATATTTGGAAGAGGAGTGTCTCAACTTTTTTCTAGATACTTGGATGATATTGGTACATGATTGAATTGGGTTGGATGTTTTGATGACACATCCGATAAATATCAGCTATATAGGAAATAATTTTTTTTCCCAGAATAGGCTGATTTTTTTGGAAAGTGTTTAAATGTTATGTAACACCCCATGATTTCATATTAAGTTATTTTCTTTAAATTAATTCAATAGCTAGCACTATACGCAACACTGAGTTAGAGTGCACCACGACTTACCAAACCAGCCGTCCAAAAAGTAGTTATGAAAAATATTAACTGAATTTTGAATTTTATATACTATATATAATTTTATAATCCATATTATGTGTTTCCTAGACATAATATAAGAACAAATTCATTTTTTAAGATAAAAGAATTATTTTAAAAAAATGAAATTTTACCAACTTTTAATGGAAACCCCTTTATAAAACCAATATTTGACACATTTTTGTATTCAATTTAATGAAATTAAATTCTTCTTTATAATCGTGACATAAAAATTAATTTTGGAAATATTTTGGGTACTTTTCTGATAACTTTCATATTTTGATGAATATTAAAAAATATTAAATTTTAAATGAAAACAACTTTTTTAATCGAAATAATTTATAGTGTTAAATTATTAATTTTAATGGTTTGGAAGTATATAAAGATTATATTTTAATCATTTAATACAATTTAGGTCATTATAAGTAATTTCACATTTAAATTTGACATAAACACCTGTCAATCTTTTGATAGTTTTTAATTTTGAAAATCCCTCTTTTCGGTTTCGACAGTGGAAATTAATTTTAAATTAATTAATACATATTCTATGTTTTTAATTTGGTATAACACAATTCATTTTTTAATTCAGAATATCAAAATTAGCTTAGGGTGAATTCTTTGTATTTTTTCGAAAACATTCAATTTTTGATTAATAGTGAAAAACACTGTGTTATAGTTTAAAACTAACTTTTTATTTAAATAATTATTTATTTTATTTAAATTTATATAAAGTAAAAATAGATTTATAATATTGATATAAGTTAAATGTAATTAATTGGAGTCATTTTAAAATAAAATTAGATGTATAAAATTTTATAGAACTTTTTACCGTCTTTTACCCACCTCCTAGAAGAATTTGCAAATTTGCATAAGACATAATTTACCGATTCTGTGAGTTGAATTTAAAAAATATGAGAGACTCGGTTGACATGAGTAAGTAAAATGTGGTTCAATAAGATGAAAATAATTTTTTGGTGAATAGTAACATTTGAGTTTTATTTACCACGGTTAAAAGTAAATAATATAATTGAGGTTAAAAATGATATTATAATTACCCATAACACATGTCCTAATTCTATTAGATAAGTGTAATTAGACCAAATACAACATTAGGAACAAAATATGATCCTATTTGGTCCACATGGATTAGATTAGAACATTTATTATTATTTTATTTCAAGAAGAGTTAAAAGAGTGAAATTCAATGATTAATAACTAATCAAATTTTAATATAGGGTTATAACTAAGATAAATTCGACTATAAATATTCATAAAAAAGATAAAAAAATTTCCTACATAATGTTAATTTAGTTATAATATTTAGATACAAAATAATTAAACTTATGTATGACAAAATGATGATGCAGTAATGACCTTATTAATGAAAAAGTAAAATAATTGGTATTATAAATATCCATATAAATGTAATTTGAGTCTTTTGATGATTCCAATAATTTTATAGTTTAATATGACATGTTAGGGTTGATTAAATAATTTTTTTGAATTAATAATTCTATTATGATTTTCACAAAAACAAAATAGTAAATAATGTAAAAATTGACCTAAAAGAGTTTTTAAAACAAATACAATATTATTGGTTAATAGAATATTACAAAAAATATAAGGTGCTGCCAAAGGGATTAAATAATATTATATATGTCATAAATTAACCACTTTGGGTTCTCTTGGAAGTTTTGAGTAAGTTTGTTAAATGTATAGTGTAAGAATACAAGAAGACACAGTAAAAGTTAAACTATTTGACTAAGAGTTAAATCTAAAAGATAAGGTTAAATTGGAAACCTAAACTTATCTAAAACATATTAATTGAGAGTTTTTCGACCCATCCCTACCTTAGATTCTAAATAAATCATTTTGGATCCATTAGAAACCGAAAATTATTTTTTTATAAAATAATATTTCAAGGCTTTCCTAAAGTGACCCTCACCACTCTTATAAAAGGGTACTTCCCCTTCTCTCAAAATGGCACCTCCAAAGCCATTTGGTTCTGCAAAACCCTACCCAAATATCCTAACATCTTCCCTAAAATCAACATTTAGTCCTTACCTTTATCATAAATCCATCCAAATGATTCCTTTTGATCAACTCAAAAGGAAACACCCGAAGAAGAGGTAATAATTTCACCACCCACTTCCAAGTTCTTTTCTTCTTCCACATCCTCTTAATCTGTTGTTTCCATACCAAAATAATAACTCCAGTACCTCCTATATACTATGATTTTATTGTAAATATGGTTCAACCATATTCTTTATTTTATCCATCCTATACATTACAAAGTCACCATACGTTCGTAGGTATGGCTTACCGTCTCCACGTCATGGTGTAGTTTGTTATTCAGACACTTCATTTTTTGGATGGGTATAATAATGAGTATAACTGATGTAAATAATAAATATAAAATGTTAATGATTATTTATATATGATATACCATCACATTATATATTATTCCACCATCAATATAATGATATTGTCGCTCGTACGTTTGTACGGATTACCGTCTCCATGACGCGATGAGATTCATTCCCATGTTCACCATTCAATGATGATTATAAAAATATATATTATTAATAATTATGACATAATAATGATATTGGATATATATATATGTGTGTTTGTGTGTGTGTGAGTGAGTACTTACATATATCTTATTCACTAACTTCCGTTCAATACGATATCAAAATGGAAATAGTGTTTATGCGTACGTACAGACTACCATATCCATAAATGGTGCCTTCCATTTCATATATCTATCTATTATAAATTTTCAAATTCTATATGTTTATGATATATAAAACAATATTTATATTCTGGAAATATTTTAATCATTATCTAAATGATAATATCATGAATAACAAGTTAAAACATGTACGATAAAGAAAGGGATGATTACCCAAAATGTTAATTTAACATCGGAATCATTATTAAATGGGTAGTATAAAGTCAAAAATGAATCATGTGTGATATAATAAATATGAATATGGTTCTGGTATAATTTAATAACATACTATGGTCATTATAAAGTAGGTTAAACGTACCCTCGACCAAAGGAAAGTGCAAGGTAAGGAGTTTCTTATCTCAATTTTAATTCCTTGAGATTTCCATTTTTCGCCACTTATTCATTGCATGTGGTGTATTGTGTACTGCCATTTGATATATATATATATATATATATATATATTATCATTATTCTGTTTATATTCATGATATTTTTTGATTCATTTGGTGGTTATTAACTTTTTGTCATATGAATTGATTGATTACAACATGCTAAGCAGTTTTCATATAACTTTTATTTCTATGAGAGTCATGCTATATTGCCACTATTTCCTTTTGTGTGGTGTATGTACAGACCATGATTGTATTCCGTATGTAAAATAATTTAATTTATGGGTATTTAAATCTTCATTTTATGATCCTTCTTTCATGGGGTGTTTGTTTCGTACGTCACCAAATCGGTAAGGGAATTTCTAATTTCGATTTCCACTCTTTGGGTTTTATGAAAACTTCATAGATTATTTTACTCCAAGATTATTTGTGAAATCACTATTTATTTATTTATGTAGTAATTTCCACTCCCCTTTATGTGGCTATTCTTTTGATACAAATAATTACACTATTGATAAATTCTCAAGTCATCGATACGAACTTTATATGAGTAATCTTAACTCAATTTTAAATCATTGAGTTAAACATCAAAGTCTTTGATGTTATCGTTAAAAGAATATGATTGAATGTCTTATGATTTTTTTACATTTAATATCAAAAAATACATTGTGTGTTTATATTTTTTCACACATAATTATGTCATTGATTTATCATTAACCTAATGATACGTTCTCTATAAGGGATTTCATCTCAACCTACATTCCATTAATACTTCTTTGTTGTTATTCACCAATTCAATTTTATTTGGTGTATATACTATAAATTGACAAAATATATCATGAATACATATATTCTCATGAAATTATTATGTTTTTATTACCTCATTTATTTTTATTTAAGCATCTCTCATTTTGTTAGGAACTCTAAGTAAAATTTAATTTTAAATGTTTTAAAATTTTATTATTCTAAATATTTTTCATTAATGTCCATTTTTTAAAAATGGTTTTTAGGATTTATATATATGTACATTAATTTTTTAAAATTATAATTCCTTTTAAAAGATTCCAAGTGGTATGGGACACTTTTATTCAAAAATCTATTTTAAACACCGTCTTGTTAAATAGTGATACTTTTAAATGTTTTCAAGAAAAAGTGTGATATTTATCTCAAATAGTTTTGATTATTATTTTCATCTATGTCAATATCCTTCATTATTCACGATTGAGGTTAATTTATTATAATAAAATCATCCATATTGTATTGAATGAGTTATGTTTGACTATGGATGTGCTATTTTTATACTATTTATGGTTTATGGTTAAAGTATTGGCATTTCATATGCTAGTTTTAATATGAATATTTAGATTATGTTTCACCCATTCATATGAGGAATTCATTAGACATAGTAAGTTATGGGTGGAGCCCTCTATGGCTCCTTAATGCATCGGTAGGTCTCATGAGACACACTAGTGTCTTGGCATAAGGCCTTGACAAAATATTATTTGTAGTCCTGGCACAAGGCCTTGACTATCTGGCTATGAAGTCTGGCATTATGCATTAAATCATTATGAAATTGGATATTGATATTACATGTGATTATTCGACTAGTAAAATATCCATTTGAATAAGTAAATTTCATTATTTCATTTATCTTTTCTATATTATGCTGATGTTTTTGTTTAAAAGGCTTGTGTTCTAGTCTTATACATTTCCTTAAATGTTTATTCTTATTTATGACAGTTTTTTCTATATCTTTATCCTTATTGAGCTTTTGATTTGACCCCTTTCTTATGTTTTATTTTTTCCATGATGCAAAGAAATATATTACAATTAACCTGTAGGAATAGGCTATGGGATATAAGAGCGTCCAAAGGGGACACAATGATGTTTTTTATTTCATTATGTATTGTAAAACTTATGTAAGTATCTAGTACTTCTAATGCTACTAAACTAATCGGTATTTTTGGACATGATTCATTGTATCTTGCTAATGTTATGTAATAATGCACTGATTTTGGGTAACTGGGGTTGGGGCGTTACATGTTACACTGACATAAATGGAATTATTATAGGCACATAGATACGTGATTTTGAATAGTAAATTGGAAGATCCATTTATTGAAGAGTTGAAGATACAAATATATATATGAATGAGAGTACAAATATGAAATGATAATTATTTAACATAATATGTTAACAATGAACTTTCTGAATTTTTTACACGATGTGTAAGTTCATAAATATTACAATCAATATGGATATTGGGCTGACACAAATATTTTGTAAATCTAATAGTGTATATCATATTTTTATAGATCATGATTACTATTATTTGAGATGATTTATTAGAAGATTCTAAGTTTCTTTCTAGAGTCCCTCTAAAATATTATTTAACATTAAACTCTTACAATGTGAATGGCTTTAGATTTCATATAGTCAATTTGGGAGAGGGTTTCAAAGCACCGAATAGTGGTATATTTACATATTTGGAAGTGGGATATTATAGGAAGTTGAATGATAATATCCAATTAAACTACCATAGTAATTCTTTAGTTGTTTTATTCAAATGAAATTTGGTCGATATTATCAAGGGTGTTAAAGGAGGATCATTTAAATTTACACATGTTAACTTATCTCACTTGACAGATGTCTGTGACCGTGAATTACATGATACATATATCTCATCATCATAACAGAAAATGGAATATTATGTAGAATCAATCATGGATAAATGATGGACTATAGTTTCTCATGTAAAAAATAGACTTATATGATATAGGTGATTAACTGGAATATTTGACATCTGACCTTGAATCATACGCATAGAAAGAAGAGAACTTATTTGTTCATTATGATATTGAAAATAAAATTATTAAAACGGTGGATGAAGTAGATGAAGTAATTATGGAGTAAGAAAATGACATGATTGAGTGGGAAAATGATTATATGTGTAATCATCTATTCATTAACAAACCACTTTTGTCCTTTGTGTAGTAATTAATTATTATAGTTTTGTATATATTTTTTGTCAGTACTATGGATCTGTTATCATTATTAATTTTTTTCTTCATGATTTTTTAAAATATATGTTATGAAGTTAATATTATTTGATTTAACTATCACAACCCATCCCCTGGGGCCCATGCCTTGACTACCCCAAGCCCACCTTCCATAGGCCAGAGGCTGGTGACTAGTACCAAAGGCATAATTCCATAAAACTGTGAAGGAATTGCCTTTTGAAACATTAAACAATCACTCAAGAAAGTACACAACTAGATATGAAACACCAATATAAAAAAATTGGGATGAAAGTAGAAGGGGCCGAAATACAAGCCCAATACTAAAGTACATGAAACTGAAAGTACAAGTACAACTGAAGAAAATGAAAATAACTACTGGATCATCCTCCAAGATTCCTACCTGAAGGCTAGGTACAGATCGCCTCCTCAACACTCCTCTTTCGTCCGTCTCCTATGTGTACCGACATGCCGTATGGTCCACATCCATGTAACATCCAGACCTAGTACTCTCAGCCTCAGTCATCATTGTCCATCATCTGTATCCAGTACAACAAGGTGCGGGCATCGCCCGTACAGGGGTGAGTATAACGATACTCAGTAGGGACCCCAAGACCCTCAGGGTCTCAGAAAATCCACCAAGGATAAACCACCAAGAATTAAGTCAACAGATAACCCTACTTTGGTATATTCCCATACGTATACCTAAGTTATCAAGTGATCCATCTCAATCATGGGGAAAACATAGAGAAACTAACTCAGATCAAGCCAGGATTTTTTTTAGGAGGTAGTATCAAGTAACATCCCGAGTCACATTTTTGAATCCTCGGTAGCTGGAGAACTCCTCCTCTATCGAGTACAGTGCTCCCTCTGTGACACGAAGCACGCTTCCCACTAACCTTGGACTGCTGAGGTACTCCTACTATCGAGTAACATGGATATTCCGCATCACCAAGCGCGCTCCCTACCGTGGGTCTGCCGCATCACCAAGCGAGCTCCCCCTCATAGCCTGATGAGGTATTCCTCATATCGAGTATCGTGGGTCTGTTGTGACACCAAGGCGCTCCCCACTATGGGTCTGTCGTGACAACTAGGCGGTCCCCACTAGGCTAGTTGAGTCACTCCGAGTCAAAATGGTCAGCTGTCGTCAGGTCTCAACCAACTACTAGGTCTTTGCACTAAGATCGCTCGTCTCCAAGAGGATCTTCTCCACGAGCTACTAGTCGATACTTCGACTATCATGAAGTCCCACAAAAAAAGTATCTCAAAAGTCTGCCATGTCATAAGGGTCTAAATGCAACAGACAGTGCGTCAAATGAACGCCCGGTCGTTGAGTTATTAGCCATTTAGTCCCAGGGGCCCAGTTGGATCTATGCTCGATCTAACCTGAATATTACCCATCTCAATCAAAAAAACAATTGACTATACTCAAAGGGGACTGTCTTTCTCCAAGATTTCCTGCACCGCTGACGGTTCGTCAAACAGACTTCTGGTGCCAATGTTATGTCCAAAAGAGCTTATAGGGTCATAGTGGGCCCGAGTCTGGTCCGACCCAGTCGGACTGACCCAACCCAACCTTCCATGGGTTGACCCAGTTCAGGTCAACCTAGCCTGACCCGTTGGGTCACGCCCAGCCCATGATGCGGCCCGATCCACTGGGAGGTCAGGCAGGACATGAGGGCCGTGAGGGGCCACGAAGCCCACGGGGGTCACGTGGCATCTCGACACAGGGGTTCCACGAGGGCGCAGGGTTGGTTCGGCCAGGGCACCATGAGTGGTGCAGGCCAGTGCAGACAGGGTGACGTGGGTGCATGGGCTGGTTTGTCCGGGGCGGCGCGAGGGGCGCTGGACGGTTCGGCCGGGGCGCTGTGAGGGTGTAGGATGATTCAGCCGGGGTGCTGTGAGGGGCGCATGCCGATTTGGTCGGGCCGCTGCGGGGGGTGGGGGCCGGTTTGGTCGGGGAACCGTGAGGGAGAGGGCCGGTTCATCTTGGAAGGTGGTGCACCGCGAGGGCGGCGTGGGTCATGGTGGTCGTGGGTGGCGACGCCGTAGCCTTCACTGCCTTTTTCATCTCCGTCACCATCCTCCATTTTGAAGAGTATTCCAAAGAAGAAGAGTAGATGGGTCGGTCCATGTTGGTTTGTCCCACACACTGCACATTTAGGGTGGTAGCATTTGGCTCAATAAGAATGAATAACTACAAACTTTAAACATTATAACCTCCACAACGATTCTTTCCCAAACTGCAATAGAAAACAAGGAAAGTATTATCACGCAAATAACCCCCTACCTCAGATTGACACATTGACGGATTTGTGGGGAAGAAGATGAATCATTGGAAAAAGATGGATGTCGGTTCGTCGTAGTCGAAGACATCCTATGTCGGAGGAATTCTCAAGTAAGAAGGTCGATGTCGTGGTCAGCATTCTTCATTAGTGTTCTTCGTTTAAAGATATAGCGACCCAAGCCTTTTACATAAAACATTTCATTATTTCAAGCATAAATAACCATCAGAGTACATGACAAGGATCGTTAAGTCTAGTGTCTTGGAAGACTAGGTACATATAACATAAAACACGGAGATAAAAAAACACTTCTTTTTTTAATCCCTATAATGAGCTCCTAACTTCCTTTTAGCCCTTACATCTGCATAGGGTACCCTAGGGAACACATGAACAAAGGGATGAGCTAAAAATGCCCAGTAAGGGAATGACCATAAGGATAAACCTCATGAACTTGAATTAAGAGGCATGACATAATGATATACAAAGCATAAAACTTGTGAAATCATTTAATATAAGCATGGGATCATATAAACATGGAATCATATAAATGTGGCAGAATCTAAAATCATATCTTTAGTACGGGTCAAGGCTAACCGCCAATCCCGTTTCACATCGCATCTCATGAGACTTAACGTTACCCAATGCATTGGAGCGCTATCTGGGCACACCCATCTCAACATATTCATGAATACTCTTTCCACATAAATAATCTTTCCACATAAATAATCATACATAATCAACCATACATAAACTTAAGGGTACCCCTAAAAGAATTGGGTACCACAATCATGACACCAAGCATATCCAATGGGTGTATCACAAAATTGTCCCTGAAAGGAAAGGATTAGAACATACATGGACCTTCATAGGGAAATATAGGCATATAAAATGGTAATTGGGGTCAAATATAAGTGACAACATACAAAAATGTATTTTAGAAACATTAGCATTGAAACATTTTTGTGCGGTCTTAAGGAAAACACTCTAGAGCTTTTCAAATTGAAATGAAGACATTATTTTATATAAAAACATAATTTAACAAAGAAGGTTTTTATAATAAAATTACTGATTTTATAAATACAATGGTGTTTTAAATCATAGTATAGACAACACTTGAAATTTGGGTAAAAATTTTGGGAAGTCCCCTTAAAACTGGTTTGCTTATCGGAAAGTTCTAAGGAGGGAATCTTTTAAAATAATGTATATCCCCAAAAGAATGTGATGAAAGGGTTGTGATATAAGAATATTCTATAACTAACTAGAAGTCATAATACTCACATAGATAAATAAGATTACACCATTTGGAAAGAAAGATAAGGCAACCCGAAAGAACAAAGAAGGTTCGGGTAGAATTCGTTATGATTTTATCAGCATGGTGTCGGGTGTGACCATGAGGGATTGATGAGAGAGAAATGGGGTTTCTCATCACATATAAATCCAGAATTAAGTATGGGGGAATTTATTAAACATAACCCATCATTTTATAGTACACATAAAAAGGAAATGTATAGAGGACAATCTTGATTAAGAGAGAAAAGGGGAGGATCCCTTACCTTAAATCTGGTGGTGTTCTCCACTTGTTATTAATGACCTGAATAAAAAAAATTAGGATTATTAATTCATAAGACCATAACCACGTATATATGTAATTTATTTATTATAACCTTTTTTAGTTCATTAAAATCCTTTTTGATTAGTTATAAGGTTCAATTTCGTTGTTCAAGCTCATTTGTTTACTTGGCTTTGAAGATCGGTTCACTTATATTCAAGTTTGGATTATATGCTAGATGAAAGTGGTTGTACAGAATTGAAGTTACACTATTTAGTTCATATCTAGGAGATCACATGGTTTTAATTTTAATTAGGTTACTTATAGTGATTTCTAATTATTATATACATAACCTTAGAAATAACCGTTTTTCTTATTCAGTGGGATTAATTACAAAGAATGTGTTTTGATTTATAACCTAATTCAATTTGTACCAAAATATTACAGAACCAAAAATAGGATATATTACACATATAATAATCTGGTTCAACCATAACACAAATGGTATCATGTCTAGAATTAAAGATAATAATAGAAATTGATAAACCATTGTCCTTGAATGTGCTAAAATAGAACATCTCAAACGGTGCTTTCATTTATTTCAAATAAAAGGGTGGGGAAAGGGGAGAAGATAATGAAATATGCCACTAGCATGAAGACATTCCAGTACATGTATGTTACTGGATTCATCATACTATTATGTTGAAGAGAGGTGAGGAAAGAAAATAAAAAATAAAAGAACTTAAATGAAAGGAAGAAATTTGGGAATATGAATTTACCTCTTGAGACTTCCTCCTTTGAGAACCTCTTAAGGGGAGAGGTTTGGGTATTTTGAGGAGGCTGAGAGCTTTTGTACGTGGGGGAGGACCTTGGGGATATATTTGGGCAGAATTTAGAAAAGGATTGGAGCTTGAGAGGAGTGGAGAGAAGAGGGAGTGAAGGGGGTTTTATTGTGGAGGAGAGGAGGGATTTCATAATATAATAATCATTAATTTATTATTTCTTCCCAAGACAAAGAATAGTAAGTATTCCATGACCAAGAATAGTAAATGGGTCATGTGAATTCGAACCATGTGTGGTGACATCATCCATGATGCTAGGAATTGTTTATTTATCTTATAATGTATATATACTGTAAATTACCGTATTTTACTATTCATAAAAAATTCAAGTATTTCAGAAAAATCTCAAAAATTCACCCTAACCATTTTTTGACATATAGAATCCAAAAATTAAGTCCATTTTTCAAAAAAAAAATTCTAAATATTATTATTTTAATATATAATTAAAATCATATTTTATTATCAAAAACCGGATTTAAAACATGAATTAACTCATTCTAAAACATAGGTATATTGTACTTCCAACTTGAATATTATTTTTATACTATCATAGGTGAGTTTACTAATCATTAAGGTATATCACTATTCATAAGGGTATGTTACTATTCATTAGGGTAGGTTACTATTCACCAAAAAAATATGTTTTTCTTATCAGAATCCAAAAAAACATCTTGAACACAACTGTGTATGCCAGATTTTCGAAATTCCAAACACATAAGTGAAAAAATTATGTTTAAAGGTCACTTATCACTTAGTAGTTCATTATTTTGTGTTTTCATGTGATTTTATGACATAAATATAAGAAGGGAATTTCCATTGAAAAACTTTGGGTCGTTACATTCTTCCCCCCTTATGAAATTTCGCCCTCGAAATTTCGTTTTAAATACTAAGTCAAAAACAGGTGCGGGTACTTTTTCTTCATTGCTTCCTCCAATTCCCATGTTGCTTCCTCAAACTTATGGTTACTCCACAACACTTTTACAAGATGTTTTTCCTTGTTGCGTAGAACCTTATCTCTCTGATCCGGAATCTTTACTGGCTGATCCTCATAGGAGAAATCATCTTCCAACTGCACCACCTCTGAGTTTATTACATGTGAGGGTTCAGGTATGTACTTCCTCAAGAGTGATGTGGAAAACATCATGAACTCGAGTCATATTTGGTGGAAGTGCAAGCTGATAGGCCACGGCTCCTATACGGTCAAGGATCTGAAAGGGGCCAATATACCTTGGGCTTAGCTTCCATTTCTTCCCGAATCACATTACTCTCTTCCATAGAGATATTCAAAGGAAGAATTTATCTCCCACATCGAACTCCAAGTCCATTCGACGGTTATCATCATAGTTCTTTTTCTGACTTTGAGTAGCTTTGACGTGTTTCTGGATGACTTGAACCTTCTCTGTCATCTCTTGAACAAGATCGTGTCCAAGTAACTTTTTTTCTCCAACTTCATCCCAACAAGTTTGAGTTCTACATCGATTTCCATACAGATCATCATATGGATCCATCTAAATACTTGAGTGGAAGTTATTGTTGTATGAGAACTCAACCAATGGGAGATGCTGATCCTATCCACCTTTGAATTTTAGATATCAAGCTCTAAATATATCTTCAAGTGTATGAATAGTTCTTTCAGTCTGGCCATCAGTTTGGGGGTGATAGGCTGTGCTGAAATTTAATTCAATACTCAAAGAATGTTGAAGGCTTCTCCAGAATTAAGATGCGAACCTTGGATCACAGTCAGAGACAATTGAGAGTGGAACACTGTGCAGTATCACCTCTCCCTTCACATATAACATTGCAAGTTGTTAAAGTGGGAGATCTTCCCGAATAGCAATGAAATGGGATGTCTTGGTGAGTCGATCAACCACAACCCATATCGCATTATTTTTCTTAGACGTCTTCATGATACCCATGAAAAAGTCTATAGTAATGTTTTCCCATTTCCAAATGGGTTCAGGTAATGGCTGCATCATAACTTGGACTTTTTTCGTTCAGCTTTAACTTGCTGACATACCAAGCACCTTGATATATATTCTGTATTCTCTTTCTTTATGTTATCCCACCAGAAGTGTTCTCAGAGATCACGGTACATTTTGGTACTCCCAGGATGGATAGAGAAGGTCCAAATATGTGCATCATTCAATATCTCCTTCTTTATCTCCGGATCATATGGTACACATAATCGTGTCCCAAATCATACAACTCCTTCCTCGTCAATTTTTAAATTGGAAGATTTCCCATTTTGACAACTTCCACCCTCTTCTGAATTTCCACATCCTTTCTTTGAGCAACCTTTATTTTATCCAAGAGGGATAGTTTAGAAATCATTTGAGAAAGGATTAATTATGTTCCTCCCTTAGTTATTCCCATGTCCATCTTTTTCAAATCCAAGAATATCATATCTTTTTCAATTCTCATAAATGATAAATATGCATGATCCTTTCTACATAGAGCATCCACCACCTTGTTTGCCTTACCAGGATGGTAGTGGATTGAGCAGTCATAATCCTTGATGAGATCAATCCATCTTCATTGGCGCATATTAAGCTCTTTCTGTGTGAATATTTATTTGAGACTCTTGTGGTTAGTAAATATCTCACATTTTTCCCCATAGAGATAACGCCGCTAGATTTTCCACGCAAAGACTACAACCGCCAACTCCAGATCATGCATGGGATAGTTTTTCTCATGGATTATCAGTTTCCTTGAGGCATAGGCTATCACTTTATCATTTTTCATTATCACACAACCTAATCCTTTCTTAGAAGCATCACTATACACCACAATGAGTTCTCCACCTGAAGGGAGTGTGAGTACCGTCATAGTGATAAGCCTCTTTTTAAACTCCTTGAAACAGTCTTCACATTCATGTGTCCAGATGAACTTTACTCCCTTCCATGTCATCTTGGTCATTAGATTTTACAATCGTGAAATGTTCTTCCTGAATCGTCGATAATACCCTACTAGACCTAAAAAGTTACGGATCTCCATTACAGAAGTTGGACTCGAACACTCTTCAATTGCCTTCATCTTGGAAGGGTCCATAGATATATTTTTCATGGTGATAACCCAAGAATGATAATTCCTCCATCCATAAATCACATTTACTGTACTTTTCATACAACTTATCCCTTCGCAAAGTCTTTAACACAATTTTCAAATTCTCCTCATGTTCCTCCTTGCTCTTGGAGTATATCAGAATATCATCAATAAAGACCACCAAAAATTTGTCGAGGTGATCTCTAAAGACTCTATTCATTAAATCCATGAAAATTTCTGGATCATTAGTGAGTCCGAATGGCATCACTATGAACTCATAGTGTCCATACCTCATTCTAAAGTTAGTCTTGGGAATATCTTCCTTCCTCACCTTTAGTTAGTGATATCCCCACCAAAGGTCCACTTTAGAGAAATAACTGGCCTCACGAAGATGATCGAACAAGTCATCTATCCATGGAAGGGGATACTTGTTCTTTATAGTGATTTTATTGATCTCATGACAATCAATACAGAGGCGCATTGATCCATCCTTCTACTTGACGAAGAGGACTGGAGAACCCCACGGTGAAGCACTCGGGCGTATAAAAACATTCTCCATATTCTCCTATAACTTCTTCTTTCGCTCTTCTAGCTCTATGGTGGTCATTCTGTAAGGTTTATTTGAGATTTGAAGAGATACAAGGATAAGTTCAATTGAGAAATCAATCTCTTGGTTAGGGGGAAGACTAGTAAACTCTTCGGGGGAATACATCAGTGTAATCCCTCACGATGGGAATGTCATCAAGCATGATTCTCTCCTTTGTCTCAATCATTTGAGATAGGTATGCATGGTCATAAGGAAGAAATATCCAAACTTGAGATGAAGATTTTTAAGGAGACTCATATTCCTCCTTGCACTTGTAAAGAATCAGAGGATGCTTCGGGATGTGAAGAGTAATCTCCCTTTCCTGATAATTGATGTTAGCCTTGTACAAAGATAACCAATCCATTCCCAAGATATCATCAAACACCAGTAAAGGAACCATGACAAGATTTTCTGGGAGGTTCAGTCCAGAAAAATTAACCTAGGAGGAGTTATACACCATGGATGCGATAATTTCCCCATTAGCTATTCTCACAGATAACGTTTCCTCCAAATTTTGAGGTGGTGTTTGAATAGTTATACTAAAATTGCAAGATATGAAAGAATGTGTAGAAATAGAATCAAATAGTATGTTCTCTATTCTTGAATGAATAACTAGCGTACCTTTCACCACATCTTTTTCCAGCTCCACCTCATTAGTAGTGATAGCATAATCCCTTCCTTGTTTCCTTGGGGGTTGTTGCTGATTGCCTCCGACAACCCTCAGCTTAGGGAAATTGTTCACATAACTCCCATGCTCCATGCAGTTAAAACACTGCACTGCAGGCTGAGTGTTGATCTAAAACTTCCATTCTTCTTCAAAATTAGCGGGATTTTTCACATCCCTTCGACAGTTCTTGGCCAGATGACCAAACATTCCAAATTTGAAGCAATTCCTGGTTCTCTTGAGATAGTCACCAAGATGCTTCTTCCCATAATTCTTTCCAAGGGGAAAGTAAGGCTTCTTTCCATCCTGGGATTTTATTGATGAAACACCCATGTTGTTCTCCATTTTCATCTTCTTGTCACTAGTCCCCTAAGACCACTGATAGTCTCCAATCTCCATTTCAACCTTGAGGGCACAACTGAAAATATCCTCATAGCTGTCGAAGTCTCGAATTAACAACACATTTCATAGACTCGACTTTAGTCCTCTAAATAAGCAATCCACCTTGCTTTCAGTGTTCATGAAAAATCCAGAGGCATACCTTACAAGACTTGTAAAGTTCGCTTCATATGCCCTGATTGACTCATATTCCTTATGCTTCAGTCTAAGAAACTCTCTTTCCATCTTGAGATGGATGGTTCGAGGAAAATATTTGTTGAAAAAAATCCTCTTGAATTCCTCCCATTCTATGGAATCAATTTCTTCTTGGGACTTCATATTCTTAATTAGTGTCCACCACTAATCAACTTACCCATCAAAATGATAGACTGCTAGTACAACTTTCTCTTCCTCTGAGAACTGGAGGACATAGAAAATCTTTTCAATGGAGTTAATCCATTGTTATGCGAGGAGGGGATCAGAAGACCCATTAAACATGGGAGGCCTTTGCCGCATGAAGGATTCTATGGAAACTTGCTCTTTCCTTAGAGGATGGGGATGTTCCACCTGATTCAAGTTATTATTCATAACTCGAGCCAGTAGAGCATGTACTGCCATGGTGTTTTGAGCACCCAATTCCATCACATCAGGCATGTCATTAAGGCAATCATTACATTTACTCTCACATTGGTTGTTGGAATGTGTTCTTCTATTTCACTCCATTAACTAAGAAAAATAATGTATAATTATAGGTCTTGAATACTTAGCTATTGAGCATAAAAAGAAACCTTGAACATAAAAGTATGAACTTATAAATAAAAAGTATATCCTGACTTATGATTCCTTAGGTTTATATCTAGGTTATCCTCGATCTATTTCTTAACATATTTTCACATGGGCTTCCTTTTGTCCCTTAATAATGGTTTGTACTAAGCTTATGAATCTACCAAAGCATATCCCCCAGGAGCGTCGTAACCAAAAGTTCAGTAAGTCCCGTTGTCGTGCACCAGTTCTCGTTCGAGTCTAGCTCAAAGCGGTGTTTTCGGGTTTTACCCCTAGATACATCTGTGCCAGAGCTGCCTCTACCTGCTCGTATCTAGACAGGGATGTATTTTCTTGATAAACCACTTACTCTATACTCACCAAAATTTAGGACTATTTTCTTATACTTGGTCTCATCATTAAGGTTCTCACTAATGTACTCTATTCCTAATCTCCAAAAATAACTATACCTTCCTATGATACCAACTATAGTGATCGAATCCTTTTACATAAAACATTTCATTATTTCAATCCTAAATAACAATCAGAGTAAAAACCAAGGACCGTTAAGTCTAGTGTCTTGGAAGACTAGGTACATATAACATAAAACATGGAGCTAAACAAACACTTCTCTATTTAATCTCCATAATGAGCTCCTAACTTCTTTTGAGACCTTACATCTGCATAGGGTAACCTGGGGAACACATGAAAAAAGGGATGAGATAAAAATTCCCAGTAAGGGAATGAACATAAGGATACACCTCAAGCACATGAATTAAGAGGCATGGAATAATGATATCCAAAGAATGAAACTTATGAAATAATTTAATATAAGCATGGGATCATATAAACATGGAATCATATAAATTTGGCAGAATCTTTAATCATATCTTTAGTACGGGTCATGGAAAACCGCCAATCTCGTTTCCAATTTTAGTATGGGTCAAGGCTAATAGCCAATCCCATTTCACATCGCATCTCATGAGACTTAACCTTACCCAATGAATTGGAGTGCTATCCGAGCGCACCCATCTCAACATATTCATGAATATTTATGCCACATAAATAATCTTTTCACATAAATAATCTTATATAATCAACCATACATAAACATAAGGGTACCCATGGAAAGAATTGGGTACCATAATCATTACCCCAAACATATCCAATGGGTGTATCACAAAAGTTTCCATAAAAGGAAAGGATTATAATATACATGGACATTAATAGGGTAATATAGGCATATAACATGGTATGTTCTATCAAATATAAGTGACAACATACAAAAAATTTATTTTAGAAACATTAGCATTAAAACATTTTTGTGCGGTCTTAAGGAGAACACTCTAGAGATTTTCAGATAGAAAAGAGGAAATTATTTTATATAAGACCAGAATTTAACCAAGATGGTTTTTATAACAAAAATACATATTTTATATATAAAATGGTGTTTTAAAATATTGGATAGAGTGCACTTGAAAATCGGGTAAAAATTTTGGGAAGTCCTCTTAAAACAGGTTTGCTTATCGGAATGTTCTAAGGAAGGAATCTTTCTAAATCATGTATATCCCCGAAAGAATTTCATGAAAGGGTATTGAAATAATATTCTTGTACAACTAACCAAAATTCATAAGACTCACATATATATATATAATATAACACCTTTTTTAAAGAAATATAAGGCAACCCGAAAGAACAAAGAAGGTTCAGGTAGAATTCGTTTTGATATTATCGGCATGGTGTTGGGTGTGACCAAGAGGGATTCATGAGAGAGAAATGGGGTTTCTCATCACTTATAAATCCCGAAGGAAGTATGGGGGAGGTTCTTAAACAAACCGCATCATTTTCTAGTATACATAAAAAGGCAAATTATAGAGGACAATCTTGATTAAGAGAGAAAAGGGGAGGATCCCTTACCTTAAATCTGGTGGTGTTCTCCACTTGTTATTAATGACCTGAATAAACAAATTAGGATTATTAATTAACAATTCCAGAACCTCTTATATATGTAATTTATTTATTATAACACTTTTTAGTTCATTGAAAGTCTTTTTAATTAGTTAAAATGTTCAATTTCATTGTTCGAGCTCATTTGTTTACTTGGCATTAAAGACCTGTTCACTTATATTCAACCTTGGATTATATGCTAGATGAAAGTGGTTGTACAGAATTGAAGTTATATTATTGAGTTCATATGCAGGAGATTACATGGTTTTAATTTTAATTAGGTTACATATAGTGATGTTGAATTATTAAATATATAACCTTAGTGAAAACCGTTTTTGTTATTCGGTGGGTTTGATTACAAAGAATGTGTTTTGATTTATAACCTAATTCAATTTGTACCAAACGATTACAGAACCAAAAATTGGATATATTATGTATATAATAATCTGGTTCAACCATAACACAAATGGTTTCATGTCAATAATTAAAGATAATAATAAAAATTTATAAACCGTTGTCCTTGAATGTGCTAAATTAGCACATCTCAAACGATGCTTTCATTTCTTTCAAATAAAAGGGTGGGGAAAGGGGAGAAGATAATTATATATACCACTAGCATGAAGAAATTACAGTACATTTATTTTACTAGATTTATCATACTATTATGGTGATGGGAGGTGAGGAATGAAAAAAAAGAAAAGAACTTAAAATAAAGGAAGAAATTTGGGAAGCAGAATTTACCTCTTGAGACATCCTCCTTTGAGAAACTCTTAAGGGGAGAGATTTTGGTATTTTTAGGAGTCTGAGAGAATTTGGACGTGGGGGAGGACCTTGGGGAGAGATTTGAGCAGAATTTAGAGAAGTCTTGGAGCATGAGAGGAGTGTAGAGAAGAGGGAGTGAACGGGGGTTTTATAGTGGGGGAGAGGCGGGATTTCATAATATAATAATCATTAATTTATTATTTCTTCCCAAGACAACGAATAGTAAGTATCCATGACCAAGAATAGTAAATGGGTCATGTGAATTCTAACCATTGGTTCTGACATCATCCATGATTCTAGGAATAGTTTAGTTAGCTTATAATGTATATATACGGTAAATTACCATATTTTACTATTCATAAAAAATTTATGTTTTTCAGAAAAATCTCAAAAATTAACCCTAACCATTTATCGATGTGTAGAATCCAAAAATGAAGTACATTTTTCAAAAATATTTTTCTAAATATGATTATTTTAATATTTAATTAAAATCATATTTTATTATCAAAAACCAGATTTTAAAACATGAATTAACTCATTTTAAAACATAGGTATATTGTACTTACAACTTGAATATTATTTTTATAATATCATAGGTTAGGTTACTATTCATTAGGGTATATCACTATTCATAAGGGTATGTAAATATTCATTTGGGTAGGTTACTATTCACCAAAAAATTAAGTTTTTCTTATCAAACTCCAAAAAAACATCATGAACACAACCGTGTATGCCGGATTTTCAAAATTCCAAACACATAAGTGAAAAACATATGTTTAAAGTTCACTTATCACTTAGTAGTTCATTATGTTGTGTCTTCATGTGATTTTATGACATAAATATAATAAGGGAATTTCCATTGAGAAAATCTGGGTCGTTACAGAAGAATTCGTACTTCATTTGGAGAATTAGTTCTTCATTGGAGAGATTTTCTCCAAACAAGTGCTCTCCCCTTTTCTAACGAACAAATCTCAAAAGAAATGACAAACCAAAATAAAAATGGTTTCCTTAATTTTTAATTTTTGGCACAATTCAAATTGGGCTAATTAATCACCTAGGTTGGCACACTTAATGGTATGTGTGTTGGCACAATTAATGTGGAGGAATTCAAGAGGATCCTCCACATTCATGAGGTAGTTTGAGAGTTTCTATCAATTAAATGGGGGTTTAATCCTAGGTGGTCCCCACCACCATGACCTCTAATGGGAGGTTATGGTTCGGGTGGTCCCCACCACCATAACCACTCACGAGAGGCTAAGGTCTGGTGGTCACCACACCTCAACTTCCAATGGAGGCTTAGTTCTAGTGGACACTACCTCCTAAAACCCACATGGGTGTTGTAAATAAAAATAAAAATGTTATACACTTTTAATTTTATTTTATTATTATAGGAATAATCCAAAAACTAACTTTCACCCTCAACTAACTGTCGTCGAGGTGAATGTCTTCTTAAGTGAATAACGGTGCAAAAAGTTCAACGGTGCCCTTAGATATCAATTCCGAGCACCAATTCCAAATTTAAAAAAACTTTCTTGCACATTTACTGAACGTATATGAAATAAAGTTCATAAATTCATTCTGAGAACTTCGGGCCTCGGAATCACGCACCTTCAATTTTCACGGAATCATAAAATTTCCATATATTTAAAAAAAATTACATGGAAATTCTGGGTCCTTACATTCTCCCCATCCTAGGATTTACATCCCCTTAAGCCAAAACTCAAACTAAGGGATCATGTGGGGGTACTGATCACGCATCTGAGCCTCCCGCTCCCTTGTGCCCTTCCGAAGGTTCCCGTGAAGCTAGGGAACATGCACCAAAGGTATCGACTATCCATGAAGGACCCACATCTGTCGATCCTCAATTTCTACTGGAACCTCCATAGAAGTCTCCCCAACGTCAATGTCCAGCTCACCATAGTTGACGATGTGAGAAGGGTCATGCACGTATCTCCTCAACTGGGATACATAGAAGATGTCGTGCACCCGGGGAAACTGAGGTGGAAGAGCAAATCATTATGCCACCTCACCAACTCTACTGAAGACATGAAAAGGTCTGATGAAACTCATAGATAACTTGTCGCCTTTTCCAAATATCTTCAATCCTCATCGAGGTGAGACCCATAGAAAGATGTGGTCTCCATCCTCAAACTCCAGAGGTCTCTGTCTCCTATCGTCATATGACTTATGGCTACATTGCGTAGTCTTCATCCACTCCTAGATAGCCCGCACATTCTCTATGGTAGCCCGTACCATCTCTGGTCCCACTAGTGCAGACTCCCTTGGGTCAGTCCAGCACAAGGGTGATCTTAAAGGTCACCCGTATAATGCCTCAAAAGGTGCCATCCCAATGGTGGAGTGATATCTGTTGTTGTACGCAATCTCCACCAAAGGAAAGTGATCTTTCCTGTTGTGACCGAAATCGAGGACACAAGCATGCAACATGTCCTCAAGGGTCTGAATAGTCCTCTCAGTCTGGCCATCCATCTAAGGATGGAAGGCAGTGCTCAATTGAAGCTACGTCTCAAAATCCTCCTTCAACCCTTTCCATAGTCGGGAAGTAAAACATGCATCACGATCAGAGATAATTGTTGAAGGTACTCCATGTAGCTGTAAAATATCTTACACATAGAGGTGTCCCAATCTCTCTACTAAACCCTGATTTCTGATCGGTAGGAAGTGGGCTGACGTCGTGAGTCAGTCTATGATCACCCAAATCTGGTCATGTCCCCTTGATGTACGTGGAAGTCCTGTCACGAAGCCTATGGATATCCCATCCCACTTCTAATATGGGAACTCTAAGTGCTGAACCATTCCTGATGGTACCTGATGCTCCGCCATCACTTATTTTCAAGTGAGGCAGCGAGAGACAAACTATATGACTACATTCTTCATTCCTGGCCACCAGTGCTGTCGTTGGAGATCCTGGAACATCTTCGCCACTCCTGGATGTACCGCTAGAGGGTATGTGTGGAACTCCCTCAACACTTCCTCTTGAAGTGACACTCATACCACGATACGTCCATTGAAGAGAATGATGTTCTCCCCACCTTCATAAAATACATCATTTGCCTGTCCTGTGGATATCTGATCACGTTGTGCCTTGTATTCAGCATCCCCACGTTGTGCCTCCCTAACTTTCTAAAGATATGGGGGAGTGACTGTAAGAGACTAAAGGAAAACTGCTCCATCTCTATCCACAAAGGATATCTGTAATGCAGCCAGCTGCTCTGTCACCTCACCAACCAGCTGTATATAAGATCTCCTACTGAGTGCATCTGCAAATACTTTCCCCTTCCCAGGATTATAGACTATCTCAAAGTCATAGTCATGGAGGAACTCAAGCCAACATCGTTGTCTCAGGTTTAGGTCCTTCTAAGAGAAGATATACTTGAGACTCTTGTGATCATAGTACATGGTAAAATGCTCACCCATCATACAGTGTCACCACATATTTAGGGGAAGAACACTTCTTCTAACTCCAAGTCTTGGGTAGCGTAGTTCTGCTCATGTTGTCTTAGCTGTCGAGGTCCATATGTGATCAATGCTCGCTCCTACATCAGGACACATCCAAGTCCAGTCCCTAATGCGTTGTAGTAGACTATGTACCCTAAACCTTCATCTGGAAGCCTCAAGATGGGGGAACGAGTCATCCTCTTGACCAGCTCATGAATTATCTGCTGGCATCTCTCCATCCACACAAAGGGTTTCCCCTTCTTAGTCAAGGCTGATAGTGGTGAAACAACTTTGGAGAAATCAGACAAAAACCTCTGGTAGTATCCAGCCAAACCTAGGAAAATTAGTACCTTTGTCACACTCCTAGGTGGATCCCAAGAAAGTACCACCTCAATCATCGTTGGATCCACTGCAACTCCAACCACCGATATGACATCTCCTATGAAGTGAACCTCTTAGATACAAAACTAGCACTTCAAGAGCTTACTATAAAGCAAATGCTCTCAGAGTGTGTCTAGTAATACCTACAAATGATAGGCATGCTCCTCCACAGTAGTCGAGTAGACCAGAATGTCATCGATGAATACTATGACAAAGTGATAGAGGTATGGATGAAAGATCATGTTCATGAGCCCCATGAACACTATTGGAGCATTGGTTACATTGAATGGCATAACCATGAACTCATAATGGCCATACCGACACCTGAATGTTATCTTCTGCACATCATCATCTCGCACTCTGAGCTGGTGATACCCTGATCTAAGGTTTATCTTCTAGAACAACTATGATCCCTTCAACTAATAGAAGAGGTCGTCAATCCTTAGGAGTTGGTACTTGTTCTTCATGGTCACCTGGTTCAGGCACCGATATTCAATAAAAAACCTATAGATCTCATCCGCCTTCTTGGCGAATAGAATCAGGGCTTCCTAGAGAGAAACACTAGGCCTAATGAATTCCTTCCTCTGTAAGTCCTCTAGCTGTACCCAAAGATCAAGAAGCTCTTCAGGGGCCATCAGATATGCTGGTGTAGATATTGGTGCCATCCCGGGGTACAAGTCAATATAAAAGTCCACCTCTATGCGAGTAGGTAGACCTGTGACATCATTTGGGAAAACATCCGCGTATTGGTCCACCACAACAGGATAGATCAGACTCTCCACATCAACAAATCCGAGGGTATGGCTAGCCAACTAATGAGTGATCGGCTGCACTCTCCTCCAGGTAAGTCCATCCTATGCTTCATAAGCTCCGTTTTTTCTAGTGAAGGTAAATGTGGTCACATCTGGGCAGACACACTGAACTTTGCGCCTAATATAGTCAATCTGAGCATGGACTGTATTTAACTACTCCATAACCAAGATTATGTCGCAAGGCCTCGATGCCACTACTAGAAGATCCCATCCAAAGATCTTTCCTCCTAAAGTAAGCTCACACTGCCGGAACCAGTGTGTAATCATCGAATTTTCTCATGTAGGAGTCTCTAGACATAAGGATCGAGCCAAAAGCTCTGTCGAAATCTCCGTGATCTGAATGAGTGAAGTGAAAAAAAATAATGACTAGATTTTGTGTCCATAAGTACTGCAGCTATGGTGGAGTATATCTAGATCATACCTCGAATCATATCTGGAGAACCGTGGTCGTAAGCCTCAACTGACTGGAGCTGAGCTCTACCCTGTCCACTTGCTCCCTATGGTCATGGTGGACCTCTTGGTGGTGGTGGCGTTAATATCTCGAATCATATTCCACTACCAGCTACACGACTATCTCCTCTTCCATGTCTGCCTACTCCCTATGGACCACGTCGATCGAATCTATGTCTCTAATTGGGCGGTCCTTCAACCATCTACTGATCATCCAAATAGCAGGTCAGATAGTCATGAGCCATGTGACCTTGCCCACCGCATGTGAAACAATTCTTGCTCTTGTAATTTCTATCTCCACTTTAGGGGCCCCGTACAATCGATCCTAAGTCATGAAGTCATCCACATGTTTGTATTGAACTCTTGGACCTCTGTGACATCTGTCGACTTCCATCTACAGAAGACTCTGCTACGTGATGACTGGTGGTGGGTCTCACTATTGGAGGCTGCTCAGCAAGGAAACACTCTATTAGGATGGCTCTCTCTAAAACCCCAGCCTGCATCATGATGTTGAGTGAGATTACATAAGCCCTGATCTCCCACCTAAGCCCCTTATTGAAGGTCCACACCCTGAAGAAAGGGTCATGCACCGTATCGGTGGAGTATCTTGAGAGGTCAGTGAACCTTGCTAAGTACTGAGCTATAATCATGCTTCCATGATGTAGATGAAGTATCTCTTGAATGTGCATTGAACAAAGAGTCACTGGGAAAAACTTAGCTGAAACATGCTCTTGATGTCTACCCAGAGAAGCGTCACCTCGTCATGAACCTAGAGCATCAAGCTCCACCATCTTCCCGTTGCTTTTTGTAGAAGGCTGGTGGCTAGGATCACCATGAGGTCTGCTGGTGTCCCTACTAGTCAAAAAACTCTCACCACAGCCTCCAGCCATTCTTCAACCACCTGTGGGTCAATATCTCCCCTAAAATGGGTAGCCTCTGGTGCTGGAACTCATGGAATGCGTTCAAGTGGCTTGCACCATATACTGCTGGGGTGGTGGCATTGGTGGCCCAATGGGGAGTGGTACCGCTGGTGCCTCTACAATAAAAGGGCCCTCCACTGAGGCCTCATCACTTGGTGGTCTATCAGTGTGTAAAACTCTTGAAACTGTAGCCTGATGTCTGTGTGGAGGCATCCTGAAAGGAAACAGGTGCATTACGGTTAAAAGTAATACCTTGTGAGGTGACCTGGTGAGCTGACTTAAAGAAAACATTTGAAAACACACACACATTCTGTGATTTCATGCACTAAGTTGGAAATCATAATTCATGGTCATGGTGTATGCATACGTCGTCCACCACACCAATACTATACTCCCTGAACTGAAAACCACACTCACTACACATAACACTATTTCTTCACAAAAAAGATTAGAGTCCTAACTTCTACGGTAGAACCGACTCGTCTGATACCAATTTGTCACGACCCTTCCCCCGGGGCCTGTGCCGTGACTACCCCAAGCCCACCATCCATAGGCCAGGGGCTGGAGACTACAACCAAATGCATAACTCCCTAAAATAGGGAAGGCATTTCCTTTATAACCAGTAAACACACACACAAGAAATCACATAGTTGGATACAAAATACAATGTAAACTGTATAACAAAAGTGTGCTCAAAGTAGAAGGGACTAGAATACAATACCAACAGCAAAGTACATAAAACTAAAAGTAAAAGTACAACTGAAAAAGGAAAATAGCTATTGGGTCATCCTCCGAGGTTCCAACCTGAAGGGTAGGTAAAGATCGCCTCCTCAGCACTCTTCAAATGTACGTCTCCTCTGCGTATTGACACTCCGTATGGTCCACCACCGAGTACCATCCAAACATGGTACTCTCAGCCTCATTCAGTGCTATCTGTCGTCTATATCCAACACAACAAGGTGAGGGAAAATACCAAGAAGTGGTGAGTATAAAAATTCTTAGTAGGGACCCAAAGACCCTCAAGGTCACACAATATCCTCCAAGGATAAACCACCATGAATGAAATCAATAGATTACCCTACATAGGTATATGCCCATAAATATACCTCAGTTATCAAGTGATCGATCCCAATCATGAGGAAAACACAAAAAAACTGACTCAACTCCAACCAGGATTTTATTCTAGTGGGTAGTATCAAGTAAAATCCCCAGTCACATTGTTGAAACCTTGGCTGCTATAGAAATTCTCCTCTATAGAGTACAATGGGCCTACCGCGACACCAAGTGAGATTCCCACAAACCATGGTCTGCTGAGGTACTCTCCCGGTCGAGTACCGTGGATCTGCCGCGTCACCAAGCGCACTCCCCCTCGAAGCCTGCTGAGGTACTACTCCTGTCGAGTACCATGGTTATGCCGCGACACCAAAGTGCTCCCCAATGTGGGTCTGCCACGACACCAAGGAGCTCCCCACTAGGCTAGTCAACTCACTCTGAGTCGAAACAGTTAGCATTCGTCAAGTCACAGCTAGCTACTAGGTCTCCACACTACGCTCGCGCATCTCCAAGAGGATCCACTCCATGAACTACTATTTGATACTCCAACTGTAATGACTTCCCACGGAGAAGTATCTCAATGGTATTATAGGTCATAGTGGTCTCAACACATCAGATGGTGCGTCAAATAGATACTCGGTCTGTGAGTTATTATCCATTTAGTTAGGGGGGCTCGGTTGGAACCGTGCTCGATCCAACTTGATCATTCCACATGTCAATCCAAAACATAGTGAAATATACTCAATGGTGACCATCTCTCTCCCATATTTCCAGTGCCACTGATGGTTTGTAAAACAGAAGTCTGGTGCCAAAGTTATGGACAAAGGAGCATATAGGGTCGTAGTGGGCCCAGGTTCGGTCCAACCCGGTCAGACCAACCCGGGTCAACATGGCATGGGTCAACCCGGTTCAGGTCTACCCGGCCTAACCCATGGGGTCACACCTGACCCTTGATGAGGCCCGGTCCGCTGGGAGGTCTGGCAGGCCGTGAGGGCTGCGATGGGCTGCTGAGCCCGTGGGGATCACGGGGTGGCTCAGCCACAGGGGTGCCACGAGGTCACGGGGCCGGTTCCACTAGGGCACCAAGAGGGGAATGGGCCAGTCTGGCCGGGACAACATGTGGGGTGCAGGCCGGTTCGTCTGGGGAGCTGCGAGGGGTGTGGGCCGGTGCGGTCGAGGAGCCGCGAGGGTGTGGGCCGGTTAAGTGAGGGCGTCGCGAGGGGCGCAGGCTGGTTTGCTTGGGGCACTGTGGGTGGTGCATAATTGTTCGGTTGGGCCGCTGTGAGGGCGTGGGATGGTTCGTCTAGGAAAGAGGATCACCACAGGGGCAGTGTAGGAAACAGTTTCCACGGGTGGCAACACAGTTTCCTTCGTCTCCTTCTTCACCTTCCTTTATTTCAAAGAGTACACCAAAGAAGAACGGTGGAAGGGTCGGGCCATGTTGGATTGGATCACACCCTCCACTTTTAGAGTGGTAATATTTGGATCAAGAAGAAAGAAGGACGGTGAAATTCAAATTTTACAACCTCCGCAACAATTTTTTCCCAAACCGAAAAAGAAAACAAGGAAAGTATTATCCTACAAATAAACCCCCTGCCTTGGGTTGATACATCGATAGAGTCACATTGAAGAAGATGAATCATTGGGAAAGGATGAACATCAGTTCATCGTAGTCGAAGATGTCCTAAGTCCGAGGAATACTCTAGGAATAAGGTCGAATTTTGGGCCGACCTTCTTCATTGGAAGAACACGTTCTTCATTCATAGAAGTAGTTCTTCGTTGGAGACCCTTTCTTCATACATGTTCTCTCCCCTTTTCCAATGAAAAACTCTCAAATGAAATTCCAACCCAAAATAAAAAGGGTTTCCCCAATTTTAAATTGTTAGAACAATTCAAATTGGGTTTATTAATCACCTAGGTTGGCATAATTAAAGGTATGAGTGTTGAAACAATTAATGTGGAGGAAGTCTAGAGGCTCCTCCACATTAATGAGGGGGTTTGAGAGTTTCTCTAAATTAAAGGGGGGTTTAATCCTGCGTGGTCCCACCACTATAAACTCTCATGGGAGGTTATGGTTTGGGTGGTCCCCACCACCATAACATCTCATGAGAGGTTATGGTCTAGTGTTCCCCACACCTCAACTTCTACATGAAGGTTTAGTTCTGGTGGACCCCACCTCCCAACACCCACATGGGTGCTTCAAATAAAAATAAAAATTTCATACATTTTTATTTTTATTTTATTCTAACACAAAAAATCCAAAAACCTAACATTCACACTCAACCAACTGCCATCGAGGTGAAAGTATTCTTAAGACAGTACCGGCACTGCGTGTTCAACGGTGCCCGCCAATTTCAATTCTGAGCAATGGTTCAAAAGTTAGAAAAACCCACATGTATGTTTACTAAATGTACCCAAAATAATGTTCATAAATTCATTCCGGGCACTCCAGGACTCAAAATTACGCACTATCAATTTTCGCAAACTCGTAAAATTACCATATAATTAAAAAATTATTTACATGTAAATTTCGGGTCTGTACATTAACGACAAGAATTCCAAAGAGGAATAGTTATATTGATACTAGTGGACCCTCAGTCAATATTACATAGACCATACCTATAGATGATGATATATATGTCTCCCTCACTATAACATCTGAGACACAATCTTCATGCCCCCTACACCATCTACCACACCATGTGTCAGTGTCTTATCTATAGCTTAGCTGACGCGTCCACATTCAATAGCCTCAACAGTGAAGCATGTAACCAAAACTACTATTTTTTCATGGGGATATTTGAGGGTTACTATTATAGGTACAAAATTTATTATGAATAATGTTATTTTAATTTTTTATATTACTAACTATTTTTTGCATAAAATATTGAAGCATTGCTACAACAAGGAATAATATGAAAAGTTTAGAAGCTTGGAATCTGTCCAGACTCATGATAGTTGTTCCATTTGATCGCTATGCAGTTCCTAAGAATGATGCTGTGGGATTTTTTGGCCAGATTCTAGGAAAACTAGTGGTGGAACTAGTTAACCGTATGAATATGTATGATGATTTAATGAATACAACTTTATCTTGGAAAAATAATTTATTGATTCATTGATAAAGGTAATTTAATACATTAGGGTTATACGATGTCATTATGTTATTAAGTTCTTATATTTTCAAAATAAATCTCTTTGTACAGAAATTTTTTACACTTTCCCTTTGCTGATTTTAGAGCATGAAAGTGGAAATTGAACATTTTGGATAAAAATGGAAGGATTTTAAATATACATTATGGAAATAATTCAATGATACTTTTTTGATCACACACTAATTACTTATGAGTATTTGATGAATATGGCTATATAAATGAATATGAAAAGGAGATGACATTTCATGAATTACAATTAAATTATATTTTATATATTTTAGGATGTTTCAAGGAAGAATTCATCAAGGTGTGCTATGTAAATTATCCATCAAACTCTGAGTTCAAAGAGTTTTTCTATAATCACATCAACTCTGAAAATATTTTCATTATATTAAATATTTATAAGAAAATACTATTTGTACCATATATTAATTTTTATATTAATCTTTGTTTAATTTAATCATAGAATTTATGGCACCAAACCTCCTGAATTGAACTTTTGGTGGATGTTTATAAAAAATATGATGGGAGTTATGTTAACGAACCTTCTAGAGATGTTGGTGCACAAATTCATTTGTCATTATAATAAATTATTAGGTGTTGTCACCATGTTAATATATATTTTTTCAAATATTTATGATATTTTATTTATAGGTTAAAATTGATGATGTATTAGATTCCTATCCCATGCAGTCCTACTCAGTCTCCCAGGATGACACAGTTGGTAAATTCCTAAAAAATAAGCATTCTAGTTTAGTGCGTGGGATGGTTTTGGGACAATTTCCATCCGATGTTTTTGGTAGTCCATATGGTATTTCATCTATATATACTCATGGTGGTAGTGAATCCCTACCTAGAGATTCTTAGAGAGTGTTCGTTTCAAAGAATAACACTATTCTATAATCTGGGGATCAGATATCTGCTTTGTTGAAATTATTGTTTGTTTTATATCATAAGATGATCAGATATATCTCTGATGATATTTAATCAATATCTGGTTGCAATATGGTAAATAATAAAAATTAAAAATCATGTAGTTCATAAAATTTTATTGGTTTTTAGTTGAAATATAAATATACAATATTATTTAATTTTCAATATAGTTTTCTTATAGTTTCCGATAGTAGGAATTAGAGGTGGAGATGGAGAGGGTGATGACCAGAGATCATTGGGAATTTATTAATGGTATTTTTTATGTGTTGTAATAATATGGAATGAGAGTGTTTGTTGATGTATAATTTTTGAGACAGAGTTGAATCCAGTAAAGGATTCATGTAAAAAAAATACTTGTTTATTCATTCCATATTTTTTATTTTAATGTGATTTTCTGTTCTTCTAATTGGGATTTTTTTTCTTCTTAAAGGCGATTCACCTGGTATGCATTTTTTTTCTGGGTAGTTCTAGGTTTGTATAATCTTCATTTTTTTGTAATTAAAAATTTATCAGTGTTTAAAATTGATTCTAAATACATCATATTATTATTCATGGCGATTAAAACATCCATTATACGATTATGGTCTTTTGGGGAAATTTAAAACAAATTCTAAATATGACGCACTATTAATTAGTGGTAGTTTTTGGGTAACCATTATTATGATTTAGCAAAGTTTTTGACCACCACTAAATCATCATTAATTTTTTTTTTCTGAAAAAAGTCTTCTAATATGAACAAATTTCCACTAAATACACTTTATATGATACTTATGAGAAACTACCACTAAATAGAAGATATTATCACATATTTGATGCTAATGACATATTTATTAGTAGTTTATTTAAACCACCTTAAAACCATGTGTCTACTATTAAAACCTCCACTATATAAAAAACAACCGCTACTCATTACTTTTCTTGTTGTGGATTAAGGATAAATTGAGCTTAATAAGGGACTAAAATATAAAATCAAGGCACACAAATACTATTACGCTTGTCCAAAATCTATTGGCCGAACATATTTCCACCATATTCTCCATTTTATGAAATTTGGATCATTATTGGATCAACTTTAAACCTAAAAAAAATTGATGGAATTCTCTCTTTAAATATATACAAGAGTGCCACTCCTCCTTCCCTAAAAAAGGCAACCACCTCTCCCTCTTCTTCAAACCTCTCAATCCTCTTATGTTTGACCATGATGTACCCAATACACATTGCAATATCCCTCACATCCTCCTATAATTATACCCTTGGGTAGAAATCTATACATATCTGTATTTTAGAAAAAAATAAAAAGAGTTACCTGATTAAGAGGTAACAACTTCTCTTAAGTCATTTCTTTTATTTTCTTTTACACCCCTCCACATTAATTATAAATACTTGTATAAAAACACCATTATAATCAATGTACTTGGAAGTTGTTATTATAAATTTTCAACCTACACTTACATACACTTATATCTAATGTATAACAAACATACTATTTATGTGTACGGTGAACTACCCCCTCAATAAACGATAATTGTTCGATTTTCCATATTTCTTATCATGGTCTAAATTATGATGGACACTATATATATATATGTTATATGTTATATTATTTATTTTTTAAGACTCCTTAATCCTTTTAAAATTCATATCTTATTACATTACCTTTGGTGTTAATAGGATAATTTTGTTTGAGGAAGTGTGGACTAACTCCCCCCTAAAGCGATATGATTCGTTCACACACTACATGGTTTGTATTAAGGATAGTTTTAGTTAATATAGTAGACATATATGATATGATAAATATACATAACTAATGATATATATATATATATATAGAAACACACACACATATATATACATATAAATATATACATATATGTCTATTAAATTCTTTATTTCAATAAGATAATTATACAGAAATAGTGTTCATGCGTACGTACGCCCGACCATATCCATTAACGTTGTATTCAATTTCTTACTTATATATTCTAAAAATTATTACAATAACAATATGTTGTATATAAATGTTTTTTATATCATTGTTCACAATTTTTAAATATTATATAAAATATAAATACCAATGATATAACAAATTAAGTCACAAGCGAAGATTAAAATGAATATTACCAAAAGTGAAACCATAACACAGGGTTGTTAGAAAGTGGGTAATATAAGTTAATAATAAAACCTCATATGGTATAAGATATAATAATATGGTTCTATCAAATATCTATAATATATTAATAATTATTATATAGGTGGTTTGAATGAGTCTAATGAGATTCAAGACAGATGGTAAATGGATTTTATATCAGTTTTTATTTTTGTGAGATGCATACCATGTTCTCCAATCATTCCTTTTGTGTGGTTTATGTGAATAACATGATTGTATTCATTGTATATTATACATAATAATATTATTATTCACATATATACCTTATTAAATTTCTTTAATGGGGCATATGTTTTAAAAGTTACCAAATTAGTAAATAATTTGTTCCTAATTTACCTTCTATCAGACTCATGTTTTGTTATGAACCTAAATTCTCTTTCAAGGTATATATAATTCAATTTTACTTATTATATGATTTATTTAATTTATTTAATGATATATTAAGGATCAATTAATTTTATTTTATTACAAGGAGAATATTCTCCCTTATTACCAAGTTATAAGAATTTATTGAAACAATCTCATCACTTTTTGAGATTGTTTATTTTAATACTTCCTTTGATAAAAGATTATGATGCATCTATCAAGAAAACCAAATAATTTACTTATACTCTATTTATTCAAGATATATCCATTTATTAGTTTCATTTTTTTAGTCTTTGGTATTTTTGATAACATTTTTATGTAAAATGTGACAATTTATCTCTCTTTGGTTGTAAACCATTCATATTCGAAAACCATGTTTTCAAAAAAAAAATTCAAAAATATATTTGAAGGCCATTTTCAGGGAAAAATATTTTAAAAATGTTTAATTAATTTCAATGATTCCTTGATATATTTTAAAATATTATTCGAAATAACAAAGTTTTTATAAAGTTTTGATGTTTTAAATAAAAAAATTTAATGTGAGAAGGTTATTTTCCTCAAGAAATGTTTTTAAAATATCATTAAAAAATTATTTCCTATATAAGAAAACATCAATTGGTGTTACTCATTCCTTTATATGGAAATTATTTATTGTTTAAATTCATATTATGTTTTTAGTTGATTATACTTTTTTTAGAATTATGCTTATGAAATCCATTTCTCATTCATTGGTATATGCTTTTGAAACGTGCTTATTTTCATGGTTTATGATTTTGATAAAATAATTGTGAAACATGTATAATTTTCTAGCATTTATTATATGATTACATGTTTATGATACTAATTTAATTTCATGGTTTATGATATAATTATTTATGATCCTCTATAATATGTATGTAGGATTTAATTATGAGATGGTGGGACCTATGTCTCTCTCCAATACATTTCATATTGATTTATAACTCATGATATATACTAAGATGGTCATGGGAATTATCCTTTACGACTAATATGGAAATGGGATTGAACAATGACTACTAAGATGGTATGAGGGGTGAACTCATTATACCAAGATGGACATGTGAGTGAACCATGACTACCAATATGGTATACAAAATAAACCTATACTACTAAGATAGTCCCGATTGTATTTACTTGGATTCAAGGGGAATACTATTATATATGATTCTATGTTTGCGATAATTCCATGTTTTATTCCTATAAAAATCATTCATGTATTATATTCTTTATCTCTTTATTATTCATGCCTTATGAACATAAAAAATTCATGCCATGATTCATTTCTATGATATTTGATATACAAGGTGTGATATTTTATTTATAAGATCATGTTATCATACCCTTATTCTCATGATTATTCTTTGATATCTTACTATTTTACCATTAATGAGAAATTGAGATCACCCCTTTTTATGTTTCCTTCCCCAGGTTATAAAGACATGTATCATGATGGATGTGTCTAATAAGGGTTATAGTCAAGAATAAAGTAGTTGGATAAAATGTAGATCCATTATATTTTTTTTTATATCTTAAATTTTCCAAATACATTATACTAGTATAGTCTTTGGGCTACTATTTGTATAATGTTTTATGTATTACAAAAATGTTATATAATGTTAATGTATGAAAATTTAGGGTAACTATTACATATACCAAGTGTAACATAATTAGAATAATTTTTTTTTAATTTTATTAATATGAATATAAATAATCTCATTAAAATCATTTTTGAGGAAAAAATCCTTTTCATTCTGAAAATAATGTTAAGAAATTAAAATTTTCAAAAATATTAGGGAAATAATTTTCATTGAAAATATTAATAGAAAATTTTAAATTATGATTTAATACATTGAGTGGTCATGAAATTCTTAAATCCAATTTATTGTGTGTATGTTAATATAAAACATTCATTTTACATATTTTGTAAAAGGGTCAAAAAGTACCAAATTCATAAAATGAAAAAAAGGTTCCTTTAAAATATTTTTTTAAAATTCAAAATAATATTAAAAATAAAATTAACTAATAATTATATAATATTCAGATAACTCTTGAATGAATTTATAGAAAACATGGCCATGAAAGAGAATGTTTCCCTACCGAATAGTATAACACGGTCAGTAATCATTAAAAAGATGGTTTGGTCTTTTGATTAAATAAATTGATGAAAATGAAAGGAAAACATGTATTATAAATAAATATCCAAAGGATAAGAAAAAATATTTGGATTAGTAATAAAAGTATCATATAATTTACTCAATACAAATTATTGTATAAAAAATATTAATTAAAATATGATAGGAACATAAATTTCTTAACGCTTTGGAAAAATATTCATAGTAAGCCACATGAAATAATAAAATCAAATAAAACAATAGATATCATAAATATATGTTTTATAATGATATAAAATTTTAAATGTAGTTATATAAGCCACATAAAATTAGATAGTTTCAGGACATAATATATGTCTCAAAGATGATAATTTTAGATAATAAACCCTTAGAAAGATTATATCCTTTAAGAGAGAATTAATAAGTGAAGTTATTATGTGTAAAAAAAATTAAATCCATACCAATAAAGTGGAAATAAAATATTATTAATTAAAATATAATTTCATACAAAATAATGGAATATCATATTCAATTAAGTAGAAGAAAAACCCAATAAATGAAAATTATGTTAAAAAACCCATTACATTAGATTCACCATCCTTCTTATGTGCCAGAAACTCATGTATAATAAATATATATCTATTATATATCTAATAAATAACCATAATAATAAATATAATTCCCTTTATTATTTAATTATAATATTTCATTACCTATTTATGAGCTATTCTTCGTTAGAATAACTATTCTTGGTAATAATTTCTTTGTTTTTCTACTATGTTTTGGTTTGGTAGTTTTTGTAATTATACATTTATCTTTTTCAAATTAGGGATAAAATATTAATCCTGATATAAATATCATATATATTAATTATATGAATATTTATAGTCATCCATAAAAGATATATATAGAAAATTTAATTACATAGTTCATGGGGATGATATGTTATACATACAGATGAACATTGTTTTTGTTTTTTAATGGATGGAAAAAATAAATTTAAATAAAAATTAACTTTTTAAGAATTATTATTACATTATATATATCATATATATTCATTAAATACATCCTTATTTCTATACTTATAAAATATATTAGAAAAACAAGTCACATCTCTTCATGGAGGTTGCAGTCTATGCATACGCACGAGTGATGTTATTATTTTCCAAAGGATTGGAAGTTAAAAAGGTAGATGTGATATTATAGTTAAAGATTTATAATAATTTTATATTTATAATATATAATTATTAAATACATCTATATACCCATCCCTAAAAAAGGGTGATGAAAAATTAATTGTATCAATATGTGGAGACAATAATCAATACATACACATGAGCAATAACATCCCTTTCCCTTTGATGGAAAATAGGCAGAATAAATGATTTTCCATAATAATAATAACATTAATTTATGTATATTCTACTTAATTTGTCATTTTATATAAATAACATGTATTTATAATAGTTAAAAGAAGAAATAAAATGAAAGAGGTTGGGTAAGATGATTACCACTTCTTATGGAGACCTATAATAGATCCTTTCATAATGTTCATAGAATTAGTATTCTAATGGGAAAGAACCTATAAAACATAGATAAGTTTGTATTTAATACATATATTTTAGGTATTTTTCTATCTATAAGGATTAATGTGGTGTAAACAAGAGATGTAAGAGGTGTACTTTTATAAGTAAGGGGAGGAATACTCTTGAAATTTCTTAAAGTATTCAATTATTATAAATATTTTTCATGTAAAATTGGATCTGAATTGATATAACTTTATGATAATATGAATATTAATATAAATACTCTAATAAAATATAGTTCTAACATGTATTGTTTTTTACCCATATCTTTTAATATAAAACCCTTTAGAACACCTTATGACAATTATAACAATATTAAACTTCTCAACACTTTATGAGTGAAGAACGTTACCATGATGGGAAATGAGATCCATATATAGGGAATGATTGATGGTTAATCCATATACCATTAATATTGATAAATTTAAGATCTTTAGGACTTTTAAAACATTAAATAATTTTTTTTATTATAAAATATTAATAATGTCATTGTTGAACACTATTTATTTTATATGAATTAAAATTCCTAAATAAAAAGAGGGAAGTTGAAAAAAATTCTTTATAAAATCCATAAAATTTCATAGATATCTAAAACATTATGTGACACATTAATCCATTCTAATTAAATAACCCTTAATATTTTTTAACTAATTTATTTTATATTTAAACTAATTGAATAAATAATTTATTCTCACTACATAAATGATAATGATTATTATTTAATAACTAATTTTTTAACACATCATACAAAGGAATATAATTTCATCATGAAAAAAATTAACATTAATATTCATCAACCACATGATTTTATCCTTATGCGAACACATAAGATATATTATAAACTATGCAAGTGGCATTTTTTAGATTTCATTGATTAAAATATTTTACAGGTAATTTTTAGGGAAACATGTCCATTAAAAAAATAAAAATAAAGAATATAGTGATAAAAGTGTAATTACTTTCTTAAAATAAAAATTAGGAAAAATAATATTAACCCTTTAACAAAGTTTTAACCTAGTCTAACTAGAATTATAATTTACAAATGTCGTAAATTTTATAATGGTTAATAATCATATTGATAGAGATTAAAATATTCCAATTTAATGAATTTTATCTTCTTGATTTGAATAATTGAATAAAATTTTCAAGCTTCAATTACTAAATGTGTATGTTATTAATATAAAATTAATATAAAAAACTGAAAACAACAGTTTTTTTCTAGAAAAATGCATTTTAGGTATATATTTTTCTAATAATATGTTCAATCATAAAATTAATTCCAAATAAAATAATTAATTTATTAATAATATAATAGATATAATTTTACATTGAAATAAATTTATAACAAAATATAACTTTTTAAATTTTTGAAACAAAAATACAGCTTTGAATAAAAATTAGTATTTTTCACTATTCACTTGAAAGTCAAATTTTCACCAAAATATAAACATTTCACTCAAAAATAATTTTTATATGTTGATTTTAAAAACTATTTTTTCTATAATATAAAATTTATACTGGTTTGACAAAATAATTAAAATATTTTCTATAAAAAAATCTTCTTTTGAAGAAAGCGTTTTTCTAAGGCATAAATAACATTACTAAAAATTGAGTACTTATTTACTAATCATTAAACATTGTTTTTGTTTGAGGAAGGTAATTTATATAAAATTTATAATTCAATTAAGACTATTTATACATTTTGATTTAATATCTAGGTGTTAAATGTAACATTAAACAATAATATTTCAATAGTATATAAGGATTCACTTAAACTCAGTGTATCATGTCCGATATGATATTTAAAATAGTGTTAATTTAAAGTATTTGGGTTTTATAGAAATGATTCAAATTTGGTGTAATTTTTAATTTCTCAATCAATAGTCCAAATAAAGAAGGTGATAAGAATGAGAGTAAGGGGAAATAAAAATGTCCCTAGGAAAAAAGAAATGAGGTAAAATCTAAAAAAATGTTTTAAAATCCACTAATGTATAGAAAAGGTTTCCTTGGAGGAATAGAATAAGTAATATAAATTATTAATAGGAAATCTAATCCAATTATGAAATCCAATAATAATAATATGTTGATGGAAAAATCAAAAAAATAATCATGCATACTAAAGAACAAAAAGAATCATTAAGAATTGAAGAAGAAGAAGGTGAGAAAACATATATCGAGCATATTAAGAATTGTAAACTTATATAGAGAAGAAATAAAAATTAAAAAAATATATTTTTAAATTAATATTATAAAATATAAATATAGGAAATAAAATGATTTTTAAATGGCAATAATGTTATATTGATGAAATAAAAAATCTCAAACTAAAGGTTATTGAGCAAGAGAAATTGGAGAAAGATCTGGGTGAAAAACTATTTCTGAAGGAATAATATTTAAATAATACACAATCAATGATAATTAAATCTAAGAAATCTATGATAAAAATGAATTAATATTTCAAAACGTTTTTGGAGATTGATGTTGAATCATCTCAAAATACTAAAAATCATTACCTAAGAGGAAAAGTAAAATATGATCCTATTAAAATTTTATAAATATATGTTATTTAAAATAATATAGGATATCATGATGGCAGTGAAAATACTTTTTCAAAATAGGGTGATAATAAATATTTTAATTCAACAATATAAGTGATGTATAATTAAATTTAAATTTTCAATTGATGGAAAAAGGTTGTACATAATATTATAGGATATCAAAAAAATATGATAAAACGTTTATCAATATAGAAGACCAATTTTAGTGTATGTTTCTAATACTATGTAATTTATTGGAAATAAAACATTTTCAAACTATTAAATCACGTCATTTCTTTGAATTTGGAATGAATTAAAGAATGTTACAATGATAAATAAAATGTAATTATATGAAGATAATGAATTGTTTTAGGAATGAGAGATCTATGAAGAGATTCACATTAACATTTTTCCACTATGAACAATTTTTTTTGAAGAGATTTTTAGAATAATCCACCAATTATGTCATTTTTATGAGGAGTATATGATTACTCTTTCTGGAAATATTTCTTATAGTTCAAATGGAAAAAGATTTTACAAAATAAAGAATGTGGAAAAGTTATTAATTATTGAATATTCTTTAAATGATTGTAGGAAATTTAAGTTATGAATTTTTAAAATTCATAATTAATCTCATAATACTAGTGAAGTAAAAATATTAAGGAATATTTGATATCATTTTATTGGGGTAGAGAATTTTGAAGATACCTGTTCTCTAAGAATCAGAGGATTAAATATTACTGAAATAGAAGCTCAATAACTGAAATCCAAATACCTTGTTATTTATTTAAAGGATTAATCCCAATTTTATAATTGTGATCCAAATATTTGATGATGTAAATAAAGTTATTTTAATGAAATACTAATTTTTTATCAATAAATAAAAGGATTAACGGATTATCACACAAGGAAAAAGAGCATGTGGTGATTTGTTATATATTTCTGATCAATCTAATTCTTCTTATTTTAGTCACATGGCTGTAAATAAGATATGAAATTTAAGGCTTGAATGTCATGGTTAAATAAATACGATTAATATCAAGACATATTTAGTGTTATGGGAGATACCTTAATAGAAAAAATGAGATATTTTTTGTTAATCTTGTCAGAAGGGGAATAAGGATCATGGAACTCACAAATGAGTATAAATTCATTCTCATAAGATACATAATCTTATTCATTGTGGATTATGTGTGCCTATGATAAATCAATATTTTAGAAGATATATTTAATTGATGACATTTATTTATTATTTCACCAAGATTACCATTATTATGTTTATGATGTATAAATAAGATGTAGTTGAATTGTTCAAATATTTTAGAAGATAATTTGAGGAAGAGCTGGGAGTCTAAATTAAAATTATGAAGATATTTAATGTAAATGAGATTATTTATAACACTTTTGAATAATATATTTATAATTAGGTGATAAAACATAATAAAAAAATCTTATTCATATCATAAAAATATGATTTTTAGAGGGAAATAATATAATCATAGTAGATGTTGGAAGACCATTACTTAATGAATATAAACTCTTAAAATTAATCTTCAGGGTAGTAGTGTATAATGTTTCTCAGGTTCATAGTAGATTCTTTTTTGACCTTATTAAAACATGAATAAATTTGAAATATAGAACAAAAGAAATTCAGTAATGAAATGACTTGATGTTTTAAGTATTCTATTATTCATGATGATAGAAAACTATAATCTGGGAAAATTTGAGGAGAATGATGAATATGGGATATCTATAAAATGGGAAAGTAAACAGTCTCTAAAATAAAATTCTATACATGTTGGTGGATTTTTATGGCCTCGAGGTTATTATAAATGATTATTTTTTGAAAATTACAAATTATATTGTGTATATATTTATAAAATAAATCAATAATAAATAAGCTAAAAAGGAACAAAATTACATTGATATTCAATTAGATCAAACCAGTGATGAGGAAGAAGATATTGAAAATGAGAAATAAAAAAATTAGAGATTATAGTATAATATATAATAATAAAATATATTTTCCAGTCAAGATTAGTTGTTATAAACTAGAATAATATTTAGAATGGAAATCCAAATAAATATTATATTCCAAATTTAACTACAATGAGTTATAGAAGAAGCTGAGAATCAAGAGTGGATAAATTCAATGAATTAAGAGCTTGATCATATAAATAATTCATATTAGAATCATATTCCTTTACATGAGGGGAAAATTACTATAACTACTAAGTGAGTGTTCATAAATTAAATCAATAGATATGGTTATGTAAAACTAGATAGCGCTATAATAGTTTTTAAAGGGTATTTACATGGAAGGGATAGACTATGATGTTATTTTTTTAATCATTATATAACATGAGAAAATTTTATTGTTTCATACTCTTATAACTCAAACGGACAAAAAGGTTTATTAAATGGTTGTGAAATATTTCATATTTAATGGATATATATAAAAATATGTTTTTATAGAGTATGTCCAAGTATTTATAATTAGTAATGATAATATCATGGAACACATATTAAAGAATATGTAAACGAGTTAAAACATGCCTCTAGAGTATGGTACTACAAAATGAATTGTTTTCTAAATAAAATAGAATTTTCTAATTAAAAATTTTCCAGAATCATTTATGTGGATGAAATAACCATCTGTAAACAGATTATCAAAATTTAGGTTGATAATACAATTTTTTAGGAGAAAAGGATTGTTCCTATGATGAATTTTTTAAATAAATGAATATTTATTTTGATATGTTAATGGTTGGTGAAATGATCTATTTTCTAGGATTATAGATCATATAAAGAGATGTATATATATTCTTATCCCAAAAAATATTCTAGAGAATCATTGATGATATTTGGCATGTAAGATTAAAATAAATTTTCAATAACCATATCGTTTATTTTTAAAATGATAAAAAATGAAGCTGGAAACAATATAAATCATAAATATATCAATAATATCATAAGATGTCATTTTTTCCATTAACATAAGGACCAGATATAGTTTATGTATTGACTCTTTGTGTATTATTTCTATGTTATCATAAAGAGTCTCACATTATGGAATTAAAAATAATTTTATCTAATGTTAAAGGTATAATAAGTTATTGAATATTTGTAGAAGTAGAACAAAACTAGATATTTTGGGTTTTAGAAACTCGAAATGACATAGTTATTACAATGATAGAAAATAAAAATTAGGTGGAATGTTATTTTTTGGTGAATGTGGTGTGATATAGCATAGTAAGAAGTATAATTTAGTGAATTTGAGCATACGAGAGGATGAACATATAAGTACAACACATAATTTTACTCAATTGTTATAGATAATGGTACATATAGAATAATTAAATGTTAAGTTTGAGAAACCATTGAGTATTTATTAATATAGTCAATGGATAAAATGATTGATCCACAAATCATTTCCATCATTTCATATCCAATAAGATTGTAATTAAATACCATTAATTAAAATAAAACGTTTTATATAGAGATGTGAAGATGAAATATTTTCTTAAAAGAAAAAATTATAGATTTTTCAGAAAATAAATGTCATGAGATAGGTTCTCTATGTTATGGAAGAAAATTAATGTTCAAAAATACCCTATAACATTAGGATATGTGGGAAATAAACCCAAAATTATTTGTATTTTGATTTCAAATTGGTAGAATAAGTACATGACAATTATCAGAGAGAGGTACAATATTCCATTTATTTATCGTTAATCTATGGATTTTGTTATTTTAAGGGGTTGGATCATTAGAAGAGTGATTGAATTAGGGGGGGGGGGGTTGAATTTATGTAACATGGATAAAAATTTCATTTCATTGAATTATGAGATTCTATGAGAAATATTTCCTTATCGAGTAATATTATACTAAGAAATTTCTCCCTATTAAAAGGTGGATATTTGATAATATTTTGATTTGAGTTTTTGAGACAAAAAATGAGTTATCTGGGTTAAAAATAAATCCAAATTCGAATATTGATGAACCAAATTGAATTTTTTAAGCATTGTATTTGTTTTAATGTTATTATGGGAACCACATGATGTTATTTAGATTGTTTTTGATATGATTAAAGATACCCTAAGTGGTATTGAAGAGGTTCTAAAATGTTTTTCACTATTTCTTGAATTATATTATAAATCACAAAAAATTGATAATTAAATTTTATGTTTAACATATTTCTTTGAGTTTCATACTGAAATTGAAAAAATACTAGGTCTCAAAATGCATACATAATATATTTTCAAAATTTATTTTATCAAAATTTAAAAAGGAAAGATTGAATATTGTGATGGATAACTTATTTCTATGAGGAGTAACAAAAAAATTTATGTGGTAAGGAATACATATGTAATTTTTTCATGTGTAAGTTATTTTTTTTGGAAGATTCCCTAAAATTTTTAAAGGGGAGAAATTTTATGAAATACCTAAGAAACATGGTATCATGGATAATATTTTTCCAAATATGTAAATTTTATTATAAAATCATACATTATATATTTTTCTAGAGAAAGTGAGAATATTGATAATAAATAATATTATAAAATATACAAGATATTTGGAAGCATGCATATATTTTTTGAAGAGGATTACACTGAAATGATGTAAAGGAAAATACTGATTAAATTAAAATGGATTATGAAACCACACAGAAGGATAAATTTATTGGATATTTTTAATGGAAGGAATCCTATAAAATCCCCTAATACACACTATGATGATATGTTATTACAATTAGAATAATTGTTGATGGTGAATAATTTCTAGAGGTTACTTAAAAATAATAACTAGGATCGTGTTGTATTGTTAATAAATTCATAATATCTGGGGATTATGGAGAAAAAGTGATTCAATTTAATTTTTTATAAATAATTATGTATATGGTTCAATATTTTTAAGATAAGTTGAATATCGAGAGGCTATTCCAAGAATGAAGTATCTAGTTTAAGAAAGCTCTATATTTTGAAGAATTTACATGCTGTAAGAATAATGTAATGTCAAGAAAGATATAAATAATGCCTAGATTTGTTTTCTAAATTCATTCTGGTGGTTGAAGTCATGTTAGTGGAAGAAAAAATTCTCATATGGGGATGTTGTGACATCATGGTGTTGGACTGAATATTTTTTCCCTTTATTAGTAGTTTGTTATTATTAGAAGGTGGGAACCTATAATATTTTTTTGGTGAATGAGTGTTGATAACAACTAATATGTTTATAGTTATAACTCCTAAATAATATGTAATTTAGGATTAATTATATAATAAAATCCATGACTCATTCTAATCACAATCATAATAAATATTTTCTACAGACCTTAGTATATAACCTTTTAAAAATCGTATTTCCCATGTGTTTATTTATTTATTATTTGTTTAACAAAAAATAAATAAATATTGAGTGGATTATACTAAAACAATTAAAATATAATTACTTCAAAAAAGAATTATTAAAAGAAAATACACTAATTGAACCTCTCTTTATAGTGGGGCAACACATTCATGGTCAAATCACATCATCTTTGTCATATCAATAAATTTCACCTAGACTATAAGAAATATATTTTAGAATATTTTGATAAAACATCATGATTACCATTATAGTAGGGATTTTTTTAAACTATTAATGTGGTAAATACTCTAAGTATATTATCACATTATTTTAATATATAAAAAACCCATTATATGATAGGATTGTTTTTAATCATCTGGTATTTAAAAATATGGTATGTAAATATACAATGTTAATTGGTTATAGAGAACCCACTCAAAACTACTCCCACTTTCACCTGATCCAACTATTAAAAAATTTAATCCACTAGATCTCATAGAGTATTCATGACTCAATTTAGATATTGCTTTAGTAAACATGTGTACTGGGTTATCTTTTATGGCCACTTTACTAACTGTTTTCTGACCACGTTGTGAAAAAATCGATCAAGTGGAGATAATTACAAGGTATATTCTTCATACATTGATATGGACTTGGTTATGTGGATAAGACCACCAATATTACCTTACTAATATATAGTGTGATAATATCTAACTATTAGAGGCCACATCAATCTTTTGGATAATTTTTTCTACCAAAACTACTTATTTATCGACCCTAAAATGCACAATATAATGAGAATTTTCAATAGAATTAGAAATTGTTGCCCTCATTATACTCTTGTTGCTCACAACTATTCTATTAAGATAGTAAAAATATCCAGACTAAGATTTTATATCATTTTAATATGTCTGGAATGTAGAATTTATATCTTTACCATGATTCCTAGTTCCTCACTACTTCCATAGACCAGGAATATATCCTTTATTTTTATTGGATACTTCGAGGTAATCTTTAGAGACATCCAATGTTTCTCACCTAGTTTTTCTTGATAACTTCTTACCATTCTCAAGTAAAATAAAACATTAATCATGGTGCATAAATGTGATAAAGGATATATCCTATAAATGGTTATTATGGAATCCTACTCATTGTCTCAAACTCTCTCTCTATCCTCTTTTGTATGAGGAATCATCTTTTTAGAGATACTTATATGGTATTGGAAACAATTACCTATGTGATATTCTATATTAAATCTCTTTGGTACCTTATAAATATTTCAAAATTGATATATACTATGAATAATTATATATCTATCATGAATTATATTGATCCATTGAATATAGGAAACACCACTTAAGTATTCTATGGAGAATAATTTGTTTAACTACAACTTAAATGACTATATGCCCAATATATTATTTACTTCAGTAATATATCATCAATATATACTTCTAGGAAAAAAATTCAATTCCACTATGAAGTGCCTATTCATGGATGTTTTTTTTATGAATATCATTTCCATGAATATTAGAAGATGTTAATATGTGTTTTTAGTAGAAGTGGAGGTGAATATCTTATTATAATATAATGGATAGATTTAGTATAACAAACATGTATGTGATGGTTTTTTATGATGATTAATGTTTCATGAAATATACCAATGGCTAATAAGTGTTATTATCTATGACATATTTTCATAGATATTTTTAGAAGTGAAGAAATAGGGATATTGTAGAACCAAGATTCATGAACTCAAAGATGACTGGAATTATTGAGAGGACATCGATATTATATTTGACGTAGATCAAGGGAAGGATATATATAAACAATTTGGATGATGTTTTGAGATATTTTTCAATGTTTTGTGAAGAGATGAAGTTATTGAGAATGCATTAAGAGGTGTTGAATTGGTTCTAATTTTATTTTAGTGAAGTATAGAATATATAGTCTAGAAGAGGAAATTTCAAAAAGGAATCCATAAAGGATTCATTGGGGATATATGATGGTTTCATCTAAATAAGAAGAAATTAGATTTTTTCCATTGAATAAGAGCATAAGGGATATTTAGACTATATATATGAGTGATTTTATAAGTTTCTTATGTTTCTATTCTCATGAGCAAGTGAGTCATTTGATTCCACTAGAATTCTGTATAAATCAATGAGGCCAATATATGATTCAATGACATAATATATTATTCATTTGTGATTTAAGGTAATATTAAATTGAAATCATAGATTTTTAGATAAACAAAATAATTTTTTATGAAAGGATGAGTGATCATATAGTATATGTTTTTCATAAGATATTATCTCACATAAGAAGGAAGATGACATAAGATAAGAGTCTTGCATATGATATTTAGTCTTCATATGATTTTGAATTTATTAAGATTCAAAAAATAGGATTCATCATATCATACAAAAACCATCATTAATTCCATAGGAACATAATAAAGATCCTTTAAAAGTAAAATGGTAAATTTTAGAATGATATTACTTAGGGACTAAAACAGAATAACTGTGGAAGAACATGAGATTAAATCTTATTGTTCACAATTGTAGTTATTCATAAATTCAATCAACGTGATCATTTAAGAGGATCATGATCCCTCATGTTGTGATGAGAGGTGTTTCACACTATAAATAAGATATCTATGTAGAAATGATGAAAAAAATGATGCATTCATAGAGAATATTCAAATAAAATTAAATAAGTGGAATTAAAGGGATATAAAAATAAAATACCTCAAGTATTCATGAATCTTACATGGATATATTTAACTATTATTTTTATGAGATAATATGAAAATTCAAACTACGAAAATATCATCCAAATTTGAATGAAAACATATCTTGTTTCGATGAATTGATGTGTCTCTTATTTATATTATTGAAATAATATTAAATTTCCTATGATTATAAAATTTGATTGAAAAGAAATTATTGTTTCATACTATTCATGAGAAGGAACTGAGAACGCAATACTCTATTGTATCTATGGGAGAAATGTGATAGATTGAAGGTGGGATATTTTTAAATGGAAAACACCCATGTGGTTATGAATTTTATGAACTAAAGAAGATCCAAATAATTGAATATCAATATATATAGATCAATGGAAACATCCATGATCATAATCACTACATTCTGAAGATACTGATGGAGGAGGATAAACTAGTCCGTTAGAAATGAAGTCTTGAGGAGGAAGATCTATTGAATGTGGTGTTGGAGCAACCAGGAATAAAAGGAAATTTTTTTTTATTATAATATGAACATATTTTTTTAGTAGGTAGTGTGAAAAGGCACTTTCCATTGGGACTATGGAAATATGAGCAATAACAGGACACCATATTCACAGGATTGGAAAGATCCTTATTGTAACAACTTGAGTTTATAGTCTAGAATCATTGATAGGGGTGCCAAACCAACCATAAAATACAGTAGGATTTTATGTTATAACATTTTAAATTCTAGTAATCTTATGTTATTTTCATGCTACTACAAGTGGGCGATGCTTAGAAATTCAGGTGTAATTGGATTGAGTCATTATGCGGTCTAAGAGTTTTAATTAATATGAATAATTTGATAAATGTGTAGAAACAATTCACCCATACCAGGGGTACCTAACTAATATGGGAATTAAATGTGTCATAAAATCAAATATAAGTTCCCTTTAAAGGATCCATAAAGGCCTTGAGTATATATAATTTAAATTCAATGAATAGTTGGAGTTTACTTTTGAGAGAATAGACATCCATGGTTGGAGTAATATGATGTTTTCCTACCTTCTATAACATTTCTTTATGTGAGTAAAAAAATAATGGGATTTGCACCCATTCATCAGGGATTTCATATGAAATTATCTTTAAAAATAAATATTTAAGACAATGGTAATGGTGAAAATTCAATTTTTATGTATTTGATACAAAATTTACATTTAAATTTCAGGGGGATTCATACCACTAATGAAATATTAGAATTTTTTTGAGAAAATATTGAGGTAAATTTAATGGGACAAGAAGAAAAATTATATTTTGAGGGGGGTGAAATATTATGGATATTAATTTAGAGATGAAGAAAATTTTGAAGGCTACTTCATAGTTTAGAATGTAATAGTCAGAAATATCTGAGGAATTGGGGAGGATCTAGAAGATTTAATTATTATAAAAAAGATAATGACAATATTTAAAGACATATTTTCTCCTAAAATAAATGTTTTTGTAGATTAATTTTTTTTTCAATGTTTGAGTTACATCATATGGTCATATGATAGGAAATGAGAAACACCCCATATTTATAGATTAAAAAAATATAGGATATCCTTTTAGGTACTAAAAAATGAAAAAAATAGAGTTCAAGAGGTTTTAGAATCACGTGATTCCAATATTGAAGAAGTTTAGGATGCTGTAAATAGAATTATTAAAATCCCCCCTTCTCATATGCCGAGATCATGTTCTAAAGTTGTACACTTTACATTTGGTTTGATATCAAATAAAGTGTCCAAATTTTTACATCAATTAATACTATTTTAGAAGAAAATAATATGTCCTTAAATATATTATAGAACATTCCATTAGATATAGAGAGTTTAGAAAAACTCTAAAAAATCATAACCCATATGTTTCTTATGAAATTGAATTTTCACTATATTTATCATTTATTATTCTATAGTAAGTTTTCAACATCTCATATATGACTATATACACACCATAATCTTCTAAAATTATCATTCATATTTTTTTTACTATATAATAATGGGAATGGAAACATATAAATTGTGATCTTAAATGCTCTATAAATGATAACATAAAATAGATTATATCATTAATATATAATGTATAAAAACTATGGGAAAGATAAAAAATAATCAATTATTTCATATAAAAAATTCCATTAAAGTTGAATGTATCCATCAATGAAATAGAAATATAAATAACCACATGGATGAAAATATCCAGATTAATAATTATAGAATTCATAATGTTGGACATCATAATATTTCTATGGAATAATTCCATGAAATAATATTTAAATAAGTAATTCATATGGAAAATACCTTATTTAGTTTGATCAATGAGATATACTGATGTATCGGGGGGCTATCTAATTTTAGGCCCAACCTATCTCTCACCAATTCCAATGCATTAATTATAATAAATAAGTTAATAAACATTAAATACATAACAAACATGCCTTATTACTATAAATTCATGTTGGAAAACAAGAATAACACCTGAAATATTTCTCTATTACATATTAAAAATACCTCAGTAGTCATTGGTCATACATATAGATCTAATAAATTTATGGATCATCTATATTTTCCAAACTAATAAAGTATATATTTACTTTGGTAAAGACCGCCATTATGATTAGGGTGTTTAAAAGATATATAGTATTGGTATATGGTCAATTAATTATGTTCCATAATTAAGAATAGATACTTAATAATAATGAACATAGACATAAATAATACTATAAATTCATCGAAAATAAAATCTTTGATGTAAAAAAACATCTCTTGGGGAATAGAGGAGGAAATTGAAGTGAAAATATATAAAATAATTCCTTTTAATTCTTTTATAATTTTTTTTGAAACATGTTATGAATCACATCAATTTTTTTTCAAGAGGTTCAAATAAAAATATTAAAAATTAATTTTTAAATTATTTAAAATATTAATATCTTTAAAATAAACTATAATTATGTAATAAAAAATATAGTGTGATATAAAATACACATAAGTTGAGTGAAATAAAATTTCACAGCTTTTATAAAAATAATAAACATTTCTGTTTAAAAATTCATAGAATAATTGCAATAGATATTGCATTAGTAAACCATCAAAACATTGAAAATAATGTAAATAATGAAAAAGGGTCATGATGGTGGAAATATCATTCATAATGATTTAAAAAAAGATTCTTTTAACACTTTTTTAGAGAAAGTTTAACTTGAATTCTTCATAGAATGCTAAAAGATTCATTTTAAACTTTTGATTAGAAATTCAAAACTAAAAAAATACTCATATATAATTCATTTTTTATTTAAAAATGATTTGTTAAAACAAAACACTGGATATGGATATAGAATAGAATGGTTCCTAGCCAATAAATAAGAAATAAAGATGGATTTTTTATGAACTTCATATCAATCACGTTGAGTACCAAAGGGATAGAAAATGAAATGAATAATTGAAAATACAAAAAATCACTAGAGTAGAGGATAAAATATTAGGTTATATATATAATTTTTATAAAATTTCCCCAAACAAGATTCAAGAATATGTAATATTGATTTAAAGCGAGATTAAAATGTAAACCATTATAGATTTGGTAATATTTGAATAAAATTTGATCAGAAGTTATAGCATGATATGGTATTATAAATACCATTAATTAAATCATCTATTATGTAAAATGATTTTCATGGGGTTGTATGTACACCTTAAAAATGAAAACCTTGCGTATAATATGAAATACGTCTCAAAGAATCTAAGTTGAGACTAAGAACCCTTACATATATTGTAGATCATTAATCGAAACATCATGAATATGGAAATATAAAATGGAATATTAATAAAAATTATTAAAAATTGGATCCTAATATATTATTTCAATGTAGTTTCGTATGCACCATATAAAAAAATACATGTATAATTTAAAACATGTCTCAAAGAATTAAATTTGAAGTGATAATCCCTTAACATGGATTATTGCTTCATAGAATACATTCCAAACTCATTTATAATAAATATATTATAATTATTTATCTATATCAGGTACATATTTGTATATTTATTACTTCAAATCTTTTATTCATAGCTTATTTTCACTCATTTACTCATTATTATTTGTTATAATCAATTGTTTTAGTGAAACTATTTTGTTTCTTATGCATGTTTTGATTCATTTATCTTAGTTGATGAACCTTGTTCATGGATTATCCATATAAATTCTATTAAATTTTTTATCTATCATGTCTATACATTCAATATACCATTTAAACAATCCATTTAATTTTTAATGAAAATATACTCACATTGCTCCATTTATGAGATAGTCGATATGCATCATGATCAAAATAATTATTATTTCTTAAATATAATGTATATCTAAAAAATTTATCTTTATAGCCATATGTTTTAGGTGATTATGAAAAATAAAATTGGTTATGTCAGGGAGTTGATAGTTTGGTCATATGCATGGGTGATGTTTTCATTTAACTATTTGTGGATGAGGGGGATAAAATTGTTGGGCCATTAACATAATGACATTATGGTCTTGTAAAAATACTGATGTAATTATTCTTATATAGTTGAATAATATTTTTTGTATGTGGAAGAAGAAATAAAATTTCAAATAGATAGGTAAAGAAAATTACCACTTATTGAAGTATCCTCCATTCAATTGAACTTCATGACATTCAGGGAGAGGTTTATTATAACACTAGGGGCTTGAAAATGTGAAATTGGATATTTATATAGGGATTTAGATTGAGGATAGTTATAAAACCAAACACATGTATTCCATTGAAATGGTTATATTAAGACCATTTTTACCGGAAACAATAAAATGGTATTTCATAAATACCATATATTTAAGGGTAAAATACATAATATAAAGATTAAAATTGGTTTGAAAATAGAAAATATGTGGAAAAACATACCATCTTAAAATACACTTGGAACATGGTAAAATTATGATGATTTATAATTCATTTTAGAAAATATTATTTAACATTAAATATACTCAATAATTTTGATAACTGTTTACATAATTTTATTTGTAAAGACATCAAAATAAAAATGGAGTTTCATTTTGAATACTTAAAACATTATTAAACAATCATTTCAGTCATTAAAAGTCTCAAAAGACACTAAATTATCAATAAAACATAAATTTTAATAATATCAAACTATTTAATTTATTTTTGATCCAATTGAAGAAGCGTGGCATCGAAGATGCATAAACGTTCTATGCAATTATAACTTCAAAAAAATAAATTAATATCATAAAAAATTTATTCATATAAAAAATAAACACATATAAATACTCATAAATTTTTTTATTTAATATTAAAACATATTATAGATACTATAAAGTTAGAGTGACATTTTTTACTTATTATTTACTTAAAATTATATAAATATCATTATTAAGGGAAAATGACACCAAATTTCCATATTTGAAAAGATAGGATTAGGTTGGTCAACATCTACACAAAAATGAATGAAAGAAATTTTTTAGAGCTTTGGGAGGATTATCTCATTGAATGAACTATTTTTATTTCATTTTCCCCTTTAATGTGGTGATTAATGTTTTGTTTAGCTACTATTATTTACTAATATTTAAATTGTCAATAAAACAAAATTTGGACATGATGATTCCAAATTTGCAGGACACATTTTATTATTCCATATATATATGTTTTAAAAATCACTTTTACTATATTTTTTAAAAATACAATTAAAACACTTTTTATAATATTTAATGTTTTAAGTGTAAAAGTGATTTTATAGCAAAATCATGTATAAAAGTGATACTAATTGAATTAATTAAATTATTTAAAATATAAGTATACTTATTTGAATTTGAAACCAAACAAAAACAGAAATCAATCTTTTTTAAAATTGATTAAAATATAAATACTAAAAGTAGTTTAAATTGAATAAAAAATTATATAGATATTGAAAACATCAAATATAGATTTCTAAATTTAATATTGTTGGTCAGAGTGGAAAGAATATAATTGGTTTGGGGTGGATTGACTCCCCAATAAATTTTATTTTTATAATTAATTTAAACATTAAATTCCCCCACTTATAAAACAACATATTTAACTAAAATAATAATTTTTTATAATTTTTTATTTTTAATGAGGTTCTCCAATAGCCTTCTAAAAACTCAGTTAAAAAAAATTTTGAAAAAAGTTTTAAATTTTTAATGCCTTTTAATTGTATCAAATATAGTATATTAAACAGTTGTTAAATAAAATTACCCATGTAATGATTTACTATACAGTTTTTAAAATTAAAAACAGTTTGTTTAGAAAGCAAACAAAAACCTAGAAAAACAGAAAGAAAAACAAAATAAGATGTTCATTATTAATAAGAGACTCAATCTTTTCCACTTTAAAATCACCCATTCTAATTAGTTTATTATAAATAAATTGATCTATAACTTGGGTTAGGTTTTACAAACAACCACACTTAAGGAATTCAATGCTCCATAAAATCCCCTTCCAAAGTATTAAACGTGATCACAAGAGTTAAAAATAATAAAATAGATAATATATTTTACTCTTTAGTAAAATACCATATAATCTATTAAATAATAAATAGATTAAATGAAACCAATTTAATAAATGAGATAAATGAAAGAGATAAAATAATTAAGAGTGATAAGGTTATCTGATTCCCAGTATGATCAGCTTTAGTTGATAAAATGTATTTGAATTTGTCTTTGAAAATCGTCTACCAAGTTTAGAATAAAATTTATTCAAAATAGGGTGTTGTAGAATCTATAAGGCCCCATCCGTAAACATTACTTAATCTTGTGTTATTACAAGAATACACATTGAGGATCTTTTCAGGTTTAGAGTTTTAGAAAATTAGATCATAAATCCGGCATTACATTCCACATTTAAACAAGGTGGTTACAAAAAAGACAATATTCACATTTCTCATCAAAGGAAAAATATTTAAAATAAAACATGGATTCTTTCTTGACACTTCCTCGACATTATCATCAAATCATGTACCTTTCCCTTGACCCGTGAAAAACATTTCTAAAACTTGGGATGAGTATAAAAAGCTCAGTAAGGGATATAAAAATACAGAATGAAAACCTTAGTAAAATTATACATAAGAATCATTGAAAACATACTTTACTAATAAACATAAGAACTTTAACATACCACATGAAATCATAAGGTTTATGAATAACTCATAGAAAACATAATAAATAAAGGTAACTTGAGGCATTCATAACATTCTTACGTAGGGAGTAACCCTCATGGTTACGTTTGGTATACCCTTTACAGTGTATTCCCTAAATCTATTCGGAGAAACCTTAGAGTTTAACTCCTTCAAATTACCCAATTCATTTGAGAGATATATCGATCTCACACACCCTTATTTTATCATAGAACCCCTCGTCTTCATAAACAATGCCCAAGAACCATAACATAATCGTATCACATAAAACATGCATAAAGGAAACTTAACATTTCCACATTTCATTCACAAGATATAAAAAACACATTGATATAATAAAAACATTACCAAAAACATTTTCAATACCAAAATAAAAGAAAAGTAAAACATGGTATTTATTTTTCATTTAAAAAAAAGTTATGGCTTGTAGAGGAAGCCGAAACTCAAATAATGGTCACGACGGCGGAGAAGTCATTGTCGCCGCATACGTAAGACAAAAACACTCCCTTCTGTCATATAGTAAAACGCTTCGCATAAAAACATTTCTTTTTAATAAAAGTCAAAGTCAAAGGGGTTTATACACCGTATAAAATAAAGATGTGTATAAAACAAAATATGCCTCAATGAAAGGAGATTGAGACGAAGTCCCTTACCTCGTGTCTGACTTGACTCGACCGTTATTTAATCTCATGAATAATAAACTAGAGTCAATTTATACTTTATTAAGAACCTTTTTCAAGTTAATTATTCCTTTAATATCATTTATTACCAGGTTATGAACATTATGTAATTATTTAAGTTAATAACGGTCGTTTTGTTGATCATTGGTACTTGATTCAAAAATAAACTTCTTAAAATTACATGTTTTTCATGTGGTAAAATATCCATTATATCCAGAACTATATTCATGAGGTATATATCATATATATCATATATATCCAGTATATACATGAATTTATAATATTACATAACATTTAGAAGTAAGAAATAAAATGCACCGTTCATGGAGACAGTAAGTCGTACGTACGCATGAATGCTACTTTCATTTCTATTTCATATTTAATGGAATGAAATAATAATTATATAAAAGTATATTATATTTAAAGTATAATATCATATGTAATACCAATACCTATATCCTTTATACGTCCCACATATGGCATTAACGAATCAAATCACTTTGAGGGGGCGGTAGTCCGCACTTCCTAAAATGAAGATATCGCGTTTAACCATAATGAAAACCATAAAAGTATGACATAAATGAAAAATAAAGAAGAATAAGGAATAAATAAAAATAATATATATCATATATTAATATAGTGACATATTAATGGCCACCATTAATGGTGTTAAAAGAAGATTGAACAATCATCGTTTCGTGAGGCAGTAATTCGCCACTCACAGAAATAGTATATTCTTTAAGCATTAGACGAAAGTGTGTGTAAGTGTAACTCAAATAAATCTCATAACAAAATTATAGTATATTGAATATACTGTTTTTGTTACAAAATAAAGGAATAAAAAGAGTTTATGGGGTTGGAGAATCAAAATAAAACAAAAAACATAAGAGAAGACATTACATTTAAATCGGGTAACTCCCTTTAGTTTGAACGAAAAGGGTTTATCGAAGATCTTTATGCCTAAGGTAATGCTTCTATGATGAAGAAAGGAATGTGGAGAGATAAAATGATCATATTTTGTCTGATAAAATGGCTTGAGAGGTGTGGTTAAGGTGGTATAGGTGGGGGCCTTTTATAAGAGGGAGGAGGGTCACTCTTGGAAAGTCATGAAATGTTACTTTATTATAAAATGAGTTTCAGATTTAAAAGGTCAAAAAATGATATATTTATAGGATAAGGTGATAAGGGTTCAAAATACACCCATCCAATAGGTTTTTTACATGTGTAAGTATTAGATTAAACATTATCTTTTCATTTTATTTAAATCGTTAATTAATGAGGTAATCACTACATCATCATGGTGTCATAAATAAATTTATTTATTTAATGTCTAAAAATTATAAAAAAATACCAATATGTAGGAAATATTTTTATATTTCCAATGAATATTTATAGTCTAAGAGATCATTTATGTAGAAAAAAATAAAATTGTTTTACTTAGGTGTTACATACTTTTGTTATATTTAACTCTCTTTAAAAATAAAAAGATAAAATGTCACTATCACAAAAAATTACTTCCATGGGGTCCCAAAGTTTGGCACAAGGAATACTAGGGTCGTCCATGACACAAATAGTAGCATTAGGACACATGTTGGGGTCTTTTTCTATTATTATTTTATTATTTTATTACCCTTAACTACCTGATTACTAATTAATCACGATAATTAAAGATAATTACCATCGTTACTATTCATAATGTCTAAAAACAAAAGAGTCTTAATTACATAATTTGAACCTTATGATCCCAAATATGGAATCCATTTTACCAAATTCTAAACACAGAAATTGTAGTAATTAATTTAAAAATAATTCCCATTGTCAAAACAAATAGTGGGTTTTTTTTAAATGACATCTATCAAAGGATTGGCATTTTTATGCCCAATTCCAAAGTGAAATTAATCACAATGACAAAACATGGGTTAAATGGTAAAAATATATTCTAATTACACTTTAATATACATTAAAAAGATAATATAACCATATAATTAAATGTGATGAAAAAGCAGTTTTGAAGTAAAATGCAGTATTTTTCAATATTCATTAAAAAATGAACATTGTTAGAAAAATACCAAAAATTTATCCAAAGTAAATAACAATATTCCAATCCTAAAGAATAAAATTATTTTTAAATATAGAGCTTATAAAATTTTCAAAAGATATATTTAAAAATGGTTATCCATCAAAAGGCGGAAAAACAATCTTTCAAAAAATATTAGAGTATTCTATGCTTAAGACTGTATTTATTCTCATTTTAAGCCTCTAAAACACTATTTAATTCATAAATAGACATAGATATGAAAATATATTACTCTTTAATTACATGGGATGTTACATCCTTCCCCCCTTTAGAAAATTGCATCCCCATAATTTATTTACTCATCAAATAAGTGGGGGTATTTATCCCTCATTGCATTTTCAGATTCCCATGTTGCCTCTTCAATCATGTGGTTTTTCCACAAAACCTTTACTTGATGAATCACCTTATTCCGAAATAATTTCTCCCTATGGTCAAGAATCTGGACTGGTTGTTCCTCATAATATAGATTCTTTTCCAGCTAAACTACCTTTGGACTCAAAACATGAGATGGATCTGGCTTGTACTTCCTTAACCTTGAAACATGAAAAACATTGTGTAACTGAGATAAACTCGGAGGTAAAGCCACATGGTATGCAACAGATCCAACTCTCTCTAGAATTTCATATGTTACAATGATCCTTGGACATAACTTTCCTTTCTTACCAAATCGTATTACACTTTTCTATGGTGAAATTTTGAGGAAGAAAGGATCACCTACCTTAAAAAAGAGATCCATCCTCCTGTTGTTCACATAACTTTTCTGCCTGCTCTGAGATGTTCTCATGTGTTTTTGTATCAGCTGAACTTTTTCTGCCAACTATTCTACCAATTCTGGTCCCATCAACTTCCTTTAACCCACTTCATCCCAAAAATCTTGTGTTCGACACTGTTTCCCATATAATTCCTCAAATGGTGCCATATGTATACTGGAATGAAAACTGTTATTATAAGAAAACTCAACCAAAGAAAGTTGTCAGTCCAAAATTCCCTGATAATCCATCGAACAAGCACATAGAATATCCTCCAATGTCTGAATTGTTCATTCTGACTGCCCATCTGATTGAGGATGAAAAGTTGTACTAAAATTTAATTCAGTACCCAATGACTTTTGAAGGCCTTTCCAAAGTTAGAAGTAAAACTGAGATCACGATCAGATACAATTGAGAGGGGAACTCCATGTAACATTACTATCTCTTTAATATACAAATGAGAAAGCTGATCTATGGAAAACATATCTCATATAGCAAGGAAATGAGCAGATTTAGTAAAGCGATCAACAATAACCCAGATTGCATTATTAACTCGAGGTGCTTTCAGAAATCCCACAATGAAGTCCATGGATATATTCTCCCATTTCCACTCTAGCACTGGTAAAGGATGAAGCATCATTTTCAGTAACTGCTGCTATACTTTAATCTGTTGACAAGTCAAACACTTTACAGTAAAATCAGCAATATATCTTTTCATTCCATCCCACCAGTAATACTCTCGAAGATCTCTATACATCTTAGAACTCCCTGGATGAACTGAAAACCGAGAACTATGAGCTTCACATAAAAACTCTATCTTCAACTTTGAATCACAAGTCAGACACAATATCTTCCCAAATCTCAAAACACAATCATTATCAATGTTGAATTCAGGTAACATACCCTTCTGAACTAGATCTACCTTTTTCTGTAACTCACTGTCTTGTTTCTGAGCTTGCTTAATTTTGTCTGATAGGGAAGATTTCACTAATACCTGAAACAAAATAGAAGAACATCCTACACCAACAACATCTATTCCAAAGTTCATCAAATCCTTAACCAAATGATCACGTTCCAAATGTAACATTGTTAATGAAGAGTTACTTTTTTGACTCAAAGCATCAGCCACTTTATTTGCTTTTCCCGGATGGTAATGAATTGTACAATCATAATCCTTGATTAATTCTAGATATCTCCTCTGTCTCATGTTCAATTATTTATGAGTGAATATATACTTTAAACTTTTTTGATCGGTATATATTTCACACATTACTCCATACAAATGATACCTCCAAATTTTTAAAGTGAAAACCACAACAGCTAATTCCAAATCATGTGTAGGGTAATTTACCTTATGAGTTTTCAACTAACATGAAGCATAAGCAATTACCTGATCATTCTGCATTAGGATGCAACCAAGTCCTTTCAATGAAGCATCACTGTAGATAACAAAATCCCCATTCTTGGAAGGCAGTGCCAAAACTGGAGCATTCACCAATCTTCTTTTCAATTCCTGAAAACAATCATCACATTCTTTTGTCTAGATAAACTTAACACCCTTCTGAGTTATCTTAGTCATTGGACTAGATAACCGTGATTTTTTTTAACAAACCTTCAGTAATAGCCTACCAAACCAAGAAAACTACGAATCTCGGTTAAATTTGTGGGTCTTGGCCATTCTTCAACAACCTTTGTTTTTGAAGGATCAACATTTATTCCATATTTAGAAACAATGTGACCAAGGAAAGAAATTTGTTGTATCCCAAACTCGCACTTTATGAATTTCCCATACAATTTATTTTCCTTTAAGGTTTGAAAAATAACCCCTAAATGACTTTCTTGCTCCTCATTACTTTTAGAATACACAAAAATATCATCAATGAAAACAACCACAAACTTATCCAATAACTCATGGAAAATTCTATTAATAAGGTCCATGAATATAGAAGGTGTGTTGGTTAACCCAAAAGGCATTACTACAAATTAATAATTGCCATATCTTGTACAAAATGCAGTCTTCAGAACATATGCTTCCTTTACCTTCAACTAATGGCACCCTGATCTCATGTAAATCTTTGAAAAATACTGAGCTCCCTAGAGCTGATACCACTTCATTTGATGGCCCAACATCTGCTGAAGTAGTTTCAAAGAATCTTAACACACCTTTCTTCTTGTATTCTGACTGCTTCCCATCATTTGAGCTCTTTCTCGAACACTTGTTTGCATAATGACCCATCTCATTGCGCTTGAAACATTTCACTAACTGTAAATAAAATTTGGTCTTACCATCACACTAATCTTTTTCAATTCCATCACAAGCCTTATGTCCCTTATTACCACATTTGTAGAACTTTACAGAATTCAAAAGATATTCCCCAGCATGCTTTTTACCACACTTATCACAAACTGAAAACTTAGTTTTCTTACAATCAGAACTTTTTGAAGTATTCATCCCTTTCTCCTGCCACCTCGATCTCTTCATATGTTGGTTGTTATAAACCACTTTATCATCGGAAAAATCCATTTCCACCTTCTCATAACATCTAACAATCTTTACATAACTCTTGAACTTGCGAGAATTTAAAGAACTTTGATATTTTGGCTTTAATTATGAGTAAAAATGATTGATTTTACTATCAAGGTCTTGGATAAAATTTGGAGCATACCTTGCCAATTGAGTGAACCTTTCTTAATTTTCAATCACTGGGTCATTCTATTGCCTCAATTCCAAGAAAGGTTTTTCTATCCTATGTCAAACAAACTTAGGAAAATATTTCTCATGAAATATACCTTTTAATTCATCCCAGTCAAGAGAATCAATCTCATCCGCATCCCTAATATTTTTAACCATCTACCACCACTGATCTGCTTCACCCTTCAAATGGTAAATAGAAAGACTAACCTTTTGATTTTTTGAACACCCCATGACATTGAAAATCATCTCTAGTGCTTTAATATACCCTTCAGCTAGCACAGGGTTAGATTATCCTCTGAATGATATGGGATGTTGCCTCATGAATTTTTCCACCACTGACATGTTCCTCTACGGTTGATCTGGCTAATCTCATGCATGGATACCACCACCATTTATTTCTTGAGTAAACTGCACCATTACTGCAAAAAACTATTCAGTTCCAATTCCAAACATCTTAGGATGCTGATTTGGAAGGTCATTTCCTTCGGTATGCCTTCCTAGCACTGCTTCCCTATTTCCTCTACGTAAAACCATTCTGAACAAACATGTCTTAGATGAAGCAACATGGTAATCTTCAAATGCTATATCATTTCAATTTTACCATAAAAAAATATTTTTGGATACTCATTTAATAGAATTATAACTCCTAAAGTTATCTAAACCGACCTTTGATAACAACTATAAGTCCACATCCTTAAAAATTACTTATTCTTGAGTTATTAAAAGAATACACATTGAGGATATTTTCAGGTTTACAATTTTAGATAATTAGATCATAAATCATGCATTACATTCCACATTTAAACAAGGTGGTTACATAAAAGATAATATTCACTTTTCCCATCAAAGGAAACATATTTAAAATTAAACATTGATTATTTCTTGACACTTCCTCAACATTTTCATCACATCATGTACCTTCCCCTTGACCTGTGAAAAAGATTTCAAAAACATGGGATGAGAATAAAAATCTCAGTAAGGGATATAAAAATACGGAAAGAAAACCTTAGTCCATGTATACATAAAAATCATTGAAAACATACTTTACTCATAAACATAAGAACTTTAACATAACACATGAAATCATAATGTTTATGAATAACTCATATAAAACATAATACATAAAGGTAACTTGAGGCATTCATAACTTTCTTACATGGGGAGTAACCCTCATGGTTATGTTTGGAATACCCATTACTGTGTATTCCATAAATCTCTTCAGAGAAACCATAGCATTTAACTCCATCGCGTTACCCAATGCATTGGAGAACTATATCAGGCTCACCCGCCCTTAGTTTATCACGGAACCACCCATCATCATAAATAATTCCCAAGAACCATAACATAATCATATCATATAAAACATGCATAAAAGAAAACTTAACATTTCCACATTTCATTCACAAGATATCATAAACACATTGATATAATCAAAAAATTATCAAAACCATTTTCAATACCAAAAGAAAAGAAAAGTAAAACATGGTATTTTTTTCATTTTAAAAAAATTATGGCTTGTAGAGGAAGCCGAAACTCAAATAATGGTCACGACGGCGGGGAAGTCGTTGTCGCCATGCACGTAAGAAAAAAAATTACCTTTTGTCGTTTAGTAAAACTCTTCTTATAAAAATATTACTTTTGAATAAATGTAAAAGTCAAAGGGGTTTATACATCATATAAAAGAAATTTGTGTATAAAACAAAATATTCCTCAATGAAAGGAGATTGAGACGAAGTCCCTTACCTCATATCTGACTTGACTCGATCGTTCTTTAATCTCATAAATAATAAACTAGAGTTAATTTATAATTTCTTAAGAACATTTTTCATGTTCATTATTCCTTTTATATCACTTATTACTAGGTTATGAACATTATGTAATTATTTAAGTTAATAACGGTCGTTTTGTCGATGATTGGTACATGAGTCAAAAATAAAATTCTTATAATTACAAGTTGTTAATGTGGTAAAATATCCATTATATCCAAAATTATATTCATGAGGTTGATATCATATATATCTTATATATCCAGTATATACATGAATTAATAATATTACATAACATTTAGTGGTAATAAATGAAATGCACCGTTCCTGGAGACGGTAAGCCGTACGTAGGCATAAACGCTACATTTATTTCTATTTCATATTTAATGGAATGAAATCATAATGATATAAGGGTATATTATATTTCCAGTATAAAATCATATTTAATACTATTAACTCCATCATTTATACATCCCACATATGGCATTAACGAATCAAATCACTTTGTGGGGGCGGTAGTCCGTACTTCCTAAAATGAAGATATCACGTTTACCCATAATGGAAACCATAAAGGTATGACATAAATGAAAAATACAGAATCATAAGGAAAACATAAACCTAATATATATCATATGTAAATAGTGTGACATCTTAATGGCCACCATGAAAGGTGTTAAAATAATATTGAACAATCATTGTTTTGTGAGGCAGTAATTCACCACTCACAAGAACAATATGTTCTTTAACCATTAGACGGAAGTGTGGGTAACTGTAACTCAAATACTTCTCATAAAAACATCTTAGTATATTGGAGATACTGGTTTTGTTACAAAATAAATTAATAAAAAGATTTTATGGGGTTGGAGAAGCAAAATAAAACAAAAGAACATAAGAGAAGACATTACCTTTAAATCGGGTAACTCCCCTTAGTTTGAAACAAAATGGTTTCATGAAGAGCTTTATGCCTAAGGTAAGGCTTCTATGATAAAGATAGGGATGTGGAGAGATAAAATGATCAGATTTTGGACGAGACAATGGCTTGAGAGGTGTGGGTATGGTGGTAGAGGTGGGGGCCTTTTACAAGGGGGAGGAGGTGCACTCTTGGAAAGTCATGAGATGTTACTTTATTATAAGATGAGTTTTGGATTTTTAAGGTCCCAAAATGATATATTTCTAGGATACAGTGATAAGGGTTCGAAATACACCCATCCAATAGGTTTTTAACAAGTTTAAGTCATATATTTTACATTGTCTTTTCATTTTATTTAAATCGTTCATTAATGAGGTAATCACTACATCATCATGGTGTCATAAATAAATTTATTTATTTAATGTCTAAAAATTATAAAAAAATACCATGATGTAGGAAATATTTTTAGATTTAAAATGAATATTTATATTCTAAGAGATAATTTATATAGACAAATTTAATTTTTTATACTTAGGTGTTACATAATTTTGTAATATTTAACTTTCTTTAAAAATAAAAAGAAAAAATGTCACTATAACACAAAAGTGATTCCATGGGGTCCCAAAGATTGGAACAAGGCATTCCATGGTCGGCCATGACACAAACTGTAGCATTAGGACACATTTTTCAGTCATTTTATATTATTATGATATTATTTTATTACCCCTAACTACCCGATTACTAATTAATAATGATAATTAAATATAATTAACGTCGTTACTATTCATAATGTCCAAAATCAAAAGAGTATTAATTACATAATTTGGACCTTATGATTCCAAATATGGAATCCATTTTACCAAATTCCAAACATAGAAAGTCTAGTAATTAATTTAAAAATAATTCTCGTTGTCAAAAAAATAGCGGGTTTTTTTGAAACAATATCTATCAAATGATTGACACTTGTTTATGCCCAATTACAAAGTGAAATTAATAAAAATGACCAAAATTGGGTTAAATGGTAAAAATATATTCTAATTAAACTTTAAAACTAATTAAAAATATAATCTAACCATATAATTAAATTAGATGAAAAAGTAGTTTTGAAGTAAAATGCAGTATTTTTCACTAATCATTAAAAAATGAACATTGTCAGAAAAATACCAAAAATTTATCCAAAGTAAATTTTAATTTACCAATACTAAATAATAAGTATATTTTGAAAAATAGAGATTATAAAATTTCCAAAATATAGATTTAAAAATGGTTCCCCATCAAAAGGCGGTAAAATAATCTTTCAAAAAATATTAGAGTATTCTATGCTTATGATTGGATTTATTCTCATTTTAAGCCTCTAAAACACTATTTAATTCATAAATAGACATATATGTGAAAATATATTACTCTTTAATTCCTTGGGATGTTACAGAATCACTATGTTCAGTAGGTTCAGGGTATCTCTTTTTCATTGGAACACCTTATATGCATGATCATATCTTGTTTATTTTTCTGAAAGATGCACTGCATCATAAAATTATATTTTATCTAAACTAAAAAATTTATAATATGAATTAATTAATCATCATATAAATTATTCGTGAATTTATTTTAATTTTACTTAATTATCTATAATATAGCCATTATATGTTTGAAAATTTACACTCCTTAAGTTAGACATAGTCAAGTGGCCTTTACTTATGCATGGTTACTTTGGATCATGGTTACTAGACATGGTCATTTGGTATAAAAACTAGAAATGGACACTTTATTCCTTTTTGGGGTTACTGGATTTGTTATTCTAGCCACTACATTTTTTTTCATATAATCACCACTATATTTGACATGGTCACTTAACTTATTAATGTGGTTAATTTAATTCATCCCAAGGTCAATTAATTTGTACTCTTGATAAGTAAATTTCTTTGTGATGTCGGTACTATTCTTCCCATGATCACTCCACTTGTTCTTTCTATAGGTATATCGCTTCATGCAGTCAATAGAATAAAAAACCAGTTAACAAAAAATATAATATAAACTTTTCTTACCATCACATGGTAACTACATTTTTTCTAATAGTATTTTTTTATCTTCATGTAGTCAATGTTATTTAAATTTTTAACAAGTTTAGGACAAATGAGACCAATTTAAATTCAATTCATTATTTGTAAAAGACAGAACTAATTTGTGTATGGTCATTGGCTTGTTTTTGTAGACAGTACAACAGAATCACTCAACCTTCATGTTCAATTTAACTTCTTTATGTGATAGGTATGTATTTCTATTATTGAAAATTTCAATTTTTACTAGTAATTTATGAAAATAGTTGAGTAATACAAAACTAAAATTTATTAATAACATTTTAGGAAGGATTTTGGATAATTAAAATAAGCATGTTCTAGTTTAATCCAATAGGATCACATTTTTGAGTATCCCAAATCCTGATAGATATTTCCAATGAATTAAATTATAGATATATGTAATTAAATGAATATAAAAATTTGATTTCCTGAATATAATAAATTTATAACTACAATATTTCATTTGGAAATTTCTAATTCCCTTTTTAATATTATTAAAAATGTGAATTATATGGAAAAATTATAATAAGATATGAAACAATAAAGAAAAATTAATATAGAATTCATATTTCATTAGGAGTTTAAAAAAATAAAAAGGGGTTCTCCCTATCAGTTATTATATATATAATTTTATTCTGGAATATCTTTAATATCTATAAAATGTATAAAATCCTTCATTTAGAATTTGATGTTTGGATAAAATATGTAGTATTGGGTATAGCAGTGGAAGTTGGATCACCACTAACTATACATCTGGAAGTCATTCTGTGGTTCTTAACTACTTCCCATGAGATTTTGAAAAAGGATTAAGTGTTGACGAGCTGGTGGAAATAGTTGAAGACCCATTTATAGAATGAAGATCTAGTACTATTATATTGAAAGTATATGGGTTGGGTTCTATCAACCTAGTGAAGTCACTCACCTCTCTAGATCTTTGTTCTATATCTTAAAAATAGTAGTATTTTTTCAAATAAAGGATTCCAACACTAGAGTAAGCACTTTGATCTTCTCAACATGAGGATTAATATTCAAAGTCAATAGATGATTATTGAGATCCATATCAATAGTTCTAAACATTTACTTGATGTCTAAATTTTTATATATTATACAAATATGTAGATCAAATTCCTTATTGATTATTTATCTATCAGTACCAGCTAAATGTATCATATTTCTTGATGAACAATAGTGTTTTTGAGTAATGATTATTAATTTCATTAAACACAATTTCTATTATCTATTTAAACTCATGAAATAAATTTTAAACTCATACCTTTTGAGTTTCCTGATTATTTTTTCATTAACATAATATTTCACAATAAGAGTCATATGTGGAGTAGATGATTTAGAAGCTTGAGACATTAAACATATATTAATTTTATTTATATTCAATATCTTGTTAGAAGTATCTTCCCATAGAGAAGAAATTTGATCTTTTGAACCTTAAGCATCATTTATCATAAGTTATATTATACGATGAAATGTTGGATAAAGATGATAAATGACTAAATTAACAGCCTTAGAGAAAAATTAATCTCAAATCGGTTCCAAAGACTGTCCAAAAGCAATATAGAGTTATTTCAACACCCCCATGAGATCTTATTTTAACTCACTTAAATCATATTTTTTGTATATATGATGTGGATGGTAAAAGAGAAAGTATAGTTTTAGAATGATATAAACCATACGCTGGATTCTTACTCTCATCATTAATCTCCACAACCATATATCCCATAGAATAAAATTTAATTATATAAGGACTATAAATTTTTTATTCAACATCATGAAAAGTATTATGAAATGATTCAACCAATTCATCAACATTTTTTAAGGAGAAATACAAAGAATTATATCCCTTAATTGATCCCTAGAACATCTTATAGAATTCACATTAATTACAAATTTATAATCTATCTCAGTAATTAAAGATCCTTCCAGTTCCATTTGAAAAAATGGTAATAAATTTCTACTATGTATTGCTGTATTGATCCCATTATTATAATCATTAAAGTCATAGTATTCTAGAACAAACACTATATAAACTAGGGATTTATCACCCATAGAATATTCACTAAGAAATATTAGTCTAGGAGTGATACCAATATCAATGTACTTATGTAAACTTTCTTCATTCTATACAGAATCACCACATTCATCCCATATAGGTTATTCCACCAAATAATAAAAAGAATATTTAGTTTCAACAAGATCTTATTCTTGAAACTCTTTTTTAAGAGTGGGAAATGGAATGGGATTGGTTTGTAGTCAAATAAATATAGCAGCAGAGGCTCCCCGATCATCCTTATGAGAAGCTCTAACATCCTTATTAGGATATACAAACTCATCCTCTTATTCATCCACCTCAGCATAAATATTAATATATTGATCATCCTAATAATATTAATAAATCTCATCTTTCACATGATCTTGAACCACTATACCCCATCATATAAGTGGATAATTCACTGGGTCAAATCTCTCAAAAAATTTCTCTTGGTTCACAACCCATTCCATTTTCTAGGGTTTCTAATTAACATTTATTTACCTAAAAATATCTTGGGTAAGGGACATACCATCTGAGGATTTTTTTCTCGACCCCCTTTACTACTAATCCCTTATACTCAAAAATTTCTAAACTAAATTTTGGATAAGGGAAATTACTATGTTTGGAACATGACTTATGCTTCTCATTTATTATAATAATCACAAATGTTAAAAAGTGGATCTAGAACCCATTTTCATATTGATTAAAATTAATTGATCATGGTTCCTTAGTATACTGAATTTACCTTTTCTTGGAAATATTATATACAAAAGGAACATATCTATCAGCTAACACTCACCCCTATACTCTATAACGGTTGGTCCTATTGGTTTCACATTCCTAGTTATCTCCTCCAATTCACATTTAAAATTTTAGTGGGCATGATTCAATTATTAAGAACATTGATAGTCCTCATGCTCACCCATATATTGAATACATAAATTTCATTCCCAATGTTTTTAACAAAACCTCAAAGATTATCCATTCATCATTGTCCTAATAGTTTATTAATTATATATAAGGATAAATTCCATATGAATAAAGAATTCCATAACCAACCTTGGATAGAACAAGTTACCATTTTCTGTAAACGAATCATCACATCATTGATTCAGAATACTTTTACACATTAGAAATACTATTGATTGAATCCATTTAATGTTAAATTCCTTTCTATATATACTTTTAAATCTATCTAATGTTGGTTACATGGCTTTAGTAAAATATGTTATCTTCTTTTCCCCATTTTCAATTTCATTTCTAGAGGAGATTCATTTGGAGATGCAATAATGGGATATCGTATAATCCTCAACATTCTGGTGTAATGATTATATTTCCCATAAGTATCATGTTTGAGATGATTGTTCAATGGAAGGAGGGTCTTAATAGAAGTTATGGGATTTAAAAGAATTATGAAATTTATAGTGTAATACATCAATTCATAATCTAATTTCATCTTTAAATTAAATAATTTTAGGATAAAATTATAATAAACCATAATAATGTTCCACCGAAATTACAAAATAAAAATACACGTAAAAATAGGTATGGTATGCATATTAACTATTTGATCAAGGTTTCTATGATTGGACACTATAGGTATACTAATAGTACAATCATAGTAGGTATACTATCCATATTATTAAATCCTAATTGTTTGTATAGTGACTTTGTGACCAACTATTCAAGGTATGTATACTGACCATATACTACAAGATTAACAACTACTTACTTTTTTTAGAGAACATTATATTATGACATAAAATAAGACCAACATCTGTAATAAAAAATGTTATGTTTAAAATATATTTAAAAACATGATTAATTAAAATTAGTAGTTAGAATAAATAAAAAATTCAAGCGTATTTTTTTCCAAACACAAGTCAATATATGTTATTATCAAAATATTCAATAGATTTTTAAATACCTTAGAAATATAATTTTTAGTTCCAAAGAACTTAAGAGTTATGTCACCATTTTGAAAAATGACTCTGTGAAAGTGATGCCATTCATCAATACATTTGAAGTAGAGTAAGACAAATTTTATTAGAAATTTTTATTCTACAAGTATTTTCATAAATTATATGGATATGACTAAATTGATGTTCATATTGTATTAATATGAGTTTAATCCACAAAATATATCCAAAAATACTACTCACAACTATGTACACACCTTTATTAGTTGATAAATAAACAAAATTATGTTTCTTACTTCACCATGAAACTAAATACTATCCCACAAGATGGAATATTCTCATGGTTCTCTTTCTATCTAACATACCACAATAAAACAATAACTAACTAACTAAAATGAATTTACATTAGTGTAAATAAATCTCATATTGGTTAAAATATTGATGTATTAAAAATACATTTAACAGTATTAAAATGATTTTATTTAGTGTATGAATGAATTCTTTCACACATATGCACACCAAAAAAAATATCAGGTAAGCTATTAGTTATGTATAATACACTTTCAATCATAATGTTTTATGTAGTTTAATCTAATGAATTTTTGGTTTCATCAAGATCTAAATTGATACTTGTACTCATGGGAGTAGCCTAAATTTTGTGAAATCCATTCCCAAAAATTTAAAAGAACCTTTTTGTATGTAAATTGAATTTGAACAGCTCCATTGTTTTAAAATATTTAAATCCATATAATGTATTTTAACTGACCCATTGAACTCATTTAAAATTTAATTTTACATCATTTTGGGAAATTCAATACACAAGGAGTTCTTGTATGCTCCAAAAATAATATCATCAAAACGTATTTGAAATTATAAAATGTGAGTTTAAATTATTTTTATAATTAATATTGGGTCAACAACTGCTTTTTTAAAACCAATGGGAATTTAAAAAGTGTTTATCCAATCATACAAAGATACTGGATATTGTTTTAAATGACACAAATCTATTTTTTGTTTAAAACCCAAAATTTGGAAAAGGAGGGTTTTAAAATATAGGGTTAATTCTAAAAATACATTATAAATAATATATCCATTTTGGAAATCATACTTGACATCTATTTGATATAGTTTAAAATTAAGATGTGGAACAAATGAAATCAATATTATATAGGGCCACATATCTAGAAAATAGTCCAAATGTTTCTTCATAGTCAAGACCTTCTTCTTGGCTATATCCTTGGGAAAACAATAAAGTGTAGTTCCAAATGATTATTTCACAATAATCTATGTTATTTCTATAAAACCGCTTAGTTCCAATAGTAAGAATGTTTTTAGGTCTATATAATAATTCCTATACTATATTCCTTTTAAACCTAATCAATTATTCTAGTATTGTTACAAAAAATAACCATCATTTATTTCTTTATTGATGTTCTTAGGTTCAAGTCGTGACAAGAAAGATTTATGTTCATCCTGGTTTCTTAGTGAGGTTCTTGTGTGAGTACTTCTATATATATTTCCTTCTATATCATTTAATGTTTGACCTTTAGGGTATATAATAGTTATATGGAAAGAATTACTTGTTAATTCATATTATTTTTTAGGTTATGGAAGATATTAATGATCTATTCTAGGATATTTATCATGTAAATTATCATAAATATAAAATATTTTGGAGGTATTATTGATATTACAATTTTATATATCATCCTAAATATTTTCCAATGTTTTTTTAGGTTCATGTTGATCAATTTCATAAAAAGTGATAATAAAATTTTTCCCCAAATTTAAATTTCTTATTAATGGAAAAATAAGATTTACTAGCTTTTAAATAACCCATGGAAATATATTCATATCATTTTCATGTAATGTTTTCCAGATTCCATTTTAATGTTATGTATATGAACTTTTCACCAGAAACTATAAAGTATGATACCTTATGTTTGATACAATCCCAAAACACTAATAGAGTCTTTTTTATGATCAGATTTATCAGAACCCTATTAATTACATATAATGTTTCATCAATATATTCATACCATAAATATATAAAAGTTTTATATTCAGAAATAAATTTTCTCAATATATCTTGAATAATGTTATTTCTCTTTTTAACGACCCCATTTTCAGATGTTTTTAAGGTTCTGATAAAATTCCAGTTGAGATATTAATATTCATAATTCATAGATTATAGTCGTAATCACTTCACAACTAATATATTATTATTACACAATAATACTCACGAGATTTTGAGAACATAGAAAAATAGTATAGACAATTTTTTTCAGAGAATAGAAAAAACCCATTTATATCATGAATAATAATCAAGTATAACAACAACATAATGTTTTCCTAATAAACAAGAAACTCTTGTTATAAAAAATAAATACATATGGAACAATTATAACTATTGAGTGGTAGATGCATATTTCTATTTTTTAATATACTTTATTCCTTTCCCTTTTTTCTTGGATTCCCAACATTTTATTCGGGAAATTATAACTTAGGTAAATCCTTCACTAATAAATTCTTAGTTATCTTTTTAAATGAGAATATATTTCAATGTCCTAGTATCCTATTCCTTGTCCAGGACTGTCTATGAAAGTCACATAAATAGGAAGCATTTTATGAAAATAAAGAATCATAATTAATAATATAGACATTATCATTTCTAAAAGAACAAAAATACTAGAGAATAATTATAATAAATAAATTTATAATTAATAATTTAAAATTTCACATTGAAATCATCATCACATAATTGAAAAATAATAATTAGATTATACTTTAAACCATGAAAAATAACAGTTTTGGAATAAGTAAAGATAGAGATTTATCATTTTTTTCATGTTTAATGATTTATATTTTTTTCACCAAAAGTGACATGACCAACATCCAACTTTATAGGGTTCTTGGAGATTTAATTGTACCCAGTAATATTTTTGGAACATCCACTCACTAGAAACCACTAATTCTTATTGGAACTTTTTCCATTTTTCATAAAATCTATTAAATACACATAGATTTCCTTATCCAGATATTCATGGGTAGAGATTGGTTATCTATAATATATTTTAGAGTATAATTTTATTTATAAATATTATTGGAAATATATTTGATAGATTTACAAAGAAAATTATTTTTAGAACCAAAATTATTTGAATGATTTCAAAAAGTATTGTCATTATTAAAATCTCAAGATCTGTTTTTGTTACTAGGAATAAAATAGTTTTTAAAGGTATTATTTCAATGTCTATGTATATGAAAAAACCATATATTTGTTTAGATATAAAATGACATCCAAAAATTTTGTTTAATGTTTCTATTCTTCCAAAAACCCCACATTGTATATTTTAAAATTTTCATTAATTTGTTTCAAATTAGTGTTCTATTTAAATAGATTATAATTATTTTCCTTTTCAATTATAAGTGATGATTTTTCTGATGAACATTACACATGAGACTTTTTCATGTTTTATATTTGTGTTTCAGATCACTTATGGAATGGTATAGTATAGAAAGATATTATTATAATTAATCATTAGAAATTTTAGAATCGTTAGGAATATGATAAGAAATAGAAGTCACCTCATACAATTACCCATAAAGAATATATAATATTTTTTTCATTAATATATTCTCATCATGAGTCTATGTCACTGGATATGCACTCATATGCACTACATGTATATTTATTATCCCATTTTGGTATGTTCTCCTTGTCATCATATTTTCTTCTTTATTTGAGATTTAAAAAATTAACCTTTATGTGTGCTTTTATTTTTCATTCTTAACATGTTTTCTCATTAGTTGATTCCTCAATTTTATATTTGTTCATATAATTATATATCCTTATATATTAACTATTATTGTTTGAAATTATAAAAAAAATCTTATGTTTGTTGAACTTTTTAATGCTTGGGGCCAGATATTCCATTTATTCAGAATTTTTAGTTTCATATTCACTTCCACTTATACTATCAACTTATATAAATTGTTTTATTTTTTACTAAGATGCTTTAAATGAAATAGATTTTTACTTTAGTTTATAATCATAATTTTTTAACATCAAATATTGATAATAAATCATCAATTTAACAAATAATTATTTTAATGGTAACTTGATGATGTCACATGACTCTCTATTATAAACTGTAGTACCTCTCCATCTATCTATTGGTCATCTTGGGATCCTCAAATCTTGATATTTTTCTATAATTTGTTTTCAAAGTGTGATCATTGAGTTTATGATCTCATTGAAGCTAAGATACTTGTCATATATGGGTTCATTAGTTTTGATTTCGAAAGTATCATATTAAACAATGTATGTATTATGCCTCATTTTTGAACATTAGAAGTGCCTATATGATATATAGAAAGTCTATCAAAAGTATGATATGCAGGATCAAATTAAGATATACTATTAAAATAATCTTATCCTAAAGCACAAAATAATGCATTCATAGTTTTTTTTAATTTTACTCATATGCTACTTTTGTTGGAGAATACCATTCATTTCTAACAGTTTTATTTTTTAGTTATTTATCCTCTACAGATCCCTAAATATAAAAACCCATAATGTCAAGATGTGTTTTAATTGTAATTTTCCCTTTATCATAATATTTTATATAAAAATAAAGTGGTTTTTTGGTTTCATAACCTTTAAACATAGACTCCACAATAATATAGAAAAAAAACCAGATCTTATATATAAAATTGACCAAGTTTAAATAAAACAATAAAGGAGTAAAAAATACTCGAAATTAAACACTTTTACACCATATATTTCATTGAGTAGAAAAATAAAGAGGATATGAGGAATGATTTCCTAAACAAATTTATGTTCAAAATGGATTTAAAAACTAAATCACAAAAAATATAAAACAAACCAGTTAACTATAATTCTATTTTAATAGAATTTTACAACTTTAGTGATTTTCTCTATTATATTGATCAAATATATGTAAAAAGAAGTTTTAAAACTTTTGAAACTTTTGAAACAAATTTTATAGTATTTAAAATAGAATATTAAAAAAAATTATAAAAATTATGAAAATAATGTTTATATATAATGTTTCGAGAACTAAAAAAAATTATTTTAAAAACCGAAAACAAATTAAGAAAATCACATAAGAAAATATTTTTTTTCATGTATTTCATGTCTATATTTAAATAATAGTCTCTATATGTTTGAAAGATATTATATCTAAAATAGCCATTTTGTAATATTAAAATTTTAATTCTTATAATCCTTAGTCTTTAAATACAATAAATTTGTGTAAATAATCCAAAATATTGACATTTGGGATTTTAAAATTCTCTACACATAATTTATACATGGTCTATTGGTCTTCACATAAGAATTATTATTTTGGTTAAAGATTTCTTGGAATGGTCATTTTCCACATTAACAAGGAACTCTGTATCTATTTATTTATTTTTCAATGTAATAACTATTTTTTTGTCTCATAATCCCCACTTTTGTTTCCATGGAAACTGGAATACATCATGATGTTGATTTATTTCTTCCTATGGTAACATCCTTTGTACTCATGGATGGTACATTTCATCATAATGTAGGAACTATTATTCTCATAACCACTTGAATTGTTATTTTGGATTGAATATCTCTTCACTAGGTCACGACAACAACATGTGAAGTTAGTTAAACACTTTAGAAAATGTTTTCTTATCATAACACAATAACTATTTAACTATGTGAAATTTTAGAAATAAAATTCCTTTTATGATTAAATTAAATAACATACAATGGTTATAGAAAAATCATGAACTTATTTGGTTTTATTATATCCCATTGAATTTAAATATTCATTATTCATCATAACTATTGATAAAATAGGCTTTGAATAGTGATTATATTATTAGTATAAATATAGGGTTATAAAAAACCAATTAGGCTAGAAGGAAGACACAATGGCCTCAACCAGTAGGGTCATACACAATGAAGTCCATTTATCTAAGATTATGTGAGAGATATAATCCTTGATGATTTACATTGACCAATACCAAGATGATATACAAAAACTAAATCAAAAGTGAAATCGTTTATATTAGAAGTTCCGTCTCATTGAGATCTCAACCCAAATCATGTACGTTTAACCACGACTTGAAAATCATACCACCATGAATCTACCCTTTAGTTATTTTTTTGCATTAAAGGGAAATGTATGTATACCCAAATAATATATATATATATATATATATATTCTATTTTCAATATAATAATGTTTATATTTACTTATTATTATTTTTATTTATAAATGAATATTAATTTGATTTGATAAAAAATAGTATTTCGGGTAATATGTAATTTTTATTAAGAAATTCCTTTTACAGAATAATTGAATTTATGAAATAAAATATATTTGAATAAATTATTATTATTAAATAATATTTATCATTTATAGATGATTATAGAATTTTTTGAAATTAAAAATAATTTTAATAAGGGTTTGAAAACTATTTTGTTTAAAAAACCCATCTTTTCTCAATTAATGTTGATAAATATACTAAAAGTAGAAATTAAAATAGTTATAAAATTATTTGGATAAAATAAATATTATATTTGGAATCGTAATTTCTTTATTATCCAACCATGTATTTACATTAATTTTCTATGAAAGTCGAATTTCCGGGAAAAAATTAAATACGGTATAAATACTCTGTGCGTATTATGATATCATAATTACCCAAAGGTGATGTAATAAGTGTTATAAAGGGTATTAATGACCAAATATATGTTCCCATTTAAAATAATTTTATTTTTAGGATATATTTTTAATTTTATAAAGCCCTTATGAATCCTCTAAGAACAATATTTTTTAATGATTTAAATCCATTCTTTTTAAATATGAATCACTTCCATATCACAAAAGGTAATATTTTTGTGATTTTGTACATTATGATTATAAAATAATTATGATAAATCCAATTCAGTATATTATATATTCAAAAACCATTGGAATTACTTTTTTTGTTACTTTTTTATATATAGTAGAAAACATAAGTATGAAAAAAATAATAAACTACCATGGATTTTCCTATATAAACCCACCCAATTTTCTATTATTATTCAATAAAAAACATTGGATAATATCCTTTAACATCCTCCCCTCTCTAGAGTCTACTCAATCTTCCCCCCATCCCTCATGATTCTCCAACTATTATTTTGGAATCAAAATCTTAAGGCAAGGGTTCCTTTCCTTTCTCTCTCTATTAAACCATTTTATTCCTTTTATGAATTTCATTTCCAATTCACAATTTTTGGATACATTTTTTTAAAAATAAATCCTAATATAATTTTTATTTAAAAATTAAGTGATACCCCTTTTCTATATCATTAAATAATTTTATTAATCTTTAAGTATTGCTGTTATGCATCCCTAATATCATTACAATTTTCCCACGAAAAGGTTTTACTCAATAATAGTCCTTGTAATAAGCCTATTAATTACCAAATATTAATATTGAATAATAACCTTCAATATTAATAATTCTATAATTTTGTATTCTGAATGACGAGATTCCCCTTTATATATCATTAAAACACTTTATAAACATTCATATACCACTGGCCTGCTACTAAAATGTAATGATGATTTTTCCATACCAATCCTTTATATTTTGAATAGCATTGTTATTTTCACTCAGGGGTATTAAAATATAAATACATATACTCATTTTATAAGGGAAATCAATGTTTTTATTTCACACTTCTTGATCATGGAATTAAATTTGATAATATATGATCCTACATTGAATGATTTATCTGGAACACTTTTGTATAAACATAATATGAATGTGTCAGTTGAACCTGAAATTATATAAAACTCCAAGGCATTGGGTAATTTTTTAGTATTATTATAAATAATGACAAAAATTATGTAGAAAACCTAATCCATCACGAGACTTTTCAACCAAGTTATGATATCTTAGTGGTTAGCCAAGACGTTTGTTTATGATGTCATGTTTGTTGTTTCTTCTACCTTACCATGTTTCTTTTATGTTATTATAAAATTTCATGCCTATTTGTTCATGTTTAGGATTTTCACACCATTTATTTTCCATATAAATGACTATTTTCTAATATGTAATACTTTATTCATGTTATTCCATGATTTTTACCTTACTGGGATTATAGATTAAAAATTTATTATGTATGTCCCTAGGTTTTCCCAATCCATTTTAAGTAGGATGGAATATTATTTTCATGTAAAGGTTGTTTTCATAGTGGGAATACGGTTTAGCCAAACCATGCGGCCAAACCATGAAACCATATTTTTTGGGTAAAATTACATTTTTACCTCGAAATGTATTTTACATAAAAGATATATTCCTATATTTTTTAATAGACAAACACCCCGACTCTCACCCATGAGAGATCTCATCTCCCCCATGGGTGGGATTTGATGCTGTTTTCTTATATAGAATCCTAATCAAGTGTCATTGGAAGCATTGATTCCACATCAATAAGAAGTTGAATCATATTTCATCATATATATTTTTCTAAGCATACCACTTTTGCTATTTTCATGTAAGATCCTTTTCCAAAATTTTAGGATGTTGATACAATAATATTTTTTCTTCTGATCTACATGAAATATTAAGTCGATATTGTATGAGGAGTTTTCTATGACCCTAAGGTTGGTGGTCTATTTGTTTTCCCTAAATATAGAGTGTATTTCATGGAATCCCTATTATGCTATGTCCGGAATATTTCTGTACATCAATATAAGATGGGATTTTTATTTATAAATAATAAAAAAATATTTTTACACTAATGATTACCCTTTCTAATTCTTTATAATATGCATACCTCTTGACATCCACCCCTTCGGGTGTGTCGGCTTTAATTTACCCTATAATTTTATTATTTAATTTAGCTGAATAACCTCCTATGTGATTGGATTTTTATGAAATGGGTTTTCCATGATTAATTAATTAAATGGATTGATTATAATGAATGATAGTTGGTTAGAAATCCATTATTATGAATTTACAAAGCCTCTATTAACTAATTAGACTGTTTATATGGAATGGAATTGGGTGGCAGGGACATGTCTCATGTTTTATCATATTAATTATGAAATGTATGAATTGTAATGCTATTTTTTATATTAGTCTTGATGAAAAAATATGCTTACAAGGTTTTTCATCTATTATTATTATTATTATTATTTTTCCTTGGATATTGGATGTGGAAAAATTATTTTGGGACTTTTTGTGCAAGATGTCTCACTCTCCCTTACATCGGGTGTTTAGTGTGTTTATTATCATCATTACAATTGTATTTGGATGAGTGGAATTATTCTCAACATTCCCTTACATTGGGTGATGGGCATGACATCTCACCATTCCCATCTCAAGTATTTAGCATGACATCTAACATTCAGTATGAGATTTTAGGAACATACCCTCTACATGAGACTATAAATCCATAGATTGGTTATGGGTGCTGGAGTTACACATCAGGTCTAAGAATACCCCTATATCCATATATATGAAAACTTATATATACACATACATAGATAATATATATATATAATACAACTATATATATAATTAAAATATATATATGGTACTCAGTTAAGACTCATTTTGGCCTATGCTGAAGATGATGAAGTTCTCAAGGTTTTTATTTGGAAATTGAGAGGAATTTTATTTATTTACATCCATAATTTATTACTGTTTTATTATATTTACACACTATAAAGTAATATACACTTCTTGGATTATTTCTAGACAACATTGGTGTTGGCCTACAATGATTTTATCTCACACCCTACATGGGCAGTGTTTAGTACCTGAGTAGATTACTTCTCTATAGGTATGTGTATAAGAAATCACCCAATTATAGATGAATAATTTTTAGTATATAGTATGGAGCAGTGGAGTAGAGAACCGATTATATGATTGAAATTCTAGTGGATCTGTCTTTTTTACGTTTTGATTTTTTCTATAGGTTATGGGATATGTTGGACACATGTTTCACCTTTTTGTATAAGAACATTCCATGAAACATTATATATGACTCGTCTTTTTGGTTTTTCATATTACTAAAGTTTCTTGATTATTAATGTATATTCTTATGCTTCCACTATAGTGGGTTACTAGTCTAGTTATTATAGTGTCTATTTAAACTGTATTATTTTTTATTTATATGCTTCCACTATTGTCTGTTTGTTTACATTATCCACTGTTCGACTATGATATGAGGATATATTAGCACAACTTTACCAACTTAGACTCTCATAGATAGTTGGAAGCATCTGAAATAGGGGGAGGTGCACTGGAGGCCATGTGTCCTACTGGCATGGGGCACGTTCTATGTGGATAATGTGTTGGGGTGTTTCGATGTTTTATAAAGGATTTTATTTTAATTTCTTATTATAGTTTGGGTATTATATAAGAGACTATGAGGTAATGGAATTTAGTAATAAGATTGTTCTTGGGATTTTCAGACCCTCATATAGGGGAAACCCAAATTACATAAGATGGGATGTTATAGTTATTTATTATGCATGATATAGTTTATATGAATTCTTTGTGGGGTGATAAACATGTCTAATGACATTATTATTATTATTGGTGTTATTTCAATGATATTTTCTTTTAAATTAGCCTGATTAAATGATGGTGTGTTATCACATGCATAATTATAGAACTAATAGGACTAATATTCCATGAGTTTTTCCATTCCATGTTTACCTTCCACAAACACTTTCCTGTCATATATAGTTATTTCCTAAATAATATACATGGAAATGTGATGAAATTTATTAAAGGATTGGGAAAAACTAATTACCAGTTAATGTTTCGTTGTTAACATTATAGGGGTTTTATGCATAGGTTAAAGAGGACACCTTAAGTAGTTAGGTATGGAACATTGATCCATACTCAATTGGATCATGGTATAGAATGTGTTATGGTCAGGATTAAGTGGACGCCACATAAAAATTTATAATGGGTATTGGCCTGAATAAATTGGAAATGGTTATCCATCCAACTTAACCATTAAATGAGATTTTAATACATAAATGAGAAAAAATTTATAATTAATATAAAATTTTGAATGAAATAGTCATCTTATACATTTGATAAAATAGCTTGACCCTAAACCAACATTGTACAAGGTAGAAGGTGTTATATCTTATGGTTCTTATGGAATGTTATGCTCATCTGTTATCACCTAGACCAAGATTCTACAGTAGGCATAGAGGTGAAATATGTTCATAGGAAGGCTATGTTCTTGTCCTTGTAATTTATCTACGATCTAATAAAAGTTACATTCTCTTATGAGAAGTGCATTTGGAATTATTGAATCATTCCATCGCAGTATCCTTGAGCTGTATGCCTTGAATGTTGTTACGATGATGACCTAAATGTGGAGAGACTTGAGATTCCAGTGATTCCTCCTATATTTTCTCCTATGGAACATCTTGTATTTTTAGATATAGGCACTAAAAACAATTTTCAAAAATGATTTTTCACATGGTTCAATATATACAATGTTTCTCTTGACCTTCCTTGATTATGGAATATTTTACTCAAGATTCTAAATAGCCACATCCCCCTATCCTTTCGGGGAATGGAGGACCTCATATTGCTGAGTCATGGCTATAGGCCCTGATTTATATCATTGAGATTATAGAGATTTATACTATATTAGAGTGCATGTTTTTCTTTTTATATGCTATGAAATTATTCCATTCGATGGTAGGATTTAATTACCAAGGTAGATTGAAGTCGAGATATGATATGGGAATATATCTAGACAATATATTATGATGATTTCACCCTAAAATCACTTAGGGATGTCCAAGATATAGGGTTTATGAACCCAAAGAATGGATCCATGACTATCGTGGATTATTATACTTGTTTGACTAAGTAGTAGTGATCTGGACAAACTTTAGAGGGTGATGATCTAATGACCACAAGGATATCCAAGGTTGTGATGCAATACCCCATATATTTACAAGTCATTGTTTTTAGGTTGAATACTATTTCTGAGACAGTGAACCATAATCTTATTACTGATAGAAAGCTAAGCAAAGATGGTGGTGGGAGCTAGGGGAATTAATCCCCTAGATCTACTATATTTACTCTAGTCGGTGAAAGAATCCCATTGAGGTTTCCTAAGGGGTTAGAAGCAGTCATCCATCTTGTACATATAATTTAATTATTTTTCATCATTATGGGAAACAAGGATATATAAAACCTATATGTATAAGTGATTCACAAGAATGTGGAGGCCATAAAAGGATGATATATATCTAGTAGTTCTATAGTAATTCTCCATCGGTGGATAGCTATCAAGGATCAACACCTACCATATATTCTATAACAAGGCTTGTAGAACCTCTATAGGTAGGGAGCTTGTAATGAAATAATCATTTATTAATGAAAATTTCACTTGATCTAATTAAATTTCATATTATGTAAAATGGTTATATAAAATATTAACATCATTTGTTTTATGTTTTTGGATTTCAATATACCATTAAGAATTGTAACCGCTACTAATATAGAGATGGAACAATGATCACAATGTTAGTATAAATATGGGTTTTTAACAAATCTGATTAACTCATAAAAAGGAAGCAATTGACTCATATAGTAGAATTTCTCCACATGGAGTCCTTTTTTCAGAGCTTAGAATAGAAGTGGAATCCCTGGGCTTCTCTCATGACCAAGCCCATGCTGATCTTAAACACATTAATCTTGAATGGAACCACCTACGAGAGAAGTGGAAGTCGATAAAGAATACCACCCGAGTGATGTTATCTAAGCCTCCCCAAGATTTTGTCCCCATCCCAAACAATTCCCTTAGGAAAATTTCGGGTGTTTTAATGGGTTATGTAACAAGAACCTACCAATATTATTATATGCATTATTTTTTTATTGAGAATATATAATCATTTAAATATTGTTACTTTGTAAATAGATTTTAAAGAACAAATAGTATTTTTAGTTGATATTCAATTAGGAAATCTATTTTGATGAATTAAATTACTTTTGAAAAAAATAACATTTTAATAATATATTATTATTAAACTACTTTTTATTAAATAGAAATTATCATATAATTTTTATGAATACAATTGTAATTTTTTATTAATGTAATAAATATGTTCTTGTCAAAATCCATGAATTTTTGATAAATATCGGTTTTTATTTTAAAAGTAAAAATTCACATATTTAGAAAAATATTTATATTAAATTAATATTATTTTTGGATTCTGTTCATTGAAATTTTCTATCATTTAATTTTTCATAATTTTCTGATATTGTAAATTTTTTTTGGTAAAAATTAAATACAGTTCAATATATTATGTATTTTATGACATCATAATGTCCTAATAGTGATATAATAAAACAATATAAATGGAATTATCATCCAATATACATTTTACCTTTATAATAATGTTATTTTATATTTTTTTGATTAATTTTATGGTGCCTTAGTGGATCCTCAAAGACTTATAAAAAATTCTATCTTTTAAAATTATTTCCTTGAGTGTGTGACTCACATCCACATAATCATGCCTTATATTTTTAGATGTTTGTCCATTTATCTTATAAAATAATATTTTCCAAACCCCTATGGAAAAAACCATGGGAAAAAACCATGGCTTGGTTTGTGGTTTTGATAATTTTAATTTGTGGTGTTCAAAACCTAAATAATAAAGAATTACCACCTTTTTCCTATATAAACACACCCTATCTCCCACTTCTCTTCACTCAAAACCAATGGAGAAATTCCCTACTCTGACCTCCTCTCTCTATTAACCTATAAAGGCGTCCCATTCACCCATTTTTCCTTTCTCAAGTCTCCCCAAGCCTTTGGTATCACACATCCAAGTAAGGGATCTCTTCGTTCTCATTTTAGTCCTAATTTATTTATATTCTTATACCTTTTTTTGAAAAAGTTTTTGTATGATTTTTCACTGGACCTATACCATCCTTCTTATATTTTAATGATGATATACCCCTTTATCTCTCATTAAATCCACCCAAGGACATCCGTTACCAAGTAGAAATTCTGTAAGCAATTTCTCTCTTCTCATTTTTATTTGTGAAACTCTTTTCTATTTTGCATCTAAATTCCATCACATATGTTGGGAAATGTATCTATATAACCCCATTACTTCCCATTTCAAATAAATATTATGAGATACCTATTTCTCTCTCATCAACTATTTTTATGAATTCTTAGGTCACGCCATTATGCTGGAGAAATTGTACAACAATTTTCCAAGCCAAAGTCATTGTGTACTGAATACCATGCCCATTTCTCTATCAAGGTTATTCACCTTTATGCATAGTTACTTATTGATTATATATTTTCACGTATGTATTCCACATTCCTTTATCTTGTAATAAATGATGATTTTTAATGACACCATGTTGTATTATCAATGTATCACACTAATGCGTGAAATGAGATGATTAAGAACAGTGCGCCCTAATAGTGCTCCGATGTATTGGGTAATGATTAGTACCATGGTACATCAAGTGAAATTAGCGTTTAATCATTATAATTCAAGTAAAATTAGGGTTTACTCATGCACCATGTGAAATGATATTTGGTTTATGCTAATATCATGTCAAATGTTGTTGCCACATTTCAATGTTATGATAATCATGTAATGTCATGCCTTTATGTTCATGTTTCTCTGGTTCTCCATTGATATGACTGTTTCATAAAATGTACTATATTATTCATTTTATACCTTATTTTCACCCTTATTGAGCTTTATAGATCACCCTTTTCTTATGTATGTCCTTGGGTTATCCCACACAATGCTATGTTTGAAGGAATATTGCGATCTTGTAAAAGAAGATTCAAATAAAGTTGTTGTGTTTTAGGTACTAAGATATTATGTAATGTTACTAATTTCCCAGGAAACTATACATCATGATCCTCAGTGTTGTATTAATTGAATGTTTACTTAATAAATTGTGTTTAAGTTTGTAATAAATATTAGGGTTTCTATAGTTGGTATCAAATAATATGTTTAGTTATTTTTGGGATTAGAATTATAAAATGCTAGTGAAATCTTTATGGATAAGACTCTATGAAAGAAATAAATCCCTATATTTTGGTGAGTACTGTGTAAGTGGTTTATCAATAAAAGACATCCCGATCTAGATAAGAGCTGTTAGAGGTGGATCTAGAATAGATGTATCTATAGGTTAAACCTGGAAATATTGATTTGAGCTAGTCTCGAATGAGAGGTGGTACACGACAATAGGCCTTGCTGCACTCTTTTTTATGACACTCCCAAGGGATATTCTTTTGTAAATTCATAATCATAGTGTTAACCATTTTTAATTAAATAAAAAATTCCCCTAAGAATATATGTTGGAATGTAGATCATGGATAAAATAGACTGAATCATATAAATTCATAATTTATGGAAATAAAATAAATTTATATGTTATCCATTTTTTGTTATTGGATTCCCCTTTATATGTTGTCAATATCTTTCCTTTTATTATATCCAATGGTCGGTAATAGGAGGACTCGAGCTAACAATCGATGCAAAGATCTATGTGATGTCTATTCTAATGAGATGCCCAATTTGATTAGAGCATGAATTGAGAACATTGTCACGATACTATCTTAGTTAAAATATGATTTGAATAGAAACATGGTTCAAGTGGAATTTGGATCCCTCCATAAGAAATAACAAGTCGCAATTGAGAGCTTCCTGAGACAAAGCCCTATAATTTTAATGGATCAACTGATCTCGCAATAATCGAACAATGGATCAACAACATTGAAGAGATATGTTCCATCCTTTAATGTTTGTAACAAGAGAAGGATCTTCTTTATGTTTATCATATGGAGGGTGATGTTGATTAATGGTGGACATTAACAAAAAATATGAAGCATGAGGAAGATATTGAGGTGTTAGAATGGAAGGATTTCTGAAAAATATTTTTTGATAAATATTTTATGTGCACCCTCTGACTAAAAATGTAAAGGGAATCCCTTTCCCTCATGAAAAAAGAGGATTAATCAATCGGAGTCTATGAGGAAAACTTCACAAGGATTGAAAATAAATGCCTCTGGATTTTTTTTCACCCCTGAATTCAAGGTTGACCACTTGATTGGTGGGATAAAACCAAGCCTATGAAATTCCCTGGTGATCCGTGACTTCGATAGATACAAGGAAATTATACAATGTGCCATCAAAGTTGAAATGGAGATCAGATAATCTCAAGTAAATCATAGGTATAAGAAGAAAAATGTGTAATTTAATTCTGGCAGTCTGATGGATAAATACAATGGTGCTATGAAAATCCAAAACCACACATGCCAAAGGTGTAAAAAGAAGAACCCTGAAAATTTCCTAAAGGGGATGAGGAAATGCAATAGGTGTGGAAGAGAATGGAACGTGGCCATTTACCACAGACAAGAAAAATCCTCCAATATGACAGAGGATAGTAACACTCAGTTTGACACTCAATGCATTTTTTATTGCTTCAACTACAAAGAACTAGGGAACATTGCAAACTAGTGCCCTAAGACAAGGGTTTTTGGAGGAAACCAACAACCTCTAAGGTAGAAAGAGCAATATTTTTTCATTCACTACTACTAATGTGAACCCCAACAATGAAGTTGTGATAGGTACGTTAGTTATTCATTCAAGAATAGCGAACTGGATTTTTGATTTTGGTTCTATACGTTCTTTTATATCTGAAACTTTTATTAGAACAATACCATCACCACCAAAAATCATTGAAGTAAAGATAAAGAGATAATGGAAAATGAGGAAATTATTGCGACCCATTAATATAACTCCCCATATCACAATTTTTGGTTTTAACATCCTAGAGAACCCCATAAAACTCCCTTTGTTGGAATGTTGGTGTAATTCTTTGCATTGATTGACATTCCTTATATAGAGCCGACATAAATTCCTATGAATGGGAAATCAATCTCCGTATTGCGAATCAAACCAAGATTTTGTACATGTTCAAGGAGGAGGATGAATATTCTTTGGGATCATCATCTCAAGTGTGGATATTACGGCCCTATGATAATGTGTATCTTGCTCAAATGATTGATTTTAAAGAAGAAATCATCCTTGATGACATGACTATTGTTAGGAAATTTTATAATGTGTTTCCTGAGGAATTTCCTGGTCTTTAACCTTGAATATGTTGAATTATAGATTGATCTTATTCATGGGGCATTGAAAATATCCAAGTCTTAGTATAAAATGGTTATTTTGGAGCTTGATGTGATGAAGTAATAACTACAGGAGAATCTGGATAAAGGGTTAATACGCCCAAGTTATTCACCATGGGGTGCACCAGTCCACTTTGTCAAGAAGAATGATGGGCAGTGTTCCTTTACATTATATATTGGGAGCTCAACAAACTCTCAACAAAGAACAATTATCATCTACCCCGAATTGATGACTTGTTCGATCAGCTACGTGGAGCACAATACATCTCCAATGGGGATTTGCGGTCATGATATTACTAATTAAGGGTGAAGAAGGAGGATATCCCCAAGACTATTTTTCATAAAATGATCAGGAACTATGAATTCATAGTAATTCCATTCAGACTCACTAATTCTCTAGAAATCGTATTGGACATGATTAATAGAGTCTTTAGATATTACCTCGAAATATTTGTGGTAGTGTTTATAGATGATATTCTAATATACTCCAAAACAATGTTGGATCATGAGGATCGTCTCAACACTATATTATGGACCTTGAGAAAGGGAATGATCTATGTAAATTACAACAAGCATGAGTTTTGGTTGAAGGAATTCTCATTCTTAGGTCATATCATTAGAAGCGATGGGATATTTTCAGATCCATCCAAGGAAGTTTCAATTGAGGTATGGTTGAGGCCAACATCGATGATGGTTATTGTTGGGAAAAAATTCCTGAAGACATCATTAAAGAAATTTTGAGGTGATTGTGTTTGTTGACAAAGCAGGCCTCCTTGTTGTGTTTTTTGACAATGCAGGCCATGATATATGTTTGTGTCGACAAAGGGGGTTTACATGGTAATTTTTCGAGTTCAAGGGATGCTTTTAGCAATCGATTATTGAATGAAGAACCTCGACAAAGGGATAGATGATCTGGAGGTGGTACAAAAAAGAGAAGGTACAAGGTGGCGTCGTTTTCCAGTGTTTGCCAAATTTTTTGGGCCTAAAAATCGGAAAATGGAGAGATATGTTTTTGGAAAAGGGTGTGGAACGCAAAAGGAATGAGGTGCACGGAAAAATTATGTGTAGCGTGAAAAATTAGTGGGATGCGTGAAAAATATAAGTGGCGCATGGAAAACAGCGGGATACGCAGAAAACAACGGGTAGCGCGAAATAGATGGATGAAGTATTTCGCGCAGGAGGTGTTTCGCAGTCCGAAGCTCTAAAATTGAAAAAGGCATTAGGTGAGAGAAATTTTGGAGCAGTGCGCTAAAAATGGTGTTGCACAGAGGATTTGTTTTTCGCGCTCAAAGTGGATTATGCGCTCAATGAGGGTTTTTCACGCGGGGTCGATTTTGCCTATAAATATGAAGTGAACCCCTCCATTCAGTTGGAGTTCAAGTCATAGAAAATATCTGAGATCTGGTGCACGAAATAGAAGTTCGCAAGGGAGTTGCGTGTAAACTTTAAGTTTGCATGTAAAGTCTGGTACTGCACGAATAGCTAAGGCTACGCGCAAAAGAAGTCAGTTGCACGTAAAAGGGGTATTCCGCGAAAAGAGGATTTCGCGCAAGTCAGGAAAATTACACGCAAGGCAGTTTCGAGGCTGCGCGTAAAATTTAGAGGTTGCGCGTAAAATGGGTGTTGCGCGAAAAGTGAATTTCACGCAAAGCAAGGGAATTACGCGCAAGGCCTAGTAAAGGCTGCGCGTAAAATTTGAGGTTTCCCGATACCCCTGGTGCAATGTGAGATTCATCTACGGGTGAAAGTTGGGCTTCAATAGAGAATCTATCAACAGTTAAGGATGCTGATTTCATTAGTGATAATGAAGAGACCTACAGGTCTATAAACTATGAGTGGATCCTCTCCGACGCAGTGAGAAAAGGAAGAGGAAGAAGGTGATCTTCTCCACCGGCAGTGAGCCAGAGAGAGATAAATAGGGAGTGACCCTTGGGAAAGCAGTGAGCTGACCATAAATTTTGTAAAGGCAATGAGCCTGGGATAGAGTGACTGTACCCGAACCTTGTAAAACACAGCTAGTGAAGTTTAGTGGAATTTGGTATGACCAGAAAATAGTCGGTGTATGCTCCTTGGACGTAGCCCAGTGCAGGTGAACCAAGTAAAAATCGTTGTGTCCTCTGCATTTTTTAATTTCTGCTTACATTGTGCAATAGGAAAGAGAGAGAAGAGTGTTTTTCTTAATAACGAAACAAGATCATAACAGGCGTTAATTCTAAATTATTCATACCCTGATTCACCCACCTCTCAGGGTATTCAGCCTTTTGGACCTAACAATTGGTATCAAAGGGGGGTTTACAGTAGTTCTTCTCTCAATGGAGGTCACCAATCATAAAGGAATTCCGATCTTCTATGGAAACAATTTTCAGCTATGGAAGAATCGGATGCAAGACTACTTCCGATCTTTAGGAATGGATGTGTTCACAACAGTAATGCATGGTATAACAGCTGACATCAACAATGGTGCATTATCAGAAGCTGAGCGTAGAGAGCTAGATGCTGATGCCAAAGCTATCAATGCCTTAGTGGGAGCCCTATCCAATCCTATATATACAAAGGTGATGTCTTGCAAAACGTCACCTGCCTTGTGGGAATTTTTTTTGAATATATATGAAGGGGATACAAAGGTGAGAGAGGCCAAGCTGCAAGTGTTGTGGAATAAGTATGAAGATTTGAGAATGAACCTGAATGATCCTGTTGATGCATTCTTTGATAGGGTAAATGCTGTGGTAGAAGAGATGCGGGGTCTTGGAGAAATTATTGAAGATATAAAAATTGTGAAGCGCATATTGAGAAAACATCCACCTCGGTTCAATCTGAATGTTTCTGTTTTGGAAGATAAAGACCCAAAAGAACTAACATTGGATAACATTCCCAGCACTCTTGTTGCATATGAAATGAGAAATGATGATAACGATGTTGTGGAAAAGGGGAAATCCAGAGAAGTGGCATTCAAGGCAATGAAGAATCTCACCATTGAATATTCTCAAGAAGAAGAAGATATAGATGAGGTGATGTCATTCCTTTATTCAAATCTACAAAGAGGAAGAGGAAATTTTAAAGGGAAACTTCCACTAGCATGCTTTCGATGTGGAAAGGTTGGTCATCTTGCGGCAAGATTCCCTAAGAAGTTCCAAGATAATGATAATGATGATGATGAAGTTGACTTCAGCGTTTGTGGAAGGGAAGAAACAATTCAAGAGAAATTTCTTCAAGAAGAAGAATCTTCTTTCACAAGAATTTGAAAGTTCAAATGAGGCTGAGGATGAAGAGGTTGAGGAGGTAGAAAATTGAAGAGATCATGGGGTAAATTCCTTGGTGGCGATTGTTGGTAGTTCACAGAAAAAGGAAGAATCTTACGTTGAAGAAGAAGAAGAAATTGAAGGGAGAATTGATATGGAAGCCAAATTGGAAGAAGTTCTTGAGGAGATAGATGTTTGGAGAGCCAAAATGAAGAAATCCAATAAAGTGGTTCATGATGCCAAACTCTATATGCAACAACAGGATGAAGAAAAGTCTGAGCTATTAGAAGAAATTGAAAGACTAAAATCCTCAACACCAGAGATCTCGGAAAATATTGTTGAGCATAAGCTTAAAATTGAGGAACAAAAGAAGGAAATTCATTGTTTGACTAACACAGGAAAGGATCAGGTCAGACGTATCAAAGAAATTGAAGAAGAAGTGGTCAGTCTGTGATGAAAAATGAAGGATCAAGAAAAACTCTTGACCCCTAATGTGATATCAGAAAAGCAGGCCATTCAGAAGATAGAGAAGATGAAAGAGGAGGCTCGTAGTTTAGCAGGAGTGAAGCAGCAAGAAATCTCAAATGATAAGTTTGATTCAGGGCCTGATAAGAAACGAAAATATGTGGCAGTTGATGTCAGACCACAAGCACCCATCCCGAAATTGAAGGTTGATTTAGGCACAAAACAGAATCAGATTATTGAGAGATACCAAAGGGAAAATCATAGTGCTAAAGTAACATGAAGGAATGCACCCTATATCAGGTTTTATTGTTGTGGAAAGATGGGACATTCACAGTATGTGTGTTCTATAGCCAAGATATATAGAAGTGAAAAGGAACAGAGGTGGCAGCCAAACAGATAACGGTTTTCCAGAACATATATTAAAGGACACTATTTTTGGTGTGGAGGATTTGGGAACATGGCTAGGTACTGCACTTCGATCATTCATTGAAATGTGCCAAATAAGAATCAAAATGTTCGCAAGAAGTAGATCAATAAACCAACAAGTGAGTTAAAAGTTTAGAACAGATTTGCATCTCTGCAAGATGAAGCTAGTCCATCGTAATCTGAGAATGATCATGAGTCTCAATCTATACCGAGTATGGAGACAAAAATATGGACCAAGAAGAAGAGAGCAGAGAAGGCAGTAGTTGCTGAAATTTCCTATAAAGCATCAAATCATTTTGGTGTGTGGATTCTTGATAGTGGTTGTACGACTCACATGACATGAAACAAGGATCTGGTTACAGGCATAAAATATGACAAAGAAGGAGTTGTCAAGTTTGGAAATGATGAATGCCTGAAGATAATTGGATCAGGAAATGCTTGGTTTTGGGGAAAAGAAATCAGATGTGCTGATGTCTTGGTTATAGAAGGTCTCAGTCACAATTTGCTCAGTGTCAGTCAATTGTGTGACTCAGGACATTCTATACGGTTTACCAAGAAGACCTGTACTATCACAAGAAAAGATGGAGCAGTTGTTCTTCAAGGAAAAAGGACAAAGGGAAATCTTTACCATGTAAGTGGGGAAGAAGATATATGTCTTTTATCTAAAGAGGAAGAAAACCAGTTGTGGCATAAGTGACTTGGCCATCTATGCCAACCATCTATGGAAGATCTGGTAAAGTGTGATGTTGCTAGAGACCTCCCCAAACTATCACATGATCATAATCATACATGCGATGCTTGTCAACAAGGGAAGATCATTAGAAATAAATACAGGCCAAAGGAACGTAAATCATCCAGAGTGCTCGAATTGGTACATGTTGATGTATGTGGACCTATTTCACCATGAGCTATAAATAGGAAAAGGTACTATGTCCTTTTCATTGATGATTATAGAAGAATGGCCTGGGTATTCATCATTACCCATAAGACAGAGGTGCTCAGTTGCATAAAGCAGTATAATAAGGAATCAGAAAGGATACTTGGGTAGAAAATTCTGAAGTTTTGTACTGATAACGGTACGGAATTCAAAAATAGTCAAGTTGAAGACTATCTAGAGAAACATAGGATAAGGCATCAAGTTTCATCAGTGAGAACTCCCCAATAGAATGGAGTGGTTGAAAGGAGAAATAAGATCATCAACAATATGGCCAGAATGATGCTTATTGATAAAGACCTACCAGAGAAATTTTGGAAGGAAGCAGTTTTGACATCGTTCTATGTCTCGAACAGGTCTCTGTTGTGTCTGAAGAAAGGGAATATTCCGTAAGAACTGTGGTATGGAAAGAAGCCAACGTTGAAATGATTTCAAATAATTAGAAGTAAGTGTTTCATTTTCAACAAAGAAAATCACCGGAAGTTTGAGGCACAAGGAGATGAGGGTATATTCCTTGGCTACTCAGGGAAAAGTAAAGTATATAAATGCTTCAAAAAAAGGCTGGGAAAAATTGTTGAGAGCAATGATGTCACTATAGTCGAAAATGAACAGAATACTCAACAACCTGGTGAAAAATTTCTGGATGAAATTGATGATGAGGTAAGAGACACAGGGGGAGTAGAAGTGGCAGAGGATGACTTAGAAGAAGATATTGATGATGAACAAGAAAGTGTCAAGTCTGTGTTTGCATGAAAGCCAAAGAGTCGAGATGAAATTGATAGGAAGAATATCATTGGTGATTAGACAGCTCAAGTTCATACTCGAATAATGAAGTCATTATAGAAAACATCGTTTTTATCTCAGGTGGAGCCAAAATGTTTTTCCGATTCAGATGAAGATGAAAAATGGGTTCAGGCTATGAATGAAGATCTTGATCAAATTGAGAAGAACCAGACATGGTAGATTGTTTCGAGGACAGCAGACAAGAATTTCATCGGGACTAAATGGGTCTATCGCAACAAGATGAATGAATATGGAACTGTGATTCGAAACAAAGAACGTCTAGTGTGCAAGGGATACTCCCCTATAGAGGGAATATATATAGATGAGACATTTGCATCGGTTACAAGGCTGGAGACAATCAGATTATTTTTGGCCAAGCAGTGCAAAGAAAGTTCAAAGTGTTCCAGATGGACGTCAAATCTGCATTTCTAAATGGGGTTCTGGAAGAAGAGGTGTACATTGAGCATCCAGATGGTTTTCTCATTCATGAGGATGAGAGAAAAGTTCTTAGGCTGAAGAAGGCATTGTATGGGCTGAAACAAGCACCAAGAGCATGGTACTGAAGGCTTGATCAGTACTTGAAGAAGCTTAGTTTCCAGCATGGTGGATTTGATTACAATATCTATTTCAACAACAATAGTAATCAAAGGATGATGGTGCTAGTCTATGTCAATGAAATAATATTTGGTGGATCAGATGAAGCTCAGTGCAGACAGTTTTCCGAATTCATGAAAAATGAGTTTGAAATATAAATGATTAGAGAGCTAACGTTTTTCCTTGTTCTACAGTTGACACAAGGAAGGAATTGAACATTCATTTCTCAATCCAAATATGCCAAGGAGGTGTTAAGAAGGTTTGGCATGGAAAATTCAAAGGAGATGAAAACTTTGGTTGCTACCCGTATGAAATTATCAAAATATAAGGATGGAAATGCAGTTAATATCACAGAATACAGGCAAATTATTGGATGTTTGTTGTACTTGATAGTGACAAGGCCTGATATTGTTTTCGCCACATTTCAAGCAGCTAGATATCAGAGTGATCCCAAGGAAAGTCACAAGCTTGTAGTGAAAAGAATACTTCGGTATATCAAGGGAATAATGGACTTCAACTTGACATATAACGACAAATCTCAGATAGAGTTATTGGGATATACTGATGCAGACTGGGCCGGTTCAGCGGATTCCAGGAAATCAACATCTGGAGGTGCATTCTATCTTGGAAGACCATGTATTTCTTGGTTAAGCAAGAAGCAGGATTTCATTTCATTAAGCACTGAATAAGCTGAGTATATTGCGGCCAATCAATCATGCACACAATTATTATGGATGAAGCAGTAGCTGGACGATATGGTAGTTGAAGTGAAGTCTCCGATCGGAATCCAGTGTGATAACTCAAGTGCTGTTAATCTTAACAAAAATCCAGTTCATCACCCAAGGACAAAGAAAATTTATATCAACTATCATTTTATCAAGGAGAAAGTGGAGAAAGGGCTTGTGAAGTTGGAGTATGTTCCTACAGAGTTACAGGTTGCAGATATTCTGACAAAGGCCTTACCTAAGGAAGCATTCGAAAGGCATCGACTGGATCTGGGAGTTCAGTCGATTCCCCGCACTTAAAAGCATGTGGATGTGAAACCCCCCCTCTCCCCGAGGTATGTTGTGTTTTTCCCTAATGTGTTGATATGTGTTCTCTACTCGGTTACAGACTGCAAAGGAGCGAACTTTGGGTTCGTTGACAAAGGGGGAGAAAATAGTGAGAGTTCAAGGGAGAGACATTGTGGAAATTTGATTCACGAATGATATGGGGAGTAGCTGACAAGTGGAGAAGCGAGATAGGGGGAGCAATGAGAAAGGGGGAGAGTTTTAAATCTGACGATGCTAGAAGTGATAGATAAAAGAATAGATATCACGCCAGCTGGGGATCATGATAAAAGCAGAACATTTATGTTAGAATGGTGTGAGAAGGTTTCCAAATATCCCCAATTGGTAATAGAGTGATTCAACAATTAGTATCAGTTTTGCAAATGGTATCAGTTTCGCAATTGGTATCAGTTTGGTATCAACAGTTGGTGTCAGCAATGAAGTGATTCAATGATGAAATTTTCATTTACTCTTGTTTCTCATGTCGATCATTGCACATGTGGGCTTATAATATGTGTTAAGTGAATCCTTGAATGATATCAGAATCATAAGAGGTGAATGGTGGTAGCGGCTGGAAGGAGCTGTAATGAGATATCAATGTGTAATGAAATTTTTTGAGAATAGTTGTCAACAAACCCAAAGGGGGATATTGTTGGGAAAAAATTCCTAAAGTCATCATTAAATCATTTTTGAGGTGACTGTGTTTATTGACAAAGAATTCCTCCTTGTTTTGTTTTTTGACAATACAGACCATGATATATGTTTGTGTCGACAAAGGGGGTTTACATGGTAATTTTTCGAGTTCAAGGGATGCTTTCAGCAATCGATTATTGAATGAAGAACCTCGACAAAGGGATAGATGATCTGGAGGTGGTACAAAAAAGAGAAGGTACAAGGTGGTGCCATTTTCCAGTGTTTGCCAAATTTTTTGAGCTTAAAAATCATAAAATGGATAGATATGTTTTTGGAAAAGGGTGTGCGTGAAAAAGGAAAGAGCTGCGCGGAAAAATTATGCGTGGTGCGCAAAATTAGCAGGATGTGAGAAAAATTTAAGTGGCACGCGGAAAACAGCGGGATGCGTGGAAAACAACGGGTTATGTAAAATAGATGGATGAAGTATTCCACGCAAGAGGTGTTTCTCAGTCCGAAGCTCGAAAATTGGAAAAGGCATGAGGTGTGGGAAATTTTGAAGTAGTGCGTGAAAAATGATGTTGCATGGAAGATTTGTTTTTTGCACTCAAAGTGGATTACGTGCTCAAGGAGGGTTTTTTTCACATGGGGTCGATTTTGCCTATAAATATGAAGTGACCCCCTCCATTCAGGTGGAGTTCAAGTCATAGAAAATATCTGAGCTCTAGTGAGTGAAATTGATGTTCTCAAGGGATTTACACGTAAAATTTAAGTTTTCGCGTAAAGTCTAGTGCTGCGCGAAAAGCTAAGGCTGCGCGCAAAAGAAGTCAGTTGCTCGTAAAAGGAGTGTTGCGCGAAAAAAGGATTTAGCGCAAGTCAGGAAAATTACGCACAAGGCAGTTTTGAGGTTGCGCATAAAATTTTGAGGTTGCGCATAAAAGGGGTGTTGCGTGAAAAGTGAATTTCGCGCAAAGCAAGGGAATTACACGCAAGGCCCAGTAAAGGCTGCGCGTAAAATTTGAGGTTTCCCGGTACCCCTAGTGCAAAGTGAGATTCATCTACGGGTGAAAGTTGGACGTCAACAGGGCATCTATCAATAGTTAAGGATGAAGTTTTCATTAGTGACAGTGAAGAGACCTACAGGTCTATAAACTGTGAGTGGATCCTTTCCGACGCAGTGAGCAAAGAAAGAGGAACAATGAGATCCTCTCCACCAGTAGTGAGCCAGAGAGAGAGAAACAGGGAGTGACCCTTGGGAAAGCAGTGAGCTGACCCTAAATCTTGTAAAGGCAGTGAGCCTGGGACAGAGTGATTGTACCCGAACCTTGTAAACCAGAGCTAGTGAAGTTTAGTGGAATTTGGTACGGCTGGAAACTTGGCGGTATATGCTTCTTGGATGTAGCCCAGTGCGGGTGAACCAAGTAAAAATCATTGTGTCCTGTGCATGTTTTACTTTCTGCTTACATTGTGCAACAGGAAAGGGAGAGAAGTGTGTTTTTCTTAATAGAAAAACAAGATCAGAACGGGTGTTAATTCGAAATTAGTCATACCCTGATTCACCCCCCCTCTCAGGGTATTCAACCTTGTGGACCTAACAGTTATCCATAGCTTTCGAGGGATTAATTAATTTTATAACCGATTTGTGAGAAATTTCACATGATTGTACAACCTTTTTAAAAAGTTAACTCAAAAGGGGGTAATGTTTTATTGGAGTGATGAATATGAAGAGAGATTCAAGGATTTGAAAAGGATGCTTATCACTATGCCTTTTCTCACACTACCCACATGTAGGGATCTATTTGTGGTATTTATTGATTCTTCGAAGAAGGGAATGGGTTGTGTGTTGGTGAAAAATGAAAATGTTATTGCCTATGCTACAAGGAAACTGAATGTTCATGAGAAAAACTATCCAACACATGATCTGCAGTTGGCTATAGTATTCTTCTCTTTGAAAATTTGACGAAATTACCTACTTTGGGAGAAGTGTAAAATATATATGGATCACAAATGGCTGAAGTATATATTTATAGATAAAGAGTTGAAAATGTTCTAACAATGATGGTTAGATCTGATCAATGACTATGACTGCTAAATCCATTACCACCATGGAAAAATAGAACAAGTTGGAAAATTTTCTAAATAGAAAGGGCCCATTGATTCTATTATTGTTGTGAATTGAAAAGTATCCAATATTCATAGATTTGATAAATATGGACATGAGAATAAAAAAGAATGAAACATTATCAATCCTTTCAAAAATAATTTCCCAACCTTCTCTTTTGGAAAGGTTAAAGGATGATCAAAAGGATGACGTGGGAATATAGAAGAAAGTGTAAACTATTAGAAATGGGAAATCCTTGGAGTTCAATGTTAATGAAGAATGAATTTTGATTTTTGGGACAATACTATGTGTTCCATCAAATCCGGAGTTAAAGAAGGAACTTTTGTATGATGCACATAGTTAAAATTTATCTATTCATAAAGGAAACACAATGACATATCGATATATACAATAGAATTATTGGTGGGATAACATGAAGAAATAGATCCCTGAGTACACATCAGAGTGCCTATTATGTCATCAAGTGATGGTTGAGAAGAAGAATTCTAATGGGATGATGCAACCATTACCCATACCAACATGGAAATGTGATAACATCACCATGGACTTTTTCACCGGAATTATGAAGACATCCAAAGGAAACAACACAATATGGGTTATTGTGGATCGTCTTACAAAGAATACAAACTTTATTTTAATTCGAGAGGATTTATCACTAAATCAACTCGCGCTGATATACATTAGAGAAGTTGTAAGGATGCAAGGAGTACCACTATATATTTTATTTGATTGAGATCAATGATTTACTTCTATGTTCTGGAAGAGTCTTCAATATTCTTTGAATACTTAGCTGAAATATAGTATGAATTATCATCATCAAAACGATGTCCAATTTGAGCTGAATATCCAAACACTTGAGGAAATGTGGAAATAATGGCCAATGGAATTCAATGGATTATGGGATAAACATATTCCTCTGGTTTAATTCCCGTACAATAACATTTTCCACTCAAGAATCCCAATGGATCCTTATGAATACCTTTATGGGAAGAGGTACAGAACACCGACATGTTGGGATAAAGTTAGGGTACGAGAAATCAAGGGTCCAGAAATGGTTGAAAAAATAGTAGAGATGGATATGACCATACAAAAACACATTAAATATTCTCATAGTTGAAAAAAGAGCTATGCTGATAATCATTGACAAGACCCAGAATTTGATGTTAGAGACATTGTAATCCTCTTCATATCACAGGGGAAGAGAGTTATAAGATTTGGGAACAAGGGAAAACATAGTAGAAGGTACATCAACCCTTTTGAGATCCTAGATCACATTGGAGTAGTGGCCTATATACAAGCACTCAAACCTAACATATCTCAAGTACATGATGTATTTCTTGTATCTCTCTTGATGAAGTACATACCTGACCCATCACAAGTACTCAATCCAGATGTGGTGCCATTGGAGAATGACCGCTCATATGAAGAGAAGCCTATGAAGATCATAGATTGTTGGGATACTGTTCTACGGAATAAGACAATGCCCATAGTCAAGGTATTATCATGAACCCCAAAGTTTGAAGATGAAAAGTGGGAATCAGAGGAAGTGATGAAGTAGATTTTCCCTCATCTAATTTTGTATGGGAAAAGGAATATTCATGGGTGAAATTTCTTAACGGGGGAATATTGTAACAATCCAATTTTTTAATGAAAATTCCTCTTAGTATAATTCGATTTCTTATTATGTAAAATGGTTATATAAAATATGAACATCCTTAGTTTTATGTTTTTGTATTTCAAAATACCATTAATAATTTTTACCGTTGCTGATATAGTCATTGAACAATAATCACATTATTAGTATAAATATAGGTTTTTAACAAATACAATTTACACATACAAAAAGAAGCAATGGTATCATCCAGTAGAATTTATCCATTATAATCCCATTTTGTTGATCTTGGAAAGGTAGTGGCATCACTAGTCATATCTCTTGACAAAGACCAAGATGAGATTCAACACATTAAGCTTGAACAGAACCGCCTATAGGAGAAGTGGATGATGATAAAGATTACCACCTGATCAATGTTATCAGATCCTCTCCAAGAGTTTTTCACCATAAAAAATATTACCCTTAGGTCTTATACATGTGTTTTAAGGGGTTATGTAATAATACCCTATCACTATTATTACATTAATTATTTTTTTACAGAGAATATACATTCATTTTATTATTGGTAAATTTTAAACAGATTTTAAAGAAAAAATAGAATTTTTAGTTAATATTAAATTGAAAAATATAATTTTATGAATTAATGGATTTTGAATGAAATAATATGTTTCTAATATATTATTAATAAATTAATTTTTATTAAATATAAATGATCATATAATATTTATGAATACAATTTCAATTTATATTATGGTTTGAAAGTCGTTCTTGTCAAAACCCATGAATTGTTTATAAATGAAAATTTTTATTTTAAAAGTAAAAATTACTATATTTAAAAAATTATTTAGATAAAATAAATATTACTCTTTGATTTAGGATGTTGAAATTATCTAATATTGAATTTTTAATAATTTTTTGAGAAAATCACGTTTTTTGGGTAAAAATTAAATACCATTAAATATATAATGTGTTTTATGATATAATAACGACCTAAATAGTGATTTAATAAAATAAAATAAATGTTATTCTTAGAAAATATATGTTTTAACTTCAAAATAATGTGATTTAATAATTTTTGGATTAATTTTTTGGTGCCTTAGTGGACTCTCCAAGACTTATAAAACATTTTAACATTTTAAATGATTTTCTTAAGAGTGTGACTCACATCCACATAATCAAGAGTAATATTTTAAGTAGTTTGGAAAAAAGAAATATAAAATAATGTTTTCAACTCCCCTTTTGATAAATTAATTGGAAAAACCCATATGTTGGTTTGTGTTTTTGGTTAGTATAATGTGTGGTGTCCAAAACTAAATAATAAATAATTTCCACTCTTTTCATATATAAACCAAACCATGCTCTATATTTTCCTAACTAAAAACCCTTGGAGCATGCCCCTACAATTACCTCCTCTCTCTTGTATCTTCCCAAGGTGACCAAGCTCCAAACAAGCCTCTATCATGCCACACCCAAGCCTTTGATATCACCCTTGTAAGTAAGGGATCTCTTCCTTTCTTGTTTTTTCCCAAATTAATTTATATTATTATACCCCATTGTTCTCGGTTAAAAATGTTGGGGTTTGATTTTCCACCTCCCCGATACAACTTTCTGTATGTTTCAATGAAGAGATACCCATTAATTTCTCATTAATTCCTCCCATGAAAACCCCTTACCATGCTATAATTGAGTAAGGAATTTATCTCTTCTCATTTTCATTTAAGAAATTATTTTATATTACGCATCTAAATTCAATTACATATGTTGGGAAATGTATATATATGACCCCCTTACAATAAAGTTCATGTACATATGATGATATAACCCTTTCTATTTGATCAACCATTTTTATGAATTCTGATATCATGTCGGTATGCTTCCAAAACTGCTCCGCTATTTCCCAAGCCAAAGTCATTGTGTAGTGAATACCATGCAATTTTTCTATCAAGGGGATTCACCTTTATGCAAAATTACTTATTTATTATATAGTTTCATGAATTGATTCCACATTACTTTACCGTGGAATAAATAATGATTTCTAATGATTCCATGATGTATGATCCATTTGGCACATTTATGCATGAAATAAAATGATTATGAATGGTGCGCCCTGATAGCGTTCTAATGCATCAGGTAAAGATTATTATCATGATATCTCAAGTGAAATGAGATTTTAATCATGCTAATTCAAGGGAAATGATCATTTAATCATTCTCCATTTACAATGTTCCTTGTCTAATGTTAATATCATGTTAAATGTTATTGCCACATTTCCATGTTTTGATTATCATGATATATCATTCCTTTATGTTCATGTTTCTATTTTTCTCCATTGATTTGAATATTTCATAACATGTATTATATTCTTCATGTTATACCTTGTTTAATCCCTTGCTAGGATTTATAGCTCTCACTTTTCTTTTTCATGTAGTCAGGTTATCCCACACAATTCTAAGTACGAAGGAATGTTGTGGTCATGTAAAAGAAGTTTTTAATAACTTTGTTGTGTTTTATATTCCGTGTTGTTATTTAATGTTCGTAATTTCCCATTAAACTAGACCTATAAATCCTTAGAACAATCTTAAGTGCATTTTTATGTAATAAATCAGGTTTAAGTGTGTAATAAAGAGTAGTGTTGTTATAGATCTTGAATACCACCAACTACTAAAGATGATGTGGTTGTTGAGGTAGTGGTAATAAGACTCCTGAATTGTAGTTCCATTAGATAAATCCAGCTCTAGGTAGTCAATATTGGACTTAGGTCCATGATATGGTCCAATTACATGTAGTGTAACATATTGCAGAGGAGTGTATATCCAAAACATCTACTATTCGAAGTACTATTATAGTAACATCTATATAAGTGTATTAATTTTTTGACCCAACAACATCTCAATATTTTATATTTAGGAGGCCCTCAAGGGGATTATGTGCCTCAAGATAGAGAACTTTTTTTGGCATGATGATCCTTGACACCCCTTTAGGTATCCGATCAGAGAGAATTATCCATTATAGGGATTATCCCTTTGAGATAGGAGGATATATACTTGTATAGAATATTTTTATCCTTGACATGTCATGGTATGATGTAATAATTTGGATAGACTATTTAGTTTCCTATTGATCCCATATTTATTTATATCATTGGAGGGTTAGTTTACATAACCAGTGGGTGGTATGAATGTTCATAAGGGAGAATGGGATGTTCTTTCAACTCAAGTGGGACATGAGTAGTAAAGGATTGGTAGAGTGACAACTCAGATTAATAGTATTAATTTCGATGATCAGGGATTATGACCATATTTTTTACAACATGTAGTGGATCGTTATAGTGACATCTTACCTAAAGAATTTTCTATCCCATTTCTAATTAGAGTGGTAGAATTTACTATTGAGATAGAGCTAAGAGCAGAACTAGTGACCATTTATCCTTACATAATGGAATATATAGAGATTATAGAAATCAATAAAAACTTAAATGACCTGGAGGATAAGAAACTTATATGACCAAACATTTCTCCAGTGGGTTCAATGGTCCATTTTTACAAGAATGTGGACAATACCCATAGGATTTTTATGGATTACCAATGGTTTAACCGGATCATGGTTAAGTACCAATATCCAATTAATTGAATAAAAGACCTCTTTGAAAAACTATGAGTATTGAGGGTGTTATAAAAGATTGATTTGAAGTTAATCTATTATCATGTGTGTGTCTGGTCCTCATTCATACCCTTTACACCATTCAATAGCATTCATGGTCTTTTTGAGTACCATGTCAAGCAGTTTGGTAACATGAATGAACCTATGGTTTTTATGGCTCCGAAGAATTGGGTTTTCCACCTATACATGGATTTATTAATGGTATTATTGTTGGATTAAGTCATAGTGTATTCATTCTCTTGATAAGACCATTCCAACCATATTGAGAACTTAGTGAATACACTAAGGGAGCACCAACTTTATGCTATGCTCAGAAAATCCCACTTTTGGATCAATAAACTCTACTTCATGGGTCATATCATATCAGAGTTATGAGTATCATTAAACCCAAATAAGGAAGGTTATTTCATTTCATATGAGAAAAACAAGAAATTCATTGATATAAGGAGTTTCTTAGGCCTATCCATATATTAAAAATTATTTATTCATGATTTCTCACACCTAGTAGTGCCTCTAATGGGCTGGTATAAGAAGGGTGTGAAAATCATATTGTCATAGTCCTTTGAGGCATTCAATTAGGAGTTGAAGGGAATATTGAATTTAGTTCTAATAATGATCCTTACAGATGTAGGTAAAAGTTATATAGTCTACTATGAGACATATGGTATTGGGGATGGGGATGTTCTGATATAGGATTAGAAATTCATCACATATGGGTCTTATCTATTAAGGTCTCTTGAGAAAAATTACCCATTGAAATAACTCAATATTGGTGCAGTTGTTCATGCTCTATGAAATTAGAGACACTATTTACATAAATATTGTTTTCTGGTATTCAATAACCACAAAATCCTGAAGTATATATTTATATAGCATGAGTTGAATCACATGCATCAAATATGGGTTGAATAACTATACTCCTTCAATTTTGGGATCGCCTACATACCTTGAGATGGTAGTGTTGTAGTTGATGATCAGTGCTAGAAGACTCAAACAAGGGTTTTCAGGAGTCTAGTGATGTGTGAAACCTCACGAATGTATTTTCATGGATGGATATTGGGGTTCCAGTGGACCAGCGTATGTCAATCACCTCATCTTCTAAAGTAACCACTACCCATCTAGAACATGTTATAATGAGTAAAATTCCATATACCGACTTCCATGTCCTAACTGAAAGTATCATAGATGGTGATTCATATTCTGTTTAAACCATAGATGAGAATGAGACCATATTCATTCATGGGTGTCTTTGGGTCCCAATAGACATCAGAGTGGAGATTATGTTGGAATTTCATATCCATGTTTGAGTGGTATATCCTAGCATCACCAAGATGTATGAATAATTATTTCTTTAGTATTTTTGTCCTTTTATGAAATAGGAGATAATTGGATTTGTCACTTGGTGTTCCACCCGCCAGTTGGTGAAGGTGGAACATTAGTGACATGTATTAATTTATCATATCCTTTCCATTCCAAGTGGAAATAGGATACTGTTTACAATAATTTCATGATTGTATTACAAAGATTACTTTATAGAAATTATGTTTTTGGAATTTTCATTAATCATTTTATGAAGTTGGCATCTTTCATACCTATTAAATAGTCCATCTTGATAGAAAATACTGGGAGGATATATGTCTGGGTGGTCATTTATCTTTATAGTGCTTCATGTTCTATAATATATGAATGGGATACTCACTTTTTGAATCAGATATGAAATGGGTTACAAAAGGCCTTATGTACATAAGTGCTTATAAGCATGACCATTCACCCTCAAATAGAAAAACATGTAGAGAATAACATTAAGGTCTTATATAATATGCTACATGTAACTGTCCTTGACTTCAGGGGTTCCTTATATAAACATATACCCCTTTTTGAGTTCTCTTATAATGATATCTTTTATGATACCATCAGGATTGATCACTATGAGGATTTATATAGTATGCCTTGTTGATCATCTCAATACTAGTTAGGGAAAGGAGAGGAGGATTTTCTTTGACCACATCTTATCAAGGAGACTATAGAGGCAGTGTATTTGATCAAAAATAACATGTTGATTTCTCAATATATATAGTAATCTTATGATGATAGATGCCACTAACCTCTTGAGTTCACCGTCAGAGATGAGGTTTCCTTAGGAGTTTCACCCGGGTTGGTCTATCAACGTATTTGTTTGTAAGGTAAACTTTCAACTAGGTTAGTTGTACCATTATTGGGTTTTAAATGAATCATATTAATGGATTACTATAAATCAAATCCTCAAAGTTGTTGTTCTATGCATGGCGTATTTCACACATCTCATCTTCCCTGATATTATCCATAACCATAACATATTTTCAACCTTATGAGGGAGGTTGGACATGGATTCTTCCTTTGAGAGGTATCCAGTTATTATAATGGATTAGAGCATCAATATATTATGAGATACATATTTACCCTTAGATGGACAACTTGTGGATGAGTTTCTTTAAGGTGGGGAGTTTTTAAACACTTGAATTTTTTCAATGGTATGGCTTGTTTTATTAGATTAAATCCTTCATTGAATATTTGTAAACTTGCACTACAGCTGAGGGAAGGTTCTAATAATTTCATGACCTTGTTTAGAGAATAGATATATGAGAATGGGAAAAACAGGGTTGGATCCATGGTTAGTGTATGGTCAGTATTGGCCTGGTGGAGTAACTGCGCATGGTAACTTAGTGGCCAGTAGGTGGAAACATGGTTTTTCTACAATCTTGTGGTCCGAGGAGCTCACACATGTGGGTTTTAGAGGCATTTTAGATAGTTATCCTTGCATGGAATACACATGTTTAGGTAAATCATGATCCTAGACCTTGTGGGGAACCTCATTAGACACTATAGGTAGTAGAGTTTGTGAACAGTTTGACCAAACCGTGTTCCCATTTGTTTAGGAAAAAATTACATTTTTCCTACTATTTTTTTAAGTTAAAATAGATATTCCTACTTTTTTCTAGTGGACACACAACCCTCCTCTCACCAATGTGATCTATTATCTCCTCCATGGATAGGATTTCATGTTGTTTTCTTATCAGAACTGCAAATATAGTGTTACTCAAAGCGTTGGATACATATCAGTATGTACTCAAATTATCTTTATTCTTTGATCACTTACTCTCCCTATTTCTTATACTATTTTGCTGTGAGATAATTTGTACTAGTTTTTGGTGTTTATTGTTTCTTCATTTTTCAATAGATATACTTCAAATCATAAGCTGAAATTGGATGAGGGGTCATCTACAATGTTAAGGTACGTGGTCTAAGTGGTTTCCTTAATAGTTAGATATATTTCATATCTTCTTCATTGTTCTATGTGTTTACCATTACCACACATTGTATTTTGATATGTTCTTCATTTATAAATTATAATACTTATGTTTTTGTACTCCGTATGACCCTTGATAAATGGTTAAAGGATTCTAACCTCTTGATATCCTTCCCCTTGAGTAGAATGACTCTCAGTTCCCCATTAATATAAATGTTTATGTCTATAAAAGCACCTTTCATGTTCTTAAATTATAATGGAATGGTTTTTACATTACTAATTAGTTAAATAGAATGATTATAGTGAATTATAATGTGTGGAAATTCCTAGATTATGAATTTAGAATACATTGATTAATTAATTTTTTTTATATTGAATAGAATTGCATGGAAAGGATACAAATCATGTTATATCAATATAAATGTGAATTTTGTCAATTTTGAAACACTTGGTTATATTGTGATTGATAAATAAAATTATTAGGATTTGATTCATCAAATATTAAAATTATTTTGAAAATTCCTTGGATATTGGCTGTAGAATGATGGTTAAGGGACTTGATGAGAATGATGTTTCAATCTCCCTTAAATAAATTATTGGGAATGATGACTCTCAACATTGTACATATATCAAGATGATATGAATGAGGCTCCACATCCTCTTGCATTGGGTGAGGGGCATGATGTCTCATGCCACCCATGTCGATTGTTGAGCATGGAGACACACATTTATTATTATATTCAAGTCATGTACCCTATTCTTGAGCCTACTGATTATTAAACTAGTTGTGGATACATTAGTTATTCCATAGGTCTATCTATCAATTAATATCCCAATATATGCCTAATTATGTCTGTAATTACTCAGCACATAAACATGTATATAGTATATATCTATATATGTGCACTACTTTTTAATGTACACTGCTTGGATTATATCTAGATACCATTTTGGTGGCCCACTGAAATTTTATCTCACAACCTACTCATGCCGCCTTGGGTACCTGAATAGATTACTTGTCTGTAGATATGGATAATGGAAAGAACCCAACTATAGTAGATTAATTTTTATCTTATTGAGTTGATAATGGGAGAAGTGGACCAAGAATATGCTCAAGATTTTAGCGCAATAGTCGTTTGTCTAATTATTTTTTGTATAGCAGGTTATATATATGTATATACCATATTTCCCAATTTTATTAAATCATAATTCGATGATTTTTTTATGACTCAACGTTTTGGTTTTTGAAATTATTATGGTTTCTTGATTATTATTTCAAATTCATATGATTTTGCTATAGTAAGTTACAGGTCTTGCTATTAATGTGTATATTTCTCTTGTGATATTTATTATTCATTTTCTTCCACTATTTTCTATATAATTTCTTTATTCAATGTAACACTCTGATATGTGGGAATAGTCTTCCCACTTTTCCACCATAGACCTTCACTACTTGTGTGTATGATCTAGTGTATTAGGAGGCATTCTTGAGGTCATGTGACGCACCATATCATAGAACATATTTGGTGGATCTTGTTTTGGGATGTTACATCTCCATCCTTTAATTTTTCGATCCCAAAAAGGTCATATTTTCTATTTATCATATGGAGGGAGAAGCTTACCAGTGGTAGAAATTGATCAACAATATGAATCCTAAGTAAGACATCAAAGAGAAGGGGTGTAATGAATACCATTCTTTTGAAAATTAATTTCATCTCACTCTCTGACTAAAAATGGTATGGGATTTCAATGAGCACAAAAAATACAATGAATCCATTGGGAATATGAGGGAGAATAAATAATACCTTCATGTTATGTCATTGTATTTTTCAGTAATATTGAATGAAATGTTGACCGCTTCATTGGTTGGATAAAATGGAGTCTTTGAATATACCTGGTGATTTGTGACTTTGATTGCTACGAGGAATTTTTTTTATTCCATTAAAGTCAAAATATTGATCATATAATCTCAAGGGACTCATGAGGGTAAGAAACAAAAATTTGATTTTAATTTGGGAGGTGTGAGTGAGGAATATAACATTGTTTTGAAATTTCTACATCCCTCTTTACAAAAGTGTGGAAGGAAGTACCCCATAAATTTCTTAAAGGGGTGAGGAAATGCTTTAGGTGTGGGAAGAAAGGTCACCCAACTAGTGGTTTTTAGTTGGGGGAAACAAACAATGTAATGTAATAGAGGAATGATCCATTAAACACTCATCCATTTTTCGAATGATTTAACTTCAAAGGTATATGGGAACTTTTCAAATCGATGCACTAAGACAAGTGTGGTAAAAGATAATTAGAGCTAGAAAAGTCAATGGAAAAAGGAAGAGCATATGAAATTACAATCATAATTGTGGAACTTAAGGATTTGTAGAAAAAACAATAGGAGAGTCAAAATTAAAATTTTATATGGACAAGTGTTTCACCGTGGGTTTCACCAGTCTTCTTCATCAAGAAATGTAAAGGTTGATGTTCTTTTATATTGACTATGGTGAGGTAAAAATGATCACGATAATAAAAAAAATAATACATGGATTGATTATTTTTTTGATCACCTACTTGGATCCAAATTCTTTTCCAATGTGGATCCCCGTTTGGGTTATTATAATGTATGGGTGAAAAAGGAGGATATCAACAAGACTACTTTTTCTACATTGTATAGTCAATATGAGTTCATAATAATTCTTTCAAAACTCAATAACGTTTTAAAAATATTCATGGGATTTATGAATGGTCTCTTTTGATATTACCTTGAAAAATTTGTGGTTTTATTTATGGAATATATCCTAATATACTCCAAAACTAAGGAAGAACATGAAGAGAATCTGGTCACGATACTAAAAAGCATATGGAAGGAGAATATTTTTGAAAAGTACAACAAATGTGAGTTCCTGTGAAGGGAAGTATCATTATTTGATAATATTATGAAATTTAATGTTTTAGTCCAACATCAGTGAATAATATTCCAAGTATCCTTAACCATGATTACTATTATCCCAAATTTATGAGAAATGTGTCATTATTTTCAAACCATCTGTACAATCTAACTCAAAAAGGAGTTATGTTTGTTTGGAATAATGAATTTTAAAAGAGTTTAAAGATATTTAAAAGAGTCCTATCACTACACCTGAACTTATTCAATACAGAAGTGGGGAACTATTCATGGTATACAAAGATGCATTGAAGAACAAATTGGGTTGTGTAATAATAATAAAAAGTACAAAATGGTAGTCTATTCCTCATAGAAATTGATCTTTCATGAACATAACCACACCAAATATTATTTGGAGTTGGATGTAGTAATCTTCATGTCAACAATATTGAGTAATTTTATCATTAAGGGGAGGTGTGAAATATATATAGATCATATTACCCTCATGTATATATCCACACATAAATAGATGAATATGCGCTAGTGAAGATAGTTATATCTGATTAAGGACCAAGACATCCCAATACACTACCATATTTAGAAATCAAATAATGTGGAAGATTATTTATGTAGAAAGGATCTATAAATTTTATCATTGATGATAATTGATAAGGATTTGATCTTCTTAGAATTGAAAACGGTAGACTTGTGAATCATAAATGAAGGAATATCATCAATCCTTTAACAATTTATTGATCATCCATAACTTTTGGATATGATAAAGTATTATCAGATAGATGATGTGGAAATCCAAAACAATGAGGAAGCTATAAGAAATAAGAAATTATTAGAGTTAAAAATTAATGAAGGAGGATTTGTTTGATTTGGGTCACGACTATATGAACCACAAAATCCTAGGTTAATGAAGGAGCTATTGGATGATGGAAATTTTATGACCTTATCCATCCCATAAAGGGTCGTAAATATATATCAAGATCTCTGAGATAAATATTGGTTGGATTATATGATAAAGGAGGTCAATAAATATACATCAATATGTATAATGTGTCAAAAAGTGATGAATGAGAGGAAAAATCCAACAGGATGATGCAACAATTTCCGATAAAAACTTTGAAATGGGAAAAAAGAACCATGGAATTGGTCACTAGTATTTCAAAGACATAATGTTGAAAGAATTTTAAATGGGTTGTGGTGGATAATATTACAAATTATTATTACTTCATTTCAATTATAGTGGACTTTTCACTCGATCAATATGAAATGATATGCATTTGATTGGTGGTGATGGTGCATGTAATACCACTATAGGTTATATATAATCAAGATCCAATATTTACCTCCATGTTTTTGAAGAGTATACAAAAACAACTAAATATTAAGTTGAAATATATCAAGTTTTATCTCCCTCAAATTGAAGTACAATATATGAGGACTCTCCAAAAACTCAAGTAAAAGTTGATATCATGCTCAATGGAATTGAATGGTGAATGGGATCAACATCTTCCTCTTGCTAAGATATTATGTAATAATTGCTTTCACTATAATATTTAAATGGATACCTATGAAGCCCTTTTTGGGAAGAGTTATAAAAATACTACATTATGGGACAAATTTGGTGATTACAAACTAGTAGGTCCAAAAATGTTGATGAAAATTGTGTAAAAGGTCAGAAATATTTAGCAAGACATCTGGTATGCTCATATTCGACAGAAGTAATAAGCGAAAAAAATTTGACGAGACATATAGTTTGATATTGTAGATAAGTTATTACTCCATATATCTCCATGGAATAAATTCATGATATTTTTTATGAAGTGAAATATTAGTATAAGATATATTTGTCCCTTTGAGATCCTTGATCGCATTGTCATAGTGAACTATTAACTAGAACACCCACCTAAGCTATCTCAATCACATGATGCATTCAATTTATACCTATTGAGGAAGAAAATAATAGAGAAAATAAACATTATGAATCAGGAGGTGGTGCTATTGGATAATGGACTTTCATATAAATAGGAAGAGTGAAGATCTTAGATCATAGATACAAAGTTCTACGAAATAAGAAAATTCTATTAGTCAAATTTCTCTGGATAAACCCCTGGTTTGAAGATGCGACATGAAAACCATTAGAGGTGATGAAATATTATAAGCAACATATATTGTATTGGTTGAAATGAAAATATATATGATAATATTTTTTAATGGTGGAATATTATAACGACCTAAAATTTTATAAATAAAATTACCTTTAAGAATGAATTAAATAATTTATTATGGTTATAGAAAATACAAGCATATATTTCTTTTTATTAAATCCTATCATATTTAAAAGACCACTAAGAATCATAAATTTTAATAATATATTCATTTAACAGAGATAACAAGATAAATATGAATATAGGGTTACGATAAACCCAAATGACACAGAAAATAGAAGCAATAGCCTCAACCTACAAGGTTGTATCATATGAATCCCATTTATTAGGGATTAAAATATAGATAACATAATTTATATCTTCCCTTGACCAAGGAAAAGATTATATCCAACAACTAAATGATGAAAAACTATTTATGGGATACACTCAAGTTCATCATGATCACGACCAAAACCATGTACCCCAGACCACACCATGAAAATATTTCAATTGTGCACCTTACCCATATGGAAGTTTTTTATGTAATAAAGGGAATTCATCAATACCCTAACATTATGAATATATATATATATATTTTATATTCAATATAATAATGGTTATATATACTTCATTTTATTGTAACATTATAAATGAATTTTATTTTTATTCGATGAGCCAAAAATTGATTTTGTTGGGTAATATATAATTTTTATTAATATATTAATTTTTTTAATTAATGAATTTTTGAAATAAATTATAGTTTTATAAAATATTATAATAAAATAGTTTTTATAAATTATTGTTGGCAATATAATTTTAGGAGGTTAAAAATATTTTTTATAAGGGTTCAGAAATTGTTATTCTAAAAAACCCAAAATTTCTCAATAAATATCGATTGCTGTTTTAGAAGAGAAAAATCAAATATTTCAAAAATTATTGGGATAAAATGAATATTATTTTTTTGAATAATTAAATATAATTTATAAATTTATTAAATTTCCATAGTTATCTGAGATAGTGAAATGTTTGGGTAGAAATGGAATACGGTATAAATATACTATGTGTATTATGACATCATAAAAAATCACTTTAATATTAACTAAAAACTGTGGAGTATATAATTACTATATCCTCCCCAATTTTTAGTCAACCCATGAATCCCCATGCTCTCATGAGTACCCTCTCAATATTTGGGAATAACACTCTCAATGTATGTGATCTATTCCTTCTCCAATTTATTCGAGAATCTTATTTAATTTAATCATTTTATTTCAAATTAATAATATTGGGATATGTTATTCCACATCACACATACATTAATTTACCCATTATTATAGACCAATTTATCTATAATTAAATAATTTTATGAATATTTATTTAATTCCCATATGCTGTAAAAATTTATCTACGAATTTTCTATGCTGTGTTTTTATTCAAGCCCCCTCCTTATCATTATGGAAATTAATTACCAAATACACTTCTAGGTTTATTTCATAAAATAATATTTATAATATCCTTTTGAATTCCTATTTTTGAGATACCCCTTCCTCTCTTGTTGAACAAATTTTTGAATATTCTTGTACTACCGTTATGATGGGAAAGTGTCATTACAATTCTCCAAGGATAAACCATTGTGTAGTGAATAAAATAACTATTTCCACTAAAGTGTATCCACCTAGAAATACGCATACTCCTTTAACTGTATTCTTTCATGGATTTATTCCACAATCCTTGATTGTGGAATTAAATTTTATGAGATACAATCCTATGTTAAATGATCTATGTGACACACTTATGATTTCACAATATATGAAATCGATTGGTGCGATTGGAATTATATAGCCCTCCAATGAATTTTGTAATATTATAGTCTCATGAGACATCATATAATAGATTAGGGAGTGATGATAATATATCACAAGACATTTTCCAACCTTGTAATGATGTCTTGGCATTCATACAAGACCGATGTTTATTATATTGTGTTTGATGTTTTTTCCACATTCCCATGTTGCATTTATGTTATCATTATATATCATGCCTCTTTTTTCATGATTATTATTCTCACCAATTTTATATCACATTGAAATACCTATTGTCTAAAATGAAATAATTTCTTCATTTTATTACATATCTATTCCCTTAACTATGTTTATAACTTGCCCCATTCTTATTTATGTTCCCAGGTTATCCCATATAGTTTTAAGTAAGATGGAATATTATGATCCAGATAAGGAAGTTATCAATAATAAAATTGTATGCCCTAATTTAAGTAGTAATGTAATTCATCTATTTAACAAATGACACTAGACCTCCCAATCATAAGGGTTATATTATGTGTATTCTTATGTAATAAATAATGAATTAATGTGTAATAAAGACTAGCGTTTTCACAAATTATGGTTCTTAATGATGTTGGTTTCTTTATTTATTTGGTCACATTGATTTCAACATTATGAATTTTTAGTCAGATGTTGTAACTTGAACTTCTGCCCACAAGAAGTAAAATAATGACAGATTTGGAGCATGATCGGTACCTCATTCAAGTGGTTAATACCACTTGACCACCATACCATCACACATAGTTTAACTTATTCATGTGGTAGGTAGGAATAATCACTTCAATACATATCCATTTTTACCAATTTTGGTAGGAATTTATTTGAATAACATAAACATGAAATTAATTAATAACATTACAAATATGATTCAGGATCCTTAAAATAAAGAGAAACTGGGATAATCAAACAAATATTATATTTTAAAATTAATTATATGTATATCAATAATAAATAAAATAGTTTTATAAAGTTCAAAATCAATCTTATATAATCCTAAACTCATAAAAGATACATTATGTGAAAATGCATCAATTCTCACTATTCACATAAGAATAAAATATTTTAAAAAAATTCCAAAAATTCACACGAGGGTAATTGAAATAATTTCTTATCAAATTAAATTTATAAAATGTAGAAATTTATTATTCGAATGATTTTTTTTATCAAAATATTTTATAAATACAATTTTCAGTTTTAAAATATTAATTATTCCTATACTTATATGATTTCAGTATTTCTTTTTAAAATTGAGTATATATTTCCAAATAACAAATAAATAAATTTTTATTAGGAGAATTTTTATACATATATATCATACTGTGATTAATTCTATTCATATAGATAATCCAATAGCCTTGTTGTAAGATCCATATTTATATAATAATATTTCTATTGTATATCACAATTTATTTATTCTCGGTGTAGCATTTTTAAAATGTTTTCAACCACATTATTCACTGAAAGAAGAATTTAGTCAAGAAATATTTTGGGGTTACATTCTACCATGTTTACAAAAATTAAATTCCTAAAATTTTAATTGATTCTCAGAAAAATAATGTTTCATGACTTTAGTATAATAGTTGATGCATATTTTATCGTGATATAGAATTTCAAATAATTTACTTTGAAAAAAATACCTTTTATATATTTCTAAATCATATGTGCACCATACTGATACTAATACTTATGAAAAGGTTTTCATAAGTATATATTAATATAAAATAAATATTTTACACATAAAACATGATAGATTTATATTCATATTGTTTTAGTTTGGAATTTATTTTACATCAATGTATATAATGAGGAAACTCACTTAATTGATTTTATTACATTATATATGCACAATTTTTGTATTCATTTTTGTTTTTAGATATTAAACACCTTTGATTATTCTAATTTTAAAAATATCAATGATTAATTAGTCATAAATTAATCACTAGAATTAACATTTAATTGATAAAAAGATCCCTAAAAGGATGAAAAGTTATTTATTCTTTTGTTATTCATTATCCAAAAAAAATTTATTATCCAATGGCATGAAAATATCCCCTAAAAACCCATTAATAAAGTTTTAAATCCTTCAATAAATAACAAACCTAAAAGCTCCTCAAAAGAAGAAAAAATAAATTGAAACCCAAATATTAGAGTGATTTTAAAATATATTCCACCATGATCAATATAACATTTGTAACAACCCAAAATTCTAAAAATGAAATTTATTTTTTCAAAATTATGTTACAGTATAAATCTCATAAAAATCACATAGGGAAAAAAATAAATTTTTTATTAATTAATAAATAATTAAATAATAATTATATATATAAATTAAGGAAAATAAATTATTGAAATTGTAAAGTGACCATTGTAATTGTAATACAACCCTTAGGAATAGTTATCCAGACAATATATTAACAATGACAACTATAAAATTATTAATGACATTTAGGTCTCTTAAAAATGAAAATATGAAAAATTTATATTGTGGTTGAAGTAAATATTTTTATAATACTGATAAAATAAGTATCGATATTTTTGGGAAGTATAAAAGATTATTTACTATTATATAATTTATATAATGGTTTAACAGAAAATTTATTTCCAAAAAGTTAATTAAAAAATTAATATTTTTTGTCTTCTGATTATATGATAATTTTATGGGACATTAATTGTATTTTTAAAGCATTATAAAATCAATTATTACTTCAAAATCGTTAATTTTTCAAAAAATGATGATTTTTTTAAAAAATATGATTTCAAATAATTCTAAAAAACATTTTAATAAAATTGTGTCAATTTTTTAAATGTAAATGTCATGAAATGGTAGGGGTGAATTCTTTGTATTTTTTTAAAATAGTTAAATCTTTTGTGAATGTTAAAATACAAAAATTTACGGTAATTAATATTAAAAGAAAATAAATGAATTTCTGAGTAATGGTTAAGTCATCTATGATGTATATGTCCATTATTTAAAAATATGTTTGTTTATTTTTTATATTTATCCATGATTATCATCACTATTGATAGTCTCGAGACAACATAATAAGTTGATAAATAAAATAATCAAAAAACACCACTCTCCCCCACTATAAATACCACCCAAAACCACTTCACCTCATAAAACTTAAAAGCCTTAAATCTTGTCAAAAATATTGTTAATAACCTTACAAATCCTCTTCCTAATTTCTCAGACCCTTTGGTTTTTAGAAAAAATGACAAAACTCAATTTCCCTAAGGGGGTTCTCAAGTTGGAGAAATTCAAGAGTTAAAATCCTCTTTTGTTCTCATTAAATTTATTTTAATTAAATTTTTTATTACCTTCTTTTTAACTCCTCTATCGAATCATGCATGATTTCTTGAGTATCTTTTGTTTACTAGAATTTTTTATGTTAATGAAAGAACCCATCATAATTTCTCTTCAACTAACCTTTTTTTTCTAAAAATGAAAACATCATCTGGGATGTGTTGATTTATTACATTCAAGCACGATGAGTTTTCAATTTCCATTACCAACTTGAAATCAGGGCATTCAAATTTTTTTATGGTCAATGAATTTTATAATATGTTTATTAAAACTTATTTAATTTTATTTTACTAATATATATAATATTAATTAATAAAACAAAACTAGTTCATTGTAATTGAAAAAATTCCAAACTAAACTAAATGGTTATCATTAATGTTTTATCTAATGAATATTCCTCCCTTATGGAAAAATAATATATAAGGAAATTTAATATTATGTAATTTCATTACAAACATATAATTTCAATTCTGTAAATCAATTCTCATTTTACATGATCATCCATACATGTATATGAGTAAACAAATTATTATAACCAAGGAAACAGACACTCCCTAATGATGAAATTAAATGTTATAACTCATCAAAAAGTCCATAAATGAAATAAATAAAATTTTAATAGATAAAATAAATTTATAAAATGGTTTTATTACATTAATTAATGGATTTAATTTCATTATACCTAATATTAGGTTCATTTTAAGATTACTTTTGGATATATGGTAAGGGATTCTCTTCAAACCCTCAATTTTCATTTAGGTTACATTTTTTTCCTCTTTACCCAAATTTAATTACTATTAAATTTTATATAACTATTTTAAAATATTTTTATTTCTTCCAAAATCTTGTGTCCACATCATTTCATCATTCTTTGAGAAGGAAATACATGTTTTATATGGTTCCTTACCAAATTCTTTCAGATAAGCAAGCATGATTAAAGGTAACATCCCAATTTCTTACCAATTTACAAGTGGAATCCTAATTTGCATTAATCTGCCATTATTTTAATAATATTAATCACCATATCACGAAAAACCTTTCTGATTAATTTCTAGTTTCATCTAAGCAAATAACCCATTTTATTTTTAAATAATCATTGCAATTTTTCCTTATACCGCACAAAAATGTTTAATTTTTAGTGTTTCTCAAACATTATTTTTACGTGTTTTCACTTAAATTTGAAATCAATTATCTTTATATATTGATGTTTTACCTTATGAATTTAAAATTATTATTTTAATAAATTATATCATGGAAACCAATAGGATATTCCTTTTTTAATTCCTTTTTACATGATTTCGAGGCCCAATTATTTCCATGGATAACCCTTAAGCGTGATACATAATACAGAAAAGATATTCATGAAAATTTAATGGTGGGAGTGATGATATGGATATCTAATGAATTGGGCCATTAGTTTTATTAGGAGGTGTCTTGTGCAATAGTGTTAGTGTTTATCCTTGAATCATTCTCCTCTATGTGGAACGGTCATGGTGGTTATCCTTGATTTATTATCCTTCATGTGAAATGGCCTTCTTGGATAGACTTGAATAATGTTAATGTCATATTTAATTTTTTTCAAAATTCATATGATTCCGTGATTACAAGATCCCATGTTATAAATTTTATGAATCCTTTTGTTTATTCTTATTCCATGATCTTTTTTATTTCATATGTTTTTGACTTCATCCCATGTGCTATGATATATTAATATACTTATTCCCTTACTAGGATTTTAGATCACCACTTTGTTCATGTATTACCCGTGTTCTCGTATGAAGATTTAAGGGATCAAAGGAATTTAGAAGTTCCTTTTGAAGATTAAATACAATATTATTTTTATTTTTGTTCTATGTTTTAGTTTTATGTACTTTACCTTCTGAAGACACTTGAAATTACTATCCTTGGTTTGAGTTTATGGATAATTTTGCATAAAATCATGTAATATAAAATTTAAAAGGATTAGGCTATTATAATATTAATCTCTAGGAACTATTAATCATTAAAAAATTCACATACTAAAAATGTATATACCCTAATCATATATTTTCAGTAATATTTTAATGTTATCTTAAAAAAACTAAATTACCATGACTTATAATCATAATTAAATCATATATACTTTTAAATGTCAAATTAAGATATATCTGTTAAATAATATTTATCACTTTTAATGAAAAACCCATCCAATTCAGTAATATTATATTTACCTTTTTTCATGTAAAGTTCACCATATAATGTCCATCCTAAAAAATAATGTTAATTACTTAGTATAAAATCACATTTCAATCCCATATTTACCTATATTATTAAAAATATTTTCTAGAAATGAAACAACATTTTATTCTAATTAAGCAAAATAACATCAAAATAACATTAAACCTAATGGGTATCTCTGCCTTTCATCTTATATCTCCCAAAATATAATAGAATTACTCCCAAATAATTTATACTAAATCACATATTAATTGTATGTGGTATATCATTAATCTTCATAAATGGTCCAAAAGATAAATTTTTTATATTTTAAATATATTCAAATAAGACTTAGATTGAGAATATATAACTTTCATCTTATGATCAAATATAATATTTTTAATTCAAGATAGTATCTAAAACTACTAAATTATCTTTAATTGATAATATTCTATCTATAAAGTTATCCATACACTTCTTTAATGCGAACTATAATGCCCCAAACATGTACACCCAGATCAAGTGATAAAATCATACTCTTTACACATTGTCTTTATACCAACTAAATATAATTTTTTAATTTCCATAATTAATTTCTATAAAAAATATTGAGTCCCAAAACATCCAAAATACCCTCTATTTTTATGGTTTTAGATAGTTAATACAAACTCTATCAAAGAAAAAACCCTATATTTCTAATGAAATGGGAATTTCCCCCTATACTCGGATTTTGTTATTCCTTAATAGTTCTTAAAAATATCTCTCAAAATTTTCCATGAATAATAATCATTTAGATGTGTCATTCATATTATTATTCTTTATAACATTAGGAATTAAATCATAAGAAAATGTTTTCTTAAATGCTCAGTAAGGGAAAGAATACAACAAAATCTATCCTGAATACATTAGGTATAAATTTTATATAAGATAAAAAAATAATAAAATATTCCATATAAAAAATATTATGAAATAATAATATATATATGGATGATTTATAAACAAAAATATTCACACGGATATCAAAAACTTGTTTTTAGTGATAGAATGCATAATATCAGATATCATCATCTTATAGTTAAGGCCTCATTCCATGAAATCATATATAAATGGATAAGGAATATTAAAAATACCTAATATAATTTTTATCATGATACCTACTAGTGAATGAGGATTTTATCTAATATTTTTATACATCCATAACTTACTAATTCAAATTCAATCAACATATTAAAAAAATGAATAACCACTCAATAAATAGTAAACAAGCCTTAATAATAAACATTAATAATAGAATACTAGAATATTAAATGTCATTATACACCCAATATTTATTCATCCTAACATATAATTAAATAGTGATATTTTTAAAAATAACCATTATATAAATGTATATGTTTTCCCAATTAATAAAAAAGCAATCAGTGTTCGAAAACACCATAAAATGATTTATATAAAATCGGGTGTTTTCACCATATTGGGTAATGGTATACAACCATGTAAATATTCTAAATGATGTAGAATATATTCATCATAATAAAGAATATTTTAATTAATATAACCATCAATTTTTCAGAAATTATATAATTTTAGTAATGAAAAATCAAATCGGAAATAGATAAGAAAATAGAAGGGAAACATTTTAAAATAATTTATCTTAAATATTTTGTAACATTATAAAACAAATAAGTTATAAATAACTCCCAAAATTTTTTTCATGAATTTAAATAATAATTTTAAGAATAATTTTGTGGTAAAATCTGGAATAATAAATGTTTAATGTAAACTATACTTAAGTAATAAAATGCGGGTGTATGAAAAAAATTGGCATAAGTAGAGTGAAATACATTTTAAAATGTTTTATTAAAATAATGATCTTTTACATTGAAATATTTATTGAATAATGGGAATATATATTAATATTTAAATATACTACAAAATGGAAAAGAATATAAATCATGTTTTAGTGTCACGATGGGGGGAAAATCATTCATTCTAAAAAAATTTAAATAGATATTATATTCATTCTTTTGTAACTAAAATAAATAATTATTTATTGAAAAAATGTTACAAATATTAATTTTATACATTTGAATAAAAATTAAAATATAAAAAACATTTCTATTAAAATCATTTAAGTATAGAGAATTAAGTTCATAAAAAAATAAAAACTGTATTTATATGCGGGAGAATGGTTCTCAACCAAAAAAGAGAATTATGTTGAGAATTTTTAATCAATAATATCTTAATATATTTGAGTAAAAAATAGTGAAAAATTTATATAATACCTTAAATCCCTGTGTATAACTGGTGGAGAAAAACTTATATGAGGTTTAAGAGGGAATGCACATAAATTTTTCATAAGGAATATTCAATCATATATAATCTTAATTATATGCAACATTGAAAGATAAATCCTGGAATCTTTTGTAATATTTGAGTCATAAGACATAAAAAGTTATAGAGAGTTATATTTATGTATATAACAAGACTCACATTAAATATTGTCACAATATATATCCATAGGGTATTATTTGAACCATAAAAAAATATGGTTCATAACATAAAACCTTTCTCATAGATTAAAAATTTAGACCACAAACACGTACAAGTTTTATAACACATGAATAAAAACATATTTAAAGAGATAAATATAAATTTTACTTTAAATATCATTATAAATAATTTTATAATGATATAATATTTCCAATATGAGGTTTATACACCTTTTGAAGGAAATAATTGTGTAATTCAATCCAAATCTCATAGATAAAATTGGAAAAGATAAACCCTTGGATTCTTATTTGGTTGGAAACATTCCATCCTCATGAATAATAAATTTATATTTATTATTACTATTTAAAAGATAAATATTTATATCTATATTAATATATATTTCTTATTTATAACCTTTTTACCTAATTACTAATACTTATTTGTTTAAATTAAATATTTGGGTATTAACTATTCTGTTTCTTATCCAAGTTTTGATTTGGTAAACCTAATCCTTGAACCTTATTTATGATTTCATCATATCCATGTTCTTAAACAATAAATATATATATATTATTCAACAAAATTTTTGAAACATCCATTTCATGTGGTCAAGAAAAATGAATCAGATATCCTAATGATGTTGATAGTCCACAGGTATGCATGAGAGACAATATCATTTTATAACAGATTAGATGGTAAGAAAAAACGATAATATTTCAATCTTTACAAATATATTGATATAATATATATTTAATAAATGTATCCCTATAACTATCTATGTGTTTTTGTGTTAAAAATTATAATATATCGCTTCACAGATATGGTAGTCCATATGTCCACTTGATCGATGTTTCATTTTCTATTAGATGGAAGGGAGATAGAAAATGGGTCTACCATTAATATAATTACATTATAGTATTTTAAATATATTTATTTAATTATGATAAAAATGGTATAGAATATATGGAGGTGGTGGAACAAGCAATAAGCACTATCTAGATCGGTAAATGCAATTACCTCTTCTTCAGATATCCTCTATTAGATTACACTCAATACCTTTTTTGGAGAGATTTGTTATAAAAAAATGGGAGTCAAAATGTGCTACAAGATGTCTAGATAGGGTGTTTTGGAGATTTTGTAGAAATAACTAAACTCATATGGGTCATTGAAAGGGATATATTTCGTCTATTTTTACAGGAGAAAATCAATGGCGTTTTTATAAATATTCCATTTTGGGGGTCAAAAATGTAATAAAAACATTAAAAGTGGATAAAAATGTAATATATGTGGTTGGATAGACTATATTTCTACCCATTTAAATAATTATATTATTCTTAGGTTTTTTATTATAATTTATATAATATTTTATAATAATAAATATACATAAATTCATTTTCTGTACCATTCACAAAATTTGTATTTAAAGACATCAAGAAAAAAATGGATCCCAAATTTTAATTTTTAAAATAAGTATTTCCTCCCATTTTAATCCATTATTATAATACATTACTCTATATTTTAAAAAACACAACAAATTTAATATTGTTAAAATTATTTTTCTTGGATTTTCACCTTCTTGCAGAAGAGACACATCAAGGATGCATTATTGTTCTAGGTAACAATACCATTACTAAAAAATAAAAATAAATTAAATTTATTCAATTAATTTATTCTTATTTATAATTGAAAATTATTATTGTTCTTAAAATAGTTTTTTATTTTTGAAACCAAATAATAGACATTAAAATAATGATAGTGTCATTTTTTAATTATTCCTTGAAAATATATTGAAGATCATTTTGAAAGGAAAATGGATCCACAATTCCATATTTTAAAATATAGTTGAGGATGGTTGGAATAAACTCATATAATTAAATAAAGGAAACTTTTTTAGAAAGTTTGCGATGTTATCATATAGTTTTAACCATATTTAAGCAATTTCTCTTGGTATGGTTTTAAAATATTACAATCAGTACTATTCATTATGTCAAAAAATGAAATTAAACTTATAATAAAATTTGGACATCATGATTATTAATATTTATAAAAATTAATTTTATTGAATTTCTATACATTATAAAATTTTATTTTCATATAATTTTACCAAACACAATGAGAACCGTATTATGAAAAAATGTTAGTTTTAAGCATAAAAGTGGTTTTTTTACCAAAATACTGTATAATATTGATTTAAAGGAAATAATTGGATTATTTGAAATAAAAATATAATTATTTTAATTTAATAACATACAAAAAATGAAATTAACCTGGTAAAATATACAATAATAGAGAAGTACTAAATACAATTTTTATTTAAATTAAAACACTATTAAGATTTCCAAAATGTGAAATATATATTTCTATGATAAGAGCTATATTTTTAAATTAATTATATATTTGGTAAATAATTTTTTTTTTCGTATACTTCCATATCATTATTATATCATGATATTTCCATAAACATGAAATTAGTTGTAAAATCGGGTTTTTTCACCATTCATCCAAAATAATAATATATTTAATAAAAAACCAAAAATTTCTCCATAATATAATTGGAATACTATTTATCATATTCAATTAAAAAATTTATAAATTTATTTTTCAAATGAAAATAGAAAATATTTTGAAAACCCACTTTTATTAAAAAAATGATCACTTGAAAACTTGAATTGTTCATAAACCATAAATGAATTTTTTCATATTATTGAAAATTGAATAGTTATTTCATAATCACTATTAAGGAAATTTTTATTAATATATATTTTTTAAAAATATTTTATAATTCTCTTACTCCAATTAATACCCACAAATCCCATGGCTTGGTTGTATTTATAAAATTTAAATTATAATATTTCAATATTATATCACTGTTTGTTTAATCCTAGTGTTTCATGTGGTACACAACGTAAAACAATTTATTAATTTAAATTATAATTAAATACTGAAATATCAGGGTGTTATAACTATTTCCCATATATCGAAATGGTTCAAAAAAGTAATCTAGAATTGAAAGGGTTTGCCCCGACCTAGGTGCTACAATATTAATGTCATAAGACATTTTTTTATAAATTTCCCAATGAAAATTAATGTTGGTTCTGAATTAGATAAATAATATGAAAATCCCAAAAATAAAAAAATGGGTAAGATAAATAAGGATAATTCATATTTCAATATATTAAATTTGATGAGTAAGATAGATAATGATAATCTATCAACATGTATTCAATAAAAATAGGAATTGTTCTGGATCACATTGATACAAGTTTTGATATTTCATGTAGTGATAGTGAAGGTGAATGAATAGAGTTGTAATAATGGATGAGGTATGAGTTGTAAACTTTTATAAAGTATAAAACCAAACTAAAAATTTATGGGAGGAATCTAATAAAATAAAAATTATATATTTTAAGAATAAGTGTTGTTTTTCAGAAAATAATTATTATACATTGAGGATATTATTGATGATTTATTAAGGGAATATGAGTTTGAAAATATAGTGATATATATTGATAAAACATTTTACGTGAGTGACGAAGAGTAATGTAAGACTCATTTAATATTCCTTTTATATGAAAATGTGTTGAAGATGATTAGATAAAACATCAAAAAGATTATTTATTATAAATTTTATTCTTATCAAGATGTTTATACGTAGTATCCCAATAAATGGTGACCTATAAGTCAATATATAAAAATCATAAGACTTAATTTGTGATCTTAGATGATATTAATAGAATCATTGAATATGGTTTATGATTTGTTTTCAAAGGTTTTGAAAATGAAAAACCCAAAAAATTTTAAATCATTGGAAGTTATTGATAGTAAATTATTGAATGAGGAAGATTAAAAATGTTGATACCATTTTTAATCTCATGTTGATTGATTTATTATAATATTTAAATGAAATTATGAGTATAAATAGAGAATATAATTGTAAAAAAATAATTGATAAAAGTATAAGTTTTCAACCTACAAGTTTTAAAAAATGGTTGAGTTAATAAGAAGTGTGTTTATTAAGGAACACCTTTATCTAGTTATGTAATGGATGAAATTACAGAAGATTTCAATGTTTAAATGCTAAAATTAGAATTTAATTACATAAATATTTCTAATAAATACATTCCTAATGAATTTTTTTAGGGAATGATTTTATATATTATAAATTCTTAAATGAAGATCAAATTTTGGTGAAAATGAATCCTAAACATAATGTATTTTTATAATTTTGATGGATAACCATTGATGATGGGTGGGATCCTATATAATCATCTCCACATGAATACTATACAGAGACATCATTGGGTTAAATATGATACCTTTCTAGGGGTTAAGGATGATACCTTCCAACCCCTTCTAAGTGTTGAGTCAAGGATGAAACATTCTCTATTGTAGTAATCACTGAGATTGATTAGTGATAAATTATGTACCTCAAACTTTATCCAAATGATATAAAGAATTGATACCCACATTTGGATTTGTCCTTTTAAAATCCCATGTGATTTTTTCATTATTTTTTTTTTCATATGGTTAAGGGAGTGATTAAATATTTGAGAGGATCATAACTCTAATAAGTCAAAATGGTTAATTTTTGTGTGAAATTTTTAAATGTGAAATGAAAATTAAATCCCATTTAATTGGGTTACCTCATACTCCAAAACACATTGAAAATATTCTACAATTTTAAAAAATTAAATAATCAATGATGTGATTTAGTTGAGTGTTTTAAATGTTATACCATTATATCACTTTATAAATTTCTCATTTAGCATATGATGCCAATGTTAGGTTCCTAAAATATAATTTAAAAAAGTTAAATATTTGGGTAAGGTTATTTCATTCTTTTGTTTTATGAAATTATGTTAAATTCATTATGGTGAATGTTTATCAAAATAATTTTCTCTTTTATTATTTAATATTCAGGTTCTCAAAAACAATGGACAAGAGTGGATCTTTGGCAAGAATTGAAATATTTTTCCTTATCACAGACATCCTAGGAGGAATGAGTCTTTCATATTCTTACCAATTATTTATATCAACCTTATATAGAGGATCCAAATAAAAAGATAAGTGGTATAACATTTCAACTACATTATTTAATTCAATTCAGTATGTCTATATCTTTATGTTGTTTTATATTTTAGTTTAATTTATTTCTTCTACATATCAAGAAAGTATTATCCCCTTAATAACCAAGATTTTTTGAGGATCTAGCCTATACAAGAAAGATGGTCTTGGAAGTGAAGAATTGGCTAGAATTGAAATCATATTACATATGCTTATGTGCTTACCATAATTCCATGTTTTATTCCTATGATAAAATTTCACAGATTATGTTATTTATACCCTTATGATTAATGTATTATAAATATCCATGATCTATTCCATGATTAAGGTATATAATCATTGATATGTAGGGTCTTATATTCTATATTCATGGTAATGTTCTCACACCCTTATTCTTATGAATATTCTTACACATCTCCCTTATTTTACCTTAATGAGAATTTGAGCTCACCAGTTTTTGTGTCTACATCCCAATGTTATGTAGATATGTATTATGTTTGATGTGTATATGGAGGGTGATAATCAACAAGACCCTAGTGGGAGATAATGTAACTCATTTATGTACCACTATTTATATTTTTCTTGTTTCCAAAGTAACTAGACTAGTATGGTCTTTGGGAATCCCTTTATATAATTATTTAATTATTCCACAAATGTTATGTAATATTTATGTATGAAATGTGAGCGTCTCTACAGTTGGTGTTTGAGAAATGGTTTTGAATAAAATTTGAATCTTAGATGGGAAAAACATAGTGAGAACAATTAGGACATGTCAAAGGATATATATATGGATAAGGAATATAATAGAAATATCTCTGGGAAATTTGGTTAAGGATAGAGTGAGTGGTTTCCATGAAATAAATCCCAATCTAGATACTAAAAGTTGATATGGATCTAGACTTGATATACCATGGTGTAACAAATATAGAAAGATGTTAGGGGTTCGACTGAGGGAATTATGGTATATGAAAACGGTCCTTGATTTACACCTGGTTTGACACTCTCAAGGATATGCTTTAAGAATTCAAAAACTATGCACAAATCACCATAAAGGATTTAAAAAGTGGATGGATATGACTATCTCTGGATGAAAGTATGTTTTCATAGATTATGGAAGGTGTCATAATGTAGATATCTTATAAGTTACTCTTCATGATTATATGGATCCTCACATTGATAACTCTTTCTTACCCTATGATTTTTAATTTTAGTTAATTGCTAGAATATTAAAGAATTACATTAATGGAGATTGCGATATAATATGAAAGGATTTTTCTTTTAAGAAACTGAATGTTATGAGATATGGAGTAAAAAACTCAATTTTATGATCATACAACTTTATCAAGAAATTAATCATGGTGGAATTATGAATGAACAAAGGATAGAAATTTTTTTATTGGGTCTTTCATGAGGGAACATCCACCATCTTTTAGAGGGTCTTCTAATCCACATGTTTCTAAATAATGGTTCAGTGTAATTAATAGGTTATTCTATATTATCTAGTTTTTAGGGAATGATAATGTCACATGGATGTATATTAGTTTGAAGGAGAAGGTGACTGGGGTGGAATCTAATCAGGAATACGAGAAAGCCATATGAGATTGATTCCATGGAATTAGTAGTGAAAACCAATAATGGTATGATGAATAAACCTCAAGTTTATGTTTCTTATCCAGATGAAGGTTGTGGGAATATGCTTCCAGCATTATTTTCATGATTCCTTTGGTTTAATTTTATTTCATATTAGGAATGTCTTAACTTTCTCAACACAAATCCCAAATCAATTGTAAAGTAAGGAACATCACATTTGATATTTCAAACCCTCCGATGATCATCCATCAATGTGATTATAAGTATGAACCTCCTAGTGAGATAACATCTATAGTATGTGTCTTAAATCCCATTCTAAATGGTTGTTTAGCTTAAATGATGTGGAAAAAATTTAACATCCATGATATTCCTATTTTTTAGGATTTTGTAGTTGTCTTTTCAGAATAGTTTCCTAGTATTCCACCAAAATTTAAAGTTGAGTTCTCAATATAACATATACCTTGTTCCACACCAATTTCCAAGATACATTATAGAATGGATCTAATTGAGTTGTAGGAATTGGAGAAGAAACTCCATGAAAACCTTGATAAGGAATTCATTCAGAAAAATATTTCACCTTAGAGTGCACATGTTCTTTTTGTGAAAAATATAGAATGATCAATGCAACTCTATGTTGGTTATTAGTAGTTGACAAAGATCAAGATAAAAAATAATTAACCTCTTCCAAGTAATGATGACCTATTTGATCAACTGCGTGGATCTAAATGCTTTTCCAAGTTTGACCTTCATTCTAAATATCATCAATTTAGGGGAATGAGAGAAGATATACCGAAGAATAAATTCCATATCATATATAGACAATATGAATATATATTTTTGCCTATTAGACTTACTAATTCCCTTGATATATTCATATATTTAATGAATATAGTATTTTGAGATTACCTCGATCAATTTGAGGTAGTATCTATAGATGATATTATTATCTATTCAAAGAGAAGGAAAAATAATTAAGATCACATGGTAGTTGTACTAAGGACCCTAAGGAAGGAGAAACATTATGGATAATTTTCTTGTGTGAATTTTGGATGCAAGGGTTTTCATTTTTTGGTCAAATAATCTCAATATATGGTATTGTAGTAGACCCATAAAAGACAAAGGCTATAGAATGCTGGTCCTTAATAACCACGATGACTGGGATCTATAGTTTTCTTGGTTTAACAAGATATTACATATGGTTTGTAAGAAATTTCTAATTATAATGTAATCATATGATCAGGATCACATAGAAGGGTGTCATGTTCATTTGGATAGATGAATGTGAGGAAAATTTCATGGAACTAAAGAAACAATTCGTTAGTGAACCCCATTTAACATAAACCTATAGTGGAGAAGGGTTTGTTGTAGAGACCTGAAGCTTGACGTACATGGACATTACATTACTTTAGCGGAATACTTAATACATAACAAAAATAGACACACAAGGACCGTAATAGTTTAGTGTCTTTGGAAACTTGGAATGTAATCTTCTAATCGTGGTGAAAGATCTTCAACATCTCCCATAAAGATCTTCCCCTTTTTTTCTTACCTAAAACCTTTCTTTATATCCTGGGGAAAAGAAAACATAAAAAGGGTGAGCTCAAATGCTCAGTAAGGGTAAGCATGGATAAAATAAAACATACCATGTACATTTGAACTTAAAAACATGAACATAATGTTTAAACATCAAAAGTTTGAGAAATGACATAAAACATGGAAGTAAGTAAGGCATAGATCATAAAGAAACATTATGAATGATAAAATAGCATGGGAATAAAACATGTAATTGTGGAAACCATTAAGCACATGATATGATTTCCATAGTAGCCAAGGCATTGCTGCCAAGACTATTTTAGTGGACAAAGTCCCTTTCTGAATCGAGTTCACTCCTTGTTCCAGTCTTGTATTACTGAACCGGTTTAACTTGCCGTTCCAGCCATGTCTATCTCATGAGATATAAATCTTTACCCAATTCATTGGAGGGAGATATAGGTCCCACCCATCTCATAATGAAATCATTCTTTCGTGTGCCACAAAATCATAAATCATACATCATAGCATAACCCATGTAATAAAATGGGATTTATAAACATCATGCCATAATAACATAATCCATAAAAGTTTGATATCATTTCATCATAAGAAAATTGAAACCATTTAAATCATAGAGAAATATTACTTGAAACATACACATATGAAATAATGTCATCTTAGATGAAAAATAGTTTTGGCAGAACACTTGAAATGAATTCTTGAGGAAAATATCCTTTCTTCTTTAAAATCATTTTCTTTTCAAAAAATTCCATGCAATTTTAAAAGAAAAGGGTTTTGTTGAAAATAATCATGCAATCTTGTAGAGAAATCTTCTTGAAAATGAGGCATTATCAAACCGTAAAAATCCGTTCATGCCGTGTAAGTTAAAAATAACATTCTCCTCGTACTTTTGTCAGAAAAGTCAAAAAGTACCTCGTAACGTAAACAAAAGAATGATTCCTTACATACCATGTAGTAAAAGTCAAAAATGGGTAAAAAGGACTTTAAACATACATGAAAACACTTTTATAAAACATGGACATGGATGATAGAAATAACCCCAGTAAATACTTACGAATAAGCAATCTCAGATAAAAATGAGACTTGCAAAATTATCCCTTACCTTAGGTCCGATATGATTCGTACGTATCCGAACCTCCAGTATAATGATTTAAATAATGTTATTGACTTATTACAGAATAATATTAATTGTTATGATATCATATAGGGTTCACTTATGACTTTATATTACCCGTTCTTTTGTAAATTCCATGTTAAAGAGCGTTTTGGGTAAAATCGTTTCATTTGTCGTCCGTGTTTTGACTTGTAATTATTCATATGATTACTTAGATCATGATTACTTACATACAGAATGTAAAACATGATTTATATATAATATATATTCAGAATATACATATACATAATAGATCGATAAATGGAAAGAAATACACCGTTCATGGAGACGGTAGGCCGTACGTACGCATGAACGTTGTTTTCGTTTCCTCATTGAATTGAATGGAATTAATTGGATGACATACATATAAATATATACATAAATACAGTATCATTATTATGTCATATATATCATGATTAATTATTATATATACTTTATAATCATTTATGAATGGTTAATCATTGAGAATGAATCTCATCGCGCCGTGGAGACGGTATTCCGTACGTATGCACGAGCGATGATGTCGTTCCCATGATCGTGGAATTTTATGGGATTGTATGTATACTATTACAGAATCAATATCAATTTACAATAATCATATATAGTTATTATTTACACCATTATACCCATCCAAGTAAGGTGGTGGTGGAAAATAGATTACACCACGGTGTGGAGACGGTATTCCGTACGTACGCATGCGCGGTGATTTTGTTTTCCGTAGGATGGATAGATGGTGAAATAGGGTTGTTTCATACTTATAATAACATATCCGTATATTAGTGATACTGATGTTATTACTTCATAATAAAACAACCTAATAAGAATAAGTGGAAGAAGAAATAAAGGTGAAAGAATCGGTAACGAAAATTACCACTTCTTTGAAGCGCCTATTTGAGACCTCCTCTTAGGGAACTAAAATTGGTCTTTGAAGAATACCAGGACCTCTAGGATGTTTCTAGGGAAGTGGAGAAGAGAATTGGTCAGGGTTTGGCCGAGCTTTAAGGCTCAAAGTGGTGTGTGGAAGAGAGGGAGGAGGTGCCCTTTTATAAGGGAGGAGAGGGGCACCTTTGGAATTTTTAAAAATATTAATTTATAATAAATCTAAACCCACATAAAAACCTCCAAAAAATGAATAATATTAGAAGATTAGATGAGATAGGGTTGTAATACCATCAACCAATCAAATTTAGACATGTTTGGATCTTATTTTAAACCTTATCATTTTGATTTATCCTTATTTAATCTATTTAAGTTTATTTGTGGTAATAAAATTATAAATTTTAAATTATAACAAATAATTACTTATTTGTTGGGAATTTCCCATAATTTTTTACTTTATAACATTATAGACCATATAAATATAAATTTATTATTTTTAAATATTTTTATGATTTTTAAACAATTTTATAATATGTTATTTTTATAAAATAAAAATAGTGTCAATTTTGACACTATTCATTTATTTGAATTTAAATAAAATATATACAAAATATATGTTCTAACTAAAGCTTTAATAGATTCATAGAAGGTCATATGTATCTATAAAATTAGTGGATCACATTAAATAGTTCATATAATATTTATTTTATTATTTGTAAAACCATTTATTTGGTTTATCTCTTAATAAAATAATTACTACAACATTTTTGTATAATTATTTAATATACTGATTTTTTGCATAAAAATTAAAAATAAAATCCTATGATGAAGATAAATATATTAAATTTCACAATAATACTTTTAATCGAATTTATCATCTTAAAATAACAATATTTAAATTGCTATATTTATTAAATTATGAAGGTGACAACTTTGGAATCATTTAAAATAAAATAATATAAGTGTCATAATCACTTTTATAAGGCTCCAAACGGTTATATATTAGGTAATGGGATGATTAAGGTGTATATATACACTACCAATAAGTTTTGTTCAGGTTTGTGGGCCTTTTAATGGGTATTATTATTTCAATAAAAACTATATTACTTATTTCACACTTAATAAATAATTTCTGTATCATTAATATATCACCATTAATGACAATTATTTAATCCCTAAGAATTATAAATAAATTTTCATGATGTAGATAATTTTATTATGTTTCTGGAGACTATTCATGTTCGAAGTTTTATGAATTTTATCACTAAATTTAAATTATTATACTTATAAGATTTAAGAGAGTGACATGTTGTCACTTTCTTTGGTTTTAATAATAATTAAATTATTTTCATAGTCAAAAGTCCATAAAAATAATCTAATCCGACCCTTAGGTTATATGGGTCTACTTTTAGCCATACAATATAATTTTGGCATATGTTTGGGTAATTTTATAATATTATATTTACCCTTAATTACCCGATTTACCTTTAACTATGGTAAATAAAATTTACCGTAGTTACTATTCATAATTACCAAAAATAAAAAGTAGCTTATTAACATAATTTGGACCCATGGATTCCAAATATTGAATCCATTTTTCCAAATTCAATACACAAAAGTTTCAGAAATTAAATCAAAATTAATCCTGTTGTCGAAAGAAAACGGGTTTTTCATTAAAACATTGCAAAAGATTGAATTGATTTAACCTATGAATTTAATGTAAAATCAAAGCTAATGACATAAATTATTTTAAATGGTAAAAATATATTCTATTTATACTTTAAAACCATTAAATATTATAATTTAACCATATAAATTATTGCAATGAAAAAATTTGTTTTTAATTAAAATATAGCGTGTTTTTACTATTCATCAAAATATGAAAGTTACCCGAATAATATGAAAAATTTATCCAAAGCAAATTTTTATTTCTTGATTCCAAAGAAGAATTTTATTTTGTCAAATTGAACTTATAAACATGTCAAAAACTAGATTTAATGTGGGTGCACCATCAAAAGGCGGCAAAACTGCATTTTTTGAAAAATACTTATTTTACCCGAATGATTTATTTTGTTCTTATACCATGTTCTAGAAAATGTGTAATATGAATAGTAATGTTATAAAATTAAAAATTTAGTAAATACTATTCATAACGGCTAGTTCATAATAATATTATAATAATATATCGTTGTTTAGTAAAACCCGGTATTGCGTACAACACACGCTATCAAGGAAGGTCGCGATTGCGTGTAATGCAAGGCAAGTCAGGGATGCGTGTTGTGCAAGATCTTTTTGGTGTAGCGTACAACATAAGACATTAATTAAAAATTATAATTTTCATAAAATCTCGGGGTGTTACATTCTACCCCCCTTAAAATGAATTTCTCCCTCGAAATTAATCAGGGTTATAAATGGTTTACTACTCGAATGTTTTTTTTAATAGAAACCCACATCGTAAAAAGGAATACCAAAATTTGGATTTAAAAAAATAAAGTATGAAATGTAATGGTTACCCAAATTAACTCATCACTGGGTTTACACGTAGGAGAACATAGGTGAAAATATGGATATGGAAGAAAAATCTAACCATCAAGTTCTGATGGAGAGTGGTAGAGAACATGGCTATGAAAAAGCCAACAATCACAAAGCCATAAATTTATGATGACCTAAGGTACCATCTGATTAATCGGATATAAGAGCACTAGGACAACATTTTTTTGGTTTTCAAGATCATTTCCCTAAAGTTGATGAATTAAAATAAATACTTGCATGATTTTGGTACAATCTCACTGTTGTTCTTGAATTGAACAATTTCCACTTCATCCCTTAAAGAAATGAAGTTGAATTTGTCATTCGTGATGTGTTAGCAGATCATGTGATAGAATGATGGGTAATTCCATCTCTTTCAAACAAAAGGTTAACAAAAGTTATAAGTCCATCTTACGGTTAGATTAATCATATATGGTTCCAAAAATGAACTTATACTTCATATATCATACCGCTTAATAAAATAAAACTAGTTTCTACTAACCAGGGACTTCCTATAGGCCAGTGGTAGGCGATAAAGGCCAGTCGCACTTCGGTTGTGGGTTCGATTCCCACAGCCTTGTCCGACGCGAAGGGTTGTCTCCCATCTTGCAGGTTGTCCTTTTTCTAAAACTATATTACTATAACATCCCATCAATAATATCGAAAAAAGTTCTATCATTAATCAATACTAACTTATGTCCAACATAATCCATTCCAATCTTTAAGCTTATCTAAAATACTTCGGTCTAAGCTCATAGTATAAAGGAAACAATTACTTGAAATGTCACCAACCAAGCACGTGAATACCATCATTTATCCCCCATATATCTTGTTGGTCAAATTCTAATCATGTGAATACCTTAATCATGTATTCTATTGAAAAATGAATACCCAATAAACCTTAGTGAAAACATGAATGCTGTCAAAAGTTAACTCTTTCCACATACCAATATCCAAAAATTCTATATACTCAAACCATGATATAACCTTCTCCTTAAATCAGTCATGAGCTCATGAATACTGTCAAACATTTCATTTTCTCATTTTCCCTTCATTATGTGCATATAATCTTTTCTTCCAAAAATATCTCAATCACTTTCCATGGTTACCGGTACCATAAAATTATTAAAAACCACAATAGACTAATACATAAATATTCCAGTATTACACGATACTATATACAACATTATTTTGGAATCCCATTATATAAACACTTAATCATTCCACCACATCGTTGTCATATTCAACATCGCCAAAAATGATCGCATGTTACTTACCTTTGTCCTTTTCCTTAAGTGGTTTCTCATGTCGATCATCACTAACCCCTGGATTAGGGAATTTATTAGCATAATGCCCCATTTCCTTGCACTTGAAGCATTGAAGTGTTGGTGGTGCAGTCTTTTCTTTATTCACATCATTAGAAACCCTTTTTCCATTACTTCGACACTCAGCTGCTCGATGACCTTATTTTCCACACTTAAAACATTTTCTAGTTCCTTTAAGACAATATCCACCATGCTTCTTTCCACACTTTGAGCATAAGGAAACATTCATCTTCTTTTCACCATTATTCTGAGATTTCTCCTTGAACTACATCTTTCGTTTCTTGTCAAAACTATGAGATGGATAAGTAACACCAACTTCCATTTCTACCTTGATAGCACAACGCACAATTTCTTCATAGCTTTTGAAGTCTCTTATAGCTAATTCCCTTCGAAGATTTGGTTTTAATCCACTGAAGAATCAGTCAACTTTACTTTCATGTTAGATGATAAATCCAGATGCATACCTTGCAAACCTTGTAAAATTCACTTCGTATACACCAACGGATTAATCATCCTTTTTCTTTAGTTCAAGAAACTCCTTCTCCATCTTTGTTCGAAGAATACGAGGGAAGTACTTATTGGAAAATAAGTTCTTGAACTCGTCCCATTCCAGGGACTCAATTTCATCTCTTAGCCTCATATTCTTGATAAGATTCCACCATTGATCGGATTCACCTTCCGAACGATATACTGCTAAGATGACTTTATCATGTTCAGAACATTGAAGAGCTGAAAATATATTTTCAGTGGTACTGATCCATTGTTCAGGAACAAGTGGATCAGAAGACCCACTGAAAGAAGGTGGATGTTGCCTCATGAAGGACTCAATAGAATATTGTTCCCTTCTTTGCTCATTTGGAAGTCCAGAATGATTCATAGCTCGTGTAAGTATAGAAATAAGATTTTGCACTCCATCTCCCATAACATTTGTTTGTTCAGGAGGACAATCATTGCATTGTCTATTGCATTGATCAACACGGTTCCTTTGGGTTCCAGCCATCGTCTAAAACCCAAAAAGAATAGTGTGAGAGGAAAATATCATGCTAGGGAAAACAATATAATAAAGGGGGAGTACCTTCAATACCTAACATCTTAGGTTTAATTCTAAGATCATTACCGTAATTCTATGACTATAACCTATACGTATACTAATCCTTAGGGATATCCCTAGACATACCTTAGAAATATTTCTAGGGATTTCACTAATGTTTTTGCATCCTAGTTTCCAAAGGTTGACTAAACCTTTCCTCTGATACCAACTGTAGAGACCCGAAGCTTGACATACATGGACATTACATTACAATAGCAGAATACTTAATACATAACAAAAACAGACACACAAGGACCGTAATAGTTTAGTGTCTTTGGAAACTTGGAACGTAATCTTCTAATCGTGGTAAAAGATCTTCAACATATCCCATAAAGATCTTCCCCTTTTTTTCTTACCTAAAACCTTTCTTTATATCCTGGGGAAAAGAAAACATAAAAAGGGTGAGCTCAAATTCTCAGTAAGGGTAAGCATGGAAAAAATAAAACATACCATATACATTTGAACTTAAAAACATGAACATAATGTTTAAACATCAAAAGTTTGAGAAATGACATCAAACATGGAAGTACGTAAGGCATAGATCATAAAGAAACATTATGAATGATAAAATAGCAGGGGAATAAAACATGTAATTTTAGCAACCAATAAGAACATGATATGATTTACATAGTAGACAAGGCATTGCTGCCAAGACCATCTTAGTGGACAAAGTCCCTTTCTGAGTTGAGTTCACTCCTCGTTCCAGTCCTGTATTACTGAACCGGTTTAACTTGCCGTTCCAGCCATGTCTATCTCATGAAATATAAATCTTTACCCAATGCAATGGAGGGAGATACGGGTCCCACCCATCTCATAATTAAATCATTATTTCGTGTGACACAAAATCATAAATCATACATCATAGCATAACCCATGTAATAAAATGGGATTCTTAAACATCATGCCATCATAACATAATCCATAAAAGTTTGATATCATTTCATCATAAGAAAATTGAAACCATTTAAATCATAAAGATATATTACTTGAAACATACACATATGAAATAATTTCATCTTAGATGGAAAATAGTTTTGGCAGAACACTTGAAATGAATTCTTGAGGAAAATATCCTTTCTTCTTTAAAATCATTTTCTTTTCACAAAATTCCATGCAATTTTAAAAGAAAAGGGTTTTGTTGAAAATAATCATGCAATCTTGTAGAGTAAGCTTCTTGAAAATGAGGTGTTATGAAACCCTAAAAATCTGTTCACGCCGTATAAGTTAAAAATAACATTCTCCTCGTACTTTTGTCGAAAAAGTCAAAAAGTACCTCGTAACGTAAACAAAAGAAAGATTCCTTACATACCATGTAGTAAAAGTCAAAAATGGGTAAAAAGGACTTTAAACATACATGAAAAACTTTTATAAAACATGGACATGGATGATAGAAATAACCCCAGTAAGTACTTATGAATAAGCAATCTCGGATAAAAATGAGATTTGAAAAATTATCCCTTACCTTAGGTCCGATATGATTCGTACGTATCCGAAACTCCTGTATAATGATTTAAAAAATGTTATTGACTTATTACAGAATCATATTAATTGTTATGATATCATATAGGGTTCACTTATGACTTTATATTACCCGTTGTTTTGTAAATTCCTTGTTAAAGTGTGTTTTGGGTAAAATCGTTTCATTTGTCGTCCGTGTTTTGACTTGTAATTATTCATATGATTACTTTGATCATGATTACTTACATTTAGAATGTAAAACATGATTTATATATAATATATATTCAGAATATACATATATATAATAGATCGATAAATGGAAAGAAATACACCGTTCATGGAGACGGTAGGTCGTACGTACGCATGAACGTTGTTTTGGTTTCCTCATTGAATTGAATGGAATTAATTGGATGACATACACACACACACATATATATATATATATATAAATAAATCCAGTATCATTATTATGTCATATATTTGATGATTACTTATTATGTATATTTTATAATCATTTATGAATGGTTAATCATTGAGAATGAATCTCATCGTATCGTGGAGACGGTATTCCGTACGTATGCACGAGCGATGATATCGTTCCCATGATCGTGGAATTTTATTGGAGTGTATGTATACTATTACAGAATCAATATCACTTAACAATAATCATATATAGTTATTATTTACACCATTATACCCATCCAAGTAAGGTGGTGGAGGAAAATAGATTACACCACGGCATGGAGACGGTATTCCGTACGTACACGTGCACGGTGATTTCGTTTTCCGTAGGATGAATAGATGGTGAAATAGGGTTGTTTCATACTTATAATAACATATACATATATTAGTGATACTGATTTTATTACCTAATAATGAAACAACCTAAGAAGAAGAAGTGGAAGAAGAAATAAAGGTGAAAGAATCAGTAACGGAAATTACCACTTCTTTGAAGCGCCTCTTTGAGACCTCCTCTTAGGGCACTAAAATTGGTCTTTGAAGAAGACCGGTACCTCTAAAATGTATCTAGGGAAGTGGAGAAGATAATTGGGCAGGGTTTTGCGGAGATTGAAGGCTCAAAGTGGTGTGTGGAAGAGAGGGAGGAGGTGCCCTTTTATAAGGGAGGAGAGGGGCACCTTTGGAATTCTTAAAAATATTAATTTATAATAAATATAACCCACCTTAAAAACCTCCAAAAATGACTCATATTTTAATATTAGATGAGATAGGGTTGTAATCTCATAAACCAATCAAATTTAGACATGTTTGGATCTTATTTTGAACCATATCATTTTTATTTATCCTTATTTTATCTATTTAAGTTTATTTGTGGTAATAAAATTATAAATTTTAAATTATAACAAATAATTACTTATTTGTTGTGAATTTTCCATACTTGTTTACTTTATAACATTATAGACCATATAAATTTAAATTTATAATTTTTAAATATTTTTGTGATTTTTAAACAATTTTATAATATGTTATTTTTATAAAATAACAATAGTGTCAATTTTGACACTATTCATTTATTTGAATTTAAATAAAAATATATACAAAATATATGTTCTAACTAAGAGCTTTAATAGATTCATAAAAGGTAATATGTATCTATAAAATTAGTGGATCACATTAAATAGTTTATATAATATTTATTTTATTATTTTTAAAACCATTTATTTGGTTTATCTCTTAATAAAATAATTACTACAACATTTTTGTATAATTATTTAATATACTTATTTGTGGCATAAAAATTAAAAATAAAATCCTATGATGAATATAAATATATTAACTTTCACAATAATACTTGTACTCGAATTTATAATCTTAAAATCACAATATTTAAATTGTTATATTTATTAAATTATGAAGGTGACAACTTTGGTATCATTTAAAATAAAATAATATAAGTGTCATAATCACTTTTATAAGGCTCCAAACGGTTATATATTAGGTCATTGGATGATTAAGGTGTAGAGATACACTACCAATAAGTTTTGGTCAGGTTTATGGGTCTTTTAATGGGTATTATTATTTCAATAAAAACTATATTACTTATTTCCCACTTAATAAATAATTTCTGTATCATTAATGTATCACCATTAAAGACAATTATTTAATCCCTAAGAATTATAAATAAATTATCATGATGTAGATAATTTTATTATCTTTCTGGAGACTATTTATGTTCAAAGTTTTATGATGTTAATCACTAAATTAAAATTAGTATACTTATAAGATTTAAGAGAGTGACATGTTGTCACTTTCTTTGGTTTTAATAATAATTAAATTATTTTCAGGGTCAAAAGTCTATAAAATGAATCTAATCCGACCCTTAGGTTATATGGGTATAGTTTTAGCCATCCAATAGAATTTTGGCATGTGTTAGAGTAATTTTATAATATTATATTTACCCTTAATTACCCGATTTACCTTTAACTATGGTAAATAAATTTACCGTAGTTACTATTCATAATTCCCAAAAATAAAAAGTAGCTTATTAATATAATTTGGACCCACTGATTCCAAATATGGAATCAATTTTTCCAAATTCAATACCCAAAAGCTGCAGAAATTAAATCAAAATTAATCCCGTTGTCGAAAGAAAATGGGTTTTTCTTTAAAACATTGCAAAAGATTGAATTGATTTATCCTATGAATTTAATGTAAAATCAATGATAATGACATAAATTATTTTCAATGGTAAAAATATATTCTATTTATACTTTAAAACCATTAAATATTATAATTTAACCATATAAATTACTGCGATGAAAAAAGTTGTTTTTAATTAAAATATAGCGTGTTTTTACTATTCATCAAAATATGAAAGTTACCAGAATAATATGAAAAATTTATCCAATGTAAATTTTTATTTCTTGATTCCAAAGAAGAATTTTATTTTGTCAAATTTAACTTATAAACATGTCAAAAACTAGATTTAAAGTGGGTGCGCCATCAAAAGGTGGCAAACCTGCATTTTTTGAAAAATACTTATTTTACCCGAACATTTTTTTTGTTCTTATACCATGTTCTAGAAAATGTGTAAGATGAATAGTAATGTTATAAAATTCAGAACTTAGTTAATAATATTCATAACGGCTAGTTCATAATAATATTATAATAATATATCATTGTTTAGTAAAACCCGGTATTGCGTACAACACACGCTATCGAGGAAGGTCGCGATTGCGTGTAATGCAAGGCAAGTCAGGGATGCGTGTTGTGCAAGCTCCTTTTGGTGTAGCGTACAACACAAGAAATTAATTAAAAATAATACTTTTCATAAAATATCGGGGTGTTACATTTGTAATATATAGTGAATCATACAAGCTAGGATTGGGATGTGTTCTTATGGAAAATAACATGGTTTTAACAATTACCCAATTCATGATTTGGAGTTAGAAATGGTACTGTAGGCATTAAATATATGGAAGAATTATCATTATAGAGAAAACATGTTACTTATATAATGATAATAAATATATGAAATATATATTCACACAGAAGGAGCACAACATTCACCATAGAAGATGGTTAGAGTTGATAAAGGATTATGACTGCCCAGTAAATTGCTGCCTTGGGAATGTGAACAAGGCAGAAGATGCTTTAAGTCGAAAGGATCAAGCTAGATTATCCAAGATTTTGATTACAAAAGATCCAAAATTTTTAGATTTGAAAGGGGTGTATCTATAAATCTTGATGGAAGGGGGAAAATATTATCTTTATTAATTGAATGTTCAATCATCTATCCAAGATAAGATTAAGGAGGTGTAGAAGGAAGGCTTAGTGATACAAAAGGAAGATAGAAATGTTCTTGAGTTTATCCTTTATCGGGTTAGAATTATTTTTTGTCGAAACCATATATTAAAGAGGTATTAGAGGATTCTCAAAGTATTTTAGTATCTACACATCATAGATATATAATGATGTATAAGGACATGAAACAAAAATTCTAGTGGGATGGTAGGAATAGAAACGTCGCTGTTTTTGTATCTTGTTTTTTGGTATGCCAATAAGTTAAGTATGAAAGAAAAATGTCAAAGGGGATGTTTCATCCTTTACCCAAAACATAATGGAAGTGGGAGAACATCACTATTGGTTTTGTCATTAGATAACCCAAAACATAAAAAGTTTTTAATTCCGTATGGATTTTATTAATTCTCCATAAAAAGTTGTCACACTTCATCACTATTAGATAAGACTTCTATCTAGATCATATTTTCATGATATACATTAAAGAAGTGATAACGTTTCAGAGAGTACTAAATTCCATATGATCAGATTGGGATCTGAGGTTTACCTAGATGTTCCCCAGAATTCCTTCTCAATCACTTGATACAAAATTTAGTTTCAATACTTCTTATCATCCTTTGACGGATGGTCAATTTGAGAGCGCAATTCAAACCCTATAGGATATGTCAGGATCTTGTTCTCTCGATTTCAACAATGGTGGGATCAATATATTCATCTAGTTTGGTTTTATTACAACATTAGGATTTAATCATGAATTATGTTGGAACATTATAAATCACTCTTAAATCCCCAACATGTTGGGATGAGGTCAGAGAAAGAAATATATTGGTATGTAAGATCGGTGAAGAAATGGTCAAGATAGTTAGAACCATACAACAACATATCAAGGTATCTCATTATCGGAAAAAGAGGTATGATGATAACCACTGATTAGACCTAGAATTTGATGTTAGTGAAATGGTGTTTCTAGGAATATTAATATGTATGAAATTTATGAGATTCAAGAAGATAGGGAAACTAATCCTCAGGTATAATATTCCCTTTGAGATTATGGATCTTATCAGGATGGTATCCTTTCACTTAGAACTTTCTCCAAAAATATACAAGTCTATGGTGTGTTCTAGGTATATCCCTTGAAAATGTTTATTCCTGACCCATTAAAATGTATTTAACTCATTGGCCATCCTGAAGGAGAAGGATCATTCTTATGATGAGAAACCTATTGAAATTCTAGACCATATAGATAATGTTTGATGAAAGAATCCCACTACCCTGGTCAATGTTTTTTTGGATAAATATCCAGTTAGTGGAAGCTATACGGGAATATGACGATATGATGATGTAGAAGTATGAACAATTTTTTATAGGAGTGACTAATTTTGAGGAAGAAATTCATTTTATTGGGGGTAGAATGTAACATCTCGAGTTTTATGGACTTTTTTTCTCAAATAAATAAAAAAAATTTATACCTTGAAACACACTAAGTCGAAAATTCCTTTCAAATGACACCAAAATGAAATTTTCTAGATGACCCTAACATTGAGTAAATTACATGAGACCAAATTAGCATATGTTACACATAACAACGACTTGGTGTACGTTACATGTAATACAAATGTTTTTACGAAACATCTTTTTTCCATTATAGTTGTTTAAATGAGATAATTATAAACAATATGTTAAAATAAATAACATGAATAGTAATAAATACTTTTAAAATATTTTTTATAATTTTTTTATATAAATAAAACAGATTTATAATGAAAGATATTATTTTTGGTTAAGTCATTTTTTTAAAAGTGTCGTTTTCTCAAATAAACCTCTTTTAATACAAAATTAATTTTTGAAATATTTAGAATTTGAATTTTATAAAATAAACTTCATTTTGAAATTTATAATTTCAAAATAGGATTAGGTTTAATCTTTTGTATTTTTCTGAGAAACTTCATTTTTGGATTTATAGTAAAAAATATCTAATTTCTAATTCAAAACTACATTATCATCTAATTTATTTATAAGGATATATTCTATTAAAATCTGATTTAAATGTATAATTAAATTATATTTTTTAAAATTAATTCAATTAATGTAGTTATATCCAATTTTAAATTGTGATTTTATATAAAAACATAGAAAATTGTTGAACATTTTAAATTATAAAACCTGCGTTGTCGACCTGACTTCGAGATTAATTTTAAATTAATTTCTGCCAATAATGTGATTGGAATTTTGAAAAATGGATTCTATAGTTGGAATCATAATAATTTACAATGTCAAATAAGGTTAGATTAATTTTTAAACGAAAAAAATGGATGTGATTCATATTAATTACATCTATTACAACACTAAATTCAGTAATTAGAGGCGGTTTTTTAGCGCTAGTTTCTTAAACGGTTGATAATTGTTTTTTGAAATATATGGGCGCTTTTTTGAAAACCTCTCCAAAAATATTTTTTGTAAACAAAACATCATCCCCACCTCCTCTAATCCCCGCCCCCAATCCCAACACCCCGCCCCCTCATCCTTCGACCCTGTCAAACCCTTCAATACTAGCCTCTGACCCCGTCAAACCCCTCAACACCGACCCCTGACCCTCTCAAACCCTAGACCCTCTTCAATAACCCCTAAAATAATTGAATTGTAACACCTCACTATCACCCCCCCTTATCCACCTCACCACCGACCCCCTTCTATATTCCATCCTTCACACTCTATTCAGCGGAAAATTCACTCTACAATTTTAGGTAATTCACACTTTTATTATATTTTTTTGATTTTATATAATTTTGGGTTTGATCATGTGTTTGTTCTAGGTACGAGATCCTTGGATTCAAGTACATGTGATGACTTTACTAGTAATATGGGATTAATATCATGGTATATGAATACTCCTAGCAGGATGCATTCATTTTTTTTGTTTGTGAATGTGTAATTGAAATTACAAGTTAATGAAATTGATAAATGAATTATGATATTTATATTTAATTAAAATAAATTATTATGTTTTTTTGGATTTCCCCCATATATTATTAGTTATATTTTTAACTACGAGCTAATCCTTTCTCTTCAATGTGGCATGTGTGGTAATCTTTTGGTTGGATTTCCACTTGGTACAATCACTAACCCTATCCATATGAACATTGGTACATATTCAGATGATGTTTTCCCTAATATTGGAAAAAGGAATAATTTTTATTTATCTATTTTTTTTTCTTGATTCAATATTTTTTATGGTGTCTCATTTTCTAGTTTCATATTTTCTTACCACTCATATATTTTTGTGTATTTATCTTGTTTTTTAGTTTTATTGTTTACATTTCATGGAACATATCTTTCCACTATAGTGTTTTTTTTAATATCTTGATAGTCTGTGTTTGTTTTAAGGGAAATCATCCCCAATGATTTAGTGATCCCTTGTAATCTTTTTATTACCATTGGTTTATTATTTATATATATTATTAATACCAATGTTAAATTAGTAGTTAGGGGTTTCAATTCTAGATTTAGAGACACTTTGTCATTCATGAGTGATATTTGCACATATAAGGATGTTTCTATAATAAATATTTTCAAATAAAACACTGGTTATGATAAAAAAAATTTATTTATAAATATAAAATAGTAATTATATTTCATAATGGGTTTGTAATTATAAAATTAATTAATTCAAATTAATTTTAAAATGGTTGTTAAATCACCTATATTAACACTCTAGTAAATGATAGCTAGTTTCCAAATATAATTTTATATAGATTATAATAAAAGTTGTACTTTCGAACAATTTGATCATTTGAAATAAAATTAAATCCCCTTCACTCCAATAATGGAGTTATTCGCGCATTTTTAGAAAACAATTACCATTAATGATAAATTGATACATCCTTGAAATATTGAAATAAACAAACCTTTGATTAAGGAAATGAACACAATGATAAACAATATGATTATAAAAGAATAGAAATGGACAATAGTAAATCATATAAAAAAAATAATTTTTTCTAAAATAAGTATCTACTAAAATTAATTTGATTATTTATGGGTTAGGATGCATATATTAAAACGATTATGGATTCTAGGTAACAAATTTTATTTTTTGAGCCATATTTTATTCTAATATTTTTTATCTAAGGTTTATATTCTCTTATACATAATAAAATAAAAATATTATAATAATAAATTAATTGATTCCATTTTCTGTTAAGGTGTTACCTATCTCTTATCCTCTTATAAATATTAAATGTCCATACCCTATATGTTTTGTAGGAGGTCTTCCAAATATTTTTAGTAAATGATGATATATTATTTACCTCTCTTCTATACTCTTACACTATTTATAATATAATTATTTTATATTATTTGGGATTAATTATCCTTAAATTTCAAGGGATACTAGTGTATTTATAATTTCCTACCTACTCATCCATTAATTATTTCCCTACGATGTTTATATAGGAATTATTTACATTTTTTACTTCCATATCCCCCAATAATATTATTTATAAAATATTTTTATTTTATATATTCCATTGTGGTAAAGTTGTATTGTTAAAATTTAAATTTATAATTCATTAATACCTTTTTTTAAATAACAATTGAATGTGACTCATTTTCAATTTTTCCAAAAATTTAAAAATTGTTATGAATTATAATTTCCCAATTTCAGTTTTTTTCCTCTATGTTCTTATGTGGATTCATTTTTCATGTATTTAAAATTATTTGATATATAAATTATATATTATAAAATATAAATATTTTTTGATATTTTTATATTTAGGTCCTTCTTTGAAAAATGGAATTTTATTTACTTCAATATTACTAAAATCCTAAGGAATCAGTTTCTTAATATCTCTTCATCCTCATCAAACTAAATTTTGTCCCAGATATAAGAGCCTTCAACCCTTCCCCCTAAGGGTCATTCTCATAAAAGGACTTTCGAGGGATCACTAGGGCACATGACCATGCACATGAAGACATATGGAACAAGGTTTTGTGGGATAAAGACATCCTAACAAAATTTACTTTCCTGACCTGGTGAATTCGGAACAAAGCTGTCTTGACTGATGAGAGTGTCAAGAGGTGTGGGATTATCATGGTGTCAAGATGTGTGTATTGGAAGATGTACAACGAGGAAATCATAGATCATTTGTTTTTTGAATTTGAATGGGCACACGTGGTGTGGACAAGTTTTGGTGGGTTCACTAATATCTTCAATTCCAGTAAGGAAGGGCTTTCTTTCCTGGAATGTTGGTACCAGGGTTTTGGGGGTAGTGGTCCAGAAAGAATAGCTCACATAGTGGTGTTGTACGCAGGCCTCTAGTACCATTGGATGATGAGAAACAAGGTGAGACATGAATGGGTGGCCATGGTGGATCACATTATAATTGTTTAGATGAAAAACCACTTAAGAAACTTGCTCAGGGCTTTCCGCAACTAGAGGGAATCTCCATATCTCATAGGGTTTCATGTCAAGGCCCAATAGGTACCCATGGCTAGTAGGAGATAGAGAAATTAGGTTCTCTAGAACCCTCCATCTAATGGGATAAAACATAATACAGATGGCTCGTATGCTCTGGGTATTATGCGGGGAGGGGGGTGGTGCATGACACCAGTGGGTCGAGGATTATGGATCATACTGTAAGGTTTGGTCAAGGTTACTACCTATAGGTAGAGGCCCTAGAGATGCTCTTTGGACTCATCCTATGCCCTTGTAGTGATTTGGTCATCATTGAAGTGGAAGCAGATTCCATCCTGGTGCACAAATACCTACAAGACCAGGGCTTGCCTCACTGGTAAATCACCTATGAAGTTAGGAAATGTCATCATTTACATGGCAGCAACACTAAAGTGTTTCACACGTGGGGGAAGTGAAATAAGGTTGCTGATCACCTAGCTACACATGTTTTTTCGCACTCAGACTTTTTAATATATTTATATTTTATTGTTTCTTGGCCCCAGGTTCTCTCTCCAAGGTCTGAGCTGGGTCCCGGATTAAATTTGTGGATGTTTAATGTTTTTAGTGGCTTTCCGACCCATGCACGGTCACTACACGATGAGCGGTAGCTATGCAGTCAGCCTGGGTGCCCGCTCAAATGCATGTCGTATAGAATAAATAAATATTTATGTAGATAAGCATAATTGAATGTTTAATTTGTGATAATAATAATGTTATTATGTAATTAATAATAATATTATTAATGAGGTGTTTATTATTATTATTATTATTATTCTGGTATTAATTATTATTATTATTTTTATTATTTTTATTCTGGTATTAATTATTATTATTATTGTTATTATTATTATTATTAGCTTTATTATTATTATAAGTATTGTTATTATATTAAAATGAAAAAAATTCTATCTAAACCCTAACTCCCAGCCGGCCAGCCCCCTCCCCCATTTTTTTCCCTATTTTGCCGTGGGCCGCACCCCCCTTCTTCCTTTTCCCCTACCTATGGCACACCCCTACCGTGCGAACCGTTTCCCCATCGTGACCCAGCCCCCGGTCCCCTGCGCAGCACCTAGACGACCAGCGCTTAGGCCCTCCGCCACCAGATCCTGCTCACACCACCTCCGCACATGCCCCCTATTTACCCCTACCCCCCCCCACTTGCGCAGTGGTTCCTTCCAGTGGGAGCCACCCCCTCTTCGCGATCTTCCACCCATGCTGCGCACTGAGCGCTCGCCCGAGACCTTCCCCGCTTCCCTCAGGCTCATCCCGCTCACACTGGCGGCACACCCTCTTCCTCTCGGCCAGCCAGCCCTATGCACCAATGGTCCTCTCATTCCTATTCTTCAACGGCCACACGACCCCCTCCTTCCCGAACCTCCCTGCCGATTCTGGTACCCTCCACCCATCCTTACGCCGGATCCGCCTCTGCCTGCCGACCTTCGCTCCGCCTCAAGCTTACCAGCTGGTGAAGCTCCCTCCTCCTGTGTTTTTTCTTCTTCCCCCATGGTATAGGATTTCCAAAATGAGTATGTTTTTTTGTCAAAACCTTAAATTCTAGGGGTTGTTTTATTGATTTGATCACTCAATTTAGTGTTTTTTTGATGGCATAAGGTTTTTTTATGCTTTCGAAGCATGCATCTGAGGTGTGAATGCGATCGCGCACCATTCTCGGGCATACGTTTTTATGCCACTTTGGAATTGAGGTAGGAACCCTTTGCACATTTTCTCTAAATTTAGATTTCATCGATTGCTTGATGTCTTCAAATTTCTTGATTGTGATTTGACACTCGATATTGTTAGAATAAATTTTATCTTGTGAAATGAGATGTGTTTTGATGGAAATCAATTATAAACTGTTTAATAGTTTTGTGAAATTGTGCAATTTTTATTTTAATCATGAAAATGGTACGTTTCCTATTTTTATACGCTGCGGGTGTGCGTTTGACCGTAAAAGGGGTTTTGAGTGAGTTTGGTGTGTGTTAAAATTTGTGGGTTATTCCTTAAAATTGTTTTTATAATCCTTTTTATGGATTATTAAATAATATTAATAATTCGAAGAATGTTATGGAAATTCTTTTGAGGAGCGCTTGATTTTAAAACTGGACCTCGATGTGTGTTGTGTTTTTCTAAGTAGTGCACACCACGTTTTAGTCAAATTTTTCTGGTTGGCTCTTTAAAATTATTAGTGAGTTTTTTGGCGTTGTGTGGTTTTTCTAAACAATTTGTGGATTTTTTAAGGTATTTAGTAAATAGTGGTGTTGGTGCGTTTTGTGTGTGAAAACATGTTGAGGTGGTGTCTGCGTTGTTTGTTCGTTTGGATTGTTTTAAGTCTATGTTTATGTATTTTAGTTATCTTTGCAGTTGCAGTGTGTTGGCAAGGTTTTTCCACGCTCATGTGATTGTCATCTTGCACGCGCACTTGCACGCCCGTACGAGGTGCGTTACGTCATTGTGTTTGGACAGCGAGATGAGGTAGGTCCCCCACTGCACTCACCTTTAAATTTAGAATTAATTAATTTGCTTGATATTTTTTTAATTTTAATAAATTGGAAATAATATAAGATAATTAATTTTTAAATGGTTATTTGGTTTAAAAATAGCCGTTTATTTTATACCGAACACTGGAAACATTTTCTCGACGAGTGGACACCCAGTATTGAAAGAATTCACATTTGGCCTTTAAACATAATTCATAGAATTTCAAACATACTTCTAGTTTTAAAGATAAATGATTTGTTCTGAACAAGTGTTTTGGGTTTTCTCAAGAAATGAGGTTTTTCTTTAAAATTGGTGAAGGACCGTTTGGTACTTTAGTAAAATAGATTATTTTGGAAAACCCACTCGGGCGTGATATTTGGTGTACGTTGATTGAGTGAGCTGTATGTGATGTTTGTGCATCGTGACTGATTAATTTACATTGTGGATGCACCCCCTTTTTATTTCTTGTGTTGACATGGGAATCTGGCATAGTGAGTGAATATTATGAGAATGATTTCCGCACTAGTTTAGACTACGCACTGGCTAGTGGCCCCATAGCATGGGAATACTGAGTTATTACTACTATGGGGATTAGGCCCCTCGGTTAGGCCATGTTGGGCTATGCCGGGCGTTAGGGCGTTATGACTTCATCGTGTTAAAGCATGCTTTCAGGATGAGTGACATGTATGGTATGTTCTGGATTGTTCACGATCTCCTAGGTTTGACCCATGTTTATTTTAGTGTTTATTTGTATGTGGCGGATGATTGAGAGGTCGAGTTTGGTTGCAGACATCTGTGTGCCACTTTTTTTCCATTTCCCTTAGTGTGTGTTGTGTGTTGTGTGTGATTTTTCCTTTTTACTAACTACTAAAGTTTATATTTCTAAATTGTTCACAAAATTTTTATGAATGCAATGCACCTGTTTCTTTCAACATTAAACTTGTTCTAAATTAAAAAGGTCAATGGAATATTACTTGTTTTAAAAATGAAAGTGTTTGTGAAAACCATATTTTATATAATTTAGTGCAAACATGGAATTTATAAATTCTTTGTTTAATGGTATGTGCATTGGGAATAGAATTAGTTGGGCATACCTACTAAGTTTTAATACTCATGCCTATAGTGTTTTCTTGTTTTTAGTTTCGTTGAAGGTTCCAGCATCAGTTGTTCGGCTTTAGCAATGTTGGTTGTGTAATGGAGAGTGACCCACGGGGTTACATGGAGTTTTGGTCGTGGTCAGGTTAGTAGCGTTGTTGCTTGTTCTTTATTTATTTATCATGTTCTATTTATTTTCTGCTGCTTAGTCTATTTAATTTTGGGCCAAATCATTCTCACCTATTTGATTTTGATGCCCGGCACTAGTTGCTAGCATGTGGGGATCGGGAACGCCCCTCGGGCCATGTCGCGGGCCGACTCGGGTGACCGGTTCAGGGTCGACCTGGGTTGGTTCATGAAAAAATGGTATCAGAGGAGGTCCTTGTTATTTGGGGTGTCTGGTAGATGGAGATTAGGATTTTCGGGACATGAGAGGTAGGTACGGGAAGGACGTCATGAACCCTTGCCCGTTCCGAACCTCGAGTCACTAGGGGTTGTCTGGGAATTTAGTTCTTATCTCGTTCTGATTTTTTTTGGATTAAGTGTTGACAACGGAGGTAAACCGGTGTTACATTGTGATCTCACATGGAGTAGTGACCCATGTGGAGTCTGGGTACAGGGTTTGAATTCCTCCTAGTTGTTGACGCTTACTTGGGGCATGGCCCACTACCATGCCACTAGGTTAAGTGTGACCGCTAGTCCCTCACTCTGGTAGTTTGACGCAAGTTGAGTTTCATTTTCATTTTGGTTGGTGTAAGTGCATTTTTTGGAAATGAAAAAGGGTTTTTGAAAATGGTACTGATTTCTTTTAAATGAATTTAAGTTTATGAAATGGGTTTTAAAACTGAAAGCCTTTTGTTTGGAAGACCGGTGTTTTCTTAGAAATTGGTCAAGAATGGTTTGGGTTGGAACCTCATGTACTCTTTATGAACGTTTTCACATGTGAGAGGATGTGTGGAAAGTGCATGTTGGTGCGTATGAATGAATGTGGATGAAGACATGTGCAATGGTTCATGGGATTACTTGGGTGTGTTTGAAATTAAAGGCTTGATCTTGTTTTCTAAAATTGGCTTTTGAAGATGAAAATGGTTTTGGAAAGTGATTTTGGTTGGAAAAGTGGTTTTGGTATTTAGAAGGTGGTCTTAAAAGAAAGTGGTTTTGAAAACTAAAATAAAAAGGTGATTCTAAAAAGCGGATTTTATTTGGGGTTGTGTCTATTTTTTTTTGGATTTGAGCCGGTTATTATTGGATGAGGGTGTTTTATTGATGTTGTTTTTATTGATATTGGTTTCGACTTGGTATTTTATACGTTGTTCAAAAATGCCGCCCAGAAAGGTCCCCAGAGTTTTGATGAGTCATGTCTAGTTTTTGGTCTTTCTCGGACATTGTCTGTCCTTCATGGTGATTGGAGTCTGTTAAAGACAGTGGAGTGGCTTGAAGAGGTCAAGTGCATCTTCAGGGTATTGGGAACTCCCGAAGCCGTCAGAGTGTATGTTGTTTTGGGTATGTTTGAAGGTCCATCTATGGACGTATAGGAGTTGCTCGCCCCACCGTCAATGCAAGTTGTGATGGTGTGAGAAGTATTTAAATCCGTCTTCATCTGATGGTTTACACCTGAAGAGGTTAAGAAAAAGAAAAGGGAAGACCTTATGCACATTCAACATGGCCAACAGATGGTGAAAGGTATATGTTGACCATTTCAAGGAACTTGTGTCCTTTTCTCTTGAGGTAGCGTCACAAGATTTGATGAAGACTCCTATCCTCATCAGGGGTCTTCATCCAGAGATCAAGGAGCGTATCCTCCCATCAAGGGACCTTTGTTTTGATAAGTTGGTGGATGATTCGTTTTTAGCGGAGTTGGTATCTGGAACGTAGATTGTTGGAAATCCAACGTGTTCGGTTACGTACAATGGTTCCCCATCTGACGAGTAGAGCGTGCCAGCAGAACCTGTTTTTAAAGAGTCATATGCAGTGGTTCTGGTTTCTAGTATGTTGAACCATTCAGTGGTGTGCCACAAGTTTTCCCATTTCGGGCACGTGAAGCCGCCATGTCATATCCCTATGAAGATGGGTCGTTGTTGTGGTTGTCTGGGTCACTCGGAGAAGTTCTGCAGGAAGCATCTCCTGAAGAAGGCGTTGCGGCTGAAGGATTCCCGTAACTCACTATGAGGTAAGAGATTCCTCATCCATTAGAGCCCCAGCCACATGTCTTGGGGTGAAGCTCGCGCACAGTCAGGAGTGGTCAGAGGTTTGAAGCCTCAGTTCAGGTTTCGTGATTCCGTGTTGGTGGTGGAACATTTAAAGACTTTTTCTTCTTGTTTTCTGCTGATAAAGTTTTAATGTCGTTGTAAGTTCATTGATTCATCATAAAGTTATAATAGACATGTTCTGTTATAATCAAATAGTTTTGTTTGTCAGATTATGGGTTCTGAATCGTGCGTTTTCTTCAATCTGTGTTTGACCCTTGTATATGCTGATTTTGGGTTTAGTTGTGTTATTTTGGAGATGTAAGTGCCTATGAATGAGCTGATGTTTGTGGTTATGCTCAGGTTTACTGCTTGGGGGTAAGTTCTTCTTGGAGGTTTTCCCCCAGTGTTGGGAGTGTTTGGTCTTGCCTGAGAGTTCCACGTTTCAGTGGAGGTGTTGTTTCGCTTGTGGTATAGAAGTTAGTCTTGATCGGTTGGGAGTTCCTGCGTTGCCCCCCCTCTTTCTGTGGTGGTATGTTTGGATGTTGAATTTCCACACTAGCTGATTTCTTGTGGTGGGGATAACCCTATCATGTTCTCATGTTCTCTTGTGCTATGGTTTCTTTGAGGTTCAATCAGGCATGGATTCGTGTTTTGTCTATTGTTCGGCTGGGTGACTTTCTGAGGGTAGAAAGTGTCTGTGGTGGGGAGAATTGTCACACTCAGACTTTTTAATTTATTTATATTTTATTTTTTCTTGGCCCCGGGTTCTCTTGCCAGGGTCTGAGCTGGGTCCCAGATTAAATTTGTTGACGTTTAATGTTTTTTTGGGTTTCAGACCCGTGCATGGTCACCACACGTTGAGCGGTAGCTAAGCAGTCAGCCTGGGTGTCCGCGCAAATGCCTATCGTATAGAATAAATAAATATTTATGTAGATAAGTAGAATTGAATGTTTAATTTGTGATAATAATAATGTAATAATGTAATTAATAATAATATTATTAATGAGGTGTTTATTATTATTATTATTATTATTATGGTATTAATTATTATTATTATTATTCTGGTATTAATTATTATTATTATTATTATTATTATTATTATTAGTTTTATTATTATTATAACTATTTTTATTATATTAAAATGAAAAAAATTCTATCTAAACCCTAACTCCCGGCCGGCCATCCCCCTCCCCCATTTTTTCACTGTTCCGCCATGGGCCCCACCCCCTTCTTCCTCTTCCCCTACCTGCGGCGCACCCCTGCCGTGCGAACCCTTTCCCCATCGCTACCCAGCCCCCCGATCCCCTGCACAGCACCCGACCGACCAGAACTTAGGCCCTCCACCACCGGATTCTGCTCACACCACCTCCGCACTCGCCCCCTGTTTACCCCCCTTGCACAACAGCGCCTACCAGCGCGAGCCGCCCCCTCTTCGCGATCTGCCACCCATGCTGTGCACTGCGCGCTCACCCGAGATATTCCCCGCTTCCCTCAGCCTCATCCCACTCACACCGGTGGAACACCCTCTTCCTATCGGCCAGCCAGCCCTGCACACCAATGTTCCCCTCATTCCTCTTCTTCAACGGCCGCACGACCCCCTCCTTCTCGAACCTCCCTACTGATTCCAGTACCCGCCACCCAACCTTACTCCGGATCCGCCTCCGCCTGCCGACCTTCGCTCCACCTCAAGCTTACCATCAGGTGAAGCTCCCTCCTCCTGTGTTTTTTTCTTCTTCCCCCTTAGTATAAGATTTCCAAAATGAGTATGGTGTTTTGTCAAAACCATAATACTAGGTGTTGTTTTATTCAGTTGATCACTCACTTTAGGGTTTGTTTTGATGGCGCATGGGTTTGTTTATGCTTTGAAGCATGCAGCTGAGGTGCGAATGCGATCATGCACTGGTTTCGGGCGTGCGTTTTTATTCCGCTTTGGAATTGAGGTAGGAACCCTTTGTTCATTTTCTCTAAATTTAGATTTCATTGATTGCTTTATGTCTGCACCTTTCTTGATTGTTATTTGACACTCGATATTGTTAGAATAAATTTTATCTTGTGAAATGAGATGTGTTTTGATGGAAATCAATTATACACTGTTTAATAGTTTTGTTAAATTGTGCAATTTGTGATTTTAATCATGCAAATGGTACGTTTTCTATTTTGATACGCTGCGGGTGTGCGTTTGACCGTAAAAGGGGTTTTGAGCGAGTTTGGTGTGTGTGAAAATTTGTGGGTTATTCCTTAAAATTGTTTTTATAATCCTTTTTATGGTTTATTAAATAATATTAATAATGTGAAGCATGTTCTGGAAATTCTTTTGAAGAGCGCTTGATTTTAAAATTTGACCTCGATGTGTGTTGTGTTTTTCTAAGTAGTGCACACAACATTTTTGTCAAATTTGTCCAGTTGGATCTTTAAAATGATTAGTGAGTTTTTTGGTGTTGTTTGGTTTTTCTAAACAATTTGTGAATTTTTTAAGGCATTTAGAAAATAGTGGTCTTGGTGTGTTTTGTGTGTTGAAAACATGTGGAGGTAGTGTTTGGGTTGTTTGTTTATTTTGATTGTTTTATGTCTTTGTTTATGTATTTTAGTTATCTTTGTGGTTGCAGCGTGTTGGAAAGGGTTTTCCATTCTTATGCGATCGTCATCTTGCACGCGCACTTGTGCGCCCGTGCGAGGCGCGTTACGTCGTTGTGTTTGGACAACGAGATGAGTTAGGTCCCCCACTGCACTCACCTTTATATTTAGAAATTATTAATTGCTTTATATTTTATTAATTTTAATAAATTGGAAATAATATAAGATAATTAATTTTTAAATGTTTATTTGGTGTAAAAATAGCTGTTTATTTTATACAGAACACTTGAAACATTTTCTCGACGAGCGGACACCCAATATTGAACGAATGCCCATTTGTCCTTTAAACATAATTCACAGAATTTCAAACGTACATCTAGTTTTAAAGATAAATGATTTCTTCTGAACAAGTGTTTTGAGTTTTCTTGAGAAATGAGGTTTTTCTTTAAAATTGGTGAAGGCCCATTTGGCACTTTAGTAAAAGAGATTATTTTGGAAAACCCACTTGGGGGTGGTATTTGGTGTGCGTTGATTGTGTGAGATGTATGTGATGTTTGTGCATCGTGACTGATTAATTTATATAGTGGACACACCCACTTTTTATTTCTTGTGTTGACATGGGAATCTGGCATAGTGAGTGACTCTTCTGAGAACGATTACCGCACTAGTTTAGACTACGAAATAGCTAGTGGCCCCATAGTAGGGGAATACTGAGTTATTACTACTATGGAGATTGGGCCCCTCGGTAAGGCCATGTAGGGCTATGCCCGGCGTTAGGGCATTATGACTTCATTGAGTTAAAGCATGATTTTGAGGATGAGTCACATGTATGGTATGTTCTGTATTGTTCATGATATCTGAGGTTCAACCCATGTTTCTTTCAGTGTTTATTTGTATGTGGTAGATGATTGAGAGGTCGAGTTCGGTTGCTGACCCATGTGTGCCACATTTTTTCTATTTCCCTTAGTGTGTGTTGTGTGTTGTGTGTGATTTTCCTTTTTACTAACAACTAAAGTTTGGATTCCTAAATTGTTCGCAAAATGTTTAAAAATGAAATGCATTTGTTTCTTTCAACATTAAACTTGTTCTAAATTAAAAATGGCAATGAACTATTACTTTTTTTAAAAATGAAAGTGTGTGTGGAAACCATATTTTATATAATTTAGTGCAAACTTGGAATTGATAAATTCTTTGATTAATGGTATGTGCATTGGGAATAGAATTAGTTGGGCCTACCTACTGAGTTTTAATACTCACGACTATAGTATTTTCTTGTTTTTAGTTCCGTTGCAGGTTCCAACATCAGTTTTTCGCCTTGATCAACGTTGGTTGTGTATTGGAGAGTGACCCATGGGGTCACATGGTGTTTTAGTCATGGTCAGGTTAGTAGCGTTGTTAGTTGTTCTTTATTTATTTTAATTTGTTCTATTTGTTTTCCGCGTGCTTAGTCTATTTTATTTTGGGCCAAATTGTTCCCACATGTTTTATTTTGATGCCCGACACTAGTTTCCAGCCCGTGGGGATCGAGAATTCCCCTCGGGCCATGTCGCGGGCTGACTCGGGTGACCGGTTCAGGGTCGGCCCGGGTTGGTTTATGACATGTTTTCTCTGGCCTAGATGATGTATTCTTTCATTATTTGGCTGGCTAGAAACCAGAGGGGGTCAACTTGATCAGAGGGGATGCCCTAGGTCTTTAATACTTCTGGCCTCCACATATCCCAACACAAGGGGTGGGGGTGATGGGGTGGGGTGGCTGTGCTCTAGGGATCCTTTTTTCCTATTTTCCATTAATAAAAATTTACATGGTGATGATATGATCAATTAATACATTTGTGTTTTATTATGACAAAATAAGAATAATAATAACATTTATTCTAATGCCTTTTTATTTTGAATTTATTTACTTCATTTTTATAATTTAAGAGTGCTCACCAAGCTACCCATTCATTTTATTTACTAGGGAAATTATTGAATGAAATATATAACCTTTTTAAAAATAGTGAAAATACTATATGACTAATTATGATGATTGATATGTATTTACGTAATGTTTTAATTAATTTCATTTGAAGCTCGTTTTAGCTCCAAGAGTTATCATTTGTTCATTTTTGAGGGATTTATGAATATTTATATATTCATGTGAAAGACATATAAATATATATTTAGTATTATGATGAATGTAGGGTCCCTAGTGTTAGATATCCCCCAATCAATAGGGTAATGATTAATGTATCATGAGTTATATTTGTGTGGATTATATTGTATATGAATCATAGATGACATTACCCCTAAAAATTAGTTCCTCCCCCTACAATCTTCTAGGTACCCCCTTCCATCTTCCGGGTGCCCCCTGCGCATCACTCCTTGGCATCCCTGTGCGGTTTCCCATCCCTGCTTCCCTCCCGGGCGCACTTGACTACAGAGTCATTTAACTTTTAGAGTGCCAACTACCGATGAGATCCTTTCCCCCAAGATGGCCTTCTGTACCCATGTTCCCTAGTCTTCGTTGTTCCCTGCATGATGACTCCCATCTAATGTGACCACTCCTATGCCGCCTCCATTCCCATCATCTTCTGTTCCTTCACGATAGATCAAGAAGCACTATACACCGAGATCCCATCACCACGATGACCCCCTTACTACTATATATCATTCTACAATATCAGTATCCTTCAATCATGTGGATTATACTCATCATAATGGGATAATGTCACAAATTGAGTTCTCTTATTATAGGTACCTGATGGAATCAAAAATATTAAAGTGGAATTTTTTTAACCAATATCTATTATTTTATTACATTAATGAAACATTATGATTTCATTTTATATTTCATGGAAAGGTTTACCCATTAAGATAGGTGAATAAGCATAGGTTCTATCCTCCTATTTGATTAAAAAATAAAAATCAGAAGGGAATATCAAAATATTCACTCCAAATAAAACGTCTTCAAATACTCTCGCTTCGAATGTAGTAGATCTATAGGTAAATTTAAATCAACTATAGTTAGTTTGATATGTACCATATATAAATAAGGAAAAATAGAATGTGTCATATATAAATATAATTTCTCATATCACCAATAACAATGATTGTAAAACATTTTGTGACACCCCCTCTATCAAGAGATGTGTTGGAACTCTATATCAGCTACTATGGTGTTAGAAAATTACTAGGTTCACCTACACATAGGGAAACTATGGGGGTTATCCCATTATTCCAGTTTTATATTAATAACTATATGATTTTTATTTTTCTTATATTTTACATAATAATATTTATGATTTATTTCCTTTTTTACATTGACAATTATAGTATTTTTATGAATCTTTTTATAAATACTAGGGGTGAGTTTTTTGGATTTGCGTTTATCTTTTACTATATAGTCATAATTATGTGTTTTAATTTTTTTTAATAATGTGTAAGAACTTTGTGATATGGATAAAAATTGGATAACGTTTCCAAGGAACATACCTTAGTATACTAAGGGTTTGGATGAGTTTTTAATATTTTTAATTTTCAATGGATCTGTTGATTGCAGAATATGATGTAAATATCCTAAATGTAAATTTAAAATATGGTTGAAGAGAGATTATGTTTATGAACACTTGATATTAATATAATTACCTTCTCAATATTTGTGTTGGATTTGACCTAGATAATTGAACATTACAGAAAGATTGATCAATGATGTCAATCGATAGAATGAGCTACCAACTTTTTCGAAAATGGAATATGAAATGAAAAAACATATATGAAATGAATTCATCATTTCAAGAAACAAACACCAACATAAAAAAATATTATAACCATTGGTTGAAGGTGTTATAAATAACAACATGAAATAGTGATATTTTTAAGACTATTGGATAACTATATCAAGATTTTAACATATAAGTGTATCCTCCTATAAATTATTTGACGATAAATGTAAGATAAAATTCAATCGAGAAGAGAAACCTATTTCATGTATTAGATGAAGATTTAAATCAATAGTTTTATAGTTTATGTTTTAAATATCATAACTTTCATTTCTGCTGATGTTGTACCATATCAATGTCCTATGTGGAATTAAAAATATGGCTAAGCACATGATATAGTAAGTGTACTAGAATTATTTTATTGATGTAATGACCCACAAATATTTTTATAATATGGAAGTTATTGTTAAAATGCTTGGGCTGAATAATAAAAAAATACATGCATCTTCCAATTATTGTGCGCTTTATTTGGGAGAGGATTCAAGTAGACAAGATTGAAAAAAATGTTATTCGTCTAGTTGTAATTCAATGTGTGATGTTGTAAGTCTGAATCAATATAATAGTATGAATAAGAAGATAATGAATAGAACTGTAAAGGGTTAACATTAATTCCATTAATTACTTGATTGCAAAGATTATTCATGTCATCTAAAACCACTCATCACATGAATTAGTGTAATGTTGACATTGAAAATGACGGGTTAAGTCGACATCCAAGAGATTCACAATCAAGGAAGACATTTGATTCATTACATACATATTTCACATCTAATTGTATGAATTTTCGATTGGGATTAGCTGTCGAAGGATTCCACCCATTTGGGACATTGAGCTCCAATTGTATCATTTGGCCAGTTGTTTGGATCCCTTACAATCTTCTACCATGTATATGTATTAGAAAAACACTATTTATCAATTTTTAGATTATTCTTGGAAAAAAAATTCCCAAACATAATATTGATTTATACATTCATCCTCTAATTTAAAATTACATGAGTTATATAGGAATTGTGTGGAGACATATGATGAATCTTCAAGAAGAATGTCTAAAATAAAAGTTTCTTTAATGTGGACCATTATTAACATCTGCGGACTAGGTAATTTAACTATTTGGAACCCTTAAATAAGTTTGGATTATTCTATTTGTAACTTTGATTTGGAGCATGAAGGACTACTTCATAGTAGAAATTGGTTCTTATTGTGTCATCGAATATTTCTTAATGTGTATCATGGATTTCGGTTCAATTAGTCATAGTTAAATAGTTATTTTAATCATAGACCACCTCCAATGTTTTTAATAGGCTTTGAAATATTGGCATAACATGAAAACTTTGAAATAAAAATGTAGAGGTGCATCATTTGAATGATAGTGGGAAATGAGTTTGAGTAGAATCGTTAAGGGAAATCAGAATGCAATAATAGAATAAAAAAAGTTTATTCTTCCCAAATTGGAATTGTGAATTAAGTTTCTGGTGGAATAATCATGATTTGATGCATATTGAGAATAATTTTTTATAAATTATATTTTCCTATAATTTAATGATCATTGAAAATTGAAGGATCATCTCAATAATTGGATAGACATAAAATAAATGAACATAAATTTTGATATCTAGCCATATGAAAATTCAAAGTATGCTTGATATATATTTTCAATGAATATTAGGAATAACGAAACATTACATTGAATTTTAAAGCATGTGAAGGTATCTTGTGGGTATTCAAGTAAAATATCAAGGTGTGGTGACTTAAAGCATCATAGAATACATGGATTGAAAGGTATCTAGTCCCATATATTGGAACAATAGTTACTACCATTGAAATTCTATACATTATTACGTAAAAAGGATACTGATGTCGTTCACGAAATTTTCAAATTATTCACACAACTATTTTAAAAAGAATATAACTATTTGTCCTTGACAACCTTCTAGAGATATTTATATTATCACCTTGTGAAATAGAGATGGTCATTCCTTCATCAATTTTTACTATCATGATGCATTTAGATGTGAATTTTGATGATGAATCTAAATTAAGTGGCCATGTACATTGTTTAGGTATGTATCCAATTGAGAGATAAATTATTTTTATGTTTTTAGTTTATGTAAAAAATTACTAGAACAACATTAAATACACAATTAATTTTTTTTATTTTATTTCACAGATATCTTGAAAAGTTTGATTGATACATGAAAAATAAATCTCAACCTGAAGGCTCCATTTCTACAGATTATTTGGACGATAATAATATAACCATTTTTTCAAGATACATAGAAGATATTGATACATGATTCAATTTATTTGAACATATTGAAGAAAAATCAATTCCAAATTAACTACATGGGAAATCAAAAATCATTCCCACTATTTTCTGATTAGTTATGAGGAGATTTAATGATACACAGATTGAAATGGAATTATTATATGCACATAAATATTTACTCATGAATAATGAAATTTTAGATCCAGTTATTGTAGAGTTGAAGATAAAAACAAAGATATGAATTCGGGGTCGAACTCGAAATGAGAAAGGTACAAAAATGATGTTAATAAAGAGCTTTTTTAATGGTTTTCACGACATTTAAGTTCATAAATATTTAAATACATATAAATATTTGGACTAAAAATGTATTTTGTAAATGTAATAATGTCTATTATTTTTTATAGGTCATTAATAATAATACCTGAGATGATTTGTTAGATGATTTACAGTTTCTTAAATGAGGTCCTCTAAAACAAGAGAGAATGTTTGAAACTTAAAATGTGAATGACATTAAATTTAAAACTATTGATCCTAGAGGGGGTTTGAAAATAATGAATAGTGTTATATTTAAATTTTCCAAAGTGGGAAAATATGGAAAGTTGACTGATGTTATCTATTTAAACTTCCTTGGTCATTTTCTTGTATTTTTATTGAAATCCAATTGGGTCGATATTATCAGGTGTGTTAAAAGAGATTACTTCCAATTTAAATATGTGAACTTATATTTCTTGATAGATGTTGGAGACCATGATTTACAAGATCTATATATCTTATCCTTAAAACAGATAATGGTATATTATGTGGAAGATGTCATGGATGAAGGTTGGACTGTAGTTGCTCATGTTAGATAAAGAGACTTTCATGATTGTTTGATGAAGTGGTTGACATGACCTATGACCTTGAATCCCATCAACAACAAGAGTAAAAATTATTTCCCCTTGATGATATTGAAATCATTAGTCTTGAAAGGGGGAATAAAGTAGATGAAGTAATGATGGACCAATAAAATGAGATGATTTAAAGTGATAATGATTGTATGTGCAATAATCTATTCATTTAACAACGACATATATCATTTTTGTTGTCATTATTTATCATAGATATGTATATTTTGTTGGTCAGTATTGTGCATCTGATATCATTTATAGTTTTCTCTGCAAGAAATTTTTAAAATATATTTTTTTGAAGTGAGTTTTATTTGATTATATGGTAAGAATTCTAAGCAGGAAGAGTTATACATATACTAGTAGACCCACAATCAACGTTCCCTAGACCATAACTACATACGAGGATCTACATGTCTCTATCCCTACAACATCTAAGAAAACATCCACTAGCCCATACACCGTCTCTCACACCATCCATCCATGTCTCATTTAAAGGTCAGCCGATGCCTCTATTTTCAAACAACCTTAAAAGTTAGGCAACATTGTGACACTCCATGTACTCCATGGGGATATTAGCGGGTGAATGTTATTTGTAAAAATTTTAATATGAAGAAAGTTAATAAAATTGTTTTATATTAACAATTTTTTTTTCATTAAGGACATAAAAATGATACTAAGGAGATATATTTCAGAAGTATATATTTTTGGAATTTGAATGGAATAAATATAGTTTCCCCATTCGACTATAATGAGGTGCTTATAAATTAAGATGCAAGATAATTTGGATCGATTCTAGACTAGATTGCAGGGAAGCTAGTTTCACTTCTGATTACATATGATGATTGGAGGCATATGATGTCATCTGGGAAAAATGATGTTTTTGATTCATTGATAAGGGTAATTATAATACATTATAGTGTAATTTAATTTCATTCTGTTATTAAATTATAATTTTTTTTATAATGAATCTATTTTTAGATATTTTATTTCTACTTTACCAGTGATGATTTTATAGCATGAAATTAGACATTGAAAATATTTGGAGAGAAATGGAATGATTTTAATTGGAGATTATGGAATGAATTCAATTATACTTCATTGAGAACACATCAACTATATGATATGGTACCCAATGGGTTACCTCGAGAGGAATGTAATGTTTTTATTGATAGCCATCATGATGAGAGGCACATGGTATTTAAATATAAATTATTATATTACTATCATTTTATATTTATACATGAATATGAATAAAAGATTAAATTTCATAAATTAGTATTAAATTAATTTTTATTTATTTTAGGATTTTTGAATGAATAATGCATCTAGTTGGGGTAATCTAATCCTCCTTGACACTATGGGGTCAAATAATTTTTCTAAAAGGCGATCGAATATGATAATCATTTCATTAGTTTAAATATCTATAAGAAAATATTATTTGTTCAATATTTTAAATTATTTTTATTTTTTTAATGGAGTCATATTATTTAGGACACAAAACCTACCGAACAGAACTGTTTTTGGATGTTATAAAAATATAATGGGAGTTATGTCTATTAGTCTTCCAGAGAATTTATGACATGATTTCATTTTTTATTGTAATAAATTCTTATCATTTGTCACTATGTAAATATATATTAATTAAAATGTGATTGATATTTTATTTATAGGTAAATATTATGAACAACGGGATGCAAATATTTCCTTTTTCTCCTCAGTGTCCCAGGATAACCCATTTGTAAATGTATTTAGGAATTAAAATCCATGATGAATTTGTGGGATGAGATTGGGACCATTACTATCTATGGTCGTTGGAAGGACATCAAGGATTTAATTTACCACTAATTATGGTTATATTGACTCCCTACCATGAGATTCTCAGAGAGAGTTTTTTTCTATGAAATGAATAAATCAAGAAAATGGGGTTCAAATATCTTCTATCCAAAAAGCATTTGTTTATTTATATCCTAAGATGACCAGATCCGCCCCCATCGATATTTCATCGATGACCAGTGGGGAGCTGATAAATAAAAAAACTTCAAAATAATTTAGTTCATAAAATTTTATTGGTTTTATCTTTAAAAATAAATATGCAACAATATTTAATTGTCAATTTCAAGGCCTTACAAGTTCCAGTAGTAGGAATTAGAGAAGCAGACGGATAGGGTGATGAGAAGACTTCATCAGGAAATGATTAACAATTTTTATGATATATTGTATTAATATATAATGAGTGGGTATGTTGATGTATCATTTCTAACATAGAGTTGAAACCATTTATTTATTAATGTAAAAATAAATACAAGTCTGTTTATTCTCTATTTTTTATTTGTGTTTGATTTTGTGTATTTCGGATTCAGATTTTTTTGTGATTCTGATAGGTGACACACATGGTCAGCATTGTTTTTCACGTTAGTTCTTTGTCTTTAGAATTTATAGCTAGTTTTTTTTGGTAATTCAACATTTAACATCAGTTTAAATAGCTAGTAAATATGTAATAAAATTATTCATGATAATTAAAACTATCACTATATGAGGAAATTCTTTTGAGGAATTTAAAACCACTACTAAATATGAATCACTATTATTTAGCAGTAGTTTTTTATGGAATGGTTTTTAGTATTTAGAGGTGGTTCTAACCGTAGCTAAATACACATTATTTTTTTCTCGAAAAACTTCCTCTAAATACACATTATATGACACTTACCAGAAACCATGACTAAATAGAACATATATCCATTTATTTTATTCCAACCCCGAATTTTGCAGTGGTTTTTTGAATCCATTGTAGATCCATATAGTGGTGGTACAAACTAACACCCAAACAATAAAAATTGGTGCTACTTTGTACTTTTCTTATAGTGGATTAAGGACAATTTTTGATTAATAAGGGAGTAAAAAATATCCATAATGCCCGAAATGACATATACACCTTTAAAAATCCATTGTCTATAATTATTTCAAACCTATACTCCCATGGCTAAAATTTGGATCATTATTAGATCCATATTCAAAATGAAAAACATGGGTGAAATTTCATCTTCAAATATTTACATGAGTTCCACTCCACCTTCCCTATACAAGGCCACTACCTCTCCCTCTTCATCAAACCTATAAAGCCACTTTTTTTTCAGAAAATATATTTCTAATAAACTTAAGAAAATCCATCCCTTACTCCTAAAATCACCCCATTGGGTAGATATCTATACAAGTATGACGTCACGAACCATCTTGGGTACCCTGGTTACTCGATAACCAAGCTAGAATCGACCTATCCTAAAGGGAGTTCCCGATCCCCTTGGGTTGGAGACTTTCACTTGGAATCATACAACATATATGTGTTGATGATTTTTCCCAAAGAATTTGAAATCAAAATAAAATAAGGAAGTTTTCATAACTAAAGGAACTCCAATGGGATTGAAGTACTAGAATATAATAAGGCATAAAAGCCTTGTGTTCTACAACATATGTACTAAAAAGGGAAAATAACCCAGAGTCCCTAAGGACACAAATCACCAAGAACAAAGCTCAATAGCTAGATCCACATCAAATAGATCCATTCCATTTTCTCTAACCTGGAAGAATAAAGTCTATAAACACCCAAAGGCAAATGTAGGGTGTGATCCTAATCCCAGTGTGATACCACCAAAGATTCCATAATAGATGAAAAATATAAATTATCCAAAGATAATATTTATACTTTAAAATAAATAGAATTGTAGATTCAAAATAAAATTTAAATAAAACTTTCTATACATTTTAAAATGACGCAAATAAATATTTTAAGAAATGATTTTAAAATTTAAGGAATATTTCTATAACAATGTATTATTTAAAACATTTATATAAAAGTATTTATATAAATTCATAAGGAACGTAAAGTAGTTCAAAAAAACATTTCCATACATTTATATCTCTAGTATAAATAAATAAGCGAGAAACAAGGTCATCTTATATAAGGTACGATATTATTAAATAGAAATAGGATTTTGAACTCTCTATGTGAACTCAAAAAAATGTGTTTACACATGTCCCTATGACATAGGAAAAAGGGGACTCATCCCCAACCCGTCAAGGATGTGACCTGTCACAAGTATGTATTAAAACATTGTTGTAGCATAAAGTGTGTCCAAATAACTCAAAAAAAAAAACCATAGGCTCGCATGCGCTCTTACATGATGGGAGAACTATTTTTAGACTGTTTAAAATATGATCATTACCATTATTCCATTAAAAAAGTTCAAATTTCATTCCATTTAAAACCAAAATGTTTAATTCAAAAAAATGCCCTTTTTACAAGATAAAACCACTAGGATTATAAGAAAAATTATTCCATTTTCACCAGTTTGGAATCCCTTCAAAACCAATTCCATCATTAAATAATTTATTTCTGCAATTAAAATATGAAATTTTATTGAAATCACTTCCAAAAAATCCACAATATTTAATAAAAAATTTAAATCATTCAAATTCTATAAACACACCCAATTCATTAGAAATGGGGTTTTCTAAATTTCCATACCAAAACCGTTTAAAATATCTTGATTAACTGGAATCGAGTTTTTATCATTTTAATTGAAAGATAAATTGAGTAGTTTAATTTAAATTAACAATTTAAATAAATCAAGAAATACAGGGATAATCAATTTGGAAAGTGGAGACGGAACCACCTAACACGATGTCATCGATGTCAATGGAAAGGATAAACCACCATATGTTGTTTAATACACCTCCTCACAACATTATTATTATTAGAGTTGACACACCTATGATCGATGTTCATCAAGGGTTCCTAGAACAAAGATAGTTATTTTAATTCAAAAGGAAATGAAAAATCACATACGATGATAGTTTCTCTCTTCTGAATAATATTTGGATTATCATATAAATTATCACATGCGATGATAATTTATCTCACAAAGATATGTTTCAAATTGAATATATATTATCACATGTGAAAATAAATATCTTCCATGAATGCTTTTCATTTTAACGTTAGGAAAATGCATGTGTTTGGTATTATTCATCAGAATAATTATCTTTTATAAACTCACAATTATCATTTTAACAATATATATAATTCACCTATGATAATATTGAAATTATCATTCAATAATTATATTAATTATCCTTTGATAATATATGTAAAAATAATCTTTTATATTTCCTAGAAATTGATCTTTGATAATTTGTTGCTATTATCATTTTATAAATCTAAACAATTATCTTTAGATAAATTCAAAGTATTTGACTTTTAAAATATTACATATGATAATATGATAAAAATCATTAGATAATTTCATTTAAAAAATAATTTGATAATTTGGTGGGATTATAATTGATAATTATATGATAATATTATTTGAAAATTATAATAATTGTCCTTTGATATAACATGTAATTATCCTATGATAATTTTGATAATCTTGTCACATGATAATTACCTTATAATTATTATTTTATAATTTTTATAATTATATTGTTATATTTTCATTGAAAATAATAATAATCATCCACAAAATTATCTTAAATATATATATATCTTCTATTAATCTCAATCACGTATTTTGTTTTGGAAATTTTTAGAAATTAATGTTTGGAAAAATCAATAAATTAGAATTCAAATACTTCTTATAATTATCTTCGAAAATTTCATGCAATTATCCTTTTGATAATTCACACAATTATCATTTTAATAAAAATATAAAATATATCCTCATAATTACTCATAATTATCTTCTGATAATTCCATGAAATTACCCTCCTATAATTTCATAAATTACCCTAAATAAAATTGGTTCTACAGATTAATTTGATTTAATTTTCAATATTATTTTTGAATTAAAAAAAAATAATCAAATAATTTAAAAAAAGAAGAAAATTATAACCTTGGAAGACTTGTGTGTAGTGCCCAAAAGGGAAGAATGGGATATAGGTTCCGCCACCATCAAATGATATAGATTGAAACTACTTGTCGAAGGTCTACCAATTGGTTGCTGGTAAATATTTTGGGGCAACCAGACTTAAACGAATAGGACAAATAAAAAGTCATAACCATTCAGATTTCCCATAAGAAGCACCATTTGAGATATATTTAATTATATTTAATAAATAATATATTATTTATTATTTAAAATCTTTATCTCATTCACAAGACATCCAAAATTCCGGAATTATCAAATGTTATACCCCACCAAGGGTAAAAACCATATTTCAGACCTAACTGTGGTCTCAAATTTCTCATATGACCGACCGTTTTGAGTTATTCAATTATTTTGAAAAATTGACAATGCATAAACAAAAATATTCCATATTTTCATTCTGTCCTTCTCGAAAGATTACTAAACTTGAAAATTCGCACATACTCAGTGTTTAACTTAGAAAAAAATTAACTTAACATTCTAGAGTATTAATTTGGTGTTTTTCCATTCTACTACGTGTTTAACATAAACACACCTTTTTCACTGATAAACTATTTTTTACATTTAATTTAATAAATTAATAATTTAACACAATTTGATTTAGGAATACCGAAAAATAGTAACGAGATGTTAAAATGTAACACCGTGAGATTTTATAAGATATATTCATTTTAATTTCTTTCATATCTTCCGGTATACGCTACACCAAGATATCTTGCGCTATATGCAACACCGTAATAGCTTGCAGTATATGCAACACTATTATTGGATCGTGTGACCCAAAATTTCTAGTTCATTTTATAGAAGTTTTTTTATGCAACATTGCATGTATATATATATATATATTCAATGTATAAATGAAATATGGTTGGATTCTGTTATAAAAAACAACAAAGGAGCCTTGCACTACACGCAACCCTGACTTGGCTTGAATTACACGCAATCACGACCTTCCTCGATAGCGTGTGTTGTATGCAATACCAGGTTTCACTAAACAACAGTATATTGTTATAATATTATTATGGACTAGCTATTATGAATAGTATTAAATAAATTTTGAATTTAATAACTTTATTATTCATCTTACACATTTTCTAAAACATGGTATGAGAACAAAATAAATTTTTTGGGTAAAATAAGTATTTTTCAAAAAATGCAATTTTATCGCCTTTTGATGGCGCACCCACATTAAATATAATTTTTGAAAGGTTTATAAGTTCAATTTGATAAAATAAAATTCTTCTTTGTAATCAGGATAAAAAAATTTACTTTGGAAAAAATTTTCATATTATTTTGATAAATTTCATATTTTAATGAACAATAAAAACATGATATATTTTAATTAAAAACAACTTTTTTTCATCACATTATTTTATATGGTTAAATTATAATATTGAATGGTTTAAAAGTATAAATAGAATATATTTTTACCATTTAATATAATTTATTTCATTACCATTAATTTTACATTGAATTCATAGGTAAAAATCATTCAATCTTCAGAATCTAATAGAACCTACTTGTATTTTAATATGCTACTTTATATTTTTGGGCACTATGAATAGTAAATACGGTAAATTTTATTTACCATAGTTAAAGGTAAATAGGGTAATTAAGGGTAAATATAATATTATAAATTACCCTAACACTTGTCCCAATATTATTATATGATTATATTTTACCCTATATCATACTTGGATCGAAATGGAATCTAATAGAACCTACTTGTATTTGATTAAGACCATTTATTTATTTTATTTAAAGGAAAGTGAAATGTCTCACTCAAACTTTAATAATTAGATTATTTTTAATATAATTTTATACACAATATAAATTCGATTATAAATACTCATTTGAAAGATAAAATATTTCTATTTATCATGGTAATTTATTTGAAATTTTTAAGAAATTTTTAATTACCTTAATAGCTTATACATTAATGAAGAAATTATTTATTTAGTGAAAACTGAATAATATAGTTTTTATTGAAATCGAAATACCTATCAAATTGACCATAAACATGACAAACAATTATTGGTCGAGTATTCCTATACCCTAATCATCCAAGGGTCGGTTTGTGGAGCATTTGGAGCCTTATAAAACTGATTAGGACATTTATATTATTTTATTATAAATGATGTCAAAGATGTCACCTTCATAATTTAATAAATATAACAATTTAAATGTTGTGATTTTAAGATGATAAATTGGAGTAAAAATATTATTATGAAATTTAGTATATTTATCTTAACCATAGAATTTTATTTTTAATTTTTATGGAACTAATAATTATGTTAAATGATTATACAAAAATGATGTAGTAATTGTTTTAATAAGAGAAATATCAAATAAATGTTTTTATAAATATTAAAATAAACATTATATGAACTAATTAATGTTCTAAACAAATTTTCTAGATTAATATTAAATGTTATGAGTCTATTAATCTTTTGTTTTCGAATATATACTCTGTGTGGATTTTATTTAAATTCAAATAAATGAATAGGGTCAAAATTTACACTGTTGTTATTTTATAAAAATAATATAATATAAAATTGTTTAGAAATCACAAAGATATTTTAAAATTATATATTAAAATTTATATGGTCTAAAATGTCATAAGTTATCCAATTATGGATAATTCACAACACATAAGTAATTATTTATGACAATTTAAAATTTATAATCTTTTACCACAAATACAATTAAATAGATTAAATAATGATAAATCAAATTGATAAGGTTTACATTAAATTTCCAACATGTCTAAATTTTATTTTATGATGATATTGAAACCCTATATCATCTCATATTCGGATTTAAGTCATTTTTTGAGGTTTTTAAGTGTCTTTGGAATTTATTATAAATTAATATTTCTTATAATTCCAAAGGTGCCCCTCTCCTCCCTTATAAAAAGGGCACCTCCTCCCTCCCCTCCTCACGCCCTTTTGAGCCTTGAAGCTTGGGAAAACCCTACCAATTCCTCTTCTCAACCTCTATAGTTATATCATAGAGGTTATGGTCTTCTCAAAAGACCATCTCTACTAACCTAAGAAGAAGTTTAAAGGAGGTGTGTCGAGGAAGAGGTAATCTCTTCTACCGACTCTTTCAAGTTTCTTTCTTCTTCTACTTCATCTTATTTAGTTGTCTCCTTATAAAGTAATAACTTCAGTATTACATAAATACTGATATGTTATTATAAATATGAAACAACCCTATTTCACCTCTTATCCATCCTACAGAAAACGAAATCACCGCACGTGCGTACGTACGGAATACCATCTCCATGCTGTGGTGTAATCAGTTTTTCCACCACCACCTTACATGGATGGGTATAATGGTGTAAATAATAACAATATATGATTATTATAACATCATAATGATTCTAAGATATTATATCATCCACTCTAATTCCATTCAATAAATATGGAACAATATCATCGCTCGTGCGTTCGTACGGATTACTGTCTCCACGACGCGATGAGATTCATTTTCCATGTTAACAATTAAAGAATGATTATAAAGTATATATAAAAAGTAATCATGAAATATATTACATAATAATGCTACTGGATTTATATATGTATATATTTATTTCATCTACTTAATTCCATTCAATTCAATAAGGAAACGAAAAACATCGTTCATGCGTACGTACGGCCTACCGACTCCATGAACGGTGTATTTCTTTCCATTTATTGATCTATCATATATATATTTATATACTGAATATATATTATATATAAATCATTTTTTTACATTCTGGAATTAATTAAATCAGGATATAAGTAATAATATCAAGAACAACATGTCGAAACACTTACGATAAATGAAACGATTTTACCCAAAACGCTGCTTTAACATGGAATTTACAAAAGAACGGGTAATATAAAGTCATACGTTAACCATATATGATATAATAACAATGAATATGATTCTGTAATAAGTCAATGACATTATTTAAATCATTATACATGAGGTTCGAATTTATATGAATCATATTGTACCTAAGGTAAAGGATAATTATTCCAATCTCATTTTTATCCGAGATTGTTTTTTCGTAAGTATTTACTGGGGTTATGTTTATTATTCATGTCCATATGCTCTAAAAATATTTTCATAAAATGTTTAATTTTCTTCCATGTATGTTTAAAGACATTTTTACCCTTTTTTATACTTTTTCCACATTGTATGGGAGGAATCTTTCTTTTGTTTACCATACGATGTACTTTTTGACTTTTCCGACAAAAGTACGAGGAGAATGTTTTCTTAACATATACGGCATGAATAGATTCTTACGGTTTCATAAAGCCTTATTTCCATGATTCTAACTATACAAGATTTCATGGTTATTTTCAACAAAATCATTTCTTTTAAAATTTCAGGTCATTTTGTGAAAAGAAAATGATTTTGAAGAAGAAAGGATATTTTCCTCAATAATGGAGCTCAAGTGTCTTGTCAAAACTATTTTACATATAAGATTAAATTATTTCATATGTGTATGTTTCAAGTATAATATCTCTATGATTTACATGGTTTCACTTATCTTATGATGAAACGATATCCATTTGTTTTATATGGATTATTTTATGATGGGATGATGTTTATGAAACCCATTTTTATTCATTGGGTTATGATGAATGATTTATGTTTATGTTGGGGAATAGTTAAGAATGATTTAATTATTAGATGTTTGGGACCTATATCTCTCTAAAATTCATTGGTTAAAGATTTATATCTCATAAGATAGACATAGATGGAATGGTAAGTTAATCCGGTTTAGTGATACAGGACTGGAATGAGGAGTGAAATTGGTTTAGTAAGGGACTTTGTCCACTAAGATGGTCTTGGCAGAAATGCCTTGTCTAATAAGGAAATAATATCATGTTATTAATGTTTTTCCATAATTAAAAGTTTTATTTCAAAGCTATTTTATCATGATTGATGTTCCATTATGATATATGCCTTACGTACTACCATGTTTTATGTCATTACTCAAGATTTTGATGTTTAAACATTATGGTCATGTTTTTAAGTTCAAATTTATATGGATTGTTTTATTTTCTCCATGCTTACCCTTACTGAGCATTTGAGCTCACCCTTTATATTTTCTCTTTTCCTCATGATATAAAGAAATGTTTCAGGTAAGAAAACAAAAGGGGAAGATCTTTTTGAGAGATGTCGATGAATTCTCACCACGATTAGAAGATTATGTTCCAAGTTTACAAAGACACTAAACTGTTACGATCCTTGAGTGTTGGTTATTTGTTATGTATTAAGTATTCCAAAAAAGTAATTTAATGTACATATACATCAAGATTTGGGTCTCTATAGTTGGTATCAGAGGAAAGTTTTAGTTAACCATTGGGAACTAGGATGTGAAAACTTTAGTGAGATCCCTAGATATATTTCTAAGGTATGTCTAGGGATATCCCTAAGGTTTAGTATAACTATAGGTTATAGTCCTAGAATTATGTTGACCATCATGAATAACCAAGGTTGAACCTAAATTGTTAAGGATTTAAGAATGTGTGATTTGTTAGACATCCCATAAGTGACTTTTTATGATTATTTGGTTCCTCGTTATTTTAACTGTTTCTTACACCATGGTTTTTGGTTTTAGTCAATGGAGGGAACAAAAAGTAATTGGGTCAACATTGAATCCAATGGACAAATTGGTGATTATGAGCAAACAAATTGCGTAATACCTGGAAGGAGAGATATTGTGATTATGACGAATCATTCATCACGATATATGATTTACAAGGTGAACTTTAGTGGTATTCCTAATCATCAAATAAGAGGTAGATGGACTTTTATGCATGTTCTCATGGTGAGGATCATAGAGAAAGGAATATTGAGATTTCGAAAGAAGGAAATAAGAACCTTGATGAACACATAAAAGGGAGGGGAAGATGTTATCTTTGTGGGGAGAAGGGTTATAGAGTGATAGACTCTTATGGAGTTCAATGTATTATCTGTGGAGAACATGGGAATTACCCAAATCAATGCCCTGACCTAAGTGGTTATTTCTAAATTGAGGAAGGACTAATTCCATGCTAGTCATTGAATATGATGGATTTAAGGGCTTATGTATTGGAATTCAAGAATAATGTTGTTGAGGAACTTTTATGGTATATTGAAATATCAATGTATTGGTCCATTGTGGTTTTCTATAAGAATATGGTACCAGTAACCATGAAAAGTGATTGAAATATTTTTGGAAATAAGATGATATGCACATAATTAAGGGATAAAGTGAAAATGAAATGATCTCATGACTGATACAAGGAAAAAGTTATATCATGGTTTGAGTATATATAAATTTTGGGATTTTGGTATGTGGAAAGAGTTAACTTTTGACAGCATTCATGGTTTACTAAAGTTAAATGGGTATTCATTTCTCAAGAGAATACAAGATTAAGGTATTCGTAAGTTTGGAATGTGACCAACAAGATATATCATATGATATATGGGGGATAAATAATGGTATTCACATGATTGTTATATTACCTTTCTGGTAATTGTTTTCTTTTTTTACTATGATATTGGAAAGAAGTATTTTGGATAATCCTAAAGATTGGAATGGATTAAGTTAGACATCATATAGTATTGTTTAGGACTAGAATTTTTTGATATTATTTATGTAATGTTATAATAGTATAGTTTTAGAAAAAGGAAAAACTGTAGGATGGGAGACAACCCGTCGTGTCAGACATGGCTGCGGGAATCAAACCGACAACCGAAGTGCGACATGCCTTTAGTGCCAACCACTGGCCTATAGGAAGTCCCTGGTTAGTATAAACTAGTTTTATTTTATTAATTGTTATGATAGATGAGTTATAAGTCCATTTTTTTTAATCATATACGATTAACCTCACCATATATAGACTTATATATATTTAATAACTTTTACTGACCTTTTGTTTGACTCAGATGACCCATAATTCTATCACATGTTCTGCTAACACTTCAAGAATGAAAAATTCAACTTCATTTCATTAAGAGATGAAGTGGAAATTGTTCAAGGCAGGAACAATAGTGAGATTGTACCAAAAAAAGTAAGTATTTATTTTAATTCAAAAATTCATCAACATTAGGGAAATGATCTTGAAAACCAAAAAGGTTTTCCTAGTGCTCTTATATCCGTTGAATCGGATGGTACCTTAGATCATCACAAATTTATGGATTTGTGATTGTTGGATTTTTTATAGCCATGTTCTATACCACTCTCCATCAGAACATGATAGTTATATTTTTATTCCATATCCATATTTTAACCTATGTTCTCCTATGTGGAAACCCAGTGATGAGTTACTTTGGGTAATTGTTACATTTCATACTTTAGTTTTAAAATTTATGTTTTAGTATTCCTTTTTACGATGTGGGTTTCTATGAATAGTAAATGATTTATAACCCCGACGAATTTCGAGGAAGAATTTCATTTTAAGGGGGGTAGAATGTAACACCCCGAGATTTTATAAGATATATTATTTTTAATTTCTTTCATATCTTCTGTTATACACTATACCAAGATTATATTGCGCTATATGAAACACCGTATTAGCTTGCAGTATACGCAACACTATTCTTGGATCGTGTGACACACAATTTCAAGTTCATCTGATAGAAGTTATTCTATGAAACATTGAGTGTGTGTCTATATATATATATATTCAATGTATAAATGAAATATGGTTGTATTATGTTATAAAAAACAACAAAGGAGTCTTTCACTACATGCAACCCTGACTTGGGCTTGCATTACACGCAATCACGACCTTCCTCGATAGCGTGTGTTGTACGCAATACCAGGTTTCACTAAACAACAATATATTGTAATAATATTATTATGGACTAGCCGTTATGAATAGTATTAAATACATTTTGAATTTTATAACTTTATTATTCATCGTACACATTTTCTAAAACATGGTATGAGAACAAAATAATTTTTTCGGGTAAAATAAGTATTTTTCAAAAAATGTGGTTTTGCCTCATTTTGATGGCACACCCACATTAAATATTGTTTTTGACAGGTTTATAAGTTCAATTTGAAAAATAAAATTCTTATTTGGAATCATGATATAACAATTTACTTTGGATAAATTTTTTATATTAGTCTGATAGCTTTCATATATTAATGAATAGTAAAAACACGCTATATTTTAATTAAAAAAAACTTTTATTCATCACATTTATTTATATGGTTAAATTATAATATTGAATGGTTTAAAAGTATAAATAGAATATATTTTTACCATTTAATATAATCTATTTCATTACCATTAATTTTACATTGAATTCATAGGCAAAAATATTTCAATCTTTGGGAATGTTTTAACTTTTAAAACCTGTTTTCTTAACAACGTGATTAATTTTAAATTAATTTCTGCAACTTCTGTGATTTGAATTGGGAAAAATGGATTCCATATTTGGAATTAGTGGGTCCAAATGATGTTAATATTCTACTTTATATTTTTGGGCACTATGAATAGTAACTACGGTAAATATTATTTACCATAGTTAAAGGTAAATTGGGTAATTAAGGGTAAATATATTATTATAAAATTACCCTAACACTTGTTCTAATATGATTGGATGATTATATTTTACCCTATATCATACTTGGGTCAAAATGGAATCTAATGGAACCTACTTGTATTTTATTAAGGCCTTTTATTTATTTTATTTAAAGGAAAGTAAAATGTCTCACTGAAACATTAATAATTAGATTATTTTTAATATAATGTTATACATAATATAAATTTAATTATAAATACTCATTTGAAATCTATATTTCTTTTATTTATCATGGATTTTTTTTAATTTTTAAGAAATATTTAATTACCTTAATAGCTTATACATTAACGATGTATAAATTATTTATTTAGTGAAAACTCAATAATATAGTTTTTATTAAAAAATAAATACCTATAAAATGGACCATAAACTTGAGAAAAAATTATTGGTCGAGTATTCCTATACCCTAAGCATCCAAGGGTCTGTTTTTGGACAATTTGGAGCCTTATAAAACCAATTAGGACATTTATATTATTTTATTTTAAATGATGTCAAAGATGTCACCTTCATAATTTAATAAATATAACAATTTAAATGTTGAAATTTTAAGATGATAAATTCGAGTAAAAATATTATTATGAAAGTTAGTATATTTATATTCATCATAGTATATTATTTTTAATTTTTATGCAACTAATAATTATGTTAAATTATTATACAAAAATGATGTAGTAATTGTTTTAATAAGATAAATATCAAATAAGTGGTTTTATAAATATTAAAATAAACATTATATGAACTAATTAATGTTATAAAAAAATTTTCTAATAGAATATGAAATTTTTGGAATCTATGAAACATTTTTTTTAATATATAGTCTGTGTGGATTTTATTTAAATTGAAATAAATGAATAGTGTCAAAATTGACACTATAGTTATTTTATAAAAATAACATAACATAAAATTGTTTAAAAATCACAAAAAAATTTAAAAATTTTAAATTAAAATTTATATGGTTGAAAATGTCATAAAGTATCCAATTATGGATAACTCAAAACACAAAAGAAATTATTTATAACAATTTAAAATTTATAATCTTTTACCACAAATAAAATTAAATAGATTAAATAATGATAAATCAAATTGATAAGGTTTAAAATAAATTCCCAACATGTATAAATTTTATTGTATGATGAGATTAAAACCATATCTCATCTCATATTCGGATTTAAGTTATTTTTTGAGGTTTTTATGTGGGGTTGTAATTTATTATAAATTAATATTTTTTATAATTCCAAAGGTGCCCCTCTCCTCCCTTATAAAAAGGGCACATCCTCCCTCCCCTCCTCACACCCTTTTGAGTCTTGAAGCATGGAAAAACCCAGAAAATTCCTCTTCTCAACCTCTATAGTTATATCATAGAGGTTCTGGTCTTCTCAAAAGACAACCTCTACTAACCTAAGAAGAAGTTTAAAGGAGGTGTGTCGAGGAAGAGGTAATCTCTTCTACCAACTCTTTCAAGTTTCTTTCTACTTCTACTTCTTCTTCTTTAGTTGTATCATTATAAAGTAATAACATCAGTATTACTTAGATACTGATATGTTATTATAAATATTAAACAACCCTATTTCACCTTTTATCCATCCTACATAAAACGAAATCATCGCGCATGCGTACGTATGGAATATCATCTCCACGCCGTCGTGTAATCAGTTTTTCCACCACCACATTACTTGGATGAGTATAATGGTGTAAATAATAACTGTTTATGATTATTATAACATCATACTGATTCTAATATATTATATCATCCACTCCAATTCCATTCAATAAATATGGAATGATATCATCGCTCGTGCGTACGTACGGATTACCGTCTCCATGACGCGATGAGATTCATTTTCCATGTTAACAATTAAAGAATGATTATAAAGTATATATAATAAGTAATAATCAAATATATGAAATAATAATGCTACTGTATTTATGTATGTATATATGTATGTCATCTACTTAATTCCATTAAATTCAATAGGGAAACGAAAAACAACATTCATGCGTAGGTACGACCTACCGTCTCCATGAACGCTGTATTTCTTTCCATTTATCAATCTATCATATATATTTATATACTGAATATATATTATATATAAAACATGATTTACATTCTGGAATTAAGTAAATCAGGATATAAGTAATAATATCAAGAACAACGTGTCGAAACACGTAGGATAAATGAAATGATTTTACCCAGAACACTGCTTTAACATGGAATTTACAAAAGAATGGGTAATATAAAGTCATAAGTTAACCATATATGATAAAATAACAATGAATATGATTCTTTAATAATTCAATGAAATTATTTAAATCATTATACAGGAGTTATGGATACGTATGAAGCATATCAGACCTAAGGTAAGAGATAATTATTCCAATCTCATTCTTATCCGAGACTGTTTATTTGTAAGTATTTACTGGGGTTATGTTTATTATACATGTCCATATGTTCTCAAAATGTTTTCATAAAATTTTTACATTTCTTACATGTATGTTTAAAGACATTTTTACCCTTTTTTTACTTTCACCACATCGTATGGAAGGAATCTTTCTTTTTTTTACCATACAAGGTACTTTTTGACTTTTCCGACAAAAGTACGAGGATAAGGTTTTTTAACTTATACGGCATGAAGAAATTATTTCGGTTTCATAACGCCTTATTTCCATTATTATTTCTATAAAATATTTCATGATTATTTTCAACAAAATCCTTTCTTTTAAAATTGCATGTCATTTTGTGAAAAGAAAATGATTTTGATGAAGAAAGGAAATTTTCCTCAAGAATGGAGTTCAAGTGTTTTTTCAAAAGTATTTTACATCTAAGATGAAATTATTTCATATGTGTATGTTTCAAGTATAATATCTCTATTATTTACATGGTTTCAATTTTATAGTGAAGAAATGATATCCATTTGTTTTATATGGATTAAGTTATGATGGGATGATGTTTATGAAACCCATTTTTATTTTTTGGGTTATTATGAATGATTTATGTTTATGTAGTGGCACAAGTAAGAATGATTTCATTATGATATGGGTGGGACCTATATCTCCCTCCAATTCATTGGGTAACGATTTATATCTCATGAGATAAACATGGCTGGAATGGCAAGTTAATCCTGTTTAGTGATACATGACTGGAATGAGGAGTAAACTCGGTTCAGTAAGGGACTTTGTCCACTAAGATGGTCTTGGCAGAAATTCCTTGTCTATTAAGGAAATCATATCATGTGCTTAATGTTTTTCCACAATTACAAGTTTTATTTCCAAGATATTTTATCATGATTGATGTTCCATTATAATCTATTCCTTACATACTGCCATGTTTTATATCATTACTCAAGATTTTGATGTTTAAACATTATGGTCATGTTTTTAAGTTCAAATGTATATGGTTTGTTTTATTTTCTCCATGCACACCCTTACTGATCATTTGAGGTCACCCTTTATATGTTTTCTTTTCCCCAAGATATAAAAAAATGTTTTAGGTAAGAAAATAAAAGGGGATGATCTCTATGGGAGATGTTGAAGATCTTTCACCATGATTAGAAGATTATGTTCCAAGTTTCCAAATACACTAAACTATTACAATCCTTGAGTGTTGGTTTTATGTTATTTATTAATTATTCCGAAAAAGTAATGTAATGTACATTTACATCATGCTTTGGGTATCTATAGTTGGTATCAGAGGAAAGGTTTAGTTAACCTTTGGGAACTAGGATGCGAAAACATTAGTGAGATCCCTAGATATATTTATAAGGTATGTCTAGGTTTGTCCCTAAGGTTTAGTATAACTATAGGTTATAGTCCTACAATTATGCTGACGATCATGAATAACCTAGGGTGAACCTAATTTGTCAAGGATTTAAGAATGTGTGACATGTTAGACATCCCATAAGTGGCTTTTTATGATTATTTGGTTCCTCGTTATTTTGACTGTTTCTTACACCATGGTTTTTGGATTTAGTCAATGGAGGGAACAAGAAGGAATTGGGTCAACATTGAATCCAATGGAAAAATTAGTGATTATGAGCAAGGAAATTGAGTAATGCCTAGAAAGAGAGATATTTTGATTATGTCAAATCAGTCATCACAATATATGATTAATAAGGAGAACTTTAGTGGTATTCCTAATTCATAAAATAAGAGGAAGATGGACTTTTATGTATGTTCGCATGGTGAGGACATAGAGAAAGGAAGATTTAGATTTCTAAATTAGGAAAGAAGAACTTTGATGAATACATCAAATAGAGGGGAAGATGTTATCTATGTGGGGAGAAGGGTCATAGAGTGACAAACTATTATGGAGTTCAATGTCTTATCTGTGGAGAACATGGGAATTACCCAACTCAATGCCCTGACCTAAGAGGTTACTTCTAAATTGAGGAAGGACCAATTCCATGCCAATCATTGAATAGGATGGATTTAAGGGCTTATGTATTGGAATTCATGAATAATGTTGTTGAGGTACTTTTATGGTATATTGAAATATCAATGTATTGGTCCATTGTGAATTTCTATAAGAATATGGTACCGGTAACCATGAAAAGTGATTGAAATATTTTTGGAAATAAGATGATATGCACATAATGAAGGGATAAAGGGAAAATTAAATGATCTCACGACTGATACAAGGACTAAGTTATATCATGGTTTGAGTATATAGAAATTTTGAGATTTTGGTATGTGGAAAGAGTTAACTTTTGACAACATTCATGTTTTACTAAAGTAAAATGGGTATTCATTTCTCAAGAGAATACATGATTAAGGTATTCTTAAGTTTGTAATGTGACCAACAAGATATATCATATGATATATGGGGGATAAATAATGGTATTCACATGATTGTTATATGACATTTATGGTAACTGTCTTCTTTTTTCTATGATATTGGACAGAATTATTTTGGATAATCCTAAAGATTGGAATGGATTAAGTTAGACATTAGATAGTATTGTTTAAAAGTAGATTTTTTTGATATTATTTATGTAATGTTATAATAGTATAGTTTTAGAAAAAAGACAACCTGTAGTACAAGCAACAACCCATCGTGTCAGACATGGCTGCGGGAATCGAACCGAAAACCGAAGTGCAACAGGCCTTTAGTGCCAACCACTAGCCTACAGGAAGTCCTTGGTTAGTATAAACTAGTTTTATTTTATTAAGTGGTATTATAGATGAAGTATAAGTCCATTTTTGGAATCATATACGATTAAAATCACCATAGATAGATTTATGTATATTTATTAACTTTTGATAACCTTTTGTTTGAGAGAGATGACCCATCATTCTATCACATGTTCTGCTAACACTTCAAGAATGAAAAATTCAACTTCATTTCTTTAAGAGATGAAGTGGAAATTGTTCAAGGCACGAACAATGGTGAGATTGTACCGAAATAAAGTAACTATTTCTTTTAATTCAAAAATTTTCAACATTAGGGAAATGATCTTGAAAACCATAAATGTTGTCCTAGTGCTCTTATATTTGATAAATCAGATGGTACATTTGATCATCACAAATTTATGGATTTATGATTGTTGGCTTTTTCATAGCCATTTTCTCTACCACTCTCCATCAGAACTTGATAGTTAGATTTTTCTTCCATATAGACATTTTCACCTATGTTCTCTTATGTGGAAACCCATTTATGAGTTAATTTGGTTAATAGTTACATTTCATACTTTATTTTTTAAAATTATGTTTTAGTATTCCTTTTTACGATGTGGGATTCTATAAATGGTAAACGATTTATAACCCCGATGAATTTTGAGGGCGAATTTCCTTTTAAAGGGGGTAGAATGTAACACCCTGAGATTTTATAAGATATATTCTTTTTAATTTAATTAATATCTTCTGTTATAGGATACACCAAGATTATCTTGCGCTATATTCAACACTGTATTAGCTTGCAGTATACGCAACACTATTTTTGGATAGCGTGTGTTGTATGAAATATCGGGTTTCACTAAACAACGATATATTGTTATAATATTGTTATGGACTAGACATTATGAATAGTATTAAATAAATTTTGAATTTTATAACTTTATTATTCATCTTCCACATTTTCTAAAACAAGGTATGAGAACAAAATAATTTTTTCGGGTAAAATAAGTATTTTTCAAAAAATGCGGTTTTGCCGCCTTTTGATGGAGGGCCCACATTAAAACTAGGTTTTGACATGTTTATAAGTTCAATTTTACAAAATAAAATTCTTCTTTGGAATCAGGATATAAGAATTTACTTTGGATAAATTTTTCATTTTATTCTGATAACTTTCATATTTTAATGAATAGTAAAAACACACTATATTTTAATTAAAAACAAGTTTTTTTCATCAAATTGATTTATATGGTTAAATTATAATATTTAATGGTTTTAAAGTATAAATAGAATATATTTTTACCATTTAATATAATTTATGTCATTACCATTAATTTTACATTGAATTCATAGGTAAAAATATTTCAATCTTTGGGAATGTTTTAACTTTTAAAACCCATTTTCTTAACAACGGGATTAATTTTAAATTAATTTCTGAAACTTATGTATTTTGAATTGGAAATTTTTTTTTCCATATTTATAATCATTAGGTCCCAATTATGTTAATATGCTACTTTATATTTTTGGGCACCATGAATAGTAACTACGGTAATTTTTATTTACCATAGTTAAAGGTAAATCAGGTAATTAAGGGTAAATATAATATTGTAAAATTACCCTAACACTTGTACTAATATTATTGGATTATTATATTTTACCCTATATCATACTTGGGTTGAAATGGAATCTAATGGAACCAACTTTTATTTGATTAAGACCATTTATTTATTTTATTTAAAGGAAAGTGAAATGTCTCACTCAAAATTTAATAATTAGAATATTCTATTATAAATACTCATTTGAAAGCTAAAATGTTTTAATTTATCATGGTAATTTATTTTTAATTTTTAAAAAATATTTAATTACCTTAATAGCTTATACATTAATGATGTAGAAATTATTTATTTAGTGAAAACTCAATAATATAATTTTTATTGAAATATAAATACCTATCAAATAGACCATAAACTTGACCAAAAATTATTGGTCGAGTATTACTATACCCTAAGTATCCAAGGATCGGTTTGTGGACCATTTGGATCCTTATAAAGCGGATTAGGACATTTATATTATTTTATTTTAAATGATGTCAAAGATGTCACCTTCATAATTTAATAAATATAACAATTTAAATATTGTAATTTTAAGATGATAAAATCGAGTAAAAATATTATTATGAAATTTAGTATATTTATCTTCATCATAGTATTTTATTTTTAGTTTTTATGCAACTAATAATTATATTAAATGATTATACATAAATGATGTAGTAATTGCTTAAATAAGAGAAATAACAAATAAATGGTTTTATAAATATTAAAATAAACATTATATGAACTAATTAATGTTGTAAACAAATTTCATAGATGAATATGACATTTTAGGAATCTATTAAACATTTTTTTTGAGAATATATACTCTATGTAGATTTTATTTAAATTCAAATAAATGAATAGTGTCTAAATTGACACTATTGTTATTTTATAAAAATAACATAATATAATTTTTTTTAAAAATCACAAAAATATTTAAAAATTATAAATTAAAATTTATGTGGTCGAAAATGTCATAAATTATATAATTATGGATAATTCACAACACATATGTAATTATTTTTAACAATTTAAAATTTATAATCTTTTACCACCAATAAAATTAAATAGATTAAATAATGATAAATGAAATTGATAAGGTTTAAAATAAATTCCCAACATGTTTAAATTTTATTGTCTAATGAGATTACAACCTTATGTCATCTCATATTCGGATTTAAGTCATTTTTGGAGCTTTTTAAGTTGGGTTGGAATTTATTATAAATTAATATTTCTTATAATTCCAAAGGTGCCCCTCTCCTCCCTTATAAAAGGGAACCTCCTCCCTCCCCTCCCCACACCCTTTTGAGCATTGAAGCTTGGCCAACCCTGGACAATTCCTCTTCTAAACCTCTCTAGTTATATCATAGAGGTTCTGGTCTTCTCAAAAGACCAACTATACTAACCTAAGAAGAGGTTTAAAGTATAATATCTCTATGATTTACATGGATTCACTTTTCTTATGATGAAAAGATATCCATTTGTTTTATATGGATTCTGTTATGATGGGATGATGTTTATGAAACCCATTTTTATTCTTTGGTTTAGGATGAATGATTTTTGTTTATGTTGTGGCACAAGTATGAATGATTTCATTATGAGATGGGTGGGACCTATATCTCCCTTCAATGCATTGGGTAAAGATTTATATCTCAGGAGATAGACATGGCTAGAAAAATAAGTTAATCTGGTTCAGTGATACATGACTAGAATGAGGAGTGAACTCGGTTCAGTAAGGGACTTTGTCCACTAAGATGGTCTTGGCAGAAATTCTTTGTCTATTAAGGAAATCATATCATGTGCTTAATTTTTTTCCACAATTACAAGTTTTATTTCCAAGCTATGTTTTCAGGATTGATGTTCCATTATGATCTATGCCTTACGTACTGCCATGTTTTATGTCATTACTCAAGATTTTTTTGTTTAAACATTATGGTCATGTTTTTAAGTTCAAATGTATATGGTTTGTTTTATTTTCTCCATGCTTACCCTTAATGAGAATTTGAGCTCACCCTTTATATGTTTTCTTTTCACCAGGATATAAAGAAAATTTTTAGGTAAGAAAACAAAAGGGGAAGATCTTTATGGGAGATGTTGAAGATCTTTCACCATGATTAGAAGATTATGTTCCGAGTTTCCAAAGACACTAAACTATTACAATCCTCGAGTGTTGGTTTTTTGTTATGTATTAAGTATTCTGAAAAAGTAATGTATTGTACATGTACGTCAAGCTTTGGGTCTCTACAGTTGGAATCAGAGGAAAGGTTTAGTTAACCTTTGGGAGCTAGGATGTGAAAACTTTAGTGAGATCCCTAGATATATTTCTAAGGTATGTCTATGGATGTCCCTATGGTTTAGTATAACTATAGGTTATAGTCCTAGAATTATGTTGACGATCATGAAAAACCCAGGGTGAACCTATGTTGTCAAGGATTTAAGAATGTGTGATATGTTAGACATCCCATAAGTGACTTTTTTTTATAATTTGGTTCCTTGTTATTTTAACTGTTTCTTAAACCATGGTTTTTGGTTTTAGTCAACGAAGGTAACAAGAAGGAATTGGGTCAACATTGAATCCAATGAACAAATTGGTGATTATGAGCAACGAAATTGCGTAATTCCTAGAAGGAGAGATATTTTGATTATGCCAAATCAGTCATCGCGATATATGATTAACAAGGTGAACTTTAGTGGTATTCCTAATTCATCAAATAAGATAAAGATGGACTTTTATGCATGTTCTCATAGTAAGGATCATAGATAAAGGAAGATTGAGATTTCTAAAGAAGGAAAGAAGAACCTTGATGAATACATCAAATGGAGGGGAAGATGTTATCTATGTGGGGAGAAGGGTCATAGAGTGACATACTGTTATGGAGTTCAATGTATTATCTATAGAGAACATGGGCATTACCCAACTTAATGCCCCGACCTAAGAGGTTACTTCTAAATTGAGGAAGGAACAATCCCATGCCAATCATTGAAGAGGATAGATTTAAGGGCTTATTTATTGGAATTCAAGAATAATGTTGTTGAGGTACTTTTATGGTATATTGAAATATCAATGTATTGGTCCATTGTGGATTTCTATAAAAATATGGTATCGGTAACCATGAAAAGTGATGGAAATATTTTTGGAAATAAGATGATATGCGCATAATGAAGGGATAAAGAGAAAATGAAATGAGCTCATGAATGATACAAGGACAAAGTTATATCATGGTTTGAGTATATAGATTTTTTTTGGATTTTGGTATGTGGAAAGAGTTAATTTTGACAGCATTCATGTTTTACTAAGGTTAAATGGGTATTCATTTCTCAAGAGAATACATGATTAAGGCATTCCCAAGTTTGGAATGTGACCAATGAGATATATCGTATGATATATGGGGTATAAATAATGGTATTCACATGATTGTTATATGACCTTTCTGGTAATTGTTTTCTTTTTTACTATGATATTGGATAGAAGTATTTTGGATAATCCTAAATATTGGAATGGATTAAGTTAGACATCAGATAGTATTATTTAAGACTAGAGTTTTTCGATATAATTTTTGTAATGTTATAATAGTATAATTTTAAGAAAAGGAAAACCTGTAGTACAGGAGACAACCCGTCGCGTCGGACATAGCTGCTGGAATCGAACCGACAACCAAAGTGCGACAGGCCTTTAGTGCCAACCACAGGCCTACATGAAGTCCCTGGTTAGTATAAACTAGTTTTATTTTATTAAGTGGTATGATAGATGAAGTATAAGTCCATTTTTGGAATCATATATGATTAAACTCACCATAGATAGTCTTATGTATATTTAATAACTTTTGATAACCTTTTTTTGATACAGATGACCCATCATTCTATCACATGTTCTGCTAACAGTTCAAGAATTAAAAATTCAACTTCCTTTCATTATGTGATGAAGTGGAAATTGTTCAAGGCACGTACAATGGTGAGATTGTACCAAAATAAAGTAAGTATTTCTTTTAATTCAAAAATTCTTCAACATTAGGGAAATGATCTGGAAAACCAAAAATGTTTTCCTAGTGTTCCTATATCCGATGAATCAGATGGTACCATTGATCATCACAAATTTATGGATTTGTGATTGTTGGATTTTTCATAAGCATGTTCTCTACCACTATCCATCAGAACTTGATAGTTAGATTTTTCTTCCATATCAATATTTTCACCTATGTTCTCCTATGAGGAAACCCAGTGATGAGTTACTTTGGGTAATCATAACGTTTCATACTTTAGTTTTTAAAATTATGTTTTTGTATTCTTTTTTACAATGTGGGTTTCTATGAATAGTAAATGATTTATAACCCCGACGAATTTCGAGGGAGAATTTCATTTTAAAGGGGGTAGAATGTAAAACCACGAGATTTTATAAGATATATTCTTTTTAATTTATTTCATATCTTATGTTATACGCTACACCAAGATTATCTTGCACTATATGCAACACCGTATTAGTTTACAGTATACACAATACTATTCTTGGATCGTGTGACACATAATTTCAAGTTTGTGTGATAGAAGTTATTCTACGCAACATTGAGTTTGGGTATATATATATATATATTAAATTTATAAATGAAATATGGTTGGATTATGTTATACAAAACAACAAAAGAGTCTTTCACTACACGCAACCCTGACTTGTCTTGCATTACACGCAATCACGACCATCCTCGATAGCGTGTGTTGTAAGCAACACTGGGTTTAACTAAACAACGATATATTTTTATAATATTTTTATGGACTATCCATTATGAATAGTATTAAATAAATTTTCAATTTTATAACTTTATTATTCATCTTACACATTTTCTAAAACATGGTATAAGAACAAAATAAATTTTTTGGGTAATATAAGTATTTTTCAAAAAATGCAATTTTTCCGCCTTTTAATGGTGCACCCACATTAAATCTAGTTTTTGATAGGTTTATAAGTTCAATTTGACAAAATAAAATTCTTATTTGGAATCAGGATATAAAAATTTACTTTGGATATATTTTTCATATTATTCTGACAACATTCATATTTTAATGAATAGTAAAAACACGCTATATTTTAATTAAAAACTCCTTTTTTTCATCACATTAATTTATATGGTTAAATTATAACATTGAATGGTTTTAATGTATAAATAGAATAAATTTTTACCATTTAATATAATTTATGTAATTAACAATAATTTTACATTGAATTCATAGGTAAAATCTTTCAATCTTTGGGAATGTTTTAACTTTTAAAACCCGTTTTCTTAACAACAGGGTTAATTTTAAATTAATTTCTGCAACTTCTATGATTTTAATTGGAAAAAATGGATTCGATATTTGGAATCAGTAGGTTCAAATTATGTTAATATTCTACTTTATATTTTTGGGCACTATGAATAGTAACTATGGTAAATTTTATTTACCATAGTTAAAGGTAAATCGGGTAATTAAGGGTAAATATAATATTATAAAATTACCCTAACACTTGTAATAATATGATTGGATGATTATATTTTTACCATATATCATAATTGGATCGAAATGGAATCTAATGGAACCTACTTGTATTTGATTAAGACCTTTTATTTATTTTATTTAAAGGGATGTGAAATGTCTCACTAAAACTTTAATAATTAGATTATTTTTAATATAATGTTATACAAAATATAAATTCTATTATAAATACTCAATTTAAAGCTAAAATGTTTTTATTTATCATGGTAATTTAATATTAATTTTTAAGAAATCTTGAATTACCTTAATAGCTAATACATTAATGATGTAGAAATTATTTATTTAGTTAAAACTCAATAATAATGTTTTTATTAAAATATAAATACCTATAAAATGGACCATCAACTTGACAAAACATTATTGGTCAAGTATTCATATACCCTAATCGTACAAGGGTCAGTTTTTGGACCATTTTGAGCCTTATAAAACCGATTAGGACATTTATATTATTTTATTTTAAAAGATGTCAAAGATGTCACCTTCATAATTTAATAAATATAACAATTTAAATGTTGTTATTTTAAGATGATATATTTGAGTAAAAATATTATTATGAAAATTAGTATATTTATCTTCATCATAGGTTTTTATTTTTAATTTTTATGCAACTAATAATTATGTTAAATGATTATACAAAAATGATGTAGTAATTGTTTTAATAAGAGAAATATCAAATAAATGGTTTTATAAATATTAAAATAAACATTATATGAACTAATTAATGTTCTCAAAAAATTTTAATGATGAATATGACATTTTAGGAATCTATTAAACATTTTTTTTATAATATATCCTCTGTGTGGATTTTATATAAATTCAAATAAATTAATAGTGTCAAAATTGACACTGTTGTTATTTTATAAAAATAACATAATATAAAATTGTTTAAAAATCACAAAAACATTTAAAAATTATAAATTAAAATTTATATGGTCGAAAATGTCATAAAATATCCAATTATGTATAATTCACAGCACATAAGTAATTATTTATAATAATTTAAAATTTATAATCTTTTACTACAAATAAAATTAAATAGATTAAATAATGATATATCAAATTGATAAAGTTTAAAATAAATTCCCAACATGTCTAAATTTTATTGGATGATGATATTACAACCCTATCTCATCTCATATTCGGATTTAAGTCATTTTTTGAGTTTGTTATGTGGGGTTGGAATTTATTATAAATTAATATTTCTTATAATTCTAAAGGTGCCCCTCTCCTCCCTTATAAAAGGGCACCTCCTCCCTCCCATACTTACACCCTTTTGAGCCATGAATCTCTGCCAAACCCTGCCAATTACTCTTCTCAACCTCTATAGTTATATCATAGAGGTTCTGGTATTCTCAAAAGACCAACTCTAGTGCCCTAAGAAGAAGTTTCAAGGAGGTGCGTTGAGGAAGAGGTAATATCTTCTACCGACTCTTTCAAGTTTCTTTCTTCTTCTACTTCATCTTATTTAGTTGTTTCATTATAAAGTAATAAAATCAGTGTTAATTAGATACTAATATGTTATTATAAATATGAAACAAACCTATTTCACCTTTTATCCATCCTACAGAAAATGAAATCATCGCGCGTGCGTACGTACGGAATACTGTCACCACGCCTCGGTGTAATCTGTTTTTCCACCACCACCTTACTTGGATGGGTATAATGGTGTAAATAATAACTGTATATGATTATTATAAAATCATAGTTATTATAAGATATTATATCATCCACTCCAATTCCATTCAATAAATATGGATTGATATCATCGCTCGTGCGTATGTACGGATTACCATCTCCATGACGCGATGAGATTCATTTTCCATGTTAACAATTCAAGAATGATTATAAAGTATATATAATAAGTAATCATGAAATATATGACATAAAAATGATACTGGATTTATGTATGTACATAGGTATTTTATCTACTTAATTCCATTCAATTAAATAAGAAAACAAAAAATAGCATTCATGCGTACGTACGACCTACCATCTCCATGAACGGTGTATTTATATCCATTTATCAATTTATCATATATATTTATAAACTGAATATATATTATATATAAATCATTTTTTACATTTTGTAATTATGTAAATCAGGATATAAGTTATAATATCAAGAACAACATTTCGAAACACGTATGATAAGTGAAACGATTTTACCCAAAACACTGCTTTAACATGGAATTTACAAAAGAATGGGTAATATAAAGTCATAAGTGAACCATATATGATATCATAACAGTGAATATGATTCTTTAATAAGTCAATGAAATTATTTAAATCATTATACAGGAGGTTTGGATACATCCGAATCATATCGGACCTAAGGTAAGAGATAATTATTCCAATCTCATTCTTATCCAAGATTGTTTATTCGTATGTATTTACTGGGGTTATGTTTATAATCCATGTCCATATGTTTTAAAATGATTTAATAAAATGTTTAATTCTCTTCCATTTATGTTTAAAGACATATTTACCCTTTTTTTAATTTCACCACATTGTATGGAAGGAATCTTTCTTTTGTTTACCATATGAGGTACTTTTTGACTTTTCCGACAAAAGTACGAGGAGAATGTTTTTTTAACTTTTAAAAAATGAACAGATTCTTACAGTTTCATAATGCCTTATTTACATGAAGATTCTTATAGAATATTTCATGATTATTTTCAACAAAATCCTTTCTTTTAAAATTGTATGTCATTTTGTGAGAAAAAAATGATTTTGAAGAAGAAAGGATATTTTCCTCAAGAATGGAGTTCAAGTGTTTTGTCAAAAGTATTTTACACATAAGATGAAATTATTTCATATGTGTTTGCTTCAAGTATAATATCTCTATGATTTACATGGTTTCAGTTTTCTTATGATGAAACGATATCCATTTGTTTTATATGGATTATGTTATGATGGGATGATGTTTATGAAACCTATTTTTATTCTCTGGGTTATGATGAATGATTTATGTTTATGTTGTGGCACAAGTAAGAATGATTTCATTATGAGATGGGTGTGACCTATATCTCCCTCCAATGCATTGGGTAAAGATTTATATCTCATGATATAGACATGGATGGAATGACAAGTTAATCTGATTCAGTGATATAGGTCTGGAATGAAGAGTGAACTCGATTCAGTAAGGGACTTTATCCACTAAGATGGTCTCGGAAGAAATGCCTTGGCTACTAAGGAAATAATATCATGTGATTAATGTTTTTACACAATTAAAAAATTTATTTCCAAGCTATTTTATCATGATTGATGTTCCATTATGATCTATTCCTTACGTACTGCCATGTTTTATGTCATTACTCAAGATTTTGATGTTTAAACATTATGGTCATGTTTTTAAGTTCAAATGTATATGGTTTGTTTTATTTTTTCCATGCTTAACCTTACTAAGAATTTGAGCTCACCCTTTATATGTTTTCTTTTCCCCAGGATATAAACAATGGTTTTAGGTATGAAAACAAAAGGGGAAGATCTTTATGGGAGATGTGGAAGATCATTCACCATGATTAGAAGATTATGTTCAGAGTTTCCAAAGACACTAAACTATTACGATCTTTGAGTGTTGGTTTCTTGTTATATATTAAGTATTCCGAAAAAGTAATGTAATGTAAATTTATGTCAAGATTTGAGTCTCTACATAAAACCTCCCCACCATAGGAACATTCTGGAACTAGAAAGCCTACGAAGAAGCCTCTACGTAAAAAGATTAGGTCACTACTCTCTCATCAATGTCTCTCTCTCCCACACCTCTTGAGAATCAACACCATGCTACTATAACACATGAACCAGAGATATAGTCATACCATGAAGTAACATGGTATCAGAATCATCAACTAAGACTGGTAATTTAGTCATAGCTAAATCAGGATATACTTCAAGGTAATTCCAACTCAGAACACAAGAATGGTCAGATAAATTCTTTTGAAACTGATATACATGAAACAAATTATGTATCAACGTTTGTTGTGGTGGAAGTGCTAAATGGTAAAAAACTTTCCCCCCATAATCAACAAACACATAAGATCCCACAAAACAAGGAGCACGCTTCTCATGCCTCCAAATCCATCGATTCATCAACCAGGGTGAAACCATCAAAAATACATGGTCACCAAAACTGTTTCTTCAAGTCAAGAATGTTTTAGTGCTTCCGGGGAACACTAACCATTGTAAAATATTTAAACACCCCATTCTCCATCCTTTTTGCTAACGGTGCAACATAACGGTTCCGATAACACAAAACAACCTATTTGGAGAACAACCACTAGGCAACTGTCTCCCCACCATAAATAGAGTCTCTATATCTAACATAATTCTTCATGAACCTTATGTTCCTAAGGAATAATCTACAGAAGAGAAGATGTCAGAGAACCATCATCATTTTTTGGTGGATAGAACTATCATCTCCCAGGGTGACACACTTGGGTGAATTAAATCATTATAAAAAAGATCGTCCAACTAAGACATTATCTCTTTCAGTTCTATAGGATCCATTTGGTAAGAGTGAAAATAAACTGGTTGTGTAATGGGAAACATGTCAATGTAAAACTCATCCTCTCTTACTTGTGGAAAACCAGATTAGTCAGAAAGAAACATTATGGGAAACTCGACAACAACTAGAGGGACACCACTCTTCCAAATCAGAAGAAAACACTAATATTACCTTCCCCAACTCTAGATAAGAAGGTATGACCCTTCTCAACATTGGGTCCAACTTTACTTGAAAGATAAGAGACACACCACTATGTGTGTTATGGTAGACCCATAAAAGATAACAAATAACTTTCTTTATTGGCCATGAGTCAAACCATCAGGAATACGAAATCATGATATTTCATGTCGAGTACCAGAAAACACCAAGAATGTTTGAAATATGATAGGGAGAGGACAAAAGTAGGTATATAGAGACCCTACACTCTCATCCCTCTATGGGGTGTAGTAATATCCATTGCACAAGATAAAATAACCACATGAAGATTAAGAAAGTTAAGATTAGGGGTTGAAAAGTTAAAAAACAAGTGAGATGCACTAATATTAAATTGAGCAGTCACTAAAGACGAAGTTATAGTAATGATACCTATCTTGGTTGATGGACCTGTATTAGCTTCCTCAGGAGACTCTTCCACTGCGTGAAGAATCTTTGTTCCAGATTCCTATGGATGGAACCCTTTGTACGTGAAGTATTTGACTGCCCCTCTGTTTTTAATGATTCTGATGATCTTGTGTCATTATGTGGATTAAAAAAGTTATGGTAGAACTTATCTAGGTTTTGTAAAAATTTGACGGTGCCACAGTTTTGTCACCTTTCTCAAGCTTGAAAAAATCCATAGCCTTGGCCAACACTATTGACTATGGATAGAAGTGTCTAGTAAAATGAATCGTTTAGTAATTCCACTCTAAGACCCCATGTTTCTTTTTTTTCATTATAATATCCCACCATATCCTACTTTGTACTTCCAACAAGAAGGTGTAAAAACACACCAAGATATCATCTGGTGTCTCTATGAACTCAAACAGACGTTCAATCCTACACGACCATTCCTCAGCATATAAAGGATAAATGGATCCTTTGAAAACTGGTGGCTTTTGGTGAAGGATATCTTGAGAAAATTTTCTTAGAACATCCTCGTGAGGATCCAAAACTAGATCTTGAATGAGGACTGGTGGTGGTTTCCCCAAATCCTGTTTAGTATCCATGATCACTTCGACCAGATTTAGATCCACAACACGATTCTCTCACTGAGATTTAGTAGCAGCCTCCTCCTAGATCCGATCTGTATAACTTCTAAGGGGTATAATGTTTCACAACATCATCATTCAACATGATGACATTATAATAACACCCAGACTTAGTAATGAGAGAAATTATTCTTTACAGAAGAGTCTAACATGATTTGGATTTAACTCTATCCAAATCATAATAGTGAAAAGACTAGAACTAAACCACAAGATGACTTTCCCTATCCACCCCTAGATTCATAAGGTTCACTGTGGTGAGATCCATCCAGGAAAACAATCACAACAACCACCTAAGTCCAGACCAGATTTCACAAAAGAATACAATCTTTAAGACAGTTGTTCAAACTTCATCTGATTCAATTTTTTCATGAACTAGCTCGGGTACCCTGGTAATCCGATAACCGAGCCGACCTTGACATAGCCTGAATGGCATTCTTGATCCCCAAGGTTTGGTGACCAACACCTAGCATAATACAACATACAATTGGGAACAATTTTTCCACAATAATGTGAAATAAAAAGAAAAGAAGGCATTATTCGTAAAGAAACAAACTCCACTGTGAGTGAAGTATAAGAAAAAAATAAGGCATAACAATGCCAATGTATTATAGCCCAAGTAAAAAACATTTAAAAAAAAACTGAAGGTCCCTAATTAAACAAATCACTAAGACCAATTATCAATAACTGGATCCACCACAATGAGATCCACTACCTTTCGAACCTGGAAGAATAATGTCTACTGACACATGAAGGAAAAAGAAGGGTGTGATCCTAATACAATTAGGATACCACCAAAAATTACATAACAAATTCCAAATATAAATTATCCAAAGAAAAGATTTCAATTTTCAAATAAATAGGTTTGGAAATTCAAAATAATATTTAAATAAAACATGATAAACATTTTAAAATCATGGAAATAAATATTTTAAGAAATGATTTTACAAATGATGGAATATTTCTGATACAATGGTTTATGTAAAACTTTTATATAAAAGAATTTATATAAATTCGGTAGGCTTGTAATGTAGTTCAAACAAACATTTTCATACATTTTTATCTAAAATACAAATAAACAAGTTAGAAACATGGTCATATGCTAATAGGTACAATAGTATTAACCAACTATAGGATTCCAAACTTTCTATGTGAACTCAGAAAAATGTGTATACACACGTCCCAATTACACAGGCTAATGGAGACTTTTCACCAACCAATCGAGGATGTGACCCGCCACAAGTATGTTTTAGAATGTTGTCACATCATAGAGTGTATCCAAATAACTCACTAAAAAACTGTGGATTTCATGTTCTCTAACATGGTCGGAGAATTATTTTATGACTTCTTAAAATACAATCAATCACATTCTTCCAATTCAAAAGTACAAATTTATTTCCATTTAAAACCAAATAGGTTTTATTAAAAAATATGCATTTTTTATAAGATAAAACCAATGGGGTTCTATCAAATAATTGTAAGCCATTTTCATGAGTTTGAAATCCATTTAAATCCAATTACATTATTAAATAAAATATTTCCACAATTAAATTCTATAATTTAATTGAAATAATTTCCATAAAATCCACAATTTAAATAAAAAAATTTAAATCATCCAAATTCCATAAACACACCCAATTCAATGGATTTTGGGTTTTTAAAATTTCCATGCCCGAACCATTTCAAATATCTATATTTACTGTAATTGAGTTTTTATCTATTTAATAGAATTAAAAATTGAGAAATTGAATTTAAATTAACAATTGAAATAAATCAATCAATACAAGGATCGTCATTTTTGAAAGTCAAGATGGAACCGCCAAACTCAAGGTCATCGATGTCTGTATGAAGGATAAACCACCATGTGTGGTTCAATACACCTCCTCACAACCTTATAATTATATGATTTTATGCACCTATGATCATTTTTCTTCAAGGTTTCCTAAAACAAATATAGTTATTTTCTTTCAAAAGGAAATGAAATATCACATGAGATGATAGTTTCTCTCTTCTAAATAATATTTGGAGTATCATATAAATTATCTCATGTGATGATAATTTATCTCACCAAGATAAGTGTCAAATAACATATATATTATCACATGTGATAGTATTTATCTTTCACAAATTTTTTTCAATTTAATGCTTGGAGAATGCATTCGCTCACTATTATTCATCAGAATAATTATCTTTTATAAAATCACAATTATAATTTTAATAATATATATAATTCAGCTTTGATAATCATGAAATTATCAATCGATAATTATGTTAATTATCCTTTGATAATATATGTAAAAATCTTGTTTGATATTTCCGTGAAATTGATCATTGAAAATTTATTTCAATTATTATTCTATAATTCATACCAATTATCTTTGATAAATTCATAGTATTTATCTTTTTAAATATTATATTATATAATCTGATAAACAACATTTGATAATTTTATTTAAAAAATATTTTGATAATCTGGTGGGATTATCACTGATAATTATATGATATTATTTTTTTAAAATTATTATAATTGTCCTTTGATAAAACATGTAATAATACTCTAATAATTTTGATAATATAGTCATGTGATAATTACATTATAATTATCTTTTTATAATTTTTATAATTATATTCTTACATTTTCATTGTCAAAAATAATAATCATCCACTGAATTATATTATATATATATATATCAACTTATAATATCAATCACATAATTATTTTTTAGAAATATTAAGAAATCAATATTTGGAAAAAAAATTAAAATTTGATTGAAATATTTCATATAATTATTTTTGATAATTTCAGAAATTATCCTTTTGATTATTCATGCAACTATCATTTTAATAAAAATATAAATTATCTTCTCATAATTATGAATAATTATCTTTTTATAATTCCTTGTAATTACCCTCCGATAATTTCATAAATTACCCCTAAATAACTTTGGTTCTATAGATATTTTTTTCTATATTTTTTTAATGAACAAAAATAATCAAATAATTTAAAAAAAGAATAAAATTATAACCTTGGAACACCTATGCGTAGCATCCAAAAGGGAAGAATGGGATATGGGTCGCGCCACCAACAAATTATGTAGATTGAAACTACTTGTTAAAGGTCTACCAATAAGTTGTAGGGAAATATTTGGGTGCAGCAGGACAAAAACAAAGAGGCCAAATAAAAAGGCATAATAGTTCAGGTATATGAAACCCAAAAAATTGATGGAAAATTAACCATAAATTGAAACACTTCATTTATTCCATTATTGAACTAAAAATTAATGACGAAGTCATTAATTTATACTTACTATTGCATTGAAACAGAAATACATTGAAATAGTTAATAAAAAGAAGCTTTTGGATTCCTATCTCGTTGAAAATAGTGGAAAGATGTTAAAGGAGATATAAAAAATAATAGAAATCAAAAAACCAGAAATAAATTCTGACATAATTATTAAATTAAATTATTTATTAAATAAAAAAATTAAGTCACATCGAACCTCCATTGGGAATAAAATGTATACACTACCTTGGGTAAACGCCACATTCTGGACCCAACGGTGGTCTCAGATTTTTCATATGGCACACTGTTATAGAGATATTAATGATTTATTAATTAAAAATTGGCATAAATAATTAATTAAAATAAAAAGGGTTATTCTTGTGAGTGAGGCATCCAAATGTTCGATGCTGAAAAAATTATACCTTGTCATGGGTGAACCCCTCATTCCAGACACATCTGTGGTCTCATATATCCCATATGACACACCATTTGAGAGATATTTAAATATTTTTAATAAATAATATATTAAATATTATTTAAAAACATTATCTCACGAGTGAGGCATCCAAAATTTCTGCATCATCAAATGTTATACCCCTATTAGGGTAAACACAATTTTTCTTACATAACCATCGTCTCTAATTTCTCATTTGATGGACCATTTTGGAGTTATTATTTTTTTTGAAAAATTTCCTATTCTTAAAATAATATATTTAATATTTTTATTCAGTCCTTAAAACCTTTCAGACCTCGAAACTTCATACATACTCAGTTTCTAACTCCGAAAAAAATTAATTGAATATTCCTAAGTATTAATTGGGCGTTTTACCATTCCATGATGTGTTTATAAAAAACCCACATTTTTCATTAATAAACCATTTTTTCATTTAATGTAATAAATTAATAATTTAACCCTAGAGGATTCAGGAATAAAAAAATAGTAATGTGATGTTACGGATTCTTTTTGTGAAAATCCAAAATGTGTTACCTGATTAAGAGGTAATATTTTCACTTAAGTCCTTTTTTTCTATCACTACCCTCTCTACATTCATTTTTCCATGATTTTATAAAAACACAAGTATTATCAATATACTAGGATGTTTTTATGATATTTTTTAAATGTACACATACACACACCTCCATCTAATGGATAACAAACATATTTTATATGTGTACAATGATCTACCGCCTCTATGAACAATTCTGTTTCAATTTTTCATTAGCACATATCGTGGTGGAAATGATGATGGAAACTCTATATACATATATATTTTATATGTTATATTTATTATTTTATAATATTATTTACTCATTTCAAAATTTATACCTTTATACTTTCCATTTTGTGTTAATACAAAAATTTTGCTTGAGGTAGTGTGGAATACCTCCCCCTCGAAGTGTTATGATTCGTTCATAAACAACAGAGATTGTATTAAGGATAGTTTTAGTGAATATATTAGACATATATGATATCAGAAATATATTTCAATAATTATATATATATATACAATTATATACATACATATACATATATGTCCTTTACATTCATTCTTTCAATACGACAATTATACTGAAATACTATTCAGGTGTACGTACGACCAACCGTCTCTATGAATGGTGTATTCCATTCCATTATTATATATATTAAATATATTATAATCATAAATATATATTTCAATTAAATTATATTTATATAATTTTTTACACTCTATAAATCACGATATAAAGTATATATACTAATGATATAACAAATTAAGAACTATATGAAGAATAAAGATAAAATTATCTCAAGTAAAACCTTAACATAGGATTGTTTACAAGTAGGTAATATAAGGTCATAATAAAAACATATATGGAATTATATATAATAATTTTGTTCTATAAAGTATTTATAATAAATTTATATTTATTATATTTTTGGTTTGAACGAGTACAAAGAGTGTCAAGACAAAAGGTAAGGTGATTTTATCACAATTTTTATTTCCATGAGATTCAAGCTATGTTGGAAACTAATTAAATTTTATATTTCCTGAAATTCCCAAGATTGTATTGTTATTATATTATACTAAAAATTATGTGTATTCACATATCCACCTTATGATACTTCTTTCAAGGGGTTTATGTTTCCAAAGTGACCAACTTAGTATCATAGTTTGGTCTCAATTTACCTCCTTTTAGACTCATGTTTTTTATGCACCAAAATTCTCATTTGAGGTGTTTATATTTTATTTTGCATGTTATATTATGAATTTACTTTATTTAATGATATTTTAAGGTTCATGTACTTTCTTTTTCTTATAAGGATAATTTTATCCCTTCTTACATTGTTATAAGATATTATTGAAACAATATCATCCCTTGTTGAGATAGTTTATGTTTATGATTACCTATATGAAATCATATGATCCATATCCCAAAAACACTCATGCGTTTCCTTATCCACTATTTATTAATGCTATATCCATGTATTAGTTCCATTTTCCACTATTTTTTACATCGGATAATGTTTTATGTAAAATTTGACCGTCTCTTTTTGGTTGGAATTCTATTATTTCCAAATACTATGTTTTAAAAATTATTTTAAAAAATGTTTCAAAATAGATTTGAAGACCATTTTAATCTAAAAATTATTTTAAAACGTTTTATGGTTTCAATTCTTATTTTATATGTTTTAAAATATTTTCTCAGAGAACAAGGTATTCAAAAAAGTTTTATGTTTTAAAATTCATTTTCAATGTAGAAAAACTATTTTCTTTAGGAAATGTTTTTAAAATATATTTAAAAGATATTTCTAAAATTTAATAACGTACATTGGTCTTAAACATGACTTTATGGGGAAATTATTCAGTTTTTCAATTCATATTATTTTTATTAATGGATTATATTTTAATTGAGTGATGCTTAAAACTTCTGTTTCTATTTGAGGGGTTATATTATTGTGCAACCTCTTTCTTTACATGGGTTATGATTTTGATAAAATGATTAAGAAACATATATCATTTTACACTAATTATGATATGATTAAACATTTTTGATACTCATTTCATTTTTGGGGTTAAGATATACTTATTTATGATCCTATGGAACATGTATATATTATTTAATTATGAAATGGATGGGAACTATATCTCCCTACAATGCATTGGGTAATGATTTATACCTCATGAGATATACAAGGATGGTCTTGGGAATGAACCCTGTACATGAATATGGAAATAGAAGTGAACCATGACAACTAAGATGGTATTATAAATGAAAAATTCTACCAAGATTGCCATGGGAGTGAACTATGAATATCAAGTTCTTATGTGGTGTGAACCTATACTACCAATATGGTCCTAGTTTTGATGCCTTGGATACTATAGAAATCATATTATATATGCTTCCCTGTCTCCCACAATTCCATGTTTTATTCCTATGATATTTTTTAATGGATAATGTTCCTTATATCCTCAGGATTCATTTCATATGAAGTACCAAGATTTATTCCATGATTCATGTATATGTGCATTGATATACATGGTATGATCTTATATTTTCATGATCATGTTATCAAACCCTTATGCTTATGATTATGATTTCATATCTCCTTTAATTACCCTTACTGAGCATTTGAGATCACCATTTTTTAAGTTTCCTTCCCTAGTTTATAAAGATATGTATTACAGTTGTTGTGTATTATAACGGTTTTAGTAAAGAATAACATAGTGGGATATAATGTACATTTTTCATTACATGTGTTTAAATGATCTGTTTTTCCAAAGGCACTACACTAGTATAGTCTTTGGGCATCTCTTTGTATAATTTTTATGTATTCTTTAAATGTTATATAATGTTAATATATTAAAAGTGAGGGTTTCTATAACTTAACCCTAGTGTTTAATAATTATAATAAAGTTTTTTTATTTTATAAATATAAATATCATAAAAGGTCATTAAAACATTCTTTAGGAAAATATATTGTTCATTTTGAAAATAACATAAAAAAATTTACAAAATATTACAATAATAGTTTTATTTGAAAGTATTCATTGAAAATTTTATATTAATATTCAATGGATTAATTTTTTAGGATAGTGGGAAATCCCATTTATGATATGTAAGTAAAATAGAAAACATTGATTTAACATTTTTTTTAAAAAGGTCAACTGATACCTTATTCAGAAAATGATTAAAAGATTACTTTAAAGCATTTTTAAAAAATTAAAAAATTACTAAAATGAATTTAATTAATAATTATATAATAGTAAAATCATTATTCATAACATTTTTATAAATCATTTAAATCAATGAAAATGTTTCTCAACCAAATGATAAATCATGGTCGGTAATAATTAAAAAAATTATTTTGTTCTTTTGAGTAAATAAAATGAGGAAAATGAAAGTATATAATGTATTATATATAAATAACCAAAGTTTTATAATAATTAATGGGATTAATTAGATAATTATCATATAATTTCTTTAAAATATATTTAGGTATAGACCGTAATCATTATAATAGGATTGAAACATAAATTGTTAATATCTTTGGTAAAATTTGAATGATAAGCCCCATGAAATAATAAGATCAAATGAAATATTAGATATCAATAAAATAAATAAAATAATGATATAATATTTTAAAATAAATAATATAAAAATCATATAAGTATATACTTTCATGTCATACCATATGTCTTAAATAAGATAATTTTAGCCAATAAAACCTTACAAAGATTGAATCATTCAAGAGAGAATTAATAAATGAAGTGATTATGTGTAAAAAATTTAAATCCATACTAAAAAATTTGAAATAAAATATAGAACAAGTCAAATATAATTTCATCCATAATCATGTCATAACATAGTCAACTAATTTGATGTATATACCGATAAATTGAAATTAAGTTAGGAAACCCATTACCTTAGGTTTAACTTCCTTTGATGTGCCCAAAACTCATGTATAATAAATATATAATTTATATATATATAATATAAAAAAATAATACATATAATACCATATATTATTTAATTATAATATTTAATCTCATATTTATTAGTAATTATTCGTTAAAATCGCTATTCTGGGTTATAATTGCTCTGTTTTCATCTATGTTTTGGTTTGGTAGTTTTGGTAATTTCAATATTATCATGTTTAAATAAAGTAAAAATTAGTTATCATAAAACAAATATATTCTATATTCATTATATACATATTTATATTCATAAAAAAATGTTATATATAGAAAAATGAAATTTTTGTTTATGAAGATGGAGAGTTGTACATACGCTTAAACATAATTGTTTTTTTGATATATGGAAAAACAATTAAATAAAAATTAAAATTTTAATAGTAATTAATATAATATATAAATCATATAGATTCATTAATATATCCTCATTTCCATACTTATAAAAAAATGAAAAAAATCACTTGTGCTCTTGGAGGTGGTAGCAAATGTGTGTGTACGAGCGATATTATTGTTTTCCAAAGGATAAGAAAGTAAAAAAGGTAAATGTGATATTATAATTAAATATGTATAATTATTTTTTATTCATCGTATATAATTAATAACTTCATCATAATTCCCATCTATAAAATATGACAATGAAAAATGAATTGCATCACTATGTGGAGACTGTAATCAATATGTATGCATGAGCTATAACTTCACTTTCCATTTGATGCAAAATATGGTGGATAAATGAGGTTTAATAATAATAATAATGTTAATGAATATATAGGTAACTTAATTTATTATTTTCAAAAATACTACATATTTAGAATAGGTAAAATAAGAAATAAATTGAAAGAGGTCGGGTAATACGATTACCATTTCTTATGGAGTCCTCTGTTGGATACATTCTTACAATACCGAGGGTTAGTATTTTAAGGTTGAATAACCTATGAAACATTGAAAAATATTTATGTAATTGATATTTTTTAGGGATTAATCTATCTAGAAGTCTTAATGTGGTGTAAATAGGAGAGGTAAAAGGTGTCCATTTATGAGTGAGGGGAGGAATACTCTTTAAATTTCATAAATTATTCATTTAATATAAATTATTTTAATTATAAAATTAGATCTGAATTGATATAATTATATGATAATATGAGTATTAGTTCGAAAACTCTCATAAAATAAGAATCTAACATGTTTTTTTACACCCTTATATTTTAATTTAAAACCATTGCAAACACTTTATGACAATTTCCAAAATATTAAAATTTTATACACTTTAAGGGTAAAAAATGTAACCATAAAGTGAAAAGGAATAATAAATATGACACATTTGATGTTTCAAACCATATACGATTTATTTGGACGAATTTATGATATTTTTGAAAATTAAATAATTTAATAAAACTCTATTTATTATAAAATTTTTTAATGTCATTTGTGACACAATTTGTTTAATATAAATTAAATAACTCAATAAAAAGGGGTAAGTTGAATATAATCCTTTATAATTTTCTGTAAAAGTATATTTATATTTAAAAAAATTGTGTGACCCATTAATAAATTCAAATTATATCACCTTTAATAATTATGAACTCATTTATTTTAAATTTCTACTAAATGAATAAATAATCTAATATCATTACACAAGTGTTTAAGATAATTATTTAAAAAATAAAAATTGGTAATAAATTATCCAAATTAAATTAATTTATAAAATACAAAATTAACCTTAATATTTATCCAATACTTTATTTTATCCCCATAAAAACATATATGATATATTTAAAACTAAAAGAGAGGATTTTTAATATTTCTTTGTTTTAAACATTATATAGGTCATTTTTAGAGACATCTTTCCACTAATAATATAAAATTATAGAATTTAGTGATAACAATATAATTACTTTTATTCAATATGTTTTAGGATGAAAAATGTTGAACTTTTAAGTTAGTATTAACATAGATTATCAATTTTAACAATTTACCAAGGTGGTAAATTTTACAATGGTTACTATTCATATTAAAAAATAATAAAAGATCTTAATTTACCTAATTGTATCCACTTTATTTGAAATATGGAATTTATTTTTCAAGATTTAATTTCTAAAGTTTTTAGTAATTAATTCAAAATTATAATAAAAATGGAATGAAATAGTTCTTCCGAAAAATGACTTTTTTGTAAAACATTTTGTGTAATAATAAGCTAAATAATAAAATTAATGACAAATAACTTAATTGATTTTTTAATATTATAATATAAATATTTATAGTTTAAAACCACTTTAAAACAAAATGGAAGTTTGTAAATTATTGAAAAACAAAATACAATTTTGATTAAAAAATAGTATTTTCACAATTTACTAGAAAATAAAAATTTCATAAAAATATGAAAATTTCACCCAAATATAATTTTTATATGATGATTTAAAAAGAATTTATATTTTTGATAGAATAATTATAATATTTTCTCTTTAATTTTTTTTAGGAATGCATATTTTAGGAGCATAATATAATATTACAGAAAATTGAGTAGTTATTTCCTAATCGTTAAATAATGTATTTTTATTGATTAGGTGATTAATATATATTTTATAATTTAGTTGACATTATTCATACATTTTAATTCAATATCTATGTGATAAATGTTTCATTGAATAATAATATTTTCATACTATATCAAAATACTCTTTTACTCAGTGTTCAATGTAGTATATCATATTAAAAAATTGTGTTATTTTAAAATATCAGGGTTTTATAGAAATGATTCAAATATGGAGGAATTTTTCATTTACCAATTAATATCTTAAATAAATAAAATGATAAGAATGATAATAATGGGTAATAAAATTTTCCCTAGAAAAATTAAATCGGTTAAAATCAAACAAGACATTTTAAAATACACTAAAATATAAAAAAGGATTCCTTGGAGTAATATAAGAGGTAATATAAATAATGAATATGATTTTAGGTTATATAAAGTTATGAATATATATTATTATTGAAAAAATTTATCATTTAGAATCATTGAACAGATTTGGAAAGTAAGATTAAAATTAATTTTCAATACCCATATCATTTAGTAATAAATTGAGAAATCATCAAGTTGTAAACTATATAAATTATAAAATATTTCAATAATACCATAATAAGTATATTTTTTTAATAACATCAATACCATATATAGTTTAAGTTTTGACTCTTTGTGTAATATGTTTGGGTGATCGTAAAGAGTCTCACATGATAGAATTAGAAATAGTTTTACATAATTTTAAATACACAACATGTTATTGAATATTTGTTGAATTAGTACAAAACTATATTTTTTGGGTTTCATAGAATCTGAATGATATGGTGATTGAAATTATAAAAATTATACATCTGGTGGAAAGTTATTTTCGGGTTAATTGTGTGTGAGATAACATAATATGAAGCATAATTTAGTTAATTAGATAATTGAAGAGGCAGAATATATAGCTGTAACACATACTGGTAGTCAATTAGTCTGGATACAGGTATAAGTAGAAGAATTGAAAGTTGAGGTTGGGAAACCATTTAGTATTTCATGTTTTAGAAAAAGAACAATATATTGCTCAAAAAATAATGACAATAATTTCATCTCCAATAACACTGAAATTATATATCATTTCATCCAATAGAAAGTTTAAAATGGATGTGTAAAGATGGGATATTTTTTTATTAGGACTAAATTTTATATTTTTTATAAAGGAAATGCCAAGGGATAGGTTTTATATGTTATGGGCAAAAATTCTGGTTTAACCATACCATATAAAATTAGGATATGGGGGAAATAAACCCCCAATTATTTGGATTTTATTTTTAAATTGGTAGATGTATTTTATAACTATTATGAGAGTAAGGTATAATATTTCTTATATATATTTATAATAAAATTATGTGCTTATTATAAAAAGTGGGATAATCATTATATGAGTGATTCAATTAAATGGGGGGGGGGAATTTATGTATCATGGATAAAAATATCATTTCAATTAGATTTTAAATTCTATGAGAAACATTTAATTATATCAAAATGTTGTATGATGACATTTCTATATATGAAAAGGTTATTGTCTGATAACTTTTTAATTTGGTTTTTGATATTTAAAAATAGTTATCTAGGTTTAATATAAATCTAAATGGGAGGATGGATGAACAAAATGGAAATTTTTAAGTGTAGTATTTGTTTTTATGTTATTATGGGAACCATTAGATGTTATTTATAATGTTTTTGAGTTGATTAAGGATAATGTAAGTGGTATTGAAGAGGTTATAAATGTTTTTTACTACTTATGTAATTATGTTATAATGAAGAAAAATTTGATAAATGAATTTCAATAATAATATATTTCATTGAGTTTTAAACTGAAATTGGGGAAAAACACATACATAAAATTTTTACATAACAAATTTTCCAAATTATTTTGACCAAATTTAGAAATGAAAAAATTGTACAGTGTGATTTATAACTTATTTATATGTAGAGTGAATATAATTTTTCCAAGTAATGGAATACATATGTTATTTTGTCACTTATAAGATATTTTTTTTGGAAATTTATCTAATTTTTTAAGCGAAAAAATATTATGTAATACATAGAATACTTGGTAAGAGAGATAATATTTTATCAAAGATGTAATAGTTTTTTAAAAAGCATGGATTATATATTTTTCTAGAGAACGTGAGAATGTCGATATGTAAATAATCTTACCAAATATGAATGATATTTGGTAGCATGAATATATTTTTAGACAAGGATTATATTGAAATGAATTAAAGGGAAGAAACTAATGAAAAGAATAATTTTTATAAAATGCTACACATATATATATTTCTATGAAATTTTCAATGTATGTAATCTTATACAATCCCTCAATACACACTATGATGAGTATGTTTTCACAATTAGAAAAATTTGTAAAGAAAAATAATTTATATAGGTTAATTCTAAATGATAACTATGATGGTGTTGTATGATTTATAAATTCAAAATATCATGGGATGCTGAAGAAGAAATGATTAATGTACATTTTTTTTAAAATAATTATTATTATGGTTCTACATTGTAAATATAAGTGGATTGTTAAGTATATATTTCATTAATGAAGGATATAGATTAATAAATCTATATATTCTGAGGCATTTCCTTTCCATAAGAATAAATTAATTTCATGAAATATAGGCATACTTCCTTTTTTTTCAGAATTCATCATGGTGGTTGAAGTCATGTTAGTGGAAGAAAATGATCTCATATGGTGTTCTTGTGACATCTTGGTGGTGGAAAAAATATTTTATTCACTTTACTGGTGGTTCATTAGAATTAAATGGTGGGAAACAATACAATTTTTTTTTGATGAATTAGCATTCAGAAACATTAAATTTTAGATAAGGATTACTCATTACCCCTATGTAATTGAGAATTAAATATAAATGAAAATCTATGACTCAGTCCAAAACTAATCTTAATAAATAATTGGTACCAACTTTAGGATCTAAAAATTTAAAAATTGTATTCCCCGTGGGGTTTAATATTTATATATTATTTTGTTATCACAAAAAAAATAATTATTGAGTTGATCATAATATAACAATTAAAAGATGATTATTTCAAAAAACAATCATTAAAAGAAAATCCACTGATTCCACCGCAATTCATAGTGGAAAAAGAAATTCAGAGTAACCACAAATCATCTCTGTTATGTCAATATATTTCATCCAGACTAGAGGAAATATATTTTTTTAATATTTTGAAAACACTTCATGGTTCCCATTATGCAATGGATTTTTTAAACTATTGATGTGATAAATACAATAAGAATATTATCACATTATTTTTATATAGATAAAACTAATAATATAATAAGATATTCATTAAACATAATGTCATAAAAATACTGGTAACTAGAAGTATAATTATTGTTGGTTATAAGAAACCTACTAAAACCTACCCCCACTTCCACTAGAGACAAATCCTAAAAATATATTCCACTAGATGTCATAGAATATTCATGATTATATTGACATAATGATTTAGTCAACATTTCTACTATGTTATAATTTATGGAAAATCAAATTACCGTTTCCTCACCCCATTGTGAAAAATCCATCAAGAGGTGATAACTGCAATGTTTACTCTTCTTCCATTGTTGTGGACTTGGTTCCATGGATAGGACCACCACTGTAGTATTATCCAAATAAAGTGTGATAATATCTAACTATTATGTACCATGTCAAGATCCTGAATAATAATGTATTCCAATACTACTTCTTTATAAACATCAAAATCCCTAATATTCTCATAATTTTAAATAGAAATAGAAATCATTATCTTCTTTATACTCTTCTTTCTCACAACTATTCCATTATTCTAGTAAACACATCTGGACTATGATTTCATATCATTTTAAACAATCTGAAATATAGTATATATATATCCCTTGATTCCTAGTTCCTAAACACTTCCATTGACTAGGAATATATCATTTATTTTAATTGGATACTACAAGATAATTATTAGAGACATCCCATGTTGTTAACCTAATTCTTCATTATAACTTCATACCATTCTTAAGGAATATAAAACATCAATCTTGGTACATAAATGCCATAAATGATATACCCTATAAAAGGTTATTATGGAATCTTAATCATTCTCTCTGACACTCTCCCTATATCCTCTTGTGTCTAAGGACAAATTTTCTAGGAGAGACCTATATGGGATTTAAAAAAATCGGCTCTTGGGATATTCTATATCTAATCTCTTTAGTACCTTGTAAATGTTTGAAACATGATATATACTATGAATAATTATATATATATATCATGATTTATATTTATCCCTAAAATGTAGGAAACTTCCCCTAAGTCTTTTATAGAGAATTATTGTTTACCTACATATTATCTAATTTAAATCCAAATATATAATTTCCTTATATAATATATCATAAATATATATTTAAAAGAATCAAATTCAAGTCCACTATGAAGTGACTATGAATGTATATGTTTTTTACCAACAAGTAAGTATTCCATGAATATTAGAAGATGTCAATATGTGTTCATTAGAGTGAAAATAGAGGCGAATCTTTCATTATAATTGAATGGATAGATTCTATGTAACAAAACAATTTGTGGAGGTTTTTTAATGACCATTAATGTTTTATAAAAAGAACTAGGGAATAATAATTTGTACAATCTATTACATGTTTTCATAGATATTTTTAGAAGTAAACCAAAAGAGAGATTCAAGAGACAAGATTCATGAATTCCAGGATGGGTGTAATGATTGGGATGCCATCCAATGTCTATTTGAAATTAAATCAATTTAATAAAAGATATAAAATATTTTGATGACATTTTTATATTTTTTCTATATTTATGGAATAAATGAAGTATTTGACAATGTATATGGAGGTGTCAAATAAATAGTAATTCTATCTGAGTGAACTCTAGAATATATAGCCTAGAGCAGGAAAATTCATAAAGGAATTCATATAGGAGTCATTAATTTGATATGAAGGTGTAATTTCAATAAAAAAAATCAGATTTTTGTAATTAAATAAGAGCACAAGAAATAAAAAAAACCAATATATGAGTGATTTTATAGGTTTGTATGTTTCTATTCACACCTAAATTTGAGTCATTTAATACCACTAGTGTTTTTTACGAGTCAACTGGACCAATATATGAGTAACTAAAATAATATATGTGACATGTTTTGTTTATGGTCTTATTAAATTGAAATCATAGAATTTTAGATAAATACAATAATTTTTTATGAAAAGCTAAGATACTTGTATGATATATGTTTTGTATATAAATTTAGATCACATAAGAAATAAAATATAGTAATATATAATTCCTATATATGATATTTATTTTTCATAAGATTTATAATTTCCTAAGAAATAATAAAAGCAATATTCCCCATATTTTAGGAAAACCATCCATAATTCCATGTTCAAAATCACTAGTTTCTAAAGTTCCTGATGTTGGAGGATGAACTAATATGTTATAAATGATGTTTTGAGGATGAATATCATTTCAATTTAGCGATTAAGTAGCCAAGAAAAAATAATGAATAATTTTTCCTCTAAAATGAATACATTTTTAGTATGTAGTGTGAAGGGGAAAATACCGTTTGGACTATGGAAATAAGTGGCTAGTTATAATCCTTATTCATGGTATTGGTAATATCCTTGGTTTAAACACTTGAGTTTATAGTGTAGAATATTTTATTCAAGAGACTAAATAACCATATAATGCAGTAGGATTTTATGTCTGAACATTTTAAATACTAGTGTTATTATGTTATATATTTTCTAATACATTTGTGTGCGGTAAATTAATTAAAGAGTGAGTGGATTGAGAATTAATTCAATCTATTATTTTCAATTAATATGACTGACTTCATAATAGTGTCCCAACATTCCCCCCCTATCAGTGGTGCCTAACTAATATGGGAATTAAATGTGGTATGAATTCTCATACAAGTTCCCTTTAAAATATCCATGATGGTACCAAGCATAGATAATTTAAAATCTATAAATAGTAGTTGTGTACCAACTTTTAAGAGAAAGAACGTCCATTTTTGGAGTAATATGATGTTTTCCAACATTCTATAACATTGTTTTGATGTGAATTCAAAAATAGTGGGACTTTCACCCCTTCAATACAGAGCTCATAATAAATTGTATTTAAAAAATATATTTAAGTGAATGGTAATGATCAAAATTTTATTTTTATATACTTCAATGAAAATGTATATACAAATGTCATGGGGCATCAAACCTATAATGAAATTTATAAATTTTTGGAGGAATGTAATGAGGTGAATTTAGTGGTCATGGAGAATAATTATATTTCTTGGGAGTGAAATAAAGGGGATATTAAGTAGAATAGTGATGGAATTATTGATGGGTACATCATAGTAGAGAATGATATTATGAGAAATATATGTGGATTTTTTGAGAAGCTAGATGATTTTATAATTTTAAAAAAGAAATTAATAAAATAAAAATGATATATTTTCTCCTAATATATACACATTAGTAGATAAAGAATTTTTTTCATTGTTTCAGTTAAATTATATGGTCATAACATATGAAATGAAAAACACTCCATATTTTATGATGAAAGAAAAAGATTATACATACTTTGAGGCACTAAAAATTGATAAAATTATAGGTATATATGTTTTAGAGTCAAGAGATTCTGATTTTGAGGATGTTTATGAAGACATAAATAGAATTATTAATATTCACAAAACTCATACACCCAGATCCTATTCAAACATTATAATTGTTACATGTTGTTTTTATACCAAATAAATTGTAAAAATTTTAACATTGATAAATATAATTTAAAATGAATATATTAATTATATAAACAACCTAAATAACATTCCTTCAGTTTTAGAGATTTTGGAAAAACTCTGAAAATCATTATCCATATAATAATCATTCAACTGAAATTTTCTCCACAAGACCTAGATTTTCTTATGCTACAATAGGTCTTCAACATCTCAAAAAAAATCTCCACAAAAAATATTCTTCTAAAAGTATCATTGATATTAATTTAGTTCATATGAAAGGGAATAGAAACATAAAAAATAGATAGATCAAATTCTCCGTAAAGGATATCATAAAATGAATTACATCATGAATATAAGATGTATAAAAACTATGGAAAATAAAAAAACAATAATCAAACAGGCCATATAAAAAATATCTGGAATGATTAATTTATCCATAAAGGGAATAGAAATATAAATAACCACATGTACAACAATATCATGTTTTATAATTATTGGATTCATAATGTGTGACATCATTATCTTACCATCAAGGACTCATTCCAAGATGTAATATATAAATAGTTAAAAAAAATGAAAAATACCTAAGGTAGTTTGTTCCATGAGATCTACTGATGTCTCGGGTCACTATCTAATTTATTGCCCCAGCCAAATCTTACCACATCCAATGAATTAATTATATGATATAAATTAATAACCATTTTATACACAATGATCTTTCCTTAGTAATAAAAATTTGTTTTGGGAAACAATCATACGAAATGAAATATTTCCCTATTATATAATTTACATGCCTTAGAAGTTAATGATAATTCATATATAGATAATATGTATATGTATATTCTATATTTACCTAATTAATAAAAAAATATATTTTCGTCGGTAAACACCCTTGATTCATTAGGGTATTTACAACATATATTGTACTAGTACATGGTTAAGTCAATATAAGAAATGATGTAGAATATATACATAATTATAAAGAACTTCAAACTAATAATAACATATATTAATAAAAAATAAAATCATTTATTTAAAAACACATACCTTGGGAATAGCGAAATAACTGGGAGAATTTTTTTGAAATGATTTTATCATAATTATTTTGATAACATTGTTTAGAAAATGTTATGAATCACTAGAATTTTTTTTCATGAAGTGTAATGAAAAATCCTAAAAAATAATTTTTTAAATTATATAAAATAAAAAAATCTTGATAATAAACTATACGTTTGTAAAAAAATATGTAGTGGAAGAAAAAAATATATATAGGAGGAGTAAAATCACTTTTCTAATCATTTATGAAAATAATAACAATTTACATTTAAAAAATCGTAGAATAATGGAAATAGATATTATATTATAAAAACATTAAAACATATAAAAGAATCCAAATAATGGAGAAGGGCCATGATGGTGGAAAAATTTATTCATACTAAAAATTATTAAAAGAAGATTATTTTTACACAATAGTAAATAATGTAAAAAAATACTTGTTCAAAAAATGTTCAAAGATTTATTTTAAACTTTTGAATAAAAATTATAAGTTAAAAAATAAATATTTATAATTCATTGTATTATAAGAATAGTATTTTTAAAAGAAAATAATGAATATGGATCTAGAATGGAATGGTTCATAACCAAAAAATGGCAGATATGTTTCTATTTTGTTTTGAAAATTCTCTCAGTCAAGTTGAGTACCAAATAGAGAAAATATGAAATGAATATTTTAAAATACCATCACATACTATAGTAGAAGATAATAAATTAGGTTTAATATATAATCGTTATAAAATTCCCAAAAATAAGATTCAATCATAAGAAATCTGGATTAAAATTGAGCTTAAAATATAATTCATTATGGACTTGGTTGCTTTTGATTAAAATTTCATTAATTTTTTTACATGATATGGTTTTATAAATTCCATGAATTATATCATTGATTATGTAAAATAATTTTCATCAGGTAGTTTGTAAACCCTATAAATGAAAACCTAGTGAAAAATAATAAACATCTCTCATAGAATAAAAATTGAGACTAAGAATCCTTATAGATATTATACAACATGAATGAAAACCTCTTGAATGTGGAAATAATAAATGTAATATTAATTAAAATTATAAAAAATTGGATCATGATATAATATTTGAATGTAGTGACATATACACCGTGTAATGTAAATACATGTGTAATTTAAAACATGTCTCAAAGAAGAAGATTTTAGACAAGAATCCCTTAACATAGACTCCTTCTTCATAAAATACATTCCAATCTCTTATATAACAAATTTATATTTATTATTTATCTTTAGAAGGTACATATTTATATATTCCATAGAAAATATCATTTATTTATATCTTTTTTCCCTCATTTAATCATAATTACTTTTAAAATTCAATTATCGTGGTGTAACTATAAGTTTTCATATGCATGTTTGGATTCAATTGTCATAGTACATTCTCTGTGGTCATGGCTCATTCGTAAGCATGGTCTTAGAAATTTTATATATTTCATGTTTGGACTTTCAATATATCTGTTAATCCATCTAGTTATGGTTGTAATGAAAAAAAATCACATTGATCCTTTTAGGTGTTAGTCCATATGTAAACATGATCAAAATTATTAATATTTCATAAATATCATGTATATCAATTAAATCTATCTTATAACATAGTTATTTAGTTGGTTCTTAAAAATAAAATATGTTAATTCAAGGAATTGATAGTTTGTACGTACACATCAGCGATGTTTTCATTTTAACATATATGGATAGGGGGAGAAAATTGTTGTTACATTAGTATAATAACAATTTAGTGTAGTTTTAATACTAGTGTAATTATTATTAAATAATTAAATAAATTTTTTCGTTTGTGGATGAATAAATAACAATTAAATATTTCAGTAAAGACAATGACCACTCCTCTGAGTGTCATCCATTTGATTAAACATAAATCCTAGTGGAAAGGGTGATATTCACACTAGGGTCTTGAGAATATGGTATGAGATGTTTGTAGTGGGATTTTGATTAAGAATCGATATAAGACCAAACCCAAATGTTCCATTGAAAGGGTTTTATTATGTCCATTTTTATTTTTAAAAACTAAAAGGTTTTTTTCATAAATACATTATATTTAAGGGTCAAATATAGAATATAAAAAATAAATGTGGTTTTAAAATGTAAAATAGATGGATGAATATACCATTTTAAAAAAACACTTCAATCATGACAGTATTATAATTATTTTTATTCGTTTTATAAAATATTATTTTTCCTTAAGTATATTTAATTTCATTTTGATAAATATTCACACAATGTAATTTTAAAGGCATAAAAATAATAATGTAGTTTGAATTTTAATATTTAAAACAATATTTAACTTTTATTTCAACCCATAAAAGTGTCAAAAGACAATAAATTATCCCAAAAACATCACATTTAATCAATTTAAAACAATTTACTATATTTCCAACCACTTTCACAGGAGATGAATTGAAGATGCAAAAACATTCTATGTAATTATATCATAACAAAAAAATCATAAAAAATAATTTATTCATATTAAAATTAGACACTTATAATTACTCATAATATCATTTTTATTATTATTAAGACATATTAGAGATATGAGTAAGTGAGAGTGGAATTTTGTTCTTATTCAATACATAAAATAATATAATGGTCATTATCAAAATAAGATGACACCAAATTTCTATATTTTTAGTGATTATAATAGGATCGTCAACATTCAATCATAAAATTAATGAAATTTATTTTTTGAGCCTTGGGGATATTATCTCATTTTTTTTACGTTTTTACATCTCATTTTCTATTTTCATTTGTGATAGATGTTTAGTTTGGTTACTATTAATTACAAATATTGACAATGTTCAAATAAAAAATTTGAAAATTATCATTCCAAATATTGAGGCCATGTTTTAAGATTAAAATAATATATGTTATAAAAAATAATTTTATTATATGTCTAAAACTTATGAAGAAAACACTTTTTATTAGATTCCATATTTTAAGCGTTAAAGTGATTGCATACCCAAATCATGTATAATAATGATTCTAATTTAATTAACTGTATTATTTAAATTGTAATTATTCTTATTTGAATTTAGAACTAATACATAACAAAAATAAACTTTTGAGAAATTGATTGTAATAGAAGTACTTAAAATAGTTTAAATTTGAATAAAAAATTACGTAGATTTAGAAAATATCAAATATATATTTCTAAAATCAATATTTTTGGTCGAAGTGTAACAAAAAAAGATTAGTGGGTGGGATTGAGATACCACTAAATTTTTTAGTTAAAATATATTTAAACACAAAATTAAACATATTATAAAATGACCCATTAACCAAAAACATTATTTTTGTATGACTTGATATTTTCAAAGAGGTTCTTTAAAAGCATGATCAAAACTCAATTAAAACCCCTTTCTAAAATAATTTTAAATTTTCAAATGAATTTAACTATGTAAATCATAATATGTTAAACACCTATTTGAAGCCAACTATCCATGCATTATTTTAATATAATGTCTTAAAAACTAAAACATGTTTGTTTCCAAAACAAAAAAAAGACTAAAAAACACATAGAAAAATAAAACTATATGGTCATTATTAATAAGAGAATAAATCATCTACACTTAAAAATCACCCATTATAATCTTTTTATTATAAATAGTTTGATCTATAACCTGGATTAGGTTTTACGGAAAACCACATTCATTGAAGTCCAAGATATACACAACCTATTCTAATGTACTATGTGTGTTGAAATGATTTCAAAAGAATAAAATATATAATATCATGTACTCTTCAGTAAAATACATGAGAATATATTAAAGAACAAATAATGTAAACCAAACACTATTTGAAAAATTATATAATGAAAAGTGACAAAATAATAAAGAGTCATACATTTTCATTCTTCTCAGTATGATCAATTTTAGTTTATTAATTGTCATTGAATTTGCCTTTGAAAATCTTCAACTATGTTTAGAATAAATGTAATAGAAAATATAGTGTTGTAGATGCACCATGTTTAGTCTATTTTGGGTATCACTTTTTCTTCAGAATATCATATATGCATGATCATATCTTCTATATTTTTCCACATGTGGAATTACATATTAAAAAGATATTGTCTCTAAAATATAAATTTTATAATAATAATAAATTAATCATCATACTCATTAGTTGGTAAATTATTCGAATTTGGTTTAATGATATAGAATATAACTATAATAATTTTGAAAATTTTCACTGCTTATGTTTGACAAGGTCACATAGTCTTTACAAAGGCATGATTACTTTGGATAATTTTTACACGACATGGACATTTGGAATGAAAACTAGTAATGGTTACTTTATTCCTTTTTTTGGACACATTATTTGTTCTTTTAGAAATTATATTTTTTGTATAATCACTACTCTTATTCTTCACGGTCAATTAAATTATTCACGTGGTTAATTTTTTTCTTCCAATGGTTAATTAATTTTTACTCTTGATGGGTACATTTATTCATGTTGTATGTACTCTTCTTCACATTATCACTCAAACTATTCTTGTTATAGGTATATCTCTTTAGTGGTCACTATAACAACAAATGTGGTTAGTTAAAAATAGAAGATAAATTATTCTTACCTTTATATAATAATTAGGTTTCACCATAAAATTGTTTTCTTATATTCCTGTTGTCACTTTAAGTTCAATGTATGGTAGGTTCAACACACAAGAAACTAATTTAATTTAAATTCACCTATATTAAAAGATAGAAATAATTAGGTCATGTTCATTTCCTTATTCATACTTTAAGTACTTCACATTCACTTAACCTTCTTGTTCTATTTAACTTATATATGAGGTAGGTTGACTCATTAATTTACCAACATTTCAATTTTTATGAGTCATTTTTGAAAAATAGTTGACTATCATAAAACATGAAATTCATTAATAATATTTTGGACATGTTTTTTTATTACTTTAAAAAGGAGGTTCTGGTTTATGCCAACAATATCACCATTTTTATGATCACAAATCTCGATATATATATTTAATGAAATAAACTACAGATATATATATAATTAATTCTAAATAAATATCTGATGTTCTCATCATAATATATTTATTACAACAAAATTTCATTTAATATTTCCAAATGCCCCTTTTAGGTTTATCGAAGAAGTGAATTATATGGAAAAATTATTACCAAATTGGAAACAATAAAGAAAAATTAACATAAAAGGAATATGTCATTAAGAGTTAAAAAAGTTAATAATTTAAAAGGATTATCCCTATTTGGGATTATAATCAGTATCAGATTCTATAATATCCATAATATTTACAAGATGTATAAAATATATTCCTTTAGAATAAGATGCGGTGATAAAATATGTAGTCTCGTGTACAAAGGTGGAAGTATGTTCACCAATGAATACACATCGGGAAATAATTATTGGATTCTCAACTACTTCCTAAGAGATTTTCAAAAAGGCTTTTGGGTAGGTGAGCTAGTGGAAGGTGTTGAATACGCAGGTATAAAAGGAGGAGCTAGTAATTTTTAATACAAGTATATTGGTTTGGTTCCATCAACCTGGTAAAGTTACTCACTGCTTTTTACGTATGTTCAAAATAGTATTCTTTTCCCAATAAAAGATTCCAACACTAGCACAATCACATTGAGCATCTCTTTACGAGACTTCAAATTTGAGGGCAATAAACTCATCTTGAGATACAAATCATGAGTTCTAAAAATTTAATTAAAGTCTAAATTTAAAAATATTATAAAAGGATATAAATAAATTTAATTATTTATTATTTATCTATCACTACTAGAAAGTGTAACATCTTTCTTGACCCGCAATGGGGTGTTGGAGTAATGATTATTAATTTCATAAAACACAATTTCCATTGTCTATTTAAACTCATAAAATCAATTTTATGATCATAACTTAGGAGTTTCCATATGCTTTGTTCATTTATATTTCACAATATGCTCCAGATGTGGAGTTGCAGATGTTGATTGATGAGAAACAAAACTTTGATTCCTTTTCTTTATATTAAATATATTGTCTGAAATATCTTTCTATAGAGAACAAATTTGATCTTTTAATCCTTTAGCCTCATTTTTCATTAGTTTTGTTATATAATGAAATGTTGGTGGATGAGAATAAATGACTAAATTAACATCCTTAGATAAATATTCATCTCTATTTGGTTCTATAGATTATACAAAAAAATATTGTATTATTTATATAATCCCATTAGTTATGACTTGAAATCATTTAAATAGTATTTTTTATGTAGGGAATGGATGGTAATTAAGGAGAAAAAATAGTTTTAGAATGATATGGATGATAAGATATATTCCTACCATCATCATTAATCTCCACACACATAGATCTCATAAAATAAAGATCAATTCAATTAGCACCATAAAATTATTATTCTACACAATGAGGAGAACTATGAAGAGATTCAACTAGTTTATCAATGTTCTTTGATGGAGTAAGACCAAAAAGTATCTCCAAGACTATCTCCATAAAAGGTCTTGTATGATTCACTTAAAGTGCATTTTGAGAATCTATATTTGAAATTAATGAGACTTCCAATTCACTTTGAACCCAAGGTATGGACGGTCCACTATGTATAGGTGTATATCTCCCAATATCACAATCACTAGAGTCTGTGTATTATAAAACTAACAATAAAGAACATAGGGATTTCTCCCCTATAGAATATTCTTAGGGAATAATTAGTCTAGGAATACTAACAACCTCTAGAGACTTATTTAAACATTCCTCATCTATTTTAGTCTCAACAGAGCCTTCTGATATAGGTTCTTCCACCAAAACATATATAAAAACATTAGATTCAACAAGATATTATTCATAAAAATCTTCAACCTGAGAATGAAAATGAATTGGATTGGTTATGGACTTAACTAATATAGTAGGAGAGGCTCCCCAATCATCCTCATGATCTCTATAGCTTCCTCATAATTATCTAACAACTCTTACTCTTCTTTTTCCACATCAGCATCAACATTAATATATTTATAATCAAAAGAATATTAAAAAATCTCATGTATCCCAATACATAGATCTAATAGATCCTATAATCTAACTAGATACTTCACATGATCAAATTTCTCATTCAATTTTTCTTAATTGACCTCTGATTCATATTTCTAGTGTTTTTAATTAACTTGTATGTTCCTATAAATCCTATGGGTTAGGGACAAACCATTCTAGGAGGTTATATTCCACCCTCTTAGTTAAAAACCCCTTATAATTAAAAAGGTCTGAAATAAATTTTTGATAAGTAAATGAACTATGTTGGGAACCAGATTTATGCTTATCATTAATATTCCTAATCACATACATTAAAAAGAAGATATGGACCGTATTTTCATCAGGATAAACATGAAATGATTCTACTATCTCATGATACAGAGTTACCCTTCTTGATGGAAAATTAAGTAATGAGTGATCATATCCATTAACCAAGACTCACATTTAATATCTACAATGTTTGATCTTATTGGTGCCACATTCCTAGATAATTCATCCATATCACTATGGAACATGTAGTGGGAAAGATTAATTTAATAAGAACTTTGATATTCATCATTCCCACCCATATAAAGAATACCAATATTTCTCATGCAATGTTTTTAGGGGAACTTGAAAGATTTTCCATTCATCATTTTTCTAATGATTTTTTAATTCCCTCAAAGGATAAATTACATATGAATAGGGAATTACTTAATTAACCTTAGATTGAACATGATGTATTTTCAGCAAACAAACTATCCCAAACATTATTATGAATCTATTTCCATATTTTAAATATTCATGAATGAATCTGTTGAGTGTTTATATCCCTTTATCTATAATTTTCAATCAGTCCGATGTTGGTTACAAGTATTGACTAAAACACTTGATCTCTATTTTACCATTTTCAATTTCATTGCAATATGAATTTCGGTTGGAGGTGCAACAATGAGATCTCATTTCATCCATAAAACTCTCATGCAATGATTTTATTTCTATTGAGGTTCATGTTTTCGAAAGAGGTTCAATGGAAAGTGGTATTCAATTGATATTAAGGATATTAAAATAACTTGACAATTTAGAATAAATACATGCACTGATTCATAATCTAATTTTATTTTTAAATTAAACCATTAGTGGATAAAAAATGAACTAAAATATTTTCCCAACACAATGAATTAATAGAAATCCATATACAAAATTTCATGGTAGGTATACTGGCCCTGTAATCATGGTTACTTCGATTCGAAACTCTAGGTATACTAACTGTACACTCATGGAGTGTATAATAACCATATGAATAAATGATAATGGTCGGTATAATGAATGTGTGACCAAATTTTCAAGGTAGGTATACTGACCATATACTATAAGATTAAAAATTACGTAAAAATGTTTATATAACAAATTAATATTACTTAAAAGAAGAAGAATATTGAAAATAAAAATTTTCATTTTCAAAATATATATGAGAACGTGATTAATTGAAATTATAATTTATAACTAATAAAAAAATTTAAGTATAATTTTTTATTCTTGACTCAATTAAATATTGTTTATTTTGACAATATTCGATGGCTTTGTAAATATATCAGCATGATAATTTCATGTATCAATGAATTCAAGTGTTCTTAACTCTTTTTTAAAAAGTACACTTAAGAAATGTTTTTTTAAAATTTTTATTATATTTTTTTGTCAAAATTTGTTGGGAAATGTCTAAATTGATTCCTATAGTCTAATAACTTGTGTGCAATACAAAAAATATATGCAAAAGAAATACCCACAAATATGTACAAAACATTATCATATGATAAAGAAAAAAAATTATTTTAATCCTAAACTATGAAATTTAATACTTTCCCATAAAATGACGTATTCTAGAGGTTGTCTTTCTATCTTACATGGAACCAAAAATATCATAATTTCAATAACTAAGTAACTGACATTATTTTCATATATGGTAAATCAATCCAAAATTGGTTTAAATGTTGATTTATTAAAAAATAATTAAAACATTATTGAAATGAGTTTCATTACGGTATGATTTGAAAATGTTCACCCACACACACACCAAATGTAATACTAGGTAGGCAATTAGTTATGTATAATAAACATGAAATCATAACTCTATTTGTAGGTTGATGTATTTAGTTTATGTATTCATCAAGATCTAACTCAAATCCTTTAGTCATGGAATTATAGATAATTTTAATGAAATATAATAGTGAAAATATTAAAATATCATTTTTTATGTAAATTGAATTAAAACTACTCTATTTTTTTTTTGAAATTTTGAAATCCAAATAAAGTATTTTAACCAACCAATTAAACTCACCTTAAATTCATTTTAAATCATTTTGGAAAATTCAATACACAAGGAGTTCTTGGATGATCCAAAAATAAAATCATCAAAATATTTTTGAACTTATAATATTTCTTAATAAATTATTTTTTACAAATAAAGATGGGTCAACAACACCTTTTTTAAAAGCATTTGAAAATAGAAAATTGTTTAACATAGAATACAAAGATCCAAGAGATTGTTTTAAATGATAAAAAGCTGTTGTTAATTGAAAAACACAATTTGGAAAATGGGGACTTTGAAATATAGTGTTTGTACACCAAATACATCCTCAAAAATATATCCATTTAGGAATTCACACATGACATCTATTTGAAATATTTTGAAATTAAGATGTGGAATGTGTGAAATCAATGCGATAGATGGCCTAATGTCTTGAAATTGGTTCATATGTTTCTTCTTAGTTAAGACATTATTCATGACTATATCCTAAGAAACCAATCAAACATTGTTCCTAATTATTATTCCACACTAATTAACCTTGTTTATATACACCAACATTGTGCCAATGCTTAGGTAGATTTTAGGTCTGTTTAATAATTCATAGACTATACTCCATTTAAATATGATCAACTCATCTTGTATTGTTATTAAAAAAATTTCATCACTAATTTCTTCATTGTTGTTCTTAGGTTCATGTCATGACATGAAAAATTTATGTTCACCCTTGTTTCTTAGTGAGGATAGATTTTGATTTACTCAATCCATATTTTCTACTATTTTATCTAAAGTGTTACATTTAAGGTATCAAAAAGTTCCATGGATAGAAGTACTAGGTACTACAATTTATTTTTTAGGTTCTCTATGGGATTGATGGTCTATTCCGGATTACTTATCAGGTACATTATTATAATTATCCAACGTTTTAGAATTATTATTGATATGAATCATTTATATATAATACATGACTTTTTTATATGTTGTTTATGTTCTTGTGGATCTATCTCATCAAAAGTGAGAATAAAAATTCTTTTACAGAGCTTTAAATTTATTATTTAAGACCAAACCTGATTCCTTAGTTGTTAAATAACAAATGATTTTTTTTTCACATAATTTTGGTTTATTTTTTCCATATTCTATTTATTGTTATGTATATAAATTTTAAAACCAAATACACTAAAGTAACTTACCCATGTTTTTATACAATTACATGGATCTTAGGGAGTATTTTTCAGGATTGGTCTTATTAAAAAAATATTAGTTACATAGAAATTTTCATCAATATATTCATTCCATATGTATATAAGTGTTTGATATTCAAAAAAAAATTATTCTATATACTTCTTGAATAGTTTTATTTTACCTTTTAACAACACCATTTTGTTGAGGTTTTCAATTTTCTAATAAATTGTGAGTTGAGAGATTAAAAGACTTTATTCTCAGATTCTCATTTATGATCACTTCTCAACAAAATTATTGTTATTCTAGTAAGGTACTCAATAGATTTATAAAAAATAGAAAAATAGAATGGGGGGATTTATTATAGGAGAAATGAAAACACCCAGGTATATCATGAATAATCATCAACTATAACAATTTCATAATTTTTTCCTACTAATATAGAAAATCATGATGTTAAAAATTAATCCATATAAACTAATTATAACTATTTATAGGTATATATATATTCCTATTTTTAAATACCTTTTCTGTTTCTTTGACATTTTTAATGGATTCCAAACATTATATTCCAGAAATTATAGCTTAGGTAGATCATTGACTAATACATTCTTAGTTATCAAGATTGGTGATTATATATTTTAATGGCCTTGTATTATTTTCCATGGCCAAGATTCCATATAAAAATCATGTAAATAGGAAACATTTTTTGAAAATACATTATCTCAATTAACAATATAGACATTATTGTTTCTAAAATCATGAAATAGTAGAGAATATATATAATGGAACATTTTAGAAGTGTTATTCTAAAATTTTACATTAAAATCAGTATAACATAATTGTGAAGTAAAAATTAGATTATACTTTAATCCCTAAAAAATACAATTTTTGAATAAGTAAAGATATAGATTTATCATTTTGGATATGTTTAATGATTTTATATTTATTTCACCCAAAGTGACATGAACAACATCCACCATTATAAGGTTCTGGAAGATTGAATAGACAGTAGTCATATTTTGGGAATATCCACAATCTATATACCTCTAAATATTATTTGGAAATTTTTACTATTTTTCCAATAATCAATTAAATACACAATGATTTTGGTGCCCCGATCATCATGGGTAGAGACTAGTTATTTATCATAGATTTTGGAATCTAATTTATATTGACAATATTTTTGGAAATAGATTTTATTGATTTATAAGGAAAATAATTTTTAGATAAAAAAATAATTTAATGGTTTTCAAAAGTCCTATCATTATTAGAAGTGAATGATTTGATTATTTATCTTGGAATAAAATAGTTTTTATAGCTATTATTTTTCTATTTGGGTATATAATAAAAAAATCAATTCATTTAGATAAAAAATTATTTTCCAATTGTTTTAAGGTTTCATGTCTTCTGGGAAACCCATAATTTCACCTTTAAAATTTTTATTAATTAGTATCAAAATAGTGTTTTATTTTAATAGATTTAAAATATTTTATTTTTCAATTATAAGTGATTATTTTTCTAAATCACATAAAACCTGTGCCTTTTTATTATTTTATATTTTTATTATAGCTCATTTATGGAATGTTATATCATATCATGATATTATTCTAATTCATCATTATCAATTTCAGAGTCTCCAAGAATATAAGAATAAATCAATGTTACATTATAATAAGTATGTATAAAGAGTATATTATCTTTTTTCATTAATGTTTTCTCAACATGAATATAAATCACTGAAACTTTCTTAATATTCTCTCCATGTATATTAAATTTCTCTTTTTGGTCATTTATCATTATCTTCATATATATTTTTGTATTTTAGATTCAAAAAATGAACCTTTATGTCCATTTATTTTTAATTATTAACATGTTTTCTCAATAGATGAATAATCCCTTTTCCATTCATTCATCCAATTTCCTTTACATATATATTATCCATTAAAGTTAGACTTTTTGAAAACATATTCCTTTTGAAGAACATGGAAAAACGTCATGATAGATATGCCATTTAATATTCACTTTTAGATTTATCTTCACTTACAGTAGTACAATAAACATAAATGGCTACTTTTTATTTTTTAGTTAGATGATTTAAATGAAATATATTTTCACTTTAGTTTATAATAATAATTTATTAAAAAGAAATATTTATCATACACCATCTATTTACCAAATAATTATTTTAATTGTAACTTGATAATGTCACCTGACTATCCGTTAGAACCTGGAGTTCCTCTTTATCTATCTAGTGGACATCTCAGGAACCTCATTACATGGTATTTTTCTGTAATTTGTTTTTCATGTGTGATCATGGAGTTTATGATCTCATTAAAGGTATGATACTTATCAAAGATGGGTTCATTAGTTTTCATTCGAAATGTATCATATTTAACCGTACATGTATTAAGACTCATTTTTTGACATTAGAATTGAATTAATGACACATTGAAAGACTATCCCAAATAATACATAAACTATCATAGGATAATGTAATATGAAAATCAACTTCTCCTAAAAAAATAAATCATTCCAAGATTATGAATTGGAATCGTAAGTTGCTTTAGTTAGATCTCCCCATTACTTTTTAATAGTTTTATGTTTTTTATTTATTTTTAATAGATCCAGAATAATAAAACCCCATAATGACAATATGGATTTTCATTTTTATTTTCCACTGAGAATAGACTATTCCATTAAAATAAGGAGGTATGTTGGTTTCATAAGAATAAAACATAGACTCCTTAATAATCTAGAAATTAAAATAAGTTATTTAAAAGAAAACTTATCAGGTTTAAATAATATTATAAGGGTGTAAAAAATACTGAAAACTAAACAATTTTCCACCATACATTGGTTTGAGTAGAAGAATAATGAGGATGGGGTGGTGGGGTGGGGTTGAGTTTAAAATGAATTTTCTATTTAAAATTTATTTTAAAACTATATCCCAAATTTTATAAAAGAAACCAGTTAACCAAAATTCAAGTATTACAAAATTTTATAAATTTACTAATTTTCTCTAAAGGATTGATCATAAAAAAGTTAAAAAATGATTCAATACCATTAAAAGTTTGGAAACCAATATAATATTATTGAAAATATAATATTAAGTAGTTTTTAAGGAAAAATATGAAAATAATGATTCTATATATTATTTCAAAAAATAATAGTTTTGTTTCTAAAAAACACAATAAGAAAAAAACATAGTAGAATAAAAATAGAGGTTCGGTCTCAAACTGAGACCTAATACAGTCAAAATGGAAATCACTCTATGAAAAGAATTTTAATTTTAATACATTGATCCACAAATTGAATTACGTTTTATAGAAAACTTATGGAAAAGTAGTTGAATATTCCCATACCTTCTTTAATATTTTTTTGGGATTAAATTTGTAATAAAGAATAAATGAGAGAGTGTATTTTAATCTAAAATTAAATACATGACTCCCTATTATCAAATAAACAGTGTAAAAAAAAACACTACCAGAAAAGTAATCTATGTAAAAAAAGTAAAGAATAATGTATGATAATGCTTGATGCATCTAAGAATGGTCAGATTCAGTAGATCTATGGTCATTGAAATTTTCCTTGAATTTTTTTAACAGTGTTTAGATAATAAGTTCTAGAAAATATAGTTTCATATAAGATGTATGTTTAGTCAATTTAGAATATCACTTTCCCTTTTAAATATATTATATGTTTATGTATCTATTATCTACATATCTGTTAGTGGATCTGCATCATTAAAAGATAATCTATCTAAAATAGATGTTGGATAATTTTTTTAATTTAATACATGGACTCATTAGACTTTAAATGAACTAAATATTGGTAAATTCTTTAAAAATATAAATGTTGGAGATTTTAAAATTATCACTACTTAATTTATACATGGTCTATTTTTTTAACAGAAAAATTATTACTTTGGATTATGATTTATTGGAATGGTAATTTTACACATAAACGAGACACTGTAACTCCATTTTTTTATTTCTCTATGTAGGAACTAATTTTTTTATGATTAACCCTTTTTTCCCATGGCCACTGGACTACATCATGTGGTTACATTATCTATTCACATTGTCACTTTATTTTTCCTCATGGTAGGTACATTTCATCACACATATGGAACTATTATTCTCACAACCACAAGAATAGTTCTTTTGGTAGGTATATCTCTTCATTTGGTTACTACAACAACAAATACAGTTTGTAAAACCATTTAAAATTTTTTATAACCTTTAAAGTAATACTACGTAACAACATGAACTTCTAAAAATAATATTCCCCTTATTTTTGAATTAAATAAACTACCATGGTTATTGAAAACACATTCACTTATTTTGTTTCATTATACCTTATTTTATTTAAATGTATATTAATCATACTAACTATTGATAATAGCATTGAATAGGGATTATACTATTGGTTTAAATATAGGGATATGAAAAAAAAAATTGGTATAGAAAAAAGAAACAATAACCACAACCAGAAGGGTCATACCCAATGATGTCCATTTATCGGAGTTTATGAGGGAGATATAATCACTAGGATTTTTCTGTGACCCATACGAATCCTATATCCCACAACAAATTCATTTTTGAAACTAATTATAGAAAAATTTCACGATCAATGAGATCACAACCAAAATCATGTACTTCGAACAATCCCTTAAATATCATAATATCACGCACCTTACCATTTTGTAATTTTCTAGTTTTATAATGGTATATGTATTATACCCTAATAATTTAAATATATATATTTTATTTTCAATAAAATAATGTTTATATTTACCACTTATTATTTTTACTTTATAAATAAAATTGATTTTGATTCGATAAAACAAACGATTTATTTTTAGGTAATATGTAATTTCAATTATGGAATTAAATTTTATTAATTAATGGATTTATGAATTAAATTTTATTTTAATACTTTATTATAATTAAATAATATTTATTAATCAGATATGATAATATAATTTACCAATTCTATAAATAATTTTAATAATGGTTTGATTACTATTATTGTCAAAAAACACATATTTTCTCAATAAATGTCACTTATTATTGAAGAAATTAAATTTAAAATATTAGTAAAATTATTTGGAAAATATAAATATAATTTTTGGAATCAAAATTTATACATTATTCAACAATGAATTTTAAAAAAATTTCTAAGACAATCGATTTTTCAGGTAAAAATTAAATACTGTATAAATATATATTGTGTATTATGGAATCATAATTACTAGAAGATGTTGTAATAAATGTTATTAAGGGTATTATTGAAAAAATATATGTTCCCATTTAATATAATTTGATTTTTTTGATATTTGTTTAATTTTATAAATCCCTCATGAATCATCCAAAACCTATATTATATTATTATGTTCAAAATAAATTTTTTGTCAACAAGAATTGTTTCCATATCACAAAGGATGATATTTTAATGTTTTTCCATTCGATTTATAAAATAACTAAACATTCTCATAATTATTATAATGTATATTCACAAACAAAGGGAAGAATTTTGTTTTTGATTACTTTTTTATATATAGTCCAATCCAAATTTTGGTAAATAATAATGACCTACCCTTGATTTTACTAAATTAACCTACCTAATTTCCCATTCCACATATTTAAAATACCTCAGATCATATCCTTACTCTTCCTACCCAATATAGAGTCTAGTAAATCTTCCTGAATCTCCCTTGACACTCATCCTATGCTTTTGGAATATCAATCTCAAGGTAAGGATTCATTTCCCTCTTCTCTCAATTCAACCCTCTTCTTTATTTTATGAATTTAATTTCAAATTACCAATGTTGGGATATTTTTTTCCCCAATAATTCATAATTTAAAATTGATTCAAAAATCATGATATACCTCTTTTCTCTATCATTAATCCATTTCATGGATCTTTATGTAGTGTCATTTTTCAGCAAAAAATTCTTTGTGATTTTCTAGGCCATGTTTTTATTCAAGACCATAATTGTGGTATGCCTATTAATTCCCAAATATTCTTGTTGAATTATGATCCTAAAGATTACTCATTATATCCTTTTTTTACTTATGAATGATGAGAAACCCCTATCTCTCCCCTTAATACACTTTGTGAATATTCATGTATCGTCATTATGGTACCAATATGTAATGATGATTTTTCACATGAATTTTTTTTATTGTAAATAAAATTTGCATTCCCACTCAAGGGTATTAAAATAAAAATACATATAATTATTTAGCTGGGGGAATCCATGTATTTATTTCACAATCCTTGATCATGGAATTAATTGTTATGTGATATGATCTTATATTTAATGATTTATCTAGAACAGTAATGAATGTACATATTATGAAAGTGTCAAGTACACCTTGAATTATGTTGAACTTCAATACATTGGGTAAGTTTTTAGTATCTTGAGAAATCATTAAGGAAACTAGTGAGAAAACCTAGTCCATCATGGGACTTTTTCAATAAATTTATGATTTCTTTATAGTTATCCTTGACATATTATTATGATGACATGATTATTGTTGCTTACACATTACCATGATGACTTTATGTTATCATGATATATAATTCCTCTTTGTCAATGTTTATGATTTTCACACCATTTATTTCCCATTTAAATGAATATTTCATAACATTTAATATATTATTCATGTTATTCCATGTTTATTCTCTAACTAGGATATCTATATCATCCCTTTATTATGTTTGTCCCCATGTTTTTTCATGTAGTTTTAAGTATGAGGGAATATTATTTGCATGTCAAGGAAGTTCTTAATAATTATTATTTACCCATATTTCAATTTTTTTTGTAGTGAACCCAATTACCCAAGTAAATATGAATTATCAATTTTATGGGTTTTATTATGTGTATTCATATGTAATAAATTACAAGTTAATGTGTAATATGGAAATGGGTTTTAATATTTTGTGTCAAAAGAATTTTTAGTACTTTTAGGAATTATGTTTAGAAAAATATAATGAAAGTCTTAGTGAAATGGATAAACATAAGAATACAACCCTAAATTTTGGTAGTTTATAGAATAAGTTTTTACATGAAAATAAATCGAATTATGGATACTATAAGTGGATATGTATCTGTAATAGATGCCCCTAGTATTTACACCTGAAAACATCACATTGAGAAAGACTCAATCAAGAACTGATACATGGAAATGGGAATTGATGCTCACCATGTTTCTCACTCAAGGGGATATGATTCGGTATAATCATAATAATATTACGAATCATTATTATGGTAATAAAAATTATAATAAAATTATATATTAGGAAATATATTATGGATAACATATATTTAATCCTAGAAATTCATAGGTTAAGGAAATTAATGTAATTTATAAATTATCCATTTTAATGTTATTGGATTTCCATATATGTGTTTAATTATGTAGTAGTTATTATCCCTAATTTTTCCATTAATGTTGAAAATGTCTTGAAAAAATATGAACTAAGTAAAAAAACCAATATAATGGGTAATGTGATGAATTCCCAAATGAGATGCCTAACCCAATATGAGCTGGAATTGGGAACATTGTAAATATACTATATCAGTTGATGTTGGTTCTAAAAAAACATAAATTAGGGGGAAAAATCCCCCTATGAAATAACAATATGCTATTGAGAACTTTATGTGATAAAGGCCTCTAAATTTCCTTGAATCATCTGATCCATTAATCATGGAATAATGGATTATATCCATTGAAAAGATATAATCCAGTAATGACCAAATTATCCCAAATGCATTAATCATATTTATTTTAGATTAAATAATTTTTTCTATCTTATTAAACATTCACTAAAGCCTATGTATGGTTCATAACCCTTTACTGGATATTGGAACATGATGATCCAAGATTTTGAGAAAGAGTATGGGCTATAATATTATTACTAACCTTGTGAATTAACCATGGAGGGTACTTAATGTCTTGTAGGAGGCCGTATAATTTGTCTGCAACCATGTGACCCTAGGAGCATGTCCCTATGATATGAATAGGGATTTTATATAGTGATATTTTCATGTCATTCATAAGGATAGTAAAATTTTTCACATAGCCCATGTGGAATCCCTCAAAATATAGTATAAGCAAAAGAGTTTTCAGACGGTTTGGAAAAACCATTGGACCAAACCATGAACCTCTATTTTTGTGGGTAAAATTATATTTTTTCCTTAATATGTTTTTAATTTAAAACCTATATTACTAAATTTTACAATATAAAACACTAATACTCTCTCCCAAGAGTGTTTTCATTTCCCACATGTCTAGGACTTTATGTTGTTTTCTCATTTAGAATCCAGATCAAGTGTTGTTAGAAGAATTGGACCCAAAACATTATGCACTCAAATCACATTGCTTTATATCTAATTTTATATCCATATCACTTATGATATTATTATCTAAAATCATTTTCCCTATTTATTTTTATTGATATGTTCATCTATTTTATTCCGATATACCATAAATATGAAGCATATATTCAATGAGGATTTCTCTATGACCATAATACTGGTGGTCTATTTGTTTTCCCTAAATGTAGAATAGATTTGATAGATTCCCCATTGTTACCTATTCTAGATATTCATTATATCACCTTAAGATGACTTTTCTTATTAATAATAATTAAAATAATATTATACTCATGATGTCTCTATTTAATGGTTATAAGATGATGAACTCACGATCTCCTTCGCTTTGGGTGTGCTTGCTTTAATTTCCCATTTGATATTACTGTTTAAGTTAACAAAAGAACTCCATATATTCATTGAGTAGTATGAAATGGGTTTTTTTCATAATTAATTAAATATATTGATTATAATAAATGAGAGTTGGTTTGAAAGCCTTAATTTCAATTTTTTAATGGCAGATTAATTAATTGGATTATTTATATTGATTTTAATTGGGTGGCATGAACATGTCTCATGTTTTATGATCATAAATGTGAATTGTGTGAATTGTAATTCCTTCGTTATATTGTTATTTTTCAAAAAATGCATAATAGTAGATTAATATATTATTATTATTATTATGATTATTCTATGGATATTGGATTTGGAATGATAGTTAAGGGAATTATCAAGTATGAAAGTTCACTCTCCCTTACATCGGGCGATGTGTATAATGACTCTCATCAATATACTTGTATTTGGATAATTGGAATGATTATCCATATTACCTTACTTTGGGTGATTGTAATGACATGACACCCACATCTATCTCAAGTAACGAGAATGACATCTCACATTCAGTATGAGATTTCGGGCACATACCCTCTATTTGATCCTATAGCTCATTAGATTGGTTATGTGTGCCCAATTTACACCATGTGTATTAGAAGAACCTAGTATCCATTTATATTACTACTTATATAAGCTCATAATTAGATCATATACAAGTATATATATATATATATTTATATAATTACTATATGTATAGTACTCTATTCACACTCATTCTGGCTTATACCGAAGAAGGTGAAGTTTTCCCAGTTTCCCTTAGGTACATTAGAAGAATATAATTCATTTATTTTTGTCATTTATTTTTATTTAATTATATCTACACACATCTTAGAAATATATGAATCTTGGAATATTTTTAGATTCCATTTGTGGTGGCCTACATAGATTTCATCTCACACCCAACTCGAGTTTCATTTAGTACCCTTGTAAATTTTTTAATATAGGTATAAATATTGGAAATATCCCTCCTATCGATGTTTCATATCATAGAATATTGTATGGAGCATGGGAGCATTGTAGCGAACTTATTCTAGAGATTCTAATTGAGGATTATTCTGTACTATTTAAATTGTTCTATGGCACATTGTATATGTCTGACCCTTGTTTCCCCCCTTTTTCATATCAACATGACATTAAATAATTATATATGACTCATCTTGTTGGGTTGTGAAATTATTAATTTATCTTTATTCTTAATATCAATCCTTATAATTCCACTATTATGGGTTACTGATCATATTATTATAGTGTATGTTTGTGATGTACTATTGGTTATTTGTGTACTTCAACTATTGTCTGGTTGATTACTTTATCCACTCGTTTACTATGATATGAGGGTATAGTATTCCCACTGTACCATCATAGACCATAAATACTAGTTAGTTTCCTCTAGCATATGGAGAGGTGCGCTTGAGGTGATTTGACCCATTGGCTTGGTGTATATTCTTACTGGATCACAAGTTGGGGTGTTATAAGGGTTTATAAAGGTGTTTCTATCGCATTTTCCTTGCAGTTTGGGAATTATATAATTGTCTTTGAAGTAATGGAATTTTCTAATGAGATTTTTTTCGATAGTAGCTTGACAACATATAGGGGAAACAAAAATTACCTAGAATGGGATGCTATAGTTATTTATTATTCATGTTATAGTTGATACAAATTATTTTTTTAGGTTACACAAATGGCTAATGATAGAATAATCATTGTTGTTATTGAAATGATATTTCTTTTACACTGACCTGATGAATTGCGGGTGTGTCATCTTAGTCATCATTATAGTAACAATACGACTAATATTCCACGAATTTTTAGATGCCATGTCTACGTTCATCAATAACATACCTGTCATATATTGTTATTTCCTAATTATTATATATGGAAATTTTATGACATATCAAGATGGATTGGGAATAGATAATTAACAATTACTGTTTTCATGTTAACAATACAATGTATTAATTAATATGTTAATTTATACACCTTAATTGGGTAGTTATGGAATATTGATCCCCAAATCATTGTCTCAGGGGAAGGAATGTGTTTTGGTCAAGATTAAGTGGGCAAAAAATTACAATTTATAAGGTGAAGGGTTCCTAATACATTAGAAATGGTTATCCACCTAACTAATCCATTTAATGTGTTTTAAGTAAATAAATGAGTACAAATATATAATTAATATAGTTTTTATAATGACATGATCATCTTATACAAGTGATATGAGACCTTGACCCTGACCTAGCCTTACTACAAGGTAGAAAAGGTCATATCTTATGGTTCTTATATAATATTATGGTCTTTCATTATCACGTAGACCTAGATTCATGATCAGGAATAGAGGATGATCTGTTCGTATGAAGGATTTGTACCTATAATAGTTATTTATCTACAATATCATAACTATTACATTCTCTTTCGAGGAGTGAATTGGAAATTATAGAATAATTCCACCATGGAATACTTGAGTTGTACTCCTTGAAGGTGGTCATAACTATGCACCAGATGTGGTGATCCTTGAGCTATCGGTGATTCCTGTTGTTTTTCCTCCTACAGAACAACATTTAGTTCTAGATATGGTCAATGAAAGAAGTTTCAAGAAGGATTTGACCATATGCTGTAGTTTATCCAAGGTGTCTCTCGACCATCCCTTATTATGGAATATTTTACTTGATAGTTGAAATAGTCGATTCCCCCATAATTTTATATAATAGAGGACCACATGATGTTGAGTCTTATCTAGAGGTCATGAATTCTATATTTGAGGATCTGTAGATTCCTCCATATTAAAGGGTCATGTTTTCTTCTTATATTATTCACAATTATGCCATGAGATGCTGGGATGTAATTACCTGGGTAGACCGACATCGAGATATGTTCTGGGCATATTTTATACAATATTTTATGATTACTTCTTCTAAAAACACTGAGATATGAACAATGTTGAGGGTTTATGAACCCCTAGAAGGGATCCACATATATCATGGATTTTTATAATTTTTCCCTCAACTATAGTGACCCATACCACATTTAGTGAGTAATGATCTCATGACCACAAGGAGATTCATGGATGTGATGGAATACACCATATAGTCATTGGTCAATGATTTTATATTGAATACTATATATGAGATAACAATCCATAATTTTATTATGGATAAGAACATAATGGAAGTTGAAAGTGTGATCTAGGGTCATCCAAAACCTAGATCTGTCTACATTTACTCTATTTGGAGAAAATATCACTTTAAGGTTTCTCGTGGGGGTATAGGTAGTCATGTTTCTTATATAGAGTTCATGATTTCCAATCATCATAATAGAAAACAAAAACATATAAAACATTATTGTATGAGGGATAATGAAGAATGTAGAGGTTTTTGAAGGATGTGACATATCTAGTACTTCTACATGACTTTTCCATCAGTGCCTAGCGATTGGGGATATACACCTACCCCATGTTCCATGGCAAGGCTTATAGAATATCTACAGGAAGAGAGATGGAATACCACTGACGGCTCAAGATGAAGCGGTTGTTGAGGTAGTTGTAATAATATTTTAGAATATTTGTTCCATTAGAGAAATCCAGCTCTGGGTATTTAAACCAACACATAGGTTCATGATATGGGTAAGTTATATGTACTACATTATATGATGGAGGAGTATAGATCCATAAATTCTACTGTTTGAGGTACTATTATGGTATAATCCACTTTAGATTCTTATTTATCCATGGTTAACCTCATTCGTTTATATATAAGACAATCTTGGTGTGTATGTGCCTTGAAATAGAGCACTTCTGTGGCATGATGATGCTCGATACCTCATTAAGTATCCAATTAGATGGATTTATTCTTTGTAGGGATTATCCTTTTGAGATATAAAGATATATACTTGTATGGAATGTTTTCATCCTCAAATTGAAAGGATTTGCTTTAATCATTAGTATAGACTATTTTGTTCCATATCGAGCCCATATTGATTACTATCATCAGAGGGAGATGTTTACATAACCAGTGGATGGTAGGAATGTTTATAAGGGATAATGGAATGTTCATTCAACTCGAGTAGGAACCGAATATCAAAGGATGGGTAGAGTGATGAATTAGATTACTAGTCTTCTATTGGATGATCATTTATGAAAACACACTTCTTCCCTCCTACAGTGTATCATTATAGGTACGTCCTCCCTGATGAATTTTATAACCCATCACTAATGAGAGTTGTAGAACTTACTATTGAGCTAGAGCCAAAAGAAGCACTAGTGACCATTCATCCTTACTAGAAGTAACATATAGAGATTGTGGAACTCTTGAAAATGTTAATGGATGTAGAGGATAAAGTTTTTATATGACCCAACCATTCTCTATGGAGTTCATCAATGCTTTTCTATAAGAAGGTGGAAAGACCCTTAGTATTTTCTTGGATTACCAACAATTGAACCATCTCATGGTTAATTACTAGTATACACATCCTTGAATAGAAGAACACTTAGATCAACTATGAAGAGTGATGGTGTCCTCAAAGATTTTGTAGAGGTTATATCATCATGTGTGTGTCTAGTTATTATACATACCTCATAAAACATTCAAGAGAATGAATGGTCTTTATGAGTTCCTGGTCATGTCGTTCTGTCTCAGGAACAAAGCTATGGCTTTTATGCCTATGAGGAATTATGTTTTCCAATCGTATCCAGGTTTATTCTTGGTAGAATTTGTGAATGAAATCAGATTGTATTAACACTCTTGAAAAAACCATTCCAACCATATTGAAAACACAACAAATACACTATGGGAGCACAAACATTATGATAAGCTCCTAAAGATTAACATTTGGATTGATAAAGTCCACGTTATGGGTCATATAATCTTAGAGTTAGGAGTATCTTTAAACCCAGAGAAGGATATAGAATTAGTTTCATGGGAGATTAACATGAAGATAGTTGTCATATGTATTTTGTTGTAGATATCTGGATACTAAAAATGCATTATTTATGATTTCTCACAACTAGATGTTCCCTTTATGGGCATGACTATGAAGGATGGGAAATTAATAAGGTCATAATCATGTGAACCATCCATTAAATTGTTTAACGTAAGATTGAATTTAGTTCTAATCATGATCCTTCTATAGGTTCACATTTATTATACACTCTACTTTGACACATCATATATTAGGGATGGTGCAGTTCTGATGTAGGATGAGAAATTAATCACAAAGAGGTCTTATCTATTAAGGCCTGAGGTGAAAAATTACCCAATGCATGATCTCGATATAGTAGTAGTTGTTCATGATCTATGATATTAGAGATACTATTTACTTATATAGTTTTTTTGGTGTTTACTGACCACGAAATATTGAAGTATACATTTTCACATCATGAGTATAATCCCAGACAACACAAATGGGTTAAATTCATATGATTCTTAACTTTTAGGATTCCTTATATACCAAGATAAGATAGTGTATTAATCCGTGATCCGAGCTAGAAGAATCAAACATGAGTCGTTCTGGATTCAAGTGGTGAGTGGAAGGTAATGGCCTTTTTTCATGGATGCATGATGAGGTTCTATAGGATCATGGGAAGAATATCCTCTCTTCTTTTGTAGTGACCAATACCCATCAATAATAGGTGAGAATGAGGAAAATTTCAAATCCTGAGGTCCTAGTCATAATGGGAATTTTCTTAGATGATGATTTATCTTCTAGTTATACCATTAATGATAACGAAACCCTATTCATTCATGGGTATGTTTTAGTCCAAAAAGACATTAGAGTGGAGTTGGCCTGGGAATTTCATACCTCATATTGAGTGGTATATCCCATTATCACAAAGATTTAGAATGAATTATTTCTCCAATATCGGTGTCCTATTATGAAATAAAAGTTTTCTATATTTATCACTTGGTTTTAAACTCTTCAGTAGGTGTAGGCAGAACATCAGTGAAATGTATGAACTTTATATCCTCTATCTATTCCAAGTAGAAATGGGATGATGTTTACAGGGATATCATGACTGGTTTACATAGATCACCTATATGAAATGATATATATTATTTTTTTATTTATCATTTTATGAAGTTCACACACTTTTTACCTATTTTAATGTCCTTCTATGTAAAAAATATAGGGAAGGTATATATCAATTAAGTAATATTTATTCAGGGTGCTCCATGTTCTATAGTACATGATAGAGACATTAACTTCTTGAATCATTTTTGAAAGGGGTTGTATAAGGCCTTGGGTATTCAATTTTTTTTGAGAATGACCTATCTCCCTTAGACTGAAAACCATATAGAGCATACAATTCAGGTGTTAGAGGACATGATCCATGTATGTGTACGTAACATTAGGGGTTCCTTGGGTAAAGACATACCCCTTATTAAGTTCTCTTATGATAACATATTTTATGCTCGCATCTATAAGGATCAATATGAGGATTTATATAGAAGGCCTTGCTAATCACCTCTATGCAGGTTAGAGGTAGGTGAGGGATATTTTTTTGGACCACATCACATTGAGGAGACTACAGAGAGTTAATAATTTACCAGAAGTCCTATGTTGAGACCTCGGTCTAGACAATATTAAAATGAGAATAAACGTCGATGACCTCTTTATATTAAAGATAGAGATCTGATTTACTTTCCAGTTTCACCTGAGATGGTCCATTGACATATTTGGTGGTCGGTTAAGTATTAATCTAGGTCTGTTAGACCATTTTAGGTTTTTAAATGAATTAGATGAGTGTATTACCAGAATCTGCTTCCTCAAAGTTATTGGTCTATGCATGACGTATTTCACCCATCTCATATTCCCAATACTATCTTGAATAGTCACATATTTTCCATCCTGATGTGGGTGATAGGACATGGAAACATCCTTTAAGGAGTATCCAGTTCTTATCATGGATCCAATAAACAATACATTGTGAGATAGTTTAGTTCAATTAGTACATGTGCTATGGCGACACGACCTAGTACAAAATGAGAATTGGGAGCTGGAAGCTGATATACTAACCTAGTGGCTAGATTTATTCTCTGAAAATACCTATTTACCCTAATAAGGAATACTTTGGGATCCGTGTCTTTATGGTAGGGAGGTTACAACCACCTAAATTCTCATGATTGTAAGCCTTTGTTTTTATTCATATTAAATCCTTTTTTTCTATCTTGGTAAACAATCTCTACAACCAGAGCAATGTTCCAAAAATGTCGAGGGCTTGTTCAAACCCGTAGTCATTGATAAGGAAAAAAAATTTAGGATGCATTATTTGCGTATGGTTAGAACCTACCTTGTGGAGTAACTGTGCATGGGAACTCAGTTTCATGTTTGTTGTCGCACATTTTTTTCTATTACCATTGGATCCTAGGCACATTCCCATGGGGGGTTTAGAGTTATTTGAAATAACAAGCCTCATAGGGCATGCATAGAGTTTGGTAAACCATGTGAATTCCCTTTGTGAGGTACCCTCTTAGATAGTGGAGGTAGCGTGGTTAGTGAATAGTTTGAGGAAACTATGCAACCATATTATTTGTGGGAAAATTATATTTTTCCTTTAAAATATATTTTATTTAAAACCTATCTTACTCCTTATTTTTATAGTTAATTAACATCCCTCCTCTCACATGGTAGAACAACAATTTCCTCTATGGATACGATTTGATACTATTTTCTCATCCAAAATCAAAATCAAATGCTATGGGAAGTGTTGGATATGTATCATCAAGTACTCAAATCCTCCATCCCAATTCAGTTACTCTCACTATCTCTTGCACTATTTTTGTGTGAGATAATTGGACATATTAATAGGGTTTTGATTATTTATTTATTTTTCATCTCACATACTTCAATTCTAAAGAGAAAATTGGATAGGGAGTCATCTACGATTCAAAGGTAGGTGGTCTAGATTTTTCCCTAACATTTGAAAAAATTTCATTGAATTTCAATTTTTTTGTGTTTTATCCATTACCACACACAGACTTATGATATTTTCTTCATTTATAAATTATATAAATGGAATGGTTATAGTGAATGATAATTTTTTTTAATCACATTATTATAAATTTTCAGAAAATTGATTAAATAATAAGATGGTTTATAAGAAATGGAATTTGATGGGAACGACACAAATCATTTTCTATCAATATAAATGTGAATTGTGTGAATTTCAAAATATTTGGTTATATTGAGCTTGATAAATGAAATTATTAAGAGGTTATACATAAATTATTACAATAATTAGTATTATTCCATGGAAATTGGTTCTAGAATGATAGTTAAGGGACTTGTTGAGAGTGATGTTTCAAAATACCTTAAATTTGTTGTTGAGCATGATGACTCTCACCATTATACTTGTATATAGATGAATGGAATGATTCTCCACATTCCCCTCTTTGGGGTGATGGGATGATATCTCACCCCATCCATATGAAGTGTTGAGCATGGAAAATGACATTCATTACGAGATTCAAGTTACGTATCCTATGCCCAAGCCGAAATATTTCTAGACTATTTTTGGTTACCTAAGTTATTCCCTAGGTCCACCCATCACCATGTATCCCGGTAAATTCATACTTTTGTCTCGATTTAAATAGTACATATAATTATATATAATATAAAACAATATATATAGAATTAATTTAGATATATGATACTCAGTTAAGACTCATTCAATCATATTCTGAATTAGGTGAAGTCATCTAGATTCCCATTAGGAACCTAATAATATTGTTATTTCTTTATATCTAGAATTGATTACTATTCAGTTATATCTGTACAATACTTAGCAATGTACTCTCTTGGTAGATTTCTCGACTCCGTTGGTGGTTGCATCCAGGGAATAAATCTCACACCCTAATCGGGCTGCCTTGTGTACCCGAGTAGATTACATTTGTGTAGGTGTGGATAAGAGAAATGACCCAACTATAGATGATATATTTTTTATCTTATAGGGTTGATTATTGGAGGAGAATACCATGTATATTCATGAGATGATAATACAGTTCTCTTTTGTCCATTTTTTGTATACAATGTTATATATTTATATCCTTTATATTCCAATTTCTTATATCATAATTAAATGAGATCATTAAATATGGCTCAGCCTATTAGTTTTTGATATTATTATGGTTTCTTGATTATTATTGCAACTTCTTATGCTTCCTCTATGGTGAGTCACTGGCCCAACTAGTGTAGTGTATATTTTTCCTGTGATATTGTATATCCTTATGGTTCCTCTATTTTCTAATTTTTTTACATTATATTTTGTGACACTTTGATAATATTTTATAGTATCCCAACATTACCACCTTATACCCTCACTACTTGTCGGTGGGATCTGGTGTACTGGGAGGCATTCTTGAGTGAATGTGACCCACCGGCTCATAACAGATGTTAAGTGGGTCCTGGGATGGGACGTTACATCTACGTCCTTCAATCATCCTAGCATGAGATGGGTATATTATATATTTATAATATTGAGGGAGAATCTAATTAGTGGTTTAAATTGATCAACAATAAAATTCATAATTAAGAGATCAAAGGGATACTGTGGAAGGAATTCTATATTTTTTCAAAAATACTATCCTCTCTTCCTCTAACATAAAATGGAAGGGATTTCCTTGAACACCATAAAAGACAATGAATATATTGGGAATATGTGGTTAACATCATAATAATTCATAGTATGCCTTCAGATTATTCCATACCCATAATTGTAATGTTGACCGCTTATTTGGTGTGCTAAAATTGATTATTTGAAAATACTTGGTTATTCAAGAATTTGATTTTCATGAGAAAATTATTTATTGTTCCCATATAGTCTAAATAGAGATAATAATATCTCAACAGACTAGTAGTGATAAGAATCAGATATTAGATTATAATATTGGATGACTGATAGATAAAACCAAAGGTGTTATAAAACTTAAACATCTAAATTTTCAAAAGTGTGGAAAATAGAACTCCATAAATTTCTTGATGGTGACATGGAAATTCTTTTGGTGGTGGAAGGAAGGGTTCCTAGAAAGTTTTTTAAGTGGGAGAAAAAATCCAATGTAATCGAATAGAGAAATGAACAATTCAACCCTCATCCTTTTCCCATTGCTTCAACTTCTACGGTACACGAGAAATTTTCAAACCATTTCACTATGAAAAGGGTGGTCAAAGACAATTAGTTCAAAAACCCTCAAGGAATTAAGCGAGAGCATATTCCATTATAATAAAAATTGTGGAACTTACGAATTTGAAGAAACAACTACAGGAGAATCTATACAAAGGTTATATATGCCTATGTTTTTCACTATGTGGTGCAACCATATTCTTCATCAATAAAAGGATGGGTCGATGTTCTTTTATATGGATTATCATGAACTTAAAAAGATAACAATAAAGAAAAGGAATACTAATCCATGGATTTATTAATTGTTCAATCACCTACATGGATCCAAATTCTTCTCCAAGATGGATCATCAGTGAGGTTATTTTCATGTATGGTTGATGAATGAGGATATCCCCAAGACTGCTTCCCATACATGGTATGGTCACTATGATTTCATTTTAATTCCCTTAGAACTCAATTTTGATATAGAAATCATTATTTAATTGATTAATTATGTATTTAGATATTAACTAGAAAAAATTTTTGTAATATTTTTAGAATATATTATAATATACTCTATATGTAAGTAGGAAAATGAAGATAATTTGGTCACCATACTAAAATCCTTTTGAAAGGATAAGATATTTGAAAATTGTAACATATGTGAGTTATTGTGGAAGGAAGTATCATTCTTAGGGAATATTTTTAAAATAAATTTATGTGGCCAAAATCTATGATAAATATTAATTGTTTCCTTCAATTGGATGGGATTTATCATAAATTTGTGAAAACATTATGATGATTTTAAAACCATCAAATCAATATAACTTAGAATGGATTCATGATTGATTAGAATAATGAATGTGAAGAGAGTTTGACGAAGTTGAAAAAGTGCCTTATCACTACACCTATACTTAATCTATACAGAAGTTGGGAACTATTCATGGCATAGAATGAACCATTGAAGAATTTATTGGGTTTTGTACTAATGAAAAATTACAAACTGGTAGTCTATGCCTCATGAAAAATGACATTTTATGAACATAACCACCCAACACATAATTTTGAGTTGGATGTAGTAATATTCATGTAGAAGATATAGAGGCATATTATATTTTGGGGGAAGTGTGAAAATATATATAGATAATAGGATCCTAAAGTATATATTCACATAAAAAGAGATGAATATGCACTGGTAATGATAATTATATCATAATAAGGATCATGACTTCCCAATACACTATCATCATAGGAAATCAAATAAATCGGAAGATTCTCTAAGTATAAAGGTTCTAGAAATTTTTTCATTTATGATAATTTAGAGGGATATGATCTTCTTAGACATGAAAATTGTAGACATGCTAATCATAATGGAAAGAACATCATCAATCCTACAAAAATTATTGATCCACCATCCCTTTTAGAGGAGATAATGGATTCTCAGAGTGATGATGTAGAAATCCTTAAAAAGTTAGAAGCTATAAGAAAATGGAAATACAAAGAGATAAAAATTAATGAAGAATGATTTGTATCATTTGGGTCACATTTATATGAACCATAAAATCCCAATTTAATGAAGGAGTTGTTGGATGATGAACATAGATCAAACTTATCTATCTATCTAGGGATCACAAAGATGTATCAAGATATCCCTGAGAACTAGTTGTGGGATTATATGAAAAAAGAAGTCACAAAATATACATCAAGGTGTATTGTGTGTCAGTATGTAACAGATGAGAGGAAAAAATCCAAGGGGATGATGCAACCTTTACCCATACCTATATTGAAATGGGAAAACATAACCATTAATATTTTCACAAGTATTTCAAAGACATAAAGAGGAAATAATTCTATATGGGTTGGGGTGGATAGTCTTATAAGGACTTATCTATTTATTTCAATGAGGTAGGACTTATCATTCAATAAAAAGCAATTACGTACATTTGATTAGTGATGAGGATGCATGGAACATGACTATAGGGTCTATCAAACCGAGATCCAATATTATCCTCTATAATCTGGAAGGGTCTCCAATAAAATCTAGATATTGAGTTTAACATTATCATGGTTTATCAACCTCAAACTGATAGAAAACCTAAGAGGACTCTTTAAAAAAACAATGACATGTGGAGATCATGCTCAACAGACTTCAATGGAGGATGAGATCAATATCTTCCTCAAGTCGAGTTCTCATACATTATATTTTTTCACTGTAGGATCCAAATGGATCCATATGTAGTCCTTTATGAGAATAGGTACAACACTAATAAATTATGGGTGGAATTTGGTGAATGTAAACTACTAGGTCTTAAAATGGTGAAAGAAATTATAGAAAAGGTTAGAAATATTTAGTAGCACATCAGGGATTCATACAGTCTATATAATTCCTATGATGATAATTGTTGACGAGACATATAGTTTGAAGTTGGAGATATGTAATTCCTCCACATATCTCCATGTAATAAATTCTTATGATTTTAGATGAAGGGAAATCTTAGTCCAAGATATATGGGTCCCTTTTAGATCCTTGATCGCAATGGAGCAGTGAGATATCTAAATAGCACACCAACATAACTTATCTCAATTACATGATGCATTCCATTTATCCATTTTGAGGATGTAAATAATAGACCCCTTACATTTGTAGAATCATGAGGTAATAGTATTGGATATTTTCCTTTATTATGAAGATAATCCAATGAAAATCATAGATCACAGAGAAATATTTCCATGAAATAAGAAAATTTACAAGGTCAAATTGTTTTAGACAAACCAAATGTTTGAAGAAGTTACATGAGAACCATAGGAGGTGATGAAACAAAATTACGGTCATCTATTTTAGTGTTTGAAATGGAAATTTCTATAGTGAATTTTTTATGGGGGAAGACTATAACGACTCGATCTCTTATCAATAAAATTCCATTTATGAATGGATTGAATAACCTTTTATTGTTATAGAAAAAACCATCACTTATTTTATTTTATTAAATCCTGGAATATTTAAAATATCACAAAGAATTGTTACTATTGATAATATATTAATTGAACACTGGTCATGTATTAGTATAAATATAGGTTTATGATAACCCCTACTGACCCAAACAGGAAAGGCTATGGCCTCAACCAGCAATGTTATACCCTATGAAGCCCATTTTTTGAGATTATAATGTAGATAAAATCATTGGTATTTTTACACGACCAAGATGAAGATGACAAAAAACAACTAAATCTTGAAAAACTAATTATGGGATAAGATATAACTCATCAGTATCATGACCAAAACCATGTACGAAAAACCACCCAATGAAAATATTACCATCATGCACTTTACCCATAGGGAATTTTTGAAGGACCCCGGGACACCCTGAGAGGGGAGTGGTGAATCAGGGTGACAACTTTTTCTTTTAATGCGATGGATATTGTTCTCATGCTGGTAGGAACTTGTTGAACATGTATGATGAAAATGATCAGAAAGAAAACATTCACATACACAGAGAAGACACAACACTTTTTACTTGGTTCACCACTAAGGGCTACGTCCAAGGAGCATACGCTGACAGGTTGTCGGTCGTACCTAATTCCACTAAACTTCACAAGATGTGCATTACAATGGTTCGGTAACAGTAACTCTGTCCCAGGCTCACTACCTTTACAAAAGATCAGGGATAGCTCAATGCGTCCCTCAGGTCACTCTCGTTGACTCCCCTGGCTCACGGCCCTTGGTGAAGTCACACTCAGTTTATAGACGTGAAGGACTCTTCAATAGATTTTCATTGAAGTCTTTGTCTCTGATTAGCACATGACTCTTCTTGCATCAAAGTCTGGAATTGATGCACTAGAATGTACAGGACAACTGAACCATATAACCAGAACATCCAGACAAGCTTCATAGACAATTGCGCACAACACCTACCCTTTGCGCGCAAAACCTTCATATTGCGCGCAAAATTTACTTTTTCGCACGGAAAAATATTTTGCGCCACAACACCCTTTTACGTGCAACTTAATATTTTACGTGCAACCCCAATTTTTACGCGCAGATTTTCATTTTTTGGTGCATCTTGGAATTTTCCGTGCATTCCAAGATATTTCGTAAAAACCCCTTTACATGATCCTTTTTCCCGCATCAGACCTCGGATCATATCAAAGTCTTCAACCGTACTAAATGAGGGGGGGTCACCTCTTATTTATAGGCGTTTGAGACCCTTACGTGCAAAACTCCCTGTGTCGCGTAAAACAACTCATCTGGCGTGTAATATTTCACGCCGATATCATTTTTCGCACACATCTCCATATTTTTCGTGCAGCCCATGCCTTTTCCGTTTTTCGACGTTCTGATTTCGAAACACTGTTTTCTCGAAAAACCACGATCCTCTATTTCGCGCATCCCGCTGTTTCTCATGCCCAAATAACATATTTCGTGCACAACCCTTATTTTTCACGCATCACTTCCCCTTTTCACCCACCTTCTTTTACCAACATTCCATGTCTTCATTTTCTGATTTTGAGGGCCAAAAATTTGGCAAACACTGGGAAACGGCTCCACCTTCAATACTATTCTCTGCTGGAACTGTACAATCATTTTTCTGGCACACATTCTGAACATCCACTAAGGATTGAAAACAAACACAAACAATACTCCAATTCAGGCCTAGAATAGCCATGGGTCCAACAATTTGTTGATTTTATAAATTTATAAGTATCAATAATCTAAAATTATAAATATTTATATTCTATATTCTATATAATAATGGTTATATAGACTTTTTATTATTATTAATTTATAAAAGAAATTTATTTTAATTTGATTATAGGTAACTTATATTTTTTTGTAATATGTAATTATTATGAAGAAATTATTTCAGTTTAATTAATGAATTTTTGAAATAAATTACATTATAATAAAATATTATTATTAAATTTCATTTATGATTTATTTTTGATAATATAATATTAAGAAGTGATAAATATTTTTTTATAAGGATTCAAAAACTGTTATTGTAAAAAACCCATCATTTCTCAATAAATATTGATTCTAGATTTAAAAGTGAAAATTTAAATATTTTTGAAATTATATGGATAAAATGGATACTATTTTGGGAATCATATTGCGTATATTATAGAATGATTAATTTTCTATAGATTTCATAGAAAATCAAATGTTTGGGTAAAAATTAACTACAATATAGATATACGGTGTGTATTATGACATCATAATTACCCAAAAGATTTATAATGAAATATATAAAGAGTAGAGACAACAAAATATATGTTTATACATCAATTTTTTATTTTATTTGATTAATTTTTTAAATCCCTTATAAATCCTCCAAAACCAATATTATATTTTTGGGGTTTTAAAGGATTTATTTATAAACATGTATCATTTACACATCACCAAGGGTAATATTTGAATGAGTTAATCCATTTTAAAAATAAATTAAGTAGGCCAATAATTTATTATAGAAACCAAATGAGAAAAAATTGGTAAGGTTTTATTATTACTTTATTATATAGAGTCCAAAACCCATGTTTGGGAAATAATAAATAACCCCCTCTCTTTTTATTTATAAACCTTAAAAAACTCATCTTAATATTCACTCCAACCCATGGAGTATATTGTTAATATATCATCCCCATTTTCCAGTCCTTAAAAGATTACCCTAATCTCTCATCAATCTCTTGGGAATATTTTGGAATCACCTTCTCAATATCGGTGATCCATTCCTTCAATTTATTCAGGAATCTACTTCATTTTATTACTTTTTTTTCAAATTAATAATATTGGAAGATATTGGTCCACATCCCTCTAACAATAATTTTTATTTCCCTAGGACTGGAGACCCATTTATCCCTCATTAAAACATGTTATGAATCATTTTGTTCTTCTGTTATATTGTAAAAATTTATCAACAATTTTTATGTTCCATGTTTTTATTCATGCACCATCCTTGTCATATGGTTATTAATTCCAAAATATTATTTAATTATTATTTTCCAAAATACTCCACAAAATATCATTTTTAATTAAAAATGATGATACTACCCTTCCATTATCATTGAACTAAATTATGAATATTCATGTACTGCCATTATGATGCTGAAATGGAATTATGATTCTCCCATGAAAAACCATTGAATTGTGAATACCATAACTAATTCTACTAAAGGGTATTCACATTGAAATAACCATTATCCATTAACTAGATACATCCATGTATTTATTACACAACATTTTATCATGGAATTAAATATTATGAGATAGGATCCTTAGTGGAATGATCTCTGTAGCACATGAACATATGTACATGAATTGAAAGTGATTGGTGTGATCTAAATTATATAAGGACCCAATTAATTGTGTAATTTTCTAGTATCATGATACATCATGTAATATATTAGGGAGTGAACATAATCTATCACAAGACTCTATCCACCATGTTACGACGTATTTGTGGTCATAATGGACCTATGATTATGATGTCGTGTTTGATGTTTTTCCACATTCCCATGCTAGCATTATTTTTTCATTCTATATCTTGAAACTTTGTTCATGTTTATGATTCTTGCCAATTTTACTTCCAATTGCAATACCTATTGTACAAAATGTAATAATTTTTTCATGTTATTATATATCTATTCCCTTACTGGGAATTATAACTCACCCCATTCTTATGTACATCCCCAGGATATTCCATATAGTTTTATGTAGGATGTAATATTATAAGCATGTTGAGGATGTTTTCAATAATACCGATGTAAACCCTATTTTTATTAGTTATGTAATGTATTTAATTACCAAAAGAAACTATAATTCCAATTTTTTAGTGCTTTATTGTTTGTATTATTATGTAATAAATCATGATTTAATGGGTAACAAAGACAAGGGTTTTCATAAATTAGGGGTCTTTGTGATGTTGGTTGTTTTATTCATTTGGTAACATTGAGTTCAATATTTAAAAGGTTCATTAAACATATAGTAACTTTAAATTCAATACACGAGTAGTAAAATATTTAGATATTTAGAGAATGTTCAGTACCTCATTCAAGAATTTAGTACCACATGGCTACTAGACCTTCAGAAACAATTGAACTTATTCATGTGCTAAGTAGGAACAGTCACTTCTAGAAATATCCATTTTAACCAATTTTGGTATGAATGTTTTTAACTAACATAAAACATGAAATTAATTAATAATATTATAAATATGATTTAAGATCATTAAAAGAAGAAGCAACTTGTCTAATAAAACACATATTATATTTTGAAATTAATTATATATATATTTGATATAGTCAAAATGCTTTATATAGTTCAACTTTATTCTTATATCATGATAATTTTATAAAAGTTACATTATGTGTAAAATATGTAATTTTCAATAATCACATAAAAATAAACTATTATAGAAAAATTTAAAAAAAAATATGAGGCTAATAGATATAATTTTAAACAATTTAAATTTATAATATATAGTAATATATAATTTGAATGAAAATAATAAATATCCATAAAAACCACATTTATGAAAAAATGTCCCTTTTAAAACATTAAATTTTCTAAACCTTATAGGATTCTATTCTTTATATTCAAAATTTATTACATATTTCCTAATAAATAATAAATAAATTTGTATTAGTTGAAATTTTGTACATATATTTACTAATGTGGTTAATCATATTCGTACTCGATAATTGAAAATACTAGTTGTAATATTAATATTTAATTAATAATATTTCTCTAGTATATAAGTGTTCACTTATCCTTAGTGTTTCATTTGGTAAAAGATTTCAACCACAGTTTTGGTTGAATGAGTAATGTCTACTTGAAATATTTGGGTGTTATATTATCCCACACATACTAAAATTACATCCTTACAATTTGAATTTTTTCCCATAAAAAATAATATATCATGCAATTAATATATGGAATTTCTAAGAAACTACTAGGAAACATAATATCTCTTAAATATTTATAAATGGTATGTGAACTATAAAAATAATCATACTGGTGAACATGATTCTAACAGAATACCTTAATAACTAAGAACTATTTTACACATGAATAAAGATAGATTTATATTTATCTTGTTTGATTTGGGTAATTATTTTACCATTAATGTATGGAACGAGAAAATAGATTTACATGATTTCATTACATTCTATAATAATACTTTTTTCATTAATTTTTTGAGATGTATTCCACATATGATTAATATAATTTAATAAATATACATGATTAATTAGTTATACCTTAATCAGTAGAATTATATTTAAAAAGATAAAATTACCCATAAAAGTATGAAAAGTTATTTATCATATTTTTATCCATTATTCAAAACCCAAAATGATTAACAAAAATTATGATGATGTGCTATATGAATAAACATTAAATATAGCAAACACAACATTAATATCCCAAGCCTTAGCAATAAAAACCAAATTTCATCAAAAGTATTTCCATATATAACAAAACATAAAAATTCTAAAAATTAGACAAAATAAATTGAAACCAAAATTTTAGAATAATTGGACAATATATTCCACCAAGATCAACATAAAATATATAACAAACAATAATTCTGAAAATGATATTTCTATTCTTATAATTATTTTATATTTTATAAATCTCATCAAAATCACATAGATAACACAATAAAAACTATATAAATGCAGAGTGAATTAAATATTAAGAATTTATAGAAATTAAGGAACCTAAATCATTGGAATATTAATGTGCCATTCGGGAAAGTAATATTACCATTAAAACTAGAATTTTATACAATATATTAGAAACCTCACATATGAAAGTATAAAGAAAATTTATGTATCTTATAAATGAAAATTTGATATATTTATATTGTGGTAAAGGTAAATAAATGTTTTAAAAAAAGTAAACTATGTATTGATATTTTTATGAAACACAAATGATTATTTACAATTTTATAATTAATATAATTATTTATATGAAACTTTATTGCCATAAAATAGATTCATAAATTAATATTGTATTGTTTTATGATTTTAAGAAAATTTTATGTGAAATTAATTGTTTTTTTAATGTTCTATAAATTGAGTTATAATTTTAAAATCATTTATTTTTGTTATAAATGATGATTTTGTTTAAAAATTATATATCTCATATAAAATATTTTAAAAAAACTGTGTTGATTTTTTAAATCTTCATGTGGTGAAAATTTTAGGGTTATTTTTTAGAATTGTTATAAAATAGTTTAATTTTTGGTGAATAGTGAAATATAAAAATTTTCTGTATTTGACATTACAAGTAAAGAAATGATATTTTGAGTATTGTTGGACTCATAGATGATGTAAGTGGGAATTATCTCAAAATATCCTTCTCAATTTACTATATTTAGCCATGTGAATCATCAATACTGGCATTCTTGAGAAATAATAATAAATCAATGAATAAAATAACCAGACAAACACCCCTTCCATCCACTATATATACCACCACTCAACACCTCTATTAATAAAACCAATAAAGCCTTGAATATATTCCAAATTATGAACAATACTCTTCCCAAGCAACTTCTTAATGTCTTGGTTCCTTTGGTCTCAAAAAAAATACCAAAATATATTTCCCAAAGGAGGTTTTCATGGAGGAGAAATTAAAGAGTTAAAATTAATTCAGTTCCCTTTAAATTTATTTTTATTTTTTTCTTACCACATAATTAACTACACTAACCAAACATTAATGATAAGTATAATATATTATATATAATGAAATTTTATTACGTTAATGGAATAAACCATCCTAATTTATTTTCCCCTCCTATTTTTTTCTTAAAATGTTTACATCATCTGGGATGTGTTGATTTATCACATTCAAGAACAATGAGTTTTCAACATCCATTACCACTATAAAATCTGGTCATAAAACCATTTTTATTTTTGAAATATTTTAAAATATTCGTATTAAATCTTATTTAATTATATTTAAATATTATATATATATAATATTAATAATAAAACAAAACTGGTTGTAATGATTGAAAAAACCCAAAAATAATCTAAATGTGTGTCATTAAGATTTTATCTAATGAAGCATCCTCAATTATGGGAAAATAATATATAAAACAATTTAATACTTTTTATGTACATTTATAAAACATAATTTAAATTCAAGTAAACAATTCTCATTTTACATGATCTTCCATACATGTATACTTGTAAACCAAATTATCACAACTAATGAAACATCATTTTTCATTAATTAGAATTAAATAACTCTTTCGAACACATGGTAAGGGATTCTCTTCGAACCATAATTTTTCATTTAGGATATATTTTATCCCTATTTACCCCAGTGAAATTATTTTTCCTTTTTATAATTTTTTTTAATATTCTATTCATATGTTCCAAAATAATCTATCAAAATCATTTAATTCTTTTTTTACTAGGATATACATGCTTTAAAAAGTTTCCTTTATAAATTCTTCCCAATAAGAAATATTGATTAAAATGAACATCCAGTTTCTTAATAATTATCATGTGGAATCCGTAATATGGTTTAGGAAAACACCAAATTATTAAAATTACTCATTATATCATGAGAAACTATCTTGGTACATTTCTAGGTTTATTTAAACAATTATCCCATTTCGATTTAAATTAGTCATTAACAACATTCCTTAAACCACCCTCAATTTTTTCATTACAAATGTTTTGTAGATACTATTCGTACATGTTTTCACTGAAATTTTAATCCATTTACTATTATCTATTTCTATTTTACCTTATTAATTTACATGTATTATTTAAATCCATTATCTCATGGGCTCCATTATTATATTCAATTTGTTATCCCTTAAGAAAAGATTATGATAACTAATTCATTCCCACAGTAACCATTACAATTGATTCTTCATGTTGTAGACATATTCATGAAATTGTTATGGTGGGTGTGCTTATATGGATCTCTAAATCATTAGGAAATTTTTAGTGTTATGTGATTTCTTGTGAAATGGTATTGGTGGTTAGACTTGACTCATCCTCCTCCATGTGCAATGGTCTTGGCGGTTATCCTTGACTCATACTTCACCATGGGTAATGGGTTTCATGGATATTTTTTAATAATTCTTCTGTCATGTTTCATATTGTCTATAAATTCTTATGATTCCATGATTACTTGATCCCATGTTATACGTATTTTTATTTTTTGCCTTTATTTATATTCCATGTTCTTTTTTATGTCATCATGTAATGCCTTCTAGCCCATGTGTTATGCTTTATTCATATGATTATTACCTTACATGGGTATTATCTCATCAAATTGTAATGTATTCCATATTTTCTCTTATGAATATATAAGGGATCAATGAAATTTTGGATCCCATTATGTGTATTAAATATAATTTTTATATGTTGGTTCCAGTTTTTAGTTTTATGTACTTAATTTTCCTAAGACACTGGACATTACGATCCATGGTTTGTATTTTATGGATAATTATATATAGAATATTTTAATGATAAACTTATAGGGATAAGGATGTGATAATATTAATCTCCATTATCCATTAATCATTAAAAAATTCACATATCAAAAATGTATATACCCAAATTAAATATCTTCCAAAATATCCAAATGTTTTCCTAAAAAAACTTAATCACCATTAACTAAAATAACAATGATATCATATATAGTTCAAGAATATAACTAAACATATATTACAAAGATAATGTTAACCACTTTGATATAAAATATCATCATATTCATTAATATTCTATTTAACATGATCATATAATGTTCCTAATATAAGGTGCGTCCTCAAAAATAAAAGTAATTACTTAGTCACAAAATCATATATCAATCGCATGGTTATACATACTATAAAAAAATTCCCCCAAAAATTAAACAAAATGTTATCTAAATTAAACAAAATAACATAAAAAACATATTAAACCTGAAGGTTATCTATACCTTTCATCTTATATCCCCAAAAATATAATATAATTCTTTCAAAATAACATTATAGTAAATCACATATTAAAGCCAGGGGTTATATCATTTTTTATATTAAATGTTCCCCATTATAACATTTATATATTTAAAATATATTACAATAATACTATGAATGGGAATATATTACATTGATCTTATGATCCAAAACAATATTTTTAATACATGATAGTATCTAAAACTAATAAATTATCATTATGTGATAATATTATAACCTATAATATTATCAATACCATTATTTTATGATAACTATAATGCCCCAAACATGTACATATAGATCAAGTGATAAAATCACACCATTTACACATTGGCTTAATAAAAACTGAGTTGATTTTTTTAATTTCCATAATTGCGATGTAAAAAACAAATATTCAGTCACTGAAAATCCAAAAGGCCTTCATGTTTTAGAGTTTTTGAAAGTAAATAATATCTCTCACATAGTAAAACACATATATTTCTCATTCAATACAAATTACCCCCACTATATGTAGATTTTATTATTTCAAAATAGTGATTAAACATCTCCAACCAAATTCTCTACACATAATAATCATCTAGATTTATCATTCATATTATTTTTCTTTTTAACCTCGGTAATTGAATCATATGAAAAGGTTATCTTAAATGATCAGTAAGGGATTGCATGCAACAAGAGATATCATGAAAAATATGGGATAAATATTATAGAAGAGATAAATAATAATAAAATATTCCATAAAAAAGTAATATCAAATCATAATATCTTCATTGATGACATGGATACAAAAATTATCACTAGACATAAAAAACTATTTTTTAGTGATAGAATACATAATGTCTGACATCAAAATATTATATTTGAGGTCTCATGTCATGAAACAATATATAAGTAGGTAATTAATATGATAAATACCTTAGATAAGTTGTCTCAAGTGACCTTTTAGTGAATTAGGGTGATATCTAATATTGATCTCTATCAATAACATAATAAATCAAATTCACTAATCATATGAAATAAATGAATAACCACCCAATAGATAATAGGAAATCCTTAATAGTTAAAATTCATATATAAAATGGAATTTTAAAAGTCAATATCTCTATTGTATAAATTCATCATACCATATAATTCAATAGAAATATGTATAAATATAAAAATCATATGGATTTCAATGTTTACCCAAATAACAAACAAACAATATTTCTTGGAAAAAACCATAATATGATTTATATAAAATAGGATTTCTATGCCATATTTGGAAATAATATAAAACCTTGTTAATATTTTAAAATATTAATAATATATCCATGATAATAAATAAAATTGAATTAAATAATACCATAATTGTTTTGGAAATGAAGGAATTTTAGTAATGAAAAATAAATTAAGAAATTTATAGGAAAATAGAAGTGAAACATTTTAAAAGAATATCTATTTAATATTTTTTTAACATTATTAGAAAATATAATCTACAAATGAATCCCAAAATTATTTTTATGAATTTAAATAAAAACATTTAAAAATAATTTTTTGGAATAATTTGGAATAATTAATTTTTTTTAGAAAAAAGTAAACTTATATATGAAATAACAGGGTGGAATACAAAAATATACAAAAGTGGAGTGAAATCCCATTTATATATTTTTTGAAAATTATTACCTTTTACAAGGAAATATTTCTATAATAATGGGAATAGATAATACTATATAAAGATACTAAAATGAAATATTATATAAATCATGGTGAAGCATCATGATTGGGGGGATCATTCGTTATAAAAAAGTTTAAAAAGATAATATTTTCACACCTTTGTAAATAAAAAAATGACTTGTTTGGAATAAGATAAAAATATTTATTTTAAAAATTTTAATAAAAAGTAAAAGTTAACAAATTGACCATTCAAAATAATTTATGTATGTAGAATAAATTTCTTAAAAAATTAATAGTATTTTTATGAAAGAGACAGTTTCTCAAAAAAAATAAAAACACTTATAGTAATATTTTGAAATGAAGATTCACTTAATATATTTGAGGAAAAAATAGTAAAAAAATTATTTATTATAACTTAAATCTCTTAAATGACTCGTGTATAAAAAATAGATGAGGTTTAAGAGTTAATGTTCATAAGTTATTCATAAGAATGATTCAATAAAAGGAAATCCATATTATAGGCCAGATTTAATGATAAATCCTCTCAACATTAGTATCATTTGATTTATTGGAAAAATAGAGTTATAATGAGTTATATATATGTAAATACCAATAATAAAATCAAATATTATTTCAAAATATATTAATAGGGTAGTAGGTTAACCATATCAAATAAATCATGGCGCACAACATATAACATGTCTCAAGGAATCAAAGTTGAGACCAAAAACCCATAAATATATTATAAAACATGAATAAAAACCACTTAAATAATATAAATATAAATTTAAATTTAATTACAATTTTTTAAAATTATGTCAAGATATTATATTTGAAATAGGAGGCCTATACACCTTTAATAGAAATAATAATGTAATTCATTCCCATTATCAAAGAATAAATTTAAAATGATAAACCCTTGAATTCTTATTGGATTGGACACATCCCATCATCATGTATAAAAAATATATATTTATTATTCATATTTATTAGATAAATATTTATATATAACTTACTAGATGTCCTTTATTTATAACTTTTTTACCCAATTACTCATACTTATTTTTCAAAATCATTTTTTAGGAATTAACTATTATGTTTCTTTTGCATGTTTTGATTTGGAGATCCTGATCCTTGAACCATATTTAGTTATTTATCATATCTATGTACTTAACCTAAAATATATATATATTAATTTTTTTGAAACATCCCTTTAATGTGTCCATGAAAAATGCATCACATTGCTTCGTGGAGGTGATAGTCCAAACGTATTCACGAGAGAGATAATCATTTGAAAAAAAACTAGATCATAAGAAGAAGAAGATAATATTTTAATAATTACAAATTTATAAATATAATATATATTTCATAAATATAACTCCATAACCATATGTGTGAGGTGGTGATAAAAATTAAATATATCTCCTCATAGAGATGGTAGTCCATATGAACACATGAGATATGATTCATTTTTAATTTGATATAAGGGAGATAGAACATGGTTCTACCACTAATATAATAATATAAAAATATAGTAAATATAATTATTTAATTATGAAAATGTTTTATTAATTACATGGAAGTGGTAGAACATGCAATAAGCTTGAACTAGACCAGTAAATTAAAATTTTTCTTCTTCTGGTACGCTTCATTAGATTACACTTAATACCATTATTGGGGGGGGGGGGAGTTTTTATAATACATGGGATTAAGAATGTGGTATGGGATGTCTGGAGAGGTATTTTTTTTAGATTTTTGAGAAATTATAGAACTCATAAATTTATTTGAAGGGGTTATATTTAGATTATTTTTACATGAAAAAATCAATGGTGGTTTTATAAATACTGAGTGTTTGGGGTAAAAAATATAACAAAAATAGTAAAAATTGTTAAAAATGGGAAATAGGTGGATTGATATACTATTTTATACCCATTTAAAAAATTATATTATTCTTATATTTTTTGTATAATTTATAAAATATTTTTACAGTAATAAAGATACTTAAATCCATTTTTTGTACCATTCATAAAATTTGGATTTAAAGACATCACGAAAAAATGGAGCTCCAATTTTAATATTTAAAATATTTATTTCGTTTAATTTTTATCCATCAAAATAATATAGGAGACTAAGTTAAAAAAAATCAATTCTATTATTTTTAAAAGTATTTACTATGATTTTTCACCTGCTTGAATGAGAGATGCATTAGTAATGCATAAGTGTTCTGGGTAATTATACCATTACTGAAAATTAAAAATAAATTCATATCATTAAAATAATTTATTCATATTTATAATAGTCATTTATTACTATTTATAAAATGTATTTATTTTTTTGAAAATGTATTATTGATATTAAAAGAAAGATAGTGACATTATTTAATTATTCCTTACCTAAAAAAATAATAACGATCAGTATCATAATGAAAATGGAACCATAATTAGAAATTTTAATATATAGGATTATGTTGTTTTAAATAAACTCATCTAATTAAATAAAGGATATTTGTTGAGATATTTTGAGACCATATCCAATACGTTTTACCATATTTAACCCATTTCCCATTTCTATGGTTATAATCTATTATAGTAATTATAGATAACTATGAAAAAAATGAAATTAAACATTAAAAAATATTGGGAAATCCTGATTTCTAATTAAGATAAAATTTACCACAGTTGAATTTATATATTATTTAGAAGTAAAATTTAATATAATTACACAAAACATAATGAGAAATGTATTTTGAAAAAATGATTGTTTTATGCATAAAAGTGATTTTATACCAAATTCAGATATAATATTGATTCTAAATTAATTTATTAGATTAGGTGAAATCAATGTAAAATTATTTCAATTCAATAAAAAACCAAAACTATAATTAATCAAGTAAAAAATGACTAAAAGTGAATTATCAAATGATGTTTCTTTAGAAAAAAACAATAAATAGATTTCCAAAATGCACAATGTATATTTATATGATAAAAATATATTTTTAAATTAATTATATATATATATATATTTGGTCAAGTAAAAAATGATACATAAACATTAAACTCATTTTATTTTATAATAATGTCATAAAAGTGACTGTATTTGTAAAATCATTTTTTACAATTCACCCAAAAAACAATCTAGTTAATAAAAATAGAAAATTTGATGTTAAGATAAATGAAATACTTGTCATAGGAATCAATTTATAATAATTTTAAATTTCATTTTCAAATGAAAATATAATAGAGGCTGAAAAAAAACTTTTATAAATAAATGAACATATAAAAACCGAATTTTTTTTAACCATAATTGAATTTATTAATATCATTCAAAATTTATTACCTATTTCATAATCACTAATAAATAAATTTTTATTATTAATAATTTTCATTAAATATTTTATAATTTAGTTACTCTTATTAATACCCACTAATCTCATGGATTTTTTGTATTGATCATATTTAAATAATAATATTACTATAGTATATCACTGTATGTTTAAGATTAGTGTTTCATGTGGTAAACATTATCAAAAAATTTATTAATTTAAATGTGAATTACATGTTGAAATATCATGGTGTTATAATTAATTCCCATATATCAAAATGGTTCAAAAAGTGAAACAATAAATTAAATGTTATGCCTCACCCGAGGGGATAAAAGTCCAATGAAGTCCTATATTTTCTCATAAATTTATAAAAGAAAAATAATGTTGGATTAGAATTAAATGAAGAAGTGAGAAACCCTAAAATCAAAAATTGGGAAAGATAAAGAAGAAAAACTCATATTGAAGGGGAATAAATGTTATGAGTAATTTGGAATATGTTGATCCATTATCATGTATTCAATTAAATTATGAATTTAATTTTTTAGTTCTTTTTGATAATGGTTTTAAAACTTCCCATAGTGATGGTTAAAGTGAAAGTATAGGGTTAGACTACAGGATAGGGGATGAGTTGTAGACATACATTAATTTGAACACCAAACTCATCAATGAGAAGCAGAAGAAAATAAAAGTCAAATATAATATATTTTATTTAAAAGTGGAGTTTTTAAGGAAATAATTATATTACACTGAAAATATTATGTAATTTTTTTTGATGGAATATGAGTATGAAAATATGCTCAGATATATAGATAATTTTTTTATTATAATGCATAAGAGCGATCTAGGACCCAATATATAATCAGTTTAGATCACAACTAATTTATGAAGATCAGATAAAACATCAAATAGTTTATTTATGTTAATGTTGATTCTTATCATTATGTTGATACGTAGGGATACAATATATGTAACGAACTGGAAATTATGTGGATTTTTTTTCTCTTAAATTCATTAAATTTTTACGAGTCTGTGAAATCTGACGGAGTGCGATTCCGAGGCCTGGAGTGCCCTGAATGATCCGTAAAAGTTTTTGTTAAGCCTAAGTTAACGCGTGTAAACAGTTTTCCTAAAAATGTGGAAGTACTCTTAAACGGTAACTCGGATCAGAAACCTAGGGGCACTGTTGCGCTATGGATGGCGGGTTTACCCTAGGCGTGACTTAAGATTAGTCAGTGCGTGCCTCCTCCGAGAAAACCCAAAAATGGAATAATCATAAATAAAATAATAAAATAAATTATGTTATTTTTCAAATGCTTATAACTCACAAACAGTAACTCGGATTAAAAATCTGGGACCACTGATTAACTTGTGAGTGTATTATTTTTTCAAACAGATACTATCTTTGGCCGGAGCGTTCCACCAGAGAAACTTAGTTTTTGGCAACATATAAAATAATTAAGTGACAATTGTATTATTGTAAAATTCATAACTTCTAAACGGTAACTATTATTGAAAATACGAGAGTACCGTTGGGTGTTTTGGATCCCATTTCACATAGGAAGATCCTAACCTTGACCGCAGTGAGTCGAAGGTGACTGATAATAATTTGCTGAACTTTTTTTTTGGTACGTTCAGTAAACGTGCGAGCAGCGTTTCATATCTTTTGAACCAGTTCTTGGAATTAAAATCCATGGGCACCGTTGAACTCCCAGCATTGGTGATTTCTTAGTGAAACTTTCACCGCAGTTTTGTTCTAACATGAATGGATATTAGTTTTTTGGGTTTTTAAATAAAATTAAATAACAATAAGGTGAGATTATTTTTATTTGTTGGGGGTTAAAACCTCCATGTGGAGGTTAGAGGTGGGACCCACACACACATAACCTCCCTTGGGAGGATATTATTTGGTGGGGCCCACCTGTTGTTTAACACCTCTTATAATCAAATAGGTGGGGGCCATATGGGCTTTAACCCCTTGAAATCCCCATAAATGGGGGAACTCTTAAACGTCCCCATAATGGTGCCAATTCACCCAAAAATTAATTAATGGATTAAATTAATTAATTTTTGAAATATTTTGAATTCTTGCCAACCATTTAAATAATAGTGAGCCTATTATTTTTGGTGTTGGCACATTATATTGGTGGAGCTAGAGAGAGGGCTTGGAGAAACCTTGATGAACTTCATCCTTCCAAAGAAGAACTACTGAAGAACGACGAACTTCTCATTTGATCTTCGACCGAGTCATAAGAGAAGGAGCTGAGCGTGAAGAATGCCAATTATACTTCTTCCTCGGTCTCCCACCCCAGATGCTTCTCAACATCAATGGAATGATGTCTACCTTACCGAAACTCTATCAACGATCACCGAACTCGAGGTAGGGGTTTGATTTGAAATTATTTCTATTCTTCATCGTTCGAATAATGGTATTAGAATTGCCGATTTTTGTCACCATAACAAGGAGGGATCTTACCACATAAAAACGGTCGACCCTCCCCCTTTGTTTGATCACTTTTGTTGGTGATGGAAGCGGGGCAACGACGCCGCCGGAAGAAAGAACCGCAGTGGAGCAACACAAACGGCAACGTGCTGGCCGCGGGAGAAGACGACAGCCAAGGTCCGTCGGGGAGGCGCAGAGATGTCTCACTGCACAGGAAACCAAGCCTCGACTAGGTGGGCCATAGCGGTTCCAGAGGGGCACGGTGCCGTCGCACCGCGCTAGAGAGGAATTGTGGCCTGGAGGGCCGAAGCGGATGGAAGAGGCGTGGCACCGTCATGCCGTGCAAAGGAGTTGAACGCCGCGGCCAGGTTGGGCCTCGGTGGTGGGGGCGTGGCAACGTTGCGCCTCCCGAAGGGATGAAGAACCATGCTGCCGTCATGCCATGGTTGAGGTGCAGTGGAAGCCAGCCGGTCTGGCCACCGTGGTGCTAGATTGGCTGGCCGCTTGGCAAGAAGGGAGGAGCGGGACACCGTCGGATCCCACATGTGATGGACCGACTCCACCTGGCACCAGTTCGATCACCACATGAACGAAAGAGACATTTTGGAGCCTGGGGGCGTGCGATACCCCCTGGCCATGGCTTAGGCGGACCCTTGCTGGGCCGCCGGGTCGCCAGGCCGGCAGGGCCGCCAGGCCAAACAGGCTGCCGGGCCAACTGGTCCATCGCGGCGCCTTCGGGCTGGGCAACCTCCTCTGGCCGGGCCGCCTTCGGGCTGGGCCGACCAATCAGGTCGGGCCGAACACTTGGGTCAGGCCACCCTCTCAGACCGGGTCAGACCCTCGGATCAGGTCAGACCCCGGTACTGATTGGGTCGGGCCAGATCGGTCGGGCTGGGTCGGACCGGACCCGGACCCGTTTGTTCTAGTTTACACCTTTTCACCGCTCTCTTGGGATACATGTGTCCGATTGACGAACCGCCTGCGGTGATGAAGGGCTTGGAGCTAGATAGTTCTTTTGGAATACCCCACATGAGGTTTGGAAACATCTGGTGTATGGTAGGGTTGGTTTGAACCTAAAAACCGACTGGGCCCCTAGAACGGAAATACCAATAACTCACAGACCGGGCATCCAATTGACGCACCATCTGTCGCGTTGGAACCCTTATGACATGGTAGTACTTTGGGTTACTCCATTGTGGAGTTTAATGGTGGTTTAGATAAGACCAATATCTCAATGGTAGATTCTATAGAACTCGAGCGCACTGGGTGCAAGAAATCCAAGTGGTGATAGTGAGGAGGAGGTTGGAGATAGATCATACAAAGGTCAGCACTCAGCGATCCTATGTGGGTCTTTGCATACCAATCATCTGTGGGTCAGATCTTGTGTGGGTCAACACTCAGCTGTCCTGTGTGGGTCAGCGCATATAGATCCTGTGTCTGTCAGATCCTATGTGGGTTATTACGGGGGTTAGTATCTATTGATCTTTTGTGGGTCAGTGCTCAGCGATCCTGTCTGGGTCAGCGCATACCGATCTTGTGTCGGTTAGATCCTATGTTGGACATTGGGGGGTTATTACTAATCGATCCTATGTGGGTCAGCACTTAGTGATCCTGTGTGGGTTAGCGCATACCGATCTTGTGTGGGTCAGATCTTGTGTGAGTCATTGCGGGGGTTAGTACCTATCGATCCTATGTGGGTCAGACTCCATTTGGTCAGAAGCAGTTCCTCTTGTCAGAATATAATTATCTAGCTTCACGACTAATCATCTACACATCTATGTTACACTAAAAATCATGGTTTGAGCTAAGTCATTAATATTCGTGTTTTCCCCCATATTGAGATGAGTTACTAAATAACTAATGTATATGTATGGGAATATACCTAAGTAAAGGTTATCCATTGACTCCATAAATTGTGGTTATCCTTGTTGGATTTTGTGAGACCTTGAGGGTGTCGAGGTCCCTACTGAGTGTCGTTATACTCACACTGCACATGCTATTCCCACACCTCGTTGTGTTGGATGCAGATAACATATAGTGCTGATCAGGGCAGAGAGTAGCAGAACTAGACGGTACTCGGTGGTGGACCACTCGACAAGATGTACACCGAGCAAACGGATGGACTTGGGGTGCTGAGGAGGCCATATGTACCAACCCTTTAGGTGGGAATGCCGAAGGATGACCCAGTAGTTGCTTTACTTCCTTTCTTCAGTTGTACTATCTTTTTAGTTGTATTGTACTTTACTGTTGGGCTTGTATTTCCGGCCCCTTTACACTCAGCAAAATCTTTTGTGCACAGTTTTACTTAGCCTTTTACTTCCATTTGCATACTCTATTGTGTTTGTTTACTTTTATAAAGGAAATGAATTCCCATTTTAGGGATTTTTTCCTTTGGTGCTAGTCGCCAGCCCCTGGCCTATGGAAGGCAGGCTTGGGCTAGTCACGATATGGGTCTCGAGGGATGGGTCATGACAAATTGATATCAAAGGAGTCGGTTATACCACAGAACATTGAACTATGGTCTTTTCTGTGAAGCAATAGTGTTAAGTGTATTATGTGCGGTTATCAGTTCAGGGTGTCCAGTGTTGGTGCGGTAGCCGGCATATCCATACACCAGGACCCTGACTTTTGATTTCTGACTCAGTACACGAAAACACTAATTGCATGTGTGTTTTCAAAAGTTTTCTTTAAGTCAGATCAACTAGGCCAGATCAACAGGTATATCTTATGACTGTGTCACATCTATATTGGATGCTTCCACACAGACAGCCAGTTAGAGTTCCGAGATATTACATTATGATGGCCCACCACGCAATGAGGCTCCAGTGCAGGGCCCTCCTACAATATTGGCACCTTCGGGTGGTGTACTAGCAACACCACCACCTATTGGGAAACAGATGCCACTAGCTGCACTGGCAGATGATGCACGCTGTCTGAGGGCATTGCACGAGTTCCAGTGGAAGAGAACTTTGAGGTTACGAGGCGAGATATATTTCCAGGCACCAGAGGACTGACTGGAGGTGATTTCTAGATTTTTTCTCCTAGTTGATACACCAGTAGAGCAGATGGTGATCTTAGCTACTAGTGTTTCCCAGTGAGTGACCATGAGGTTGGAATGCATAGTGATGAGGCTTCTATATGTGGACCGTTGCGCGAGATTGTACCTTTAGGTATTGTCTCAGCTATTTCACAACCTGTTGGTCAAGATTTTCAACCAGCAGTACTGGAAGATGACACATGTAGGCTTAGTGCCTTACACGTGTTTCATCATCAGATACCCCTCAGGATCCGAGGCAACCCCAACTTACAGGCAGATGAGGATTGGCCTGAGGAGGTGGCTGAGAGTACTCTAGAACTTCTACATCTTCGGAAGGATGACATGTCAGTAGATGAGTATTCATCAAGGCGTACCGATCGTTCCGGGTACTCGATGAATACTATACGATCAGTACTTCAGGGCTTGGAACTCTGAGTGAGGTGTGTTTAGGGACATCCGAGTCATCACTTTTTCATATGTGCATTCCTACATATGTTAGGATTATAGAGATAACCATTGTGTTTGAATGTTCTTTGGCTGAGTGGATACAACCGGTGAATGTTATTAGGGGGAATGCAGGAAACTAGCACTAGTATGAGAGACGTGGGTGTGTCAACTGTTTCGAAAAGAGGTAGTGTTAAGTACAAATGAATCTATAGTATATAAGACATGGAAGAAGTGGTAGGAGAGCAGCATGAGGTGGTTTACATTTCGACATGTTATAACCTCCCTTTTTTTTGTGGATCCCACCAGGATCAGGGAGCTGTAGGGAAGGGGAAGAGAGTAGCTGCATGTGGTCAAAGAGTGTGACCCAAGGGCTCTAGTAATGATTCAAGGTATAGACTGTGTCTTATACTACCTTCCATATCAATAGACATAGGTAACAATAATTCCTTCCTTGCACGCATCTTGTCCTGGACCTAATGTTTTCGGTGAAACTGTTGACTTGACCCTCACGTCTGGAGATACCTTTGGGAGGAGACATGATAATCACACTTACGTCGATGGTTAGATCTGAGCCTTGAGGTGAGAGTTTCAGTTGGAACCTCCTGGTGGAAGTGTCGAGGCCTTACGACATTAGTTCGGGGAGGGACTGGACATCCGCAGTTCATACTCAGACATACTATATTAGGCAAAAAAGTTGTGGTTTCTCTACAATGTCAGAATGAGGTTTTCCTTGGTCAGCAAAAAAGGAAACACAGACAGCATAAGTTAAACTCATGCATAGAAGGGTGCATCAGATCATTCTTGATTCAGCCAGCCTTAACCTCATGGTAGCATGAGTTTTTAGTTTTATGTTCCAAATAGGAGTGACAAAACATGGGGACATTTTTTCAAAATATGTTTCCACGATTACCCCCCAAGGGGGAGGGATGTCTGCTTTGGCTGGATACTACTGGAGGTTCGTTCCAGAATTTACCAGAGTTGCAACACCACTATCAGCCTTGACATAGAGGGGAAACCCTTCATGTGATCATAGAGATGCTAGCAGGGCTTTCAAGAGCTGAGGCAGAGGCTGGCTAGTGCCCCCATCTTGAGGCTTCCAGAAGAAGCCGTAGGGTACCTAGTCTACTGCAACACATCTTGGACCAGACATGTGTGTGTCCTAGTGCAGGGGAGAGAAGTGATCGCATATGTTTCTTAGTAGCCGATACAACACGACCAGAACTATGCTACCCATGACCTGGAGTAAGCAGTAGCGGTCATCTCCTTGAAGATGTGGCCACACTATCTTATGGGAGAATGTTTTATCGTGTAATCTTATCACAAGAGTCTCAGGTATATCTTCTATTATAAGGACATGAACCCGAGAAAATGATGATGGTTTGATTTCCTCTAGGACTATGACATCAAGATAGTCTATACTCCTGTTAAGGGGAATGTTGTTACAGATGCACTCAACTAGTGGTCTAGAATACAGATTCTTGGAGAGGCAACAGAGCAGTTGGCTACCTTATAGATATCCTTTGTGTATAGAAATGGGGTATCCTATCTACAGTCTCATACAGTCACTCCTCCACTTGTTCAGTGCGTCAGGGAGGCACAGCGTGGAGACTATTACTACGAGACATGACGTGCTCTGATATCCACTGGGCAGGCACCTGATGGATTTTATGAAGGTAGGAATCATATCATTCTCTTTAGAGGAATTACTATTTTACCAGTAGCACTTTAGGGGGAAGTTTTGAGGGAGTTCCACACATCCCCTCTAGTGATACATCCAGGTGTGGCGAAGATGTCACAGGACCTTTGACAACAACACTGGTGTCTAGGTATGAATAAGGTTGTAGTAGAGTTTGTCTCTCAATGCCGCACCTGTTAGCAAGTGAAGGCAGAGCATCAGGTACCAGCAGGCTTGGTTCAGCCTTCAGAGGTCCCAATGTGGAAGTGGGATGAGGTATCCATGGACTTCGTGATGGGTCTTCTACATACGTCCAGGAGACATGAATATATTTGGGTGATCATCGACTGACTCACCACGTCGGCCCACTTCCTACAGAAAATAGATGGTACTATCTACCACGAAGAAGTTGTAGGTCCTGAAATAGCAGATGAAGACTGAACAGAGCTGACAGAAGTCATAAGCAGACAGGAGAAGGAGACCTCTAGAGTTCGAGGATGGTGACCATGTCTTTCTAAGGGTCTCACCTCAATGATGTCTACAGGGATTTGGACGAGGATGGAAGTTATCTCTGAGGTTCATCGGATCATTTCAGGTCCCCAAAAGAGTTGGTGAGGTGGAATACTTCTTAGCTCTTCCACCTCAGTTTCATCGGGTGCATGACCTCTTCCACATATCCCAGCTGAGGAGATACGTGCACGACCCATCCCACATCATCGACCATAGCGAACTGGACGTTGATGATGGGGCAACTTGTTTGGAGGTTCCAGTAGAGATTGAGGATCGATAGGAGAAGGTCCTTTGTGTATGGTGGATACCTCTAGTGTGCGTTTTCGGGCCGCACAGGAACTTCCAGGAGTGAACAAGGGGAGCGGGAGGCTCAGATGCATGCTCAGTACCCCCACTTGTTCCCTTAGTTGTGAGTTCTAGATTATGGGGACGTAAAGCCCGAAGGAGGGGATAATGTAAACACCTAGAAATTCGGTGGAAATTTTTTTTCTTAAATTCATGGGATTTTTATGAGTCCGTGAAATCTACCGGCGCATGATTCAAAGGCCTGGAGTTCCCAGAATGATCGGTCGAAGTTTTTGTTAAGCTTAACTTAACGTGCATAAGCAGTTTTACTAAAAAAGTGGAATAACTCTTAAACGGTAACTCGGATCAGAAATCTAAATGCACCGTTACACTCATGATGATAGTTTTACCCTTGGAATGACTTATGATTAGTTAGCGTGAGCCTCCTGTGAGGAAACCGAAAAATGGAATAATCGTGAATAAAATAATCAAATAAATTATTTTATTTTTCAAATTCATATAACTCACAAATGGTTACTCGGATTAAAAATATGAGACCACTGATGAACCCATGAATGTATTCTTTATTTAAAAAGATACTAACATTGGCCAGCGCGGGCCACCAGAGAATGTTAGTTTTTGGCCGCAAATAAAATAATTTAGTGAAAATTATTTTATTGTAAAATTCATAACTTATAAATGGTATCTTGGATTGAAAATACAAGATTATCATTTGGTTTTATGGGGTGTGTTTCACCTAGGAAGATCACATCCTTGACCCCTGTGAGTAGAGGTTGATTGATAATAATTCTCTGAACTTTTTTTTCGGTTACGTACAGTAAACGGGAAAGCTGCATTTCATATCTTTTGAACCGGTGCTCGGAATTGAAATCTGAGGGCACCGTTGAACTCATAGCGTCAGTGATTTCGTAGTGAGTCCTTCACCACAATTATGTTCTAAAGTGAATGGATATTAGTTTTTGGGGTTTTTAAATAAAACTAAATAAAAATAGTGTGTTCTTATTTTTATTTGTTGGTGGTTAAAACCTCCAAGTGGAGGATAGAGGTGGGACCCACCCAACCTAATCTCCCTTGGGAGGATATTATTTAGTGGGGCCCACCCGATGTTTATCACCTCTTGTAATCAAAGAGGTAGGGCCCACATGGGCTTTAACCCCTTGAACTCCCCATAAATGGGGGAACTCTTGAACATCCCCATAAGGGTTCCAATTGACTCAAAAATTAATTAATTGATTCAATTAATTAATTTTTTAAATCTTTTGAATTCTTTCCGACCATTAAAATAACAGTGAGCCTGTTATTTTTGGTGTTGGCATAATCTTTTGGTGGAGCTTGAGAGAGGGCTTGGAGAAACCTTGAAGAAATTCATCCTTCCAATGAAGAACGACAGAAGAATGACAAACTTCTCCATTGATCTTCGACTGAGTCATAAGAGAAGGAGCCGACTGCGAAGAATACTGATGACGCTTCTTCCTCGGTCTCCTACCCCGGATGCTTATCGACATCAACAGAAATATGTCCACCTTACCGCGACTCCATCAATGATCACCAAACTCATGGTATGGGTTTGAGTTTAAATTATTTCCATTATTTGGTGTTCAAATTACGGTATGAGAATTGCTGATTGTTATTCCCATAATAAGGAGGGATCAGACCGCACGAACATCCCCAACCCTCCCCATTTGTTTGATCACATTTTTTGGTGACGGCAGCGGCGCAACAACACCGCAGGAAGGAATAACTCTGGCAGAGAAACACGAATGGAAATGTGCCGGCTGTGGGATCAGACGGTGGTGCAAGGGTGGCCGGGCCACCGGAGAGGTGCAGCACCATCACGCAGTGTAGAAAACCAAGCCGCGGCTTGGTGGGTTGCGGCGGTGCCAGTGAGGCACGGTTCCATCACACCATGCCTGAGAGGAACCGCGGCTAGGAGGTCCACGTCGGATGGAAGATGCGCGGAGCTGTAGCGCCACACCGAGGATATGAAGGCCGTAGCTAGGTCGGGCCGCGACAGTGGTGGCACGACGCCTGTGTGCCATGCAGAGGGAAGCAGAACCGTGACACCATTGTGCCGTGATGGAGGTACAGTGGTGGCCGGCCGGGTCAGCTGTTGTGGAGCCGGATCGACCGTCCACTCGGTCCGTCGGGAATAGCAGGACCCTATTGGGTCCCACGTGTGCTGGACCAGTGGAACTTGATGCCGGCTGGAGCACCACCCAAACGGCAGAGCTGTTTGGGAGCCAGGGGGGGCATGCACAACCCCCATGGCCGCGGCATAGGCAGACCCCCACCGGGCCCCCTTCGGGCCGGGCCGCCCCGTCGGTCCCGACCGCCATCGGGCTGGGCCACCCACTCGGGCCAGGACACCCTATCAGATTGGGTCAGGAATGGTCGGTCTGACGGGGTCCGACCGGACCTGGACTCGTTTGGTCCAGTTTACACATTTTCGCCCCTATCTTGGGCTTCAGGTGTCCGATTGACGAACTGCCTACGACGATGGAAGGCTTGTAGTGAGTTAGTTTTTTTGGCATACCCAACGTGAGGTTTGGACATAGTTGGAGTATTATTGGGTTGGTTTGAAACTAAAAAACCAACCGGGCCCCTGGAACAAAAATGCCGATAACTCACAGACCGAGTGTCCGATTGACGCATCGTCTGCCGCGTAGGAACTCTCACGAAAAGGTGGTCCTTTGGGTTACTACTTTGTGGAGTTTAGTGGCGGTCGAGGTACGACTGATATCTTGAGGGCAGATTCTAGGGAACTCGAGTGCACTGGGTGGGAGGAATCTAGTGGCTGATAGTGAGGCGGAGGTTGGAGACAGATCATACGGAGGTTAGCACTCAGGGATCCTGTGTGGGGGAGTGCATACTGATCCTGTGTGGGTCAGTGCTCAGTGATCCTTTGTGGGTCAGCACATACCAATCCTATGTTGGTCAGATCCTATGTGAGTCGTTGCAGTGGTTAGTATCTATCGATCCTATGTGGGTCAGCGCTCAACCATCCTATGTGGGTTAGCACATACCGATCTTTTGTGGTCCAGATCCTGTGTGGGTAATTTTAGGGGTTAGTACCTATCGATCCTGTGTGAGTCAGCGCTCAGCGATCCAATGTGGGTCAGTGCATACCGATCCTCTGTGGGTTAGATCTTGTGTGGGTCATTTTGGGGGTTAGTAGCTATCGATCCTGTGTGGGTCAGACTCCGTATGGTCCGAAGTTGTGCCTCTTGTCAGAATAAGATGATCTAGATTTGCGACTAATCATCTGCACTTCTATTCTACAATAAAAATCCTGGTTTGAGCTGAGTAATTGACTTTTGTGTTTTTATCATGATTGATATGGGTTACTAAATAACTTAGATATATGCATTGGCATATACCTAAGTAAGGGTTATCCGTTGACTCTGTACTTTGTGGTTATCTTTGTTGGATTTCGTGAGACCTTGAGGGTCTCAGGGTCCTTACTGAGTATCGTTATACTCACCCCTACACGGGCTATGCCCAAACCTTGTTGTGTTGGTTGCAGACGACAATCATCGATGATCGGGGCAGAGAGTAGCAGAACTGGATGGTACCCAGAGGTAGACCACTCAACAAGACATACAAAGAGCGGATGGATGGACTTAGGCTGCCGAGGAGGCCATATATAGCCACCCTCCAGGTAGGAATAGCAGAGGATGACCCCATAGATTCTTTACTTCATTTCATTAGTTGTACTAGATTTTTAGTTGTATTTTACTTTACTATTGGTCTTTTATTTCCGACCCCTTGACTTTCAGCACACTCTTTTTTACGCAGTTTTCTGTAGAGTTTTACTTCAAGTTGCGTACTTTATTGTGTTTGATTACTATTATAAAGGCTGTGCCTTCCCAGTTTAGGGATTTTTGCCTTTGGTTCTAGTCGCTATCCCCTAGCCTATGGAAGGCGCACTTGGGGTAGTCACGATACGGGCCTCGGGGGATGGGTCATGACAATATATAAGTGGAATGTACACTTAATTTGTCTTAAGTTAAATATGTTTTATAATAACAATACATGATACCAAATCAATATGAATGTGTTTGTACTGACATGAAAAATTATAAACACTATTCCACATAAAAAGAAGATAAAAATATAATAATAAGGCCACTAGAACCAATAAAAATTATGGGGAAATGTTATATATTGAAAATAATAATAATTTCCATGATATATTTATTATCAATTTGAATGATAAATGTGTATTATTTTTTACTTATACTATGGAAGGTATCAGAAAAATTCCCACTTTTAATAGTATAATGTATCTTTACCAAGGAAGAGGAACAAACCAAGGGGGAGCTACAGTAAACAATTGAGGATAAATTCATAGAAACTGTTTGTTATAATAAAAAATTCTATAAATCTATGAACCCAAAATATATTTGGTTTCTCTAAAAACAATAAATTGTTGATGTGAACTGTATAGTATTAGAGTTACAGAAATCATGAAGTTATGATCAAGGGAAGTTCCCTATTGGTTAAAAGGGATGTAATATCATCAATTAAGTGGTGGGAAAATCATATTCCACATATAAAATAAAGAATTCAAGAGAAAAATTCAACGAGGAGTTGTGTATGATATATAGGAATGACTAACATATTTGATTTTTTATTATAAAAACATAAGAAAATGGATAAAGAAATAATAATTTGTTATGATAAATTAAACTATGTGGTCTCCCAAAATAAATCAAATATCAGTAGAGGATGTCTAAATGTGAGATATTATGGGGTTAGGAATGTTTTGGTAAAATGTATGGAAACGAAGGGCATGATAAAAATAATTATTTAACCATTATACCATCCCAATTAGAATTAGTGATTAAGATGATCAATGAATAATGAAATTCATTTACAATGTTGAAAAAAGTGAAGAAGTCATCTCTAAAAAAGGAAATTGTTCCTGGGAAGAATATGATCACATAACCTAAATAGATTAAAAATAGGAAGAAAAATCTGAAGAATTATACCCATGATGAAATTGAAATATTGGTGAGATATTATTTTATAGTAAAATCTTAGCCATTTCATTTCAATTTTGGTATTAAGTATTTCCTCTATATTCGATAAACTATCATTTCTCATTAATTAAATGTTTTTAGTTTAATGAGAAATAAAAATGGAGATTTAGCTGAGAATTTTTATATATTTTAGAGAAATTTTATTTTTAGTCAAGAGATTTTCTAAATAAAATGATAAAGAGGAAATGAGTGCATAATTTGAGGGGAAGAAAATGAGAATGCAATATGTGTGAGAAGAGAAATGAGCACACAAATCAAAAAAAGATGAATTGTGTGGTTTTCAAAATCAAATAAATAGGGTTTATTGAGTTGTCCATGTATAGATAGTATTTATTTTTGAATATGTAAGGATTTCATGATGATTATAGTGTGTCAATTTGTGTAGTTTTGAGTGGAAAAGGAAGTGAATCAATTTCTATATTTGAATAAATAGATACACAGTAGAAACCATATATGGAATGATTTTTTGTGATGGACATATATGTTTTAATACATGTACAAGTGGGTGAAAATTAACACTCTATACAATAGGTTTTATGTTATTTTTTAATCAGTCATCAAAGGAGATATTTAAGAATAAATATTCATGATGTCAAATATGATCAGAGTCATTAAGAGTCCATCCAAATTCTATTAGAAATAATAGTGAGGAGGAATATATGAAAGCTCATTAGATTGTTTTTTAATGATTTATAGAATTTTTAGGAGATTTTATGTGATTGAGAACGGATCAATATGAGTTTAAAAGGTTCTAATATTATTTTAATGATTTATATAATAAATACAATGCATTATAAAAACTCAAAATGGAATCTATTAATGAGTAGCTTTATATATAATTAGGATATAATTAAAGAATAGGTACTATTATTTTTGAAATTTTAGGATAGAAGAAAAATCATATTTAATTTGTATAATAGTGAAATCATGGCCTATAAAAGTGTCAATTGAAATTTATTTATATGTAATTTCAGACCAGTAAGAATTTTTATAAGTTAAATAGGACATTGAAAAGTCACATATAGTGTTAATAAGTTATAATGTAGTGGGTTTTCCCCAAAATAAAAATGAAAAAATTTTATCCCCATGAGGAATTAAATACAGTAGTCTTAAGATTTTATCTATGGGTGGTTTTAATTCAAGTTATCAACATATTTCTATAGAATTATTTTTACATAAAGGAATGATATGTGTATTTAATTAAAAAATATATATAAAAAACCAATATTAATGAATGAAAAATAAAATTAAAGATAAAATTGAAATTTTACTAAAAATTAAAATGGTGTGAAATCATAACTACACCCGTAGTTGTGTAAAATTTTAGACCTCCTGGAAACAAAACACATCCCTATCTAAAAAGATTTCCCAATTGAATTTTTAAATACCCATCCAAATTACTCTAGATTAACACCTAATTTTTCATAGAAATCATATCAATATATCAATATGATTCTAGTTCCTCCTATAAATATGATTCCACTACATTAATTCCTTGAAGAAATTAGACCTATCCAAAATCACAATGATTAATAGAAATACTTCACTAAAAAAATTTAAATAGTGATATTAATTATTTTATACCATAGGTTGGATCAACATCCAATCCAAAATGGATGAAAATATATTCAAGAACTAAAATTTATACTTTTTTTAAAAAATATAAATTAAATAGAAATTTAAATGATATTAGGGTTGAAGATTTCTACTCAGAAGAGATTGTAACCTTTTTCCATAGTCCACAATAACTTGGAACATTATGCCAAATCACATGTGAACCTGGAATCTTCCCCATTACATACTTTCCAATATGAATACATAGAATCTTCGACAACATCTCTATAATAGGAATCTCATTGATATCTATCCACCATCATGTTCCTCTTTCTGATCCATTGCCTCCCTCTCCGACCACCCATTGAAATGAACTTCAGATAAAAATATATATTGAAGAGGGTTGGAAAGTATGATATTTTTTAGTCCATATATATATCACTAAATTTCATCCATAATGGAGGAAAAATATCACTTAGTTATTTTATTATATTTTTAATGTGTCTTACCTCTTTACCTATGAAATTTGAGATCAATTATACACGTGTTGAAAATGAAATTAATTTTTTACTGAGGTGAAAATTTTCTATTAGAAGATTCTATTTGGGTTCTACAATTTTATTTCACCCATTGTTCATCTAAATTATAAAATTTGAATATTTTATTTAATGTAGATATTATCCGAATAGTTATATTTATTTACCATATAGAATAACTTCATTTAGAGGCCTTTAAATTTAGTTATTCAGCATTCGCTGAAGGTAGTTCCATTCCATTTGACTATTCATATTCCAATTTAGTAAGATTTTTTGGACCTCAACCATGGTTAATTAAATAATCACACCAGTTCTAAGAAATTAATCCCACACTCTAAATGACCATATAATAAAATAATTTTGACAAATATATCATTATTGAATGATTTGTTTTGAATATACCAATTTAATAATTTTTATTATATTATCGAAATAAGGAATTTTTAAATTTTTATATAAAATAATAAATTACTAGAAATAATTTAATTTAATAAAAGAAGGAAAATTAGTGGATAAATATTCATTGATATATATATTAAAAATAATTGATATTTTAGCTCTATCATTTCTCTTACACTTAACACTTGTTATTATTGAAAAGTGAGAATTTAAATATATTTCTTGTAAAATCGTTAATACTCATGTCAATTAAATTATAAAATATTAAAAAAAGAATCCAAACTTATATTATATACTCAACTAATTGAATTAATAATAATTCATTATTTTCAGTCATTCCACTCTAATTTTATTTATTCTTCAATGAATACAAATTTCTACCTTGCCTGCTTTTCCTCTCATCACATGATTTTCATTTTAAAAAATGTTTTCCTCATTTAAATAAGTGAAAAGTATAAACTAAAATGAAAAATTTATAATTATATTCCCCATTGATTTAATGAATATTATCCATTATAAGGAATTTGAAAGGGTTGTAATGAGTTTTTATGGTTGGTGTGCTTGGAATAAAAAAATACAGGGATGATGGATAGGGATTTGATCTTTATGTAAGTAATATGGATTGATATTAGTTTCCACGGAAGCATGGTATTATCCTATTTATTTATAGAAAATGATCATATCTATAACAAATTTAATTTTTTTATCATGGTTAGCCTCAGATTATACAATTCAATAACCTGATTATAAGAATTTCTTCCCAAAAGATATTTTTTCTTACAAAATAATTGAAATCCCATTACTTTTTCTCTTAATATCTCTATAAAGGAACATCATTACTTTCCTTAAAATCTAGAAGAATAAATAGCTTTAAAGTTTCATAATTTCATCTCAATACATTTATTTTCATCTAAACAATGAAGCCGAACATATTTTAAAACGTCAAAAAATTTCTACCCCACCTTTATGCTTATGTAAAATCTAGAGTTGTACATCAATTAAATGTTGGATATGAAATATATCTTATAATGAGGCTAAATAATCATTATGTTCATTGATACTAAGTGATAATAAAGATAAAATGTAAAATTTGGGATTAATATTGAGATTTATATATCTAAAAAGAGAGTATCAATCTTAAATGAATTATCTCAATTATTTGGATGGATAATTATTAAATGATCATAGGTTTTGATAGAAAAATGGAATGTTATAGTTAAAATATGAATTATTTGGTTCACTAAAAATAGGGGATATTTTTTTATAAAACTTATAAAATCCAATTATTTCTCATGGTAAAGTGGTTTTACACATGGGATAACATTCATGACATGCCATTTACAAGTTGATAAGTATTTTCATGATTTTTTACAAATTGATTTCCGAGAAAATAAAATTCTACAATTCATTAATTATAGTTCCATGAATAATTTATGTAATTTTCATTGAGGATAGTTTTTAATTTACTATTGTAATAATTTGGATTCTAATATGTTTTTAGAAACAAAATATATAAAAAACACAAATTTTGAATGAAAAACAAAAAATAGAAAAATTAATATGAAATTTAAATAATAAAAATATACCAACTACTCTACACCACAAAACATATTTTTTACAATTTCCTTGTTCTTCATAGTTTATATGATAAATGAAAATGATTAATAAATGTCAAGGAGAAAATAAGTGGAATGGAAAGAAATAACTTGATATTTATTATGTTGTAACAGCTTTGAGATACCCTTCAATAATATTCTAATTGAAAGCCAACTTGAAAAAAAGGAATCCATATTTTTATGAAATAACAGAAATAGAATTGAAAATTTTGAGAATGGAAAATAGTCTTATTTTTAAAACCCTTGAAGTGGAAAGGATTTTACTTCCCAATGTCTGAGAGTTAAAGATGGTCATACCTAATTTGATTGTAGGTGTAGTTTCATTCTCAATAATAAACAAAAATTTAATTTCTATAGTCATTTAAAGTTCTAATTCATTGTAAAATTTCTAATAATAAAATTTATTTTGTGTCCGCTCTATTTCATTGTGATTAAAATTATATAGTGGAAGAGGGAACAAATAATAATTGAAAATTGATAAAAAAATATCCTAGAAATATAATTCCACTTTTTATTGAAATTAAATTCCAAGATGCGGTTCATTTAAATTTCATATTAAAAAATAAATATTTTTTAATTGAAAAAATTTTCAATAACAACATCCTTATGAGTACCTATATACCCCTTAATCATTCACACTATTAATTATTCAACAATATCCTCCACATCTTCATTTTCGAAATAACCCATTACATTAATATAATGAGAATTGTTTTTCACAATGTGAAATTATTACAATTTATTATAAAAATAATCTGAAAAAATAGGATCAAAATTATGACCTATACCTTGTTCCTACGTTTCCCAAATTTTCCAAGGGTGAGGAAATTTTTTATAGAAAATTGTATATAGAGAAGGTTCCTCTAAATGATATGTTACGATGAATATTACATGTCCTTCTTCCTCTTTGGGAAAAGTTTGATAGAAAGGTGATGATTTCTCCTCTATCAAAAAGGTTTTTCACATGGTATTTAATTTATGTGAAATTAATTCCAATAATTTTCAAAATAATTTTGATGTCCAATATTTAAATTAATAGAAAATTCAATTTTACTATTCTCTTATCAATCTAAACTAGAAAATGAAAGGTCCAATTTATCCTCCAATTCATTCATAAAATAATATTTATTTTCCAAAGTTAATGGGACTAGATTTTTCTTTTCTATAGTTTTTTTGTGATTTAAATTATTTTAATATACTATAAATAATTAATTTTTTTCTCATTTGTATAATCATGAATGTATCATAATAAATCATTAATTTATTCTAGTGATTATGAAATATTTTATTATATTATGAAATCATTTTTTTTGAAAAGATATTTAGAGAATTATTCATTATTAGAATCCTAATATTTTTAATAATTAGACCTAGAATAGGTGTAGTCATTGTGAGAATACTTGTGTTGGTCTTTCATTTTTAGATTCTAAATTTAATGGTTTAAATTTTAGAAATTTAAAAATATATATTAAAACCCACTTTTGGAGACATACCTAGAACAAAATCAATATTATATAATGATTTAAGGCTGGATCCTTAGAGTATTTCTATGACTCTGATCAACAATACCTACCACTACTAGTTCCTGGGAATCTTATAGAAATTTTTAATAAATATTCTTCTCAATAATCTAGTGGGGTCTAAATCTAAGGAAATCTCAACTATATCCTCATGAATCTGGGGCCATATCCCACGATATTTCGAACATATGATCTCTAAATAATTGTTGGATAATTTTTGTATTTTATAATCTAAAAAACGAATTCCACTTTGGTTTGTGAAATGAAATCTATATCTATGGATTCCATATTGTATATTTAATGGAATTGGGGACCGATCTTATTGTATATTATTCATACCTATCCAAATATGTGGATACCACAACATATATTCGATATATCCTGGACCCATACCATGGTAGTAAATATTCTTAATACAAAATATAGGGCATCCATAATATATATTTGAAGGATATAGGGACCCATTTCATGACATTCCATGTTTCTTGATGCACATCCATTTCATCCATAACAAATATCCTAAGTCCATATCCTTGGTATCCCCAACGTTATCCATCTCCAAATCATTGGTATCCCATACACATAATATCTTCTATGTGGGATATATCCATAAACCATCATAAAAATCCATGGTGTTTTCTAAATGACAAAGGATAACACTACAGACCACAATCCATCGAGCTCATGCGGTCGTCACAGGTTCCCTGGTGACACCCGATACTAACTCAGAAATACCCACCCAAGGATGTCCAGTCAAAAGGGTAGTCATCGGGATCTGTCTAGTCAAACCATCATAAGTTACACCACTTGGATTCCCTAGTCACCTAAATAGTCTTAAAATAACACAAGACACTAGAAGGGTGTGATGTCCTATGACACCATCTGCTAGGTAGCACAACCTTTACTGCTACATGAGGGCTCATCATATGGGTAAAAATCAAGAGATGTAATACATTCTATATAAATCGTCATGGTCACTCTTGTTGGACCACTCACTCAATATAATACCGACCCACCCAAGGTCTATAGACCTTGGCCTGGTAATATTATTCTCAAGGGAATAAAACATCCTTCTTCATCTTGGTAAGACAAAAAACATGAATTCACTAAAGGGAGTCCTTTAAGGCTTTCATTTCTTTTGGTCTATATGGAATACCTTACTTCTAAACAAGAATCATGTTAGAACCTATACATGAATTCGTGGGTCTCATTTGGTCTGACCTCACCTCTCATGCGGTTTAGAGACCTCCATATATTTTGAAAGTCTCAAACTCGACCATTTTGGTATGAGTTATCAAGTTAGAACATGATGGATTTTAATGACCTCTGGTGATCATTAATTATAACTAGTTATTATAGTTTAATTTAATCATTAAACATTAAAAAAATCATTAAACCTAAAGGAATCACATGTAATAGAATCCACACACATCCCATGTCATAAACTCAGAAGAAATAATACATTGGGATACTATGTGATACCACCAACAATTTTAACATACTTCCAATTTGATTCTACGTTCCAACTGTAACAATGAATGGCTTTCCAATCCCATCCAACACCTGCTGTGAGCATCCATTATTTTCTCAGTGACCCCAGCTCCTCAATCCAATCATAACTAACTAATTAATAAATAAATGTATAGTTAATAATCTAAATTAATTTAAACATTCAATATTCATTGAATATCTAATAGGTCACCACAATTTAGTTGAATTTTTTGAAATCAAATGCCCATGATCCATGGAATACTCCCTAGCACACTATAGTCCAAATACCTAGCATAGAAACACAATTTGATTATTAATATATATAAAAGTTTTCATAAAAAATAACAAAATTAAATGTTTTTACTTACCTCCATAAATATTTTTTTTGATATATGAAATATATTTTCAAGGGATACCCTATAAACAATTCACATGAAAACCTCATATTGAATGGGCAATTCCACCATGATCTGGTGGAATCAATACTGAAAACCTAATCAATGAGAAAGAAAATTATAGGAAAAGAGGGTGACAGAACCGTGGAGGATATTATATTTGAAAAAAAAAACCTTTAATCATATATTAAAAACCCTAAAAACATCCTAATTAAATTATATGTGAAGGAGGTAGGGAACTTGATCGTATAGGGAATGTTTATTTGAGAGTTTAGGAACAAGGGGAGTAAGGAGATGTAAATACACATGAGAAAATTTGAATTTTCTTACTTTTAATGAGCCTAAATGGTTTTCACACACATTTATTCTAACTATCCATCAACCATAAAAACATAGATATCTAATTCCCATAACCTCATTGGTTTTTGTCAGATGGATAACAGATCATTATTTCAACCATGTGGGAACTTCTAAATACCGTTTTGACTTTTTCACACTACCCTCTAACACTTCTCATGGATTTACTACACCATTCACAAAGTCTCTATCGAAAACCATTTCAAATGATTTTCCCTTGAATTTTCATGGTTTTCTCAAAACCATAAGCTAAAAATTCTAGGAAACTATGCTATATAGAGACTAAACAATAAATATCTTAAAGTTAATGCTGCAATTAAACATACCATAAATTGGGAATTCCATACTGTTTCCCATAGGTAGGATCCCCCAAGACTCTAAAAAGAAAACTAAATTTCCTATATGATCACATAAAAACCAAATATAAATTCCAAGCCTTATAACTTATATAAAAAATTACATTATGATTCTCTAACTCTAGAAATTCTATTCTGAATCATTAATTAACATTCAAAATATTTAGTATTTAAAAATTTAAATTTTCTATTATTTAAAATCAACTATTTGGTAAAGGGTTTTTTAAAACACCACAGATTAATATTTCTCACCCTTAGGTAGAATTTTCTATCATTCAACTATGAATCTTGATCTATGTTAGTTGTGAATACTCCTCAAATAGTTGAGTTTCATCCGGTGACGCCTAATGTTCTTCAAATGTGTCTTGTGAATATAATGCTGTTAAAGCTTTAAGGTAAAAAAATATTCATTAACATTGATAATACACTAATAAACAACTTTTTGAAACACTTATAACACAAAACATAATAACATAATTTCCCAATTCATCACTTGGTCCATAGAGCCCCCACCACATGACTTATCTCACAATAGAAATTTCTATGTCACGATGCTTCTAGAAACATTAAGAACCTATAAAAAATAGCTATAGGAATCATGAAGACCTTATTGGTAGGTTCCCTAACTCACTATACCCTTCAGATACTATTGGACACTTCATATTTTCAATATCGATCTGAAGTGGTCAAATTACCAATGACTGTGATAAAACTAGTCGCTTCATATTTTAGTAAATATCCATGACCGAACATTAAAACACTGCCAAGGAATATAAAACCACATATATATTGTGGTTTCTCAAGAAAATTATACTATTTCATGTTAAAATAAGAGAATAATATCCTCTAATATAATTCTTATGAAAAATATTGACTTCTTGCAGTGAATCACCATTACCCAATCACAACAAATTCAATCCAAAAGGCACATAAAATCATTTAGATACCTCCCTTATGGAATCCACCAAATTAAAATTTAATTACATTATCTCAAACATAATAATTTTTTTATCCATCATAATCTTTATGAATGTACTTACAAAATCTCGATCTAATTACATCGGGATCCACACAAGCCATCCTCAACCTGATTCATACCCTTGAGATTTTCCCAACATCAAACCCTAATTTTCTCATAGAATTCATGAAGGTTTTCGGTGGAAATCATTTCCATCTATCAACTAGAATATTTATTCCAAAATTTACATCCAATAAGCGGTACCATACTCTCAATACCCTTCTCATGTGAGGGAGAAACAATAATGACTTCCATATCTCTCCCCACCATAACAACATCCTTTTCATAACACTACAAAAACTGGTTTCTCATTGCCATAGACTAGGCTTCGTATATCACCAAAAAGAAACACTGCGGTGGCCATCCAAAAATAAAATTGACTTCTATTACATATGAGTTTTATCATTCTAAAACTACTCTTTGAGAAACACATTGATATATATAACATATGCACGATTCATGTCATAATAGACATTCATTATGTTCTCAATATATAATTACCACACATAGACCACTTCAATTTTCATATGTACTTGGTATGATCATGGAAATCAATAATTATGTATATAAAAACAATCCATGTAACCTACATATTCTTCACATATCATTTTCTTGTGGGTCACATTTTGTTAAATCCATGAAGACCATGATCTACATCACATTAGTCTCAACACAGTATGTGACCCTTAGAAATCCTCTTTGTAATTAGGAAATTTACACATATCTTCATTTATCACATTATGCGATACAAATTTTCAACACATTAGTAACATAGGTTCCAATATAATGTCAACACTGTTTCAAACTCATCACAACGGGATGCATCCACCTGATGTCATATTAATTACCAAGGTGTCTAACCATGCCTATGACACCCTTAAAAGAGTTCCCTATGTCCACAGGGTTAGGAACCCACATATTCATTACCAATGATTTCAATATCAATACACATTCATTCAACAGTTCTTCCACTAAAAACCCCTAATCACTGATCGTACATTACTGACATACCCAGAATGACATTCCTTTTCATATATGCATAAAGAAACTATCAACCCAGTCCAAAAAAATCTAATAGGTCACCCCTGTTTATAGAATACAAAGATCCAATAGGGTTAAAGTAAATGTGAGTGTATATAGTTCTTCCACAATTCCCTACTAGTAAGGTCTCATGTTTGGTTTACTAGGATTGACCACAAAGTCCATTTTCATCTTGCAGATGGACACCATTCATGGGGCTTCATCTACTCACCCATCTCATAATCACATGACATAAACATGCCAAAACACCCCCCAATTGTGGATCCTATCCTTATGATCATCCACTTGAGGCAATTCTCCCAAGGTGATTAAAACTCATGGGTCTACAATTTCCATTACCAACAATATCATACATATTGACTCATACCATGGAAAAAATACATGGTTTGAATAATTATAATTCAGTTTCATGTTATGCAAGAAAACACTATATAAGATGTTGATGTAACTTTAAATAACAAAACCTAAATAATAACTCCAACTATGGGACTCCCAATGAGGCATAGAGTTCCTTACTAACCTACCAGGGTCATGAAAACTCATATTCACCTAGATTCCAACCACCATAATTATTGAAGATCATATTACCGTAGATCCACAATAATTTCTATCAGAAGATAATACATATTCAAGTAGGCCTAATTGACTATAATTCCCCCAATTCATTATATGGTAAAATGTCATATGACAAGTAGTTGATATAATAAATAATTGATCCTTAACATATAATGAAACCCAATCTAGCTAGAATATATTTTAGGTGAACCATATATTCCTTATAAATCATGAGGAACCTCTTGCCTCCATAGTACAAGAGTCAAAATCCAATCACTAGCCTCTTGATAATGGACCATAAGCTAGGAATATGTAAAAAATAATAAAATCCAAACGATATGTGCTCTATGCATGGTGAAAATCATACACAACCATACAAACAAAATTAAAAACATTCATCATAGCCCTAGTAAACTAGACATATTTTTCAGAATTGGTTTCCTCAATGACCCATCCTGAAATCAAACACTAAATCGGATACATTTTCTATTAATTTTGCTGAATATCCCAGAAATATTTATGAGAAAGTAAAATCACACTAATAGCACATTATAATGTCTCAAGAAATCTCACACTATGAAATTTTTCCTAACCATAACACTACATATCCTCAGGATATCCATGCATATGATATAGGAAGCTAACTGCAAGCTCTGGTCTCATGTAGTACTATGTGAAGACTATACCACCTATATTAGAGTACACATTAAAATATAAAATAACTAAATATCACAAATCATAAAAAAATGATATCATAAGTAAATAAATCTTACAAGACGAATAATAAATAAAGTAAAGAGTGACCCAAAAACTATTACATGTATTCAAATAACAACCCATTAGGACAACTAAAAATATTGACTAGTATAAATAAAAATAAAGGCATTGGAACCATTATGTCTTTGAGAAAAACCTAATCCAAATCATTGAATACACATATTAACCACCCACTCAACAATCCTTGGGGTTCATACCATAATCTTCCTATGATCAGGTGGATGACCACTCAAGTACCCAAGTGTAGTGGTTTCCAATGTATGGTGTGAGTACCAAAATCATCCAGGAATTACCAATGTGGTCACATAGTGAGGATCATATGTAGTGATATGTGCATGGGACATGATAAAAAAATAAATTACTATTTTAAATTAAATAAAAAATAACCACCATCAATACATAAATCCATTACCTCCTTCGACCATAACTTCTTCATCCTATAATGGGGTGTCTTGGGGCATGTGTCAAATACCACACCTTCCAAGTTACATTCGGGCTCCTAATCCATGGAAGTCCTAACCATTTCCCCACTATTATGGGGTAAAATCCCATGAAATTTCGTGCATACGATATCTAAATTTTCGGAAACCAAAACATCGATCTAATATATTTTGGTACCCATCCAATGGTATTAAATTCATTAAGCTATAAATATTTGTCAACCATAACATATATATGAGGGATCAGAGACCCATCCCATGGTATTTTTTTAATATATAAATTTTTTTTTGAATCCATAAAATATATCTGATGGATTTGGTATGCCATAATTGGTATTCCGTGTTATCGTATCCAACTACATGAAATCCAATACATATATCCAAGCTCTAAACCGGTGGAATCTCAAGCCACATCTAGATCCAAATCCATAGAAGTCCATCCATTTCAAATACTATCCAAGGTAAAACTCCAAAACAAATCATAAATAATATTATATACAATTACAGGCCAAATTCTCATTCCCTGCACCACTAACCATATCCCTTTAGGATCGCATGGTTCATGTGGGTTCAAATGTGAAATCCTCTACCCTATCAGATAATCGCAGACAATGTCTGACAGTTAATAGTGAAACTGTAGGGGTCCCGATGGTGAGTCCAAAAGAAGGTACTCAATATTGATTGATCAATATCATAAATTATCTTAGGTCAATAGCTGATTTTATAGGAATACTATACCTCAATACATAATCCACAATGTGGAAAATCCATTCCTGCTACTTGTGGGGTCACCATAAGAGTAAAAATAATGAGAATGACTACAGAGATTCTTGATCCACAAGGTTACATATGTTGGTCCACTCACCAAACCAAAACCCATTCATTTCAATGTCTTCTAACCTTTCGGGGTACACCAATTTAAACATAAACAATGATCTCTATGTCCACCGTCCCCTCCAACAAGGATGCACATTGACAAGTATACAAGGGTTCCTATGTCTCATTTTTTCTAGGCTCACTTATAAAGTGGTGTAGTGGAATCTTGGAATAGGATAAGTCTCAAACAAGACTATATACAGATGGGGTGTTATTTTTGAAAACAAGGGTTGTTCATGACCTAATTGATCATCAATTTAAGAAGTGATTTTATTTTAATATAAAAAATCATCTTAAATCAATATATAATTTGAAAAATTGTAATTACCAACCTTAGTGACCCAATAGTTATAATGCCACATAAATAGAATAGAAAACCAATAGGTAAATAATGAGAGACCAACTAAAATTTTAGGGGCTTCTAATTAGATTACAAAGGGATGAAAACAGCTACCAAGGCCCATCCCTGACCATCCAATCTATTCTGTGATTATCTGATCCTGTATTAATGTCTTAATATCGTTACTCAATCCAAACATAATAAATATATTAAATAAAACATTTATAATTAACAGTTAACTTTAACATAAACATTTAGTATACCCCTAAAACTCACTGAGTGTCCACACCAAACAAAAATTGTTACAAAAAATACACCCATGACCATGGGATACTCTTATTAACACATTGGGAAAACCCCTAGAACACAATGTATTTTTTTTATTAATTTATTTCAAATTTTTTCCAAGAACATAATAAAATAATATGTGATGACATACCACCATTAAAATTACATGCAAAAATGGGTAGACAGCATCACTGGATCCCCTCTATACATTCTACTAGAAAGAAACTTGATGAATTACTGATTATACCACGTTCTGTTAGAATCAAAACATAACATTATTTTTCCATCAATATAGTATTTCTTGACTTTATACATTACTTATTTTTTTTCTAGGTGCCTTTCTAGCTCAATGGGGATGTATATATTTGATTTGGTGAAAATGGCCTACTAATTGGAGAAGTATGTTTTTTTAACTAATGTAGTGTAAATGTGAATGTGGTGATTGGTTAAAGTGATTCTCCTTGGGTTAATAATTATTTTATGATGGTGCATTATTTTTCTGTTGAATATGGAATGCAAACTACCTAATATAAAAATTCACATCGTGAACCTGTTACAAAATGTGAATCCATTTTAGGGACGATACCATGAGTCCCATTCAAATCATGAAAAATTATCATCCATGTAAATTTTTTAAACCCTGAGTGGGATGATATGGATTATCAAAACAAAATCCGACATGTTTTTCAGTGTTTATGTGATTATTTTTCAATTCGTGATATGAAATTGATTTTTTACATGATTTATTTGAGTTAAGCAGTTTTTATTACACTAAAAAATAATCATTTCTCCATTCTATGTGTTAGCCTTCAAACCCAAGGGGGGTTTTGAGAGATCTTATTACTTATATATTTCCCCATTCATATTTTGATCCCTAGGGAAACTGGGTCACTTATCCATAATAAGTATCCTTATTTTTCATTCTCTACCATTGGTTGATGAATTGTTTTTGGCTGTGTTTAGGGATTGGCTGGTAATTGGGTTATTTTTTCAATACAACCTTTGCAGTTCCCCCTTGTGCCATGTAGTTTAGATATTGAGGTTCTAGTTACCAATATATATTTTCTATAAAAGATATAATTCCTAAATATTTGAGTTAGTTTTATCTAAAAGAGTGGTTCTGATTCATTAATCACATTACATTATTTTCAATTGCATTGGGTTGTTTGTAAATTATTATTTTGAAATTGGAATGGATATGTTGAAAAGTATATATTTTTTTAGGATTTTTCATTAAAAAATGTTTTTCAAACACTATCTTTTGAATTAAATACTTTAAATAGATGATTTAGTTTTGAAACTAGTCATAAATAATTGAAGTGGAATTTTTTTTATGAGAATATATTTTATTAAATGTGATTATTGTTTTTAAATGGTTTTTGGGAAACTAATAAAATTTGGAAACCTTGGGTGCTTCAGGAGTAAAATTTCACTCTTGTGTGTGTAATTCAACAATATGTTTTATGTTTCTTTATAATGAATAACTAAGATATTGGTTATATTTTTTGGATCCACCATAGACATTTTTTTTATTTTCATTAATATCTTGAATGTATACCATGGGTTAGATCCATAATAGCGCTATTTATCATTTATGTATTTTTTATCACATGTAGGTATATTTCATTTCTATTTTATCACATTAATACCTTATGGTTCATCCATGATTTCATACCAGTTTTCTTTTGTACATTAAATATTCCAAGATTTGCTGAATATGGATACATTTAATTAAAACAATAGAATGTTTTATATAATGGTTTACATTATGAAAATTCTTGGTAAAATGGATTTGTTTTAAAGATATAGATAAATAATTACTTATATTAGAACATGTATGGATTCATTGGTGATATATTATTGGGATTTATAATCACACCCTAATTATTCATTTGGAAAGTTTTAGATTTATTTGCAAGACTCTGGTAAAGGAAAGGGCATTTTATAGCATGTCGGTTTCTCAAATTATCATCACATTTATAGTAGTATGGTTTTGTGGTGATGTATGGTCACAAATATACTTGTTTAGAATTATAATGTTTCATTTTTATAGTTTTTCCCATTCATCTTGACTCTATATGTCTCATGGATACATTTTATTTCTTCTAATACGTTCCTTACTGGTTTACATTTTTTAGTTTTTTCATAATACCTGGTAGTTCAAAATATTTTTACATTACAATGTGGAAGGCCATATTATGTGACATTTTTTGTTAACTCTGACATCATATTTACAAATTGGTATCAAAGGGAATACCCAACATGATGTCTTTTGGTACATCCAATGTCTGGTTTGGTGTATTTCTAATAAAGAGTTAAGACTATTGCAATATGGATTGAAAATACAGAGAATGGACTATACAGCTCACTTCCATTATATAATCTGTGTTACTTTTGGTGGTCAAGGATTTTTTACAATCATCAGACTCAGTGGTTTATGTTATTAGAATAAACTATATTATGGTATTTTATAAATGGATGTTGTACTTTATTAATGTTTCATATTTTTCTAATAATTTATAATCTCGTTTAATTATCATTATTTTTGAAAAATTTATATGGATACATGATGTTTGTATTATGATTTTGGAATATTCTCATTATTGATTGGTTTTTTATTATTATTAAGAAATGGATCTTATAAAAGATCATCTAAATCTATGTTATAAAGCTGTGAGATAGATTCGATATGAATACTCTATTGTGGACCCTGTTTTAGTTGAACCATTAATCCTCACTATTCAAAATCCAGGTCAAGTATGTTTAGAGAACCTGGGATGAGTTGTGAATCATATCTCATAATTTTCTAAGCAGTATCAAATTGTTTTAGGTTGTATCAAAGGACAAAAATAATTTAAATTATTGATTTATATGAATTAGAGAATCAATTTTTTTGAATAATCCTACAAAATCTATGGTTGGTTTTATCACATATTTATTAGAGGTATTGTTAAGGGGATGATGGGACTCTATTGTGTGAGATAAGTTTCATAAGGATCTCAATTATGTATCACTCAAGAAAATATTAAACTAGATGTTTTCCAGAGTTTTTATGAGTGTTAAATAACTACCTATTTCTTACCATTGAGAAAGGGGATCATATTAGCTCGGGGGTATTCCACCCAATTTACTATGTTGGTTTATTTAGTATATGAGCTAGTCACCAACGATTACCTAATGGATTAGTGGTTTGAGTTGTGATTAATGGATGATATTTAGTAGATGATGATTCTCATGTTCCAACAAATATTTGAGGAGTTAGTTGACACAAAATATTTTATTGTTGTGAAAATATCTCGGAAAATATGATTGGGTAGATCTTTATTTGTTTCAATCATTATATAGGGCATATCTTTATGCTAGTCAAGGAAGAAAGAAATGTAGCAATTTTTTTCAGGACATGTTTTTGGGGAATCATCAAGATAAGAATTGGTTGTTTTCAATCAGTAATGAAGAACTTGTTATTATAATTCAAATTATATAGAGTCTCTCAATACTTTTCATTGTTGTGTAAAATATTTAAATATGAGGAATATTCATGGAAGGATTTCATAAGGCAGTTTGGCTAGATCCACTATCATGAAGGGTTCAATGTTCTTTACCGATGCTTCCAAGGGTGGTGGGTATTGTCCTCAGTATATGGGGGGTGTTAATTTGGATGACAGATCCCAAGGAGGAGCTAAAACCAACCATCATTTTGTGGTGGACTATGAAATAGAGGAATATGAAGTAGGGGTGTCGATTATTAGTGGTATGATGGTTATTTCATATTCTATGGTTATAGAGTTATTTGATTTTAGAGGTAATCATTCTTATATATCATCGAAGTAAGATGGAAAAATTTCTTTGTGTTCCGATCTTATGTCATTCTTGTTGTTTCTTTCCACACCATTGGGAAATCATTCTGAACATGATTTCATGTGTTCATCATGTCGAGTGGAATTAACAGATGATGTGGTAGAGATGGAGTTCTTGGCCATGATCTTGATATCCTCGAGCAGATTATTAGGATGTACTGGATGATCAGTGTTAAGTCCTGGATTGGCTATTATCTCCATCAGTTAGTGTATTTATATCTATTTGTTATAACAAATGTATATTAGGCTGAATGGGATTCATGGCACGGAATATTTGGGCATGTTGTTCTATATTCTAGGGTGATGTCATGGTAGTTATCAAAAATGATCCTTGATTTCGTTGACTTATGCTTGAGAAGTCGTGTCTTAATGGGGGATCAAGTTCACCAAACGGTCTTTGTATTGGTTTATTGCTTAAAAATCTATATAGCGGTCTGGTTTACAGTAGACCTATTACCTGCTATGATTCCCATTTCTATAAAATCATATCATATGGCACATACATTATTGTTGGAACATAAGGTCCAACTTGTATACCTAGGGGGTAATTGATCTATTTGTTTTATTATGTCACCATTGGACTCAATTATCACATTTTCTTATAAATTATACATTATCCTAAAACATTTTATAGATTTTCAGAAATTTAATTTGGTGATTTTAATGAATAAAATATCCATTTCCAAGGATTGATGATCTATTTTATCATCTAAGAGGATATCATTTGTCTTTGAAGGATATAATTTAGTTAGGGTACCACTAGTTTAGATTCTTAGAAGTGTATATTCCTAAGAAAATGTTTTAGAGCTAGTATGGGTATTTTAGTTTTTTAGTTATGCCATTCGGTCTATCTTACACTACTATAGAATTTATAGAGTTGACTCACTAGATCATCAATGGGTTCATAGAAACTTTTGTTGTTGTGTTCATGGATGATATTTTTATTTTATCAAAGTCAAATGAGGATCATGAAAACCAATTAGACATCACTATTAGAACCTTGGGGTAAAATTTCATGTCTTGTATGATTTATAAATATTATTTTTAAAATTATGATGTAATTTTTTGAGATAAGTCATTTTTGAGAGGGGAGACTCAGTTGATATTGAAAAGGTTTAAGTAATGTTTTTCCAGGAGTAGTTCAAAAATATATTTGAGATCCGAAGTTTATTGGGGTTGGCTATTTTCCATAGGAGTTTTGTTATGGATTTATCCAAGATCTCAACTATTTTGATTGATTAAAACCTATAAGGTTGTAAATCATAAGTAAAATGTATAGTTGAAGAGATATTTTGTGGAACTATATATTTGGTTGAATTCATGTCTAGTTTTGATTATTTTGGATCTATGTTTGGGTGTGATGTTTTCTACGATGCTTCTGGTAATATTTAGTTATGTGTCATGATACCAGGAAGGCATGTGTAATCCTATTTCTCTTTTTAGTTATTCCTTCATGAGAAAAATTACCTATTCATGACCTTAAATTTGAAAGGGTTATGTATTCTCTCAACAAATGGACTCAATAACTTTTTAGTGGTTTCAATATATAATATTATAATCATAATTTCAAGAATAATATTTTCACTCATAGAGATATAATCTTTTGATAGAGTCCTTGAGGTGATTATCTTTAGAATTTTTATTTTGATACTTATTATACTATCCAAAAAGTAAATGTGGTTTTTGATTAATTAATTTCAAAAATAACAACCAAAAATATGAAAAAATATGTTAAATAGTGGTGTCTGATGATTTTATTTACTAATATGAGATTGAGAGTGGAAGAAGCCAGTGGGTGTGTGAGCATGGCTTCGACAAAGGATTATTCCTTATTCAATGAGATGGTTTGTCTCGAGCTTATTTGTGGCATAGAGTACTAATATTTTATTGAAAAAGTAAATAGTGGTGAGACCTTTTTGAGTGGTATCAATATCTCACTAGTTATTTTTGTTTCTAAAGAAGATTCGTTATTCCTATTTCCATATGGTAGATGTTTTTGGTTATTTTACTCCATTCTAGTTCATCCTTACTCCCAGGGGCTACCAAGATATATCATGACTGAGACATCAGTATTGGCGTCCATTGATGAGCTGTTAAATTATATATTTTGTATCATGATGTCTTAACTATCCTAGAATAAATGAGGAGCACCAGAGACCTACTGGTTGTATAAATCCCTCAACTATTTTTATATAGACGCTGTATGAGATTTTCATGGACTTCATCATTTTTTTAACATGTTATCTTAGTGGGAAGGAAATGATTTGGGTGATCAATGATCGACTCATTAAATTACCACATTTCCTAAAAATTAAGGAGATAAAAAACAAGGAATAGTTTTGGGAATTTTATGTATGATAGGGTGCGATGCATCACGGGTTTCCCTCTCTGATCATTTCTATCAGGATCCCTAGATTCACGTCTAGGTTTTGGAAATGTTTAAAAGAGTATATAACAACCATTCTATTTATTAAAAATTAATTATTGATTTATTTCATACAGGTAAACATAGTAAAACTCAGATGATTAGAATGTATAATGTTATTGGGATTTGGGTTACTAGAATTTCATCTTGAACATGGGATACAATAACATTATATTAATCATCCTTAACATTCTTCTAAAATTACATGTATTTTAAAACATCATGGGATAACCTAGTGACATACCTAAGAAATCAGTTAGATATAAAGCCCAGTAAGGGAATAAAAATGGAATAAGGTAATAAATCTTGAATATATGATTTTTCATGTGTAAAAAAGGTGCGTGAATAATAAAAATTAATAAAATGGAATAATAACACATGATAATCATAACATGGGAAATGTGGGATAAAATTAAAACAATGCATCATAAATATAAGTCAAGGTTTTCTACCCAGACATCATCATGATATATAATTTCATACAAATAAATAAGTTTCAATCCCTATCTCAACATGACATATCATTATTCAAAACATTACCCAATGCATTTAAGATCTATATATTTCAAGGAACACCCATTACATTCATTTCATTCTTATTATTATGTGTTCCACAAACATCAAACTACACGGAATAAGTCATCATCATATTTTATTCTAAAATCAGGGTGTGTGGAATACATACATGCAAGTCACAATTAATATATGTTTATGTGTCTAAATTTGAACACCCTTGATTGAAAATGAGTATGGTATTCATTATACAATTGTTTTTATTTAAAAATATTGGTGAAATTTAAGCAGTATAACAACGTCATATAAAAATCATAAAATAGGTTGATGGGAGAAAAATTAGTTCTCTACATTTGGATAGAAAATGGGAATTAATAGTGACATTTAATGAAATATCATGACAGGAAAATAGGAAATATAAATCTTAATGAATATAAACAATATTTAGTAAAGAGGGGAACAAGAGGACCCCCTATTAAATTTCCGCATGGTAATGGGTGTACATAAAGGTTCATCGGAGGGAATACTGAGTGTGAAAGCTGTCTCCTAGCACATTGAAACCAAAATTAATGTAATTGGGTTGCATTAAAACATATACAAACAACCACAAACTGATACTTAGAAGTGTAACATTAAAGAGTATCTTTAAAGGAAATGAGAAGCGAAAAATCACTTACATGATGGTGTGACTCTAAATTCATGGGGTGAGATTAATTATTGAAGGGGGAACCATGGGAGGAATATAAATCGGGGAAGTTATATTTGGGATGTGATAAAAGAATATTTAGTGGAGATAAATGGGTGTTTTGGTGGGTTTATAAAGGAAATGAGTGGGGATTTATTTATTATTTCTCAAACATATGTTTTGGACTCCATATATTTAAATAACCAAAACTGCAAACCATACCATTGTTTTCAACCATGGATTAATGAAAATGGGATTGGTTTTAATTATTTTATATTTAAATTGGAGGAAAATAATAGAATAATACCCATTCTTATGTGGAGGTGAGTTTTACTATTAATTAAATGCTTTTAAAACCTTAAAAATATTTTAGTGATATTGGAATATTCATAATGGATTTAAAAAATTAATCAAATAAATATAAAATATCATTAATGTAGAGATATGAAATATATTTTTCATTGATTCCTTCTGTAGTATTTATTACTCCACTTTTGGTTCATTATAATTTCATTATACACAATTTATATTAATAAGGTCTTTATTATTTTACCCGAAAATTTGACAGTCAACAAAAACTATAAAAATTTCACCGCTGAATAATTTTAATGTTTTGATTCCAAAAATATTAATTATTTTATATAAATAATTTTAATAATATGTGAATTTTATCTTTTAAAATTAAATATATATTTATTAAGAAAATTTGGATTTTTGGCAATAATAGTTTTTAAACCGTTATAAAAATTACATTTGACTTCATTAAAATTATATGACCAGTTATATTTCATAATGAATATATAATAATTTTTTTATTAATTTTTTTTTATTTAAAAAATATATTAATTCATCCAAATGAATTCATTAATTGATTTTGAACATTACCAAAAATACTATTTGTGTTTTATTATATTAAAAAATAATAATTTATTAAGTAACAATTATAGAAAGAAACTATATTCATTATTATATAAAAAAATGTACATAATGGTATTTTTTATGGCCTTTATAGATATACATTTAAAACACTAAAATACACCCTATGTGCATGTTGCACGATAATGAGTCTTTTATGGGGTGGTTTGACATACCTGGTGTGTTCCATGATCTCAATGAGATTAAACTTCTCCCATTAATAGTTTTTATCATGATAATGCTTTCATATCTCAAATTGGGATTTTTCAAGGTAATATAAAAAAGATACAATCTCTCTAAGAATATATGAAAAATTGGAATTAGAGGTTATGATCCAACTAGCTAAACACATTACTTCCCTTTTTAGGTCAATTGGAATTATTAAAACCATATATTTATACTATCCATCTGATCAATATTTAACCGATACATTATCAATATAAAGGATTATTAATAGTCATTTAATAGGGTATAATAATATTTAATAAGTTCATGTGTATTCTATAACAATATTAGATAATAATATATTTAATATAAACCCAAGTGTATATTTTATTTATAGTAGTTCGGGTTTTTAAAATCCTTCCCCAATATGAAATTTCACCTAGGTAATTATCATTTCTCACCCAAAAAACTATGAAAGTAACTCTGTTTCATCACCTCCTACGGTTCCCACATTACATATTCAAATTGTCGGTTTCTCTATAAAACATTGACAACGAGAATTGTGTTATTTGATATAGCTTTTTATCTATGATCTATGATCATCAGGAAATTTTATATGATATTTCAGTCTCCAATGGTACCACCTCTGTATTCAGTACATGTGAGAGGTTTGGTAAGTAATTTCTCTATTGAGATAAATGGAATACATCAAGTACTTTTGATATGTTAGGTGGGAATTCTAGTAGACATGACACCACTCTAATGTAATCAACGATCTCAAAGGAGTCAATGTATCTTGGAATAAGATTTCACATATTCATAGAACTCATTACATTTTTATTTGGAGATATGTAGTTGAATACCATGTATCCAACATCAAACTATTTATCTCATCAGTGATTTTCACTGTAGCTCATTTTTCAACTCTGAGCATCCTTGATGTGCTTCTTAATTGTCTTAACATTTTCCACCATTTCCTTTACCACTTCAGGACCTAGCTGTTTTTGTTCCCCTACTCTATGCCGTTATGTAGGCATTCTACACATCTTCCAAAAATGGTTTTTATTATGAGACATTTGGTTACTATATTGGAAATTGTTATATTGTGAGAACTCGACCAGATGAATATGTCAATCCCATCCTCCAGTGGTATCCACTGAAAATTTTCTTGTCATGTCTTCCTATGTCAGAATAGGCCACTCAAAATGACCATCGGTTTGAGGATGATAGGCCATATTTATGTTTATCTTAGTGCTGAGATAATGTTAAAGAAGTTTCTATAACATGGAGCTAAATATAGGATCTCATTCAATTACAATTGCTTGTCTTACTCAATGCAACCTCACAAATACTTTGATGTATATAAATGGAAGTTGCTTGAGTGATAATTACTATAAAATTTATAATGTCCCATAAATTATATATATATATATATTACATCAACATTGAATAATATTTATTACATAACATAAAATAAATCATTCCAGGACAATATAAGTTTATTGTATTTAGAAACTAGAAAACATAAAGAATTGGTTAATAAAATATCCACATTTTCGCCCTCTTATTTCTTCATAACTAGACAACTTCTTGAAATATTTTAATTAATACCATTATTCATGACCTATGGAAATGAAACATATGAAATGGTGGGATCAAATTCTCAGCAAGAGTATATAATGGATATATCAATCAAATCATCATAATAAGAAGATAGCATTTGGAAATCATATCCAACTTATATAAGAACATAATATCATGTCATGTGATAAATCCTTAATGTGAAACGTAATACCACTTGTCATATCATTAGACATTAAATATCATGTAATAAAAACATATTCATTGAAAATCATTTCATATTACTAAAGGTCCATTTCTGAGATCATCATAGTAGACAAAGTCCATTACTGAACCGTGTTCACTCTTTGTTCCAGACCTATATTACTGAATTGGATTTACATTACATTTTACTCATATCTATATCAAGAGATATAAACTTTTACCTAGTTAATTGGAGAGAGATATTGGTCCCACCCATATCATAATGAACCCATTCTTTTTTGTTCCTCAAAAACATAAAAACATTATCCATAGCATAACCCATGAAATAAAATTTTCTTTTTAAACTTCATTCCATGAAAATCGATATAAAATAGATGGATTTAATGAATAACAAATTATAAAATCATAGTAATAATAGGATAAAAAATAAAACCTTATTTATATAATTTCATCTTTGATAGAAAATTATTTTGAGAAAAGAATTGAATTTAATATCTGAGGAATATATCATTTCTTCTTCAAAAATGTCTTCCTTCCACAAAATTCCAGACAATTTTAGATGAAATAATTTTATATTAAAATATACTTGAATTATTTTAGGGTAATCTATAGGGAATTTATGAATTAATTAATGAGTAAAAATCATTTCATGCCTTATATGTTAAAAAAAATTGTTTTCGTACTTTTGCTGGAGAAGTAAAAAACTACCTCATACCAAAACATGAGAAAAGATTCCATTCATACCATTTATTAAAATTCACCATTGGGTAAAATTATATAAGAATAAAGGCAATATTTTGAAATAAATATTTATGAAACATGTACATGAATGATAAAAACACCCTAGTAAATAATTACGAATAAACAATATCAGATAATAATGAGATAATCAAAGTTATCCCTTAACTTATATCAAACAGGATTCATGTGTATCCAAACCTCCTATATAAGTATATAAATAAATTTAATGATTTATTCCCTAGTCATAATAATTTTTTATGATAATATATCTGATGTTATTTTCATCAGTTTGTCAGTAACATTTCATTGTTACTCGTTATTCGGGCATTAACTACTTTATGTTCTTATGCTTGTTTTGTCAGATATGTTTTCATTCATCTTTTTAGATTGTAATTATATAATTTACAGAATGATATTTTTATAATATATTTCATATTTATTCATTCTATTTATTTATATAATCATGCTTTAATGATGATTATGTAGAAAAAATCACATCGCACTATGGAGATGGTAAACTGTACGTACACATGAGCGGCAATATCGTTCCCATAATTGTTGAATGATATTGAATTCGATGGTGTATAGTATATAAAAATCAAGATAATTATTATTTAATAATATATATTTTTATTAATTCAATAATTATACACATCCATATATGGTTGTGGTGAAAAAGTGATTACACCATGATGTGGAGAGGGTAAGTCGTACGTACGCACGTGTGGTGATTTTTTTTGACAGATTGGGTAGAAGGTGGATAATAGTTGATTCATAATCCAAATAACATATAATTATATATTTAATACTTGAATTATTACTTTATAATGAAACATATCCTGAGGGGGATGTAGAAGAAGTATGATGTTTGAAATAATTGGTAAATGATATTATCCCTTCTTCGACGTGCCTCCTCTAAATATCCTTGTAGAGAACTATAATAGGTCTTTGAAAGAGACCAAGATCTATAGAATGATTCTATGGGTGTTTATAAGGGAAATTAGTAGGGTATGTTTGAGATTGATGTCTGAAAATGATGTTAAGAGTTGAGGGAGGATGTGCACATTTAGAATTAATACAAGGGGCACTTTTGTAAACCATAAAAATATTAATTTATAATAAATCCAAACACAATATAAAAACCTCCAAAATTTTCTAATTTAGATTATGATATGATATAGGGTTGTAATATAATCATCCAATAAATTTTTTACATGTTTTTTAATCAATTTAAGCATTTTTATTTTAAATAATACTTAGTTATTAAATTTAATTTTTAACTAGGGAAAATAATATTTAAAGATTAAAAGTGTAAAATATTTACTTATTTAAAGTCAATTAGACCATAAAATAATTATCTAAAAAATATTAGACAGTATAATAATAATTATTTATTTTTAAAAATGTTTTATGATTATTAAATAATTTATGAAAACCTTATTTTGACAAAATATCAATAGTGTTGAATTTTACAGTATTTAATTCAAGGATTTTTTAAAAATATAAAAATAATAAGTGAACCTTGAGACTAATATTTTATTATATCCCTAAAATAAATATGTACTCTATAAAATTAATTTGAAATAATATTTCTCTCATAATATATTTATTAAATTTTTTATAACATTTATTTGATCTCTTCATTAATAAAATAATTATTACACCAATTTTTTGTAGTAATTTAATAAATTTATTTGTTGAAAAAAAATTTGAAGTAAAATAATATGATCAAGAAAAATCCATTATATTTCAAAATAATACTACTAGTCAAATTTATATTTAAAAAACCCAACATAAAAAATTATATACTCTTCTAAAACATGATTGGGTCAAATTTATCTGTACTTTAAATAAAATAATATAAGTTCCATAATATCTTCTATAAGCCTCCAAATGGTTAATAAATCGACCCTTGGATACTTATGGACGAGATATATTCAACAAATATGTTTTGGTAACGTTTTCAGGCCTTTGATTCTTATTAAAATTTTAATAAAAAATATTTATTGATTCCTCATAAATTAACTAAATATTTCATCATCCAAGTATAGGTAATTATGGTAATTATTTATATCGTAAAAATTAAAAATAAATTATCATCATAATTAAAAAATATATATTTAAAATTTTCATTTATAATCAAATTTATTTTTTGTATAACCATATATTTAGAAAAATAAATATTATTGTTTGAGTGAGACATATTTAACATTTCGTTAAATAAAATAAAGTAAATGTCATAATCTCATCCAAGTGGGTACTAATGGATTCCATTTCGACCTGAATATGATTTAGGGAAAATCAAAGTTATCTAATTATATTAATACAGCTGTTAGGTTAATTTAATAATATTATATTTACACTTAATTACAAGATTTTCCCTTTTAACGTGTTATGAAAATTTAATGAATTTAGTATTTATATTTTCACAAATATAAAATAAATATATTTATATAATTTGGAGTTAATGATTAAAAATATGGAATCAATTTTTCAAAATTTAAACACATAATCTGAAGTAATTAATGTAAAATTAATCGATTTGTTCAAATGAAAAAAAAATGTATTAAAAGTTAAAATATTACAAACGATTGAAATGTTTTTACATCTGAATTTAGAGTTAAATTAATTACAAAGACTTTCATTATATTAAATTATGAAAATATATTATTTCTATAATTTTTAACCATTAAATAATATAATTTGACGATTTAAATTATTTCAATTAAAAAAGATATTTTAATTTGAAATTTATTGTATTTTTACTATTTATCAATACTTGAAAGTTATCATAATAATATAAAAAATTCATCCAATGTATATTTTAATATCATTATTCAAAGTGACATGTTTTATGTTGTAATATAATAATTATTAGTGTTTCAAAATATGAATTTAAAAGCAGTTCTCTATTCAAATTTGTAAATTTAAACTTTTTAAAAAATTTGTTTTTAAACATTAAATAGTGATTTATTCATACCCTATGACTAAAATATCCATCAGATGAATATGAAAAATAATTTATTAAGTATATAACATATATATATATATAATTAATTTCATTACTAAAATCAATTCAATCCAAAATACAAATATGTAATTGATTTATATTTTTCAAAAATAATAGATAGCCAATGAGTTCACAATACAATTTCATTAATTTGTTATAATTATTCTCGCTAAACTAAGGACGTGGAATTAAAGGTAATTTTATAATAAGAGAATCTCCCAGTTCTATTAAACTCATGATTGTGAGAAAAGTATGAAATAGAAGAAAAATAATTATTTAAAGAAAATATTTCATAAATAAACATGAAAGTGTTACAAAATATCCATAAATTGAGATATCTTCGTAAGATGATCCACAATAAATCATATAGAATTATTTCAACTTGACATATTCAGAAGTCTAGTGACAATTACCATGGTGATGTTTTCCCACTTCCATGTCGGTATTTGTAATATTCGCATCATCATATTAAGCTTTTTAATTTCATTCGTTATTTTCATAGATATCTGGAACATTGATGTATATTAAGTGATCTCCTTCTTTATATTATCCCATAAATAGTTCTCTCAGAGATCATGATACATAATTGAGATCCCTCGGTGAATACAGAATGTTTAGTTATGTATGTTATTTATACGTCCTCTCTTAATAACTTGATTGGATTATACACATATCCATGACCCAAATATTTTATCCCATTCATAATTAACATTGAGCTCAAAGTATTTTTCTTTTGTTAAATTTTACACATTCTTCTAAATCCACAAATTATTTTTCTCAGAAAAGTTATCTTTTCCAAAATATATGTTTGAGAAAACATTTTTGAATGATTAATGATATTACTTATTTTATGATTCCCATTTCCATCATCTTGATGTATAAGAAGACCTGATCCCTAACAATTATCATCAATGAGAAAATTATTGAATCATTTCAACATAGAAATTTTCAACATTATTTTCCTTACTATGATGGTAGTGGATTGAGTAGTCATGGACCTTGATCAGTTCTAACCATCATCACTGGTGCATATTGAACCCCCTTTGTGTTAATATATACTTTCAGATTTTCTTTATCCGTATATATCTCACACTTTTCCAAAAATAGATGATAACAACATATTTTTATTGAAAAGATCAGTAAATCCTACTCCAAATAATTCTTTTGTTATTTATATTCATGAACATTAAACTTATTAGATGCATAGGATATTACATTATCATTATTCATTTACAAAGAACCCAATTATTTTTTCAAAGAATCATTTAATACCATGAAAATTTATCCCTCTATGCATAGTGAGATCACATGTGTAGTGATAAGACTCATTTTCGAATCCTTGAGGCTCTATTAACATTCATAATTCTATGAAAATTTGAATTACTTCTGAGTTATCTTGATTATAGGGAGTTAAAATCATGATAAATTTATCAAAAATCGATGTTGATTTCTAGATAATCCAAGAAAACTACAGGTATATGTCAGAGATATTTGGAAAAAAACTCTTAAGTTTCTTTTGTTTTTGAAGGGACCACCGACATCCCATTTCTTGTGACGATGTTACCCAAGAATGTGATATCCTTCAACTAGAACTCAAATTTATTGTAAATGGTATAAACAATCACCTTTTATAATGCCTTTAGCACAATTCTTAGATGGTCCTCTTGCTCCTTCATTATTCTAGAGTATATTTGAATATCATCTATACAGACTACCAAAATTATTAAGAGGTTATATATAAATAAAATATTCTTCATGTCCATAAGGATTTATGGCACATTAGTGATTTCTAAGAGAATTAATATGATCTCATTGTGCCCGTACCTTGTATGAAAAGTTTTCTTGGGGATATACTCTATTTTCACCCAAACAAATTAATATCACTAACACATATCCACCTTGTAGATTTATTGTGCTCAATTTAGATAATATATCATGTCATAAATACATGGTAAATGATACTTTTTATTTATCACGATCCTATTGATCTCATGAGAATCAATGAAAAGTGGAATATATGCATCGTTCTTCATGACAAAGTGGACTCTATCACCCGATATTGATATACATGGGTGTCTAAATGATTTATCCATAACGTCCTGTAATTTGTTTTTCAGCTCCATAATATCCATAACACCCATTATATATGGAGTCTTGGATAATGTTATCAACCCAGGTATAAAATTTATTGAAAATACATCCATTTATCTTGGAGTAAGACCAAAAAATTCTTCAGCAAACACATCAACATATTCCCTCACAATTAGAATGTGATTAATGATGATTATTTCGGTAAAATTAATCCTTAAAGCTAGATATTCATGATCATATAATTAAAAAATAAATTTATGAGATATTGGTGATGAAAAAGAATCAACCTCCACTTTATAGTTGTACAAAATTTGTGGTGGATTCACAATAGGAAGAGTGATTTTATTATTAGAGAAGTTTATGATTACTCAACAAATGGAAATATAATAACTAAATATAATTGCATCAAATTACATAGAATAAAGTGTAATAAGGTTCATGGAGAAGTTCAGCTAAAAAATAATGACTGGAGAGGAGTTATATACTTGGGATTCAATAATTTCACAATTTTTCATTTTCCCTAATGACTCTATATCTAGGATTTTTGGTGGTGATTGTGTAGTTTTTCTAAAATTTAGTGATGTAGAAGAATGTTGATAACTAGAATAAACAAAATTAACTATTAATAAATGAATAACTATAATAACTATCACCACTAAAATGTTTGTGATGGAAAAATATGTCCCTTTATACCTTTGAGGTTATTGGTTTTATATGAAAACCCTCGGCATAGTGTATTGGTTGGCAAGGTTTCTCTTGTTCTTAGTGGTTGTAGAAATAAACAATACAATGAGTGTTTACTGGAGAACTTCTCTCTTCTAACACATTAGTGGGTTTCTCCTATTGTAAATATCTATCTAGGCGTCCTTCTATCTAGAACCGAAAGCATTTATTCACCCCCTTAGGCAATTTCTGGTGTGATTCATTCTGAACCTTTGTTACAGGTGATGTTAAAATATCATGGAATCATTATATTTCCCCATTGTACAACCTGAATTTAACTCTGATTTACACTTCTTATCCCAATGGTTTACCTGAGATTATTTGATATCCATATCGACTTTTAGGGCACATCGAACAATTTACTCATAGCTCTCAAAGTGATGGATTCACAGGGCTTTCCGTAGACTTGGTTTTTTCCTACCAAAGAAGAGGTCAACATTGTATATGGGGGTATCAAAATAGTGGTAGGTGTATCGTGAAATTATTGTGAATCTTTAATCATAATCCTTGATCAATTCATCATCTAGTTTTTTATAAGGGAATGTAAATACATTTTCATTTTTTGGAGAGTACAAGGAAAATATTTATTGAGTTTTTTTCTAGAATTCCTTCCAACCCATCGCTTCAATATTTCCCTTCAGATTCATATTTTTGATAAATATATTCCACTAATAATATTATCCATCCCTTTAATAAAAATCCAGTAGAACCTTCTATTGTTCAGAACATTGAAGGATGGATAATATATTCTCAATGGAGTTGATACATTGTTCCATGATTAAGGGATCAACAGATTCATTGAAATTCAGAGGCCTTGGTTTCATAAAGGACTCAATTGAAGATAGTTCATTCTTATGGGGATTTGGAAACTAATTTAGTTCCAGGTTTCTATTTGGAACTGGGTCTGCTAAAAGTTAATTTTCACAATGTATATAATTCCATCTCCTATCGATTTTGACATCTCATTGCGGAAGTCACGACATTTCCAATCACATTGATTATTTATCCAATTCCTCCAAACTCCAGAAATTGGATAGAATAAAGGAAAAAATTTAATATGAATATTTTTAAACTATTAAACACATTAAATGGAATAAAATGAAACTAAAGATATAACTTATAAATTACAGGTATTTCATTAACTTATGATTTTATATTCATCAATCTATGTTATCCATGATCTATTTCCTAACATGTATTATTATGGGTATTTTAACTCCAATAATAATAGTTAATAATGAATATATTAATTTACCAATATATGTCCCTTAGGAGTGCCAAACCAAGTTTGTATTTTGGACTATTGTGAAACACCAGTTCACGCTGAGTCGGGACTGACACATCTTATCAGAGTTGTTAGCCACAGGTACTCCTATTCTAGAACCACAACCACTTGTAGTTTCTAGACAGGGAAACATTTTCTTAGGAAAGAAATTAAACTATACATCCTACATTTTTTGATGGTTTATTATACATAGTGTTGTCCCATTGTATTTCTCTGGGCTTTTTCAATCCTAAACCCAACAAAAACTATACATTTATTTAATTCCAAATATAAAAATAATTATCTTCATTATACATTATTTCATGATTTATTATATAAAAGTACACAAAATACAACCTGGAAAATCAAGAAGACTAGTTTCTTTGTGAACTAGGTACACAGCATGATATCTTATACATGGTATAAAACATCATTATTGAAATCAACCAAAAACATTCTTCTAAAATTCCATGGTTTTTAAACATTGGTAGGATAACATGTCGAAATTCATAAGAAATTTTGATATATAAATCCTAGTATGGGAAAAAACATGGAATAAGGTTATACATGTTATAAAATAGTTTAATAAATGGGGAAACATTTTGATAATCATAAACCTGAATAATAAGGCATTGTATTTCATGATAATCATAATAGTAGAAATGCAAACAACCCATAAAGCACTACCTCAGAAACATTAGTCAATAATATTTTACAAGATCTTAATAGAAAAAATAACATAATAGAATAAGGTTTAATCCTTATCCCTAAATGATTTCTCATGTGATTAAACATTACCCAATACATTAGATCATTATATAATTTTTGGCACACCAATCATTTTCATTTCTTTCTAATGCTTAAGTGTTCCAAATAGATCATACAACATGTATTAATTCATCATAATATTGTTTTAAATGATCAAGGAGGGAGTAGCACATTCATGTAATTCCCATATTGAATAATTATAAGTCAATTAATGTGAAAAACATTGATATGAAATGGGTATGGTATTCCATAATCAATTGTTATGTCTTAGAAAAATTGTAGTGATATTTTGTTAGTATAACGATGTAACATAAAAAGATCATAAAATGGGTTTATGAAAGGGAAATGGAACTCTAATAATTTTTACATTAAATGAAAAGTAATATGGATATGTAAATAAAAATACCAACATTAGGAGTTAATAATACAAGGAATATGATAACAAATAAAATTTAATAAATAGAATAATGAGATGATCAGATAATAAATTTGAGTATGGTAAGGGGTGTACATAAATGTTCATGGGAGGGAATAATGAAGGTTAAAGGGATATTTCCTCACATGGAAATAATAATTACAGTAATTGGGCATATGAAAACAAGCCCAAACAACCAAAAACTGAATGTAAAAAGTATTCCATAAAATAAATATGTTGATTGAGAATTATGTACACCCCTTACCATAATAAAATATATTAATTATTGTAAAGAAAATTAAGATATTTATATTTATAGGGTATTGATACATATCCCTTTAGTAATCCAGAAAACACCCTAAGAGGAAGTTGTGTAGTAGTGGGTCATTCATTGGGTGGTTTATTGTACATGGTTTGTGTATTAATCTCGATGTGCTTCAAATTCCCTAGTAAATGGTTTTAATTAGCCTTATATTATTGGATATGAACTTGGGATTGATCAAGGGAAAATACTAGATATTGTTTCTCCCTCAGAATCATTGATAAATGTGATTCATATGGTATGATCCTATTAGTTTAGGCCATCAAATACTTTGTCGGTGCCAATTGGGGTTTTTAAAAACATGTATTTATAATAATCATGTGATAAATATTTCAAATCTATATTATCAAAGGTAATGATGCTTAACAGTGTATTAAATTGGATATAATAAGAATAAATATGATCATATGTTTTTTATATCCATATTACATAATAAGACATTTAATTAAAACATGAGGATAATTTTTTTTAATAAAAATTCACGATATTATACTTGAAATGGGTTTCGAGTTATAATTTAGCATTGATTATCATTATAATATTGATAGAAACATTGAGATTTCTATACATGTTCATTAGGATATGATTTGTGCATTTGTCCTTGATTTCATGGGTTTTTGTGAAATATATTTCCTTAGAGTTTCATTTTACTATAAACTTGTTATCATGGATGGATTTTTGATAGATTCTATTGAGGCCTTGTTTGGGAATCCATATATATCTCCATTGTGCTAGGCATAGTTGGGAGTGTAATACTTAGTTGTGATGAGTCTTGCTAGAGAAATTGTGGGAATAGTGCCTCTGTTATTGATCAAAAAGAGATTGATGCCCGATCAGATTCTTCAGAAATCATATCTAGAACATCTTTATCAGCTTCCTGAGTTTTAGGTTGGTCATTGGGTTTTTCATAGAGTTTTTCCTCACTCAAGTCACTATCGCTTGGGTAGACAGGGTAATTTGGAAGCATTGTTTGTTGGAAACCTTCAGAATTCATAGAATCCAACAAAAATGGTCTTTCAATTTGAGTTAACATCCTATTTTACTTCATTCCACTATGTGTGACATCCTTCCCAATTGAGGAGGTATTAACAGGATCATTCCCATGTGATTTATTGGGTTATGTTGATCATGAGACCAAAACCACCATGGTTCATCAACAAGTTCATATTATAGATCTATGATAAAATGTATAATAAGATAAAATGATTCCATTGGTCCCTGATTTTCAAAACTGTAGATGAGATATCCACTAGATGCGGGAGTGTGTGTTATTTACAAGGAAATTTATAACTTCATTTTTTGTGAGCATAGGATCTTGAGTACTTTCTGGGGAAATTGTATTTATGGTGGGGGATATTTTAACATTATTTTACCTTCATTCATATACTTCATCACTATATTATTTAGTATATTTTTTGTTCTGTTGTATTTCTCAACCTATAGGGATTGATGGAATCTGTTGGGGAAAATGAGCTAATGTCCATGGAGGTATGCTTTTCTAAATTAATGGAGTCCTAGTATAATTTTTTAATGGTTTAAGAGGGATTCCCATTGGGGTTTTAAAAAATCATAGATGGTTACATGTTTTTCTATAAAATCCATATCCCAGACTTCTTATTCTATATATACACATCATGATCTAATTATACAACATGAATATATTACAATACAGATATGATGAGTTCCATTTAGAGTGTGTGAAATTAAATGTATTGTAATTTTTTCACATCATTTGTTGGTCAATATGGAATAGTTTAACCCAACATGATTCATTTCTTGGAATACGTGAAAAATGATGGAATTAACAATGTAAAAGGTATTCAAGATGTGAATTATTTGGTTAAAATGGTTTAGATTATGATGCATTCATGAAATCATCTCTATTTTATACATAATTATTATTATCAAGCCCTAAGGTGAGTTTTTGCAAATTTTTCTGATGTCCATCCTTCTAGACCTGATTATTTTATATTTTATCCCTAGGGTGATTGTGTCACCTCTCCATGGTAAAAGGTTTTCTTTTTTACACTGTTCCTTTGGTTGGGGAAGTATTTTTGGATATATTAGGGATTATGATTTGGTCTATTAGTGTTCTTTAACGATCTATTGTAGTTTCCCCTCAAACCATGTATTTTTAAGACAAATTTACTAGATACAAATACCTATTTTCAAAGGTATCCATGTTTCCTCTATTATAGAGGTCGGAGTATCTATATAAGTGAATATAATTTAGAAATTTATTTATTTTATTTCCAATTACTTTGGGTTATTTATTCAAATTTATTTATTTGTGGGTGGAATGAATTTTTTAGAAATCATAAAGTGTTTTAAATGGGATTGATTTAAAATCGGTTTAGAAGACACCATGTGTTTGATGAAATTATTTAAATGGTATTTTTGGTTTTGAAATGGATATTTTGGCCAAGAGAATAATGAATTTTATTTGAATTTTTTATATTAAATGTGTGCATTATTTTTAATATTTTTTTTGAAAAACTGAAAACATTGGGTAACCTTGGGTGAATCATGAATAGACCCCTCACTCTTGTGTGTGTGATTACATAAGTGGATTTATGTTACATTAGTGTCTGTAATTCAACTACATTTTATACCAGTTGGATCTACCTTTCGCATGGATTGAGGCCCTTCATTAATGTATAGAATTTATACCCATATAAAAGATTCCATTTGGTGTAAATTTTCATATCTATATATTTTTATAACATGATATTATATTTCAAGGATATTTTCTCACATGCTTATATTTTCTTGTTATATGGTTGATTGCCTAATTTCCTTCATACATTAGATTTTATAGGATTTCATGAATATGATTTTATTTTATAAAATCAAAGGATTATTTTATAAAATAGACTTAATTTATAAAACATATATTGAAACTAGAATTTTTTAAAGATAGATCTAATAAATTATTGATAATATAAATTTTATAGATTCTTTAGTGGTATCCTATTGGGCTTTATGCTCGCACCCATGTTTTCCATTGAGTGAACATAGATGATGTTTGGTAGGACTCATTTTTTGGGAATGAAATTGTACTGTATTTTGGATTCCCTTGTTATCATCATCTATATAGATATATGGTTTGGTGGTGATAGATTTTGACAGAGTGACTTATATAGACATGTCATATTTTATCTTTATGGTTTTTCCTATTTGTCATGAATTTTTTTCCCATGGATACATTCTATTTCTTCTGATGCGTACAATATTGGGTTTCTTTATTTTGGTCTATCATGAGGAATGTCTCATCCACATTGTTTCATATTACCATGTAGAGATCCATCACAAGTTACTTGTTTGGTTGTCAAGGGAAGGTTCGTAAAAAATATGTAACATAATTTGGGAGATAAAAAATTATATAAAATGGAGCCGTAAATTCAATGAGGATATCGATTTTGGATACAAACCATAAATCGAATAAATAACAGCTACAAAAACAGCCATGATTGAAAGAGAAGATATGGGGGAGGAGATTAGTTAGGTAGAGAATGTTTTAATGAGAATGAATGAAAAAGGGTGTTCTAGATATAAAATCCTTCAATGGAAATGTGACCTTTAAGAATTTTATTTACCCAAATTGTTTGGACTCATGGTTTTTCAAATCGTGCACCAACTATGCAAGTAGAACTACCACAAGACCAATAAATCAAATGATTTAGTCTCACGGTTACCTAAATAGTTTGGAAACTATGTAGGTTACTCTGAAACTCTCTAAAAAACTCACATGATTTCTTCAAACAAACCCTCAGATTATTTGAAACCATGCAACAAGCCTCTATCCCAAGAAAATATGCACGGTTTCTAAATCAAAGTCATAGAATTTCCTCATATCTGTCCTCTAACTATTCCATATAACCATCCTCTATTGATATTGAAATAAAAATATCTTGAGCTTTATGTGATTCCCAATATCCCTTAAACAATTAACCCTATTCCTTTCTCTCGTGAAAGAATCCACAAAAACACATCAAACTAAACATGAATATCTCAAGGTAAACCTCTGAAATCGAGTTACCTTTAGAGTATCATTCTCTGTCTAAATTAATCACCTAAATTTGTTATAAATATGGGAATTGAATTATGAATCCGGATCAAAATTCAACTCATTCAATACTCAAAAATTAAATATTATCTCTGATTTATAAAAACCCATATAGATATGAGGATTTATAGAAATTTTTTAAGATACATTTATCGAATTAATAAATTAATTAAAATTTTAATTTATTAAATTATCTATCTTAAATGAAAATCCAAATAGTCATTGATTTTATAATAATCTATATTTTGAAATTAATAAATTGCATTAATTTTAAATAAAAATTATTATGTACATAATGTTCATTATGTGTGATATAGTGTTTACTATTCATTATTGTCTTAAATCCATAGGGGAAATTTTACAATTACATGGAGGGTATCATAAATAGAAAAAACATGTGAATAAAATTGTGTTTTTTACTTATAATGTACAGTGTATATACACTGCGTGTCATGATATTGCATGATGTGTGGTTCTATGTGTTATGTTTTTTTGGTTTTTAGAACACAAATGACCACAAAACCTACCTCATATTTATGTATCATTTACAAGTGGAGAATCTTGAGGATTACGTGACATATAATAAAATCATACACATCCATTAGTTTTATAAATATATTTAAAAAAATTACAAATTATTTTAATTAAACACGATCTTTTAGAAAATCCTCGATATATATGTTATGTAGGAAGACACTTTTATATGAATTTTAAAACTAGTTACATTCTATTTATTTTAGTTTTGAATTAAGTAATTAATTTTATTCAAATTATGTCTCACATAACAATATTATCTTAGGATGTACCTCATATGAGATGGACCAAATTACACAGTTTATAATGATAGCTTCACTGTCTATAATTTTTTTTGGTGAAATACAACTCACACCAAGGGACTCCAAATATAAATTTTTAGCTAAAAAAATATATTTAATTTTCAACATGTTATATTCTATTCACATCATGTGATTCAATGTGGGTTTATTGGATGTTAATATATGTTTTTAATAGTAACATGTCTTGTACTTTGACCACATGACTTCTTTGATTTATGTGGGGAAAGTCTTTTCGGATTACATTGCATATACACCATGAGATATGATGTGTACACACTATCATTAAATGTTCAAACTAGGGGTAAGAAAATGAACATTAATGGTTATAATTATAGAACACCAACATGATGTTCCATGATTTATGTAATTTCCCTTGTGTGTTTGACCATGGGTACATGATGTTTACTTTTTCATTACACACTCTTTAGCCATGTATATATGTTTCCATCCAGAAAAACTATAGATATGGTATTTTATAACCCTATATATATTCTTAGTTGGTTCGTGATCATATAAAGCATAATGATTTTATTATGTCAAGATTTAGATTATCGAATGAAAAAAATGAAATGAAATCTCACCAACAATATGGAAATTCAATCAATCTATATTAATTAATTATAAATTATTTTATTATAGCTCTAACATGAAAAACAATTTCTTGGGGTTCCATAGATATAGTTGGGCTCATTACTAATAACTTATTTTGTTGTTTTCAATACATAAATCCAGATAAATTGTCAGAACAAATCCTAAAAACTTCATAGAGTTGTTTTTTTCATGTTTTTTTTAAAAACATCGGGCATCATTTTATTCAAATGGATTGCAGTAAGGGATTATAGGGCTATAGTTTATTTTTATTTTTAAATTAAAAACTTGTGGCCCATGATTTCTTCTAATCCTAGATAGTGCCCATGTCCACCACTGCCACATCTATATTCACCACCCCCGCCCCTGCCATGACTTCCTCCTCCATCATTACCTCATCTGTCACTGACACCTCAATATCCCCCTTTTCTCCCCTCACCACCAGCACCCTCTCCACCTCATATTCTACCGATTGAGCCACCTCCTGCCTCACCGCCACCTTGACCTCCCACAGAACCCCCACCACCTCCTCCTCCTTTGCCTCCACCAAAGCCACCCCTAATGCCCCCAACACCACCTCCACCACCATGGCTACCTCCTCCACCAGTTTCCCCACCTCATTCCCCACAACCACAATGACTTCCCCCAGAACCGCCCTTGGTTGATTTTATGTTTAATTTGAAACTCAATTGTAACATGAATTACCACTATTTGATATTTTTTTTATTATTCATGAAAAATATAGTTGATTTAATCTTATCATATTTATGGTTAATAATAAAAAAATATTAATCCTACAGTCCTATCCATACGTTGTCCATGAATTTTAGAAAATAATTTTTGGAAGTCTTGTTCATAGCAAGTAAGAACTAAGTGACTTTCACTACCCACCATTTATCATAACAAGATGTATTTCAGTATTGAAATAGTTATTATCTTATTTTTTGCGATGTAAGAGGATAGAGGTTAATTGTTTGTATTTTTGAGAGTTTTCTTGAGTATTCCACACATTCATGAGAGAATTATCTTAAGGGGACTTATTTCATGAAACACATCAAATAATCCATTGAATTTAACTATAAAGGAATATATATCTATTTTAAAATATAAAATAATTTGACAAAGAAAAATTTTAAAATTTTACCTCTATTATATTCTTCAGGTAAAACAATAATAACAATAAAATTATTATTCCATGATATATAATAACTCACAGATATTTTCACATTATTTATGAAATTTCAAAATTGAATCAATTTTAAATGAAAGAAAACAAAATATGTCATTAGAATCAGGATTGTAACATATTCTGTCTACCCTCTAAAACATTTATCAATCCTTGAATAAGAAATATTTACTTTTGGAATTAAATATAAATATATTATTCATTCGTTCAAAAATAAATATTTTATTCAATTATATGTAATTATTTATTTATAAATATTCAACTCATTTATATTATAATCATGAATAACTGGTGATTGAATTTATGGGATCAACCTAACCTGAATAAATATTTGTTTTCAAACAGATAATTACTTTTATACTTAATATTGAATTCCTGTGTAATTTATCTAGGATTCTGAATACACATAGTGTGTGACCCTCTAAAACAATTTCATAGAAACATTATAAAAACCATCTCAAAGCCCACGAATAATGTCTCAAACATGTCAAGACACTTTTAGAGAAAAAGATAATCTTTTAAGGAAAACAACCACAAAAAAATCTGTTGAACCCTCTGCGAATCTAGTTGCTTTATTATATTTTGATAATCCCAATTATGATTATTTGTATTTTGTTAATCCCTAGTTGATAAATGGTTAAATAATTATTTAGGAATCTAGCTATTTAGTTTCTTTAAGTATTGTTCTATTGTTCTATGTTTAAATATTAGTCTTTCAGTTACTAGATGTTTGTACACTCTGACTTAACCTATTCAACCAATAGAATTCTTAAACAGAACAGAGCTACCGATACAGTTAAGTCTACCGCTATGTGAGAGCTACTGATACAGACTAGTCACCATTACATTAAAGTACACTGTTACAGATAAGAGCAACCGTTACAGACAGTAGCTACCGTTACGGACTAGCTATCGATAAAGAACAAGTCCACCGATAGAGTTACAGTTACAAGGTCACCGGTACTCAAGTCTACCGCTACATCGAAGTCGACAGTTACCGATACAAAGCTACCAATATGATGAAGTCTACCGTTACATCATAGCCTACCGATACTCGAAGGTCACTGATATGAAATTCTACCGATATGCGGAAGTTCACCATTATACTAAGCTTACCGATATAAGAAGGTTACCGTCAGACAAGCCTACCGATATGAAAAGGCTACCGATACGGAAAGGTCATCGTTATGCAAAGCCTACCGATATGCGAAATCCCACCAATACAAGAAAGTATACCACTGCCAATGCAATCAAGTCGACTGACAGAAAGCTTACTGTTACAAATGAAGTCTGCTGATAGAAGAGTTACCGATGGAAAGGCTACAGTTACACAAGAAGCATCCGATACTCAGACCTACCGATACACAAGGCTACCGATATCCAAAGCTACCGTTCCAGAGACAGAACCCGATGCTACTTTAATTTCTTTATCATTATTTAATTTAACCAACGATCATATCAGGTATATTTTAATACACTGAAATTTATTTAATGTGTGTTGTTGGATTTCCGGGAACTATACCTCGTACCTACAAAAAGTGAATCATCTTTTGCCAGAGCTCGTGCTTTAAATAAAAGAAGGATGTGCTACTGCAAAATGAGATTAATGAATAGACAAATACATAGAGACATACATACCACGAGGTGTGCTGGAAGAACAACCGAGTGTTAATGCAAAGAGACGACTGAACTTACACGAAGAACTCATTCATTACTGCATACTAGTGAAGAGCTGAGAACGAGAACATAACACAAGACCTTCATCGACTACTATCTCCTCTGTCTCTACACCTGGAAGTCAAGGAAGCAGACGACACTCTGTTTTCTGGACACAAACCAGAAGAGGACTCAGAACCAATTTTGATCAATCCAAAGGAGTCCATAGCTTCACTACAATCACTAGATCCATTTCTAAACTCTACATCTCTACTTTGTGATTCATTATTTTACATTTCAAGCAGTGTGTGTTATCTGCTGTATTTAATATACACACTGTCTCCTGTGCTTTAACTGGAGGATCTATAAATCCACACTCAAACTCCTGCATCTTTTATTTCCCACTGGGATAGTGGTAGAGGTCATGTGTGACATGGATAGCTGGTTGCTATTGTTCTGTTTCCCATGAATAACAGTGGTAGAGGTATTGGACCTGAACAGTTGTAAACTGTTGTGAACCACGATCTAGGGTGTGGATCAAATTTATATAAATTGTTGAGAGGACTAAGTCTCAGCTTGAGACTGAACCTCTTGGTTAAACCTACTATGCTTATTTATTTTCAAAGTTGTTTTTACTCCGCTGCAAACTACTTTAAAACCTAAATAGTTTTAAAGTCACTTTGATAATTAAACTCGCAAGTGTTTATATTAGTTGCAAATCAGTAAGTCAGTTTCAAAAGTTAATCAATTATTCTGATTTGATTAACTTGGAAATAATCAATCCTTGGAGAACCTAACAGAACCTTTACTTTGATATAAATTCACTACAGTTTAATTCAGTATTTTATTTGGGGGATTTTAAGACAAAGTGTTTAAAACAAAAATTTTAATTGGAACTAAATTCACCCCCCTCTTGAGTGTCCAATCCGACCAGCATTTGGTATCAAAGGATTGTTTAAAATATTTTGTACACTGTTTTTCAACTGTGAATTTAGTAGTATTTTACAGTTCTTAAAATTTCTGTTATTTCTAAATTTTTATCTCTTTAAAATATTTTCTTTAAGTAAGTTATCATGGATAACAGACTTGATGGTGTTGCTACCAATAAACCACCATTTTTCAATGGCACAAACTATGCTCAGTGGAAAATCAAGATGAAAATTCATTTAGAGAGCATGGGTTTTGATATTTGGACTGCTATAGAATCAGAATATAAAATACCTACTACTGTTAAATCTACTTGGAATTAAGCTAATAAGGCAGCCTACAATAATAATTGTAAAGCCATGAATGCTCTGTATTGTGCTTTAGGAGATGAGGAATTTAATAGAACATCTGCTTGTAAAACTACTTATGAAATTTGGGATACCTTAGCTGTTTCTCATGAAGGAACAACTAACGTTAAATAAATGAGATTGAACACTTATACTATTAAGTATGATAATTTTAAGATGAAGCCTAATGAACCTATTTATGACATGTATCTCAGGTTCAATGAAATTGTCAACACAATTAATTCTTTGGGGAATGATGTTCCATCAAAGGAACAAATTATGAAAATTCTGAGATGTCTACCTGAAAGATGGAGAGGAACTTCTCTCTCAATTAGAGAATCGTGTGATATAGGAGAACTACTAGTCAATGAATTAATTAGAAATTTGATGATGTATGAAGAAGAAATCAAAGTGAACAAAGAAGAAGATGATGAATCAAGAAGGAAGTCTATTGCTTTCAAATATTCAACTTCAAAGAACAAGGATAAGGAGAAACTTCAAGCTATACATGAGAGTTCAAGCTGTGAAGACAGTGAAAGTGCTTCTGATAGTGATGCTGAGATGGCTCACATTGCCAGAAGGTTTAAGAAGTTCTATAGGAAGAAGATGTTTTTCAGAAAATCAAATTACAAAACTATGTACGACAGTAAGGGTCATTGGAAAAAGGATTGGAAGAAATATGACAAATCCGATGAAGTTGTCTGCTATGAGTGAAAAAGGAAAGGAAACATAAAAGCGAACTATCCAAAGCTGAAGTACAAGAAGAAGTATGAATACAAGGACAATAAGTATAAGAAAGCCATGAAGGATACTTGGAGTGCTTCTGAGGATAGCTCTAGTGAATCTGAAATTTCTGAATCTTAACACAGAAATAAGGCAAACATGTGTTTTATGACAAACATATCTGAGGTAACATCTGAAAATCCTGCTTTAAATTCATATTATTCTAGAGATGATTATGACTCAGAAAACATGTCAAAATCTTAAATGTTTGAATATTGTGATATGTTAGAAGAAACCTGTAATGAGCTGAAAGACAAATACAAAAGTTTAAAGAAACAATATGCTTTAACTGTTAAGCATAAATTTGATCTTGATATTGAAATGGAAAAGAATGATCAGTTGCTTAAAGAAAACACTGAACTAAAATTATCTAATGAGAAAATTAATAAAGGCATAGAGAAATTTACCAATGGCAAAGATACTCTTAATCAGATGTTAGGTAATCAAATAGCACCTAGATACACTACTAGTATAAGATACCAACCTGGACAAAGGTAAATTACCAAAACTAGATTCATTCCTAAATCTGGATAGAATACTGCTAGTTCTAGTTCTGGACATTTATATGCCTCAACTAGTTATATTCATAGTTATGGATCTAATAAGGTTTACCTTTCAAAATTTGTTGATTCTACAAAGTTTATGAGACTCATAAAACAAATTTGGGTACCTAAAGTTTTATTGGATAACCTGTCTAGACCCAAGAAGATCGGGGTACCAAAATCATTTCCTATATAAATCTATTTTGTAGGGAACCTGCTTAAATAGCTCTTGTAGAATGACATGGTACTTGGACAGTGGATGTTCAAGACATATTTCAGGATACTTCTCATTCTTTAAAAGCTTAGTCAGATTTGATGGAGGTTTTGTCACTTTTGGTGATAATTCAAAAGGGAAAATCATCGTCTTAGGCCAGTTTGGTAACACTGACTCAGTATTAATTTCTAAAGTTTTATTTGTTGATGGACTTAATTATAATTTGTTAAGTATTTCTCAGTTATGTGATGATTGTTTTTATGTTAAATTTGAAAACGATTCATGCAATGTTTTTAAGTCTAAAAATGTTTTAGTGTTTTCTGCTTTAAGAAATGAAAATGTTTATGCTGTTGATTTAAATTCTTTAACTAAGAAGAATATTACATGTGTAAATGCTTTTCAAAAAGAGTCTTGGATTTGGCATAGAAGATTAGGACACTGCAATGTACACTCACTTAGAAAACTTTCTAGGAAGAACTTAGTTAGAGACCTACCAAAACTTGAATTTCCAGCAGACAAAGTTTGTAATCCCTGTCAAAAGGGAAAGAAACATAAAGTTTCTTTTAAATCAAATAAAGAAGTGTCAACTTCTCAACCTCTCAAGTTTGTTAACATGGATTTATTTGGACCTTCTAGAGTTTCTAGTTTAAATGACAAGCACTATGTCTATGTTCTTGTAGATGACTTTTCTAGATATACTTGGGTATATTTTCTAGCTCACAAAAGTGAATCTTGTTTTTAATTTGTTAAATATTCCAAGTCTGTAGAAAATATTAGTGGAATTAAGATCATAACTTTGAGAAGTGATCATGGTCGTGAGTTTGAAAATCATGAGTTTGAATTCTACTGCTCACACAGTGTCTATAGTCACAATTTCTCTTCCCCTAGGACACCTCAACAGAATGGTGTAATAGAAAGAAGGAATAGAACCCTTAAGGAAATTTCCAAAACCATGCTAAATGAGTATGACCTACCTATTTACTTTTGGGCTAAAGCTGAAAATACATCTTGTTATGTTATCAATAGAGTCTTAATCAGACCTGTTCTTAAGAGGACCCCTTATGAGTTATGGAACCACAGGAAACCTAAGGTTAACTACTTCATAGTTTTTCGTTGCAAAGTCTTTATTCTTAATACTAAAGATAATCTTGACAAGTTTGTATCCAAGAGTGACGAAGGAATTTTCCTAGGTTATTCTATCTCTAGTAAAGCCTATAGAGTTTTCAATAAGAGAACCAAGTGTGTGGAAGAATCTGTTCACATCATGTTTGATGAAACTGATCCACATGAGCCAAAAACCTCTCTTGAAAATCTTGAAGATGATCTATCTGTTTTGAACCTTAATAATAAGGACAGTGGACCTGTAGTAAAAGCATCCAGTTATAGAAAGTTTCTATAACCTTCTTCTATTGATTCCCAACCTGTTGATGAACCTGAAATTTCTTTTCCTACCTTTAATAGATCAACTAGAATTCTAAAGAATCATCTTTTAGATGCTGTTGTAGGAAATCTTGATAGAGGGACCCAGACTAGAGCTTCTCTAAGAAATCAAGTTGAACATAAAGATTTTCTTTCACAGTTAGAACCTAAAAATATCAATGATGCTATCAATGATGAATTTTGGGTAATGGCTATGCAAGAAGAACTAAATCAATTTGAAAGAAAAAAAGTCTGGAAATTAGTAGAAATACCTAAGAACACTATAACCATAGGCACAAAATGGGTGTTTAGAAACAAAGTTGATGAGTCTGGAAACATCATTAGAAACAAATCTAGGCTAGTTGCACAAGGTTACAATCAAGAAGAAGGAATTGACTATGAAGAAACGTTTGCTCCTGTAGCTAGATTAGAGGCTTTTAGGATCTTACTTGCTTTTGCATCACATCTGAATTTCAAGTTATATCAAATGGATGTGAAAAGTGCTTTTCTAAATGGTTTTATTGTTGAAAATGTCTTTGTAGAACAACCACCTGGTTTTTCAAATCCTCACTTTCAAAATCATGTTTTTAAACTTTCTAAAGCTTTATATGGTTTAAAACAAGCTCCAAGAGCTTGGTATGAAATACTTACAAATTTTCTTATTTCAAAAGGATTTTCAAAAGGAATTACTGATCCCACTCTTTTTATAAAATTGATTTCAAAAGATGTTTTAATAGTACAAATCTATTTTGATGATATTATTTTTGGATCTTCTAAAAATTCATTATGTACTGATTTTTCAATGGTTATGAAAAATGCATTTGAAATGAGCTTAATGGGAGAGCTTAAGTATTTTCTTTGTTTTCAAAATTTTCAAAATAAAGATTGAATTATTCTGAATCAAAGTAAATATACTAAGGATTTATTAAAACGTTTTGTTTTGAATAGTATTAAGGGAAGTGATACACCTATGAGTACCACCTGTAAATTGGATATTGATGAAACTGGTAAACCAGTTGATCAAAATAATTATATAGGTATGATTGGGAGTTTACATTATCTTACTGCTAGTCAACCTGATATTATGTTTAGTGTATATATGTGTGCTAGATTTCAAGCTAACCCTAAAGAGTCATACTTAATTTCTGTTAAAAAGATTTTCAAATATCTGAAAAATACTGCTAATTTGGGATTTCTTTACCCAAAAGGACAATCATTTGATTTAATAAGTTATTCGGATGCTGACTTTTCTGGATGCATGTTAGATAGAAAAAGCACTTCTGGAACATGTCATTTACTTGTAAAGTCCCTAGTATCATGGTGTAGTAAGAAACAGAACTCAGTTGCATTGTCTACTGCTGAAGCAGAGTGTATAGATGCTGGTAGTTGCTGTGCACAGATTCTGTGGATGAAACACACTTTACTAGACTATGGATTTAATTTTAAACATGTTTCAATCAACTGTGACAACACTAGTGCGATCAACATCTCTAAGAATCTTGTGTCTCACTCTAGAACCAAACACATTGATGTTAGAAACCACCTTTTAAGAGATCATTATCAAAGAGGTGATATAACACATGAATTTATAGGCACTGAACTTCAATTAGATGACATTATCACGAAGCCTTTAAGTTCAGAATGATTAAGTTTCATTAGACACGAATTAGGAATGATAACTTACCCTTAAACCGTTAGAGAATCCTCACCGTTAAAAACCTCACCGTTAGAGAAACCTCACCGTTAGAAACCTCACCGTTAGAAACCTCATCGTTAGAAACATCACCGTTAGAAGACCTCACCGTTAGGAGACTTTACTAGTACATATCGCGCTGTTTTGAACTTCTTTAAAGCCGATACATCGAATTTTTTATATATGATTTATTTTATTTGTGGATCCTAAATGATATTAAACCGAGTCTAGATTTCACTCAATCTCACTGCGAACTCGTCTGTTCGAATCCCACCAACCTAACCCTATCAAGCCGCAACACCATAAACCTCGAATATGTAAGGGCCCACGCCAAGAGAACCTAAGTCACAGATGGGAGTGATGAGCCACAATCGAAAAGACAGAAAGTAATAAATTCTAGTACCAGTGGAAGTGGAAGTGGAAGTATAGCTCGAAGGAATCCAATAAACCTACATCTCTCAAAGTGAGAAATTGTCATTGAGAAAGAGCTGTTTGTAGAATGGCTCATGGAGAGAAATTCCTTGGTTCTTAAAGTTTTAGAAGAACATTTTTGGACTGAGTGCTTCACAAACAACAATGGACCTTATTATCCAGGACTAGTGAAACAATTCTATGAATTCGTTCGTTTTGAGAAGACTGAAGAAGAAAACAGAATGTTTTCTTATGTGAATAGACAGGAAGTATCTTTTACTTCAGTGGAATGGGATAGGAACTTAAGAGTTCCGCATGATGGAGATTGTGCATTCTACTCAAAGTCTGTACCTTCGACCAGTGATGTGTTTGAATATGAAGATGCTTTTCTGGAGCTTACAGGGAATGGGACACCTAGAAAGGTGATTGCTGCAGAGATTGCAGGAGAAGATAAGCTGTTGTTTAAATTTATTCAACATGTTGTTAGTCCTAGAAGAGGATATTTTGCTACACTGAGATTCCAGGACATTTATTTGCTATATCTGTTGAAGCATGGAGTTAAGGTAAATCTGTGTAGATTGATTATGATTCAGATTGAAGAAATGACTAGACCGAAGTCTAAGTCCAATGCAATTTTCTTTTCTAAATTTATTTCTACTACGTTGAAAGCAAAGGAGGTTGCTGGACCTCAAGATGAAATGATAGTAGTTAAGGATAACTTCTACATCACCAGGACTGTCTGTAAATACATGAAGGTCAGTTGGAATCCTTGGAAGAAATCATGGGTGAATGATGATGGAAAAATCTATGACAAGTATACTCCTGTGGATCATCCGTCTAGACCAAAGGATGTGAGAGATCCTGGTCTTGGACCAAATGATCTAGAACTGGTCTACAACGATGATGAAGTTGAGGAGGAAGAGACATCAGTAGAGGAAGGAGGAGACCCAGACTTACCCCCTTTTCCTGTGCATCAAGTTATTTCTTACGGAGCAGCTAGCCCTCCAAAAGAACTACCAAAGAGAGAAACTGTCCTGATGTACAATGATACAGAGACTACAGAAGAAGAGAAGAAGCATGCCAGTATGTTGTCAAGGACACCTCTAAGGAGGATGCGGCAACCAAATCTGATCATGATGTTAATGGAGAAAAGGAGGATGATGGTAATGAAAATGATGAGGAAAATGTTGAAAAAGAGCTCAGTTTGAGTCCTATAATAGTCAGTACAGTCAGGATTGTGCCTGATCAGGAAGACGTAGCAGCATCACCTGTTGATGAGAGAGTCATTAATGACTCAGAACAAATGGCTATTGAATCTGCTGCAGTTGTAGATGAAATTGCAGAATTACCTCGGGAAGAACAGTTGGAAGAGATACCTCAGGAGAATGTTCCAAGTGAGGGGGAAAATCGTGGCTCAATATCAGTGCTATATGAAATTGAAGGTTGGACATCAGATCCCAGATATATGATTCTTGGACTTTCTTATGGAGATTCGGATGAGGAAGACCAACCCCAAAAGGAATCAGTTACCTTACCCACTATGGTTGCAAATGTGGCAACAAAGGAGGACCTTGAGTCCTTAAAAGCTGAATTGAAAGTAGCAATAAGGGAATCAGTGACAGATATGAATAAAAGTATGGTTGAAGAGATGAAAAGCATGGAGCAATCCCTCGAGTTATCCCTTGGATGTGGTGTGTCCAGTCCTGTGAAAGAAATGATGGATGAACTTAAAGTGTGCCACACTCAGATTGAGAGTTGGATAGGAGCTATAGTTTCCTTGATACAATCGATTTCTTCTATGACTACCATGCATAGCTCTCAAAATCAAGTAAACTCTGACATTCGACATATCAAAGAAGTGTTCAAGAAATTTGTGGAAGTTTTTTAGGCCTTTAATAAGTCAGTAAAAGAACATCTGAACAGTCAGGATACCCTTGTTCAGAATGTAGTTAGTAGTCTGACTCAATAATTCAAGGATACAGTGGCCTTCTCAACAAAACCTCTTCCCTCATCTAGCACAAGTATGAACCTTGACCATATCCACACTATTATTCAGGAAGAATTGGCTAAGGCCAGTCCTATTAGTGCATCAGATACTCAGATTCTTGCTACAACTAGGGAAGTTAGCAGTTTTTTTCGTGATCACCTGCGGGCAGCTACTGCTTCTCAAGAGGCAATCAAGAATAAGGTGGATTCTTATTTTGAAAAGGTTTATACCAAGCAACAAATGACAAACCATTTCAAGCTCTTGCTGGAAAATATGAAGTTGCCTCCAGTTAACCAAGCCTTTAGAGAACAGGTTAGTAAGCTCAGGGAGCTTACTACTGCTTTGGACAAATTCATTGAAAATAGAGATGATTTTGTGTCTGCAATGGAGAGAGGAGGAAGCATTATAATGGATTTCAGAAACCTGTTGCTACCCTTCTTGCATGTGGATGCAAGACCAGTGATTGTACCTCCTTCACATCCTGCTTCTGCCTCCGCGAGTACTCCTCAATTGACTCCAGTTGAAGCCATTAGGAGCTTGACACTAATGATCACTCAGAGGAGCTTAGATTTCAGATCCGGTACAGTTTCTGTAGCTGAACCACCAGTTTTGCCTTCAGCTATTCCGAAACCCTCTGCTGTCCCTGCACCTGAAACCTCTGCTGATCCTAAGGGAAAGACACCTATTCCAGAGGAGGATTGAGTGTTTCTAGATATTTTTGATGGGATTCACTTGTATTTTTTTTGTTCTGATTTTATCAGTGTACCTTTTATATATTAATGAAATTCCTCTTCATTCTCTACTTTACTATGTTTCTATTACTTTGTCATTTATTCTCTGCTAATCTTTATCTTTTCTTTTCTACCCTTCTTTTTTTAATCACAAAGGGCGAGAAAATGAGAAAATGAGAGAAAATAAGAAATGAGACCTAAGAGTTAACAAAGGGGGAGGAAAATACCAAGGGAATGAGCAACTGAGACTTGAGGAACTAAGACATGAAAGGGGGAGGAATATGAAAGTTTTGTTCTGAACTAAACAAAATAACCTTTTCCTCTAATGTTAATTTCTTTTCCACTTTTTTCTTCTGATACTATTTCAATTTTCTTGGCATAAGTTGTGATTATCAAAAAGGGGGAGATTATTGAACCCTCTGTGAATCTATTTTCTTTATTATATTTTGATAATCCCAATTATGATTATTTGTATTTTGTTAATCCCTAGTTGATAAATGGTTAAATACTTATTTAAGAATCTAGCTATTTAGTTGCTTTAAGTATTGTTCTATTGTTCTACGTTTAAATATTAGTCTTTCGGTTACTGGATGTTTGTACACTCTGACTTAACCTATTCTGCCAATAGAATGCTTAAACAGACCAGAGCTACCGATACAGTTAAGTCTACCGCAATGTGAGAGTTACCGATACAGACTAGTCACCGTTACATTAAAGTCCACCGTTACAGTTAAGAGCTACCGTTACAGACAGTAGCTACTGTTACGGACTAGCTACCGATACAGAACAAGTCCACCGATAGAGTTACAGTTACAAGCTCACCGGTACTCATGTCTACCACTACATCGAAGTCGACAGTTACCGATACAGAGCTACCGATATGCTGATGTCTACCATTACATCAAAGCCTACCGATACTCAAAGGTCACCGATATGCAAGTCTACCGATAAGCGGAAGGTCACCGTTATACTAATCTTACCTATATAAAAATGTTACCGTCAGAAAAGCCTACCGAAACGAAAAGGCTACCAATACGAAAAGGTCCCCGTTATGCAAAGCCTACCGATATGCGAAAGCCCACCAATACAAGAAAGTCTACCACTATCAATGCAATCAAGTCGACTGATAGAAAGCTTACCATTACAAATGAAGTCTATCGATAGAAGAGTTACCGATGGAAAGGCTACCGTTACACAAGAAGCTACCGATACTCAGACCTACCGATACACAAGGCTACTGATATCCAAAGCTATTGTTCCAGAGATAGAACCCGATGCTGATTTAATTTCTTTATCATTACTTAATTTAACCAACAGTTATATTAGGAATATTTTAATACACTGACATTTATTTAATGTGTGTTGTTAGATTTCAGGGAACCATACCTCGTACCTGCAAAGAGTAAATCATCTTTTTCCTGAGCTCATGCTTTAAATAAAGGAAGGATGTACTACTGCAAAATGAGTGGAATGAATAGACGAATACATAGAGACATACATACCATGAGGTGTTCTGGAAGAAAAATCAAGCATGAATGTGAAGAGACGACTGAACTTACATGAGGAACTCATTAATTACTGCATACCAGTGAAGAGCTGATAACGAGAACATAACACAAGAACTTCATCGACTACTATCTCCTTTGTCTCTACACCTGGAAGTCAAGGAAGAAGACGACACTCTGTTTTCGAGAAAAAAACCACAAGAGGACTCAGAACCAATTCTGATCAATCCAAAGGAGTCCAGAGCTTCACTGTAATCACTAGAGCCATTTATAAAATCTTCATTTCTGCTCTGTGATTCATTATTTTACATTTTGATCAGTGTGTGTTATCTGCTGTATTTAACACACACACACCGTCTCCTGTGCTTTAACTAGAGGATCTATAAATCCTCACTCAAACTCCTGCATCTTTTATTTTCCACTGGGATAGTGGTATAGGTCATGTGTGACCTGGACAGCTGGTTGCTGTTGTTCTGTTTCCCACGAATAACAGTGGTAGAGGTCTTGGACCTGAACAGTTGTAAATTGTTGTGAACCCCGATCCAGGGTGTGGATCAAATTTATATAAATTGTGGAGAGGACTACGTCTCGGCTTGAGACTGAACCTCTTGGTTAAAACTGTTGTGCTTATTTATTTTCAAAGTTATTTTTATTCCGCTGCAAACAACTTTAAAAACAAAACTGTTTTAAAGTCACTTTGATAATTAAACTCTCAAGTGATTATATTAGTTGTAAATCAGTAAGTCAGTTTCAAAAGTTAATCAATTCTTCTGATTTGATTAACTGGGAAATAATAATTCTTTTGAGAACCTAACAGAACCTTTAATTTGATATAAATTCACTACAGTTTAATTTAGTATTATATTTGGGGGCTTTTAAGACAAAGTTTTTAAAATAGAAATTTTAATTGGAACTCAATTCACCCTCCTCTTGGGTGTCCACTCCGACTAACAAAACCCATAACATACAAATTAATTTATTTCACAATACATCATCAATAATTTTTCCTATATATGTAATAAACATATGAACTTTATTATATATTGTTCTATATATGAATTTAACTTTTTGATAAGACACCAAGCTGATGGTATTAATTAATATTTTTCCATTTCAATCAAATAACCGATATATCAAATAATTTAACTCATAATGTAAAAATTATTTCTTGACATACTCAATCAACGCCATATCCATTATGAAACTCCGAACTTATCCCATATAAACATGATCATATGGAATCATAGTTTTCATAAATGCATCAATCTATGTTATTCATAAAATATATTAACAATAATGTATAGTCTATGAACCAATATACATGTACACGTATAGGAATATCCAATAGAAGATATAAATGTGGAATCCATACTGGTGGGTCTTTCAGCATGACCTCCCTTAATGGATATTACTCAGTGGGGACATTATGGGAAGATTTTTGAATGTCTTAGGAGGCTCCAATTCCTGGTAATGAAATTTCATATGTGTATTTTTAGATAAATTTCCTCCAAACCATTGGATATATCATTATGAATATGGATATTGATCTTTGAGGTTCAGAATATAACAATAAACTTCTATTACCTTTGGATGTAATATTTACTCTAAGTATATTTTCATATTAATGTTATATAATTGAAAATCTTACATGTGATATGATATTTATTAATATTCAGTTCTTTGAATATACATGAAATAGAAATGAAAATTTTATTTTGTTTAAGGGAACCCAATACCACATACAACATTATTGATGAAATGATTTCATAGAATATGGATCCTGATATTCTTAATGAGTATACATAAACCAAATTAATAGATTAATGTGGTGATAAACCAATTTTAGACAAATGGTAAATTTCTTTCTAAACTAAATAATGATCACTTTATAAATAAAAGGGTTTCACTTCATTTGTGAAAGACCAATACGGGATTAATCTAGTAGGTTAAAACATAATATTAATGGGAAATAAAAAGGAAGGAAATGAAATTGTTTCTTATAGAGCATTGTTAATATCAAAAAAATTATCTCAACTTATGGTGAAACATGTTCTCCAGTATTGGATGTTGGAAATTTTCATTATCACATGAAATTGGTTATACAAGGACATATTGAATTATACATATGGTATGTGATAAATGATTGAATCTTTTAACCTTTAATCATCTCTTTACTCTTTGTTCAAGTGTTCTTATAATGGCTTGAAATCTATTATGCACATCTACTAAGGAGGTTGAACTTTTTTTCACACCTCCATAGAGACTTTTTTGGTATGCCTATTTTTTTCAGAGAAGCCATGTTTTTACTTTATCATCTACATCCTATGGTTAAAAACCACCATGACTCTTATCCAAATCTCTATCAAATAATATTCCTCTTCTATTAGAAATTAGATGATTATCCCCACTTAAAATTTATAATGTATTGAATATTCCACGAACATAATTTAATTTCAAAGTAAAATATTGATTATCCTTTTTTGGTTTGGTTTTCACCCTATATCAACACACACAATGGTCTTTGATTTTTTACAACTATTAGTGATTTGTATGTGGATATGTTATGTGGGGGAGGGAGGATTTTAAAATGATGCAAAAAATGATAGTCCCAAATATAACATCTAAAATAGGAGAATTACAAAACAAATGTTTGTGTGGGATTACACTAAGGCGTGGTCAATGATTACTCATTTTTGATGAAATAGTTATGAAATGAAGTTCCTTGAGCACATATTCATGGTTATTATTTTTGAAGTCTCCAACGAACATTGAATAATTATAAAAAACACTAAACATTTATTTTTAATATATTAAAACATTATTTTATTGTATAATATTTCTATTATCCATGTTATTTAAATTTTAAATAAAAAAATATCTTTAAATATTAAATTTGTTTTAAATATAAAAACCAGAATAAATTTTAAAATTTTAATCATCTGATTTATGTTGAATAAAAAAAGTAATTTAATCAAAACTATATAAATAAATTTAATATTTTAGAATATTTTTTCTTTTTTCTTTCAAGTCATTCAGTTTTCATGAAATAAAAAAATTCATGTTTATTAAACATTCAAAACATTAAATTTTTTTATAATAAATATCATGAATAAGATACTCAAAAATACTAATTTTTTGTATTCAATTTATTCATTAAAATATTTTCTAAAAATTAATTCTATTTTAAGGAATTACTTTCTGAAATTTAGAATATTAAATTATTTGAAAATATTAATGTTATTCTAATAATTCTAATTATTCTAAAAATTTTAAAATATCTTTGAAAAAGAATTTGAATAATATATTAATTTATTTATAAATATATTAATTCTAGATGAATATTTAACAAAATCTAAAATATAAATGTGATTAAATTTTCTTATTCAAATTATTTTTAATATAAAAAGGAAATGATTTTTTTTTAAATATTCACTTTTCAAAATATAATTAACATCAATAAAATTTTCCATAACACTAAATTTTTTAATTCAATTGATTTATTAAATTTATTGTAATTTTTTTGGAAATTTTCTAAACACATAAATTAATTTTAAATATAGAATATTTTAAAATTAGTCTATACTATTTAATTTTATTATATTGTTTTATTTATTTAAATTTTATAGTTTTTTGTAAAAAAAATTTGAATAATATATTTATTTTAGTTAAATTAGTTAATTAAAAATAATTATTTTAAATATCTTAAAATATACATGTGATTTAATTTTTATATTCATGTTATTCAATTTTCCTTAAATAAAATGGTTATAATTTTTAAAATATTAAAAATAATCAATTTTGTAGAATTCAATAATGAAAATTAAAAATTTTAAAAAAAAAATTATTTTTAGATTTATGTTATTTATTTAAATGGTTTGAAAAAAAATTCTGTTATTGTATAAAAAACTTATATTATTTTAAAACATTAAAAAATCACATTATTTGAATATATTTAAGTTTGTAATGTAATTTTAATTTTTTTTAAAAAGCACATGTTTTTAAAATAAAATAAAAAAATTCAAATTATTTATCTAATTTATATTAATGAATTAAAATTATTTTGTTTTTTCGTTATTGATTTTTTTATAAAATATTTTGAATAGAAATTATAAAATAATTAATTTGAATACCAGAAATAGTTAAATTATTTGTACAATTTTAATAATGGCAATAATTAAAATAAACCAGTTGATTAAATTTTTTAATTGTTTATGTTTTTATATTTCAATAACCCTGATAAATTTATGTTAGTGTTTATTAATTTTAAAAAGTAGATATTTTAGTATTTAAAATTTAAATACCATGGATATATATATTTGAATAAATTAACATTGTTATTATTTATTAATGTTATTAAATTTATTTGGTTATTTATTTTGTAACCTTATACTATTGGTTAATTATTACACCTTGAAGGATAGTTCACTAGAGTTATGCAGCAATGCACCTGTCATGGATGCATTGTATAGGACTATGTCGAGGGTGAAATGTACTAGGTTTTTACAAAAAAATGGTCATGGGAGTCATTTGTCATTGATCACTATCATTTCCTTTTTTAAAGAGTACTTAGTGTATCAATTTGGTATATGACCCCATGTTTGGAATAATGTTCATTAGCCTAAAATTTTTATAGGTAGAGAAAAGTTTACATTATTCAGCCTCCTTATAGGGATGCCATGTTTTTTCCCTAGAAAAAATGATCACTAAATAGATCTATCTCCAACTCTTTATCTATTACAAATGATGAGTAGTATACAAAGTTCAAAAAGTGTCTAGGTTTCCAAAATATTCTCCTCAAAATAATTTTTATCTATATCATCTCTATGAATGCTAAAGGGTGGATGAATCACTAAATGAATCATAATTTTTACATATTAAATCTCATGTCTCTATAATCTCCTTGACTATGGTGATATAGAATAAAAATATTATTTCCATATCTTAGATTTTTTTTTAAAATAATTCATGTTTCGATCTCACTTCATTAATAAGATAATAACAACAATATTTTAATTCTATTTTTCCGAATGGAATATATAAGAGGGGGTAGGTTAATTGATCTTACAGTAATAACTTTATTTTTTTCAATTATAAATTAATGTACCTTGAGATAGAAATTTTGTACTAATTTACAAATGGGTTAGGTATATATAATTTGAATATCTAAAATACTTTCTCAAATACTCAATCAAAGTCTAGTTATATCAACATAAATAATTTTAGTTTTGAAAATACACTAATTATATTAAACACAATACATATAAATCTTTTAAATTTAAACTATCATATTTTATTTTTCCTTCATAGTAAAAAACATTTACTAATAAGTAAAAAAATTCTATTAGATTTAAAATATAATGTCCTATAAAAATTAAACAAAAAGAAAAATTGAACATGAGGATATTTAAAATATTGAGATTATTCAACTATAATTCATAGTAAAACATTTCCAAAATAATTTAATAAAACTTAATAATAGGGCCTATAAGCTCGAAAAATATTAAAAAACTAATCATAAGGACGACCATGTTATAAAAATCCACTTCCAGATTAAATCATTAGACAAGTGATGTAATGAAATGAATTTAATATTCATTTGAATAATCATATTTATTCTAAAGGGTAATTTCTTAGTAAATATAATGAAAAAAATAATAAATCAATATTTAATGAAACTAGTGAGTGAAAATAAATCATGTGAAGTATGATATAGCTTACTCCCTAATCAAATTTTAGTTGTTAAACAATGTTATTATCTTCGTCTAAATTTACACTAGTATCTAGAATGGATGTTATTATGAATTTGACCATATTCAGCATGTTTTCAATTTAATTTTGAAAATAGTGTCTCATAGTTGATTGAAAATTCTTCGGTAAACAAGAAGAAAACTGAACTATTCTTTAGGAGGGGGGATCCCATATCTTTGAGGAGTGTTTTCAAAAAACTAAACATTAATTATTGATCATTCATGGGATGAGAAATTAAATTATTAATTTTCAAATTAAATTTAAAAACCAATCATTATGATTTGTAAATTAAGACATGATGTATTTATAACTCACATTTGATGCAGATACACCTTTCGGTAGCTTGACTCTTTGATAAAATCTTTTTTGAAAAGGCTTTTCCAACAGTCGATTGGATTTAATCATATGGGTTTTTAGTTTAATGAATTGTCACATGATTTTTTATAACCATCTCTTGGAAATTAAACATATGGTTACTTGGATGTTCAATGTGCGATCATGTGGAAATTCATGGTTTGGTATCATAAAATCATTGATTTTTTTGTTTCGACACTAACATAGGTTTCAGTAGTAACTACTATAGTTGGTAGAAATTTATTCTTTTGGGAATTCCAATACTTATTGTAGTTAATACAATTCCTCATAACATCATGCTAACACTTTTCTAAATTACTTCATGATCTCATTAATGGTCATTTATTAACGTAACACAACTTTGAATCAAACAAGTATTTTATATGGTAGATCATCCATTTAGGAAAATTTTACCCCACAACCGAAGTTTTTCATATTTTATATATTTTTTCTCATATGGCCTCTTCTCATAACCATTTTTGACATTCATAATTTTAAAATTTTAAAAAAAATTCCAATAAAAAAAATTATATAATAAAACAAATAATTCCTAAAAAATATAATAAATATGATTTGAGATCATTTAAAAAATGGTATCTTCTCATGCCAGAGGATGGAAATGTTTAACAACTTTCATTGGAGTGAATCCAAAAGGTGGAATATAGATATTTGTGGAGGGAGGCATATAAGATGAAGGTAACTATTATTATAAATTTATGGGCATGGATACTGAGGAAATAATAAAAGTATTATCACTACTAAGGTTGGACTCATTAGTTGATTGATAATCTTCAAGGCTAAGGATACTTTCTCCATAAATAAGAAAAATTAAGTATTTTTTTTAAGTATCAATAGAAGATGTTATATTAACATAAATATGACAAGAAAATATATGAAAGATTCTTTCAAATTAGGTATCATAATTTATAATTAAAAATACCTAAAAATGGTATTTAATACTATTCTAATAAAGATCCCACTAAAATAATGATAAATTATGATTTTGATCATTTTATTGTCTTATCCTACTAGTTGAGCATCACCTCTAACAAAAGGGGTTTTGAAGCATGAGTTTTAAAAAAATAATCTATAATTTATCTAATATTAGATAAATAAAAAAACATTCATATCCTCTCTATCATGATTTATATTCATAATCTTATTCATTAAAATAATACTTGGCATAGTAGAAGTTTTATAAGGAAGAGAAACATAAGGATATGAAGACTTCCAAATGATATAAAAGATATATTTATCAAGATTCAACACTATATCATAAATTTATTTTTGAATATCTCATTCTTATCCTTAATATTTATGAATATACTGATTCATATGAACAAACATTAAAAAAATTTGAAAAATGTTATATACTAAACGTGAAAATATCCTTGATATATCTTATATTTTGGAAGCTAAAACTAATAATAAAAACCTTAGAAATAGATATTTTACCAAATTCTAAAAATTAACATCGAATTCAAAAAAATATTATTTGTATATAATGGAATATTTTGGATAAAGAATTTTTTGAAGCTAGTTCTTGAGTAAATGATATTTCTTACAGTTCTCCCAAAATATGGAATATATTTCTAAAAGGATTCACCCTACAAATTTTTTCAATTTTTCTGATTCAAACTCCAATTTCTATTGAATATATTATAAATCATCAAACTGAAAAAAATCCAATAATATCAATTAGGTTATTTCTCACTACCAAACAAATATAAGTACACAAATTTTAACTATGTCGGGCTAAACAAATTATAAAAAATTAATTGAAATGATAGATTGATACCTCCACATTATATCTCTAGTTTTAGGGAACATAGGTAAGTCATATCTATACGGTATAACTATTTTAATTTATATCCCATAGGATAATTGGATTTCGATTATATGGACGTTCCACTATGTCCAAGTGGTCTGCCCCATTATGGTCGTTGTCATCATCTAAACTAGATTCTCCCCTACAAGATATGATTTCCATAAGTGGGTATTATATTAAAACTAATCACTAAAATTTATATCAATTAAAAACGTAAAATAGATTATCTCTAAACATAAATATATTATTTAGAGAATTATTTACTTCAGTCTTCTTATCAAGACACATCTTCCTCTTATTCAAAATCATCTTCAACAAGATCATTAATGGATTTTTTATCTTATTAATCATAATATAATTATATTTCGTCATAAGGTATATATATAAGTGTTTTAGTAGATCCATGGGAAATAATATTTGGATAAGACACTTATTTTTCAATTGAATTTTGAGAGTCTGTTTCTTCTTTATAATCTCTTTCAACTGCGTTATTAAGGTCGAAACCCATATTTCATATAACGACCCTTAATTTACATACATTTTTAGTACTTCAAAAATGAATTACACTTATTACAACATATAACAAAACCATTAAAAGACCGTATATGTATAGTGTCTTTGGAAACTGGGAAACATAATCAACTGGTTCATAAAGCATCTACACTGTCTCCCATTTATTTCATCATATCTAGAGTCCCTTTTGGAATATCCTACTTAATAACCTTCTTCCTGACCTGGGGAAAGAAAATCATACAAAAGGGTGAGCTCAATTGCTCAGTAAGGGTATACAAAAGAAATATCAATCACATCATATTCATAAGAACATAACATTTTGGAAATCTTAACCTGCGAAAGAGATCATAATTTCATAACATGGGATAAATCATAGTAGTGAAATGTAATCCCAATAATAAAAACTTAAAACATGAAACTTTTTTACATACACATATAATCATATAGAATCATTTCTTAGTAGTCAAGACTCATTTCCAAGACTATCTTAGTGGACAAAGTCCATTTCTGAATCGAGTTCACTCCTTATTTCAGTCCAGTTTCACTGAACCGGTTTAACCTTCCATTCTAGCCATGTCTATCTAATGAGATATAAATCTTTACCCAATTAATTGGAGGGAGATATAGGTCCCACCCATCTCATAATTATACCATTCTTATGTGTGCCACAATATCATAAATCATACATCATAGCATAACCCATGTAATAAAAATGGGATTCATAAACATTATGCCATCATAACATAATCCATATAAGAAAAAAGGACATCATAAAAATAAATTCCATCATAACATAATGAAATAAATGTAAAAATAGGGATAGAAATAGAACCCTATATTATCTTAGATGGAAAATAATTTTGATAAAACACTTGATCTTCATTATTGCGGAAAATATTCTTTCTAATTCAAAAAATAAACATTTTTCCTTTCATAACATGTCATACAATTTTAAACTAAAATAAGTTAATTAAAAATAAACTTGAAAAATTTTAAAGTAAGCTTCTTGGAAAGAATGTTTTAAAAATCCATTCATGCCGTATAAGTTAAAAAAACATTCTTCTCGTACTTTTGTCGGAAAATTCAAAAAGTACCTCGTACGAAAAACGACAAAAGATTCCTTTCACATCTTTTACTAAAAACTCACCTAAGGGTAAAATTGGATTTAAAAAAATTGTAGGTGGATGGAAATAATATTACATATTGAGGAAACATGGATGTGGATGATAAAATACACCCCAGTAAATACCAAAGTATAAACAATCTCAGAGAAAATGAGATTGTGAGATTTTACCTTACGTTATGCCCGATTTGCTTCATAAGTGTCTGAAACTCCTGTATAATGATTTAAATAATGTCATTGACTTATTACAGAATCATACTCATTGTTATGATATCATATATGGTCATATTCTTAGCTTCTTTTTAGTAATATTTCATTGCTACTTGTTATTTGGGAGTTTATTACTTTTTGTTCTTATGCGTGTTTTGTCGAATAAATTCTTATTCTTATCTTTAGGTTATAGATACCTCATTTCCAGAATGGTATTAGTGTAATATATATCATATTCATTCATTCAATTGAGTTATATAATCATTATGAAATGAAGATCATGTATAACGAGTAGCATCACATTGTGGAGACGGTATTCCGTACGTACGCACGAGCGATGATATCGTTCCCATGATAGTGGAATTGTATTGGAGTGTATGTATACTATTTCAGAATAAATATCACTTTACAATAATCATATATAGTTATTATTTACACCATTATACCCATCCATGTAAGATGGTAATGAAAAATAGATTACACCACAGTGTGGAGACGGTATTCCGTACGTACGCATGCGCGGTGATTTCATTTTCCGTTGGATGGATAGATGGTGAAATAGGGTTGTTTCATTATTATAATAAAATATATGTATATGATTGATACTGATGTTATTACTTCATAATGAAAAAACTATAGAATAAAAGTGGAAGAAGAAATAAAGTTGAATGAATCCGTAACAGACATTACCTCTTCTTTGAAGCGCCTCTTTGAGACCTCCACTTAGGGCACTAAAATTGGTCTTTGAAGAATACTAGGACCTATAGGATGTTTCTAGGGAAGTGGAGAATATATATTGGCAGGGGTTGGCTGAGCATGAAGGCTCAATGTGGTGTTAGGAAGAGAGGGAGTATGTGCCCTTTTATAAGGGAGGAGAGGGGCACCTTTGGAAAAACTAAAAATATTATTTTATTATAAAGTCATATTCAGTTTTTAATAACTCGAAATTGATTTATTTCTAATCTAAGGTGGGGATGGGTCGAAATAATCTCATTCAATAGAGTTTATACAATTTTAGGGTTCTATTTTAACCTTATCATTTAGATTTAACTTTAAGTTAAATAATTTTACTTTTACCGCGTCTTTTTGTTTTCTTACACTATAAGGTTAATAAACTTACTATAACAAGACAAACGAACCCCAAGTTGTTTATTATTAATATATATAACCTTATCGATGTCATTTGGCTGAAACTTAGATTTTTAGGAATAAAATAACAATTAATAATATAATATTTGTTTTAAAAACTATTTTATGTACATTTTGACACTATTTGGTAATTGATTTTTGTGAAAATCATAACAGAAATATTAGTTCGAAGAAATTTAATTAAATCAATACTAACATGTCATATTAACCTATAGAATTATTTTAATTCCTAAAAAGTCTAAAATTACATTTATTTGGTTATTTATAACATCAATTATGTCAATATTTCATTAATAAGATAATTACTGCATCATCATTGTGTTATAAATAAATTTAATTATTTATTGTCTAAAAATTAAAAATAAAATACCATTATGTAGGAAATCTTATTATCTTTCTAATGAATATTTATAGTCTAATTTATCTTATGTATAACCATATATTGAAAATTAATTATTTATTAAACATTGATTTTAACTATTTTAACCCTTCTTTAAATAAATTAATAATAATTGTGCTAATCTATCCAAGTGGGCCTAAATGGTCATATTTTGTTGTTAATGTTGTTTTTGGTCGAATTAAACTTATCCAATAGAATTAGGACATGTGTTAGGGTAATAATAATATCATTTGTACCCTTAATTACCCTATTTACTTTTAACCGTGGTAAAAAAAGTAAAAAGTAACTATTCACCAAAAATTATTTTCATCTCATTGAACCACATTTTACTTACTGACATCAACCATGTCTCTCCGATTTTTGAAATTCCACTCACAGAAGCGGTAAAATTATGTTTTATGTAAATTTTCAAATTCTCCTAGGAGGTGGGTAAAAGACGGTGAAAAGTTCGATAACATTTTTATATATCTAAAATTATTATAAAATGACTCTAATTAATTAATTTGAACTTATAAAGGTATTATTTATCAATTTTGACCGAAAATAAATTTATATAAAATAATTAATTATTTAAATAAAAAGTCGGTTTTTAAATAGTAACCGAGTGTTTTCACTATTCATCAAAAATTGAATGTTTTCAGTAAAATACCAAAATTTCACCCTAGGCTAATTTCGATATTACGAATCCAAAAATGAAGTCCATTTTGAAAGATGACACTTAATAAATTTAAAAAAGTTGTTATTACTATTCATAATAGATAGTTTTAATAATATTTTAATAGCATATCGTTGTTTAGTGAAACTCGGTATTGCGTACGAGGCAAGCTATCGAGGAAGGTCGCGATTCCATGTAAAGCAAGCCATGATAGTTTTGTGTGTAGTGAAAGATTCCTTTGTGATTTATATAACATAAAAACAAAATATTACTCATAAAAGTATCAGGTGTTACATTCCACCCCCCTTAAAATGAATTTCAACCTCGAAATTCGTCACTTTTTAACAAACAGATGAGGGTACCTCTCCCTCATCATATCCTCAAGCTCTCATGTAGCTTCTTCTAATTGGTGGTTCATCCATAAAAATTTCACCAAGCAAGTGGTCTTGTTCCATAGGACTTTTTCGCTATGATCGAGAATCTCTATCGGCTGTTCTTCATAAGAAAGATCTTGTTCCAGTGGTACAACTTCTGAGCTGAGTACATGTGAAGGATCAGGTATGTACTTTCTCAGGAGAGATACATAGAACACATCATGAACTTGGGAGAGATTTGGTGGAAGTGCCAATCGGTAATCTACCTTCCCAACATGATCCGGAATTTCAAAAGGACCGATATATTTAGGGCTCAACATTCCCTTCTTTCCAAATCTCATGACCCTCTTCCAGGGAGATATTCGTAAGCACACTTTATCACCCACTTCAAACTCTAGGTCTTTTCTTCGGTTGTCAGCATAACTTTTTTTTCTACTCTGAGCTGCTCTTATGTGTTGTTGAATAGATCTGACATTTTCTGCCATCTCATCAACAAGACCAGGTCCTAATAGCTTTCTTTCCCCAACTTCATCCCAGCAAGTTGGAGTCCTGCATTTCTTTCCATAGAGAGCTTCATAAGGAGCCATCTGAATACTGGAGTGAAAGCTATTATTATAAGAAAATTCCACAAAATGTAGGTGTTGATCCCAACCACCTTTTAAATATATCGAGCAAGCTCTCAAAATATAATCTAGAGTTTGAATTGTTCTCTCAGACTGATCATCTGTCTGAGGATGATAAACTGTGCTGAAACTCAAATATGTATCTAATGTATGCTGAAGACATCGCCAGAACTTCGAGGTAAACCTCAGATCCTGATCAGATATAATAGAAAGTGGTACTCCATGAAATATTACCACTTCCTTTACATATATCCTGGAAAGCTGATCCAGAGAGAAATACTCTCTAATAGCAATGAAGTGTGCAGAATTTGTAATACGATCAACTATGACCCAGATAGAATTATTGCCTTTGGATGTTTTAGGAAGTCCGGTGACAAAGTCCATAGTGATATTTTTCCATTTCCATTTTGGTATGGGTAATGGATGTAACATCCCCTTGGACTTCTGTCTCTTAGATTTAACTTGCTGACAAAGCAAGCATCGAGAGACATATTCAGCAACATCTATTTTCATTCCATCCCACCAGAAGTACTCTTTCAGGTCCCTATACATCTTCGTGCTTCCAGGATGAATAGAGAATGATGAACAATGAGCCTCATCCAGCAGCTCCTTCTTTAATTCTGGGATGGGAGGAACAAAAACCCGATTCCTGAACATTATTATCCCATCACAATCAAGGTTGAATTCAGGAATATTTCTCACCTTCTTTTGTAACTCTACATCTTATTTCTGCGCCTCTTTAATCTTCACATGTATAGATGGTTGAACATTCAATTGAGAAAGATACAATTTTTCCCATTCCATTATAATTCCAAGATCCATCCTTTGTAAATCCATAAATATTGGATCTTTTGTGATCCCTATCATGGATAAGCTAGCATGGTCTTGTCGACCTAATGCATCTGCCACCATGTTTTGTTTCCCAGGGTGGTAATGAATTGAGCAATCTTAATCCTTAATCAGCTCCAACCATCTTCTTTGGCGCATATTCATCTCCTTTTGTGTGAAAATGTACTTTAAAATTTTCTGATCAGTATAAATATCACACTTTTCTCCATAAAGATAATGCCTCCAAATCTTTAATGTAAAGATTACCACAGCTAACTCCAAATCATGAGTTGGGTAATTTTTCTCATGGATTTTCAACTGTCGTGAGGCATAAGCTATCACCATACCATTTTGCATAAGAACACAGCTCGATCCCTTCTTGGATGCATCACTGTAGATCACAAACCTTTCTCCACTACAAGGAAGTGTGAGCACAGGTGCACTGGATATCCTTCTTTTCAACTCCTTGAAATTCTATTCACATTCCTCCGTCCATAAGAACTTAACTCCTTTTCGAGTCAACCTGGTGAGTGGATTAGATAATCGTGAAAAATCTTTCACAAAACGTCGATAATATCCATCCAAACCAAGAAAACATCGGATCTCAGTTACTGTTGTTGGTCTCGACCATCTTTCAATAACCTCTGTTTTTTCTGGATCCATAGATATCCCCTATTTTGAGATTACGTGACCCAAAAATGCAACTTTTTGAAGCCAAAATTCACACTTGGTAAATTTGTCATAAAGCTTCTCCTTTCTCAGGGTCTTCAATATAATTCTCAAATGATCTCCATGTTCTTCCTTGCTCTGTGAATAGACAAGAATATCGTCTATAAAGACTACCAAAAAATTAGCAAGATAGTCTCTAAAGACTCTATTCATCAGATCCATGAAGATAGCAGGGGTATTAGTAAGACCAAATGGAATCACTATAAATTAATAGTGTCCATACCTTGTATGAAAAGACATATTTGTTATATCCTCCCTTTTGACCCTTAATTGATGATACCCTTAACGAAGATCAATCTTGGAAAAGTATTGAGCTCCACATAGTTGGTCAAATAAGTCATCAATGCGTGGGAGAGGATATTTGTTCTTGATAGTGATCTTGTTAAGTTCTCGATAATCAATGCAGAGTCTCATTGATCCATCTTTCTTCTTAACAAACGGAACAGGTGCTCCCCAAGGTAACACACTAGGGCGTATGAATCCCTTACCAAGATTCTCTTGGAGTTGCTTCTTCAATTCCTGCAACTCAATTGGGGCCATTCTATAAGGTGTTTTTGAAATAGGCAAAGCACCCGGTATGAGTTCTAATGAAAACTCAACATCACGATTTGGTGGAAGACCCAGAAATTTCTCTGGAAAGACATCATCAAACTCTTGTACAATGGGAATATTCTTAATCGTGAGTTTCTCACAAACCATTTGAGATAAATAACCTTCATTTAGTGGAATCAAAACCCATAATATGGATGAAATTTCCACTGGAAGGTTATGTTCATCCATGCATCGATAGACGATCATATATTGATCTGGAATATGAAATAAGACTTCCCTTATTTGTAAATTTATACGAGCTCCATATAAAGAAAGCCAATCCATGCCAAGAATCACATCAAATTCCACTATAGGAAGTATCAAAAGATTTGCAGGAAGAACATTCCCACAAACTTCAATCGGAGAAGAATTATAAATTTTTGATGCGACTGTTGTTCCATTAAGAGTTGTCACATCTAACTCAACATCTAATTGTTGAGGTAATACAGTGATACCAATAGAAAATTCTTCAGAAATAAAATAGTGGGTGGATCCAGAATCAAATAAAACATTTTCTACTTTAGAGTGGATGGTAAGTGTACCTTTCACCACTTCGTTATCGCACTCCACATCGCTGATAGAAATTTCATGTGACTTTCCTTTGTCTTTGGCCTTAATAGTTTTCTGAAGTCGATCATCATCATCAACCCTTGGATTTGGGCATTGATTGGAATAATTTCCCATCTCCTTGCACTTGAAACATTGAAGGGTATTAAGTTTGTTTTGCGTATCCATTACTTTGTTTGCATCATTAGACATCTTCTTCCCATTATTTCGACATTCAATTGCCTGATGACCTTCTTTACCACACTTATAACATTTTCTTGTCCCCTTAAGAGAATTTCCTCTATGTTTCTGTCCACAATTTGAGCATATGGGAAAACTCATCTTCTTTTCAGTGTGCTATTTTAGATTTTTCATTGAATTCCATTTTCCTCTTCTTATCAAACCCATATGACTGATGGGTTACACCAATCTCCATCTCAACCTTGAGATCACATCGAACAATTTCCTCATAGCTATTGAAGCCCCTTATGGAAAACACCCTTTGAAGACATGGTTTTAAGCCACTAAAAAATTGTTTGATCTTACTCTCAGGTTGGATAATAATACTAGAAGCGTACCTTGAAAGGCCTGTAAAATTTGCTTCGTAGGTACCAACAGATTCATCATCCTTTTGCTTTCGTTCAAGAAACTCTTTCTCCATCTTTGTTTGGAGAATACCAGGGAAGTAATTATTGAAAAATAAGTTCTTGAACTCATCCCATTCCATGGACTCAATTTCATCCCATTGCCTTGTATTCTTAATAAGATTCCACGATTGATCAACATCACCTTCCAAATGATAAACTGCTAAGATGACTTTATCATGTTCAGAACATTGATGAACTGAAAATATCTTTTCAGTGGTACTGATCCATTGTTCATCCACTAAAAGATCATAAGTCCCGCTGAATGAAGGTGGACACTACCTCATGAAGGATTCAACAGAATATTGCTCCTTCCTTTGCTCGTTTGGAAGTCCTGTATGATTCATAGCTTGAGAAAGTTGTGTGAGCATGGCTACAAGATTTTGCATTCCAGCTCCCATAACGTTTGGTTGCTCATGGGGACAATCATTGCATTACCTGTCGCATTCCGCAATAACACAGTTCCTTCGGGTTCCGGACATTGACTAAAACCAAGAGGAATAGTGTGATCAACACAAATTATAATGGAAAAAACACATAATCAAGAATAAAATTTTACACTTAAGGTATTATCATAGGTTGTTCGTGGCCATTTCTAAAACACTAAGATTGTGTTTTATGCTTAGACTTATCCGTAGGGTTCTTACTATGGCTTTCACGTCCTAATTTCCAAAGGTTGACTATACCTTTCCTCTGATACAAACTATAACGACCCTTAATTTACATACAATGTTAGTACTTCAAAATTGATGTACACTTATTACAGCATATAACAAAACCATGAAAAGATCGTATAGGTATAATGTCTTTGGAAACTAGGAAACATAAACAACTTGTTAATAAAGCATCTACACTGTCTCCCATTTATTTCATCATATATAGAGTCCCTTTTTCCATATCCTACTTAATAACCTTCTTCCTGACCTGGGGAAAGAAAACATACAAAAGGGTGATCTCAAATGCTCAGAAAGAGTATACAAAAGAAATATCAATCACATCATATTCATAAGAACATAACCTTTTGGAAATCTTAACCTCCAAAAGAGATCATAATTTCATAACATGGGATAAATCATAATTGTGAAATGTAATCCCAATAATAAAAAATTAAAACATGAAACTTTGTGTCATACACACATAATCCTAGAGAATCATTTCATAGTAGTCAAGACTCATTGCCAAGACTATCTTAGTGGACAAAGTCCATTTCTGAACCGAGTTCACTCCTCGTTTTAGTCCTGTTTCACTGAACTGGTTTAACCTGCCGTTCCAACCATGTCTATCTCATGAGATATAAATCTTTACCCAATGAATTGGAGGGAGATATAGGTCCCACCCATCTCATAATTATACCATTATTATGTGTGCCACAATATCATAAATCATACATCATAGCATAACCCATGTAAAAAAATGGCATTCTTAAACATTATGCCATCATAACATAATCCATAGAAGATAAAAGGACATCATAAAAATAAATTCCATCTTAACATAATAAAATCAATGTAAAAATAGGGATAGAAACAGAACCCTATATTATCTTAGATGGAAAATAATTTTGATAAAACACTTGATCTTTATTATTTAGGAAAATATCCTTTCTACTTCAAAAAAAACAATTTTCCTTTCATAACATGTCGTAAGATTTTAAAATAAAAGAAGTTAATTAAAAAAAACTTGAAAACTTATAAAGTAATATTCTTGGAAATAATTTTTTAAAAATACATTCATGCCGTATAAGTTAAAAAAACATTCTTCTCGTACTTTTGTCGAAAAAGTCAAAAAGTACCTCGTACGAAAAACGACAAAAGATTCCTTTCATATCTTTTACTAAAAACTAACCTAAGGGTAAAATTGGATTTAAAAAAATTGTAGGTGGATGGAAATAATATTACATATTGAGGAAACTTGGATGTGGATGATAAAATACACCCCAGTAAATACCAAAGTATAAACAATCTCGGATAAAAATGAGATTGTGATATTTTCCCTTACCTTAGGTCTGATTTTCTTCGTAAGTGTCCGAAAGTACTGTATAATGATTTAAATAATGTCATTGACTTATTCTAGAATCATATTCATTGTTATGATATCATATATGGTCATATTCTTAGCTTCTTATTAGTAATATTTCATTACTACTTGTTATTCGGATGTTTATTACTTTTTGTTCTTACGCGTGTTTTGTCGAATAAATTCTTATTCTTCTCTTTAGGTTATAGATAACTCATTTACAGAATGTTATTAGTGTAATATATATCATATTAATTCATTCAATTCATTTATAAAATCATTATGCAATGAAGATCATGTATAACGAGTCGCATCCCATCGTGGAGACGGTATTCCGTACATACGCACGAGTGATGATATTGTTCCCATGATCGTGGAATTGTATTGGAGTGTATGTATACTATTTAAGAATAAATATAAATTTACAATAATCATATATAGTTATTATTTACACCATTATACCCATCCAAGTAAGGTGGTGGTGGAAAATAGATTACACCATGGCGTGGAGACGGTATTCCGTACATACGCATGCGCGGTGATTTCATTTTCTGTAGGATGTATAGATGGTGAAATAGGGTTGTTTCATACATATAATAACATATCAGTATATGAGTGATACTGATGTTATTACTTCATAATGAAACAACTAAAGAAGAAGAAGTGAAAGAAGAAATAAAGGTGAATGAATCGGTAACAGACATTACCTCTTCTTTGAAGAGCCTCTTTGAGACCTCCTCTTAGGGCACTAAAATTGGACTTTGAAGAAGACCAGGACCTCTAGGATATTTATAGGGAAGTGGAGAAGAGAAATTGGCCGATGTTATCTGAGATTGACGGCTCAAAGTGGTGGGAGGAAGAGAGGGAGGAGGTGCCCTTTTATAAGGGAGGAGAGGGGCACCTTTGGAAAAACAAAAAATATTATTTTATTATAAAGTCATATTCAGTTTTAATAGCTCCAAATTGATTTATTTATAAGATAAGGTAGGTATGGGTCGCAATTATCTCATCTAGTATAATTTAGACAAGTTTAGGGTTCTATTTTAACCTTATCATTTAGATTTAACTTTAAGTTAAATAATTTTACTTTTACAGTGTCTTTTTGTTTTCTTACACTATAAGGTTAATAAACTTACTATAACAAGCCAAACGTACCCCAAGTTTTTTATTATTAATATATATAACCTTATCTAATTCATTTGGCCGAACCTTAGATTTTTAGGAATAAAATAACAATTAATAATATAATATTTTTTTAAAAAACTATTTTATGTCCATTTTGACACTATTTGGTAATTGATTTTTGTGAGATAATAAGAGAAATATTAGTTCGAACGAAGTAAATTCAATAAATAATAACATGTCATATTATCCTATAAATTTTTTTTATTTCATAAAAAGTCTCAAATTAAATTTATTTGGGTATTTATAAAATCAATTATGTCAATATTTCATTAATAAGATAATTACTGCATCATCATTGTGTCATAAATAAATTAAATTATTTATTGTCTAAAAATTACAAATAAAATATGATTATGTAGGAAAGATTCGTAGATTTCTAATTAATATTTATAGTCTAATTTATCTTATGTATAACCCTATATTAAAAATGATTTAGTTATTAAACAATGATTTTAACTATTTTAACGCTTCTTTAAATAAATTAATAATAATTGTCCTAATCTAATCCAAGTGGGCCTAAATGGTTATATTTTATTCCTAAGGTTTTTTTGGTCGAATTAAAATTATCCAATAGAATTAGTACATGTGTTAGGTTAATAATAATATCATTTTTACCCTTAATTACCCTATTTACTTTTAACCGTGGTAAAAAAAAGTAAAAAGTTACTATTCACCAAAAATCATTTTCATCTCATTGAACCACATTTTACTTACTGGAATCAACCGTGTCTTTTAGATGTTTGAATTTCCACTCACAGAAGTGGTAAAATTAAGTTTTATGTAAATTTGCAAATTCTCCTAGGAGGTGGGTAAAAGACGGTGAAAAGTTCGATAAAATTTTTATATATCTAAAATTATTATAAAATGACTCTAATGAATTACATTGAACTTATAAAGGTATTATGTATCAATTTTGACCTAAAATAAATTTATATAAAATAAATAATTATTTAAATAAAAAGTCGGTTTTTAAATAGTAACCTAGTGTTTTCAATATTAATCAAAAATTGAAAGTTTTCAGAAAAATACCAAAATTTCACCCTAGCTAATTTCAATATTTCGAATCCAAAAATGAAGTCCATTTTGAAATATGAAATTTAAAAAAATTCAAAAAGTGGTTATTACTATTCATAATAGCTAGTTTTAATAATATTTTAATAGCATATCGTTGTTTAGTGAAACTCGGTATTGCGTATGACGCAAGCTATCGAGAAAGTTCGCGATTGCATGTAAAGAAAGCCAAGATAGTGTTGTGTGTAGTGAAAGATTCCTTTAATGATTTATATAACATAAAAACAAAATATTTATCATAAACGTCTCGGGTTTTACATTTCATATGAATATTCATTCAAAGAAAAAATCTATACTGAATTATCTAGTTAAAGGATAAGTTATATATTATACTTCGGTATTTTAGGTCTCTTTACATGATTGGATTTCCAAAATAGTTTATCATTATCAGCAACCTAGATTTTCATCTAAGGATTCAAATTAATCCTCATTCTCTTTCAAATAGATTGACTCAATGAATCTATACTAGAGGATATATAGGGATCCATTCCCTTTACATGTATTATTATAATATTTTTTACACTATATTACATTAATTATATCCCAAAAATAATGAGTAATAGTTATTTTCAATACTAGGTACATAAAATATAATAAGAAACTAAAAAATAACATCTTTATGTTTTATTCAAATTAATGAGATAAGAAATCTGTTTGATCTTCTATATCTATATAGGATGACCCAGGGAATATAAAATAGAATGTGTTAATCCAATAATACATATAAGGTAATAATCATGGTAAGGAAACATCTTGTGTGAGTCAAAGGTGTAACATGACATGAAAACAGATAAGGTTCATGAGTAATCTCATTTGATCATATGATAATGAAAACGGTATCATAAGATCATAGAAACATACGGAAGTGTGAGAATCATATAACATAACCTAAAAAAGTAATGGTTAACAACCATGGAAACAATAAATGGTGGACACCACCCCATAAAGGATTAGGTTTACTCCATAATATCTAACATAATGGATCACGAGAAAAAATATTTACCCAATTCATTGGTGCGCTATCCGGGAGATCCCATCATAACAAGTTAACAATTATTTTTTGACAGAATTATTAAATTAGTCATATGGTAAAAACCTAAGAATTACCCATTGAAAGAAATGGGTTGTATAATCATAACTTGGTCCATAATCAAAAGATATTTTCTAGAGAAACATTTGATAAATGATGTTATGGTGCCTTTACCCCATCAATAGAACGGATAATGAGATATGTATATGTGTAAGATATATATATTTATATATAAACACACATAAAACACTCACAAAAAAATATAAAATTTATAATCAATATTTATATTCAATGGTTCTATTTATTTTCTAAAATCACAATTAAAATATCACATGGAATATTTCTTGTGTAAAACAACTATTCCACTTTGAAAAAACCCCCTTTAAATTCTATAAGTCTCCAAAACATTATAGAAAACTTTTCATCATAAATGAATCATAGAAAAGTATTATGTAATATTCAATGTTTTGAGATTTTATGATAGTGGGAAAATATATTCATTCCATATAATGTAGTAGATAACTTTCCATTTACACTTTTGTAAAAAAAAGAAAAATGGTACTTTGTTTTGAAAACAACAGAAGGATTCCATATAAGATATTTAAAAAAAAAGTAAAATATGGTTAAAATGTCATTAATAAATCATTATTTGATATTTAAAATATTTTAATGAGAATATTGACATGGGAGTGAAATATTATAGATCTAAAGGAACAAAAATTATTAATATTACATAGAAACTACATTCTTGAGGTTTCTTTATTCAAAAGGGATGAAAAGGAAACAAATTTTTTAAACTAAATTCATGAATAGTATAGAACAAAAGGGATTTTTTAAGGAACCTAATTTTATATTTATATCCCCAATGGAACTTTGAATATTAGAAATCTATAAAAGAAATGAGATTGTTACATATATCCCACACCACTTTGGTGTCATTCGATTCAAATACACCGGAATGATGATAATTGAAGTGTGACATATAATCTAATTAATTAAGAAGGTTTTAGGAAATAATACGTAAAAGGGGTATCATATACGCTATATAAAAATATTAGGCATATAATATTAAAATATTCAATAAAGGGAAATTTTGATGTAATCCCTCACAAATATCAAATCATTGAATAGAGAATTAATCAATGAATTGATTATATTTATCAAATTTAAATCTACCTAAAAAAATTCAAAATAAAACATTAAATAATTAAAATTAATTACTTACATATTATTATACTATCATATATAATAAATAATTAATAATACCCATTACGAAAAAAGTGTGTAATGAAACTCTTTACCTAGAGCTCGACTCGCCATGTAAGTACTTTATCTTAATAAATAAAAAAATTATGCTAATCATTATATGTTTTCAGAAACTTTTTTAACGATTTTTTTAAGTTTTATTTTATTTATTTCCATGTTGAAATTATTTACTTAATCAAATAAGTTCACAAAAGTGGTTTTTATTTTATTCGGTTTGTAAGTCCAAAATGACTTCTATAGGTTGACTATTGTAAAAGGTATAATTCGTCCAATATATATGTAAAAAAATCATTAATGAGTGTCATTTTTCTAAAAAATAAATATTTTTTAAAACCATCCATGATTGATTGATACAAAAAATGAACTACATTACAATCATGAAGATGGTAAGCTGTATTTACATATGAGTAATATTTCCATTTTTCAACGATCATGATGGAAAAAATGTAAGTATTATATGATAACTAAATAATTATAAATATCTCATGAATAAAATATTATTTATTTAAATAAATTTATATATACAATCCTTATTATGCAATGTTGAAAATCGAATCACATTGCTTTGTGGATATGGTAGTCCACTCATACATAGGAACATCATAATAATTTTACAGTGAATGGAAAGGTAAGAAAATATATGATATATTAATATCAAAAAATGATACATATTTAATGAATATACTATATATAAATTAAATCCATCATCATCAAAATTCTTGATAGGAGATGATTTAAAATGAATTATATCAGTTTGTGACACGGTAGTCCGTCGTACACAGAAATGATGGGTTCTTTACCCATATTATATAATATTTTATGAATGTTGGATATTAAATAAACACAATATCATATAATTATATGTTAGATTATATATACATTATATCAAACTATTTTAATTTTTTAATGAATTAGAAGAAAAAAACAAAATGCTTGGTTAAGAACAATACCTTTTCACTAGGGAACCAATATAGGTTTGCACAAAAATACATTAAATGATGGTTTTATAATCAAAACAAGGTCCCTATGATATGGTTTGGGAATAAAATAAGTTATTTTTTATGTTATTGGATGAATAAAAATATTTTTTATGTGTGAAGGAATGAACAGATTAAGTTTCCTTTTATTAGTGAGAAGGAGGGTCATTTTTGTAAATATCCAAAACTATTTGATCATTGGAAATAAATATTAAGAAAAAATCCTTAAAAATTGATAAATTAAAAATTAGATGTAAATTATTACCAATAATCCAACATTTAAAAATAATAATGTTTTAATAATGTTATTACCTATTTCTTGGTGCTTAATAACTTTTACAATTTTATTTTTAAATACAATAACTAGTTTTTTAATTTGGTAATTTAACCTTTAAGTATAAAACAAAACTAAAAATTAATTAAAGATTTTTATCTAGTAATTATTAATATGCTATCAAATATATCATATAAAAATACTAGGTTTGTGAAAAGTTAATTTTAAGAAAAGGACAAGTAATGTTAAATTAATAGTTTTAACCTTATCTATAATAGTTTATTTTTACTATTTTTACTATTCATTATGACCAAAACATTATAATATAAATATTAAATAACACTTATTATTATTATTAAAAATATTTAATATATTTTCTAAAATTCAATTCAAATAATTACTTGAAATTTATTTAAAATTTAACACGAAAAACGCGACAAAAAGAATGTTTTCAGGAAAATGAATTTTTTATAAAATAAATGATCTTATAATAAATCCATGAATACTAATATTTTTATTTGAATTTTAATTAATATATATATATGATAAACAAATTTAAAATTTTTATTCCATTATTAGGTGTTTTTTTAATTAATTTATTTGGTAAACTTTCTCAACATAAAAATATTTTTTAGAAAACAACGTTTTTAAGGATGAAGATAAACTTATATGAAAATTGTGATAATTGATGAATCAAATTATTTAAATTTATAATATTAAATAAAATTTTACTTATATCACATTAATACATATTACACTATAATGTTTTATGGTTTTTTATATATTTTTAATTTGATAGCATACATTGAGGACAACCGTGAGTTCTCACAAACCGCAATATAATATTAATATTATTATTTGAACATGATTCTTATAACCCTAACAACTAAATTATAATTTATGGATAAGTATAATAATATTTTTAAAATTATTCAAAATGGTTTTAGATAAATTAAATATATTTTAATATAAACAATATCTTTTAGTAAAGTCTTTATATGCTTTAGAAATAATTTTTTATCAAAATAATTTTTTATTTCATTTTTTGATCAAGTAATGAAATTAAAATTTTATGCATTTAGGAAATCAATTTAATAAAATTTAATTAATTTTTATAATCAACCTTTCAATATTATCATAAGTTTAATTTTGAGGACTAATTTTAAATGTATGAATTTTTAATGAATTATGAAAAAAGTGGGTTTTATTAAAAACTAAATTTCAATTTAATTCATTTTGAATGTTATATTTTTTATAAAATGGCTCATATTTAAAATTAGATCAATTATATTCTATTAAACCCAATTTATTTCATTATATATAATTTAATATTGTATTGGGATATTAAACGTTTTTATACAAATGAAAAGGTTCTCTTTAGAAAACCACCTTTTCATCTTGTCTCTCGGTTTAATTTTAATTTAAATAATGAAAATTATTCAATTTAAATAGTAAAAATAAATTAAATAAATGGAATGAGAATAAAAAACATTATATAATTATTTAAAATTAAAATTTGGACATAAATTATAATATCAACAGGAAAAATTAACTACCTTAGTAAAGCTTAATACAAGTTTATCGGGTGTTATACTCAACATATAAGGGTTAATATGACCTACAAACATGTTAAATTATTATTTTACCCATATTTAAAATAATTAACATGTTAATATCAATAATTTTCTATTTTAGGTTCATTTTTGGACTATTAAAAACATGGTTATAACTTTTTTCTTTTCAAAACGACCAAGAATGTCCACCACCCACAGAGTAATGAGCACTCCTTATCCTCAACTACTTACAAAAAACATTTGTTTTTCAAATTCAAACTAAAATTTCGTAAAATATTCTATAACTACATCATATAGGTAGAATTTTGAATATAAAACCCTCGTATACTGGATTTTTGTGCTAAATAATAATCTTTTCGGAAGAAGTTGTATTGTTATTAATGGAGTTATTTTATATTGTTTATTATTCCACACATTTCAATCATCATTAAAATGTAATAATACTATAACATTATTAACTCCCATATACTATGATTCTATTTTATATGTTTAATATCCTATATCAATCAATTCTTCCATCAAATGGGAAATGATTCCCTCGATCATGTGTACAACAAAATTCAACATTACAAACGTATATAATTCGTTTAACAACACTATATCTCACAGATGGAGATTATTAAGATTTAATGTTTAAATATTACATTTTTAAAATATTTATATGCATGTAATTACAATATAAAATATAAATTCTTACCTTTCAATCAATTAGAAAATCATAACATTGATCATGCGTATGTCGGGACTACAATCTCCAGGAAGTGATGTGATATGATGTTCATTTTTTTTGAAATTGATGTCAATACCTAAATATTTAATGAATATATATTATATATATATAAAAAATGATTCTTTTAATTTTATATACTATTTTCCTTCTTTTTATTTCATCCATCAAGAAAATTGGCACATCATTCATGCATACGTACGACCTACTGCCTCCATGAAAAATGTAATTAATTTTCAATATCAAACAATAGTGTATTACTATAAATACATATAAAATAAATTTATATGATATTTATATTTTTGATGAAATTATGGAGAGGTTGTAACCTTTTTCAAATTACAATGTCCAAAATTATTGAACCAAAACATATATGAGAAACAGAGTACTTATTAACTGAAATAATAATTTTAAAAAATTATTGTAGAGAAATGTATGATAAAATATTATGGAAACAAAATCATATATTGATTGATAATTATAATATTTTTTATTTAATATATTTATAATAATAAAATATAAATTATTAAGTAGGTTTGAACATGTATGATGAAATTCAATACTTCAGTTAAGGGAATTTCATATCATAGTGATTGGCAGGGGGAACATGCCATATTCATCACTTGTTTTTTTAATGTGGTTCATATTCTACCCAATTTTTTTTTATGATTATTGTAATAAATGTTATGGTGGATACATATCCATTACAGTTACATCCTTTCATGGATCTTACAATTCAATTTTTACAAAAGTGTTAAGAGTTTTGTTTTATAAAATCTACAATTCTCATGATTTTTTATGAATATGCTTCAAATGATGATATATTATTACATATCTCTCAGTAAAAACCAAAATTAACTCAACTAATATTATTTAATGATAATAAATTAGTTAATTTAATATTAGCTTATATAATAACCATGGCTACGAAAAGAACATTTGTAATAAAAATCGACATTGTTTCTCATATCAGTAGAAAATTATTTCTCATCTATTTATAGTATTTATAAAAATGTTTGAAATAAAAATTTTACCAGTCTCCAAATATTATTTTAATTAATTTTCAATTTTGTTTTCCATTTTTGATAATTTTTTTTGAAATAAATATTTTTTTACTTTATGGAACGACGTACTTTAGACTTTTTACCGAAAAAGTGAATGAATTATTTGTTTTAGCACACACAACATGAAACATATTTCCCTATATAATGAAAATTAAATTATTTAAAAGATTCATTAAATGTGTAAAACATTATTTAAAAAAAATTATTTATTATCGGTAAAATTTCTTGATTTTTTATATGTGATTTTAAAATATAAATGTAATTTTCCTCAAGAATGTTTTATTGATTATTTATGGAATTTTTTTCACCAATGAGATAAACCATTGGTGTCTCTTATGTTTTATTATGGATATTATCTAATGATACCATATATATAGTTTATCTATATAGATTATTATTATGATGAAAATATGGTTATGAAACCTGGTCCTTTTCCACGAGTAAATATATGATGAATTCATCAAATGACTATGAAACTTATTTCTCTTCCATAGGTCTTTCCAGGATACAATGATAATGAAATCCATTTATTTTAAATTGGTTATGATATGATGAAATGTTTATAAACTTAATTTCATTCTCAAGGGTTATGATATGATTGATGTTTTATGATATTTTTGAATACATAAATAAGTTATTTATTGTATTATGGTTGTGACCTATATCTCAGTACAAATTATTAAGAAAATATTGATATATCATTATATATAAAATAATATAATAGGTTGTGAACCCAGTTTAATAAGTGTCTATTATAAAGACTGTACATCAAAAATTACATAATCTTGAATTGAATGAATAATTCGCATTGAAGATCATTTCTGGTTTAGAGTTTTAGGGAATTAGGCCATAACTATTATATTACATCTAAAAAATATAAAAGTAGAAAATTCTAATCAGTTTCCATTTTTTCAAAAAATAAAAACTCTTGAAAAAAAGAGACATGACTAGTTCCATGTTTTAGATAGCATGAATTTAACTTAATCCCATCCTTGACCCTAATGATCTTTAAGTCTAGTGAAAAAACATTTCAAAAACATGGGATGAGAATAAAAAGCACAGTAAGGGTTATAAAACAAAGAAATAAAATGTTATATCATAAATACATACATAACATAAGCTCCTTAACATACCTCATGAAATCATAATATTTATGAAATACACATAGAAATCATAAATCATATAGGTAACTTGTGGAACATATAACATACTTACGTTGTAACTTTCACATCCATGTAGGGAGACACATTTTGAAAACCCATCATATTATATTACCTAAATCACATAGAAGAAACATTTACGTTTACCTACTTCATGTTACCCAATTCATTGGAGAGTTATCTCGGGCTCACCCGCCCTAGGTTTATCATGGAACCACTCATATGTGTAAACAATGCCTATGAACCATAACACATAAAACGAGCATAAGAAAACATAACATTTTTACATCACCATCACTATATATCATTTCAAGATATTTAAATAATCAATGGTTTATCAAAACCATTTGTAGTAACAATATACATAATGAGGGTATGTGGTATTTATATTTATTAAAAAAACTACGGCTTGTTAAGGTAGCCAATGATCAAATAATACTCGCGATGGTAGAAAGACCATTGTCACGACATACATTAAAAAGAAACATTCCAATTTTTTGTTTATTAAAACTCTTCGTAGAAAAATATTTCATTTGAATGAAATGAAATGTCAATGGGGTTTAAACACTGTATTGAAGAAAGTCATTTATAATTGAAAATATTCATCAATGAAAGGAGATTGAGACGAAGTCCCTTACCTCATGTCCGACATGACTCGATCGTTCATTAGTCACCTAAATAATAAACTAAATATAATTTATAATTTTTTATGAACCCTTTTCATGTTTATTATTCCTTTTATATGATTTGTTACCTCGTTATAACTATTATATAATTATTTGAGTTTATATTGGACATTTTGTCGATGTTTGGAACATGATTTAAAAATAAACTTCTTAAAATTATAAATTGTCCATGTAATCAAAATTACATTACCTCCAGAATTATATTAATGATTTAGATATCATATACATCCTATATATCCATTATATATATGTATTTATAATAGTACATAACATTTGGAGATATGAAATGAATTGCACCGTTCATGGAGATGGTAAACCGTACGTACATATAAACGCTACATCGATTTATATTTCATATTTAAAGGAAAAAACATAATGATACATTGGTATATTAAAATTCCAGTATAATATCACTTATAATTTCATTAACTTAATCCTTTATACATTCCACTTACTGAATGAATGAGTCATATAACTTTGAAGGGGTGGTAGTCCACACTTCACTAAATGAAATAATCGTATTTAACCACTATGGAAACCGTAATATTATTATTTAAATGGAAAATAAAGAAGAATAGAAACAATATAAATATAATATTCATAAAAAATAAATACATTTCCATCTTAACAACCACCATAAGAGGTTGTAGGTGAATATTGAACAATCATCCTTTTGTACAGCAGCAGTTCGTCGTCCTCAGAAACAGTATGTTCTTTACACATTATATGGAGGTGTATATAAGTGTAGTTATAATAAATCTTATAAAAACAACCTAGTAAATTTAGTATAGTAGTGTTATTAAAAAATAAAGGAACATAAATAGTTTAGGAGGTTAGAGAAGTGAAATAAAACAAAATATCTTAAGGGAATTATTTACCTATAAATCAGATAGAACCCTTTGGTTTAAACCAAAATGATTAATTGAATTTCCTTCTACCTAGGGGAAGGCCTCTAGGAGGAGGAGAGGAATGTATGTAGATTAAATGGGTATAGAATGGAAGAGCCATGGGGATTTATAATTGTTAGTAATGGGGTAGAAGAGAGGGGTTTTTATAAGGGGGAGGACGGTCTATTTTGAATGTTTTAAAATATTATTTTATTATATAATGATTTTCGGTTTATAAAGGTACATAAAGAATTATAGTTTAATATAAGTTAACTCAAGTACGAAATAAAATCATTCAATATGAATTGGACTCATTTTGGATATTATTTTAATTGTTATAATCTTATTTATTTAAACCATTCATTTTTTGAGGTAATCACTGCATTATTATTGTGTCATAAGTAATTTTATTTATTTGATTTCTACAATTTATAAAAAAATTTCATGATTTAAAAAATATTTTTAGTTTTTAATTGAATAATTATATTTGAAGAGATAAATTATATATCCTAATGAAGGAATTAATTTACTAAATGATATATTTTAAAGTCATTTTTTTTCTTTACATTAAATTAATTAATATAAAGTGTCATTATCAATCCCAAGTGGCTCTATGGGGCCCTAAAATCAACACACAGATGCCCATGGTCAGAAATATTTCAACCAACAGGATTAGAACTAATGTTATTGTAATTTAATATTATTATAACATTATTTTGTTTACCCTTATTTACCAGATCTACCCTTTAACCATGGTAAATAAAATATTTACTGATGTAAATATTCATAATGTATAAAAAAAATTACATATTTACACAATTTAGAACTTTTGATTCAAATATGGAGTCCAATTTTCCAAATTAAAAACATAGAAGTGGCATAAATTAATTTAAAAATAATTCCTGTTGTCAAAACAAAAAACGTGTTTTTAAGAAATAATAACTGTCAAAAGATTAACACTTATTCATGTCAATTTTCAAAGTTAAATTACTTCCAAAGACCAAAATTGGATTAAATGTTAAAAACATAATATACTTACACTTTAAAACCAATTAAAAAGATAAAAAATCTTTATAAATAAATTATATTAAAAGGAAATTGTGAATTTTAATACAGTATTTTCACTATTCATTAAAAAAAAATTACTTTTATCAAAAAATACCAACAATTTACCGAAAGTAAATTCAGATGTCCTGAATGTAAAGAAGAATTTTATATGGTCACATAGAATATATAAGAGTGACCAAAAATATATTTAAATAGGGTTTTCCATCAACAGGTGGTAAATCAACCTTTTAATGAATATTAGATTATTTATGCTTAAAATCATATTCTTTCTTATTTTAAGCCTCTAAAATTTATTGGGTAAATCTGAAAACATTAAAAAAAACATGTATATTAATATTGTAGTCACTCCTATCCATTCCCACTAATACAACAACTAGGAATTAACTACCATTTACAATAATATTATATTACTATTTTTTCAGTATGACCCAACAACATAAGATTTCAATGAAACCAGTTGTTGTGTATCAGGTACGCCTTCGACCACATAATCCTAATTAAAGTAAAATTAATCTTTAATTCAAAAATATTAATAAATATAAAAATTTTATATTCTTTATTTACCTAGGATGTCATATCCTTCCCCCTATTGTGAATTGAATCCCCTTAATTCTATTTACATATCCAATAAGTGGGGGTATATATCCCTCAAATCATTTTAAAAATCCCACGATACCTCTTCAACCATATGGTTGTTCCAAAAAATCTTTACCTGATTAATTACCTCATTACGCAACACTTTCTCTCTTCAGTCAATAATTTAGAGTGGTTATTCCTCATATGAGATATTCTTTTCCAACTAAAATACATATGGGCTCAAAACATGAGATGGATCAAGTATATAATTTCTCAACATTGAAACATGAAAAACATTGTGTACCATAGATAAAAATGGAGGTAAGGACACTCTATACGCAACTGATCCAACTTTATCTAGGATTTCATATGGTCCAACGAACCTCAGACTCAACATTCCCTTCTTACCAAAATTCATCACACTTTTCCATGGAGTAACTTTGAAAAATTCATGATCACCTACCTCAAAAGAAAGATCATTCCTCCGGTTATCTGCATAATTGTTCTGCCTGCTCTGAGCTGTTCTCATGTGCTTCTGAATCAACTATACTTTCTCTACCATCTCTTCACCAAATTCTTGTCCCATCAGTTTCCTTCTACCTACATCATCAGAAAAATATAGATTTTTACACTTCTTACCTTATAATGCCTCAAATAGAGCCATCTGTATACTGGAATGAAAACATTTATTAATAGAAAATTCAACCAAAGGATGGCGTTTGTCCCAATTTACTTGGTAATCCATCGATCAAGCATGTAACAAATCCTCCAAGGTCTGAATTGTTCATTCTGACTGCCCATATGATTTAGGATGAAAAGCAGAATAAAATTTAATTTAGTACCTAATGACTTTGAAGGCCTTTGCAAAAGTTAGAAGTAAAATTGGGATCACGATCTAATACAATAGAGAGGGGAACACCATGACACCAGACTATCTCATTAACATCCAACTGAGAAAGTTGATCTGGGGAAAAATTATCTTGAATAGGAAGGAAATGGGAGGATTTAGTCAATCGATCAATAATAACCCATATTGCATTATAAAATTGAGATGTATTTTGTAATCCCACAATGATGTCCAAAGATATATTTTCCCATTTCCACTCCGGCACTGATAATGACTGAAGCATCCAATTTGGTAAGTTCCACTCTACATTAACCTATTGACAAGTCAAACACTTCAATGTAAAATCAACAATATATCTTTTTATTCTATCTCACCAATAATACTCCTGAAGATCACTATACAACGTAGTACTACCAGGAAAAACTGAAAATAGAGAACTACAGGCTTCACATAACAACCCATTTTTCAAAAGTGAATCATAAGGTACACATAATCTCTTACGAAACATCAAAACACAATAATTATCAATGTTAAAATCAGGCAAATTTCCCTTCTAAACCAACTCCACCTTTTTCTACAACTCACTAGTTTCCTTCTGTCCTTTCTTAATTCTATATCATATAGATGATTTCACTGACACATGAATCCAATAGAGTAATTTACTACACCAAACAATTCTTTTCTAAATTTCATCAAATCAAAAACCAAAGGATCTCATTCCAAATGTAGCTTGATTAATAAATCATTACATTTTTGACTCAAAGAATATTCCACTTTATTTTCCTTTCCTAGATGGTAATGGATCATGAAATCATAATCCTTGATTAATTCCAACTATCTCCTTATTCTCATGTTTAAATCTTTTGGAGTGAATATATACTTCAAAATTTATTGGTCAGTATATATTTGACAATTTACTCCATACAGATAAAGCCACAAAATTTTTAAAGCAAAAACAAAAGCAGATAATTCAAATCATTTGTAGGGTAATTTATCTCATGAGGTTTCAACTGATGTGAAAAATAATAAATTACGTGATCATTTGACATAAGGACACAACCATGTCCATTCAATAAAAAAAAAGTAGATTACAATCTTATTATTTCAGGAAGGTAGTGCCAAAATTGGAGTAGTCACCAATCTTCTTTTCAATTCCTGAAAACAATCACAACATTAATTTTTCCAAATGAACATAACACCTTTTCAAGTTAACATAGTCATTGGGATAGATAACCATTCGAATTTTTTAAAAAACCTCTAGTAATAACCTACAAATCCAAGAAAACTATGAAACATGGTAATATTTTTGGGTCATCTCCATTTTTCAATAACATTTGTTTTAGCAGGATAAATAGTCATTCCATCTTCTGAAAAAATGTGACCATGGTGAGAAAATTGTTGTAACCAAAACTCACACTTTATGAATTTCCCATACAATTTATTTTCTTTTATACTTGGCATGAAAACCCTTAACTGACTTCGAAGATCCTATTTAGTTATAGAATAAACCAAAATATCATCAATGAACACTATCAAAAACTTATCCAAGAACTCACAGAAAATTCTATTCATAAGATCCATGAATATAGTAGTTGCATTTGACACCCCACTAGGAAAAACAAAAAATAAATTATGGCCATATGTAGCACAAAATTCCGTCTTTAGAATGTCTTCTTCCTTTACATTCAACTGATGGTACCCTGACCTCATCTTAGTCTTCAAAAAATACTTTCTTCATCGGTGCTGATAAAAAAATCATCGACGTGAGGAAAAAGATACTTGTTATTAACAGTGATGTTATTCAACGCTCTACAATCAATGCAAAGTCTTATGGAACCATATTTATTTTTAAAAAACAAGACAGGATCACCCCATGGTGATGTGATAGGTTGAATGAAAATGTTATCTAATAAAATATAATGTTGCTTCTAAAACACTAAAAGTTCAATTTGAGCCATTCAATAAGGGGGTTTTGAAATTGGATAAGCATCAAAAAATAAGTCAATAGTAAATTCAAAATCCCGATCAAGTATTATAACTAGAAACTCATCATGAAAAACATCAAGATACCCATTTACCACTAGAACATCATTAATCTGAACAATTCCATTGTTTTCAACAATATTTGCAAGGTAACTTTCATTTACATCTTTTACTAGTTTCTCACCTTCCTGGCATGCTATCAAAAGTAAGGTTTGATTCCTGTACAATAATTGAAAATTATTATGAAATGAGACCCCGTTAGTTGTGCAAAATAATCATAGCATGATAAACAGAATGCCAATACATACCCAAAAAAAATCAAACTCTACTATATACAAAATAGTAAGGTCTGGAGGTAGATTCATTCCACACACATGGACAAGAATGTTCTTATAATTTCTTTTTGTGTCAAAATTCCCCCTCGGTGTTTTTACCATAAGTTCAGGATTCACTTCATGATATGGAATTTCCAATTTACTAGAAATCATCTTAGAAATTAAAGAGTGTGTAGACCCTAAATCAAAAAACACTTTTTCATAATCTGAAAAAACAAAAAATGTACCTGATACATCTTGTTTTGATGGCCCAAAATATTTTGAAGAAGATACAAAGAATTTCACCACCCCTTTTTTATTGTAGTCTGTATGGTTTCCCTCAGTTGAGTTCTTTGTTGGACACTCATTTTCATAATGACCGATTTCATTGCACTTAAAAAATTTTACTAACTATAAATCAGATTTTGTCTTATAATTACCCTGCTCATTTTTAGTGAAATTAAGAGCCTTTTTCCCATTTTACTACATTGGTATCATTTACCACAATTCAAAAGGCATTCCCCAGCATCATTTTTAGCACAATTTTCACAAACTGTATACATAAGTTTCTTACCATCAAACTTTTTTTAAGAGTTCTTCTATTTCATCTTCCTCCTCATCCTCTTATTCTATTGTCTGTCAAATTACACATGATCTTAGGAAAACTCTATTTCCACCTTCTCCACACTTCAAACAATTTTTTCATAACATTTGAAATCATGAGAAGCTAAATCCCTTCGATTCATTGGAATTAATCACATGTAAAATAGTTGATTTTACAATCAATATTTTGTATGAAATTTGGAGCAAACCATTCTTGTCGAGTGAATTTTTCTTCACAAGTAGCCACTGAGACACCCTCCTGCGTCAATTCAAGGAATTAATTTTCCATCCAAAGATGAAACACCTTAGGAAAATATTTCTAAAGAAACATAAATTTGAATTCCGCCGAATCAAGGGCCTAAATTTCATCACTATGCCAGATATTTTTCACCATATACCACCACTGATCAGCTTCACCTTCAAAACAGTAAACATAGAGACTACCATTTTGATTTTTTGAACACCCCATGCCATAAAAAATCATCTACAGTGAATTAATACATAATTCAGCTAACACAAGGTCAGATGATCCTTTGAATGATTGGGGACGATGGCTCATGAAATGCTCTACTACTGACATGTTCCCCTGTGATTGATCTGGATGATCTTGTGCATGGATACGACCACCATTTATAGCATGGGTCAACTATTTCATCAATACTACAAACTATTCAGTTCTGATTCTAACCATCTCAGGTTTCTAGTTTGGAAGGATTTCTTCCTCTGGATTTCATCCCATCATAACTGCCCTGTTTCCTCTGCTGAAAACCATTCTGAACACAGAAATATCATAGGTGAAGAAACATGGTAACTTCTAAATTCTATATCTATTCAATCATAACACAAACTAAAAATAATTTGTGGATATTAATTAAACAATATCGTAACTACTAAATTTTTCTAAATTGACCTCTAATACCAACTATAAAGACCCAACCTTAAAACATTTCATAATCATGAATTAAATGAACAATTCATATTGAGGATCTTTTCAGGTTTAGAGTTTTAGAGAATTACAACATAACTACTACATTACATCTAAAAAATTACAAATTAGAAAATGATAATTAGTTTCTATTTTTTCCTAAAATAAAAACTCTTGAAAAAAAAGTGACAGGCCTAGTTCCATGTTTTAGATAACAAGACATTCTCTTGATCACATCCTTTACCCTATTGATCCTTATGTCTTGTGATAAGTTTTCAAAAACCTCGAATGAGCATAAAAATCTCATAAGGGGTAATAAAAAAAGAAAGAAAACATTAGATCATTAATGCTTACATAACATAAGATTATTAACTTAACTCATGAAATTATAAGATTTATGAAATACACATTGAATGTAAAGAACCACAAATTTCAAGGAAATTTTTTTCTTAAATTCTTTGGAATTTTATGAGTCCGCAGTTTCTGACGACACTAGATTTCGAGGCCCGGTGTGTCGGGAAACAATTTATGAAGTTTTGTTTGGGTAAGTTCAGTAAACGTATGTGCGAGTTTTCAATATTTTAAACCAGTGCTTAAATTTGAAATCTGAGGACACTGATAAACTCACAGCGCCGGTATTCGCTTAAGGGGACCTTTACCGCAGTTGTGTTTGGTCGAGAGTAGAAGTTTTATTTTGGGGTTTCCTTCTAAATTAAATAAAATTGTTGTGTACACTATTTTATTGTCAAGGGGTTGTTATTTCATCCAAAGAGGAGTTGGATATGGGGCCCACACCCCACATAACGTCCCATGGAAGGATAATGTGTGGTGGGGCCCTCACGAGCACCTAACCCCCCTTTTAACCCCTTAAACTTTTGAACTCCCCCATTAAGTGGAGCTTTTTCACTTCCCCCTCATACTGTTTCCATCTCAAGAATAATTAATTCCTTTATTAATTATTTTGAGGTTTCATGAGTTCTTTTGAATTAATTTGAAATGCATGGCAAGATTATAATTTTGGGGGAAGCATATTATTATTTTAGCTTGGAAAATATTTGTGGGGAGACTTTTCGAGAAAACTCTTGGTGGAACTTCATTCTCTCGATGAAGAAAACCATTCTTCAACAAAGAATATCTCTGAAGAAGAACATGACTAACTTCTTCAACGAACATCCTTTGTGTCTATGGAGAAGGCACCATCCGCGAGGAATGTAGACAACACTTCATCCTCAAACGCTACCCGACATCAACGAAATCGATGTCTGCCCTCTTTAAGCAACTTGAGAACATTCAATGACAATATTCGTGGTAGGGTGTTATGATGAATTTTAATTGAATAAAATTGAACCACTTTCTTTGTTTAAAATCTTAGATTGTGTTCAGGCTATTGTTATTGCCTAACACGGAGGGCGCCGGATGAACGAACACGGCATGAAAACCCTCCGTTGATCCTTGCTTTTATTCATGATGGAGGAAGAGGTGGAAGGGTGGCAGTGACAGGAGTTGATGACGATCAGTGGTGGCGACGACAGAAGGTGGTGACAGAAGTGGTGGCCGCGCGCCGACCCGTTAGAGGACCGCAGAACCAGGTGTCGTGCAGAGAGGGAAGACCGTGGCCCAAAACCGGGCTGCTTGGCTGAAGAAGAACATGCCGGTATCATGACCAGCTAGGCAGGAAGAACCAGCCGAATTTAGCCTGCCGAGCTATTAAACCGCGGTGCCTCCTTGACACCATGTTGCGAAGAACCACGTCCCACGCTGGGTGGGGTGCTTCGGCGGCGAACCGGTCGGCCACCTTCAGGTTAGGTTAAAGGAAGCCGGGGCACCCGAAGGTGCCGTGTAGGAAGGCAGCGCCCTGATTTGCGGGCCGCTCATGACAGGAAGACCGGCCGGGCAGGAGAGGCAGCACCGCTCGGTGCTACCATTGTAATGAACCCTCCCTGCTCCGCTCGGCCAGCTGGCCGAGCCACGTCCAGCCGCGGGCCAGGCCATCCGTGCGCGGGCTTGGCCGCCTGCCACCAGGCCACGCCGTGCCCCACCAGGGCTGGGTTGCGCCCCCCGGGCCAAGACGTGAACCGCTAGGCGGGGCCGCGCCCCTCTGGACTGGGCTGACCTCATAGCTGGGTTGGACCCTCCAAGCTAGGACGGGCCGACCCGCTAGCCCACTAGGCTTGACAGGCCGAGCCCGTTATGCTAAAAATTGAATAACTTCTAAACTACATGTCCGATCGACATGTTGTCTATGAATCTGAGATACTCATGACAAGACAGTACTTTTGCGATACTCTATGTGTGTTTGGGTCAACTTCGGGAAATGGCCAGATTTGGAACCAGCGTAATTCCAACCGATCCCCTGGAACGGAAAAACCAATAACTCTCAGAACGAGCATCTGATTGACGCACCTTCTGATATGTTGGGTTCCTTTTGATGAGACGGAACTTCAGGATACTTCAACTATGGAATTCTTTGTAGTTTATGCATCGACCCCTTTTCTTGAGGAGCGAACCCTCCTGGAATCCAGCGTGCTATGAGCGGGAACACTAGAGCTGGCTACGACTACAAAGTCTACTGTACTGGGTTCCTCCGTGGGTTTTATGACAATGGCTACCATACTATGATCCTCTATGGGTTCAAATATGATGTAAATTATTCATGAATCCTCCGTGGGTTCGACACTGATGACTACAGTTCTTGTATCTTGTTTGGGTCTCGAAGTTTGACATCTGTAATTGTATCCAGTGTGGGTCCGACTGAGTAACTGGTCTTGTATCTTGTGTGGGTCCGAAAGATTATATGAATCAGTGCGATGACAACTATTCTTATATCTAGTGTGGGTCTGACAGTTGATCTATGTACTTGTATCCTGTGTGGGTCCGAGAGAGTAGTTGGTCTTGTATCCTGTGTGGGTCCGAGAGCATACCTGGTCTTGTATCCTGTGTGGGTCCGACAGCTTAGATGAACCAGTGAATATATTTGATCATCTCTATCTCTATAAGAAAGATGTATACATGTGTGATTTGTTTCTTGACTTTCAATCATTATCATCTATTTGATTGAATTTACATACTATGTGAACTGGATTGTGTTTAGGCTTGAGAGTTGGAGCCGAACTGAGATTGATAACTTTGGTATATGTATGGGCATATAACTAAGTGGGGTTGGTTGATACTTCATGGTTGTATCTTTGTTATGTGATTTATCCTTTGTGGATTCTGGGAGACCTTAGGGGGTGTTGGGGTCCCTACTGAGTATCGTTATACTCACCCTTGCACGGGCTATGCCCACACTTTATTGTGTTGGATGCAGATGACAGACAATGTTGACGGAAGCCAAGAGTGATCCAGGACTGGATGATACCTGGAGGTGGACCACACGACAAGACGGTACATGGAGAGGACCGATAGATGTGGAGATATGTGGTGGACTTCTGTACCTACCCTTGAGGTAGGTTACTCTGCGGACGTTCCATGAGCTTCCCTTTTTAGTTGTTCTCCCTTTTTCAGTTGTACTTTCTTTCCATTGTACCTGTACTTTACTCTTGGTCTTGTATTTCCGGCCCCTTTAATTTCAACACTACTTCCTATATACAGTATTCACATAGTGTTTACTTTATGTTGCATACTCTATTTTGTTTTTTTACTTTCATAAAGGCAATTCCTTCCCATCTTAGGGATTTACACCTTTGGTGCTAGTCGCCAACCGCTAGCCTATGGAAGGCCGGCTTGGGGTAGTCACAACATGGGCCTCATGGACGGGTCGTGACAAATTGGTATCCGAGGAGTTGGTGTTACCTTAGAAATTAGGACTCTGATCTTTCTTTTCTATGAAAAAATAGTGTTAAGAGTATTGAGTATGGTTTTCAGTCCAGGGAGTACAGTGTTGGTGAGGCCGCCGACGTATCCATACACCAGGACCCTGACCTCTGATTTCCAACTTAGTACACGGAAACCCTGATTTCATATGTGTTTTAAGAGGTTCCATTGTGGAATCTTTGAGTCATCTCACCAGGTATAACTTATTGACCATGGTGTACCAGTTCCTTATCAGGATGCCACTACAAAGACAACCATCTAGGGTTCCCGAGTGAGTTCAAAATGATTGCCCACCGAGCATCGAGGCTCTGGTGCAGGGCCCTCTTACTATGTTGGCACCATCGGGTGGTGTACTAGTAGCACCACCACCCTTTGGGAAGTAGACACCACCAGCCGCACTGGCGGACGGTGCACGCTGACTGAGCGTGTTACATGAGTTCCAGTGGACGAGGCCTATGAGGTTTCGAGGCGAGAGAGATTCCCAGGCAGCAGGGGATTGGACGGAGGCGATTACTGGAGTTTTCCGCCTAGTTGAGACACTATTAGAGCAGATGTTGATCTTATCTACTAATATTTTTCAGTGTGTGACCATGAGGATGGTCCGCATAATGATGAAGTTTTGGTACTTGGACCGTTTTCCGAGATGGTATCATCAGGCAGTGTGCCAACTGTATCAATTCCTGTTGGTTAGCAGACACTACTGGTTATACTAGTAGTGGACACATGTAGGCTTAGTGCCATACATGTGTTTTAGCACTAGATATCCCTCATGTTCTGAGGCAAGCCCGACCCACAGGCAGCTGAGGACTTGCTTTTGGAGGTGGCTGAGAGTTTTCTAGAGCTTATACAGCTTCAGCAGGACGATGTGTCGGTACATAAGTATTCATTGAGGCATACTGATCTTTCCTAGTACTCGATGAATATGATTCAATCAATGCTTTAGATCTAGTACCTCTGAGCGAGTAGTGTTTAAGGATATCTGAGCCAACACTTTCTCCTCTATGAATTCATACTTATGTTAGGGTTCTAGAGGAAACCCATGGGGTTGAATGTTCATTGGCTGAGCAGATACAACCAGTGAATGTTAGCAGTGGGAAGATGCGAACTGGCATCAGTCTTAGAGACTTGATCATGTAAATTGTGTCGAGAAGAGGAAGTGATAAGGACAGATGAATATGCAAGGCATCAGACATGGAAGAAGAGCTAGGAGAGCAGAATGAGGTGGTGAACATTTCGACATGTTAAAACCACCCACCTCTTTAGTCCCCGCTAGGCTCATAGAGCTGCAGGGAAGGGGAAGAGAGTAGCTGCATATGGTCAAGGAGTGTTACCCAAGGGCTCTAAGAATTATTTGAGGTATGGTATGGGTCTACTACTAGCTTCCGTATCAACAGACATAGGTACCAATCATTCCTTCTTTCCATGAATCTTATCCATGACCTAGAGTTTTTAGTTAAGACGTTGACTTGACCCTCGCCTCAGGAGATAACTTTGGGAGGAAACTCGAAAATCACACTTAATCTGACGGTGTGATCTGACCCTTGAGGTGAGAGTTTCAGTTGGAACCCCTTGGTGGCAGCGTCGAGGCATTATGACAATAGTTTGGGTATGGATTGGGCAACCACAGTTCATAAAAAGATTGACTATATTAGTAAAAAAGGTTGTGGTTTATCTACACCGTTTGGATAGGGTTTTCCTTGGTTGGTGAAACAAAAATCCCATGCAACATAGGATGGAATCATACATAAGAGGCTGTAGTCAATCACTCAGGAGTCGTCCAGACACACCTTTGTGCCGGTCCTCTCCAGAGTTGTAGCACCTCTTTCTGCATTGACGATGAAGGGGAAACCCTTCGTGTGGTCAGAGAGATACCAGAAGAGCTTTCAAGAGCTGAGACAGAGATTGACCAGTGCGCCCATCTTGAGGCTACCAGAGGAGGGTATTAGGTATGTTGTTTACTGCAACTCAACAGGGACCATACTCGGGTGTGTCCTGATGTAGGAGCAAGTAGTGATCACCTATGGTTCACGATAGTTGAGATAACATGAGCAGAACTACGCTACCCATGACTTGGAGTTAGCAGCATTGGTATTCACCTTGAATATGTGGCAGCACTATCTTATGGGTGAGTGTTTTACAGTCTACTCTAACCACTAGAGTCTCAGGTACATCTTCTCGCAGAAGGACCTGAACCTGAGACAGCGGTGATGGCTCGCGTTCCTCTAGGACAATGACATCGTGATAGTCTATACTCCTTGGAAGGGGAACGTTGTAGCAGATTCTCTCAACAGGAGACCTGGAATTCAGCTGTTAGGAGAGGTGACGAAGCACCTGGCCGCGTTGCAGATTTCCTTTGTGGACAGATAAGGAGAAACCTTTCTGCAGTCTTTCACAGTCACTCCTCCACTTCTACAGCGGGTCAGAGAGGCATAGCGTGGGGACGTTGACTGTGAGGAATGGCGTGCTCAGATATCCACAGGATGAGCACCCGATGAATTTCTTGAAGGAGGGGATCACCTCATCCTCTTCAGAGGGCATACCATGGTACCAGTTTCACTACAGGTGAAGGTGTTGAGGGAGTTCCACACTTCCCCTCTAGTGGTACATCCAGGACTGGAAAAGATGTATCAAGACCTCAGATGACAACACTAGTGGACAGGTATGAAGAAAGAAGTAGCAGAGTTTGTCTCTCGATGCCTTTCTTGTCAGCAAGTGAAGGCGGAGCACCAGGTACCAGTAGGCTTGGTACAACCATTAGAGGTCCCAGAGTGGAAGTGGGATGGGATATCCATGGATTTCATGACAGGACATACACGTACATCTAGATGGCACGACACTATCTGGGTGATCATTGGCCAACTCACCAAGTCGGCCCACTTACTCCCGATCAGAGATTAGGGTTCAGTAGAGATCGTAAGACGCCTCTACATTCAAGAGATCGTACAACTTCATGGTGTTCCATTGACTATCATCTCTGATCGAGATGTTGGTTTCACTTTCTATACATGAAAGGGGTTACACGAGGATTTTGGCGTGTAGCTTCGCTTGAGCACCGCCTTCCACCCTCAAACGGATGGTCAGACTAAGAGGACCATTAATAATTTCAAGGGCATGCTTCGTGCATGTTTTCTCGACTTTGGTCATAGATGAGAGGATCACTTATCCTTGGTGGAGTTTGTGTAGCACAATAACTACCACTCCACCATCGGGATGACACCATATGAAGCACTGTATGGCCGACCTTGCAGATCACCTCTTTGCTGGACTGTCCTAGGGGACTCAGCACTTGTAAGACCAGAGATGGTTCAGGCTACGACGGAGAAGGTGCAGATCATCCAGGAGCGGATGAAGACTACACAGAGCAGACAGAAGTCTTATGTTGATAGAAGACAGAGACCACTGAAGTTCGAGGATGGAAACCACATCTTCTTATAGGTCTCACCTCGTCGATGTCTGTAGAGATTTGGCCGAGGCGGCATGTTATCTCCACGTTTTATCGGGCCGTTCCAGGTCCTCAACAGAGTAGGTGAGGTGGCTTACCACCTGGCCCTTCCACCTCAGTTACACTGGGTGCATGATGTTTCCACGTATCTCAACTGAGGAGATACGTGCATGACCCGTCCCACATCATCGACCACGGGGAGCTGGACATCTATGACGGGACGACCTTCACGAAGGTCCCGATGGAGATCGAGGATCGATAGGAGCAGGTCCTACATGGATGATCTATTCCTTTGGTGTGCATTCACTAGAAGCACGGGAACCTCCAAGAGAGCACATGGAAGCGGGAGGTTCAGATGCATGCTCAGTACCCCCATTTTTTTCCCTAGTGTCTATTGTAGATTTACGAGGACATAAAGACCTGAGGTGTGGGTAATGTAATGACCCAGAAATTTGAAGGAAACTTTCTTCTTAAATTCATTGGAATTTTACAAGTCTGTAGTTTCTTACATCACCTGATTCTGAGGTCCGGTGTTCCCGGAATCAATATCTGATGTTTTGTTCGGGTACGTTTAGTAAACATACGTGCGGGTTTTTCGATATTTACATCGGTGCTCAGAATTGAAATCTGAGAACACCGATAAACTAGCAGTGCCGATATTCGCTTAAGGGGACCTTTACCAAAGTTTCGTTTGGTCGAGAGTTAATGTTTTTATGGGGTTTCATTCTAAATTAAATAAAATTGTTGTGTACACTATTTTAATGTTAAGGGGTGGTTATTTCCTCCAAGGAGGAGTTGGATATGGGGCCCACAACCCACATAACCTCCCATGGGAGGATAATGTGTGGTGGGGCCCACAAGATCACCTAACCCCCCTTTTAACCCCTTAAACTTTTGAACACCCACATTAAGTGGAGCCTTTCCACTTCCCCCTCATAATGTTGCCAACTCAAGAATAATTTATGCATTTATTAGGTATTTTGAGGTGTGATGAGTTCTTTTGAAATAATTTGAAATGCATGGAAAGATTATAATTTTGGGGGAAGCATATTATTATTTTTTCTCAGAAAATATATGTTGGGAGACTTTGGGAGAAAACATTTGGTGGAACTTCATTCTCTCAACGAAGAACATCTCTGATGAAGAAAGTAAAGAACTTCTTCAACGAACTTCCTCTGCATCATGGGAGAATGCATTGTCCGTGAGGAATGTCGACAACGCTTCTTCCTCGGACGCTACCTGACGTCAACTAAATTGACGTATGGCCTCTTTTAGAGATTCAACAACATTCAACGACAAGTTTCGAGGTAGGGGGTTATGATAAATTTTAATTGAATAAAACTAAACTTGTTATTTATTGAAAATCTTGGATTGTCTTCGGCCTACTGTTATCACCTAACATGGAGGGTGCGGGCCGAACAAACACAACCTGATGACCCTCCGTTAATCATTGTTTTTATACGCAATGGGAGGCGGAGAAGGAAGAGGTTGAATTGACCGGAGTTGACGATGATTGGGGATGGCGACGACAGAAGGCAGCGGCGACAACGACGGCCGCGCGAAGGCCCATTAGAGGACCGCAGAACCGGGTGCCGTGCGGAGAGGGGAAGACAGTGGCCCACAGCCGGGCCACTTGCTTGAAGAAGAACTGGCCAGTCTCATGACAGGCCAGATAGGAAGAACCAGCTGGCTTTAGCTGGCCGGGATGGAGAACCGCGGTGCCCCCTTGGCACCGCACTGTAGAGAACCACGACCCGTGATGGGCGGACCCCTTTGGCTGGCGAACCGGCCGGCCACCTGCCGGCTGAGTTGAAGGAAGCCGCAACACCCGAGGGTGCCGCATGGGAAGGAAATGGCCCACTATGCGGGCATCTCATGCCAATAAGATCATCCGGCTTTGGCCGGCGGGGCAGGAGAGGCGACCCCACCCAGTACCGTCGTTGCGAAGAACCGGGGGGGAGGGGGACGCCCCCCCCTGCTCCGCTCAGCCAACTGGCCAAGCAGCGGCAAGACATGGGCTAGCCCGCGCTTGCGCGTGTTGGGATATGCCCCATCGGGCTGGGCTGACCCCTCAGCCGGGTCGGATCCACCATGCCAGGATGGGCAGACCTGCTAGCCCACTGGGCTTAACGGGCCGAGCCCGTTACGCTTAAACATGAATAACATCTAGACCGCGCGTCTGATCAACACACCATCTACGAAACTGGGATACTCATGACGAGAAAATAATTTTGTTATACTGTAAGTGAGTTTGGGGCAAATTTGGAAAATATTCAGGTTTGGAACATGCGTAATTCCAACTGGGCCCCTAGAATAGAAAATCCAATAACTCTCAGAGCAGGCGTCCGATTGATGTGTTGTCTGTCATGTTAGGTTCCTTTTTATGAGACAGAACTTCAGGATACATCACCATTGGAATTCATGATAGTTGATGTATCGAACCCTTTTCATGAGGAGCAGACCCTCCCAGAATCGAGCGTACTGTGAGCGGGAATCCTAGAGATGGTCGCTACTGCGATATCTACCGTACTGGGATCCTCCGTGGGTTCGACGACGATGACTACCATACTGGTATTTTCCATGGGTTCAATGATGATGGGAATTTTATCAGAATCCTTCGTGGGTTTGACAGCGATGACTAGTGTTCTTGTATCCTATGTGGGTCCGACAGTTTGACCTCTGTACTTGTATCCTGTGTGGGTCTGATAGAGTAGTTGGGCTTGAATCCTATGTGGGTCCGACATCTTAGATGAATCAGTGCGATGGAAACTGTTCTTGTATCCTATGTGGGTCTGGTAGTTTGACCTCTATATTTGTATCCTTTGTAGGTCTGACAGAGTAGCAAGTCTTGTATCCTGTGTGGGTTCGACAGCATAGCTGGTCTTGTATCCTGGGAGGATCCGACAGCTTAGATGAATCCGTGATTATATCTGATCATCTCTATCTCTATACGGAAGATGTATACCTGTGTGATCTAAGTCTTGACTTTCAATCATTATCATCGATGTGATTGACATTAATTCCGGTGTGGACTGGATTGTGCCTAGGCTCAAGAGTTGGAGATGAACTGAGATTGATAACATAGGTATATGTCAGAGTATATACCTAAGTAGGGTTGGTTGATACTTCGTGGATGTATCCTTCTTATGTGGTTTATCCTTTGTGGATTCTGGGAGACCTTCGGGGGTCTTGGGGTCCCTACTGAGTATTGTTATACTCACGCCTGGACGGGATATGCCCACACTTCGTTGTGTTGGATGTATACAACGGACAACGTTGACGGAGGCTGAGAGTGAGCCAGGACCAGACGGTACCTGGAGGTGGACTAGATGGAGAGATGTTTCACGGAGCCGACTGATAGATGTGGAGTGATGAGGTGGACTTTTGTACCAACCCATTAGGTAGGATACTCAGCAGACATTCTAGGAGCTGCCCATTTTAGCTGTTGTCCCTCTTTCAGTTGTAATTTCTTTCTGTTGTCCCTTTACTTTACTGTTGGGCTTGTATTTTTGGCCCCATTACTTTCAGCAGTACTTTATTTATACTGTATTCACTTAGTGTTTACTTCATATTGCATACTCTGTTGTGTTTTTTTCTTTCATAAAGGAAATGCCTTCCCAGCTTAGAGATTTACGCCTTTGGTGCTAGTCGCCAACCCCTAGCCTAGGGAAGGTGGTCTTGGGGTAGTCACGACATGGGCCCCGAGGATGGTTCGTGACATTGAAATCATAAATCATAAAGGTAACTTGTGGCATCAATAACATAATTACGTTGTAGCATTCATAGCCACATAGGGAGTTACATTGGGAATAACAATTATAGTATATTCAATAAATCAATCAGGAGAAACATTTACATTTACCTTCGTCATATTTCCCAATGCATTGGAGAGCTGTCTCAGGCTCACCCACCCAAGGTTTATCACAGAAGAACCCGTATGCGTAAACAATGCCCATGAACCATAATCCATAAAATAAGCATAAAAGAAAGATAACATTTCCACATTACAATAACAATATATCACTTCAAGATATTGAAATAATAAATGCATTCGAAAAACCATTTCCAACAACAAAATATGAAAAAATGCTATATGGTATTTATTTTCCCTAAAAACACTACGTCTTTAAAAGCAAGACAAAGATCAAATAATACTCACAATGACGGAAAGTTCTTGTCACCACATATGTTAAAAAGAAACATTTTCTTTTTTCATTTAGTAAAAAACATCATAGAAAAATATTCACTTTTAATTTAATGAAAAATCTATGGGGATTATACACCATATAAAATAATGTCATGTATTTATCAAAATATGCCTCAATGAAAATAGATTGAGACAAAGTCCCTTACCTCATGTCCGACTTGACTCGATTATTCTTCAATCTCCTAAATAATAAACTAAACTTAATATATAGTTGCTTAAAAACATTTTTCATGTTTATTATTCCTTTTATATAAATTATTTTCATACTACAACAATTAGTTTACTATTTGAGTTCATATCATACATTTTGTCGATGTTCAGATCTTGAGTTAAAAATTAACTTGTTATAATTATAAATTGTCTATGTGGTTGAAATTGAATTATCTCCAGAATTATATTAATGATTTATATATCATATATATAATATATATCACATATATCCTCTTTATATATGAGTGTGTATTTATAATATTACATAACATTTGGAGATAAGAAATGAAATGCACCGCTCATGGAGACGGTAAGCTGTGCGTACGCATGAATTGTACGTTCATTTATAATTCATATTTAATGGAATAAAAACATAATTTCACATAGGTACATTATAATTAAATTATAATATAATATATAATTTCATTAACTCCATCCTTTATACATTCCACATATGGCATGAATGAGTCATATCACTTTTAGGGGGCGATTGTCCGCACTTCCTGAAATGAAATTAACGTATTTACCCACTATGGAAACCATTAAGGCATTCTATAAATGAAAAATAAAGAAGCATATAAAAAATATAAATATAATAAATATCACATATAAATATAGTTCCATTTTAATGGCCACCATAAGAGGTGGTGGGAGAAGATTGAACAATAATTGTTTCGTGAAGCAGTGGTTTGAAGTCCATAGAAACAGTATGTTCTTTACAAATAGATAGAGGTGTGTGTAAGTGTAGTTAGAATCCTTCCCAAAAAAAACAGCCTATTATATTTAGTATGATGGTGATGGTATAAATGAATGTAATAAATTGATTTTAGGGGGTTGGAGAAGTAAAATAAAACAAATGAACTTATAAGAAGACATTATCTTTAAATCGGGTATCACCCTTTTGTTTGAACCAATAGGCTTAACAGAAATGCCTTCTGATGAGTAGAAGGCTTCTGGGAGGAGTAGAGGTATTTTGGGAGCTTAATTGTTAAGTGTTTGGTCAAGCCATGAGGACTGAGAAGTGTGAGGAATGGGAATGAAGTGAGGGCTTTTTATAAGGTGGGATGGGCTCTTTAGGAATGTTTAAAAATATTATTTTATTATATAATTATTATTAGTTTCAAAAGGACAAAAACTTATTAAAGTACAATATAAAATGACTCATTTTTCAAATAAAATCATCCAATAATAATTGGAAAACTTCTGGATAATGTTTTAATCTTTATGATCTTATTTATTGAAATCATCAATTAATATGGTAAACACTGCATCATTATTGTGTCATAAATAAATTTATTGATTTGATGTATAAAAATTACAAAAAAAATATCATGATGTAGTAAATATTATTATCATTAAAATTAATATTTTTATTCGAAGCGATTAATTATATAACCCCATGTAAGAAATGATTTACTAAATGGTATATGTTTTTGATATTTTTGCCTTTACGTTAAATTAATTAATATAAAGTTTCATTATCACTCCCATGTGGATCCATGGGGTCCCAAAATCGACCCAAGGATGACCATGGTAGGAAATTTATGAACCATTAGGATTAGGATACATGTTAGGGTAATTTAATATTATTATAATATTATTTTTTACCTTTATTTACTAGATTTACCCTTTAACCATGGTAAATAAAATATTTACTAAAGTAAATATTCAGAATGTTTAAAAATAAAAGTTACATATTTACAAAATTTTGACCTAATAATTCAAATATAGATTCCATTTTTCATAATTCAAGACATAGAAGTGGTATAAATTAATTTAAAATTAATCCCCACTCGGAAAACAAAAAGGTTGTTTTAAGGAAATAATAACTATCAAAAGATTGACAATTATTTATGTCCAATTTCAAAGTGAAATTAATTTCGATGACTAACATTTGATTAAATGGTAAAAAAATATAATTAAACTTTAAAAGAAATGAAAAATACAATCTATAATTATAAATAAATTAGATTAAAAGGCTGTATTGAATTAAAATACATCATTTTTCATCATTCATTAAAAATGAAATTTATTAGAAAAATACAAACAATTTACGTAAAGTAAATCTTAATGTCTATAATGTAAAGTAGAATTTTATTTTGTCAAATAGAACATATAAAAGTGACCAAAACTAGATTAAATGAGGGTTATCCATCAAAGGCTGTAAATCATCCTTTTATTGAATATTAGAGTATTTATGCTTAAAATCAAATTAATTCTTCTTTTAAGCCTCTAAATTTTTTGGGTAAATGTAAAAACATTTAAAAAAATATGTATATTCACAATTTACTTAGTTGTTTATATTCCCACTAATTCAATATGTATGCAATGACTACCATTTAAAATAATATTATATTATTATTTTTTAGTATGACCTCACAACGTATGATTTCCAAGAAACCCGTTGTGGCATATCTGGTATTCCATTGATCATATATTCCCTTTAAAGAAAAATTAATATTTAATTCAATAATATTAATAAATATGAGAATTTTATATTCTTTATTTACAAAGGATGTTACAAATGTATCCATTATTACAGTATTGGGAGTGAAACATGAATTTTATTACGGTTTAGGGAGTTAACCTACTTCACTATGATAGCATTGGTAGTAACCCTTGACTACTATAGAAATGATTTTATATACTTATGTGTATTCCATAAATCAATATATTATTCTTCTATTATTCTTTTGTAGATCATGTTTTTTATTAATTTATGATTCATGTATTATGAAATACCATGATTTATGAAATTACCTATGTTTATGATCTTTGATATACATGGTATAGTTTTTAAATGTTATTCTCATGTTCATATACACTTATTCTCATCTTATATATATGTGATAATTGGAAGTCCCTTATATGCCCTTATTGATCATTAGAGATCACCCTTTTATATGTTTCCATTCTCTCATGTATGAAGAATGGTTTTATTTATGATATTTATATATATGGATCTTGTTATGAAGAACATATGAGTAGATTATACGGTTCACTTTTGAAATAGTTTTTTTATGTATCCATGATTCCAAAGGGACTTCACATATATGATTCTAGAATGTATAATTATACTATATAATAAATATTCAACCATTATGTAGATATATATATATATATGAAATGTTTGGGTCTACATAGTACCAAATCTAAAATATAATGATAATTTTTATTTATTTGATTTAATGAATATAAATGACGGTATTTGAAAAATTGGAAATTCTTACTATTCATTGATAAATCAATCAATTTAGAAAAATCTTAAAAATCAACCCTAAGTTAATTTTATATGATAATTTAATAAATAATTTCCATTTAATCGAATACATTTTATAAATGTTCCCGAAATTAATTATAATGTTTTCTCATTGAAATACAAAAAAAAAAAATGATTGAGTACCATATATTTTTGAAGAATAAATATTCTTCATTAATTATTTAATACTTATTTCTGGAGATATTTATTATAAATTTATGTTGAGTTAGATATATTTCTATATATATATATTTCATAATGTAGATAATCATATTCAAACCCACCAATTTCATTGCCCATTTATAATAGTCACATTTGAATAATAATATTTAATTTTTTCGTTTAGGCCTAGTGTTTCCTATCATATACGATGTCAATTAAAATTTTCTTTTTAAAATATTAGGGTCTTAAGTTCTCATACATTTAATTTATTTTCATCCTCAAAATTTCATCTTGAAATCACTAATTAATAGTTTAAATTTCAAAATAGATTTTATGAAATCCCATAATTCTTAAAGGGTTAATAAAACATTCTTTTCAATACAGAGAAAATGAAATATGAAGGATATTATATTCCATAGAATAAAAAAATGAAAAAATTAGTTGGAATTGAATATATTAAATTGAAAAAATAAATAATATAAAAAATAATCTTGGTGAGTTATAAATAAAATTGATGATTAAAATGTTAATGATAATGAGAAAGTCAATTTCCACAAAACCATAAACCAAAGTGTTATGAAAATGGCCATTCAAAAATAATGTAATAGGACAATTGTTTTTATATACATTCTTTGATTTGGGGAATTATTTTTCCATGTAGACTAACAAAATAATGAAACATTATTACATGAAAATTATAATTTTATATTTTATCTAATTTCCAACACATACTCACCTTTTTATTCAAATGATTAGTATTCTAGATACATTTTTTATACATAAGGAAATGAAATTATTGATTAAAATGTCATTAAATCCATTTTAAAATAATGATATATTGATACAATATATAGTAAAACCAAAATGGTTCACACAATATAAGATAATAAATTAAATGATTAAACAATTATATAAATATATAGTACATTAATGACCAAAATTCAATTTTAAAACCAAAGGTTTGATGTATATCATTCTATACATTAATAATTCAACAACCTCATTAAATTTAAGGATATCGTCATTAAAATAATTTTTAACCTCAATGGTTATCTCATACCTGTCATCACAAACCTCAAAATATGTAATAACATTCTTCCCAATTAATATTCAATATTAATGAAAACCTAACATATCTTAACCAAATAAAACGTATCCCAAAATATCATTAGTCACCTCAAAATTCTAATTTTTTTAAAAAAATTGAACCTATAATATTCTTCCCAAAATAAAAATAATATATATTTTTTCCAACCGTTTGATTAAAAATTTGATCATATAAACTTTCATATCATGTTGAATACAAGTACGTGCAACACCCTTATCACCATTCAGTTTTTTTAGTCCCCATGACATTCCATATGCGATGAGTTGTTTCTTATAATGTGCATTGCTCTTTTTTAAAGTATATTAATATAATTTCAATAATGTTCTTAAATATACAGTGATAATCCAAAAAAATAATATTAATCATAAAATAACTTTTTAAGCACTATGGTTTTCTATAAAGATTATATCTTCTCCAAAAAACCAAAAAATCATAATGGACTAACATTACCTTAATATTAATGATCATAATAAAAATAAGGTTTTAAATAAAATTATTAATATATCATGAAATTATTAATCCAATTTTCCTCAAATATTTTCTTAAAAAAATAAATACTAAATCCAACCATTATATTATCATAAGTATCACCTAAAATAAAATTAAGGATCTTATACATTGAAATCATAAAACCTCATAATGGGAATCTATGAATTTAAAAAATTTATTTAACTTAGAAATATCATCACAAGAGACGTTAGATTTAAACCATAACAATATGGAATATAATTGATTCCCATGGGTATTATTAATTAATTTTTTATAATTTTTCATAACAATAATTGTAAATAAGAAAATCATTTTTCTAGGGACTCTAAAACTAGGCGTGCATAAAGGGAACAATAACCATGAATTATAATTATGGAAGTGATATATATGAAAAACTCTTTTTGGTGTCATTACCTCTAGATGTATCTATTCTAAAAAAATAACTTTTTGTATCCAAATAGGGCTTTATTTCTAGGGAAACCACATAGTCACTTCCTTAAAAAATTATAGTTTGTTAGAATATATGTAGACATATACCCAAGGTTATTACTAATTTTACAGAATATTAATACAAAAAACTAACAAGTTATTTCTATGATATCGTCAAAATGGGCCTAAAAATTTTATATATACTATTACATAATTTTTATCATAAAAATTAATTAATAATAACCAAAAGATCTAGGGACATATTTTACTTGGATGTTTAGGTACATAGAATATTAAAAGAAACAAAAACATAATATATTTATTTTTTTATTCTCTATAGTGATCACATAAATGTATTTGAGATCATAAATGTGTATAGGATAACATATGGGATACATAAATGGATGGTGTGAGATAAAAATCATAGTATGGGAAAATAAATTTTATGTAAACAACAAATTTGAGTTAGAGGTATAATATGATATCATATAATAGAAGGCTCAAGAGTAATAATATGAAAGAATAACATAAATAACATGGTATAATACGTTCATAATAACTTAGTGAAGTAGATTAAAAAAATAAAATTATCCAAACATAAGTGAAGGAAAAATACAATGAAAATATTACATTATAGAAATATTCCCATAATAGATTTGGTATACACCCATATATCATATATATTGTCATATGATACAAAAGATTTAAATAGTTAATTATATCACTATCATCGAAGACCCATCATAACAGGTTCATGATTATGTGTTCCAAAATAAAGAAATCAATCATATTATAAAAACATAAATGTTTTGCATGGAATAATATTCGTTTCATAGACTATATATATGGCATAATCAAATGAGATTTTATAATGAATGGTTATAATAAATGAAATTAAGGAATGTATTATTCCATAAAATGATGGTAGAATGATATAGATATATATATTATATATATATACAATTTAGATGTAATAAATTACATCAAGGGCTTTCAATGAATTTTGTTTTACAAGATTTCATGGTATATTTATATATGAAAATACACTTTTTACATTAAAATCTCTCCCGTAAACCATAAAAAATTAAAAAATTTATAATTTGTTTTTCATTCAAATGAATCATGGAAAAATTAAAATGGTATATTCAATATATTATTTATTCATAATGGTGTAAAACTCCCTTTTATTTTTTATAATATAAAATAAAACATTCCTTTAACATTTTTATAGAATATATAAAAAGTACATTGTTAAAAAAATTGAGAGAAATAATGCTTAAATTTTTTTTTAAAAGTAATACATGTTTAATAAATTCATTAATAAAGAATTTCATGTTAGAAAAAACTTCCATTAAAACATTTTAATGAATATATATACTTATAGTATAAATATTCTAAAATTAAAAGATGAAAACATATTGGTATTACAGACAATCTACATTCTTGTTGTTTTATTATTAAGCAAGGGATATAATGAAAACCAAAAATATAAACCAAACTCAGGACCATAGGGGAATAAACGGGATGTCATTAAAAAAAAATATATACATAACCAAACAGGAACCCTAAACATAATAAATTTATAAATGAAAGGAGATTTTAATATTAAACCTTCATGTCATTGGTAACTTTCAAATCAAATATGCATGGGTGATTTAAATTTATTTATAAATAAAAATAAAAATAATTATTTAATATTCATGTTATAATATTTAAAAAGAAGTAGCATATAATCCATATAAAATAAATTAGGTAAAAAGTATTTACAGACCTCCCTTTTTCAATGATTTTTTTGAATTCCTAATAAACACCTCCATTTTCTATTCTTTTTTAGAAGCACTGATAATTGCACATTTTATATTTACATTTTTTAATTGCACTAATAAAGGACCCCTTATACAGTTTTTTAGCACTGCTAAAGACCCCATTAAACATCACAAAAATAACTGAAGTTAAATACCAAAATTAAATATTATTTTTCTTCGGCTGATAATGGGAGTTTTAAGATAAATTTTAACAAGTTCTATTAAAATCCTAGCATTTGATTGACATAGTTTTGTAGTTGTGGATATTCAGTTAGAATGTCTAAAATTACTTCAGTAAGATGCCTATGGTAAAATAATTCATTCTTATATAATCTATAGACTAATAATATTGAAATTATTAAAATTATTTATAAATAAAATATTATTTTAATTCCAACCATGAATTATTTTTATAAAAAATGAACTATGTTACAATCATTGATATGGTATTCCCTATGTACACATGAGTAACATTTCATTTTTTATATGATAAAGTTAGAATGAAGGAATGTATTATATTATTATTATTGAATAATAATAATATCATAAATTCAATTTAAATTATTTAAAATCACTTATATATACTAACTCTGTAATAAAATAAATAAAAATGAATCACATTAATTCATGGATGTGCTGATCTACACACACAGAAGACATTATCATTTTTCTATGAATGAAAAAAGAAAATATCTCATATATTTCATTTATATAAAGATATATATATCATGAATATCATATATAATTAAATCCCCATTTAGAAATATCTATCAGATGTGATGAAGGAAACAAATTAATTCAGTTTGTGGGGTTGTAGTCTACTGTACACATGAATGATGGTTTCATTTCCAATTTGATGAAAGATGGAATTTATGTGTGTTATGAGATTAACATAATAAAATCATAGTGTATGGTAGAAAATTATTATATAATATCAGTGTTTTTGGATATTATTTTAAGTATTTTGAAAAATAAATAAAACAAAATGCTCAGTTAATAACAATTTATCTTTTTTTGAAAACATCATTGGGTTTGCACCAAAATCAGCACAAAGTGTGTTTTCTAATCAATATAAGGAATCTATGATTTGAGACATTATGTAAGGAAGGTATTTGATTAATTATTTATGTGAGGGAATAAAAATTTAATCTATAACCCTACCATTGAAAAAGAAACATGATTTTAGTATGTTGTTCCTTTGACCTTTATAGTTACTCAATTTTACCATTTTAGTTTTCACCATGATAATAGGTTTTTTCTTATATAATTTATATTTAAAAATAAAAATAAAATGAGACATATTAGATAATATGGACCCAAAAATTCTAAAAATTAAAATAAATGTATATAATAATAAACCATTGGGTGTTGACAATTAATTTTAACTAAAGATCATGTAATGAGAAAGACACTGTTTTAACCCTAACCATTGTAATTAATTTTTATTGTTTTGATTATTAATTTTGTTAAAAAAATAAGTTGAAATAATGACCTAATATTAATTATTACTATTTAAAACATGTAATAAATTCTATATAATTCAATTCATAGAATTTACATCATTTTAATTTATTATTATACAAAAAAATGTGACGAGAAATGTTTTTTCAGGTTATGATTTTTTTTAAAATAGATGATTTTATATTAACTCTATATCCAGAAGCCAATATTATATAAAAATAATTAATTATAAATAGATATTCAATATATCAATCTAATTTATTCAATTCCTTAATTTGGGTTATTTTAATTAATTAAAATGGATATACATTATGCACTTAAAAATAGTTAGCAGAAATCCACGTTTTAAAAATATAAATGAAATTATTACCAAATTTTGAAATCTTCTAAACAAAATGAAATTAATTTGAGTATTATAAATCAAATAGTTAATATTTCGCTTTATTAATAAAAAAATTTAATGTAACTTTTAAATTACATTAATAATTAAAAAATACGATTAATTTGAGTAATTGGTAATTTTCACTATTTATTATGAAATCTATCTTTGGAAAAAAATCCCCAAATTTGTCTATAAAACGTGTTTTATATTATTATTTAAAAAATAACTTCTTTTATGAAATAAATTTTCTTTATGTTTTAGTTATTAAATATAGTATTTTTCACAAACAGAAAGAAAGATAACTTTTTGAAATAAATGCGTTTTCTTAATAATAAAATGTATTCATTAAAAATTGATTTCTTATTTTCCAATAAAATATCAATAAATTTAAATTTTTTATGATATTAGTAAATATTTCATAATATAGTTAAATATATTCATATACAACAACATATTACCTAGGTTAAAATGGTTTTATTTAAATAATAACATTCACAATTCATTTATGAACTCATTCTTCATTTTGAATATGCTATCAAACATACTTTTCTTTTCAGAATTTCATGATTCTAAATTATATTGAATTTTCTTCCCCTATTTAAAATATAATTTAAAATAAAAAATTATTGAAAATAATTTGGCTTATTGTAATGAGTTAAACATGGAATAATTCTTTCACACGTATTCCATTTTCCTAATCAAATACCATGGTAGAATAGTTTTACCACAAAATTTATTCTTCCTAGAATGAATCTAAATTGATACCTTGGGTATCTAAAATATATTTTTAATGGGTATATTAAATTATGGATAAGAAATACCAAAATTCAACATTTATCCATATTCCCTAAAGGAGTAGGAATTTATGGGGGTCCCCTCTCTTGTTGGAATTTGCATACAATTTTAAAAATAATAACTTCCAAAACCCATATTTTAATGACTCTATAAGGTATTTTCAAATAGACATCTGATAACATGGAAGAAATACCAACATTTCTCCATTTTTATATGCCTTGATGACATCTTCCTAATCACCACCTATAGTTATACATTTAAATAATACTCCTTTAAACATCGAGATAATATATTTTGTTCTTATCACATGACCATGTTTCCAAAAATTTATTTTAAATATATTTAAAAATATAGACTCAAATTTTCTCAACCATTTAAAATTCAGATCCATTTTAGGCTTAACTAGTCAAGTTGAAAAACATGGTTTTAATGATTTTACATGTGAAGTAGATGTAGATTTTATACCCGTAGTGGAACGAAATACTTATGGAGATATGACCTCCCAATAATGATTTATTATTTATCTATACTTTGATAATCAATTATCAAAATTATTAGGATAGTTTTTTAAAAGAATATGAAGAAGTAAGGATTTAAAATCGATTGGGATTAGTGTTTTAAGAGAGAGGTACCGATTCAAATTCTAATTTAAGTGTGTTTTAAGTTATTTGATGCTTAAGGAAGTAACATATAAGGAAAAAACAAAATATAATAAATCAAAATAATAAATATATATTATAATGGCAATGACCTAGAGTCTTGTGGTAGCTTGATAGAGCATTGTAGCATAACCCGCCACCTAAATATAACATTATAAAATTTTACAATATACGACGACCTTTCGATGTTTAAAATGATGAACCATTATGGTATATTGAAAATTATTATTAAAAAAATTATTGGCAGATTAATCCTTGTGTATGATTATAATTATATGGCCATTTTGACTTTTATATACTAAAAGTTTACTAAATTTAGAATAAAATTTAAAAAATGAATAATAAATTAATTTTTACATTTATAGGAATTTTTAATTAATCATAAATGATAAAAATGATTAAACTAATATATAATATTGTATATAATTCAAAAATCATATAAATAATGACAATTAATAATCCCTAATTCATGTTAAAATTAATTCAACCTCTTTATATTCAAAGGATTTGTGAAAATATTTGCATGATGATGCTTAACTCCTTTGATCTTTAGTGTTATAGCACCCTTTTAAAAATGATATATCAGCAAATTTATGCCTTATATCAATGTCTTTATCCCTTGAAAGATATTAAATATTCATAAAAATTTTAATCAATTTTTTTATCAAAATTTATAAGTTCATGTTTAAATTAATTTCCATAGTCCTATAATGTGTGTTTCATCCAAAGAACATGTGCATAAAAATATCCTAATACAATGTACTAAGTATCATCAGTAGAAAATGAAATATATTTATATGCATTACTATATCAAGAAACATGTGAACTTCCTAAAAAGATACTTGTAACAATGGTGGGTCTTCTATGTAACATACAACCACCATGGTCTATATCCGAATAACTAACCATTTCAGACACAAGTCCTCCTGAGTAATATAAAAAATTTGGTTGTATTTTTCTATTTTTTAATAATTTTTGAATTAATTTAAATTATATTCCTTCGGGTTTACATAAATATATGCACACATAATAAATAAATCATTATATAATGATGGATATTGTTTATATATATTAAAATCACAATCCTAACACTATAAATTTTTCTGTCAGCATACATGATAGTTTCATCTAAATATAATTTATAGCTTTTAATAATTATATTATCAATTCCATTTTATCCATCCAAGATAAAATTTCATAAACGAATTATTTTGAATTTAATTTGGTTTCAAATAATTCAAAGTTTTTGAAATATATAAATAACAATAAATAATTTCCATTCTCCCATTAAACAAATTTAAAATTCTTATTGCACATTCATTTCATATTAAACAATGAAATAATTTTTAAATTAACAAAAAATTTCATCTACATAAATTTGTACACCTAAAATTCATTTTAAAATATTTTCCAGAGTAATGTAGGGCCATCCCTACCTTTTTAAAATTATTTTATAATTAGAAATATACAGAGCCTATCATACCATACCATATGACACTAATGAGTGATTTGAAATATTTAAAAACATGAGTTGGAAAATAGGTTATGAAAAGTGAAGGGTTTTTTAAAAAAACCTCAATAATATAAAAATTATGGAAAACACTCTTGATATCCATTTTATATAGTTAAATATTAAGATGTTAGTATAAGGTGGAAGTATTATATTATCATCAAGTTTAGATACTGGTAGAAATGTCTCTTCATAGTCAATACCTTCTAATTAATAATGACCATGTACAACCAATATAGTATCATTCAAATTTGAAGTTCTATACACATCAATGTTTTTTCACCACAAACATTAAGTGAAAATAACATGGTAGGATTTTTGTATTTGAACTAGTTTCATAACATTATTCCATTATAACTAATTCAGTTACTCTAAAATATATGTTAATCTATGTTCACTATTAATTAAATATTTAGGATATATGGTTATAGCTTAGGCAATAGGGATCTATTTATCATATTTGTTTCTAAGAGATGCCATGTTTTGAGTTCCCCGGTCATGATAACATAAAACGTTTCTAAAGGATGGTATCTATAGTACCCAACCATTCTATGAATTAACGTAGATGGTTATTCCAGGAATTCTTCAAAGATAGATTGGAAATTTCTCTCTACTGGGATAATTATTGTATAAATCATCAACACGATAAGAGTTCCTAAAGGAACTATTGATATTTATAGTAGATTTGTAATACTCAATTATTTTTCAAAAACAGATTTGGAATCCTATGGATCAATCTCATCCAAAGATACATGCACATATTCCTACACCACATTATATTTCTTATTAATAACTCAACTTTCATTACTGGTGGTTGAATAACCTATGAAAATTCCTTCAAAAATCACATGGGACTTTTTTGAAGATTATCATTGGAATTTTAATAAAGCAATTAAAGGACTATATTGTAATTTGTCTTTAGTTAATTTTAATTCCACAATTCATATGGATTCATCATTTTGATCAGCCTAATTTATACCCTATTATTTAAATTTCTAGTGGTGATTACATATTCATCCCAATGATGGGCATGTACATCATATTCACTTTGTATTGTTTGTGGAATTTCATATACATATCTATTTCTCCATTCAATAACCCCATTTTATTGTGTTTTTATTGGAATATAGAAATAATGTTTATAGCCATTTTATGATCAGAATTATACAAAATAATGATTGTAAAATACATATCCATAATCACTTCTTATGTTATTAATGGTATCTCCACAAAGGTTCTGTATAAATTTAATATATTTAGAAACACTGTAGGTATCTTAAATTTTCATAGCTAGGAAGAATACCAAAGTGTATTGTGAATAATCATCAATAATACGATAAGAAAATTAATTCCCACCTTTAAATGAGACACTATTAGGTCGCGACATATATATGTGAACCAATTTTAGTAGTTTATTGGGTTTCAACCCTTTATCTACTATTATTGAAATTTTTAATCTCTTTCATTTTTTATAGAGATAACATTATTTTAATTTTAGAAATACTATCTTGGGAATATCTTTGACAAATAATTTTCTAGTTATCTTCTTAATAATAATTATATTAAATTTTCTATAATTCCTTAACAAAAACCATTATTCTCTATTAAATAGAATATGAAGGAATCATTTTGATAATTAAATAAATATTGAACAATATCATATACAATATCATTTAATAAATCCATAAACCCTGAAATATTCATTCAATTTTATTATTTTAAGAATCATTACCCATTTTAGTATAACTATTATTATCACATATTTTATATTTTCTATGAAAGTTATAATTTATAACATAATGAAACAAAACAATAGATATGATAATAGTTTTAAATTTAGTAATATTTCGTAGGATAATTATTGTTCTTTTCAGATTGTCACTGAATGTGGCATGTCCTCTATTTACTTTTACTGAAGGCATGAAACTAGTGTTAACTCTAGTCACATTATGGGACCATCAACTATACATATACTAAATATATTTTATATATATTTTTAAAAACCATAACAATAAGTAATCAAGAACGAAAATATTTTGGCAACAATATTTTCTTCGTTCTATAATAGATACAAAATATATTTAGAGGAAAACACATTTGTTTTACAAGTTTCTTCACAATAAAATTAAAATATTTATGAAACAATTTTTTTAAATAATGAAAATTATATTCATAGCTATAAGTTGATTTATTTTATAAAATATGGTTTTATTCGTTGAAATTAGAGAAATATATTCTTGATTTAATTTTCTATGTTATTACGATGTATAAAAAATTATTTTATTAATTTTGGGTGATTTAAAACATCCCAAAAATTATATTTAATGTATTGGTTACATTTATAAATTATTCCAAACCATTTATTAGTTTCTAATTTGTGATTTTTAAATCTATTATTATTTTTATAATTATTGTATTTATTTCATTTTTGATAGAATGTTCATTCTAAGTATTTCTAGATAATCAATAAACAATTTTAAAATTATTGTATTCATATTTATGTTCATTCACGGTGTCTTCCAACATAAGTTAGTTTTAAAAAATTTCTTCAATTGAATGTTCAGTCTCCTCAATAACGTTATCACCGGAAGAAAGAAAAGTAATAATAATATTGTATTCCTTAGATGTTTTAGGAATAAGAAAATATTTCTCACTTCCATAATTACTATCTAAATAAAAATAATTAGTGTTTTATTCAGATTTATTAAGGTTTTCTTCTATTTCCTTCTAATTTTCAATCTCTGTATCATAATAACATATCTTATATTTTTTCATATGAAAATATGATTATATGTTCCATTTCATATGGAATTAATAACATGTTATTTCACTAAAGTATTATTATTTATTTTATCCAATTTTTGGATTTATTTTTTTATACATTCCATTATTATAAAACATTAAAAAGAATTTATTATATTTTAAAAAAACATCATAAATATTTTATGTAGATAATCCATCACCTTTTCACTTTAAAATCCAGATTCATCCCTAAATGAGTCACGCTTTATCACCCCATTGATGTATGATGGAGATATCTTCAATGAGTAATTTTTTTCCCAAAATTTAAAATTATTGTATATATGCCTTTATTTCTACATTATACATCATTATCATTCCAATCAGTTCATTGATTAATAACATGATACGACCATGAAATTATCTAGTAATAACTTTACAGACCCAGAAATTTCAATGACTTATTTTTTCTTAAATACTTTGGAATTTTATGAGTCTGTGGTTTCCGAGGGATCTTGATTCTGAGGCCTGATGTGCCCGGAATCAATTTCTGATGTTTTTTTCAGGTATGTTTAGTAAATGTAACTGCAGGTTTTTCTATATTTTGAACCAGTTCTCAGAATTGAAAACGATGGACACCGATGAACTCGCAGCGCCGGTATTCTCTTAAGGAGACCTTTAGAGTAGTTTCATTTTATGCGTGTTGAAAGTTATATTTTGAGGAATTCATACTAAATTAATAAAATTTTGGTACACAATTTTATTATTTAGTGGCGTTTATTTCCACCCAAGAGGAGTTAAGGGTGGGGCCCACACCCAAATAACCTCCCATGAGAGGATTCAGTGTGTTGGGGACCACACGAGCCTTAATCCTTTCATCTTTACACAACTCCCTTAAACCCTCATTAATTAATTAACTCCACCCCTCATTATGGTGGAGCATCTCCTCCTCCCAAAAATCAATGATTCCAACCTATTTAATTAATAACCTTCTTAATTAATTGGTATCTCTCATTTGAATTAATTTGATTTGCATGGAAATTCATTAAATTGGAGAAGTCTATTATAATATTTTCTTTAGGAAATATTTTTGTGGGGAACCTTTGGAGAATTATAGGACCTTCATTCTTCCACAAATAACATCTACCTCTCTCAGAATAACTCTTCCAACAGTGCTTATGTAGGTAAATGTTTTTATGATAGATAATATTCATGTGAAGTCTGTAATACATAAGATTATATTCCATTCTAACTATCTTACAAATAAATCTTCATCCCTATGAATTATAGTTAGTTTATAATAAAAAATGATGAAAAAATATTAGTTTATATAGTGATATTAATAGAGATTCATTATGTTCTATCTTGTATTTTTTTGCTAAAGTTATCATTTAACAAATGGATCACATAAAACACTATAATGTTTACAACAAGGTTTTTTATTATAAATTAGTTAATATTATATCCATTAGTTAATATAATTTACCCAAATTTATTAATTTTTTTTATTTACACAACTATCCTAAGAATACACTACTAAATTTATTAAATATATATAATACATTTCATAGTTTACCATTCAGTACCATGACAACTTTTATGTATAAGGTAATGATAGCTAAGTTTTATATACACTATACATATTAGTGGTCTATAAATACTTGTTTATTATATAGTCCAACAAGACATATTAGAGGATCTTGTATACATGTAAAAATGAGTTCATTTCATCAATGAAAATTCTAAAAATATATTATATAAATATCATGATGTTTATAAACTTATATTATACATTAAGGTTTTAAATAGTTCATACAATTTAATTGAACTAGAAGATCTATATTTTTCAAGCGTCTTTATTTATAACTGTTTTTTTTAAATATTAGAATTAATTTGATAGTATACCTAGTGTATTATATCAAAAGTTATTTAAAATACATTTTGGATGTATAATTTTCCACAACTAACAATATTTAATTAAAAAGTATTATCACACCACAATTTTGGTTTATAGTATTATATTTAAATTGATCTTAGATTAATAATATCAAATATCCATTAGACAATAATTACCAAACTACTAGTTAATTATGAATTTCTATGAAAACATTTATATTAAATATTAACGAATATCACCTTAATTATAATTATACACAATGATAAATGATTTATTTTATACAATTAATAAATATAGTATATCATTAATCCATCATAAAATCTATCGGTTTTTAACTTCATTACATTGATCTAGGAATCACCCTTCATTAGCATTATTTGAGATTGAACTAAACATATAATAATATTTCTGTACATACATTATTCCAATGGTTTTTCAACCATTTTTAAAAATATTGTTTTAATACACATTAATTATGAAATAAGTATTACATATAACAAATATACCGTATGTTGGATTAACTACTTTATAATTAAAAAATAAAGTATATTTTTTTCATCTGAAGGCCTTTATGACCAAATGATAAAAAAACCTCATGTCCCATTAATTTCCCTTTATTATCCTTCTCTTGTTTATTTATTATGTATTTTTATTATACAAATAGTAATTCACTGGGTATATTGTCTTTCCATACCTTTTGTTAAGAATAAATACATAAATACTTCAATTCATCAGGTCTATATCAAGATGAATAAACAAAACATGCAGGTCCAGGAGAGATTTCTATGTTTTCTTTAATTAAATTTACAATGAAGATGAATAAGATTTGTGGGGGTGAGTTGATAATCAGATTAATGATTAATTCCTCTTGATGTTTAAACTATATAATAATTCTATGGTCAATTCATCCAATTATATTGAATATGTGATGTTCACCTTGCACTCCCTCTCCATTTATTCTCATGAAGTGTGCATCAAAGATCTAAAACTTATAGGTTCTAGCTTACTCTAGATAAATATCATGATGATGACAAGATATGTAATATGCATCCATGTAATCATATGGATTCATGTGTTTTATAAACATTAATGATGGAATTAGATAGTAGAAATCAAACGCATTGTCCAGGACATTCTCATAAAAATTGACCTCTTTATCAATCACCACTTTTGTAAGTAGATTAGAAATGGAGGATTCAAAAATGTAAATTTTTTGTTCAAGGTTCTATACAATAGAAATAAACATGATTTTGATTCATAGTATTGGTAAAAATACCATCATTATCCAGTATAAATCATTAAGATAAAATAATTGAGATACATTCCATTTTCTATTGTCCTATAATAGAATATATAAACCCTTTAAATGGTTACTATAATTTATTATATGAAATAATTTTATGTATCATTTTAGTACCCAAAAATTTTATCAAGTATTAATGGCCCTCACCATTAAAATTTCAAAATCTTATTATGAGTACATTATAGTGTAAGTTAACTATATTTACCTAGTAATAACCAAAGTTAAGTCCATCAAAATCATATGATGGTTTTTAATTTGCAGTCTTTCCAACAATGATCATCGATATCTGTGATCCATTTTTTGGACAACCCAATCCTAATATCATGTCATATATTTGCATACCAATTTCCTAAATTTTTATTAAAAATACCATGTTAATCAAAAAATATATAATTTTTTATTAGATATATAATTTTTAAGACATCTAATTAGTTAAATTTTTCCTCTATCATGGATTTCCTGAAACATTAACTATGATTATGTATTATCTTAAACAATATAAGGCCAATTCCTACTTTATATTTTATTGAGATAATTTATTTATTATGTGAAAACTATTTTATTTTATACTTTTACATTCCTTGTAAATATTATGTAGATTTTACATCAGTTATTATGCATGTGTTGATAAAATATTTATACACAAACATTTAATTTTATTCCAACTTATGATGATTTTAATTTCATTCATTCATTTATGTTTTCATGATTGATCATCTATAAAATCAATAACCATTAAAAAAGTATTAGGAAAGTTGAATTGTAATGATATTTATTCATTTTTTTATTTATTGTGTGGGAAAAAATCAAACCATGTTCCCTATAGGAAAAACAAAATAACAACATGAAATATTATAAGTTAAACCCCCTTTTAGGTAAATATATTCCTAATTAAGTTGTAAAAACATTTAATATAGTATAAAAAAACCAATGGTTACATTATTTAATTTGAAAACTAATTAAGTGATCTCATCCTAATTGACTTAATATGTAATGTCTTGGATTTGGGTGCCACAAAAAGGTGCCTCATAACCGGTTGGAAAGATAGACTCAAGTGAATTTCACCAAACTCTAGAGGCTATAGTAATATATCTAGGTTCTATGTTGTGATAGTGGGGAAACTGTTCTCTCATTGAAAGAGTAAACATAGTGGAAAGAAAATACTAAACAACAACGGAAGCAGCAATACCATACAAAAAAATTAAACAGTGGAAGGCTGATAATAATAAAACCACTAGAGGATATATATATATATATGAATTATGGAATATTTATCTATGAAAAAAAACCAAAAAAGTTTAAATGATGGAAATAAATAAAAAACCCTATGTACAAAAAGAACCAGTAAACTCCAATAGTATCACATGTCGTATCATGGCCCCATTCCCTCCTACTCCAATAGAAATCATGTAGCTGATGAAGAAGGGTGATTTCCCTTATATATATCTCCAATAATATAATATTATTGGTTCCAAAAGCATTCCCTAAATAAGGCGTGAGAAAAATTTGAATAGAAAACCGCTAAAATATATGTGTCTAAATGACAGGGAATATATATAGTATATAATATGCCAAAATGATGCAACAAACTATGAAGTACTCAAAAGTAAACAATCACACAGATTCAATTAAATTCATTTTCATGTATTATTCATCCTTTAAATTATCTAATATCAGGATTTATCCTAATCTCTATATCCCCAGGTGTAATAGTAACAAAACAGATGTCTCATAAGTCAATCTAAAAAATCATGTAAGACCAAGTCCAAACATGTGCTTTGGCTTGGAATACTCATCACAGTTAATAAATTATTCATAAACTCTCCCACAGGATGGTTCTCATAGTCTAACCCCTCTGGTCACTCATAACATCAATTCACTAGATAAAGACCCTCTAGGATACTATCGCGGTCCATCCCATTTTTTCAAACACAACATCAATAAATTAAAATAACGACCCTCTGGGTAGCTCTCACAGTCGATCCCCTTTGGTCTAACATGGAAATAATCATTTATAAATGACAACCTATGCATCTCTCATTGTCAATAACACTAGGTCAGCATGGCATAAATGAATTATAAATGACCTCCACGGTAACTATCTTGGTCAATACCCCTTTTCATTATAGCATAATATAATTATAAATGACCACCTGGGTATCTCTCATGGTCAATACAACTGGGTCAAACATGGACAACAAGGATCTCATGGTCCTTTGTAAAACATTATTCATATAATATAAAAATAGATAATGTAATAGGAAACTACTACATGGATGATCATTCACAATCATATCCCACGCATATCATATAATCAATCAAAATCCATCCTAATCAACCAATGCATGGAAAACGAGTCCATCCAAATAAGAATCTTATACTAAATAGTCATAAACAATCATCCAAGGGAAATTTTCCTAAGGGGTGTCCCATAACAATGTATCTAACCTTATGCATATGCAACAAGACCTTATAAGTTAATTAAACCAAAGAAGGTAATAAAAAAGGTGAAAGTCCAAATATAGAAAAACTCCAATCGTGGGAATGCATCACTTTTGGATTACATAATCTAAAGATGAACAAAAAAAGGTACAAACCACCTTCCTCAATAATATATGATCAATGTAATTGAGTGACGGCCCTTTAATCTACCTAGGTCAGTATATATGTACAAAAAGGTGAAAAATTACCAACCTTTAACAACTCATGAGGGAGGAAGAATCTGGAAGAAGGGATCTAGAGGATTTGAGAACTCACCAGTGGAATTCTAATGCATCAACTGGTGTCTCAGTCAAATCTAAGATAGGGAATTGTGGGGTTCAATATTCATTCATCATTATAAAGCACTCAGATATGAAACCTATTAAGAATACATCATTTATGAAAATGAGATGCAAACCTGATCTATTATATCATATATAAAAAATGTACCCAACATGTTAATTTAAACTACATGTCCTGTATTGGACTAAATAGTACCCTGACTTAAGCGGTTTTCCTAATCACCACATGACCATGTAATCAGAAATTACATGGAAAGAACACGACTATAAGCGGCATGCTAAGTACATTAAGTGTACTTATATGTACACAGTGTGTACTTAGAGAAATTACATTACTCCTTCATAAAAAACAACAACATGAAATCAATATCCAAACCAAAAATGGAGATTTGGGTTCATAAAAACTTCCACCCTAAATGTATGTTTTCCTGAATTTATCTTCCAAGGGTGATAAAGAAGAATCCTCAAAAAACTCTTTCCACTATGATTTCACATTGGCCCCCCTCTCCTATGTTTTGTCCTACACACACCCATACAACTGTGGCACCCATACTCGAGGAAAAAATTGGCCAAAGAGAACATTCATGCTTCATTACACAATACAAATAGGGTGCTACTCAAAGGATTCATCCACCGCCAACATAACCTCCTCAGGTTAAAAAAATTATAATAATCTATAATTTAGAACCGTACATAAGAAACATGAACGATGTTGTGAATAGCCTGATACATTTGAGGTAACTTCAATTAGTAGTCAACTAGCCCAACTCTCTACAAAACCTGAAACGACCTGAAGTAACTAAGTGAAAGCTTCCCCTGTCTCATAATACTGATGTGTCCCACCCATGGTGTGACATTTATGAAATCTTGATCCCTGACCTCGAACTCCATAGGTCATCTCTGTCAATCAACATAGGATTTATGGAGAGACTGTATAATATCCCTCCTCTTCTGAATCTACTCCACCAACTCAGTATTATTTTGGTAATGTATAGTTCCTAAAATATCTTCCTCTCTTAATTCCAGCAAACATATGTGTGACTGTCCTGGAAAAACATAAAAATCCTAAAAAGGTGTTAACAGAATCATTTTTTGAATACTGTTATTTTACGAAAACTCTAATATGGGTACATGTCTCTCCCAACACCCCATGAAATCCCAGATTCATGCTCGAAGAATGGTCTCCAAAACCTAAATCATGTATTCAGATAGACCATCAATATGAGGATGGTAAGATGTACTCAGATGTACCCGTGTACCAAAATCCCTCTGTAGTCCCAACCAAACATCAGAAGTAAAACCAGTGCCCCTATATAAAACGACAGAGTGTAGAACCCCAAAAAATATATCTATCTGTTGGATTTACAATATTACATTCCCATTAACACTGAAGTATTCCATGATTGGAAACAATATGGATCCTTCGTGAGTCTTTCAACCACAACCCATACCACATCATTCCATCAAGGAGACCATGGTACAAATGGCACAAAATTCATCGTGACATCATTCAACTTCCACCCGGGAATGGGTAACTTCTATAATTTCCCTGTCGGTCAATGATACTCTACATTCAACTAATAAAAAGTGGAACATCTCATAAGAAAACTAGCTATATCATTTTTCATGAAAAAACACTAATAATAAAAATTCATATCTTATTACTTCTTGGAGAAACCATGAGGAAAAACTCGCACATAGGCACAAAAATCTCACAACATCTCCACACATATGTCTTATAACACCCATACACACCCATGAAAATTAGAAACCTCATCCTTGAATAGGGTCCAAACAGGTGTTGGTTCCTCACCGGACACCCTCTCTCATAGTAATAGACCTTCAGAATCTGATAGATGCCTCATTTACACTCGATCTGAAATAGCATAGGTAACAAATATTGAAGAAAAAAAAATTTCATTGTCAATCCTACACCTCCAATATACTCTCTGATAATATATCCATATACATACACTCACTGTTCGCCTCCTAAAATACATGTATCTTTGTCATCCTTCTCAACGCATTAGCAACTATGTTTCCTTTCCCAGGTGTGTAGGAAAGCTCATTGTCAAAATACTGAAGGTTATCAACCCACCATTGTTGACTCAGTTTAATATCACATCGAGTAGATATATACATCATGATTTTTTATTTATTGTATAGTAGTCAATGATCTTTGAAAAGATAATGTATCCCACAACATAAGGCATGCACAACTGCATCTTACTCAGGATAGGGTGTCCCGTAATTCCTCTCATGTGGCCTCATTTTCCATGACCCATACACAATATATCCTTCTCCCACATAAGAACTTCTCCCTGCCTCAAGTATGATGTGTTTCAGGATAGGATGTAACTATTCCATGTCTCTAGAAAAATCAAGATTTTAGTTAAGGTCAATATCAATTTTAGCTCCTAAAAGGCTGAATCACTGGAATCTACTACATGTATATCACACCCCTCTTAGCCAGGCATGTCAATGGTTCTTCTAAGAATAAAAATTCATCAACAAAGAATATGTAATAAATATCTATCCATAGTAAAACTTAGTACCTTAAAGATGTTCTTCAGATTTTCCTAGGAAACTACCCCTCTCTCCTTCTCTAGGTCTTCAGAATTTTCTATCTCTAAGATGACATAACCCAAGAAGTGAATCTGGACCATCCAAAAGTGTATCTTTGAGATCATATATTATAATTGATTCTCTCTTAGTGAACTCAAAATAATATCAAAATTGGTGGAATGTTCGTGATGAGTGTGAGAGTACACCAAGATATCATCCAAAAAGGCAACACATAATGTATCCAAAACCAGATACAACACTTGGAATATCAGTTCCACACAAACTACAAGTGTGTTCAAGAGACTAAATGGAATATCCAAATACCCGTATATACCATACCTGCTCTTAAGGGTTGTAAGAGGTATATCTAATGATCTAATGCGCCACTGATGATAACCAGATCTCTTGTCAATCTTCGATATAACTTGAGATCCATGAAGCTGATCGAAGAGATCATAAATTATTTGCAAGGGATATACTTTAATGACTATACACTGGTTTAGCATCATATAATCTACAAAACGTTTGAGGGTACTGTCCGCCTACTTCGTAAAAAGGACAGGAGAACCCTGAGAGTAAGTATTGGTTCAGCGGAAACCCATTGCATGCAACTCCACTAAGTGCTTCTTGAGCTCCTGTTATTCTGGTATTTCCATCCTATAAGGAGGAATGGACCCTAGTGACACTCCTAGAAAATCATCACTAGACAAATCCACCTATGGGTCTTGAGTTAAACGTAGAAATTTGTTTGGAAATACATCTCTGAAAGTATCCACCACAGGAGGAACGTCCCTCTATGAAGTCCCTAGGTCATCAAGATATATACTAGAAATATAGGTTGTTATCCCTCCCAAACCATGATGCTCGGGTCTAGCTCGACTCATCTGGACATACCAATTGACATTGTACAGAAGAGAAACGCCCTCTAGTGATTTGAAACTCACCCAACGTCGACATGAGTCCACAAATTCCTAAAAGGAGACAAACCAGTACATCCATAGAATGAAATAAAAGCCTATCAGCTGTAATACAATGATGAACCATAGGAAGTGACACCCAGCAACCTCAAGTGGGTACTAGTTTCACTAACACAAACAAGACAACCTAATCCCATCAAATTTTCTACCATCATAAAATCATCCAAATTAATGATAAAGATCCCATGGCTCTCCATAATGAAAAAATATATAAAAAAATTGGAAGACTCTACATCAAAAAGAGAAGAATCTAAAACTGAGTCAACTATAATCATACATTAAAACATGGGTAGTTTAGGATGCTGCTCCTACTGGGTGTGATCAATCACAATAGTCATACTGGTTCTGCCGCCCTGCCTAGCTACCCTGAGCAAATCCACCCTACTATCGCTAGAAATAATCTATCTAGCTACCATAACCATGACCACCTCCTCATAACGAGCGGCCTGACAAACTCAAGTTGCTTAAATGAGGGGAAACTCTTGGTCCTGCTTTTGAATGTCGAGTCATAACAGATCATCTATCACTATCTTCTTCTGAGGACATCTGTAAAAAATTCTTAAGAAAACCCATTTAGCCGCATGATTGGTTGTCAATTGGGGATCTTGGGCTCTGCGGTCTCATTTTACCACAATGTCCCCACTTTTATCACAAAACCTTGCTATATAAAGATACATACATACTACTAGATGAACCAAAACGTGTAATCTTCCTGCGTCACTTCATGCTATCAGTTGAAAGAGTACCTACTATGGATGCTGACCCCCTAGAAAAAAACTCCAAACTCCCTCATATTTTACTTTGTAATCAGTTATTTTTTACTATAAAAGACAATGAATTCAACTTGAAAACATTAACATGAAATTATATGTCGTAAATATGACCATCCTCAAGTAGAATAGCCAGTGATAACCCATCACCCCCTAGAAAAGGTTTGAATCACATAATATCTTTAAATATAAAGAACAATCCATCCCTAAATGTGCACCCTGCTCCAAATACATGAACACCCGAGGTGAGTGGGCCCTCATAATATCTTTATAGAATTAATAGTATAAGGTCCTATAAAACTCATCCCAAACCATATCCTTATGTTGTCTTTCCTGTGAGATAAAATCACACCATCTCTTCATGGATTCTGGTAACATGTAATTCCTGATCTTCACACTCCTATTAAGAGGCATCTCCTAATGCTTGAAGATAGAAATAATGTCCTCCAACCATGAATCTATAGCCTGTGGTCCTTCATCCCTTAATAAAGTGAGAGGATGCTACTACACAGACAATCGTGTCATCTCTTCCATAGTAGGGGCATTAATTGGTGGTAGCTAAATTTTTTTCTTCATCAACATTATGCCTCCATGGAACAGTGCATCCACACCTGCGTTCGATATAACATCTAGTGCCTTGACATGAATGATAGGAGGATCGACAGATAGTACCTGATCTACCATTTCTAATGCCTGATCATAACCATGTACCTAGTATAAAATTTGAGGAATTATTGGTTGCATGACTCTAAATGTTCATGCACACAACTCAATACAATATTAATGGAACTAAAACACCAAAGTGAAAGAAAAATATAGGAGAAAGAAAAAATTAATGTGTTATATAATTGGGTAACATGGCGTGTGAAACTAATACAAGGTGTGTTCTATTAATCCTTAACATGGGCATGTATCTCTACCAACATGGTCATGTAACACCCCACACACATGGTGTTTCCCTATCAATATATGGCGTGTACAAAATTTTTTCCCTCCTACCAAATTAATTGTACATAGCTTGAGCCACAAGGTGCCCCATGTTTAACACTACATGAAGTGTTCACTAAAGACATGATGTGTAATGAAGTTTTCTATCAACTTGTGTCGTTATTCAGACAACCGTATAAACTTTCAACTATAGAACATCATTTTGTCCAAGTACACATCATGTTCTACAAAAAATCTTACCAAACCTATGTCTCTTTTCACATAGTCAGTTATAGGTTTATCAACTACATGGAGTGTACATGTGGAACATGGCATGTAATTAAGAAAATTTAGTTCTTCCAGAATATAAGAACACATGGGGTGTGTTCATTACATCCCAAGCTGTGTTGTCAGGTTTTTAGACATTATTTCTATGAAACATCTACATAAACCGAAAAATCATAATGTTTTGGTAAATGAATTCCATTTTCCGATCCATGAGAGCCCACACTCCCAACAGATCAATGTTTGAAATCCTTATTGATGTTATGCCTTAATAGAATTCATTTAAAGTTTAAACATTATCTAGAAATTTCCAATCTAGGATTGGAAAAACTCCTCAGGGACCAAAACATGGCATCCATCAATGTGAAACATTTTGTATACCAAAACCCTATCAAATATAATATGATTATATCATGAAATATATCATAACAAAAAGTATTTCTAGCACAAATTATATCACAATATCATGCTTTTAGTAATGCACCTATAGGGTCCTGAAAAATACGCAAAGGAAATTTTACCCAAAATCCCCCCAAAAGAATTGGGGGAAAATAATCAAAGAGGAGACACAAAGGACCAGACCGAGAACCGGTCTAGGGAAGCACAACGCAGCCATACCCCGTGAAGAACCCCCTCAGTGAACCATTGTCATTCGCGAAATGGAGGTGGAGAGGCTCCGCGGTCGCGAGGCAGGATGGATGCAAGTCCGGTTCACCATCACGAACTGACCCAACCGCGGACCTCATCGACCGGCCCAAGCCGCACCCGCTGTCATTTGCGTAATAGAGGCGGAACCCTCCACAGCTGCGGAGCACCCCCTGAGTTCGCCTCGGGGAGGAGGGGAGAGATCAATACCCACCGCGAATCGAGGATTGACCAAGTCAGTTGTGAACCGGGTATTTGGTTATGGGCCTCCGCAAAAGGTACTGCATGGCCACAGATACATGCCTTTCCCCACTCTATAAAAGGATAAAAAGGCAGAATGAAGGGAAGGATTGGAGAACTGGAATCAGATTCGAGGGGATAGGAGATCGGTTAAAGGAAGGATTCGGATTTCACAAACAGAAAAATTCCCATCTGCGAACTACATCAGGTATGTGAATTAAGAAGGACGTGGAAAAAACATAATAATTTGGTGAACCACGAACCTAAAAAAAAGGAGAACCGAAAACCATACCCCCTCCGCAGATGACTTCCCCGCGGACCAGGGAGTTTATGCCTCTTTTCCCATCCATCGTACTGCGTAGCACCCTCCCCCGAAGGCGAATCCCCGGCCGACGAGCCTTCGATCGGCGTCTCCCTTGGTCGCCGATGCCCGCCTGGAATCCTCTGCGAACCAGGGTGGTTCGCGGATTGAACCCAAAGCTGCGAACCACCCTGGTTCGCGTATTTTACCCGAAACCACGAACCACCCTGGTTCGCGGACGACTTCTCCAGCTGCATGGCACTTCCCCATGCGAATGGCACCTTCACCCATACCTCTTGTTGGCCCGCAAAATACTTCAGTGTTATCATTTCCAAAGCCAGGTAAAATCCTTCCGATCCAGCCAGGTCTTCCGTGGCTCCTTCATCGGCCTCTTTGTCGGCCCCGAGCTGAGGGCTCCGCCAGAGCCACCGGATCCGCGTGGTATAACATTCAGGTGCATCAGCGCGCCATTTTGAGTTCAGATACCCATTGTAAACAGGGGAAAAGGGGTTGCCCCGACCCATGAGCAGACGATAATGTGGAGTCTGAGCTCGGGAATCCCTTTTCTTCCCCTCCACTTTTTTAGGGTTCCTCTAAGATGGTAAAATACCCATAAGAAGGAAGACCTCGTGCACTACAAGAGAGGAGATGAGAATAATAGAAACCCCTTTCCCTCTCCCGCTGGGCTTTGCCGCCCCGGGTGTCCATCTCGGAGTAAGCCCCGACATTTTGGGCCTCTTCATAGTGTAAGACCCAATTCATCACCTTGGGCCGCCTTCATGCATAAATCCCACTCCGCTTCTCACGGGTGCACCTTTTGCGTTGTGATCGTCTGGTCCCTACTGACTCTTGTTTCTCACACCGAGCATGACTCACATGGGCTTAGAGTAAGCATCGACCATGACATCCTCTTATGGGCCTCCTCCGAGTGTATGCCCCAACCCATCATTCTGGGATGCCCCAAAGTGTAATCCCCAAGCCAAAGAGAACTACGAGGACTTTGATCCATGCCAAAGCATGGTACGTAAGAAGCCTCCATGAGGTTCAAGCCCACCACTCGGTCATTTCTTCACGTCATGTTCCACCCTTCTCCAGCATGACGTTAAACAGTTTAAGAGAACTACGGGGACTTTGATCCATACCAAAGCATGGTACGTAGGAAGCCTCTATGAGGTTCAAGCCCACCACTCGTTGGACCAACTAGTCTCTCTTCACGTTGGTTCCCCGACACCTACGTGAACTATGTGTAATTTGATCCCTGCTTCCTTTGTAGGGTACGTAGGAAGCCTCCCTGAGGTTCAATCCCAACAGCCAGTCTATCTAACCATTTCCACGTCAGTTCACTACCCCACTCCTAGTACTGCCTCAAGCGAGTTCTAGCCCTTCGGGGTCATTAATCCAATGAGGGATGGTAAACCTCAGGCATAAATGATTCCGAACCCCTGCGTCCAGTTGGTCATTTCCCACCATGGTTGAATCCATGGATACTATGTTTGTGTATAAAACAAAGATTCACAAACATATGAATACGTCTTAAATCTACAAGAGAGTCACGGAACAGGATATAATTCCCCACAAAAGGGTGCGATGATCCCGAATTCCCATCCTCTTGACCAATGTGAGTTCTTAAGAGTCACTGGTCAGACCATCCAGCAGACGCCTGCCTTTGGAAAGTAGGTCCATCAATCATTGGATACGAAGCCATTGGGCGTTTCGTGGCCAAAAAACAAGAATGAAACAAAAATGGTGAACCCGACATGAATCTTTAACCAAACATGACGGATTCAACCTAATCTCACCCAGTGCCCCCTTATGCTCTAATGGAGGGCCAAGTAAGGTCATTAATTGCGCATGGGATTATGAGATGCTGCTTTGACGGGTTTTCTGCTTTTATTTTCTAAAATGTTTTGCAGGCACTACTTTCAGAACTCCCTTCGATCAAATGGAATCGCAAAAGAACTCACAAGTGCGCATTTCCAATGATGCAAGGACATAACTTCCTCAACAATGGAGGACCCCGTCAACCACCCAGCGTCTTCAACGCTGGGTTTCAGACACGTTGATCTGAGAGTACCACGTGAATGGTACTATCCCAATGGTGGAGGCGGCCATGCATGCCCTCCAATACGTCAAGGATCACCGGTCGCCTGCCCAGCAACGACCACAAAGGCGGACCCATACAGCCCCTGTCGCTATCTCCAACCGTTTCGGGAGTCTGTCCCCAAAACGGGACAATGTGTACCTCCCTTATCTTAGGGAGGCGGATGAGGTCATTGTCGAGGACTTCATCCCCACCAAACGTGGGTTTTACTCCAAGGCCTCCATTGAAAGGCATCATCGTGGTCACACAGCGACACGACATCCTCATGCTAACGAGGATTTCTCCCCAAGGATTCATGCCCACGCCCCCGAGCTCCGACCCCTCGGACCGCTCGATGAGGGAGGTAGACATACAATCAGGGACCGGTCATCATCAGGGTCCCTGAGGAGTTGCTCCGCTACTCAGCCACGAAGACGTACCACGAACATGAACCTACAGCTGTTCGCTCCTCCTGAGCCTCCCATCCAGATATGGCGGCATCATACGAGTCGGCACGCATCCCCGCCGAGCTCCATCAAGCCCGTCTCTCACGCAGGATGGCACTTACCTGGAAGGCACCTCTCCCTGCCCAGGGTCGTGAAGCCCACCAGCTCGACATGGTGGCGACCCGGAACCTGCAGGACCAGCTTTTGACAGTTGCTTTGGAGGCCCGCCATCCTGATATGGTGGCGATCAACAAATCCCGCCACCCAGATGTGGCGACAAATCATAGGCGGGCATGTCTCCCTTCCAACAAAGGCCACTGACTCGATACGGTGGGAGATCAATATGTGTAGGGCCAACAGCCTGCAGATGGAAGTGAAGACCACCACCCCGATGTGGTGGCAAACAGAGAGAGAAACTGGCGTATCCCAGTATAGCGGCAGATTCTTTCACTTGCCCCGACATAGGATAATCATCAGTACCCACTAACCACTGGAGGAACAGAGAAGTATATTCCTACTCCGTTACCAGAATGGGCCTTCATACCCATCCCAACCAAAGATGTCTCTCTATATATCCTGGAAATGATGGAGGAGCAGGTATCGATCGCAGATCATATCTTGCAGACTTGCCACATGTAATTGCATCGGTGGAAACATCAAGGACTTGGGCATGTGATCCCATCTCCCCAATTTAGGCGACTCATATAAGAGACGACATAGCCACCTCGGAGTAGATCTGCATCCCTGCTTCAGCCCAGGAGGGTCACCGGCTATATTTCGCGACGCAAGGGCGACCAAATTGAGTAGATTCACTCATTCCAACTGGGGGACACCCGTCCATCACGATGGATGCTCCAGAGAAGGCATATATCCCTGCTAAAAGCCAAGATGTTCGTCGTAATATCCCGACAATGTCACGTTACTCAATTACACAGGGACCCAAAGGTGGAGGCTGTTGTCAACAGCAGGCGGTCCCCGCTGCCCGCAAAAGAGATCCCCGAATGCACCGAAGGTAGCCGGAAAATAAAGAGCAGGTTCATGATTCTGCTTTGCTGGAAGCTGGGGTTCCCAACACCGCTAAACACACATCAACGGCTCGAAACCCTTACCATATTATGGGAGTGGCAGTAGCAGTTGCGAAGGTCCTCACCTCAATGTCGCTACCAGCAGCTCTGAAGGTCCTCCCCAGAGCACCCATGGGGGCCTCCCCCGCAGGCATATAACGATTGGTCAAGAGAGGATCTCTCTTGATGCGAGTCTTGGAAACCCTCCACGTTACCAGAAGATCGAGCAGCAAGAAGGTCCTCCACTTGCTGCGGTCCACCCTGAAGGCCCTCCACGGGGTATACACTACAATCACTATCCATGCAGTGGGACCATAGATTGTGATGGTAGTCCTCTCTATCATAGTCGCAACTACGGAGTCCCTCCCCCTAGTGACGTCTCATTACGACAAGAAGGTCATCCCCTTGTCGTGGCCTACCCTGAAGGTCCTCCCTATGGGTTACACTGCAACGAAACTCCACGCAGCCTGGCATCAGATCACAGTGGTTGTCCTCACCACCCTGATAACAGAGGTCCTCCTCGTAGAGACTTCAAGCAACGATAAGTCCCTCACCTCATTGCGGTACATTCTGGTGGCCCTCCCCGGGATGTATCCCGCATATATTCTCCCTGCGGCAGCAGTAATGGTAGTTGTCGCCTTTGTTGCAGCTGTGATGGTAGTCCTCACCACCACGGCCGCCATTGCGAAGGTCCACCCTGTAATGGCCCCAATCAACAAGAAGGTCCTCCCCTTGTCGCGGCATTTCCTGAAGGTCCTCCCCAGGATGCCCGTCGAATTTCAAGCCATGATGGTCATCCTCACGATGATGACAGTTGTTGTGAAGGCCCTCCCCGTAACGACGCTACGCACCCAGAAAGTCCTCCCCCTTTTGCAACATGACTTGGAGGTCCTTCGCATGGTGTGCACTGTAAAAGTACTCTAGGCAGTGAAGCATCAAGCAGTAATGGTAGTCCTCGCCATTACGACCGTCATTGCAAAGGTCCTCCCCGCGATGACATATTATATCGACAGGAAGGTCCTCCTCCTGCCGAATCAAGCGCCGAAAAGCCCTCGTATGCCAAGGCACTCAGAAGGATGGAATCGAGCATATCAGATTCCCATCTTGTCACTAACTATTCCCTTCTTCGATTAGGAGATGGTCCGGGGCTGCGTTCATCTTCTGAACCACCTCAGAATCGCTTACATAATGATTCAGTACCTACCTGTCCCACTGCCTCTGATCACACTAGCAGTGAGTGCCTCAGCTGGGCTGACCAGGTAGAAGGATCATAGGCGGGGGAGTATGCCGATATGCTGCACCTGAGGAAATGACTGTCCAGGAATGATATACCAGTCATGTTTTGTTCCACTACCACCTCCCAGTTCGACATACCCAGAAAGATGTCGGAAGAGTGCATACATGGCATCCGCCATAATATATGGACGACCCTCCGCCAGCTAAAATCGAGCTTCATGCCCTATGATGGTTATGTAGACCATGTCAAGATGATAGGGGACCTCTTGTGTCACATTGACCTAGAGTCCATTTCCGCGACACGACAACAACACCCCGAGAGGCGCAAAGGAAACATGGAGATAGCATGTCTCCACGCACTGCATCAGTTGCGTCACCGCATCGGTGATGCTCTGGTGGGAGTCCATATCAAGGGTTGTGGGGAACACAGAGCCCAAAATTTCATTCCACTCCCCGCCCAAAAGAACCCGTTCGGTATGTTGTCCGACAACGTTGTCACATCGAGACGGCAATCGGGTGGACCCCCTTGTTCAAAAGAGGCAACACACCCAACCACATCAGACCTCAAGTAAGTCCCAGAAGAGTCAGGCCCATTGGGAATGAGACATTCAAAAACTCCTGAATCTGGCCACTGAGATCATACAGCAGGACTCTCGCCTAAGAGAGGCCAATCAATGATCTCTGCCTGCCTCCCTAGAAGGGACAGATCCAGAGGTGGATTCAGCACCAGATCCGGATCACCCCTGGATGGGGGCACGCAAGATCAGCCAGGTCGCGATAGCCGCAAACACTGACGCAATCCAGGGTCAACCCCAGCCTGTAGGGATGGGAGAATTTTTAATAACAAATTCCCTTGTAATACCAGTAAATCCGGGAAGAGACTCAACGTCCAGGGAACGGAGCCAGGCCCAGCCCGCAGGGCTGGGGGCATTTTTACCCCCTCAACAACAACCTCCCCCACGAGAGTCAGTATTCTCTCGTCTAGGGAGGATAGTAATAAGAGGAGGTTCCCGTCCTATCCCATCATATGAATCATCATCCTTTCTAAGAGGAAGGCACACCATAAGGTCGCATCAAAGAACTATCGACGTCACCCTTCGCCAAGAAGTTCAAGGGAAATCCCAGATCATGAGAGGGAAGGCCAACAGAAGACGCATGAGATCCTCTTCCTATTTGAAAGATGACATCCCCTCCACTCTGAAATATGCGTTCATCAACACCATAGAGTCTTACCCCGTGGGTGACACGGGAGAAAATGCAAATCCGGATGGATCGAGAGACGATGGTTTCGGTCAGGCTGTGACTCACAATGAACCCCCAGGTGTGCACACCCGGAAACAGAGGGCCGATTTAAATATGGTCACCCCTTCAGCTAACCACCCTCCTCCTACTATGCGAGCTTCCAACAAGGATAATAAAAAAGGGACGATTACCCTTAACCCGTCCCCTTCTCTGGATAAAAATGAGCCACTCACGCTCAAAGAGTGGTTCGCTCGACAGGAAGAAGAGATGAAAGAACTGAGACGGCTTAACGCCGAGCTACTCCAGAGGAACCTCTTTATCAAAAGTGCATCCCACAAAGAGCCACATCATTCACTCCCAGTAAGTGAACATCAAAGTCTAAGGCTTGCCCTGGAAAATGAAGCACGATAAGGGATCCTGCCCAATGAGGCACCTGGTCCGTCCAACTACCAAAACTTGGATGATGAATTCCAATATTTCCCTCCACTTAGGAGACAACAGGAGTAAGTACGCCCGAACCCTCTAAGGGTACCCCAGACGGAATATGCACCCTTGGTGCCGGCCAATCCGGATCCTCAGGCAATGCCTCGGGCTACGCCTGCCCAGGACCGGGCCCAACAGGATGTCAACCAGGGACTCACCAATACCATTGAGGCACTAACAGCTTGATTAGAAGCAACAGAAGGTCGAAGTTCCCCAATATAGCCGGAGCAGAAACCATACCCAGATTGAGTGACCAACAGACCACCTCCACCCAATTTTGGGAGCCATTTATTCCCCATCTTCAATGGATCAGGCGATCCGGAGCAGTATTTGATGCTCTACGCATCCTATTGCAACCCTCTGATGGGGAATTTGAAGCAATAAGAAGCAGTGAAACTCAGATTCTTTGTACAGACCTTGCAAGGATCCACCTTTGAATGGTATACGAGTCTGCCGGCCTCATCGATAAGGAGCTGGGAGGACCTTCGGCAGCAGTTCCTATTCCACTTCAGCTCAATGCTACCGAAAACAATGGTCATCGATCTCATGAACTGCAAGAAGAGGGAGAACGAGATGGTCTCAAGTTTCATTGCCAGATGGAAAGGTCTGACCTATTCTCTGAACAGGCCAATGCCTCAAGATGAGATGCTAGCCATAGGGATCGATAATCTTAGAGATGAGCTACGAACACCACTCATACCGGTGGAGTGAACAACTGGATATCGCCATCTCTCGTCCATTGCCCAGAGAATTGAGGTCTCCCTGCAGCAGACTGATTCAAAGTCCTGAATAGCTTCACAGGCTCCTACGAAAAGAGCACCTAGATCTGAAGTGTCTGCTGTCACGCTCAAGCTGGCCCCTGTGCCCGCTCCACCGCTCATGCCTCCACCAAATCGTCAAGGGCCCCCTGCATATCAGCAGCCGCCCCCGCCTAAACAGGACGACCAGAGAGGTCCGGAGCGGAACCATTTTTAGGAATGAAGACAAAAAGTATACTCGTTCCGAGATGATCAATTTCGTGGCTACTTCATTTCCAACATGAACTGCAACTTTCTCCGCCTCCCGGAGCCGAGGAAACTTGAAGAAGTTGGCCGCGATGAGATGCCAGATTAATTCCCCTACCATCAGATGTTGGGGCATAGTATCCGAGAGTTATTCGTCTTCAAAGACCTCCTGTAGAGGATGGTAGAATCCGGACAAGTCGAGATGGGACCACCCCCAGCAAACGTGGCATGTATCTATACCACCGACACCGACAAAGAGGAGGGGTGACATAAATTCTCCAGCAAGTAGGGGCAGAAATTTGATAACTGGATGAATCAGAAGACTATCAACCGAGCCCAGGGCATACTCCAAGCTCAACTATAGCAGCCGGTGTTGCCATCAGCAGCCCCTAAAGCCGAAACTCCGACCACATCGGCCTCAAAACCCTCCACAAGCTGGTCATCCGGACGGAGCCAAAGGAGGAAATAATCACAAGAAGAGCAGTCCGCAACGAGGCCAAAGTTAGTCCCAACCCTGGCAGATTTCATGCCCACGAATCTGGCACAACGGGAACCGACCCAACAAATGGCACCATCAGAGACAACCGACCAGGTTGACCTGTCAGAAGATGAGGAGCCAACCTTTGGTTCTATCAACATAATCCATCTCATGGAATCATTCCCTGATGAAGGGTATGACTACAAACCCGAGTTTCCTGCACAAGGAGCCGGGAGGAGGAATCGCAGAGGCATAGGATACCAGGGGAGGTGCAGCCACGGCCGAAACCAACCCTATGGTTGGACCCCAGCCCAAACCGTCAATATTGCAGAAACCCGTGGTAGAGCCCTTCAGTAGACTCAACAGGAGAGGGAATGCCCCTCCACCCCCACAACCAGCCCCTCTGGCCCTGTTGTTCTGCGATACCCACCAGAGGAGGAGCAAGTGTCTGGTCACCTAGTGCGCACAAACAGACCGGCCATGCCAAGTCCTCAAAATGCGGGAAGACCATAAACATCTGACCCCGCCGCTGGTCCCTCCTCGTCAAATGCTCTAGCCCCCAAAGCACCAACTAAGTCTCTCCCGCCAACGGAAAAGAGTCGATCGCTGGAGCAAAAGTACAACATCCTTAAGCAACTGGCGTCAGTACCAGCCATGTTGTCAATCCGGGATGCCCTGATTTTATTAGCCGACCTCAGGGAGGTGCTTATAGGATCTTTGATCAGCCCCCAGAAATTCCATGCCGAGGTAGCCACCGCCAAGATTTACCGGACAGAGACTGGCATGAATGAATGCAATGCAATGATTTCCTTCACCGATCAGGATGAAGATTCCATCATGCAGGGACACATCAGACGACTATATGTGTCCGGCACACTGAATAGTATTGAGATCCGAAAAGTATTTATAGACAATGGCTCTGGAGTTAACCTCCTTCCCCTTCAGACACACCATAGGTTGGGCTACAGTGAGGACGATCTAATTCCCTCAGCCACAACTTTGTTAGGTTATGACAAGAGTGAGTCGAAACCAATGGGACATATTAAGCTAAAAAACCCATTTTTCTAACCAGGTAGCCTACACAGAATTCCTAGTGGTCCGGAAGAGCACGACATTAAATGCCCTACTGGGAAGGCCATGGCTCCATAAGAACATGACCTTTCCTTCATCCTACCACTAGTGTATCAAGTACTGCGTTAATGGGAAAAGCAGGATGTTGCACGCCAACAAGGCCCCTTTCGAGCTCTCCGAGTCACATTACATTGAAGATGTGTTCTATGAGAAAGAGAAGAAGAATCCTTTGATCAATGGCGTCGACTGGATCCCCACTCCAAATGTCCTGGAAATGGTCCCTGACAACCCCCTCTAGCTGCTTGGTAGAGATTATGTCCTGCACATCAACCATGTTGAGAGTATAAGTTCAAGTCTGGACATGCACTCGGATGTCCTCATGACTTCATCCATGATCACCGAGCACGACAATGCGGGAACGTCTACCAACCCTCGATTTGGGGACAAATACTCAACCAGGGATGCCCACGTTGCCTTAAACCCTCGAAGGCTCAGACCGGAAGATCTCTGCTCGTAAGATCATGAGGATGAGGACTTGGGAGAAGAAGAGGGGGAAGATCTCAGGGATGCACCTCCTACATTTGAGGAAGGTATATCCATGGTTGTGGATGAGCTCAGGGAAATAAACCTGGGTACCAAAGAATACCCAAGGCCCACTCACATTAGCGCAGCCATGTCTCCTGAGGAACATGAGGTATATACCTCCTTCCTAAGGCAGCATCATGATGTCTTTGCATATAATTACACAGAAATTCCAGGACTCGATCTAGAGGTAGCGACTGTAGAGACCCGTATCTTGACGTACATGGAAATTACATTACTTTTTCGGAATAATTAATACATAACAAAAACAGACACACAAGGATCGTAATAGTTTAGTGTCTTTGGAAACTTGGAACATAATCTTCTAATCATGGTGAAATATCTTCAACATCTCCCATAAGATCTTCCCCTTTTTGTTTTCATACCTAAAACCTTTCTTTAAATTCTAGGGAAAATAAAACATATAAAGGGTGAGCTCAAATGCTCATTAAGGGTAAAAAAAGGAAATATCAATCACATCATATACATAAGAACATATCTTTTGGAAATGTTAACCTGCAAAAGAGATCATAATTTCATAACATGGGATAAATAATAGTAGTGAAATATAATCCCAATAATCATAAATTAAAACATGAAACTTTGTGGCATACACACATAATCATAGAGAATCATTTCTTATTAGTCAAGACTCATTTCCAAGACTATCTTAGTGGACAAAGTCAATTTCTGAACCGAGTTCACTCCTCATTTCAGTCCTGTTTCACTGAACCGGTTTAACCTGCAGTTCCAGCCATGTCTATCTCATGAGATATAAAATCATTACCCAATTCATTGGAGGGAGATATAGGTCCCACCCATCTCATAATGATACCATTCTTATGTGTGCCACAAAATCATAAATCATACATCATTGCATAACCCATGTAACAAAAATGGGATTCTTAAACAACATGACATCATAAAACAATTCATATAAGATAAAGGAATTCATAAAAATAATTCCATCACAACATAATAAAATCAATTTAATAATATGGATAGAAAAAGAGCACTATATTATCTTATATGGAAAATAATTATGATAAAACACCTGAACTCCATTCTTGAGGAAAATACCCTTTCTACTTCAAAAAACATTTTTCCTTTCTTAACATGTCATACAATTTTAAACTAAAAGAAGTTGATTAAAAATAAACTTGAAAACTTGTAAATGAAGCTTCTTGGAAATAATGTTCTAAAAATCCATTCATTCTGTATAAGTTAAAAAAACATTCTTCTCATACTTTTGTCGGAAAAGTCAAAAAGTACCTCATACAAAAAACAACAAAAGATTCCTTTCGTATCATTTACTAAAAACTCACCGAAGGGTAAAATTGGATTTAAACAATTGTAGGTGGATGGAAACAATATTACATATCGAGGAAACATGGATGTGGATGATAAAATACCCCCCAGTAAATACCAAAGTATAAACAATCTCGGATAAAATGAGATTGTGATATTTTCCCTTACCTTAGGTCCGATTTGCTTCATAAGTGTCCGAACCTCCTGTATAATGATTTAAATAATGTTATTGACTTATTCCAGAATCATAATTATTTTTATGATATCATATATGGTCATATTCTTAGCTTCTTATTAGTAATATTTCATTACTACTTGTTATTCGGGTGTTTATTACTTTTTGTTCTTATGCGTGTTTTTTCGAATAAATTCTTATTTTTCTTTTTTAGGTTACAGATACCTCATTTCCAGAATGGTATTAGTGTAATATATATCATATTAATTCATTCAATTCATTTATATAATCATTATGCAATGAAGATCATGTAGAACGAGTCGCATCACATCGTGGAGACGGTATTCCGTACGTACGCACGAGCGATGATATCGTTCCCATGATCATGGAGTTGTATTGGAGTGTATATATACTATTTCAGAATCAATATCACTTTAAAATAATCATATATAGTCATTATTTACACCATTATACCCATCCAAGTAAGTTGGTGGTGGAAAATAGATTACACCACGGCGTGGAGACGGTATTCCATACATACGCACGCGCGGTGATTTCGTTTTCTATAGGATGGATAGATGATGAAATAGGGGTGTTTCATACTCATAATAACATATAAGTATATGAGTGATACTGATGTTATTACATCATAATGAAACAACTAAAGAATAAGAAGTGGAAGAAGAAATAAAGATGAAAGAATCGGTAACGGACATTACCTCTTCTTTGAAGCGCTTCTTTGAGACCTCCTTTTAGGGCAGTAAAATTGGTCTTTAATGAATACCAGGACCTCTAGGATGTCTATGGGGAAGTGGAGAGAAGAAATTTTCAGGGGTTGGTCGAGCATGAAGGCTCAATGTGGTGTGAGGAAGAGAGGGAGGAGGTGCCCTTTTTTAAGGGAGGAGAGGGTCACCTTTGGAATAACTAAAAATATTATTTTATTATAAAGTCAAATTCGGTTTTTAAAAGCTCCAAATTGATATATTTCGAAGCTAAGGTGGGTATGGGTCGAAATCCTCTCATACAATATAATTTAGACAAGTTTAGGTATCAATTTTAACCTTATCATTTAGATTTAACTTTAAGTTAGATAATTTAACATTTACCGTTTCTTCTTGTTTTCTTACACTATAAGGTTGATAAACATACTATATCAAGGCAAACTAACCCCAAGTTGTTTATTATTAATATATATAACCTTACCTAAGTAATTTTGCCGATCCTTAGATTTTTAGGAATAAAATAACAATTAATAATATAATATTTTTTTTAAAAACTATTTTATGTCAAATTTGACACTATTTAGTAATTGATTTTTGTGAAAATTATAACAGAATAATTAGTTAGAAAAAATTTAATTAAATAAATAATAAAATTTCATATTAACCTATAAAATTAGTGGAATTCATAAAAGGTCTCAAATTACATTTATTTGAGTATTTATAACATCAATTATGTTAGTAAGATAATTACTACATCATCATTGTATCATAAATAAATTAAATTATATTAATTCTAAAGATTAAAAATAAAATACCATTATGTAGGAAATATTTTTATATTTATAATGGAAATTTATAGTCTAATGTATCTTATGTATAACCCTATATTAAAAATGATATACTTAGTAAACTTTGATTTTAACTATTTTAACCCTTCTTTAAATAAATTAATAATAAATGTCCTAATCTAATCCAGGTGGGCCTAAATGGTCATATTTTATTTCTAAGGTTGTTTTTGGTCGAATTACACTTATCCAATAGAATTAGGACATGTGTTAGGGTAATAATAATAACACTTTTACCCTTAATTACCCTATTTACTTTTAACTGTGGTAAAAAAAAGTAAAAATATACTATTCACCAAAAATTATTTTCATCTCATTGAACGAAATTTTAGTCTTTGATATTAACCGTGTCTCTCGGATTTTCAAAATTCCACTCATAGAAATGGTAAAATTATGTTTTATGAAAAATTCAGTTTTTTAACTACCACTTAGTGGTTTCACTATTCATCAAAAAATGAAAGTTTCCAGAAAATACCAAAAATTAGGCCTAAGATATATTTGATATTATGAATTCAAAAATGATTTTTATTTTACCAAATTCAATACATATCAATTACATTAACTAATTTATAAATTAATTCGCGTCTTCAAAACAAATAGCGTGTTTTTAAAAGATAATAACTATCAAAAGATTGACACTTGTTTATGTCTGGTTTAAATGTGAAATTACATCCAATGAACAAAATTGTATTAAATTATAAAAATATATTCTGAATATACTTTAAAACAACTCAAATAAATAATTTATCACTATTAATTATTTCGATTAAAAATGTTGTTTTTAATTAAAATTTAATAATTTTCACTATTCATCAGAATATGAAAGTTATCTGAAAAGTACCAAAATTTCACCCTAAGCTAATTTCGATATTCCGAATCCAAAAATGAAGTCCATTTTGAAAAATAAAATTTACAAAATTTCAAAAAGTGGTTATTACTATTCATAATGGCTAGTTTTAATAATATTTTAATATCTTATCGTTGTTTAGTGAAACTCAGTATTGCGTACGACGCAAGCTATTGAGGAAGGTCGCGATTGCGTGTAATGTAAGGAATGTCAGGGATGCATGTTGTGAAAGCTTGTTTTGGTGTAGCATACAACACAAGACATTAATGAAATATATATGTATTTTTCATAAAATCTCGGGGTGTTACAGCGACGCATCACCTGGGTCTTCCAGAAGACCACCAGGGCTACAAACAGGCCACTAGAAGGACACACGCCTCACATGTTGTCAAGATAGAGGCTAAAGTCGATAAGATCATTAATGAAGGCATCATCAGGGAGGTCCTGTACCCCATTTGTTTGTCCAACATCATCCCTGTTAAGAAAAAGAACGGGCAAATCCGCGTCTGCATTGACTTCAGAAACCTTAATCGGCATTGTCCGAAAGATGAATTCTTGGTTCCAATCACCGAGTTGTTAATTGATGTGACGGCCGGGTATGAGGCTCTATCATTCATGGATGGCTATTCTGGATATAATCAAATTAGGATGGCCCGAGAAGACGAAGAATCCACTCACTTCAGGGCCCCTCAAGGGGTATTCTGTTACAGGATCATGCCCTTTGGTCTCAAGAATGCTGGAGCCACGTATCAGCATGCCATGCATTGGATCTTTAAGCAGTTCCTGGGGAAATTCATTGAATGTTACGTGGATGACTTAGTGGTCAAGTCCAGACAGTGCTCAGATCACCTGTCGGACCTCGAGACCATCTTCAACAAGCTCCGACAACATAGCTTGAAGATGAACCCCTTGAAATGCGTCTTTGGGGTTACCTCAGAGAAGTACCTTGGCTTTGTCGAACTCCATCGCGACATCGAATTCGACCCTGAGAAGACGAAGGCCATCTTGAGCCTGCCACCCCCTCAAAATCTCACTGAGTTTAGGGAGTTCCAAGGAAACCTTTCCTATTTTAGGCGGTTCATAGCCAACCTGGCAGGAAAATGTTTTCCCCTCACCAGGTTGATGAAGAAGGGGGTCACGTACCAAAGGACGCATAACTACCAAGAGGCGTTCGAAAACTTGAAAAAAGTACCTCTTAAGCCCACCGGTGCTCATGTCCCCAGTCGAAGGAAGGCATCTCATTCTTTATGTGACGACCCTAGAACAGTCATTGGGAGCCTTCCTCGCACAAAAGAATGACGCCGGAAGTGAAAACAATCTCTATTACCTCAGTCGAACCATGATTGATGCTGAGACTCGATAATAAAATATTGAGAAGAGCTGTATGGAATTGATCTTTACGGTTCAAAAGTCGCAACATTATCTGCAACATCCCGAGGTCCATTTGATCTCGTGGAGTAACCCACTCAAGTACATCCTCAGTGGCCCGATGCTAACCGGATGCCTATCCTGATGGCCAGTCATCTTGAAGCAATTCGACATCCGGTTCGTGACTCAGAAATCCATCATGGGCCAGGAATTGGCAGACTTTCTAGAAGAACACCCTTCAATAAGGACCACTTCATCGGATGCTGAACTACCTAATGAAGATGTCTTCTCGATTCAAGAGGAGGTCCTAGCATGGGAAATGTACTTTGACGGCGCAGCCCGAAGCCCCCACCGGGAAGAGGATGGAGGATCCCAGATTCAACAAAGTGGGTAATGGGGATAATACTCGTCTCCCAAGAAAAGGATTTTTTCCATATTCCTTCCTCCTGTCAGAGGGATATATGAACAATGAAGCGGAATATCAATCCCTCATTGCAAGCTTGGAACTCGCACTCCAGGGACAAGCACAACACCTTAAGGTAAAAGGTGACTTGAAGCTGGTCATCAAGAAAGTCAATGGTGACTATGCTATTAAAAAGGAGGAACTGATCCCCATGTTTGACCATGTCCGAGGGTTAGTTGTCGAGTTCTCCATAGAACCATCATTGACCTATATTCCCCAGTCCCAGAACTCTCAGGCTGATGCATTAGCCAATGCGGCCACAACCCTAGTTGACCCAGATTGGGATGAAACGATCATCAGTATTGCTCACCATCGAATTGTATTTACATTTGTTCAAGATAAGATGGAAGAGATCCACGAAGTCAATCCAGTCCCTGAGTCATATGCTCCTGCCACCGGCTGGATGACCCCCATCACGAACTACCTTAAACGGGGAGAGCAATCATTAGACAGGGCTGAACGAGAGAAAATATGGAGAAGGGAAATCAATTTTATCCTATATGGCGGCACGGGTCAGCAAGAGGTCCTCTAAAAACGAGGCCTCAATGTATTACTCCTCAAATGCATTTATGGAGAAGAAACTGTCACCGTCATGACTAAAGTACATGCAGGAGCATGTGGAGAACATCAACCAGGGACCATGATTTCCCATCATGTTCAATGTCTTGGGTACTACTGGCCTACAGTGGCACGGGACTGCGAGCATTTTACCGAAAAATGCCACTCATGCCAGATTCATGCCAACTTCATACACCAGCCCCCAGAGTTGCTTCATCAAGCTAAGTACTCTTGGCCGTTTGCTGTCTAGGGGATGGACATCGTGGGACCGTATCCTCCCGCAACAGCCAAAGAGCTAAATTATATCCTCACGGAGACCGACTTCTTTTCCAAATGGGTAGAAGCCATACCCCTCAAGGAAGTCGGGGACAGAAATATTTTTTGCTTTGTGAAGAACAATATCATCACCAAATTTGGTGTCCCTCATACCATACCGACGGACAACAGCACCAATTTCTGCCCTGCTGAGTTGAAAAAGCTATACCATGAGTATGGTATCAAGGCTCACCACTCATCCCGCTACCATGAAATGACCAACGGATAGATATAAGCTTTCAACAAGACCCTATCCAACATCCTCCAGAAAATGGTGGACAAAGATAGGAAGTCATGGCCGGATAAACTCCTCCATGCATTGTGGGATTATAGAACCACAATCTGCACCGCTACCTAGTCTACCCCGTACTCATTGGTGTACGACACAGAGGCGGTCCTTCCCATTGAAATCCAACTTCCCTCACTCTGTGTTGCCATCTGTGAACAATTATTCGATGATGAGCAGTCAAAAAAGTGGTTAGGTGAATTGGAATATCTAGATGAGAAGTGGCTGCACACTATGCACCACCTGAAAGTGTACCATAACCGGATCGCGTGAGCCTTCAACAAAAAGGTCTGCCTCTGGAATTTATTGGATGTAGAATTAGTACTGGTCCTCCGAACCCCAATGGTACCCGGCAAGAAGCCTCCAAAGCTGGAGCCCAAGTGGGAGGGACCATATGTTATACACATGGTCTACTCCAACAGATCATATGCCCGGATCTCCATAGACGGGAAATTCACAACAGATCCTACCAATGCGAGATTCCAGAAGAAGTATTTCACATAGAGACCACGTAGTATTCACGTCCTCACTGCATGACGTTAATCTACATGGATTTCGTCCTTACCACACGATGATGAACTAAACAGATGAAAACAATGAGATGTAAACATCGTCCGAGCTGTATGACACTAAACTGCCAAGCACCTCTTCCTAACCTCATGACGTTAAACTGCACAAAATCTAATAATTTCCCGTCGTCCTAACCTCAAGACGTTAAACTGTACGGACCACGCCCTCACCACATGACATTAAACTGCAAAGATTTCAGAGAACTACGTACAGATTGATTCCTGCCCTCGCAGGATATGTAGCGACGCTGGGATTCCCTATCCTGGCCCAGCCACTTCAAAAAAATTTCCCCATTTCCCCATTTACAGGCCAGACTGACACGAGGTGTATAATCTTTATGGAGAAATACATGAGGCTTGATTCCTGCCCTCGCAGGATACGTAGCGACGTCGGGATTCCCTATCCCGGCCCAGCCACTTCAAAAAAATGCCATTTCTCCCATGTACGGTCCAGACCTGCATGAGGTGTATCATCTTTATAGAGAACTACATATGGCTTGATTCCTGCCCTCGCAGGATATGTAGTGACACCATAATTCCACACCCTGGCCCAGCCACCTCAAATAATAATAATAATAATAATAAATTTCCCATTCCCCCGTGTACGAAGCAGACTAGTGCAGGGTGTATTCACATCCTCACCACACGACATTAAAGAGCATGGAGTTCTTCCATACCATGTGATGATAAACTACGCAGGATGAAGAAGAATTAAGAATTCCCCTCCCCCCGTGTATGGACCAGACCAGCACGGGGTGTGCTCATCGTCCTAACCACATGACGATTAAACGGTATGGATTCCATCTTCACCACATGACATTGAACAGCGTGGATTCCAGAGAACTACGTACGACCTGATTCCTGCCCTCATAGGATATGTAGAGATGCCAGGATCCCTAGTCTTGGCCCAGCCCTTCCAAATTAAGAATGCCTCCTTTCCCCCGTATAGACTAGACCTGCACGGGGTGTACATATCGTCCTTACCGCACGACGTTAAACTGCATAGACGATGATGTTAAAATGCCCCTTCCCCAATGTACAGACCAGAACTGCACTGGGTTTATATCTTCGTCCTTACTGCATGACGTTAAACTGCACAGAAGTTGTCCCCACCGCATGACGTTAAACTGTGCATACCCTTTTTTTTCATTCACGCCGGGTCACCTTCGTCCTTAATGCATGACGTTAAATTTCATGGAGTTTTTCCTCACCGCATGATGTTAAATTGTACGGACTTCATCGCGACCCACCCATGACACATAGATATACGAGAAGAAGATACTACTTGAACATTTGGATACATCCTTTCTATACATCATACTCCATGATCCGGATAATTATTGATCTTCATTACCACTAATGGCCATCAGAAGTGGAATGTTATTGACCCGTGGACACCTTTGTACGACTATGAAAACCATGCCCTCAGTGGCTCTACATAATGATAGCCCCTGGCTCATCCATCAAAGGTAAGATTTCCACAGGTGACACTTCTCCTAGCTCCGTATGCTTACCGGCCTCAGAGCCCCCAGACCATATCTATTGATCAAGAAGTTTATGGCGAAGTGGTTTATAAGATCATTCCCTTTTTTACATTCGGGTGTTGCCATGGTTTCCCTATATGGATAGCCTGTGTGTCCACCAGTGGTTCACATAGTGACCTGCATCAACAAACATCAATCCCGGACTAGGCTATGTTGACTCAATGAACAATTGTGGTAAAGATGTTTCTTGTATACCCGAACACCATTATCCCCACATGTCGAACTCTGCGCTAAGAGAAATCACGGATTCTCATAATCATTCTTGGACATCGGAAGTGGAAAGTTATGGACCCAGGGACAGCTTTGTACGACTATGTATACCATGCCCTTAGCAGCTCTGCATAATTATAGCCCCTGGATCGTCCATCAAAGGTAAGATTTCCTCGGGCGGTACTTCTCCTAACTCCATACGCCTACTGACCTCAGAGCCCCCACACCATACCTCCTGATCCGGGAAATCTCAAAGTTGCAGTTTACGACCTTCATCCCCCGCCCTGTTCTAAGTATATCAAAACATGTTGATGCAATTATCCTTCGAGTGACTGAAGAAATAGTCACCCAATAGTCCGAGCTCTATGTCCGATAAACTAGGAGTACCTTGTCCTCACCGCACGACGTTAAACTGCACGGATTGAAGGAACACCGCGTGAATAAGATAAATCAGCGCAGGTGGGCTCTTTGAAACTCAATAAGAAACCAGGGACGGATATCCCCAACATGTCCAAACATTCCCCTGCCGAATGACAGACTTCGTGGCTCGGACAATCGCGGATCCTCATAACCACTCATGGCCATCGAAAGTGGAAAGTTATTGACCCGTGGAAACCTTTGTATGACTATGAATACCATGCCCTCAGCGGATCATCATAATGATATCCCCTGGCTTTTCCATCAAAGGCAAGATTTCTACAGGCGGTACTTCTCCTAGCTCCGTATGCTTATCGGCCTCAGAGCCCCCATATCACCATTCCTGATCCGAGAAGCCCCGGAACCATGATTTACACCATCAACCCCCCTTCCACGTCTGGGGAATGATGAGGCATTCAAGCCGAGTTATATTATGATGAAGTGAAGCCTTCAAAATAATGCCCCCAATCTTCGCCGCATGACATTAAACTGCACGACAACACATAAAGATATCATTACCTTTACCGCATGACACCAAACTACATGGACACCATCCTCGCTGAATGATGTTAAACTGCATAGCGACCTTCAAAAATTCCCCCTGTCCTCACCGCATGACGTTAAACTTCATGGAAACCTTTAATAATTCTCCTCGTCCATACCGCATGATGTTAAACTGCATCATCGAACCCATCACGGGGTAAGTAAGAGACAAAGGCTTTTCTCTATCTTGCAGTGCATGGGTTAGAGCTACACGAACCACCACCTCACACCAGCGTGAGAAATAATTACTTCACCTATTCTCAGGAAGTTTAGTCTAGATATTTCCCCCATATTTAGCCACCCTCTCATGATAAACCACTCTCTATACTCAGAAAAATACGAACTCTCATAAGCCACCCCTGGTGGTTCCAAATCTCAACATCCCTAAAGTTGCTTGGCTATAGAAAGTGGATAGTCATTGACTTAAGGACACCTTTGTATGAATATTCATACCATGCCCTCAGTGGCTCTGTATATTGATTGCCCCTGTCCCATATACCAAAGGCAAGATTTCCTTAGGCGATGCTTCTCTCCGTACGCCTCTTGGCCCCTGAGCCCCCATTTCTATCTATGGATTCCGAAACCCTCTAAGTTACAGATTACCAAACTCTTTCACAATCCTACCTGAATGCGGCGAAATGTCTTTGACGAGATCACCGAGATCCAGGAGAAGTCGTTCCATTTCAGATAATGTCCTAGCTGTATGACTTTAAACTGTGTCAAGCCTCAACCATCCCTTACGCTAACTAAACACGTAGGGGGTGGTCTCTAGACCATGCTTCTGATTAGTACGGACATTCCCAAAACCCTTTCAGATGTCACACTCTCCTTCTGAGCCACCTCTCGTGGTTTTCATTCATTTCCATTCCACCCACCATGGTTTCCATAAGCCGGACTTTCATGAAGTCCCCTGGCCATCAGAAATGGATAATTATTTGACATAAGGACACCTTTGTATGACTATGAATACCATGCCCTTAGAGGCTCTGCATATTGATTTCCCCTGGCCTATCTACCAAAGACATGTTTTCCTAAGGCAATTCTCTTCTAACATATGTACACCGACACGACTCCCATGCCTTGAGACATGCCCTGCATGCCGCTCAAATCCGAATATGTTTCCCCCCACATGCGTCTGAGGGAATTAAGACATATTTTAATCAGTTGAAACCTATTGGGCCCCTCGTCCCACCTTATTTGGTCAAAGTTGTTCGACCAAAAACATCAATAATAATATTCTTGTCGGCGGGACTTTAAACCGCTCACAGAAGAAAGAGGCACAAAGCCTGTTCAGCCGAAAACCCGAAAAGGGTGACCTAAGCAGAAGTCGGGTTATACCCGCTAGGTCCACGTTAATGGGAAAAGAAAAATAAGGGCATTAAAAGAAGAAAAAGACAAAAAGTTTGTAGGGTTTTCCTATAAAACCCTAGGAATAGTCAGACTACGCTCGCTGGATCCCATGGTCCAGGAAAAAAATTAGAGCTTGTTTTCCTGGGTTATGATTAGTTCTGATTCAGTGAATTGTTATTTTCACAATAATTGTTCTAAGTAACAATAAAATTCAATAGAAATGGGTGATTGATGGAAATTGTATTTCATTCAAGAGAAGAGAAAAGAGGAATTCCAAAAATCTTTTGAATATCCTTTATACAAAAAATAAATGGGTACAGAGGGGTAAGTGAAACAGGGGATACAAAAGTAGATTTGATAGTTATAAAGGTTCTTGACTTGCTCTCCCCACCAGATCAGCAACTGCGCATCGAACGCCGTTGCAGGATTATTCCAACACTGCCTTCTCCCTGGTCTCAACCTCAGACACCAGACGGATATGGTCCATTGCAGTTTGGGGATCGTTCCTCCCTTTTATGGTGACTTCAAGATGGCTAGTCATAGCCGATAACTAATCCCTCAGCATCGTGGCTCGTTCCTCGCATGCATGCAACTCGGAGGATAGGATGGATGCCTGATCCCGGGAGATCGCCTCCCGTGCTATCAGTTGATGGAGATTTGTTGTGGTTTCCTCCAAGGTTCGGGCCCCACAAATAGTGGTCTCGAACTGAGAAAGCGTGCATTCACTAGTGACAGCTTCCTCGCGGGCCATGACAACTTAGCAAGCAAGAGAATGGAAGTTCCGATAGTCAAAGCCACCCAACCCCAAACCCAGGAAGAGTTGACAAAGAGAATCGGTTTTCATTGCCATTTCGACTAAGGGTGTTTCGGTGATGACCTCACAGATTTGGGTCCAGGCCCACCTGTGCACTGCCCTATGGTCTGCCATGATGCAAGGATAATTGGTATCCTCGTTGGATGACATGAGAATTAAGTCTGGCATGACAGCCCGCACAGACGTGTGTTCACTAGAAGTTGGCTCTAAAGCTGGAAATTCTGGAGCTCCTAACCCCGGTTCAGGCTTGGGGACCAAGTTTCTAAGCCCTATATCGATTGGCAGAACCTCCAAGATGGTGTCGCTGGGACCTGATACCACAGAGTCATCCCTGTCCATGCACAAGAAGGATGAACTTTCCTGAACTGCAGCCACCATAGGGTCGGGAGAGGAAAGTTCTCTGAATTTCTTTGATCAGAGAGCCATTAGTCTGTGCTCTCTTGAAACTAATAAGGAAGGTGTAGTGGAATCAGAATCCACCATACCTCCTGGTTTGGGAGTCTGCCGGACAACCTTCCCTAGGATCATGTCAGGATAGTATTTTACCCATGTATTTCCATATTCTAGGGAAAGGCTAGCAGCCATGCCCATATCAGGCAGGGGAATTCTTTCATCAGATCCCTCCCACGTCAGCATCATCCACCACTGACGAAGTATGGATGGATGTAGTCCTTGGGCCCGAGGAGGGGGAAGGGAATATTGGACTTGCATGCACCCGAACTGGAGAGAAAAGTGATACGGGACGTATAACTCACACATTGAGACGCCGTCAATCCGTGCGGACAGAAACCCATCCCGCAAGAAGACCATGTAAGAGTGATCCTCCAAGCTCCGCTGGCGGTTGTTAACTAAGACGCCAAAAGGGGTGGGGTAGGGAGTGAAGATGAACTGGGAGACGTCACTTAGGAGCTCGATGACTTCACTAGAGTTGAGAGATTTCAAGAAAACTTCATCTATATCTAGTAGGGTAGGACGGAAGGTCGGAAGTGGGATGGCCGTGTTGTGACGATACTCATAACAGTGACAGTGATCTCCCACCCAGCCATACAAAAATTGAAATGGCCCACTTAGATGGTAGGGTGACCCGCCCACCTGCATGTGGCCCAGTAGCTTGTAGATACGGGCCAAAGTGGGCGCGGCTAAATTCACCATGCATCCCTCTGCTAACTCGTACGCCATCATCAAAGTGCAGGACCAGACACCGGGGTTAACATCCTGGGAAAGAAATAGCCATCCACTCAAAATCATAGCAAACAGACCGGCCAACTGGAGCATAGGCGACACACCAGGGCATGCCTTATAACCCCATTAAAGGTAGTCACCTGCTTCCAGAACTGCCCAGTAAGAACCTTGAATTGTTTGTGACTGCTGGGAAGGATGAGTCCTGGGACGCTTAATCTTCTGCGTAGGACTGGTGGTGTTTAGAAATAACTAAATCCAAATGTTATAAGGAATAAGCGAGCGGGCACTCACGGACTGACCCTGTGATTGCTCCGCCATGATCAACAACTTTTTCACCAATAAAGGCACCTGTTTAACATCATCCCAGGCATCGGGAGTGGGAAAAAATTCAGCATACATATCACTAGCAATCGGCAGTCCTCCTATCTGGAAGATGTCCCACACACTAATGCCGACTTCACCGTGGGCAAGGTGGAAGGTATTAGTACTTGAACACCAGTGGATGAACAGGTTTGGTAGGATCAAAGATGGTGGGTAGACATTAAATTGTAATCCCACACTGCAGAGTATAGGTTGAAAGCTTCCAGGGAATGGGGAGACTCCCGACAGTTGTGATGGACCCGAAAAGCCAAAGCCCAATCATTTGAGAAGAGCCCGCCAGACCGAAGATCCCACCTGGGAACCCACCCCACATCAGGATCCCTTCGAGAAATATTAACAATAGAATGGTAGTCCTTAAGAAAAAATCTCTGAGAAAAGTCTTGAGTGCCCAGATCGCTTTGGGTCCAGATAGAGCCCCTCATAATAGATGTGTCTTTCGGACCAAAATGGGAGATTATCTCCCCGGATTGGGTAATGTTTGCCTGAATGCATTTTGAAGGCGCTTCCAGGAAAGGAGAAGGGAGACTTACAAAAGTAATGGGGATAAGGACGTCTTCCTAGAGACTGAAGCCGTAGAGCGGGAGCAGATTAGATAATGGATAACTCAGAAGCTTCAGAGAGAGAAGGTTCTTCAATGCTCCGTCATCAGGAATGATGGAACGGCTAGGGTCCCCTGTGACGCTCTCCACTCTGACAATCATAGCCGAACGTCTATTTGAGGCAGTGGAGAGGGGCTCTCCAGTAGGCCTCAATGCAGAACGAGGGGGAACCATATTTTCTCTCTGTATAATGAGAGCCAACAATTGGTTAGTCCAGAATGAAAAATCTCGACAAAAGAACCAAATGAATGGTTAAGGAGCCTTCATAAACAAAATCCGCAAGGAGGCCTTGGAGGATGGTTCACGATGAAATCATTCTGTGAACCAGCCCTTCGCGAAATCAATCTGCAATACCCTGGCCCGCGGATCGTTGGCTAGGAAATTGCGAACCATGTCGCTCCGCGAAAACTCAATCCTGAGTTTATTCAGAAGATTCAGATACTTTTTAAATTTCAAGAGATGTTTATTCCACGGAGCATCGAAACTGCGAAGTATGTTCCTCCGCAACTCGTCATCACTTACATTTTAATTAATTAATAGTAATGGTTTGCGGTTGGAAATTTGGTTTGTGGATGAAGGTGATCGCGAAGAAGAAATGGTTCGCGGAAGATACTCCCGGTTTGCAGATGAGGCACTTCGCGAAGGAGAAAACACACGGAGGCGAAGGAGCTCTGGTTTTGCGAAGAATTTGGTAAAGGAGAAGTGAGGGCTCCCCGTATTTATAGGTGTGGTCCCCTACCAGGTCCAACTTCTACCATAAACCATCTCAGTTTTAGGACCTCTTCGCATCAGAATGGCCTCCTCTTCATTCCGATCGAACCCCATTACGATGGGTGGAATTTGTAGGGTCTTGAAAAATACACAAAGGAAAGTTTACCCAAAATCCCCCCAAAATAATTGGGGGAAAATAATCAAAGAAGAGACACAAAGGACTGGTCTGCGAACAGGTCCATGGAAGCACAACATGACCAGACGCAGCAAGGCACCCCCTCCGCGAACCATTATCATTCGCAAAATGGAGGCGGAGAGGCTCCGCGGTCACGAGGTAGGATGGACACCAGTCCGGTTCACCATCACGAACCGCCCCAACCGCGGACCGTGTCGACCGGCCCAAGACGCACCCGCTGTCGTTCACAGAATGGAGGCGAAACCCTCCGCAGCCGTGGAGCACCCCCTGAGTTCGCCTCACGGAGGAGGGGAGTGATCAATACCCATCACGAATCACGGACTGACCAAGTCAGCTGTGAACCAGGTATTTGGTTATGGGCCTCTGCAAAAGGAGCCACATGGCCACAGATACGTTCCTTCCCCCACTCTATAAAAGGAGACCAAGGGGGAAAGAAGGCAAGGATTGGAGAACTGGAATCAGATTCGAAGGGATAGGAGATCGGTTGAAGGAAGGCTTTGGATTTCACAAACAACGAAATTCCCATCTGCGAACTACAACAGGTATATGAATTAAGAAGGAATTGGAAAACACATAATAATTTGGTGAACCGTGAACCTAAAATTAAAAAAAAGGAGAACCACGAACCATACCCGCTCTGCGGATGACTTCCATGTGGACCAGGGAGTTTATGCCTCTTTTCCCATCCATCATACCGTGTAGCACTCTCCCCCGCTAGCGAATCCCCAACCAACAAGCCTCTGATCGGCACCGCCCTTGGCCACTGATGCCTGCCTGGAATCCTCCACGAACCACCCTATTTCGTGGATTGAACCGGAAGCCACAAAACACCCTGGTTCACAGATTGAACACGAAATCGCAAACCACCCTAGTTCGCGTGACGCCGATCAGTCCACGGACCACCCTGGTTCGCGAATGGCTTCTCCAGCCACGTGGCACTTCTCCACGTGAAGGGAACATCCATCCATACCTCTCAGTGGCTCTCCAAATACTTTGGTGTTCTCATTTCCAGAGCTAGGTAAAATCATTTCGATCCAGCCAGGTGTTCCACGACTCCTTCATAGGCCTCTTAATCGGCCCCGAGCCGAGGCCTCCTCCAGAGCCACTAGATCCACGTGGTATAACTTTCAGGTGCATCAACACGTCATTTTGAGTTCACATACCCACGGTAAACAGGGACAAAGGGGTTTCCCCGACCCTTGAGTAGATTCCCGAAGCATTCCTGGGTTCACATTCCCACGATAATGTGGAGTCTGAGCTCAGGAATCCCTTTTCTTCCCCTCTACTTGTCGAGGGTTCCTCGAAGATGGTAAAATACCCATCAGAAGGAAGCCCTTGTGCACTAAAAGAGAGGATACGGGAATATGAGCACCCCCTTTCCCTCTCCCACTGGGCTTTCCTGCCCCGGGCGTCCATCTCAGAGTAAGCCCCGACCTTTTGGGCCTCCTCAGAGTGTAAGCCCCAATTCATCACCTTGGGCCACCTTCATGCGTAATCCCCACTCCTCTTCTCATGGACGCACCTTTCGCGATGTGATCGTTTGCTTCCTCCTACCTCTTGTTTCTCACACCGAGCATGACTCACGTGGGCTTAGAGTAAGCATCGACCATGAAATCATCTTATGGGCCTCCTCAGAGTGTAAGTCCCAACCCATCATTCTGGGCTGCCCTAGAGCATAAGCCCTAAGCCAAAGAGAACTATGAGGACTTTGATCCATGCCAATGCATGGTAGGTAGGAATCCTCCATGAGGTTCAAGACCACCACTCAGTCATTTCTTCACGTCGAGTTACACCCTCGTCCAGCATGACGTTAAACTATTTAAGAGAACTACGTGGACTTTGATCCATGCCAAAGCATGGTACGTAGGAAGCCTCCATGAGGTTCAAGCCCACCACCCATTGGACCACCTGGTATCTCTTCACGCCGGTTCCCCGAAACCTACGTGAACTATGTGGACTTTGATCCCTGATTCCTATGAAGGGTATGTAGGAAGCCTCCCTGAGGTTCAAGCCCAATAGCTGGTCGATCTGACCATTTCCACGTCAGTTCACTGCACCACTCCTAGTGCCGCCTCAAGCGAGTTCTAGCCCTTCGGGGTCATTAATCCAATAAGGGATGGTAAACCTTGGGCATAAATGATTCCGAACCCCTGAGTCCAGTTGGCTGTTTCCCACCAGGGTTGAATCCGTGGATACTATGTTTGGGTATAAACCAAAGATTTGCAAACATATGAATATGTCTTAAATCTATAAGAGAGTCCCGTAACAAGAAATAATTCCCCCCAAAAGGGTGCAATTATCCCGACTTCTAATCCTATCGACCAATGTGAGTTCTTAAGAGTTGCTGGTCAGACCACCCGGCAGGCACCTGCCTTTTGAAAGCAGGTCCATCAATCATTGGATACGGATCCGTTGGGCATTTCGTGGCCGAAAAACATGAATGAAACAACACCCTAATTGAAATGATAAGAATGCATGACATTAAATCTATAACAAGTGAATATATGATGCAAGAGATGGAATACCCTCATCTCAACAGGTTGATATAGAAATAGAAAAATAATGATATCATTCATAACAACACTGAACAAGTGAATCACTTTTTGGTGAATCCAAATCAATTTTAGCAATTGAAAAACAATAAAAATTTCAATATTGGAGGTAACAGATAAATTCCCAAAACACGTGATAACTACTCTTGAGCCCAGCTTAGTACCAACTACCATTTTCTTCCTATACTATTCTATAGGGTCACATTAGTATGGAAATGTTGAAAATAAAACCCCTATGATAACACTTTTTAATGCCCTGGTTCCAAGTGTTGCCCAAAGGTGCCCCATACCTGGTTGGCCAGATGGACTCAAGAATATTTCTCCAAACAATAGGGGATTACAACTAGCAACGAGGTCCTAGGGTGTGAGAGAGGGTACACTATTCCCCCATTGGTAGAGTAAACACAATAGAAAATAATAGTAAACAATAGAGGAAGCAGTAATACCATACAACGAAATTCAATAGTGGATGAATGATTGTATTAAAAAGTTGGAGCACATATATAAATATAATAATGATGGAATATGTATCTAAGAAAATAGAGAAAAAATTAAAATACTAGAATGAAATAGAGAAACCAATTTTCAAAAGAAACAAGTAAACTCTAATTGAATCATAAGGGTCATCTTGGTGATATTATCTCCAACTCCAACAACAATTGAGTACCAGATGAAGAAGAGAGATTTACATTATCTATACGTGAAATCATATAATATGATTGGGTCCAAAATCATGACAAAAATATGGTGTGAGATGAATCCTAGTAGGAATACACCAGAAGATCTATTCCTGACTAACAGTGATTATATATAGCATATAATATGTAAAATTGAAGTAATAAACTAGTAGGTTCTCAAAACTAAACAATCCCTTAGTTTCAATTATATTAATTTCCATTTATTATTCATCCTTTGAATCATGTGATCTCGGGATCTAGACTATGATTTACATCCCCCAGTGTAATATTTACAAAATATATGTCTCACAATGTCATCTAAACAATCAAGTAAGACCGACTCAAAGCTTTGGATTAGGCTTGGAAACACATTATATTTTTTCAATTATTCATTCACAACCCCTTGGGAATGTTCTTATAGTCTGAAGCCTATGGTCTAAGATGACATCAATTAACTTGATAAAGACATTTTGGGAAGATCTCACAGTCTATCACCTTTTTATTAACACAAAATCCATCAATTAAAATAATGACCCTTTGTGAAGGTTTCATGGTCTATCCCCATTATTCTGTCATAGCACTAATAATTTACAAATGAACACCAGGGAAACTCTCATGGTCAATATGTCTGGGTAATCATGGCATCAATAAATTATAAATGACCTCCTTAGTAGATCTCGTGGCCAATACCCATTGGTCAATATAGCATAAGATAATTATAAATGATTAACTAGGTATGTCTTAGTTTCGATACCCCTTGGTCAAACATCTACACGAAGTCTCTCATGGTCCTGTGTGAAATAGTGCATAGATATTATCAAAATAGCTCATGTGTTATGAATCTAAAACATAGATAATTATTCACACATATATCCCAACAATATCATATAATCAATCAAACTCTATCCTAATCAAACAAGGCATGGAAAATGAGGCAAACATAACAAGAATCTTAGACCCTACAACTATAAACAATCATCCAAAGAAACACACACATGGGATTTCCTATAGCAATATATCTATCCATACACATAAGCAAAAACCCCTTATAATTCAATGAAACCATATCAGGTAACAAAAATGGTTAAATTCCAAATCTAGAAAACCACAATCGTGGGAATGCGACACTTTTACCTTATATAATCCAAATATGAAAAACAAAAGGTAAAAAACACATACCTAGATATTGTAAGATCGATATACATGAGCTTGAGATCATGAATTTTATTAGATCATCATAGTTATACTAAAAGGAGAATTATTCCCTGCCTCAAATAACTCGTTAGAGATGTAAAATCATGAATAATGGATCTAGAGGATTTGAGAACAAAACTATTGGATTCCAACACATTAGACGATGAATCAATCAGAACTCAAGCATAGAATCGGGGGATCAATCTTCATTAGTCATTCCTGAGTGATCCTGTATGAAATACGTGGAAAAAAAATTCAATTCTAGACATGAGACGTGACCACAAACTGATATATCAAATAAAAATAAAAGTTCACAGTGTGTTCATTTAATCAAAACATCCTGTATTAGCCTCAATTGGTCTCAAACTTAAGTAGTCTTCCAGGTCACTAGATGACCATGTATTTGTCCATTACATGTCTAGAACACCATTTTATATGAAAATCTAGGTACGCGATGTGTACTCATAAGTACACGACATGTAATTAAAAAAACCCCACATCATCATTTTTCTTAAAAAAATCCCAAAATCATGATCCATACATGAAATGAAGTTCTGGGTTCTTTAAAAATAAATTAGAAGCCTTGGGAGACTAGATACGTAATTTAATCTTAAATTTAAATTTTAAACATAAAAATACAATATAGTGAAACTAAATATTCTACATCATTGAACACATTCAAATATTCCTTCCACTTATCAAAGGGAAAGAAACAAAATACAAGGTTCTATTAAATGCCCATTAAGGGTTATATATTGTTGAAGATATCATGAGTAAATAACGAATAATAAATATGGAAAGGTGGATAATTGAGATAAAATTCAATTTATCAACAACTTGTTCCTGAAGAATTTAAGAAATTAATAATGATATTATAATTCTATATAAATAAATATATGAACTTGAAAAATATATGTAAATATTATAACTACTAAAGTAGTCACATAAGCAATAATAACTAATACCATAATGGTGTAATTCCTAGTAAACAATATCCTAAACATCCCACCATGGACTCATTCTAGATAATCTTACATAATTGGGAAAGGCCTTGACCAAATACCAAAAATAGTTTTTCTCAAGAAATATACCGATTCATCGACCAGTTGTATCATTCTCGTCCTATCACATTCTATGTCTAATGAATTTATCATATGATGGGGGATAATAAAAATTCAATACATAATAAACATAAAAATTCATATAAAGAACAACCATTTTTTTTTCTTATTTCCCCAATCAAACTGATCATAAACCATCATGAGAAATAATAAAGATGGAAATGTTTCCCCATATCTATACTGGTGTATAAATAAATTAATTGTTTGTCTTCATTAATAAATATAACACAATAAATATATCATCAAAACATTATTGAGTAAAATTCCCATTTCACTTTGAAATCCTCTTTTAAATTTTTTTTTGAATATTATGAAAATAATATTATTTGATTAGATTGGTTAAATTATTAATGAAATATTTAAATCCTTGTGTGTTCATTATGTTGGGAAATTCTAATCATTCTGAGTATATTAAAACCAATATTCCATTCAGATTTTTCGTAAAATTTTAAAAACACCACATTTGAAAAAAACAATATTCCTTGTAAATTTTTTTAAAATGCCTAATATATTGATAATAATGTTAAAAAATAATTTTAAAATATTAAAAATATTTTCTAAAACATTACTATGTAAATTTGTATATGGAAAGAAATGATCCCCATCCTAGTAGAAAAAACCCAGTTTTCCGTATAAATATTATTTTGGTTTCTTGAATAACTAAAGGGTGTAACATGAAATGAGAAATTAGAATTTATAGAGATAACCATAGTAGAATTAAATTTATTGGATTTATAAAAGAAATATAAAATAATTCCCCCTCCAAGAAATTAAACATAAATAATTATATAAAATGGGATATTGGGAATTAAACACTAGCCACTTTGTATCTTTTGAAACATAAGCCCCATGAATGAAATAATTTCACATTAAACATTAAATACCATGAATATAGATATCTTTAAGATATAACATATCAAAAGGTCCTATATATTCTACTCGTAAAAATAAATAGGTATATAATACAAAATAAGTCCAAATGTTGTGGAAATTGAAATATAATGACTTAAAAATATAATAAAATTGAAGTGAGAATTAATCAATGATTTTATTTTATGTATAAAATTAATATTTACATAAAAATTGAAAATATCAGAGACACTAATGAAGCAATATAACACATTGAAAAAAGACTGAGTAATGAAACCCCTATTCATTTGGTATCTTTGAATTCAATTCCATTTCAATGAAATAATTATAAATGAAATATAAAATTCTATTAATTAAGAGGTATTGATGATATAAAATTTAATGAGTCAGTATATACAACATATAAAAGAAATTAAGTTCATCACATTAAAATATATCCAATTGGAATTAAATTATGATGAAACCCCTTACCCATATATCAACTCATCCCATAAAAACATCATCTTCATAAATAATAAACATATGATACTTATTTTATTTCATAATAACCTTTTTAATGTTTATTATCACATTTATTATTTTCCTTCCATTTTAAATTTAATAACTCAATTAATTATGTTCACGTCATAAAATTTGGGGATAATCATTTCATATGTCCTAAATGACATCAGTAGGATGATTATGGAAATGATGTTATTGCGAAATAATATCCAGAATTATATTTGTGAAATAAATATCCTATTTAATCATCATATATACATTTAAAACCAATCATGAAATTTCTATATGAAAAATGAACTATGTTACAATGATGGAGACAATAAGATATTCGAACAAATGAGTAATATTTTAATTCTTCAATGATCATGATAGAAAGAAATTATGCAGTATTTTATATATAGAGTATTAGTATTATAACATTATTAAAATTTTATTTACTTAAATATTCATATATATAACAATTTTGTTATATAATAATGAAAAAATAATCACATCACTTCATGGAGGGATCTATCCACACATACATATATGTGACTTATTCATCATTACATGAATATTAAGGTAACAATATATATGATATATATAATTAAAATGAAGAAATAAATTTACTTAAAATTATAAATATAGGTATATATATGAATTCCATCATCATAAACAACCATGAGAGGCGATAACGAAAAATCATTTAAATCGTTTTGTGAGGTGGTAGTCAGTTGTGCATAAGATTGATGGTTTCATTTCACATTTAATAGATGATGAGAGGAATGTAGATTATTTTATTTATATAATAAAATCTCATTATTTATATATAGTTTTTTATTATAACATCATCTTTGAATAATATTTCCTGGAGTGTAAGAAGAATTAAAAAAAATGATTGTTAAGAATGATACTTTTTCTTTAGAACACATCAATTTTTTTACACAAAACCTCTTTCTAGGAGGGTTATATAATCATAATAAACCTCTAATATGTGTTACAGTATTTACTTAAGTTAATTTTTTGGGGATTTTCTGAAATAATAGTCTTTTTATGTATTAATAAAATATGATAGGTGATTCCCTTTTATATATGACGTGAAGGCCACTTTTGGAATTTTAAATTTTTTTAAATAAATATACATTTATTTTCAAATTAAAATGGCTCCAAAATTATATAACTCATATATAGGATGATGATAGGTCAAAAAACATGTTATAATGATTTTGACCTTTACAATTTATTTTTTATCACATTTTTTTAATCCAAAGATAACCCCTTTTGAAAATTAATGTTTCAATGAAGTTTTTACTATATAGTGATCAACATAGTTACTATAAAAGAAAAAATGGGAAATACAAGGACTACATGGATACTTATAAACCAATAAAAATAAACTTCATGATGTAATTATTTTTATTAATTTACAATTATTTAATAAAAAATTATTTTTTACAAATTGACATTAATTTAATTTTTAGAACAATTTCTTTCATTTTACATTAAATACATCAATAAAAAAGGGATAATTTGAAACTATAAATTTAACACACCAATAATATGATATATTAATCAATAAATATAATATAACACTATAAACCACATAAATTATTTTACATTAAATATTTTCAACATCATTTATTTATTTTTTCTTGAAATTAATAAAATAATTTTCCAACATAACATATGAATTTAATGTATTTATATACTCCATACAAATTATAAATAAAATATCATTTTAAAAACAATAAAATCATTCTCAAATTAATAATTAATATTCCTTTATAAAAATCATTCGACCAATGAGAATATATAATAGACTATTAAATGTAAGAAAGGGATATTTTGCATTTTTTAAATAAAATATAATATAGGACACATATATAAAAAAAGTGTCCAAAAAAATTAAATATATTGAGAAAAGTGATAAGGGTCTAAATCATTTAAAAAAAATATTTAATATGAAATATTTAACCCTTTCACATAGTTTTGATGTAGGATAACACGATTATCCTTTTTACCGCAATGAATTTTTTTCTTTTTTTTATAATTCGTTATAACCAAATTCAAACTCAAATTTTTTGAATAAAGTTAATTGTGATGATTACTAATATTTAATAAATATTTATAAACTAAATGAATTTAATATTCATGAATTCATTTTATAAGCATCCTATAAGGTGAAATGAGAAATGGTTTTCTAAAAAATTCTATTTATGTAAAAACATATTTTGACAGAAACATCACATATAATGTTGTTTAATATATAATTAATATTACTATATGTAAAAGAGTTATACATATGTTAATTTTTAATAAAATTAAAATTTATATGCGGATTTTTCTATGAAAAAAAATCAAAGTATTACAGAAATATTAATATTTATCTATTCAATGAAAAATAAATATTTTCCTAAAAATACTGACATTTCATAGAATGTTATTCCTGAAATTATTATTTAATAAATTATGTTGACTTTTTACAATAACATTTCTACAATTGGTTGAATTTAAATATATTTTATCCAACAAAAATTAATAATTTTTAATTAAATATATATATTATAAGAATTTAAAGACATAACTAAAAATTGAGTACGATTTTAACCAATATATTATATTTATATAAAATATATTAACATAATTATAAAAAAGTGATTATCCCATTTCATAGAACTAATTTTAATGATGGTTTCATAATGCATATTTTTAAATATTTTGATAGTATATTACAGTTCATTTAACCATAGTGTTGTAGGTAACAAAAGATATTTATGAAATACAATTCTTTTAGAGTGAAATATATTCTAGAATTTTAAGGGGTGACATTATTCAACCATTAAAAAATGTTTTTAATTGTAATTATATTTTATATATTAAAAGGTCTTACCTTTTTTAAAGAAAGTTTTAAAAAGAAGGATACATAAACTTATTTTTAAAAAAGAAAGATTAAGTCATAATGGTTTCATAAAATATCCAATATTCAGGATCCCAGAAAAGGGAAACAATTTTGGGAAGATAAAATATAGATATCAAAGAGAATAAAAACACCCAAAGACTAATATAAAGTGATATAGAACATGTTCATGAGAATGTAAATGAACACAAAACTATAAATCATTAAGGTGGAAAAAGACGATGGATTCCTTGAGAATAAAGTTAATATAATAAATTTTTTGTTCATGATAATGTTCTTAGTGTTAGGAAATTATATTAGCATGTAGTGTAGTATCATATGTAATTATACATACATGAACAACACAATTTCATCCTTTAATCAATTGCCATCAAAATATCATCTTTTTCTCCAGGTGATCAGTATTAAGGATTATTTGTTTTAATAACTGAAACACAAATAATCAAAATCTAACAAATCATATAATCTATAAACGAATGAAAATATAACCCTCCTATATTTAATAAAAAGAAAATGATAATCACAATGTAATATAATAACCAAAATTAATAAACCATAATATGAAGAAATAATAATTTAATACACCAAATTCAACAATAAAACCAAAGGTTAACCATAGTTCATTCATTAATTAAAAAACCCTCTATCCCAATTAAACTCATCAAACTTACTAATAAGTAATGTTTTATCCACCATGGTTTTCTCATAAAATTCTTGTTATTTCTCTAAAAATTCAATTTCATTCATCCCAAACAATCCTTTAGGTTTATCCTCAATGTTATATATGAACAACCCCAATAAAATATATCCTAAAATACTGTCAATCACCTATAAATTATAGAAATTTAAAGAATATTTATCTTATAATATGTTTCCCAATGTCAATTTAATATTTATACATAGAACCATTAATTTATATAAATTAAATACTAACTAGAACATCATATAGGTTTATGGTATTCATAGGACCCTTATTGCATTTCAGTTGTCAGCTCTAGACCTACATCCTTTCCAAATGTGAAAGGTTGTTTCCCAGAACATGTTTTATCCTTTTTATAAAAATATGTTAATAAAATTATTAAAATGTTATGAAAAATATAATTAATATCCTTAAAATTAAAAATAATGATAAAATTTATTTTAAATATCACGTATATCTATAATGTAAAACATATGTTTGAAAATTTTAATAACCCATAATTACATCATTATAAATATTCATATATACTCTAAAGGTTATAAATACTTTAATAATTATTTCAATAAAATATAAATAATTATTCCAAAAATATCTATATCATTAAAATATATTCTATATCAAAATGGTGTATTCCAATAAATGTCTCATAAAATATCTTTAATCATGTTAAATTTACATCAAAAAATATCATCAAAATGGTTATCTATGTATTTAAACATATTATCAACAACATATTTATCATACCAAGACACTATAGGTTTATCCAGTGTCACTATATAATTTAATATGCCTATATAGGCTCTATTCTAGGATTAATCAAAATGGTTTATAGGGAAAATATGAATTAATATAAGAATATCCCATGAAAGTTTCAAACATAGTTCTTGGTAAGGGAAACAAATTGTATACAAGAATAATAGAGAAAAACTAATCGAATAACTTTTTAGGAGATATTAATAGTAGATGAATAGAAGAAAAATACACATCCCCTTTAAGCATGAATACAAAGATTTAGTGATTGTAAAAATCAAAAATAACTACATAACCAAAACATGATGATGTTATTATAAAGTTTGTATTATCAAAAAATTTGTCAAAGGGTTATTATCCCTAATAAATATTTTCCTAATTATATTTCCCCTAATATTTACTATACATTATCTAATACCAATCGAAAAATACCACACCCCATTATCTAAAAGCCAGTGGTTACATTATTACATTTCCATATGTTACAAATATCACATTTTGAAAGTCCGAATATTCTACTAGTTTTGGTAAACTAGATACCTACTTTAATAACAAATTATATGTGAGAACATAAAAATACAACATTTAAAAAGTAAATATATTCCATTATTTAACTTATTCAATGATTCCTTCTTCATATATTTGATAAGGGAAAGAAAATAATGGTTGATATGAAATGATCATAATGATTTATATAAATTTAATGCTCTAATGAGTAAATAAGGATAATAAATATGCAAATATTGATAATATAATACACATGATATTTAATAAACAACTAGAAAATGAATAAAAAATGGAATAAATGATGATCAAATAATTCTATATAAATAGTCAAATGAAGATGAAACTTATCCATTTATATAATAACTATTCAAATAATTTAATAAAATACATTAACTAATCTAATAACTATGGAATGTATAATATTGAAAATAATAATCAATCCATTTAGTATTTGTGCTAAGGCAACTTACATAATGTGCTAATTCCCCAACATGATTCCAAAACTATTTTTTCTCATGATACTTACCAACACATTGAGGGGATATAGAGGACCCCACATGTAACTAAATAATTATAAAAAATTCATCATATAATAAAGGAGAGTAAAATAACATAGATTAAAAACATAAATATTTCTATTAATAATAAAATATGAAGTGCTAATATTTCACCTGTCAAACTGATCATAAACCATCATGATAATGAATAAGGATGGTATCATTACAATATATCCCCTATGATGTATTTTTTAAAATAAATTCTTATTTACATTAATTAATATAAATGGGTGAGATATTTTAACCTTCTAATGACATTACTAATCATCATGGGAATAGTGATGTGAGATTGAGTAGTAAAAATGACCAGATGAAAGGAAAAGGGAAGGAGAATGAATCCCGATAAGATTTACAATAAGGATAAGGGAGTAAAATTTGGGGAAGAACAACCCTCAATAAATGAATATACTATTTTTAAATTGTCATGGTTCTTAGATTTCTTCCATGGTTAATTAGTCTTGATTTTAAAAAAATTAATGTTCGATAGCTGGAAATAATTTAAAGGGAATTGCCCTAAAAACTATTTTTTAATCAAAAATCTAATAAATGTAATGTGGAAATTCGCTATTTTATAAGTAATGAAAAAAATTCAATATTACAATTAGAATACAAAACATCTTATTGATTTAGTTTATATACATGATTTTAGGATATTTTTCTCTCTTTCCTTTATCAATGCGTCCAATACTTATATTAAAAGAAGATATATTCAGAGGAATTTAGAAATTATATTTGACTAGATTTCTCATATTAATGTGATATAGGGTGATTTTAACACAATTCAATTTTCTATATAATAAAATTGAGATCACCTCAATAGGTTAGATGATTTTAAATTTTCGTCCTATATTGATAAGTGTATCTTGGTTGAATTCCACATTGTTATAACTAAATATACAAGGATAAGATACACTCGTAATGAGAGGAAATCAAGAAAATTAGATTGATTTTTTCTTAGGTTGATGAAATGAATGATTTATTTGATTTCTCTTGTTTCACTATCTATTTGTTCCATTTTTATCACATTATTCTTCTGGTGGACATCAATGCTAATAAATTAAGTCCAGATCAACTTATTTTAATGTTTAAAAAATGCATTTCTGGTTTTTCATGGTTGCATGAATGTCATTTTTAATACATGTAATATAGAACCCGTAGAATCTCCCTATAAATACCTACCCATAATGTAAATAATATAAAACTTTTATTGAATGAATAGTTAAAATCCTCCTTCACCCACAATAATATTGAAATTTAGATTGTTGAACAATACCCATACACCACCAAAATACTAACCTGAAATAAGATTCTCTATCCTAGGATGAGATTCATGTCCTCTACATACATGATGACCTGATATTCAATATATAGAGTTTTTCCTAGGTTAATAAAATATATTATCGTTATATGAGTGGATTTAAACAAAAAAATATTTCATTATTTTATAAATAAAGGAAGATTAGTAGAGGGTTTACTATCTAAAACATAAATGGATGCATATTCATCTCATAAAAATATATCTTTAACGATGATAATAACTAATCTTAATACCTAGACATAGAAAATTTTTATGATTAATCTAAAAAATAGAACGATAACCTTTTCTTAAGTGTTTATTTTTATAAAAAATATATTACTAGAACTCATAATGGTAAGACAATTAAATAAACACTTTTTCCTTGAATAATGAGTGTCTGGATAGACATTATGGGTTTTATAAAAAATAATTCAAATTAAATTTGGACATCAAACATAATGAAGTCATGAATGCTATTATGGATTTATTCATCCATGCATCCATGACTTATTAAGTAAATGAGAAATTCATTTCCCTAATAATAAAAAGGAAAATGATTTGGCTATCAAGAAATCTAGACCAGATTCAATTGTATGCAAGGTCCCCAAAATTCATTAGAAAAATATTTACATTAAGGTTGGTATATATTTCCAGGGGAGTCATAACATTAAATAATTTTATGATTGTACCTGGAAGTAGCACATATAAATTCCTCTTTAATTCCCAAGGATGTGTGAAGGTTATGAAGAACATGGTTAGAGATGGGAAACATGAAAATACAATTTTCATTTCCAAGTCATTTGATACAATAAAATGGATTTTATTTTTTAAATTCACAGAATTCAAGGCTTCCCTAACTTCTTCCTAAACTTGGTCGACTCCATTATCAAATGTTATATTCTCTCTATAATTTTTAGTGGGTCCCAAGAAGTTTCATTCAATGATCCTACTGTGTTAAGAAAGTGGATATCCTTTCATGGAACCTCATTAACATTTTTGAAGATTATTTTATTATTTTACTTAATGATCTTATACCATTAGGCCTCTAAATTATTGTCTTTGTTAGATGGGATAATTTATCCCCTTCTCCCCTATTTTATAGTGAGAACATTCTCTTATTTTCTAATGATCGAAGGAAAACATTTTTTAAATAAACATCATTTTTGGATATTATGTAGAAGGTTATGAAAATGATATTAGTTTGAATAAAAATTATGTGATATTTTATAATTTATTGACTCTCTATAAAAATTAATGTTTCTAGACCCTCAGATTAAATATAGGACCTATCAGTTTCACTTACAATATGGTTCCATAATATTAGGGTAATTTGAAAATATGTTATCATGAAAAACATTTCCTCAAGGATGACTTCCCAGATGGAATCACAAATGTTAAAAACCATTATAACACCAAAATATTTTTTGAATTATTATTTTTCATATTAATTTGACGTTTTCAATAATTTCAATTTCACATAACACTAATAATAGATTATTTTATATTAAAGTACTATGTTCACCTTGTGTAATATGAAACACTAAGTTAATCATGCACTAAAAACAACATAAATTTTATTTTTCTCTATACAAAACACTGAGGTAATCTACAACATAGCGTACACAACATTCAACACCAACTTAGTGGTTGTTACATGCAACATAAATGTTTCTATAAAACATCATTTAACTCTTAAAAATTTTTTAATGATATAACTATAACCAATATGTTAATCACAGTAATATGAAATGTACTAAATAAATTTTGAATATATTTTTTATAATGGTTTAACTATTTTAAAACACATTGATAACCAAATATTTAATTTTTTGTAATCACCTTATAAATTTAAAAATAATATTTTTCTCAAATGAAGTACAATTCACATCCTTATATAAAAATCAATAAAATTATTTTTTGAAAAATATATAATTTTAATTTGAAAATGTAATATTATATTTTTATACTTTTATATTTATCTTAGGGTAAATGGTTTAGATTTTTCAATGAAACATCATTTTTTTTATGAATAGTGAAAAGTACTACAATTTAGTCAATATCTACAGTTTCGTTTAATTAATTATTGATGTTAAATTATAAATTATTATTTTTAGTTAATATTAGATAAATTATATATATATTGGTATTATTTAGTTTTGTATAATAATTTTCCCATTGAAATTTAATATAAAAATATAATAATATTTTGATCGATTTTCTACTTTAAAAACCCATTATCTAATCCCCTCTATAGGATTAGAATTAATCAGAAATTTTATTCTTATAATAATTGAATTTATAAATGTGTATATAAGACATTGTAATCTTTATATTAAATTTAGTCTAGTTATATTGTTTTGATTTTTGACAACAATTATTAGTAAAATTGATGACAATAATTAGAACAATTAACATCAAATAAAGATTTATTAAGAAATAGACCATAATATTAGGGCCCTAAATGACATATGAACTTTCTCAAAACCCCGTTTTCTGAAAATATTTTAGATATAAAACTTCAATTATTTATTTACTTTGGGTTTTATGGATTTGTTTAGGTAATAATATGTTTCAACCTATCTTATTTTAAAAAATCCCATGCGAGTGATTTTCCTTCTGTATAATGGTCACTGTATCTCCTATTTCTTCACACCACTAAATCATCATAAGTTTATCCAATATATCACTAATATAAATACCAAAATTAATACTTTTCATCTATAAGCCTCACTCTAAGCATAAAACAATCCATGCATCTTTTTAGCACAACTGAAAGGAGTTACCTGATTAAATAGTAATTTTTTTCCAAATTTAATTTCATTTATTTTCATTCTAAACCCTCTAAACTATATTTATTCCATGATTTTATAAAACAAAAATATATTAAATATTATAGTATGTCTTTATTCTATGGTTTTTACTTATACTTTCACTAAAATCTATCTAATGGGTAATAAACATATTGTTTATATGCATGATGAACTACCAGCTCACTAAATGATGATTTCTCAAATTTAATTTACCACATCTCATTGATGAAATTATGATGGAATTTTTTAAAATAAGTCATATATAATTTTTATTATGAATTTATGATTTTTTATTTATATTTACAAAAAATTACTTTTTTTACATCCCCTTCTGGGTTAATGTGATAATTTTGTTTGGGGATGTGTGGACTACCTCGCCCTCAAAGAATAATGACTCAACAATACACTAAATGGATTGAATTAATAATGTTAATAATGTATATATATTATATATATGAATTAATAATGATTAATAATAATAATATATATACACATATATTTCGTTTACCATTTTTTCCTTAACATAACATTTAATCAGAAATAGCTTTCATGCATTCATTAAACCTAACTTCTCCATGAACGGTGTATTTCATTTCATACATATATATTCTATATATTACTTGTAAAAAATATATTTTTTATAAATGATATTTTAATTTTTTTTTAAATTATGGGAAACTTGATATATGCATAAGGACAAAATATATAAAAGATAAAAAAAATTCTAAAAAAAAGAGAATATTAGCCAAAGTGAAACTATATAATGAAATTACAATCATGATGGAATCATAAAGTAATAATAAATAAATATATTATGTTATATATAAGAATATGGTTTTTAAAAATATGTACCGTAAATTTATATTTATTATAAATGAGGTCTCAATGAGTAAGATGAGAATAAAGACGCAAGGTAAGAGAATTTCATCTCACTTTTTATTTCCATGAGATACATGTTAAGTTCTATACTCATTACTTTTGTGTTTTGTATGTATTGACCATGATTATATTATATGTATCATATACATAAATATATGTGTATTCACATATAAATATTATGATATTTATTTTGTGGTGTTTACGTTTCAAATGTCACCAAACTGTTAAAATTGTTTTTTTCTCAATTTCTATTCTTCGACACTAGTGTTTTTTTATACACCAAAATTATTTTTTGAGGAGTATATAATTCAATTTTACATGTTATATCATGAAATTTTTTCTTTTATTGTTATTTTAGGATTCCTCTAAATTCATTTTCATACATGAAATATATAATCCCATGTTACCAAGAGATAAGAGTGTGTTGAGACAATCTCATCACTTTTCATGAATAATTATATTTATTCTTATTTTTTTGAAATCTTATGGAACAACTGTCAAGAACATTAATTTAATTTATTATACCATGTATATTCATGATATATTCTTGTATTGGTACCATATTTCAACTATGTATTATATGATATAGTCAAGAATGTATTTTTATGAAATTTCAAATTTACCAACTCTACGGTCGAAAATCTATGTTCCTTTAAATCCTCATTTTCTAAAAAGGTTTTCCATGAATATTAAAATGATAAAATACAATAAAAAAAGAAATTTTTTAACTTTTTCTTCTTTAACCAATGATTTTAATAGAACCGTCTTTTTTACTTTCCAGATGATACATTTTCCTAACCTTTATCCATTCAAATGGAATATTGTTTTTACCTCAGAAGAGATTTAGGGGTTTATCCACCATCAATCATATGATGATATTTTTTCATATTTAATGGATAATTTATAAAAGAATTTTTTAAATGATATTTTAAAGTATTTTTTTAAAATAAATTTCAATATCCTTTTATATTTTTTCATGGAAAATGGTTGTCAATATGCATTCATGCTTATTTTATATGTTTTCAAGGAAGTTGGTTTTCAGAAAAAAGAATTCTATCTTATTTGATATGTTTTCAAGGGACACAATTTTCCAAATGTTATGAGGATTATATTATATTTTTTCAAGGAAAAATATTTTCAATATTTTTTTAAATGTATTTAAGGGAAATGATTTCTAAATTGTTTTAAGTTTTAAAGAGCCTTTTTCATGAAATAAATGATATTTATGTCAAGAAATGATTCCTAAATATCTTTATAAATTATTTTCAATACATGGTAACATATATTGATGTTACTTATTCCCTTATAGGTAATGATACAAAGGTCTCATTCATATTTTTACCTGTGTTGTTTATGTTATGAGGGAATGATGAATAAGTCCCCCATGTCACTTCCAAGAGTTTTATGATTTTGAAACCCTCTTATTTTTATGGGTTATATTTTCATAAATTAGTTATTAAACCTATGTATTTTAATAGTTTTTATGTGATAAAATTTTAATAAAACCCATTTCATTTCATGGGTTATGATTTGATGTTTTTAAAACCAATCTCTTTTTATAGGTTCAGATGTGATTAAATGTTACTAATACCTATTTCATTTCATGGATTATTTTTTATAAAACCTATCTATTTTCATAGATTAATATGTGATAAAATTTTAATGATATCCATTTCTTTTCATGGGTCATCATTTGATAGTTATAAAACCTATCTCTTTTTATGGGCCAGGATATGATGAATGTTTTATTATCTTACTGAACATATATTAATTGCATTATTATGAGATGGGTGAGGCATGTATGTCCCTCTAATGAATCAGGGAATGATAGGTTGTATATGATCTCAAAGTGTACATGGGTTGTAGCCCAATCCATAAGAAAAGGAATGTTCATGGGTTATAGCCCAAGCCAAAAAGAAATAGGTTACATGGGTTGTAGTCGAATCCTAAAAATAAGAATGTATTAGTGTTTTAGTCTAATAAAAAAAGGAAATAGGATACATAGTTTGTTTCCCAATACTGAAAACATGAATGTTAAATAGGTTTCAGCCAATTTCAAAATGATTGAGAGTACGCATGATGTATCTTAAGCCAGAAAACAAGATGGTACATGGTTTATAGCTCATTTATAAAATAAATATGGTACAAGGGAAGTAGTCCATGAAACAAAATGAGAAGGTAAATGTGTTGTAGCCCAAACCTAAAAGAATGTGGGTACAAATATTGTAGTCAAATCCCAAAATAAAAAAATGTATATTTGTTTTATGACATGTCTAAATGAAAAAGGTTACATAGATTGTAGCCAAATCTCAAAAACAAGAAAGTAAAAAGGTTATATCCCAAGCCTAAAAGAAAGAGGTTACACAGGTTGTATCCCAAGACCAAAAACAAGAAGGTACATTGGATTTATCCTAAGACTAAAATAATGAGTGTAAATTGGTTTCTAAGAAAAAAATGTTGTAGTTATATGGGATTTATCCCATGAAATATATGGTATAATGGTCTTGGTAGGTATCCTGGACAAAAAAATTTCCATTGTTATATGTATGCAAAAAATATTATGTCTTACACATCTATTAAAATTTCATGGCCTATGATGGATATTTCCTTATGATTCATGTGTTATGAAATAATAGTATTTATCATATAAATAATATTTTTGATCTTTTATATGCATGGTATGATATCCTATTGTTACAATCATGTATTCATACACTTGTATTCATGTTTATGCTGAAATATCTCTCATATTTAAATTTACAATGAATATGATCCCACCTATTTTTATGCATCCTTTCACTAGGTTATGGTCAACGGTTTTAGGATGAAATAATAAATGAGGATACCATTATGAAAAATGTGCATGATCATTCACACAGATAAAATATTGTGTTTTCAATGTTTCGAAAGATACTTTTCTATTACGGTCCATATGAATGTATTTTTTTACTATATTGAATATTCATCTAAATGATTTAATTTCCATGTATGCTACATGTAGGTCACTATAGTTGGTATCAAAGGAAAGGATTAGTCAACCATTAGAAACTAGGATGAGGAAACATTAGTGAAATCCATAGGTATATTTATAAGGTTATGTTTAGCGTTTTCTCTAAGGATAAGTACAGGGAGGAGTTAATGTTTAAGAAAATGTCATGGAATTTTGTTTAATGGTAGAGAGAGTGGTTTCCAAACAATTAATCCCATTATAGATACTATAAGTGGATATAATTCGAGCACATATGTACCTAGGGGTAACAACTCCAACATGATGTTCTGGGCCAGACTCAGGGTATTCTGGTTTACGATAGTGGGCCTTACTCCACACATGGTTTGACACTCCTAGTGGATATTCTTTGGGAAATAAAAAAACCCTTAATTTAAAATTATGAAGGATATAAATATAGGATGACTATGAGTAACCAAGAATACATGTATTTTGTTATAGATTAATTCTGTATTAGCCATGATTTAGTCACCCAATAAGCAATTCTTCTTGATTATATGGTTTCCTAATATGATAAATGTTTCTCACACTATGATTTTAGGTTATATTCAATAGAGGTAACTAGAAGTAATATGGTTAACATTTCATTTTGATTATGTGGAATACATGGGAATTATGTGGATCGATTTTCCAAGTGTAAATATCATAAATAAAATCAGGATGTTGGTATGAGTAATTGTAGTACTATTGAAAATAATGATACTGCATATTTCATGTGATACTATTCCAATATTATTTATATTGATCATAAGTATCATGATTAAACTGTGGTTGAGGAACATTAATAAATGACTCATATTTCAGGAGATTGGTATTATGGAATTATTTTATGAATCTTGAGTAATGTATTATGAATAATGTTTGATTAATTGGGTATTTATGTTTTAGAATTCATATATTTTTAACCAAATCATGAAATATATACCAGTTTTCATATATGTTTTCATTATTTATTGAATAGTAAATGTTGATTGGTGATTAAAGCATAAAATGTGATTTCATAGAAAGATTATATTTTGATAAAGGTATGAAAAACCTTAATTGATGTTTGAAATTGATATAATTATATTAGAATAATTAGATGTTGGATTTGAATAATTAAATTCCATTGTACAGATTTTCCTAGAACTAATTATTCAAAAAATGGTCTTTGTCATAAAGGAAGATGTTTATAACATCATGAATCTGAAAAATATATCTAGTAATAATTGGAATAAAGAAGAATACATGTTTTCCAAAAGGATTTATTGGAATTATCATCATTACAAAGTTTCAAGGAAATATATGACCAGTTTATCCAAATTATAGGAATGTGAGAACCATTTGGTACATTGCGCAATATAGGGGAACCAATGTTTAGTTGGTTTTCCTGGAATTATTTCTAATTTTTCGTATTTTCAACTTTCAAAAGGGTTATAAGGTATTACTTTCAGGAAAATTTTATGGTAATGTTTGGAGGAAGTATTTATTTATTCAGATTTTATTGATATCCTTGGTTAAAATGATATTTATGGATTAACCTTATTTAAAGGTTGTATATCATATTTTTGAAATTATATTAGTTTGTTTTTTTAGAAAAGGATATCATATATGTTGAGTGAAAACTAATAATGTCCAATAAGGCCAGATATAATTATCCCTTGTCTAAAGGATGATAATTTTTTCATGCATACTATTGGCCTACATGATGTCCTGGTTAATGAGTAATTATTATTAATGAATAATTATTAATGATTAAATAGTATAATTAAATTTTTTTGTTTACATATTAATGTATTAACCATATTGATTTTTCATAATAGTTTGATAGAAATAGTTATACTTATAATTTTTTATTATATATAAGATCTTCTACATGTGTGTTTTATAAGTTCATGCATCAATGATAATTTCCTGATTTCAATTGCATGGTTAAATGGATAATTTATAAATTAATAAAAGCATAATAAATATTGAACCATTGTTTATAGAAATATGTAAATTTAGTATATTTTATTATATTATGGGTCAATAAAATAATTACTCAACATTACGATAATGTCAAAAAAAATGACTTTTCTTAATACCTTAGTTTTATAGATCCAATTTCCCTTTAAATCATCACAGATTTATGCATTTTAGGCCCTCAACATTCCTTTAATAATTCCATTATTTGTGATATATGATGTTAATAACACCTTATATATATTAATGAATTTCCTTAATACCCAATAATCAATCCCATAATATGTTATTCAATGTGAGAACCATGATATATTTTATATGGGTTAATCTTTATGGTTCCTACTATCCCTTTAAATGATTCTTTAGTATTCATTTTAATCATGTGGGATTCTATGAATGAAACATTACAGTTTTAAAACATTAGCATAACATATGAATTTTTAGGTAAAAATTCATTGTATGTTGGGTAAAATGTAATACCCAGATATATTGTGTGTTATTATTTTTGTAATTAATTTGAAATTTTCAATATTTTTTATTTAACTTGACACCAAAAATAGTTTATTTTTTTGTTAGTGTACTATATTTATATTGCATTAAAAAAAACACCAAGTTAATCTTGTACTACACACAATATAAATATTAAAGTTATCTATATAGAACACTAATGTTAGATGCGACTAATCATACACAAAACATGGAAAAAACATATTGTATGTTAAATGAAACACTGAAGTTTCTATGAAACATCATTTAACTCTTATAATTATTTAAATGTGATAATTATAACCTAGTCGTTAAACATAATAATATGAATAGTAATATATAATTTTTAAATATATGTTTATAATGGTTTTATAGAAATAATACCTATTGATTACAAATGATATATTTTTCAACAAAGTCCATATATTTTAAAAATACTAATTTCTCAAATGAACTACATTTCTTGTCCTATGAAAAAGAATAGAAATTTTTTTGATGCATCTAGGAGATTAATTCTTTAAAATAAAATTTATTCTCTAATTAATAATTCTAAAATTATATTTGGGTATATTTTTTTGGATTTTTCAACAAAACTTCATTTTTTGATGAATAGTGAAAAATAATGCATTTTATTAAATAATTTCCTTTTAGTTTAAATAATTAATAATGATATATTATACATTATATATGTTTTATTATCACATTAGGTAAATTATATATATATTAATTCAATTTAGGTCATTATAATCAATTTAACTTTGAAATTTAATATAAAAACATTACAAACTATTGAACATTTTTGAATTAAAACCCCTTTAGTTCATCCCATCAGTGGGATTTATGTTCATATTAATTTTTCCACTTCAATGAATTGAATTCAAAAAAATGTACATAAACCATTATATTCATTATAATATTTATTTTCTAATTATATTTTTTTTATATTTGAATAAAAGTATTACTAAATGTAATTAAAATTAGTTATAGTAATTACAGTCAAATTATGCTAAATTAGTGAATAAACATTAATCTTAGGGGACCAAATGACCTAGAAACATGCCAAAAACCCAATATATGAACCAATTTCATCCGTAAAATTACATTTAATTGTTTTGGATGGTTTTGATTCCTTTATTTAATTATGAACATGTGTAAAACTATATTGTTTTCATGAATTGCAGGTGAGTCATTTTCCTTCACTATTAAAGGCTTCCATCTCTCCGTCTTCTTCAAAAAAAATAACGAATCTTAATTTACGACATTAAATACTCAATAAAATTACCATAATCCACCCCTTCCACCTGGAATCCTCAACTTGTTTAGAATGAAATCCGTGGATCCATTTTCGGACAAACCAAAAGAAGTTACCCGTTTAAGAGGTAACGTCTTCTCCTAGGTTCCTTTTATCTATATTATTTCTCCAAAAAATCCCCTAACATTATTCAATGATTATTTCAAAAAAAATAACATAAATAAAATAATATGTTTTTATGATAAGTTTTCTAACTACATAATCACACACATCTATATAAGACATAATAGACATACTGTTTATGTGTAAGGTGAACAACCGCCTAACTAAATGACGATTGTTCATTTTTACTTTACCGCATGTCTCTATTAAAATTATGATGGAAAATAATTTTATATATGTAATATTTATATTTATTTCATTTTTATTCCTTTTTAAAATACATATATGTTTTTAATTTCTCTTTTGTGTTAATACGATAATTTCGTTTGAGGAAGTGTAGACTGCAACCCCCTCATAATTATATGATTGGTTCATACACTTCATAGATTTTATTGAGGATGATTTCAGTGAATATAAATTAGATTTATCATATCATAAATATACATTAATAATTATATATATATATAAATATTAATTTCACTATTTTTCTTCAACATGAGAATTAATAGGAAATGATATTCATGCATTCATACAACCTACTTTCTCTCTCAACATTGTATTCTACTTCATAAATATATATTCTATAGATTATTATAATAAAAATATAAAATATATAAATTATTTTTATATCATTTTTACAAAATCTAAATCATGATATCAGTATAATAACAAAAGATATATCAAATTAAGACACTTTTAAAAAGCCAAGCGAATATTACCCGAAGCCTAACCATAACATGAAATTGCAAACAAGTGGGTAATATAAAGTCATAATAAATAAATATACATTATTATATATAATAATATAGTTTTGTAAAGTTTTTATAATATATTTATCTTTATCATATATTAAGGTTTAATGAGTATTACGGGAGTAAAGACATAAGGTAATGTGATTTCATCAATCTTTTTATTTCAAGGAGATGCATGCTATGTTTGACACTCATTAAATATGTGTGGTATATGTAATATTAATTATTTTAATTTATTAATTGTATAATTATATTTATTTTTATTCACATATCAATTTTATTTTATTTCTTTCATCGGGTTCTTGTTTCTAATGTTACCAAATCGTTAAAATAGCTTTGTCTAAATTTTCTTTCGTTTAAACTTGTGTTCTGTTATGCACCTAAATAATTATACAAGGTTTATATACATCCATTTTACATGTTATATTATTAAATTTATTATTTTCATGATATTTTATTCTTCATTGAATTTATTTTTCTTATATTTAGAGTATGATGCCATGATAACAAGTTATAAGAGTGTATTGAGACAATGTCATCACTTTTCAATATTGTTTATTTTTATACTTCCATTGATGAAATCATATTATCCAAATCCTGAGAACAATCATGAAATTTATTCTCTTATAGATATGAATGATTTATTTATGTACTGGTACCATATTTATACTATTTGGTACATAAAATATTTACGAATTTATTTTTAAGAAAGTCTGACTTTACCCTGTTTTTGGTCAGAAATCAGTGATCCTTTATTTCCATGTTTTCTAAAAAGGGATTTCAAGAATATTCTATTATTATCATATAATCATTTACTTAAATTTATACCCTTTTTCCAATTACCATTTTTTTCAATGGAATCTTATTATCACTTTCTGAATGAGGATTCTTTCAAACATTTTTACCATGAAAAAAGGAATGTTCCTTATAACTCTTATGATATGTAGGGATTTATCTTCCAATAATCCATTTAAAATTTATTTTTATCTTTATTTTTTTGAATATTTTAAAAATATATATATATTTTCATAGAATATTGTTTTAAATCTTTTTAAATATCCTTTTATATGATTTCAAGGAATATGGTTTTAAAATGTTTTCAAGATGGTTTTTGATGTTTTAGATTAAAATTGGTTTCAAAAATGTTTTTATGGTTATTTTATAAGTTTTAAAGTAAAATGGTTTTCAAAAATTTTTCAAGATTATTGTATAATATTTCATAGAAAATGGTTTTATGAAATGTTTTCAAGCTTCTTTTATATATTTTTTTTGGAAAATGTGTTTTAAAAGGTATTATTTTTGAAAGAGTAATTTTTAAAGAATAAAAGTTATTTTACTCAATAAATGTTTTCAAATTATCCTTACAAGTTATTTTTTTGTCTATGATAAAATATTTTTATGTTACATATTCCATTCTAGAATATGATTTATAGGTTTCATTAAAATTCTTTCATTAGTGGTTTATATTTGGATGAAATGATGCTTGAGACACCTCTTTCACATCTCAGGTTTTTATTGTTTTGAATCCAACTTATTTTTATGTGTTATTCATTGATGATTTAATTATGAAAACTATCTCTTTTAATAGGTTATTATGTGCTTAAATGTTAATGTTTCCCATATCATTTCATGGGGTGTGATATTATGTTTATAGAACTAACATCTTTTCATAGTTTATGATTTGAGTAAACGTTAATAATAACCATTTCATTTCATGGGTTATGCCTTTATGTTTATAAAAACCATGTATTTTTATAGGTAATGAGGTTATTTAATGATACCCAAATCATTTCATGGGTTATGGATATATGTTTATAAAACATATACATTTTTATGTGTCATGATATGATGAAGGATTTATTATATTAGGGAACATGTATGAATGAATTTATTATGATATGGGTTAGAATTATATCTCCCTCCAATGCAGTCTGTAAGGATATGTTGAATATGATCTCAAAGTATATAAAGGTGATTGAAAAATCAAAAAAACCAGAATGTACATGGGTTTTAGCGGATGCCTAAAAGTATGAGTGTACAAAGGTTATAGCTAAAGCCTAAAAACAAGAAGGTATATGGTTTTTACCCCTATAATAAAAGAATGATAGTAAATAGAATATATACACTCTTCGAAAACAAGAAGGTACATGGTTTATAGTGAAATACAAAACGAAATAGGGTACATAGGTTGTATACTAATCCTTAAAAAAGGTACATGGGTTGTGGTTGAAGCTTAAAATAATCTAGGTACAATGATTGGAGCCCAAGCCCGAAAAAAGAAGGTATGGGGGTTGTATCCCAAGGCTAAAAGAATGATGTTATGTGATATGTATCCCACGCCTGAAATCATGAAGGTTTTGGGGTATTATCTCAAGCCAAAAACAAAAGAGGGTACATGGGTTGTAGCTGATGCCCAAAAATAGTATGGTACAATGGTTTTAGCATTTTACTAAAATAAAGAGGTTATATTGGTTGTATGCCAAGCTCGAAAACATTAAGGTACATTGGTTGTAGCCCAATCCTAAAATAAAGAAGTTACATAGGTTGTATCCCAAATCCTAAAATGATAATGTTGAGGGGTTTTCCCATGAATTAAAGAAATAGGGTACACGGTTTGTATCCAATACCTGAAAGCCTGAAAGTACAAGGGTTATATCCCATGACTAAAATAATGAGGGTACCCAAGTTTCTAGCCTAATCCCATAGAAGTTAAACATTTAATATATGAATCCAAACATGTTATATAGGAATTGATAGATATTCTTGATTTAAAATTTAATATTCATGTTTTTATGACACATATTCTTATGTTTTAATCCTCAGTTATGATTTAATGGATCATGTTGTTTATTTACTTATTATTCATTTCATATAAACTACCATGATTTATCCCATAAATCGTGATTATGATCTTTGATATAGAGTGTATATTATCTTAACGTTATGATCATGTTATCATAACCGAGTATTCATGTCTATGATTACTTGCTGCCCTTGTTTACCCTTATTGAGAATATATGCTTTCCCATTTTTTGTTTCCTTTACATAGGTTTTAAATAATATTTTTATGTTGATGTAATAATGGTGGATATCATTATGGGAGATGTTGATGTTCTTTCACCAAGATAGAAGATTTTGTTTTCCATATTTCCAATGACACTAAACTATTATAGTCTTTGGGAAGGCATTTTTGATATGTACTTAATATTCATTTAAAATGATTTAATATCCATGTTTGCTAATTTCGGGACACTATAAGCATGTCTTTAGATGGTATAAAGTTTTTGGTCAACATTTTTATGCCCTCAACATTTTTCTATACAGTCTATTTTTATAAATAATAAAAAACCCTTATTAATGAGATTCAAGAATTAAACTGAAAAGTTTTATGTACTAGATCCATACATGAAAATAAATCTTATTATTGTTTTATGGAAATAATGTTTCAATACCATTGAAGTGGGAGGATTGGTAATCAATGATCTGATAATTTATTAGGAGTAAATCCATAGTAAATTCACCTAGAACCTGATTACATGTAATGATAAATCCATGGAGTTCATTTTTAATAGATTCCAAAAAACATATAATGGATAATACTTTTACACAACCTCATATATTTTACAATTTATTAAACATTCATACCATGATCTCAATTATTTCTCGAAGTTGATGGTATGGAACCAATCCATTCTTAATGTTTGGAAAACACCATGGCAGCCCATGCCATTTAATGAGGATTTTATTGACTTTTTTCAACATGAAGAACCTTCCCATTATTGATATAAATTAAATTTCGTGATAAATGATCAATTTTATCCTAATTATAGTATGGATCGCCATATGTAGGAATATATTGAATGGGATACACTTATTTTTGAACAAAATTATTTTTTTCATATTAGTAGAAACATGTAATAAAGGTATAAATGTGAAGGCACTAACATGGTACCTCAAAAAATTCCATTGTCTTGGATGCTTCCATTAAACGATAATCTTAGAAATTAAGCTAGTGGATTTTGAGGATCCAACTACTAATTCACAGCCTACTACAAAAATAAATAGCGATGATTTCTAATAATAATCAACACTGTCTAATTTTGGAGGTGATATTTTTTCATATCTCTATCTCATTCATATTCTCATGCAGTATATGGGATTATATTAAAGAAGTATATGCAATAAGGTTTTGGATGGATATATTTTAATATATGATGACTTACATAACTAAAGGTATCCATAATGACTAGAATCAAGGAATGGTGCTCACAACTACATCTACTGCCAATACCTATATATGTCGAGTATTAATTGGCCTTTAATTTAAAAATAATACTCCCTATTTGAAATATGGGATCATGGATATCCATAGTGATGTTATGCCTATATATACTATTCAAACGGGTTACACAAACAAATATTTTTTTGACCCTGCAATATTGATAAATGTTTTTGTTAATGGAATGATAAATAAACAAGTGGTTCTAAATTCCATTTGATGAAATAAATTGAAAACATTATGGTTGAATGACATTGTGGATGGGGGGTATTTAGGTTTCACTGGGCTATCATGATGTGGTTCTTGTCTTCATCTCCCATTGGGTCTTCATTGAAGGATTCATCTATCATTTCATTGGGAGCCAACATGGAACTTAAGATAAATTTTATGGGTGATCAAGGCTATTGAATATGATTCTGACCATGGATGGTGGTTCCCTTGGTTAGAATCTAACTCAACCATGGATGTTCACATATTTATGGCTGTATCTAAGAATTTTTAATAGATAATGATAACATCATGGATCTAATTCATCCATCTCATTGATTAGATAAACCTAGTGGTCAAAAATACATATAGGGAATCCATCCAAGTTACAAATTATCTACCAAAAAAATGAAATTTTAGAGGCTAGATAAATATGGTACATTATGATTTCATATTTCTATTCACTTATTTATGAGTAAAATGTGTGTTTTTATTTTTGTACATACATTTGTAACCCCCTTGAAATGTCTCTATATCCTTTTTAATATAATAGTTTATCAATTGGTTCTAATAGCTCCTAAAAATTTTCATATAGTAAATATAAATAAAAAAATATCATTAATATTTTTTTGGGAGAAATACCATCTTCAAATTTTAATTAAATTTTTGTTACTAAAAATAACTAGAATATTAGAAAAAAATTATTTAATGAGAATATTGAAACTTTTAAGGTAATAATTACAGCATTCAATTTCATGATCCTGGTAAATTCTATTCATTCATTGTATTTCAAAATAATGTTTCCATTCACATTTTCAAATGAGACACAATAGAATAGTGTTAAAAATATTCCATGTAAAACATTTTGTAACAGATTATATATGGTTTAAAAATTCATTAACAAATCATTAAATAATATTAAAAATAGTTTTTAAATTTTTTATGGAAAATTTATATAGGGAAGCAAAGGATCCCATATTGATTAAAAACAAGAATTTTTTCCTTAAAAATTGATTTTGATATATTATGTACATAAAATGTTTAAAATTGAGGGAACCTATATAATTTCTAGAAGAAAATATATAATGATAAAATAGATTTGGTTTATGATAGAAATATAATGTAATACCACCATTGGATAATTTAACAAAAATAATCCAGAATATTGATGAGGATGTGAAATAAACCATTAACACTATGGTAACTTTTTCAAAGGCACTATTAAATAAATAATATAATATTAAAATTAAATACAATGAATATAGATATTTAAGAAATAATATATCAATGGGGAATTAATATATAGCCTAAAAATATATTAGTCCATATTAACAAATATGTCTCAATGGAGTGGAAATTTAAACAAAACCTTAATCAAATATCATACCATTGAAATGAGAAATAATTAATAAGTTGATAATATATCTAAAATATAAATTTCTAATTTTTTTTGGAAATATGAAATAAAACAATATAAGTTCATTACACACCAAATACAATCATATTATAGAAAATTAAGAAGTAATATAGCCTAATAGAACGAAATTGAGTAATGAAACCTCAAACCAGTTTGTAATATTCAATTAAAATCCCATTGAATGTAATAATGATATTTTAAAATAAATATCTCATTAATTAGTATTTTTTCATGATATAAATCTGTAAAAGGATGTATATATGCCATATAAATTAAATCAGGTGCATAATAATAAAATATGCCTCATTGAAAAGACATTGACATGAAATCCCTTACCACAAAACTGACTCATCACAAATTGTTTTTATCATCTTGAATAATAAAATTATATTATTTAATTTAATGGTTAATAAATGTTTTCAAGTTAGTTTTCCTTTTATTTTATTTAATACCATTTTATATTAATTTTTTTAATCAATTAAGTTCACATGAATTGTTTTGGTTATATTTTTTTCATATGTAAAAAATGACTTCTGTAGGTTGACTATCATAAAATATGTTATGGTTATATTATATCATTATTAATAGTATGAAATAATTTTATCATTTATATGAATAAATTATATATTTATAAATAATCATGAAACATGGTTACAAAAAATAGAATAAATTTCAATCATGAAGCTGGTGGTCCCACGTTTGCCTAAGTAACATTTCAATTTTCAATGGTTATGATAGAAAGAAGGTATGTATTATTTTTTCATTTCATAATGATCAATAAATCATATTTGTATTATAATTAATTTAAATACACCTATATATACAATCCATGTTTTTTAAATGAAAAATGAAACACATTACATTATGGATGTGGTAATCCAAATGTACAAATGAGAAAAATTATCACCATTCATTGAATGAAAGGGTTTAAAATTTTATTATAAATTACTCATAGAAAATGATAAATATTTAATGAATATAATATATAAACACCAAATTCATAAAAATAAATCATTGTGAGTGGTGATGATGGAAAATGAATTTCAACTGTTCATGAGGTGACTATCCTCAATAAAAAATATTGATAGTTTAATTTCCAATTTGATAAAAGATGAGATGGATGTACATTATTACATTAACATAATATAATATAATTTTACTAAAGGTAATTCTGTTATTATATCAACATGTTTTCATATTACATGATAGGAGTGGAAAAATGAATATCATAAATACTTTTAGTTAAGAACAATACGTCTCCTTTGGACAACCTCTTTTTGTTGACATTAAAAGCCTTCCTTGGGAGGGTTATCTAATAAAATAACGACTCTATGAATTTGTAATGGAATTATGTCATGTATTTTGGATGATATTGAGAAATGAAAATGAATATATAGTTTTATGAAAAGTGAGGTGGTGGTCCCCTTCTTTAAGTAAATGAGAGACACTTTTGAATGGTTTTAAAATAGTAAATTAATATTTATTAATTTTTATATTAAAATGAATCCAATATGATATAATTTAAGTATTGTATTATTGTAGCTCATTATTCTACAATTAATTTTTTATATGATTACAATATGTCATTAACCTTATCTATTTGCTTTAGCCCATATTAAACATTTATTAAAATTAATAGGATAATGATGGTTTAACTCTTTCATGGTCATGATTGTTACATTAAAAGGAAAATTGGGGCATAAATGGAAAATATATTATATTTTTTAACATATCAAAATCACTCTAATTATGATATTATTTTTTTGGATTTTATATAATTTAACTATATATTATACATTATTAATTAACATTAATGTCCTTGATGACACTACTGAGTAAATTTGACATTGAATACATAAAAAAATGTGGAATTAGAATATAGAATTTTAATACATCACTAATATGATATATTAAAATATATGATGAAGGAACACTATAAATCAGATAAATTAGATAACTTTTTTCATTTTTAATTTATTATATTTTAATTTTTTTATTTAAGGAAATACCATGTCAGCATTGTATAAGCATTTAGTTTAATTATATAATAACTAAAAATATTAAATAAGTTTAAATAAACAATGTAATGTAATTATTCTAAAAATAATAAATAATAATATTTGATAAATTTTCTTTATCCCTATTTGAACACCTAAGTAATATTTTATAGTAAGAAAGTGACATTTTTAATTATTCATTTTATAAAAGAATCTGTTGGTTTCTTTCAGGATAATGTGTTCTATAAAAAAATAAATATCAATACTATGATAATAAGGGTCTAAATAACCTTATCAAATAACGTTGAAGATAAATTAATTAAATCTCATAAATAAGTATGAAAATTTCAAATACCAAATAAATTTTACCAAATTGAATCTCTATAATTGTAAGAAATTCATTATATTAGTATTTTGTGAAGTTTGATGAAAAATGGTTTTCCGAAACAATTAATTTTTTGTCAAAAAGTATTTTTATACAATGATCATGAATAATATTGATTGATTTTTAATTAATTATATTATTTATTAATAAATGATATTATATAAAATTATGAAAAAATGAAAACTTTTGTTTGGACTTTTCAATGAAAATAAATGATATAATTACAAGAATAAATAATTTCACTAATCATTAAAAGTAATATTTTTCAAAAAACAAAAAAAAATCACCCTTAGTTAATTTTTAAATTATGATTTAAAAAATGAAGTTTATTTTGTGAAATATAATTTCTCAAATTAGAGGAATTTAATTATATATTTTATTAAAAAGAGAATAAAATCATTTTTGATTGAATATAAATTTTTGAATAATGTGAAAACATTATTAACAATTGAGTATATATTTGAAACATATTTTATTTATATTTAATATTTATACACAATTTTAAAATATTGGTTATTCCTATTCAAGCCCCCAATTTTAATAGACATGTTATAATAATCAAATTTGAATATTTTATTACTATATCGATATTCGTTTAAACTAAGTGTTCCATGTAAAAAAATATATCTATGAAATAAAATTAATTTAAAAAGAAATATATTCTAAAATCCTGTGTTTTACAAAGGTATTTTATTTATAGAAAACAAATGAACTAATTTTTCTATTTTGGTCCATTATAAAATATTGTTGGATAGATTAAAAAAGACCATTATGTATCATAACCATCGAAAATATAGTGATTTTAGAGTAAGTGTTATGATTATTATATATAATGGGTTATTATGAAATTTAATAGGAAATGAAAAAATAAGCAATATCCCCAACCAGTTGGATCAGATCCTATAAATCCCATTCATCAGAGCTTCTATGGTATATGGAATCAATGGTATTTTATATTCACCAAGCCCATGAAAATATCCAACAAATAAATCTAGGTTTAAACTATTTATGGATGAATTTCAAGATTATCGAGATCGTGTATAAAAAATATTTACCGAACCACCCCCAGAAGGAACCACTGTCCCACCCCTTTCCCTTTAGGCATACACAAGTAAAATAAGAGGTTTTGAATCTAACCCCTATTAATATTAATTATATATATATATATATATTTAATAAATAATTATTATATTTATCCCATTACACTAGTAAATTATAAATTATTATATATAGAGTTTGATAAAAAATAGATTTTTTATAAGGAAATAAAATAGTATTTTAGGAAATATATACCTTCAATAAAGACACTCTGTTGAAAAGTTCTTGAATTTTTTAAATAAATAATTTGTTACTAAAATATTCTATTTAAATAATATTTATTTAAAAATAGATGATAATATAATTTAATGAAAAACAATATTGATTTCACAAGGGCCCAAAATTTTTTAGTACTGTAAAATAACGTATTTTTGAATTAATATTATTTTTTATTTAAAATTAAGAACTATAATATTTAAGAAATTAATTTCATAAAATAAATACTATTTTTTATATAAGACCATAAAAAATTATTCAGTGATTATTTTGTTCATAATTTTCCAAGAAAATCTATTTTTTGGGTAAAAATTTTATACGGTATAAATATACAGTCTATATTTTGAAATCATAATTACCTCAAATTGAACTAAAAATTTATATAAGTAGTATACATTAAAAAATAAAGATTACCCTTTAAAATAATGCGTTTTTAATGTTATTTGATTAATTTTAAAATCCTTTAATTAATCCTCCTAAAGCTATATTATATTTTATGTTTTTAGGTAATTTCTTTATGAACAAGAATCAAATCCACAACACTGATGATATTATTTTAACTAGTTTACTCATTTTACATATAAAATATTTGATAAAACTCATATCTGGTATAAAATATAGGAAAATCTATTGGGTGTTTTTGGGTGTTTATTATTTTATAAAATACAGTCTAAATCCTTTGTTTAAAAAGTAATAAAGAATTATCCTCTCATTTTCTATAAATACCCTCCAATCACGCCAATCCTTATAACTAAAAGAATGAGGATGAATTTAAACACCCTTTACCTCTATAAATCATGCATGAGGTGTTCCCTAGATCTAAATAATCCCCTCCCATGTTTTTAGAAGCACCCTTTAAAGGTAAGGGATCATGTCATATTACTTTTTATTTAAAGTACCTTCATTAAACTAAGACTATCTACTTCCAATTATTCATATTTTAATGTGTTTATAGAAATATGTATTAACGTACTTATTATACCCATGTGATGATATAAAAATTTTCACTGTCATTAATCCCTCCCTTATATATTTATACCCACCTATTATGCTGCGAAAATCATCCCAGGTTCTTCCAAGCCAAAACATTCTTTTTATGAATTACCATCCACAATTTACACCCAAATGAATTAAAAAATATTGAAAAATGATAAATTTATTGGTCAAATATATGTTTTAACCCACATTACACTATGATTTTACTAAAAATGAAGAAATCAATTCTTATGATGAATCATATATGTGTGAAGGAAAATGGGTGTACATGATATGAATGTGACGAGTTATCCCAAAATTATATATCACTCAATGTCTCTGGGAAATGTTTTTTTCTCACATGAATTTTTTTTAACGTGTGATTATGTCAAGAACTCTATTTTATAATGTAACGATAATTGTCCTTTGATATTTTTTATGATGTTATGTTTTATTTTGGTTTCATATTCTTTTGTTTCTTTGATTTTATCATCTTATACCATGATTTTACATTTATGATTTTGATTCCCACCATTATATGTTATTATATAATACATCTTGAATCACAAATATAGATTTAAATTATGTTTTGATCTCATTATATTCTTACAGGGTTTTAAATATCTTCCCTTTCTTATATACCACCCTAGGATATCTTATATAGTATTCAAAGATTAATGTCATTAAAATAAATATTGTGGAGTATTTAAATAATTCCATTGTATTTCTAATTTTTGATTTTACTTTATTTTCCAATTACCCAAAGAAAAGTTCCCTATGAATATTTTATTTATTTTATCTTGTGTATCATTATGTTATACATCATAAATCAAAGGGTATTTAGGACATCAGTTTTCATATTTGTCATTATATGATGGTCATGTTACTTTTTGGAATTTGGGATAAAATAAAATGAACAATATAATTATGGATAATATTAAACAAATGAAATCAAGCCAAAATTATGTTAAAAAATAGAGTGAGTGTTCTCTATGAATAAAAATCCATCTATGGATACTATAATTGGATATGTATTTTCCATAATTGTACGTAGGGATAATTACCCTAAACATGTACCATTGGGAATCGACTCGATCATCAATTAGTTCATCATAAAATTCCATAACATACACCTGGATTGATACTGATAGGATATATTATTTTTTAAATCCAAAAAGTCTTTATAATCATTTTTTTGGGAACAAAAGTGTCCATACAATTTTATATTACTAAATAGACCTTGAAAAATATATATTGAATCCTCAAAATACATCTGTAAAGTAATTTATGTCATTTTCTGAGTTATGATTTCAATTTTCGTAGTGTAACTCGTACAGATTTACTATTTTGAAAACTGGGAATATTAAATCTCTCTTTATTATACTCAATGTATGGAAATAGGAGGAACCATGTTAAAAAACAATGTGAGGGAAATGTGATTCATATCCAAATCATAAGCCTAATATGATGGGAGTATAAATGAATGATTTCATAATGATTATTTTTCAATTGTCTAATGTTTTTACTAGATATGTGACCCATGTGGAATATCCATATCCAAATAATATTGTTTTTTTTAAATTGAGATATTCATGACATAAAGGACTTATAAATTTAATGGATCTTCTGATCCCTTGATTGTGGTAATATGGATTAACTTGATTGAAATGATATGATATATTCTTCAATTATAATGTAAATATATGTTAATGGGGATATTTAGAATAAGGAGGGATAATCTTATCAATGGACTCCATTGACAATAAATATGAATCTTGAAGATTATATCACAGTTATCAAGTGGAAATAATTATAGAAAATGTTTTTGGATATATACTTTCATCGAGCTCTATTACTAAAAATAAATAAATTGTTCCTTTTCCTCAAATACAATGATGATGAATCCAGAAGTTTGTATGTGGAAGGAATCACAATACTTTTTCAATATACCTTTATATTCTTCATTGATCATGAATATAATTTTTTTCACATATTGAGTTGGATGAATTTAAATAAACAAAATTATTTAGTGAATTGATACATTGACATCTGATAGGAAATTGTTTGATATACCTTCATATTTGAAATTGAGATCGATGAATCCCATGGGTCACATGGTTCAAGAGATATGAAGAGGAGAATGGATTTTTATTTTTGTACTGTGATGGAGTAAAATCATTGGGAAAAAATTTCCTAATCTCACTTTTCAAATGCATGGTAAATTCATCATAGAAAATACCTAAAGGGAAAAAGGAAATTATTTAGGCATGAGAATGAATAAAAGATATATAGAGAATTAATATGGGAGAAACCATTGAATTAAAGTGAATAAATAAATGTTATTATCTGTCCTCGACCTACTGTCAAATGTCTCATTAATTAGGATAAAATAAAATATGTATGTAAATGAACTAAGACAAGGAATTTTGAAGATAAATGAAACTAGTATCCTCTAAGGCATAGAGATAAAGGGAATGAATACTCCATCATAACATAAAAGTGGGATCTTAGCAATTTTTTGGTGAAAAAAATGCTATTTATTCATTTAAGAATATAGAATTTACTAAATAATTCTATTTTTATGCATTCATTCATAGCATGAAATTTTAGTATAGTTAATAAAAAATAACCGCCAATCATAGATGTGGAGGTATATCTAGAAATAGAAAATGTGGAAATTATTACATCCCTTTTATATATATCCCCATCTATATATTTTCATGTTGAACTTCCCAATAATCTTTTTGATACTCACTTTACTGGAATTTTATCAAATTATATCTATGGATCTGATTTCCTTATATATTCCAAACATAAATTTTCTATACAAGTAAATACCCATTCGTATAATGAAATTCCCTATGATATTATAGAAGTGTTAGGAGGATAATGAATTCCCATTACTTTCATTTTCATAATAATTGATATTAGTACCTTATGAGAATGATTTTAAAGCTCAAATTATTGATACCATGTAAAAGATCACCCTTGATGAAATTCCCCTTATAAGGTAATTTGTTGATTAGTTTGTTGAATAATTTCATGGTCTTCCCCCATGTTATTGTAAAATCCGAGGTAAATAAAGAAATAATAAATTTTCTTTTTAATTAATATTTTGTGATTTAAATATTAATTTCACATTAAAGGGGTTGATATGTTCGAAGGCTTACCCAATACGCAACAATGGCTTTCTTTGAAATAATACGTTGCATAATAATAATATAATATTATTATATTAAATAGTCATTAACGCGTAACAATTACATTGGTGGAAATAAAAATAACTAAATAAAATATGATTATACATGTTTTTTAAATGTTTTTACATTTATCGAACAATAGTTATAGGCTTAAAATGTGAATTAATCTAATTTTAAGCATAATTTACCATAAATGTTGATTTACAGTCTTTTGATGGTGATCACATTTTTTATCTAGTTTTTGTTACTTTTATATGTTCTATTTGTCAAAAAAATATCAATATTTAGAATCAAGAAATCTAGATTCACTTTGGGTAAAATATTTTTATTTCTCTAACAAATATTAAATTTTTGATGAATATTTAAAAATATTGTATTGTAATTAAAAAAATACTTTTTACTATAATTTATTTATATGGTTAGATTAACTATTTAATTGGTCTTAATGTTTAGTTAGATTATAATTTTACTATTTAATAAAATTTTGGTCATTGGAAGTAATTTCAATTTGAAATTGGACAAAAATAAGTGTCAATCTTTTGAAAGTTATTATTTTGTAAAAACATGCCTTTTGTTTTGACATCGGGAATTCATTTTAAATTAATTTCATCCACTTATGTGATTTGAATATGGAGAAATGGATTCTATATTTGGTATTGGAAGGACCAAAATGTATTAATATGTTACTTTTATTTTAATACATTATGACTATTTACTTTAGTAAATATTTTATTTACCATGGTTAAAGGGTAAATCTTGTAAATAAGGGTAAAAAAATATTATAATAATAATATAAAATTACCCTAAAATGAGTCCTAATCCTATTGGTTGATAAATATCTTACCCTTGTAATCCTCGGGTTGATTTTGGGACCCCGTAGGGATTCTTGAGAGTGAAAATGACACATTATTTTAATTAACATAAAGTAATGAAAAAAATGACATAAAAAAATATCGTTAAGTAAATTAATTTTTACATAGGGTTATATAAGTTATAATATTAACTATAAATACTATTTATAATGATAAAAATATTTCATACATCATCGTATTTTTTTATAATTTTTATACATTAAATAATTTAAATTATTTATGACACAATTATTATGTAGTGTTTATCTCATTAATAAATAATTTAAATAAATATGATTATAATGATTAAAATAATATCCAAAACCTGTCCTAATCTTTTTGGATCATTTTATTTCGACCATGAGACATCTTATCATCTACTTTAATAAGTTTTTTACTTTTAGAAACCGAAAATCATTATGTAATAAAATAATATTTTCACTCATTCCTAATGAGCCACTCCACCCCTTATAAATATCCCTCACCTCTATCCCATTAATCGAATCTCTCAATCCCCTTGGGTTGTCCAACCTCTACCCAATTAATCTCCCTACAACCCTATCCTCATCTTAGATGCCTTAACTTAGGCAGAAGACACTTCCACAAACCCTTTTGGTTCAATCCAAAGGGATTTACACTATTTAAAGGTAACATGTTCTATTTAGTTATTTTGTGTTATTTTACTTCTCCAACCACCTAAAGTATTTTTATTTCATTATTTTATAACAACACTAGTATCCTAAATGTACAAGGATTTTTGTAATGATATGTATTCAATATACACATACACACACATCTATCTAATGGGTAAATAACATATTGTTTTTTTGTGGATTGAAAACTAATGCCTCACAAAATGATGATTGTTCAATTATCTCATACCGCCTCGCATGGTGGCCATTATGATAGAAATGTATTTATATATGATATATAATTTGTTTATGTTTTCTACATGCTTCTGTATTTTTCATTTATAGCATACCTTTATAGTTTCCATTATCGGTAAACGTGATAATTTCATTTGAGGAAGTGCGGAATACCGCCCCATGAAAGTGATATGACACGTTAATGCCATTTCTGGGATGTATAAAGGAAGGATTTAATGATATTATATATGATAATATATTAGAATTATAATATAACTATGTATCATTGTGTTTTAATTCCACTATATTATGAAATAGAAATTAAATTAGCCTTCATGCGTATATATGACTTATCATCTCCGTGAAAGGGGAATTTATTTTCTTAAGTCCAAATGATATGTAATATTATGAATAAATAAATATACTAGATATATTTGATATATATGATATTTGTATCAGGAATATCATTCTGAAGATATTGGATATTTGATGATATGGGTAACTTGTAGTAATAAGATTTTCATTTTGACTCAAGTTCCAAATATCAACAAAATGATCGTTATTAACATAAATGATCACATAATGTTTATAACATGTTAATAAGTGATATAAAAGTATAAATATTCTTGAAAATGGATATTATGAAATTAGAAATTAACTTTAGTTTATTATTCCAGAGATTAAATAATGAACGGGTCAAATCAGACATTAGGTAAGGGACTTGGCCTAAATCTCATTTCATTGAGGCTTATTTTGTTTCAATACAAGACATTATTTTATACAATTTATAAACATCGTTGACATTAAATTTCATTCAAAGGGAAAATTTTACGATGAAGTGTTTTACTAAATGTCAAAAAAGAATGTTTCTTTTTAACGTAATTAGTGACAATGACCTTTCTGCCGCTACGAGGATTATTTGATCTTTGGCTTCCATAACAAGACGTAGTTTTTTAAAGGAAAATAAATAATATATACCCTTTATATGTATTGTGGCATTGAAAATGGGTTTAAGAAATAATTTATTATTTCAATATATTGAAATGATATATTGTGACTAAAATGTGGAAATTATAACTTTCCATTATGCCTGTTTAATGTGTTATGGTTTTTTGGAATTGTTTGAATATACGGGTGGTTTCGTGGTAATCCATGGATGGGTAGGCCCAAGATATCTCTCCAATGCATTGGGTACCATGATAGAGGCAAACATGAATTTTTCTCCTCTGTGATTTAGGTAATATACTATGTTGGGCATTCTAAATGTAACTCCCTACATAGCTATGATGGATATAATGTAAGTATGATATGGATTTAACAAGTAACCATTATGATTTATGATTAAAATTGTGTTATTCATAAATCTTATGATTTCCCGAGGTATGTTAAAAAGATTATGTTATGTATGTACTAATGAAATAATGTTTTTTTCTTTGATTTATAACCCTTACGAAGTTTTTTATGCTCATCCCAAGTTTGGAAAAGTTTTTCACAGGACCAAAATATGAAAATGGTCATGGATGAGATCAAGGAAAAGTCATGTTATATAAAACATGGAACTAGACAAGACTCATTTTTTCCTGAGTTTTTATTTTATGAAAATAATGGAATCTAATTATAAGTGTCTACCTTGATTTTTTTGAGATGTATTTTAATAGTTATGGCCTAATTCTTTAAAACTCTAAAAATAAAAAGATCCTCAATGTGAATTATTCATTTAATTCATGATTTTGTAATGTTTAAGGTCATGTCCTTATAGTTGGTATCACAGGTTGGATAACTTTAGAAGTTATGATATTGTTAAATTAATGTCCATAAATTAATTTATGTTGAGAATGAAGTGATATATAATTTACAGATTACCATGTTGCTTCGCCTAATATATTTCTATGTTCAAAAGGGTTTTCTTTATAGGAAATTTGGCTACTATGTTGGGACAAAATCAAGATGAAGACAAACTTCCAAATCAGTAACCTAATATGGTCAGAATCGGAACTGAACCATTTTTGGCAGTGATGGCATAGTTGAATCAGGATATAAATGGTGTTTTTATCCATGCACGAGATCAACCAGATCAACTATAAGGGAAAATGTCAGTATTGGAGCATTTTAGTAGGCAAGATTCCCCATTATTTTGAGGATCATATTACCCATTGCTTGCTAAAGGGTGGATTAAAGCACTAGATAAGATTTTTTATGTCATGAGGCTTTTAGAAGATTCAAATGTTAGTCTTGTTGTTTACTATTTTAAAGGTGAAGCTGATTAGTGGTGGCCAATGGTGAAAAATATCAAGGATAGTGAGGAGATTTATGTCTTGATTGGGAAGAATTCAAAGATATGTTTCTAGGGAAAGATTTTCCTAAGGTGGTTTATCGTAGGATGGAAAAACATTTCATTGAATTGAGGAAGGAGGATGACTCAATGGCTACTTATGAAGAAAAATTCAATCGACTAGAAAGGTATTCTCCATATATCATAAGAGATCATCCTAGTAAAATCAACCATTTTTTCTTGATTAAAGGCAAAATATCAAGGCCTTTAGCTTCTCTTGGGTTCAAAAGTTAGGAAAAACTTGTTCGATGAGTGTAGAAGGTGGAAATGGAGTTTTCTGATGATCATGTCTTCTCTAACAAACAACAGAATAAGAGGTCAAGGTGGAAAAAGGTAAAACTCTTCAAAAAAGACCGATGGTAAGAAAATAAACTTCATAGTTTGTGAAAATTTTGGTTAAAAGCATGCCTGGGAATGTATTTTAAATTCTTGTAAGTGCTATCGATGTGGTAAAATGGGACATAAATCTCATAACCACACTGAAAAAGATTAGGGTAATGGTAAGAAAAAATCTAATTTATAGTCAGTAAAATGTTTCAGGTGTAATGAAAAGGGTCATTATGCAAATGACTATCCAACAAAGAACTCAACTGAGGGAAAGCATCCAGTTTACCACCAAGAAGGGGTGGTGAAATCATTTGAAACTACATCTTCAGAAGTTGGGCCATCAAATGAAGTAGTATCAAGTACACTATTTTTTTGTTAAGATTATGCCAATGTGTTGTTTGGATCATAGTCTACAAATTCGTTCATTTCTAAGAAGTTTTATAGTAAAATGGGAATTTCATCTCAATATATGAATCCTAAAATTATGGTATTATCATGAACTGCCTTCACCAAAAGGAGGGATGGGTCAACAAGTTGCCAAGCCCTTCTTTCTTTAAGTTGAAGGAGAGATAATGACCCCTGAAACCTTCCTTCAATAGGTCCCGGAGTGGAGACCAGTGCCAAGGGTATATAATCTCACACAAAATGGAAGGCATTAACCTTTTTGTTTTTATAGTATCGAGAGATAAGACAACAACCCAAACAATACCAAAAATGAAAGTAAAGGTAAAGCCAAAAGTAAACCATTCCCATATTCATGTTCATAATTAAAAGATACAAGCCACAAAACTAAAAAGGTAAAGTACCAAGAAAAAGGAAAACGACAACAACAACTGCCCCACAGTCTGTGCTAGTACGATCCCGCACGATCCCTGAAGTCCTCCTGGAAACCTGAAAATAGTTTTATATACATAGGATGAGCATACAAGTACACTCAGTAGGGAATACCAAAGACTCCCGTGTATAGGTGGAGTGGCATTCTAATGCCATGTGAGAAAAGAAATACTAAATCACATAGCAAAGAAAAACTATCCACCCAAGTCTCAACAAGTCATACTCTCAATATAACGCAAGGAAAGTAAATTATAGTAATTGAACATCAATATTTGGGTTCCTCGCACCACTTTCCAACTGGTTATTGAAGACATAATACACATCGAATCAATCCTGCCATTCTCACCGTAGTCCAACTGCCACACCCTCTCGCACACACCTGGGCCACAACCACACATACCACCCGAAAACACCTGGGCCACAATTGTTATCCCGCCCGCAGACACCTGGGCCACATAAACCTCACGTAACCATGCTCTCAATCACCTAGGATAGAAAAACCACTTCCACACCCGAAGACACATGGTCCAGAAATCTACCGTCATGCCCGAAGACACCTGGGCTTCATCCCAATGATACTTCAGGAACAACCTATCCGCAAACACCTGGGCCAACCACCACAACTACCCTGCCTGAAGATTCTTGGGCTAATAATGGACTTCAAGCCATCACAGCCTTCCTGAAGAGTCTTGGGATATTTGGGAAAGGGAGCAGAAAAGGAGCTAATAACCAGCCACTCATAGGAGTGTTGGGAAAAACACCCTCCTCATGAAATGGGGTGTTCGACACTAAGTGCTCAACGTGGGTGGGGCACGAATAAGAAACATAAAATATACCGATATATGTATAGGTGACAAACACTCATCCCAACCTAGGGGTTCCAAAACCTAAGCACAAACACCCTTGTTACTATTCATTCACAAAAGAAGAAAAGGCACTCGATGCCAAGTCACAACTCATTCCCAAACTAATTCCCCACATAACCATTCTTGTTTTCATGTTCAAGTGAACCCATTACGGTGAATTCTTCACTGTTGGGCAACTAACATGCATAACCACAAGACAAAAGGAAAGAAACAACCAAACAGAAATTTAAGAATTCACACCCGGTTCTCTTTCAAGTCGCAAAAGGAAAAGGTTAAGTGAGATCCCTCAAAGAACTGGAACCAAAGAAAACCCTGAGACACAGCCCCATGTCCCCAAAATCAAGGAGCCAACAGTCTCGCAACAACAGATGATTCCACCCCAATTCATGATAGAAGCATAGTAACCACAAAGCCTCAAATTCACAACCAGCGAAAGTACAACAATAGGGGTTCCCATCCCCACACGTATCACCACAGAAATCGGCCTGTGAAAGAAACAACCAAACCGCTACCACCCACACAAGGTAGGCCCATACAGGTATTTCTAGATTTAAAATATTTAATACACTCCATGGTTTCAATTACACTGTGATTTAACCGGGGTTATCACAGAAAAGGGTTGATCCTGATGCTTTCAATTTATTTAACCGAGTATACGTAATTAACCAATTCCATGTTATGGTTACTTAAACATACTGGAGCACCGAGGTTCATTAGTTCATAGAGAAAGACCACCAACGACCATGATTTTCAGTGAGCATAGGACCGTAAAATTCACAACACATAACAATAAAATGAGTACATCAGAACATCGATCACCCCCTTTCATTGTTTAAAGGTCCATTTATTTTCTTTGTTATGTTCAGTTTCATCAATTTCCACAGAGTCAAAAGCATGCCCACCCTGCATGAAACACAGAATGGAGAGACGAAGGAGAAAATCCATACTTGGTTGATCAAGGACCGAAGTTTTTCTCCACATGCCAAAACAGGGGAAGCGCGACTCGCAGGGCTCCCGCACAGGTGCACCACTTTCCTCAGGAAATAAAGGACTTCGAACGCACAAGGAAAAGGAGGAGACTAGGAAAGAGGGAGAAGAATAATTTCTAGCATGTTAAATAGATGATATCCCCGACGTTATGGGATAAGGAATTTGAATTCTATAGAATTTGGATCGTGGTTCTACCATGCAGTTGGGTGGTTACACATGACTGAACTAATTGTTATTTAATAGGGATGTTTCTAGGGATTTTTAGATATTAATTATGGGTTAATAATGGCCTTTAAATTCCCTAAAAGGTAAAAAAGGCCTAAAAGAGGCGTTACGGGAAAAACGGTAGAAGGAAAACCCGACAAGGCTGGATAACACCGATCGGTTGGTCACGCCGATCGACCCCACCGATCGATCGCACCAATCATTCACGCTGATCGGTTGCGCTGATCAGTCGCCCCGATTGGTCGTACCGAATGAGGTGCGACCCCTTAGGATCCTAGACTTTGGAAAAGGGATGGATCATGAGGGTTTGGTCCATTACATCAGATAACTCTCAAACTATTCTCGCCCTCGAGAATCCAGAACTAGACCCGAAGGAAGGGGGGGGGGGTTCGAACAACCACCCCAGAAGATACCTCTCATGAGTGAACCTCTCTAAAACAGGGACACTTTATCTCCTGATCAATCATGGAAATCCTACCGATTCATTCCTGCAAAACAAAAGACTAAACCGTACGACCATGTGGGAGAGGTGTTTTCCTTCCTCCGAGTTGAGATACTATCCGCTTTGGGAGGCACTGACTCACCCGTATGGGTTTAGGTGCATCCACATTAATGCGTCCTAAATCGGAATCACGTACTCCCCTCACCCTAATTAAGGAAACTTCACACACATTCACAGAAAAAGGAAACTTCACATCCCACAGTCAACATGGTAAATCATTACATAGAAAAGAAGTACTGACAAAATAGGATAAAACTCAAAAAAACTCTATGTACTGGGCACGCATTTGCGCTTCCCTCTCCCAAGTACTCTCCTCAAGCCCATCATTCCTCCAGAACACGAGAACCAATGGGATGGTTCGTCCATGAACCACCTTCTCCTCACGACCCTTGATCATCACTGGCCGTTCCATGAAGGTTTCATCGTCTTCGATATCTAGCTCTCCCCATTCGAGGACATGCGAATCATCGTGCAGATACCGACGAAGCTGGGACACATGGAAGACATCATTCACCCTTTGTTGTTGTGGTGGCAATGCTAGCTGATAAGCCACCTCTCCGACCCAGTGCAACACCTCGAAGGGTCTGACGAACCTGGGAGAGAGATTACTGTTGGAACCATGGTTGTTTTATGCACGAATTGGCGTTTGGTTTGTGTTTTTTGTCAATCCTCAGTGGAAGTTCCAAATGTGTGCCAACAAAGTGATCATATAGTTCAAGTAGACAACAGTATTGAAGGTGGAGCTATTTCCCAGTGTTTGCCAAATTTTTTGGACCTCAAAATCGGAAAATTAAGACATGGATTGTCTGCAAAAGGAGGTGCGCACAAAGAGGAAGTGGTGTGCAGAAAATAAGCACTGTATGATAAATACTGCAGTTGAGCGCGAAAACAGTGTGGTGCGCAAAATCGCGGAGAGATGTTTTTCGCGCAAATAGTGTTTCAGAATCAAAACGTCGAAAAATGGAAAAGGCATGGGCTCTGTGAAATATCTAGAGAGGTGCATGGAAAACGATACCTGTGCCAAATATTACGCGCCAGATGAGAGGTTTTCATGCCGAAGGGGATTTTGCGCGCGGGGGTCTCAGACTCCTATAAATATGAGGTGACCCCCTTCATTCCACATGGTTGAAGACTTAGAGAAGATCTGAGGTCTGATGTGGGAAAAAGGATCGCATAGAGGGGCTGTCGCGAAATATTCTGAGTTGCGCGGAAAATTTCGGGATGCGTGAAAAATGAAGAGTTGCGCGTAAAAAATGGGTTCTCACATAAAAGGTTCAGTTTCATGAAAAAGGGGGATTTTGCGCGAAATAGTTTCTTCCGCGTGAAAAGTAAAGTTTGCACGTGATAAGATGGTTTTGCGTTCAAATGGTTGGTGTTGGGTGCAATTGTCAGTGTAGTTTGTCTACACGTTCTGGTTATCTGGTTCAGTGGTTCTGTTCATTCTACTGCATCAATTCTGGTCTTTGATGTAAGCAGATTCTCATGCTAAGAGGAGACAAATACTTCAATGCAAATCTATTGAAGAGACATGCACATCTATAAAATTAGTGTGACTTCACCAAGGGCAGTGAGCCAGGGGGAGTCAGCGGGAGTGACCCAAGGGATGTAGTGAGATATCCCTGAACAATTGTAAAGGCGGTGAGCCTGGAATAGAGTGACTCTGCCCGAACCATTTTAATCCAAATCTAGTGAAGATTAGTGGAATTAGATACGACCGACAACTTGTCGGCGTATGCTCCATGGTCGTAGCCCTTAGTGGTGAACCAAGTAAAATTTGTTGTGTCACCTCTTTGCATGTGAATCTTTGATTGTTGATCATATCCATCATACAGGTTCAACTAGTTCCTACCAACGCAGGAACAAGATCCTTTAATTTAAAAGAAAAAGCTGACACCCTAATTCACCCCTCCCCTCTCAGGGTGTCTCGGGGTTCAACAAGTGGTATCAGAGGGAGGTTGATGGCGTTGAATCTGTCCTTTATCGCCTTGGAGAATGCAGTAAATGTTAGGGGAGTCCCTCTCTTCGATGGAAGTAATTTTCAGATATGGAAGAACATGATGAGATCTCATCTAAGATCTCTTATAATAGAATGTATGTTTTCCACTGTGCAAGGAATACATGTCACTGATCCAACATGCCTGGTTATGACTGACAAAGACAGGAAAATTCTTGATGCAGATGCAAAAGCACAAAATGCACTCACCGCATCTCTTTCTGATCAGATCTATCTAAAGGTGATGAATTTCACCTCATCAAAATATATGTGGGATAAACTATAAAATATTTATGAAGGAGATAGCAAAGTGAAGGAGGCAAAATTACAAGTCCTGCACAATCGGTTTGATGATCTGAAGATGCTCCCAGAGGAGAATGCAGACTCATTCTTTAATCGAATTACTGAAGTGGTTGGAGCAATTCTTGGTCTAGGCGAAGAAATCAAAGACATTGATATTGTAAAGAAAATATTAAGAATACTTCCACCCTTGTACAATGAAAAGGTGTCAGCCCTTGAGGAAATGGATCTTTCCAAACTTTCTCTGGATGATCTACTGAGCTGCTTGGTAGCATACGAAATGAGAGTCAAACCAGAAGATGCTACAACTAGTGTGAGAAAGGAAATGGAATTCAAGGCCCTGGATAAAATGAAAATCTCAAAAGATAGTAGCGTTGAAGATGACGATGAAAAAGAGATTCTTTCTCTCATTGTAAAGAAGTTTCAGAAGGGAAAAGGGAAATTCAAGTGGAAGTTACCTATCGTATGTTTTGATTGTGGAAAAGTTGGGCACATTGCCTCTTAATGTTTAAGAAAGATCAATGATGAAGATAGTGAAGATGAGAACATCGAGAAGCCTAAAAAAACGTTTTTCAAAAAGAGAGACTTCAAACCTGGAAAGAAAATACAGAGGAAGAGTTTTTTCTGTGAAGTGGAAAATGAGGATACTGATTTTTGTGAAGAAGAAGAACCTGAATTTAAAATGGGAAAGCATGCTTCCATGATGGATATGGTTGAAAAGTCAGAACCCTTGATCAATAAAGACAGATATAATCAGACTATTTCTAATGGTGATTCAAAGACTCAAATTAATTATGCATTTTCCAAGCTTCAGAATAAATGTAAGAGATGTAATAAGTTTAAGAATGTGGTGGAAGAATAATCAGAATATGTTGATGATCTTGAAGTAGAGATTGAACGACTAGAAGAACTAGTGAGAGTTCAGTCTTCAATCCTTGAAAGCACAGATGATGTAGTGGAACTAAAGCATAAAATTGAAGAACAAGAAAAGGTCATAAATTACCTTTCATCTAGACTAGAAGAGAAATCCAAGACTGTTGAGGGAATTGAGGAGGAAGTTGTTACTCTTAGAAGTAAAATTGAATGTCAATCAACGACAAATGAGGGAAAGAATAAAATTCATTTTGGAAGATTCTCAGATGCAGAATTACTAGCAAGAGCCATGTGTGGTTCAGATGGGGTTGGAAAAATCTTAAGTGATCAAAGACCCACGTACATGGGAAAGAGTGGAATTGGATGTGAAGCTGAGACATCAACTTCTGGAAGTAATGAGAACCAAAATAATGACAAGATGAAAGTTGGACATACTGAAACATTACCTAAAATGTTAAAAAAGAAACCCTCAATACAAACTAAAAGAAGAACTGAAAATTAACCTCAACCTTTCAGAAATGACAGGTAGTTCAACTATTCTCCCAAGGAAGAAGGCATGAGGATACATTCAAGTGAAAAGACATTTCCTCTCATGAAGTGACAGTTCTATGGTTATCTGAGCCATAACTTGTCGTACTGCGAAGAGGCAAAAAGCTATGTGAATGGGGAAGATCTGGGAAGTCAACAAAGGAGACCATTTTCATACCCTCCATCTTAAAGAAGAAATATCTTCTATGGTTACTGTTTTAATTATTCTAACATTGGCCATAAAGCTATGTATTGCAGGAAGCGATACGACATGAGAAATTCATACAACACTCAAAGACGTTCCAGTTTTCATCCTTCTGATGATGTTGTTCTCAGAAATAGTTTTTCCCCTATGGAAGAAGATTATGGGTATGAAGACTCAGATTATGTGGAAGAATGTATTAAAAGGCCATCAATATCCTATGATCAATCCAATATCTCATGGAAAGAGAAGAAGAAAATCGAGAAATCCAATCTTGAAGAAGTAGCCCTCAAAGCTACAAAGAGCAGCAGCACCTAGATCCTTAATAGTGGATGCTCTTCCCATATGACGGGAAATGCTGACCTTTTTAAGAACATTGAAAAGAAGGTTGATGGAACAGAACGGTTTGGTAATGATGGTGCTCTGAAGATTAAAGGTAGTGTGAATACTGCTCTCACCAATGGGGAGCTGAAGAATACTGAAGTTATTTATGTGGACAGTCTACACCACAATCTCCTCAGTGTAAGTCAACTCTGTGACTCAGGGCTCATAGTAACCTTTAATAAAAAAGACTGCACTATAAAAGAAAAAACAGGGAATTCTCTTATGAAATGTTGTAGAACATATGGAAACTTATATCAGGTTGACAGCAAAGTGAACTCTTGCTATTTGTCTGTTGAAGAAGAAAACAATTTGTGGCATTGAAGGCTGGGGCACATTAACCAACAAGACATGGAAAAGATATCTAAGAAGAATATAGTCATGGATATTCCCATTCTAAAACGTGAACGGGAAAAATCTTGTGATCCTTGTATTCGTGGGAAGCTGGTTTGTAGTTCAAATCGGCCAAAGAAGAAAATGGAATCACATCTTCTTGATCTCATTCATATAGACGTATGTGGCCCAATAGATGTTGATGTAACCTATGGAGAAAGGTACTTAGTCCTTTTCATTGATGATTATAGCAGAATGGATTGTGTAATGGTGATTCACAGGAAGCGACAAGTACTTGATTGCATGAAAAATTATCGCTGGATTGCCGAGAATGATACTGGACGGACAATAAAAGTCATGCGATCTGACAATGGAGGGGAATACATGTCCATCGAGTTTGAAAATTACCTATAAAAACATGGAATACAACATGATGTAGCTACTGTGAGAACTCCACAACAAAATGGAGTTGTTGAGTGTCAGAATCGATAGGTCAACAATATGGATGAGACTATGTTAATTGAGAGTGGTATCTCTCGCCATTATTGGAAGAAGGTTGTTGAAGCTGCATTGCACATTCAACATTGAACATGGATTTATATGGGAGAAACTAAGAGACCATATGAATTGTGGCATGGAAGGAAGCCTTCGTTGAAATACTTCCGTGTTTTAGGAAGCAAATGTTTCATTCTAAATAAAGAAGGAAACCAAGGAAATTTTGGTGACAATGCTGATGAAGGAATTTTTCTTGGTCATCCAATGAACAGAAAAGCTTACAAGTGTCTCAATAAATTCTTGGGGAGGATTGTGGAAAGAAATGAAGTTAAGATCATTGAAGGAAAAACCCCAAATGATTCAAATAGTACCTATGATGATGATATTGAAGATGAGAATGAATGTGAACATGGAATAAATACAAATACTGAAATAGAGGAAGGTGTAAAAAACACACAGGGGTCACATCATGATGTTGACTCAGACGAAGAATCTGAAGATGAAATTATGGATGGTGAGAATGCGACTGAACCTCACAAGGGAAATTGAAGAGCAGAGATTGATCCTTCTAACATAATTATAGACATGAATGAACCCACACAAACAAGTAGGATGAGGAATAACACACCATCTGCATTTCTATCAGTGGTGGATCCATCCTCACTTGAAGAAGCTGCAAAGGATGAATCCTGGGTGAAAGAAATGAATGAAGAGTTAGATCAGATTGACAAGAACCAGACATGGGATCTTGTCCAGAGACCCAAAGGACACAATGTGATTGGAACAAAATGGATATTCAAGAACAAGTTTGATGAGCATGGAGGTGTTATCAGAAACAAGGCTCGATTGGTATGTAAAGGGTATTCTCAGATTGAAGGTGTTGATATTGAAGAAACATTTGCTTCAGTGGATAGACTGGAGTCAATCAGGTTGTTCCTTCCCATGGCTCTCCAAAGAGAATATAAAGTATATCAAATGGATGTCAAGACAACATTCTTAAATGGTGTACTCGAAGAATAATTCTACATTGAACAACCAGTGGTTTTTCTTCTTGGTGCTGATGAATCAAAGGTTTACAAGATAAATAAAGCTCTTTATAGCTTGAAACATGCACCACAAGCGTGGTACTCTAGACTGTATTCTTACCTCAAGAAACTGGAATTCAAAAGAGGATGAGTATATCACAATCTCTATGTAAATAATTCTCCAAAAGATCAGTTCATGGTTCTAGTTTATGTCGATGACATTATATTTGGTGGCAGCAGGTAGAAATCAATGGATGAATTTTCCAATCATATGAAATCAGAATTTGAAATGTCAATGATTGGGGAGCTCACATATTTCTTGGGACTACAGGTGACTCAAAGGAAAGACGACACTTTTTATCACTCAGGAAAATTATGCAAGACTCCGAACTAATGTCAACTCCGATTGCAATTGGAACCAAACTTGGAATGCATGAGTATGGTACATCTATAGATCCCACCATGTACAGGAGGATCATGGGGAACCTACTGGACCTAACAGCGACACGACCTGATATTGTTTTTTCCACATGTCTTGCAGCCTGTTTTCAGAGTAATCCAAAGGAGAAACATATGGCGGCAGTAAAAAGAATAATTAGGTACATTCAAGGTACACATAACTTCGGGTTGTTTTTTGCTGCAGGCAGGGACAGTGAATTATCAGCATTTTCTGATGCTGACTGGGCTGGTGATGTAGTAGGAAGAATGTCCACTAGTGGTGGAGCTTTCTATATTGGGAAGAAATGTGTTGTCTGGTTGAGCAAGAAACAAGAATGTACTTCTCTTAGTACTGCTGAAGCTGAGTATATCTCTTCCACAAAGGCATGCACTCAACTGATATGGATGAAGCAACAATTAACAGATATTAGTGATGAGGTAATGCAACCAATGGTGATTTACTGTGATAACAAGAGCGCAATTGATCTTATTAAGAATCCTTTTTAGAATTCTTGTACGAAACAAATTAAAATCAGGTATCTCTTTATCAATGAAAATGTTGAACAAGGGGTGATTAGAATGGATCATGTGGGAACTAATGACCAAGTGGCTGATATCCTGACCAAGCCACTGTCTACGGCTGTGTTTGAGAAGCCTCGGTTGAACCTCGGTGTTCAGCCACCTCCCAGTGCATAAAGAGGTTACGAAATTCCACTCTCCCTGATTATGATAACTGTTTATATCTTCTTATGGATGTGATACAGGTTTATGGGGGAGATACTATCCAGGGGGAGTATGGTTTGAGCAGAACATTGAATAAGTTACTGGTCATTGGGTTTATTGTGAATGGGGGAGAAAGGAAAGGGATCAATTCAGGCATGATCATTCATGTAACGAATTCAGTGTCAGTGATATGACGAGATGGATGAGAAGGAATTCATTGGACATATAATGCTTCTGTGACACTGTAAGAAAAGTTCTTGGGCGTCATTGAGAATTACCAAACACGGGAACCCAATTCAAGCTTCCTCTCTTGTTTTCTACATCGAGCATTTCTCACGTAGACTTAGAGTGTTGGATGAGTTGATCCTTGCGTTTTTGGATTCCATGGGAATGGTGATCTTATTGAATCCTTACATTGTTGGATTGAATGGGGATGATGATCTTATTGAATTTATTTGGTGATTTCCAACAAACACAAAAGTGGGAGATTGTTGGAACCATGGCTATTCTTTGTAGGAATTGCCGTTTGGTTTGTCTTTGTTGTCAATCCTCAGTGGAAGTTCCGAATGTGTGCCAGCAAAGTGATCATACAGTTCAAGCAGACAACAATATTGAAGGTGGCACTCTTTCCCAGTGTTTGCCAAATTTTTTGGACCTCAAAATTGGAAAATGAAGACATGGATTGTCTGCAAAAGGAGGTGTGCACAAAGAGGAAGTGGTGCGCGGAATATAAGGGTTTTGCGCGAAATACTTGAACTGGGCCTGAAAAAAGCGTGGTGCACGAAATAGCCGAGCGAAGTTTTTTCCGAAAATAGTGTTTCAGAATCAAAACGTCGAAAAATGGAAAAGGCATGGGCTGCGCGAAATATCTGGAGAGGTACGCGAAAAACGAAACCTACGCGAAATATTACGTGCCAGATGAGGGGGATCACGCCGAAGGGGATTTTGCATGCGGGGGTCTCAGACACGTATAAATATGAGGTGACCCCCTTCATTCCACACGGTTGAAGACTTCGAGATGATCCAAGGTCTGATGTGCGAAAAAGGATCGCGTAAAGGGGCTGGCGCGAAATGTTCTGAGTTGCGCGGAAAATTTCATGATGCGCGAAAAATGAAGAGTTGTGCGTAATAAATGGGTTTGCACATAAAAGGTTCAGTTGCGCGAAATAAGGGGGTTTTGCGTGAAATATTTTTTTCCGCGTGAAAAGTAAAGTTTGTGCGTGATAAGAAGGTTTTGCGTGCAAATGGTTGGTGTTGCGCGCAATTGTCAGTGAAGTTTTTCTGCACATTCTGGTTATCCAGTTCAGTGGTTCTATGTGTTCTAGTACATCAATTCCGGTCTTTGATGCAAGCCATGCCTCATGCTAAGAGGAGACAAAGACTTCAATGCAAATCTATTGAAGAGACCTTCACGTCTATAAACTGAGTGTGACTTCACCAAGGGCAGTGAACCAGGGGGAGTCAGCGGGAGTGACCCAAGGGGTGCAGTGAGCTATCCCTAAACAATTTTAAAGGTAGTGATCCTGGGACAGAGTGACTGTGCCTGAACCATTGTAATCCACATCTAGTGAAGATTAGTGGAATTAGATACGATAGACAACTTGTCGGCATATGCTCCTTAGACGTAGCCCTTAGTGGTGAACCAAGTAAAATTTGTTGTGTCACCTCTTTTGCATGCAAATGTTTGATTGCTGATCATATCCATCATATAGGTTCAACTAGTTCCTACCAACGTGGGAACAATAACCTTTAATTTTAAAGAAAAAGTTGACACCCTAATTCACCCCTCCCCTCTCAGGGTGTCCTGGGGTCCTACAATTAATTCCCCTGCCAAACCTCTGCTACCCACGCCGAGGGGACACCTTCAAGAACATGTGGTCCCCAAGCTCGAACTCCAAGGGCCTTCTCCTATCATCCGCATATGACTTCTTCCAGTCCTGAGCCGCCTTCATTTTCTCTCATATAAGCTGAAACTTCTCCTTTGTGCTCTGTACCACCTCCGGGCCAAGAACACCTACCTCCCTGACATCTGTCCAGCACACGGGTGAGCAACATGACCTCCTATACAATGCTTCGAATGGATCCACGCTAATGGTAGAGTGGTATCTATTTTTGTAGGTGAAATCTATGAGAGGAAAGTGTTTCATACATGATCCCCCAAAGTCTAGGATGCATGCTCATAGCATATCTTCCAAGGTCTGGATGGTGCGCTCTGTCTTCCCATCTGTCTGGGGGTAGAAGGCAGTGCTAAGGCGTAGCTGGGTGCCAAAAGCATGCTGAAAACCCCTCTAGACTCGTGAGGTAAATCGTACATCCCTATCTGAGACTATGGACCTTGGAACCCCATGAAATCACACAACCATGTCCACATACCTCCGTGCTAGAGCATCCACTGCACTCGACTCCTTGATTGCCAGAAAGTGAGCCGATTTCGTCAACCGGTCCTCTACTACCCAGTTGGCGTCGCACCCTCCATGAACCTTGGGTAGCCCCTTGATGAAATACATTTATATTTCATCCCACTTCCACTCGGGGACATCTAAAGGTTGCAACAAACCACATGGAACACAATGTTTAGCCTTCACCTGCTGACACACTCGGCACTTGGCCGCAATCTCTGCCACCGCCCGCTTTGCCCCGGGCCACCAAAACTATCTCCTCAGACCCTGGCACATCTTGGGAACTCCTGGGTGCACCTCCTGGGGTGAGCTATGAAACTGACCAAGGACTCTCTCATGCATCGCCTCCGGAACAAACAACATCCCTCAAAATAGCATTTGATTCTGGCCATCTTCTATCCACCCTTCCGGAGCACTGCCTTGGCTAACCCGGTCATGCATCACTTCAATCTCTCTGTATCCCCACTGAGACTCCTCCAACTGACGTAACAGAGAAGACTGTACTGTCATCTGATACAGGCAACCCTTACCGCCATCCATCCTCGCATCCAGGTGCAGGGCAGCCAACTCCTCCATCTCCATCCAAGCGTCCGCCGACTCTCGGACCGAATCCCTCTGTGACATCCTGCTCAAGGCATCAACCACCACATTTCCTTTCCCTGAGGTGTAGGAAATCCCTAAATCGTTATCCTGAAGAAAATCCTTCCACCTTGTCTGTTTTAAGTTCAGGTACTGCTGGGAGAAGACATACTTCAAGCTCTTGTGATCAGTGAAGACCAAAAAGCACCCCCCCGATGAGGTAGTGCCGCCACAACTTTAGCATGAACATGACCGCCGCAAGCTCCAGATCATGGGTGGAATAGTTACACTCATGGGGACATAACTGCCTAGACCCATTGGAGATCACCCCTTTCCGCTTCATCAACACACATCTGAGTCCCTGCCCTGATACATCACAGAATACATCATACGCCGCCCCTTCTTCTAGCAACCTCAACATTGGGGCACTAACCATCTTCTCATTCAGATTACTGAAGGCCGCCCCACACTGATCATCCCACACAAAGGCTCAATCCTTATTCATTAAGGCTGTAAAAGGTGATTCAACTCGAGAGAAGTTGGGTACAAACCTCTGATAGTAACCTGCCTGGCCAAGGAAACTACGGACCTCTGCCACGTTCATGGGTGCTGCCCAAAAAACAACCGCCTCAACCTTCGATGGGTCCACCGCTACTCCCTGCTTGGACACCACGTTCCCAAGTAATTGTACTTCTCTCTTCCAAAACATTCACTTCGACAACTCCCCATAGAGCTGGTGTTGTCAATGGACCTAAAAAACTGTCCTCATGTGCTTAGCGTGATCCTCCTCTGATCTTGAATAGATCAGGATGTCATCAATGAACACGACTACGAACCGATCCAGGTACTCCCGGAAGACAGAGTTCATAATCCCCATGAATACAGGTGGATCATTTGCAACGCCGATCAGAATGACCACAAACTCGATGTGCCCATATCATCAGCTGAAGTGCGTCTTCGGGATGTCACCCTCCTTCACCCTCAACTGGTGATATCCAGACTGTAGGCCGATCTTGGAGAACCATCATGCCCCCTTCAGTTGGTCCAAAAGATCATCTATCCTCAAAAGAGGGTAGCGATTCCTGAATGTCACCTGATTCAGCCTCCTATAGTCTATGCACAGCCTTAGACCACCATCTTCCTTCCTTGCTAACAACACTGGAGCACCCCAGGGTGACACACTTGGTCAAACATAACCCCTCTTCATCAGATCGTCAATCTGAATCCGCAACTGCTGTATCTCTGAAGGTGACATCTGGTTGGGAGCCATCGAAATCGGACGAGCACCAGGATGCAATTCTATCCCAAACTTGACATCCCATTAAGGGGGTAGATTCATCACTTCATCAGGGAAGACGTCCATAAACTCACTAAAGATCCCTGGTACCTCCACCATCTCTGCATCCACTAACTCAACTGATAGCTCAACTAACAAGGAGAGGAGGGGTCCCTCTCGCCTACTTCCCTTCTGGCCACCTTGCTAACCATTGAAAGTAACGCATTGGCCGCCTATGTCTGAAAACAAGACCCTTACTCAGAAGCAGTCGATGAAGTCACATACAGAGAACATCCAGTCAATGCCTAGGATGAAATCGTATGGATGTATCTACAATAGTAGGAGGTCACTGACTGACTGATGTGGCCGTATCGTCAGTTCTAATCCTCAACAAAAATATATCAAGTCGGACTGACCTCTGATTGGTGTGCTCAGCACCAGGGGCACTGGAAGTCTCTCGACATCTATACCCAAAGAATGGGCCAGAATGGGTGTAACAAAGGAGTGCGAAGCTCCTGTATTGAACAAGATGTAAGAAAGGGTACTGAACAAACAGATCATACCTCGATCGACCTCCAGTCCTACTGGAACTACTTCCACCATGGTGTGCAACTACCCATGCCCGACTCCTCTGCCTCTCGGCTGTCAGCCACCTCCCCCACCATGCCTGGGTCGAGGTCCTTGAGGAGCGCCCTGGGGGTGGCCTTCTCCTGCAATGTCTACCCTTGGAGGAGTGGGAGCTCGCTTCCCCTGCTGTTGCTACTGAAAGGGCATAGCTAGAAGCTACTGCTACTGAAGTCGGTGCTGGTCCTGCCCACTCCTGCTGTACTGCACTCTATCTAAGCACTGGTTCTGAAGGTGTCTGTGTCTCCCGAAGATGAAGCATTAGACCCTGGGCCCAAATGGAAAGGGCGAGGACCAGGGGATTGGCACTGGAACTGCTAAGGCCCACTCCCTGCTGGTCAGAACCTAAAGGGTCCCAATGCTGGGGGTATGGTGCTGACGACCATTCCCTTTAATAGACCTAGCTGAATCCCCTCTCAGGATGCACCTCCTAGAGTGTGCATCCTCTCCACCACTTTAGCCTTATTCTACACCTCTAAGTATGTCAATAGGTTGATGGGAGTAATGACATACTGTAAAGAAGGTCAGAGTGCCTCCTCCAAACATCTCGCCCGAGAATCCTCATCCGGAAAGAGGTCCGAAATAAAGCAGAGGAGATCCTTGAACTTGATCCCCAACTCTATCACCGACATACTCCCCTACTGGAGGGAGAGTAGCTCCTGTCTCTTTTCTACCTTCATCATGGAAGAGAGGAATTTTTCTCAGAATTCCTTCTCGAAATCAGCCCATGCAACCTCAGAATCCTTCCGTTCCCCAAGATAAAGCGTCCACCACTAACGTACTGCTCCATGCATCTGGATGATGGCCAGAGGAACCCAGAACTCATTCTGAGCCTGAATCAAGCCAAAAGCGATCCCTATCTCTTCTAGCCAGCTCTACGGCCCCATGTCCGAGGTGATTCCCTTGTAATTCTTGAGGCTCTGTCGCTGAAAGGCTCGAAATGTATTCTGCCACTGATCATCCTCCTCTTCTTGGTCGGTGCTCTACCGATCGGCCTTGTCAACCTCCTGGGCCTCGATCGCCCACACTACCTGTGGTCGCCTCCCAGGTGGCACAGCTACAAGTAACAAGGAATGCCTAAGGCCAGGTAGTGTAGAATATTGTTCTTAAATTTTATTTGAATTATTTTTTTTGAATCCCCAAAACACTCAGAAACATGAGAACAAAATTAATTATGATGCATGTACCTTTCCTAGGGTCTCTACCCTACAAACGATGTAGCCTCACTTGGTCATTCAGTAGGTCCAGAGTCCTTGCATCGGATCACAGGGGTCCTTAAAATCCCAGGTCCTATCTGGTCTTCCCTGGCCAATTTCACGCACCAAGATCACCCAACATTGTTGCCCTACCATCCCATGCAATCGTCACTGTTCCTAACTCTAGACTCCATCCTATCTCTCAACCTGTTTCCTCTGAAACCATTCTGTCACAACCCACCTTCACCAAAAAGAGGAAAGGGTCGGCAGATTGCCATGAACTTCTTTCTTTAAGTTTATGGAGAGATAATGACCCCCGAAACCCACCTTCAATAGGTCCCAGAGTGGAGACCAGCACCAAGGGTATAGAATCTCACACAAAATGGAAGTCATTATCCTTTTTATTTTTATAGGATCGAGAGATAAGACAAAAACCCCAACAATACCAAAGAGTAAATTAAAGGTAAATCCAAAAGTAAACCATTCCCATATGCATGTTCAAAAGTAAAAGATACAAGCCACAAAACTCCAAAGGTAATGTAACAAGATAAAGGAAATCAACAACAGCTACTACCCCAAGGTCCGCGCTAGTATGATCTCGCATGATCCTTGAGGTCTTCTTGGAAACCTAAAAATAGTTTTATATACATATGGGGAGCATAAAAGTACACTTAGTAAGGAAAACCAAAGACTCTCGTGCACAGGTGGAGAGGCATTCTAATGCCCTGTGAGAAAAAAAACTAAAGCACCTAGAAAGGAAAAACTATCCACCCAAGTCTCACCAGGGAACACTCCCTAAATAATGAAAGGAATGTAAATTATAGTAATAGAACAACGATATATGGGTACCCCACACCACTTTCCCACTGGTTATTGAAGACATCATATGCATCGAACCAATCCCTCCATTTTCACCGTAGTCCCACTACCACACCCACACACACACACCTGGCCCACAACAACACATCCCGCCGTCAAACACCTAGGCCACAACTGCTATCCCGCCCGCAAAAACCTGGGCCACAACAACCTCATGTAACCATGCCCACAAACAGCTAGGCCAGAACATCCACTGCCACGCCTTAGGACACCTTGTCCAGAAAGCTATCGTGACGCCCGAAGACACCTGGGCCTCATCCTGAAGATACTTGGGAAAAAACTCGCCTGCAAACACCTGGGCCAACCACCACAACTACCCTGCCTGAATATTCTTGGGATAATAATGTACATCAAGCCATCAAAACCTACCCAAAGAGTCTTGGGATATTCTGGAAAGGGAGAAGAAAAGGATCTAATAACCATCCACTCATATGAGTGTTGAAAAAAAAACCCTCCCCATGAAATGGGGTGTTCGACACTAAGTTCTCAACTTGGGTGGGTTGTGAATAAGAAACATAAAATCTACAGATATATGTATAGGTAAAAAACACTCATCCCAACATAGGGGTTCCAACACCTAAGAAAAAACACCCTTATTACTATTCATTCACAAAAAACGTCAAGGCACTCGCGACCAAGTCACAACTCATTCCCAAACTATTTCCCCACTCAACCATTCTTTTTTTCATGTTCTACTGCTCCCATTACGGTGAATTCTTTACTACTGAGCAAATAACAGGCATAACCCCAATCCAAAAGGAACGAGATAGCCAAAAAACAATTTAATCATTCACAACTGGTTCTCTTACAAGTCACAACAACAAAGGGATAAGTGAGATCCCTCGAAGTACTGGAACCAATGAAATCCCGAGACACACCCCCCTGTCCCCAATATCCAGGAGCCAATAGTCTCTCAACAATAGAGGATTCCACCCAAATTCGTGATATAAGTAGGGTAACCAAACATCCTCAAATTCACAACTAGCAAAAGTAAAACAGGGGATCCCATCCCCACCCATATAACCCCAGCAATTGGCCCGTGAAAGAAACAACCAAACCGCTACCACCAACACAAAGCAGGCCCATGCAGTTATTTCCAGATTTAAAAGAATTACACACTCCATGGTTTCAATTCCACTATGATTTAACCGGGGTTAGCACAGAAAAGGGTTGATCCTGTTGCTTTAAATTTATTCAACCGAGTATACGTAATTAACCAACTCCATGTTAAGGTTACTCGAACATCCAAGAGCACTGAGGTTCATTAGTTCATAGAGAAAGACCACCAACGACCATGATTTTCAGCGAGCATATGCCCGTACAATTAACAAAATATAAAAACATAAAGAGTACAACAGAACATCAATCAAAACCCCCTTTCATTGTTTAAAGTTCCATTTATTATCTTCGTTAGGCTCGGTTTCATCAATTTCCATTGAGGGAAAAGTATGTCCACCCCGCATGATACATAGAAAGTAGACATGAAGGAGAAAATCCCTACTTGTTTGATCAAAGATCGATGTTTTTCTCCATGCTCCGAAACAGGGGAAGCGCGACTCGCAGGGCTCCCACACAGGTCCACCACTTGCCTCCGGAAAGAAAGGACTTCGAATGCACAAGGAAAAGGAGGAGACTATCCAAGTTGGAGAAGAATAATTTCTATCCTGATTAATATATGAGATCCCCAACATTATGGGATATGGAATTTCAATGCCTTGGAAGTAGGATCATGGTTATACCATGTGGTTGGGTGGTTACACACGACTGAATTAATTTTTAGTTAATAGGGATGTTTCTCGGGATTTTTAGATATTAATTATTGGTTAAAAGGCCTTGAAATTCCTTAAAAGGTCAAAAAGGCCTAAAAGAGGCATTATAGGAAACAATATAGAAGGAAAACCCGACATGGCTTGATAACACCGATCGGTCGCACGGATTGGTCGATCGCGCCAATCGGCCCCATCGATCGATCGCGCCGATCCGTCACGCCGATCGGTTGCACCGATAGGTCACGCCGATCGGTCATAGAGATCGGCCGCACTGATCGTTCACGCCGACCAGTCACACTGATAGGTCATGCCGATTGGTCACGCCGAACGAGGTGTGACCCCTTAGGATCCTAGAATTTGGAAAAGGGATGGATCATAAGGGTCTAGGCCATTACAGGTATAATCACCTGGAGGATATTTTGTGACAAAAAGAAATTATAAGAACCTTCCCATCCTTGTGTGCATAAGGAATATACCTACGAACCTTTTTGTTTTGGCTCTAGTAAATTTTGATGTTATTATGGATATGCATTGGTTTTCTATCTATCATGCTAATATTGACTGCAGTGATAAAGAGGTTTCTTTTTAGAGTGATTTTCAATTTTTGTAAAAGAATGAACACTTACTTTTGATAACATATCACAAAACTAATAAACTATTAAAAGATGGAAATTAATGTTACCTTGCATATATTGTTTAAAACAAAGGAACTGTTTATATTAATGATGTGCTAGTGGTAAATGAGTACATTGATGTTTTTTCCGATGAGTTTCCTGGTATTATACCAGATCTGGATGTTGAATTTACTATTGACTTTGTTCCTGATGCCAAGATAATTTCAAAACACCCCTATCAAATCGATCAAATTGAACTCATAGAGTTAAAGAATAAATTTAAGGATTTAATAGATAACTATTTCATTAGACATAGCACATCACCATGGGGTGATCCTGTATTATTTATTAACATAAAAAATTGGTCAATGAGATATTGAATTGATTATAGAGCATTGGATAACATCACTATTATGAATAAGTATCATTTTTCTCATATCGATGATTTGTTCAATCAGATCCATGGAGCTCAGTATTTTTCGAAGTTTGACTTGAGGCCGGGGAACCCACAATTGAATGTAGAGAAAGTATACATTTAGAACACCATGTTTCATACTAGATATGGCCTTTATGAATTTTTAGTTATTCCTTTTGTATTAACCAGTTCACTTTATGTATTCATTGATCTTAAAAATAGAATTTTCCGTGAGTTCTTGAAAAAGTTTGTGGTTGTGTTCATTAATGATATTTTGGTTTATTCTAATTGTAAATAGGGTCCTGAATTTCATTTAAAGGTTTTCCTGAAAATCGAAAATGAAATGAAACTATTTGGGAATTCAGAAAGTGTGAGTTTTGGTAACAACACATTTCATTCCTTAGTCACATTGTTTACAAAATGACATATTTGTTGATCCTAATAAAACAGTAGTTGTTGATGAATGTACAAGAGCCAAAAATATAATCGAGATTCATTGTTTACATGGATTGGAAGGTTATTGAAGGAGGTATGTTGAAAATTATACACGTTTATCTAGTCCAATGACTAAGTTAACTAGAAAATGTGTTTAGTTAATTTTGAAAAAAATAATGTGATAAATGTTTTCAAGAATTGAAAAAAAGATTGGTGAATGATTTAGTTTTAGCACTACCTTCTAAAAATGGTGAATTTGTTTTCTACAGTGACTCTTCATTAAAAGAACCCGACTGTGTCCTTATACAGAATTATTTGATGTTGTTTTTGTTTTAGAAATATAGAGGCATCATTTGTATGGAGTAAAATGTGAAATATATACTGACAACAAATATTTAAAGTATATATTCACATATAAGGAATAGAACTTTAGATATTGGAGATGGTTGGAATTAATCAAGGATTATTAATGCACGATCCATTACCATCTAGAAAAAGAAAATAATGTGACTGATGCTTTGAGTCAAAAAATAAATGCTTCATTAACCATGAAATGTTTGGAATGAGATCCTTTAGTTTTTTATTTGATAAATTTTTTAATATAAGTTCTTATTGCATGAAATTCATCTGTTTTATTTTAGGTGTCAGTGAAATAATCTCTATCAAACAGAATAAAGAAAATGCAGAAGGTAGAAAATGAGTTGCAGAAAATGGTAGAGTTGGTTTTGAAGGGTGAGTTTCCTGATTTTAACGTTGATAATGATTGTTTTATTATGATTTGGAAAGAGATTATGTGTTCCTTGTGATTAATAGATGAAGAATAAGTAGTTATGTGATCTAATTAGTTCTCTATTTTTAGTTAATCATGACAGTACTAATATGTACAGTGTTATTTGGGAGTATTACTGTTGGGATGGAATGAAAAGAGATATTGCTGACCATACTGTGAGGTGTTTGACTTGTCATCAGGATAATGAAGAGTGGTAGTTACCAAAAGGGGAGATCCAGTCTTCTTGAGTACTTGCGTAGAAATAGGAAAATATAACCATGGGCTTCATTGTGGGATTACTGAAGACATCATGAGGTTGTAATGCTATCTAGGTTACTATTTATCGATTGACTAAATCTATTTATTTATTTCCTATTCAAGATATGTTGTCTCTAGATCAAAATTCTTAGTTTTATGTTAAAGTGATTTCCAGGATACATGGTTTTCTCCTCTCTATTGTATCTAATTGCGACCCTAGATTTAATTCTAACATTTGTAAAGACCATCAAAAGTCGTTGGGTACTAAATTAATTTTTCGTACAAATTTTCATCTTCAAATAGATGGGAATTTAGAACGAACAATTAAGACCATGGAGGATATTATACATGATTGTTCACTATATTATCAGGGAATTTGGGACCAACATCTTTCTTTGGTTGAATTTTAAAATAATAACAGTTTTCATTGTAGTATACGAATGGCTCCATTTTAAGGATTATATGGTAAGTGGTGTCGAACTCTAGCATTTGTGAATGAATTTGGTGAAAATAAGATGATGGGACCATAATTGGTAGAATAGATGGGCTAAAAATATATTTTGATTCAGAATCACATGAGAACTACTCAGAGTAGGTAGAAAATTTATGCGGATAACGGGACGAAGGATATTTCTTTTGAGGTAGGTGGTCATGTCTTTTTCAATGTTTCTCCATGGAAAAGTGTGATGCATTTTGGTAAGAAGGGAAACTTGAGTCCAAGGATCATTGGATCATATGAAATCCTAGAGAAAGATCGATTATTTGAGTACAGTGTGGCTTTACCTCCACGTTTTTCTTAGGTACACAATGTTTTTCATGTTTCAATGTTGAGAATGTATATTCTAGAAATATCTCATGTTTTATGCCCATAAGTAGTTCAGTTCGACGGGAATCTCTCTTATGAGGAACCACTAGTCCAGATTCTTGACTGAAGTGAGAAGGAATTGTGGAATAATGTAATTCACTGGGTATAGGTGTTCTGAAAAAACCATATGGTTGAAGAGGCAATTTGGTAATCTGAAAAAAACAATGAGGGATAAATATCCCAAATTATTTGATAAGTTAATTAAATTTTGAGGAAAAAATTTCTAAAATGGGGGAAGGATGTAACATCCTTGGTAAATAATTAAATAATACATTTTATTTTTAATTAATATTTTGTTAATTAAAGATTAATTTTACCTTAAAGGGGTTACTATGTTCGAAGGCCTACCCGATATGCTACAATGGGTTTCTTTGAAATCTTATGTTTCTCAATAATAATATAATATTATTATTTTAAATAGTAGTTATAATGTAACCGTTGTATTGGAGGGAATGAATAGAACTAACTATAATATGAGTATACATTTTCGTTAAATGTTTTTACATTTATCTAATAAAAGTTATAGGCTTAAAATATGAATTAATCTAATTTTAAGCATAAAATACCATAAAGGGTGATTTACCAACTTTTGATGGGAAAAAATTTTTAAATATAGTTTTTGGAAAATTTATATGTTATATTTGAAAAAAAATATTGTTATTTAGAATCGATACATCAATATTTAATTTGGTTAACATTTTGTTATATTTTTGAAAAAATTTCATATTTTATGAATATTGAAAAGTACAGTATTTTAATTTAAAGAAGCCTTTTAATATAATTTATTTATATGGTATAATTATCTTTTCAATTGGTTTTAAAGTAAAATTATATTATATTTTTTATATTTAATCCATGTTTTTTAATTGGAAGTAATTTCACTTTGAAATTAGACATAAATAGGTGTCAATATTTTGGTAGTCATTAATTCTTAAAAACATGCATTTTGTTATAATAGCGAAAAATAATTTTAAATTAAAATATTCAACTCCTTATATATTAATTTAGAAAAATGGATTCCATATTTGGAATCAAGAATTCCAAATTCTGTATATAGGTAAATTTTATTTTTTGACATTATAAATATTTACTTCAGAAAATATTTTATTGACCATGGTTAAATGCTAAATATGGTATATAAGGGTAATCAGATATTATTATAATAATATAAAATTACCCAAACATGTGTTCTAATCATATGGGATGTTACATATCTAATAATAGAAATCTTTAGATTAATTTTGGGACCCCATAGGGCCACATGGGAGTGATAATGACACATTATTTTAATTAGAAAAAGTAAAGACACAAATTAAAGAATCAAATAACTTTTAGTAAATTAATTTTTACATTAGGATATATAAATTATCCTTTTTACTATAAATATTGTTTGGAAATATAAATATATTTCCTACATCATGGTACTTTGTTTTATAATTTTTAGACATTAAATAAATTAAATTATATATGACACAATAATGATGTAGTGTTTACCTCATTAATAAATTATTTAAATGAATAAGATTATAAAGATTAAAACAATATACAAAACCAGTCAAATTATTATTGGATGATTTTATTTCAACCATTAGTTATCTTATATTATAATTTAATCAGTTTTCATTTTTTAGAAACCGAAACTCATTGTATAATAAAATAATATTTTCACACATTCCTAAAGGGCCCCTCCTCCCTTATAAAAATCCCTAACCTCTAGCTTATTACTCACGCCTCTCAAGCTTCTTGTATCACCCAAAAGCTACCCAATTAATCTCCATACATCCCTATACTCCTCTTAGAAGCCTTAACATAGGCATAAGGCACTTCAATAAACCCTTTTGGTTCAATCTAAATGGTTTTACTAGATTTAAAGGTAACGTCTTCAATTATGTTATTTTGTTATATTTTACTTCTCCAACCCCCTAAACTATTTTTATTCCTTACATTTATAAAAAATCCAGTATCCTCAATATTATAGGATGTTCTTATGAATTTTATTCTTATTACACTTATACACACTTCCAGCTAATGGTTAAAGGACATACTTTTTCGATGGATGGGAAACTAACTCCTCACGAAACAATGATTATTTAATTATCTCTTACCGCCTCTCATGGTGGACATTAAGATGGAATAGTATTTATATATGATAAATATTTTTTTTATTTTTTATTTATGCTTCTGTATTTTTCATTTATATAATACCTTTATGGTTTCCATTATAGGTAAACTTGATAATTTCATTTGAGGATGTGCGGACTACCGCCACCTCAAAGTGATATGACTCGTTAATACCATATGTGGAACATATAAAGGGCAGAGTTAATGATATTATATATGATATTATACTGGAATTATAATATACCTATGTATCAATATATTTTAATTCCATTAAAATAATAAATATATATAAAAGTAGCGTTTATGCGTACATACGACTTACCGTCTCCAGGAACATTGCATTTCATTTATAATTTCCTAATGTTACATTCTATTATAAATACATACATATACAAGATTTATTTGATATATATTATATCTACATCATGAATATTATTCTGGAGATAATGAATAATTGACCACATGAACAACTTGTAATTATAAGAAGTTCATTTTTGACTCAAGTTCCAAATATCGACAAAACGAGTGTTATTAACATAAATGATTACATAATGTATATAAAATGGTAATAAGAGATATTAAAGGAATGATGAACATTTAAAAGGATAATAATCAAGTAAAAATTATCTTTAGTTAATTATTCAATAGATTAAATAATGAATGGGTCAAATCGGCCATGAGGTATGGGACTTCATCTTAATCCCCCTTCATTGAGTCATGTTTTGTTTTAATACACAATTTCTTTTATGCTCTTTAAAAACACCTTTTACTTTTCATTTCATTCAAAGAGAATATTTTTCTACAATGTGTTTTACTAAATGAATAAGGAGTACATTTCGTTTTAATGTAAGTGGTGAAAACAACCTTTATTCCACTGCGAGTATTATTTGTTCTTTGGATTCCTTAACAACATGTAGTGTTTTTTAAAGGAAAATAAATACAGTATACCATTTTTACATATTTTGGTATTGAAAATGGTTTTTAGTAACAATTTACTATACAAATATCTTGAAATGATATATTGTTACTAAAATGTGGAAATGTTATTTTCCATTATTCTTGTTTTCTGTTTTATGGTTCTTGGGAATTATTTACGTATACGAGTGGTTCTATGATAAACATGTTGGATAAATTGTAGGATATATATGATACTAATTGTTGTATCAAACTACGGTGTAGATACTCAATATACAAGAGGGGTTGAATTGTATACATAAAAAATACTTAAGGAAATTTTATATAAACATAATTAACAACAACTCTAAGTTATACTAATTTGATTGATTTCGGAAAAGTGATTCCAAAAATAAAACCCAAAAAAAGTTTATAACAATGATGATTCTACCTTAAAACGTATAGAATCCAATTTAATCAGAGTAAAATTATAAGGATGTATAAGATAGTTATAATTTCCTAAACAACAAAAATTACAATGGAAAACTAAATTGAAACACTAGAAGTAACAAGTAGTAAATCTTTTAACCCAAATGGAAGGGTATCCAGCAACCTTGGATAAAGGTCCCTTTATTTATACTTTCAAGAAAGTCTGTCTTACCCAAACCCAGGTAAGCCCTCAATTAAATGATCGGTATCTATCTTGCTATCCTCGAAAGGCCTTAATTTTTAAGGAAATCGGTATGTCTGACTTCACAACCTGAAGTCTCTGATTTTAAGGAAATCCCACCTCTGCACATAGAAATTCTACACGAAGAAAATTTTGAACAAGTCGTTCAATCTTTCTTCACAAATCCCGAGAGTTTTTAAGAATCTACTTCCCTATAAATCACTTCAATAGCATGTATGTGGGTTTTTCCAGAAGTAAAGTTGTCAAAAAAGTACCGAGCTCATTTAAATGAGCACCTATTTATAGGCACGACTTCAACGGTCGGCTCCCTCCTCCAACAGTCATATTATTACTTGAATTTGAAAGGGACCTGTATACATGTCACTCAAAAAACAGGTAGTTAGTAACTGAATTAATGACATCATTTTATAACCATAACATGTCTAAGTAAAAATATGGTTACTTAAGAAAACTAATTTTTTGGAGTCTAAGAAAAAATGAAAGTACACAGTCTAACAAAAAAATATTTAGTGTCTATAATACATGAATATTGGGATTCTAGTTTTTAGAATAATTTGGATTTAGGATTTCAATGAAATTCGGAGTATTGATCATAAGAGTTCAGAGTCTGAACATACAAAGGTCGGAGTCTGAACCCATAAGAGTTTGGAGTCTGAACATACAAAGTTCGGAGTCTAAATTCTGAGAACTCGGAGTCAAAACTTAGACGAGTTCAGAGTTTGAATTCAGAGATCTCAGAGTCATAAAATAGAAGTGTTCGGAGTCTGAATTCAGAGAACTAAGATTCATAACATAGAAGTTTTTGGAGTCTGAATTTAGAGAACTCGGAGTCAGAACTCAGAATGTTCAGAATCTGAATTTAGATCCCAAAAAATAATTCTTTATATCTATTTATATATATGATTCCAATGTTTTAGATATGAAGTTGAATTTTATACATAGAGACAGGATGATAAATTAAAATAATTGTAAGGATAAATTTCCTTGGGGAAGGAAAATTTCCTTATGAAATAAAGGAATAGGGTAGAATGAAATTTTCATTAACATAAGGTGTTTGTGATTTTCAAAACGAGAAGTAATGGTAAATTCATAAGGATTCAAAAATCTCCCCAAATATGAAGGAATGTAAAAGTAATAAGGAATCCTTATTGACTCAACAATCTACCCCTTTTTTGAAAGCAGAAATATCCTTACGAAAAAGAATATTAGGACAAAGAAAATATTTTTCTAGACTTTGAGAATAAAACTTATCTCCCTGAACCCATAATAAAGGATGAATACGACTAACTCCCCCTTAGTATTTGGAACACTAAGGATCTTATTCTAGATTTCCGAAATGAGATTTTTCATTATCTTGACTACAATAATCATTATAATGAAAACTCACCCTTAAATGAACTCCCGCTTATATATAGACATTTCTTCTTTACTTAGTATTATTTTTTCTTTCTCCCCCTTGGTGATTTACAAAAAAGAAAATGTGGGAATGTATAGTAAATTATGGTACCTAAAATATTAGTAGAACACATCCAAAATACAAGTAGCCTTAAATTTCATTATGATAGGAAATATTTTCACAAGGATGGAAAATGCAGAAAAAGATTGGATTTAAGCAATATCATCCTTCCTTTTACATGGGCATCATCTTCTTTACTATTGTCTTCAGCTTCATGAGATCCTTATGATCTTCCTCTACTCTCTTAATAATTTGTTTCTAAACCTCAGCTTTTATCTCTAAAGCTTTGATTCTATCATCCTGATCCTTGAGATCCTATTCTTGAGCCTTCAGGACTTCTTCTTTCTTGATAAGTTTTTCTTAAATCTTAATCTGAAGATCCCTTTCTATCTTCCAGATTTGAGTAACTGAATACAACATTCCATTCAAATCCTTTACTTCATGAATCCAAGAATATTTTTAAAGTGTCAGCTTTTCATTAAAACTGGTTGTGAGATCCTTGATCTTGCCATTTTTAATGTCAAAAGCCTCATTGACATCATATTAGAACTCATCAAGTTCTCTCATTTATTCTACTATCTTATTTGACTAGCTAACAATTTTCAAAAAGGACCTGTTATGGGTAATGTAGTTAATGAAAAAATTCATGAAATCAACCTCAATATTTACACACTAATCCATCACCATGGATACTGAGTCCAATTTCTAATTTAGTGTGCGTTGAAGCATTTGGCATCTAGAGTCTATGCTTGGAAAAATCTGAATGGTCCCAACAAGCTTCATTAACTATTGAACAACTAAATCATGTCCATGGGATGATGATTACAAATATAAATATTTTCACGATGAGGGATCTTTATCTAGCTCAGCATATTTCCTATTTGAAGATCTACCAGCTTCCTTCTTCTTTACAACGACTTTAGTATGTGTATCAACAACAACTTTTTTACCCTTATTGGTTTTCAAAATGGATTCCTCATCCGGAGATTTATGTTCACTGTCAGACTGATAATCAATTTTATCTTCATCAATATCTTCTTTCTCAACCCTTTCCTCAGCATCCTTAAGGTTAATGAAATTATGATTATAACATTCTTCATTTGACAATTTATTCACTTCTTCTTCAGCCTTTTCATCTAACCCAGGAGTAGAAAGCTTTGAAGATTCGGCTTGAGAGGATCAAATTTACAATTTCTCAAATGGGATTTCCTTATCGAGAAAGTATTCCACTTAATTAATCAAATATTTGGTGTCGCCACTGCTATCAAATTCTTCTTTTCCTTCAATTACGTTTTTTACTTCTTTTTATTCAACAAGATTTTCTTAGGATTTTTCTAGAGTGACGAATTTCTTACCCAGGGTTTCAAGTAAATATTCTACCAGGAAAGATTTTGGTACATGAATATTTTTATATTCATTCTCAGTATTCCTCAGAAGGGATTGAAATATCTATTCTTCATTCATCTTCTTCTTTAAATTATTTTCTTTAGCTTTATTTTCAATCTCATCAATTTTCTTCAATTTTATTGATTTTTCTTCAGCATGATCCAAACCAATTTATGGCTCCCCTGGGTTTTTATTTAACTTATCTTCCCTCCACATTGAAACTACCTCATTTAGATTTGATTGTTTCTTTATAGGTAATGGAGGTGGGATTGAGATTCCTTATATTTTGGGGTTTTTTCTTCCTCTTATAATTTTTTCAACTTCCTCTTCTTTGCAACCATTTTCAATGGTTCATCAACTTCTTGTTTTTTCATAACAACTTAATATTTTTCTACAGGTAGGTCATAAAATTCTCCTCAGTTTGTGGAAAAACCAATGCTCATCATCTTCAAGGTATGATCACTAACCAACATGACATTACATTGCCTTGGCTTCAAGCTGCAACAAATTTTAAAAGATTCTTAAGCACCGAACAATTAACTAGGAGAAAATGGATAGATACATGATTATATGAGGCATAAAATTTCCATTGATAATATTTTCAATAATAATGAGAATATTCTTCACCAAATTGATCTTCCTTTTGTTCAACAAGAAATCCAAAATATACATGTTACTCTTATTCAATGTATCATTGTCACATTTTATTGGAATGATGAATCCTTGAACCCATAATTCTAGAATCCAAGAATTTGTAGTGGGATGAGAAATCTTCAGAGTCTTAACATCTATAATACTGAGGCACTCTATTTCTTTAAAATTATCAAATATTCCTTTGAAATCTGGTAACTTATGATAAAAAACTCGGCTTCCCCATCGTATAAAATACCAACCAAATTAGCTGCCTTAGTATATGAAAGAGTATAATTCATTCCATAGCTCTTGAATGAAAACTTCACTCTACCTTTATCCGTGAAGAAGCTGACTGATTCATTAAACTCAATTAGTAGATCTGGATACACCAAATCTTAAGCCCCTGGATTCAATATGAAAACACTCTCCCATCCATTGAGATTAATTTTCTTCGAGATGATTGAATCATACGTGGAAAAGAATTTCGGATTCACCAACATTTCTCTATACACCTGCCACTCCAATATTTTCTTGACAATAGACATATCTTTTTGAGAGGATTCTTCTACAAACATTCAGAATTGAGAAACATTTGAAATTCCAGAATGATCTTTTGTAGAAGGCCAGAACTTCAGCACTCGAGATCTTGAGATTCGATGTAGGAAAACCATTTGAGGGTCCTTTATATAGGCCTTGGATGAAACAATTCATCTACTAAACTCAATCCAATGGCTGAAAAACCTTCTGATCAGATTTGATAGATGATATGATAGCCACAAGAAAATCATGGATCTAATCTTTTGAGGGTTTATAATAAAAACATTTGGATTTATGGTAAAGAGAATCTGAAAAATTAAAAAAAAGAAACTACTAGTAAGTAAAAGATTCATACAAAAATTTAGTAAAGGAATCATACCTTTTGGATTACTAGAAAGATTATTCAGATTGAAGAAAAAAGTTTCTTGATGAACTTTAGATTCAGAGAATTATATTACAAAAAATTTGAGAAAAGAAAATCTCCATTATGATAATTGTAATTATGAAAATGTTTATTATGAAAATTATGTGTATGAAAATATTCATTACAAAAATTTTTATTATAAAAATTGTCATTACAAAAATTTTGAGTATGGGAAACATCATTAAGAAAATTTTGAGTATGAAAAACATCATTACAAAACATTTGAGTACAAAAATCGTCATTATGAAAATTTTGAGTACGAAAAACTTCATTGTGAAAATATTGAGTACGCAAATCATCATTTAAAAAATTTAGAGTACGAAAATATTCATTACGAAAATTTTGTGTACGAAAATCTTCATTATGAAAATTTTGAGTACGAAAATCATCATTACAAATATTTGAAAAAAATGACCATGAAAATTTTCATTAGGAGTGTTTTGTAAAATCTCACTATGAATATTTTCATTACGAGAGTTGTGAAAAAATATATCTACAAAAATATTCATTATGAATGATTTGAAAAATCTAACTACGAAAATTTTCCTTACAAAAAATTTGATAAACTAATTAGAAAATGTACTCTGCCTATGAAAAAGATGTTATTACTGTATGGAGATTGGTTTCAATAGAAAGTTAACATGGAATATAACTTTATGTTTATAATTTCTCACTTCTGTTTAATGTATTCTAGTCTATTTAAGGATAAAAATTTTGTGTAAATATCAGAGAGTTTTTCTGGTGTTCTGATAAATTAGAGAATGATATCTCATTTTTGTGGGTGTTCCCTAAGAATGTGAGGCCTAATATCTATGTTTTTTTCATGAGAGTGATGTGAATGTTTTTTACTAAGGGTAATGGCACTAATATTATAACAATTTTTTTTTGTTTTGGTAAAACTCATACCATAGTTTTTGAGTGTGTGTTGTATCCACAACACTTGAGCACAACAACCTACAACTGCTACATATTCAGCTTAAGTAGTGTAAAGTGCTACTAAGTGTTTCTTCTTGCATGACCAAGAAACTAATGAATCTTTAATGTAATGACAGGTTCCAGAAGTAATTTTTCTATCCATTCTACATACACCAAGGTCAGCATCAAAAAAACTCTTTAAAATAAAATCATATCTAGATGTATAAAAAATGACTAAATACATGGTTCCCAATAAGTAGAAAAAAAATTCTTTTCAGTGCCTTTAAATGATATTACTTAGGATTGGATTGATATCTTGCAAAATAGAATATTGAAAACATTAAGTTTGGATGACTAGTAGTCATGTAAAGTAAACTTCCAATCATACCTCTAAAAGATGTTAGATCTACTGGTTTCCCAGTTTCGTCAAGATCAAGTGTGTTTGAGGTACCAATGGGAGTACTAATACTTTTAGTATTGTCCTATACATAATTTTTTTGATGATATTTAATATAATTATCTTGCGATTTATAGATTATTTCTGGTTTTTGAGAAATTTAAAAAGCAAGGAAAAAAGTTAACTCACCCATCGTACTCATTTCAAACTCAGATTTCATTAGATCTGCAATGGAATCAGTTAATGATTGATGATTTGAACCAAATATAATTTCATCAACATAAATTTAAACAATCAAAACATTTTTCTTATCTTTATTTTTTAAAAGTGTTGGATCTACATTTCCCTTAACATAATTATTTTGATGAAAAAAATCATGTAATTCTATCAAACCATGCTTGAGGGGCTTTCTTAAGTCCACACAATTCTTTGGTAAGTTTATAAACATGTTCAAGATGTTTCTTATATTCAAAACCCAGAGGTTTTTCAAAAAAAACATCCTCTTGTACCAAACCATTAACGAAAGCATATTTCAAATCCATTTGAAATAGTTTGAAGTTGAAGAATGATACAAAGTCATGTAGAATACGAATTGATTCATGTCTAGCTACTGGAGTATATGTTACTTCATATTCCATTCCTTCTTGTTGATTAGAGCCTTTAGCAACCAATCTAGCTTTATTTCTTACTATGATTCCATTTTCATCACACTTATTTCTAAAGACCCATTTTAATCCAATAACAAAAGTTTCCTTAGGTCTTTCAACCAATTACCAGACATTATTCTTTTTGAATTCATTTATCTCATCTTGCATAGATTTTATCCAGTCATCATCACCTAAAGCTTCATCAATACATTTTGGTTATAATAGGGGATGGAATTGTGGATGTTCTACTTCAGTCCCTAAAGAACCTCTAGTCCATACAGGTTGATTTACATCACCGATGATACTATCACTAGGTTGATTCTTAAGAAACAACTTATTTGGGTTTTGTATACCTGTTCATCAACATAGGGTAGAAAATATTCCAGGGTAAATGCTTCAAGAGTATATTCTTGGAAATTTTCCTTCTCAGAAGGATCTTTTCACAAAGGTTGATAATCAATTTTTGAAAACACATCTGAAGATGTAGGTTGTGGTAGTTTATTGCGAAAGGGATCAGTTTCATCAAAATTGACATGTATTGTCTCTTCAATAGTATAAGTGTTATTATAGAATCCTCTATAAGCCTTAGAAGTTGTGGAGTAGCCTAAGAAAATTACTTCATATGATTTTGGTGGGAATTTGTTTATGTTATTTTTAGTATCAAAAATGAATAACTTATAGCCAAAAACCTTGAAGTAGGAAAGTATAGGTTTTTTCCATTATATAACTCATAAAGAGTTTTATTAAGAAAATGTCTAATCAAAACACCATTACTAGTATAACAAGCAGTACTTATAGCTTCAGCCCAAAAATTATTGGCTATAGAATATTCACTCAACATGGTTCTTGTTATCTCTTGAAGAATTCTATTTATTATTTCAACAACACCATTTTGTTGAGCTTTTCTTGGTGAGTAAAAGTTTTGAGAAATTCTTTTTATACTATAAAAAGTTTCAAAATCAGAATTTTGAAATTCTCCTCTATGATCACTATGAATAGTTATCAAATGAAGGTTTTTCTCATTCTTAACATGGGATCTAAAACATTTGAAATAATAAAAATATTAAGATTTCTTTTCTAGAAAATAAAACCACGTAAATATAGTGTAATCATCAACTAATACAAATACATAATATTTTCCTCCATTGCTACAAAATTGTGCTGAACCAAAAAGAACCATATGCACCACCTGTAATGCATCAGTGGTTGAGACTTCACTGATTGATTTAAAACCTGATATTTGTTTCTTTACATATTTACAAGGATCACGATCTTTTGAAGAATCAAATATAAGCTCTGGTAAATCCTTAACAACTCTTTTTCTAGAGAGTTTTCATAGGTTTCTATGGTTACAGTGTCCTATCCTTCTATGAGAAAACCATGAATAATCTTCTATTTCACTAAGTCAAGGTAGATCATGGCTCTTGAGGTCTTTTAATTTTAGTGTGTAAAAAATCTATTTCCAATTGGCAGAAAGAATAAACTCTTCCATGGAATTGTGTACTAAGCACTTTTCATTCATAAAATTCACAATGTAACCTTCATCACATTATTGACTTATGCTAATTAGGTTGTGCTTAAGACCCTTAACATATAAAACACTTGAAATCAAATTTTTTCTATGTAAAATGATGTTACCTATAACAATATTTTCTCCATTAGCATTATCTATGAAAGTTAATTTTCCTCCTTTCATCTTGAAAATATTTTCAAAGAATATTTTTTTACCAGAAATATTCCAAGAACATCCACTATCCTTGTACCAAGTATTATTGTTTGTAAATTCTCTATTTTATTGAAAATATGAATGTTAGACTTTTGGAATCCAAACTTTCTTGTATCTGGAATTCATAGAAAATAAAATTTTGGGTTTCCAATTTTTTTAGAAAAATAAGATTTATGAAACCCAAGATATTGAACCTTATTCAAAGAGATTTTTTTATTCCAATGCCCACCACTTTGACATGTAGTAAAAAAGGGGCTCTAGATGGAATAAAATAGTTGTTTTTGAAAACAACTTTTCTGTGAGTATAACCTACTCCAGCAGTATTTCATTGAGTTTTGATTTGAGAGTACATCTTGTCAAAAAAATTCTTTACTAGAAGTAATGTTTTCATGAAGTCTCTTAAGATAATATATTTCGGATTTTAGTCTTATAACTAAATTCCTATCCTCATGAATTATTTCCTAAGATTTATATTTTTCCACAAAAACATTTATTTTTAAAATAGCATTCTTAAGATTTTTAGAAAGTTTTCCCTTTTCAAATTTGACTTTCTTATGGTCTTTAGAAAGATTTTCTAGAAGCTCAACCTTATCTTTATGATCTCTGGAAATGTCTGAAATTTAATTTGTAATATTTTCTTCCCTTGTATTTTCCATGTCTAGTTTTATAGAAATTTTACAATTTTTTGCTTCTAATAACTTGGAAAATCAAGATAACTCTTCATATGAATATATTTATCCATTATCTAAAGATGAAGTATCATTATTAGAATTAATATATTCACAATAGAAATTATTATCCAGAGATAAATTTGTTAAAGCCTTGGAAGAGAATACATTAAACAAAAGACATATATTTGGGAAAGAATTAGTAGTAATGAATCCAATATTTTTCTTTGTTGATGATTCATATTCAAAATATTCACTTTACGAAGTGTCTCCACACCTAGAAATACATGTGTCATTTGGTTTAATACTTTTATTTTGCTTCTAATTATAGATCTTCATCTTGTTTCTTTATGAATTCCCTTTCTTCTTTTAATTCTTTTTCAATAGTAGGCAATCAGGTCTCATATGACTTGTTCATATACATTCATAACAAGTAACTTCTCTATCCTTATTATCTTTGTAGTATCTATTCTTGATCTTATTTTGATAGTTTTTCTGAGCTAAAATATTTTTCATTCTCTAAGATAGATTAGCTAATTCATTCTCAGACTATTCTATATCACTAGATTCTTACTGAATATTTACTTTCATTAACTTTGATCTAGTTACCCATTATGGAGTCTTGGATTTCATATGTCTTGAAGTATTTTCAAAAGAAAATCATTCATTCCCATTCTTCTTTTCAACATTATCATCATATATCTTCATTCTAGTCTCATACTAAATAAGAGTTCCAAAAACTAATCTAATGAAAATCTCGGTGACATTACTATTCTAATCAATTGTTATCCCATTGGACTCCCACTCATTTGGAATGATATCTATGATATTATCTTCATGGGCCTAATCATCCAAACCTTTTATCCCATATAATGTAACTTATTCACTATGGTCATGAACCTTTGCTGTACTTTTATTATTGGTTCTCCATAAGGAATGATAAATCCAGGGTATTCAGCTCTCGACATAGCTCTTATTGTCTCTATAACTTTAGAAGTAACAAAATGTGTAACATCATGTTTCTTCCAGATACTGTTTTCAGCTTCACATGAAGATGTATGACTATAAATGTTTCTAGTCATAGAACATATCTATGCATTTCGGACTCTGAAATTTGCTTGATATTCTGATTTATCCTGATTAATAAAAGTTCTAAATTCCTTATCAGGAATCTTATATAACCTTGTCATCATTAGGTAGTTATCAACTATAGTGTTAATAACAAATTTTTTCAAACTATCTCTCCAGTACTCATAATCATTTCCATAAAAAATATGATGTCTGGTAGGATTTAGATTGTCGATAGAAAAAACATTTAAACCTGCCATCTTAAGGAAAATATTTCCACACAAACTTGTTAGTAATAAATGTTTGTAAACAAGAAAAAAATATCTTATGCAAGGAAAAAAGAACCAGAGTATCTCTATGAAAAATATGAATCCAAACTTTATGTGACCAAAAAATGGATTCCAAAAAAGGAGAAGAAGAAGGTTTATCTTCGGAATCAAATCTTGAGATTAATTAAGATTTACCCAATGCTCTGAATCCAATTGTTGGATTGGTTCAGGGTACAAGGTCACCTCTTCTGATACCAATTGTTGGATCGATTGTAAGATTTATATGATACTGATTTTAGTATCAAACTATGGTTTAGATACCCAATATACAATAGGTAGGTGAATTGTATACATAACAAATCCGGAAGAAAATTTTATATAAACAGAATTCGCAACCCTTTTAAGTTTTAATAATTTGCATGATTCTAGAAAGGAAACATAAAAAAGATTACAAAAAAAAAGGATTCTAACATAAAGCATATAGAACCCTATTTAATCAGGGTACAAGTATAAGATATTTATACATTCCACAAAAAACAAAATTACTACGGAAAGAAAACTTGAAACACTACAAGTAACAAGTAGTAAATTTTTTAACCCAAAAAGAATGATATCCAACAACCTTGGATAAATTTCCCTAGATTTATACATTCAAGAATGATTGTCTTACCCAAACCCATGTAATACCCCAATTCAAAGATCAGTATTTGTCTTGATATCCTCGCAAGTCCTCGATTTATAAAGAATCTGACAGCTCTGACTTCACAACCTAAAGTCTCTGATTTTAAGGAAATCACACTTTTGCACAAAGAAATTGTTCATGAAGAAAAGTTTCAACAAGAAATTCAAAATATCTGCATTATGCCTAATAATTTATAATAGTCTATCTCTATAGAAACCACTTCAAATACATGTAAGTGAGTTATGCCAAAATTTAAGTAGTCAAAAAAGTACTGAGCTTGTTCAAATGAGCTCCTATTTATAGGCACAACTTCAACAGTCAGCTCCCTCCTCCAATGATCATATTTTTCAATGAATTTAGGATGTACTTGTACATGTGTCACTTAATCAATGGATAATTAGTTACTGATTTCATGTCATCATTTTATAACCATATCATGTGTATGAAAAAATATGTTTACTTAAGAAAATTAATTGTTCTAAGTGTAAGAAAAAATGAATGTTCGAAGTCTAACCAAAAACTATTTGGAGTCTATAATACATGAATATTCATATTTTCTTTATCTGAATAATTCAGAGTCTGAATTTCAAGGAAATTAAGGGTCTTGAATTCATAAGAGTTCGGAGTTTGAATTCATAATGCATCAGAGTTTGAACATACAATGTTCGGAGTCTAAATTCATAAGAGTTTGGATTCTGAACATACAATGTTCGGTGTCAAAATTCAAAGAACTTGTAGTTAGATCTTAGATATGTTTAGAGTCTGAATTCAAAGAACATGGAGTACAATCTTAGAAGATTTCATAGTCTGAATTCAGAGAACTCGGAGTCAGAACTCAAAAAGTTAGGAGTCTGAATTCAAATCCTAAAAATGGAATACTTTATATCTATGTATATATATGATTCCAATGTTTTGGATACGATTTCGAATTTTATACTTATAGATAAGATGACCAATGAAAAACATGGTAAGGATAACATTCCTTGGGGAAAGAAATTTTCTTTATGAAATAAAAGTATAGGGTAGAATGAAAATTTCCATAAGATAAGGTGTTTGTGATTTTCAAAACAAGAAATAATGGTAAAGTCAGAAGGAAACATTATTGACTCAACAATCTCCCAAAAAATGAAGGAATGGAAAAGTTATTAGGAAACCTTATTGACTCAACAAAACCAAGGTCGGGAGGGCCCGAGATATCTCACCAATGAATTGGGTAACATGATAGAGGTAAATGTGAATATTTATCCTAAGAGATTTTTGGAAGATACAAGGATTGTTATTCCAAATGCAACTCCCTATGTAGCTGTGATAGCTAATATATAAGTTTGATATGGATGGAACATGATACCTTTATCATTTATGATTTAAATATGTTATTCATATATCTTATGATTTAGTTAGGCATGTTAAAGAGCTTATGTTATTTATGTTTTAATGAACTAAAGTTTTCATTATTTGTTTTATAACCCTTACTATGATTTTTATGCTCATCCCATGTTTGTAAATGTTATTCACAGGACCTAAAGATGAATAAGGTTAAGGATGGAATCATGGAAAACTCATGATGTCTAAAGCATAGAAGCAGAGAAGACTGATTTTCTTCAATATTTATTATTTTATAAAAAAATTTGAACTGAGTAGAAATGTTTACATTGAAATTTTTGAGATGTAAAGAAATAGTTAAGGCCTAATTCTCTAAAACTATAAAACTGAAAAGATCCTCAATGTGAATTATTAATTTAGTTCAATATTATGTAATGTTTATGGACAGGTCCTTATAGTTATTATGTTGTGTTCTCAATAATTTTTATACTAGGAGATTTGAAAATATCAAATACTTCATATAGAATGGAAGTTGTTAGACATGAGTAGCTATAGAAGTAATTGAAGATGAATTTGAAAAAGGATTTATATGCCTATGTGATTCACTATGGTGTGTGAAAATTATTTTTATTAATAATATGTGTGGGTCAACGTGCATCATAATTGATTATAATGAGATTAACTAGATCCCATAGATTGAGGTCTTGTTCAATTTTCTGTCTCAATCTTATTACTTATCAATGGGGGATCTTCAATAAGGATATTATCTTGTAATCACAAAGATGTATGATATCACCAAGTCTAATTTTCATATATTGTATAAGGACTATGAGGACATAATAAATCAATTTGAACCCAATAATTCTCCCACTAACATCACAGAAATATGGAATATAGACATTAGGATTTACCTTGACATATTTTTTATTGTGTTTGTAGATGATATTCCTAACAATTTCAAAAGATAGGTGTGACAAGATGATTTATTTAATGTAGTATTGAATTCATTACATATGGAAAATTTATATGAAATTTCTAGTAAATGGGTGTTTTGGATAGGTAATGTAACATTCATGGGGAATTATATCACTAGTAAAATGAAATCAATGGATATATAAAAAATAGGCAATTTAATGATGAACCTAACCAAATATGTGAGAGTGATCTATAGTTTCTTTGGACTATCTATGTACTATTATATATTTCTATTAAAATTATCATGATTTTGAATCCCATTGGGCATGGTCTCTCAAAAAGGAGTGATGTTTTTATGAAATGATGAATGTGGGGAGATCATTAATGAGTTAAAGAATATGAGAATCACTGCACGTTTTCCCACAATACGAACTAGTGTGGAATGATTGGTGATTTACAAAAATTCAACCAAAAGGGATTTGTTTTTACTCATATAAGATATAAAAGTGATTTCCTATTACATTTGACAATAAATGATCATTGAAAAGTACTACCAAACTCATGATAAATAATTAACTATAGTGTTATTCAAATTGACGACTTGGGATCATTTCCATTATGGGTATAAATTTGAAATATATATGAATTACCAAATAATGATTTATATGTTAATATAAATATAGACAAATATGGTCCTATTAATTTTAATTTGGTCATCAAAGATTATGAATATTTAATACTTTACCAAAATTTGATGGAAAAAAAGTGGTTGATGCTCGTAATAGAAAGGATATTTCATCATTATAAATGATGATTATTAAAAGGGATCCAACTATCATAAACATGTATTTCTTGGAAATATGAATAATAAAAGGATGATAATCCTTCCTGGATGAAACAAATTTTAAAACCTCAAATCATGAGATTATAAAAGTGAACAAAAATGATAATCGGGTTCAACAGAAAAAGGTAGTGAATATTCTAGAGTTCGACATGGCTAAAGATGAATTTATAAGGTTTAGAAGTTGGATAAATGTCCCATAAAAACAAAAAAAAAGAGGTATCTTCTAAATGGCATAAATAACTAATCCTTTTATATTATTAAAATAATAACTATTATTTATAATGATATATATGTATATATATACAATTCTGGAAGGATAACATGATGTGGGAGATTGAATAATATCTATCTTTATACTAGGTATAGATAAAAGTCAATGTTAAATAAAAACATTTATGTTTATGATGAATCCATTTCTCATACTAGTATGGAAATGTGGAAACATAACCAATTATTTTATCATAGGAATACCCACGACATATAAATGAAATAAACCTATTTGGTTGGTAGTTGATTTCCTTACAATGTTAGAAAATTTCTTTGATATAGAGGAATATGCATCTCTTTACCAACTCACCATAATATATATATGGGAAGTAGTTGGACTACATGGACTTCCAATTTCCATTAAAAATGATCAAGGTCATTGGATTAAAATAAATGATTTACGAACATGAACAATATTGTCATAAAAAATTGAATAGTTTTAATAAGTTTGGTTCTAAGAAATGAAAATTATTTAAAACCACTCCTGTAGAATAAACTATGGGAAAATACCATGGTATGGTTTTTTATTTTGATTGTTTTATCATATCGACTCCAAATCCTATGTTTAGATATAAAAAATGAATTCTTATATATTTTGATATAAATTCACAAAATTTCTCCAACCCATATTCAATAAAAATAAATTATACATGATATTAAACATCCCATACATCTCTAAAAAAATCCAAAGGTGTTTAAAATCACATAATAATACCCTGTTAGTGTATTTATTGATCCCTCTCAAGGTAAGGCATCATATCTTCTTCATTTTTATTTCAAGAATTATTTTTGTAGAAATCCTTTTGATCTATTATTTTTATTGTTTTAATTCATTTTTAAACATACTCTTTATATCTCTTAGGATTCCCAGGTAATTATAGAACAAATTTCCTTCACCTTATACATACCATAAACCATTATGTAAACAAGTTATTATTCATAAATTATCCCATGATTTTCCTTGCAAAAGATTCTAATTGTGAATACCCAACCACATTTGGGATAGTCGGAATTCACTTACATGTATCCATCTATCATTAATTGAGGAATTCCATGTTTGTATCCCATAATCTATAAATATGGGAATAAATGTGATGAAATTCCTTATTATTATGTAAGCTCTATATGGAACATAAATGCATGTACATGAAATGATTATTTTGGGCGTACCCAATATTAAATTACCCATCAATGCAACAGGTAATTTTTTGTCTCATCAAATACGATATATAGTAAATGAGAGGTTATCCTAAGAACACTATGTTATGATTATTCAGGGATTATCTTCAATTTATGATTATGAATCAATGTTTTATGTTGTTTCTAGATTATTATGTTTCCTTGATGTCATCATATTATAACTTCTTTCATAGTTCTAGATTATGATTTCCACATTTGAATGTCTTCATGTCATTCAACATTACTAACATTTACTAATTTACCATATGTTATGCTTTGATTATTCACTTATTTTTCATCAAAGATCTTCCATTTCTTATGTGAATCTCCAGGATATCTTGTTCAGTGTTAGAGGATCAATTTATTTTAATGGAATGTTGTGTATTTTTTAAATAATGTAATTGCATCTATATTTAATTTTTTAATTTTATATTTTAATTACAGAAATAAACATGGCCTATTAATCTTTTATGATTTTAATATGCATGTATTGCATAAATAATAATTAATTAATTTATATTAAGGATACGAGTGTTGATAAACAATCTCAGGCGGTCCTGAATCGAGTCATAACATTCCACATTTTTTTGTGTATCACATAAGTTGGTTTTTATTAGATACCCCTTGAACCACCTCAAATGAAGTGGGAGAACCAATATTTCAAATTATTTAATAAAAAACTCATGAGGGAACCAGTTGAATGATTAATATGTTTATATGAAAAACAATGGACACACATGCACTGACATAACAAGAGGATGGGATGACTCATATACCATAATTTTAATTTAATAAAACTAAATGCATTATTATATTATACAATGAAAATAAAATAAGTCCAATACCTAAAAAGTATATTAATCATCATGATCATCCACAATTGTGATGAATACACATTTAATTAATATAATTAATTTATCTTATTCATAATTAAATTATAATATTGTCATATTAATTAATTTTGTTATTAATTTATTCGTTCAATTATCTTAATGTCTATTTGAATAGTCTTTGGGAATCCCAACATAATATTAAAATATATAAAAAAAGAAATTTTATTTATAACTCACCATTTATGTATAGTTTACATTGAGGAAACATGGAATATACCACTTTGAACTACATGGTCTATTTTATGGTCTTGTACTATGCACCCAAATAACATATGAGGCCTAAAATTCCATTAAAGGGATAGTATTATAAATGGTTAGTTTATGTGTTGTGTAACACATTAAATAGTAATAGAGTTCATGGAATGTTATATACATAAATAACACGACGTTTTGAATTTTACATGGAAATAAAATAAAAACTTAATATTCAATAAAACCTATCACATTTTGTGTATTTTCAATAAATGACACGAAAACAAATGTTAATTAGTTAAAATGATATAATTGATTTCCATTATATGTCAACTTATATAAATCGTTTGCTTTGGTATTTTCTTATACTCCATATCAATTGGAATGGGTTACACAACTTGACCAAAATATGAAAAACCATGTTAAAACATCCACTAATGTCCATAACACACACCTAGGGTGTGTGATGTATATCAGTTGATTAAATTTGTAAGGTACACGAATTTTATTGTAGCTATGTGCTATGTATAATAGATGTTTCATGATATCAACCCCTTATGTAATTTAATAAAGATGAGACACATATTTATCTACAAAATTTCCATTGAGAAAATGAGTATACTACATGATTAATACACTAGTAATGAACCCAATAAATTGAAATGTTTTGTGGTAGCTTAGATGATCTAAAAATAAATTTTTAATGAAAAATAATTCAATTTATTTAATGATGATTTTGAATAAACTCATGAAAAATATATATATGTGTGTGTAATGAACAAGGATACATAATCTTCACATTCTAGATAGATTCCATGAAACTATGTATTATCTGGCCATAATCCATAGAATGACCATATGTGCACTTTAGATGTTAATAACATATTTTTTAACATGAACATCGATTTATGTAGGTAAAAAAATACGAGAACTCATATTTTGGATAAAATATTGATTTTATGAAAAAAAAATAATATTAAAAATAAAATAGTAGAAAAATATATAAATTACATAATTATATATTTGAATGTATCCTACTCTGATACTAAGTAATGGTTCTGAAAATTGGTTAGGGGCATGTGGGGTTCATTCCCAACTCAGATATTTCCAAATCAAATGACTAATACAAAATTTACATGATGAATAATTTTGTGAATAAAAAGTGTATTGGATTGAAATTAAAATAAATAGGTGAAGAAAATATTTGGAATCATTCATATTAAATATATAATTATCATTAAATTATAAAATATTTCAGTCTTGATTACTTTCAATGAATAATATATTGCTCATATGTAATCTATTCTGATTGTTATATCATCGAAATTTGATAATCATATGGTAAAATATCTCTAGTGATAATCAATATGTTTTCCTTTGATCTCAACGAACTAGATATGAAATACTATGTTATATCTTGGTGGTATCCATCATCTTGAATCGAACAACATAAATCAATGTGAAATCCTCTATGTTTTAAGGATTGGTTATTATTAGCACATTCAGGAGGGGGATGGGTGAAGTGGATGATATTTTCCCAAGATTAATAGAACACCAAATATAAGTACATTATGGAGGTATTTCTATATGGATGATGTGGTTAGGACTGAATTTTATCAATCCCTAGGAAATGGTATAACAAGGAATCTATACATTTTAGTTTTGAAATAAATAATTCCACATGGGACCGCAATTATTCTCAAAATTCATAGATAACCCCTAATATAATAATAAGAACAATAATATTGTTTTTTATTTGATGTTAAAATTTATTGAGGATAAAATTGATACTATTCCATAAATAAATAAATATATATATATATATTAATTTAAATTATAGTTAAAATATAAATCTTACCAGACTAGTTAAATCTATTAGTGTTTCCTTATTGGTACTTACTGAATCTCAGATACATTATATTATTCATTAAGTAAATAAAAAAATAAAAAAATAAATATAATATAATATTTATAGTCTGGAGATGAATTTTTCATTTAATAATCTTCTCCAAAAAAATATTGACATAATATATGGAATAAATAACTATAAGATAATTATTATTTCAAGTTCTAGAAAATGACATTTAATATAATAATACAATAAAAATTAAAATTTATAGATATCAATAGAGACATTATGTGTGTTACTATCAAGGAAAAATCTTTAGGGAAATTATTTAATTTTACCTAAAATCCAATATCATTATCTAGAAACATGTAATGGAATGTAAGAGGAACATGTTCATGTCACAATAATGAATAAAATATTTAAATACTCACTATTCAATCTAATCATTTAATTCATGATGTATTATCATGATATTTTCTGTCTAGTTTCATCAACATATAATCTTGATACATTATTATATGAATTCTTCAAATGATCCAAACCATTAGCTATGCCCATGGAATTTAGTTTTTATATTTCTTTTTAATGAATTTTCTATGATTTAAAAACCCATAAATATGGAAGGGATACATCCTTTCTTGAATAATTTATTCATACCATATTATTTCTAACACACCCAACATACCCATCATTAGCATAAATATATGACATCACAGTCTGAGACAAAAAATATTAGTACATAATTCATGACATGAATTAATAACATTCTTAATGTCTATGTATTATTAACCACATTGGTAGACAAGAATTGCCAATGAAACAAAACATGTGGAATTATAATCGATGGTTCCATAATTTTAATCTCCCACCTCAATGATTATTATGTACGAACATTGTGATATTATGTTTCATCTTCTTATGGGTAGTCACACATTAAAGACATCATCCGTTGTGACCCATTAGGTTACATCATTCCATCATAAAAAAATAGTATAATAATTGCATCATAGAATTTCTTAGTTAATATTATTGAATGGAACTATAATGAAATTTTCAATATAGTAAATATTTTATGTAATTGTTATGTTTATGTTACTCAGAAGAAAAATATTTGGGACAGGTAATTTAGTAATGTACTTATTTATAAATATATAGGCAATAAAATTTACATTTTATCTTATTAATGGGAACTAAATCAAACATTAATTTATACATTTATTTTCATTTTCTTGCGTTAATCCCACATTTGGATCTCAATAGGTGATGTTTAAATCCATTATAATGAAACAAAAATAGGTACTTATGATTGTTGGTGATATGGTCTAAGAATCCAGCATTATCTTATTTAGTATTTAATAAGGAAACTCATTCCCTTAACTTGTTGTTGAAATTGACAGTGGATTACCTTAAATCAACTATACAAAATGAATTGGGTTGGACCAGGTTATAAGTGATGCAAACCAATGGTGTGAATCACTAAACATAAATGGATAATAATAAATTATAATGGTTAAATCGAAAATGATAAAATGGGTGAATGATTTAACCTATTCATTCACACGCAAAACATTTAAATAATTTGGAAAAAATAAATAAAACTACTGATGTCTATATAAATTATTCATGAAAAAACAACCACAAATGATAAATAATGAAGAAAAAATATTAGTGAATAGAGGAACAATATAAAGAAAATAAAAACAAATACACTGAAGTAGTACAAGACACAAAAAAAAGTAGAACCACTACAGGCAAGGATCTTGACCACCCTAAAGTCCTATCTCCTCCAAATATGACCAAAACCACTAGGAACCCCTCCAGATATGAAAAAACAATACCTTTTTACATAGACTGGAAAACTACATATATATATACATGAAAGAAAATTTAAACGGGTGGGTAATCATACTGAATCTGAAACCCCAAAGCGTAATTTACGTAAATTTATATAAGACAACTAACATGTTATATCATAGGACTATTAAACATGCAATATGTGTATTCAACGATAGTAAATAAGTTTTACAAAATGTTAAATAATTAGGTGAATATATTTTAAGAACATTGTATATCATATGAAGAGTTTAATTTTAAGTATCATAGGTATTGAATTAATCTCAAATTTAATTCATTATTCCATGTCATCACACTCAAACACACTGTTCATGATTGAAATATATATACTAATTCTCATGGGTGGTGAATCATCCTTTCATCGTGATATTTCTGGAAGACCTAATTTTATAGTGGTACTTTAAACCATGATATGTCCCATATGTCCATTTGTTAAGGTGGTAATTCTGAAAATGATCCTTCTGATAGGACCATAAACACCAATAACCACATTATTTCTAGAATGAAAGTAAAAAATGCCATTTTAAAAAAAACATTTAATCATTTTTTAATATGATATGTGTGATGCCCATAACTCATATTTTGAGATCCAACCACTAGGAGAAATTCAGAAGAGTTTGAGTAGGATAAAATCATTTGAAATCATAAGATAATTATTTAAATAATAATAAAAGGATTCTCATTTCTATAAAAGTTAAATGACTAAAAAACCACATTCCTCATATACCTTGGATGAAATTACTCTACCATGATTCCTTAGATCCATGATAACCCTTTCATACCTAAAAATAATCATAAAAATATCCCATTAAAACATTACTAATATAATATATTCGAGAATTTATTCCCTAATCTAGTGGTTTTTCAAGAGAAAATGAGAAGATCTGATATTCAAGAGAAGAATAGAGTTCTTAACATTGTTTCCCAAGGTAAAATAGTAAAAAATATATTTAAATAGATTTTATAGATCAAATATCACAATAAATAACATAGAGTGTTACTAGGTTTTGGGAGCCTAAGATAAGGGAAGAGATATGATGGTTTTCAGGTAGAATTCCAGATAAAATTCAAATATTAGTACAATTTATTCCGCATCACATAGTTAAATACCATGAATTGAGAAATAGTTTTCTTCTGATCAATCCCAACTATTCCAAAGATGAAATTTAATCCTCATGATTTTTCAAATGAATTCTCCAACCATGTTCCTACATTGTTACCACAAAATACAAATCATGTTTTCCTATAGAATTTACCTTTGTTTCTAAAAATATTTCTCAAATTGTGAACCTCTAAAAATAATTCAAAAAAAATCCAAAACATCCCAAAATATCACATTTCAAAAAATGGATATTACTTAACTCTATATATGAAGAAATAGGGAAATACATACATCTAGGAGTGTTACATTTTCCACACCATTGATAGTTTCATCCTTGTAGAAATTTGAATAAATTTATACATTATATATTGAAAAAATTCTCATGTTCCCAAATATTTTTTTTATATTTCTGTGTTCCATAATAATCTGACAAGAGAAATAGATATCAAAAATAATATCTTGAACTATATTTCTATAATTCTTATCCATTTATGGTAAAAACCAATATTCATTTCATCAGTAATAAGGTACAAACAAAGAACTTTAATATGATCACAGTTATTCTTATTTAGTATAGAGACATGGAAGAAATTATGGATGGAACTGATTCTCTATTGTAGTTCTAGCTATTATTCATTATTTCCACACTATTATACATTATCAAATGGTCTAGCATAACTTGGTGTTGGCATTAATTTATTTACCAAGCATTGATTAAATATTCTTGGGAAAACATAAAAAAACAAATAACTGATCCCACAGAGTGAAAAATATTAATGATGCCGATATATAAAAAATTTCTATTTTCTATGAGCTATTTCCATCCATTTCTATATTATGGGGATATTCTCCATAGTATAATGGATAGGAATTGGTAAAATTAGTTAAGTTTCTTATATTTTCACCCAAAATAGGGGATAATGATAATGAAAACCATATAATACCATGAATTATTCCATATGTATAATTTCATGGTAGCTATTATTATAGGAGAATTAGACCAGAAGGCATATGATCTACATATTATCCAGCAATGACCAAAACAAAAGATGTAATCATAACTCCTAATATATGAATTATGAATTAATATTTCCGATCATTCTAAGGATTATATTCCATGCTCACGGTTAATAATATTTTGAGACCCCTCTGTAATGATCAAAAAATTAATTAGTTAATTGTGTATATCTATTATAGATAATAAAATATTTAACTCTACAAACATGACCACTTATCGATTGTATGTTTATTCAAAATACTCTAAATATTTAGACTCTTAGATATGGAGTGTGGGTACTGACATGCCTTTTGGACACACAATGCACAAAATAACATCTTTATTTATAAGCATCACTGGTAGAGTAGTGAAAAAGTCTATGGTGAATTATTCCAACTTCAGTATAGTTTTTGGAATTGATGTAATATACCTTCTAGTTGTTGATGCTAAAAATTTACATAATGACAAGATAAAAATTTTAGATCATAATTTTTAATATTTGGTTTCATAAATGACCTCTAAAAAAGAACTTTTACCACGTTGAATATTCCTTAAATACTGAGATAAAGAAGTCCCTTTTAATAATCATATGATGAAATATGTTTTTACTAGTATAATTGTGGGACCATAATCTGATCTAAAAGCATAACAATGACATCAAACCCTCTACTAGCTATCAAAAGTTTCCCCACAATTTATGTTTGACCTAATTGTGGTGAAATCATGATATAATATTTTATGCTATTTGAAAAGTTCTATCTAGTTATTAATATTTTTAACTTGGAGGAAAATTTAATTTTCCCTCTATTTTTCACATTCTAGATGCATGGATATAATAAGTATAATTAGTATATATTTTTCTTGAGACACCATGAAATATTTATTATATAACATATGACTCAAAAAATATCACAAAAAATTTCCTCTCTTTTGTCTCTATGATATGTCAAAGTCAAACAATTGAAAATAATCCTTTCATATTCATTTCCCCATATTCCAGACTCACTATCAGAAGATATATTTCAATGTATTATGATCAATGAATACTATAAAGCATTATCCAGTGAGATATTATCTCAATGTATTTAAGGAATTAACCAAGATATATAATTATAGGGAATGTATTTTAATATTCTTATCATGAGTTCACAACATCCCTGAACAATAGTCCAAAATGTTATATCCCTACTTGAGAACATAACTAATACTATATATATACAAATAAAAATATTCCATATATACCCAATGTGGTTATAGAAATACGTTTATGGGTGTTGATTTGAGATGATATTTTTTCATTCTAAATAATTTATGATAATCATTATTCAATTTTAATGGAATACCTTTCCACTTTAGACATGTTATATAAAACGAATGCCTTATAAATCATAGATGATGTGACGATAATAATATTATATTCCTAGAAATTTTTTTATCTCAAGGAAATTATTATGTGGATTCCATTCGATGAATAATTCAATATTCCAAAGGCCAATTGATATACTCTATTCATAAATAACATTCTCTATGAAATTAAATTCTTGTACCATAAGTATATTTAGAAAAACTATAATATAAATAGTGAGCATGAAATGTTTTCATTATGATTTCAATTTGATCCTTATGGTTATTCATAATTTTAGAAAGAATAAAAATACCATAAAAAACACAACAATATAAAAATTTAGTCACCTAGGGAAGATATTATTAATAATGGCCACAAATACTATAGGTTCATTCACTAGAATTAATTGTATGAATACATGTTTGTAATTCACATATTGACTCCTGGATGATGTCACTTGAATATACTCTTTTAGAAATACGAGATGGTGACATCATGATTACAGTTCAGTATTGGAGAACAAATTTCATTCCTTAATTAAACAAATTGAATTTTAATTTGAGAAATTTGTTAATGATTTTTTATCATAACATGGATCAGTTTATGATAACTCATAGATAATATGAGGGAAATTTCTGTCTTATTTGTGAATAATAATTCAATATCCCATGAAAATTTGCATGTTTTAATAGAGTTTTTTTGTCTCCAACACACCTACATGGACCATTAATTCCAATAAGAATGTTGGATTCGTTCTATATAATGGGATAAAAATTTATTTTTACTAAGAGTGGGTAAATAAAAGATTTTATTTCCCACTCAATTGGTAACATAGAGAAATAATTTATAAGATAAACACAATATTGATTTACAATGAAAAATTAATCTTATTTCCAATCTCATCCATAGTTCCATGAGACATTACTGCTAGATAACCACACATGGTACCATCCCCTGAGAATAAATGTTCCATATAACTTCAATAATGTCCCAACCCCCTTTAATTCACATGGAGTTTCATTAGGGGACAAAAATTACACTATTTACTGATATCAATAAATATAAAACTTAAATACCACTATATATTATATTATAAGGAATAGATCTGAATTTTCCATTTCTAGAAATGTGAACATCCAAAGAAATTGAACCACATAAATGGAAATGGAACCATTAGAGAACATGATTCCTTTATAGTCCTTTTGTTTGAGGGGTTTCATGATTACCTTGGTGTAAAGAGTAATTTCAACACACAATACCAACTTTCCAACCACACAGGAAGAAACAAAACAATGTGATCAACTGATAACAAATATAGAATTCATAAGAGTAGTGTTTAGAATTATGGTACATTACACTGGAGAGGTAATTTGTACCCTGTTACTGATAGCCTTATCTACTTTGTATATCATTCAATCTTGTTCCAAATTATATCTATTTTTTCCCTGATGAGGTGTCCATTGTGAAAATGAAGTGTCCCAAGTGGTATCATGGTTTACCATGTTTTTGGGATGAGAACTATTTTTATGTTATTTTTTTATCTAATAATAATAATATAGAAGATAAATCAATATATATCCACATATGTAATTCATAATATTGGTTCGAATCCTTTTTAGATGAAATATTTTTCATGTAAGTGGTGGAAATTGATTTTTTGTGGAGTAAATTACTTATTTTATGTTTAAATGAGATACAGTTGAAATAAAATGGGTAATTTATATGATATGGTGGATAAGATAAATATGCAGTTTATTGATTATCTAATTCTTTGATAACATAGTTGTTATCCTTATTTTTGTTTTCATTCCCCTTGTTGATTTTCCCACCAGTACACAGATATACAAAGGTGTTCCCTCCAGTTAGAAATCTTTCATGATATATCACTATAACTAGGGTCTTCTTCACCAATTCATTATTGATAGTGGAAAATAAAATTTATATCTTTAAATAAAACTTGGGACAATGTTATAATTCAATTGTATGATTATTCAACAACTCAGTAGCATCTAATATCCAGGAAAATTGAACAATATGAATGAATTTAGAATAATATTCCATCATTTATATACCATAATATTATAACTAAAATATTTGTATATTCTCTAATTTCTAAAAGTTGTCTGGAAAAAAATCATTATTAAATTAAACCATAATTACCTTTTATGTTATATCATAGTTCAAATTTTATGGTAAAACTATGTTCCACTATTCTAACACTAGGTCCTCATACATATATATTGATATATTGATCATCATTTCATCTAGTTTCTATAAAAGGATAATGATTATAGACATATGTGTTAGTCATACCACTATTTCATGAGGCCTCGAATTGTTTATAAAATCTATGTTATATACATGATAAATTATTTCATGTGATTAACCCAACGATGATCCTTAGATCTTGGTAACTTTTTAGAACATTGAAAGTATTTTGGGATACTTTTAACCCAATTTTGGTTGACTAAGACATCACCTGGTGATCCAATTCGATTATCGTCCATCTGTATATCATCGTTAAAATATAACAATTTTTGATAGTGGTATCTTTTCCACAATATCTCTCACATATATATGAGAAAATGAAATATAGTTATTTTAAGAAAAAATGTATAAAGGAATAATTATCTTAAAAACACATTTCATACATTTTTCATACATATTTCAGAAGATTAATACTACTTATATTTCATAATCAAATAATTATGAAAAAAATCAGAACATTTTTATTTGGGAGAAATAATTTTAAAGTATAATAGAGATATTTATTTTATCCTTTGATCCACTATATTCCTAAAAATGTGGAAAGAGAGAAAACCCACATAACTCAGATACCATAAAAAAAACACTTCGTCAATTCCATATATACAGGAATTTATATCCATTAATATTAAAAATAATTATAATTTCCCATAAAACCATATATGATCAAACAAATATAAAATTAAAAACCATTTTCTAGGCTTCAGTTTAGGATAATTAAAGTATATCTATCAAATATGGGTAGAATGAAATAATTATATTTTATTTCTAATTCCAAACACTTTAGAAATTTGGTAAAATTGATTCAAAAGATCAATGATATTCAAAAATTTCGTAGATGTTCAATAGGTTTAATGAACCTAATAGGTTGGATGTGATATAAGTGTTTAAGGGTTTGATTCATGTTAAGAATCATATTTCTATATAATTTATTTCACTTAGCATGGTCATGCTACATAATTTAACAAATTGTTCCTTAATCATGAGAATCAGATTTGTCCTGAAATTTATTACGTTGAATGGTTTCTACCACGGTTAATTCAAACCATGGACCAAAAATTCCTCATCACAGTTACCCAAAATTTACCAGCATCTTTCTTGGAGACAGTGGCACAGTTTCTTAATATAGTTCTCAAAAAAATGGACATAAAAATTGGATCCTAAATATTATATAACCTTTTATAATCTTCTTAGGTCTATGCACTAACATTACCTGACATTAAATAATCCATAAAATAGGAAAATACCTATAAAAATTGGTGTTGTAGATCAATTATTAATGTTTATATCAAAAAATCATTGAATTATAGAATACCTCACTCACATTAAATAAATCAGGGCACATAAAAAGACCCAGGAACATTTTCCTAGTGAGGGTTAAATAACATTAACTTTTTTCATGAACACACAATGGAAAACATATATGCTCGAAATATAAAAATCAAACATTTGTATGGAACCATAACTAACGAATGGCTCTTCAACATTTATTTTTGCTTCTCACTATGGGAAAAAATATCCCCTAATAATATTATTATCTATAACACAGTTCTTGGGACAAATAATTCTTAAATCAAATTCCTTATATTATTTATCCTGATTATAGATCATATCTCAATGAATTATAGGAATAAAAATAGCACCTAAATGTTGAAACAATCGTGATCTTCGTGAGTGTTTTGGGTCCTTATATTTTCCTGGGGTCCTTATTTTTTATTCTATGGATCCTATAGAAATAAAAAACCATTAATGTATCCATAATTTATTTATTTGGTGACACCGTGCATTATCGGTTTATACCACTTCCTTAGTCATGATCCTAAACATAGTCCAACCCTTAATATTCTAACACTTCTAGAATATAGGTCTCACTATATTTTACTATAAAATTTTGACAAAGATCATCAATGATCATCTATTGTTGTGGATTTTGATTATAATATTGATGAATAAAACAACTTAATATTGAAAAACATATACAAAGGGAAATTTCATTATCCAAATCATTGGTCATGGAAATATATCTCATGATTCATGTAATCAATGTGAAGAAAAAATAGATATGCAGTAGTAATAAAACAAGATCATATGTGGAATCAATATTATAGTTTATAGATGTTTTGGATTCATAGAAGGTGTTTGTAATGTTTTATTCATATTTTTTTTCACAATTTATCTCCATTTAAATCATGTGGTTTAACATTAGTTTCATCAAATATTTTCACAACCTCTGACATTTAGACACCCTATCCTAGTAGAATCATTTTTTGTAAATAACGTATTAATAATAGAATATCTATTCACCTAATACTTTCTCTCATCCTCACAATTAATGAAATTAAAACTACATCCACTGTAATAGAATATATATACTATATTTAATGTATATGTTATTTCATCATATGTGTTATAGTGGGATGTTTATGATACCATCCCAAAGAAACCATTTTTTCTTCTCTTACATAACATAATTGTATTTTTCTTATTCAAATATATTCCATCTCGTTTAATAATGAATTTCCATTTATTAATCTCAATTATATCCTTATACAAGAAAGGGTTATACAATACTACTTTGATTCCCTACTGAAGAAAATAAAATATCACATATATAACTAAAGGAACCATTTATTATTTTTTTAATGGAATGAACACACTAATATAAATAATTTTGGATTACCTTTAGAATAATATATTTACAATGTTACTGGCCCCTTAGTATATACTCTTATCCATCAAGAAGGACTTCATGATTTTTTTTTGTAATAACATATCATAGAAAATATGTCATTGGGTTACATTGCAAATATTGTTATGACTTTCTAAGGATGGAGTGATCAGTATTTATATACTTAATTTATCATTGGAATTGATAGAAAAAAACCATGAATGTGATCTTTTTAAAATCAAAATGTTATCCAAGAGATATATTATAGACAAACTAAGAAAACATGACGTTATATTACATTTATTCACTACTTCTATATTGTTCATGATTTAAAAACTAATTTTTCTAGGCCATTAAATGATTATTTAAGAATAAAATAATATTGTCTAGAAGGGAATTCTTTTTGAAAGGGTAAAGTCTCGAAAATTTATTTTTCTTTATATGATTCCATCACCCTACTCAATATCTCCTCTCTATACGGAAACACTAAACTCATTTTAATGTAGTTAATGATAATTTTGGAAAATTTATTCTTAATGAAATTGTATTTATAATCCAAGATGAATTAACGGTTTTTATAAATTAATCAAGAAAAGTATTATCCTCAACATTATATTATAGTTGAATATACTCTTATAAACCTATAATTTTCTAGGGAGACCTTATCTAGAATCTAATGGTATTGGAAATACTAATACTTATTTTTTTTGTAAATATAGATTAATGTGATACAAATAGAAATTTATATGCCAAACATGGGGTGTGAATCACGTCCAAATGTAGATATAGTATGAGGAAATGAATGGGGTCAATGAAACACTTATTCATGGTGTGCATATTTACATCAACCATGTGGATTCACTTCTATAGGATTTTGGACATTCTCATAGTCCTTTAATCCTTTGAAAAATTATCACACTACTAGCTTTCCATGGTAAACACACATTTAATAGAATCTCTCCTTGTGATTATTTATTTGGAATTTTATTTTTCAATAATATAAAATGGATGAAATGAGAATTTCATTTGATCTTAGAGATCCTCTTAATTTCACATTATGGTGTTTCTTACTAGGAAATTTATGGATTTTTTTTATCACAATAATGTTATTAAGTAATATTTTTCCTAGAATTGATCAGGATGATATGAATGAAAAACACAATTCGTAATAATGTGACACATTGATGGAGATATATTAAATGGTCCCCTTATGGTTATTATTTTAGAACTCAACAACATGGGATATTCTATGAATAATTCCATGACTATAGGTATCACTTTTCAAAACCTTTTTGGAGATTGCATCTTCTTCATTAAAATAGCACATGGTTAGGTATACTACTTATTGTGGACCAAAAAACGTTTCTATTAGGCCTATACATTAGATACCAGATACATCTTAATCTTTATTATATTGGAATGAATTATGATATTTTGGTTAGAATTACATATTTCCCAAAAGAATCACCATGATCAATCACTGATATTATCCAAAAATGTCGTAATATTTATTCTTGTGAAACAAGTTTCATTGACACAGAAATATGTAAATCACCTTCTAAATTACATATCCTCCATCAAAAGTAATATAGTGGTGTTTTTAACCATCTTATGCTAATGTTCTGTTTTATAATTTTGTAAAATACAGTTATAAGATGATTACCTTGGTCTTAACTTATACATACTACCATAATTTTTTGTATATCTCTTTTTTTATACTCAATAAAAATTATAAATTGAAGATGAAATTGGAAATGTTACTTATATGAAAATCCATTAATGAATAAAAAATTATTGTATAATTTCTTGGATATTGTGATATTCATTTCATAAAATTTATAAAATCATTACATACGGTAAATAATTAAGGGTATATATTCTATAAACATTTTAGTATATATATATATACATATTAAATTGAGTAAAAAAACAATCCAGTTTTTATGATATATAATAATGAGACATGATATTATTTTTTAATCATCAAAGAATAAGTTAATGATTATAATATTTTTATTACTAATAATAAATATTCATGATTATTTAACTTATAATGAAATAATATAATAAAATTACTTTGGAAAGATAAATATTCACCTTAGATTATATATTTCAAATTTTAAACATTTGGTTCTTCTTCAAATGAAGATATGCATTTCAAATTTTATATTGAAACATTAAATAAATTATGTTCACTAATAATGTTTTGATATCTTGATCATGAAAAATATTAATTTTTAATATACATAGGATTACGCATAACATATCCTCCCTATTTCACAATATCAAATTTTTATAAGTCCATTAATTAACTAAAAAATAGAACAATTATTCATAAATCATTTATATTTTTGTTATATTACAATTCAACAAAATATTATAGAAATTAAAATGTTATCAAATATATATTTAAATACATATAAGGATTATGTAATTATATATTTTTGTCATCAAACAAATATAAAACAAAATTAATTGGTTTTATTTATGCTTAATTTTTTAGATCCTTTTGAAAATAGATATCATAGATTTTATTTATTCACATATTGAATAAAAGCAATTACATGAAATTGCATGAAAGAAATAATTTCTATAACATTCTTTAAGCTTACTGAGCATATTAAAATTCACAAATAATGTAAAAAATATATTTTATTTTCATATAATATATTTCAATTTTAAGATAATTATAGACTATACATCAACAATTACACTATCGAAACATTAGATAAGGATAATGTCTCTTGGATAACTAATCAAATCATGTTAGTAAAAAAATTTAATACAATCATATCATTCTATATATATAGTGATGATCTTAAAAATAGTTGATCGATGTATATTAATTAAATTAGTTCACATGATAATATTCACAATTCATATAAAAAATCATTATAAACAACAAATTTTATAAAATCAATTTATGAATGATATTTAATCTTCCATGATATAATTATGGGGATGCGGAAAATGTTTTACTCATTTTACCACCATCGTATTTTTTCTAATGTATTTTCATAATTAGGATTTAATTGAGAAAATAAATTAATATAAAACATAATTGTTCTGACATTTGTATTCTTTTAGTGGAATATTATTCCCTTGATAAATAGTTTTTATAATTGTTTTGAGATACAATGATTTATGTAAAATTTCCTTTCACGCCCAATCTTATGTGGTGATGCAGCTCCACTATGTAACCCTTCTTATGGCATCATCCACATAATGTTATCCCATTAGAGGTTATTTTTTAAAAAATTTCTAAAACTTCTTATATGTGATTTTTTGAGTATATTTGTGAAAACATAAACCCACAATCCATTGAGAAAATCCCCCATATTGGTGAAATTGTTATAGAAAAATTCCCCCACTTTAATTGTTATTATATGTAAATCTATTAATGCTCATGGGGTAGGATCACAAATTGGATTATTGAATCAATAAAAACAAGAAAAAACCATCCTTAAAATGGTAGCATTTACCCCTATGTTTTTCATTAGGGGCTCTCGTAGCCCCATTTCGTAATGATCCTTATAAAGGAACTAATCTAAAATGGAATCTGTAACATTGGATTTTTTAATTGACATTTTGTGTTTAGGAATTACCATAAATATTTACCGCAATAAATAGGTTGACAACCCATATTTAATACTTGAAATTACTATTTAATAATTCTCTTTTACTATTCTACAAATATGCGTTATAAAAATGGTTTTTTTTTGGTAATATGTAGAATTACCATTTCAATAAATTAAATTCATTTTATTCTCTATGGAGTATGACATATGACTAAACCCCCAAAATATACCATGTTATTTTATTTAAATACTGGTGTACAATAGTGTGATAGATAAAGAATGATCATAACAAATTGCAAGAATGGACATAAAAAATGGTATCAAATATAGTTTATTATATGTGTTGGACAATATAACAGATTTTGTTGACCAAACTTATGAAATTCCTCAATGTTAATTTTTGTGATTCATAATCTAATATTTTGTAGACAACCCTTGAGGCTTATATCCATTCCCCTAAGGACCCTTATCAATTCTTTCATCACTCCAGCAACAGATTCATCTATGATTTGTGATTATCATAGAATCCATAAACCCAAAGCAGTATAGTGGAACTCAATGTGCCAGTTCTAGGAAAACATACAAATGTACACTGAAAATATGGCCTTAGAATCGTGGATTCTGGAATAAAATATTTTTTTGAGAAATTTGAACAGCTAAATAATTTTGGTGTGTGGAAAAGAGATAGTTTTTATGTTCTATCTCAACATGAATTAGATATTACCCTTGTGGAAACGCTTTTTTTATCCTTGACGGTTATTTGTGTAAAATCAACAAAAAATTTTGTGAAATGATTTTTTCTTTTTTTGCAAATCATTACAAAAACCATATGATGTGAGTGACATATTTTAATATATTATGGATATTTGTTATTTTAGACAAATTTATGTAAGAATAAAAAATTACCCTTACATGATAACTAAATTTCATTGATTTCATTACATGAGAGGTAGGTCCATGAATGAGCACGTTTAATCCTTCACTAGAATCTAGGAAGGTTGGAAAAGTTTAGAAGTATCAATTAATGATGAAGATAAATCACTTCTATTACTAAACAATGCACTAGAGAGTTATGATCATCTAACCAGTAATATACATTATAGTATGGATGTAGTAAAAACAATTATGTATTAAATAACGTGACTAATGATTAGTATATGTAAAATGAAAAGTATGACCACGTAGATTATGCACCAATGGAACTGGGAAAAAACGATAATAAGGTCATCCAAAGGATATCCCAGAGGATTCGAATGAGGAAAATCCTGATTGAAATCAAGAGGAGAGTCCACCTACTAGAGGCCAGAAATAGAGGAGATCACCAATTTTCATTATAAAGGAAAATGGAAAATTTATTGTCCAAATATTGGGAAATGGATGGAAAATGTTTATTTAAAACGGAGGATGGTTGTGATATGATTTTTATCATTACTATAATGGAAAACCATCCATATGGTGGGATTATTTATTATTTTTGTTTAATTAACATGTTAAGGAATCAATAATGCTTTTCAATATTCTATGTGTCATATGGAGGTGTAGTGACTATGGAGAATAATAATCCACCCCATATGAAAGGTATTAGATCAATACAGTTGAGGATGAATGAAGGAAATATTGAACCCTTTAATGATGTGGGATATTTACAACAAATAAAGAAGAACATTATCTCAGTAGTAGTCATTTATATTCCTAGATATATGATAATCTTTGATAACAGATTCATAAGAATAATATGTGGTATATTTCTTATTAATAATGTCACATTAAAAGTCATTTAGTTTTCTTTGAATATTGTTATTTTTACACCAAGATAAATAATATAAGAAGGGAGTGATCCATACCCTTTAAGATTGAAGAATATGAGACTTAGGAATAGAAGAAATATATTGTTGTACATATTAGTATATGAATGATTTTTAAACATGTCCATGAAAAGGAAAAAGGGCTTTACAGATCACAGTGTATTGGTTAAGAAATATAGAGTCATTTTTATCACTGTAACACATCACATAATACGAAAGCTATATTATTTCTATAAAAATGTTTGGGGACCATAGAAAAATTATTTATTAGGAGAAAATCATATTCATAAAAAATTTATTAAATATTTCCTAGGATGGGTGTGGTATTATTATATGAAACCAAGGGATGATGTTGTATATGTATTCCTTAAATGGATAAAGATGAATGAAAAATTAATAGTAAGTAATATCAATAGTCATGGACATAATAACGGTTTATAATAATTATCAGGTCCATTTAATAGAGTTTAAAAATAATGGGTTTGTGAGACACATTAATGTTATCAAAATTATATATCAAAATAGAGAGGTAGAAAAAATTAAACATACTATCCTTTATTGGTTTGGTTCATGTTACCGTATTTTTGATTGATATTTTTGGAAATAAGGTTTTATATATGCAATATATTTCCATAACTGATTACTTGTATAAAATATTAGTGGACACATTTTGACATAGTGATGGTTTAGTTATAAAGTTTCAGAATGTGAAGGATTATATATATTTTTACAACTTATTTTCATGTAATAGAGAAAAAATGATCTTATACTAAATATTCATGAATTTTTCATCATTAATGATGGTGTGAAATCCTTATGAATATTCGATGGAGAAGATAATCTATCCAATATGAGTCATGATGTTATATTTCATGAATTAGTAATCATGAAGTCAAATTATTATTGAAGATATACAGATATATCAAATGACGTTATGATTAGAGTGTAGAAAATTTCACCACTAATTGATCTAGACCCCCCAATGAAAGTGTGTAGAAATAATACTGATATTAAAATTTATAGAGAAGTTCCACTACAAAATGATAATCAAAATCATGAGATTATTTCCACTACGTGATCAAAATAGAATATATGATGGCCTTCCAGGAATAAGGATATTTTTTCATACAATTTAATAAATTGAGGATGATGTTCCATATGACTATGAGTATTTTTGGATAATGATGATATGGATTATTGGAAGTCATCCATTGAAGAAGAAATGAGAATTATACAACAGAAAACCGATGATATTTTGTTCATCGTACAAATAATAATAAATAAATTGGGTGTAAATGGGTTTTTGTTAAAAAAGAAGGTGATCCACAGAAAAAAAATTACGTAAAAATATATTTTTATATGGGTTATGCATATATGGAAGGGGAAAAATAAATTCATGTATTTTATCATATTTCTAATCATACGAATCTAATTTTTTTGATTGGATGAATAATTTTTCTAATAGTTAGATAAAAATGACATCAGGATACAATTTCTCAATGGTTCATTATATGCATAGATATATATGAAACAACATGACAGATTTCATTTACCCAATTTTGAGAAATATGTGTTTGTATTGAAAAATTCATTCAATGACATAAAATAGTCAGTGATACAGTTGTTAAAAAGGTTCTATAATTTTATGATGAACCATAAATAAATTTATAGTTTCATTGAACACTGTGTCTACTACAAGAAACTTTATCACTCTACATTTCTCTATCTATTTTTTATTTATGGTGTATATATTTCATTTAAATGTGTGGGGAACATTGATTTATTTAAATATTTGATCAACTAGGAATTTTATAGAACTTTTTGCAGGTGGGGAACGATTATTTTCAGGATAGATGTTAGATTAATCAAATCTAAGGTGGTTTTTAAATTCATTAAAAATTAATGCTGGAATAAATTTTTCAAATTAAATAAAATTGATGAAAATTAAAATCTCTTAAAGAAACCCCATTAGAATCACATTTTTAATTTAGTGGATATTTATCTCTAGAGTGACATGATATTTTACAGGTAATGGGAATGGTAATTTGGTATATGATTGACCGTATGAAATAATTTTTTTAGGAAATCAGATGGATTATATGGTATGTCACTAGTATCATAGATGTTAGTTTGATTTTTAAAATTAGTAATATGATTTGAGGGATTTTATATAAGATATATTAATTTTGGTTATACAAGAGATTTGGAAATGATATGATACACTTCTAGTATAGTTTTTAATACCGTTGGATGAAAAAGGTGTTTGATAAATATATTATAAGCAATAATGTATTTTTTTTATTATATACGTAGAGTATATGAGAGTGAAAAATGATTTTAATGAATCTATTTTATTATATGGACCGATCAGGGGGTTTCATACCCTCAAAAATAATTTCAATGTCTTTTTTGATAGTTAATATATAATTTTTATTTAAAATTATAAAATTCATCACATTCGAATAAAACATAATAATATTTGGATTCTTGTCTTATTTTAGATTATAAATTGGAAGTGTACCTCAGTTAATAATATTATAAAAAAATTAACCTAAAATTCATGATGATGAAGTGGGTCTTAGTGTTGGAGATTGAACACTATATTGACTTGATCAGTTTATGTTATACTTGATAATCCTATGAGAATCGGGAAGGAATCCTAAAGTACTTGTTATGGAATTAAAATTGGATATTATTTTTAGGGGAGATATTTTTTAATAATCACAAAAACAATCACCTCTACATATTACATGACTTTATATATTTAAAACCTATATTAACTATTTAATTCTTCTCCCCCATATTTTAAATATGGGTTCTAGTCATCCAAAATGTATGAAATGTGTGATTTTTTATTTGAATAATTGAAATTCCAAGACATCCTAATGGAGCGTGTTATCTAAATAAAACATGTAATTTTATAATGTTATTTTATATCACCACATGTGACCATCAGTCTTATTGAGATAACGTTATTATAATTGTGTGTGTGATTCCAGTCAACATTTTGGATATTGACACTCTGGTGTTAGTGGAGTTCTTATTCAGTGGCCCACTACGGTGGAACCAATCATCGGTAGTCTCCTCCTATAGTGGTTCTGATGTTCATGATTTTTTTTGGTTTCTGTGATGTGTATATAGTTGGAAAGTTTTATTGGTTTCACCTACCATTGGTATATCATTTACATTCTCACATTATCATTTAATGGAATGTTACTCTTAAAGTTATCATTGTTTTTAATATAAAATGCTTTTATATAACAAGAAATTTATTCCTCTAACCACAATCTTTCTTCCCATTTATTTATATGTGGAGGTTAATAATACAACCTAACATTAATGACATCATGAAAAGAGTGTTTTTAATAATAAATATGTGAATGAAATAGTCTTATATTTTCCGTGGGTGGTATTTCTAGTATGTATTATCTCGCAAACCATATGAAATATGCAAAATCCTATCCAATGGATTTTATATTTAGTAGAAGGACTCATGTAGAACATTTTATATACTCTCTTGTAAAATATAATGATGACCCAATAATTGAAAAGGTACTTTTGGTTCCATAAATTTCTTATCCTTTTTGTCTCTAAGATTAATTAGATTTTATGTTTCATAATTCTTTTTTAGTAATATTATTTTTTATTATATCATTATTAAAAATATTATTTTTAAAAAATTCATTCCTTGAATTGGAGATATTATCCATATTTTTGGAAATATGCATAACTTTTATCAGAATTATAAAAAAATTTATACCATGTGTTACATGTTTGGGGTTCTATATGACACTAATAAATTATCCAAAAATTATTACACATATAGGGAGGTGCAATAAGTGGTCCATAATGGGTGTAAATAATATAATATTCTTTAATCAGTTTTTAAACACTTTAAAAATATTAATTTAAATAGTTTGTACATCCTAGAATATTGTTATATAAATAATAATTCTTAATGGGAAATAAATTGATAATATGACTCTTTTATCTCCAATGTGATAATGGTTATTAATGATAAAGCCCTTATAGATTCCTCAATATTTTGTTTATATTTGAAATAAAAAAATTGAATTTTTTTTTTGATAACCCATGCATGGGTCCCATGATAATGGTTTAGATATAAATTTAAATGATGGTAAAAATGGGTTGTATATTGATTAAAATTGTGGGAATTCTCAAATAAATTTTTTTATCAATCATAGGAAAAGAATATAATTGAAAAATGTGTGTAAATTCATATACATTTTATGTATATTGAATAATTCATAATAAGTAGAAAATAGAAATATTCAATAAGTATATATGGTCTTCATTCCATTAACATAAAAATATATATGAGTTATATGTGGTTATCATTAAAAAATAATATTAATATCTGACTTCTATTCCAAATACATTTTTTGAAATACCAACAGTTGGAGAAAATGAACGAGAAACCATATAAAGGGTTTTTTGAGAACATGGATATATTATGATGTTGGGATTATAACATCCACATAATAATTAATCCTTAAAACCCACCATTGGTTGTCATAATTTCATGGAATCTTATAGAAAATCCACTTTAAAAACTATGTTAGAAAACAAAATTGAATCTAATGTAATTGAAATGGATACCATATTCATTCTATTGAGAAATAATTTAGAAAAATAATATAGATTGTATTTTTTAAAAAATTCTTCATTCAATTTCAATGATTAAATGTCCACCATTTTAAAATTTCAAAGGCGTTATATCATTTTTCGAGATACAATGAATTATGGGGATTGTTTTTATGTTGTTGAAATTCAAGTTATTTATGTATTTATAATCAAATTTAAAATAATTGAATAATCCATTTTTTTAATTATTATTAGGTTTATTATCTAGAAAAATTAATTTTGAACATAAAACTAGAAATTTGGATAAATATTGTCACGTATGTCTTTAATCGGTCCATTATAAGATATTTTCATGAGCATTATAAAAATTCTCCAATTTCGACATGAATTTTTCCACGTCATGAAATTTTCCAATGCTACATGTTTTTTCAATGAATGGATAATATATTTTTCACCCCAAATGAGTTTGAAAACCTGAAATAAATTTCCTATAATCCCGGAATACTTTTAATTTTCCATTACATATGAATCTACCTATATTAATTTTTCATGCAGAGAATGTATTTCTATCTCATTAGTCGCAAGCCTCTATCTAAAATATTAAACTATACGATGTATTACCGAATCCCACATAATATTTGAGGTAATTGTATGATACTTCTCAAAATATAAGACTATTTGAAATCCAAAAAGAAATTAGAATCCTTATGAAATGAATGTCTTATAAGGGTGATTACAAGTATTATAGAGAGCAATCATATAAATTTTTGATCTTATATTCCATTTTTACATTATGAAATTTTAGTAATAATGCATTCCAATGTATTATTTTTAGAAAACCACATTTTTACCTTGTGATTTATTTTAATGGGGTGATGATGTGTTGTTGGATAGGAAATAATTTAGAGTGGAATAAATGATTATTATCTATTTGAACACCACAAAAATTGATCCATTTAAATAACCACTATTATAGACACAAAAGAGAGGATATTTACCCAAATCTGACCAAAAAATCTATAATCACCTTTAATTAAATTTTCTTTAATAATGTATACATACATGTAGAATAGACAGAACTAGAGTGGAATGTTAATAAAATAGTTTTTCATGAAGATTTAATATTAATAACTAAAAATTTCATGGATGTTGTTAAAGAATATGTTATGGGAATCAATTTAGATATACATAGAAAAACCCTAGTGGAATTGAAAATTTGAAACTAGAGGACAATCTTTTTTGTGTGACTCACCTAATTGTGTCCTTTTAAATTTATCTAGAAATTGTTTTAATTATTTATGTTGGTCATTTAACATCATGAATTCATTTTCACCAGATATATTATATATTTTTTTTTCCTATTTGTGAAATTAATTTTTTTCTATTGTAGTTTAAAATTATTATGCGAGGTATTACATTGGTAAATATTTATTTTAATCTATTATAGTTTTTCGGATGACTTTTGGTAGACAAATAAGCTTTATAATAGGGTCAAAAACAATATTGAGGTCTCAATAATATTTCTTGTAATTTTTATTTCTTTAAATTGATACCATTAGGTATACACTTAGTAATTCAATTCCGTATTATTTTTATATATGGAACAAGGTAGTGTCTGAAGGGTCAGAAATATTGTACTACTATTTTTAAAATATATTTCCCCCCTCCCGTATAATGAAAATTTATTTTTTATTTCATAAAATTCATCTTCAAGTTGTTTTAATTAAATATGATATTTTTTAATAGTTTTTAGATATTTTAAATCATTAATTTTCATCATTAATAAAAAACATTTTTGAACTCTCTGATCATTGATAGTATCCCCCATGAGATTCAACCATGGTGATTATTATATGCTACATTATGAGGATAATACTTTGATAATGGACCTATGAAAAATATATATTTTCAATTGGAACAAATAATGGGAATCTATGATAAAAAAATTATATTTTTTATTTATAAATGTTCAAAAAATGATTTTTTTACTGTGGTTCCTAATATTGAATGAAGATATATTTCTATATCTATATCTATTAAATTTATAAAATAAAACACAGTATTTTTTAAACATTAAGTCTAACAATAAATTTAATCCTATTTATTAATACCCCAATAAGAAAATAGTTTTAAACTAATGTCCCAATAGATGAAAAGACAAAAAAATGGAATTATCTTAATATTGTGATGATAAAAAATAAAATCATGCCAAAGAATGTGATGCAGCTATTGGATCTAGAATTAAATACCGATTAATTTACTAAATTCAATGATTTAGTGGTCTTCATGGGGTGAATCTCAACAAAATTCAATTACATGGTTATTTTTATATTAACATTAAACCATCAGGAGTGTATTATGATGGGATTAATTATTATTCTTTTCCTCTGTCATTAGACGGAGTTTCAATTAAATGGGTTTTCTATTCATACACCTCATTTATTAGAGTTTAGAATGTATTGAAAATTATATTTCTTGAAATGTTTTATCTTCTTATAAAAATATAGAAATTAGAAACTAAATTGATTAAATTAGGATTAAGTAATGACATAATCTAAATGAATACTATGAAATAATTAAAATATTATGTTTTAGTTTATATAAACATAAAATTAGTGAAGAAAAATTATTCAATATTTTTTTGAGGGAATTTATCTTACTAATATAATTATGATTTATGATACTAAAATTAATAAATAGATGATAAAAAAGAAACTACATCGCATACTATTAGTAAAAATAAGTCCCAAAAGGCTCAACAATTTGTTATTAGAGGCCTTCTTCATGACAAATATTCCCATAAAGTTACAAATTCCCTATCCTATAATAGAGTATTTGTGAATAAATATTTTCTTATTTAAATTATTTTTATATCAATGTTTTTACAAAAAACATAAAAATCCGAGTTCAATGTTGAAATAAATATTACATTTAAAATTTAATATATAATTTGTTGTTTCAATGACACTTCTTGTGATCAATTTATATAAATTCAATAACCCTATGTAAACCATTATACTATTATTTTAAGTATACCCTCTTAGTGAAACAGTTAAAATTACTTTAAATAATATTAAAATATATACTATGGATTGAATAATTTTATTACTGATTTATCTAGACATACTAAAAAATAATGACTATTTTCCAAAGTCCAATCATATAATTCTAAACTGGGGAATTTCTAGGAGTAATCAAATGCTAACATTAGAAGGTATTTCCATCTTGAACACCCAATTAAAAATATTATAGATAATATATAAGTAAAATTCATGGAAGTTACATATTATGATATTCACCTCTATGGATGCAATAAAGAAATTTATCTAATATTTTGCAGTATGAGATACCAAACTGAGGAAGGTTTTCTTTTATATCATTAATTAAATCTAGAAGTCAAAGGAATAGAGAATGTGAGTGAAATACAACATGATAGTGGTATTATGTTAAAAAAATTAAATGGGGATTTTATACAAATTTATGAACATGAAAATTATGATATACTTGGAATCAATTTTCACTCATCAAAGATTCTCTTGAAGAGAAGAAAACAAATGAAAAACCTATTGTAATTTCAGAATATTTTTTATGGAAAATTTTCTATAAAAAAGAATCTTCTTTATAGATAGAAAAACAAATTATGGAGAAAAACTAATGGAATTTAAAACCTTAAAAATATTACAAAAAAACTAATATATTCCAAATATATCACTTCCATATAGAATTTTTAACCTATCAGTTAAAAGTGTTCTGAAACTGAATTATAGAAGATATGCTTTAATGAAAATTTTGAATGTTCAATCCAATATTCGATTAATAAATAAAATAATAAGTATTCTAATCTATGCCAATTTTTAAATGTAATAAACTTGATTATTAATATTATAAATGGAGATAATATAATTTTCTTACGAATATCCTCTACATGATTAAGCATTATATTAAAGATAAATGAAAATAATGAAGGACATTTACTATTCCCTTCATAATAGGTGTGTGTGAATTCAATGATGTCATGATAGTTCTCAGAGTCTAAATACATTCTAAACCACCAAATTGTGACTATAATTTATTTTTTTATATCTTAAAATTGTTGTTTAGTCATCTAGAGTATAGAAATACCTACTAGTATAATTGAGGATGTTTTTCTATATGTATGTGACTTGATTTTCCATAAAGATATTTATGATTTGTATATGAAAGATGATAGATTCATTTTATATAAAACTATAATTACTTTAATACATTTTCTATTATTTTTTAATTCTATTATAAATGTTAAAAAAGGAAAATTGTCACAAAAATTTGGAGTATAGGTTGGGCATATTAATATTTTTTTTGTATATGAAATAAATAATGGAATATAATTTTTCTGATTAATATAAAATTATTTATTGGGTTTCCATATAGTTATTTATTTATGTTTTTTAATGAGTTATCAATTACTAAACCATTATTTTCTTTCAAAATAGAAGTAAAAAATAATTTTTTAATGATATAACTAATATATATGAATTTTCTATATTTTTGGACACTTATTTAATTTTCTATTAAACTAACCAATCACTTGAAACTACTATAACTATTTTTATTTTCATTAAATATTGGAAAAAGTTTCCTGTAAAACAAGTAATGAGTGTGAAATTTTTATAAAATTTTATTAATGTATTCAATATTTTTATTTTCATTTAATTTTGGATTTTATTCAAGAATTACACCTCTAGAGTGATTGGAGAAAAAATATTTATTTGTCAATAACATTTAAATATATTAATTTTTAGATAGAAATAAGTGTTTAAATTGAAGATTATGAGTCAATTAATCAATTTAATATTAATATAATAACTTGATTTAGAATAGAAAAACTACCTAAAAGTATCAATTTTGACTTTTTTGTTGAAAATTTAAAATGCTTTATCATCATTGAAAATGAGCCTTCAAAAGATCAGTAAACCTGACTTCAAGGTGTTTATATATGACACATGAAATACATAGGATGGAATTTTATAGATTAAAACTGAATTATTATTTGAGTTTGTATAAAAATTATCTATTAATGGAAAATTGATAAAATCCATAAGTAATATCAAACAAGACTAAGACCTATAATATGAGTACAATTTTAAAAACTATGTGACAAAATTTATAACTAAAAAAATATTTTTCCCCATTTTTGATTATCAATGGTTGAGAACTAACTAAATATTTCCAAAAAATTGGTTGTACAATTTCAGATAATGGATTTGGTTAGTTTTTTATTATCAGGAATCCAAATAAATATTGAGTGATTATTGATTATAGAAAACAAAATTTAGTATTTTCGAAAGACTATTTGAAATTTATATTTTTTAACCAGATAATTCAATCATATAATAGATATAGCCAATTTTTTTTTCATAATTCCCTTTATAGTCACTTCTATATTCAGAAATCATTTGAAAATAAAAAACCATTTTTTAGAAGTATGAAAAATTCAATTTTTTTTGAAAATGTAATTTCTCTTGGACCTGTAGTTTAAAAATAAGATGTTAATGTAAATAAATCTATGTTTAAGGTAATTTATTTTGTGGAATACCTAAAAATAGTGAGTGATATGAAATATTTTCTTTGAAATAATAGTTTTTATAGAATATTCCTTAAATATTTTATTCTGCCTGATTTTATTTGATCTAGGTCCCTTACAAGGAGACTAATAAGTTATTTGATATGTGCCTCAAAAGTGTGTTTAATTATATTACATAAAATCATGTATCTCTATCAACATTCCAACCACCAAAATTTTATTTTCCCCTTTTTAAAAATGATGAATTATTACGATTTTTATATTAAGGGTGTTTTCAATCAAAAATTTGAAAAGAATTCTCACGTGATAGATTATACATCTATGATTTTAGATCAATCTAAATCCCACTACACAATAATTGAGATTTAGTTGTTAGATTTTATTTAATTTACTTTAGAAAAACATAGTATATTTAGGTTATAATTTTATGTTTTTATTAGATCATATATTAATTAGTTTTGTTAATGAATAAAAATCCATCAAAAGCTTGGAAATTTCAATAGATTTTTTATAAATGTGTTTGATGTAAAAATAAAGGTTAATGAAATATTTTAAAACCATATAGATATCTATTTGAGTAGACTAAATTATGTTTTATGTGAAACTATATATCTATATACCCATTAATGAAATCAATAGCAGTGAGGAATTTATTATTTTTATGAGTCAGGTACCTAGGATTAATGATCTTATGTTTATATAGAATATAAGGATATCCCCCCATTTTTTTCTAGGAATACCTTCTCTTTGATAATTATTTGGAAAAGAAAAAACTTTTTTATGATCCTTACTCCTTGAATTCTGGAAATGATTAAATAATCTGGATATATATCCCACAATAGGAATTTCAATTATTGATGTTTTTTCCATAAAATCTATTGTGATGATCACATTGGGTGATAAGTATTTACTAAAAATGTGATTGACTATATTTTTTATATTCCCCCATATTTTCTGATTTTATTTGGAATTATGAGGAAACTATAAAAAATTGAAATTCTAGGGTATCATTTTCAAGGGGAACCAAAATCATCATCAAACCATTTTATTTTGTGAGGTTTTTTATTTTGAAAAATGGATTTTATGGGAAAACTTCCCTCTTCTTTTGGGTACCTGGAAAACTTTCATGTTATGGATTAGGTGTCCATGTAGGTATAAAATATTCCAACAATATATGATGATGAAAATTACATTCCCATGTTTTAGAAAGGAAATATGGGTACTATATTTGGATTTCTAATGTTTATGGTAACTATTCAAGTTACTCAATTTTTTAATAGAACTTTTGAATATTTTTTGAGAATATATCACCGAAATTATAATATATTAATGTTTAAGATTTTATTATTGTATTTTGGATTATAGGAACCCATTTAAAACACTAATTGGATTGTATCTTTTTTATATATGTGTTTGTAAAATAATATCACTTACTTATATATTTAGAACAAAAAATTTAACAATTGTTAAAACCAATACTGTGAAATTTTTAAAGCTATAAAATATATATAATTCATGTTTTATGAGTTTTAAGATATTAATAATAATTACTGTAATAAATTTGTCCTATTAATGTATATTTTTCTGTCAGAATGATCATAAATTAAGGGGACAAAACTAGATATAGTATTTTTCTATTTCAGTCTATTCTATATCTCTTTCTAGGTAAATTATTTTCTAAATATCCCAAACCATTAATTTATACTCACTTTTTGACTTTTGTGATATAAATATTTTAGAACCAGAGAAGGAATAAATATTTCAATTCAATTTACATTGATTAAATCTGATTTGAAATAATTTTCAAGATAATTTTAATAGGGGGAGGTCCATCTTCAAGAAGTTAAATATAACTGATCACCAAGTTGTTTCGGGTTTTTATAAATGTATTTTATGTCTACTAATGTTGATTTTTATTTATCATGTAAATTACTAAAATATGAGAACAATTTAAAATATAAGTATGTATGTGTTGGTGGGGGTGTAGGGATATTCTTATAAATATTATGATTTTATAGTCATTTTTTTTCTATTTATATTGTTTCAATAATTTTTTGACTATTTACCATTTTTTTTTGTTTTTCGACTATTTTTTAAAATTTTTATATTTTAAATGTATTCATCTTTGTATTTTGGACTCTATTACCTTCACTGAACTAATTTGAGTCATTAAACTGAACACAAATAAATTATTAACTAGAAATTGACAAATAATCAATTTTTATTTTGGGAATTCCTGAAAAAAATTCATAAATCTAATCCCATTACATAAATCTCTATCTACATTTTGAAATATTTTAATTTTATTGATAGTATGTACTTTGGAAATAATTTTCTCTTGAAAGAAATTTCTTGGGTAGACCAAAAAATTCAAGATATTCTTTTCTTTTCATTCATCGCATTCTTCACGGGGTAACGAACATCAGATTGTTTCTTGTTTGTTTCACAATGAAATGATCTGAAATTGGAAATTCAACATTGAAAAGACCAAGTGGAGTTACGACACAGATGGAGGATGACAAATCAGCTCGGATAGAGAGAGCATGTTCTTCGAGCGTTCATCACATGGGTGGATCGAAAGGAACATTCAGGGTTGATTGTGGCCAAAAAATGTCAAATAAGATGTTGGGATGTTGTGGTTACCTCATCCTTCGAGTTTCACGACGATTGAGTGGTCATATCAATGGATTGCTGAATCCCAGAAGCACCAGATGAAGAACCATTTATATTGGAAATTTCAAGAACACGCAACATGTATCCCAAAGAAGATTCCATGTGTTACCAGTGGAGGATGCTTTGGACTTAATGCCACATGTGATGAATTACACAACGTGCCTTTGGGGACACACAAAATGTGTGTCGCCACCCTATAGGAGCTAGAGTTATGTTCGAGGAGAAGAACTATCATGGCATGTGACCATTCTCACACGGTTTGTATGACCTTACATAGAATTAATGTCTATCTTAGAAGAGACACTTACACAGGGTGGGTAAATGGTCGTGTACTCCACCACATGGTAAGACCAGGCCGGTTAAGTAGGTTACCCCATATACCAGTTACATAGGATGGACCACATGGTTTGAAACCATGTATGGCCACACAGCCACGTACACTGATGGAAACCTAGTTACTCGAACATGGTGTGTGGTTAGCACGACATGTCGTGTACTTACTTTTAAATAAAAAATGATTTCATGACCAGGTGCAATTCACACTGGTAGTACCCAAAGTTGAGAGACATGGTGTATGACCTTAATACACAACGTTTATATACTGGAAGATGGATTTATCCTCTTTTCCACCATACCATGGGTAGGATTCATTTGGTTTAGTTCCCTTTTTCTCAATCCTCTAAAGGTTATATATCGTTTCCATTTATAGGAGAATGATCCCTTTAGGAGGACTTTCCAAGATAGAGTCGGTTATCCCTCTGATAGGCTTGTAGCATGACCATCTATCCATTCCTGACCCTATGACGAGTAAAGTATCAACGTGACGATTCCATTAGGATGTTGATCTTCTACTTACACTACTATAATTATAGATATTTTCAACGGGGTACCGTTGCAAATAGCTCGTCACAGAAAACGACGTCGCAAAAAATATTAATTGCGATGGGCCAGTCGCAAATAATATTTTTTATGAGGGGCTACTTCCCCATCACAAATATGTCTCTGATTATATACTTTATATATATATATATAAATTTTTTCGACGAGCCCATCATAAAAAATTATTTGTGACAGGCCTGTAATCCAATCGCAAATAGTTTAAAAAAAATATATTTAGACTATTTGCGACGGGCCCGTCACAAATACTTTTTGCGAAGAGTCCCTAATCCCGTCACAAATACTTTTTTAAAAATAATTTTTTAGACTATTTGCGATGGGAACCCGCTGCAATAGATATAATCAGAAATAATAAATAAATTTAATGAAATTATGATTATTGAAAAATTAATTTTAATATTATTAAAATACTTAAAATAAAAATATATTAAAAGTCTCAATATTCTCAAAATAATATATAAAAAATAATAAATTATTATTATTATTATTATTAGTAAAATAAACAAACAGTAGAAAATATAATACTAAAAAAATATATTTTATAAAATTATGATTAATGAAATAATAACATTAATATTATTAAAATAAAAAAAAATATTAAAATTATTAAAATTCTCAATATTACCAAAAAAATCATAAATTATTACAAATTAAATTATCTAATATTCACACCAATATAAACGATAGAAACTATAAATAGTTCATATTACAACAAATATTAAATTCAAATGTTTGTATCATAAAAAAATCACTAGGGGGTCATCCTCTATAGGAGGTGGAAGAGCTGATGAAGATGATAGAGGAAACTCCATCCCCATACTACAAGTCAGACGACACATGTACTACATCTGCTCCTGATGCTGGTGCTACCATCGACGCATCTCCTCCTTGTGTTTCAGCTTCTTCTACTGCTACTACAGATGCATCTCTTCTTGTTGCTTCTGCAAACTCTTTATAATGTCATTTTGAGCTCGTAACTACTCCTAATTATGTGAGGCAGGAGATGATGCCTCTCCACGAGTTCCTCTCAAGATGGACGCTGAAATCATAGTAGTACCATAATAAGAACCAGGAGTCACATGAGATCCGATACCAACTACTCGACCCTTCTCAAAGCCATACTGAGTCGCCTGCATCCATGCCGCCTCGTCAAAATGGTGTGCACTAGTCTGATCAGTCACCTTGTCCTAACCCTCACCCTATGCCTGAGAGGTCGCAACCTCAGATGACTCCTTCAATTCCAATTTGAAATAAAAATTTTGAAAATATTATATGTAGTTAATTGTCAAACTGAAAAAATAATACTAACCACAATCCGATGCTGACGATCACCTCTAATATCTCCAGTGGCTGGATCACTATACATACTTTGATAAACGTCGAACTCTATAATATTGGGATGCTCTACCACTTATTGAAATATAAAATAAAATCTTTATATTTAAAGTAATATAATTTTTTTTTAAAAAAATATACTTACCAGATGCTCTCTATGTGTACTAAATGTATGGCTACCAGCTTGATGCGTCACCTCCTATCTCCCAGAGTTCTTCCGACCTAATGAAGGCCTCCTCTGAAATCCACCACCCAACAAGTGTGCACATAATCCATCTCATACATGAGATTAAATGTACTCTGGTCAGTGGGCTCTACACGACTCAACAAATATTTTCTCTCCTACTTTCTTAATGGATATCTTTTTCAAATTGTGAAAAAACTGACGGAAATGCTCACACATAGCCACCTCCCATGCTGTGTGGATTGAGTCACGCATGATATCATTGATGGGATACCATAAACCCAACAAATAATTTATAATATCAAGTTATTAATAAAATAAATTTCAAAATAAATTTTATTTATTTTTGTACCATCGTACATGGAGAGCTGCACATGAACGAGAATCTGTTCCCAAATTATCCATGTATGAGAAAAATAATTGCAAAAGATAGCGCTCCCCTGTCCAATAGCTACATGCTCAAAACTGTGAAAAAAGAATAAATAATCAAACATTTAGTATATATATAAATAAATTAATGAAAAATATAACTAAAATATATATGTTATTGTACCTCTGTGAGCATGGATCAAAGCCATGATGTGGATGTCATGCAGGGATAGGGTCAGGAATCCTCAGTTGTGCAATATCATGCCCCCTCCGCATACCTCAACAACCACTAGTAGGCTAAGGGTCAGATGGTTCCACATACCCCTCATTCAAAGGTAGATGAACCTCCTGTAACTTGCAAAATAGATCAACATCCTTCTGAAACACAAAATTAGTGTTGTTAACAAATAGCTGAAAATAACTATTATATATATATATATTAGTTATGATCATAACCAGCATTTAACTATGTTAATGTTCACCTTCTTCATCATATTCATATTTTACGATGTCAATGTCTTCATATTCCTCATCGGCATCATCAATATACATATGATTTTCACTTTCAACATCCCCTATCATTTCAAATTCATTTTTATCATCATTAACATCTTCATCACAATCGACCCTTAATTATGGGGTGTCATCATTGATATTCATGTCTCTTTGTGAAAAATATGGATTTTGAGTAGTCTCTTGAAAAATATCAATTCCTTTCACTTCAGTAGAACCACATTCAGTTTGAGTAAATTGATTTTCCTGAGATTTCATTTTTATTATGCTCCACCAATCACTCAGGTCTCTTGAAGTAGCACAATACTTTGCGTAATAAATTTGATGTGCCTATTGAGCCAGTAATAATGGTTCATTTACTGCAAGAATACTTTTATATTTAATATCGGTGATTCCATGAGTCAGATGAACAATCAAGCCTCTCTGATCATCTAACCACCGAAATTTAACCATTGTTCTATAATTCATTCCAAGATAACATAGCTCAATAATTTCATCCAGAATACCATAAAAGTCAAATTCAGTTTCTCTATTATGTGATCCTCTAAAAAACTCCATTTTTCATTGTTTTTTTGATTACCCATATGCACGTGTATAAAATTGAAAACCATTCACCACATATGAATTATAAGATATAACCATTTTGGATGGTGGGTTATTCAATATACACAGTCGGTTATCAGTTTTATCACCATTTTGTGACACTTGAAAAATTTTAAAACAATTATCAATATAATAAATAGTAAACTGAATGGATATTAAAAAATAAATAATTTATATTACTAATTTTTGAAACCATTGTGAATTTTTTTTGTCTGTGTTATTCAAGAGCAGCTACTGTTATTTTTAGAAGTTGTTTCTCGATATGATTATAATATAACCAACACATAAAATATGTTTACATACTGAAACAAAATTTATAAAATAAGTGATAGAAAAACTCACATTACAAATGCTATAATTTCTTCACAGTTTAGCAGTACATATGTATGAGCTCTCTGATGTTCATCTTCTGAAATCCATTGTTCATGAACTCAACTGATGCCAATATTTGGATAATTAAAAAACAATTATTTATTTCCCATTTCATCATTAACATTTACCTCATTCCGCTCCATGTAGTATTTTTTGGGATATTCAGATTCAAAATAGTGAGAGTAGAGAAAAGATATTTCCTCTTGAAAATAAGCTTCAGAAATTGAGCCTTCAACTAATGCTTTGTTACGTACTTTTTTTCAATTTCGGTATGCATCTCTCGAATGTGTACATCAATTGAAACTATACTGGACCTCCATATTTAGCTTCATGTAGAAAATGTAATATCAGATGTTCCATTGAGTCAATTAAATCAGGAGGAAAGATTTTTTCTAGTTTACATATAATTATAGTAACACCTTCTTCCAGTTTGATTAATGCATCGTAGTCTGTTGTCACTGCACAAATGTCTTGAAATAAAATATGATATGTATGTTATCGAATCAGAAATCATTGAAATAAACAAACCTCTGAATCCAATCTGTATATGTATTTCCATTATAACATGACAATCATGACTTTTTAATCCGGTGATATGACCATTCATAACACATATTCCAAAATTGGAAGCAATTCCTTCTAGAAGTCTCAAATCTAAAATCCACTAACAAAATAATAATCGACTTTCTTTGACAAGTGTATAAACTTCTTTTGGATTCATTAACCTCTATGATCTGACATTTTCAAATAGTTTAAGTTCTGGTCACCTGCAAATTTGTGCAAGATCTAATCGTGATTTTATAGTATCTTTGGTCTTACCTGGTGTATCCAAAATTGTAGGAAATAAATTATCGAAACCGTTCTTCTCAATATTCATTACATCCAACATGTGGTAGACCAACAAATCTGACCAATAAGGGAGATCCCAAAAAATTATTCATTTTATACAATTATGTTCTTTCCCAAAACCATCAATTTTCTTTTGGTATTTTGTTGGCCCAAATGTGATGAGAGGTAATAAAAATACAATAGATCTTAACTCTGTACCCGAGATCATTTTTGGAGGTTCAAAACTTTCAATTGTGCCTTTTCTGAAATGAGGTTTTTCCTTCAAAAAGGTTGATCAGTTGGAAGAAATCTACGATGACAGTAAAAATAGAACGGTTTTTTTTCATTGGTGAGCATAAAAGCTTTGTTGTCTTTCATACAGTAAGGACATGTTTTCAGACCATGTGTACTTCAGCCAGATAACATGCCATATGACAGAAATTCACTAATCCTCCACACCAATTCTGCTTTTAATGTGAAATTTTGTTTTGCACTAACATCATATGTACTAACACCGTTACTCCACAATGCATTTAACTCATGAAACAATGATTTCAAATAAACATCAATATTCTTTTTCAAATGTACTGAGATTAATAAGGTAAAAAAGATACAGGGCTCCTTCATCAACATCCATGGAGGTAGATTGCATGGATTTATAAGGACAATACAACATGAATACTAACTACCATAAGAACCAAACGGACATAAACCATTAGTAGAAAGACCCAATCACATGTTTCAGCCTTCTAAAGCAAAACACGGATGCAGACGATCCAAATTTTTCCATGAATCACCATTAGATGGATGATTCAAGATTTTACCGATTGAAATATTGGTTTTTTGGCATGACATCATTGACGCTGTGATATGTGACATAAATAAATGTTGGAGCCTGGGTGTAAGGGGAAACATCTCAATTGTTTTATATGAATCGATCCAGAATTCCCTAGTTGAGCTTCTTTATAACTCGATTGTCCACATGTGGGACAACTATCCAATGAATCATTTTCACCAGAATATAAGATGAAATCATTTTCACATTAATGAATCTTCTGATAACTAAGTCATAGATTATTAACCATCCTCTTACTCTTAGAGTAATTTACAGGAAACACATTTCCTTCAGGTAACAATTTTTTAACCAAATTAAATATCTGATCAAAATAGTTGTTTGACATTGCATTATCTGATTTAATAGCCATAAATTTTGCAACCACATCAAATTTTCATATCTTGCAACCATGATATAATTTATCCTCAGCAGACCTCAACAACTAATAAAATTTAGATGGTGCCAGCTCAGGAGTTAAATCGAAATCATCATGAGTTTTAGTTTGTTGAAGAGATAGACGTGCAACATCATGTACTAAATGTTGAAACCATGATGGATCCGGAATGAATTTATTAATATATTCTATGGAACTGCATTCACAATGTTAATACCAAAAAAACATAATCTGGTTGAAATCCAAACTGCAAGAGATGTCCCCAAACCTTATCAAATGTGTCAAACGTTCTCAGAGCACATTTTTTACAAGGACACTTAATTGTTCTTTCTAAAACATATTCTGGTTTTGATGATGCAAATTCTAAGAAAGATTCAACACCCTCAATATATACAAGATATAAACCAAAACCATTTGGATTTCTACACTGATTTATCCTAGCGCGATCATCTAATAATGACTGATGATGACTTCCTTGTTCCATATATTTCTACAAAATATAAAATCATTACTTTTTTTGAATATTTTGAAATCATCAAAAAAATATCTAAAAAAATATAACTAATTACTACACTTTTTAATAATTTCAATTAATTAAGGGTGACATAATTTCCAGTGGATTGACGGCTACTCTTTTGTCTGACGGCTCATTTACTTGCATCTTTCTCACCCTGAAATCAGAATGAAGAATCTGGTCAGAGGTACACATATTCATTCTCATATTCATGAGAATGAATATTCATATCTCCGACCATATTGTTCGTTGTGATTTCAATGTGAGAAAGATGAAAGTAAATGAGCTTTCGAAAAAAATTTCCCCCTTTCATTAGTGAATCGTCTTCTTCCAACTATCACTGCCAGAAAACATTATAAAAAATTTGATACTACGAATTCATATCCAATATCGTGCATATGATATTTAATATGTCTATTTTGCATCACATTTTTCATAATGTTTTGAGTCAGTGAGAGTTGAAAGGAGAAAATTAATCGAGCAAAAGGAGTATCGTCAATCCACTGGAAATTGCACCAAGTTCTTAAAATGTATTAATTTTTTTTTAAAATTTCTTCATAACTCTTCCTAACAACTGTTAACTAATTATTCCTATTTATTACTAATTATTGCTATTTATTACTAACTATTACTATTTATTACTAACTATTACTAATTATTACAATTTGTTACTAATTATTACAATTTATTACCAATTAATACAATTTATTTATAAGTAATACAATTTATTACTAATTAATACAATTTATTACTCATTAATACAATTTATTACTAATTTTTAAAATTAATTACTAATTATTACAATTTATTTCTAATTATTACAATTTATTACTAATTATTACAATTTATTACTAATTATTACAATTTCTTAATAATTATTACTAATTATTACAATATATTACTAATTATAAAAATTTATTACTAATTATTACAATTTATTACTAATTATTACAATTTAATACTAATTATTACAATTTATTACTAATTATTACAATTAATTAATAATTATTACCATTTATTACTAATTATTACTATTTATTACTATTTATTGCAATTTTTTACTAATTATTACAATTTATTACTAATTATTACAGTTTATAACTAATTAATACAATTTGTTACAATTTATTACAATTTATACAATTTATTACTAATTATTACAATTTATTACTAATTATTACAATTTATTACAATTTAATAGAATTTATTACTAATTAATACAATTTATTACTAATTAATACAATTTATTAATAATTATTATAATTTATTACTAATTATTACAATTTATTACTAATTATAAGAATTTATAACAAATTATTACAATTTAATACTAATTATTACAAATTATTTCTAATTATTAAAATTTATTACTAATTATTACAATTTATTACTAATCATTACAATTTATTACAATTTATTATAGTTTATTACTAATTATTACAATTTATTACAAAATAATAAAATTTATTACTAATTATTACAATTTATTATTAATTATTACAATTTATTAAAATTTATTACAAAATATTACAATTTATTACTAATTATTACAATTTACTACAGTTTATTTTTAATTTATTGTAATTTATTACTAATTATTACAATTTATTACAATTTATTAAAATGTATTACTAATTATTACGATCTATTACTAATTATTACAATTTATTACTAATTATTACAATTTATTAATAATTAATACAATTTATTACTAATTATTACAATTTATTACTAATTATTACAATTTATTACTAATTATTACAATTTATTACTAATTATTACAATTTATTACTAATTATTACAATTTATTACTAATTATTACAATTTATTAAAATTTATCACTAATTATTACAATTTAATACAATTTATTACTATTTACTAAAATTTATTACTAATTATTACTAATTATTACTAATTATTACAATTTGTTACTAATTATTATAATTTATTACTAATTATTACAATTTATTACAATTTATTACTAATTATTACAACTTTTTAATAATTATTACAATTTATTACTAATTATTTCAATTTATTACTAATTATTACAATTTATTTGTAATTAATACAATTTATTACTAACTAATACAATTTATTACCAATTATTACAATTTATTACTAATAATTACAATTTATTACTAATTATTACAATTTATTACAAATTATTACAAAATATTACTAATTATTACAATTTATTAGTAATTATTACAAATTACTACAAATTATTACAATTTATTACTGATTATTCCAATTTCTTACTAATTATTACAATTTATTACTAATTATTACAATTTATTACTAATTATTACAATTTATTTATAATTATTACAATTTATTAATAATTATTACAATTTATTACAAATTATTAAAATTTATTACAATTTATTAAAATTTATTACCAATTATTACAATTTATTAATAATTATTACTATTTATTATTAATTATTGCAATTTATTACTAATTATTAAAATTTATTTGGAATTATTATAATTTATTACTATTTATTACTCATTATTACTATTTATTAATAATTATAAATATTTATTAGAAATTATTAGTATTTATTATTATTTATTATCAAATTATTATTAATTACTACAAATTAATTATATACAATACTAATTATCGTTAATAATTACTAATTACTACTAATTATTAAAAATTAATACTAAAAATTTCAATTTATTAGTACAAATAAATAGTCATGACAAAACAATTTAAATTCTATTTAATTACAACTAATCAACAATAATTAAAATTTACATAAAAACATGAAATAAATAATAAATTAAATAAAACATAAATACCATTAAACTTGATTTTCTATTGATGTAGACGGCATCACAACTTCTTCGTGTCCAAAAAATTATCCTAGAAAAAATTTACCTCTGAAATCAGAGTTCAGAGAGAAAGAAGATCTAGGAATTGAGTGGAATGAGAAGAAAAATGAATGTGGGTATAAATAGGATAGATTTTTTGCGACGGGACTATTTGCGGCGGGTTACCCGTCACAAATACCTTCACCCGCATTAATTACTATCGGCGGTTAAAAAGTTATTGGAGATGGCACCCGTCGCAAATAGTCCCTACCGACACAACTTTTGCGACATGAGGACATCCAGTCGCAAAAAGCTATTAACCACCACCGGGTATTTGCGACGGCGGGATCCCCCCGTCGCAAATACGCTTCGCGTGGTTTGGCACACTACCTGGGCCAAACCTTTTGCGACAGGACACGAAATCCCATCGCAAATAATCAGTTATTTACGACGGGTTGTTACCCCCGTCGCAAATAACCACATAGGCGGACTTTTTGCGATGAGATTTATTCCCGTCGCAAGAAGCCCGTCGCAAAATGTCCTTTTTCCCGTAGTGTTAGTAGGTGAGTTTAGATGAGTCGTTGTATCCTCCTAGGCCCTAGCATTGATCCTAATCTGTGTATAATGAACTTCACCCTCTCAAGAGTGTGTTATCCCGGTAGGAGTGTATCTGTCTCTCACAGTTTTTCCCGAAAAACAACACTTCTCGGGTGGACGACATCAAAGATATCAGAATCGTCGGGGGAGTTCTCCCAGACAAGTTCTTGGATGAATCTTTGAACTAAATCCCTAGCAGGGTATGTGGTTGTGTGACATGTGTCTAGACTACGGGTCTATATTTTGAGTTTATCAGGATGTGATTCTCTTGCTATATTTTTGGTAGAAATATACTATGAAGAGATGATTGTACCTTTACCTTGTGTGTTGCTTTGTGGGTTTTGGGGTCTCCTTCTGGGTATTGTTATACTCATCCATGCACTGGCATTGCCCGCACGTGTCGTGTCTTGTTACGAAGAGCTCTCTTTTGACGGAGTCCAAGGCAGATCGGTACCGGAATGAGCATTTTGAGTTCCATTCAGGACGAGGTGTTCCTATGGCTATGAGATTAGTCCCAGTACCTCTTTTTTCTTACAGGTGAGACTTTTTAAGTTTGCATACTCTTGTTTCTTGTGGTCTTGTATTGTAGCCCATTTTACATTTAGTCCTTTACTATCCATCGAACTATGTTGGTTCGGTCAAGTTGTATGCATGAATTTTGTTACATCGTGGTTTTTTAAACATTTCATAATTTTTGGTCTCCAAGATGTGTGTGTGTGTACAGGTACTTAGTTAATGCCTCCCATGTTAGTGATATGCATTCTTAGTTCTAGTCACGAACCCATGGCTTATTGGAGGTAGGATTGGGGAGTCACAGTGCATGCCCCACTTGGACATGTTGTGACAGAGTGGTATTAGAGCTAGTTGGTTCTACCATATGACCAAGAGTCTGTGAGATTGGGTTGGAGGAAACGATGTTAAGTTTTTCGAGCTTGGACTTCAGCCTAGAGACTCTAGTGTTGGTGTGGGAATATGACTTATCCACACTCCAGGACTCTGATAACATGATTTTGGACTCGGTACACGAATACACTAGTTGAGGTGATGTAAAATAATGGTACATGCATCATACAAGAATGGGTTTTGTTTTAAATTTCCTATGTGACAGATATCCAGATATACTCATTAACCATGGTACATCTTGTTTCCTTATAAGATGACTCTACGACATGTACCTGCTTGGATTCAGTAGTGTGATCACAAGGATGACCCCCTCTATGATGATTATTTGATATAGGGACCATTTCCCCAGCAGTTACCTCCAAGTGGTGCACCTGCTATACCCCCACCAGTGGAGCAGCCCATGGTACCTGCAGTACTGACAAACGAGTGGCGCATGCTAAGCGCACTACATGAGTTTCAGAGAATGGGACCCCCAGGTACTGAGGCGAGCCTGACCCTCAGGTGGGTGAGGACCAGCTTGAGGATGTGTCCCGCATTTTCCATCTATTGAGGACAAAAGTGAAACATATGGTTATCCTAGGAGCGAGCCTTCATCCGGGTTCAGCAGGATGATGGTGGAGTCTGACCACACTAACTCATGGTGTGGAGAATTATTCATGGATAGAGTTTAAGACACTCTTTAGGAGGATTTATCTCCGGTTATGCTAAGAGAAGGGTGCATCTAGGAGATTCTTTAGCTCCAACATGGTAGTTTGACGATGGATTACTATTCATCTAGGTTCACCAACCTCGTCAAGTACTTGATTGATATGGTCTGGGATTAGTACATGAGAGATCAGACCATCAAGTGTAGTTTACGATGTGACATTGGAGATAGTGTCATTCCTCTATGCATTTCAAATTATTTTGGAGTGCTCGACCGAGCGTTGGTGATCGAGAGATTCTTGGAAGAGTAGAGAAATCCAATGACAGTCAGTAGTAGACAGACATCTGTGGAGTTCGTAGAAGCTGGCAGCCGACATCAATCATAGGGATCAGGATGTGGGAGACGTCACAGGAGGACCCAAGATTTGGGATCAAAAGTCTAAGGCTCTCAGGCAGTATCTAATAAGCTTTGGTAGAGGCAATGATGCATGTGCGATGGTAGGTAAATCTTGCTAGAGACTATCTGAACCATTGTGATGCTAACTGGGAGGTAGTGGCGGGACCACCAAGGTAGAGGCGGAGAATGGAGAAGACAAACATGCTTGGCGGTAGACATGGAATAGGAGCATGGAGAGATGTAGGTGTTGGAAGACGCTTCAATCAATTTCCACACCTGCCCCATGGTGGTCCACACCAGTCTCAGGGAGTAGTGGGATAGGGGTGGGGACAGATGCATGCAGTCATGGCGTACAACCCATGGACTGGAGGGATTATCCGAGGTACGATCTGTGTCATCTCTATCATAGATGTTGTACTTATAGACATAGGTTCCAGTCATTCCTTCCTTGCCACATGTATTTTACGAAACCTTCATATTCTGGTAGAGCCTTTGAATCAACCATTACACTTGGAGATACCTATGTGAGGTGACTCGATGTTCATATACCTTTGTAGATAGTGTGGTCTTAATCTTGGAGCTGAGAGTTTCAGTTGGAAGCACTTGTTGGCAGTTTCGAGGCCTGAATACGTCTTTCTCGGTATGGATTGGTTATCTTAGGTCCATTCCCAAATTGAATTCTTTAGGAGAAGAGTGTGGTGTGTCTGCAGTGATGGAATGAGGTTTACCTTGTATATGAAATGGAAACCCAAATAGCACTGTATGGGCCCATGCATAAGAGGGTGAAACCGATCACTCATGAGTTGGAAAGCCTTATCCTCGGAGCAGTAGATATTGTGAGCTCCCAGTTCTCAGTAGTAGTGGCAGAGTATGAGGACATATTTCCCAATGATATTCCAGGACTGCTTCCCCACCGGAAGATTGTCTTCTGCATCGACTTACACCCTGAGATGACACCAATATCATCGAAATCATATCATATGGATCCATAAGAGCATCATGAGGTGAGGGTGAAGTTAGAGGATTTATAGTGCAAGGGTTTTATAAGACACAAAGTTTCACCCTAGGATACACTAGTTTTGTTTTCCATGAATGCAGATGTGATTTTGAGGTTTTAATTAGATTAGCGGTCCTTGAACAAGGTGAAAGTGATGAACAAGTATCCACTACGGAGGATCAATGAACTCTTCGATAAACTAAGAGGGGAATAATGGTTCTCAAAGGTTCACCTTTGACCAGGTTACTACCAGTTACAATTACGGGATGTGGATATACCAAAGACAGATTGTAGATGCCTTTATGGACACTATTATTACTTGGTGAAGCCTTTCGACATGACGAATTCCCCACAATGTTCATGGGAATTATGAACCAACTCTTCCAGCCAAAATTGGAATGGTTCGTAGTGTTCTTCACTGATGACAACCTTGTGTAATCGGTGTCAGAGAAAGAGCACACGAGACACTGGTGGATGGTTTAAGATGTACTTAGAGAGCACTAGATTTATTGGAAGCTCTCAAAGTGCTAGTTTTGGATACATGAGGGTGGAATTCTGGGACATTTCATCATAATAGATGGACTAGATATGGACCCAGCCAAGGTGGAGGAAGTTTCAGCATGAGATCCACCATAGAATGTGATGGAGGTATGGAGATTCATTGAGTTGGCGAACTATTACTATAGATTCATTCATGATTTCTCCCAGACAACAGCACTAGTGACAGCCTTGACTCGGAATGGGATACCATTTTTTTTGACAGATAAGTGCCAGCAGACATCCAAGTGGTTGAAATAGTTTTACTACCACCCCAATCTTGTGATTACCGAAGGAGGGTGTTGAGTACACAATTTTCTACCATGCATCAGGGATAGGTATTGATTGTGTACTGATGCTGGGACAGGAAATGATTGCTTATGGTTTGTGCTAGCCAAGACCTCATGAGAACTATCATTCAATCGATGATCTTGAGATGGAGATGGTAGTATTCATGTATGATGTGGTGACACTACCTTATGGGAAAGTGTTTTCTCATCTACTCTGAACACAAGGGACTCAAATACATCTTCAAATAGAAGGACCTAAATCTTAGACAGAGGCATTGGATAGAGTTCCTCACAGATTATGATTTTGAGATCATCTATACTTCTATGATGGGGAACGAGGTGGAATATTCTATTTGAAATAGATCGATATCATAGATGTTGAGTGAGGCGATAGAATAGTTGGACTCATTACAATTAACTTTAGTCGATGGTTGTCACCCCTCCGCTCCTATAGTGAGTTAGGGAGGCACAACATGGGGATGCCAACTATGAGGATTTACATGCCTAGTTATCCACTGGCCATTATCCTAATGGATATTCACAATTTGGGGAGCACATAGTTCTTTTAAGAGGACACATTGTTGTACCAGAGGAATTGTGGTAGGAGAAATGGGGGAGTTTTACAAATCCCCCTTGGAAGTACACCCTGACATGGTGAATATGTACCAAGATCTAATGATAGTTCTGGTGGTCAGACATGAAGAAGGTAGTAATAGAGTTTGTTTCTTGGTGACTTAAGTGCCAGCAGGTGATGGCCGAGCACCAGGTTCCAGTAGGGTTATCTCACACACCGTTAGTACCATAGTGAATGTGGGGTGGAAATAAGTGGACTTCGTGATAGTCTTACCAAAAATGTCTATGGGGAAAGATTCTATCTGGGTGATCATTGACAAGCTCACAAAGTCTTCCCCCTTCCTAAATATTTGGGAGCAGAGCTCTATGGAAATCCTAGGCTGCCCTTACATTCAAGAGATAGTTTGGATTCATGGTGCCCATTTGAAAATAGTCTCAGATCTAGATTCTTGATTAACATCCCTGTTGTGGAAGAGATTGTGAGAAGATTTCGAGACTCAAATATTCTTGAGCACATCATTCCATCCCCAGAAATAGGGTATGACTGAGAGAACCATTCAGGTTTTGGAAGATATGTTGAGAGCCTCTATCTTAGACTTTGGTCACTGTCTGGAGGACCACCTACAACTGCTGGAGTTTGCCTATATCAATATCTATCACTCCATCATAGGTATGGCATTGTTTGAGGCATTATATGGGAGACCATTCTGGTCACCACTTTGTTGGAACGACCCTGGAGAGTCAGCACCAATGGGTCTAGAGATGGTAAGTGCTACCACTTAGAAGGTGCATATCATCTCAGAATAGATGCAGACTGCATAGAGCTAGAAGTTGTCATAGGCTGACAGTAGATGAAGACCTCTAGTGTTGGATTAGGGAGACCACATCTTCCTTTGGGTGCTACATAGATGATGATTAAAGAGATTTATTCATGGCATCAATCTATCTATGAGGTTAATCAGACCTTTCTAGATACTGCACAAAGTTGAGGAGTTTGTGTACCACTTACATATATCACCTCAGATGCATGAGGTAATTATGTCTTCTATGTGTCTCAGTTTAGGAGGTAGGTTGATGTCACATAGCATATCATCGACCGGGGCGAGTTGGACATCAAGGATGGAGTGACCTTTGGTAAGTAATTAGTAGAGCTCAATGATTGGTAGGATAGGATCCTTTGTGGGTGATCGATTAACTTTTTTCACATCCATTTTCCGCACCAGAATCATTATGAGAGCACGTGGTTGTGGGAGGCTTAGATATGTGCACAATACCCATATTATTTTTAGTATCCTTGTTTTGGAATTTCAGGGACACAAATCCCCAAGTTGGGGAGAATGTAATGGCTTATATTTTTAATGTAATATTTTGAAATATTATATGGAATTGTTACATGAACAAGTGTGGGTATGGCATGTAATTCCAAGGCCTAATGATACTGGAATGGTGGTTTGAACTTTCTTTATGTTAATTGAGTTGGCGGGTGTGTGAAGTCGTTGAAGTTTCCAAATAAGTACATGGATCAAATATCTAAGGATGTTGTCTCATTCGGGATGATGAATTTATCTAAGAATGGGCCTAACTTAGACATGCGTGGGTCGATGAAAAAGGATAATTTTCCAATATTTTTATTAAAATAAAATAAAAATAAAATAAAATAATAAAAAATGATTATTTTAAATTATTTGGAATCATTTCGTGGATCCTTGGTTAATACTCTCAACTAAGAATGATGATGACATGATCTATTGAAACATCTCAGATTTGAAGAACCATCTCAGTGAATGCGATACGATGATTGTTCATCAAAATAATTGAGGTAGGGGATATGTGGATTTTTTTTGTTTCCTCGTTCTTTGATTAAATGAAAAAATCAGATCAACCCACGAACATGTTGATCTGTAGATCATTCCTTCTTGTTGGAGGTTATTATTTTCCATTTCATTGTGTTTTGATTTGGGAATATTATTTGTGATAATTTTTGGATTATCATTCGATTTTCCCAGTTTAATCCTTCTAAAGGGAGTGAATCAATGTTGTAATGAATGATGATGGAGGTTCATTCCCCAATTTGGTTTAATAGATTTCATCCTCTTTTCTAATTTATCTCCACGTTCTATGTCTGTAAATGAACAATGGATCATTTCCCATCTATTTTGTAATTCAAATGTCTAAAATTAGAGATTCAACACCACAACGACATAATGGAGGTGTGATGATGATTGCAGATAATGAATCGGCTCAGACCGGGAGAGACTATTCATTGATCAATCTTTGTGTGGGATCATAGATACACATTTCCAGGGTGGATTGGAGGCCAAAAAACAATGATGAAGACTTCTTGATGTCCGGGCGACATCAAAATTCATGTTTTGTGATGATAGAGTGGCCAGATCGATGGAATTCTGAATCCCCGAAGTGCCAAAAAAATTACCTTTGATTCTAGAAATTTCAATAACACACAATGTATATCTCAAAGAACATTCTGTGTGGTAACTGTTGTGGGCGAAATGGTTTGTGTGTTTCACATGATGAAGAACATGGTGTGCCTCGGGGGATAAACGACATGTAGTCCCCACCCAACAGTGGATGGAGTCTTAGAAAATGGGAAGCACTTACATGGCGTGTGACCATTCACTCACAACATGTAGGTCCTTACATAGAAACGTCATGTATCTAGGAAGATACACCGACACAGGGTGGTTACAAGATTGTGTACTCCACCAAATGGCAAAACCAGGCACGCTATGCGGGTTACCCCATGTACCTGTTACATGGGATGAACCACACTCTTTGAAATCGTGTTTGGGCACATGACCGCATACATAGAGGGAAACCCTGTTACATGGACATGGTGTGTGGTCAGTACATCATTCCATTTACATACATTTCTACATGGAATGATTTTATGACTCGGGACGATTCAAACGGGTAGTACCAAAAGTTGAGAGACAAGGCGTGTGACCCTTATACACACTTTGTATATACTGGAACATGGCATTATCCTATTTTCCACCATACCTTATGTAGGCTCAGTTTGGTTTAGTGACCATTTTCTTATAACTTTGATGGTAAGCTATTGTTTCCATTTACATGAATATGATCACTTTAGGAGGACATATGGAGATAGAGTTAGGTATTCATCTGAGAGGCTCGAAGTGAGAAACTATATCCACTCACGACCATAGGTAGTGTCAGATATCGACATGAATAATTCTATAGGATGCTATTCCTCATCATATTAGGTAAATTTGGATGAGTCATGGTATCCCCCATGGCCCTTGCAGTGATCCTCATCTGTGTATTATGATCTCTCCCCACTCAAGAGTGTGTTCTCTTAGAATGAGTATATCTATCTCTCATAGATTTCTACGATTGACAATACTTCTCAGATGGACGATATTAGAGCTATAAGACTCATGGAGTGAGTTCTCTCAGATGGGTTCTTGGTGGAATTTTTGAACTAAATCCCTAGTGGGGGTATGCAGGTGTATGACTTATCTCTTGAATAAGGGTATGGGTTTTGGGTATATATATATCTTATTCCCCTGTTATGTGTTCAGTATACATATACTGTTTAGAGATTCTTGTTCATTTATCTTGTGTATTTATTTATGGTTTTCGATGTCCCCTTCTAGGTATTGTTATACTCACCCCGGCATGGGCTTTTCCCACACGTGTCTTATCTTGTGAAGACGGGCACCCTTTTAACAGAGTCCAGGGTGGACCAGTACCAGACCACGATTTCAAAGTTCCCTAATGTTTGAGGTGTTTATATGACTATTAGAAGCAATCTCAGTACCACATAGTTCATACATGATTGACTTTGTAGTTTTTAGACTTATGTTTTTGGCGGGATTTTATTCTGGCCTATTTTACATTCAGTACTTTACTTTCTTTTGAACTACGTTGGTTGAGTTTAGTTGTATGCATGAATTTTGTTGCTTATTGGTGTTTTCAACATTTCTGCATTTATGGTCTTGGATATGTGTTCATGTGTATAGGTACATAGTAAATGCCTCCCATGTTAGTGATATTCTTACATGGTGCTAGTCACAAGCCCCTGGCCTATCCGAGGTGTGCTTTTGGACTCACAGTATGGGCCCCACTGGGATGGGTCATGAAAAAAGAGTTAATTTTATGTCTATGATATGGTTTCATAGGTTAGGGAAGGGTAATGAATGTGAGGGAAGTGCACTTGAAGTGATATATTATTTTATGTTATTATAACAAAAATGGGAAAGGGGAATTGTGATAACATCAATTAACACACACACACATATATAAATATATGATTTTAATATAATTTCTTATTTATATGTGTTATATATGGAGGAATTCATGGCAAGGATAGTATGTAGTGATACCTATTCCAGTAATGATTTGTTTTCAAGACTTACTCATTGGGATTTTATATACATCGTTCACATTTTTCATGAGAGGTTCATTAGAGGATCTTATTAAGTGTAAATGTATTCACATTATATGCATATATAAACTATTTTTAGGTCTACATATGATCATCGATGATAATTCTAGGTGATACTATATTGGAGTGGTTGTTTTGGAACAATTTGATATAGTAGTGGCAAAGAGGTGTTACCAAATTTACTTTTTACCTATTTTCATTTTTTATGAAATTAAATTGATGTAATGGGTTTTATTTAATATTTATGCATATAGTATATTTATGGTTTTCATCTTTTCTTTTATTATCAATTTTATATATATTTGGTAAGTCTCCATGTTTGTGATTATATACTCTCAGTGGTAGTTTTTAACCCAAAGGAAATTGGACATAGATTCTACGGTTTATAATCACATTATTAATTTCAATCCCAGAAGGGTTAATAATAGGGGGGTCATGATGTACTGGTATTAGATCTGATTGTTGGGAGTTAAGATCGAGATCAGTGAGAGGAATTGATGTAGTTGGTATATGTCTATATGGAAACATTATAATTACAATAAAATATTCCCAAATTATATATTAAAATTATAAACTAAGTAAAATAGAAATATGATTAATTAAAGAAAAATGTAAATTACAAGGATTAGATAAAATAAAATCATTTATTAGGAAATGGAATAGTAAGTATGTCTACTAATTAATTTTTTGTAAAAACAAATTTTGAAGAGATATCTTATTTTTTTGTTGGCGGTCTCTTAGGATTTGATTCCTTAAATTAATGTGATTTGTTCTAAAATGGTTCTGTGGTTTTTTAGAAATTATGATAATAGTTCTTACTTAAATTATTTGGGAACATGATAAGAATTTAATAAAAATCCATTTGGGCATGTTTTATTGGAAAACATTGTGTACAAAAACTCCCTACTTCAATATATTTATACATAACATATAGTATCACTAATGAACGTTTATTCATACTTTGTACATGATGCTAAATATTTACCAAAAATGTGAAATGTTATTTAGGTTTCCTTAATTTATATCATACACCAACCAAATTCAATATTTACTTCTAAAAGTAACCTAATTGAATTAGTTTTGATATTTTCTTTAATGGGAAACATTACCATTTAAAAACATCAAAATATTTTTAGCATAATGTAATCAATATAATTTTTCTACTAAGTTGAATCCATACACAATGAATTACTAAAATCATAATGTTTGTCGAACTTACAATAAGATAAATATAAAATATTGTGATTACTTTATTTAACTTTTTCTCATTTTTTTCAAACCTCAACCATGTCAAATTTATTGTATGAAATCATAGGAGTTGAATATGGATTAATTCATTAATGTCCAAAAAAAATTTGTTTATCATGTATGTATTTTATTTGGTTTAAATGAATTCCATTTATTTGATAAATTATAATAACAATTAAATAGTTTAATCAGCCATCATACTGATTTAAAATTCAATGTAAATATGTTTTGAATGCCTATTACAAACTTTTGAGTTTTTTGAAACAAAAATGAAATCATCAACATATATTTTCAGATGAAAAGGACAATTTCGTGAAATTTGAATTAAAAGAGAGGGGTATAAAAATTAAACATTAATGACATTTTATTAAATAATTGAAATTAATATATCACACCATTAAATAGGTTCTATTTTATATTCAGATAGGGAATTGAAATATTTGAAAATATAATTTAAAAAATAAGTGTTTTCAAAATGAGGTGGTTGATTAATATAAACAACTTCCATTGAAAACCCATTTTGAAATGAGTATTTAGAATCCATTTGATATGATATAATTATTATATAAGATTTATATTATAGTAGGATTATAATTTTCTTTATTCCATGATACTGTAGAAATGGTGTCTGCATAATATATCAATTCTTCTTGATGATTACCTTTCACAATTATATTAAATTCATTTTTAGTGATCAAAACTAGGTTATCATTTTTTTTCAAAATAACCATTTAGTTATAATAATAGGATAGTAAAAGGGCCTATCAACTAACTGTCAAACCATATTATCTTGAACAATATTAATTCATGCTTCTTTGATAAACCCCAAATTTCTTCAGCTAATGATTATTTTGAAGTTCTAGGATCAAGTTGGGTTAAATAAGAATATAATAATACAATGTTCCCTAAATTATTATCAGGTAATTACACCTATATATAAACAACCTATACCATTTTCAATAGGATGATCCTTATTTTTTCTATAATTTATAGGTAACACAATTTTTTTTACTAGTCTCAACCCATTCATGATTTTGTTCCGAAAAAAAAATCATTTATTTTAATGTTAAAAAGGGGTTCATGTTACATGTCCTTAAGATAATATCTCAAATAAAGATCTTAATTTATTTTTTAATCAAAAGGCTCACATACATTGTACATCACATGGTTTTACACATTACTAAATTTTAATCACTTTTTGAAAAATATATAAGGTTTGGAAGCATTCAAATAAATCTTGGAAGATACTTTCATCATCTTTTTTGATCAAATGTACCATGATTTTCCTTGGTGTTTTTGATATAAACCGTACATCCAAACAATTTTATTTATTCTATCTTCACTTTAAAATTATTCATTGATTCGTAAGGTGTTTTTGGAAAGATATACCTCATTATAATTATTTTAATGAAATTACATGATTTTTTGATTGATTTATCTAAAACATTGGCAAGAATGATATATTCACATAACATTATTCTAGCAAGTTCTTGAAATGTTCTATTCCTCCATTCAACGACACAATTATTTTGTCATTTAATGAGGGATAAATGGTTGGTATAATACCATATTTTTAAATGAATATATTCAATTCATTATACTCAAATTATAATCCATGACCTTTCTTTAAAGACATAATTTTGAAAATCCCTTTTAATTTTTAGAAGAATAATTTTTTTTACAAAAACTGGACATGAAAAAATTAAAATTTCAAGAAATGAAACTAATTAAATATTAAAAACTCAATATCTAACACATAAAAATGTGTTTTATATAATGGATTACTATTCTAGTTGGACCAAAAATATTTATTTTGATATGATCTTGGGGTCTAGATGAAGAAACCTATTTAATTTATTTATACTATGCTTTTTGTTGCATTCCCTCTTCGAATGAATCACATTATATATTTTTATCCAATTAATGATGTTTTAAATACAAATTATATTTGATTTTGGATAATTTTATTAAATAATATACATTACCACATTCATGTATTCTATGAAAAATGAAAATTTCATTTGATATATCATTTGTAAAATTTACATTTTTCACAAAAATAATTATGATACAATGTATATGCATTATATGTTTATGGTTCTCTAAAAAATAGACATTTTTCCTTAAATATTGATCATTTATTTATATAAAAATCATCTACATAACTGTAATGATATTTTTGATAAATACATAACTAGTAGTTATTTAATCCTTTAATATAATTAACATCGTTAATGAGGATGTAATATGGATTTTGAATAGATAAAACATCGTCTATATTTTTTTCACTGTTATAAAATGTAACATAACTTATATTTCTTGGAGATAGAGATTGATAGTTACATAAAAATTCACCCATGTGACTTGAATATCCATAGTCCATGAACAATTTTTCTGTGTCCAAATCTCAATAATAAAAAATAAGGGAACAATATGTTTTGGTACCTAATAATCTCAGGTTAATATATTTTAGATAAAAAATACAAGGGAACCAAAATCTCTTTGTATTTTCGATAAAATAAACAAGAATTTTTGGAAAAAAAAAATTGGAAATGAATTTTCAATTCCACAAAACTATAAATTTTTTAGATTACCAATAAATAATCAACTAAATACTTCTCTATAGATAAAATAATTAAATTTACAGTGATTTTTGTTCTCAGACCTAGAAAAAAATAGTTAATATAAATATTTTTCCTTTCAAATTTAATTTTTATTCAATATATTTCTATTTCATGTTATTTTGGTCCAAGAATTTTATTTTGGTAACTATATGCCCTAGTAAAGACACATTAGAATAATTTTATTTTGGACTTATTTCTGTAGGATCTCAATTGTGAAATTCTTTTTAGTACATGATTTTGTAAGATTTACCTACTAATTTATAAAATATAATATTTTCTTATTTATTTACTATTTCTCATTATTAGTTTTTCTGTAGAAATTTAATGAGAGCCTTATTTTTATTTTATAGTGTTTTTTACATATATTATAACATTCCATAATATTTATTTAATTCATATTTGAGAAATTTTTATTCTTAAACTCAAAATCATGTTGAAAAAAATAATATTAATTTAAACCATCCCATTATACCATGAAACAGTTGTTGGACATTTGATTCGATGTTTTATCATCCAATTTTGATGATGAATAGAAATTACATTATTCAAAAAACGTAAATGTGGATTTTATATCCTTCTTAGAATTCATATTATATACAACCTTCATGATAATATTTTATCATAAAATTTATATTACCTAAATTAAATAAAATATATCATTATATTTAATATATTTTTTAATAAAATAATATAAATTATTTAGAATTTCAACCATACTTATTTCCCATTGTTAATGGCCTTTGAAATCATCCTATATTGTTATAGAACCAGATGAGATTTTGAGAATATTACGAAAGTTCATCATTTTATAAAAAATCTATTATGGAATACTTTTTCTTTAGATGATTTTGAGATATTAATAACATTTCTATTTTTTGTCATCATTAAAAGCTGTCATCTTAAAAGGATTGTTTTCATTATTAAAAATTGTTTGTTCTCGAGATTTGTCTTTCATTTAGGCCTTATACATTATAAGTTCTCTAATGAGATGTTTTATTTTAAACATATTTTATACTATATATTGTCTGAGGGTATCCAATATTTCACTCCACTAATGTGGTAAAACACATAAATCATTTAATGAATTATCATTATTAGTAATTGGTGGTCCTAGAGTTGTAATATTATTCACAATATAATTATCTATTTCCATTAAATGTGAAACTCATTATCCTTCAATATGGTTAAAGATATAAATGTAATGTTTATTATGTATTCTCTATAAGCCATCACATTGACTATTCGTTCATTATAAATCATATGCTAGTACAAATTTTATGGTTTTTTACATTTAGTAATCCAACTAAACTAATATGGACCAAGTCCAGATATTATTTCATTCATAGAATTAGGTTTCAGATCCAAGGCCACCAAATTATTAGTATAACATGTTTCGGGTTGGGTTTTAATAATTATTTTTGGTTTCACTATTATCATGATAACTTTTCATTTAAGGTTCTTAAAATCTATGGTAATTCACACCTTTTGGTGACCATAAATTTCACAATTAAATTTTCATGACGTATCCATTAATATACCTTCTCAATTATCATCCATAGAAAAAAAATTAGAAAATATATTTAGACTTCAATATTTAAAATCTATAAACTCAAGAGTTATGAAATCTAATACCAAAAGGTTTCCATTATAATTGGTATCCAAAAACACAAGAGTGGTTTGAATTTAGTTTGTTATAACTTATTTACATTTAAGAATACCTCTCCAATTTAGGTGGGATCCACTATTATAAATTGCATCAAGTTATAGGAAATATAAAAATTGAAGGAAAATGATAAAACTATGTATATTTGTAGTGTTTTTTTGAAAGAAAATTCTCCTACTCCACTCCACCAACATCCCTCTCCATGTGATTGGTGATATTCGCTATGAAACCCATTTGACTAGGGGATAAATCTAATGTTAATGAATATATTACCTATTAAAAAGGTCTAAGAGCATTTAACCAGTGTCTCCCATATAAATTTTTATTCTCGGTTATAATACAATCACAATTAGAATGAGTTCAGATGAAATAAAAATTAATAATCTTTTAAGGAATAATGTAGCACACCATTACAATAAAAAATTAACTATAAATAAAGGTTAATCATGAGAAGATGATGATCTACAATGAATCACTCTATATTTTCTTTGATTTAATTTGATAAACATGTACGAATAACATAGAATTTTTTTTGAGAATGTATTCATTTTATTCTAGGTTCTTGTGTTCATCATTCCTGTTATTTTTTTTGTATTTAAATGCATATTTATCATTCATGTTGTTTCTAACTCTACTATTAATTTCTCTTTTTTTTGGAACATAAGCATACCAGAAAACAATAATGGTTAAATGAATAAATATTTGATAATTTGGTAGTAAAATTTGTTAATTACATGTGACCTTAATATCCAAAATATATAATACTCCTATGTTGTGTTGATGTAAACTATTTTCTTCTTTAGATATATTAATTACTATAAAAACTTACAATTTATCCAAATAGATTAATAATAATTTATACAAAAACATTTTTGAAACTCTTAAAATAATGAAATAATATATCAATTGATTGTTATAATATTATGAGTCTACTCTTTAAGAGCCACATGAAAACATATAGTTCATAAGATAAACAACAAGGAACATTTTTCATAATAAATTATATTAATGAGGACCTTCATAAGATAAAATAGAACATATATTGTACTGTGTAGAATCACATAATATCACTATTTGAATAATATATCATTTTCTATGATAAATAATTATATGACCACATTCTGGATATTAATTGGAATGTCCTCTTCATAAAAAAACAATCGATAATTTCTTTTTGACCATCCTATTTGTCTTTGAGCATATGGGATATTATTTACTATATTTGTATGAGACTAAATAATTTATGTGTGATAAATTTTCAATATAAGATACATAATATATCTTGAAAACAATATAATAAATTAATTTATGTATGAGAAAATATATTTAATTAAATTGATAAAAAACTATGATGAGACCCTTAGATTGGTGTCTGAGACCCTTAGATTGGTTTGAGGTATGTTGAGTTATTTTCATCTTTGATGGTCTGACTGATGTTGTGTTTAGGAGAGGATCAGTTATTGATGTTTCCCAATGGTATTATAGAGAACCCATATATCTTTATGGATTTTTTTAACAATCTCCCCCCTTGACATGATATTAAATTTTGTATATATCTATATGTGGGAATAACTTATATATCTATATAAGATGTCCCCTTCTGAGTTATGGGAGCCATGGATTTATATTTTTTATAATTTTTTGAGAGTAGTAATTTGACGTAATAGGTTCTTTAGGATGCATTAATTATTAACAAATATGGAAGATATTTGTTAGAACATGGGTATCTATTACCATTTACAGAAATATGGGATTGAAAAGAATCACAGTCCATTACTTTTAAATGATGAATTATTATTTTATATAAATAGAGTTAGATAGTTGTAGAAGATTTATATTTGGTTGGGATAATACCAAATGAAATTGAAGTATTAAGATATCCTGAGGACTGTTTCTAATTTCTTTATAGGAATTATGTGGAATGAACTAAATAATTTTGATTTTTTTTTCTTATTTATATACTGTGACGGTATCTTACCATGAAAAAAACCATGAACTAAAACAATAATTTTGATCCAATAATAAATATATTATAAATTACTATTATATTATTACTACTAAAATTATAGGTATCAATATATTTATTCATCCTATAATTACTATATAAAATAAAATGATAAACAATTTCACTTTGAGCATATAAGTTACACATTTCTGAAAATTATTTTTTGGAATGATTGAAATATTGTTATTTGTTATAAAATTTTAAATTTAATTATATAAAAGTATTTAAATATTGGGTTTTTTTCAATTTATTTAATATAATCAATTTCATTTATAGGAACAAAATTATTATAATAAGGTAAAAAGTAGTTATTAAGATAAAAAAAATATTTTTCAAACAATTAAGTCACTCTAAATATAGTTTTTTAATGAATAGTTATTTTTAAGAGTAGGAATTAATGTAATTTATAAGGATATATATAAATAATTTGGCACTAATTTAATGGGAAGAAAAAATTAAATAAATTAAAAAATATATAATTAAAGAAATAAATTTTTCTAAAAAAATATTTCAACAAATTATATTTATTAATTTAGAAGATAATTATCTAATATACATAAAAGTAATTTGAATAAATTTATCCCATATTTGGAATTATCACATTGAAATTTGGTATGAATGGTGATATTATATTTTAATGAAAAAATAAGAACGGTGGTTATTATTTAATCCAAATTCATATGTGTTAAAATGTGTAATCTAATTGGGATCAATATTTACAAAAAAACATTATTCATATAAAATATAGAATACATTATTCAGTTATAATTTCGTGTCTAAATTTAACCCCATAATTTTTTCACCTAAACCACCGTACTGTCCCAAAAATCCATTCTTACCCCTTACCTAACACTATTTTCCAATTATTTTCCCATCCTTTTCTCTTTTATAAGGATATCAATAACTCCCTTTCCAAATAAACACATTTATTTAAAAATTATCAAGAAAATATGAACAATTTAATTAAAATAGACCCCTTATACATTTTCATAATTCTATATCATTTAAAAATTTATACCATCCTTTCATTTACCAAGGAGACTTCAAGATAATATCTGAAATATTCACTGAAGAATTACATATCTTTCAATATATTTTCATTATAATTATCATCCAATTTCCAAAAAAAATATAATCACATTTATATAATGAAATAAATATAACAATTATTATGAAATTAAATTTTAATTATTGTACCACAATTACCTATTTCATTCCCATTAAAAATTATATTGCTCAAGCGCATGTGTGGACTACTTTCAACACTAACACAATGATTCATATTTAATAACATATAATAAAGGTAGTTATGGAAATTGATTTAGTGAATAGATGAGTTATTTATTTCATGAAATAAATTTTTAAAATATAATTTTGGCATCTCATATATTTTATGGGAAATAATAAATCATTGTTAAACTATTCGCCAAAAATTATCACATTAAGAAGAAAAATATTTATTTATAAGTGGTATCATATTATTATTTACCTTACCCATGTAGAATTAAAAATTTCAAATTAATAACAGTAACATAATTAAAGTAATTTTATTATGAATTTGTTACAATAATATTATAGAAAAATGATATATTTGATAACCATACTCGACATCGATTAAAGTTTACTATTGTTATGCCAGTTAAACCACCTACATGAGTAATACAATAAATTTATATAATGTTTTGAATTAGAAACATATTATTGGATATTAATAAGATAATAATGATTTTTCATTTTATTTTTAGGTATATAATCATTTAACTCAATAATTTAGTTACCATTGTTCATTTGTTAAAAATCCCTAAAACATACTCATTACCAATTTCACATACATGAACCATAAATTAATGTATCATATAATGATATTATAACATTATTAACCATACAAATGTTTTTTGTTCCCTGTATAATATATAAATTTTGTACATTGGGAGATTAATCAATTATAAGACCACAATTAAAAAACTATTTTAAAACGAATACGATTTCTCAAATGAAATTGAATATAGATATGAACTATCTAATTGAAATTTTGAAAATAATTATAAATTATCATCATAAATGGTTATTATTATGAATATATTAATGAAATTTGTGATTATTATAGGTTTTATAAAATGGAGGTCAAAATAAATTTTTGGAAACACAGATTAAAGGTATGTAAATTTGGTAACTCAATTTTTTCTCATAAGTCATGAAATTTATTTTACCATTAGAACGTAATTATCTCTCTATATTCAATTATCGCCTTTTTTATGTGATTTATAGATTTATTTCAATGGTAAAAATATGTTTTTAATTCCAATATCTCTCAATGAATTATTATCATTCCCAAATGATTATAATATATTTTCCCCTAATGTGTTGGTTTCTATTAAATGGATTATTATTTCAAGTCCATACATTTAAATAAGAAAATTTTCTATTATTATTTTGAAGTAATAATATTTTTCAATTTATTTAATCATTTTAAAATAATTTTTATTGAAAAATAATGTTTATACACTTTAGTGATGTAGCCTTTTTTCCTTTTTCTCATTGAAGGAATATAATTTCTATGATTTTATGTTTTAAAAATCACCAAATATCTAATATTATGATGTTAACCATTTGGGTGATTGGATATGATATTAATTAATATTTTTGGTGTGGTTATATATTTGATACCTCATAAAAGATAATGTGAAAACAAATATTTGTTTTAGGTACTCATAAAGTGATGATATGAAGCTTTATAATGGAACAATATGTACAATTAATCTTTTAGGGATGACTGGAACCTCTATAGGCTTCCAATTCATTGGATAAATATTAACATATCAAGATATTATTATGAAACATGTAGTGCTGTTCAATCCAATATTCAGAACCTATCATAATTTCATATTCATTATGGGAAATGGTTTTTCATTAAAGGCCCACTATATGAAATAGGTTTTGATTCTTAATCCACAATGGTTAACTAGTGGTGATTCATAATACACAATTTTATATTTATTTTATCATTTATTTAGAACACTCCATCTATATGTGAGTATTTTTTACACCATGGATAATTATTTAAGTCAACTATTTTCCAAGTCTTTATGTCCTGTAAAATTATTAATTATATAGGACTATTTTTTCTCTTATCATTCCATATGAATTTTTTTATAAATTTATTATATTTAAATGTGTTATTTAACTATTTATTATGTTTTTTATAAGATTATGATATCACATTCCAAATCTTCTTGTTATTTTTATTTTTTCCTTAATGAGCATTTAAGCTTAGACCTTCGTTATGTTCCTACTTCCCAGGGCATGATGTTGGGTTTAGTAAGGATGATGCTTAGAAGAAGACATACAAAGAATAATTTATGGTTATATAATAACCCAAATTTAAAAATTAATTTCTTACGAATATAGTATCTAAAGAAACTAAACATATATATTCTCTATATATTGAGTTTATTAGGTAATATAGAGTTGTAATTTAGGAAATGTTACAGATTAATGTCATGTTTATCTTGGATTTAATTAGTTGGTATCAGAGAAAATGATAGTTGTTTTAGAGATTAGTTTTGTAACTTTTTCTGTCGGGGATTGAAAAAAATTAAGATATTTTAGATGAGTCTATGTATAAGATTATAACATGAAATATTGGGTAAAATGGAATTAGTAGTTATTCTATACGTAAAAACCATTACAGAAACTATATGTGGATGTGGGATTTATACCGTATGTATGTAGTGGTAGTAACCCGAAAAGGGAAAGTCTGGGATGCAATTAATAATTATTCAAGAAAAAAGAATTAACTATTCCCATGGTTTGACACTCCATGGATATTCATGGTACTGAGAAGTACATAATAACATTTGGTGCCTATTATATTAAAAATAATTTCGACATTGTGTTGGAAAACCCCCCAAAGTGAATCTTTCAGATAATTTATTTTATTAATTTATTTATAATTTGAATAAGTTACAAACTTGTATAAACTTCCATTCATTGATAATTCTTTTTTATCTTATAAATAACATTTTATGTTTCCATAAATATGTATTATAGGTTCACCTATAGAATCCTTTTAGAAATTATTCACATGTTCTTTGTTTGATCTCAATGTGATGAAAATTTTATTCCAGGTTATAGCATAAAAAATCATCTTATATTTATTTTTTATTCTTTATTGATCTATGTTCCATGAAGCATGAAGGAATTATTCTCATTCATGATATGAAATGAGGATGAAAATTTGAGAGAGAATTATATTTTGTAGAATGGATCCCCACTCTATATTCTTTATTAACCCAATATAATAAACATAACCCTCAATTTATAGATTTTGGGTTTAGGATAAAATATTTTTTAATTTCATACAATCTATTGGATAAAATAAAAATAACTAAAAATAGCATATAATATATTAAAAATGACATTATTATTTTATAAAATGTGGTATCATGTATAATGTTAAGTATATTTTTTCTGAATGGAAAATTTTAATTTATTAATGGACATGGATTTGGTCCATTCATACTCATAAAAATTTTTGATTAACAAAAATATTAAAAAAAATATTTTATTCATCAATAAATATTTTCCATTGATAAAAATTGAATAAAATTATTTCTTTTCGTTTGGCATAATATTTATTATAATAATTAAATTCGAAAATAATTTAATTGAGATCAATGAAAACACTCAGTGTGTTATCATCATGGATTCTTTATCACTGGAATTAACTGGGTTTTCCTAAAGACCGACCATTGTGTCTAAAAATTGGTCATCAAACCCAACAGAAAGAACACAATATATTAATTTTAGGAGCCAAATATGAATGCTCACTGTGTAATATAACAAATGTTTTAGAATATCTCATCAACTATATTTCATATCCTTGTATCCAACCAATATGTTTTAATAAAAATTTCTTTTACTATTAGAAATAAGCTTGTTGTTACAATATATACCTTGTATTCAATGAGATGGTTTTATTCCAATAGAATGGATGTGTTATAAACATAAATAATGTTGGAATTGGAAAATACATCCTTGTAATAATTAATTAACAAATTTTCACTCATGAAGAACCCAATATATCCATATTCTTCCTGAACTATATCTTAAATGTTTACAAAATAAATCTAAATACAAAATTTTCATCATGTGTTAATGATAATCCTAAAGTCCATGTATTAATAAACATGATTTCATTTAGTAATTTTTATGAAAATAAATCAGAAAAAATTAGTATTGGATGTCTACACTCATAAGAATTGATCTTGGTTATTACTATGTGAAAACATTATGAAATGAAGTCTCATATATCTATGTGTAGTTACTCCCAACTGCCAAATTATTTTTTTGAAATCATATAATTTATCTGACCATATAACTATATTTTTGAATATCATAATTTCATTTCAAGGTTATTATCATAGTTGGGAACCGATTCAAACATATCAGTGTGACACATACTTATGGAAATTAATCCACTAATGTCATATAAAGCATTGATAAATATGTAATAATATATTTTATTAATATTCAATTAATCATGTATACATGTAATCAATGTAAAAAATTTTTCCCTAGGACACCAAATCCATCAAACTCCCTCTAGGACAAGAGATAAATTCCTGTGAATTTCGGTCTTCTAGACCTAACATGGTAATTAGGATTCTACTAAGTCATGGATTTAGTTAAGAGGTCCACTAAATTGTTGTTTCTAGAAATATTACTCACAAGGGTGATCAAAAAAATAAAAACTAACTGACTACTGTCTTTCAAAAAAATGAAATAAAACATATAAAAATCATCAAAATAATATATAATGTTAAAATAAAACAAATATCTACCATTATAGAGTAGGAATGGACCATTTAGTCACTCAAATTATTATGATCCAATGAAAGAGGCAATGAAATCACCCACCAATATCAACCTCTACAACGATAAAAGGGGAAGAGGCATCACGCATAGACATGACCCATTTATTCAATATAGATATCACCATTGATAAAAGATAAAATATGGTATCTTATGACCTCAAATATGGGAAATTGACTATAGTGACCACAAAAAAATCAAACTTTCACCAATCAGTGTCTAAACATTTCAGGTTCAACATTCTTCCTAATCACCTATGAATCACTCCCAAGGTTCTACTCATGCCTAAAGATACAAAAAAATATCAAAGAAAACATAGACAGATAAGACCCTAATAAATCCCATACCCATGAACAAGGAATATGAAAACCTAAAAAATCAAAATCCAATAGAATCACTAAGGGAACTGAGGAATCACACCCAACAACACGCACACCAAACCCAATTAAACTGATAACCAACTTGACATGATCTCATAGACCTAAAAACCATCAAGTTATTTCTAGTTGGAATACAGTAACTAATATTTAAAATCATATAAATTGTTATATAAAATAAATAATACATCCTAAAATAAATCATTAAATCACAATAATAATATTATATGTTAAATAATATTATAAAATGATGAATTGAAAAAAAGTAAATTCAAAATCTATACTTAAAAAAACACTATAAATTTATAATAATTAATTTAAAATTCCTCAAAATTAATATTGAATGTAAATTTAAAATTATACTATTTAAATTATATAATCACCTACTCCTATTTTAAAAATCAACTTATTTTGATTCATTTTATAAAACCGCTGCCCAAATCGAAAATAACATTTCAAAATAAATTTTTATTATAAAATCCAATTTCAATATAAACTATTGTTTTTTAAATACCATAAATTATTTTTAAACCACTTATAAATTTCTTAAAACAAATTCAAAAATAAAAAAACCATTAATTTATCCAAAATAATAATTTTCATCTTTAAATAAACCTTTTATTCAATTTCAAATGCAATTTTTTTTATCTTATAATATAACCCATTTAAATATAGAATGCCCACATAATACTAATCAATATCATCGAACCACAATAATGATTTCTTTAATGGGACCAGTGGTTATGAATGGAATGGACATATAATCTCACAGACTATGTTAATATAATTAAATGACCACTAGAAGACATATAAAACCATGTTCTCATCATCCAATTGGTTTTCTTGGCTATACAAGCTCTCAAAACGATTTAATTTCAACTAAAATTATAATCCCTCAAGATTTATAATGCTTTAAATAAATCCAAAATGGACGAAAGATAAAACCAACCCTCAAAATACAAGATTCCATAGTAACTAATCTATTACCAAGATAATGGGTTGTCTATACTCTTCCTTACCTCCAACTAATGTTTCTCTATCCTAATTCAATTTTCATGACACCCAAATAATAAATTGTTTTGTAGATCCTAAGGCTTGTGAAAAAAGATTGCTATGGTAAAATTTATTTTAATCCATCAAAATGAATCCCCTAAATTGTTCAAAAAATATAGGCTAATACATACCCAAGGGACGTTCCCTTAGAGTTTATTTTTATGGACCTGTTTTGATAGCCCCTAAACAAGGCACTAGAGATATAACCCAACATACACGTGGGGTCTACCTAATCAAAATAAGACGAAGAAAATAATTAAATTAATATTAATTAATAATAGGAGATAATTAAATACAATAAAAAAGACATAATTAGTATTGTAATTACACTATAAAAAATGATATGACCCATACATGCATTTTACGTCCCTAGAAAGTAAAATAAATATAATAAAGATATAAGAAATAAATCATAATAACAATAAATATAAACTAAATAAAATATACAAAAATAGATGAAACAATACATTTGGTAAATGTATACTGATGTAGCTAATACAAATCGAATAAAAAACAAAAAACAAATAATATTATTGAATCTCTATATGACCACCTCGGTATATATCCATTTATAAATCAACTTAATCATAGGGTGATCCCCAACATGAACCTGAATGTAAAAATAGATCATCTCTATCAACTATAATCAGATAAAGTTGGGTGTGACCATGAAACATCATAGATGGTAAGATCCATTGAATCAAAAAATTTAATTTCCAATAATCTACATATATTATAGATTGAAAATACTTATAGAAAATAAAATTTCATTATTTTTTAAAACAAACACATTTATTCTACTCAATCCCCATTGAAAACATTCTATAAAATTCATTAGAAATCACTGATTTAAAAAAATGACATTTTAAATGTATATAAAATAAAGGTCCATTAAATAGATAAAATATTTTCCAAATGATTAGATACATTACTATGAGTAACCATTTACAAAATATCATATTCACAGTATATCTAAATTATAAATAATTACTATAATTAAAGTATGAAAGGGAAATGAAATTCTAAATTAGAAGATTAAATAATTTATATATATAAAGATGAAATTTAAAATAATAATTCTATGAGACCATATACATAAATGCTGACAACTTGATATTTTAAATGAACAATAATTTTGACAGTGTATTAAACACCCAACACAATGATTAAACGAATTGTGACATACTAATAAAATAATATTATATAAATATGACCTGTAGAGCCTAGATGTAAAATTAGTCAGTATGGAAAATATTATTAATTTATCAAATATATATAAACATTCTACAAAATTTATAAATTCTTAGTAAATAAGTTAAAAAATTTTAATACACACAATAACTCATAAAAATATGTTTTCCGTAAAAAATTTATATTTTTGGAAAATATTATATTTCATTTTTATAAAATTTATAATCATAATTTTAACAAATAAAAATAAATTTTCAAATCATAATATTTATATTATCTTAGGATAATTTTTTTTCATTTTTTGGAAAATATTTATTTTATCGAGAATTGTTAAAATTTTTAGTTTTTATAAATTAGTCATTTAATTAAAAAAAAATATTAAAATGAAACATTGTTAATTTAATTAAATAAAAAATTAAAATTAAAATTATTTATTAAAATTTAACGAAATTAAATAACATTAAATAATAATTATACCTTATTTTAGTATAATTTTATTGTTTTCTATAAAAATGTATTTTTTTATATACAGTTTGAATTTGTATAATGATCCTCTATTATAATTAACAAAAATCCATATGAGGATTCTTTATAGTGAATTTTATATATTATATATCCATAAATATTAATATAAAATCACTAAATAATTATTAATTTTCATATATTATTTATATGATCATATTATTCATAGCATTGCATTTCTTGAAAATACGTTATTTTCAAAAGCTTTATAGGATTTATTTCATATTATATTCTAATAATTAATTCAAATGAATTTAAAAAATTGATAAAATGTTTTTAATTAGATAAATTAAAAATATATACTAATTTCAAAATAATTTTTGGTCATAATTAATAGTGAAAATTGTAAAAATGTGCTTCCAAAATTCGAGATAAAACTTGTTTATAAGGTGTTAAAATCTAGTGATAAATAGTATAACCTGTTTTCATTTAAATTAATTGTCGTTTTAATAATTATATATCCTAAAACTTTTTTTTCATTTTTTGGAACATTTTTCGCGGGTGGCATCCCATTAATGATTAGTTATGGGTATTTACAAGAATAGTAGTCTTGCTCTTTTTGATAAGGGAACAATCACTACTCTCCTTTAAACACATCCCTAACCCATTGGATCATCCAATACCTATCCAAATATAATCCTTACTTAACTAATTAAATTATATAATGCTTGGATTGATCATATATAAAATCTAGTCAGGTATTAGTTATAATTATAAAGACGTGGTTTAAAGAAGAGGTAACACTCTTAACCAAACATATTTGATTCATTTCATCATCCACCCCTCCAAATAAAAAAATAGTTATAATATATTAAAATCAATATATTCCACATAATATTATTTTATTATGTAAATCGAATGACATTAATCCATATCCACTTTCATCAAAGCGAAAAAAAATCCATTATTCATGTGTGTAACGTACGTCCATCTCACCGACTGATGTATTTTGTTTTCCATAATTTTCAAACACAAAATATAATGATAATAGATTAATGTTTTATATCTTTATTACATGTAATATTAATAATATTTTAAGAGTGACATATTATATTCTTTCTTTCCTTACCATCCCTTTACAATGATAATGTCATTCATGTGTACGACGTACTACTTCTTCTTGAAGTGGCGTGATTAATTTTTTAGTACATCACCCGAATTTTTTATATCTATTTATTTTACTAAATAACATTATATTTATTATATAATTACAATTACTTAATTAAAAAATAACAATTACTTTCATTCAATCAATATCATTAAAAAATGGAAATGATATACATGTGTATATATGACTTATTGTGTCTATGAATCTACCTTGGTTAATTTTTAATAATAATCATTGAAAATTTTATTTAAAAGTATTATTTGTATTTATAAATGAAATGTATTTCATGGATTTTATTTTGCATTTGATTAATTAATAATATATTATACCAATGTAACCTTTCTATGTTAATTTTGGACAAATAGGATGAATAGTTTCATTATGTCCTACTTGTTCCTCAATGATTTTGTAATTGAAATTAATATAATAATGAAAAAAATAAAATTAATTATAAATGTTGGTCGTGGTGTAAATCTCAAAAGGGTGTGAATTGAGTTTCCTCATAAAATATCTATTAAAATATTTATGATAAAATCCCCATTATGAATATAAACCATTCAATTAAGGCACTATAGATATAAATGTTCAATTGGTCAAAATGTTTCTCAAAGTTTGATTTTTCCTTACTTAAATCTTTGTAAAACACCTTTCCAACATTTGAAATAGGTATACAAAATTAAACACATATACACACCAACCATAACTGACTATGAGAGTGAATATAAAATAGTTTTCTTTTTTGAAATTATATGAAGGAGAAAGTAGAAAAATATTGTATTACAAAATATAGTGCAAAACAGAGTTAAACAAGAGGTTCAGTATCATGCCAAGACATAATCCTCTCCACTTGGAGATAACCTGATACAAAACTATTTATATTAACAATAAAAATGATACACAACTTATATCAGGCATTACAATAGTTTTCAAAAACATTCTAGTGCTCACATGCTCTACTAAAGTTGTTCGTGGGAAAAACACACAACCTGGCCATATACAGCCTCTTCCACGGTTACACACGGGAAAAAAGTGTATGTAATTTTTAGTTTGGGTATTTTCAATATCTTTCAGTTCAAGAATAATAGAAATCTTTTTTAACATAAAAAAATATACTACTCAGATATGTATGATAACGAACACAATATAGATAATTTTATAAATATAGAGATTATAAGGCTCTTTGTGTTTGAAGTTATGCTGTTGAATCCTTGGAGATAAGATATTGTAGTTCATGTATTTCTCTATAAGTTGAATCCAAAACATTGTGTTGAAACTCCTCCTTCAAGGATCCAGGTGATGATTTTTTTTCATCTTGTTTTGAAATAGATTTAACGAAGCATAAAAGACAGTCTTGAATTTATTCAACAAAATGATTTTCACAAAGCTCTTGGGTTCACATTGTAAGAGCTGATATTCACCTTATCTTTTAGATATATCTTGTAATGTTCATCTCTCATGATTCCGTCATCTTAACTTCCTTGTTTTTTTTATATTTTAGGTTTGACAATAGGACTAAGAAAACCATGTGTGGTATTTATCTTACCTCATACTATCTCTAGATACAGTGTCTTGATATGTCTATAATCAGAAATAATTAATTTTAGATGTAATTAAATTACCAAATATGACTGTTAGAATAATATTATGAAATTGAAAATGTATGTAGAACATGAGTGGGTAAAATTAGACTTGTAGTGGTATCCTTCTAAACTGTAGGCTTCATCAACAGGCTTCATCGGTAGGTTTTATCTGTAGGCTTCATCGGTAGGCTTCATCGGTAGGATTCATCAGTAGGAGTCATCAATAGTATTTATCGGTAGCATTATATCAATAACCATTACTGTAACTATATAAAAATAGTATTTTAGGGGTATACACATTGTGGTGAGCTCACACTGATAACTCAGTGGTGAGGTTCCTCAATGGTAACCTAAATTGGTATCCTCTCTCAGTAACCTCAATCCATAACCATCCTGCGGTAACCATCCGACAATAAACTTCTAGCGGTAATCACTATGGGTAACAACTAGTGGAAACTTTTTACTTAGAGAAATTTTACACGGTAAATATAATTGAGAGAGCAGTGAGATTAAAAATACAAAGTTATTACCTGATAGTAATAGTATTACTAAAATGTGATTAACATATAAAATAAACAAGATTTAGGATTATCAAATGTGGTGAGTCCAACAAAAATAAAAAAATAATTTCTTAATAAACTAAATAATTAACAAAATTTTATTATTTATTAAGATTAATAATGAACATGGAAAATCAAACTCGAGGTAATGAATCTCTATAAACAAATATTTTCTTTTTTTTAGGACCAATATCACACTAATTCACTTTATCTCTGTATTTAATGTATTAGAATAATTATAAATTCTATATATAATTTTCTCTTATATATAAATTTTTTATACCTTCCAATTATTATTTAATACATTCTTTATGTTCATTTTTTAGATTCCCTTAATAAGAAATTTCATTTGATTGTGATTTGAGGAAATATTTTTCAACCATTTATCTTTCCTTAAGCATTTTTTATAAAATTCTAGATTATATTTATATTCCATATATAAAACATATTTATTGAACTTTTTTTGGTGTGTGAGAGTTTATATCACTAAAATTCATTCTACAATGGTATAGTCTAATTAAACATCATGTATGAGATTATATAGTAAAAGTAACCCGATATTGGACTTTTCCACCAAGTGATATAATTTAGAAAGTTATCCATGAATCATGTTTATATATATTTTTTATTTCAACCTCATTTAATATGATTAAAAAATTATATTATACAATTTTCTATGTTAATCTCCCATGTGATTACTCTTGATACTTCTATTTTAAGTTATATATATATCTTTGATTAATGTGTTAATTTTCCTTATAATGTTTATTCCATTACTGGGATTTTTATAATACATCATTTTTTATGTGTTTCCCAGGTTATCCGAAACATTTTTAGGATCTATAAAGTAATTATTATATCATTATGGTGAATAAAATAATTTATTTTTATTTTTGGCCTCACTTTGATATATTTTGAACATTGTCTTCTAATGAAAATAGGTTTCCTAATCATTGCGATGTAATTAATGGATAATTATGTCTAATGTATTGTAATAATATTGATAAAATACATTGGTCACTATATTTTATATTATATAAATTTATAAATTTGATTTTATTTGGGAAATAATAATATATTTAGAACTATGTGAGAAGTCTAATGATAAGAAAATGTATAGGAAAATATACATGATTTTTTTTAGGAATATATATAATGGTAGATATGAAATTACATCATTGATATGATACTATATGTGTGTTTTGATCTTTAATATTTTTACATTGGGTAATTAATATATAATGGATACATCATGACTTGAATGGATCATGACCTAGTACATGAAAAAAAAACATGATATAAAACTGGTTTGAAACACCCAGGGGGATATGGTTTGGAAATTCATAGAATGACTATAAAACATCATAAAAGGAATGAATATATGAAAATAACATATTACCTTGGGAAAAAGTAAATTATCATGGGTTGATATGTATATGGTTAATATATTGTATAAAGGAAAATGTTACACTTTTGAGGATTTATGTTAAGGTAGGGTAAGGTTACTTATTTACATTTGGGAGACATTTATAGAAATAAAAACCCTATGATTTGTATGATTTCTATTAAATTATTTTATTCTATGTTGAATTCCCTTATATTTTTTTGGAAATAAGTATAATTTTCTTTATACACTTTAGGGTTTATCCTATAATTGATGTTATAGAAATAATATTTAATTAATAATATTTTATTTTGTGTAGAAAATAATGTGTATATAAAACTATAGTGGTTATAAAGAGATTGGATGATTAATTTTATTGTTTTTATGTAAATTATAATTTGGGGTTAATTACACTCATTTAATTAATATATATTTACAAAAGAAAAAACCACTTCTTGAGAGACAACACATCATATTTGTAAAGTTTACAATGTTTGAACACACAAACTAGGGGAGATATAGGTGTATTTCACATCATTGGAATGCATGATTTAGAAGTTATTTTGTTTTTTAAACCAAATATATTGATATTTATTAATTTTATTTTGTTAAAAAAATTAGGATCCCGTATTTTGGAATATTTTTAGGATTTTTTTGATTATTAAAAATATTGTGGGAAATGCTTTATTGGGTTGATGGGTATGTTACCCTTAGGTATATCATTCTATATAAGGTGAAATAGTATTTGGGAAGAATGAATTTTATTAACCAATTATTTTGGATATTTGAGTTATATGGTCTATTAGTTTTGGAATGATTTATGTTATACTTTGTATATGGAGATTAATATGAATGCACATTAATTTTTGAAACAACATTATATTATGATAACCGTTTATAGTTTTTGTTATTGTCCAAATATAATAGTATTATTTTCTTTTTATGTTTTTATTCATGTGACTAGTTTATAGTTAAATTTAGTGCTTCAAGAATATGAAATTCAACTTGAATACTCATTTGTTTTGAGAAATATATGATATTGTAATGAAAAATGATTAATTGATTAAATTATTCTCTCCATTTCATTACATTTACACTTTTACTTAGTCTATATGGTAAAAGTGGCCATAAAACCTAGGAATAGGATATTAAAATAAGATCAAGTTATTAAATGACCTTCATGATCCACTTTCCCTATTTTAAGAAGTAGTTTTATTTATTCTTTTCATGGTGTGGGTTTTCCATGAAGGGATTTTAAAATTTCAAACACCTGGATTAGGAGAATTATTTTTAAATTAATGAATCTTATTTATAAAATTGGTAAAATGCAACACATTAATATTTTATAATAACAGTATGTTAAATAGTTTTTTTACACCCAACACTGATTTTAAAAGAAACGTGACATACTGTTAAAATATTGCTATTAAAATAATTATCTTATAAATTACGTGTTAAATTAAAAGGTGTGAATTGGTTGAAATAATTTATAATATATATAAATTTGTCACTCAATTATTACATCCCATGGACACATGCGATATATATTTAATAGTTCCTTTTATCCTATAAAAATATTATATATTTTTTATTCCAAAATGATTTTTATTTCTTTTTTGAGATATTATTATAAAATTATTTTGGAAATTTTATAAATTTTATTTTTTACAGTGTACATCAATTTTTATATCTTCATATTGATATTAAAATTTTGTGGAAATATTGGATATTTCAGAAAATAATTTTTTTTTAGTAAATAATGAAATATACCAATTTATCTTTAAAGGATTCTTTTATTTTAATAAATTAAATAATTTAAAAAGTATTATTTTTATAATGTATTTAGTTGAAAAAATAATTTTTATTACTATATAATTAAATTAATTACATTTAATTCATAATTATAATTTATTTTAGTATATGTTTATTTTTAGGCATAAAAACAATTTTTTTTCTGAAGACAGTTTTGAAATGCATAATGTTTTTCCATTTTAATTAAATCAAATAATGTCCATTGATGAATAATCTAAAAAAATTCTTTGTAGTATACAAATAATTATTAATTTCAATTAATTTTTTAATTATGCCCAATTATATCGTTAATATAATATCATCCTATGCCTGAAAAATGATTTTATTGACAAAAAAATTCATCTAGTTTATAGTATTAATTTAAAAAGATATCTACTATTTATATGAATTCAATTTGATATAATATATCCCATATTTTTAATAATAATAATAATTAATATTATCTAATATAGTTAACTTAATATTCTGTCCTGATGAATAGTGATGACCATATAAATTTAATACCATGGTAAATTTTAAAAATAGTTTACCAAGGGGCTTAAACCTAATAGGTAAATGGAATGAAGTGATTAAAACTGTTTTATTTTTAATTTTAGAGGTGTTTTATGGAAAAAATAACTCCTAAAATAATTTTATTTTCATTTTTGGGGGCACATGGATTGTTGGTGACTTCCCATTATAGAATTGTTTTGGGTATTTACAAGATTAACACTTCTCCTCCCTTATAAAGTGGAACCCCGTATCCTCTCCTTTTAAAAAAATGAAAACCATTTATTTGGAAAATACCTAAAAAAATAATACATAATTCTACCACCACTTTATATAATCCATGATTTTATCATATAGATGATCTAGGTGGGCTTTAGACACAATCCAAAATCTATGGCCTGATGAAGTGGTCTCCTTTGAAACTGAGAGTCAATATTTTATTTATATTTCCAAATAATTAAAACATTTATTAATTAGGAAGATATAATAATATATGGACATAATATATAGAAATATTTTATTGTTTCACCTTTATAACCAAAATAAATCTCCACTTTAATCAAATGATAAATGAGAAAATCGTTAGTGCGTAAAACATACTACTTCCACACAAACCAATGAAATTCATTTTCCATCATCACCATATATGTCTATTTATATTGATAGATTTAATGTTTATATATGATATTCATGAAGTAATAATCATTCTATAAAATTATCAATACACATAATACCTTACAATCAATTAAAAATGATAACGTCGATCATATGTCTTGAGGTCTATAGCCTCACGAAGCGACATGATTCATTTTCAATTACCACATCACAATTAATTTCTCTATAAGTGTATTTAAATAAATAATATTATATTTATAACAAAATTATAATTCATTATTGATAAAATAAAACATAACTTCTTTCATTCTTTATTGATGAAAAATGGAAACGTTACTGTTGCATATTTATGAAATACCACCTCCAGGATTGTAATATTTATAATTTTTCATAACCATCATTCATGATTATATTTAATAGTATAATTGATTTATAAAAATGATAATTATTTCAATATAATTACTCTAAAGATAATTAATTAATAATCTATGTCACCTTACTCAACTTTCAGTGGTGATTTTGGACTTATATTCAAAACATCATAAAAAATCTTAATTTATCTCCATGGATTTTGTAATTGAATAGAAAATAACAATGAATTATACAAAAATAATAATTGTCATGAATCAATATCTAAATTATGTATATAATTAACATAATTTCATTATTTAGGAAGATAAATAATAATGTAAAAAAATTGGACTCGAGGTAAAGGATCTCTCTAATACATCCTTTTTTCAGGTTATGACATATCTCCATGTAAATTAGTTTCACTCTAACATTACTGTTATGGAATGCTGTTAAATTATATATATATATTCCCCTCTAATGTATACCTATATTACACTCCATAATTTTTATGTGGTAATACACTTATTGTATTCATTTCTCATATATCAAAATTTAGTGATTTTCATTGATTATGAAATGTGGATAATTATGAATACCTTTTTCTTTCATAAGTTAATTAATTTTTAATACCATAAGATTGAATTCCTTTATGTTCAACACAATTATCAAGATAATGTTATGATAGGTGAACCCATATTGCACTCCAATAAATTGGGTAATGTTATATTCTCCTAAGTCATCATTTATGAGAAATAGAATAAGCTTAATCCATTATGTTACAATGTTTGTACTATGATTCAATATAGAAAATTATCCTTGAATCAAGTTTATGTCATGTTTTGTGTTTCTGAATATTTAAAATGATTCCATTATCTTATGGTAACATTTTCTTCATGTTATCGCCCAATGTGATTACTCTTGAGATTCATCTTTTATGATATCAATTTATAACTTTGACAAATAGGTTATGTTTTTATCATGTTTATTCTAAAGATGATAATTTTAGACAAACCATTCTTAATGTATTCTATTAGTTATCCAATTATGTTTTAGATGCTCTAAATGTCTTATTATATAATTCTAGAGACTAAAATTATTTTATAAGTGTCAATTTATTTGTATTATGATCCTAGTCATTCAATCCCATAAGGCCTCATAATATTTGGTCTATAGTAAATGGATATTTATGTAAAAAACATTGTACAAATATGAGTAAAATTAATGGATTTATATAGTTTGTATAGATAAAGGTATAATCATTTCCTGTTATTAGGATATCAATAATTTAGTGAAAAATTGTTGGATAAGTATAATTATAAGTAAAAGTAATAAAAAATGTCCTGGAAATTTTCCAAACCCTAGAGAGAGTGTTTCACATGAAACTAAATACATTTATAAATATTAAAGGTTGATGTTTCTCTCACATTATTTTATATAGGGTTAATATCTTTGAAAATCATGAATTGGGATTTGAAAATATAATCACTCTATGAATGATGACGGGCCTTACTCAACTCCTTTTTTTTTCATTTCCCAATTTATATATTATAGAAATTTCTTGTGTCTTTATGAACCATCATGATGGATTCAAATATTGGATAATCTTAAACGAACTACTTTAAACGTAAAGTATCAATGTTTGATGTGTCTAAAATTTTTCATAATATTAATTTCATAATTAAAACATTTTTTAGATTATTTTAATTAAGTATAAGATGAATAAAAATATTTTTGTAGGCATCTATGATAATAAAAACTATTGGTTTAGTATGGGTTTTCGACAAAGTAGTAATTTGAATATGAATTAATTAAAAAAACATGGACATAAGAATAATTTTTTTAAAATATTAGGATTAATTATATATTTGAAGTGATAGAAATAAAATTCAATTAATATATTTATAGTTTTGGAAAAATTTAATATAAAGAAATCCATTGTTGTTTCAAACACAGTTAATGAATAGTGTTATTTTCAGAATGTTCATCATATTTTTGGGAATGTTATAGTAATTATTTTAATATTATTTTTCAAAAGGACAATTTGGATTCTAGATAGAGACTTATAATATCAGGAATGTCCACTAGGGTTGATCCCACAACCAAAGGGATCCATGAGGGAAGTATCAACCATTGGACAAAACATGCAATGGTTAGATGAGCCTTTTTAAAATGGATTCAATGGATATATACAATGTCAATTTTGAGAAACACATTTACAATCATTTCATTTTAATATTACATTTCTATTTTTATGAGATTCATTATAATTAGGAAGGGATTCTACAGGTTATGGTATATATAATCCATTGGTCTAAGATTTTATTTAACATGAATGATTATTTAGGAAGAAAAAATTTAAATCCTTGAATGTTTATGTTTTTTGTAATGTAGTGTTTTGTAGTTATGGAATTATTTATGTTGAACATTAGATGTGGAGATTAATATAAATGTGTATTAATTTTGTAAATTATCATAATTCATGTTATCCATTTATTTTTTTGGATAATATCTAATAACGAGGGGAATATATTGACATGATTATTTGGAATCACGTGATCTATTAGAAATTAATTTTAATGTAGAAAACATAATAAATTAATCTTTAGTACTCATATTTTGGAGAAAATTATGACAGTGTGGTGAAAATTTATTAAATGATTTAATTATACTCGTTAAGTAAGTATATATCCATTTCTCTATGTTATATGTTGTGAACGGATACCTCAAAAATAGAAAAAATATCATCAAATAAAAATTCTATTCATTTTAAATCAATTTATGGTCAATTAAAAATTTATAAAATGGGTAAAATGTTATCTCTAAAATGGATCTTATTTTCAAATAATTTATAACAATTTCAATAATTATTCTCTATTTTGAAAAACAAAATTTTCAATGACAAATGTCTTTCCCTATCCCTCTTTTTCAGGGGATGGTTTACCAACCCTTTTTACAATATGGCTCTTAAAAAAGGAATTTTAATATCTCAAACCCTTGACTACTGATATCATGTTCATATTGAAAAGTATAAATTTATATAAATGGGTAGAATTTAACACCCTATGATTTCAAAATAAAAATATATTTGATAGCATATAAAAGAATATTCATTGAGTTTAAATGAACCATGAAGTACTATTCAATCATTACCTATTTAATTATGATTAATATAATAAATACATTAAATTATAGGATACTAACTTTATTAACTATTTTATAAAATGTGTATATATTATCACCACAATTTAAAATTATTTGGTAAATAGTCTCTAACTTTTTTTATAAATACAGTTTTTCATAAAATAAAATATATTCAAAAGAATTAATTTTTTTCTAAAAATAATAGAGATATTTTTTAAAACATATTGTAATTTTATTTTAAGAAATGTTTTTTTGATGTAATTATATCTATGTGAAATATAAAATCATAGCCTTATCCAGTGGTATGGATTATTTAATTTATGGTTTTCATTTTATAAATATCCCAAATTTTGATTTCAAGGAGGTATAGTGTTCACATGGGTGTTAAGGGGTCATTTGATAACTAGATCAAAAATACATGGGATGAAGGTTTGGTTGGATGGTTTATGAAATAGTGCGACCCAAGGCCCAAAAAAGTGTGGAAATTTTGGGGTTACAGACAGTGGGAAAAGACAAGGATTATTCATGGTTAATCAAATCGTGTGTCATTCTGTATGAGGTTTCCCTATCAAGGAGAGCATGCCACATGGTTGGAGCATGGTTTGACCAACTTTGCCTCCAAACCACGTGAACACTATTATGTGGGTAAAATACTATTTTTGGTTTAACGATGTTTTTGGGCACCTATTTATCTTCCCTCTCTCTCCCACTGGGTATCTGCTCAGGCTATTCAGACTACATCTCAGGCATATACATCAAGCCAAATGTATGAATTATATCTAGTGCCAAAGGAGTAAAGTCCATGGCCATCTATGGTTAGATTTACAATACTTATGACCGAAACATTAGTTTCATACCTTTTCATGTAATTGAATCACACTATTTAATATTATTTTTCTTGTGTGGGAATCCATTGATAGGATATAGAGTACTTCTATGATGTTATATATCTTGACACTCTACTAAGGGTTAGAACAGAGGGATAATTGTCATATCTAGAGATCCCCTTGAAATATAAGGTACAATTTCTTATATAATTTTGTCTTCTCTCTTATTACCAACATTCATGTCATACCTGATGTAGACATGCTTATTTATTATCAATCCTAATTTTATTTTTAAATCTGTTTAGTGAATTTCACATCAACCGAGGTCATTGAGTATATGCATGAGTGGGAATGGGATATATTGGTAGATAGAGCTGGATCTATGGGTTCAGGGATTGGTTGAGTAGAAAATTAGTTAGAGAGTCTCTTTATTAGTGATCAAGGAGTGCAGCTCATCGATTTACATCTTGTCTTGTGTCATTTCATTGAAATATTTTATGAAAATTTATCTACAATACCTCTTGAGATGGAAGATGAGATAACCATTGAGCTAGATCCCGGATTTCCCCCAATGTTCATTAATCTGTATAATATGTCACTAATATAGCTCCATAAACACATGAAACACCTTGGAGATCTTGATTCTATGGTTTTTATCAGACCTAGAATGTCTCTATATGGTTGTATAGTTATTTTTACAATGAATTCTGATACAACCCTAGGATTTTTGAAGTATTATAGATGGTTTAATTAACTTACTATGAATAACAGTATTCTATTACCTCATATAGATGACCACTTCGACCAGATTTTAAGAGAAAAAGTTTTCACCAAGATAGATTTGAGGTGGGGATACAATAATGTTCTCATGACACCATCATATTTTCCACATAAAACATTCAAGAGTAGGTTTGTATTTTTTGATTACATGGTTATGAAGTTCATTCTGATGAACATGATGGATGTATTTATCACTATGATGAATGGGGGTTTTCACCTGTATCTAGATTCCATTATTGCAATATTCAAAGATGACATATTGGGGTACTCGCATAATAGCCATTACCATATAACCCAACATGTTATCATTCCATGTACAATTAGAAAGAACCACCTTTATGTGATTCATAGTAAATTCCATTTCTAGATTATTAAGGTTCACATCTTGGGTCAAATCATATGATAAGATTTCATTTATAGTGACATAGAGAATATGTGTGCAATTATTTCCTTAGTACAACAAAAATATTGATTGATATCCACAGTTTCTTAGCTCTTGATGGATATTACAGGAATTTATTTCTTGTATTTTCTATCTTACAATCAACTCTCATGATGGGTGTATAGTTCCTATAGTCTGAAGCACATGACAAGGCCTTTCAGAATGTAAAAAGAAGACTCAATTCAGCTACAATTTTGATTCTTCCCGATCCAAGGAGAATTTATACAGTTTATTAAGATTATTAAGGTTTTGGGTTCTGTATAGTTATGATACAAGGTGATCGTGTAATTGGGTATGTATCTCACCAGTTGACGCCTCGTGAGATGACCCATCCTACTCTCGATTTGAAGTTATAAAACATGGTTTATTATATTCACTATTTGAGGAATTGTATTTTGGGTGAGTTGTTTGTCATTTATAAAGATTGTAAAATATTAAATAATGTCTCGATACAGTGGAACATGAATTTTAGGTAGCACAGGTGGGTGGAATACATGGAGTATTTGGATTTTGAGATCTCTTATACCCCTGGTAATGTAAATGTTGTGGTTGATTCTTTGAGATATATGTCTCATACACATTGTGTTGATTTGGCTTGATATGAGTAGAAGATGATGGATATATTTCTAGAGTTCCATATGTGGGTTCAATAGAATAATATGAAACCAATTTTAGCTACATTGGCAGTTACATATTCACGTTTAGAAAGGGTTCATTTGTGACATTTATCATATTCAGAGGGCCTTGTTCTGAGATAGAGTATCACAATAGGAATAAACGAGTTGGTTGGGATGTTGATAGGAATGAGACTCTTCTCTAACGTGTGTTTGTTTGGGTGCCTTAGGATATATGTGAATAGATGATAATGAAATATAATTCGTCAAATTGGGTATTTCCTAATGGGATTTCTATAATGTATCAGGATATGAATCATTTGTATTGGTGACCAGATATGAATAACCAATGTTTGGTCTTCATCACATGGTTCTTCACCTAGCAGTAGCTGAAGGAAGAGAACCAGTGACCCAGTAGAATTATACAACATCTATCCATTCATGGGTGAAAATGGAATTAAACAAATGCATTTCATTATATTATTTTAATGAAATACTTGTGGTAGGGATGCAGTATTGGTGATCATTGATAGGCTTTCCTAAGTCACTCACTTATTTCTGATCTGAGAAACATACGATATTGATGTGTGGGTTAGAATTTAATATTTGGGAGGTAGTGTGAATTCAGGATATAGACCATTATATAGTCTATGTATGAGAATCCTGGTTCATATCATGGTTCTAGAAAGTGTTGTAGAATGTAATGGGTTTAATGGACCTATTGTTTACTATTTATCACCCAGAAATTGTTGGGTAGTCTATGGAGATGATTCAAGTGATAAATGATATTTCGAGGTATAGTATCCTTGATTTTAAAGGTTCTTGGGAGAAGTATACTTGTCTTGATGAAGATTCCGTTAAAAACAGCTTCTAGGAATCCATTTAGATGGCTTGTTTTGTGGTTCTCTATGGTAGACTATGGTGTTCCCACATGTGATGGATATTGACAAGGGATGAAGCTCTATTTAGAAGTCACCTAGTTCAGTAGGCATTGGATAATGTTTTTCTAATTTAGAAACATATCCCGACATTCAAATGTGGATTATGTCTTACATCAATAATCACCATATACCAATTGATTTGGAGGGGGGATATCATGTCTTTCTTGAAGTTTCTCCTCATTTGGGGAATAGAATAATCAGGAGAGAGGGTATGTTATTTATAAGATATGTCAGGCCATTTGAGATAGTTGAGAAAGTGGGGCTAGTATATTATTGGTTGTTATTACATTTGAGATATCATCCAAGGAATGACATCTTCCAGGTATATAAACTTGAACAACATCATCCAAACCCATCTAATTCATTTTATCCCGATGATATCGAGCTAGAGGTGGATGATTCCATTGAGGATTATCCAAATCAAATCGCTGATCATAGTATGACAGTTCTTAGTGGTGGGCCGGTTTCTTATGCCAGGGTGCCATGTAAGCATAGAATTGATAAATATGGGTCCATGGGGAGGGAGGTTGATGTACATACACAAAGTCTAGAACTCTTTTTATATTACATCATACCACCATCAAAAGGGAAACTCGGGGATGAGTTGTTTTAAACATGGGAGTTCGTAATGTACCATCCATATGAAAAGGTATATAACATATAATTTTTCATTTTAATTCCTTAAAATGGACCTTAGTTTGATGGGTATATGGTTAAAGATGTCCTTTGGTCATTAGAGGCTCATTTTATGACTATATCATTAAAAATGGGAAAATATTATTGGGTCTCTATATTTTGAAAAGCATGCACCTTGGGCACATGACCATAAAACCAGTTTCATGTTTCAGAAAGTGGAAAAACAAACATACTACATAGAGTTAATCAAACTGTGAGCCTACCCATGAGAGGTTCCATGGTAATGTAGACTCTTTTGAATGACTGAAACATGGGTTGTCTAATAATGTGTCTAAACATGCCACCTTAAAAATGTGGGTTAAATTTTGTATTTTCAATGACTTATTGGTAACATTTATTTCTCATTCCTCTCTCCCACTAAGACTTTTCTCCTATTAGGTGTGTAGAAACACCCCTACCCTAATATCTTTGGATTTTATGATTTCATCATTAGTAGTGACCCCTTTCGTTCATCACTCGAATAAAATTACTCCTCTCATTATTATCACTCATCTGTACTCAATGATTTCTTTTTTTCTCCAACCCTCATTGCACTATCTTTGTGCAACAGATTTTATCCCTATTTTGGATATTTTCATACATATCATTATTTCTTCCACATTTTAATAAATAATGACATTATAAATAATGTGGGGTGTACTATGAAAAATATATATAGAGTCTACTAATTATCCTCTATGTTCCGTGTCTTTTTTGGGCATTTTTCCATTGTGAAGCCCATCAAAACATTATAGTGGGGATTTTTATCAGTTATTAAATTTGTTGTGTTGTTTTTTCAAGACCACTAGGACTATAAATACTGTGTAAAACCGTGTTTTTGTTGTATGTTTGGATTTGGTAAACCCCTTTTGGATCCATCCAAAATGAACTGTGTTTTCATTTATTTAACATGTTTAGAAGTGTCATCTGGTTTGTGTAGAAGCATTATAATTCCATAATTTGATAAATGGTCATTTAATGAGAAATGAACCAAAAATTGGTCCCATATTGATAATTCCTAAGGTCACTCAAAATTGTTGTTCTTATAGGTTGTGTGTTATACCTTTGGAATTCTGGATATATAGTGAATGCCATATGCCTTTCATTCTAAAATTCTCATTTCAAGTTACATGAAAAACTTTAATGACAATGTAATCCTTATCCCTTGGGAAACAAATTTATACTCCACTAATTATGAATTTCATTTGTGGTATTAAACACATATTTCAATTTTTATTAATGGTTAATTATGCTAAAACACTGTGTCATGTTCTTATGACTTGTTTGGTACTCTTACTTGAGTAGTTTAAAGGGTTAAAATGGAATGTGATTCTTAGTCAAGTTTAATATATTGGAATTATAAAATGTAATTGATGAAATATTGGTAAGAGGAATGATTATTTCTAATGCCCCACTTATAGTTCATTTATTATGGAAAATTCTTATTTCTTATGCCCTTGTTTATTGTCTTGATCTATATTATGGTCTTGGTGAGCTTGTTGGATTGTTATGTAAAATTTCATATGCTGACATGAACTTGTTTGAGGAATATTCCATATAGATTATGCCACATAACTATCTTACTCTTATTTAATGAACTTTTATTCTTATATGAAATGTTCCATTATTAATTGGAATGAAATTCATTTGATAGTAAAATGTAAAGTATTGGTAATTATATTACGTTAATTAGAAAAAATTCATAAATGTATTTAGTGATATGTATGCCTTGATTGATATGGAACTTTTTGTAGGATGTGATGTAAAATGGTTTCTATATTAATGGACTATGGATATACTCTTAATGGTAAATGGGTTACAACCCGACATGCTGGGGTGCGATGCTTTGGCTTTGATGCCAAGTGATTATCATGTGCTTTCTTATACTCTTTTGTGATATGGGTTCCCTATAGGAGCAAACATGGTCATACCATATCAAAAGATGGCTACTCGATGCCTTGGGTGATACTCAGTTACCGTGTGAAATACATGGGATGGACTCAATAGTTACCACAACATGTGGAGACACTTGGGATGCCGAAAGGGTCATGTTGGATGGGCGTGGTGGTATTTGATAAAATTGGATGTTCATGTTGTGATACATGTAATTCTTTTAGATCACAATGGATATACATACTACTCCACCTCACGCTCTAAGTGAAATATTTTATTTCATTATCTATTTTATTGATGAATCATATGAGGTACATGCTTTATGATTATTTGATAAATACTTGTGAACATGTGGCGCTTCTTCTTTACATTGCAGCATACTTATAGGATGACCTGTGATTGTGGCAACAATACAATGCACATTAGTGGGGTATTGTTTTTTAGTTTTCATTTTTAAGTATATAAAATTATATATATATATATATATATATATATATTCAGTCACACATGTTTCTCAATTAGACTTCATATATATGCAGAAAGAGGTGATACAGAACATGTGTCCATTTGTTTACCTAATACATGATGTAGTTCTTTGTATATTTACATCCATATTATTAATTATACCTCACACAATGTCATTAATTTTTTTCACAAAATGGGGAGGCCTAGACACCATTTCTTCTAAAATTCTGATATTAAATCTCATATGCTTGTCAAGCCCCAATTGGCACTTTAATAGACTTTACAATTGAATGTACGAATAATAGGAAGTGTGCTACTTTCGATGATTGATTTTCAAGCTATTTAGAATGAAGATTTTGGAGATGAGGACCGATCCAAAGATAAAGATGATTTGTATAATTTTTTTAGTTTATTAGGTCATTAATTATGTTCTTTTACACCCATCCCCGACACTTCAATTTTTTATTGACTCGGGACATGATTTCATCATCATTACTGTATACAATTTGATATTCTATTTCTAGCTCATTTCTTTTATTTCATGAAATAATCATTTTATTCCCCAACTATCTAAAAATTTATATGATTTAGACACTAGAAAAATTTATCTATCACAGTGGTATACCTATTCATATGAGGGCATAATCTCCACATAGACAAATATAGGGCCCCCTATTAGTGGAAAGCCTCTAGTGCTCGAGGAGATGAAGTTGATATCATATGGCCAACCCATATGGGGGAAATTTTATGTGGAATCCTAGACTATGACACTATGTTAACTTAGGATGAAATTTTAGGATTTTTATTAAATAATGATTATCTAGTTTACGATGAAATATTAAGAAGTTTTAGTAAAAATGTGATTTCTTTTATAAACTTATAACTCTTTAATCCCTATTATTATTATTTAAATTTAGTTTCATATTAAGATAAGTATTATATAAATATAATTGACTCAAAAAATTTATTTTAAATAATATAAATCCAATATATTAGTATAATATTATTCTTAGTCTTAAATGTATATTTGTTTTCCTAAATTTTTTTTAATGTTCATAATGATCCTCTATTTTAATTAATTACAATAAATCCCTCATGTGGATTTATTGAAATTAAATTTGGAGTTAATATATATATATATATATATATTATAATTAATTTAACAGTTATTACATTTAATATAGTTATTATGAGTTCATTTTATCCACAGAAAACACATTTTTGAAAAAATAACTTTTCCTGACACCTTCATGGGTGTCATTTTAAAATATATTCTGCCAATTATGTGAATTTAATTAGATAATGTATATTAAATATATTTTATGATGATAATTTATATTATATAGTATGGTTAAATGAATTTTATTTCATAATTAATTTTACAATACATAAAAATAAATTAACACATTTAATATTAAAACTGGTTTGCCGAGGGGTAGAGGTTATACTAAATATGCATTTGGAGTAACATGTTGAAAAAATATATATTTTGAATTTTATTTTATATTTTTATCAATAATATTTACCCTCAAGTAAATTATTTTTCCATTTATGAGGATGTTTTCATGAGTGTCAGTTCCCATCATTGAATAGATCTTGTTATTTACAAGATTGTCAAAACTCCTCCCTTATAAAATAGAACCCACTATCCTCTCCTTTTGTCATGAAAAAATGAATGTATTTAAAAAATATCAAACCAAATATTTTTATAAATACACTACACATTTCCTATAGACATTATATTGACTATAAATCCAATTTAGTAAGGCTTTACTTATAAATTTAAATAGCTGGTCTCGAGAGTTGGTATTGTTCTTATTGAAGAATCTTTTTTTATTTCCTCTTCCACATAAAAGAATAGTTATTAATAAATATGATATATTTTAATTATTATATAACATACAAAAGGATTTTATTATATTAATTTACTTACCAATATCCATTTTCACTTCCATTAAATGGGGAAAAGCCATTGTTCGTGTTGACGACGACCTACCGCCCTATGGATGAATGCAATTATTTTTCCATCTTTGTTTCACATATAAAATTTTTATGAAGAATTTTTTGTTTATGTATTATTTTAATTAAATATTTATAATTATATAACACTAAAATATCATTTTCTTTCTTTCTATATAATCTATTCAAAATGATAACATCAATCCTGTGTATAGTAGATTACTTCCTTGTGAAGAAATGTGATTCATTTTTTTACATCGTCACACAGATTGTATATTTATGTGTTTATTTTTAAATAAAACGATATATTTCATGTTATTATAATTCTATAAATATTAAATAACTCTTTGATTTTTTCCATTATGATTTTCGAAAAATAGAATCATTTCTAATGTGTAAGTACGACATACCGTTTCTATGATAGAAAAGTTGATTATTTTTCATAACCATCATTCATGATTTATTTTAAAAGTATACTTTATGAATTAAAATGAATATTACGTAAGGATTTTTATCCTAGAGAATAAAAATAAATAATTGTATTTATGTTATTCATAATTTCTTTTTAACTGTGGAAATATGAACTATATATCATCAAATAATCTTACATGAACCATAATAATTAAGTATTTGAATATGAAATGATAATGAAAAAAATAAAAGGAACAATAAATATTAAAATGTTTCATAACAATTTAAATGGTTAACATATATTTATGATTTAGTATGATAAACAATACATGTGACATATCGGGCTCTAGGTCATGGATCTCTCTCAAACACCCTTTTCTTCTGGTAACGAACAAGATGTCTCTAACTCAATCTCAATATCTATATCATTAATGATATGGAATGAATATAAATTATATAAAGATATATTTCTCACCCATATAAACCTATATTATTATCCATTCGTGTGATTATGCTTTACATTATTTATTTTCATTTCTCAAATGCGAGCATTAATAATTTTTTGATTATAATATGTTAGAATATTATTAATCCCATTTTCATTGAATGTGTAATTACTATGTAATGAAATATTACTGATTTATTTTATATAAAACATGTATATCATGATGATTTTATTATGGCTTCCCAAATATAGATCTCTAATGATTTGGTTAATGATAATGTCTCATGAGAATTCATATACGATATTGGGGAGTAAAAATAATGCATTATGTGACATGATATTGAGAAGGCTATTAACCGTGGCTCATGTTTCAATAAATTTTCTATTTATTCGATGTATCATGATATTACAAAATCTTATGGTACCCTATTTATTATGGTATGCTCCCATGTGGTAATGATTAAGATGGATCATTTATGATATCATGTTATTACATTGACTCAAATGTTATGTTTCCTTTTATTGTATATTCCATTATACATGTTTTTATATCCCACCTTTTTCCAACGTATTTCATAGGATTTACTATTTTTTATTATCTCAAATGGATTAATGAGAGAATTATGGAAAATAGAAAAATAATGTCTTTTTAGACTCACATTGTTGTATTGTTAACCTAAATTTTAAGAGACACTTGGAACCAAAATATTGTGTTTTAATTAATGTATTTTTATATAAAATGTAATAAAATAATATGATTAAAAGTGTTGGGTCACATTATACATGGTTTGGAACCATTTGTAGACTAATAAATGAAGTAATATTTAAATAACCATATTACTTCCCCAAAAAAGAATTTTTGAAAACACTCTCTTTGTCCAGAGAAACCATTGTAGATTCATTATATCTAATCAGGACTAGGTAGTAAGTATATCTCATCTATCAGAAATTTTCAAAGGATCCCAATATTATAATAAGATAGGGATATGTAATCATCATATCAAACATAAAAACAAAAAATCCATAAAATAAAAAAATCACATCCCATATTCTTATTCCCATGGACGAGAAACCCCACATTAAATATAAACAATATTTCTTAATATAATGTTAATTGAGGGACTACCATGATTTTTTAAAATTTTTTATAAAAAACAATTCATGGATTAAAGAATGGATTATAATTCAAAACTAGTTATCATATTTCTATAAAAAAACTACATCAAATTGCATTTATTAACCAAGGTAAGCATCACCCCAGTTTCATAAAGTGACAGATTATCCATTGGTAATTTTTTAGAAAAGAAACATCTTTAATTTATTTTAGAAAGCATTTTGGAAACCAATGAATAATTTGAGCATGAAATTTTATGAATGAGTGATTTTATTAAATTTTAATATATAAATTTTTTTCACATCTATATGCATATGAACATATATATTTAGATATATATATATATATATATGTAATTCTAATGATTTATTGTATATGAAAATTTTCATATCAAATAAAAAAACAAGAGAATATCCATGGAAAACCATCAAAACCATAGAAATAAAATACAATAAAAAAGATAAAATAAAACCCCCAATAAAACTTTCATAACTTTATGAATGTCTAATCAAAAAATATACCCTTAAAACAATATAAAAACCCACATATACATTTAATTAAACACATAAAATCTACCTCTCACATGTGCGAATGTGATGAAACCATATAATTTGGATGGAAAAGGCATGAAAGATCATCTAAACACCAAATATCCAACGAAACATTTAATAATTTCTGAATACCCCTATATAGTTCATTAAATGATTGAAATCACAAATATATAAGATAAAATTATGAAATAAAATATATAAGATAAGGACAACATATATTTTATAATCTGGACTCAAATCATGAAATTACATAAAAATTCACATTTAAAGTCCATGGATTCAAGGGATTATGGTGTAAATGGGTGTAGAGAGTAAATGGGGTAGGGAAAATTCATATGGTTTATTATTTACTTATAGAAAAATTTAGAAAGACCTAATTTGAAACCACTTGGATAGGTCATATAGAAATATCATACGGTTTAGAAAACTATATTCCAATTGTTCTTCCCTTACATAAGTCCATAAAAAACATTAATAGTTTATAAAATTATATGATAACAATTATGAGGATTTATTTCATGGTCTCATACCCAATCAGACTATTTTGAGAAGGATATTACTAGATTTGTGAGATAACTATTCACCTTGTACAATAATGAATTTTTTTCTCGAAATTTTTATAGATGATTGAACTATATCATTAAAGGAAAATATTATACTAATAAATAAATAAATCCATTAAATAAATATATTTTAGGGTGTGATAGTCATCCTCTCCTATTACCATATACTAAATACCAAATGGGAAATAAATACAAATATGGGTATGATAAAACATTATGATGTCTATGATCCAGTATTTTTAGCAATGTATGTTATTGGTTTTTAAATAACATGTTTACACCTTCCCATTATCCTTATCCTACAATCTAGTGATGTATATCTCTAAAATCAAAAAATTGGTATTCCCATTAAACAAAATCCATTTTAAATATATTATATTTATACAAGAGTAATGTAAGATAAATAATTCCTTATTTAATTAATCTGTAACATTATAAATGCATACAGAATACCAGATATATAAATGAAAATGTAAAAAAAATTAAAAAAGGAATAAAATAATATTATTATTAAAAGAAAAATGTATTTAAACATTAAAAAGCATGATTTCATGATTGTATTATAACATTTATGGTAGTTTTGTAAATAATTAAAATCATTAGAAATTAGATTGTCATTCTCAGAATAAAATGGGAGTGTATCATAATTAATTTTAGAGAATTATATAAGGATTTATATATTTGAACGTGAAATGGTAATATAAAAATTATATGGTCCTTGGTTCAATATAAATTAGATATATGGTAATGGGATTTACATTCATCTAATAGGTATATTGATATTGTTTAATTTTGAAAGGCTAAAATTAGTGTCAGGATGAAAACAATACAATTATTTTGGAATTCATATATAATAAATAATTTTTAAATTAAATAAAAAATAATAATGTATTTCTAATGAATTTGGTTAAAAAATTGTATTTTATAAAATATTTATGTTTATTTAGTATATCAAATATAAATAATTAATATAATTAAATTATTTTTACACCAAATTATATATAAAATAAAAATGAATGATTAAGTGACAAAAATCTATTTTAGTGAAGTTATGATAAAAATATTTAATGTTGAAAGTGTTATATTTCAAATAACAGTTTTTCTATGGGTTATGTATTTTTATCTTATTAAATAAAATTAATAACTATTTAAACATTTTTAAAGAAATTAATATATATAAAAATAATTAACATTCAATAAATGACAATTAATTTTTTATAAATACGAATAAAATCATTAAATGTTTGATAATATACATTTCAATGAAAATTATGTTATGTTTTATTTATTTTTATATCAAAAATATAAATATATTATAGGTAAATGATTATTTTTGTAAATAATAATGTTTATGTGTACACATAAATATATTAAAAATCATGAAATATTAGAAATCTATATGAAATATAATAGCGGAAAATAATTTCTAAAATAAATTTTTATAGGAAGATAGTTTTTCATATTTAATATATATTATGCATTTGAAATATATTTTTCTTATTATTAATATTTTAGTTTTATTAAATGGATAAAAAATTTGGAATCATCATTTGAATATTAAGTAAGTTGTGTAATATTTTTATTTAATAAAAGTAAAGATTAATATGTTAAATAATTTAGGTAAAATGTTATAAAATGTTGTTTAATGATAAAACATGATTACAAAATTATTATATTGATTTTATTTAATTATTGATGATTTATTTTATGTTTTGGAGTATATATTACAATTATAACCATCTTTTCTTCTCCCAGCTCACAAAACACCAATGTAATTCTACGTTTCCCTTCATATACCTCTGGTTCGAAATGAAATGACCTTAATTTTTAAATATAAAAGGAAAACTACTCCAACCAATCCAAAAAGAATTATCATATTTTTTTGTATTTAAATAACAAACAAATTTCTTTTCTTATGTGATTGATAATTGTTGGCATCATTTGGTTAGGATTCTATTTAATATTTTAATGTTGAAAATTTGAATTAATTATATATTGTATGGGTTCAAATACTGTGGATCTTCTATATTAGATTTTTTTTTATTTTGATAGTTTGGTTATTGGAATTCCATAAACAATATTTTTATGGAGAATGTAAATAATTGCATTTGAAGGAATGATGCCTAAGTCTAGCATTCCAAATAATGTTTTGATTGAAATAATGTCTCATTGAATGTAACAAGTTCTTCTTAACTATTCCACTTATATTCTCCTAATATATGTTCTAATATCCTCCCATACACTGTAATTACATATTCTTACAATATTTATAATTTTTAAAATAACTAATAAAATTATGTAAATTTATTTTATTCCTAGTTCATTAATTATAATATTTTATATTTTTGGTTGGTTTTAACAAAAATATGAAAAATTCTATAACAATTCCATTTTGATTGATTATATTTGGGAATACTTCTTTATATTATTATGAAATGTTTATTTTAGGTGTTTAGTAGGAACCCTCACAAAATTCCCCTTACATTAGTATAGTCCACTCAAACTCAAAAAATACAAATAACTATTCAACTTTTCATCACATATAGATGTAATTAAAAAGAGTGATTCAACATAATTTCACAGTAAAACTCAATGATCCATAAATTTAATCAATCAACTTTACAAATTTAAATCATTCTTATATATATATATATATATGAGTTCTTATACCCGGTACACTCCATAATGACATCTCCCTACATAACATGGTAGACTCACCCAAAAGAACTACTTAAGATACTTGAGTCACCCTAAATAACCAGAAAAATCACAAAAATATTTCGTTTAATTATTAATATTATTATTGTCCAAAATCATTAACAGGGAAATCATTTTAAAGGGGTTATAATTTCCACATTTCCATAAATCCATTCCACATATCTCCTAGATTCATTTAAATCTATTAGATCTAGTTATTTCTCGTTAATCCATTCTTTGAAGTAAAATTATTCCTCACACATATCAAAATCACTCACATATCCTTATATTTACAATGCATCAAATTATTTATATATAAAATAATGTAAATATTTATTATTATCTATTAAACTACCTAATACCCACTTAGGAATATCCCTTATAATTCTATTAGAATAGAAAAAAAATTCATTCCATCCATATTTTTTTTATAAATCACTATAATATCTAATAATTTTTGAAATTCATTACCTGAAGACTACATATGAGAAGTATATGATTCATTAGACTACTACACCAGCTCAGATATCAAAATGATTTCGTACTGCCTAGCGAGCCTTCCTTCCTCATATTTACCCACATATTTTGGGTCTTAATGGTCTTATTTATTCCATGATATTTCCAAGTATGATTCATAATACTATAATTCCACCTCATACCGAGGGTGTGGTTCAACAGCTTTTGTTTTCACTAGTGTTTTTTTCGAGAGAACCCTCTATGAAGAAGGAAACATTTGAGACAAGTCCCTCCTTCTATATATATAAACTATTCCTAAATGGGTCTTGTGAGGACTATCAAAAATACAATACTAATTCTTGTACATTAATTTCATATATTAGCAATGATAGTCATCCATTTAGTGGACCTATAAATGAAAAGTCCCATAAAATCCAACAATGGAATCATTTTCAATCCACTACTAGAAACCTTTTGTTGACTATCATAAATCTGATGTATATATATCAGATAAAGGATGGAACTATTTCAATAATTATATATGAACTTGAAGATTTATTTTATGTTTCCAATTAAAATATATATATATATATAATAACAAACAGTAATAAATTCAATTTCGTTGAATAATTCATTATACACAAAAAATAAGAATTATTAAATTTTCATTATAACATATCATCATAACATAGATGAAATAATTTTTAAAATCTGTGATACAATGAAATAAATCATTATAATATATAATAATATTATAATGATGTTGATCACTTGATCATGTATCAAGGTCTAAAATCACCAAAATGAAGATAGATTAAATAAAAGAGTATAATTAACACAAGATGACCAGTATTAATAGAGGACGATTAATAAATTATTAATAATAAAAAATATATATATATATGTGAAATCTAGAATAATAAATATAAAAAAGAATCTAATATAGTCATATAACTAAAATAAATTTATTGTACAAGGATTTATATTGCACCTAACAACTAAGGGATTCATCGAAAGGGTAATTCATCTCAATTTTATTTCTCAAAGACATGATTCATTTTATAAACTAATTTCACATGATTTGATTTATATACTATCACCTTTATATCATTTCATTATATTTAATTTTTTACTATCAGGATTTAATAGTTTAATTCAGGTTATCACCGTCGTTATATTTAAATTCGTACATTACAAAAATTGTAAAAGTTATTATTGACTCAATCTCCATTTAAATGATTTATACTCTTTCTTATTTGATTATATTATTCAATTTTTATTATATTATTCCATTTAAACCACTAATATTTTATTTTTAATTTCCATTTTTAATAATAATAGAATCAATTATTTTAATTCTTTCATTAAAAATATTCATTTTTAAAATTTAAAAATGTCCACTCATTATTATCTATGTCTTTCTTCATTGTCCATATTCATTATAAACCCAAATGTTTTATTTTATAATATTATTATATATTTATATTATATTAAATACTATTTATATTTCTCATATCTCTTATCAATTAATTAGGTTTTATTTTACATTTACGGGTGTATATAAAACTATTAAGAATCCTAAAAAAGGTATTTGAAGCATCTTCCATTTATTTTTTATCACACAACACAAATTTATTTTTATTTATCATAAGAAATTTTTGAAAATTATATTATCTAGAGATAAATTTAAAATAATTATTTTAAAATTATTTTTTCATCATTTTATAAATTATTTCTATATGACTTTCAATTACCTTTTTTTGAAAATGTTGAATAATTGGAAGTAAAACAATTCTCGTGATTTATTTTCCATTTTAAAAATACTATTATTGTTAAAATTATGTTTAATATATTAAGCACTAAATACTATTATGATATTTTTTGTTTGGATGAAGAATTTTTGTGTATAATATGATAAAATTTATGATCCTTCTTATGTTATACCCTTAGAAAATTATTGTGTAAACCATTTTCCCATAAGGAATTCATTAAAAATGATTGATTGATTGATTTGAACTGAAATAAAAACACATGGTTTATCATTATGTGAATGTAATGATAATATGTATACATCCCTATAATGAATTCAATAAATATGCATATCTTATGAGATAATGAAGTTATACATGGAAATAATGTGGTTGTCAATGTTGAGCTGTTATACATAGACATTATTCAATTAGTTATTTTCAAAAAAAAATTTATCTGAATATGGAAACTAAACATAATTATTATAATATTAATGAATGAACATGCATAAAAAAGAAATATGGGAATTACAATCATGGTAGTTGGAAAGAGTGAAGAAACTGAGAAGCTTCTCTCACCAAAGATCATTATTGTTTTATTATGAAATCATATTCTTTTTCCATCGTAATTTTCAGAATCTTATAATGAAAACTTTTGGGTTTTATTTTATATTCATATGATATTTGATGAAGTTTGTAATATTTATGATTATATCCTTTGATTCTATTATATTATTTCATCAATCATGTTTTTCTCCAATGTATCTATTGTCATAAATGATTTGATATAATACAATATAAATTAATTATATGATTTCCCATTATATATAATTTGTGCTCACGAGATTATTATATATCAATATTTTTCATAGAACATGTACAAAAGAATATGGATATTATGAAATCATGTGTAGAGAATTTTTTGGGACATGTGGAAAAAATAATTCTTATTAAGATGGTTATATAGATAATATTCAATGCAACTATTTCTTTTTTATGGATTTGTGTTACATTTTTGAAAAGAAACATATAACTTGTATAAATGATGAATGAATTTTTTATGTCATTATTTTTTTCTTGATATCTATTTTTAATTTCAAAATAATATTACCTTTATTTCATATCGGTTTAGAAAATGGAAATAATAAAATTATATCAAAGGCCAAAATAACTACAAAACATTTAATTTATATATATTATTCAATCAATAATGATATAACATGTTGATTTTTTTGGCCCCCCAATTTTTTTAAATAACGTCATAATGTTCCATAACGTATATGAAACACAACATCGAGAATAAATGAATCATGATTTATTATTATATTACCATAATAACCATTAAATTGAATTGGTGGGTATTATTTATGTTTCAATAATTTAATATTAAATAAAATTTTGGATCAATAATAACAAACTGATTAATTATTAGGAATTAAGAACTTAATTTTCAGAAAATACATTTTATTCTTCAAAAATAACTTTTCTTCAAATATGTAATATATTTCATTTGGTGAGGGGATTTTTAAAATTTTTAATAAAATTATTGAATTTATTTTATATAAATGGATATATAATCATAAATAATCATTTTTAGTGTTATCATATGATGAATTTTGGGTTTTTTGATAATATTAAATTTTTAATGAATAGGGAAAAATATTTATTTTTAATGAAAATTTTATTTAAAATAAATTATTTATAAAGAAAAAGTTTATTTTTATAATGTTTCATATCATAATTTGTTTATTTGGATTAAAAATAATCTAATTATTGACTTTTGTGTGATTTTAATACATGAATTTATTATAAAAATAATTTCACTTGAAAATGATATTTTTTATGAAAATGATTTTCATCCCAATTTTGAAGATTATTTTCATTTTAATTCCATCCAATTAAATGTATAAAATTTTATAAAATTGCATAAATATTTGTAATTAGTTCATTAAAATTATTTATATTGGTCCCTCATATTTTTTATCAGTATGAAATTTAATGGTCAAAAAATTAGTCACCATTGTAATGAGTAAATCTGGTTAATCATGGGTAATACTAACTGATAAGGAAATAATTTTACAAATTAAATATTATTGGGTAAATAGAATATATCCCATATTAACTGAGGCACTAAATATATTTTATTAGTGTAATACTCCCACAAAATGACGAATATAATATTTACAAAAAAAGAAGTTAAAAAAGACACTCTTAGTTATAAATATCCTATATGTGTTCACATATAGAAAAAAATAAAATTATGAATGAATGAAATTTTTTATTTTGTAAATATTGTAATTATCTCTCTTATGTTATTATATTTTTAATTTTTTTACTTCTAAAATTATTAACATAAATTATAATTCAAGTAAAACAATGTATTTTTCAAATTTATGAAAAAAAATTTATTGTATAAATATTAAATTTAATATAATTTATGTGATTTATATTTTTCATGTGTTTTTGTGAATAAAAATAATAATTTTACTATTTAAGAATATTATATTTTAATTACATCATTTTAACCATGACATTAAACTCAAATTAAAATAATACTATAAAAATTCACATATATAATATTTTTTTAAAAAATATAATTTATTAAATTATCCAAATATCATAAAAATAATTAAAAATGATGGTGCATATAATTTATAGTCGAAAAGATCATTCCATTTACATTTATGATCCCGCTATCAACTAATATGTAAAGGTATAACACATTAGAATTGAAGAAGACATTACAATGGTTAAGGTTAAAATAGGTTATGATTATGGATAAACTAAAATAAATTGCTTTAGAAACAATAGAAACTAGTCCAAACCAACCCAAATTATACCGGTTGATGGAATGAAAATGTTAATTTCTTACTATAAAATATATTATCGTTGTGAACTATTTTTCATTACAATTAATAATTATAATTTAATAATATAAAAATTCCAAAAGTTCCCCTCACCTAAATTTTTTATGGGATCCTCATTCTCTCACTTTTTTACACCTTTTTACCCATATATCAAAAGGATCTACCTAAATCCCTCCCAATAACCTTTTACAATTTATTTATGTGTTGGTAAATTCAAAAGACCAACCCTATAGTAATTAAATGGATTTTGAAAAGATATTTTTCAAATTACATGTAATCCACCAGATTTTCATTCTTATTATAGAGTACTCTTTTATGGAGAAAGTGGGAAACCATATAGTACAACAAAGATCATCAAACCATATTGTAGGTGGTAGAATCATAAAGAAAAAAAATCAACATATTATATGTGTTCTCCCTATATAGTTTCTAGGAGAGTTCAGTTACCTTTTTTGTAGGATCATCTCTGATGCTTTCTTCAAATTGGTAGGCCAGATTTTCCCAAATATACAAGAACTATTCCAACATTATTTTCATGGAATTGAATCCCCTGGTCCTAATTATATATTAGATGATGATCCAATATTACTTATCTCTATTAAGTTTTACCTGAAATGGTTCACCATTAAACTTTGTCATATCCTCTTTAGAACCGTTATAGATTAGGAACTTCTCTTTTATATCTTCCTCGGAGTGCATAAGAAGGTTTTCTAGCTCCTCCCTGGATTTTGCAACTATCTATAGTGAGCCCTCCATGATGCCCATTGGTCCATCCTCTTAAAAATATTTACCCACCTTCCCTTGGGGGAGAGATCCATCGATATGGAACCAGTACATATACACCCTTTTCCCCTGACTTTCCAATTAGACTTATGTTAATCCATTAAACTTCAACTTTCCATGTTCATTCCAACCTCATGTGCATGTGCCTTTATTGTTTACTTACCTTCCATTATGTTGTTCCCACCCTTTTTAGCTGATCTTGGCTCCATAGGCCCTGGGAGTACTCTGTAGTCCATGCATCCATTGTAGTTTCTCCTCAACTGCATGATACAGGTACCTAGGTCCCTATATTAATTATGTCCGAATTCATTGGGCTGTGAAGCCCCCTCCTGGACCGTTATATTGCAATTTCCTCTGAGAGTGGGTTGTCACTCTCCCCACCACCAGACTCTATCCCTAAAAGATAGTCTTCCCCAGTTGACACTGGGATTGGATTCTCAGACCCCAAAACATCAAACTGATTTACCGTTTTAATTGAGGATAGGGGAAAACATAGCCTTGATCTTACCCCCTCCATTCACCCAAACCACCCAATTATCCAGGTGCTTCTTGTATCTGAGAGTTGTGTCCCCTATGGTCCATTTCCATAGACCCCATACCAGATTGATCCACTTCGGCACAGGAAGGAATTTTTTTGGGCTCTGTTGTGCTAGTTCCCCTGATCCCGGAAGAGCCTCTGCAAGTCTCTCAGGAAAGTGATTCACCAACTACACACCACATATGTTCCCACATACACCTTATTTTCCACACTGATCGCTTCTTCTAGATGCATTATGTCCTCCCTCACACTATCAATCAATGATGTTTAGGAGGAGGGTCCTGTAAGGTCCTGACTCAACCTATTAATGACTTGAGAGACCATCGGGTTGGTCTGATCAACTGATGGTTTCAACATAGGTGATTGGAAAATAGTGAAAGATTCCTTCCCACATGCAATAGCACAGAAAACAATATGACTTTTCTCATGTTGACCATCCACACACTGTCCAGGTTTCTTGACTCAATTATTAACCCTCCTTTCCATAGGCTTTCAGGACCCCCTTCGACAACCATCAAATCGATGTCCCATCCTCTTACATCCAGAACAGTAGTCAGTCCAGGTTTTGAAAACTACCCGTTGTTCGCAACGGTATTCCTCACCCACTGTAATCCACACGAACTTCAAAAGAGATTTGGACACATGCATTTACACAAAAATACAAAGACTGACCGAGTGGAACAATTCATTAGTATAGAATTTTGAGCACATATATCTACCAATTAGATAATTTTTCAATGTAAATGAAGAAATAAGATTCTTGGGGAACCGGATAGTCATCTCTAATTGTCATATATAGAACATTTGTCATGTTATGAACCCATATTATAATATGAGGTTTTTAAACATCGATATTGATAGTTTATATCAGTAATTACCTTATTTTGTAGAACATAAATTCTCATTTGATGTTACTAATTTATGGGTCTTATAATTCTAAAATTTATAAAATATGCAATGTTTTTTTAACAATCCATTATAAATTGGGGTTGTATATGCTTGAATTTTATTTTATATTATTTTATAGTCTTTACCTGATAGAATCCATTTTATTTTTTTATCCTATTTTTATTTCATGACAATACAAGTTTTCCTTTTACTTTCCACACATTTGGTACACCAAATACTGGAAATATGAATGTAAGTAAAATCAACAATGTTTTACATTTTAGTCTAGAATATTTCTCTTACATGAATATGTTTAAAATAAATATTTTTAGTTGGGTTTTTAATATAATTTATTTTTTCTAATTTCATTTTTTACTTTTTTTATGATTTGTAATAAATTATTTAAGAGTATTGTTCTTTGAATTTTCCAAACAATGTACTTTTGGAAAATTTTATCAAAATTGATGAAAGAGTGTTTTTTTACTTATAAGGATTGAATTTTTTTTTCTTCATGACATGTCAATTTTAGGATGACCCATTTAAAAATTTCCATTATTATTTCCAACTAAATTATTTTCCATATTATTGTTTAAATATTTATATATTACTGAGTTGATTTCAAAATGGAATGGTTACTTTCCAAAAGAATTTATATATTATATTTATATTCATACATGATAGATACCCTTGATTATGCTTATGTTTTTATTGGGATTTTATTCAACAGAAACATCATTATTATTTATTAGGATTATTTATCATTATGATGTAGATATTTTTACGGAACCCATTTATTTTATATGGGTTATGCTATAATGGGTGGAAGAAATTATTATGAAACCCATTTTCATTCTGTATGAAAAGAAATGATTATATGATAAATGTTTTATAATAATATGGAACACATATATATGATTTTAATTGTATAATTAATTCTAGAAGAATATATAGTCTTCCACTGGATTAGATATTGTTATAAATTTCATGTGATAATTGGGGGATACATGTCAATGTGCTAGATCAATTTCAAGAATGAAGTTGATATTTTTGATCTTTTATAGGGAACAAGTTGATATTCTCAGTCTATAATGGGTGACAAGTCTATGTACACAATACCTTAAAATAAACTAGCCAATGTACATGATCAATTGTGCGATGTAATGGTCAAATATTGATCTATTATTATTTTACGGACTCTGTAATTAACCTTGACATACAAAATTATTTATATATTTATTATGGTTTCACACACATATGACAATACATTATTATACATTATTGATTTATAATGATTACTTACTCCTAAAAATCATGTAATTTAAAATGATAATTCATTATTCCATGACTAATGCTTATGATCATTATAATATAGGGTATGAAAAATATATCATATGGACATGACCTCATAACGTTATTATTATCTTTTTCTTTCATGAGTTTAATGAGTGATTTATCTTATTTTTACCCTTTCAAATAATTTGATGTCACCCTTTCATATGATTATATTAAATATGTTATGAATATAGGTTTTAAGTGCATTTTATCAATAAAGAGTACTATTTGGGAATACCATTGTGGGAGATATTGAATATATATCATGAGATAAGATGATTATGTATAAATTCTACAATGATAAAATACCTTTATTTCCATCCATCATGTGTTCAAGTAATGTATTGAATATTGATATAGAAAATGAAATATTTATATTTGAAAACCCCTTACTATTACAATTGGTATCATAGCTGATTTAATAAAATATTTATATAGTTGATTTAGAATACTTTTATGAAAACATAGTAGCGATTAGTTTATGTATATGGTGATGTCTTAATTATTTAGAAATGATGAGGATATGTTAATTTTATATAAATAAATCATGATGGATTCAGTTCTTAATAATATGTTTTATTTCTAATATCAACAAAATGTGTTGTTAGAGTATATATCATTCATCATTCGAGTGCATAATGAGGGTTTCATTATTGAACACTAGGTTATACAATTCCAGGAGATATATTTAGGTTAATTTACATTTTATTTATGGACTATTATGAAGGATTTTAATAGACGATTATTATACAAGAAATTGTTTAAACCTAATGTTTTAGATATTTAAATTCTGAGGCCATTATTTTGAATTTGTGTTATTTTTTCATTATTATGTTGATTTAAAATAAACTAATTATTAATGATAATATGTTTTTTTCTAAAGGAGGGAATCAGAAGAAACTCGGTTAATGCAGAATGTCAAAAAAATATTTGATGAGAAATAAAATGGGATAAAGGATTTTGTGAATATTCATAAGAAATTATCATGTTATATTACTAACAACATTCACCTAAAAATAGAAGGATATAGTTCACTGAGAGCTCCGGTGGTGGATATCTTGGGGGAAAAAAGATTTATCTACCTATATATCAAGAATGTGAGAATATAAACACAATTGAATGTATTAATGGAACAAGAATATCTTTTATATGTGGGGATAAATGAATTATAGAAATAATTTAAAAACGAAAAAATGATTTTTTAATTGGGGGATATTTAGTTCATCTTAAGGTACCTTTGATTGTAAAATTTATTATTTATGTGGAATATGGTTATAAGACAATTAAATTCCCTATTATATAAGATAACATGTAGTCATAGGAACGGACAATATTATTTTGATCATTGAAGAGAAACGATTGAAGTGTTTATGATTTTTAATTAAATAATTATGTTGAAACATACTTTTTATTGGGTAACAATTCCCATGAACCATTTGATGATTATTCTTTATAAATATTTCTTTAATGATTTTCATGAATGTATGGAATGCTACTGATGATATAGAGAAGTGATTTAGGTGTTAGGATATAGTTTTGGAGAATAAATGGTGAAAGAATAGATAAGTCTTAATTTGTACAAGATTTTGATATAATAATGAGATAAATAGAATTTTTTTTATTCTGAAAATGTTAATGGGACAGTGATGGTGTCTTAGAAAAATGATTCTGATTTGATAACAGATTAGTTTGTTCTATATTTGATGATGTTTATAACATTGTTCATTTACTAAATATATTCAATAATCATGGATTTAATTTAGGAATTGAGGTGAAAATTAATTTTTTAAATAGTACTACTTTTAATTAAGGATTTTTGGTAATTCAGGTTATCACAATATTTCATGAGACTACATGATAAATGTTTTAAATTATGTGGTATATAATGTGATATGTTTATTTATTCTTTTTGGGGTATTAATATTAATATTAATTTTATGGATTTTGTATCCTTACTGAAAAAATGTATTTTAATTTTAGCTGTACATATTTTCTATGGGTTTTAAATATATCATATAATTGAATTTTTTATGTTGATCATTGTATGTGGTTCTAGAGATTATAATATAATTTATTATATATTGAATTAACAATATTAATTGTCTCGGTTTTGGGGAAAATTTATAGATAGAATGAATGAAATGTAATTATTTTATAGAATATATAATCCATTAAATTTTAATTTTAGTGCCCTCGCATTAAAAAATTACTAGCAAATATTTATTTATTAGAGTAAGAGATGAAGTGTAAATTGATTATAGAAAAACCAATGGATAACTGTGTTCCTATAATATGGAAAAAAATAAAGTAATAATATTTTTTCTTATACCTCATCCTGATAGTTAATGAATCCTTCAACTTTAGTAAAAGGATCTTTGACTAAAATTAGATAAGTTTTTATTATTTATTGATATACCAATCATCTTTTAACCCACTATAGATTTTTGGATTTGTGGTTATTAACATTCTCTTGAACTTGTTATCTATAAATCACAATTATTCCTCATGCATTATTTTTCACTTATATATACTTATTTTTACTATCCAGAAATATACTCATGTTCAAAGACCTTGATTAATGTTATTTTAGATGACCATTTTATTTTTGATTCCCTCATTCCAAGAAGATTATTTATAAATTCCCAATGATTTCAAAAAGAAATAAATTATGTTCAATAGAATATATGACATGAATCATAGAGATTAATGAAAAAAAATTACTATTATACAACCATTACAACATAGTCATTGAATTAGAATGTATGAATTTTAGTAAATTACATATTAAATTTATGTATTTTAAAATCCATACAAATTATTTTATCAATTATTATCAATTAATAATCCAATGTTTAGAAAACTAATTTTATTCCAAAAAATTATGCTTTCATCATAAATATAATTTATTGGTTTAGGGGAGAAAATATGGTATATAGTTTTCGAAAAACTTTATAAATTTTATATGATAAACAATAAATCATTTTTTAAATCAATATTTAATATTATATATTTTTCAAAATTTCTGATTTTTTATGAAAATATTATTTTTATATGAATAGTAAAAAATAATGATATCAATTAAAAACAATATTTTAATTTAAATATTTAATGAAGTAAAATTATATTTTGGATTTTTGTTAAAAATACATTATTAACATTTATTAAAATCAAACCAGTTTGTTCATTTTAATGAATTTTATATCTTAATTTAGTATAAAACAATTTTTATTTAAACATGTTTTTTTTCTAAAAATATACTTCCATTAAAATATGGGAAAATAATTTTAAAATATATTTCAACCAATTATATTTATTTTATTAGATAAATTGGATTCAAAAATTTTCTATTGCCGGTTATAATTTTGAAAATATCCCCCCATTTATTTTTGATCAACATGAAAGGAAAACTGGTTCAAAGTCTTCACCTTACTAAATAGTAAATTTTTATAATCTAGGTGAAATCACAGAGATCAGACGACAATATTTCACCTAAACACTTATTAAATGAATTTATTTATACCATTATAACCATAGCTTCAAAATATTTTTATTTAGTGAATATTTTTATGTGAAAATGAACTCTATATTAATTAAAGTAAAGAATGTTACAAAAGTACACACTATTTGTTTTGAATATCATTTATCTGTTCACATTGTAACTAAGTAAACTATAAATGAATAGTAATGTGTATATTTCAAATTAATTAATTAATATTCATAATTTTCATGTATTTTTAATTTTTATGGAATACAAAATCACAATAAATTAATATATATCTCCAATACAGCACTTATTCAATTAATACACAATAAAATAAATGATTTTAAAAATATTAGAAATACTATAATTTTTCTAAGTAATAGTGGTGATTTTTTTAGATTAAAATAACATCTTATATATCATAAATTTTTTTATATTCGAGTAATTTTTTATGTATTTTAATTTAGTATAAATCAACAGTCTCAATATTGACAATAATGTTTTTTTATCTAAATAATATTTTATTATATTATTTAAAAATCATAAAAATATAAAAATAATAAATTGACGATAATATATTTTCACTAAAAATTAATCTTTTTGGGATTTATGATCCTTTTATCAACATATATGTAATATTACAACCTTTTAGGAGGGAAAAAGATGTTAAAATGGTTATGGATAAAGTAGGATAAAAAATGTTTATAACAAAAAGTTAAGTATTGAACTATAATATAAACCATTACAAATTATATATTTTTAATGGATTAAATAGTAATATAATATTATCATCAAATATATTACAATTTTGAATAAATTTACATTAGAATGACTTTATTAGAATTTATTATCTGAAGAAATTAAAAAAATTCCCCCACCGCAATAATAAAATAGCCACTTCTCCACTAAATTTATCACACATTTTGAGACATAATACTCAACTAAAACCTACCAAAATTCCACCACATAATCGTAAGAAAAATTAAATAGGTTATTGTCTTCCCATGATTCCAACCACAAGATCCTTAAGTGGAAAACTAAAGTAATTACTTTGAGTAAGATGTAATCACCATAAATGATTATTTTTATAATTGTTGTTTTTAACACTCTAAATATTCTATATTATTAATCAAATACTGAATTATTTATAATTAGTATAAGTAAATTATATTAATTTATTGAACCACCATTATTCACTTTATTTTAAATAAAATTGGTAGTGAATATTTTTTTTCATGATTTCAAATTATAGTATCCACATTAAAATAGAATTAACATCCATCACCATTTTTTGTGGTTGGTTATTATGATTAGTTTAATGCTTAAACGTTATACTGATTATATAATAATGGTTCAATAATGATAATATCTTATCTATCATATAAAATTAAAAAAAATTGGAAATTGATAACGTCCCTCAGGCATACATGTCAACTACCACCACCAAAAACAAATATGATTCATTTTTCATCTCCACTTTATATGCATGGTTATACTTATGAATTTGATGAGTAAATATGATTTATATAATATAATAAGTAATATTTTCGAGTTAATTAATATTTAAATTTCACTTCTTCTATCATTATAAAAATAAAAATTATGATCATGCGTACCTATGATGTGTTGTTTCCATGAAAATTGTTATTCATCATTCAAAAAATAAAAATATTAAATGACTATAAATATATATATAGTGAATATATATATTTTTTATCTAATTATTAAAATTTTCAAAATGGTGGAATATTATCAAATTTATAATGAAAAAGACTACTAAATAGAAACATGCTTCAAACCCCAAGATATTATCCCCTAGAAAATTACTTTATTAAAAATTAAATAATAATAATTGTAGAAATGTTATAAATGTTTACATATATATATATATATATATTATTTTGGTTCTATAATAAATTTATATTGAATATATAATTTTTATAATGTTTTTTTGACATGAATGATGTTAGACATGACATGAGGTAAGGTATTATCATCTAATATTGTATTATTTGGGAGATATTTTATGTTAGGCATATATATTATTTATGTCGGTGTTTATAATTAAAATTTAACATGTTATATCCTGAATATTATTTTTTAATGATTACTTTATAATTTTATCTTACACTTTCATGGGTCTTATGATTCAAAAGTTATAAATGTAATAAGGTATTAATGTCTCAATTATATTATAAAAGGGATTGTTTATGTTTGAATTTACACTGATGACGTTATATGATCCATACCTGATAAAATAAATTTTAATTTTTTTCTCATACATATAGTTATTCAGATTAAAATATTTCATTTTATTTTCCTCAATTTATGTACAAAAGATACCAGAAAAAAATAATCGAATGAAAATTTGATTATTTTTTCTATTCAGTCATGCATCATTCTCCTCCACGATGATATTTTAAAAATATTATTTCAATAATTTTTTACTATTTTATAATTATTATTTAATGTTATTTTTTCCATTTTAATGATATAAAAAAATTAATAGGAATCATTATTTTTTGTGATTGATGTAATTTTTTACATTTTTAATAAATTCTAAATAGAATGTTTTCTTTTAACTAATATGGAATGAATAGAATTTACCACCATCATGAACAATAAATTTGAAAATATAAATTTAAAACATTACGTTGATGTAAAAAAATAAAATTTATTCAATATTATGTTGTAAATAATTATATTTTTTAGAATTAATATTAAAATAGAATCGGTATTTTTCATGGGAATGTTTTTCATAATTTTTTCATACGTCAATCATAGAAACCTTTGGTGATAATGTTGTTTTACTATGGATAATTCAATGGTACCATAATTATTTTTCCTCTCAATGGTTTATGAGTATGTAGAAGAGATGTTCATGGAACCAATTAATTTCACATGGGGTTTCATTGATTCAGTGTTGAAATATATATCAAAACCATTTCATGAATGATTTAATATATTAAAAATGAATAATGTTGTATAATCCTATGAAAAACATATGTATGGTTTTCATTATGTGATGATAAAAAATGAAATTATATATCCCTCTAATGAAATTGGTGAAATTTTATAAGTCATGTGATAATAATGATAAGAAAGACATTGTGCCTAATACAATATTTGAAACAAGTCAATATTCATGATCCATTATGGGGAAAAAGTAAATGTACTTGATCCATTATGGGAGAAAATATATTTTCATGATCCATTATTAGAAAAAAGTGAATTTGATCTATCCTATATGGGAAATTGTTTTTGATTCTTAATCTACTGTGATTTATTATCCTTGATAGTTAGACTTGACATAAGAAATGGTTTATATATTCTTGAGAGTGACACACTTATTTGATCAAAACTTATGGACCATGATTTTTTTTTGATTTATCATATTATGAATCTTGCAATTTGAAATGATAAATCATTATTTAATAGATCTTGATTATTATCTGTAGCGGATTAGGTATGAACTTTTGATGTTATATTCTTGATAAAAACACCTTCTTATAATCATATGATTTATTATAATCATCGATTATTTCCTCCCATGATTAAACTTACTAGGAATCTAGGCTCACAATATTTTATTTTTTCTTTCCATATAATATAAATAAAGGTTTGGAGATTGTTTTTTCTTTCAAGATCACAAAAATAAAACATTATTATGCGAGATGTGGAATAAATTTTATTAGATATTAATGTTTTGTATTTAGTCTCCAAATAATAAAAAACATTGTAGTCATTAGCACTTGTTTTAAAAATTTATTAAATACAAATCTAAAAATATATAATATTTATGTATGAGTAGCCAAGGATGTTTCAATAATATATAAACCAAATAAAATGTTATAAATAAATAAGTATATATAATAGGATATAACAATATGTAAATCAACAAAAGTAATACCCATAAAATAAATAATTTGAGATTTGATTAAAAAAATTGTCTTAACTAACAACTAGGTCGTAACTCTCAATCCTCTCACGCAGAATTCCTATACATATATAATCATGACCTTTCCCTTAAACTCATCCTTGGATATAAAATGTAGACTACCTTCATGGTACATGGGTATAGTGAGAGTAAAACTAACCGGGCCACCGGTATTATTATCCTAAAAAATCAAGAATATATTAGTGCATACAAAAAGATAGAAAAAATAAAAAAAAATTAAATGCCAGACCATCATGTACTAAAAAATATATTAATTATGTGTCGATAGACACCATGAGAAAATTCTGTATTATTATAAAAAAATAAACCATAATTAATTTAAAAAATAGAATCCCCCTTTATATCCAGTATTGGATATCATAATAAATAATTATCTATATCCCTAAATCATCAAAATAATCAAAATATAGAAAAACATATTTGGAATTACTAATAATATCACATAGTAATTTATTCGTATGTAATTAATTTTCTTAATTTCAAACCCTTTATAAAAATATGAGGACTGAAAGGATATTAAAAGGAATTTTAGAATTTTAGTCTAGATGTAATAAGAAATATGTTTCATTTCATTTAATAGACATGGAATAATTGGTCATATTTCCCACCCCGCTTCAATTTTTTTGGTGGATCGGCATTTCTTTTGTTGCTTTCCATATATACATACCTTATTTTCTAATTTATAACTGAATATATCACACAATATAAAATTTTCCATCTAGGGATATAAGAATCTCACCCATCACATTCGAAAAACAAAACAAACAACCCTAAATCCTATATAAATCATTTATAAGGGATAACCACACCATAAGCTATCTAATATTTGAGTTCCCCATCATCAATCGATATTACAATACCACCTAAAAATTACACAAAGCCACAATATATAAAATTAATCCCCATAAACATAATAATTTTACATTCCATAGAATATCAGTTTATAATCAATGAAATTGATGACAGTGAAACATATTCATAGTACATAAGGGGACTGAAATGATCCCAACATTCAATTTTATGTTTAAAATCAATATATTAATAAAATTTTATTTTACTCCGGGGATGGACAGACAATCTCCATGACACACATATAAATCTCATATGAAACATATAAAAACCAATAGTGAAACACAAGGACCACCTATATTATAGTCTCTAAATCCCTTATGATCAATATCATAGATTTTTTATCATCAATCAAGTGATGTCCCAAAAAAATATGAATACCATATTTTTAACATTTTATAAAACGATTATCATTGGAGTGAGAGAAGAATTCAATAACTTGAGGTGGAATATTAAAATTACATCTACAAAATCCTTTCATTAATAAATAATGGAATTTATGACTGAATAATTGAGAAAAAACTTTTTAATGATATAAAATATGGCTATTGGAAAAGATATCATATGAAGATATAAATTAATATTATAAATTTTTTAGATAGAATTATTATTTTCCCAATTAACTAATTTTCCACTATAAAATGGTGGAGGTGTGGGGTAGGAATATTCAACAAAAGAACTAAGGTGGAAAATAAATTAAATTCTAAATAGACTATTGGATACTACTAAGCCAATTGAGGCTAGAGTAGTATTCCCTAGCTTGGACACATGACATTAAATAGTCTCATATTATTCCTTTCATGGAAATTCTAATCATTTTAAAAAATATATGCCCAAAATATATTCTAAATATTGGATGTTGAACCTCATATAACACTATACAAAACAATAATTTATCAAATTACAAATGGTATAAGAAATGTAAATTCAATATCATACTAAGGTATACATGTTTTTAATTTAGGATATAAAATATTTAGAATTCTATAATTTTTAGTTTCCTCAATGAGCAATAATCCATCCAATAATAACCGTCCTTTTTCTATATGTGGTTTCATGATTTTAATATGAGGGGACCCATTTTGATAGATATTTTTTCACATTAAAAACATTTAGTGACATATATTTGGTTTCCTAATAATCGAAAATAATTTTTGGGGTTATTTAATTTATGAAATACATATTATGGATTACTAGGGTCATCTGAACCAAACCATGCTTGGGTGGCCCATTAATTCGTGTAATTTCTAATTCTAAAGGCATGCCACTCTTAAATTTTTAAATGATAGGATAATATTTAAATATATATATTTTATTTTAATACATATTATTTAAATGGTATATGTGAATTCATATATTGACTTGGTTATTTTATTTGGTTCCCTATATTGGTTTTCAAAATTATTGTATATGAATTTTTACATTAAATAAATTTGATATTTTTGTTTTCTGGGTTTTTAGTTTGTAAATATTATTAATAGATAATAATTATTTATTATTGTTATATTTATTTTTTAATTTTTAGTTGAGTTGAATATAACTAGTATGATATATATTTTTATTTTTAATTGAATTATACATGTTATTGTTTTAAATATATTTTATTATGATAAATTTGAAATAAATTTTTATGTGTTCATAATTATTGAAATATTATTTAATTTATTATTAATTTATAAGGAATAATGAAACAAATCCCACATAAAAACATTTAACCATGATAACGTGATGTCAGCGGTAATTTTATAGACCCGATGATCTATAATATTTTCATTAATATAGTTTTTTAGAGTAATGACATGGATCATAGTGGTTATAATGTGTCCATACATTGAGAATAACAAGCTCTTTTAGCCTTAATAATTATCGATGTATGAAATTTATCATCCCTTAGTTAGGATATATTTTTCCCTAGATTATTCTCTAATTGTAATGATTAATTTTATTTTACATATAACAGATCAAGTTTATAATAGGAAGTAAAAAAAGGAAGAATTTCATTGTCTTATTATTAATTGTTTTCATATTTTATATTCCACATGATGGTGTATGTTAATGTGTAAGTTGAGTAAGGACATTTAATACTAGAATTTATTATCATATAATTTTTTTTCTAACAATTATGATTCATATAAATGTATTTTAATGAGTTTATTAGTGAATTTATTCCTTAAAATATCATATAACCCTTACTTAAATGCTACAATGTATGAGGGTATACATACACCTCTCGTGTGTATTTTTTCTATAGAAAATTATACTATATTTTGTTCTATTGGAAAAAATTGTTATATTAAGATTTATGCATTAGAATTTGGATATATTAACACAATATAATCATCTTTAGAGTTTATGTAAACTAAATATATCTTTAATATTTTTTGTTACTTTTCGATGATTTTTTATTAATATTTATATAATTATAATATAATGATGTGATGTTTTTAAACTAGTTATTTTATATTTATATGACATGAATCCAATAATAATGTAAGTATTATATTTCTGATCTCTATATTTTTATTCCTTTTATGCATTGTCATGGTTTTTTGGGAACTGATCCCAATAGATAAATATTATTTTTTAAAATTAATTAAAAATCGTGTATGATGTTTTTTCCTAAATAGACACTGATAGTAGTGATCTAGTTTGTGTTCACTGTAATATGTTTTTGGTCATTCTATGTACTACCAATCAGGTAAGTTGATTGGGAAAATAATCATCATAGATGATACACTAGTTGCATATCCAAACAACATTATATTGTTAAGAAAATGAAACTACCCCACACGTGAGTTTTATTATTTCGGTATTTCTTTAAGGATTAATGTAAATGGGGTAATAAAGTTCAATTAAATTCATTCTTATTGGGTATTTATTCATGAAAAATATATAATTAAAAAATGTTGTGTTCTTTTGGGTTTTCAGAGTAATATGAGATGTTGGGTTTGGGAGATTTTCTATTAACATATTTAAATGAAATAACGAAATCCAACTATGAAATTTATAATTATGTTAAAATAGAAAATCTCATTTTGTGTTTATATATATATTTATTGTATAATAAAGAGGATAATTAAAACAAACTATCAATTAAATTAATAAAAATATGTATTAACTAAGAGAATAAAACTATTAATAAAATTATTTGATGAAATTTTAAATTATTGATTGGTTGGTTACTATATGATTTTTATATTAGTCTTTTGAATCTAATTTTATTCAAGATAATAGATAATCAAATTCTTTAAAAATATTTATAGAATGCATATAAATACAATCAGGGTCTGATTTTTAACTGTTTTATTAAGTAAAAAACTTAATAAATAAATTATATTTTAGTGGTTTTGGATTGAAACCTACATCCTTAACATTAATGGTTTTGAGGAACAAAATAAATGTTTGAAGAATATAAACTCATTTTATAAGATAAAAAATTTTATTTTTTAGTCTTCACTCTAGGAAAATAATAACGAATAAAACTACGATAGTTAGAAAGTTCTTAGAAGAATGAATGATTTATAATGAGATCAAACTTATTATTGGAATTGATATAAAAATTGTAACCTAGGGAAATTTATGATCATTCATATTGAATCTAGATAATTCTATTTCAATTTATATTTATCTATCTCCATCGTGTCAATTTATATACTTTCGGGGTATAAGGGTTGAAAAAGATATGTATTTGGGTCAAAAGAGTCATTTAAAATTATATTTAATTCCCAATTTTCTCACCTCAATTATGGTACTGGTTTTCTAGAACCATCCACTAACTACCATATGGGCTTCCTAAAGACCATTGTCATATCTTAATTCTATATTCCATCCCATGAGAATCTTATTAGTCTAGTGATTTTGTAATGTTTTATAGGACAGACAATGATCCTCTATCGGCTGGTCAATTCTGTAACCCTGTGAGGGTCCTTAGAGTTGACCAATATGCATATATTGATTCATTAATTTGATCCATTGATCCCCCAGTATTATTAAAAAAAATCAAGGCTATAATTCCATTTAAATTATTTTTTTAGAATAATACAAGGTGTTTTTATCATTAAAACATTTTGAGAGTGAGAAGAACTGAAATATCAACAAATTTTATGAGAAAATCCATGAATAAAAATAGATAAAAGAATTATATAATAGAATTATTATATAATTCAAGTGAAAATAATAAATTATATTAATTTTTATATAATGGAATTTAAGAAATACAATAAAAATTATACAATCAAATGTAAAACTATAAATATGAAGATTTATTCTATATTTAAATGACACATCCTCGTTAGGATTATACGAATGAACTCAAATAAAATGGTGAATAAAGTTATTATTATAAATAAAATCATCCAATTCCATAAAAATGAAAAAGTAAAAATTAATTTACTCATATTTAATGATCCATCAATAGAGGAAATAATTTTTTAATATTTAAATGTAAATAAAAGTAAAAATAATTATTCCATTTTAATTTTTCATAAATTCAATGTTTAGAAAACATAAAAAAAAATATTTAAAAGAAAATACCACATAGTTTTCCTGTATATGTAGTTAATGAGTTTTACAAATATTAATACAAAACATTGATGTATATTATTTAAAATAACTAATTTCATGATAAAATTAAGTTGTATCTTATATGAACAATTCAAAAATAACCAGATAATATCACCCATAATTTATACATTATTAATTTATGGCGGTATATAATTATGAAATTTGAGCGATATATTAAATAAAAAATGTATAATTAAAAATTATAAATTCAATGACACTATAAAACATGATAAAATTTTAAAAATAATAAACTAAAATTAAAATTTGAAATTAAACATTTATTTCTAAATACTAATCTAGTTTTATTAGTAAGAAATTATAAGTGAAAAAATAAATTATACTATTTTGAAGTATCAATCCATGTGTACAATAGAGGTCAACTTATAATGTATGTGGTAAAGATCAAATTACACATAAAATAATTGTCTTTTGTGGGATTAACCTATTAGTGACTGTTTTATAGTACTTCATCATCTTTTATTTATCCCGATGGAATTTTATATTCTAGAAATAATATACAAACATTAATTTAAAAAATATAATGGAGGTACAGTAAATATTTTTTTGATGTTTCTAAAACAAACACTTGAAAGTATAAGGGATTTTGAAAAATAATGAACTGGAAATATCTAAATATTTCCAAATTTAATTAATTGGTTCCTCAAGTGTACCACACATAAATCACCATTAAAAAATTCAGTGTGATATTATGAATGGTTTTTGGTAAATATATCATCAAATATATGGTTAACCATAATAATATAAATTTTGATAAAATGTTTTTGGATGTGATCCAACAAAAGTGTCTAATATATTTCATGTGTTTAGTGAGAGAGTGTTCAATAGAATTTATTGAAATTATAATGACACCAATATTATAATAAATAATAATAATGTGATCATATTTGATCCCATAGTAAAAGAGAGTGTGTTTCACCCATATAATTTGGGATAAGAAACACCTCATGACAATATGTTCCACATTTTCCATTGAAATAGAAATAATGTTTTTTCATTCTACTACTCTAAGAGACTTTTGATATAACATGTAGGTGGAATATAAAAAATTAACAATCTCTTTATAGTTTACCCATCTTATATAAGCATCAGAAACACTTGTATGTTCATCGACATATTATTTTGGTAAAATAATCCAATATTATTAGTTCTTATTAAATCACCAAAAATCATTTTAATAAATTTATATTTTTATTAAATTGGATTTAATTAAAAATGAAAAAATATAATACATTAAATATTTTTTTTGGGCTATATCAAGGTATGGTATATTATATATCTAACCACACATATTGAAATTTTTCATTCAATCAATTTACTGGATTTATTGAACATTATCATTTTTAAAGTACTCATTAGAGGAAGAATTTATTTGACAAAACCCATTATTAAATAATTAAAATGATTACAAGTGTCTTTATATTGGATGTAAAAAGTTACATCATTAATCTGATAAATTTCAAAAACATGAATAACCATAATTTCTCCCAATATTTTTTCAAACTACTTTCTCATTAAATCATAAAATTCATTAAAAATAAATTCTTTTTTGTTAGAATAGATATTGGATGACATGTTATTGTTAGGGTTTTTTGAAAATTAAAATAATTTAAATTCTAAAGATATATTTTCTCCCATATTTTGTAATATCATGTGTCCATATTGATATGAAAAATCATGAAGGAATTTCTATTTTAATTCAGATTGACAGTCAAATTTCAAATTTTACATCGTAATGAGGTTCTGATGGATATAAATCATTAATATTTTACCATTAGATAAAGAGAGGGTACTTATAGTCATATTTGGGGCCTAGGGTGATTATATGTGGTTTTTTGTAGTTCTAGTGGCACAATTATTATGGATGCAGTGCCACCAAGTAGTTAGTGGAAGAGGGAAGTAGTAGGCCCTCAGCTTGGTGCCAATGACTAGTTGATGGGAAGCGACTGTTCAGCCATTGGACTCTTGGATAGTTTTTATATGGTTTATAACTATAATTTTACACTAGTATTATTGCATCCCACCTGTTTATTACATAACATTTCATTACATTTTACAAAAAATGGATATTCAAAGTCTAGTGTCTTGGAAATTAGTTTCATAAAACATGAGAACAAAATAAAACATTCCTCTAAGCTACTTGAAAGGAATATTCATTCTTCATCCTAAGTTCATTAAATCATATCATAACCTTGGAGAATACATCAATGGAAATGGTGAGTAGAATTACTAGTAAGGGAAACAAGAGAAACATTTTACATGTGAACTTGAGATACCACAATAAAATCATGATAAATAATATTAAGGCACGTGAAAGAGATCACGAGGCATATCATGATAAAAATAATGTGTTTCATAAATTAAAGATGTGGCTAATACATTTAAATTAGAAAATCATTTCTATATCACCATGTTCCATCCCTAAGGTGTCATTAAAAAGTATTTCCAAGGTTATTCACCAAGGTATCGTTAAATTGGCCATCTCTAGAGATTAAGTATTTACCCAATGCATTAGGGTGCTATAATGGCAAAAAATTAATTTGCATTTATTATCATGTGAGCCACATAAATCATAATGAATCATTTCATAAATAACCCATATATAATAAATGAAATGGGTTTCATTTCATAGTCATAACATTTTAAAAACTGTTTTAAAGACGTGATCATTATGTCACTTTAAACCCACGGAATAGGAAAGTGGGTCTCATGTATGTAAATACCAGAATTTAAAAGGGTAAATTTTGATATATATATATATATATATATATATGTGTGTGTGTGTGTGTGTGTGTGTGTGAATACCCATATAGATGAAATATCTTTGAGTATTCACTTATAAAAATCAATGAATTTGAGAAAAACAAAAAGACATTTTGAGACGAAAATTCTGCAGCATAATAGCTATGGTTTGGGGTTTTAGAAAACATTGAAAAGAGAGGGTACATGAGTTAACCACTCATAAATGATCAATAAAACAGTAGGGGACATAATATATAGGATTTAAGAACATTTTAATGAAATTTTAATGATATACCATATGAAATGAAGAACTTGAAAGGAAGACAAAAGTAAGATTTCCCTTATGAAAATTCGGCAGGCTAACGTCGTTACATAAAACATTCAAAAATGGATTGATGAGATAAAATAGGTTCTATCAACACATGAACATAAGAAGGACATTATGATAGATATATAAGATCAAACCACAACATAATAAAAGGAACTTGAAAGAAATTACATGAAAATACAACTTTGAAAAATGAGAAGGGTGAAAAAATCACTTACAAAAAATTTGTTAGCCTAACAGCTTCACATAAACATTCTTAAAATGAATTTATGAGGGAAAGAGGGGGTATATCATCATATGAACATGAAAATTAAAGTATTATAAATATAAAATAACATCCCCAACATAATAACTGGGAGCTTAAAATAAATTACCTTAAGGAGAATACATGAAATGAAAGAGAGAGGTAGGATCCCTTACCTTAAAGAGTAACTTCCAAAGCATGAAGTTAGGGACCATGGGAGGCTTGAGGGAACCTTGGTAGGACTCCTTGGGAGGTAAAGAGACTACCACTTAGTTTGGGGGGATTTTTAAATGAAATTAATGAGGTAAAGGCATGGTATTTATAGGATAAGTGAGGGGACAAAGCATTAATTGCCAAGGGACACCTCATCGATGGTATTGGAAAAACCATGGACTTTACCATGGTATTTTCCCATGGTATTGTCCATATGGGACACCTCATAACTTATATTACTGTTCATAAGTCTACTAGAATTATTGAATAATTAATACATCCTTAATGATGTCATTAAACACTGGAAACTCAAAAACGGTATTTTCACTATTCACCAAAAATTCAACTTTCTCAAAAAAAAACAAAAAATATCACCTTAACCAAATATCAATGCACTGATTTCAAAAATAAACTACATTTTATTAAAATAATTTTCTAAATATTTTTAATTTAATTTTTAAATAAAAACACTATTCAATAAAAATTCAACTGTTTTAGAAAAATCCCAAAAATTCACCTTAACCAAATATCTATGATTTGATTTCAAAAAAGAACACCATTTTTTGAAAAAAAATTTGTAAATATTTGTAATTTAATTTTTAAATAAAAACACTATTCAACCAAAAAAACTGATACTTAACCAATAATTTCCAAAACAGTTATTTACCTATTTTATTGAATCACATTACTTAATCAAGATGCCTGAATTATATTAATACTTTTATTAAGTGAGTTTAGTAACCCATTTGGTCACATTACTAATCCTAAGCATAAAATCACTATTCATAATTTACTATTAATAAAAAATTAGATTGATCTTATTAGACTCAAAATTTTATACTGAACACAACTATAGAACACCATTTTTTGAAAATAATTACACATTTTTAATTATTTAAGGGTTACCTAAATATTTTTAAAATATCATTTTCCTAAAATTTATCAATAATATGCATACTATATTTATCCGTACATTTGAAAATTCAAAAACTTCATCATAAGAAGAAATCATAATTTTTATTTAAATCTAAGCATTACACAAGGCAATTAAGGTCTCGTTACATAACCCCATATAACACCAGCATAAGACCTAAGACTAAGGTGTGCTAGGGTGATAGAGTCATGGGGCGACTCAGAAAACATTACTAGAGTAGTGATTTATATCAGCTTGAACTTCTCATGAAGGTGATTCCATTCCAGCTTCACACGATGAAGTTTGACTTGGGTTTGGTCCAGAGCAAAGCCCAAGTGTGCTACCTCCTTCCCGAATTCCGTCAGATGGGCTTCAATCGGCCCGAGAATGCTGGATGGGGCCATCAAATCTTATTTTGATATTAATTAATCAATATCACTTGTATTTATATAATATAATCGCAACATTTAGTTTCCAACCATCTTATTTTAAATAAACTCATTTTATTAAATATAATAGTTTTCTTGAGTATAAAATTTAATAACACACAATGTTAGGAAACAAAATTTATTCAAAATTTCAGGTCTTTACAATCTTCCACCCCTATGAAATTGAGTCCTAACAATTTTAAAATTGGTCTTGGAAATTTCGTTGAATGTCCCACATCAGAATAATTTCATTATAACTTTTACTTTAAAAGAGAGAAAGGGAAGTAAAAAGGTCACCCAATTAACCCATACTAGGATTCCATGTAATAAAACATGGATATGGAAGAGAATAAAAAGAGTCAAGTTCTGATGGAGAGTGATAGAAAACATTATTAGGATAAAATTAACCCCAATAAGATCTCAAACATAATATGTGTTAAATGGACATTGATTACCCAGTAAGAAACATAAACAAAAAACGTTTTTTTTTTACATTCTTTTTCATAATTTTGAGGAATTAATTTACTACATAGAATAAAAACATAAGGAAATTTATTTAACTTCATGTAGTGTCTAATCCCTTAAAAAGTTTCCACCAAGACTAATCCTTTCCCCAAACAATGAGCATTCAAAAAAGACTTGGTCTCATCAAAAGCAAAAGAATCATCTTCTAGAGAATCACATAATCCACAATAGAATAACTATATTTTTACCTTGTCTTTAGTCATCATCTAAAACTCAAAAGGTTACAACGAGATCATATAATCCCAAAAAAAGATAATAATTTATAAAATAAATGTGACTATTAATCTCCAAAATTCCACAAAAGTACCCAATGTTCTAGAAAGACCATTCAATACATAACCATCCTTAAAATTCTTCAGAATAATCCAAACAATGATTGGAACATAAAACTCAGAAGGATTTAATCACATAGTTTTCCCCCAAAAAATCTTTACATTTATCTCCAAATAACATTGACTACTTTTAAAGTCTCATACTAATTTGAAATTAACGTATTCATATATTTTCTATGCAAGGTTCATCATTTTCAAGAAATAACCCAAATCACCATATGTCCACAATAAATACATGAATTCTTACAAAAAAAAAATCAACCATTCCTCCTCAATATAAATCTTGTAGTATCTTAGGCAGATAGTACTCCAAATGAGAAAACATCGTCCAAAATAACCTTTATCATTTAATCACCAAATACTTTTCCTATACAAAGGATATCCATTTGATATAAGATTCCAAAATCAACTTATTATTGATCCATAAAAAGTTTAGGTGCATTATTTTGAAGGGCACAACAACAAACTCAGAATGCCCATATCTTGATCAAAAGGCAGTTTTTGGAATATCATTATTCATCACCCTCAAATTATGATAACCAGAATAAAGATCAATCTTAGAGAAGAATTGAGTCCCATGAAGCTGGTCAAATAAGTCATGAATTCATGGAAGAGAGTATTTGTTCTTCACTGTGATCCCATTCAGTTCTCTAGAATCAATGCATAGCTGCATCGATCCATCCTTCTTCTTCATAAAGAGAACTGGTGCTCTCCAAGGAGAGACACTTGGTCGGATAAACGCATTCTCCAAAAGATCATAGAGTTGTTTCTTTAATTCCTCTAGCTCCACATTTTCCTTCCTATAGGGGGTCTTTGTCATTGGATGAGATCCATGTATGATTTCAATGGAGAACTCTACCTCTCTTTCTGGAGAAAGTCCGAGTAACTCCATAGGAAATACGTCAACGTATTCCTAGACGAGGCGAAGATTTTTTAAAATAATAAATCCTTCATGAGAAACTTATTTCATTTATGAACCTTTTAACTAAAAATGTTTTTATGTCTCAAAACATCATTCTTATACAAATCACATTTTTCTATAATTCCTTCATAAAGATTCATAAAAATCCTGCGATTAACAAAATATATCCCCCGGGTGTGTCGTAACCAAGAGTGCAGCAAGGCCCATTGTCGTGTACTAGTTCACATTCGAGTCTATCTCAATTGGTGTTTTCAGGTTTTAACACTATGTACATATGTTCTAGTTCCACCTCTACCTGCACGTATCTAGCAAAGGATGCATTTTCTTGATAAAACACTTACTCAATACTCACCAAAATACCAGGAAGAGTTCCTATATTTAAACTTTTCTATAAGGTTATTCCTAATGTTTTCATATCCTAATTTTCATAAATAACTAAACTATCCATTGATACCAACTACAACATCCTGCCTTTTTATTACATAACATTTCATTAGATTTTAAAAACAGAGGATATTTAATGTATAGTGTCTTGGAAATCAGGAACATAAAACATGATAACAACATAAAACATTCATCTAAACAACTTGTAAGGCTTATTAATTGTTCATCCTATGTTCTTTATAACATCTCAAAACCTGGGATCATACATCAAAGGAAAGGGTGAGCAGAAGGCCCATAAAGGGAAACAGGAGAAACATTTTACATGTGAACTTGAGATACCTCAATAAGGTCATGATAAATAACTTTAAGGCACAAGAAAGAGATCATGAGGAATATAATAATAAAAATAACATGTTTCATAACATGAATATGTTCCTACAACATTTAACATAGAAAATAATTTCTGTATCCCCAAGGTCCATCCCCAAGGTGTCATTAAACAAAATACCAAGGTTATTCACCAAGGTATATTTAAAATAGTAATCGCTAGAGATTAAGTCTTTACCTAATGCATTGGAGAGATATTAGGGAGCACCCTTAATTTTACTATATTATCATTTGAGCCACATATATCATCATCAATCACTTCATAAATAAACCCTAAAGAATAAATGAAATGGGTTTCATTTCATAGTCATAACATTTTAAAAACTGTTTTAAAGACGTGATCGTTATGTCACTTTAAACCCACTGAAAATAAAAGAGGGTCTCATGTATGTAAATCACAGAATTTAAAAGAGAAAATTTTGATATATATATATATATATGTGAAAACCCCTATAAGAAAATGATCTTTGAGTATTCACTTAATAAAATCAAAGAATTTTAGAAAAAGAGAAAGACATTTTGAGACGAAAATTCTGTAGCATAACGACTATGTTACAGGGTTTTAGAAAACATTGAAAAGAGAGGGGACATGGGTCACACACTCATAAATGATCCATAAAAATGTATAGGGACGGAATATAAAGGATTTAAGAACATGGAAATGAAATTTAAAAGATATACCAAATGAATTGAAGAAATTGAAAGGAAGATAAAAATAAGATTTCACTTTTGAAAATTCAGCAGCCTAACACCGTTACATAAAACAGTCAAAAATGAATTGATGAGATCAAATAGGGTATCTCATAACATGATCTTAAAAAGGAAATTATGATTGATATAGAATATCATAACCCAACATACGAAAAGTAACTTGAAAGAAATGACATGAAAATAGAACATTGAAAAATGAGAAGGGTGAAGGAATCCCTTACAAAAAAATCGGCATCCTAACGGCGCAACTTAAACATTATTAAAATGAATTTATAAGAGAAAGAGGGGGTCTCTAATCATATGAACATGAAAAGGACAGTAGGATGAATATAAAAGAACATCCCCAACATAAGAACATGGAGCATAAAATAAATTACATAAAAGAAAAATACATGAAATGAAAGAGATAGGTAGGATCCCTTACCGTGAAGAGTAACGTCAAAAGCATGAAGTTAGGGACCTTGGGAGGCTTGAGGGAACCTTGAGAGGACTACTTGGGAGGTAAAGAGACTGGAACACAGTCAGGGAGGATTTTGAAATGAAATGAATGAGGGTAAGGCTTGGTATTTATAGAAGAAGTGAGGGGACAAAGCATTAATTTCCAAGGGACACCTCATCGGTGGTATTGGAAAACCCATGGAGTTTATCATGTTATTTGCCCATGGTATTGGCAATTTGGGACACCTCATACCTTATCTTACTATTAATAAGTCGACCAGAATTATTGATTAATTAATACACCCTTAATGATGTCATTAAACACCCGAAACTCAAAAACTGTATTTTCACTATTTACTAAAAATTCACCATTCTCAAAAAACACCCAAAATTTCACCTTAACAAAATATCAATGCTATGATTTCAAAAATGAACCCCATTTTATGAAAATAATTTTCTAAATATTTATAATTTAATTTTTAAATAAAAACACTATTCACTGAAAATTGAACTGTTTCAGAAAAATCCCAAAAATTCACCTTAAACAAATATCGATGCTTTAAATTCAAAAATGAACTCCATTTTATGAAAATAATTATCTAAATATTTTTAATTTAATTTTTAAATAAAAAACTATTCACCCAAAAAACTAATACATAAAAAATAATTTCCAAACCAGTTATTTACCTATTTTATTGAATAACATTACTTAATCAAGGTGCCTAAATTATATTATTACTTAATATAAGTGAGATTACTAATACATTTAGTCACATTATTTATCCTAAGCGTAAAATCAGTATTCATAATTTAATATTCATCAAAAATTAAGTTGATCTTATTAGACTCTAAAGTTCAAACTGAACACAACCATAGAAGACCATTTTTTGAAAATCAGTACTCATTTTTTATTTTTTAAGGTTTACATAAATATTTTTACAATATCCTTTTTCTAAAATTCATCAATAATATGAATACTACATTTATCCGGACATTGGAAAATTCACAAACATCGTCATAAGAAGAAATCAAAAAATTTATTTATATTTAAGGATTACACATGGTTGTTACGGTCTCGTTACATAACCACTTATAACACTAGCATAGGACCTAAGAGTAAGGTGTTATATGGTGATAGAATCTTGGGGTGGCTCGACCAACATTTCCTGAGTAGTGATTTCTATCATCTTTAACTTCTCGTGAAGGCATTTATATTCCATCTTCACACGATGAATTTAAGCTTGGGTTTGGTCCAGAAAAAATCCCAAAGGTGCTACCTCCTTCATGAGTTCCGTCAGATGGGCTTCGATCAGTCTGAGACTACTGGATGGGGCCATCGAATATTCTTTCTATATTAGTTAATCAATATCACTTGTATTTATAGAAAATAATCAAAAAAATTAGTTTCCAATGGTCTTATTTTAATTATAATCATTTTATTAAATTAAATAGGTTTGTTGAGTATAAAATAAAATAACACACAATGTTAGGAAACAAAATTTATTCAAAATTTCGAGTTGTTATAAGTATTCCCCTTATCTGCTTCATTTGGGATTTCAATCTCATTCTTTTCTAGTATCCCCCATGTATGTGCCTCCCTCCCTCTCATCTTCCCAATGAAGAATCTATTTTTCTCATTGTCTATTTTGTATTATATAGAGTGAAATAGGAATTTAAACTGGATTGTAGGTACCCATTCCTTTATATTAAATGTTTCACCATTTTTTTCTATTTAAAATTATTATTTTATAAAATATGGCCCATTTCAGATGTTTTATATGGTTTATCAATCACTCTCAGTTTATAGAAAATAGGTACCCAATCATTAACCTATAATCGTCTCTTATAATATGGAATATGGTCTTCAGAATAATACATAGTATTTCTAATTTTTAAGAGATGAAATTTAGAAACCAAACTAGATAGACATTTTACTCCTATAATCTACAAATTATGTTTTTTTTGAAATATTTATTAGCTTAATAGATCATGTGACACATCAAAAACCATAAAAATAGATTTTCTTTCTTGTGATATGACCTTATTTTATATTTCAACTTGAATTAGATTGGTCTAATATATGGTATACTATTTTTATAGACTAAATGGAAAATTATGATGTGGATCGAATGTTGTGAAATAAAATTTCACACCCATCGATATAAGTGATGGATTGTATATATATATTCTACCTATTAGAATTTTTTGATTTAAAAATAAATTCATATACAGTGATTTAATGTGTTCTTAAGGGATGAAATTTTTAACTCCAATGTATAAATACGAAATGAAATTTTAAGATAACAAAACTATTTGTGAAATGTAATGGATTTGTGAAAAAACGTTGAATATTTTATATAGTCAGATGAGAATTATAGAAAGTCATTTTTTTAGTATTTGGGTAAAAATGCTCAATGAGGAGGTCAAAAGGGTGTCTTTCTTCAATGATATTTTTATCAAATAAAAAATAATATCATGGATAATTAAGAGTTTTTAATTGGTATTTTATTTGATATGATCATATATCATAATTTCATTGGAGGATTCAGTGGTGTTTTTATGGAATATCATTATTTTGGAATTTGATGAGTAGAATTTGATTCTATTAGGGGATGTATGAATACTATTTTTTGGTATAACCAATGGATTCATATTAGTATGATTATATGAAATTTATTGAGTATTAACGTTCTTCTTAGATTCATTTAAATAAATTTCTTGTGTAGATCCCCCTAGATTCAAGTATGATCTATATTTATCTAATGATATAGATTAATTTTGGGGGATATTACACAGTACCTTCTTAAATTCCATTGGAAATTATCCCAAGATTTAATTTTATTACAACTGGGTGGACAACCATAGGTGTTTCATAGGGATTCTAATTGATCTGGGATTTTGAAGTTAATGTATGATTCCTTTATTTAAAAAATTTGACATTAAATAGGGGAATCCCATGGGTATCCCCCTTGAATTACAAATAAATTTTTTTAGATGGGATTCCAATTTGAACCATAGGGATTCCCTCATGCAATTACACTATGGTTTCTTTGGTGGTATATCGTTGAACCAAATTACCCAAATTATATATAATGGACAGATATAAACCAACACTAGATAAATTTGTTAGGAATAACATTATGTTTCTTCGGGTATCCTAGTATTAGAGGTAAGGCGATCAATTTATTTAAAAATTAACTATTTTTTTGTCAGTGTAACATATTCATGTACTTGTTATATGGGGGAGAAATTTAAAGACTCTTTTGGCAATGTAATATTGATTTATATTCATACCAATATTAGAACTGCATGGTACTTGGGTATTAAAGAATGATTCTATATTTTAAAATAATTTGGTATAGGTATGTTCTTGATGTAGTTAACTGCTTCATTTTGGCATAAAAAATTGGGAGTGGGGTATGGATGATGAGACTGGTCATGTCCTAATAGAAGGATGGGGTTGATTTTAGTTTTTATTATCATTTTATTTTTTATTTTTTATGATCCACTTATAGGGGACCAATTATGGTATGTATGGATTATTCCTTGTTGTATAATTTTAATATTGTAGTTATTAATGTCATTTTCCAATATTTAGCTAGTATTTTATTAATTTATTATTATTACAGTAATATTTTGAATTTGACAATTGGGAATAGTCTAACAATGATATCCTTATATACTGTCACCATATGATGGAATCCTTTGGTTTATTGTTAGGCTTTATCGGGTCATATAGAGACCCAATCCAATTTCTTTTCATTGTGATCTAGGTGATGGAGGTTTCAGAATTGTATAAGTGTTATTTTACATTTCATATATATTATGGAATGGTACAATTGAGAATAGAAACATGTCACCACATGGTTTTGATATCTTTCTTGGGAGTGAAAAAATAATTTATGTGGAAAACCATATTTGATACACCCTTAGTTTAAATGGGATGTTTTTCCAGAAAAAATTAAATATTCAATTATATAATGAAATGAACTAAGTAAAAATATCCTTAAAAAAAATTTCATGTGTTAATCAACACCAAATCTAAGTAACTTACATGGAGTATTGACGTAGTGTGCGTTTCAAGCAACATTTACTTAATATACATTACACTCAACAATGATATTTCAATGAAATATCATATTTCTGTAATAATTATTTAAATAAGAGAATTTAACCTAGAAATTAAACATAGTAATATTAATATTAATAACTTGTTTTATAATATTTTTTTATTGATTTATATAAATAAAACATATTGATAATGAAAGAAATGATTTTTCATAAATTCCTTTTATATTTAAAAAATAACATTTTACCTAATAAATTTCTTTTAAAAATAAATTTATCATTATAAAAATTAATATATTTAATATGGAAAAATATATTTATTTTTTATTTCCAATATCAACATTAACATAGGTTAAAAGTTTCTTATTTTTCAGAGAGACTTTATTTTTCGATGAATAGTAAAAACAAATTGTTTTTGGTGAAAATCCTCCATTTATTTTAAATAATTATTAATGTTAAATTATATTTTAAATTTTTATTATTGTTATATTAGATCATTAAAATATCTATTAATACAATTTTGTTAATAATAATTATTTTGACATAGGAATTTAATACATGAATATAATAAAATATGAACTTTTTTATACATTAATAACCTGTATTTTCGGCATGTCTGATCTATTAACCTCAATCTTAAATTTTATAATTTTCTCAATTGAATTTTTAAAAAACAAAATACTATATTTAGATATGTATTATATTCAGATTCTAATTATATCATTTTTATTTTTGAAAAAAATTATTAGTAAAAGTGATTAAAATTAATCACAGAGATTACAGTCATGTTATGTTTAATTAGTGACTAAGCTTTTCTCTAAGGGGACCAAATGACCTATCCACTTCTCCAAAGACCTTTTTCTGGCCATTTTTTTCACAGTCCTTCGATTATATTTTTATTTTTGATTTTTATGACCAATTATATGTAAGAACAAGTGTTCACATTACTTTTTATAAAAATCACACGTGAGACCTTTTCTTTCCCTATAAAAGGCCACCACATATCCCACTTATTCACACCTATCAATCATATTAATATTGAATAATAAATACCCAAAAAAATTATCATAAATCCTTCCTTCCTCCAAGAATCATTCCCTGGGGTAGAAGGTAATCCGAGAAATCCTTTTGGCAGAAACTAATATGATTTACTCTATTTAGAGGTAACATATTATCTCAAGTCCATTCTTTTATTTTCTATCTCCACCCCTCCAATATCTTTATTACATCAGTTTTTAACAAAAACTGTATCCTAAATATACTATTATGTTTTTATTCTATGTTTCAAACCCACACTTATAAACACCTCTATCAAAAGAATAATGAACATATTATTTTTGTCTATGGAAATCTATCACCTCACTTAACGACGATTGTTCACTTCTCCATAATTATTCTCACGGTGGAAATTATAATGGAAAATCTATTTATATATGTCATATATTATATTTCTTATTTATTTAATATTATTTATTCCTTTTCATCCCATATGTATTTATTTTTCATTTTTTATAATAATATTTTTTCATTTCAGTAAGTCTGGACTTCCGTACACTCAAGGCGATATAATGCGTTCATACAGTACATGGAATTTATTAAGGATTGGTTTAGTGATTATATATAATATATATCATATCAAAAATATATATTTGTAATATTATACATATATACATATATGTCATTTTCTTTCCCTATTTAAATATGATAACATAAATGAAAAAATATTCAGGCAATTGTACGGCTTACTATCTCTAGGAACAATGTATTAAATTTATATATATATATATATATATTAATAATATTATTATACTGAAAAAATAATTAATATTTGTTCTATTTATATCAATATTTAATTTATTTAAATCAAGATGTAAAATATAAGTAAAAATCATTAAACATATTGTGACACATGTGATGAAAAATGTGAGTATTACCTAATATGAAACCATAAGATTAGATTGTTGACAATCAGGTAATATACAATAATAATAAAACCTTATACAATATTATATATTAGAATATCGTTATTTCAAAAATTAATAATAAATTTTTATTTATTATAATTTTGACTTTAACGAGTACGAGGTGATTGAAGACAAATGTTAAGGGAGGATATAACCAACTTTTTATTTTCTAGAGATACATGCTATGTTCGCCACTCAATCCATTTTGGTGCAAAAACTACACATGATTTTATTATATGATTCATATAATTAAATTTTTTATTATTAAAATATCTATTTTATGAAATTCATGTCATGTGGTCTATGTTTCAAAAGATACCAAATCAGTTTAAATGTTTTTTCTCAATCTTCTTTCTACGAGTATCATGTTTTGGTTTGAATATAAATGCCTTATAATGGTATATTTACTTCCATTTTACATTTTTTATAACAGATATAATTTTTTAAAAGATATTTTAAACATAATTTAATTTAATTTTTTTATATGTAGAGTATGATAAAATGTTACATTCTTATAAGTGTTTTTTAAAACAATATCATCAATTTTCCATATTTTTTATGTATATGTTTCCATTGGTGAAATATTAATATCCATATCTCAATAAAACTCATGTTTTTCCCATTATTTATTTATTCACGTTATTTCCATGTATTAGTACCATTTTCCACACATTGGTAACTATGATAATGTTATTAAGAAAAATTTAACTTTCTCTCTCTTCGATCCGAAATATATTGTAATCCAAAACCATGTTTTCAAAAAACATTTTGAATATGTTTTCAAAATATATTTAAAGACTATTATCTCAGTTAAAAAATTTCTTAAAATGTTTTATGGTTTTCAATCCTACCTGTATAAAGTGTCAAAGATAATTAAGATGAAAAATCTTTTCAAAAATATATTATGATTTAAAGATAATTTTCAGTGTAGAATGGATATATTCCACAATTAATATATTTAAAATACATATCAATATTATTTCCCATATAAGATAATATCGATAGGTGTTACTCCTAACATTATGGGTATATTATTTAATGAATCCAGTCATATTCTATATCTGGGTTGATTTATTTATGGAATCATGTTAATTAAACCCATTTATTTTTCAAGGGTTATATTATTTTGAAACGATACCTTTTCACAGGTTACATTGATGATGAAATTTTTATGAAACATATTTACTTAAACAAATTATGATATGATTACATATATCTAAAACCCATTTCATTTCATGGAATATGATATGGTTATTTATGATCCTTGGGAACATGTATTTATGATTTCACTATGAGATGGTTAGGACCTATAAATCCCTTCAATGCATTTAAAAAGGATTTATATATAATGATATAGTCTAATATAGTCTTGGGAATGAACTTTGAAAACTAATATAGTCATTATAGTGAATCACGGCGTCAATGATCGTATGATGAAGTATTCATTCTATATGATGAACATGGGATTGGACTATGACTACCAAGATGTTATGTGTAGTGATATTATACATTCATGATGGTTTTGAAAAAGATTACATGAATATTATAGAAATAATAATATATAGATTCTTTTGTTTATTCCCCAATTGCATGTTTTATTCCTATTTTAGGATTTTATAGATTATATTCTTTTTATCCATAGGATTCATTTCTTATAAACTGCAAATCAGTATTCCATAATTCATGTTAAAAATCTTTTATGTGCATTGAATGATCATCTATTTTCATGATCATGTTATCATACCCTTACAATCATGATTATTCTTACATATCTACCTTGTTTAACAATACTAAGCATTTGAGCTCACCCCTTTTTATGTTCCAATACCCTAGATAAGAAGATATTTTTCATATTTTCTGTCTCAAAATTTACAACTAGTAATGAGTTATCTATTTGTAGATAATTTATCTCAATTATGTATTATTAATTTTGTATACATGTTTCCCCAGGCACTAGACTAGTACAATATTTGGGAATCTATTTGTATAATGTGTTATGTATTCCCAACAATTTATGTAATGTTTATGTATAAAAATAGAGGGACTCTATATTTGGTATGAGAGCTAAGGGTTAGTTGACCTTTGGAATCTAGGATGATAAAACCTTAGTAAGAACCCTAATTACATGTATGAGGATGTGTTTAAGGTCAAGGATAATTATAAGAAAATGACAATTAAATTCTATGAAGGAAAAAGTTAGTGGATTCTTATAAAAATAGTTTTATTTGGGAAATACAAGTGGATGTGGCTTTGGAAAAAAATTATCCAGTGGTATCAACTCCAATAGGATGTATCAGGACTGATTAGTGTAATATTTTTGATGAAAATGGGTCCTGTTGTACACCTGGTATGACATGCCTGGGTGATATTCTTTTGGAATTCCAAAAATCTTCATGAACCATCATAAGGGATTAAAATATATGTTGTCTATTAAGAACCTAGGACAAAACTAAGTTGTCATTGATTTTGGATGGTTTCATAATATAGATATCATATAATTGAAAATTCATGATTATGGGGTTCTTCAAAATGATAGTGGTTTTTTACTCATTTATATTTGGTTTTAGTCAATGGATGGAACCTAAAAGAATCATGATAATAGTTATTCCAATGGGAAATCCAATTATTATATTTATGATCTATCAAATTCTATTGAGATGGAAAGAGAACAATTGTTGTTATGGTAATAGAGCATTCTCCACCTTTGAATCTTGGTTGTATTCTAATTGAGAAAAAGAGATAATAACATTACTTTGACTCATTCATGAGGAAACATCCACCTTCTTTTAGTGGGTATCTTTACCCACTTGTTACAGAACAATCGATCAATACTATTGAATATATATTATCTCTTCACTAGTGTTCGGAATGTGAAATATTTATTGTAGGTCTCAATTGGATAGAAGTGGAAGTAGTCTAATGATGTATTCTAATCATGAATACAAAGAAATAAGCTAAGATTGAATCCACTAATTGAGATATTTCATGAACATATTTTTCAATGAGTACATTCCAAGTATTCATTGAACCAATATTGGAAGTAGTTCCTTGAGTTGAATCAAATGTATGACAAATCTCTCAGTACCTATGATGATAATTTAAGAACACTTGCAAGTCATTCTTTAAAAATTATCATCCAACGAAAAATAAATGATGATAGGTTCTTAAATGGCATAAATCAAAGTCTCATAATGGAAATAGGAATAAAAAACTTTAGTAGAAATGAATAGATTGGTCATTGTAAAATGATGATTAAAATAGAGGATAGAGTCACATATCAATCTCATGGTTTTGACCATAAGTGTAACTTGTAGTTTAAATGAAAATATAAAAACCATTAAGTGAATAAGATGACCTTCCATTTATAATTTATGTGTGAAATGAATCATGAATTTAATTTCAAGTTTCTTTCAAATAAATGTTTCTGATGAGTAGTGCAACAACTACGCGATGAAAGGAACACTTACCATTCACCCTATAATTTCTAATGTCGTATTTGATTCTTTATTTACATTAACTTTCATATCTAATGAATTTTGTATGTGTGTTATTATTGCACCAAAACAATTAAATGTAGAAATATATCTGAAAACCCCAAATGTTATGGTGATTTCATATCATATCTATGATTCCTCTTTTGTTGATGTCTGTGGGAATATTCTTCCTAAAAATGTTGTCATTCTTATTTTGGTCGAATTTGATATCATCATTGGCATGTATTGGATTTATCTACAAAAATCCCACATCAACTGTCATGGAAGGGATGTTATGTTGGATTTTTCAAAGCCTCCTCTGATAATCCATACCTGTGATGATAAGTATAAAATTCCTATGGTGATTACATCCATTGTATGAGACTTAATTTCAATTAGAAAGCGCTGATAATCTCAAAACATACAAGGATAAATTCAACATAAATGATATGGATACTGTCAAGTATTTTGATTTGTATATTATTGAGGGATTCATAGTCTTCCACAATAATTTTATGCTGTTTTCTAAAAAAAATTACACCTGGTTCCAAACCAATTTCCATGATTTCTAATAGTATGTATCTGACTGAGTGGGATTCTTCCTACCATGTTGGCCACATCGGGGTGAAACTGTTCTTTTTTTTAAATGGTATAGGGTTAAATGCGACACTATATTGATTATCAGGAGTTTGAAGAGATCAATATAATGAAAAAGTATCATATTCTCTATATTGATTTATTGTTTTATCTTTTTTCATGAAGCTGATTGCTTTTCTAAGATTGAACTTGGATCAAGATAACATCAATTGAGGGACAATAAAGATGATATACCCAATAAAACATTCTATAAAATTTATGGAATCTATGAATATATAGTTATTACCTTTGTTCTTACCATCCCCTTGGCATCTTCATAGATTTAATGAATATCTTTTGAAGATATTTCCTCAATCCGTTTTTTGTAGTCTTTATAGATGATATTCTAATCTATTAAAAAGCAAGGAATTGCGTGAATATCACTTGAGAGTTGTATAATGTAACCTAGGAATGAAAATTATATATGAGAAATTTAAATATTAGGAATTTCTTCTAAAAATTCTTTCATTTTTTGGTCACATAATATGAAAATATTGAGTACTAGTAGATCCATCAAAGATGGAGATTGTCAAAAAATTTCCTAGACAAACAAAAATGATTGTGATCCATATATCCCATTGTTTAATAGGCTATTATCAACATTTTGTGGAGAATTTATCAGGAATATCTAATCCTCTTACCATGTTAACTCCGAAGGGTGTGATTTTCATCATGATAGATAAATGTGAGGAAAATTTCAATGAATTGAAGATATGGATAGTCAATGAACTAATACATACAATTACCAATAGTGGGGAAGGTTTTGTAATTGTTAACGATGCATGAATGGAGGGATAAGGTTTTGTACGTATATAGAATAACATGGTTATTTCTTATTCTTCATTATAGTATAATATTCATTTGTAAAATTATTCATCTCATGATTTTGTTTTAACAATGGTAGTTTTTTCATTAATGGTATGGATGCATTATCTTTATGGAGGAATGTGTGTAATATATACACTTTATAAAAATATGAAATATATATTCACATAGAAGGGGTTGATATTCACTTGAGAATATGGTTATTGTTGATAAAGGATTATTATTTCTCAATACATTACCACACTAGGGAAGAGATTAAGGTGGATAATGATTTACGTCGGAAGGATCATGCAAGCCTATCTATGATAAGGATCACAAAAGATCCAATATATCTAAATTTTCAATGGATGTATATAAAAATTCAAAATGATGCTAAAAATTCATATATATCTCAAATAAATGTAAAACATTAAATCCTTGTGATGATTAAGGAGGTGAAAAAGGTTGATGAAGATATTGAAATAAATTTAAGAATGTTCTTGAGTTTAACCATGATCTATATGGAATGATAATGTTCAGGAAGTGTGTATGTATTCCTTCCAAAATGGATTTTAAAAATAATCTATTAGAGGAAAATAATATTTCATCAATCTCAATTAATCCAGGATGTATAATCAAATATATAGACATTAATGAATATATCTGGTGGGATGGAATGAAGAGAGATATTGTAGAGTTTGTTTCTCAATTATTTATATGCCAATAAGTTATGGATACAAGATAGAAGGAATGTGGGATGTTTCATCCATTACCCATGCCAGAATGGAAATAAGAGAATATAAATATGGATTTTATTATTGGACTATGCATAACCTCAAAATATTTTAATTTTATATGGGAGGTAGTCGATATCCTTACTATGTCAGCACACTTCATTGCTATCAAAAAATTCTTTTTTTGTATCGGAATTCTAGGATATAAATTAAGGAAGTGGTAAGGTTTCATTGAGTATGACATTCTGTTATATCAGTTAATTATATAAGGTTTTACCATATTTTCAATAAAATTATTCATCAAAAACATGAGAATAAAATGTGTTTTATTATCATACATAGGTAGATATTCATTCGGAAATATAAATTCAAACCCTAGAGGATATGTTGAGATATTCTTCTACATATTTCAAAGTGGTTGGGATCAACACATTCCTCTATTATAGTTTTCATACAACAATATATTTTACTAAAGAATTCATATTCCAACTTTTGAATCCCTTTTTTTGACGAATTGTGGATCTCAAATGTTATTTTATAATGTTAGAGGAAAAAATCTATTGTGACATGGGATTTCTGAAAATATTGTTGAGAATGTTAGAACCATTCAGCATCATATTAATGAAGCTCAATGCCTACAAAAATTTTAGACTAATATCCATCACCGAAATATATAATTTTATGTTTGGGAAAAGTTTTTCGATGAATCTCATCCTAGAATAAGGTTATGATATTCGGGAATAAGGGAAATTAATCTCTCTATATATCAATAAATATAGGATTTCTGATCATATCAGGAAAATAGCTTATACTCTGTAACATCCTAAAAATATCTCTCATGTAAGTGATGTGTTCAATTTATCTCTCTTATGTATGTATATAATTGATCCTTCACATTTACATGTCTCAGATGTTATACTTCTGTAGAAGGGTCTTTCATAAAAGGAGCAACTTGTGGAAATTATTCACCTATCAGAGACTGTTCTTTGAAGCAAGACCGCCCACACAGTCAAAATTTGTTGGAGAAAGCATCTGTTAGAGGAAGATATTTTGGAAAATTATGATATGATGATGAAAAATTATCCACATTTTTTATAACTAAGTGAAAAATTTTGATGGAGAAATTATATTTAATGGGGGTAGAATGTAACACCCTGATTTTTTATACACAATTTTATGAATAAATTAAATTTTCATTTATATCTTATAATGAAATATGTTATAAATTTTATTTACATGGCACCAACACGTATTATTATAAATGTATCCAAATTGGAATCTGTTTCACAGAACATCGATTCTGCATATTTTATATACAATACCTACTTGGCGTACGTTTCACACAACATTAATGTTTCTACAAAACATCGTATTTATATTATAATTATATAAATGATATAATTATAACATATCCATGAAATATAGTAATATAGATTGTAAAAAATAAATTTTAGATATTTTTTATAATTTTTTATATAAAAAAATAATATTGGTAATGAATCATATGATTTTTCTAATGTCCTTTTCTGTTTACAAAAATCCCATATTTTCAAATAAACTGAATTTAATAAAAAAATTATATTTAGAAACATATATAAATTGAATTTTATTAAAAAATGATCAATTTTAAATTTATAATATTTATATTATCTTACACTGATGTTTTGGGATCTTTCTGAGAACCTTCATTTTTTGATGAATAGTGATCTATACAACTTTTAGGTAAATATTTACTTTTTTATTTAAATAATGATAAATATTAAATTATTTTTTAAATTTTTTAGGTTCAAATTAGATCATTTATGAATATATTAATTCAATTTAGTTCTTTATAATCATTTTCACTTTGAATAATAATATAAAAACTTAATAATATTTTATACTCATTTTTTCTTCCAAGACACGTAATTTTGTTTCGTCTGTGAGATAAGAATTAATCATAAATTAGCCTCATATAATAATTGATGTTCAAAAAACTACCATAGATAGTTTTAATATGTATGATATCTATATTCTAATAAAATCATAATTATTCTATAAAAAAATTATTAGTAAAAGTGTTTAAAATTTGTCTCATCTGTTCGGGTCATAATATGCTTAATTAGGGAATAACATTAATCTGAGGGGCCCAAATGACCTATAATCATGACAAAGACACATTTTATGTCCATTAATAACCCATAATACATAATTTTTTGATTTAATTGGGTTTTATATCTTTTAATGATAATTACATCTATACACTTTACTTGTTTTCAAAAACAAATCCAAATAAGTCTTTTCCCTTCACTATAAAAGTCTGAAAACTCTCCCACGTCTTCACAAATATCAATCTTCTTTTGTTAATCCCATACCAATAAAATCATCATAAATAAATACAAACTTCACCATAGATTCCTTCCTTTGGTAATAGGTTAATCCATGTGAGCCTATTGGAACAATCCCAAAGGAGTTACCTGATTAAGAGGTAACATCTTCCCTCAAGTCATTTTTTTATTTTTCGTATGCAACCTTCCATTATATTTATTATAGTATAGTATATAAACACAATTATCCTAAATATAATATGATTTCTAGGATATATATTCAGTCAGAACTTACACACTCTTACATCTAATGGATAATCAACATATTATTTATGTGTACGATTAACTACCACCTCCCTAAACGATGATGGTTCAATTTTCCTTACAAATTATCATGGTGTAAATTATTATGGAAGCTATTATTATATATTTTATATATTATATTTATTATTTTATTGATATTATCTACTAATTTTAAAACTCACATAATTTTTTACTTTCCATTTTGTGTTAATAAAAAAATCTTGTTTAATGTAATGTGGACTAAATCCCCCTCAAAGCGATATGATTCGTTCAAACACTATATGAAATTTGTTATCAATGGGTTTAGTAATTATGTATAAAATATATGATATTATAATTGTAATATAATATTTATTTACATATATACATATATTTCATTTTCTTTCTGTCTTCCAATACGACAATCAAAATGGAATCAACGTTCATTTATATATACGACCTACGGTCTCCATGAATGATGTATTCCATTTTATAATTATATATGAAATATATTATTATAATAAAAATAAACAGGATATAATTTTTATTTATATCATTTTCTTAAATCATTAAATCATGTTATAATGTATATGTACCATATATAAATGAAAATGTGGCACATGCGAAGAATAAAGTGAGTATTTTCCAAAGTGAAACTTTAACATATGATTATTAACAATCAAGGAATATAAGGTCATAATAACTCCGAATATGGTACTAGATAAAATAATATGATTCTCTAAAATATTTATAATAAATATATATGTATTATACAGGTGTTATTAATGTGTATGATGACATTCAAGTTACAAGGTAGGGCAATTTCATCGCTCATTTTATTTCATTGTGATACATGATATGTTCACCAATATTTCCATTGGAGTGGTGTATATGATGATAATTATTTAATTATATGTTTCATATACATAACATTATGGGTATTAAAATATCCTTTTCATTATATTTCACCCACACGGTCTTAGATTCAATTGTTACCAAATCAGTAAATATATTTTATCTTAATTTTCCTTTTTGAGAGTCATGTTTTTAAATGCACCTAAAATATTTTACATGGTTTATAGAGAAACCTTTAACCTATTATATAATTAAATTACATTTTTTCATGTTCCTTTGAGAATAATTTAAGTTCATTATCTAATATAGAGATTATGATAACTTGTTACAATGTTATAAGTGTTTATTAAAATAATCCAATCACATTTTGAGATTGTTTTTGTTAATCATTACATTGATGAAATATTATGATCCATATATATGTAACACTACTGAGTATACTTATTATATATTTATTCATTATATATACATGTTTTTCTTCCATTATTTACGCATTGGTAAAAAATATAATGTTTTTATTTAAAATATGATAGTCTCTCTGTCTCTGGTTAGAAATTAATTATATTCAAAACCATGATTTCAAAACCAAATTCCAAATTGTTTTCAAAATTTATTTGAAGAACATTTTCAAGGGAATTCATTTTCAAATAATTTCATGAATTAAATTATTCTATTATAGGCTTTCAAATCTATTTTCAAAGGAAACTGTTTTTAAAAAGGTTTTATGTTATAAAAAACTCACTCAATGAAGAAAAGTTATTTTCCTCATGAAATGTTTTTAATAGTTATTTCAAAATTATTTAAAATATTCGATAACATCCATTTTTGTTACTCATGAATTTTTTGGGAAATCATTAATAGTTTCTATTCATATTCTTTCTCTAAATGGATTAGTTTTTGATAACACAATGCTTAGGAAACCCATTTTCATTTCACATGGTATATGATTTGGAAACTATCTTATTTTCATTGGTTACATTTATAATGATTTGATTACTAAACCTGGTTTTTTTGTATAAGTTATGATATTATTATTGTTTATTATACCCAATTCATTTCATGTATTTTGATATAGGTATTTATTATATTGGTTTACACGTATGTTCGATTTAACTATGGGATGGGGTACCTATATATCCTTCTAATGAATTGTGTAATGATTTATATCTGATGAGAAAAACTAATATGGACTTGGGAATGAACCTTGACTACTAAGCTATACATGAGAGTCAACTATGACAACGAGGATGTAAGTATCAGTGAACTCATGCTAGTAGGTTGTCCATATGAGTGAATAGTGACGAGTAAGATGGTATGGGGAGTGAGCATATACTACCTATATGGTCTTGGTAGTAATGTATTAGAAATTATGGAAATCAAATTATATAAGATTATGTTTCTTCACCAATTCCCTGATTTCTTCTAATGTTTTGTTTTAATGAATTATTTTATTTACCTATTCGTGATTCATGTCTTATGAAATGCCAAAAATTATTGAATGATTCTTTTATATGATCATAGATGTGTAGGGTAAGAACATCTATTTTAATGATCATTTTCTCATAAATTTATGATCATGATTATACTAACAAATCTCTCTTTTTTACCATTACTAATCATTAGATCTAACCACTTTTTTCCATTACCTAGGTTATGAATATATGTACTAAATTTGATGTGTATATGAAGCGTACTAGTCATGAAGAGCCTAGTGGGACATAATATAACTCGATTATGTATTAATGTTTGTGTTTCCATGTTTTTAAATTCATATGACTAGAATGGTATTGCAATGTCTGTTTGTATATTTTTTTAGGTTTTCCACAGAATAAATGTAATATTAATATATGAAAATCATGGTTCGATATAATGTTTTTAGAAACGGGATCTATTATTCTAGGAATACCGTTTTATAATAACTCACTTTTCACCATGAGTAATTTATAATATTTTTTATGTTTTGATTGACAGGATTTTTTCCTGGAGTCATATGGTATGAGAGGGTGCATTATTTCATGAATAATTCTTGGAACATAAGACTTATTTCTATTCAGTTTAGTTCATCTATTTGAAATAATTTATTCTAGATATTTTTTTTGTATATCTATTTTCCATGATTTTCATTTATGCTACCAATGATTTATGGTATCGTATGATTTTCTAGTCTGATTAACATTTTCATATGGTTTGTACTTCTTATTAGTAAAATTGGATGGTTATTTAATGTGTACAAACTGTTTTATATTATATATACCCAAATAAGGATATAGTTTTATCTTAAATGGACTATTCTCTAACAGATACATGAAGAAATAGGTAGATATAAATGGTAATCTAAATTAATTGTTCTAATTAATTAAGATTATTGTTTGTAAATTAAAATTTGGTTTTTCTCATATATTATGAATGATATATTATTTAAACATGACTCAGATTCAAATAAATACTAGATCCTAGAGAGAACCAAATTTTAACATTTCAAATGATTAAAATTTAAATATAGGAAATATTGAAGATATGAATTCAATGGATCACATGAAGATTGGAATGTTATGTGTAAATTCATTGTGTAATGATAATATAAAATGAACTATGAAATGATGTAATTTTAATTGAACATGATAACATCGAACCATAATTATAAGTATTTTAACATATATACTAGTTTTTGGGATAACAAAGAGAACCATGGTTTGGAGATAGACCCCATGGGAGTGAGATCATCTTACGTGTTGAGTATTATGAATCTAGAGAAGTGGGGTGTTTACCATGAGTGTTGTAATATATATGTTCTGATTCCATGATGTATATATAGTTATAAATTAAATATTAAATTATGTAAATAGATCAATAGAGTTCCACTGAAAAATTTATAATGTTTTATTTTTCACATCATGTCAATGAAAACATATTTAATCAATTCTATTTTGAATATGGAAAATTTCGATGAACCCCAAAATATAATGAACACAAATATTAGAATTGATTGACCATGAATTGTAATTTTAATGTAAATTAAATGACTACATGGTTACATTACTAGTGTGAAATCTAATTGAAATGTTTTGATCCATACCCAACGAGGGAGATACAAACCATATATACATGGGTTTTCTAAACCATCATAAATCATTGATGGGGATAAAATGAGAGATAAATATATATTTAAATCATTTTTTTTGTGTGGAAATATGTACTGTCGATTTTACACATGTTTTTAATTATATATGTTTTTAAACATTTCACCTTCATGAGAATTTGTTCCCTGTAGTGGCTTATTGTATCTATTATGGATTATGCATAACCCATGAGTTAGGATAGTTTTGACACATTTATTTAATGATATTTTGTTCGACATAAGGATACTTGATGGCGTCTTATTATTAGTGGGTTAGTGTTTTGTGGTGTTATAGAGTCACATATGATAGGGGTTTTCATATTTTTTTTGAGTATCTTCATGTTTGGAAGCATCAATTAAAATTTGATTTGACTTCTTATCATAGTGGTTCCTTGGATTATGAGGAATATTTATTAAAAAAGGATTGAGTATGATTATGAATGAAAGGATGTTATCAATAGTATGTTTGGATTAGGAATGAGATTCCTATGTTATGTGGAAACCATTAAGTGGGTTTATCCATTACATGAGGGGGAGTCCTTTTTATTTTTAGTCAAGAATTGATAAGATTTCTGTAGAAACACCATTTTACTATGTATTTAGATGCATCTTTAGAATTGTGGTGGAATCATGGGGCGTAATATGGTGTTTAATCAACCATAGTGGGTGGTTACTCTATGTTTGATAGGGGATTAATTACATTCATTTTATGGGATAGAAAATATTTGAGAGTATGCCTTTTGTTTTATAATAAGATTAGGAATCCCTCATTGCTTACACGAGATTCTTGATGATCCTAAATCGATGCACATGAGGTGTATCCATGTATTTGATATTAGAATGATAGTGCCTTGAAGGGTTTTCAACATGAAATCACATGGGGATTCAGTTCTTGGTATCACGGTTTGGTGTCAAGGGAAGGAATGGTAATGTTATTAGACATATTTTTTGGGGTGAAACTAATTTTGACTTTTAAAAGTTGGGTTAAAATGAGAATTATGGTAATGAAATTAGTTGGTGGGGGATAGTGTGATGAAACTAGTTATAAATGTAGTTCCCTGTTTGAATGTGGATTACTCGGTTAACTCATTATTAATTAAGGATGACCTACAAGTGGGCATGAACTCCTGTTTTAGAATACATCCCATTTTTATATGTCACATGACACATGAGATCCTCAATCATGTTACATGATCATGTGGGGTAGAAGTGTGTTATAATTTTGAATCGATGGATCACTATAGTGTGAACTATCTATCATAGTGTCCATTTAATTATAGATCACTTTGAATCCATTAATATATTTGGGGATGATGAACATATAGATATGTTCGAGGAATATTGATTAGGGTTTGGTTAGGATGGAAATTCACCACATGTTTGGAGGGACAACATCGGTTATTTTGTGTGTTTTAGAATGCTAGATAAACGAAATCAATCCCAGTCAAGTATTGATAGGATGGTTATAATTGCTTGAGATGTGAGACATTCATGTATTGAAGGAAGGACCAGTTGGGCTATGTGATGGTAGGTCTATATAATTAATTATAAATTTAGTGGATCCCCCCTTAATTAATTAGTGGAATGATCCATAGTTTGGAGGAATTTTGAAGATTATCAAGGTGGTTATTACATTATGTAAGAAACAAAAAAAACATGACAGTTTAAGGAGAAGACATGTACATTTTAGTTTATTTGGGTTTTGTCATTATATATTTTTTAAATGACATGGGTTGTGATATTGTGGACTATATGTATAGAATTTTTTATAAGGGATCTCATATGGTGGGATTTGTTATGTTAATGGTGTCTTGTATCCCACACAATTTAGTGAGAAAATAATTCTATGATTAATCATTTGAGGGATATTTAGATTAACATGATGAACACAAATGATGACATTTGATTCATTTTAATTTTTTCTAGGATCCACTGGTAATGTGGAATATTAATCTCTAGGTTATGTTGGTGAGAGCCTTAGTTTTTATTTGGGATCAGTAAGAGGTGATGTGACTACAACACTCTGACATTTTCTATAAAATATATTCTTGAAATAATTTTTATTCTTCAATATCTTTTATTGGACACAATCATGATATTAAATGAAATGTGAGATGACCTTATTATAAATTTACCATTTTAGCCTAGCTGTTAGTTTAGCGGGAATAATTAAAACTAATGAAAATGCATTGAGAATTCGTTGCCGATCAATTTATTATAAAAAATATAAATAAATTAAATATTTTTATTTTAGAGTGAATTAATTGTGGTAATTAAATTAATGATATATATATATGTTTTATATACTTAAAAAATATATTTTTTATATTTATCCAATTGATATTTTCATAATAGGGTATTAATAAAACAATATTTGATGTATAAAAACTTATTTTTTAATGTTTAATATTTCTCCATTGAAAGGATAAAACTTTTTAAATTAACATTGTGACACATTAATAATTTGTATATGGAAAAAAAATTAGAATCAGGATATAAAAATTTACACTGGATGAATTTCAGATATTTTTCTCATAACAATAATTTTTTGATGAATAGAAAAAATCTGCTAATTTTAAATTGAAAATAAATTTTTTCATTGAAATAATTTATATGGAAAAATTATATTATAAACTAATTTCAAAGTATAAATATAATATATTTATACCATTTAAGATAATGTATGTAATTTTAATTAATTAAATTTTAAATTCAGATTAAAAACATTTAAAATTTTGCAATATTTTAATTTGTAAAACAAGTTTTCTAATTTCAATAATGGAATTAATTTTAAATTAATAACTACAACATATGTGTTTTTAATTTTTAAAAATGGTTTTCATAATTTGAATTAGATGGTCCATATTAAGTAAATATATTTAATTATTTTAAGGTGTAACATGAATAGAAACTTTGTTAAATTTTATTAACACAGTTAAATGGTAAATCAGTTAATCATGGGTAAAAACAATTTTATAAAATTAATGTAAAACATATCTTAATATAATTTTATGAATATAATTATCCTTAAAGACAGTTGGGTAGAAATGGTAATGATTGTATCCCACTTGAATGATATTTGTACATTTAATTTGTTTTATTTAATCAAAAAGTTAAATATGTTTCACTCAAACTTTAATAATTAAATTATTTTCAATATAAGGTTATGAAAAAAATAAATTAGATTATAAATACTGATTTTAAATAAAAATTATTTGTCTTCATCTTGATAATTTTTTGTAATTTTTAGATAATAAAAAATTACCTTAAATACTTATACTTGGATGATGGAAAAATTAATTAATTTATGAAAATCAATAAATTTTTTTTCATTAAAACATTAATTAACATAAAAAGGAAAAAACACTTGACTGAAACATATTGGTATAATAGATCTCGACCATAATCATCTTAGGGTACTCTTAATGACCATATGGCGGCTTATATAAGAGATTATGACACTTGTATACTTTTATTTAATGTGAAGATAAAATTTTCAAATTCATTTTTTAGAGTATATCATTTTTAATGTTTTGTTTTTCATATGTAAAATTATATTTAAAGTATTATTATGAAATATAATGTATTTATATTTATCATGTTACTTTATTTTGAATTTTTAATCCATAAATAAGTATATTAATTAATTACACAATAGTAAGGAACTAATTATTTTTTTAATGAGGAGATCAAAAAAATGTAATTAAAAATATATTAATAAATATAATTTTGGATAATTATTATATAAAATTAATTTTATATATTACCTTGACCCATTATTTATATAATGAAATATTTTTATTGAGTTACAATTTTTTTAAAATCTATGAAACGAATAGTGTCAAAATTGACCCTCGATATTTTGTCAAAATATGGTATTCATAAATTTTTTAAAAATATTAAATGATTCTGAAAAATATATAATAATTATGATATGTTATAAAATGTTCTAAAGTATTCAGTTATGGTCTAAATTACATAATATAAGTATGTATTTTAACATTTTAATATTGAAATATTTGTTACCCTAGTTCTAAATTAAATTCAATAACTAAGTATTAATTAAAATGATAATTATTAAATTATTATAAAGACAAGTATCAAATTTATTGGTTGATTATATTACAACCATATATAATATAATATTCTAAATTCGGACATTTTTTATGTTTTTATGTTGGGATTGGTTTTATTACAAATTAATATATTTGAGGATTCCAAAATTTCCCCTCACCAAAATTTTAAAAGGGCACTACTTCCCTCAACTCTTCATTTCATTTTGAGACTTCATGCTTGTAAGTCACCAAAAAATTTCACTTTTCAACATATATAGAAACATTCAATATTCCCAAGTCTCCTTAAATGTCATAATCTAGTGCACTAAGTATATATTTATAGGAGGCACGTCGAAGAAGAGGTAATATCATTACCGATTCTTTCAAACTTCATTCTCCTTCTATATCCTCCTCATGAGGTGTATAATTATAATTTAATAACTATGGTAGTAAATACATATAGATAGGTAATTGGGATTATTAAACCACCATATCTCACATTATACCGATCCTATGAAAAATAAAATCACCACGTGTTCCTACGAAAGGTTTAACATCTCTAAATCGTGGTGTAATCCTTTTTTCACCACCCCCATATAAAGATTGGTATAGTGATGGAATGAATACACACAAACACATATAAATATATATATATATATATATAAAATTATATTTATTACGTTATACATTACACAATCCACATCAATACCACTCATCAATTATGGGAATGATATCGTCACTCGAGCGTTGGTACGGCTTACCGTGTCCACTGGGAAATTTAATTCGTTCTACAAAAACTTTATTATATAATGATTATTTCAATGAATTGAATTAATTTAATGAATAAATATGATATATATTATACCAATAATATTATTAAAATTATATAATTCTAGCCTTAAATGAGGAATATAAACTTATCTGAGAAAACATGCATAAGAACATAAAGCGGTTAACGACAGAATAACGAGTAACATTGAAATGTTACTAACAACCGGACGAAAATATAATCATAAATTTTATCATAAAAATTATTATGATAATGGAATAAATCCGTAATATTATTTATTTCATTATACATGATATTGGGATATACACAAATCATATTAGACCAAAGCTAAGGGAAAACATTGAAAATCTAGTTTTTATACGAGATTGTTTATTCGTATGTATTTAATGGCTTATATTTATCATCCACATAAATATTTGATAAATATTTATTTCAAAATATTAATTATATAATTCTATAATTTTACCCATTTGTTAATTTTTAATCAATGGTATGAATTTAGTATTTTGTTATTTTTGGTATGAGGTACTTCTTGAATTTTCCCACAAAAGTATAAGAAGAATGTTTTTTTAACTTGTAATCCAAGAATAAGTTATAAAACATGCATAATGCCTTATTCCCATGAATATTAACCAAAAATATTAAATGCTTATTTTCACATAAAATTATAAATTCTAAAATATGATGTCATTTTGGGGAAGGAAAACATTTTTGAAGAAGAAAGGATATTTTTTAAAAGAATTAAATTCACATGTTTTTTAAAAATTATCTTCCATCTAAGATGAAATTATTTAAATATGGTTATATTTAATTATTCACCATTATTATTATTATTTTATTTTGGGTTATTTATGAAATTCATTTTTTTATATCAATTAGTATAGAATGATGTTTAAGAAACCCATTTTATTTAATGTGTTATACTATTGTTAATGTTTTTTTGTTCTTGTGGCACACGTAGGAATGGTTTCATCATCCGATGGGTGGGACCTATATATCTGATCAATTTATTGGGTAATGATTTATATATAATGAGATAGATATTATTGGAACAACACATAAATCTGGTTCAGTAAAACATGGCTGGAACAAGGAGGGATCTCTGTTCAGTAATGGATTATGTCTACTATGTTGGTCTTGGAAATGTACCTTGACTAATATGAAATGATTTCATAGGATTTTGGGTGTATTCCATGAAATTTCATTTCATATTATATGACTATTGTTATTAAATATCACATTTATTATTTATCCCATGGTTTGATATTATAATATTTTATATACGGGATATGATTTTCAAATGTTAGGTTCTTATTATTATGATATGATTGAAATTTTCTATGTCAACACTTTATGAGAATCTAACTAACCCTTTAATATGCTCCTTTTCCCTAGGTCATTAATATGGTTATTAAGTAAGATATGTCAAAAAGTAGTCTAGTTATAATGAAATAAGCTAGATATAATGGGGATGTTTTACAAATCAGTTGTTTTTTTTCAGTTTCTAAGGACAATATACCAATACGGTACTATTGTTGCATGTTTATGTTATGTAATAAATATTATTCAATGTTCTTGTAATATATATATGTAATGTATGGGCCCTTATATTTGGTATTAGGGAAAATTTGTAAAAAAACTTTAGAAACTAGGATATTAGAACCTTAGTAGGAACTATAAGGATATTTTTATGTAAATGTTACAATTCTATACTCGTGTTTTAGACATGTTTTTGAATAATATAGGCTAAAACCTAATGTGTCATAAATTAATTTTTTATTTAATAATTTGGATTTCCCATTAAGATTAGTTTTTCTTACAATATTCTTATTTGTTTTAGTCAATGGATGGAACCCGAAAGAACCAAATTAAGGAAAAATGCAATGGGAAATGTAATGATTTTCCCCCAGAGAAACCAATGTTATGATATATGTAATGAAAAATCATGTAGCCATGATCACACAACTTTCTCGAGCTATTAATCATGTTATACTTCCAAACGAGCAAAGAAGGGAGAAATATTTTGTTAAATCTTTCATGTGGAATCATCTACCTTCATTCAGTGGGTGTTTTGATCCATTTGTGCATGAACAATATATTAATAGCACAGAAAAGATATTTTTAGTTCGAAATGTTTTGAACATGATAGTTTCATATTTGTAGTATATTATTTGGAGTTTGAAGCTGATCAATGGTGGAATCATATAAAAAATATGAGGTAAATAGATAAAATCGAGTCCATTGTATGAGAAAAGTTCAAGAACTAAATTTTTAATTAATTTCCTCATATTATTCGAAAAAATATAAAGGATGAGTTCATTAATCATATGTGAAGTGATGATGAATCCATTGGTTCCTACAAACAAAATTGTAGCAGACTTTCATGGTAAACTTCTTGAATTACTATCCATCATCTGAGTAAAATTTATCTATTCATTAGAGGCTTAAAACCCAGTCTCTGAAGGGAATTAGACATAAGGGACTTCTATAGCGATGAGGACAATTTTTTATGTCATCTAAAGATTTAGATGGATATTTTAGTAAACCATATATCATTTGTGTTTAATAAGAATAAATAAATGGAATTCAAATTAAATTCTATAGACTACACCAAAAAGAAAAAGAGTTTCCCCTTATGCACAATGAGTAGAAAAAAAATCAGAGAGAATTGTATTAAAGGTACTTGTAAAAGTTTTATGTTTGGAAGATAAGGTCATCAGTCAGTTGAATGATGAAGTGGTAGGAAAAAATATCTCTAATGATGTGATCAAATAAAATGATACAAAGAATGCACCTCCCACACATCAATGTTACATGTTCATGAAAATATCGAATATTACAATAAATTACCTAATAAATGTGTTATAGATGATGATAAACATAAAAAACTCTTAAGATAATATATAATGTAATGTCACATGCAATCACTATCTGTGACATGGAGTATGAAAATGATGTGGTGAAATGTAATCATAACAGCCTCTCAAATGTAGAAAATGGTAAATTTTATTTTCAATCCAGCCACAATTTTATTTATGAGAACTTTAATAAGGGTATCTCCATATGACCTCAATAATAATATTATTAGTTATCACTAAAAACACATAATGGAACAATAGTCACATCAAATGATTATAATTATTATCCTGTTGATGTTTGTAGGAAAGTGATTCCTAAAAATGTTGTGATCCTTTATATAGTGTAAATTTATGTGGTCCATGGCATGTATTTACTTTCTCTATTTGGAGATCAAATCAATTGGCAATGAAGGCAAGTCACATTTTATATTCCAGAACAATCTATGATCATATATGGATGCATGTATGAATATATCCTTTAAGTAGAAATTTTATCTACATTGTGGGTATTTATTCCAATAAATGTAATTAATTGATCTCGAAAAGTTGTTATGAATCTAATGATTAAGAACACACCCATTTTATGAGAGTTTGATGATATAATTCCGGAGGAAATTCTTGGTATTCCAACTAACCGTGAATTTTCAGTTTTCAGCAGAACCCATATGGGGTGCTATGAATATTTCAACTTCACCATATATACTGGACCCAATAGTGTTATTGTAATTGAAGAAGAAACTCCAAGTGAATATTGATATTTTATTCATACGTCCTAGTGTGTCACCTTGGGGAGCACCAATTCTGTTTGACTAGAGGAACGATGGGTCAATGAGACTCTATATTGATTATCTTGAACATAATAAGATCACTATCGAGAAAAAGAATCATCATCCCCACATTGATGACTTAATTGAACAACTATGCAGAGCTCAATAAATTTTCAAGATTGATCTTCATTAAATATATCATTAATTAATGGTCACAAAGGAGTATATAACAAATACATAATTCCATACACAGTATTGACACTATGAATTTATATAGATACCTTTTGGTCATAGTAATTACCTCTCTATATTCATGGATATAATGAATATAGTCTTTAGATACTATCTATATCAGTTTTTGTAGTATTTATAGATGATATTCTTGTTTATTCAAGGATAAATGAAGAACATAAAGATCACTTGATAATTTTAATAAAGTCCCTCTAAAATGTGAATATTTATTCCTCATTTAAATGTGTGAAATGTTTTCATCATGAATATTTATTTTGGGGTCACAAAATATCATGATAGGGGATATCTATGGATAAATCAAAAGTAGAGGTTATTGAAAGATGGTATAGACCAACAATGGTAACAGAGATCCAATGATTTCTTGGTTTGGAAGGATATTATCAACGTTTTGTGAATGATTTTTCATGATTACTTAATCCACATTTCAAGTTGACTTGTGAAGGATTTATGTTCATTTGGATTGATGAATGTGAAGAGAATTCCAATGATATAAGAAAGGTTATCCATTGCACATGTTCTCACACTGCCTTATAGTTGAAAATGGATTATGATCTATAGTGATGCATCCATGAAGGGATTGGGATGTGTTCTCATGAAAAATTTTATAGTGACAGATTATGAATCATGACATTTGAAAATTCCTGAGAAAAATCAACCAACTAATGATTTGAATTTATCACTTGTAATCATTACATTAAAAATATGGAGGCATCATCATTATGGTGAATGGTGTGATATTTATAAGGATCATAAAATTTTAAAATATATTTTCATTCAAAAAGAGATGATTATGCACCATAGAATATATCTAGAGTTTATTAAATATTACAAATACTCAATACACTACCACCCTGGGAAAGCGATCAAGATGATAGAAGATTTGGGTCAAAAGACCATACAATCGTATCCATGATGTGGATCATGGAATATTCAGTACTTATTAATTTGAAAAGAATGGGTCCTAAAATTTTAATGGAAGGGGAGAAATAATATCTTCCTCAAATGAATGTTAAACAATATAAACATGTGAATATTAAGGAGGAGTAGATAGATTAATTGGAGTTATAATATTAGGAGAGAAATTTTCTAGAATTCAATCTGGATTGTTATTGAATAATAATTTTAAGGAACCACATTTTCTTTCCTCCCACATAAGAATAAAAGAATGTTGTTTTGGATGAGGCTCAAAGATCATCATTCTATATTCATCCTGGAAGCACATATATGTAAAGGGAGATTAAATAATATTTATGGTGGTTTAACATGAAAATAGATGTTTCAAAATCTATCTCTTGGTTCTTGGTATTTCAGTATTTTAAGGCTAAGAGACATAAGACTAAGGGGATGTTACAATCGTTACACATACCAGAATAGAAATGGGAAAACATCACAATGGAATTTTTTTGGAATTACCAAAAACATATATAGGACATAATGATATATGGGTTATAGTATATCTCCTTACGAAGTTGACACACATCATTTCTATTAGATAAGATTTCCCTCTTGATCAGCTAACTCGGATAGAAGTAACAAACATGGTATTAATTTAGGAATTACCACTTTCCATTATATCAAATCGAGATCCAAGGTTTGTCTTGAAATTCATGTGAAGTATTCAGCCTGATCTTGATATAGAGTTATGATTCAGAACTTATTATCATCCCCAAACAGATAGTCAGTATGAGAGGACATTTCAAACTCTGGAGGACATATTGAGAGCGTGCTCATTTTATTTCAAAGATGGTTGGTATCAAAAACATCCATTGGTGAATTTTTTATAAAATAATGTCTTCCAATCATGTATTGAAATGGTTCCTTATAATGTCCTCTACAGAAATATGTGCAAAACTCTATCTAGTTGGGATGAAGTTATGGAATAAAATTTATTAGGATGAGATCGTGTTGATGAAATGGTGGAAAAGTTCAGATCTATTCAAAAATAACTATGTGTAGATCAGATTCAACAAAAATGGTATGCTAACAACTATATAAAAGGCCTATAGTTTGTAGTGGGTGGTAAACTGTTTCTACGAATATCTCCTAAGAAGCGAGTAATGAGATTTGGAAGGAAATAAATGTTATGCCCTAGGTATATCGGTCCTTTTGAAATTGTGGATTTTGTTGGGAATGTAGCTTACAAATTGAAATAGCCATTGATTCTTTCTAAAGTTCATGATATGTTGCATGAATCTCCCTCAAGAAATTACATACCCATTCCTTGACTTGTACTAAGCTCAGAAGTAACACCACTGGATAAATATCTTTTTTATAAATAACTACAGATTGATATTCTGGATCAGAGAGAAAATGTTCTACAAAACAAGAACAATCACTTGGTTAATGTTTTCTAGTGTAAAACCCAATTTTAATAAGATACATTGGAATTTGAGGATATTATATGGGATAGGTATCCTCATCTATTTTTTAAAAAATAAAAAATTTTGAGGGTGAAATTTAGTTTAATGGTGGTAGAATGCAGCACCCAAATGATTTTTATGAAATATATTCATTAAAAAATATATATTCTATAGTACCAATATCTTCATGAAATTGTGTGTTTAAAATTACCATGATTCACCCTTATTAAAGAATTACCATTATATCATAGCTATTATCTTAGATGGAATAACAATAACCAAATTATGAAAATGAATTGTGAAATCATTGGAAATCATGTTTTCATAAAAAATATAAATCAATTAGATAGTTATAATTTTTAGTGAAATATATTTGGTAATGATATTAATGGGATATATATGTGTTATATACTTAATTCATTTTTTTATATCTATAAAATAGATATTTTAGTCATAGGGTATTAATAAAACCCTATTTGATGTATATAAAAACATATTTTTTTAAATGTTTTATTTTATATCGTTGAATGGGGAACCCTGATAAAATTAATATTTTGAGACATTAATAATTTTATTGAACAAAAATAGTCATTTTATTTGATGTGGGAAAAAAAATTTAATTTGGACTAATTTTTGTTATTATTCTGATAACATAAATGTTTTCATGAATAATAAAAATATGCTAAATTTTAATTGAAAATATTATGATTCATTGAAATAATTTGTCAGGATAAAATATATTATTGAATTTTTTCAAAGTAAAAATTGCTTATAATTTTACCATTTATTATAATGTAGGTTGTTATAATTAATTTTACCTTAAATTCTTATGTAAAAACATTTGAATCTTTTTCTATATTATAACATTAAAAACACATTATCATATTTCAATAATTGGATTAATATTAAATGAATTACTAAAACTTCTATTCATTTAATTTTTATAAATGGATTCCATATAATGAATCAGTGTTTCCAATTTATTTAAATATAAATCTTTTATTTTTGGGAAATATGAATTGTTAATTTGAAAAATTATGTTTACATGGTAAAAAGATAAATCAAGTAATTATGGGTAACATTGATATTATAAAATTATTCTAAAATTTATCTTAATATAACTTTATGATTAAAATTTTCTATAAAACATTGTTGGGTTGAAATGGCATTTATTGGAACTCGCTTGGATTAGATTAGGACATTTGATTTAATTTATTTAATGAAAATTGTAATATGTCTCAACCAAAATTGAATATCGAAATTATATTTAATACAAGGTTATACAAAATATAAATATGATTATAAATAATACTTTTAAATTTAATTTTTTTACTTCTAATCAATATTTATTTGTAATTTTTATAAAATTAATAATTGCCATTATGTCTTATAAATTGATGATGAAAAAATTAATTAACTGATGAGAAATCAACCAAACAATTTTTATTATAATATTAATAACCATAAAATGCCAAAACACTTTAAAACCATATTGGTCAAGTATATATAAAAAATAATCATCCAAGGGTTGAATTATTTTCTATTTGGAGGTGCATAGAAAAGATTATGACACTAATATTGTTTTATTTAATTTAAAGATAAAATTTTCACATTAATGTTTTAAAGGAGTATAAAATTTTTAAGGTTGGGTTTTTCAGAACATTAATTTGAATAAAATTATTATTATGAAATCTAATGGATTTATCTCCATAATATTATTTTATTCTGATTTTTTATTAAACAAAAATGTATATTAAATAATTAACAAAAAATTATGTAGTAATTATATTTTTAATGATGAGATAGAATAAATGTTACTAAAAATATATAAATAAATATAAGTTGGGATAATTTTTATGAGAAATTAATTTTCATGATTAATTTTCACCATAGGGATACAAAAATGTATTTTGGTCGTGGTTGACTACTTATTATTAAATTTTTTAATATCGATGAAATAAATAGTTTCCATATTGAAAATATTTATATTTTTTCAAAATATGGTTTCCTTATATTATTTAAATATAAAAAAAATTAAAAATTATTAATTATTATGAGATGGTATAAAAATTTATAAATTATTATTTTATTGTCTAATTGACTTAAAATAAAAAAATCTTTCATCCTTTAAATATTGAAATATTTGATACCCAAATTAAAACATAAATCAAATAAGTAAGTACTAAATTGAATGATAATTATTAAATTGATATAAAAACATGTTTAAAATTTACTGTTTTATGTGATTAAAACCATATATCATATACTATTATAAATTAGGAAATTTTGGATATTTTTAAATGGGTTTTAGTTTTCTTTTAAATTAATATTTTTGAGGTTTTCCAAAAATTCCCATCTACTTGATTTAGAAAAGGAACTTCCTACATCAACTCTTCACCTCATTATGAGCCTTCATGACCAAAAATATCCTTCCCTTATCCCTTATATACTTCCATATATACATTATATAAGTCTTGGTATCCTTAAAAATATTACTCTAGTTCTCAAAGATGATATTTATAGGAGGCTCGTCGAAGAAGAGGTAATATAATTTTCGGATTCATTCAAAAAAATTTCTTCATATACAGCATCCTAATGAGTTGGGACATTATAAATAAACAAATCCTATAATACTTATATACTGAGAGTTTATTTTGATTATGAAACAATTATATTCCACCATCTACACATACAATGAAATATAAAACCACCACACATGTGTACATACGACATATCGTCTCCACACCATGGTGTAATTCGTTTTCACCACAACCTAACATAGATGGGTATAATGCTGGATTATATATATATATGAATAATATAAAGTTATATTGATTATTATATATTATAGACAGTCCACTTCACTACCATTCAATAATTATGGGAACGATATCATCGCTCCTGCATATGTATGGTTTCCCATATCCACGATGTGATGTGATTCATTCTACAAAAACGTAATTAATGAATTATTTTATAACTGAAATGAATGAATAATTTTGATATATATTAAATTAATATTTTTTAAACTTATATATTTATACCCAATAAATATGAAGTACAACTTATCTAAAAAAACATGCATAAGAACATAAAGTAGTTAACACACAAATAACGATTAACAATGAAATGTTATTAAAAACAGATTTAATTATGTTTATAAATGTTATAGTAAACATGATTATGATTTTGGAATAAATCACTAAAATTATTGAAATCATTCTACATAAGGTTTATATACATATAATGTATATCAGACAAAAGTTATTTGATAACTTTACAAATATCATTTTTATCTGAGTTTGTTTATTCATAAGTATTTATAGAGGTATATTTATAATCCACATCCATGATTCCAAAATCTGTACTTAAAATTTATATTTATATAATTCTATAATTTTACCCATTTTTGAATTTTAACTAAAAAGTATTAATGAACTATTTTTTCATTTTTAGTACGAGCCACTTTTATCTTTTCCAAAAAAAATTATGAAAAAAATTATTTTTATCTTTTAAGGATTAAAAATATTTTTATACTTTCATAATTCCTTATTTACCTGAACATTCCCTTATAGGCATACATGGTTAAATTCACATAAATATTTTCATCTAAAATTGTGAATAATTTTGAAGAAGGAAAACATTTTTGAAGAAGAAACGATATTTTCCTTAGGTAATAAGTTCATGTATTTTCTCAAAATTGTTCTCCATGGAAATGTCACTATTTAAATAGGGTTATATTTTTGACCTTCTTATTTCTATTATTTTATTGTGTGTTATTTAGGAAATCCATTTTTTTTATATCAATTAGGATGAAATGATGTTTATGAAAACCATTTTATTTAATTGGTTATGCAATGGTGAATTTTTTTATGTTTTTGTGGCACAAGTTAAAATGGTTTCATAATGAGATAGGTGGGACTTATATCTTCCTCTAATGCATTGGGTAATTATTTATATCTAATGAGATATAAAGGGCTAGAACAAAAAGTAAATACAGTTCCGTAATACTAGGCTGGAATGAGGATTGAACTCTGTTCTGTAATGGACTATTTCCACAATGATGTAATGTGATAAAAGCCATGAATAATATGAAATAATATTCTATGATTATGTTGTAATACATGAAATTAAATTTTTTATGATATGATTATAGGAATTATATTTCACTTTTGTGACTTTTCCATGACATTATATTTTTATATTTTATATTTAAGATAAGATTTAAAATCATTATGTTCTTATTATATTGATATAAATGATATTTCCCTTATTTATTCTCACTAAGAATTTGTTGTCACAGTTTCATATGTTTCATTTACCCTGGTCAAGAAGATGTGTATAATGTATGATATTTCAAAAAGAAGTCTAGTTATGAATAAATAAGCAAGAGACAATGTGGTTTGTTTATAAACCAATTGTTTTTGTTTTCCAGTTTTTAAAGATGCAAAACCTTTATGGTCTTGGCATGGTTTTTGTTATGTTATATAATAAATATTCTTCAACATAGAAGTAATATCTATATGTAATGTATGGTATCTTAGAGTGATCTAATGATTATTTTTTATTGAACATCCTGTCTTTGGTGAGAGAATTAGGAATGTGATGTTGGTTCATTATACAACCTTGGAACCACATAATGAGTTACTGTTAATCCAACATGTGTGTTTGTAAGAGTGTAGGGTAAATCATGTGATTAATGAAATATTAATGAGTAATTTAAAATCATTTAATTGATTGAAGCAGAGAATCCTTGTGATATTCTAGTAAGAGAATGTTCGACTAATATTATTATTCATAATTTGATGTGGTGAGTTGATAGGCTCATTGGGAATGTCAAATTGGATATGTGGGGAGAATCTAAAGAGTCGTCTCGGGATTTTGTGGATAATTGTAATGTTCAAATTTTTTTTGGGTAGTGAAGTAAAACTTTTTTGTTTTTTGAATTTTTAAATAATAATTAAACTAGTGTTATACAAGAATTGTAATGTGAGATTGGGTGTGATGAATTGGGAAACCATGTGGTGTATCCTTAAAGAAATTGATTTTTTGGGGTTTCTGATGGTAGGGAGAGTCCTTTCTCTGAGTTTCCCTACATGAAATAATTATTATAATGGGGAGTTAAAAATTATTTTTGCTAAATTAGATGCTAACACAATTTTTTATCATAATTGAAAAAACCATGAAGAGTCACTGAAGTGATTATAAATTCAAATATTATAGATTCCCTTGTTTTAATAAATAATGTGCATATTATTTCAGATCTGCTCTATAGGATCATGTTATTAATTAAAAAATAAAACATGAAGTTATACCATTGAATTTTCAACCGATGTTTTTGTTCATGAGCATATTTCCTTTAATTTGATTTCATATGATTTTGTTTGATTACTTTTCCTCAGTGTTTTGATGATATCATAGTTTATGTTTTCTGGATTTTTTTGATTCTTATTATGTAGGAAGGATTAATTATTAGTCTATAATTTATTAGTTAATGAGGATGTTTGAAAATGCTTATCTATTTCTCTAGAAACTCTTTGAAGTTCCTACTATGGTTTTAGAAACACTACATTTCTCTATTTTAAAACAGTTCTATATTTGATTTACTAAAACTAATACATTTAATAGATTTTCAGGAAACTAGATTCTAGGTAATCCTAAATTTTTTATCTTGATTTCATTAGTTTACATCAATGTCTAAAAATATATTTTAAATGGAAATTTTCTTACTTTATGTCATGCTCTACTGTTTTTTAGTAGCAGTTTTTTCCAAAAAAAAAAATTGTGTTTGTTATTTAATGATATATGGTTATCTAGATGTCGTTTTTAATTGATTAATTTTTTGTAAATATAATATGTTTTTTATAAATCATTAGTTTTGTCCAACGTCTGAATATGTTGTATGATCCCTTAAAAAAATTATAAATTTTTCAAAATGTTCTGTCTAGATTTTTTACGAAAGTATGATTTATTATTCATTCCACAATGTATGGTTTAGTCACCATATGTTACTATTCATGATCCCTATGTTACGTTATGTTCATTCGATAATTTAGGGTATGCCATCCAAACATTAATTTTGATACCCTAGGTTACATTATTGTTCATACCCTACATTAAGTTATTGTTTATTCTGAAGTTACTAATCATTCTGAAGATAATGTTATTTCTGATGTTACATTACATTTGAATGTTATTGTTCATTCTGAACATAAAATTCTTTCTAAAGGTTATGTTCTTTTAAATGTTACTATTCATTGGATGCAATTTGATAAAAATTTATTTTTTTCATATATATGGATTACTTTTTAATGATTTTCTTTAATGATATCATTAAATATAAGGATCATAATCTAAATGATTATAATTTCTTTGGTGATATATTTAGAGAGAAAAGTTAAGAAAAAATTTCAATGTCTTTTTCAAATAAATTTGGATGTTTCAAAAATGGTTTAAATTCAAATGATTTAATTTATTTTTAGAATATGCTGCTAGTTTTCTTGGAATTGTTTTTACAATCATTAAAACTGTTTAATTAGATTTAGAATTCTATTTTAAATCATTAAATTATTTTATTTTTTTGGGATTTTGTGGAAGACTTATTAAAAATATTTTGATTTTTTTATTATATATTTATATCACAGGAATACAGAAGAAACAATACTACTATTTTAATGTAGATATTTAGAAGAGCTCTTTTCTCAATTAATTTTGAATATCCAAAGGATTCATGGTTTTTGAACCTTCTATATATATTTTATTCTCAATATATATCTTTCTCTCTTTCAGGTAAAAAAATATAAATGCAATTATATGATAATGTTTTGTGAACATTAAACCGGTTGTGCATTTGCAACATCATGTGACACTCTGCTTCACCACCCGATCAATCCCTCAAGTGACGAATTACTTCTACTTTGATTACAATTTCATTGATGATACATGATGATCTAATCCTCAAAAACCAATACTTTTGCATTAATTTATATGTTCTCTTTCATCTGGTTATGAGTTTGTAACACTGATTTTTATCTCTCATGTGCACTCAATTTTTTTGGAATCATATTTTACACAAAAATGATTTTCTTTTTCATTTTCCTCTGTTTGGGACTCTTGGATCCTAAAGTCATGATCATAGGGTTGTGATTCCCTATATCTACATTCAACACTATTTGGGTTGTGACTCCCAATGTCTAATGTCAGATTTCATGTTTTTTGACTCCCAACACAAAAGATAGTGTCGTGGTTATCCCTCAACTAGAAATGTATTTTTTAATTGGGTTATGATTCCCCTTTCAAAAACATTTTCTAGTGCACATGTTTCACTCACCGAGTAGAGAGGTATAAGATTAGAGTAGTCCCACAATTAACCAAACTAATACAAAAAAAAACATTTCATTATTTACATTCGTTACTGCTAAAAAAATTAATAAATAACATTTATAACTAATTTAAGTAATCTTTTCATTTTATAGAAATTTTTAATCTGGTCTTTTCACCCCCTTTAGACCATCTCCTATTAACATGACCGACCTAAAAATTTGTATCAGAGGGTAATGTTCTTATGTATAGTTTTTCTCTATCATTAAATTTAATTATACCAAATATTAGTACTAGTTTTTGTTAATTTAGGTATTTATCCAACCATTTATTTAGACTTATTTTATATTTTATTGTGCAAACCTATTCCTAGAACTCAGAATCTAACGTTAAAAATCATGTAAGATGGTAGGATTGAACCCGAACGATTCTTGGATTCCTCCAAAGCTGCCACCTTTTGATGGAAATGATTGTGGATACTAGAGATCTATAATGGAGGCATACCACAAGTATTTGAGAACTTATCTCTGGTTTATCCTATCAAAACAATACAAACAAGCTAAAGCTAAACCAGACACTCTTACAATAATTTATGCCACCAGATATTTCATAAATTACAATTTTTTTTAATATTTTATATAGTTATATAATCTGAAGTGTTTTTAGTCATGTGTTTGCATGAAAAATAGCTCATGATATTTGGAATATTTTGCAAGTTACTCACCATGGCTCTGAAAAATTGATATGTTCCATGATTTGAATGCATCATGATGAGCATCCAGACTTCAACATGGGAGAAGATGAAACTATCAACCAAATGTTCCATAGATTCACAAGCATTTTGAATGGAATGAATACACTTGGAGAAGATCTGGAAAATCATGTTCTTGTTGAAAGAGTCCTACAAGCATTACAAAAGAAATTTCATGTTACAATGGTTTCCAATGATGAATTAAATAACATCACAGAGTACACAATGGATTAATTGGTTGGATTTCTACTCCCATATGAACTGGAAGTGAAGAACATAGCTGATGAGGAGAGAACAAAAAACATGTTTTCTTTTAATTCTATAAATGTTATTTCTAATGAATATTCTGATTCTGGTAAACAAGATATTGAAAATAAATACATGGCTCAGATTGTAACTGGAGTCTACAAAAGAATGAAAATAACGTATTCAATTTTTTTACGAAACCCTCCAAAAAAATATAAGGGCGATATGAAAAATGATATAAATTTCAATGCTTCAGATGTAACTTGTTATGAGTCCATGAAGAAAGGTCATATCAAACCCTATTTCCCCAAACTAATGAATAATGTCTAATTCTAAAAGAAGTATAAGAAGGAATTGCCATCCAGTTGTAGTTTTACTGAAGAATCTGATTCTAGAGAACAATCAAGAAATAACAATGAATATGCAAACTTGTGTTTCATGGCATCACTAGATAAGTTTAATAATTCTAGTTATTATTCTGAATTTTTTGATTCCTAATATGAATCTAAACACCCCAATGTTTTTTAATTAATTAAATAAATTGTAAGATTAATAAAATATATTTTCGAAGCTACTGATTTATATGATAACACTAAAGAAGATATTGAAAACTTATTTTTGTAAATAAATTAATTTTTAATGAAAAAATGATAACAGATACTGTATCGGCTTCTCATTCAAGAGTTTATGATAATTTGAAAACTGCTCAAGATTTGAATGAGAAATTAAAAAAGGAAGTTGAATGTCCTGAAAAGAATTATCTGATTTTATTCTTGGAGGTGAAATATATAATGAGATGTAGTCTTTAAATAAACCTATTATAAATAGATATGGTTTTTTTACATTAAATGATTACCTCAAATGTATGAAACCCATTTTGTTAGAAGTAAAAATGGTGGTACTTCAACATTTATTTGTTTTAAATATCTCATGAATGGTCACTAGGCCATTGACTACTCACTTATATTTAAAAAATATAATGGATTTAAAAAACAAATATTTATAATTCATTGTTAATAATAATACCTTAGAATACATGTTTAGATTCTCTATGGGTATCAAAAAATTGTATTTCTAATACTATTGGACCCAAAGTATCTTGTGTACCTAAATTTCCAATTAATTGATTTTTGTATGAAAAATCCCTTGGATGTCTCATGAATGACATATGGTACATGGAATGTGGATGAACAAGGAATGTGACTGGAGAACCATCAATGTTTACCTCATACAACACATGTGATGGTGGAACTATTACTTTTGGAGATAGTTCCAAAGGCAATGTAAAAGGTTTTTGAAAAGTTGGTAATTCAAATTCAACATTTTTTTCAAAAGAATTATATCTTAAGGGATTAAAAAATAATTTAATTTGGATATCACAATTATGTGATGATGGAATTGATTTTAAATTTCAAAATGATAAATAAGTACTTTTTAATGATGATTCTTTATTATTTTTGCTAATAAAAATAATATTATTTATACTATATATTTTTCTAAACTAACTATTCAACAATTAAAGTGTTTGAATGCTGTACAGAATGACAACATCCTTTGGCACCAAAATTTTGGTCATGTTTATTTCATAATGTTGCATAAGCTCTGAGAGAAATTTTTTTATAGCTTCCTTCTTGGAAGAATGAAAACATTCATGTTTGTGATGCCTGCATGAAAGGGAAGATACAAAAAAATAGACCTATCATTTAAATAAGTACTATTAAGCCTTTAAAGTTAATAAATCTTGATTTATATAGTCCAACTAAAATTTATAACAATGTAAGATACAAATATACTGTAGTTATTGTTGTGGAATATAGAATATTTACTTGGGTATATTTTCTAGCTCAAAAAATGATACTTTATCTAAATTCACTATTTTTTTAAATTAGTTCAAAATGAAATCAGTTGTATGATTATTTCTATTCATAGTGATAAAGGAGGTGAATTTCATAATTTATATTTTGAAAAAATATGTGAAAATAATGGATATTTTCCAAATTTCTCTCATTATAGAACACCATAACAACATGGTATTATAGAACAGAAAAATAGGACCCTTTTTGAAATGCCTCGAACTATGTTAAGTTAATATAATCTGCCTACATATTTTTGGGCTGAGGCTATTTTTGTAGCTTTTTATATTTAAAATATAATTCTTATTATAGCATTTCTATGGAAAACTCCTTATGAACAATTGAAAAATAGAAGGCTTAATGTTTTTTATTTTAGTTTTTTGGGCTATAAAGTTTTTATTTTAAATTCATATGATGATTTAGATAAAAATGATGTTAAAATTGATGAAGTAAATTTTCTTGGTTATTATAGTAATAATAAATCTTATGTAGTTTATAATAATAGGACTATGGTTGTTGTGGAATCTGTTCAGGTTATGATTGGTTAAAATTTTTTAAAATAAATCGTTATTCTCTTATTATTGATGTTTTGTTTAGATATTTTAATATTGGTGAAGATATTATTCAAAATAAGAATGAATTAGTTTAGGATGATCAAAATCCTTCGGATCCTGATCAACGATCATGTAAGATTCAACAGGATCATCCTATTGAAAAAGTAATTGGCAATGTTGATTCAGGTGTAAAAACCAGAAATTCCATTTTAAATAATTGTGGCAATTATTCTTTTGTTTCTGATTTTGTTCCTATTAATATTAATGATACTATAAAAGTTTAAAACTTGATTTTTTCTATGAAAGATGAATTAATTCATTTTTTAAAAAAATAATGTTTGGGATTTTGTAGAATTTCATGAATATGAGGAAGTAATTGGAACTATATGGATCTTTAGAAACAAGATAGATGAATCTGGACAGACTGTCAAAAACAAAGACAGACATGTTGCTCAAGGATACTCTCAAGAAGATGGTATAGACTTTGAAGATTCATTTTCACCTGTTACCATGTTATAGTCAATTATAATTTTATTGTCTATTGATTGTTATCAAGGTTTAAAATTATATCAAATTGATGTAAAAAGTGCTTTACTAAATGGTTTTATTACTGAAGAAGTTTATGTTTCGCATCCACTTGGCTTCGAAAAAGAATAATTTCCCAACCATGTATTTAAATTATATGTAGTTTTATACGGCCTCAATCAAGAACATCATGCTTGGTATAATATATTTTCTTTATTTTTATTGAAAAAAGGTTTCCAGAAATGCAATGCTGATTCGTCTCATTTTATTAAATTATATTCTGATGATATTTTAAATGTTTTGATATATGTAGATTAAATATTTTTTGGATCATCATGTGAAATACTTTGTAATAATTTTTCATCATTGATGTATTATGAATTTTACAAGTTTTTAATGGTAGAATTAATGTTATTTCATGGATATGATATTTTTCAAAGGAAAGATGGAATTTTTCTTAATCAGTCTATGTATGCTAATGAATTAGTTAAACTATTTGATCTTGATTCCTTTAAATCCATGAAAAATTATATGGGAACTAATTGTAAATTTTATTCTGATGCATATAGTAAATCAGTTGATTTTACAGTTTATAGAGGTATGAATGGTATCTTTCAATATTTAACAGCATCAAGACCCGACATCATTTTTAGTGTTTCTTTTTGTGCATTATTTCAAGCTGATCCAAAGAGAGTCATATTAAAAATGTAAAAAAGAATAATTAGATATATTTTTGGAACTATTGATTCTGGTTTATTTTATCCAAAATGTAATTTTTTTGTTCTAACAACATATTTTGATTCTGATTTTGGAGGCTATAGAATTGACAAAAAATCTCATTAGGTATGTGTCATTTTCTAGGTAAATGTTTAATTTCATGGTCATATAAGAAACAATTATCTATGGCGTAATCTAATGCTAAAGATGTGTATATCTCTTCTATTAGTATTTGTGGTCAATGTTTATGGATTAAGTAAACCATATGTGATTTTGGTGTTTCTCTTGAAAATTTGCCTATTTATTGTGATAATAAATCTGCAATTACTATTTCTAAAAACCCATACAATATTTTATAACAAAACATATTGATTTTAGATTTAATTTTATTTGAGATCATGTGCATAATGGTTTTATTGTTTTATAATTTATCCATTCCGAAAAGCATCTTGATGATTTTTTTACAAAGCCATTAGACTCTGCTCAGTTTGAAAAAATAAAATTTTCTCAAGGTATATTGGAATTTTAATTTTTTTTCTACAACATTTACTTATATGGATAATGTTTGAACATTTTGTTTATTTATAGAAAAATTGGGGAGAAGTTTTGGAGAGATATTTTTGGGAGAAATAATTTGGTTTTTGGGAGATATAATTTGGTTTTAATAAATTTAAAAATTAATTTATGGTTTAATTTTTTTGATTTTTTAATCAAAAAAATGGGGAGATTGTTGGTGCATGTGAATATTTTCTTTAAGTTGATTTCATTTGATTTTGTTTTATTACATTTGATATATATTTTGATGATATCATAATGTCTGTTATATAGATATTTGTGATTAGTATCACATTATAAGGATAATATTTTTATCTATATTTATTAGTCAATGAGTATGTTTTAAAATGAATATTTATTTATCTAAAAATTAAATGCAGGAGATACTATGGTTTTTGAAACTCTACATTTTACTATTTTAAAATATTTCGTTATTTATTTTACTAGAAATTATATTATTTTCAAATTTTCATGAATCATGACTCTATGGAAAGCTAAAACGTTTATCTTGATTTCATTAGTTTACATCAATGTCTAAAAATATATTGTGAATGGAATTTAAATTACTTGAAATTATGTAATGTTGTTTTGTAGTTGTTGTTATTCTAGTATTGTTTTGATTTTGTTAATTTATGTTTTAGTATTTGTACATTTCAGTTATAATAGATTTTTTTTGTTGGAACGATAATATGTTTTTCTAAAAACCATTAGTTTTGACCAAAGTTTCAATCGTCTATTAAAATCACTTAAACATTCATTAATGTTGGTCAAAATATTGTGTCCAGATTGTTTTTGAAAGAATAGTTTACTTTCCATTTCACAAAGTATGGTTTGTCAACCATGTGTTACATTTCATCAACCCTACGTTACATTATTTTTCATTCCACAAATTACAGTTTGGAAACCATTTGTTACTATTCATACCCTACGTTACTGTTCAAACCCTACGTTATATCCTACGTTACTATTCATGGATTGGCAACCATGTATTACTTTTTATACCCAATGTTATGTTACTATTAATACCCTACGTTACAGTACTTTTCATTGCGAAGTTACTATTCATTCTAAAGTTATTGTTCATTTTAATTTTTTTATTCATTATGAATTTACTGTTCTTTCAAATGTTTGTGTTTTTTCTGAAGTTACTATTCATTTTGTGCAATTTTACAAAAAATTATTTTCTGTATATATATGAATTATTTTTAGTGATTTTATCTGTGAAAAATTTACATTAAAGATATGGATCATAAACAAAATGTTTATAATGTTTTTGGTGCTATATTTAAAGAGAATGATTATTAAATTTCCTTAATTACTTTTATAAATAAATTTAGAGGTTTCAAAACTATTTAAAATCAAATGAATGAATTTAATTTCATAATATACTTTTAGTCTTCATGAAATATTTTGTCTATGTTTAAAACATATTAAATGAATTTAAAATTCTATTTTAAATCATCCAATGGTTTTATTTTTCTGGAAATTTTATTGAAAGGATTATTGAAAATATTTTTAATTAATCTATTTTATATTTATTCTACATGAATAAATATGTAACAATGCTATAATTTTATTGGAGATATTTATGGGACATCTTGACTAAATTAATATTGAATATCCAAAGGAAGTGTAGTTTCTACATTAGATATAGTTTTTATTCCATATATATATCATTCTATATTGCAGGAAAAAATACAATTACAATACAAAGATAATGTGTTGTGAACAATGAACTTGTTGTGTCTTTTTAATGACCTTTTAACCTTTTCTTCACCACCTACTAGTTCCCACACATGCCAAATTAATTTTTCTTTGACTACAAATTCATTGTAGAGACTTGTTGACATAAACATAAAAAACTATTACATGTGCTTTAATTTTCAACTTATCTTTCAACAGGTTCTGAATCTGTAACACTATATACCATCTCTCACACACACTCTATTTTTCTATTTATGCTTTTTCACATAATAAAATATGTTGTTATTTGTTTCCTCGGTTTGTGACTTCTGAATTCTAATGTCAGGATCTTATGGATGTGAAAACCTATATCAAAATTCAAGACTGTTTGGGTTGTAACACCTAGTGTTTAATTTCATTTTCCAAGGGTTGTGACTCTGCACCCAAAATTCAGTGTCGTGGTTATCCCTCCACCTGAAAATGATTTTTTAATTGGGTTATGATTCCCCTTTTAAAATACTTTTTTAGTGAACACGTATCTGTCTCATAGTAGAGTGGTATATGAGTGGTGAAGACCCACATTAGATCAAACAACTATAAAAAATCCATGAATTATTTATTTTTGCACTTCTAATTAAGAATAATATTTAACCTTGTTAATTACTTTATTTAATCAATTCATTTGATTAAAATTTTTAATCTATTCTATTCACACCACTGTAGACCATCCACTATTGCCCTATCCATCCTAACACTATGTATATTGTGTGTAGTGTTAAAATGATAACTAGGTATTCTAAGGTATTATAATTAGAGTGTTGGTGAAATTTTAATACTCAATGTCCTTATGGATGTGAATATCGCTATGGTAATTTTCATTTTCATTCTGATGGATGGTTAAATTTTTATTTGTATTCGGGATTACGTTAGTAACGTTGGAAATCATAAATGTTGTTTAATTATACATATAATGGGATTCATGAGGTATCCAAATGTGCTCATATGATTATCAAAGGGCCCAGGTTGTTCTTATGGAATACATCCTAAGGCTATCGTGCCACTTGCTAGACCGTGAGGTGTGATATACTAGCTGGTGGTCATGGGAAGTAGAATCCCCTAGTCCTAAATCCACTCACATGATGATGTTATCATATGTTATTTCAGAAAAAAAAAACTGTAAAATTTTTCTTGGTGCCGCCCAATATGTCACTCACTTAGGTTTTCCTCTTTGATTCGGTCTAGTGGCACCCTTTTATGTGCCTTCCTCCTTCTCTCCCTGAGGATATATCCCATTAATCCAAGGTTAATTTCAGATTCTCTTAGGTGTGATTAGAATATAATGGGGGGGGTCTAAGGGTCCACTCCCTCATATTCTATATAATGATTTATACCTCTTTTCTCCCACCATTTTAATATAATAGGCCCAATTTTTAGCATATTTTCCTATATTTCATTTATCAATATTTATGAAGAATTTATAATAAATACTTAACAACTGGGATTTCAAATGCATAAGGATTGTAATCCGTAAGCCAATCTAACTATCATTTTATTTCTTAAATGTGTAGAAATTGTGGGTCCAAGAACTCCTTTCCATGAATTGGTAAAATAATTAAATTAAACAGTTTTTAACACTTAATTTATTTTACTTCCTTAGGTATCATTACTTGAACTATATAAAAATGATAGTTCTAATTGATATGAAATTAGTTTGGTTTTTACCTTTAATGGTATTAGTGTGATAATTGGTTAACTATGTTTAATTATTAAGTGATAATTTATTTGTTGAATTTTAATTTCAAATTGAAATTTAAAAACATGTATAATTTATAATGGATTGGATCTTTTAATTATTTTTGTTAAATTCTGGGCACTGAATTTTAATAGGATATATTTTAATATAACATGGTGTTAATGATGGTGATGGAAAACTCTATCTTTTATCCTATAATTTATGCTGATTGGTGATAAATAATGTTTTAGAAATATAATGGTTTCCAGGGTATAATATTGATGCATTAGTAAAATGGGGATGTATATATGGAATAATATTTTTTTGTTTTTATTTGTTTAGAAATAGTCCATAATGTATACATGGGGGAGTTGTTCACTAATGTTGCTTATCATGGAATGAAAAACCATTCTCAGTTAATAAATCATAGTTAATTATGTTCCAATTTTATATGATTAAAGGTTGGAATGTATTTTGTGGATTCCATAGAGTCCATGTAGACAAATCCTTATGTTAAAAGATATTAAGGAGCTATGGATTCAACTAGTGGACTAATTTAAAAACCATGGTTCAATGACACCCTTTGATTAATAGAGGTCTGATTCTATGGAATCTCTTAAGTAAGGGATTTTATTCCAGATAAATGTTATATTGATAATAAATAGGCAATGATCTGAGATGTATTTGGTGGATTATTATATTTATAAAATTCAAAAGATTAATGTCATGTAATCATGTTGGGTACCTTATTGAATTCCATAGGACGAGGTCCAATGATTTGGATTTATATCATTTGGGTGGAATGCATCAAGTGTGATTATTTTATTATAATCTATCAAAGATTATGTATGATATGAATAACTAATTTATTTCAAAATGGTTTCCTAATATTGTTGAATTTTAAGGGTCAGTGCTTTGAATTATTTTTGCGATTTATTGGTTGGTAATTCCCATTTTAGGGGCATGGATTCCCTCAACTGATGGTAACATTGGTTTTATTTTTAGTATACCATAGATATAGATTATCCATATTGTATATAATGAAGAGAGATAAAATGATACTCATTGAAGTAGTTAGGCCAGATATTAGGTTTCTCAGCAATGCTCCAGATTAGTTGTTGTGTTGTCAAATTTTTTTGAAATTAAATTTTTTTACCTCAGTAGAACATTTATAAGATCATATTTTATTGAATAGTAATTTTTGAGAAAACACATATTGTGGAATATGGATTTATATTGACAACTTTATTAAGATTCCACGGAACATTGGTACCCAATTTTAAGACTACCTGTCTGTAGGTATAGTTATGGGAATCAAAATATTTTTTTTATTTCCTCCATACAACATGAAATGCTAGGAGTAGTGTGTGGACAATGAAACCATTAAGGTATTAGTAACATTATGGTTGGAGATTATTTTTTGTTGAATTATTATCCATTTATTATTCATTTTTTTTGATATAGAAACATGGTATTAGTTTTGAAATTTTTGATATACTCATTGTTAATTTTTTTTGAAATTGTAGTTTTTGTTTTCATATTCATTTATTTACCTATGGTAAACATTTTTTTTGTTTTTTATTTATTAATATTCGACTTCTATTTTTGACATTGTTCAATTTCTATAGTCACCCAAAAATATCTTTATATAACCTTCCAGATATTAAATAACCTCTATAATACATGTATGCATGCTTATGGTAAGGTGGAGACCAATTGTGACTAATATTCAAATTATTCTCAACCTCTAACCATACAAATTTTAATTTATTAATCTTGTATTCCCTCTAAAAATAAATAATATTTCCTCATATTAATTATTATAATTTGTGATATATTTTAAATAAAAATTCATCAATACATGATTTGGTATCTGAAATTAAATGATGTATATAGTTTTTTATGTTTAACATATTATAGATTAAACGTGGATTAACCATGCAAGTCAAAAATCCATGATAATTAGACCATTATTGTAAAACATTATTCTTATATAAGTTTTGATTAAAAATATGTGAATCAAAATTAATCTTCAAATATTAATTATGTCCATCTTTTAGAGATATTCTGTTGAAATTTTTTTTCATCCACAATTTTTCATCTTCATATACGTATAGGAAATTTTAATCCATAATAAGCTTCCATAATTGAATATTGGAAAAATTATTATGCTTATATAGTTTGAAATATTTATTCTATGAGTGAAATAGGAAAAGTGTGAGTATTTTTTCATGGGATATAATGTGCTTCCTTGATATAATGTTGGGATTAATTGTGTATACTAATATATTTCATCTGGAAATGCATACGTCATCCATGAATGAATTTTTGTGAAGTCAACAAACCCAAATTTACATTGTAATTTTTATTTCAAATGATGCTCAGTTTTAGTATTTTTTATATTTTGAATTATTTCATTATTATTTTAAATAATTTTCATGTATTAATTATAATTTAAATACTCATTAATAATAATATCATATGAAAATATATTTGGAATTAATTTAATCTATATTAAAACAACATTAAAAATAATCAAGCATGAAATTCTTTCTAAGAACATGAAATTTTTAAATTTTAATTATATTTAAAATGATGGGTTTTTAATGAAAAAAATCTAGGAGTGTTCACATGTAATTTAATTTTAATTATGTACTGTTCTAAATTTAATTATATGTTTAATGGAAAATAATTTTTACATTTATTTATTATCAATGAAATCTAGTGTCAATACGTTTTGAATGAGAATTAAATAGATAATTTTTGTGACTAAAAAAATAAACATGTATGAAGACGTTCCTTAAAAATTATATCATGTAAAATTCTAGGAAATAAGGGTCAAAATAACCATAATGTTTTAAATCTATAAGTTCTCGACATTAAATGTCACCTTAAGTAGACTTTATTTCATGAATTTTACATTTTTTAAATTGAGGATATTTTTATTGTTTCATGTTGTAGTGGATAAGGACATAACTATTTTATAAAATATATATATATATATATAAATGTGGAAACATCCAATTTGAATCACTTTGTTTCATAATCTAATATTTTAAAATAAATCAGGATTTATGTTCATGATATATATCTATGAAAATAAACTTGACATATCTCATTACTTTATCAGTCCATAAATCATGATAATATAAATGAAAAATGAGGGGTGAGAAAAAATCTGAGTAAAGGATATATAAATAAAGAAAACTATTATTCCAGTGAGTGCTAGAAAATCATATAATTTTTTTGTAGATCAGTAAATAAATCATTTATACCTAAAAAATGCTCATTTTTTACAATGAAAATAATTATAACCATATGATTGAATGAAATCAATTTTTGGAAACGTAGATCATAATTTTTATAAAAACCATTCAATAAAATTTTAATTGGAATAATCATTTGGCGAACATCCAATATAATCATACCTAATTAATTGGAGATATATAATGGGAGAACCCATTCATTTAAATTATATAAGGCTCACCCATGTGCTATAATGGGGCTTAACCCATTGTATATCGTATATCAGGTTCACCTTTTTATCATGAGCTATAATGGGGATAAACCCCTAATGTAAACTATATCAGGCACACTACCGAGATATAATGGGGAAAATCCCTTAGGATACAGTTTTCCAAGCTCACTCATTCAATATAATTCTAAAATATTATGGATTTAATTAAAAACATTTATTAATTTTTTTTTTCAGAAATTCACTTAAGCCCATATGAAAAATAATTTTAGATAAAAGTAGAATTTCATTTTAAAACCCCATTTTTAATAATTTTTTTTCAAATTCACTTTTAATATCTTGTAACCAAAAAAGTATAAATATTTGTTTTAATTGAAGAAAACATAAAATCTTATATAGTAATCCAAAAATTAAATAGTGGCCATAGAAGTATAAGATTCATTATCACAATGTATATTAGGAATTAAATATTCCTTCTAACATTTTTGAAAAAAATCATTATAAAACATGTAAAAATATTCATTTATGAAACTATTAAAATAAAGTAAAAAAATTCATAAAATGAAATTTATAAATAATATATTTCCATATAGAAATAATAATATAATAATTTCTATGACATAGACCTTGATGATAATGAGTATGAATGAAAACATTAAATCATTATTTTTTTAAATGAAAAGTTTAGTATTACTTTTGAAATAGTTAAATCATATATGTAATTAAATAATAATAATAAAAAATATTTAAATGTCATTTAAATAGATAAGTTATTGATAAAAAAATAAAATGGGCTTTAAATACAACTTATAATTAGATAATGGTTCATAACATCAAATAATCCTCAATGAAAGGAGATTGAGATGATGTATCTTATCTTGAGCCTAACATGTCATATGTGTCATTATCTTTATGAATAATAAACTTCTGTTAATTATATAATTTTTTGAGAGAATTTTTAATATTTTTTCACATCCATGACATCATTAAACGAAATTTTTCATTAAATTAGTATTTTTTATTTGTTATTTGTTGGTTCCCATGTTGTTCTGTCTGAAAGGGTGTGCTTTCATTTTCTGGGCCAAACCGTGAGGCCATTTCATGTTTTAAATTTTTTTTATTATAACTACTTCATTTTTCTATAGTTTACACCAATTACACTTCCCAAATTCAATCCCTTAGTAAATTAAAACAACAGTTTCGTTTTGGACCTCATTGGAATCCATAATGATGATGGATTTGGGTTTTTTATTATGGTATTTTTCTAGACCAGTAGCCCATTTCATTATTCAAAAAAATATATTATTTAATAACTCATTTAATTTTTATTGATATTCGATGATTCAAACTCTCACCCAATACCACATACCCATAACACACCGCATTCTCTTATCCCCCTCTTTGGAGATAATATTCATTGTAAATTAGTGAAAAACATTCTCGAATTATCTCTAATCGCCCAGATTGGAAGGGGTAACTTGTTTCTTTCATAAATCCTTCAATTTATACTATAATACCTCCATTTTAGTTCCTAATTGACTTAATCATCCTTATTCAACCTCGATTTAATATTTATAAATTTTTAAATTCATCAACTAGTGTATTTGGGGCGTTTTATTAATTATATCTCAAATAAGTGGGTTTCCTTCCTTCATTCTCCCATTTGCATAGGGATTCTTCTTTTTATTTTGTATTTAATCCATATTTTCTTAAAGTAACGAATTTACAGAAATTATGGACTCTATCATAGGGTTTTATATTTGGTATATGGGACTAATATTGTGTTTCTTGGTTTTATTTCACTCTTTTGTGGTGTGGCGGTGGTGTGGGTGACCATTAACACATGGATTTGGTGTTTTGACATTTTTTTATAGGTGATTCAGTGTGTAAGATTTTAATGATGAGTTGGAATGATTTATTTATTTATTTATAATGTTCATTATATGTTTTCTTCAGTGTAAAAACTATTTTTTGTAGATTTGGTTGAGCGGTTAATTTTAAAATATCATCTTGGTGTTATAATGTGTGTTTGTCTTGTGTATTCCATGTTGCACCACTTGGGGCTATTTTGTGGATCATGAAACAATTTTATTAAATAGTTATTCAGCATATAATTATGGTTTTATGTCATATTGGCATGCATTTAGATTAAAAATACTGTTTTAGAAGGATTTTATGGTAAAATCTTGGTTACCCTCCTCAGAATTGATTTATAAAGGTTTTTAATGATTTCTTGATTTATGTAAGAGGTGGAACTGTGTTGGAAAACTATTTCGTTAGGACTATAATTTTGAAATGGTCCATTTTAATGTGAAAGGGATGTTATGTGAAGTATACTAAAAAATAAACATTTCATAATATTGTTTAATGTATTTGTTGAAGTGGTAAAGAGATGTGAAACGTGTGTGGGCTGTTTTGGTGTGAGTATGATTTCAAAAAAATTGAATTTAAAAATAAATTATGTGACATTTGTGTGAGAGGTATGGTGTTTGTGTGATTTGGAAATGGTATTTTAATGTGAAAATGGAATTTCATGGCTTGTGTAACTTGTTTGAGCACAAGAGGGAAAATCCATGTATCTTAGTGGGTGTAAATGTATAAGTATGCTTGTGATATAGTGGGGTTTAGCCCCATTTTCAAATATAGAGTTTGAAGATGAGAATAATAACTATAATATAATGATGATGATGATTGGGTACCATTAGTTTTTTTAGTATGATATGTTCTACTGGATCAAGTGCATGAGAAATGATATTTGTATGGTTACCTTCACCGAGATACGAGGTACCTCGAACACAAAACAAGATGGTGCCTAGGGGTGTTCTTAATTGTAGTTCTCCTTGGGCATTTTAAACTACTCATCATCTTATGTTGTGTTAGGATGGAAATTATTTTAGCTTGTGCATTTTATTTAAAAGTCTTGATTCATTAAAATATCCCAATTAAAAACTGATATTATTTAACGTTTCATTTCATAAGAATAATTACTAGCATTTCTTGTTTACAAAACATGAAATATTTTTTTATTATAATCATTATCAAAGGGAATATTTTTTTGTGGAATTATAATGTGATTTGGATCACACTATACATACATCGTTGGGTGTAAATAAACTTGGAAATATTTCTTGCAGGTTTGTGTAATACTCTTATAATTGGTGGTCTGTGTTTCTAGCGGTCCTTCATGGTGGGGTATTATAGATATGGATTGGGGATGATTCCCCTTTTTGTTGGTTCTTTGGTTTCCATTTTTTTCTATCTTATGTTATAGTAGTCTTTTTCCTTTGAATAATCCTTGTTTCCATGTTCTGAATTTTATTAAAGGCTTGTTTTAGGTAAAATTTCAGTTTCAGTATATTTATTGAAAATAGTTGACTTTTGTTTCTAAACAATGGTAAATTGTTCCCAAAAAATCATATATGATGCCCTGTCACTTTTTCCAACCTTTGGGTATCCTAAAAACCATTCAGGTCTTTCCACTTACCGGGTCAGGTGCTGGTTTTGATGGCGGCCATATTTGGTTGCTGAAAAAAATTTATCAAAGGAGGTTCACTCTCACAGGTCATGTTCATTGGGGAAGTGTATGGATAGTTCATGGATAGAATTTTCAGGGCTTGGAATTCCAATTATTATTAGGGATCATGTTTGGTACACATCGTGATGAGATTATTGTCTCCATTGGATGTAAGGTTTTATTTTAGTTTATTGTAACACCCTGAAATTTTTTGAGAATGATTCCTTTTAATTTCTTTAATGTCTTGTGTTATACACCACATGATAGAGAAAATATTTTCAATTAATTTATATTTAATATCATTTTTTAAGCCCACAAAATTGTTCCTCTAAGATGAATTATTTAATTTTTATGATAATGGTGTTATTTTGAGCTGAATAGTAAAAATTGGCCATTTTTGGATTTTTAACAGTTTTAAATTATTTTTGTAGTTTGGCCATAACATTATCTAAACTAATCCAAATTGAAAAATTATTTCTTTTCCAGATTCTAAACATCCAGGGATTCATTTACTATTTTTGGACTAAAAGATGAATCAACCATATGAAAGCTCAAAAGAATATCACAAGTGGGAGAAAGAAAATTGTTTGCATTTCTGCCTAGTTTTGGTGTGGGATCCATAACCCATACATGGTGGGCCCATATGTTGTGATAATTGGTGGGTGGACGCGCAAAGAGCATTGGAGTATCCTTTATGAAGGAAGGTCCTCATTAATTGTTTGTTGATGTGGTCATTAAATCACCCTAATCTGGAGGATTGTGTTTTGGAGAGTCTGACTAGACAAAATAAATTCCCAAAGTAAAATAGCCATAACCCTTGATATACATGTCCAAATATGCTGAGATTTTGAGGTACAACGTACAAGGTTATTATAAACAACATTTAATAAGTGATCAATGCGTGAATATGTCATTTAATGGGGCTACAATGCATCAACATTCAGGGGACAAAGTCTGGCTATAAAAGGAGGAGAGATCCACCCTCTCAAATCATCCCATTCTCCACCCCATTCCCTCCGGGACACCAAGAAGAAGAACTTTTTAGCTTCCCCTTTTATTTTTTTTCTTTTTCACAGTTTATAATGTCTTCTACGTCCCCTTTCAACTCTATTACCCTTCACATGGAGGGGTAAAACCTTTGAGTGATCGGGGAAGTGGGAGTTTCACTTTTGTAATGTCGGATTTTTGAGCATAAATTTAAAATATATTTTTTATTTTGAATGATTTCTATTATCACTATTTCCCAATTATCTTAATGCGATCATGTTTTGATTTTGTTGTATTCATTGTTAATAGCTTTTTGTAATGACCTTTAATCTCCCTCTGCCTAGTGCAATTTTTCTCGATCGAGCAGATTGTGTTCGGTGGTGAGTGTCTTACGATTGTTGGCACGTGTGTGAAACTATTAAACTTTTTATAGAGTTATAAGGATAAAAATTTCTCGATAGGGAATTTCCTTATTTGTTTAGGGATTTTTTAAGAACTTTCATGCACATAGGAGTGAGTCTCATTTGTTTCTTAAACGAAGGGTGATTAATAACTCGATCGGGGGGTTCTTTATTTGCTATTCGAAATGAAGAGAGAGAATATGATCTTTATTAATATGATGACATTGAAAAAGTGAATCATACCCTGACCCCATCACTCTCTTCATCCATTAGTGGTGGACTTTTCTTGTCATTTCTTGCTTTATTTTTCAACCTAAACTACTTCAAAAACAACCTTATCTTCTTTCTTAAATTCAAGTGAAAAACATAATTGTTGTGCACTCTTCTTCGGGAGACATCCTAGGGTTAATCACTAGACTACACTTAGGAAGTTTAAAAATTGTTTTGCCACGCCCTACGATAGGCATGCGCCAAACATGGCTCCGATGCCATGGAGGCAGTGCAACAAAAAAATCAAAATTGAATGACTCACAACTCAAAAGAACCATTAATTGAATTTGATCCAGAAATTAAAAGAACATTAACCCAACTAAGAAAAAGAAATCTACTAGAAATCATTGAAGAAATAGATCTCTCAGATTCAAGTGAAACTCTTAGTGTTCACTCTGAACCTGAAATCATGGCTAGAAATCCCAACCAAACCCTGCGTGATCTATGTGCACCACAATTTTCCATTCAAAATAACCAACTAATTACACCCACTGAACCAAATGATTTTGAATTATGTGCCAATATGATTCTTGTGCTTCCAAAATTTAATGGTCTTGTAGGAGAAGATCAAAATCGGCACATGCAAGAATTCAGATACACTTCCTCAAGCTTCAGGCCAAGAGGAGTACCCGAAGATCAATTTTAGTGGAGGGAATTCCACTTCTCATTTGAAGGAACATCTAATGAATGGTTGTACAACCTGTAACCAGGGGAGATCAGTGATTGGGAAGACCTAAAAAGAAGTTTCATGTAAAGATTCTTTCCCACATTGAGGAGCACTGCCATCAAGAGGAAGATTTACATCATACGACAATCAACTAAAGAAACCCTCTACGAGTACTGGGAGCGCTTCAAGAAGCTATGTTCCAGCTGCCCACATCAAGATATAGAGGAACACCAATTCCTTGTGTTCTTCTACCAAGGACTTATGGATAATGATCGAAATCTTCTAGATGCCTCATCAGGGGGGTCCCTAATTGACAAGTATCCAGCAGATATCAGAATACTAATTGAGAAGATTTCTCAAAAATCACAAAAATTTGGACTAAGAGGAATGGGAACCAGGGGGATACATGAGGTAAAAACATCTGATTCATCTACATTGATTGAAGCCAATGTTGATAACCCTGCAAGGTTATTCTGTCAAATGGTTGTAACACAAGCAAATGGACAACAAGCTTCAGCTCAGGTATGTGGTTTATGTTATTCTTCCACTAATTATACTGACCAGTGCCCTGAGATACATGGGACATAATACTGTGTTGTGGCCTTTCAACCAAGACAATTCCAAAAAAATCAACTACATGCCCAAAAAGGATATTGGAACCAAAAAAATTAGATGAGACCATTTAACCAGCACCTCAGTCAACCTCCTAAACACCAGAAGCAATACCAGAACCCCCTCCCTTCCAAAAATCTTATAAACAGCCCTTCCAACAACAAAAATCTTTTCATCCACCACCATTCCAAAGAAAGACATATGAACAACCATCCACCAGCACACAACCTTATGTGGAACAGCTACAATCAAAGTATGAGGGCCTAGCAGATAAGGTTGAAAAACTATCGAACATAGTGGGATGTCTTGTTGAAATAATGTCCAAGAATCCAGGGAATCTTCCATCCCAAACAGTGCCAAATCCTAATGATAATGTTAGTGCAATCATAACATGTAGTGGAAAATAACTCCCACCTCCATACAACCCTAAACCTGAAATAACACCACCTATTATGAGGGAGAATGATTCAGAAAGTCTTGTGAAAATCCACCAAGAAGATGAAAATGAAGAGGAGGAGGAGAAGGATATGACACAGAATAAGAAACAAGAAACACCAATGCAAATAAAACAAAGGGAGAAGAAAGAATTACCCCCACCATTTCCAACAAGGATGATCGAATCAAAGAAATTGCATAAAGAAGCACTTCAAAGAGAAATTCTGGACACCTTCCAGAAAGTGGAAATCAATATCCCCCTACTTGAAGCTCTTAAACAAATTCCAAGGTATGCAAATTTTTTGAAAGATCATTGCACCAAAAAGGGAAGGCTTCATGGGAATGAAATAATCAACTTGGGAAGAAGTGTCTCAGCCTTTATCATGCCGCAGATTCCAGCCAAATGTCAAGATCTAGGGACGTTTTCCATTCCATGCACCATTGGTTCATTAAATTTCACTAATGATTTGTGTGATTTAGGTGCTTCAATTATTATATTTCCTCACTCGGTATACACTTCATTGCATATGGGAGAATTGAAGCCCACAAGAGTAGTGGTCCATCTTGGAAACAGATCCACAGTTTTCCCTGCAGGAGTTTTGGAGGATGTCCTTGTGAAAGTCAAATATCTCTTATTCCCAGCTGACTTCTACGTGCTCAATATGGAAGAATATAGGAGCCCATAACATTCACCTATCATTTTGGGGAGACCTTTCTTGAAGATAGCCAAAACCATCATCAATGTCCACGAGGGGACACTCACCATGGAGTTTTGAGAGATCATGGTCTAATTCAATATTTTTGAATCCATGAGGCACACATCGGATGATCACTCCCTCTTTTCACATTCCCATGATGTTGGTAGGGAACCAATTAAAGAATCATGTAAGCTCTATGAATTCTTAGACATATGATAGACTTCTTCCCGTGGAAATATCATTGAACATGTATATGCTAAAGATGTTGGAGATTCAGACTTCATGTGGGAGGAAGAGGTAAAATCTGATTTCTTTGATGATTTGTTAAATAATGAGGAAGATGATATGGTTTTTTGTATGCAGGAGGTCCAAAATTTGGAAGTGTAAAACGTCAAATTAGTCTCATCCCATCAGCATCCCCCTAATCTGGAACTCAAACCACTCCCCACTGATTTGAAATATGTATACCTTAGGGAGGGAGAGAAACTCCCCGTGATAATTGCTAATAATCTTTCTAAAACCCAAGAAAAATCATTGATTGAGCTTTTGAGAGAGAATATCCAGGCAATTCGATGTATCTTAGGTGATATCCCAGAAATAAACCCAAAAATATGCTCACATAGAATTTTTGTTGAGGGAGATTGCAAACCTGTTAGACAGCCACAAAGGAGAATGAATCCCACCTTGATGGATGTTATGAAGAAGGAGATCGAGAAGCTCTTGGAAGCTGGGATCATCTATCCCATTTCAGATTCGTAGTGGGTCAGCCCTATTCTTGTCGTTCCAAAAAAATAGGCCTGACCACTGTGAGGAATGAAAAAAAAGAGTTAGTCCCTATGAGAATTCAAAACTGCTGGAGATTGTACATTGATTTTAGGAAATTGAACCAGGTCACTCGAAAAGATCATTTCCCCATCCCCTTCATTGACCAGATGTTAGAAAGTTTTTCAGGGAGAACTCATTATTTATTTTTGGAAGGATTTTCAGTTTACTTCCAGGTACTCATTGCTCTCGAGGATCAAGAGAAGACGACATTTACATGCCCTTTTGGTAATTTGGCATATAAAATAACGCCATTGGGATTATGCAATGCTCCATGTACATTTTAGAGGTTTATGGTGAGTATATTTTCTGATCACATTAAAAATTTCTTGGAGGTACTCTTAGATGATTTCAATATTTTTGGAGACTGTTTTGATCATTGTTTTAAAAATCTGTTAAAAGTTTTGAAAACCTACATTGAAAAAAAATCATGTTTTAAATTTTGAAAACTGTCATTTCATGGTTCAAATAGTAATTTTACTTGGTCATATCATTTCCCAAAATGGAATTGAAGTGGATAAATAAAAAATTGAAGTGATAAGTTCATTGCCTTACCATAATTGTGTGAAACATATTAGATAATTTTTAAGATATATAGGATTCTACAGGAGATTTATCAAATATTTCAGTAAGATTTCCCTCCCTCTCTCTAGATTACATTTGGAAGATGATGATTTTGTTTTCAATGGTTCATGTTGGGAATCCTTTGATGAGTCGAAGAAGAGATTGATTTCACCACCCATGATGCAACCTCCAAATTGGGAAGAACCATTTTAACTAGTTTTTGATGCCTCCAACCAAGCAGTTGGAGAAGTCCTTTATTAGTGAATTGAGGGCAGAACACAAGTCATTTCATATTCCTCGAGAAATTTAGATGCGGCCCAATTCAATTACACAACCATGGAAAAAGAGTTCTTTGCAGTTGTTTTTTCTTTAGAAAGCTTTAGATCATATCTTCTTGGAACTAAAATCACTGTGTTTTCTGATCATGCAGCTTTAAGGTACTTGATGAATAAAGCTGATGCTAAACCAAGGTTAGTGAGATGGATGATACTACTGCAGGAGTTCAATATAGAAATCAAGGATAAGAATGGATCTAAGAACCATGTGGCTTATCACTTAAGTAGACAGCCAAACACTGCTGAAATTGAAGTTCCAGAAAGAGACCCACTAAATGATAAAATTCCATGAGATCAATTGTACTTGATTGAAGGAGAAGTGCCTTGGTATGCTGATATAGTCAATTTTTTGGTAACATATCAGATCCCATCTCATTTCAATTCCCACCAAATTCAAAAACTGAAAGCTGAATCTAGATATTACATTTGGTATGATCCATTCCTTTGGAAGATTTGCAATGATCAAGTAATAAGAAGATGTTTACCTTAAAGTGAAGTTAAATATCATTGATTTTTGTCACACTTTAGCTTGTGGAGGACACTTTGGACCTCAATGGACAGCAAGGAAGGTTTTAGAATCTTGAATTTATTGGTCCACCATTTTTAAAGATTCTCATGAGTTTTGAAAAATATGTGAAAAATATCAGTTTTCAGGAAATATTTCAAGGAGACAAGAAATCCCCCAAATGCCATTTAATTTTTTTGACATTTTTGAAGTTTGGGGGATAGATTTTATGGGACATTTCTTAATTTTATTTGTAAAATATTATATCTTGCTTGCAGTTGATTATGTTTCCAAATGGGTGAAAGCAAAAGCAACCAGAACTGATGATGCTAAAGTTGTTTGTGATTTTGTCAGTTTAAACATATTTTTTATCTTTGGAGTGCCCAGATCAATCATCAGTGATCAAGGGACTCACTTATTCAATTTAAGAATGGAGTCTTTTCTGACGAAGTATGGGGTGCATCATAAAACATCAACTCACTATCATCCATAGACTAATGGGCAAGATGAAGTTTCAAACAGGGAAATCAAGGGAATTTTGGAAAAGACCTTTTATCCAAATAGGAAGGATTGGAACCAAAGGTTGGATGATACCTTATGGGCTTACAGGACATCCAACAAAACCCTGATTGGAATGAGTCCATATAGGCTGATTTAAGTGAAAAGCTTCCACCTACCTATGGAATTGGAGCATAAGGCGTATTGGGCTATGAGGAAAATGAATTTGGACCTTGAAAGTGCTTGTAAGGACAAAAGATTGATATTAAAAGAGCTGGAGGAAATAATAAGGGAATCATTTGAAAATTCAAGGATTTACAATGAAAGAACAAGAGTGGCCCAGGAAAAGATGATCTGAACAAAAGACTTCTCTCCTGGAGACAAAGTGTTATTATTCAACTCAAGACTCAAGCTGATGCCAGGTAAACTTCGTTCCAGATGGGAAGGTCCATTTATAGTTACCCATGTATATCCTTTTGGTTCTCTGTAGATTATGAAGGTTGGAGAGTAGGACCCATTTAGTGAGAATGGAGATAGGTTGAAGAAATTCATTGGGACCTACCATCGGAGCCAGTGGAGGAGATCGCCCTCCTCCAACCTATTTATCAATACGATCCATCAGGTTGTACCTATCCTTTACACTTTCATGCTGTTGTGATTCAATTAGAAATCTACTTACATGTTAAATCCACGTGAATGCATCGAGGACACTGCATCACTTAAGTATGTGGGAGGGAACCATTGTAGTATAGGATTTTCTTTTGATATTTGTTTTCACAAAAAAAATTGTGTGTTTTCAAATTTTTGTGTGTTTATTTTTCAATGTTTGGGGTGTTCATGAATCTTTTGAGCTGAAATGATTATCAATATCATTTTTTAAACCCATGTCAATGAGTGAACCAATCTATTTCATGAAACCGATTATAAATGAATGCTAAAATCACTTCTTTTCAAGTTTAAATCCTATAGAATGTCATGAAAATTACACTGATTTTTGAAAACCATGCCATATTTCACTGTCTATGCCTTTGAAATCACTTTCTTGTGAGGCTTCTGAACCATTTTTGTCATATTCATTTCATTCACCTAATTTCTTGAGAGAAACATACTATGTTTTCTTTAACCAGAATTTCGTTTATTCATTTCAAAACATGAGGATTTGGGGTACGTGTGTTTTAAATTATTGATGCATTTATTTGGTTCGAATCCCCTTTTCAAAATAATCATTTTCATTATGGCCCACCTTTACATTTATCCTTCATTGTATCCCCTAGTAGCCATGAATTGTCTGTTAGGTTAGCCACATTACAAGCCAATTTTCCATTTCCTACCTGCACTTGAAGTGAAATTGCATGATCTAGTTGAACTTCAGTGTGGGGGAAGATGTCTTGTGGTGTACTAACGCATTTGGTTATACTTTGGGTGGAAAATAAATTGTGGAAGAGATGTGTTTGATGCTGAAAAATTATTCTGTTGAAAGCAGTTCCTTTTCTGGAGCTTTTATGATAAGAGAAGTTGTGCCTTTCTGGAGCTTCCAATGTAAAAAAATGAAGTTGTGCCTATCTGGAGCTTTCATGAAAAAGAATGTTTGAAAGGATTGAAATTTTTTCCACTGATATTATTGAATGTTGATAGAGCCTATTTTATACAAAGGGGATGTGAAGGAGGCCATGCATGAGTAAAAATTAGAATCTTGCAATTTTGCTTCAAAAAGATCCAAGACCTCCTTTTTCGGTTTCATAATGTTTAACATCTAAATCCTAATAACCGAAAGCCAGAGAACAACCCTGAAAAGTCCTCATGAGAATCACATGTCCTTTAATCACATCGAGTGGAGAAGTAGGAATTTATCAATCCGATGGTGACTCTTGTGTGTGTTTGGATAAGAAAATCCTTGTTCAACATTTACATTTGTGATATGAGAATCAATTCATCTGAGGTAGGTGTTTTGTGTCCATGGGATAATAAATGAAGTTGAAATTTATTAAAATCATAAATGGAGAACTTGAAATAACTGTTTTTTATGAGGCATGATATCTTTTTGTTTCTTGTAATTGATTTGATAGATGTCATTGATATGTGTTTTGGATTTGATTTGTTGATTTTTACATGTCCAGGAGTCCAAGTGATAAGTGTGGGGGAATAGATAGAGAAAATATTTTAAATTAATTTTTATTGAATATCATTGTTTTAAATCCCAAAAAGTGTTCCTCTAATATGAATTGTTTCATTTTTATGAAAATGGTATTATTTTGAGCTGAATAGTAAAAATTGGCCATTTTAGATTTTTTAACAGTTTGAAATTATTTCTATAGTTTGGCCATAAAATTATATACAATGATCAAAATTGCAAAATTCTTTCTTTTCCATATTCTGAACCTCCAGGTATTCATTTACTATTTTTGGACTAAAAGATGAATCGGCCATATGGAAGCTCAAAAGAAGCTCACAAGCGGGAGAAAGAAAACTATTTGCAGTTCTGCCTAGTTTTGGTGTGGGATCCATAACTCATCCATGGTGGACCCATATGTTGTGATATTTGGTGGGTGGACGCGCAAAGAGTTTTGGAGCATCCTTTATTAAGGAAGGGAGGCGTGAAAATTGTCTTTTATGGGGTCATTAAATCACCCTAATCTGGAGGATTGCGTTTTGGAGAGTCTGATTGGACAGAATAAATTCTCAGAGTAAAACAACAATTACTCTCGGAATACATCTCCAAATCCTCTGATATGTTTAGGGGCATGAAAAACGTAATTATGAACAACATTGAAGAAGGGATCAACGCGTGAAGATGTCATTTAGTGGGGCTAAAACACATCAACATTCAGGGGGACAAATTCTGGCTATAAAAGGAGGAGAGCTCCACGCTCTCAAATCATCCCATTCACCACCCCATTCCCTCTGGGACACCAAGAAGGAGAACTTTTTAGCATCCTATTTTTTTTCTTTTACATAGTTTTCTAATGTCTTCTTCTTCCCCTTTCAACTCTATTACCCTTCAAATGGAGGGGTAAAACCTTTGAGTGATTAGGGAAGTGGGAGTTTCACTTTTGTAATGTCGAAGTTTTGAGCTTAAATTTTAAAAAAAAAATCTTTTGAATGACGTCTATTATCACTGTTTCCCAATTATCATAATGCGATATTGTTTTGATTTTGGTGTATTCATTGTTAATATCATTGTTTAAAGACCCTTAATCTCCCTCCGCCTAGTGCAATTTGTCTCGATCGAACAGATTGTGTTAGGTGGTGAGTGTCTAGAGATCATTGGCACGTGTGTGAAACTATTAAACCTTTTCTAGAGTTTTAAGGAGCAACAATTCCCAATCGAGAATTTCCTTAGTTGTTTAGGGATTGTTTAAGAACATTCACACAGATAGGAATGAGTCTCATTTGTTTCTTAAACCAAGGGTTATTAATAACTCCATCGAGGAGTTCTTCATTTGTTATTCGAATGGAAGAGAGAGAATGTGATCTTTATTACTATGATGACATTGAAAAAGTGAATCATACCCTAACCCCATCACTCTCTTCATCCATTAGTTTTCAGATTTTCGTGTTATTGCTTGCTTTATTTTTCAACCTAAACAATTTCAAAAACAACCTTTTTTCATTCTTAAATTCAAGTGACAAACATAATTGTTGTGCACTCCTCTTCGAGAGACATCCTAGGGTTAATCATTAGACTACACTTAGGAAATTTAAAAATTGTTTTGCCACACCCATCAACAAGCGTACATCACTACACCAAGATTAAATTCTACTATACACAAAACTGTACTAGCTTATAGTATACAGAAACACTATTCTTGGCTTATGTTGCACGCCAGAGCGACCTTTCTCGATATCATGTGTTGTACGCAAAACTGAGTTTCACTAAACAATGATATAGTGTTATAATATTATTATGAACTAGCCGTTATGAATATTAGTAACTAAATTTTTTATTTTATGACATTATAATTCATCTTACACATATTATAGAACACTGTATGAGAACAAAATAATTCTTTCAGGTAAAATAAGTATTTTTTAAAAAATATAGTTTTACCACCTTTTGATGGTGCACCCACATCAAATCTAGTTTTTGACATGTTTATAATTTCAATTTGACAAATAAAACATCCTCTATCAAATCAGGATATAAAAATTTACTTTCGATATATTTTTGAGATTATTCTGATAACCTTCATATATCGATGAATAGTACAAATACGCTAAATTTTAATTGAAAACAACTTTTTTCATCGAGATAATTTATATGGTTAAATTATAATTTTTCATGGTTTGAATTTATAAATATAATATATCTTTTCCATTTAATACAATGTTTGTCATTATCATTAATTTTACATTGAATTCATAAGTAAAAATAATTCAATATTTTGCAACATTTTAACATTTAAAAAACATTTTCTCAACAGTGGGATTAATTTTAAATTAATTACTGCAACTTCTGTGTTTTGAATTTTGAAAAATAGATTTCATATTTGGATTCAGTGGGACCAAATTATGTTAATAAGATACTTATATTTTTTTGAAATTATGAATAGTAACTACGGTAATTTTTTTTCTACAGTTAAAGGAAAATGAGGTAATTAAGGGTAAAATAAGATTATAAAATTACACAAAAAATAGCCAAAATTAAATTAAATGAATAAAAGTCGACCCATATGACATTAGGGTCAGAATAGATTTATTTCATGGACTTTTGACCATGAAAATTATATAATTATTATTAAAACCAAAGAAAGTGACAACATGTCATGCTCTTATATCTTATAAGTATATATAATGAATAATAATGATATATATATGAAATAATAACTCTACTGGATTTATTTATATATATATGTCATCTACTTACTTCCATTCAAGTCCATAAGGAAAGGAAAACAACGTTCATGCGTACGTACAACCTACCATCTCCATGAACAGTGTGTTTCATTTCATTTATCAAACTATTATATATATATATATATATATTGAATATATATGATATATGAATCATGTTTTACATTCTTTATTTCAGTAAATCATGATTTATGTAATAATAATATCAAGAACAACAAGTCCAAATGTGTACGATAAATGAAACAATTTTACCCAAAGCGATGCTTTAACATGGAATTGACAAAAGAAACAGGTAATATAAAGTCATAAGATAATAATATAAGATATCATAAATATTATTATGGTTCTATAATAAGTTAATAAAATGTTTGAACCCACTATACTGGAGTTCCAGAAACATATGAAAGAAATTGGACCTAATGTAAGGGATAATTTAGCAATCTCATTTTTATCTGAGATTGGTTATACGTAAGTATTTACTGGGGTTATATTTTTCATCAATGTCCCTAAAAATGTTTTTCATAAAGTGTTTAATATTCTTCCATGTATGTTTAAATTCATGTTTACCCCTCTTTGACTTTTACATTGTGTTATGGAAAGAATATTTCTTTTAATTACCATATGAGGAACTTTTTGACTTTTCCTGCAAAAGTATGAGAAAAATGACTTTTAACTTATACAACATGAACGAATTTTTACTGTTTTATAACAACTAGTTTTCATGAATCTTCCTCTACAATATTTAATGATTATTTTCAAAAAAATCCAATTTCTTTTAAAATTTAATTGTATTTTGTGAATAGAAAATGTTTCTAAAGAAGAAAGTATATTTTCCTCAAGAATTCATTTCAAGTGTTTTATCTAAATTATTTTCCATCTAATATGACATTATTTAGTATGTTTATGTTTCAAGTATAATGTATCTATAATTTACATGGTTTGATTTTTATTATGATGAAATGATATCCATTTCTTTTATATGGATTATGTTATGATGGAATGATGTTTATGAAACCCATTTAATTCGTCGGGTTATTATGAATGATGTATGTTTATTTTGTTTCACACAAAATAATGATTTAATTATGAGATGGGTGGGACCTATATCTTCCTCCAATACATTGTGTAATGATTTAAATCTCATGAGATTGAAATGGATGGAATGAGAAGTTAATCTAGTTCGGTGATATAGGACTGGAACTAGGACTGAACTCGAATTAGTAAGGGACTTTGTCCACTATAATGGTCTTCGAATCAATGCCTTGGCTAATAGAAATAATACCATGTACTTAATGGGTTTCCTAAATTATATGTTTTATTCCCACACTATTTTATCATGATTAATGTTTATTTAGGATCTATGCCTTACGTACTGCCAAGATTTATTTCACGACTCACGATTTTGATGTTTAAACTTATGTTCATTTTTTTACGTTCAAAGGTTTATGGTTTGTTTTATTTTCTCCAGGCTTATCCTTAATGATCATTTATGCTAACCCTTTTTATTTTTTCTTTTACCTAGGATATGAAGAAAGGTTTTAGGTAAGAAAACCAAAGGGGAAGATCTTAATGATAGATTTTGAAGATCTTTCACCATGATCAAAAGATTATGATCCGAGTTTCCAAAGACACTAAACTATTTAGTTCCCTGAGTGTTGGTTTTTGTTATGTATTATGTATTCAACAAAAGTAATACAATGTCCATGTACACTAATCTTGGGTCTCTACAGTTGGTATGAGAGAAAATGTATAGTTCTCCTTTGGAAAATAGGATGCGAAAACTTTAGTGAAATCCCTAGAGGTATTTCTATGGTATGTTTGGTGATGTCCCTAAGGTTAAGTATAAGTGTAGGTTACAGTCCTTGAATTACAGTATCGATCTTAGAATTAAACCAATGATGATATATCTTGAAGGTACTCCCCCTTTATTATGTTATTTTCCTAGAATGATTTTTGCCTCTCACATTTTTCTTTTTGGGTTTTAGAGGATGGGTGGAACCCAAAGGAACCGTGTTGATCAGTGTAATGGATAATGAAATGATTTTCCTTCTGAAAAACCAAATGTGATGGGATATGGAGTGAAAAATCTTATTTCTATACTTACAGAAACTATGAATCATTCTGGACATCCAAATGAGCAGAGAAAATAACAATATTCTATTAAGTCCTTCATGAGGAAACGTACACCTTCTTTCAGTGGGTCTTCTGATCCACTTGTTTTGGAACTATAGATCAATACTATTGAAATGATATTTTCCATACTTCGCTGTACGGAGAATGAAAAATTCATTTTGGCTGTTTACCGGTTAGAATGTAAATCAGACCAGTGGTGGACTCTAATTAGGAATACAAGGCCCCAAGATGATATTGAATCCATGGAATGCGACGAGGTCAAGAACTTGTTTTTCAAAATTTACAACCCTAGTATTCTTCAAAAAGAGATGGAAAATTAGTTCCATGAGCTTAATAAAAAGGATGATGAATCTGTTGGTATATATGAAGTGAATTTTACAAGGCATGAAAGGTATGCATCGGGCATTATCATCCAACCGGAAAGTAATGTTGATCGATTATTCATTGGGTTAAAACCAAGTCTTTTATGGGAATTATCTATAAGATACTTCATTATATATGAAGAAATTGTGCGGTGTGCTATCATGGTAGAACTGAATGTTGGTGTTACATATCCTTATAATGGTTTTGACAAGGAAAGAAAGATGGAGTTCAAGAAAAAACCTCATAAAAATGGTGAATAGAAGGTGAATGTTTCTTTATGCTCAATGGTTGGAAAGAAGCATGGTGGAGATTTTCTAAAAGGTACTAGAAAATGTTTCAAGTGTGGAAAATAAGGACATCGAGCATATGTATTCCGATGTAATGAGAAAAAGGTTTTTAATGACGTGAATAGAGAACAGACTATAGAGACCACCCCACCAACACATCAATGCTACAAGTTCAAGGAAATGGGGCATTATGCTAACCAATTCCCTAATCCAAGGGTTAATGATGATCGAAATCAACAACCTCTTAAGGAAAAGGAGAAAGGGAAGTCACATGCAATCACTGTTGGCGATTCTGAGTAAGACAATGATGTGGTGGAATGATTATGTGCTTTTGTAACGGGATTCCAAAATAATGTTGTGGAATCTCATTTATAACATTGTGGAATATTGGAATATCTATGTATTGGTTTATTGTGGTTTTCAATAATTATATGGAATCAGTAACCATGAAAAGTGATTGAAATATTTTTTTAATCAGATGATATGTGCATAATTAAGGGATAAGGAGAAAATAATATATTTGATTGTATTAATGAGATCATGACTGATATAAGGACAAAGTGATATCATGGTTTGAGTATATAAAAATTTTGGGATTTTGGTATGTGGAAAGAGTTAAATTTTGATAGAATTCATTTTTTACTAAGGTTCAATGGGAATTAATTTTTCAATAGAATACATGATTAAGGTATTCACATGTTTGGAATGTGACCAATAAGATATATCATATGATAGATGATGGTATTCAAATTCTCAGTAGAAGAATTTTCTAGTAATATTTTACTTTACACTATGAGATTGGATTGAAGTATTTTTGATAAGCCTAAATATTGGACATCTTATATTATTGTTTAATGATAGAACCTTTTTTTATATTATTTCTGGAATGTTAAAATGGTGATGTTTAAGAAAACGGACAACCTACTGGATGGACGACAACCCGTCGCGTCATAAAATGTTGCTAGAATCAAACAACAAAAGTGAGAAAAGCCTTTATCACCTACCACTAGCTTACAGGAAGTCCCTAGTTACTAGAAACTAGTTTTATTTTATTAAGAGTTATGATAGATGAGGTAAAAGTCCATTTATTTGAACAATATAAGATTAGTCTCACCATAAGATGGACTTATGTACAAATTTTTTTCAAACCATATTTTTGAGTCAGATGGAATGACCTATCATTCGATCGCTTGATCTTCTAACCCTTCATGGAAGACAAATTAAACTTAATTTCTTTAAGAGATGAAGTGGCCATTGTTCAAGGCACAAACAAAAGTGAGATTGTACCAAAATCAAGCAAGTATTTCTTTTAATTAAAAAATTATTCAACTTTTGGGAAATGATCTTGAAAACCAAATATATTTTCCTAGTACCCTCATATTCGATGAATTAGATGGTACTTTATATCATAAAAATTTATGTCTTTGTGATTGTTGGATTTTTCATATCCATGTTCTCTACTACTCTCCATCAGAACATGATGGTTAGATTTCTCTTCCATATCCATATTTTCATCTATGATCTCCTATGTGGAAACCTAGTGATGAGTTAATTTAGGTAACCATTAAGTTTCATACTTTTTTTAAAAAAATTAGTTTTTGGTATTCCTTTTTTACAATGTGGGTTTCTATGAAATAATCTTTCAAGTAGTAAACCATTTATATCCCCGACGAATTTCGAAGGCGAAATTCATTTTTTGGTGGGTAGAATGTAACACCCTGAAAATTTATGAGAAAGATTCTATTTAATTTATTTTATTTCTTGATTTATACGTTACACCAATATTATTTTGTGCTATACGAAACATCGTACTAGCTTGTAGTATATGGAAACACTATTCTTGGCATGTGTTGCACGCAAGAGCGACCTTCCACGATAGCGTGTATTGTACGCAATATTTAGTTTCACTAAACAACGATATATTGTTATAATATTATTATGAATTATACTTTATGAATAGTACTAAATAAATTTTTAATTTTATGACATTATAATTAATCATAAACATATCATAGAACATTGTATGAGAACAAAATCTATTTTTCAGGTAAAATAATTATTTTTCAAAAAATAGAGTTTTACGACATTTTGATGGTGCAACCAAATTAAATATAGTTTATGACATGTTTATAAGTTAAATTTTAAAAATAAAACTTCTTCATTGGAATCAGTATATAAAAATTTTCTTTGGATAATTTTTTGAGATTATTCTAATAAACTTCATATTTTGATGAATTGTAAAAATACGATAAATTTTAATTACAAACAATTTTTTTAATTGAGATAATTTATATGGGTAAATTATAATATTTAATGGTTTTAAATTATAAATAGAATATATTTTTACCATTTCATATAATTTTAGTCATTATCATTAATTTTACATTGAATTTATATTTAAAAACATTTCAATCTTTTGTTAAATTTTAACTTTTAAAACCCTTTTTCTCAACAGTAAGATTAATTTTAAATAAATTACTAAAACTTTTGTGTATTGAATTTTGAAAAATGTATTCCATATTTGGATTTAGTGGGGCCAAATTATGTTAACTGTTTACTTTTATTTTTTTGATATTATAAATAGTAACTACGGTAATTTTTATTTACTATACTTAAAGGTAAATCGGGTAATTAAGGGTAAAAATAAGATTATAAAAATACAGTAACATGTTCCAAAATTCTATTGGATGATTATAAGTCGACCCATATCACCTAAGGGTGAGAATATATTCATTTCATGGACTTTTTACCTTAAAAATTATATAATTATTATTAAAACCAAAGAAATTGACAACATGTCACTCTCTTATATCTTATAAGTATATATAATAAATAATAATGATATATATGACACAATAATTCTACTGGATTTATGTATATATATATATATATTTCATCTACTTACTTCCATTCATGTCAATAAGGAATGGAAAACAGCGTTCATGCGTACGTACGACCTACCGTCTCCATGAAGGGTGTGTTTCATTTCATTTATCTATCTATTATATATATATATATACTGAATATATATATTATATAAATCATGTTTTACATTCTGGAAGTAATTAAATCATGATATAATTAATAATAATATCAATAACAACAATTCCCAACATTTATGATAAATGAAACAATTTTACGCAAAACGCTGCATTAACATGGAGTTGACAAAAGAATGGGTAATATAAATTCATAAGTAAATCATATATGATATCATAAATATTATTATGGCTATGTTACAAGTTAATAATATGATTAAACCCACTATACTTGAGTTTCAGACACGTATAGAAGAAATTTCACCTGAGGTAAGGGATAATGTTGCAATCTCAGTTTTATTCGAGATTGCTTATACGTAAGCATTTACTCGGGTTATATTTTTCATTCATGTCCAAAAAATGTTTTTCATAAAGTGTTTTATATTCTTCCATGTATGTTTAAAGTCATGTTTACCCCTATTTTACTTTTATATCGTGGTATGGAATGAATATTTCTTATGTTTACCATATTAGGAAATTTTCTACTTTTCCAGCAAAAGTATGAGGAGAATGTTTTTTAACTTATATTGCATGAACAGATTTTTATGGTTTCATAACACCTAATTTTAATGAATCTTTCTATGAAATATTTCATGATTATTTTCAACAAAATCCCTTTTCTTTTAAAATTTAATGGTATTTTGTGAAAAGAAAATTATTTTGAAGAAGAACGGATATTTTTCTCAAGAATTCATTTCATGTGTTTTATCAAAAATATTTTCCATCTAAGATGAAATTATTTAGTATGTTTATGTTTCAAGTATAATGTCTCTATAATTTCCATGGTTTGATTTTTCTTATGATGAAATGATATCCATTTATTTTATATAGATTATGTTTGAAGGGATGATATTTATGAAACCCATTTTATTCGTTGTGTTATTATGAATGATGTATGTTTGTTTTGTGGAACATGAAAGAATGATTTAATTATGAGATGGGTGGGACCTATATATCCCTAAAATTCATTGGGTAATGATTTATATCTCTTGAGATATAAATTAATGGAATGTCAAGTTAATCTAGTTCAGTGATACTGGACTGGAATGAGGACTGAACTCGATTCATTAAGGGACTATGTCCACTTTGACGGTCTTGGAAGCAATGCCATAAAAAATTTTGAAATCATACCATGTACTTAATGGTTTTCCAAAATTACATGTTTTATTCCCATTCTATTTTATCATGATTAACGATTTTTTATGATCTATTTCTTACGTACTGCAATAATTTATTTAACAACCCAATATTTTGATATTTAAACTTTATGTTCGTGTTTTTAAGTTCAAATGTATATAGTGTTTAATTTATCCATGCTTACCCTTACTGATCATTTTAGCTCACCCTTTTTATCTTTTCATTTCCCCAGGATATAATGAATGGTTTTAGGTAAGAAAACCAAAGGGGAAGATCTTTATGGGAGATGTTGAATATCTTTCACCATGATTAAAAGATTATGTTCCGAGTTTCCAAAGACACTAAAATATTATGGTCCTTGAGTGGTGGTTTTTGTTATGCATTAAGTATTCCACAAAAGTAAAGTAATTTCCATGTACGTCAAGCTAGGGTTTCGACATTCATGGTTTCTCATGGTTCTTTGATGATTGGGGAAAATGAATGTAGTGTTGGGTTGATGGTCTTAATGAGCTCGTAGGGCCTAGCAAGCCATCTGGAGATGAAGATATTGCCCTAGAATATTGTACATGTTGGTGATGTTATTTTTGTATGGTCACTAACAATATGTCCAAGTCACCCACCAAACCTAGTTTCCTCTCGTTTTTTATTATGTCTTTTTGTTTTGGAATCTTAAATATTTGGTTTTAAAATTAATATTACTTGGTTTTATAAATTGTTAAATTTTATGAAATGATATTCTAAAAAGTGGATGTAGTTTCAATTCATAATGGGTGGAAATGATTTTTTAGATTTTTTTTGAAATGGAAAATAGTGGGTTTACACCACATTTTAAAATATAAATTATGTTAATGTGGGTTTTGAAAATATATTTTAAAAAAATATTGTTATCTATTTAATTTTGTTAATTAAATAATTGATTTTAGAATATATTTATGGGGGTTTAATATGTATTTTTATTTGGTAACTAAATACAATTTAAAATGTATTATGAATCTTTAAAACATTATTGTGAAAGTAGAAGTGTTTACTTCTTCATTAAATGGAGATTTATAAAATGATGGTTTTCAAGAAATTTGAAGTGTTTTCAAATGTGTTGAAATGTTTTGAAAGAGTTGTGAATGGATTGAAAGTTGTTTTTTATTGAATGATGGGTGTTTTTCTAATTTTTTTGTAAGATGTAAATACTGTTTGGATTTTATGGTTAGTAGTTTTGAGAAAGGGAAATTGTTGTTAAAATGTTTTAATTTTGAATAGAGGAATGGATTGGTTTGGGTCATTGGTGTTCACAAGGGAGACCATGTGAATGGGATTATATGGGAATATGGATGGTTAATGGAATTACTGGATGAGATTCAAGATGGATATGAGGTGGGTGCCTGGTGTGGCTGGTAAACATGCAAGTGTGAGGCTCATGATATATCATTGGTAAATGCGCAACCCACCGACAGTGTTTTTTTAAGAATCCTTTTAAAGGAATGAGTTGGGTTTTAGATAATTTTTGGTTGGGAGGTGTGTATTATGTGTTTCCAGGATTTTAATTGTGGGAATTTAATAGTTCATGGACCACTCTTGTTTAAACGACGTATTGGGTTTGTGTTTCCTTGATAATTGGGAGTCAAGCGTTGGTCGGTGGTATCTTTTGAGAAAGTGTTCGAGAGGTTAGTGTGGTGGATCCCCTCTTGTGTTTGGTTCTAGTTTTTGGTATATTGTGACCAAATGACCATCTTGGATTTCTCCTTGGGTTTTCTTGTTTTATAGGGTATAGCCCCATAATTATTTAAGGAATTGTAGATGTGTTACCATCCAACATTACGATTTTTATTCCAGAAGTACTCAACTACAAACAAACAATGAGAGCCCCCCTAATGTGGACGAAAATAAAGCAACCCAAGGGCATCTCCCCTAATCAAATTTACCCCCTCGGGTCTAATAGGAGACACATTATCCACCCAAAACATAGTATCCCCAGGGACCACAATAAATGAAAAATAATATGCTACTTTATTCCCTTCCCGCCAAATGTGAGTTACCCTGCCGTTGTTCCGCACATTGGCCTGGCATTGTCTAATAGTATAGGAAATCATCCACAGAGTTGTACCTCTCCCATGAAATGCATTATGAACAATCTTTGAAGGTGAATGCATTTTAAGGTTTTCAGTGTATAATTTTGTATTAAAGGGCCTTTCAGTCTATTGTAAGTCTCATCAAAGCAATAATTCATTTTAGGCCACCGGGGATGAAGATCTATCCAATAGTGGATGTAATGCCCACTTTCTAGAATCGTGTGTTTTTTGGGACTTGGAATAAGGCCCCTCTCTTTTTTTTAAATTATTTTCAATGGTCATGTTCGGTGACGACTTGTGATGTCGTGTATTCAAAAGACTATAAGGGCGATGATTGTGCAATCATATGAGTGTCTCTGTTTTTTCGGATGCTTGTCTCCCTTCAAGGAATTATGAAATCCTATATTATATAGGATTGAGTTTCTATGTTTCCATCCATTTTGTTTTTCCCATTCTAAGAAACAAGTGGTGATGTGTGTGAATATTCTATGCCCTTGTTTTGGTAAAATGATGGGATATATCAAAGTGAGATTAAATTGTATCATATCTCATTGATCCCATATAGAATCACAGTGTAATTTTATGTCATTGGAAGAAGATGATTTTTTAGTGGGTCTATAAATCCTAACTATGAGGTAGGATATGATTCAATCATATGAGCTCCTACCATATTTCATGGAGTGAAGGTAGTGTGCGGTCATAGGAAATCTTGAGGACGTTCAAACCTTTGTTCAGTGCCCTATCATTAATATTAATTATTGTAACATTTTAAACCTATTCAATATTCATCTTGTTCTTGTCATCCCCATTATGTGGTAGAGGTAGGAGGACCTTATTTCCTTGTTATATATTTACTTCATGTTACTCAATTAGGTTTCCTTTGAATTTTTAGAGGAAATGATGAAATTTGGGCTCTGAATATTGAAGATAACGGTTTGCGAACTTTTATTAGTAACCGTTCACTAACTTAGGATGCACTGTGATAATAGATTGTAGATACTGCATGGTATCTTCATGAATGTGCGCCTTGACCCAGGTAACTATGGGAAGATTCATCTTTGTACAGAATGCTCTGAATTGTTATCACACGATTTCTGTAACCGTGTGGACTAACCATGCGGTCATGCCAACTCGTTAAATTTTGCGGTCTTATTGTACCTGACCATGCCAGTCTATTATGATGTTTTTTATTATAGAGAGGAGACCCACAATTAGTCTCATTTATGTTCTATTAGAAATATATAATGAATTCGTACCCCTTATGACAAGAGTCTATACGTGCCTCCCACTGTAAGTGTCTCAGTTATATCTCGAATAATAATAATAATTGAGTTTAAACATATTTTTTAGAGTATGTTTCTGTTTCCCCATATCAGTTACTTGGTATTGTCTAAATAGTAGGTCTTGAAATAGGATGTCTCATTCGGAGTTATTTATCTGCCAACTACCTCATTTAGTAAACATTGGGAATTGAGTGCTCCCAGTGGTTTTTGTTGAAGTTAGACTACATTGACCTCGTTCATTTTTGTTTTCCATTCCACATATGTTTCTTGATTCTTGTTCGGATGGTATTTCATGAATTTTTTCCGTGATATAGTTTTAATGTGATTGAACGTTTCAATAACTAGTGTATGTTTTTGTAGTTGAGATTTTTCTATCCTTGATTGATCAATTTGAGGTGTTTTGGCCTTTTGGGGCTGGGGGAAACCTGACAATGGAGTCCATTTTGGCCTTTCGGTTGGGTTTGGTTTTTCCTTTTGTTCTTATTGTGGCCTTATGAGGGTAGCATGTATTACGGTAGGGATAATTTTCACATCAATGACTTCTTTTCAAGGAATTCTTCATTTAATTACTATTGATGAATTTATTGTGGGGGTTTCCCAAGTAGTTCTGGAAGAAAGGGTGTGTTTTCATGATTTAGGCCAAACCATGAGCCAATTTCATGTTTTAGAAACAAATTTTATTAGTTTTTATCTCCTACGATTTTCAATATTTTACACTCATTCCACATTCCAATTTTCATTCACTGCTATATTAAAACAACCTTATCATTTTGGACGTACTAGGAATCCCTAAACACGATCAATTTGGGTTTTTTAATAAGTTATTGATCCTGACCGTAAACCCATTTTCTTTTATAAATAAATTCATTTCAATAATATTATATTAAATTTCAATTTTTTTTTGGTGATACAAACTCTCACCCGAGCCCACTTACCCATGATACGCCCCATGGTCTTTTCCCCTTCTTTTGAGCTCATATAAATCGTGAATTAGGGAAAACATCCTTCGATTTCTCAAATCATCTAGCCTTGAAGAGGTAACTTGTGTTATTCATAACTAATTCTATTTTTTACTCTCTTCCCTCAATATTATCTCTCACATGACCAAAATATCCTTATTCAACCCTCACAAACATTTTTCGCTATTTTCAAATTTAGGTACAAGTGTATCGGGGGAATTTCATTCAACATATCTCAAGTAAGTGGGTTTCCTTCCTCCAATCTCCCATTTTCTAAGTGATTTTTCTTTTTTTAGGTATTCATCCATATTTCCATGAATTTCCAATTTTTCAAAATGTAGGTATTCAAAAATACGGTTTCATATAGGCTTTATTGGTCTAATATTGTGGTTTTAGGTATTATTTATCTCTCTTATGGTACAAGGTTTTGTGGGTGAACATTAATACAAGGATTTGGGGATTTGAAAATTGTGGTAGGTGATTCCATGTGTTAGAATATTTTTTATGGGTTTGATTGGTTGATATATTAATTTATCATGTTCCTAATATATTGTTTGTGGTGTAAAAACCATTTTTGGTGTCTTTTTTTGAGTTGTTAATTTTAAAGTAGCATTTTTCTGTAAAAATGTGTGTTTGTCTTTTGTATTATATTTTCTACCATAAGGGTCTATTTTATGATTCATGAATGGTTTTATTAGATGGTTATAGGGCTGAAAATTATAGTTTTATGTTATATTGGCATTCATATTATTTCAAAATTGGGGTTTTTAGAATTATTTTATATGAAATTCATTGTTACAATCATTTGAAATATTTTATCAATGTTTTAAATGGATTCTTTATTTATATATGAGGTGAAACATGGTTGGAAAAATATTTTGGTAGGAGTGTACTTTGGAAATTGACTATTTTAATGTTAATGTGTGGTTATGTGATGTATACTATCATGGAAATGTTTTATAAAATTGTTTAAATTATTTATTGATGTGTGAAAGACATGTGAAACACATGTGGTTGGTTTTGGTGTGACTATGGTTTAAAAATTTAATTAAATGAAAAAGTAAATTATGTGACTTGTGTGTGGAGTGATTGGTGTGTCTATGATTTGGAATGGTTATTTGACAATGAAAATGGGAAATCATGGCGTTTGGAACTACTTTGATTGCAAGAGGGAAAACCCGAGTATCATGGTGGGTGGATGGGTACTAGTACACTAGCGATCCCATGAGGTTTTCCCCTGTTTCACATAGAATGTTTCATGAGGACAACTCTAAATAATCTATGATAATAATGATGTTGCAGGAACACTAGGTTATGGGTATGATACCTACTAGTTTATCATGTGCATGAGAATGGATATTTTTATTTCTATTTTCACTGAGATATGAGGTACATATGAACCACAATGTGCTAGTGCATAGGGGTGTTTCCATTTCAAGTTCCCATTGGAAATTTTCCACTCATCATTGGCATAAGTAGTGTTTGGATGATAAAATTCATTATCTTGGGAATTTTTTTTAATAATATTGATTCAATAAAATATCCCACTTAAAAATTGATTTTATTTAATGTTGCATTTACTATTAATTTTTACAAGAATTTCTTGTTTGTAAAACATGCAATATATTTGTCTTATAACGATTATCACATGGAATTATTTTATTATGGAATACTACTGGGAAATTAATCATTCCATACTAATAACCTAGTGTGTATAAATAGTGGGTAATGTTTGTATAATGTTTGGGTAAATCTCATTGAACAGGTGGTCCGGGTATTTAGAAGTCCTCCATTATGTGGAATTGTAGAGTTATGTTGGGGGTTGATTACCCCTTTCCTTAATCTGGTTCATGGGCTATCCATTTTTTCATCATTCTTTTGTTGTAGTCTTTCGGATTTGATAAAACTTGTTTCCAAATTCAAAATTTTAATAAATGCTTGTTTGGCGTATAATTTTCGAATCATTTTATTTATTGTATTTGGTTGTCTTACGATTATGAACCTAGGTAAATCGATCCCAAATACTCATATATGATACCCATGCACATATTACAACTCATAGGGAATGGGAATTCCCTTCAGGTGCTTCCAATAATCAGGTCAGGTGTTGGTTTTTATGTATATGATATCTGATTTGTGACATGTTTATTATTAATCTTATTTAATTTATTACAATGTCATAAAATGTTATGTAATCAAATAATTTCATGCCAGAAGTATTGATCCAATTAGGCTTATTTGTTATAATGAATTTGGTTGCATGTCTATGGTCAAAGTGAACATTATATAATCATATCAAAAAAATATTGAAATAACCATCACATTTATGCATAAATTATTATTTTTAAAACAAATCATGGAATATGGTTATGAAAAATGAGTAAATGTTATAATCATGTACAGAGTAGGTCAAAAGTACGGTTGAGTGACATTTCTATTTTTCATATTATCTTCATGTAATCATGTTAAGTAATATTTTCCATTCTATAATGATGATAATATATTAAATAAAATATTATAAATTAAAATATACTTTTATATGTCATTATTGTTATGTGGTTATGAAAAAGATAAGAATCACATCCCTTCTAGGAGGCGGTACTCCACACATCAACAAATGAAATTATCAAATTTTCAATGTGTGAAATGGTAATAATAAAATGGTATATTATTTTTATAGAAATATAATCATGTAATTAATATTATATTTATTTCACGTATACCACATATATTAATTAAACATAATTTTAATACATTCCATTTAAAGCATGTACGATACACATCGCTTTGAATAGGTGATAATCCACATGTCCACAAATGAAGTTATCTTATTTTAAAAAAATGGAATGAATGAAGGTAAATTATATATAAAAATTCTAGAATCTTAAAAAAATCATAAATATAATATTAAGAAATATTATTTCTATAACTTTTCTAAACCATGGGTGGTTTTAATGGAAGAATAAATAACGTCGTTTCACAAGGTGGTTGCCCTCGATATAGATAAAAGATTATTTATTATCCTATTTGAAGGAATTGCGTGATGTTGTAGGTAATAATACTTACATAAAATCATATCATTATATAATAGATTCCGGGAATATTATATAATATTATTTAAAAATATATTATGTGATGGAAATATAAATAAAACAAAACATCTCATTGAAGTAGACTACATCTTCATTGGGTTACACCTTTTTCATTGCACAAATATATGGATTTATTTGTACACAATGTGATTATTATAGTATGAGAGGAAAGAAGATGGTTATTTATTTAGGTATAGTATGGATGATATAGGAGTGTTGAGAGCAGTGAAGGGAGGAGAGAGGAGGTGGGATTTGTAAGTTGGGGAGAGGCCAAAAGTTTCATTTTTAAAATATGTGAGTAAGCCCTAGGATTTAATTGGGTCCCAAGGGTAATAAATTGATAAATATATATCCATTGGGTGAAATTATCCAAATATCTACATAAAATAATTTTAATTCAATTTTATATTTATTTTTACATCTTATATTATATGATTACTCATTATGAAAGAACAATTACACCTTAATCACAATAATTTAGTTTCAATGCTTTTAATAATAAATTTGAAAAATGATGTTTAATTGATCATAAATTATAAATTATTATTGTTAAAAATATGTAATCCATTTTACCAAATTCAATCAAATATGTTATAATTCCAGTTAACATTATCCCTAAGACGTGACGTAAATGGAGGGTTTAAAATTGAAAAGGAACTAAAGTTTACTCTGTTTTTATTAAAAGTATATATATATATATTAAAATGATTTCAATAACAAAAATTTGATTAAATGATAATTAATTTTTCTAAATATATTTTTAAACTAATTAAAAAAATTGAACACTATAAATTATGTAGACTAAAAATTGTTTTTAATTATAATCTAGTATTTTTAATTATTCATTAAAATATTTGTCTTTATAGAAAATTACCAAAAAATAACCCTATGATTATTTTGAAAATAAAATTTCAAAAATGGAATTTATTCTTCCAAATAAATTTTATAAAATTTTTAAATTTTATTTTTTATAAATTTTTCCATTAAAAGGTAGCAAATATGACTTTAGAAAACTATAAGTTTTTTGTGTAAAATTATAGTTGTTCATTTATTATTCCTATCAAATATTTTTTTCGAATGTAAAAATATGAGATTTAATATACTATGTATATTTATATATAATTTATTTATATCATTCGTTAATATTAGTTATTTTAATTTATGATTATTAAAATCCTCTAAGAACATAAAAATGATTTATTAATAAAAACATTTTAATTATATTCAATTTGTTTTTATTTATAATTATAATTAATTGGTATCTTGTGGATTAGTTTTAAAAATATGTGGAAACCAAATGTTCATAATTTATATTGTTTAATTGATTCCCACCATTCCAATTCCATGGTGAAATCTATCATGGTAACTAATAGTATTATTGGTATACTAATTTCCGGTAAGAATCGATCTAGTTTGAAACACAAGTTATCAGAGAAAATCGATATTTAATATAATGAAATATAATTATTTTTGATATATTGAAATAATAAATATTTATATAATGTAACATAATATATTTAAAATTTTATAATTATTTATTAATATTATATTTCAAAATATCATTAGAAGTCATGTCCTACAGCCCTTAAAGTAAATTTCACCCTCCAAATTAATATTTGTTATCAATGTTTTATCATTTTTAGAATACCATTATTAAATCCTACATAATAATACATTTTAATAAAACATCATTATGATAAGAAAAAAAGTATGCATGATGTTCATTTGTAATAACACCTTCCAAATTCTTAAATAGGAAGATATAATAGGGAAATAAAAATTTACACATGGAGGAAAAGAATAAATAATTTGAAAGATTGATTTTGGTAATTGATCATAAGAAAGTGAATGATAAAATGCGTTTTTCTAGAGTCAATTACATAAATACTTGATGAGAGAGAAGATAATTAGTTCATCAGAAATAAAGGGGCGATGATATATTTTTTCAAGAACAATTTTCTATAGCCGAGTAATTATTTTACCATTTATGTATATTAGTGTATATATACATGATATATTTCTATTTAAGAATAATAATTTTCTCCACATATTATTCCCATTAATATGACCAAAATACCAGAAAATAACCTGAATCATAAATGATTATTTAAATATTTATGATTATCAACACCATTAAACTGATATCCACATATATATTTGAATTATAAATCAAATAACATTTAGACATATACTTATGAAATCTATAAAAACTTTGAAAATGTTTCCAAAATAATTTACATTATTTAATACATTAAAAGAGGTGTCACTTGGTCAATATAATTATTATAAACAATTGAAATGTACATATCTCCGTAGAGCTATATCAGTATCACCAGATATCCCATCATATATCATAGAAGTAGAAAATAATTTTGCACACCTTTCTTTTAGTTTCGATGTTGATGATATAGAATTTGAGTATTGACATCAGAGAAATTAGTATATTGTACCAACACATTGAAACTAAAACATCTTAGTGTTGAATGACAATTTTTTATCTCATTATTGAAATTTTCATGAGTCTTTTCTTTTTCATCATGAACCATGTTAGGAAATATACCATACTGGTAACACCTTTGAGTTCCTGAAATAAGTTCCCAAAAATCTATTTTACCACCCTTATAGCGTGTTTTGGTATTACCACTATAATTATTAGATGGCTATTATATATTTAATAAATCATTGATGATTTCCTAGTATATTGAAATCATGTAATGTAATGTAGTAAAAATTCATTTCAGACTTCTTTGAATAACCATCTATTTTCTCATAACATTTAAATTATTTAGACTCCTAACATCTTCAAAATCATGGCTTTAATACTGAGTAACATCTCTTAATTTACCTATATTGTCTTGAACAAAAATATAGGGAAAACCTCGACAATCTTGCAATGTTTTCATCGTTTGATAAAACTAAAATGTCATCTGTTATCTATTATTCCATTAATTGATTACTTATCCTATGAAAAACCCCTAAGGGAAATATTTCTCCAGGAAGTTATTCAAAAATTTGTCCCATTACATTGAATAATGAACATAATTCTCTCTAATATTTTTATTCAATGATAACAATCAATCAACTTCACATTTGAGATGATAGATGAAATGATTAAAATTTTGACATCTATAATGTGCCATGTCTTTAAATTTCATCTCTAGGGAATTGATACATATTTCTTATAATACTAAGTTATATGATCCCTTTAATGATGTATGTTATTTCCTTATAAAATGATTCATTATATAGATGTTACTTCATGGTAGATATAGTTCCTCTCTATCATGGAAACCACCAATATTTACACCATGTGTCAACTGATCCAACATTACAACAATCTATTCTATTCAAATTTATTCCATCTTGGGATTCTTATTTAGAAGGATGTTTTCATCTTAATGAATTCCCATTACAAATTTCATATTTATTATGTGGAAAACCATTCTAAATAGACACTATATAGATGATTCAAAATGGATTTTATAAAATGATTCATCATTTAAAATTTACCATTTTGTAAAATCATCTAATGGAATTATATTAACACTCTCTTAACCTCTATAGTTGTTTAAACCATCTATTGTTTACAGATATATATACCCAACATAAAAAATTTAATTTTCTAGTTTTTAAATCAATAAATTTAACTTTATTTCACATTAATTATCTCTTCACGTTTATATTTTTTGAGAATTATCCCATAACTCATACATAAAAAACCAAATAAAAAATTTGACACATCCAATTAGTATATATTTTTTTATAATTTAAAAATTTTAAAATAAATTATCATTTACTTTCCTAGGAAATATAATTTAATTTAAACTATACCTTTTCTTTTCCCATAACCATCATTAAATACTGAGAAAATAATTTAATATTTTGGGATGAGAATAAAATATCACAATGTATAAAAAATTATTTCAAACTATTTGTCCAGTAAATATATAAAAACACACATAATGCTTACTATGTTTTATAAAACTAAAATATTTTTACAAGATGAACGAACTCAAATTTTTATCAATAAAAATAAATTATACCTAGATAATGAATATTAAACAACTTTTGGTTACATTGAGCATCAATATGATAAAACCCTTTCAAAAAAATTTAATTGGAATAAGCATACAACCAATATCTAATATAATCATTACCCAAAGCATTTAAGATCTATAATAAGGATTAATTTTTATATATGCTATATCAGTCCCACCAATGAGCTACAATGGGGATAACACTTCATATCATATATTTTAGTCTCACCGGATTCTAATGAGATGAAATGGAGATCAACCGTTTATATAATCTATAAAGAGATCACCTGTGATAAAAAAATGAGAATAAACCCTTAATATAAGAATTAATTGTTTCACCCATGTTATATAATTCTTATGTACCATATCATGAATATAATTAATTCATCATTAAACCCTTTAGAATACTTTTCTTAAACCATATGAAAACAATTTTGGAAAAATTGTTTTCTTTTAAAACACTATTTTTAGTACCAAAAACTATTTTGATTGAAAATCAAGTTCAATAGAAAATAACCAAAAATGATAAAGACTGTTTTTCCTTAAAAAAACGTGAAATTTTTCAATGGAATCCTTATATTTAATAATTTACATCATGGTGTAAAAGTCATTGTCACCATGTTCATTAATAAAGGTACATTAATTTTTATTTTTTAAAACATTCCTAATAAAACATGTAATATTATTCTTTTTTTGAAATCATTTAAATAGAGTAAAATACTAGGAATGTGTAGTATATTAATAATTTTTTTTCATATATATCATTAATAAAACCATATTAAAAATTAGTCATAGAAGTGAAAGAGATGTATAGAAAATTAGAAAAGTGGAATCTATATAAATTAAGTGTCCCATATAACTATGGGAACACATGAAAAATAAAATTAATTAAATAATATCATTAAAATTTAATTAAATATAATTAAAGTAGAGAAATTAATGATATAATATTTAATAGTTTCTTTATATACATTTTATAAAATAATAGTGGTACATAACATCTAGATATGCCTCAATGAATCGTGAAAATGACAATGTCACTGACATTGTGTCTAATGTGTAAACTGTGTCATTATCATCCTGAATAATAAATGATTTTTTGGTAATTAATTTCATGAGATCATGATTCACAATTTTTATTACTTTATTTCATATATTATTATTTTTTATAAAATCTAATTATTAATTATTTTTACATAGGATTTTTAGGATATTCCGCTCATGTGTAAAAATGACATTGGTATATTGGACTTGATCAAAGTGGTCATTATAAAAAAATATAAATAATAACAATAATGAATTAATTGTCTTAATTACACCAAAATTATTCTTTTAAAATCAATCATGTATCATGATTATGAAAAATTAACCAACATTACAGTCATTGAAAAGGTATATCGTACGTATGCATTAGTAATGTTACAATTTATCCAATGATCATAATAAAAATAAGGAATGTATAATACAAAATTATTGAATTAACATCATCTAAAAAATGTCATTTTATTTAGTTATATATACTTATATATATCATTCTTGTTTTGTGGTGATGAAAAAAGAACAATCACATCTCTTTGAGGAGGAGGTAGTCCACACGTCCACAAAGGGCGTTATCAAATTTTCATTGTGCGAAATGGTATGCATAAAATGATAGATTAAATTTCAAGAAAGATAATTTTTTAATGAATATAATATATATTTATGTATGTGAAATATATTTATTCAACACATCAATAATACATTTTATTTAATCTATGAATGAATCACATCTCTTTGAGTAAGTGGTAGTCCACATGTCCACAAAAGATGTTATCATATTCCCAAAAAATGGATATAATGATGCTTTTTGATATATAATAATTTCTGAAGAACAAGGATATAATAAATATAAAGTAGAACTGTAATATTCCTATCATTATTCAAAATCATGATATATTGTAATGGAAGAACAAACGACATCGGTTGATGAGGTGTAGTCCATTGTACACAGAAATGAGGATCGTCTATCCTATTTTATTGAAGTTTATAAATTGTTATGATAAAAAAATAACAGAAAAATATCTCAGTATATATTATATATTGATTTTATTATATTATAATTATAGTGAAATAATTTTAGGGTTGGTTAATGTAATAAAACAATCGTTCATGTTGATGAACGTATCCTTTTTTTCATGTATATCATTTTGGTTTTCATCAATGGACTGTCTTAGTTTGATTTCATCCCAAAAGGGGGATTATAAGATGAGATAAAGGATTTTTTGATTCAATTCAAATAAGAGAGTAATTATCCAAATGGATTGATATGTGTTAATATAGGGGGAGTGGGGGATAACTTTTATAAGTGAGGTTTATGACACACATGGAATTTTTTAAATTATACGAGTGATCCACATATTTTACTTGTATACAAATGGTAAAAAATGTACCATTATAGATACATAGGGTTTTAAAAAATGAAATAAGTATAAAAAATATTTTTTGGACATGTTTATGTTTATTTTTACAACTTATATTCCAAGATTAATCATTATGTAATATTATTTTTACCTTAATCACTCTAATAAATTTTAAATCCATTAAATAATAAATTCAGTAAAAAATTAGTTAACATTATTAAAAATTCTAAATGATAATAATTTAAAATATATAATCAATTTTTCCAACATCCATTCACAATAGTGGATGAATTTGAATTGAAATTAATATTGTATACGTTATTGGAAATAATGTTTTTAAATTCAAAAAGTCCAAAAATATTACCACGATTTTATTGATTAAAAAAAAGATAAAAATGTCATAAATGGGTTTAAATGTTACACAATATATATAATTATACTTTACAACCAAATTAAAAAATAATTTACAACCTTAAATAATTTAGGAAAAATATTCTTTTCAATTGAAAGTAAATAATATTCACAATTTATGAGTAAATAAAACATCTCAAAAAATTAAAAAGAAGTAAACCTAATATAATATTGAAATTATAAATTATAAATTCATATTTACTATATAATTTAAATTTTACGAATGTGTCCAATATTATTTATAAAATTAGGTCACCATTAAATGGTTATAAAACCTTTAGAAAAATACAATTTTCTATTTATAAAATTTGATTTGATAACATATTGTGCCTATAAAATATATTGGATTAATTTCAAAATAAATCATTGAATATATAATATATATTTTCAACTAATATCATTCAATAAAATTATCTCATTTAATTTTGTAATATAAAACCCCAGTGGGTGAATAAAAATGTTTTTATTACAAAAACATTACATTTATATTCAATTAGTTTTTATTATCATTTATAATTATTTGGAAAAAATAGATAAATTTTATAAATATATTAAAACCATATTTCATAATTTAGTCTTTCTTATTCATTCCCACCATTTCAATGGCTATGTGACAATAATCATGATAAATAATAATTTTAGTAGTATAATGTTGTCTTGCAAGACTCAGCATTTCTTGTAACACAAGTAATCCAAGAATCATGATATTATGTGAAAAATAATGGTAATCATGGTTCTCCAAATAAAAAATATATACTATGAATTTCATGTTACATGATATATTAAATAATTTATATTAATTTAAAAAAAGTTATTTCATTAAATAAAGGGGTGTTACAAAATCTATAGTGTATGAATTAACTCAACATATGGAGTTCAATAGATACATATTCCAATAATTACATTAAATATATTATTGAATATAAAATGTGGTACACATTTTTTATTAAAGACTTTTATCCAGTGAACACCAATCGTATGATCCTTTACTAATGGAGGAATGTTGTCTATCTCTATGACTAAATCATTTCCTAAATATCAGGTTTCAATAGTTCATAAATATTTCAGCTATTGTTTTTTCTTAATTTGGTAGGGTTATACTACCAATTAAATTTATGATTTGTAATATACTACACCATAAAAAAGATATAGGTTCTTCAATTAAATGGAAAAGGAGTGGGGTTCGATTGTACCTTTCCCTAGTTAAATGATATGGAAAGGTTATATCTCAATTAGAATTCATGATAATAGGTTGTGCCTATATGTATAAAAACTAATGGGTTTTAGGTGATTCAAGAAATTATGATAAATTAATGTCTTTTGGTGTGCTTCATGTGATTATAAAGACTCTTGTACATTCATGTGACTCCCTTTAAATGATAGAAAGTCTATTATAGTTCGTGTTATATCTATCTACATTTTAGATAAATGAAAAATAAAGTTGAAAAATTTATATCGAAATATAATAAAATCTGTTTATTTCATTTCATTTTTATCTTCCAATTTATTAATTATGATTATCGACTGTGATTCTTTAATAAAATTTAAAAATAAAAATTCACACACCTCTGAACTATTATACTATTCTCATCAGGACCTAATAATTTTAATCCATACTGGTCCCTTATATTTGGAATATTCCAATTTATATATGCATATAAATATTGACAGAACATTCAAATTCAAATACATTTTTTGTGGTAGAATGAATGAATTTAAATGATGGTTGGACACCCAAAATACCTCCACTCTTTGATGGAACTAATTATGTAAAACCCTGAACATCCATGTAATTTTTTTAAAATAAATTGGAATTTTACAAGTCATCGAAAATTGACGGCACTTGATTATGTTGCCTGGTGTGCCCGAAATCAATTTATGATGTTTTGTTCGAGTACGTTTAGTAATATTACGAGTGATTTTTGATAACTTTTGAATTGGTGCTCAGAATTGAAATCTGACGGTACCGTTAAACTCGCAGCGCTGATATTATCTTAAGTTGACTTTCACCTCTATGACAGTGAGTTGAGAATAAAAGATAGTTTTTAGGTTTTTTCGTGAAATATAATAAAATAAAATGAACCACCCATTTTTTAGCCACCATATGGATGTCGAAGGTGGGGTCCAAGAGAACTAAACCTCATTGTGGTAGTTGAAGTGTGGGTACCAACAGACCATAACTGCCCATGAGAGGTTTTGGTGGTGTGGCCCACCCGAACCTAACCTCCCATGAGAGGTTACAGTGGTGGGGACCACACGGGACTAAACCCCCCTAATAATGGTGGGAGAGGAAAACATCTCAACTCCCCTCGTTAAGGGTGAGAGTCCCTCCACCCACCTCCTCTAATGGTGTCAACCATTCCTCTATTTTAATTGAGCCAACCTCAGGAATTAATTAAGTGGAGCCAACATAATTAATTCAACCAATTTTAATTCATATGCCAACGACATAATAGATTTTATAATCTATTATTTTTGGCTACCATTTATTTTGTTGGGAAAGGAATAAGAATCTTTTGAGAGAAAATCTCTCGCCAACGAAGAACAAAGAATGCTGGAAACAAGTATCTTCGACTTCTTCCTCGATAGAATCTAGAAGAAATATCCTATGTGGGACATCTTCGATGAACTACCCTCCCTAATCATTGTCAATGAACCGATGCATGAGCCTGGGATTGGAAGTGTGCCGCAGATGTGAAGAACAATGACAACTCAGTCTTCTTCCCCACGACTCCGTCAGTGAACAATGAACAAAGGTATGGGATATTTGTGATTGATTTTATTACCTTGTTTCATTCCTTCAAAAATGAAGAACGCAGACCAACTTATTATCAAGTTGATATGTGGATGACTTTCCTTTCAGGTATAATTTTGTGATAATGAATGATTAAGGGAATTGATTTTTTTAAGATATCTTCCATGCACGTTCTTTTCTTCATTCTTGTCAGCCAATTACTATCACCCTAAATGTGGAAGGGTAAAAACCAATCCAACGTGGTCCGACCCCTCTGTCGATCTTCTTTGTGATGTTATTTTTCATGGCGACGAGGCGACGAAGCCGACGAAGGAAACCTGCGCTGCCCCTGCGATGCTCCGGTGCCCTGGGCCGAACCGCGCCACCCTCCGGCTACCGATCCACCCCATCCACACTGTCGGCTGGCCGCACCATCTGCCGTCCGAACCAGCTGAGATGTGCTCTGGTCGCACCATGACCAGGCTGCCGGCCGCCACGCCTCCCGCGCCTCCTGCATCCATCATGGGGGCCTCCCGAGTCTCGGCCGATCCAACCTCTACGCACTACACATGCCCTGTGGCTCCACCATCTGCACACACTGCGGACCCCATGCGACCCCCATAGCCGCTGGACGCACCGGTCCTCTAGCCTCCACGCGCCCCTTTGCTCTGCCATCCACGCGCCCCATGGCACCCCTACCGCGCCAGCTTCCCAGCCCCTGTCGTGCCACCTCAGCCCCGGGCCGAGCCACCCTGGGCCGGCCCCTTGTGGCGCCCTCCATGCCAAATCATACCCTTGTGGTGCCCTTGGGACCGAGTCTCCCACACCGCACCCACTAGGCCGAAACGTCATCGCACCGACCCCCAGCCGGTCTACACCTCGTGAATGGTCCGCACTCTCGCGGCCCTCCACGACCCCTCACGTCCTGCTGGGTTGAGCCTAGTGGGATGGGTCGATCCTAACATGTTGGCCCGCCTCAAGGGTCGGGCTTGACCCAACATGTCAGGAAGGGTCGACCTGGACCGGGTCGGCCCATGTTGGGTCGGGCAGGTTGGACCGGACCCAAGCCCATTACGACCCTTTACGTTCTGTTGGCCATATCATAGGCACCGAATGTCCGTTTGAAGAACCATCAGTGGTGCTAGTAATAATGAAACATGTAATTTCCTTTGAGTAAACCCCCAATATAGTGTGGGGTATAGTTGAGATATGGCCTGGTTGGATCATGAAAAAATTCAACCCGACCCCCGGGATTAAAAGGCTAAAAACTCACAGATCGGGCTTCTTATTGATGTGTCATCTAATACGATGAGGCCTCTATAAAGTGTCAGAACATTGATATACTTCTTCGTGGGACTTCTATATAGTTGGAGTATAGGCATGTATCTTGTGGAGCAGATCCTTCTAGATATGAGTGCATAGAGTGCGAAAACCTAGTAGCTGGCTGAGACATGACAAGTGATGACTGATAGACTCAAAGTGACTCGACTAGGCCAGTGGGGAGCACCTTGTTGTGACGGAAGACCCAAAAAGCATGAGATCCTGGTAGTGGTGGCAGACTTGTGGTAATCAACCAGAGGAGTACCTCTACAAGATATTAAGAGGTGTTCCTGGTTGTGGCGGCAGACCCACGGTTGGGAGCACCTTGGTGACGCAGTAGACCCGTGGTACTCCACAGGAGGAGTACCTCAGCAGTCCAACATTAGTGGGAAGCACCTTTGTGTAGCGGCAGTCCCACTGTAATTGACAGAGGAGGATTTATATAGAAGTCATGGTTTCATTAATGTGAATAAAATCCTAGTGGAGCTGAGTCAATAAATTTTGTGTTTTCCTCATGATTGAGATGGAATACTTGATAACTTAGGTATATGTATGGTCATATACCTAAGTGGGGTTATCTGTTTATTTCATACTTTTTGGTTTATCCTTTTTGGTTTTTTGTGAGACTGTAAGGGTCTCGGAGTCCCTACTAAGTATCATTATACTCACCCCTACACGGGCTATGCACACACATTATTGTGTTGGATGTAGACAATGAACAATACTGACTGAGTCTGAGAGTACCTAGACTGGACGGTACCCAGAGGTGGACCTTACGAAGAGTCGGTATACATAGGAGACTAATGGACATGGAGTGCTGAGGAGGCTATCTATACTTATCCTTCATGTTGGAACCTTGGAGGAAAACCCAGTGGTTGTTTTTCCTATTTCCTCAGTTGTACTTGTACTTTCAGTTTCTTGTACACTCCTATTGGGCTTGTATTCTGTCCCTTTTTTTCATACTGTACTCACTTATTGGTTTTTTTGTTTACTCGTGATTATATCTATTGTGTGTGTTTAGAGTTTATAAATACAATGCCATCCCATTTATTGGGAATTACGCATTTGGAGCAAGTTGCCAGCCCCTGGCCTATTGAAGGTGGGCTTGGATTAGTCACTGCAGGGGCCCTGGGGGATGGGTCATGAAATATTATCCATAATGGAATCCAGTAATGCATGATTTTTCTTAAAAATACGAATGTTTATAGAATTAAATTCATGTTGAATTCATACCAACATAATGAATTTAATCTTAAAAATTAGTTGAAAATGTGGTTGGTTCCTAAAGAAGGAAAAAAGTTGTATTCAAGAAGAAGTAAAAAGAATTAACATCAACTAAAATAAATCGAGATTGGAAATGATGATGATAAATTAATATAATATGAATATATTGAAAATGGAACATTACGACTCTATTGTGAAGAATTAAAAATGATAAGAACTAAATAGATAAGAAAAAAATGAATGAAAATAAATTAACGCAGGTTGGATTTATAAATTTTTCTCAAATTATTGAAATAGATCTAGTGTTTAAAAATGTACATTAAACCATTTTATGATGAATTACTTAAAGGTGGTAAGATAATCATATTTTTTTAATATAACATCATTGATGTTTGTGCATATTTATTTTTTATTCTATGTAAATTTAATGATTTTTTATAATTAATTAAAAAAACTATTTGATTTAACATTGAAATTTGATTACTTTCTAAAATCAATTGAATTATTTATCAAATTATGATATAATATTGAAACATTACAAATATTTTTCCCATGAAATTGTATTTTATTTTCTTCAATACAAATATAATAAAATTTTAATAGTTAAAAAAGAATTTTAATTCAATATTTAAATATATATAAATAGTTATTCTACAATTATATTATTGTTATTAAATTTTCTTCTTACATAATAAATTAATATTATTTATTTACAAAATTAATATTATAATTTAATAAAATACTAAGAATCATAAAAATCTAGATGTAATATTATTTAAATGAAAATTTAAATGTTCTAAATTTAATAAAATGTTTACATTTATGGAAGGATAAGTTAAATATATTTTTAGATATTTAAAAATTACACTGTACAATGAACAAGTGAATTTTAATATTTAAAATGTTCAATTATTTTGATATAAAAATGCATAGTTTTTATTATATTTTTATCAATATTTTTATCACCAATTTATACATGTATGGATTATTGTTTCCATTAATAAGTATGTAATATATTTAATTGATCTAATAATGTTCATAAATATTTAAATATTTAATAAAATATTAATATGTTATGTTAAAAACATAATCATCGAAAAATGAGTAACATAATAAAATTATTCAATGGATAAAATAAATATACTAATTAAATTTATATTTTTTTTATATATGTAATGTATCTTTACTTATATAATTTTCATTCGATAACGTAAGATGACCAAGTTACTAATCAACCACACATGTGGGAACTTATGTGTTAACCATGTGGTAGATTCCATACATGGGTAGATACCCGTTTATAGTGGTGCGATAACCTATGTATGGGTAGGCTATTGTGGCTATATAACCCGCAAGGTGTTGACATGGGAGCACATGAATGTGGGCCATTCTGGGTCGACACGACACATCATCATATGTGTTTGAGTGTATGTGTTTCTCTCTAAGGATACATAGGTTCCTCGGCACAAACCATTATCAGTATTGGTTGTCATATATGGAGTTCCATATATAACACCTTTTTGATGTAAGATCACATGTGTGGGATAATACTCACCCATTTAATATATTACATTTATATCATCACTATTTGACTAAATCAATAGTTCTCATTCATTGTTCTTTTGAGTTTATATTTAACATATCCATGGACCATACTGACCCTCAATGATTACTTCTTCTTCTCCTCAATCATTGTTTTTTTTCAAGATCTTATATTATAGTACAAGATTCAAATCACCTACCATCACTAACATTATTCTTCAAAAACACACCCAATGTTAACTAATTTCAAAACCCGTCCAATATATTAGCATACAAAAGTTTAATACCACTATTTTTCATCAATATCCACGCACACTCATTAGTATATTTAATGTATAATCCTTCTGAGAAAAAGAAATCAATTGAAATCATTAAAATATCATTAGTTTGGTATTATTCAGTGATTCTTCTTAAAGAAGATCGATTAACCGATTAAGAATAACAATATATATGTTACTATATTAATAAATTTAAAATCAAAATGACATTCACATTATATTGGTAGATGAAATAAGTCTCATTTCCATATTATATGGGGATCTACACTATTAACAAAAATAATGTAGAGATATTTAAATATATATCTATATATTTTTTTTATCAATATTTCAACTTGATCCACTACTGGAAAAACTACCTATACCCACGGTTTTGGGAACCGTGGGGCTGAGTGGATAGAGGTCTTAATCTATCCCCATGGTTTGAAAAATCATGGGTATATTTTTCTCCACGCTGGAGAATTGTTCTTTCCACGGTTATTGAACTGTAAGTAAAAATACAGGAAGAATGTGGCTGCTGGGTTTTCAACCCGCGCCAACCTGTGAACTGACGAAGAATTCCACCATTCGTCTCCACTTCAGAGAGCACATTTATATTATTATATATCTATATTTGTAAATATATATTAAAATATGACGGTATTTCGAAAGGAAAAGATAACGGGACTCGAACCCACGTTCGCCGCAGCCGACTTCCAGCCCTTAACCAACTAAGCTAACTCACTTATGACTATATATATCTGTATTCACAGTAATATATTAATCCCCATCACTGTATTTAAAAAAACAAAGCTAGCGAGATTCGATACCTCAACCAATCCAACAATCATGAAATGCATGACCAACCAAGCTGCAGAAATATTCTTCATATGAATTTATATCAAATTAAATATATTATTTCAAACTGTGGGTATAGGTTTTCCCACCATTTTCTTTGTTTTCCCGCATATTTTTTTTCGCCAAAGCTATCCCCACGGTTTTAAAAAATCGTGGGTATAGACCTTCAAAAAAAATTATTTTTCCCCACGGTTTTTCAAAAACCGTGGGGATAGAGGTTGAAATAAACACCTATACCCACGGTTTTACAAAACCGTGGGTATAGGCCTTCAAAAAAAACTCTATCCCCACGGTTTTTGCAAAACCGTGGGTATAGGTGACTTATACCCACGGTTTCCAAAACCGTGGGTATAGGTTCCCACACAATACATATACCCACAGTTCTCTTAAACCGTGGGTATATGGCACCCCTATACCCACGGTTTTTCCCAAAACCGTGGGTATATGTCTATTTTCCAGTAGTGGTTGGAAATCTATACAATTAGACCACATATTTTGTCCATTTTTTGAAAATAGATATATCCCTTGATCTGAATGTATTTTTAGATGGATGTATATAACTAAGATTTCCATCACCATATGTACAATCCCAACTTTTTAAGGGGTCATATCAGGAACATTTTCAGGTACTTATTTATGTTTTATATACACTTAAGATGGATTAGTTCCATGGGGGTGCATTTGGGTGAAATTTAATGGATAACCAATGAATAGTTGGTTGTGCATGGTTTTCACACTGTTTGAAAAATCGTTCATCCAAGCCAAGCCAAGGATGAAAAATTGGACAGTGGAGTCTACACAGTCTGTGCACGATTTGGAAAACTGTGCGATGAAACCATGCCAACCATGAAAAAATGGGTAGTGTACTCTGCATGGTTGGAGCATAGTTTTCCCTAACAGTGTGCCTCTGCCTACGAAATCATGTTTGCAGTTTTTAATAATCAAAAATCACTTTTAAAACCACCAAACCCCCTAGGACTCCCACATTTCTACATTGTATTGGGCTTGAAAAACTCATGGTGTTCCAAATTCCTTCCATAGGGATTCCAAGGTGATCTGAACACCATTTTTTGAGATTGAATTCCTAGATTAAAGATCCTCTCCCCTCCTAAAAAGTGGATTTCATCCCATTTTTCTCTGGTTCCTTCCTCTACTATTACACGATATTTTTATAGAGGATCTTAACTATTTTCTTAGATCTAAACCTCTGATTTATCATCTTAATCTAGGATTGTAGATATAGATCTATTTTTTTCTAGATCTTGATGTATTTGATATAAATTTTGGTTTTAGGGATTTAGATCCGGTGCTTGATCAATGACTTTGTGCTGCTCAGATTTTGGGGAATTTCCATTGGGAAAACATTCATTAACAAACTAAGGTATGTGTAATGTATAGAACTCTCATAGTCATGATTTATGTTATGTGTATGAATTTATGATCTTTCCACTTTTCCATTTATAATTGAATTCAAAAAATAGAGTAATTAAGAATATGGATTTGACTTGTTAATTTCCATGGGATTCAAATGATAATTGAATCACAGAACAAATTATGGGGGGTTTCCCAAATTGATCTCTTATTTATTTGATATTGTAATTGAGATATTAATTTTATCATGGAATGATAATTAATTGGGGGAAATATATTATGGATTTATAATTGGCAATGTGTGATAACAAATTATGAGAATTTATTAATTTCCCAGAGGTTTACCGAATATAATTAATTGTGAGAATTAATTATATTCTATGATGTAATCAAGGGTAATTAATTGTGAGATTTAATTATGACTTATTGGATTTTGATTTGGATAATTAATTGTGAATAATTAGTTTTGGAAGGAGAATTGTGGTTATTAATTAATTAACTAATGAATTAATTAAATTGTTATATGCTTAGTTAACTATTGATTTATCTAATGGGCTTGGATATGTTCAACTAATCATTTTATTAGTAAATGAATAATGTGGAAAATTATTATCATTTAATGAATGATTAAATGACTATGATTTTTTGGTGGTAGGAATGGTGTCCTAGACAATATATGATGGTACCTGGACATAGTGTTCCTCCCCAATAGTTATCCAAGCCTGATATTTGGAGTATTAGGCAAGACGCCCTACAACGAATGAGAATTGGTGTGCTAGGCATGATGACAAACACTCACTAGATTTGTTGTTCCAGGAATGTCTTCCTACAAAAAATGATTAATGATAATAATGAGTTATGAATCAAATAAGATTTGGGGTGCTTCGATGGATGACCTATACCAAATGATAAATGATAATGAATGATGATTCAAATGGGAAACATGAATTATACTTGTCCTAGTATGATGATTGAAGAATAAATGAAAATGTGATAACTATTTAAATTATTCACTGTGTTATTTCATTATTAAATGGAATGCACTATCTTTTGTGTGGACTCGTTTTAGAAACTGTTGGTTGTGGCCTTATGGGTTTCACTCAAAACCTACTTGGGCCGCCTGATCAGCACCTGAGAAGACGTTGTTATTTCACAAAAGGACAAGGGAATGACTTTGTGATAGATTTTTGTTTGGGTTAAGAGCTTGGGAGAAGGAACCTGACATGGTTTATGACATGTTTTGGAGTTTTTGTGTCATTAATTTCAGTTTCATTATAAACACATTCCACATTCATTGTCATAGCATGATTTACCTTTCAGTTGAATTTTGTATTTTATAGTTTTGACTATTATATGTTATGGATCTATTCTGATTATTTATATTCGCTTTCGTAGTTGGATAATGGTTATTTTCTTATATTGGTGTTTTATTCTGATAAATGAGGGTATATTCTCCCCAATATTGGCTTACCAGACACCAGTTGCTAGTCGGAAACCTCTAAAACATGGGGAGGCATGCATGAGGGCATGTGGCAATCCGGCTTGAGGCCTCGTTTAGTGGATTCTGGGTCGGGACAGCACAATATGGTATTAGAGGAGTATTATTTTCATCATTTTTTATTTATCTTACTATTTTGGGAGGAGGTATATTTGATACTAGGAAGAGTAGGGGCTTGGTAATGAGCTCGGGAATGGGAGTTTCAAACCCATGTATAAGATAAAATGTGAGCACTCAGGGAGGGATTGTTGTGATTGTTGATTTTTGTTATAGTTGTATATTATTTCACCATGGGTGACACAGTTATGGTGAGATGTGATATTTTTTTGAAAATTGATGAACTTTGATTTGTGGCCTAAAGTGGAATGATAGTTGAGTCTGCATGCAACATTCTAGGCTCTCAGGGTTGTTGTGACATGCATCATTCTAGGCACTAAATGGGAATTGGGTTATGGATAATTTTTTGAACATGAACTATTTTCCTTAAAGTGGGTTTGAAATAATGATGCAAAATGAGAATAAATAGGTGTCCAATTAGAACCTTGATTGATGAAATAGTAATAATAAATTAATTAATTATTAAATTAATTAATTTTAAATAATGTAATTAATTATTGAATGAATTGCTTAATGAGAATGAATATGCCCATTTTAACCAATACCTAAGAGTAAAATGTTTAAGGTTAGGGAAAAGGCCACAGTTTTGATCATTTGGTGAGAAAAAGATGGAAAGGATATGTTGAAACTTGTTATGTTAGTTTCTCCTATTACCTTAATGTTTTAAGGCTATGTTTTGGGACCTAAGATGTGTGATTTAATTTGTAGAGATATTCCTCCATGACGCATGTTGAGGGAGATACTGAGGGGTATGTCCTGGAATGAACTTCCGGACAGGGAGCTCAATGCACCATTGGTGCAAGCTAATGAGGAAGTACATATGTTCTAAGATAAAATTTCTCTTTTTGTGAAATTCATGGAGAGAGACCCAGGTCGGGTCCATAAAATAATGTCTTAGCTGACATGGGAGTTCAAGCTCCAACACCCTCCTACTTTTATTAGAGACTATGGACCAAAGGGTGTGTAATTTTGGATTGATTCCATAGAGGTGATAGTTTAAAATTTTGAGACTCCAGGTGAGAGGAATGTCATGTTGGCTACTTATATTCTATGGGGTTCAGTGAAATGGTGGTGGGAAGTTTATATATGATCAGGAATGACTGATGATGTGTTATGGATGGTATTTCTAGAGAAGCTCATAGAGCACTTCTACGTAGACATGCTGAGGTAAGATACGGTTTCAGAGTTTATGCATCTGACACAAGGGAGCATGTCCATAATGAATTATGATGAATGTTTAACATATTTATAGTGTTTTTTCCATATTTTCCAAAATATGAGGCTTCTTCGATAAAATGATTTCAAGATAGAAGTGTGAAATTAGGTCCCATGTGGATATCATTAGTCTTACGAAATTTTCATAAGTGGTTAATCATGCTCTCATTTCATAGGGGAAACCTAAAGAGGCTTTCAGTACTGGACTAGTAGCTGGACGATTAAAGTGTGTGCCTTCTGAAATATGGTAGTGTCTTCACGATAATATTTTTCAAGAAAGTGCAAAGCAAGGTGTATAGTCAGGAAGAATGGTTCACCAAATATTTCACATGTGCTTTGACAACAGTGTGATTGGTAGGGATATTATCATACACATTGTCATTGATAAAACACTATTTTATTGAATATTTTATTGATAATAAATGATATAATTTCCTCACATTGTGTTAAATATGTTTATTTATAAAATATTTGGGATTTGATCATTCATTTGAAAATTTAGTGAAAATTCCAGTTTTACCCTTAATAGTGCACTGTATTATTTCAAAGATAAATATTTTTATATTTATTATTTGAATTTGAAATTTTGTAACAGTGTTCCTAACTTAATTATCTACAACATTTATTCAGGACACTAATGCTAAAGAGTTAATTTGGTTTTTGAAATTGGGCCATGAAGTCAAAGTTGGGCTGGGCTCGCTAGAATGGAGAAGGTTCTGTATTTGGGCCATATCCTCTACATACGGGCTTGGATTGAGCCCAAATTTTGAGGAAAGCTCGGGGACAGGATTTGGCACAAATCATCCTTCTGGAAGGCCGGTCAATTCACGCGTTTTGGAGGTCAAATGGGCGGTGCAAGTTTCATTAAAATATTTGGCCGAGATTTTGCATTCACACTTGAAACCACTTTAAACCTAGCCTCCCCTCCACTATATAAATTAGTGATTTTCTCATTTGGAGAGGCTGGTTCGTGCATTGGGAGATTGGAGGCAGAGGAGAATTGGTTTCAACCAAATTCTACAACCATTGTAAGAGAGGTAGCTCTTGAAGCAAGGATCCTCTCATCGAAGCCTCCTTCTCTCCTTCATGTTGTAATTGTTTTGTTTGTGTAATAAACTTCTTTGTTCTTCTTTTATTTCTTCTCTTTTCCTCTGTTTTATTTAAATTTATTCTTCTCTTAATCTTCCTCTTGGGGCTGGAATTCTTGAGTAGAAGCGATATTGGGTTATACCCATTATAAACCTTTGCACATGCAAAACGCTTCTACGATGATTACGCCACCCATGGAAGAGTAATTTTTAGTGATCGATCTATCTTCTACCCTCTTCATTTAATTATTTTGAATCATTGAGCCTACTGTAATTCACTTAATATGATCCATGAATTATGTTTTTAAATTTTAAGAAACTAAGCAAGCAATTGAACAATTAATACAAAAACACGCGAGGTCGAGATTTTGTGTAAATTGTGAGAGTGCGAGCTTAATCGGTAATACAAGACCACTTGGGATAAATTTGTAGAGTTCAAATATAATCCCTAAACACAACTCATCCTCATTTCCAGAATGGATTTGTTCTCTAATTAACCACTGACCATAAGCTAACCTTAGAACAACAATCAAAGCAGGGTTCTGCGATTGCATGTTCCGAAGCTAGCCTAGGGTTTAAGTAATTCCATCTTTGTGGTTAAGTTAACTCTTGTAGGGTTCGAGGGTTAACAAATTAGAGGATCATAATTAAGTGGATATTCATTTAAATGATAATGATTAATATGTAAATGAAGAGGTAGAGTTATATCGATTACGCCTTTTAAAATATTTTCTAAAAAAAAACATCTTCTTGTTGTGTTATTTTAATGGGAATTCATTTCAAAACTAAAAACAAAAAAAATACAATCTTCTTCCAGCAAACTTCTTCTAGATTCATAAACTATAAACAACCCCCATCCTTTTCTAGTAGTGTTTTTATTCTCTTTTATTTTATTTTTAGAATACCTCTAATAAGATGTTTTAATTCACTTCCTCCTTTGAGAGACGACCTTGGTTAGCCCCCTATGCTACACCAAGTAAACTAAACATTAGCTTCATAGAGTGTTGTGCTTGGAGTTTTATCCAACGTAACTCACTTTTGAAGTTCTTTTGAGAGCGCGTGCGACAACGCTCTTTCAAATTGGCGCCGTTGCCGGGGAGGCAAGTAATTATTTCAACCAACTAGAGGTATTTATTTTATTTTACATTTTATTATTTTCCTCTCTTCTTTCTTCCTTCTTTACCCAATCCGATTTTTCATCCTCTTCTTTTATTTTCTCCTACTTCTTTGTGGACCATCAACTCAAACTTCTCATTTTTATTTTACTATGGTCCACCTTCTTTCTTTTCATTTTTATTTGATCTATGACACGAACTAATCCCGAAGATCTCTTAGATCTTGACCCTGAGATTGAACGTAGCCTTAGGGCACGAATCAGACATTCTCAGTCTACGGGAAGTTTCAACATTCAACCAGTTGGAGAATTACTCCAATATCAGAACATTGAAATTGGAAGCAATTCAAATTCAAACATAAAAGAGGAACCAATGGCTGATAATAATGGAAATGAACTTAATAGAACCATTCGAGAATTGGCTGCACCTGATATTAACTATCAACCAAATTGTATTGCATACCCAAATCTCGAATCGGACTTTGAACTAATATCAGGGTTAATTCACTTACTTCCAAAGTTTCATGGCCTCTCTGGTGAGGATCCGAATAAACATTTGAAATAATTTAATGTGGTTTTCTCAACCCTAAAACCTAAAAAAGCTCTATGAAGATCAAATCAAACTAAGAGCATTCCCATTCTCACTTGATGGAGCTGCAAAAGATTGGATGTATTATTTACAACCTGAAGATGTAACTTGTTGGAACGATTTGAAACGACTTTTCTTGCAGAGATTTTTTCCAGCATCGAGGACCACTTCCATTCGTAAGGAGATCTCGGGGATCAAGCAAGCACAAGGGGAGTCCATGTATGAGTATTGGGAGCGATTCAAGAAGTTGTGTGCAAGCTGTCCACACCACCAAATCAGTGAGAAACTCCTCATTCAGTACTTCTATGAAGGACTCACAGCTATGGAGAGAAGCATGGTGGATGCCGCAGCTGGAGGGGAATTGGTGGACAAGACACCAATATCTGCACGTGCATTGATTGACAAGATGGCCCAAAACTCCCAACAATTTGGCGATAGAGGTACACTACATGTCAGGGGAGTACATCAGGTAAGTCCTTCTTCTCTTGAGAATCATTTGATTGATACTAAGTTAGAAGAATTGAAAACTATGGTAAGGCAGATTGCTTTGGCACAAAAGACATCTTTACCTCCTCCTTCAAGGCCTTGTGGTATTTGCACTGAGACAAGCCACCCAACTGACTGTTGCCCACAACTCCAAGAAACAGAAGATTGTGCAGCAGTGTTCCCTGGGAGACCATATCATCAGCAGCAGCAACAACCATATCCCCAGAAAAAGTTCGATCCAACATTCAACCAGGGGTGGAAAGATCATCTGGACATGAGGTATGGCTCTGGACAACAACAAAGGCCCCCCTTTCAACAAAACTTCCAGCAGCCTCCACCTTACCAACAGGGTTTCCAACAACCCCAAAAGAGATTTGAAGCTCAAACATCAACAAGTCAGCAACAAGGGAATCTCCAACCCAAGGTAGACTCTAACACTGATGATCTTTTGAAACAAATTGTTCTTAATCAACAGAATGAGCTGAAAAGTCATGGTTCGGAGCTGAGGGAGTTGAAGACTCAAATGAGCCAGATTGCCACCGCCCTCCATGAACTTGTAAGTAAGAATTCTGGAAATCTACCTTCCCAACCCACTCCAAATCCAAAGGGGAATGTTAGTGCCATAACATTGAGAAGTGGGAAGCAAATGAACGATACAGCTGTACCTACCATTCCACCGGGATTCACCTCAACTTCAGAGAAGCCACATTCCATACCAACTGATGAAAAATCCAAGGAGAAAGATAAAGGTAAGAAAAAGATTGATGATGTTTCTCCTAAACCACTTCCTTTTCCAAACAGGGTTGTTCAAACCAAGAAGATGGCTGAAGAAGCAATGCAAAAGGAGGTTTTGGACACATTCAAGCGTGTGGAGATCAACATTCCTCTACTCGAAGCCATTAAGCAAATCCCAAGGTATGCCAAATTCTTAAAAGAACTTTGTACCAATCGAAGAGGGCTCAAGGGAAATGAGAGGATCAACCTTGGAAGGAATGTCTCAGCACTCATTACACCAACTCTAGCAATGCCAACAAAGTGCAAGGATCCCGGGACATTCACCATCCCATGCACCATAGGGGAGTTTCACTTCTCTGATGCTCTTTGTGATTTAGGAGCTTCAATAAATGTGATGCCTCACTCTGTTTTCTCTTCATTGCAGATTGGTGAGCTCAAGCCTACAAGGGTAGTGGTGCAGCTAGCAAATAGAGCTACAGCATATCCGGCTGGTGTCCTTGAAGATGTGTTGGTAAAGGTAAAGGACATGATCTTCCCTGCTGATTTCTATGTACTAAACATGGAAGATGACCAGGTAAGTTCTCATGCCCCTATCATTCTTGGTAGACCCTTCCTCAAAACAGCTAAGACCATTATCAATGTTCATGAGGGTACTCTTTCCATGGAATTCGGGGATGAAATCGTGAGGTTTAAAATCCTGGATTCTATGAAGTACCCACCAGAGGAACACTCAGCATTCTTTCTCTCTCATTCTGAGTCTCCATGTGATAGTCCCTCTATTTTTTATTCCCAATCTCTTGGGGACTATTCACTTCTTAATGAAATAATGAGTATTGGGTCCAACTTGATGTCTCATTCTACTTCATCCCCTTTAATTCATGATCTTTCTGATCTTGGGATTGGTTCATTTGTCCAATCATATTCGAATTCTGAGCATGTATACTCTGATTATGATATGGCTGCTAATTTTTCTGATGGATTTGATGCATTGTTCTCTCATTCAGATGATATGTATGATTGTGCACAGATGTCTATGCCACTCATGCTTCCATCAATTCAGCAGCCACCATCACTGGAACTAAAGCCATTGCCACCAAATCTCAAATACTCATACTTGTTAAGTGGTGAAAAATTACCTGTTATCATTGCTAACAATCTCTCTTTTGAACATGAAGAAAAACTTTTGAATCTTTTGAGGGAGGACATCAGGGCAATCGGGTGGACCTTGGCTGACATATCAGGTATTAGCCCCTCCATTTGCATGCATAGGATTCTTTTGGAAGATGGAGCTAAACCGGTGAGGCAACCACAAAGGAGACTCAATCCAACCCTTCTGGAGGTTGTTAAAAAAGAGGTTGAAAAATTGCTCGAGGCAGGTATAATCTATCCCATTTCAGATTCTCAGTGGGTAAGTCCTATTCAGGTTGTGCCTAAGAAAAGTGGTGTTACTGTTGTTAAAAATGAGAAAGATGAGTTAGTTCCAATGAGGGTACAAAACAGTTGGCGCATGTGTATTGATTATAGGAAACTAAATCATTCCACTCGCAAAGATCATTTCCCCCTCCCATTTATTGATCAGATGCTTGAGAGACTAGCTGGGAAGACACACTATTGTTTCTTGGATGGATTTTCTGGATATTTTCAGGTTCCTATAGCTCCGGAGGATCAGGAGAAGACTACATTCACCTGTCCCTTTGGGACATTTGCCTATCGGAGGATGCCATTTGGACTTTGCAATGCCCCAGGTACCTTCCAGAGATGCATGGTGAGTATTTTTTCTGATTTTATTGAGACCTGCATGGAGGTATTTATGGATGATTTTACAGTGTATGGATCTTCATTTGATGAATGTCTAAGTAGTTTGGAAAATGTGTTGAATCGTTGTATTGAGAAGAATCTAGTCCTGAACTTTGAAAAGTGTCATTTCATGGTAGATCATGGCATTGTCTTAGGGCATGTAGTGTCAAAACATGGGATAGAGGTTGATAGATCTAAGGTAGACATCATTTCATCCTTACCCTACCCTTCATGTGTGCGTGATGTTCGATCATTCCTTGGACATGCTGGATTTTATCGACGCTTCATCAGAGATTTTAGTAAGATCGCTCTACCCTTATCTCGATTGCTTCAAAAAGATATTGACTTCAATTTTGATGATTCATGCAGGGTATCATTTGATGAGCTAAAGAAGTGTCTGACCACTCCACCGATCATACAGCCCCCACAGTGGGAGATTCCTTTTGAGCTTATGTGTGACGCCTCCAACTTCGCGGTTGGGGCTGTCTTATCTCAGAGGGTGGAGGGACGTTCACATGTGATCGCGTATGCATCGAGGACACTAGATTCAGCCCAATCAAACTACACCACAACAGAAAAGGAGTTTCTTGCTGTTATATTTTCTTTAGATAAATTTCGTTCATATTTATTGGGCTCTAAAGTAGTTGTTTTTTCTGACCATGCAGCTTTGAGGTACCTCCTAAAGAAGCCAGATGCAAAGCCACGACTTATCCGTTGGATGCTACTTCTTCAAGAGTTTGACCTTGAGATAAAGGACAAGAAGGAGTCAGAGAATTTGGTGGCAGACCACATGAGTAGGCTTGCTCACACACTAGAGGGTGACACCTTGGACCAGGTACCACTTCGGGACACTTTCCCCGATGAGCATCTCTATACCATCTCAGGTAAGCATCCTTGGTATGCTGATTTAGTTAATTACATTGTTGGCTCTGAAATCCCAGTAAATTTGAAGAAGCATCAAGTCCAAAAATTAAAAAGTGAGTCTAGGTATTATGTGTGGGATGATCCATACCTCTGGCGCATGTGTAGTGACCAAGTCATTAGGAGGTGTGTTCCCGATCATGAGTTTGAGTCTGTTTTGCATTTCTGTCATACACTTGCTTGTGGTGGACACTTTGGACCCCAACGGACAGCTAGGAAGGTTTTAGACTCAGGATTATATTGGCCTAGTTTATTCCATGATTCCCATGTATTTTGTAAGTCATGCTCTCGTTGCCAACACACTGGAAACATTTCAAGAAGACACGAGATGCCCCAACAACCCATTTTATTCTGTGAGATTTTTGACGTTTGGGGAATTGATTTTATGGGACCTTTTCCTAGTTCATTTGGTTTCTTGTATATCCTTGTTGCTGTCGATTATGTGAGTAAATGGGAGGAGGCCAAGGGCACCAGGACTGACGATTCTCATGTTGTTGTGGATTTTGTCAAAGCACAAATTTTTTGCAGGTTTGGAGTACCAAAGGCCATCATCAGTGACCAAGGGACACACTTTTGCAATAGGAATTTTGCTTCCCTCCTTCGGAAGTATGGGGTGACTCACAAAACATCAACACCATACCACCCCCAAACAAATGGCCAGGCTGAGGTTTCAAATCGTGAGTTGAAACAAATCTTGGAGAAAACCGTGCAGCCAAATAGGAAGGATTGGAGCAAGCGCTTGGATGATGTATTGTGGGCTTATAGGACAGCATACAAGACCCCCATTGGTATGTCCCCATTTCGGATTGTTTTTGGGAAAGCGTGTCATCTCCCCGTGGAAGTCGAGAATCAGGCATATTGGGCTATAAAGAAATGTAACATGGATTTGGCCCAAGATGGAATTCAAAGGAAGTTGCAAATTCAAGAGCTTGAGGAGATTCGCCTGTCATCATATGAGAACTCAAGGCTCTACAAGGAAAGATCAAAAGCAGCTCATGACAAAATGATCCAACAAAGGGAGTTTCATATTGGAGAGAAAGTCCTTCTCTATAGTTCACGACTAAATTTGATGCCTGGTAAGTTGCGTTCCAGATGGTTAGGTCCTTATATTGTGTCTAATGTTTTTCCTTATGGTGCAGTGGAGATCACACAAGAGGACACTGGAAGGAGCTTTACAGTCAATGGGCAACGTTTGAAGAGATACATTGAGGGACATCCTACTGATGCAGTGGATTTTATCACACTGCATGACCCCATCATCACTTGATCACATCAGGCTGTTCCTAACCCTTTCACTTTTATATTATTTGTCCTATTTAAAAATTCTGCATTTCATGTGCATATATCATCTCACGGGTTCACATTGAGGACAATGCAATATTTTAAGTGTGGGGGAGGGAAACTTTTAGTTTAGTAATTTCAATTGTTTTCCTGTTAAAAAAAAACCAAAAAACAAAAATTGTGTGTTTTTCAAAATTTGTGTGTTTATTTTACAATTTTCTGTGTGTTTTTGAAACTTTTGAGCTGAAATGATTCTCATCACCATTTTTAAATCCATATCAATAAGTGAAACAATTTACCCCTTGAAACTAAGCTTAAATGAATGCTGAAATGACTTTGTTTCAAGTTCAAATATTTAGTAATTTCATCCAAAGTACGCTGAATTTTGAATCCCATGCCAATCTCACTGTCTTTATATTTGAAATCACTTTCTTGTGAGGCTTCTAAACCATTATTTTCATATTCTTTACATTCACCTCACTTCTTGAGAGAGCCAAACCATACATGATTTAACCAGAATTTGATCTATTCCTGTCAAAACTTGAGGGTTTGAGGTACTAGTGTTTAAATGATTGAGGCATTTGTTTGGTATTAAAACCCCTATTTCAAATAATCCTTTTTTTATAATGGCCTACCTTGAATATTTAATCCTTGTAGCCCTTAGAAGCCATGCACAGCCTGTTAGGTTAAGCCACATTACAAGCCAATTTTCCCTATCCAACCAACTCTTGAAGTGAAATTGCATAATCTAGTTGAGCTTAAGTGTGGGGGAAGCTGTCTTGTGTTGTGCCACCACATTATGTGATACTTTGGGTGGAAAATTAAATTCTGAAGAGATGTTTTTGCTGCTAAAGAAAGTCATTATATTGAAAGCTGTGCCTTTTCTGGAGCTTTCATGACAAGTGAAGCTGTGCCTTTTCTGGAGCTTCTAATTGAGGTGGAAAGCTGTGCCCATCTGGAGCTTTCAAGAAAATCATGTTCTAGAAGATTGACATTTTTTATGCTGAAATGATGAATGGTGTAAACCTTTCATGACTTTTCATGATGATGGAGCTAAATTGATACTATGGGGATTGAAGAGAAGACCATATTTAAGTGAAAATTAGATTAATGCAATTTTGCTTTAAAAGAGTCAAGCCCTCCTCATTCAGCCTCAGAGTTTTTCACATCTTAATCCTACCAACCGAAAGCCACAGAACAACCCTGAAAAGTCCTCATGATAAACATATGTCCTTGACTCACATCGGGTAGCGATGTAGGAATCTATCAAGCCTATGGTGACCCTTGTATGAGTTTGGATGAGAAAGACATTGCAAAAAAATTGATATTTGATTGATGAGAGAAAATTCAAGCCAGGTAAGTGTTTTGTGAATGGGTGGATAAATGAAGTGGAAATATATTGAATGATATAAATGGAGAACCTGAAATAAGGTTTTTTATGAGGCATGATATCTTTTTTATTCTTGGTGTGAAATTGATTGATCTTAAAGATATGTGTTTTAAAATTGGTTTTGATTTGATATTGATGTTTACTTGATATGAGGTTTTGCCCAGGTGTGCAAAAGGGTAAGTGTGGGGGAGTTGATAAAACACTATTTTATTGAATATTTTATTGATAATAAATGATATAATTTCCTCACATTGTGTTAAATATGTTTATTTTTAAAATATTTGGGATTTGATCATTCATTTGAAAATTTGGTGAAAATTCCAGTTTTACAATTAATAGTGCACTTTATTATTTCAAAGATAAATATTTTTATATTTATTATTTGAATTTGAAATTTTGTAACAGTGTTCCTAACTTAATTATCTACAACTTTTATTCAGGACACTAAAGCTAAAGAGTTAATTTGGTTGTTGAAATTGGGCCATGAAGTCAAAGTTGGGCTGGGATCTCCAGAATGGAGAAGGTTCTGTATTTGGGCCATATCCTCTACATACGGGCTTGGATGGAGCCCAAATTTTGAAGAAAGATCGGGGACAGGATGTGGCACAAATCATCCTTCTGGAAGGCCGGTCAATTCACGCGGTTTAGAGGTCAAATGGGCGGTGCAATTGTCATTAAAATATTTGGCCGAGATTTTGCATTCACACTTGAAACCACTTTAAACCTAGCCTCCCCTCCACTCTATAAATTAGTGATTTTCTCATTTGGAGAGGCTGGTTCGTGCATTGGGATATTGGAGGCAGAGGAGAATTGGTTTCAACCAAATTATACAACCATTGTAAGAGAGGTAGCTCTTGAAGCAAGGATCCTCTCATCGAAGCCTCCTTCTCTCCTTCATGTTGTAATTGTTTTGATTGTGTAATAAACTTCTTTGTTCTTCTTTTATTTCTTCTCTTTTCCTCTGTTTTATTTAAATTTATTCTTCTCTTAATCTTCCTCTTGGGGCTGGAATTCTTGAGTAGAAGTGATATTGGGTTATACCCATTATAAACATTTGCACATGCAAAACGCTTCTACGATGATTACGCCACCCATGGAAGAGTTATTTTTAGTGATCGATCTATCTTCTACCCTCTTCATTTAATTATTTTGAATCATTGAGCCTACTGTAATTAACTTAATATGATCCATGAATTATGTTTTTAAATTTTAAGAAACTAAGCAAGCAATTGAACAATTAATACAAAAAAACGCGAGGTCGAGATTTTGTGTAAATTGTGAGAGTGCGAGCTTAATCGGTAATACAAGAACACTTGGGATAAATTTGTAGAGTTCAAATATAATCCCTAAACACAACTCATCCTCATTTCCAGAATGGATTTGTGCTCTAATTAACCACTTACCATAAGCTAACCTTAGAACAACAATCAAAGCAGGGTTCTACGATTGCATGTTCTGAAGCTAGCCTAGGGTTTAAGTAATTCCATCTTTGTGGTTAAGATAACTCTTGTAGGGTTCGAGGGTTAACAAATTAGAGGATCATAATTAAGTGGATATTCATTTAAATGATAAGGATTAATATGTAAATGAAGAGGTAGAGTTAGATCGATTACGCCTTTTAAAATATTTTCTAAAAAAAACATCTTCTTGTTGTGTTATTTTAATCGGAATTCATTTCAAAACTAAAAACAAAAAAAATACAATCTTCTTCCAGCAAACTTCTTCTAGATTCATAAACTATAAACAACCCCCATCCTTTTCTAGTAGTGTTTTTATTCTCTTTTATTTTATTTTTAGAATACCTCTAATAAGATGTTTTAATTCACTTCCTCCTTTGAGAGACGACCTTGGTTATCCCCCTATGCTACACCAAGTAAACTAAACATTAGCTTCATAGAGTGTTGTGCTTGGAGTTTTATCCAACGTAACTCACTTTTGAAGTTCTTTTGAGAGCGCGTGCGACAACGCTCTTTCAGTCATTTACCACCATTGGACTTCTAGTTTTGTGGAAATATGGGGCACCTACATATGTTTTGCAGGATGTAGTGGTTGGACTGTGCTGAGAGAGAATCTCCTCACATTCAGAGTGTGGGATGGGGGTCTTCTACACTATGCAGTTCTAGCATATGGAGTTCTCCTGAAAGAGGGGTTTGAGGAAGTGTTCATGGTGCTTCAGGGTATGAGTGCATGTACCATCTGAGTGGTGCTACTCATCGGAGTCAAGAGACACCACATGCAAGAGGGGAATGGAATATACATGTATTGATGTCTACAATTGAAGAGAGTGAATATGGTTCATCGACAATGAGAGGTACTATTCTAGTTGCATCAATTTAGCTACTCCATTGTTTGATACTAGTTCCTCTCATTCCTTATTATTGAATATCTTATTAATGGCATTAGCCTAGTTGTGGATTCTATAAGCAGGATGATGAATATCGATACACCTTTTGGAACACAGACTAGGAATATCTGTTTTTGTAGTCTATGATCTCTAGAGATCAGAGAGTATTATGTTCTTTGGAATATATATATCCTTGATATAATGGTCTTAGATCTGATAATGGGTTTGGACTGGATAGCCACATACCAATCCCACGTTGATTTTTTCCAAGGGATAGTGACTTTTTTATCTCTTGAGGGTGGCCAATATGTCCTCCTTGGAGAATGTAATATTCATGCCCGAATTGCTGGTCCAATTAATCAGCAATTGGGTGAGCTCACAACCCATTTTTCTAGTCTTCTATGGGATGATGGGTGTGGTGGGGAAGATGTCCTTACAGCAGTAGTAGAAATATTTTAGGATTTCGTTCCTAATGTTTTTAGGGTCTCTAACTAAGTGAGAGGTGTAATTCACAACAGATCTCATGCTAGGGGCTAATCCAGTATCTATTCCACCTTACAGAATGTCACCGACTATGCTTCAAGAGATCAAAACCCAGTTATAGTAGTTATAGGATAAAGGCTTTATCAGTCCAAGTACATCACCTTGGGGATCCCCAATTTTGTTTGAAATGAGTCTAACAGGATATTATGCTTCTATTTCGATTATCATAAGGTGAATAAAATGAATATGAAAAATTGATATCCTATTTCTTATATCAATGATTTATTAGACCAGCTGTAGGAGGATAGTTTGTTCACAATGATCATCCTATGATCTGTGAATCATCAATTGAGTGTTTGGACTTATGATATACCAAGAACATCTTTTAGAAGAATGTATGACCATAATGAGTTTGTCGTAATGAATTTTGGGATGAATAATGCTCCCGTAGTGTTTATGGACTTGAGGAATTTGATCATTCATTTGTACTAAGATCAGTTTGTAGTGGTGTATGTGGAAGATATGTTAGTGTACTCCAAGACTCATGATGATCATGCCCAACTTCTTGACATCATACAAAGTACAATGGTAGAAAATAATGTTTCTTCCATGTTATATAAATGTTAGTTTGGGATTGATAGGTTACAATTTTTCAGGCACATCACTGAGGGAGAAAGAGTGGTTGTGGACCTAAAAAAGTGCAGTATGTGATATCATGTGAGAATCCCAAGAATGTTTTTGAAATTAAAATATTTTTTGGGATGAGGTGGTTATTACCTAGTGTTTATTACGGGATTTTCCCAAATGAAAGCACCTCTTACTGGTTTGAAAAAAGAAATCGATAATGTTTGTTTAGACAGATGCTTGTGAGAATGCTTTTTGAGATTTATGAAATTCATGATTTTGGCACCAATTTTGATGTTAACTGAGTCATATGAGGAGTAAAATGTGCATTTTAACGCTTCTGGGGTCAAAAATTGAGATATGAAAATACGGGGGGGGGGGGGGGGGTAAAGACATTAGTTATTGGTCTCGTCAGTTTATACTAAATGAACAGAATTACCCTACGCATGACCATGAGTAGGAAGAAGTGTTTTATGCTCTTACGAGTGGGAGTCAGTGTCTGTTATATGAAAATTTTATTATTCATATGAATCCAAAAATCATTATGTATATCTTTTCATAGCACGACATAAATATTTGGCATTAAAGATAGGTGGAGTATATTCATTACTTTGGTTTTGAACAGACATATACACCTGGAAAGGGGAATAGTGTATTTGATGCTTTTAGTAGAGAAACACATACTCAATTAGTACATGAGTCGAGTGTAGAGTGGAAGATAATTAATATGCAAGAGGAAATGAATGAGGCAATTCATGATAGTCAGGAGTGTAAGACTCTTGTTTATGTAGCAATGGAGTCTAAACTCTTGAGAAGGATTAAATATAGGAATTATGAGAATATGAAGTGTTTATCCTTGAGGAAATGACTTCAATATGGGGAGATATATTCATAATGGAAAATAGTTGAGTATGAGATAAACTATGTGAATAATTGGGTTTTTGTGCCAATGATAATGTGTGAGGAACTCATGGGAGAATATCATGCATTAAGGTTGGTGGTACATCCTGGAGTGAAAAAATTTGTATTGTGGCCTTCAACGATAGTTTTGGTGGCTAGGCATGAAAAAGGATATAGTAGAGTTCATAAAAAGATGTTTCACCTATTAGTAGGTGAAATCAGTCCAGCAATGACCCATTTTCCTATTACAGTCTTTACATATTCCATAATGGAAGTGATATGGCATGACTATAGATTTCATGGTAGAACTTCTAAAGAGTCTTTGGAATAATGCTGTTATTTCGGTCATTGTGGATCGACTAATGAAGATTACAGACTTATTTTCTATCAAGGAATCTATTACAGTAAAAACTTTGGGGTGAACTAAATGTGAGAAAGATAGTTCTTTTGGATGGGGTGCCGCAGACTATAGTTTCATATCACAATTCTTTAATTACTTCACATTTTTGGTAGGGCATACATAAGGTGCTCAATACACATGTTCTATTATGTACGTACTTCCACCCATAGAAATATGGGCAATCAGAGTGTACCGTACATGTGTTAGAGGATATTTTATGAGCATTTGTGATTGAATTTAGTGATTCTTGGTAAAAGAACTTAGATTTAGTGAATTTTTTTACAATAACAATAGTTATTAGGAATCTATACAAATTTCAAAATAAGAGGCACATTATTGTAGACCTTGTAGATCACCTATATGATAGTAAGAGGAGGGTAAGTCATAGCTTTTGGGACTGATTCGTGCTCAAGAGACATCAGAGCAAATACAGTTGACTCAGTACTATATGGTTATAGCTCAGAGTAGATAAAATTCATGTGTAGATAGGGGAAGGTGACTCCTACTGATTACAAAGGGTGATTGTGTATTCATTCTAGTGTCACCTAGATTTAGTCACCATAGTATAAGGAGGAAGGGCATGTTAGTCCCCAGTTTTGTGAGACCTTTTGAGGTGCTGGAGAGAATTGGGTCAGTGGTTTATAAATTAGCACTTCTACAAAAATTAAGCGACATTAATGATGTTTTTCATATGTAACCACCACGTCGGTATCACTATGACCCTTCCCATGTGATTCATGAGAATGTGGATGATCTTGAGATGGATTCATCTTCTGAGTATCATCAAATATGTTAGCTAGGTCATAGTTATAAATTGTTATGGGGAAAGGTTGTGCCATTAGTTCAAGTGTTATGGAAACATTGTAATGTTCTAGAAGAAAAATGGTAACGAGATACAGACATGACGTCTTAATGGCCCAATCTTTCTGGTTTGAAATCATAGAGAATATCAAGAGTGTAACTCGAGGATGAGCTATTATAATTTGGGGAGATTGTAAGATCACGACTTTTTATGATGTCATCTCAGGTCTGTTTTCATGTAAATTTTTATGTTTTATGTACCTTTAACTAGGATTATTTTCACGGGTTATGTTTGGGTGAACTTTTAAGGAATTACAAAGGAATCTGGGTTGTGGATGGTTTCTGAAATATTTGACAAATTGTGCGACCAAACCGTTCCAAGCATGTGAAACTAGAAAAAGGATTCCATATGGGGTTTGAACAGTTTGATAAACCATGTAACTATACCATTCCAACCATGAAAAACAGGGCAGTTTAGTCTGCATGGTTTGTTCACAATTTTCGCTATCTGTGAACCTCTTCCTAGGAATCAATGTGTGTAGTTTTTAACAGCCAAAAATCTATTTTAAAACAACTCATATCCCCCAGGACTCCCATATTTAGACCCTATCTTTAGCAAGACTAACTATATATGTTCCCATAGCCTTATAGAGAGATTCCATAGGGATTCAAACAACGTTCTTCGAGATCGAAAGCCTATATTGATGATTTGATCTCCTCCTGTTATGTGGGTTTCATCTCGTTGCTTATCACATTCATTCAAATACATTTCCATGATCTTTTCATGGTGGATCTTCACCTTTTTCATAGATCTAAACCTATGAGAAATGATATAAATCTAGGATTGTTAGTCTATATATAGTTTATCATGATTGTGATGCCTTTGATCTTAATTTTTATTTTATGGAATTAGATATAATTCTTGATCAATGAAGATGTGCCAATCGGGTTTTGGGGATTTTCCATTGAGATAACATCCTACAACAAACTGATGTAAGTGGTCTAAATCCAAATCACATTTTAATGATTTATGATATGTCTATGAGTTTATGAGTTTATTTTTTTCCATTGAAAATTGAATTCCTAAACTAGAGTAATTAAGAATATGGATTTGACTTGTGGATTTCATATGTAATTTAATTGATAATTTAATCATGGAACAATTGATTGGGGGTTCCACAAATTAATCTTTTGGATATTTGATATTTTTATTGTGATATTAATTTTAAACATGAATGTAAATTATATGGGGGAAATTTTTATGGATTTATGATTAGCTATGAAATATAATTGGTTGTGAGAATTAATTATGTTCCATGAGGTTGAACAGGGATAATTAATTGGTAAGATTTATTGTGTTCCTTGATGTGATCAAAGATAATAAATTGTTAGAATAAATTATGAATTATTGGGTATTGATTTAGATAATTAATTTCGATGAATTATTTATGGAAATATAAATTTTTTTGATTTATTAATTAATTGATGAATTAATTAATGGGTTATTTTCTTAGTTAATTATCTAATTTACTAATGGTCTTCGATATGTTTAACTAGCCATTGGATTAGAAACCGAATAATGTGGAAAATTCTTATGATTTAAATAATGATTAAATGGTTGAGATTTTTTGGTGCTAGGATTAGTGTCCTAGACCAATTAAAAGTTGGGACATGGACTTGTTGTTCATCCCCTATAGTTATCTAAGGTTGAAATTAGGGGTGCTAGTCATTATGGAAAACACCCATGAGATATGTGGTGCTGGGCAAGATAAGCAAAACCAAATTATTAATGATAATAATGAATTATGATTCGAATGATATTTGGGGTTATAGTAATTTAGACTTATACTAAATGAAAAATGATAATGAATGATGATTCAAATGGGAAACATGAATTGAACTTGGCCTAATGAGATGATTATAGATTAAATGACAATGTGAGTATTGTTTATGTTATGAATTTTATTTATTTCTTTATTGAATTACATGAACAATATTTCTACTGGACTCATATTAGAAACTATTGGTGGAGGACTACTGAGTTATACTGACACCCTAATTGTGTTTCCTAATTAGAACCTATGTAGACTTTGTTATTACAGGACATGATAAGGGTAAAGGCCATAAAATAGTTTATTTTTTGGGTTCAGAATATGGGATAGGGAACTAGATGCGGTTTAAGACCCATTTTGGAGTCAATATTTCTTTACATTAATTTCATTGTAGACACATGGCACTTTAATTATCATATAATTCTTTAAATTTATGTTTAATATTGTAGTTTTCATGTTTTAACAATTATATGTCATGGATCTGTTCAGGTTATCTACATATGCTTCCTCACATGGTTAATTTTTGTTTACTTCTGATAGCCTTTTATTCTGATAAAAGATGGTATAGTCTCCCCAATACAGAATTACCAGACCCTTGCTGGTAGTCTACACCCTCTAGCGTATGAGGAGTTGCGCTCGAGGGCATGTGGCCAACCGTATTGGAGAACCGTTCAGTGGCTCCTAGGTCAAGTGTCAAACCATATCATAGATGATATTAACATATATATATAATATTTTTTCTATGATGTAATTGAATCATTATTTAATATTATATATATAACAAAAAAGTTAGGTTTCATCTATATAAGGGTGTTTACATCAATGGAAACTCACTTAGAAAACCGAGCTATGAGGTTCCACTATGGTGTGTTATATGTGAGACATTGTAAGTCAAAAAAATTCGTTATTAAAGAAAATGTAAATAATTTTTTTTATGAAGATGGGTTATTTTATAAAACTGTATTTTAAAATAAATTCCTTCATTTTTTTAATATGATTTTGGATATTTTTCTTTCTATTTTAAATGTTTATAAGCTATTTTTGTTTTCTAATCAAGCCTTTTCTATGGGTGATTTATTTTAAAATATATTTTAAATGTATGTAAAATATTTTTTCCAAAGACAAATTAAATTTAATATTTTTAAAACACTTTACTTTGAGGATATATTATTTATTAAAACCCTAAATATAGAGTAATAATGTAAAATAATTTAAAAACATTTACTTCATAAAATTTCCATTTTTAGATTAATGAAGTGATTTAAAAAGTTACATTTTTTTATAAATCGAGGTAAATTTTTAAAGAACATTTATCATTTTATATAGAAGTTTATAATATTATTAAATAATTGAAATAAATGAATATATTTAGTTCTATTTATTATAGTATTCAATGATATTCCAGGTTAAACATAATTTTCATATAATGTTTTTTATAACGGTATCCATCGAAGGTATTGATTTATATTAAAAGTAAACATTTTTCCATTGAAAATGAATGATAAAATATATTTATTTTCATGTGGGAAAAAAAATTTATGTTATTTTTTAGAAACTTTTTAAGAGTTTATAATGTGAAATTAGGAAATTTAGAAATTATTTTGTTAAAAATTCGACACATGGGTATCGTATGGCTTGATGAAAAAACATGGAGTGAACCAATAAAATCAAGGGGATGTTTTCCTACAAATGATACTGCTTATGGCCTTATGGATTTTTTAAGGGTTTATGAATATCATTGTTTTCAATAAATGTTATTATTTTCAAAGTTAAAAATTTGGGTTTTTAAAATAGAATTCCATGTTTATTTAAAAGGTTTATATATTTTGAAGATAAATGGATATTTTTAAAGTGATAAGTTTTTATTATGGTTTTGAATAGTATTTTCTCAGATTAAATTTTCAAATCCCAAATGTTATTCTCATAAAACATATTTATTATATAATTATTATATAATTTTTTTTAAAATTTATTTAATGACAGTTTATATTATTTGTTAACATATTTTATCTTTTATTTTAAAACCTCTTTTTGTTAATTTTGATGCTCACTATAACATTTAAATTGAATTTATATATTATTTATAGATCTTTAAAAGGTAATTTGTTTCATTTGTTGAGCTAGATCCAGTGATTCTCAATATTTTATTACAGATAAATTTTCTAAAAATATAATATATAAGATTTTTTTAAATAATTTTCCAAATCCTAAACTAAAAATAATAATGAAAATATATAATGGATTATATATTATTTATTTAAATTTTATAAAAAAATATACATCATTGATTTAGTACCAAATCTAGGAGTGTGGGTCTTGAGCTGTCACATTTGGCCTTAATGGGAAATTTTAGACCACTTTTTATATTATAGTTTTTTATGGTAAAATTATGAATTAGAAGAATTTTATATAGGTTCTGGGAAAATAAAATTATCTGTGACTACTATGAATTTATATTTTAGAATCCAATGTTCTTGAAATTTGAAGCAAATGCATCATTTTATTGTATGATAATTTAATTGTATTGTTATAAATAATCCAAATGGTAGTTTTAATTAACATAATAATTTAATTTTTCATTGAATGAAATTTTATTTTATATAAATTAATATAAAATATTCAATTTAAAAAGATATTGACTTTCATGAAATAATTTTTTATTTTTTTAAAATTTTAATATAATAATATTTCAGTAAATAAAAAACAATTTTAACTAAATATTTAAAATTTTATAAATATTTATGTGATATTTATATTATTATTATTAAAAAAATCATATAAAATTATTTAAATTATTTTTAAATAAAAATTTATAATAATTGACACTAAACCATTAATAATAGTACTAATCTATTTGTAATATTATCTAAAATGAAAAGTAAATTCACAAAATTTAATAAAATGCGAACACAAATGGTTTGGTATAAGTAATATTCATTTTTTATATTTAAAATTTTAATTATAGAAATATATGATTTGAAATTAATAATTTAAAACATATTTTTATTACGATTTCGAAATTTGTAGTTATGGAAATATTTTCTTCATTAGTTTTATACCCTAGATAAATTTTTAGTAATAATGGTTTATATTAATAATAAAGTAATTTATTGAATTGATTTTAAAAAATTAATAGGCAATGATGTATTTATTAAAATATTCACATGATATATAATGATGAAAATTAATATTTTCTTCATTAGTTGTATACCCTAGATAAATTTTTAGTAATGATGGTTTATATTAATAATTAATTAATATATTGAATTGATTTTAAAAAATGAATATACAATGATGTAATTATTAAAATATTGACATGATATATAAAAACTTCTATATGAAATATGTAAGTAACATAATACAATTATTAAGAGTAAGAAATAAAAATTCTAATTTGTTTTACAATTATATTAGATAAGTAATTTAATTTAATTATTCAAATGAGTTTTCCATCCAATCACTTAATAATCTGACACATAAACCACATATGTGGGACCTTATGGGTTAGCCATGCAGTAGAGGTCATCCCTAGCTAGCCGCATTGAGGTAGTGGTGCAGGTACCAACACACATGTAGGCTAATGGGTATATAAAAAACACAAGGTGTGTCCTTGGGAGTTCATTGTACATGGTCTGTGTAGGATGGAATGGATCACGAGTTTATGTCTATGTTTTAAGATATATCAGGGTTCTAATCTACCTAGTGCCACAGAATGAACAATTTTTTACATAGGTTGACATATATTGTATAATGAGACAAAACTATATTTCAATGTGGTATCATTATTATAGTACATTTATCACCCATTTTGGGATTTCTATTTATATCTTCATTGTTCATTCAAATAAATGACAATCATTTGATCTCCTCAAAGCATCATCTTCAACCTCATTCTTAATCTAGAAAAAACTCGATAATGAATCCTTTTCCACTTCAAACAGAAGTTTCATACATGATACTACATTCCGAAAAAATTCCCATATAACCTAAAAACAATAATTTTATGCATAAATAATCATTAAATTTTAAATCCATTAAAATATATTATCTTCGACAACATCACCTCTATAGGTTTTGATCAATTTACATCAATGAACCTCGTGAAATTTATTTGGTGGTCGTATCAAGACCCAAAATAAATTGAAATGTTTAAAATATTGGCAATAAGTTCTTATTCAGTGAAGATTTAAGAAATATTCTAATGAACCTAGTTGAAATAACAATATATATATATATATATACTTCAAAACATTAATTAATTTACAATCAATAGGGCATGAACACACATGTGGTACCCGACTTATATCCCTTTTTCACCTTCTATGCAGTTCTATACTCGTAAAATCCACAAATATATATATATATATATTATCTATATTACTATTTTAGCTATATAATCAAGATTTAATATTTTACCATAAGTTTTGGTTATTAAAAGTAAATCAAGAACACCCTCAATTTGGATGTCTTTTACCATTGCCCTTTAGGACCATGTTTTCCAAGACCATGACATTGAATATGTTAATAGATATATATTATAATGAATATAAAAATAATATATACTGTAATATTGACATAATATATATATATATCTATATATATAGTATGGATTAATTTATATGAGGAATTTTCATTCAATGTCTACTTTCATTGAATAAACAACATTGGTGTTACAAGTGTTTAGTGTGAGAGGAAAGAGAATTCTAGATAAAAACAAATTTCCCTTAAAAAATAATGTCTCTCTAAGATTGTATAGAAGAGGGATTATTTTTCAAACAAGATATTACTATGAACCCCTTATTTATTATTTAATGATTTTATGTTACGGGAATTCTATTTTATGTTTTTCTAAGATATGTTTTGTTTTATAATTAACTATTTTGTAAGGTTGGTTTGTAATTAAATTTATTTTCAATGTAATGAAAATTTTATTCTCAAAACTCAATTTCCATAAAAAAAAATTTCAAAACCCATTCATTAAAACAGATTTTTTATGAAGACCCGTCATCCATAGAAATATGGTTTAATAATTTAAATATAAATCTTCCCTAAGCTGTTAATTTTCATTTTAATAAAGTTCATAAAATTGTTTATTTTTATTTAAAAATCAAGGATGTTTTTGAATGATAAAATAAATAATATTATAGTTATATTTATCTATTATTTTAATAAATTTAATTCATGATTATAGTTTAAACAATACAATATAGTAATCAATAACATTATATACATAAAATGTTTTTTAATATTTCATTAATAATGGTTTCAATTGAATGTATGTATGTATTTGAAATGTGAAAATTTTACTTTAAAAAATAATGATAAATTATATTTATTTTAATTTTGATACTATATTTTTGTATATGGTTTTGAATGGTTTAAATGGATTATAATGATTATTGTAGATGTTGATGGAAGTTTTTGACAAATGTTATACACCTGCATAAGATATTACTTTTTGATGAATTAAAATTGAACCCACATCTAAGAGGGGATATTTTCCTATATGGGTTACTACTTGTGTCTTGTTGAATATTATGTTCAACAAAATATTTTTTTTTTTCATAAAATATTCTATTTTGAATGTAACGAATTAATTTTTTCATGGTGGGAACCATGATTATTTAAAAGGTATTTAAATTTTTTAAATTTTAAAGATTTATCAATGTGATATGTATTTTAATAGGTTTTGAGAAATACTTCCTATGATGAAATTTTGATTAAACTAAATCAATATTTTTAAAATGTATTTATTTTATCAAAATTTTAATATTTTTTAAAGTGGTTTGACTGTATTTTTGTTTAATTTATGAAGGTGTTTAACCTAAAATTAAAAACCCTTATTATGATATTTTTTTCATATCCTACGTTTTAAAATTTGTTTTCTATAGTATTTTTATATTTCCAAAATGTTATAGTCTTTTTAAAGGTCCATCTCAAGTGATTATTTAAAATTGTTTATATATTTTTTTAAATTTTAATTTAGTATAATTTTTTTTCGAATCCTCCAAAAAATAAACCAAAATTAACATTGGATGTAAAATTGACCATATATTTTTCAGCTATATTTTTTATAAAAAAAATATATCTCGTTTTTATTGTTGTTCTAAGATTGAAACTCTCCACCTACCATAGTATTTATTTTTTGAATCTTATTTTGAGTCTTCTATTTAATTTTCTTTGAATACAATGATTGTATGATTCATAAAATGAAATGTATTTCCATATTATTCAAAAATCATGGTAGATTAAAAAAGTATGATCATGTTGAAATTGATAAATTTTAAAAATAATATTTCAATATCAAATTCAAAATAATATTCTTATCTTTAATGTATTAATCATGAAAATTTTAGATGTAAATATTATATGTCTAAATATAATGAAACTTGTTCAATTATAAAGGATTTTATTTTGGTAAAAAATAAAATATATATATATTATAAATATAAAGGTTTAATAATAATATACTAAATTGTGTTTAGGAAATAATCATTTAATGCAGTTCAGTGTGGGAAACTCAAGATCCAGGTAGGGGTGAATTGAATTTGAAATAAAATTTAAATTTATAAAAAATATATTTTAAATCCTCAAATTTTATTGAATCACACTATTAATAAATAAATTTGGAATATTTAGTTTTAATTTTGAAAAAAAATTGTATTTTGTGATCAATGGCCAATTAATATAATTTTAACGATACTCTAATGTTTGAAATTAATATACTCATATCAAATAATGTATATGAAAATCTAATATAAGATATCAATTAGAGTTATGTTTGATAATAAAATATAATGAAAAAAATTCAATATGAATATAGAAAATATAAAATATAAAATAATTTATAACGGAATTTTTACTAGGTGTCCAGTTTGAATTCAATACATAATCCCCTCCAATTTGTAATGGGAAAATAAAAGTGTTTATTTTAAAAAAATTATTTGAAACTTTGATTGGGTTTCACAGGAAAAATACCATAGGGATTCACACACATGAAGTCTCTTTTGTAGTTTTGAATGGGATAAAACTAAATACCAGGTCACACAAGACCTCTGATACTATTTCATCATGGTAATAAAAGTGAAATTCTTTGAGGTAGTCTCAAGTACTATTCAATTTAATATAATAGACTATGTCTTTATAAATAAACAATGAAATATGAATCACATATTGATGGAAATGAATAAAATTTATAACAGGTGATTAAATATAAGAAATTTTGTGGAACTCTATTTGTATAGCTTCATATTTCCAATATTACATTGAATTTGTCTTTCTAAATTAATATAATAATTTTCTATAGGTTTATGATATAAGAGTATCATGAATATTGGTGAATTAGTTTTATTTTTATCACATGATCATAACTAGTATCCTCTATTATTCTATACAATAGAATATGTACCTCATTCTTCACATGATAATATTTTCATTTTAAAAAAATCACCAAAATTAGTCATTATATACTAATCAAAACAATAATAAAATCACTGAAACATCAATTAATGTTCCAAAAACATTCCATTAGTGATTTCAGACAATCCAAATCTATGTTAGACACAAAATTATATCTTTTCATTATGAATTGTGAGTTGTGAATACAAATTGACATGGTCCATTAGAATAGTTAGTTTGTATGATTGGTTGTTTAGGATGGTACATTCCTTATCTCTATAAATTTATTTCATCACATGGATAGGTTGTAAAAATTTCATTGTTACCTCTCAGGTTTGTATAGAATCTTCATTTATTCACATTTTTAGCAAAATGATTCACTTTATGTAAAGATTTGTCGCACAGTAGGTTGATTGAACATGCAATAAGGTGCTTCTCAATGCATGATAGGGTCAAATTCACATTAATGTATTTTCCTGACATTGAATTAGTTTGATCATATGATGCATGATAGATATTTTTTAGGTGAAATTATCTCTAGTAAAACAACTATTAAGGTGACATGTTATGTTTACATTCTTGTTAAATTCAACAAATTTACATGGAATGAACTTTAAAAAAGTTTTAGGTTCTCAGAATAAGTTTCTAACATATATTTTTTTTTCATGTTTTGTATAGATAACCATTTACTAAATGAAATCATGCAATTCATCAATAAAATTATCTACATGATTTGGGTTTAATTAAATAAGGAGTTCCTCATTTAATCAAATAATATATATTTTTTTGTTTATAAATATCAATGAATTTATATTGAAATTAATTGAGGGAAACAACATTATTGTGGGAGATGATCAAATTAACTATTTAGAATGACTATAAAGTCCTGAAAATTATTGTAACGAATTTAGTTGATTTTAATTTATCTCCACTCCACCATTTTGGATTTTAAAAAATAATATATGAAACATAAAAAATATAAAATATATTAAAATATATATATGAGTTGAAGGATTAATATTACATAAACTACATATAAGATTAAAAAAGCTAAAAAATTAACTATTAGAGATCCTAATATCAATATAAAAATGGATATCTTTGATATTATTAGGAGAGATGGGATCATTTCAATAGAATTAATTGACATGGATAATAGTAGTATAAAGAGGAAATGTGGATGAAGGCTTTATTTGAACTATATGGTAGAAAAAAAGTTTCATTTTAGGAAATTCATTTCTAAAAGTTGATATGAATTAAATGATAGTAGACAATGTTGTAGGTATGTATATAAGAATGGATAAAAGATATCAGTTAAATATTTGATAATTATTGAGGTATAGTTCCATCAACCATATAAACATATTAACTATTTCATAATTTGTCTATGAATACTGAAGCTAATCATCTCAATTATCCATGAATGTTTCCAAAACTGGATGCATATAGTTTATCTACCCAACTTTTTACATAAAATGTTGTGTCAAAGGGGGAATCTTGAAATCATAGAAGATTGTTATAAATATAACAATAAAAATAAAACCATTGGAATATTCATCTAGGATAGTGACATATAAACTTCATGATGGGTTAAATCTATATCCCAACTTTTATGGAATCCTCTGTAAACACTATCAGGTTTCTGGTATCCTGACATTGAAAAACAAAAAAAAATGTTTATGAGTTTTTTATAATCTCATCCAAAAAATTATTCCACTCACCAATGTTGACTTTTATGGTCTTCTTTAAATCAAATATATACAAAACATGATGATATATAGTTGAAAACATTGAAGTGATAATCCTAAAATATTCCGGAATCATCAAAATCGAATTATCAGCTAGTATAGTACCAAAATGAGCTTTGATATCGATGGTTTCATTTTCATCATATTTTTCACAAAATATAATATAATATGAAGATGATAATTCAAATTAAATATTTTTTTACAATGTATTATTCACTACAGGCCTCTATATAATTACTAAAACACCTAAGGGAATCCATGAAAAAGATATAATATTAAATTTTAGTTCGGTAAAATAATCCTTAGTAATATATAATGTTGAAATGATATAGGTAGATGGATCCTGATTTGGTCTCCTAACATTTTACTCATGAAATCCACCAAAATTTGAATTATAAATAGATGATATGAAATTTGAACATCAATAATCTAATATTTCAGAAGAATAACATGAGTTGAATCTAATGCATATTAACCCCGAAAACTATTTTTTTGACCCTTTACCTTTTTTGGTTAGAGCAGGACCATAGTTATCATGATCTATCTTGTAAAATCATTTTTCCATGAGAGACACATATATATTTTTTGATTATCTATAGAAGTAATAGGATATCACTCAATTACTCTATGAGAAGAAGGGATTTAAAGTCCACTATCCTAATGTTAACTTCCCCCATAATCTCCTAATTATGGATAGTCCAACCCCAAAACATGTTACCAAGGTGAATTCACCTCATAGATCATGCATATAGAATAAAAAACATTGGAGCACTGCCAATAACAAGTGATACACATTAAATTCCATCAAAAAATTTAGACTGAAAATACTCAATCAATTTAGTCCATTAAACACTAAAATAAATATCACTATTAGACAAATCATAATATAGAATTACTTCCTCATTTTATAGTAGTGGAAAGGGATATATAAGAGTGAAGAATGATATAGTTTGAGATGTTATCCTACTATAATTATGCAAATATCTTCTATATTAATAAAAATATAATATTTCATCATCTTCTTCTTCCCCATTCTCACTAGCAACCACCTGATCATATGAATATTAAACTATCTTATAAGGATCAATACCAATATAAAAAATATCCCTTGGACTATTTCAAAACAGCACTTCCTTAAATATTTCATAAATCTATTTTTATTCATCCACCTCATCATTTTTAAATGTCTTATAATTCACCATTATTTTTTTTATATTTTCTATGTCATTAGGAGACTATATAATGAGGTAATTGTATCCTCCCCCTGTGTAAATAACAAGTTATACTCCTATAAGTTTGAAATAATACTTGGTTCAGGAGTAGATCTATACAATGGTTTGGTACTACACAAATCAACAATATAACTTAGGTTATAATTAAATGCATTAATCTATACACTATTAAATATTAAAAATAAGAAATGAAGATAATGATGTCATAGGATATTGAAATAACCTTTTCTAGGTAAGGAAAATGTTATATAAACATGACTAGAATAATGCATTATCATCACAAATTAACAGTTGTGGGTCTTATTGGAGAGGTATTTCCTCAAATCTCATTACAGTAAATTTGAAATTCCATTTCTGCATGGTTAAAATGAAATAAAATCTTTGATTTTCTAAAATCTATTTTGTGAGGTACACCCAAAAATATTTATCATCACCTCATAGAAAATTATGTAACATCACATTTATTAATTGATTTAATGTTATCCTATTTCTCTTCAGGGAAGAATCGATGGTGGGTATAAAATTATTTAATATTATTTTGATAAAAAAGATTATTATTCTTCCTAAATCTATATCACCATATATGTTTCTAAATTTCATTCCAAACATTGGAATTTTTTTATTTCAATAAATAATAATCAATTTCATTTTTAGTAGGGACTATAGGGTCAAAAATCTTTTGAATATTCATCATTACTATTAGTCTCTCTCTATATATTGATTTGATAAACATCTAGAAGGTTTTGACTAGACATGAAATATATTTTTCAACACTAACATAATACTTTAAAATTTTAGTTTTAGTTGGTTCCCCCAAAGATTCCAGTCTGTAAGATATATACAATACTAGAATATTTGGGTCGATGGGATAGAGATAGTTTGAGATAGTTGGATTTTGATTATAGGGTAATGATTCAAAAAAAGGGAAGATGTTTTATGGGTGAGATACACCTAGATTTGGAATCTATTTTGAAATATTTTTTTATTTATTTAGGGAATAAATTAATAATAAATATATGCGAAATATCAGAAAATATAATTTTGAAAAAATTGTATCTTTTTAAATACTCAGGGTTGGTGTAATATCCCTAGATCCATCAAAATAAAAATATTATAGTAATGTTGACCATGTTGTCATGGTAGGTAGCAAAAAAAAGGAAATTCTCATGGTAGGTAGTGGGGACTGTTTGAATGAATATTCCTGGTAAGTATAGTGAAATAATGATAAGTGTTCAGCGTAGACATATCGACTGCATGAATAATTGGAAATTTTATTGAAACTAATCATATAAAGATAAACACATAATTACCATATAAACAATTTGAAACAAAATAAACTCATAATTATAAAAAACATAGAAGTTAAACATTTTAAATATTATTTCCTAGGGCTCAAACAAAATTGAAAATTTTAGACATAATTATCATTACAAATTAAAATATTATATAATTTATTTTATCAAAATTCAAAGGATTTTTAAATGTTTGAGAAATATTTTTCCAATACCAATTAACTCTATATTTATATCAAATTTTTGAAAATGATCACTCAAAATGTGTTTTTTATGTCAATGTTATTAATTTAATAATTAGATATTAGATTTTATTTTAAAAGTTATTACTGTAAATATAAATATCTATATTGAAAATACATAATTGATAGTTATAATATTTTAATGTACGTGTCATCTGTAGAATATTTTCACAAAAATTACTGAAATCTATAGACACATCTTTATCAATGAATATTTTAATTGAGTTCTATTTCATAGTACACTATTAAACTAGATTTTTTTTAGAAAATTGAAATCCCAGTGATGTTATCATTATATCTAACATAACACCAACAAAATCAGTATCTAGATAGCATAATAAGTGAATTTTTTTCCCATTTTAATATAACAATCCTAAATGGGTTTAATAATCGAGGTATTTGAAACTATATTGAAAATAATTTAAGGATATTATTTTTGATTTTCATAGAAATTTTAATAGATCTACACAAATGAAGTTTATATTATATCGGCTAATAGTTTAGTGTTCTACGATCCCATTCATAATGCTATGTGCAACTTGATCAACTGGTTTCCAAGTTTCATCAAGATGTATCTTATATTTTTCACTCATTGGAGTATCAAAACATCAAAACTATCCATATCAAAACATTTTAATGTTATTTAGTTTTATTTATTTCATTTAAAATTATTGAATATTTATTAAAAATGATAATAAAATAGTGAAACAATTTGTGTTCATCCATTGAAATCATTTAAATATCACATTCCCACATTTTTGAAAAATCAGTTTAGAAATAATTTCTAGAGGATCGAAAAATATAATCAAAATATATTTTTTCAACTAAATAATTATTATAAAATCATTAAATATTTAATGTTTGGTCATATATTCTTATGGTAAATCCTTTGGGAATACAAAATGATCTTATCATACCATACCAAAATATACATGACTAATTAATAACATATAAATTATTTATTAATTTAAAAACACAATTTGGAAAGTGCGAGTTTTTAAATTTTTGGGTTTTTTAACAAAAACTTAATCACCTATATAAACATTGGGTAATTCACTATTCAAATCCGTTTAATATTGTCTTAAATTATTATGTGATGAATAATCAAGAATAATTCAAATGTATACAAGAATAGGTATGGGTGTAATGGATTATTCATAGTTAATACCTTCTTATTGACTATATAATTATGCAACCTATATTTATTTTTTTGTAACTATTGTGTGTGTCTCAAAAAACTCTTTCCAAAAAATAAATTACTTTCAATAATTAGGTAGTCAAAAAATATTTTAAATTTTTTCCTCTAATCTATTGCATTAAATTTTATTTAATTTGAATTTCATATCCATTATCAAGAATTTTTCATTAATTGAGTCATTGATGTTCTCTAGATTATGTTTTGATATGAAATATTGATGTTCAACATGGTTTCCAAGAGAATCTCCAGTATGAGTTCCTTTATATTTGTCACATGAAACTATATATAATGGATGATATTTGTGTTTCATAATAAAAATATGAATGTATAGGTTTCAAACCACATTTTCTTTTACAGATTCTAAATTAGTATATTCTATAGAACTATGTGAATTTTTTTAAGGAGGACAAGGATAATTGATATCCAAATTGGATTGGTCATCCTACTAATTTTATAAATGTTTCTTACGCACATCTGAATATGTCTCATAAAACATGACATGTATATATTCTTCTAAAATAATGTTTCATTTATTAAGTACCCTATATGATGTATTGCTTGTGGAATATCAATGGAAAATTCAATCCTCACATTTTGTGAAAAATATCTCTTGATTTTCTTATCTATTGAGAGTAATGTCCCAAGGATTTTAATAATAAATTGAAATTCAGTAATCATTTTTTATGTTGATTTTAATAACTTGCCTTAAAAAATAAATTGGCATCTTCTATATTTTGAATTTTAAAAAATGGTGAACTACAATTGTAACAAGTAAGATATTTGGAGTCTTATAAGACCAACTTGTTTTTAGGTGAATAGTAACATAACCTTATAAATAATAATTTGAATATTAATATCACCCTAATGAATAGTAATTTATATTTTTATTTTAATTTTTTAAGGCTTTAAGATAATGTCAAATGGATTAATATTTCTAAGTGTTAAAAATGATTTGTTGATTTAAAAAAGTTTTTTTAATAAATAAAGATTTTAATTAAAAGGTAAATTAATAGTATTTAGAAAATTATTTTTAAAAAATGGAGTTCAATATTATAATTCTACACATCAGAAAATGGGGGGGATGCATTTTTTGGATTTTTCGAAACTTTATGAATTTTTTATGAATAGTAAAATACGGTAAAATACTGAATTTTTAAATTATATGTTAAATACACTATTTATGACATGATAAGTGATATAATCCAACATTTATTGAACTCACATGCCATTATTACTATTTGGAGTCACATGAATTTAGTCTATTCATAGACATTAGGGGAAAATATTATATTAATGATTAAAATAATGTAAAATACCATCTCTACTTCACTATAAATACAACCCTCATTTCCCACTTTCTCCCACACCTCTAAACCCTTGATCCATACTTATGTTCTGGCCAATACTCCTCCCAAGGACCTTACACACGTCCAAGATCTTTTGGTCTCATTAAATATCCAAAACCAATGGCCTTGTGAGGAATCTCAAGGAGAAGAGATCAAGAGGTAAACACCCCCTTTTGATTTCTTTTTTTCTCATTTTCTTTTCTATTGTTCTTCATTCCTAAACTCCCCATATCCACGTGGAATAATTTATCTAGTATATTACAATTTATAGATTTTATTATTATTGTGGAAGAATCCCAATTTTATTTTTCTTCCTATCCATCATGTTTAGTAAATTAAAACATTGTTTGTGATGTGTCGATTTATCGACATTGTGGACTATGTGATTTCAATTTTATTACATTCTTCATGACAGGTCATGAAACTAATTTAATAGAAGAACTAGATTATAATTTAATTATTATATCTTATATATGGTATTGGAATCATTTTTTACAAATGTTATTAATTTATGAATCAAAATGACTTCAATAGTATTAAAGAATCACAAAAATGACCTAAAAGAATATCAATAATGATGTAACATATGAATCATCCCCATGACAGAATTAAAAATGAAAAATGGTGAAATTTATAGTATTTAAAATATATAATAAAATCCATTCTATTTCTATTTTTTCACTTTTAATCGACAAGAATATCCATTGTGAACCGAACATGGAAAACATTTAATTAATGTACCCAAAACAATTATTGGGAAAAAATACTAACCATTAAAGGGTGAAATGATGTTATAAAATGATAAAATAAGGTATTATGATGATTAATATGTTTATGTATGATTTTAATAACACTCTTTTAACTATTATATAGGTGGTTTATAGTAGTTTGGAGTAATAAATCATTAATGTAAGGGAATTATTAACTATATTACCATTCTTTGGGTAACCCTTTTACGTTGTAATTTATGTGTAATTAAAAATGTTTATCTGATGTGTGTCGATTATATTATGTTTAATTATTTCTATTTATAGTTTATATATTAATTATATCCATATTATTATGTATCACTTAAACTATATGGTATTTATAAAGGAATTTTTTTAAAATCCTCTTATAGAATTCTATTTTATGAAATTCAAATTTAATGTCTTTATGAAATAAATCATATTGTATTGTTGGGTTTTGGTTCTTCAACATTGTATTTTATTACGGGTGGTACCTATATCTCCCTCCAATGAATTGGGTATTCAAATGTCGTAGGTTTACCATATGGTTTCTCAATGTGTAACTACAATGGTTACACAAATTGTAAGGTAATTGTGAGGATTACAAATTATAAGGTACAAGATAAGGGTTACAAGATTATGTAAGTAATACCCAATGATATGTTTATGGTTATATTTATGTTCTTATGATTTGTGATAATCCTTTTTAAATATCATGTTTCTCAATTAAAGTATGTATTTTGTACAGGTAGGTCTTTTGAAAATTATTTCATTTCTCATAATTATTAATAGACTAGTGTGTTCTTTCTGTCTTTTTATTTCCCTTAACAAGGTTGTTATTCTCATATCATGTTTTAAAGTGATTTTAGTAGTTAATAAAGATGTGTAAAACTATATGTATTCCATGTTAATTATTTTATTAATTTTCCAATATATCATGTGTTATTTGAAATGTTTTATATTTTTGAAGAAATGAATAATGTATTTATGGTATCCCTTATGTATTAATGTGGAATGTTTTGAATGTTTTATTTCCAAATTATATAAAGATATAAGCATTAAAATATCCAAAATTTGAATTTATGCTATTTCTTGAGTAAATTCATGATTATGTAATGTATTAAGGTCTTCTCCTTGTTGTTGGTATCAGAGGATTATTTAGATAACTTTAGAAATTATGATAATGTTAAAAGAATACCATAAATTATTGTTAATATGTGATTAATTTGAAATGTTTTAGAATTTAACAATTACCATGTTTCTTCGACTAAGATATATTTATTCAAAACGGTTCTTCACAGAAGAAATTGGGAAGATGAAGAGGAGTGACACTGACTGAACGATATACTTCCGAAGCTGATTCTTGGACTGGTTAGGATTGGAACAAATTAGTTTGTGACAGTATTGGATTGGATATTGTAGTAAATAAATGGTGGTTACAACCATTTAAGAGAACAAACATCATTATCTCAATGGAAAAGACTATAGTAGAAGATTTAATGTGGTAACACCCTCTTTCTTTTAATAGATCATTAATCGCAAATGAGGAAAAAGGATGTATTAAAGTCATTGAAGTGATATTCACAATTACTGGATGTTCATATAATAAAAATACGACTCATTCCATTTATCATTTTGAAGTTGATTCATATCAGTGGTGGTCAGTGGTCAATAATATAAGAGATTGATACGATTTTGATGCCTTATAGTGGCGATAATTTAAAATTATTTTACTTGAAAAATATTTTCATACGGTGGTGTGACTATGGATGGAGAATAAATTCCTTGAGTATAAGAAAAATGAGTATGATTTAGTGGCTCTGTATGAAATCAAAATAACATAACATGTGAGGTATGATCTAAATCATATTCTGGAACATGATAGAATAACTATCCACTTTTACTCAAGATTGAATCCAAGGTATCAGAGGGATTTTTCCTCCGATGAATTCTAATGTTATAAGAAACTAATCCAATTTTTTGAGGGGGTTGAGATAGAATTGGCTAGTGATCACATGCCTCTTGAAAAAATGGAGATGCATTGTCCCTGAAGGCAAGTTATGTGTAAGAATTAATTAGTGAAGTCTTATGGTATGAAAATATGGTGTCAAGTGTGTGAAATGTGTGGAAAAAAGTACCCATGGGATTATTGTACCAAAATTGGGAAGTGTTTTCGATGTGGTAGGATTATTCAAAAGGCCTGATATTGTAATAAAAATGATACAAAGGATAATTTTAATAAGAACCCCATAAAATGATTCAAATGTGGTGAGATTATCCATTAGGAAAATTTATTTCCATAAAGAGATACAAATGATGAAAAGAAGCTATACAATAAGCAGAAATGTGTAGTGATATCCTTTGCAACTACTTCATCAGATGTCGGACCATCCAATGAAGTTGTGTTAGGTACATTGTTTGATGACTGAAATTTTTCTATTGTTTTGTTTGATACAGGGTCTTGACATTCCTTTACCTCTAAGCAATTTTCTGGTAAATTGGAAATGACACCTCAAAAATTAAAACCAGAACATATTGTTAAATCATCAGGGTAGATATAATATAAAATTAGACTTCTAAGAATCATTAAATTCTGTTTTCAGAAAAAAATTATCCTACAAACATTATTGGTTTTCTATTAGTAGTGTTTATTGTCATACTATGAATGGATTTGATTCATGTTTATAATGATTAGATTGACTATATAGCTGAAGAAGTTTTTTTTCAAAAGTTTTATCAGTTTGTATTCAAGAACAAACACATACAATGGAAAACATAGCATGAATCTAATAAAACTGCAGAATGATGGAAATGAAAGTTATCATTTCATAATGTTAATAATAGGGGAATTGTTCAGATTAATGATGTGCAAGTGGTAAATGAATACCTTGATTTTTTTCTAATGTGTTACCTAGTGTCGTACTTGATTAGGAATTCAAATTCACGATTGAATTACATCCTCCTGTGAAGCCAATTTCAATACCCCCATATTGAATGTGTCAAATGGATGTTCTTGAATTGAAAATTATTTTTCACAATTTTCATGAAAAATCCTTTATTCCTCCAACCACATCACCATGGGGTGCACCTATTTTGTTTCCAAAAAAATATAAATGGTTCCCTGAGAATTTTAATTGATTATAAATCCTTGAATAACATCACTACTATAAAAAATAGCCTTTGAATCATATCAATGAATTGTTAGATCAGCTCCAGGGAGCTCAATATGTTTCCATTATTGACTATAGATCCGAATAACACCATCTGAAGTTGAAGGAGGATTACATACCTAAAAAATATTTTGATACTAGATATGGGAATTAGAAAATTTTCTTTATGTCATTTCGGTTATCTAATAAACTTTCTGTACTCATTGATCATATAAATATAATACTTCAGGAGTTATTGGATATATTTTTGGTTTTAGTTAATGATGAAATTCTAGTATGTTTTAATAGTAAAAGGGATAATTAATATCATCTAATTCTTGTTTTGAAACCCATAAATGAAAAGAAATAGTATTGAAAATTCCTCATGTATGATTATTAGTTGAAAAAAATTTATTCTCTTGGGATCATTATAAATATTGATGGAATAAGAATTGATCTTACAAAGAAAAGTTGTTTATGAATGGAAAAGACCCACAAATTTTGCATTGATTCGCAGTTTTATTTGATTAGCATGTTATTGCCGATGGTCTGTTAAAAAATTCTCATGGCTATCTATCTCACTAAAAATGTTAACCTGGAAAGGGGATAAATTTATTTGGATATAATAACGTGATGTTTGTTTTCTGGAACAAAAGAAGACATTAGTGGATGATCCGGTTTTGGCCTTGCATTCCTAAATAGGTGATATTGTCATCTATAGTGATGCTTCATTGATGGGACTTGGTTTTGTTCTGATACAGAATGAATAGGTAATTGATTATGATTTAAGATACTTAAATCCTCATAAGTTAAATTATCCCACACATGAATGAAAATTGATAGTTGTGGTTTTTCCTTTGAAAATTTTGAGAAATAATTTACATGGATCCAAATTTCAAATATATACTGCCCATAAATGGCTGAAATATGTATTCACATAGAAGGAATTTAAAATGAGGCATATAAGATGCCTTGAAATGATAATGTATTGTGATTTCAGGATAAATTACCATCCAGAAAAAGGAAAAAAAATTAGTTTATGCTTTGAGTTGGAAACATCATGCATCATTAACCATGCTACCTTTGGAACATGATCCTTTATTAATGATTTGATGAATTTTTTTTTAAGAAGTTATTGGTTCAGGATTTATTCCAATCTTGTTTCAAGATTCAATGTAGTTATAATTATCATATAGAATTACTAAAGAAAAAAAGAAAGACACTGAGCTACAGAAAAAGATTGTATTTTTAAAGATGGTTGGATTCAATAATATAATCATAAAAAATATTATGTTTTATGATTTGGAATGTAACACCCCGAGATTTTATGAAAAATATTCTTTTTAATTTAATTAATGTCTTGTGTTGTACGCTACACCAAAAAGAGCTTGCACAACACGCATCCTTGACTTCCCTTTCATTACACGCAATCGTGACCTTCCTCGATAGCGTGTGTAGTACGCAATAATGAGTTTCACTAAACATCGATATGCTATTAAAATATTATTAAAACTAGCCATTATGAATAGTAATAACCACTTTTTGAAATTTTGTAAATTTTATTTTTCAAAATGGAATTCATTTTTGGATTCGTAGTATCAAATTTAGCCTAAGGTGAAATTTTGGTACTTTTTGGATAACTTTCATATTCTTATGAATATTGAAAATTACTAAATTATAATTTAAAACAACTTTTTTAATCGAAATAATTAATAGTGATAAATTATTAATTTGAGTGGTTTTAATGTATATTTAGAATATATTTTTACAATTTAATACAATGTTGGTCATTGGATGTAATTTCACATTTAAACCAGACAAAAACAAGTGTCAATCTTTTGATAGTTATTATCTCTTAAAAACACGCTATTTGTTTTGACGACGGGAATTAATTTTTTAAATTAATTAATGTAACTGATATGTTTTGAATTTGATAAAATAGACAACATTTTTGAATTCATAATATCAAATATAGCTTAGCCCTAATTTTGGGTATTTTTCTGGAAACTTTCACTTTTTGATGAATAGTGAAACCACTTAGTGGTAGTTAAAAAAACTGGATTTTTCATAAAACATAATTTTCCCGCTTCTGTGAGTGGAATTTCGAAAATCCGAGAGACACGGTTAATATCAAGGACTAAAATGTGGTTCAATGAGATGAAAATAATTTTTGGTGAATAGTAACTTTTGACTTTTTTTACCACGGTTTAAAGTAAATAGGGTAATTAAGGGTAAAAATAATATTATTATTACCCTAACACATGTCCTAATTCTAATGGATAAATTTAATTTGACAAAAAACAAACTTAGGAATAAAATATGACCATTTAGGCCCACTTGGATTAGATTAGGACATTTATTATTAATTTATTTAAAGAAGGGTTAAAAGTGTTAAAATCAAAGTTTGTTTACTAAAACATTTTTAATATGGGGTTATACATAAGATAAATTATACTATAAATATTAATTAGAATGCTAAAACGATTTCCTACATAATGTTATTTTATTTTTAATTTTTAGACATTAAATAATTTAATTTATTTATGACACAATGATGATGCAGTAATTATCTTATTAATGAAATATTGACATATTTGATGTTATAAACACCAAAATAAATGTAATTTGAGATATTTTATGAATTCCACTACTTTTATGGGTTTCTATGATATATTAGTGTTGATTTAATCAACTTGGTTCGAACATATAATTCTGTTATGACTTTCACAAAAATCATATATCAAATAGTGTCAAAATTGACACAAAATAGTTTTTAAATCAAATATTATATTATTAATTGTTATTTTATTCCTAAAAATCTAAGGTTCGGCCAAATGACTTATATAAGGATATATATATTAATAATAAACAATTTGGGGTTCGTTTGTCATGTTATAGTAAGTGTATTAACCATATAGTGTAAGAAAACAAAAAGACACGGTAAAAGATAAATTATTTAACTTAGAGTTAAATCTAACTGATAAGGTTAAAATAATAACCTAAACTTGTCTAAATCCTATTGGTTTATAGGATTTCGACCCATCCCTACTTTACCTTCGAAATAAGACCATTTGGAACCATTATAAACCTATTTTGACTTTAATATAAAATAATATTTTGAGATATTCCTAAGGTGCCCCTCTCCTCCCTTATAAAAGGGCACCTCCTCCCCCTCCTCCTCACAGCAATTTGAGCACTCATGCTCGGCCAACCCCAGCCAAAATCCCTTCTCCACTTCCCTAGAATAATCCTAGAGGTTCTGGTCTTCTTCAAAGACCAATCTTAGTTCCCTAAGTGGAGGATTCAAAGAGGCGTTTAAAAGAAGAGGTAATATCCATTACCGATCTTTTCAATTTCTTTCTTCTTAAACTTATTCTTCCTTAGTTATTTCATGATAAAGTAATAACATCAGTATTACATACATACTGATATGTTATTATAAATATGAAACAACTCTAATTAACCTTCTATCCATCCTACGGAAAAAGGAAATCACCGCGCGTGCGTACGTACGGAATACCATCTCCACGCCGTGGTGTAATCTATTTTCTGCCACCACCTTAATTGGATGGGTATAATGGTGTAATGAGTAACTATATATGATTATTATAAAGTGTTATTGATACTGAAATAGTATACATACACTTCAACACAATTCCACGACCATGGGAAAGATATCATCGCTCGTGCGTACGTACGGACTACCGTCTCCACGACGCGATGAGATTCATTCTCCATGTTAACCATTTAAGAATGATTATAAAGTACATATAAGCATTAATAATGAAATATATGAAATTATAAAGCTACTGGATTTATGTATATATTTATTTCATCTACTTAATTCCATTCAAGACAATAAGGAAAGGAAAATAACGGTCATGCGTACGTACGGACTACCGTCTCCATAAACGGTGTGTTTCATTTCATTTATCTATCTATTATATATATATATATATATAATGAATATATATGATATATAAATCAAGTTTTATATTCTGTAAGTAAGTAAATCATGATATAAGTAATAATAATGTCAAGAACAACAAGTCCAAACATGGACGACAAAGGAAACAATTTTTCCCAAAACCCTCTTTAACATGGAATTTACAAAAGAACGGGTAATATAATGTCATAAGTGAACCATATATGATATCATAACAATGAATATGATTCTGTAATAAGTCAATGACATTATTTAAATCATTATACAGGAGGTTCAGACACTTACGAAGTAAATCGGACCTAAGGTAAGGGAAATATCACAATCTCATTTTTATCCGAGATTTTTTATACTTTGGTATTTACTGGGGTGTATTTTATCATCCACATCCATGTTTCCACAATATTCAATATTATTTCCATCCACCTACAAATGTTTAAATCCAATTTTACCCTTCGGTGAGTTTTAGTAAAAGATATGAAAGGAATCTTTTGTCGTTTTTTTTACGAGGTATTTTTTTGACTTTTCCAACAAAAGTATGAGAAGAATGTATTCTTTTAACTTATACATCATGAATGGATTTTTAAAACATTATTTCCAAGAAGTTTCCCTTACAAGTCTTCTAGTTTAATTTTAATCAACTTATTTTAGTTTATAATTGTATGACATGTTAAGAAAGGAAAAGTTTTTTTGAAGTAGAAAGGATATTTTCCTCAAGAATGGAGTTTAAGTGTTTTATCAAAATTATTTTCCATCTAAGATAATAAAGGGTTCTGTTCCTATCCATATTATTACATTGATTTGACTATGTTGTGATGGAATTATTTTTATGAATTCCTTTATCGTATATCAATTGTTTCATGATGTCATGATGTTTAAGATTCACATTTTTATTACATGGGTTATTCAATATTGTATGGTTTATGATTTTGTGGCACACATAAGAATGGTATCATTATGAGATGGGTGGGACCTGTATCTCTCTCCAATGCATTGGGTAATGATTTTATATCTCATGAGATAGACATGGCTGGAATGGTAGGTTATACCGGTTCAGTGAAACAGGACTGAAACGGGGGTGACTCGGTTCAGAAAGGGACTTTGTCCACTAAGATAGTCTTGGCAATGAGTCTTGACTAACAAGAAATGATTCTCTACGATTATGTGTGTATTCTACAAAGTTTAATGTTTTATGTTATGATTATTGTGATTACATTTCACTGCCATGAGTTATCCTAGGTTATGAAATTATGATCTCTTTTACAAGTTACGATTTCCCAAAGTTATGTGATTATGTATATGATGTGATTGATATTTCTTTTGTTTACCCTTACTGAGCATTTGACCTCACCCTTTTATGTTTACTTTTCCCCAGGATATAAAGAAAGGTTTTAGGTATAAAAAAAGGAAGATCTTTATGGGAGATGTTGAAGATCATTCACCAGGATTAGAAAATTATATTCCGAGTTTCCAAAGACACTATACTATTACGATCCTTGTGTGTGTGTTTTTGTTATGTACTAAGTTTTCCACAAATGTAATGTAATGTCAATGTATGTCAAGCTTTGGGTCTCTACAGTTGGTATCATAGGAAAGGTTTAGTCATCCTTTGGAAACTAGGATGCGAAAACGTTAGTGAGATCCCTAGAGTTATTTCTAAGGTATGTCTAGGGATGTCCCTAAGGTTAAGTATACGTATAGGTTATAGTACTAGAATTATGCTAACTATCATAGAATTAATCCTAATATGTTAGATATTGAAGGTACTCCCCCTTTATTAAGTTGTTTTCCCTAGCATTATTTTTGCCTCTCACACTATTCTTTTTGGGTTTTAGACGATGGCTGGAACCCGAAGGAACCGTGTTGATCAATGCAATGGACAATGCAATGATTTCCCTCCTGAACAAACAAATTTTATGGTAGATGGAGTGAAAAATCTTATTGCTATACTTACACAAGCTATGAATCATTCTGGACTTCCAAATGAGCAGAGAAGGGAACAATATTCTATTGAGTCCTTCATGAGGCAACGTCCACCTTCTTTCAGTGGGACTTCTGATCCACTTGTTGCTGAACAATGGATCAGTACCACTGAAAAGATATTTTCAGTTCTTCAATGTTCTGAATATGATAAATTCATCTTAGCAGTATATCGTTTGGAAGGTGAAGCTGATCAATGGTGGAATCTTATCAAGAATACGAGTCCAAGAGATGAAATTGAGTCCATGGAATGGGACGAGTTCAAGAACTTTTTTTTCATTAAATACTTCCCTCGTATTCTTCGAACAAAGATGGAAAAGGAGTTTCTTGAGCAGAAGCAGAAGGATGATGAATCTGTTGGTATAGACGAAGAAAATTTTACAATACTTGCAAGGTATGCATCTGGTATTATCATCCAACCTGAAAGTAAAGTTGATCGATTTTTCAGTGGCTTAAAACAAAGTCTTCGAAGGGAATTAGCTATAAGAGACTTCAGTAGATATGAAGAAATTGTGCATTGTGCTATCAAGGTAGAAATGGAAGTTGGTGTTACATATCCATCTCATGGTTTTGAAAAGAAACGAAATATGGAGTTCAAGGAGAAATCTCAGAATAATGGTGAAAAGAAGATGAATGTTTCCTTATGCACAAAGTGTGGAAAGAAGCATGGTGGATATTGTCTTAAAGGGACTAGAAAATTTTTAAGTGAGGAAAAGAAGGTCATCGAGCAGCTGAGTGTCGAAGTAATGGAAAATGGGTTTCTAATGATGTGAATAAAGAAAACACTGCATAGAACGCACCACCAAAACTTCAATGCTTCATGTGCAAGGAAATGGGGAATTATGCTAATAAATGCCCTAATCCAAGGGTTAGTGATCATCGACATGAGCAACCGCTTAAGGCAAAAGACAAAGGGAAGTCACATGCGATCACTATTGGTGATGTTGAATATGACAACGATGTGGTGGAATGATTAAGTTTTTATGTAATGGGATTCCAGAATAATGTTGTATATAGTATCGTGGAATATTGGAATATTTATGTATTGGTCTATTGTGGATTTCAATAATTTTATAGTACCGGTAACCATGGAAAGTGATTGAGATATTTTTTGGAAAAAAAAGGATGATATGCGTATAATGAAGGGAAAACGAGAAAATGAAATATTTGACAGTATTCATGAAATCATGATTGATATAAGGACTAAGTGATATCATGGTTTGAGTATATAGAATGTTGAGGATTTTGGTATTTGTAAAGTGTTAACTTTTAACTACATTCATGTTTTCACTACGGTTCAATGGGTATTCAAGAGAATACATGATTAAGGACTTTGAATGTTTGTAATGTGATCAACAAAACATATCTTATCATATAAGGGGATCAACGATGGTATTAAATCTCTGCTAATCGTTTTCACTATGTTATGAGAGTGGACTGTAGTATTTTAGATAATCCTAAAGATTAGAATGGATTATGTTGGACATAAGTGAGGACAAAACGTTTTTCGATATTATTGATGGGATGTTATACTAATATAGCATTAGAATAAGGACAACCTCCAGGACGGGCGACATCCCATCGTGTCGGACAAGGCTATGGGAATCGAACCCACAACCGAAGTGCGCCTGGCCTTTATCGCCTACCACTGGCCTACAGGAAGTCCCTGTTTAGTAGAAACTAGTTTTATTATATTAAGCAGTATGATATATGAAGTATAAGTTCATTTTAGGAACCATATATGATTAATCTCACTATAGAATGACTTATATTTAATAACTTTTTCTAATGGAATGACCCGTCATTCTATCACATGATCTGCTAACATTTCATGAATAACAAATTCAACTTCATTTATTTAAGAGATGAAGTGGAAATTGTTCAAGGCACGAAAAACAGTGAGATTATACCAAAATAAAGTAAGTATTTATTCTAATTCAAATTCTTCAACTATAGGGAAACGATCTTGAAAACCAAAAATGTTGTCCTAGTGCTCTTATATCTGATTAATTAGATGGTACCTTAGATCTTCACAAATTTATGGATTTGTGATTGTTGGCTTTTCCATAGCCATGTTCTCTACCACTCTCCATCAGAACATGATGGTTAGATTTTTCTTCCATATCCATATTTTCACCTATGTGGAAACCCAGTGATTAGTTTATTTGGGTAACCGTTATGTTTCATACTTTTTTTTAAAGATTGGTTTTGATATTCCTTTTTACGATGTTGGTTTCTATTAAAGAAACTTTCAAGTAGTAAACCATTTATAACCCCGACAAATTTCGAGGGCGAAATTCATTTTAAGGGGGGTAGAATGTAACACCCCGAGATTTTATGAAAAATATTCTTTTTAATTTCATTAATGTATTGTGTTGTACGCTACACCAAAAGGAGCTTGCACAACACTCATCCTTGACTTGCCTTTCATTACACGCAATCGCGACCTTCCTCGATAGTGTGTGTAGTATGCAATAACGAGTTTCACTAAACATCGATATGCTATTAAAATATTATTAAAACTAGCCATTATGAATAGTAATAACCACTTTTTGAAATTTTGTAAATTTTGTTTTTCAAAATGGAATTCATTTTTGGATTCGGAGTATCGAATTTAGCCTAAGGTGAAATTTTGGTACTTTTCGGATAACTTTCATATTCTGATTAATAGTGAAAATTACTAAATTAAAATTAAAAACAACTTTTTTAATAGAAATAATTAATAGTGATAAATTATTAATTTGAGTGGTTTTAAAGTATATTTAGAATATATTTTTACAATTTAATACAATTTTGGTCATTGGATGTAATTTCACATTTAAACCAGACATAAACAAGTGTCAATCTTTTGATAGTTACTATCTCTTAAAAACACGCTATTTGTTTTGATGACGTGAATTAATTTTTTAAATTAATTAATATAACTGATATGTTTTGAATTTGATAAAATAGACATCATTTTTGAATTCATAATATCAAATATAGCTTAGGCCTAATTTTTGGTATTTTTCTGGAAACATTCATTTTTTGATGAATAGTGAAACCACTAAGTGGTTGTTAAAAAACTGTATTTTTCATAAAACTTAATTTTCCCGCTTCTGTGAGTGGAATTTCGAAAATCCGAGAGACACGGTTAATATCACGGACTAAAATGTGGTTCAATGAGATGAAAATAATTTTTGGTGAATAGTAACTTTTGACTTTTTTTTACCACGGTTAAAAATAAATAGGGTAATTAAGGGTAAAAATGATATTATTATTACCCTAACACATGTCCTAATTCTATTGGATAAGTGTAATTCGACCAAAAACAAACTTAGAAATAAAATATGACCATTTAGGCCCACTTGGATTAGATTAGGACATTTATTATTAATTTATTTAAAGAAGGGTTAAAAGTGTTAAAATCAAAGTTTATTTACTAAAACATTTTTAATACGGGGTTATACAAAAGATAAATTCGACTATAAATATTAATTAGAAATATAACAAGATTTACTACATAATGGTATTTTATTTGTAATTTTTAGACATTAAATAATTTAATTTATTTATGACACAATGATGATGCAGTAATTATCTTATTAATTAAATATTGACATATTTGATGTTATAAACACCAAAATAAATGTAATTTGAGACTTTTTATGAATTAAACTAATTTTATTGGTTTCTATGATATATTAGTGTTGATTTAAGAAACTTGGTTCGAACATATAATTCTGTTATGAATTTTAAAAAAATCATATATCAAATAGTGTCAAAATTGACACAAAATAGTTTATAAATCAAATATTATATTATTAATTGTTATTTTATTCATAAAAATCTAAGGTTCGTCCAAATGACTTATATAAGGATATATATATTAATTATAAACAATTTGGGTTCGTTTGGCATGTTATAGTAAGTGTATTAACCATATAGTGTAAGAAAACAAAAAGACACGGTAAAAGTTAAATTATTTAACTTAGAGTTAAATCTAATTGATAAGGTTAAAATAATAACCTAAACTTGTCTAAATCTTATTGTTTGATAGGATTTAGACCCATCCCCATTTTACCTTCGAAATAAGACCATTTGGAACAATTATAAACTGATTTTGACTTTAATATAAAATAATATTTTGAGATATTCCTAAGGTGCCCCTCTCCTCCCTTATAAAAGGGCACCTCCTCCCCCACCTCCTCACACCAATTTGAGCACTCAAGCTCGGCCAACCCCTGCCAAAATCCATTCTCCACTTCCCTAGAATAATCCTAGAGGTCCTGGTCTTCTTCAAAGACCAATCTTTGTTCCCTAAGTGGAGGATTCAAAGAGGCGTTTAAAAGAAGAGGTAATATCCATTACCGATCTTTTCAATTTCTTTCTTCTTCACCTTCTTCTTCTTTAGTTGTTTCATGATAAAGTAATAACATAAGTATTACTTACATACTGATATGTTATTATAAATATGAAACAACTATAATTAACCTTCTATCCGTCCTACGGAAAATGGAAATCACCGCGCGTGCGTACGTACGGAATACCGTCTCCACGCCATGGTGTAATCTATTTTCCGCCACCACCTTAATTGGATGGGTATAATGGTGTAATGAGTAAATCTATATGATTATTATAAAGTGATATTGATACTGAAATAGTATACATACACTTCAACACAATTCCACGACCATGGGAAAGATATCATCGCTCGTGCGTACGTACGGACTACCGTCTCCACGATGCGATGAGATTCATTCTCCATGTTAACCATTTAAGAATGATTATAGAGTATATATAAGCAAGAATAATGAAATATATGACATTATAAAGCTACTGGATTTATTTATATATTTATGTCATCTACTTACATCCATTCAAGACAATAAGGAAAGGAAAACAGCGTTCATGCGTACGTACGGACTACCGTCTCCATGAACGGTGTGTTTCATTTCATTTATCTATCTATTATATATATATATATATATTGAATATATATGATATATAAATAATTTTTTATATTCTGGAAGTAATTAAATCATTATATAAGTAATAATAATGTCAAGAACAACAAGTCCAAACATGGACGACAAAGGAAACAATTTTACCCAAAACCCTCTTTAACATGGAATTTACAAAATAATGGGTAATATAAAGTCATAAGTGAACCATATATCATATCATAACAATGAATATGATTCTGTAATAAGTAAATGACATTATTTAAATCATTATACAGGAGGTTTGGACACTTACGAAGCAAATCGGACCTAAGGTAAGGGAAATATCACAATCTCATTTTTATCCGAGATTGTTTATACTTTGGTATTTATTGGGGTGTATTTTATCATCCACATCCATGTTTCCTCAATATGCAATATTATTTCCATCCACCTACAAATTTTTAAATCCAATTTTACCCTTCGGTGAGTTTTAGTAAAATATATGAAAGGAATCTTTTGTCGTTTTTCGTACGAGGTATTTTTTTGACTTTTCCGACAAAAGTACGAGAAGAATGTATTATTTTAACTTATACATCATGAATGGATTTTTAAAAAATTATTTCCAAGAATTTTCCCTTTAAAGTTTTCAAGTTTATTTTTAATCAACTTCTTTTAGTTTATAATTGTATGACATGTCAAGTAAGGAAAAGTGTTTTTGAAGTAGAAAGGATATTTTCCTCAAGAATGGAGTTTAAGTGTTTTATCAAAATTATTTTCCATCTAAGATAATAAAGGGTTATGTTCCTATCCATATTATTACATTGATTTGACTATGTTATGATGGAATTATTTTTATGAATTCCTTTATCGTATATGAATTGTTTCATGATGTCATGATGTTTAAGATTCCCATTTTTATTACATGGGTTATGCAATGATGTATGGTTTATGATTTTGTGGCACACATAAGAATGGTATCATTATGATATGTGTGGGACCTATATCTCCCTCCAATGCATTGGGTAAAGATTTTATATCTCATGAGATAGAAATGGCTGGAAAGGTAGGTTATATAGGTTCAGTGAAACAGGACTGAAACGAGGGTGACTCGGTTCAGAAAGGGACTTTGTCCACTAAGATAGTCTTGGCAATGAGTCTTGACTAACAAGAAATGATTCTCTATGATTATGTGTGTATTCCACAAAGTTTAATGTTTTATGTTATGATTATTGTGATTACATTTCACTGCCATGAGTTATCCTAGGTTATGAAATTATGATCTCTTTTATTGGTTAAGATTTCCAAAAGTTATGTGCTTATGTATATGATGTGATTGATATTTCTTTTGTTTACCCTTACTGAGCATTTGAGCTCACCCTTTTATGTTTACTTTTCCCCAGGATATAAAGAAAGGATTTAGGTATAAAAAAGGAAGATCTTTATGGGAGATGTTGAAGATCTTTCACCAGGATTTGAAGATTATATTCCGAGCTTCCAAAGACACTAAACTATTACGATCCTTGTGTGTGTGTTTTTGTTATGTACTAAGTTTTCCGCAAATGTAATTTAATGTCAATGTATGTCAAGCTTCGGGTCTCTACATGGAAAATGTTTATATTTCTCTTGTGATTTATAGTTGAAGAATGATTTTTTTGTAAATCACATAGTCCTCCATTTTTACTTCATCCTGGAAGTAATATGATATACAATGTCCATAAAGTGTATTTATAGTGGGATTGAATTAAATGGGATATTTCCGATTTTACCATTAAATGTTTGACATGAAAACATGTTAAAGAAAAAATGATGTTACCATAGGGGATGCATCAACCATTTCCAGTGCCAGAGAGGAAAAGGGATAATATATCCAAGGAATTTTTGTTGTTAAAACCATTTACTTCACGAGGTAACAATGTGATTTGGGATGTTGTTGATCGGTTGATTAAATATTAACTTTTTCATTCTATTTGAGATACAATGTCTTTGGATCATCTCTCTAGACTCTACCAGAATGAGATTATCCGGTTACATGGATTTCCTCATTTCATTGTATCTGATTGGGATCCCATGTCCACTTACAATAATTTGATGTGGTTTCAAAAGATGTTGGGAACATAATGAAATTTCAATACAAATTTTCATCCACAATTAGATGAGTATTCAGCAAAAAAGTTTTAGACAATGCAAGATATTATTCAATCATTTTCCATGGACTACCAGGGAATTTGGGATCAAAATATCTCTTTAGTTTAGTTATGTCATAAGAATAATTTTCAATATATATATATATATATATATCATATTTTGAGGCATTATATGGGAATCCATGTCGAACCCCGAATTTTATGGATGAATTCAGGGAAAGGATATTGATGCGACTAGAATTAATAGAGGATGTGGCTATGAAATTTAGGAAGATCCAGCAACACATGAGGATAGCTCAGAGAAGACTGAAATGTTATGCAGATAACAGAGGAAAAGACTTCTCATTCATGACATGTTTTCATTAAAATCTCTCCTTGGAAATGTCTGATTCCATTTGGTAAGAAAGGAATTCTACACCCATGGTCCATCAACCCTTCATAATTCTTAGAGAATGTTGGACCCATCACCTAACGATTAGATTTTCCTCCAAGATTATCTAAGGTACAAAAGTCTTTCATGTTTCTATGTTGAGGAAGTACGTTCCTGAATCATCTAATGTTTCATGCCCAAATGCAATTCAGCTGGAAGAGAAACTCTCTTGTGAAGAGAAACCAGATCAGATTCTTGATCGAAGAGAACATGTATAGTGGAATAAGGTAATCCACCAGTTATGGGTTTTTGTAAAAACCCCATGGTTGAAGAAGTAAGATGGGAATTTGAAAATACATTGATGGAAAGGTGCCATCACTTGTTTAATATTTGTATAATAATGTGAGGAATCAATTTCATGAAGGTGGGGATAATGTAACACCCTAAGGTTTTTACTAATAAATTGAAATGTATAAAAATTTCTTTTATGTAGATTATTATAACTATACATTAAAAATAATTTTTCCTGATTTATGTTTTGAATTTCAAAAAACTGTCATCCATCATTGTGACTAGAATGTTTTTTGAAGTCTGATAGGACAAACATGTTTTTTAGTAAATAGTAATATACCATTATTTTCATAAGGTGTTAACAAAATTTCAACATGATTAAATTTTCATGGTGTTAAAAATGAGTTATAGATTTAATATTATTTTTTTGAATTAATTATGATTTAATTTACAAATTAATTTTAATAATACATAAAAAATTATTTTCAAAAAATGGAGTTCATTTTTCAATTCTACCAGTCGATAAGTGGATAGGGTTAATTTATGTTATTTTTATGAAATTCCTGATTTTTTTATGAAAAGTGAAATACTGTAAAATAACGTATATTTAAATTGTCACTTAAATATACTATTTATGACATAATAAGTGATTTAATCTTATTTAGTTTGAACTGACATTCAATTTTTACTATTTTCTGTCACATGAATTAAGACAATTTGATAAAGCTCAAATTTTCATACATTTTATAATGTAAATAATTTTTTATAATCCCACCATAATGTTATTTTATGAGAAATTGTCAGGTTTTCAAATTTTAGTGGTATTTTGAGCTCAAATGAAAAAAATGGTTAAATCTAGAAATTTGAAAGATTTTTATGATCGGGATATGTTCATCATTACATTTTCATTATAATTCCAAATTTTGTATTTTTTTTTAATCTCTATGATGAATTTACTAAAACTCTGTCTATTGCAGGAATGAATGATTCAGTCATTTAAAGCATCAAAAAATCATTTTATTTAGAATGTTTCTGGGTGGAAAGAAAGGGACCCACCGACATAACGGAAGCATAACATGGTGGACACATCTATAAATGCATTTATTCCAGCTGGAAAAGAAATAAGATTCAATAAGGAATGTCTATGACGTATTTATTGTCATAATACCCTCATTAAGAGATAATTTGAATTCTCCAAACATGTGGAAGGTGAAATGTCTCACCATGCAGAAACTGTGGCACTGCGAAATTAATTCATAACATCTAAAGAACACCTCCACATTGTCTCATATTTTTTGGATTGACGTGAAAGAAAGGGGGAACAAATTTTATTAACGAACAATGGTTGGAGGGTCATAATGTCTAGGGATGTTGAATAATTTCAATTAGGCCAGTCAAATGGACAGATTAAAAAACCCGTATTAAATCGGACAGAACATCTATATCTGACGACCAATAAAGCCGAAATTTGGATGAAAAATGAAGGATACATTATGGAAAAATAGTGATGAATACAACTATTACAAATTCATTCATTTATTGGCACATCCATTTATAATCTTTCAGATTAAATGTTTTGAGTGTGAATTCTTCACCCCCTCTCCCTATAAATATGTATCCTCACCTCTTCTCCAAGTATTGGAACTTATGTGTGGCCATTTCCATTGTTTTTCCATTTCATTCCATTGTAATAGTATTATGAATTTTTAATATATTTTTATCTTCTTCATATCATTCTCATTATTTTATCTTCTGTTTTTCACCTCATTCTTCTCCATTGTGATCTCTCATACTCGTGATCATGAGTAACTAACCCCAGGAATATCCCAGGGGATCAATCCAGTGTTGAACCCAAGTCATTGCACATTCATGTTAATTGTTTATTATTTTATTAGAGTTAGGTCAAGGGGGGTCTTAGTGGTTAAGGCACCTTTGTGTCTCCACTTGCCACCCAAGACTTAACATTTTCTTCTGTAATATTTTCCCTCGATCGAGGAGGTGGATGTGTGGTCTCTCGGCGATCGTTGAGTGTAATACATATTCACAACCACATACATAAGAGTATAATCACACATACGATGGAGTGGGTTTATTAATTAAATTATAAATTAATAATGAGATGATGAAGTTTCAATATGGGTGATTCTCTCTGGAATATGTCCTTTCTATTTTGTCAGTATTCATTCTGTCTCTATCATTCATTGCTTGTTTACATTCCTTTTTATTTCATTCTCATTTATCAAACTACAATTTTATTTAGTGTTGTATTATAAATAATAAAAAATATAAAAAAGTAAATTAGAAGTATTGACTGATTGGCCACAAAAGCTCCTCAAGGGAATGACCTAGGTCATCCCCCATTCTACACTTAGTTACAAACATTTTTGAGAGCACGCATGACAACAATTCATCAAATTAGAACTGTTATTTGGGAGAATGTGGTTTTAATTAACTTTTTTATTCACATTCTGTAAATAATTTTCCTTTCATTTAAAATATTAAACAACAAAAAATCATAAATTTCAAAAACTGAAAAAAAATCTTCATTCATGATGTATTAAAATCATTATTATATTGAATGGACTGGCCAATATCAAGTGAAAGAAAATTTTTACAATGAAAATTATTCTCAGTTTCATAGGATTTGTGATATATTTAATAACCTAGAGATCCAAATAGAATTTATTCCAGAATATGTACGCACATCCCAGGAGAATCCCGAACCTGAGCCAGAACCGGAGTTGGAACCTGAACTAGAACGATTGGTGGAAGAGATTTCACAAATATTTTTTTATGTTAAATAACCAGAGGTGGGTGATAAATAACTTCTAAAGGAACTAATCACATCATCCCTCACTCAACCATTGATTGAGGAGGTCCCAAAAGTACAAATTCCCGCTGATGCACTCATGGCATAACAAATTTTTTTTTGGAAGAATCCCATAATAAAATTGTTGAAGATAACTTGAAACATATTCTTCCCATACATGGTGATGAAACATCAGAAACATTATAACCTATCTCTTGCTTTGGAAGATAATGAAGAATATGGACCTACTGAGATTGAGTTTCCAATGGTCATGCCTGAAGAGATCAATTTCCAACCTGACTTACTTGAAAGGGATTATTTCATTATTGATTGATCATGTTTTAATCTTATTCAAAATGAATTGTTTTCTAAATTCTCTTTCTTTGAAATTTCTGATACATCACTAATAGAGCAAACTATGGATGTTAAAAAAGAGACCACTCAAGTGGTGGGGATTGAAGAAGAAGAGTATGAGAAGATGGAGGTGCGACTACCTCCTCAACAAAAATTTTCAAACCATATAGATGAGGACACCAATGAAGATAATAGAGAGCCCCATTCTATTTTATTCCCTCCCACATCAAACCTCATATTTCTTATTTATTCTTTCTTATGGGTTGGTAACTTTCATATCTACTTTGGGATTCACTACTTTCAGTGTTTAATCCTGGATATCAGGAAAACTCGCATGTTTTTGTTCATCTCAAAGAAGCCACACCAACCTTCTGATTGGGGATAATCCACTAAAACTACATGACTAGGGGTAGTAAAAACCGAGCACCTTCTTGGGGGTGTAAACCAAGCATTTTCTATTTTATTTTCCTTTTCTCATTCTTTTTATTTATTTTTTCTGATTTATTTTCATTAATTTCTTCTAGTCTGAAAGTGGTATCTTCTAGGAACATAACTCAACGAATCGACATCTAAAATAACATCAGGATGTATCATTCATTCCCTTGTATTTTCTACCTTTATATTTATATTTTTCTTGAGTTGAAATGAGGGGTAGTAATATTTAAGAGTGGGGGAGTGTCAACCTTCTTAGTTCTTCCTGTGTTCTTTTCATTTTGGTTTATTATATTTTTATCATTTTTTAACTTTAATGAATATTCATTTCACTAGTCACACATCAATTCATTTTGAAAGAGTTGAAATGATTTTTGTAATAATAAATTTTAAATGATGTTTAATGTGAATTTTTTTTCTAGAATTGGATTGTCAATCATTTTTATGAGTTTGAATGATTTTTGAAATCCATAACCCTGAAACACTGACTCAAAATATTTTTCCAATCTATTGAGATATTCTAAACTACTTTTACATATTCTTCTTAATTCCCACACTCTTTTGAGGGAATCATGAATTTTGTGTGAGAACCAAAATTTGTAAATATTATCTTTCAAAGAATTGGAATTCATTGAATGTATTTGAAATGATTGAGGCATATCTTTTTCTGGCCACATTTTATCTTGAGACCTTGTTTTACCTTTATTCTTCTTTAGCCCTTAGATTACATGAATTGCCTTATAGGTTTAATCCACATTATAATCCAATTTTTCTTTACCTACCTACAATTTTAGTATTTTTGATGGATATTTAAATTTTAGAATGGGGGAAGGGACTTTCATGTGAGTTCATTGGGATTTGTATCATTTATGGGTGGTGCGAGGTGTGTGTCAATATATTGGGTAGTGGATAATAAGAGAATTGGGCATGTGTAATCATTTCATTGTACATTATTTGTTTAATCCATTTCTCCTTCAAAAAAATAAAAAAATGTAGATGAGCTTGAATTCATCATTGAACAATCTTTTGTGACTCAGTTCCCTCTCAAAAATCAAGGTCTTGAATTTTCATTCATTCATTGTTTTCAATTTTCATCTCATCCTCCATGAAAAAAATTAATGGAAAAAAAATAAAGTCGCGCCTTTCTTGAGCATTGAAAAAAAGCGATAACATAGATGATATCATTCATTATAATCATCTCTTAGATCATGTAACATTAAATAAAAGGGTTTTGTCTTGTTTTTCACATTTTCATGTGGGATTGAGAGAGCAATTTAATGTGTTTTCACTTGAATTAATCATGCATTGTACATAAAATTCCAACCTCCTCTTTCTAGCTTGAAAAAATTTTCAATCATTTCCCACCAACCTTAAGCCACATAATCATTTGAACCATTAATTAAAGCCCTCATGATTGAATTTATTTTAATGTTTCACACTATGGAGAAATAATAATTTTCACAAACCTATGGTGATACATGCGATTTTCAAGTATAATCGTAACTCTAGATTCAATTTCTCTTGAGTGAAGAGTGACATAAAATTCAATGTGTGGTTGGTTGTTATTAGGAAATGGATTGATTTATAAGGTTGAATAAATTTTAATTATTGAAATTAAAATGATAGAGGTTTGTTTTTCATATATGTTACATTATGGACTTCTATTTTTGGATAAGATCATTGATATTTTCTCATTTTTGATTGTTGTGTGAAATTTGATTTGGATGTAAGATGATTGCTCAGGAGTACAATGTTTAAGTGTGGGGGAGTGATACAGATCACATTTTAATAAATTTTATACTATAAATCATTTTTTATAATCTCACCATAGTGTTATTGTATGAGAAATTTTCATGTTTTTATATTTTAGTGGTATTTTGAGCTCAAATGCAAAAAATGGTTAAATCTAGAAATTTGACAGATTTTAATGATAGGGTTATTTTAGTCATTAAATTTAAATTATAATTCAAAATTGTGTGTTTAATTTTTTTTAAACACTATGATGTATTTAATACAACTCTGTTTGTAGGAGGAATGTATGATTCAATCATTTGGAGCCCCAAAAATCATTTAATTTGGAAAGTTTCCAGGCAGACAAAATGGGACCCACCGATGTAACATAAGCCTCAATCGGTGCAAACACCTCTAAATGCACTGATTCTAGCTAGAAGAAACGAGGATTCAATAAGTCGCGTCCATAAGGATTTTAATGTCAAAATACCCTCATTAGACTTAATGTGAACGCTCCACACATGTGGAAGGTGAATTGTCTCACCAGGCAGAAACTGTTGCACTGATAAATTAATTCATAAAATCTTAAGAACACGTCCACATTGTCCCATATTTTGTGTATGGACGAGAAAGAAAGTGGGGAAAAACTTTTATTAAGGAACAAAGGCGTGAACTAATAACATGGAGGGTAATAATGTCCAGGGAAGGTGAAGAATTAGAAATAGTCCAGTCAAATGAATAGATTAAAAATCTCTGAATAAATCGGCCATAACTTCTACATATGATGTCCAATAAAGTTGAAATTTTGAGGGAAAATAGAGGAGACATTATGGAACAACATTGATGAATACACATATTACAAATTCATTAATTTATAGGGACATCCACACAGAATAGTTCAGATTAAATATTTTGAGTATGAATTTTTCATCCCCTCTCCCTATAAATATGTATCTTCACCTTTTCTCAAAATATTGGCACTTATGTGTGGACATTTTCCATTATTTTGTAGTTGCGGTCCATTTTAATAGTATTATTCATTTTGAATATATTTTTATCCTCTACATATCATTATAATTTTTTTATCCATTGTTTTTCAATCTCATTCTTTTCCACCGTGATCTCTCATACTCGTGATCATGAGTAACTAACCCATGGAACATCCCGGGGGATCAGACCAGTGTTGAACGCAAGTCATTGAAAATTCATTTTAATTGTTTATAATTTAATTAGATTTAGTTAAATGGTTATTTTAGTGGTTAAAGCGCCTTTTTGTCTTCACTTACCACCCGAGACATAACTTTATCTTCTGAAATATTTTCCTTCGATCGAAGAGGTGGATGTGTGGTGTCTCAGTGATCATTGAGTTTAAAACATATTCACAAACACATATAAAAGAGGATAATTACACATAATATGGATTGGGTTTATTAAATAAATTTGAAATTAATAATGACATAATGAAGATTCAATCATGGAGATTCTCTCGGGAATATCTCCTTTCTATTTTGTCAACATTAATTCTGTCTCCATCAGTCATTTCTTGATTACTTTCCTTTTTCTTTAATTCTCATTTCTCAAAACACAATTTCATTTAGTATTGACTTATAAATAATAAAAAAATATAAAAATAGTGAATTTGAATTAGTGATTGATTGACCTCAAAAGCTCCCCAAGAAAACAACCTAGGTCACCCCCTGTGCTACAAATAGTTATAAATATTTTTGAGAGCACACATGAAAATTATTAATCCTTAATAATATTCATGAGAATAAAGATTATAATAATGATTAAAATAAAGTAAAATCCTCCTCTCCTCAACTATAAACACCACCCCCATTTCCCTCATCCTACAAAACCTCAAAATCTCTGATCTTCACCTATGTTCTTCCTAATACTCCACTCAAGGATCTTCCCTACATCCTTGGGATTTTGGTCTCAATAAAAGGAAAATACAATAGTCCTTAATTGAAATTTCATGGAGAAGAGATAAAGAAGTAAAAAACCTCTTTTGTTTTCATTATTATATTTTAATCTTAATTTATATACTTCTTATTTACTAACCACCCCTTATACAAGACAAATGAATGATCCAATATCATAAAAATTATATATTTCATCCATTTTATGGAAGACTAAATATTATAATTCCTATCTTCTACCACTAATTTATGAAATTAAAACAACTTTCGTGAGGTGTCGATTTACCGACATTGTGGACGATGTGATTTCAATTGATTTTACATCCTTCAAGACTAGTCCTGAAACCATTTTTATGTTTGAACCATAATATAAATAATGTATTATATCTCATATAAGGTTGTGGAATCATTTTTTACACATTTTATTAATTTATGGAACAAAATGTGTTCATTATGATCGATGAATCTTCAAAATGACCTAATGAAATATCAATAATGTTCAAACATATAAATCATTTTCATGTAAGAATTAAAAATTATAAGTGGTATAATTTATGGCATATTAAATATGTAAATTCCATTGCATTCCAATTCTATATTTTCACTTCCAATCGACCTGCATATCTATCATGTAGTAATCATGGAAATCATATAAATAACGAACAAAAAATAATGAATGGAACACAATTCTAACAATTAAAGGGTGATATTATGTAATGAAATGATAATGTAAAGTATTATAAAGATTAATATTTTTCTATAAGATATTAATATCACTCTTTTAACCATTATACATGAGGTTTAAATGATTTTTATTTAATAAAAACCCGATGTAAGGGAATTCATAACCCGATTTCCATTCATTGGGAAAACCTTTTTCTTCTTTATTTATGAGGAATTAAAAATGTTTGTGTGATGGGTTTTGTATAAATTTAGTTTACAAATGTTTATTTACAGTTTAAATAAATTTGTTCAACATTATTATGTATCACTTGAATTATATGATATTTATAAGGTTCTTTCTTTTTCAAATACACTTTTAAAATTCTGTTTTACAAAATTCAAAATCAATATTTTTGTAAAAGAATTCATGTTTTATGATTGTGTTATGGTTTTGATAATTTTTTATTATTAAATTTGGGACCTATATATCCCTATAATTAATTGGGTATGTATATTTTGTTGGTCTTCCATATGGTTACTCAATGTGTAACTGCAACGGTTATAGAAATTGTAAGGTAGCCATGAGGGTTACATATTATTACGTATCAGAGAGGGTTACAAGATTAGGTATGTAATGCCCCAACATACATTTATGGTTATATTTGTGTTCTTATGTCCTGGGAGAATATTTTAGGAATCTCATGTTTCACGAAGTAAGTATATGAGGGTGATAATCTGGTCTTTTGAAAATGACTTCATACAATACAATTATTCGTAGACTAATGTGTTATTTCCATTTTCTATATCCCCTTCAGATATTTTTTTTCTCATACCATGTATTCAATTAATTTTCTCATGTTATATTGATTTTTAAGATAAAAATAAATACAAGTTAAATTTCTGATGAAATATTAGATAAATCATATGTTATTTGAAACGTTTTATATTTATGAATAAATGAATATTTTTTTTATGGTGTGCACTCTGTATTAATGTTTAATGTTATCAATGAATTATCTCTCAATTATATAAATATATAAACATGGAAACATACTCAATTTTAAAGGAAGTGATTTTGTGACTAAATTCATGTTTCTGTAATGCAATAATTTTGGGTCATTATATTGAGTATCATGACAATATATTATAAAATCTCTAATGTCAATTTCTTTTGGTTTTTGACCATTTCATAATTCACAATGGGAATTCAATAAAAGATGTCTAAATAAATTTTTTTATGATATATCAAGATATTTTCATATCCTCTACCTAAAAACATATAGGAAAATCAAACTCATTAAAATGGTCCATGATATTTACTAAATGGTTTTATTCATTCTCCCAATACCATATTATTTTTTGGGATCCCCAGAAGATAAATATTATCATTATTTCCATGTATTGAAGATAACGATAGAAACTCTTTATTTTCCAACTCTCAAAATTGATAACCTCTTAAATTCATAATTATCATTCCACTAATATTATTTATAGATCTAGGATATTTAGAACAATTTGAAAAAATATTCTTATTATGAAGGGGAATCACTAATGCATATCTTGAATAATATACCACTATAACATACAAATTATGTATTTTGGGTAATCCATATACTCTATATTGTTCAAATAAATCCATGTGAATCAACTGAAATGGTTGATAATTTCAAACATATTTATTTCATTTGACTGTTATATTTTACTATTTTCCCTTTTCATGGGGATTATATTATTTTTCTGTTGACATTTATAATGAAGAAAAATATTTGAATAATCCTTTCATAGTTAGATTTGGATGTTAGTGAATGTAACATTTTCCTCGTATCATATTCCTAATTCAACATTAGTTATTAATCAATATAAATTGAGTATATTCTATGAAAAAGGTATCAATATTTACAACATTATCATTTTTATTTCACACGTAGATGTAAAAACTAATGCACGATTGGATACAAATATATTACAAGAATTTTTTAAATTTATACATGAATACTATAAACATAAAATTTTGAAATTTTAAGAAGGATTTTTATTAAAACAACTATAAATAAAAAATAAGAAATCAAAATTGTACCAGAGTTATATATTTGGAAGAGTAAAAAAATTACATCATTTTTGTAACCAAATGTTACATGTCCTCCATAAACATTGATTAGGTTCCTGATTGTAGAGAAACTTTTAGTAACATATATAGAACATCCCCAATTCGAATTATATATTTTTATAATGTAACACTTTAATCAGGTTTTCTATAATATTTAATCTAAATTGAAATGTTTTCGTTTCCTATATTTTCTTTTGTCAAGAGATGTTAGTAATAATTTTAATACAAATACATAAAATAATTATGAGTCACTTAATAAAATACCATATAATTTTTTAATAAAAAATACATTACTAGGTCTAGATTCCTGAAATCTATTAGAAACATAGAATAAAAAGATTTCGGGACATAATTATACATATAACTTTTCCTTTGTCCTGGTTTGTATCCTATTCTGGAAGTATATTTATGTGTTGTATGTTTACCATGATTTGAGTAAAAAGTATTCCTATGATTTTTAAATATCTCATTATCTATCTTTTGTTTTATATTAATTAACATTAGATAATTATTTTCCTAAATAGGTTGAGCATTTTTTTCCTTTTCTATAATTATATTTATTTTACATTGAGAAGACAAATATTGAATCATCTTGAAATAGATATAATTATATTTTAATTCATTAAATGTATCTTCTAAAATATTACATTATTCAAATAATTCATCATTTGGCATATTTTTCGAAATTATTTTTTAATTATCATAAAATGTTGACAAACTTATAAAAGAATCATGAAAAAAATTCACTAGCTGAGATGTGTTTGTCAAGAAACGCGAATTAGCTTTATAAATTCCCCCCTCTCAACCCATGTCTAAATCACTTGAAATATTCTCTGAGGACACCCATTTTTCATTCATTATCAGTTTATACAATTTTTATTTTTTCCTCATACTTAATCAATTTCAATTTTGGAAATCCTACTTTGATATTTCATTTCCTTTTCACTCACAATAGATTATATAATTTGTTGTATCGTAAATTTTCAATTCTAGTCCCTAATTTCCTTTTTTTCATACCTACCCATAAAATTTGGTATCATGACAAGCCACTTATTTATACAAAACATTTTGAATAATATATCTAGAAGATCCATTTCATTATCACTCCCAGTAGGTGACACCTTAAAATTAGATATTTCTCTTGTGAAGATCTCCACTTGATTTGATTCAGAAGTATTAAAGATGCAAAATTCTTCTTTTCGCTCATCCACTTAATCTTTCTAAAATTTTAGATCTTAGTAATACATGATGTTATTTTCAATAATATATTTTATAGGTTTTTTACTTATGTCACATGGCACTCTAATATACTCCTGTGTTTTCTCTATCTTCCAGGTAATCATATAAGAGGTCAAATAACATAATACTTTTTAGTAGTATATTTTCTCAATGCATGCATCCAATTAATAATATCATTGAAATCGAGATACATATAATAATAAAAATCTTCATGTTTCATCTTAATTGTATCATATTTAATACTATAATTATTTAATAACATTTCATTGGAATGAGAAGTTCCTTCCTGAGATATATGAAATGTATCCAAATTCATAAAATTATTATTAGTGGAATATATTTTATTTAATTATTCTCAACCTAGAGAATAATATATTGAATACATGGATTTAAAATTACAATGATACTCTTCTTTAGTTGAATCACTATAAGATGATCTAGAAGTATGTGGTTTTTCATATTTTACTTCTAAGAAAGTCCAGATATCAAAACCCTTATATTCCAAATGAATTTTCCATTTAATTGTCAATAGAGATTATTGGTTAAAATATAATAAATAGTATTATTAGTGGTTGATTCATCATTTAGATGATTGTCCATATTCAAATGAATTTTGAGAAAATTGATATTTAATATCTTTAAATGGAACTTGATAGTGGGAAAAATAATTTGTTTAATTCATTTAATACCAAATGATGGTCAAACTGGATAACTCAATGGGGGGGTGAATTATGTTTCAAATAATTGTTTTTAATATATAATGTTTCAAATAATAAATCCTATTATTTAAAAAAATCATAAAATTTAAAAAATAGTATGAATACAAAATTTTATATTTTGTAAAACTTCTCAAATATTTGATCATTGCTCTGTCAGAATAATTTTGATGATACTATATCATTGGGAACTCAACTACTCATATCAAAAGTAATTTTTAAATTAGTATTTTAATATAACTAATAATGTAACAATTTTTATTAAGTAAATATAGAAACTAATTCTATTTTTATATAAAATATAAAATATTGTAAATAATGAACACTGTAATTTTTACATGGGGTTTGGTCTCAAGATGATACAAACGCACTCCACCTAATAACTACCTCCTATAAAGTTGTTTAATCATAAATAAACTGATCAAAAACTTGTAAGAGGTTTTATAGACAAATTCATAGAAGGATATCCAGGTGCAGGGAATCATCCATCGTTATGAATGGGATAAAACAAAACACCAATTCACACATGAACTCTTCAATTTCATCAGTAATATCTAATACAAATATCTTTTAATCTCTAACCTCATCCTAGAATGTTGGAACTCTACATTTCTTCCCATTTAGGGCTTTATAAGTTTCTATATGAATTCTTAAGTGCAATCTATTATTTTATGAAAACACATCTAGAGGAAGATTTTGATCCCATAAACCTTTTAAATATAAAGAATATGATATTAACTTTTCCTTTGAGTTAGAAATATTCATTTAGAATGATGTTATATTTGAGTAGGATATGAAGTTATGAAGCTCAATTCAATATCAGGTTCTTGCTGAAGACCTCACTAGAACATAGTGTTAATCCTCAAATACTAATATGATAAATTAAAATTGGGTACTCTATGAAACCTAAAAACATGTTTACTGTATATCCTAGAATGTTAATCCCAAGATAAATCTTATCTAATTGTGATGAATTGTGAAAACATTATAAGGACCCAAAATAATTCACATATAGAATTAAAACATTTAATGGTTTTTGGTGGTCTAATGAAAAGTTACGATGTTATGTACTATAATTTTCATTATGGTATGGGTTGTCGATGCCACATAAACATTGAAATTTGTAATTCAGACATATCTTATTGATATACCAAAAACCTAGATACAAACATAGTGACATCTCACTTTTTAAAATCCAAGAAGAGGTATTACTTAAATTACATTTATATATTCGTACTTCTAGGATGAATATAGAGTGAATAACTTTGAGAATCCTCTAAAAACTCCTTCATCAAATATAGTATGGAAAGAACAAATAAAGGTTCTAAAATATCCTCATTCTATACTAATTTAGGTTAAAATCATGAACATTTCTAATTTATTTTTAATTTTTACGTCTTTATTATATTCCCCCTTGACAAATATTTGGATAGAAGGTTGAAAATTAATTTTAAAAGATAATATTTTCACCCTTCCATAAGGATTTATAGGTCCATCCTTTCTAAATCTGGAAATATTGTATCTTTTGTGATCCTCATCATTGATAAGATAACATATTCATTTTTAGTAATTACATAACCCACATTCTTTTATTTACAATGGTGGTAATTTATTCAGTTTTCATAATACTGCATCAACTCTAATCATCTTCTATGGATCATGTCAAACTTCTTCTGGCAGAATATATATTTCAGAAATTTTATCTGTATACATTTCACAATTTTCACAATAAATATTTTTCATCAATTTTTGTAAATGAAAAAATTACTACTCTTAACTCCAAATCCTATGTTAGGTAATTTTTCTAAGTAATAATCAAATAAATTGAAGTATAACTGATAAAAATTTCATTATTCATAATATAATATCATAATCCATTCATCGTTAAATCACTAAATATTAAAAACCTTGATCCACAATAGGGTAATGGATGAATAAGTGCACTAACCAAACATTTCCTTAGTTCCCTAAAATTTCCTTCACATTTATATGTCCCGATAAAATTTAGATGCTTCCGAGTTAACTATGTCAAAGGATTACATATTCAAGAAAAAATCTCCACACACCTTCTATAATATCCAACTTAACCAAGAATTCTATGGATCTCAATCAGCATGGTTGGTCAATTATTTCATTAAATATAATCTGTCTTTAATGGATCTACAAATATATCATATCTTGAGATTTTTTGACCCATAAATGAAACCTTTTTCAGAAAAAATTTACACTTTTTCGTATATTTTTTCTTTATTTAGGGACTTTAGTATAATTATCATGTGGTCTTCATGCTCTTACTTTCACTTTGAATATATTATAATATCATCTATAAAGAGTAACACTAACATATCAAGGTAATCCCTAAAGACTATATTCATTTAAAACAAGATGATATAATGGTAATTATTAAGACTAAAATGTATTGATATATATATTAATATTGGTCAGGTCTTGTACGGAATGTCATCTTGGTTATATCCTCTAACATGACCCCCAATTGGTGATATCCAGAATGAAGGTAAATCTTGAAAAAGTATTATGATCTATTGAGTTGATAAATAATTTCATCAACATGGGGTATATGGTACTTTACCTTGATTTTTATCTTGTTATGCTCTCGATAGTCAATTCAAAACTGCATTTATCCATCATTTTTGCACAAAAGGAACCGTTGAACCCCATGGTGACAGACTTGGTCAAATTAATTCCTCATCAACATTTTCAAAGATAACATATTCTATTACATCGACTCAATTGGGGGAATTATATAGGGATTCTATAAAATTGTTTCGGAACTTGCTATGTGTTCTATTGAGAACTCAACTTCTCTTTTTGGTCGAATTTAGGAGAACTCTTCTTGAACAACATCCAAAAATTACATAACATTATGAATATCATCATTGTCTATTTCTTGGAAGACCATTTGACATAAAAATACCATGTTAATGTTAATTATGTCTAATACACTAGATATAATCTATATTTGTTGTTCATACATATCATCACATTGACAGATGACAATAAGAGCAGTTGATAGGTCGATCATAACATCACTTCATTTTCAATTGATTTGATATTTATGCATATAATCGATATCCAGGTTGATGATGAAATTAATTTCAACGAAAGGAAGAATCAAATTATTCTCATGATAAAAATACCACATAAATTAACCATAGTGAAATCATTGCCTTGAGATGTAATCATCATTCCATTAGGGGTATGAATTTATAATTAAGGATCTAATGGTTTTTATGGAATCTTATCCAATGTAGAAAATTATTTAGATATAAACAATGTCTATATCCAATAACAAATAAGACATTATTAGTTCTAGATTAGTCGGTATGTGCACCTTTGAGCTCATCGTTAACACACCCCTCATCAGAAATAGTTATCACATGAGATTTTCCCTTATCCCATGGACTAAGAGGTTGTTTACGTTTTTCATTATCATTATCCCTTGGTTTTGGGAAATTGTTAGCATTATCCCAATTCTCCTTAAACTTGTATCACTGAATCAAGGGATTTGTATTATGTGACACTTTTCTTCCATTCACACCATTAGATAACTTCTTCCCATCACATAAAAAATAAATTGACTGAATTAATTCAATTCCCCATTTAAATCATCAATTAATCTTTTTTGTCTCAGTGGAAACATTCAAGGATTATGAGTCAGATGTTGGGAAGTGTATTTCATGGTTAATTTCTATGCATGATTGAATTGAAAGGATTCATGAATGGTTAGAGGTTGTGTATTTTTATACGGAAGGGAGGGGACATAGTTGGAATTGTTTAAAATATGTTATGTGTAGTCATGATTTAATGATAACAAAAGTTAGAAATATTTAATGAAATGAAATAAAGGAAGAATCATGCATTTTTATTTGATAGAAAATGTGTGTTGTACAGGTGGATTGGATATTAGGGATATTAAGATTAAGGTTCAAACCCTTGTTAAGGATTCTATTGTAATTAATTTTATTTACATTCAATATTTTTTTGATAAAATATATGTTTACTATATTAGACATTTTAAATTATTATTTTTCCCAATATGTAATCTATTTTTTGAATTTATTATCACATAAAAGATGAAATTAATTTAAATTTAATCCAGATAATGGTATAATACAATGTTTTTTTAATGAAAAAGTGATCAAAGGACTTTTATATTTTTATATCCAATTTCAATATGAAATTTATTTGAATGGCCTATATTAGATTAATTAAAAAATTGTATTATAATTAAAATTAGAAAAAAATCATATATAATGTATACTTATAAATAAATTAGTTTTTTAAGAATTTATGAATTTAAATATAGTTTTTTTCACTATTCATCATAAAATGACGTTTCTCAGAAGAATCCAAAAAATGAACCCTATGATAATTTCAATATTATAAAAAATGATGTTTATTTTATAAATTTTTATTTTTAAATGTTTCTAAAATTTATTTAATTTTTTTTCACATAAGCACATGAAGTTTAGACCATTTCATAAAATAGTATTTGAAAACATATAAATACATTACCTAAAATTATATCATTTTTTATCAATGTGTATTTTATATAAAAAATTAGAAAAATTATTTTAAATGTATTCATTACAATTCATATTACTATTATTAATTGATAATTTATAATTTTCGGATTTAAATTATTATAACAAAAATTGGTTTCATAAAAATATTAGTGTTTCATATATCATACAACACGTTGGTGTTGTGTGTAATGTACACCAAGTCAGCATTGAATGTGACATAGTGAACATTGGTGTTGTGTGTAACATAAACAAAGTTGATTCTGTGATTAAAGTGTGCCAATTTGATTTGGTGGGAAATTAATTTTAGACTTAGTTAAAATAATTATATCAATGAAAATTTATTTTATTCAACAAAAAAAGGTCCACAAAAAGTCATGGTGTTACATGTTATTGAAAGAGGATATTAGATCTCAATATGATTAAACATGTGAATTATCATGGATATTAAATAAATATAATTAAATTAATAAATTTAATTTGAATGATGAGTCAAATATAAAAATGTAATATTAAATTAATATTTGTACTGCTCATTATTTCATTTCTGTATTGCCACCTACTGATTCTAAAGATTCAATTAATTATTAAAGTTGGATCTTGAAAATACTAGATGTGGTAAATTGGTTAACAAGAAATAATGTATGGAATTTGGGAGTTGCACCTATTTATTATGATATCATTTGAACCAAATGGATATTTGAAAATATGATTAATTGGTCATGAAGTATTTTCTTCAAATAAAGAATGATTGTTTTATTAAGGATATTCTCAAGGATAAGGAATTGAAATTAATGAATATTTCCCACATTTTTTCATAAAATAATATATTATAATACCATTAATTTATACTGTATTTCATGGATATATATTAATAAAATTTATATAAAAATATATTTTCCATATGGTTATATTTTTTCATATTTATTTTTCAAATATGTCATAGTATTTGAAATTGGAAACTATCTAAGGAATGTTTTCAAATTATCTAATTGTTTATATGTTTTAAAACAACATTCCCATGATTCGATGGAATGATTATCAATTTTGATACATATAAAATATTGAAATGAAAGGATGATGATTTATTATTTATTAATTAGTTTTATAATGATATAATTATTATGAAAATATATATTGATAAAATTATATTTTATTCATCATTTGAAAACCATTATAACTAATATTTTAATATAATGATTTCAAATTTGGATTTTTTTATTGGATAGAATAAATTCATTCAAATACTTCATATTTTCTAATGAAAATAAATATTTTCTTCTAAAAAAATTAATATATTCCATGGAAGTGGTTAAATGATAAATATTATATTCAAGAATATGTAGGAATACTCCCAGTGGTATATCATTAAAAATGATATTGATCATGCTGGTAAATATTTTAATGTTAAATATTTTAGAGGTATGATTGGTGTCTAAATAAATACTACTGCATCAATTTCATATTTTATGTTTTCAATTTCTATGTGTTCTCGATTACAATGTGAAATAATTATTTTCATTTAAAGAATGATAAATATATTATTAGATATTTATAAAGATATTTTAATCTTTTTTATTTTAATATATATATTAGTTTTTATTTTGTGATGTATTTTAACTTCTAATTTGGTTGATGAAATATAGATTTAAAAAGTACAACATCTATATGTCATTTACTCGATCAATATATAATTTTAAAGGATAAAATTAAAAAACTCAATATAGAAATCTACTATTGAGTCTATGTATATTTATATTACATTGAGTTTTTTATATTCCTTATTTATTAAAAAATATTGTGTGATTTTAGTTTTATAGATGAATGTATTCCAAGACATTGTGACAATAATTCAGTAATTTTTATTAAAATAGAACTTGTAAAAAATTGTTTGACTATGAATATTGATGAAACATTTCACTTTCTAAGTGATCATTAGAAAAATGATATATAAACATATAATTTATTTCTCCATAATATTATCATACTAATACCTTTATTAATAACATAGTCTTTCATCAAATAAGAAGAGAATCAACTAATCATAGTTTAATTTGGTAAAATAAAATTCTAAATTAAATAATACAATATATATAGTTGGATTCTAACATGCATCCTGAGTTAAATGATTTTATTTTTTCAATTTGGATCATATGAATATTTCATTAGTTTAGTATTATGGATGACTAAGATTTATTTAATTTGTTTGTTTCTATCTAATTCATTGAAAATAATTACTTTCATTTTTTTGAATGTGTTGAAATATTTTCATTACTCATTGAAATATTTTCTATACATGCAATTTCAAAATTCATAAATTTAGTAAATCTATAGTTATATATTGGCTGTAACATTTGGGATCAGTTTCTTTCCCAACGATCATCAATGGGGTATTTTCATATATGATGTAAATATTATCAAGGATAGTTTATTTATAATTAATATATATTGAACCATTTATATATTCAAAGATACAAATGCTTTTTAATTATTTTAATCAATTTAAATAATGGGGATAAATATTCATCGTGTTTGTAGTCGTAGAAGTGGGGGAAAATGTTGAATTATATCCAATAATTAATTTTTTTTGGTTTTTGATAATTATAAAAACCCAGTTTATAAAATTCTATTTTCTTATAGATTTATTTATTAATATTTTATTCCCTATAAAATTAGTTAAAAAATAATGGCATTCATTATGGTTATACGAAAAAAAATTCTAGAAAACAATCATCACTATAATAGCTATTATCTTAAATAAAATAAAATATTTTATTTTATTTTTGATCATATAATTATATTTTTGTTTAGGGTAACCATCTGAGTCAATATTTTTTGAGTTTTCCATATTTCATGTTATATTTTATTATTCTATGAATAATGAGGAACCTTTTATGAGTATATTCTATTATTATGTAAGATATCTTATGATTTTATATGTTGTATTTTATGCGAAATTGTGTTCTTCCTTGAGTTTTATGGTCTTTCTATGAGTATAAATTTTGTTTAATAAGAATTTTCTTTGAATGAAAATTTTATAAATAATAATCTTAATAGAGAATGAATTTATCATCATAGAGTGAATTAGAAAATCTATGAGTATTGTTCCATGGAAGGTAATAATATTAGATTGAATGACATGATTCATGTAATTTATTCTTTATTTATGTATTTTATGTATATTTAGCTATTCAGATATGATTGAGGTGGTTTGATGGTTTTTTAACTTTTTTTGATGAATTTAGTGTCATTAATAATTTTAGAATAGTGAATAAAAACCGTGAAACAAATCCAATAAACCATAAAACTGAAACAGATGACACTTGGGAGGCACACAATTTTTCATACCATGAAGCCACCTAAGAAAAGGCATGTTTTTTTAGAAAAGGGGGTTTTTCATGGTCAGTGAATGGTTTCTCTAAAAAAAATTGAAATGTTTAATGGGTGACTGGAGGTAGTGGCTAGCACATGGTTTCATTAACCATGCACCCTTAGCTTACATCGTTAAAAACTACACTTGAAAATTAAATATTTCACTTAGATTAGCCCATTAATATCTAATTTATTACATTATCTGACCATAATAGGAATTATAGTCTTTGAAAGTATTTGGGAGACCCTTCCTGTAAACATGGAAGTGGTCTTTTGGTGATTTTAAGGGAACTATATACCCATAATCCTTGTTATGTGCCCATTTATGGTAGGGTTCCTTATTTGTCATCTTCTTTACTCTATTGGATTTATGAATATTTTTTGTTGGTTATAAATTCTTGAATTATTATAAAAATAATGGTTATATATGGATTTTGTATGATATAGAATTATATATATAAAACATTGATATTTTTTGATTTTTTTGATTTATTTTATTATTTTTATATTTTTCATTTCATGACACACATAATATAGTTTTCTACATATTAATAAACAATGTTTGGCTTGAATAATACAAAAAACAAGTTAATACCACACCATAAATACTTAGATTAGTTTATTGTACACACAATTCTATATTTTTCATGTATCACACACTATGACGAGTCCCTTATAATGCTTTAATAACATGGAAGGCCAAGTTTTACTAAACTGCAATATTCAATTAATATTATCATTAAATTGTTATTATAGATACCACCTAGCCATTGGAATGGATGTCAAGATTAAGATTATCTATAATTTTATTAATATGAATTATACATGCATATAATATAAATCCTTTTGTTATAAATTTGTATAACTGAATTGAAGACCTATTTGAAAAAATATATATTATTTTTTTAATAAAACTACATTTCTATATAAAAACAGAATTTTATGTCAATAAATTTAAAAAATATCGGTGATTAATTTTTCCAATGAAATTTATATATTTTCTATTTAGTAATATTTTTTATTCTGATAAATTATATTTCATTTGTATAAGATAAAATTAAATCATATTTTATATATAAAATGTTGTATATTTCAAACATGCAATTTATCATCCTTTTAAAGGAGAACCCATATTAAATCATATTTTCGACAAATATAGAAAATTTTCATTAAAAAATAATCTATTTTTTGAAATAATAATAATAAAATTTACTTTTTATTATTTTGTGATATTTTTCTAAGAAGCATAACTTTTTGATAAATAATGAAAACACACAATTTTAATTAAAAAATACTTTTCTGTATAACTTATTTATATATTTAAATTATATTATATTTTATTTTATAATTTCTAATTATTTGTATTTTAAATCAATTATTCCTATTTATTTCATTGCAATCCATTTAAAATGGAAATTGGATATGAAAATTTTGTATGCTTTTGAAAAAATTATTTTAACAACCCGATTTGTCTTCCTATTAATAGGATTATGCTAAAAACAATAACCGAAAATTATGGTATTGGAATTTGAAAAAATGATTCAATATTTTGAATTAGAGTAATTTATTATTTCTAATAAGGTAAAAAAAATTACCATAAATATTAGTGAAAGTGATTAAAATTAATTACCAAGATTAATATAAAAATTATTTAAACAAAGGACTGATCCTTAAAGAGAAGGACCAAAATGGCATAGTCACTTTTCAAAAATTAATATTGTGTTCATATATATATATCCTATAACCATATTTATATTATTTGTAACATTATTGGAGGAAATTTACTTGAAAAACCCATAGGGGGAATTCCTATTTCAAAAAGTATCAAGAATGACACTCCACCACTATAAAAAGGCACTAACCACTCCGACATATTAAAACCAATAAAATATTTTACATAATAAAAAGTATACTCAAATTTTATCTCAACATATCTACCTTAATCATTGAGTCCTCCCATTGAGATGAAATCCATCCAAGGAACCCCTCTGCTAAAAACCAAAAGGTGTTACCCAAATAAGTGGAAACATCCATCCTCGAGATCCATAGTTTAATTTTAAAACTCCACCCACTCAACTATTAATATACCATGAATATATTATAAGAAATTTCCCAAATAGAATTATATGATTTTATTATAAGTTTTCGACCTTCATTTTATAACACTTTTGTATATTGGGTAACGAACATACCGTTATTGTGTGTGGGGAAAAACTGAGACATGAAATGATGCTGTTCATTTTTACTATTCCATCAATCAAGGTTGGGAATGATTAAAGAATCTATATTTTAATATGATATATTTGGTATTTATTGTTTATTTAATATCCTGAGGCTATTATAAAAAAAATTCATTCATGCTTTCCATTTAATGAAAAAAATGATATTTTCATTTTTTGAGATGTAGACTACCCCATCCTTAATTATATGTGATTCATTCAAAAATTACATAGATTGTATTTGTTTATGATGCTTTTTCTGGGGCGCACGCATCTGTCACATAAAAGGCGTGCTGCTATTATCTCTCATTCCTACTTTCCAAAGGCGGGCGGCATCTGCTCCTTATTTAGGGACGTTTGCTCCTTGATCGAAACTGGATGATGGGATGTCGGTTCATCCTTTCGCGGACTCCTCATCAGAACATGTCACCTAGTCTGGGTCTCCCTCATATTTATATGACCTAGTTCGTGTAGCTCTTCCTGACAACATATCTTCATGGACACAAGTTAATTACGCTGCTTCTTTCAGGAACGTCCAAGGGGTCCGGTAAGGGAAGTAACCTTCAGTTAGGAGAGTAGTCACGTTAGGGAATCACTGGCATGTCTTGACACTGGGGAATTCGCATGTCTATCTTCTGTCTCTTATTATAGGGCTTCTCGAGGGTGTGGAAGCCCGAGGAATCCCACATCGAACAAGGGGAATTGTATGCCATATGCATGTATCTGAGGTTTTCCTTAGATTCCCATGTTTAACACAGAGTATGCTGCAAGATTAACGTCCAACGGAGATGGATCAAACTGATCGGAACACTATCTAGAGTGGATCAGATTGAAGAACCCCCTGGAGGGAACACCGATGTTGGGGCCAGCACGTGGGTGGCTTCTCGAATGCTCTGATGGGTAATGGGGAATGGAGTGGCATGATCCCATCCGGATGTGGCGGCCCAGGTTAGAATCAGGATGGATAATGGCTTTAGGCTTGAGCCTTGAAAAGACTTCTTACGTATCCCCATGGTAGGGAATCAAATTCCGCGTAGTTAGATGATGCAAAGGGACAACTGAAGAGGCGACCCGTGAGTATGGATGCATGGATGGGACCCATAGTAAGTAGAACCTCCGAGTTAGGGCATGAGCTTCCCAAGACACGTGGGCTCGAGGGAGAGGTCAGGATGAAACATGGGTTATGGGCTTGAGCCTTGTGGAGGACTCCTACGTATCCCCAATGTGGGGAATCAAAGTCTTCGTAGTTCAGGTGGCGGTTACAGTTTAAGGTCAGGCGGGACAAGTACGGGGATTACACTCTGAGGCAGCCCATGGTGATGGCGAACTAACGTGACTGGGGTCGGGACTACCAGGTGGAGGGCTTGGATCTCATGGAGGATTCCTACGTACCATGCCTTAGCATGGATCAAATTCCCCATAGTTCGGGCTGGGTTGGGGCTTACACTCTGAGGCGGTCCAAGGTGGTGGGGCTTGAACCTCGTAGAGGCTTCCTACATACCGTACCAAAGCACAGATCAAAGTCCCTATAGTTCGGGTTGGGTTGGGGCATAAACTCTGAGGCAGCACAAGGTTGTGGGGCTTGAACTTCATTCAGGATTCTTATGTACCATGCCTTATCACGGATCAAAGTCCATGTAGTTCGGGATGGGTTGGGGCTTACACTCTGAGGTAGCCCATGGTGGTGGGGCTTGAACCTCATGGAAGCTTTCTATGTACCATGCCTTAGAATAGATCAAAGTCTCTGTAGTTCGGGTATACAATTTAACATCAAGCGGGAAGATATGTATTTAGGGCTTATTCTCTGAAGTGGCCCAAGGTGTGTCATGGTCGGTGCTCACTCTAAGCTCATGGGAGTCATGCTCAGTGTGAGAAGAAAGATCTCGCAGAGACCTGACGATCATGTCATGAAGGGTGCATCCATGGGAAATGAGAAGGGGCTTACGCGTTGAGCGGCCCAAGTTGTCGGGACGTAGTCCAAGATGGAGGCTCTTGGGTGAAAAAGTGTAGCGGGAGTGAGATTTTGGATCGAAGAAAAGAGGAGTCCTGTTCCATTTCACGCCCTCCACTGGCCTTGGCACTGAGGAAGTGAGGAGGAGCCAGGGTGCTGCTTCCTGCAAGAAAATCTTGAGGATTACACCAAGTGGGCTACCCTTCCCCGCAGAAAAACTCCACTCCTATAAATCACACCATGTGAGGGATGATCCCATCCCCCTGGAGATTAGTGGGTGTGGATAATATATGAGGAGCGGGGACCCTGTGTGTGAAGCACGAGGTCAGGTCACAGTTTAACGTCATGTGTTGAGGATGAGGTGCATGGCAGTTTAAATTCTTGTAGCTCGGACGAGGTGGGTTGGCTCCACACCCCTAGGACTTAGATAACTTGTACCCTCTAAACCTTGTGGAAATGAATGCATTGGTAAGGCCATACTGAGGGGGTGTCATGGAGAGAATCATCGAGGGGTCCACATTAGCATCGATATGTGAAGAAGCAATATTCCTTAGCGTGCCTATGCGAAGAAGCATGAGGCGAAGAAACACCAGAGGAGGAAGTGTCCAAGGGACTTTAAAGTTACTTTGTACAAGCCTAGATGGTATCATGGGAAAACCATGTATGATGCGGATGCCCGGGGTGTACGAGACACCTGCCAATGGCACCCAAAAGGAGGGCATTGGGCGTTCACACAAGAGAGAACCTAGGGAGCACCGAGGTGAAGGGCCCGAGGGGGATGGTGTGCAACCCTTGATGTTTGCACGAAATAAAGGGGCCCAGCATGAAAATGACCAAGTTGGTACGAAACTAGTGATGCTCACGCGAAATATTGGGGCAGATGCTTTGCGCAAGACTCGAAGGGATTGCGCACAACGGAAGGGATTGCACACAATGAAGGGGTATGCATGCAAAGGAATGATTGTGCACAGTTGGCCGTCTTGCACACCACGAAAGGGATTGCATGCAAGGGGAATACCCCAAAGGGGTGTGATTTTGTTCTAGGCCATGGGGATCTTGCGTGAAGGCAGATTATTGGGCGACTTGGCGTGAAAAAGAACCACACCTAAATGACATATTGCGCACGCGCATGAAAAGCGAATTTCACGCATGTGAGGCAGTTTGAATTCATCAACCTCAAAAAAGAAGGGGGTATCATTCTATTTATAGGATTCCAGAGACACATAATTTAGGGCTGCGTGAAATATTTGCATGACAGATGTGGCGGGGAGGGGTCACAACAATCAGATTTCGAGGGAATCTCCAAAGTGTAGGGCTTCATAGGTCCCCTATGCGCAAAACATCACCAGGCGCGGAATCTAATTTTCACACGAGAATAGGACCCAAACATAGCCTATAAAATCCTCTGCGGGTCCCAGGATCCATACAACATTTCTCGCGTGATAAGCATTGAGCTCTCGTGCGTGAAATTGCTTCCTCTCCTACGCAAAAAACAACTCAGCAGCGCGTAATTCCGTCGAGATTTGGCGACCTTTTACGTGAAAACTCTGGTATTTTTCATTCCACAATCTGATATTTCGCGAAAAACATTGATTTTATGTGCCAGACTATCATATTTCATGAAAAACTCCTAGATTTCCCGCAACACTACTGAAACACTTATTTAGAGGAAGATGGCCACAAAATGGGCTGATGAGGGGGAGACCGCTGCTCGCAGAGTAGAAATTGCTGCGAATTTGGGGGATTGTTGTGCAAAGAGGGTTGTCTCCAATAACCACACCCTCTTCAACATGCAAACCCCTGCCCAGGAAAAGTACGCCATGTCTGAAAATCTGCCACTATGGGACTTCGACATTTTGAAGGATGTCTCTCTACCAGGTTTTGAGGATCACACATCGCGATCATGGGTCACCTGGGAAGAAGACCTTCCTCGATACATTTTCACCAATAATGGTCATCCAGCCAGAGAAACTAGGAACATGGATATATATATCTTGAATCCTAGGACGAGGAACGTTTCTGGGGGTGATCCTATTGTGGAGAGCTCACCGGCCCTCTACGTGGGCAAGGTCCGTCAGAGCATCACGGACGAGACCAAGGGTTGGTTGTAGGACTAGGATCTATGATCTTAAGGAAAATTTACCAGCATATAGGCCTAGGCGTACTGGGTTCACCATATGTGCGACCAATTTGGGGCCGAGCTGTGGTACATTGGTCTGTTTGAAGTGGTGTGGACATCACAGTTCCATTTCTACCAGCAGATTGAGCTCAGGTCAGAGCTGTTCACCCGATGGTCCCCCGAGATCAACACGTTCCACCTTCATCGTGGGGAAGTTAGAATCAGATTCTTGGACATCCACAACATCGGGGTCATCCCATTGGTTGGACATCAATATGACGAGTTCCTCCCGCCGATGAATATCTGGGGTGACCAGACTCGAACCCCCATACTGAAGAGGAATCTACTGAAGCTTGTCAAGGAGAAGCTAGAAGTCAAGGAATTCCTAAAATACATCACCTACAAGGACTGGTTCAGCCTGTTCATGGAGAAGGATTCGTAGGTCAAGATGTTTGGGTGGGTAAAACGATGTCCAACCGCTGTTTTGAGGAGAAAGAGCGGATCCTACTGGAGGACCCTAGAGTCAGGGAAATTCCAATAAGGGGGATACATCATAAGTGAGTCCTGGGACCCAAATGTCAGGTATGTTGGATTCCTCACCACATTCCTGAGTGGATGGCTCTTGTCGGTGCGGGACGCAATGATGGGTGTCCATCTAGTGACCCTAGTGATGGAGGGCATTATGGCTTCCAACAAGAGGGTCAACCTAGGGATCTCCATGATGGCTCGGTTGTATGCCATCTTAGGATGCATCTTGAGAGAGGGATCACATAGTAGAGTATGTGTCCCCTTCCAGATCTTCCATGGCAGGGTTGCAGCTCACAGCTGTTGATACACTTTCTCGAATGCCATCTGTCCTCCTGGCAATGACCTGCGACCCTCTCTACTGAATATTGTATGGGTCATGCTGATGATGCTCAATGAGGAGGGAGTACAGATCAATATTGGTGACCGTGACAACTACGCCTTCATCCCATTCCCCACCCCAACTGTTCAGCTGAAAGACAACGGTCAAGGCTCACTAGAGCAAAATGTGTACTTCCATAGCATCAGAGGTGGGGTGATTGTGGCCTGGATTGATGGGAAGATTTTATGCAAGCCTTATGTTCCATCCAAGTTCGCCAGGAAGTTCAAATGCCTCAAGAGAATTCCAAAGAGTGTATACACAGACGTCTGGGAGGAGAGGTATCCATGCATTCTTTGTCAGTTGTGGCTGATGTTCATGACTTATGGCTTTGGTTACATATTCACTTTCCCTCTTTCCAAAGACAATGTTGGCCTCTTGACTGAGTATGCTGAACATTTGACCATAGAATATCCTGAGGGGATTATGTGGAAGCGAGTTAGGCAACTCAAAGTCTCCAGTGCGGAACCTCGATGACGAGAGAGCAAGTAGGGTTCCGCTAGAGGAGGAGGACCAAACGCACCTCAGGAAATGGTTCATGCACAGGACAGGACCTCAACAGTGGGTGCGTCGCATGACGTGGTCATTCCCTCATTTCCCTGAAGAGGAGGGTCGCATGGAGCGGCCAGAGAAATTTCTATGAAGCAGATAATATACATGTTTCAACCTTCCCACGAACCGATCATTCATGATCTATGGTCGTCTTGGATAACCCTACGATATTCAATGATTATTGAATCCCAATGGAAGAAGATAGTGTGGGATGGGATACAATTTCCAGAAGTCGAGCATGTCTGGGTCGCTGACAGAGTGATCTTCCATCTATGACATGCATACCTAAAGACGATGGACACGTATCCATGCCAACAGGGTTGGCGTGTGGAGCCACCTCTCTTGGTGAAAGTGTTGTTCATCCAGGAGCCTGATCTGGAAAGGATGCAACCAGGGGAAGATGTAAATGATGAATCATAGGGCGGAAAAATAGGAGAGGAGGAAGAAGGTGAAGGGGATGGTGAAGGAGAAGGAGTATGGGAACCTGAAGGTCAAGTGTTGTAGGGGGCGTCCAACCACGGGAGTCTCCGGGAGAGCGGCAAGATCATCAGTTTTGATATGGATGTGATTGATCTACTATAGTTATGCTTCGACCCTTATCTTATTCTGTATTATATTTCCTTTTTATTCCTTAACCCACCTTCCTAATCTTACTCATGAGCACATCGGCGTTGATCAAGCGTCTTCGGCCGAAGGAGTGGAGGAAGTGTCAATGGGTCAAGGCGGGGCACCAATGCTCTTTATTGAGCTGACAAGTGCTGAGGGATCCCCCTCCATGACCGATCCTGTAGCGTCCATGGAACTAGAGGCTGATGCATTGGGTTCCTGTATGTTCCATTCCATGAAATCAATAACTACTATTTGAGGACTCAACTGATCAGGTTTCTCCTTTTCTGTACAGTGATCACGGCATTGGAGGCTCATCGGGCTGTTGATCCCGGACCATCTGCGAGTGTACCAATGGAGAACATATATCCCCATTAAAAAAACATGCTTCCCAAACTGAGCTGTCTCTAGAAATTGGTGAGTAGGGAGCGGAGGACACCAGTGGTGCTGTCGTGTGGGAAGGGCCGTAAGTTGATGAGGGTTCCACCAGGATCAGCGGGAGAGAAGAAGGCCACCCATATGTTGAGGAGCATGTTCCTCTAGGAGGAATCTCTAAGGAAGTCCCAACCACTAACCTATTGGTTGACTTCCCAGTCTATCGGACCACTGATCCCAAAGAAACTGACAATTCAGATTCGAAAGTGGATGAGTAGATTTGGATGACGTGATGAATGTGATGGAAGTGCATCCGGTGTTTTTTCAATTAGCACCAGGAGGAATGACTAAAGTGGTTGGGGTCACTCCACACCTGGATACACGTCATGTGTGATGAAGAGGTAGATGCTCAACACCTTCATCTAATGGTCTGTGAATACCTGGCCGAGAAGATGCGTGAGAGAAGCTGGTGCGCTGACATCATCCTGTTCCAGGAGGAGTTGGGGAGTACCTGAGCATTTCTGAGGGCAGAGAAAGAGGTCCAATACCTCAATGAACAATTGAAAGTACAAGAGATATTCATCACAAACTGCTTCGGGCTTGAAGAGTAGTTGATGGCCTTGGTGGTGGATACTAAAGATAAACTCATAGAAGTGAGTCGCCAGATAACCGAGCTCCAAGCTGAACAGATGTGGGCGCGGGCCAAGGTCAGCGAGCTATGCTCTGCAGACACTGAGGAAGAAAGGGTCCTCTGGGGATTGGAGGCAATCCTGGGGGCCACCAGCGAAAATGTGGCAGCATTGGAAAGATCTATCTACGAAGCTGACCTTTAGGGGCCCTTATTTTGGCCCATACCATACACTTATCCCACTTTTATTGCTTCTTGTTCTCCTGAACTGTATGTATGGACAAATTTACTTACATTCCCCTTTGCAAAAAATACTTTTCACTTTGGTTTAAAATTCTCAACCATAATCCCAAAATAAATAGAAATCCATCCCTAAGACCATGGGGTTGTCGGAAGCCAAGGTGGTTTGTACTATCACTTCATTTGATCGTGGGAGTATCAACCGTGCTTTGGGAATTATAAATTCGAACCCAGATTTCCAAGGAGAAGAGGGAGGCCCATCCAAAGGATGACGATGTTAGACAAATCGATTTATCGTCTTCTCAATGTGCTCTAGCGCACAAGCAGGGAAATGCTAGGTCCATTGGAATCAGTCCGAACATAGGGAAATGAAAAGTGTGAATCAAGTTACCGAAATTCAAAACACTATGTGGGGGGCATGGCAATGAAGGATGAAAGTTGACCATGTTAAAAACACTACATCCTTATTTCATTATCCTGAAGTGGGAACAACAAATGAGGTTCGACCACTGACCATGTTCGCAACACGGTGCATAACTCAAATATCGTTGATTAGTCTTCCAGAACGTTGTCCTAGGATAGAGGGGAGGATCATACGTCAAGCATCCATACAATTAGGGGGTCCTTTCAAACAAGTTCAGTCTTCCGGAATGTTGTCTCAGGATAGCAGGCGGACCATAGGTCGGGCATCCATACTGTTAGGGGGTCCCTTCAAACATGATCAGTCTTCCGGAACGTTGGCCCAGGACAGCAGGCGGACCATAGGTCGAGCATCCATAATATTATGGGGTCCCTTCTAACATGAAAGAGTATGAGGATCCGAATTAAGGGGGCATGCATAGTGTGGAAAGTGAAGTGGTGGTCTGTTCATATAGAATCCAACACTCCTAAGACTATGCCACCGTGGTGGAAGCACATTTTGCAGGCACATTAATCTGATCATGGGTCATCCCTACTTTTAGATAGGACCTCTATGGCGAGGGAACTGTTGCTTCCCAATATCATTATGCGGCCTCTTGAACTTAGTTAGGGAAAATTTTGCAGTTACACAACTCCCCGAGAAGTCAGGCCAAGGGACCGACAGTGAGGGGGGATAAAATTGGTGATCCCCAAGGATTAGACCCGAGATGAAATGTTTGGGCATTAAAACGTATCTCAAACGGATGAGAATCAAGCTACACGTAGTTTTGGAAAGGGGGCACGAAACGGTATGGTTCTTTTGTAAAGGATGAAAGGGTCATGTAGGTCTAGCCTGGTACCAAAGGAAGTGGAATTTGATATATATTGTTTTTCCTTTAAGTTGGATGGTTTTTCTTTTGTGGAGCAACTGGTCTAGGGTAGAAATTCCTGGAATTTCCACATGAATCAAGCCATATAAAAGCATCAAAATGGTATGGTAAATGACCGATACCCAATGTTATGTTCTCTATGATGAGGTGATCACAATGCAGTTTCGTTTTTCGTTTTGCGGCTGAGACGATATTATCCTAGTTTATGGTCATGTTGTTGGACCAAACAGCACAGTTTGAAGTCATATGGCTTGGGCATAGAGGAATGTTCATGATGAAATAGAACAAACTTGACATGAATGCAGATGAGATTCAGATCTTCACCGTGCACACATCTAGGAATAGAGCCTCAGGTCAAGAGGCCGGCGAGGTTCAGAGGATAAGGGGAGGGAGAGACTAACTCCCAACCATGATGGACCCGGATGCATGTTATATGGGTGATCCTACATATCCCATGGGGATGAGTATTGATCCGCACATATCCCTTAATAAAGATCTTAGTTTATGGTCTTAGAGCTCAGACCGTTGGAGTCCCGAAGTACTCTATATTTCTTATTTTCCCCCTCATGTGTGTATGTGCACTAAGGGATAGGGACAAGAGTGTCGAGATTCCACCTATACATGATGGAGTGGAACACAATTTGAATCATGAAACCAACATTCAAGGCCCAAAGGGGCTGGCATGACGATGGAGGATTACTGTAGTCCACATTCTCAACACATCATTCTATTGCATTAGACTGAAATGGGGACAAACAAATGATCATCAACTACTGACCATGTTCGCAATGAGGGATTTGTATCAGTTTGTTATCTAAAACCTTTGAAGGCATTGGCCTGTAATGGTAGGAGAGACTTTAGGGGTGGTGTCCATGCCGTTCATGGGGGTCCCTTTGGGTGTGAAATATAACGGGGGCCCAAATTAAGGGGAACATGAAGCTTGAAATGTGGATGGATTCTTTCCCCAGTTGAATCTAACACTCCTGGTCCTGGACCAGAGTACTCTGAACACCTTGGCAGACCACTGCAATGGGTTGAGGGACTCAACATTAGAGAGGCCAATAGATGACAGATTATTGGGAGAAGGAGGGAATGGCACCAAAAACCCAATGCCAAGGAGGGCATGACCCTGTACCACACCTATATATCCCCCTCGTGGAGAGGGGCAGGCCGAGGGGACTAGGAGACTGGGAGATTGTGGGTTCTCTATGAGATGGGGATGGACCCGAAACCTAAACAGTCATGCGGTCCTACGTTACCCATAAGGATGGGAATCAAGACACAAATAGTTCTTGAAGATAAATTTTAACATCATGCAGGATGATATATAGTTTAATGTCATGAGGGACGATATATAGTTTATCATCATGCAGGATGAGCAGTTTAAGGACATGTAGGACCATAGGCCAGTTTAAGGTCATGGGGGACCGTGAAGGCCCAAATGTTGGACTAAATGCAGTTTAAGGTCATGCATGATCACCATGAAGTTTAGGGTCAAGCGAGACTATAATGCCGTTTAGGGTCATGTAGGACCATCCAGTTTAAGGTCACGGAGTACCACTATGTAGTTTAGGGTCATGCATGACCACAATTATGTTTACGGTCATGCAGGACTATCCAGTTTAAGGTCATACCGGACCCGGAAAAAAAGAGAGGAAAGGGGGATGAAATTGGTGATCCTGGGGGCTGGACCCGAGATGAAATGTCTTGGCATTCCTAGTTATTTCATAAGAATGAGAATCAAGCCACTCATAGTTCTGGAAAGTGTCTTAGTTTAGGGTCTTAGAACTCGAACCACGGGGCATAGGCAAAGTATTGCTTGACGATTTTGGCATTGGTGGGAGGAGTTATACGCTCACTATCCATGGTCACCAGGGAGTATTCTCCATCGGGATATACATTATGAACAGTGAAAGGTCCTTCCCATTTGGGCTCCAGCATGGGTGGTTTTCTCCTAGGGATCATTGGTTCCCTGAGGGATAATACCATATCCCCATACAGGAAATACCAGAGGCAAGCCTTCTTATTGAAAGCTCGAATCATCTTGCTCTAATGCCTTTCTAGGATGTGTAGGGCACGAAGCTTGTACTCATCCAATGCATCTAATTCAACTAGACGGATTTCATCCACTCTACCTGGCACTTTTTAGTTATAGACAGCTGTGTGAAATGATGGAAACTGAATCTCAATGTGCAGGATGGCCTCGGTTTTTTACACTAGAGAATGTGGGTTCACCTAGGTGGAATTACGGGTCGTTGTCCGATAAGCCAAGAGGGCTTTGGGGAGCTTGTCTGGAGAACTCTTCTTGTTCTGACCATCCATTTTTTGCAGAATGTTAGAGAGGGTTTTATTTAATGCCACAATCTATCCATTTTCTTCCGCGTGATAATTTGAAGTACAATTGGAGGTAATTTTTTTCTTGGCATACAATTTCTTCAGCTCGACTGCTCGGAAGTTGGTGCCATTATTGGCGAGGATAGTGTGAGGAACCCAAAATTGATAGATGATATTTTAACTCACGAAGTCAAAAATAGAATGGGCCTTGACTTCCTTGATCATAATTGCCTCCACCCACTTTGAAAAAAATCTGTAGCGGTCATAATGAAATGGAATTGGGGAGCCGTTGCTGGTGGGTATAGTCCTACGACATCTAACCCCCAAAATGAAAAAGGCCAAGAGTACTTGGTGTTGTGGAGAAGGTCTAGTGGACAATGCACAAAGTTATCATGATCATGGAGTGCATGGAACCTCATGGAAAACTCAATGAATTCGTGGATCGTAGAGGGCCAAAAAATCCCTAATCGTCGAATCTGGCGAGATAGTTTTTGCCCACCCTGATGGACACCACTTGAACCGGCATGAACCTCCTGCATGACCTGTGGAATATAGAATGCTCGGATGCAATGGAGGATAACACCATCAAATCCACGTTTATAGAGGATCTGCTCAAGAATGGGAACACTCTAAAGTGTATGCTATAGTGTGCGGCGTCAAATTCTCTCACGCTCAGCCCGGTATGACGAAAGATTACTGTGTTGGAGGTATTCGACCAAGGGTGTCCTCCAATTGACAACCACTTTGATCACTGCATCCGGATGACCCAGGGGGCCTGACGCAGAGGCACCAGTGGTAAGAAGGATGACATGTGGGCCGTCATTTCCATTCGGGGTAACAGGATCTATGACTCTACGATGTGCCACGTGGATAATCATACCATCCCGGTTGGGCTCTGTAAGCAATGCAGCCAAGTGGGCCAAAGCATCTTCTCGACCATTATCTGACCATGGGACATGGAAAACCTCAAGCCAAAAAGGGAACTGGGCGTTTAGCTGTAGAGTGCATTCTAAAAAAGGTACGAGCTCTGGTTTCCAAACAACATAGTCGCCATTGAACTGCTTAATAACTAGCTTGGAGTCCCCTTTCACATGAAAATGGGGCACTTCGATTTCAAGGGCCAGAACAGGCCAGTAATAAGGGCCTGATCCTCTTCCTCATTGTTAGTGCGACCCACTGAAAACAAGAAAGAGTACGGAAAAACGTCCTGCACCAGGGTGATAAAGATGATACCTAGACCTACTCTATTGAGCCTAGGATCATTGAGCCTCCTAACAGCGGGGCTTTAGGAGGCACCATCAAAGTGAATTTTCTAACACGGGATGGCCTGATCAACTAAGAGGATTTCCTCATCAAGAAAATCTAGGTCCAGGGACTGGTTCTCAGAGGATGGATGGGAAGCTAGGAAGTCTGCCAATGCATGTCCTTTGATAGCCTTCTGGGGAAAAAGCTAATTTCAAACTGTTGGAGGATTACCGCCCACTTCTCTAGTCGTCTATTCAACATGGGGTGATTCCTTATTTACTTTAGCGGGTCCACTCAAGACAGTAGTTGTACCTCGTAGAGCTGCGGTTAATGTCACAACTTTTGTACGACAAATACAAGTGCAAGGCAGCTCTTCTTTATGACGGAGTAACTGGCTTTCGTATCGAGGAGAATGCAGCTATTGTAATATAGGTTGTTCTATGTCCCCTCATTGTCCTTATGGCCGAGATGGGTGCCAAGGGACCATTTCGAGGTGGTGACATAGAGAATCAGTGGCTTCCTAGTGACGGGTGGCATCAATACCAGAGTCTGGAACAGATACTGTTTGATTTCCACAAAGGTGTCCTAGCACTCCTCATTCCACTCATAATCGGTGCCCTTATTCATGAGCCGATAAAAGGGCTTAAACATGCCACCCAGATTAGAAATTAATTGTCGTATCTAGGATATGTGGCCTTGGAGACCTCAATGCTCCCGAATATTTCTTGGGGGAGGCATCAAAATGATGGCCTTTATCTTCTCTAGATCAATCTCAATACCACGATATCAGACATGAACGCCATGAAACTTCCCAGAAGTGACCCCAAAAGCACACTTCAATGGGTTCACCTTCAGGTGGTGGAAACAGAGGAAACCAAATACTTTTTCAAGGTCCTTGAGATAGTCCTGAAACTGGTGAGATTTCACTTCCAGGTCGTCCACATAGCATTCCACCAACGTTACCGGGATTGTCTTGAATATCCAATGCATGGCCGACTGATACGTGGCACCTGAATTCTTTAGGCCAAAGGGCATAACCGTGTAACATAAATTAACTTGGGGCACCCTGAAAGTGGTAGACTCCTCATCCTCTCGGGCCATCCGAATCTGATTATATCCAGAGTAACCATCCATGAAGGAGAGGACTTGGAATCCAGCCGTAGTTTTGATCTACAATTCTGTCATTGGAATTGTGAAATCATCCTTTGGACAGTGATAGTTGAGATCTCATAAGTCTATGCAGACTCTGATATGGCTATTATTATTCCCAACTAGCACGATGTTGGCTACACACTTGGGGTACTGGACCTACATGATGAAGTTGGCTTTGATAATCTTTTCTACTTCGGGCACGACCATGGCACCGTGAGAAGGTGTATATTTCTGGGAGTCTGCTTGAACCTATGATTGTTTGTTGGGAGACCGAGGCAGTGGATGGCTACCTAATGATCTAGTTTTGAAATCTCATCGTAACTCCAGGAAAACCTGTCGCAGTGCTGTTTCAGGAAGTCCATGTACCGCTGCTGCATTTTAAGGGACATGGCGGAACTGATCAATGTGGGTCTCGGACCGGCCTCGCTTCTGAGGTTCACATGTACCAACTCATTGACCATGGCTGAGACACCATCCTCAAAGGTAGTTAGAGAATCCTTCACATCTTCTTCTCTACTTATGGAGGGATCCTCCATGGGAGAAGCTACTTCTGAGCTACCAAACCCTGATGGGAGGATGCTACCATCCTGTGTGGGTCCTTTCATTAGGGCACTCTGGTGCTGTTGATACCATGTTTATGAAGGTTGTCGACCCGATACCATCTGGTCTCCGGCCCAAGGGGCCATGCTTGAAAATATAAAAGCAATAGTGGCAAATTTACCAGAGCTGACATATTCTAGCCCGAAGAAATAGACAACTATAACGTACTGCATTTTCGATGAGCCGGATGTCTAGAAACCTTACGGGAGTGGGAGGCTCCTGGATCACTTGAGCCTGGTTCGTATAAGAATACTTTGTGATCTTCCGATGTCACATGGATTTGGGAGCCTGATTCCCCCTTGTCCCTGAAAAGACAAATCCTTGCCCCATATCAAGGGTTGTGGCCTCCAACTGATGGATCGGGAAGATGTAGGCGTCATTTAGGCCTTCCCAAGGGTCGGTCATAGCGGCAACAGGCTCATCTTCGCTTTCGTGGACTTGCTTATCCTTGTTCTCATCATAATCAACATCCACGTTGTTGGCATCGCAAGAGCCGAAAGGAGATGCATCACCTTGGAGTATGCATACTCAACAATTAATGGAGTACTTGAGGCATTGGTGTTATGATGAGGGGACCACCGCATGCAGGTGGATCCATGGCCGGCCCATCAATTCATTTTACGCAGTGTCCTGGGAGACAACCATAAACTCAGTGCTGGAAATTAGGCCACAAAACTGAGTCTTTAGATGGATCTTGTCAACCATTTTCTACTCTGTCTTATCATATCCCTGCATCCTTAAATCAGAGGGAGTTAGGTCATCATCAGATAACCCTAGATTCCACAGTGTCCATGTCGGGATAAGGATGATCTCGGAGCCGGTTTCAAAAAGACAGCTGCCAATCTCCACGCCATTGAATTAGTCAGTGATATAAAGTGGTCGAATGTTCCCCTGTATGGGGGATCCCTCATCCTCTCTCAAGAATGAGATGACGGAAAAGCATTCGGAATCCTCAACTGCTTCAGCATGGAAGGCATCTGCAGCTGCTACCTCTGTGTCAAACTAGAGGGGCTCTTTAAAACCTCTATGAGTGCTCCACACATATCGGGCGACAGGCGAAGGGATTTAAGGATGGAGAGCCTCACTGGGATGCCGACGAGGTGTTTCAGAACATCATACATACGCGCCATGCATGAACTTCTTCTTACTAGAGGCCGATCTGCGATTGTAGGCATGGCGGCCACTGCCGGCTGGACCAGTGGCTGACTGGTACTGGGTATATCCCGCTACTCACCAGTCTAATCTCAGAGAGTAGCTACCAGATGAGGACCATGCGACTAAGAGTGTCCTTCAGTGTGGAAAAACTGGTCGCAGTATGGCTGAAGTGGCTCTTCCTGATCCAGTAGCACAAACCGTGGTAGAGGTGGACCTCTCGACACCAAATAAAGAGGTTGCGCATACTGAGTTATGCACTGGACATGTTGTATGGTCTCATTGGCATGCACCACCTGGCTTTAGGTGCCAACGAACATTCCCCAGTGACCCATATGGCCGCGTTCTTTCCGAATTTGGCGTCGGCTGGGGATGTTGGGGAGGTTCGCCTGGCGCGCCCCCTTGTCTGGAGTCATATAGGGATTTACCAACTCGATGGTGTTAACCGAAGTGTACCCTTGGCTATCACATGATGAATAATTCACCACCGGTTGGATTCTGTGGGGAATTTCCATATATGGGGGCATAAAGTTACTGAGATTGAAGGATGATGACGGCCTTGGTAGGGTGCATTTCTTCTTCTTGCGCCATCGTTGCGTGCTCTTATTTGAAGAGGCTGGCTGAGATGATGATGCATAAGTGGTGTTCACATCTTCTGAAGGCTCCGGCTAATTCAGGTGTTCCCAAATGATTCCATGGGTGTGGGTGACCATCTTTCGTGCCATCCAATCATTCTACTTCTGTGACCCACAGTGAGAAACCTGCTTCCACCCACCTTCGTCGTCGCTACTGCTATCTGATCTCACAAAGACAGCTACCAGTTATGGTGGGGCTGGGCCCAACCTGAATATGTTCTTTTTAATCTGGTCTTGAATCATTTCCTTTAAGAAATATCATTTCTTGTTGTTGTGTCCCAGGATCGAGTGGTAAGGGAAGTAGTTGGGGTGATAAGTGAGATGCACCTATTCTAGCTTTCGGAACTCAGTCAGTCGCACAATTCTCTGCTCAAAGGCGCTGTGGAAGTATCCAGGGACCTAGGACTCATCGAAATAGTAGGCCTAATTCATTCTATCCAGAAAGGGGGATCTTGGAACTTTCCCCTGATGGGGTTCTTGAGGAACCTATCGAGGAGGAGAAACATGATTATCTCACCTCGGTGGCGGCAGCGTTTTATGTGGGGGCGCGTGCCGATTCAGGGGTGGGAGCTGCTGGGTTAGAAACTATGCCCATGGTGGTGGACCATTACAGGGCTATGGAGCTGGCACCACAGGTAGTAATTCTTGCTGCCAGGGGGCCTCTACCTAGGCCACCACAACGAGCTTGGCTCTGGAATCCCTCTTTTCTGTGATTACAGGAGGCAGTAGGTGTGACTGACTGGCCAGTTTTAGGGCTTCTTTGAGGCACTGGGCCTTACCCGAGAAGTTTCGGAATACTCCGAGATAGTTCTCAGTGATCAAGGAGGGAACCAGTTCTGTATTGACATTCCTCATGAACATCCTCAGTAATTTCTCCTGAGTCAGTGGCATGTCCAAGGAGTATGTGAGCTCCTTCCACAGGGTGATGAAGTCTGAAACTCGCTCATCGTGCCTTTATTTTCACATGAGGAGGTATGTAATGTTTATCTTCCAGGTGGTAGATATGAACTAGTAATGGAACTGACTTCGAAGGTCCTCCCAGCTAGTCATGGATGAAATGGGGAGCTGGCTGTACCAAACGAATGTTGTCCCCTCAAGTGTCTAAACAAAGCAACGAAACATGGAATCCTCCTGGTGCGATGGGGTCCCTATCATAGGCCCACACATTGAGTTAAATTTGGCCAGGTGCTGTGGTGGGTCCCACGTCACGTTAAAGTGGGATAAAGCTAGATTCTCAAATCCTAGGGGTGCCGACATGTCATCCACCCATGCCGGGTATGGAATTCCATCAGGTGGGATATCCACATGTCACGTTTCCAAATCCTCGAGGTAGGAGATGATCACCACCATCAGATCATCTGTACGCAGGTCCCTGTCTTGACAGGGATCCCTATCCACGAGTGCATTGTCGGTCTCATCAATGCGGTAGCCAAGATCATCATATCACTAAGCGGCTGGTGGAGTAACCCTTGGGGCTGCTAGAGGTTCCTGAGCATGGTTCCTTGGATTTTCATGCCATTTAGGAGGGTTCAACGAGACATACCGCGCCCTCTTACCATGAGCTCTGGCTTCGACTCTGTCAGCCAATATGTCGTGATCAAGGATGCATGCGAGAATCTCATCGAGCAGCAGTTGTTCCTGCCCCTGCTACCCCGACATAGGATCACCGTATTCGGGTCACCGCTCTACAATGCATTCAGCCAGATGTTCATCAACTAAATTCTTCTACTACGCAAGCTGCTAGCACAACATGGCCTTCTAGGGGTCCTCTTCCATATTTTTCCCTAATGCGGACGAGTGGGAGTGTTTGATAGCTCCAACATTCTCTTTGTCCATGTTGACATTACGGCTCAAAATCAATGCCTTAGTGGGTGGAGGGTGATCTATGAGGTTCCACTTCTTATAACTAATCCTCCCTGATGGGTCCAGCAGTGGGGGCTCATCCAAAGGGAGGATGTTCCCATCGAGAAGTTCCGTCTTGTTTTCCCCTCATGAAAGATCGGCCATGTTTAGTCCCACTCTTCTTGGGGGCATGTACTCACTATCGCCAAGTGATTCAGGCTGTCGGCGAATCTCACTAAAGAGGAGGGAAGCGTACTACCCCCATCCACAAAATTGCGCATGGGGGGTAGCCTCCTTAATAACATTTTATAATACATGAAACTCTAAATGCTTTTCTTTTGGAGGGCCCTATGGTGGCCATTTGACTTAGGGTGCTAGACCGTAGGGAGAGTGGGTAGGTCAACCAGACGGTAATGCTCGCAGATGTCTTCCAGGTGCTCTTGGATCCCAGGATATGTCACTCGCCGATGGTCAACAATGAGGTGTGTCACCCAGAGAGTCTGACGGAAACAATCAAACTCCTCTAGGGTGAGCAATTCTGGCATATCAAAATTCAACCCTGATATAGGCAAAAACTTCTCGGGGAGGTTCCCCACTGCGAGGACGGTCCTAGAGGTCCCCAGTGAAGATCCATATTTTGGCCTTTGATTTCCCCACTAGTCAACTGTGGGTGGTTGAGGAACTAGCAGCGGCGCTGAGGCAGGTCACTGGGCCGGGGTGCTGGCCGACGGAGTATATGGAAAGCAGGCTGATTGGCCGCCGAATCTTAGGTTGTCCTCTGATGGATGTAGAGACTTGGTCGCCGTGTCACGATAGGATGGACTGTCAACCAGGGATCCTAACGCAGTATCGGCTTCGTCTGAGGGTGGGTTATGTCATGGGTCTTCTACCATTGACCACTGAAACATCTCCCTGGAGTCTCTAATTGAGGAAGAGAGTGCTTCCGGAGAAGCCGGGGGAGACTTCGCGGTTGGTCCCTAGGGGTATTCCAAGTTCTCGTCCTCCTGGATATACCTTCATAGGGAGGAATGAATCCTATGGATCTCACATTCAGGAAGTTTGGGTCTGATGCGCCTCGTCCCTGCCCCATCCCTTGACTTGGAGGACTGAGGGGAGGGCTCCAGCGATGAGTCTTACTCTGCCTCAGAGTTTGAGAAGCGGATTGGTCAGATTTCCATCCGACCTTCCCCAAAATTCCTCTTATGGTGGTGGCGACCTGCATTCCTACCTCTGGGTGGCTCCTTTGGACAGGGCTGATTTCCGAAATGGGGTCCTCTGGCCGCACTGGTGCTGGGGCGGAAGGGTTTCCACCCGGGAAATCCAGGGTGTGGGGAGCACCGAGAAAAATATCGAAAGGTACATGAGGAGGACCTACAGGTTGGGTGTTGGTGAAGTGGGGTGGGTTCCCACCTCTCTGATTGCTGGGGCGATTAGGACCTTCTCCTATTAGAATAGGGACATGGGGAGGACCTCCATGTCGGCGAGTGACCGGACATGAAATGTCTCCATACTCGAGGTTCGCAGTAGGGGGAGTGACCATGTACCCGGTGTAGTGATCATAGGAGAGACCCCCACACAGAGTGTTTCTATCACGGGGAAGACCCTTACTAGGGTCAAAGGTGGCACCGGGAAGACCTCCAAGTGGAGGTTGGAAGCAGGGAGGGCCCACACCTTCCGTAATGGCGACACAGAGTGGGCCTTCACATAGCGTGTCATTACTGTAGATTGGTCTGTAGTGGCCATCAAACGTGCTGGTGAATGGGAGAGTCGTCACAGCCTACCCGTGGGGTGGTTGGGGACTCGATCCAAGTCAAGCGTATAACTGCCCCTACTCAAATTGTGCATGGATTTTGTGATTGGATTCAGCGATGGCCCGAGCTATAGTGGTCGCTGATGTCAATGCCCCATGGCGGGCATCCTCTTCTGCTTGCGCCTGACGCTGGCGCCGGGTTAGGTGGACTGGAGCCGGTGGTACCAGTGCGTGGATTACCTGCATCATGGCTTAGGGAACCGGGCAGCAGTTCTGGAGCGGCCTGGTGGGAGCCCTTTCCGAGAGACCATGAAGCGAGACTCTGATTGGGCCATCCTGAACATCCCCTACTTCATCGGCGTAGGGGAGGGTGTTGTCAAGGCACTCCAAGGAGAAGATCCCGAAACATTTTAAAGTTGGGGTGGGGAGCAGCGACTCCCTTTGCGGCCCTCGGGGGTAGCGTTGATGGTGAGGCGCAGCGGCCTCAAGATCCAAACAGGCCTTGTCCCTGGTGTGGATGACCCCCTCCTCCTCATACGTACGTACAAGGTCTTTAATTACCCTTCACTGGATAATCTCTGATGGAGAGAGGGGGTGTGGGATCCCAGTAGTCATGGCGATCGAAGCTGTCGCTAAAAAGGCAGAACCGCGCGGGGTAGCTGTGTCGATATTTCCCTTTCCCCTATGCTGGTGGGTAGGTGAAAGAGCTCCAGATGCAACAACATGAATCCGGAAAGCAGGGAGATGACCTCATTAATATTGCAAGGAAAAGAAATCGAAAACCAGTGCCCTAGCGCCACTCCATCTTCCCTGGTCGGAAAGAGGGATCCACGCTAACAACGTTGCAGAACGGAATGCTCAACGTCCTGAATGTCCTAACTCCTAGAGAGTTTCATGTCAGGAATGTTTGGTGGGACTTGGTACCAGATGACAAGGTTAGATTACATTCTTATCCACTGATTCCATGAGCTCCACTAGCCTCCATGCTGTGGAGAGGAGATTCACGTCAGTTTCACCATTTTCTTTTTCCGACGGTTTCACCGGGGCATGGGCATCTGTCACGCAAAGGACACGTTGTTATTTCCCTGCATTCCCAAATTCCAAATGCAGGTAGAATCTGCTCCTTATTCAGGGAATTCTTCTCCTTGATCGAAACGGGATGATGAGATATTAATTCATCCTTTCGTGGATTCCTCCTCAGAACTCGTCACCTAGTACGGGTCTCCCTCATAAATTAAGACATAGTTCTTCACGCTCTTCCAGAAGCCATATCATTATGGGTGAAAGTTAATTACACCACTTCTGTCAGGACCTTCTAATGGGTCTGGCCAGTGCATCAACCTTCAGTTAGAAGAGTAGTCATGTTAGGGCATCACTGGTGTGACTTGATGCTGGGGAATTTGCATGTCTATTTTATGTCCCTTATTATAGGGATTCTTGAGGGCACATAATCCCAAGGCAACCCACATCTAACGTGGGGAATTTTATGTTATTTCCATGTATATGAGTTTTTCCTCAGCTTCCCATGTTTATCACATGGTATGCCGCAAGTTTAACATCCAGCGGAGATGGATCAGACTGATCGGAACACTAGATATAGTGGATCATCTTGATGAACCCACTGGATGGAATGCCGATGTTAGGGCCAGCATGTGGGTGGCTTCCCGAATACTCTGACAGGGAATAAGGAATGGAATGGCATGATCCCACCAGGATGTGGCAGCCTGGGTTAGAATCGGGATGGATGATGTCTTTAGGATTTAGCCTCGAAGGGACATCCTATGTATCCCTGTGGCAGGGAATCAAAGTTTGTGTAGTTCGATGAAGCGACGAGACACCTAAAGAGGAGACCCATGAGTATAGACACATGGATGAGACCTATAGGATGTAGGTCCTCCTTGTTAGGTAATGAGCTTCCCGAGATGCTTGGGCTCAAGGGAGAGGTCAGGATGAGACATGGGTGATGAGCTTGAGCCTCGTGGAGGCCTCCTACGTATCCCCGTGGTGGGGAATCAAAGCTTTCATAGTTCAGGTGGCAGATACAGTTTAACATCATGCAGGATGAGTATGGGGCTTACACTCTAAGGTGGCCCATCATGATGGAGAACTGACGTGAATGGGGTTGGGATGACCGGGTGGTGGGCATGAACCTCGTGGAGGATTCATACATACCATGCCATAGCACAGATCAATGTCTTAGTAGTTCGGGATGGGATGGGGCTTACACTCCGAGGCAGCCCCAGGTGGTGTGGCTTGAACCACTTGGAGGCATCCTACATACAATGCCTTTGCATGGATCAAAGTCCCCATAGTTCTGGATGGTTTGGGGCTTACACTATGAGTCGGCCCAATGTGTTGGGGCTTGAACCTCATAGTGGCTTCCTACGTACTATGCCTTAGCACAGATCAATTTCCCCGTAGTTCGGAATGGGTTTGGGCTTACACTCTAAGGTGGCCCAAGGTGGTGGGGCTTGAACATCATCGAGGATTCCTACATACCATGCCTTAGAACAGATCAATATCCCTGTAGTTCGGGTATACAGTTTAATGTCATTCGTAACGATAGGGATTTCGGGCATACGCTCTGAGGTGGCCCAAGGTGTGTCATGGTCGGTGCTCACTCTATGCTCACGGGAGTCATGCTCAGTGTGAGAAACACGAGCTAGCAGAGACCTGGCAATCACCACGTGAAGGGTGCATCCATGGGCAATTAGGAGTGTCTTACACGTTGAGAAACCGAAGGTGTAACATCCCAAGTAAGTAATGAATAATAGATATTTTTATCTATGTCTATTAATGATTAAGATAGTGTTATAGCGGCTTAAAATGAAAATAAATACAATCTTATGCATGGAATACACTAATGTTCTTAAAAGATTGTTTTACTGCCTTTTGATGGAAAACCATTTTTGAATCTATATTTTGACAATTTTATAAACTATGTTTGTCAAAATAAACTTATTTTTTATGATTGGGACATCAAAATTTACCTTGTGTGAATTTTTGGTATTTTTCTGACAATGTTCATTTTTTAATGAATAGTGAAAAATACTGCATTTTACATCAAAACTACTTTTTAATCTAATTTATTTATATGATTAGATTATGTTTTTAATTGGTTTTTAAGTGAAATTAGAATATATTTTTTACCATTTTATCCAATGTTGGTCATTGGAATCAATTTCACTTTGAAATTAGACTTAAACTGGTGTCAATCTTTTGATACTTATTGTTTTGTAAAAACACGCTATTTGCTCTGGCAGCGGGAATTAATTATTAAATTAATTAATGTGAACTATATGTTTTGAATTTTGTAAAATAGACTTCATTTTTGAATTCAGAATATCAAATATAGCTTAGGGTGAATTTTTGGTAATTTTCTGAAAAACTTCAATTTTTGATGAATAGTGAAACCACTAAGTGGTAATCAAGCAAACTGATTTTTCAGTTAAATGAAAGTTTACCACTAATGTGTGTTGAATTTTGAAAATCCGACATACATGGTTGTCATTAATAAGTAAAATGTGGTTCAATGAGATTATAATAATTTTTGATGAATAGTAACTTATTAAGTTCTTAATCGCGATTAGTGGTAATTAGGGTAGTTTAAGGTATAAATAATACTTTAATAAAATGAAATGACCTAGAAACATGTCCCAACCTCATTGGTTGTGTCATGGCCGACCATGACATGCCATGGGTCAACTTGGGTACCCCATGGATCCACTTTTGTTGGGAAATGACATAAATTACTTTTTATTTAATGTAAAAGTAAAATTGACACAAACATGATATGTTTTAAGAAAACAATTTTTAAGTGGGGTTATACAAGTCCAAAATTTGATTATAAATAGTCATTGGAAATCTAAAAAGATTTCCTATATCATAGTATTTTTTTATAATTTTTAGACATTAAATAAATTTAATTATTTCTGACATAATAATGATGCAGTGATGACATCATTATTTGACGATTTAAATAAAATAGAAAGATAATGTAAAATCTATGAACTACACATGTACAAAACCAATTGAATGAGTGGATTTCGAACCCTTATCACCTTATCCACGAATTATATCAATGTGGGACCATTTAAAACCGAAACACATTTTCAAATAATGTAATATTTCTTTACTTTCCAAAAGTGCCCCTCCTCTCCTCTTATAAAAGGCTCCCACCTCTACCTCATTTCACACACTACTCAAGCCTTTGGCTCGGCCAACCCCTGCCCATTTGCTCTCTCCACATCCCTCTCCTCATCCTAGAGGATTCCCTTTGGGCATAATCCTTTCAAAGGAAGCCTTTAGGCTCAACTCAAAAGGAGTTACACTTTTAAAGGTAATTCATTCTCTCATGTTCATTTGTTTTATTTTGCTTCTCCAACCCCCTAAACTCTTTTTATTTACTTATTTTGTAACAACACCAGTATCATCAATATACTAGGATGTTGTTATAAGATTTATTTGAGCTAAACTCTCACACAACTACATCAAATTGTTAAAGAACATACGGTTTCCGTGGATGGCGAAATTCTGCCTCCCGAAACGATGATTGTTCAATACTCATTTAACACCTTCAAAGGTGGCCATTATGATGTCACTATTTTTATATATGATATATAATATGTTTATGTTTTCCTTAAGCTTCTGTTTTTTTTTCATTTTGGGCATACCTTTATGGATTTCATTATGGGTAAACACGATATCTTCATTTTAGGAAGTGCGGACTACCGCCCCCTGAAAGTGATTTGATTCGTTAATACCATATGTGGGATGTGTAAAGGATAAAGTTAATGATATTATATATGTTATTATACTGGAATTATAATATACTATTATATCATTATGATTCCATTCTATAAAATACGAAATAGAAATGAAAGTAGCGTTCATGCGTACGTACGGCTTACCGTCTCTATGAACGGTGCATTTATTTCTTACCTCTAAATGATTTTGTAATATTATAAATGCATGTATGTAATGGATATATATGAAATATATGATATCTAAATCATGAATACCATTCTGGATATAATGAACCTTTGACCAAATTAACAACATGTAAGTGTAAGAAGTCTATTTTTGACTTAAGAACCAAATACCGACAAAATGAACTTTATTAACTTAGCTGATTACATGATGTTCATAACATGGTATAAAAGGAATAATGAACTTGAAAAAGGTTCTTAAGAAATTAGAGATTAACTCAAGTTTATTATTCAGGAGATTAAAGAACGGTCGGGTCAAGTCGGTTACGAGGTATGGGACTTCGTCTCAATCTCCTTTCGTTGAGGCATATTTTATTTTATACACAACTTTCTTTTATACGATGTATAAACCACTTTGACTTTTACGTTTATTCAAAAGGAATATTTTTTATATGAAGCGTTTAATAAACGAAAAAAGGGAATGTTTTTGTCGTACGTATGCGGCGACAACGACTTCTCCGCCGTCGTAACCGTTATTTGAGTTTCGGCTTCCTCTACAAGCCATACCTTCTTTTTAAAAGAAAAATAAATACCATGTTTTACTATTCTTTTATTTTAGTATTGAAAATGGTTTTCATAATGTTTTTATATCAATGTGTTGTATTGATATCTCGTGATTTAAATGTGGAAATTTTATGTTTCCTTTATGCATGTTTTATGTGATATGATTATGTTATGGTTCTTGGGCATTATTATGAAGACGGGTGAATCTGTGATAAACTAAGGGCGGGTGAGCCCGTTATAGCTCTCCAATGCATTGGGTAATGCGAAGGAGTGAAACGTTAAGGTTTCTCCGAAGAGATTTTTAGGGAATATACTGTGATGGGTATTCCAAACGTAACCAAGAGGGTTACTCCCTACGTAAGAATGTTATGAATGCCTAAAGTTACCTTTATGTCTTATGATTTCTATGATTTATTCATGATTTTATGAGGTATGTTGAAGTGCCTATGTTTTATGGGTAAAGTATGATTTCATTCTTATGTATATATGTACCCATGTTTCCTTTCCATGTTTTTATAACCCATACTGAGCTTTTTATGCTCATCCCAAGTTTTTTTGAAATGTTTTTCACAGGTCAAGGGAAAGGTACATGATAAGATGATAGAGTCAAGGATGTGTCAAGAAATAATCCATGTTTTATTTTAAATGTGTTTCCATTTATGGGAATGAAGAATACTATCTTTATGTAACCACTTTGTTTATATGTGGAATGTAATGCATGTTTTATGATCTAATTCTCTAAAACTCTAAACCCGAAAAGATCCTCAATGTGTAATCTTGTAATAACTCAAGATTAAGTAAGGTTTAAGGCTGGGGCCTTATAGTTGGTATCAAAGGTCGGTTTAGATAACATTAGGAGTTAGAATTCTATTAAATGATTATCCAAAAAATATATATATTTTTTAAATGGTATAGCATTTAAAGATTACCATGTTGCTTCATCTAAGACATGTTTGTTCAGAATAGTTTTCCGCAGAGGAAACAGGGAAGCAGTTCTAGGAAGGCATACAGATGGAAATAACCTTCCGAATCAGCATCCAGAAATGGTCGGAATTGGAACTGAACAGTTGGTTGCAGTAATGGCGCAGTTGACTCAAGCGATAAATGGCGGTGGTATTCATGCACGATATTAGCCAGAACAACCGCAGAGGAACATGTCTGTGGTGGAACATTTCATGAGGCAACATCCACCATCATTCAGAGGATCATCTGACCCTGTGCTAGCTGAAGGGTGGATTAAAGCACTGGAGAAGATTTTTGATGTCATGGGGTGTTCAGACAATCAAAAGGTTAGTCTTTCTATTTACCGTTTGGAGGGTGAAGCAGATCAGTGGTGGTCTATGGTTAAAAATATCAGGGACGCCGATGAGATTGATGCTCTTGAATGGGATGAATTCTAAGGTATGTTTCTTGAGAAGTATTTTCCTAAGGCTGTTCGACTTAGGATGGAAAAGCATTTCTTGGAATTGAGGCAAGAGGAAGACTCAGTGGCTTCCTATGAAGAAAGGTTCACTCGATTGGCAAGGTATGCTCCAAATTTTATCCGGGACCTTGATAGTAAAATCAATCGTTTCTACTCAGGATTAAAGCCAAAGTATCGAAGGGAATTAGCTTCTCGTGAGTTTAAAAGTTATGAAAAGCTTGTTCGATCTGCTGAGAAGGTAGAAATGGAGTTTGCCGATGACCAAGTTTTTATAACAACCAGCAGAAGAAGAGACCGAGGTGGCAGGAGAAAGGTAAGAATTCTTCAAAAAAGTCTGATGGTAAGAGAACTAAGTTTCCAGTTTGTGATAAAGGTGGAAAAAGGCATGCTGGGGAATGTCTTCTGAATTCTGGGAAGTGCTACCGATGTGGTAAGATGGGACATAAGGCTCGTGATTGCACTGAAAAGGATCAAGGTGAAGGTAAGACCAAATTTGATTTACAGTTAGTGAAATGTTATAAGTGCAATGAGATGGGTCACTATGCAAACGAGTGTCCGACAAGGAGCTTGAGTGATGGGAAGCAGTTAGACTACAAGCAGAAAGTGGTGGTGAAATCCTTTGCAACTACTTCAGCAGATGTCGGGCCATCAAATGAAGTTGTATCAGGTACTTTGTTTGTTTTTTCAGATTATGCCAGTGTGTTGTTTGATTCGGGGTCTACACATTCTTTCATCTCTGAAACCTTTTCTAGTAAAATGTGAATACCATCTCAAGAAATGACTCCTGGACTTTTGGTAAAAACACCTGGGGGAAGTGTCGAGGCAAAAAGAATTTATAAGAATCTTCCTATCCTTATCTGTGGAAAGAACCTACTTGCAAACCTTATTGTTCTACCTCTAATAGAGTTTGATGTTATCCTGGGTATGGATTGGCTCTCTATTTACCATGCTAAGATTGACTGTAGAGCTAAAGAAGTTTCTTTTCAGAAAGACTTTCAGTTTGTTTACAATAATGAACGCTTACTTTTGATAACTTATCAAGAGGCCGAGAAACTTGTAAAAGATGGAAATGAATGTTACCTTGCACACGTCGTTGAAAATAAAGGAACTGTTTAGATTAATGATGTGCCAGTGGTAAATGAGTATCCTGATGTTTTTCCTGATGAGTTGCCTGGAATAATACCAGATCGGGAAGTTGAGTTTACTGTTGACTTAGTTCCTGATGCTAAGCCAATTTCAAAACCCCCTTATAGAATGGCACAAATTGAACTTTTAGAGTTGAAGGAGCAATTGCAAGATTTATTAGAGAAAGGTTTCATTAGACCTAGCACATCACCATGGGGTGCTCCTGTTTTATATGTTAAAAATAAAGATGGTTCTATGAGACTTTGCATTGATTATAGAGCCTTGAATAATATCACTGTTAAGAACAAATATCCTTTGCCTCATATCGATGATTTGTTTGATCAGCTCTAGGGAGCTCAGTTTTTTTCAAAGATTGACTTGAGATCGGGGTACCATCAGCTGGAGGTTAAGGAGGCAGATATTCAGATGACCGCGTTCCGTACGAGATATGACCATTATGAATTTGTAGTAATGCCTTTTGGGCTAACCAATACACCTGCTGTATTCATGGACTTAATGAATAGAATTTTCCATGAGTTCTTGGATAAGTTTGTGGTGGTTTTCATTGATGATATTTTGGTGTTTTCTAAAAGTAAAGAGGAGCATGAAAAACATTTAAGGGTTATATTGCAAACCTTAAAAGAAAAGAAACTGTATGGGAAATTCAGCAAGTGTGAGTTTTGGTTGCAACAAATTTCTTTCCTTGGTCACATTGTTTCTAAAGATGGAATAACTGTTGATCCTGCAAAAACAAAAGTTGTTGAAGAATGGCCAAGACCCACAAATGTAACCGAGATTCGTAGCTTCCTTGGTTTGGCGGGCTATTACCGAAGGTTTGTTAGAAATTTTTCACGGTTATCTAGTCCAATGACTAAGCTAACTCGGAAGGGTGTTAAGGTTATCTGGACAAAAGAATGTGATGATTGTTTTCAGGAATTGAAAAGAAGATTGGTGAATGCTCCAGTTTTGGCACTACCTTCCAGGAATGGTGAGTTTATTATATATAGTGATTCTTCATTGAAAGGACTTGGTTGCGTCCTAATGCAGAATGATCAGGTAATTGCTTATGCTTCACGACAGTTAAAAACTCATGAGGTAAATTACCCTACACATGATTTGGAATTAGCTACTGTTGTTTTTGCTTTAAAAATTTGGAGGCATCATTTGTATGGAGTAAAGTGTGAAATATATACCGATCACAAAAGTTTAAAGTATATATTCACTCAGAAAGAGTTAAACAGGAGACAAAGGAGATGGCTGGAATTAATCAAGGATTATGATTGTACAATTCATTACCATCCGGTAAAAGAAAATAAAGTGTCTGATTCTTTGAGTCGAAAAAGTAATGCTTCATTAACAATGTTGCGTTTGGAACGTCATCCTTTGGTTAAGGATTTGATGAACTTTGGCATAGAAGTTGTTGGTGCAGGAAGTCCTTCTGTTTTGTTTCAGGTATCAGTGAGATCTTCTCTATCAGATAGAATCAAGCAAGAACAAAAGCAAGACAGTGAGTTGCAGAAAAAGGTAGAGCTAGTTCAGAAAGGTAAGTTTCCTGAATTCAACATTGATAATGATTGCGTTTTGAGATTTGGGAAGAGATTGTGTGTTCCTTGTGATTCACAGTTGAAGAGAGAGTTGTTATGTGAAGCTCATAGTTCTCCGTTTTCAGTTCATCCGGGAAGTAATAAGATGTATAGAGAACTGCGGGAGTATTACTGGTGGGATGGAATGAAAAGAGATATTGCTGATTTTACTGTGAAGTGTTTGACTTGTCAGCAGGTTAAAGCAGAGCGGCAGCTACCGAAAGGGATGCTTCAGCCTTTACCAGTGCCAGAGTGGAAATGGGAGAATATATCCATGGACTTTGTTGTTGGATTACCGAAGACATCTCGAGGTAATAATGCAATCTGGGTTATTGTTGATTGCTTGACCAAATCTGCTCATTTCCTTGCTATACGAGATACTTTCTCTCTTGATCAACTTTCTCTTTTGTATCTTAAAGAGATAGTCAGGTTACATGGAGTTCCTCTCTCCATTGTATCGGATCGTGATCCAAGGATTACTTCTAACTTTTGCAAAGGCCTTCAGAAGTCGTTGGGTACTGAATTAAATTTTAGTACAGCTTTTCATCCTCAATCAGATGGACAGTCAGAACAAACAATTCAGATATTGGAGGATATGCTACGAGCTTGTTCTATGGATTATCAGGGAAGTTGGGACCAACATCTTTCTTTGGTTGAGTTTTCATATAATAACAGTTTTCATTCTAGTATACAGATGACACCATTTCAGGCATTATATGGGAAGCAGTGTCGAACTCCAGATTTCTGGGATGAAGTGGGTGAAAGGAAGTTGATGGGACCAGAATTGGTAGAAGAGATGGCAGAAAAAGTTCAGCTGATTCAGAAACACATGAGAACAGCTCATAGCAGGCAGAAGAGTTATGCGGATAACCGGAGGAAGGATCTATCTTTCGAGGTAGGTGATCATGTTTTTCTCAAGGTTTCTCCTTGGAAAAGTGTGATGAGATTTGGTAAGAAAGGAAAGTTGAGTCCAAGGTTCATTGGACCATACAAAATTCTGGAGAGAGTTGGATCAGTTGCATACCGAGTGGCTTTACCTCCAAGTTTTTCTCAGGTACACAATGTTTTTCACGTTTCGATGTTGAGAAAGTATATGCCCGATCCATCTCATGTTTTGAGTCCAAAGGTAGTTCAGCTGGAAGAGAACCTATCTTATGAGGAACAACCGGTCCAGATTCTTGACCACAGGGAGCAAGTGTTACGGAATATGGTGATTCACCAGGTAAAGGTTTTGTGGAAAAGCCACATGATTGAAGAGGCAACATGGGAATCTGAAAATGCAATGAGGGATAAGTACCCCAATTTATTCGATAAGTAAATAAATTGCGGGGACGCAATTTTCTAAAGGGGGGAAGGATGTAACATGCCAAGTAAGTAATGAATAATAGAAATTTTTATCTATGTCTATTAATGATTAAGATAGTGTTATAGCGGCTTAAAATGAAAATAAATACAATCTTATGCATGGAATACACTAATATTCTTAAAAGATTGTTTTACTGCCTTTTGATGGAAAACCATTTTTGAACCTATATTTTGACAATTTTATAAACTATGTTTGTCAAAATAAATTTATTCTTTATGATTGGGACATCAAAATTTACCTTGTGTGAGTTTTTGGTATTTTTCTGACAATGTTCATTTTTTAATGAATAGTGAAAAATACTGCATTTTACATCAAAACTACTTTTTAATCTAATTTATTTATATGATTAGATTATGTTTTGAATTGGTTTTGAAGTGAAATTAGAATATATTTGTTACCATTTTATCCAATGGTGGTCATTGGAATCAATTTCACTTTGAAATTAGACTTAAACTGGTGTCAATCTTTTGATACTTATTGTTTTGTAAAAACACGCTATTTGCTCTGGTAGCGGGAATTAATTATTAAATTAATTAATGTGACCTATATGTTTTGAATTTTGTAAAATAGACTTCATTTTTGAATTCAGAATATGAAATATATCTTAGGGTGAATTTTTGGTAATTTTCTGAAAAACTTCAATTTTTGATGAATAGTGAAACCACTAAGTGGTAATCAAGGAAACTGATTTTTCAGTAAAATGAAAGTTTACCACTAATGTGTGTTGAATTTTGAAAATCCGACATACATGGTTGTCATTAAGAAGTAAAATGTGTTTCAATGAGATTATAATAATTTTTTGGTGAATAGTATCTTATTAAGTTCTTAATCGTGATTAGTGGTAATTAGGGTAGTTTAAGGTATAAATAATACTTTAATGAAATGAAATGACCTAGACACATGTCCCAACCTCATTGGTTGTGTCATGGCCGACCATGACATGCCATGGGTCAACTTGGGGACCCCATGGATCCACTTTTGTTGGGAAATGACATAAATTACTTTTTATTTAATGTAAAAGTAAAATTGACACAAACATGATATGTTTTACGAAAACAATTTTTAAGTGGGGTTATACAAATCCAAAATTTGATTATAAATAGTCATTGGAAAGCTAAAAAGATTTCCTATATCATAGTATTTTTTTATAATTTTTAGACATTAAATAAATTTAATTATTTATGACATAATAATGATGCAGCGATGACATCATTATTTGACGATTTAAATAAAATAGAAAGATAATGTAAAATCTATGAACTATAGATGTCCAAAACCAATTGGATGAGTGGATTTAGAACCCTTATCACCTTATCCACGAATTCTATCAATGTGGGACCTTTTAAAACCGAAACACATTTTCAAATAATGTAATATTTCTTTACTTTCCAAAAGTGCCCCTCCTCTCCTCTTATAAAAGGCCCCCACCTCTACCTCATTTCACACACTACTCAAGCCTTTGGCTCGGCCAAACCCTGCCCATTTGCTCTCTCCACATCCCTCTCCTCATCCTAGAGGATTCCCTTTGGGCATAATCCTTTCAAAGTAAGCCTTTAGGCTCAACTCAAAAGGAGTTACACTTTTAAAGGTAATTCATTCTCTCATGTTCATTTGTTTTATTTTGCTTCTCCAACCCCCTAAACTCTTTTTATTTACTTATTTTGTAACAACACCAGTATCATAAATATACTAGGATGTTGTCATAAGATTTATATGAGCTACACTCTCACAAAACTACATCAAATGGTTAAAGAACATACGGTTTCCGTGGATGGAGAAATTCTCCCTCCCGAAACAATGATTGTTCAATACTCATTTAACACCTTCAAAGGTGGCCATTATGATGTCACTATTTTTATATATGATATATAATATGTTTATTTTTTCCTTAAGCTTCTGTTTTTTTTCATTTTGGGCATACCTTTATGGTTTCCATTATGGGTAAACACGATATCTTCATTTTAGGAAGTGCGGACTACCGCCCCCTGAAAGTGATTTGATTCGTTAATACCATATGTGGGATGTGTAAATGATAAAGTTAATGATATTATATATGTTATTATACTGGAATTATAATATACTCTTATATCATTATGATTCCATTCTATAAAATACGAAATAGAAATGAAAGTAGCATTCATGCGTACGTACGGCTTACAGTCTCCATGAACGGTGCATTTCATTTCTTACCTCTAAATGATTATGTAATATTATAAATGCATGTATGTACTGGATATATATGACATATATGATATCTACATCATGAATACCATTCTGGATATAATGAACCTTTGACCAAATTAACAACATGTAAGTGTAAGAAGTCTATTTTTGACTTAAGAACCAAATACCGACAAAATGAACATTATTAACTTAACTGATTACATGATGTTCATAACATGGTATAAAAGGAATAATGAGCTTGAAAAAGGTTCTTAAGCAAGTAGAGATTAACTCAAGTTTATTATTCAGGAGATTAAATAACGGTCGGGTCAAGTCGGATACGAGGTATGGGACTTCGTCTCAATCTCCTTTCGTTGAGGCATATTTTATTTTATACACAACTTTCTTTTATATGATGTATAAACCACTTTGACTTTTCCGTTTATTCAAAAGGAATATTTTTTAAACGAAGCGTTTACTAAACGACAAAAGGGAATGTTTTTGTCGTACGTATGCGGTGACAACGGCTTCTCCGCCGTCGTAACCGTTATTTGAGTTTCGGCTTCCTCTAAAAGCCATACCTTCTTTTTAAAAGAAAAATAAATACCATGTTTTACTTTTATTTTATTTTAGTATTGAAAATGGTTTTCATAATGTTTTTATATCAATGTGTTGTATTAATATCTCGTGATTGAAATGTGGAAATTTTATGTTTCCTTTATGCATGTTTTATGTGATATGATTATGTTATGGTTCTTGGGAATTATTATGAAGACGGGTGGTTCCGTGATAAACTAAGGGCGGGTGAGCCCATTATAGCTCTCCAATGCATTGGGTAACACGAAGGAGTGAAATGTTAAGGTTTCTCCGAAGAGATTTTTAGGGAATATACTGTGATGGGTATTCCAAACGTAACCAAGAGGGTTACTCCCTACGTAAGAATGTTATGAATGCCTCAAGTTACCTTTATGTCTTATGATTTCTATGATTTATTCATGATTTTATGAGGTATGTTAAAGTGCCTATGTTTTATGGGTAATGTATGATTTCTTTCTTATGTATATATGTACCCATGTTTCCTTTCCATGTTTTTATAACCCATACTGAGCTTTTTATGCTCATCCCAAGTTTTTTTGAAATGTTTTTCACAGGTCAAGGGAAAGGTACATGATAAGATGATAGAGTCAAGGATGTGTCAACAAATAATCCATGTTTTATTTTAAATGTGTTTCCATTTATGGGAATGAAGAATACTATCTTTATGTAACCACTTTGTTTATATGTGGAATGTAATGCAAGTTTTATGATCTAATTCTCTAAAACTCTTAACCCGAAAAGATCCTCAATGTGTAATCTTGTAATAACTCAAGATTAAGTAAGGTTTAAGGCTGGGGCCTTATAGAAGGTGCCGAGACTTACTCCAGGATAGAGGACCAAGGGCGAAAAAGAACAGCGGGAGAGGGAGTTGGGACCGAAGAAAGGAAGAGTCAAGTTCTCTATCACGCCCTCTGTTGGCCTTGGCACCGAGGAAGTGAGGAGGAGCATGGGTGCTGCCTCCTGCAACAAAAGCTTGGGGATTGCTCCAAGGTGTATGCCCATCCCCACGGTCAAACGCCACTCTAATAAATCACCCCATATGAGGTATGATCCCATCCCCGTGGAGATGAGTGCGCGTGGAGAATTTCCAAGGAAGGGGGACCCTGCGTGCGAGTCATGGGGCCATGCCACAGTTTAACGTCATGTGTTGAGGATGAGGTGATTGGAAGTTTAACATCCTGTAGCTCGGACGAGGTGGGTTGGCTCCACACCCCTAGGACATACATAACAGTTACCCTCCGCCCCTTTTGGAATGGAAGGAATTAGTAAGGCCGTACTGAGGGGGTGTCGCGGAGCGAACCATCGAGGGGTCCACGTTAGCATTGAAATGCGAAGAAGAAATATCTGTTAACGTGCCTATGCGAAGAAGCACGAAGCGAAGCAACAAAATGGGATGAATTGTACAAGGGACATTGATGATACCTCATACAATCCTAGAAGGCCGCACAGGAAAACCATGTATGATGCAGATGCCCGGGGTGCACGAGACACCTGTGAATGGCACCCAGAAGGAGGGCGTCGGGCGTTCGCACAAGAGGGCGCCCGGGGAGCACCGAGGTGAAGGACCCCGGGGGGATTGCACGAACCCCTTAAGGTTAGCACGAAATAAAGGGGCCCGGCGTGAAAAGGCCTGGGTTGGAACGGAACCTGTGATGCTCACGCGAAATAGGAGGGCTGATGCTTTGCGCGAGACTCGAAGGGATTGATGCGCAAGGGAAGGGATTGTGCGCAAGGAAGGGGTATGCGCACAAAGGAAAGATTGAACACATCTTGACGACATGCACACCACGGAAGTGATTTCACGCTAGGGGAAGACCCCAAAGGGGTTGGAGTTTGGTCTATGCCATGGGGATCTCGCGCGAAGGCGGATCCTGGGGTGACGTGGCAAAAAAAAGAACCATACCTGAAGAACATAGTGCGCACGTACGAAAAGAAAATTCCACACATGAGAGGCGGTTCGAATTTTTCAGTCCTGAGAAGGAAGGGGTCTCCATCTATTTATAAGCATCCAGCAGCGTTGAATTCAAGGTTCTGCGAAATCATTGCACGACAGAGGTGGCGACGTGAAATATCTACCACACGGGGCGCGGGCACGAAATTATTTCGAGCTTGCACCAGGGATTCTTCACAAATCCTAGTACTTTCCGCACAACACATATTTTTTTCACAAACTTCAACCTTTTTTTCGCACATCAACTCCGGGCCCTCTGAGATGGGTTTCCGGGTCCGAATATGAATTCGTATTGTCATTTCAAAACTTCTTTCATCACAAAATCATTTTTCAGCGTCTATAGTATTACATTTATTTTATTAAATATATTTTATACATATGAGATAATAGTTATAGTTTAATTTTAATATATATAAATACATATATTTTATTTTCTCTCTTTCATTAGAAATGACGATTAAATATGGACACCGTTCATCGGTAAGTACGACCTATCATCTCCATGAACGGTGTATTCAATTTCATATTTATATAATTTATAGTTTATTTTAAATATTTTTATAATTAATATATCTGATATTTATGTCTTTTTTAACATTCTATAAATAATTAAATAATGATATATGTTAGAGGATCATGTATAAAGAGTAAAAACATGTATGAATAACAAAACATATATTACCCAAAACGTGACAATAACATGGAGTTGTTAATAAACGAGTACTATAAAGTCAGAACATAATAATATATCATATTAGATTTAATAATATAGTTAGGTGGAATGTGCATAATAATATTATTTTTATTATAAAAGATGTTTGAATGTGTACAAATAAAGACAAGACTTATGGAATGGGTTTTTCCATCTCACTTCATATATCTCTGAGATACATTCTTTATTTAACACCCATTTCATTTTTGAAGGGTATATAATACCTATATATATATTCTATACATTAATATTTAAATTTATAAGTATTTGAGTATCCATTTTATGATATTTATTTCATGGTTTTTATGTTTCAAAATTTATCAAATCGGTAATTTAATCCTGTCTCATTTTTCCTTCGCTAAGAAACAACCATGTTATGCACCTATATATATATATGAGGTGTATATACAACCTTTTACCAATCATATAATTTATCTCCTTATTCTAATAAATTTTTTAGCTTCATTTAGAAGTATTATTTCAATTGTAGTATTAATCAATGTTACCAATGATGTAATAGTTCTTTTTTTACAATGATATCATACATGAAGATTGTTTATGATTATGCATACATTGATGAAATATTACAATCCCAATCTCAAAAAATATATATAATATTCTCACAAAATGGTTATTCATGTATATCCATGAAATATTATAATATTTGAAATATTTTTGAATTTATAAAATTAAGAAAATTTGTTTAAGAAAATATGTATTTATTTTTCCATTCTGTAGTAAATATGAGTTTTATTAAAACCCTATTTTATTATAAAACATAAAATATTTTCTCATATTATAATATGACGTTTAAAGGAAATTTTACCCATGTATTAAATTTTTTAAAAATGTTTAAAATGTAATATTCTTTTCAATTTTATATCAAGGAACATTTGTTAATGTTTAAGTGGATAAATGAATGTTCAAAATGTGCTGACATACACATCATCAGTACAATCATTTACATTATTCTTATATTGAATATTTACATGATTATTTTTTTAATGATGAAATTTGTCATAATATTTTAAATATTTTTTTTTATTTTATAATGGGTATCAATGAAAAATGTTTCTTAAAAATTATATAATGTTTAAAAATTGTGTAAATTGATTTTCAATGTTTAAATTATATGTTCTCAAAATGTTTTTTACAATAAAATAATTCCATTGACCTTAATTTTTGTTTAATAATTTTTAATTTAATTTCAATGACTTTTTTTTCAAAAAAATTCCAAGAATATTTTATATGTTTTTGAGGAAACTTTTCTTAAAAATGTATTCATGTATATTTTATATTTTTTATTGGAAAATGTTTCAAAAAATTGTTCCAATATTATATTATATGTTTTCATGGAAAATGGTTATGAAACTATTTTTATGATACCTTTATATATTTTCAACAAAAATGAGTTTTGAACCCTTTTAAAACCCTTTATAAGTTTTCAAGTCTATATTCAAGTAAAATGGTCCCCAAAATATTATATGTTTAAAAAAATGTTTTTTAATGAATAATGTATTTTTTTCCTAAAGAGATGTTCTTTAATGTTATTTTAAAATTGGTTTCAATCTAAGATGACATCTGTTGGTGTTACTGAAACCTTTATAGAGAAATAATCAAAATATCCACTCATATTCTTCCTCGAAATAGATTATGTTATACTGGTATGATTGTTATCTATACTAATTTTCATTCACTGTTATATGTTTATGAAACCCAGTTATTTTAATGGGATATTATTTGATTAAATAGTTGTAAAACATGTCTATTTTCCATAGTATATGATATGATTAAATATTTTAAATACCTGTTTCATTTCGTGGGTTATTAAATGATTTCTTATGTTCTTTTTAACCATATATGTATTAATTACTTATGATATGGGTGGGATTAATATCTCCATATAATTAATTGGGTAATAACATATAAATCATGAGATATACATGGATGGAATGGATGGAGAAATCGATTAATTAAGATACTTATTTTGCTATGATGGTCTTGGGAGTGAACCATGACTAGTAATATGGTAAAGGTAGAGAACCATGAATAACAAAATAGTTTGGTAAGTGAACCCAAAAATCCAATATTGCCTAAAAAGTAAAGTCTTTACGAATATTAATATCATTTTATATGATTTTGTTTCTGCCAAAAATTTTAGGTCATATTCATCTATTACAGTCTCCTGGATTGTTCTCTTGATTCCAATTTTATTTATGTGTTATAAACTACCAATATATGTTACATAAATCGTGTATATAATATTTATATGTAGGTTATGATCTTCAAATGTTATTCTCAGGTTCCTATATCCATGTTCTCATGGAATTATTATGTAACCGTTTTTTTCCATTACTAAGCATCTATACTCACACCTTTCTTATTTTTCAATTCTCATGGTTTTTAAAATGGGTTTTAAGTATAATTATTAATGTTATGATATTTATGGGAAACATTGATGATATTTCACCTTGGTTTATGATTTTTACCATGTTTTAAAAGACAGACAACTATTATAGACCCCAAGAGTGTATTTTGGTAATGTTTTGAATATTACTATTAATTGATGAAATATCCAAGGAAGAAAATCCCGGTATACAATATTTTATATTAATGAAATGGTTTAGTAAATCTTTTGAAACTTATATTCTCAAATTTTCGATAGATCCCTATAGATATTAGTAATAATATACCAATGAATTTCTTTAAGGATGAGCCTATGGACGAGTTAATTTTTTGGAAAATGTCATGTTGTTTTGCAAAAATATAGAGTGATTAGTTCCATGAAATAAATTTTTTCTCATATATCACAAGTGGATGTGGATTTAGAACAAAATTACATAGTGGTAAAAACCATTAAAAATAAGTATGGAGCTAGACTCGCTTGGGAATTGGTGCATGAAAATAGGACGTAATGCACACATGGTTTGCACTCTTATGGGACACATTTTGTGAATTCAAAAAATCATTACAAAAAATCTGGATGGATTTAAATAAAATAATACTAATAATAAACTTGTATAAATCTATGTCTCCAATGAATAATGATGTAGGTTTTAGGATTTACACATACTATAAGTTATTTTCCATGATTATGATGTTTTCATATAGGATAAATGTTTCTCACACTACATTTTCTGGTATTAGTTAGTAGAGGGAACCATAAAAAATATTGTTAACATTGAATTTGATGGAATCATTTTGTAAGAGTAGGAAAATGGGAAGATCACTTGAGTAATGGTTTTTGTGATCATGTGTAATCAGTTTTCTCAAAACATGATTAACAATGTATACTGTAACCAACTATTAGACACACCAAGGAAGGATTGGAAGGCGTTCATTGGGAGTTCAGATAATGGAGATGAAGTTGGAATGATGATTATGTTACCATTATGTCAATAATATTTAATGGATCACCAAATGGGATGTTTTATAGTTACAAGAAGATGTTTTTTACTAAAAAAAATAATAAAACAAATAATGTAAATTCAATGGAAATATGAAGAGTTTAGTTAATTAAATGGATTGGAATATTTTAATCCCAAATAATTCATCATTGGTTATATCAATTATGTGAATAATGACGAGTCAATTTAAAAATCGATGTACTTAGTGGAAATATACCAATTAGAATCATAATGGTAGTATAGGTAATGGTTATATTTCTAATGATGATGAGACAATAATGGAAATTTGAAAGGAATTATGTATTATGTAATTAGATGAGGTATAGTTTTTTATTTCATAATGATGAAGTGAAATCATCATTGTTTTTATATATTTGGATTCAATATTTATGGTATATGGATAGTGAAATACAAAAGAATTGTCTGATTTTTTTCTATAAATATTTTCAATTATACATTTTCCTATTCCAATGAACTAGTAATGTGATTTAATTAAATCATGATGTTCTTGGAAAAAATATGATTTAGGTAAAGATAACCCTTAATATGTTACTTATTATTTTGATAATTATGGTTAAAATAACATATTATGGATTTTATTACGTATATAAGTCAATATTGATTACCATGGAATTAATTTAAGTATTGCTAACAAGTGTTTTATGCAATAAGTGATGATGTTTCAAACATTTATTAGATTTGATAAATATATCCAACAAAAATGGAATAAGGAAAAAATGCATGTTTTCAATAAGGATTTTGGGTTATTTAGGTTATTACAATTTTTATTGAGAATCCATGATGAATATATTCACTTGTTTGGTATTCGATAATAATGATATACTTTATGTTCTATGGGAGATCAATGTAATTATATTTTAGGGAAATTTAGGGACTATATTTATATATTATTAGAAATATATATTTTGAAAAATTTATATTGATAACTATTTATGTAATGGTTTATTAAAAGTATTATCTTATCATGTAAGGATTTATGCATATTTTATAACATGCAATAACAATTCTTTTTTGATAAAGACAGATGGAATGACATATCATTCAATTTGTGGATCTATGAATATTTTAATGCTTTAGGAATGAAAAATTGACCATCATTTCTTAGAATAGTAGATTACGTAGATGTTGATCAAGGAAAAAATAGTAAGGTTGTTCTGAAATCACGTAAGTTTATATTTTCAAAAAAAAATCATTAACATTAGGAAAAAGCATCTTGAATCCAGAAATTTTATCCTCCTGATGAATGGAATTGTTATTGTTAACATTATCCTCACTCTGATCTCTATACCTCTCCATCAGAACATGATATTTAGATTTATCTTACATATCCCTTTTTTCACATCCCTACAATTTTCTCTTATGTAAAAACCTAGTTATGAGTTACATTGATTAAATTTTATGTTTCGAACATTTAATTATAAATTGATTTTTTTAATCAGTTTTACGATGTGCATTTCTAAGAAAGGAATATTCATGTATTAATGCTATGATAACCTAGATTAATTTTGAGAGTGATATTCATTTTAAGGGGGTGAAATGTGACACCCTAGAATTTTGTAATATCTTTTTGATTTAATTTAATCTTTTAATATTTATCATTTCATGACACTTTGAAAATAGATATTTTATATATAAATGAAATATGTTTGTCTTGCATTACGCACAACACCAAGATAATACTACGCCATAAGCATCACTTATATTATCTTATGGTACACATGCCACTATTTTGGGACTCTATTAAACAAAATGATGAGTCCCTTAGTTATCTTTCAGAAAAAGAATGTCTGGTTTGTTTTCAAACTATAATATACAATTAATATTATAATGAAAAAATTATTCTATCATTGGAATTTCAAAAAATGAACTTCATTTTCATAATAATAATAATTAATAATTTCTTATAATTTTAACTCTGTTTTTTACCAACATCTTAAGTGATATTGATTAAAATAAATTACAATGATTAATATAATATTATCTTAGCAAAAGAAAAAAATGTAAAATTAAGGCCCAAAATGACCACCAAACATGTCCAAAAGACATTTCGTGTTCATATTTCGACCCAAAGAAGAAGTGGCATCCTTACTAAAGGTCCTTTATTTTATTTTCATTATCTACCCCCATAAATATTATTATTGTATTATTATATAATAACCTATGTAACCAAAATATAATTATATGTTTTTATTCTAATGGTCCAAAATACACTCACACAGAGATCCATGAAATGGGTAATGAGCATACCATTCTTTTGTACAGTAAACTACTGCCTCTCGAAACGGTGTAGTTTTGTTTTATTTTATATCCTCTCTTGGATGGTAATTATGAAGTAAATTATGTTTCTATATGATATATGTGATATTATTGATAGATATTTTTTATTATTATATAAAACATAACATAATGATTTCCAATTTTAAAAAATTGATAAATTCATATGATGATGTGTGGACTACCACCTCCTAAAAGCTAGTTTATTTGTTCACACATTACTTGGAACACATTGAATATGGGTATAGTAAATGTATATGTTATATATGAAAAAATTATTATAGTTTAATTATAGTATATATATATATATCAATCTATTAATTTCTATAAAAATGATAATAAAAGTGAAAGAACATTCAGATGTATGTATGTCCTATCATCCCTATTATGGGTTTCTAACATTTCATATTTCTATAATTTGTTGACTATCAAAAAACTATAATTAATATATATGATATAAATTTCATGCTTTACATTATTTAAATAATTAAATCATTATCTATGTAAGAGGGTCAAGAATAATAAATCAAAACATGTCAAAAAATCTGATATTAACCATAATGTAACATTAACATGGAGTTGTAGATAAATGGGTAATATAATGTCATAATAAAATCATATATTATATTATATATAGTCAATTATTTATTTTTTATTTTTACAATAAACTCAGATTTATTGTATTGGAGTTTTTAATGTCTATGAATAAAGTCATGACTTAAGGTATGAGTTTTCTCATCTAACTTCTTATATATGTGAGATACATGACTTATTCATCACTCATTTATTTTTTTTCAGTGTATATAATGAAAAATTATGTATTTTATTATTTTAATAATTAAAGTTATTATAATTGACATATCCATTTGATGAAATTTTTTATGGGGTTGATGTTTGAAATGATACAAAGTTGGAAAGGAAAAAATGGTTCAATTTTTCTTCTTCGAGACACATCCCATGTTAAGCAACATTTTTTTATATGAGGTGTATATACTTCCTTTTCAATTTTATATAATGAATATAATTCCTTTCATGATATTTTTATGATTAATATAAAGTTATTATTTCCATTTTTTATGATTGAATTTTACTAAATAAGAAATGGATTTTTCATATAATCTCATCATAAATCATGATTATTTATGATTATGAAACCCTTGATGAAATATTATTATAGATATCTAAATACCTATCATGAATTTTCATACTATCTAGTTATTCATGTTACATAGGTGTAATCGTATAATTTTACACAATTCAGTTCTTAAGATAATTAAGAATTTTTTATGAATATCCATCCATATTTCTCCATTCAAATAAAATCCTTATTCATTGAACAATGTGAATTTTAAAAGTTTTTTAATGATTTTATCTATAATCCTATGATGTTTAAAAGAAGGTTTTACCCATATAGTACTTTTGATAAATGGATTAAATATGAATCATCTTATAGTTTTTCGATATAGGATCCATTCTAACCTATTAAGGGGAAAAGAGAATGTTTTCCATGTATGGGATTACCTGCATCCAAGTTTTTCAATTCCATGATGACACCATTTAATTATAATTATATGTTATTTTTAAAGGGATTTTTTTTAATGTATTGGAAAAAATTTAGTTTATATTTGATTAAAAAGAAAAAGGCTTTTCAAAATTATATTCTTAAAAATTGTTAAAAATTATTTTCAATGTTCCTTATTTGTTTGTAGAAGATTTTTCTTTCAATAAAATGTATTTCAAGGTTCTTAAATATTATTTTATATGTTTTAAAATATTTTTCAATTAGTTTGGTTTTCAAAATATTTTCATGCTGCTTTTTTAGGTATTCAATGAAAAGGATTTTCAAATATTTTTAATATTTTATGATTTGTTAGCATGGAAAAATGTTCTCAAATGGATTTCCAGATTTTCTTATATTCTTATAATGACAAAAAATTTCAATATTTTTTAAATGTTCATTTTATTGTTATTTTTTTTAAATAATATTGTATTCAAAAGGATTTCTAATTTAAAATCATTTTTTAAATTGAAAATGATATTTTTATAAATAAGGTTTTTTAAAATATATTTGAAAATAATTTTCCATCTGAGACGAAATCCATTGGTGTTACTCATAACTATTAGAAGAAATTAAATAAATGATAAATTCAAATTATTTCCTTTAATGGTTTGCTTTTTTATAGTTATGAAATTTGTGTCTCTTTAACACGATATATGCTAATGATGCCCACTTCTTTTCAAAGGTAATGATTTAATGAATTAATTATAAAAAATTTCTATTTTCCACTACATGTGATATGATTACCTTTTTATAATACCCATTTCAATTCACAGGTTATGGTATTATTCCTTATTATCATGAGGAATATGTTTGTACGATTTCTATATGATATGGTTTGGACCTATATCTCCCTACAATTTATTGGTTAATGATTTAAATCTCACGGGATATACATAGATGTAATGGGGTGTAAACATGGTTCTATAAAATACATTTTCTATTAATATTGTATTTATAGTGAACCTTTAATACTTAGTTTCTTAAGGGAGTGATCCATTATTACCCTAATGTTATGGGGAGTGAACCCATACTACTAACATGGTATTAAATGTGATTCCTTTACTAATATGGAAATCATTGTATATTCACATTATTCTGCCCCATATTTTAATTATTATTCCTATGATATTTTCTTGTAGATTATACTATTCTTTCCATTATGATTCATATATAGTGATTTTTCATTCAATATTACCATAATAATTTATATAAAATTTAATATTCATGGGTTGACCTTCACAAGTTATTCAAATGTCCGCATACCCCTATTATCATGTTATACTTATGTATATGATTTTTTACACTTAATGTGTATATGAGATCACAAATTTCTTATGTCAACATTTCCTATGATGTGACTAATGCATTTAATTATATGTACTTATGATGGAGATCATTGTGGGAATCATTTATTTTCAATCACCAATTTAGATGATCTTTTTGAATTTTTTGAAAGACAATAAATTATTACGGTCCTGAATTATGTATTTATATAATTAGATCAATATTTATATAATATTATGTAATATACATGTTTTTTAACAATGTTTTATATAATATACCCTGGTTTTAAGAATATCTAAGACAGGGTTTTTTGAGAATTTTTTCCATTACTCAATTTATCCTATGTTTTGTGGTTGGTGGATTCACTCTCAACTTCTCATATTTGAAAATGAAGAATATATTTAAAATAGATTTAATTTTATAAATTGAATTTGGAATTAGATATCATTTTCTATGTGGAAAAAATATTTTTTTAGGTTTTTTGGAGATCTTTAAAATTATTTATTTTATTGAAAATGTTTATTTTATTATCTAAAAATGCTAGTTCTAAAAATTATAATTCTGTTTTGATGCTAGGAAAACATTTATGGAATTACTTTTAATAAAATAAATCTTTTATTTAATTGTATTTTCATTGTATTTGGAAAAAATGTATGTTCTGTGTTTATATACATTTGGGATAGATTATGGTACGAAGGTTTCCCAATAAAAATATGGATGGATAAGGGTATGACATATCTGAAGTGAAAATGGTTCACCATGTGACAACATTGTGAAAGGTCAACTCATCACTCATGATTATAAAGAGGTATATGGTTTCATTAATGTGTGGATGTGAAGAAATGTCGACTGCTATTATTGATTCAATAATGATATTTTAGAAATGTATTTGAAGCATTGTTTGGTTTATATCGTTTTAAATTCAATGGTTTTGATAAGAACTTTGAATATTAATGTAAAATTATTTTTATAAACTGTTATATATATATTTTCAAAAAATTTAGATCCTAGTGGCATAAGTGGAGAACTCACTGGGGAAAACCTACTGTATATTTTACCCACCACTACACGATTAAATTGGTTCATTCTCAAATATTGTATGTTGAGACCCATGTAATGGAAATATATCATTTTTCTTTTGTGATGTCTCATGATACAATGGGATTAAATTATGTAGTTGGATCTTGGATTATTTTGGGAGTTGTGGGATTAATGTATTTGGTGTCTTTATGTCTTCATATTGTTTTATTTCCTATTTGTACTGTGATATAGTTTAATTTTTATTTCCTATTTTAGTTATAATAAATTTTCTGCATGCATAATTTTGTGGTTGATTTTTTTTGTATATATTTAAAAGTAATTTTAATTTTAAAATGGAAAATCATACACCAATTATTATAAATCCATTAGAATTGCATTACACCATTTGATGACTCGGAGATGCTATAAAATCCTTATTAACACCATTCAACTATTTCCAAGACAATGTTTGATGGGAGAGATGTTACACATTTCTAATTTAGTGTTCAATTTTCAATGATAATAAATTATTCATCTATGAGGATCTAATAATATTTCATGAGGAAATGTAAATGTCCACTATTATTGATCTATGAGAATACTAGGGTACCATATTTTCATTTTTAATATTTGATACAAAATATCAAATTTTTGACATGTTGTTTTATATTTTAAATTATTGAAAGTTCATGTCACATATTTTCCAGAACTAAATGATTTTATAATTTTTAATTAATTATTTCAATACTAGATAAATTTATTTTCTTATAATACATTATATAAATAAAATATATGAATGTTATCATGCATGTTCATTTTTCTTTGATTTTAAACTATTTAAAAATGAATTTTAATAAATATGATCTTTTTTGTCACTTATAATCTGTTGGAGTGTTCCCATGTTATGTAATGTTATATAATTACTACACTAATAAATATTATATTTTAAATAATTTTTTTAAAATTTTTATGAATATAATATAAATTCAACATGAATATGTTTTATATATTATTGGAATTGAAAAGTCACATGAAACAAAAACATTGAAAAAAAATCTGATGTTGTTTACAAAAAAATAATGGATGTATGGTGTTTAGAACACATAAAAGTAAAAATTACATATATTAATTTGGTGTTTAATAAAGAACTCTTTATGTTGAGTCTGAAAGATTCATTAGAAAACAGTCACATTTATGAAATTTGTCTACTCTACAATGTGATAACCCAGGGATAAAAAATTACAATCTTCACTAAAATTAATTCATTTATCTATTATTTTTGGAGATAATATTTCAACCTAGATGGATATAAATCATTTCTTTTGTATGTTTTTTAGTTCATAATTCCTTCAATTATTTTTTATTCTTAATCATGAAATGTAATACTGAAAATAATAGGTAGGATTTTTTTATACTATCACATACAAAAGGATAAATTTCTCCTACAACTTGTAAAAGGAAACGGTATTGGATGTACAATTTTCAAAGTAAATGTTACCGTTCAATATAACCTATTCATAAAAAGGTAGCTTATAGAATGCACCTTGATGTTTGAAAAAGGTTGGGGGATCTGGTTTAGCAACCATGTGTGTAAAAATGTTGTATGGGGATGTGTCTTCATGTATTAAATGGTATTTGTAACGGATTGTGACTCTATTTGAAATTTTGAGAGTTTATTATTGTGAGTTCAATATATCTCTATGTTTATGATGGGTGAATATCATAGTAGTATCTTATAGATATGAACTACTATAAAAATCACTATATTATTTTTTACTTTTTTCCAATACATTACTTACTGACCATGATAACAATTTTGTAGATAATTTTTATATGGTCAATTAATTACCCAATGGAAAATATGAATATTCTAATAAATATAAAATACTTATTATAGAAATAACATACCATTATTGATCTATATATGGAATCATAAAGAATAATTTTAAACTTATATTAAAAACAATGTGGATTCAACTTATCTGATAATAAAATCAATTATTAAATAAAACAATTATATCATTTATATAAAACCTAAGCGGAGAGTTTCAAACAATTAAAAGTTATCCTTGAGTAAAAAAATTATTGGTAAATTTTTAAACATCATCACTAGTAGAATGCTCCCCGAAATATTATCTTAAATATAAACATGCAATGAAAATAATACAATCCATTTGAAAAAGTCTAAAAAATAATTGGTTATTTAATTATATCATTATTATAATAATGTTTCTTTCCATGAAATTGGTGATGTGTTCTCATTATAATGAATTCATTCTTTTGGATCATTAGCATAAGCTAAGAGTCTTTTAAGTTAAATTTTATTCAAAATTTATATTTAATTTTATTTATGGAAGCATATTATTACAAATAATGGGTTGATCACTAGTACATTTAACAAGAGTCAAAATTTTACTCCCCTAATGTTGGTTTATCACCTGTTTCATGGAATGTACATAAAATTTTAAAAAATTGAATAATTATCATCAGTTTGTTTAATATGTGATTTCGTAAAATATCATTTTAAACCATAATTCTCTTATGATTATTGCCTTGAAAATAATTTATATGGTTTTAAAAGGATGGAGTTTATATTTCACCAATTACTTGGTAAATATTATTTATTCATGTTTGTAAAAAAAATAATTTAATTTAGAAGTAGTTGGATTATTAAATATTAAAAATTTTACATAAAACTCAAAGTCACATATTTGGGGATCTGGTTTACAAAAATTCTCACCAAATTTAATGTCAATTTATCATTAAATAGTATTTTAGCATTTTTTAATTACTTGATATGATTTTTTCATGTAAGGCATCACCCAAAAATTACCTTCATCGTGTTTGATGTTAAAATTTTCTAGGTTGTATTTTCTGTAAAGAATATATATTTTATAACAAAAAACTATAGAATATCAATCTTCAGAAATTTTTATGTTCTAATTCTATGAGGGTATTATCTTATTTATCTGTATTATGAGTACATAGATTAGGGTATAACTGGTGATATTGGCCCCCCATGTCCTAAAAGTGGTGAGAAAGTCTAAATTAATTGGGGAGGGCTCTATCAATTTCATGAAAAGTTTGATTTAATCCTTGATCATCCAAATTTTTCTTGGTTTCTTGAATTAGATACATAATGATTACAAACATGATAAGTATAGAGATCATTAAAATATTTAATGACAAGTTCAATTACATGGTCACATATAAAGGATAAAATATTGAAACATTTTTATTTTGAAAATTGTCATATAAAATTTAATAAAGAATTAATAATCACTATTTTGTGATCCATGACAAAACCAGAAATTTCCATTGTATAATCATCAATAAAAATTATGGTTTAAATTTTTTATTATATATTATAAACATTAGTTTTTCCAAAAAGATCTTATTTCAAAAACTAAAGGGGTTTATATGAGTTAGTTCTTATTATATATTTAATTTTTTATTTTCATTTATTACCAAGTTATCAAGCATGAAAAATATTGTTCTCATTGAATATAATAAAAATTAAATCTCAAACTAGTCTATTATAGTTTATTTTTAATAGTGTGTGAACTATAATGAATAGGATATAAATGCCAATTCAATGAATCACTATCTATTTAAAATAGATATGTATCATTTTTCCTATAAAATTATTTTAAAAAAATAATCTTATACATTCCAAAATTAGTAGTTGTAAATAATAATTTCTTTTGAAATTAAAAACATTACAAAAATAAAATTTAAAATAAGTTTTGACTCATTTTTCACATAATTAACTTATAATTTTTAAATTATTCTTTATTCCACAATCTTGTTAAAAATTATTAACAATTATAGTGTTTTCAAAACCAAATTAAAAAATAATAATGATTTTACTACTTGATTTTTTGCGAAGAGAGATGTAACGACCTCCAACATCTATGGTACGTTAAGAGTGATATTCATAATTTACTCTGGTTTTTTGAACTATATATACTAAGGTGTTTTAAGGGTACTTTTTTGGATTTGGATATTTTTAGAGGAATTAAAGGGATGAATTTTTTGAGCATTGTTTGGGGAAATTATGTGTCTCAAAATTAGTAACTGTGCAACTTTTTTGGAGAATGGATAGTCGGTGGTTACTATTTTTCAAAGATCTAGGGATTACCATGATAAATTAACAACGAATGATGTGAAATATGATTAAGGATAATATAATGTTTAAAATTTTTTTTACCAATCCATGAGAAAAAATGTTTCGGTTTTTAAAAGAGGAAGAAAGCCTCACAATGATAGCCCTTGGGTTTATTAATAGTATAAAAACCATGAGAATATTAATTAGAGTGTAAAAAACTATATAATAGACATAAATACACACAATTGACTTATTTTTAATCCAAATTTTAGAACTCTCAACAAATATAATCCATGTTCACTCTTTTATAGATTCTTTCCATTCATGGTTCTATTATGGGGGATCTAAGAAAATTGTTGATTGGGGAATTATGGAAGGTGATCCACACACATCTTTTCATTCTTTATATATATATACATATTCCCTATATGTGAACATAGATCTTTCATTTTAGGGATACTTGTTTAGATTCTAGTATAATATATGGATGAATTCTTAGATTGATGGTATAATTTTGAATGGTCAAGAATGTTAGTAGAATATATTTGATTAATCCCAAGTACAAAAATGTTGGTAGATACCAAGATGTATAACGGTTTAGATCTGATTTATTAGTTATTAAATATTCTAAATTCTCATTAAAAACTACTCATATGGTTGAATTTGGATTGTTTATTGGCATACTATTTCGATTTGGTTAACGTATGGTTACGAATAAGGTATCATATCTTGACTGGTATCAAAATATTCCACAATTAGATAAATTTTTGAATTATATATCATCATGGTAAATTATTTTGTAATTTTTATCAAATTTGAATTCATTTTTTTTTGGAATATACTCTTATTCAGTTATGATTCTTAACAATCCAAGGGTGGCTTGGGATATCGTAGATTGGATTTATTGTGTGTTTTTCCTATGTAGTGTATTATTTTTATTAGTATTAGATTTCATGTTGAACTTTCTATATTAATATATTCTAATGTTTTATGTTGATCTTGATATGTTGACTTTTGTATATCTGATTGAATATATTCTTGAACATTTAGTCTAACAGATGGCCCGAGAAGATTTAGTTGACTCCTGAGTAGGGGATCCTGAGAAACATAACTAATTGGATATTTATTTTTTATGATAGTTAGAACGATATATTTTCATGTTTTTATGATGGTTATTCTATAACATTTAAATAAAATTTACATATATGATGTTATATTCTACGAATGGTGATCATTTATTCATATGAGGGATTTTCCATTTTTCTATCATTCCATGTGGGTGTATCATATATCGTAAGAAGGTATTCCAATCACATGGTTTATACATTCACTTAAAGAAGGTGTGGAGTTTCACCATAAAGTTGTAATGAGATCTTTTCTTAAATGTCTATGGAGTTTCATGGAATAAAACAAGTCATGAATTTGACAATATTTGATATCTTTATTCCCAGTTCTGACATAGGTATGACCAGAGTTCAAGGAGGCTTGGTTAATACATGATCACATGGTGAATGGTCATTATATGATTTGGTGTACCTTTACTTTTCATCATGTCATCATCATTTGTAAAATAATTAATTTTTTTTACAGTTGAATTGGTGGTATCCTACTAGTTTTATAATCCCACAAGGCACAAGAATATCAATTTATGTTTTTAAATAACAACTACAGATCTGATGAAGGGAATGGGCCTTGGTATGTATTTTTGATGTCTGCGGAAGTTGGGGATGGAAGTGGTACTTGGATAGACTCTAGATGATTTATATTGGAATTTTATTTATTTTAATTTCAATTTGTTCTCATATTCTTATTGACGTGGTACATCAGAGGTCCATTTATTACCTCTATATGAATTGTCCTGAAATTTCTTATATAAATTATTCACATTTTCTTATTCTATGATGTTTTTTGTATCATTATGCCTTGTGCACTAGTACTAGTTATGATTACCTTGTTTATAGTCTCCCCATGTTACATTATACCACCACCATTATATAAAAACCTATGAAATATGAGGATATAACATCACAAAAAAATATTTTAGAAGATCAGTTTTCTAGATATCATTCTCAAAATGCCACAACGAACTTTAAGAGAACATACATTTATTATAGAAATGTTATTATTTAATGTTGACAGTCATATCCCAAGACTTGAATTTCTATGTATTGATATGTATATAAAATTATGTAAAATATTTCTAATGTCTATAAAAAATTTAATTGATGAATTAAATAAAAATAAATATGTACTCGATTTTCAATATAATTATTTCATGCTTTGAAAGTAGGTTTTCTTCAGAAGTGGTTTTTATTTCATTTTGTTTTTTGATATTACAATAAATACCAGAACTTCTTTTGAAATATATTAATCTAAATTAATATTTTTTTGTATAAATTATGACGTAAATATTATCTTAGGGTGGATTTTGGGGTTTTTTTAAAAAATTATATTTTAGTCATTACTAAAAAATACCGTTTTTTGTCAAACATCCATTTGTTTAAAGTAAATTTTTTAATTTAAAAGACTAATTATATTTTATATTTAATATTTGATTAACAATAAGAAATTTATAACAAATATTATATAAATAATTCTATATGAATCAAAACTATATTTATTTTTCTATTATGTCATTATTATTCATTAAAATAAATTTCTTCTAAAAACTAATTTTCAGTGGGTTTCATAAATTTATATTAAAATAATATTATTTTATTTATAGAAATTAAATCATAAAAAATTGATTATATATTTTAAATAAGGAAATTAATTTATTAAAATAATTTATTTTCATTTTTAGTTGTACATAATTATAACCAAGTAACATTTTTATTATTGTGGTAATGGGGAAAACATTTTTATTATGGTTAAAAATATTGGATAAGGTCTAAAAATTAACCAAAAAGTTGATTTAATTTCATTATTTTAATTGAATTAGACCATTTCCATAATAATGTGGAATATATTGATTTTTTTTTTGTGATTTTTTACAGTGATTATAGAAATTATTTTATTTTTATGAAATCATGGATACAAAATTACAATCACATAGATTTAATATGTCATATATATTTTCATAGGGATAAAAAATAGTTCATTATAATTAAGTATATCATTAAAAAATAATTTTTTTAATAATTACATAAATATAAACATAATATAATCCCCAATGATTGATAGGCATAGTGTTTTGTGTAATTAGATACATATCACAATATCATGGAACATGTATAAAATTAAACTATTTCAAAACTCAAAAACATACCCTTGAAAGTATGTTGATCTTCTAGAACTGCATATGATATCCTGAGGATTCATATAATAAAGACGTATGATATAAATACTATTAAATGAATAATGAAATTATATTACGATGAAAGTAAATCATGTTATTCAAGTCTCATATAAGGGAGACATAAAATTGTGAGAATAATAATTATGTAAATTGAAACATGGTTTAAGATGATAACATCAAGGAAACATATGAATGAGCCAACAATATAAAAAGTAACACTATAATAAAAAGTCATGACTGATGTCGAGTTGTTATAACAAAGTATTATTAGGATAAACACCCATTTACAATACATAGTATCCCATAAAATATTACCCAATTAATTGAAGAGATATATAATTATGGTCATACCTATCACATTTTTAACTTGTACACAAATTTTTGTGTCAAACAAATCATACATCAAAAGAAAATATTTCATATCATTTAATACAATAATTTAGTAATTTATTTTAAATACATAGATTTTCCAAATCAATTAATGATAACAATATCCATGTGAATCAAACTAAGTGGCAATGGGATGTGTATTTTGAAAAAAAATTGAAATTAAAATCACAAGATAGTTTCGACAATGTGATAGGTATATATAAAGGTTCATTGATGGTTATAAGGAGATTGAAAGGTGACCTCTCATTACATGGGAATAAAAAGGAAAATAAAGGTATTTCTAAAAACACATTAAAACATGAAAAATGGGAAATTATAAATCTCTGTTAAAAAGATTCACATTAACAAAAAGTTATAGTAGTGAATCAATTACATTGTGAGGATGCTTCCAAAAGCATGGGATGTGCTTATAAATAGATTGGGAACACCTTCATAAAGAATTATATAGTGATATGGAGTCTAACATTGAGAAAAATAGATTTTGAGTAATGTGTAATTAGAGTTTTTATGTGTATTTATAGAAAAGTAGGGGAATTGTATATTTAGTTTTAAAAATAGTTCTGGGAATCTATGTAATTAAATATTTAAATCCACAATCATTAAAACATTTTTTTACATAGTATATATCAAAGGGGAGTGGTATTCAATATTTTGTTATTTTAAGAACCAAAATCATCAATATAATACCATTCCTCATGTGGGGGTGATTATAATAAGGAATTTATTTATAAACTATAAAATATTATATAGATTTTGTATGATTAAATATAGTTTTTTTAGTCAATAATAAAAATTTAAAAATTATTTTAATTTTGAATCATATTTTTTTCATGGATTAATTTTATATTATTTATTATATCATATTGTGTATTATTATATTATAAAATATAAAAATATATTTACAACATAATTAATTTTTTTGGAAAACATTTATGATAAAAATATTATGAAAATTGAATATGTTTTTAATTTAAATGTGGTTAATTAATGTAATAATAGTTTTACAATGTTTTTTATAAAAATATGAATATACATACTTACATAAAAACATAATTTCTTTTAAATACTAGTTTTAATGATAGTTAATTATTTAATGTAGTAATAATTGTAAAATAATGTAATAACTCATTTTCTAACTATAAGTAAACATGATATGATTTATGAGTGGTTAATCCTTATCATTAAACTCCTAAATAGGATCATTTCCATGTAACATTAATTTTTTAACATCATAAATATTAATTTTAATTCTACATCACTTCCCATATTGTGATTTGTAGGGAGAAATATGACAACAAGGGTGAAAAATATTATTGAATGAAAAATAAACTAATTTTACTTGCTGATACAATACACATTTCAATTACACTGAGTAGGATCCAAGCATGTCCTCAAAAATCTGATTAGTCATTTGAGATTGGACATTAGTTTGGGGGTCATAGGCCGTGTTGAAATTCAATTCACTAATCAGTCCATTTTAAATATATCTCTGAAATTTAGATGTGAACATTGGATCATTGATATTTAAAATTAAAAATGGTATTCCATGCATCCTCACCACATTCGGTATACAAAACATGGATGTTTTTTCACAACAGAAATCACCCCAAAGAGAAATGATGTGGGTAGCCTTGGTGAGTTGATCTTTCACAACCCATATCGCATAATATACTATGGATGCTTTAAAGATATTGGTGGAATGGGATATAGTTATATTCATAAAAATCCATGTGGGTACATGCAATTGTTTTATCATACCTTCCAGCTTAGTTCACTCTAGGTTAACATGATGGCATACCAAAAACATTTAAATATACTCTTTAATATCATTTTTCATATTGTCCCATGAGATGTGTTCTCGATGATCAATGTATATCTTAGTAATTCTAGGATGGATGAAGACAGATGAGAATTGGGCATTATTCAATACCTCCATTTTTATTTTATTTGAATAAGGAAAACAACTCCAAGTCCCAAACTGAATCAAACATCAATCATATACTTGGAATTCAATTAGCATTCCAACATTTACTACTTTCTCTTTCTTTTATAGCTCATGATTAAACATTTTTACATCCTTGATCTTCTCTTGGATATATGATTAGTATGTAATTTAGGATTGGTATGATGTATTTACAGCTATTATGATTTCTAGTTCCACCCTGTTCACTTCCATGAAGATATGGTATTTTTATATCCACATCATGGATAGAGTAGTATGTTTCTTTTTGATAAGAGCATCTGCTACCTTGGTTGAATTCCCATGATGATAGTGAATAAAGAAATTATATCCCTTTATTATCTATAGAAATGTCATTTTATCCATGTTGATATCATTTAGTGTTAATATATATTTTTTCTATTGTGATCAATATATATGATATGTTTTTCAACTTATAGGCAGTGAAAGTCTATTTAAAAGGAAAATATCAAAATTCTAGCTCCAAATTATGCACCATGATTTTTTTCTCAGTGGTATATCATATATGTGAGTAATAGGATATCAAATTATCATTTTTGAGGTGTACATAACAAAAATTTTCTTTTTAAGAGTCACATTATATCATAAAACCATATCCACTTGTTTGTTGTGTGATCACATGTGCATTTCTTAGCCTCTTTTCAGTATCCCTATTTCAATCCTCTAATACTTTCATCCATACTTAAATTACCCTTAATGAGTTAACATATTTAGTGGGTTTTAAAATCATGAGATAGTTATAAAAAATTTTCTATAGTACCCATCTATTCTAGGAAAATTATGGATCTCCATTACAAACGTCGGTCTAAGAAACTAATTAATTTCCATTGTTCTAGAAAATTACCATGATATCCTTGTGTTATTGATTACATATCCAATGAATTATACATCATCCATCAAAAACAGACATTTATTGTAAATTTAAAATAATTTCAACCTTCTCAATGATTATATAATTAAATTCAGATGTTCCCCATGTTCCTCTATTCCCTTAGAGTATATCATAATATCATCGATAAATACTGCCAATTTTTTTTCGAGGTAATCATGAAATTCCTTATTCATCAATTCCATATAAATTACTATATAATTGGAGAGTATGAAGGGAATCAGCTGAACTCATAGTGTCCACACCGCATTCAAATGGAATTCTTTGGAATATATTGTTTCTTCACCTTTAATTTGATATTTTCTGACTGATGGTCCACCTATAAGAAATACATAGGCCCACATAGTTGATCAAACAATTCATCATTTCATGTAAGGGAGTAATTTTTATTTTTCTTTATTTTAATGATCTTGTGATAATAAATTTAGAAGAAAATTGATCCATACATGTTGACTAAGAGGACCAGATCACCCTGGGTGAATAACTCCACCAAATGAAACCCTTGTCTAAATTCTCTTGTAACTACATATTTTGTTCATACAATACACTAGTGGAAATTTTATAAGGAGTAATTGATATAGGTATGGGACCCGTAATTGGATTAATTTAGAACCCAAAATATCGATCATGAGGAAGAATAAGAAATTATTCATATATCACATCAGTATAGTCCCTCGCAATGGGTGTGTATTTGGTCTTGATTATATCCTTTGTCCCAAGCACTAGATTCATAGATCAATGATAATAATAGAATAATATCTGCTATTTATAAATTTAATTTTAAGAAAATTAATTATCACCCATACACTTATAATAAATTACATGATGTCTTAGGATGTTATGAGTGATATTTATTTATCGACAATTTATGTAGTATTTTTTTGAATATATGGAATCCATGCCCAATATCACATTAAACTAAATTAAAGGATGATAGAAATTATTTTATACAGGGTTCTGTTCAAATACATTAATCTATAAGGGGATATATAATTTAGATGAAATAATATCCGTATTTTATGTTCTCACAGAAAACTCAACCTTCATATTTTGAGGTGATATTTGAATAGTTCAACTAAACATGCACGATATGAAACATTTTTTATAGCTGAAATCAAATAGTATGTTCTCTATATGTTAATGAATAACAAGGGTATCAATAAACTCATAATTTTGATTCTCTACCCAATCATTTGTGATAGCATATTCCCTTCCATGGTTCCTTGGAGGTTTTTTCTAATTGCCTTCGACATCCAATCGGTTAGAGAATTTCCACACACAATTCCCATATTCCATGATGCTGAACCACTACAGTAAAAGATGATTGTTGGTATAAAATATCCTTTATAATTCCACATCATATTCCTTATTTATATTCAATTTTGAAAAGATATCCTAATGACACTCTCTTTCACATTTTAGGAATCTTATGGTTCCCATTAGACAGTTTGTTAGATTAATCTTCTAACACATTTAACATGTGGTATGTAGGGTTTTCTATTTTTCAGGGGATATATAATTTTAATTACCTATATTAGAAACCATTTTAATATTTGTATCTCCTTCCCCACTTGATAGTTGAGTGTCTATGAAAAAAATTTCATCATTAACGACATAGAGGAAATTCTACTCATTGCTTTAAAATTATCAAATCACTAATTATTTTCATATACATGGAAGTAGTCCACTAAAAAATATGTCCAATATACATTCAATGTTTAGGAAAATTATAGTGGCACATCATTGAAGCCGTGTAATGATTTTCTCCTACACTCCAATATATTAATCTTCCGTTCTCTTTAGTATGGGGAACTCCCATTCCATCATAAGGAGTGTTTAGTGAAAATATTTGTAGGAAAATATTTTTATTGAATTGTTACGACTATATAAAAAACAATTACTCTTATAACGTGTGTTATAGATCAGCATTTACCCTAATCTGTTTCCCCCATAAAAATGATTGACCTTTAGATGAATATTCTCTTCTTCTAGGCACTGGAGGATGTAAAATAACATCTCAATGGAGATAATTATTCGCTTAATAATGATGGGATTACAATATCCAATATTAATATGTTTATTTTTTCATATAAGTATTTTAACACAATATTATTCTAATTAGGATAAAGTGGGTGTTTTTCATGATTCATGTTATTATTCATTTGTAGATCTAGTCGATCAAGTACTGTCTTAATGTTTTATGATCATTTTTCCATTATATTTGGTATTTCATTAGTGTAATTAACATGATTAATAACACATTTTTTATTTGAATGGGTTTACCAATTTCCCACTATTAGCTAAGAAACTGATAAATATAAAAATATTTTCTTGAATACATTGACAATAAGAGTTAAAAATAATCAATTTAAATACAAGAATAGACTGGTAAATGAAAATTGTATTCTATGTTGTGATTCCCTATATTTAAGTTTTGCTTATATATGGTGATAGAATTATCCATATGGTTCTCACTCACATTTTATATTACTAATATGAAAAAACAACTAGACCTTGTATTGATACCAACAATAGAATACCAATACTTGTACCCATGTTATTACATGATTTTAGGCATAAATAACCATCAAATACAAACCATGAATCTTAAATCATAGTGTTTTTTGGGATAATAGGTCAATAATTTGAAAAATGAAACAAAAAAGAAGACGTTTTTTTTAGAAATCCATATTATTCTCCTTTAATTATTTGATATCATACATCTATATTGGATATCATGGTGAATACAAGAAAAAGGGATGAGTTAAATATCCAAAAAGGGAATACACATAGAAATAAAGAATAACACATGAGGTTGACGACATAACATGATGTCATATAATGGAATGTTACATGAATAAAAAAATGGAATAATAACATGTAGAACATTTGATCATGTAATCCTTTAAAAAAGGAATGTATAAGAAACAAAAAACATGCCCTAAAAATGAGTCTGGTCTATCTTCCAAGACTATATCACATGATCGAAAAATTAACATATGGGAATTAGGTTTTCTATATATACCAACATGATGACTCATGAGATTAAAAATTACCCCAATAATATGGGTAATATATTGGTGCATCCAACAAAACATGTTCATTCATATGTGTGTCAAATGAAAAATCAAACATAATGAGTAAACATATGGGTATCCCATGTAAAGAAGTGAGTATAGTAAACAATTCCTAAGGAATAAGAAAAAAGTGTACAATAAATTTATCCATAAAAAATGATTTAGATAATACATGGTCTTTCATAAATTGGATTATTCATCGACCATGATAAAATATTTCCAAATTACGTGAAATCAAAGAAAATATATTTTTTGTGAATCATTAGTTTTGAGACAATTTAGAGATGTTTGAGGGGAAAATATTTACAAGATTTTAAATTGTACAGTGGAATATCTATTTTTATAAAAATAGAATTAAACTACAATATTTATTTCATGATTAATTGATGTATTTGAGCAAAATAATATTATCATGAAATTGATTATAGAGTATAGTTTAATATAGGAAATAAATTGGAATGTTCTGTTGAATAGGGTTTTCTTATTGAGAGGAATCAACTGGGGAAATTTTTTAAAAAAGCATTTAGCCCTCAAATAATGATGAATTAAAATTGGTACATATTTTTGGAACACTAAACATATAATATTTTTGGAATAAATAGAAATAATTACATTGTGGTAAATAGAGAGAAAGCGTAACCTGAAGGAAGAAATGCATGTTCAGACAGATCCCATACCTTATGTCCAAACAACTTATTCACTCATACTTATAATCCTAGATAATAAATATAGATTAATTAATAATTAAATTCATAACCTATTTAACATTTCTTAATTTAATATTTTTAAATTATGGTCATTTATGAAAATTTCAATGATTTTTAGTCATCAATGTACCACCCCTGGATATACAATAGCACGGTAACATTAGTTTATTTTCCCTAGGCTCGCATAAAATTAATATGGTTCTACCCTTTAGAAATAATGATTTATAAGGTATATAATGTCAAGTAATAAAAGGAAATTAGAAGAAGAGAACATAAATTTTTGGGATTGAAAATTTGATTCCATTCTTCGGAATATGAATGATTGATCACATCACCATCACCTCATTTCATCATATCCACCACTTGACCTATGCCATGTATTTTATTTTTGGTTTCATAGATGAGCATATCTATCTCATGGATATGAATCTCCATTTTAGTTTCATTATCCATAATGTGAATACTGGGATGGGGTTATAGATCTGACATTCCTAGAATCAATGACCCCAAGCATAGGAGCACCCACATAATTCCATCCTCAGAAGATAGGTCATACAAATTTGGAATTCATCTATTCTTATGTATTAACTCTAAATTCTGACTTTTTATAAGGATAATACCATATCCCAATATTTCAAGGGACCACCAAACCATTTCATCATAGAAGGTAGGTGGATAAATGGAACCTGTATCTCAACATGGCTATTCCAACTGGACCACCTCATAACATACACATTTTATGGGCCCATTTCTATAAATAATGTTCCAAGTTGTATGCACCTTTTTTTATAATGTACAAGTACAAAATAGACACTAATCCACATGGCCAGGAATCCTATATGATGTTTCTTAGCTATAATGTTGGGATTGATTTCATATATCCAATTTTAAAAATATCACTTTTTTATCATCGAAAATAATGTTTCATGGATTCAACAATTATCCACATTTGGATAGGTTGTTAGAAGCTTGTATGTGGGACATCCTATATTCTTCCTCAAGAAAATGACCATCCACATCTCTAAATTAATGTATAATTTTAATATTTGGTATAAATTCTTATTATTAGGAACTATTTTTAGTAGCTCATCTACTGAAGCTAGAATCCCATCAGTGTCACCCCACATTTCCCCCAGAGTGAAAAATTTGTCTTACATATCTCTGAGGATGGATGCCTTGGAGATATTTTGAAAAACTAAAAAATTTACTCCAACATCATCATGAATCATATGGAATGAATTCATTTATGGAATTTATCAACTATAAATAATTAGAACACAATAATCATTTTAATATACACAGGTCTTCCCTACCCACATGAACTCATAAATTCCAACATCTTCTATATCCTTTTTGAACTCCATATATGTCTATAAGACCCAGTAAAACCACATGATGTCAGGATTAACACCCCCTCTTATGGGAATGTTCTAAACTTTCTTACATCCCTTCTATTGATTTTGTGTTAATCTAGAATATGGGGAAATATCAGTGTGAATTTAGTACAAATATTTGTATTTTCTGAACTGGGTTCATGGTATGTGATGTACAATACCAGAGGTGGAACATGTCATGATATTGATGTAAGCTTCCATATGAAAAATATTTTTAGTTAATAAATTCCATATTCATTGAAACCAAGATACTAGGAGGTTATTATTTGGAGCTACTGTAGGATCACTCCACTGATGGCCATGACCATAAAGCCATATATAGACACACTTTAGATAATTGTGGTGATATTTATTCAATGAAAACTCCATTTTAGAATGAGTAATGTCATAAAATTCATAAATGTCATTCCCTATAACTTGTATCATCTCCAAAATATATTTTCTAGACTGTTCCTTAGAAATGTAAATATTCTCTTGTTCCATAGAACATAGAAAAATAATCCAATTTGTTTCAACATAGGTTTAATTTGGTGAAATCCTATAAAAAAAAGAAAATTTGGAAAAGTTATTATTTTGCGCAAGTGGATCGCTAATGTGCATGATGAAACTGACTAATGCATTTGGTTTAATCATGATCCTTGAAAATTTTAGTCATATAAGCCCATGAATTTATCATCTAGATACATATTGCGTGTGCACGAATGATATATTCGCTGAATGAAGATAAGAAGAGGATCTGTGTGCGAGACTAGCGAGGAGTGACCAGAAAATTCAGAGTTATGAGGAATGTTTGATGAAACAATGACCCTATTTATAGGCATGAAGGCATCCCTTAACCTCTCATGTAAGTTCTCTTCCTACGATGGTCAAATAAGAGAAAAAATAATAATATAGAAGCCCTATTAAAACACCTTGCATGAACATTTCATCATATTCATCCATTTTCCTCATGATCATTCCCCCTTCATTTTGATCGGATCCAATAATGAGGGGGGGGGGTATGGCTCTTAGTTTTTTCACATGGATGAAATTTTGAAATAGGGAAATACCATAGGGAAAATAGAAGAAAAGTGGTGGAAGTGGTCATGCTTTTAAATGACCCAACAGTTGTTCATGTAATCCCCCTCAAAGTATATTTGGCGTGAACGATAACTGTGAAAAACCTTATGTGGATAACGTATACGTGACACCTCTGAGATAATTATCCTCCTCCCAAGGTCCAGTATTTGCCTATATATGGTGCCTCTGTGGTCTGTATTTTTATATATGAATTTTTTTTAAGGACATTTGATGCTCTGATTAGCCTAGTGCTTCACCGAGTTCCTTTCCAACATTCAATGTATAACTCTAGCACCTAAAAGATGAAGTAAATAAATGAAAATAATGAAGAAAACATCATCCCATAGAATATAAAAACAACACATGTGTGAGGGATTCTCTGAACCCTTAAATAATGAAGAGAAGTGCTCCCTTCACATTCTCAAAAAAGGAATTTTGTGAATTACCTATTGGGATACCTATAGGGACCATTGAAAGATTTTGAAAAGAATTTCACATGTGTAGTTATCAATTTCATCAATCTATCTAGATACTATCAGTTCAACTAGACCTTCCTAGACAAATATCCCAAGTTTTGAGCCTCCTTTGTTTTTCCACTAACCGACATGCGTGATCCATTCATCTCGACTTCCTAAAATCTATCCTGAGAGGACCCTCCCTTATGGCTCAATTTTTTGAGGGGGTCAACTCAAAACCTCCACTAAGGCCTCCTAACATAAAAACCATGGGGAGAGGCATTCCAGAGTGTCTAACATTCTGATTCTCATTTGTACTTTCATATTTCTCCCATAATTTTTCTACTAGATGGTTTGGATCCCTATGGAACATGTATGTTTTTATATAAAAGGTCACGAGGTCTCCTAACTAAATGATTGAGTAACAGAGTACCTAGTCTCAATGATTAGGGTTAGAAAAATTTCCATATGTTCTCATCGTGAATATTCATAGCACAATTTCATACCATGTATATTTGGAATTACACTTGATTTTCTTTTCTACACCGGATTAGATCCTCATCATGTTGTGGAACAAATTTTATGGCATGCCCATAATTTATGACCCTTCCCATTTCAGTAGGAGGTTTCAATCTTCAACTATTCTACATTTACATCCTTCACCTTCATTACTTATTCACCATAGACTCAGTTATAATGTATGTGAAGATATGGATATATTGTTTCCCTAGACACTTCCACCATTGGAGAAAAAAAAGCATGAGGTTTTTCAAATATTATAATTTACCTTATTTCTCAAGCTGAGTGTGACTCATGTGTGATTAGGGGTTAGTTATATTCACGGCAAACACACAATCCTCCTGTATAACTGAACATTGAGAACTCTGATTCCTATTTTGTCTAGGATTTGACAGATGTCTATATAATGCGTGAGATCAATGTACATCCTCCTCAGAAGTTAGTCTCAATCATAATCCTTAATTAATCAGGCCATCCTACATAAGAGAAATCCCCACAATACATCCTATGGGCCTCCTCCTTATCTGTAATCCCCAATGAGATATGAAAATCTCCATGAGATAATACATCACTGATGGACCCATTCATAGGGAATCCTCATCAATAAAAAGTACAAATACAATCATTTCAAAGGGCAATACTCCCCTAAAAGACATAACTTATGGTCCTCCATTTGTGTTTGTCATCATGATTGAACTTTGTGGGTTTTGATTACTATCTACATGTGATATATAGTATGTCTCTGTTTGGTTCTTAATGATCACTCTAGTCAATGGTCTTCTTCTAGGTCTATATCCCCAACAAGGTCTAATTCAACATAGAATCTCATATCCCTTCTTATATCCATAAGGCACTTCAGAAAAATATGCACACCAAAATTTTTGTATGCACCTTCTACATATAAATCATTCATACATGATGTTAAATTATTTGGTTGGGTCTATATCACTGGACCTTAATTAGTATTATGTTCCAAATAAAGTTGAAAAAAACTATATGGGTTCTGATTCCTTTAATAAGGATATAAAATAAGAATATCTATGAGTTCAATCCCTAAATCAAAAAAAATCTCACCTACCTAGATGATAATAAAATCCATAGTGGACATTTCCTCCCTAGATATTAGTAAAATTTAATGGGACCCACTATATGTCTAGATACCTATAATCACTATAATAATGACCAAGGAATCTATAATTTTTTTATAAGTGGTTACCATTCATAGAGAAACTTATATACCTATAAATATCTCCATCAATAAAGAACATGAGAAACATTAATATGATAACATGACATAAATATTCTAATAATTGATTGGTAATTTTACGATAACCCACAAAATAATTGATCATCAGTGAATGATTGAAGATAATTTCATTAATTCATAAGAGAGTCTTATAGTTGGAAATAATTCAACAAAAAAGTTGTGATGAGCCCAAACCCCCATCTCTTCATCCGATGTGAGTTCTTATTCATAATTTCTTAAAAAAACTTATCAACACGAGTATTTGGAAAGTAGGTCCCTTAGGATATAGAACCATTGGTTTTTTATGGTTCCATGAACAAACCCTTTGAATACATTTTGAAATATCAAACCATCATGAAGTCACCATTTATCTATGAAAAGGTCACATAGATTCCGTGATTTTTTGTATTTTATGGTTAATACCAATGTTTTATTTAGAATATTGTTAAGTATTCTATCCCACAAAATTTTCTAATTCAAAAGGGAGTCAAGTTTATCATTATAAGAGATTGTGATTTTTATTTTGAAGGATTGAAAATATTGTATTTTTCAATACCGTATTTTTTTATTTCATTAAAAAATTTATTCTTTAATCTACAATGTTTATTAATTAAAAGGACTTGTTTTGTCCTAGTGACTAATGATGAGTTCATTTCTTACGCTTATTTTATGTGGAAAACTAATGAGTTAAATTACCCTACACATGATTCGGAATTAGCTACTTTTGTTTTTTGAATAATAATTTGAAACAATTATTTATATGGTTGGAAGTGTGAAATAAATACCAATCACCATTGTTTTATGTATGTATTAACTCATAAAGAGTTGAACAAAAGACAAAGCAGATGGCTATAACTTTGAAAGTATTTTGATTTCTTGATTTGTTATCATTGTAGATGAAAAAAATGGATGCTGATTTGATTTAAAAATAATAATTCTATATTAATGCTGATTGATTAATAATGTGATCATTTTAATGATGATTTAATTATTTTTTCATATATATTTTCGAGATATGGTAATCCACTATTTTATTAGGTTTCACCCAAGACTACTTTCTCAAAATGAATTATGATGTCTCATAAGGTGGAATAATCATTAAAGGAAAAAAATGTTCATTAAAAATTGTAATTTTTTTGTTATTAATATCGATGAATAAGTTGTTTTACAATTTTAAAATAGATTCCGTGTTTATTTTGATTCACAATTCATGAAAGAGTTGTTGACTGAATCTCATTGTTACTTTTTTCCAATTATTTAGGAAGCACTAAAATATAAATATTTTTTTTGAGTATTTTGAGTGGGATATAATGATACGAGATCTTTTAAAAATTACCAAGATGTTTTTTTCAAGTTAAAAGGTTATAGTATAATTAAAGTTTCTGAATGGGAGGCATCATCCATTTCCAGTGACGGATTGAAAATATAAAAATAAATCAATGGGTTTCACTATAGTTTATACAATGTATTCTCATGGTAATAAAGTTTTTTGTGTTATTATTAATTTATTAAATAAATATTCACATTTACAAATCATTATTGATACAAACAATTTAGAATAAAATTTCAAAATTTATCTAGAATAATGTTTCCGGTTAAATGGAGTACCTCCCCCTATTGTATCATACTTTGATCCCATGTCCGTATCTAATTTTAGAAAAATGAATTCTTAAGTCCTTGGGTACTGAATTAAATTTCATTACATATCTTCATCCCATATTTCATGGAAATTATGAGTGGATGATTTAGAAATTGGAAAATATAAAACATTATTTCTTAACAGGTCAATAGGGAATTTGAGATTGATTTCATTTTTTGAATGTGTTTTCCTATAACAATAGATTATATACGTATAAAACCAATTTAGGATTTATATTTAATGTGGTTCCAAACACCATAATTTTGTGATTATGTAGTACAATAGATTTTGATGAGACTAGAGTTGGTAGAGGAAACAATAGAGAATGAGTAGATCATTTAGAAAAATATGATGACAACATAGGGCTGGAAGAAAAGTTATGTAGATAAATGAAGAAAAAAATATTTATTTTGATAGAAATGATAATTTATTTCTAAAAGTTTCTCCATGCAAACTTGTGATAAATTTTGATAAGAAGTATAAGATGATTTCCTAGTTCATTAGACCATATGAAAACATATATAATGATGGACCTGTTTCTTACACAGTTTATTTACATTCATGTTTTTCCCTGGTACACATCATATTTCATGCTTATAGGATAGGTATGTATGTTCCATATTCATCTCATAATATGAATCCTAGAGTATATCAATTGGAAGAGAATATATATTTTTATAAACTACGATTTTATGTCCATTAATGTATATATAATGTTATCTAGAATAATTTAATGCCTGCTGATATTTTTTTATGAATTGTCCTTATGAGTTACAAGGAAATATGAGAGTTTGAAAATTCAATGAGGTGAAAATATCCCCACTTATTTGATAAGTGAAAAAAAGTGAGGACACAATTTTAAAAAAGGTGGATGGCTATAACAACCATATTAATGATAGAATAATAATTTTCTATATTTATTTATTTTTATGAATTAAATATTAATTAAGTAATAAAATTTATTCTTTGTCCAATACAGTATATGACAGGTAACAATGATTTTCTTCTTAATTTTGTGATACCCATAAGACTCGGTTATACCAAACAATAATATAAGAATAATATTATTTTCTAAAAATTAATTTATCACATAGTCATTTTATAATAAGGAATAAATAATACTATTTTTTACCAATTGTTTTTTCATTCATCTAGTATATTTTATACATATATGTTAAGAATAAATCATTTTTTACACTTAAAATCTCTATTTATGGTAAATGAAATTTCATCTCCATTTAATAGAGAACATATTTTAAAAATAAATTTTGATAAATTTATAATTATTATATAAATAGGAAACATAGTTTTTGATTGTTTATTAACAAAATTATATTTTGTTGAATTTTTTAGATTTTTCTGAGATGTTACATATGTTGATGAATAGTAAATAATATATTACTTTAAATGAAAACTTCTTTTCCATGTTATTTATTTACATAGATAATTTTTTTAAAAAATTTATTATAAATTATAAATAATTATATATTGTATAATAAAATAAAATTTATCCAAATGGAATGATTTTCAATGTGATTTTAGATATAAAATAATTGAAATTTTTTTATCATTATAACATTGAAAACCTGATTTGTTATCATGTCTACAGGATTAATTTTGAGTTTATTTCAGAAAAATATATTATAGGAAGATGGAAAAATAGATTCCAAATATTTATTATTAATAATTTATTATTTATAATACGTTATCCTTTGTGTATATAAAAAAATTTAGTGAAATGTAACAAAACATATATACATCAATTAATGTAATTATGTGTTTAATTAATGATTATACATTAATTTTTGGTGTCCAAATGTCCTAGAATCATTTAAAAGTACCATAGGATGGAAATTATTTGACCCTATACCCTATGTCATCTAGTTTAGATTTTATTTTATGGAAATTATTTATCTTAGACCTCCCAATTGATCATAAGTATTTATATTTACCAAAATTTCATGCTTCCTCTTCTATAAAAAAGATTTCACCATCTCCAATTTTTTCCCTCATTTCATGCCCATTCGATAAAAAAAACCAAAAAAAAATTCTATAATAACAAATATTCTCAGACTATAATCCTAAAAATTGTAGGATATTTACCCGAGGATTATTTCAGGTGACAACTAAACAATATTTCCTGAAAAAGAGGAACCATTTTTCAATGTCTATTTATGTTTTATTTATTTCGACACCCATTAGTTTATTTTTATTACATGATTAAATAATAAAACTATAATAATAATAATAATAATATGTTTTAATGTAATGGTTTTGAATGACACCCACACCCTTATCCATCAAATTATTAATAAAATTATAGTTATTGTGCATGATAGACTTCCGCCTCTTGAGATGATGTCATTTTTTTTCCTTTACTGCCACTTTGGGTTGGAAAATATGATGGTAAAAGTGTTTTATATGATATATAAATATGAATATAAATATTTTATTTATAATTTCTTCATACATATGGAATTTTTATATACACAGAACATCATGCATTCAAATTTTGGTGAGTATGAAGAAATATTATTTGGAGGTGGGGACTACTGCCTTCGTAATGTGAGATAATACATTTTCACATTACATAGAAGTTTTAAGAACTCTTTTAATATAACTATTCGACATAGATTAAATATATAAGATTTTTTTGGTATAATTACTATTCTATAAATATAATATATAATTTAATTTATTACACTTTCACACCATAAAAAAGTGATAACGTTATTTGTGGACGTGTGACCTCCAGCATCTTCGATGCAATGTGACTGCTTTTACAACACATGATTTATATATATAAGTATATATAAGTATTTAAAATGGTATTTAATATATATAAATATATATCATTATTTAAGGATAAAGGTTATTTATTTTATTTCCATAATGTTCATTGAATAGAGTGAAAGTCACTCTTATGTATGTATGACCATCCTTCTCTGTGATTGTAACATGGGTTCATTTTTCAAAATAACAAACGATGATTTGTTTTGAAGTATAGTTGATATATTAATATGTTATTTATATTGATGTTATAAAATTTTATTCTTTTATAAGGTGTATGTAAGGCCCTTTGAAATGTAATATCCATATTTTATATATTATCATCGTATTTAATCATTGGATTAATTTTCATATTTAATGTGTTTTACAATTTTCGTGTTTCTCATGTTGTAAGGGATTTTTTTCAATCTCTATTAACTGAGGAATAATTTTGTATTATACAACCATACTATTTTATGTGGTGTATATACATAATGTTTTGATATATACTATCGTTATTTGAAATATTCTCATGTTTTTAATGATTTGATTAAATTCTATTATTTCCTAGGGATTATAATTTAAATGATCAAAGTGGACTGGGACACCATTACTGTCTAATGATTTATTTTAAAAATTAATTTTCAATTTAAATATTCTTGATAATATATTATACATTATTCTATATTGAATCAAATGGATTATAATGGAAATTTTATGTATATTTCAATTTAGAAAAAGAAAGTTTGGATGTGTTTTGTAGGGAACATTTAGATAAATGTCAAAATGAATTTTATATTCTTATTATATACCACAATAGTGGATTTTCCACCATCATGAACAATATTTGTGTTTTATATTAAATTCCATGATTACTTGTTTTCTAAAAATAATATTGTTATTTTTGGGTATTTTTTATTGAAAATGGGGTTCCATGGCATATTAATTATTCTAATAACATGAAATGTATTCATAGGATAGAAAATGTAATAAATGTCCATCTTTTCTATTTTCTGAATATATAATGGTACTCGGAAATTTGATGGTTTGTTAATTGATAAATCAAATATGGGTAATTCTATGATAAACTAATGATGGGTGGGGTTATCATTACCCAATATGTCACGACCCGACCCATTCAATGGCTCAAGCCACAACTACCCCATGCTCACCTCCATATCCAATGGGATGGAGACTTGTACCGAAGGCACAAAAAACATGGGGAGGCCATTTCCTAAGAACCTATACAAACACACGTAGCCAACTCAATGCTAAAGTTCAGAGGAAAAGAAATCAAGTTACGACATGTAGTACCCCAGGACACCCTGAGAGGGGAGGTGTGAATCAGGGTGTCATCTTTTAAATTTTTTTAAACTGAGGATCTTGTTCACACGTTGGTAGGAACTAGTTAAACCTGTATGAAAAATTTGATATGTAATGAAATATTCACATGAAAAGAGATGACACAGAAAATTTTACTTGGTTCACCGCTAAGGGCTACGTCCAAGGAGCATACGCCGACAAGTTGTCGGGTGTACCAAATTACACTATTCTTCACTATTTGGGAATTACAATGGTTTGGGCAAAGTCACTCTATCCCAGGCTCACTACCTTTACAATTGTTCAGGGATAGCTCACTGCGTCCCTCAGGTCACTCTCGTTGACTCCCCCTGGCTCACTGTTGTTGGGGAAGTCCCACTCAGTTTATAGAGGTGAATGTATCTTCATCATTGATCAGTTAATGAATCCTATTCATTATGTGGATGCTCTATTGAAGTCAAACTATCACACGTGAACTGAACAATAACATTCGTGCGTCACCAAGAAAACCGACAAGCCTCAACAGCACCTGGCGCACAACTCCAAGGCGGTGCGCAACTTTCAGGAACAGCGCGCAAGTCAGATCTGTCACGCAAGTCCACCTTCAATACTTGCACTATTCAGTATTCTTTAAATCCAAACATGCATGACTCAACTTCTTTTCAACTCAAACCGATTTTGAAACCTAATGGTAACATGTTGTGCAACTTCAATTCTGGCATGCAATTATCACCAAATCACTTGCGCGACTACTGGACGGGTAGCAAACGACTATCGCACTGCTCCACCTTGTGCGACCCACCAACACTTGCATGACTTCAACACCTGCGCAATGGGAGCTTTTAAATTTTTCATGTCCAAAGTTCAGGTTGAATGAGGAGGGTTGGTCCTCTATTTATAGGAATTCAGATACCCTGTGCGGCGGCACACAAGTCTTCCCTCGGCACGCAAGTCTCAGCACACAACCCTTCTATCCTCCTAGACACTTGCTTGACCAACTTCCAATCTTGGTCGCCCCTATTTAATTTTCCGTATTTTGATGATAAAAACACGATGGTAAAACAGCGTGCAACTTTCAAATCCTCTAAGGTACCGGCGCACAGGTCCATTCACGGTACGCAAGTCACTTGTGCAACCAAACCAATACTTGCACGAACCTATTTCCTTTTCTATATTTTCATGATCTCATTCTGAAAAACATCAGGTGAACAAGTTTCCAAGCCTCCAAGGCCTCGGCCCGCAAGTCACTTTTCCAAAAACACATTTCTCCATATTTCAAGTTTTGATGCACAAAAATTTGGCAAACACTGGGAAACAGCGCCATCTTCAATATTGTTGTCTAGTTAAGCTGTATGATCACTTTTCTGGTACACGTTATGAACTTCCACTAAGGATTGACAACAAACACAAACCATACTCCAATTCATTCACAGAACATCCATGGTCCCAACAATCTCCCCCTTCTGGTTTGTTGGAAATCTGCAAATAAATTCAATAGATCCACATGCAAACCAAAAAACGAAAGAATCAACTCATCCAACACTCTAAGTCTACATGAGAAATGCTCAGTGTAGAAAACAAGAGATGAGGCTTGAATTGGGATCCTGATTTACTGAGTTCCTTCTCATCCGCTGACTCTAAATTTATTCCTTTCTGCCCCATTGGAAATAAAACCCAAAGACCGGGTACCAGTTCATTGTTCAGCTCAAACCAGACCCCCTGGATAGTATATCCCCCACAAACCATCATCACAGCCATAAACAGATAAAAAATAGTTAACAAAACTAGGGATATGGATACTGTATAACCTCCTTATGCACTGGGAGGTGGCTGAAAACCGAGCTTCAACCGATGCTTCCCAAACACAGCCGTTGATAGTGGATTGTTCAGGATATCAGCCACTTATTCCTCCGTTCCCACATGGTCCATTTTAATCACGCCTTGATCAACATTCTCTTTGATAAAGTCATACCTGATTTCAATATTTTTTGTACGAGAATGCTGAATACGATTCCTCGTAAAATCAATTGCGCTCTTATTATCACAGTAAATCACCATTGGTTGCTTCAACTCCTCACCAATATCCATCAATTAATGCTTCATCTATAGAAGTTGAGTGCAAGCCTTTGTAGCGGAGTTATACTCAGCCTCAGCAATACTAAGAGAAGTACTTTCTTGTTTCTTGCTCAGCCAGCCAACACATTTATGCCCAATATAGAATGTACCACCACTGGTGGACTTTCTGTCCACAACATCGCCACCCCAGTCAGCATCAAAAAATGCTGATAATTTATTATTCTTTCCAGGAGCAATGTATAATCCATAATTGTGAGTCCCATGAATATATCTCATGATTCTTTTTACTTCTGACATATGTTCCTCCATTGGATTATTCTAAAAGCGGGCTGCAAGTCATGTAGCAAAGACAATATCTGCTCGTGTTGTCATTAGGTATAGTAGGCTCCCAATGATCCTCATGTATGTGGTGGGATCTACAGGGGTCCCATCATCATGTTTTCCAAGTTTAGTTCCAACTCCAATTGGAGTGGACATTGGTTTGGAATCTTTCATATTAAACTTCTTCACCACCTCTCTTGCATACTTTTCCTGTGAAATGAATGTGTAATCCTTATTTTGAGCCACCTGCTTCCCCAAGAAATATATGAGCTCTCCAATCATAGACATTTCAAATTATTATTTCATGTTACTAGAAAATTCGTCCACTAATTTCTACTTGCTACCACCAAAAATAAGGTCATCAACGTAGACTAGAACCATGAATTGATCTCATGGAGAATTCTTCACATAAAAATGATGTCTACTCCTCCTCTTTTGAATTCTATTTTCTTGAGATACGAGTCCAGTAGGGAATACCATGCTTGTGGTGCCTACTTCAAACCATATAGATATTTCTTCTGTTTGCAGACTTTTGTTTCATCAGAAACAAGATCATAACCCACTAGTTGTTCAATATTGACTTCTTCTTTTATTACACCATTCACAAATGATGTCTTGACATCCATCTCGTATACTTAATATCCTCTTTGGTTTGCCATGGCAAGGAAATGTTTGATTGACTCCAATCTATCCCCTGGAGGAATGGTTTATTCAACATCAACACCTTCAATCTTAGAGTATCCTTTACATACCAGTCGTGCCTTGTTTCTAATAACCCTTCAACGCCCATCAAACTCGTTTTTGATGATCCACTTTATCTCAGTCACATTTTTACCTTTGGGTATCTTGACAAGATCCCATGTCTGATTCTTGTGAATCTGATCTAATTCTTCATTCATGGCTTTCTCCCACGATTCATCCATTACAGCTTCTTCAAATGACGATGGATCCACAACCGATAGAAATACAGATTGCATGTTATTACGCATTCATCTTGTTTGAGTGGGGTCACTCCTATCCCCAATTATATTGGATGGATCAATCTCAGCTCTACGATTTCTCTTGTGGGGTTCCGTTGCATTCTCTCCAGCCTCTGTTTCTTCTTCATATTCTTCTTCTGATTCAACATCTTGATGTGACTGCTGAGTGTTTTTTATGGCTTCCTCTATTTCTGTATATGTATTTTCTCCGCGTTCAATTTCTTCTTCACTTTCTCTCACATTAGCATATGACGTCCTTGAAGCATTTGTGGGTTTCTCATCAATTATTTTAACATCACTACTTTCCACAATCCTTCCTAATCTCTTGTTGAAACTCTTGTAGGATTTTCTGTTAATTGAGTATCCAAGTTAAATTCCTTCATCTTCATTGTAACCATACTTCCCTTGATTTCCTTATTTGTTTATGATGAAGCATTTTCTTCGAAAACAATGACAGTATTTCAAAGAGGGATTCCTTCCATGCCACAATTCATATGTTTTCTTCATCTCACCCATATAGAATCCTGTTTTATTTTGAATATACACTACAGCTTGAACAGCCTCTTTCCAGTAATGTCGTGGAATGCGACTCTCAATTAGCATAGTTCGTGCCATGTTGTTCACCTGTCGATTCCTCCATTCAACAACTCCATTTTGTTGAGGAGTTCTCACAGTAGCTACCTCATGTTGTATCGCATGCTTCTCCAGATAATTTTCAAATTCAATGGATGTGTATTCCCCTCCATTGTCAGATCTCAAAACATTGATTGTTCGTCTGGTATCAGTCTCAGTGATTCGCCGATTTGTTTTCATGCAGTCAAGGACTTGTCGTTTCCTATGAATTATCCTCACACATGCCATTCTACTATAATAATCTATGAAAAGGAAAAAGTACCTTTCTCTATGAGTTACAGCAACATTTATTGGCCCGCATACATCTGTATGATTCAAATCAAGAAGGTGATATGCCATTTTCTTCTTTGGGAGATATGAAATACAGACTAGCTTTCCAGGAATGTAAGCATCACAAGATTTTTCACATTCACACTTCAAGTTAGGAATGTCCATGACAATCCTTAATTTTGATTTTTTATCCATGTCATGTTTTTTGATGTGTCCCAGTCTCCGATGCCACAAATTTTTTTCTTCTTCAACAGTCATGTAACAAACAATTTCTTCACTATCAACCGGATACAAGTTGCCTTCTATTCTGCATCCCTTCATGAGTGAGTGGACTGTCTTTCCCTTGATAGTGTAGCTGTTCTAAATAAAAGTAACTATATGTCCCGAGTCACAGAGTTAACTCATGATGAGTAGATTATGATGTAGGCCATCTACATAAAGGACTTCAGTCTTCTTCAGCTCTCCATTAGTTAATTCAGTGCTTCCACTGCCTTTGATTTTCAGAGCTCCATCATTACCGAATCGTATTGTCCCATAAACCTTCATTTTTATATCCATTAATAGGTCAACATTACTTGTTATATGAGATGAACATCCTCTATTCAGAATCTGGGTACTGTTTTTTTTGTAGCTTTAAGGGCCACCTCTACAAGGTTGGATTTCTCAATTTTCTTCCGTTATTTCCATGAGACATTGGATTGAGTATAGAGCACTGAAGGCCTTTCAATTATCTCTTCCATGTACCCAGGTTCTTCATAGTCGAAATATTATTTGAGAGGAGAAAACCTTTTTGAAAGAACAACACTATCTTACTAACAAGACTTGACTTGTCTCGAGATTTGATATGAGGTGTCCATGTCCCATCTCTGTCAGCGATTAACAGCCTTATGGCCAATGTTAGAACATCTAAAATAGTACCCATATAAATTGTTTCTTCTATAAGAATTAGGATATGGATTTATTCTCCACTGTTGAACTCTTATATCTTCTCCATTCAGATAGCTTCTTGCCTCTTGACAATATGACATGGTATGGCCCAGATACCCACAGAACTGACACTTAATGAGAGGAAATGTCTTATCTTTTGAATTTCTCCTCATACCTTCTTTTTTGGGAGAGTAGTCAAGAAATCCTGTCATTTCTGAATGATTGAGGATAATTTGCAGTTCTCCTTTTAATTTGGATTGAGGGTTCCTTTTTCAGAACTTTAGGAAATGTTTCAACATGTTCAACTTTCATCTTGTCTTTCATTTGGATATTTTCACATCCAGAAGTTGATGTCTCAACTTCACAGAAAATTCCACTCTTTCCCATGCCAGCAGGTCATTGATTTCTTAGGATTTTTCCAACCACATCTGAACAACACGTGGCTCTCGCTAGTAATTCTGCATCTGAGAATCTTCCAAACTGTATTTTCTTCTTTGATTCTTTTGAACATGGTTCAGTGTCATGCTTACTCCTACGAGTAATGACTTCCTCCTCAAGACCCTCAGTAGTCTTGGATTTTTCCTCCAGTCTGGAGGTGAGATCATTGATGATGTTTTCCTGTTCTTCAATTCTTAGTTTCAGATCCACTACATCATAATTGCTTTCAAGGATTTTAGATTGATCTTTCACAAATTCTTCCAGTCGTTCAATTTCAGCTTCAAGCTGATCAACATATTCAGTTGATTCCACAACAATTGATTTCCACTTACTGCAACTCTTACATTTCATCTTAATATTTCTAACAGCATCCTTAAGTGGAAACTCAGTATTGAAACTAGTTTTTAACTTATTGTCTCCACCATTATCTTCTGATTTTTCAATAGTGGCCGTCTTGGAAGCATGGATTCCAGTTTTAAATTCGGGTTCTTCTTCTTCACAGAAATCATTATCATCATCTTCTTATTCACAGACTAAACTCTTCTTCAGAACGTTCATTCTCGATTTGAAGTCTTCATTCTTGAAAAAAATTGAGGCTTCTCGATGTTTTCAGCATCTATATCATCATCATCGATCTTTCTTAAGCACTAAGAAGCAATGTGACAGACTTTACCACAATGAAAGCAAGCAAGAGGTAACTTCTCTTTGAACTTCCCTTTTCCCTTCTGGAATTTCATTGCAATGAGAGAAATTATTTATTTTTCTTCTCCATCTTCACCACTACTTTCTTTTGTAATTTTTAATTTATCCATGGACTTGAATGCCATTTCCTTGATCACACGAGTTGTAGAATCTTCTGGTTTGACTCTAATTTCATATTCTAACAAGCTGCTCAGAATATCATCTGAAGAATGTTTTGAAAGATCTCTTTCCTCAAGGGCTGACACCTTTGCATTTTACAAGGGTGGAAGTCTTCTCAGTATTTTTTTCACAATGTGAACATCATTGATTTTTTCTCATAGGCCCTGAATTGCTCCAGCCACTTCAGTAATTCGATTGAAGAATTAGTCTGCATTCTCATCAGGATGCATCTTCAAATCATCGAACCTATTTTGCAGCACTTGATGTTTCACCTCCTTTACTATGCTATCACCTTCATTAATGTTTTAGAGTTTATCCCAAATGGATTTTTCTACAGTGAAATTCATCACTTTTAGATAGATCTGATCAGAAATGGCTGCGGTTAATGTATTTTTCTCTTTAAAATCTACATCAATAATTTTCATGTTTATGTCAGTCATAGCCATACTTGTTGGATTAGTGACTTGTATTCCTTGTACAGTAGAAAATAAAACATCCATACTAAGAGATATTAGATGAGATCTCATTCTGTTCTTCCAGATCTGGAAATTGCTTCCATCAAAGAGAGGGACTCCTCTAACATTAGCTGTATGGTCCATAACGGTAAGTGATAGACCAAACCTCAGTAAACATCCCTCTGATACAACTTTTAGGACCCAAGGACACCCTGAGAGGGGAGGGGTGAATCTGGGTGTCAAATTTTTGTTTTTTTTAACTGAGGATCTTATTCCCATATTGGTAGGAAGTTGTTAAAACATTATGAAGAATATGATCTGTAATGAAACGTTCACATGCAAAGAAGTGACACATCAAATTTTACTTGGTTCACCGCTAAGGGCTACGTCCAAGAAGCATACACCGACAAGTTTTCAAGCGTACCAAATTCCACTATTCTTCAATAGTTGTGGATTACAAAGGTTTGGGCACAGTGACTCTGTCCCATGCTCACTACCTTTACAATTGTTCAGGGATAGCTCACTGCATCCCTCGGGTCACTCCCGTTGACTCCCCCTGGCTCACTACCGTTGGTGAAGTCCTACTCAGTTTATAGACGAGAAGGTCTCTTCATCATTGCTCAATGAATGCATCCTCTGCATTATGTGGATGCTCTGTTGAAGTCCAACTATCACCCGTGAACTGATCTACAACTTTATTTCAGCACCAAGACAACCGGCAAGCCTCAATAGCACCTGGTGTGCAACTCCAAGGCGGCGCGCAACTTTTATGGATGGTGCACAAGTTATAACTCTCGCCAAAGTCCACCTTCAACACTTGCACAATTCAGTCTTCTTTAAATCCAAACTTGCGTGACTCAACTTCATTTAAACTCAAACTGATTCAGAAACCTAATTGAAACCTGATGCGCAACTTCAATTCTGGAACGCAAGTATCACGAAATCACTTGCACGACTACTGGACGGGCAGAAAACAACTGTCGAGCTGCTCCACCTTGCGCGACCCACCAACAATTGTGTGACTTCAATACCTGAATGACGGGAGCTCTCAATTTCTTCAAGTCCAATGTTTGTGTTGAATGAGGAGGGCTGGTCCCCTATTTATAGGCTTTCGGATACCCTGCGCGGCAGCGCACAAGTCATCCCTTGGTGCGCAAGTCTCGGCGCGCAACCCTTCTATCCTCCTAGATACTTGCGCGACCAACATCCAATCCTGGGCACCCCTATTTAATTTTTCATATTTTGATGATTAAAAAACGATGGTCAAAGGGCACGCAACTTTCCAATCCTCTAAGGTACCAGCGCGCAAATTCTTTCACGAAATTCAAGTCACTTGCACGACCAAACCAATACTTGAACTGTATGATCACTTTGCTGGTACACATTCTGAACTTCCACTGAAGATTGACAACAAGCACAAACCATACTCCAATTCATTCACATAACATCCATGGTTTCAACACCACACTGAAATAAAAATGGAACCAAACAAAAATGTATCGACCTCTAATATTGCAAGTACAAGAAAAGTAAAGATAAAAGGGAATGGGGAAAAATTACACTCCCAACTAGAGTAGTGTCACAACCCAACACCAAGTGAAAACGTAAAATAGCTAGAATTGGCGGACTCCTGAATCCCAAGCAACGACCAATACATGTGGTCCAAGCACAACAAATCCCTAAGATCCATGGATATCATTTTCATCCTGTCCTTTGCCTGCAAGGGCACACCATCTGAGGGAAAATCCCAAGGGGTGAGTATAAGAATACTTAGTACGATTCCCTGAAGGCATGAGGGAGCAATAAGAGAGGTACTGAAGAGGAGAGAAGAAAGAGAGAACAAGGTATAATAGGAGTGAAAAGAAATAGTACAGATTTACCTAATAATAGATATTTTCGCTCATAGAAACACAAAGGAGTGAGTAAGGGGATCTCCATCTAACAGGTCACACTAGGTATATGCCCGTACGTATACCCAGGGAAACTCGATATACTCATAACTCAAACCCGTAGTCTAGAGACAAGTCACACAACCACGTACCCATGAGAGGGATCTAGTTGAAAGATTCCATGAATCACTCATTTGGGAGAACTCACTCCATGAGTTTGATTGCTCTGATAACGTCCATATGAGATGTATTCTTCATTGGGAATGGTCATGAAGGATGAATACACTCATTATGGGAGAACACACTACTAAATGAGAAAGATCACAATACACAGATAGGAATCAATTATAAGGCTTTGGAAAATATCGTGACTCATCCGAATTCACCTGCTATGTATAGGATCAATTCCCTATGGCTATACTCGCTTCAATACCCGACTCTACATGGGATCAAGGATGGATAAAGGATATCACTTCGGGCCTCTCGGACGGATACCTTACTCTATCTCTGAATGTCCTAATGAAAGGATCATATTCATGTAGAAGGAAACAATACTTGATCTTTAGGGTAAATAGAAAAAGGGTATCTAATCCCAAAAAAACATGTCCATGATACAATGGACAAGATTATTAGGCCATGTACTGAGAAGTACACATCATTTAGAAATGTCACACATTTTGTCTTCTGACCTCGGGAACTGACCGTGTACAATGGCCCATGTTGAAATGCTGGTTGTGTAGAAGAAGGTAGTAATTATGTGTAAGATAGTGACACACAATGTTTATCTATATGGGGAGGACTACGTCTAATCTGGTCATGTTCCTGTACATGGATTCAACATGTTTGTTACAACCCCTGTAACTGGTACACATGGTAACCCATGTAGCTTCCATGGTCTGGCCCTACAGTGGAGTAAATACTCTAATTATTAGAAAACCATCTCATAGGAAAACAACCCCACAGTCATGAGGTGGGGAGTACAATCTCTATCGTAGCATAGGAGTATGGAATAATCATTCCTTAAGTCATAAATGGGGTATCCATCGTAGATCATGATAAAATAAATACACTGGTTATGCTCCTCAGGTTATTGGTCATACTTCAACAACCAAAAAGTTACACAAGGGAGTAACCCAAAGAACTATCATGTCGCAAGGGTTCCTACACAACAGCCATTACATCAATCAAACACCCTGTCTGTAAGTTATATGCATTTTAGTACTGAGGGTTCAGTTGGATTCGTGTTTTATCACACATGACTATATATCAAACATCACCGGATTACTGAATGTGTCACACCATTGCGATCCACATGTAATAACACAATATATGCACTACCAATTTTTTAAAATTTGATACCCAGTGAAAAGGTCTCATTTCACTACCACATGCACGAACTCGAACGTGTGGGGCCCATGCATTGACCTCAACATAAAGTATCCAAAATTGGTCTTCAAACATTGGTCTTAATTATAGGGTCACAATGTCATCAACAGTTCTTTATTAAGACACCATATGAGGGAGATATGTCCGATACAAAACCACTTAAAAATAATAATAGTATTATTATTGGGTGTTTCGTGGACCCAAGCCACAATCCAGAATTTAGTATCCTTTGTTATACTTGAATCAACTGTATTAATGATAGGATCACATTGCCACTGATGTCAATCCAATTAGATGTCACGCGCATGAGTTATGGTGGGTCAAATTTTTAATTATAATATTAAATCTATTAATTCACGAGCATTTCAGGTACCCGATCTGAAATCCTAAAAAAGGAATCCAATATTGGACACATAACTCCCATCTTGAAGTCAGTGTTTGACTTCCACTGATGGTTTGTGAAACCGAGATTTCATGGAAATTTTATAGATGAAACAAGGGATTCCCATCAAAATTAATAATAACATTATTATATTATTATAATTTTTATTTCACCATTTTTTTCCTCAAAGAAAAAACCCACACCCAACCCATTTCATGGTTTTACATGAGCGGTGCATTATCCCCCAAAATTGACCATTCTTTTATTTATTTTCAATTTACTATTTTAAATCGCCAAACTATCTAAAAAGGTAAAAAAGGGTTCACGACCTCCATTCTTTACGCATGGCTAACACGCCCCCTAGATTCATTCTCTCCCTTTTCTTTTCTTAATTTATTATTTTATTTTATTTTACATCATCGTAAAGATATTTTTCATCTTATCTCCCCAATATCCACCTTATTTCATGATTTCCTTTTCCCGCAAACCACAGCCAGCCCTTCACGTAATAGGCTCATCTGCCGGATCTGCCGCCTCTGGCCTACCACTGTCCCGACCTCCTGTTTCACCACCACACCACCTGCACTGGCTACGTCGGACCACCCCTACGCTACCACGTTGTCCCACTGACTGCACCACCTCGCACTGCTATCCTCACTCTGTCGGTCCACCATACTCGCAGAAGCTTGGTTTTCCACATTGCCTAGAACTGCCAGAGCTGCCTCACATGCCACCGGTGCTACCTTTCCCAGCTTCCACAATCGCCTGATCTCCTCACTGATCCCCCGCCTTGAACCGCTGAAACCATCTTCATAGCCACACCACATGATCCTTCTGTGTTCCATTCTATATTCAATTTAACATGGAAAAATTTGATGAATGCGGATCGGTGATCCTCGTGTTGAGATCTTTGGATCCATATCTTATCCTCAACGAAACATTGTGTTTTAGGGCGCTTAATTATTTGTCTTACGGAAGAGCATGTGTTGGAAGAAATAGATAAGGGCATGGTATATGAGTGGATTGATGTACATTTTTGTTTGCACATCGTCATTGAAATCCGATAACATGAGGAATTAAAATATAGATATTTATCACACTTCAATATTTTCAATCATAAGATAAACAGGAAGAAAAATTGATTCAACCCATTGTTTTTTTATCCACGAATTAATTCATTTAATTTTCGTTTATCATGAAAATTCAACTAGGGTAAGGAATTCATAAAGATATATCATACCTTAGGTTTGGATCGATCTTTTGTTAAGATCGTGCTCATCAAGATCCGTTCGGTGTTGAGGAAGATCGAACTTGCATAATGATGAGATGAATTTGTTGTGTTTTCCATGATTTGATCCGACTGGATAGATGGCTTCCTAGACATTCATCAATGGAGAGGATAAGAGGTGAGAGGAGAAGTCATCATTGGAAAAAAGGTTTGTGAATCCATGATCTCAAAACCATAAATTATTACCTCCCATCAGGATAAAGGAATTCAATTAAATAATTAAATAAACAATTATTTAATTATTTCCCCCATCATGGGGCATGAACCGAACATCCATTTCCAACAAAAGTTATACCATTTATAGGGTAAAACCTACATTCTGGATTTATCAGTGGTCTGAAATTTTTCATCTGATTCCCTATTTGATAGATATTCGGGTTTGAGCTATTAAATGAATAAATGATTAATTTAATTTATTCATTTAATACACTTCCAATAAGTGAGGTGTTTGGAATTCCTATGCCGACATATTTTATATTTCTCCTAGGGAAAAAATGTGTTATAGACCCAACCTTGGACTCATATATCTGTTCTGATCAACCATTTATGAGGTATCCCATTTTCATTTGTTAACCATGCGTGCGTAATATAAAAAACATAACCTTTTTATAAAATTTTATTCTAGGCACACTGGCCCTTGAAATTGTATTTCATCTCAGCACCCAACTCTAGAAATTATATTATAAATCATTCAATGTATTATTAGGTAAAAAATTTGGTCTCTACATTATTACCTCCTTTAAACTTCTCATCCTCGAAATTAAATACCCTAGAAACCACTTGGGATTTTGAGCGCACACTTTTCTCTCCATCTACTAGGGATGCCTCTAGGTTTCTGTGCTGCCATAGAATGTCGACCAAAGTGTTGGTCCACCATCAAAGGCTTTCATGAGTTGATGATGTGTATAGGAACACACATTTATCTTCTCAGTTGTGACATGTATATGATGTTGTGTACCCACTACACCTATTTGTGTTAAGGAAAGGAAATATGAAACATTTTCATATACTTGCACAGTCTTGAATGAACTGATACAACATAGGGGGATAGATTTCCTCCCCAAATGTACCACTACATCCCATGTCACAATTGGAATAACCATTTGACACTGGAATATGGTCTCATGATTCCCTTCATTTGAATATCCATATGGTGAAACACCTATGGATATCTGGTGATCTTGGATTTCATAGTCGATGAATCGCAACCGAGACTCTCTTACATGCTTGAGAGGCGAAGGAGTCAACATTGTCAACTGAAGGAAAGTGGTACCCTCTTGTTCCACCGGGTCAGCTGTATGAAATTTAACTTCCCTGAAACATCTGAAACTAGGTGAGTCTGGGACTTCCCATACTTCCCGCTATGGGAGTTAGCTACGCAACCACACCTTGAGTGCACAAGTATGAATGATTCTTTCACCAGGCTTCTTCTACGTTGTATGTGGCTCATATGACCACGTTCATGTGACTGATCATGATAACATCTCATATGATGAGATCTAATCATCTAAAGATTTCTAGCAGCAATAGATTTCTCAGCTATGTTGTGATCACTTTCATAACCTGCTATTTCGCGTGGAAGGTAGCATTCTACCACCCATACCTACTCTCACAGCTCGTTATAGGTGTGGATGCACATTGGCCCTATGTTAAAATATATTTATCTAAAAATTACCTTCTCAAATGTATGTTCTTGGAAACTATCATTATAGATCACTAAACGCCTGACTCTAGCCAATCCTCTATTGTCTGAGGGCTTGTCTTACTGCGGAAACTCAGTGGAATCTGTTGCTGGAACTCATGAAGTGGGCTCAACCTTCAAACATCCTTATCCTGCTCAGCTAGGTCCGTATTCCTTATAAAAGGTAGGGGTGATGCTACTTGTCCACCTATAGAAAGGGGCTACCATGATGGATCTAAAACTTGGCTCTCATCATTCATAGAATCATCACAATGAACTGTAGCTATTATCATGGGTGGCTATCTTCGTAGAGACATCCTGAATGTTTTCAAGGAGTATCGTAGTCAGATGAGCATTTCTATATATCATCAATGATGGGGAGCTAAGACGATCAGCATTGTCATGGAATCAATCCTATATGATTCATGTACCATTTCTCCCTACATCAGGTGTCTTAGGGTGTTGAGTTGACAAGCAGGTAATTGTGGTCCTGGTGAAAGGATACATTGATCGCCCATTCCATCACTGGACTCCCTGGCCCATGAGCTGCTATTGGGACACATTGAAACGATTTCCCTAAACCTAACCAAGATCAATTAATGGAATCCTCCGAAAATCATCTTAATGGTCGAACCACCTCTGATATCACTCTATCACGACCTAACCTGTACTAGGGCTCAAGCCACAACTACCTCAATCATGCCTCCATAGACCACGGGCTGGCGACTAGTGCTAAAGGCACAAAAAACTCGGGAATGCTTTTTCCTATGAACATGTACACACACATACCCAAATCAATGAAAAAGTGAAGAGGAAAATTAAGCAAGGCACCACACTACTAAAAAAGGGAACTAAACAAACATGCATCGACCTATAACAACACAAGTACGTGAAATTTAATGATGAACGGGAAAGGGGAAAAATTGCACACCCAACTAGAAAAGTTCTACAACTTGGAAACCAGTGAAAAAGTAAAAGAGATGGAAGAGTTCCAATCCTAAATCCTATGCTATGACAACCACATGTGGTCTAAGCACCATGTATCCCTAAGCCCCCCTAATACCATGATCAACATGTCTGTCATCTTCAAGGGAACACCAAATGCGGGAAAATCCAAAGTAGGGATGAGTGTAATAATACACAATAGGATGCCCCGATGGCTCGAGGGAGAAGAAAAAGTGGTACAGGAGTGGAGTTTAGTAAGAGAGAACAAAGTATAATAATAATGAATCGATGGAGTACAACCCCACCCAGTAATAGATATGATCGCTCGTAAAAACCCAAACGAGAGAGTGATGGGATTTCAGTATTACTGGTCACTCTAGGTATATGACCATACATATACCCAGAACATCCAAATATACTCATAACTCAGACTCGTAGTCCAGAGACAAGTAAAAAAACTACATACACATGCTAGGGATCCAGTTCAAAAAATCCACGAAACACTCGTCTGGGAGAACTCACTCCACAAGTCTAATATCTTTGATAACATCCGTCTGAGAAGTGAAGCTTGTTAGGAAAGGTCAATAGATGTAGATACATTCATTATGAGAGAACACACTCTTGATTGATAAATATCCTGATATATAGATGAGGATCCATTTCAGGGCCTTGGAGGATATCGCAACTCATCTGTATTCACATGCAAGGTAGAGGATCGACGCCCTGTGGGAATAGTCATATCGATACCTGACTCTACATAGGGTCATGAATGTATATAGGATCTCACTTCGGGACCCTTAGAGGGATACCAGACTCTATATCGAAAATTCCTGTTGAAGGGATCATACTCAAGCTGATTGAAATGATACCTGATGTCCAAGGGGATGATAAAAAGTAGAACCAACCAAAAGGAAACATGTCCAATATATGGTGAAAATGAATATGAAGCCATGTACTGTGAAGTACACGATGTGATGAAATGTCACATATCATGTCTTGTGACCCTGAGTAATGCCCGTGTACCATGACCCATTTCATAAGGATAGTCATGTAGAAGAAGCTATACACGGTGTGTAAGAGAGTGACATGTCGTGTTTCTCTATTCAGGGAGGAATCTGTTTACCCTATCCATGTTCTCGTACATGGCTTCAACCAGTGTGTTATAATTCATGTAACTGGTACACATGGTAACACTTTTAGCTGGCCTAGTCTAGAAATGTAGTGGTGTACCGACTCCAAATATTATAAAACCGTCATAGTGGAAAAAACCTACCGTCATGAGGTGCGGAGTCTCATCTCTACCGGAGCAGAGGAGTAAGGAATACTTTCTCCTTGTGTCATCAAGGGAGAATCCATCCTAGATTTCACTAAAATAAACACCCTGGTTCTACTCCTTAGGCTATCATTCATACATCAATCGCCACAAAGTTCTAAAAATGAGTAACCCAAAGGACCGCCATGTCATAAGGGTTCCAACACGAAAGACGGTGCATCAATCAGAAGACCAATATATATGTTATAGGAATTTTAGTACTGAGGGCTCAGTTGGATTCATGTTCGTTCCAACCCGATCATACTTCAAACTTCACCGAATAACTGAATGGGTCACACCATTGCAATCCACATGAAAAACACATTATATGGACTACCCATTTTTCCTAAATGGATACCCGGTGAAAAATTATCATTTCACCGCCACACGCGTGAACTGGGCCTTGTGGGGCACACGCTTTGAGCTCAGCAAAAAATATCCAATTTTTTTGAAGCATACATCTTAATTTTAGGGTGGCAACCTCATAGACGGTTCATCATTCTGACACCATTTGAGTGATACATGTTGGATACCATACCCCGTAAAAATAATAGTAATAATATAGTTTGTTTCATGGAACCAAACCTTGAACTAAAATTTCGTATCCAACATTAGACTGGAATCGACCGTATTAATAACATAATCACATCACCACTGACAGTAAGCCAAGGGGCTCACTGCTGCTGATAGTTCATGAAACTGATATCCCACGAACATGTTACAGACGAAACACGATTTTCCTAATGAAAATAATAATAACATTATTATATTGTTATTTAACTATTTCTTCCATCAATGAAAAAAACCCACGCTCAGCCCATTTCACGGTTTTACATGTGCATCACATTATCCCCATTAATTAAACCTTCTTTTACTTAATTATATTTTACTGTTTTAAATCATAAAAATATCTAAAAAGTGAAAAACGGGATACATACTCCCATCTTCACACATGGCTAACACGACCCCCAGATTCATTCTTTCCCTTTTCATTTCATTATTTATTATAATCTTTTATTTTATATCATTATTAAGAAATGTTTCATATTCTCTCTCTAATATCCCCCGTTTTTTATGATTTCATTCCCCCGCAACCCATGGCCAGCCCTTCAAGAGGCAGCCTCATCTGCCCGATCTGCTACCTCTAACCAACCACTGTCCCGGCCTCCTGCTTGCACCATGTTTTCCCACTGACTGGACCTCCTCGCCAAACCATCCTCACTTTGTCAGATAGACCTACTCACACCATCATGATCCTCCACAATTACCTGAACTACCAGAGTAGCCACCCATGCCACCAGAGCAACCTTGCCCAGCTTCCGTGGTCTCCTGATCTCCTCATAGAGCCACCTCCTTAAACATCTGAAACCCTCATCTGACCTGCACCATGAGATCCTTCTACATGCAATTCCAGGTTCAATTTTACTCAGAAAATAGAGAAAAATGTATATCTATGATCCTCATGTCAATATCATCACTTCTATGTGCCACACTCAATTAAACATTGAGTATTTTGAGCACATAAATATTTGGTGATCTGAATAACATGTGTAGAATGAAATAGAAAATGGCTTGGTATATGACTAGATTCGAAGTTGTGATTTTTTGTCTATCATCATTGAAAAACATGAACAGGAGGAATTGAAAAATAGATATTTATCACACTTCAATATTTCAATCTTAATATAAACGAGAAGAAAAATTGATTCCACATATTGTTTTATTAATCTACAAATTAATTCATTTAATTCGCATTCATCATGAAAATTCAATCAAGGTAAGGAATTAACAAAGATAAATCCTACCATAGGTTTTGATCAATTGTTGGTGAAGCTCTTGTTCATCAAAATCCTTTAGGTGTTGATGAATATCACACTTGCACAACAATGATAAGAAGTTTTTGTGTTTTCCATTCTTTGAACCACCCTGATCCAAGGCATCGCCATCATTCATCAATGGAGAGGATATGACATTAGAGGAGAAGACATCATTGGAAAAGGGTTTGTGAGGCCAAGATCTCATAACCATCAATTTATAACCTCCCAATAGGTTAAAGGAAATTAATTAAATAACTAAAATACCAATTATTTAATTATTTAATTATTTCCCCCATGATGGGGCATAAAACGAACACCCAACGCTGACAATGGTTATATATTTCATAGGGTAAAGCCTATGTTTTAAATTCCTCAGTGATCTCTAAATTTTCATCTGAGTAATTGTTTGAGAGGTATTCAAGTTTAAGCTATTAAATGATTAAATTAATAATTTAATTTATGCATTTAATACATAGCCAATGAGGGAGGGGTCTGAACATCCTGTGCCGACATATTTTAGGTCGCGAATAGGGGTAACACTATGATTCAGACCCAAAAGTGGTATCAAATTTCACATATGATCAAACATTTGAGAGATATCCCATTTTATTTAGTAAACTGTATGCGCGTAATATAAATATATTTAACATTTTTATAAAAATTAATTTCGGGCACATCGGGACTCAGAATTGCATGTTGTGTCGGTGCCCAACTCATGAAATATTCATAGAAATATATCGAAGTCTTATTTGTCCAAAAAGAGGGTTTCTAAACTATAATTCATTTGATATGGATGCCAGTCATATGCTTATCCTATATTTCTGAGTGAAATCTATGTATTTCGACTGAATGGTTCTTCCAATTATAAGAGTGAAAAGTATAATATTATCCCTTGACACCTTTAGGAGTTTTATATTATTTCAATGGTTTTTATGATAATAATGTGATTAAAAAATGTTTAGGAAATTATAATATTTTTATTGGAAATTATTTACCAATTCATAATGGTTAAAAGTATAACATTGTGATTAATAATTTGTATGTTTTAATGTTTAATAATAGATTAATTTTTTCATTTTTACATCCCCTTCATAATGTTTTTTGACGATAGTAAATTTTTAATGTTTTTTATAGTACATAATGATTGGTAAAGTATTGGAAGATGTCATGTTGAATGTCATGAAGAGTTTTCCTAAAAGGGATTATGTTTTATTTTAAATATAATAGACTTTGGGAAAATTGAATACTATTCGAATGTGTCTACTATCTATTTTATAGATTTTGTTTGTTTTATTTTAAGACTAATTATCCAAAACTCTAATACTATAATGATTCAAAATGTGAACGAATTTAATCTAATTAAAAAATAGATGATCATGTAATTTTTATGTTTGGTTTCATATTGTTGTCTGGAATGCTTGAATGTAAAATTAAATGTAATTATCAGAAAATAACATTAAATATATTTTAAGTAAACAATTATTTTATAAAATTTCATTGAAATTAAATATATATAGATATATAGAGGAAAAGTGGAATGGGAAAAGGTAAAAAATTTCATCCATGTAATGTAGTTGTATTACTTTTAACCTTATATGTAAATTTTTAAATGTTAAATTCTAAAATATTTGATTCCATGGTTAATGTTAAAAAATATATAAATTATGGGGTTAAAAAATGATATTCTTTAAAATGATATGAAAACCATTATAAATGTTATTTCATGATGATATTTAGAACTTTTTCCCCTTTTAAATAAATTAATGGGAATTTATAAGAATTGTAGTTGAGAAATAAATTAATTATATGTAAATATATTATGTAATTTTATGTGGGTCACACCTCACACATATAAAGGGTCTCTTAATCACCTCCTTTGTTTACAAATTATAAGCCTTCCAGTGTAGAAAAAATCTATAGTAGTAACTTTCTATATTCTGTTACATTTTCCAATAAATCATTGCTTTACCCAAAAACAATCACAATATATCTTTATATATAAGATGAAGGTTGTTTTAGAAAGAATAGGAACAAATCATCACAATGTGTTTTAATTTTATTTATAATTATACCTTGAAATGATCTTTTATATTCATTATTATATTAAAATAACATTATAAAATAGATATTTAAATTTAATTACTATTGATTCATGAACCTTATTTTTTTCCTTTCCATCCCGTGGAAAAGGATAACATTTCTCATGAGAACATGCCACATACCATCTCTATGTAGTCGTGTAATTTGTTTTTCATAACAAAATAACATGGTTTGTTATAATGGAATGAAAAAATAAAATAGGTCATATTTATGATATAATTATTATTTGTAAATATATTTCATTATTTAAATTATTACCCTTCTACTTGGAAAAAAGTGTTACATCTCTTGGGCGTACTTGTGGACAACCAGCTGCGATGAATCAATGAGATTCATTTTTTATAACATACCTTTAGGTATGATTATAAATACATATATAATGAATATATATCATACTAATATCATAATTGATATTATATAGATCATGAAATAATGATAATATATACATATTCAAACTACTTAACTAAATATTATGTAAAAAATGTAATAATATTGAACTTGAGGTTTAGTGCACTATCTTGCATAGTGCTCGAGCTCTCTAAAGTTGTGGCATTGAACCATGGGTTGTTTTCTCCATTCATCTGCCACATTTTCCTTCCTATTTATATCTTTTTGACACTATTGAGCATGGTTTCTTTCTTTCCAACACTTGAATCATTTTCTCGTCCCTTTGAGGTAGTTCCCATGGTGTAACTTCTTACATTTTTTTTGCATATGGGTCGTTGAGTTTTCTTCCCACCGTTGTCATTAGATCCACCAGCATGAAACTCCATCTTTCTCTCCATATCAATAAATCCATGAGTCTTTTTTCCAAACTCCATCTCTAATTTGAGATCACATTGAACATCTTCTTCATAACTCCCAAGTCTCATATTTAAGGATCCCTTCGATGGTGTGGTTTTAATCTGATAAAGAATCTATAAATTTTTCTATCATTGTTGATAACTAAACCCAAAGCATACGTTGAAAGCCTTGTGAAATTTTCTTCGTAGGTTGTGACAGATTCTCCTTCTTTTTGATTGAGCTCAATGAATTATCTCTCCATCTTCACGAAAATAGTTCTTGAGAAATACTTATTAATAAACATTATCATAAAGTATTCCCATTCCATCTCTTCAATTTCATCCCTTGGCTTGGTGTTCTTAATCAATGATCACCATTGATTGGCCTCTCCATCTAGAAAATAAATCAATAATTTCACCTTCTCCATCTCAGAACAGTTAATAATAGATAAGATCTTCTCCATGGAGATGACCCACTATTCCGTAACTAGTGTATCAGAAGATCCACAAAACATTGGTGGTCACAGTTGGAAAAAAAATTCAATATCCAGTTCCTCCCTCTTGGGTGAAGGAGGAAATTAACCATTATTATGGTTATTATTCATGAACTGAGATGATTAGTTAAGCATCACAATGATATTTTGAACTCAACATCCAAAATAATTGGGAATGTCGTTCAAGAAATCATTACATTGGCCCTACCATGAGTTGCTGGCATGGATTCACCTAGTTCCCACAATTTTCTAAAATAGAAAATGTTAGAAGAAAATATAAGTCAACAAGTCATGAATAAATATTTCATTTAAAAATTTTATACAAAAATGATAACATATGGGATCCCAATGTTTAGATTCTTTTTTCCATTTTTTTACTTAGTCTAATGCAGTATGTTTTTTCAAGATTCCACGGATCCTAATTCCCAAATTTTCATATCATTTTCTCTGATACCAACAATAGAGACTCAGCCATTTCTTCCATTAATATTACATAATTTTAAATATAAATAACAAAATATTACTACACATAGAGGGTCCAATGTATTAGTGTCTTGGGAAAACTAGGACCATACATAACAATTAGAACCTCAATCATAAACATTTATTCAATTTCATATTCTCTAGCATCTTATTGGCACTTGAACTCTTCTTAGTACATGTAGCCACCAGAGGATCTACATCAAAAGGGGTGATATAGAAGCCTAGTACGGGGAAAGATAAGAACAATATAGAATGTGGTGAGAATAATCATAACATAGGTAGAGAATCATAAACACGATTGAATCATTAATAAAATACTTGAAATGTGGAAATGCATAAAAAATTAAACATCATGTCTTAGTGGTTAACTACCAAACATACTTATAATATAATATATAATATATTTCACACATAATTACACATTTACTCATGAGATTAATCACTTTACCCAATGAATTTGAGTGGTGTATAATTCTGGGCACACCAGTCACATTTAAATAATCATATTGCAATATATAATTCCAGGCGCACTCGTCATATCATAACATTATCATTTATCCTGCTGCCACAATGATACTTATAAAAAAATGAACATTTATAACCCATGAAAAGTTATTGGTTTCATATCATAGGAAAAAATTCATAAACATTGGGTTCCTAAATTAAATTGTGAATAACATACAATTTAAATGAACTTTCAACATTGAATGAGAAGTAAAAGGTGTTTTCTCAAAAGAAGAGTTCTTTTAGAAAACATATTATTTTATATAAACACCAGTAAAAACTTGTATATCATAGATAATTAAATTTAATGATGAAGAAATAATTTTTATGAAGTAACCATATCAAAAAATGGAGAGAATGAGGGATAACCTAAAGGATGAATGGTAGGCTCGATAATTTTCCCATAACCTTATATTCAAACACTATATTCACTTTAATGTCCTCTATAACCATATTAGATTCATTAATTAACAGTTAAATAACCTTTTCTACATTAATTTACTTTATTATTATTCAATTAAGTTATTTTAGGTGCCTTTGAATGAGTTATTTTGATTAAAAACATTGATCAGGAATGTTTGTTTTTGTGGTTTTTCTTGAGCGGTTAACCTGTATCCATGAATTGAAGTTCAGGTAGAACATGAGTAAACATCGAGAACTGATATTAAATATTATTAATTATATTCCTGGAGATTAAATGATCATATAATTTATTATAATATATACTATGTGGTTGAATCATTAGATAATAATTAAATGATGATTTTTTGAGTTAATTTGGGTGGGGGTGGGCCCCAACAAACTTGTTTTGATTACTCATATAGTAATATATACATAATTTATTTTTAGAACATTAAATATAATTTAATTCATATAAAATAATCTCTTTAAACCATAAAATGGTTTCATGACCAGATCTGAAGGTAGAAATTTTAAAAATAAAACATATGGTTCGTGAAGGTGATAGATTAACTCCTCACGAACAACGTTTTCAATTATAAAATAAAAGGAAGAGGTGAATGGGGATGGATGGTATAATATCCCATTAGTATCATAACATATCAGTACATGTATGATAATAGAGTTACCAAACCATTTGGACAATGATATTTGTGGAGAGAATTAGTAATGAACATGAAATTGAAATGGAATTAAAGGAGAAGAGGAAGAGTAATTACCGTTTGAATCCCCCACATGAGATCCTCCTTAAGGGACCTACGCATGGTCTTTTGATGAGACCAGAGGATATAGAACATGGGGGAGTGGATAAAAAATATTCATGGGCTGAGTTTAGACAAGTCTTGAAGCTTGTGAGGTGTGATGAAAAGAGGGTGTGAAGGGAGGTCTTCATAATGGTGGGGAGAGGTGTTTTCTCAATATATAATTCATTAGTTTTTTATATCCCCCCAAGATAAGGAGTAGTGAGTCTTACATGACTGAAAATAGTATGTTTATCTTGTGATCCCAAATCAGTTGGGCTAACATCATCAGAACATCATACATCTCTCTATAATTAACCTATTTAGCTTATTTTGTAAAGTATCGTATTTCACTATTCATAAAAAATCAATTATTTTAGTGAAATCTTGAAAATTCACCCCAACCATTTTTTGACTATTAAAATATAAAAATGAATTCCATTTTTCAAAAATAAATTTCCAAATATGATTTATTTAATATTTAAATAAAATAATAATATACTTGAAAAAAAACTTTTTTTAAAATTAAATCTGATTTTATAATGCTTTAAAAAACTAATAATGTTTTATAAAATTATCTTAAATATAGAAGACATGCATTTGTTAATTTGTGAACACATTTGAAGGAAATACATTTTCATTTAAATTAATTATTTATAATTAATTATTTCTGTCTTACATAAATACCATTGCCTATGAGATGCCTAAATTTTATTTAATTAATCATAAGTGAAGTTACTATTGTTTTGGGTGATATACTATTCATAAGGGTCATATTACTATTAATGATGGTAGGATACAATTCATAATGTTATGTTACTATACACAAAAAAAATTTGTTGTTTTTCTTAGACTCCAAAAATCATCTTGAACACAATTGTGTTTGTTGGATTTTTGAAATTCCAAACACTGGAGGGACAAAAATATGTTTAAAGGGAATATAGCACTATGTAGATCATTATGTTGCATTTTTGTGTGATTTTTTGACATATTTATAATAATAGAATTTCCAATTAACGTCCTTGGGTTGTTACATGTGGGCCCCAAAATTACATATCACATAGATTCATCAATATATATAATTTGAAAACCATGTTGGGTATATTTTATATGTGTCACCAATTTATGTATGATGTCCTATGGTGATGAATCAATGATTGACTTAGGAATACCTAAATTATATGTTCCATCATTATTAAAATACACAATAATGTCCATGTATTTTAATGGTTGGGGATAAAGCCACAATTTTTTATTAATGAAAATACCTATTTTTGTCTTGCTAGAGGGAGAACAATTACATAGCCCTAAGGGTAATGGACAGGTGGCCTGAATAGAAGGTTTGAAATCCAAATTATTTTCCCAAAGGTCCCTTTAGTGATCTGTGCTACTACAGTACCCAAGATACCCTTATTCCTGCTATTGTACCACTGCAACTGTAGTACTACTACAATGTCAATAAAGTACTACTAAAATTCTTCCATGATCGGATTCTATACTAGGTATTTTGGAAGCAAAGTTGGAGCCTTTATAATATCCATGGATTATATTCAAGATCGTAATATTAATTATATGGAATTATTGGATCATCAATTTTTCATCCATATTAATAATTATAAATTTATGAAATGATATATTCTACAATTTGAATTCCCACCCTAAGCATTTTACCAACACTTTTATTTTGTTTCCATTACCTAGGATGGAAGAAAGTATACTTTGATTTAGATGCATGGATATAATAGAAGGAACAATAATTTTTTGAATTGAAATACTATGTTTTAATGTAATGTATTCAAAATCAATGTGAGAAAAAATTTGTATCAAGTTTTTCTGACTAATAAACTTTTCTATCCTTCACGATATGATACCAAGTATATTGATACAGATTTAAAAATTAAACACTGGTTCTGTGTTACTGGAGTTGTGGTGTTAGAGTTGTGTATGAGAAAGGTTTTAGTAGGACAATATGGAACTAGATTTAGCAAATCATATATTTGAAGACCTCAATCATTTAAATACTATATACATATATATGATAGAATTATATTGTTTTTGATAAATAGTTATTATGGGGTCTCCCAATAATGAAATTACAGAATAGTCACAAGAAAGGGGATACATATATGAAAAAGATTCACCTAGTTATAAACACCCATGAAACAAGCTCGTTGTGTATCAACTAGATAAATACTTATTTCAGGATTAGTGGATACAAGACTGGACCCCATACTGGATAATACAAAGGTATGTGATTTGGTTGATTCACATATTCATTATATCAAATTATAAATTATTTCAACATATTTTTATAATATGTAAATATATCATAAGAAAACCATGTATATGGTTCATATGAGTAACATATATTATTTTTACATGAAAAATTTGGTTAAAATTAATATTTTCCAGGATATATTCAAATTCATAGATACCATTTCTATGTATTATATAAATTTATTTTATGATTAATAAGGAAATATGGGGATACATTTATGGGAATACAAAACAAAGGGTTGATTCATTATTTAGTCTAATGGTTATTTAAGGAATAATGATTTTATTTTACACACATATATTTGTTGGTATTGATAAGATTTATGGTTAATATGAACTTTTTTATTTAGGGGATTATTTGTCATTATAATTTGGGAACGTATTTTTATCTTATTGATAACCATTTGATTGAAAATTAATATGGTGACTAATTTATTTACGGTCATGTCGATTATGTTTCAAAATATATTTGGGGGAAAATTATTTTATCTAGGTAAAATGAATTATTTTTTAAAAATGTTATTTTATTCTTGAAATAAAAGGATAATTATCATTTTACATAATACATGATTTTATTATTTATTTATAGTTATTAAATATATTTAGGGGAATTATTATAATTATATAAATATTATTTGATTTTGGAACATATATTTTTGGTAGGGATGATTTATCATTTTTTATAAATTAATTTTATGTTTGTCGTTGAGAAAATATGGGATCAAATGAATCTAATTTTTGAGTTTCATTTTTTCTATATTATTTTAAAGTATAATAAGGATGTTTATTTTTGTAGTTATTTATGTTTAACATTTGGTGTTATTGATGAGTATTTGGAGTTAAATTTATTAGATATTCATATTACAATTTATTCACTTTATATATATTCAAATAATATTAAACTGATTATGGTTATATCGAGAGATATGAATAATAAATTGTTATAATTTTTCAGATCTTGTAATAAATGAAAAGCTAAATTTAGGTCTTCATGACAATAAAATCATCTTTAATATATATTTCACTAAGTAATAGTTAGTAGATAATTAATTTTTTTCTATAGACAATAGATATTTTTTCTAATAGAAAGAAAATAAATCAAGTAAATATATTTTCTAATGTTTTAAAATCATACTTATAAAATAATCTCTCAAAACATTGAAAATGATCTCCAAATAAATGTTTTCTTAATTCAATCAATTTTAATGAATTTATTTTCTTCTATATACCATTAATATTTATTGATTTTTGGTCACTTACTTTATCATGACCATGTTATATACAACTATCAATTATAGCTAGGGTGTTATTTTTTCATCCATATAAATATTTCTAGCTCCCACTAATGGTATCTTAATATAGGAACCTAATTATGTGTTATATGAGGATACAATTATATTTGTTACTTACACTATTAAAAGGATGCGTTATTATTCCTTTGGATATTCTGTGTTTCTAATCAAGGAATTTTAGATTCTTAAAAACTAGATTACTAAGAAACAAATTGCTAGAAAAAAATTTATCTTGGGGGAATGTATCACCATATAAATTCATTTTATTGTAATATAATTCTTGATATCTTTCTTAACATGAAAAAATAGATTTAATTAAATTATGAGGCACGATAAAAATATAATTATTTAAATGTTTTTATTATAAAAATGACATTAAATACGATAGTATGAATAGTAAAAACCTATTCATGAAAAATATTTATAAATATTTTATATAATAAAAATGTATTTATTATTTCTTAATAAATAAGTACTAAAATTCTAATGTCATCATTTTATGTTTCAATGATAGGTTTTAATCAATTTTTTTTATAAAATTATATACCTGGATATTATAACTTAATTAATAAAATTTTATAAATATTAATTATAGAAATGAATATAATATTTTATATTAGTATGTAAATGTTATGTCTTGGTGAATTATTGAAATTTTTTTAGGATATATTTTTCATCAAATAGTGAAAAATTACAACTTTTTTTAGAACTATTAGTTAATTTAATTCCATCATTTAAAATAAGATTACCATTATATTTTTTTATTGGTTTTAATGTATCCTAAGATAATTTTCAGAAAACATAATTTAAATAATCCGTATGAATCGACATTATATTTTATTTTGGTATATGTTCATTTTATGATTAAGAGGTAATTTTTTTAAAAACAATTGTATTTAATTGAATTTTATGAATTTATATTGAAACTAATATTTTAAACTTATATAAATTGATTTAATAATAATTAATTTTCTATTATGAATTATTATGTGATGTTTTTTTAAAAATTAATATTTCATATATAGTCAAATTTATACTGACCAAGGTAAACGTTTATCCCCAGAGTAATGTATAAAAGAAATTAATTAAGGTTAATACCCTAGTATAGGGCAATAAATTCAATCCAAAAGTTGATTTAATTTTATTTAATGTGTTTAATTAAACTATGGAATTTCTAATATCGAATATATTGATTTTTTTGCATTTTTCCATTGGTTGAAACATTTATAATATTTTAGGAAAATGATATATATGAAATTGTATTCTCTTGGATTTAATTTCTATAAAATGATTTCATAGCGGTATAGATGACATTTTTAATAATTGTCACATGTTTCTACATTACATAATCACTAATAATTTATGAATTTTAGTTTTTTACATCAATCATGGATTTATAGTGTGTTTTGTGCTTAAATTTTAAAATTTCCTAATATTGGAATTTTAAAATATTTTAATCTTTATATTATTTTGAACATAACATTTAAAATATTGATCTAATTGATGTGATTATTTTTTCATATGATTCCATGATAGTCAAATTATATTAAATATTTACATAATATAGACACAATTCTTGTCGAAATAGTAATAAAACATCTAATAATTAAAATTATACATATTAAAAAAATATTTCATCAAATGAATTATTTTGTCTTATTTTTTTATAGTTATTATTAATTTATATTTATTTTAAAATAGATTATACTTAATAGTATATTTTATCAAGGATTTATTAGCCTCAAATTAAATAAATATAATAAAGTATTGAAAAATGATATTTTACATTAAATAATTTTTTATTTAGATATTTAAAAATCATAAAAATATTTACCGTTGAGAAGTGAGATATAAAATTTTTAAATATTTCATCCATGGACCATTTCTGTTCCACTTTTCAACTTAGATGTAAATTTATATCCCGTAAATGTTAAAAATGAATTACCACTATTATAGTTAAATATGTTTGACAGAGGGGTGAATTAAAATATAATGTTTATAATTATAAAAAACAATTATAAAAGTTATTATAGGTTTATATTTCTATGTTATGATATCTTAGTCAAATCCATGTCCACATATAATAATTTTACCTGAGAAATATGTTAAAAATATTTCAATATTTTATGTATTTTGATTTGTGTCCAACCCCTCACATATAAATGGGAACCACACCTTTACATTTGTTCAAATATTTTGGGCCTTCTATATAAAAAATACATTCCATAAATGATTAAAAACATTATACCCTTATTTAGGTATCTAATAGTTTCATCCTATGAACATTCTATGAAGGAATATGGTGTATGCCAAATGTTTATCTTCAATGAAGAGTTTTCCCTATAATATGACAATTTTCATATTATTTATTATTTTAAAACCATAAAATATTCTATTAAAAATATTAAATAATTAAATAAGTAAATTATTTATAAATAATTACTATCTTTTATTTTAAATAACCCTTAATTATATCTTTTCTATCCTATGATAAATGAAAACATCAGTCGTGCATAGTTATGACATACGCTCACCACAGAACTGTGTAATTCATTTTTCATCAAAAAATTACCTGAATAGTTATAAATATGAAACTAATGAATACATATATATATATATGATAATTATGATGTAAATAAATTTTTATAAATATAATATTTCATTTACCCCTTTATCCTTCTTCCCATTAATAATTTATTACGTCACTCTTGTGTATATGTAGAGTACCACATCAATGAAATAATGTGATTTATTTTTAATTTACACCAAAGAAGGTGGATTATAATTATTTATAGTGTGAATATATATAATTTTTAAATCATTTTTAAAACTTTTCTTATGATGGAAACATGTAGTTGAATAAATGACTGAAACTACATGCTATAAATTTTCATTAAAAAAGAAAAAGTTAACACTCAAAAACAATGATTTTAATGAATAACTATTAATAAATTGGAGTCGAAGTTATATAGGTGGGACACATATGATATTATAATTATAAATATAGCTCCATTATAGAATTAGAATCATATTAAAATTCCAACATTGTATATTAAAATCACTTACGAAGAACATCACACATGAGGAAATGTGTTATTTCATAATTTCATTCTTATTAGAGATTTCATATGTTTATGTTAACATTGGGGGAATTATATGTTATATTAATTTTGAAAGAAATTAATTTAAGTATCTAATATTTATTTACCAAAATTAAAATGGTTCTTTCCATTTTCTTCTCTTTGTGTACGAAAAAATGAAAAAAAAATTTATAGAATATTGATATTTTGTATTCTGCCGATTTTATTCACTTCTTTTCCTATACATTATTTAAAATGTTTTTGAAAATGGTGTTGAATTTATATAATGATATGAAATTTATTTTTACATGTTTTTTAATTTATATTTAATTTTTTAAATGTAATCTTCCAATTGTTTTTTGAAGGATGAACTTTTTATTGATGGTGGGAAAAAAATTATTATTTTAAAAAACACTGCATGAATAGATTTTCATAATAATATAAGTAATAATTTATTTTAATTTTCAATTAAAAGTTTATTTATTTGTTTTAAATAATATACTTTTGTTAATATTATAAAAAAATTATTTATATATATAAGTGATTTAAAAAAATGGGAATTTTTTTCATGAAAATGTCTAGGGCTTTTTTAAATGTATTTCTATATATGGAAACATAATTTATGTAATATTATACTTTTTGGAGGTTATAATCTAATTATAGCCTTGAGAATACTCTTTGGATGTCCTATGATCATTTTTTCTATGTAATGTGTTGGATCTCTATGTAATGGTTCTTCTAGAACAAACAATTCATTAATATAAAAAAATATTGATTTTGATGTAATGTTTATTCATATAATTAATTAAATAAATTTTATTTGTGATGGTTGGGGACATAAATTTAATATTCAGTTAATACATTTGTTGGTGGAATGATACAAATGAGCCTGTTTATTTTTAAGATGCCTTACCTATTTTTATTTGAGGTATCGGAACAGGGCCTAGATTATAATATTACGATGTACGACATTATATGTTCATTAATTGTGAACATTGTTATCAAAATCATAGTAATTATTCAAATAATTATGTTATATGTTGAAAAGTTTCAAGATCTTATGATTATTAATATGGAATTACATAAACATCAATTAATCCAATAATATTATTCATTCTTTATTTATCATATGATAGCTTCTTCTACACACATTCCCTTATAATGTATACGATATACCCCTATTATTTCGTTTCAATTCACATTGTTTTTAAGCAGACTATGATTGATATTCTAGTATATTATATAGGGAATAGTGATGGTTTCAAAAAATTAAAAATTATATTTTTGGTTTTTAAATGTAATGTGAGGTTTAATAATTTATCTAGTTTTCCAAGCATAAAAAACATTGAATCTATATGGTTAAGGTTCCTTTTATTTTTTCCATCGTAGTAAAATAACCATGTTCTCTAGGTTACTGGTTTTATGTTTTTAGAGTGGATATTAAATAGAGGATGTATGGAATATTTATTTTGAAAGAATAATGTAGATCGAGGATTTACAATAGGGTAACAGATGACATAAATGTCCCTTATTTCATTTTGGAGTTATGGTAAAAAGAGATAGGTTATTTGAATCACTTGAAAGACTGTTGTCTGGCGCCTAACAAGCTCATGTGGGAAAAACCTCTATGTTATCAGTGATGATATTTTTTCTACAATTTTATGGTATTTTGATCTATTCATGAATAATGAATAGTTATGAAGATTCACATTCCATAAATATTCTCTTTTTCATGAATACCAATTCTCTAATTTAATTCCATGAGTTGTTCATGTTATGTATTGATATATTTATTGGGATTAGATATATTAACTTCAAAATTATTTGGTTTTTTCATATATATTTATGTGAGTAAGAAGATGGTGCGGAGGAGTAGGATTCATCCTTTGGTTGAAAAGGATGGTTATAAGTTGTTTGTAGGTGTCTCCTAGGATAAGGATTTCTTTTGGAATCCCTCAATTGTTACTTGAATATTCTTATGTTTTTCAAGTAAAACTTTAATTAATTGTAATTATAGAAATTTTTATGGAATTTAAAAAAAATGTAACTTCAATGATGATAGATTTACCATTTTTGGGAGGACCTTACTATTCCACCATATATTACATTGGTGGATTCAAAAAATATTGGTATGAAATTATTATAGTTGTTTAGGTGGAATACCTTCCCTAGACCATAGTCATATATATTATTCCCTCTAATGACATAGGGACACATCAGATAATGTACTATTTGGATTGTGGTTTTTATCTCAAGAATCTACAATAAATATAGGTATCTTCATATCATAATTATGATAATGAATGGATTGATATTTTTAATGGAATATGTTACCTAGTAAAGACTCCTTGGGATATGAATTTAAATCTAGTAACATTAATTCTTCATGGACCCTCCATTTTTTTTGGGGTACCATAGGACATGAAACATTTCATGAATTATTTAATAGGGTGTCCTTAAATAAGATATTATTCCTGTATTTCATTCTAAAAATGTAATTTATGGACCATGAATGTCATTTTATGGATCTTAAATAGGGAACATTTTTTGTTTTATATTATTTGTCTCATTTCACAATGTTTATTTTCTTTTCTCCTATTTTAGATCAACATGTGGTGCACAAGGAATGGGTGTTTGGATATTTTAATTCAACTAATGCTCAATCATATGGTAAGAATATTAGACTTGATGGGTTATAGTATGGTTCTTCAAAAGGCCATGAATTTTGAGATGGCATTAGAACATGCCATACTCACATGTTTTCATCAATGTTATTGTGCAGTGATTACCATACATCATTTTGTGGCTGCTAGTTCTTATACTAGTATTATGAAGATTAAGGATTAGGAATAAAAATATGGTGGTAGAGTGGAAGAGTTTTGTAGGTATTCTTCTACTCTCTTTGTGATAGGTGTTTTAAATAGGTTCTCTAACTATAGATGGAATGGAAATTTTAATACATCAAACAAAAATACACCTATGAAATGTCACCAAAATTAGAAGATGGGACATCATTAGTGTGATTGTTCTAAGACAACATATCCAAATTCTAGGAGCATAGGTCAGGGTATATATATGTGTCATCTTCAGTAGTAAACCCCATTACAAGAAAATATAAGTGGATTAAGAGAGTCATGATTGGGAGATAGGAAGAATTTATTCATTGGATGGGGTTCCATCCACCAATGGGGAGAGACATATTATAGTTAGAGGTATGTTATTGATAAGTTATATTCTATCTACTTCTTTATTTGATACTTGATATTACTATTGTTTTATATCTTCTTATGTTGGGGCTACTATCAACTTACTAATTATGTTGTCATTTGAGTTTCATTATCTCGATACGCCATTCTGGAAAACCCATAATCATATCTAGAGATATGATTAATGTCCAATATTTAATTTTTTATGAAGAAGTATTTTAGAATTTATGATCCTATGAATGATTAGTTGAGAATGGATACTCTAAAAGGACTATTTGACTTGTTATTGAGGCCATACTATCTATTTACAGATATGACTGAGTTACAATGATCCAGTAGGGGAGAAGGACGTATTGATTAGTGTGTGGGAATTTTATGACGGAATTATTGGACACTAATTGATCCAGATTAGTGCATTCATATTTCTTACTGTAGGTCTGTATCTGGAAATATAATCAGTAGGCACCACATATGTCATCCCTATAGATAGGTATCATTATCAAAAAAACTGGTTGTATTATTAACTATTCTTCATTATAGAGGAATTTATTTTTAGATTAACCTTTTTTCTAAGGCTCAAACAAAATCAATTCATCCTTATCATTTGAAAAAATATGAGTTTAGTCCTTTATGGTATAATATATTTCTTTTTGATATTGACGGATTTATATGACCAATAACAGAACATTTGGATGATCCCATGTTGTTTTCCTAGATGGAAGATAGTACTCAATGGATATGAGTGGACTATAAGATATTTAATTCATTATGGGTTAAGAATATGTTCACAATTCCTAGGGTAGATGATCATTTTTATTAGTAACAAGGATCCTTATTGTTCTTGAAGATTAATCTTTATTAACCCAACAATCATAAGTGGGTCTCAAAATGGGATACTCGAAAGACAATATTTATAATAAGTTTTGGACTACACTAGTATCTTTCTTGATTTTTTGATTTAAAATTTATCTAACAGAGTTAATGGATATCACAAATGATATTTTCTACTTATATCATTAATCTTTTATCATTTCTTTTGTGGATGATATACTGATACACTTTAAGGCATTAGATATGAATACATGGCCCATCATATTTTGGTGAGAACACTTAAAACATATCTTATTATGGAAACAATGTTGAATTGTAACTTTTATTTTTAGCTTTCTTATTTTCAAGAGAAATGTAATTTGTACGGTACGGATTTCAGTGGATCTGGAGAAGGTATAGGTTATCATGCCTTGGTCATTAACTGAGAATGTGTTTGACATTAAGAAAATCTGTGAGATTTTGGTTTGCTAAGGAAACATCATTAATGAATAATCATGTTGTATGTACTAAAAAAAATCTAGAAAAATAGGGATAGATTTCTATTTTCTAATCAATGTGTTGAATTTTTTAAAGAGATGAAGAAAAAACACGAAAGTTTAATTTTTCATTCCTCGGGATCTTGGGATTGAATATATAATGAATTATGATGCCTTGGGTAATGGGATATGATTTGTGTTGATACAGAGTGATCTAGTGGTTTCAAACTCTACATATTAGTAATTTATAAATGATTTGAACTACCTATGAATTACATATAGATGGAATTTGTATTTCATGCAAAAAATTATCCTCTAAAATTATCTCCTTAGAGAGAGTTTTATATTCTACATAGACCCAAATACCTGTGGATATATATATTCTAATTATCTTGAAAAATAGATTCAAATTTTTAGGTGAATTGTCCTTAATCTTTCAACAATGATGTTCAATTTAATTTAATGTGATCCATTAGTTAGCCCCTATGTTTTTGGTTATGTGGAGACACCAGGAGAGAAGGAAATTTTGTTCTAGGATGCTCTACTTCCAATGAAAACGTGATCAGTATCCATGGGAGGTTTGTTTCTCTACATTCAATGAGGAATGCGAATAATAAATAATCTCTTTATGTGACCTCAGAATTCAGTCCAATATTGATATTGAATTCAATGATAAATAAAGTTTGTAATATTGTAGATTTTAGGAGGGAGTAATTCCATGTTTTTCATGTGAATCCTTACATGTTACTGGATAATGAACAAACATAAATATCCCGATGGGTTTTCATCAATTTTTAGAATCTATGTGGAATTGGGAAAACATAAAAATGGAATTTAGGATGGGATTACCATATTATTTTAGGATTCTTGATTTTATATTTGTTGTAGTCGATAATTTGGTCAAAGTGGCTCATTTTATTATGATTTGAGAAATGATTTACATTGATGGCCTAAGAAATATATATGTACATGGGATTGTAAACATCATAGTCATTCTATAAGAATTTTTTTGACCTAGATATTTGTTTTTAGTCATTCTATTATAAAGACATACAAATTGATTTGGGTACATGGGAGAAAATGAGAACAACATATCTCTTAAAGACTGATCAAAAACATGTGAGGATTATCCTTAAATTAGAGGATATGTTATGAGAAATCCTATGGTATTCAAATATATATCTTGAACATCGAAAATCCTTTTATTTATTCTCATACCCTAACATATTATAGTATTCAATTCAAACCAATCAATTTGATGATATTTATATATAGTAATGTTTGTCAATAATATGTTTTCAAAAGGCTAGTGAGGGAGCTATTATGTGGAATGGCATTATACATGAGGCATCTGAATGAGTGTAGTTCCTATTGAATTAGTTTTCCATCCACAATAGTAGTAAAAATAATATGGTTTTTGGAGATGGTTATGGTTGGTGACAAATTTTATTGCCATGGAATTAATCGGGAAAGGGAGGAAAAGAAACTGTAAAGGGGTCTACATCACAAACCGCCTTCGTAAAAACCTCATGCATTACGATAAATAAAATTCCTTTTAGAAGACTACTCTACGACCACCATGGAGTCCATTATGGAAGCCATTGTGAGTCTATGGAACTAGACCAAACCCTCTGTGATCACATCGAAGGTCGTGACAAATTTCTACGCGAGTCCAAAGAACATTACCAGATCCACCCAATCACAAAAATGGCATTGAAGGAAGTCTCCATTAGTTTATTAAAAAATACATATCTACATTCTATTGTGAAGTGAAATTTTCAATGATGTGAATCCATGAAACATAGTGATGCCAAGTGATGATAATTAATCAACCCACCCCCAATCTAAATGATCGAGACCCTATCCTTTCTCCTTCCACACTCTCAATTCAAAATTCACCTTTTACTATGCTTACCATCATGAAAATGAACCATTTGAGGTATTTGAGAACTGTGAATCCAATTTCTGTTTTCTCCATTTGACATCATATGTTGGTGGGGATTCCCTTCATGAATCCTTTTGGATATTGAAAAGGAAAGAGACCCCTTTGGGTACTCGAAATATCATAAAGAACTCATTATTCATGAATCACCCTCCAGGAACATGTAGACTCCATGCCGTGGTCAGGTTACTATGCTTCATGAAGCATTAGAGATTCGTGCAGCCCCTCTCTATGAGTCGTTCAGTTCCACGAATACCACATTTGTGTGTCCCTCGAAAGAAATACATACTGATTTCATGGTCCCCAGAGTGTTTCTTGAGGATGATTTTCCCTACCTCATACTTCTTCACATATGAATACTAACATCAATTTCTTCTATCCATATCCATGCTAACTCGAAACCTTCGATGGATAAATACAAAAACATTTTCACCCATGGGATTTCATGTTCCATTCATTCCCCAAGTGAAGGAAGGTACAAGTTGTGTATGTCATAGGGGTTAATAGTAATTCCTCACCATCCGAGCTATATGACATTAAATTGTTAAGAACCATTTTCAACACCACACAACATTAAACTGGGAAAACCTCATGAGTGACTGGTCTTAGGGAACCAGGAAGGGGACGGGCCGAGACACCCTCTCACTCCTCCCATCCCTATATTCATTGCCTTCATGCACACCTTGGTTTGTCTATACATAATCCCCAAACCAACTAGATAGGGTTCGCCTTGTATGATGACCATTTCCTCCTCGTACATATGAATATTCTCCTTCAACTTCCCTCATAGAGTAACTCCCATTCATTCTCTCACAGGCCTCTAACCATACGTAAGACTTTATTTACTCATTCGGCCTCCAACCATTCTTAATCCCTACTCTATTCCACATTGATGATATTTTCAAGATGTAGTTATCTTATCCATTGATGCCTTATATTTCTCACACTATGCATGAATCACATGGGATTAGAATAAGTATCGGCCATAACATTCTCCTGGGACGAAAATCATACATAAGACCCCTCCCCTCTTTACCAAACAATGTGGAGTTTCATTCATGACCCTTCCATGAAAGGTGAATAAGAAGCCTCTCTAAGTTTTGACCCCATCACCCATTGGTCCTAACTACTTCATGATGATTTTCCCTCAACCAGCATGACACTAGACTCTATGCCATTTTCATCCCACATGACATTGAATTATATTCTTTTGAAATACATGGTTTATGATCCTTTTAAATTATAAATGGTACGTAGGAATCCATCCTTAGGTTCAACCACAAGAATTGGTAAACATCAGTGTCCCCTTGGTTGGGACTCACATACAGGGTTCATCCCTCAGGGGTGTCAAACAAATTCATGGGTGTCTAACAACGCATCAACCCAACATCCAATCCACCCCCTCAAACCAATTGTGTCCATATAGCAATGGGTTGCAAACCAAGTTTAATCCCCATCATTTATTTGGGATTATTTTTTTTTTGTACACTCTATCTCTACACCACATATAATAACTACATTTATTTTTATCTATTATTTTTTTAATAATTGTACGTTGGTAGCCTTCTCTGAGGTCGAATTCCATATACCATTTTCCATCATGGTCATTACATCGAGCCCTTTGTGTCTCTGGAAGATCATGCCTTATCCCGTTGGTTATATTTCCTTCTGGTCCCCATCAACACATCCATTCTCATGAACTTCCTTCTTAGGTGACTCACTGCCCAATTCTAGAACTACGAATATATTGATTCCCTACATGTACGATACAAAGGGAACCTCCACGAGGTTCATTCCTAATACCAACAACTTCACAAAGGTTCTCGGTCCTATATTCATTCATTCCACCCAACAAAAATTCATACATATCCATCCAGATTTTACCAGGGCTACCACATCCTAGTGAAATCATGTGATAAACTCAGGAAGCTAACGATGTGTATTCTTCATTTATCCATGTTATCATTGTATAACTCTAGCCACATACCACATATTAAACCCAACATGCTTCCAAATAGTTTTCAATTTTGTAAACCCAGATCCATAGACTCATCGTCCAAGAAATACATGGGTTTTGATCCATTTATTCGAAATATGGAACATAGGAATCCACCATGAGGCTAAATCCTATCCAATGGTAAAACATGGTGTCCCCTAGTTTGGGACCCACAAACATCTAATCCACCCTTTTCAATTTCCGAATCACCATTCACGGTGTTAAACCATCCCATTTGTGGAAAACAAAATCCTAGGACTATCCTAATTGGGTGTCCTGACCCATCCTTCTAGTAAAACATTCAAGGTGCTCTTTCCTAAGGATGTACCTATCTGATCCACTCCCATCAGTGTTATGATCACTTCGATCCAACTCTAATAGACGTTAAACTCGTGGCATACATCGTGATAAATATTGGAAGAAATGGAAAACCATAAAGACATGAATATGGCATACCATTCTACACAGCTGACATGGGATGCCTTGAGTTTTCACATCCTCAAGAAGCTGAATTATAATGGAAAATCTAGGTGTACCGGTGTTCCAGAATCTAGACACTCAATCAATTCCCAATGTGGATTCTCTCCTAAACGAAGGGTAATTAATTGAATTAAACCCTTTGGAATATCCTGAATGAAGTAGCGTAATTAACTGGAGTCCGCAATGATATGAAACTAGGCAGAGTTTCATGAACAATGTCTCAACCCTTAAGGGAGACAAGAACTACGTGGCTAATTCGTAGGATGAATCCATGGAAGGGGAGACAAATATCCTATCATCCCATTTTGATAAAGGAAATAACATCTTTGAATAATTGTTGAATGCTTCCAACCTATGAAAATGGAGAATGTAGAGTAATAATCATCAAATACTCACAGATGATGTGCATCACAGTGAAAGAATATGGAAGAGGAATGGTGAAACTGAAGTGAATATATTCTCCTTAATATGGATATTATTAGTGTTCAAAGAATCAATAAATGTGATTGTCACATGATCCAGCTATCTGGTGTCAGGTCCCACAATGAAAATAGTGGGACTAGCATGATTCTCCCCTAGATTTTTAGTAGTTAATCATTGGGAATCCCTGTATACTCTGTTGTTACTTTGGATCTCCATATCTATTCATAGAATACTGAACAATTATAGGGAACTGGGCATCACATTCCTACTATTTGTACTTTTAGATGAATATTCCGGATTTCGAGTAACCATTCTACAGCTGTAGGAAACCTACCACCTCCCACAAACAGACGAATGGGAATGGGAAAAACAAATGATGACATCTAGTATGTATTTACTTATTTTTTGACGAAACCCATATCCTCAGTTACATGGAACCCACTAAAAATCTCATCCCCTGAATTGATTCACAAGAGGGTGATCAATAGTCTTTTCTATTAGTATGAATATGAGGGGGTTAATCCTGATGAGGGATATGACTCACCATGAAATGGAGGCCTCAGTGTCTTTGCATTATCGCTGCCCCCAAGGGCTACGTAGGGAGCTACTACTCCTCACTCCGATTATTAGTCATTTTAGGATCCTCTCCCTATAATTGTTTTATAACTCACTCCCTTTTGTTGATAGAGTAATGGTTGTTTGTGTCCTCCTAACATATTCTTCATACATGGAGTAGCTAAGGAGGGATCCCACCAGCCCACAAAATAGCCATGAGCTAGTCCCTCAGAAAACGAAATTGGTGGTCCAAACTCCAGCACAGCTGGCCCAAGCTCAGATGAACTGATTCCAATGTCAGGCGCATGCAAAAGAGGTGTCCCTCCAAGGGGAATAATCTTAGTTGACATCAGTGGATCAAAACACAACTAACATGATTTATCAGATACTTGTTGCTAAATATCAGGGAAATAACTATTCTAAATCAGGATTGAGATCCATACAGCCCTATGGATAGGATGGGATGACTCCTCGGGTCATCAGTGCAATTATCAACTATAACGTGATGACCCATGATGATCAGATTTTGTACAGAGGTCCTCCCTGTATCATCATTATCTAGAGTGAAGGTCCTCCATGGTGCCACATTCAACATGATTTTCCACCCCATGCTACCATTACTAGTCACAATAGAGGTCCTCCCCATGTTCATGATCTCATGTACGTAGTTTTTCCAAAATTTCATGTCATCTATTCAAAGGACCTCATCGCATTGTCACCAGATCAAGAGGGGGCCTTCTATATGGGGGCACTAACCAGATTTAAGGTCCTCCTCTCCATATCACCCATCAGCATGTGGGATCTCTAAATGTTCCATTTGACATTTTCCCAACTGTCCCCATACACCTCATCTCATCCATCAGGAGGACTTATCAGCTCTATTTCCAACTAGTAAGGAATTCTTCCCTATGTTGAAGATCTAACATGCTTGGAAGAACCATCATATAATAGGCCGGTGATTCATCATTTCCAAAGGAATATCCCTAATAATCCTAGAATCGTGGTCAAACTCATTCTCTTTTCAGAAATAGATATGGAGTGAGACTCGATGATGGAATCCTCACCCCAATCCTTGATGTCAGGGATATTCTTTGGAACTGTACATATATATTCAATCCTCTAGGGAAGTGAGATGCACCAGATCCATGAATCCCACCACAGATTCATACAATAAGAGAATGATTTTTCTCTTTTCTAGGGTCATTTTTTGCAATCATCCTTTCCATCACCATGATCATTCTCTACTTTGACATGATTTCAATGAGAATTGTTAGGGGGACAAGTCATCTATGAGCACCATCGTGATCCACCACCAATTATTATTACCGTATATAGTATTAAGTGGTTAAACCCCATCATATAGGGATGTTTTGCTAAATTTATTGCATTCATAGAAGTACATCCCAAGATAAATCATCTTTTTAGCTCGCACGTTGTACTCTCCAATGACAAATATACCACTAAAATAGTCCATATTAGTGTTGTTACTGGTCCCTCAACTTCATCTTGTCAATGAATAAGGAATCTAGGGGTTCGATCTCAAGTCTAAGCTGATAATACTATGGGACATTCATATAGTGGACCATCTCCTCAATATGTTCTATCCAATTGCAACTGCAATATTAAATATTCTGGTGACCCCCACATAGGGAAATATATTGTTCTTCTCTCGAACATTATTTATGACAAATTTAGAATCCGCCATTGATTCTTAGCTTGCCCCAAGATCTGATAACACATTGATGTCATTGGCCAGTAGTTCCACCATGTTGATATGGTTGCACACCCTATTACTTAGCACCATGCATCACCTAATTATACTTTGACCCTTGAGAAACAATTCCTTTAGGGCTTGAATGCGAAATGGGGAGTTACCAAGTATGATTCCCCAAGTGTCCGCATATGTGGTTGGTGGAAGTATGCTACCCTTCATTTCATTCTGATCTAGTTCCAACCTGGTTCACTAGGAGATATTGATGATATTCCTTCAGCCATCATCATATTAAATGTGGTTGTTCTTAAGATATACCTAGAAGGTGGAATCTTCGCATGCACTTTATAAGATTAACAACCTAATGGGGTATCACAACATCTATTAACCCCAACAGGTGTCCAAACATGCCAATAATGTAGATTAATGGATCTCATAAACCTTCCAATTCATTTCCTCTTATTAGAGATTCTGACAATGGTATAGAACATATTAGAACTTGTAAGCCTCTTTATCTGTATGGATTAGTGATGAAGATAGAAGAGGATCTCAAAAAATTCTAAGCTACAACAAAAACTCACCATGAAAATAATATAATTGATGAAATCCTTCTAGAACATGGGGTGGAACAATGAGATTATAGTTACACTCGACTGTAGCAGTAGGGGAAGGCAAAAATCCACCTCGGAATGTTTCCACCTAATGATATTAATAACCCTTACCATTTAGACACTGTATAATCCAGTGTTGATGGAATGAAAGAATTGTTTGCATCACTGAATCCATCTGAGCAACATGACAACCTTTATATGGACCCAGTTCAGGTTTAACTAGCCGATCCTCACGTTTTACCAGCCGCACTATGGGTTCCTCCAGTGGCCCCTCAGGTCATTCCACCTAATAATACATGACGCATCCACATGGATTATCACATTGAAGAACCATATATATATAAATATATATATCTTGTATTTAATAATCCTTCTTATAATATAAATCATATTCATGATGATCTAATAGTTGCACCCATTTCCCTCCTCGGGTATCTTGAAACCTGATAGGTGGGGATCTCACCAGATGGGAACCTATATCTGGAATGGATGGATGATATGATAGCACCCCCAAGGTACATGAATCCTTCCATTCCAATTTTAATTGGACGAGTATTCCATTACAACATATGGCACACTTCATTTGAAGATTTGGACCCATGATGGGAACTCCAGCATAGTAGGAAGCTGTTAAGCTTCAGGGCATCGTTTGAACTTGGGTGGGTGAAAAGTTCATTTGGTAAATCCAGTTACCCCTCAAATCCATAGCTGGTTGGGAGAATATTCAAGTTATATTTCTCGACCAGTTCAGTTCCCACACCTGTAATAATAGTTGTTTACCTTTTCCAGTGAATGTAAAGGTCAGATGAGTTAGTTGTAGAATTCTTCATGAGGTTTAAGGGCAACAAATATTCACCCGATATTCCAATGACATAAGAGAATTTACTAATGACATGCATAAGAAAGGTAAATAATAAACTGGTCCCTTCTCTCATCACTAAAATATTACTATGGAGATTCTTCGATTATCCTAACAATGATCAATATTTCGAAGAAGCCTAAAAACAAGCCACATAGGAACAATTGATGCCACCCGTAACTCCCGTAAGAAGAGCCTCCAAGGCCTATACCACTGATTATGCACAAATAGAGACCCCTATATAGCTTGAATTGTTACCAGTAGAGAGAGGTTTACTACCTCACTGAGGGATACAACCTTAGGCTTCACCTCTAGGTAAGAATCTCCCACTAAAGAAATAGCAGGCTCCACCGCATGACTCACCATCACCACCTTAGAGAGACCACTAGGTTTCAAAACCTCACTAGGATTCATCCAATTGTTAGGTCTAGGATCCCAGATCCCAGTTCTTAGATCTGAAAATAATAAATACTCAATCAATGAGGCCTAGGTCCTTAGATAATTATGGAGTGAATTGGATTAGGGAATCATATAGTAGTCAGATTATCAGATTCACAATGAATAAGATCTCATTGATCACCCAAAATATTTCCTCTATCACCAATTCCATGGACACAATATCAAGATGGTTTATATGTTCAAATACTGGATATATAATCGTTTTGATAATAATATAGTTAGATTTGGTCTTGCTCAATCATAGGTGGCATGTGTGTTCGCAATGCTAGATTTTGACAGTATGGGTGAATGTCATCAGGTATCTCAGAATAGGTCACAAAAGTATGACATTAAGATAGTATGAAAGGTAGTTTCCCATCACCATGGCCTTATTTGTGACCATTTGAATCAACTCTATCCTCCCATAGATATTTTAATACCTATATATATTACTTCATCCTTGACATTTAAGCATGCCATCACCTCGAAACTCAGGCGCTGATAGTGAAATGGAGATCAGAGCCCTCCTCATATGACAAATAAGTTCTATTAAATTTGAGGCTGGATTCCCCTATAGATGGGGATTGACCCCAGTATCCACCAAGTATTGTGGGGTTCCACAATTGAGGATCATAAGTAAACATCAACAAACACAATAGAAATTGTGGACCCATATATTGTCCCTGAAGATGAGAAACTCTAGGAAAATGATCCTAATTTCCCAATATAATCCCGGTGTTGATGAAAACATGGATATGTGAAACGTAAAATTTCTTAGTCATGTTTCTCCAATCAATATGTGCACTCCATAGAGACTAGAATGTGTTCTTAGAACAAGACTCCACCTGCACAGTCCTGTCACCCTATTTCACCATATCCACTACCCCAGAATTTCTGCTTTGAGACTAGGTAGATCTATAATGATCATGTATATCTATGGATAGACCATAATCATTCGAATATTAACTAGCAGTTATTTTTCGTGGATTTACTAGTGAGAAGTGTGATATCCCCAATACTAGTTTGAATCTTCTGGTTCGACTAGAAATGCCTACCATACCTCCTTCCACTAAGAATTATCATGTCATAAAAAGTGTACACCTCTCACAGATGTATGATGTGATCTAGATCCTTGACAACATTTTTGAAAGGATATTGATAACTGAGGCTCTTGGCCTATCTGCAGACATGCCTGAATCCCTTGTAAAGATATTAAGGATTCCCATCCAATTCAAAACAGAGGTGGTGGCCACAGATGAATTCCTTGGCGAGGAGTCCAAACATTAAGAATTTTAGGCCACCATTTCATTCCAATAAGAATATGATGCTTCCCTCGTGTTAGGGGAACATTAAGTTATTTTATATAACTAGATATTTTAATGGCATGAATGTCTATTGTTGTCTTGTTGACAATGGTTTTGGGATTAATCTTATCATGACCCAAATACTCCACATGCTCGGGTTATTTGAGGTGCAACTAAGTCACACTGAAATTATGATTTGAGGTTATGGATGAATAAAGTAGACACCTATTAATACAATCTTCTCGAAAAACCAATTTGGTGGCCTGATTTCCATCACTAAGTTCATAATTGTCTCTCATGATACCACCAACAATGCACTTATGGATAGACACTGGCTTCATCTTCATGTTGTAGTCCCCTTCCCATATGACCAATGCCTCTTGTACTCACATTATGTTTGAGTGGTTGTTATATAGAGTGAAGTGTATCCACTAGCCTCTTGTGAATCTCGTAACCCGGATGTTGACTGCTACAAGATCTCGGACATGTAGGTTTAGGACAATAATGATGAGCATACTACCATCATGGTTGACCCATGGGAATGCCTGGATGATTACTATATTTTCCCAGTATAACAATTAGAGTTCACATCCCCATACAATGAAAATACATTTTCATCTATGGGTAATGGGAAAATCTATCTCCCTAGTGCATGGAGCATAGGATGATCTCTATTCACTACTACAAAAAAATGCTCGTGTGATCCCAAAACCTGTTACCCCTATATTGTATCAGGATGTTTTCCTGTGTCAACATCAATAAATCATTCTCTCTTGTTCTATCGGGATTTATTGAAAATGCTAAATCTGATATGCCAATAATGTATTGATATTATCAATGATGGATCGTTTGGCTGATGGAATGAGGAAATTAGATCAACATCTTTCATCGCCACGGTTTCAACTGCTCAAGAGTCCCCCATTAAAGATTCCACTACCGCTCAGGCCGACAACAAAATTTATTCAGAATTAGCATAAACAGAAATGTTTCACATGTTGATAATCATCATGATACATAAATTGAAGTTGATTAGGAGGATTCCAATATAGTTATTGAGGTAGGTGTCTTTACTAACATTGATGAGTTGTGAAAGGTGATCCTCATCATTGAGTTAAATCTGAATCCAATACTGGGATGCACAACCTTGTATGAAGAGGATAAGAATATGTATGTGGGATTCCACAATCAGCATCAAGTTGAATTTTCTAGGGGCTATGTCTATACTATAGGGATGCATCCTTAAGTCATTTTCCACCACCTTATTTATCTGATGAACCACTTATGGTTCAAATGAACTCCAAAAAATATGAACCCTTCTCATGGTAACATTGTCAAGGATGATTTTGATAAGATTAATAAAACCAAAATTTTCAAGGAAATCAAGTACCAAATATTGCTATCCAACATCATTCATATGTGAAAGAATAAAATATAGATCACTGTCTGCATCAACATCTGCGATCTCAACTGGCATTGTCAGATGGTTGATTTCCCATTCCTGTGATAGTGATGTTGATCATGGATACCTCTAGAATCTAAGCTAACCCCTTCAATGATGGGTATTTCATATATAATCAAATTCGAATGTCACCTATGGAAGAATACTATGCCACCTAAAGAGGAAAAAATGTACATTCTACTACCAATTAATGCCTTTCGGTTTGAATAATGAAGGTGAATCCTATCAGTGTTCCATGCACCTCTTATTCAATCCAATACTTGAGACATTGGTAGATTGATAAGTGGATGATTTGGTGGTCATATAACATCATCTTAGAAATCATATTAGTGTTCTTGAAAATGGGTTTCACTTATTAAGATCCAACCATTTGAATATGAACCCCTTGAAATGTTCCTTCAGGGTTACTACTGGAAATTATCTTTTCGCTATTGTTATTCATAGATGAATCAAAATCGATATAAAGAAGATCAGTGCCATAATTTAGATGGATTTTCTATGAAAAATTCAGATCATTAAGGATTTCATGACCAGCTAACCTACATATGACGATTCATGAAATAAATGGCAGGAAAGTGTAATAAATTTTCTCGGCTCAGGATTGATGGTTCTGACCACTATTGGAATGACGAGTGTAAGTGAAATTTTGAGGAGGTCAAAAAGTATCACCTACAGATTTTGGTTTTGATGCCACCTGTCTCCAAAATGTTGTTAGTCCATTATGTGACTACCCTAGAATATTACCTCACTGCCCTTATTGCCCACAATAACAACATTAGGATAGAGAATAGATTATATTGTTTTAGCAACATGAACCTTGATTTAGAGACAAGATATTCCTCTATCGAGAAGAGACTACTTGAGCTTGTACACATAGTCTATAAATTGTTACAAAAATTATAGCACCATGAGATATAGCTACTACCCAAGGTGGATCCTCCTTTTTATATTCTGAACTACCCCATGTTGACAGGACATCATGCTCAGTGGGAAGTGATCCTTCAACTGTTCGACATCAGTTTTCTACCCATAATTATTTCAAGGTAAATTCACTGGAAGTCTCATGTGCTTCCCCTAAACCCTCAATAGAGCATTATCTATATCACTATTCAATAGATGAATCCATCATTATGATGGATCATGTCGTTCCATGTGGGTAGATGCATTGCGGTGGTGCTTCGTGAATCCCTACTGGAAGGAGACTCAATGATCCCTGGCTCTACAGAGTGGGATTGGGAATTTTATTCCCCATAAATACATAGGATATCTATCCCTAATTATTATTGTTGTCATTAGGATTCACCAACAATGATGTGGAATGATAGTCCCTCATTATTTTTCATGAGATAGCCCTCATGATCTATGTCCCTCACCTACATGTGACGAGGGAAAATGATATGGTCATCAAAGGGATCATCAATGACTATTTTTTTGGTAGCCATAGATTGTACATATTATATAGTGAACTCTCCTGCTAATGGCCCCATTCCCTTATAGGCTATTAGTTTCCCATGTCCCTCACTCATTGAGTGGTTGAGACAATTCCTTGTAAAGCATTGCATCATATCTTATAGATCCTGACAAGGATGATTTTACTATCCATGTGGTTCATTGATGATTCACATCTCCCATCACTCTAGTTGTTGATGATTGCCCCCGGTATGTCACATCACCAACTGTGCATCCACATTAGGACATGCAGGTCACCCTTATAATACTACAAGAAGATACCCTTGATTGGAATCATCCTTTCATAGAGTACCTCCAACACAATAATTTCTCGATAGACTGAGTCAACTGTGAGTTTATCTGTAAGCGAGTAGTGATGTTTTTTGTCCATAGTAGACCTAGTCTTCAACGGATCCTCTATAGATGTGGTTTTTATGGATTTATCCTCTTATTCATTCAAGTAGGTGAGATTCTTCACGTTCTACAATAATTTCAATCATGTTCATGTGGAGTTCATCAGGTAGGACCGAAACTCTCTAATCAGATCTGAATAATTGGAAATTCTTGGCCCACCATGTTACCTGACTATATCGAGATTTCTAAGAGGTTCCACATGTGCCAGAATGATGATAATTTTTTTCCATCTTCTGATAATACCTCTCCATAATACCAATTAATCTTCGACTTTTTCGGTCTGGGGACTCGATGTAGTTGGACATAATCCATCAGTAATAGCTCTCCAGTGAAGGTTCATCATAACTTCAATAGATTTCTTTTACAAGTGGGGAGAGTAAATTCCAATCATGGAAGTCAAGTAATGTTCTATCATTGATTTCATGATCTCCAATATCATCCACTAATTCAGAGTCCCTCACACCATATCAAATATAATAGTACTATCCTCTAGGAATTTGATCTAAAGAAGTTGTTTTCCATGTAAATTATATATTCTAAAAATACCTCTCTCTGTTATGTATAAAAAAAATTAGAAGATAGAGGCATTAAAAAAACCTCTCTATCATTGTGTACATTATGGTTTGTCGGAATAAGATGAGTTTGTCAGACAAAAATCCCATCGCTCTATAGGATTACTGGATGATGATTTGTAATTCCACCCAGGTGACCCAATATTCCCTATTGTGAAGAAAAGAGGTAGTCATACTAATTGAGATTCAGTTTCCATCACTCAGCATAGCCTCTTATGATAAACATATGTTAGAGAAGGTTGGATATGTTCTCTTGGTTGAACTATAATGCCTCAATTATAACATGATTCATTCCTTGAACAATATGAAGAGGAATTAGAACAAGATAACTAATTCTTCCAATAAGAATGTTCCTCTCGGTTCATTTTTTCAATGATACACAGTATTGGCCATGAGGACACCAATGATTCCCGAAATGATACCACCAATGATGGAAAAAAATGTGAGGTACCCTATATCATTCACTGGGTTTATCACAACTATGCATACTCCCTGGTCACCATGGATGGTGAGCGTATTACTCCTTACACTATTGATAAATTCATCATGTAGTACATCACATGAGTGCACCCTCATCCTAAAACATTATAAACTGAAAGTAGTTGACTTATCGAAAATTTCTTGAGACTTATGACCTTAAACTAAGATCCTTATCATCATTCCTGAAAATGAACTGAATATTGGGAATACACCTTAGGGTTAGAGCTCAATTTCCTTAAACAATAATGTACCATGTCTTTTCTACAAGACGTTATACTATATAGGTATATCTATTATTTATTTTCCCTTTTGTTGGCCTTCATCATATTTCATATACTAATTCACCCCCCTAGGGGCTTACTCTCATACCACCTAAATCTCTTCTAACATTCTAGACCAATGTCCCATAAGATCTTGAATGGGAAGTTGATACATGTCTATCCTTGTGAATACGCATAGAGGTTGATTTTCAATAGTTTTTTCACATTATTGGTCACCTGATCTGGATATTGTGTTGTGAACAAGGGAATTAGTTATCCAATATTTTTATTTCCAGCCATATGGTCTCCAAAATATCTGGTGTCGCGATTCACTTTTTTTTCCTTTATATCCCACACAAATGATCATAAATTGGGAGTTTATGGTTAGACATCAACGAATAAAATCAAAGATCTCCCCCATCCTTAACGCCTGATGGTAAAATGAACAGCATGTCCAACACAATGTTTGTATTGAATCTCATCCATATGGGATACATAGGGATAATCATTAATTTCATCTTCATACCTAACCCTAGGTACCACAGATTCCACCATCATTCTGGCCTCTCATTATAAGTATCCCAATAGCTTGGGACATGAGGAGTTGTTTTAACTCTTGACCTCATGAATAAAACTACCATTTCATGATTTCCACTTCATGAATCTCCACAATTTTTCCTTAAAACATGACATTAAATTTCTCCACATCATATGAAGTATGTGTTGCATGATTCATACCCTCAAAGGATTCGTAGGAATTCCTAGGCATTTTGTCTTCAAGTCCAACACAAAAAATATCTCCATCAACTTAGTTCCACCTTTGTGTTTAGTTATAATCGAGGGATTCATGTGGTATGATGTGGACATAATTTTTTCTTAGTCACATTTGGTTTGCAATATCCCCACCAAGGGACTCCCTCCAATGCATCCTGATTTACCATTTGTTATTACCAAATGATGTTATACTGTAGGGAATTTCAAAAACAACATGTGACTTAATTTTAAACCTTTTGGGATATATTGTAACACCCAAACATTTTTTCTATTGGTCCAGGCGAGGAACCTATATCATTTAAGCCCTATTTTCCTAAGTATCCCACTTTGGATTATGCACAGTGTGGTGTGGAATTATCTTGTACTCATTCTCATCGGGTATGCATTATCTCACCATGTGAATTCCCTTTAGAACCTTGTTATTCCACATGAATCTATGTTAAACTACACATAATTCCTGAACTATGTATGGATTTATTCCCATCCTTATGGGATATATTGGAACACCCTGACTTTTTGTCATCGGGTTTAGCCCCATGTTCCCATTTTCATCCGAACTGCATGATATTTTTTGGTAAGAATGTTGTGTAGTGTGTAATTTCATCACCATTCACAGTACAATATACTCACCATGTTCCTCCATTAGGAATATATCCAATCCCTCTATGTACTTACAGTATGATGTTAAACTGCACATAAATCTAGAACAATGGGTGGTTTTATTCTTTCACTCGTAGAATACGTAGGATTCCCAAGAATATTGTCCATTGTACTAGCCTAGGAACCACAAGTAATGTCTTTTGTTGGGCCCCTCATCTATGATTCTTATGGGATTATGTGTCGGGAAAAGTGGACTTCATTTATCCCGCTCATGTTAGGTCTAAAATAGTCACACCATGTACTCCCCTATTGGATTATTTCATTCATCTATATCCATACTACATGACGTTAAAAAAATTTAATATCATGATATATTTTTGGATGAATTCCAATCATTTATATATATATATAGGAATGCATAATCGTGTTTTTCATTTGGTCTAGCCCCTAGTTCCTCATCCTTTTCGGCACTTTTGACTTTATCCTATGGTCTGAGCTCTACAAACATAAACTGATATCTCCAGCATCCTATCTGACATTAAATTTTTATTTCATTATTATAAGACATTAAAATTAAAATAATTTATTTTCATTTCAACATGACCATAAAAGGTAAGTACCCCTCCATCCCGCATGACATTATTCTACATATAACATTTCCAAAATCCCCATTTTTCATCCCCTTGGACTCAGTCTCGCCTTGGGAGTGTGTGGTGTGGTATGGGGTTTCATTGTACTTATTCACAAAAGGATAATTTTTTCGCAACATTATTATTATCATTTTGAGACATTCTTTTCAACTAATTCCTTACTACATAATGTTAAAAATCATGTAATTCTAGAACTACATATTGTATTATTTATATCATTTTGGGATAAATTGGAACGCCTGAGTATTTCACCGTGTGTCGAGCCTGAGTCCACCAACCAATTTTATCCCCTCATTAAGCTTGTCTCCTCAAGTCATCGAACTCTAGTTGATCTCTTGAACATCTGCCCCATCTCATCTACAGTCTTTGATGCATTTTGGTTTAGGACCTAGAGTTCTAGATTCTGTATAGTCATTCTTTCATTCAACTTCCACGCTTCAGGTGACCATTTTTTGGGTCTCCATCATTCCTCACTTCCGAGAGGACCCCTGGGAGGTATAGATTCTTTTCCTTATAGATCACCTACCATTTTGGCACAATGTCCTAATAGATTTCAATCTATATTTGAGATATATCTTGCATCATGAATATGGAATGCAGTTGACCCTCATTTGATTGTTCCCATCTGAGGTCACATGATATGGATATTGTTCATCGAATATGGTCAGTAGTTATCATCTATCATTCAAAAAAACACAATTGTTACCTAAATACTATTTTCCTGATTCACATCCCCTCCCACTTCATCATATTCTAGCATAGGTATATCACTTTTAGTGTTATCCCTATATGCACCTCTCTGCATTTTGATGAATAACCATCCTCATAGGGTCATTCTGGGAATCGCACCTTCGTTCCCTACCATGTGCTACCATGTGTTGTTAATATATTCTCTACCTGTGTTCCCTACACAATGCTTGGATCACATGTTCGTAGGGATTTGGGTATGTTGTGTCCCTTCATGGGATAACCAGACATCCTTATAGACAAAGATCGACAAGAAGAAAATATGAACTCATATATTATTACCACAAGATGTTATACTACATGCCATTTCTGAAATATGTGTGTCTTTATTTTTAGCCTTTTGAGTTACGTAGTGACACAAGATCACTCTAACCCCTGGTCCAACTGAAATGTCATGATCTTTTCCTCCCCTTCATGGTATGGGTTTTCCTCTATAGAATGGATCAGTTTTATGTGGATATATTTTTTCATCATTCACATTGGGTAGCCTCATGATTCTATACACCACATCTCACACCCATGTTGCCTGCATGCTACAACCATTAATCGAATACAAATTGTGTTATAGTTCCCATCAAATTAAACTACGTTATAATGATGATTTTTCTTACATTAGAGGATGCATTTCTTTTTTGTATTTTCCACCTACCATACCATACATAAAAATTATGTTTGGCCTTATACCTATTCTCATAATATAAATATTTATGCCTATAAACATCATCTATAGTTCATCAGAAACCCCTATCATATTTCTATCCTCTTGTCCCTAGACACCTCTATAGAATGTGTAGTTCAATGTGGACTTCCTTTTGTCACCATTCATGTCTGGTTTACATACCACACAAAATATATCTCCATTGGGTTTCCCATGTCCTTAAATTAATTAAATTACATTGAATCCCCACAATATATTATTTTAGGTTTCCCCATGACAAATATGGGACACTTCATTTTCCGTTCTACAAATGATTACCCCACAAGTGATGGTTTCTAACAAAGTTATCATACATGAACTACATTCGGATTTTTTTCCTACCCTCACTGGATATTTATGTATGCCAACACACCTTTCCTCAACCCCATCTACAATTTCATTCACTCATCTATCTATATGCCACTATTTTTGGTCCAAACACTATGACCCTATATTTGGAGTCTTCAATCCATGTAACACAATTTTAAACTATTGACCAAGATCCATGATGTATGACCTTAAACTATATGTAACATCCTAACTATATGATTCTTATCTATTTCATTCATTTTCCTCACCATTGGATGTTAAAACAACATGTCTATCATCTTCATTTTAATGAGATAAAACAAAAATTTATTCTCGTTCAACACCATAAAGGTGTTGTCTGCAAATATGTTCAATTATGATTCTAACCAATAGACCCACCCAATCCGCATTCACCGGAGTGGTGTAGTTTTAAGAGTGTTTGATATCATTCTAATAACCCATCACACCATTTCCATTTTTTTGTGCCATTTATTTTGGATCCTCATCCTCTTATATATCCAATGGACCCCCCCCCCCCACCCTCCAGAGTATGTATGCTTGGCCTCATGTCTCACCTACTATTTTGGGATAACATTCCAGAAGACATCAAATAATAAATTGTGTTCTTTACCAATGTTAAAATTAGGAAAATGGATTAGACCCCATTTTTTTGTCTCCATTTATTTCTAAAGTGATTTGAATGCATTGTTATGAACACGGTAATCCATTAACCTTAATCATCATTCCACAAAAACTACATTCCTAATTTTGGGTATCCTGATTCACAGTTTATATTCCCTTTCATTCAAATTAATTCCAATTACCTCAGTGTTATCATGCCTGTGCACTAGAGAAAGTTGGGAAAGGGAATTTTGTCAGACATAAGTGCTATATTCTCTAGACACTACCATATCATTTCTCCCAGGAAATCAGAGTGTTCATTGAGACCCTAAATTTTCATGGTGAATAATTATGTTATCATACATTGAATCTCAAAAATAGTCACTACCCATGTGAGAATAGGGATTTATCTCTTGTTATTTCAGATGTACAATTGATATTCATTAATAAAAGCAGATTAATAGACTCGTGCATGCAACCAGAATAACTAATAAATCAGGAAAATATATTTCTGAGTATGTAAAAAATATGACACCCATTGATTGAACTCTAATAAATGGGAAGACCTTTTAAATTGTGTGTCCTAGCTCCCACACTCTCGAGCATATGACTGCCATGATTTTACAGATCCTACAGGGAACCCTATCTTCATTACTAGCTATGTGGCATAGTTCATCAGCCCTTATCTGTGCCAAATCCTCATCATTTTAGATATTTTTCCATCTCTCTGGATGATTTCATTATCTTCTCATTGACCTCTAATAACATTTCATTCTATCATGATATGAGTTTCAATTGTGTGTTGATAAAATCAGACTGTTAATTCACCCATGCACTCAAATGATGGATCTCTTATCCAGAAAACTATTGTTTATAATTTTTGATAGACTTCATCCACTGCCAACTAACACTGGGTCCACATTTGTAATACGATATTTTCTCTACCATGTAATCTTGAATGAGAATATGTGTTCGTCAGGCATCCTCCCCTCCATCACATAGTTCACGTAATCGGAAATGATGTCTCTACATCTGTATTACCCACTCTGCATGTGGGGTGTTCTTGATGAATCTCTTGATCTAATTTTATGAATGTCGACAGAAAACCGTTATAACATTTACATCATATGGGGTCTCAAACTGCTCCTCCAGAAAAATAACTTCATATTTTGGGAACACTTCTAGAATTTTGGTAGCATGATCGTCCTCTAGTGTCATATCAAATAGTCTAGGTTTTTCATCATATAGTTGGTTTTCATAATTCAGTCCCACCATGACCATTTCTAGTTCCATCCTTCCAGTCAACATATATGCGGCTTCAGATACCATGAGGTGTTTATCATTGGAATCCAATTCCAGGATTATCAGTTTTACCTTCAGGAGAGGAGTTCCATAATCCCCGTCCATCCTACTGAGTATGGCCACCACCATTTTATGAGTAGTTTATATAGAAATACGACAATTTCAGTCGGCTTGGTTTGATGGAAAAATGGTATGTATTCTATAAGAGATAGGACTAATCGACGTCAAATAATTGTTCTTGGACTAGAGTTGCTAACATCAAAACCCCACTAGGTTCCCCCCCTCCGTATATGGTTGGATGCTCTAGATATTTTGGGAGGTTATCCCTAGTTATCACAACCCTACTAGATTTTGTGCTCACCATAATTTTAGGAACATATCCCATTTCTACGTCTACCATCTTACAAGAATATGTTTCTCAGATAAGGTTTCCTATATATCAAAAATGTCATCTAAGAATGTCTACATGGAATAATTAAGTTTCATAGAAGAATGATATGGATTTTATAATAAGAGTCTCAGAAAACACTTCTAGTTATGAGTTCATAAACCCACCTTCCTCCAAAGGTCCCCCCTACTAGCATCTTCTCCCATAGAGGACACCACTATTTCTTTAGGTAAAGGGAAACATTCCATTAGCTCAGCGGTAGCCAGTTATAGTAGGGATGTTTGAGTAAGAATAATTTTTATCTAATCCATTATTGGAAGTGGTGTTCCCTGAAAATGAAAAAATGTTATAGATTAACCTTATATTGTTTCCATTCCGCCAGAGACACCAGAAATCTACCCTGGGCTTGGCCGATCTCTGATAGATCTATCCCAAGATGGTTAATGAGGCCCCACATTTTGGAGGGGTTTATAAATTTCTTTTGACATCCTAGGAATCCCATTCCATGATTAAAATAACATCCTTAATCATTCCTATACAGAACATCCAATTCCTAGGATCACGAGTGAATGTCCTGTGAAACCCCCTTGGTCGCCTCCCTTCTTACCGGCTCTACTCATCTGAGATTAGTGGGTCTACCAATGTTTATTGTCTCCCACGAGGTGCAAGGCATTGAATTATTGGCATTTTCACTTCCATATCCCCACCACCACGATGTGTCATTTACATTTTCCAAACTCATAATAAAGGATAAGGAGGAACTCCATCATCATCATAGATAATTATATGTTTCAGCATCTCCCCCATGTGGCCTTCGTCACAACTATTTGAATACTTCTTATCTGACCGATAAATGGTGGTATGAGGAGGAAACTCATTCAGTATTTTCTGATCCTCCCATATAAAAATAAGAAACATATTCCTCATCACTCATAGATGATCCTCATGGTATTACCCTACGTAAAATATTGGGGTCATACTTTTACTGCATAGGGATTTCCTTGCAAAGTGGTACAGGGTATATATCTCACAGATGGGTTCATTGTCAACTAGTTCCACCAGAAATCCACCCCAGAAGGAAAAGAGATAGGTTCTATACTTCTAAATTCCCTAGATGTCATTAGTTAATACCCCAATCGATAGACTAAAAGGGTGAATTTTTAATCCATCCCCCTTACAGAACATGTTCCTGGAAAGAGGTGAAGTCAGCTTGGCCTGAAAGGTCCCCACTGCATTCAAGATGGATTGTTGGATGTTCGGCCCAAGAGGGGAAATTGTGTTAAGATACTCATATAAATTTATGTTTTTATCTATTCAAACATAATGAAAGTGGATTGGTCCCAATACAAAATGTGTTTTCATCCCCACAATGATGTTCCAAAACACCTTATACACATTCTCCATCACTGGGATCTCATTGGTCGATGTGTTTCCCCACCTCCATTGTGGATTACATAATGAATGTTATTGGTCACACACACATGTTTCCATTTTTGATTGGAAACATCCACCAAAAATATGATAAACGATAATTCAGCCAACCTAAAAACTAGTTGGTACACAATGTTTACACTATACCCCCATAGCTTCCATTCACTATCCTATAGGATTTTCAAATAATAATTTTCATTATTGCATTGGTAAACCTTCACACATGTGTGAGGACATACTGGTAGTATCTAACGATCCAACTACCCTTAAAACACATTCTCTGGTGGGATATTTAGGAAACGTCAAAACCAAAACATGAATTGGACATCCCTCACCGAATTTTTGTCATCACCTAGAAAAAAACTATTATCATTTTCTCTAACTGAATCATATACTCTGAATTATCCATTCCCTCAGTAAAAAGTAACTCATCATTAATAACCCCTATAATGGGATTTATGATATATTATGGATGTCCTAGTGGGTTTTTAAAAACTTCCCAATATGGAGATGGATTGAGTTATTCCTCGACGACCACTTGGTCACCAAATCCAACATCATATGTTTTGGCAGGATGATATGGATTCGTGAATACCACAGAGTTTCATATAGTACTATCCAATTTTTCTCCTACATGAACATTTCAAAAGATGTAGAGAGCCTACAAGACCAGGAACAATTATATGTGAAGTCGCCATCCTCGAGAAGGTCTTTATAATTGGTCCACCCCTTCCCTGGGTTCCCAAAGCCTGCCTTGAGATTGGCCTGGTTCTATGGGTGAGATACTACTGGTTGTAGCACTTTCCCATTGACATTACTAACTTTATTATTCCGAAAATTGTTGGGGAAATGAGTGTGGTCTTCCAATATATTCCCTTCAGTATCCCTGAACCACATGCACTAACATGGAGTGTTCCAGAACTAGTAATCTACTTCATCCCAAATTCCTGCAAGGATTAAAACATCATCCCTCAGACCAAATATGTATAGTGGATGTCTTTTAATGAGTGGGTATTTATTTTTCCCTTCCGTAAGCAGGTTCAATTGGAACTTGTGATCATAGTTTATTCACACTTAATCTATGATCCCCAATTTCCCAGTAATCTATTCCATTCGAGTGGCATCCACAAGTAGCTCTTGATAATATCCATGGTTATCCATTTGGTTTTTGGAATTCATCAATTTTTTTTTCTTTTCGTAGATCTCGATCACATATCTCGCTCATAGGGATAAATTGTAGAGCTCTATCACAAAGCTCATTCACAATGAAAATTCATGGGGCACACAGTAACAGTGCATATGGACTCACTGCATGGCACATAGGAACTAGGGATCAATATGCACCAGTTTTCCAAGAAGAGTTAGTAGAGCACTGACTTGTAAAGCCAGATACCCAATGAATGTTGAAGGAGTGTAGAGTGTCATGATTTTTTAGATCGAACATAGGATCACTAGGATAAATGCAAATAAAAGTGGTCCACGTGTCCTATTTATACGAGATGTCCTTACAGGATTTGTAGTGCACATGTTCACAGGGATCATTGTGAAATTATCGACCACTATTCTGCCTCCCTCGTCAAGGAAAAATCTTTTCAATCATCCTAAATTTTGGTGACATACAATCAGAATCTTACACTCATTTTTATACATATCTCCCACTCTAAGGGGGTGTATTTTTGGTGAAACAATTCCATGCCATTGAATAAATTGAGAAATGGAACAAAAATAACTATAAATGTGTCTGCATCCAGAAGCACCTTCTTGAAGACATCCTATATCCTGACCACAACAAATCTATTGATCCGGATTCTCTGTGACTACAATAATGGCCTTGAAAGAAGCCTTTATGAGTATGAAGAACATGACCAGAGCCTTCACGACCACCATGAATGTTATCATGGATGCATTAATGATTCCAAGGAACATGACTGGAGCCTCCCGGATTGTTGAAAATTGATAGAGGAAAGCCTCATCGACTTAGAAAAAATTAACGGATCATCCATAGATAAATAAGTGTGAAATTATTTTCAAATCATCCTTAGAGAACTATGATTCCCAGTGTCTATAAATACTCATCCCACCCCTACTCCAAATGATCAAGACCCATACCTTTCACCTTCCATGCTCTCAATATGTGAATCACCATTTCCTCTATGAACCATTGATAAAAAAACCAATCAATGTATTTTATAATTTGGAATCTACATTCTCTTTACTCCATTTTACCTCCTCTTAATGTGGGGATGCCCTTAATGAAGCCTTTTTCCCGTCACAAATGAAGGATACACATTTGGGTACTCAGAACATTGTGAAGCACTAAGTCATCGCGAAGAACCATCCTAGAACATGTAGACTACAAGCCATGGGTGGGTCACTATGCTTCAAGAAGTACCCTCATTGAAGCACCATATCATTGTAAAACCCCAATTCTTCCAAAACCCCTCTCTGAGAGGCCTTCTACCTCATGAACCCCTCTATCATGCGTCCCTCTAGTCATGTACATATTTCTTTCTAGGTCCCCTAAGTGTTTATTTATATGGTGTTTATATACATCATGCTACGTTGCTTATGAACATTAAAATCTATTGCTCATACTCATATACATGCTAAAGTGAACCTTTTAATGAACCACTCAACATCCTCATTCACAGATGTAGTTCCTTGTTCCTTCACTTCCCCATGTGAATGTCGGTACAAGTTATGAATGTCCAATGTTTGAGGGGTGTGTCGTTATCGTCTGAGTTGTAGGACATTAATCTTCCTATCACCCACATCCACAACACATAAAATTAAAATATGACCACTTCAGGAGTGACATGACTAAGAGTACTGTAACACCCCAAGATTTTATAGTGTGTTATTTCTTCAAAATAATTCAATAACATTCACTACACGCAATACCGAGTTCAATCACACCATGACTTACAAAAAAAATCCATTAAAAAGAGGTTATGAATAGTATTATCTAAAATTTAAACTTTATATAATCCTTATAATTTTAGAATCCATATTATGAGTTTCTTAGATATAATGCAAGAACAAATTCATTTTCAGTATTGCACTTTTATCAACTTTTAATAGTGAACCCTTTTTAAATACAATATTTTAAACTTTTTGACTAAATGGGGACATCAAAAATTTAAAATGAAACATCCCAAGCTTCCACAGTACGCTTTCTTCGAATAATGCGATAGCGTGTGTTGTACGCAACCTCGAGTTCTAACACACACCACAACTAATTAAAATAGCCGGTGTGAATAGTAATACCTACTTTTTGAAATCATATATATTTTATATTTCAAAATGGACTTCATTTTTGGATTCAGAATATTGAAATTATCCTAGGGTGAAATTTTGGTACTTTTCGGATAACTTTTATATTTTGATGAATAGTGAAAATTACTAAATTTTAATTAAAAACAACTTTTTTAATCAAAATAATTAATAGTGATAAATTATAAATTTGAGTTGTTTTAAAGTATATTTAGAATATATTTTTACCATTTAATATAATTTTGGTCATTGGACATAATTTTACAATTAAACCGAACATAAACAAGTGTCAATCTTTTGATAGTTATTATCTCTTAAAAACACGTTTTTTGTTTTGACAGCGGGAATTAATTTTAAATTAATTTCTGCCACTTCTATGTTTTGAATTTAGGAAAATGGATTCCATATTGGGAATCAGGATGTTCAAATTGTGTAAATAGGTAACTTTTATTTTTAGACATTTTGAATAATTACTGCGGTAAATATTTTATTTACCATGGTTAAGGGTAAATCCGGTAAATAAGGGTTAAAAAATAATATTATAATAATACTAAATTACCCTAAAACATGTCTTAACCCTATTGGTTGATACATGGTCGACCATGGGCATCTTTGGGTCTATTTTGGGACCCCATGGATCCACTTGTAAGTGATAATGACACTTTATTTTAATTAATTTAAAATGAATACAAAAATGACACAAGCATATATCTTTTAGCAAAAAATTGTTACATAGGGTTATATATGTTGGATTTTAGATTATAAATATTCATTAGAAAGATACAAAGATTTAATACATAATTATATTTTATTTATAATTTTTAGAAATTAAATATTATATTTTATTTATGACACAATGATGATGCAGTAATTACAATAATAGTGACAAATTAAAATAATTGATATTATAAATACCCAAATAAATATAATATGAAACTTTTAATGAATTAAACTAATTTTATAGGATAATATCATATATTAGGATTGATATAATTGACGTTTTTCGAAATAATAAATCTGTTATGAGTTTCACAAAAATCAACTATTGAATAGTATCAAAATTGACATAAAAGAGTTCTTAAAACAAATATTATATTATTAATTGATATTAAATTCCTAAAAATCTAAGGTTCGGCCAAGAGACTTATATCATGATATGTTCATCATTAATGGACCACTTGGGAGTCTCTTGGATGTATGTAGTAAGTTTATTAACCATATTATATAAAAATACAAAGAGACATTGTAAAAGTAAAACTAATTAACTTAAAGTTAATACTTAAAGATAAGGTTAATATAAGTACCCAAACCTGTATAAATTATATTGGTTGAGTGGTTTTTGACCTAGCCCCACCTTAAACTTTGAATAGTCAACTTTGGAGCCATTAGAAACCGAATATGAATTTATTATAAATTAATATTTCTAGCTTTTCCAAAGGTGCCCCTCACCCCTCTTATAAAAGGGCACTCCTCCTTCTCATTTCTTCACACCTTCAAAGCCTTTTGGTTCGGCAAAAATCTGCCCAAATACTCTCCCAACATCCCTCACTACAACCTAGGGGCCTTAGTTTGATCGGAAAGCCATCCTAAGGAGCCCTTTTGATCAAATTAAAAGGAAGAACCCGAAGAAGAGGTAATGATTTCACCACCCCTCTCCAAGTTCATTTCTTCTTCCACTTCTTCTTCCTTTGTTCTTACCATTCTAAAATAATAACTCCAGTATCTCTCATATACTGTGATGTTATTATAAATATGGTAAAACCATATTCAGTATTCTATCCACCCTTTGAATAACATGTCACCATACGTGCGTACGTACGGCTTACCGTCTCCACGTCGTGGTGTAATTGTTATTCAATATATTATTATTTGGATGGGTATAATAATGATGTGTAACTCATGTAAATAATAAATATAACATGTTAATGATTCTGTATATATGATATACCATCCATTTATATATTATCTTAATATCAAAAGAATGATATTGTAGCTCGTGCGTACGTAAGGACTACCGTCTCCACGAACGCGATGAGATTCATTCTCCATCGTATCCATTCAAGTATAATTATCATTTGATGATTTAAAAATGATGTTTAAGGACTTGATATCATTATGTATATGAATAAGATACAACAAACATGGCTTATGTAACAAAACATATAAAAGAAAATGAGTAAGTTAACACCCGAAACGACGATAATTCTAAGATATTATTAACAAATCAATGTTAAAAGATCATATACGATATCATATTAATATATATGATTCTTGTATAATTTAATAACAATTATTTCACCATAATACAGGAGGTTAACCTACCCCAACTAAGGAAAAGTACAAGGTAAGGGTTATTTCACAATCTCTTCATTATCCGAGGTTGTTTATACGTAATAATCTACTGGGATCTCTTTATCATCCACATCCATGTTTCTTAAAAATGAATTTCAAAACATTTTTACTATTTACTAGAATATGAGTTAAAGTCATTTATACCCTTTTTGACTTTTATAAGTGGTTTATAAAGGAATATTTCGGTCGTTTTCAAAACAAGGTCCTTTTTAACCTTTTCGACAGAATTAAGGTAAGAATGTTTTTTTAACTTATACGGCGGGTGCGGCTATTTTCCACCGTTATAAAATCTTCAAAGCTTCCCTTACAAGATTATAAGAATATTTTCAAACAAAATGTTTTATTTTATATGGATCTTTAAATGATTTCAAAATAAAAGGAGATATTTCTTTAAAAAGAATTTTGATTTCATCTACGTCAACATCCTTTGATGGATTTTAAGATTATTTGAAGTTGATTTATTATGATACAAAACTTCTATATTGTATTGAAGGTTTTGTGATATGTTTGACTGTGGATGTGCTATTTTTATACCATTCATAGTTTATGGTGAAATTATTGACATTTCGTATGCTAGTTTTAATACGAATGTTTATGTTATGTTTAAACCTTTTCATATGGGGATGCATTGGACTTAATAAGTGACGGGTGGAGCCTGCTATAGCTCCTCGATGCATCGGTAGGTCTCATGAGACAAACTAGTGTCTTGGCACAAGGCCTTGGAAAAATCTTATTTGTAGTCTTGGCACGAGGCCTTGGCTATGTGGTTATGATAGTCTGGCATTATGCATTCCAACATTATGAAAGTGGTTATTGATTTTTGCATGTGATTATTCTATTAGTAGAATATCCATGTGAATAAGTAAATGGCATTATTTCATTTTACTTTTGCCATACTATGTTGAAGTTCAAGTTTAAAAGGCTTTTGTTTTAGTTATACATTGCCTTAAATGTTTATTCTTATTTATGAAAGTTTCTGCTATATTGTTATCCTTACTGGGCATTTCAGCTCACCCCTTTTATATGTTTTATTTTTCCCAGGAAGTGAAGAAGTAAGTTATGAATGACCTGTAGGGATATTATGAGGGGATTATATTGTGGACTGTGGAAACATTATGTTGTTGTAGTAGTTTTTCATTTTATGATGTAATGTAAAACTTATTAATATATCTAGTGTTTCCAAGGTTACTAAACCAATCGGTCTTTCGAGATTTGATCTTTCTTGTGATCATGCCAATGTTATGTAATAATGCACCGACTCTGGGTAACTGGGGTCGGGGCGTTACAGTTGGTATCAGAGGAAGTTTAGTACAAACCTTGGATGCTAGATTTAGATAAACTCTGATTAGAGCACGTAGACCTAAGATGAACATTGAGGATTAGTATAGAAGAACTTCCTAGAATTTTGGTATTGTAGAGATTTTGTCAGTTTTCCGAGCAATACATCCCTGTCTGGATACGAGCAGGTAGAGGCGGCTATGGCACAGATGTACCTAGGGGTAAAACCCGAAAACACCGCTTTGAGCTAGACTCGAATGGGAACTGGTGCACGACAAAGGGCCTTGCTGCACTCTTGGTTACGACACTCCCGGGGGATATTCTTAGGATAACTCTCATTTTTCATTACAAATCATTTTGAAGGGATTATGAGTATATACTTCCTCAAAGAAAACATTCTTATGATTATGGATTATATCCATAAATAGTTCAATTTATGTTAAGTGTTTTATAAGTATGGGATTATGTATTTTGATTCATAAACTGATCTATTGTATGCCATTGTTTAGAAATGGCACCCAGTAGAAGGAATGAGAACTCCAAGAAATGCACATGATCCAAAGAAAAGGAAGGATCATATCTTCCATGGTCTTAAGCTAGAATTTATAAGAGAAATATTCTCCCATGTATTATCATCATATGAAGAAATAATATCATGTGTTGATAAGATAAGTAAAGAGTTTACTGAGTCCTATGGCTTTGAAGGGAAGCAAGAGAAGAAAAGGATGGAAGAGAGAAAGATGGATAAAGGGAAGAGGGAAAAGAAGAATTTTCCCATATGTGGTAACTGTGGAAAGAAACACCCTGGGACTTGCCTGAAAGGAATGGGAGTTTGTTATAAGTGTGGAGGAAAAGGGCACAAAGTACGTGACTGCAAGGGTAAGAAAATGGTTTTAATTGTACAATGCTTCGTTTGCAAGGAGTTTGGACACTACGCGAACCTATGTCCCAGTCATCAGACTATGCCGCAAATGATTTTATTGGATAATAATCAAGTTATGATACTACCACAGATGAAGAGGAATGATTAGAGTTCTTATGTTGATTATGTCAATTGAGTGTTGTATCAACAATGTACTTGTTATAATAATTATGGAGTATATAAGGATTGTACTGCAGTACTATTTCATTAAGGACTTGAGATTGTGTAGAACAAAGAAATGTGACTCAATAGCAGGATAAATTTTTGGAAAATATATGGTTGAGAGAATGATAAACCATAATATAGTTCTGATACCGAGGTAGTGATTTTCGAATAATACATGATTATTTTGGAAAAATTATATTGGATATTCTTGACTACCTTGGAACTGATTAATGATTTGTATATTCCATCATTGTTGGGGTTTAAAACATTTTTGGACTGATGAAGTATATCCATCATTCTATATGGAATAAGGGAGCATGAATGTAATCAATAAAGAATATGGTAATTCAGGATGTTTCAGTGTATTAAAAGAATACATGATGAAGGTATTCATATGATATTACGGGGTAAAAAGGATCTAAATTATGTTTACCTTCATTATAAATGTTGGAATGTGAGTTTGTACAGAAGTATTTTGGATAGTTCTAGTTTGGATTATTTTGGATTGCCATAAAAGGACAACCCGGAGGTCGGGCGGCAACCTGTCGCGACCGGCAAGGCCGCGAGACTTGAACCTGCAACCGAAGGGAGACAAGGGTGTATCACCTACCACTGGCCACGAGATGTCCTGAATTAAATAATGTAGTTTTTATTAAAAGATCTTGTAGATGAATTATAAATTCTTTTATTTTGGAACCCTATACGAATAGTGTAAATAGAATTTTTTTTACATTCTATTATCTTTTAGAGTGAAAGATGGGTTTGTGGTAGAAATTTATTAATGGATAAAACTCTAATTATAAAGTAAGTATATCTCCTTATGATCTTAGCCAATCTCATAAATAAATTCCTCAATATTAAGAAAAGAAACTTAGAACAAAAATGTTTTCCTAGATGGTACCTTAAATCATCACTAATTTATGGCTTTGGGATTGTTGGCCTTTTCATAGCCATGTTCTCTACCACTCTCCATCAGATAATTGATGGTTAGATTTTTCTTCCATATCCATATTTTCCTACATGGAACCCTAGTATGTGTTATTTTCGGTAAACTTCATACTTTCAACTCTTTATTTTAAATAGAGGCCTCGTTAATTCATTTTTCGATGTGGGATTTCAACTAAGATATTTTGAAACGTCAAAAATGTGTTATCCTAATACCCTATGTTTTGTTGAACCGATGGTTTTTCAAATCATCATAGATTGATGAATTTAAGGACCTAAATTTTATACTTGTTTATGATTGATGACCTCAATCACAACCTATAAATATTTACGTTTTTCCTCCAATTATATGTCTCTAATTTCCACCAATGTTCTCCTAATCGAGATCATAATTTGGTGGTGACCCTTTCATTTCTCTTTTCCTCATATTAAGTCTAAATTTTAGTAACCAAATTTCCGATGTGGGTTTTCCCACAAAGATATTTTCTATTTTCAACCTTTTATTTTCGAAGAACAATTTCAAATTGTGAGGACGCAATTTATTGAAGGAGGGGAGAATGTAACACCCCAAGATTTTATAGTGTGTTATTTCTTCAAAATAATCCAATAACTTGCACTACACACAATACCGAGTTCAATCACACCATGACTTACAAAAAAAAGCCATTCAAAAGAGGTTATGAATAGCATTATCTAAATTTTAAACTTTATATAATCCTTATAATTTTAGAATCCATATTATGAGTTTCTTAGATATAATGCAAGAACAAATTCATTTTCAGTATTGCACTTTTATAAACTTTTAATAGTGAACCCTTTTTAAATACAATATTTTAAACTTTTTGACTAAATGGGGACATCAAAAATTTAAAATGAAACATCCCAATCTTCCACGGTACGATTTCTTCGAATAATGCGATAGCGTGTGTTGTACGCAACCTCGAGTTCTAACACACACCACAACTAATTAAACAAGCCATTGTGAATAGTAATGCCTACTTTTTGAAATCATATATATTTTATATTTCAAAATGGACTTCATTTTTGGATTCGGAATATTGAAATTAGCCTAGGGTGAAATTTTGGTACTTTTCAGATAACTTTTATATTTTGATGAATAGTGAAAATTACTAAATTTTATTTAAAAACAACTTTTTTAATCAAAATAATTAATAGTGATAAATTATGAATTTGAGAGGTTTTAAAGTATATTTAGAATATATTTTTACCATTTAATATAATGTTGGTCATTGGACATAATTTTACAATTAAACCGAACATAAACAAGTGTCAATCTTTTGATAGTTATTATATCTTAAAAACACGCTTTTTGTTTTGACAGCGGGAATTAATTTTAAATTAATTTCTGCCACTTCTGTGTTTTGAATTTAGGAAAATGGATTCCATATTTGGAATCAGGATGTTCAAATTGTGTAAATAGGTAACTTTTATTTTTAGACATTTTGAATAATTACTGCGGTAAATATTTATTTACCATGGTTAAGGGTAAATCCGGTAAATAAGGGTTAACAAAATAATATTATAATAATACTAAATTACCCTAAAACGTGTCTTAACCCTATTGGTTGATACATGGTCGACCATGGTCATCTTTGGGTCTATTTTGGGACCCCATGGATCCACTTTTAAGTGATAATGACACTTTATTTTAATTAAGTTAAAATGAATACAAAAATGACACAAGCATATATCTTTTAGAAAAACAATTGTTACATAGGGTTATATATGTTGGATTTTAGATTATAAATATTCATTAGAAAGATAAAAAGATTTCCTACATAATTATATTTTATTTATAATTTTTAGACATTAAATATTATATTTTATTTATGACACAATGATGATGCAGTAATTACTATAATAGTGAAAAATTAAAATAATTGATATTATAAATACCCAAATAAATATAATATGAACCTTTTAATGAATTAAACTAATTTTATAGGATAATATGATATATTAGGATTGATTTAATTGACTTTTTTCGAAGTAATCAATCTGTTATGAGTTTCACAAAAATCAACTATTGAATAGTGTCAAAATTGACATAAAAGAGTTCTTAAAACAAATATTATATTATTAATTGATATTAAATTCCTAAAAATCTATGGTTCGGCCAAGAGACTTATATAATGATAGGTTCATCATTAATGGACCACTTGGGGGTCTCTTGGATGTATGTAGTAAGTTTATTAACCATATTATATAAAAATACAAAGAGACATTGTAAAAGTAAAACTAATTAACTAAAAGTTAATACTTAATGATAAGGTTAATATAAGTACCCAAACCTGTCTAAGTTCTATTGGTTGAGTGGTTTTCGACCTATCCCCAACTTAACCTTTGAATAGTAAACTTTGGAGCCATTAGAAACCGAATAAGAATTTATTATAAATTAATATTTCTAGCTTTTCCAAAGGCCCCCCTCACCCCTCTTATAAAAGGGCACTCCTCCTTCTCATTTCTTCACACCTTCAAAGCCTTTTGGTTCGGCAAAACTCTGCCCAAATGCTCTCCCAACATCCCTCACTACAGCCTAGGGTCCTTAGTATGATCAGAAAGCCAACCTAAGGAGCCCTTTTGATCAAATCAAAAGGAAGAACCCGAAGAAGAGGAAATGATTTCACCACCCTTCTCCAAGTTCATTTCTTCTTCCACTTCTTCTTCCTTTGTTCTTACCATTATAAAATAATAACTCCAGTATCTCACATATACTGTGATGTTATTATAAATATGGTACAACCATATTCTGTATTCTATCCACCCTTTGAATAACATGTCACCATACGTGCGTATGTACGGCTTACCGTCTCCACGTCGTGGTGAAATTGTTATTCAATATATTATTCTTTGGATGGGTATAATAATGATGTGTAACTTATGTAAATAATAAATATAACATGTTAATAATTCTGTATATATGATATACCATCCATTTATATATTATTTTAATATAAAAAGAATGATATTGTCGCTCGTGCGTACGTACGGACTACCGTCTCCACGAACGCGATGAGATTCATTCTCCATCGTATCCATTCAAGTATAATTATCATTTGATGATTTAAAAATGATGTTTAAGGACTTGATATCATTCTGGATATGAATAAGATACAACAAACATGGCTTATGTAACAAAACATATAAAAGAAAATGAGTAAGTTAACACCCGAAACGACGATAATTCTAAGATATTATTAACAAATAAATGTTAAAAGATCATATACGATATCATATTAATATATATGATTCTTGTATAATTTAATAACAATTATTTCACCATTATACAGGAGGTTAACCTACCCCAACCAAGGAAAAGTACAAGTTAAGGGTTATTTCACAATCTCTTCATTATCCGAGTTTGTTTATACGTAATAATCTATTGGGATCTCTTTATCATCCACATCCATGTTTCTTAAAAATGTATTTCAAAACCTTTTTACTATTTACTAGAATATGAGTTAAAGTCATTTATACCCTTTTTGACTTTTATAAGTGGTTTATAAAGGAATCTTTCGGTCGTTTTCAAAACAAGGTCCTTTTTATCCTTTTCGACAGAATTAAGGTAAGAATGTTTTTTTTAACTTATACGGCGGGTGCGGCTATTTTTCGCCGTTATAAAATCTTCAAAGCTTCCCTTACAAGCTTATAAGAATATTTTCAAAAAAAATGTTTTATTTTATATGGATCTTAAATGATTTCAAAATAAAAGGAGATATTTCTTTAAAAAGAATTTTGATTTCATCTATGTCAACATCCTTTGATGGATTTTAAGATTATTTGAAGTTGATTTATTATGATACAAAACATCTATATTGTATTGAAGGTTTTGTGATATGTTTGACTGTGGATGTGCTATTTTTATACCATTCATATTTTATGGTGAAATTATTGACATTTTGTATGCTAGTTTTAATACGAATGTTTATGTTATGTTTAAACCTTTTCATATGGGAATGCATTGGACTTAATAAGTGACGGGTGGAGCCCGCTATAGCTCCTCGATGCATCGGTAGGTCTCATGAGACACACTAGTGTCTTGGCACAAGGCCTTGGAAAAATCTTATTTGTAGTCTTGGCACGAGGCCTTGGCTATGTGGTTATGATAGTCTGGCATTATGCATTCCAACATTATGAAAGTGGTTATTGATTTTTGCATGTGATTATTCGATTAGTAGAATATCCATGTGAATAAGTAAATGGCATTATTTCATTTTACTTTTTCCATACTATGTTGAAGTTCAAGTTTAAAAGGCTTTTGTTTTAGTTATACATTGCCTTAAATGTTTATTCTTATTTATGAAAGTTTCTGCTATATTGTTATCCTTACTAGGCATTTGAGCTCACCCCTTTTCTATGTTTTATTTTTCCCAGGAAGTGAAGAAGTAAGTTATGAATGACCTGCAGGGATATTATGAGAGGATTATAGTGTGGACTGTGGAAACATTATGTTGTTGTAGTAGTTTTTCATTTTATGATGTAATGTAAAACTTATGAATATATCTAGTGTTTCCAAGGTTACTAAACCAATCGGTCTTTCGAGATTTGATCTTTCTTGTGATCAAGCCAATGTTATGTAATAATGCACCGACTCTGGGTAACTGGGGTCGGGGCGTTACAATTACCATGAAGGGAATGGGAACAAACACCCTCTCACTCCCCCTCTCTATATATATTTGGTCGTCATGTGCACCTCGGGCTGTCTCCATGTAATCCACGACCAAATTTGAATGGTTTCTACATTAATGATTTCCATATCCTCGTCATAAATCTATTCATCCAACATAGGATTGACTCCTTGATTATGTCCCAATATTTTTCATTGTGGGTTTCCAACCACCCAAAATCCCTTGTTTCCTCTCTAGGTCATTTACTAAACCTAATCCCCATAATATTCCTCACTGACGCACTTTTCATGATGTGATCATCATATCCATTGCTACCCACTGTTTCTCACACTGAAAATGACTCATGTGGGATTAATGTAAGAATCATCCCTGGAATCCTCTTGGTAACAATCATTCATAAGCCCCAAACACCTCTTGAATGATCAATGGTGACTATTATCTTTTCCCATTTCAATAATCGTATGTAGGAATCCTACATAAGGGTCAAGCCCATCACTCATCGGTCTCGATCACTTCATGTCTATTTATCCACTACCCACATGATGTTAATATGTCTTCCACTTTTGTCCCACAATATGTTAAAGTATATGAATTCGGTCTATGATGGTTTTTATCCTTGTCTAATAGCCAGGGTTCGTAGGATGCCTCCTTGAGGATCAACCCTAACCATTGCTGAACATTGGGGTCTCCTTTGTTGGGACCCACAACCATTGTATGTCCTTTATTTATGTCAGATCAATTACTAGGATACTAACCATTAACCATACCCACACTCAATCTATTCTCCTCCAACCACGAGTGTACGTCTTGCGATGGGATTCTAACAACACGTAAGCCCCAACATGTCTTTAAGTTGTTATTATTTTTGTATATTCTGATTCTGTCCCCCATATCAGAACCATGAGGGCTTAGATCATCTCAATTTTTGAGAAGGTACATAGGAAGACTCCCTGAGGCTCAATCCCATCTCCCATGTGACATACTAGTATTTCCTTTGATCCATTTTTTAATCAAAAAGATCATGCCTTAGTAAATTGGTTCCATTTCCTACGCATCTCTGTCCACATATCCATTCTAATGAGATGCCTCGTCAGGTGACTCATCTCCTAATTCAAGAACAATGTAGACATTGATTCCCTACCAGTGGGACTCATAGAAACCTCCCTAAGGTTCAAGCCTGATACTGTCACCTTTACATTGGATCTCAATTCCATCCCCATTCATTTTACCCTTCAACCATTCATCCATATACATCTGAATTTTACCCAAACCACCCCATCCATGTGAAATCACAACATCCATTCAGGTAGTTAAGCATGTTTAAGCCCCATTCATCTCATTGCTCTTTGTAGAAACCAGGATGGTAAAGACGTATAAGCCTCGACATACATCCATGTATTTTTAAAATATGTACACCCTAATCCCATGACTCACCCTATTGAACAATGTGGGTTCGACCCATGTCTTCAAAACATGGTATGTAGGAAGCATCCATGAGTTTCAATATCATCCAATTCTAAACCACAGTGTACCATTTTACTAGGCCCAACATACTCTGATCAACGATTTACAATGTCTAGACCATCCATCATTTTGTGAAACCGTCCCATTTGATGGAAACATTTTACTGGGTCCGTCCTTATGGAGAATTCTGATGCATCAATCTGGTAAAGAAATTTAGGTGGTCCTTCCTAGGGACATACATATCTGGTCAACTCCCATCAGAGTTTTGATAAGTCTAATCCATCTCCTCTAGAAGTTAAACTTGTGCAATTCCCCATTTTAAACATTTTAAGATGATGAAAATCATAGAGACATGCCTTTGGAATAAAATTCCCCACATTTACCACGGTATGCCTCGAGTTTCTGTTTCCTATAGAATCCCTCTTATAAGGAAAAATCCAAGTGTTATAGTGTTCTAGAATCCACACTTACTAGCGATGCCCATTGTGAATCCTCTCCTAACTGAAGGTCATGGTGCATACATGAAGCAATCAGATTTCCCTAGAAGAATAAGTGTAATTGACTAGATTCTATAATGATATGGAACTGAGATGTGTTTCAATAACTAAATCTTAATCATTAAGGGAGAATAAGTCTTGGAAGGGAATTTCGAGGAGGAATCCACAGAATGAGAGACCGCCATCCCATTATTTCATTTCTATCAAGGTGAAAATATTTGTGAATATGTTTTGAATGTTTCCCACCATTGGATAGTGGGAATGTAGGGGAAAAATCAGTACATCATCAAAAGTGATCCATGTACTGGTGAAATCATCAAAAATATTGATTTATTGTGTTCTTTATGGGTGATCAAGTTTTCATGTTGCTCACTCCTCAATAAGGGAATCGATGAAAATGGATGCAAGGAAATATAACATTTATATTTTTTGGAGAGTACTGCATTTCCAACTGAGTTTGAACATTGTACATGAATTTTAATCTTCCTCTTTATTACCTTTATATTCATGATGTGTTCTATAAGACAAATACTGACAAGTTCATTCTGATTTAATTCATGTGATTGATTGAAGGGATGTAGAGATGGATCGTAAAGAATATTTCATAGAATACCTGATGTATAATGTACACAAAAGTAAGAATGTACTTTGGGTGGTGAAAATTCAACATATCCACATCTTAGGGATGAATGGAAAAATATATGATGAATCATGGGATTGGGAATCAGATATTTGGTATAAGTGGATTGAGTAATCAATGAAATAATCCTCTATATTATTACTAATAATGATAGGTATTTTATTTTGTATAATATAACAAACTCAAAAGTTTTAGGGGAATTATGAGTTAATTTCTACCTTTGTTCACGTTTTAGTGCACTATGAATTGATTTAGTTCATTTTTAGGGGATTCCGGTTGTATTTGAAAAGTATTATCATACATAAGGTGTGTGTCATTTATAAATGTATAGAGGAAATAGTGAGGTTATCCATAAGAAATTGATCATCTTGTTTGGAGAAGGAATGTTTTTAGTACACCGATAGATTTTGTTAGGATATATGCCTGTTAATTTCCCCACATACTATGTTACATGGGATAGAGAATAAAATAATAGTTGACATACCATTAAACATACCATGTGTCCAAATAGTCTATATTCCTAGATAATGAATAATAAATCTCATGGTTAGTGAATAGTTTTAGATACACTATTAAAAAACTATGTTCCAATGAATTAATTATCAGAAAAACCTTTTATTGGTAAGAAATAATCCATATTTAACCATTTTCTTAATATTTACGCCCTCTCTAACCATGAGACTCTAATATATCTCATTATTATATTCACTAACTTCTATTCTTGATTATAGAGGATCTGTGTGGGTTACTAATCAAGGAATTAAAGAATTTTAACCAAGAAACTTCGTTGTTATGGATAATTCAATATCTACACAAAATATTTTGAGAATAATCATATAATTTTCATTCCATGTCTATATATATTGATTCTGGTGTCATTAAATAATGAATTATTAGTTCCTTTCTAAATTGGTGATAGATATAGCATGTTAGTAAAAAAATTTCGACCAATCCAATATATAGAGATGTTGTTGGATCATAATATTTATATTGGTTTATATTCCATCCCACTTATGAATAATATTGTTTAATAAATTCTAGAACCATAGATGAGGTTTATTTTGGATTAGTGCTAGGTTTCCTTGTCATGTGGGATTGATCTGGTTAGTGCATGGGCATGACTCAGGTATTTTTTTTTTACGGGTCTTAGAATTTCCATCCATGAGAAAAAGATTAAAATTCATTACATCTGTTGTCCATTATCTAAACTTTTTTACCATGATTGGTTTCTGATAATGATTGAATCATGTTCCATTATTTTTTGGATGCATAACACAGATAGTGTGTCCCCTGAAACCCCAGTTCGGATTACATTTATTTTCATTTTTTTATGTATTTTATTGATCAATTTTTCATATCCTATATTATTTTATGTTGTGATATATTTTATCATTTCGATTTGGAGACTTTTGTGTGGAAGTGTGTATATATTGCGTATCCAATACCTCAATGTTCTGTTTAACAAGTTCCCCTTGTTGATTTAGCTAACTCCCTAGTGGGGTATCTTGGGTAACTTGAGTATATAAATTATTTTTAACACGTTATGATGAGTTTTATTCCCAAGATAATTTCATACCCCATTATAATAGTTTACATATGTGGTTTTATTATCTATATATGGGGAATGTCCTCACATATGAGTGAGGTTCATTTTTTGGGCATCCCATGTATCCCTACCATTAAAGGATGGAAATTAGTCCTATGACATGGGAGATAATTTCATAGGAAGAAGTTGTGGAATTATTACATTAAGGTGGAACATGTATTTTACATAAATTTGAATATCAATTCATTAAATTATTTATATAATATATTTGACTATACAGGATATTTCATTGATTTAGTTTCAAAGAATTCACTACTGAGGTTCATAGATTCTTTGATTTCACATTAACCACCTAGTACGTGGTTGATTTGATTATTGGGTGTAAATTTATATAACATACATTCATAAACATATATATATAAATATATATGAAATTATATAAAGGATATATTTTTGTGCCCTAATGGTTAATAAACACACCCAAAATAGATTCATCGATGTGCATGAAGACTTCATGAGTATGGATCTAGTGAATGAAAGGGGCCCCATGACATGTTGTTGGGTATGGATCTAGGGGATAGAAATGGTATTGGGAAAGACTCTAGATTAATTCCTCCACACACTTATTTACTATAATTATTGGTTAAAATATTATACTTATTGACCTACAACATTTTTTTTATATTGGTTTCATTAGTATGCATTATCGTGTAATTTTTTATAACATCTATCTATTTTTTCATCTATTGTGAGGTTCTGAAGGATTATCTCTGCATTGTACTGTTATGTAATGGTTTTTATTACTATGGTTATAGTATCCACACAATACTTTTTATCCTTGACATATGTTGGTAGCCACATTCTTACACGGAGGTGAGTATTATGTTCAATGTAACATTGGTTCAAACCCCTTGATTCATTCCTAGGTGTTACACATGGAATGCTATCCATAATTCAATTCAAGGATATTCATTTAAAAGGATTCAAATCACATGGGTCTCAATACCCCACTGTCCATATTCCATAGTTCACCTCATCAATTTCTCGATAGCTATTATTTCTTCAATTAAATATTTAAATGTTCTTCCACTTCTCTGATGGTGTAGTGGGGCATGGATGTGGGATATATAAAATTTGTATAGTGAGGTTTGGTGTCTAGTTCGTAGTATCTCTCTCTTGGAGGAATTTGCACATCCCATGTGATACTCATCTTACTGGGCCACCTAAAGTCTCAATAGATGGGAAAAATGGTTGCACTTAACCTAACTGACATATTACTTTGTGAAACCATCACTAATTGAGGTGTTAACTTATGGGAAACTCTATCATCTCAGCTAGAAATAATTCATTCCCTGATGGGGCATTATGATCTCTTTATTAAGAGGGTTTTCTTTCATTGGGGGGGTCAAAAATTCCACTCACGAGGATTCACATTCTAGGGAAATAAATAATTAAACAATAAATTTTTTGTTCCCCCAATTTGGGTTGAATATTTTAGGATAATAATGAATTTGGTAAAAATAATTTTTTAAATTTTATTTTCATGACGAAATTTGGAAAGGGATATTAAAATAACCAATTATACCTTTTCCATCATTGTTTAATTTTCATTCATAAATATAATCCAAACATTTATAAAATATTTTAAAATTTTATTTTTGGAGAGTCCTTTTAATAATGTAGTTTTTTAGAAGATATATATTGATTTGTTAAACAATGAAAAGAATTGTTTATTCCATTTCATCAAGAACCCATAAAATTTTTAATTTTTTTCAATATTAAGTGTTTTTTGAATGAGATTTTTTATATTTTTAAATTGTCATTTTTTATATTTGTTTTATTTATTTATTTTAACAATAATTTATCTCTATCTTTTGAGTGCTGATATTTTTCAATAATAATTTTATCATACATATATTTTATGTTCATTGAATTATATTTTTAAGTTCAAAAATCATTCTAGTGATTGATGCCTCAACTAAAGAATATATTCCTAACATAATTAAATATAATGTGTTAAATAATGAGAGGTTTCAGTGGAATAATGGATATTAGATTTAGTATATTACATAACACTATTAATGATACACATTAAACATCCATTACTTGAGTATGTTATTGATATAAATTCATTAGTAACTGAAAAATTATAGAATTTGAGTTATTTTATAAATGATATCATTTTTTAATTTTTTTTATCAAAAGGAACTTTGTTTTTATAAGATATTTAATTTTTTACATCCAAATCAAGTATATTTAGGTTCATTATATCGATCGAGCATTTGAACATGAAAGAAAGATATATTTTTCTCCCTAAACATGTTCATCATTTTGGAATGATGTGAAATTTTGATGATACATGAAGATGAGTCATCATTAGTTTATTTAAAAATAATTTTATTCTTATTATCCATTACTGAAATATTTTATATTTAATCATTGGTTTTAATTGTTATATCATGATTCATGAGAGAACCATTGAGTTCTTCTACTAGAATGTAATTTATGTCATTAATTGATTATATTGTTGTCCCAATGGGTACATAATTACTTAAAAAATTAAAAATAATCTTTATAGCCCATGTATATATAGTTATAGTATCACAAAGATAATTTATTTCATTTTAATATGTTAGTAAATTGAGCATTGATTTCTATAATAGATTCTTTTTATTGCTTGATAACACTTTAAATTTTTTTCTATAGATATCATGTTTAGTTTCATTCATAATAATAGTGTAATCATGAGTAATTGAATTTGTTTCCATTATTTCAGTGGTATTTTTTAATGTCAAAACATGTTTGAATTAATTTCTATGTAATCCACAATTAATTGTATTCAGTAATATTATTTCATGATCAGTAGTTTCAATAACACATCGAGTCAATTTTTTTTCAATTCAAAAGTATGTATATAAAAATGTATATTTATTTATAAAAATTTATAAACTATTCAAAAATTAAATCAAAACATGTGAATTCTTAAATTTCTATAGTCAATTCGATAAAATAATGTGGCTAGACTCATTTATTATTGTGACATAGTCTTGAGTTCCCATAAGATGGTGTATCCTTTTATACATTGGAATATGATACATGGAATCACATCATCAGGGACCAAATAGTTTAGTTGTGTTGGGGAAATAGAAATATACATGAGTATCACATTACATTGGAATACCAAAATTACATATTAATTTATTAATAAAATGATTATTCAAAATAGTATATTAATTCATATCAGTTATAATTAACATTATCAAATCCAGGGGAAAGAAAAACATATGGGTGACATAAAATTAAAAGGATTATTTACATATATTGGATGCTATGATGTATCCATGAAAAACATAAACTTGAATATTTAAATAACTGATAACACATTCCAATTAAAAAACATTACTATCATGAATATATAAGTGATAATCAATACTAAAAAGAAAATAACTTATATTTAAGGTAATTTAATCAATAAGACGAGAATGAAATACGTCTATAGATAATATCCTAGGTAAAATAATATGGATAATAAAAAATAAATTCTCTATTATAGAAAAAAGTAATTATCAAATATCATCTTCATAGTCATATGATAAATTTACATTCAAGAACATTCAATAGATGGTTTAGTTAATATTGGGTGAAAAGCCATTTAAGAGTCCATCACCAAATATTTCATTCCAAGAGACTACAGATGCATCAAGGGGATTTCTTTAAAATATCCCCTAATCATGAGATGAACCTACAATGCCTTCCTATTATATCAAATATTCTATTTAATTCAAAAAAAAATCTGCATTATCATCAAATATATATATATATTGATTAAGGAACAATGATTTTTCAATATTTCCATAGGTAATAAATAACACTAAACAAAGAACACAATAAGTAGATATGATATATGTTTTAATCATTAAACATGTTCATGATAAATGATATACATAATTAGGGTAAATTTACTATCAAATTATCTCATTAATTAAATATATCAAGGGAATGTTAATCACTATAAAAATGAATCAAGAATGTGAATGCTAATTATTTACTTGGTCAAAATGATCATCAAGCATCAAATGGATGAATAAAGATAACATTAAAAAATATATATAACCATTTGAGAAATAATTATAGTTTATTTTCATTTATAAAATAAAATATAATAAAATTTTCATTAAAAATTTTCTCAAGGAAAATATCGTTTTTGTTTTTGGTTTTATTTTTGAAAATAAATTTTTTTGAAAATCGCATTTAATCCAATTTTCTATAGGATATACTCAAAATTATTTAATGAAATATTTAAATAATTGATTACCATTATATACCATAATTCCAATCATTATATATAAGGTAAAAATAACATTGTTTTTTCAATAAAATCATTTATAAAAGTCTCTAGTATGGAAGATGAAGAGAATATTCCTTTCGGATTTTTAGTAAAAGAAAACTAATCATTGTTTTGAAAAATATATAATGATTCCATTGAAAAAAATTATAATAAAAAATAACAATTTATGTTTTTTTAAAATTTATTTTCAAATGTTTTACAAAAAATTATAATTTTTTTAAATATGGGTTTTTAAGAATAATGATTTTTTACTGAAAAATGAAATGATGTCAGATTCTCATTCAAAATAATCAAAAAATTATTATATACCTAAGAGTGGGAAAAAAGCTACTAATAAAAAATTAATCTTCAATATTTGATTAAAATGTTAATGGGTTTACTAAAAAAATTAAAATAACTACATTTAAAGGAAATTCATGATTAAACAATATCAATTAGAACATGATTGTGAAATAAACCATTAAAATGGAGATAAAATTTAAGTGTGAATTAATAAATAAATTGATTATACATATACCCAGAAAATACGCAAAAAAAAGATATAAATAATTATATAATCAATATTCATTTCAAATATAATCATATAATATCAAATACAATGAATATATAATATAACCCAGTGAAAATAGTATGAGTTATGAAATTAATTACCACTGGGAAACATCTATGTCCATTAATCATAGATTAAATAATTGAAATTGAAAATTCAAATACATATAATTATTTTTGATTAATGATAATACATGTTAAAGGTGTAGTATATAAACATAATAAAACGCACTATGTTCATAACATTACAATATGCCTCAATGAAATTATAATTAGAAAATATCCCATACCTTATTCTTAAATTTAATTAAATGTACATTAAAATCCATTAAAATTCTATTAAAAATTTTAATATTTTATATAATAACAATTTTAATATTTATAATATCTTATAACCCATTTTTTAATAAACTTTAATTGAATTCATTATTCTGAGTGTTATTTTCCTTAATTTATCAAGAGATATTTGTCATGAGTTTTACAATTCATGTGTATATTATATAGTTCAATCATCATGAAAATATTATTCATGAAGTAATTAGCATATTTTTATTTACATTAAACTTTTAAAACTAATAATGAATTATGATTATAAATAATGAGGTATGTAACGATCATTAAGATGGTATGGAATACATATGCATGAGTAACATTTTGATTCTTCAGCGATAAATATGGAAAGGTGGAGAGTAATTATTTATCCTTATATAATGATAATTATATCCTAATTATAGTATTAAATTTTTTTATATATCATCCACATTATTTGGTGATGAAAAAGAGTCGCATTGCTTCGTGATGTCAGTAGTCCAGATGTACACGAACAATGTTGTCATCTTTAAGTGATTTAAGGGGGAAAATATAAAATAATGATTTTATTTATAGAATGATAAATATTTAATTAATATCATAACTATTTCAATTATATCACATATAATCATTTAAATTTTCTATATCCTCTTCAATGTGAACTGTTAGGGGATGGAGAATCACATCATTTCGTGAGAGTGTATTCCATTATACACAAATGAAACGTTCTCATATCCCCTAAGGAATGGAATGTAATACTATATATATAACTGATATAATGAATCCTGATATATAATTAGTATATAAATGACTTATATATACTTTATATCTATCATCTTACATGACCATGAAAAGTTGTAATGGGATAACGAATAACCTTAGTTCGTGTGGTGGTAGTCTTTCATACACATAAATAATGATTTTGTATACAATTAGTAGAAGTGGAGATGATATTAAGATATACAATTATTATAAAAACATGCCAATTTATTCATTATATATTTTATATTATAAAATCATGGTTTAATTTTCATTTAAGGAGGTGGACAATGATACAAAATAATGATTCTCATTAAAGAGCATTACCTATTCTTTGGGTATACTAGTTACAGATTGAAAAAAGCCTTCTATCTATGGATTTCTTCACAAGATAATAATTTTATATTTTAATGAGAGATGTGGGAATAATATTTGGGTTTTGATTCTATTATATAATTTCCTTTGATTGTGTTTTGAACAAAGGAGAGAGGTGGCCTTTTATAGGTGGTTGAGAGGATACACATAGAATATTTGGAAAAAAATTAGTACTCCCATGTAATTCATTTGATATATGAATCCAAAATGGACAGTTATAGAAAATTAAAGGATTAATTATTTAAATATTGAAGGAAAAATGTTTCTAGACATGTTTATATTATATTTCAATCGTTATGTTTTTGGTTTTACCCCCAGTAAACACAATTTTATCATAACTGTGGAAATTAATTTTAACAAGATTCATAAATAATTTTTACTAAAATTTAATTTTACCTGAATATAAATTAATACATTATTGTGATTAAAAATATTATAACCATTTCCCCAAACTCAATACATAGATATTTCATATGTTAATTTAAAATTTATCCTATAGTGGTGATGAAAAAGTGGGGTTTTGAAGATAAAAATTCCTAATGTTTTCAATGATATTATATTATGATTCCATATTAAAATGATTCCCATTACCTCAATTAGAATTATTGATATACTATTTAATTAATTTTAATTGAGAAGTAATTAAAAAAAATTACCTTATAAATAACATAAAAAAAGATAGTTTTCAATTAAAATTTATTATTGTCAATTTTCTTAAAAAAATGCAATATTGTAGAAAAATCACCAAAAAATTCTCTAACATCCAACCCCTCACCCATATGATTTGTAAGTGGTGGTGAAAATAGTAGGTCTTATTTGATATCCACAAGACATCATAGGATGGTAATAAATTCCATGGGATGCACAGATAGATGTGGGATTATTTCTCCTATGAAAATAAGACCACCATACAAAGATATACACAACAAATAAACCAATATATGATGAGTGGGTAAAATTGTATTTAAATCAAAGTAATAAAAACTAAAAAAATACACAAATACTTCAATGAATTGTATCAGAGTATAAATCAAAAAAAAAACCAACAAAACCAAAAGGAAACAAATATTTTTAATAGAACATCCTAACAAGATCCAAGATACAACTAAAAAATGGACAATGTATCACTAAGAATCCCTAGTAAATAAGGATTACACTGATTTAATATTTTTTATATAGGACAACTGTAGACGAAACTTCTTCCCATGAAGGGTTTGATTATAAAACTCAATATAATTTTTCCAAATACATCCCAACTAATTCCACTAGGGTTAAACATTTGAGATCATTTATATAAAATTGTTAGAAAAAATTAAATTATTTTATATAAATGCATCAAACACTTTTCCAAACCAATTACATTTACATGTATTGAAAATAAAAAACAAATTAAATATTTTCTCATTTATATTTTAAATAACTCATTCCATTCCACCCATCGACACAAACATACCCATGTTACAGTTATATACCGCTGATATATATTTCATCGATCTACCATGTAATCATAAGGAATACATATTCCATGTTATCTTATTACACACACCTTATACAGTTTCATGCCAAAAAACATAAACTCATTCCAAATATTTTTTCAAAATACATTGTCGAAAAATTATTGTAATCCCACTAAATAATTAAATCCTTTTATTTAATACATTTATGAAAACAATTAATAAATAAAAACCATAAAACAATTTTGAAAATCTATATTTTTATTTTTTCAAAATAACTTCACTTTCCCAAAAAAATAATTTCCAAAATTTCATAAACCATAAGTAAGGGTTTCCATACATATTTTCAAATAAATTTCAAATTTCAAATCAATCAAATCATTAAATATTAAATCAATCCCTCTTATTATAATGGAGTGGAGTCTCCAGAGAATCCACCTAACTCATAATCATAGGAAATAAATTAGAATGGATCATATTCTTCAAAAAATTCATAGGTCCTCAAAACCCTGCTTATATTTCTCCCCAACCATAAAAACATACATATATAAATATGATTGGATTCCCAAAACATGGATGTTTAACTAAGAAATTCAATCAACGAATCTATGAGTGTGAAAAAGAAGAAAACTAAGTAAACCCACCATGAATATTCACATTGTTTGGAATCCAACATCCAAAAATATATGATTCCCCTTAGTTCAATCTTAGATTTATGGGAGCTCTCTCCATTAATTTGGGAGGGTTGGGAATATGATTTTTGGTTGGATTAGGTGGAAAAATATTTTTTATGTGTTGATTTTGATTATATCCAAAAATAATTGGATCCTGTTTTTAATGATTCACTATAAGGGCACATTTTTTGGAAAACCATACAACCACAAGTCAGACACGACCTATATACACTCCCAGAACGGTTGGATTAAACTATTTGATAAACCATGTTCCTAACATTGTAAACTCTCTTTCAATCATCTCGTGGTTTCCCTTAGTGGCCACATGATTTGGACATATAGTGCACCTAAATGATTTTCTATCTAGTGCCCTCTATTCTGGTTGCATATTTTCCTACATGGCTCTATATGATTTCTAATTAGAAATATTTAACCATTCACCTATAAAAATATGTAAAACATTCCAAACCACCTCCAAACCATCCCAAATAGAACCCTAAATATTTATATACATAAAATATATATGTAAAGTGTTAATTAGAAGAATTTAGGGGCTGCTACATTTTTTCCACAGTTAGTGTTTACATAGTTACAAAGATGGAAACCACCATTAAAATAAAACATTTTGATATGTTACTTTATTGTTTCCTTCTCATGCTCCCATGTTTCTTTCTGAATATAACAATGTTTTCATTAAATCTTCACTTGACCATTGATTTTCCCACATAATAGTTTCTCATTACTGTAAATTATCAAAATTAATAAATAAACCAATGTATCATACTTATATAGGTCAGTGTGATTCCATTGAATTACATGGTCATGATTAGGTTGATACTCATTCAACTGAGATACATGAGAAACACTATGTACTGAACTAAAAATTTGTGGGAAATTCAACTCATATTCAAATTCTCCATCCCAAAAATGTTGCTAGAAGGGGCCAAAGTATTGAGGAGATAACATGAATAACGTTCGAAAACAATGTTGAACAATTATTGGAGAGATTACCAATAACATATGATCACTCACCTCATATGAAAATAGACATCAACTTACTTAATTTTTAGGATAATATTAAAAATAAACTCTTTAACGCCAAATGGATGAATGATGGGGATAGGAATACTAAATTCTTTAATGACCTTCACTGAGTGAGGAAGTATTATATGCCCCTTTCCTACCACAGAGATGGGGAACAGATTCTTGATTCCAAGGAAAGCATCATCAATCACGTTGTCTCTCACTTTTACAATATCATTAATGGAACTGATATAGACATAGATATCAGGCCGGATGTTATTCCATGTTTGGTTACTGATGAGGATAACTTGTTACATTATATGAACCCTCTTGATTAGGAAATCAAAGACACAGTGTTTTTCCTAGAAGAGGATGGTGCCCCAAGACCGGAGGGCTTCAATAATGGATTTTACCATAATCAATCGGTTATTATTAAGGATGATGTTTTCCGAATGGAGAAAAAATTATTTTCTAGTGGCACTCATCCTCAGGGACTTAATGCTAAATTTCATGTCCCTATCCTTAAAACAGATAATGATGATGAAATTCACTACTTCTAACCCATTACTCTCACAAACTCTCTCTTCAAGATCATTACTAAATTGATTGCCAACAGAATTACTATGATTAGAAATAGAATATTCTCTTGGAACCAATTTGGATTCATCAAGGAATGATCCATCCAAGAATTTATCTATCTTTAATCTGAGCCCACCAACCTTATAAACAGGAAAACTAGAGGTGGGAATGTTTTTATTAGGATTGCTATTGCTAGGGCCTTTGATACCATGGACTGAAACTTCATGTTTAAGGTCCTTATGCAGTTTGGATTCAATGAAGCTTTCATTAATAGGGTTAAAAAGAATTTAAATTCGGCACATATTTCCATTTTCATTAATGGTTCACCTAGAGGATATTTTAAATGTTCTAAGGGTGTTAGAAAAGATGACCTTGTTCTGCTATTCTTTTCTCAATTGCTGAAGACTACCTCAGTAGGTTGCTTATACAATATTTATAAAATAAAAATATCAAACCTATCACGACTGCTAGAAACTTGAACAGCCCCTCAAACCATTATTATGATGATTATATAATTATATTTATTAAAGGTGAAAAAAATAACATCAATAATCTTTCAAATATCCCCTCCCAATACCAAGAAGTGTCTGTTCAACACCTCAATTGGAATAAATCTTACATATATTTTATCGAAGACTTTTCACATGGTAGAAAACTCAAAATTTCTACTTTCATAGGGGTCAAAGATAGTTCTCTACCCTTCACATACCTTGGTTTTCCTATTTTCTGGGGTAGACCAAAAGCTGACTATTTCATTCCTATTATTGATCAAACGCTTAGAAATTTTCCTCCCGGTAGGGCTGAAATCTTTCAATGTTTAGGATAATTTGTCTGGTTAAATACACTATTGTTTCCAAATTGGTCTACACAATGATGATTTATAAATGGTAGAAAGGTATGTTAAAGCATGTCAATGTAACCATTAAAAACATTGTTTGGACTGGAAGTACCTTGGAGATGAAATTGGTTACTCTCCCCTGGGCTACCTGTTGTAAACCAATTGATAAAGGAGGTGTTGGTATTAAGAATATTTCTAATTTCAACGAATCTCTCCTAGCTAAGCTTACCTAGAACCTATTTCATAATGAATACCCCTCTACAAATTTTCTTAGAGCTAGATTTCTCAGTAAACTCATAGACAATCAGGGCCACTTTTTTACTTCCTCTATTTTTCCTACTATTAAAAATGAGTTCAATTCTATTATGGATAATTCTAGATGGATTTCTAGTAAGGACTCTAATTTATGATTTTGGTTTGATAATTGGACTGGTGCTCCCTTGTTCTCTTTGATGTCCAATAACCACCCTTCTTTTCGCAATAATGACAGCATAAATAAATTCATGAGCATTTCTAACCCTGACTTTCCTAATGAAAAAAAAACAAATTGTTGAGAGATACCCCTTCACTATCACTAATGATTTCATAATGTTAGATTTTTATCACAATGTAATGCTTGATTCTTAAAACTACAACAATCATTTGTTTAGAAATTAAAACAATGACCTCTACTGGATTAAAAACTTTAATAAACACTGGCTTAAACCTTCGAGATTCACATTAATTTTGTTTATTTCTCATTACAGAATCTTCATGGTTGATTTCTTACAAACCTTTGGGATTAATATTTTCTCCAAATTTCGAATGTGTAATCAATATAGAGAGGATATTTATCATATTTTCCTTCATTGTGATATGGAAACAGCTATAGGGAATTATATTTCTGGCATCATTGAGTGCATATGGTCCCTGGATAGTTATATTCTCTACAGACTCAAAGATGCATAGACAGTTTTGACTCCCAACAGATCAAAAATCATTTCCTTGCAGTTGTGGCAGAGCTTATTTATGTAATATAGTATGGTTGAAATGATTTTATTTTTCATAATAAATCATTCCAAGTTAATTCAAGTAAAATTAAAATTCTCATGGCCATCCATGAGGCGACCTCGATACAAAAGGATCAATGCAGCAACTCGGTTCTTGATTTTCGGATCCTTATTTGGATTGAAGTGAATTGGAAATATCCTTATCCTAAGTCTACCATTGTAGTGTTCTAGGTTCCTCCTCTCCTAGGATGGACTAAATTTAACATTTATGGTACCTCAATAGGCAACCCCATCCCAGAGGGTTGTGGTGCTATTTTCTAGAATCCCCTAGATGAGACTCTTCGATGTTTTTATGGATGTTGTGGCACTACTTACGTGCTAGAAGTGGACATGGTAAGTGTTATCCTTGATATCTATTTTGTAAGGCACCACAACTAGAATAACATCTGGATCTATAGTGAGTCTGCTACTATTATCTGGGACGTTTGGACTGGGACCATTCATCTTGCCTGGCTGCTCAGTGCTCTCTATATTTATTGATTACACTCGATTTCTGTGATCAACTTCATTGCCACTCACACCTACAATAAAGCTAATATGATTGATGAAGGGCTTTCCAATATGGGTGTTTATAATGATATGAATTGGAGGGACGATCTTCCTCCTAAATTACTCCCTCTCTATGTTAGGAATGTTAATAAAATTCCTTATTTCAGAATTATGTAATCTCTTTTTTGACCAATTAATTTTTGTGTTTTGGTCATTGACCAGAACACTAACTTTCAAAACAACAATAATGACACCCATAAAAACCTTCAAAAATAGCTATATGGATCGTTTCCAAACAACTATAGTTATATTAGAACTCATCTTATTGTATTTTCACCCCCCACGATCCACTTCAATCCATTACACCAGGACAAGGCATGTCATACATTTTTTATATCATCCCTTTGGATTTAATATGAGTATGAAAATGATAGAGTGTACTCATAGTCAACTGAGTCTCTAGGGATTACTATAAGGATTTTGAGAAACTTGATAAATTCTTCATATCTCAGTCTCATACATCCCAATATAGTATTCCATTACTTTATTACCACTTCTTGGATATATATTCTAGACAATTCATCCATCATATTATATTCTTTTGTTGGGATGAAATGGGATGACATTGGGTGTGGATCAACCATCGTCCTTATAACATAGTTTTTAGAATCATCTTTGGGATCCCTGTCAAGAAATACATGTATATTTTCTACCATTTTGAAAAAAATAAGTAATGATTCCAACATACACACTAGACGATTGTTCTATAACATAACCAAAATATTGGTGTCACATCTCTTAAAAAACACACCCACTTTCAAATTTATTCCAAGAAATCAAAATTGTTCTTTTAGTGGATTATACATAATTTTCATTCTAAGATGAACAACCCATCTGAAATGGTTTTATGCATGAGGAAGTTTTCAATAACATTCCAATGTTATTACATATGATCTAGAAACTAAAAAACTAAACTCCAATCCTGAATGAATATCTCAATGGTCTCCCCACCATTTGGTTTTTACCTTGTAGAAACATATTCAAAATTTGATGTCTTTCTGCATTTAATATTTCTAACCAAATCAAGAACAAAATTAACTGAGAATAACCTGTTTGTGTAACTTAGACTAGAAAATACATGTTCATGTTGGTTATCACTAAGATCATCATACAATCATCAGAAGCCTCATTTTCCAATAGACTATTTGAATTTCACTGTTATTCAGCCATATCCAATCTTCCTTTACTTAGTGTATACATCATATAAATTTAAAACATTTAATGTTAATTTATAAATTTTAGTTGTATTATGTTCAAATATATTTTTTTAGAAATTGTTTTTTAAATATATGATTATCGGAAAACAAAATGAATTTCTCATCGATGTCGGAATAATTATACGATATTAAAGCACATACTACAGAAGCTAATTCTAAATCATGTTATGGGAGTTCCTCTCATGAAACTTTAACCACTATGTGCCAAGAGAAACCAAATTATCTCCCTAAATAAGAAAAAAAACCCAACCTAGATCATGAAGAATCACAATAAACCATATATTCATTTCATATTTACACAAATATGAAGATCTGTTCAGATGTAAGGTAACATTTTAGAAGTTAAAAAGATTTCAATAGTTCCTAATTCCACAAAAATGGAGCACATTTTCATAATAAAGTAGTTTTTTAGGCTATCCATTATAATTCATGAATAAAGCATCAATAAAAACAATCTAGGTCAAAAAAACTATGTATCTAAAAAAAATTCATTGTGCTTATCCAGTATTACTATAAGGACCTGGCCTTAAACATTACATAATCTTGAATGAAATGAATAATTAACATTGAGGATCATTTCAGGTTTAGAGTTTAAGAGAGTTAATCCATTACTATTACAATTAAAAATATTTAGAAGGTAGAGACTTCTACACATTTTCCATTTTTTTACAAAACATAAACTATTGAAAAAAAGTGTCATGACTAGCTCCATGTTTAAGACAACATGACTTTTCATTGATCCCATTCTTGACCCTATTCCACATTATGTATTGTAAAAACATTTCAAAACATGGGATGAGTATAAAAATATCAGTAGGGGATACACAAAGAAGGAAAACTGTTAGTTTTTCAAAACAAAAATTAAACTACGAATACTTTATCAAATGTAATACTTTTCACCTTTATGACATATTAAATACTCTTCACTGAATAAAAGATCATTACTTACCATTTTTGTAACCAAAATATTACCATAAAACCCATATAAAGAATACATAACATTTAAAGGTAACTTGGGACATAAACATACTTAAATAGAATAACCATAAGGTCAACTTCCACAAATATCACTCAATGGAATAGCCATACGACCACCATCCATTCCCAATGAATTAGTGGTTATAACGTAACCACCCGTCCTGGTATTCACGGCACCACCTGTCATTTGGATAATCATGTAACCACCCATCAAATTTCCATGTACCATTATAAAATCATAGCACATTAAATATTGCAATGAAAAACATTTCACTATTAACATTTCATTTGAAATCACAATATATCATTTCATGATATTGACAAAATCAATGCTTTATCAAACTATTTTCAAAACTATTTAATAAATTGATTTTATTAATCAATGTTCCCCATACCACTTTGAAGCTTTTAAAGGAATTAAAATTTTAAAACAATAATGTCCATATAAATAAATCCTTAAGACCATTTTAAAACATGGACATTAATGTTAATCATTTATAAGAATAAATATTTTAATCAATTAAAATGAAAATTTAGTTAAACAGTTTTTTTAACAAAATGAGAAAAGAATGAATACAAATAACTAAGGAATAACATTTAATAAGAACTTTATAATATCATGAGAATAAAGGGATTCATGATATAATATGAAAAAGTACATTATATACACCATATAAAAGTGAATTGGTGCATAACAACAATGAATTCTCAATGGCAATGTAAATTGAGATGAAATCCCTTATAAAGATGGTATCCATTGATTAAGGATAAATCAATTAAATAATTATGTGTGAAAAATAATAATACACCCAATATAAGAGGATATTAATTGTAAAACAGTCATATTTCATTCACACATATTTAGAAGATGACATATTGAAGAAGTACATGTCTAACCCAAACAATTGAAATTTGGTTAAGAAGCTCCCTTTGAAGAAATTCGACAGCCTAACGACGTCACATTAAAATTCATAAAATGGGTTGACGAGAGATAAAATGGTATCTCAACACTTGAACATAAAATTTACATCAATAAGGATATAGAAGAACACAACCCAACATAATAATCTGTAAATTAAAAGACATAACAAAAAGAACTCTTTTAAAAAGTGGATGTTGGAAGGTTCCCTAACCGGTCCAGGAACGTAAAAAACATATGCCTCATGATAGAAGGATCATAAAATGAAGATATAAATATATATAAATTAAATTATATTACACAAATATTACAAAAAATGGGCAGTACATAAACCACACAAAAGGAAATAATGGCTAATATAGCATGAATATCAAGGGAATAAAAAGTGAGATGAAACACTTTACCACGTAGTAATCAATCATGATGCAAGAAAAAATGTTAATATCCACGTAATTAATCAAAAAATACCATTAATATACAAAGAATCATGATAATATATATCAAATGGAAGTATAAAATACATTACATGTAATAAATAAGTGGCGAACAATGGAAATCTCACGGAATTAAAAGTGAGGTATGAAATCCCTTACCTCATTGTCCGACATGACCCATTCGTTCCTTAATATCCGGAATAATAAACTAATGTTAATTTCTACTTGATTAAGAACCTTTATTTAAATTTTATTATTCCTTTTATATTACTTATTACCTAGTTATAAACATTATGTAATCATTTAAGATGATAATGGTCGTTTTGTGGATATTTGGTAGTTGAGTAAAAAAAATGAACACCTTATATTTACAAGTTGTCCATGTGGTAAATATTCCACTATATCCATAATGGTGTTCATTATTTAGATATCATATATATCATATATAAACATCATATACATGTTTTTATATTAGTACAAAAAATTTGGAGGTACGAAATGAAATGCACCGTTCATGAAGATGGTAAGCCGTATGTATGCATGAACGCTCCTTTCATTTCTATTTCTTATTTTAATGGAATTAAAACATAATGATTCATAGGTATATTATAATTCCATTATAATATCATATATAATATTATTAACTCTATCCTTTATACAACCCACCTAAGGCATTAACGAGTCACATCACTTTGAGGGGGCGGAATTCCGCACTTCCTCAAATGAGATTATCGTATTTACCCACTATGGAAACCATAAAGGCGTGCTATAAATGAAAAATACAGAATCATAAATAAAACATAAACATAATATATATCATATATAAATACACTTCTATTATAATGGACACCATGAGAGGCAGTAAGAGATAATTGAACAATCATCATTTGGTGAGGCATTAGTTTGTCATCCACTGAAACATTATGTTATTCACTCATAAGATGGAGGAGTCTGTATGTGTAGTTCAGATACTTCTCATAAAAACAAACTAGTATATTTTGGATACTGTTTTTGTAACAAACTAAATGAATAAAAAGAGTTTAGGGGTTGGAGAATTAAAATAAAAGAAAAAAAATTAAGAGAAACTGTTACCTTTAATTTGGGTAACTCCCTTTGGTTTGAACCGAAGGACTTCTTGAAGATCCTTATGCCTATGTAAAGGCTTCTAGGAGGAGTATAGGGATGTAGGTAGCTTAATTGGGAAGATTTGGGACGATACAAATGGATTGAGAGGTGTGAGGAATTTGTTAGAAGTGGTCTCCTTTTATAAGGGAGAGGAGTTGCCCTTTTGGAAAGTGTGAAAATATTTTTTTATTATAAACTTATCATCGGTTTAGAAGGGTCCAAAAATCATTAAAGATAAATACAAGATGACTCATGGTCGAAATATAATCATCCAATAGGAATTTGACATGTTTTGGATAATATTTTAATAATTATAATCTTATTTATTTAAATCATTTATTAATGAGGTAAATACTACATCATTATTGTGTCATAAATAATTTCAATTATTTGATTTCTAAAAATTATAAAAAATATTATCATGTAGGACATATTTTTATCTTTTCAATGAGTATTTATTGTTGAAAATATGACTTATATAACACCATATAAAAATTAATTACTAAAATATTTTTGTTAATCTCAATTTTGTCCTTACATTTAATTAATTAATCTAAATTATCATTATCACTCCCATGTGGCCCAATGGGGTCCCAAAATCGACCCACAGAAGCCCATGGTCGTTAATGACTCAACCAATGATGTTTAGGCAACTGTTAAGGTAATTTTTAATTATTATAATATTCTTTTAACCATGAATTACCGTATTTACCTTTAACCTCTGTAAATAAAAGTCAATAGTAACTATTCACCAAAAATTATTTTCATCTTAATGAACCATATTTTACTTCTTGATGACAACCATGTATGTCGGATTTTTGAAATTCAATTCATAGAAGTGGTAAAATTTCATTTAAATGAAAATTTTAGTTTTTAACGACCACAAACTTGTTTCACTATTCATCAAAAATTAATGTTTTTCAGAAAAATAACGAAAATTCAGCCTAAGCTATATTTGATATTCCAAATTCGAAAATGATGTCTATTTTTTCAAATTCAAAACATATAAGTGGCATTAATTAATTTTAAAATTAATTCCCGTTATCAAAACAAATACCATGTCTTTAAGATAAACTAACTATCAAAAGATTGATACTTGTTTATGTCCAATTTCAATATGAAATTAATTACAACGACCAAAATTGGAATAATTGGTAAAAATAAATTATAATTACCCTTTAAAAACAATTAAAAAGATAATCTAACCATAGAAATAAATTTAATTAAGACATAGTTTTGAATTAAAATACAATATTTTCACTATTCATTTAAAAATGAACTTTCTCGGAAAAATTTCAAAAATTAACCCAATGTAAATTTTGATGTCCCCATTCTAAAGAAAGATTTTATTTGGTCATATAGAATGTATTAAAGTGACCAAAACTATATTTAAAATGGGTTCACCATTAAAAGGCAGTAAATCGGCCTTTATATGTAAATTATGCTTAAAATTAGATTCATTCATATTTTAAGCATTATAACTTTTTATTGGATAATGTAAGTACATTTAACCATCATGTATAATCATATTGTAGTTAGTTTTGTTCATTACCTCCAATAAAACAGCTAGGAGTTAATTACAGTTTAAAATAATAATTAATTATTAGTGTCAACGTAAGATTTCAAAGAAACTCGTCATTGCGTATCAGGTACGCTACCAAACATAGCAACCCGTTTAAAGTAAAATTTATATTTAATTCAAAAATTAATAAATATTAAAAATTCATATTCTTTATTTACCTGGGATGTTACATCCTTCCCCCCTTTTGGAAATTTCATCCTCGCAATTTTAAAATTTGGGTGCGGAAACATTATTGAAAGTCCCATATCAGAAAAAGAGTCAGTAAAACCATCATTTTAATGGAAAAAAAGAGAAGTACAATGGTCACCTAAGTTAACCCATACTAATATTCCATGAAAACATGGATATGAAGGTGATATCAAAGCGTCACGTTCTGATGGAGAGTGATAGGAAACGTGATTAAGAGTAAGTTAACCACAATAAAAACACAAACTTATGATGTGTGTAAATGGTCATTGATTATTCAGTAGGAAACGTAAACTAACAATGCTATTGTTTTACATTATTTTTCATAAATTTAAGGAATTAATCATCTACAATGAATAAAAACATAAGAAAATATACTTACTTTCAAGTAGAGTTTCATCTTTTAATAATTTTCTACCAAAACTAATCATTTCTCTAAAAGATGAGCATTCAAAAAGACTTGGTCACATCAAAAGCACAAGAATCATCTTCTAGAGAATCTCATAATAAAAAATGAGAAGTATCTATTTCCCTTGTATTTAGAAATCAACTAAATCCAAAATTGTTAGTACAATATCAGATAATAACAAAATGGATAATCCTTTATAAAAAGAAATACTACTCTTAATCTCCAAAATATGTCCAAAAAAACCCAATGTTCATAAAAGACAATTCAATAAACAGTTATCCTTAAAATTCTTCAAAGTAATCCAAACTATGATTGAAACCAAAATCTCCGAAGGATTTAATCACATAGTCTTCCAAGGTAAATCTTAACATTTATCTAGAAATAAAATTAGTTACTCTTAAAGTCTCATATTGAAATGTAATTCACCAAATCACATATCCTCCATGATTGGTTAATCATTTACATAGACAACCCAAAATCAACTTATTCATGATTCATAAGATCAAATATCTAAAAATAATAACTCATACTAACCATGGACTTTACGTAGTCCAGTGGTAGTCAATAAATACCAGTCGCACATTGGTTGTGGGTTCGATTCTCGCAGCTTCATCCGACACGACGGGTTGTCACACGGTCTGCGTGTTGTCCTTTTTCAAAACCAATATAATTTTAAAAAATCAACAAAAAAAAGTTAAATCATCAAAAATAACCATATTATAATTTAACCACAAATTATAACTAATAACATTAGTTTTTCATCCCAAAAATTATTAACCTGTAATTGTCGCAAATTCAAGGATCATATAAACCCTAATTGTTCTTTATAAATATATCCACAAAAGAGAAGACAGTTATTCCTTGAATAAAATTATCATATATCAAACATCAGGGTTACACATACTATGAAAAGCCTTCTAATGTAATCCCATCTTTAGAAGAGCCTTAATACTTTTAAACATTTCACCATCCTAAATTCTACCATAACTCTTGAATCCCTTATATGTTGACTTCCTACTCATTAAACATTATTCATGATCCATTAACCATTCCATTCAAAATTATTCCGAAATAATTCATTCCTACAAACAAAATCATGAATCATATCGTATGATTTCAATAATAGGAAAAAATATGTTAAGAAATAATCCATACCTTTCATTAGTCATTGTTAGTTTCTTCATCCCCAATCAGAATGGCATTAGGTATTGGTAAAAAAATATTTGTATGATTCTAGTGATCACATTCCTGAAACTTTTACATAGGAAATGTGTTTGAATAATTACCATGCAAACCACATTTAAAACATTAAATTGATCCCTCGTAAAGGACTTCTTTCCCTTTCCTAGAGTCAGCTAGATACCTACTATTTCCATGACAGGTTCCTGCTATATAACCTTATTTTCCACATCTATAGCATCTTTCTTCCCCTTTGAAACATTTTCCTAGGTGTTTCTTTCCACATCTTTGACACATAGGTTTTTGAACACACTTACCTTTATGATTTTTACTTGAACTTCTGTAGGGATTTGTTTCTCACATATATGATTCCTTATTAAGATCACTAAGGTTCAGGTGGTTAATCATGACTCCAGATAGTTGGATGAGAATAAACACAAGTGTTATCATTGCAGCTCCCATATCAGTCAGTTGCTTGTTCAAAAAACCGTAAAATTTTTCTTCAAATCCACGGTTACATTGGTGCCTGCTAGATCTATCCATTCACTAAAACCAAAAATGTCAGTGTGAGTATATCAGTAAAATCATCATATAATATTTTATGAGGATGGTAAACACTAATATATACTTTTTCATGTTATCCTAAACCCATTCACATTATCTAAGAAAACTATGACTCTTTCAGAAATCCTAACCATTATGGTAATGTCACTTATTCTTAAATAATACCCTAACCTTAAATTTATCTAAACCAACCTTTGATACCAACTATAAGGGCTCAGCCTTAAAAATTTACATAATCATGAATTAAATGAATAATTCACATTGAGGATCTTTTCTGGTTTAGAGTTTTAGAGACTTAGGCCAAAACTATTACATTTCAAAATATTTACATGGTAGACACTTCTACAAAGTTTCCATTTTATACAAAACATGATCTCTTGAAAAAAAAGAGTCATTTCTATTCCATATTTAAGACAACATGTCTTTTCCTTGATCCCATCCTTAACCCTATTCCACATTATGTCCTGTGAAAAAATATTAAAAACTTGGGATAAGAATAAAAATCTCAGTAAGGGATACACAAAGAGGGAAAACTGTTAGTTCTTCCAAAAAAACAAGTATAATATTAATACTTTAACATAAGTAATACTTTTCACCTTTATGATGTAGTAAATACACTTCACTGAATAAAAGATCATTACTTACCATTTTTGTAACCAAAAGATTACTATAAAACCCATATAAAGAACACATAACATATAAAGGTAACTTGGGACATAAACATACTTAAATGGAATAACCATACGGTCCAAATCTACACATATCACTAAATGGAATATCCATATGGTCGACTTCCATACCCAATGCATTGGATGATATAACGTAACCACCCATCCTGGTATTCACGGCACCACCCGTAAATTGGTTAGTCACGTAACCACCCTTTAAATGTCCAAGTACAATTATAGAATTATTGCACATAAAATATTGTAAATAAATACATTTCACCATTATAATTTCATTTGCAATCACAATATATCATTTCAAGATATTGTCAAAATCAATGCTTTATCAACCCATTTTTAAAACCATTTAATAAATAGATTTTTGGGAATCAAAGTGTTAAATACCACTTTGATGATTTTAAAATAATTAACATTTCAAAACAATAATTTCCATATAAATAAATCCTTAAAACCATTTTTAAAACATGTACATTAATGATAAACATTTAGAAGAATAAATATTTAAAACAATTAAAATGATAATTTAGTTAAAGAGTTTTTTAACAAAATGAGAAATGCTTGAATAAAAATAATTGTTGAATAAATTTTAATTAGAACTTTATAATATCATGAGAATAAAGTTATTCATGATATAATATAAAAAAGGACATTATATGCACCATATAAGAGTGAATTGGTGCATAACAGCAATGATTTCTCAATGGCAATGTAAATTGAGATGAAATCCCTTATAAAGATGGTATCCTTTGATTAAGGATAAATCATTTACATAATTATGTGTGAAAATTAATAATACACCCAATATAAGAGGATATTATGTGTAAAACAATAAGATTTCATTCACACATATTTATAATATGACATATTCAAGAAGTACATGTTTAACCCAATGAATTAAAATTGTGTTAAGAAACTCCCTTGCAAAAATTCGACAGCCTAACGATGTCTCCTTAAAATTCATAAAATGTGTTTATGAGAGAAAAATGGTATCTCATTACTTGAACATAAAATTTAGATCAATAAGGATATATAAGATCACATCCCAACATAATAAGTTGTAAATTAAAAGACATAACAAAAATAAGTCTTTTAAAAAGAGGATGGTGAAAGGTTCCCTTACTAGTGTGGTAACATACAAAACATATGCCACATGATAGAAGGATCATAAAATGAAGATTTAAATACTTATAAATGAAAGTATATTAAACAAATTGTACAATAATGGGTAGTACATACACCACACAAAAGGAAATATTGGCTAATAAAGCATGAATCTCACGGAAACAAAAGTGAGATGAAACCCTTTACCACGTTGTAATCAATCATGTCATAAGAATAAAAGTGAATAACCACAAAATGAATCGCCAAATACCATTAATATACATATAATCATGATAATATATATCAAATTCCTATATACAATACACCACATGCAATAAATAAGTGGTGAACAATGGAAATCTCACGGAATTAAAAGTGAGATAAGAAATCCCTTACCTCGTTGTCCGACATGACCCGATCATTATTTAATCTCCTGAATAATAAACAAATGTTAATTTCTAATTGATTAATAAAATTTCATTAAATTTTATTTTTCCTTTTATATTACTTATTACCTTGTTATAAACATTATGTAATCATTTAAGTTGATAATGGTTGTTTTGTCGATATTTGGTACCTGAGTAAAAAAATGAACACCTTATATTTACAAGTTGTCCATGTATTCAATATTACATTATATAAAGAATGGTTTTCATTATTTGGATATCACATATATCATATATAACCAGTATATACATGTTTTTATAACAGTGCATAACATTTGGAGATAAGAAATGAAATGCACCGTTCATGGAGACAGTAAGCCGTACGTACGCATGAATGATACTTTCATTTACATTTATTATTTAAATGGAATTAAAACATAATGATACATAGTTATATTTTAATTCTAGTATAATATAATATACAATATAATTAACTCTATCCTTTATACATCCCACATAAGGCATTAATTAGTCACATCACATTGAGGGGGCAGTAGTCCGCACTTCCTCAATTGAGATTTTCGTATTTACCCACTATGGAAACCATAAATGTGTGCTATAAATGGAAAATAAAGAATAATAAAGAAAAAATAAACATAATATATATAATATATAAATACATTTCTATCATAATGGCCACCATGAGAGGTGGTAGGAGATAATCGAACAATCATCGTTTCGTGAGGCATTAGTTTTCCATCCACAGAAACATTATTTTCATCACCTATTAGATGAAGGTGTGAGTATGTGTAGTTCGAATAATTCCCATAACAAAAACCTAGTATATTGGTGATAATGGTGTTGTGAAAAAATAAATTAATAAAAAGAGCTTAGGGGTTGGAGAAGTAAAATAAAAGAACACAAATTAAGAGAAAAAGTTACCTTTAATTTGGGAAACTCCCTTTGGTTTGAACCAAAAGTCTTCTTGAAGTGAATTATGCCTATGTAAAGGATCTTTGAGGAGGAGAGGGATGTAGGGAGATTAATTGGGAAGAGTTTGTACGAGCCAAATGGCCTGAGAGGTCTGAGTAATTGGTTATAAGTAGTATCCTTTTATAAGGGAGAGGAGGGGCTCTTTTGGAAATTGTGAAAATATTATTTTATTATAAACTTATATTCGGTTTAAAGGGTCCAAAAATCATTAAATATGATGATAAGATGACTCATGGTCGAAATAAAATCATCCAACAAGAATTGGATAGATTTGTTTATAATATATTAATCATTATAATCTAAATTATTTAAATCATTTATTAATGAGGTAAATACTGCATCATTGTTTTGTCATAAATAATTTAAATTTTTTGATGTCTAAAATTTAGAAAAAAATACTACCATGTAGTAAATCTTTTTATCTTTTCAATGAGTATTTATTGTCGAAAACATGGCTTAAATAACACTATATAAATATTAATTACTAAAATATTTTTGTTAATGTCAATTTTGTCTTTACATTAAATTAATTAATTTGAATTGTCATTATCTATCCCAAGTGGCTCAATGGGGTCCCAAATTCGACCCAAAGATGCCCATGGTATTTAATGACTATACCAATAAGGTTTGGAAAATTTCTAAGGTAATTTTGAATTATTATGATATTCTTTTAATCTTGAATTACCATATTTACTTTTAACCGATGTAAAAAAAAAAAGTTACTATTCACCAAAAATTATTTTAATCTTAATGAAGAAAATTTTACCTCTTGATAATAACCATGTTTGTCAGATTTTTTAAATTCAATTCAATGAAGTGGTAAAATTTAATTTAAATAAGAAAGTTAGTTTTTTATCGACCACAAAGTGGTTTCACTATTCATCAAAAATTGATGATTTTCAAAAAAATACCAAAAAATTAAGCCTAAGCTATATTTGATACTATGACTTCAAAAATGATGTCTATTTTTCCAAATTAAAAACATAGAAGTGAAATTAATTAATTTTAAAATCAATTCCTGTTATCAAAACAAATAGCATGTTTCTAAGAAACACTAACTATCAAATGATTGATACTTGTTTATGTCCATTTTCAAAGTGAAATTAATTCTAATGACCAAAGTTGGATTAAATGGTAAAAATATATTATAATTAAAATTTAAATCCAATTAAAAAGATTTTATAGTTATATAAAAAAATTTGATTAAAACATAGTTCTGAATTAAAATACAATATTTTCACCATTCATTAAAAAATGAACTTTATCAGAAAAATTCCAAGAATTTACCCAAAGTAAATATTGATGTCCCCATTAGAATGAAGGATTTTATTTGGTCATATAGAATGTATTAAAGTGACCAAAACTAGATTTAAAAAGGGTTCTCCATTAAAAGGTGGTAAATCGTCATTTAAATGAAAATTATGCTTAAAATTTGATTCCTTTATATTTTAAGCCACTAACTTTTTATAGGATAATGTATGTACATTTAACAATCATGTATAATCATATTGTAGATAGTTTTGTTCATTCCCTCCAATACGACAGATACGCGTTAACTACCGTTTAAAATAATAATATGTTATTAGTGTGCAACGTAAGATTTCAAAGAAACTCATTGTTGTGTATCGGGTATGCTATCGAACATAGCAAACCTTTTAAAGTAAAATTAATATTTAATTATAAAATTAATAAATATTAAAAGGTCATATTCTTTATTTACCAAGGACGTTACATCTTTCCCCCCTTTTGGAAATTTCTTCCTTGAAATTTTAAAATTTTGGCGCGGAAACATTATTGGAAGTACCATATCGGAAAAAGGGTCAGTAAAACTATCACATTAAAAGAAATAAAGTGAAGTAGAATAGTCACCCGAGATAACCAATACTAAGAATCCATGAAAACATGGATATGGGGGAGGAAAAATGGGTCTTGTTCTGATAGAGAGTGATAGGAAACATGATTAGGAAATAGTTAACCACATGAAAATCACAAACTTATGATGTGTGTAAACGGTCTTTGATTAACCATTATGAAATGTAAACTAAAAATATTTTTCTATTACTTTATTTTTCGTATTTTTGAGGATTTCATCTTCTACATAGAATAAGAACATAAGAAAATAAACTTACCTTCAAGTACAGTTTCATATTTTAATAAGTTTCTACCAAAACTAATCATTTCTCTAAACGATGAGAATTTAAAAAGACTTGGTCACATCAAAAGCACAAGGATAATCTTCTAGGGAATCTCATAATAAAGAAAATGAGAACTATATATTTCCCTTGTATTTAGACATCAACTGAAATCAAAATTGTTAGTACAATATCAGATAATCACTAAAAGGATAATCCTTTATAAAAAGAAATACTACTCTTAATCTCAAAAATTTGACAAACAAAACCCAATGTTCATCAAAGACCATTGAATAAACAGGTATACTTAAAATTCATCAATGTAATCCAAAATAAGATGAAAACCCTAATCTCCGAAGGATTTAATCACATAGTCTTCAACGATAAATCTTAACATTTATCTCCAAATAAAATTATTTACTCTTAAAGTCTCATATTGAAAAGTAATTATCCTAATCACATATCCTCCATGATAGGTTAATCATTTCCACATATAACCCAAAATCAATAAATTATTGATTCATAACATCATATAACTAAAAAGAGTAAGTCATACTAACTAGGGACTTCATGTAGTCCAGTGGTAGTCAATAAACATCATTCGCAATTTGGTTGTGGGTTCGATTCCCGTAGCTTCGTCCGATGCGATGGGTTGTCACACGGTCTGACTGTTGTCATTTTTCAAAAACTATATAATTTTATAACATTCCAAATAAAATGATATATTCATCAGAAATAACCATAACTTAATTTAACCAGAAATGTTAACTAATAACTTTCCTTTTCCATCCCAAAAATTATTAACCAGTAATTGCCTCAAATTCAAGGATCATATAAACCCAAATTGTTTTTCATAACTATATCCACAAAAGATAAGATAATTATTCCTTGAATAAAATTCTCATATATCAAGCATCTGGGTTTAACATACTATAAAAATTCTTCTAATGTAATACCATCATCAGAAGAGCCTTAATACTTTTAAGCTTTTTACCATCCTAAATTCTACCATATCTCTTGAATCCATATATATGTTGACTTCATACTCATTCAAAATTATTCATGATCCATTTACCATTCCTTTCAATCTTATTTTTAAATACTTCATTCCTACAAACAAAATCATGAATCATATCCTATGATTTCAATAGTAGGAAAACATATGTAAAGAAATAATCCATACCTTTCATTGGTCATTGTTAGTTTCCTCATCCTCAATCGGAATGGGATTAGATATTGGTAAAAAAATATTTGTATGATACTAGTGATCCTATTCCCGAAACTTCTTCGTAGGAAATGTGTTTTCATAATGACCATGTACACCACATTTAAAACATTAAATTGATCCCTCAGAAAGGACTTCTTTCCCTTTCATAGAGTCAACTAGATTCATCCTTTTTCCATGGCAGGTGATTGCTTTATGACCTTCATTTCCACCTATATAGCATCTTTCTGTCAATTTGAATCATTTTCTAGGTGTTTCTTTCCACATCATTGACACGTTGGTTTTTTAACACACTTATCTTTATTATTATTACCTGAGCTTTCATAGGGTTTTGTTTCTCACATATATGATGCCTTATTAAGATCAAAATGTTTTAGGTGGTTAATAATGACTCCAGGAAGTTGGTTGAGAATAACCACAAGTGTTTTCATTGTAGAACCCATATCAATCATTTTCATATTCAGAAAACCATCACAGTTTTCATCACATCAACTATTACATTGGTGCCTCCTAGATCCATCCATTTACTAAAACCAAAATGGTCAGTGTGAGTATATTAGTAACATCATCATATGATATCTTATAAGGAGGGTAAACACTAAGATATACCTATTCATGTTATCTTACACCCATTCACATAATCTAAAACAAACTATGACTCTTTCAGAAATCCAAACCAGTATGGTAATGTCACTTATGCTTAAAGAATATCCTAACCTCTAATGTGATCTAAACCAACCATTGATACCAACTATAAGGACTCGGCCTTAAAACATTACATAATCTTGAATTAAATGAATAATTCACATTGATGATCTTTTAATGTTTAGAGTTTTAAAGTGTTAGGCCATAACTATTACATTTCAAAATATTTAAAAGGTAGACACTTCTACACAGATTCCATTTTTTTTAAAAACTTGAACTCTTGAAAAAAAGAGTCATGTCTAGTTCCATGTTTAAGACAACATGGATTTTCCTTGATCCCATACTTGACCCAAATCCACCTTATTTCCTGTGAAAAACATTTCCAAAACTTGGGATGAGCATAAAAAGCTTAGTAAAGGATACACAAAGAAGGAAAACTGGTAGTTTTTCAAGACAACAAATAAACCTTTAATACTTTAACATAAGTAATAATTTTCACCATTATGACGTACTATATACTATTCACTGAATAAAATATCATTTCTTACCATAACTGTAACCAAAATATTACCATAAAACCCATATAAATAACACATAACATATAAAGGTAACTTGGGACATAAACATACTTAAATGGAATAATTATACGATCGAATTCCACACATATCACTCAATAGAATAGCCATATGGCCGACTTCCATAACCAATGCATTGGAGTTTATAATGTAACCACCTTTCCTGGTATTCACAGCACCACCCGTCATTTGGTTAATCATGTAACAACCCGTCAAATGTCCAAGTACCATTATAAAATCATAGCACATAAAATATTGCAAATAAAAATATTTCACTATTAACAATTAATTTGTAATAAAAATATATCATTTCAAGGTAATGACAAAATCAATGCATTATCAAACCAATTTCAAAACCTTTTAATAAATAGAATTTTTTTGAATCAAAGTGTCCTATACCACTTTGATGTTTTTAAAGGAATTAAAATTTTCAAAAAATAATTCCAATAGAAATAAATCCTTAAAACTATTTTTAAATCATGGTCATTAATGATATAGATTTAGAAGAATAAATCTTAAAAACAATTAAAACGAAATTTTAGTTAAAGATTTTTTTTTAACAAAATGAAAAATGCTTCAATACATATAATTGAGGAATAAAATTTTATCAGAAATTTATAATATCTTGAGAATAAATGGATTCATGATACAATATGAAAAAGGAAATTATATACACCATATAAGAGTGAATTTTTTCATGACAACAATGAATTCTCAATGGAATTGTAAATTGATATGAAATCCCTTATAAAGATGGTATCCATGGATTAGGGGTAAATCTATTACATAATTATGTGTGAGAAATAATAATACACCCAATATAAGAGTATATTAAGTTTAAAACAATCATATTTTATTCACACATATTTATAAGATGACATATTCAAGAAGTACAAGTTTAACCCAAATAATTGAAATTGTGTTAAGAAGCTCCCTCACAAAAATTCGACAGCCTAACAGCGTCACATTAAAATTCATAAAATGTGTTGATGAGAGAGAAAATGGAATCTCATCACATGAACATCAAATTTACATCAATATGTATATATAATAATGCATCCCAGCATATTAATATGTAAATTAAAAGACATAACAAAAAGGATTCTTTTAAAAAGATGAGGGTGAAAGGTTCCCTTACTGGTTTGGTAACATACAAAACATATTCCACATGATATAAGGATAATACAATGAAGATGTAAATACTTATAAATGAAACTATATTACATAAATAGTATAATAATGGGCAGTACACACACCACATAGAAGGAAATAGTGGTGAATATAGCATGAATCTCACAGGAATAAAAAGTGAGATGAAACCCTTTACCACGTTGTAATCAATGAAGTCGTAATAACAAAAGTTAATAATCACAAAATGAATCACATAATACCATGAATATACATATAATAATTATAATATTTATCAAATGGCAGTATACAATACATCACATGCAATAAACAAGTGGTGAAAAGTGGAAATCTCACGGAATTACAAGTGAGATAAGATATCCCTTACCTCATTGTCTGAATTGACCAATTCGTTATTTAATATCCTGAATAATAAACTAATTTTAATTTATACTTTCTTAATAACCTTTATTTAATTTTTATTATTCTTTTTATATTACTTATTACCTTGTTATAATCATTATGTAATCATTTATGTTGATAATGGTCGATTTGTCAATATTTGGTACTTGAATAAAACAAATGAACACATTATATTTACAAGTTGTCCATGTGGTCAATATAACATTATATCCAGAATGATGTTCATAATTTAGATATCATATATATAATATATATCCAGTATATATATGTTTTTAAAATATTACATTACATTTGGAGGTAAGAAATGAAATTCACCGTTCTTGGAGACGGTAAGTCGTACGTACGCATGAATGCTACTTTAATTTCTATTTCTTATTTTAATGGAATTAAAACATAATGATATATAGGTATATTATAATTACATTATTATATCATATATAATATCATTAACTCTATCCTTTATACATCCCACATAAGTCATTAACGAGCCACATCACTTTGAGGGGGCGGTAGTCCGCACTTCCTCAAATGAGATTATCGTATTTACCCACTACAGAATCAATAAAGTCATGCTATAAATGGAAAAAAAAGAAGCATAAAGAAAACATAAACATAATATATATCATATATAAATATACTGCCATCATAACGGCCACCATGAGAGATGGTAGGAGATAATCGAACAATCATCGTTTCATGAGGCGTTAGTTTTCCCTCTATAGAAACATTATGTTCTTCACCCATTAGATGGTGGTGTGTGTATGTGTAGTTAGAATCATTACCATAAAAAATCTTATTATATTGAGGATACTGGTTTTGTTACAAAATAATGGAATAAAAAGAGTTTAGGGGTTGGAGAAGTAAAATAAAAGAAAACAAACTAAGAGAAACAATTACCTTTAATTTGGGTAACTCCCTTTGGATTGAACCAAAAGAATTATTGAAGTTCCTTATGCCTAATTAAAGTCTTCTAGGAAGATGAGAGGGATGTAGTAAAATTAATTAGGTAGAGTTTGAATGAACCAAATGGCTTGAGAGGTGTGAGGAATTGGATAGAATTGGTCTCCTTTTATAAGGGAGAGGAGGGTCTCTTTTGGAATGTGTGAATATATTATTTTATTATAAGCCTATCTTCGGTTTCAAAGGTTCCCAAAATCATTAAAGATGAACAAAAGATGACTCGTGGTCAAAATAAAATCATCCAATAGGAATTGGACAGGTTTTAGTTAAATTTTAATCATTATAATCTTATTTATTTAAATCATTTATTAATGAGGTAAATACTTCATCATTATTTTGTCCTAAATAATTTAAATTATTTGATGTCTAAAAATTATAAATAAATTACTATCATGTAGGAAATATTTTTATATTTCCAATTATTATTTATAGTCTTAAATATGTGTAACGCCCCGACCCTAGTTACCCAGAGTCGGTGCCTTATTACATAACATTGGCATGATCACAAGAAAGATCAAATCTCGAAAGACCGATTGGTTTAGTAGCCTTGGAAGCACTAGATATATTCATAAGTTTTACATTACATCATAAAATGAAAAACTACTACAACAACATAATGTCTCCATAATCCACACTCATATCCCCACATAACATCCCTGCAGGTCATTCATAATTTACTTCTTCACTTCCTGGGAAAAATAAAACATAGAAAAGGGGTGAGCTCAAATGCCCAGTAAGGATAACAATATAGCAGAAACTTTCATAAATAAGAATAAACATTTAAGGCAATGTATAGCTAAAACAAAAGCCTTTCAAACATGAACTTTCAACATGGTATGGCATAAATAAAATGGAATAATGCCATTTACTTATTCAAATGGATATTCTACTAATCGAATAATCACATGCAAAAATCAATAACCACTTTCATAATGTTGGAATGCATAATGCCAGACTATCATAACCACATAGTCAAGGCCTCGTGCCAAGACTACAAATAAGATTTTGTCAAGGCCTTGTGCCAAGACACTAGTTTGTCTCATGAGACCTACCGATGCCTCGAGGAGATATAGCGGGCTCCACCCGTCACATATTAAGTCCAATGCATTCCCATATGAAAAGGTTTAAACATAACATAAACATTCATATTAAAACTAGCATACAAAATGTCAATACTTTCACCATAAACTATGAATGGTATAAAAATAGCACATCCACAGTCAAACATATCACAAAACCTTCAATACAATATAGATGTTTTGTATCATAATAAATCAACTTCAAATAATCTTAAAATCCATCAAAGGATGATGACATAGATGAAATCAAAATTCTTTTTAAAGAAATATCTCCTATTATTTTGAAATCATTTAAGATCCATATAAAATAAAACATTTTCTTTGAAAATATTCTTATAAGCTTGTAAGGGAAGCTTTGAAGATTTTATAACGGCGGAAAATAGCCGCACCCTCCGTATAAGTTAATAAACATTCTTACCTTAATTCTGTCGAAAAGGTTAAAAAGGACCTTGTTTTGAAAACGACGGAAAGATTCCTTTATAAACCTCTTATAAAAAGTCAAAAAAGTGTATAAATGACTTTAAACCATATTCTTGTAAATAATAAATATGTTTTGAAATACATTTTGAAGAAACATGGATGTGGATGATAAAGAGATCCCAGTAGATTATTACGTATAAACAACCTCGGATAATGAAGAGATTGTGAAATAACCGTTACCAATTTGGTAACTTATGAAACATACAACCCATGAAAGAGGTATCATACAATGAATATGTAAATACACATAAATTAGAGTGTATTACACAAAGAATATAATTATGGGCAGTACATACACCACACAAAAGGTGATGGTGGCAATATGGCATGAATCTCACGGGAATAAGGAGTGAGATGAAAACCCCTTACCACGATAATCAACTGAGTCGTATGGCCAAAAGTTAATAACCACCAAATTATTTACAGAATAACATGAATATAAAGATAATCATGATAATATATATCAAATTCCAGTACACAATACACCACTTTCAATAATTTAGTGGCGAATAATGGAAATCTCACAGAATTGAATGTGAGATAAGAAAATCCCTTACCTTGTACTTTTCCTTGGTTGGGGTAGGTTAACCTCCTGTATAATGGTGAAATAATTTTTATTAAATTATACAAGAATCTTATATATTAATATGATATCATATATGATCTTTTAACATTGATTTGTTAATAATATCTTAGAATTATCGTCATTTCGGGTGTTAACTTACTCATTTTCTTTTATATGTTTTGTTACATAAGCCATGTTTGTTGTATCTTATTCATATCCAGAATGATATAAAGTCCTTAAACATAATTTTAAATCATCAAGTGATAATTATACTTGAATGGATACGATGGAGAATGAATCTCATCGCGTTCGTGGAGACGGTAGTCCTGACGTACGCACGAGCGACAATATCATTCTTTTGGTATTAAAATAATATATAAATGGATGGTATATCACATATACAGAATAATTAACATGTTATATTTATTATTTACATGAGTTACACATCATTATTATACCCATCCAAATAATATTATATTGAATAACAATTACACCACGACGTGGAGACGGTAAGCCGTACGTACGCACGTATGGTGACATGTTATTCAAAGGGTGGATAGAATACTGAATATGGTTGTACCATATTTATAATAACATCACAGTATATATATGATACTGGATTTATTATTTTAGAATGGTAACAACAAAGTAAGAAGAAGTGGAAGAAGAAATGAACTTAGAAAAGGGTGGTGAAATCATTACCTCTTCTTCGGGTTCTTCCTTTTGATTTGATCAAAAGGGATCCTTAGGTTGGCTTTCTGATCAAACTAAGGCCCCTAGGTTGTATTGAGGGAAGTTGGGAGAGTATTTGGGCAGAGTTTGGCCGAACCAAAAGGCTTTGAAGGTGTGAAGAAATGATAAGGAGGAGTGCCCTTTTATAAGAGGGGTGAGGGGTACCTTTGGAAAATCTAGAGATATTAGTTTATAATAAATTCATATTCGGTTTAAAATGGCTCCAAAGTTTACTATTCAAAGGTTAAGGTGGGGATAGGTCGAAAAACACTCAACCAATAGAATTTAGACAGGTTTGGGTGCTTATATTAACCTTATCGTTAAGTATTAACTCTTAGTTAATTAGTTTCACTTTTACAATGTCTCTTTGTATTTTTATATAATATGGTTAATAAACTTACTATATACATCCAAACGACCCCCAAGTGGTCCATTAATGATGAACCTATCATGATATAAGTCTCTTGGCCGAACCTTAGATTTTTAGGAATTTAATATCAATTAATAATATAATATTTGTTTTAAGAACTCTTTTATGTCAATTTTGACACTATTCAATAGTTTATTTTTTTGAAACTCATAACAGATTTATTAATTAGAATAAAGTCAATTAAATAAATCCTAATATATCATATTATCCTAGAAAATTAGTTTAATTCATTAAAAGTTTCATATTATATTTATTTGGGTATTTATAATATCAATTATATTAATTTTACACTATTATAGTAATTACTGCATCATCATTGTGTCATAAATAAAATAAATTATTTAATGTCTAAAAATTATAAATAAACTATAATTATGTAGGAAATATTTTTATCTTTATAATTAATATTTATAATCTAAAATCCAACATATATAACCCTATGTAACAATTGTTTTGCTAAAAGATATATGCTTGTGTCATTTTTGTATTCATTTTAACTTAATTAAAATAAAGTGTCATTATCACTTACAAGTGGATCCATGGGGTCCCAAAATAGACCCAAAGATGACCATGGTCGACCATGTATCAACCAATATGGTTAAGACACGTTTTAAGGTAATTTAGTATTATTATAATATTATTTTTTAACCCTTATTTACCGGATTTACCCTTAACCATGGTAAATAAAATATTTACCGCAGTAATTATTCAAAATGTCTAAAAATAAAAGTTACCTATTTACACAATTTGAACATCCTGATTCCAAATATGGAATCCATTTTCCTAAATTCAAAACACAGAATTGGCAGAAATTAATTTAAAATTAATTCCCGCTGTCAAAACAAAAAGCGTGTTTTTAAGAGATAATAACTATCAAAAGATTGACACTTGTTTATGTTCGGTTTAATTGTAAAATTATGTCCAATGACCAAAATTATATTAAATGTTAAAAATATATTCTAAATATACTTTAAAACCACTCAAATTCATAATTTATCACTATTAATTAGTTTGATTAAAAAAGTTGTTTTTAATTAAAATTTAGTAATTTTCACTATTCATCAAAATATGAAAGTTATCCGAAATGTACCAAAATTTCACCTTAGGCTAAATTCGATATTCCGAATCAAAAAATGAAGTCCATTTTAAAATATAAAATATATATAATTTCAAAAATTAGGTATTACTATTCATAACGGCTAGTTTGATTGGTTGTGGTGTGTGTTAAAACTCAAGGTTGCGTACAACACACGCTACAGTATTATTCAAAGAAAGTGTACCGTGGAAGCTTGGGATGTTTCATTTTACATTTTTGATGTCCCCATTTAGTCAAAAAGTTTAATATATTTTATTTAAAAATGGTTCACTATTAAAAGTTGATAAAAGTGCAATACTGAAAATGAATTTGTTCTTGCATTATATCTAAGAAACTCATAATATGGATTATAAAATTATAAGGATTATATAAAGTTTAAAATTTAGATAATACTATTCATAACCTCTTTTGAATGGATTTTTTTTGTAAGTCATTGTGTGATTGAACTCAGTGTTGCGTGTAGTGCAAGTTATTGAATTATTTTGAAGAAATAACACACTATGAAATCTTGGGGTGTTACAATATGAATTATATAACACCATATAAAAATTAATCACTAAATGATTTTGGTTAATGTCAATTTTGTCTTTACATTAAATTAAATAATCTAATTTTTCATTATCACACCAAAGTTGCTCAATGGGGTCCCAAAATCGACCCAAAGATGTCCATGGTCGTTAATGACTCAACTAATAATTTTTGGACAAGTTTTAATGTAATTTTGAATTATTATAATATTATTTTAAGCTTGAATTACCCTATTTACCTTTAATCACGGTAAATAAAAGTCAAAAGTTACTATTCAACAAAAATTATTTTCAACTTAATGAACCACAATTACTTCATGATAAAAACCATGTATGTCGGATTTTTGATATTCAATTCATAGAAGTGGTAAATTTTCATTTAAATGAAAAAGTCAGTTTTTTTAACTACCACTAAGTGGTTTCACTATTCATAAAAAATTGATGTTTTTCAGAAAAATACCAAAAATTCATCCCAAGATATATTTGATATTACGAATTCAAAAATGATGCCTATTTTTCAAATTCAAAACATATAAGTGGAATTAATTAATTTTAAAATTAATTCCTGTTATCAAAACAAATATCGTGTCTTTCAGAAACATTAACTATCAAAAGATTGATAATTGATTATGCCCAATTTCATTGTAAAATATATTTCAATGACCAAAATTGAATTCAATGGTAAAAAAATATTCTAATTACACTTTAAAACCAATTAAAATGATAATAAATCCATATAAATAAATTTTATTAAAACATATTTTTGTATTAAAAAATAAAATTTTCACTATTCATTAAAAATGAACTTTATTGGAAAAATTCCAAATATTTACCCAAAGTAAATTTTGATGTCCCCATTAAAAATAAGGATTTTATTTGGTCATATAGAATGTATTAAAGTGAACGAAATTAGATTTAAAAAGGGTTCACCATTAAAAGGCGTTACATCAGCCTTTAAATGTAAATTATGCTTAAATTTAGATTCATTCATATTTTAAGCCTCTAAATTTTTAATGGAAACTGTAAGTACATTTAACAATCATGTATAACAATATTTTAGTTAGTTTTGTTCATTACCGCCAATACAATGGCTAGGAGTTAACTAACATTTAAAATAATAATATATTATTAGTGTGGAACGTAAGATTTCAAAGAAATCCGTTGTTGCGTATCGGGTACGCTATCGAACATAAAAACCCTTTTAATGTAAAATGAATATTTAATTCAAAAAATAATAAATATGAAAAAGTAATATTCTTTATTTACCTGGGTGGTTACAATTACACAACCTCTATCACTTTTGGATACAAAGAGACACCATTTAGAAGGGTTACAAGGCCATGGAAAATAACAACATTTTCTAAAATCACTCATTTCATTTATATAATACATATGAGGATACTACATGATACCCAACATAATATCCATGTGTTTCTAATGATCATCCTTTTTCCTAGAATGCACTAGTACATCATCAACATATATTTCCCCATAAAAATCTATATAGAATTGAAATTTCTAATTCATCAATTCCATAAATACAATTAATGTATTCGTAAGACCAAAAGGCAGAACCACTCACTCTTAATGGACAGATCTACTCCTTAATTCTATATACAGAATATCCCCCCTTAGAACCCAAAATTTGTGATATCCCAATAATAATTCAATATTATAAAACCTATAATCTCACCTAAATTGTTAAAATAGACAATCTGTGAGTGTAAATGGATACTGATTCATTATCATAACTTCGTTAATCTTATGATAATTGACACAAAGCCTTAGATTTCCATCTTTAATTTAAGAAAACTACCACACTCCTGGGAGAAATACTATGTCGGATGACCCAAATTCATTCCTAATATTACAAATTGAATTTCAATTCCCATAATTTTATTTGTGAAATATGATAAGGTGGAAAAGAGATATGATTTTCCCATAGTATCATATATATCATAAACTCCAATTCTCTTATAGTGAGAAACACATAAAAATTATTAGGAATTGATTAGGAAAGATATTTATTTTTTTTAAAACTATTACTCTAAATATAATCATTTGACTCCAAGCTAAATATTTCCAATTGTTATGACATAGTTAAATCTTTTAGTTCCAAAAATCTCATTTCTCATACATTTACATTCTCATATCCCCAGAGGAGATGCTTGAAACCATCATTAGCTGTAGCACTAACCATTCTATTATAATAGTTGATGTGTGCATTAACCATTATCAATATATAAATACCCCTGATTATGTTATAAAATCTATCTCAATCATAGAGAATTCCAATATAAATTCATCACCATAGATAGTTCTAGAACATTGTTTGTTCAAAAAATGATTGAAATTCTCTACGACCAAGAATAAAATCTTGTTTCAAAATATAATTAATAATCTCAAATAATAATCCCATAGGATCAGCACAATGGGATGAAATAAATGAATTTTATGCACTCGTTTCAAAAATGATTTTATATAGAAATAATTCAATAGAATCATAATTCTCAACATTGATGGTGCAAATTAATCAACCACAATCACTAGAACAACTTTATATATTTTCTTACTCAACACAATTTGTTCTCCATTACCCTATTTAGGTTGCACCAGTTTATTATTCATTGTATTTTTTAATGAACATGGAATACATTGTTCTATTTAAAATTATTATTATGCTTCCTTCATCCCATTGAATCATACGAAACATATGAAACATGATATGTGTCTCTGGAAAAAGACATAAGACCACTATGATAATAGCACTGAAGATTCAACTTCTCTTTCTAATGGGTACATGCACTAGGTGGTTCCATAATATATCATTTAATGTTACAGAAATTACTAGAGTGGAAACATCCATACTTCATATTTGGTTTATGAGGAAGATTCACTTATCCCTCCTTCTAATTATTAGTTATAAGACTCCCGTGAAAATTTGTGTCTCCATTCTGTATATTCTTAGAAATAGTGATCCCACTATTTCCCATATGTAACAATATGATTCCTGTTACTATAATCCATGATATATATCTTTATTCCATCATCTCTCTTTTAAATTTTTTCATATAATCCTTTATTAAAATGATGAAATTTTGTGATCACATTTATAGCCATAACATTGATTAAAAAAAGTGTACCTTCGAGGACACACTTCAAAAACATTCTATAGTAAAGTGGAATAAATTAATGAATTTATCCACATAATCTATAATGGTGAGGTTTTCATTTTTCATATAGAGAAATTAGGTTTTTCTAGAAATCCTGAATGTGTGAGAATGGAATTATTTTTTGAACATTCATTCATAATACTATAATGCAATTCCTGGGTCAAATTTAGCCCGATATAATAAATCCCACAAATCAGATTCTAGATCCTCAAGAATGTAAAATTCTAAATTGAATTTTGGCATAGTTGGTGTAACAATGAAATAAATGATTTGATTCATTCAATTAATTCACACCTATGATTCTTCCAATTCAGAATCACCGCAAAATATGGGTGGAATTTTCCCTTTAGAAATAAACAGAATAATCCACTTTCATTGGTTTATCCCTTTTCTTATATTTATACCCAACTAATATATTCATAGAAAATACTCTAGATCAGTTGTGTGATAACTTATGGATCATGGGAAAACATTTTATTAGTAGCCTCGTACATTTAGTTTTTTCCTTTACCCAACCAATTAAATTTTTTATTATGATAATAAAACTCCATTTACTCTCAACATGAAGAATTTAAATTCATATAAATTTTAAATTTATCACATAACATTTATCCCTAATGGATTTTTAAGATTCAAAAAAATTTCCAATTCTAAAAAACATTTGTTAATTTCCCTATGTTCATAAGAAATAAAACTATTTTCAAATATTTTAATAAATCATCACATTTTTCACCAAATTATATCTCCTTACTATAAATATATTATTCAGACATTGTGGAATGTCATGATTTAGTTTATTCCATTCACTTCTCATCCACTAGAAACATGACTATGATGTTAAAAATCCTATAAATAACTCAAAAACAAAAAAACGTGTCCAAACTATATAGTAACATAATTTTTTAAAAAATAATTTTAGCTATGCCCCTTCATACTGTACATTTATTTTTATAAAAATAATATCGTTTGATAGAATCCATATCAATGAATAAACCATAATGAATTTCAACTACTGAACCAAAAAAACTAATAACATTTGTTCCAAAAATGATATTTGGACTGACCAATATAAACACCATTTTGTAATATCCCACCACTAACCCATTATATAAGGATGTGGCAGTGACACTACAATCCCTTAGGATACTTACCGAAGACAAAAAATGTATTTTAATAAATGGACAGACTGTCATATGAAGTTGAGTGATGATTATACCTATGGGTAAAAAACAACCAAACCAACATAACCATATCCAAAAAAACCGTTATATGATATACGAGAACACTACAATCCAACTGAAAGTAATAACAACTGAAAAAATACTCAACTACAACCGAGAACCATATTAGATTATAAAGAGGAATCTAAAAACCCAAAATATCAAAATAGAATCAAGGCCACATATAGGAACACACGGCGTGTTCTACGATCCATATTAGTAATCCATTCCCAAAATATAAAGATGCATCATAAAAAATAAGGATACGATCCCTTTACATGTTTACTGATATATGACATCTACAAATGCACCAATGTGTATGAGAAGTTGTTGAGTATAAAACTAAAAATTATTTTCACAATGTCTTCCAATCTCAAATCATAATGACATAATTTGTGAGATTATGTACGTAAATTATTATAAAATAAAATATTAATTTATCTTATTTTATATCATCAAACAATTTTACACAACAAAACCATTTCCATTGAATGAATCTAAATAACTCTTTAAATTATGTAACATTTCAAATTGTAATTACTCATTACATTATATACATATACACATTAATTCCCATGTGAAAATTATCTACTCATTAGTGTGATATTATCTATCTACTATGTTCCCAAAAGGTTACGATATACCATGTTCCCCTACGAAACATGACCATTTAACTAGGTCATGTTAATATAAATAAACACAAAAAACATTTATTATAAATTTCATGAAAAAATAATTTTGAAAAACCGTTTCAATAAAACAATATTATTATTTAAAACATTTATAACAACATTCTCCAAATATCAAAACCCAAAACCATTTTTTTGTCATCCTTTCAAAAATACAAAACTAGTTTCCCTTTCCCAAACAACTATTTTCCACAATTCCATATTGAATCAATATATAGTGGTTCCATCATGATTTTAACATCAATTTCACATTTCAAATCAATGAATTCAATCAATTTGAAATCAAGAATTTTTGTATTAATCAATAGTAGTCATGAATTAATCCACATACCTCACAAATATAGGCAAAAATTAAGAATTAATCTTTTTATTCATCAAACATGGATTATGTCATCCAAAATCAACATTATATATTGTTTCATACAACTAAAAAACCATATATCAAAATTATTAACAAAAAAACATGGATTTTTATCAAAAGATTATAACAAGGAATTCAAGAGATTGAATAAGAAGAAATCTATGGGAAACCAAAATGAAAGGAAACTTACAATGTAATCCTGCTTCCAATGTAGCATGATTCTCCCTCAGATCACTCCAGTATCAAAGAGAGAGGTATCCAGATCCTTGGAAGGGAGAGGAATTCAAGATAGGTACTAATTAAGGTGCAAATGATTAGTTTATACTGTGATTAGGATGTAATCCTAAAAATCCACATATTTTCATTAACACTAAAAAATTTAGTTCCATGGTTTTGAAAATCATGAGCTAGACACTACCTATAAACACTTCTCTCATGCTTATATCACGTGGTTTGAAAAACCTTTTTAAATTTACTAATAACCCGAATTAAAATCATTATAGGGTTTATGTGATGACTTGGACCCAAATGCCACTTAACGAGTGCCCTGAGCCCAGTGGGCCACATGGGCCCAAGTGCATCTTCCCAAACTCCAGAGGCTGACGACATACAATGAGGGCCTAGGGTGTGTTCTCGGGTAGAATATGGCCTCCTTAGCAGATTTCATCACATCAGAAGAGAAATAAATGAATAGTAAACAATAGATGAATGTGAATAAATAGCGGAAGTAAACAAATGCAAAAGATAAGAAATAATATCAATAATTGTATCATGTGGAACAATGATGATGTAATTTAATGCCACTAGAATTCTAGAAAGCATGGATTCAAGATAATAGGAAAAACATGTTCCACAAGGTAAAATAAAAGAAAGGAAACTCCAAGAATCCCAAGATCCTACTCCATCATCTGATATCAAGATCCATCCTATCAACACACTATCATGGATTGGAAGCTGCATGCTTCCCTTTGTCAATACCAGCAACCAATTAAATTACACTAGGTACCAAATAACACCTGGAGAGGGTGTGAGGTAAATCTCAGTGCGCGACCACCAACGGGGTATATAAAATTTGACACTTTTAATTGATAATAGGAGTGTGTATTCATGTATATATATTTAAAATAAAGAATGAACTAAAAAATAACTAAATGAAAAAGTACCTGCTTCATCCCTCGTCTAGTGTTTGAACATGTAACCAGTTGAATAATTAATCAATTTCCATTTAATGTCAATAGGTCACATGAGGAATTATCCAACACTGACATCATCTCGTGATACTATATGTAGTGAATTTCTAATGATGTAACAAGGAAACCAGTCAAATGATATCCATTGAGGGAGTTTCAGTGTAAAAACCAAGGTAATATAGACTCAAAAAATCTAACCCAGTATTATCTGATTTAAGATAAAGGGTAAGAGTGTAATCCAAGGGGTTTAATCCAAGGCATTCCACAATAAGGAACCAACTGATTCCAAGGAGTGCATCTAATGTAAAACAGTTCTAAGTAAGGACTGAGTCCAAGGAGTGTATCCTAGGCACATACATGTCAATTATAGGTCCAAGGAGTGTATCTGAGGTATCATGGAATAAGGAGGGACCCACAGGTAGTATGACTGGAATCCCAAGAAAAAACAAGAATCAAAATCTTGGTGGTTATCATCCTAATCAATCCATTTTCTTGAATCGGAATGGGTATCCTGATAACCAAGGTATTCTCCTCTCAGAATCCATGGATAAAATGAGTCAGTCCATTTCTATTTGAAAAGATGTCATGTAATAATTCATTTGGGTCAATTCATGCATTCCATTAGCATGGATAAGTTAATTAAATTTGAAACCATTGGTCCTAGCCTTGTCTTCCATTAGTGTGGATAGGCCAAGTAGTGTTGCAACCATTTAATTTAGTCATAGTTAATCATTAAGGCTTATTCAAATATTGAGGTGCACTCTATTACCTTCCGTCAACATGGAAAGGGTTCTATGGACCTGTAACCCTTATTAAATCATTTTTTATAAGGACAAGATATATACGTAGTATGCTTCCCATTTCATATTTCATATTTCACATTTAATGAAAATTTGTATGCACTTACCTTAGGTGTGTAAACTGGTGAGAACAGATGCTACATGAATTTTTTAAATTATCATTAACAATAAGAAATTTATTCTAAACAGTCTCACAGTTAGAATGGTCATGAAAAGGCACACCAAAATAGTGTCTCAAATGTGTCAAAACATTAAAAACCAAATTATGGCATATCATTGGACATGAGGCATATTGATTTGTGGGTGTAACCTCTAACAACTAATCACATATTTGGAAATAGCATAACCAAATAATTCTAATGAGTATATTCAATACAGTTATTTCACGTAACAGTTTCCAACGAAATCAGTGGACACCACATGAACATCCAAAAATCAATGAATATTAAGGTGAATTATAGACCACCCACATTAGGGTTTTACTACTCTACTCCTCTAGAATCATCCCATTATTTTCCTCAGATAAGAGTAGATCTATGAAAAGGTAAAAAAAATCTCACATGAAGATATCTTGGTCGAGATTGAAATAGAAGAAGAACTGCTATAGGGGACCCAGGTAAATACATTTTCACATCGAACACAATAAACAAAATCATGATTAGAAACCGGTTGAAGAATATATATTAATTCCATGATTTGATTTTCAAAAACCCTAAACTCAAGAGAGAACTAGTTAAATTCCATTTAAACCTTAATTATGATGGAAGAGGGAGGATTAATATATCATTAAAGGAATTTTAAACATTTTACACATGTTATTAGCCTGTGCATGGTTGGTCCACATAGTATGTCAAATTGTGCACAAACCATGCAAGATGGTTCTGTTAGAATCTGGGAAAAAATGTTGTTCGCATTGTTTGGCTGCATTGGTTGTGCACAAACCATGTGAGATGCCACTATAAAAAAACACAAACTACATGGTTATGAAAACTGTGAGAAAACCATGCACAAACCTTTTGGCTTACCCTTGGAAAAGGGGGTATCAATTTGATAGGCTCATGGCTAGGAACAAACCATGTGCAAACCATGTGACAAGGCTTGTTTTCCTAATGATAGGGGTTTCAATCTCCAAACTAAACCCGAACACCCTCATAAACTTTTCTAAAGCATTAGGTATATATGTTAGGTCCAATGTAAAGAGTTAGACCCAAAATTAACGGATCCATAACTTAGTGAAAACCCAGGTTCTTATAGAATTCCCCCCTTAAAAGAACATTCCCTGACATCTCCTTCCAAGGGTAATGGAAAACCATCTAAAAAACACTGGCCATTAAGAAAGTACATCAGATTCATTCTTCAACGTCTCATCATGTACTTGGTCATGCTTCCAATGTACCCATACAAGAGGTACATACATTCCTTGAGGAACCATCATGATTTGGTCAATGATGAGTATAGGATACTCCTAAAAGTAAGCATCTAAATATAACTCAACTTCCTCAGGATCAAAGGTATTATATGGGTCAATATGATATTGGATGAATCGATGATATAGGAAATACTTTGAACATGACATGGTACCTCTGGGGTAGTAGAAACCAATAGGATACCGACATGGTTCTCTCTAGAATTTCAAATGGCCGACGTAACGCGGTGAAATATTTCACTTATTTTGTTACCGTATATGCCCAAGCCTGGGTGATACCTGAAGAAAAACATGATCCCTAACCTCGAACTCAAGAGGTTGTGGATGGTGCTGAACATAATATTTTTGTCAAGAGTAAGTAGTAGTCATATGCTTCCTAATTAGCTGGACCAATTTTGAGGTCTCATAAACGAGATGAGGACCTATTAGGGCTGCCTCACCTATCTCTAGCTAGCATAATGGTGAACGACATGGACAACCATATAAGGCCTCAGAAGGAGCCATATGAAAAATCATCGAAAATCTGTTATTATATATGAACTCAATGAGAGCAATATGCTTCTTCTAGGAACCACTAAAATCAAGGAACCATGCAAGGATCATATCCTCCAAAAACTATTAACTATTTAGATTTTCCATCAATCATGTGGTGAAAAGATATGCTTAGAAGAACCTATGTTCCCATATCACTTAGTAAACCCTTCCAAAACCATGATGTCAAATGAGCATCCCTATCAGAAATGTTAGTACATGGAACCCAATGTAGTTAAATGATATCACAAACATACAATATTCCCAGCTCATCAACTCAGAATGTCTCTCGAATAAGAATGAAGTGTGATTATATCTTTAGTGGGCCAATGAATACCCATGTAGAATCACTAACTCTCGAAAACCTAGGTAAGCCGACTTTGAAATATATACCAACATAATCTCATTTCCATTCCAGGACAAGAAGTATCTGTAACAAGCATTCCGGTCTCTAGTGCTCTACCTTCACCTACTGTTAGGTGGAACACCTAGTGATGAAGCCTACATTCTGTTCTTTCATCACAGACCACCAATACTGGCATCAAATATCTCGATACATCTTTGAGATGCCTGGATGAACTTCCAAATGGGAAGCATGTGACACTTTCATCAACTCCTCTCTTACATCTCCAGGAACCCATATTTGTCCATGTAGACATAGTATATCATCTCTGTCCACAGTACTATCTAGAGGTGGTATATCTCTTGATTTAATATCCTGGAGAACCAACACTTTAGGATTTGAAAACTTTTTACTCCTCACATTCTCATGGAGGGAAGAGGAAACTATTTAGACTGAGAGGTAAGACTACCTGTGACTGTCATTATACAGTAGATTATGTTCCAAAAATATATCCATTTACTTAAATTCATCACTGGCTTCTTGTACAACATGTGTTTGCGTTTTCCATCTTATTGCATCTGCAACCACATTGCCTTTTCTAGGAAGATGGACAAGCCCAAAATCGAAGGATTGTAAATATTCGACTGATCTTCACTGTTAGAGGTTCAAGTTAAACTGATAAATTAAATACATGAGGCTCTTCTGATATGTATACATCACAAAGTGCTCATCTAAGAGATAATGTCTCCAACATCATAAGGCATGGACAACTATAGCTTGCTCGAGTTCATGTGTTAGATAATTTATCTCATGAGGCCTGAAATTTAGAGATTTGTATGCAATTAAATTGACTTCATGCATCAACACTACTACATGCCCAATGCCTGATGCATCGTAGAAGATGATATAACCTTTACCAGAATCCGAACGAATTAGATTTGCTGTTGATACAAGCTTCCCTTTCATCTCCTGAAAGGATTTATCACATACTTCTGACCATGTGATCTTGACACCCATATAAGTAATAACAGTAAGAGGTGAAACATGACTAAAAATTTCCTATATGAAATGCATGTAATATCATTTGAGCACTAAGAAACTCCTTATATCAATCACGTTCTTTGGATTATCCCAAGAAAACTACAGTACTATCCATTTCAAGGTCAACAGATACTCCATTTTCTGATATAATATGTCTCATGAAGTGGAATTTTTCGATCCATAAGTGACATTTAAAAAGCATGGCATAATGTTGATGTTCCTTTAGTGTAGTCAAAATGGTCTCAAGATTTTTGGAATGGTCGTTACGAGTGCACGAATACACAAAGATTTCATCCTTAAATACCATGAAAGAGGGTCAAAATAGGGATATAAACCCCTTTTCATCAATGCCATGAAAATGGCAGATGCATTCGTTAGACCGAACAGAATTACATGATACTCATGCAGACCATTCATGCTATAAAAAGTTATATGAGGTATGTTTGATGGTCTGAATCACAACTGATGATAACCTGATCCTATGTCGATCATAGATTACACCTTTTCTCCTCAATGTTGGTCAAAGAGATCATATATTCGAGGATGTGGATACTGTTTTGTGATCGTAAGGTGGTTCAACCTTCTGTAATCCACCCAAAAACAATGAGATACATCTACCATCAGAGCGTAAAGCACGATTAAACTGCAAAATGATGTACTAGGCCATATAATACCTTTGGAATATATATCCACTATCTACCACTTGAGCTCTTGAAGCTCAGTAGGTGACATCTTGTACAGAGGAATAGACACTAGATATGCTCCTAGAACCATTTCAATTTTAAAATCTACCTCTCTCTTAGGTGGTGGACCATAAAAGGCATCAAGAAAGTCTTCACTAAAATGAAAAATAATGGAGTAAAATATGTTTGAAGAAAACCCTGATCCTCCAAGAAATTATTTGAAATATTAGGGTCACCCCACCTAGCCCACGATGCTTCGGTCCTACTCTTCTATCCTGTACATCTCACTCGTATTTGAAAAGATAACTGCTACCTTCGGGTGATGTAAAATAATCCCATGGTGGTAAATGTCTAAAAAGGCATGATAGTTGACCAAAAAATGCATCCCAAGAATGAAATCGAAGCACGTCATCTCAAAAGCAACGATATTCCACAGGGTAGGGTAACATCCAACCTATAGGGGACAGTCCCGGCATTCACATATGCACTCCTTCCATATTCTCAATGGTGTATCAAGGGTCATTACACCATAGTTATATTGTATCTCTTGTTCAATACATTCCATGATACATAAATAAATAAAATAGTTTGAAGAAACTATATCAAACAATGATAAGACATTAGTAGAGGCTACTAGAATAGTACAACGTACTACAGATTGTCCCGCAGCATGATACTTTGGTTATTATTGTAAGTCATGCAACTGAACTGATCCACAAACCTATGCAACATATGAACTACCATGATTGTGACTGCTTAATTGGTGTTAATATTGATCATGGATTGGACTACCACAGCCATGACTTCCTCCTCATCCAGACCTTCTAGTGCAACTCCAACACCCTTCCTGATGCGGCGCAAAATAACTTGCTACTGAAGGAGGAGCTATAGATGATCCTTTTTCACATGAAGCTCATGAAATGGTCCTGTAATTGTACTTAATATGATGCATACAGCCACAATCACGACACTCCATCGGTTCTCCTATCACATATGGGCTTCTTATGCCTCAGTTTTCCACATTGATGACACACTAAAGGGCTATCAAACTTGATACTCTGGCTGCCACTGTCCTGATGATAGTCCTCAAGGGAACGTTTCCTGTCATCGAAAGAACTACTAGCCTAATATGTCTCTGATACTTTAAACCCAGAACTCACTTTGTCCCTTAGGTTTTGGTTAGTTATAAGGTCATTATCAACTATTGATAATATGGTAGTAATGATAAAGACAGTCACCTACATTCAGATGGTATACTGGAGTCCATCCACCTAATGTCTAGCATGAAAAATCTAATCACCAGCTAGAAGCTGTGAAAAGTGTTGTAAATTTGTAAAACATGCTAAATAATCCATAATAGACAAATAAACCTTCTCGAGTTGCATGAACTATCTGTCTCTGTCAGCACATAGTGACTGAGGAAAGAACTGATCATAGAGGAATGTCTTGAAGTCATCCTATAAAATGCCCTGATGACATTCGTCCTGGGTAACAACATCCCTCCAACGCTTGGCCAAATCATAAAGCATGTTTGTAGCAAGATTGAATCTCCACTTTGGAGGCATTTTCAGAATATAAAAGATAGACAACATTTCCTCTTGGCAAGAATCAAAAACATGAGATTCTCCATCCACTAAAAAAGTAGGAGGAAGCTACTCCTAGAACACACAGGTTTGTTCAACCATCGTAGGTTTAACCCATGGAGCACCTTTCATGGACTATATAATATGTAACAATCACTCATGGAGTTAGGAATCAGTGCCCAGATTAGGTAAAAATGTTTGTGCCTCAGTTGGTACTCCTAGAAGTAAGACTGTTGGCCCAAGGCCCATCATGTTTGGAGCATGGTCATCACCACCTTCGTGGAAAACAACAAGATGACCTCATGGAGGAATTACTCTACAAATTCCAATGACACACATTTGAGAAAGATTTGATGTTAGGAGATGACATCACTAATAGATGATGAACATAAGAAAACTCACTAACCAAGACATACTAGTCAAACTACATTCTTAGACAGCTAGGTATTGGTAAGTTCTCAAGTATAAGTTTTATGTCATTTTTTAGTTAATTATTAGGTTCACTCCTTGAACATTCATAAACATGAAAAGGAGGGATAAGGATGTGAAACCAATTCATTTTAGATTTTAGGATTCATTTTATAATGGATATTCATTTCTGATGAATTGGTGTCCATAGACATATCAACAAAATACACCAATATACCTATAGCATAATGGCTTAACTCAATAAATTATTCATTTTATCCCATGAGGGGCCATACACCTCGTCAATTGAGACATGAAATCACTCAATCAATGACGATGTAATACCATTATAAGAAACTATCACAACATCACTCAGCAATCACAGACATATCAATTAATGAAAAGAAGTAAAATGCACCTATATGGCATGGAAATATGCATGAAATGTGAATCCTAGGTGCCTATGATGATGCATGTGACAATACTCCTTGCATGCATATAACCATTCCAAGGATGAAATAAATTCCCAAAGATTAAAAAAAATAACACCAGAAAACATATGATTCGTCCAATAGTGAAATAATATCAACTATAATATAAAAAATAGAACAACAGTTGCATTATGGTTAACATTGGTTTTCCCCTAAACATTGGTTCACGATGCTCAAGAACGACTTCTAAGCAAGTCCCAATAATTATTATTAACCATTCTATTGTCTCCAAATAGTATAAAAAGAAATTAAACCATCTCTGAAACGACAATGTGGTGACCTAGACTTGGATGCCACTTAATGGTTTCCCCGATCCCAGTGGGCCACATGGCCTCAAGAGCATCTTCCCAAATTCCATAGGTTGTCGACTAGTAGCAAGGGACTAGGGTATGTCCATGGGAAGACTATTCCCTCATTAGCATAGTGTAGAACAAATGAAGATATAAAAATGAATAGTAAATAGCATAAGATAACTAATGAAAAAGTAAAGAAAAAATAACAAGAAATGTATCAACATGAATAGTTATGATGTTATGTAATGTCACTAAAAATTTGAAAATAATGGATAAAAGAAAATAGGCATAACATATTCCACTAGGTAAAAGAAATAAAAGTCTACTCCAAGCATTAAAAATACTACTCAGTCATCTACGATCACGCTCCATCCTATCTTCACAAAATCATGTATTAGAAGCTCTGTGCTTCCCTTTGTCAATACATGCAACCATGTAATCTACTTTAGGTACCACGCAACTCTTGAAGCCAATGTGAGATAAATATCAATGAGAAACCACCAACAGTTTCAATGAAATTTGTCCCATGTAATGGAAAATATCATTTTCTAGCCAGGCATATATATATATATATATATATATATATATATATATAAAGTAAAGAAAGTAGTACAAAATAACTAAATAACAAGGTGCATGATTCCTCAATTTTATAGTGTATGAACTTGTAACCTGTTCATTAATTAATCAATTATTAATTAATGTTAAAAGGTCACCTGATGTAATAGGCTACACTGACATCATCTTGTGATAATATAAGCAGTGAAGGTCCCAAGACGTTACAAGGCATCAAGTCAAATGTTATTCAGTGTGGGAGTTCCTGGGTAAAAACCAAGGTAACATAGACTCACGGAAAGCTAACCCTATAGTTTCTGAGTCTTTATAAGGGGTAAGACTGTAATGAAAGGATCTAAATCCAAATAAATCCAAAATAAGGCACCCACTAATTCCAAGGAGTGCATCCAATTTAAAACAAGGCTATGAAAGGACTGGGTCCAAGGAGTGTATCCAAGGCACCTACATGTAAATGATGGATCTAAGGTGTGTATCTATGGTATCCTGGCATATGAAGGGAGCCAACTATATTATACCAGGCATCCAATGAATAGAAAATAACTAGAATATAGGTGGGTACCAACCTATGAAAACTATATCCTTGAATTGGAATGGGGTTCCTGAGACCTAAGGTATTCTCCTCTCAGAATCCAATGCAAGCATGAGTCGGTCCATTCTTATTTGATAAAGATTTCATGTAATAATTCATTTGGTTCAATTCATTCCTACCATTAGTTTGGATATGTCACGTAGAGTTGAAACCATTGGTCCATTCCTTGTCCTCCATTATTTTGGATAGGCCTAGTAGCATTGCAACCATTTAATTATGACTAAGTTAATACTTAAGGATTATTGAATTATTGAGCTTCACCCCTCTACCATCCATCAACATGGAAATGTTGCTACAAACATGTAACAATTATTAAATCTTGTTTGATAATGCCATGTTATATACTTATTATACTTTCCATTTTACATTTCATATTTCACATTTAATGAAAATTTGTAAGCACTAACCTTTGGTGGGTTAGTGGGGAGCATACATGGTTCATACCATTATGCAATTATTATTAACAACAAGCCATCTATTTTAAAGAGTCTCACCTTTAGAATGATCGAGGAATGCAACAGCCGAACGGTTTCTCAAATGTGTCAAAACACTAAAAACAAAATTATGGCATAACCTTCGGCATGAGGTGGATTGAGTTGTTGGTGTAACCTCTGACAACTAATCTCATATTTGGAAAGAGGATAACCCTATGATTATAATAATTATAATCATGATATGTAAATTCAAGAAATAGTTTCCAAAAAAAACTAGTAGACCCCACATGTATATCCCAAAATCAACGAACATTAGGGAGGAGTTATAGACCACCTAACTTAGGGTTGTATGACTGTCCTCCTCCAGTATCAGCCATTAATTTTCCTTAGATCAGAGTTAATATAGGAAAAGGAAAAAAAATATCACATAGTTATATCTATTTTGATATTGGAAGAGAAGATGAATAGGTAAAGGGGACTCTAGTACATGTCGTTGCACACCCAACATGATGAACAAAAGATCAATCAGAAACTCGACAATGAAGATCTCTTAATTCAACGATTTGATCTTCAGTAACCCCAAAATTTAGAGAGAACTTGTTCAATCCCGTATAAACTAGTATTTGGGGGGAAGGGGGAGGATTAAGTAATCACTAATGGCATATTAGACATTATACACATGTTCTTAGCCTAGACACTATTTTTACGAATAGTTTTCCAAACCGTGCGCAAACCACGGGAGATGGTTCTGCCCAAACTAGGAAAAAAGAGTGGTTTTCGTGGTTTGGCCTCATGGTCGTGCGCAATCCATGAGAGATGCCAATGTCAAAAAAACACAAACTGAATGGTTAAGAAAAAAATACACAAACCTTTTTCAAACCATGTGTCTAGGCCTTGGAAAAAGGGGGTTTTCATGGCTACACTTCATGGCCTTGCGTAAAAAATGTGAAAACCATGTGACTTTACCTGTTATCCTAAAAAGAGGTGTTACGAGCTATACTAAATCGCCATACACCCTCAGAACATTTTCTAACTCATTTGAAATATATTTTAGGTTCTAAATAATGATTTTTTTCTTGAAATTTAATTGATCCATACCAAAGTTAAAAACTAGGTTATTATAGGTTCTCTTATGTGGGTCCACAATTAGGCCAAACGAGGAATCTAATTGTTCACCTACCAAGTAATTGTGGTTTCACATTCCCATCATATTATGCAACACTACATAGTTTCTACTAACCATGCTCAATATTAGTAGCAATATAAATGTAACAAACAAATGACAAACTCCTCCACACTTTCCCACTATTTTTATAAAAACATTATGTACATAAAACACATAAATATTGGGATAATTACATGAATCCAAGGGTTTTACATTAACCCTATGAAAATATTGGTATTTCAGTTTTAAAAATGGACTGTATTTTATCATATAAATATTTTATGTATTGAAAATTTTAGTTTTATATTACATTCACCATCTAAGATAATACCCCCTTTTAGAAAAATAATGTTTTCTAGAAAAAGAATTATTTTTATTTTAAATGATTCCAATTTTACTAATAATCAATAGATAACAAATCAATTTGTGTAAAATATATATTTTTATAATTTAGTTATCAATACTTATATATTCAAATTTGAAAACTAGGGTATGAAAAATATTTTAAATAATTATATTTTATTAATATATTTTTATTTATAAAATAATGGTCATTAATGTATCATATACTTTCTTAAAAACCCAATGTATTTTATAACAAAAGATAGAATAATTTTTTAATGAAATGTAATCTATTGAAAAGATTGAATTTATTTTACAATACATATATCATAAGGACTCAGGGTGTTATATTTCCTTTAAATCTTATTGTTTCATGTCCTACACTCCATAATTTAAATGTCCTTGTTTTATAATATCAAGGTGTTACATTACCCACACATTAAATAAATGGAATCGATACAATTAAATCATTACCATGACAATACAGTAATTAAAATTTCAAAATAACATTTCTCATAAACCCACATCATTAAATAGTTAAAAAAACAAAAACATAATAGGAGAGAAAGGATCAATACTACAGTTATATAGAATAATAGAAAACTTGGTTACTATATAGTAGAAAAATGGTGGAATGTGAAAATATAGACATGGAGTAAAAGAATAAATAATTATAGAGAGTGGTTGAGGTCATTGATCAGAATAAAATGAATAATCAATTGAAAGGTATGTACCTCAAACCCATAAATCTATGAGGATTTAACAGATTATCGCATTCATTAAATGTTAATGTAATAGGATAAATGTTTTTTATTACTACCATTTTCCTAATGTTGTGGGATTAATTTACTATAAATTAATATATAAAAATATACTTACTTGATAACATACAATTTAATAAAAACATTTTAATCCCTAGGTCTTTCATTGATCAGCATCCTATTTATCATGTACACCAAGAAATGAATACCGAACCAAATTTCTTTTTTATCCCCTAAGAATTAAAACACCCTTTTAAATGATCATAATATACATAAATGGATAAAAACCATTAAATATATCTATAAATATTTACCAAAACCAATATTGTTAGAAAAATTTATCTGATATATTAAATTAATATTGAATCAATAAAATTAATAAAACTAGTTCCACATTAATATTTATTCATAAAAATGTTTAAATAAAAAAATATTAACTTGTACATTACATAGGCTAGTAGTAGTTCTAAACCATTAACATTCATTGTTCATGGACTCGAGCCCCAATACATTTCAAGATGCAACAGGGTTTCAAACCACATGTGGTCTTAATCTTTGTTAATAAAATTCCTTTTATGTTCCCAATAATATGATGGAAATATATGTATTAAAGTAAATAAATAATTAAAATTATTAATTTGGAAACCAATAAATTATTATATTTTTTACAAAGTCTAATAATATTATTAGACCATTAATTCAATTTTCTTTAATGTGAATATATTCCTTAAATTTTATCAATATCATTAAACAAATGTCTATAAAATGTAATGTAATTGTTCTTAAAACGTATTATCCACCGACACTTCTATGGCCAAACCTACTCCATAATTTATTTAATCTAATGAAATTAATTTATCAATTTTCGAGAAGTGTTTTCTTAGATATTTATCTTATGATAGTCCAAAATTTAATAAATGTGACCATGTTCATAAATCTTAATGAAGAATCATAATATTCTAAATTTTAACAAATTTTGTAAATGTTCTATAAATATTATAAAAATTACCATTGAAAAAATATAACTATAAAAAATAATTATAAGGGCTTATTTCTACTTAGGGTCATCCTCAGTCTATAGTTTAACCAAATTAATTCATTGGAAAATTATATTTAAGTCATTAAAAATGGTTTTAAAAATAAAATTATAATAACCATAAGAATATAGCATATAAGTGTCAAACTACTTGTATTGAAAGGCTAGTAATAATGCAATATGTGACTATATATTCTTGTGAAATTCACCATTTTCATACTCCTTACCCCTAGTAAAAATTTTGATAAAACAAAATCAACTTGTAGTACCATATATGAATATATATTTTTTATGAAACACCAAAAAATATCATCCTTTCCAAATAATTTGGATGTTTTTCTATATTTATGTATAATAAATTTCATAATGTTTTGATCCGTAATAAATTTTTTCAAAAATATATTTCAAAAAAATTATACTAAATATACTTTAATACCAACAATAGAGAATTTAGAACCAATTAGCCTGATGTGGGTGCTTTCTTTATTACATTTTCAAAAGATAAAAGTAATATATAAGAAGATAATTAAATGTATCCATATAAAAAATATTCTATTTAATCAATAAGCTATAAATGAAATGGTTATATAGATAATATCAATGAGAATATATCATATATAATATTAACTAAATAAAGAATTAAGGGAGTGAATAATAATCAAACCTCATGTTTCCCAAACACAAGATACCTTTTCCACCAAATCCATTTACAAGATGGTTAAGAATATATTGTTGAAAACACATTTAACTAATGCTGGACAACTGTTTATCCCATGATACAACAGATGCATGGAAGGAATTTCTTTAAATAGTCCCCAAACCATATTATTCCTTTCAAAAGCATTCCTCATCGGTTGAATTATCTATATAATTTATAAAGAATGTTCATTATCATCAAATATCTATATTGGGTAGCTAATAACGATTTGTCAATGTTTCACGGGATAAAAAATAAAATTGAATATAAGAAATCCAATGTATAAATGATATATGGTTTTATAATTAAACATATCTATGATAAATTATATTCATAATTTCTGGAAATTTAATGAAACGACCTGAAATTTTGAATAAATCGTGTTTCCTAAATTTATGTGTTATTTTATTTTATTTTTATACTCATAAAAAATGTTTCATTTGATAACATTATTATAATTAAAATGAGACCATTGGGTATAGACAGTTATATGACCATTGGTCAATATGACCGCTGCAAACTAAACATTTTGATTATTGCCTCTAAATACAAGTAATCTTGGTTAATTATTATAGAAAAGAAGATTTGATGGCCTCACCCAGTAGTCTTGGTCCGATCGAAGCCCATATAACAGAACTTGGGAAGGAGGTAGCACCACTGGGATTTGCTCTGGACCAAACCCAAGCCGAAATTCATCGTGTGAAGCTATAACGGAATTGCCTTTGCGAGAAGTTCAAACTGATAGAAATTACTACTCGTGCGATGTTAGCCGAGCCTCCCTCATATTCTCTCACCTAAGCACACCTTACACTTAGGTCTTATGCTGGTGTGATAAGGGGCTATATAAGGAGACCGTAACTGCCTTGTGTAATCCTTTGTTTTAAATAAAAATTGGGATTTATTCTTGTGATGAATTTTAAGAATTTTTAAATGACCGGATAAATAGAGTATGCATATTTTTGATTAATTTTAGAAAAAGGATATTTTAAAAATGTTTATGTAAACCTTAAATAATTAAAAATGTGTAATGATTTTCAAAAAATGGTCTTCTGCAGTTATGTTCAGTACAAAATTTAGAGTCTAATAAGATCAACTTGATTTTTGATGAATAGTAAATTATGAATAGTGATTTTATGATTTGTATTAGTAATGTGTCTAAATGGATTAGTAATCTCACTTAAAGAAAGTATTAATAAAATCTAGGCACCCTGATTAAGTAATGTGATTCAATAAAATGGTTAAATAACCGTTTCATAAATTATTATTCAAGTATTAGTTTTTTCGAGTGAATAGTGTTTTTTAATTAAAAATTAAATTAAAAAAATTTAAAAAAATTATTTTTATTAAATGGATTTCATTTTTGAACTCAGAGAACCGATATTATGTTATGGTAATTTTTGGGGTTTTTTCTGAAAAGATGAATTTTCGATGAATAGTGTATTTATTTAAAAAATATATTAAAAATATTTAGAAAATTATTTTTATAAAATGGAGTTCATTTTTGAAATCAGAGCATTGATATTTGGTTAAGGTGAAATTTTGGGATTATTATGAGAATGTTGAATTTTCGATGAATAGTAAAAATACAGTTTTTAGGTAACGGGTGTTTAATGACATCATTAAATGATGTATTAAGTTTGTAATCAATATGTTCGACTTATGAATAGTAAGATAAGGTATGCGGTGTTCCAAGTGGCCAATACCATGGGCAAATACCAAGGGCAAGCCCATGGTTTTGCCAAAACCACTAATGAGGTGTCCCTTGGCCATTAATGCCTTATCCCCTCACTTTCCCTATATATACCAAGACATCCTCTCATCCATTAGACTCCCCACTCTCCCCAAACGAATTAATTGTCTTATTACCTCTCAAGGATTCCTTCCATGGTGCCCCCAAGCCCTCAAGGTCCCATCCTTTTAGTTTTAAGAGTTACGTTTTAAGGTAAGGGATCCGATGTCTCTCTTTCTTTTCAAGAAATCTCTTTTATGTAATTTCATTTATGATCTATGTTCTTATGTTAGAGGTTCTTCTATTATACTCATGTTACTGCCCTTTTAATTTTCACAATATGATATATCCCCTCTTACTCTGATTATTTCGTTTTATGAAGTTTTAAGTGGCGCCGTTAGGCTGCCGAAATTTTTGTAACGGATTCTTTCTCCCTTCTCATTTTTCAAGATCTATTATCATGTAAAGTATTTCAAATTCCTTTTTATTATGTTGGGTTATGATCTCTAAATTTATCATACTTATATTTTATTATCATATGATGAGAGACCCCATTTTATCTCTTCAATTCAGTATTTTGAAGTTTTAAGTGGCGCCCGTTAGGCTGCCGAATTTTTAAGTGGTTCTTCACCCTTCTCGTTTTGAAGTTCTACTTTCATGTCAATTCTTTCAATTTTCTTTTTGTTATTTTGGGGTATTATCTCTATATCTATCATACTGGACTATTATTTTCATATGATGATAGACCCTATTTGATCTCATCAATTCATTTTTTGTTGTAGTTTAAGTTACGTCGTTAGGCTGCCGAATTTTTTGTAACGGATTCTTTCTCCCTTCTCATTTTTCAAGATCTATTATCATGTAAAGTATTTCAAATTCCTTTTTATTATGTTGGGGTATGATCTCTAAATTTATCATACTTATATTTTATTATCATATGATGAGATACCCCATTTTATCTCTTCAATTCAGTATTTTGAAGTTTTAAGTGGCGCCCGTTAGGCTGCCGAATTTTTAAGTGGTTCTTCACCCTTCTCGTTTTGAAGTTCTACTTTCATGTCAATTATTTCAATTTCCTTTTTGTTATGTTGGGGTATTATCTCTATATCTATCATACTGGACTATTATTTTCATATGATGAGAGACCCTATTTGATCTCATCAATTCATTTTTTGTTGTAGTTTAAGTTACGTCGTTAGGCTGCCGAATTTTTAAGGGATTCTTTCACCCTTCTCCTTTTCAAAGTTCTAATTCCATGTCAAGTCTTTCAAGTTCCTTTTTATTATGTTGGGTTATTATATATATATCTATCATACTGATATTTTATTTTCATATGATGATATACCCTATTTGACATCATCAATTCATTTTTGGGTGAAGTTTATGTAACGCTGTTAGGCGGCCGAATTTTCATAAGAGAAATCTTATTTTTGTCTTCCTTTCATGTTCTTCATTTCATATTTTATATTTTCAAATTTCATTACCATGTTCTTAAATCCCTTATATTCTGTCCCTCTACTGTTTTATGGGTCATTTATGATTGTTTGACCCATGTCCCCTCTCTTTTCAACGTTTTTAAAACCCTGTAACGTAGCTGTTGTGCTGTAGAATTTTCGTCTCAAAATACCTCACTCTTTTTCTCAAAATTACTTCATGTTATATAGTCAATACTCAAAGCTATTATTTCTACAGGTTTATTCACATACATACATAAATTTCCTATTTTAAATTCTGGGATTTACATACATGAAACCCGCTCTCCACTTCCGTGGGTTTAAAGTGACGTAAAGATCATGTCTTTAAAGCAGTTTTTAAAACGTTATGATTATGAAATGAAACCCATTTATTTTATGCTATATGGGTTATTTATGAAATGTTTGATGATGATATATGTGTCTCACATGATAACAAAGGCAAATTTAAGGGTTCTCCCTGATAGCACTCCAATGCATTGGGTAATTATGTAACCAATAGAGATTACAATTTTCACGATACCTTGGTGAATAACCTTTGTAATTTTCAAATGACACCTTGGGGATGGACCATGGTGATATTTTCATGATTGTCTATGTTAAATTTTGTAGCCACATCTTCAACTTATGAAAATGTTATTTTTATTATGATATGCCTCATGATTTCATTCTCATTCCTTAATGTTCTTTTCATGACCTTATTGAAGTATCTCAAGTTCCCATGTAAAATGTTTCTCTTGTTTCCCTTACTTGGATTTTTTCTCACCCTTTCTTTTGATGTATGTCCCCAGGTTATGTGATGTAGTAATGAACCTAGGATGAACATGAGGAAAAGCCTTTCAAGTTTTTTAGAAGAATGATTTATGTTTTCATGTTTAAAGTTCCTGGTTTCCAAGACACTAAACCTTAAAGATCCTCGGTTTTGTAAAATGTAATGAATGTTTATGTGATAAAGAGGCGGGATGCTATAGTTGGTATCAAAGGGAGGTTTAGTTATTTGTGGAAATTAGGATATGAAAACATTAGGAAGAAGCCTATAGAAAAGTTAAAAATAGGAAATCTTCCTGGTATTTTGGTGAGTATTGAGTAAGGTGTTGCCAAGAAAATACGTCCCTGTCTGGATACGAGCAGGTAGAGGTAGCTCTGGCACAGATGTAAATAGGAGTAAAACCCGAAAACACCGCTTTGAGCTAGACTCGAATGGGAACTGGTACACGACAATCAGCCTTGCTGCACTTTTGGTTACGACACTACCAGGGGATATGCTTTGTTAATTCATAAGCTTAGTATGAACCATTGTCAAAGGAACAAAGATAAAATAAAATAAAGATTCACATAAGAATATATGATCATGGATAACCTAGATGGGATCCTAGGGGATCACAAGTTAGGGTATACTTTTCTTCTACAAGTTATCCTTATATGCTTTCGGTTCCTTTTCATGATTATTGTCAAAGTATTTAAGCCCCTAATTATGGTTTATTTTCTTAGTTAATGGAGGGAAATGGAAGAACGTGTCCCAACAACCAATGTGATAGGAAATGAGACGATTGTCGTATTAATATGACATGGATTATTAAGGGATTAAAATATGATTATTATTTTGGAAGACGTTCACTATTTTGGGGACCCTATATGATCGAGGTAAATAGATTACTACGATATTTTCATTGAGGGGTAAGACAATGTTAACCCATTCCATGATGGATACAATATAATAGACCATGATAAATGGAATGTCTGAATAAGGAATATAGCTCACACCCTAGATAATAATGAAAAATGGGGGAGCCCTATTAGGTTCATGGCCCGTGGTGGATAAAATAGAAGAAAAAGAAAAGAATAAAGGGTCAGAAAAATCATTATTTAGAAATTTTAATGGGCTTCATAGTTAGCTTTCCCATTTTTCCAAACTGTACCACAACCCTAGGGCTCCAACTTCTTAATAAACCAACCTCACAAGGTTATCTCACATTTTTATGAAACAAAATGTGCTAACTCTGCATTTTATTATGATTGGGTATTTCCCATTTGGAACTAAATGTGTAGGCGTGGGCATAGTTTGTAAAATCATGACCAAACCATGAGAATTACCCCTTCAATAAATTTCATAGGTCTCACATAGCCATGAACCACCACCTAGATGGATTATTTAACCAGTATAAAAATAAATAGTTTCTATACAGTTTGTAATAGGAGGCCTCAGGGTAAATAAAAACTATTACTGTGGCCTTCAGTTTTACAAAATACAGCGTTCGAGCCTCCGATGCACCCAAAATCCATACGAACACCTATAAAAAAATGTCAAGACATAATCAGTGACTAATAACACGGTATTTAGACATTGTAAAACTCATAATTTAGTTTCCTTGATCCGTAAAATAGTTGGTAACTCATACCAAACATCAAAAAACCACAACGGGAAAGCATTTCAACCTGCTCCAAAAAATTAGGATGTAACAATCTTCCCACAATAAAATCTGTCTTCCCAGATCTAAAATAAATATCCTAGATAGTAATAAATATTCCCAAGTCATAAAAAATAACCCATACTACCCCAATAAAAAGGGAACCAGCCATCTCCCTCATGGGATCCCCATATTAGGAGTTCCTTACCCCGATCGTATTCCAACAAAAAATTGAAATAAAAAATTTAGTCCATTAACTATACCAAAACTAAAATTTATCCTCTAATGCATATCCACTCCAAAACCTCATCATGTTATCTTCTGTCATACCCAAACCCCATCGTGTACCACACCACACTGATGTCTTCTATGTCCCTATGTAGTACATGGAACCGTTGTGGCCCCTCCTCTCACATATTCCCAAAATCTATCCTGGTGCTTCTAAACTGAAACATGTCATGTCTCTAGAGGATTCGCATATTGAAATGAACCTAAATATCCATCCACCCAAATATGTTCACATAAATATACTAGTGTCACACACCCAACATATATATATATATACATATGATGTATTTAACTAATTAAAACCCACTCACCAATGTCCGGTTAGTCTATCGATGCATCATGTCATCCTCATTCAACAAAAACAAATATTACTCTATAAGGGACATTCCAAAAGATTAAAAGACCCCCCCCCCCCCAATAATTCAATCAAAATATAACTTACCATATTCATCTCCACATCATTTTCATCACATGGATTCTCCACTACATGTATATGGCCTAACGATTGACTACCTAATGTCCAAACATCCTACTGTGTTTCACTAGAAAAGAGCCAGTAACCCCAGTGTTGGGTCCCACTACCTATTCCATGCAGTGAAAAAACAAATGGTTAATATCACATAGTAATTCCCATAGTCTAATAACATAATACTGATTCATCCCCTTTCTCTGGGTTCCGACTATCCATGATGTATTTTGGTTGAAACTCTCTAGATGGTTGACTTTTCCACATGCACAAAACTACATTGGCTACAAATCCCACTATATTCGGAAGCGTACTCGACATTTTAATGGGAAGCACAATATGAATTTCCCACTCCAAGGTGGTATTCATGGGTCCTTCTCCTAACTTCCTAGCTAGAACTCCTATCATTCATTTTCCTATTATTTGATCTGTCACCACTATAATCACATAATGCAGTCACCCAACTCGAGTAAGAAATATCCATCAATTTTCCCCCATCATTGAGAAATTATTTCAATACATTTGATAATGATTCCATCATGAAGATGTTCAGCTACACCCTAATAGTTTTTAATAAACCATCCTCAATAAGCATCACCGTTATGGTGTCATCGGCCACCATGCTGTGTGTAATGAAAGAGAACATTGTGATCATCACATAGTAGTCCATTACGAACATGTCACCATGATGAAAGATCAAGACCTCCTGAGATCCCTCTACCCTCTATATCTCCAAGAACATGTTCTCAAACTACCTGCCAACCATGCCCTTCTATTCAAGTCCATCTTATCTCGTTTCATATACCTACATGTCCCACCAGCACTTTACTGGTCCACTATCCATATACATTTCCAAGATCATCCTTTAACAAAGGGGAATATCAAGAATCTTGAAGTTCAATTGGATCGAATCAATCATATTCTCATCCTCATGTTTTCACCCTCATTCTTAAATTGTGGTGGGTTCTATGAATTTATTTATAGAGTGAAGTACTCCATCGAAGTATCTTTACATAGATATCACATTTTAATTCCATTTATTAAAGGTAAATGATTCGATGTGAATCTCTCATCAAGCCATGACCCAATGGAAATCAAATCTTGTGGTTTTCCAGCTGCAATGGATCCTAAAGCTGAGCCTGCACTTATGGATCATGATCATACTGACCCTCCAGGGTGTCATTCCGACCCGTAGTTGTATTAACATTTTCTCACACTATCAATACCAAATCATCAACACATGATGTTCCATTGGATATAGTCTAGTAGGAACCCTGTTGAATACTAATAAATGTGCAGAAAAACTAGATATCACACACACACACACACACACATATATATATATAATAGGGAAATTAGTAATAGGCCATGTAAACACCCTACAATTATTATCCCACATTGAAACCTTGTATCACAAAATATGAACTCTTTTCCCATTACAATGTATCACCTCAAGCATCCATGGTATGCTTCTCTTTGAATAATACAATATCTTTTGTTGTACGTAGCCCCAAGTTCTAGCGCACCACGACAAATCAAACTAGCTGTTTAAAAAAGAATATTGGAATAGTAATTCCCACTCATTGAATTTTTATAAATTATATTTATCAATGATTAATTCATTTTTATTTTAATAATATCAAAATTATCAAAGGGTGAATTTTTGGTATTTTACATAAAACATACAATTTTTGATGAATAGTAGAAAACATTGCGTGTTTGTTTAATACAGACATTTTAGTTAAATAATTATTTTTTAATTTAATATTATTTTAAATTCAATATAGAAACATAATACCTATATTAGTCCAATTTAATTCAATAGAGTCATTTTATATTAATATTAGATATATAAAATCTTATTGAACTTTTTAAAGTCTTTTACCCAACTTCTAGGAGCATTTGAAAATATGCATAAAACCATATTTTACCACTTACGTGAATTGAATTTCAAAAATCTGATAGACATGGATGTCATCAAAATTTAAAATTTGGTTCAATATGATAAAAATAATTTTTGGTGAATAGTAACTTTTGAATTTTATTTTCAATGATTATATGTATATTGTTTAATTAATGGTAAAAATAATATTAAATCTACCCCAAAACAAGTCATAATTTTATTGGATATGTTTATTTTGACCAAAATAAAACTTCTGAAAAAATATGACCATTTTATATCCACTTTTATTAGATTTGGACATTCATTGTATTTTGTTTAAAGAAGTGTTAAAATTGATAATTTCAAGTGTTATTAAACAAAAAAATTTAAATAAAGAGATATATATTTGATAAATTAGACTATAAATATTTTTTAGAAAGGAAAAATTATTTCCTACAACATTGTATTTTATTTATAATTTTTAGACATTAAATAATGAAATTTATTTATGAGATAATGATTATGATATAAGAACATTATTAATAAAATATTAAAATAATTGATATTTTAAATATTAAAATAATTTTTAAATGAAACTTTTTTATGCCATACAAGAATTTTATAGGTGAATATGACATGTTGGGGAAGATTTAATTTATTCTGATTGAAGGAATAATTTTTTTATACTTTCAAAATAACCAAATAATAACTAGTTTCAAAATAGACATAAATGAATTTTTAAAACAAATATTCTTTCATTAATGATATAATATTCCTAGAAATATAATATCATGAAAAATTAGAAATATAATGGTATATATTTCATTAATTAACCACTTTCGGTTCGATATACATTTTCTACTAACATCAACAACCATGTAGTATAAAAATACAATAAGTTATCGTAAAAGATAAACTATTTATCTAAGAGTTAAACCTATAAGATAAGGTTAATATGTTTAACTACACTTGTCTTAAACCAATTGGTTGAGGGTATATAGACCCATACCCATCTTATACTCAAAATAAATCCCTTTGGATTGACTAGAATCAAAAAATAATTTATAATAAATATTATTTCAAATTTCACCTAATGTGCCCTCACCTATTTTATAAAAGTGTACTCCCACTTCTCTTAAATTCACACCTCACAACTATTTTCCAGGAAAAAACTAGCTCAAATATCCTCCCAACTACCCTAAATTTATCTTAGTCTCCTTAATTTAATAAAAGATCCAACCTAAAGTTCCCTTTTGTTCATATCAAAAGGAAGAACCCCATGAAGAGATAATTATTTCATCGCCTCTTTCAAGGTTATTTTCTTCTTCCACATACTCTTTATTTTTTGTTTCTAAACCAAATAAATAAATCTAGTACCTTCTACATACTTTGATGTTATTGAAAACATGGTACAAACATATTTATTATTCTATCCATCATATGAATAACAAAGTCCACATAGGTGCGTACGTATGTCTTTCTATCTCCATGTCATGGTGTAGTTTGTTATTAAACAATTCCTTATTTGGATTGTATAATAATGATTTATAATAGATTTAAATATTGTATATAATGATTTAACCATTAATTATATATAATATATCATCCAATTACAAACAATTTATCCATCAATAGAATGATATTGTTGCTCATGAATATATACGGTTTAACGTATCCACAACACGATGAGATTTCATTCCCTGTCATAACCATTAAATAATAATTCTCATTTTATGAATAAAAAATAATTTTTACGAAGTTAATATCATTCTAGATATGAATCAAATACATTCTACTATTAAAAATCATAACTTACATAAAAAAAATATATAATGGATAATGAATAAGTTAACAACTGAAACGATGATACTACTAAAAAAATATTAACAATGAAATATTATTGGATCATATATGATATTATATTCAGATATGTGGTTCTTGTGTAATTTAATGAAGTTCATTTAACTATTATAATGGAGGTTAACTTACCCTCAACTATGGAAAAGTATAATGAGAGGGTTAATTTTAAAATCTCTTTATTATCTGATATTTTTTATGCATGTGTATCTATATGGACTTCATTATCAACCACATCCATGTTTCATAAAAATTTATTTCAATACATTTTTAATAATTTTTAGACTAGGGATAAATTCCTTTATACCCTTGTTTGACTTATGATAAATATTTTTTAAAGGAATCATTCCGTCATTTCCCAAACAAGGTACTTTATAACTTTTCGACAAATTAAGTTATGATTTTTTTTTGACCTACACAGAGGGTGTTTCTATTCTCTGACATTATACCACCATCATATCTTCTCATAAAATTTTATATGAATATTTTCAAAAAAATGTTTTATTTTATAATTAAGAAACATTTAAATGATTTCATTGTAGAATGATTTATTTCTCTCAAATAGTTATTGGATTTATTTCTTCTTATATCTACATATATTGTCGAATTTTATGTCTAATTGATGTCAATTTGTTGTTATAAAATATTTCATATTTAATTAATTGTTGTATTATATGTTTTTAATGGGATGTTCAATTTTATTTAATTAATCGTTTACGGTTAATGTATTATCATTTTTATGTTAGTTTAATATGAATGTGTTTGTTATGTTGGACCTTTTTCATATGAGGAATGCATTGGAAATTGTATGTGATAGGAAATGCCCACTATTTCCCCTCAATGCATTGGTAGGTATCATTTGACAAACTAGTGTCTTTCCATAAGTCCTTGACAAAATTTATATTTTTGGTCTTGGCATGAGGCCTTGACATTGTGGTTAAGATGTCCAAAATTACCCATTCCATCATTAAGAGGTTATATATTGTCACTAAATGTAATTATCTGATTTGTAGAATATATAGGTTAATAAATAAATGGAATAATTTTATTTATCATTTCCATATTATGAAGACATGAATGTTTAAATGGATTTTGTTTTACCCTTTTTAATTTACTTAAATGTTTATGATTATTCATGATAGTATCCGCTATATTGATATCTTTACTGATCATCTGAGCTCGCCCCTTTAATGTGTATTATTTTCCACAGGATGTGAAAATTATATTATGACTGAACTACAAGAATAGGATATGGAATATCAATGTTTTCAAAGGATACCCATTGTTAATTTTTTATTTCTTAATGTAATGTAAAACTTATCAATGAATCTAGTACTTCCAAGCCAACTAAACAAATCTGTTGTTTGGTAAATGATCTCTTGTGATCATTACAATGTTATGTAACAATGTTCCTACTCTGGGTAACTATGGTTGGCAAATTACAGTTGGTATTTGAGGAACTTTAATATAAACCATGGGATCATGATTTTGAAAAAACACTTATTAGATAATATTAATCTAAGATAGACATTGAGTATTGGTATACAAGAATATCCAAAAAAATTGGTAATGTAGATATAAAGTGGGTTTCTAAAGCAATACATCCCTATATGGACACTATAAGTGGATATCGTTCTGGCATAGATGCACCATGAAATGAAAAATCTGACAATGAGTTTCGGCCTTAAACAAGATATCATAGTACATGACAACATGCCTTATTGTGCACCTATTTTGACACTCCCAAGTGAAAATATTAGTATAATTTACATTCAAAAAAATCATTATGATGTATAAATGAGTGAATATTTCCTCAATGAAAATTATTTTTTTGATTATGGATTATATGCAAAAAAATATTCAATGTATGTTAAATATTTTTTATGTTTTGAAATTATTCATTGTGAGTCCTAAACTAATCTTGTGTATTCCATTATTAGGTAGGGCGCCTACTGGAAGGAATATAAACTCTATCAATTCACATAATCCATGTATGGATTTAACTCCTACCGATTATAATTATAGTTGATATGGTGATGCAATTGGTTATAAACTGCTTATAACCACACTGGGACAACTCACCAATGCTATGAATAATAACCCTATCTGTATGGAGCACCCTGATCCAACACAAGGTGGATCAATGTTAGATCTCTTCACGATGAAACAAACACAAACATTAAATGTGACTACAAATCCATTTGATGCTGAGAAATCTAAAATATCATTAATTAAAATATTTCTTTCTATGTGAAGTAGCAAATGGGAAAAAAATTCATGGAATTTTATTGCCTCTCCGGAGAAGCAGATCAATGGTCATCCTTAATTTGAAACACAAATGAGGATAAAGAAGTATCAAATCTGGAATGGTTGGAGTTTGAATAGATTTTTATTGAAAAATACTTTCCTGATGAACATCATGATGATAGTGGAAGAAAATTTATGAGTCTGTGGAAAAAGGTGGATAATAATTTTGCAAATCATGAGGTGAACTTTACAAGGTTAACAAGGATTGTTATATCATATATATGTAACCCACGAAGTAAAATTGATCTAATATTTGATGGGTTAAAACCATTTCCTTATCGAGAATTAGTCTCACAATCTGTCTAATCATACGAATATATAGTCTCATGTGCTATCAAGATAGAAAAGGAATTCTATAAGTCTTATGAAATTAAAGTGAACAAAGAGAAGACAAGTTCTATTCAACACTCTGGAAAAAGGAAATAAGGTGAAAAGGGGAAAAGATGAATTTCCATCCTATATTAATTGTTGGAAGAAACACCCTAGTACATGCCTAATGTGGATATTTGTTTGTTACATTTGTGGATTAGAGGCCACCAAGCTCCTGATTACAAGGGAAAGAAAGAGGATATCTCTATTAAATGTAGCAATTATAATGAAATTGGTCATTATGAAAATTATTTTACTAAGTCTAAAGGGAACATACCTTAGAAATGGTAAAGGGGTCAAGCCTAGGAATATATGATCACAACTCTTGAGGATGAAGTTTCGAATGATGTGATGGATGGTACTTTAATATTTTCCTAAAAATTAGAAAATGATTTATTTGATTCTGGATCATCGCATTCTTTTAAATCATTATAGTTTTCCAACAAAATTAGATATTTCCAATTCGAATTATTGACGGATTTTTCCATCTAAACTCTTAAGGGAAGTGTCATTGTAACAAATATTGGTTATTCTGTTTCCATTATGGCATATAAATGTACCTTATCTACTGCTGTTATTTTCATAACCATGATTTACTTTAATATAATCCGCTGTAAATATTTTCTTTCAGGCCATGAATTCAAAATTTATTGTTAGTAGGGGAAGGTTACAATTTCTGGTGATAATAAATATTCTCGTATCTTTAGAGAAGAAACATCACCATATGATTCTCAGTTAGATCCACCCTTTATCACTCTACTAAATTCAATATTTGGGTAGGAAGGGAGTCATATAACTATGGTTGAGGAATGTAATGTTCAAATAGATGATGTACCTATTGTGTGAGAATATGTTGATGGGTTTATAGAGGATCTACCTAGAAATCCTCCAGAATGGGAAATTGAGTTTCCATTGACTTAATTCCATGTTCAAGGCCCAATCAATGACCCCTTATAGAATTTACACTATGATATTAGTGTAACTAAAGAAAAAACTAGAGGAGTTGAGTAATAAATGAATTATTCATCTGCGTGTTTCACCATGGGGAGCCCCTATTGTTTTTTTATGAAGGATGATGGATTTATGAGGTTGAAGGTTGACTATAGAGAGATCAATGATATATCAATAAAGTACATGAATATCCTATATCAGATTGATGATTTATTTGATCAAATTATTGATGGTAAATATTTTTCAATGATTGTACAATGATCTGGATACTTTTAGTTATTTTTAATGAAATATGAAATTCCGAAGATATCATTTCGAACCAGTTAAAGGAATTATGAGTTTATAGTAATGCCTTTGGGAATGAATAATGCACCATATTTTTTCACGGATCTAATGAAAATATTTAACAAGATGTATCTTGATGAGATTATAGTGATATTTATTATGGATATCTTGTTATACTCAAATATCTTTAGAGATCAAGAAAATAAATTGCTCACTATACATAAATATCTTAGAAGAAATGAATTATATGGGAAGTTTAGAAAGTGTGAATTTTGGGTTCTATATATTTTGTTTCCTTGGCCATATTTTCTCTAAGGATGGAATCATTATTTTTCCTTCAAATACAATGGAAATCCAAGAATATACTATATTGATGAGTATAAACAAGGTACACCGTTTTATTGGTTTAGCATTTCTTTATCAGCGTTTCGTCCAGAATTTTGCACCATTGGCTTGCCCATTATCCAAGGTCACATGTAATGGGATTAAAATTTTGTTGGGGAAAAATATTGTGAATAATTATATGAAAAATTACATAGAATATTATTAAATTCTCATATTAAGACTCATTCATTGGTAAATTATGTGTTTTTTATTCATAGTGATTCTTAAAAGAAAGGAATTGGTTGTTTCCTAATGCAGAATAATAGTGTTATTTCCTATGCATTACAACAGCTAAATATTCGTGAACAAAAAAATCCTACTCATAATCTTCAGTTAACTACTGTAATATTTTCTTAGATAATATATGATGATAATTTATCTATGGTGAAAATGTGAGATATAAACTAATCAAAATAGTATGAAGTATATCTTATCACACAAATAACTCAACATGAGGCAACAGAGATGGCTTGAACTACACAAGGATTGTGATTTCACAATACACTACAACCCGGGTAAGGAAAATAAGGTAAAAGATGATTTGAGAAGAAAGGATCATGGAGATATGAATAATATGTGTGTTGAAAGGGATACTAGGTTCATGAATCTAGTAAATATGGACACAAGAATAGTCATGGATGGAGAAACATCAATACATTTTCAAATTATTTCCAAACAATCTTTACTATACAGATAAACAGTTCTCAGACTAATGATGAGGAGTTTGAAATGAAACTTAATGTCGTGAATGTTGGGAGATTGATTTAATTTGTATATGAATTTGGAATTTGGAAATTTGGGAAGAGGATTTGTGTTCCCGATATATCAGATCTAAAAGGGTAATTGTTGGATGATTTTGATAGATCAAATTTCCCTATAAGCCCTGGTAGTACTAAGATTTATAGAGATTTGAATGATCATTTACGGTGGGATAACATGAAGATAGAGAATTCAGATTATGTGTCAAGATGAATGGTATATCAACATATGAAGGTTATATGAAAACATCCTCGAGGAGTCATGAAACCTCTTCCCATACCTGGGGAGTCATCAGAGAATATTATGATGGACTTTGTCATGGGGCTTCCAAAGGCTCCTAGATGGAATGGTTCAATATGGGTAATTTTTAATCTTCATACTATGTCATCTCGTTTCCTTATATAGGTGAAGATTTATCACATGAACATTTATCAGGATTACATATTAATGATGTTATAAGAATTCATAGTATGGACCTAATGATTGTTTCTGATCATGATCTATATTTCTCATCAAGACTCTGGAAAATTATTCAGAAATCCCCTGATACTGAACTTCGTTTAAGCACTTCCCACCCCCATCAAATTCATGTACAATCAAAACGTACTATTCAAACATTTGAATAAATGATGAGAACATACTCACATGACTTCCAGCTTATGTGGTATTATTATTTTACTTTGGTATAATTTTATTATAAAAAATAGACTGCATTCAAGTATTTAGATGCCACCATTTGAAGAATTAAATGGAAAGAGATGTACAAAATCCACTTGTTGGGATGGTTTTGGTAAAAGAAAACTCGTTGTACTAGAACTGGTTGATGAAAAAATGGAAAGGATAATTATTATCGAAACCCACATTAATGTAGCACAAAGTAGGAAAAAGATCAATTTCAATAACCGAATGAAGGATTTAGAATTTCAAGAATGAAATCAATTTTTTTAAAAGTATCTCCATGGAATGGTTTTATACCATTAGATATGTTGGGTAAATTATGTCACAGGCCCATCAGACCATTTGAAATTCTAGAAAAGATTAGAGATGTAGCTTACTATTTGGAAATACTACCATGTCTATCCGTTGTTAATGATGTGTTTCACATATCACTATTGATAAAATACATGCATGACCCAACACATGTACTCAATTATGATGAAATAGAACTAGAAGATGATCCGCCTTATTTCGAAGAGTCTATCCAAATTTTTTATACCGGATAACATGTGTTGTGAAACTTGATGACTCATCTGGAAAATGTTCTTTGGAGAAACAATTAAATGGAAGAGAAAATAAGGGAACCAAGGAACTAATAATGAAGAACAACCCAAATTATTTTATGTATTAATATTCTAGGAAATTTGAGGAAGAAATTATTCGGAGGGAATAATGCAACACCCTATGATTCCAAAATATTCTTCTCTTTGAAAAATACAATAACTTGCGATGTATGTAGCCCTAAGTTCTAGGGCACCACGAACAATAAATGTTTCTATTTAAAAATCATGTATTATTAGTAATACCAAATTTTTGAAATTTTATATATTTTATTTTTCAAAATGGACTTCATTTTTTGATTTTTAATATCAAAGCTAGAATAGTGTGAATTTTTGGTATATTTTCTGAAAACATTCATTTTTTATGAATAATAAAAAACACTACATTCTTGTTTAAATCCAAAATTTTATTTAAAAAATTAATTTATTAATTTTAATTTATATTAACGCTAAAATTGATACATAATATCAAAATTAGTCCTATGAAATTCATTTTATTCATTCTATAATAAGATTAGTTATATAAAATTTTATTGAATTTCTTAAAGGCTTTTACCAAACATCTAGGCAAATTTGGAAATTTTCATTAAAGGTAATTATATTACATAGATGAATTGAATTTCAAAAATCCAACAGACATAGTTGTTATCAGTTAGTAAAATGTGGTTCAATAGAATGAAAATAATATTTGGTGATTATTAATTTTTAAAATTTATTTATCACAATTAAATGTAAATAAATTAATTAAACGTAAGATTAATATTATAATTACCCCAAAAATGTCCAAATTTGATTGGATAAGTGTATTTCAATCAAAATCATCCTTAGGACGAAAGTATGATCGTTTTTTATCAACATATATTAGATTAGTTCATTTATTATATTTTATTTATCGATGTTTTAAAATTGTTAAATTCTAATTTTATTAATTACACCATTCATAATATAGGGTTATATAAAAGTTAAATTTGACTAAAAAATTAATTAAAATAATAAAAATATTTAATAAATCATGTTATTTTATTTATAATTTTTATTAATTTAAAAATTAAATTTATTTATGATACAAAAACAACTTAATAATTACCTTATTAGTGAATGTGTGAAATAATTGATATTATAAATATTATAATAAATGAAAATTGAAACTTGTTATTCCATGCACGATTTTTCTAGTTGAATATTACATTTTATGGTTCATTTAATGTATTTTTTCGAAGGAATTAAGTTTTTATAACATTCACAAAATCCAATTACTAAATAGTGTCAATATTGAAAAAAATGAGTTTTAAAAAAAAAATACAATTTTATTAAATGAGATAATATTCCTAAAAACATAATATTCTTTCAAATGACATAGATAATGTAATATATGTTATTAATGAACTAGTTGAGGTTCTCTTGGCATTTTATGGTATTTATATTATCCTTGTAGTATAAAATTACAATAAGACATGTTAAAAGGTGAACTATTTAACTAACAGTTATATCTAAAAGATATGGTTAATCAAGTGACATAACTTGTCTAATCCCTATTGGATGAGGTTATTTTGACCCATACCTTCCTTAAAATCTATGTAAATATGTTTGGAACCATTAGAAATAGAAAATAATTTTACAATAAAATAATATTTGAAGCATTTTCTAAAGTTTCCCTCACCAATGATATAAACGATTATATCCCCTTATTTTAAATTCATACCTAAAAATACATTTGTCATGGTGAAAGCCTTCCCAAATATCTTCACATCTACTCTGTATTCATCCTAGAGGACTTAATCTGATCCAAAATCTAACATATGTATCCCTTTTATTCAAATCTAATGGAAACACCTGAACAAAAGGTAATTATTTCATCACTATATTCAATGTTTTTTCTTCTTCCACTCCCTATTTCTTTGTTGTTTCCATAACAAAATAATTATTTTAGTAACTTCTCATTATTGTGATATTATTACTAATATCATACAATGATATTCATTATTCTATCCATCATATGAATGGAAAATTCACCAAACGTTTGTACGTACAGCTTACTATCTCCAATGTCGTGGTGTAGTTTGTTATTCAACATATCATTATTTGGATGGGTATAATAATGAAGTATAATTTTTTTAAATAATAAATATAACATGTTAAATATTCCTAATATAAATAATATACCATCCAATCACATACAATTTTACCTTAAATAGAATAATACTTTCACTCATGCATATGTACATGTTACTGTCTCCACGATGTGATGATATTTTATTCCCCATCATAAACATTAAAGAATAATTTTCTTTTTATGATTAAAAATTAATTTTTAAGTATGTAATATCATTTTTGGATATATATAAACTACATTATATCAATTACATACATGACTTGTGTAACAAAACATATAAAAGAAAATGATTAAATTAACACCCGAAACAATGATACTACTGAAATATTATTAACAATGAAATATTTGAGGATCATATATTATATCATTTTTATGAATTTGGTTCTATTATAATTTAATAACAGTGACTTAAAGTTTATAAAGGTGGTTAATATAACCTTGACTAAGGAAAAATAAAAGCTAAAGGTTAATTTTACAATCTATTTGTTATCAGATATTGTTTATACGTTAGTATATATTGACACTTCTTTATTATCCAGATCAATGTTTTGTAAAAATGTATTTCAAATCATTTTTACTATTTCCTAGAATATGGGTTAAATAAATTTAAACCCATTTTTTACTTTTTATGAAATTTTTGGAATGGAAGATTTCAATCTTTTTCCAAACAATGTACTTTATGACCTTTTCAACTAAATAAGGAAGTAATTTTTTTAGCATATACGGTTGATGCAGCTATTTTCCACAGTAATGACAGATTCAAAGATTCTATTGCAAGATTATATGAATATTTTCAAAATAAATGTTTTATTTTATAATTATAAAACATTTAAATAATTTCAAAGTAGAAAGAGGTATTTCTATAAAATTGTTCTTGGATTGATTTCATATATGTAAACATCTATTGCTGGATATTATGTTTAATTGATGTTGATTTAATATGTTTCAATATTCCATATTGAATTAATAGTTTTACGATATGTTTGATTGTGGATATTCTGTTTTTATGTCATTCATTGTTTGTATTTAATGTATTAAATTTTTTAATGATTTTTTATATGAATTTTAATGTTTTGTTTCATCCTATTCATATGAGGAATGAAGTGGAATTAGTAAGGGATAGGTGGGGCCCAATATAGCCCACCAATGCATCAATATGTCTACAGAGAAAAACAAGTGTCTAGGAACTATGCCCGGAAAAATTTATATTTAGGCTCTTAGAACAATGACAAGACTTTGTGGTTAAGATGTTGGTTATAATGCATTCCATCATTAGGAGATTAGTTATTGGTATTACATGTTATTATTCAACTTGTGTATTATTCATGTGAATAAGTAAATGGAATTATTTTATTTATCATTTTCATATTAATCAGATGTTTATGTTTAAAAGGATTGTATTTTTGTCTTACCAATTACCTTAATTTTTATTACTTATTCATGATAGTTTCTTCTATTTTGATAACATTACTATGAATCTAAGATCACCCCATTCTTATGTTATACTTTTCCCAAGGGGTGAAGAAGTATATTATGAATCACTTGGAAAAATAAGATAAGGATATTAGTGTGTTCAAAGATTACGAAATGTTAATTTTTCATTTCATAATGTAATGTAAAACTTATGTATATTTCTAGTACTTATAAGGCTACTAAACATATCGGTTTTTTGGGACTCGATCTGTCGCAATCATTCCAATGTTATGTAATAATGCACAAACTCTTTGTAATTGGGGTAGGGGAATTACATACCCACCCATATCCGATGGAGGTATCACATATTTCTCAAGAAACACCCGTAATGAAAAAACCTTGTCACCTCAATCATATAACCTCATATTCCCACCTGGTGATTGAAATCAACCAATGTCATCATCTCTTCCTACTCCAATAAGATCTTGTACCTTATATATATATATATATATATGTGAATATTTATCACATGTCATAAAAAATTTTCATTGGGTCCACTAGCCTAGGAAGGTTGAGTAATAAGTCACTAAATAGAAGGTGTGTTGGAATGTTGTTCTTAGATTCTTTTGTTGATACTTTAGAAAACCCTACAACTCTTATATAATCCTGGTTCCAAATTAAAATCACAACTTTTATAACATGTACCTGAATATATATAATAAATTCCAATAATACTTTCAAAACCACAAACATCCATTTATTTCCATACTAGGATAGGGGTCAAATTACTCATCCCTTACTATACCAAGAAAGGGGTAACATTTAATAATAGTTTAAAACCACATACAAGGGAACCTCATGAGTTAGAGATTATATAAACATTAAAAATAGAAAAAATGAATAGAAATTACTACCCATATAATCCTAGTATATCCATCATGCATGGGGTTGTAGGAATCGAAACACGTGTTCTAATACATGTAATGACATTATCCTAATCTATGGTCTACAAATCCAAAAATGTATGTGTAGACGCCGGAAAAGTCCGTTGTTCCCAAACGAAGCTCCGGATGCGGAAAGTGAGGTCATATTTGGAGTCAGAAGCATGTTTCGGAGGGCCCGGAGGCCTTGCGCGGAATTTTGGAGACCCGCGCGCAAAGTCGAAGTAAGGCGCACAAACCTCCCGGGATGCGCGCAATGCGCTAGGCCGGCGCGCAATTTTGCGCGCCCGTGGCCCGCGCGACTCCCTTGCGTGCCGGGCCCGATTCCACGCCCGCGAAGGAAATTGCGCGCCCGCGAACCGGATTCCGCGCCCGGGGTTGCCTATAAATATAAGGCGGCCCCCGACATTTTGAAGGTTGCAGGAATTCGAAGAGTCAGTCGTTCGCGCAATCCAACCCCCTCCGCGCGCAATGCCGATCTTCAGGTAACCTCCTTTCTTTCGCGCAAGAAAGCCTCGGGGTTCGCCTTCGTGCGCAATCCCTTTGGATCCTTTCCTTTGAACAACTCTTCACCCAAAGGCCTTCGCATGCAAAAGAAGCCTCTTGCGCGCAATTGCCCCCGGGTGCGCGCTATCCAGCCCGATTGCGCGCACCCCCCTTTCAAAGAGGCCATTCGTTAAAGAATGAGTCGTTGCCCCCGTGCGCTATCTGAAGCCCGGTGCGTGCAATCTTCATCTTCCGCGCGCAAAGCGCTGGCCCAATTGCGCGCCAGCCTGCCCATTTGCGCGCCGACCCGCGGTATTGCGCGCCAAGCTTCTCTTTTGTGCGCAATCCGCCGGGGTCTCCCCCTTTGACCCCCTGAGGGTACCCGCCTGCGTGGTGCCCAATAATCTTCATCCCGGGTGCCCGTGCCGTGCGTTGTCTTCCCGTGCGGCCCTCCAGGATCGCGCGAAGTGACACGAACCCATCGGCGGCATCACACTCGTCCGCGCTGCAAGACGTTAAACTGCCAAGTGTTTCATCCAACATGACGTTAAAATGTACCACGTCCAAGCTGCACGACGTTAAACTACCTAGCATATCGTCCGAGCTACAGGACGTTAAATTGTTCATCAGTCGTCCTGCAGGATGCTAAACTGCACCACGTCCGCGCTGCAATACGTTAAACTGCCAAGCATCTTCGTCCTCCACACACGACGTTAAACTGTACTTCGTCCGGCAAGACGTTAAACCGTCTGCTTCGTCCTCAACACATGACGTTAAACTGTACTTAGTCCGGCAAGACGTTAAACCATCCGCTTCGTCCTCAACACACGACGTTAAACTGTACTTCGTCTGGCAAGACGTTAAACCGTTCGAATCGCCTAATCCTGTGCCTCGCACGCAGGGTCCCCCTCCCGGTTTGGATGTGGCCCCCACCCGCTCGTCTCTGCAGGGATGTCGGGATTGGAGTGGCCTTCGCCCATGGGGGTAGAGTATTACAGACGGAACGAACTACGTGGACTTTGATCCCTGTCTCCTAAACAGGGTACGTAGGAAGCCTCCCTGAGGTTCAAGCCCACCACCTGGTCGTCCCGGTCGTATTCACGTTGGTTCGTCCATCAGTGGACCCCTCCCGGGTTCACATTCGCGTCGATTCACTTATGAATCCTCCCTTGTGGGGGACTGCACATGTGTATCTCCATTGTGCTTCCCCACTTCCTTTTTCTATTTCTCCTTTCAGTGTCCAGCATGACGTGAAACTGTGATCCACCCGGCCGTTCCATCCCCCTCTGTGCGAGGTGGTTCGGTTCAATCCTCCGCCCGGCAGCCTCGACCTCTTCGTGAGTCGGCTTGCCAACGTCCAGCATGACGTTAAACTGTATATCCGAACTACGCTGACTTTAGCGGTACGTAGGAAGCCCCTACGGGGTCCAATCTCTTCACTCCATCATCCATCCCGACCCTTACCCGGGCCGCCACATCCTGGTGGGGTCATGCCATTTCATTCCACTCCACTTCACTCAGGAAGCTGCCCATGTGCTGGCCCCAGCATCGGAGGTTCCCCGCAAGGGGTTCTGTCACCTGATCCACTTCTCGTGTTGATCAGTCCGATGCCGTCCCCGCTGGACGTTAAACTCGCGGCATACCCCGTGTTAAACATGGGAAACTGAGGAAAACCTCAGGTAACACAGTTCCCCGCACCCAGCGTGGGATGCCTCAGGCTATCACGCCTTCGAGAATCCCTATTAGGGACGGAAGGCAGACATGCAGAGCCGCAGTGTTAAGACACGCCCCCAGCACCCAGAGCTACCCGGTCTCCTCACCGCAGGTTGCTGCCCCGACCAGACTCCTTGGAGCGTCCGGGCGGAAGCAGCGTAATTAACCGGTGTCCATGGAGACATGGCGCCGGGAACGAGATTCACGAGCACGTCTTAAATCTATGAGGGAGACCCGGATTAGGCAACGAGTTCCAAGGAGACGTCCACAGAAGGAGGAGCCGACATCCCATCATCCCGGTTTCGATCAAGGAGCAGACACCCCTGAATAAGGGACGGATGCATCCTGCCTTTGGAAAGCAGGACTGCGGGGCCACAAGCCGTGCGCCCATCCCCTCGGGTCGACGGGCGCACGCGCGAACGCATCCCGGCGGAACAGCGTCGGAACTGAAACCCGACACACATTCGCACCGAAACAGAAAAATGGTGAACCCGACGTGAATCTCTTCTCCTCAATACGAAGACCGATTGCTTTCAGAGGTGTTGGAAGACCAGCATGTTGCCCGGCCAAGCATTCAGCACTGGGGCACGGAACCCGCCAGGGGCTGGGGAAGGGAAATCGGGCACTCCGTCTCACGACGTCGATGGCCTGGGTTCCCCCCACGGAAAGCGTTGTGGCACTAATGGTTGGTTGTCGATTCCTTTTCCTGTCAGTGTTAACGGGTTCTTCTCCCTGCTTTCAGGAATCAAGTCGCCCAATCCAGTGCCCGATCGCCACCCGCCCACTGGCGCAGGGGTAGGGGAAACACCGACGCGGCTACTTTGCGCGGTCCCGCCCGTTCCACAGCCGTCCCAGCAGCCGCAACTGCGGGGCAACCACGCCCTCTCTCCCCCTCGGAGGTCATCCAGAGAAGGGTGATCAACAACTTGGTGCGGAGATATGAGGAAGAGGGAGTCATCCCCACTAGGGACATGGCTCGCCTAGACCTCGAGGAAGCTGCACCTCGCCACCAACGCCGCCCCCGAGGGCCGCGCAGGGAGGCACCGCTGCCTACCTTGACGTCCAACCGCTTCGGGAGTTTATCCCCGGAGCGCTCCGACAACTCCCTCCCCTATGCGGATGAGGTGGGGGATGTTCGGGACCACCCTATCCGAGATCCGCTCCAGGGATCCACGATAAGGCCTCCCGCCAGGCCACGTCGGCGCCGCCGCCAGGCTTCTCAAGATGAAGAGCGGGCTCTCCACATGCATGTGCCGCTCATCCCGACTCGTTTGTCCCGACGCCAACGTCGGGCACGAGCGGAAGAGGATGCCCACCTTGGGGCCCTAGCAACGGCGGCCGCATTTGCTCAAGCAACTGCTGGCTCCAGTCACCAGGCCCCTGCGGATCCTGAGCAGGGGCACTATTATGCCCGACCTGGATTGAGGCCCCGACCACCCCAAAGGAAGGTTGGGTTGACTCTCCCGGTTGCTGGTACAGGCAATAGCCACCGCGGACCACCTCACGGTAGCGCTATTCACCAACAGGGTCTACTCCGTGTGGCCGATCCAAGAGGCATGGGTCACCCCACCTTCTGATCCCGGCCCGGAGGCCTGCCCGGAATCATCTCTCTCCGTGTCCCCTTTGATACCTGTCTCGGTGCTCCTCGCACCTTGGTTTCCAGTCCTCTTGGCCCCAACACCGGTGTGGCCGGAGGACGCCAGGACAGAGATCAGCCACGCCCCGAAGAACCACCCAGGGGAAGGAAGGCGAGGCGTCGACGTCGAGGGAATAATGTTACCGAATTCCGGATAGAGATCCAACTGGTTCGTTTCTCTGATACAGAGGCGGAGTATGATTCGGCGACGGAGCCCTCCCCCCGATCCCGCCAGTTAGGGGCAGGGGTAGGAATGCGGCACGTCAGCCTCGTACTTCCCGAGAGCGAGATCGATACGATCCCCGCTTCTCTCCGAAGGTATATTCGGAGTAGTGAGGGCCTGGTAGACCCCCATGGATCAAGCTTGCGGTTGGTACCGACCCCTCTGGAAGCGCCTTCTTCCTCGATCGGAGAATCCGGAGACTTTTTCTGGGGACCGACGGTCGAACCACGATCTAGTGCACCCTCGGCGAGCACCGACGCTATGGCAGGATGTTCGCTCGCCGGCCAGTCCTATCGTGATGTGGTAGCTGGGGCACCGCCACCCTCAGAGGGAGGCCTGGGATATGGAGGCCAATCGGCCTGCTCGCCGTATTCACCGCCGGCCAGCCCGTCGGCCCGGCGGCCCGCCTCGGCACCACTGCTGGTTCCCCATCCATTCCCAGTCGTTGAAGAGGACCAAGGAGACCTGGGTCCCGAGTTTGAGTCCTGGAGCTTCTGGACCGTCCTTGCAGAGGGCCACTTCCCTGAGAAGTTTTGGCCAGTCGCAGGACCGGACTTTGATGCACCCGAATCACTCGCCCCGGATGAGTTCGAATGCTTCCGCCGAACTCTCCGGGAGACTCACTCCCGTCTTCACCACCTACAAATGCCATATCCTGGGAGTCAAGCGCACCTGGAGGATATTGGTGAGCAGTGCCGTCAAATTGACCTGGCCACGCTCCCCGCGGTTCGGCACCCCGGGTCATTTGGGCACCACGAGGCCCTCCAACAACGATGCGTTGAGTGTTTTCAAGTACTCCGCAAGGTTATCGAGGAATACACTCCCCATGTACATATCCATGGATGGGGGCAGTACGCTGCCCTACGCTTCAGTGCGATTCGCCGACAGCCCGATTCGCTGGGTGGCCCTGAGGGTACATCCCCAGGGACGGAAACGGTCAATATGGTTGACCTGTCGGGAGAGGGGAACGACTTGGAACTTCTCGACGGGGGCTCTCCCCCCGAAGACAAGCCATCGTTGGATCCGTCAGTGAGGGTTACTCGTCACCAGAGGAGCTTCCTGGGTCTCCCCGCACCCACTGAAGCACTAACGTTGAGCCGGAACGTCAGTAAAGGTAAAGAGCACGGCGGGGCTATAAAGCCTGCCGACCCATCTGCCTCCATGCAGAGGGCAGAGGAGGATCTCGAAAAGGCCACGCTACGTCAAAAGCTCGCCGAGCAGAAGAAGCTAGTTGACCAGCTCCTCGCTGAGCGCGCTGCAGAGCGGCGGCCTGACTACGGTGATCCTAGGCCAGGACAGCAGGGACAGGAACAACCACCCCTCGATGAGGCTCTCCCGGGAAACCGTGATTATGCCGTGTTTGCCGACAGGGGAGAGGCCATTGCCTATGGCAAGAGGGCGTGATATGTTTCACCGCACCCTCCCGAGCGGCGTGACTACCTGAGAGACCCCGCTCGGATTCCTCCCGCTGCCCCAAGGGCCGCTCCGCCCGCCATCCCACGAGCTGCCGAGTTCGACGACCCGGTCGACGACCCGATTGAAGGGCCATGCAATGCGCTCGTGGTTAGAGATCCTCGCCAGGACTGGAACCCATGTCCGGACGATCCGATGGCGGCACTCATCGCCCGCTTGGAAGCTTTGGAGACTCGGCAAGTGGAAATCCCACCGGACGGCAAGCCATACCCCGCATGGGTGGATGACATGCCGGCACCTTCGGGATTCGGGAACCCCACTTTCTCCCCCTTCAACGGGACTGGAGATCCGCCACAGCATTTGGCCCATTTCAACTCGAGGTGCGGGCCTATGTTGGGAACTCCGGCACAGCAGGAGGCCGCTAAGATTCGCTGCTTTGTCCAGACACTGGAAGGGCCAGCATTTGTCTGGTACAGCCAGCTCCCCGTCAGGTCGGTAACTAGCTGGGAGGACCTTCGTAGACAGTTCCTCTACCAGTTCAGTTCCATGACTCGGAAGACGAGTATCACAGACCTCTTCAAGTGCAAGCAGACGCCTGATGAGCGAGTCGCGGATTTCGTCGTCCGATGGAAGGGTCTCACGTATTCCCTTGACATGCCATTGACTCAGGAGAAGTTGCTGACAATGTGCGTCGGGAACGTCAATACCGAGCTGGTCCCTTCCTTGATCACTCAGAATTACCCCGGAGGGTTCAGGGACTTCTCAGACAAAGCTCAACGTCTTGAGGAAGCCCTGCAACAGGCCAGTCACGCACACCCGCTGCCTCCTATGATTCCTGCATGGAGAGTCAGCAGGGCTGAGCCCGCTGCTGTTGCCCAGATAGAGGCCCCCAAGCCGTTGGAGCTGTTTTCGGTGAGGCCAGCTCCACAGCCTCACAGGAATCCGCCTCCATGGGCTCAGTTCCCGGCCCAGCAGCGGCATCCCCAGAACCGGTCGGCCCCTCCGTGTAATGTACCACCACAACCCAGGAGAGATAATCAGGGTCCACCTCCTCAGCAGGCCCCTCCAGCCCCTCGTCAAGACCACGCTCCCAGGGGCCCGCGATACCTGACTTACTCATTTCACGAGGATCAGGTCCCCGGTTATTTCCGGAGCGCCCCGGAGCAGAGGATTGTGCGACTGCCTGAGTGTTGGAGGCCGGAGGAGGCACATCTCACGGATAACCCCCGCTACTGCCCTTACCATCGGGCCCTGGGGCACACCATCCGGCGGTGCTACGTGTTTAAGGACTGGCTCCAAGACCAGATTAACAACAATTTAATCAGGTTGGTCCCAGCTCCAGCACAAGTGGTGGGCATGTTCATGGGATCAGATGACGATAGCGGCAATGAGGACGAATGGCAGCTGGTCTCCGACCGCGGATCCCAAAAGTATAATAACTGGATGGCCCGCAAGGCGATCATTCGCGCCCATGGAATCATCCGTGCGCGCTTGAATCAGCCTGAGCCCCCAGAATCTGCGGCTGCTGCTTCGGCATCGTCGTCCCAGCCTGCCTCTTCCGAGAAGAGCAAATGGCGGTGGCGCAAGAAGGAAGAGCGTGCCACGCCAGTTCCGCCGCTATCCCGCACTCTCGGCGATTTCATGCCCCCGGAGATGGGGATCCCTCCCCGGATCCGCCCAGTGGTGAATGATTCGTCCGATGACAGTGTTGGGTACGCTTCGGTTAATACCGTCGAGCTGGTAAATCCCTTTTCGGTTCCCGACGTTGAAGAACACCAGGTGGACCTCCCCAGTGTCCCCGGTCGTCACCACCATCGGAGGAACCGCAACAACAGGAGTCGCTGGGGCACGACAGTTGGTACCTCCAACCAGGCCGTGCACGCCACTGAGACTAGGTAGCAGGCTCAAAACCGAGCTCAACGTGCGCAGCCCCCCCATCCGGGGATGACGGATTCGCCTCCGCCACTGTTTGTGGTGTGGGACCAGGCAGAACTGCCTCAGCCGCGTCGCGATCAGCTCCGCCCTTCCACGAGTCTATCCCGGCCTCCTGACCCCAGTACGGTGACTACTTCCCGGGCTTCAACCGATGAACAGCGAGATGCGCCAAGCACCAGTCGGCCGCCGGTCCAACCGGCAAGGCCCGTCATACCTCTAACCGCAGAGCAACCTCCTGCAACCTGGGGCTCGTGCTTGGCCAAAAAGTATGATGTCCTGAAGCACTTGGCCGACATCCCAGCAAGGCTCTCCATCCTTGAGGCTCTGCGAATGTCACCTGAGATGCGCGAGGCGCTCGCTGAAGCCCTGAAGAGCCCCCTCCAGTTTGAGATGGAGGTTGCGGCTGTAGAGGCCTTTCACGCCGAAACGATTGAGGACTCCGAATGTCAGGAAGTTATCTCGTTCTCTGGTAAGGATGAAGACCCTCCTATACAGGGGCACATTTGTCCGCTGTATGTTACTGGCCAGTTCAATGGCCTTGAAGTCCGGCGCTGTCTTGTCGACACGGGGTCCGGAATTAACCTGATTCCCACTCGGACGCTCCGGAGATTGGGGTTGTCTGAGGATTACTTGATTCCCTCCGACCTCAGGATCCAGGGGTACGACCGCACCGAGCAAACTCCGGTCGGCATGATACGTTTGAAGACCCAGTTCGGTGGCCTGGTTGCCAACACCGAATTTATGGTAGTCTCTCAGGACATTGCGTACAACGCATTGATGGGCAGGCCATGGCTCCACCTTCATGCGGCAGTTCCCTCGTCATACCACCAATGCCTGAAATACTCCCTTAATGGTCGAGTAGGCGTGCTTCAGGGAGATGCCTCTCCTTTTGCCTCATGTGAAGCCCGCTATCTGGACGCGGACTATTACAAGAGAAAGGATAAGCAGATCCTGGCAGGTGAGGTTGAGCCTGTCGCTGTTGCAAGTGATCCCTGGGCAAGTTTGGATGACGCTTACGTCCTCCCGAAACATCGGTTGGACGTAGCCATGGTCTCGACGGCCTGTGAGTCTCCTGATGAGATGACCACGACCGCCCATGCCAGCACCAGCGGCCCAGCAAGATCTGGTAGCCCCAATGCAGTTTCCAGCGCAGTCTCTCCCATGGATGATCCCTCCCCGAGTGGAGAGGACGTGGAAGATGCACACCCAGCCTTTGAGGAGGGTGTCTCCGCCACGGTCGATGAGTTAGTACAGGTGAACCTTTGAACCGAGGCAGATCCAAGACCCACATTGGTCAGTGCCGCCATGACCTCTGAGGAGCGGCAGCAGTACGTGGACTTCCTCAGATAGCACCGTGACGTGTTCGCTTGGGGCTACGACGAGATGTCGGGGCTAGATCCTCAGGTAGCCATCCACCGCCTTGGTCTCCCGGCGAACCATCGCGGGTTCAAGCAGCCTCCCAGGAAGATGCACCCATTCCACGGTGCCATGGTTGAGGCCGAAGTTGGCAAGCTTATCAAAGCCAACTTCGTGAGGGAAGTTCAGAACCCCAGATGGCTGGCCAACATTGTGCCGGTCAGGAAGAAGAATGGGCAGATAAGAGTCTGTATCGACTTCCGCGATCTCAACCACCACTGTCCGAAGGATGATTTTCCCCTTCCGGTGACAGAGCTGTTTATTGATGCCACGGCAGGGTTCCAAGCCCTCTCTTTCATGGATGGATACTCCGGATACAATCAAATCCGGATGGCCCCTGAGGATGAAGAGTTCACTGCCTTCAGGGCCCCCCAAGGTATCTTTTGTTACCAGGTCATGCCCTTCGGCATGAAGAATGCAGGTGCCACCTATCAACGGGAGATGCATCGCATATTCAAGCCAATCCTCGGCACACTGGTGGAATGCTACGTCGACGACTTGGTGGTCAAATCGCGCCAGCGTCAGGACCATCTCAAAGATCTTGAGAAAGTGTTCGGCTTCCTCCGGTCTCGCTGCCTGAAGATGAACCCGTTGAAGTGTGCCTTCGGGGTCACCTCCGGGAAGTTTCTTGGATTTGTGGTAAGGTACCGGGGTATTGAGATCGACCCGGAGAAGATCAGGGCGATTAGACAGATGCCTCCCCCAGGTAACATCCGGGAACTGCAAGGGTTCCCAGGCCACTTAGCCTATATACGCCGATTCATCGCGAATCTGGCCGGAAAGTGTAAGCCCTTTTCTCAGCTCATGAAGAAAGGTGCCACCTATGTATGGGATAAGGAGTGTCAGGCCTCTTTCGTGGAAATCAAGCAGTACCTGCTTCAACCTCCGGTTCTGATGCTTCCTGTATCCGGGAAGCCACTGGTCCTTTATGTGACCGCCCTGGAACGGTCCCTTGGTGCCCTTCTCACCCAGAAGAACAACGAGGGAACAGAGAATATCCTCTATTACCCCAGTCTCATGTTCCTCGATGCAGAAGTTAGGTATTCCCCCATCGAGAAGAGCTGCCTGGCGCTCGTATTTGCCGTACAAAAATTACGGCACTACTTGCAGCACCATGAGGTACAGTTGGTTTCTCAGGTAGACCCATTGAAATATATCCTGAGCCGGCCTATGTTGTCTTGCCGTCTAGCGCGGTGGGTTGTGATTCTCCAGCAGTTCGACATCAGGTATGTGTCTCAGAAGGCCATCAAAGGGAAAGCATTGGCAGACTTTCTTGCTGCTCACCTGACATCCACGGATCAGCTGCTGGATCTAGGCTTTCCTGATGAGGCCATTATCTCGGTCGATCGTGCCGATCCATGCTGGAAGATGCACTTTGAAGGTGCCTCCCGGAGCCCCACCGGTAGAAGGCTCGATAATCCTAAGCTCAACAAAGTGGGTTTGGGTATCGTCTTCATTACCCCGGAGCAAGCCGTGCTGCCATACTCTTTCTTGTTGTCAGAGGGATGTACCAACAATGAGGCGGAATACCATGCCCACATCACTGGCCTCGAGTTAGCTCTCGAGATCGACGTGCCCCATCTGTTTCTGAAAGGGGACTCCGAGCTGGTCGTTAAGTAGATCAATGGCGACTACGTTGTCAGGAAGCCGGAACTTGTGCCATTGCTAGAGTGCACCCTCCTTCTGATGGCCCAGTTCCCTTCTCGGCCAGAAATTGTCCATATTCTCCGGTCGCAGAACGGTCGAGCAGATGCTTTGGCCAGCCTTGCTGCGTCACTCGCAGAGCCTGAACAGGGCAACCTGATCATCCGCGTGACGCACCTCAGGCTCATCGCTCCCGTTATCCCGGAGGGAGATCGCAGCCTGTCGGTAAGTAATCTCACCACGGTTTCCCCTGTGCCCGGAGCCCCAAGTACCCCAGATATGGCAGTCGAATCATCCCCTGATTGGAGGGCGCCTTTGGTTGAGTACCTCCAAAATGGCACTCTCCCGTCGGATCGGGCCGAGCGCGAGCGAGTTCGACGCCGCGCATCGCAGTTTGTCCTCCAGAGCAGTCCCGACCTGGAGCAGATCCTCTATAGACGCGGATTTGATGGTGTTCTCCTCCGTTCCCTTCAGGGAGTTGAGATCCCACGAGTCATGCAAGAGGTTCATGCTGGTTCATGTGGTGCCCACCAGACTGGGCCGAAGCTGTCCCACCAGATTCAGAGGTTGGGATACTTCTGGCCCTCCATGATCCATGACTGCATCGAGTATGCTAGGAAGTGCCATGCGTGCCAGGTTCATGCGAACTTTGTGCATCGGCCGCCGGAGCCTCTCCATACCACCAGGTATTCTTGGCCCTTTGCAGTCTGGGGGCTGGACGTTGTGGGACCTTACCTGCCAGCGACAGCTCGCCAGTGCCGGTTCATTCTGACCGCCACGGACTTCTTCTCCAAATGGGCAGAGGCGATTCCGCTCAGAGAGGTCAAATCCTGTTCGATCGCTGACTTCGTGACCTCTAACATCATTTATCGATTTGGAGTGCCTCAAGCTATCCTCACGGATAACGGAGCCAATTTCCGAGCAGCCGAGTTGAAGAAGTTGTACGCCAAGTACAACATTCGCTCGAACCATACATCTCGCTATCATGCGCAGACAAATGGACCGATTGAGGCGTTTAACAAAACCCTCTCTAACATTCTGCAAAAGATGGTTGGTCAGAACAAGAAGAGTTGGCCGGACAAGCTCCCCAACGCCCTCTGGGCTTATCGGACGACGACTCGCAATTCCACCCAGATTACCCCTTATTCCCTGGTGTATGGAGCTGAGGTCGTCCTACCCATCGAGATCCAGTTACCATCCTTGCGCACTGCGGTCTACGACCAGCAAGCGCCGGACAGAGCTGCTGAAGCCCGTCTAGTCGAGTTGGAAGCACTGAATGAGAATAGACTTCGCGCCTTACACAACTTGGAGAGGCATCAGAGCAGAATGGCTCGAGCTTTCAATAAGAAGGTTCGCCTCCGCTCCTTCCTGCAGGGCGACCTAGTACTGGCCCTAAGAGCACCAATGATCCCCGGCATGAAGCCACCCAAGTTGGAGCCCAAGTGGGAGGGACCTTTTGTCGTCCACAAGGTCTATCCCAATGGCGCGTACTCCCTAGCGACTATGGATGGTGAGCGTGTTACTCCTCCCACCAACGCTAGGTTCCTCAAGCAGTACTTTGCCTGAGTGCAATTCGTCCAAGCTACAAGATGTTAAACTATTCAGCATTCGTCCCGCATGACATTAAACTGCACTTTTGTCCCGCATGACGTTAAACTGCACTTTCATCCTGCATGATGCTAAACTGCACTTCGTCCGAGCTACAAGATGTTAAACTGTTCAGCATTCATCCTGCATGACGCTAAACTGCACTTCGTCCAATCTACAAGACGTTAAACTGTTCAGCATTCGTCCAACATGACGTTAAACTGTACCACGTCCGCGCTGCAAGACGTTAAACTGCCAAGCGTCTTCGTCCTGCATGATGTTAAACTGCCCCTCAAGAACTACGTGCGGCTTGATTCCCATCCTTATGGGATACGTAGGACCGCCTGAACATTCATGTTTCAGGCCCAGCCCCATCCTTCGGGAATTTACATCCCATCTCGGGCCCTTGGCCCAGTTGCCTCTGGGTATGCGGCGTATGGTGTGAACGCGGGGCTATGCCCTCATTCACGTCGGTTTGCTCGCCACGCTGTACACCCCCCACGTTTGGGGATGCCTTCCGCTCCCCCCTTTCTCTTTTCGTCCTGCATGACATTAAACTGCCTCTCAAGAACTACGTACGGCTTGATTCCCATCCTTATGGGATACGTAGGACCGCTTGGACGCTTGTGTTTCAGGTCCAGCCCCGTCTCTTGGTTGATCACGGGGATCTGCCGTCTTTTGGTTGCTCTCAGGGTGAGTCCTCCGACCCTTTCCGGTGATCTGTTAACATGTTTTGGGTACTCAGGTCTATGACCTGTGGTGTCGGATTCAATCCCGACAAGTCCTGTGTTGCTTGTCGGGCCTCACGCTTCCTCTTGTTCGAGCCTTCACTCAAAGGGATCCTCGTTTGCTTGCCCCGTCCTAGGCTGACGCGACCGGATGTTGTGTTGCGAATATGGTCAGCGACATCCTTGATCGCCATGTCGGCTCTTTCAGGCTCTGAACATTGGTTGCACAGTCCTCATCACACTCCGCCTTTGTGCGTTGTAGTGGAATCTCGACACTCTCTTCATACTGACCTTCAGTACACCTTTACACGTTAGGAAGGCCAACCAGGGTAATGGTGTCTTTCGAGGCTCCCACGGTCTGAGCACCAAGGATATATGATGATGTCCTCCCTAAGGGCCATGTGTAGCTGGACCCTCGTCCCCATAAGGAGGAAGGAGTCTCCGGAACAATCGCGTTCTGGGCCCAGTATAGCTGGAGGCTAGCATCTCTGCCCCTCGGGTGATGGACATATGCAGGCCCCTATCCCGGGATCCTTCTCCTGGAATTGTGCGTGACCGTAGGGCGGGGGTATGTTCCCACCTCCGCTGGGTCCTCCGTATCGCGATAAGAGGATTCCTCCATGGTCCGAACCACACGACCTTAAACTGTGTTGTCTGGTCTTACCACACGACCGTAAACTGTGATCGTCTTGGCCGCCCGACGAGAAACGGCACTACATCGTGATGTTGTCCTCAGGGGACACTCACGTTGGGCTCTGGTTAATAACCACGCCATTTATCAATGCCTTTCATGGCTTGATTATTGTGGCGACGCCAGGGATTTCTTAATCACACGCATGTCGCTGCACAAAGAAAAACCATCCACCTTTAAGGAAAAACAAGAAATATCAAATACCGCTTCTTCTGTGTGCGAGGGTCAGACCCGCACCCTTCCCAGCGCTGGTGCCCGATTGTGTTGCTCCGCGCTTCCAGAACTACGTGTGTCTTGATTCCCATCCTTATGGGATACGTAGGAATGCCCGGATGTTTGAAACTTCAGGTCCAGCCCCCCACCTCTTAGAGATTCCCCCTTCTCTGGGGAATCCGCCGCCTTTGGGTCACCCTCAAGGCGTATCCCTCGACCCCTTGCAATGGTCCACCGGTGTCAAGAGTACTCTGGTTTATCGCCAGGAGGGTCAGGTTCAGCTTGGTCAGGTTCCTTCCACTTTTCAGGCTTCGTGCTCCCTTTCATTCGGACCCATCGCCTACGCCCTGGGTGGAGCCCCCGTGAGCGGTCTGGACACGATGCCTCAGTTCTCTCTCACCGACTCGGGCTGGTGCCCCCAAGGGCCTCGGGCAGCAAATCGATATGAAACCTGCGCTTGAGCGGTTGATGCTCGTTTGCTGCCTCATTCCATCAACGGTCAGTGCGATATTGATGCTGCTTTTCTGCCACGGTCGGCAGTACTCCCATATTGTTATGCCGGTACCCCCAGTCCTTGAGTGAATGGCCGCATGATTCACATTACATTTTCCACCTCCCATTCTGGCCAGGCGAAACCTCGACACCCTTGACACTATCCCTCAGTGCATCTTTGCATATCTAGGGGATAGGACCACGATGTGGCGTGCTTTGAGGTTCTTATGGTCCGAGCTCTAAGACCTTAAACTAAGATCTGCCCCTTTGGTCCAAGCTCTACGACCTTAAACTAAGATCTCCCTAAATGGGGTTCTACGTCCCGCATGACGTTAAAAACTGCACTTTCAGAACTATGTGTGGCTTGATCTCCAGCCTGATGGAGTACGTAGGAACGCCCGGGCATCTCGACTCGGGCCCAGCCTCAGGGATCGCTAAGTCCCGCCCCTCCTCGTCGCCGACCGTCTGGCCTGGCTTCTGGTAGAGTGGTGCAGTTGTGACATTCTCCCCGATTCAGCTCGGGATGCCCCATTGCAATGATGGGAAGCGACAGTTTCCTCGCCAAAGAGGTTCTGTCTGAGAATTGGGGTAATTCGCGGCCAGATTAGTACATCCGCCTAATACGCTTTCCCCACGGTGGCGCAATTTTGGGAGTGTTAGATTCTGTCCGAACAAATCATCACTTCGCCCCACGCTTCGCATGCCCTGTTGATCCGGATTTCCACCCTTGTGCCTGAAGGAACCCCCAAAGCGGCATTGATGATGACATGTGATCCGCCTCCTGCAATATGAATGATGACCTTCGGTCCGTCTATTGCAGTAGTATAGTCGATTGATCCATTGTCCGCTTGCCATCTTGGGTATTTCCTGGAAGGCCGACCGTCGTGGATCTCTGAATTCGGGACACGCGATTCACCCTTTCTCATTTCCCTATGTTCAGATAAAATCTAAATGCCCCTAGCGTTGTCCCACTCGTGTGTCGGAACAAGTTGGGGGGATGATACATTGATTAGGTCTGAGGTCTCCTTTCCTAAGAATGACCTCCCTCTTTTCTTTAGAAATCCAGGCCCAATTGTGGATGCCTGAAGCTTGGTTGACGCTCCCGCGAGACAATGAATTGTGGTTGAGCATGTTAAGCCAAAAGATGCAGATAAATATGGTGATTCATACAAATGGGTCGATGTATTGAGTAGCGGAAGCAAAATGTTCTGGGAATGGAAAAAACAAATCCCCTAGGGATTAGCGTGCTGAATGAGTCTTTCTAACGCCATTACCCTTTGGCTGGCGGCCTCCAGGGCTGCTTCTCACTCTCTGCATGCCCTCTCTTCGTCGGCGGTCGTAGCACGCAGTTCGTTGATCCTGGCCTGTGCACGCTCCTGCTCGACTTGAAGTGTGACCATCTGTTGGCCCGCCTCCGTCAGCTGTACCTGGACATCAACCAGCTGGGCCGTTAGTTGCTCCACAAGCTCAGTGCACGATGCGACGAAGGCCTCCTTCTCTGCCGCCTGCCCTTCGAGACGCCGGACTTCTTGCTCCGCCACGAGGAGCACCCACGTGATCTCCGACATGTCTCAACATTGTGCGACGTCGGCACGCCGACGGCTCTCGCACATCTTTTCGGCCATGAAATCACGGACCGTCAGATGGAGGCGTTGAGCATCAGCTCCCCCGGCACACAGGAAGCGCAGCCAGGTTTGAAGTGATCCCATGCGCCCCAGCCACTCCGATGGGTCTCGCTTGAGGAAGCGCTGGATGCACTTCCACCCCCTGCGTCACGTTATCCGGCTCTCCTAGACCGCCTCCGCGTCCGAGTCGTCCATCTCCTCGGGGTCGGCAGGACGGTAGGCAGGGAAGGCAGCCAGCAAGTCTGCTGCAGGGTCCACCCCTGGGGTGTCCTCATGGAGGACAGGTTCCCCAACATCTGGGCGACCTTCTTCTCCCGCCCCAGCGGCGTTGACACCCTCGTCAGCCCCCGACCTCTCTCTGATGGCAGCACCGCCGGCGTTCGCTGCCCCCTGATCAGCAGTTGGTGGGGCCGGCTCGGTGTGAGAAGCCTGTTCCGGAGCAGGCGGCATGTCTGCCACTAGTCCACTCGTGGATGGCCCGGGTTCGGCAGCCCGACGAGCCTCCAGTATTGAGATCACTGCGCGGGGCATGCCGTGGTTAGTCACGTAGCATCAACGGCAAGCACCAACAGTAAAGTAAGGAGACTTACGGGAATCCAAAGCGTCATCTTCCGCTGTCCCGACCGCCGCAGGAGCAATTGCAGCAGGGGACCCTTCAGCGCTTGTCAATTCAATGATGGGTGTCTGGCCCCCGCCTTGTCCTGCTGGCGCCTCCCCTACTCCTACTGAGGACGCCTGACCAACATCCGTGCACTCCTGAGAAAGGTGGAGAAATGGGTTAGAAGCTGCATAAGAGAATGGACGAAGCATGTTGAGTAGGGATAGAAGTGGACCTCGAGGAGCTCGGTGATATCGACATTTTCGGAGCCGGCCACCTCGCCGCTCTCCCGCGGGCTCCCCGGATGGGACCTTCCCTCCGAGCCTTCGTCCTCCCCCGTCTCCTCCTCTTCCTCGGAGTCATCGTTACTATCATCTTCCTCCAACGGCATCTGTTCTGGAGCAGGATCTAGACCGAGCATCACCTTCACCAGAAGGGATGGCTCCGCACGCTGACCACGCTGGCGCGCGTACTCGTCCATGGCCGTCATATATGCATACCGCCGGTGGAAGTTCACCCTGTCGGTGACCTGAAGGCGCCCGACCTCTGGCAGATGGATTCCTTCGCTGGTTATCTTCTGCCAGATGATTTCGGTCCCCAGCGACTGCCGCAGAGTCATCCAGGCCGACCACAGCGCCGGGAAGACTGCATCGTGGGAGGGTTCGAGCAGACGCCTTACCTGCTTCCCGGCCCGCTCCCCGACCACCGCATGTGCCCCCTCTCTGGGCGCTGAAGTCGTGGCGGTAGCCTGCGATGTGCCCGCCGCCGAAGTCCCTGCCCGCGCCGGCTCCGCTGCTTGGCGCCCCTCCGTTCTCCCCCGCGTGATGGCGCCTCGCCTCCTTCCTTGACGCCCGGTATCCGCACAGGTGACCTCGAGCCGCCGAACTGGCTTCCGTAGAAGCCCCTTGGGGTACGCGATGGCCCAGTGTTCGGCGTACTCGGTTGCCAAGCCTGCGTCGACCTCGGTAGGAGGGAGAGTGATGACGTCGCCAGAGCCGAAAGCGGCGAACATCAGCCACATTTGGCGAAGGACGCAAGGGTTCGTCTCCTCCCGAACAGCAGTGAATACCCTCTTCGGCATCTGTTGAAGGCACCCGAACTGCCTGGCGAACCGGGTTGGCACGTAGGGCTCGCAGATCACCTTCCCGTCGATCCGAGCAACGAGCACCCCGCCCCACATGCTCAGGAAGTATTCTTGCTGCTCCAGCGGACCCTGTCCATTGTCGATCATCTGGCCGACGTGAGTGGGGAACGGGCTGAAGTTGAAATTGGCATGATTGACAATCCGAATCCTCACGCCCTCCTCATTTATGGTCATCGGAGTGACCCCCGCGATGTTCAGCAGGGAGGGTCGCAGGCCGTTTCCCGGAGGAATGACGGCGTTTGGAAACATGTACCCACCAAGGTGAGCAGCCACCCAGCCGTGGAAGAATTGAAAGGGCCCACAGACCCTTCGTGGCGACCCCCCTCGCGAGATGCGTCCCAGGATGGCGTACAGCTTAGCCAGCACTGGGACCCCGAGGCTGTATCTCTTGTTGGCGTCCATGGCGCCCGCAATCGCCAGTGTCGCCGGGAGGACGCCCATCCTCGCGTCCCGCACTGGCAGGAGCCACCCACTCAGAAACGCGGCCAGGAATGCCGCGTACCAGACAATTGGGTCCCGGGACTCGATGACGCGGTACCCCCATGAGCGTTAGTCGCCCGTCTCTAGGACCTGCCAGTACGACCCGTTCCGGCTCCTCTGAGTCGCGGTCGGGCACCGCTTCCCCCTGCCTGGAATCTTGACCGCGGGGTCATGCTCCAAGAACTGGCTGAACCATTCCTTGTAGGCTATGTCCTTGTGGAATTCCTTGACCCCGAGCCGCTGCGTAGCCAGGTCCAGTAGATGCCAAGTCAGGATGGGAGTCCGTGACCTGTCGCCCCAGGTGTTCCTCGGAGGCAGGAACTCATCGTATTGGTAACCGTCCAGCGGGATACCTCCGTTGCAGTGGATGTCCCAGAGACCGATGCTGACCTCCCCATGGTGAAGATGGAAGTTGTTGGTATCCGGGGACCAGTGGGTGAACAGCTCCGGCCCGAGCTCGGACTGCTGGTATAAGTGGAACTGCGACGTCCACACTACCTCAAACAGGCCGATGTACCGTAGCTCTTCCGCGAAGTGATCACAGGTGTGGCATACCCAAAACGCCCAGGCCCACTCACTAGTGAAATTGCCCCCAGACCGCAAGTCCCATTCCTTCAGCCATCCCTTGGTGTCGTCAGTGACACTCTGGCGGTATGTGCTCGAGTAGAGGGCTGGAGAGTTCTCCGCAGTAGGCTCACTCCCGGCAATGGTTCGCGTCCTCTGGTTCAGGACATAGACATCTAAGTGCCTGGTCTCCCTAGCAGGATGCCCATTGTTGGTGATGTTGTAGCGGGAAAGCTCTTCCTCCCGAGTCACCCAGGTCCGTGGCGCATCAACCTCGAACCCCGGCACCGGAACCTCATCCAGGATGCCATAGTTCCAGAGCGGCAGGTTGTCCGACAGCGGATATGTCTTCTGGGCCGGTGTCAGAAAGTCGAACAAGGATTGATTGTTGGAAACAATCTCCTTGGCTCCGTAGACCTCCCCGTTCGCCGCCATCTCAGCTCTGCGAATGGCGGCATCCCCCTCATTCCCTTGATTCGTGGCCATCTCAGAAGCTCCGGGAGTCATGTGGGTTAAGGGATGAAGCGTGCGGAATCGGACGAGGCTGATAGAGAAATTTGGGAGTTGGCACGCAATCCTAGTGGACGACGCGCAATTGGGAAGTCTGTTGCGTAAAACCCCGGGTGTTCGCGCAAAAACAGGCCGAAATCCGGATGGGTTTGCACGACGAACGGGTGAATTCCGCGCCGGCAATGGAAATTTCGCGCAAGAGAGCATGAAAGCTTGTCGCGCGGAAGGCCGGTGTACGGTACGGGGGACCCATGGCTCCTATTTATAGGTGAGGCCGGGTGTCCGCACTGCGCGGAAAGCGCTTTGCGCGACCGCGACAGCGAATTCTGCGCCCGACACCCTTTTTGCGCGCCACAGTCCCGCACCACCCAGGACATCGGCATTCTGGCGTCTCCCTCGGAACCTGATCGTTGCGACCTCTCGCCGATCAGATTCCGAGGGGGGGCTTTTGTAGACGCCGGAAAAGTCCGTTGTTCCCAAACGAAGCTCCGGATGCTGAAAGCGAGGTCATATTTGGAGTCAGAAGCATGTGTCGGAGGGCCCGGAGGCCTTGCGCGGAATTTTGGAGACCCGCGCGCAATGTCGAAGTATGGCGCGCAAACCTCCCAGGATGCGCGCAATGCGCTGGGCCGGCGCGCAATTTTGCGCGCCCGTGGCCCGCGCGACTCCCTTGCGCGCCGGGCCCGATTCCACGCCCGCGAAGGAAATTGCACGCCCGCGAACCGGATTCCGCGCCCGGGGTTGCCTATAAATATAAGGCGACCCCCGACATTTTGAAGGTTGCCGGAATTCGAAGAGTCGCTCGTTCGCGCAATCCAACCCCCTCCACGCGCAATGCCGATCTTTAGGTAACCTCCTTTCTTTCGCGCAAGAAAGCCTTGGGGTTCGCCTTCGCGCGTAATCCCTTTGGCTCCTTTACTTTGAACAACTCTTCACCCAAAGGCCTTCGCGTGCAAAAGAAGCCTCTTGCGCGCAATTGCCCCTGGGTGCGCGCAATCCAGCCCGATTGCGCGCACCCCCTTTCAAAGAGGCCATTCGTTAAAGAATGAGCAGTTTCCCCCGCGCGCTATCCGAAGCCCGGTGCGCGCAATCTTCATCTTCCGCGCACAAAGTGCTGGCCCAATTGCGCGACAGCCTGCCCTTTTGCGCGCCGACCCGTGGTATTGCGCGCCAAGCTTCTCTTTTGCGCGCAATCTGTCGGGGTCGCCCCCTTTGACCCCCTGAGGGTACCCGCCTGCGTGGCGCCCGATAATCTTCATCCCGGGTGCCCGCGTTGTGCGTTGTCTTCCCGTGCGGCCCTCCAGTCTCGCGCGAAGTGACACGAACCCATCGGCGGCATCACACTCGTCCGCGCTGCAAGACGTTAAACTGCCAAGTGTTTCGTCCAACATGACGTTAAACTGTACCACGTCCAAGCTGCACGACGTTAAACTGCCTAGCATATCGTCCGAGCTACAAGACGTTAAACTGTTCAGCATTCGTCCTGCAGGACGCTAAACTGCACCACATCCGCGCTGCAAGACGTTAAACTGCCAAGCATCTCCGTCCTCAACACACGACGTTAAACTCTATTTCGTCTGGCAAGACGTTAAACCGTCCGCTTCGTCCTCAACACACGACGTTAAACTGTACTTCGTCCGGCAAGACGTTAAACCGTCCGCTTCGTCCTCAACACACGACGTTAAACTGTACTTCGTCCGGCAAGACGTTAAACCGTTCGAATCGCCTGATCTCGTGCCTCGCACGCAGGGTCCCCCTCCCGGTTTGGATGTGGCCCCCACCCGCTCGTCTCTACAGGGATGTCGGGATTGGAGTGGCCTTCGCCCACGGGGGTAGAGTATTACAGACGAAACGTACTACATGGACTTTGATCCCTGTCTCCTAAACAGGGTACGTAGGAAGCCTCCCTGAGGTTCAAGCCCACCACCTGGTCATCCCGGTTGTATTCACGTCGGTTCGTCCATCAGTGGACCCCTCCCGGGTTCACATTCGTGTCGATTCACCTATGAATCTGCCCTTGTGGGGTACTGCACATGTGTATCTCCATTGTGATTCCCCACTGCCTTTTTCTATTTCTCCTTTCAGCGTCCAGCATGACATGAAACTGTGATCCACCCGGCCATTCCATCCCCCTCTGTGCGTGGTGGTTCGGTTCAATCCTCCACCCGGCAGCCTCGAACTCTTCGTGATTCTGCTTGCCAACGTCTAGCATGACGTTAAACTGTATATCCAAACTACGCTAACTTTGATCCGCGCTAACGCGCGGTACGTAGGAAGCCCCTACGGGGTCCAAGCTCTTCACTCCATCATCCATCCTGACCCTTACCTGGGCCGCCACATCCCGGTGGGGTCATGCCATTTCATTCCACTCCACTTCACTCGGGAAGCCGCCCATGTGCTGGCCCCAGCATCGGGGGTTCCCCGCAAGGGGTTCTGTCACCTGATCCACTTCTCGTGTTGATCAGTCTGATGTCGTCCCCGCTGGACGTTAAACTCGCGGTATACCCCGTGTTAAACATGGGAAGCTGAGGAAAACCTCAGGTAACACAGTTCCCCGCACCCAGCACGGGATGCCTCAGGCCATCACGCCTTCGAGAAGCCCTATTAGGGACGGAAGGCAGACATGCAGAGCTGCAGTGTTAAGACACGCCCCCAGCACCCAGAGCTACCCGGTCTCCTCACCGCTGGTTGCTGCCCCGACCAGACTCCTTGGAGCGTCCGGGCGGAAGCAGCGTAATTAACCGGTGTCCATGGAGACATGGCGCCGGGAACGAGATTCACGAGCACGTCTTAAATCTATGAGGGAGACGTCCACGGAAGGAGGAGCCGACATCCCATCATCCCGGTTTCGATCAAGGAGAAGACGCCCCTGAATAAGGGACGGATGCCGCCCGCCTTTGGAAAGCGGGACTGCGGGGCCACAAGCCGCGCGCCCATCCCCTCAGGTCGACGGGCGCACGCGCGAACGCGTCCCGGCGGAACAGCGTCGGAACAGAAACCCGACGCACATCCGCACCGAAACAGTATGATTAAGACAAAATAAAATCATTTGGTATCATTAGTATCAAGCCAAATGATGCAATAATTTATTAAAAAAATAATTCCTTTAATTCAATTTGTATCACCTCGACATGATTAGCCACCCAAACAATGATTTGATCCAGATTCCACTAGACATTGCTATAACACCCCCCCCCCATTTTCTTAAGGATACTGACTAGTAGAGATGGTGTAAAAGGGGTGATATTATGGACACTATACCTTCTAGTTATGATATAGTATGAGTCCAAGTAAATATATGTTATGTAATAGAACGAAACAATGTCAAACGGTATAATAGTAAATCATCCATAGTGGAAGCACATCAATAATTGAAAATAGTAGGAAAAATAACCAACAACACCTGATGAATAAATAATCATTCCAAATATGCAATATATATCTAATAATAAACACATAAGAGTTTATAAAAATGTATATGGAGAACATTATTCCTTGGATGAACTATGTAGATTCATATAAAATTAAATCCTTATACTAAAATATAAAATGTAACTCCAGTTGATATAATAGCCTATTACCCCATTCCATAAATACGATGAAAAATAAATCATTATAACACAACACTATAGCCTGAACTGTAACACCTTATGATTTCACTGTACGTTGTCTCATTAATGTAATTCAATAGCTTCGCTACATGGAACACCAAGTTCTATCACACCACAACGTACTAAACAAGCCGTTAAAAAGTGGATATGAATATTATTAACTATATTTTGAATCTTATATACTCTATATAATTTTAACATCCATATTATTTGTTTCTTAAATATAATATAACCAAAAATTCAGATGTTCAGATAAAAGAAGTATTTTTGAAAAAATGCAGTTCTACCACCTTTTAATGAAGAATGCATTTTAAAAAAAATATTTTATACTTTTATATATTCAGTTTAGTGAAAATAAATTCTCTTTTAGAAGTAGGACATAAAATTTTTATTTGGGTAAATTTTTGGTACTTTTCGGCTAACTTTCATATCATGACAAATATGTAAAAATATTATGTTTTAATTGAAATCATATTTTTTAATCGAAATAATTTATAGTGTTAAAATATCATTTGAAGGTTTTGAAGTATAATTAGATTATTTTTTCAACATTTAATTCATTGTATGTCATTATAAGTAATTTCACTTTTATATTTGACGTAAACACTTTCAATCTTTGGAAACTTTTTACTTTTAAAAACCCGATTTTTTGGTTTTGACAATGGGAAGTAATGATAAATTAATAAATAAACCTTATATGTTATGAATTTTGTAAAATAGACTTCATTTTTGAATTTGGAATATCAAAATTAGCTTAGGGTTAATTTTTGGTATTTTTCTAAAAACATTCAATTTTTGATGAATAATAAAAACCGATGCGTTATTATTTAAAACCGAAAGTTTATTTAAATAATTAATTATATTATTTAAAGTTATTTAAAGTAAATATATATATATAATACCTATATAAGTTCAATGTAATTAAATGGATTAATTTTATAAAAAAATTACATGTATAAAAATTTATTTACATTTTTAACCTCATTTAAAAAACTTCTAATTACGTTATAAAATTTGCATAAAAATAATTTTACTGCTTCTATGAGTTGAATTTCCAAAATGTGTGCAACACGACTAACATCAGTATGTAATTTGTGATTAAATAATATTAAAATAAATTTTTATGAATAGTAACTTTTGACTTTTATTTACTATGGTTAAAACTAAATAAGTTAATTAAAGGTAAAAATGGTATCATAATCACCTTAAAACATGTCCTAATTCTATTTTATAATTATAATTCGACCCAAAAATCCTTATGAATAAAATATGATAATATTTGGTCCACATGGATTATATTAGGAAATTTATTATTATTTTATTTAAAGACGAGTTAAAATAGTTAATTTCAAAGTTTTATAACTAAACTATTTTAAATATAGGGATACACACAATATAAATTAAACTACAAATATTAATTAGAAATTAAAAACAATTTCTATAAAATTTTATTTTATTTATAAATTTTTTATATTATATACGTTAATTTATTTATGACACAATGATTATTCAGTAACTACCTTATTAATGAAATGTTAGAATAATTGATATTATAAATATCGAAATAAGGTAAATTTAGACTTATGATGCATTCAAATAATTTTCTAGGATAATATGGAATGTTAGGGTTGAAAAAATAATATTTACATGAATTCATAATGTTTTTATGGATTTCAAAAAAGTCAAATACAAAATAGTGACAAAATTGGCATAATTGAGTTATTAAAACCGATACTATTTTTTAAAATGATATAATTTTCCTAAAAATATTAGGTTCATTCAAAAGACATAGATTAGGTTATATATATTAATAATTAACCACATGAGGTTCGTTTGTCTTGTTAAATTATGTTTATTAACCATATAATGTCAAAATACGATGAGACATGGTAAATGTCATTCTATTTAACTATGCATTAAATATAAAAGAAAAGGTTAATATGATCTCCAAAACCAGTCTAAAACCTATTGGTCGAGGGTTTTTAGACCCATTCCCATCATATACTCGAACTAATTAAATTTGGATCCACTATAAAACTAAAATGATTTTATTATAAAATAATACATCAAACATTTCCTAAAGTGACCCTCACCACTCTTATAAAAGGGCACTTCCACTTCTATTAATTTCACACCACCAAATAAATTTGTCTCCAAAAAACCCTACCAAAATATCCTCCCAACTTCCATCACATCAATCTGGATTCCTTACTTTGATAAGAAATCCAACATAAGGAGCCCTTTGATCAAATCAAAAGGAATAACCTGAAGAAGAGGTAAATATTTCATCACCTCTTTTAAGTTCTTTTCTTTTTCCATGTCCTCTTTATTTGTTTTCTTTTTCATTATAAAATAATAACTCCTATATATTATACATTATGTTATGTTATTATAAAATCTTTACAACCATATTCATTATTCTATCCATCATATGAATGGAAAATTCACGATACATGCGTATGTACGTCTTACCGTCTCCACGTTGTGGTGTAGTTTTTTATTCAAAAACAAAATTATTTGGGTGGGTATAATAATGCATATAACTGATGTAAATAATAAATATAAAAATATAATGATTCATTATATATGATATACCATCAAATTACATACAATTTTACCATCGATATAATTATATTGTTGCTTGTGCGTACTTACGAATTACCATCTCCACGACGTGATGAAATTCATTCCCACATTCACCATTTAATGATGATTATAAAAATATATTGCATTAATATGTATGTAATATAAGACATAATAATTATACTATAGATATATATATATATATGTATGTATTTATGTACTTACATATATCTTATTCACTTACTTCCATTCAATATAATATGAAAATGGAAACAGCATTTATGCGTACGTACATCCTACCATCTCTATAAATGGTGCCTTCCATTTCATATATCTAACTATTGTAAATATTTATATTCTAAATATATATGATATATAAATCAAGGTTTATATTATTTTATGTATTTAAATCGTGATCTAAATGATATGATCAAGAATAACAAGTTAAAACATGTAAGATAATAAAGTGATTATTACCCAAAATGTTAATTTAACATGGAAATAATTATTAAATGGATAATATAAAGTCATAAATGAATAATGTATGATATAATAAATATGAATCTAGTTCTGTTATAATTTAATAACATAATATGGTCATTATACAGGAGGTTAAACATACCCTCGACCATAGGAAAGTGCAAAGTAATGGTTAATTTCACAATCTCATTATTATCTGATGTTGTTTTACATATGTATGTACTTGAACATATTTATTATCCATTTCAATGTTTCATAAAAGGTTTTTCAAATGGATTTTTCAAGGGAATCATTTAATAAAACATAATTTTAAATGTTTTAATGATTTATTCTTATAATCCTTTCTCATTAATGTTCATGTTATTAATGGTTTTAAAAATTTATTTATATGGACATCAATGTTTTGAACTGTTAATTATGTTTAAAATATTCAATGTATTGTGGGACAAATTGATTCAAAACTATATTTTAAATGACATACATTATAAATTATGTGACTTTTAAATGATTTCATGAAAAAGGGATATTTCTTTCCAATATTTTTAGTGATCATTTTCAACTATTTCAGCATCGTTTATGGGATATTATTCTTGATCAAGGTTGATTTATTATACAAATATTCAATATTGTACTGAAGGATTTGTGATATTTTTGACCATGGAAGTGTTATTCTTATACCATTCATTGTTTTTGGATAATGTATTTACATTTCATTTTCTACTTTTAATACGAATGTTTATGTTTTGTTTAAAAATTTTCATATGAGGAATGAATTGGACTTAGTAAGTGATGAGTGGATCCAGCTATAGCTCTTAGATGCATCAGTAGGTCTCATGAGACAAACTAGTATCTTGTCATAAGGCCTTGACAAAATCGTCTTTGTACTTTTGGAACAAGGCCATGACTATGTGGTTATGAAGTCTGGAATTACGAATTTCATCATTATGAAAGTGCCTATTGATATTTCACATGATAATTGGAATAGTAGAATATCCATATAAACATGTAAATGGTATTATTTGATCTTATATTTTCCACATTATGCTGATGTTTAAGTTTAAATGGCTTTTGTTTTAGTCTTATACATTACCGTAAATGTTTATTCTAATTTATGCAAATTTCCTCTATATTGTTATCCTTACTGAGCATATGACCTCACCTCTTTTGATGTATTATTTTTCCTAGGATCTGAAGAAATATTTTATGGTTGACCTATATGGATAGGCTATGGATATAAGTGTTTTCAAAAGGGGAAATACTTTTGTAGATATTTTTCATTTTATAATATAATGTAATGTTCTTGTATCTATTCTATTTTACAAGACTACTAAACTGAACTGTCCATCAGGACATGATTCATTTTGATCATGAAAATGTTATATAATAATACACCGACTCTGGGTAACTGGGATCGGGGCATTACAGTTTATATCAGAGAAAGGTTATTACAATCCTCAGAAACTATATTTAGATAAAATCTGATTAGAGCACATTACTCTATGATATAATTTGAGAATTATTATACAAGAACTTCCAAGAATTTTGGTAATATAGATATTTTGTGAAATTTACAAGTAATACATCTCTGTCTGGATATGAGCAGGTGTAGTTGGCCTTGGAATTGATGTACCTAGGAGTGAAAATGCTGACAAGGAGTTTTGAGTTTCACTCGAGGTATCCTGGTACACGACAACGGTCCTTAATACACTCTTGGTTATGAAACTCCTGGGAGATTTTCATAGGATAATTCCCATTTTCCTTACAAGAAATTATGAAGGATTTAGGAGTAAATAATTTATCAATGAAATCATTTTATTATTATAGATTTTAGGCATAATATTTTGAATTTTTTTTAGGTATTTTACATGATAAGAATTATGCATTGTGATTCATAAAATAACCTAGTGTATGCTAATGGCACCTAATAGAATGATTGGAATTTCCATAAATAAGCATGATTGAAAGATTAAGATGGATAATATCATTTAATTTATTAATCCATCATTTAAAAGGGAAATAATCTCCCATGGATTCTAATCATATAAAAAATAGTATCATGTTTTAATAAGATAAGTAATTAATTATCTTAGTCCTATGGATTATAAGGGAAGCAAGAGAAGAAAAGGTTCGAAGGCAGAATGATGGATAAAGGGAAGATGGGAAAGAAGGATTTTCCCATATGTGATAACATTGGAAATAATCACTATAATAAATTCTTGACGGGAATGTGAGTTTGTTATATGTATGGAGAAAAAGGACACCTAGTATGTGATTGCAGGGGTAAGGAAAGGGTTTTAAATATACACTGATTAATCTTCAAGGAGTTGGGACAATACGCAAAGTAATGTCGAAATCATCAGAGTATACCATAAATGTTTCTATTGCATTACAATCAAGTTATGACACTACCGAAGATGAAGTGGAATGATTAGATTTCTTATGTTGTTGATAAAGTATTGTGTCATTTGATTATTTTATTAATTATGTGCATGTTATAAGAATTATGGAGTGTAAAAGGATTGTGCTGTAATACTATTTCATTAAAGAATTGAGAATGTGTGGGACCAAAAAAAGTGACTCAATAGTAGGCTAATGTTTTGGAAAATATAATGTTGAGAGAAAAATAAACCATAACAATGTTCTGATACTGAGGTAATGCATTTGGAATAATATATGATTGATTCGGATAAATTATATTGGATATTCATGACTACCATGAAACTAATTAATGATTTGTATATTCCTTCATTGTTGCAGTTTTAAATATTTTTGGATAGAAGGATTATTTCCAGTATTCTATAAGAAATAAGGGAGCATGAATATAATCAATACGGTTTTATGGTAATTTAAGGTGTTAAAGTGTTTTAAGAGAATACATGACGAAGGTATTCACATGCTATTACATGAAAAAGGATATTCATTGTGTTTAGCTTCCTTATAAATTTTGGACTTTGAGTTTGGACATAAGTATTTTGGATAAGTCTAAAACTTGGTATCAATTAAGTTTTATGTTGGAGACTATTATTACGGTTAAAGAATTTCTTAAGATTATTTTTGGATTATTATAAAATGGACAACTTGGAGGTCAGGGGACAACCCATCATGTCTGATAAGGCGGTTAGACAAGAACCCACATTCGAAGGGTGACAAGAGTGTATCTCCTAACACTAGAATAAGTGAAGTCCTAGTTTGTATAATTTATTTTTTATATATTGTAACAAATTATTTATAAATACAATATTTTTATAACCCTATATGACCATCATATATAGAGAGTTTCTCTCTCATAAAACGAGAGCCTCTCTCTATACTTCATGGGGATTTATCCAGTAATCGTAATGGTGTGTTGGGACTCCGTTCAATCGGACATGAGAAAGAGATAGTTGGACACTTTGAACTATTTGCTACATGCGGTAGAAGACATGCTAAGATGCTGCATGATTTCAGTGATGGGTGTCATCCACGGCCGATGTCTGTGGGACTGTTGGAGGTTGAAGATAGTGCTGGTGGCTTGACCACTGCAGACAACGTATTGATGACGGATGATGTCGCTTTGATGACTGAAGTGATGAAGCTGGTTATCGATGGTGAACTGATGGCGGTGGTGGAAGATGGCACCCTGATGGGAGTGGATAGCGATTTATGTTTGCTGGGTCAAGGATGGCTTGGTTTACTTTCAGGCGAACTGTGTTTTCGGGGGCTAAAGTGGCGTGCCGGAGCCGATGTTGAAGGCAGCGCTGGGTGCTTGGGATGCTTTCCGGGTGTGGAGCGTCAATGATGGCATGTCGTGTGGCATCCTGGAGGCGATGCGCATCTTGACAGTGGGACGGCCTGGGGGAGCTCGAGGTGACGGGATCTGGTCCCCTACTCAGTGGCGACGTCGGACCAGTGAAGCTTTGGTGAGGGGACACATCCTCGCAGCGAGATCTGGCTATCCGGTGATGGCGGAGAGCTGGTGTAGGCAACATGGATTGATGTGTTGCAGTTGAAGGCGTGGGACATGGCGACTTTTCGAGCTAGGGGCTTCGTGGATTTCTTGCTCTGGCGAGGAGCACGATGGCGGTGTGGTGATTTCCAGCATTTGTAGGGCAGGGAGCAGGTGACAGAGATGAGGACGGCCACGTCCGCTGCGTGATTGGCGGGGTTGACCACAGTGGCACAGGATTAGTTTTTTATTTTAATGGACCAATATGCGGTCGCTTTTGTTTGGCTGTGAGAAGCAGATCTGTGAAGATCGCGGTGCGGGCCATAAGGCTATGTGTTGGTGCAGGTTCATCATTGGCTTTAGGCGACTCGGATTTACAAAAGGAGTGGTTGAATTAACATTGGGAAATGAATCTCATGAAGAATGGGATGGTGATGGAACTTAGGCGGTGGAGCGTATGCCAGCGCGTTTTCGAGGGGCGATTCGGGATGGTGACAGCCTGACTTGGACAGGCGTAACAAGTGGAATTGGAAGGCATACAGGGTGGTTTGCAGAGAAGATCTGCAGGGATATGAAGGAAGACTTTTTTGGATGACTTTGTGATATGGATGGGGGATGTGTGTTCTATAAAACACTTGTGCTTTGGCTATTTTTTTTTTGGGGATTTGAATCCATCATTGTTTTGGGTTTTATCTTTTGTATTTGGTGGTGTTTTTTTCCACTTGTATTGGGTGATTGTGTGATTGTGTGTACTTTTATTTTAATGAATAATTTTTTAGGATCAAGTGCTCTCGGATCCTGAACATTCCTGTTATAACCCTATATGATTAAGATAAGTTGAATATTCTCAAATTCAATTATTTTTTTGTTTTAAAGATGATATTATGGTAGGAATTAGTTAAAAGATGAAACTCTACATTTCAAGTATATTTTATTCCACTTATTCTATGAATAAATTAATTATTAAACATTAGGTAAGGAATATTAAAACCAGAAATGTGTTATCCTAATAGATACTATTTTTTTGTACCAATGATATTTAAAATCATCATAGATTGGTGGCTTTGAGGCCCTCAATTTTACACTAGTTTGTGATTTATGACTTCAATCACCCTATATAAATATTTACATTTTCCCAAAAATTATGTGTCATTAATAGCCACTAATGATCTCTTAATCGAGATCGAAATTTGGTGGTGAATTTTTCAGTCTCTTTCCATCTTATTGAGACTAAAAATTATTATCCCAATTTTCATTGTGGGTTTTCCAAAAAAGTATTTTTGTATTTTTAACTTTTTATTTTCGAAGAAAATTTTCAAATTGTGATGACACAATTTATTGAAGGAGGGTAGAATTTAACACACAAATATTTCATAATACATTGTCTCATTAATGTAATTCAATAGCTTGTGCTACATACAACACCGAGTGGTAACACACCACGTCATACCAAACATGTCGTTCAAAAATATTTTATGAATAGTATTAACATAATTTTGAATTCTATATAATCTATATAATTTTAACATCCTTAATATGTGTTTCTTAGAAATAATATAAGAACAAATTCATTTTTTCAGATAAAATAAGTATTTTTAAAAAAATGCAGTATTACCACCTTCTAATGGAGATCCCATTTTAAAAACAATATTTGAGACTTTTATATATTCAATTTAATGAAATTAAATTCTTATTTAGAAGTAGAAAATAATAATTTTGTTGGGATAAATTTTTGGTACTTTTCTGATAACTTTCATATTTTGACAAATAGTGGAAAATATTATGTTTTAATTGAAAAGAATTTTTTTAATCAGAAAAATTTATATTGTAAAATTATGCATTTTAAAGGATTTGAAGTTTAATTATATTATATTTATTTCATTTAATATACTTTTTTTCAGTATAAGTAATTTCACATTTAAATTTGATATAAACACCTGTCAATTTTTTCATTGTTTTTACTTTTTTAAAACCTGCTTTTTAGTACTAACAAAAAGAATTAACTTTAAATTAATAACTACAAATTCTATGTTTTGAATTTGATAAATTTGAATAAAGTTTTTAATTTGGAATATAAAAATTAGATTAGGTTGAATATTTGTTATTTTGTTAAAAACAATCAATTTTAGATGAATAGTGAAAAACACATTGTTATTAATTAAAACAAACTTTTTATTTAGTTAATTATTTATTTTATTTAAATGTATTTTAATTAAAATAGAAATATAATACCAATATAAGTTCAATTTTATTAATTGGAGTCATTTTATAATAATATTAGATGTATAAAATTTTATTTAACTTTTAAACCACTTTTACCCACCTTCTAGGAACGTTAGAAAATTTGCATAAAACATAATTTTAACGCTTCTGTGTGTTGAATTAAAAAAAATCGAGAAACAGTATTGATATGAGTAAGTAATATTTGTTTCAATAAGATGTAAATAATATTTGGTGAATAATAACTTTTGACTTTTATTTACCACGGTTAAAAGTAAATAGGGTAATTAAAGGTAAAAATGATATCATAATTATCCTAACACATATACTAATTCAATTAGTTAAGTATAATTCGACCAAAAAACATAGGAATAAAATATGATTTTATATGGTCCACATGGATTATATTAGGACATTTATTATTTTTTTATTTAAAGAAGAGTTAAAAGAGTTAAATTCAAAGTTTAATAACTAGTATATTTTTTATTATAGGGTTACACACAATATAAATTAGACTATAAATATTAATTGGAAAGCTAAAGTTATTTCCAATATAATCATATTTTATTTATAATTTTTAGACATTAAATAATTTAACTTCTTTATGACATAATGATGATATAACAATTACCTTATTAATGAAATATTAGAATAATTGATATTATAAATATTTAAATAAATGTAAATTGAGACTTATGATGAATTCCACTATTTTACTAGGTTAATAATAAATTTTAGAGTTAGATAAATAAATTTTATTCTAAGTGATAATGTTTTTATGGATTTCAAAAAAATACTAAATATTGGCAAAATTGACATAATTGAGTTTTTAAAACAAATACTATATTATTAATTGATATAATATTTCTAAAAATCTAAGGATCAGATAAAGGACTTAGATAAGGTTATATATATTAATAATGAACCACATGGGGGTATTTTGGCTTGTTATTGTATGTTTATTGACCATATAATATAAAAATAAAAGAGACATGGTAAATGTCAAACTATTTAACTAAGAGTTAAATCTAAAAGATAAGGTTAATATGTTGACCAAAACCGGTCTAAAACCTAATGGTTGAGTGTTTTTCCATGCATCCCACCTTATCCTAGAAATATTTAATTTTTGATCCATTTTAATCCCAAAATTAGTTTATTATAAAATAATTTTTCACGTTTTTTCTAAAGTGACCCTCACCTCTCCTATAAAAGGGAACTTCCCCCTTCTCTTAATTTTACACCTCCGAAGCCATTTTTCATGGAAACACCCAAAACAATTGTATTCCCATATTCCCTCAAATCATCCTAAAGTCTTTACTTTGACATAAAATCCAACCTAAGGATCCCTTCGATCAAATCCAATGGTAGATCTCGAAGAAGAGATAAATATTTCATCACCTCTTTCAAGTTATTTTTCTTCGTCCACATCATCTTTCTTTATTGTATTCATTTTAAAATAATAAATGCAGTAACTTATATATAATATAATGTTATTATAAAAATGTTACAACCATATTCATTATTTTATCCTTCATATGAATAACAAAGTCACTATACATGCGTACATACGGCTTACCATCTCCACGTCGTGGTGTAGTTTCTTATTCAAACCCTTCATTATAAAGATGTGTATAATAATGCATTTAACTGATGTAAATAATAAATATAACATATTAATTATTCATTATATATCATATACCATCTAATTACATACAACTTAACCATCAATAAAATGATATTGTTGATTGTGCGTACGTACGAATTACCATCTCCACGACGTGATGAGATTCATTCCCTCTTTTACCATTCAACAATGATTACTAAATGTATATTATTAATATGTATGTAATATATTAAATAATAATTATACAGGATATATATATATATATATAATTACATATATTTTATTCACTATCTTCTGATCAATATGATAAGAAAATGGAAGCATCGTTTATGCGTACGTATGGCCTACTGTCTACATAAACTGTGCCTTCAATTTCACATATCTATCTATATTAAATATTTATATTCTAAATATATATGATATATAAATCTAGGATTATATTATTGAACAATTTAAATAGTGATCTAAATGATAATATCATGAATAAAAAGTTAAAACACTAACGATAAAGAAAGCGATTATTACTGAAAATTTTAATTTAACAAGGAAATCATTATTAAATGGATAATATAATGTCATAAATGAATGATGGATGATATAATAAATATGAATATGGTTCTGAAATAATTTAATAACATACTATGGTCATTATACAAGAGTATAAACGTACCCTCGACCAATCGGAAGTGTAAGTTTAGTGTTAATTTTACAATCTCATTATTATCTAAGGTTGTTTTTATGTAAGTATCTAGTGGGATATATTTATTATACATTTCCATGTCTTAGAAAGTTTCTTAAAATGGATTTTATGGTACTTTTTAATTAAACATAATTTTAATTTTTTTAATGATTTTTTCTTATAAAAACTTCTCATTAATGTCCACGTTTTCATAATGGTTTTATGGATTTATTAATCTGGACATGAAATTTTTAAAATGTTAACTCTTTTCGAAAGATTCCAAGTGGTATGGGACACTTTGATTCAAACCTATCTTTTAAATGAATTCCTTTATAAATTATGTGACATTTAAATGATTTCATGAAAAAGGGATATTTCTTTCAAAGATTTAAACCGATCATGTAAAACTATGTCACAATTCTTTATGTGATATTATTCTTGATCTAGGTTGATTTATTATAAAAATATTCCATATTTTATTGTAGGATTTGTGATATTTTTTACTATGTATGTGTTATTTTTATAAAATTCCTGATTTATGGAGAAATTATTTACATTTCATATTCTATTTTTAATATGAATGTTTATGTTATGTTTAAACTTTTTTATAGGAGGAATGAATTGGACTAAGTATGTGACGGGTGGAGCCCACTATAGCTCCTCGATGAATCGGTAGGTCTCATGACACAAACTATCATCTTTGCACAAGGCCTTGAAAAATTCTTATTTGTAATCTTGGCACAAGGCCTTGACTATGTGGTTTTGAAGTCTGGAATTATGACATCCATCATTAAGAAAGTGGATATTGTTATTTCTTGTGATAATTAAAATATTATAATATTCATGTGAATAAGAAAATGAAATTATTTGACCATATCATTTCCATATTATTCTGAATATTATGTTTAATAGGTTTTTTTTCGTCTTCTACATTTCCATAAATGTTTACGCTTATTTATAAAAGTTTCCACTATATTGTTATCCTTAATTAGAATCTGAGCTCAACCCTTTCTATGTTTTATATTTCCCATGATGTGACGATGTATTTTATTGGTGACCTATTAGGTTATGCTATGCATATTACTGTGTTAAAAAGGGGTGGAGAAATGTGGTTTATGTTTTTCATTTTATAATGTAATGTAACATTCCGGTATTTAATCTATTTTCGAAGATTTATAAAATAATATGTCCTTCAGTACATGATTCCTTTAGATGATTCCAATGTTATGTAATAATGCATAGACTCTGGGCAACTTGGGTAGGGGCGTTACACAGACTCTTACCTGAATAAAAAAACATGAAATCTACATGAGTATTGAAGGGATTATTTAGGGTGTGGCAATGAATCTTAGCAGGAAACCACCGACATGTTTATATCACACATATTTGATATGGAAGAGTTGTACTAAAATAAATAAAAGATATCTGGAAAATTTTATAAATAAACTTCTTACCATGTCATCAACAGCAACACTGAATCTTTCACCTGTTTTGGCCATCTATAGTGTCTGTAAAGGAGGGGATCCATTGCCTAAATCTCAATGAATCCCCTTATGTATTTCAAACCTGGTAAAACATTATGTTCCACCTCCAAATTACACCTTGAACCTCATTAATGTATTCTAGTAACCTATGTTCTGACGAAACATCCAATAATTAGATCATGGTCCCTCAGACCGTAGCTGAAATTTAATTTCATCATCTCAATTACTGATGGCATAAAAACAATGGTATATATCCTCAAAATAATCTCCCAATCATCTCAGCAATTAATGCCACGAGGAATAGTGATAAAATTACTCCCATGTATTTACTGGAACGTTGTCCTCATCTACGGTGAGCCTCATCCCCCAAAAAACTGTATATGAAATGCGATCTGATGGATGCTCACCATCATCATGTATTTTTTTGAAATTAAACTACATACTTTTCCCCACGATTAATATAAAAGTGGAATATACCCACATTATTGGTCAATAAAACCTAAACATTTGAGCTCAGCCATGTGCACATGACTCAAAAAATGGAATTGAACAACACAGGTGAGAGGAAAACACCAATAGGTTCCTAAGCCAAATACAACCAAGCACCTCATTCCTATTTGACCACATCACTCAATATGATAGCCATGAAATTCCATATATCTTACTCTATTCTAACAACATGATTACATTTTCACCTAAATGGATGATTGAGTCACCAAAACCAGTGATAAAAATCACTCAGAAGACACACACAAACACAAACAAATATATATATATATATATATATATATCAGGCCACACCAATACTGATGATCAAAACTCTCTAAATAGATATCCAATGCTATATCAGTCCTCATTGAAGGAAATTCATGACCAAATGGCTCTCACAATACACTCAAACATATAATTCAATTCTATTTAATAAAAATAATTCAATTGAAATAAATAATAAACACCCTCGCACAAATCATCTAAATGTTTGAGAATATAACTTGGTCTCAAAAATTTATAGAATCTATTATCCATTCCACTAGGCATATATTATGGTTCCATAAATTAGTTTAATTCAATAAAGTTATCTAACATGACTCACCCTATAACCACACCAATTTTCCCAAAGACGCATCTACCAAAACACACATGATATCACTGAGAATGATGATAACAACCTACCTCATGTCTGTAGAAACACTAAAGACTAATTATAGGATTTATCTCAATCAAATTAGGAAGGAATTAGTGTTTATTATGACTAACTGGAATATAAGTTAACATCATATAAAATTATTTAGCACAATGTGGGGATATCAAATTGAGGAATAGAAGAATGTCGTTGATGAGCCTTATCGCGATCGATACAATGAAAATGACTATGATCAGAACAAAAATCAGATATAAAATATAGATCACACTCTAGTAGAGAAAGATAAAGGGTGGAACTTCTAATTAAGTGAGACCAATTGTGGATAAATGAGAATAAAAAGAACAAAATTGTGGTGGGGGAAAATGATCATTTCACACTTTTTTTGGGATGCATAGTTTGGTCACACTATTTTACAAACTATTTGGAAATAGTGCTTCTCCTGATAAATTATAGACTAAACTCAATTTGCCAGCTCTCATGTTTAGGCCAATCCATGATCTACCCATTCTTTCTATAGGTAAAGGTTACTTCCCATTGGGAACTATACAAGGTGTCATTTGCCTGTTTTATCATACCACACATTTTCCATTATAATAAATTGTATATGACTCACAAAGCCATGTATCCCCACCTACATGATTTATCAAACCATGAAAGGTACATAAAGTTTTCATAATACTTCCACTAGGCTATCATGTGGCTAAATCAGACTGTGCAACTCATCCTACACCTTTCTTAGAAAATGGCCTCTAGGAATTCTATAGACCCGAAAATAATTTGAACACTTATGACACTTTTCAATCGCTAAACCACGACACAAATTGTCATTTGTCAAAGTAAAAATCATCATTAAGTTATGAAGATAAATAAATTCATTCACACATCACCCAAACTACAAAAATTCAAAACAATTTAAGAGTTAGGCCTTCCCCAAAAACCAACGACATTATAATATAACACCACTTATACTAATAGTTTGAAATGAAATTTTTATTAATAATATATTGGAAGAATATATTTGGACAATTTTTATGATGTGTTTAAGGGTTATGTCATTAATAAGGGACATTGATATAGGAGGAATGATATAAATTAATTGTCTAAATTTTATATTTTTAATGATTGTTGATTAATGGAATAATAATGAAGGAAATAATTAATTTTTATTATAATAATTAATTTTCAATAACCATGAATTAAAAAACATAACCAATATTATATAACATGATTTTGTGATTTTTTATTATATGTTCGGTGTGTGGGAAAAAATTATGTAACACCGGTGGACGGATAATCAAGGACATAGGATAATTATATAGTGTTATGCTCAACATAGATAACTAGATATTGTTATATCTTTAATCCATATGGTTAACACATGGTTTTGATTTTATATAATATATAGATAACTAATTATTATGTAAAAAATGAAATTTACAATATTTATAATGTTATACGAAATGTATTTCTAGGAATATGGTTTCCGTTATATATTTTATATTATAATTATAAAAAATAATTACCTTTAAGAATATAATATTTTTGATGTTCTATTTGGTTTGAGAATATGATAAATTTCATTATTTTCATGGTGGATCATTGAATAAGGATATATAGAAATCTATTTTCAAAATACATTGATTTAACAATAATTTTATATTGTGAAGATAATAATTTGGGTGGGACATTCAAAATGATTGTTTTTCATAGGGTTTTCATGTCATGAAACCTAATATAAGTTACATTTTTAGTAAATATTATGTTATTCATTTATATAATGACTAGAATAAGGGACTTTCATAGGACCAAAATTCAATATCCCTTACTAATGATAATGTATTCCTAATATAAAAGATGTATGAGGGTAGTTATGAATTTAAAGTGGGTGGCTCCAAAAAACTAATTTTATTGTAGACCATATTTTATTATTACACTTTCTTCTATCTTAACTATAGAATTTTCACTATTTAGACATGGGATATTACTAAATCGTTAAAATATACATTTAAATTTCCATATTTATTCCTTTGGCTGTAGGTATTAAAAAATAAATATATAAATTTTATTTGGTGACATTTTTTTATTATGACTTCATTACTTCCATTCATAATAAGTTTTTTAGTGAAAAATTCTAATGTGATTGGGATTTTTTTCAGTAGTAATTCATTAAGTATATTTATTAGAGATTTCTAAAAGAATTCATAGAGATATAAAATGGGTTTTCTTAATTCCTTTACTAAATAATCATTTTTTCTAATTTTTTATTGTAATTTGATTTCCACTAATAGAATTTAGTAACTAATTTCGATGAAAAAAGTAAAACATAAACTTTTGATTATATTTCATAAGAAACATCAATATATTTGAAAGAAGTTATGTAATATAAAAATATTCAAGATATTAATTTTTAATAGAAAATTATATAAATAAAAAATAATGGTTAAACAAAATATCTCAAAATAATCACCAGAAAACCCATATATGAAAATTATTAAAAACAATAAATAATCAAATGGGGGATAATCAACAATGTTTGATATGTCTATGATATATTTTTTGTTGACTAGAAATAATATTTGATTAAAAATTTGGAATTATATATTAAAAAATAGACCTTGTTATAAAAATATTATTGTAAATATATAATTGGAAATAGTTGGGGCTCAAAATATATTACCATTGTTGGTCTTTGTTAAATTATAATTTGTATAGTGTCGTTATTTATGTTATCAATCCCATGTATAGTCAATTATGGATCTGTTTTATTATTGAAAAAAATCAACTAAAAGTATCCATTAAATTTAATTATATATAATAATTGTTTCTATATTTAATTAATAAAATAATAATAATTTCTTTAATATTAAAATAAGACCACTCATAATAATTACTTATTTTTAAAGGGTTTATTTTTTTGTTATTACATTACTATGGTTGATTTTTTCATAATATAGATTGTATATTTTGAATGAGGACAAGAAAAATATGGAAAATAATTCTATTAATCATTTGGTATATATATTTTTTTGGTCAAATAATATATAAAATAAATCATGGTTTGATTAGAATATTATTTTTGATACATTAATTTACTAATTTCTTATACCAGTATAATATAAACTGATTATTATAATTAATGATATAATAGAAGGTATTATATATATATTTTTGGCAGAAAAATCAAATATAAAATATTATATAAACTATAAACTATTTATTGATTATTTATTTGTATTTAAAAATTTCGTACATAATAATTAATATAATATAAATGTAAAAATTATAAATTTATTTTTAATTGAAGCTAAATTAAAAAACATATATGATTTAATAATTTTAACTATTATTAAATAGTGAGGAGACTTATTTTTTTTACTCCAAATGATTATGGAAACTATTTGTTGGACAAATGAAGAAGCTACACATTCTTCATATTTTAAATAATTAAAAATTTAATAGATAAGGGAAATATTTGTCTTTAGGGATAATAAATATTATCTAATAGATGAATTTCTTATTATTATTCAATTAAATTTTTTTTAAAATTAATATAAATAAATATAGTCATAGTACCCTTAGAAATATTTATTTTAGGGTATATTACCTGACCCTCCCCCCAAAGGTAAACATAAATGGATAAAATTGATGGAAGGGAGATAATTTTTCCAAATTCCCACTGGAATAGGTTACTGGTTTGTGGAATGTAACGAGGAAATATCATATAAAATTGGAGGCATTACAAGCTATGGTAATAGGTAAAAGATAGATAAGATAGAAAATCCTCAAAACAAATGATGTTCATAAGACTAGTAGATGAAATCCCAATACATGTTAGGAATGTAAAGAGAGATCATTTAAAAATGAAATAGAGATGAAAAAAATCCAAAAGGAAAACCTCTATAGTGACAATCAAAACCAAATAACTGAAAAAAACCTCGAAATAAAAATTCCCATCTCAATCACCAGCTAGATATTACTAACCTAAAAAAAGTATATTTATACGTATAGTGAACATGACATGTATTATCTGTAGGATTCTTCCAGTAACATCTCATGAAAATTATGAATGAAGTGATCTACATACGAGTTATTAAAAAATGAAACTAACTCGTTAGTTCAATTGGTTTTAAATTTTTTATCAACCTTAACATGACTATCTCTCACCAAGTATCAAAAATAAGTTATAAGATAACAAAATAATAATATAAGGTTACCCAAATCCACATCCTCATTTGTCTCCATCGGATGACAATGTCACATGTCCTAATCTTTCTTCATCCGAAATCCATCCTATATATTCTTGGGATAATGTGTAAAATCCTAAAGACACTAGGTCCATATCATACACCTATTTCATTATATAATCTCATCATCCCAATCACATGACCCTATAATAAATGATTATATTCTAGAATCCCCCAAAACCAATTTTTTGGAACTATACTTCGATTTTTGTACCTCAATCAATAACATCTCATAAATCATGTGTTGTAACACTATCCGTTATATCTCATTCAAAACATACCAATAATAACCATTATGATACAATTATTGGAGACATATGTGTGTAAAATAACCACAATGAATTAAAAACTTATACAGACCTTTGTGGGGAAATATAAGCACTAAGAATACCATAACATAATATTGACACGAGATGGGAGCTGAGTCAGAGGCAGTGTTGAACCATATGTTCCTTTCTAACCTAGAAGATGGGGTCCACTAGGTTTATTTTTCCCTATCGGCATGGCTATGAAAACATTGGACATCAGAGAACATACATGATATATATAAATCTAAAAGCCACAATATTCACCAATACCATTCCTTAGTCCAATTTACATGTAAAGTCACAGAGAACTCCCAACACCCACTTTAATGAAATAAGAATAAAATACATACATGAATTAAGAATAATTATAATTAATTATTATATATACCATAAATTTTAAATTTTAAACAATCATTTCTAAGAATAAAATTTTTCTATTCTAGTAATTTTTCCAATGACACTATTATATATTTACATAAATTCAAAACTTTTTCATAATTAGAGTATTCATCCGTAATGAACCCTATTCATTAGTTAATTATTTTTTCTTATTAAAATTATTTAGGTATTATAGGATATAGACCATGATATCAAATAAATAAATAACTTATCTTTTATATAATTAGCTACTTCCTCCTTTATGAATCCGATTATAAAAAAACTATATAATGGCCATATTTTAAAAATTCCATAATTTTTCCAAATGATGGGATGTCCTGACATCAAACTGATCTATTAGTATTTGTTCTATCCTAGAGAAAAATATAAAAAATATAAAACATGAAGTAGATTGAAACCATAATCATATAAATGGAATCTCATGCTAACATCACTACCATGAGAATCCACATCCATATCATCACAAAAAATGAAACCACATACAACTTTAACTTCTTCAAGAAATATTATTCACTATTTCATTGTCACAATTTTATAATTCAACCATATTTATTATCTAAATATATATATTATAAATACATAATTAATTTATTATTAAATAAATAATTTCAATGTAAACTATGGATTTAGAAAGAAATTGATTCTGATATTAATAAAAAAATTGGCCTCACTATACCACAATGTAATGATTTAACAATAATTAGTTTTTATTAATTATCCTAGAAAAATATATTTATTCATAATATGTATGATATAATATAGAGTTATAAATTTTTTTCAGAAAATATTATTTAATTAATCTATCACTCCACCCCATGTTTATCTTTCATATAAAACATTAGTTTCATTGATAATATTTCTAATGTACCTATTTATAAAAAATAATTCATTAAAAAAATTGGTTTTTACTTTCATTTCAATGTATATCAACCATTAATATCACCCATAAAAAATAAACAAATCTATATTGAAAATATCTTAGGAAAAATATATATATCAAAATCATGTGAACATACTTCCCCAATTTTTGAAAACATGCATAAAAATATTCCCACATGTACTAATACATAAATATGCCCAATTTAATCATATTTTAAATTTTTTTATTATCATTTTATATAGATAATAATTATATGAATTAAATAATATTTCATAGATAATGAATAATAGGAATGACACATGAAATAATTTCATTTCAATTTAAAATATTAAAAATATGAGAATAATTCTATTCAATGAAATTTTACCAATTTGACACAATAGAATGATATCATTTCAATTTTAACCAATATTCTATTTACAAAGGAATGAAATTATCTCTTTATCTATAATTAATATTCCTAGAATTATTATCATTATTCTATATCATCTAATTATTTTTCTTCTCTCCCATTAATATTCATATTAATAATTATTGTTATTCAACCCCATGCAATTTTGCACATTATATTTTGTTAGGTTATCTATTCCTAAAATTTATCTACTACATAAAATTAGCCATTAAAATCTATTGTTTAAATCTACAAAATTAATAAATTATATGCTAACATTTTACTGTAATAAATAATTCTATAAAATTAATTGAATATATATTAACATTTTGAATATATTTAAATAAATTCTATTATTATTTGAAATCATAACGTACTAAAAGAATATAATTGATTTATTTAATTAAGGAACAGTAAAATGGATTATAAAAAAATAAATTTTATCCCTGTAATTTTAGAATATCAATTATTCATGTATTATATGATTTATTTAAATACTATATCTGATTATAACAACTATCATTCTCTTAAACAAAAAATATAATTCATGGTAATTTTAGAAAAAATAAATGGAAAAGGATAATTCAAATATCCCATACATGGTATTTATTTTCAAAATTAAATTACTATATGCAGAAAAATTGAGGTGAGAGATAAAGAGAACTCTCAATCATGGAATCAAATTCTTGGCACATAAGGAAAAATCACATGTTAACTATAGATGTCTTTTGAACTCTAGATGAGGAATTAACATTACCTTCAATCATGATGAATATTTAGGAACCCCCAAAAAATAATTGAACTCATTTTATCATTCATAAATATCCTTCTTTGTATTCTATATCCAATTAAATATTTTATTCCCTATATTCCCGAATTATTTTTTCATGATTTAATTGAGTATGGATAAAAAATTATAAAAAGTATTTTTCAATTATTTAAATTAGTGAAATTAATATAAAGACGATTATTTGAGGATTCTAAATCATAAAAAATTCATTTTAATGGTTAGTGAACAAAATTAAAATTCTAGGTAAAATTCAATACCCATACATAGGTGATATATGGTGCCTAAGGGTAATCGTTTTTTACACTTAAATAGGCATACTACATTATTAATGATACAATTACTATTTAAAATTACTATTTTTTATGATTACGTAGAATGATACCATCAGGAGACCTCAACCTTATACTTATATGGCCTTCAAAAACCTACATATAAACACATGTTGGTTCAGAACCATTTAGTTAACCTTCCATAATTAATAGGTTACCCTCACATTAGGTAATTTTATCATTACATGTTGTATCAAAAAACATATATACCCTTACATGACATGCATATTAGCCTTATATAAATAATGATATCTATATATAATACCAAATAGTTTAGATTAATATTACATTAAATTTTTAAAAACATTGCTAACCATTGGAATCTATTTTAAAACAAAACATTACCAAAATTTGTTATCAGGGGACCCATTAAGAACCATTAAAAACTATAATTTACCATTATGTACTTAAGGAAAACTCATGTATACCATCATAAATGATTTTAAATATTTGTATTATCCTTATGAATCTCAATTTTCAATATGATAGGTATAAAATTCATTGAAAATACTACATGTTTAACTATACTATCTTATAAATAAATAATTAGTGGGTTTATATTTACTTTATATATTATAATAAACCACTTAAAATTTATAGAATAAAAATAAAATTTACAAATTAAATTCCAAATAATCATATAACACTATAAAATAAATTTTTTAACATGAAATTTCACATTAAAAAAATTATACATTATTATTCATTTTAAATTTTTATTAATTTTTTAAAAATTGTTCTCAAACCACTAAACATATGGAAATGATAAGGTCTTGAGATTATTGAATAATTTCATAGTTGATACATATACAAAATTTTTCATCCTCAATATTTTAAAACAAAACCTATAGAGATAGAAAATGAATGTGAGAATTTTTTTAACACAATGGGAGATAACTCTCAAGGTACTCATTTTATTTGAAAAACAAAGACCAGTTGATTAAATCAAAATGATACCAAAAATTTTAAAAAAATTATCGTGGGGTATTTACCACTAAAATAAGATAAATTAAAACAATTATACACAAAATCATGATTAATATTCAACCCCAAATTCCGAAATTGGATTAGAAACATTTTCCCAAAAAAATCAGTAATAGAAAACATTGGAATTTTTAGCACTCATCTATGACTCACAATATTACGAATGATAACAAAATCACATCAATGGACCCACATATTTCCTAAAAAATACAATATTTAAATCATGTCAATCAATCATGAATAATCATATTTTTCAACTCAATTAATTATACACATTTCAAATTCCAAATTAAAAGATCAAATTCAAATTAAAGAGGTCTTATCAAGTTAATTTCAATCAATATTATCCTTTATTTAAATCATTTTTTCCAATAATAAAAATAAAAATCATATCATCTTATTAATTTTCATTTTAAATTATTCTTTAACCACTTAACATTATTAAAACATTTAACAAATGGATTTATTTCAAAATATTGTGACATTCATTTCAAAAACCAAAACTAAAATGGGTTATATAAAAAATACCTCTTATTTAAAATAATCGCTATTAAAATAATAAAATAGTTAAAATATTTAATTTCATGAACATCCACCCTCAAACCATCATTTCAACACATTATAATTTTCTAAAAATCCAGAAATAAAAAATCAAAAGACAATATTTTAGAGGATTTTTCAGAAAAACTGTTCTATTTAAAATATTTATACAAAAAATTCATAGATTTTATGTATTGTATTCATAAAAATAAATGAATGAGGTATTGACTTTTTACATCATCTATATTTAAAACATATCCATGTTTGTTAATAAAATATTTACTCGGTAAACAGTAATGAAAAATTTGTACGATTTGAAATTTCATTTAGAAACTACCATAGTTTAATTTGATAAATTTCTAGAGTTCTAATTTATCATCATAAAATGTTCCAAAATCATCATAAGAACAAAAATAGTTAGTTGTTTATATAAGGACCATTATTCTATATCATGATGAGTGTTCCCTTAATAACACCTAGTTTGAAATTGAAGGTGGTTATTGTTTTCCAAATTCAAAATTTCATTTTATTTAATTATCCATCATATGGTAATGTATTTTGATTTTAAAATATTTTCAATGAAACCAACACTCTGATAAAAAAATTAGTTATGAATAAATTTTCAAATTATGTTATGTGTTTCACTAGTTTCGACATAATTCATTTTGATTAATATTATAATGATATATTCATATGTATCCCATTTTTTTCAAATGGTCCATAATATAAATAATAGGAAATCGATAAATATCTCTAAACATTGTAGGTATTTCACTCATTGACATGTTAACATGAATTTTTTCATGTATGTATATACTATGACTATATTAGGATAGTTTAATAGGTTAATAACCAATAAAAATTATGGTATGGAATAAAAAATTCATCATAGACTGATTCATTGATGTTGGAGACTTCATCTGGAGAAAGTCTGCATCCAATAATTGAACTATAAAACCATTGATAGATGAATTGTTGACCATGTCAGTGGGAAAATATTATTTTGGACATGAATTCTAATGAACTATAGAATGTTTTTATAGTAGTGTATTTTTTATGTATGATTATGATAAATTATGACCATTGATTAAAAAAACAATAGCTTAGGATGATGCATAGAGGATATAATGGAGGTTTTTTTGAGACATTCATATAAAAATTCTTTCCCAATGAGAAATTTTTCCAATATGGAAAGGTGATCTCTCAATAATAGATGAATGGATGATGAAATTGGTACTATTTATGAGGAATTAATTAATATATTAAAAATGGAATTCTATAGACGATGTATATAATTCTTAAAGTAATATTGACCATTTCATTAATATTATTATTCCAATCCTCTAATGGTATGTAGTCAACTGAATTTTGTCATTTTAGGTTGATATGGTTTTAATTGAAATCAAGACAGTGAAAAAATTCAATAAATAAAATATTTTCAAAGGAAACTAAGAGAAAAATATGAATAATGGGGGAAAATATTAAAATAATTAAATAAAATGTATTTAAAGGGTGTAATTTCTCGCATTTAATATTTATTTATAATAATAACCATGGTATAAGCTTTATGGGAATGTGATATTTCATCCTGAGTGGAATATAATATCATATGGTATGTGAATGTAATGGAAATAATGAAGAAAAAATGTCATTTTTTGAAATGTAAGGATATGGGGAACTACTACAATGAATTCCCAATATTATAGAAATATTACCAATGAAATTGATAATGAAAAAGGATCAAATTCTAAAATTACTATGATTAAACATGAAGTGTTTTGATTTGAGATAATAGGAACATTGATAATAAAATATTGATTTATTGGAATACAAATTTTCACACCATTTTTTATCTTTTGATGGATTTAAATTCACCCCTTGAAACTCGAGGTAATGAATTATCAATTAAAGATCCTAGTAGAAATCTAGTTATCAAGAAATTTAGTAATGTTGGATACAATTCCATTGTTACAATTATTATTATTAATATTGTGTTTGTCATTGAACAAATCCTTAATTTTTGAATTTAATTTTAGTTATGAAGATTTTGAAATTATTATATGGCGCATTAAATAACAGATGAAAGTCATCGTAGAACAAAAAATTTATTCCTTTACCTTCACTTTTGATGAATTGATGGTCACTGGGCCCATAATAGATTTAAATGAATGTAGTTCTTAATAATATTATGACAATGTTATCTATCACATTATATTAGTACTTATATGTTAGTATTCTATTTATTGTCTATTTTTTAACATTACACAAATTTTAATGTTATTTATAAATCCAAATACATTATATTTTTCGAAGCATTATGTTTCCATCATTCCATTTTTTAATGAATATAATATTATCCGCCAATACGATGTGATTTTCAATAAACCGTAAACAATTTACGAACAATATATAAATTTGAGGGAGAATTTTATTTATTGATTGTATAATGTAAAAAATTGAGATTTTAGAATATATTTAACATTATGTAAAATATATTTCTATGTTTGATTGAGTTACATTCATCATTGAGTTTAAATTAAATATGTTGAATTATTAATATATTATTATATAATATTGATAATTGCATTGAATTGGTAGGTATGAATATTAGTAATTACATTATAAAATATATTTATAACGTTATAATTTATTAAAATTTATTTATAAATTACTATGAAAAAACAAACATAGTTTTTAGTGAAGTCCATATACTCATCAGAAATACATTTTCATTAAAAACTATTTTTATGAGATTTTGTTTGTGAAAAATTATTATTATTTTAGTCCAATTATAAAAATGGTATTTTATAAAATTGAAATCACATTTTAAATAATAATATAATAATTTACATTGGGTAAATTTTAGTATTTCTCTAAACATATTTATTTTCCAGTTAATATTTAATAATTATGATTTTAGAATAAGTTTTTTTAAAAAAATTAAATTTTCTAAGATAATTTTTTCAATCCATATTTGGAATCCAAAGGATTGAATTCGGAAAAGTGGTCATTTTTATTTTTTTTCCTTTTGAATAGAATCTCCAGTAAATAATTTCCACCTATATATGGATAAAAATGATAAATATTGGAATAATAAATTAATATTAATATTAATATTACATTTATCCTACTAGATTATTTTATTTTAGCCATTTTCGTCGATTTCATGAATATAGGGCCACTTACGAGCCCTTGGTTATTATAATCATTATTTTTTTCAAGAAAAGAATAAATAAAAATGTCACTATCTTCAATTTAATCAATCTAAAATTTTTAAATATGGATTGAAAGAGAACATGTTCTGTTAGAAATATTCATCTAAATAAAGTATTATTATTTTCATGGAAATTTTTTTTAAAATATTTTTGATGAATATTTACTATAAATTCCTACATATTTCCAAAAATAATTTATTTAATTAACAGATAAATAAATAAATTTAGTTATTTGACATATAAATAATAAAATTTGGATATATTATAATGTTCCATGTGTTTAATAAATTTAAAGGCCATACTAAGGATACGAGGATTTATTATATTCGAATTCAATATTTTTCTCATTTCCTTTATATTCAGATTTAATTAATAGGCTTAAAATTAACATAATAATACTAAATGATTTTTAAATTATATTAAACAAAAATAAACAAAATCCTGAAATAGGATAATAAGTATATTATTTTATCAGAATTTTCCCTTCTTTTTCATTTATGATCTAATTTTTACGTTATAAATAAATTTATAGCCTTTTGATATTGAAAAATACTTACCACTGTTAATATTAGAATCTGTTAAAACATGTTTTTATTGAAAAATATGTATTATAAAATGATAAGAAACCCTTCAGAAATTTACTTGGATGATAATATTTCAATATTAATGTATTTTAATTTAAATCTATTAAATTTTTGAAGTGTTTGGGATGAGAAATACACATTTTTAGTATTTATTTAATAATTCAATGCTTAGCCCTTTCCCCTTATAAATGGAAAACTCAAATCTGTCTTCATTTTACAACATTTAAATTCATATACTAATCAAATTATGATCATTTTTATTCTCAACATACTTATCCCGGTTCAATAGGTTTTTTTCTTCACTGAACACATAAATAAGTCACCATAAGAGTAGAGATAAAGGAATTCAACCAAATAAGTTGTAGTCATCTTTACCGACTAATTAAAAAATATTTTTCTTATATATTCCAGAAATATATTGTATGAATTCTAGAATTATATATTTTGTATCATTAGTATATTTAATTGTTATTATGATAGTGGGATTTCCATTTTAAACCTTGTTTTTATTTTATAGAAATCTGAAACATCAATCGTTTATAAGTTTTAATTAACACCTCCACATTATTGGATAAATTATTATTCATCATCAAATTATATGTGTAGTAATGAGGATGGATTTATTAACAAAACATGTTATTTAGGATATTATTAATTTCTTTGAATGTTTAAATATTATTTACCATTCTTTCATTCCATCCATCAAAAAGTGAAAATAGTTTTCCTGTACATGTATGTGTCACATCCTAACCCAACATACCATGAAACCAGTAGCCAGACCAATTTATCACATGGCCTCAAGTTCACCTCCTCGTATTCTTGAGGCTACTATAGAGAAGTGAGGGTCTCAGGAGTTGATAGTGAGGATTTATATACACTCGTATTAGAGTATCCCAACTGTCTAACAGAAATGAAATAAAAGAAAACAATGTAAGATGTAAAAAAAATATTGAAGGTAAATAATTGTAAGATAATTATTTCAATAACTAAATTAATGTTTCCCACAAAAATTAATAAAATGTATTCATGAATATTTTATGATAGATAACTGAAAAAAAAAATTAAACATACATCTTGCTAAATAATTCAGAATAATAAATGTCTAATGTAATGAATAGAAATAAAAATCCCAAAGGTGAACTCCACAAGTATATAAGGATCCATATCAACCGTTATATTCTAAAACCCCGCTACAATAATACACCAACAAGCATGGTCCATGGTCCTATGAATAGTATATTCTTCTCATGTATCCCAGTGCAATGGAGGCCCAAATAATGTTTGAGATATAAATCTTAGTAGGCCGACACCCATTGTGTCAAGTCTAATATAGACATGAAATAAAAATTAATTCTTGATTAGATATATAGAACAATAATAAAATCATGAAAAAATATTTTGAAACCCATCCAGGTTCCTACGAGACACCCTACATATATAACTACTTCATCTCATAGACAAAATAAGAGTCTGATTATGTCCCTATATGTATAGTATATATATATATATATATATTGCTGGACTAGATTGGGGCATATCATGTAGGCATCCAAGACCAGTCTGTTAGGTGATATGTTCTTCTCATGGGTATTAATCTCGATATATATATATATATATATATATATATATATATATATATATATATTCTTAGTGTGTATCATGATTTAACGCGTTGGTATCCAACACCAGTCTATGAGATGATAAGCATTACTCATGTGGTTGTAAGGACTATATATATATATCCTGAGTGGATTGCGTTGTAACACACATGAATCTAACACCATTATATACGATTATATGCTCTAATCATGGGGTTTTAAACTCAACATCCTAATATAGTTGTGGTCATCAAGACTATCAATCAGGATGGAGAGTGTTCACACCATGCAAACCCTCTATGATGGTACATGGTTCTCAAAAAACCATCACCCATTTCAATGTATTAGTGAGGGTTGGAATTCGAAAATAATGATGTCTAGAAGTGTGATCACTATTCCAATGCAACACCCATTACCATCTTATAATAACCTCTTTTAAAGGTTCAATTATAATTGGAATAATAAAAAGAAAAAACTCTCATCAGTGTCACTATTAATACATTTAGAAAATAAATATAATAATATTTATGATTCTAGACATGACGTGTTACCTCTAATGATTTTAATTTATCAATCCACTTTCAACCACTTCCATAATTAATATATAATTAATAATTTAATTCCAATTATTCATTTCAATACTACGTTTGATTTCCTAATAAAACATTATATTGCACACGACTCATTTAATAAAAGAAAACATAAAGGGCGTGTTACAAACATCCCTCGGGTCATTTCATTTAAAACATTTTGATTCAATTTAAAAATAGAAACTCATCACTCATAATCCAACCCACATGACAAATACAATTTAATTGCATATATAAATGAAATTAAATTTATAAAATAACAAGACAATGAAAAGTGTCCTTGAAAGACGACATAGACCTACTTGTGTAACTACACTTAATAGAGGACCAAACATCTAAGAGGTACATTGGTTTTATATGCATTTAATATGGGAAGTCCTAGTCAATTTATGTTTATCAATGGGAAAGAACCCTATCTTGACCCAATTCACGCAGTAAAAATAATGCACATGGAATACTCAAACTTGAAAAAGAATAATATAGAAAAATATCACTATTTTTTTAGAATACATGGTAGATCTATTAGAGGGGTTTATTATAAAAACCTCACTTTGTAATTATAAAATCATGGATTATATTTAATAATTTCATCCATGTTTTGTAGTTTAATTTATCAAAGTATGTCATAATTAGTAATAGTTAATGAAGAAATTAAATCATTATTAAATATAAATGGAATAGAAGGAGATACATCATCCAAAGGAAGACCAATCCAATTTGAACACATTGGAACATTACAATATATCTATAAGATACTCCACACATTCTTGCAAATAATTTTCTATAAAAATATGTAAACCCCTTAATTCTATTTAAAAATTCACATTTTCATGAGGCAATATGAACAAAGATGATATTTATACACACACACACCATTGTATATGAGTGAAATCCTTCAAGGAGTCACAAAATTCTATATAGACAAACATAAGACCCCTAAATAACCAATATAACAAAAAATAAATGTGATACACCAAGAATTGAATTTAATACATAGCTGAAAACAATTTCATAAAATAAAATAGACATGGAGAAAATCTCAATTTGAGGTGGTCATTAAAAAAAGTATGCAGGAGTCCTGAGAGACCCACAACATAACCAAACACCAAAAGAAGAAACAAAAATCTAGATTACCACTTGACCTAGGAGTCAAACAAACCACAACAGGTGAAGGGGAGAGGAAAAAATGGATAGAAGAGAGGAAAAGGAGGAGGGTATGTATTGATTCAGAGGCTCGAAGTAGAAATTTGATGAAATCATGTGGACTTAGTGATTCAAGAGGGATTCAAATGGTAGCGTCATGTATGTCCAAGGGGAGCTCGAGGGGGAGGGGTGTATGGTGAATATGAGTGGGAATGTGTAGATTTAGATTTTATTTTTATATTATTTTAATTATAATATATTTATTTTTTCAAAAACGTTACACCATGGATGGTTTTGAACACATGGTTTTACGAAATTTTGTTCCAACCATTCCCCCTTCACTAGTCCCTTGGAGAACCCTGCACTGGATGGCTACACAGTTTGGAAAATGTGCACCACCCCTGTAGTGAATAGTGTTTAGGAAATTCCCAATGCCACAAACCATGGTTGTTAGGAACACTATTTTGTATACTATGTATTGCCTATGTGACAAACTCTTTTAAACTACATATGACCACACGGTTCATTTGCGGGGGCCAAACATATTCAAAAAAATCTTTCTCCCTTTTTAGATCACATAATATTGGATATTATTGGTCTGGCACTCCATGAAAATCCTCAAGTCCACTAAGGGACCTATTGAGCCTTCAACCAAGACAAAAAAATAACACATTGATGTGTTCGAACTTTATGAATTCTTTTTTGATGAAATTTTTTAAAATGTGTCATCCTGTAAATGCAAATGGTCAAAATTACATTCATTTTTTCCAGTTCAATACATGGTTTTGTAAAATCTATCCCAACAAAACAAAGGAACTAATCATACAAGTGCTCTTTTATCTAGAGACATTTTCTCTTTTTTATCTAGTTAAGAATATATCCGAAGTTACTCCCTACCATTAACAATAACATTAATGACAGACAATTCTGAGCCATGACACTTCCCACCATTATAATATTCTATAATTAAGGGCTGTAATAATTTTAACAATGATTAATATGGGACCTCTGAAAGGGTTAAAATGGTAAATTCCCCATCGACCTCTAATCCCATGTCAAGAAGGACTTTCATGAAAATACAGAGAATACAATAACCACAATCATATCCACATGACGAAATGCCAGATATGGTCCATCACCGATCATATAAATTAAAAAAGTGAGGAAACGTGTCAATCTAGTATGGATAATTATTCAAGAATACGCCATACTAAGGTGGAGAACATTTTATAAAATGAAATCCGATTCCACTTCGCAAGGAATTCCATGTTTACAATGAACACATTGAATGAGTTACTAACTCGCATTCAAAAAATTTCGGGGATAAAACCAAATATTCATCCTGTAATGTGTCGTGTTTCACCACGAAAAAGAAATTAATGTAGATCCAGGCCACTATAATAGAAACCCATTTTAAACAATAAATTTGAGCCTAATGTTAGTATTGGATAACCTCAGTTTCAACAAGATAGAGTCTGAGTATCATAAAATGAAGTCCAATCCTCAATAATTAAGTGAGATGTTGGTATAAATCCAATATCCCAAATTAGAACATTGAATGAGCCCAAAGCATCAGTATCCTTACATTCAACCTTGAAAAAATTGATGGTAAATAAGGGTTTATTTATGGTTTTCTTGTCATGCAACTGAACGATCACTCATGACATACAAGCATTGATAATAACTATGTATTAGTAATAAACATATAACGAAGTCACCTAAATAAGACAATCATCTCTTAAAACATTAGGATGGCGTTGGACTGACACCCTCACAGTGTATCAAAGATAATGTCAAGATAGGGGACATTCTCATCTCTCAAATAAGAGTACCCTAATCTTATTTTAATGGTTTCCAATAAATCATAACTAATTATTGGATGTATGAATAGCATAATTAGAAGTAGTTGGCCTCTTTAAAGAATCTTGACTTCCCATGTTGACGTACCACAATTAACTAGTCACAGGACTTCACCACCTGAGGCATGACATGAATGTTCAATATTACCCACCAATGTCTCCCTAGAACAATTTTGCTTCTATAGTGGTATACACAGCTAACAAAATAATTGTCATTGTGCTAATCAAGTACTGACATTATTCAAGACATGCAAGCCTCAATGTATTTCGAGAAAAATCAACTATTTCCTAATGATCATTCTGGGTGTATTCCACATACCAAAAATTGAATCACACAAAAAGAACAATGTTATTATTATCACCATAATAATGTCTAAATCATGAATATACAATATAATATACTCTCAAAATATTGGTTGACCAAAAAACCCTAAAATGAACTTTTTTCTCTCGACCGATCCATGATCACAATGTCAATCTATCTAGAAATAGATCCATAACCAAACCATACATCATGTCAAAACACCTATGTCCCTTGAAAATCCATCATGAGTGTTGGGATGAACATGATTCCATTGAACTCCTATGTCACTATAACACTAAGATGACTCGTGAACGTAATGATAATAACTAGGCTCAATGATCACACCTAACTCAACCTATTATTGAAAACATTTAATTTCTCGACAGAATCACATATATAAACACATACTACCATGAGGTTACATGACAAAAAAGAACATACTGAGTAATATCTACATACATCTTGTCCAGTTTCATTCATGTTGTGGATTTCAGGAATAATATATTTACTCTAGAATCATATTGCCTCAAATGAACATTAACATGGATGACAACATGGGGAGATGTCCATCTGTGAGGAAGATAAGGTGTCACGCCACCAACGAAACATCCAAACATACCTGAGGAATTTATATCATACTAAAATAGAGTGTTACCAAATGTTCAAGCACTTATAAAGGGTCAAGGATTTCATGAACATATTCCTAAATAAGGGATTAATTTACAAACAAAGTGTCCTACTAATAAATGTGGTACCTGAACATCACGAAAATCTAAAAAGATCAATAATATAATATGTAATTTTGTAATAATGGTTCTACCTAACATGGTAAAAAACATAATAAATGAAAAAATATTTAACATCACACTACTTAATGCCCAGAAAAATCCCCACACATAAAAGTATACAATTGAGCCACTATTAAAGGATGAAGCCCAAATAAAAATCATATTGTTCCATTCTAGGGAAACAAAAAGTATAAAATCAAACCACCCTTACATGAGGATTTATCAAATTATAGAACATAGGATTAAATTTCTATCCCCAATACATTTTTTCTATTTTGATATTTAACAATTAATTGATTTAATCAAATCATTATTACTATTTTCCAAAAAATGAAGTCATGATACTTGATTTAAACACGTACCCATGGGAAAAATATGGTTGTACATCAAAATTTATTTTCAATGTTAAACATTCGTTAAGATAATTTATTTATTATTAAATTTATAGGATAAATCTTTTTAAATAGGTATGTAAAAATAAAGGGGTCCAATTTTAACCCACAAGGGAACAAAAAAATGCAACCCAAAAGTTGTTAAATTATTATGGTTTGAAAACACCAAAATGGGTTATCACAAATGAAGCATTCCCCAACTATCCTTAATGGGTGAAATTTTTTATTTCAAAGTTAAAATTTTTTCTTTTCGAATTAGAAATTATAACGACCTTTAATTTATATACATTTTTAGTAATTCAATATTTAATTACACTTATAACAACATATAACAAAACCATGAAAGGACCGTATAGGTATAGTGTCTTTGAAAACTGTGAATCATAAACAACGGGTTCATAAAGCATCTACACTTTCTCCCATTTATTTCACCATATCTAGAGTCCCTTTTGGCATATCCTACTTAATAACCTTCTTCCTAGCCTGGGGAAGGAAAACATACAAAAGGGTGAGCTCAAATGCTCAGTAAGGGTATAGAAAAGAAATATCAATCACATCATATTCATAAGTATATAACATTTTGGAAATCTTAACCTGCAAAAGAGATCATAATATCATAACATGGGAAAAATCATAGTACTGAAATGTAATCCCAATAATCATAACCTAAAACATGAAACTTTGTGGAATACACACATAATCATAGAGAATCATTTCTTAGTAGTCAAGACTCATTGCCAAGACTATCTTAGTGGACAAAGTCCATTTCTGAACCGAGTTCACTCCTCGTTTCAGTCCTGTTTCACTGAACCAGTTTAACCTGCCGTTCCATCCATGTCTATCTCATGAGATATAAATATTTACCCAATGCATTGGAGGTAGATATAGGTCCCACCCATATCATAATGATACCATTATTATGTGTGCCACAAAATAATAAATCATACATCATAGCATAACCCATGTAAATAAAATGGGATTCTTTAACATCGTGACATCATAAAACAATTCATATAAGATAATGGAATTCATAGAAATAATTCCATCACAACATAATAAAATCAATGTAATAATAGGGATAGAAACATAATCCTATATTATCTTAGATAGAAAATAATTTTGATAAAACACTTGAACTCCATTCTTGAGGAAAATATCATTTCTACTTCAAAAACATTTTCCTTTCATAACATGTCATACAATTTTAAACTTAAATAAGTTGATTAAAAATAAACATGAAAAATTTTAAAGGAAGATTCTTGGAAATAATGTTTTAAAAATCCATTCATGCCGTATAAGTTAAAATAACATTCTTCTCGTATTTTTGTCAGAAAAGTCAAAAAGTACCTCGTATGAAAAACGACCAAAGATTCCTTTCATATCTTTTACTAAAAACTCACCTAAGGGTAAAATTGGATTCAGAAAAATTGTAGGTGTATGGAAATAATATTACATATTGAGTAAACATGGATGTGGATGATAAAATACACCCCAGTAAATACCAAAGTTAAACAATCTTGGATAAAAATGAGATTGTGAGATTTTCCCTTACCTTAGGACCAATTTGCTTCATAAGTGTCTGAAACTCCTGTATAATGATTTAGATAATGTCATTGACTTATTCCAGAATCATACTCATTGTTATGATATCATATATGGTCATATTCTTAGCTTCTTATTAGTAATATTTCATTGCTACTTGTTATTTGGGTGTTTATTACTTTTTGTTCTTATGCGTGTTTGTCGAATAAATTATTATTCTTCTCTTTAGGTTATAGATACCTCATTTCTAGAATGGTATTAGTGTAATATATATCATATTAATTCATTCAATTCATTTATATAATAATTATTCTATGAAGATCATGTATAACGAGTCGCATCACATCGTGGAGACGGTACTCCGTATGTACGCACGAGTGGCGATATCATTCCCATGATCATGGAATTGTATTGGAGTGTATGTATACTATTTCTGAATAAATATCACTTTAAAATAATCATATATAGTTATTATTGACACCATTATACCCATCCATGTAAGGTGGTGGTGGAAAATAGATTACACCACGTTGTGGAGACGGTATTCCGTACGTACGCACGCGCGGTGATTTCATTTTCCTTATGATGGATAGATGGTTAAATAGGGTTGTTTCATAATTATAATAAAATATCAGTATATGAGTGATACTTATGTTATTACTTCATAATGAAACCACTAAATAATAAGAAGTGGAAGAAGAAATAAAGTTGAAAGAATCAGTAACGGACATTACCTCTTCTTTGAAGCGCCTCTTTGATACCTTATCTTAGATCACTAAAATTGGTCTTTGAAGAAGACCAAGACCTCTAGGATTTTTCTAGGGAAGCGGAGAAGAGATATTTTCAGGGTTTGGCCAAGTATTAAGGCAAAAAGTGGTGTGATGAAGAGAGGGAGTAGGTGCCCTTTTATAAGGGAGGAGAGGGGCACCTTTGGAAAAACCAAAAATATTATTTTATTATAAAGTCATATTCGGTTTATAATAGCTCCAAATTGATGTATTTCAATGATAAGGTGGGGATGGGTCGAAATACTCTCATCAAATAGAATTTAGACTAGTTTGTGGTTCTATTTTAACCATATCATTTAGATTTAACTTTAAGTTCAATAATTTTACTTTTACCATGTCTTTTTGTTTTCTTACACTATAAGGTTAATAAACTTACTATAACAAGACAAAAGAACCCCACGTTGTTTATTATTATTATATATAAACTTATCTATGTCATTTGGCCGATCCTTAAAATTTTAGGAATAAAATAACAATTAATAATATAATATTTGTTTTAAAAACTATTTTATGTTCATTTTGACAGTATTTGGTAATTGATTTTTTAGAAAATCATAACAGAACGATTCGTTCGAAAAAAGTAAATTAAATCAATAATAACATGTCATGTTAACCTATAAAATTATTTTAATACATAAAAAGTCTCAAATTAAATTTATTTGGGTATTTATAACATCAATTATGTCAATATTTCATTAATAAGATAATTACTGATTCATCATTGTGTCATAAATAAATTAAATTATTTGTTGTATACAAATTACAAATAAAATACCATTATGTAGGAAATCTTCTTAGATTTTTAATGAATATTTATAGTCGAATTTATATTATTTATAACCCCATATTAAAAATGATTTAGTTATTAAACGTTGATTTTAACTATTTTAACCCTTCTTTAAATAAATTAATAATAATTCTCTTAATCTAATCCAAGTGGGCATAAATGGTCATATTTTATTCCTAAGGTTTTTTTGGTCGAATTACACTTATCAAATAGAGTTAGGACATTTTTAGGGTAATAATAATATCATTTTTACCCTTAATTACGCTATTTACTTTTAACCGTGGTAAAAAAAAGTAAAAAGGTACTATTCACCAAAAATTATTTTCATCTCATTGAACCAATTTTTACTTACTGACATCAACTATGTCTCTCTGATTTTTTAAATTCCACTCAAATAAGCGGTAAAATTATGTTTTACGTAAATTTGCAAATTCTCCTAGGAGGTGGGTAAAAGACGGTGAAAAGTTTGATAAAATCTTTATATATCTAAAATTATTATAAAATGACTCCAATGAATTACTTTGAACTTATAAAGGTATTATGTATCAATTTTGACCTAAAATAAATTTATATATAATAAATAATTATTTAAATAAAAAGTCGGTTTTTAAATAGTAACCCAGTGTTTTCACTATTCATCAAAAATTGATAGTTTTTAGAAAAATACCAAAATTTCACCCTATGCTAATTTTGATATTCCTAATCGAAAAATGAAGTCCATTTTGAAAGATGAAATTTACAAAATTTCAAAAAGTGGTTATTACTATTCATAATGGCTAGTTTTAATAATATTTTAATAGCATATCGTTGTTTAGTGAAACTCGGTATTGCGTACGACGCAAGCTATCGAGGAAGGTCGTGATTGCGTGTAAAGCAAGACAAGCTAGTGTAGTGTGTATTGAAATATTCATTTGATGATTTATATAACATAAAAACAAAAATATTTCTCATAAAAGTCTCAGGTGTTACATTCTACCCCCCTTAAAATAAATTTCTCCCTCAAAATTTGTCACTTTTTAACAAACAGATGAGGATACCTCTCCTTCATCATATCCTCAAGCTCACATGTAGCTTCTTCTAGTTGGTTGTTCCTCCATAAAACTTTCACCAAGAGAGTGGTCTTGTTCCGTGGGACTTTTTCACTACAATCGAGAATCTCTATTGCTATTCTTCATAAGAAAGATCGTGTTCTAGCAGTACAACTTCTGAGCTGAGTACATGTGACAGATCAGATATGTACTTTCTCAGGAGAGATACTGGGAACACATCATGAACTTGGGAGAGATTCGGTGGAAGTGCCAATCGGTAAGCTACCTTCCCAACACGATCTAGAATTCCAAAATGACCGATATATCTATGGCTCTACTTTCCCTTCTTTCCAAATCTCATGACCCTCTTCCAAGGAGATATTCATAAGAAAACTTTATCACCCACTTCAAACTCTAGTTCTTTTCTTCGGTTGTCGGCATAACTTTTTTGTTGACTCTGAGCTGCTCTTATGTGTTGTTGAATAGATCTGACCTTTTCTGCCATCTCATCAACAAGATCAGGTCCTAAAGCTTTCTTTCCCCAACTTCATCCCAGAATGTTGGAGTACAGCATTTCTTTCCATAGAGAGTTTCATAATGAGCCATCTTAATACTGGAGTGAAAGCTATTATTATAAGAAAATTCCACCAAAGGTAGGTGTTGATCCCAACCACCTTATAAATCCATCAAGCAGGCTCTCAACATATCTTCTAGAGTTTGAATTGTTCTCTTAGACTGACCGTATATCTGAGGATGATAAGCAGTGCTGAAACTCAACTCTGTATCCAGAGTATACTGAAGACTTCTCCAGATCTTCGTGGTAAACCTCGGATCCCGATCAGATATAATAGAAAGTGGTACTCCATGCAATCTTACCACTTCCTTTACATATATCTAGGCAAGCTGATCCAGAGAGAAATCCTCTCTAATAGCAATGAAGTGTGCTGATTTTGTAAGACGATCAACTATGACCCAGATAGCATTATTTCCTTTGGATGTTTTAGGAAGTCTGGTGAAACAGTCCATAGTGATGTTTTCCCATTTCCATTCGGGTATGGGTAATGGTTGTAACATCCCCTTGGACTTCTGTCTCTCAGCTTTAACTTGCTGACAAACCAAGCATCGAGAGACATATTCAACAACATCTCTTTTCATGCCATCCCACTAGAAGTACTCTTTCAGATCCCTATACATCTTCATGCTTCCAAGATGAATAGATAATGAAGAACTATGAGCCTCATCCAGTAGCTCCTTCTTTAATTCTGGGATGGGAGGAACACAAACCCGATTCCTAAAATTTATTATCCCATCACAATCAAGGTTGAATTCAGGAATATTTCTCACCTTCTTTTATAACTCTACATCTTTTTTCTACGCCTCTTTAATCGTCACATGTATAGATGTTTGAACATTCAATTGAGAAAGATACGATTTTCCCCCTTCCATTATAATTCTAAGATCCATCCTTTGTAAATCCATAAATATTGGATCTTTTGTGATCCTCATCATGGATAATCTAGCACGGCCTTGTCGACTTAATGCATCTACCACCTTGTTTTCTTTCCCAAGGTGGTACTGAATTGAGCAGTCGTAATCCTTAATCAGCTCCAACCATCTTCTTTGGCGCATATTCAGCTCCTTTTGTGTGAAAATATACTTTAAACTTTTATGATCAGTTCAAATATCACACTTTTCTCCATAAAGATAATGCATCCAAATATTTAATGCAAAGATTACCGCAGCTAACTCCAAATCATGAGTTGGGTAATTTTCCTCATGGATTTTCAACTGTCGTGAGGCGTAAGCTTTCACCATATCATTTTTCATAAGAACACACCCCAATCCCTTATTGGATGAATCACTATAGATCACAAACCTTTATCCACTACAAGGAAGTGTGAGCACAGGTGCACTGGATAACCTTCTTTTAAACTCCTTGAAATTCTCTTCACATTCCTCCATACATACGAACTTAACTCTTTTTCGAGTCAACCTGGTGATTCGATTAGATAATCGTGAAAAATCATTCACAAAAGGTTGATAATATCCAGCCAAACCAAGAAAACTTCTAATCTTAATTACTGTTGTTGGTCTCGACCATGTTTCGATAACCTCTATTTTTTCTGGATCCACAGATATCCCCTCTTTTGAGATTATGTGACCAAAAAATGAAACTTTTTGAAGCCAAAATTCACACTTGGTAAATTTGGCATAAAGCTTCTCCTTTCTCAGGGTGTTCATTATAATTCTCAAATGATCTTCATGTTCTTCCTTTCTCTTTGAATAGACAAGAATATCATCTATAAAGACTACCACAAACTGATCAAGATAATCTCTAAAGACACTACTCATCATATCCTTGAAGATAGAAGGGGCATTAGGAAGACCAAATGGAATCACTATAAATTCATAGTGTCCATACCTTGTACGGAAATCCGTCTTTGGTATAACCTCCCTTTTGACCCCTAATTGATGATACCCTAAACGAAGATCAATCTTGGAAAAGTATTGAGCTCCGCGTAGTTGGTCAAATAAGTCATCAATGCGTGGGAGAGGATATTTGTTCTTGATAGTGATCTTGTTAAGTTCTCGATAATCAATGTAGACTCTCATTGATCCATAATAAACAGAACAGGTGCTCCCCATGTTGACGCACTAGTGCGTATGAATCCCTTATCAAGATTCTCTTGGATTTTCTTCTTCAATTCCTGCAACTCAATTGGGGATATTCTATAAGGTGTTTTTGAAATAGGCAAGGCACCCGGTATGAGCACTATTGCAAACTCAAATTCACGATTTGGTGGAATACCTGGAAATTCCTCCGGAAAGACGTCATCAAACTCCCGTACAATGGGCATATTCTTAATCATGAGTTTCTCACCAACCATTTGAGATAAATAACCTTCATTTAGTGGAATCAAAACCCATAAGATGGAAGAAATTTCCACTGGAAGATTATGTTCATCCTTGCATCAGTAGAAGATCATATATTGATCTGTAATATGAAATGTGACTTCACTTATTTGGATATTGATATGAGCTCCATATAAAGAAAGCCAATCTATGGAAAGAATCACATCAAATTCCATTATAGGAAGGATCACAAGATTTGAAGGAAGCACTTTCCCACAAACTTCAATCGGAGAATAATTATAAACTTTTGATGCGACTGTTGTGCCATTAGGAGTTGTCACAGCTAACTCAACATCTAATTGATGAGGTAATACGGTTATACCCTTATAAAATTATTTAGAAATAAAATAGTGGGTGGATCCAGAATCAAATTAAACATTTACTACTGTAGAGTGGATGGTAAGTGTACCTTTCACCACTTCGTTATCGCACTCCACATCGCTGATAGAAATTGCACGTTACTTTCCTTTATCTTTGTCCTTAAGAGTTTGTTGACGTCAATCATCATCATCAACCCTTGGATTTGGGCATTGATTGGCATAATGCCCCATCTCCTTGCACTTGAAACATTGAAGGGTAGTAGGTTCATTCTGCGTATCCCTTCCTTTGTTTGCATCGTTAGACATATTCTACCCATTATTTCGACATTAAATTGCCTGATGACTTTCTTTTCCACACTTATAACATTTTATTGTCCCCTTAAGACAATTTCCTCCATGTTTCTTTACACACTTTGAGCATAAGGGAAAACTCATCTTCTTTTTAGTGTGCTCTTTATATTTTCCTTTGAATTCCATTTTCCACTTCTTATCAAACCCATATGACTGATGGTTTACACCAATCTCTATCTCAACCTTGAGAGCACATCGAACAATTTCCTCATAGCTACTGAAGTCCTTTATGGCTAATGCCCTTCGAAGACTTGGTTTTAAGCCACTAAAGAATTGATCGATCTTACTCTCAGGTTGGATAATAATACTAGAATAGTACCTTGCCAGTCTTGTAAAATTTGCTTTGTAGGAACCAATGGATTCATCATCCTTTTTCTTTAGTTTAAGAAACTCCTTCTCCATCTTTTTTCGGAGAATATGAGGGAGGTACTTATTGAAAAATAATTTTTTGAACTCATCCCATTCCATGGAGTCAATTTCATCCCTTTTCCTCGTATTCTTAATAAGAATCCACCATTGATCAGCATCACCTTCCAAACAATAAACTGCTAAGATGACTTTATCATGTTCAGAACATTGAAGAACTGAAAATATCTTTTCAGTGGTACTGATCCGTTGTTCAGCCACTAATGGATCAGAAGACCGGCTGAATGAAGGTGGACGCTTCCTCATGAATGATTCAATAGAATGTTTCTCCTTCTTTTGCTCGTTTGGAAGTCCTGCATGATTTATAGCTTGAAAAGTTTGTGTGAGCATGGATAGAAGATTTTTCATTCCAGCTCCCATAACGTTTAGTTCCTCAGGGGGACAATTATTGCATTTCCGGTTGCATTCCGCATTAACACAGTTCCTTTGGGTTCCAGCCATTGACTAAAACCCAGAAGAATAGTGTGAGCAACACTATTTATAATAGAAAAAAAAACATAATCGAGAATAAAATTTTACACTTAAGGTCTTGTCATAGGTTGTGGATGGCCATTTCTAAAACACTAAGATTGTGTTCTATTCTTAGACTTATACTTAGGGTTCTTACTAAGGCTTTCACATCCTAGTTTCCAATGTTTGACTATACCATTACTCTAATACCAACTATAATGACCCTTAATTTACATACATTGTTAGTACATCAAATTTGAAGTACACTTATTACAACATATAACAAAACCATGAAAGGAATGTATATGTATAGTGTCTTTGGAAACAGGGAAACATAAACAACTGGTTCATAAAGCATCTACATTGTCTCCCATTTATTTCATCATATCTAGAGTCCAGTTTGGCATATCCTACTTAATAACCTTCTTCCTGGCCTAGGGAAAGAAAACATACAAAAGCGTGAGATAAAATGCTCAGTAAGGGTATAGAAAAGAAATATCAATCACGTTATATTCATAAGAACATAACATTTTGGAAATCTTAACCTGCAAAAGAGATCATAATTTCATAACATGGGATAAATCTTAGTAGTGAAATGTAATCCCAATAATCATAACATAAAACATGAAACTTTGTGGCATACACACATAATCATAGAGAATCATTTATTAGTAGTCAAGACTCATTTCCAAGACTATCTTAGTGGACAATGTCCATTTCTGAATCAAGTTCACTCCTCGTTTCATTCCTGTTTCACTGAACTAGTTTAACCTGCCATTCCAGCCATGTCTATCTCATGAGATATAAATCTTTCCCCAATTAATTGGAGGGAGATTTAGGTCCCACCCATCTCATAATTATTCCATTCTTATGTGTGCCACAAAATCATAAATCATACATCATAGCAAAACCCATGTAAATAAAATGGGATTCTTAAACATCGTGACATCATAAAACAATTCATATAAGATAAAAGAATTCATAAAAATAATTCCATCACAACATAATAAAATCAATGTAATAATAGGGATAGAAACAGAACCCTATATTATTATAGATGGAAAATAATTTTGATAAAACACTTGAACTCCATTCTTGAGGAAAATATCCTTTCTACTTCAAAAACATTTTCCTTTCTTAACATGTCATACAATTTTAAACTAAAATAAGTTGATTAAAAATAAACATGAAAACTTTTAAAGTATGATTCTGGGAAATAATTTTTTAAAAATCCATTCATGCCGTATAAGTTAAAATAACATTCTTCTCGTACTTTTTTCAGAAAAATCAAAAAGTACCTCGTATGAAAAACAACCAAAGATTCCTTTCATATCTTTTACTAAAAAACTCACCTTAGGGTAAAATTGGATTTATAAAAACTGTAGATGTATGGAAATAATATTACATATTGAGTAAACATGTATGTGGATGATAAAATACACCCTAATAAATACCAAAGTATAAACAATCTTGGATAAAAATGAGATTGTGAGATTTTCCCTTACCTTAGGACCGATTTGCTTCGTAAGTGTCTGAAACTCCAGTATAATGATTTAAATAATGTCATTGACTTATTCCAGAATCATACTCATTTTTATCATATCATATATGGTCATATTCTTAGCTTCTTATTAGTAATATTTCATTGCTACTTGTTATTCGGGTGTTTATTACTTTTTTTTCTTATGTGTGTTTGTCAAATAATTTCTTATTCTTCTCTTTAGGTTATAGATACCTCATTTATAGAATGGTATTAGTGTAATATATATCATATTAATTCATTCAATTCATTTATATAATAATTATTCTAATAAGATCATGTATAACGAGTCGCATCACATCGTGGAGATGGTATTCCGTACGTACGCACGAGTGATGATATCATTCCCATAATCATGGAATTGTATTGTAGTGTATATATACTATTTCAAAATCAATATCACTTTAAAATAATCATATATAGTTATTATTTACACCATTATACACATCCATGTAAGGTGGTGGTGGAAAATAGATTACACCACGTTGTGGAGACGGTATTCCGTACGTACGCATGCGCGGTGATTTCATTTTTCGTAGGATAGATAGATGGTGAAATAGGGTTGTTTCATAATTATAATAACATATCAGTATATTAGTGATACTGATGTTATTACTTCATAATGAAACCACTAAATAAGAAGATGTGGAAGAAGAAATAAAGTTGAAAGAATCAGTAACGGACATTACCTCTTCATTGAAGCACCTCTTTGAGACCTCATCTTAGGACACTAAAATTGGTCTTCAAAGAAGACCAAGACCTCTAGGATGTTTCTAGGGAAGTGGAGAAGAGATATTTCTAGGGGTTGGCCGAGCATTAAGGCTAAAAGTGGTGTGAGGAAGAGAGGGAGGAGGTGCCCTTTTATAAGGGAGGAGAGGGGCACCTTTGGAAAAACTAAAAATATTATTTTATTATAAAGTAATATTCAGTTTATAATAGCTCCAAATTGATTTATTTCAAAGCTAAGGTGGGTATGCGTCGAAATACTCTCATCCAATATAATTTAGGCTAGTTTAAGGTTCTATTAAACCTTATCATTTAGATTTAACTTTAAGTTCAATAATTTTACTTTTACCATGTCTTTTTGTTTTCTTACACTATAAGGTTAATAAACTTACTATAACAAGCCAAAAGAACCCCAAGATGTTTATTATTAACATATATAACCTTATCTAGGTCAGTTGGCCATTACTTAGAATATTAGGAATAAAATAAAAAATAATAATATAATATTTGTTTTGAAAACTATTTTATATTCATTTTGATAGTATTTGGTAATTGATTTTTCAGAAAATCATAACAGAACGATTCGTTCGAAAAAAGTTAATTAAATCAATAATAACATGTCATATTAACCTATAGAATTATTTTAATTCATAAAAATTCTCAAATTAAATTTATTTGGGTATTTATAACATCAATTATGTCAATATTTCATTAATAAGATAATTACGGCATCATCATTGTGTCATAAATAAATTAAACTATTTATTGTCTAAAAATTATAAATAAAATACCATTATGTAGGAAATATTCTTAGATTTTCAATTAATATTTATAGTCCAATTGATATTATTTATAACCCTATATTAAAAATTACTTATTTATTAAACTTTGATTTTAACTATTTTAACCCTTCTTTAAATAAATTAATAATAATTGTCCTAATCTAATCCAAGTGAGCCTAAATGGTCATATTTTATTCCAAAGGTTGTTTTTGGTAGAATTACACTTATCCAATAGAATTAGGACATGAGTTAGGATAATAATAATATTATTTTAACCCTTAATTACCATATTTACTTTTAACCGTGGTAAAAAAAAGTAAAAAGTTACTATTCACCAAAAATTATTTTCATCTCATTGAACCAAATTTTACATACTAACATCAACCATGTCTCTCGGAATTTTGAAATTACACTCAAAGAAGTGGTAAAATTATGTTTTATGTAAATTTTCAAATTCTCCTAGGAGGTGGGTAAAAGACGGTGAAAAGTTCGATAAAATTTGTATATATCTAAAATTATTATAAAATGACTCCAATGAATTAATTTGAACTTATAAAGGTATTATTTTTAAATTTTGACCAAAAATATACTTATATAAAATAAATAATTATTTAAATAAAAAGTCGGTTTTTAAATAGTTACCAAGTGTTTTCACTATTCATCAAAAATTGACAGTTTTCAGAAAAATACCAAAATTTCACCCTTGGATAATTTCGATATTCCAAATCCAAAAATAAATACCATTTTGAAAGATGAAATTTACAAAATTTCACAAAGTGGTTATTAGTATTCATAACGGCTAGTTTTAATAATATTTTAATAGCATATCGTTGTTTAGTGAAACTCGGTATTGTGTACGACGCAAGCTATCGAGGAAGGTCGCGATTGCGTGTAAAGAAATCCAAGCTAGTGTTTTGTGTAGTGAATGATTCCTTTGATGATTTATATAACATAAAAACAAAATATTTCTCATAAAATTCTCGGGTGTTACAGAAATTACATGGACCTATTACATTTATAGACATTTAAATAAAAAACACATATTCAAAAGTTCGTCTAAGTGGTCTTCCATTTCCCAATTCGTGAAGCACCCATATAATTTAGGGATTGAAAAGTATATCCCATTAAATGATAATTTTTTTAGAATTTAACAATATCATATAGAATGGTTTAGTCATATCTGTGGAGGTCTACCAATCCATAAGGTTTCAAAACACTTTATAGATGTCATTTGAATCCCATTTACTAAAAATAAATTTACGCATCATTATTAAATTAATTTACTTTTATAATGGTTAAAATACATGGGTAAAAATTTTACATATATAAGGCACCCAAAAACCTATTATGTGTTTGGTCCAAATTAATTCGAATTTCCCATGTAGGTTTATTCCATGTTTTTAGGAATCATTTCATTATCATATGATCCTTATAAATGTAATTACCATGATCTATGGAATTGTTCATGTTGGTCGGCTTATGAGTAATGATATTACCTTATTGAATTGATTGAAATAGTTTAAACTGAAATGAACTAAGGAATGGTTAAATAATTCCCCTTAGGTATCTTTTTCTTAAATTCTTCATGTGATATTTATTTTTTATTTTGAAATTTTTCTTTGTATTTAAATTCATAAGAAGAAATGACCTATGGATTATATTATAATTGTGATAGTGGTAATAATGGGATGGAATAATGAAAATCTTGGACGATAATACCTCATTGATTCCATTATAAATATGACTGTATTTATTTACTAAAAGTATAAATAATGAAATGGATTGGAGGCTAGAATTTCCCTAGTCAAGTTAAAAATGAACTATTAAAAAAAGTTATGATATGGTTGTATGGTGTAATGAACTAGAAGGGTGGTCACCCATCTTTAAATTGATGATGGTCATGTCAACCAATTATATCTCATTGATATAGTATATTAGATTTTGACTACCATGTCCCATCATAGAGTTTTCTAATAATGTGCACACTCACAATCCCGAGTGACAATATTGTTTACCCCAAATCCATCATGTTATTTGGCATAGTAACTAGTGAATAGTTTATGTCATCTCATTGACTTATCCTAGATGCATGCATGTTTTGAAATGATCCACTCTATATATATATATTTATATTTCATGCTTACAACATTGTGAGTAGAGCTTGACAACTCATAAAATAGTGTTGGATTCCTATATGTTGCATCCCATCCCCCTCCATATATATATATATATAGCTTACAACCCCATGAGAAGAGCTTATCAGCTCGTAGACCAGGGTTGCATGTCTGCATGTTAAGTTTTGGTCCACTCTCGCAATATATATATATATATATATCATATTTATATAGTTACATAATAATACACTTATTCTAGATATGAGACGGAGCAGGTATAGTCTCCAGGTGTCCCATAAAAACCTAAATGGGTGGTTATTTGTTTACTGAATATTTGTTATTATTTTTTATACATTCCCACTACTTAATTTACATTTCACATTCTTTATTAAGCTAGACATCAGGGGTGCTGGACAACATTGATTTATATTTGACACCCTGATCAGGATGTAGTTCCACTAGGGTACCCAAGTAAACCTTCCTATTTGTATTACCATGGACACTTCTTGTTGGTATGTTCCTGTACAAGGGAGTTAAAAGAAAATGATTGAGTTTTACTACTGGATTCTCATGGAGATCGCCTTTGGGATATATTTTTATTTTCAATACTTTTTTCTAATATTTTTAAAATTTTCAATTCATGTTATATGATTACTATTATTAGTTACATTTCAGGAACAATACACTCACCCTTTTAATTAAATAGTTTTGGCCACATTAATTCAATTATTTTAATATTTTTTTGTTGCTTCATTGTTGTTAACGATTCATTTACATCATCCACTATTACATGCTATTTATTTTTTATTTTTTCATTGTAATACTCTGATATGAGGGTATAGTCTCCCCACTATGACATCCTAATACCATCACTACTCGTTGGTAGTGTCTATCATTTGAGAAGGTACACTTGAGGCCATGAAACCAACATATTTGGCTATTACATTCATGGTATGCTGGGTGTGGATGATAATTAGTGGAATAAAATAATATATTAATTCCACACAATTATAAAATCACAGAAATAATTGAAATATTTAAATGGAAATGAAAGGTATCTAACTTCAAATTTAAGACCACTCCAAGGTGAACACTCTGGCACTTGATGTTCTAACTCGATGATGCTCCACACTTGCTTGCATATACATTAAAATATATATATTTACACCCCTTATTACAATTGAAATATTATGATCATCATGAGGGAATATATAAAAGGAATATATATAAAAATATAACTAAGTATATGAGTGTAAGACTTCAAGGAGTCACCAGAAACTCTAGAGAAAAATGTTGGTTCTCTAAATCTCATAAAGGAAAAATTATAAAATGGGAGAAACCATGAAGAGTATGTAAAAAATTTTGTAAAAATTATGGAGGTGAATCAAAATGAATATAAAATTATCTCATTCAGTGAAAAAAATGAGAAAAAAATTATGGTGTCCCGAGAGACCCACCATATAACCCAACACAAAAATATATATTACCTCTTGACAGAGGGTTCACCCAAACATCACTTGGTGATTGGGAGAAGGATAAATAGACAAAACAGAGAAAGGGGGTGTAAAAGTATTATATAAAATGATTTTAGTGGAAACATAAACCAAATTGGTGGATATGGTAATTAGAGAGATAGTCGGGTGGTGGTATAATCCACGACCATGTAGAGCCTAAGGGATTTGGGTGTCACATAAATTCAAGCGGGGTGGTTAGATTTAGGTTTTATTCTATTTTATTTTAATATTAAATTTTTTTAGGAGATGTTACATAGTTTATAAGAAAAATGGTTTAAGAAATGGTGTGTCAACTGTAATCCCTTAATTGGGATCCTTCAACATCCCACACATTCTAGCCACATAGTTTTGAAACCTTCCACCAACTCTGTGGTGAATATTGTTCTGGTACATCCTAATTACACTTACCATATGGGTTATTAGAAAATTTTTATAAAAAAAGTGTAGAATTATATTTACCCTCTATCCACCATCATACATCCATAAGGTTACTGGCCATCGACCGTACAGTTTCATAATAACATGGGAACCTCTGCAGTTACCTCAATACAATATTTTCTTGGTTCGGAACTCCTGAAACACCTCAATATCACTAAGAGTCCTCTAATTACATATTCATATAAAAATCCCTTTTAATTCTTATAGCTCTAAAAATTATGATTCAATGACATGTTTTGAAAATACCACTTCTAGTAAATGATAAATATCAAATTACTTTTAATTTTTCTCTAATTCAAAACATGGATCATTATAGTACAACCTTCAGTCTCTATGAATTGAGAAATTAATGTTTATATGGATACTTTTATGGGTGAATATATTTATAAATAATTAATAAATATTTTATTTTTATAAAGATTAATATTTTTAAGATGATGCATCAATGAAAAATGTATTGGGACCAAATTTAATAATCCCTAACAAATATAAAAAATGATGCACTTGGCACCATGGATAATTATTTGATAAATGATTTATTAATTTACAGGTGATAAAAAATAATATATAAATATTATAAGGTATAATATATATGATTACTTTTATATTATATATATATATATATATAATAGATCTATATTTATTGGACAAGAGGTTTGAACATGTACGAAGGGAGTAGGATTTGAGGTAAGGTTTTATTTTACAATCTCATCATTATTTAAGAGTTCTAATGTTTAGGAATCCTATAGTAGGAATATATTACCAATATAATTTAAATCAAGATATTTTATTATAATTATTTTATTTTCAAGAAAATACATGTTTCCCAATATTTTTTTTTCTATTCATGTACTCAATATTTAAAAAATAATTTTTATGTAAATTCAGAAATTTTTTCTACTTGATGGGGAATATTTTTAATCCATTTCCTTAAATCCTAAAAAATGAAGAAAATAATGTTTTCTTATTCAATAATTTTTTATTAAAGTAATTTTCTTTCTATATTATAATTTTAAAAATTGGTAAAAAAAATTTAATATTCTTATCTATTTATGAATGGGGTACTTTTTACTTCTTTAAATAATATGTGAATAGATTTTTTGTTTGTATATACATGAAATTAATGGATTTTCCTACAATAATGACTTCCCAATCCAATAAAGATTAATTTAAATGCATAAAATTTGATATTAAAATTGTTTTTTCCTTTTTTATTTGAGAATACTTAGACTTTAAAAATGTGATTTAAAATTGAAACGGGTATTTACCTTCTAAAATTTCATAGAGGTCTGTTAATGGTATTTTCATCCATGTCAGCATAATTGGATGAATCTTATGCATTACCAAAGATATATTATAATTATACAACAAATAATATTTACATTTGATGTATTATAAATAGTTTTAATAGTTACAGTGTCAATATCCCGTAATCCATTTCATTCAATATAGACTATTTTTAAGTAAGGAATTTTGATTTGGATGTATTATTTATTCACATGGTGAATGAATTTGAGACGATATGTGATGGGAGGGCCCCAAAATTATATCTCTCTTTAATTAATTAGTATGTATCAAGAGACAAAACATTTTGGTTAATTTTTCAAGTCCTCACCGATTTATGTTAGATGAAATTGCATGAGGCCTTGATGGTATGTTGTAGATGTGTTGGAAAAAGTCATTGATGGTGAGTTTTAGATCACTCTCACAACGTGCCCCACCATTATGAATTTATTTTGTGAGTTACATGTGATTATGTGAATATATTTTACATCTATTGGTAAATTTTAAGATTTTATGATTATTTATAAGTAATTATTTGATCATCATTTATTCAATATATATTATTCATTACTTATTTATTCAATCATAGAATCTGTTGTACACATTACATTATTGAGCATCTGTTGTCACACATTTCTTATATTTACTTTTGATAGGATATATGAATGTGTATAATGAATTATATATAGGGATATTCTAAATGTGATGATGATATTATAAAATAAAATATTATGTTCTGATTTTTTTTAATTGATATTTAAATTGGGGATTAATGTATGTATATTTCTTACTATGACAACTATACTATTTGACACATTTGAATTATATCCCTTCAATCAAATTATATATTAATAATGGAACCACTGGATTTTTGTTACTGTAGTGGGGGTCTTCATAATTAACATCACAAAAAAATAAACATGTCATAATGGAGGCTTAATTTCTATTTTTTAGGATCTTGGGAATCTATTTTAATGTTATGATAGGTAAGTGGAATAAAAATCGTTTTTCAGGGAACTAAAATATTTTATTTGATCATAGTAACCTTCCTAGTGTCAATTTTTTTCAAGTCATGGACCCAATTATAAGGATATCTTATATCTCAGTTAATATTTAGAAACATATGTGAATAATAAATAATCTCGAATCATTATTTAGCTAATAATTCCAAGGTGTGGGTAAGTATTACATTAATTATGAGGTAGCTAAATATGATATCTAGTTTAAAAAATTCCTTCATTCCTTAAATATTAATCATATAATAATTGAATGGATTCTTTCTTAGGATAGTTTTTTTATATGTTTGGTTCATCTAAATTTTAATATGGTTTTTCGATAACATGGCTTGGAGGAATCCAATATGTGCTAGTAACAAATGGGATGAATAGTTTTTAGTAACTATAAACATACATAATGAAGGGAAATATGATATATCAAAATTGCATATAAATAATTTTCAATTATGTATTAAAAGGATCTATAAAATAAGTATCTCTTGGGAGAGAAATTAATTACAGTTTAAAATGAATGTTATTTATCATTATAAATTCATTTTTATCTCCAATTATAAATATATTCATTTTTCATCCAGACAATTGAGACCCTAGTGAATGTGATGATAAATTATAGTATTTTATTTTGGGAGTTATGGATTGATAATTTATGGAATTATATTGACTATTTAATTGAATTTACACATTTATTGTCTTTGAAAAAGGACTAAATTGGTTTTCATATCAATCTCCTCTAATTAAAGAATTTATAGAAGTAATTCATGATATGACTGATTTTTAAGTTTATTTATCATTTTGGAATTAATATTAATCAATAATAAACTGAATGGATATATTCATTATTTTCAATTAATTTTATAAGGATTGAACGTTGAAATGTGCATGTTTAAGTTGTTTAGATGTTAAAATCATTATGTTATAGGATGATAAGAAATGATATTTGACATTATAATTAACCAATAAAATTATTATTATAATGAATAATATTATGATTATTATTTGGATTTGAAAGTGTTTTTTGGTATGTGTAAAAAGTTTACCACAAGATAAGGATAAAAAATGTTTTTTTCTATAGGAGAAGGGGATGAATAATATTTTTTTACAAAATTTTAAGAATACAAAATTATAGATGATATATAATAAAATTATACCATTGTATATAAAATTTAGTATCCTAAATTTCAAAACAAATTAATGAATTCACCACCTATATATGGTGATTTAGATTTTATATAACATGTTTCATTTGGATGAGGAAGTAGGGTGTCGTTTTTACATCTTAAAATAAAGTAGACATTGAATTGTAAAAGTCATATAACTCATCCAGAGAGTAATATTTATCTTCCACGGACTGAGTGATACGTAGGCTATATAACATTTTCCTTTGATTGATGCACTAGATAGAAAATATATTGATAGAACATAATAGAATTAGTGGAGGATATGAAAATTGTAAACATATATGAATCAAAGTGATATGTAACATCCATTAGATGATTCATAATTTATTGTTACCTATATATTCTATTTTTAGGAGAACATATATGGTATAAATCATCCATAAATTGATACCAAGGATGTTTATCTTCCCTATACCGATTAAATGATTCTTACCATGGGATAAATAACATAATTATAAATATGTTTGAAAAATAAATTTCCTAAAAGAGAATAACTTGAGAGAGACATTGAACTAACAAAATTTATATCTAAAAAATGACATAGGGATTGGCTTAAATTCAAAATTTTATTCCTCTATTATTTTAAAAACAAAACGTTCTTCTCTAACATAGTTTTAATCAATCAAAATGTAATTAATGATAATGATCATTGGAATTTAATTCAATAAATTTATTATTTTGTAAATCTTAATCAATATATTGTTCACCATTCAGGATGAATGTGTGGAAGGAATATGAAAATATGGGGGAGATTGATAATATGATGTAAAATGATTTTGATGGAATCATGAGAACATGAGATTTATTCATGAATGAAGGGGACTATATGATATCAATGTTTGGGATAGACCTTAACATATCATGAAAAATCCATAGTAACTATGTAACATATGGAATACTCATCATTCCACTAAAAAATGAAGGTGAAACACTGAAAAGGAGGATAATGTGGTTTTGATGGATTTTTTTATTCATTACCACTGTGTAATCTCATCTATGATGGCACAACATAAATCATGAGGTATATCCCTTGAGACTTTTCTAACCCCTATTAATATATAGAAATAATTTTTTGTTGATTATATCAAGGTAGATTTTATATGATTTTATAGATTTATATAGTAGGAATTATATTTACTTGATGTAATGAACTATAATTATTTATTATCATACTAATATATTTCACATATAATACTACAAGAGTTTCCATGTGTCCCATAATATTGAGGGATGCGGTTTGATCCTGGAGCAATAAAAATATTTTGATCATTTGGAATTGAATGTTTTGGGAGTGCATTGATTCTTTCACATCCCTATATTAACAGAAAATAATGTTTTTGGAGAATATGATGACGTTTCATCTAGTTAAAGAGATATTATATGTGATTAACATAATAGAGTTATGATTTAACAATTAATAAGAATGAATATAATTGTGATACAACTCTTTTAAAATTGATTGTGAACTTTGTTTTACTTTCATTTCATCACCCAAAAAATTAATATTTCTCTTACGATAAAAATAAACCTACCTAAACAACAAATTATCATAATAAAAATACAACCTAAATATGAAAAAATCTATGCCATAATATTCCTCATTAAAATAGGAAAAAAAATTTGTTAGGCATGAAAAATCCACCACATTGCATACTTATAGATTCATTTGATTTTTTGGAATTTAATTAATAATTTATATTACAAACACATAGAAAATTTGAGTCAAAATTTAAACATTAATATATAATTTAATTTATTTTCATTATTTCATGACTGATAAACTATGATGAGAACATGGCCGATATTAAAAGTTACATTTTAACAATTTTTTTATTTAAAACTCTTGTTGACTGTAACTTTCATTATAAATTGTTTTAATAAACAACACTAATATCTTGAAAAAATATATAATTTCATTAGTCTTATTATTTAATGAACCCATTTTAATATTCCATTTTAAATTTTTTTTTATAAATTATAAATGTCAAAATCCACTTTCAATGTAATTTTACTGAAAACTAAACACAAAAATTATCTCTCTTAAAAAATACAGAGGCATATTAAATACAGAAAAAATCAATTCTAAAAAATTACAACAATATATATAGAAACATGGTAATTGTTTTTCAAATATTTCAAAATTAATAGCATATAAATATTTTATGTAAATCTAATTGTATAAATGGTAAAAAACACAAAACTCATCATAATCATTAATAAAAATATGATATATATATATATATATGTTAATAAATTTAGAAAAATTTAAATTATTATATAAATTATTCTAAAATTTTGTATAATTAGTTTCTTAAATATGATAAAAAATCATTAAAAATCTCCAAAAAAATTCAGATTAATAATAAATCTGATTGACAGACAAAATATTACATGTGATATTACTATAATGATGAAAAGAGAAAATAATTTTAGTTTTGACACTCCATTAAATCAATCATAAAACATAATAAATATTTTGTACACATACGTTTTTGGAATGAAACTTCAATTATGAAATGATACATTGATTATAGGAATCACTATTTATGTAGTATAACAAAAATGTTAACAAATCTAAAAGTAATCTAACCTAAATCTCACATAACTATTTTTATTTGGCTTATTAATCAACATTTGAGCACCTAAATACTACTTCCATTTCCTAATGTATTTCAATACATTCATTTAAAAAAAATATAATATTAAAAATAACGAAAACAATATAAAAACAATGTATAATTGTTTCATGAACTATACCCTATACCGATCATAACAATTTTGCCATATATTAATATTTTTAAATACACATAACTGAAAATACTATAAATAATAAACAAAAATTTGAACATGAATTAAATTATAATGAATAATATTTCATTCTTTTATAATTAATCCAATCATTTATTGATTAAATGAATCTAACACATAACATATTTGTTTATAAATTTTTAATATATATATTTTACTAAAGAAACCATATTCATGTATTCTAGAACTATTTAAATTTCTTATTATTCCATAAAAAAATAATTTCTCTCATTATTCATCCTAAGAGTTTGGACGTTCCAAATTATAAATATATTCAATTGAATCCCTACAAGATATATATTTTAAACAAACCTTCAAATTAAATTTTAAATTAAATAAATGGAAAAAAACTACAACCTAGTTTTTAATATTTCAAAAATACATATGATATATATATTTAAAAATAATTAAATAATAATAATTAAAATATATCTTCTCTATAATATAAAACTCATAATAATCATTAATTAAGAAAAAATAAAAGTTAATTTATTTTTCCATCGAGAAAACTAATGTGTACTAGAAGTGATTACTTCTCAAAACTATTGATTCTTCTTTAATAATACCATATATTTTAATTACTCAGATTTCTGTTAATTTTATTCAAAAATTAAAAATAAACAATAAAAAACTAAATAAATATTTAAAACAACTCATACCTAAAATGTTATGTATTGAAAAAGGCTATCTACATAGGATAACAGATGCCCCATAATCTCTAAAATTGTGGAAACTACCATAGAATGAAAAACCTTTAGAACAATCAGATCAATAATGTTATGTAATATTATTAATATGTTCTATAAATTCATAATGTTATGATGAAAATAATATTCCACAAAATGTTTGATTCTATATTTACTAATATTTTAATGGGGATCTCTTGCATACCAGTCATTGAACGAAATTGGTTCTAAATATGGAGGTGGATGATTTTGATAGGTTAGTAATATTGGTTATCCTCATGGAATCATTTATATAAAATTATTACACACATACAATTTATTTCCTTCATTTATCAATTGATTCATTAGTTGATTCTCTAAATTTATGAAAAATATTTTTTTCTTGTATTGTTCCTCCATTAATACCATACTAAAACATCCAAATAGTATTCTAACAATGACACATGTAACATAACCACTTAAGTGGCATGAGTGTTCTTGTAATGATCCTAACTCTTGTAACCCCACATATGTTTTTTCATTATTACAATGACATAATATAACAGGGATCACATCATAATTGATTTATCAATATAATAGTCTTCATAGATGATATATAAATAGTATTCCAATATTTCATTATTAAAAAAACCAACGATGAAATCCTTTATTTCAACATTGATGATAATTCAACTATTCCTTCCTCACACCATGTGGAATGTAAAACATAATGAAGTGCGAGGTCAAATTCAAAATTATGGAAACTATAAAATGAAATAAATAATTATTGGATAATTTATAAATAATATGATATATAAAATAATAAATATATTTTCCACATAACCTCTAACATGAACATAAAAATATATCTACAAAAACATTAATCATATTTTCACATGGATAATTTTAAATATACCCTAGATGATGTAAATTATATGTCATATATAAGGACATTAACATATTTTCTTCATTCTAACACATTATAAACCCTTCCATCAAGGAATATTCCCTTGTAATTTAAATAAATGGTTATGAATTCACTAAATACCCACCTAATTCGACAAAATATTTTTCTCATGAGACCACTTGATGCATTAAGGGGATATCTATGTCTGGGCTCCATTGGCCACATATGTATCCCAAAGTAATTAAAAATACATTTAAAAAATATAATAAATAATCTATATTCTTTATTTATAAATAAATATCTTTATTGAATCAATAAAATTAAAAATCAATATTTCCAGAATAAAGTAAATAATATTTTAACTAATATACCTTAAAATAAAATATTATATTGAAATGGAATAATTTGAAGTAAATTTAAATGAATTATAAATTAAATTATATATATTCCCAATAATAAAAATATAGACATGAATATATATAATATTGCAAATTTAATAGTGAAGAGTTATTTTGAAAACAAACAAAGCAATATGAGTGGTCAAAAAATAAAGTTTAACATATTGGTTAGTTAAGGATACTTGAAAAAAATAAATTCTTTTTGATATAACGTATTTTAGTTTAAGTAATTTATATTTACAATTATAGTGTATTATCGAAGGAAATCATTAAAAACAACTTTTCATAAATTGTTGTAACTTTTCTATAAAATAAATGTTATAAATAATTTCCAAAACAATTTTAACATTTTATTATATAATTTTACTATAATTTTGATATAAAAACACTAATGATAATTGAAATCTATGTTTCATTAGAAAAACCTAGAAATACTATATAGTATTTCATAGAGTAAATAATAGTTCTTAATATGGAAACATTGGTAATTCCTTATACATCAAAAATAACATTCGTTTCAAAACCTTATAAGAAGACAAAATAACCTTATTTAATTTTTTTAAAAAAATACTTATTTATAAAAAATTAAAATATGAAGAAATGTTTGGCGGAGAATAAAATTACACAATAAATATGGATTTTAAAATAACATTATTTTAAAATATATATAAATTAATTATTGGGGAAACAATATTTTTATCCCAAAGGGAGAAATGAGGACTATTATTGTTATAAAAAAATTATTTTGGTATTTGAGTATTAATGATAGGAAATATTGAAATAAAATGATTGAAACCAAGAAATTTATAAACTATAACAATATATATGGGTTTTCTGTGAATAATATAATATAAATCATCTGATTTTAATATAAACACATTCAATAAAAAATAAAACTATGATTGTAAAAAACTATTTCAATATTAATAAAGTTGGAATAAAAATACATTAAAATATAAAAAACATACTGATACATCAAATAAAAGTAAACAAGTGTAATTATAGAAATAATATATCAATGGGTATATATATTAATCATACGAAATAAATTAATTCAATTATATAAAATTTATGCTAATTGTATATAATTGAGATTAAAACCCATTTTCATGGATTCCTATAGTGTCTTCCCTCTAACATTCACCGAAATAATAAATTTTAATTTATTTAATACTTTTTTATGAAACTTCTACATAAATATTTCAGTTTTATTGTCCTCTTATATTAATATTATATGGATTCACTAATTTGTAATGTCCCAGTCCCGGAAGCCACTCAGAGACGCCCCGTTACTGGTTTGTCACATGGGATCAAGCGCATTTCCCCAAATGCTAGAGGAAACCGAATAGCAGCGAGGGTTGTGGGTGTGATAGTGGGGAAAATATTCCCTTATGAGAATGAGAAACAAAAAATAAGTAAATCACAAATCAATAGTAGAAGCAGTAATATTACCATACAAGAAGAGAAAACAAAAGACATAAGAAATAACCACTAGAGCACATATATATATAAATGATGCATGATATATATGTCTTGTAAAGAAGTCAAACATGTCAAAATTCTGAAGTATATTACTAAACCAAAGTACCAAGGAAATCAATAAATAGCTCCGCAGCATCACAAGCCTATGTTGGGTCTCATTCCCTCCAGCTCTAAAGCAGTCAAGCACCTATAGTAAAAGGGTGCTTTCCCTTAACTATACCTGCCACAATATAATCTGTTTGAGCCTCAAATCCTATCCCAAATAAGGTGTGAGACTAAATCACATCAGGCTACTACTAATAGATTTTTTCTAATAGTTAGTGAATATATGTGGCAGGAAATAAACAAAGAATCATTAGACAAGGAAGTACTCAATAGTAAACAATTCCCCAATTTAAAATAATTTTGTTCCATATAGAAAGTAAACAAATAATAACAAATAGGTAACCCTATAGGATGTACTCCCAGCCTAATCCCCTCTGGTCCTACCTAGAAAACACAAGCAACCCTCTGGGATGTACACACATTCTAACCCCTTTGGTTCAGCTTTAATATAGACACACTGGGGAAGCACTCGCCGTCAATTCCCCCTATAGTCTCGTATCGGTAACTAAAAGGAACTATGGGGAACTAGTTGTGCCACATTCCTCTTATGGACCACATCAGGGAACTACATACACACTGATGAAGAACTTGCATCAATTCCCCCGATGGCCTCGCATCATAAAAGTAAAAAAAAAGATACACTGGAGAAGCCCTTACGTCCATTCTCCATATTGTCTACTACACCAGGTTCTCGCGGCCCTGTGTAAGTCAAACGAGTATAGAAAAGCAATACAGTCAATGTAAACCTCAAGAACTACATGTCTAATAATATACGACAAAAAAATGTCAAATAAACAAATACTCAATCCTACAGTACCAGGCATGGTGAAAAACAAGGCAACCTAACATGCTAAGTAGGAAAAAAATTATCATAAACAAACTTACTTGGAAAAAAACTTCCAATTCATATGAATTCACTCTATTCACATTTGATTAATGTATACTCAATAATACAAGAATACAAGAAATTTGACAGGGATAAAACAGTAAACACGCAATACCCCATTCTAGGGTATTAGGAAATTTTCCACATATATCTCAAAGACATTCTATAAAATGGCACAAACCACCTAACATAGTGCGGCAGGGTCATTAAACATGATACTCAAGCCTTGAATCTCAATGAACACTGTAGATTTACAATAAAGTCTAAAACATTCAACCAAGGATAGCATGAGAAAGAGTAGGAATCCGGAAACGATGCTCTAGGAGAAGGATGAGCTTACCGAGGGAATCCCAATGCAATTGATGGCAGTTAATTCAGAGAATGGTTGCTCGATCAGGGGCCTAAGGAAGTATCGAGGTTGTACAGACACTCTCAGATGAACTATGTTGAAAAATAGGTGTTTTTCCCTCAGACACTACCACAATACATTTAATGAATATGATAATGTTCATAGTGTGTACTTTACAAGTACACGACATGTACTTTCCTTCACTGGCCCCCTCATTAGGAGGTCTTTGGGTCATTACATACGGTCGGGACAAGGCCAGCACCCTACTACATACAGTAACTGAGTACATGGTGTGTTCTTGTAATGTCCACTGTGTGTACTTAAGAAATTACAATAAATGATATATTTTTTCTTCAAAACACCATAAAAAGTAAAGCATACCTGAAAAGAAGATCTGGATGCATTCAAAATTACCCCCCTTAAAAAAAATTGTCAGCGAATTTCTCTAGTAGGGAGGTGTAGAAGAAGAATCCTTTAACATGTCCAACCACTTTGATCATAAATTGGCCTCCCTATCCCATGTCACATACTGTACAAGTCTGTGATGCAATAAAATCGTACCAGAAGAGCAGACTAGCTAGAGATATCTTTTGTACTTCGATTAAAAATCTGGATAGGTTGCTCCTTGGAAGAGACATCCACCACTAACTCAACCGCTTCCGGTTAAAAATATGAGACAGGTATGAGAAGTATCGTAGATTTATAGATACATTAAAGACATCATTCATTTCCCCATATCTATGGGGTAACTGTAACAGATCATAAAATGTCCAAAATCTCTCCAACACTTCAAATGGACTGACATACCATGGTGAAAGCTTACCCTTCCATTTAATCCTCCAATGTCCCAAACTCAGTGTGACATGCAGGAAAACCTGATCCCTGACTTCAAACTCTAGAGGTCATCTCCATCAATCAGCATAGGACTCCTGTTAAAACTGGGTAGTAGCCATACTCTTCCGAATCAACTCGATATGCTCAGTGGTCTCATGGACCAGACGAGGTCCCAACATAGCTGCCTCTCCTGCCACCTACTAACATACGGGTGATCGGTATGGACTACCGTACAAAGCCTTATAAGACATCATATGAATAGTTTTTGAAAACAATTATCATAGGAAAACACCATAAGAGTTATGTTTGTCTCCCAAGAACCTCCAAAATCATGGATGTGTGCTTGTTGCATGTCTTCATGAACCTGAATCGCACGATCGAAATGGACATCTATCTGAGGGTGGTCAGCTATAATCAAAAGTACCTCTATTCCCAAAGCCTTCTGTAGCCTTTTGTAGACCTGAGAAGTTAAATGGGTGTCCCAATATGAATCAATGGAGTGTGGAACTCCATGTGAACATACAAACTCATGGATGTACAACTATCATATCTCATCAACACTGAAGGTCTCCTTGATTGGAATGAAGTGAGAAACCATCGTGAGTATGTCAATGAAAACCCATAAGACATCCTTCCCTCGAGGCAACCTCTGTAATCCTGACCCTAAATCTATCATGAAATCATTCCAATTCCACTCAAGAATTATTAACTTCTACAAAATCCCAACAGGTCGCTAATTCCTTGCCTTCACCTCATGACAGGTGGACCACCTCATGACAGACCGAACAACATCTTTCTTTATACACGGCCACTAATAATGACAGTGTAGAACACCATACAACTTGGTAACCCCATGATAAACTTCCCAAACTGAGGAATGAATGTCCTGCATCATCTACTCACGTAAGTCTACTGACACCCATACACGCCCTTAGAAATGCAGGATCTCATCCATGCCTATATTCCATCCATGAATTGTGTCCTCTCCTAACACACCATCCCATAGGACTAGGCCTTCATAATATGATATCTTCCTCATTCTCACTCAATCAAGAATAGTAGAGGTAACAACTATAGAAAAAAGAAGCATCTTCCCCTATCTTTTGTGCACCTCTAAATGCATCTCAGAGAATAGAGCAATAAGTTGTAACTCGCTATTGGCCTCCTGAAATACCTCTATCTGATTCCTCATGCTTAGTGAATCTACGACATAATTTTCTTTTCCCATGCATATAGGAAAGCTCCATGTCATAGGACTAATGTTACTGAAGTCACCTTCACTGTCTCATATTCAGGTAATTCTAGGTGAAGTAATACTTGAGACTTTTGTGGTTGGTGAAAACAACAAAATACTCTCTCAGAAGATAATTTCTTCAGTAGCGTAAGGCATGAAAAACTAGATCCAGCTCGAGATCATGTGTTGGGTAGTTCCTATCATGTGGCCTCAACTGCCATGAACCGTACACAATGACTCATTATTCTTGTATATGTACAGCTCCTAGCCCGATACATGATGCATCACAGTATAGAGTATACGATTTTCTCAGCTCTGGAAATACTAGTATCGGTGCTAAAGTCATCCTCCCATTCAGCTCTTAAAGGGTTGACTCACAAGATTCTGACCACATTTACTCTGCAACCTTCTTAGTCAGGCCCGTTAGTGGCACTACTAAGCATGAAAAGTCCTATATAAATTATCAGTAGTAACCAGCTTTCCCTAGAAAACACTATACCTTGAAGACATTCTTCTACTGCTCCAAGGATACTACTACTCTCACTTTCTATGGGTATACTGATACTAATGCCTATGACATAACATTTCCCAAGAAGTGAATTTGGTTCATCCAAAAGTGCAAATTTGAGAGCTTATCATATAGATAATGCTCTCTCACTATACTCAAAATGATCTCTTGATGGGAATCACGGTCGGGTTGAATGCGAGTGTACACCATGATATCTGACATGAATACCACCAAGAATGAATCCAAGTATGGGTGGAACACTCAGATCATCAATACCATGAAAACAGAAGGCGTGTTCGTGTGACTGAACGACAAAACCACATACTCGTATAGACCATACATGATCCGAAAGGCTGTTAGAGGTATATCAGATGGTATAACATGCATCTAATAGTAACCAGACCTCAAGTAGATCTTTGAGAACACTTGAGATCCTCGAATTTGATCAATGATATCATTATTCCACAGTAATGGATATCGATTCTTGACTATCAACTAGTTCAGCTTCCAATAATGCACAAAAATTCTGAGGGTACCTTTTTCCTTTTTCGCAAATGAGACCAGAGAACCACAAGGAGACGTACTGGGTTGGATGAAACCCCTTTCCTGGAACTTCACCAACTACTTCTTGAGCTCTTGCAACTCTAGTGTAGACATCCTATAAGGATTAATATACACTGGTGCCTCACTGGGAGCTCTCTAGAGAATTCCACCTCTTTCTCCAGAGGAAAATGTGAAAATTCATTTGGAAATACATCCCTGAAATGATCCACCACTAGAGAAAATTCCATCAATGGAGTCCCCTAGTCATCCAGATAATGAATAGTAATATGGGCTATAACTCCTCCCAAACAATGATGGTTGGGTCCTACTCTAATCGCATGGAAAACCCATTCTCCTTTATAATGAAACGATCTTCCTTATAGTGATGTGAAACTCACCCAAAAACTATATAAATCGAGTACTGCACAGAAGGTAACTAACATGTCCTTTTTGAGAATGAAATCATATCTTCTCACCTCTATGACATAAAGGTCCCATAAGATGTGACACCCACCAACCTCTAGGGGTCACTCCTTACTCTTTCATACACTAGTCATTCTTGTCCCCAACGGTGTGTCTAGTGTCATGAAATCAGCAAAAGAAAGGATACAGAGCCCAAGGATCTCCACAACAGCAATAGATATAACGCTATGGGAATCCCCTCTATCGAAAATTGTAAAAGCAAAAAATGAAGAAACTAGAATTGTATCTCAAACTATAGAGGGTCTGGGATCGTACTCCTATAGGGTCTTCTCCACTGCAAACGATTGGTAGGTATCGCATCCTTGAAACCCTACATGACATCTCTGGGCTGATACAACCTATTTTTGTTGAAATCCTGATGACTGACTATCATGGTCGTGACTTCCACCTCGGTATGAATGACTATAAGAACTCGAGTTCCCAGACTAGTGAGAAACTAGTTGTGCTGCTCCTGAATGCGGTGTCATAGAAGAACCCCTGTCAGTACCTGCTGATGAGAAGAACTAACAGAATTCCTTAATATGGCCCATCTTTCCACATAATCGGCACTCAACTGCGTCTCTCGAGAAATGTTGCATCGTATGCGTACTCTTCCTGCACTGGTAGCACTCCAACTATATACCGTAAAATGTTTCTCTCCCTCTTCTATCACCGCACGAAGACCCCCAATTGGGCTTCCTTATTTCAGTAGGAGGGATACTAACTCTAGATTTTGAACCGACTTGTCTCAAAACTCCAGAATCCCTCAGATTGTGCTCTGTGATCAGCGCATGGTTGACTATCTAAGTGATCAAAGTCAGCATAAAGATGTTCACATGCGATCAAATTTAATTTCTGATAATATCCTAGAACTTCCTTTCTAGGAATAAATCATCACGTACAGGAATATTCATGATGCACTACAGCTCTTTGAAGCGAGAAGAATACTCTGTAACATAGAGAGTACCATGGTCTAGACTCATGAACTCTCAAGATCGATCGGCCCTCAATGTCCCAGGGTAAACGTTGTCATAGAAGGCACACTGGAACTCATCCCATGACATAACCTACTTGTGTCCTGCCTGTGAGGTCACATCCCACCATCTCTTGGTAGAATCACAAAGCATATATGTAGCACGCTTGACTCTTTTATCCAGAGGCATCTCCAAGTGATTGAAGTTAGAAAGCATGGTGTATAACTATGAATCGGCAGCCTAAGGTCCTCCTTCCCTAGTGAAGGCCGGAGGATGCTGCTACTGGAAAACCATTGTTAGCACTTCCATAGATGGGGAAGGATGCAGTACTCCATGGAAGGTCTGCATGAACCTCATGAAGCCCTCTTAGAACAATTCGTCAGCACCTATGTCCAGAATGACGGCTGGTGCGAAGATTGAAACAACTACAGGATCTATTGTAAGTCCTTAATCATCAATTTTTGGTGTCTGATCATAGCCCTATTATTGGTTAACAACCAGAGGACATCCCAGTGGCATGACATTGCAAGGTCAAACACACAACTTTGATCATGATTATCAAGAACTGAAAACTATAAGGGTAAGAAGGAAAAATGAGAATGAAATCATTCATTGTTTTCAAAAACATGGATACATGGTGTGTATAATTCCTACAAGGCGGGTTACCTGAAGCCTTTCATAGGGTCATGTACTCCTGTCACAACAGGTCATGTAATAACCTATACAAGGTACGTTGTCCTAACACACTACGTATACATGAATTTTATTTCCCTACTAAAGATCTTCTCCATGACTATACCACATGGTAATCATGGAACAAGAATACACAGCGTGTTCGTTATAGACACAGCGTGCACTATACAAGCTTCACCAACACATTTTGTTAGTGATACAACCAGATACAGGGCCCATACTACACTGCATGTTCCAGATGGACACGGCGTCTGCTAGGATAATTTTTCCTTCACGTTTTGTTCATTACATTACTAGGTACTCAGGTTAAACTACACAACATGTTCCAAATGGAAACAGAATTTAGTGGAAATGACTCAACCAACCCATGATGTTTGTGACATGCCCGGTTACACGGTTCTAAAATATGGCATGTACATCTAGTACACGACATGTCCATCCAAATATTCCAAACCCCATGTCCTCTCATACAAAGTTTGAAACACAGTTAGATACTACACAACGTGTACATATATTACATGGCGTGTACTTAATAAGAATTATTTCTTCCCGAACATAAGAACACATGGTGTGTATTTTTCAATAGACGGCGTGTATTCTGGGTTTTTCCAGATAGTCAGCCTCAAAAAATACTCTGAATCCTAGAAAAAACCCTAAAATAAACATTAATGTGCCAGATTCTGATCTGTGAGGGCCCAAACTCACCACGAATCAAAGTTTGGCATCTTATACAAGTCACATACAAGGAAAACAAGGCAATAATCCACCAAATTCTGGTCCATAAGGGCCTGTAACACCTCAAGAACCAATGTTTGGCATTCATTCAAGGAAATCCATATCCAATTAAATAACCAATCATAAGAAGGTATTATATCAAGGCATCTATCACATCAACATTCATATCCAACACAACATCTATCACAACAACATGAAATTGCTAATGCACCCTAAATGGCATGGAAATAATGAATGACATGTGATATCTAGAAAATTACTATATGATGTATGAGATGGAATACCCTCATATCATCGAGTTTCAATACAAATAGAACATCAATAATATCAATTATAAAAGTACAAAACATTTGAATCAACTAATGGTGAAATCAAATCAAATGTAAAATTGAAAATCCAGAAAAATTGCAATAACGAGGTAGATTGTCTTTTCCTTGTACATGAGTTAGATACTCCTTGGAAAAACTTTTACCATGTACCAATTCCATCATATCCCTGAATATTGGATCCAAATAGATAGTCAAGAATAATATTTTTCCTCTGATACTATATTGTAACATTAAGGGTCCGGTAGCTGCCCATAGACTCTCCATACCCGGTTGGTCACTTGGCCTCAAGCACATTTCACCAAACACCAAAGGTTGCAGAATAGCAACGAGGGGCATGGGTGAGATAGTGGGGAAACTATGCCCTCATTGGAAGAGTATCACAACAGAATTAAAATGCATAACAATAGAGTAAGCAGTAACATTACCATAAAAAAAAAGAAATAGCGGAAGACTGAAGAAATAACCACTGGAGCACATATATATATATGATGCAAGATACGTATCTTGGAAAGCAACCAAACAAGTCACAATGTTGAAATATAGTACCAAACCAGTGTACAAAGGAAAAAAACAACTCTACAATATCGCAAGCCAAATCTTTGTCCCATGCTCTCTAGCTCCAAAGTAGTCAAGTACCTGAAGTAGAAGGACGCTACCCCTTATATGTACATGAAACAATATAATCTATTTGGGCTCAAAATCATGTCCCAAACATGGTGGGATACTAAATCCTAGTAAGAAACCACCAATAGATATGTTTTTAACAGTTACTGAATATATATGGCAGACAATACACTAAGAATCAGTAAACAAGTAAGTACTCAATAGTAAACAATTCTACAGTTTCAAGGCATTTAGTTCAACATAGCAAGTAAGCAAATAATCACAAACTGGAAACCCAATGGAATTTACTAACAACCTAGTCACTTTTATTCATACCTAGCAAATATAAGCAACCCTCTTGGAAGTACACACAATCTAATCCCTATAGTTCATCTATAGTATAGACTATCTTGGGTAGCACTTGCCGACAGTTCCTCATATAGTCATGTATTAGTAACTAAATGGATCTCTGGGGAATCAATTACGTTACATTCCCATGTGTCCCATGTCGAGGAACTAGAGACACTCTAAGGAAGAACATACATCAATTTCCTCTGTGGTCTCACATCGTAAAAGTAAAAACAAACACTATGGAGAAGCCCTTACGTCCATTCTTTCTATGGTCTACTACACGAGGTTCTCCCGGCCCTGTGTAATTCAAACGATAACATCAATGAAATATGGCTAAATTAAACCTCAATAACTACTTGGCTAACGGTTTAAATCATAACAGCATGTCAGATAAATAAGCACTCCGTCCTACAGTACTATTCTTGGTGAAAAACAAGGCAGCCTAACAGGATAAGTAGGACCAAACATTCGTAAACAAACATTCATGGGAAAAAAATCCAAATCATAGTAATTAACCCTATTAAAATTCAATTAACCTCTACTCAAGTATACAATCATAGTAGGGAATTAATATGGATAAAACAGTATGCATGAAATACCCACTTCAAGGGTATTGGGAAATTTTGAACATATAACTCAAATAATTTCTACATAAAGGAACAAACCACCTAACTCAGTGTTTTATGATTGTTCAGTACAAAAAATGTGACATTTACCAACATAAAATTAATGAAAGATAATATATTTATTGATAAAAATGATCAATTCCAATAGCTATTAAATTATGTTGATATTAACTGGAGGTACCAACAATTTTTTTTACCAACAAATATATCTGTTTATATTTGTAGTTCAATACCAACAAATCTTTTAATAACATTGAAATCTATTTTCATATCATAATAATACCAAAAATTGATTTACTGATAAATGAACAAGTTATTATAAATTATTATTACCAACAAATCATTTACCATTATAAAAATCTATTGCAATAAAAAAATTAATAATTTTAAATATTTTACCAAAAACTGAATATATTGATATATATACATACATATACGTATATATTACTCATTATAAACATATCACTTTGTATATATGTGTATATATATAATGAAAAAAGTTATAAATTTATATATAATTTATAACTACCACTCTGTTCTCTTCAACCCTACCTCCCTGTTCTCCCCCTTCTCAGCCGGCGGACATTCCCCCCGACCCCGACCCTACCTCTATGTTCTCCCCCTTCCCAACAGGCATCCCCCTCCGACATCAGCACATCCCTATTCCCACCCTTCCCAGCTGGCGTCCCCCTCCAACAGCAGTGCACGAATCACCCTCCCTCTTCCCGGCCTCCCCCCTGACATCATCGCCCGAACCCACCTGCAAGGTTATCCAAGCCGTCATCCCCAATCTCGACCACCGTCATCCACAACATTTTATTCCTGCATCTCTGTGCGACCCATTTGTCCTCGGTGCTATAGAATAACCCTATCCATCCCCGGGATCCCCTCCCATCGCTCACTGTCATCCCTTCCCTCGCACTATGGAATCTTTTGATTTTAGGTGTTGGGTTTGAATCGAAAAACAAGTATTTTTATGGGAAGGCATCAGTTCAGATGAAGTTGGTATGATTCCGCTGTGACTATCACTCCATTATATGTAAGATCCTTAAATCTTCCAGACTAATTACTTTATTGAGATTTTTCTGGTAGAAACCTCTCTTCACCATGTTCCTAGTTCTATATGTCAGTGCATGCTGGAATTTTCCATTCGCTTCTTCCCAGATGGGGATTTACTGGGATTCTTTCCTTTTTTTTGTTTCCGATGTGTGGATTTAGTTAATTTCAGGAGTTGGGTTCACATCAAAGAGCATGTATTTGTATGGGAAGGTGTCGGTTCTGATGAAGTTGGTACATGGGGATTCTGCCGGGACTTTCACCGCTTTCTATATAAGCTCATCAATCCTCGAGAATGATTATTTGTTTAAGATTGTCATATCTCTGTTCTTGATTCAATCTTGTTGTTCATGTTAGGAAAAGTGGGATTAATCTCTTCTTATTTGTGTGAATTCATTGATGGGTTGCTTCTCCTCCTTTTAATGTATTCTTTTCATTATAGGTCGAAGGAAACATTGTGTTTTCCTTTATTTCAAATCCTAGGGTCATTATAGTCTAGAGACTCTATTAGAATCACCTTCAAGTCTCTGTCATGCATAGATTTTAATGGGTTGATGTCACTTTCTGGTTAATTGTACAGTGATTAAAGAAATATGTTTCATGGGTTCCTTTGATTTATTCAGTAGTGGCTAATTTGTTGTGCATTCAATGTGGTAGATGTCATCAGACACGAGTTTCTGGGAAGCTTCAGTGGGGAGCCTCTTCTGGTTCAAATGAATGTGTATGTTAATAGAGAAGGGAACCGACAACAAAGGATAGAGCTCTGGTTCGACCCCACTGTGGATTTCCACATGTACTCTCTTCACTGTAACCATGTCCGAGTCATGTAATGCTTCTTTCTATTTTTATTTTGGTCGTCCATTAAACCATCATCTTTCTTTATTTTTTCATTCACATTTCATTTATTATGTTTATTCAACAGGGTAAACATTAAATGATTAAAGAATATTATGTCTTTTATTGTATCTGATGTTCCATGATCTGATTAAGTGTATATAATAAAAAATCTGCATATAATTATGCGGTTTCAACACAAATGCATATTATTCCACTTTGAATTTATATGTAGTGTCATAATGCATTAAATTTGCATGCTTCACTATAATATACAATCAAATAAGTTACTATAAGTTGAATTTAGAAGTCTTTTTCATGTATTGTTTCCAGTACCACTATGAAAATTCTATAACACTATAATATGTAGGTTCAATATGTAGTTTCGATCCAACTATTATGATATACTATTCATTCAATAGCCTTTGTAATGTACAGTTTCAATATGCCTACACATAACTATAAAGTTCTACTATGTAGTACTATATGCTTCTTTATAATATGCATTGAAAAATTTAACTACAAGTGAGATTCAATAGCTTTTAATATGTACAATTTCTAGTAATATCTACTTTCATGTTCTTGATTGAATAATTTTATTCAGTGAATGTAAATGAGTATCATTATCTTGATTTGTGCTTATCATTATTGGTTGGATTATATGCTTTGGGATCTTGGTCTCATGTATTATTTCTCTTTTTATTTTGATGGTTATGCATACACTTCTAGGTTTTTTTAACTTCAAACATTATCATTCCTTCTCTCAATATATATTTTTTAGAAAATACTCTTCCTAGGTTAGGTTAGAACCCCTAAAACATAACCATCAGAAACCTAGACACCAAGAATCAATCAAGACCAAAAACACGCAATAGAAAATAGTTTAAGGATCTAAAGAGTTGACCCAGTAGTCCAATGATAAGTCTTTAATTCCTTGATATGGATGAAGACGATGAAATCATTTGATGTTGTAGGTTAAGAAAATTGATGCCTTAAAAAAAATCTACTAAAAAGAAGATGATCGTTTTCAATATTATCAAAGTAACATCCATCTGGAAGTCAAGTTACGTACACATGTCCGTCTTAAGGCCATGAGGGCATGATTAGCTAGACCTCTCTCCCCACTCCAAAGTTGTGTCCAGGTTAAAACAACGAGCCTCCCAAATTTCCTCTTCTATGGCTTTGCAAAAACAATCATACATTTTTATCATTTTTCCAATGAAATGAGGAGGGAGAACTTCCTTAGAGACCTGAACTCCTAGGAATACTTCTATCCCTTGTTCATCAGGATGCAACTTCTCCCCATACCCAACAGGGTCATTCTAAGCCATGCCAACTGGTTTTGTGTCTTCCACTGGGCCCTTAGATTCCTGAAGAGTATGATATTCAGCTGTTAATACCTCACCTTCTATGCTTACTGACCTTTTCCTCATGGGATTAAGAAAGATTTCGGAATCTTTTCAATGCCTTTACTTCTTACCCAATGTCAATGGATGACCCCCTGCTTCGATTAAGGGTTTATCAATTTTTTTCGATCCTAAGAGAAAGTGTCCTTTTCACTGATTACTTCCTCATTTTCCAAATAATATTCCACATCCATGTCCTTGAAGACTTGTTGCCTCTTCTTCCAAGGTTGTACCATTTTCCACCCCTCATTATCTATTTTTGACATCCTATAACTTCTGAAACTGGTTTTTGAGATCCATTCTAGGAGGGATTTCCTACATTAGATACTTGTTGCATACCTACCCTTAAAAAGCCTACTCACCAATTTTTCAACCCCTATGCAAGACCAGATAAACAAACTCAGCCTGGTCATCAATTAAGGTCACTGAAGGTGATATAGAAGACTCTCCAACAACTGCTTCATAGAGTTTATCTGATGTATTAGGAATAAAATCTACATTGGAAGTGTGATCAATCCTTATGACTGAAGGCGACTGATCAACTTATCCAGTTTAAAAACATGTACCTTCTTTTTCAGGAGGATTTATGACATGTGTGTGTACTGTAGGTTCGAGATCATGCCTCATCCTAGAAAATATTCCATAGATAAGTGGATCCGGTTTCTGAACACTCTCCATCCTCCCAACTGCTGAGATCCCCTGATTCAAAGCATATAAAGTGTATCCATAGGAACCTGACCAGATAATCTTGGGTTGAATATTGAAGTTTTATTGGTGACGATATCAAATTACTATGGAGGAAAAATTTCATCTTTTTTTAGAGTACTATGAGAACTCGCACGATCCATAACATCACTGGAGCGGTTGAGATAAAACTCAACTTTAGTATGAACTTCCTTCTATGACATTACTGCAATGTAAAAATCATGGGAAGTACCTTTCCTAGGAGCTTGCAGATAGGTAGTTTGGGAATGACCCAATTCATTAAATGAAGAATTTATGTATGCCCCAGATTCATAGCACACCTATTTCTTACATTGATGCTCCCCTTTAATCTCCATACAAATATCTTCCATAGAAGACTTTGAAATTTTAACCTCAACACAAATCTGAGGAGAAATGGGATGACTAATAAAATGAATGCTGAATAGACTTATTTAAAATTTACATTTTCATTCCCATACCGTGCATCCACTAGCGTGATAAACACTTTCAATTAGAAAACTCAAAACGTTTTATAATGTTTTCATGCTTATTATATAACATTTATAACATTATAATGTTATATAAACATTATATAATGTTTTTATGCTTGATATTATTTGTAACATTTATATTTTACGATTATTTTTCATCACTATTTATGTGTTTCTAATCTATTTTGTTCACTGTAATCTGATTTTTTTAACTGTATTTTTGTTTCCATTCATTGTCATCATGTTGTGATCTTTTTTATTATGTTGAATCCACTGTAAATGTGTCTCAACTTAATAGTAATATTTTGTCACATATGTTACTATACTATTGGTATATACTCTTTGAATGTTGTCATATACGTTAGCATATTGTATTTGTATGTCTATTAAATAAGAACCTAAAGGTAAATTTTCTATTGATGATATTTTTTTGTTATATTACTATTTTTTCTCAACAAGGAATGTAGAGACACCTATTTCACAAAAAATTATTTTCAATTTCACTTCTACGATCAGATTTCCTCTAGTTTATGAAATGTGACATGATACAATGTTTTAGGAATACTCATTGTGATTATTTTCATTTTGTAAATATAAAATAGTAAAATGCCTTTTTGATAGGGTTGATTTTTTTATAATTTAAAAACCACACTATCAAAGTGTGTGTTCTGCGTGTGTTTGTGTATATATATATATACATATTAGTTCTATAAAAATGCAATATTTGATTTAATGATTCATAATTTTTAGATTGTAGTTATTTTGAATCTACCCTGGATTTAAAATTAACTAAATTTTTTAATTTATATTTTGAAGCATGTCATTGAATTAGAAGTGAAAGTAAATGTATTTCACTCACTAGAATGAATGAAGTCTTGGGTTTCCATTTTTTTCATGGGTTGGGTTAATTGAAAGATGCACAGGCTACCTTTTTGAATGTAGCTACTGGTTTTCCTTTTTTTAGTTCAATTCCAAAGGAGATGTTGAAATTTCTTGTGTTGTTGAATGGAAATGGATTCAATTGGTCTTATGGTTGACGATGAGTTTGATCTAAAATTATTAAAAACACATAATTTTTTATCAACCATGAGTCTGATTTAGATTGAGAAAGCATGATTTTGTTCTCACCATGGTACATATTATTTTTGAGCCCATTATATTTATGCCTACCATTTAGAAGTATTATTATATTTCATTAAATTTGAATTTTTTTTCTTTCTAAAAAAACCATGAATTATATCATTCACCGTCACATAATTTTTTTATACATTCATTTATTATTATTATGGTTTCAATTTACGCAGATATTTTCCACGGATTTGTGGGTATGATATTTGGTCGTTTGTGGTGTGGATATAGAATCTAAAGGGTGCGGCATAGCATTGACTTGAGGTTCCTCACAGGTACCATAGATGACATGATTTGTTTAGATGTCAACAGATATGATGAATAAAAGATTCCAATTCTATGTAGGTCAATTGTTTTATATTTTCATTGATTTCTATTTTAGTTTCAATTCATTTAGATACATTGTGCTGATTTGTGGGTATGTTCTTTGGTTGTGTTGTATAGATATTGGAGCTGAAGGGTGTGTCATGGAACCGACTTGAGGTTCCTCACTAGTATTGGGAAAATTATCATTCTATGCAGATTATTTTTTAATAAATATTTTATATTTCAATTCATGCAGATATTTTGCTCTGATTTGTGGGTTTTCTCTTTGGATACGTGTAGTGTAGATTTTGGAGATTAAGGGTGTGACATAACAATTACTGGAGGTTTAAGATATGAGATTCCTTTTTTCATTTGGTGGAGGTAACTATTACTCTACCATGATGGGTGCTGTAGGATTGCCTTCAAGAGATGACATGTCCATTTTTCCATTTGGCGGAATTAACTATTATTCTACCACTTTACCATGATTGGTGTTGGAAGAGAGCATTCACGAGACGGCGTCTACGTTTTTTATTTCGTGGAAGCAACTACTATTCTACCATTCGACCATGATGGGTGATAGAGGATTTTATTCAAGAGAAAATGTTCATTTTTTCATTTGGGGAGAGGGGGGTAAGTGTCGACAGGCGTCTGCGGCTGCATGAATGGATCTTGAGTTTTTGTGTGTTTATGATTTTTTATGTATTAATCATCTTCAACTATGTATGATTCATTTTGTATTAAATTTCACTTAATATAATTATGTTTTTTTTCTAATTTTTCTTGTGTAAAAATCATTATTGGTTTGATAATTTAAGCATGTGTTATATATGATAAATTAATAAATATAATATGAAATTTTTTTAGTAACAAACATTTATAATTTTATATAAATATAATTTATAAATCGATATTATATGTAGATAATATTATTACCAAAAGAAATATTTGTCATATGAATATGTTGCTAAACATTTTGACCAACATATATATTATCTGTTGGTATTATTATATTTGTTACAGAACTATTTTATCTGTCGCAATAACATTTAGTGAAATATTTTTTAATGAAAATTTAGTGACAGGACAATTTTTGATGGTAAAATGATTTACCAATTGAAAAGATACTTTTACCAATAGATATACCCCTATTAGAAAAAGATAATTACTTTTTAGTGGTTATACGTGAACCTCAAGCCTTGAATCGCCCAATAACATCGTAAATTGGAAAAAACAACAAAAACATTCAATTGTGGATAACATGAGAAAGAATAGGAATTAGGAAATGACGATCTAGGAGAAGAAAGAGCTTACTGAGGGGATCCCAACATAATCAAGAGTGGTCAATTCAGAGAATGGATGCTCAATCAGGGCCTCAGAGAAGAATCACAGTCGTACAAATGATCTTAGATGAACTAGGTCGAGAAGGAGGTGTTTTTTGTTCGTTAGATGTAACCTAGACATGTTTAATGAAAAACTAGAAAGCACATGTTTTGTAATTTAGAAGTACACAACATGTAATTTCCCTCTCCAGCACCCACATTTGGTGGTCACTAGGTCACCACAGACGATAATGTGCATGGCTGTGACATGCCCATCACCTGGCTACCTGTGGAAACTGAGTACACGACATGTACTTATAATGTACATGGTGTGTACTTAATAAAGTTATAGAAAAATCATATTTTTCAACAAAAAAACCAGAAAAAGGAAAACATACATGAAATGAAGATTCAATTTCTTTCAAATTAGTTCATTCATATATTGAAAACTTTTGGTTGTTCAGCCAATTTAATCAATATTACTATGGTATATTGAAAGAAACTAATGGAGTTATAGAATACATTCACAATCTATAGAATTTTATGGACATTCAGAATATAATTTTTTTATTACGTACAGTTGTATAATATTCCATATGTTGTGATAATAAAAATAGAATCACATCACATCATAGAATTGGTAGTCTAATGTTACGCAAGGACAGAATATTCACTTTACAAAAGATGGAAGGTTTATAATATAAAAGATACCATAAATTTATAAAATCGTAATTATTTAACATTTTTTATATATATTAATTAATTTCATATTTATAACCATCCATGTGATTTACTAATGAATTTTATATAACACCTCTATATAGAGATGGTTGTCCACACGTACACAAGAGCAATGGATACATTTTTCATACGATGGAATACGGAGTGAACATTTATGTTCCATTAACATTGAAACATATAAATATAGTAGTTATAATGGTATAATTATTCAAATAAGTTTGTTTACATTTTTATGATTCGTAAAAATGAAAGTAACAAAAAAATAATTTTTTATGAACATATACATCTTCTTTTTGTAAGATCCTTTTATACAACATATGACACATAAATGACATATTTTGATGAATAAAGTACCCCAATGATAAGGGGAGGAATTTTTGGAAATAATTTTCATAAGGATTGATCAATCTATCTCGCTCAAGAGGTGTATATAAAAGAGTACAATAGGTTTCTTTTTATAAGTGATGTGGGTAGAAATATTGTAAATGTTAAGAATGTTAAAATTTAATATAGTAACTCTCCTCAAAATGTTACCCTGATGGGGATAAATCTAAAATAACTTATATTATATGAATTAAATCCATTAAAATAAGAGGTTTTAGAATTTTTTATTATTTATTTTTAAACATATCTCATTATTTTAACCCCCTAGTAATTTGTATTATCCCTTAATAATGGAAATGGATTTTACCATGGATGTTATTCATTTGGAAAAAATTAAGTTGTAAAAAACATATAATACTAATTATTGTGATTAGAAATATGTAATTCAATTTCCACCTTAGATTTATAATTATTTTTAGAAATTCTATTTTATATATTATATCTAAACATAACAATAATTTTTTTTATAATTACATGTTTGAAGTATAAAAATTACTTCATGCCAAAATTAATTATATTTTTGACTCATACATAATTAAATATATTTCTTAATTAATTATAGAATAAGGTTACATTTAATCTATATAAAAACAGATAGAAACCATGTGAATACTTTTTTAAAATATTAGAACCAAAAAAATATATTTTAATTTAATCATTATATAGATTTCAAAAAACAATTCCATAGATTTCGAATACTTATATTAAAACATTAAATTCATACTGTTACATCTTATAAATATTTATTAACTATTACCAAAATTTGTCAAAAGATTTATATTCATTCATATATCTTAAAAAATTTTCAAAAGTGGTATTTGTTTTAAAATCCATAATCTATACTATTCAGTAACACATAAAATATTTTTTAAAAATATAAAAATTTCTTTTTTTTAATATAGACACGGTGAACCCAAAAAAATACATAAATTTTACCAGATTAAAATTTTAAATTTTTAAATTTTTCATTTTATAAAATTCATAATAAAGTTATGTGTTATACATTAATTAATATTGAATGGAATATTTAGTTATTATAATTGAATCATATGTGTTCCATTCGTCCACCTTGAATATTTTCAAACTGAAAATTTCCAAAATTTCACATCATTATCAAATTTTTTCTAATATTAATCAAAACATATGCATATTTCCACATTATCTATTTTATCAATTGATTTATATAATGTACAATTTCAAATTGAGTCATTTAATTCAGCAACACATGTTCAATAGTGAAAATAATCCAGATAGTGTCTTCACAATAATAAGTATCTGGTACTAAAAATATTTATTTTTAGTTGATTAATTAAATTATTTCATCTCTATATATCCATGGGAAATAGTATTGAAAAAGTCATTCAATTTTTAATAGTTGGTTATCATTTTCATGTATTAATCCCAAACATCAATTATTCCTAAAATCATTAATGGATTGAATCGCGTGTATGATAATTTACCTTTCTTGTAATTCCTTATAACATAGATTCATGGTCATACTGTACTCATATTTTTACCCCTAACTAATATTCCATTCCTTTCCAACTTTTATATGAATATATCCTTGTAATACAATGAAATTTCGGATTATAGATAAAAAATGTATCACACTTGTCATTGAATCTTAAAAAATTTATTATCCAAATTTATTACTATTTCTAACTTCATCCCAATAAGTTGGTATACATCATGATTACCCTTATAATTCATAAAAATGTAATGATTTTATTCCAAAAATTAATTCATTTTATTATTTGAAAATTATACTGATTGAAAATACTAATCCCACAGAAATTGAATTGAATGTGATATGGAACTTAGTATGCATTCCAATTTTTTATCTATCCTATTTGATTTTAAATCTCTATAAGTGTGATAATTAGAAAAAATATGTAGATTTGTGTCATGATCCTTCTTATTTTTTTTATAATTTCAATTTAAACAGTGGGTAATGATCAGATAAAATAAAAATATGTTAATAGTGAAGTCAAAAAACTTTATTGACAAATATTTAAGAAATGATATCAAGACATTTATCCTAAAAAACGAGGAAATGAGATGACTTGTTATGGACATAATTAAAATCAAAATATATTTAATTATATTTTGATACATTATAAAAATAGTGGAAATATCAATAATAATATCACCCAACCAAATTATATGAATATTGAGATGTTGTATGAATTGTTTAGGACATTTTTTAGACTATATGAGTTAAAAACTATGAATCCTGATACATAGTAAAAAAATAATGATTCATTTTATAAAGAAAAAATGATCTCTTAAATATATATACATGTTGTTTATAATAGATATTGTATATTGATTTTAATATATAGTAATCATCATGTAATTCCCTCTTAATCATAGGTTTTGATGGAATATATGGCCTCATTATGAATTTCATCACACTATCTCCATATATATATTGTTCCAAATTATTATCATTAATGGAAATAAATTCTTATTTCTAATACTATTCTTATCATGATTGGATATTTTTTTATCATCAATATTAATGTTTATTTTTCAATTAGTTAAAAATTTATTGATGATTAAATTTTCCATCATAATACCCAAATCCAAATATATAATGCAAATTAATATATGATAATAATTAGTTCTCATTTTATTCAGAGCATAGTGGTATTTCCTACTAAAAATAGATGCCCCCTTATACTCCATCAATTAGTGATTGAATATTTGGAAATAATAATCAATGAGTATTTGTATACATATAATCAGTCTCATGTGGATCACTTCTAATTAAATATTATTTTCAATCATCTATGATCCATATGTTACATACAACATTCACCATTGATGAATCAATATTAAATCTTCAAGTAAATAATTATGGCATCCCAACCAAAACATGGGTTGGATAATTATATACATGGATGATTATCTATTATTATAAAAATGAAAGAACTTTGTCATTTTGTATAAGGAATAATCATAAACTTTTCATTTATGCATTACTATATGTTAAAAAATTTCATTCTCACTCTTATTTAAAATATTAGTACACTTAATAGTATATTATTCATCTCATTATTGATTTAATTACATTTATATAACTACATGTCCTTCATTATTTTATATTTTATCATAGTTAATTGGTTATCTAATCAGGAAACATTCTAAATAACCTACCCATTCTTACATGAATATACAAGGAATCTATGTGATACTTTTATGTTCATTATTTAATTGCATTTATGAACTTCTGATTTCACTGAATGGTGAAACAATATTTCATGCATGGAGGATATATTACCAAAAAAACATCATAAATCTATAAATATCACATTATAAATTTCCCATATATCACATTAACTAATATAGTTTAAAAATGATTCTCCAATGGATATTATACTCTTCATAAAACATTGAGTATATAAATAAATCATTAATAAATAAGAACAAAACTTCATTATATAACTAGAATAAAATATTAATTATATCCATATAAATAGATGGTGAATTAGTTAATCATATGGAAATTACTATAAATCCAAATTTTATATGGCTTGTCTGAAATTCCTTTATTATAATTTCTTCCTTACCGGCTCATAAATTTTGGATTCCAATAATAGAGATCAATGAATGAAAAAATATATATATTCTTCATGTGGATCAGATAATTCATCAATGTGAGGTTCATGATACTTTTATTTCCATTAATCAAATTGTTTCCTTATAACTGATTCATAACAACAAAGATAACCCTTTCTCAAAGAAATATCAGCTCACTAAAATGAATCATTTTGTTAAATGAATCACTTATTAAGAAAAAATTGCAATTACTTCCCTACTTCCACTAATTACAATACATCTATTATGTAGGTAGTCATTGATATTGCTTTTTCATTATGGATTAGTTCAATGGGAAACTCTAATTCACTACCAGGGGAGTTTTAGGTAAATATTGAACAATCACATCATTTTTTTCATATATAAAAAGAAAATAGTATATAATAAGTTTACCCATACCGTCCACAGAGTTCATTTATTCTTCTCCTATAAGAATTTTATTAAGAAATGATACTATACATCGAACAAGAAATGATTTACATAATGATACTTCCATTTTAAAGTCAAGGGATTCCATAATAAATCCAATAATTCTATTCGACTTATCATAGATATAAAATTCAGAATATATATTTAATATAAAACAAAATCTGTGTAATATAAAATTCAACCATTGGTATAATAACCACACCTTGAAATAGGGAATGTATGTGAATCATAATATGGTCTCACTATCATATCCATATTAAAATAAGATTTCCTCTTGGAGTCTACGTTGAAAACTCTCCTATGAACATTATAGCTATTGATTTAGTGATATTGAAAAAAATAACATTACAAATTTTATGATTATTTAGAATCATGTAAAAATTAGATAAATTATATTTTATAATTAATTTTATTTCTACAACAATTTTTTGGAAATCAACATAATATATAGTAATTGTATAATATTTTCTTTCCCCCTTAGTCTCTTTTATAGTAGGATCACTTAATGTAGTGGATATTAATATTAATAATTATCGATATCCATATATTGAATGTATTGGATAAAATAAGAATCCTTAATTCCATTTTATTCATAACAAAGCTAGTCATTTTCCCCAAAATATTATATATCACCCATTCCCTTGAAGAATTTACCTTGTTGTTTCTTTCCAAAATTATCTTATTGTTGAATTATGACCTTTATAATATTATTTTTTGAAATGTTTCTATTTAATTGGTTCCCACATAGTCTCTTAATATCATTATGTCCAATAAAAATATAATATTAATAAAATTATTTTTCTTTCGTGATGGCTCATGGAAATATATAATCAATTGATGAAAATATTTGGGAAATCATTTTCCCTTTTTATTTGTTCCCTTTGAAGAATATTTTTTTATCCCATTAAAGAAATAATTAATCTCTCCCTCCAAATTATGGGTCTTCATCCTTTCATACCTTACTAATATTGTGATTTTTGACTCATATTTATCATCTCCTTTCACATCATGCTAATTTTAATTGAGGAAAATACTCTAAATGCCCTCTAGTTTTACTATAGGAAAATATTTCTTGAAAATTTTCACATTAAAATTATCCTATTTATATCATTATATTTTATCATGATCATAAGTAGTATGGATTAGTGACCACCCCATATCAACCCCTTTTTGAAAAATATACATATTGGGTATACCATTCCCATTAATTAGATCCAAAATGATGGAATATATATTCTAGGGATTTTAACCATTACTCAACTATTAGTACAATAGTTTTTATATTAAATGATGGAGTCTTCGGTTGAATTATGAACCACAATATACATTCATCTTACAATGAAATAGTATTTTATCTTTTTTTCTAAATGTTTATGTATAATAAATGTCATAATTTTTCAAACTGTTTATATGATCTGAAAATATCAAACACTTTTTTTGTGGAAATTTTCATAAGGGTTATACATATATTGACAATGAACGTGGATATTATTTCCCATTATTCCTTTTCTAAATATCAATAATATTTTCAAAAACATAATTAGCTCATTATTCCATGAATATTGAGCCACACCATCAAAATTATGTGTTGCTATTAAATATTTTAGGAGACTATGTTAAAAAACATTCATGCTATGTTTTTCTAAAATATAGTTCACAATAGTCATAAGAAACATCTTTTTCAAGAAACTATACTGACCAAAACATTAAAAACGCAGAACTGATGTCTAATTTGTTCATTGTTAGATGATAAATGTGATCAAAATACGAAATATCTTTTAGTGTTTCAATCATGGGTTAGTATGTACATAAATTATTTCAATATTACTTTTCAAAAATAAATCCTACCATGAATTTTTTTAAATTATTGATGATTATTGAAATATTATTTATTCTTAACAAAATAAAATGAAATCATAATGATGTGTGAGATCAAATTTTTGATAAAGGTAATCATATAAATATGTATTATAGAGTAAAATATTTGTGTTTTAGGGAAAATAGAACATAAATTATCCAATATAAATTTAACCATGAATAATCATGTGTCAGAGTGAAATTGTAAAATATACCTGTATGGATTCAATAACTATTGAATTAAAAAAGCATTAGATAAAAAATTAAGTTATAAATATGATAAAATTGATAAAGTGGAATTAATTAATAGATAAATATTTTTTATATACCTTATATGAATTGATATATTTGAATAAAATTAAATATATTTCAATGGATCAAAATTGAGTTAGAAAAAATTTACAATATATTCCCACATGCCAAAACATACTTACCCTATTAAAAAATAATTTAAATTTATTTAATACTTTTTTATAATCATTTTCAACATTATTATATTTTTATGGTATTTTTTATTATAATTTCTAAACCATTTAATTATATTTCTTTCTTACATAACCACATGTGGTTGTTCGATGAAATTGTCCCAAATTACATGAATATATTGACCATGGTTAAAGGGTTTATGAAATAGATAATAAATAAATAGAATTTTAATAATTTAATGAATATAATTTCTATTCGTTACAGACAATTTAATAATAATCCACAAAAGTTGGTAATATAAAAACACAATCACATCAATTGTTAGTGTTGGAATTCCACACTTATGTATGAGCCACATTACCATTTTCCAAGGGATGGAGGTGTCAGAATATAGATGATATATTATTCTTATAGAATAATATGATTTTGTAAATGTGATTTATATTCATTAATTATATCTTAATAACCATCCATGTAAATCTGTGATTAGAAACAATTTATATTACTACATAGAGGATATACTCTATATGTACGATTGAGAGATATTTTTAGTTTCCATTTAATTTAAAAGTGATGTAAAATAGATGTAACATTAACATAATTAAATATTAGTACATTAAATACTCTTATGATATTTTACTAATATATTTATTGAATATTCAGTTGATTTTAATGAATAATATAACTTAAAAAAAATAATATCAAGACCATATGCCTCTTCATTTGGTAACATACTTTGGATTACCCATTAATTTATATAGAAGCGGTATTTTTCATTGGAATAACCACATGCTTATGGAGAGGAATAATGGAAAAGGTATTTTGATTGGTATTGGTTGAACTAAATGGATCATTAGGAGTATAATAGTTAGGATTTGATGTGTACTTTTATAATTTATTTTGGAGTTATAATTTTTAATATTAAAAACATTAAAATGTAACAAATCATATATTTGGAGAATATGGATAAAAAGGAAAAAAAATTGGAGTTAGAGAGGAGATATGGTAGAAATCATTTCATTGAATAGTATTTAGATAGATTTTATATTATTTTAATCATTATTTTTTTAGTTTAGCTCCCCTATAAATGCTTTTTAATTGCTTCCATAGTGATATGTTATTAACATGGATACCAATCATTATAAAAAAATTAAGTTGAAATAATTTTATTATATTATTAATTCTCATTACAAATACAAAATACATTATAAAAAATTCAATTCTTAAAAATAGGGAAAATGACATTTAATATATGTTTATAAAATGCAATAGAATACAGTTTTTAGGAAAATGATTGTTTTAGGCATAAAAATTATTTTATAAAAAATAAGGTATAATGTTTTAATTCAGGGAATTAATTTGAACATATTTGATAAATGAATTCATATTTGAATTTAAAATCACAAACAAACCTAATGATACCTTGGGAATAAATGATTATATGTGCAGAAGTGAATTTTTTTATTGGAATAAAAACACTTCTCCAATTTCCAAAATTTTCATTGATTTCTAGGTTAATAATTATATTTTTAATTGAATTATATTACATCTAGAATATTTATATTTTTTATACAAGAATGTTTTATTGAATTATAATTTAGATCTAACTTCATATGGATGATACAAATGTGATTGTATTTGTAAAATATTAATTTCTCACAATTTACTAAATTAAACAACAATTTTGTGAAAATTTAAAAAATCCACCATAATTTATTATTAAATATATGAAATTACTTTCAAAACATTTAAATTTTAATATTTTGTAATTTATATTTAAATAAAATTTTTGAAAAATGTTATATGTATTGTGCTATAGATTATTTAGAATGAAATGGTTACATATTATAATTTAATCCTAGATGTAAATTTTATGTTTTTAAAAAGTAGGCACAAGTAAATATACCATAAACTAAGGGATATAGGACACCTAAATCACCTACTCACAAAATAATTCTGGAAAAGATATATATATATATGTGTGTGTGTGTGTTATACATTAGTGTAAGAATTAAAAAATTACTAATATTCAAGAGAAATAATAAAAAAATTATTATGAAATTATTGGATATTTTTTTTATTGATTAGTAAGATACATGACTCTATATTTTCATTATTCCTTATTTCCATTTTGTATTTTTAGTATGATGTCTTGGTGGAATAAATAATCATGTTAATATCTACCACTAGATTTATCATTTATTTTTTCATTCCTTTTGACCTTAATATTATCCTCCAATAAATTATTCAAACAATGTGAATAGGAATGTATATATACATTCTATGATTGAATATATAGGTAAGGAATCATTAATTATTTTAATAAAAGAATAAAATTTTAATACATCATTTTTTTAAAAATAATGAATTTATGAATACCATTTATAAATAATTGTTATCATATTAGATAACATACATCTCGGATATTGGAGGACAACATGCCTCATTTCACAACATTAATAAAACCATTTTTAATGTTATTATTATTATTCAACTTATTAATAATAATATTAAACAAAATCAAAATTATTTTAAAATCACACTATCTAATTACTAAAACATACATCCACCTCTTCTTATTTTATTTTTTATGTCAAAAGTAAATTGTAATATGTATTTGAAATGTTTAAATGATATTTATATAAATATATAATATGTGACGCATTTGAATGAAAATATAAAAATTCATATATTGTTTTTGTTAGGTACTCCAAAAGATGATATTAAATTATCTGGTAAATAGTAATTGAACTATTCTAAACCATTTTATTCATAAAAAACTATATATATCCAATTAACTTCTCAAAATATCAATCCGGATTATTTGCTAATATTTTCCATGAACTTAATTTTTACCCTCTGCATCCCAGGATAAGGATAATGATCTAGTAAATGTGTTATATCTGATCTACAGACATTGTGTATCCTCATATTTGGTAAAAAATAACTGATATAATTTCATTAACAAAAATATGTTTATTTTAATGAAACATTTTAATTACCATTGATATAATTATATGAAAAATATAATGATACATGTATAATTTCCCCATATCTATCATCTATTCTATTTCAATCGATCAACTAAAATATTATGAAATTCTCTAGATATTGATATGATTAGAAATAAATGAATGTTTTTAGTAAAATGGTTATTTTTCATAATTGAAAGTAAATATTATAAATCCATTAATATTGTAATTATATATAAAATTTTATAAAAAAGTTGAAAAGAATGATTTAATCTTAAAAAAATAATTATTTTAGTGTTCATTAATGAATAAATATGTAAATTCAAATGAGAAATTTAGAACATAATAAAAAATAAACAAATTAATATAATATAAAAATAGAAATTCACTTTCCCAGTATTTCATTATAATAAAATAATTTATAGATGTAAAAAATTTAATTTATTATCATATAGAGAAAAATTTATTTATTATAATAACTAATTAAATTGAAAAAAATTCATACATTATAATGATGAATGTAGTTAAATAGTTCAAAAAACAATGATATCTAGCTTATTGAATTAAAAATATTTACCACCATGTGATAAAATATAAATTTAATAAAAAGGTAAAAAAGTGGCCAATATATATATATATATTTAAATATGAATGTTAAAATATTGTTTTTACATGTGTTTGTTCCATGAAAAATCTATATATTTTGTGTTCATTATTAGAGTAAAAAATTGTTTTCGCATATCTCTTAAATATTATCGATTAATATTCCCAGGACTATGACTCCATCAAAATAATTATTATCATTATATAATCGTACAATAGTTGATGATATCTTACAAAACATGATAGTATCATAAAAAAATTATTAGATTAAAGATTTTTTTCTTGAATTATTATGGATAACTAATTATTTAAAAGTATAATATAATAAAATATACTAGATTCATTAATAAGGACGTAGCCTTAAACAAAACATATTTTTGTATTAAGTTAATAATTCACATTGAGGATATCTTTAGGATTAGAGATTTATAGAAATAGGACATAAAAATTACATTACATCTCAAAAATTACAATGATGACACTTCTTCTACAAGAACACAGTTCTTATTCTAGAGGTACAGGTTTCTTCTTTTCCATTTTCCTTTAGTGTTTTTGAAAAAATAAGGAAAATAGGGGAAAATCACAAATTTTTTGGGTACACACCGTGTACATTTCCACAAGCCATGTACTTTGGTCATGTGGGATTAGTACACAAGGTGTGTAGACATGTCGGTGATGAAGGGTGTAAAAACAAACTAGACATCGTGTACTTAGTATTTACATGTCATGTAATCAGTCAGCATGTGAATAGTAAGGTGGTGGAAGTTGCTGCTAGCGGAGCAACAGTACACTCAATGTATTCAAAAATAAAATTCGTGTACTCATGTCGACAAATGAATATTGTCGCGGTGGAAAGATGCTACCAGAGGAAAATTTTTGAAATTGGAAAGTACACCCCATGTATTTGATAGTACAAGTCGTGTAGTTTGTTTTTTTTCTACTAAAATGGTAAGTAGCCTCCACATTCGGCAACGGAGGCGTTGAGTTTGCTTGGTTGCTCGAAAGGATGACCGATGCTTTAGAGATCACCTGATCATGCACCGGGAATCTGTTTCCTCCTCCATTGATAACGTTGGGACCATAGAGATCTACATCATTATTGGAAGATTTTGGAGGTGTCATTCATGTATACTGATTAGAGACGATTGAGGTAGGAGGTTTGATGTTTCCTTCAACTGTTGTGTAGAAATTGTCTATTGTTGTTCTACGCGCCCATGGTTGGGGTGATGTATGGATGAGGACTTTATTGAATGATATCTAAAATTGCATAGATAATCTAATGATAAGTTAAAACTATTGTTTGGGATCACTGTTTAGATCCAGGACCACCTCGGGGGTGCATTCCTCTATTTATCCATTTGGTTTAGATAACTGAGCATATACCGTGATTATTAGCTATTTAACTTTTTCATGAAAGGAAAATTGGTATAAAAATTCTTGTTATGCATGGTGATCGGCCCAGTTACTTTAGCCTAAGGGAATGACTATATTAGCCTGGGGGAATGTTTACATTTAGCCCGAGGGAATGGTTCTGATTATCCTGATGGCAAGGTTATATATAGCATAAGGGAATGGTTATGATAGCCTGAGGTCAGTGTTCTATTATCCTGAGGGAAGTGTTATATTATCCTGAGTGCATGGTGATATTTAGATAGAGGGCATGACTCTAATATCTTGAGGGTATGGTTACATTTAGCATGAGGGAAAGGTTCTGATTAACCTGAGGGCATGGTTATGATTATCTCAGAATTAAATTATGTATAATTGTTAAAAAAATATTAAAATGGAAATGAAACTGGTAGTGATAGTTACTTTTGAGTACACACTAGTTTACTGCATTTAATTTCGCACAATGTTGTTGCACATTTTCATTGACAGTTGGGAATGGGCCTTTGGTGGGTGCCTACTGGGATTTATTTCTCACACCCTGTTTAGGTCATGTCTTCAGCCCAAACAGACTATATTTCTGCAGGTGTCAATAGGGGAAAGGGCCCCTACACATGTACATGATTGTATTAGAGGATTAAGAGAGCATGGGACCAAGCTTAGGCTTGCGATACTACTGCCTTCAGTTCACTCTGTATTTTTCTGTTTGTTATACAATGTACTTTGAGTTGTATTGTATTGTATTTTAGTGTATCCTGTTCTTGCTATTTTCAAATGCTTAGTGACATGATGAATCTTTATATATATATATATGACTACTGGTTCTCTTTTACTTCAGTTGTCCATTCAGTTGTATATTGTTTTCTAATTCTATTGTTGTATGTTATTTATCCTTTCTACTGTGCTATACTTTGACAAATGAGGTCATAGTTTCCCCACTATCAGACCTGGGCTCTCGCTGCTAGTCAGCATCCTCTGGTGTGTGGGTTAATGCGCTTGAGGTCATGTGACCAATCGGGTTCGGGGCACCCGTTGAGTGGCACCCGGATCTGGGGCGTTGCAAAGTGGTATCAGAGGGAGGTTATTTTCCATGACATACTATTTGGAGTCTATAATCAGGGATAGGACAGAAATGATAGTCAGTAATATGTTGTGTCTAGGTGTATCTAACCCATGTACAGGGAAAAGCTAGTCTACCTCGATTATTTCAATTTTTCTGATTTTTCACGTTTATAGTTGATTAGATTTTCACTATTGGGTGACACACTTGAGATCGTGTAGTTTATATGTTATTCGTGGGTTTTATTTAGTTTTTACCAGATGAGATGAAGGTATGACATATCATTCATCATTTAGGCACATGCTAGAAATCACATGTCATGTATTCTTTCATGCCATGTAGATGCATTAGAAATTCCATGTTGTTGTGATAGTTTTTGTGATAGAAAAGAATGATTTTGTGATAGCTCTTTTGATTATACCTGCTATTTGATAGGGTTTTGTAGTGTGGGGTTTTTGATAGAATAAATTCCAAAATTTGGTTCTTGTGGAATATGGGCCCTCAATGACTGGAATATGGTGGACCATCAATGTGTTTATTTTGGTTTAACATGTGTAAGATTCCAAGCATTGATTTGTTGGGAGTATGGGCCCTCACAGATTGGAATTTGGATCTTAGATGTTGTTTCAACTTTTTTTGGGTTCCAGAGTAGATTCTGAGCCATATTGTCAGGAAAATCCAAGATACACGCCGTGTAGTTCCTTGGACACACGTCGTGTGTTCTTCTGTTTGAAAATAAATGAAAACATTTTAAGTGCACACCATGTAACCTCAATACATGTCGTGTAGTCTCTTCTCATTTCATAGTCCTTGTGGGCGGGGACATGAGGTAGGGAAAGGCTTTGGGGAACACGCCGTGTACCGGTTTTAAACAACCTGTAGTGTTGACCCGGTGTCCGCCCGTGTAACTAATATCACAGACGGAGGACACCTTATGACATGCACGTCATTTCTACCTTGAACACGTCGTGTAGTCTGACCCAGGTACCTAGCCATGTCACAAATAACATGGGTCTGTGTTATATTTCCTAGTACACTTCGGGTCCACCTGGAACACAACGTGTAGTGTCATCCGAGTAGTCGGTCGTGTAGCAAGCAACACGGGTTGGTCTGGGGTTTCCTTGGAAACACCATTTCTTTTTGGAACATGTCATGTAGTGTGACCTGGGTACACATGCTGTGTCATGAACAACATGGGCCGATGAAAGCTTTTGTAGTACACACCATGTCTACCTCTGAACACACCGTGTTGGTTTGAGAGCTATGTGGCTAAGCCGTGTAGTGGGACTCGGGCAGGGAAAGAAAATCCAGGTACATTCCGTGTGTGGGGACAATATGTCATGTGTTTTGGGTGTTACACGACCAGTATTAGCTGGTGTACACGCCCATATGGATGACCTTTGAGAACACAACATGTAGTAATTATACACACCGATTAGTCATGTTTTGTAAATCTTGAATTCATTCTTTCTCATGTTCCCTTCTTGGTCTCATAGTTGCGGTCTTTGATAAATCTTGATCTCATGTGTGTATTTGACCTTTTAGTGTCATGCCACCAAGATGACCACCAGTTCTTCGTCAGGAGAGTGGTGAAGATTATACTCATGAGATGGTGGCCCATGGGCTACCTGTAGATCCTCCAGCATTTCCAGTTGCGGCGCATGCCGTTATACCAGACACAGGCGCAGATGCACAGTTTCGTGAAGGCTTCATGCGATTCATGTAGGACTTCCAGAGGTCACTGAAAGCTGCCACATCTATGGTAGAGCTGAAGTGTATTTTCCAGCAGCATCATCCACCAACGTTTTTAGGGGATGGTGGACCACAAGATATGGATTCGTTGCTAGATTCGATGCAAATGAAATTCGAGCATCTAAAAATTCCTCCTTGGAGGAGGGTCAAGATCGCTAAATACATGATGTGTGATTCCTCCAAGATGTGGTGGGATGTTTCCACCCAGACATAGAATCACATAGACATGGTGTGGGAATGTTTTCAGGGGGTCTTCTATGAATTTTTCTTTCCGAAGACGTGGGGATATCGAGCTCGAGAGTTCATGAATCAGCAGGTGGGAACCATGTCGGTGATGGATTATTCTGCCCTCATCACCGAGCTACAGTTCATTGCACCGATTATACTAGGTGATGAGGAGTTGAGGGATAGACACATTGAGGATGGTCTTCGATATGACTTCCAATAAATGGTGAATGTTTTCAGGTTGCCTACCGTGCATGCTATTGTGAAATAGGTACTGATTACAGAGCGAAACCTGCGGGAAGCTAGTGTTGTGGGCCAGGAAAGTTCGACACCAGTTTCTGGTACTATTTCTACCAGTAAGAGGAAGAGACCGATTTACTTCTCTCATGGTTCCAGTACTCGCCAGAAGAATCTAATGGTAGCCTTGTATTTTTCTACCAGTATAGGAGAAAGGGGCACAAGTGAACTCAATGTCCCCGAGACCTAGTGGAGTGTCGATCTTGTAGAAAGATGGGTCATCTGCAGCGCTTTTGCATGTAGTTTCTATCAGTGGATTGTGAGATGGGTTTTTTGTAGACTCCACGTGTGAGAGAAGGACCAGCAGCTTATTACCAAACAGGATATTGGAATATGTCAGGGCGTGCAGGCCTAGATGGTGGTCGTGGCCATGGTAGCTAGACACCAGGATCTCAGAGGTAGCAGGGCAGGTCAGCATAGGGTAGCCAGGTTGTGTCACAGTGTCGCAGAACTGGGTAGGCATATGCAGTGCAACATACCCCATAAGAGCAGGATCCCAGAACTTTTACTGTCAGAGGTACTATTCTAGTACCTTCTGTGTGATCTTCACTAATTTTCGATATGGGTGCGACACATAGCTTTATATCTGTGATCGTTGTAGAGAGATTTGGGTTTTTTTTTCTTATTCTTCTAAAATTATTATGGTAGACACTTCGTTGAGAACTAGAATGGATGGTGTGAACCAGTGCAGAGAGTTCCCCCTAGAGGTTGGTGGGTGTCACATTCAATGGGACCTCTATGTCTTGGAAAAGACGAGCTATGATGTCATTCACAGGATGGACTGGTTGGTTCCCTTTTCAGCCTCTGTAGACTGCTACCATCGAAGGGTGAGTTTCACGTCACCAGAGTGTGGAGAGTTCCTATAAAATAGAGAATGGTATGATCAGGCGAGTTAAGCTGGACCCAAGCAACGTGGGAAAGGTGGAGTCACAACCCAGATTGCAAGTTTATATCTAAATGATTAGGGGACTTGTTAGAAGAGTTTCCCACTTATAGTTGATCGTCTTGGGGATGTCTTCTAGAAAACATTGCATGTCTTACTCCAGAGCGAGAGGTGGATTTCTCTATTGACCTTCTTCCAGGAGCGGAATCATTGTCCATTCCTACATAAATGATGTCCACACCTGAGTTACAAGATCACAAATGGTAGTTATAGGAGTTGCAGTCAAAGGTATTCATCCATCCCAGCACTTCTCCTTGGGGTTCTACGATCCTTTTTGCGAGAAAGTCAGATGACACCCTCAGACTCTGTGAGGATTATCGGACGATGAACCAGCTGACGATTAAGAACAGATATCCCTTACCGAGTATTTATAATCTTTTCGATCATCTTCGGGGAGCAAAAGTGTTCTCAATGATTGAATTGATATCCGAATATCATCAGTTACATGTTAGACCATCAGATTTACAGCTTACAGCTTTTTGGAGCAGATATGGTCTATAAAAGTACTTGGTTATTCTGTTTTGATGCACGAACGCACCAGTAGTTTTCATGGATCTGATGAATCATCTGTTCTATCCATATCTTGATTCTTTTGTGGTAGTCTTCATGGACGGAATCTTGGTGTACTCTATCACGCAACAAGACCATTCCACCCATATTGAGATCGTTTTGAGTACACTAAGAGAGAATCAATTATATGATATGCTCTCAAAGTGCCACTTTTGATGGACCCGATTCACATCCTAGGTCATGATATATTAGAGACAAGAGTTGCAGTAGACTCAGAGAAGATGAGAGCAGTAGTTTCATGGGAGCATCCTAAGAACATGTTTGATATACGAAGATTCTTGGGGCTAGATGGTTACTACAAGCATTTGATATTGGACTTATCCCGCTTAGAAGCGCCATAAATGGGTTTGAATAAGAATGGTGTGATGTTTGTTTGGTCAGAAGCCGGCAAGACATCCTTTTAGGAGCTGAAGGTATGGTTGACATCAGCACCGGTCCTTATACTTCTATAATAAGGGAAGAGTTATATAGTTTATTCTGATGCATCGTGTATTGGGCTGGGTGCATTGTTGATTCAGGGTGATCGAGTTGTTGCATACGGGTCTCGACAGTGAGGCCACATGAGAGGAATTACCCGACGCATGACCTCGAGTTGGATTCAGTTGTTCAGGTGTTGCGTTGTAGGAGACATTATCTCTTGAGAGAGAATTGCGTGGTTTTCACTGACCATAAGAGTCTCAAAAAAATCTTTAATCATCGTGAATTTAACCTGAGATAGTGAAGGTGGGTTGAATTCTTTCATTCCTTGGACTTCGAGGTTGAATATACACCAGGTAAGGGTAACATAGTTGTTGATGAATTGAGCAGGTAGACTCAGATACAGGTAGTTCATGAGGCCAGTAGTGAGTGGAATCTTATGGTTTTGTTCTCTATGATGCATTTGGAGGAACACGATAATCAAGGGAAAACCTATATTTCATCCTTAGCTATGACTTCTACCCTCTTGGATAGAGTGAGTATGAGACAACTATCAGATTAAAAAGGACTAGTTCTGTGGGAGTCAGTGGAAAATGAGAACCCTCCTCCTAGATGGATGATAGGAGATGATGAAGTACTACGTTTCCATGGACAAGTTGGTTTCCAGGGGATATACGTGAGGAGCTGATGCTGGAGTGTCATGATACAGCTTGGGAAGTGCATCTGTAGTTACCAAAATGTTACGTGACTTGAGACGTCAGTATTGGTGGCTGGGAATGAAATGAGAGGTAGCTATTTTTGTTGCGAGATATTCCACCTGTCAGCAGTTGAAGGTATATCATAATAAGCAAGCTGGAATGTTACAATATTTATGCATTCCAGAGTGGAAATGGGGTGATTTTGCAATGGATTTCGTGAGCAGATTGTTGAGGTCACCTCGAGACAGTGATGTTATGTGGGTTGTTGGGGATAGACTTACAAAGGTGGATCACTTTTAACTGATCAAGGGTACATTCAGTGTTGACGAGCTCATGAAGTTGTACATCCTAGAGGTTTTACGTCTTCATGGGGTCCCTTATTATATTGTTTTAGAGAGGGATTCCCTCTTTACTTCTCATTTCTGGCAGAGTTTTCTGAGGGCAATGGGTACATAGATGCTTCTGAGCATGGCTTACCACCCTCAGACCGATGGCTAGTCAAAGCGAATGATATAGGTGCTTGAGGACATGCTATGTGCATGCATCCTGGATATTGGGGGTTCCTGGGAGAAGCATATACCCCTGATCTAGTTTTCCTATAATAATAGTTTTTAGGAAACTATTGAGTGGCACCATAGGAGTCTTTATATGGTAGACCATGCCGATCACCCCTGTGCTGGTTGGAGGAAGTTGAGGTAGATTTAATGGGACCATGTCTCGTTCATGAGACTTCTGAGCAGCTCTAGTTGATTCAGAAGTAGATGGCTATAACAGAGTCTCGTCAGAAAACTTATGTTGATCGTCGTAGATGACCCTTGGAGTTCGCGGTCAGGGATCTGGTTTTCGTGCATGTTTCACCGAGGTTGGGACACATGTGGATCAGGAGACAGTTTAAACATTCACCGTGGTATGTTGGGTCGTTTGAGATCTGGAAAGAGTTAGGACGGTTTCCTATCGGTTGCAGTTGCAACATTGTTATCGGGCCATGCAAGACGTCTTCCATGTATATCAGTTGCGCCGTTATCACTCAGACTCGTCTCATGCTTTTCAGCCCGAGGAGATTGAGAATTGGGTCGATTCATCCTTTGTGGATAATTTGATAGGTATTGTTGATAGGAGCACAACAGTTCTCCAAGTCCAGTCAGTTCCTCTCTTCAGGTGCTATGGTAGCATGGTTGAGTGCAGGACGAAACCTGGGATTGGGAGACCGACGTACATGCTCAGTGGACTAAGTTGTTCTGAGCTTATCTTCACCACCCTTAGAAGGGAAATTTGGGGATGAATTACTTTAAGGGGGATGTTTGTAAGAACATGTTTCTTATTCTGGAGGTACATGTTTCTTATTTTCCATTTTTAATTTAGTGTTTTTGAGAACATAAGTAAAAAAGTGAAAAATCCCAAATTTTGTGGGTACACGCTGTGTACATATCCACACTCCATGTACTTTGTTTGTGTGAGATGAGTACACAGGGCATGTAGGCCTGCCAGTGATTAAAGGTGTAAAAAATGACCACATGTCATGTACTTTGTATTTACATGCCATGTAATCAGTCACCTGGTTAATAGAAAGGCAGTGGAAGCAGCCGCCAGTGGAGTGACAGTACACGCTGTGTATTTGGAAATACACATTGTGTACTCATGTCGAAATATGTATAGTGATGCGGTGGAAAGAAGCCAACAGAGGAATAGTTAAAAAATGAAAATTACACACTGTGTACATGAGAGTACATGTCGTGTAGTTTTTTCATTGCTAAAATGGGCAGTAGCCTCCTCATTCCGCAGAGGAGGATTTGTGTTTGTTTGGGAGCTCGGAAGGATGACCGATGTTTGGAGATCACCCAATCTCACACTGAGAATCAATTTCCACCTCCGTCAATCATGTTGGGACCATTCAGATCTACTCCATTCATTGATGATTTGGGAGGAGTCATTAATGTATATCGATTTGAGAAGATTGAGGTTGGTGGTCTAATGTTTCCATTAACTATTGTGTTAAAATTTCGCACCATTGTGCTATGATCCCATCGTTGGGGTGACGTATGGCTGAGGCCTTGGATGAAAGATATCTAGAATTTCATAGATAACTTAATGATAAGTTAAAACTGCTTTTTAGGATCACTGCATGGATCCAAGACCAACCCGGGGGTGTGTTACTCTGTTTAGCCGTTTCGCCTAGATACCTGAGGGTATACCATGATTATTACCTATTTAATGTTGTCTAGAGAGGAAAATTGGTATAAAAATTCTTGTTATACATTGGGCTCGGCCCTGTTACTTTAGCCTGAGGGCATGACTATATTAGCCTGAGGTCATGTTTATATTTAGCCCTGAGGGCATGGTTCTGATTAGCCTGAGGGCGTGGTTATATTTAGCCTGAGGGTGTGGTTATGTTATCCTAAGGGTAGTTTTCTATTAGCCTGAGGGTAGTGTTATATTAGCATGAGGGCATGGTGATATTTAGCCTGAGGGAATGACTATATTAGCCTGAGGGTATAGTTACATTTATCCTTAGGTCAGGGTATGATTAGCCTGAGGGCATGGTTCTGATTAGCTCAGAATTAATTTATTATGAATTCTTAAAATAATATTAAAATGGCTATGAAACCGGTAGTGATAGTTACTATTAAGTACTTACTAGTTTACTGCATTTACTTTCACATACTTCTGTTTCACATTTTCACTGACAGTTGGGAACCAGTCATTGGTGGGTTCCTACTGGGACTTATTTCTCACTCCCTATTTGGGTCATGTCTTCATATCTAAAAAACTACATTGTTTCAGGTGTCGACAGTGGAAAGGGACCCTACACAGGTACATGGTTGTAGCAGAGGAGTCGGAGAGTATGGGACCGAGCATAGGCTTGCGATGCTGTTGCATTCTGTTCAATCTATTTTGTTCTATTTTTTGTACCATGTACTTTGAGTTTTATTTTATTGTATTACAGTGTATCATGTTCTGGATATTTTCATAGAATTGGTGACAAGAAAAATCATTTACATATATGACTACTGGTTCTATTTTACTTCAGTTTTCCATTCAGTTGTATATTCTTTACTACATCTTCTATTGTATGTTATTTTTCCTTTCCACAACACTACACTTTGCAAAATTATTGAATAGTTTCCCCACTATCATACCTAGGCCCTCGGTGCTAGTTGGAAGCCTCTAGAATTTAGGGAAATGCACTTGAGTTCATGTGACCAACTGGGTTCAGGGCACCCGTTGAGTGGCACCCGGATCCGGGGTGTTACAAATTGGTATCATAGGCATGTGCTTTTATTTTACCTACTTTATGGTGCCTATATTCAGGGATTGGATGGAAATGGTAGTTGGTAATATGCTTTTCCTCGGGTGTAGCTAAACTTTGAATAGGGAAAAGCCAGTATAGCTCAATTATTGCAATTTTTGGGAATTTTCACCTTTACAGTTGATTTGATTTTCAATGTTGTGTGATGAACTTGTGATTGTGCCCTTTATATGTTATACATGGGTTCTATTTAGTTGTAACCCGATGATATGAGGGTATTCTGTCTCATGCATCATTTAGGAACATGTTAGAAATCACACGTCATGAATTCTTCTATGCCATTTAGGTGCATTAGAAATTGCATGTTGTTGTAATATTTGTTGTGCTAGAAAATCATGCTGTTGTGATATCTGGTTTGATTATAACTTCAATTTGATAGTGTATTGTAGTGTGAGGTTGTTGATAGAATGAATTCCAACTTTGGTTCTTGAGGAGTACGATCACTCAATGACCGAAATTTTTTGGATCATCGACGTGTTTATTTTGTATTAAGATGTGTAAGATTCCAATCATGGATTCGTGGAGAGTATGGACCCTCACGGATTAGAATTTGGCACATAGGTGTTGTTTCAACGTTTTTCCGGGTTCCAGAGTATTTTCTTGAGGATTACTGTCCGGAAACGCCAGGATACATGCAATGTAGTTCCTTGGACACACGCCACATGTTCTTATGTTCGGGAAGAAATGAAAAAAATTTAAGTGCACGTCGTGTACCCTCAGTACACACTGTGTAGTATCTTATCATGTCATAGGCCGTGTGGGCGGGGACACGGGGTAGGGAAAGGCATGGGGGAACATGGAGTGTACCGGTTGTAAACAACATGTAGTGATGAACCAATGTCCTCCTGTGTAACTAAGATCACGGACGTACGAAACCGTAAGACATGCACACTGTGTCTACCTTGAACACACCGTGTAGTCTGACCCAGGTACCTGATCGTGTCACGAACAAAACGGGTCGGTGTTATTATTCCTTGTACACGTCATGTCCTCTTGGAACATGCTGTGTTGTGTCAGCTGAGTGGCCAGCTGTGTAGCGAGCAACACGAGTCGGTCTGTGGTTTGTTTGTACATGTCGTATCTTTTTGGAACCCTCTGTGTAGTGTGACCTGGGTATACAGGTCATTTCACAAAAAACACGGGCCGATGAAAGCATGGGGAGTACATGTCATGTCTACCTTTGAACACTCCCTATAGGTTTGGGAGCCGGGTGGCTAGGCCGGGTAGAGGGAGTCGGGTAGGGGAAGAGAATCCAGGTACACACCGTGTGTGGGGACAACACGCTGTGTGTTTGGGGTATTACACGACCTATTTTAGATGGAGTACATTCCCATGAGGATGGTAAGTGAGAACACGTCGTGTAGTAACTATACACATTGTGTAATGATGTTTTAAAATTTGAATGATTTCATTTTCCAATTCCATTCTTGGTCTCATAGTTTCACTCTTTGATAAATCATTATCTCATGTGTGTGTTTGAGATTGTAGATTATTACCACCGAGACAACCACCGGTAGTTTTCTAGGAGAGCAGATGCAATTATACCCCAATGATTGGGGGGGCATGGGCTTCCAGTGGATCATCAAGTACTGCCAGATGTGGGGCCAGCCATTATACCGGACAAAGGCGCGGATTCTCAATTCTATGAAGGCTTCATGTGGTTCATCCATGCCTTCCAGGGGGCACCGAAGGCTGCCAAATCTATGGAAGAGCTGACACATATCTTCCAACAGCATCATCCGCCAAAATTTTCAGGGGATGGTGGACCGCAGGCTATGGAGTAATGGATGGATTCGATGCAGACGATATTCGAGCATCTGGAGATGCCTCCTAGGTGGAGTGTCAAACTTGCTACATACATGATGCGTGATTCCGCCAAGAGGTGGTGGGATGTTACCACCCAGACAGATCATCAAAGAGTCATGGCGTGGGATGATTTTCAGCCGGACTTCTATGACTTTTTCATTCTGGAGAAGCTGAGGGCAGATCGATCTCGAGTGTTCATGAATCTGCAGCAGGGCACCATGTCAGTGATGAATTATTCTGTATGCTTCACCGAGCTACAGTTCTTTTCAACTGTTCTAGTGGGTGATGAGGTGTTGGGGGCTATACACATTTAGGATGGTATTCTATATGACATCCAAGCACTGGTGAATGTTTTCAAGTTTCCTATAGTGCATGCTATTGTGAAAAAGGCACTAATTATAGAGTGGAACCTGTTGGAAGCTATTGGTGTGGGCCAGGCCGGTTCAACACCATTTTCTGGTACTATTTCTACAGGTAAGAGGGAGAGACAGATGGATTTCTCTCACGGTCCTAGTACTAGCTAGAATAATTCTATAGGTGTCCTAGTTATTTGCTAACCGTGTCGTAGAGAGGGGAACCCGATAACTCAGTGTCCCCGAGAACTAGTGGAGTGTCGAGGTTGTGGCATGATGGGTCATCTGCAGTGCTTTTTTAGGACATTTCTACCGGTGGCTAGTGATAAGGGTTTTGTGAAGACTCCCCGTGCACAGAAGGACCGGAATCTTCTTACCAATCGGTAAACTAGAATACATCAGGGTGTGTTGGCCGAAATGGTGGTCATGGCCATTGTATCCAGACACCTGGATCTCAGAGGCAGTAGGGCGGGTTAGGTCTTGGTATTCAGGCTATGTCATAGGGTCGCGACACTGTGTAGGCATATGTAGTGCAATAGACCCAACAGGAGCAGGATTTCAGACCTTCTACTATTAGATGTACTATTCTAGTACCTTCTCTATTATCTTCAGTACTTTTTGATACAGGTGCTACACATAAAATTATATTTATGCCCATTGTGGAGAGCCTTGGGCTCTGTGTTTCTTCTTCTTCTAATGTGATGATGTAAGACACTCCATTGGGAAATAGAAAGGCTAGTGTGCGTCAGTGTAGAGAGTTACCCTTGAGGTTGGTGGGTGTCACTTTCTATGGGACATATTTGTCTTGGAAATGACGAGCTATGATGTCATTCTTGGGATGGACTATTTGGTACCCATTCAATCCTTTGTATACTGCTACCATCATAGGGTGAGTTTCACATCACCAGAGGGCAGAGAGTTCCTATACAAGGGCGAATGGGATGTTCAGGCGAGTCGAGCTAGACCCGAGCATCGTGGGTGTGGTGGAGTCACAGCCCGGATTGTGAGATTATATCTGGATGATCATGGAACTTTTCAGAAGTATTTCCCTCTAAAATTTATTGTTTTAGGGATGTCTTCCCCGAAAACTTTTTAGGTCTTCTTCTACAGAGAGAGGTGAATTTCACTATTGAGATTCTGCCCAGAGCGGCATTGGTTTCCATTCCTCCTTATAGGATGGACACACCTATGTTAGAAGAGATCAAAAGGTTATTAGAGGATTTGGAGTTAAAGGGTTTCTTCTGACCCAATACTTCTCCTTGGGGTTCACCGGTACTTTTTACGATGAAGGCAGACTGTACCCTCAGACTCTGTGTGGATTATCGGAAGCTGAACCAGCTGACAGTTAAGAAACGATATCCCTTACTGAGGATTTATGATCTTTTCGATCAACTTCAGGGAGCACGAGTGTTCTAAAATATTTACTTGTGATCCAGATATCATTAGTTACACGTTAGACCATCAAACGCACCACATACAGCTTTTCGGAGCAGATATGATCTATACGAGTACATGGTTATGCCGTTCGGACTAACGAACGTGCTAGATGTTTTCATGGATTTTATGAATCATGTATTCTGTCCTTATCATAATTCTTTTTTTATTTTCTTCATGGATGGCATCTTGGTGTAGTCGAGCAACTCGACAAGACCATGCCACCCATCTTGAGATTGTTTTGAGTACGCTGAGAGAGAATAATTTATATGCTAAGCTCTCAAAGTTCCACTTTGGTATGGAACAGATTCCCTTCCTATGTCATATTATCCCAGACGCAGGAGTTGTAGTAGACCCAGAGAAGGTGAGAGCAGTAGTTTCTTGGGAGCAGCCTAAGAACTTGTTTGATATATGAAGTTTATTGCGGATGGCTAGTTTTTACATGAATTTTATACAGGACTTCTCCCGCATAGTAGTGATGTTTACGGGTTTGACTAAGAAGGGTGTGAAGTTCATTTTTTTCAGAATCTTGTGAGACAGCCTTTCAGGAGATGAAGGTAAGGTTGACATCAACACCGGTCCTAATATATCAAGAACAAGGGAAGAGATATACAGTTTACTATGATGCATTGGGTTTTGGGCAGGGTGTAGTGTTGATTCATGGTGATTTAGTTGTGACGTACCATTCTCGGTAGTTGAGGCCACATGAGAAGAATTACACAATACATGACCTCTAGTTGGCTGCAGTTGTTTATGTGTTGTGCTGTCAAAGAAATTATCTCTTGGGAGATCATTTTGTGGTTTTCACTGACCACAAGAGTCTCAAATACATATTTACTCATTGTGAATTGATCCTGATACAATGAAGGTGGGTTGAATAACTTCTTTCCTTAGATATCAAGTGTGACTATACACCTAGTAAGGGTAACATAGTTGCTGATGCACTGAGCAGGAAGACTAAGATACATGCAGTTCATGAGGAAAATGGTGAGTGGAAGCTTATGGATTTGTTCTCTGATATGCATTTGGAGGTGCACGATAATTAGGGGAAAACCTGTCTTTCTTCCTTAGCTATGACTTCTACCCTCCTGGATAGAGTGAGGATGAGACTGTTACCGGATTCAAAAGGACTAGTTCTATAGGAGTCAGTGGAAAGTAAGGACCCTTCTCCAAGATGGACGATAGGCAATGATGAAGTACTATGTTTCCATGGACGAGTGTGGGTTACAAGGGATATAAGCGATGAGATGATGCAGGAGGTTCATGATTCGTCTTGGGCAGTGCATCCCAAAGTTAACAAAATGTACCATGAATTGAGACGTCTATATTGGTGGATGAGTTTGAAACGGGAAGTAGCTGGTATTGTTGCGAGATGTTCCACCTATAAGCAGGTGAAGACGGAGCATCAGAGTCCAGCTGGGCAGTTACAACAGTTACCCATTCTAGTGTGGATATGGGATGATGGCGCGATGGACTTTGTGACCTAGTTACTGAGGTCACATCGAGGCAGTGATGTCGTGTGGGTTGTTGTGGACAAACTTACAAAGGTCTCTCAATTTTTACTGATCAAGGAGACATTCATTGTAGAAAAGTTAAAGAAAATATACATCTGATATGTAGTAAGTCTTCATGGGGTCCCTCCTTATATTATTTCTTATAGAGATCCCTGTTTTACATATCATATCTCACAGAGTTCTCAGAGGGAATTGGGTACACCGGTGCTTCTGAGCACAACTTACCACCCTCAGACTGATCGCCATCAGATCGTACGATACAGGTGCTTGAGGACATGCTATGTGCATGCATCATGGACTTTGGGGGCTCTTGGGAGAAGCATATACCCCTGATTGAGTTTTCCAATAATTATAGTTTTCAGAAAACTATTGAGATGGAATATTACGAGGATTTATATGTTAGACCATGCCGATCACCCATGTGCTTGTTGGAGGTAGGTGAGGGAGCATTACTGGGACCACGTCTCATGAATGAGACATCTGAGAAGGTCTAGTTGATTCAGAAGAAGATGGCTATGACACAGTCTCGTCAGAAATCTTACACTGGTCGCCACAGACAACCCTAAGAGTTCATGGTCAGGGATAAAGTTTTCTTGTGTGTTTCAACAAGGTTGGGACACAGGAAGATCAAGAGATAGGTTAAACATTCACCAAGGTATGTAGGGTCATTTGAGATTCTGGAGAGAGTCTGGCCGGTTTCCTATCAGTTGCAGTTACCATAAAGGTACCAGGCCATGAAAGACATCTTCTATTATCTCTACTGTGCCATTATCACTCAGACCTATCTCACTCTTTTCAGCCTGAGGAGGTTGAGCTTCAGGTTAATGCCTAATTTATGGAGCATCTGATACATATTGTAGATATTAGAATGAAGGTTCTCCAAGGCCATCCAGTTCCTCTTGTACTGGTGCTATGGAAGTATGGACGAGTGCAGGATTAAGCCTTGGAGCGGGAGACCGACATACGTGCTCAGTGGCCTGAGTTGTTCTAAGCTTATCTTCACCACCCATAGAAGGGAAATTTAGGGATTAATTTCAATAAGAGGAGATGTTTGTAAAAACCCGGTTCTTATTTTGGAGGTACAAGTTTCTTCTTTTCCTTTTTCCTTCTGTGTTTTTGAGAAAATAATAAAAATAAGGAAAAAAAAAATTGGGTACACGCCATGTTCTTTTCCACATGTTTTGTACTTTGGTTGTGTGGGATGAGTACACAGGGTGTGTAGGTATGTCGATGATGAAGGGTGTAAAAACTGACTATATGCAGTGTACTTGGTATTTACACGTTGTGTAATTAGTCAGCATGTGAATAGTAAGGCGGTGGAAGAAGCTGTTAATGGAGCGACAATACATGCCATGTATTCAGAAATACACACTGTGTACTCATGTCGACAAATGAATAGTGACGCAGTAGAAAGAATCTGCCAGAGGAACAATTAGAAAATTGAAACATACACGCCATGTAATTGATAGTACATGTCGTGTAGTTTATTTTTAAGGTTAAAATGGTCATTATCCTCCTCATTCAGTAGAGGAGGCTTTGAGATCATTATGGAGCTTAGAGGGATGTCCGGAGCATTAAAGATCACCCGATCACGCACTAGGAATCCGTTTTTACCTATGTCAATCACGTTTGGACCATACGGATCTACATCACCCTTGGACGATTCAGGAGGCATCATTCACATATACCGATTAGAGACGATAGAGGTAGGTGGTCTGATTTTTCATTCAATTGTTGTGTTCATATTGTGTATCGTTGTACTATGCACCCATGTTTGGGGTGACGTATGGCTGAGGCCTTTGATGAATGATATCTATAATTTCATAGATAATCTTATGATAAGTTAAAACTGTTGTTTGGGATCACTTCTTGTATCTCGGACTGCCTCGGGGGGTACGTTCCTCTATTTATCCATTTGGCCTAGATATCCGAGGGTATACCATGATTATTAGCTATTAGAAGTTTTCTTGAGAGGAAAATTTGTATAAAAATATTTGTTATGCATTGGGCTTGGCCCGATTACATTAGCCAGTGGGCATGACTATATTACAATGAGGTAATGGTTACATTCAGCTCGAGGACATTGTTATGATTAGCCTAAGGGTGTGGTTATATTTTATAAGGCCCCAGCCTTAAACAATACATAATCTTGAATTATTACAAGAATAAGAATTTGGGATCTTTTTAGGTTTAGAGTTTTAGATAATTAGATCATAAATCATACATTACATTCCACATTTAAACAAGGTGGTTACATAAAAGACAATATTCACTTTTCCCATCAAAGGAAACATATTTAAAATAACACATGGATTATTTCTTGACACTTCCTCTACATTATCATCACATCATGTAACTTTCCATTGACCTGTGAAAATATTATCAAAAAAATGGGATGAGCATAAAAAGCTCAGTAAGGGATATAAAAATACGGAATGAAAACTTTAGTCCATGTATACATAAGAATCATTGAAAACATACTTTACTCATAATCATAAGCACTTTAAAATACCGCATGAAATCATAAGGTTTATGAATAACTCATAGAAAACATAATACATAAAGGTAACATGAGGCATTCATAACATTATTACGTTGGGAGTAACCCTCATGGTTATGTTTGGAATACTCATTACAGTGTATTCCTTAAATCTCTTTGGAGAAACCTTAGTGTTTAACTCCTTCATGTTACCCAATGCATTGGAGAGCTATATCGGGCTCACCCACCATTAGTTTATCACGGAACTACCCAACTTCATAAACAATGCCCACGTTCCATAACATAATCGTTTCACATAAAACATGCATAAAGGGAACATAACATTACCAGATTTCCTTCACTAGATATCAAAAACACATTGATATAATCAAAAATTATCAAAACCATACTCAATAACAGAATAAAAGAAAAGTAAAACATGGTATTTATTTTCCATTTAAAAAACAGTTATGTCTTGTAGAGGAAGCTGAAACTCAAATATTGGTCACGACGGCAGAGAAGACGTTGTCGCCACATATGTAAGACAAAAACATTCCCTTTTGACGTTTAGTAAAATTCTTCATATAAAAATATTCCTTTTGAATAAAAGTAAAAGTCCAAGGGGTTTATACACTATATAAAAGAATGTTGTGTATAAAACAAAATATGCCTCAATGAAAGGAGATTGATACGAAATCTCTTACCTCGTGTCCGACTTGACTCAATCGTTCTTTAATCTCCTGAATAATAAACTAGAGTTATTTTCTACTTGCTGAAGGACCTTTTTCAAGTTAATTATTCCTTTTATATCACTTATTACTAGGTTATGAACATTATGTAATTAATAAAGTTAATAACAGTCATTTTGTCGATCATTGGTACTTCAGTCAAAAATAAACTTCTTATAATTACAAGTTGTTCATGTGGTAAAATATACATTATATCCAAAATTATATTCATGAGTTAGATATCATGTATATCATATATATCCAGTATACACATTAATTAATAATATTACATAACATTTAGAGGTAAGAAATGAAATGAATCGTTCATGGAGACGGTAAGCCGTACATACGCATGAACGCTACTTTCATTTATATTTAGTATTTAATGGAATGAAATCACAATTATATAAAGGGATATTATAATTACTATATAATATCATATATAATATCATTAAATCCAACCTTTATACATCCCACATATGGAATTAATGATTCAAATCACTTTGAGGGTGCGGTAGTCCGCACTTCCTAAAATGAAATTATCGCGTTTACCCATAATGGAAACCATAAAGGTATGCCATAAATGAAAAATAAAGAATCATAAGGAAAAAATAAACATAATATATATAATATATAAATAGAGTGACATCATAATGGCCACCATGAAAGGTGTTAAAAGAAGATTGAAAAATCATCGTTTTGTGAGGCACTAATTCACCACTCACAGAAACAGTATGTTTTTTAACCATTAGATGGAAGGGTTTGTAAGTGTGACTAAAATAAGTCTCATAAAAACATCCTAGTATATTGAATATACTTCTTTTGTTACAAAAGAAATATATAAAAGGATTTTATGAGGTTGGAGAAACAAAATAAAACAAAAGAACATAAGAGAAGACAATACCTTTAAATCGGCTTACTCCACTTAGTTTGAACCAAAAGGGTTTCTTGAAGATATTTCTTCCTAATGTAAGGATTCTATGATGAATAGAGAGATGTGGAGAGATAAAATGAGCATATTTTGTCTGATCCAATGGCTTGAGAGGTGTGGGTAAGGTGGTAGAGGTGGGGGCCTTTTATAAGAGGGAGGAGGGGCACTCTTGGAAAGTCATGAAATGTTACTTTATTATAAAATGAGTTTCGGATTTTAAAGGTCCCAAAATGATATATTTCGAGGATAAGGTTATAAGGGTTTGAAATCCTCCCATCCAATAGTTTTTTGAAAAGTGTATGTCTTAGATTTTACATTATCTTTTAATTTTTTTTAAATCGTTCATTAATGAGGTAATCACTACATCATCATAATGTCATAAATAAATTTTTTATATAATGTATAAAAATTATAAAACAAATACCATGATGTAGGATATTTTTTTAGATTTAAAATGACTACTTATATCCAAGATTTCATTTATTTAGACAATATTAAATTTTTTTACATAGGTGTTACATACTTTTGATATATATAACTTTCTTTAAAAATAAAAAGATAAAATGTCACTATCCCACAAAAGTGATTCCATGGGGTCCCAGAGTTTGGAAAAAGGCATCCCATGGTCGGCCATGACCAAACTAGTATAATTAGGACACATGTTGGATTCATTTTATATTATTATGATATTATTTTATTACCCTTAACTACCCAATTAATAATAAATCATGATAATTAAAGATAATTATCGTCGTTACTATTCATAATGTCCAAAACCAAAAGATTATTAATTACATAATTTGGACCTTATGATTCAAAATATGGAATCAATTTTATAAAATTTCATACACATAAATTTTATTAATTAATTTAAAAATAATTACTGTTGTCAAAACAAATAGTGGGTTTTTTTTGAAACGATGTCTACCAACAGATTGACACTTGTTTATGCCCAATTTCAAAGTGAAATTAATCACAATGACCAAACTTGGGTTAAATGGTAAAAATATATTCTAATTTAACATTAAAACCAATTATTAAGATAATATAACCATATAATTAAATTAGATGAAAATGCTGTTCTGAAGTAAAATGCAGTATTTTTCACTATTCATTAAAAAATGATCATTGTCAGAAAAATACCAAAAAATTATCCAAAAAAAATTTAAATGTCCCAATCCTAAATAATAAGTTTATTTTGACAAATAGATCTTCTAAAATTTTCAAAACATAGATTTAAAAATGGTTCTCCATCAAAAGGAGGTTAAACAATCCTTCAAAAAATATTAGAGTATTCTATGCTTCAGATTGGATTTATTCTCATTTTAAGCCTCTAAAACACTATCTAATTCAAAAATAGACATAGATATGAAAATCTATTATTGTTTACTTATTTGGGATGCTACATCCTTCCCCCATTTTGAAACTTTCATCCCCGTAATTTATTTACTTATCGAATAAGTGGGAGAATTTATCCCTCATTGAATTTTCAGATTCCCATGTTGCCTCTTCAATCATGTGGTTTTTCCAAAAAACCATTACATGATGAATCACCTTATTCCATAATACTTGCTCCCTATGGTCAAGAATCTGGACTGGTTGTTCCTCATAAGATAGATTCTCTTCTAGTTGAACTGCCTCTAGACTCAAAACATGAGTCGGATCTGGCATGTACTTCCTTAACATTGAATCATGAAAACATTGTGTACCTGAGATAAACTCGGAGGTAAATCCACTCAGTATGCAAATGATCAAACTCTCTCCAGAATTTCATATGGTCCAATGATACTTGGAATCACCTTTCCTTTCTTAACAAATCACATCACACTTTTCCATGGTGAAACTTTAAGGAAGACATGATCACCAACCTCAAAAGAGATATCCTTCATCCTGTAGTCCACATAACTTTTCTGCCTGCTCTGAGATATTCTTAAGTGTTTTTGTATCAGCTTAACTTTTTCTTCCAAATCATCTACCAATTCTGTTCCCATAAACTTCCTTTCACCCACTTCATCCCAAAGAGTTGGAGTTTGACAACACTTCCTATATAATGCCTCAAATGGTGCCATCTGTATACTGGAATGAAAACTTTTATTATAAGAAAACTCATCCAAATAATGATATTGGTCCCAAATTCCCTGATATTCCATTGAAAAATCATGTAGTATATCTTCCAATGTCTGAATTGTTTGTTCTGACTGCCCATTTGATTGTGGATGAAAAGCTGTACTAAAATTTAATTCAGTACCCAACAACTTCTGAAGGCCTTTCCAAAAGATAGAAGTAAACATAGGATCACGATCAGATACAATGGAGAGGGGAACTCCATGTAACCTGACTATCTCTTTAAGATACAAATGAGAAATTCGATCTAGGGAAAAAGTATCTCGTATAACAATAAAATGAGATGATTTAGTCAAGCGATCAACAATAACCCAGATTGCATTTTTACCTCGATGTGTTTTCGGTAATCCTAAAACGATGTCCATGGATATATTCTCCCATTTCCACTTTGGTACTAGTAAAGGCTGAAGCATCCCTTTCGGTAACTGTCGTTTTGCTTTAACATGTTGAAAAGTCAAACTCCTTACAGTAAAATCAGAAATATCTCTTTCCATTCCATCCCACCAGTAATACTCCTGAAGATCTCTATACATCTTTGTAATGCTTGGAAGAACTGAAAATTGAGAACTATGAGCTTCACATAATAACTATCTCTTAAACTGTGAATCACAAGGCACACACAATATCTTTCCAAATCTCAAAACACAATCATTATCAATGATTAATTCAGGTAACATACCCTTCTGAACCAGATTTACCTTTTTCTGCAACTCACTGTCTTGCTTCTGAGCTTGATTAATTCTTTCGGATAGGGAAGACTTCACTGATACCTGAAACAAAATAGAAGAACATCCTGCACCAACAACTTCTATGCCAAATTTCATCGAATCCTTAACCAAAGGATCACGTTCCAAATGTAACATGGTTAATGAAGCATTACTTTTTCAACTCAATGAATAATCCACATTATTTTCTTTTCTCAGATGGTAATGAATTATACAATCATAATCCTTCATTAATTCTAGCCATCTCCTCTGTCTCATGTTCAATTTTTTCTGAATGAATATATAATTTAACCTTTTGTAATCGGAATATATTTCACTCTTTACTCCATACAAATGACGCCGCCAAATTTTTAAAGTGAAAACCACGGTAGCTAATTTCCAATCAAGTGTAGGGTAATTTACCTCCTGAGTTTTCAACTGACGTGAAGTATAAGCAATTACCTGATCATTCTGCATTAGGACGCAACCATGTCCTTTCAATGAAGCATCACTGTAGATAACAAACTCACCATTCCTAGAAGTTAGTGCCAAAACTGGAGCATTCACCAATCTTCTTTTCAATTCCTGAAAATAATCCTCATATTCTTTTGTACAAATAAACTTAACACCCTTAGGAGTTAGCTTAGTCATTGGACTAGATAACCGTGATATTTTTTTAAAAAAACTTCAATAATATCCAGCCAAACCATGAAAACTATGAATCTCAGTTACATTTTTTGGTCTTTTCTATTCTTCAACAACCTTTGTTTTTGCATGATCATCAATTATTCTATCTTTAGATACAATGTGACCATGGAATGAAATTTTTTGTAACCAAAACTCGCACTTACTGAATTTCCCATACAATTTATTTTCCTTTATGGTTTGAAATATATCCCTAAAATGACTTTCATGCCCCTCTTTACTTTTAGAAAACACCAAAATATCATTAATAAAAACAACCACAAACTTATCCTAGAACTCATTGAAATTTCTTTTCATAAGGTCAATGAATATACCAGGTGAATTGGATAACCCAAAAGTCATTACTACAAATTCATAATGGAAATATCTTGTATGAAACACTGTCTTTGGAACATATACATCCTTTACCTTCAACTGATGGTACCCCGATCTCAGATCAATCTTTGAAAAATACTGAGCTCCCAGGAGCTGATCAAACAAATCATCGATACGAGGCAAAGGATATTTGTTCTTAATAGTGGTGTTATTCAAGGCTCTATAATCAATGAAATGTCTCATTGAACCATCTTTATTTTTAACAAATAAGACAGGAGAACCCCATGGTGATGTTCTTGGTTGAATGAAACCTTCCACTAATAAATCTTTCAATTTCTACTTCAACTCTAAAAGTTCAATTTGAGAAATTAGATAAGGAGATTTTGAAATTGGCTTAGCATGAGGAACTAAGTCAACAGTAAATTCAACTTCTCGATCTGGTATTATTCCCGGCAACTCATCAGAAAAAACATCAAGATACTCATTTACCACTGTAATATAATTAATTTGAACGGTACATTGTTTTGAAAAATATGTGCAAGGTAACATTCATTTCCATCATTTACAAGTTTCTCAACCTCTTGATATGTTGTCAATAGTAAGGGATCATTCTTGTACACAAAATAAAATTATTTCTAAAAAGAAAATACTTTTGCTCTAGAACCTATCATTTCATGGTAAACAGAGATCCTATCCATACCCAGGATAACATCAAACTCTACTAGAGTTAAAATAATAAGGTTTTTAAGTAGGTTATTTCCATGGATAAGGATAGGAATATTTATATAAATTCTTTTTGCCTCAAAATTTCTCCCATGTGTTTTTACCAAAATTTTAGGATTCATTTCTTGAGATGGAATTCCCAATTTACTAGAAAATTTTTTAGATCTAAATGAATGTGTAGACCCCGAATCAAACAACACATTGGGATAATCCGAAAAAACAAACAATGTACCTAATACCAATTCATTTGATGGACCAACATCTGCTGAAGTAGTTGCAAAGGATTTCACCACACCTTTCTACTTGTAGTCTGACTGCTTCCCATCATTTGAGCTATTTTTAGAAAACTCGTTTGCATAATGACCCATCTCAATGCACTTGAAACATTTAACTAACTGTAAATAAAAATTTTTCTCACCATCACCCTGATCTTTTTCAGTGAAATCACAAGCCTTATGTCCCATCATACCACATCGGTAGCACTTTCCAGATTTCTAAAGACATTCCCTAGCATGATTTTTACAACACTTATCACAAACTGAAAAGTTAGTTTTCTTACCATCAGACCTTTTGATATATTCTTCCCAATCTCATGCAACCTCTGTCTTTTCTTCTGTTGGTTGTTACAGAACACTTGATCATTAGAAAACTCCACTTCCACCTTCTCAGCACATCGAACAAGCTTTTCATAACTCTTGAACTCACGATAAGCTAAAGACCTTTCATATTTTGGCTTTAATCCTGAGTAAAAATGATTGATTTTACAATCAAGGTCTCAGATAAAATTTGGAGCATACCATTCCAATCAAGTGAAACTTTCTTCATATGCAGCCATTGAGTCGTCCTCTTACCTCAATTTCAAGAATTGTTTTTCCATCCTATGTCGAACTGCCTTAGGAAAATATTTCTCAAGAAACATACCTTTGAATTCATCCCATTCATGAGAAAAACTCTCATCAGCATCCCTAATATTTTTAACCATAGACCACCACTGACCTACTTCACCCTCCAAATGGTAAATAGAAAGACTAACATTTTAATGGTCTGAACACCCCATGATATTGAAAATCATCTCCACTGCTTTAATCCAACCTTCAGCTAGCACGGGGTCAGATGATCCTCTGAATGATGGGGGATGTTTCCTCATGAAATGTTCCACCACTAACATATTCCTCTATGGTGGATCTGGTTGATCTCGTGCATGGATACCACGACCATTTATTGCTTGAGTCAACTACGCCACTACTACAAAAAAATGATCTGTTCCAATTCCAACAATATCATATGTTGATTTGTAAGTTCATTACATTCTGTAGGCCTTCCTAGCACTGCTTCCTTGTTTCCTCTGCAGAAAATCATTCTGAACAAACATGTCTTAGATGAAGCAACATGGTAATATTCAAATTCTTTATCATTTCAATTTGACCATAAAAAAATATTTTTGGATACTCATTTAATATAATTATAACTCCTAAAGTTATCTAAACAGTCCTTTGATACCAAATATAAGGCCCCAGCCTTAAATATTACTTAATCTTGAGTTATTACAAGAATACACATTGAGGATCTTTTCAGGATTTGAGTTTTATAGAATTAGATCACAAATCATGCATTACATTCCACATTTAAACAAGGTGGTTACATAAAAGACAATATTAACTTTTACCGTCCAAGGAAACATATTTAAAATAAAACATAGATTCTTTCTTGACACTTCCACGACATTATCATCACATCATGTACCTTTCCCTTGACCTGTGAAAAGAATTTCAAAAACCTGGGATGAGCATAAAAAGCCAAATAAGGGATATAAAAATACAGAAATAAAACCTTAGTCCATGTATTCATAAGAATCATTGAAAACATAATTTAATCATAAACATAAGCACTTTAACAAACCACATGAAATCATAAGGTTTATTAATAAATGATAGAAAAAATAATAAATAAAGGTAACTTGAGGCATTCATAACATTCTTACATAGTGAGTAACCCTCTTGGTTACGTTTGGAATACCCATTACAGTGTATTTCCTACATCTCTTCGGAGAAATCTTAGAGTTTAACTCCATCGCATTGCCCAATGCCTTAGAGATTTATATATGGCTCATCCACCCTTAGTTTATCATGGAACCACCCATCTTCATAAACAATGCCCATGAACCATAACATAATCGTATCACATAAAACCTGCATAAAGGAAACATAACATTTCAACATTTCATTCACAAGATATCAAAAACACATTTATATAATCAAAACATTATCAAAACCATTTTCAATACCAAAATAAAAGAAAATTAAAATCTGGTATTTTTTTCATTTAAAAAAATTTATGGCCTGTAGAGGAATCCCAAACTCAAATAATGGTCACGGTGGTGGAGAAGTCATTGTCGCTGCACATGTAAGACAAAAACATTCCCTTTTTTCATTTAGTAAAACCCTTCGTATAAAAAGATTATTTTTGAATAAAACTAAAATTCAAAGGGGTTTATATGCCGTATAAAATAAATTTATATATAAAACAAAATATGCCACAATGAAAGGAGATTGAGATGAAGTCCCTTACCTCATGTCTGACTTGACTTGATCGTTATTTCATCTCCTGAATAATAAAATAGTGCTAATTTCTACTTTCTTATAAACCTTTTTCAAGTTCATTATTACTTTTATATCACTTATTACCAGGTTATGAACATTATGTAATTATTTAAGTTAATAACAGGCGTTTTGTCGATCCTTGGTACTTGAGACAAAAATAAACTTCTTATAATTACTAGTTGTTCATGTGGTAAAATATGCATTATATCCAAAATTATATTCATGAGGTTGATATAATACATTTCATATATATCCATTATATACATGAATTTATAATATTACATATCATTTAGAGGTATGAAATGAAATGCACCATTCATGGAGACGGTAAGTCGTACGTACGCATGAACGCTACTTTCATTTATATTCCATATTTAATGGAATGAAATCATTATGACATAAAGTTATATTATAATTCTAGTATAATATAATATATAATATCATAAACTCCATCCTTTATACGTCCCACATAGGGCATTAACGATTCAAATCACTTTGAGGGGGTGGTAGTCCGCACTTCCTAAAATGAAATTATCACGTTTACCCATAATGGAAACCATAAAGAAATTCCATAAATGAAAAATATATAATCATAAGGAAAACATAAAATTAATGTATAACATATATAAATATAGTGACATCTTAATGGCCACCATGAAAGGTGTTAAAAGAAGATTGAAAAATCGTCGTTTCGTGAGGCAATAATTCACCACTCACAGAAACAGTATGTTATTTAACCATTAGACGGAAGTGTTTGTAAGTGTAACTCAAATAAGTCTCATAAAAACATCCTAGTATATTTAAAATACTGGTGTTGTTACAAAAGAAAGGAATAAAATGAGTTTATGGTGTTGGAGAATCAAAATAAAACAAAAGAACATAAGAGAAGATAATAACTTTAAATCGGGTAATTCCACTTAGTTTGAACCAAAAGGGTTTCTTGAAGAGCTGTATGCCTACGGTAAGGATTCTATGATGAATAGAGGGATGTGGAGAGATAAAATGAGCACATTTTGGCCAATTCAATGGCTTGAGAGGTGGGGTAAGGTGGTAGAGGTGGGGGCCTTTTATAAGAGGGATGAGGGGCACTCTTGGGAAGTCATGAAATGTTACTTTATAATAAAATGTGTTTCTAATTTTAAAGGTCCCAATGTAAAGACCCTTAAAATTCAAGGGAATGTTTTTCTTAATTTTCTTTGGAATTTTACAAGAATGCGGTTTCTGACGGCACCTGATTCCGAGGCCCGGTGTGCCTGGAATTAATTTCCGAAGTTTGGCTCGGGTACGTTCAGTGAACGAACGAGCGGGAATTTCTAACTTTTGAACCGGCACCCGAAATCGAATTCTGAGGGCACCGATGAACTCGCAGCGCCGATATTCGCTCAAGGAGACCTTTTCCGAGGTTGTGTTTCATGCGGGTTGAGAGTTAGTTTTGGGGGAAATTAAATGAAAATAAATAAATTGTGGAAACACAATTTATTTTTATCCATGTTGGTTATTTACTCCCAAAGGGAGTTAGAGGTGGGACCCACACCCACATAACATCCCTTGAGAGGATTAAGTGTGCTGGGGCCCACACGAACCCTAACTCTTCAAATCCCCTTAAAACTCCCAATAACTCCTCTCTTTTTAATTTTGACAACTTCAGTTATTAAATGAGTTGAGTTCTTAGTTTCAAACTTTCGAATTTCAAAGTGGTTTAGTTGTGTAAATAAAATAAGCCTTAGGCTTATTTTATTTTGGTTAGTTTTCTCTTGTCACCTTGAGAGGATTTGGGGAAGCTTTCTTCTTCTTCTTCAACCACGACGAAGAACACTTAGGCTCCGATGAAGAACGTCGTCACCATAAGAAGAGAAAGATGTGCCGTCTCTTCTCTTCTTCATAGCCGATGTGTTTCTGAAGATCGACGATGCCTCTTCTTTCGATCTTCTTCCCGTGTCAACGAAAGGAGACGCCACTTCCTCCTCGGGCTTTCTCCGACAGCTTATGAAGTTTCTCCAGCGACGCCTGACCTCCGCGACGCTCGTCTTCCGCGGGTCGTTGACGAACACCGCTCTTGAAACCGAGGTAGGGGTTTATTGTTATTTTTATTAAATTATTCCGTTCTTGATTCTAGCATGTCGAACTTTGTAGTTAATCGAATAAATGTTATTATTTAACGAGAGGGTGCCGGACTGCACAAACACGGCTTAACCCCCTCCTATGTTCTTGTTTGTTCCCTTGCGGATGGAACGAGATGGCGTGGTGCCGTCGCACCACGTGGGAATCATGGCAAGTATTGCACGGCGCCATCGCGCCGCGCCGAGGAAAGAAATTCAAGGACGCGACGCCGTCGCGCCGCGCCGAAGGAAACCAAGGATGCCGCGACCGGAACAGGGCCGCGGCGGAGGGGCGCGGTGTCGTCGCACCGTGCCGGACGACAAGGGACGCGGCCGGTTCCGGGCCGCGGCGGAGCTTGGTGACCGGCGGCCAGCCGGGCCGCCGGTGTTGGAGCCGGAAAGGGACCGGCCACTGCCATTCCCATTGAGAAGGAGCTAGCTGGCCAGGTTGGGCCGGCCGGAAGGGAGAAAACCGGGGGAAATAAATTCCCCCGGCCATCTCAATGCCCCCCCATTATTGAGAGGGGGTGCGGTTACAAAGGGGGGGAGGCACCCGTCCATTTTTTTCAATCATCTCGGCTGAAGCCGAGCTAGCAGCGCGCCCAGCGCGCTGCGCTGAACCGGACTGGCGCCTGGCCGGTCTGCCAGGCCGGGCCGGGTCGACCCTTCCCGGGGCGGGTCGACCCGGTTCGGGACGACCGGGGGGTCTCGGGCCGGGTCGGCCCGGGCCCGAAACCCCCGATACCGAACTATTTGGGTTCAAATGCCCATAACTCGGGATATGGACCTCTAAACGACGTGCCGTCAGTGGTGATGTGATCCATGGATTGAGACGGTCGTTTCGGTATATCGCACTCAAGGTTTCAGAATACTTTGAGTTCGGCCGGGTTGGTTCGTACACGAAACCAACCGGGCCCTCGGAGCAGAAACGCTCATATCTTGAGTTCCGGACATCCGAATGACGTTCCGTTGACTTTGTTGAATTCCTCTAAGTGAGACGGATCTTTTGGATTACTCCGCTCGATGTTTTGTTGTCTTCGGAGTACGGTCGGGTTGGTTTGCTCACGAAACCAACCAGGCCCCTGGAACGAAAAAGCCAATAATTCACAGACCGGGCGTCCGATTGACGCACCGTCTGTTTTGTTGAATTCCTCTTGATGAGACGGATCTTTTTTCATAATCCGCCCGAGGTTTGGACACAGGTGGAGTACGGTCGTGTTGGTTTTGCCTTAAAATCCAATCGGGCCCCTGGGACGAAAAGGCCAATAACTCTCAGACCAGGCGTCTGATCGACGCGCCGTCTGCGACGTTGGGTTCCTGTTGATGATACAGAACTTTTTGATACATCAAATCTGGACTATGTGATAGTTGATGTATCAGCCTCTCGGCTCGTGGAGCGGACCCTCCTGAACGAGCTTGCTGTGTGCGGAAACCCTAGAGCCGGTTTAGACTTGATGACTGCTGATCGAACGACAGAGGTGCACTTGGTTGTAGCGGCACAGGGGAGCGCTTGGTTGTAGCGGTAGACCCACGACAGTGGTGCGCTTGGTTGTAGCGGCACAAGGGAGCGCTTGGTTGTAGCGGCAGACCCATGACAGAGGTGTGCTTGGTTGTAGCGGCACATGGGAGCGCTTGGTTGTAGCGGCAGACCCACGACAGAGGTGCGCTTGGTTGTAGCGGCACAGGGGAGTGCTTGGTTGTAGCGGCAGACCCCCGACAGAGGTGCGCTTGGTTGTAGAGGCACAGAGGAGCGCTTGGTTGTAGCGGCAGACCCACGATGGAGGAGCGCTTGGTTGTAGCAGCAGGCCCACGGTACCCGATAGGTGAAGCACTTGGTTGTAGCGGTATAACCCCTGAACTTGATGGAAAAGCAGTTTCCCAATAGCTTTGGGTTCAACATCTTGAACGATCCAGTGTAGGTCATTGCGGGGGTTAGTACCTACCAATCCTTTGTGGGTACGACGACTTAGATGAATCAGTGGCTACATCTGATCATCTCTATCGACTTTTGAAGAAGTTTACCTGTGTGAGCTAAATCCTGTTTACTTTCCTATGTGGATTTCATTGTGCTATCCTGTGTGGATTAAGTTTTCTTTCCTGTGTGGAATACATTTACTTTCCTGTGTGGACTGAGTTGTACTTGGGCTCGGAGGTTGGAGCATATTGGAATTGATGACTTAGGTATATGTATGGGAATATACCTAAGCAGTGCCAGTTGTTACTTCGAGATTGTATCTTTCCTTTGGGGTTATCCTTTGTGGATTTTTGGAGACCTTCAGGGGTCTCGGGGTCCCTACTGAGTAGCTTATACTCACCCCTACATGGGATATTCCCGCACTACATTGTGTTGGTTGCAGACGACAGACAGTGTTGATTGTGGTTGAGGCTCGCAGAGCAGGACAGTACCTGGAGGTGGACCACTGAGCGGGATGTGCTCAGAGCGGACTGCGGGACCCGAGGAGCAGAGGAGCTATTTGTACCCACCCTTCAGGTGGAATTTTCCAGTGGACAGCTCGGTGTAGCGGCTTTACTTTACTATTGTTGTTTTCCCTTTCGAGTTGTACTTTACAGTTGGGCTTGTATTTCCGGCCCCTTTTACTTTCTGTACTTACTGTTGTACTTAGTTTTTACTCAGTGTTTACTTCTTCCTCTTGTACTCTATGGTGCTTGTTTACTTTATAAGGAAATGCCTTCCCTTTTTATTGGGATTTACGCCTTGGTGCTAGTCGCCAGCCCCTGGCCTATGGAAGGCGGGCTTGGGGTAGTCACGGCACGGGCCCCGAGGATGGGTCGTGACAAATTAGTATCAGAGGAGTTCGGTTCTACCGCGAACTCTGATCCTTTCTATGTGAAGCAATAATGTTTAGCGTATTGAGTGTGGTTATCAGTCCAGGGAGTCCAGTGTTGGTGCGGCGGCCGACGTATCCATACACCAGGACCCTGACTTCTGATTTCCGACTTAATGCACGAAAACATTGATTGTGTGTGTGTTTCAAGTATTCTTTGTGATTACTTTATATCAGCTCACCAGGTATACTGTTCTGACCATGGCGCACCTGTTTCCTTTTTAAGATGGCCCCACGACGACAGCCAGCTAGGGTTCCGAGAGTCGAGCGTGATGATAGCCCACCGAGCGACGAGGCCTCGGTGCAGGGCCCTTTGTCAGCAGTGGCACCGGTGGTAGCACTACCCGCCGAGCCACCGATACATCCAGCACTAGCCGCTGACGATGCACGTCGCCTTAGTGCACTGCATGAGTTTCAGCTCCAGCGACTGCCCAGGTTCCATGGGGAGACGGACCCCCAGGCTGCAGAGGACTGGCTGGAGGCAGTCATACGAGTTTTCAGGCTAGTGAGGACACCAACAGACCTCATGGTGATCCTCGCTGCGAGCCTAATGCACGCAGCAACGGGCCGATGGTGGAGCTTGATGCTCCAGGTGCACGATGAGGCATCTCTCCTCTGGACGGGCTTTGAGATCATCTTCCACTCCGAGTTCGTCTCATCCACCCTCTGTGTGGTGCACATCCAAGAGCTGCTACAGCTATGGTAGGGCAGCGTGATAGTGGCCCAGTACTCGGCGAGATTTACTGATCTCTCGCGCTACTCCACAGATATGGTACGAGACCCGTTCTTCCGAGCCCGTACCTTCGAGCTGGGATTGAGGCACGAGATCAGGGCTTCGATGATCTCTCTCAACATTATGACAAAGGCAGAGGTGTTGGAGAGATCCCTTCTAGTGGAGAGTTTTCTCACCGAGTCGGCTCCAGTGACAGGACCCTCCGCAGGACGGCACGTAGCAGGGTCTTCTGCAGCTGGCAGTAGGCAGGTGACGCAGGGGTCCAAGAGGACTAGACCTACAGTTGGTCGACATCATGACTCTGGATTGTTTGTGCGAGGCACTCGGGGTGGACAACGACTTTCCATGAGGGGGAAGTGTTACTCCTGCGGAGGGATTGGTCACATGGCTCGTGACTGTCCGACCCTCCATACGGATGACCAGCAGATGAATGAAGGACATCCTAGGTAGAGGCAGAGGTTCGATCAGGGCGGGCTGCAAGGAGCAGGAGGCCATGGAAGGGGAGCTGGCCGTGCAGTTGGAGGTGGATAACGCATCGGGGTGTTGCCACCACCACCACTAGGAGGTCCACCCCGACCGCAGGGGACATGAGGACATGGGAGAGCTCAGCTTCAGGTAACTGAGGCCTATGATCATGGAGCTCCGGGAGCAGATGGATAGGAGCATAACTAGTGGATACGTCTTTTGTACTTCTAGTTCCTTGTTGTTATTGTGTAGTGTCTTTGTATTATGATTTTCAATAGTAAAAGATGCTTACCTTTGTGATGTTTTCATTCATGTCCTCTTTTGTGTTGTTACTAAGAGGTTCCAGTTAGATTGTTGACTTGACCCTCACTTGTAAGACATCTACTGGAGGAGACCCAGTTACCACACACTGATACCGACAGTGTGACTCAACCCTTGGAGGCAAGAGTAACGGTTGGATCTCTTGGTAGTAGCATTGAGGCCTTACGACGTCATCTTTGGTATGGATTAACATCCATGTCGGGATTGACTGTATTAGGCAAAGGAAGTGGATCATCTAGGGGATGAGACTAGATTTCTCTTATCGACAAAGGAGAAATCTTAGCAGCTCTTGTGGGACCGGAGATGGTCCAGACCACAACAGAGAAGGTCCAGGTAATCCAGGAGCGGATGAGGACAGCTCAGAGCCGGCAGAAGTCATATGCTGACAGGAGGCGGAGGCCACTAGAGTTCGAGGATGGCGACCACGTCTTCTTGCGTGTCTCACCTCGACGTGGATTACAGAGATTTGGCTGAGACGACAAGTTATCTCCGCGCTTAATCGGACCCTTCCAGGTCCTCAGCAGGATAGGCGAGGTGGCTTATCGTCTGGATCTACCACCTCAGTTGCACCGGGTGCACGACGTCTTCCACGTATCTCAGCTGAGGATATACGTGCACGACCCGACGCACATCATTGACCATGGGGAGATTGACGTTGATGATGGGGCGACTTTTACAGAGGTCCCGGTGGAGATCGACGATCGATAGGAGCAGGTCCTACGTGGACGGTCGATTCCTCTTGTGCGCATCAGATGGCAGCACGGGAACCTCCAGGAGAGCACTTGGGAGCGGGAGGCTCGGATATGTGCTTAGTACCCTCATTTGTTTCCCTAGTTTTGATGTATCTTTACGGGGACGTAAAGCCCTGAGGTGGGAGTAATGTAAAGACCCGTAAAATTCAAGGGAATTTTTTTCTTAATTTTCTTTGAAATTTTACAAGAACGCAGTTTCTGACGGCACCTGATTCCAAGGCCCAGTGTGCCTGGAATTAATTTCCGATGTTTGGCTCGGGTACTTTCAGTGAACGAATGAGCAGGAATTTCTAACTTTTTAACCGGTGCCCGGAATCGAATTCCGAGGGCACCGATGAACTCGCAGCGCCGATATTCGCTTATGGAGACCTTTTCCGAGGTTGCGTTTTATGCGGGTTGAGAGTTAGTTTTGGGGGAAATTAAATGAAGATAAATAAATTCTGGAAACACAATTTATTTTTATCTGTGTTGGTTATTTCCTCCCAAAGGGAGTTAGAGGTGGGACCCACACCAGCATAACCTCCCTTGAGAGGATTAAGTGTGGTGGGGCCCACACGAACCCTAACTCTTCAAATCCCCTTAAAACAACCAATAACTCCTCTTTTTAATTTTGACAACTTGAGTTATTAAATGAGTTGAGTTCTTAGTTTCAAACTTTTGAATTTCAAAGTGGTTTAGTTGTGTAAATAAAATAAGTGTTAGGCTTATTTTATTTTGGTTAGTTTTCTATTGTCACCTTGAGAGGATATGGGGAAGCTTTCTTCTTCTTCTTCAACCACAACGAAGAACACGAAGAACACTTAGGCTCCGACGAAGAACGCCGTCACCATAAGAAGAGAAAGATGTGTCGTCTCTTCTCTTCTTCGTAGCCGGTGTGTTTCCGAAGATTGACGATGCCGCTTCTTTCGATCTTCTTCCCGTGTCAACGAAAGGAGACGCCGCTTCCTCCTCGGGCTTTATCCGTCAACTTACGAAGTTTCTCCAGCGATGCCCGACCTCCGCGACGCTCGTCTTCCGCGGGTCGTTGACGAACACCGCTCTTGAAACCGAGGTAGGGGTTTATTGTTATTTTTATTAAATTATTCGGTTCTTGATTCTAGCATGTCGATCTTTGTGGTTAATCGAATAAATGTTATCGTTTAACGAGAGGGGGTCGGACCGCACATTCACGGCTTAACCCCCTCCTATGTTCATATTTGTTCCCTTGAGGATGGAACGGGATGGCGTGGTGTCGTCGCACCACACGGGAATCACGGAAAGTATTGCGCGGCGCCATCGCGCCGCACCGTGGAAAGAAATTCAAGGACTCGACATCGTCGCGCCGCGTCGAAGGAAACCGAGGACGCCGCGACCGGAACGGGGCCGCGGCAGAGGGGCGCGGTGCCATCGCATCGTGCCGGACGACAAGGGTTGCGGCCGGTTCCGGGCCGCGGCGGAGCTTGGTGACTGGCGGCCAGCCGGGCTGCCAGTGTTGGAGCCGGAAAGGGACCGGCCACTGCTGGTTCTGTTGAGGAGGTGCCGGCTGGCCAGGTCGGGCCGGCCGGAAGGGAGAAAACCAGGGAAAATAAATTCCCCCCTCCAGCTCAACGCCCCCCCATTATTGAGGGGGGGGGGGGCGGTTACAAAGGGGGGGAGGCGCCCCCCAGTTTTTTCAATCAGCTCGGCCGAAGCCGAGCTGGCAGCGCGCCCAGCGCGCTGCGCTGAACCAGACCAGCGCATGGCCGGTCTGCCAGGCCGGGCTGGCCCGAGCCGTGCCGGGCCGGGCCGACCCTGTCCGGGGCAGGTCGACCCGGTTCGGGCCGACCGGGGGGTCTCGGGCCGGGTCGGCCCGGGCCCGAAACCCCCCATACTGAACTATTTGGGTTCAAATTCCCATAACTCGGGCTATGGACCTCCAAACGACGCGCCGTCAGCGGAGATGCGATCCTTGGATCGAGACGGGCATTTCGGTATATTGCACTCAAGGTTTCGGAATACTTTTAGTTCGGCCGGGTTGGTTCGTACACGAAACTAACCGTGCCCTCGGAGCGGAAACGCTCATATCTTGAGTTCCGGACGTCCGAATGACGTGCCGTCGACTTTGTTGAATTATTATAAGTGAGACGGATCTTTTGGATTACTCCGCTCGAGGTTTGGATGTCGTCGGAGTACGGTCGGGTTGGTTTTCTCACGAAACCAACCGGGCCTCTGGAACGAAAATGCCAATAAGTCACAGACCGGGCGTCTGATTGACGCACCGTCTATTTCGTTGAATTCCTCTTGATGAGACGGATCTTTTGGCATACTCCACCCGAGGTTTGGACGCAGATGGAGTACGGTCGGGTTGGTTTTTCCTTAAAAACCAACCGAGCCCCTGGGACAAAAAAGCCAATAACTCTCAGTCCGGGCGTCCGATCGACGCGCCGTCTGCGACGTTGGGTTCCTGTTGATGATACGGAACTTTTGGATACATCAAATCTGGACTATGTGATAGTTGATGTATCAGCCTCTCGGCTCGTGGAGCGGACCCTCCCGAACGAGCTTGCTGTGTGCGGAAACCTTAGAGCCGGTCGAGACTTGACGACTGCTGATCGAACGACAGAGGTGCGCTTGGTTGTAGCGGCACAGGGGAGCGCTTGGTTGTAGCGGCAGACCCATGACAATGGTGCGCTTGGTTGTAGCGGCATAGGGGAGCACTTTGTTTTAGCGGAAGACCCACGACAGAGGTGAGCTTGGTTGTAGCGACACAGGGGAGCGCTTGGTTGTAACAGCAGACCCACGACAGAGGTACGCATGGTTGTAGCGGCACAGGGGAGCGCTTGGTTGTAGCGGCAGACCCGCGACAGTGGTCCGCTTGGTTGTAGCGGCATAGAGGAGCGCTTGGTTGTAGCGGCAGACCCACGACGGAGGAGCGCTTGGTTGTAGCAGTAGGCCCACAGTACCCGATATGTGAAGCGCTTGGTTGTAGCGGTATTACCACAGAACTTGATGGAAAAGGAGTTTCCCAACAGCTTTGGGTTCAACATCCTAAACGATCTAGTGTAGGTCATTGCGGGGGTTTGTACCTACCGATCCTTTGTGGGTCCGACGACTTAGATGAATCAGTGGCTACATCTGATCATCTCTATCGACTTTTGAAGAAGTTTACCTGTGTGAGATGAATCCTGTTTACTTTCCTGTGTGGATTTCCTTGTGCTATCCTGTGTGGATTACGTTTGCTTTCCTTGTGGAATATTTTACTTTCCTGTGTGGACTGAGTTGTATTGGGGCTCGGAGGTTGGAGCGTATTGGAATTGATGACTTAGGTATATGTATGGGCATATACCTAAGTAGTGTCGGTTGTTACTTCGTGATTGTATCTTTCCTTTGTGGTTATCCTTTGTGGATTTTGGGAGACCTTCAGGGGTCTTGGGGTCCCTACTGAGTAGCTTATAGTCACCCCTACACGGGCTATGCCCGCACTACGTTGTGTTGGTTGCAGACGACGGACAGCGTTGATCATGGTTGACGCTCGCAGAGCAGGATGGTACTTGGAGGTGGAACACTGAGCGGGATGTGCTCAGAGCGGACTGCGGGACCCGAGGAGCAGAGGAGCTATCTGTACCCACCCTTCAGGTGGAATTTTCCAGTGGACATCTCGGTGTAGCGGCTTTACTTTACTGTTGTTGTTTTCCATTTTGAGTTGTACTTTACAGTTGGGCTTTTATTTCCGGCCCCTTTTACTTTCTGTACTTACTGTTGTCCTCATTTTTTACTTAGTGTTTACTTCTTCCGCTTGTACTCTGTGGTGCTTGTTTACTTTACAAGGCAATGCCTTCCCTTTTTATCGGGATTTATGCCTTGGTGCTAGTCGCCAGCCCCTGGCCTATGGAAGGCAGGCTTGGGGTAGTCACGGCATGGGCCCCGAGGATGGGTCGTGACACCCAAACTGATATATTTCAAGGATAAGCTGATAAGGGTTCTAAATACACCCATACAATAGGTTTTTTACAAGTGTAAGTCTTAGATTTGAGATTATCCTTTCATTTTATTTAAATCGTTCATTAATGAGGTAATCACAACAGCATCATGGTGTCAAAAATAAATTTATTTATCTAATGTCTAAAAATTATAAAACAAATACCATGATGTAGGAAATCTTCTTATCTTTCCAATGAATATTTATATTTTAAGAGATCATTTATTTAGTCAAAATTTAAATTGGTTTACATATGTGTTACATAGTTTTGATATATTTAACTTTCTTTAAAAATAAAAAGATAAAATGTCACTATCACACAAATGTGATTCCATGGGATCCCAATGTTTGGAAAAAGGAATTCCCTGGTCGGCCATGACCCAACCAGTAACATTAGGACACATTTTGGGGTCATTTTATATTATTATGATATTATTTCATTACCCTTAACTACCCGATTAATAATAAATCACGAAAATTAAAGTTAATTATCATCGTTACTATTCATAATATCAAAAAACAAAAGTGTCTTGATTAGATAATTTCGACCTTCTGATTCCAAATATGGAATCCATTTTACCAAATTTCATACATTGAAATTGTAGTAATTAATTTTAAAATAATTCCCTTTGTCAAAACAAATAGCCGGTTTTTTTGAAACGATATCTTCCAAAAGATTGACACTTGTTTATGCCCAATTCCCAAGTGAAATTAATCACAATGACCAAAAATGGGTTAAATGGTAAAAATATATTCTAATTACACTTTAAAACCAATTAAAAAGATAATCCAACCATATAATTAAATTAGATGAAAAAGCAGTTTTGAAGTAAAATGCAGTATTTTTCACTATTCATTAAAAATTGAACATTATCAGAAAAATACCAAAAAAATTTCCAAAGTAAATTTAAATTTCCAAATACTAAAGAATAAGTTTATTTTTACAAATAGAGCTTATAAAATTGTCATAAAATATATTTATATATGGTTCTCCATCAAAAGGCGGTAAACCAATCATTCAAAAAATATTAGATTATTCAATGCTTAAGATTGGATTTATTATCATTTTAAGCCTCTAAAACACTATATAATTCATAAATAGACATAGATATTAAAATATATTACTCTTTTCTTACTTGGGATGTTACATATTTAACATGATGGCATGGTTATGTTAGCCTGAGGGTAGTGTTCTATTACCCTGAGGGAATTGTTATTTTAGCCTAAGGGCATGGTGATATTTAGCCTGAGGGAAAGACTATATTAACCTGAGGGTATGGTTACATTTAGCATGAGGGTGGGGTTTTGATTAGACTGAGGGAATCATTCTTATTAGCTCAGAATTAAATTATGTTGAATTTTTAATTGAATATTATTATGGAAATGAAACTGGTAGTGATAGTTACTTTTGAGTACATACTAGTTTACTGCATTTACATTCACACACTACTATTGCACATTTTCAATGACAGTTGGGTATAGAAAATTTAGTGGGTGCCTACTGGGGATTATTTCTCACACCCTGTTTGGATAATGTCTTCAGCCCAAACATATTATATTTCTGCAGGTGTCGACAACGGAAAGGGACCCTACATAGGTACATGATTGTAGTAGAAGAGTAGGAGAGAATGGGACCGAGATTAGGCTTGCGATACTGCTGCATTATGTTCAGTCTGTTTTGTTCTGTTTGTTATGCCCTGTACATTGAGTTGTATTGTATTGTATTGCAGTGTATGTTGTTCTGGCTGTTTTCATAGAATTAGTGACATGCTGCATCTTAATATATTTATGACTGCTGGTTCTCTTTTACTTCAGTTGTACATTCAGTTGTATATTGTTTACTACCTCTACTGTTCTATGTTATTTATCCGTTCTGCTGCGCTACTCTTTAACAAATGAGGGCATAGTTTCCCCACTATCAGTCTTGGGCCCTCGATGCTAGTTGGAAGCCTCTAGCATTTGGGGAAATGTGCTTGAGGTCATGTGACCAACCAGGTTTGGGGAACCTGTTGAGTGGCACCCAGATCTAGGGCATTACATCTACTCTATCCAAAATTATTCATAAAATAAAAACTCTTAAATGAAAAGAAACATGGTTAATTCTATTTTTAGATAGAATGTTTTTTCTTTGATCACATCCATTACCCTAATCGTCGTTATGTCCTGTGAATAACATTTCAAAAAATGGGATGAGCATAAAAACATATGTAAGGGTTATAAAATAAGGACTGAAAACATTATCCTATCAATAAAAAAAATCAATGAAACAATACTTTTAAATCAAAACATACCTTTTCAAATAAAAAGATTTATGAATAACATATTAAAATCATAAATCATAATAGTACCTTATGGTATAAATTAGGTACATACATTATAGATTTCATAGGTACATAGGGTGTAAGGTTTGGAAAACCAATAATAGAAAGTTCCCAAAATCTCTTTGAAGAAACATTAACATTTTCCTATATCACTTTACCCAATGCATTGGAGAGCAATCTCGGGCTCAGTCACCCTATGATTATCACAAAACCACCAATATACGTAAAAATTTCCCATAAACCATAACATATTCATGACCCGTAATACAAAAATAATATAATTTTTTAATTTCCACATGTAATCACAATATATCATTTAATGATGTTGATATAATAAATTCTTTATCCAACCATTTTCAAAATCATAAAAAATAATTAATAAAGAGATTTTTTATCATATTTATCGTACCACATTGAGTCTGTTAAAAGAAAATTTAATTTCAAAACATTCATGTGCATATAAATAAATCTCTAAAAGAAATTTATAAACATGTGAAATAATTAGAAATATTTAGCTAAATAAATATTTAAAACATTTTAAACAATATTTTAGATAAAGAGTTCCCAAACAAATGAGAGACTCTTTAGTACAAATAATTGAGGAATAACCTTAATCATAGATTATAATATCATGGGAATAATGTGATTCATGATATAATATGGCAAAAAATGGTATATAGACCATATAAAAGTGGATTGGAGTATTGAAACAAATAATTATCAATGGAATATAAATAGAGAAAAAGACCCTTGCAAAGATCTTATGCTTAGATTAAGGATAAATCAATGACATGATTATGTGTGATAAATAATAATACACCCAATATAATGGAATTATGTGTAAAATAATCATAATTAGTCCACCCATATTCATATAATGACATAGTCAGGAAGTATATTTTTAACCTAAAGAATTAAAATTGGGTTCGAGAGTTCTCTTACAGAAATTTGACAGCCTAACGATGTCACATTAAAAATCGAAAAAATAGTTTATGAGAGAGAAAATGGTCTCTCATCACATGGATATAAAATTTACATAAATTTGTATATATAAGATCATATCACAAAATAAGAAAAAGGAAATAAAAAGACACGATATTAAAGAATTCTTTGACTAAAAGAGTACGGTGAAAGGTTACCTTACTGATTTGGTAACATACAAAACATACACCCCAGTGATGAATGGATCATAAAATGAAAATGAAAATACCAGTAAAATAATTTATATTACACAAATAATAAAATTATGGGATTTAAATAACCTACACAAAAGGAAATAGTGTAAAATATAAAATGAAACTCACAGGAATAAAAAGTGAGATGAAAACCCCATACCTCAATTCTGACTAGTCCTGTATGTTCCTTTTTATTCTGGAATAATAAGATTAATTTAATTTCTACTTTAAAAACAATGTTTTACATGTTTAACATTCCTTTTATATCACTTATTATCTTTATATAACATTTATTTAGTTATTTTAGTTCATATCAGACATTTTATCAATGATCAAAACATTAGTTAAAAATGAACAAGTTATAATTATAAATTAGCCATATGGTCCAAATTATAATATCTATAGAATGATATTAATGATTTTTATTTCATATATATCATATATATATATATATATTGTATATATTTATTTATAATTTTCCATATCATTTGTATATATGAAAATAAAATGCACCGTTCATGGAAACGGTAAGTCGTACATATGCATGAACGTTAATTCTATTTCATTTTTCTAATTTTAAATGGAATTAAAACCAAATTTCATATAGGTATATTATTAAGTCAGTATAATATCATATTTTATGTACATTACATATGTTCATTAACAACATCCATTATACATTCCATTTGTGGTATGAATGAGTAATATCGTCTTGAAGGGATGGTTGTCCACACTTCCTCAAATTAAATTATTGTATTTACCCATTATGGAAAAAATAATGCTCTTATATAAATAAATAATTCAGAAAAATATAGAAAACATAAACATAATATATATCATATATAATAAATTTCCATATTTATGGACCCCATAATAAGTAATTGGTGATTTTTGAACAATTATTGTTTCATGAGACAGTAGTTCGTTGTCCACAGAAACAGTATGTTTGTATCCAATAGATGGAGGGGTGTGGAACTGTAGTTTTAATCCTTCTCATAAAAGAATCCTAGAATATTTATAATAATTTTGTTGTTATAAAAGAAAGGGATAAAGAGATTTTACGGGGTTTGAGAAGTAAAATAATGGAAAATAACTTAAGAGAAGACATTACTTTTAAGTTGGGTAACTACCATTGGATTGAACAAAAAATCTTCCTTGAAGTGATTTTTTCATATGGTAAGGATTCTATAATGAAGATAGGTGTGTAGGGAGATTTTTTGGGATTATTTTGGATAATCCAACAAGATTTATTGCTCTGTGTAATGGGTTAGAGGTGATGGATTTTTATAAGGGGAGGAGGGTCTCTTTAGTTATGTTTGATAACATTATTTTATTTTACACTGATTTTTGGTTTCAAAAGGTCCAATTTTCATTAAATATGAATTTAATATTAACATTGTTCCAAATAAAATCATATAATAAGAATTGGTCTGGTTTTTGATAGTTTTTAAATTTTATTATCACATTTATTTAAATAATTTATTAATATGGTAATCACTACATCTTCATTGTGTGATAAATAATTTTATATATTTGATGTCTAATAATAATAAATAAAATACCATTAAGTAGGAAATCATTATAAATTTAAAATTAATTTTTATATTTTTAGAGATAATTTATATGACCCCATTTAAAAATTCATTTCCTAAAAGATATATGTTTATGTAATTTATGAATTTACATTAAATTAAATAATATAATGTGTCATTATCACTCATATGTGGCTCAATGGTGTCCCAAAATCGACCCAAAGATTCCCAGGGTCAGAAATATATCTGCGTATAGGATTAGAATGCATATTAGGATAATTATAATATTATTTTTGTACCCTTATTTACCATATTTTCCTTTTAACCATGGTAAATAAAATATATACGGATGTAAATGTTCATAATGGATAAAAATAAAATTTACCTATTCACACAATTTGGACCTACTGATTCCAAATATGGAATCCATTTTTTCCAAATTCAAAACATAGAAGTGTCAGAAATTAATCTAAAATTAATTCATGTTGTCAAAACAAAAAGCTTTTTTTAAGAAATAATATCTATAAAAAGTGTGACACTTGTTTATGTCCAATTTTAGAGTGAAATTATTTTCCATGACCAAAAATGGATTTATGGGTAAAAATATAATCCAATTATACTTTAGAAAAAATTATAATATTATTATAACTATGTAAATAAATTAGATTAAATGTCATTTTTGAATTAAAAAGCAGTATTTTTCACTATTCATTAAAAAATGAAAACTTTTTGAAAAAAAAACAAAAATTTCATCCAATGTAAATTTTGATTTCACAATCCTAAATAATAATTATATATGGTCAAATAAAACAATTAAAAGAAAAAAAAGTAGATTTAAAAAGGGTTCTTCATCAAAAGTTGGTAAATCGACCTTTTAATGAATACTAGATTATTTTTGCTTAAAATTAGATTCAATCGCATTTAATGCTTCTAACATTAATTGGATTAATGTAAAAACATTTAATAAAAATGTATAATAATTTTATAGTTAGTCTTTTTCTTTCTTGCCTATACAATAACTATGTGTTAACTACCATTTAAAATAATAATTATATTATATTATGTTTTTGTACAACTTAACGTTGTGTGCAATGTAAGATTTCAGAGAAATATGTTGTTGGGTGTTGAGTACGGTATTGAAAAAAGAATCCCCTTTAAGAAAATTATTATCTTATTCATAAGTATTAATATAAATTAATGAGATTTATTCTATAAATACCTGTGTCCTTATATTCTTCCTAAATTTTGGGAATTACGTCCTTGCAATTTTAAATTTGGGATCAGAAACTTCATTAAAAGTACCAGTGTAGAAAATGAGTCAATAAAACTGTCACATTAAAAGAAATAAAGAGAAGAACAAAGGTCTCTAAGATATATCATATAAGAGTCCATGAAAACATGGATATGGAGGAGAAATTATGTGTCACATTCTGATGTTGAGTGATAGAAAACATGATTAGGAGAATGTTAACAACCAAAAAAAAATTGTGATTTGTTAAACGACCTTTGTTTTCCTAGTAGGAAAAGTAAATGGAAAAAGTTATTTTTAGTTTCATTTAAAAAATTTGTAGAATTTATTTGTGAGATTGACAAAGTATATAAGGAAATATACTTACTTTTCAAATATAGTTTCATAATTTAATAAGTTTTTACCAAAAACTCATCTTTTATAGAAATGATGGGTATTCTAGATGAACTAGTCACACTTAATTCTCTAGAATCCAATTCAAGAGAATCACATAATCCAAATAAAAGGAACTATATATTTCCCTCATGTTTTAACAGTAACAAAAACAAAAACAGTTAGTAGAAGATCAGATAATCCCAAAAAAGTATAATACATTATAGAAAGAAATACTACTCTTAATCCCCAAATTTCGACAAACAAAACCCAAATATTGGAAAAGGCCATTCAATAAACAAATGTCTATAAAATTATTCAATGTAACCCAAACATAGATTATAACCCAAAACTCTAAAGGAATTAATAACATTGTCTTCTACATTAAATCATAACATTTATCTCCAAATAACATAAACTACTCTTAATGTCTAATTCTAAAGTGTAATTATCCACATCACATATTCTATATGATATGTTAATCATTTCCATAAATAACCCAAATCTCCATATGTCCAAAATAAAAACATATATTTTTCCAAAATAAAACCCACCATTAATCACCAATTGAAATCTCCATGTATTATATTTTCTATAAGCATATAGTATCCAAAAAAGAGAAAATGTCTTCAAAAATAACCTTTATCACTTAATCCCCAAATCATTTTCCATTAATAAGGATATATATTTGGTACAACATAATATCACAAATCAACTTATTCCAGAGCAATAAAATCATTTTACTAAATAGAATAAATCATACTAATCAGGAACTTCACGTAGTCCAAAGGTAGGCAATAAATCCCAATCGCACATTGTTTGTGGTTTTGATTCCCACAAAATTTTCCTACATGATGGGTTGTTGTATTGTCTGCCTATTGTCATTTTTAAAAAACTATAAAATTTTATAACATTACCAAATATGAGATAAACTCATCAAAAATAACAATAACATGATTTAAACTCAATTATTGTCTTATGCCACTCATTTTCATCCCATCTGATAATGGACTCAATATCTTAATTATTTATGTCTTATATATATTGACAATTTTTTTACCTCCAAAAAATAACACTATTCCCAGAGAAATAACAACATACCTTGATCATTGTTTCAATATAGTTTCATCGTCATCTTGTTCACGTAGATAGATGGTCCATGCATTTCAACAATGAGATAGATATCCTTTAAAATCATCTAGTTCCTTTATCCAAATACACCTCATACAACATGGGTCATATGGGTGATCACATAAATTTTTTTTTGGAAAAAATCATGTATGACATATAATTTAAAAACATATGATAAAAAATTATTTTTATAAAACTGTTGGACCATGTTTGAGTTGAAACATTAAATCAATGGTCATTTTAAAATACCTTAAGTATGTGGTGAAATACTATAATTTAAATGAAAATATAAATATGTAGTGCAAGGGTCTCCTTCTTCAGAACTATTTTCATATCATAATATCTTCAAAAAACTCTTGATAAGTTAAAAAATTTGAGAATGCCGTGATAATATTTACCTTTATTAATAGTAAGATAATATTGGAAAAATACTATTATATTAAATACAACCCATGATCCATGATTTTATTGAGTTATAGAAAAGATGTTGCATAACTCAAACAATTTCTTTCAAGTGTTATTTATGTTAGAAAATTTTTCAGAGTCAATTTAACATGGCATTGAAATAATTATTTCAAGAATGTCAATAGGAAGAGACATGAATTTCATTTCATAACCCCCTCCTACCATTTGTAAAAAACATTCCATGATCTTAAAATGTTTCAAAAATAATGATTTAACATAAATAACAAACATAGAAACAAACCATGAGTCATAAAAAACTCCTAATCCCTAAATTTGTCTAAACCTAACTCTAATACCAACTATAATTAGATGGCCTTAATCAATACATATTATTGAATTATGTAAATAATTACCATTAAGGATCTTTTCTAGTTTATTATTTTAGAGAAATAGGACATTCCAATTATATTAAATCTAAACAATTACAATGCAGACACTCCTACTCTATCCAAATTTTCTACTTAAAATAAAAACTCCTAAAAGAAAAAAAAATGTTTATTTCCATGTTTTAGACATCATGACTTTTCCTTGATCACATCCTTGACTGTATTCATGTTTATGTCATGTGAGAAATCATTCAAAATTGGTATGAGCATGAAAAACTCAACAAGGGTTATAAAACAAGGAAGGAATAAATTATCCCATCAATAAATACAAATCAATGATACCATACTTTTCAATGCCAACATAACTTATGAAATCAGAGGATTTATGAATAACATACAGAAATTGTAAATCATAAATGTATCATAGCTATACATAACATACAAACATTATAGCTTTCACATATATGTAGGGAGTTACATTTGGAAGAACCATCATAGTATATTCCCAAAATATTTTGGGAGAAACATTAATTTTTACCTCTATCATGTTACACAATGCATTGGTGAGCTATCTCCGCTCACCCGCCCTAGGATTATCATAGAACCACCCATTTGCGTAAACAATTCCCAAGAACCATAAAATTTTCATAACCTAGAAATCATTCATAATGTTAATATATAATTTCCATATTACATTAAGAATATATCATTTCCATATATTGACATAATCAATGATTTATCAAACCATTTTCAAAATCATATAAAATATTTAATAAAGTGATTTTTTTAATAAAAGTTCCCCATACCACATTGAATATTTTTAATGAAATTTTAATTTTAAAAAATTGTTCCCATATAAATAAATCCATAATACCATTTTTAATACATTGAAATTAATTAGAATGATTTAAAAGAATAAATCTTTTAAACAATTAAAATTATATTTTAGTTAAAGAGTTTCTAAACCAATCAAAGACGCTTGAATACAAATAATTGAGAAATAACAATAATCAAATTTTTTAATTTCATTATAGTAATGATTTTCTTGAAACAATACGTCAAATGGAAGTATATACACCATGTAAATGTGAATTGGTGTATAAAAACTTATAAGTTTCAATGAAATGTAAATTGAGACAATGTCTCTATAAAATATAATATCCTTAGACTAAGAAAAAATCAATGACATGATTATGTTTTGTTTTGTGTTGATAAAATAGAATTAGGTAGTCATTAAAGGAATTAACCCAAAGTGGATTTTGAAAATGATGATTCAGCAGAGCAAAATTTAATCAATATATGGTCAAAATCATTTTCCATGATTTATAGGCTAGTGATATGGTTAATGGAATGATGGTCCTCCACACATAGAACATTTAGTTCAGTTCCAAAACCATAATCAACACATATTAGTAGGTGATTATAAATTAGAAAAAGTAAAATAATTGTCGAATGTGATGAATTTATTCCTTATTTTCAATGGGACAACATATGAATTTAATGTAATGTTAGATAAATATATATTTCGTGAATAATCATACTAAGGGTTTTATTTTACTACTTTGGCTAAAGGAGTCCAAGGAAAAACATCGTTGTTTTTTGAAAATATGTTCAAACAAAAATTTAATCCTAACACCAATATTATTGGTAGAAAAATGGATATCTATAGTATTACGAAATAGAATATATCTGTGAGTGGGTATGTTGGAAAAACATGGAATTTATTCCTCTTTTCCTCAGACATTTCTTCTAATGTCCCATTATATGAATTAATTATTGAGTCAGCGTTGAGAATTGATGTTCTCTCAAATATTGTATTTCATTTTATTAGAAACTATAACGAAATGGTAAAAATAGAATGAGAGGAAGAATAATATATCTTTGATAATATGATTTAAGGTAGTGTGTTTATTCCATGGGGAATATGCAGGATAGTTAATGATAGGAATAACTATAATAGTGAAAAAATATATTATCGTGATGGAACACCATAGAAACAGACCATTGGATCTGTAAGAAATCATCCATGATTGAAAATGAATCCTATTTTTTCATGTTGTTATTTTTAACATAAGGAATGATGTTGTAAAACACCACGTAGATATTTTCACAATTATAATATGATGGGACATCATTAGTGATATTGTCGTAGTGCTCTAAGGTATCATTTTAGAGAAAAAAATAATGTTTCATATGCATCCTATGATTCAACCATATATGTTAATTAAAATAATTCATACCATCAGAATCGATAGTTGTAAGGTGATTTTTGAAACACAAGGACTATTCTATCTATTTATTCTTAATAGGGGGAAAAGAAAAAAGTCCATTGAGTAAGAAATTGTATAGATATAAGAAATTTATTGAGGATAATCAATTACGTATTTCCACGGTGAGAGGTATTCTTATTTTTATTTTTTAATCATATGGATAATTTTTTTATATGGGAAAATTCTAATTGTTTAATTTTTATTGTGTTTCTAATCCTATTACATGACCTGTCATCATAATTAATTCTATTTTAGAAAAAAAACCTATTATCTAAAGAGGGTGTCAAGTCTTTGTCTGTAAATTTTAACTATAAATATTAATGTGTGTGAAATTTGTGGAATTAACCTATATATGATATGGATATCTATGAATTTTTTGTATGGATCGATTGGCATCCTTCAACACCCACACTCATTATAATTCAAAAAGGTATTTTATCATCACATGAAGGTATTAGGTATCCCATTAGTGGATATTGGGATGTAATGGAATGTATACTATGAGTTTTGGAATTGTTGGTTTGAATTATGAATTATTATTTGTTATCACAATATTTTGTGTATATAGATGATATTATAAATAGTGAATTTTACCTCCATTTTGATCAGTTTTTATATGATTTTAATAACAATTTCTAAGGTTTTCCACCTAAAATAGAAGTGGATTATATGATTGATTTATTATTGGGGTATATCATATTTTCACATTCATTAAATTTGATGACACTAATAAAAATGTGCTAATTAAAATTTTAGTTGGATGGGTTATAATAAAAAGGTTTCATTCGATTGAAATAGCTTTTGTAGGAATAAGTTGTTCCTCTTATCAAAAAGTTGGATGAAACTCTTATGATTTATGTGTATTATCACATTATTAACCAATTTATGATAAATAATTAATATCATATTCTTAAAATGGATAACCAATTTTTAATTCCAATGAATTTTAGTGTAATTTTTTTAAAAATATAAGGAATTATTTCGAGACTACACGCTCTGACAGAATGTGATTTCGAGGCCTGGTGAGCTCGGAACGAAATTTTGATCATTTTCAGTCCGCTTATGTAATCATACAAATGAGGTTTTCTAACATTTGTATCGGTACATGGATCAATAATATGTGGGAACCGTTCAACTCAATACTCCTAGATTATCTTAGAAAAAAATTAACATCCTCTCGCAAGGGACAAACAATGAAGTTAATTTCAGGGCCTTTTAGAAAAAAATAAAATAACATTTAATAAATATTTTATTTATTTTCCTCAATTGACTAAAGGTAACATGACGATTCTAAGATAAGATGAAGAGGCGCATTAACAGAACCCATTAATGGATCATAAATCCATAGTGTAATGACACATTAAAAGACACATAACATTTATGATGTTTTATAAATGAAACATCATAATTACGCAACGTCGTTGCATGACAACAACCATGTGACATATTTTATTTTAATTGTTTGACGCATTGGATAGATGACAATTAATCTGTGGATTATTTTTTGACAAACTACCAGAGGAATTCCTCTCCAAAGAAGAAATAATAGCACCATCGATGTACAGTGACGAACTCTAATGGATAGAGGATCGAGAATAGATTGTATCTTCGCTCATGTTAGCGACAGATCCTCAATATAGTTGAGGGATATAAATTTTTTAAAGACCTTCATTTTTATAAAATATTCTAAATGACAAACGCAGATCAAATTAAGAATAGGTTGATCGAGGGCTCTTACGTTCTTATAGGAAGGATGATTTTTTGGGATTTATTAATCAGTGATTAATCAATTATTTTTTAGATTTAACAAAAATACCTAAGCCACCCCATGTTTTAAACCTCTGACATAGAGGCCATGACCCAACTCGCTGCAGTCCTGAGTCCCTCCTCATCTGCATTCCTTGTGTTTGTATCCTCAAATGTAGATAAGATTTATGGAGGGCTAAATAAGTGATTGAAGTGACCCAAGAAGCCTGAATGCCTAGAAAAATCAGATATTTGACAACATAGCAGACCTGGTGTCCTGCAAGAGGTGCTTCCAGCGACCGATGGTGGCGTCGACCCTTAATGGCCATCCTGGAGGAGGAGGCACCTCCTTGACACTCTATTATAGAGGAGGCCTTTTCATATCAGTCATGTAAGGTGTGGTAGCCTGCATCCAGGCCACCCTAGCGATCCGTGACCACTCAACCGCTATAGATGGAGGCCCCATGGATGAGCTATGGGGCATGAAGGGGACGCGATGGTGGTTGTCGTGTATCAGGCGAACACTACCAGTCCACCCCTAGTAGACCACGCACCTACTGAAAGGTTGCACCCCAATCCAGCATGCCAAACCAAGACCTAGAAGCCGAACCCGCACCGGCATGCTGAACCTCCACCATTCGAGTCTAGACAAACGAGACTAGTTTGTCGGGCAACCCTGTTGTTTGAACCCTCAACCAAATTTGATAGGGGTCAGTGATGCCCATTAGGCCTCGACCACAATCCAGGTAGGAATGGACCATCCCTGACCCAAACCATGTCTGATCGGGTTAGTTGAATCAAACTAGGGTATGTGGGACACGCAGTCCAGGATGGTCTTGTTGGTCTGACTATGTCTGATTGGGTCCAGACGCAACCAGACCATGTTTACTAAAATAGTAATAACAAGAAAACCCGGTGTCCAATTGACTGGTCTTTTAATGTTTTGGTACCCTCTCAAAGAGGTTGATCTTTTGGTATGCAGTAAAGATGCTTTATATAAATTTGAGATGCGATGAATTTCATGATGACATGTTCTCTCATGTGCCATATGTACAGAACCCTGCGGTTTGTTGAGACCTAAAGGCTGCTAACAAGAGAATTTTTGTGAATTGACTATTCTACCATGGTAAGAACCACTATGTGACATTATAGGCCCATGGACGGATTTATACTATGTGGCTAGATATTCCCACGGTAATCGATGAGGAGGAGTACCTAAGTTTCCATGGTTAGAAACACATATGTGTGAATTTGCAGGACCATGGTGAGAGACAGACTCTATGACTCAACATACCGAAAATATTCATCATGGATGAGTACCATAGTTGTCAATTGATAGTGGGAAGTAGCTTCCATATGACCTAACTGACCCACATTACAAATTATAGAGGAGTTCTCTAGTAGCCGAGGTGTTTGATGATGTGAACGATGATTCTTCATTCACTACACTATATGTATACCTAGTGTTACAAATCATAGAATTTTGGCCTTAAGTTTTGTCTATTATTTTTTGTTACATTATGATATTTAGCCTTAGTGGAATGGGGTACCATACTGAGTGTTTTGTTACTCACCCCTGAGTGATCTTCGCCCGTATGTGTTGTGTTTAGTGAAAATGATAGACGATTCAATGGGGGACATGGTGGCCTAGGACTAGGAAGATCCTAGAGGGATATGGTAGACGTGGAATACTCCTACAACATCCAGTATCTACAAAACTCTTACTACCATATGTGGTTGTATGTGGGTGGGTATCCAGAGAAACTTCTGTACATTCATGATTTGTAGTTAGTCAGTACTAGGTATTTTTCAAGACCATTCATTTTCCAGTTGTACTTGTACTCAGGACAGGATCAGTAGTATACTTGTTTCTAATTCCAATATTTGGGAGATTTTTGTGTAATAGTACCCATAAAAATTCCTCTCAAATGTATTATGATTCCTTCGGCACATATCCCCCACAACTGGCCTTCAGTGGTGGGTTTGTGGTAGTCACGACATGGGCCCCGATGGATGAGTCCTAAAAAAGTTGTATCAAAGCAGTTTGGTTCTACCTCAGAGGCCAAGAGTCTATTGTACATCTTTTCAGGAAACCATGTTAATTTTTGAGATTCTACCATTCATATTCATGGTGTCTAGTTATGGTGTGGCCGCCGACGTACCCATACACTAAGACCTTGAATTCTTCTTTTTTGGATCAATGTATAAAAACAACATTTTTAAAAGTGCCACCATAGGTTTTTTGTATAAGTGTAGCCTCACAGGGTATCATCTATTGACCATGTACCATATTAATATATTCCAGGATTCCTTCATTTGGATGACCATCCATGATCCTGATACGTGGTCATTTGGACATCACGCCTAGCGATGTGGTGTCAGTTCATGGACCAGTGGAAGTGATGACCCCTCATAGTTGTGCACTGATGTTTCCACGACCCGTTGATCTACAGTAAAAACTGAAGGTAACGATAGAAGATGCACACATGCTTATCTCCATGCATGGGTTCCAGAGATCGATACCTCCCAGGTTCTAGGGAGAGGAAGATTGTTTGGTTTCTGAGTACATGCTCGAGGTAGGGATGCATGTCTTTCGCTTAGTGAGGAAACCATTTGACCAGATGGTGCTCTTAGCTGTGTTCCTTCTTCAGGGATCGATAGGGAGATGGTGGAGTATGATGGTTCAGACTCATGATGTGGAGAACCTCATCAGGACACTCTTCGAGGGTATTTTTCAAAAGGATTTTTTCCCCAGGACCATATGCTCTTTATGAATACAAGAGATGCTTCATCATTAGTAAGGCATCGTGATGGTGGGTGAGTTCATAGAAAGGTTCAAAGAGAATTAACACTACTCCACTAACATGGTTCGAGACACTTTATTTAGATCTAATGAATTTGAGTATGGACTTAGGTGGGAGATTACTGTAAAGATGGTGTCTCTCAAAATCCCTACCATGGTCGGGGTGTAAGAGTGATCCCTTATTATGGAGAGCTTCTTGGAGGAGTAGGAACTGAAAACATGATCTACCAGTAGACCCCAGACGATGGAGCCTTCAACAGGAAGAAGAAATTAGACATGATGGACCAAGAAGGATATGTCAATCAAGGACCAAACCTTGGACTCAAGGTCGTCAGTGCAGGGCTCCCAGACTAGAGGGAGTCATCCGAGAGCTAGGCACTTCTTCAAGTGTGTAATGCAGGGAAAAATGGAATATAACTACCTGAACACCCTTACATATGAAAATAAGCTAGTCAAGGGACTGCCGAAATAGTGTTAGAGGTTTGAGGGTGGAGGTTTTCTGGGCAGTAGACATGGTAGGTGAGAATGTCGAGCAGCAGGTCATGGGAAAATGATTGAGGTCCTACCGCCACCACACCAATGTGGTCCACCCCAACCACATGGATTCAGTGGATAGGGGTGAGCTCCGATTTTGGATGATGAGGCTTATGACCATGGAACTCCAAATATAATATGTGATACGATATGTGACATATCTACCCAAGATTCAGTTCTTATAGACACATGTTCTAATCACTATTTCTTTTCCATTACTCTCGTTTGGAGCTCAAAGATTCCAATGGATCCATTTCCCTGATCATTACATATAGAGACACTTGTGGGAGTAGATTCATCGATTACACATTAGTATAGGTAGTGGGAGATTACTATAGTAGTTGAGATATTCGTCTGGGATCTTCTAGTTTCAACCTCAAGGCCCTACAATATAATCTTCAGTGTGGAATAGTTATCCATAATACATTATCTGATCGATGGGTTTTTTCATACAATGCGGTGTGCCTGGGAAGATGGTACTAGGTTTTCCTTCACCTGTGATAAGTAAACCCTTCTAGCATATGACAAATTTTTGGGGTGGAGGGTGCATCTGATCACTCACTTGTTGGCTAGCCTCACCCACTGTGCATTTAATGAGAGGATTCCATGATTTCCTATAGTTTTGGATGAGTATGTGGTTCTTTTTCATGAGGATGTTTCTGGACTACCTCCTCTTAGAGAGGTAGAATTTTTCATCGACCTGTACCCCGGGACGACACTGATATCCACACAGCAATATCATATGGATCCCATGGAGCTTCGTGAGATGAGTGTACAACTAGAGGACTTATATGAAAAGGTGTCTTTAAGGACCATTGTTTACCCATGGTAAGCCTCATTGATATTTACCAAGAATGATGATGGGAGTATACGTTTTTTCATGGTCTTTTGGAACATGAAACTGGTGACTGTGAACAACAAGTTTCCAAATCCAAGAACTGATGACCTCTTTGATCAGCTGAAGGGAGCATAATGGCATTCCAAGATAGTTCTTTGATCTGGATATCAACAAAATCAGTTATGGGTTGAGGACCAACTGAAGACAACCATTAGGTGTTGGTATGACCATCATCTGTTCTTGGTGTTTACATTAGGAATGAAAAACACTTCAACAATGTTTATGGGACTCATGAACATGACTACCAGCCATACCTTGAGTGATTTTTACGGTCTTCATTGACGAAATCATGGTGTAATCAGTGTATGAGCCCACTACACACCTACAAATAGACCTAGATACTCTTCGAGAGTTCTGGAATTATAGTATGCTCTAGAAGTTCCATTTCTAGAGTTTATAGGTCCACTTTCTGAGACACGTCATCTTGAAGTCTGAAGATGAAGTGGATCCAGAAAAGATGGAGGTAATTCTCTCTTGGGATTCGCCCAGTAGCATGACTAAGGTGAATAGATTCATGGGGATGGCTTATTACTATTGTATGTTTGTTCCTAGCTCTTCCTAACTGGTATCACCCTTATTGATATTGAAAAATAAAGGAATATCTTCGTGTGGACGTAGAAATGTCACAATAGTTTTCAGGAGCTGAGGAGGAGAGTAGCTAGTGCCCCCATCTTGAAACTACCAGAAGAGGGCGTTGGTTATGTTGTCTTCTACAATGCATTAGGGACTATATTGGGTTGTTTCATAATATAGGATAGTGTAGTGATTGCCAATGTCTTGCGATAGTTGTGGAAAAATGAGAAGAACTATGTGACCCACGATATGGATTTATCAGTAGCGATCTTTATATTGAAGAAGTGGTGGAACTACTTGATGGGTTAACGATTTACCATATTCTCTAACCACAAGAGTCTTAGGTATATCTTCACCCAAAATGACATAAACATGATATGGTGGGGATGGCTATAGTTCCTCCAGGATTATGACTTTGAGATAGTCTATACTCTTGGGAAGGTGAACATTATGGAACACGAACATACTAGGGGAACCGGTTTGTAGCTGCTGAGTGAGGCCATAGAGTAGCCTCCTTGGATGTAGATATCCTTCATGGATGATGATTGAGTTCCTTACCATTAGTATATGATTGTCACTCCCCCACCCTTATAGTGATTTTGGAGGCATAACTCGTGGATATCGAATGCATCGCCTGACGCGCCCGGTTATCCTCATGACACACTCTTGATTGATTTTTGAAAGTCGTTTACCACTTCATCCTCTTCAGATGGCGCACCGTCACACCAATGGAAATTGTAAGAGGAGGTTTTGAGGGCGTTCAATACATCCTCTTTTGCGATATAACTAGGTGTGGTGATGATGTGACAAGACCTCCGATGTCAATATTGGTAGCTAAGAAAGACGAAGGCAGTAGGAGAGTCTGTCTTGAGATTCCTTAATTTTCATCATGTGAAAGATGATCATAATGTTCCTACAGGCTTGGCCCAACCACTCGAGAAGAATGAGTGTAAATTGGATGGTATCTTGATTGAAAGTTTGAAGGAATTTTCATACACATCTAGGAGCCAATACAATATCTAGGTGATCATTTACCAACTCACCAATTTGGATAACTTCATACCCATATAAGAGCATGGACCAGTAGAGGTATTGGGACACCTCTACATCTAGAAGATAGTGAAGCACCATCGGGTTCCTCGTACAATCATCTCAGACTATGATGCATGATTTACATCCTATTTGTGTAATGGATTACCGGAGGTGTTCGACAATCAGTAATGCCTGAGAACATCATTCCATCCCCAATGGATTTTTAGATAGAGAGAACCATACAGACCTTGGAGGACATGTGTTGGGATTGTGTCCTATATTTTGGTTTTAGTTGGGAGGACCACCTACCACTGGTGGAGTTTTTATACAATAACATATATCACTCAACTATTCACATGGCACCATTTGAGTCCTTTTATTGAAGGCCTTTCTGATCACCACTATGCTAGATAGACTCTTGGGAGTTGGCACCCATGGGTCTAGAGTTGGTATGAGCTAACACTGAGAAGGTGCAGGTTATGTAAGAGCATGCAGGGACTGCACAGAGCTGACATAACTCTTATGACAACAAGAGACAAAGTCTCTGGGAGTTCAAGGAGGGAGACCATGTTTTCTTTCATGTCTCTCCCTGTTGTGGGTTGTAGGGATTTGTCTTGGACAACATGCTATATTTTTGGTTCATTAGACTTTTTCAGATCTGATAGAGAGATTGCTAGAAGGCGTTCTACCTAGAAATTCCCCTACAGATGCACCAGGTGAATTATGTTTCAACTTGTCATAGTTGAGGAGATATGTGCATGAAAAATCACAAATTATCGATTGGGGAGAGATGGAAATTGATGATGGGCTGACATTTGAGAAGTTCCCAGTGGAGATAGAGGAACAACAGGAGTGGGTTCTGTGTGGATGGTCGATTCCACTCATGTGCATTCAATGGTAGCTCAAGAGTCTCTAAGAGATAACATGGGATAATTATGATCATATTTGATCTCATTACCCCTTTTCTTCTAACACATTGTTTTGGATTACAAGGACATAAAGCCTTATGGTTCTGATAATTTATTGTCTCAGAATTTTCATATAATTTTTTTATTTTATATGGAATTATTACGATATTACATGTTATGATGGAATGTGGTTATGAGGCTCAGTGAGCCCAAAATAGAATTTGGAACATTTTTTAGTCCACATAAGAAAACGTGCGAGTGGGTTTTTCTAAATTTTGAATCATTGTTTGGATAAAAATTCGGAGGGCATTGATGAACTCAAAATATGGGGATTCTCCTAGAAAAGACATAACATCAACAGACAAGGAGGGAATGGAAAATTTAATTTCATGAAATTTCGTAAAAATAACATTAAAATATACTTTATCTCTTTTCATTAATTGAAATGTGGTGACATGATGGTGCTTCGATGTGAAGACAAGGAACATTAATGGAACTCATTAATTCCTCATAAACCCATAGTGTAAGGATGAATTAAATGACATGTAACAGCTATGTTGTTTCATAATTGAAACTGTGTAACGACACAACATCATAAAATATCTAAAATGATTCAACATGTTTTCTTTTAATTGTATGAAGTGTTTTAGAGAAAAAAATTTATCAAAAACTTCTTCTCTATGAAACGACCATTTAATCAAGTATTATGGAGATTTAAAGGAATATGAAGAAGAAATAAAAGATAAACAATTAATTAAAAATGCAACCTTTCCATCAGATGATCACCTTCAATTAACAACATAACCCCACTAAGGACGGGGTAATGCATAAAAAAGACTCTATAACACGTTTTGATATTCAATAAATGTGTTTAGGAAGGTATTAGACAGTCCCAATTTTTTTCAAGTGTATGTAATATAGATGAATGATTTCCCTTTTATAGCAGTGGGGAGGGGGACTCCTAGAATTATTAAAAAAATTAAAATAAAATAATATCATTTAATATTCCTAAGGACTCTAAACAAAATTATTTTTAATATAGAATGATGTTTGGTTGAATTAAATTCATCCAACAAAAATTAGAAATGTTTTCATAATTTTTAATCCTTATCTATTTATTTTAACCCTTTTAACTCCTACCATGATATCATGTAATTTACAATTTGAGGGTTAAAATAATTATTATAATAGTAAAAATGACTAAGAAATGATTCGTTAATTAAATTTATATAATTATATGAAATTGTTTTTATGAATATTGTATTTTTTAAAATTTTATGTCATTTAATTAAATATTTTAAATTTTAAGATATGAATTATATTAAAATTTACAGTATTGAATACATAACTTTCTTGAAAACTAATGACAACATGATTTCATCGAAAACACTATGGTAAATCATCCGAACCATGTCAAATTTATCCTTGAAATTTGATTATGATATAAAATTGTTAAAATCACATTATTATTATTATTATTATCATTTATTTGATTCACTTTTTAATAATTCAATTACTACTGAATCTAGGTGTCACATTTAATTATAATCATATACTGTTTAAAATTATAAATAAATTATCATTATATATATATATTGGATTTCAAATGAATATTTATATTAAAATTTATCACCAATATAACACTATATTAACAGTTATTTACTTAATAAAAAATTGAGTACAACAATATTTTCCTAGATTTAAGTAAAATATAATAAAATTCATTTTCTTTCCAAAGTTGTATACAAACATTATAATTTCAGAATAAGGTTGTTTTTTGTCCAAAACCATTCATATGTTCGATTTAGGACACATGTTATTGTTATTTTATATTATTACGATATTACTTTTATACATAAATACATAATTTATCCGAAACCATTGTAAATAATATTCAATATGTATTATTCACAAAAAATTAAGTTGATACTATAATAAAATAATATTTATACTAATTAATAACATGTATTAAAAAATTTAAAAAATAAACTCACAGAAGGGTCTATATTAAGAATAAAACTAATCCCACATATGTGGTGAGATGGCGAGCAAAAGATATGTTTAAAAAATCAATAGGTTTTTATATATACATTCAATATAAAAATTATTCTAATTACCTACATTGGATTAATACATGAATTATCGATATAATTTTAATTTACTACCCATTTAATGGATAATATTTATTTAAATGAGTAATTAGTTCTTAACTACAATGCATTATTTTTCACTATTCATCAAAATAGTGTCTTTTCCAAAAAATCCCAAAAATAATCCTTAGATAATACTGATATTAAAAATAAAAAATTATGTTTATTTTGAATAATAGAATATAAAAAATTATCAAAAACAATATTTAAAATGTTTTTTCCTTCAAAAGGTTTAAAAATTATCTTTTTTAGAAAAATACTACTTTTGTACAGAAATTGGAATTTTCCTTATATCATATCATGAATGATCATAATAGGAATGTTGAAAATTACCTTAAATATTATATATAAATATCAATAATATAATCCAATAAAAGATATTTATTAAATAATTTTTATTAAACCCACTTAGATACATTAAAATAGCTTTTCTGAAAAACATTTCTTTTTCATTATAATTAATTGGCTACTAAGGAATAAATTATATTCATATGTGTAAACCATATTTTCAAAATTAAATTAATGGTCATAATTCCCACCATTATAACATATCTGTGATAACTACCATATTTAATAATAGTATTAAGTGGATCATTTAATCTAAATAGGGTGTATCATATAGGCAATCGAACATGGTGTTTTCTTTTAAAAACTCTGGATGTTACATTCCTCCACCTTAATAAATTGTGTCCTCAATATTAGATATCCCGATAAAAACATGTTGTTCAAAATTTAGAATAATCTATTGTAAATCCCACTAAGGAAAATAGATATATATATATATAAATTATTCTATCAATTAAATAAAATGAATTACAATTGTCACTTGAGATAACCCATATGAGGGTTACATGTATGAAAACCTAGACATGGAAAAAACCATCATGGAATAATATTAATTGATAGTGAACATTATCATGGATATTTTACCACCACAATTCCATAAAAATGTGATGGTTCAATAGTCCTTTGAGAAAAGTAAGCTGATAAACTTTCTTCATCAATATCATTTTCACAGAGTAATGGAATTATTTAATTCATCAATAAAGATCATATGAAAATACACATAAATGACATGTAGAGATTCATCAATTAATCAAATTCCTCCACAATATCATTTTTCAAAAAAAAGATGATTATACAAGGTGAATTATTCAATATTGAAGCACTATAATAAACATATACATAATCAAAAAATTGAAAAAAATAACTATATATTTCTACTATCATGAAACATCAACAAAAATATCATTTGGATAATATAAAAAAATTCCCCAAAAATATGAATCCTTTAAATATTGAAAGGATAATTTTAATCTCTACAATTAAGAATTAATACCCATAGATCATCATTGAACATTCAACAAATAAATACCCCTAAAATTAAACAACAATTTTCTAATCTAATATTTCTCCGAAAAAATTACTTGATAACATAATTTTCCAAGATAAATTTTAACATTTGACTCCAAAAAAATCAATCACTCTTTATGTGTGAAATGAAAAAAATTTCCTATTACATATAATTTCGAAGTTTAATGTCAATATTAAAATCATATAATCTTCCAAAATATATTTAAAAATTAATTACTCAAATAAAATCACATATCCTTTTTTAAATATAATCATATAGGATATCCACAAAAGTGAATTTCTAACATTAATTACATAATCAACCAATCATTGTCCAATCCTAAGGTTATTGATTAGATATAAAATATATTTCCAAAATATACTTATTCTTAATAAATAAAATCATTTTACTAAAACAAAAAATTCTTACTAACCAGGGACTTCATGTTCGTGAGTGGTTGTAGATGAAACCATGTCTCCCTTTGGTTGTGGGTTCAATTCTCGTAGCCATTTCTGACATGATGACTTTCAACCCATATTGTGGGTTATCCTATTAATAAAATTATATATTACTTATAACATTCCAAAAATTAAAATCATCAATAAAAAAGTAATAACATATGTTATCATAAATTTTTATCTCAAAACATTCATTTTCATCCAAAAATAAAAACCTATAATTTTCTAAATAATAAATGCCTCAAAAAATAACATTTATCACTATAAAATTACATAAAATAAATAATCAAAAGGGGTTTCTATGACACTGAACATTTTTTAAACCCCATAATTATAAACACTGGATAATATACATAACTTTTAAGAAAACATCCTAATTTACAATGTTGTTAAAACCATCAGTTGATAATGACTATATAGAAACGATGTTAAACATTAAATAATCTATTATTTTTTAACACGAATTCAAATTGAAATATCATTTAAATTTAGAATTTTAATGAATTAGGGAAAACACTTAAAATATATAACCATAAATTAATCGCGGAATTCTATAATCAGTATTCATTTTTTCACAAATGGAATCCGTGTTAAAATAAAACATTGTTTTTTTAATTCACATCTTCAATACATTCAATTTAACATTACAAACCATAATACTTGGTATTTTTTTAAAATGGGAATATCAAAAAAATATCAATAATTGACCTAAATAAATAAAATCAATGATTCGGTGAAAATACATAAACCATTACATAACAAATATATATTTTTACGCAAAAAAATAGATCATAAATTCGAAAATATCATTATATTACCATTTTAAAATCAGCAATTTTCCAGAAAAATAATTTGGAAACATACAATATAAAATTATGTAACCTGGAACCTAATTATATTTAAATTGAATAACCATATGATTGAAATTCATAAATTTCACTCTTGATAATGGGATGCCATATTACTAACTTCCAAACATTCACCCTTTTAAATGGAACAACCATACAACTAATTTCGATTCCCCAAACATTGGAGGTTATAACCAAACTCGAAATACATGGTTTAACATGTAACCACCCTTAAAATTTTCATATACTATTATTTAGTCATATCATATAACCTATTAATTATTCAACATGTCACTCAAAAAAATTTATTTTCAGACATAAGATAACATTTCCTTTTGTTGATATAATCAATGCATTTTCAAAACCCATATAAACCATTTAAAAATTCATTTTTTATTGAATATGTCTCATAGCACCTTAAAATTTTATTCTGAAGATAAAAAATTAGAATTTTTAAAACATAATGTCTATATAAATAAATTCAGAAAATCATTTTTCAAAACATGGATATGAAATAGACGGTTCTAGAAGAATAAATCATGAAAATAGTTAAAATGATGTTTTAATTAAACTGTCCCTTAACATGAGTGCAGTTCATTCTGTAAAATAATTATATTCATAAATAAAAATAATACGTTAATTATATTTTTTTAATAAGACCATATTCACATTTAATTTTTCTTTTATATCACCTTTCAGCATATTATAACAATTACATAATTATTTATGTCCATGTGAGATGTTTTCATGGAATTCAATACATGAGTCCAAAATCACAATTTATACAGTCTATATAAAAAATTAACCATTAGTCCATCATCTATAGAACATATTTCAAGGAATAATAATCACATTTATGAATTTATTATATTGTTAAATCAAACAATTTATGCACTGATATGATAAATGAACAATGTTGTAATCATGGAGATGGTATATTGTGTTTATGCATGGGTAACGTCCCCATTTTTCATTAATCGTTATGGAAAGAAATTAATAATTATTTTATATTTTAAGAAGTATAATAATATAATAAATATAACATTATTAATTTATATATTCATATATATCTCATACTTGTGACATGATGAAAAAATTAACCACATCGCTTCTTGGGAATGATACTTCACATGTATGCACAGACGACGTTATCATTTTTATGGGCCTAGAATGTAAGAACATAACTGCTATATTATTATTTTATAAAAAAATTATTTCATGAATATCAAATATAAATAGTAATTTCATCTTCATAACTAGTTGTGGTATATGGTTAGTCAAAATGAATGATTTCGGTTTAGACAGGTGATCATTACCACGTACGCACAAATGATTAATTTCATTCTCATTCTTATGAGTTCACTCATGGATTTAGAATATCATATTATCATAATAAAATCATAGTATGTTTTAGATAAATTATTTTTATTCCATCATGGTTGAAGGATAATTTATGGTAGATTATTAAGAAATAAAATAGAAACACTTAATTAAAAATGTTGTGTTTCATTCGAATGTTTCGTAATGATTTAAACCTTAACACCTTTACGGAGGGTTTTCTTCAAAAAATATAGCCTCTTGAATGTTTTGAGGTATTAAATAAAGGTTTTTGGTTATATTTTTTAGAAAAAAGGTTATTTTGAAGTGTACGGAATAAAGATGAATTCTTTACCTTTTATAGGAGTGGGTTAGGGAACCATTGGAATTATTATATATATTAAATTTTTATAAATCCATTTTCTATTAAATATTTGTAAAAACTAAATTATTTTTATTATTCTTTTATTTTTCGTAGAAGTAAATTCATATAATTATGGTTAGAGTGGTTTTGTTATTTTTAAATCCTTATAATTTTGTTTTAAAACATTTAGCTCTTAATGTATTATCATGTAATTGACAAGTTGAGGGTTAATATAATTACCATGACATGATAAACTAATAATGAATAATGAATTTATGATATTTATATACATGAATAATATTTTTTTATAATATTTAATATCTAAAAAATTTATCATTTAGTTAAAAATTTTATATATTAGGATATTAATTATATAAATTTTTACACAATTCATTACAAGATTTTTTATATAATAAAAAAAATCATATAGAAAACTAAATTTAGTTATTCATAACATGTCAAATTAATCAATAAAATTCCTGTTTTAATTAAAATATTTAAATTATTTTATTTTTAAAATTATTAATATCATTTACATGATTCTTCAAATATTAAATCAATTATTACATCATTATTTTTTAACAATTTAATTTAATGTTTTAATTTATTAAAATTATAAATATATTATCATGATTTATATAAAAATTTTCAATTTCAAATTATAATTTATAGTCAAATTTATCTTCTATATGGCACAATATTAAAAATTATTTACTCAATAAAAATATTAGTATAACATTTTTTACATATCATTAAATAAAATATAATAAATTTAATATTATTTTCTAAGTGGATTAAAAAATTAAAATTTACTCCTAATGATAATTTTTGTTGAAATCCACTCATCTAATGAAATTACGAAATTTTTTAGCGAAATTTTATAATATTGTAATATTATCTTCACCATTAATTACTAGATTTAACAATAATAGTGGAAAAAAATATTATAATTACTAATCACCAAAAATTATGTTAATCTAATTAGACTAAAATTATCATAATCATTAAAACTTCTTATTTCCATTTTTATCATATTTCAATTCACTGGTGTCGAAAAATTATATGTATTATTAATGACACCTATTTGGCAAGAAGGATGATAAAAAAGACGCTCAAAATATCAATAAGTTTATTTTCAATTAATTTGAATAAAAAAATTATTAAAATAACCTAAATTCTATTATTACATGTATTATTGATCAATAATAACATTAAATGTAAGATTATATAATAATTTTTTAAATTTTATTTTTAACTACAATTTATTATTTTTCACAATTCGCCAAAAAGTTTTTTTTTTTAAATTCCAAAAATTCAAACTAACAATTTATATATTAAAAATGATAAAATGTATTTTTTTTTTGAATTTTTTTAAAGTGTCAAAACTAGATTTAAAATACTTTCATCATCAAAAGGATATAAAATCATCATTTATTAAAAAATAATATTATTTATTTAAAATTGGATTTTTTTTCATTATCATTTCTATAAACACAGAAGATAAATTTTTAACATTAAAATATATATATATATATCATTAATACAATCCAATAAAAATTATTTATTAATTTATGGCTATAAAACATAGTAGTTCACATTTAAATTGTTTTTTAGAAAAGCAATTCTGTTTAATTTATAATTAACTGGTCACCAAAAAATTAAATATAAACCCACTTGTAAAAAATGATTTAATAATTCAGTTAGTATGATTCATTAAACCATTCTAATGACTATGTGACATCGACCATATTAACTAATAATACTATGTTATTCATTTAATATGAATGTGGTGTGTCACGTATGTTATCGAATATTGTGTTTATTTTTAAAACAATTGGACATTACGTCTTCTTCTATTAAGAAAATTAGTCCTCACAATTTGAACTAAGGGTTCAAAACATGGGGTTTGAATTTTCTCAATAACTTCTTTGAAGTCCCAGATCAGAAAAAAAAATAACGCATTTACATTAAAATAAAGAATATGATGTATGATGGTCACCTGAGATAACACATAGTAGGGTTCCAAGTAGTTAAAACTTGACATAGAAGAAAAAGATAACTCTCTTATACTGACAAGTAATGGTAAAGAAAATCATCATAGAAATTTAAAAATCAAAATCCATAATATTTAATGAATCAATATTTCATTTGATAAAATGAAGTGGAAAATATTTTTCCTCATGTTCCATTTCATAGTGTTGAGGAATTATTTTACTACAGGAACTAATATCAGATAGATACATACATACTTTACATATTTAGCTTCATCCATTGATCAAATTCCACCACAAACTCAACATTTATCCAAAGGATTAGTATTCATGGTGATTTTTTCATGCCTAAAGTAGTAGAATCAACTTATATAGAATCATATAAACCAATATAGATTAATAATATATTTCTCATATATTGACACTTTAAAAAAACAAAAATAACTAGTAAAATACAAGATTATTCCCCAAAATTAATAAACCTCCAACTAAAGATATAAATATTTGAATCTCCGAAAATAAGTAGTAATACACAAATATCAACATACACTATTTAACAAATAATTATTCATAAATTCACTCAAAAATTTTGTAAACTAGGATTATATAACAAAAATGACTTGATCACATAATCTTACATGATAAATTTTAACATTTCTCCCCAAATAAAATCAATCACTCTTAATACATCAAAAAATATATAATATATTATTTCACAAAAGTTTATCGATATATATCTATAACAAAAATGTACAATCTTAAAAAATATTATTAAACCTGTATACCTAGAATATAATCCTATGTATTCTATTTTCCATAATCATGTATGGTTACCAAAATAGTGAATGAAAAACATTAATCCCCTAATCAGTAATTAATTTTCCAATCCCATGGTTATCTACTCGATAAAACATATGTTCCCAAATTATACTTATTCATGATCCATTCAATTATTTAACTAAAAAAAATATGTCATAGTTTATTAGGGATTTATATAGGCCAGTCCTAGGTGATCCACCCTTGTCTACCTTCCAGAATTGGTTAGATTCACACAACCATATCGGACGCGATGGGTTGTCACCCATCATGTAGTTCTTCCTTTTTCCAAAATCTTTTGTACATATATCAATCAAGAAAAATTCTAAAAAAATAACCATATTATATGTTAACATAAAATTTCATCTCATAACATTCATTTTTATCCTAATAATTAATTACCTATAATTACCAAAAAAATAAATGACCTGTAAAATATTGTTAATCATATGAAAATTTCGGAAAAGAAAGCCTCAAAAGGGTTTTATAAGACACTAATATTTTAATAAACCATAAAGTTTTGTACTCATGATTATATCTATAACACTTAATAATACATCCTAATATCCAATGATGTCTAAACCGTCATTCGATACCAACTATAAGGACCCGACCATAAACATAACTTTTTATAGTGTGTTTTTACTAGAAATCATATTCTGTTGTATTTTATGTTTATATATTTATAGAATAAGAAAAAAATATAACAATATAGACCCATACAATAAATTTGTACACATATAATGAATCTTTATTTTTCAAACCAAATGATACCTTGTTAAAATAAAACATGATTTCTTTTTAAGACAAATCATAAAAAATGTAATCCTGAAATCTTATTTTTCCATAAAAATATTAAGACATGTTATTTTTATTTAAAAAAAGGATGTGAGAAAAAAGATAAATATAGGACATAAATAAGGAAATAATATTCATAGTGAAATAAAAAAACATTTCCTTAAATAATCATACCTTTTTACCCTACAAAAAAGATCAACATTTCATAAAGATAATTATTTATCTATTTCAAAATCAATGATTTTCATGGAAAATCATTAGCTAACATACAATTTATAAGCATGTAACATAATATATAATTATATTAAAATTTAACAACTATATGTTTGGCTTCCATGGATGTCACTCTAAAAAAGGAAATAGCCATATAGTCGACTTCCATACATTAACTCTTTCAAATTTTATAGCTATATTTCCAAATTATGTTCCAAATTCCTTAGAGGTTATAATGAAACAATGAAACTTCTGTTTATTGCGTAAACACCCAAAAAATGTACAAGTACCATTATATAAAAATAAAACATATAATGATTCCATTTTCAACATGTCAATCATAAAATTTTACCTTCATGTGTAAGAAAATAGTTGATGTTATCGAAATAAAAAATCCATTTTCAAAAACCATTTAAAAAGGGATTTTTGATTCATATTGTCCTATTCCACAGTTAAAAATTTGACTCAAATCAGAAAAAAATATAATGTTCTTATCCATATAGATAAATAAAAAAATCCACTTTGATTACATTTACATGAAATAGAATGTTTAGGAAAATAAATAATATAAATATTTTAAAATATTGTTCTATTTAAAGAGTCCCTTACCTTCAGTCAGAATCATCATGTAAAAAAATAATATTAATCAATAATAAACATAGGATAATTTTTTTATTGTTTCATAACCAAATTTATTTTTATTATTCCTTTTATATCCCTTATCACCATATTATAACAATTTCTTAATTATTTATAATCACCATATATGTTTTGATGATATTGCGTTTGTGAGACCAAAATGTCACGGTGTAAGGAATATAAGAATTTTTTTTCATTAGTATAACATCTATAGAAAATAATCAAGATATAATAATCAATATTAAAAACTAATTATACTTTTAAATTAAAACACTTATCTATTTTTTTGAAAAAAGGAATAATTTTAAAATCATGGGGATGGTATGTCGTATGTATGCTTGATTAACATTACCATTTTTCACTAATCCTTATGGATAGAATTTAACTATTATTTTTTCTTTCTAAAATTATCATAATATCATAAATAACATTCTAATAATATAGATATTCTTATATATATTATATGTGTGATGTGTGAAAGAAAGACAAATCACATCAATCCGTGGAGTTTATTGTTCGTATATACAATCGTATGACATTATCATTTTTATGTGCATGAAAAGTAATAATGAAATTGATATATTAATATTTTATAATGATATATCTGTATTTAATATCACATATAAACATTAATTCCATTATTATAAATTGTATTGTGAGATTATAATGGGAAACAAATAATATCAATTTGTGGAGGTGATAAATCACATGTACTCCATCATTGAAGCATGGTTCTGGGATTTGAATTCAGCTTCCTATTCCTCATAGAGTTCAGTTTCATCATATCCTTTGTCACCAACAAAAACAAATTTAATGAAATTTATTTCCAGATTTGAAGTCTCCCTTTTAGAAAATCAAATTCTGAGGCTTTTGAATGTCTCCATCTTAACATTCATCCCCATTGAACATTACTGGCCAATGATAGGAAATGTTCCCATCTCTTCCATAATGAATACAATAATGTGGTAGCTTTCCTTCATATTTCCATTTTCCCTTCCTGAGTTTCATGGAAATGAGAGAAAGTACAAATTTTTCCAAATCATCTTCATCAACATAATCTAATGGGATTTCTCATTTTTATAAGTTTTTTAATTCAATTTCATTTCTTAAACAAGCCGTTCCATCTTCATTGTTGAGACACATATCATACGCCACGAGGCTGCTTAAAGGATTATCAATAGAACATTTAGTAAGATCCCTTTCTTCAAGAGCTTATACCATTTCATTATAAATGGGAAAAATTCTTCTAAATATTTTATTTATAATATAAATGTATTTTATATCATAACAAAGATGTTGAATTTATCCTACATATTCAGTAATTTTATTGAAAAATAAATCTCCATTTTCATTTGGGTAAATCTTCATATCATCAAAACAACTATGTAAAACATGGAGCATCTCCTCCTTCACATTTTCATAACCATCATAAATATTTTCCATTTTCTCCCACATACACTATCATGTTGTATAGTTTAACACCTCTAGATATATTTGATCATAAAGTGATATATTTAGTGCATTATGTGCTTTAGTCGTAGCATTCATCTTTATCCAGTCAGTATCTGTCATTTCTCGACCAGATGGATCAGTTAACTCTATTCCATGTTCAGCGGAAAAAAGCAAATAAATTCTTATGTTATCTTAGATGATATCTCATCCTATTCTTCCATATCTGAATGTTACTTTAATAAAATAAAGGAACTTTACATACATAAACTATATTATCTTTGTTAGAAAAATAGTAAAAAATTAAAACATGAAAACTCTACCATATAATGACACATGAAAGACCCCAAAATACCCTAAGAAAGGAGGGGTGAATGAGGGTGTCATCTTTTACTTTTAAACTGATGGTAATTGGAATCCTATTGGTACTAACCTGTTTAACTAGTCTGAAGAGGAAATGTATAAAATAATAAGTCACATGATAAAAAATGAAACATCAATTTCACTTGCTTCACCATTATTGGATATGTCCAAGGATAATATGCTAACAGTGTTTATGTTATACCAAAAAAACTAATCTTTACATGTAGTGGATTACAAGAGTTTACCACAATCATTCCTGGCTATGTGAACTGCCATTAAATGGTTTTAGGGATAGCACATTCTATCCATCAAGTTACTTCCGCTTACTCCCCCTTTCTCCTTGCATTGGAATAATATTCACTCATTATATTGAAATGAAGGTTTCATCAATGGTTTAAAATAAAATCGTGAATGTTCAACTATAGTTGGTTTCTATGTTGAAGTCTGGTAATTACTCACTTATGTAATCTATTTTCCCAAAAAAGTGATATGTTATGGAAATTAATTTTGAAATCTAATTTGGCCAATTTTTAGGATTCCATTGGTGTTCTGTGTACTTCTATTATTTTTACGTACTGCTTTTGATTCCATGTACTACTACTATATCGCCATACCAATGTTGTTTCCACATACTACTATTGTTTCCATGTCCAACTGCTATTTCTGTATACAGTTCATCCCCTCTAAGAATTTTCCTTACACATATACTTCCCTACTCTACGTACTACTCCACACTTCTTCATATATTCCTTCCCCACATACTTCCTTGTGTATCCTCGTACTGTGAGATATTCCTATTCTAACAATTCTCAATTTTGAGGACTATTTTCCTTACACATATATTTCTCTCCACATATCATCTTCTCCTCCACAAACCAGTTTGGACTTCACTGAATTTCTTCTCAAAATTTTAATCATTAATCTAGTGAATAACATAGGGGATTAATTCCCCTTAAAATCCCACATATCTCCACAAATTTTGGTAATATTATTTACCTAATTATTCAATGTGGGGAAATATGGAGTGCATAATGAACTCCATCCATGTACTGTAAGCCTCCACCATGTACCACTGCTGTTTCGTGAAGTAAATCAATCCTGTGAACATTCAATCGCATACCGTAAGCCTTTCAGTGATAATACTGTGATGATGCTGTGAAATATGAACCCTAACTATGTACCATGTGTCTTTTTTTCTATGTACAACATCTCCTCCACAAATGAAAATCCATTCCTCATACTTTAAACTATTTCTATAGAGAACCATTAGAATTCTGTTTACCATATTCCTTTTCTGTGTACCATCTCTATGAACCGTATTCTTCATCATTCCTCATACCACATTCCTTCAATGAGTACTATCACTTCTCACTATATTAGGAAGCATTCCATATATCACACACCTTCTCTGAATTCATCGTGCCTTCCCTGCATACCACATGAATTCATCATATACCACATGCCTTTACAATGTACTATTACTGTGAACTGTAAACAAACTACTAATTTGCAAGCCAAAAAATTTGGAAAGCGTTGGTAAACTATTCAACCATCCATAATGCATTCAATATCAAACATATGACCCCATTATTTTCAAACTCCATATCAATCCATGTGCATATTGACAACAAACTGAAACCAAACACTATTTTTATCATTTAAGAGCCTTAGTTCCCACAATATCTGTACTGGGGTTTATTAGCAATCTCTAGATAAATTAAGTAATACATCAACCATTATCAAAACATGAACCATCATGAAACAACTCATCAATAACTCTATGTATATGAGAGTAGTTCTTGGTGTAGAAAAAAACAATGACAAAGTGAATTGATTTATCATCATTTCCTATTCTCCACCATAGATTCATTTTACTATTTTTATAATATCCATCATTTCTATATCTAGAAACAGATCAGTTTCCATTTAATTTATCCATTCACCCCCATTTACCATAAACCCAACTAACCGAATCGTTAGTTGTAGTGTAAAAAAGTATATGTTCCCCCTGGATTATATCTCCCCCATAAACCTACATCATTTCCGCAAATAGATTAAAAATAGATATAACAACTGGGGAGATTTGAATCTCTTATCCTCATTTTCACTAGGATGTGTATGAATATCAAGGTTCAATAGATGTTTCAAAAACACCACTGTTGAAAGTGGCATGGCCATAATTTCAGCCATAAGCTCATCGGTTCCCACATTGTCAATTTTAATCACACCTTGTTTATATTTTTCCTTGATGTAATTTTATCTGATTTAAATATGTTTCATACATGAATGAAGAATATTATTTTTTAATATAATCAATTGTGCTCTTGTAATAATAGTAAATCACCATTGTTTATTTCACCACATCACCTATATAAGTCAGTGGCTGCTTCATCCAATGTAATTTTGTTCATTCATTGGTAGCAGATATATATTCTTCTTTGGTAGTACTAAGGGATGTATTTTCTTATTTCTGGCATAACTAGACCAAACATTTCTACCCAATATAGAATGCTTCACAACTAGTATACTTTCAATCCACTATATCTCCCTCCCAGTCAGCATCATAAAATTGATAAAATTTACTATCTCTTCACATAACAATGAATAAACATTAATTATGTGTACCTTGAATGATTCTCATGATTATTTTCACTACCTCTATATGTTCTTTCATTGGATAACTCTGAAAGTGGGATGCAAGAATTTTTGGAAAGATAATGTCTAGCCATGTCGTTTTCATGTACAGTAGGCTTCCAATGATTCGTCTATACAAGGGGGATCCACGGGAATTATGTCCTCATTCCTCATGATCTTTCATCCAACTGAAATCACAGTCAACATTAGTTTGGAATCATGTATATTGAATTTTATCAGCTTCTCTCTTATATACTTTTCTTGATAAATTAAAGTGTAATCCCTATTATAAATCACCTTCTAACCTTAAATGTATTTGATTTATCTAATCATGAAAATTTCAAATTATGATTCGATGTGATTGGATAATTTCTCCACTAATCCATGCATAATTATACTGAATATAATATCATGAATGTATACAAATAACCTAAATTGATCCTTTTTTGAATTCATCACATACATATTTTCACCCACTCCACCTCTTTTAATCTCATTCTTTCTCAGATAAGTGTCCAACAGAGAGTACTAATCTCATGGGGCTTTTTTTCAGCCATATGTAGATTATTTTCAAACCTCCTGTTTATCATTTACAGAAAATAATCCCTTGGTTTTTTCATTGTGGACATCTTCTTCCAATACTCCATTTAAGAATGATGTTAGGACATTAATTTGATACACATTTTAACTTCGTTGGATTTGTATGGAAAGAAATAGTCTGATTGAATCCAGTCTCTCTGTGGGCGACAATATCTCTTCAACAAAAACTCTATAAATTTTTTAATATCCCTTATAATTCATGAGTTCTTTATTAATTATCACATTTCCATTTCCATCAAATTATTTCTTGATGATATACTTAGTACCAATCACATTATGATCTTTAGGTCTTTTAACACGATCTCATGTCTAAATTTTGTCAATATGATCTAACTCTTCTATCATTTCTTTCACCCACAACTCATCCTTTGCATTATCTTTAAATGAGGATGGTTCTGCAACTGATAGAAAATGTATATTTTCTATTATTATTCTTTTTCCTATTCTATGTAGGTGTATTTAAATCTCCAATATTTTTGGACAAATAAAAATTTTATCTTCGATTTCTCCATTGGGGTTTCACCAAATTCTATGCAACAATGGATTCCTCTTCAGATTCTTTTTATGAATCAACATCACGATGTGACTTGCGATAGGTTTTTACACCTTCAACTACCTCTGTATTATCATTTTATCAATTTTCTCATTCTTTCTCATCGTCCTTCACAACAATATAATTATGTCATAAAGAATTCATCTTTTTTCTATTCAATGATCTAAACATCAACACTTTCCACAATTAGACCCATGACCATATTGAAACAATTATAGGTTTTGTTGTTCAACTGGGATCCAAGAAATTCTCATTCTTCTTCATTTTCTTCATTCTTCCCATTATTCCCTTCTTTGAGTCAGATGAATCATTTTCCTCTAATCACATGAAAATATTTCAAATTTGTTCTCCATCAAAGACAAAATTCATATGGTATGCTTATATTACCCATATGAAGCCCTATTCAATTTTGAATATACAGTGCATCTTGTAATTCCTCATTCTTGTAATGACAAGGAATATGACCCTAAATAAACATAGATTAGGCCATGTTGTTTACCTATCGATTCTTGCACTCAACGACTCCATTTTTCTTTGGTGATCTCACAACTTCCACCTTCATGTTGTTTCCAGGCTTCTATAGGTAATTTTTAAATTCAAGGGACATGTATTTTCATCCATTGTTAGACCATAGAACAGTTATCATTTTTCCATTATCATTCTCGACAATTCAACAAGATGTCATCATGCAATCATTCACTTTTCTCTTATGGTGTATAACAATCATAGATTCCATTTTACTTTAATCCTCTAGGAAATGAACAATATACATTTCTCCATGTGTTCCAATAACAATTATTTGGCCACGTAGATCTGTATGGATGAGGTTAAAGAGATTTGATGCTTATTTCTTCTTTGGTTAATAGGAACTGTAGGAAAAATTCCCAAGCATGCAGGCATCAATGGTATTTTCTCATTCAGTCTTCAGATTATATATATCCATGACTATGTTTTTATAACATATCATTTCCACAACATTCTGATTGTTGTGCCCCAATCTCTGTTTCCATAATTTGTTTTCCTCTTCAACTATTTTGTAGAAAATGTTCTCTTTGCTATCAACCAAATATAATTTTCTATCTGTTCTCCAACCTTTCATTAGAGAATTCCCAGACATTCCTCTTATTGTTTAGGCATTTTTATTGAATGTCACAACAAGACCTGAGACAAATAGTTGACTCAAAAAAATAATATTGTGACATAGACTATCCACATAAAGGACATCACATGTCTTTATCTCTCTAATAGCTATCTTAGTACATCCACTAAATTTTATCTTCAAAGCACCATCATTAGCGAACCTCAATTATCCACCTACAATTTTCATGACATTTGTTATTATGTCTTCATTAGTCGTCATGTGGGATGAACATATACCATCAATAATCTTAGTGATGTTGTTCTTTGTAGCTTTGAGGGATACTTCTGAAAAATTATATTTTTTAATTTTCCTCCTTTCATTCGATGATATATTGGATTGATCGGAAGACATTTTTAGTATATCAATTATCTATTCCTTAAACATGAGTTCTTAATATTCAAATTCTTATTCATGATCAGAAAAACTATTTTAAATATAACCACTGCCTGGTTGTATATTATTGACTCATCTTTGAGTATTTAAATAATATTTGTTGTCATGCCTTTTCTTGCAATACAATAATTTATGGCCTATGTTAGAATTTTGAATAAAATATGCATAGAAATTATTTCTTCGATTATATATAGCATATGAATATGTTCTCTATTATTTAACTAAATACTCATACCCACTCATATAACTCATTTCCTCGTTGTAGTATGATGTGGTATTTTCCAGAAAGTCACAAAACTGAAACTTCATGAAAGGAAACATCTTCTCACTTAAATATCTCGTAATTGTGACATCCACAATAATATATTTTGACTCCGTGTCATTTTTGGAAACTCGATGATAAATTTTAGTTCTCCTTTTAGTTTGATTTAATGTTTACTTCTTCATCACTTAAGGGAGCTTTATAATATGATAAAAATTCAACACACCATTATTCTGGATCACTTTTTTAAGAGAATTTGATGTTTAAGCATCACAATAGATTCAGCTATTTCCCAGGAATGTGGGTCTTTGATCACTCTGTATACATTCAAATGCATAAGAACCATGTTTTTTTGTCTCTGGTAGATCAGCATCTGAGAACCTTCCAAATTTTATTTTATCCTTTTCTCCTATTGAAATTGATTCAATTTTGAGTTTACATTATAGAGTAATGACTTCTTCTTTGATACTTTCAACATTCAATGAATACTCCTCTTTCCTCTAGGAATGGTAATTGATGAACTTTGGTTTTTCTTTGATTATGGGTATTAATTCCACAACATCATCAGTGATTTAAAGGATTTATGATTGTACATTCACCAATTATTCTAGTAATTATATTTTCACATCCAGTTGATCAATATTTTCTAAAGATTCCTCCACCATTTCATTCCACTTATTGCATCCAATATATTTATTCTAAATCTTACCAATATAATCGTTAGGTTGGAAATTAGAATCGACATTAGTAGTCAACTGAATTGTACTGCTTTATCAATCAATGGTTATGACTTTTAATTTTTAGCCATCATAGAGGCATTTTTCTTAGATTTCAATTATGACCCTCTTCCTCATAGAGATTCTTATCATTGTATTCTTCTTCGAAAACAAAAATAATTCATTGAAATTTAGTTCCATATTTGATGAATTTATTTTTGAAAAACCTATTATGAGGCTTTTGAATTTCCCCATCTTCACATTCATCTTCATTGAACATTCTCAGAAAAAAAGAGGCAATGATCCTAACTCTTCCACAGAGAAAACAAGAAAGAGGTAACTTTCCATCTGATTTTCCTATTTCATTCATTAGTTACCTAGAAAATAGAGAAATAACATCACTTTATTCAACATCTTCATCAACACAATATCAAGAGATTTTATGTTTTTCTATGGAATTAAATTCTATTACCTTGATTACACGAGTAGTGGAATCTTCTGGTTGAGTCTTTTCTCATATGCCACCAGGCTGCTCAGTATATTATCAAAAGATAGTTTTGAAAGGTCCTTTTCTTCATGAGATGAAACCATTGAATTATAAATGGGTGGTAGTATTATCAAGATATTATTTATAATATCAATTTCTTTTATCTGTTTAACAAGCACTCAAATTAGTCCTTCGATATCAGTAATTTGATTGAAGAAATAATAATCATTTTCATTAAGCTGCATCTCCATATCATCAAACCTATTATGTAAATATTAGATCCTTTCCTAATTAACTTGGTTTTCACCTTCATATGTATTTTCTTGTTTCTCCCCTATAGACCTTTATGATGTATAGTTCTTCACCTTTAGATAAATTTCATCAGAATGAACTGTAGTTGATGCATTATGTGCTTTAGCCTCTATATCTAGCATTTTCTAGTCTATATCTGTCATAAATTGACATGATGGATCAGAGACATGCATTCCATGTGTAGTGGAAAATAGAACATCAATTCAAAGATATCATAGATGATATTTCATCTTATTTTTTCATAAATGAATGTTACATCAATCAAATAAATGAAATCCCCTAACATTATCTGAACTGTCAATGTCATAAAAATTTGATTAATTTAACACAAACAACCTTTACCCTCTGATTCCACTTGAATTACCCCAGAATACCCTGAGAGGGGAGGGAAGAATATGGTTGTCAAATTTTTATTTTAAACTGATCGGTCATATTCTCACGTTGGTGGGAACCTATCAAACCTATATAATAAAAAAGTGAAGAAAATAATTAATCACATGCAATGAAATGAGACAACAATTTTACTTGGTTAACTCCTAAGGGTTACGTCTAAGGAAAAAATGATGACACTGTGTCAGATTTACCAAAAACCACAAATCTTTACATGTTTTTGATTACAAGAGTTTAAATTTTTCACTCAGTCCTATGTTTACTACCTTTATTTAGTTTTAGGGATATCCAACTATGTACCTTTGATCACCTTCACTGACTACCCCTTCCTCACTACGTTGGAAGAATCATCACTTAGATTATCAACATGATGGTTCCTTCAATTATTCAATATCAAATCATGCATAATCAACTATAAATGGATGGTCTATTGAATTCCGTTAATCTCTAATAGTTGTAATTTATCTTTTTTGGGAAAAAATCCCCCAAGGTATCATTGATGAATTTTTTGAGGTGATTGTGCTTGTTGACAAACTGGGCATCTGGGTTGTGTTTGTTGTCAAAGAAAACCTTGATGATCATGTTTTTTGACAAAGGGGATTTCATGGTGGCATGTCGAGTTCAAGGGAGGTTGTTAATGATCCATGATAGAATCAAGAACTTCGACAAAGGAATGGTTCATCTGGAGGCGGTTCAAAAAGAGAAATGGATAAAATTGTTTTTTGTAAAGGGACTAGCGTGCTAGTGTCTTGGAGGCTTGGAAACATGTGAGCCATATGTTGTTCAAGATAAGAACATCAAAATATGGAAAATGAAAAAGGGGTGCCCATGTTTTGGGTTTGGTCGTGCAAGTGACTAGGGTGATAGAGACTAGGGCGGCTAGACTTGCACGCCGAGAGGAGACTTGTGCGCTGGCGCTCAGGGTGTCCAAATGCATATAAATAGAAGTCAACCCATCCTCATTCTCTGTAGAGTTAAACACTTAGAAAAAATCAGATCTCTCATCGCACAAGTGTAGTGGTCGCGCAAGTGGTGGTGTGGTCGTGCAAGTATAATGATATTCAGAAGATGCGCCCCAGTTGATAATTGTGCGCCCAAATTGGTTTGGGAAAGAAAGTCTGTGTGTATCCCATGTTTTGAGTTGAAGAAGGGGGTGATGCACAAGTGATTTGGTGAAACTTTCATGCAAGGTTTTGTAGAAGCACGACAGTTGATAGTTGCGCGCCAAAATTGGTTTGGGCGTAGAAGGGTGTGAGTTGAGAATGTTTGGAGTTGAAGAAGCGAGAGTCACGCAGGTGGTTTAGGTGAACTTGTGCGCCGTCTTGGAGAAGTGCGCCAGGTATAGTAGAAGAACTCCTGTCATTTCAGGGCTGCATGAAAGCTGGAAGATTTCCTGATAACATCAGTGTAAAGTGAGATTTATCTACGGGTGAAATTTGGACTTCAACAGAGCATCTAAGTACAACAGATGATGTTTTCATTAGTGATAATAAAGAGACCTATAGGTCTATAAACTGTGAGTGGATCCTTTCTAGAGCATTGATAAAATAAAGAGGAAGAAGGTGATCCTCTCCACCAGTAGTGATCCAGAGAGAGAGAAATAGGGAGTGACCCTTGAGAATGTAGTGAGCTGACCCTAAACATTTAAAAGGCAATGAGCCTGTGAATAGAAGTAATCTATCCTGAACATTGTAAACAGCTGTGCACTTTTAGTGGGTTTGGTACATCGGAACACCCGGTTGTATGCTCCATGGACGTATCCCAGTGTGGGTGAACCAACTAAAAAAATTTGGGTCATCTTCATGCTTTAGTTTTTGTTTATACTTTACTTTAGGAAAGAGAGAGAATTGAGTCTTGATTAACATCGAGACAATATCAGTAGGGGTAGTTGTTTTAATCATTCATACCCAGATTCACCCCCCTCTCTGGGTATCTATCCTAGTGGACCTAACAATATTCATGTACACAGATATGTTATGGAAATTAATTTTACAAAATTATTTGGTCAATTTTCAGGATTCCTTGGTTGTTCTGTGAGCTACTGTTGTTTCAGAGTATTGTTGTTGCTTCAGCGTAACACTGATGTTTCCACAAACTATTTCAATTTATGCATACAAATTATGTTTCTATATATAGTTCACCTCCTTCCAAAACTATACTTTTATGTGTACTTCAGTACTTTGAATACTACTCCACTATATACAATCCTTCTCTACGTACTTCCTTGATCAGCCACGTACTGCGAGAGGTTCCCATGCTAACTGCACTCTCTTACGTGGACTATTTTCCTTACATGGATGATTCTCTTCATTTAGCATCTTCTCCAGCAAGAACCACTTCAAACTTCACTGAATTTATTCCTTGAAAATTTATCTCAATATCTTCACTAACATAGGGGATTACTTATCCTTAAATTGGATCATATCTCCACAAAATTCAGTAATCTAATACACCCATGTTATTAGTGTGGGACAATCTGCATTGCATATTGAACTCTATTAGTGTAATACAAGCCTCCACCACACACCTCTTATGGTTTTCAAACCACATCAATTCTTTAAAACTTCATTCTCATACCATAAGTCTATCATTCCACGTACTGTGACCTTCTGGAAAACTACAATCCTTCACCGCATACCGTGTTTCATTCGGTCTACGTACGGTATATCTTCCACCAAGGACAATACATTCTGTGTATTATAACTCTTTCTCTATAAACCCACTATAATTCCCCTTACCGCATGCCTTCACTACATACCATTACTGTGAACCATTTTCAGTATCATCATGCATTGCACATGCCATCATCATATACCGTCACTATGAACCATTCTCGGCAGCATTCCACTTAGAGCACGACATCACCGCCTACTGCATGAAATCACATCATACCACATGCCTTCACCACGTATCACATGCCTTCACTACGAACCATTACTGCGTAGCATTACCAAACATTTGATTTTGAAGCCCAAAAATTTGGGAATACGCTATGAAACTATGCCACCTTCAATAATACATTCAGTTACAAATGTGTTACACCATTAATTGAAAATACCATAGACATCAAAGTAGATATTGAAAGAAAAACACTAAACACTCTATATTTTTATCAATGAACATCCTTTATTCACTTAGGTGGTCATCAACAATTAGAAAGAGGAGCTAGACATTGTCGTTTGTTCACAACAAATGCTATAGTTCTGTAGGGGAAAGAGAACATCATTAGTACGATCAATTTTCATATTACCCGTGTTTGTGAATTTGATAATTTATGATCTTCACAATCCATTTTTGGAAATTCTCTTTCCCATTATCTAGGACCATACATAAATATAATTCATGTGCTCTTTGTGTTGAGTACACCTGTCAGTGAAAAAAAAGATTTTTTGTTTTTTTCTGGCGGTGTACACTGATAATGAAACCACATTAGTCCCTTGGGGATATATTCTGGATGCAGACTAAGCAATACAATGTAATTATCTGAATTTACTAGTCATATTAAATACATGCATTTATTGATTAATTTAGTAGTATAGTCATGTTTTTCAGATTTGGAGGAACAATGTGTATTTTATGTTGTCATGTGGTGTTGTTAGGTGGTTAGTAAGTTTGTGGGGCCCCTATTTCATTTATTGTTGAGATATTAATGGAATAAGTATATTCAGAGATGATATTGGTTTCCAGATTCATTTGGGAGTTTAATGATGTTTTTCCTGGGGAGGTTTTGATACTACATCATCAATTTGATGTTGAGTTTGAGATAGACTTATAGCCATGTGAATCTTCTATTTTTATGGATCTTTATCAGATGGAACCTTCTAAGTTATAGGAGTTGATGATTCAGAGAGATGATCTGATATAGAAGGTTTCTATCGGGAATATTATAACTTTGTGGGGTTCATTATTGTTTTTTAATGACGTAGGATGATGGAATGAGTTAGTGTATAGACTATTAAACATTAAATCAGGTGATTGTTAAAAATAGTTACCCACTTCTGAGGATATATTATCATTTCGGCATTATAAGAGGGGAATTTTGGATTTCTAATATTGACATGTAGTTTGGATATCACTAGTTGAAGTTGAAGATAACAGACATCCCAATGAATGCCTTTATTTTAAGGTATGAAACTTCAATTATTTTTTCATGACATTCAGTGACAAAAACTCAGTAGATGTGTTTATGGGGCTTCTAAACTCTATCTTCTATGAGTTTATAGACAAGTTATTCTTCACCTTCTTCGATTATATCATAATCTACTCAATTTTAGTGGAGTAGCATAATGAGAATCATAGAATGAACTTTCATGATATTTTAGGGAATCATCACTATGGAATATTCTCAATGAGTATGACTTGTAAATGGGGGGTGCATTTTTTTTTTGTCATGTGGTGTCCCATTTTGGTTCTTAAATAGACCCTTGAAATAAAAATTTGGTTTTTTATTGGGTGGAACACATGATCATGTTATAGGTTTGTAGATTTTTACGTCTAATAGGCTATTTTAATAGGAATGTGCCAGAGTTTTCTTTACTTTCAACCCCATTGATATATATTACCAGGATATACAATGATTTTGATTGGAGTGACTAGTTTTAGGATACGTTCGTTTACCTAAAGGGTAATTTGGTTAGTTCTCCATTTATCTGGTTTTTGGAGGATGGAGAGATGTTTTGGGTGTTTTGTGATGATCTAATTTTTCCATGAGATGTGTGATAATAAAGTAGTGATAAATGATCTCTTATGGGTCTGTAATGTTTTATAGAATTGAGTATATCTATGCCAACCATGATTTGGTATTACCTTTCATTGTGTTCACACAGATGTTGTTGCGGCATTACCTCATTGTGGAGTGCATTTTTGTCATCACAGATCACAAGTGTTTGAGTTATATTCTTTCTTAGAATCACCCAAATATATAACAGTTATTGTGGATGGAGTTTCTCTAGGAATATTATTTTATGATATCCTACACATCATGAATGGAAAATTGTTTGGCCGATTATTTGAAAAACATGTCACAAAAGGATGATGTTTGTGAATCTCCAAGCTTGGAGAGGAATAGAGGAGTCGGTATCCATAAACATTTATGAAAAGGTAACTAAGGGTTTATTTTTCTTGTTTCAGATGATGGTTCAATATTCTCTGATGTTGAAGGTGGTGGAGTCTTAGTGGGGAGATATAATGGAAGAGGGTATTCAAAATCATGTTGGCCATGGTGATGATCAGGAAGGGTGGATGTAGGATGGTTAGTACAAGATGTTATTTCATGAAAGGTTGTTTCATACAATGGAGATACATGATAGAGTCCTTTTTGAGTTTTATAGCCCCCCTTTGGTAGTACACCAATGTGTTTCTATGATGTAACATAACATAATTATTTAGTTTTTGTGTCCCAGGATGAAACATGTTGTGTAATATTTTGTGGGATGTGTGTTTCTTTGATAGTAGCTAATGGTAGATAACTATTTTCCCGATGGGTTTTTATGGCCATTGGATATTCTTGAGTGTATATTGGAAGACATATTAATGGATATCTATATAGGTCTACCTATATCAAAGTGAGTTTTTGATATTATGTGTGTGTTAGTGGATCAATTGATGAAATCATTCCACTTTATTGAGATGAAGGAATTTGGAATAGTTAATGCATTGACTAATAGGTATGTGAATGAGGTGGTGTATTTTTATGGAGTTACATGGTATGTTGTCTCACATTATGGCACATAGTTTACCTCAGGAGTCTAGAGGGGATTGTAGATTGCTTTTGGAACTTAGTTATTCCTCATCACTTCCTTCTTACCTTTGATAGATGGGAAGATGGAACAAAAAATCCTTATGTTGGAGGATATTTTTAGGGTGTTCATCTTTGACTATGGTAGATATTGGGTATGAATCCCAACTATGGATGAGATATCATATATTTAGAGCTAACACTCATCCATTGTCATGACCTAGTTTGAGACATTGTATAGGAGACTGTGATATACTCTGTTGTGTTGGAAGATAGTTAGGGAGAAAATTGTATGTGGCACTAATGTTGTATAGAGAACAAAAAAGAAAGGGAATCATGCTCAATTTAGGATGAATTGTTTATAGGACCAGAATATGAATTATGTCTATGTAGAAGTACACATTCAGTGTTCGATGTTGGGGACCATGTGTTTTAAAGGATTCACCTGTATATCAGTAGTAGATGTTTGTAATAGCGTGTAATCATTCTCATTGGTGTTTTCATCAATTAAAGGTATTGTAGTTAGATGGTTAGATGGTTTATCAGTTGGAATTTCCACCATGTTTAGAGAGAATTCATGATGTATTTTACATCTCTCAGATTTTTTAGGATATTCCTAACAAATACCAATTCATCAAATAAGGAGAGTTATATATCAAGGATGACATGATGTTTGTAGAGAGTATAGTAGAGATCCAAGATCATCAAGAGAAGGTGTTTCATGTACATACCATTCTATTTTTTACTGTGTTGTGGGGGAATAGTGTCATAGATGAGAGTAATTGGGAGTGTGAAATGCATAATTTGGCTGAGTACCCATATTTTTTATGATATTTTCATGGTAATTTATTGCTTGTAGATGTGATGTTGGAACCTTGTTGATTTTTATTTGAGATATTTTCATTAGTTTTTGATGTGTGTGGTGTGATGAGGGATAATTTCACAACATATAGGAAAGAAATGACATGATTCATAATCAATACACATTATCAATGATGTCATTAAACCTCTGAGGGAAAGCTAGTGCCTCCCATATTAGATAGTATATTGATAGGGGTGGAATTCCATGATTTGTGTTTCTAGATGGTGTAGCTTATTATGGTTGTCATAATTTGTTTTGTTTTCATTCGGGTTGTTGATCCAAAAACCATTATGATATGATCTGGAAAATAGATTTTGGAGGGGGTGTTATTAGGATAAGATGATTCTACTCTTGATTTTCTAAGATCTCAAGGTTCTTTATCAATGAATGCTGATGAGTATTAATGATATCTGTATTTCCGAATATTAGTACCCTTCCCTTCAAGTTGTTTTTAAATTCTCAAGGTTGATAATTTTTTGAGCTTTGTCCGATGTCACATTTGGGAAATTTCATGTCCATTAATTTGTGGGTATCTAGTGTTTCTAGTGTCCTAGGTAGTCTAGGTGACTGTTTAAAAAACATTAAAAATTACCAGTTTTCAATTTTTTCAAATGGTGCCTCATACAAATGATGCCTCGTCCCAATGGTGCCTTATTCTTGTCGTGTCTCACTATGGTGGGGGCTCACTGGAGGTGTCTTACCATCACAGAGGAATGATGGCAGTGTCTTAACCTAGTGGTGGCTCACTGGTGGTATCTCACCCTTGAGGAGGCTCTCTGGTGGGGTCCCACCAAGTCCATGTCACGATGGTTGTGTCTAACCTTGGTGTTCTCTCGCCGGAAGTTTCTCATTGGAAGTCAGTAATCTTGTGGTGCCATGTCTGGTGGCTCCTCTCTGGTGGTAGCTTATTTGTAGTCTCTCATTAGTGATACATCACCTATAGGTGGCTTTCCAATGGGTCCTCATCTGGTGATGTATCACTAGAGGTCCCTCATCCAGCGGTGTATCACTAGTGATTCCTTATGAGCATAAATTATAGTTGTTCCAGTCCTTCCCATTTTATAAAATTCATTGACATAAATCAGATTCAATACCAAATTTAAATGTTTTTAGACCGATTTGAAGTCCATAAATTATGACTATAATTTTTGAACGGTCCATAAACTTTTAATCAGTCAAAATACTTGGTCTTGGCTATGTCTTCCATTAATGTAAAATTAATACCATATCTAATCATATGCCTCTGTTTCAATATTCATAAATCTGATATATCATTCATCTTGTCGATTCATTATTGTTTTCTCTTGATACGGGGCACCCTTAAACCAACATTCCAAAGGGATTGCATGTCCCTAGAATGGAAAATTGGTTCCTGTTTATTGGGAGGTTTATCTCCTGTATATTGAACCCCTACTTCTTTGAAACTAGGAAGGGTCGCGCATTATTATTCCATGTAAGGTTTTAGTAATCTTTATAGAATTATTAATCTTGTGAGATTAGTATATAGATGTATTCCTTTGAAAATATTGTTGATTCTATATTAATAAGTAAAACATTTTATTTGGAATAAAAATAAAAGGGATGTGGAAAGGTGACACATGTTCTTGTTCTCTTATTTTTATTTTTGATATTGTTATATGTATAGGATAAATACAAATAGAAAATAACTGCCTTTGATGTTTCGTGTTTGTGTAATGGTTTATTTATGGAAGGCATGTTGATTACTTTTTTGAAACTCATATATATAAATGATGGTTTACCACATATACTGTACAACAAATGGATGCCCAAATATCATAGAGTTTCTATGATAACCCCTAAATTAATTAGTGGATATAAATAAGGGATTTCTTATTGAATATGAAAATCTGTTTTTCCTTGGTACATTATGTGATTTGATGCATCGAACGGTTGTGTTTTGGGTGTTTGGGTGGGAGTAGATGAAATTTTGTTTTATATTGGGATTTTGATGGGTGTGGTGTCATTAAGCTGCAAAATGTGAAATTTTTTGTGGTGTAATGCATTTCAATATGTCGTTGTGAGTTTGGGGTTTGATATGTTAATATGATATAATGGGTGGATGATTTTTAAGATGGAATACTGTGTTTGTGTGGGTAATTTTTGTATTCTTCTCTATTGATAACATGGAGAAACCATCACATTGTATATGGGTGCCTTGGTACGATGTTTCTTCAACATGACCTAAGTTAATTTATCATGTATCTTAATAATGTTTTTGAATTTTAATGACTATAATTTAGTTTCAATTCATTCCATAATGTTTTCCCAGTATTGATGGTATAAATAAATAAATTTCTAATAATTTTTGGAGTGACTTGGCTTGGATTTGTAAATGAGATTTAAGTGATTAATGAAATATTCAATGACGGTTTTGTGACTAAATAAGGCTGATTCTAAATGATGAAATTAATGTTACTTGAAGGTAGATGATATTTTAAGCATACTTTATATATTAGAGTTCTTTACATTATAAAATGACTGTTGTATTTATTAATACAGACATTTAGAGGTAGAAAAAAGTTATTGGTGTTTTTAGATAGTTGTTGACTTTAGAAACCATATGTTATTCTTGAGTGATCGGTAACAATAAAAAATATGTGCCTTTACTTTTTATATATATACTCAACCAACCCATGTAAAAAACTATGTTCTAGACACTTGCATAATAACACCAGGGGTGTTTTTTCCAACATCTAGTAAAGAGTATGGATGTCTAGGTACATGATATTTTCCTCCCTCTCATTAAAGAGAGGTTGGAATGGCAGAAGATATGGTGGAATAAGGTCTATTATTGATTTAGATGGTGGTTTTGATCGACTAGTTGTTTTCATGAATGGAGGTTTGTGGACCAGGTGACTTCGGGGGAGATGTGATAACCTAGGTGGTTTCAGGTGATGTGGTTTGATTCCCAAGTGTCATCGAAATGAGATGTGATGTGTTGTGAGGTTTAGGTGTGTGTGGGCGGGATGTATTGTGAGGTCCATGTGTGTGTGGGATTGAAATTTTATGAGTACTAGGCTTGTGAGGGTGGGATGTGATGTGGTATAAATATGGTCTCGGTGTGCCCAAACGTACGATGTTGGGTGAGAATTACATTCCACTAGGAAAGTTGTCACGAACCATCCTCAGGGCCCGTGCCGTGACTCTCCCAAGCCCGCCTTCCATAGGCCAGGGGCTGGCGACTAGCACCAAGGCGTAAATCCCAGAAAAAAGGGAAGGCATTGCCTTTGAAAAGTAAAAAAGCACCACAGAGTAAGAAAGAGGAAAAGTAAACACTAAGTAAAAACTGTACAAGCTATGCTGAAAGTAAAAGGCGCCGGAAATACAAGCCCAACTATAAAGTACAACTGAAAGGGAAAAACAGCAACTGAAAAGAAAATCCGCAGCGTCGAGCCATCCTCTGAAGGTCCCCCTGAAGGGTGGGTACAGATAGCCTCCACAGCTCCTCGGTCCAGCCATCCGCTCCAAGTACGTCCCGCCCAGTGGTCCACATCCAGGTACCGTCCTGCTCCGCAAGCCTCCACCACGATCAGCGTTGTCCGTCGTCTGCAACCAACACAACGTAGTGCGGGCATAGCCCGTGTAGGGGTGATTATAAGCTACTCAGTAGGGACCCCGAGACCCCCGAAGGTCTCCCGAAATCCACAAAGGATAAACCACAAATGAAAGATACAATCACGAAGTAACATCTGACACGACTTAGGTATATGCCCATTCATATACCTAAGTCATCAATTCCCGTTCGGCTCCAATGTCCGAGCCCAAGCACAACCCAGTCCACAGAGGAAAGTAAACGTATACCCACACAGGATAGCTCAACACAATCCAAAAAGGAGAGTAAACAGAAAATCCACACAGGATAGCTGAACACAATCCACAAAGGAGAGTAAACAGTAAATCCACACAGGATAGCTCAACACAATCCACAAGGAGAGTAACTCAAGATTCAGCTCACACAGGCATACTTTTTCGAATGACGATAATGATGATCACTAATCCATCTAAGTCGTCGGACCCACAAAGGATTGATAGGTAACTAACCCCCACAATGACCCACACAGGATCGGGCCCACACAGGACCTGTAGGCGCTGGCTCACACAGAACCGTAGAGCACTGACCCACATAGGATCGGACCCATACAGGATCGGGCCCACACAGGACCTGTAGCACTGATCCACGTAGGATCGCTGAGTGTTGTAGTCATCACAGTCCACTGAGGATCTCTGCACAGTCGTCGTCGCAGTACACTGAGGATCTCTGCACAGCCGTCGTCGCAGTCCACTGAGGATCTCTGCACGGTCGTCGCTGTCGAAGTAGCAGTCGCAGCCAGTACTAGGGTTCCCGCACACAGCAAGCCCATTCAGGAGGGTCCGCTCCACGAGCCGAGAGGCTGATACATGAACTATCACAACGTCCGAAGTTGATGTATCCAAAAGCTCCGTATTGTCAACAGGAACTCAACGTCGCAGACGGCGCGTCAATCGGACGCCCGGTCTGAGAGTTATTGGCTCTTTCGTCCCAGGGGCCCGGTTGGTTTTTAAGGAAAAACAAACCCGACTGTACTCCACATGCGTCCAAACCTCAGGCGGAGTGTGCCAAAAGATCCGTCTCACATAAAGGAATTCAACAAAGCTGACGGCACGTCAATCGGGCGTCCGTAGCTCAAGATATGAGCGTTTCCGCTCCGAGGGCCTGGTTGGTTTCGTGTACGAACCACCCAGCTGAACCCAAAGTATTCCGAAACCTTGAGTGAGATATACCGAAACGACCGTCGCAATCCAAGGATCGTGTTGCCTCTTACGGCGCGTCGTTCGGAGGCCCGTAGCTCAAGTTACGAGCATTTGACCAAAAACGGTCCGAAGACGGGGGGGTCCGGGCCCGGGTCGGCCAAACTGGGTCAACCCGACCCGGTCCGACCCGGTCCGGTCCAGCCGGTCAGAACGGCTTGGCTCGGTTCGGCCGAGCGGTCGAACGGCCGTGCGCCGCGGGGTACTACCCCCGCGGTCTGGAGATGCCGCGGCCCCGCGTTGGGGCCGCGCTGGAGGAACGGACGCGGCTTCAGCCGCGTCCCATGCAGGAAAGCTGGACCCGCGCGGCCACGGGTCCATTGGCCACCGCCGCCGCGGCTTCAGCCATGTCGGTCTCGTTCGGCGGCGCGCCGGGGCACCGCCGCCTCCGGCCGCCGGCGACCCGCACCGCCGGAATCTTCCGCGGGCCACCGGAGTTGCTCCAGTGGTCCGTTTTCCTTCCCGTCTGCGCTGGTGTTCCTCCCGGGTTCCGTTCTTCACTGCGGGATCAACAAATTGCCCTTGCGTCACGTTTTGTCATCACCCACCAAATCTGCACAACCACGAAGAATGGTGGAGGGTTGTCGGGCCGTGTTCGTTTGGCCCGCACCCTCCGCGTTAGATAACAACAACAGGAGAAAATAATTCAACACATGAAACAACAATTTTAATATATTAAAATTGTTCATTTGAAACAGGTTCTTTAATTTTAAAGAAACGTTCATGGGAATAAGGGCATTTCCAAAACAAATCCCTACCTCTTCAAGTCGTCGTCCGTGGGTTCTTCTCGGAAATTGACCACCGCCGAAGGAGGCGATCGTCATGTTGCGGAAGGCGTCGCGTCGTCGCGGAAGGGCGTCGCGTCCTCGCAGAATCCGGTGTTGCATCGACAAACTCAACGAACCAAGAAACAACAGATTTAATTATAAATAATTAAATCCGTGTTTTTTTAAAAACCACCGAGGAGATTAAAAAGAAACCCTAGATCTCTTACCTCAAGCAGTTGGTGATCGGAAATCGAGGCGGGGAAGAACGTCTCGGATGAAGCGTCGTCAAACTATGAGGGTGACGGCGTTCTTCGCGGTCTTCGCATTCTTCGCGTTCTTTGCGTTCTTCGCATTTTTCGCAAAGGAGGATGAAGGCTCAAGAATTCTGTCAAAGCCTCTCAATGTGTAATCCTCCAAATGTTGTGTTGGTCTTATTTTATTATTACGCCAACAAACGAAAAATAGGTAAGTAATGACCCATTAATTCATAGATTTAATTCAACGAAAGAAACTGCCCATTTAATTCACGAATAAAACCGCCCAATTAAATGGTCTCTTAAGAATTTAAGAAAACGCGTCAGTTGACTTTCATAATGACGGGTTTTCGCGGGTGCGTTACTTAGCGGAAAAGAAACGGCTGGGCTCGTGCGGGCCCCACATCACAAATATCCTACCAAGAGGGTAGGATATTTTTGGATAGTACCCTGTCCGTTTCAACTCAGTTTAAGTGGCTTTCAAGTGGCTTCAAGTGGATTAGGTGAAATAAAATAAATTTTGTCGTACAATTATTTTATTTCTTAACTTTAAGCCAGAAAATTAAAAACCTCACCCGAGAAAACGCAACTCCGGAAGTGGCGTTTCTAAGCAAATATCGGTGTTGTGATTTTATCAGTGCCCTCAAAATTCGATTCCGGGCACCGGTTCAAAAGTTAGAAAAACCCGCTCGTCCGTTCACTGAAAGTACCCGAGCCAAACTTCGAAAATCGATTCCGGGCACACTGGGCCTCGGAATCAGGTGCCGTCAGAAACTGCTTTCTTGTAAAATTCCAAAGAAAATTAAGAAAAAAATTTCCTTGAAATTTACGAGTCTTTACATTACTCCCACCTCAGGGCTTTACGTCCCCATAAAGATACATCATGAACTAGGGAAACAAATGTGGGTGCTGAGCACGCATCTGAGCCTCCCACTCCCAAGTGCTCTCCTGGAGGTTCCCGTGCTGCAATATGATGCGCACAAGAGGAATCGATCTTCCACGTAGGAACCACTCCTCTCGATCCTCTATCTCCACTAGGAACTCCGCAAAAGTCACCCCATCATCCACGTCTAGCTCCCCATAGTCAATGATGTGCGTCGGGTCGTGCACGTATCTCCTCAGCTGAGATACGTGGAAGACGTCGTGCAGCCAGTACTACTGATGTGGTAGAGCCAGGCGATAAGCCACCTCGCCAATCCTGCTAATGACCTGGAATGGTCCAATGAAGCGTGGAGACAACTTGCTGCCTCGGCCAAATCTCCGCAAACCACGTCGAGGTGAGACACGCAAGAAGACGTGGTCGCCATCATCGAACTCTAGTGGCCTCCGCCTCCTGTCAGCATATGACTTCTACCGGCTCTGAGCTATCCTCATCCGCTCCTGGATGACCTGGACCTTCTCTGTCATGGCCCGGACCATCTCTGGTCCCACAAGTGCTGACTCCCCAGGGTCTTTCCAGCACAAAGGAGATCTGAAAGGTCTGTCGTACAACACCTCGTATGGTGTCATCCCGATGGTGGAGTGGTAGCTGTTTTTGTACGTGAACTCCACCAAGGGTAGGTGGTTCTCCCAGCTGTGACCAAAGTCGAGGAAACATGCGCAGAGCATGTACTCGAGAGTCTGAATGGTCCTCTCCGTCTGACCAACCGTCTGAGGGTGAAAGGCTGTGCTAAGACGTAGCCGCGTCCCGAATGCCACCTGCAACCCCTTCCAAAGCCGGGAAGTAAAGAGAGCGTCCCGATCAGAGACGATAGTCGATGGCACACCGTGAAGCCGTACAATCTCCTGAACATAGAGACGCCCCAAGCTCTCCTCTAAGCCCTACTCTCGGATGGGTAAGAAGTGTTCCGACTTGGTGAGTCGGTCAACAATCACCCAAATGGAGTCGTGACCTCTGGAAGTGCGTGGAAGTCCAGTCACGAAGTCCATAGATATCCCGTCCCACTTCCACTCCAGGACCTCCAAGGGCTGTACCGAGCCTGCTAGTACCTGATGCTCTGCCTTCACCTGCTGGCAGGTGAGGCACCGTGAAACGAACTCTGCCACAACCTTCTTCATGCCCGGCCACCAGTGATGTCGTCTAAGATCCTGGTACATCTTCGCCACTCCAGGATGTACCGCCAAAGGAGAAGAGTGAAACTCTCTCAGCACCTCCTCTCGTAAAGCGACTGGTACCAGGGTACGTCCTCTGAAAAGGACGTCGTGATCTGCTCCAAGGGAGAAACCATCAGGTGCCTGTCCCGAGGATATATGTGCACGTCGTGTCTCACAGTCAGCGTCCCCACACTGAGCCTCTCTGACCCGCTATAGAAGTGGAGGAGAGACAGTGAGAGACTTAAGGAAGGCTGCTCCGTCTCTATCCACAAAGGATATCTGCAAAGCGGCTAGCTGCTCTTTCGCCTCCTCAAGTAGCTGGATGCCCGTCCTCCTGCTGAGGGCATCGGCTACCACGTTCCCCTTCCCAAGAGTATAGACTATCTCAAAGTCATAGTCTTGGAGGAACTGGAGCCATCGCTGCTACCTCAGGTTCAGGTCCTTCTAAGAGAAGATGTACCTGAGACTCTGGTGGTCATAAAAGACTGTAAAGCGCTCGCCCATCAGATAGTGCCGCCAAGTCTTCAGAGCGAAGACCACTGTTGCTAACTCCAAGTCATGGGTAGCGTAGTTCTGCTCATGCGGCCTCAACTGACATGATCCATAAGCAATCACGGCCCACTCCTGCATCAGGACACACCCGAGTCCGGTCCCTGATGCATCATAGTAGACTACGTAACCAACTCCCTCCTCAGGCAACCTCAAGATAGGTGCGTTGGTCAATCTCTGTCTCAACTCCTGGAAGCTCTGCTGACATCTGTCGGACCACACTAAGGGTTTCCCCTTCTTCGTCAAAGCTGACAGTGGCGCCGCAACTCTGGAGAAGTCTGGCACAAATCTCTGATAGTATCTGGCTAGACCCAAGAAACTCTGCACCTCTGTCACGCTCCTGGGTGGCTCCCATGCTAGTAATGTCTCGATCTTCATGGGATCCACTGCAACTCCCGCCTCAGAAATGAAGTGCCCCAAGAAGTGGAACTCACGTAACCAGAACTGGCACTTCGAGAGCTTTCCATAAAGCTGGTGCTCTCGTAGTGTGTCTAGTACAACCCGAAAGTGGTAGGCGTGCTCCTCCTCAGTGGTCGAGTACACCAAAATGTCGTCGATGAAGACCACGAAAAAAACATCGAGGTATGGCTGGAAGATCCTGTTCATGAGTCTCATGAACACTGCTAGAGTGTTGGTTACACCGAAGGGCATAACCAAGAACTCGTAGGGGCCATACCGACACATGAAGGTCGTCTTCTGCACGTCCTCGTCTCAAACTCTGAGCTGATGATAGCCTGATCTGAGGTCTATCTTCGAGAACCACAGTGATCCCTTGAGCTGATCGAAGAGGTCATCAATCCTCGGTAGCAGATACTTGTTCTTCACTGTCACCTGGTTCAGGCAACGATAATCGACACACAGTCGCAAGCTCTCATCCGCCTTCTCGGCGAACAAAATCGGCGAAGCCCAGGGTGAAACACTGGGTCGGATGAACCCCTTGCTCTGCAAGTCCACCAACTGTACCCGCAGCTCTCGAAGCTCAGCGGGGTCCATCCGATATGCTGGAGTGGATATCGGGGTTGTCTCGGGGTATAGGTCAATATAAAATTCTACCTCTATGCGATGAGGTATTCCTAGGACGTCGTCGGGGAAGACGTCCGCATATTGATCCACCACTACAGGAAAACTAGGACTCCGCACGTCCACTGCTCCTAGGATGAGGCTAGCCAACTGATGAGTGATGGGCTGTCCCCTCCTCTGTGAGAGTCCATCCTGTGCTACAAAGGCTCCCATCTCGCCGGTGAAGGTGAACCTTCTCCCGTCGGTGCGCACACATCACACCTTGCGCCTAAAATAGTCAATCTGAGCATGGACTGTAGATAACCAATCCATGCCCAAGATGACGTCGTAAGGCCTCGACGCCACTACAAGAAGATCCCAGCCGAAGCTCTCGCCTCCTAGAGTAACCTCACACTGCCGGAACCAGTGCGTAATCGTCAAGTCTGCTCCCGTAGGGGTCTCTAGCCATAAGGGTCGAGCCAACGGCACTGTCGGAATCTCCGAGCTCCGAACAAGGGCAGTGACTATGAAAGAGTGACTTGCTCCTGTGTCTATAAGAACTGCAGCAAGGGTGGAATAGACACAGATCGTACCACGAATCATCTCTGGTGCGCCGTGGTCGTAGGACTTCACTGCCTGGAGCTGTGCTTGTCTCTGCCCGCCAGCTCCCTGTGGTCGGGGCGGACCTCCTGGTGGTGGTGGTGGCAGAGCCTCAAAGCGTCGCCCACCACCTGCTGCTCGGCCAGCTCCTCTGCCTCGTCCGCCTCCTCCCTGCGGACCACCACGGTCGACACTCTTCCTCTGCCTAGGTGGTCCCTCCACTGTCTGTTGCTCCTCGGTACGGCGGGTCGGGCAGTCACGAGCCATCTGGCCCTGCCCGCCGCAGGCGTAGCACCGTCTACCTCTCGGAAGACTGGCTCCGCGTTGTGCGCCCCGCACTGCTGAGCCAGTGTCCCGAGGTTTTCTTCCTGATGTTCTGGTCTGCCTGGAACCCTGAGTCATCTGTCGGCTACCTACTGCCGAAGACTCCGCTACATGCCGCCCTGCGGTAGGACTCACTGTGGACGCTTCCAGAAAGCTCTCGATCAGAAGGGCTCGCTCTAGTACCCCTGACTGGGTCGGGATGCTGAAGGGTGATCAGCGATGCCCTGATCTCGTGTCTCAAACCCTACTCAAAGGTCCAAGCCCATAAGAAGGGGTCTCGTACCATGTCTGTCGAGTAGTGAGAAAGGTCCGTAAACCTCGTCGCGTACTGGGCGACCGTCAAGCTGCCCTGCCGCAGCTGAAGAAGCTCCTGAATGCGCACCACACAGAGGGTGGCCGGGACAAACACTGAGTGTAAGAGGCTCTCGAATTCTGTCCAGATGAGAGAGGCCTCATCATGCACTTGGAGCATCGAGATCCACCATCGTCCCGCTGCTGCGCGCAGTAGGCTCGCCGCGAGGATCACCAAGAGGTCTGTTGGTGTCCTCACTAGCCTAAAAACTCGTACGACCACCTCCAGCCAGTCCTCGGCTGCCTGGCGGTCTGTCTCCCCACGAAACCTGGGTGGTCGCTGGAATTGGAACTCATGAAGATCTTCGAGGCGATGCGCATCGTCAGCGGTCGGTGCTGGTAGCATCGGGGGCTCGGCGGGTAAAGGTACCGCTGGTGCCTCTGCTGTCAACGGGCCCTATACCGAGGCCTCATCGCTCGGCGGACTGTCGTCGCGCTCTACTCTCAGAACCCTAGCTGGCTGCCATCGTGGGGATATCCTGAAAAGGAAACAAGTGCACCACGGTCAGAACAGTATACCTGGTGAGCTGACACAAGTAATCATAAAGTAAACTTGAAACACACATACAATCAATGTTTTCGTGCATTAAGTCGAAAATCAGAAGTCAGGGTCCTGGTGTATGGATACATCGGCCGCCGTACCAACACTGGAATACATGGAATGATAACCACACCCAATACGCTAAACACAATTTCTTCACATAGAAGAAATATCAGATTCTGCGGTAGAACCGACCGCCTCTGGTACCAATTTGTCACGACCTGTCCTCGGGGCCCGTGTCGTGACTACCTCAAGCCCGCCTTCCATAGGCCAGGGGCTGGCAACTAGCACCAAGGCATAAATCCCAGTAAAAAGGGAAGGTATTGCCTTTGAAAAGTAAACAATCACCACAGAGTAAGCAAGCGGAAATGTAAACACCAAGTAAAAACTGTACAAGCTGTGCTGAAAGTAAAAGGGGCTGGAAATACAAGCCCACCTGTAAAGTACAACTGAAAGGGATAAACAACAGCTGAAAAGAAAAGCCTCTGCGTTGAGCTGTCCTCTGAAGGTCCCCCCTGAAGGGTGGGTACATATAGCCTCCACAGCTCCTCGGTCCAACCATCCACCCGGAGTACGTCCCACCCAGTGGTCCACCTCCAGGTACCGTCCTGCTCCGCAAGCCTCCACCACGATCAGCGTTGTCCGTCGTCTGCAACCAACACAACGTAGTGCGGGCATAGCCCATGCAGGGGTGAGTATAAGCTACTCAGTAGGGACCCTGAGACCCCTGAAGGACTCACGAAATACACAAATGATAAACCACAAAGGAAATATACAATCACGATGTAACATCTGACACGGCTTAGGTATATGCCCATTCATATACCTAAGTCATCAATTCCCGTTCGGCTCCAACGTCCGAGACCAAGCACAACCCAGTCCACACAGGAAAGCAAATGTATACCCACACAGGATAGCTCAACACAATCCACAAAGGAGAGTAAACAGTAAATCCACACAGGATAGCTCAACATAATCCACAAAGGAGAGTAAATAGTAAATCCACACAGGATAGCTCAACACAATCCACAAGGAGAGTAATTCAAGATTCAGCTCACACAGGTATACTTCTTCGAATGACGATAAAGATGATCACTGATCCATCTAAGTCGTCGGACCCACAAAGGGTCGATAGGTAACTAACCCCCGTAATGACCCACACATGATCGGTCCCACACAGGACCTGTAGGCACCGGCTCACACAGAACCGCTGAGCGCTGACCCACACAGGATCTGACCCACACAGGATCGGGCCCAAACAGGACCTGTAGCACTGATCCACGTAGGATCGCTGAGTGCTGTAGTCGTCGCAGTACACTATGGATCTCTACAGAGTCGTCGTCGTAGTCCACTGAGGATCTCTGCACAACCGTCGTCGCAGTCCACTGAGGATCTCTGCACGGTCGTCGCTGTCGAAGTAGCAGTCGCAGCCAGTATTAGGGTTCCCCCACACAGCAAGCTCATTCAGGAGGGTCCGCTCCACGAGCCGAGAGGCTGATACATCAACAGTCACAAAGTTCGAAGTTGATGTATCCAAAAGCTTTGTATCGTCAACAGGAACTCAACGTCACAAACGACACGTCAATCGGACGCCCGGTCTGAGAGTTATTGGCTTTTTCGTCCCAGGGGCCCGGTTGGGTTTTAAGGAAAAACCAACCCGACCATACTCCACCTGCATCCAAACCTTGGGTGGATTGTTCCAAAAGATCCTTCTCACGTAGAGGAATTCAACAAAGTTGACGGCACGTCAATCGGACGTCCGTAGCTCAAGATATGAGTGTTTCTGCTCCGAGGGCCCGGTTGGTTTCGTGTACGAACCAACCCATCCAAACCTAAAGTATTCCGAAACCTTGAGTGCGATATACCTAAACGACCGTCTCGATCCAAGGATCGTGTTGCCGCTGACGGCGCGTCGTTCGGAGGCCCGTAGGTCACGTTACGGGCTTTTGACCGAAAACGGTCCGAAGACGGGGGGTCCAGGCCCGGGCCGACCCAGCCCGACCCCCCTGGGTCGGCCGAACCGGGTCGACGCGACCCGGTCCGGTCCGGCCAGGGTGCGGCCTGGCCGGTCGGACCGGCCTGGCTCGGTTCAGCCGAACGGTCGTGCGCCGCGGGGTGCTGCCCCCGCGGTCTGGAGATGCCGCGGCCCCATGTTGGGGCCGCGCTGGAGGATCGGACGCGGATTCAGCCGCGTCCCATGCGGGCGAGCTGGACCCTCGCGGTCGCGGGTCCGTTGGCCGCCGCCGCCGCGGCTTCAGCCGCGACGGTCTCGTCTGGCGGCGCGCCGGTGCGCCGCCGCCTCCAGCCGCCGGAATCTTTCGCAGGCCACCAGAGTTGCTCCGGTTGTCCGTTTTCCTTCCCGTCTGCGCCGGTGTTCCTCCCGGGTTCCGTTCTTCACAGCGAGATCAACAAATTTCCCTTGAGTCACGTTTTGTCATCGCCCGCCAAATCCGCACAACCACGAAGAACGTGGGAGGGTTGTCGGGCCCTGTTCGTTTGGCCCGCACCCTCCGCGTTAGATAACAACAACGGGAGAGAATAATTCAACACATGAAACAACAATTTTAATAAATTAAAATTGTTCATTTGAAACCGGTTCTTTAATTTTAAAGAAACGTTCACGGGAATAAGGGAATTTCCAAAACAAATCCCTACCTCGTCAAGTCGTCTTCCGCGTGTTCTTCGCGGAAATTGACCGCCACGGAAGGAGGTGATTGTCGTGTCACGGAAGGCGTCGCATCATCGCGGAAGGGTGTCGCGTCGTCGCGGAATCTGGCGTTGCGTTGACGAACTCAATGGACCAAGAAACAACAGATTTAATTATAAATAATTAAATCTGCGTTTTGTTAAAAACCATTGAAGAGATAAAAAGAAACCTGAGATCTCTTACCTCAAGCAGTTGGTGATCGGAGATCGGGGTGGGGAAGAACGTCTCAGATTAAGCGTCGTCAAACTCTGAGGGTGATGGCGTTCTTCGCGTTCTTCACGAGGGAGGATGAAGGCTCAAGAATTCTTTCAAAGCCTCTCAACATGTAATCCTCCAAATGTTGTGTTGGTCTTATTTTATTATTACGCCAACAAACGAAAAAGAGGTAAGTAACGACCCATTAATTCGTTGAATTAATTGAAAAAAAGAAACTACCCATTTAATTCACAATTAAAACCACCCAATTAAATGGTCTGTTAAGAATTTATGAAAACACGCCAGTTAACATTCATAATGACGGGTTTTCGCGGGTGCGTTACTTAGAGGAAAAGAAACGGCGGGGCTCGTGCAGGACCCACCTCACAAATATCCTACCAAGAGGGTAGGATATTTTTGGATAGTACCCTATCTGTTTCAACTCAGTTTATGTGGCTTTCAAGTGGCTTCAAGTGGCTTAAGTGAAATAAAATAAAGTTTGTCGTACAATTATTTTATTTCTTAACTTTAATCCTGAAAATTACAAACCTCACCCGAGAAAACGCAACTCTGGAAGAGGCGTTTCTAAGCAAATATCGGTGCGGTGATTTCATCAGTTCCCTCAGAATTCGATTCCGGGCACCGGTTCAAAAGTTGAAAAAACCCGCTCGTCCGTTCACTGAATGTACCCGAGCGAAACTTCAAAAAATGATTCCGGGCACACCGGGCCTCGGAATCAGGTGCCGTCAGAAACTGCGTTCTTGTAAAATTCCAAAGAAAGTTAAGAAAAAAATTCCCTTGAAATTTACGGATCTTTACAAATGTGGTGTAGGGTACCCTATCATCGATGTTCTCTATAAAATATTATATTACATGACATGTGTTACTCAGTATGTGATCCTAAGTAAGGTTGGATTTTATTAGTATACCTATTTTGGCATAGTTTGGTTCTAATATTTTCCCATATTGGAATTATTACTTTTCCTTAACATATGCAAGAGAGAATTTTGATTTTCTAAGGAGTATATTTGTATGATCACCATATATATGTAAAACTACTTTCAGTTTTCTATAAGGATTTCTTGGATTGTGATGAGTATTACTAGCTCTTACCTTTTCTACTATAACCATGTCGCTGCCTTATCTTTTGTTTCTTGTATTTACGTTGGAGACTTTACAGTATTTTCATTATTTCTACTTTTATAAATAATTTGTGGGATAGTTTTTTGGATTTCATTTTATACCATTTATATGATTTTTTATTGATGGTTAATTCTATCTCTATATCTGGTATCTTATAAAATGGTAATGTCCCTTATATTGAGATATCAATACAACCTTTGTGGTGGTTGATAACTAGGGGCCTACAGGAGGTGATACATTGGGGTCATTATCTCCCTTTCTTCCTAACCAGCGCATGGGGGTATGTTTGGGGGGAGGGGTGATAAAAAAATGGATAAGGCAGGTCAGGAATAATTTTTCCTTAAAATGTGTACCTTTTCCTCATAATAAAATATACATATTGTATTGTGTGTTTCTGATATATATATTTTATAATTAGTGGTGTTGAATATATTTAAATGTAATGAACATATGATATGTATTTTACAAAAATCTATACATGAAGAATATATTTGATATATTATGTAAATTTGTGAGAAATAGATGACAACATAATGATATTTTATTTAAATATTGTATATGTTTTTCAATTTAACATTATCCTTAATTACTATAAAGACATCAACTTATTATGATTTCTGTAGATGTAATTATTTGTAAATGTTCATGGGTGTTTCACTACATATGAAACAATTTATATATGATACTTTTATATTTCAACAGATATATAGAAAATTAAAAAAAGACATTTAATGTGTATGAAATCTATATATATTCATATCTTTTTAATTAATACATTATATTTTTAATTTCATATGTAATTATTTATAGATTATTAAAATTAATGATTCTATGAGTTCAAAAATATGAAATTCCAAATAGAATATTTAATGAAATAAATAAATAAATTTATCAATGTGGGATCCGATTCAACCATATGTACATCAATTGAGCCTCTAGTCTACATATAAGAACAACAAACACCATAGGTTTAAAATAATAAAACACAAGATAGATATATTTTTCAATTATAGATACAGACACATAATGGAGAATGAAATGTTTTTGTTATTATTTAATGGTATGATTTTTAGGTCCCCACTATGTGAGTAGACAATTCTATTGACTTATCTGCTTATGAGATATATCTTAGTGGGAAATTGTGAAATTAATACTCTCCATGAATGAAGTTCTGGAGACTCATGCAAGAGTAATCTAATGAAATTCACATTATGATATGATATTACATACCTCAATGATGTTATTTAATGTATGAATTCGTTATATTAATGAGGAATATTGTGATAATGAAATTAAAAATTTTAAAATGAAATAAAAATTATGAAATTTTGTTTACTAGGTTTTAAGGAGATGTCTGTGCAGCCAAAAATAATAATAGGCTTCCATATTTTATAATAGAAATATATATTCAATATCTGATATTACAAAATCATATATATATATATATATATATTCAGGTGGATAAATAATGATGAGTTATATAATCAAATAACCTAATATTAAGGAAAAAATTTTATTTTGAAAAGCATGGTATCTAAAGACATTTAAGAAGATAAGAAAATACATGTAAAGGATGAATGATGAAGAATAATACATATGATATATACATATCATATATGTTAATTGTGAAAAGAAATAATTCCATAAAAACTACTTCCTTATAAAGTAACATGAATAATTGGGAACCTTGAACAATGTTGTGTACATTGATATCCTCATATCCTATGAAGAATTGTTGAAGTATATGGTCAATGAAAATTCTATACTATAATGCAGAAGTAGCTAAAGATTCCATCCTGTAATAATAAGATATTATTTTAGTTATTTTGTAAAATCTAGTACATTCATACACATTTTTTAGATAATTTAAGAGGTTCATTTATAAAATTCATGGAACTAGTATAAATAACTCAATAGAACAATTTCAATTCCATTTAGGTGAAAGAATAAGATTATTTGGAGATATTATTTGTATATACTTGTGTAATATTGTGGATAACTATATCTCTAATTCAACCGAAGAATAGTAAGCTGTAGGTCCCCACATTGGGTCTGAATCGTATAAAAATACATATATTCTTTCTCTCTTTTCCTCATGGTTATACATGAGAAATGATTAGAATACAATACATTGTGGTTCAAGAAAATAACCATTCCCAAATATTATTTTTTTTGTAAAATAAATTATAAAATAAAGTATTTCTGATTCCCCCTCTCAGTGATATAATAATAATACTTGGGAACATTAATTGATGTCATTTCTAACAAGGTTTTATCTAAAAGAACATATCGTTATAGAATCTCAAGATATATAATTGGAATTTATTTAACAACCTATGGGTTCCAATATTATATAGAATGAATTATACTGGTTTAGATAATAATGTGATTACATTTCTTATATAACAATGCCAAAACCTGAAGGATAATTCTCCCTTACATTTTACTCTAGATGAGAATGAATTTCATATGATGTTTTTTTAAAAAATAAATTTCGTGTCTGGTGGGAAAAAATTAATGAAAATTTTAAATCATTTTCTAATTGTGTTTACGGAAATTTTTTAGTACTCAAACCAAAAAAAGGGAATTGAGGATACAAATTATGGAATTTATGAGGGAAATTTATTGGTGAACGACCATTTGATTTTGGTTATGGGTGATATACATTTTTTGTATGTATCGGTGAACTTGTGATTATATACTCTTCTTTGGGTTTACAACACAAAAAATCCAATTCAGAGGGGTATTCTATCACAATAGAACCATATTTTTGTATATTATATTATATATAAATATATTAAATCTTAAACAAGGGTATCCAGTCAATTTTATTTTATTTTTTAATACAAATTAATTTTAATCATAGGTGAACGATTACTGAAACCATATAGAAAGATAGTCTGTAGACTATATTAAATTTTAAACTAACACACATGGTTGGTGAAAATTTCACCAGAACATGTGTCCAAAACAAGTGATTTCATTATTATTTTCCATTATGGGCCACATAGTTAGCACATTTTGTGAAATATATTTTAAAATTACCCTGAAAAACAACTAGAATTTATTAATAATAAATGGATTCCCCCATTAAAAATCACTGGCTTTAAAGGGTTAGGCACACATACCTTAATTATTTGGCTTGGATGGCCCTTTATATGAAAATGGTATCCATCTATCCATCTTTTAATTTATTCATGCCACATCATCCTTATATGAAAATAGTTTCATCATGGAAAACCCATAATTTTATTTTTTTTATCCCATATTCCATCTCACATTAACCATTATATTTGGTTCATCATTCTCTTATAAACCATTGGGCATGTGATGTTTGGATTTATGGATTATGATGTATTGACATTAGGTGTTTCAACTTCTAGGTCTTTGAAGGGATATCTCTTATCTATTTTGAGAATTATTCATTGAAAGTGGCACAATGGAACATATTATGAGGGGTTACCACTTGGAATGTGTAGGTATTTTTTCCCACATACATTAATTGGTACTTAATTATTGGCCAGGTAAATTTAAATGCATTTTATTCTAAAAAATACCTAGATTTGATACTTTAGGAAATTTTTTATATTATCGAATGTGATTTCATTCATAGAATAAATTCCATTCAATGGGATTTTGTAGTTTTAAAACATATTATCAAATTCCTTTAATTTTATAAATATTTAAAAAACATTAAGTTATTTTTACATGTAACCAAATTTTATCCATCTTGATTTATGAAATCGATATACGAGTTATGTTTTGGGAATTTGATAGGTTTTATAAAAATGGACTTATATTAAATGCTTATTTCTATAATGGTTTTAAATAATTTTTTACATAGTTTTTAGATTGTTATCTCTTATTTACTAAGGACATGACATACTATGTCACATAAATGAATTATTTTAATCGTATTTGTCATTTAATTTCCATTCCTTCTTTGTTTTGGGGGGTTTCCCTTGCCTTTTTGTCGAAATGGTTGTTTTTCAAAATTTGGGCCAAACCGTGACCCCATTTCTATATTTAAAAATTAAATTTCTTTCGTTAATAACTCCTTCATTTTTATAATTTTACACCCATTCAACATCCCAATTGACATCCCCTGGTATATTAACACCACTATATCTATTTAGACGCCATATGAATCCATAATAATTATGGATTTGAGTTTTTTATTAAGGTATTGGTCCATACCATAAGACAATTTCCTGCATTAAATTATCTTTTAATTTTTTAATATCTGGATAATATTTTTCACATTCTCAGTGACTCAACCTCCCACTCAAAGGAAAAATGACTACGCACTCACCCCCCATATTCATTTATCCCTCTTTGGAGATCATTTTCCATTGCATATTACTCTGAAACATCTCAAAATTTCTTAAGTCATCCACATTTGAAGTGGTAATTTTTTCCATCAAAACTCCTTCAATTTCAAGCTTTCTGCCCTTACAGTTCCTACATAACCTAGATAACCTTATTTGAACCTCATTTTAATTTTAGGATGTTTTTAAATTCATCCCCAAGTGTATTTGGGTATTTTTATTCAGTATCTCTCAATTTTGCGAGTCTCATGTCATGTATATCCCAATTTCATTGGGATTCTACCAGTATTCATGAGGTTCTAAAATTCTCGGAAAGTTAGGTTCATACCTACGATTTGATTATGTGTCATTTTTGTGAAATAATGTTCATTAGGGATTGATTTCACTTCCTTGTGATGCAGGAGTGGTGTGGTTGATTTTTTGCATAATGGTTTGGAGTTGTTAGCACAAATGGGTGATGATTCTGTGTATAAGAATTATTGGATGAGCCAGTTTTTGATGACTTATATTTTTATCATGATTATATTACATTGTTCTTGTTACAAAAATTATATATATATCATTTGTGTAGCGGTTGGTTTTTATGTGTGATTTTTGTGAAAAATGTATATTTTTAGTGTGTAATCCATGTTCTGTTCATTGGGGTTATTTTATGATCCCATGAATAGTTTTATTAAATGTTATTACGGATTAAAATTATATATTCATTTGTTATTAGTATGGTTTTGGTGTTCAAATAGGATTTTATATAAGGATTTTATGTGCAAAACACGGGTACACTCCATGGATTTGTTTTGTGAAGGTTTTAAAGTGTATCTTGATTTATGTTAGAGGTACAACTATGTTGCCTACATATTTTTTTTGGAGTTTACTTTTGGAATGATATATTTTAATTTTAAATGGATTTTATATTATGTCTAATATATTATAGAGGTTTTGTAAAAAAAATTAAAGGATTTGTTGAACTGTGAAGGAGAGGGGAAACGTGTTGTGGACTGTTTTGGTGTAAATATGATTTCCAAAATCAATATGAATGAAGAAGGGAATCATTTGACATGTGTGTGGTATATTTGGTGTATTTTTAACATGGAAGTTTTTTTTTGAATTTTATAATTATTTTTTATGGATTGTAGAACTTGTTTGAGCACAAGAGTTAAAACTCGGGTATCTAGGTGGGTGGACATGTGCTAGTATCCCAGTGATCCCATGCGGCTTAGCCCCCTATTTCACGTAGAATGATTGACGATAACAACAATAACTAAACTACAATGATGATGATGTTGGGGACTACTAGGTTATGGGTATGATCCCTACTAGTGTCTCTTGTGCATGAGAATATATATTTGTATGGTTACCATCACCGAGTACGATGTACCAAGGAACCACAATGAACTTGTTCCTTTGGTTTTTATCTCATTTCTAGTACTGAAATGATATTTTATACAAACCATTGCATATGGTATGTTTTGATGGAGAAATTATGTATCATTTTAATTCTATTTAAATGTGTTTTATTTTTTTTAATGAATCCCACTTGAATGCTATTTTTAATTAATGTATCATCTTTTAGAAATTGTAACTAGAATTTCGTGTTTACAGAACATTATATATTTTTTCCTTATAGTGATTATCCCATATAATCTTATTGGGGTGGTATCCTACATGGAATTTTCTAACACCCTACTTACTCCCTTGGGTGTATGTAGACATGGTTATTTTGGCACCAGTTTGGATAATGATATTAGTTCCATTGGTTTGGGTTTCTAGTGGTCCTTATTGGAATTGTGTCATCGAGATAATCTGAGGGAGGTTCCCCTTTCCATGTGGTGATTCTTGGGCTATCCTTTTGGTTTTGTGCCATTTTATAGTATTTTAGTATTATTTTATATACTGTATCTCTATTCTGATATTTTTTTAAAATATAATGTTATTTGAATAATCCATACATGTTTTATTAGATTCATTTGTAGTTTTTTGTTTATAAACTAAGGAAAATCGTTCTAAATTTATTTTACGATACCAAAGAACTTGTTGAATTCCATGGGGATTGGGAACGCACATCGGGCCTTTCAATGTGATGGGTTGGGTGCTGGTTTAATGGAACCCAGATACAGTTCGGGACAAAATGGTATCAGAGGCCGGTCTGGTTCACTCTCTTAGATCATGTTATTTGGAGAAGTGTCAGGATATTCCAAAGCTAGGGTTTTCAGAAATATACATTCTGAATAATAGTTGGGTGCTTGGTCAACAAACCTCATGATGGGATTCAAGAAAATATGCCCATTCAAGTTTTATGTAAGTCCTTTTTTTGAGTCATTGATGATTGGGGAAATGAAAAGAGAGTTCGGTTAATTGTCTCAGTGGGCTTGCAAGACTTAGTAAGTTATCTGGAACCATCGATATTTACATAGAACACTGCCCGTGAAGGTTATGTGATTTTTGTATAGCCACAAAAAATATTTCCAATTCACTCACCGAAACTACTTTCCTCTCGCATTGTCTTTTTTCCTTTAGTGATGGAATCCATAATGTTTGGTTTTAATGAAAAAATGTCATGGATTTATGAAGCATAATGTTTTTTTGAAAATATTCTCTATTAAACAAGTAATGGTTTTATATAATAGATTGTGGAACTGAATTTTCAAAAAAAAAATTGAAATAGTAAATGGTGAATTTAAAATATTTTGAATGTATAAATTATGTCAAATTGGATTTTGATAATCTTTTTCAAATGGAACATTCTGAATTATTGAAAAAGTGTTTTTAATGGAATAAAGTGGTTTTGAATTTTTGTGTGGAGTTTATAAATTTACTTTTTATAAATATTTAGAATTTGAAATATTTTAAGACTCATTGGAACCTTGATTTAAATAAGAAGAGATGATGCTTCCAATCTATAGGAGTTGATTAATGATGGTTTTTCATAAAACAGAATGTGATTTGAAAGGGGTAGGGTTTTTTTCAAATTTATTTGAATATATTGAATGTGAGTTTTATTTTTAATGATTGTGACTTTATGAAATGTTTTTTATGCTATAAATTGGGACTGATTTTGTGGTTACTGGGTTCATGAAAAATGAAGTGTCATTTTAATGTTTTGGTTCAGAAATGTTGAATGCTATTTTGTTTTAAATGAAAAATACATATAAAAGAATTTGGGGATCTGAAAAATATATCCAATATAAAAAATTACTCCCAACGAAAGACACTACAAGGGTAAAAGAAAAAACCCATACCAAATGAAATGCCAAAATAAACTCCTTTTCCATGTTTCGACTACCTCCAAAATGCTAAGATATATCTAGTAGATCGAACAAGTAAGTGAAAATATCACAAAAAAAAAACAAACACCACTTTCCATTAATGATCAAGACAAATGAAAATTAATCCCAAAAAACTCCTCAAAAACTATTTGGTAAAGACTCAGACAATTTAACCGAATGAAGAAAAACATCAAACAAGGTTACCATGGTCTCACTTCAAGATAACCATTGGGCGCACTCCAATACCAATGTTTATCCAGCGTAGATGTTTCTAGTAAAATATATTTGACAATGAAAACCTGTTTAAAAGAGTTGAACAATGAAAATACATAGTTTCATATAATGGGAAACAAAAATGGGTTTTCAACCATATGTGACAAATTAAATTTTCCCGACATAGAATCAGGACACTAACAGGGGGAGACTTGAACCAGCTACCCAGAATAAAGGGTATAAATTCATTATGCTTTTCCAAAATAACAAACATGAGACCCATTGTGGATCTCCCCCCCCCCCAAATTATCCAACCATCTTAACTGACTATCATGGGTTGAGAAAAAAATACCCCAAAATATAAAGAGTTGGCACGATGGCGCGTTTTGTCTGCCCAGTTTGGGAAACTGCGTACTAACCAAGCAAGCATTCTATACAAAGGAAATCTTTGCATGATTACATGGTCTGAGACACATGGCTTTGAAGAGACTGTTCTTTAGATACTATCTCTTATCGAAATCATATTTAAAAAAAATCATGCTTCAAATTTCAAATGATGGAAATACATTTAAAAAAAATTATATTTCAATTGATGAAATAATTCTAAAAAATCACATGATAATTTTATTTATATCTAATAGTTTGACAAAATATAAAATCCATTTAAAAGATTTATTCACAATGGTATATATTCATTTTAAAAAATAGAATAATAAGGTAATATGCCTAAAAATACAATATTTTAATGTTAATGGTTTCAACTCACTCAGGGTTACATGGTAATATGTGTATAAACAGGCCCATTTTGTATGAAAAAAGGTGACTTCATATCCTTCCATGTAGTGAGTGTAGATGGTGAATTTATATTTTGGAATGTTTCAAATTATAGAGTGTTTTAGAATAACTCACTAACTACCTAAGGCATATATTTTCACAAATAAAAAATTATAGGTAATTATTTTAAGAATGATCAAAATAAAATTCATCCCAATCTCCATAAAAAATATACCAATTTTCCATTTATAACCAAAAATAGGTTTTGAATCAAGAACAAAAAATTTCTCAAGATAAACCCCAAAGGTTTATATAGACATTATGAAACTATTTTTCAAAATTATGAATTTGAAATGAATTTAAAAATCACTATATCAATTTTAATTCGAAAATTTAAATTAGAAATATTTTCCATCAATTTCTTATATTTAAATGAAATAAATAGAAATCCACCAAAATCCCCCAATTTCACAATTTCACACCAATTCAATATATTTTATGGGTTCACAATATTTCACTCTAGAATCCAATTTCCTTATCAAAATACCCTAATTCATTGGAAATTTTATTTCAACAAATTATTTGCAAAAAAAATTAATTAAAACATAATTAATTAAAATAAAAAAAATAAATACATGCAATTTAGGGTTAAATAAATTTTACAATTAATATTGAACCACCTACCTCTAGATCTCTAGACTACGAATCATAAATCCATAACTAGGATTTGCCAATAAAGAATGAAGATAACAGTGATCCAAGAATTAAAACTAATTTAATGATCCAGGTCAAATGTTATTAGATCTTCCAACAAAACAAAGATGCAAAAAACCCTATGGAGGATAATAGATAGATAATAAGATGGATAATGATAATATAAGGCCTTTATTTAGAATATTGAACTCAATTCCCCTATCTTTGATTATCTTCTAGGGAGGTGCCGAGGGGCCACAAAATAATCATGGAGATCCTAGGGATGATAAATTCATAAAGGGGTTCTACATGTCCATTGGGAGTCTAAAAAGTGGGATTCAATAATATGGGAAAAAATTATTAGATCAAATATCATGTACACATGGATATATTGGAGGGTCCACATGGTTAGACAAAACTATGCACCGTATCTGTGTCCCAATTATTTATACATTCATTATTAATACTATATGAGAACACTATTTTTCAATCCATATGAAGAGTGTGAAAAAAACCACTACCTTAGGTTTCAAAATATCCACATTTTGGGTGAATGGTTTAGAAAAATTAGGCATCAAATATACACAATTGAAGAAAATTCAAAATTTCCAAAAAAAATTATCACAAAACAACCTCAAATGATACCCAACATAAACATGGAAAAAAATATGGGTTCAAAAATACCATGAAAATAATAATAAGATGTTACATATCTTGGAAAATGAACTCCCAACATCCCTCCCATGATCATAGAATCACCAATTTGGTCATAAATTCATTAAATGATGTCATATGGTAGAAAACAAGAGGAATTTACCAAAGAGGAGGCAACATATTTCCTCATGCTCTCCTGTTTTTTTCATTCTCACCCACATCAATTATTATTATTCCATGATTGTATAATAACCTCACTATCCAAAATATACTGATATGTTTTTATTCTATAGGTTCAACCTACATGTATATACAATTCCATCGAATGTGTAATGAACATACCATTCATTTGTATGGTAAAGAACATCATCACAAAAGGATGTTGTTCATTTTTCATTAACTCTCTTGATGGTTTGGAATTATGAACGAATCTATAGTTTTATATGAAATATTTCGAATTTATGAATTTTTTATTATTTTGGAATAATTATAAATAACATAACATCATGATTTCTATTTTATATAAATAAAATAACATTATTTGGGGACGTGTAGACTACCATCTCCTCAAAGCAATTTCATTCGATAAAACATTACATGGAATCTGTTATGGATTATTTTAGAGAAATTATATGAGACATTATATATTTACATATATATATATATATGTAATTTAATTTATTTCCTTCAATACGTATAAAAAGAGAAAATAACATTCATGCATTTGTAAGACATACCGTCTACATGACCATTGTATTTCGTTACATATTTATATCATTCGTTTATTATAATAATTATTTATATAATAAATAAATATTATATTACCCAAAACATAACATTAACCATGAATTGGAAATAAATGGATAATATAAAGTCATAATAAAAAAATATGGTATTAAATATAAAATACATCTCATTTGGATATGTGTAACAAACATATATTTATTATAAATGATATTTTAATGTGAAAAAATTAAATTCTATACATACGGTAAGGTGTTTTCTCATCACCCTTTTTATTTTCCATGAAATACATTCCATGATCACAACTAATTTATTTTATGTTTTGTATAAACTAACCATGAATTTATTCAATAATACTTGTAATTACATTTAGGGGTATATAGATATAAAATTTATGATCTATCATTCTTGGGCTTATGTTTCAAATGATTGAAAATTTGTAAAGTAGTTTTGTCTTAATTTTCCTTATTTGAGACAAATGTCATGTTATGCACTTTTATTTTTCAATGATGTATATATTTTTCCATTGAAGGGTTATATCATGAAATATATGATTTAATTTTTATTAAGGATACATATAATTTTACTATCCATTGGGAATCATGATTTAATGTTACCAGGGTGGTAACCATTTATTTCTAAAATCTCATCATTTATCAGGATTTTTTATGATCCTACTTCCATTGATGAAATTATAAGACCCATCACTCAATAAAACTCAGAAATTTTCATCGTAAGTAGACATTCATGATATAAATAATTATTGGTATAAATTTCCACTAATAGGTGAATATGATGTTTAAGATTGTGTTTTTTTTTTGGAAAATATCACTTTATATCTCTCTATATTCGGAAAACAACATTCTTTGAAAACCATGTTTTCTAAAATGATATTCAATTTTTTTTATGTTTTCAATTTGTTTAATTTTTTTAATATTTCATTATAATTTTTAATGTATTTTATAATAATTGTTTTAAATGAATCTCTATATTATTTTATTCATTCTCATAGAAAAATTATTCCAATATGTTTTCAAGAATTTTTCATATGATTTCATGGAGGTGGTTTTGAAGATGTTTTAAATATTGATTTGTATGTTTTAAAATCTATTTTCAGAGAAAAATGACTTCAATCTAAGATATTTTTTAATGATCCTTTTTAAAATTAGAATATTTATTTTACCCAAGAACCATTTTTAACAGGTTTTCATGAATCCATTATACCTTTGGAATGGGATTTAATAGATATGAATATTGAAAAATATATATGTTTTAAAAACTTTTTTCCAATGTGATATTTTAAAATAGTCTTAGATATAATATTAACACCTTGGATATAATTTATTATATACTATGCATACAATCCTAGGACATCGTTTATATTATTTTCTATTAATTGATATAGTTTTGGTGGATTTTTTTATGAAACCCATTTGTCTTAACCTAGTTATAAATTGATATATTTTTACAAAACCCACATCTTTTCAGGGGTTATTCATCAATTAAATTTTTTTTAAATGCCAACATTTTCCATAGGTTATGATGTGATTAATTTTTTTTATATTCATTTAATTTCATGGGTTATGATATCATCTTTATACAAGCCATATATTTGTATGATTCATGATAAGAATAATGTTTTATAGAAATATTTATTATTATTTCATTATTACATGGGTGATAACCTACATCTCAATCCAAGTAATTTGGTAAAGATTTATGTGTCATGAGTGTGATAGTGAAGGAATGGTATGTGAACCTGATTAATTAATATAGGGGTGTATCATGCAGTTATATTAGTTGAGTAATATAGGGATAGAATGGGAAGTGAGCACTATTTCCTAATGGACATTTGGAAATAAGACGGTCTTGAGAGTGGACCTTGTCTATATGTATGGGTAGAGTAGTGAAACCATTAAAATAAAATGTCCATGAAATAAATCCTTTAATACTATGGAAAAAATTTTATAGGTTTATGTGCCTTTCACAATCACATATATTATTATTATGTTATGATGTTTTGGAATATAGTCTTGATTTTTTTTATTCATGTTATACAAATTGCCCATATTTTTCAACGACTATATATTATGATCTTCGATATATAGTGTATGATCATATAACTTTATTATCATATTCTCGTACTTATGCTCATGTTATTCTTACATATCACCCTTGAATATCCTTACTGATCATCTGAGCTCAACCATTTCTTTTGTTTCATTTTATATGGTCATGAATAAAGGTTTTATATAGGAGTAATAGATAGTGATACTCTTAAATTATATGTTGAATATCTTTCACCATGTTATATGATTATAATTTATTGTTTCTGAAGGCACTAAACATTTATGGTCCACCGACATTGATTTTTATAATATATTGAATATTCATCTAAATTGATGTAATATCTATTATTGAAAATACTTTGTCACTAAAAAATCAATAGATAATGACTATGAATTAAATATGTTTGAATTACTTTATCATATATTGGGTTGAATTTATCATAATTTAGACATTCTATAAATTATTTTAATGATAATATGATTTCCCAATAGGATTATTATTTTAAAAATTTTGAATTTAGTTTTTCCGAACTTTTTATAACTAGAAGGAAACTTATTAAGACTAAATTTGATAGAAAATAAAATTATTTTACCCCTTAAAAAATAATAAGATTAATAATGAAATGAATTTTTTTTAGGAATAATTCTAAACACATGAATCATGTTAAATATCCAAATTAGTTATTAATGGAACAATTTTAGAATGAGTACATCACATGGAAACATCCACATTCTATTAGTGGGTAAAATAATCTAGTAATTCTTTTATAGTGGATTAATACTAGGGAAATTATATTTTATATTGTCTAGTATGAATAACATAAAATCTTTGTCATGGTGGTTTATTATTTTGAAGGTGAATCAGAACAATTGTGGACACAATTTAAGAATATGATAAAATATAATGAAATTTAATCCATTATGTGGTATGCATAAAAGAGATTATATTTGAATAATAAAATTATATTTATTCATTATATTATTATGAATAATTTATTCCTTCTTCATAATAAGATGGATTATGAATTGGTTAGAAATTATGATGAACATTATTATGAGATTGGATGTTAGTATTTCATATTTTTATTGGAGCATAGAGGTATATTGGTAAAATAATAAGGGGTTACAACCATGTAATGAAATGATGGTATCCAAAAGATAATTTAGTTTAAATGAAAAATCAGTTGATGTGTTAACATTATAGACAAGGTTGTTATAGTTACCCATCAATATTGTGATTCTGATAAGAAGGGAAAGATAGATTTCAACAAAAAATTTCATTAAAAACCCATGGAGGGAAGAACAAGAATTTCTCATTATCCTAGTTGTGTGGAACGAAGTGTAGAAGAAATTTTCAAAAGGGTATAGTTGAAATTTAAAATTATATAAATGAAGACAATTGGGAAATAAATGTCTAATGTTATGGGACTTAGTTATATATTGATTAAAATGTATTGAAATTTCTACACAATTCACCACCAAAACTCCAATTATCTAATTACAATTTTTAATTAAATTATTCTAACTAGTGATAAAATTTTATAGTTAATAATTATGATTTTTGTTAGTATCCTATTACACCTTATTGAAAGAGGAAATATCATGAGGGTATTCATACTTATTTGTTCTACTATAAGGATGTCGTAAAATGAAAAAATATCATCCACTCAAGAACTATAAATTTATTATTTGATTATCTTTCATCCCAGTATTTTTGTATGAGATAAATTTTATAAGAGTATCACACAACATCCTTAATGATTTGATAATGTGACAATAATAAAAACCTTTTAATGGTGTGATTATTTCATCTGAAGTCTATGAATCATCATTAGTTTATTTTTTTTTAATTTATACCCTAAAAAAATTATTAATATTTCTCTAGAATAATTTGTTGTAAATTTGGGTATGGATTGTATTAAATATAAATCCGTTGGGAATTGACATGGAAGGGAATTAGTGTTTTATATATTGAATAAACCTATTATTTTATTGGTTGAAGAAAAAAAATTCAAACATCCTATATAAATGGAATCCATTTCATGGGTATTGATTCCTATAAATTGTGGGGAATTATCCTATAGGGTTGTGTTTAAACTAATCCTAAAATAAATTCCTATTAAATGAGTGATTATATATTTTTTCTAGAATATTTTATTTATTTTATAATATATAATGATGGATAGTTTACAATATAAGTCATACTTGGTACTACACCAATTTCAAATACTCTATATTGAATAGTCTCGAATGCATTCAAGGAAGTGAAGAAGAAACTCTAATGTATTACTGGTAAATGATTAAGTATAAAAATTCTATCACAATGGGGTGTACATGTTCATTATTCCAAGAATAATGATGGATCAATGACGCTCAATAATTATTATTAGTAACATAATATGATCACTTTCGATAAAATGTTTCCTCTAATCTATATTGATGATATTTTTCTCTATAATGAGAAGATAATTATTTTCCCATGGGTTATAATTGATCATGATGTAACAAGTTGAGGATGAAAATTAATGAAATACCAAATATATCATTTGGTTTGATGTGTGAAAATTATTAGTTTATACTAATTATGTTTTAATTTTCTAATTCCCCAACAATATTCATTGATTTAATCAATAAATCTTTTATTGATTACCATGATAAATATTTTATTCCTTTTAGATGATGTTCATATACATTCCATGATTAAAAAAATACCATGATGATAATTTTAGGATTTTACTGAAGACCATAATAAAGGTAACAATTTATGGAAATTTAAAAAGTGATTTTTTAATAAAAACATATAGTTTGGTTCATATAATCTCAACTGAGGGAATACTAGTGCTAATATAGAAGATAAATGTTAAAAAAATAGGTTGAAAGCAAAAAAATTATGAAGATATATTATATTATATTATACGATTTTGTGTATATTATATGTAATTATAAAATGATTTATCATGGCTAACTAATCTAATCACCTAATTATGTAAAAAGGATTATAGGTTTCTTAAGAATGTCTAATGTGAAGAAATGTTTTCAAGAACTGATGACATGGTTGTATGTGCCCCTTAGTTCACACTATCCTTGAGTTGAAATGATTTTTTAATTTATAGTGATATCAAAAAAATGTGATCGGGGTAATATACTCTATAATTATATAGTGATAGCTCATGCCACATGCGTTCTATAGATCAAGAGAGAAAATAACAGAATAATGAGTTTGAGTTTGAAGTCTTAATCATTACATTATATATATGGTAGAATTATCTTTATATGTATTTTCACACATATATTAATAATATATTATTATAGTAATCATTTACCCTGATAGATTTTTATTTGAACCAAATAATATGGTTTGATTTGATTGATGATTATGATTACAAAATAAAATACCCTTGGGAATGAAAACAAGGAAAATGATTCATTGAGTTGAAATAATCATTCCATATTATCTATGATTAGAATTATAAAACATCAATAAATTAAGAATTTATAGTTGATAGAACCATAATTATTGATGGAAGGGAAAAATATTATATTCTTAATGATTTTTCAATCATTTCTTCATTTGATGAATAAATAAGAAAGTAAGATGGACGTATTGGCGCAAAAGAAGGCAAGAAATGTTCTTATGTTAATAATTGATTTAAATGGAATGAAAAGTATAAATAAAAAAGTATTTATAATATGTGTACCATACCTAAAGATTTATATATATAAATAATCTCATTTTACACCATTTCATATTCATCTTGGTTGGAGGAAGATGTATAGAGATCAAAATTCCTTTTATTTGAGGGAAAAAAGAAGGGATGTACTATGGAGCATGTTTAACACGTCATTTCATATCAACAAGTTAAGGTTCTAAAATATATGGTTAATGGGTTGTAACATCCACTACACATACTATATTAGAAATGGGAAGCAATCTCCATTAGTATCATCACTAACTCTTTAAAACATCTAACATCTATAATTCAATTTGGGTTACATTTGATCAAAATTTAATGTGAACATAATACCTTGATATCAATGTAGATTTATATATTGATCATATTTCACAAAGATATATTAATAATATTTCAGGATACAAGTGGTGCCATAGTCTATTGTATCTAATAAGGATTCGATGTTAACCTCAATGATAGGAGAATTATTAAACACTCACAAGATTAATTTTTTTTATTTCAGTAATTCTTAACATCCCATGACATATGATTTGTTTGAAATGATCTTTGATACCTAAGAGTACTTTCTAGATCATATTCTCTATATTCAAATTCTTTCTGTGATGAAAACATTTATCTTGGCGAGTTTTCATGAAACTAATGCTTTAACTTGAGATTTTACATTGTTCTATGTGGTTACCTCTATGGAATGAAGTGCATAAATTTGGTATCATTGTGTTATGTTTGATAAGTAACCATTTTGGGATTTGAGATAGATATGGAAATGGAAGATACGTTTAGATAATTCAGCTACAAATCATTGATGCTTGGATTTAACTGAAGAGATATGATGAATATTGATAGTGAGATTTGGAATTTATAGAATGTGAGAAGGTTTTTTTATAAATTTCCACATGAGAGAAGGATAATATATTTAGAATTAAGATGATGATTTTACCAACATATATTGGTCAATTAGAGGTTCCTTATTATATTATGATGGTTTTTTGAGATTTTTAACTCTCACTAAACCTATCTCAGTTTCATGATGTGTTTCTTACATCTCAATTGAGGAAGTACATACCTGATCTTTCACATGTACTAAAATCTGTGGTTATACTGATATCAAATGATCATTAAAATGTTGAATAACTTCTATAAATATTATATTATAATTTTTATTTTATAAAAAATAAATAAATTCATCTAATTAATGTTTTTAAGGAATATGTTATTTCAAGAAGCTTCAAGGGAACATGATTATGTGAAAAATATAAGATAACATTATTTTTTTCCTAGAGACAAAATTCATATGATTAAATTAATTTAATTATGGGGGGATGATTTTTAAAAGACTATATTTTATATATATTTCTTTTTAAATAACACAAGATTTATTTGATAGATTCCCGTGGATGCAACCTCAATTATATATTTAATGTGACATAGTAATCTAAAATAACCACAAAATTAAATCTGTATATAAAATTAGTAATATAATATTTATAAAAATTATCAATAACATTTTTTTATAATTAAAATTCATTTGTTAATTAATAATAAATAAGGTCACATTTTATATAAAATCATTTTACGTTCAATAATATGATTTCTTCAAAACTTAATTTTATCCTACTTTACACATGAATATTAGAATTATTTTCAAATATTTTTTTAAATTTTATTTGAGGAATTTAATATAGTTTTTTTAATAATAACTACAATATTAACATAATTTCCTTTTTTTGGATTTTTTCAAAAAGTATTTAATTTTCAATGATGACTAAAAATAATTTTTTTTTATAAAAACAATAATTTCATTTCATGTAAAGTACCATTATTAATTTAATATTATCAAAATTTCAACTATAAGAAATATGATAATAAAATATAAAATTAATTATATTGTAATCATCTTTAGACTTGATATTTCTACAAAATCATATTTTTTTCATAAAAACACATTTTGTAAATTTATGTTTTTCTGTGAACAATGTCTATTTAAAATAATAAATTAAATTAGTCCCTATTTATTTATTTATTTAATGACATTTATAAATTATATATTAAATATAATAAACCAAAATTAAATTTGTGGTATTAAATGGAAAATAATGGAAGTAAATTTGGTTTTGTTCATAAAAATTCATTTTTCTAAAATTTGTCTTTATTTTGGTTTTGGAAATTATTTATAATTCAATTATTTGACTTATAGAAAATAAAAATATTAACATTTATTCAAAATTTTCAATCATAAGAACTAATATAATTTAATTGAGTCAAAATAATTTTTTTATTATAGGGAATAGTAACAAAATTTAATTTTTTTCCCTCAGTAAATGTAGAAATAGGATTGCATAGATGGGGATGGAAAACAAGAGATAAGAGTATGATTGTTTCCCAAATTTGGAAAATTTTTATTAAATTAATATATTTAAATGTTATATTATACTAATAGTGAATAGATGGCCATTTTTATAAATCTTAAAATTAAATTAATCATATACCATTATAACCTATTATGAAATTCATGTGTGTCTCTCCCATAATTTGTAAAATGGAACCTATTATCCTCACCTATATAAAACATTTGACCCTTATACATGAGAAAAAAAATATTCCAAAACTATTCTATAATATTTAACTTCATCCTAGAGATTATATTCTTATCCAATGTCCAGTCCATCAATGATTAAGGTGTTTTCCAATAGATATATCTCAATGAAGAAGTATAGATGTTTACCAATCTATTTTAGTTTTATTCCTTCATCTACATATTATGAACCTATTTTATAAATAAAAACATGATTAATATTGTATCCAAAATATAAAAAACAATTATGTTTTTTATGAAATATTGTTTCCAAATATTATCAAAATAATAAGTGATTTATAGTATCGCTCATTCATACATGTTGACTACCATGTCCTTATAGCGATGTGATTCATTTTCCATGAACATAAACAATAATTGGTTATTATGATATATTTAAATATTAATTATTATATATTTTATTGTAATAATTGTTTAATTTTGTATTTATATTATGCTATAAGTTCTTCCACAAAAAATGAAATAACCACTCATTAATATGTGTGGACTTCCATCTCCATGTTGTGATGTAATTCACTTTTTCACAACCACATCAAATGACGGGTTATAATTATATAATAATGAATATTTATGATTTTTATATCTTGATTATAATTATATAGATAAATATATCATGATTTAATTCAATGAAAAAGTAACATCTAAAAAAATATTAATTAAAAACTATGTAGTTAACACCTATAGTGATTATGAAAATGAAAGACTTTATAACTAATAGGTGATCAATTATTATATGTAAATCACGAATGGTATTATAGATTTGATTATGGGTTTGGTATATACAAATAATATTTTAATTTTTATTATTTATATTATAAGGGGGATTACATAGAGATTTATATGTGTGGAATGTCTTTTATATTACATTATCATTTTTACTATGATGGGTTATTTTTCAATTTCCTGGTGATAAAATTATAAAATATATCTCTCCCAAAACAAATTTTTTTATTATCCTATATTTATATTTAATTATTATATGTTTTAAATTATTTATCATATATTTAATTTCAAAAGTGACTGAAAGGATATATTTAACAAAAAATTCCCTTATTTTTACCTTAAGTAGGGAATATATTCCTCAATGAACAAATTTTCCAAAAATTGGTTTCAGGAATGATTTATCGATTTTTTAACAAAAAAATAATTTTTAATTTATTTTAACATCTTTTCCATGGTATAAATGGAACTTACTCATTATCTTTGAAAAATTATAATTTTTAATTTTTTTCTAAATAGAAAAAGGAATTTTCAGTTTAACAAACACCACATGATCAACTTTCCATCCATCATCAATACAATTTTCATTAATGATATCATCCTAATTTTCATTTTTTATTCTTTAAAAATGTTTTATATTATATATTTTTATTATTTATAGATTCTAAATAATTAATATTTAAAAGGTACTTTTTTCTCAAGAGATGTCATATTGATATTGAAATGGAATTTTTATCTAGAATTACACGTTTGGATGTTTCTTCAGATTTACTAGGGATATGATCCAAAGATATCAGATGTATTATTTATCTAAATAGTTTATGACTATGAACATGAAATTTTTATGAAGTATTTATCCATTCCATGGGTTAGCATTTGATGTTATTATGAATGTTTCATGATATTATGGTACACAATTATATAGATTTTTTAATGTGATGGGTAGGATCAAAATTTAATAAAACACCAAATAATTAGGAAATAAAATATATTCCATGAGATAATATGGTATGGAATGTAGTGTGAACCCAATTTTTTATAATAAATTTCCTTAGTAAATAGTTTTTTTATTTAACTGTAACAAATGAAATGATGAAATGGGATGTGATCGCAATCCACATGGATATTCTTGGCAGTGATCCTTGACTATGGAATGATTTTATATGATTATGTGTATACTGAAAACATATCTTTCATTATTGTTATTATTATTTTTATATCTTATGATTTATTATAATTATTCAGAACTCATATATATTATGTATTTTTATTGATAGAAAATCATTTCATGTTTTATAATTACTTTTTATGAATTTGTGGGTCTGATTTTATGTCATTAACCGCATGTTATCATATTATTATGGTAATATATTGATCAATTGTAATAATTAACTGATAACTACTATTTTTACCGTTACTGAAAATATTATGTAACCCATTATTATGTTTCATGTCACTTTGTTATTGAGAATCATTTTATGTATGCTATTCTTAATAATGGTTGTATTTTTAATGATAATTATGGGAAATAATGTTGATCTTTTTTACCAATTTTTTGTGTATCTAAGTTTCTAAAGATAGTAATACATTATAGCTTTTCCATGGATAATATTTATATGAAATTATTATTATTATATTATAATTTAGTATTTATATATGAAAATAATTTTTAAATATAGATAAGAATATTTAGTTCACGGGACTTCATCAGTGAGAGTGGTCCTTCATGTTTACATTAATCTTTCCTTATATATAGATTTCATTAATAGATGGATTGTTAATTGTGATTATTTAAAATCTAGATTCATTAATATACATATTTTATCATTATTTGGGGTTTTTTGTTGAATCTATTCATTCCTTTTATCAGGAGGTTGTTGAAATATCCATGTTAATTTTTTTCTAGTAGGTCGGGAAAGCTGCGGTGAGTGGTGCCTCGAGACTTGTTGAATCTAGTGAACATGTTTTATTTATATGAAACAATAGGCCAGTTGAGATCAATATGAATGTTCTGGTTTAACTGGTCATTCCCTCAAAGTGAGTAAAGATATATCATGTGCACTTTTAGTGTGCAGAACCAGAGAATTCTATTATATCATCTGTGTACAGTAAAAGAGTCGGTCTCTAGTTTTCCTACATAGTCCATCTCGATGGTTCTAAAAAATGTAATTTCAGAAGAATATTTTTTTCTAAGAATTATATTTATTTTTTAGTTATTTCCATTATAATTATTCATGTTGGATTCATAAATTTTGGACATTTTGATATTTTTATAGTTTATTCCATATGGATGGTTATTAATCATGGTTTTTGTGTTTGTTCCCTATTTTTATGGGTTTTTATTCTAATAATTATGTGTATGCTTATCGTATGACTATGTATATATTGAATTAACTAGGGTTAGAACTTGGGTAATCATTATATTACTTACTATATAACTAAGATCAATCTGATTCTTGGTATGTTTTAAACTCAAAGGTGCCAGAATTATATTTATGGGTACTTCATGGGTTGATATTTTGGTTTTTTATCCTATTTTAGCATATATGTATGTAATAACCTGGGATGGGAATCCATTTTTTGTTATATGGAATTTATTTTGACAGTTTTTCTAATGTTTTTAAAGGTATATTTAGGGTAATTACAAATATTTCTTCTTTTGTGGGTTCGTACAGATTTTTTATGATTATTTGTCATAGTAGGTGGGGTGTCACTTCATTTATTATTTTATAGAAATCCCCAATTAATATTGGGGTTTTCCTATCTCTCTCATTTTTATATTAATTATTATAAAATTTGGATACTTATTACTAGGTGTTTTTCATTATGTAATTATGTTAGTGGTTATGGGTGGTATTGTTTGCAGAGACATTATGGGCAAATTTCATTATTTATCCAAATTTCTTTGTGGTTGTTTCATGTCCAGTTGACTAATAACATATTTATTTATAGTTTTTTTTCAATAATAGTAAATCCATCTTCAATACTTTTATGTATAGACCAACCTCTATCATGGGGTATCATGATGACTCGTGGAATGTTGGGTTATACATTAAAAAAATGAAATTCATGGGATTGAAAGTGATATTGTGGGGAGAAATGTCACAAACCATTCCATTTTATTATTATTTTATTTTTTATTTATTTATATTAAATATTTTAATTCATCTCTATTTAAATTTTATATGAATTTTTGATTTTTTTTGTTTCAGTTCAAGGAGTACAGTCTATGTTTGGTTAGTAAAAACCATGCGACCGAACCTTGACTAGAAAATAATAAATTAATGACTCTGTAATACTATGGAAACAAGGATTACATAACAATATGAAAAAAATTTGTATTCCCTTTTCATGTCTAGTATGGTATTAGTAGTGAACTAATTATTCTGACCAAACTGTGTGATTAAATTAATTTTCCAACAAATATGATGATCACAATTCCACCTCTAAAATTTTATGTTGATATAATACATTTCCACCATTTTTGGTTTTAAATGGAAACATTTATAAAATAGGTATAAATTTAAAATCACATGCTTGATTTATTCCTTTTTATCTTATATCAGGTGGCTTTATCTAGGATATCCTATCATTTTACTTGATTCTCGCATATTCCTTCTTCTTTGGATTCCCTTCTACAATAAACTCATGGTGAAAACTTGGATGGATTTAATGTTAATGGTGTATTATATTTTGGGGATTCCGTTCATAATGATTTTAGGGGATACCAATTTCTTTTTTGAGCACTCATCATCAAAAGTGATGTGTTGTTACTTTTTATGAGGCATTACCACATTGAATGATGTGTGTGATTTTATTCACATCATGTGTGCAAGATGAATTTAATTTTTTTTATTTCATCTCTATATTTTATTGTTACAATGAATCCTATAATTATTCTAAAGTGATTTCATACTACACAAAAGTAGTATTTTTTGATTTTTACCATCTAATGGACTGTTGGACTGAAATGTGACTTTTAAATGTTGTAAAGTGTTGTTTTAATGTAATTTTGACTTATATAGTAATATTAATGAAATTGTGTTTTGAAATTTTTATACAAGGGAGGTTTCAAAATTTTACTATATTCTATAAATATTATTTTTTCTTAGGTGATTAGTATACTATTTTAAAATATATTCCTGAAAAATATTTTAGACTATTCTGAAATTAGAATAATTGATATCCAATCCCAATTAGACTATCATGATGCATTTTTTGGATCCTTAATGTTATATTCGTGTTATTTGAAGTGGGTTTATGAAACATTGATTCCTCTTATTTTATAGCTATTATTATGGGTTTTCATCCAAAGGGGTATCTTTAATAATTTAAATTGGGAATGTTGTTTTTTTGGGATATATAGATGAAGTATGTTAGAGGTGAGATAATGTTTATTGTTTTGTGTAATTTCATATTGATTTTATCGATTCTATTGGTAAATATATATATTTTTCATTCATTGGAACCCTTGCCTAAGATTGATCAATATATTTATGATACACTATATATTTCAAATTTGTTACTTTCTCCATAGGTTTTCTATATTTTTTTGGATAATAAGGGTTTCATCGATTTGTTGAAGGTATGAGATAGTCAGATACCATGAAGGAATTCTGATTCATATTTACATATAGTGGGTTGATGTGTTTTGTTTAAGAATTTGACCATAACTCTTTATAACTAATTTTTTCACCCATTATGTTTGATGACACAATATATGAGTATTAAATTTTTTTCAATTCTATACCCTATTGTGATTATCATTGGTTTTACATTATTTCATTTGATTTTTTTTATTAATTAGATGTTACATAATGTGTGTTTGTGTGTCTGTTTAATTCGTTATATAATTATACTAATTGAATAGAATGTATTTTTCATAAATAAGTTTCACATTCGTATTCTAAGAGTAAAATAAAAGTTTTATTTAAATTAATGATAATTTTTAGAAATGTTTTTAATCATTTTAATTTTTTTAAATAATTTATTTTATTTTTTAAATAATTGTGATTTTTTGAAATAATAAAATATTATATTTCGTTTTTATTATTCTTTATCATGAAGCCATACTTCATAAATATAATTTAACTATTTAAAATAAATTCATTTTTAATTAAATTTCCCAAACTATATGGTAAAATACATTTTTTAATTATTCATATTAGAACCATCATTTAACATTATTTTTATGAATGCGTAATTATTTATTTTCAATGTTCCCAGTCTATATTTTATATTTTTCCTTATTAGATTTATTATTGACTGTTTGTTAATATGATAATTGTATGAGTTGAGTTTGACTCAGTCGCATAGAGATATGTTGTAGTTTCATATAATAGGTTTTTTAATTCTTATATATTGTATTTTTCAGCCTAGATCATCATTTAGACGTGTTTAAAATTAATTTTATGATGTTCATTATATCAATGTTTATATTATTTGTTTGATTAATTGTTTATTTTCTATATTAATTAAATTTCATTATCCTCTAATTGAATGATACTTTTTGATTTATTGCTTATAAAAACCATTACCAATAGTTTTCTTATTCCCATAGAGTAGTTTCTAGCCCATGGGGATTTATTGTACCCATTAGACCAATCCATTGGGTAAATAAGGTTCCATATAAGAGATGAACCATGCTGGTTTGTGGAACATTAACATAACACATTTTCCATAATGAAATTCTTGATGGGTAACTAATATATATTTAAAGTTATATTTACAAAGTGTATATGTGTGGGAAAAATCCACTATGAATTATTTTGGTGTTATTTTTTATGACCAAAATTTGTATATAATGTTTAATTCCAATTAATATGTGTGTGAGGTTTACATCATGAAGGGTAAAATTTTATTCAAATACTTCCTAATTATTTATAGAAAATTTAATTTTATGTAGTAGTTGAAACTAGAAATTTCATTTTTTTTGTTTGTAGGATTCATCTATGTTTGTGTATGGGTGATTCACATCAATGCACACGTCATTTTTTATTTCATTATGAGATATTTTAATGTGTGTAAGTGAAAAATGATAAAAATGAAAATATCAATATATACATATGAGTGTATATCTTCTATATATGTGTCTTCTAAAATAATTATAAGAGTAAATAAAATTTAATACAATTCATCAAATAAATTACAATATACTATCAATTTATGAGACATAGACCCATATTATAATTTGTGATTTGTATGTGTATATGAGTAAAAAATATCTAAAAATTAGTCACTTAAATATAAGTATGAGTGGCTTAACCTTGGAATTATTTATTATTTTTATGAGTCATTAGGTAGACTACATATGTGTAATAAAGGGTTTCATATTATTAATATAGGACACATCATAAATGAAATTACTATTATTTTTTAATGATTTAAAACTAGTACATGGTACATTGGTATTTTAATAATAAATAAATGAGTAGAAAATCATCAATCCCATCAAGGATAGGATCAAACCATGATGTGTCGATATTTAGAAACACTATTAATGACTGTTTTATGTAAAAATATTTAACATCACACACAATTTCATGGAAAATTAATGTGGGGATATGGATATGCAATAATGATGATTTTGGTGTATTTTTGTTTTTTTTAAATGAATTTTAATTCTAAATTGTATGGATGTTGTTTTATAATTTTTATAGGTTTTTATATTTAGAAACAATTTTAAAAAAACAAGTACCTTCCATTCATCTTTTTTGTAATTCATTTCATAAAAAAGATTGTTGTAGTGTTTTGGAAAAAAACTAGGAAAATAATTTTACAAAAAATGAGAAAATATGTTTTCTAAAAAGTTGTTTTGGGATCATATCATGTGAGGTAATATTGGAAAACCAGGATCAATAATTCAAGAGGAAAATTTATATAAATAGATAAAAGGAGAAGAACAATTATTATTTTAAATTTATAAAGATAGATAGGAAGAGTTAGGTGATCCATGTGGTTTCATCAATTGTGGATTCAATGAAAACCTTCTATATTTTTTTGATTATATAGACACACCCCCATTAGTGTAAAAAATATAAATTTATGGTTTAGAATATAGTTTCAAATGGATCAATGAATTCTTTTATGTAATGAGAGTCATTTGTTTCCCATTATTCATGAATTTTAACTAAGATGGTCTATGTGGCCTCTTTAGATCAGGTAGTTAAAAAATTAGAGTTCACTTGTGTTATGGTATATATGCAATTTTCAAAACATGGTCATCAGATAATACTATTTGGATGAACCATGTAAAAATCTCTTTTGTACCATATTAGAAATTAATGGTTTCGTAATTCCCGTGAATAAGATATGTTTTCTCAAAAAAAATATGGGAAATATCATTGAAATATGGATAATTAAATATGAAAATCCCTGATTCAAACTACCACAATCTAGGTATAAGCATTATTTAGGAACAATGAGTGGTATAAATGATGAAATTTGGTGGTGTTGTTTTCTTTCTATGAAAATATTTATGTAGTTTTGATACAAAAAAATAAATTTGAAGGAATTATCATAATGTTTTTAGAAAAATGAACAAAACGAATTTTTAGTCATCATTGATTAATGTGTACATTAAATATATTAATAGAATAATTACTATTATAATTATTTATGATCTATCATATATATACCATACGATGATTGATGTTGATAACATGATAAAAATTTTATTATGGAGAAATGTGGATAATCATTTCTACATATTATATATTTTATTGGAAACCTCTCATGTAGTGTAACAGTACCTCCATAGTATTTATAAATGTGATATAAAAGAATGAGATGAAAATATATTGGTATTAAGAAATAAATATGAATATTTTTAAATGTGATTAAATGAGTACGTAAATTCATACATTGTAGAACAATAATTTTAATAGAAGAAATTAATATACTTGGTGATATCCATAATGCTTTTAAATTTTTTAATGGAATCATGTGAATAATGATTCTATATTTCAATGGTAATGTTTTTATTCATGAAGAAAATTATAATACATATGTGACATTGAAAACACTATATAGTACTATAATGGAGAAAAAATGAGGAACAAAGATAGCGAGTCAATGAAAAAATTAAATTATTAGGTGATAACATTCAAGGATATGATGAAAGAGTAAATAAAATAAGGACTCAATGATGAATTATTTGATGAAATTTTGTCATCTATCTCCATTAATATAAGGATTAGTAAAGATAAAGTAATGTTAAATATATTAATATATAGTTTTCAAATTTGAAAATTTTCCTTTATTGCTGTTTTTTGTAAAGTTAATTTTTTAGATGAAAATGATGACAATTAATCAAATTTGAAATAATTTAAAAAATTAAAATAAACATAAAATCTAAAGTATTCAAGAAGAATATATTTCTATCATGAAAATATGTTGACTAAAAAATATAAATTGATCTGATAAAACACAATAGTTACTGTGATGAGGAATTCTTTATTGATTTTGTAAAAAATAGTCAAGTGGAGGAAAATAATATTGATGATGATTATCTAATCGATGGATGCATCGATATGATTTCAGTTCATTATTTCTACCTAACAAAAATTTAAATATTAAGATCTAAAAAAATATAATTCCTGATATAGATTAATAAATACTCAATTTAAAGTTTGAATAATAAGAGATATAAAAAATACATGTATATATTTAAAATTTTAAATATATAATTTATGGAAACATTAATAATTAATTATAGTAGAGGATTATAATTAATGAATTGGTTTAGGATATTGGTCAACTAAAAAAAATATATTTATTATGCCAAAAAAGTGATGAACATAATGGTTAACTCATGATGTTATGGTGGAAGTTTAATGATAAAAATAGATTGTAAAACCATGAAATTTTAAATTGAATCTACATTAATTATATATAATTTTGATTAACTTGTTTTATATGTAAGGAAAAGAAAATCTCAATATTTATTTTTAAAATGTATGCAAAAAGTCAATAAAATATGAATATACAATGTGAAATAAAATATATTAACAGTCCTTGGTAACTAATAAGAAATATATTTAGTATCAATTAATTTTTAAAAGATTTTATGTTTCCATAAAACAAGGTTATTATTATATTTTTTATAATAATTTAAACACATACTTAATGTTTTTTGTATTTTTAACATGTTGAACCAAAATAATTTGTGAATTTATAATATTATAATTTTCTATGTGTGAATCATTCAGATTTTAATGAAATAATTTATTTTTGGATGAATATTATTAAATATACATTTCAAAATTACACAAAAAAATATGACATCATCATGATATAAGAATGAATTGAAATTCATGAATTTTTTTTTGAAATAATAAATATATATTTTATATGTATAAAATCATTTTAAAAATATAATGATAAATTTTAAAACCCATTTTAGAAAATATAGAATCTGAGATATGTTTTATACTATTAAAAGAACCACAGTTGAACTTTTTCATTAATAAAGTATTTAAAATGATATATTCCATTTTCAAATTGTTTTACTATCACATTACCCCATTTGAATATCATCAGAATAATAATTTTCTTGTGGAATGATTACATATGTGATTTTAGTGTAAATTGTTACGATGATTTAATATAATGTTTTCTAAAAAAATTCATATATTTACATGTACTTATATTAATGTTAATTTTAAACATCACTACAGATTGAATTTTTTAAAATGGATTATTAATTTGGAATGAAAATATTTTAAAATTGAAATAATATCCATTAATTTTTTATTGATAAAATTATGTTACATATTTATTTATTTATTTCAAACGTCCCTTATATTATATTTAAAACTGATACCAATTGTGCCACATTCGCGGGAAAATGATATTATATTACTTTATAATTAATGGTATTTATGAGGGTTCAACTTATATCACCTATAAAAGGGAACCTCCTCTCTTTAATTATCTAAAATCATTGAGAAAAGTTTCTCATATAATTTCCTTTCAAATAAAAACCAGACTGACATTAATATGACATAGATGTTCATGTCCCACCAAAATAAAAAAAAATTATAAGCTTTATGGTGTAAGAAAATCGTAGATATCAAATGAAGAGGTAATGACCTTAACTGATTTCATTCAAGTATCTATAATATTACACATCATTAAAATATATTATAACCATCCTAATATAGTTTAATCAATTTCATTAATCTATTTAAAAAGATTTTTGTTGATTGGATAACAATATTAACCCTATGTTCAATCCAATTGAAATAAGATATTCCTCATGTATACATCCGGATGACCACATTCATGACCTTGCGAATACTCTATCAACTTTACCTTACATGGATGTATATATATACGGATTTCTTAAACATATATTTCTTAAGTAAATTAAAAATTATTTTATAAATATTCAAAATTGTACACTTTATTTAATTCCCATTAATTGAATAATGAAAAGCAATCCAATTTATATGCGTACTATCCCACCTCAATGAAAGTGTTTTTTTCACTCATCACCTTCATTCATTAATGGGTTTCAAATGGATTTAATAAATAAATAATATATTTATAAAACATTAAATCTTCTATTAGAGTAATTAAATCATTATTTTACAACATTTTCATACTCATTAAACTATGATAACATGTTCTTATTTTAATCAGTTTAACCCCATACATGAACATTTTCATAATTTTTAATCCATTCGTGGGTTTAAAATGCAATTTACTAGTAACATTATCTAAAAATAATAAATTTCATATATTTTATAATTTATTAAATACTATTATATATATATATATTTATATATAAAATAAATTATTTATATTAAATCAAAGAATCTATAAAATTGATATTTTATTTTTTCCATGTGATTACGCAAAGAGTTAAATTATATATCTGTGGGACTCAAGAATAAAATAAAATAATTTTTTATATCATTATTAATATTTTTTATTTGTTTAAATCGTGGAAAACGTTCAATTTGTGAATCTTTAGAATAAAGACATTCATATGAAATAGGGATGTCATTACCTAAATATTAATTTTTAACAATGATTTTTTAGAAAATATGTAAGAAAAAAATTATAAGTTATTAGTATGACTTTTTTAAAAAATAAATATTATTATAATAATGATTATCGGGAAATGTAAATTTATTATACATGATGTAAGCCATGTTCAACAAAGAGGAATCTTGACCTAGGGGGATATATAACTAAATTTCTATTAATATAGTTTTATCAATTTTTCATTTAAAATATTATACAGAAATGAGGTGTAATGGGATAGAATTATATCAATTAGATATCCATTATTAACATTATTTTTTATAGTATGAATTATTTAAAACTACATTGAGATCAAAATAAAATCATTATAAATGAGGAATAAAATAAATAAGTGGTATTCCAAAAATATTAGGATGCTATACCGATGAAACATTATCTTTCCCGAATAAAAATTAATTTGACCCTTATAAATAGTATATCAGTCTAATGGAAGGTATCCTCACCCATAAATGTATGAAAAAAGTAATTTATCTCATAAGCGAAACTATAATATAATCAAATCATAGTAAAAGTAATTGAATACTTAAAAAATTAATATTTATGGTTGGTATTGTTATTGTAACATCCCAAGTAAGTAATGAATAATATATATTTTTATCTATGTATATTAATGAATTAGATAGTGTTTTAGAGGCTTAAAATGAAAATAAATCCAATCTTAGGCATGGAATACACTAATATTTTTAAAAGATTGTTTTACTGCCTTTTGATGGAAACCCATTTTTAAATCTATCTTTTGACAATTTTATAAGCTATGTTTGTCAAAATAAACTTATTCTTTATGATTGGGACATCAAAATTTACTTTGTGTGAATTTTTGGTATTTTCCGATAAAGTTCATTTTTAATGAATAGTGAAAATGTTGTATTTTAATTCAAAACCTCTTTTTAATATAATTTATTTATATGATTATATTATCTTTTTAATTGGTTTTTAAGTGAAATTAGAATATATTTTAACCATTTAATCCAATGGTGGTCATTAGAATCAATTTCACTTCAAAATTGGACTTGAACTACTGTCAATATTTTGATACTTATTGTTTCATAAAAACACGTTATTTGTCATCACAGCGGGAATTAATTATTAAATCAATTAATGTAACTTATGTGATTTTAATTTTTTAAAATAGACATCATTTTGTAATTCAGAATATCAAATATATCTTAGGGTGAATTTTTTGAAATTTTCTGAAAAACATCAATTTTTTATGAATAGTGAAATCACTAAGTGGTACTTATAAAAACTGATTTTCCGTTTAAATGAAATTTTTCCATCTTTGTGTTTTGAATTTTAAAAATAAAACATACATGGTTGTCATTAAGAAGTAAAATTTTGTTCAATGGGATTAAAATAATTTTTTGGTGAATAGTAACTTATTAAGTTTTTAATCGCGATTAGAGATAATTAGTGTAGTTTAAGGTAAAAATGATGTTTTAATAATATTAGATGAGCTTGACACATGTACTACCCTCATTGGATGTGTCATGGCCGACCAAGAAAATCCATGGGTCAACTTGGGGACCCCATGGAGCCACTTTGGTTGGGAAATTACATAAATAACTTTTTATTTAATGTTAAAGTAAAAAAATGACACAAACATGAGATGTTTTACTAAAACAATTTTTAGATGGGGTTATACAAGTCAGATTTTTTACTATAAATATTCATTATAAATATAAAAAGGATTCCTACATCATGATATTTTTTTTATAATTTTTTAGACTTTATATAAAGTAAATTATTTATGACATCATGATGATGCTGCAATTACCTCATTAATAAAGGATTTAAATAAAATGAAATGATAATGTAAAATTTATGACCTAAACATGTCAAAAACCTATTGGATGGGTGTATTTCTAACCTTTATCACCTTAACCTCGAATTATATCAATGTGGGTCCTTTTGAATCCGAAAATCATTTCAAAATAAAGTAACATTTCTTTACTTTCCAAGAGTGCCCCTCCTCTCCTCTTATAAAAGGCCCCCACCTCTACCTCCTTACCCACACTTACAAAGCCTTTGGCTCAGACAACCCCTGCCCATTTTGTCTCTAAACATCCCTCTCTTACTCCTTGAAGCCTCACTTTGGGAAAAAGTCTTCCCAAGGATGCCTTTCAGTTCAAACCAAAGGGAGTTACCCGATTTTAAGGTAATGTCTTCACTTGAGTCCTTTTGTTTTATTTTACATCTCCAACCCCCTAAACTCTTTTTATTAATTTCTTTTGTAACAAAGCCAGTATCTTCAATATACTAGGATGTGATTATAATAAGGATTCGAGCTACACTTACACACACCTACATCTAATGGTTAAAGAACATATTGTTTCCGTGGATGACGAATTTCTGCCTCCTGAGACGATGATTGTTCAACATTCTTTTGACACCTTAAAAGGTGGCCATTAAGATGAAAATATATTTATATATGATATATAATATGTTTATGTTTTCCTTATTCTTCTGTATTATTCATTTTGGGCATACCTTTATGTTTTCTATTAGGGGTAAACACGATCTCTTCATTTAAGGAAGTGCGGACTACTGCCCCCTCAAAGTAATTTGATTCGTTAAATGCCAAATGTGGGATGTATAAAGGATAGAGATATGATATTATATATGATATTAAACTGTAATTATAATAAACATTTATATCATTATGATTCCATTCTATAAAATATGAAATAGAAATGAAAGTAGCGTTCATGCGTATGTACGGCTTACCGTCTCCATGAACGGTGCATTTCATCTTTTACCTCTAAATGATTATGTAATATTATAAATGCATGAATATACTGGATATATATTATATATATTATATATACATCATGATTATAATTCTGGATATAATGGATAATGAACAAATTGTAATTATAAAGGGTTTATTTTTTACTCCAGTACCAATGATCGTTAAAATGACCGTTATTAACTTAAATAATTACATAGTGTTCATGACATGGAAATAAGTGATATAAAAGTAAAAATAATCGTGAAAAAGGTTCTTAAACAAGTAGAAATTAACTCATGTTTATTATTCAGGAGACTAAAGAACGACCGAGTCATGTCGGACCCGAGGTATTGGGACTTCGTCTCAATCTCCTTTCATTGAGGCATATTTTGTTTTATACAAAATGTTATTTTATATGGTGTATAAACCCCTTTGAATTTTACATTTATACAAAAGGAATCTTTTTTATATGAAGCGTTTTACTAAATGACAAAAGGGAATGTTTTTATCGTACGTATGCGGCAACATCGACTTCTCCGCCGACGTGACCATTATTTGAGTTTTGGCTTCCTCTACAAGCCATACCTTCTTTTTAAAAGAAAAATAAATAACATGTTTTAATTGTATTTTATTTTGGTATTGAAAATGGTTTTCATAATGTTTTTATTTTATCAATGTGTTGTATTGATATCTTGTGATTGAAATGTGGAAATGTTATGTTTCCTTTATGCAAGTTTTATGTGATATGATTATGTTATGGTTCTTGGGAATTATTATGAAGACGGGTGGTTCCGTGATAAACTAAGGGCGGGTGAGCCCGATATAGCTCTCCAATGCATTGGGTAACGTGATGGAGTGAAACGTTAAGGTTTCTCCAAATAGAATTAGGGAATATACTGTGATGGGTATTCCAAACGTAACCAAGAGGGTTACTCCCTACGTAAGAATGTTATGAATGCCTCAAGTTACCTTTATGTCTTATGATTTCTATGATTTATTCATGATTTGATGAGGTATGTTAAAGTGAATATTTTTTATGGGTAAAGTATGATTTCATTCTTATGTATATATTAATTTATGTTTCCTTCCCATATTTTATTACCCATACTGAGCTTTTTATGCTCATCCCAAGTTTTTTTGAAATGTTTTTCACAGGTCAAGGGGAAGATACATGACATGATGATAGTGTCAAGGAAGTGTCAAGAATGAATCCATGTTTTATTTTAAATATGTTTCCATTGATGGGAAAAATGAATACTATATTTATGTAACCACTTTGTTTATATGTGGAATATAATGCAAGTTTTATGTTCTAATTCTCTAAAACTCTAAACCCGAAAAGATCCTCAATGTGTAATCTTGTAATAACTCAAGATTAATTAAGGTTTAAGGTTGGGGCCTTATAGTTGGTATCAGAGGTTGGTTTAGATAACTTTAGGAGTTAGAATTATATTAAATGATTATCCAAAAATATTTTTTTAAATGATATAGTATTTGAAGATTACCTTGTTGCTTCATCTAAGACATGTTTGTTCAGAATGGTTTTCCGTAGAGGAGACAGGGAAGCAGTGCTAGGAAGGCATACAGAAGGAAATAACCTTCCGAATCAGCATCCTGAGATGGTCGTAATTGAAACTGAACAGTTTTTTGCGGTAATGGCATAGTTGACTCAAGTGATAAATTGTTGTGGTATCCATGCACGAGATCAGCCAGATCGACCGTAGAGGAACATGTCAGTGGTGGAACATTTCATGAAGCAACATCCTCCATCATTTAAAGGATCATCTGACCCTGTGTTAGCTGAAGGGTGGATTAAAGCACTGGAGAAGATTTTCGATGTCATGGGGTGTTCAGACAATCAAAAGGTTAGTCTTGCTATTTACCGTTTGGAGGGTGAGGCAGATCAGTGGTGGTCGATGGTTAAAAATATAAGGGACGCTGATGAGATTGATGCTCTTGACTGGGATGAATTCAAAGGTATGTTTCTTGAGAAGTATTTTCCTAATTCTGGTCGACTTAGGATGGAAATTCAATTCTTGGAATTGAGGAAAGAGGAAAACTCAGTGGGTGCCTATGAAGAAAGGTTCACTCGATTGGAAAGGTATGCTCCAAATTTTATCCGAGACCTTGATATTAAAATCAATCGTTTTTACTAAGGATTAAAACCAAAATATCGAAGGGCATTAGCTTCTCGTGAGTTTCAAAGTTATGAAAAGCTTGTTCGATGTGTTGAGAAGGTGGAAATGGATTTTGCCGATAATCAAGTGTTCTATAACAACCAGCAGAAGAAGAGACTGAGGTGGCAGGAGAAAGGGAAGAATTCTTCAAAAAAGTCTGATGGTAAGAAAACTAAGTTTCCAGTTTGTGATAAATTTGGGAAAATTCATGCTGGGGAATGTCTTCTGAATTCTGGAAACTGCTACCGATGTGGTAAGATTGGACATAAGGCTCGTGATTTAACTGAAAAAGAGCAGGGTGATGGTAAGACCAAATTTGATTTACACTTAGTGAAATGTTTTAAGTGCAATGAGATGGGTCACTATGAAAACGAGTGTCCGACAAAGAGCTTGAGTGATGGGAAGCAGTTAGACTACAAGCACAATGGGGTGGTGAAATCCTTTGCTTCTACTTCAGCAGATGTCGGGCCATCAAATGAAGTTGTATCAGGTACTTTGATTGTTTTTTCAGATTATGCCAGTGTGTTGTTTGATTCGGGGTCTATACATTCTTTCATCTCTGAAAACTTTTCAAGTAAAATTGGAATACCGTCTTAATAAATGACTCCAGAACTTTTGGTAAAAACACTTGGGGGAAATGTTGAGGCAAAAAGAATTTATAAGAATATTATCATCCTTATCTATGTAAATAACCTACATGCAAACCTTATTGTTCTACCTCTAGTAGAGTTTGATGTTATCCTGGGTATGGATTGGCTCTCTATTTACCATGCTAAGATTGACTCTAGATCTCAAGAAGTTTCTTTTCAGAAAGATGTTCTGTTTGTGTACAAGAATGAACCCTTACTGTTGATAACATATCAAGAGGCCGAGAAACTTATAAAATAAGGAAATGAATGTTACCTTGCACACATCGTTGAAAATAATGGAACTGTTCAGATTAATGATGTGTTAGTGGTAAATGAGTATCCTGATGTTTTTCCTGATCAGTTTCCTAGAATAATACCAGATCGGGAAGTTGAGTTTACTGTTGACTTAGTTCCTGATGCTAAGCCAATTTCAAAACCACCTTATCGAATGGCACAGATTGAACTTTTAGAGTTGAAGGAGCAATTGCAAGATTTATTAGAGAAAGGTTTCATTCGACCTAGCACATCACCATGGGGTACTCCTGATTTATTTGTTAAAAAAACGATGGTTCTATGAGACTTTGCATTGATTATAGAGCCTTGAATAAAATCATTGTTAAGAACAAATATCCTTTTCCTCATATCGATGATTTTTTTGATGAGCTCCTGGGAGCTCAGTATTTTTCAAAGATTGACCTGAGATCGGGGTACCATCAGCTGAAGGTAAAGGAAGAAGATGTTCCGAAGACTATGTTTCGTACAAGATATGGCCATTATGAATTTTTAGTAACGCCTTTTGGGCTAACCAATGCTGTATTCATGGACTTAATAAATAGAATTTTCCATGAGTTCTTAGATAAGTTTGTAGTGGTTTTCATTGATGATATTTTGGTGTTTTCTAAAAGTAAAGAGGAGCATGAAATACATTTAAGGGTTATTTTTCAAACCTTAAAAGAAAATAAATTGTATGGGAAATTCAGCATGTGTGTGTTTTGGTTGCAAAAAATTTCTTTCCTTGGTCACATTGTTTCTAGAGATCAGATAACTGTTGATCCTGCAAAAACAAAGGTTGTTGAAGAATGGCCAAGACCCACAAATGTAACATAGATTCATAGTTTCCTTGGTTTGGCAGGCTATTACCGAAGGTTTGTCATAAAATTTTCATGGTTATCTAGTCCAATGACTAAGCTAACTCGAAAGGGTGTTAATTTTATCTGGATAAAAGAATGTGATGATTGTTTTCAGGAACTGAAAAGAAGATTGGTGAATGCTCCAGTTTTGGCACTACCTTCCAGGATTGGTGAGTTTGTTATCTACATTGATGCTTCATTGAAAGGACTTGGTTGTGTCCTAATGCAGAATGATCAGGTAACTGCTTATGCTTCACAATAGTTGAAAACTCATGAGGTAAATTAACCTACACATGATTTGGAATTAGCTGATATTGTTTTCACTTTAAAAATATTGAGGCATCATTTGTATGGAGTAAAGTGTGAAATATATACCGATCAAAAAAGTTTAATGTATATATTCACTCAGAAATAATTGAACATGAGACAGAGGAGATTGATAGAATTAATCAAGGATTATGATTTCATAATTCATTACCATCCGGGAAAATCAAATAAAGTGGTCGATGCTTTGAGTCGAAAAAGTAATGCTTCATTACCAATGTTGTGTTTGGAACGTGATCCTTTGGTTAAGGATTTGATTAAATTTGGCATAGAAGTTGTTGGTGCAGGATGTTCTTTTGTTTGGTTTCTGGTATCAGTGAAATCTTCTCTATCAGACAGAATCAAGCAAACACATAAGCAAGAAAGTGAGTTGCAGAAAAATGTAGAGCTGGTTCAGAAAGGTAAGTTTCCTAAATTCAACATTGATAATGATTGCGTTTTGAGATTTGGGAAGAGATTGTTTGTGCCTTGTGATTCACAGTTGAAGAGAGAGTTGTTATGTGAAGCTCATAGTTCTCCGTTTTCAGTTCATCCTGGCAGTACTAAGATGTACAGAGATCTGTGGGAGTATTACTGGTGGGATGGAATGAAAAGAGATATTGATGATTTTACTGTGAAGTGTTTGACATGTCAATAGGTTAAAGCAAAGCGGCAGTTACCGAAAGGGATGCTTCCGCCTTTACCAGTTCCAGAGTGGAAATGGGAGAATATATCCATGGACTTCGTTGTGAGATTGCCGAAGACCCCTCGAGGTAATAATGTAATCTGGGTAATTGTTGATCACTTGACTAAATCTACTCATTTCCTTGCTATACGAGATAATTTCTCTCTAGATCAACTTTCCCGTTTGTATCATAAAGAGATAGTCAGGTTACATGGAGTTCCTCTCTCCATTGTATCTGATCGTGATCCCAGGTTTACTTCTAACTTTTTGAAGGGCCTTCAGAAGTCATTGGGTACTGAATTAAATTTTAGTACAACATTTCATCCTCAATCAGATGGGCAGTTAGAACAAACAATTCAGACATTGGAGGATATGCTACGTTCTTTCTCTATAGATTATCAGGGAAGTTGGGACCAACATCATTCATTGGTTGAATTTTCATTTAATAACAGTTTTCATTCCAGTATACAGATGGCACCATTTCAGGCATTATATGGGAAGTAGTGTCGAACTCTAGCATTTTGGGATGAAGTGGGTGAAAGGAAGCTGATGGGACCAGAATTGGTAGAAGAGATGGCAGAAAAAGTTTAGTTGATTCAGAAACACATGAGAACAGCTCAGAGAAGGCAGAAGAGTTATGCAGACAATATGAGGAAGGATCTATCTTTTGAGGTAGGTGATCAAGTTTTTCTCAAAGTATCACCATGGAAAAGTGTGATGCGATTTGGTAAGAAAGAAAAGATGAGTCCAAGGTTCATTGGACCATATGAAATTCTGGAGAGAGTTAGATCAGTTGCTTACCAAGTGGCTTTACCTCTGAATTTATCTCAGGTACACAATGTCATTCATGTTTCGATGCTGAGAAAGAACATACCAGATCCATCTCAAGTTTTGAGTCCAAAGGTAGTTCAGCTGGAAGAGAACCTATCATATGAGGAAAAACCGGTCCAGATTCTTGAACACAATGAGAAAGTGTTACGGAATAAGGTGATTAATCAGGTAATGTTTTTGTGGAAAAATCACATGATGGAAGAGGCAACATGGGAATCTGAAAATGCAATGAGGGATAAGTACCACCATTTATTCGATAAGTAAATAAATTGCGGGGACACAATTTTCTAAAGGAGGGAAGGATGTAACATCCCAAGTAAGTAATGAATAATAGATATTTTTATCTATGTCTATTAATTAATTAGATAGTGTTTTAGAGGCTTAAAATGAAAATAAATCCAATCATAGGCATGGAATACACTAATATTTTTAAAAGATTGTTTTACTGCCTTTTGATGGAAAATCATTTTTAAATCTGTATTTTGACAATTTTATAAGCTATTTTTTTCAAAATAAACTTATTCTTTATGATTGGCACATCAAAATTTACTTTGTGTGAATTTTTGTTATTTTGCCAATAAAGTTCATTTTTTAATGAATAGTGAAAATATTGTATTTTAATTCAAAACCTCTTTTTAATCTAATTTATTTATATTATTAGATTATCTTTTGAATTGGTTTTGAAGTGAAATTAGAATATATTTTTACCATTTAATCCAATGGTGGTCATTATAATCAATTTCACATTGAAATTGGACTTAAACTAGTGTCAATCTTTTGATACTTATTGTTTCATAAAAACACGTTATTTGTCATGACAACGGGAATTAATTATTAAATTAATTAATGTAACTTATATGATTTGAATTTTTTAAAATATACATCATTTTTGAATTCGGAATATCAAATATAGCTTAGGGTGAATTTTTGGTAATTTTCTGAAAAACTTCAATTTTTGATGAATAGTGAAATCACTAAGTGGTACTTATAAAAACTGATTTTTCATTTAAATGAAATTTTTCCATCTTTGTGTTTTGAATTTAAAAAGTCTGACATACAGGGTTTTCATTAAGAAGTAAAATGTGGTTCAATGGGATTAAAATAATTTTTTGGTGAATAGTAACTTATTAAGTTTTTAATCGCGATTAGAGGTAATTATTGTAGTTTAAGGTAAAAATGATGTTTTAAAAATATGAGATGAGCTTTACAAATGCCTTACCCTCATTGGTTGTGTCATGGCCGACCAAAAAAATCCATGGGTCAACTTGGGGACACCATGGAGCCACTTAGGTTGGGAAATGACATAAATAACTTTTTATTTAATGTTAAAGTAAAAATGACACAAACATGAGATGTTTTACTAAAACAATTATTACATGGGGTAATAAAAGTCAGATTTTTTACTATAAATATTCATTAGAAAGATAAAAATATTTCCTATATCATGGTTTTTTTTTATAATTTTTAGAATTTAAATAAATTAAATTATTTATGACATCATGATGATGCAACGATTACCTCATTAATAAAGGATTTAAATAAAATCAAAGGATAATGTAAAATCTGTGCCCTAAACATGTCCAAAAACTATTTTATTGGTGTATTTAGAACCCTTATCACCATAAAATCTAATTATATCAATGTGGGACCTTTTGAATCCAAAACCCATTTCAAAATAAAGTAGCATTTCTTTACTTTCCAAGAGTGCCCCTCCTCTCCTCTTATAAAAGGCCCCCACCTCTACCTCGTTACCCACACATCCAGAGCCTTTGGATAGGCCAAACCCTACCCATTTTTTCTCTCCACATACCTCTATTACTCCTTGAAGCCTCACTTTGGGAAGAAGTCTTCCCAAGGAAGCCTTTGATGTCAAACCAAAGGGAGTTACCCGATTTTAAGGTAATGTCTTCACTGGAGTCCTTTTGTTTTATTTTACTTCTACAACCCCCTAAAATCTTTTTATTAATTTCTTTTTTAACAACTCCTGTATCTTCAATATACTAGGATGTTGTTATAAGAAGGATTCGAGCTACACTTACACACACCTACATCTAATGGTTAAAGAACATACTGTTTCCGTGGATGGAAAATTTCTGCCTCCCGAAATGATGATTGTTCAACATTATTTTAACACCTTCAAAGGTGGCCACTAAGATGAAACTATATTTATATATAATATATAATATGTTTATGTTTTCCTTAAGCTTCTGTATTTTTCATTTTGGGAATACCTTTATGGTTTCCATTATGGGTAAACGTGATATGTTCATTTAAGGAAGTGCGGACTACCGCCCCCTCAAAGTGATTTGATTTGTTAAATACCATATGTGGGACGTATAAAGGATGGAGTTATGATATTATATATGATATTACACTGGAATTATAATATAACTTTATATCATTATGATTCCATTCTATAAAATATGAAATAGAAATGAAAGTAGCATTCATGCGTACGTACGGCTTACCGTCTCCATGAATGGTGCATTTCATTTCTTACCTCTAAATGATTATGTAATATTATAAATGCATTTATAAACTGGATATATATGATATATATTATATATACATCCTCATTATAATTCTGGATATAATAGATATATGAACAAATTGTAATTATAAAGGTTTTATTTTTGACTCATGTATCAATGATCGTTAAAACGACCCTTATTAACTTAAGTAATTACATAGTGTTCATGACATGGAAATAAGTGATATAAAAGGAATAATGAACTTGAAAAAGGTTCTTAAACAAGTATAAATTAACTCAAGTTTATTATTCAGGAGATTAAAGAACAACCGAGTCAAGTCGGACCCATTGTATGGGGACTTCGTCTCAATCTCCTTTCATTGAGGCATATTTTCTTTTATACAAAACCTTCTTTTATACGGTGTATAAACCCCTTTGACATTTACGTTTATCCAAAAGGAATATTTTGTATACGAAAAGTTTTACTAAACGTCAAAAGGGAATGTTTTTATCGTACATATGCGGCGACAACGACTTCTCTGCCACCATGACCATTATTTGAGTTTCGGCTTCCTCTACATGCCATACCTTCTTTTTAAAAGAAAAATAAATACTATGTTTCAATTTTATTTTATTTTGGTATTGAAAATGGATTTCATAATGTTTTTATTATATCAATTTGTTGTATTGATATCTTGTGATTGAAATGTGGAAATTTTATGTTTCCTTTATGCATGTTTTATGTGATACGATTATGTTATGGTTCTTGGGCATTATTATGAAGACGGGTGGTTCCGTGATAAACTAAGTGCGGGTGAGCCCGATATAGCTCTCCAATGCATTGGGTAACGCAAAGGAGTGAAACGTTAAGGTTTCTCCGAAGAGATTTAGGGAATATACTATGATGGGTATTCCAAACGTAACCAAGAGGGTTACTCCCTACGTAAGAATGTTATGAATGCCTCAAGTTACCTTTATGTCTTATGATTTCTATGATTTATTCATGATTTGATGAGGTATGTTAAAGTGCTTATGTTTTATGGGTAAAGTATGATTTCATTCTTATGTATATATGAACTTATGTTTCCTTCCCATATTTTATAACCCATACTGAGCTTTTTATGCTCATCCCAAGTTTTTTTTAAATTTTTTTCACAGGTCAAGGGAAAGGTACATGATATGATGATAGTGTCAAGGAAGTGTCAATAATGAATCCATGTTTTATTTTAAATATGTTTCCATTGATGGGAAAAATGAATAAAATCTTTATGTAACCACTTTGTTTATATGTGGAATTTAATGAAAGTTTTATGTTCTAATTCTCTAAAACACTAAACCCGAAAAGATCATCAATGTTTAATCTTGTAGTAACTCATGATTAATTAAGGTTTAAGGCTGGGGCCTTATACTTATTATCCATAAAATTTTAATTTCAATTTTTTAAAAAAATTAAATATCAAAAATAAAATTCATTTTAATAAAATGGATTCATAAATATATATTTTTTTCCAAATGATATTAGAATAATCTTTTTAGACCTTAATTAAAATTTTAATGTGTTATAAAATTAGTTTTATAATTAAAATATATATTTTTCATGTAAATATTTATTTTAATTTAAAACTATATTTAAAATATTTTGAAATTTATTATCATAAAATTGAGTCCATTATTGAATTGTACACATAAAAAATTTCATGGGGAACTTTTGGAATTTTCCTAAAATACGTTATTTTTTGGAGAATATTAAAATATTGTATTTTATGGTGTGAATTCATGAGAAGAAAAATACATTATTCTGTGGTAAATCACTAATTTAAAAATTATAACCTATAACATTAATTCTTTATTTTTAAATTATTTTATTTTAATTCTCAAACTATCCATATTCTTGATCCAAAATAATAACCAAATGAATAAGATATTCCAAAATCACCTCTCTCCATAATAAAAACCACCCTCAAACCTAGTTTTCTTCACAACTTTAAGCCTTGAATATTTTCAACATAATTCAAAAATCTTATTCTCTAGTCTATCACCATGTAGATAGGTACTTGTTCTTAAAAAAAGACTAAAACCCCAATCCATAATCGGGTTCTCAAGGAGGTTATTTCAAGAGGTAAACCCTCTTCATTTTTCAATTAATTTCATTTTCAATTTTAAATATTTTCATATATTTCCCTCAACTCCTCTATAAAAATTATTATGAAAACTCTAGTATTATCTATATAATATAATGATATCATGTTAATGAAATATCTATCCTCAAAATACAATCTATCTTTCTCTATTAATTTTAAAAATGAAATCATCATCTGGGTGGTGTCGATTTGCAACGTTCGTGGACAAAAGACCATTGTTCTTATGGTCATGCTTCTAGGATGGTCAAAAATCATTATTATTATTGATCTATATTACAAAAAATGTATTATTTTCTCTTTAATTTTCTACAACTACTGTGTTTACATAATACTAATTCGTACTACATAACTAGTTTTAGATGGTCAAAGTATCGTCGTAATAATATAAATAATTATCACAAATGTTTTATCTAATAAATCATCACCATACCCTATTACCAAATTTAATATTATATCTTTTTTATAATATTTATTTACATTAGTAACATATTAGTTGAATTATAAACAATTATCCTAGACATTAAGTTCAAGTTCCCATTACATTTAGAAATAAGGTATGGGTTTTCATCTCGAACATCTTTTTTCATTGAGGTAAAAAATTCCATATTCTTACACCATTGAAAATATTATTTATTCTAATTTACTCCGATTAAATTATGTTATAAGGTTCAATATAAGTGTACCAACCGTAATACTTGTTTATTTTATGGGAATATATATTTTTTTGTATTGATATATCTCAATTTTTTCACAATAAACAAGCCTGATTCATAGGAACATCTTGAATTCTTACATATTTTTAATGGAACTCATATATGTATTTTAATAAAACACTTTTTTTCAAAAATAACTAATCTTATTACAAAAAACTATATTATTTATCTTATGGATTTATATAAATATTTTTCTATATGAAATCTTATTTTCAAAGGTGAATAGAATTTCTTCATAAATTAAATGATGATTTTATAGGATTATTATAATTTATTGCAACACTCTTGTTGACTGTTATATACAATTTAGAATAATAACTTCTGAAATAATTTACCATATTTTATTGAATATTTTTACCTTAGACTGTCTATAAATGTTCTATGATTATTCCATTCGCCATATTATGCTGAATGGATAGTATTTATGTTATCATATTAGGGATATATATTTATATTTCAATTGATATTATCAATATGAATTTATTTCTTGATTATGTTTCACCCATTTAATTTTAAGAATTAATTTGACTTAATAACTATTGGGCGGGGTCAACTATAGCCCTTCTGTGTTTTGGTAGGTCCAATGAGAAAAAAAACTAGTTTGGTTTTTTACCTGTTTATGTATGGTTATGAAAACTAACATTTTGAATTCGGTCATTATGAAACTAGTAATTCGTAGTCCATGTGATTATTATTCCTATAGAATATCTTTGTTAATGTATTATATGGAATTATTTATTCATCTTTTATTCATTCCATATTATGCTCCGGGATATGTTTTAATGGAATGTGTCATTTTATTTATTCACATTACCTTTTTTTATGCTTCTTATATATTAATTACCCATATTTAGCATCTAATCTAACACCTTTCTTATGATTTATTCATCCCCTGGATGCGACGAATTATATTATGAATAAAAATTTTGTATAATCTTGGAGTTATGTATGTTTACAATGAAATTTACACATTTAATTTCATTTATTGTTATAATGTTGAACATATGTATGTTTCTTGTTTTCAAAGGCTACATAACTATTAGGTATATCAATATAAAACATTAATATAATCACCAAACTTTATTTATATAAGGCACTGACATTGGGAAATTTCATTTGGGGTGTTTATGGTTGGTATAAGAGAATGTTTACTGGAATCCTTGGATACCAAGTTTAGAATATGCATATTGTAGAATAATTCCAAAAGATGTGAAATAAGAATATGAGTACAAGAGAATCCTATAATTTTGTTAATGTAGAGATTATATGGATCATACTAGAAATAAATCCTTGTTTACAAACTATTAGTGGATTTATTTTTGATACATATGTAGCTGGGAGTAGCTAATATTAAAAGTTTTTCTAGGCCAAACTTGAGGTTCTGTGGTACGCGACAATGGTCCTTACCACACACCTGGTAAGAAACTCATGGGGGATATGCATAGGATAATTAAAATTTTAATTACAAACCATTATAAATGATTTAATTAAAAATATGCCTCTAATGAAACCATTCTTATGATTATGATATTAGAGATGCATATGATTTTTATTAATGTTATGTATTTTTCATATTTGACAGTATACATTACTATTCATAAACTAATTTATTATTATCCATTATTTATAAATGGCACCTAGTGAATGGAATTTTAATTTACACCCATATCTAGTTGATGTATTTCCCCCAATATAGGAGAATGATATTGGTTATGGAGTTTTGGTTAGTGTTGAGAAATTTATAACTATAACAGGAAAGCTGACTCAGGTTATAAATGATAACCATAATAGTTCAGATAATCTTGATCCAAAACATGGAGGAACAATGTTAGGAAACATTATAAAAAATCCATAATTTAATAGTACTATAATCATATTCATAGAGGAGTTGGGAAAAAGTTCCTTAGAGGAGACAATTATCACTTTGGGAAGTAACTAAAGGTAGAATATTGTTATGTAAATGTACATCTATCAAGATATGTTAATCAATGGTGTTTTTTAATTCAAAACATAAAATAGGAGGATGAAATTTAAAATATGTAATGAAGGGATTTTATGGAAATTTACATTGAAATATATTTTACTCAAAAACAACGAGCTAATATAAAGGGGAAATACTTGAGTCTAAGAGGGAATGTGTTTGAAAATGTTTTGATGTCTGAAGACAAAATAACTAGGTTATTATGGGAATAAAGTGACTAAATATGTAATCCAATTAGAATAAATGATAATTATTTGATGTTTTATAAACATTCCTCTGAATTGAATTGGTATCTCACAATTTCTAATAGTACGATGATATTGTCTCTTGGTCAATAAAGAAAGAAAGAATATTTATATATGTCTTATGAATTTAATAGAAATAAAGAGAGGAAGAGGGGTAACAAAAACACTAGAAAATGAAAACAATAATTGGATATAAAGGTAATAGTTATCTTTCAACACTATAGTAATTTTGGGATAAAATACCCTAGTACATTCTAGAAGGGAATGAGTGTTTGTTACAAGTGTGATGAAAAAACTCACCAATATCGTCATACCAAGGGAAATAACAAGGATTACAATTGTCAATGTTAAAATTGTAAAGGGATGGGACATTATTCACTTGAATTTCATATGTGTCAGGGAATCATTTCCCAAAGAATTCCAAGAGATCAAGGCCAAGATCTTGTGGTCACAACATGTGAGGTTAATGTTAATAACGATGTGCTAAATGGTACTATAATAATTTCGTCCATATTAGTGAATCCTATATTTGATTCTAAAACAATGAATTCATTCATATCCCCCAATTTTCCATGAAAATTATACATTTCCAATTTGATTTAATGAAGTATTTGTTAGTAAAAAATTTAAAGGGATGTTTCATTGCTATAAAGATATGTCAAACAGTTCCCCTTTGACACATAAATGTTTTCTACTTGTATAACTTATCATCATACCAATTATTTAGTTATATATGACTCTCATTATTAATTAGAATTAAATTTATTATATGATGATCTATAGTAATAATAATGAAGTCAAGATTTTCTAGAATGATGTAAAGTCTTTTTTCATTAGAGAAAATAACCTCTCCATCTAATTCTTATCTAGATCCAACCCTAGTAGCTATACTGAATTCAATTCTTACGAAGGAAGATGATGAAATATCAAGGGGTGAGGAATGAAATATTCAAATCGATTATGGTCATATTTTTTTAGAATAAATTGATGAATTCCATAGGATTTATATGGACATCCTTTGATGCATGAAAATAATATTTCTATTTATTTAATTCCTGGGGAAAGGCCTAAATAAAATCATCCTTCTAGAATGGAAACAATGGATAATGTAATGATGATCAATCAACAAAATGAGTTTATTAGTACGGGGTTTAATTTACCTTTTGTTTCTCCATGGGGATCTCCTATTATTTTTATTAAAATAAAAGATGAATCTATGAGTTTGGGATTTTAATATAGGGAGATCAATGATATTACAGTAATGAATAAATAGCTTCTTCCTCGGATTAATAATTTATTTTATCAACATCATGGACCCAAATATTTTTCAATGATTTAACTTTGATCTTAATATCATTAGTTTCATTATTTAAAGGTTAATATTCCATAGAATGAATTTCTATCGAGTTACGGTCATTATGAGTTTACAGAAATGCCTTTTGGACAAACTAATACACCTTCTATTTCCATTGATCTAATGATAAGAGTTTTCAAGGAATATAATGATGATTTTTATTGTATTTATTGATGATATAATGGTTAATTCAAATATATAAGATGATCATGAGAATATTTTATGCATTTTTTTTAAAATCACTTAGAAGAAATGATTTTTATAGGAATAATAGAATGTGCGAATTATTTCTGATTTTTTTTATTTTCAAATAAACATTGTCTTTAAAAATGTAATCTTAGTTGATATGGTGATGAAACATTAATTTCATTAAATTCCTTGAATAACGTATATAAATGACATAAATAGTTTTATTGGTTTAGAAATTTGTAATCCTCGTTTCCTTCTGAGTAGCCCCCAATTATCTATCCTAGTATCCATGTATACACGTAAAAGGTATATGTTAGTAGGGAAAAAATAATAGGAAAATTTTTTCAAAGAATTAATGAAAAGATTATTAAATGATGAAATTTTTACTCAACCCTCAAGAAATGGTGGATTTTTTATTTTTAGTGATGCATTAAAGGAATGAAATTTCTATGTACTTATGCAGAATGGTAGAGTCATTTATTAGTCATTAAGGGAGTTATAAATACACGAATAGAACTATCTAACTAATTGTCTTGAGTTATATGTAGTATATGTTTCTCTAAAGATATGGGGACATTATGTATATGGTTAATTATTGGTGATATATACATATCAAAACAGCTTAAAATATATGTTCACATAAAAATAACTCAATATGAGGAAAATGATATTTCTCGAACTACTCAAGGTTTATGACTACTAAATACACTATAAACTAGAGATGAAAAATATGTAATTTGATGAATTATGTAGAAAGGATCATGGAGTGATAAACAAAATGAGGATTGAATGGGATCATGTGTACATGAATCTATAAAATATCCATACTGAAACTATCAAGTAAGGAGGAATATAATTTCATTTTTAATCAGTTTTCTAATCATATTTATTGAAAGAATTTATATTTCTCAATTTTTTGATGATTATATTAAAAAAAATTATTTGTTTGAATGATGGTATGTTGGATGGCTTCCTGTGTGAGGATGTAATTATATAATTTTTGATGATGCTTTGTGTTGCCTCAATAATCGAGTTAAAATGGATTTATTGGATGGTGTGTAGATTTTGAGTTTTACAATAAATCATAATAGCATAATGATGTGTACATATTTTAGGGAACAATTCAGGTGGGATAACATTATGATTGGAATTATAGATTATATATAGAGATGTTTTGTATGTCAATGGGTGAAGACTGAAAGAAAACATCCTAGAGACGTCTTGTATCCGCTTCTTATTCATACATGGAAACGGGATGAAATAACTATGACATTCATTAATAGAATTCCTAAAACTACAAGAATGAATGATGAAATATAGGTGTTTATACATTGGGTTACCAAATGGATAAATTTCATCGCTATAAGGTTGGATTTGTCACTAGGGAGCCTCGAATATATCTATATTAATAATGTTATAATAAATCATGGATCACCTATCTCAATTGATTCTAATTTTGATACTTGATTTACATAAAATATATGAAAATGTCTCCTAATAGATTTGGATACTGTGTATCATTTGAGTATTTCTTAAAACGCTAAAACAAATGGGTAGTCAGAAAAGACAACCTAGACATTAAAAAAGATGTTCAGACCATTCTCAATTGATTTTAAAGGTATGTGGGAGAAATATTTACATTTGGTAGTGTTTTAATACAACAATAGTTTTAATTATAGTTTTTAAATGGAATCATATTAAGTATTTTAATGAATGAGATGTCATAAAATGACATGATGGGATGAAGTTAATGAAAGAATGATTATAGGCCTTGATAATGTAGTGGAATCCACAAAGAATGTAAAGACTATTCAAACTCATATTATATCAGATATATGTAGGAAAAATATATATGATAATAATCGATGTATGGATTAGTAATTTCAAATAGGTGAGATAGTTTTCATGAGATTATCTCCATTTATGGGTGTTATATGATTTTGAATGAATGGGAAATATAGCCCCATGTACATTGGTCATTATTAAATTCTAGATAGAGTACAAGTTGTGGAATATCGTTGGGTGATTCCACATAGCCTTTAAAATGTACACAATATGTTCCATGCCTCAATTTTGGGAATGTAATTACTAATCCCAACACATGTACTCACTTATGAAGGAAGCTAAATGGAACCTGACTTATCATACATTGAGGAGCCAATCCAGATTCTAGACACTAATGATATTTTGTTGATGAATTAGAGGAATCGGCTAGTAAATGTACATTGAAAAAATCATAAAATTTAGGAGATTTTTTTAGTATCATGTAAAGATTGTGATGAAGAACTACAAAAATATTTTTTCAATTTGGCATTTTGAACATTTTGTGAACATAATTTTTTTTGGAAAGAAGAATGTAAATACAAAAAATTCAATTTATTAAATTTCCCATTTTTTGAATATTTTATATATTATCAATCATATAAAACCATATAGAGAACACAATACAATATTTTTAAATTATGAATAAATAAATTAAGAGATATTTCTAGACAACGAAGAACATATACTGATGAAATAGTTAATCTCCCATAGGAAGAGTTACATGAACATTATGAATATTAAATTGGCCTAATGAATAATATCCTTATCCCTGAAATTATCAATAAAATTTTGGAATCGCATTAGTGAAACAATAATATAATCATATCATTTTAAAAGTAAGTGAATACATTAATAATTAATAAAAAAGTGTTGGTATTTTTATAATTCATAAATATGTAATTTCAATTTTATATTTAATAATTTTATTTAAAATAAAATTACTTTTCATAAAATGGATTCTTAAATAAAATATATAGTTTTATGAAGATATTTGGATAATTTTATAAGATCTTACTTAATTTTTGAAAATATTATAAAATCAATTTTAAATTTTAAATCAATATTTTTACATTAAACAATGATTTTATGTAAAAAATAAATTTCATATATTTATAAAGTTATTTGTATAAAATGAAAACCATTTTTTAATTCTACACATTGGAAAAAATTTCATTTAATTTTTTTTGGTTTTTTATACAATACTTTAGTTTTTTAGAGAATATTAAAAGATGATAATTAATAGTATCAATACATTAGAAGCTGAATACATTCTTACATGAGTAATAACTAATGTAAGAACCATAATCTAGAACATGGATTCACTATTTTGATATATTTGATGATAATTCAAGAAGATATTCATAGTCTTGATTTAAAATATCAATCAAATGAATAAGAAATTCAAAAAACACCCATCTTCTCCACTATAAAAACCACCGTCACCACTCTTCTCTTTATTGTATTGGGTCTTAAATATTGTGAATATCCTTACTAAATACTTTTCAATAGTCACTACCCACATATAGAAACTCTTGGTCTCACCCAAAGTCCAAATCCCAATTCATTATGGAGGTAATCAATATGGATAATATAAGAGATAAACCCTCTCATTTTTTTCTTTTAATTTCATTTTCAATTTACTTTCTTTTCATATCATATAATGACCTCCTTTGTCCAAATGATCATAATAAATCAAAATTCATATATATACATGAATAATATCATATTAATGAAATATAAATCCTAATACTATTATCTATCTCTTTCTCTCTATTATTTTTAAAAAATAAATCATCTTTTGAAAGGTGCTAATTGAAAACCGTTGTGGAAGAAGAACCTTCATTCATTAGTTTCTCCATGAAGGCTGGTCAAAAAACAATAATTATGGTTGATCCCGATTAATAAAATGTATTATTTCTTATTTAATTCTCCCAAACTAGTATATATACAAAATACTAATTCAAATGCGAAATCTATTTCGAGATGATTGAAATACCACCCTAATATAGTAAACAATTATCCCTAATCTTTTATCAAATCACACATATTCGTATCTTATAACCACATGAATTATATAACCATTTAATATTATGGATTATAATTTTTATTATATAATTTCAATTTTATATAATTAGATCATTTCCATATGAACTTCTATACTTAGATACAAATATACACTTCATGATAACCAAGGAAAAGAATACTCCCAAGCAATAAAAATGTATCTTATAACTCATTAAGAAGGATATATATGAACATATATTTTTCATAAAATTAAATACATATGTATAATCTTATGAATTAATTAATGACTTTTTTTCTTTTATCCAGGACAATAAGGTGAACTAAAAAATACATTCAGACATATGGTAAGGGTTTTTTACCCGACAATCCATTTTAATTTAGGTTACTATTATCCAGATTTACACAAATTAAATTATTAATTATTAATATTTACTCCACTTAAATTATGTTTTAATGTTCTATATATGTGTAGAAATCATAATACATCTTTTTTAATGGGGAGTTACATGTTATGATAAGAAATTTCAAACATCTGTCCCAATAAATTATCAGGATTAAAGGGAACCTATCAATTTCTTAACTATATACAAGGCCACTATGTAATACATTTTAACAAACTATTATTTTTATAAAATCACTCATTTTACAATGAAAAAACAATATTAGTTCACATAAGGTTTTATATAAATATATTTCCAGTATAACACTTATTTTCTAAGTAATATAGTATTTCAATCCAGAATTACATGATAATATTATAATAATATTTTCATATATTTCAACACTCATATTGATTATAATTTTAAAATGTGAATAATACATTATTATATAATATACCATATATTATTAAATGTTTTATGGAATGTTTGATGATATTTGTTTATTCTTGATACCATTCACCATGTCAATCAGAATGGTTAGTATTTATATTTATTTATTGGGGTGAGTTACATATATTTCATATGTTAGTTTCAATATGAATGTATTTTTTTATTTTTTTCATTGCTTTCATTTTTTGAATGAATTGGACTTAGTATGGGTTAGATGGTTCCCTTTTTAAACCCTCAATGCATCAGTATGTCTCATAAGACAAACTATTTTGGGTTTATAACCATTTATTTATGTTCATGGAATGAGGCCTTAATAGTATGGTTATTACATCTCGCATTTTGAATTCCATCATTTTAAAACAAGTAATTGATTGTCTATGTTATTATTATTCTACTATAATTTACATGGTTATTTTTTATTATGGAATTTTGTATATGGATTTTTTCCTTCCATATTATGATCAAGGTTAAGTTTTAAAGGAATGTGTACATTTATTTGTTCATGATGCTTTATTATATATGGTTCATTTATATTACCTAAGCATACTATGTATCTAACCTCTCCAAATTTTTATTTCTTATTTTTTCCCCATGATATGAAAGAAATATATTATGAATGACTTTTAGGGACAATCTAGGACTTATCCATGATTACAATGAAATTTATATTTTTATTTCTATTCATGATTTAATATTAAAATAATGTAAATATCTACTTTTCAAAAGCCACTAAACTATTTAGTCTTTTGGGATATGAATTACTCGTAATGAAACTAATTGTTTTGTAGTAAGGCACTATAATTAGGAAATAGGGATCAATGTCTGTAAATGATGTGTGTTATGTAATCAAACACTTTTATTTCTATTTACACAATTTAATGTAATCCATTCATTTTATCGATCATTATTCATGTATAAAAATATTCTCAAGATTTTATTTGCATCATTCTTTTTTCCCTAAAACATTTTTCATCTATGAAACCAATTATATTTTATATGAAGTATTTGCAACCTCAAATAAATCATAAATAATAAAACAATGATTATTCTTTATATATTATTTTTTACTAAATTTTATATTAATAATTGGTATTTGATTCAATGCTAAATAAATCCATAATGTTATCTCATTCCAATTTTACATCATTAATACTTCATGTATTTTTTCCAGTATTCATTTACTTGGTTTTGTACATTTTTTATTTCTATATAAATTTCCATTATTATTTCTTTATTTCATTGTATTTTTATTCTAAAAATATATAAATGGGTTTTTAAAAAATTACAGTAATAATAAATAATTGTTGTACCCAAATTTATTTTTCTAGTATATATATTCTATGTATTTATTTCAATAATTTTATTTTTATTATTTAATTAATTTCATAAATTTATTTTATAGAATATTTTTCTTTTTAAAATGGTTTATAAATTAATTTGTTTTTATCTTTTTCTATGATATTGTCATTTGGTATTATTTATAAAAGCATGTAAAGGATTTTTTTTATCATTTTCCGCATGAAATATATATCTCACCATCATAATCAATCATAATTTTAACAAAACTACCCTCATGAACTTAGAGATAATGACTTACTATATTATATTTTAATGTGATATAAGGACACAAATCTCAATTGACTGAATATTTTAGTAGTTTTGGACCACTTGAGTAAAAAAGAAACAAATTTTTCATTTGGAAAAGTATGTAAATTATATGAAAAGTAAGAACATATAATAATGGAAACTCATTTCAATAATTATGAATCTTAATAGAGGGAAAGGAAACTAAATATGTTCAAAATAAAATGACCAGTAATGGTTAAATATAGAGGAGAATATCAATAATAAATAATGAATAATGGACATTGAATTTGTAAATTACTCAAACATAATTTGATCAATTAGAAAAATGATTGTAATATGGAAGGAATGAAAAATATTACAAATTCTATATAAATTATCAAAGGAACATGATACATGACCCTTTATATTAAAACATATCAAATAATAACATGGAGAATTATTAATGATGGAATTCATAATTTTATACATCTAAAATATCATGATCTATCATCACGAACGTTATTGTCATGATCTATCCAAAAAATTATTATGTATGTGTTTATAATCCAATCTAATTTGGCCAAATGATTCAGCTCATTAGACTAATAAGGATTTTAGGGGATTACATTAACAGGTCTCTAACCTATGTATTGAATTAGAAAATTATTTATCATATATCATATAATATATTTAATTAATAAATTATGTCTCCTACGAAATATGTTTTTTGATAAAAGGATATAAATCTATCAATATTTATTAGTTAAACAAATAATATTTAATGTAAACATAGTATGTAAACCTGTTATGCAGTTTATGAAGTAAAATTATCCATCACAAAAAAATATGGATATTATGTAGATATTTAATGTCTACTAAAATATGATTATAAGAATGTGATTAATTTCAGAGAATGCTATCAGTCACAAAAGAAAGTAACATTTCATAAGAATACTTTTAATTTAATAATTTTCATGTTAAATAAATATGAATGAAAAAATTAAAATTAATAAATAAAATATAATTAAAATTAATAATTCATGATATTAAATTTAAAATGGTCAATATACACAACACATAAATTTTAATTACATCATAATAATAAATAAGTCTCAATGAAATGTAAATTTGGACGAATTCCCACATAGTATAGTAATATTATATCCAAATGCTCATGGATGAAATATTTGAAATTCAACATAAAATACCATTAATTATGAATTATTTATGAAATTACAAGTTAAATAGTATTTTGTACACAATATTAATGCTATTGGGGTATTACATACAAATGTTCCTTAATGAAAGTAAATTGGGATTGAATCCCACACAACACGCTTACATTTGATTGAATTTACCTTCACATGATATATAGTGGTTTTAAACAGGTTATGAGCATATGTTAATACCATATTAATATTTATTATATCAAATATCATCAATTTATAACATATTATTACCCATTCATTAATAATACTTCATTATTTTCAACGTTTTGATTGTTATTTCCTTGTTTTCTGATGAATGTTTAATCAGAAATGATTTTAATCATTAGTATATTTGTTAGTTAAATAATTTCCATAATAATAGAAATTAAATCATCATCATATTTTTATAACTATAACATTTTTAAACATATTCGTGAATAATTGTCATGAAAAATGATGTTTGTAACAGTTATTGAGACGATATGATATACGTACGTATGTGTAACATTTCCATTCAATGATCAATAAGTAAAATAATTATGTAATATCTAATCATTAATTAATGATATCTATATCATAAATAATATATTATCTCCTTATAAATATCATCCATGGTGTGTGGTGATGGAAAGAGAGTCACATCACTTTATAAAGGAATTTGACTTCCCATAAACATTATATGTTATCATTATTAAAGTGTAAAAAACTGAATGATATTTTATCATTATATAGTAATGAACATAAAATTAATAATATAATTATATCGTTTATATCACATGTAATAATTATAATTATTACTTATCAACTTCTATGTATAGCGTTATAGAAAGTGGAATAACATTGCTTCGCGAAGTGGTATTTCTTCATACACAACAATGATATTATAGTTTACCATACGAAATGTATTGTTATATGGTATATATTATATAATGACACCACCAGTATAATTTTTTTATATTTTTCGTATACATATTATTTACATAAATCATTATACACAACCATGATTGCGGGAAATGGAATAACGAAAAAAATCAGTTTCTAAAGTTGTAGTCCACAGTTCAAACGAATGTTGACAACATAACCAATTTTATTGAAGTAATGATGGGTTTAGTTCATTCCATTATTATAAAAAATCTCATTACATGTAATATAGTATGTTTATTATATCTTAATCGTTAAAAAGAATTATAATATTGGGAGAATAAAGTAATAGAAAGATGCTTGTTGAAGAACATTACCTTTAATTGGGGTATAAAACTTAGGTTGCACCTAAATAAATTTTTGGTGAGATATACTAAGAAAATTATTCTTCTAATATGAGGTTAACAATTTTGGGAATCTATTGTGTCTGGTATTGACTAAAGAAATGTTGTTTAAAGGTGGTATGCTATGAGTGGAGTTAGTATTGTTTTATAATCGTGGAGAAGCATTCTAGTAAATAAATTGAACAATTCATGACTGGGAGGTATAACTTATATACTGTGCCTTCAAAATAGATCAATAATATATAGGTGTTTTAATTTTTTCTTCATACTCTCCCAATATGGAAAAATACAAAAAAAATTACAATTTTATTGCTTATTCGTTATGTTTACTCGGTTTTACTATTTCATTATTTTACTATGGTAACTCGTATATTTTTATTTTTATATAAAATTTAACCTTTTATAATATAATAAAAATTAGTATTATAAGATGTTTTAAACCTATTTATTTTAAATATTAAATTAATTTTATTAAATATTAACTGGTTTTTTTTGTAAAATTGACTTCAATACAATCCCCTGTAATGAAAAAAACACTTGTTTTATCATTAATTAACATAAATAATTTTAACTAATTTTCAAAAATTATTATAGGAAAAAATTATGTTAATCCTGTTAGATAATATAAATTTTTTTAATTCAAAATATTTAAATCAATTTTCTAAATTCAACTCAAATAAGTCGATGAATTTACTTTGAAATAAATCAAATGAACATAATGTGAAAGCAGTCTTTAAATTTCATGACCCACCATCTATAAGCGTAGGGATGGGATAGAAAAGTCTCTTACCCATCCTTCCTCATGGTGAAGTAGAGATAATGAACCCTGTATATAAGCTTTAGTTGTCCCCTGATTGGAGACTAGAAGTAAGGTTATATAATCTCCCATAAATGGAAGGCATTTACCTTTTTGTAGAACATGATTGGGAGATAATAGATTAAACCCTAGAAACACCAAGGACTAAATATAAATGTAAATCCTTGAATACATTTATACATGCATGTTCAAAAGTAAACCGGATTCAAGGTTAGAAAAAACTCCCAAATAATGTACCAAAATAGAATGAAACTAAGCTTCAATAGAAATTATCCTGATGCTAGAAATAGCAAGGTCCAAAATGGTCTCAATGTTCTCCTGGATGCCTAAAAATAGTTTTTACATACGTAGGTTGAGCATAAAAAAATACACATTATTGAATCTAAAGCTACTTGTGTATAAGTGAGTGTACATACAAATTCCCCTTCGAGAAAATAGTAGAACCTCCAGCACCTACCAGGGAATACTAATCGACCCCTCCTTACAAAGGAGCACTCATCAAAGTATCACAAGTCATGAAAAGTAGTAGTATAAGATCATTGACATTTGGGTACCCCAGTCACGACTTTTCCCACTGGATAACTACTCATTCCTAACGAGCTTATGTCTTCATGTCGCCACTATCCATACATGCAGTCCCACTGTGCTAACCTTCCCACACACACCTGGGCCTCAAACCACACAAATCCATGCCCACTAACACCTAAACCACAATATCAACCACCATGACCGAAGAAACATGGGCCTAATCAAAAAGATATTTTGAAGTCATACCTAGCACACAAACACATGATCCTCTCATCAAAAAAATCATTAACTGAATTTTTTATGACTATGGTAAGACTCAAGCCATTATTGTCTACCTAGATATGCCCATGTTCCATGATCTAGAAGAGGATGAGATGAAGAAAATTAGTGAACATCCATCCATCCTTCCACCAAGATGTTGGAAAAGTCACCCTCCCCAGAAATGTAGGTGTTCGACACATAGTAATAGAAAATGGTGGGGTGCTTACATAAACCACATAGAACTACAGTATATATAGGTAAAAAAACCCTCACCCCCAATATACATGTTTCACATGAACATACAACTAGCCCACACCAGCGCACTTTGGATGCGACCCCTACATGAACAACCACACAATAGCCATTTCCAAATCATAACTGATCCTCCTTTTTGTTCAATTTCAATTTATTTATCTAATGGGATTCAGTTAAATTATTCCAACACCAATGGTAAAATAACAACCATATCAATGTAACGAAAACACAAAAAACTATACTTGTTTCCCACAAAACAATAGCACAAAACCGGACTTGTATCTCTAATGCACATCCACATTCTTCCACTATCCATTTACATTATTCAAATTGATATTTCCCATTCATTTTTTCACAATCCATCCCTATATCCCCACTCCCCAATGAAATCCCCAGATGCAGTCCCACTGCATAATAAGTCCATAACCACATGATAGTCCCACGGCTCGATGTCACTTCATGACCAAAACAAACATAAATGCAGTTTAGCAACCTAACAGATCATCCATTCCATAGCCAATAAATCTCTCAGAATGATACAAAATCACCCCCATATAGCAACCCAAATACCAATCCCACAAATCCCATACCAGAAATGACAACACATAACCACAACCATCAAACCAAGCATTTTCAAATTTTATGAACATGGGTTATTTAATTTTCACTTTAATATAACTAGGGTGATCACATGACATTTTTGATAATGGGGAATATCTTTATTTTACTAGGTGTGTTTTAATAAATCGTTTTCAGTTTAGTGCCATTTTACAATTCAGTACAATAATGATAGAGCATCACTAGTTAGAGAACAAATACCACCAATGGTCTTGATTTTCAGAAGGTATAATACCAAAAAAATCCATAAAATAATAAAAGATAAATTAATTAAACAGTAAATCAACATCAAACCACACACTTCCCATTATTTTATTTCATTGAGTATTTTTGATTATATTATGATCTTATTAAATTTTAGTTTCAAGAAGAGTATATTGCCATTAATTATTATAAAAAATTAATATTTCCACCCCACATGTTGCACAGTTATGTAGAATAAAAGGAAAACACCGAATTGGATGATCAATGATCAAAGTTCTATCTTGCACCATGAATAGTGGATGGTGCAACATGCAAGAAAAACTAAAATGATGAGTGGGGAGGTCTTTATCTTGGCAACATGTCTCTTCATATGAGGATCTATCCAAGTGCACCAATGGAAATAAAAATGAAGAAGAAAGAGAGTATCTAGTCTTAAGAAGAGACATGATACTAAAATCTAATAGACCAGTTCGATGTACATTAATGTCAAATCATGGCATGACCACATGGTTTGGCAGATTCAAACATTGGAAATAATTGATAGTTAACAGTTCCCCTTTGAAAAGGTGGAGGTAGACCATTTGATGGCTATAAGTTGATATATTAACTTTAAACGGAGAAAAAAATGTTACAGTAGATAAACTGAAAGCAATGGGAAAAACTAGAAAGTAGTCACTGTTTGGTGAGTCACAAATGTTGAGACACCAATAGGTTAGAAATTGATGTGGACTACCAATTCATTGACCGATGGATGCCCGGACCTATAGACAAAGAGCTACCGACTCCTCAACATACAGATGCCCTGACCTACCGACAAAGAGCTATCGAAACCTCAACCTATTGATACCCTGACCTACTGATACTGACACCCACGACCCACCAATTCTAACTCCCCTAACACACAAAGTTCAACAATCCTTTTACTCACTGATGTTGACACCCCTGACTCATAGATGCCAACATCACTGACTCATTGATTCATTGTCATGCTGATGCACTAACATTCTGACACAATGACATTTCAATGCACTGAAATGCCGATGAAAAAACTGATATTTTTGGAAAACTCATGAAATGGTCCCCTGAGATCCCATTATACACCTTAACACTGAATTTTCAGAAAGTAAGGGACTAAGATTAAATATGTGTCATAACATCATGTACCTCTCAAACTACTCTTGTCCTCAACAATAAAAAACTGACCTAGTTGAAAAGTGGTCCTAACAACCATACCTTAAGATACATGTCAGGTGTAAACCACCCTCTATTGAAAAATGGACGGAAAACGTCAACATCTAGGAACACATTCCTTACATATATCTCCCAATAAATAGTGGTGACACTAAGGCTTCCATGTCAAGAAGCAATCATATAAACACTAAGGGTCACACTATCCAAATACATGGATTAGAAAGCTCCTTCACCCATGTTAATATACTATCCTCTTTGGGGGAATCTAACTATCCTGCAAGGGATTAATCACATACAAATTAATTCATATGGATTGTGGATAAGTTTATCCCCTCTCTATAGTAAGGGAATTTCACAAAAAAATAGAGAATAGGGAAACAACTATCATATATCAAGCGAGTCCAAACATTATATCAATACAAAGGCACAATGAAAACACAAGGTAAAAACTCATAATCGATCTGGGTACTGGGAACACAATGATTCCACGTGTCATAGGTACTCTCCTTGAGACCAACATGCCTCCAAAGCACACAAACAAAGGGAATGGTCCATCAACGAATCAAATTCACCATATGATCCTTCATTATGACCGGTTGTTCCACGAACGTCACATCGTCCATGATATCCAACTCTCCGTAGTCATGGATGTGGGTATCATCATGTAAATATTGACAAAGATGAGAGACATGAATGACATTGTGGATCCATTCCTACTGAGGTGGAAACGCTAAATGATATGACCAACACCAACTCGTCCCAACACCTCAATGGGTTTGATGAACACGAGAGAAGGCTTTTTCCCCTAACAACCACTGTTGTCAACAACATGGGGATACCATTAAGAAGACATGATCCCCAAACATGACCTCCATATGTTTCCTCTATTGATCCACATAAATCCTCTTTTGTTCCAAAGATACCTTCATCTATTCACCCACAAGATAAACCTTTTTTTGTGCTCTTCACTACCTCTAGGCCTAGAAATCCTGCCACCCCAACCTCTACCCATCACATGGGTGAATGACATGATCATCCATACAATACATCTAATAGTTCCATTATAATCGAAGAGTGATAGTTAATATTGTAGATAAAATACATCAGGGGAATGTGTCATACCCTCGATCCTCCAAATTCTAGACACCCTCTCGCAACATGTCCTCCAACGTCTGGATGGCCCTCTCTGTTTTCCCATCCATCTGTGAGTGGAAAGCAGTGCTAAGGCTTAACTGGGTTCCAAAAGAATGTTGTAATCCCATATAGACTCATAAAGTAAAGCATATATCTTGATCGGAAATGATGTATCTTAGAATACCATGTAGATATACCACTTCACCTACGTACTTTTGTCACAAGGCCTCTAATGCACTCGACTCCTTAATTGCTAAGATATTTTCCTATTTCATCAATCGGTACAACACTACACAGATGGAATCACATCCTCCCTTATCCATGAATATCCCCATGAAGAAATTAATCAATATGTTATCCCACATGCACTTGGGAACATCCAAAAGATCAACAAACCACTAAGAACACGATGTTTAGCGTTCACCTACTAAAACATAGGGAAAATTTCCACAAACACTTCCACTACCCACATTACATAGGGCCACCAAAACAGAACTATCAAGCCCTAGTACATCTTGGAGACTCAGAGATATTTCCAAGGGTGAGTTATGGAACTCACCGAGAACTCTATCATGCATTGTAATGGGTCCAAACCTCTTCCCATTGAACAACATATAATTCTGAATATATTCTAACCATCCTTTGGGAGCATCATCCTGGCTAATGCAATTATTCATTACTTCAGCCACCCAGTCTCAACAATGAGACTCCTCCGCCTGTCAAACGAAGGAAAGCTGCACTGTCATCTAAAATTGGGAGCCTCCCCCATCATCCACTCTCAATCCCATATGTAAACCATCCAACACAACTGTTTCCATCCAAGCATTTGTGGACAACCAAACTACATCCTCTTGTGACTAACTACTCGTGGAATCATCTACCAAGTTACCCTTTTTTAGGAATATGATATTTAGAAGTCATATTCCTAAAGAAACTCCATCAAAATCTGCTACAACAAGTTCAGGTCTCGCTGGTAGAAGAAATGTCTCAAGATCCTATGATATGAGAATACCACGAAGCATTACCTGATGAGGTAATGCCACCACAAAATTTGTGTGAAAATAAATACTTTAGGTCCCAGTTTGTGGGTGGAATATTTTTGATCTTGAGGACGTAAATACCTAGACCTATAAGATATCATTCCTCACTAATACATCATCACACACCCCAAGCCTAGAACATAAGCATCACAGATCACATAGAACATTACCCCCTCCACTGGAAACCTCGACACTAGGGAACTAACTAGCTTCCAATTCAGATAAGTGAAAGCCTCTTGGAATTGGTCACTCCAGGCCAAATCCTGGCCTTTTTTGTTAAATATGTCAATGGGGCCACAACTCTAGATAAGTGTGCTAAAAACCTTTTTTATAGCCTTCCAAAGATAGGAAACTATGAACCTATGACACATTTTTGGTTTCTACCCAAGAAATTACAGCTTCTAACTTCGACTAGTCCACTTCCATTCCCGGTTGGTACACCAAGTTTCCACAGAAGATCACCTATCCTGTACAAAACATGAACATGGACAATTTACCATAGAGCTAGTGGTGTTAGAGGACCTCAAAAACTATCCATAGATGCTCATCATGATACTTCTATGATCTTGAGTCAATCAAGATGACGTTGAAGAACACATCCATGAACTGGTCTAGATACTCAAAAAAATAGTGTTTATGAGTCCCATGTACATAGATGATGTGTTCATAACACATAACCTCATGTCCATGAAAACATGGTGCTCATTCATGTAGCTAAAAGCTGTCTTTGGGATGTCAACTTCCATCACCCTCAACTAGTAATTTCCAGACCGCTGGTTGATCATTGAGAACAAGAATGATCCATTTAACTTGTCAAAAAGTACATTGATCCTCAAGATGGGGTAACTATTCTTGATTTTAACAATATTCAGTTTTTTATAGTCTATGCTAATCCTCCAAATATTGTCTTCCTTCTTTGAGATGATAAGATAAGCACCCCATGATGACAAACATGATCTGATAAAACCATTCCTCATCAGTTCATCAACATAAATCCTAATGTCCTGAAACTCATAAGGTACCATCCTATATGGAACCAACCAAATTATATGGGCACTAGGTTGAATTTTTATCCATAACTCCACATCATTTCATGTGGGCTATGTCACAACATATTTGGGGAAGTCGTCTAGGAACTCTCTATCAATCCTTGGAACATCCACCATCATGGAGTCTGTTGACTTCACTGACAACTTGACTAACAATAAAATAAGGGTCTCCACATGCCAACATACCTCCTTGAAACATTACTTGAAAATGAATTCTACTTGTTGGTTGGCCATATAATAGAATTTGACCCTTCTCTATAATCAATCGATAATTTCGTCAATGAAAAAAAGCCAGTCTATGCTGAGGATCACATTGTATGGTTGCATTTGTTTCACAAGAAGATCCTCGCTGGACTGATGTGGCCCCAACTTCAGTATACCTCCTTGAAATACATCAAACATACTGGTCTTACCTCGAACTAGCATACTCAACAGTATGGGAATTCAATGTCTCTCTATGTCTAGACACATTGTATGGGAAATACTGGGTGCGACAAAAGTGTTTGAATCTCTTGAATCAAACCTAGTAGAAAATGGTACTAAAAAATCATATCGAACCATGAATAACTTCTTCCTCTACTGGAATTGCAGCCTCTACGGCGTGCAACTTCCCAAGCCCAAATCCTCTTCCCATTGGATTTCTAATGCCTTTCTAGCCACACTATGGTTGTGGTCCCTGAGGAGTATCTTAAGGGTAGACTCCTCCAACACCGTCCACCCTCGGTGGAGCAGGAGCTCACTACCCCTATAGTTGGAAGGGCCTAGATGGGAACTTCAGCTTCTATGGTGGGAGTTGAACCTACCCCACCACTGTTCTACACTCTGATAGGCCATAGGTACAATATATGAAAAAGGATTCATCAAATAAATCATATCGTTCATGGGATGTTGGGGAAAGGGAAAGACTGGGGTATCAAAACTAGAACTGCTGAGTCCTACTCCCCTCTATCTGAAATCTAGAAGGCCCTGTCACCAGAGACCGGCCACTAATGGCCATCCCATTTTATGAACATGGCTGGATCCCTTCTTCTGGATAATGTTCCAATTTTTGTATCCTCTCTAATATATAGGCCTTCTTTTCAATCTCCATTTACCTTGGTAGAAGGATGGGGGTAACATCATACTGAAGAGAAGTTCAGAGTTCCTCCTCCAAGCTTCTTGCTATGGACTCCTCATTTCAGAAGAGGCCTAATGAAAAACAATGATATTTGATAATTATCCCTAGTTCCCTCACTGAAATTCACCCTTGAAAAAAGTAGAGATGCTTCTACCTCTTCTCAAACATTATCATGGATGAATGAAATTCCACATGAAAATCCTTCTCAAAATCAGTACATGAAACCTCAGTTTCCTTATTATCCCTAACCAAAATCATCAACCAATAATGCATCGCACCCATCATCTAGATCACTTACCGAAGGACCCAATACTATGTCAGAGCCCTGGTCAAGCTGAAAGTGATAACCAAAAACTTGATCTTGCTCTACATCCACATGTCTAAGACACTGCCCATATATTATCCATGTGTTTGGTGCTAGTAAGAATTTATTTTCTTCTGCCACTAGTAATCCTCCTTAGCTGGATTGACCCACTATTTGTTAACCATATCAACCTACTAGGCCTTGACCACCCGTACTACTCATGGACGACGTTCGAGTGCCATTGCTGTAAAATCAACAAGATCTCCTCTATTTGGGTAGTGTGGAAAACTATTTTTTAAATTTCATTTTAACTCATTATTTATATAAATTTCAAAAACCCCCTTTGAAACACAATAACACAAGTCATTATGATGCATGAAAATATCCTACAGTCTCTACGCTAAAGATAATGTATCCCCACCTGGTCATTTAGTAGTTCAAGAGTCCTTGAATCATATCCTAGGGGGCCCAACAATCTCATTTCCTAGCTGGTCTTCTGTGGCCTATTTTAAACACCAAGATTTTATTACATTATTTCCCTACCATCCCATTCAATATTCATTATCCCTAACCCCACACCCCATATTATCTCTCATTCATCACCTCTGATACTATTTTTTCATGACCCTTCTTATTCAACATTAAGGAATGAACGACAAAGTGCCATGTCATTCCTTCCTCAAGGAGAAGGAGAGATAATGACCAATGTGTCCCACCTTCAGTAGCCCCAAAGTGGAAAGTAACACCATGGGTATAGAATCTCACATAAATGGAAGGAACTACCCTTTTTTAGAACAATATTGGGTAATTAGATAGTAAATCCCCGCAAGATCATTTAATAAGGATAATTGTAAATCCATGAATTCATTCCCACAAGCATGTTTAAAATTAAAACTGATACAAGGGAAGAAAAAAATCCAAAATAATGTACCATAAAGGAAAGAAACTAAATAAAAGAAAATATACATTTTCCTAAGCTAATAAGGTCCAACAATGTCCTCAAATTTCTCCTAGAATCTTGAGAATATGTTTTACATATGTAGGGTGATCATACAAGTATACTAAGTCTGGAATTCGAAGCTAATCATGCAAAAGTGAGGGAACATACTAAGGAATTTGTGAGAAAATAGTATAAAACGAGAACCTACAGTATAATAAAAACCAGAAACTCCTCAACATGGAACAATCACCCATGTAATGAAATCCAGTTAAAGTAGTTGTATAAACACATCATCATTTGGGACCACGCACACCACTTTTCCCACTGGTTAACTGCTCATTCATAAGGATATGATGTATTGATATGGACATTACTCCCATATGCAGTCGCAATTCTTGAACCTACCCACATACAACTGGGTATCAAACCACATAAAACCATGCCTTCTGACACCTGGTCCACAATAGCCACCTCCATGCCTGAAGACACATAGGACACAACAACCAACTCCATGCCCGAAGACACATGGTCCTCATCCCAAAGATAAATGGGAAAACATACCTGGCCCGCAAACACTTAAGCCCTTCATCCAGAAAAACATTTTCCTGATGAATCAAATACTATAGTAAGACTCAATCCATTACATCTATCCTAGATATTCCCGAGTGGTATGATCCAGGAGTGGGTGCTTTGATGAAAATAAGTGACCAACCATCCATCCTCCTATTAGGATGTTGGGAAAGACACTCTACCAAATGAAAATGGAGGTGCTCAGAACACAGTTCTCAATAAGGGTTGGTGCATATAGAAATCACAAGGAACTACAATATATACATAGGTAAAAAATAGTCATCCCCACACTACAGGTTTCACATGAACAGACAATAAGCCTACACCAATATCACTTTTGTTGTTTCCCCTACATGAACAACCAAACAAAATACACTACCAAATCATTTCCCATCCCCCATTTCAATAAATTACCATTTATTTATTTAAAGGGATTCCATTTAATTATTCCAACACTACTGCGAAATTAACAATTGTAAATAGATAGAGAAACATCAAAACTAGACTTGCAGTCCCATTGCACCAGAGTAAAAAACTATAATTCTTGTCCCACTACACATCCCATTCAACCACTATCAGTTATATTTTATCCAATTGATACTTCCCATTGCTTTTCTCACAGTACAGTCGTGCAGCCCCGCTACCCAATCAAATCCCCATATGTAGTCCCACTGCATAATAAGTCCATAACAACATGGAGGTCCAACCGCTCGATGTCTCTTCGCGACCACTACAAAACAAAAAGGTATTTTAGCTAAATATATATTCATCCATTACACATTAAATAAATATATATGTTTGAAAAACCCACACCCCCTTGACCAGCTCATATACCAAACCCATAGAACCTAGACCAGAGCATAGAACACATAATCAGAACCATCAAACCAAGAGTTTTAAATTTTTACCAGATGGTTTCATTAATTTCTATTTTAATATAACCTTTGTGATCACATAATAGGTATAATCTTTTGGAATATATTTATTTATCTAGGTGTATGTTATTAAATTGTTTTCAAGTTACTTCCATTTTTCAACTCACCACAAGAATGATAGAGCATCATCAGTGTAAAAACCAATTACACCAAAGTTCATGATTTTAAGAAGGCATAAAACCACAAAAATCCATAAAATAGTCTATTATAACAAAATAAAATATGTGATCACAATCAATATACACCCTTCCCATTAATTTAATTACTCAATTTATCATTTCATCATATTAAACTCTTATTAAATTATAGTTTACCAATGTGTATTTTGACATTCCTTACAAGAAAATATTAATATAAACACCCTTCATGTTGCACAATTAAGGAGAATAAAAATGAAAATAACTTTTTGGATAATCAAATATTGAAGATCCATTTTTCTCTTTGGATAGGGGATGTCGTGACTTTCTGAAAAAACTTCAATGCTGAAAGGGAAGGGCTTCGGCTTTGGCACACAACTCATATATAGAGTAATTATATAGGTGTACCAAGAGAAATGAAAAATAAGGAGAAAGAGATGATATCAGCATAATAAGAGGTCGGATCCTATAATTTGGGAGACCATTTCAATGTAATTAACCATCTGATCATGGATGGACCACACGACTTGGAGGATTCACACATTATAATTAATTAAGATTTAAAAATCACTCTCAAAATGATATAGATAGTCTCGTGGATGTCTGTGAGTTGATATATTAACTATAAATGCATAAAAACAGGTTACATGGGAGAAACTGTAAAAAAACTAGGAAAAACTGGAAATGAGTCATTGATGGGTGAGTCATCGATGTTGAGCCAGCAATGGGTGCGATAACGACCTGGACAACAAACACCTCATCCTACTGATCCCTTGACATACAGTCGTTGTGATATCAAAGGCTCGACCAACCGATGCATTGGCCTACCGACGCTGAGCTACTGATTCCTCAACCTACCGACACCGACACCCTCGACTCACTGATGTTGTCATCCATTAAACACTAATGCTATCACCCGTGACTCAATGATGTTGACACCCCAAACTCACTGATGCATTTTCAAGTCAATGATCTGACATACTGAGACAATGACATTCTGACGCACTTACATGATGGCACACAGACATGCTGATGGAAAAACTGGAATTTTTTGAAAACTCTTGTAATGAGCCACTGAAATCCCCTAGAACACCTCAACACTATTTTTTTCCAAATAAAGGGCCTATAGAAAATTTGCTTATTAAATTTAAGCTCAAAATAAATAAAAATTTACATTTTTTAATATTTAAATTTTATATAAATATTATTAAAATGGCCTAAATATGATTAATTGATAAATAATTTATCAATTTTTTTTCAAAAAATACATAATATAATTTTAAATTCTAATTTATTATAATGAACTTGATGTTTTCAATTAAAATTTATTAAATTTAATTATATATTAAAAATTAAAATATTCACAAAAATAAATAGAAATTCACAATAAGATAACATGTATATGATAATATCAATATTTTATTTTATTTTTTAGAAATGAAATTATAAATTTTTAGTAATATAATATTATATTATGATTTAAATATGTGACTAAATAGTGTTTTGTGTATACCAAATGTTACATGCATCACACAAAATCAATAAAATTTATTTTCTTAAAAAATAATATATATTGATAAGTCTTTTGTGTAATATTCACCCAATAATAAGTAAAGTAAATCGTAATATTTTCAAATTTCTATCAATGATGAGACGTTTTCTATTTTTAAATATAGTTGTTTAAAACAATATTATAAAAAATGATTATAAAACACCCTGTTAATAAGATATAAAGGGAAGTACTAATTCCATATTGAATTATATATACTAGAAAAAAATTGGATATCCTCGGATGAAAATTAAATCATTGAAATGGATATGAATATTAATACTGAAGAATTAATCACCAGTGATAGAGGTCCTTTATAAATAAAGTGACTGATCCATTGAATGTTTATGAACAAAAAACCATATACCAAATATGCGTGAAAAGGGAAATTTATATCTTCCTAATGTATGGATATTGGATCATATTTTATATCATGTACCATTTAATAAATATTAGGAATTTTTCATGTTAATGTATGTATACATTATTTGATTCCATTTCATTAAAACAATCACATACATTTGTTGTTCCATGATTAATATTCAATTCATCAAGTACTCAATGAAATGAAGATGAATTTGTAATTCCTGAAGTACATAATGGATCACAACATCCATAAGAGAGTGATAATTCATTATATTAATTTATTTTAATCATTTGGATAATATAGTAAGAAATAGTTTTCTAATACACATAAATCATTTTATAATGATTTATTACATGAATCTCTAAATACTCATCAAATGTGCAATATAAATTATTTCCTAAATGGTTTACCTTATGTCCCATTCAAATTATCCAAAAACATACATTTATAAAGAAGGTAAATAAATTTCAAAATTTATTTTATAATTAATTATATAAACACTGTAATGAGGATTTTATTAATCGCATACACAACATGTGAATACCTTTTAATATACATTTTTTTGAAACATTGTAATATCATAAATTAATGTTTAATCTTATTGAAAACTTGCATGATTCATTAATCATTAAATAAAAAAATTTAACTGGATATATTTTTAAATCCAAAAATGTAATCAACTCTATCATCGTTTAAATAAACAAAATTTTCAAAAACTAATTAATCTATTCCAAAGTAGTATGTACCTTACAATTTATTATATTAATATTAATCATCTATTTATACCAAAATCGTTATCTAAACATTAGGTGATGAACCGTGAGTTTTTTATGAAACATTTGTTTTTATTAAAATAAATATTGTTAATATATTTTGTTTTAGGCTACTACATGTTTATCTATTGTTATATGATAAAACAAGTTACTGTTATGTTATATGTAACCTCATATTTTCATGCAATACGCACAACATTTATTTTATATGAAACAATATTTTAATATTATTTAAGAGATGTAGTTATAAAATCGATGTTAAAATTTGTAACATGAATAGTAATAGAAACTTTTTAAATATGATTTCTAATGGTTCCATATTGTTAAAAAATATTTTTAATGAAATATATATTTATTTTTATGACATTATAGGATTGAAAAAAATACAATTTTCTCTAAGGTACATCATTTTATGTCCTCTTCTGAATAATAATAAATTTATTTTTAAAAAAATTAGAAATTAAATCTTATTAAATATGCTTCATTATTTTATTTTATTATGTCTAAATTATCTTAGAGTATATTTTCATTGTTTTTTTAATCCTTCTTTTTTTGGATAAATAGATAAAAATACTGAAATGTAATTTACAACTACATTTCCGTATAATTTATTTATATAGTTAAATTTTATTATAATTTTTTTAATATATTAATAGATAAAATATGCATCAATTAATCCAATTAATGAAATTTTAAACAATATAAAATTGGATTTGTATATAAATACATTTCAAAATTTCGAACATTTCCCTTGGAAACCCATTCATCATATCACATATGTGGGATTTATTTTAAATTAATTTATTCTATTTCTTTGATTGTAAATTTTAGGAATTGAATCTGTATTTTTAATTCATATAATTTATAATTCCTAATAATTTATTTTAGTTTTAGTCCAATCATATGAGTAAAATAAATTAAATTATTTGTAGTGATTAATATAAAATCGAGTTTACAATGTGGTTAATGATTAATCTGAAAATAAAAAATGACCAAAACACTTCTAAAATAAATTATTGTGGAAATATTCATTAAATAAAATAACTTTTTTATAAAATTTACAATTATTTGTGGATAATTATGTAATGGAGATTGTCCAATTGTGTTTTCCTTTTTCGATTTACAAGTATACCACTCCCATCCACTATAAATTAGTACTCACCCCTACCAGCTCACTTATTAAAACTTCAAAAGAATTTGTTCTTAGAAAAAAATCCATATATCCACCAAAATATCTTACATTAATTCTAAGTACATCACATTTGGTAGAAATATAACCATAGAATCCCTTTGGTGCAATCCTAAAGGAGTTAACCAAATAATAGATGACATTTATCAACAAGAACTTTTGTTTTATTTCTTTCTCCACCACTATATTCTTCTTTATCAATAATATATTTTAAAATTAGTATTTAAAATATAATTTTATTTTTTATGATATGTGTTATACCATTACCCACACACACTTACATCAAAAAAAATACGTAATCATCGTTCGTGTGTATGGAAGATTACTATTACACGAACTGATGTCATTTGTTCTTAAAATACAACCTTTCATTGAAGAGAATAATTATGTACCTTATATTTTTAAATTTTATATAATATATTTATCATGTATTTATTCTTGTACAATTATTATACACACAATACCTTTATGATTTCTATTTTCTGAGAGTACATTCACTTTGTTTGTGAATGTGTGTACACCCACCTCCTCAAAGCTATATAATTCATTCACATTATACATGGAATGAAAAAAATATAATTTTAATATAAAAATTTGATAAATATTAAATATAAATTATATGGTAATGATAATGTATTTATATATTTATATCATTTAATGTTCATTATTTCAAAAGTAAATAAGAAGAGGAAAATTTCATTCATGTGTACGTATGGACTATCATCTCTGTGAACGATGTAATTCATATCTGATTAATATATTTTTTCAATTATTTTTAATATGTATATAATTAATATGTATGAAATTTATATCATGGTTGAAATTATGGAAATATGGAAACCATGATCTATGTTATTGGACTATGAATGACATGTCAAAACATGTATGAAAAACCAAGTGGTTATTACCCGAAATTTGACATTAATATGGAATAGTTAATAAACTGGGAAAATAAAGTAATAATTAAAACATATAAAAGAATTATATATATGAATAATGTTTTTTGAAATATTTATAATAAACGTATATTTATTATACAACTCTTTTGAATGAGTGTGATGATATTTGTGTCATAAGATAAAGGGATTTGCGTGGCCACTTTCAATTCAAGAAGACATATGCCATGTTTACCAATAATTTCTTTTTTGTGATGTATAAAATATACATTAATTTATTCTATGATTCATATTATTAAATTTTTGGTATTTACATATCCATTGTTTGATCTATATTTCCTTTGGTTTAAGGCTCAAATGTTTCAAAACCGTAAGGAAAATTTTGTCTCAATCTACCTTCTTTGAGACAAATGTTCTGTTATTCACCTACATTATTTTACTATGTGTATATTCTAACCATTGATATGATTTATCATAAATATATTTATATCATGATATTTTAATCATTGATTCATGGTATTCTCTTATTTTGATTATGAGTTAATGGTGCCAATGTGGTGATATTTTGGTGCTACAATATCATTATTTATTTAAACTGTTTTGGATTATTTGTAACACCCCATGGTTTGAAAAATAAATTTAAATGAATTAAACATTTTTTTAATTAGATAGTTATAAATATCATTTAATCATACAATTTCTACATTTATGTTTCTAATTTCAAAAAATAGTCTCTACGGTTGTGAATTGAATGTTATTTGGATTATGATAGAACCAACTTGATTTTTAGTGAAAAGTAATGTACCCATATAAATAGTAATATGTTTAGTAATATTAACCTAAAGAATATTAGATTTTATTTTTATTTTATTTTCTTGAGGTTATAAACAAGGGGAGGTTGATTAATTTTTCAAGGTGATAAACAAATGTTTTATATATTTAAAATTGATTATTTTGTATTCATTATGATTTTATTTAAAATCAAATTAATATAATTTGGAAAATTATTATAAAAAACTAGAGTTCATTTTTGAATTATATACTTTGAAAAATTAATTGGGGAACTTTTACGGATTTTTCTAAAATTCATTAGTTTTTATGAATAGTGAAATACGGTTCTATGTCATATATTCAAATTAACAGATAAATACACTATTTTTAAAATCACCTCTAATGTAATACCACTTGGTTTGAACTCACATGAATTTTTTACTATATTGTGTTACCTAAAACATGTCTATTAATATTCATGAGAAAATAATATTAAACTAATGATTAAAATAATGTAAAACCCCTCCTCTCATCCACTCTAAATATAACCCCCAGGTCCCTCATCATCTCTCACCTCCCATGCCTTGATCATCATATAGGTTCTACCAAATAAAAACCCCAAGGATCTTCCCCAAGTCCATGACCATATTGTCTCACCCAAAATCCAAAAAAATGCCATATAGAGGATCTGAATGAGAAGATATCCAGAGGTAGGAATCTTACTCCTTTTTCATGTGTTTTCGTTCCAATTACTATATTTTCTTATACTCTATTTCCACTTACATATTCTGTATTTATGAAATCTCAAAAACATTATATATTATATATGTCATCATTTCCTTGTAAAATATACATCATCATTCTTCTTCTCCTCTCCCACTTGTTCTAAAAATAAAAACACTGTCCATGATGTGATGATTTTTGAAAACCATGGACGAGGTGTTTCCAAATTCCATTAATTCCTTAAAATATGTTCATAATGCCATTTTAATGGTTGAATCAGAATTTAAAGTCTATTTTTTAACTATTTTATGTTATTAAATGAACTTATATTCATGAAATTATATTATATAAAGAAATAAATTCATGATTATCGAAGAACAACAGAAAATGATCTAAATAAACATCATTAATTTTTTATCTAATGATCCATCAAAATTTTTTATAAAAAATTGATTTATGGAATAATTATATATTATGTAAACATATTATTACCATTTCATTCCACTCATGTAATTTAATTTCCATAATATTTTAATATAATATACTAACCAGTCATGGAAATCATGTAAGGAATTCACCCAAAACAATGGATGGAGGAAAATACTAAGAATTAAACTGTGAAATGTTGTTAAGAAATGATCTTATAAGTTATTATAAACGTGAATATAGTAATTTAATATACTAATAAAACTATTTTAACCATAATAGAATAGGTTTAAATAAGATTGACATTAGACAAACCCGAGGTTAGGGAATTCTTAAACTGATCTCCACTGTTTAGGTTAACATTCTACTCCATTATTTATCTAGTATAAAATTATTTTTGTTTTAAATATTATTTATATTATTTTTAATTATTTTTATTTATAGTTTATATAAATATTCCAAACACTCTATTAATTCTCATTTCAATTATTTGATATTTATAAGAATCTTTTCTTTTAAAATCCTCTTTTATAATTCTTTTTCACAAAGTTCGAAATCAAATTTTTAAGGAAATTATTCATGTTTTATGATAATGACCTGGTTCTTCGTAATAGTTTATTATGGATGGTGGAACCTATATATGACACTAATTAATTGGGTATATATATCCTGTATTTTGGATGAATGGTAATTATAAGTGTAATAGTGATGGTTACAGAGTAAGATAGAGGTGAGGGTTAAATTTTATGGTATCCACGTGGGTTAAAAATCCTAAGGTAGACATGATGGTTTCATAACAATGTTATTATTTCCACATGATATCTTTAGGTTTCAATTAATGTTCAATATGTCTGGTTTTAATCTAATTGAAATCTCATGTTTCACAAATATAGTTTATATGGTTGAAAATATATCCTCATGAAAATCATTCCATTACATACAATTATTCATAGATTAATGAGTTATTTCCTTCATATTATATCCCTTGGTAAGACTTTTGTTCTCATCCATAGTATTTAGATCATTTTCATAGTTTATAAGGATGTGTAAGAAAAATAAGAAACTCGTGTTAAATATTATGATGTATTTTTAAAGTAATCATGTTTTTTGAAATGATTTATTTGTTGGAAGAAATGAATAATGATTTATGGTATCCACTACGTATTAATGTTTATTGATGTATTATGTCCCAATTATCTAAATCTCTAAAGTTCAAAATATCCTCAATGTGAAAGGAATTGAGTTCTTGATAGGTTCTTGATTTTTTAAAATAATATTGCAAATTCCTTATAGTTGGTATCAATGGAAGGGATGTCACGACCCGCCCTCGGGGTCCGTGCCGTGACTACCCCAAGCCCGCCTTCCATAGGCCAGGGGCTGGCGACTAGCACCAAGGCGTAAATCCCAGTAAAAAGGGAAGGCATTGCCTTTGAAAAGTAACCAACTCCACAGAGTAAGCAAGCGGAAAGTAAACACTAAACAAGCAGAGTACAACTGAAAGTGCGGAAAAGTAAATGGGCCAGAATACAAACCCAAACTGAAAGTAAAGTACAACTCGAAAAGGGAAAAACAGCAACTGTAAAGAAAAAGCCGCTACTCCGAGCTGTCCACCGGAAATCCCACCTGAAGGGTGGGTACAGATAGCTCCTCTGCTCCACGGGTCCCGCCGTCCGCTCCGTGCACGTTCCGCCCAGTGGTCCACCTCCGGGTACCGTCCCGCTCTACAAGCCTCAGCTAAGTCAACGCTGTCCGTCGTCTGCAACCAACACAACGTAGTGCGGGCGAAGCCCGTGCAGGGGTGAGTATAAGCTACTCAGTAGGGACCCCGAGACCCCTGAAGGTCTCTCAAATCCACAAAGGATAAACCACAAAGAAAAGTACAATCACGAAGTAACAACCGACACTGCTTAGGTATATGCCCATACATATACCTAAGTCATCAATTCAGATACGCTCCAACCTCCGAGCCCAAGTACAACTCAGTCCACGCAGGAAAGTATACGTAATCCACAAAGGGAAGCAAAATATAATCCACACAGGATTGCACAACACAATCCACACAGGAAAACAACAGGATTCAGCTCACACAGGTATACTTCTTCAAGGACGATAAAGATGATCACTGATCCATCTAAGTCGTCGGACCCACGGAGGATCGATAGGTAACTAACCCCCGCAGAAGACCCACACAGGATCAGGCTCACACAGAACCTGTAGGCGCTGGCTCACACAGAACCGCTGAGCGCAAGGACCCACACAGGATCGGGCTCACACAGAACCTGTAGCACTGATCCACGTAGGATCGCTGAGTGCTGTAGTCGTCGTCGTCGAATCCACACAGGATCTCTGTACTGTCGTCGTCCAATCCACACAGGATCTCTGTACTGTCGTCGTCAAATCCACACAGGATCTCTGTACTATCGTCGTCCAATCCACACAGGATCTCTGTACTGTCGTCGTCAAATCCACACAGGATCTCTGTACTGTCGTCGTCGCAGTCACAGTAGCAGTCGTAGCAGTAGAACAGTCGCAGCCAGCACTAGGGTTCCCGCACACAGCAAGCTCGTACGGAGGGTCCGCTCCACGAGCCGAGAGGCTGATACATCAACTGTCACAAAGACCAGAGTTGATGTATCCAAAAGTTCCGTATCGTCAACAGGAACTCAACGCAACAGACGGCGCGTCGATCGGACGCCCGGTCTGAGAGTTATAGGCATTTTCGTCTCCGGGGCCCGGTTGGTTTTTAAGGCAAAACCAACTCGACCGTACTCCACCTGCGTCCAAACCTCGGGCGGAGTATGCCAAAAGATCTGTCTCACTAAGAGGAACACAACGCGACTGACGGCGCGTCAATCGGACGTCCGTAGCTCAAGATATGAGCGTTTCCGCTCCGAAGGCCCGGTTGGTTTCGTGAACGAACCAACCCGACCGAACTCAAAGTAAACCGAAACCTTGAGTGCGATATACCGAAACGACCGTCTCGATCCAAGGATCGCGTTACCGCAGACGGTTCGTCATTCGGAGGTCCGAGGCTCAAGTTATGAGCCAAAAACCGAAACTGGTTCGAAACGGGGGGGTCCGGGTCCGGGCCGACCCGGCCCGACCCCCCCCCCCCCCCCCCCCCGGGGACGGCGCGGCGGCGCGGCGGCGGCGGCGCGGCGGCGCGGCGGCGCGGCGGCGGCGGGCCGCGGTGGCGGCGGCGGCGGCGGCGGGCCGTGGTGGCGGCGGCGGCGGGCCGCGGGGGCGGCGGCGGCGGGCCGCGGGGGCGGCGGCGGCGGGCCGCGGTGGCGGCGCTTGGCGCCGCACGTGGGTCACGCGGGGGGCAATCAAGCCCCCCCCCTGTTTGTGAAGGCGGCACGGCTTTGAGCCGTGCCTTTGCAAAAAAAAACGGCCCCCGCAAGTGGGGGCCGGCTGGACGAACCGGGGGGGCTGTTGCCCCCCCTCCTTAAATGAACCGCCCCCCTCATTAAGAGGGGGGTTTGATGAACCAGCCGGGGGATTTATTCCCCCGGTTTTATGACATCCGGCCGGCCCGCTGGCCGGCCGGTTTTTACCAACGGGACCGGAAATTCCGGTCCCGCCCTCGTCTTCCGACGCCGGCGGCCCGGCCGCCGGTCTTTCCTTCCGCCGCGGCCCGGAACCGGCCGCGGTCTCCTCGTCCCGCCGCGGCCCGGAACCGGCCGCGGTCTTCTCGTCCCGCCGCGGCCCGGAACCGGCCGCGGCGTTCGTCATCCGGCGCGGTGCGTCGGCACCGCGCCCCTTCGCCGTGCTTCGATTCTTTTCAACGCGGCGCGACGGCGTCGCGTTCTTGATGATTTTTCCTCGTCGTGGCGCGACGGCGCCGCGTAAATTAATAAGCACGATCATCCGCGTGGTGCGACGGCACCACGCCTCTTGCTTCCACCCGCATGAATAATCATGAACGATGGAGGGGGGTTCGGCCGTGTTCGTGCGGTCCGGCCCCCCCTCACGTTAAATTAAAAACGCAACTTAAAATAAATCAAGTCACACGTTAGTCTTGATAGAATCACGATCAAGAATAAAAAAAAGTAAACCAAAAGAAAACGACAACCCCTACCTCGGGTTTAAGATTCAAAGGTTCGGCTAAGCTCCGCGGAAGACGGCGTCGCGGAGGTCGGGTGTCGCGGTCGACGTTCGTCAAATCCGTTGACGAAATGCTATGCCCGAAGAGACACGACGTTGGCGGATCTTCGTTTGCCGACGAAGAAGGTCCGAGGAGGAAGAAGAGGTCCGAAGATACCGGGTTGCCGAATCGATGATCCTTGACGAAGTGATGTCGTTCTTCGTTGAGGATGAAGACGTTCTTCGCCGGAGAAGATGAAGAGGAGCTCTCAAAGCTCTCAAGGGAATAAACCAACAACCCATAAACAAATAAGATTACATCTTATTTTATTAACACATAACTCAAAAGAATTTCAAATGTTTGAAATTCAAAAAGAGTTAACTCCCAAAATTAATTAAGAGTAACATAGGCCAATTAATTAGGGGTTAAGTACGTTGAGAGAATTTGAAAAGAAAAGGGGTTCGTGTGGGCCCCACCACACTTAATCCTCCCAAGGGAGGTTAAGTGGGTGTGGGTCCCACTTCCAACCACCTTTGATAGGTTTTTAAATAAGTTAAAATAAAATTTGTCTTACACAAATTTTTATTTAACTTAACTGAAAAACCCCAAAACGTAACTATCAACCCGCAACAAACGCAACTCCCGAAAAGGTCTCATTAAGCGAAAATCGGTGCTGCGAGTTCATCGGTGCCCTCGGTTTTCAATTCCGAGCACCGGATCAAAAGTTAGGAATTCCCGCTCGTTCGTTCACTGAACGTACCCGAGCCAAACTTCGGAAATTAATTCCGGGCACTCCGGGCCTCGGAATCAGGTGCCGTCTGAAACCGCGCTCTTGTAAAATTCTAAAGAAAATTAAGAAAAAATTTTCCTTGAATTTTACGGGTCTTTACATTACTCCCACCTCAGGGCTTTACGTCCCCGTAAAGCTACATCAAAAACTAGGGAAACCAAAAGAGAGTACTGAGCACGCATCTGAGCCTCCCGCTCCCATGTGCTCTCCTGGACATTTCCGTGCCGCCATCTGTTGCGCACAGGAGGAATCGATCGCCCATGTAGGACCCGCTCCTGGATGACATGGACCTCCTCTGACGTGGCCCGGACCATCTCCGGTCCCACCAGAGCTGCAAGATTTCTCTTTTGCCGAAAAGAGAAATCTGGTCTCATCCCCTGGATGAACCACATTCTTTGCCTAAAACAGTCAATCCTAACATGGATGATACTAATCCATACTAAGGATGACGTCGTAAGGCCTCGACGCTACTACTAAGAGATTCAACCGTTACTCTCGCCTCCAAGGGTTGAGTCACACTGTCGGCATCAGTGTGTGGTAACTGGGTCTCCTCCAGTAGATGTCTCACAAGTGAGGGTCAAGTCAACAGCCAAAACTGGAACCTCTTAGTAACATTACGATAGAGGACAGGAACGAAAACATCACAAGGTATGCGTCTTTTATTATTGCAGCTCGTAATACAAGACGCTACACAAAAGCAACAAGGAACCAGAAGTACAAAGGATGTATCCACTAGTTCTGCTCCTGTCCATCGGCTCCCAGAGCTCCATGATCGAAGGCCTCGGCTGCCTGAAGCTGAGCTCTCCCCAGCGGTCGGGGTGGACCTCCTGGTGGTGGTGGTGGTAGAGCCTCAAAGCGTCGTCCACCACCTGCTGCTCGGCCAGCTCCTCTGCCTCGTCCACCTCCTCCCTGCAGACTGCCACGGTCGAACCTCTGCCTCTGCCTAGGTGGTTCCTCAACGGTCTGCTGCTCCTCCGCATAGCGGGTCGGGCAGTCACGAGCCATGTGGCCTTGCCCGCCGCATGCATAGCACAGTCTTCCACTCGAAAGACTGGCTCCGCGTTGTGTGCCCTGCACTGCTGAGCCAGTGCCCTGAGGTCTGGTCTGTCTGAACCCCTGAGTCATTCGTCGACTGCCAGCTGCAGATGACTCTGCCACGTGCCGCCCTGCGGTGGGTCTCTGTGCTGGTGTAGACTCAGCAAGGAAGCTCTCGATCAGAAGGGCCCGCTCCAGTACTCCTGTCTGAGTCGGTATGCTGAGGGAGATCAGCGATGCCCTGATCTCGTGTCTCAAACCCTGCTCGAAGGTCCGGGCCCCGAAGAATGGGTCCCGTACCATGTCGGTCGAGTAGCGCGAGAGATCGGTAAATCTCGCCGAGTACTGGGCGACCGTCATGCTGCCCTGCCGCAGCTGTAGAAGCTCCTGGATACGCACCGCACGAAGGGTGGCTGGGACGAACTCCGAGCGGAAGAGGCTCTCAAAGTCCGTCCAAAGTAGAGATGCCTCATCGTGCACCTGGAGCATCAAGCTCCACCATCGTCCAGCTGCTGCGTGTAGTAGGCTCGCAGCGAGGATCACCATGAGGTCTGCTGGTGTCCTCACTAGCCTAAACACTCGAACCACTGCCTCCAGCCAGTCCTCTGCTGCCTGGGGATCTGTCTCCCCGCGAAACCTGGGCGGTCGCTGGCGCTGAAACTCATGCAGTGCTCTGAGGCGACGTGCATCGCCAGCGGCTGCTGCTGGAAGCATCGGTGGCTCGGCGGGTAAAGCTACCGCCGGTGCCACTACTGAAAAAGGGCCCTGCACCGAGGCCTCATCGCTCGGTGGGCTGTCGTCTCGCTCGACTCTCGGAACCCTAGCTGGCTGCCGTCGTGGGGCCATCCTGAAAAGGAAACAGGTGCGCCACGGTTAGAACAGTATACCTGGTGAGCTGGCACAAGTAATCACAAGGAAAACTTGAGACTTTCATAAAGCAGATCAGTATACCCGGTGAGCTGACACAAGTAATCACAAAGAAAACTTGAAACACACACGCAATCAATGTTTTCGTGCATTAAGTCGGAAATCAGAAGTCAGGGTCCTGGTGTACGGATACGTCGGCCACCGCACCAACACTGGACTCCCTGGACTGATAACCACACTCAATATGCTAAACATTATTGCTTCACATAGAAAAGATCAGAGTTCGCGGTAGAACCGAACTCCTCTGATACCAATTTGTCACGACCCGCCCTCGGGGTCCGTGCCGTGACTACCCCAAGCCCGCCTTCCATAGGCCAGGGGCTGGCGACTAGCACCAAGGCGTAAATCCCAGTAAAAAGGGAAGGCATTGCCTTTGAAAAGTAACCAACTCCACAGAGTAAGCAAGCGGAAAGTAAACACTAAACAAGCAGAGTACAACTGAAAGTGCGGAAAAGTAAATGGGCCAGAATACAAACCCAAACTGAAAGTAAAGTACAACTCGAAAAGGGAAAAACAGCAACTGTAAAGTAAAAGCCGCTACTCCGAGCTGTCCACCGGAAATCCCACCTGAAGGGTGGGTACAGATAGCTCCTCTGCTCCACGGGTCCCGCCGTCCGCTCCGTGCACGTTCCGCCCAGTGGTCCACCTCCGGGTACCGTCCCGCTCTACAAGCCTCAGCTAAGTCAACGCTGTCCGTCGTCTGCAACCAACACAACGTAGTGCGGGCGAAGCCCGTGCAGGGGTGAGTATAAGCTACTCAGTAGGGACCCCGAGACCCCTGAAGGTCTCTCAAATCCACAAAGGATAAACCACAAAGAAAAGTACAATCACGAAGTAACAACCGACACTGCTTAGGTATATGCCCATACATATACCTAAGTCATCAATTCAGATACGCTCCAACCTCCGAGCCCAAGTACAACTCAGTCCACGCAGGAAAGTATACGTAATCCACAAAGGGAAGCAAAATATAATCCACACAGGATTGCACAACACAATCCACACAGGAAAACAACAGGATTCAGCTCACACAGGTATACTTCTTCAAGGACGATAAAGATGATCACTGATCCATCTAAGTCGTCGGACCCACGAAGGATCGATAGGTAACTAACCCCCGCAGAAGACCCACACAGGATCGGGCTCACACAGAACCTGTAGGCGCTGGCTCACACAGAACCGCTGAGCGCAAGGACCCACACAGGATCGGGCTCACACAAAACCTGTAGCACTGATCCACGTAGGATCGCTGAGTGTTGTAGTCGTCGTCGTCGAATCCACACAGGATCTCTGTACTGTCGTCGTCCAATCCACACAGGATCTCTGTACTGTCGTCGTCAAATCCACACAGGATCTCTATACTATCGTCGTCCAATCCACACAGGATCTCTGTACTGTCGTCGTCAAATCCACACAGGATCTCTGTACTGTCGTCGTCGCAGTCACAGTAGCAGTCGTAGCAGTAGAACAGTCGCAGCCAGCACTAGGGTTCCCGCACACAGCAAGCTCGTACGGAGGGTCCGCTCCACGAGCCGAGAGGCTGATACATCAACTGTCACAAAGACCAGAGTTGATGTATCCAAAAGTTCTGTATCGTCAACAGGAACTCAACGCAACAGACGGCGCGTCGATCGGACGCCCGGTCTGAGAGTTATAGGCATTTTCGTCTCCGGGGCCCGGTTGGTTTTTAAGGCAAAACCAACCCGACCGTACTCCACCTGCGTCCAAACCTCGGGCGGAGTATGCCAAAAGATCCGTCTCACTAAGAGGAACACAACGCGACTGACGGCGCGTCAATCGGACGTCCGTAGCTCAAGATATGAGCGTTTCCGCTCCGAAGGCCCGGTTGGTTTCGTGAACGAACCAACCCGGCCGAACTCAAAGTAAACCGAAACCTTGAGTGCAATATACCGAAACGACCGTCTCGATCCAAGGATCGCGTTACCGCAGACGGTTCGTCATTCGGAGGTCCGAGGCTCAAGTTATGAGCCAAAAAACGAAACTGGTTCGAAACGGGGGGGTCCGGGTCCGGGCCGACCCGGCCCGACCCCCCCCCCCCCCCCCGGGGGCGGCGCGGCGGCGGCGGCGCGGCGGCGGCGGCGGCGGCGGCGGCGGGCCGCGGTGGCGGCGGCGGCGGGCCGCGGTGGCGGCGGCGGCGGGCCGCGGGGGCGGCGCTTGGCGCCGCACGTGGGTCACGCGGGGGGCAATCAAGCCCCCCCTGTTTGTGAAGGCGGCACGGCTTTGAGCCGTGCCTTTGCAAAAAAAAAACGGCCCCCGCAAGTGGGGGCCGGCTGGACGAACCGGGGGGGCTGTTGCCCCCCCTCCTTAAATGAACCGCCCCCCTCATTAAGAGGGGGGTTTGATGAACCAGCCGGGGGATTTATTCCCCCGGTTTTATGACATCCGGCCGGCCCGCTGGCCGGCCGGTTTTTACCAACGGGACCGGAAATTCCGGTCCCGCCCTCGTCTTCCGACGCCGGCGGCCCGGCCGCCGGTCTTTCCTTCCGCCGCGGCCCGGAACCGGCCGCGGTCTCCTCGTCCCGCCGCGGCCCGGAACCGGCCGCGGTCTTCTCGTCCCGCCGCGGCCCGGAACCGGCCGCGGCGTTCGTCATCCGGCGCGGTGCGTCGGCACCGCGCCCCTTCGCCGTGCTTCGATTCTTTTCAACGCGGCGCGACGGCGTCGCGTTCTTGATGATTTTTCCTCGTCGTGGCGCGACGGCGCCGCGTAAATTAATAAGCACGATCATCCGCGTGGTGCGACGGCACCACGCCTCTTGCTTCCACCCGCATGAATAATCATGAACGATGGAGGGGGGTTCGGCCGTGTTCGTGCGGTCCGGCCCCCCCTCACGTTAAATTAAAAACGCAACTTAAAATAAATCAAGTCACACGTTAGTCTTGATAGAATCACGATCAAGAATAAAAAAAAGTAAACCAAAAGAAAATGACAACCCCTACCTCGGGTTTTAGATTCAAAGGTTCGGCTAAGCTCCGCGGAAGACGGCGTCGCGGAGGTCGGGTGTCGCGGTCGACGTTCATCAAATCCGTTGACGAAATGCTATGCCCGAAGAGACACGACGTTGGCGGATCTTCGTTTGCCGACGAAGAAGGTCCGAGGAGGAAGAAGAGGTCCGAAGATACCGGGTTGCCGAATCGATGATCCTTGACGAAGTGTTGTCGTTCTTCGTTGAGGATGAAGACGTTCTTCGCCGGAGAAGATGAAGAGGAGCTCTCAAAGCTCTCAAGGGAATAAACCAACAACCCATAAACAAATAAGATTACATCTTATTTTATTAACACATAACTCAAAAGAATTTCAAATGTTTGAAATTCAAAAAGAGTTAACTCCCAAAATTAATTAAGAGTAACATAGGCCAATTAATTAGGGGTTAAGTACGTTGAGAGAATTTGAAAAGAAAAGGGGTTCGTGTGGGCCCCACCACACTTAATCCTCCCAAGGGAGGTTAAGTGGGTGTGAGTCCCACTTCCAACCACCTTTGATAGGTTTTTAAATAAGTTAAAATAAAATTTGTCTTACACAAATTTTTATTTAACTTAACTGAAAAACCCCAAAACGTAACTATCAACCCGCAACAAACGCAACTCCCGAAAAGGTCTCATTAAGCGAAAATCGGTGCTGCGAGTTCATCGGTGCCCTCGGTTTTCAATTCCGAGCACCGGATCAAAAGTTAGGAATTCCCGCTCGTTCGTTCACTGAACGTACCCGAGCCAAACTTCGGAAATTAATTCCGGGCACTCCGGGCCTCGGAATCAGGTGCCGTCTGAAACCGCGCTCTTGTAAAATTCTAAAGAAAATTAAGAAAAAAATTTCCTTGAATTTTACGGGTCTTTACAAGGGATATATAAATATACATGTTATTATTATTATAATATAATAAAATTGATTATTTTTACTCTATAATTACTTTTAGATGAAATAAAATTTCAATATTACTATGTTTCTTCAACTAAGATATGTATATTCAGAATGGTTTTTGGAAATATAAATAGAGATGCTGATGTGAAATGGTAATGACATAACGATATTATTTCGAATCTATAACATAGAATGGAAGTGATTAGAAATGAGTATTTTTTTTATACTAGTGTATCTTGTGATGTAGGAAAAAAATAGTGGAGCCATCCATTCAGAAGAATAACTTGAGGTACCACAATGGAACATGATGATAGTGGAAACTTTTTTGAGAAAACACCTATAGAATATCAATTGATCTTCTTAACCAGTAGTAGTGGAAAATGTATTATAGCCCGTGAAATGATATATGAAGTTATGGGATGTTTAGAAATTAAAAATTATGTCTTTCCATTTATCATGTTTATGGTGAAGCTAATCAGTGGTGGTCAATGGTCAAGATTATAAGGAAAATAGAGGATATTGATGTCGTAGAGGAGGATAAATTTAAATGTTTTTTCTGTGAAGAATATTTTCCAAAGGTGGTTTGACTATGGATGGAGAAGAAATTCCTATAATTGAAACATAAGAAGGATGATTCAGTGGTTGTGTTTGAATATCACTTCAACCGATTGGCAAAGGTAGATTCCAAATCATATTCTAAATCCTGATAGAAAATTAAACTGTTTTACTCATGATTTTAGCCAAATAATCCAATGGATTTGGCATCCCATGAATTCAAATTTTAAGGGAGATTTTTCTAATTTGATGAGAGTGTATACCTTGAGTTTTATGATGATCATATGCACTTTTACAATAAGGAGAAAATTAATTCAAGATAGAGAGTGATGGGTGACAATCAATCCATGAAATCTGATAATAAGAAATTATAGTTTCCAATTTGTGACATGTGTGGAAAAATAACCTTGGTCAATGACTTATCAAAATTGGGATGTGTTTTTAATGTTGTATATAATGACATATGGCATGAGATTGCAATGAAAATGAAACTTAAACTAATCCTGATTAGAAATGTGTATAATGCATTATATGTGCTGAGATATGTCATTGTGAAAATTCATTACACAAGAGAGATTTGAATGATTCAATGTAGCCATATTATAACATGAAAAGTGTACTGAGATCCCTTGAGACTACTTCAGTAGATGTTGGGACATCCAATGTAGTTGTATCACGTACATTGTTTTTTTACTCATATATTTCTAATGTTTTTTTTGTATCCAGTACTATATATTCCTTTATTTAAAATGATTTTTCTATAAAATAAGAATCATAACCTCAAAAAAGGCGTCTTATAATTATTGTTAAAGCACCAGAAGAAAATTATATTTCAATGAGGAATTAAAAGACTCTTACTATTGTTGTATTTGTAAGTAATTTACCTATGAAACTTGTTTTTTTAACATAGTATAATTTGATGTCATGATGGAAATAGGTTGGCTTTTGATTTATCATTTTAAGATTTATTGTATATATAAATAAGATTTTCTATAAGGAGTTTCATTTTGAATATAAGAAGGAACCCATAGAATTGATAACATATCAGAATGCTGAGAAAATGTTGAATTATGGAAATGAATGTTGTTGTGCTCATATATTTGAAAAAAGGTATCTGTTGTGATTAATTATTTGAAATTGGTAAATTAATACTTGATTTTTTTAATTATGAGTTACGAGGTGTCATACCTGATCAGGAATTCGAATTCCTAATTCAATTAGTTCCTGATGTAAATAAAATTTTAAAACCCCATATCGAATGGATCAAATACAACAACTTGAATTGAAAAATATATTGTACTAGTATCATGATAAAGGATCCATTCCTCCTAGAACATCCCCATGGGCTTCTCCTATTTTGTTCATTAAATAGAATGATTGTTCTGTGTTACTTAGCAAAGAATATAGTTACATGAATGACATCACTATTAAAAAAATTATCTTGAGCCTCATATTGTTGACTTGTTTGATCTGCTCTACTAAGATCAAAACATCACCAATATTGACATGAGATTATGATAACATCAGCTGATTGTTATGTAGGATGACATCCCAAAAAAAAATTGTACTAGATATTTTCATTATGAATTTTTCTTTATATTTTTTTAGTTAACTAAACCACCTGCTGTATTCATGAATCTTATGAATAGAATATTTGATGAGTTCATTGATAAATTTATGTCTGTGCTTATTGATGTCATTTTGGAATTTTTTAAGAGTAAAAATGAGCATTTAATACATATATGGGTTGTTATTCAAACCATAAATGATATGGAGATGTATGGAAAATTCCAAAGCTGTGATTTATTGTTGGAACAGGTTTATTTTCTTGGGAACATTGAAAATAAGTATGTAATAACTCTTTACCCTACAATAAAAAGTGGTTGATGAATTCCCAAAACCTAAAAATGTTATAGAAATTCATATATTTAATCAATTAGAATGTTATTACCAATGGTTTTCCAAAAACCATGCATGGTTATCTACACCGCCAACTATGATAACACAAAAATGGGTTATATTTGTTTGGATAGAAGATTGTGATGTTTATTTTCAGGAACTGAAAAAGTGATTGATTAATTATCTTGTTTTTTCATTGCCTTCATAAAATAGTGTGTCTTTCATATACCATGATTCTTCCTTGAAGGTACATGTTTTTGTTTTTATAAGAACCCGATTCTTCTTTTAGTTAAACACTTTATCCATTTAATTTTACCTTTGAGTTGTTTTTGAGTAATAGGGAAAACTGGACATGTACTAGAATAATATTATCACATGGGATAATTCATTATCACACTCCATGTAATTATAAGTACATGTATTGTATTGTTTTCGGGTATGATGAGAATACATTGCATGTGGGCATGTCGGCAGGGAAAAGAGCAAAACCAACAATATGTCGTGTATGTATTGGTAGATGTAGTGTATTCACATTGAAAGCTCCTAGAAAGTAAGTTGGTAGAAGTCATCCACCATATGAATACTAAAATGATATATACTCCATGTATATGGAATTACATGCCATTTATTTTTTGTTTTATTTTGCTTAAAATAGGAAGTAGCCTCATTCCTAGGTCATTTAGACAGATGGGTCGCCCAAGAAACTCATGAGAAGCACCATAAATTCCACCTTCTACCAAATCATTGTCCAGACTCTGATTTTATTATTGTCAGTTTCATTTTATCCATATTTATTAGATCTTGATTTCATGAGACACCTTATTCCAAATTCATGTTCTATAGTATTTTACTTAATATCGAGTGTTTATTATTGTTTCATTGATTTTTTTCAGTCTATCATGAATATGAGCTCGAGCCTAGATGGGGAGAGTCATATCATTAAGTGGTAGATGGTCTCATGAAAATAGTTTTATATTAAATTTTTCGTATCTGTCGTTCTTCCACATTTGCATTATTAGGGTTTCACATGATTGAGAATTTGACCCATGTTGATATCTAATTACATTAGGTAATTGAATAAATTATTTGAATGATGTTTTGGATTAATAGGTTTGATTAAAGGACCCCTCATGGGTGTGTTTTCTCCCATACAACAATCATTTATCCGCTTAGCCTATGATTTTGAGGGCCATACATTTTCCCCATTTATAAGGGTTGTTTTAGAATAAAATTGATTAAATGAATGTTTCCATGTGAATGTGACTGCGAAATCTTTTTGACAGTTTAATTTACATTTTTTCCTTTTTATATATATTTTCTAATGTTTTTTGATTATTAAAAAGCATTGAATAGTGTAATTTATAACTATTGTTTACTATGTTGATATACTTGTACACCAGGATTGGCCCAGAATATGGGTAAATTCTTATACACCATGCTTGGCATTGAATATGCTGAATTTCCGATACACAGGTCTTGTCTGTGATTTTAATATGTAGAAATGATGATACATTGGGCTTGTCCAAGATTTAAATATGCTGAAATGATTATAAATTTGTCTTGGCCCTGAGATATATCCAAATATAATGACTAATGACACATATTCCAAGACAAAGCACAAGCATATATTCATTCTATGCTTCATTGTTTGGATAGCATGCTGAGGTATCTATTTTTTTACATTATATTGGGGACTAATGGGCTTAGTCCGGACCCCGATACTTATATAATTCTATTCATTTGAATTTATTAAAGATCAATAAATGAAAGCTAGTACTTGTAGGATTTTTTACATTTGAGTACCTGCTACTTCACTTAATTTTCTCTATTATACACTAATATGCATACACTCACTGATATATAGGAACAAATCATTTGAGGTTTCCTACGAGGATTTATTAATCACAACCAATTTTTTTCTTTCTATTGGTTCCAAACAAACTATATTGCTATAGGTGCCGATAAGAGAAAAGATCTGTATGCAGATACATGATTTCTGCTTGTGAGCTATAGAGTAAAGGACCAAGCCAAGGCTTTCGATTCTACTATGATTCATTTTGTATTGTATTATATTAGTTTTTATTTTACAGTATTGTATCATGTTTTCACGATTTTATTAGAACATGTAACATTCATCATCTTTCTGATATTTTGAAACATCTACTTTTAATTACCTTATAGTCTCCCATTGTCCACTTCAGTTTAATGTTGTTTATTACTTCTTCTATTTTCATTATTTAATCTGATGTGTTACACTATTCCAATGATGGAATAGTTTTCCCATTATCACACCTTTGGCCTTCTCTACAAGTCAAGAGCCTCTGGAGTTTTGGAAAATGTGCTTAAGGCCACGTGGTAAACCTGGTACGGGCCACTAGTCGAGTGGCTTCCAAACCCATGATTTTACAAAGTGCTATTAGTGGGTTTTTATTTTCTTATTTGTTTGAAAATTTTGTGAAGATATAAAGGATATGGAATTTAGTAATTAGTTATTCCTTGTAGTAGCTACCAAATGTATCGGGAAAAACCAATTGTCCCCAAATTATAATGTTCCATTGGATTCTGATCTATAATAGTTGATTTGATTTCACATATAGGAAACACAATTTATTTCTGCTATTGTTATTGATGAAATTTTAGGTTCAATTTTAATTTCAACATGATGAGATGGGGGTGTTCCTTCTCATGAATCATATAGTCACTTATTATAATCACTTATCAAAAATTGTGTCGTACCATCTATAATGAATTAGACATTTCATGTTATTGTGATAGATGTCATGAAAGAGATGTTTGTTATTGTGATAATACCTTGAAAAATATATTCATTTTATTGTGATAGGTGTATTTTTACATGATATGGATGGATTTAATGGATGCCATAATTTGGTTCATGTGGTGTATGGGTCTTCTTGGACCATAATTCTGTGGATAATTATTCTACCTTTTGTATAGAATTGTGAAATGATATGCAATTATTAGGTGCCAAAGATTGATTCACATGGAGTATGGGCCCTCACATATCAATATTTGGCACCCCACTACTAATTATTTATACTGAAAAATGATTTTCTAGGAAATCTAGAGTTTCTATCCAAAAAAACCTGTATACACAGAGTGTAGTTTAGCCTAACATGGATGGTGTTATTTCTTTTCACAAAATAAGGTTCTCTAATTTTATGATGAACACATTGTGTATCTTGTGTACATACTGTGTAGAATGTTAGCGAGTAACTTAATGCGTATGTGGAAACATGGGCTAGTGAGTATTAATAAGCCCACACTATGTACCCTTTGTAAGCATCGTGTATCCTACCTAGGAAGAATCTGTGTGGATCTAGTTGTGTGGGAGTACATGGCCTGGAGGATAGACATGTTTACACGCTGTGTACTCGTGAAATACGTTGTGTAATTGGGATTGACAAACTACATGCATGCGGTTGAGTGTGACAATGTAAGAGCCTAATGTCAAACACCATATATTCTTTGTACACATTGTCTAGTCCATTTGTTAGAATCTTTAATATTATTCTCCTATTTTGTTTAGGAACTTTTTAATGGAAATCCATGAAAATAATTGGATCTAATTTATGTTCATATCCTTGTAGTGTTAGGTCACCATGATGACTGTGTGTTATATGAAAGGATAGCATCGATTTTTATACTCCAGATATGGTATGCCATCAGATACTGATGGATCCTCTAATTGTGCCAGCTATGGTTCCGTCCATTATACCAGTTGCAGGTGATGATGCACAGTTCTGGGAAGGCTTTGTGAGGATCATGCATACCTTTCTGGGAGCACCACAGGTTTCCACGTCTATGGTAGTGCTAACGCATATATTCTAGCAGCAGCATCCACCTACTTTTTATATGTATGGAGGACCAAAGGTTGTGTTATCATGGATAAAATAATTTAGGGCTATCATCAATCATCAAGATATGCATCTCAAGAGTATGGTCCAGTTTGCCACATATATGATGTTTTATTCTACCAATATATGTTGTTATGTTTTCACTATGTAAGGGAATAATTGGGATATGATATGGGAAGACTTATATGTGGCATTCTATGATTATTATTTACCCAAGATGCTAAGTTCTGACAGAGCCCAACAGTTCATGCAACTAGAGTAGGGCACACTGTTAGGTATGGACTATTCTACATGGTTTACTGAGCTTTAGTGATTGAAACCTATTCTGAGGGGTGATGACCTATTGAAAGTAAGAGAATTAGGGAATGGTCACATGTTTGACATATGATCATAGGAGAATTTCATCTGCTTTCCTTCTATCTCTACTATTGTGAATCATGTGCTTATTATCAATATAAACTTATAGGAATTCGAGGATGTGAACCAAGGCAGTTCGGAACCATGATCTGGTATTATCTTGACTGGAGCATGAATCATTGTATGGAACTTTTTTACTAGCATAGGATTAGTTAGAACCTTTACATCAGTGTCAAGGTGACGTGATACCGGTGCGGTGGAATTGGGAATAAAAAGCCTCAGTGGAAGATAGACATAGTCGAATACCGAGTATGCAATAAGATGCTCTATTTATAGTGGTTTTGTAGGATAATTCCACCATCATCTAGTGAGAGATGGTTTTCTACAAATTCACACGTAGGAGTGTTGTCATTAGCTTCTCACCAGTCAGGGAAATGGAATACGTCAGGTCATTCCTGGTGAGGGGGTGGTCGTGGTATTTACTTCCGGACCCTAGGATCTCAGCGACAACATGGTGAATCTTATCATGGTAGCCAATCAATTATTTAGGGTCACACTACAAGTCGTACATAGGTAGTGAAACAAACATATTAGAATAAGGATCCTAGACATTATACTACAAGAGGTACTATACTAGTTTCCTCTGTTTTTTCTTTTTCACATTATGATTCATGTGCTACATGTACTTTTAAATATTTGGCCATTTAGGTTGGTCTTGGGCTCTGTGTTTATAATACTTCATAGGCTATGATTCAATACACTCTGTTAGGGATTACAACAGCATGTGTTCATCAGTGTAAGAAATTCCCCCTTGAGAATGGTGGGTGTCACTTTCTATTGAACCTCTATGTCTTCGAGATGACATGATTTGATGTCATTTTGGGAATGGACTGGATGACTTTTTTCGATTGTTTGTTGATTTATATCACTGTAGGTTGTGATTCACTTCGCCAAAGGGTAGAGAGTTTCATCATAATGGTGAATGGGTTTTCTAAGAGAGAATAGATGGACCCGAGCATCATGGGTTGGGAGAGATGATATCCCAGATTGCGAGATTATATCTAGATAACTAGGGAACATGTCTAGAAGATTTCCCTCTAGTGGTTGATTGTTTTAGAGAACTTTTATCTAAAGGAATATCAAACATTCCGCTTCTCAGAGAGGTGGAGATCACTATCGAGATAGTGCTAGGAGCTTCACTGGAATCCATTCCTCTGTACAAGATGGATACAGTGAAGTTGAATGTGTAGAATAGGAAGTTGGAATATATGGAAGCTAACGGTTTTATCTAACCTAATACTTCTCCTTGGGATTCACAGGTCATTTTCATGAAAAATGAGTATGTAACCCTTAGGAAATGCATGGACTATCATTAAATGAACCACTCAATGGTTAAAAACCAATATCCCTTTCCATAGATAGATGACCTGTTTGGTCAACTTTGAGGAGAGGTCGTGTTCTCAAACATTGACATGAGATTAGGATATCATCATGTACGTGCTCGGCCTACATCAACACCTATTACATAATTCTGTAGTAGTTATGGCCATTATTATTACTTGATTATGTCATTAGGTGTCACAAACATGCCATCCATTTTCATAGTTATGATGAAATGGGTGTTACTTCCTTACTAATTTTCTTTCATGCTGGTTTTCATGGATGATATCTTGGTGTATTCTCACAATCAACATGAACATTCCAATAAACATGAGATGGTTTTTAATTTACTAAGAGGGAATAAGTTATATTATAAGCTCACTAAATTCCACTTTTTGATGTATCTGAATAACTACCTAGGTCACATCATCTCAGAGCATTCAGAGGGATTTGGGTACCTAGGTTCTTCTGAGCACAACATACAACCATCATACTGATTTCTAGTTAGATCATAGGATACATTTACTAGAGGATATGTTTTGTGCATGTGCCCGAGACATTGGGGAATCATGGGAGAAGCACATACCCCTTGTTGAGTTCACCCATAATAGTTGATTCTAGGCTAATAATCGTATGGAACCATTTGATGATTTTTTCAAAAGTCCATGCAGATCACCACAATGTTGGTTGGAGGTAGGAGGGGCAGCTATCCTCAGACCTCTTCTTGTCATAGAGACTGTTTAGAAGGTCCACTTGATTCAGAAGTGGATGGCCACTAAAAAATCTACTCAGAATACATATGCTAATTTCCATATAAGAGAATTAGAGTTTGAGGTTTGGGATCGAGTTATAATATGTGTCACAAAGTTGATGGGTCCTAAGAGGATCCGGAGATAGGGTACAATTTCATAGAGTTATGTCGGACCATTTGAGATTACAGAGCGAGTCATTTCGATTTCTGATTGGTTTTAGTTACTTCAGAGGTACTAATCCATGAATGACATCATCTATGTATCTCATCAATGCCACAATCTATCAGAGCAGTCTCACATTTTTTAGCCTGTGTAGGATGATCTTCATGTTTATGAATCCTTTGAGGAGCATCATATTCTTATAGATTATAGGACAATAAAGGTTCTCCATGGCTGACTAGTTCCTCTTGTACAGGTGCTATGGAAACATTGCCAAGTAAAAGAGAAGACATGGGAGTGGGGGGCCAACATACGCGCTCAGTGGCTGGAGTTATTATCATATATACATTCAACACACTTGGTAGGTGAATTTGGGGATAAATTACATTAATGGGGGATGTTTGTAAGAACCAGATTCTTATCTTGGAGGTATAGTTTCTTTGTTTATTTTTTACATTGACTTTTTTTTCAAAAAAATGGAAAACTAATCATGTTCTGGAATTATTCTGTCACATGGGCCAATTAAGGGTTACAAGCCATGTTATCCTAAGTACACACCGTGTAGTTTGGCCTTGTATGATGGGAATACATGTTGTGTTGGAATATTGGAAAGGAAAAGAAGAATAACCAAATACATGTTGTTCAATTCTTGGTACACGCCATGTATTCATGTAGATAGGTCTTGGAAAGTATATCAGTAGACATCATCCTTCAAATAAATAGTAAAATTATATACATGACATGTATGTTTACTTACACACAATGTACATTATTTTTTTATCTTAAAATAGGCAGATTCCTTGTTCATATGTCATTTGGATAGAAGGCTCTCCTGAGAAACTCAAGGGGAGTGTTGGATCATTAATATTATCCCAAATCATCTTCTGGACACCGATTCGGTCACCATTGGTTGCGTTTGAACTGTATTAGTAATCTCTCGATAACTCTTGATCTTTTTTCCCAAATTCGTGTTCTAGAATAATTTATTTAAGATTGAGTGTTTATTATTGATTTATGTATCATCGTCTTTCTATATCAAATTAGATCTATAGGCTGGATGAGGAGAGTAATATTATGACGTGGTAGGTGGTTTCGTACATATTTTTTAATGCAAAGATTTTTATATCTACAGTTATTCCCCATGGCCATGTTTAGGATGTCACATGATTTATAATTTGACCCATGTTGATACTTAATGACATTAGGAATTAGGATAAATTAATTGATGCATTATTACGTTTAAATTGGTTGATTAAGGGCCACCTAGTGGGTGCATTTTGCCTCAGATAAACATTATTTAGTCATTTGGCCTATGATGCTGATGGGCTTTTTTTTATTTCCATTTTATGGGTTGTTTTAGAATGAAATTGGTTAATTGAATGTAGCCTTTTGAATAAGATTGATAAAGATTTGGATAGTTTAAATCACATGTTAGTCTTGTTATATAATTTTTCCCAAATGATTTGATAATTGAAAACCCTGGAATAATGTAATTTACATGAGTTTTTTACTATGATGAAATTCTTATACATTGGGATTGGCCATAAATATTCTGAAAATATTATACAAAGTGAAAGAACTTGAATATGCTGAAATTCTAATACATCAGTTTTGACCCTGATTTTAATTTGTTGTAATGTAGATACACTGGGATTTTCTTCGAATTTAAATATTTTAAAATACATAAACATCAGTCTTGGAGCCGAGACATATTGGAATGCAATGACTGATGGCATATCTACCAAACCAAAGATGATTTTAGGATTTATTTTAAATGTATTTTTTTTAGATAGAATACTAAGGTTTCTGTTTTGTTTATATCATATAGGGGACTAACAGGCACAGGCCGACCACTAAGACTTATAAAATTCAAAGAATTTAATGTTATTAAAGATCATAAAATGAATTCTAGTACCTGTAGGATTATTTGAGAAAATGATAGCTGACTTTATTTTCACTGTTGTGGAGTACTGCGCATATAAACTCTGATAGATTGGCAGCGACCTTCAGTGGATTCCTACTAAGATTTATTTCTCACACCCTGATTGGGTAATGAATTTGGACATAAATAGACTATATTGATGCAAGTGTTGATAGGGGAAATGCTCCTTATACAGGAACTTGATAGCTGGTTTGGAGAATGACAGTAAGGGACCAAGACAAGGCTCGCGATGCTGTTAGATTTCATTTTTTATTGTTATACCTTAGTATTGTATTGTACTTGACTACAGTGTATCTTCCTTTATTTTTTTTTTTCAGAAAACTTTTAACATGTTAAATCCTTCTGATATGTTATACCATCTAGTTATATTTACCTTGTAGTCTTCCGTTTTTTACTTCAATTGCAAGATATTTATTGCTTCCATTATTTTCAATATTAAATAAACAGTGTTACACTCTGAAAATTAGTGCATAGTATCCACACAATCACACCATTTTCCTTCACTACTAGTCGGTGGCCTCTAAAATTTGTGAAAATGTGCTTGGGTCCATGGGGACAATAATGTATGGGGCACTAGTCGAGTGGATTCCAAACACGGGATGACACAGTTTTGATGCAAAATGATCATGTAATTGCTTATGCATCAAGAAAACTAAAACCTCATATGTTAAATTATCCCACACATAAATTTTAATTTGATACTTCTGTTTTTTTCTTTGAAAATTTGGGAAAATAATTTATATGAAGACACATGTAAAATATACATTGACAATAAAAGTATGATATATATATTAACAAACAAGGAATTAATGATGACATAGAGAATATGGATTTAATTGATAATAGATTATGATTGTATAATCAATAACTATCCAGGAAAGGAAAAAAATGATCAAGATGAATTCTGTTGAAAAAATCAAACATCATTTACAGTGTTATGTGTGGAAAATGATACCTTGATTAATAATTTGATGAATTTTGGTCCATAATTTAAAAGTGTAGGAAATATTTCCATTCGGTTTCAGGTTTCAGTATAATCATAATTATCAGAAAGAATTATAGAAGCATAGAAGGAATTCCATGAGCTATAGAAAAAGGAATAATTAATTAAAATTAGTACATTTCTAGAATTTCACCTTGATAAATATGGTGTTTGGAGATTTAAATAAATATTATAGGTTCCTTGTGATCCATGTTAAAGAAATATTTGTCTTGTGAAACTCTTAGCTATGAATTTTTAGTTCATACTTATCGTACTAATATATACTGAAACATTTAGAAGTATTATTGGCTTAATGGAATGAAAATGGATATTGCTGATTTTACCATGACATGTTTTACATGTCAATAGGTTAAAGTATATTGATAGTTACCGAAGGGGATTCTTAAACAGTTTCCATTTACAATGTGGAAATCGGAGAGAATATCCATGGAAATCATTTTGGGACTATCAAAGACTTCATGATGTAACAGTGAAATATGGGTTATTGCAGATAAACGGACTAAATATGCATAGTTTCTCCTTATTTTATATATAATGTATTTTGATCCTCTTTCTAGAATTTACCTAAAAATAGACTGCAGGATAAAAGGAGTGCCTCTTTCCATTGTAGGTGACTGGGATCCCTAGTTCACTTCTATATTTTAGAAGGGACATCAGAAGTTGTAGGGAAACAAATTACATTTCAGTACATCTCTCAATCCACAATAAGATGGGTAGTCATAACAATACAGTCATTCGTTGGAGGATATGCTTTGAGTGTGTCCAATGGACTGCTAGGGACGTTGGCATCAACATCTTTCTTAATTTGAGTTTTCTAATAATAATAGTTTTCATTCTCGTATATAGATGGAACCATTCGAGGAATTGTATGGGAAGTGGGGTATAATTATAGATTATTGGGATGTAGATGGGAAAATGAATTTGATGGAACCAGAATTAGTATAAAAAGTGGATGAGAAAGTGAAGATGATCTAGCAACACAAAAGGATATCTTAGTGCTAGAATAAAAGATATGCACACAATATGATTAATTATTTTTCTTTTGAGGTATGTGATCATATTTTTCATAGAATCTCACCACAGAAAAGTGTAATGCATTATTTTAAAAAAGTAAAGATACGTCAAAAGTTCAATAGCCCTTATGAAATCCTGGATAAAGTTAGACTACTCACCTACCATGTAATAGTAACTTTGAGTTGATCTCATGTACACAATGGTTTTAATTTTCCAATGTTGAGAATAATTATTCTAGATTCAACTCATATCCTGTGTCTAGAAGTTTTTTAGAAGGATGAGAACATTTCTTATAAATGGAAACTAGTTTAGATTCTTGATCGTAGGGAGAAATTATTGCAGAATAAGGTAACGATATAGGTAAAGGTTTTCTCGGAGAAACCACATTATTTATGAATCAACATGGGAATCTGAAAATGTATTGAGGGAAAGGTGCCCTCTATTTTTAATAAGTAAATTAAATTTCAAGGATACATTTTCTAGAAGGCAGGGATAATTAACACGCCATGGTTTTAAAAATAAATTTTCATAAATGAAATTTTTTTTAATTAGATAGTGATAAATAGCCTCTAAACATTATTTTCCCACTTATATGTTTTGAATTTCAAGAAATGGTCATCAACGTTTATGATTAGAATGTTATTTGGAAACTGATAAAACCAACAGGATTTCTAGTGAATGGTAACATACCCAAATGAATATTAATATTACCCAAATTAATATTAAATTAAATTATTAATTTATTTTATTATGTTTCTAAAATAATGACATGTTTATTAATTTCTCAAGGTGATAAAAAATGATTTATAGATTAAAAATTGTTATTTTGGATTAAATAATAATTTTAATTAAAATTTAAAATAATAATATTTTGAAAAATGTTTACAAAAATTGTGTTATTTTCTTAATTCTACACATCGATAAATAAATAGGGTACTTTTTTTATTTTTCTTATATTCTTGAATTTTTGATGAATAATGAAATATGATAAAATACAATATATTCAAATTATCAGTTAAATACAATATTTTTTACATCATCACGGATATAATCCCACTTGGTTTGAATTCAAAAGCAATCATTACTATTTTAGTGTATATGAATAATTAATATTCACATTCATGATATACAATATTAAACTAATAATTAAAAATATGTATAACCCCTCCTTTCCTCCACTATAAATACCACCCTCATTCTCCTCTTCCTCTCATAGTTATCATGCCTTGAGAAATTTTTAGGTTATACAAAATCCCCTCCTCATGGATCTTACCCACTTCTACGAAAATCTAATCTCACCCAAAGGCCAATGCCAAGGGCCATAATGAGGATCTCATGGAGAAGAGATAAAGAGGTAAGAATCATATTATTGTTTCATGTGTTTTCATTCAAATTCCTTCCTATTCATATACCCTCTTAACTTCCACATATTCATAAGGTATGAAATCTCAAGGATATTAAATATTTATTATTTCATATTGTTTAGGTAAATGATTCTTCATATTTATTTCTATCCTCTACTGCGTATTCTCAAAATGAAAACACCGTATACGATGTGCTGTTTTACCTAAATCATGGACAATGTGTTTCCAATTTCATTTACATCATTAATATACAATCATAAAAACCATTTAATTTTTTAAATATAATGTTATTAATTTTTTGGAAACTATTTTTTGATTTCGAATGATTTTATATGCATGACATTAAATAATATAATGAAACAAGTGTTTAATTATCGAGGAACCACCAAAAATGATCTAAATAGACATCATTAATATATTATCTAAATATCCATCATCCTATAATATAAAAAATTTGATTTATAGAATCATTATATATTCTAGAATCATATTATTACCATTGTATTCCACTTATGGAATTTTATTTTGATACACCATGAAAATCATATTCAACCCGTCTATAGAAATCATGTAAAGATTGCACCCAAAACAATGAAAGGAACAAAATACTAATATTTAATGATGAAATGATGTTACGAAATGATCATATTAGGTGTTACAAAAAATAATATGTTTCATTAATATATTTAAATTCCAATTTTAACTGTTATTGAAGATGATAAAATCTGTTTTGTGTAAGACAAACCAGATTGAAGGGAATTCTTAACCCGATGTCAATTCTATGGGTTAACATTCTACTTGATTATTTTTGATGTATTAAAATAGTTTATGGGATGAATTTTATATATATTAGGTTTGATTATATGTCTTTATAGTGTATAAACATATTACAACAACTCTAGTAAGTATCACATCAAAAATATTATATTTTTAGGGAGCTTTTAATTTAAAATCATATTTTGTAATTCTGTTTTACAAAATTAAAAAGAAATATTTTTATTCAATTATTTATGTAGTACGATTCTGTTAGGTTCCATGGACATTGATTATGATTATTGTTTTTACCTATATCTCCCCCAAATTCATTAGTCATAAGTAGGATGGAAGTGGGTAGTATGTTTACATGAATTGTAGTTGTGATGGTTGCGCAGTATGGTAGTAGTGAAGGTTACATTGTAAGGTACCCATAAGGGTTTAAAATCATAAGGTATCCTTTACTTTCACAGAAGTATGTAATTAATTCCCCATGATGCCTTTCTGGTTCTATTTATATTCTATATTTTTTTGGGGAAATCTCATAGAAATATCAATCTCCACAATGTAAGTATATATGTGTCACAAGTATGCCATTTTGGAAATGATTTCATATTTTACATGTATTCATAGACTAATGTATTATATCCTTATTTTCATATCCATTATTTTTATTGTTGTTCTCATATAAATTTTATAATTTTTTTCACAGGTTTTATGTATCGGTATGATAGAGAACTAATCCATGTAGATGTTATGATGATTTTTCAATGAAATAAAGATTTATTTCAAATATTATATATTTGGGAAGAAATGAATATTGTTGTTATGGTATCTAATCTATATTAATGTATAATTAATGTATTATATACCAAATATCAAATGTTATCACGATGAAAAGATCCTTTATGTAAAATGAATGGAGTTCTGGACTAGATTCAATATTATGTATTGTAATATTGTCACGTCCGTATATTATTCTACCATTAATTAAATTTTATGATCCATCTATCAAGAACAATCATGAATTTTCTTCGCTTATTTGTTTCCATATATCATCATTTATTTTTACTATTTTCCCCCAATTTTTAGCGTAAGATAATTAAATGTGATTCTAACAAAGTATAACCTTATTTATCTCTTCAATCAAAAATATGTTTTATTCAAACCCATTTTTTAAATAAAAAATAAAAAATACTATTTAAAATGATATTTTAATATAATTTTAATACAATAATATTTTGAAAATTTTATTGTTTTCAATAATTTCATATATGATTTAAAATTTATTTGGAATGAAAAATGTAATAAGAAAAGTTTACTATTTTAAAAAAATTTAAAAGAGAATGAATATTATCCTTATGAAATGTTTTATCAAAAAATATGTCTAAATTATTATCCATATTAAATAAAATCTAATGGTTTTTGTCATTCCTTTATCATAATATGAACCTAGAGATTCATTCATACTCTTTTTATAAATTGTTTATATTTTGGAGGAAAGATGTTTATGGAACCCATTTTTATTTCATCGATTATATGTTTATAAAAAAACATTCCTCATTTAATTATTATATTTTTATGAAAACCACTTACATTCCTAGGTTATTATTTTATTAAATTATTATGAAACTAGTATTTTTCCATTTTTTATGATATGTTGACATTTTTTAAACACTTTTAATTTCATGGGTAATGATATTATTTTATGTGATCTTGTGGAACATGTATGGATTATATTACTAGGATATGGGTGGGAACTATATCTCCCTCAAATTAATTGGGTAATGATTTATATATCATAAGATAGACATTGAAGAAATGGTGAGTGAACACGATTCAGTAATGGACAGTTTTCACTAAGATGGTCTTGGGAGTTGTCCTTTACTACTAAAATGTTCATCAAATTGATCAATTACTAACTATATAGTTTGGGTAGTGAACCCGTTATCGTAATATGGAATTTCCTTTATTCCCTAACTAATATGGAAATAATTTTATATGTTTTTTTATTTCATTAATTACATATCTTATTCATATGTTATGATTTCACTGATTATTCTGTTGATTACATTTTAATTGACGCCTTAAGAAATACAAATATTTATTCCATGTCTCTAGATTATGATATTTGATATGAATGGTATGGTCTTAAAATATTTTGATCATTTTTTCATGCCCTTATTCTCATGATTGGGCTTAAATATCCCCTGGTTTATCCTTACTGAGCATTTTAGATCATTCTTTATTATGTATCCTTTACCTATTTTATTGATAATTGTATTTTTTATGATGTTTCAAAGAAGTTTTATAGTCATGGATAATATAGTAAGAGATAATATTTATCTCTATTGTTCAAATTTGATGTTTCCATGTTGCCAAGTGCTATAATTTAATTGGGTATTTGGGTATATATTTTTATATTGTATTATATATTTCTCAAAAATGATGTAATTTCATTGTATGATACATGAAGATATTTATAGTTTTTAATAGATAAAAATGTTATTTATGCCTTGGAAACTAGAATGAGAAAACTTATGTGGAAACCCTTTGAAAATGTCTAAGGATAAGTTTTTGAATAATGAAATATATACTATTATTTAATAGAATTTTTATGAATGAATGATTATGTGGTTTCATAGAAATCCATCCATGTTTAGATAATACATGTGGACGTTCCTCTAGAACTGATGTACATAGGAATAACATTCTAAAAAAACACCTTATAGGTATAGACTCAATTGGGAACTGGCATAGGACAATAGGCCTTACTACACACCTGGTTTGAAGCTCTTATTGATATAATTTTTGAATTAACAAACTCTTCCAGAAACATCATGAATTGTATAAATTAAATGTTATCTGAAAACAAAGGATAAACCATTGGTTTAATATTTTAAATAATGTATCATTATTTATACTTCTTATTAATTATGTTTCATTATTATGTGGTTTTCTGTTATGATGGATTTTTCTACCTCTATTCTTTTAGCTTTTAGAAAATATATAAATCCCAAAAGAACCACATTAATGGTAATGATACAGACATTGAAATAATGGTTCTCTGGATAATTGAAATTTGATGGGAGTAGGAATGCACAAACTCATTAATTATAACACATATTTATAATGTTATAGATAATTATCATCTTATAAACAAGAAATAGAGTTTATAATGTTCAATTGAGTCATAAATTTGGACGCATTCACCTTTTTAGTGTGTATTTGGATCCCAATGTTTTCTACAATGGATCAATACAATTGAGAAGATATTTTTTGTTCACCAGTGATCAGAACATGAGAAATTCATTCTGTTATTTTACCATTTAGATAGAATAATGTACCAACGGTGAACTATAATCAAGAATATGAGTGAAAAAGATGAAATTCTATCCATGGATAAGTAAAATTTAAAGAACTTATTTTCAAATAATTAATTTCCTTTTATTATTCATAAAATTATAGAAAAATATTTCATTATGTTATGGAAATGTAATGATGATTCCAATGGTACCTACAAGTCTATGTTTACAAGAGATGCATGGTGAGATTTTGATATTATGATCAAACCATAATTTATAAAAGACCGATTTTTAGTGGATTAATGTAAATTCTATTAATGGTGTTATCCATAAGATACTTTCATATTTATAATGAGAATGTTTGATGTAAAATTACTTTTTAAATGGATATGCGAGTTATATATCAGTCTCGTTGTTTTTAAAAGAAAATGAATTTATATTTCAAAGGAAAATGTAGAAACCATGGAGAGTAGTAGGTGACCTTTACATTATGATCTATGTGTGGGAAAAATAATGGAGGGCATTTTATCAATGGGTATAATAAATATATTTTGTTTATAAAGGATGTTCATCATGAATTTTATATTAAAATTTATGGGAAGAATATAAATAACAATGATATTGGATAGAAATATGCATAAAATGCATCTCCCCCCCCCCCATAGGTGCTTTAAATGTAATGAGAATGAGATTTAAGATAACCAGCGCACAAAAAATAAATTTTATGATGATGAAAGATGTTAGTAACCTATAATGCCAATGGAAAAGGGGTTAATATCATTTAATCCCAATTTTTTATTAGGGTTGTGATAATAGTGTGGTGAATGTTATGAATACCATCCAATACAAAACTTCTAATGTCTTATTTGATTCTAGAACTAACAAATCATTCCCATCTATGGAATTTTCTACATGTATTATGATTCCCCATAAAATTTTATATTTTTAATTAGAAGTTAAATGCACTAATGGTTTAATGATTTATATAAATTATATGATTCTTCTTCAATTGAAATTTTTTGGAATGAGGTTCTCTTAAAAAAAATTCATTCCTCCTCTAGTTCAATTTGATTTCATATTTGGAATAGATTTTCTTTATCTAGAAAAATACCACATAAAATATCAAATAAGAGAAGTTATTTAGGTTATTAAAAAGAATTATATGATCATATATCATTGAAAAACTATATACGAAGTTCCATTGGAGATTATAACAAGTTTTTGGGTCTTAAATCCCATTCATAAGGGTTTTCAATATCAAATGGTTTGTGTGATACTCAACATAAATGAAATAGATATTGTTGAATAATTGTTCGATGTATTTTGAAATGATTTTTATATCCTTAAACCATATATTATATGGAATTATAAATATAATTCATACCGTTATTGACACCAGCATCAAATCGAAAATATAGAATTTCCATGGTTGAGATTGAGGAATTGAAGAAGAAACTGCTAGAAAATAAAGACACTTTATTAATTCTGAAATGTGTGTCCTCATGGGGTTCTACTATTATTTTTAACAAATACTAAGATGGATTGTTGATACTCTACAATTATTATCATGAGTTGAAAAAAAAATTCATTACCATGATCAATTATTATCTTCTATATAGTGATCACTTGATAGGTAACCTACGTGGAGCTCAATAATTTTCCAAGATTCACCTTCATTATAGATATCACACATAGGTGGTCAAGAAAGAAGATATACCCAAGATAAAATTCTATAGAAGTTATGTTATATATTTGTATATATTGATTCCTTTTGGTCTAACAAATTACCATTCTATTTTTATGGTTTTGATTAATAAAATCATTAGATATTACCATAAATGATTTGTGGTATTACATATAGATGTCATAATTATCAATTAAATGGGAAATTAGGATCCTAAAGTAAACTTGAGAATTGTACTAATGATCCTATATAAGGTGTAAATTTTAAAAAAAATTACAATGTGAAAATTTTAGATAGAAATGTTTTCATTTTTTGGGATTTATAATCTCAACAGAGGGCCTCATAGTATATCGATCATGGATGAAAGATACTAAATATTGTCATAGTCCAACAATACTAATAGAGGTTCATAATTTTCGTTGTTTAGTTTGATATTATATATTTTTTATGGATAATTTATCATGATTATCAAATAATGATACCATGTTACCATGCAAGGGTTCGAGGTTTTTCTGGAAAGATAAATTAGTGGAATATGACATGGAACTAATGAGAAGGTTAGTCAATGAATCTATTATCACACTACCTTATAGGAGAAAATGCTTTTTAATATATTGTGATGCATCTATGATAGTATAGTGATGTGTTATTGTGTAAGATATATATGTTATAACCAATGCCTTATGAAAATTGATGATTCGTGAGAAAATTTTCCCAACTCTATATATGGAGTTAGCAGCTATTTATTTTTTCATTTATGTTATATAAGAAATATAATAATGGAGAAAATTGATATAAATATTGATAATATAATGATTATGTATATATTCACAAAGAATGAGCTTAACAGGCTACATAACATTTAAAATATTATTATTTCAGAGTAAATTACAACCCTGGGAAGGAAAAAAAGGTGTTAGATGATTTGAGTCAAAATGGACATTATTTTTTTCCTTAATGAGGATCCCAAAAGTTAAAATACTTCTTGAGCATCAAATTAATATCCTAGAAAACCAAAAGTAATGGTGGAATTTTTTATTTCTCAAGGAAATTCTCTATCATATGCCCACATGATAATTAAATAGGAGAAAGAGGATAATGTAGAGAAAAAATATTTCAAATTTGCCTATGTTAGTCTATAATTATGATTAAATTGGAAGGTTTATAAAACATGTATATTTTATGTCCATAATGGATTTGAAGATGTGTATATTTGAGGAATCCTATAGTTCAAAATTAACTATTTTTCCCATAAGTGTGAATATGTACAGAAACATGAATGAATACTTATGGTAGGATTTCATGAAGAGATATAACATAGAGATTTTATCTTGATTCATGGTATTATAGAACTAAATAGATGAAATAAAAAATTTAAATAGTATTTTTCTTCTACTACCCATAAAATAATATAAATGGGAGAACATCACAATGGATATTTTCACTAGACTCCCCAAAACCTCTACATGGAATAATTATATTTTGTAGTTAGTCTATTTCTGATCAAAATCATCACAATTTATCACTATTAGTGAAGACTTATATTAGGATCATATTACAATGATATACATTAAGGATGTGGTAAGTTTGCATGGAGTACCACACTCCATTGTGACTGATCACGATCCAAGGTTTACATCAATTATATGGAAGTTTATTTTGTAACAACATGATACAGAATTGAGATTCATCCATTTTTTCATCGATAGATTTAAATTCAATCTAAAAGAACAATTCAATCTCTAGATGATATATTTATATCTTATTCTCTTGATTTCATTGGTGCCAGCAATCAACACCTTTCTATAGTTGATTTCACTTACAATAATGGGTTTCGACCAAAAATTAATATGAATACTTATGATTCCCTCAATGTAATTAAATGAAGAGATACTAAATTAAATAAATAATTTGGATAATGAAATCTATTAAGACACGATATAGCTGAAAAAATTGATCAAGAAGTTAGAATCATTCAACAACATATCAAGGATTCATGGAGTCGGTAGAAATGTAATATTGATAAAAATCGACACGATCATGATTATTAATACATTTTGAACTTATTTATTGAAATTTATACCTATATGAAGGTTATCTGATATAGGAAGACAAGAAATATAATCCATATGTATATAAGTCACTTGGAAATTCGTTATCAAGTGATAATAGTAGCCTATCACATTGTTTTTTCACAAATCCTATGTGAATTGCATAATGTGTTCCATGTATCTCTCCTAAGGAAGTAAATACATGACCCACCATATATACTAAACTCATAAGTCATACCACTATAGGATGATCTTTCATACCAGGAACAACCTAATAAAATTTTGGATATTAAAGAGAATATACAATGAAACTAGACCACAAAACATGTAATTGTTTATCTTCAGAGAAATAACAAGTTACAGTAATTTAAATGGGTTCTTGAGGATAATATGAGACATAATTATTTTAATTTTTTATTATAGTATTGAATATTGATTGAAAATTTTAATTTAAAGGAGGTACAATATAAGACCCAATTTTTGGAAACTTTTTACAAAAAATATTAAATTCTTTTTAGGTTTTTAATTGTATAGCACACCAAAATTATAATTCATAATACTCTACAACAAGTTAATCAAGGGAAATATTCGACATCATCATTACATTAATTACACACAACATTGAGATTTTAGGGAACACAATATTATTATTACTCAAGCGAGACAGAAATAAAATACCCACTAAACATTCTAATATGAATAGAAATAGAAAATTCTTATATATTATATATAGTTTTTTGAAATAAATAATATAAATTATTATTTATATATTTAATGTATGGGAATGTCTTTATATGTTGTAAAAAACTATTTTTCATAATGAACTGTTCTTTAATACCTTCTTTAAAAAATAATAATAGTAATTTTAAACAGATATATAAATTTTATTTGATATAATAAATTTAATTGTGGAATTAGTAAATAAAAAATTTCCTTACCATTAATATTTTGGATTTCTCTAAATTATTTCAATTTAGGAAGATTATTGAATGATATTGACCATTAATTGAAAACTATTATTTCAACTAATTTATTTATATAATTAAATAATATTTTAACATTGTTTAAAAATATTACTAGATAAATTTTAGTTACATTAATCCAATTTATATCATTTGAACTGTTCTCTTTAAAAACTTATATTCTCAATCAATTTATGAGATTAATTTAAAATTAATTTCTACCACATTTTTATTGGAATATTGATAAATTGATTCCATATTTGGTGTAATAATAATTTAAAATATCAAAAAAAGGATTTATTTTTTTACCAAATATATTATTGAATGAAATTAAAATAATTTATTGGGATTAAGGTAAAAATGAGTTTACATTAAGGATAATCATTAAACATAATATTATAACTGACCTAGAAAATTTTACCAAAGCATTTTTACGGATTGGTGTAGATAATATCTTAATATTTATTAAAAACACTCCATTATTTGATTCATTTTTATATGATATATAACTCAATAGTGTTTCCCATTCATTATTTACAAGTACGCCACTCCTCATTTACTAAAAATAGGATCTGACCCCCCTCAATTCATCATACATCAAAATAAAATTGTATCAGAAAAATCCTACACAAATATTAACCAAAAATACCAAATTTATTAATAGTTTCCTCACATGGAGAATTATTCCACCCAATGAATCTATTCAGTGAAAACTGAAAATTAATAACCGAAGAATATGTAACATCCTTCCTTTAAAACTTTTGTTTGTGTTCATTATCCACCCCAAAAATATTTTTATGTAAATATTATATAATAAAATATATATTATATGTATTATAATCTATTATTATATTATGTGTTCCTCAAACTCTCACACACACCTCTATTAAATGGTAAACAAAATTGTTATTAGTGTGTGTAGCCCGCCACCACCTTATAGACCAATGTCATTTCTTATGTCATTTCCTCCATTAAAGATGAGAATAATAATGGGATTAAATTTTTTAAAAGATATTTATTATATATATATATATTATTTCTGATTCTATAAGTATTTTACAAGAGATACCTTTATTCATTCCATTTCTTGTGAAGACGATAACTTCATTTGTGGATGTGTGGACTACCGCATCCACAAAGCGATGTGATTCATTCATGGATTACATGGAATGTATAAAAGATTTTTTAATATAAGTATTTTATATATTGTAAATAATATATCTAATTTAATGATAATATATGAATATATATGTATATATATAATTCACTCTTCATTATTTCAAAAAATACAATAGGAAAATGAAAATAGTGTCCACGCTTACGTATGGCCTACTATGTGAATTAACTATGTAATAAATTTGAAATAAAAATATAATATAGATTTTTATAAATTATTATACAATAAATATATATGGAATTCATATCATGGTTTACATTATTCTAATAAGGAAATCATGACATAAGTAAGAGGAATCAGAATGACTAATCATGATTTATACAAAGAATAGAGATGTTATTACTCGAAACCTAACATTATCATGGATTTGTTAATAAATGGGTTATATAAATGCATAAGTAAATTATTTTTGAAATTAAATAATTAAATATGGTTATCATAAATATTTATAAATAACATATATATATATATATATATATGACACAATGTTTGAATGAGTATAATTAGAATCAAGACATTTTTTATGGTGTTTCAAGCCTCAGTTTTAATTCAATTAGAATTATACCTTATTCACCATTACATAACTTTGTGTGGTGAATATACATCAAGTCATCGTATGATATGATTATTTTTTAAAATTTATTGGTATTTACATATCCATTTTATTATCTAAATTTCATGTGGTTTATGACTCAAAAGAGATCAAATAGTTTGGTAATTTTTGTCATAATTTTCTTTCTTTGAGATGAATTTTATGTTATGATCTTATAATATCATATAATATGTATATTCATGACATAGAAATTTTGTACCATGAATATACTTATTTAATAATATTTTATGATTCATGTTATAATACTATCTATTTTGGATTATGAGTCAGTTTTACTAATTTTTAAAAGTTTCATGATACAATTTCATCATTTATTGGGATTCATTACAACTATGGTTCCATTGATTAATTCAGAGGATCGATATCTCGAGAACACTCATAATTTTTTTTCATCTAGTTATTCATGATATATTAATGTATTGTCACATTTTCTCCACTCATTTTTACTTATGATCATTATTAATGTTTTTTTATGAAAATATGACCATATTTCTCAATTCAGTCATAAATATGTTCTATTAAAAAGACACTTTTTCAAAAATAATTAAAAACGTAACTTCTGAAATTTATTTTTTTGAATACTTTTGAAAAAAAAGTTATTTGAAAAATGTTTTATTTTTTTAATTATTTGTTATATGTATTCAATTTATTTTCACGGAAACAATTTTTTCAAAAATATTTTGTTTTTTATAAAGTTTTTTTCATAGAAGAAATGATATTTTAGACAAAAACATTTATCTAAATGATATCTAAAAATTAATTTCCATATACAATTACATGATTTGGGTTACTAATTCCTTTTTGTGACAATTATCCTATGTATGAATAATATTATTTATCAGATTGATTTATGTTTTGATTGAATTATGATTTTTAAATTGATTTTTTAATGGGATATATGTTTATGAAACTCGTTTCTCATTCATAGGATTTATTCTTATGAAAAAATTTTCTTTTCATGATTTATTAATTTATGAAATGTTAATGAATCTGATATCTATTCCATTGTTTATGATATGAATTCATGTCTATGATTCCCATTTAATTTTGTCACTTATCATATTATTTTTTATGATCTTGTGGAACACCTATTTATGATTTCATTTTGAGATGGTTCTCTCCCAATATATTCCACCAATGAAATAGGGAGTGAAATTTGTTTAGTAATGGAATTTTTATACCAAGATGGTATTATCAATGAACCTTTTCTATTAGGATGGTCATGGAAGTGACCCATTACTACCAAAAAGGTTGGGAGAGTTATCAAATTACAATAATATGGTCATGGAATTATTCCATGACTACTATGTAAATAATTTTATATATTCATGTATCTACAAAATTTACATGTCTTATAATTTTTTGATTCCTTTGTAGATTGTTCTATTTATTCCCTTTTGATTCATGTGTTATGAGATGCCAATATTTATTCCATAAAAATTAATTATGATCACTAGTATGTCGGGGGTGACATTTTTTTTATCGTGTTCTCAAACCCTAATTAGCATGATTAAGATTACATGTATCCCATTATTATGGTTAATGAGAATTTATTCTCACCCATTCATATGTTTCCTTTCCACATGCTATGAATATTTGTATTATGTATTATGTTTCTAATCATTTTGATAGTCATGTACAACCTAGGGGGATTTAATGTAACTCACATATGAACTAGTGTTTAATATTTAATGTTTCCAAAGAGACTAACCTAATATAGTCATTTGGAATATTTTTTTATAATTTATTAATTTTTTTAATAAATATATGTAATTTATATTTATGATCAGAGAGTTTCACCATATCCAGAATATATTAATAGTTATCTTTACATCAATTTAGTGTTTCTAAGGAGAATGACTATCCATTGAATTTTTTTTCAAGTCTGTTGTTACCATCCAACAAACACATTAGAATCCTTATTAAAATAGTACATCAGTGAAATTAATATACATTCAATAATCCCTATAACACTAATATCATTGAAAATATACTCAAATGACATAATTCCTAGATCCAAACATGAGCATGATAAACATTATTTTTAACATAAAGTAAAAATATAAACTTTTCCATGATCAATTAACTTCTTTTGAGGTATATTTATTTGATTATTAGGTAATTTATTTTCAAAGTGTACCATATTATTATCATTTAAGCATTGAACATTGACATTTTTTTAAATAGACATATAATCAAAAACATTATGGCCTTTGAATTCACACATTTATAAAAATCCTATTATTTTTATACAAGAACCATATTTTTTATTTCCAAAATGATATCACATTCCAAAATCCATCATTCCATTTTCACCATTATCCATCATTTTTCCTTCAACAAAATTATTCTATTTCACACCTTTGAAATCTTAGTAATTAGAAAATTATTTCTCTATCATGTTACAACATGATAATGTGTACTCATATGATGAATATTATTGGGAGAGTAGTTACCTTCAAAATATTGTCTAAATACAATCCAAAAATGATCAATAATACTGTTTGAGTCATGTGCATCTATGTGTTTCTCATTATTTAAAAATGAATACATTTTTAATGGTGTTACACATTAGATTAAATAACATAATTATGAAAAAATTATATATTCTCAAAACTAGAAAAAATTATATTTACAAATTTATGAATGGATGATCTCATAATAATATAAATGTATTATTTGGGAATATCTAAATTTCATATCCATTAATGATATTTTTAAATTAAATGTGATTTATCCTATATATATCCACCAGGATTGTTAAAATTAGGTGCATGGTTAGACCCCTTATCATGCACACAATAATTATTATTTCTAGAGAAATGCATCCTTTTTTGGATTATTTACCACTAAGTGCATCTATTACAAAAACATGACCACATGTTGTATCTTGATTGGGATATATATCTAGAAAAGGAAACCTTATCTATTACTTAAAAAATCCAGTAATATGTTCCTCTATACATAACACCAATATCAATCATAGTGTTAAGTTCCCTGATCATTGTTCTTCAAAATCCATTTCCCAGTGTTTCAACTCATATTTCTTTCATACCAACTATAAAAATCCCGACTCTAGGAACCCGAATCTATTTTCAAAATATAATAAATTAACATATGATACAAGGATAAATACTCCAAAGAACTGAACAATTGAAAAAATTTGTAAAACTAGATTTATACATGCTACTCATTTAACATTGGGAAAATAAAATAATATATATGAGATGTTAAAAACTAGTATCCTTGAATCTCATTCCCAGAATTAAACCTCATATCATGGGGAAATGGAACAATATAATGTATTTTTAAAATTATAAGTAGGGGTGAAGTACAAAAAAACACTATTAATAATCAATAAATGTTAATAAACATGAAAAGGTAAATTATTGAAACACACACTACAAAAAAATTATTTTTAGAGTTAAACTTTTAGAGAGGATTTCAAACAACCCCATAAAAAATTTATTTTTGTAAAAATCAGAGGTGGTTACTCAGAAAACCCTCCAATCATCAAATTCTATTGGGGTCATAAGCCCCTCAAAAATTATTAACAATATTTTTGTAATATTTAGTTGGATTTTAGAGGGAGTTATTTCAACACCAAAAAAAGTATTATAAGTAATGGTTCTATATGGTCAGTTAGATTTTATTGGTGATATATATATATTGTATTTTAGAGGATATTTATATAATGTAATTTATTATGTAAATACATTTTGGGGCTTCAAAACACCAACTAATCTCTTATATTATTGGGTGTTTGAACACACTATAATTTTTTAATTTTGAGACAGTTGATGAAAGCGATATAATTCTTTAGATTAAAGGTGGGTTTGAACCCCCTCAAAATTTACAAATTATATGAGGTTCATGAATCATCACATATTCCTTTGATTATAGGTGACTCTGAACCCCCTCTGACATATGTCATTAGTGGGGTTTGTGAGAGACCACTAATACCTTGTATTGGAAGGTATTTTTATCCCCTCTAATTTTATTTTTTTCAAAATAAATATCATATATATTCAAATTTTATATTATATATGTGTTCTCGAGCATGTTTTTGTGTATATATATTACATAAACATATTATATAAATGTATTCAAATACATTATAATCATATATATATATATAAAGTAATTTTATAAATACAATAAATAAATACTTATACACAAAAAAATGTATACATATATAAATATTGTTGTACATAATATGAATATAATTTTAAATATATTTATAAAAATATATAAAATTTCAATATGGTTTTATAAATACAATATTTTTATTACATGATTTATGTTATACATATATTATATCGAATACATATGTACAGTATATTTATGTATAAATGCATTAATATTATATTATGTATACAAATATATATATAACATTAAAAAAACTAAACCTATTAAGATATATTATATTATAAAATTAAATATATTCTTTAATAAACTTGTTATTGTATATGAATTAATATTTGAAGTTTCGTTAGATTATATATATTTTAGGATACTGTATTAATAATAAATTAATTTAATATATATCAATATATCAATTATATTTATAATGTTCCAAATATATGAATATATTTAATGTTGTTCACATATATAAATTTATAAATCATACAATATAAATGCATATAATAATATATATGTATTTTATATCATAAATTATATTAATTTTATTAATTTATCAAACTGATATATAATTTTTATAGTTTAAAAATTAGTTCAATAGTAACAATAATAAATATTTTTGTAGTTACACACACACATGAATATATATAAGTGATTGTATGAAATTAATTATGAATATATATATATATATTATGATGATATTATATCGACAAATATTAAATAAATATATAAATTTTTTCACACACACAGACTTAGATATAAATGTATTTATAAATATAACTATATATATTTATATTTATATTTATTTATATAGGTATATATATTTATTTATTATGTTATTTATAAAAAAATATAAATATATTCGTATATAATAAACAAATATATATATATATATTCCATAATATATACCAATATATATTATATATAACTATTATACATAATTATATTATTTATTTTAAAGAAATATATAAAATATACACAAATATATTATATTCAAAAAGTATGTATAAATATATTATAAAATATTTCTGAATCTAAATAAATATAATATATTTTATAAAATAATCAAATGAACACTTTTTATAGTGAATTCATTTGTAAGAAAATCTTGAATTGATTAGTTGTTTGAATACCCAATAGTGGTTTTTTCATCTGTTGGGGGATAGCGTACTACGCACATGATCAGAGATGTCTTCTGTGGATTGAGTTGTGTTATGGTTGTGGTAAAACGGTTCGATTTGAGGTTTTATATTTGTTGTCTACGGGGAATGGTTTTTTCTTTATGAGGATTGTTGGGGGAAGGTACTTGGGAAATCGAGGGGGTTGTAGTGTCAAATTTCTTTCAAAAACAAGGGAAATTGTCCACAAAAATTTCCATATCGAAGTTATGTAGGGGTGGCTCTAACCACCTAAAATTTGGTTTATTAATTATAGGTTGTTAAACGTATCTATAATCCACCATTCTCCATTAAATTTACTGTCAATATAGTGGGTTTTATAACACCCCCTAAATTAACATCTGATAATTAAACCATAATTATACCATCACTTTTCAAAAAACTCACCTAATCGGATATGGCATCCACTTTTGGAGAGGATACTGATAAATGTGGATAAAGTGTCTAGAGGTGGTTTTAACCCCTATAAATTAATAAAAAACACCCACCAATAAATCATTAACTATATATTGACATTCCAATTAATCATTAACTTATGCAAAATATGGAACGAATAAAAATGACGAAACATTCGATAAAATTAGACCATGATTCTAAAACATGAACATTGATATTCTAAGTAATAGAATAATTACATGGAATATAAATAATTATTAAATTCATTATGTTGAATATATTAACTATCAATATATATCCTTAATATAGTTACAATCAATATATATCCTCATAATAGTTTATGTTTTCAATTAGAACCATTTATGATTTGGCCATCGTATTCATCTCGTGACACTACTGATGCTTAGAGTTAATTACATTAACTTATCCCAAACCTAGGTTCTCCTTGTAAAAATAATTAATAATATATTTAATGATCAATTAAATTTAAAAATAAGTTGAATTATCATATAACATTTCTTCATAAAGGTTACATATTTATCAATATTTCTCCATTTAATCAGATATTTTTTAAACTAACCATTTTTTGTATAAATGGTATAGGGATTAGTAAATAATCATATACATGAAACAAAATATGGATATTTAATATAAATATAATTTGTAATGAAAAATGATTACAATAAATTTATTGTGTCAAGAAAAATAAAAAATCAAAATATAAAGTGGGATTGCACAATAACTCTAACTGTTTCGTAATTATCATGTCAAAAAACATATGATGAAATAATTATATTATAATATTTAAATATAATGAATAATTAATTATTAGTGACTTTTCATATAATAGTGTAATTTTATACCCCACATAATATATAATTGGTGCATAATAACAAAAAATACTCAATGAAATATAAATTGAGATAAAATCCCTTACAAGTTGTTTACAGTCATGTAAAATTCACATGGATGTATTAATTAAAACTTAAATTTAAAATGACATGAATTATGATGTATTTATGACTTTACATATTATATTGGTAGTTTATAAATTATTTAAAATAAATTGGTTCATAACTTACTATAGTTTCTCAATGAATGAAAATTCAGACATAATCCCTTACCTCACACTAATAGTTAGTTGTCAATGATATAAATAATTTATATTGGTTTCTTACATGTTATTACCTTATCATGGAAACATATTAATATTTATGATATCATATATGATCCTTTTATAACATCTTATTACCCATTAATTTATAATTAATCAATATCTTCATTGTCTTGGGTGTTAATTTCATTGTTTTCTCATGTGTGTTTATTTATGGATGATCTGATTCATGGATATATAATATTTTTTTAATAATCTATATGGTAATATTTTTGAAATTATATTCGTATTTATAAATCATTTTCATTTTAATACCAATCATGAATAGTGGATATGTAAAATGGTGTATGTTATGAACTGGGTGACTCTAAGTTGTACGTACACATGACTAATATTTCCCTTTTTGATGACCATTATTTAAAATAGGTTAGTAAAAATTTATATATTTATAATGATTATAATTTCATTAATATAATATTATTTACTTATATACATAAATATATATCATTCATGTGGTGTTGTGATGAAAAGATATCAACATCGCTTTGTAAAGTCGATAGTCCACAAATGTATGAATGACGTTACCATAATTATGTGTAATTAAATAAAATGACATATTATATTTCTAGATTGATGAATATTAAATTCATATAATAATTATTTTATGTATAATGAACATGAACTATTAAATTATTCCTTCTAAAATTCCAAACTCATTAGTTGAAGAGGAATCACATCACTTCATGAGGCGGTAGTCTCCCATACACAGAAGCAGAATTATATTGTACATTTTAGAATATATTGTACTTAATAATAAAGGAAAAATTTATTCTATAGGTATAATTATTATATATATATTACAAATTTAATATATATCATCATACCCATCCTTGAGAGGGTAAAATGGAAGAACAAACGATATTAGTTCATGGGGTGGTTTTCTACTGTACATAGAATTGATGATTTCATAACAAATTTTATGGAAGCGGATATGGTTTTAATTTATGGAATTTTTAAAAAAATTATTAAATGGTAGATATTGGGGATAATATATCACCCGATATTAATATAAATATTACAAGGTTCATAAAGTAGTTAAATAATGTTGCTAATTGAAAAACATCACATCTTCTTTATATATTATCCCAAGCCATGTAATCAATCCATCCTATGATGCCATTGTTCAAAAAGTAAGGCTTATGGGTTGATGATATGTATGTTGGGATGTGACTTGTATAAGAATTGATGAATCCAATTTTTTTAATATCTAAATATGTGAGGTTTTGAGTGTCCTTTTTATAATTGAGGGTGTGTAGCATTCTTGTTAAAACTTATCATGACCTAAACCTTAGGGCATGTGCTACTACTATCCCAAGACCACATCCCCTAGGCTTGGGGATGGTGACTAGCACTGAGTAGGCATATCCCAAACAAATTGGAGGCATTTCCCTAAGTATGTTTACCCATGCAGATATCTCTATGCCACAGATGGTGGAAGGTGAATGCACTAAGTAATGAAATATATGGTACTACAATAGAAAACTGAATGTAAACTGGGATAGAATACAAGACCAAATAAAATAGAAAAGAAAAATTGTAGAACTCAAGAACTCCTCAGTAGAAAAAAATAGCTGAATGGTAGAAAAAGAAACAGTTATCTGAAGTCGTAGAAGAACTTATCCTCTGTTTGGTCACTCTAAGCACCACCTGGCCCTGGTCGACCACATACTCCATCATAGTGTTGATCAACTACCCAAGACCGGAAACATGTGGGTGGAGCCTGTGGTGTGGAGATTATAAAAATAATAAGTAGGTACCCGTATCCATAATGATATAAAAAAATAAATACATAAAGTAGACTACAAAAGATGTACATGAAGTAAATCCTCTATAAAGTACAGTCAGGAGATTCACTAGAGTCAACTCACACAGGTTTAACCAAATTTCTAAAAATAAATATTATGATTCTTAACGAATAATATTATGAAATTATGAGAGACTAATCCCTAATTAGTAACTAAGGTCTTTCGATCCACTGAGGTCCACTCACTTCCTAGACCGTTGTGATCCGCTCACTTACCGAGCCACTGAGGTTTTCTTAGCTACCAGGCCATTAAGGTATACTCGTCTGCTGGTCCACTAAGGCCCCCTTTGCTACAAGGCCATTGAAGTCCGCTAATCTTCTAGGACATTGAGCTCTGTTCAGCTACCAGACTACTGAGGTAAACTCCTATCAAATTTATCATCACACCCAGTCTCATGATTTCCACTCATACCACGCATAATTCAGGGACAATATACTCCTCTAGCCATCTATCATAATTAAGACTCCAAAAAAATCAAATAGAGTATGTCAATAGGACCCCCTAATTGTGATGGTCCCAACACCACAAAAGGATCATAAATTAGACATACAATTCATATGGGATGTCCTTTTTACTGAAAAAGTGTCGGTTGGGTCCGTGTCAAGTCGAACCTAGTCGGGTTGACCCAACTCAACCCAGACCGGGGTCCATCGTCCTGACCCCTGTCCACCAACCCATATCGTGTCCACTGACCAGACCCGGGTCTGAACCAACCCACGTCTGATCTGACCCCGATCTGACTGGTTTCATAATGGCCTAAGGACATACCTAGTTGGTATTATAGACCCAAACCTATGGGTCGAGGGTCCAACACACTTCGCTTCCCAAAGTCATATTCCTCCTTTAGCATATCCCACGTTGGCGTGCCAGTATATGGCCAACTAGCCTACCCAGAAGCATAGTTTTCCACCCACTAGACCCACACACAATGCCCAGTTTGTTCCATCAGAACCCTGGAATGCGCAACATCCACCCTACATCATGCATTTTTCTTGGCAAGCCACCTCCACAATACATTGTCCCATGGACTGCATCCCAGTAGTGGGTCTCCAAAACTAAAGTGGAGCCCAACATTCACTACAGGTATACAATTTCGTGGCCCCTAGTCCTCGGCTTCCACCTCCAAACGTGGTGCCAAAATTCCATACCACTGTGAACTCCTCTTCCACAGCGTGCTGGTGATGCACAAAATCTCTTGCATGCAGCTGATGTTGCATGTTGCCGACAACCCTGACTCACCACCCATGGTAGCTGCCATGGGTTCCATTTCCACTAGTCTTCGAGCTAGTATCCATAATGGTCATCACTAACCTCCTTTCCATGACCTTCCATCATCTTTTTGTCCCTCCTTTCTGCGATTCTCCTTCTTCCACCACTAGATCCATTGTTAGTGGTCATTCACGTTGAATCGCTCTCTCCCGGAGCCTCCTACCCTAGATGATTCACCACTGTAGTCCCCCTTCGACCGTAGTTGCCATCAAATCATGAATAATGGAGGAAACGGGTGGAGTAGATGATTGAAAAGTAACTCCCAAATTATTTGAAGATACCTTTGATCATTTCAATTTGAATTATCCATTATCAGTGTTTAATTAAGGATGATGAAAACATGCATCAATCATATGTTAACTCCTCTCTTGTGGAATCCCATTCTTGCATAGATGATCAAACCATCGGTCAGTAAATTAGTGAGATGACTAGTGTCCTTCATTTATAATTTACGAATGATTTAATGTAACACACATTGAAATAAACCCATACATGGAATCAGATATCTCTTTTAGGAATAATGGTTTTTCCCCACAGTCGATCATCAATTCTCAATCCGAAAATCTCGTCGATGAATAGATCCTTCGAAGGGGAAGGAAGGATACAGTGGTGATTCATAATTGTTAACTATTCACTTCTTTCCAATGCTACTACTATAGAGACACTAAGAAAATAAAATATCATGAAAATGATACCTTTTCTTTATTAAACAATTAAATGGAGGAAACGTGTTTCATCATTTCTTTCATGTTAAGTTGAAAAATTATTACATTGTTTTAGTAATGAAATGAAACATCATTTCTTTTACATATGATTTTCTATATATTTACACTATTTTTTTATTAATTGAATTATTTTGATTGACATTGCACTATATCCAATCATTTTTTTACAAAACAAAATTTCATAAGTATATTTTTTTTAATGCCAAATATTAAATTCTAACCTCAATAGGTTCCGGTCGAGGTGATCCCTTGACTAAAGAGAGAACACACAATGAGCTCAACAATTCTATAATATTTCCAATCAATGTTACCATTTTTTAGTTATTAGGATCTAAAAATTAAATAATCTTCATTTAATATTTTTTTTACAGTCACATCCCACAAACAACATTCCAGAGTTTGCCTACGCCGGATAATTTTATCCTCTACCTAAGGAAAGCACAACATCGTGAGATAAATGATGGTCTTATATTTTCAATAAAAATCACCACTAATGAGTTATAAGGATTTGAGAAATAAAATAAAATAATTTTATTAATTTATTAACAATTATGCTATTTTCATGTTTTCTCCCTAGACCATACAGACTAATCATATGTGGTGCCTATGTTACAACCTCCTTCCTAAATACAAAATTTCTCTCATATTTTTTATCTGGTCACCCTTTTAATAGTTATTCCACTTTTCCTGGAAAATTGATCATGCACGCTATTTAAAAACATAACAGTTTTTGACGGACTGTTCTAGGAACACTAGCCCTCGGAATCACATGCCGTCTCACCACCTGGTATCAAAATTATCCAGAAAATTTCTAAAATTAAAACATGGACTATATAAGTTATTATATCTTCCTCTCCTTATGTTTTTACATCCTTGAAATCAGAACCACATTATTCCCAAAAAGATGAGGGCATGAGAATGAACCGCAGCCTCTCGATCCCACGTGAAATCCTAGATATTCATGTTCTATGGAAGAACACACGCTAGAGGAATCTATTTCAATGGAGGGTCATCTCCAATCGATCCTTGATCTTCATTGGAAGTCCCAAAAAGTCACCCCATCATTGAAATCCACCTCTCACCAATCAATGATTTGTGATGGGTCAGGTATGCATCTCCTACACGTAGAGGTGTCATAGGTTATCTATGAAACCCAATTCATGATAATATAAGAAGTGATTGACATGGTGATTAGGTCAATGATCACACAAATGGTACTGTGTACCCTCGACGTACGTCATAAATTAGTTATTAAGTATGTCGATATTATTTCTCATTACCTTCATATAACCCCAAGGAACAATAGGGAAACCTCTACCAAGCATAGGGGATAGACATGGTGTGTTGACAAACCAAAAAATAGACAAAACTAGCGGTCAACTCTTTTATCAATAGGTATGTCCAGGTTCAACCTGTTCCACTATCCTTGGTGTTAATCTTGACCCTGAAATGAATATATTGATTCCTCTTTCCACTCTAAGCATCCCCAGGAACTAATGTGTGTCCACTAATAGGAACAACATGTTCACCAACATTCAAATATCCATCAAGGGAATTCCCCATGAAAACATCGTCATATAATGTATCATCGTCTGTATCGTTGAGTTGTTCCTTCCAAACTCACATTAATTGTGGAGGGGTAACAACCACCAACTGGAGGTAAACTACTTAATCTCTATTCTTGAAGGAAAACTATAATAAGGACAACTTCTCAATTTTTTCATTCAGCAACTATGAACAGGGTCTCCTGATAAGAGTATCTCCAATAACATCTCACATAAAAAGAGTATTGACTAATTTGAATTCATAATCATATAGGAACTCCAACCATCATCTCAATCTCATGTTCAAATCCTTTTGAGAGGAGATATACTTGACAATAATGTGGTTAGACTAAGGTAGTGTCACCACATCTTCTATGAGAACACTATGGCTACCAAATCAATATTGTGGATTGTGAAGTTTTCCACATGTGGTCACAACTAACGTGAACCACAAGCAATCACCACTAACTCTACATCATAACACTACTATTCCTAGTCCATGATGCATCGTAGAACACTACGCACACAACTCCCCCTCTAGAGAAATCATGATTGGGGCTCTCTTGAAACTATATCTAAAATACTAAAAATCTGACGAGTACTTTTCCATTAACACGAATGCATTCCCCAATCAATTGAATGATTTTTTCATCAACCCTTTGGTTATAGATACTTGTTCATCATGTTCACAAGGAAAAAATGAACGTAATCCAAATATATCCTATAACACTGAGTCATACGAATCCCTTCATCTGCAGGCCCTCCACTAGCACCCTCATCTTACAAAGCTTTGTGAAAAACATCTAATATACTAATGATTATATAAATTATATCTTGGGATATTGATCAAAATATTAGTCTACCTTCTAATGGGGAAGAAAACCTAGAACTTCTTCAGGGATGACTTCTTCATATTCCACCATTACTGCTATAACTAAAAACTCATAACATCTACTACACCAAGGGAATGGATATATTACTCCAGAGGGGTCAGATGGTCCTCCTATTCATGATTCTATCATGTGATACATGGTCTCCCTTTCTCATAGAAAAAGGAAATCCAAATTCCATTGATGTTGAAAAACCACACCCTTTTTCAAAAAATACTCAATGTGAGGATGAACTATGGATGACCAGTCCAAACCAAAACTAACGGTGTATCGACTCAACGATGCCTCCATGTGGTTCCAAAAGGGGTCTCAACTCAATGGTCATGTCACACCCTCAGTATAAGTTTTTTAATCACATCTCCTCCCACAGGTACCTCATGATGTAAGGGTTATATCAATGGGTTAATCTGAAACTCTTGGCATAGAACAATATTTTCAATAAGAAGGAATGATTACTGCCTATGTCTATTAATATGTAGCTATGATTAGTCACAATACATAACATGAGTTAATCCTAGAGCCCTTGTGTTATATTCCATAACAACATGAATCTACCCCTTCCTTTATCCTCTAGCTCCCTGAGCCGGGTGTAGACCACATTGGGATGGTGGTTGTAACAGGATGAAATGTATACCACCTCCTACTGCACATCATTCCCATCTACATCATTAGCTGCCCTATAAATTCATATTCTCTTATCACTATCTATTCCCTACTGGCACGTACAACATTTTACAATCTTTACGATGGCATATAAAATATCTAGAGAGATGTCACTATCATATTTTGAAAATCATTAATTATTTCTAGGCTGACTGGACTCACCCTATGAGCCTTGTGCAGTATATCCCTTTTCGTGGGACCTCTTCTTGGAATGTCTCACACATCCATATCTTTGAGACTGACCTCAACTTCCTTTATTTCCACTTATGACATCCACTGGTGGTATCTACTCATCCAAAGTTCGTTCAACCACAATGGTTCTCTCTAGAACCCTATCATATGTAGTAATGCATATAGGAATACTACTGGATCAGATATCCCTAAACACACCTCACCAATAGGTTTGAGCCTCAAATCGCAGGTCATAGTATATTCATCATGTACCTGAAATGGTCTATATTCCATGAGGAATACTCAGCTACATAAACTTTTTCCATTCAATTTTTTTGGATTCTATTGGCCTTTCATTTCCCGTAGATTTTATGGAATGAGCACCTTCTCTGTGAAAGGTTCCAAAAAAAATTCCATAGAAGAGTCACCTCATCATACGACCAGGTAATCTAAACCCCACCAACACCCTACTGAGATACGTAGAAGGCTCAATTCTAGGACCCCCATCCAATCTAATGGTGTCCTAACTAGATGGAAAACATGGTCACCACCTCAAGATAGTCTATATCCACCTATGAGTTGGGCTCTCCTCAGAACCGGAGAGGTCTCTATCAATGAAACTCGTGAAGTGCGCTCATCCCGCGCATCTTAACCACTATTACAATGAGAATCATGTGAAACTCCACAGGTGGTAGTATAGCTAGTACACCACCCCACATTTTTTTCTTTGGTACGAACCCATATACCAATCTCATCGCCCCACAGATCATCCACATGATCACATTGTGGAATCATGGTAGGTTGACTCCAGGGAATAATCTTTAGAAAGAAATGATGTTCGATGATTAATAGAGTATCCATGGTGATATTACTCAAGGTGGACATTTAAAACTAAACCAATTCATATATTATTCAAGTCACATCATTTTTGCTGCAACTAGTGTTTTCATGTACCAAGTTATAAAAGAATAATTAAGCGTTTGAGCATTTGGATACATCTGTTGACACACGAAAAATGGATTCCCCGGCCTGAATGACGAACTCTAAACCCTTAACACTATTCCCCCAAACCAAACTCGTGGACTCGTGTTTCTTAAGGGAGATCCAAACCCCTATGAAACCAAATGTTACCATTGGGAAACAATGACGACAAAAACACCCACCCTTAGCATCACCATTTTTTCCAAGCCCACCTAGTACCACCAGTTTCCTCATAGACACATGGTCCCCACCCTAGGACACCCCCACATTCTAAAACGGGTCATCTTATTAATTAAAGTTTCCACAATCCAACACATTCCCTTTCTAGTTTCCTTTTTCCCCACATACACAACCATGGGAAACATCACATAATTTAATCATTCTTAATCACTACTCCAGGACAATGCATGCTTAACATTAGAGATCTAATCATATAGGATCCCAAATATTATGGTGAACATTATTTACATTATTGATATCATTTTTCCATTTAAGCCTTTATCATTTTTGGGGTTTTACTTTCACCCCCATTTAGAGCACGACATCCTCATTGTGGTCCCTACATCTTATCCCTTGGAGTGGAACACACATACAACTGGGTTCCTCCTTTGATACCACAGAGTCACAACACTTCCCCTGGGGATCATCCTTGACTACCCCAAACCAACCTCCAATAGGCCAAGGAAAGGAAACTAGTGTAGAGTAGGATTATCCCAAAAAAATGGGAGGAAACTTCCCTCATATCTATATACAAGCACACAACTCCAAGACACATATACTGGAAGGTGAATAAAATATGTAAACAAACAAAAGGTACTACAATTGAAAATTGATGGTAAATAGGCCCAAAATAAAATCCTGACTCTATGAGATAAGTAAAAGTGTAAGTTTTGGAACTCCACTACAGAAAATTCAACAAGAAGGGTATGTACAGAAATAAATGTTTGAAGATATAGAATAACGTAATGTTTGTCGGGTAACTCTAATCCACACCTATCCCTAGTCCCCCAAGGACTCTGTCTATGTTTTGATCGTCTACACAAGACACAACATGTATTATCGAAGACCGTATAAGGGTGAGTAAAATAATACCTATTAGGGACCCCAAAACAAAAATATAAACCGCAAATAAATACAAAATGAATAATGCCTAATAGATACAAGAACTATAGCCTCTATGAAAAAACGACATTAGAGTCATTATAGTCATCTCACACATGTATAACCTAATGTATAGAATGAAATTATAATAGTCATAAAGATGAACATATTTCACTACTTAGAGACTAATCCCAGATGAGTCACTGAGGTATGTCGAGCCCCTGATGTCTTCTTATCTGTCATATCACAAAGGTTCGCTCAACAACTAGGCGTCTAAGGCCCAATTGTCTGTTGGGCCACTGAGGTCTGCTTGGGTGTCAGGCCACTGAGGTTCGCTAGTCTACTGTACCACAGAAGAATGTTCCGCAACCTAGATACTAAGGTATGCTCTTCACTTCCACCACATCACCGCCAACTGCAATATTTCTGCTCTTAGCATTCTTGATTTTCGGAGAATCTACACCTCAATCCTTCAGTAAAAAATCAACATCCAAAAAAACTTATTTAGAGTATAATAAATTCACAGCCTCATTGTGCGGGTCCCATCTCAACAAAAGTATGTCAGTGTGATGTAATATTTATATGTTTAGTCACTTTTAACGAAAAGTGGTAGGTTGGGTCCCAATCTGGTCCGACCCGACCCAGTATGGGGTCCACCAACTAGACCTAAGATGAACCGGTCCAGCATCCACCCGGTCCACCATGGCTGAATGCCATGACCCTTGGAATGAGGGTCCAGCCTGCTGGGCCACCGAATGGTCCAGTCCTCCTCTGGATTGACCGACATTGGCGGGAATTTTTTGGTCCCACCAGACATCCCCGACACATGGTTTCCCATAGGCCCGAATCCCACATGCATGCCGATTTGGTCACGCCACGATGCTGCTGGAGCCCTGTCCACCCTGCGTAGCACATCCTTCTCAGACAGCTACTTCTGCATCAAGCAACCCCACGGACCGCGTGCCCACACTAACAAATGCCTGGTTGCGGGTCTCCCGATATGACGAGATGACCAGCTCTCGCCTCAGATCTGCACTGCCTAGGAGGTGTCGTGGTTCCGCACCACCCATCTCGTGTCGTGGTTCCACAATGCCCTGCTTCCGCCACAGTTCCCCATCACCCTATTAGCCAAGCTGTTCTGCACCCCCCGACCAGTGCCACAGTTCTGCACCAGCCCTCTTTCCATAGAATCCTCCACCTGATGTTGTGCCCCACTAGTGCATCAGTTTCACACCACTACTGCCCACTGTCCATGGCCACCTATACAACGGAGCGACGCCTCCCGCACGTGGACACTGTTAGGCTCCTGCTGGCATCCATGGTTCCCCACCCGTAGTGGGTCCCAAGGGTTCCACCTCCACCAGCATTAGAGCTGTTGTCCTTTAACATCTCCAAAACCCTCCTGGATACGGGCCTTCAATCGTCATTGTGTCCAGCCTGTTTGCATCTCTCCCTCCACACAAATGACACCCATGCAGGCGGTCGTCAACCCGGTGTCTGTATCTCCCTTAGCCTCCTACCAGAGGTGATCTGCAGTTGCGATCCTACTGGGACTGTAGTTTCTGTCACAGCACGACAAAACGATGAAAATGGTGGAGTTGAAGAATGAATTTCGAACAAAAGTAGGATAGACCAAAACCTTTGTTTGTGTCGGTGTGAATCATGATTCTTAAGAGTTAAACAAAGGAAAATTAAAACAAGAATCCAACTACCCATAAAATCACGCATGCAGCATCCCATTCTTGCAAATATGATCAAACCGTGGGTCAATTTGACAGTGAATTAACATGCAGTTTTCATTTAGAAATGATGAATGGTCGAAAGGAAAACCCTACAAATTATCCACTTCCAGGTATATGACCACTCATTAAAGAAGAATGGTGTTGCTCCACCACCCATCCTCAATTTTTGATCTCCAAATATCCGCGATAATGAGGTCCTTCGAAGGGGAAGGATGTATGTGTTCGTGATTATTCACTCATCACCATTCGTCGCATTCCAATACCACTCTTCTAGAGCCTCAGAGAAAATCAAGTACCATGCCAACGTTCTCCTATATTTTTTAAACAATTCAATGGTTGAAACACATGTCACCATTTCTATTTCGCTAATTCACCCCATCATTGTCATTTTTTATTTATTAAAAATAAAACAGTGATCCTGTTACTCTTGAGTTGTATGGTAGTTACACTGTTTAATTTATGAAATGAAATAGGTTCCTTCTCATTCCATTGTAGCAAATTATTTTTTGGGAACATTAAACTTTCTACGCTTATTTTATTTATATTTATAATACCAAAAAAATTACTTTTACGATCGACCCGCACTAGTCCGGGTTCGCTCAAACCTATGGAAATCACACCCTAACTACCTCAATGGAACTCTCATATTTTTGATCTCAGTTAATGTTTAATAGTTTTAAGGGTTTTAATATAAAATAATCTTTATAATTATTTTAATTATGTTCAAATCCCATAACCTATAATCCATCGATGGCCTATGTAGGAATTCATACCCTCACGTGTTCAATTGTGGTCTCAAATTTTAAATCTGAGTCACCATTCATGTGTAATAAAGACTGGAAAAATAAATTATTTTATTTACTTTTTTTTAATGTTATTCCATTTTTGTGTTTTCTCGCAGGAGGATCACACCGACTAATTTTAAGTCCCGCCTATGGGAAAACTGCAATCCAGAATGCAATGAATCCATAAGAATTATGATATAGACACATGTTTATGAGTTACTCCTCTTTTTCATTAAAACTCCTCACATGTTATATTTAAAATCATTGCAGTTTTCAACCAAGCATTCCAAGCCCACTAGACCTTGGAATTGCACACTGTCTCAGCGCCTGGTATTGGAATGTTCCAAGATGTTTTTCAAAAAATCAAACTGATAAAATCTTTGTTAATACAATATCAAAATGTGTACACTATTAGGATGTCTTTATTTTATCAAGATACTCTAAAACTGATCAATAATTAAGGGAATGGATGATGTTATGTTTAATAACCTCATACACACAAAATGAAATAAATTTTTTTCATGTTATTCATTAATCATTATGTTTACCCTATTTTACCATTTTTACCATGATTACTTATATCTATTTATTTACAAAGTTAATATATCATTTAATAATAGAAATAAAATTTTATTTATTGGATAAATATTCATTAATTATTCTAAATATGAATCAAATTCTTTATATAAAAAACCATTGTGTTTCTACAATTAATTTTTATACAAACACATGTAATGCCCAAATATCTACTGTATTGACAATTCAGGTAATGCATTTTTACTATTTTAACAAGTTGTTTTAGTATGAAAATTATTTATAATTATTAGTTAATATATTATATCAATAGTCCAAATATGGAATTCATTTTTCAATAATGATCTCATATAATTGGATTAATTAAATAAAAAATTAATCATACAGACATGATGAGAAGATGGGTTTTTTTTTTCATGAATATATTAAAATAATGAAAATATTTTTATATCGATATTAAATTGTAAATTTACCGTAACAAAAAAATTTGTATTAATTGATTCAAAATTGATATAACATTCATTAAAACTAATCAAAAATAAAATTTGACATTACAAATTTTTTAAATTAAAATGATGTTTTCAATTAATAATATATTTTTTTTAACTATTCATCAATGAATGATACCTTTTTGGAAAAATATCAAATATTGGTACTAATATAAAATTGATATGAGAATTTTGAGATTGAAATTAATTATATAAATTATGTTTTATATATTTTTTAAAATTTAACTTTTAAAAATTTTATATCATGTGTGAAATAACAATTTATTCATTAAAATCAGTGTTGCGTGCATCACAATCCATCAATTAAATAAAATTTAACAATAAAAAATATATATTTATTTTTATTATGTTGTTAAATTCAATTTAATTATCACATTAAATGTTTATTTAGATTCTATTTGATTGTAATGTAATATTTTTTGGGGTTTTATGGTATATTAAATATACCAATAGAAAAATAATTTTTTTATTATCTTATTTTATTTTCTTTAACTTGTACAAATGTTATTAATATATTTAAAAAAAATTTAGAGATCATTATACGTGTATTTAAATTTATTAATGATACCATCCTCTGTATTTCACTTGATGGCATATGATGTGATTCATATGAAATATTAAAGGAAAACATTTTTTTTAATTAAGAAATTAAGCATTGATGGAATGATGAATCCTTCATATTCATGTTGAAAAATATATTGTTAATCATAATGAATATACAATAATAAAAACTTTATTCATTGGTAATTTTTAAAATCAAATGTTCTCTAAAAGGTACACATGTAGTTATCCCAAGCCCGTGAGGGTGTACTAGAGGTAAACCAAATATTATAAAGTTACACAAGTGGTTATCCAAGGACAAGTATGTCATCAATGTTTTGGTGGGTAGCCTTGAAATATAAATTATTAGGGACATGAATATTATTTTTTGTATTATTTTCATATATATATATATATATGTGTATATATATGTGAAAGGATCTAATGGTTAGTGGTTTATGATTATATTATAACATATTTCTAATGTCATGCCAATGTATTAAAAAATGGATCATGGTTTGTGACCATTGTATTTATGGGTATGTTATATTATGATATATCCATGATCATTTAATATGTTCTTATACATGTATTATCTTTTTATGATCACTTATAATATTCGATAGATAGTGGTTATGATTATATTGATTGAGAATTTGACCTCACCCATACTATTTTTATATATCCCCGGGCTTTAAAGAATGATATTATATTAGATATGTACTGATGGGTAAAAAGCGTATAGAGTGTTTTTGTTATAAGTTTAAGAATTTTTGTGTAGTAAAATGTTTTTTGTATAATGAAGAAAATGTTCATTGGATAAGAAAGATAGAAGTTTTTATTGATAAATTTTTTCTTAATACTGAAAAACAATAACATATAATGTTATTGGGAATATAAGTGACAAGATATTTGAAATTGAAATGTTAATTATTAGTGGTTGTTTTTTTGATTCATTTTGTATAAATTACAATATATATTGATTTTTTATCATATCTTGGTGTATGGGTATGAGGTTTCATATCCGGTGTTAGAACATGGTATGGATTACATTAATGCTTTGTATTTTAGCAGTTGATGATTATTTAAATTTAATATGTATCATAAATGATTGATATGTTCAATGATTATCAGTATATAACAGGCATATGTACAATATTTAGGTTTTGTGAGATTTTTTTCTATGGTGATTAACAAAATATTTTGGTATATTTATTTGGTGTTTTGGAATAATACATGATTTATTTATAATCACCACTTTGGTTGGAATGCAATTTTATTAATGTAATTTGGAAAAATCGTTATTATATTTGTAAGAATATTTTAGGATTATGGTGAATAAAATGTTATGAGATAATATGGATATTTATATAAATTTGTTTGATTTTAGTTAAGGAATAGTTTTTAAGTTATTATTTAGAAGAATAAATTAATTTTCAATTTGTATTTATTTTTTTAGTTATTTTGGGATAAGATTAGAAGCATTTGGAATGATTTTTTATGATATTTATGGATTATTTTAAATGATAAATTCAATAATAAAGTGATAAAAAAATTGATTTTTGGTTTAATAATATGATCAATATTTTTTTGAATAGTTTTTAATGATTTATTTTATACTTTTGATATCATTATTGATGTTTTTGAGATTAACGTTTTACAAATTCACATGAAGGATTATTCATATTCAATATTATATAGAATTTTTCTAGTACATTTTGGTATACTAAATGGATTAATATATGTAGAAATTTTTTAACTCTTTTATTGATCAAATGATCCATTAAAATATTAATTAAGCGATTTAGGAAGGATTATTCATCATTATTATTTATTATTTATATTATAGAATGATCCCGTGTTGAGAAAATGATATAACTAAAAAATAAAATCATTATATTGGGAATATATAATAAAAAAATAAATTTATTAATTAATTGATGACATATTATTATATATAGAATAAAATAATTTCTCAAACTCAAGAAATAGTAAGATAATTTATAATTTCTTAATACACATCTACCATGGTATGATTTTTGGATAACTCAACCACATCTATTTTTTGGAATTATTTATGTAACAAATAAATTAAAATCATAAAAAAATATGTATATGGAAATAAAACATTTCAATAAAACATTCATTGTGCTAAGTAAAAATTTAAATAATGTGGAAATAATTTTATTATGGGGTGGAGAATATAACACCTTAATATTTTAGTACTGATTTGAATAAATAAAAATCTTATATAATAGAAAATTATATATTCACCACCAATAAAAAATTAATATTAAGTTATTTAAATGAATTGTAAATATCAAATAAATATTAATTTAAAATTTTCAAAAAATATAGTTACACTCATTGATAATGGATATAATAAATGGATAAGAACACATATCATATGGACTATCATTTTCCTAAAAAAATAGTTTCCATTTATCAATTTTTTCAGTTCAAATGTAAATTTATGATATTTCGAATTTTTATTTTATAAAATGAAATTTATTTTTAAATTTGAAGTCTCAAAATTTTCTTAAGGTGATATTTTTGTATTCTGTAGAAATTGATTATGTTATTTTAATAGTTTTAAATATTTTTCTATAGATTCTATCGAATATCACATATTATCATGATTTATAAATGACATGAATGTTTTTAAAAAATAATTATTTAAAAAATATTTTTTTAATACATAATAAATCATTTAAAAATATATTGTGTAATTTAGAAACACACAATTCACATTTTAGAACCTATTTGATGTTTTAATTTAATAACTATAAATTTTCATTCATTTAATTTTATTATTTATTTAAGTTGATACATTAATTTTTGGATTGGTTTTTACAGGATATATATATTATTTTATTAGTGATTTACAATAAATTAATGGGGATCAATTCCTAAAAATATTTTTTTCAATTGTATTTTTATGTTTGAAAACACATTTTAGAAAAAAAAATATTTTCTTATGTGTCATTCATTATAATATTAAAGTTTATTAGTAATTCAACTATAAATTGAATATTGTAAAATTTATTTAATATTTTTAAAATATAAACTAAATTTATGGAATATTTTCTATTTTATTTTAATATATAAAATTATGTTGCCATGGAACATCTTATTCACCCCATTATGGGTTAAATGTTTAAAAGAAGAGGTTAAATTGAGGTATTTTTCTAGAAATTTCTCATAACATTGAGAATTTTTTATTACTTTAGTGCATTTCGAACACCATTAACAAATCATCAAAACATTGTTCATTTTCCCATTTTCATTTGTTAATAATATTAAAATTTTTTACAGTTAAGTGTATTTAGAAGGGTGACACTTTCATCACATATAAATGGGAAAATACACTCCTCACTTATTGAAAGACATTTAGATCTTTATCTGAATTATGATTCCCAAAATTAATTACCCAAAACCATTATGACGAACTCATGGTTTTGGATTCACCTGAATACCAAACTAATGTGGTATAATATGTATTCCAATGTATGATATCTATAGAAAATATAAAGCTAATAACTATTCCCCATCCAATATATTTCCTCATAAAACTCCATAATATAAACTATACAAATAAAAATACAATGGAATAAATATAGTTACAATACATACATATTAATATATTTTTTTGAATAAGAATTTTATACCACCTTTCAATCAATTGGAGAATTAATATGTCACTCTTGTGTATATGAAAACTACCACCACATTGAGAATGTGTGTTTTATTTTTCATCACTACCTCACATTATTTTTATAGATAAGTATTTAATGAACATAAATTTTGTAAATGATGATATTATTATTTTTTATATTTGAGTAATTATTTTCATTTTTTCATTCACATCCATTGATATAATAGTTCTCACATGTGTTTCCGTATACTACTACTACCAGAATCGTTCTATCTTCTTTTTTGTGACCACATTTCATGGATGGTTATTAATATGGATTAAAATAATAAATATGATACTTATATAAAGATTAATCCACCATAAAATTGGTATAATAATTATAGAATATAAATATCTTAATCCCTAAACCATTTTAATGTATTATATTTTTGATAAGATAAATATAATTATGAGTCTAAAATATCAGAATAATATATTTATATTTTTATACATGAGTTTAGTGAAATTATTTCTCAGTATGTGTTTATGGTATGGAGGTTCTAATATAAATTTTCTTTCAATTTTTTATATCACTATTAAATAGACAATTTTATTCCCTTATTATGTTTGTTATAACACCTTAGTATTTAATGTTTTATTTAAACTATATTTTGTTGGTTTATATTTGTTTTTCATCACGGCATAACTGATCAATTATTCCATACAATGTTTTAATCTTCACAAGTGTTTCATCATCTCAATCATCTATCTATGACCATATTCCTTGTTACAATCCAATTATCAATTATAATTTTTTATCATATATGTGGATCCCTTCAAATATTTTTTTATTGATAATTACCAAAATCAATATATTAATTTATACATTATTCTAGATATTTATTTATAAGTTAGACAATGAATTGTATTTTATTTGTAATTAGGTAAATATATTTTTTCAATATATTAAGATATAATGGTTTGAATATTACTACAATTGTTTTATTATAAAGATCATAAGGAAAAATAAATTTTCTATGTTTATGAAGAATAAGAAATCTATCATATTGAATTTATTTTTTTATATGTTATCCATATATTAATTTAAATAATAGATTTTATTTTTATAAACGAATTATTTCTTTATTTCATTAATTTATATGGAAGAAAAAAATTAATATTTCAGTGCTCTATAAATATTCTTATGTTCTATGAAATTTAGTTTGTGATGTACTTATTTGGATTTATTTTCTTCTGATTTATTATGATATCAAGGGTATATGAGTGAGATTGATGAAATAATTAATCTTTTGGAATTGTTAGGATATTTTAAGTATATATATACACACATATGCATTCTACAATGTATTAAGAATTGCATATTCAAATCCTATAAATATTGATAGTGGATTATGATAATGATATTAATAGTTTTATAGAATGGAGTTATACTATTATGAGTATTCATCCAAATGTTTATATCCCAATGATGGTGGATGAAATCCATGTTTGAAGGAAATGATCTCCATGTTGGTTATTTTAATGCATGTGTTGTTAAATCATATATTTTGAGATAATAATATTTCCTGATGAATTTTCCATCCCTGTATGTTTTTCAAATCACAACCATATTTCCGTAAGGAATAATATATTTCTCTAAGAAATATTTTCTTAAGGAAAATTTTAATTCATTAAAAAAAATTTATCAATACCTTGGCTTTCAATGTCTAATTTAATTTCTTCTCAACAACCAGTGCAATTTTTTTATTAAGGTAAAAATTATGATTCTTATATAAATCCTCATAATCATAATGTTTCAAAGAATTCATGTCTTACAATTTTAAAACTCCAAATTCTTTGAATTTCAGACTTTTAAATCTCTATAATTCAGACTCGGAATTCAATGAAATTCAGAATCTGAATTCATTTAAATTTAGGCTCAAAATTTACCAAAATTAATAATTTAAATTAATTAAATTCGAGACTCCAAAATCTCTAAAATTAAATATCCTAATATTCTAAAATATAGATTCTAAATTATATGAAATTCAGACTCTGAATTAATCACAATTCATAACCCTAAATCATCTAAATGAAGACTCTAAAATCATTAGAATTATGACTCCAAATATAACAATTTTCATGAATCTGTTTGTTCATATATTTTGACACTGAATGATTTATTTCATAGATTATGATTATTCACATATTTTTATGTTACAATACTTTCCTAACATATTGTTTCAATTTTATCAAATTATAATTCAATAAACCTGACATTGTTATTGGTTCTTTAGAAAAATAATGTTTCTCATATGTTTCCTACATAAAACAATGTTTGGAAATTTTTTGCTATCAAATAATTTGTTGATTTACATGGATATAGGTCCCTTTGTGATTTAATGAAAAATATAACCATTAGAGAAGGGAGTTGACCATTGGTATCTTTTATTATAAATAGGATCTCATTTGAACGATTTCATAATATAAACATAGCGATTAATGATGCTAGGAATTAGATGTTGTGAAGTAATTTTAATAGAGAGAAGAAATATCATTCTTTGTGAGATTTATGATCATTTTGTTCAGCATGATTTGCACAACTCTAATTGTAGATGTGTACAATCGGTGGCTTCTCGGGAAAGGAAGAAAGGGCTTCCAACTACATTTGGGTTTGAGGACTTTTGGGTATATGAAGACATAGGTTGAAACTAAATTAACACTATTGTGAATTTTGGGAAAGCTAGAATGACTCTAATATTATTAGGGAGGACATAACATTGTCTGGTTAAGACATACATTCCTGAAAGTATGAATCATTGGTCCTTTATCAATGGTTGTTGGATATACTTCCCTTTTGTTTAAATGATTTTCTAATTATTTACATGCTTTTTTTGAAGTTTTATTTAATCTATATTTTGATAAATGAAAAATGTATAACTATCTTATTCTTTCATAATCTTTTATAAAACTGATATAAATATGATTCTATACTCATTAAGTAAGAATCATTCTCTTGGTAGAAACTTATTTTTTTATCAAGTTTATCTTTTTTAGGGATAAGATTATTATAATTAGAACTGTGCCCTTCCAATTATTCTTTTAAATAAGAAACAATGATGGTTTAGGATTTTCCCTATTTAACATTGTTAAACATATATTTATTTATGGTTAATGACAAATGTTTTTAAAACTAAAATTCACCCCCTCATGTAATTGAGCATCTTCATTTGTATTTTTATCCTATAATTATAATCAGATAAAGGCTACTGAAATAATTATACTTACATATATGTTTTCATGCTATAGTTTATCTTTCTGTAAATTTTATTGCTCATGTTTTTCTTGTGATAAAAAATTTAAAATTTAATATGTTTTTTGAAATATAATTTTTAAAAAAAATATAAAGTATAAATATTGATTTTATAGTCAAAATTATTGAATCATACAACCAATCATTAATGATAATGAATATGAGTAATGTTCTCATAGGATGAATATTTTTTTTTATTAAAAATGTATTGGAAAACATTTTAATTATCATTAGAGATTAAAAAATCCAGACAAAGATGTCTGAATATTCACCAACCAAGAAAAACAATAATATCAATTAAACTACAAAGAACACAATAAATGGTTATGTATCGTGATGATGAACATATATGGTCAAATATCTTCTAATGGTGATTTCAACTGTATTCTCAAGATATTTGAAGTTTCAAATTTTGGAACTTCTAATGTTAAAATATAAGAGCTATGTTAATATCAGAATATCATGTATTCTTATTTCCATATAGGGAACCTGTTTGCAATGTAAAACAAATATTTATGAAAACTTTCAATAGTTTTCAATCTATGGTTGAGAAATGTATTGATGATGATGTTTTTTGGACAATATAATTGATATCATTCAAAATGAATGGGAATATAAAAGGAAAAATATGGATAAAAATAATAAGGTATCAAACATTACAATTAAGGAGTTATTTGGAACCCCTCTTCAGAATGAAACAATAATGAAGAGAGATGATGATTTCAATAAAAAGATGCATGGTAATGGATCTGTAGCTTTCATTACTACATCACAATCCAGGACTCCTAAATGGGTATCAAGATAAAAAACTATAAAAGATGTTGTTATATCTAATCATAGTGACAGTGATCAGTTTTAGAATTAATTAGCTAATATTTCACGAAGGATGAAAAAAAATTTGGAATGAGATGTCTTAAATGCATATATATGAAGAATGATATATAGGACTAGAATGATTATAAATTAACTAGTTTTTATTGAAAAGATGATAAACATTTTAGGCATGATTATTATATGATTAAGAGAAAAGACAGAAAGGAAAATTATTATTAAAAGGAATAGAAAGAAATAGTAAAAATTCTATGGCCAAGAAAGTCATAAAGGCTATGGTCACCTATAGTTCTTGTGGCGACGACTCTTCATATGAATCATCAGAATATGAATCTTCTGGTCAGATGAATATTTGTCTTATATCCAGAGTACCTATTTAAAATAATTTTCTTATGGATAATGTACACAATATTGAATCCTAAAAAAATATTTCTTTATATGATAATTTTCCTAATAAAGAATATTATAAATCTTCGGATGAATAATCTCCTTTATTAGAAGATCATACCTTTCCTTCATTTGAATAAATTTCAGGATTTATTAAATTAATTTATAATGAGAACAATTTGATAATGAATATGATAGGGAAATAAAACTCAATAATTTCTATTTTAATAAAAGGAGTATCAGATCATTCGAAGGATATCGATCAGAAAACATTTACTTTATAAAATTATTCTAAATCCCTTATGTTCTCTAATTCTGAAAATGATAAACTTCTTAAATATCTTGAAAATGTTATTTATATGAAAAATATTTTAGCGGCTAACCAATGTTATAAAAATAATTACATTGAGCACAAAAATATTTTATATAGACTAAAATATAAAATTTATTCCATAGAAGAACATTTATCAAATTTATCTTTTGTAAGAATAGAAATTGATAAAATGTATTTACAACATTGTCCTCTTATGAATTGTTCTGGATTTTGTTACACACACAAAACCAGTATTTATTTAAATTTTTTTTCTACAATGTGATCCTTTAATCACCAAGTTCCAATGTTTTGGACATTTTGAGAGAAATTTTTATTCAAATAATTCTCAATCCATTGGTTTTCATGAAGCTTTTTTGTCAAAGGAAATGTGTATTCCAAATATTTTACATTCAAAAATTTCTATATTGATGAATGTTTTGATTCCGATAGTGTAACGCTTTTAATTTCAAGAAAATAAACAAAGTACCAAAAACAATATATGGATAATGTATAGTATATGTTCCCAGAACATGATTGGAAATAAAAGCATCATTGAAAATATTATCAAGAAAAATGGAGTAAAATTAACATTAGTTGATAATACTCATAGGGAAATTGGTGGTATATTTAACATTGTTCTTCTTTTAAAAGCTTCAATTATAAATTTTTTATTTGTTCTAGCTATTATAAACAACCATATAAGAATAAGAAAATTTTTTCATGAAGGTTACCATGTGAATTTTTTGCAATGATAAATGGTTAGTACAAAATTTATAGCATGGTTTTTTCTCTCTGCTCAAATGCATGAGAATGATTATACACTAAACATAGAAGGCCATAGGACCCAAGACCTACTTTCACACAGTGAAATGGATGATCAACCATGGTTATGGCATAGTAGTCTAGGACAATTTCATTATATAAACCTATGAAAACCCTATAGTAAAATACTTGTTAATAATCTATTGGAGCATAGATTTGATTCTTCATATGTTTTTGATCCTTGGAAATATGGAAGGAAACATAAGTCAATATTTAAATCAATTAGTAGAGTCTCAACTTCTGATTCATTATAGCTAGTGAATATGGATATTTTTCTGTCTAACACAAACTGGATGTATTGGAGGAAAACACAATGTATTTGTTTTATTAGATGATTACACCAAATTTATGTGGGTTTAATTTATAGAAAATAAAAATAATGAATTTTATTATTTTTAAACTTTCAGATCCCAAGTTAATGATGTGAAAAACTTTCCATTGATAACTATTTATTGTGAACATTTAGGGGAATATAAGAATTCATATTTAGAAATATTTTGTAGTAAGAAAGGAAATACTCATAACTTCTCAGTGTCAAGAAACGATAAAAAATATATTTGTTGAAAGAAGAAATATAATTCATGAAGAGATAACTAGAACAATGTTGATTGGATATTCTATTTATAAACACATTTGGGATGAGTCTATTTGTATTTATTATTTTTATATAAATAAATTTTGAATTAGTCATCTATAAAAAATATATGGTTTTTTGACTGGTCGAAATCATAGAATTTAATACTTCAAATTATTTTGATGCAATGTATTCCACTTTAATTATAATAATAACTTACATGAATTCACAAGAAAATTCATTGATGGAATTTTCATAGTCTATTACACTACATCTATGTATTATAGTGTTTTTAACAAAAATTCATTCACTTATGAAAAAATAGTGCATGTTAAATTTGATGAAAGTGGTCCTATTGTTTTTTATCTACCCCAATCTACATCTATGGATGTGTTTTCAAGAACATATTATCAACAGTTGAATGATGATTCTTCTAATAATTAAAAATACTCAAGAAAATGATTATATAGTATATACACTAGAAGACTTTCTATATTATTTTGATGATTCAGTTTTAGAGAACCCAAGTCAGGTGTTTATTAAGAATCATCCAACTAATATTATCATTAGTTATGTAAATCAACCTGTATATATAAGAATTTATTTATGAAATGAAGTAGAACATCTAGCATTTCATTCCCAATTAGAACTAGAAAACACCGATGAAGCATTAGGTGATGATGAATGGATTGAAGATATGAATTATGATCTAAATTAATTTTAAAGGAACAATGTCTAGACCATGGTTTAAATTATTGAGGAAATTTATAAAATTGAAGTAAAATGGTTCTTCAGTAACTTATGTAATGAAAATGAAATCATTGTTATAAATAAAGATATTTTAGTTACTAAAGGCTATAATCAATAATAAATATTATACTATGATGAATGCTATGCTCTGGTATCTAGATTTGAATCTATTTGTATTCTTCATGCCTTTGCAGCATTCAATAATTTCAATCTTTTCAAATGGACATAAAATGTGCTTTTCGTAATGGATATGTTCAAGATGACAATTCTATTGAAAAAACTCGTGGTTTAGAAGACAAAAAACATATTAAACTTGTTTTTAAACATACAAATGATTTATATGGGCATAAAAAGCCCATATAGCCTGATATGATAGACATATATAATTTCTATTACAATGAAGTTTTGTTAAGGGAACTTTCGATCCAACACCTTTTATTGAGAATATTATGGTAATTGTTTTTTTAAATCAAATAAATTATTATGAAATTTTTTTGTATAAACATTGAAATCTTCAACTAATTCATTTTCAAATCTTATGATATCTGATATTTAAAGGAGTATGATGAATGAGTTAACATTTTTCCTTGGATTTCAAATTTTTAAAACACCAGAATGAACATATATATCACAACATATGTTTATTAAATTTATAATTAAAAGTATGGATATGGAAACACTAAACGTATAAGTACTCCAATCAATACCTCCATTTATATTGATCTTGATTAAGTAGGGAAGCATTAGATCTATGATTTTTTAGAGTTATGATATGAAGTTTATTGTACTTAATAGCTAATTTTCTAGAAATTTTGTTTTCAATATGATTATGTCATATAATTCAATCTAATCCAAAGGAATCTTATTTAAATGAGGTGAAAATAATTTTTTGCTGCTTAAAGTGACATATGGACTGATGGATTTTTAAATATTCTGGAAATGAATTTGTTTAAAAAAAATTCGGATTCAGATTTTGGTGGAAGCAAAATGGTTATAAAATGTACATCTGGAACATCTCAATTATTAGGAGATTCATTAGTTTATTGTTCATGAAAGAAGAAAAACTCAGTGGAAATTTCCACCACTAATGATAAATATATAGTAGATGTAAGTTGTTGTACTCATGTATTGTGGATGCAATACACATTCATAGACTATTGAATGAGTTATACCCTGAAAGAAATATTGTGTGATAATAAAAGTTCTATTTCCCACAAAAAATACCCTACACATCACACTCTTTCAGGACACATAGGTATTAGGAATCACTTGTTTAGGGATCAAAAATTTAAAAGACTTATTATTTTACAATTTATTATAATGAAAGATCAAATTTCAGAAATTTTTACAAAATCAACACCCTCAGATAGATTTTAATACAATAAAAAATTTTAGGATCGATAACACTATAGTAATATATAATATTAACTTTTTGTTAAAACTTGTCTCCCCACATTAATAATATCTTTTTCTAAGGTGGAGTACGTATATTTATTAATTTAAATTTATTTATTATTTTCTTTTCAGAACCGAATTTTTTCCCAAGAAACATTTATGAAACCATGATTTCTAGAACCTAAAATATCCATTCCTTAATTATATTTTTTAGAATCTATGTTCATCATGAAGATCATATTAAATAATTAAATTTCATTGGATGAAATATAGAAGGTATGTTTCCTTACATAAATATTCATAATTGTATTTCCATACTTGTTTTTATCTCTTTCATGTTTTATGAAAATAGTTTTTTATTTTTCTTCCTTAAATCATATTTTTTCTTTAAAACATCAAAATTTCAAATCCATCAAATCCTTCACTGGAATTGACATCAACATTTAAATAAGATCAAGTATATATCGGTAGTTTTATTGATTATGGAATTCAAACTATTATCGATAATCCTATATAATGGTCACCTATTTTCGAGTCCGAAATTGGGTTTTCATGTGTTTTTTCACCCAAGATATTTCACCCTACAAATGAGTCATTTAGATTTCATAGTTTCCATACATTCCAGATGTCACTGGAAATTTCCTGTATAAATCAGATGATGTCAAACAAAAAAATCAAGGATTGAAATATGTTCATTGAAAATTAGGTTGAACTAAGTTTCATTATGATGTATAATTCCCTAATTTTTAATGTTAAAAAGTTTGATATTTTAGAATGTCATTGTCTAGCCAAGATGATGAATCATAATTCAGTTTATCCTGATATTCTCATTAGATTTTAATATTCTATATGTTTTTATAAATAATGAGTATGGAAAATGATTTCCATTTACAGTTATGGATAAAACTATTCATTATCCTTAAAAAAGGATGAAAATATTCTCAGTATTATTTATAAAGGTGAAGAAATTTTTTTATCTCAGTAGATTCCAGAAAAGGAAGGATATTTTGAGAAGGAAAAGTATATAGAGTTCCTTAGAATCAGAGGTGTCAACTGTCTAAAAATAAATCATTTTTAACTAGCTATAATTTTATATAATTGTGGATGCATTTAATTATCTTTTTTCAGAGAATGACATTCAAGGAATCTCTTTAGAAGATTGATATCTTTGCGATACACATATTTGATAATCATAGAAAGGTAAACCTGATCAATAAATTCGTTTTGACCATAATTTACCTTATGAATTGAACCCTCATGTGTCAGATAATAATTTATCCATCGATCTTGTTAATGATCATTGTTCTCTATTTTTAATCATTTAAAATTTGGTGTAGTTCAAAACCTATAACATTTAGGATTATTCTTTGATTGATGACACACTGAGGAGGATGAATGTTAGTTTCAGTATCAACTCAGGAGAGTTTTAAGAACATTATGAAATTTTAGGTACATGTTTTAATCATTAAAGGGGATGTAGGAAAAAAATCCCGAAAAACTAAAATGAATTTAAAGGTTAATTAACCAGAATAAAAAAACCACAAATTTCCGATCTCATTCCACTCTATGAAAGATGTAAAAGAAAAAAACATTTCATGGTGTTGTATTAGCAATGTGTAGAGATCATAATAAGAATAATAATAATGTTGGAGATGTAAGATTTTATTTTGACCATGTTGAGGAAAAATAATCAAATATTAAGGAAGTAGAAGAAATTGAGAAACAAGCTAATGAAATTAAAATAATGAAGATTTTGGTAAAAGATGAACACGTCTATGAATTAATCAAAGATACTACGATAGAATCTGAATAGATTCAGTTACCCAAATTCTGTATCCATGATTCATATTTAGTATAAACTATGGAAAAAATATCAATTTCGAGACCTATTATAGAAGAAGATATAATTAATAAGAAGAAGAAAAAATGAATCATATGAAGAGAGTGAAGACGTGATCATACATGTGGATGAATATCATGAGACGGATTGTCTTTCAGGCTAGTTATTCATCAAAAAATTTGAAGTCTAATCATTAAAAAATAACCTATCATGGGAAAGATGATGATGCAAAAGATGAGTTTGATTAACCTACTGACGACGAGGGAAGAAACCACGATTTCATTCATCCTAAAGATATTAAGGGAGATACTAAGAAATGAGATATTGAGGAAGATAAGATAATTTATTTCATAGATAGTAAACATGAGGCTTTTAAAGTTGGAAGGGTAGTATATAGATCTAATAAAAAAATAAGAGAATTTTGATTCATCTAGAAAGGTTATGGTTGTGAATTCAGTGTAATATTTTGATGGAAGATCTAAGAGGAATGATGAATATCAAGACAATGTTCCATCACCGTCCATGGAATAAGCATCTGAATATTCCTCTTCCTTGTTCCAAGATTTATTTGTTAAATCATTGAATATGTTATTGAACACAATTCCCTTATTTCCATGTTTTGATTTGAGATGTCAGTTTATCAAGTGTTATATTAATCAAAATATAGAATAGATTAGTATGCTCAAGGAATAGTTTGTCAATATTGAAGAGGATTTCAAGACTTTTCATATTGTGGATGATTCTCCAAGGAGATCATGTAAGGAAGTAACAAAATTTTCAAAGTCTATAATATATGTTTCAATAATAATAGATGATTTTGTGACTCAGTAAAATATTCATTTGATAAGTCAGATTAAACCATGAAGAACCACATATCAAATCATGCATATAATATGAATCAAGATCAAGAATCCCAGATTCATTAAGAAAATGTCATGAATTGAAATCACTATTAATTTGCATTAAATTTTAAAAGAGAAAAATAACTTTGGGAAGTGTTTGATGAAAATTTAAAACAATAATAAGAGGTATAAATATCTCAAGGTGAAATTCTAAAGATTCATGAATAGTGTATCAAGGCCCTCAAAAAGAAGAATCCAGACCAGGATCAGTTTCTCATGATGTTTGAGGATGATCACAATGATATAATGAAATTAATATAATCCTTGAGAATGCTCATGCCGAATGAATATAAGGAGAAATTATTTTATTACAACTCCAATCTTATGTTTTATTCTACATCTTAAATTATTTCTTATAATAATTATAATATATTATCATTTAATTATTTTTTAGGTCACTAACCATTCAGGTATAATTTTTTAATTCCCTAATTTCATTTTTGAAAATCACATAGGTGGAGAAAAAATGATCAATAGAATGTTAATTAAAAATTGGGAAATTCTATAAGATAATGGGATATTATGTAAGGGGGATATTACATAATGAATATTTTATTATGAAATAAGAAGTAACATCTATTAAATAGAAAATAATATGATACTTTGGGATTTCAAAACCTAATGTGGAGTTAATATTATTCATCATTTGTAATATATAATGGGAGATATGTTTTTCATTTAAAATTAAAAAAGATAAATTCTTATTCCTCATATTATTTTTGAAAGGGTTTTCTTGTTATCCATAAAAGGAGTTATTTTTGAGTAAAAATATTTTCTTAATGAAGTTTACATTCCTATACTTTTTGAAAATCACAATAACATTTTCAAAAGGAAAATTATATTTCTCTAAGAATTAGTTTTCTTATGAAAATTGTTTCTCTAAAAAAGTTTTCTCTTTAGCCTGTTTTCTGAATATATTATTTAATGTCATCTCAAAGCCAAGTATAACCATTTTTTATTTAGCCCAATATTTGGATCCTTATAAAAAACATAAGAATCCTATAGTTACTTAGCTGTCGAGTCTAATTGTTTTCATACTAATAATTCTCTGAGACTCAGACTCTGAATCTATGAAATTTAGGTTCTGAATTATATTAAAGTCAAACATTTAATTTCAATAAATTCAGACATTGAATATCCATTTTTTGAAGAATCCAATTGTTTATATATATTGAAACTTAATTCTATATTTCCTAGATTCTGATAATTACCATCTGTTTACGATACTTTACTTTACTAACATATTTTTCCAATTTTATCAGATTCTAATACATTAAAAAGATATTATTTTCAGATCTTACTCATACTATTTTTCACATGTTTTTCATAAACAAAACTATGTTGTACAATTTTTTTCGATCTAATAGTTTGATGAGTGCCACATTTATAGTTCCCTATGAGATTTATTTAAAAATAAGATATATGGAGGAGGGTTCTGAACATTTCATAATTTCCTATATAGAGAAGCAAATTTGATATTGATCAATATTCACACAAATTGATTGATGATCTTAGAAATTACATGTTGTGAAGTGATTTCTGGAAAGACAGACACTCTCATACATTGTGTGATTTATGATAATTTTTTTTATTCGTGAACATCATGTTCATCATGTTTTCCATGACATCAATTGTAGCTATGTACAATCGAGCACTCTCGGGTATTGGAAGACAGATGTGTCGATTACAAAAAAGATTTAGGACTTCCAGATATAGGATGCCAGAGGTTCTGACTTTCATAAAGTTAAATGTCTTGCTGGGATAGAAAAATAGACTTTTATATTATTATCAGGGACATAGCCTATTGTGGTTAAGGAATAAATTAATGAAATTATAAATCAATGTAAATTTATCGAAGGTTTTTGGATATCCTTATCTTTGTGTTAAACTATCTTATAATTTTTTACTTGATTTGTTACCAGTTTTATATCTTTTTTATTTTTTTTTAAAATAAAATATAATTATCTTATAATTTCTTATACTTGTGTAACTGTAATATAAAAATGATTCTATACGATTTAAGATAGAATAATTCTCTATGTAAAACCAACTTATTTCTAATCATGTTTAGCGTGCTTAATTTTAGAGACCCAAAGCCTGACGTACATTGACATTACATTACATTTGCGGAATACTTAGTACATAACAAAAACACACACACTAGGACCGTAATAGTTTAGTGTCTTTGGAAACTCGGAATATAATCTTCTAATCGTGGTGAATGATCTTCAAAATCTCCCATAAAGATCTTCCTTTTTTTTACCTAAAACCTTTCTTTATATCCTGGGGAAAAGAAAAAATACAAAAGGGTGAGCTCAAATGCTCAGTAAGGGTAAACAAAAGAAATATCAATCACATCGTATACACAAGCACATAACTTTTGGAAATCTTATCATGCAAAAGAGATCATAATTACATAACATGGGATAAATCATGGCAGTGAAATGTAATCACAATAATCATAACTTAAAACATGAAACTTTGTGGCATTCACACATAATCATAGAGAATCATTTCTTGTTAGTCAAGACTCATTGCCAAGACTATCTTAGCGGACAAAGTGCCTTTCTGAACCGAGTCACCCTCGTTTCAGTCCTGTTTCACTGAACCGGTATAACCTACCGTTCAATCCATGTTAATCTCATGAGATATAAAATCTTTACCCAATGCATTGGAGGGATATATAGGTCCCACCCATCTCATACTGATACCATTCTTATGTGTTCCACAAAATCATAAATCATACATCATTGCATAACCCATGTAATAAAAATGGGATTCATAAACATCGTGACATCATAAAACAATTCATATAAGATAAAGGAATTCATAAAAATAATTCCATCCCAACATAACCAAATCAATTTAATAATAGGGATAGAAACAGAACCCTATGTTATCTTAGATGAAAAATAATTTTGATAAAACACTTGAAATGAATTTTTGAGGAAAATATCCTTTCTTCTTCAAAATCAATTTCTTTTCACAAAACGTCATGAAATTTTAAAAGAAAGATATTTTATTGAAAATAGTCATGAAATCTTTTGGAGGAATCTTCATGAAAATAAGGCTTTCTAAAACCATAAAAATCCGTTCATGCCGTATAATTAAAAAAAAAACTTTCTTCGTACTTTTGTCAGAAAAGTCAAAAAGTACCTCGTACGAAAAACGAAAAAATATTCCTTTCATATCTTTTAATAAAAACTCACCGAAGGGTAAAATAGGTTTTAAACAATTGTAGGTGGATGGAAATAATATTACATATTGAGGGAACATGGATGTGGATGATAAAATACACCCTAGTAAATACCAAAGTATAAGCAATCTCAGATATGAATGAAATTGTGATATTTCCCTTACCTTAGGTTCGATTTGCTTCGTAAGTGTCCAAACCTCCTTTATAATGATTTAAATAATTTCATTGACTTATTAAAGAATCATATTCATTGTTATTATATCATATATGGTTCACTTATGACTTTATATTACCCGTTCTTTTGTAAATTCATGTTAAAGTAGCGTTTTGGGTAAAATCGTCTCATTTGTTGTTCGTGTTTTAACTTGTAATTATTCCTATGATTACTTAGATCATTATTAATTAATTATAGAATATAAAACATGATTTATATATAATATATATTCATAATATACATATATATAATGGATTGATAAATGGAAATAAATACACCGTTCATGGAGACGGTAGGCCGTACGTACGCATGAACGCTGTTTTCGTTTCCTTATTGAATTGAGTGGAATTAAGTACATGATATACATATATATACACAAAAATCCAGTAGCTTTATAATGTCATATATTTCATTATTATTCCTTATATATACTTTATAATCATTCTTAAATGGTTAACTTGGAGAATGAATCTCATCACGTTGTGGAGACGGTAGTCCGTACGTACGCACGAGCGATGATATCATTTCCATAATTATTGAATTGAATTGGAGTGGATGATAAAATATATCAGAATCCTTATGATGTTATAATAACTATTTATATTTATTCTTTACACCATAATACCAATCCATTTAAGGTGTTGGTGGAAAAACAGATTACACCACGGCGTGGAGACGGTATTCCGTACGTACGCATGCACGGTAATTTTTTTTCGTAGGATGAATAGATGGTGAAATAGGGTTGTTTAATACTTATAATAACATATCCGTATATGAGTGATACTAATGTTATTACTTCATAATGAAACAACCTATGAAGAAGAAGTGGAAGAAGAAATAAAGTTGAAAGAATCGGTAACGGAAATTACCTCTTCTTTGAAGAACCTCTTTGAGACCACCTCTTAGGGCACTAAAATTGGTCTTTGAGGAAGACCATAACCCATAGGATGTTTCTAGGGAAGTAGAGAGGAGAATTTTTCAGGGTTTGGCCGAGCCTGAAGGCTCAAAGTTGTATGAGGAAGAGAGGGAGAAGGTGCCCTTTTATAAGGGAGGAGAGGAGCACCTTTGGAATAACTAAAAATATTATTTTATTATTAAGTCATGTTCGGTTTTAAATAGCTCAAAATTAATTTATTTCGAGGCTAAGGTGGGGATGGGTCGAAATCCTCTCATCCAACAGAATTTAGACATGTTTAGGTTCCTATTTTAACCTTATCATTTATATTTAACATTAAGTTAAATAATTTTACTTTTATTGTGTCTTCTTGTGTTCTTACACTATAAGGTTAATAAACATACTATAGGAAGCCAAAATATCCCCAAGTTGTTTATTATTAATATATATAACCTTACCTAAGTCATTTGGCCGATCCTTAGATTTTTAGGAATAAAATAACAGTTAATAATATAATATTTGTTTTAAAAACTATTTTATGTCAATTTTGACACTATTTAGTAATTGATTTTTGTGAAAATCATAACAGAATGATAAGTTGGAAAAGAGTTAGTTAAATCAATACTAACATGTCATATTAACCTATAAAATTAGTGTAATTCATAAAAAGTCTCAAATTATATTTATTTGGGTATTTATAACATCAATTATGTCAATATTTCATTAATAAGATAATTACTGCATCATCGTTGTGTCATAAATAAATTAAATTTTTTTATGTCTAAAAATTACAAATAAAATACAATTATGTAGGAAATCTTTTTAGATTTCTGATGAATATTTATAGTCTAATTTATATAATGTATAACCCCATATTAAAAATGTTTTAGTAAATAAACTTTTATTTTAACTCTTTTAACACTTCTTTAAATAAATTAATAATAAATGTCCTAATCTAATCCAAGTGGGCCTAAATGGTCATATTTTATTCCTATGTTTGTTTTTGGTCGAATTAAACTTGTCCAATAGAATTAGTATATGTTTTAGGGTAATAATAATATCATTTCTACCCTTAATTACCCTATTTACTTTTAACCGTGGTAAAAAAAAGTAAAAATTTACTATTCACCAAAAATTTATTTTCATCTCATTGAACCACATTTTACATACTGACATCAACCGTGTCTCTCAGATTTTTGAAATTCCACTCACAGAAGTGGTAAAATTAAGTTTTATGAAGAATTCAGTTTTTTTAACTACCACTTAGTGGTTTCACTATTTATCAAAAATTGAAAGTTTTCAGAAAAATACCAAAAATTAGGCCTAAGCTATATTTGATATTATGAACTCAAAAATGATGTCTATTTTACCAAATTCAAAACATATTAGTTGCACTAACTAATTTAAAAATTAATTTCTGTCGTCAAAACAAATAGCGTGTTTTTAAGAGATAATAACTATCAAAAGATTGAAACTTGTTTATAACTAGTTTAAATGTGAAATTACATCCAATGACCATCATTGTATTAAATTGTAAAAATATATTCTAAATATACTTTAAAACCACTAAAATTAATAATTTATCACTATTAATTATTTTGATTGGAAAAGTTGTTTTTAATTAAAATTTAGTAATTTTCACTATTCATCAAAATACTAAAGTTATTCGAAAATCACCAAAATTTCACCCTAATCTAATTTCGATATTACGAATCCAAAAATAAATTTCATTTTGAAAAATAAAATTTACAAAATTTCAAAAAGTGGTTATTACTATTCATAATGGCTAGTTTTAATAATATTTTAATAGCATATTGTTGTTTAGTGAAACTCGTTATTTCGTACAACACATGCTATCGAGGAAGGTCGTGATTGCGTGTAATGCAAGGAAAGTCCAGGATACGTGTTGTGCAAGCTCGTTTTGGTGTATCTTACAACACAAGATATTAGTGAAATTAAAAAGAATATTTTTCATAAAATCTTGGGCTGTTACATTCTACCCCCCTTAAAATGAATTTTGCCCTCGAAATTCACCGGGGTTATAAATGGTTTACTACTCGAAAGTTTCTTTAATAGAAACCTACATCGTAAAAAGGAATACCAAAACCTATCTTTAAAAACAAAAGTATGAAACGTAACGGTTACCCAAATAAACTAATCATTGGGTTTCCACATAGGTGAAAATATGGATATGGAAGAAAAATCTAACCATCATGTTCTGATGGAGAGTGGTAGAGAACATGGCTATGGAAAAGCCAACAATCACAAATCCATAAATTTGTGACGATCTAAGGTACCATCTGATTAATCAGATATAATAGCAGTAAGACAACATTTTTTGCTTTCAAGATAGTTTCCCTAAAGTTGAAGAATTTGAATTAGAATAAATACTTACTTTATTTTGGTACAATCTCACTGTTGTTCGTGCCTTGGACAATTTTTACTTCATCTCTGAAATAAATGAAGTTGAATTTGTTATTTGTGAAGTGTTAGCAGATCATGTGATAGAATGACGGGTCATTCCATCTTTCTCAAACAAAAGGTTAGCAAAAGTTATTAAATACACATAAGTCATTCTATAGTGAGATTAATCATATATGGTTCCTAAAATGGACTTATACTTCATATATCATACTTCTTAATATAATAAAACTATTTTCTACTAAACATGGACTTCATGTAGGCCAGTGGTAGGCGATAAAGGCCAGTCGCACTTCGGTTGTGGGTTCGATTCCCACAGCCTTGTCCGACGCGATGGGCTGTCACCCGTCCTGCAGGTTGTCCTTTTTCTAAATCTATATTACTATAACATCCCAACAATAATATCAAAAAACGTTTTATCCTAACTTATGTCCAACATAATCCATTCTAATCTTTAGGCTTATCTAAAATACTTCGGTCAAAGCTCATAGTATAAAGAAAATGATTACTTGAAATGTCACAGAACAATCATGTGAATGCCATAATTTATCCCCCATATATCATAAGACATATATTTTTGGTCAAATTACAAACATGTGAATACCTTAATCATGTATTCTCTTGAAGAATGAATATCCATTGAACCTTAGTGAAAACATGAATGCTGTCAAAAGTTAACTCTTTCCACATACCAAAATCCAAAAATTCTATATACTCAAACCATGATATAACCTTCTCCTTATATCAGTCATGAGCTCATGAATACTATCAAACATTTAATTTTCTCCAAATCCCTTCATTATGCGCATATGATCTACATTCCAAAAATATCTGAATAACCTTTCATGGATACGGGAACCATTAATCATACACTTTCAATACTCAAGGAAAGACAACAGTGTAATAATCCTTAAATATATCTTTATTCCATAGTACTATGAGATTACTTATACAACATTACACATGATAAACATGTAATCATTCCACTAGATTCTTAAACCATTGACCGAGCTTCAACAATTCTTTCATCTCACATATCATTTGTAGTCTCTTCATCATCATCCACATAAATACTACCCATACGACCATACTGATTCTCTTCATGAGACTTTCCCTTAGGGAATTGGTTTGTATAATGCCCGTACATTCCACATTTAAAACATTTAACCATTGTTGATGTCGTAGCAATACCATTATCCTCATCCCTGGTGTTAACTGAACCTTTTCCTTTGCACTTACTGGATTTGTGTCCTTCTTTTCCACACCCAAAGCATCTTCCAGTTCCTTTGAAACATTCTCCTTGATGCCTCTTCCCACATGATTTACATAGGGGAAATTGAACTTTCTTTCCTCTATGATCATCATGAAACTCCATCTTTCTCTTATTAGCCGAGTCAAGAAACTTACCAAATTTTACTTTATTGATCATATTATGAGATTGCTGATTCGGCATAATAATTATGTTTGGACTTCCAAATCCCATTTCATTTGATTTCTCATGATTAATATCATTCCATTGTCCATCATATACTCCATTATCGTGAATCATCTTGTTTCCAGCCATTTTCTAAAACCCAAAAAGAATAGTGTGAGATGCAAAAATCATTCTAAGGAAAACAACATAATAAAAGAGTGAGTAACCTTAATATATAACATCTTAGGTTAAATTCTAATATCTTTAGGGAAATTCTAGGACTATAACCTATACGTATACTTAACCTTAGAAACATCCCTAGACATACCTTATAAATATCTCTAGGGATCTCACTAACGTTTTCGCATCCTAGTTTCCAAAGGTTGACTAAAACTTTCCTTTGATACCAACTGTAGAGACCCGAAGCCTGACGTACATTGACATTACATTACATTTGCAGAATAATTAGTACATAACAAAAACACACACACAAGGACCATAATAGTTTAGTGTCTTTGGAAACTCGAAATATAATCTTCTAATCGTGGTGAAAGATCTTCACAATCTCCCATAAAGATCATCCTTTTTTTACGTAAATCCTTTCTTTATATCTCGGGGAAAAGAAAACATACAAAAGGGTGAGCTCAAATGCACAGTAAGGGTAAACAAAAGAAATATCAGTCACATCATATACACAAGCACATAACTTTTGAAAATCTTATCCTGCAAAAGAGATCATAATTTCATAACAGGGGATAAATCATGGCATTGAAATGTAATCACAATAATCATAATATAAAACATGAAACTTTTTGGCATTCACACATAATCATAGAGAATAATTTCTTGTTAGTCAAGACTCATTACCAAGACTATCTTAGTGGACAAAGTCCCTTTCTGAACCGAGTCACCCTCGTTTCAGTCCTGTTTCACTGAACCGGTATAACCTACCATTCCAGCCATGTCTATCTCAGGAGATATAAAATCATTACCCAATTCATTGGAGAGAGATATAGGTCCCACCCATCTCATAATGATACCATTCTTATGTGTGCCACAAAATCATAAATCATACATCATTGCATAACCCATGTAATAAAAATGGGATTCGTAAACATCGTGACATCATAAAAAAATTCATATAAGATAAACGAATTCATAAAAATAATTCCATCCCAACATAACCAAATCAATGTAATAATAGGGATAGAAACAGAACCCTATGTTATCTTAGATGGAAAATAATTTTGATAAAACACTTGATATGAATTCTTGAGGAAAATATCCTTTCTTCTTCAAAATCAATTTCTTTTCACAAAACGTCATGCAATTTTAAAAGAAAGATATTTTATTGAAAATAGGCATGAAATCTTTTGGAGGAAGCTTCCTGAAAATAAGGCTTTCTAAAACCGTAAAAATCTGTTCGTGCCATATAAGTTAAAAAAACATTCTTCGTACTTTTGTTGGAAAAGTCAAAAAGTACCTCGTACAAAAAACGAAAAAAGATTCCATTCATATCTTTTAATAAAAACTCACCGAAGGGTAAAATAGCTTTTAAACAATTATAGGTGGATTTAAATAATATTACATATTGAGGGAACATGGATGTGGATGATAAAATACACCCCAGTAAATACCAAAGTATAAGCAATCTCGGATAAGAATGAGATTGTGATATTTCCCTTACCTTAGGTACGATTTGCTTCGTAAGTGTCTGAACCTCCTGTATAATGATTTAAATAATGTCATTGACTTATTACAGAATCATATTAATTGTTATTATATCATATATGGTTCACTTAAGACTTTATATTACCCGTTCTTTTGTAAATTCATGTTAAAGTAGCGTTTTGGGTAAAATTGTCTCATTTGTCGTTCGTGTTTTAACTTGTAATTATTCTTATGATTACATAGATCATTATTACTTAATTATAGAATATAAAACATGATTTATATATAATATATATTCAGAATATACATATATATAATGGACCGATAAATGGAATGAAATACACCGTTCATGGAGACGGTAGGCCGTACGTATGCATGAACGCTGTTTTCGTTTCCTTATTGAATTGAGTTGAATTAAGTAGATGACATACATATATACACAAATAAATCCAGTATCTTTATAATGTCATATATTTCATTATTATTGCTTATATATACTTTATAATCATTCTTAAATGGTTAACATGGAGAATGAATCTCATCGCGTCGTGGAGACGGTAGTCCGTACGTACGCACGATCGATGATATCATTTCCATAATTATTTAATTGAATTGGAGTGGATGATACAATATATAAGAATCATTATGATGTTATAATAACTATGTATAGTTATTCTTTACACCATAATACCCATCCATGCAAGGTGTTGTTGGAAAAACAGATTACACCACAGCGTGGAGACGGTATTCCGTATGTACGCACGCGCGGTGATTTTGTTTTCCGTAGGATGGATAGATGGTGAAATAGGTTTGTTTCATACTTATAATAACATATCAGTATATTAGTGATACTGATGTTATTACTTCATAAAGAAACAACCTAAGAAGAAGAAGTGGAAGAAGAAATAAAGTTGAAAGAATCGGTAACGAAAATTACCTCTTCTTTGAAGCACCTCTTTGAGACCTCCTCTTAGGGCACTAAAATTGGTCTTTGAGGAAGACCAGAACCTATAGGATGTTTCTAGGGAAGTGGAGAGGAGAATTTGGCAGGGGTTGTCCGAGCTTGAAGGCTCAAAGTTGTGTGAGGAATAGAGGGAGGAGGTGCCCTTTTATAAGGGAGGAGAGGGGCACCTTTGGAATAACCAAAAATATTATTTTATTATAAAGTCAAGTTCGGTTTTAAATAGCCCTAAATTGATTTATTTATAGGCTAAGGTGGGGATGGGTCTAAATCCTCTCAGAAAATAGAATTTAGACAAGTTTAGGTTCCTATTTTAACCTTATCATTTAGATTTAACATTAAGTTAAATAATTTTACTTTTACCATGTCTTCTTGTGTTCTTACACTATAAGGTTAATAAACATACTATAAGAAGACAAACTAACCCCAAGTTGTTTATTATTAATATATATCACCTTATCTAAGTCATTTGGCCGAACCTTAGATTTTTAGGAATAAAATAACAATTAATAATATAATATTTGTTTTAAAAACTATTTTATGTCAATTTTGACACTATTTAGTAATTGATTTTTGTGAAACTCATAACAGAATGATATGTTCGAAACAAGTTAATTAAATCAATACTAACATGTAATATTAACCTAGAAAATTAGTGTAATTCATAAAAAGTCTCAAATTATATTTATTTGGGTATTTATAACATCAATTATGTCAATATTCCATTAATAAGATAATTACTGCATCATCGTTGTGTCATAAATAAATTAAATTTTTTAATGTCTAAAAATTACAAATAAAATACAATTATGTAGGAAATCTCTTTATCTTTCTAATAAATATTTATAGTCGAATTTATGTTTTGTATAACCCCATATTAAAAATGTTTTAGTAAATAAACCTTTATTTTAACTCTTTTAACCCTTCTTTAAATAAATTATTAATAAATGTCCTAATCTAATCCAAGTGGTCCTAAATGGTCATATTTTATTCATAAGTTTGTTTTTGGTCGAATTACACTTGTCTAATAGAATTAAGACATGTGTTAGGGTAATAATAATATCATTTCTACGCTTAATTACCCTATTTACTTTTAACCGTGGTAAAAAAAGTAAAAAGTTACTATTCACCAAAAAAATTATTTTCATCTCATTGAACCACATTTTATATACTGACATCAACCGTGTCTCTCGGATTTTTGAAATTCCACTCACAGAAGCGGTAAAATTATGTTTTGTGAACAATTCAGTTTTTTTAACTACCACTTAGTGGTTTCACTATTCATCAAAAATTGAACATTTTCAGAAAAATACCAAAAATTAGGCCTAAGCTATATTTGATATTATGAACTCAAAAATGATGTCTATTTTACCAAATTCAAAACATATTAGTTGCACTAACTAATTTAAAAATTAATTTCTGTCGTCAAAACAAATAGCGTGTTTTTAAGAGATAATAACTATCAAAAGATTGAAACTTGTTTATAACTGGTTTAAATGTGAACGTACATCAAATGACCATAATTGTATTAAATTGTAAAAATATATTCTAAATATACTTTAAAACCACTAAAATTTATAATTTATCACTATTAATTATTTCTATTGAAAAAGTTGTTTTTAATTAAAATTTAGTAATTTTCACTATTCATCAAAATATGAAAGTTATCCGAAAATCACCAAAATATCACCCTAAGCTAATTTCGATATTACGAATACAAAAATGAATTCCATTTTGAAAAATAAAATTTACAAAATTTCAAAAAGTGGTCATTACTATTCATAGCGGCTAGTTTTAATAATATTTTAATAGCATATTGTTGTTTAGTGAAACTCGTTATTGCGTACTACACACGCTATCGAGGAAGGTCGCGATTGCGTGTAATGCAAGTCAAGTAAAAGATGCGTGTTGTGAAAGCTCCTTTTGGTGTAGCGTACAACACAAGACATTAGTGAAATTAAAAAGAATATTTTTCATAAAATCATGGGCTATTACATTAATATTGTTTTCATATATTTGGACCTGGTCCCTTCCAATTATTGTTTTATGTAAGAACCAAAGAAGGATTTTAAATTTAACATTTTTAACTTTGTTAAAAATTGATTTCCGTAAGGTAAAAAACAATGGTTTTTAAAAAAGAAATTCACCACCGCATAAAATTGAGCATCTTCATCTATATTCTGATCCTACATTATCCTCATAATAGTTATATTGATCTCCATAATGGTGATGTTGATCCCCACATTGATGAAAAATAACCTCACATATATTCATCATTTTTAATATTGAACCATGTGTTCCTAACAATATTTACCCCAATTTTTTCATTTTAATTTTAACACTTTATTTATCCACTAGGACATATGAAAATAAATTGATTATAATAAAGTTGATGAACTCTTTGATTCATGTAAAAAACATGTGAGGTTCATACAGGGTGATGAACAGACCGTCGAACATGTGGTTTCAAACTAAATTATATAAGTATCTTGCAGAACTTATCATGTAATGGATATTTCCATATTTGTTTTATACATATTTAAATTATTGACACTATAATAATGGAAATTTAATATATAATTATGTAGCAATATGGATTTTCATAATATCCTCTAGATGAGATTCACATCCTATAATTCCTTTCTATTCATTAATATTAATATATTAGTTAAATAATTCTATTTTTTTTATTTAAATTAAAATCTATTGCATGAAGATACCTAGATTCAACTGTATATATAAAAATGGATGATATTTGACGTAGTGATTTTAATCCTGAATGGATTTGCATTTTATATGTTCCCTAAATAAGAATGTTCAAGAGTTAGAAAATCCTAATACAAAAAACATGTTAAAAATATTACAGACCAAAAATGAGTAATTAAAATGTGTTGTTACAATGTCATGTAAGAAAATAACTAGATTCATCCACTTCAAACAATAATGTAAAAAAAACTCACATAAAAAACCACCAAGATCTTGTTTCCATTATATTACCCTTTGAGGGTTCATCAAAAAAATTATTCTCTTCCTCGTATTCGTGAGTGACATTAAAATATAAGCCCCCCCAAAATATGGAGACACTCAATCTAATGAGTCCAGATTATCCAAGGGACATTTATATTGAATTTTTTAAGTAAATCCACAGCCATGGTAGATTTATATTCAACCTAGAAACACTAAAAATCAAATTTATTTACTTACTGACCACATTGATAAAAAACTAGAGTTCTACCTCAATAGCATAACAAATTCCAATGAAGTTATAGAAAAATACTTCAACAAATCCTTATGGAGTACATAAGATGACAAAATAACCAGAGGGTCCCAATTCACCTAATGTTGTTCCATAAAAATTTACCATCATTCACAATGAATTAGGGGGAATCAACCCAATTTGTTTAAAAAATAAAAATTCATCATGCATTAAACAATAATTGATTTCAGAAATGATAAATTATATAATTCATTATTCATTTGTGCAGTTTGAACCAAGGATGTAGTAGTAATATATCTATGAATTTCACAAAAAAAACATCTTGGAAATAGGGGATTTGATACTCGAAATGATCTACATTTCATTACTTCCCAACATAACCAATATTAGAAGGATAATTAGGCGAAATTCATGAATAGAGATGTTCGATGAATCCTTCTTGGATAATTGATTGGAGTTGGCTTTCAATACAGCTCATGTCATGATGGCACCCAAAATTCTCTTCACATACATTCATGGATTATTTCTAAAGCTATAAAAATGATGTTTCATAGTATCACCGGCGTGAAAATAGAGATAACTGACTAAAGCCTATGAAAATCATGTTCTTTGTAAGAACACATTCTGAGGTATTCTGTAGTTTAAGATTATCTATAGTAGAATAAAATCATCCGGTGGGATAAAATGTTTCTTGAATCCCGTAACCCATGTATATATTCTAGAATAACCATTACAATCATTCCAATAACATCAATTTGTAGAATTTTTTTATTTATTATTGGTTTCCAAAAAAGGGTATCTGGATCAATGTATTTATATTTGGAAAATCCAATTTTTAGTTAAGGAGGAATCATGTCATATGAAATAATACTAGTTAGATATTTTGATATGGTGAGATTCCTTTTCAGTGGAAGAATTTCAAATACCTCATTAAGTGTCATTGAATTCCATTGGGTGGTCCCACCATTCAACAATGAATTCTTGGAAACCAACCACTTTCAACACGTCAAAAATCTATTAGATTATTTCTTAATGGTCAAAAATATAGAGGATTTTATATGTATAATGTAACCATTAAACAATAGATTAGTTAGTTTAGTGGAAAAAAATTCATGTGACTGTTCATTTGTAGAAATAGTACTCCTTGTAAACTTATTCATTATGGAAACATTTAAACTACTGTGGTCATTGCCTCACATTCATCCCACAACAATTGTCTTAACACACTCCTTCCATGAAATTATAATCATATTTAATTCATGAATAGACACATTCCAAATGAAATTAAAAAACAATATATGTAGTTCCATAATGATAGTTCTCATCCACATATGTAGATAAAATATATAGGCAAATAAAGAAGTTAACACTTAATTTTCGAAGAAAACAATACATGCATGTGACATGGTCCCCCCTTTCCATGTTTCCATTTTATTGTTGATTTTTGGGTATGTCCCTTCTATAAATCATCATTTAACCTTTCACTAAAAGAGTGTCACCCCAAGACTTTAGAATTAGAGGGATCTTCTCCTTACACCAAACTCCCTGTGACCATGTTTTTTTATAGAAATTTTAAATAATTCTACAAACTCCACAACTGATACCCCTGAGCTGATAAATTTTCATGATAATTCCTCAAAGTGCTAAAAAATATCCCTCATGGAAGGTATTGTGACTGTGTCATATTTCCCATAGAGTAGGATATCATTACTACAAAAAATATTCGATGAAGAAAAACAATCTCTCCCAAACATCATTGACTTTTACAAACCTCGCTAAAATATGTCATTATGAAAAAATGTATGTGATACTCTGAAATAGAAATGTGGATCATATATAACGTGTCTCCTTGTCTGAATCCCATGGAACACTAAAAAACCCCTTGTAGTGAAATTCACATGAATGAACATCCTATAAATTTTGAGGATGAAATTGATCAAATTAATAACAGAAGAAGAGAACACTTACATTATTATAATGTTAAATATAAAATCCCACTTGATAGTATCCAAATACATGGATACATAAATACACATGGCCATATTTCCATCCATTATATTCTTTTTCATGATTTTATCACATTTAGATGCAATTTAATGACAAGTAGATTGTCCATCCTTATAGAAAAACCAAAGTAATTTTTAGTGATAATGTTTTTTACAATTTAACCCAATTGAGTGGCCAAAATTATACAGATAAACATGCGAATTGATTTCCCAATATTAGCCGATTGAAAATATTTTATATCAATAGAATGATTATTTTTATCGAATAAGGAAATAATATATATGTCCACTCTTAATGGAATAAAAATATTATTGAAACATTATCATACACCATTGATCACGTCAATATGAATTATGTCCCTGTAAAAGATAAAAAAATATTAAGGTATCCATCGTGCCAAAAAATAATATCAATATTTAATGAAAAGATCATTATTTTAATTACCTCTTCATTGTGAGCTTGAACAAACCTATTATTTTGTTTGTTAGTATTGGTATGATCAATGTATGTGAGAATCATGTGATAATTATAACCAACATTTTCCTCATACAGATCCTTATGGTTTAAAGAAACAATATTTTAGATTTCATTCATAGAATTGTACATGGATCCATTGATCAAGATATTTGAGAGTCCGTTTTGGACATATTTTCACTATGCATGTAGTATAAGTGTCTTTCATTCATGTCTCCCACATTCATTAATCTGACATTGAAATGATTTTGAGATATGTTGTCCTTAAGGGAATGTATGTAATCCTATTTGGAGGTGGCCTTCATCTCCTCCCAAGAGGGTATCTCTTTAAACTGAATACATTACCGGAAGTGAGAAATTTTATTTCCAGTTTCTTTTATGTCATGTTCAATATGGGAGAAAGAATATTAGCTTAATTCATTATTCCTATATTTAACACGCTTGAGTTTCCTTGAAATAATTTTAAGTAGACTACCAAAGAACTCAGTTTTCAAAGAATCCAGAATGATTTCCTTATTGATAGGAATAACAAGACAACCTCTATTAAACATAAAAGGAAATGGTGATGACCATGATATATTGAAGAAGATATCTATAAGCAATGGATTAGGACAAGAATATATTTTATGATGGGTTATCCTAGAGACATTAGTAACATTATTCTTGTCATCAACTATTATAAAGAATATTTCCAATTTACATTCATACCTGAAATTGATTGTAACACTCCTACATGTGAAGTCATCTAAAATATTGGGATCTTCAGTCAGATGGAATTTATCAATACATGAGTAAAAAAAGTGGCTTCAGGTCTACATAATTGGTATCTAGTTTTCTCCTTAGTTCGTAAAACAACATTAAAATCACCAATTATGGTTTATAACTTACTCAATATCTATAAAATTCTTTCCATATTTCTCTAGATGTCCCATCATAGTGTGTATAAGTTGATTCCATGCACAAAATTAATATAAAAATAATTACCATTCTAAAATATAGAAACATTGATAGATTTTTTTATCAAAACTACCTGAGTAGATATGTATGATAACATGCTTAAAACCCATAGATAATCCATTACAACCTCTAAAGGGTTGTGAGATTCAAATGAGTATCTTATTTACATCTATTTAAATTCCTTCCACATATCAATTTTCACTCTTTGTTCACCAATACCAATAAGTTTTTTATGTAACAATTATAAGTCTATGGACTATGAATGAGTGATAGTTCCCATGATCATGACAATTTCAAAAGATTAAGTTTATTAGTACTAAATTATGATCCCCTATTTAAGGCCCATCATATTGTTGTTTTCTATATGACTCATCTTTAGTAATGTCCTTATCCCTACATACCCTTCCTAATACACCATCAAAAGCACTTCAATCCAAATACAAGGCTGAGTCATCAACAACATCATTCCAAGAAGCACCACATAATGTGGTATATTTTTATCATTATTGAATGGGGGAAATATAAAAACTAGTAGTTAATATCCTTCTTTCCAATTTTGAATGTGGAACCTTTAAAAAAATATCTTCTGGTTAAATTTGACTAGGAGAAGCCTCTTATTATTGGATGGATTTCCCAATAGAATTTCCTTTTAAATGAGTATATTGCATAATATGACTCTCTATGCTACCATACACATTTGTACCTTCTTCATTGACATTCTCAAGAAAATTGTTTTTTAAGAGATGGGTTGTGCAGTATAATGTTCCATTCATTCAACCATCAATATAGCAAGATCATCATGATAATAATACTTACCCCACGAACATAAGGGGACACCCTCAAATCCATCAAAACTTAATGTTAAATCATAATTTTTCTCAGATGTAACATCCTGTAATGTAATTTCTTTAGAATTTTCATATTGGTATTCCATTTGAGTTGCAGCACCTGTTGTCGTTCCTACATGATGGTTTTCATTATTAAGAATCATTGAAACATCAGGGGGTTCTAAAAACCAATAAATTTGCGTAATAGATTTGTAAATAACAGGGGGAAATACCATGGTATTGATTAATGTGGTCTAATACCACATCCCCTAGTGAAATTGAATCTAGTATAGAAGTACTATCAAATTATGGTCTTCATGTATTCCCATTGTGTGACACGTGATTTACATCCTTATGTATCCAATACTCTTGATCTAAAGGCACTGTGAGTCCATCCTTTAAGGTCCTAAAACCTTTCCCAAAATTATTATGTTCTATAACCAAAACATTATCATTCATTCATCTATATGTAGCATAATTATGGCATTTACTTTTTCAAATTCTTCACATCTTTTTCGTATTCAACTCATACTCCTTTTTCCCAATGAAATTAAATTTTATGAAAAAATTGGTATCCTTTATTAATGAATCTCATTATTTATGGAGTCATCCCAATTAGTCAGCACCACTTCTTCAACCAGTGTGGAGGACATGTCTACCTCGACAAGGATTCTGGCATTGTGTCCAAAACTCAAATTGTTGTATTCTTTTCCATCCTAATTGAGTTTCTATCAAATGATGCAATGGACTATATATTATAGGGATTCCAATATATCAAAATATTTTTTCAAATTCGTATCTAGATCTGAGTATGATTGTTTATGACATTCATGGGATAAATGATTTGTTTCGATTATGGATTCCAAAAGACCGAGGATTAAATGAGATAGTTCTATTATTCCATGAATTCCTATTATGTTCATCATAGGTAAAGACAACATGATAGTATAAATAGACCATTTTAGACATCCTTGAATGATTAAAACCTCAGAACATTGGGATTTTCCATGTAAACTAATTGAAGATACATGATTTTTACCCTCTTGGAATTAGAACATGTGAAATTATATAACAATTATAGATATTTATATTCACCTCAACGGTATCTTGAGTAGAAAAAAAATGTGCAATTCTCTATTTTTCATAACACATCAAGGAGGTGGAAAATAAATGGAGGGAGTTGGATTAGACACCACATTATCCATGTCTAAAATTTTTATCTTGGATATATGATTATAAAATGACACAAGAATTATTCAACTTGATTTGGTATTTTCTGAATAGCTAAACATCTCCTTGTGACCCACCTGATCATCACCAACCAGCCCACAATAACCCTTCTTCATACATGATTCATCATTACCATTTTCTAGTTTCACATGTTCGTACATAAATTTCTCTTCCATCCTCTAGATATTTTTTTAGATATTAGATAGATGGCACATATTCTATTTACTCTTACTTAGTAAGCCAAATGATGATAAAATCAACACGATTTTAAAATAGTTACATGCACCCATGGAATGATGTCAACTAACATTCATTACAATTATTTTAAGGATATCATAGGTAGTGTGGCCTATTTTGTACGAAATATGTGTATAATGAAATAAAATAATATATACCTAAATCATAATAATGAATGTTGTACATATACTTGTATAAAACTTCATTATTGAAATTATATTTTTTAATATCATGTTTTCATCATGTGTAGTAAAATGGAGGATGGATAACATGGTTTTTCTTGATCAACTGTATGTGAGATGATATTAAATATTAGATAATCTAGATTAATACATGATTAATAGGTAATTTATCATGAGCATAATAGGGAAGTAATTATGTAGCACGAATGGATATAGAAAAAAATTGTGCACAATTACTCTTAGAAAATGATTATATTTTTGAATCTCGAGAAGAATAGATATGCACTAGAAGAGATTTAATGATTTTTTGTATGATACTATGTTTATAAATCATCATATGATAAATAAAAAAGACATGATAGTGAATTGGTCGGAATAATATTACTATAATATCATGGTTTTGATAATGAATTTCACATTAATTTTCTTATATTTATCTATAATATTATTATCTGGATAATTTCCTTATATTTATCTATAATATTATTATCTGGATAATTTCCTTATATTTATCTATAATATTATTATCTGGATAATTTCCATTAATTAATTTATTCCATAATTATTCCTAAATTCCATGGAAAAAACACGATGATAAAATAATGAAAATATTTAATTTTAAAAGGATTGTTTATGTAATTATCTATCACAACTATTTCTAGAAACATAGTACTTTGATTCTAAATCAAATTTATATATACGTATTTCCATGAAGGTTATGGAGAATGATTTATGGGTCTATTAAGAATGAATATAATGTGTAATTTAAAAGGGATATTTTATCTATTTATATTTCAAAGAACTATTCATCCCAATGAGAAAATAGTTTAGATATATTAAAAGTGGATTATTCAAATTACTTTTAATTAATTTATTAGATACTAATTACACTAAGGAATGAAGAAGGATACAAAAATGAAATATTCATGTAAAAATTCATGGAATAACATTAAATGACTGATTTTTATATTGAAATTTAATATGGTAGTATATGGAGAGAATATAAATAATTAATAAGATAGATATATTTAAAATACTGATCATAGATAGTGGAGATAAATATAAATTACATGAAAGAATGAAATAACTCATTCAAAATTATTTTATTATTATTTGGTTGTAGTTCTTAGGATTAGAGGAGGTAATCGTACACTCATTGAATATATATTTTCTAATGATATTATTTATAGATGATTATACCTTTTGTCATTTTTTTTGTTAATGATGAGATGAACCAATATTCAATAGACTTCATATCTTTAACATTAATCTAGAGTTTCATATTCCTATACTAATATGAGATTAACATGGATCACAATAAAAACATTAATTACCCTATTAAATTATTTTAACATTTTGTTCTACTTCCAAATTGTTTTGGAGGTCCTAGAATAAAATGTCTTATTTAGTAAAAATTACCATCCTCATAGGGAGAGATAGATTTTTTGTAGTTGACTAAGGGTTCTTTTTACCAGGGACCAATATATATTACGATGACCAGATACTTATTTTATTTAAATTCAAAAAAATTAAATGATAATATGATATACAAAAATGATCACTATATTTTAATAGGTCGATTTTTATATTTTCATGATTTTTATAATGGACATAATTAAAAACCTCTTTTCTCTTCAATATCAGAATCTCTACCCATAATGTTTTATAATATAGAATGATCTATTATTGGAAATCATGGATTATATGCTACTATATCTACATGATACAAACATGTGAAATTATAGTTAATGGGTTTTTGTAGATAATATTGATTATTTATTATATAATTTACAAGAATAAGATAAGGATCTTGATGAATACTAATATCACAGGATGATCTTAGAGAAGGTATGTATATTAGTCTCCTTATTTATATTAATATTTATAATTATTGTATATTTAAATCTAGAATGATTATCAATTTCATGAATCATTAATTAACTATCTATTATAATTATGTTAAACAATTTAATATTCATTACAGAAATCATGAAATGAGGTGTTCTACTCATATATAAATTAATGAATTAAATTCAAGATTTGTGGATGGTATTATATGTTGATTAAGAACTAAAATCTTTTTTCCATGTTTCTCAATGTACTATATTTTGTAAACAATTATTGACCATTTTATTTGTATATAATAGAACAAATAATTTTCGAAAAAAGATGTACATGACATATAATCATAATTTTGATAAATTTAGGATGAATTATGATTAAAGAAGTACATATATGTGTTGGATATTGACATTAAATTTCAATGGTGATACTGCCTTGGAATCTATAACTATATATTTTGAAAAGGCATTAAAGGTACGTAGTGAATTTCCTTACAATTTAAATATAATCTCTAATCATATTTTACAATCCACACTTTATAAATATTTAAATATGTAATTATTTTTTGGAACCATAATGATTTTTATAGTTGAGATGAAATCTAATGTGGAAAATCATAATACTATAAAAATGGAAAATTATGAAATCATTTTTTTGAAGCAATAATTTAATTATTATTATTTTATCCATTTAAGACTATGTTACGAGTTATTAGATATTTCTATAGAATTTAACATGTTGTTAAAATATATAATGTAGCACCCCATGTTTTATAAAATTTATATAATATTGAATGCCTGAAAACATTTAGTCTCTAAAAAATGAAAAATTGTGATATCCTAGAAAATGAACATAATATTTCAATCTATATGATTTGAATTTCAAAAGGATGACACACACTGTTGCATTTAGTAAGATATTTAGAGTCTCATAAGACACACATAATTTTTAGCGAATATTTACATACCCTTATGAATATTAGAAATAATAGTAATTTTACCCATATGAATAGTAAATCATATTTTTATTTTATTTACATAAGGTTATATTATAATGAAATTTTGACTAATTTTTAATGGTAATATAAAAGGAATTGTAGTTTTAAAATTGTTATTTTTTTTATTAAATTCTATTTTTATATAAAAAAGTAAGTAAATGATATTTAAAAAATTATATTTAAAAAATAGAGTTCATTTATGAATTCTAGATATCGATAAATGGTTATGGTGAATTTTTGGGACTTTTCTAAAATAGTTGAATTTTGTTATGAATAGTAAAATTTGATAATTTTTTGTATATATACATTATAAGATAAATTCTCTATTCAGAGCATCATGGATGAATTAAGAACCTTGGGTTTGAACTCATATTCATATATTACTATTCTTAGTCACCAAAATCAATTATATAATCTATCATTGGATAAATAATAGAATAATGACTAAATAATGGGAACACACACCCCTCCTCCACTATAACCCCACAATCTTTCTCTTTAGTCCTCTCTTGGCTTGTGCCTTATCTAAATTCTATTAATATATCCTCCCAACAAATACCCCCACATCCATCCTCCCATGGTCTCATAAAAATGCAAAATCATATTCTATTAAGAGGCTCTCAACGATGATTTCTCTCCTTGGGATGTAACGAATGATAGATGGTTATCTAGGATGTTTATCGTATTTTAGGAGATACAGGTCAATGGTGGTCAATAATTTAAAACAAAAACGAGGAAGAAGATATGAAAACATGGAATGAAGTTAATTTAAAGAACTTTTCATAGAGAAATACTTACCTTATGAACAATGACTGGATATAGAATGGCAGTTTCTGAATTTGAGGCAAAAGGAAGATGAGAATGTTGGAATGTATAATGATAACATCCTAAGGATTAAAAGGAATGTTTGGACTATATACATAATCCAAGGAGAAAAATTGATCGCTACATTGATGGTGTAAATCCATTCCTCCGACAGCCGCTGGTATTCTGAAATATCTCAACATATGAAGATATAGTCTCATTTTTATCAAGATGAAAAATGAGTTCTCTATGTATTCTTACATTAATTGAAATAAAGAGAATGATAGAGGGATTTAAAACTCTGTAAAAGGAAATAAACAGGTGGGTAGTAAGGGAAGTGTTGACTTTCCCACATGTGATAATTGTTGAAGGAAACACTTTAGTGCTTGCTTAAATTGAAAAGAGGTGTGCTACAAGTATGGATAGAAACGACACCATTAAGGTGTTTTAAAGGTGATGAAAGATGTTATTAATGATCAGTGATAAAATTTAAGGGATATGGGACACTATGCTAATGATTTTACAAAGCATCAAAAAATCATGCCTCCAAAAAGGCCAAGGGGGCAGTGTCAGGCTTATCCGATCACAATAGCTAATATTGGAGTTCCTAATGACATATTGGAAGCTACATTAATCATTTACTAAAAAATATACATTTTATTATTAGAGTAGGGATCATGAAATTTGTTATTATCTTCACTGTTTTCAATGAAAATTAAATATTCCCAATTTTATTTAGTAAGGTATTTTTCACTCAAAACACATAAGGGATGTATCATTCCAACAATATTGGCTTAGGAAGTATCCATTATTATATATAAATTTCCTTTATATTCTGATTTTATAAATATACTAATTATTCAAATTGATATAACCCTAGGTATGGAATTTATATTTTAGCATGTTGTAAAAATTTAGTACAATAAGAATGAGGTTATAATTTATGTGGAGGATCTGGAATCCCGTATCCTTATAGCATAAACAACACCATCTTTTTTTCATGTATATACACCCCCATTATTTCTACTACATTCATTTATTGTGGAGAATTAACATGAAATAACTATGGGTGAGTTAAATAATATTCAAATATATTACACACATATTATTCATGAATATGTTGATATGTTTCCAAAGGATTTAACTAGACATCCTCCAAAGAGGGAAATTGAGTTTTTCAATAACATAATTACCGATTCAAGGCCCATACCAAAGTTACCTTATAGAATGTACACCGTGTAATTAGTGGAACTGATGAAAAAAATATATTAATTAAGTGATAAAGGATTTATTTAACCCTATTGTTTCCCTATGGTGATCTCATGCTATTTTGGATTTGTATAAAAAGGAAATATGATGGTGTCCATTGACTATTAGGAGATCAATGCTATAATAAAAATGAAAAAATATCCCATACCTCACATTGATGATTTATTTGATCAACATAATGGAGCCCAATATTTTTGAAATATTGGTCTATGATATTGATATAATCATTTGTGTGTGAGGATGAAAGATATTCCAAAGAAAACATTTCAAAACTTGAATGGGAAATATGATTTTATAGTAATGCCTATTGGACTAAATAATGAACCCTCTATTTCCATGTATATAATGATTGTGTTTTGAAGGAATATCATGATAAAATTGTGGTGGTATTTATTGATTATATAATGGTATACTCCAAAATATTTGAGGATCATAAAAATCACTTCTGCACTATTCGAATAACTCTTAGAAGCAACAAATTATATTGGAAGTTTAGAAAGGGTGAATTTTGGATTCAATTAGTTTACATTCTTGGCCAGATTATCTCTAAGGATGTAATATCTATTTATCCTTCAATGCCAAAGGTTGTGAATGAATGGACTTCTATAATGAACCTAACTGAGGAATAGAGTATAAATTTATTTTGATGTTTTTATCATTGTTTTGTTCAGAACATAACTTATTTAGCCAACCCGGTGGCTAATATTACATATAATGTGGTTATGTTCTTATGGAAAAAATATTTTGTGGAATGTTTTGAATAATTGAAGAGGAAATTTTTGAGTTCTATGATCTTAACTCTACTATCAGGTAATGATGGGTTTGTGATCTATAGTGAATCATAAATTAATGGAATTGGTTGTGTCCTTAACAATAATGATAGAGTTAATTCATATGCATCAAATAAATTGAAACATAATTTGACAATACTATCCTACTCATGATATTTAGTTAGTAGTGGTATTAATTTCTCTGATGATATGGATACATTATCTCTATGGTAAAAATGTGAGATATATTCAGGTCATAAGCGTCTAAATTTTTTTTAATTATTGAATGAACTTAACATGTTGAAATTTTGATGAATTCATGAACTCAACTATTATGATTGATCCATACAATACCACCTATAAAAGGAAAAAAAGGAAGCTGATTCATTGAGGAATAATGAAAATGGGGTTTTCAAAACAACGAGGATTGATTAGGATCTATTATATATGGATGTAATGAGGATGGACAAAGGAATTATCAAAAAAAGTGAAACGTCACTAATTTTTCAAATGGTTTCCCAACTGTCATTATTGGAATGAATTAAATATTCCCATTCTGATGAAGATAATCTTCAAAAGATGATTAATGTAATGAATTATGGGCTGATGGTTTACTTGATGAGTGAAGACAGAATTCAAAAATTTGGGAAGAGGATATGTGTTCCCTCTCTACCAGAGCAGAAAATGTAATTATTTGATGTTGCTCATAGCTCAAATTTGTCCATACAGCCTGGTATCACAAAAATGTATTGATATTTGAATGAACATTTCTATCAGGAAAACTAGAAGACGGAAATTGCAGATTATGTATCAAGATGTTTATTCTTTCAATAATTAAATGCTGATCGAAAAAATATTAGAGGAGTCATGCAACCAATACCTATTCCTATATGAATATGTTATGATATCACCATGGAGGTTTCCCTGGATTACAAAAAAATTTATGAATGAATGATGTAATATGGGTAATTCTGGACCGACTTGTATAATCTGCACATTTTCTCTCTATAAGGGTGGATTGGAAACTTGAGTTCCTAGAAGGACTCTATGTTAATGATGTTGTGAGTCTTCATGGAGAGCCTATATAAATTGATTCTGACCATGATTCATTATCTGCATCAATATATGGAAAAATAATTAAGAAATAATTGGATACTGAGATTCTATGGAGTACTGCATATCACCAACAATTTTATGGGAAATTAGAATGGTTGATCCAAACCATAGAGGACATGATTAGACCATGTTACCTTGACATACAAGGTATGTGGGTTAAATATTTACCTTTAGTTGTGTTTCCCTGCAAAATTAGTTTCCATTTATGCATTCAAATAGAACCATATGTATCATGTTACACAAAGTGGTAACGTACACCAACATGTTGGGATGATGTTGGAGAAATGATGCTCGTGGGCCTAGAGCATGCGGAGGAAAGACAAGGGAAAGTAATGACTATGAAATTATATATTAAAGAAGAAAAATACTAGGTTTATAATCAATTGATGGATTTGGATTTTTATGTTGGGGATCATGTTTTCGTGATTGTATCTCCATGGGTGGGTGTTCTATGATTTTGGAAGAAAGGGAAAATGAGCCCTAAGTACATAGGAACTTTTGATATTTTTAAGAAAATTAGAGATGTTATATGTCATTTGGATAGGAAACCTAGTAATTATAATGTACACAATATGTTCCATGTCTTGTTGGTGTGAAAGTACATACCATAAAAGAAACCATGTACTCAAATCTAAAGTTAATGAATTGGAACATGACCTATCTTACTATGAAGATCCAATTCAGATTCTAGACTCTGAAGAACAAGTGTTGAAGAACCGTATGACTCGACTAGTAAAAATAATTTTAAAAATTAGTAAAATTGAAGTGGGAAAATGGGATCTTGATTAGCTTATGATGAATAACTACACAAATCCTTTTGTGAGGTAACATTCTAGTAATGATAAGGAAGAAATTTTTTTAAGGTGAGATAATGTTACACCCCATGTTTTTGAAAATTCATATATTATTTTATGCATGAAAAAAAAATTTCTCTACAAAACACATAATTATAGTATCCTAGCTTGTAATCATAAATTATTAACCACTATGATTTGTATTCTGAAAAACTATTATACACAGTTGCATTCTATAAGATATTTAGACTAAGATTAGACAAACATAAATTATTGTTGAATAGTAACATACCCTAATGAATATTAATGTGAACAGTAATATGAAACTTTGGAATAATGAACCATATTATGATTTTATTATCGTATTTTTATATGAGAATCAAATATTGACTAATTTTTTATGGTGATATAAAACAAATTATAGTTTTAAAATGGATTTTTTTGAAATATATTGCGATTTTAAATAAAAAATAAAAAAAATTACATTTTTTCAATAAATGGTGTTCCATTTATAATTATTCACATTGAAAAATTGGTAGGAGGATTTTTTTATATTTATGAAATTTTTTTTTTGAATAGTAAAATAAGGTAATTTACCACATATATACATTATCAGTTAAAGTCATTATTCATAGAATAATTACTCATGTATGCTCAATTGGTTTAAACTCTCATAGAAATATAAATATTATATTTCCTAGGAATCAATACTATTGGTAGTCTTATTAAAATTAATAAAATAATGGGTAAAAAATGGGAAAACCCTTCTCTCCTCCACTATAAAACTCTCTCACTCACTCTTCTCTTCACTCCTATCAATCCCTATGATGTATCTAAATTCTGCCCAAATATACTTATAATATTATTCATCAAGTCCATTTCCCATTGGTCCCATTAAAAGACCAATAAATCTTCCCTAAAGAGGCTCTCAATGAAGATTACATCCAGAGGTAAATTCCTCTTTTTAATTATTTTTCTTCTTGTTACTTTATTTTTATTCATCATTCCTAAACCGCATTCATCACAATATTGTGATGAATCAAGTACAATATATGTAAATACATTTTTTTTATGATAATGTAATATTTATTCATCATATCTATTTTCCCCTATTCATATACTAGAATGGAAAACACCATCTGAGATGTTTCAATTTATCACATTCCAGGATGTCGAGTATTAAAATTTATATTATCATCCTCAATTCAGGTCAATAAACCATTTTTATGGTTCAACTAGACTATAATATTTGTATTATAAGTTATTTACAGTTCTATAATCATTAATTTTTGAACTTAAATTTGATTATTTATGTCGATAAGATCAAGTGATGAACACCATCAGAATTAAGGAAAGTGTTTTCCACCCAAACCTTCATTTTCAATGGGGTTAATTTTATTATCTACATACATTAGATAAATTATAATTCATTCATATTTAGTAATCATAATATATGTATTATGGTTATATATGTGTGTTCCAATTATAATCATTCCTTAATTAATAGGGATTTATATGTTTTAAAAGTATCTTTACAAAATTATTTCCTGAAATAAAATCTCGATCCAAGGGAATTCTTCAAATTCATACCTATTATCATGGGAAATATATTATATGTTTTTAGAAACCATTATTTTTAAAAAAACACATATTTTGTTATTAAAATACCATATTACTTAAAATACAGTTTAATAAAATATTTTTCTAAAAGAACTCTTCTTTTCATCGCAAATGAGTATATATCAAAAGAATTACTTGATGAGTTCATAAGTGTATCTTCATTAGTTTCTACAGTCCTATTGATTACTATGTAGTATTGGGATTAATATTTATTATATCATCTAACATAAATAATTTAATGTTTTATGAATGGTTTGATTTTGGATGTGCTATCATATAACCAGTCACAATTTTACTCCGAATGGTTAGTGTTTATGCTTATTGTTCTGGGATTGTTATTTATGTTTCATATGTTAGTTTTGATATGAATGTATATATTGATTTTGTTTATCCCTATACATATGATAAATGCATTGGAATTATTAAGTTATGTGTGGGGACCTCTATAACCTATCAATATATCAGTAGGTTTCATAAGAAAAATACATATGGACTTAGCCATGGCCGTTCGAATTTTCATATATAGTTTTTGTTGTGGCCATAATCATTTTTATATGTCTTTTACAAGGCCTTTAAGGTATGTTTTATTATTTCAGGAATATGAATTTCCGTAAATATGAAGTTTGGAATTAATATTTAATGTTGTAATTTTTCTATTATAATACCCACTATTATGTTAATTATGGAAATATTTAATCAACTAATATTCCTACAATAATGTGTTCTAGTTTATAATTTTTTAATGTCTTGTGTAAGAAATTATTCACCATGCCTAATTTTTATGTTTATGATTTCCTCCACAATTTTTTTACCCTTAATGTTCTTTTGAACTCACCCCTTTTTTATGTTTCACTTTATTAGGTCATGAATATGTTTATTATAAATGACCTACATGGATAAACTTATTGATGTGGATATTCCCAATGAAACATATTTGTTTTATTTCATTTAATTTTTTAATGTTAAACTTATGTATGTGTCTATATTTCCAAATATACTAAAAATATTCATTCCATCATGATAAAACATTCTTCTAATTATGCCAATGTAATGTAGGAATGCACCGAATCCAGTAAACACGGGCCATATCATTACATATAATGGGGAAATTAATGAAGAATAAATGGTTCAAATTAATATGTTATAAATGTAATAAGATAGTTCTATTGATACATTACTACCATTTTATTAAATATAAATGGAAAAAATATTATAATATAAACGATATAAAAACCATGATGGAAAAATGTGGCATAGAGGTATATTTATTTGACGAATCTACATCCAAATTAGATAAATAGAATGAAAATAAAATCAGAGATCAATGTCATATAGCTCAATATGATGAGGTATAATGATCATTAGTGGGAATCGTCTGGTAGTTGGAAGCAGGCCCACTATACTCGACATAGGAGGAGTTCCCCAGCAGCCGTGGTTTCGACAATGATAATAAAGATCACGGTTTGAGCAAAGTGAGTAAATTTTTAGTTTACCTCATGATTGAGATGGATTACTTTATAACGTATGTATATGTATGAGCATATACCTAAGTCGGTTTGTCTGTTGACTTAATTATTTTTGGATTATCCTTGTTGAATTTTTTGAGACCTTGAATGTCTCAGGGTCCCTACTGAGTATCATTATACTCAACCCTGCATGGGTAATGCCAACACCTTGTTGTGTTGGATGCAGACGATAGACATTTCTAACTGAGTATTAGAGTAGAGGGGCTGGATAGTACCCAGAGGAGGACCTTACGACGAGTTGGTACACGGAGGAGAATGACAGACATGGAGTCCTAAGGAGGCCATCTGTACCATCCCTTTAGGTAGGAACCCCGTAGGACAACCTAGAAGCTGCTTTACTTTTCTTTAGTTGTACTTGTTTTTCAGTTGTACATGCACTTTCCTATTGGGATTGTATTCCCGGACCCTTTCACATTCTTGCACATATTTTGTATATAGTTTTACTTAGTGTTTTGATTCCATTTGTGAACTCTATTTTACTTTTTTACAGTTATAAAGGAGATTCCTTCCTAGTTTCTGGATTTATGCCTTTGGTGCTAGTCGCCAGCCCCTTTCCTATGGAAACCGGGCATGGGGTAGTTAGGATACGGGCCTCGGGGGATGATTCGTGACAAATTAGTATCAAAGGTGTCGGTTCTACCATAGAAAATAGGACTCTGATCATTCATTTATGTGAATCAATAGTGTTATGGATAATTAGTGTGGTTTTTAGTTCAGGGGGTCCAGTGTTGGTGTGGCGACTGACGTATCCATACACCAGGACCCTGACTACTAATTTCTGACCCATTGCATGAAAACACATATTGCGTGTGTGTTTTTAAAAGTTTTCTTTTTCTCATCTAAACCATGTTAGCTCACTACATATAATCTTTTAACTATGTCGCATCTGTTTCTTTATGGAATCCTCCCCATGGATGACTAGTTGGATCCCTGAGAGTCGTACGCAAAGATAGCCCACTGAGGGATGAGGCCTCGGTACAGGGCCCTTTTCCAGTGGAGGCTCTAGTGGTACTACTTCCAGTTGGGCCATCGATGCCACCATCCCCAGCAAGAGATGATGCATGCTGCTTGAGCATATTGCACAAGATCCAGCACTAGAGGCCATCCCAATTCAAGGGAGAGACAGACCCACAGGCAGCTGAGGATTGGCTGGAGGCTATGGTGAGAGTCTTCAGACTAGTAGGGACACCAGCCATCTTCCTAGTGATTCTTGCTACTAGCATTCTATAGGATTTTGTGGCCACATGGTGGAGCATGATGCTCTAGGTGCATGACTAGGTAGCACTTCTATGGAAAGACTTCGAGAGCCTATTTTGGGAGGTGTTTTTTTCATCCACCCTTCATGCGGTGCAGAGATAAGAGCTACTACATCTAGAAGAGGGTAGCATGATGGTTAGGGAGTACTAAGAGAGGTTCACCAACCTCCTGCGCTGCTATAAAGATATGGTGCATGGCCTATTCTTCAAGGACATGACCTTCAAGCATGGGATCAGGTGAGAAATCATAGCTTTGATGATCTCACTCCACATCTCTATGCATGCATGGGTGTTAGAGAGAGCCCTCATAGTGGGGAGCTTCCTTGATGAGCAGTTTACACCAGCGAGACCCACCTCTAGTCGACATGATGCCGAGTCTTCTACAGCTGGCAGTAGACAAATGAAACAGAGGTCTAAGAGGACCAGACCTAAAGGTGGACGATCGCGCGACTCAGGATCAGTTGTGCGGGGCACCCGAAGTGGACACAGACCTACCAGGAGCGGGCAGTGTTACTCATGCGGTGGGAATAGTCACATGGCATGTTACTGTCCAACCTGCCTTTCTGATGATCATAAGACAATTGAATGACCGCCCAGGTAGAGGTATAGTTTCTGTTGAGGCGGTCTGCAGGGAGGAGGTAGACATGGGAGAGGAGCTGGTCGTGCAGCTGGCGGTGGACGACGTTACATGGTGTTACCACCACCACCACTAAGAGGTCTACCCCGACCGCAGGGAGCAGGTGGATACGGGAGATCTCACATTTAGGAATCTAAAGCATACGACCATGGTACTTTGGAGATTATTTTATGTATGATCTGTGCCTACTCCACCATTTCAGAAGTTCTTATAGACATTGGTGCCAGTCACACTTTCATTGAAACATCCTTCATTCGGAGTGTAGTGATTACGAAGGAGATGTCAGTTTGATACATAAGGATATAGAATCATATGGGACCTGATTCGATTATTATTCACTCGTGCCGGTAGTGAGAGATTAATCCAAGAGGCAAGAGCTTCAGTTGGTATCTCCTAGTTGTTGCGTCGAGACCTTACGACGTCATCATGAGTATGGACTGGTTATCTACAGTCCATGCTCAGATAGACTGTATTCGGTGAAAAGTGTGGTGTGTCTATATGGATGGTACCATGTTTACCTTCACCGATGAGAAGGGAGCCTTTGAAGAATAGGAAAGACTTACTCAGAGGAGGGTGCAGTAGATCACCCATCAGTGGTCTTGCCTTATGCTCAGAGTAGTTGATGTGTAGAGTCTGAGCTATCCTGTAGTGGTGGACCAGTACATGGATGTTTTTCCTGATGATACCCCAGGTCTACCTCCTTGCAGAGTGGTGGACTTCTACGTTGACTTGTACCCCGGGAAGGCACCAATATCTATACTAGAATTTTGGATGGCTCCCGCGGAGCTTCGTGATTTACGAGTACATCTAGAGGACTTGCAGGGGAAGGGATTCATCGGGCCCATTGTTTCTCCTTGGGCAACCTCCATTCTGTTCGCCAAGAATGCATATGGGAGCCTGGGGGTTTTTGTTGACTACCATATCCTAAACCATGTGACCGTGAAGAACAAGTATCAACTTTTGAGGATTGACGACATATTTGATCACCTGAAGGGAGCTCAGTGGTTCTCGAAGATAGACATCAGATTAGGCTATCTCCAGCTCAGAGTTCGAGATAATGATGTGGAGAAGATGACCATCAGGTGTCGGTACGGCCACAACGAGTTCTTCGTTATGCCCTTCAGCTTTCCAATGCTCCATCATAGTTCATGGGACTCATGAACATGATCTTATATACATACCTCAATCTATTTTTTGTAGTATTAATTGACGACATTCTGATCTACTTGACTATTGAGGAGGAGCATGCCTACCATTTTTATATAGTACTAAAAACACTCTGAGAGCACTATATTTATAGTATGCTCTCCAAGTGAATGTTTTGGATTTTGGAGGATCATTTTATGGGGTTCATCATCTTGGAGGGTTGAGTTTTAGTGGATCCATCGATGATTGAGGTGGTACTTTCTTGGAGCCACCCAGGAGTGTGAGGGAGGTACCGAGTTTCCTGGGTTTGGATGGATACTAATGAAGGTTCGTCCCAGACATCTCCATAGTTGCAACACCACTATAAGACTTGATGAAGAATGGGAAACCCACTGTGTGGTTGGAGAGATGTCATCAGAGCATTCAGGAGCTGAGGTAGAGGCTGACCAGTGCCCCCATGTAGAGGCTTCCGGAGGAAGGCGTAGGGTACGTAGTTTACTGAGATGCATCAGGGACCAAACTCGGGTGTTTCCTGATATAGGGGAAAGCAGTGATCACATATGGTTCTTGACAGATGAGACAACATGATCAGAACTATACAATCCATGACCTAGAGTTATTAGCAGTGGTCTTTGCCTTGAAGATGTAGAGGCACAATCCGATCGGTGAGTGTTTCACAGCCTACTCTGATCACAAGAGTCTTAGATATATCTTCCCCCATATGGAAATGAACATGAGACAACAGGGTTGGCTTGAGTTCCTCTTGGACTACGACAATGAGATAGTCTATACTTCTAGAATGGGGAATTTTGTAGAAGATTCACTCAGTAGGAGATCTGGTATACAGCTACTTGGCGACGCGACCGAGCAGCTGGTTGCCATACAGAAATCCTTTGTGGATAGAGATGGAGCATCCTATCTACAATCTATTATAGTCACTCCCCCAATTTTTCAGTGAGTAGGGAAGCACAATATGAGGATACTGATTGCAGGACACGACATGATTAAATATCCATAGGGCTGGCACCTGATGGATTTTCTGAAGGTGGGGAGAACTTCATCCTTTTCAGAGGATGTACCATTATACCAGTAGCAATTCAAGAGGAAGTGTTGAGGGAGTTCCAGAAATCCCCTATAGTGATACAACCTGAAGTGGTGAATATGTACCAGGAACTTCGACGACAACACTAGTGTCTAGGTATGAAGAAGGTAGTAGCAGAGTTTGTCTCTCGGTACCTCACTTGTCAGCAAGTGAAGGCGGAGCACTAGGTACCAGTAGGATTGGTTCAGCCTTTAGGGAACCCAAAGTGGAAGTGGGATGGGATATCCACAGACTTCGTGACATTTCTTCCACATAAATATATGGGTCATGACTCGATTTGGGTGATTGTTGACTGACACACCAAGTCAGCACACTTCCTACCGTTTAGAGATCAAGGTTTAGTAGAGTTCTTGGTACGCTTCTATGTGCAGGAGATTGTGCATTTACATGGTATACATTCGATGACTGTCTCCGATTGTGATGCATGATTTACATCACGACAATAGAAGGTGTTACAGTAAGCATTCAGGACACAACTTCACTTGGGCACCACCTTACATCCTTATACAGATGGTCAGACCAAGCAGACCATTCAGTCCCACAAGCACATGCTCTGTGCTGGTGTCCTCGACATCGGTTGCAGCTGGGAGGACAACTTACCATTGGTGGATTTATCCTACAACAACAGATATCACTCCACCATCAGGATGACACCTTTTGAGGCCTTGTATGGTCGACTATGAAGATTTACACTATGCTGGACAGAGCTAGGGGAGTCTGCACTGGTGGGACCAGAGATGGTACAAGCTACCATGAAGAAGTTTCATATCATCCAGAAGTGGAGGAAGACTGCACATAGCGGGCAGAATTCATTTGTCGATAGGTTATGGAGACCTCTAGTGTTCGAGGATGGTGACCACATCTTTCTTTGGGTCTCACCTCGATGAGTTCAATAGAGATTTGGAAGAGGAGACAAGTTATCTCCGAGATTCATCATGACTTTCTAGGTCCTTTACAGAGTTGGAGAGGTGGATTACCGCTTGGATCCTCCACCTCAGTTTCACCAGGTGCATGATGTATTCCATTTATCTCAGCTGAGGAGATATGTGCATGACCCTTCCCACTTCTTCAACCATGGAGTGCTGGTCGTCGATGATGGGGAAACATTCATGGATGTTCTAGTGGAGATTATGGATAGACACGATCGGGTCATACATGGAGGTATATGCCTCTGGTGTGCGTTCGTTGGCAGCATGGGATCCTCCTGGAGAGCACCTGGGAGCGGGAGGCTCATATTCATGATCAGTACCCCCAATTTTTATTCCATATTTCGAGTTTTAGCTTACATGGACGTAAAGCCCTGATGTGGGGAGACTATAATGACATGAAATTCCATGGAAATTTTTTTCATAAATAAATGCGATTTTTACGAGTCCACAAAAATTTGCAGCACTAAATTTTGAGCCCGGTGTGCCCGAAATCAATTTATGATGTTTGGTTTGGGTTGGTTCAGTAAACAAACCAGTGGTTTTTACTAACTTTTGAACCGGTGCTCGAAATTGAAATCCAAGGGCATCGTTGTACTCCCAGCACCAGCACTCTCTTAAGAAGACATTGACCTTGACTGAAGTTGGTCAATAATAAAAGTATGTTTTTGATTTTTTTAAAAAAATGAATAATATAAAGTGTGAATCACATAATTTTATTTGAGTTTCCTTTTGGTGTGTGGTGGTTAAAACCTCTTCATGGAGGTTGGAGGTGGGGCCACCAAACCTTAACCTCCCATGAGATGTTATAGTGGTGGGGACCACATGGGCATAAAACCTCTTAAAACCTCCCATTAATTGGGAGAAACCTCTCATGCCCCTATTAAATGTGGGAGGAGCCTCTTGGAATCCCCCGAATAATTAATGCTGACACTCTTCTCAATTTTCACCAGAGTAACTTAATTGGCTTGCTCCTATTAAGTTTAAGTAACCAAATCGTTGGAATTTAGGAAGGTTCCAAATAAATGAACCATCATAAATTACAATGATAATTACCAACCAACCTCCCTATCCTATATAAAGGATGCTTGGGAGGAGGTTTTTGGACAACTTCAGTAAGCGATGAAATGATGTCAAGGTGACGCAACACCCAACTCTTGGAGGATTACACTTTCTACAACAAAGAACACCAACCTCCTTCGACATCTTCCTCAGAGCCTAAACTGACATGGAGCGTCTTCAATGAGCCGAAACAGATCAGGTTTAGAAGCATGTGATAGACACGACGAATGATGAACATCTTCATCTACCTTCTATGACTCCGTCAACGAATGTCAAACGACGAACAAAGGTAAGGGGTTTACTTGGAGTATTATTCCATTCCTTTTTGTCATCTTCTTTCAAAAGGAATAAAAGTGATGTATTGTAAACAATTGATGTTCAACATTCTCATTCTTTGTTGAACCAATTGTTATCATCCCAAGATGTAGAGGGTACGGGCCAAACTTACATGGCATGACTCCCTCTGTCGATCTATTGTGATGTTTTTTCAGCATGGCGATGATGTAGCAACGAGGTGATTAAGATTCCAACGACAAAATCTGTGCTACCCATGACCTCCATGAATCACACTGCCCCCGCGGTGCACTGGTGTTCCCGGCCAACCACCAATATCCTGCGCTGGCCCGAGCCGCGCCGAACTGGCCTTTTCTGGAAGCATGCCCGCCTGCCAACGGCCTACCTGCGGCCTACCCCTGCGCTGCCCTTATGCCCAGATTGCCTACCTGCGCGCCCCGCCGGCCTGCCCGTACGCTCTCCGATGATCTTCCGGCCTGCACCCGCACTCTCGGGTGCCCCTCCACCCTGCTCGCGTGCTACCCGACTCCTTTCTGGCCTTCCTGCATGCCCTGCCGGCCTACCCGTGCGCCCTTCCGTCCTCCCCATGGCTTGCCCGTGGCCTGCCGCTTGCCCGACACCCTGACGACCTTTTAATGCCCAGCGCGGCCTCTCGGAGCCCTGACAATGACCTGCCATCCTCCTGGGCCGAGCCGCATGGGCTGAGCCCCTCGCGGCACTAGCCGAACCAGTCTAGGCCTCCAGGTCGTTCCGCATACGCAGAGACCTTCGGGCCAATCCACACCCACAGTCGGCTGGGCTAGGCCCCGTAGACCAGGTCGATCCTCACGGGATGACCGGGTCGACACTGATCGGGTCAGCCCATTTTAGGTTGGGCCGAGTCGGTCCGACCGGGTCGGACCTAGCCCAGGACCATTATCGACCCCTTTACTTTCTTTGGCCATATCATTGGCACTGGACATTCATTTGACGAACCGCCAGCGGCACTGGTATTCATGGAACGTGATGGTCCATTTGAGGATTCCCCACTAGATTTCGGGGTATATTTGAGATATTGTCAAGTTGGATCATACACAAATCCAACAGGGCCCCTGGGAATAAAAGGATAATAACTCATAGAACAAGCGTCCGATTATCGTGTCGTCTATTGAGTTGAGACCCCTATGACGAGGTAGATCATTGAGATACATAGAAGTTGGACTTCATGATAGTTGGAGTATTGACCTGTAGCTCATGGATCGTGCCCTATCGGAGACGAGGGAGCATAGTACAAAGGCCTAGAGCTGGATGAGGCCTGAAAACTGCTTGACCGATTCGACTTGGAGTGATTCGACTAGCCCAAGGTGTAGCGCCTGGTAGTTTGAGGCAGACCCATGACGAAGGAGCGCATGGTAGATAGTAGCAGACCTGCAGTACTCGATACGAGGAGTACCTCTACAGGCTGTAAGGGGGAGCTCCTTGTAGTTGGCGGCAGACCCACTGTGGGGAGGGCCTCTGTGTGAGCACGGAAGACCCACGGTACACGACATGAGGAGTACCTCAGCAGTCCAAGGTTAGTGGGAAGCCCCGGGTAGTTGGCAGTAGGCCCACTGTACTAGATAGAGGATGAGTTATCTCGCAACCATGGTTTCGACAATGATAATAAAAATCCTGGTATCAGCTGATTCAGTAACTTTTGAGCTTACATCATGATTGAGATGAATTACTTTATAACATAGGTATATATATATGGGAATATACCTAAGTGAGGTTATCTATTGATTTCATACTTTGTGTATTATCTTGGTTTGATTTTGTGAGATGTTGAGGGTATCAGGGTCCCTATGGAGTATCATTATACTCACCCCAGCATGGGCTATGCCCGCACCTCGTTGTGTTGGTTGCAGACGACATACATTGCAGATTGAGGATCCGAGTAGTTGAATTAGACGGTACCTGGAGGTGGACCTTACGACAAGTCGATCCAAGGAGGAGACTGAAGAACGTGGAGTGATGAGGAGGCCATTTGTTCCTACCTTTCAGGTAGGAACCCTAGAGGACGACCCATTAGCTACTTTACTTTTCTTCTGTTGTACTTGTTTTTCAGTTGTACTTGCATTTTCCAATTGGGCTTGTATTTATGGCCCCGTTATCATTCCAGAACTCCTTTTGTATACAGTTTTACATAGTTTATTACTTCTAGTTCTGTACTCTTTTTTTATAGTTATAAAGGAAATTCCTTCATAGTTTAGGGATTTACACCTCTGGTGCTAGTCACCAGCCCTTGGCCTATGGAAGGTGGACTTGGGGTAGTCACGATACGGGCCCTGGGGGACGGTTCATGAAAAATAGGTATCAATGTAGTCAGTTCTATCACAGATCATAGGACTCTGATCATTATTTTTTATGAAGAAATTGTGTTATGGGTACCAAGTGTGGTTTTCAGTTCATGTAGTCCAGTTTTGGTGTGGTGACCGACGTATCCATACACATGGACCCTAACTCGTGATTTCCGACTCAATGCAAAAAAAACTGATTGCGTGTGTGTTTTAAAAAGTTTTCCTTACATCACCTCAACCGGGTTAGCTCAACATGTATAATCTTTTGACCGTGTCACATCTATTTCTTTCAGGATTCCTCCCTGCGGATGACCAGTTAGATCCCCGAGAGTCGTACGCACAGATAGCCCACCGAGCGACGAGGCCTAAGTGCATGGACCTTTTCAGTGGAGGCACGAATAGTACTACTTCCCGTTAGGCCACTGATGCCACCATCCCCAACAAAAGATGATTCACACCGCCTGAGAACATTGCATGACATCCAGTGCTATAGGCCACCTAGGTTTAGGGGAGAGACAGACCCGTAGGTAGCTGAGGATTAGGTGGAGGCTATGGTGAGAGTCTTCAGACGGTTAGGGACACCAGTAGACTTCATGGTGATTTTTACTGCCAGCCTTCTACAGGTAGCAGCGGGTAGATGGTGAAGCCTAATACTCCAAGTGCATGACGAGGAATCACTTATATGGATAGATATTGATATCCTGTTTAAGGTGGAGTTTGTCCCAACCAACCATTGTGTAGTGCGGATACAACAACTACTGCATCTTCCGCATGATAGAATGAATATGGAATAGTACTCAGTGAGGTTCACTGACCCCTTTCACTATACTAAAGATATGGTTCATGAGCCATTCTTTAGAGCCCAGACCTTTGATTAGTGGCTCGGGCGAGAAATCAGAGCTCCGATGATCTCACTCTGCATCCTAACGTAGGTGGGGGTGTTAGAGAGAGCCCTTCTAGTTGAGAGTTTCCTTACTGAGCAGCCTCCAACAGTGAGACCCACCACAGGTAGACATGTAGCAGAGTCATCTACAGCTGATAGTAGACAGATGACACAGAGGTCCAAGATGACCAAACCTACAGGTGAACGACCACACAACTCATGTTTGGTTTTAAGGGGCACCTGATGTGGAGACATACCTGCCAGGAGTGGGCAATGTTACTCATGCGGCGGGCTTGGTCACATGGCTCGTGAGTGTATGAACTACCATTTTTATGATTAGTAGATAGCTGATGGACCTATCTTGTATAGGGAGAGGTTCGATCGAGGAAGTCCATAGGGAGGAGATCGACATGGTAGAGGAGCTGATCGTCATCTTGTGGTGGATGATGTTACGAGGTGTTACCACCACCACCACCAAGAGGTCCACCCCAACCGTAGTTTCACCAGGTGCACTGAGTCTTCTACCTTTCTCAGCTGAAGAGATATGTGAACGACCCTTCCCACATCATCGACCAGGGAAAGATGCACGTCGACGATGGGGTGACATTCATGGATGTTCTAGTGGAGATTGAGGAACAACATGAGTGTGTCTTATGTGGGCGGTTGATACCTCTGGTGCACGTTCGTTAGCAGCACGAGATCCTATAGGAGAGCACATGAGAGAGAGAGGCTCAGATGCGTGCTCAGTACCCCCATTTGTTTCCACAGTTTGAGTTTTAGCTTACGTGGATGTAAATCCCTGAGGTGGGGAGACTTTAATGAACCATAAATTCATTGGATTTTTATCTTAAATACATGGTATTTTTACGACTCCACAATAATTTACGGCGATATATTCCGAGTCCCGGTGTGCCCGAAATCAATTTCTGATGTTTTTTCAGGAATGTTCAGTAAACCTACGAGCAAGTTTTTATAAATTTTTATCCACTGGTCGAAATTTTAATGTAAGGGCACCGTTGAACTCACAACGCCAATTTTCTCTTAAGAACACTTTAACATTGACAGCTGTTAGTCGAGAATAAAAGTTAGTTAATGGATTTTAATAATAATAATAATAAAATAATGTTTACAACATATTATTTTATTTGAGCCAACTTTTGGTATGTGGTGGTTAAAACACCCTCATGTAGGTTGGAGGTGGGTCCACCAAACCATAACTCCCATGAGAGGTTATGGTGGTGGGCCCACCCAAACATTACCTCCCATGAGAGGATATGATGGTGGTGACTTCTTGGGCTTAAACCCCCTTGAAACCTCCCATTATTTTGGAGAATCCTCTAAAGTCCCTATAAAATTTTGGGGGAGCCTCTTGGAATCCTCCCAATAAGTTAAGCCATTGAACATCTTAATTTACGCTAGCATAACATAATTGGATTCCTCCTTTTAAATTTACCTAACCACATCATTGGAATTTAGGAAGGTTACTAATGAACTGCCATAAATTTCAATGATCATTACCTACCTACCTCCCTCTCCTATAAAAAGGAAGCTTGGTAGGAGGTTTTGGGACACCTTCATCAAGCGAAGAAACGCTGGAAAAGTGACGCGATGACCACCACTTGGCGAATTATGCTTTCTCTAACGAAGAGTGATGAATACAGACCTTCTTCGAATTCTTCCTTGGAGCCACAACCAACCTGGAATTTCTTCCATGAGTTGATGCATCTCAAGTTTGTAAGCATACAACGGACTCGAAGAATGACGAACTTCTTCGTCTACCTTCCGCGACTCTGTCAACGATTGTCGAATGACGAATAATGGTGGGGGATTCACTTTGAGTACTATTACTTTCCTTTTTCACAACATAGTTTAAATGGAATAAATTGATTTTCAACATTATTCCACTTTGTTGAACTAATTGTTATAATCCCTAAATGCAGAGGGTGTGGGCCAGACTAAAATGGCCCAAATCCCTCTGCCGATCTATTATGATGTTTCTTTCTGCATGGCGACGAAGTGGAAAAGAGATAACAAAGACACCCACGACAAAGGTTGTGATACCTATGGACTACATGGACCGCGCCACCCCCATGGAACACTGGTGTTCTCGACCGACCATGGCTAGCCCATGCCTTCCCGAGCCATGCTGAACTGGCCTGGCCGGCCGCCACCGGCCACAGGCCTGCCTGCCCGCGACCTCCCTGAGTGCTGCCCGCACGCCAACCGGCAAGCCAGCGCGATGCCCATGCACTGCATGCACGCCTCGCCGGACTACCCGTGCACTTCCCGGCGCCCCACGGGCCTGCTCGTGTGCTACCTGGTGCCCTTCCAGCCTACCCGTGTGCCCCATCTGTCTATCACGGCTAGCCTGCACCCCGCCGGCCTACCCGACACCTTGCCGGCCTACCCGCGCCCCGCACAGCCTCCAACCACCCAACCGACCTCCCATGCCACGATGCTCGAGCCGCGCCACTCGTAGCACTCGCCGAACCGGCCTTATCCTCTGGGACGAGCCGCCTACGCGGCGGCCTTCAGGCTGAACCGCCCCATAGTCCACTAGGGCGATCTTAGCTGACCAGGCTGAACCTCGCGGTCTGACCCACCTAACGAGATGGGTCAAGCCTAGAGGGTCTGACCAGGTCAATACAAACCGAGTCGGCCCGATATGGGTTGGGGCGAGTCGGTCCGACCGGGTCGGATCAGGCCCATTCCCATTACCGACCCCTTTACTTTCTTTGGCCATATCTTTGACACCAGACGCCCATTTGACGAACCGTCAGCGGTGCTGGTATTCTTGGAACACGATGGTCCCTTTGAGAATACCCCAATAGAGTTCAGGGTATATTTGAGATATGTTCAGGTTGGAGTGTACACGAATCCAACTAGGCCCCCGAGACTAAAAGGATAATATCTCACAGACCGAGCATCCGATTGACACGTCATTTATTGCATTGAGACCCCTATGATGAGGTAGACCATTGATATACTTCTACATTGGACTTCATGACCGTTGGATTATTGACCTTTTGCACCTGGAGCAGGCCCTCTTGGAGATAAGTGAGAGGAGTACAGAGACATAGTAGTAGGCTGAGGCCTGATGACTACTAGACCGATTTGATTTAGAGTGATTCGACTATCCCAGGGGGGAACTCCTGCTCGTTGGTGGCAGGCCCACAGTGGAGGAGTTCCATGTAGTTGGCGACAAACTACGGTACTCGAAAAGAGGAGTACCTCTATAGGCTATTAGTGGGAGCTCTTGGTTGTTGGCGGAAGACCCACAGTGGGGAGCGCCTCTGTGTGAGCGCGGCAGACCTTCGGTACTTGATAAGAGGAGTACCTCATCAGTCCAAGGTTATTGGGAAACACTTTGTAGTTGGTGGCATGCGCACAATACTCGACATAGGAAGGGTTCTCTAGCATCCGTGCTTTTTACAATGATAAAAAAATCCTGGTTTGAGCTAAGTCAATAACTTTGGAGTTTATCTCATGATTGAGATAATTACTTTATAACATAGGTATATGTATAAGAATATACCTAAGTGGGGATATCTGTTGATTTCATACTTTTTAGATTATCCTTGTTGGATTTTGTGAGACCATGATGGTCTCGGGATCCCTACTGAGTGTTGTTATAATCACCCCCGAACGGGCTATGCCCGTACCTCGTTTTGTTGGATGCAGACGACATACATTGCTGAGTGAGGATTAGAGTAGCAGGACTCAACGGTACCTAGAGGTGGACCTTAAGACGAGTCGGTCCACTGAGTAGATTGATAGATGTAGAGTTATGAGGAGGCCATATGTACCTACCCTTCAGGTAGGAATCCTGAAGGACGACCCAATAACTGCATTACTTTTCATCAGTTGTACTTGTTTTTCAATTGTACTTACACATTCCTATTGGGCTAGTATTTCCATCCCCTTTCACATTCTAGCATTTATTTTGTAGACAATTTTACTTAGTGGTTTGCTTCTTGTTGTGTACTATGTTTTGTTTTATTACAGTTATAAAGGAAATGTTTTCCCAATTTAGGGATTTACACCATTGGTATTACTCACCAACCCCTGGCCTATGGAAGGCGGGCTTGGGGTAGTCATGATACAGGCCCTGGGGGATGGGTCATGACAATTAATATGTATTAATAAGTATTATTATAAAAATAATAGGGATGTTACATCCTTTCCACTTTTGGAAATTCAGTCCCCAAATTTTTATTTATTTTTCAAATAAGTGGGGGTATTTCTTCCATATAGAATTTAAAGATTCCCATGTTTTCTATTCAACCATATGGTTCTTCTATATATCCTTTACCTAATTAATCACCTTATTTCATAACTCATTATCTCTACGTAGAAGAATTGTTAATGACAATTCATCATAATAAATATTCTCCTCCCACTGAGCTACCTCTTGACTCAAAACAAGAGATGAATATGAAAAATTTGTTCTTAACATGGAAAAATGAAATACATAGTGTAATAGGTATAAAAAATTAGGTAAATACACTCTTTAAGAAATAGATTAAACATTATCCATGAATTTAAGGGTCCAAATAATTATAGATTCAACTTTCCCTTCATATCAAAATGTGTCACACTTTCCAATGGAAATGCATGGATGAAAACATGATCCCCTAACTCAAAAAATAACCTTCTCCTAGTTATCTGTATAATGTTTTGTCAGCCTCTGTGTTGTCTTCCTATGTTATTGAATCAAATATTCTTTTTCCAACATATCTTATAACATGTATGGTCCCATAATCATCCTTTCACATTCATCATCTCAAATAGCTGGGGTTCGATGACACATTCCATATAATTCCTTAAATGGTTAAATATCTATAGTAAAAAAGAAAATTATTGTTACAAAGTATACAAACCAATGAAATATGATGATAAAAAAATTCATGGATATCCATTAAAAAAATGCTTCATATCCTCCATGGGATAAAGTTTTAGTTCTTAATACCCATCTAAGTAAGGATGAAAAGTTGTGATGAAATATAATTCACATTCTATCAACTTATGAAGGTGTGTCTCAAAGATAGATGTGATCCTAGGATCATGATAAGATACAATAGACAGGGGAACTCTATATAACCTGTCTATTTCACTATGATACAACCGATAATGTTGATCCAGAGACATTATAACTTTAATAGGAATAAAATGAGATGGTTTATTCAATATATCAACAATAACCCAAATGGAATTGTTACCTTGAGATGTATTTGGTATTCCCACTATGAAAACAATTTATATAATTTCTAATTTCCACTATGGTACTAGAAAAGATAGAATCATCCATTTCAATGACAACCATTTTTCATTCACCTATTGATATGTCAAAACATTCAAAGTAAATTCAACAATATCTATTTTCATTCTATAACACCAGTAATACTCCAGAATATCTCTATACATCTCTGTACATTCAAGATAAACTGAAAAAAATACTATGAGATTCACATAACAACTCTTTCTTCAAATATGAATCATGAGGAACCAAAAATCTCTATCCAGACCTCAAAAAACAATCTTTATCAATGTCTAATTCATGTAACATACCCTACTGAACCAACTCTACCTTATCTTTGAAACTCACTACCATCATTTTTCCCTTGCATAATTCTGTTTGATTGAGATGATTTCACGGAAGCCTGAAATAAAATATAGGAATGTCCTCAACAAAAAACATACATGACAATGTTTATAAAATCATTAATAAAATGGTCACATTTCAAACATAACATACTTAATATATCATTATTTTCAGAGAAAAATCATCAGCAAATTTATTATCTTTTCCTTGATGATATTCAATAATGCAATCACAATCTTTTATTAATTACACCCATCTTCTATATCACAAGTTAAATTATTTTAAAGAAAAAATATTCTTAAATATTTTATGGTTATTATATATTTCTCATTTTACTTTATATAGATGATGACTCTAAATTATTAATGCTAAAACAACTGAATCTAATTCCAAATCATGTGTAGGGTCATTTAACTAATGATCTTTTAACTAACCTGATGCCTAAGAAGTTATCTCATCATTTTGAATTATGAAAATAACATGTTCATTAATCAAAGAATAATTTTAGATAAACATTTCTCTATTTTTTCAAGGCAGTTCCAAAATAATATCATTCACCAATCTTCTATTCAATTAATAAAAACAATAATCACATTCTTTTGTCCATATGTACTTAAATCATTTTTAGTTAAAATATTTTTTGTTCTAGATAACCAAACAAAATTTTATTCAAACATCCATTAATTACATTTTAAACCTAGATAACTATGAATCTCAGATATATTTTGGGGACATGTATAATCTTTTGCAACATTTTCATAGAATTATCGGAAGTTATTCTGTCTTTAGAAACAATGTTACCATGGAATGATATTTTCTGTAACCAAATCACACACGAGATATATTTCCCATATAGTTTGTCTTCTTCATGGTTTGAAATACAAACCTTAAATTACACTCATGATCTTATTTAATTTTGGAATATACAAAAATATCATTAATAACAACATCAAAAAACTCATCCAAGAACTCATCGAATATTCTATTCATATGATCCATGAATACAACATGTGCATTATTTAACCCAAACAACATAACAAAACATTTATTATGGTCTTATATATTATGAAAAACATTCTTTGAAATATCTATATAAATTACATTCTACATATGGTACCCCAACATCAAGTCAAACATCAAAAAATTCTGAACTCCCTAGAGATGAACAACCAAATCATCGATATGAGATAAAGGATACTTTTTCTTTACATTGATGTAATTAAAAGCCCTATAATAAATTTAATATATCATTGAACCATATTTATTTTTAAGAAACAATATTGCAACTCCCCTTGGTGATGTGCTATGTTTAATGAAACATTTATCTAATAGCTACAATAATTTCTTCATCAACTCTAAAATTTCAATTTGTTCCATTTGATAAGGGGTTCATGAAATTTTCATACCATTAGGAACTAACTAAATATTAAATTAAAATTTTATAATTGGTTTAATATAAGAAAATCATCAGTAAAAAACCTAAAGATACTCATTTACATTTAATACATCATTAATATTAAATGTTCTTGTTTTCATCAATATGTTCAAGGTCACATTCATTTCCATATTTTACTAGATTATCAACTTCCAGATATGTTACAAATGGAAGTGTTTTATTCATGTAAAAAACAGAAATCCATTATAAAAATAATCTTCTTTAGATCTATAAATAATCTTATTTGTGCAAAAGGAATTCCAATACATTCCCAGAATAACATCAAACTCTAATTGAGAAAAAAATATGTTTTTCAGGTAGATTATTTCAATAGATATGGATAGGAATATTCTTATAATTTATTTTCAGTTGATCATTTCCCCAATGTTTTTACCTAAAAGAATAGATTATATTCTTGAAATGAAATTCCTAGTTCACTAGAAACATTCTCAGAAGTGAAAGAATGTGGACACAAGAAATCAAACAACACATTGGAATAATCTTATTATATAATAAATATACCTAATACCACTTCATTTTAAGGACAATCATAAACTAATTTAGTTGAAATGCATTTCACCACAACATTATGCTTCTAGTTGAAATGATACATAGCATTCAAATTATTCATTGGACACTTTTTCGCATTATGACCCATATTACTACACTAAAAATATGTCACTGACTCTATATTAAAATTTTTTCTTACCATTATCTTTTTTCAATACAGTTACAAGCCTTATACACCATTTTAACACATCATAAACTCTTTCCATAAATCATAATTTAATTCCTTGATGTGATTTTTTAAAAAAAATTCCCAAATTGTAAATTTAGATTTATTACCATTATACTTTTTGAAACATATTTCCATTTGGTCTATCAATCTTAACCACATATAAAAATTGTTTCTAAGAAAAACATGATCATTGGAAAACTCCATTTCCACTTTATACACACATCAAAAATGTATTTCATAACTTTTGAGCTCCTGAGAATCCAATGCCATTTGATACATTATTCTTAATCCTAAGTTAAAAACAATTGATTATACTATTATTTTCCCATATGAAAAATGCAGCATTACATTCAAATCGAGTGAATTTATCATCTTAATTAGCCACTAAGTCATCCCCTACCTCAATTCTATAAAAAAATTTCAATCATTAGTATAAATTCCTTAAGAAAATACATCTCGGGAAAAAAAACTTTATAATCATCCCAATCATGCTCATAAATCTACTCACTATCCTTGATATTCTTACCGATATACCACCACTAATCAACTTCAGCATCAGTTTGGTAAGAAAATGACTAACCATTTGATATTATGAACAACCAATGAAATTGAATATATTTTATTGGGATTTAATCCACTCTTCAACTAATACATGTTCCGATTATCCTATGAATGATAGAGGACACGACCCCAGGAAATTGTCCATTATAGAAATGTTAAATGGTGGATTATATGGATTATCTCATGCATGAATACCGCCACCATTAATATTCAGTTCCAATTACGACCATCATAAGTTGCTAATTTGGATGGTTGTTTTCCTGTAGATTTCATCCGAATAAACCAACCCAATTTCTTCTAAGGAAAACCATTTTGAAAAGACATATCATAGATGAATCGACATGTTAATAATCAAATTCAATATCACTTCAATTTGACCATAAATGAAAAAAATTATGTATATTATATTAAAATTATCCTTACCCAAAAAATTCTCAAAACTAAACATTCATACCAAATATAAAGCATCTTCTATAAAATATTAGATGATTTTGGAAAAAATAAGTAATTTTAAATTAATTCTTATAGAATATCATTTTAGGATTACAATTTTAGAGAATTAAGTTGTTATTAATACATATCATACCATAATCAAACAATATGATACTATCAAAATAGTATCTATATTTTTTACCAAAGGAAAATCTTCTAAAAATAGAACAGGTCTTAATTTATTGATAAAAATATTTCTTACGTATTCCTTTATCTTATTCATCATTATACCCTGTGAAAAAAGTTTCAAAAATTAGGATGAGTATGAAAACTCAATAAGGGATAAAATAAGGAAATAAATTTTTAATCCATGAATACTTATAAACCCATGAAATCATAAGAATCATGAAAACAACATACAAATCATAAATCATAAAGGTTAATTATGGAACCCATATCATACATACTTTTTAGATTTTAACAAAAAAATTGGTAGTAACCTTATTGGATACGTTTGGAATACCCATCACAGTTTATTCCCAGAATCTATTAGGAGAATCCTTTTTTTACTCTTTCTTATACGCCAATGCATTGGATATCTATTATAGGAACTCCTATACTCAATTTATCATGGAACCACCTGTATACATAAATAATTCTCATTGACTATAACATAATAATAACACATAAAACAACCATTAATGGGAAATAAAACATCCATATGGTAATCACAATAGATAATTTCATGATATTAAAATAATAAATACTTCAACAAACCCATTTTCAAAACCAAAATACATTAAAAGGGTATATGGTATTTGTTTTTCATTAAAAAACATTATAACTTATAGATGAAGCCAATTAAAAAAATAATGGTCATTATAGCAGAAAGGTCATTATCACCGCATTTGTTAAAAAACATTCCATTTCATCATATAAAAAAAATTTGAAAAAATTTGAATAAAATTTAAATTCAAAGGGTTTTTTATAAACCTTATAAATTAATGTGGGGTATATTAAAAAAATATGTCACGATGAAAGGATATTGAGACGAAGTCCTTAACATTGATTCTGAATCATCATGTACAATAATTGTATTTTCTAATAATAAACATAGGTTAATTTCTACATTCTTTATAATCATTCTCATGTTTATTATCCCATTTATATAACTTAGTACAATGTTATAAAAATTACATAATTATTCTTTTTTATAACAGTCGTTTGGTAGATATTTGGATCTTGAGTAAACAAGGAACATGTTTTTGATGTTACTAGTCTATATGATAATAAGTAAATCATATAAAAAATAATATAAATTAAATAATAATATCATTAATAAATCAATTATACTTTAAAACAATCATTTCTAGTAGGAAAATTGAATAAACTAATAGTCTTGGAAAAGGTATGTCATACGTACGTATGAGTAACGTTTTGAATTTTCATTTATCATTATAGAAATAAGGTCATTATATTTTCATCATTATTTAATGATCATGATATTATTATAAAATTATAATATTTAATTCATAATTATATATATCATATAAGTGGTGTGTTTAATAAAAAATATTCACATCGCATTGTGGAGGTGATAGTTCTCACTTACACAAGAACGGTGTTATTGTTTTTTTGTGCCTGGAAGTTAATAACCTAATTTAAATATTATTCTTTTTTAGTGATAAATATTTAATTAATATTAAATATGAATTTTAATTCCACCATTATAACTATTAATGAAAAAATATAATGGAAATGAACTAAATCAGTTCGTAGGGGTGATAATTTACACGTCTGTACAAATGATTAAATGCAATCATTTTTATGGAAATAGGAATAGATTTAGGTGGTCATATTAACATAATAAAATTTAAATATATTAGGGATAATGAAATTAATATTTCATCATGGATGGAAGACACATTATAAAAGTGAAATAACAAATAAAATGAAAATACTTAAAGAAAAATATGTGTCTTTATCAGATGGTTTCCTTTGTATAACTCTTTAACACCTCTAAAAAAGGTGTTATACCAATGCTATGACTTATATAGTATGGGAATAGATTGTAGGAATGTTTTTTGGGTAGATATTGGCAGAAAAAATGGACATGGACGTATGATTATTATACAAGAGAGGGTCCCATTTTATAGAAGAGGGAAGGTTTACATTAGAAATTAATTGAAAAATTATTTTATTATAAAATTATTTTTATTTTTTAATGGACCCAATCTCATTTATGTCAATAATAAGTTGATTTTTTTTCGTATACGCATTATATAATTAGTATTTCACACTTTTTTAATATATTTTTATCTTTAGAGTTCTTGTTTAACGGTTAATTTAAAAATTATAATCTAATCCTGATATCATGTTACATAATATTTTTATGCTAATAGAATTAAAATAACAAGTAAAAAAATCTTAAATTTTGACATATTAGTACTTTTTCCAACCATTTTTTTAAATCATTTATTTTTAGGAATTTTCAAAAATTTAATAAACTATTTTATATTTTACTTTATGAATTATTTCAATTCCAATTCTATTCATACTTGATTTTTTCATATATTCATAACTTATTGATTAATTAGAAAAAAATAATTAACAGAATCATAAAATGTTATACTCATCTATAAAATTCCATGATGCCATAAAATATATGAAATAATTACTATTTTATTATTTATAATATCATTTATTTGATTCCGTAATTAATGAAGCAATCATTCCTACTTCATTCTGTCAGAAATAATTTTTTTATAATTCCTATAAATTATTACTACAATACCAAGATATAGGATATTTTTTAATAATTCGAATGACTCATTATATTTTAATATATAACTAATATAAACCAACATTAAAATTATTTTATTAATTAGATATGTTTATAACATATTATACATTACTTTAAAAGATATTTGTCAAATTTACACCCATGTCGCATAAAAAAGAGAAATGTTTCCTCATGGGTTGTATCAGTCATAAATTTCATATCCAATAAGATTAGGACAAATATTTGGGTAGTTTTATATTATTATAATATTATATTAACACTTATTTTTTTTGATTTATCCTTTAATAGTTGTCAATAAAAATAATGTCCAATGTTACTATTAATAATGTTCAAAACAACTAGTGTACTATTAAAATAATTTATACCTACTTATTAAAAATATAGAAACCATTCCACTAAACTAAAAAAACTCATGTTGTGGAAATTATTTTAAAATTTATTTCTGTGGTCAAAAATAGAAAAAAATATTTTTAAAATTTATAAACAATCAAAGGATTGACATGTGTTTATATTAATTTTCAATGTAAAGTTACATAAAATTAACTATTCTAGATTAAATTATAAAAACATAATCCAATAAAAATATAAAAACAATTAAAATTATAATATTTAAATTTTAATTTTTTTTATGAAAATGAATTTTAGAATTGAATTGTAATATTTTTCACGATTAATTAAAAATAAGGATTTTTATATTAAAATAACCAATATTTCAACTTAGGAATATTTTGATGTAATGATTCTAAGGATGTAATTTTTTTTAAATATAGGTTATAAATGTAAAATATATTATACATAAAAATGGATCCCCATCAAAAGGTTGTAATACTATATTTTAACAATATTGGAGTAATTATAGCTTAAACATGGAATTTATTCTCATTTTAAGCCTCTTCAAATTATTTGAAAAATGTAAAAACATTTAAAAATTATTTATAATAATATATTAGTTCATTTTATTTAATTCCTTCAATTACAATGACAAGGTGTTAAATACCATTTATAATAATAATAATAATAATAATAATAATAATAATGTATTACTTTCAATATAACTCAATGTTTTGTGCAACGTATGATTTCGAAGAAACCCCTTGATGCATATCGAGTATTCTTTCTGAAAGTAAAAAACATTTACAAAAAATTAATCACTAATTAATAAATATTAATAGATATGAATATTTATTATTCCATAAATACTTAACATATTATAAAAATATACACAACATGTGACAGACCATAAATATTGATTTATGGAATAATTATTTTTTATAAAATAAAACATGAGTAATAATAATGTGAATCCAATAATAATAAATCTTTATCCATGATATTATTTCATAATATTAATACATATGCTTTTATAAGAAACATAATCAAAGAAAATAATTTACTTATTCAAGTCTCTATTATATGATAATTATGGTGGATAGAGTCCCATACTATTTTACATTCTGTCCATAGCCACATTGCTTCACTAGTCCAGGATTAATATTAATATTGTAATAGTATACACATTAATATAATGATATATGTTTTCACTTAATTACAATTTATATTATATCTAAATACATAAAAAATTTGTCAATGAACTAGAGGGACATATAATTCCAATTCGACCAATAAAATAATTAAAAACATATATATGTGTCACCAACTATCACAAAAACATTCACAATATAATTATATCATTTTCTACCCTTGGGAAAGAGACGACTTTCATGAAATAGTCCCAATATCAATATAATTATAAGACATTCATTGAAATAAATTTGAAGTTTATCATAATATTAAATCACTAATCAAGCATACCTATTATAAAAGGATGATGATATTGATGAAAAAGAACGAAGAAAAATGTTCTTAAAATTGTTTTAGAAAATTAATAATGAGTCTCCCTTAAATTTTTATAATTTAGTTTTTAAAAAATAAATGATAATTTGGAATAATATTTCATTTTTAAACCATTTAAAACATTTAATGGAGTATTAATGTGGAAGAAAGCTTATAAGAGTGGATAACCCCATTCCTGATGTAATGATTAAAAACATTCATTTCTAGATATTTTAAAAATTTATAAGTTATTTATTTGGAATACTTATGAAAAAATACATTTTAATCATTTTGAAGGAATTTAATGGAATGAAAAAATTAATTGTTTAATAAAAATATATATAGTAAAAAAATAATTCAAAAAAATTGATGAACAAGGAAGTATAATAAAATAAATGTCTACAAAAAAGAGAAACCAAGGAAAAAAATTATAAAAAATATTTTCCTTTTTAATTTTATGATTAAATAGTGGGGAATGGATAGAAAACATTAAAATCCAATAAATAATACATTTAGAATAAAATATATATGGATAAAATGGATTGAGAATTGAATTTCCCAAAGGGTAATTTTATACAGAGTAATCCCAATTAAATATTCGATAGGTACATAAACCCATACCTCAGGTCCTTAAATTCATCAGCTATGCTATAGACCTAAAATATAAAAAAGTTATTGTATATATACAAGAACCATATTCATATGTCTCAAAAAATATATACCATCCCATTAATATTTCTAACAAAACATTTATTAATAATTCATTATTAGACTCTTTATATAGGGTGTTTTTTTTTCATGTCATGTTTTTGTTCAATGATATTTATTCATCACCATATCTCAGAAGTATTATAATTTTTCATAATAAAATTTTTTATATCCATTTATATTATATATTTTAAAAATGAATTATATCACTTCCATGAGATAATAGTTGATACATGTGTAGAATAGATGTATTCAATTTCCAAAGAATGGGAACAAGATAAATACAAATATATTTTTTAAAAAAATAAATGAAATAATATATATTCTAGAATATTTAGTTATTTTTATCCATGTGAATAAAAAATAAAAATTAAAGAAATCAGTTTTCGGAGTGGGTAGTCCACACATACAAATGATCAATGTAATTATTTTCTAATAGATAATTGTATAATAAAGTAGATACTATTTTAATTTTATTTAATCACACATATATTATAATAATCATATATTTCCATTTAATCCATCAATATAACCATCAATTAGATATTGTGATGAAATATAAAAGGTAATCCCTTTATTGGTGTGGTAGTCAATATTTTGGGATATATGATGTTTTAAATTCAATTTGATATAAAGTAGATAGAAAATTGACGTATAATTAGAATAAAATCACATAATTATATTTAGTAAACTTATTACAGTATATTGATGTTTTTATTATTGTTTTTTATGTAGTTATGAAAGAAATACACTTGAAATATATTGTCTCATATTCTTTGGGGTCCGTCCTCTAACTTTAAATTTAACAGTTCATTAACTGGAATTTTTTCAATAAAAAACCTCAAGGAAATTGGGAGGATATTTGGGAAGGTATTTTTGTAGGTTAGGATGGAATATAAGTCTCATCTTGTGTTTATTAGTGAAAATTATAGGATTCATTTTATATGTGAGGTGGGTGAAAAAATAATAAATACATGTAACATTACTATATAATACAAGAAGTACTAATATATAGTGTCTATATATTATTATTGATTGCATTATAAGATAGTTAATGTGGAAATCCCATCAAGAAATGATATTAATGAAATTTTTATCTGTTATTATAAATATTTTCTCATTGGTTAACCCCTATTTTTACCATTTTAACAGTTATATTGGTATCAAGAAATTTACAATGGTAAATATTCATTATGAATAAATATTTAGTCATCATTTTGACATAATATTAATAACTATTTCTAAAATATTTTTATTTCACATAAAATTTTAAATTCGTTGATGTTTATGAATATATTTATAATATAATTTCATAAATTCAATTTTTAGAAAAACATTATTTTATTAAATATCAATTTATATTTATTTAGATCAAATATTCTATAGTTTCGTTTCATCACATGAATATATTGGATTTGAATTAATTAATTTTTGTTCCCTACAAATATAACAATACAAAAAAAATAATATAATCCTTATTTAATATCATTAAATATCAACAAATAATAATATTGTTTTATTAGAATTAAATATAAATTAGTTTATATAATTATATAATGTATTTTAAATTAAAAAATAACAGTTTAAATGTATTATATTAATAATTAAATACATATTTTTACAATATAAATTATCAATATATATTTATTTCATTATCACGTTGTAATTATTTTAAAAAATATTATGATATTAAAATAATAACTATATCACAATAAATCTACATTTTAAGAGAAAATGCTAAAAATAAATCGTAATCTAAAAATGAAATTTTGTATTTTAAAATTATGATGATTTAGTGAAGATAAAATTCTTAATGTACAAATCTATCATCCAATTATTCTTATATATTATATAATAATAAAAAATTGTTTAAACCAAAAGTTAATGTTGAGATATTAATAATTAAATATTACTTCTAATAATAATATTAATAAATATGTTTCAATTATTTTACTAATAATATATTTTAATTTGTCTTTTTAAAAAGGAATTGTTCACATTAATTTTGTGTTCTGTACATAACATGCAATCGAACATATAATTTTTTAATGATAACTATATTCTAATGTAATGGGATATTATATTTATAATGTAATCCTTAAATGATTTTTTCATATGAGGATTAATACATCTTTTATCCTCAAATATAATATTAGGAATTGGATTAATTGAAATTATACTCCTATAAATATATGTCTAATTCCCTTTATATCATTTATTATTAAAAATATTTCAATTTTTATATCATTCCTACACAACCAAATGGCTTTTATTTTTACATTTTCATGACTTATAAGAGGTAATAACTAAAATAGAATATATCTAAAAAAACAAATATTTAATATTATAATATAATTATTTATGATATAATTGTGGTCCATTATGATATAATATTATACTCATAGTCTTACATGGATCAAGGATTTTAATTCATTCCATAATTAATTAACTGGAACTGAAAAAGAAAAACTATGTCATTAATATTAATAAATAGAAGCTATTTTAATTAAATTTATAGGGTAGTTTGTAGCATTATTTTCTTATAAGATTAATCATTATATACCAAAATCTCACCCTTATAGTCATTAAAATGATCAACATCTCTTGTAAATAATATTTTGACAAATTATTGTGTATTATATGGTATAATATTAAAAAAATCATAAAAATGTTTTATTTTCCATCAATAACGGTTCTATGACATTGATGAATCTTATCCATAAAGAAATTTATAATTTGTGAAGGTACCATATGTAACTGAAATTCATAAAAATATTCATGTTTTAAAAAAACAGAATATATAATTTAATTTTGAATCAATTATGTCTTTTAATACAATGGATACATAGTGAAAATAATGGATGATATGGAATTTTTAGATTCCATTTAAAGAATGAGGAATTCTGTAAGGAAAACTTTTATTACATCTCACACTAAATTGTTATACAAAATTCTTATAGGATGGGTAATGGATTATTCATCAATATTTGTGATCATTATTTTATGTTGAATGTCTCTTAATAATAGAGGTGAATACAATGATTATGTGGTCATTTTTATTCTAAAAATGATAAAAAGGAAATTTAGATATCCAATATTTACTTATGTTCATGGGAATAATAGAACTATACAGATCTATAATATGTTGATGTATCTTATTTTGCACATCTAAATACCCCAATTCAATGATGTTCTATGTGATGAATATCCCTCTATTGACTATTTTACTCAATTTTATCTAATTATTTGAAATATGATAACACTTTTATTAAATCACAAGTGAACAAATATTGATTTTCTATTTCTTATGTGTATTAGAAGTCAGAAAGAGATACCTGGTTTGCTTCTCCCAGTGTACTTATAGCAGCAATTAGAATTTATTTGTTATTTCCACCTACCAACGACATAATATATTTTTGGTAAATGTATGGTTATTGATATATTTTCTTAAAATTGTACGAATTCACTTGTGTTCCTCCTCAATAATTTGATTTAAATTATTTTTATGAAGAATATTCTGTTTTTCATAATATTATTCAAATTTAATAATATATTTTACATATGTTTCATCATATAAGTATAGATTTATAGATTCATGGTTTTTATAATTTTCATTTTCAAAATCATCCAAACACTTAATTTGTGGAACCCTGGTATCGTTAAATTATTCTGAGTGACATTATAAGAAAATTTAAGAAGTAAAACCCATTAAATTTTGTCTATGGTGATCTAAATTTTAATAGGGAAACATATATTAATATATATTATTCTTATCCAAAGAAAAGTTTCCTATTAGAAAGAAAATTTTATACATATTCCCATTAGTTTATTCAGTATTTTATGTACCGTTCAACGACAAAAATACTATTACATGAGTATCCACTAAAACTTGTGTGTGAACTAATGAATGATTGTTCCTTTATGTAGAAGGGTACTAATACATAGAGAATATAAAAACATTGAATTAACCTATAATTTCTCAAATAGTATGAATATACGAGTGCATGATACGTTTCCACAAGTATGTATGATTTTATAAGGATCTACCAAATCTACATTACTTCTACATTATGTAAACAAACATAAATATATTATTTTATAACATTAATTACTTTTGAAGGTGAATTAGAATTTATTCTAAATAAGCAATAATGAGAAAGGATTATAATAATGATATTATCAAATAAAAATATGGATACCATCAAAATATATGAAAATTATTTATTCAATGAAAATAAACCGAGAAATTGATAACATGTCATTCATAAAATATATATAATATCAATATAAAGTATAATGGATAAATTTATTAGTAAAATTGGTTACATATAATAAAATATTTTTCTAATTAAAATTTAAATAAAATTTTTTCAAAATTAATTAATCTCTCATTCACATTATATTTTTTCTAAAAAAATATAATTTTAAATTATAGGAATTGGTAAAAAATTATACACAACATAATAAATTAATAATGATATTTTGTTTCATTATGAATATTGTTTATTTTGTGTTTTTTTAACATATATCATGACAATAAATTTTTTTGGGATTTATAAATGAAAATTGTGTAGATTCATATTATTTTAGGATGTCAACATCAAGTCGATATTTCTGTTTTCATTTTTAATAATTTCATGGCTGAGTTCGATGTAGGAATTAAAATATATGATAACTATAAGGGATGAACATATATGGGTTAGTCAATCATGTAATTCATTTATCTGGTTTAATAAATAGATTTGAAGGCATTGTAGTTGATGTTAAAGCTCTCATAGGTATCATGTGTGATAACTCAACTATAATTATTCTTTTCAAAATATTAATACATCATTCATGTATGAATCAAATCATTTAATTTTTTCATTTATTATGATAAATTTTACCATCATCAATGGAATAGTGTATTTTTTCTACTCAAAATAATTTTCATTATATTTTATAACTGGCATACCCTAGGTTAAATTAGAAATTGATTATCTTCATCCTATAGTTCAACGAACTACCGATAACTTGATGAGTTTGAATGGTAAATCCACTCCCTAAGGTTCATTAATAAATATATAATGTTATGTTAACATACCTAAATTACTTATATAAATTTATAATTCACATTTTTGGACATCCATATATGGTTTCTTTTGTTTCATTGAAAGTGTATGAGAAAAGATAATATTTTTTTATATTTTCATACATGTGTGGAGGTCATGTATTTGTGTTGGTGTGTTCATTCTATTAGAAATAGAATCATTATAATTCTATAATTAATAACAGGGGTGTGTTTTTTATTTTTTAACTATGGTATTAGTTTCGGTTATGGTGAAATATTGACAGGTACATATGTTCATTGAGGTGTTTTTCGGAGTTCCTTCTCATATTACTCTTGTTTGTAACACCATTATTTAAAAAGCTGGGATTGTATTTGATATTAAATGAATAAATGATAAAATCATTGGGTGAAATAAGTTAATTTATTATTTTGGATGTTATCTTGATATTTATTGGGTTTTATGTTGTTATAATATTAAAAAAATTAAATGTTTTCAAAAATCATGTTAGATAGTTATTTAGACATTTTCCACTTCTCATATATTTTGGGGTTGTATTTGTATGCATAAATGTAAATTTAATAATCAGTTAAATAAATTTTATAGTTTGGGGATTATAAAATAAATTTTTAAAAAATATTATAAGTGTGTAAAAGAATTTTCGGAAAATAATTTTTTTATCACCAATTGTAAACTGGCTCTTCCATGTCCAACATATGAGTAATAAATGTCTATGTATGTTTTTTCACATATATTTTATAGTAATATGTGATTTTTATATTAATATGTTGATTTTTTTATTTCATTTATGTATAATTAATGTTTACTATCTATTTTCATGATATTTCCATCATCGTATGAGTCAAAAACAGTATATGTATAATTCATTTGAATGTGTTTATGAGTCATATTATAGGATCTCAATGTATAATATATATAATATTCATAGAGTTATTTAATAATGAGTGATTGTTATCTTATAATTTTTGATGAAAATATATATAAGATCCCTATAATCTACAAATGATTCATCGAAATTATATATGATTCATAAAAATCTGTATATGATTAGACCAATGTATGAGGTACTTTCAACTAAAAAAGATTCATTAGGTAGACTATGATTGATTCATCCATGGTTTTGTAGAAATAATTATGGAATAACCCTAATATTAATTCCATTTTGATTTATTTGAAGGATATATCGAATTAGGTTCAATAATATTTTATTAATCATAAAATATTAGTAATAAATTACCCAAACATGATAGTGTAGAGTCTAGACACAATTTTTCAATATTTAAAATAAATACTTTCAATTGGTTATCTCAAACTATATCTGAATACACACACAACATACTGGAATAAAAGGTACTGATGTTGAGGGAGAAATATGGATGGGAGGTGGGTATTTCATAATACATGATTTTTAGGAATGTTTTTCACTAGTTATGGTTTTATTACATTATGAATGAATTATTTTTGAAATTGTATATCTTCAATATTGGAAGGGAAAATAAGGACACATCATTCCTCTCATGAAAATAATTTTCACTTAAATGGTTGGTGGTGTTTTTTATTTAAATAAATATGAAACAATCAAAAAATTAGAAGAATATCTTATTAAAAAATGTATCATGATATCAAATTGTGTATGTCATTTAAAAGAACATAATAAGACAATTTGTAGAGAAAAATAATAAAAAAAAGGAAAATTGGATGTAATATTCTAGTTTTTATTTAGAAAATTTTGTTAATAAGGAAATGATGACCCCAAAGAGTTATTCCATAAATTTATCTACAATGTTATTCAATTAAAATGAATGTGGATAATAACTATACAATATGATCATTGTAACAACATTTTCTATCAATATAAGATAAGATATTTCTTGAATGGAGTAGTAAATTCATTTTTATAATGGGAATAGTGCGCTTTGGATTTTTCATAATTGTGGATGAGGAGAGTTAGTGAGACTAATATGCACCAGGTGGTAAAATTAATTGATTTTTAGTGTTCTCCGGGAATAACTTCATTTCATTGTATTCTAATTATATTATCTCATCTGGGTGTATTATGTAAAAATGAATTGTGTCTCTCTTTAATATATTATTTACTAATTATAAAGAAGAGGAATAGAGATTTATTAAAAATAATTATGGAATAACATAATTTAATTACACATAAATAAATTTAATGTAATATGATTATATCCCAAACTCATTGGATAATGCATTTTAGGTTTATACATGTTGGTATGTTCTATTATGATACATACCACTCTTTCATGATGAGTCTAAAGCAACATTTTTTGGTTGAGATCCTTCATATGGAAAAATTTATTTTTAATAATATTATCACCCTTATATGAATGATAATTTGGATTTTGTTACCTATATATTATATGATCCAAACAAGATTTTTTTTTTTTTTCAAAATACTTGTTTCACTCATAGCCCATAAAATACAGATACAAAATATATTCCAAATGATCATAGTAGTCAGGTATCATGGATTATATAAAAAACATGTGATATACTATAAATATTGAGTACACAATGTATATAATTAGATCTTGGTAAATGAACTCATTCATCTATAATATGAGGATAACATATTTGACACCATTTGATTTTTGGAAATATTTTTAAAACTAATTTAACCATTTCGATATTTTTAATTTCACAAAATAATTAATATATATTGTGTGATATGAAAAAAACTATGTTTGACTGCTGTTATATGCAACATTAAGATAATATTGTGCTATAGGAAACACAAGATTATCTAGAAGGATACACAAAAATATCGTCGTCTATTTTATATATAAAAATGTTGAGTTGATTTGAAAATTTTTCCACACATAAGTCCAGGCATTACCAAATCATAATAAATTATTATTTAATAAAGAAACATATAATATCAACACTAAATTAAATTTTAACAATAATATGATATAACTTATTAATAAATATGGTTTATAATTTTAATTCACTGGTAACCAATTAATTATTAATGAAAATATATAGAATATTATTATAAAGGAAATAGTTTTGTTTTAATTCCCATAAAGTCATTTTGTCTTAATAAATTAAATTATCTAAAATATTGAGTAATATATATGAAATAAATATTTTATATATTCAATAACATGTTTCCTATATTCATCCATAATTATTTAATAAGATAAACACCCCCTCAATTTTATGTATAAAGACCAATATATTTCAATATGGATATTTTACCTCCTATTAATAGAAAAAAAGTTATAAGCATAGTTCAAGGATATTTTATATATTATTTTTGTCAAAATAAACTTCTTATATGAAATAGATATATTAATTTTTACATTGAATAATATTTTAGAATTTTTTTGATTGGTTTTATTTCTTAATAAATAGAGAAATATAAAAAAATTTAATTGAAAATGATTTTATTAATTGAAATAAGTTATATGGTTATGTTATATCATCGATTGATTTTAAAGTATAAATAGATAGTTTTTTTAATTTAATCTACTACTGTTCAATGTTATCAATTTAATATTTAATTTAGATATAAAAATGATTCAATCTTTTATCATTTTTTATGAATTAAAAACAAGTTTTTTCACTCTATCAAAGGGATTAACATTTGCATGGTATCTATAAATTATATGTACTCATTTTTGAAAAATGTAATCCATATTGTGAATAATTGGGAAAAAATATGAAAATAGGTTTATTTTATTATTTACCAAATGATTAGTAAATTTATTAATATTTTAATTAACATTGTTAATGTTATATGTGTTAATTATATGAAAAAAATAATATAAAGACCATATAATTACCCTAATACAAATCCTATTTTAATTTTATGAGTTGTTTTATACAATAATAATCATTAGATCGTGATTATAAATACTATTAATCCATTTTTTTAGAATGAAATGTATTACTAACTTTTTAATGAAGACTTAATGATTTCATCCGCAAATTTTGATAAATATACCATTTTTAATATAAGGTTATAGAGAAGATTAATTTAACTATAAATAGTAATTTTAAATTTAAACTATCTTAATTTTTAATCGTATATTAATTCCAATTTTAAGGACATAAATATATTAAATATTGGCTTATACTATGATGATGCATTAATAGTTTAAATAATGGAAATATAAAATAAATGGTATTATAAATATAAAAATAAAAATAATTTGAAATAATTAATTCCACACATAAATTTTATGAGAGACTTTGAAATTTTTATTATAATTTAAATGAGTTTTTTGAAGATATCATATTATGATGATATTTTTAAACCACTATACAATGAGTAGTGTCAAACTTTATATTATTGATATTTAAAATAAAAAATATGTTGCTGAATTATATTATTTTTAAAAATTATATATGATTCATAAAAATAATTTGAATAATTCATGATATATCATAAAAAAATCATTTATTGGATGTTTTCATATAATTTTTATTATATTAACTCTCATATGTAAATTACATAATTTTACTGTAGTAGTTGAAATGGGAAAATAAGTGTTAAAAAATATAAGGATTAAAAAATAATCAAATCATTTCTAATTTTCATTGGATTAGATTATATTGTGCCATTCTCATATAAGTTTTTAAATAAGTAACTTTTTATAAATTTTTAGTTGAAAATTGAGTTATGTAAATTTAATATTATATGAGTTTTATTATGTCCCCATCACATCTATTATAAAAGGGAACCACCTCCCTCACTTCTTCACCTTACATAGTATGGTAACACTAATCCATACACTTCTAATATAATTTATAAGCATCCTTATAAATATTTATAAGTCATATTCTTCCTATATGACCAACTTTAAATTATTTTAGAGGAGACATATAAGATCCATTTGAAGAAGAGGATGTATTAATGTGTGTAAAGGAAATAGAGACACAATTTAAGGGAATCACATCTCACATTTTTTATATGAAATAGATGACATATTGAAAACATTATTCTTTTTTATTGTTAAAATAATGACCTATGAAAAAGTATATCATTAATTTATTTAATCAATTAAATTATAAACTTAAATTTATGTTACTAACACTGGGTATCATTATTATGAAGTTACACTTATTGTAAGTGATTGTTTGTTTCAACTTTATTTCTATGGGACAATCTCTTTATACACTACATGTTTCATTTTTTGTTGAATATATTACCCATGACTGTATTCTACGAACCTTATCTTTTTTTCTTCTGTATATAAAAATACATTCTATGATCTCCCTTACATGGGGTTTTTAGTACAAATGTTATCAAATCGGTAAGCCAATTTTGTCACAATTTTCATTTATTGAGATACATGATATGTTATCCAACTATATTAATTTATAACATGTATATAATTTTATTTTTCATCTTGTATCATTAATTTACCAATATTGAAGATATTATAAGTTTCATTTAATGTTATTCTACCTTTGATCTGGAATATGTGTTCTTTGAATATAGTGTTTTCTAACAAATATTTTCACAGTGTTTTAAATAATCATTGATGAATTTTAAAGGAAATACTATTTAAAAGTCCATTAAAATTGTTTTAAAATATTCATTATATGTTTTCATGATAATTTTGAATGAAATAATTTTGTTAATTTTTTTGTGGTTTAAAATGTATTTTTTATGGAGGAATGGATATTTACATCTATAATTATTTTAAATGACCTTTAAAAATAATTTTAGTTATATTATAACGTAATTTTATGTCACTTTTGATTTATTGAGGTTATAATTCAAGTATTATATTCCTATTATTTCTATTAAAAGTGTGTTCTTATGATGTAAGGATATTTAAGAATCCAATTCTTTTTCGTGGAAATGTTATTATTGAATACATTTTATGAAAACAATTTTATTCATGGAATCTAATATGATGAATATTTATTGTTCATTTAGAACATAAATTTAATGATTTCATTATGTTAATAGTGGGACCTATATCTCTTTAAAATTCATTGGGTAATGGTAAATGATATATGACTTCAATGGTTACATGGGTGGGAATCCCACGCCTGAATGAAGAATATATATAGGTTGGCATCCATAGCTGAGATTATTGATATTATTTTCAACTCTTTCAGATCCTCATAGAGATCATTTTCGTTCAATTGAAATAATTAAATATTTTTAAGGATTCATGTTCTCTATGGAATAAGTATCCAATTTCCCTGAGCATTTTTTTCATTCCTTGGTTTTTCTAAGCTTCATCAACAAAAGAAACTTAAGAAATAGTGAAATTCTATCGAACTACATAAGAATGAGGTCTATATCAATTTAAAATATAATGTGCACCAATATATCCATAATCATCAATAATTATAACATTATATTGATTAGAGTTCCAAATAAGTTGTTGGAGGAGTACATCTACTAGTTTGTCTTGTATATTAACACAAGAAAGATGATTTTTTTAACCCGTAGTGGTTCTCCTCCCAGCTAGATCTCTACTCAAAGCTCCAATCATGAAATAAATGTATGGGAGATTCTAATAGAATACCTGAGTGCCCCAATATATTTAGTTATGTATCATATTCGTGAAATTGAACCCCTAATAATCAAGATCATAAATCAAGTACTCCAATGGAATGACAAATAAATCACTTTTGGGGACCCAATAGTGTGGGTTAATATTGATCCCATGGAAACAATTGTCTACTGCCTATCTTTAATCAATGTCTATAAATGAATATTCAACAAATTTGATAGGAATATTTGCAGGTTAATATGGGACCTTCACTCAGAAGAAAAAAATACTTGTCGAGTCATGGAGCATGACATAATGGATCATTAAGGAAGGTAGTATAAATATCCAATGTATTTAGGACACCCATCATTGCATGCACACAATGTTGGCATGTGTAGTTATGAAAGATCATAACTTATGGGTATCTTCATTCCCAAAACTCTCTCATGGAATGCAGAACCTCTACTAAATGTTAAATTACATGTTTATTATGTCCTCATATTCTAAAAATACCATCCCTCAATTTATTTACACATTTTCCAATGAGCTTATCCAATAATCGAGGAATAAATTTTAAACTTATACGTCAACATTTATATTTAATTATGTTTGATTATTATTGATACCACTTTTTTATTGAATATTGAAATGAAAAAAATCCATTTTTATTCAAGTATGTTATTTTAATGATTGTATAAGTATTAATCCCCTTCCACAATTCAATTACAAAAATGAAACCACCATTCCTTGATTGTGTGAACTTCTTCCTCCATGAAGCACCTAGTAAAATTTTCTATTAATACATTAAAATTATAGGGATTATAGTTAATTTTATATATAAATTATTTATGTTAATTAAATTTTTTATACTATTATATGATAAACTATATTTTTATATTTTTTTTATTTATGGAAAATGAAATCATTATCCAAATGTACCTATGGGATAAACCTCCAAGGAAAAATTGATTTCCATTATTCATTTCATAATCTCCATATATGGTTGGTCATGATAACTAGGTTAATGGATAAATATGAATCGTATGATATTATTAATTTTCTAAATTTAAACACTATATAACTTATTAAAAATATGATAAATAAAAAATTATGTTATACTCAACCATACATAATTTAAAACTAAGTGTAATATTTATTAACATATATAATGAAATGAAATATTATAGGTCATCATCCTCATCTACATATTTTTAATTATAATATAACACTTTAAGGAATACTATTTAGTGTAACTAATCCCTATTGTAAAGATATGACAACTAAATCCCATAACAATCAACCATTAATTATGCAATGTTCATGTTTGGGTTAGTTTAAGATCATAGTTAAACAATGTTTTATAAATTTATAATGGATGAATATATAAATTTTATATTCCATAATATATGATTTAAATATTAAAACATTGAGTGTTTTATGAAATTTTAGGATTATTATTAAATCAGAAATTAATAAAACACTTTTCCTTCTTTATGAATCATCGAATCATGACCATCAATGACTTCATCTTCTAGGATAGTATCCAAAAAATAATTAAATTAAATTATAACTTCATAAATATCATGAAATATCTATTCAACTACCATTAGTTATATTTTTATGATTGAAATTTTACAATGAATGAATAATAATAATAGTTTTGTGAAACTATTTCAGTGATAACTTGAATACATACATACGATATAGAAAATGGGTAATTAATCTCTAGAATTCATATCCAGAATTATTATAAATTATAAATATAAATTCAAATTATATGATTATTTTTATGAAATAATGAATTGATATATAATTGTTTTCTATATAAGAAGATATATTTTGTTCTTATAATTCTTAAAAAAAAATTTCATTTTTCCAAAAGTTTCTCTCCATAATACATTTTTAATTATAAAAATTATTATATTTATAATGATTTATCATCTAGCCCATTAATAAGTTTTATCATGAATCACATATAATTCATGTAATTCTATTTCTCATTTAAATTCATACCCTTCAATGGGTTTTGATTGGATGTTATAAATTTTTTTGAGGGTTTTCTTAGAATCAATTCTAACACATTATAGAATAATACATTTTTTTAACATGATTTCATTGAGAAAATATTTACGACCCATGGATATATTTTTATCATATATTTTTTATTTCACTCGTTACACTAAGGAAAATATTATTCCCTACCTCAAAAGTAACTGAATTTAATATTCAGAAAATTAGTAAGGATTTTTTTTAACTCAACTTTCATTCATTGAGATAAAATCATTCTATATATCATATTTCGTATAAATTGGTCTAATAATACCTTTTTTTTTATATTTTTTTATCCTTTTTTAAAATTAATTTATATTACTATGACATAAATCATTGTATAATTTTTGATACCGTAGGTTGTATATTCCCCATAAGGGGTGCTAACATCTAAAATCTCTGTTTCTAGTTACAATGTTTAATCATTAATTTTTTTCTCTATATGTGGTTTACCTACCATATATTTTATAATATTTTATTTTAAAATAATATATTTTGACATTAAGGATCAATAAAATGATTTTTGTATTACACTTATTATAATTCTTGTTTTTAGTAAAAATATATTCAATGTACTCAAAATGTCCCAATTATGAATAAAAAAAATTTCCCTTGTCACCAAATTTACCCTATAAAAAATTATTTCAATTTCAGTGTTCCATAATTTTTCCTTCATTAATATTAGAAGTTTTCAAAATAACTCACCTTTAGTTTTAAAACATTATTATGAAATGTGAAATTTATATCTTTATTTTATTTCAATTTTAAAAATGTTATCTAAAATAGCTTTTTTGTTTTCACTTTCATTTTAATTTTCAAATTTATATAGATTTAATGATATAGGATTTATGTTTCATTATTTTGCAACTAGATATTTTATATGTTTTAATATTTACTGATTTAAAATTCATTATCACAGAATTTGATTGTATATCGCATCTTGTGTAATACGGTACAAACAATTATTTTTAAGGATTTCTTCCATGTACATCAACCACATTATTTAATACCTTTTTTCCATAAAATATATATTATTTTGAAACTATTCAACATATTTTTTTGTATGGATTATGTAAAATTAATCATTATAATTGATATTAACCATAACGACATAATTATTATCTAACCCTACACCATGGATTAGCCTAAAATTTATTTTCATATTGTTGTTTTCTGAAGACCTAGTTTTCCATTTCATTTAATAAAGGGTGTTTACCAAGATTACATAAATGAAATATAATTGGATGGTATAAACATAACACTATAGATTTAATCCAAATTCATTTATCAGGAGGGATTAACCAATATTATGAAATTAAATTGACTTATTAGAGATCGACTAGACAACTATATATTTTTTATTCTGATACAAATGATTACAGAGTACTTAGGCATGATGAATATGTATTATTTAGACATCTTCTTTCTATATCAAAATTGGTATTTTTATTTCAATCCATTTTTAAACATAGGTATATCTATTGGAGTTTTATATGGTTTTATTACAATATGTGGAATTATTAGAAAAGATGATAATGTAATGTTTACTCTTAATGTAATAATATTAATGAATAGTACTACAACATGTGAAGGGTGGGTCGTGAAATTTTATAGTCGCTAGATGCATTGGTAGCTATCAAGAGAAAAATATGATTGGTAATTTAGATTTATTCCAAAACATAATAAATATCATTTTTATAGATATTTTTAGCTATAAGACCATGATGTCTATGATAATGTTATCTTGGTTTATGGAATGAAATTAGATATATAATATTACTAATCTCATTTCTAATAAACCAAGGATTTATATCCATATGATCTCTTTACTTACATTAATTTCTATGTATATATTACTCTTTATGATTAATTTTATAATGTAATAATTTGTTATTATATATTCATATCATTATATTTATTCCATATTTGTGTAATGATTTATTCAGATGTATGCATTCCTTTATATGGAATTTGAGATCATCCCATATTATGTTTCCATTTCCCTAGGTTATGATTAAAATTATTACACATGATATTCATTACAATATATATTGTGAGGATATGTTTTTAGATATGTTCAAAACATATCATGAATTATGTATTTTCATATATAATGAAATAATACATTATTATAGGAATATATGATCTTTATTATTTTATTTTATTTTATTTTCAAAATCTATAAACAAATAAAGTCTTCATAATTAAAAAATTACTTTTTTAATGAAAAAATGTAATAATTGGATACATATGACTGATAATATACAATTGGTTCAAAATATTTTCAGTAAAGTATAACTATTGGAATTGGTTTTGGGAGTGCATGAATAAGATTCAAAGGTTCATATCAGATAATGGTTCATATAAATTACGATGTTTATCCATTTTTTAAGGACAATTTATTATTTTATTTGTTATTTTTTGTCCATATGTTAGTGACATATAAAACCAGATTTTGGGAAATTGATTATTATTTTAGGGATTATTATAAGGGAAAAATAGTGAAAGCCCTATTGATAAGTCATATGTCTAAATGTAAGTATCAGATAACAACATGAAATATGGAAACGCTAGAATCATGAGGTTCTTTATGAAATGAATTCATAATATGGATAATATAATTGGAAAAAACTATCCAAAAAATTGTTATTTATGTTAATAATCCTGAATAAGGGAATGTACCAAAATAATGTAATCATCATATATTGCACAAAAAAATATTCTTAACAACAAAATATGTTCGAATTGCCTATGTTATATTAATTGGATGATAATATACACATTTTAGAAAATTATGAATGATTTAGTTATGATGTTGACTAATTGTTATAGTGAACCAAATATAAAAATTTCTATGGATAACAAAGGATTTAAAAAGGGATTTAAAAGATGAAACAAAACTATAACATGATAAAAGAATACATTTTTATAGGTTATTATATATTCATATTAATTTTTTGAAATTAATATTTTCATAATATTTATAACTATTTTCAGTTATAGTAATTAGTGGATATATGATATAGAAGATGATGATGAGAAATGTATATGGCTTGAATCCACTATATATTATTACCAAATAATAGGCAATACATCAAAGTTTGATAACATTATTTTTCCTATTATGATTTAAAATGTGATTTTACTAGAAATAACATATGTTGCTATACTTATATTTTAATTGAACTTACATCTGTAAACTCTAATATATTTTTATTACTTTGTGAAATTTATTGATGACATTATGTAATATTCTAAATATTATGTGGGTGATGTGAAAAATAATTGGAAAAATTATACATGAAAACTAATATAATGGTTAAAATAATGTTATGATGGAAATCAATAAACCTGAAAATTTATTTTATTCTATGGTCTTAAATTTGGGGATATCTATTAGAGAGAATATTATTTAGGGATGAAAAAATATTATTATTAAATGATTAATGATGTTGAGATTATAAAGGGATGATTTATTTTATGAAAATTATGAAAGAGTGTATTTGTTTAAAATTTTAATTGAGTATTTCATTAATGATAATGTGACATAATAGTTTTTCCAGCATATTTGAATTTTTTGATTATTATATTCATTTACTAGCATCTGAAGATTTAAATAAGTGGTTAATAAATCCTTAGTGTTAATGATTCTGGAAATTTCTTGAATAATATGTGGTTCAACTATGGTTAAATGTTAAAGATGTTCAGATTAATTTTTAAATGGTATAACTAAGAGAATATATGGTTACAATATATATATATATATATGCTAGAGATTATGTTTTTTATAACATTTAATATTGTTTGAGGAATGATATGTTGCATGACATATGTAAAAAATACCCTCACATAATTTTACTAGTGATTGAAAATTTAAATTACAAATATGGAATTTATTTTGTTGTGGATAATGTAACTCAATATAATTTTAAAATATTATTTAATTTAAACATTTCAATGACTTTGATATCATTCTATTAATTAAAAATTGTACATAAATGAGACCAAAATATAATAATAAAATATATATTTATTTTTGTAGAAGATAAAAATGATCTATTAAATTAATAAAAATTAATAAGAGTATAATTTTTGTAAAATATTAATAAATAAGAATAAAATGATGGTATTTAATAATAATTATATTTAATTTGTACACCTAAAACAAATAATATGGTCACTATATTCACATATATATATTTTTAAACATTTTCATTTTCTGTGATGCATATTTATATATATATTTTTTTAATTATAATGAAATATATTTTATATTAATAATTAGTTAATTATTACATAAATTGTAGCAAAAAAGGAAAAAGATTGATAAATGCAAAAATTTCTAGAAAATATAACTTCATTTAAAAATTTACATCCATTATATATAATCATTTGTGTAAAAAGGTAAATTTATAATTTACAAATTTTAGTTTTAAAAAATTAAAATTATTATTGATTCATAGTATTAACATTTTCATTAATGAACTTTCAGGATTTTAAAAAAAGATTTAATTTTCAATGAATAGTGGAATACATTTTTTATAAAACTGAAATAAAATTTATAACATTATTAATATATAATAAAGTATTGGACTTTAATGAATCATTTTTTAATACCATGTAACTATTTTATCTATGGCTTAAATTTTATAGAAATATTTTTTATTATATCCACCACAATTTGTGTTTTTAGAAAAAAAATCTATTTTTCAAAAAAATGATTTAATACATTATACAATTTAATTAAAAACTAAATTTTATCACAATAATAAAATGTATAATAAAAATTGGGTTTAAAATATGGAATCATAATGTCAAATATTGTAATAAGTTCCTTTTTATTAGTTTTATAAATATAATTTACCTCTGGTAAAAGCTTCTTACTGTGGAAATTGAAACATGGTAACAAACAAAAATTTATCATGTAAAGGGAATTAAAAAAGATAAAAATATTACTTGATTTTAAATTAATAGGTTATTATTGACCTTATCTATTATACACTCAATTATTTATAAATTCATTATACATGTTCCTTTTGGGTGATTTTCCATTATTAAAAGGTTAGGGGTATTTATAGAAATTCCTTTTCCTTTCCCTTATAAAATGAGTCCCACTATCCATAATACATTTAGGACTAATAAATGTATTTCCACATAATATCATCCTGAACCTATCCATATAATTAGATACCAATATTAGTATTATTTTATTATCAACTGATCTTCCCTCAATGGAATAACCCATTTACATAGGATTTTTTCTCAGAAGAGTATTATTAATTTCTAATCATTGTGATTTCATTTCTATTTAATTTTTTCAATTGTTCTTCCTAAAATTAATTAATACCATCTTTATATGAAAAATATAATACCATGATTATAATTATATGTTATTATAAAAATGTTATAGTAATTAAACCCCATTCCAATTTCTATTTAGAATAATTAAACTATAATTCCTGTATTATGTAGATTCCCCAATAATGATGTTACATGATTTTTTTTCAATAGACACATTAAAAGGGTAATAAAATAATATAATTTGCAATATAAATATATTATTTATGAATTATTTTATTTTCTTAATTGGTAATAAGTATTACTCATTAACCCCATTTAATGGAAAAACTCATCATTCACGCATACATGTGGGATACGATCTCTAAGAGAAAATTTATTTTTATTTTTCTATTCCTTTCTCCTGTACATTTATAATCAGAAGAATTTATTAAATTGGATAATTCTTTTAACGTTTTAATTTTATTTAAGATAAATTAGATAACATTTCAAAAATATTTACAATAATCTACTATGATAAATTCAACAATCTATACAAAATCATTCTAATAGAAAAATATTATTTTTTTCATACTATTATATAAGAATATATTGGTTATATTATTCAATTAATTATTTTCAAATTTGAAATATCACAGAAATGAACACTAAAATGGATCATTATTATTATTTTCTATAGATATAAACTCTAAATTACTTTGGAATTATAAATTATTTATTTTATATTCATGTTAGGATTAGATTAATATCATACATGACTAATTCTATAAATTTAAATTATGGAGAAATATATGAATTTTATTAATATTACTATTTTATAAATATAATTAAATAATGTTTTTTTGTTTTATACTAGTTATATTATTATTAAGAAGAATAATTTATAATACCACTTTAATTTGGATTGAGTCATTGAAAAATGATCTTTATCAACTCTTTGTTCATGGATTGTAACCAAAGATACAATGTAATTAAATTATATATTTATCAATAATATAGATCATTTATTTTAGAACATTTAATGATATTTTAATTATTATCATTGTATAAATAATATTTTCCTCTCCATTTTTACGAAACTAGTTTAAAATAATAATGATTACAAAAAAACGAAATTATATTCATAAAATAACTAAGTAGATAAAATTTTATATGGTTGGTTGTCACATAAAATCAAACACAAGACCAAATCTGTAGGTCAGAAGGAAAGTTCATATAACTCTCTAGGACAACTAATCAAAAAATAAAATTTCTTATAAATAGAAAATCAATGGACTCGTGGGTTTGAAATTCCATTAAAAGGAACAAAGGACCTTCATTTCACTACTTTATTGTGTCACAATATCTATAGAAAAAATTATTTCAAATTAAAGGATCCATTATGAAATAATATATTTTTATATTTATTTTTTAAATATAATACGATCATGACTGTTTTTGTAAATGATTGTAAATTTCTGGTCTTCCTTGTACAAATAAAATCACCCATTTATGCATATTACTTATTAAACCCCATTTTCAATTCAAATGTGTTAATCTAAATGACCTTAAATATTTTCAATGAAAATCCTATCATTATTTTTTTTTATTACACATATTAATTAATTAATTTTAATGGGTTTTGATTAAAACTATTCTAATATAGAAAAAATTATCCGTGTGTGAATTCTTTTTCGTTGGGAAAAAATAAATCTTATGCACCATTATTTCATTATATGGTGTATTTTATAAAGGAATAATTATTTTTCATTATCATAATATATTTTAATTTCTTTTCATGTTCAATGAGAAATATTATTACCTTATTCGTATGGACATTTATTCATCATTAATCCCAATGATATGGATTTTGGGTTACTAAAAAATCCTTCATTAAGTTATAATCATTTAGTTGAACATATTTCATAAACAATATTTACATCATACAGTTAATTATATTAAATTTTATTTTATTATTATTTTCTAATTATTTATATTCCTGCCACATAAATACCAGTTAAATATTTCTTATATTATGGGATATGTTTCCCATAAAAAATATTTATTTCTCTAATCTTCATTCATTGAGTTATAAATATTTTATTTGAAAATTTTATTCTAAGACTTAGTTATCCCACCAAAATATTAAATTATAGGAATTTTATAATCCTATAATGTATAATGTTTTTTTGTACATTTATTTCATTTTAAAATTATTAAAACTAATTTTATCAATAAAAGTATTTTTAGAGTATTAAAAATGTTACCATTCATTTATTATATTTTTTTTATATATGAAATCAAATAAACTGTAGAAAAATTTATTTCATTTTAATGGATCCATTATTAATGTTTCCTTTAAAAATTAGATTTTTTAAAAAATCCGTAACTTCACATTTTCAAAATATAAATATTTTTGGCATGAAGTTTTTTATATTACGCCAATGTTTAAAATGTTTTAAAAATGTTATTATATGTATTAATATATATTTTACCTCTAATATTTTAAAGGATTTACACTCCTAGAATTTTTGTTTTTTAATTTATAAACTAATAAATATTTATGACTATATTTTGGTGGATTAAACTCATTGTATAAAATAATTGTAATATTTATCACTTTTTGTATAATATTATTCATAGATTTCTATTGAATGGATGTTCTTCATCTATTCCAGTACCGTTATGATTTTCCCTTGTTAAATATATTGTCATTTTAGTTTTCATATTCCCACATTATTATTTTGGATGTGTTATGGAATGTTTGTATCTATCAATGATACGATACATCACAACCTTTATCATTTGTTTCTATCCATTAAGAGTAGTAATATTTTTTTCTGAATGCTTTTAATTTGTGAGTATCTTAATAACTGTTTCATAGATTGAAGGGAGGTCACTGAGATTCTATACATATAGTGACTGAGTAATGTTTTAAATTAACCAAAAAACATTTCTCCAAACTTTTTTATCATTAAATATGATTATAAATAAATATATGGAATTTATTTACTGGGAACTATTAAAAAATATGATTCTATTATTATATGGATATTTATTAATTTCATGGGAAATATTACCATGTAATGTTTAAACATTGACCATATTTATAAGGATGTGATATAATATTGTTTTCCAATTTTTTGATATGGGAGAAAGTGTTAGCATTTCAAATATTATTATCCATATAGTTTTTGTTGTTCAAAAATTATTTTAGGTAATTTTTAATAATTATCTTATTTGATGAATGAATTTCACATAAATAAATGATGGTAGTTTCCAAGATTTTTATGTACCCTCAATACCTTGATTGGTATAAACAGACACCCAAATTTGTAATTTTTTTGAATTACATCCAAAAACCTTATATTTCTTAAAAACATGTGTTCTCTGATAATACAATGATTTGTAATATTGTGATTTTTTTAATTGGTCAATTAATTAGTTTTACATAATTATTAATTTTGTCACTAATATAAATGTAATTTATAGAATTTGTTCTATTTTCTATATTGTTTTCTATGAATGTTTTATGATTTCTGATTCATTTTTTTGATAAATTATTTTTTATTATATATAATTTTGACATTCTTTATTCCATGTGTATTTTTTGATTGCTTTACATTTTCCTAATAATGATTGTTTGAGATACCCACTTATTAGGGGTCCATTTCATCATGTTGTAAATAAAATTTGTAAGGATGATATGAAAAATATTATTGCATGTGAGAAATATTTTAAGAGATTTTGGAATATTATTAGTGATCAGGTAGTTCATTATGTTGTGAAAATATATCCATTATATAAGAAAATAATATGTGTTTTTAGCTATAGATTTTTCCTAATTCTCAAAATCATGTAACATATAATTTATTGGGAGGTATGTAATACATTATTTAATTTAATTTATGAAACTATTGGAAATATTTGTCCAAGAATATACAGTTGGTCTCAAATATAGTATTTTATGTATCGGTTTTATGAACACGGACTCGGAGTGTGGGCTTGTGGTTCAAAATTTATATCCCCCACCCACTCTTTTGGTAATTTCAAATTAATGATCGATTAATTTCGGTTATGGATATTCCATACACTCTACATATCACATCATTTAATTATTTATATATGTATTTATTTATAAAATTTCAATATTTAATATTATATATTTCTATGATTTTTAAATTAATTAAATTAATTTATAAAAATAATAAAATAATGTCATAAAATTTAATGAAGGGGGTATATTAAAAAGAATATACTATTTCCAAACTTTTCATCATTAAAAAATATTAAAAAATAAAACTCAATGACGGTAATTGATACACATTTATAATTTATTATAAATCACTTCGATTTTATTTTATTAATATAATCATTTTCTATACATATATATAGAATAATTATCATGAAATAAATCTAGATCAATGTTACAAGGAATTCTCAAACCCAACTCCTTTATTAAGGGTTGTTTCCTACATCTCATTCTTTTTCATACAGACTCATCTCCAATATAAAAAAAATGACCTGTAACTATTATTTTCCTTTATTTTAATAGTATATTAATTCTTCTATCTAATTGATGTTACTTTTATTGATCCTATTATTTCATTTTTGTAATTAATATTAATAAATACCTCATTAACACAACAAGAAATATTCAAAATTCAATCAAGGAAAAAAAATTATTATCCTAAAATATAATATCCCTATTCATTTGGTAAGACCAAATGTTATTAAATAATGAATTATTTATGATGTATATATAAAAATCTTTCACTTCTATTGTTTTTATTGAATAAAACAATTATTATAAGTATTATTTACATGTGGAATGCATGATTATGAGAATTTTATAATGTTACAGGTGGTACAAAAAACATTATATCCAATAATTTCATTGGGTAATGTGACATATCTCATGATATTATGTGTTTTATGAATGAATATAATTATATCAATTTTCACAGAAATGATTTTATAATTATTAAGAATATGTCACGTTTGAAGGTGATGTTAGTTCTGATTAAAACTACTTTTTGGTATTTGAGTTTTTATATTAAATTAGTATTCATATGACACATTCTATTCCAATTCAAAATAATTTACTCAATCTTGTGATAATGTACATTTTCATATGATTTTTTTCATATGATTATGCTCTTACATGTATAGTTGATTAATGTCTCCTAATCATTCAAGGTAATTCCTGTATATAGTATACTATATGATCACCACTTTTCTGGATGTATATCATTAGATGAATAAATGTATTGGTTATAACATGAAATATTTTAGGAGGATTGTGGAGAATAATTTTAAAATTTTCCATTCATCATTATGTATTCAAATATGCAAACATAATTTCCAAAATATAATATTGTTTTATTATGGAAGTAATTTTTATTCTGTAATTTATCATAAATATTATTTAATGGTGATGAAATTTAAATTCATATCTCTATAATCTATATTTTTTGAAATGTTTCATGATGTGTTATATTTCTTCCTTATTTTTATTTTTTATCATTATGAAATACAAGTTATTGATTCAAGGGAAGTTATTTTTAAGGTGGATATTAATTTTATATAAAATTCAATTGAAATTATTATTTTCATAGATAATTTCCTATATGTAAGGGTCAATTATTAAATGTTATATCAATATAATCATGGTGGTGTAGAGGAATTAACTTGAGAGTGGGAAGTAAATATATGTATATAATATACTATATTGCTTCTATTATAAATGATATTGATTTATTATGTAATAAGAAAAATTTCACAACGAAATAACATTTCATTTTTTCATTTTTTTAAAGATGTTTAATTATTTGGAAGATAAAATTTAAAAATAATGGTGTGTAAAATTGTAACCGAAAATTCAATTTCATCAATGATTAGTAACTTTTATTGTTTTTGAGATTGATGTTTTAAATTTTAATTTTTCCATTTTTAGATTAAAAATTTATTCATTAAATTGGATCTTTTATTTAATTAGTACCATGTGGTATTGTTTTAAAAATATTTTAGGATTGTTTGATATTTTATAAGTATTTGGTGTTTTAAAATATTAAATTAAATTATTGTTTTTAGGTAATCATTTTTTAATGGAATCCGTTAATTAAATAAATAATGTTCTTTATTTAAGGGAATTGTAGTGGTGACGATGAATAAAATTAAATAATATAAACATTAATATTTTTTATATGTATGACATATTCTTTCATCTATTTTAATTTAGATATTTCATTGTGATAATTGAATGAGAACATGAGATATGAACTCAATGGTGAAAAGTGGTCTATATAAAAACATTTGATTTATGGGTAAAAATATATTATTTATCACTATTTGATCTACTTTTATGTTTATAAAAAGATCAACCTTGTTTTATATTTTATATAAGTTTGGCATAATAGAGGAGGAAAAATTTGAAAAATATGGATGGTAATGAAGAGAAAAAATAATATAATCTTCATTAGAGGGATGACGATTACTTTTCAGAGGTAGGTGAATTAATATTCATATATCATTTTGTTATCATCTTTAAATATCCTTCTTAATTTATATTAATGATATATATAAAATACCTAATAATTTTTTAAAAAATATTCCATGATAATTTAAACACTCAATAATGGTAGTAGAATTATTAGAATAATAATATATATTAATATTTGTGAGGGATATGAATTTTTATTAAAACATTATGCCTTGAATTTGTAATGGTAAAAATACAACATTAATATTTGTGAAAATATATATATACAAATATTATATTATAATAAAATGAAATTTTTATGAATTAGAATAAATTAACGGTAGAATTATAATATTATTCATCATGTATGAAAATACATTGATTGGGTTCTTTCTAATAATTTATTTTTATATGATTCTATAGTGATGATTTTATTTGACTGTGATTAAATTATTTTATCTATGAATATAATAAATATTTCCTCTAAAATGATAATGTATTGTTAATAATACCATAATAATAATGAATATAATATTTATGAAATTTTGGTATGATCCCTTAGATATTGTCATAGAGGTCATGCCACTCTGGACAAGTTTATCTATGTGTTAATAATGGTGAGGTAGTAAGTGGTAGTGATATTTATAATACAAATGTTACATGGACATAAGGTCTAGAGACATTTTTATATTTATATAATTTTCTAAATGTGCGACATAGGATTGGTTATATTTTAAATGGGAATTGAATATTTGGAAAATTTTCATTCGATAGTAATATTAGTTTATGCCACATTATGCTTTGTTCAACATTTATTATATTGTCAATTAAAATTTTCATGATTATCATATAATGGTTATTGAATTGAAATAAATTATAAAACCTGATTTAAATGAATTCTATATATATAGTGATTCTAACTACTAAAGGTATTGTGAAAGAATATATTTGACTATAAGTGTTCAATTTATATGTTTAGGCAAGTGATGTTGTGTTTGAGATATTTTGGCCCTTATAAATAATGATTTATAGTAACATAGAGAATTTATCCAAAGGAATTGGTTTCTAAATACTTATATAATATTTTAGAATAAATTTCATATATGATATTTAATCTATTGGATATAATGGTGTTGGACATATGGGGGACCATTACATATCTCTATGAATTTATAAAATTATATAAAACCCATGTATGTGTAATGATATTAGTGGGATGGAAAATTATTATGGGGATATGAATCAATTTTCAATTCATGATATTGAGGATTATTTGTTATGTTACATGTCATAGTGGTTATGTAGTGAGTCATAGTGGTGAGGATGGTTGAGGATGAAGAGTTCATATGGGTGGTCCAATGGAAATACAATTAGATTCAATGAGAGTGGAGAACTTCTAAAACATTTGTTTTTGGTGGGAATGGTTCCCATAGGGCCGTCACAAAATAATAGCTTGAGTCTCGAAATGTAGAATGTGTCCATGGAAATATATATATAAATTTTTTTGTTGCATATTATTATATAGAAAAATATGAATATACTGTTAGGAGGCCCATAAGAATGGAAAATTATATTTAAAATATATATAATCGATTATTTGGTGGGTAAAGATACAATTTTTATATGAAATAAATATTAAATTTCATTGTAAATTATTCAACTGTGTATATTTTTAGTTATTTATAATTTAGGATTTGATAAGTGTTCTATATTAATTAATGTGATGGATTAAATGATATGTTAACTAATATTAAATTAATATTATAGTAATTTCATGAAATAATTTATTATTTTCCATCACTAATCATATGGAGTCTTAGAAGGAAGAGACATTTTAGTATCGAAAGATGTTTTTTGTATATTTATTCACCAAATAGAATTAAAAAATTGTACACATTTTTAATATTCCTTAAAAATTTAAAAGGGAATATATTTATTGTGAATCATCTTGAACTATATTGGTAATTTTATTCACACCATGGGAAAATGGGGTGGCATATAGATAAATTATATTAGAACAACATATTAATAAATCTCTAATTTAGGACATGGATTTTATAGAATTCATTCATTAATTGAAAATTTAGACACATTTTTGTTATGGTGAGAGGATTTTTTGTATTCCCATTATAAGAAATGAAAATATGTCTTCTATTTGATCTATTTATGATTAATGTGAATAAGATGGAATGAGTTGCTTAAAAATTATTATTTTGGGATACATTATATACCATGAAAATTTGATTCTATAGTAGATATTTTGATTAGAAAGACTAAAAAATTAAAGGAATAAAAATATCTGTAATGGATCGGACCTCGCTAGTCCATTACATTGTGAAAATGTGGTGTTAGAGTTGTTTTGGGAGGTTATGTTGATTTTAGGTGCATTTGGGTGGAATTTTAAGGGAAACAAAAGGGATATGGCTTTCGCAGGGGAGGCGCACGGTTTGTCTAAACTGTGCGGCCAAACAGTGTGAGGTTGGTTTTGGAGGCAGTGGCTAACGCACGGTTAGTGCATAGTTTTTTTAACTGTGTGGCCTAACTCTGCAAGGAGTGTTTGACGAGGCAGTAGTGACCACACAGTTAGTGCAGGGTTTGTCTAACCATGCAAGAAAACTGTGAAGGTACTTAAATCTAGATCCTAAAATTATGGATCTCAACCATTTTTCCATTAACATGGTATTTTAAGCCCATAAGCGTCCATAACATGGGATTACCCTTCCTCGGAGGTATGAGAAACTCTCCCAAGTGTTTTGGAGGCAATCTGAAGGCTTCTCTTGGCGAATTGAAGACGATTTCTAGAGGTATGTGATCATTCTTGTTTGGTTTCATAGATCCACTTATATCTACTACTCCTCTTCTCTTGATTTATATGATCTACGCCCATTATGGGTAGATCTAAGTGTGTGGATGTCAAATAAGATGAGCTTTGGTCTTGATCTTGCTAAGAGGAGAGATCTAAGGTGGGGTTTTGGAGAATCGACCGGGGTTTCTTGAGCGTTCTTCGACCATTATGGTTTTCGTCAAAAACCATTAAGGTAGGGGATTCATTGTTTCTCTTCCTTTTACGTGAAACTGTATTGTTTGCATGTTTAATCCCGCTGGATGAAAATGGAATTGACATAATAAATATTTTGAACTGGATAAAGAAATTGTATCGACCAAATGTTGATGCCTCTTGTTTTTCTAGATGGTGTGATATCTATGCTTACTTTCTTTAGCTGTTTTCCTTGATGGAAATCAGTAAAAAACATAAATCGGGACTAATTGATATTTTTTGTCTAATGATAAAGAGGCATGTGAATGAATCTGGTTCTTGTTGTAATTTTATGCTAATTAAATTTGCATAGTAATCATGTATAATCATTTTTTATAGCTTACTGGTTCATTTTCCCGATGTTGGAACCAACAAATATTAAATATGTTAATCCCGGATGGATTAAATAATTCATTGTTTGATAAGGCCTTAAAGGGTTATGAGATACCCTCTTATTTGTTAAAGGTCCAAGATCCCAATTGATGTGATGTCGGCTTTCCTGCTGCTTGTGTTGTGATATGATCCTAAATGGTTGTTGTGATATGTGGGGGCATAGAGGCCTTTTTGTTGTGGTAACGGATGATTCCTAGAGTGGTGAGATGCATCAGTTTATACATGTGGGTGTTAGAGAACACACTAGGGATGGTGGAATGGGATGGATGTGGTTGTTGGAAGCTTGTTGATTCATTGTTTGTTTTTATGCTTACTTTTCTCCACTTCTCAAGGAATCTGGTCTTGCTTACACTTCTTCTGAAGGAGGTGAATCCATGTGGGGTATGCCATGTGCTTTCCGTGTTTAGCTTCTTCCGGGAGTATGGGATTATGATATTTCTTTAGGAAGAAAAGACTCGATGGGTAGTACATCTACTCACCGTGTTGAGTACCTTGTGTTATTAGCATAGAGTGCATTTCTAGAATTCCTGGGAATATGGGAAAGTGTTTCTATAATAAATGTTTGATTAAATGCTGTAAAACCATGGGGTAGGAGTTCGTTGAAACCTAATGATGAGGTTATAATTTTAAAGGGACAATAGAATTTGGGTGTGATGTTATTGAAACTTAATGTAGATTTGTTCATGGTTAATCAATGTTTAAATAATTAATTAATGTACAATGGAATTGAAGAAAGGGAGTGAAGTAATTTAATAAATCTCATTAAATGGTCTTGTGCTTATTGGATACCTAGTCTTAGAAGTGGTTTCCCGGAGTCTGAGAGATGTTAGCTGCAGTTGTGTCTAAGACATGGTTATGCCCATAGTGTGGTTGTGAGTTATAATATTTTTTTTGTAATTTTTGTGTTTCTGTATGCTACTCCACCCTATCAGTAAGGGAAACTAACAGCTCGGGGATTCTGATCCCTGGAAAGGTGTTTTCCCTAGCCTTCTGTTGGGAGGATGAATGGCTGACTACCCCTGTTGGCCCCGCTCTCTTCTCTTGGTAGATAATTATGATGTTAGGCACAACTGTTAGTTTTCTCCATATATGTGTGCAGAGGTCTATAATGGCTTGTGGTTATTCACACACATATATTCTGTATATAGTATCCTATGTACTACTAAAGGTGTAACGTGTATAGGTTGTGATGGCTTGAGGATCCTTACTCGGTGTATGGGTTGTAATGGCTTGCGGTATAATACCCAACGTATGATACTCATTATGCGAGTTGTGGTAGATCCCATAAACTACCTGGTTACTTTTGGTTGTGAGGATGGTGTGGTGCTTCACCCATTAGTCTGCGGGCAAGCCTTTGTGGTGCACGATGTGCATATTGTGGTGCTTCACCGAGGTGTCTGCGGGCAAGCCTTTTTGGAGAGAGATTCTTAGGACATGTGATGTTGGGGGAAAAGTGGATAACTAGTGGGAAAGTAGTAGAGTGTTACCCTTGATATTCTTTATTATATGCTATATTCTTGTATGCATTAAATGGTTAGAGTATCAATGGTGAGGTTGGGAACATAGAATACCTATTTAGGTGACGAGTTAGTTGCACTTGTTGTTCACTGTGCATTAGCATGCATTCTTTACTTTTTCATAGAGAGGCTTCGGGTGGGATCCTACTGATTATACTGTTATACTAACCCTATGTATATATAGACAGTTTTTTAGGTGACTAGGAGTAGGTTAGAGAAGAGGATGGTTACTACTAGCTTGTGTTTAGAGGATTTGTTCGGGCTTGTGGTCGCTGCTGTTTTAAAATTATTTTGGGTACTTTTAGTTTTCCCATTTCGGTTGTATTAATTTTGCATGACATTTCATATATGCATTGGGTTTATATTATATTCCAGTTCTAGGTTGGAGTTGATTGGTGTCTATGTTATCGCTCTCTTCTACATGTGATTTCATAGAGGGTAATGACTCCCATTTGTGTGTTTACTATAACCTCTATGCTCATCAACAACCTGGAACCTACTGGAGGTAGGACTTGAGGATCATTATCTCCCTTCTCACATTACCAGCCAAGGAGGGGTACACTTTGTGGGGAGATGATTGTGATAGAGTGGAATAAGAGGGAGGATGAGGGATAGGATGTAGCATGGAGTTAGGCACAAGTGAGGTTGCATGGGTTGGTAGTGAAACAATGTCATTCATGTTCATAAAGTGATGTAAAAAATGGAGACCAGCTGAGACATAGGCATTTAGGTCCCCCTATGATCTGATATACGGACCTTTAACCTTACAATGGATACTAAACAAGGTGATAATAGTTACAGGGTAGAGACCTAGGAAAGGATCTTGCATCATTCTTTTTTGTGCCTGTGTTTTAATGGGTAGACCTTGGGATCGGTTAACTTAAAATGAATAAAAGAAAATAATTAATTAATTAATGTTGATTCTTCCATATTCGAGGTTTAGGAGCTCTAACGGTTTTCTATATTACAGGTATAGCTATATGTCGACATCCTCATCTGGTTTGTGCAGAAAATGTACAGCAGGATATTCTAACAGATCGTTGCAGGGTAGAGGTTGATGATGACAACACATGGAGGATGACACTCTGAGAGTTTCATGGACATAGACTGCAGAAGTATGAGGTTTCCATTTCAGATGAAGTCATGAAATATTGGTTGGATGAGGACGAGATAGACTTATGTTCGATCCATGTTTGGAAGGATCACTGGGTGTCCTTAGCTGTGACGATGATTCATGGAGCAGCGAGGAATTGTTGCTTCTTGTTCCTCGTGGATCGCGAGGAAACAATGATATCAGGGGAAGAGTTCTGAGACATGATTAAATTCATGTTCCTTCCTTCGATTGTGAAGGCGTCCAGTCCCCAGGAACTTCTTTCCCTTCGACAGGAGAGCTCTACTGTTCGAGTGTTTGGAATCCATTTAATAAACCTTTTACGATATGCTTTGGACATATTACTAGATGAGGAGGCTAGGGTGATGCATTTCGAGGAGGACTTGCATCCAGATATCCAGTTCCAGGTCACCCCATTTATACTGAAGACATATCCTGAGGTGCTGGAAAGGGAATAGGATGTCGAGAGGACTTTGGACATGGCCATATCATCACGAGAGGGGGATCGTCATGATCCCTCATGAAGCAAATATATGGTCCAGGGTTCCCAGTTTTCAGGGCAGAAGAGTTTCTATTAATATGGGGGTAGGTCCCAACCCATCACATCTCGTTTTACCAAAGGAAGTAACTCACAGACTTATGCCAATGGATCAGGCACTTGTTTTTCTTTTGGTGGTCATGGAAATCAGCAGCCGGAGTGCCTGGCCTTTTAGAGCGGTCACCATGCATAGGGCGCTATGCACCAGGTTCCTCTGTTGAGGCAGTTCTAGGCGAGGCCGCAGGATCTAGTTGCATCAGCTTTAGATCAGCAGAGAGTAGATGGGGAAGGAAGAGGACAACCCCATGACGCTCCCCATCCTCAGAGAGCAGAGTGTGGCCATGGTGGTTGTCGTCATCAGGTTCAGAGAGGCCATGGAGGAGGTCGTGTTCAACTTCATGATCTAGCGTTTCTAGCACCAGATGATCCAGATGTCGTTTGAGGAACCCTTTTCTTGTTGTCTACCTTGGTGAATGATTTTTTTTTGATATAGGAGAGACACAATACTTCATATCACCTACCCTTGTCCATTCTTTGAGACTTGAGGTAGATAGGCTTCCAGTGCCCTTGGGGATGACTATGCCAGTTGGAGGTCGAGCTGACTTGTTTGAAATATGTAGAGACTATGAGCTAGTGTTGGGGAAACACCACTCTTGGGGATGTTTCCTATGTTTACGAATACAACTATATGATTTCATCCTCGGCATGGATTGGTTGTATTCGGTGTAGTCTATCCTAGATTTCTTCAGGAAGAATGTTGTTTTCTAGGGTGCAGATGGAGAAAAAGTGGTGTTTGTTGGTGAGAAAGATCCTCGGATGTGTGATATGTGCATTTCATCCTTAACATAAATGATGGCCGATATGATTCTAATTTATTCAGAGGTTCAGCAGTTGGCGTTTCCTCGGGTCATAGAGGAGTACCCTGATGTCTTTCCAAAAGAGGTTTTATCCTTACCCCCTCGACAAGAGATCGAGTTTGGGATCGATCTACAGCCAATAGTGTCTCCTATTACTAGGTCTCCATATAGGATAACCCCTTTTGATTTACGAGATCTACATATACAACTTTATGGTCTGTTACAGTGCGGTTTTGTTCAGCCAAGTGTGTCACCACGGGGTGCAGCTGTTTTTTTTTCATGAAGAAGGTCAATGACAGTTTGAGGTTTTGTGTCGATTATATTCACTTAAACAAGGTGACAATAAATAATCTCTATCCTCTTCCATGGATTGATGAATTATTTGATCAACTAAAGGGTGAAAGTTTGTTCTCAAATATCAACTTTCGATCAAGATATCCTTAGATGCATGTGAAAGATGAGGATATTCTGAGGATTTCTTTCTATTGTCGTCATGGGAATTATGAGTTTGTTGTAATGCTGTTTGGCATGACGAATTATCTAGCTGTGTTCATGGGATTGATGAATGTTGTGTTCTGTGAATTCCTAGACAAGTTTTTGGTCGTTTTTATCGACGACATCCTTTTGTACTCCACATCTGAAGAGGATCATGCAGAGCATCTACAAGCCATTTTGGGAGTTCTTCATTAACATCAGCTGTTTTGGAAGTTGTCGAAGTGTGAGTTTTGGACTCAAGAAGTCTGATTATTGGGGAATTTTGTGTCCCAACAGGTAGTTGTTGTGGACCCATCGAAGATAGATGCAGTTGTGTCTTAGTCATCCCCCAAGATAGTTCCAGATGTGTGAAGTTTCCTTGGTCTTGCATGCTACTACATGAGGTTCGTAGCCAATTTCTCCTGAGTTTCAACTCCTCTGACAGCTTTGACCCGGAAAGATTAGGAATCTATATTGCCTGAATGATATATCAAATATTATCAATTAATTTATATTTAATATCATTATTTTAAACTCACAAAAATGTTCCTCTAAGATTAATTGTTTCATTTTTATGATTTTGGTTTTATTTTGAGCTGAATAGTAAAAATTGGCCATTTTGGATTTTTAATAGTTTTAACTTATTTCTGTAGATTGTCCATAACATTATCTACATTGATCCAAATTGAAAAATTCTATCTTTTCCAGATTCTACACATCTCGGGGTTCATTTACTAGTTTTTGACTAAAAGATGAATCGGTCATATGTAAGCTCAAAAGAAGCTCACAAGTTGGCTCAAGAAAACTGTTTCCAGTTCTTCCTAGTTTTGTTGTGGGATCCATAACTCATCCATTGTAGACCTAACTCTTTTCCAATTATGAGGGTGGACGTGCAAGGCGTTTTGGAGAATCTTTTATTAAGTAAGCACCGAGTAATTCGGCCGTTTGAGGGTCCATTAAAGCTTTCTAATCCGAAGTTGGCGTTTTGGAGAGTCTGACCGGACAGAATAAATGATCAGAGTAAAAGGCCCATATATCTTGGAATACCTGTCCAAATATGATGCTATTTTTAGGGGACACGACCAAGACAATTATGAACAACATTGAAGAAGTGCTCAATGCGTGATGATGTTATTTATTGGGTCAGAAACGCGACAACATCCGGAGGACGGAAATCTGGCTATAAAAGGAGGAGAGCTCCTCCTCCTCAAAACATATCATTCTTCATCCCATTCTATCTGGGACACCAAGGAGAAGAACTTATCAGTTTTCCCTTTTATTTATTTTATTTTTCTTCACATTAAAATGTCGCTCCTCTCCCGCATCATCTCATTTACCCCATCCAAGGAGGGGTAGTTTCATTTGAGTGATCGGAAAGAGGGGAGGATGGACCTATGTGTTGTGTTTGAGTTTTTGTGCTGGCAATAAATAAGATTTGTTCTTCTTTCGTCTTCTGGTTCCAATTCATAATTCAGTATTAAATTCCGAATCCGGTTGTGTTAAGGTTTTTATTCTGAAATAATAAATTTTTTAGGTCGATGATCACATCTCCCTCCACCCAATTCTAATCTATATACGGTGGAACATGATTAGGGTTGGGTGGTGATTGCTCGATGGTTGTCAAGCACGTGTGTAGGATTGTATGTCGAAATCTTGGTTTATTAGGGAACAACAATTCCAGGTCTGAGATTGATCTAATTAATCAAGTGACCTTCTACAACCCTAAACACATTGAAGGATGGTAGACCAATCTAAGGTTTTAGAAATGGAAATTCTCATCACATCTCTCTTACCAATTTAAGGAAGAAGAAGAGATAAAATTTGGAAACCATAATGGCACAACACTAAGTCTAGCTGAACCCAATCTGATCACCACCTTTATCATTTGTTAAAATCAATCAATTTTTGTTGTTTGTTTCTCTCATAGTCATTATAATTAATTAAAACTAATCTTTTTATGAAAACCAACAAAAAGTGACAACCTTGTTTTGTGTGCACTCCTCTTCGGGATACTATCTAGGATCAATTGCTATAATATACTTAGGTAAGTAAAATATTGTTTTTCCACACCCCACGACAGGCGTACGTCAAACTTGGTGTCATTGCTGGGGAGGAAGTTCCACAACCTATTTGTAAATATTTGACTTTTTCAAATTTAAAAATAATTTTTTTTAAAAAAATTCTTTTTTCCATGATATATTCAAATTCAAATTTTTATGCATGGGAAGATTACTCGCAGGTACAATATCAAGAACCATAAATTGATTATCGTGATCTCAATGATCGGGTTGAAAGGATTAGTAATAATTTGGATGATTTGGGTTGTAAAATGGAATGGGAATTGGACTATGTTCGTGCAATGATAGAGCAACCTGACCCTGAGCCGGAGCAAGAACTTGAGATAGTGGTGGAAGAAATTTCACCACTCATCATTGAAGAACTATAGGAGGTAAATATTGAGGTACCTGAAGACTCATTCATCATCACTCAAACAATTATACCCGAGAATGATGAAAAAGAAGATGACTTCCCTACTGAGCTACATGTGGGAGATCAATAAGAACGTGATGAATTTTGGAATGAATGTGAGGAACTTATTGATCTTCCCAAGCCTTGTAAACAAGAAGAGCCAACACCGCGGAAGGAAGACACCACCCAATTGGTGGAATTTGAAGTCAAGATGGAGGAGCTCGACTACCTCCCTCCATCCAGTGTTAATCAAATCCAAGAGGCACATTCAACTGAAGAAGTGATTGAACCAGACCCAACTCAGGGAGATGATCCTTCCATGAACGCTACCTTTTCTGATTTCATTCAATCTGATTTGAGCATCAGTCCTTATAATTTTGAATTTTCAGATTTGGTCAATCCTTACATTTCCTTAGAAGATGATGAAAAAGAATATGCACCTGTTGAGGAACACCTGGAGCTCCCTGAAGATATTGATCATCTACTTGAGGAAGTCCATGAAGAGATACAAGTGGTTATGCATGAAGAACCAAATCTCAAAGCTGCCTACCATAAAAGGGAATATCTTGAATTTAATATTTCAAATTTAAATGCTGAATCTACCTTTGATTATTCTTTTCATACATCACATCTGGAGAAACCACTATATTTTGAAGAATACGTTGCACAAGTAGCAACTGAAGAGGAGGTGGTTCCATACTTCATCTTACACCATCCATGCAATAGGTTTATAATTGTGAAGGGGGCAGATCTATTGTACTCTATACATGGAATTATCCTCATAAAGGAAAAAGTACATGCTAGAAAGAAGAATTTTTTGGTTCATGAGCAAGAAACCTCACCCACCATCAGATTGGGGACAACTGATTAGAACTGCCCCTCTGGAGGCAGTAAAAACCTAGGGACCACTTTTGGGATTAAACCCAGATTTATCCTTATTTTATTATTCAATTTCGATTTTCATTTCTTATAATAAATTTCTTATGTTAAATTTTTTACTTTTTTAGGTTTTCATAGAGAAACACTTAGGTTCTTAACTCAATGTTTCACTAATAATAAATCAGGTCCATTAATGAAGTGGTTGTAGTGGGATTATACGTCGTGAAGAAAATAATCCATTTGGCAGGGGAGTAAGAGTTTCAATTCTATTCCCTAAATATTTAGTCTTTTAAAGAATTAATCAAAAAAATGCATTCCCACGCTTGAATTACTGTTTTAAATGACTTCTCTAGGAGACATGAGTTTCATAGAAATCCAGTGATTCTATGTTTTATATTTCAATGTTAATGAGATAGAATGATTAAAATTGATAATTTGATGATTAAAGTGATGCAAGGATATTGAAATAAGGACTCATGATTTGAGGGAATTAATTGATTCATGTAAATGAAATTTCCCTTCCATTTTCCATTCTTTGAATTTTTGAAATTAATGTGAATTAATTTCTTATTATTAATCATGCCATGAGTGATTTTCCAATATCATATTCTCATTCCAGAGAGGATTTCTAGACCAAATATTTCCTATTTTATCTTGAGAATATTTATTGAGTGATCTTGGGACGTGCCACCTGCTAGAACGTGTATTGAAACTTGTCAAAGCTATGAATGTACAAAACCACATTTAAAATCATTGAGGCACTACATTGGCTAGCCTCATATTTACCTGAGACCCACCCTTACATTTATCCTTCGTTAGCCCATAGATGCCATGAATTTCTTTATAGGTTTAAGCCACATTACTTGCTGATATTTCCTTACCTACCCACACTTTTAGTATTTTTCATGGTAATTCAAGTTTGAGTGTGGGGGAAGGGCCTTTCATGTGCGTTTATTGGGATATGTATCATTTTTTGGGTGGTGTAATTTGTGCGTCATCATTTTGGGCAACGTATTATTAGAAAATTGGGCATGATTCATCATTTCATTATGCTTGTTTCATTTCAACCGGTTCTCAATAAAAAAAAGAAAAAAAATAAAAAAAAATCAAAATAAAGCTGTGCCTGTCTGGAGATTTACAAAAAAAATTCAAAATAAAGCTGTGCCTTTCTGGAGCTTTACAAAAAACAGGGAGAACTCAGATGATACCATTCTTTGTAATCATTTATTGACTCATGACCTATGTCATTGAAAGGGGAGTGGTGTTGTGATTCACATTTCAATGGGATTAGAGTGAGGTTCATCTTGTGTTTTCACTTGATAATCATGAATTGTACTTAAGAGTCAAACCTCCTAATTTTGGCCTTAAATTATTTCAATCATTTACCCACCAACCCTAAGCCACAGAGTCATTTGAACCTTTAATGCAAGTCCTCATGATTTTATGTGTGTTTTGTCTTTACAAAGTGGAGAAAGTAGTTACTTTACAAGACAATGGGTAAGGAGCATGTTATCATGATATGAGCATAACCCCACTATTAATTTTATAATGAGTGATGAGATAAAATATTAAAAAGTGATGTAGATCAGGATTTGGCATGTTTAATAATAATAAATTGAGAAGCTTGAATGAATGAAAGGAGAAGCTTCATTATTTTTCAAAGGGGAAAAGTAAAATGCATGAATTGATTGTTTCTTTGAGAAATGGGAAATTAAATTGGTATTTTTTGTGGAACTGGAAAATTTGATTGGACATTTATAATCATTTGATTTTATTCCATTTGAAATTTAAATATTGGTGACAGTGGTGCACTTTGAATTCCATGTTGAGATTTTATGCTTGAGGACAAGCATAGTTTAAGTGTGGGAGAATTGATAGAGAAAATATTTTCAATTAATTTATATATAATATCATTGTTCTAAACTCACAAAAGTGTTCCTATAAGATTAATTGTTTCATTTTTATGATTTTGGTGTTATTTTGAGCTGAATAGTAAAAATTGGCCATTTTGGATTTTTAACAGTTTTAAATTATTTCTGTAGTTTGGCCATAAAAATATTTAAATTGATCCAAATTGCAAAATTATTTCTTTTCCAGATTCGAAACATCCAGGGATTGATTTACTATTTTTGGACTAAAAGCTGAATCGTCCATATGGAAGCTCAAAAGAAGCTCACAAGTTCGCTCAAGAAAACTGTTTCCAGTTCTTCTTATTTTTGGTGTGGGATCCATAACTCATCCATTGTGGGCCCATATCTTGTCACATTCGGTGGGTGGACGCGAAAGGAGGTTTGGAGCATCTTTTACTAAGGAATCACCACGGGATTTGGCCATTTGAGGGTCCATTAAAGCTTCTTAATCCGGGGGTTGGCGTTTTGGAGAGTCTGACTGGACAGAATAAAGTATCAGAGTAAAAGTGCCATAACTCTCGGAATATCAGTCCAACTCCGATAATATTTTTAGGGAACACGACCAAGACAATTATCAACAACATTGAAGAAGGGCTCAAGGCGTGAAGAGGTCATTTATTGGGTCAAAAACGCGACATCATTCAGAGGACGGAAATCTGGCTATAAAATGAGGAGAGCTTCTCCTCCTCAAAACATCTCATTCTCCATCCCATTCCTTCTGGGACACCAAGGAGAAGAACTTCTCAGTTTTCCCTTTTATTTATTTTATTTTTCATTACTTTAAAAAGTCTCTCCTCTCCCGCGTCATCTCTTTTACCCCATCCATGGAGGGGTAGTTTCATTTGAGTGACCAGAAAGAGGAGAGGTTGGACCAAGGTGTTGTGTTTGAGTTTTTGTGCATGAAATAAATAAAATTTGTTCTTATTTATTCTTCTGGTTCCAATTATTAATTCAGTATTAAATTCCGAATGTGGTTGTGTTAAGGTTTTTATTCTGAAATTATAAATTTCTTTGGTCGATGATCACATCTCCCTCCACCCAATTCTAATCTATATACGGTGGAACATGATTAGGGTTGGGTGGTGATTGCTCGACGGTTGTCAAGCACATGTGTAGGATTGTATATAGAAATCTTGGTTTATTAGGGAACAACATTTCCAGGTCTAGGATTACACTATTTAATCAAGAGACCTTCTACAACCTTAAACTCATTGAAGGAGGATAGACCAATCTAAGGTTTTAGAAAGGATAAATCTCATCACATCTCTCTTACCAGTTTATGGAAGAAGAAGAGATAAAATTTGGAAACCATGATGGCACAACAATAAATCTAGCCGAACCCAATCCGATCACCACCTTTATCATTTGTTAAAATCAATCAATTTCTATTGTTTGTTTCTCTCATAGTCATTCAAATTAATAAAAACTAATCTTTTTACGAAAACCAACAGAAAGTGACAACCATGTTTTGTGTGAACTCCTCTTTGGGATACTACCTACGATAAACTGCTATACTATACTTAGGTAAATAAAATATTGTTTTACCACTCCCCACGACAGGCGTGCATCACTGATCAGTGTCAGGAAGAATTCAAGTATCCAGTGGAGAGGATAGTAAGTTCTTCAGTCCCTTGTCTTCAAGCTGGGGGAGTTCAGTTAGATGTTTTCTACAATGTTTCACATCTAGGGTTAGGCTGTGTTCTCATGAATTAGAGGTCATTTGTTTCTTATGGGTATCGGAAATTACTTCCCCATGAATGAAACTAGGCCACCCATGATCATGAGTTGGCAGTTGTGGTGTTTTCTCTGAAGTTGTGATGACATTACCTCATTGGTTAGGGCTTTATGGTTTTCACTAATCAAAAGAGTTTGAGGTATGTTTTCTCCCAGCGTGACATGAACTTATGACAATGTCGGTGGATGGAGTTATTATAGGAATACGACTGCAAAATATCGTATACACGTGGAAAAGAGAATTTTGTGGCCGATGCACTGAGCCAAAATTCACTTAGTGATGTTGTGTGTGAATCCAGTGATTCCTAGAGAGTAATGGAAGAACTGTTAGCATTACATATTGATATGGGAGATTTTGGGGGAAGATGTTGTCTTTTTAAGATGATGGTACATTAATCCCTGATGCACAACGTAGAAGTGTCCCAGTTGGGGGATCTAGAGGTGGAAGTCTGGAGAGACCGAGTTGTTTTTGGTGAGGCCCCTGATGGTTGGTCTGAAGATGAACAACACAGGGTGCTGTATCAAGAGAGGATTTTTGTTCCTTTTATGATGCACAATACGATCCTCAGAAAGTTCCATAGTTCACCTTTAGTGGTATATCCTGGGGTGAAAATGATGTACAGATCCACGGGGAGTTAGTTATGGTGGCCTGGGCTAAAGTGTGCGGTTTTGGAGTTTGTGTCTCGAGGTTTAGTCTACCAGAACATGAAGGCCATGCACCGTGTTCCAGGTGGTCTTCTTCAGCAATTGGAGATTCCTCAGTGGAAGTGCGATGACATCTCAATGGACTTCGTTACTCGTTTATCTCGAGCTCTGGGAGGAAATGATGATATTTTGGTGGTAGTGGATTTTTTAACAAAATCGTCCAACTTTACAGAAATCAAGGAGTCAAGATTAGTGGATGTTTTGCCGAGGTAGTATCTAGAATAGGTGGAGAGACATCATGGATTCCATAGGATGATCATTTCTGATCGGGATCCTTGTTTTACCTCTAGGGTGTGGAGAGGTGTCCAACATGATTTCAGTTATCAACTATAACTTAGCACTGATTTTTCTCTTAAAATGGATGGTTAGCCAGAGTTAACCATCCAAAATCATGAAGACATGTTATGCTCTTGTGTTCTGTATTTTGGAGGACCATGGATAAGGCACATACCTTTTGTGGAGTTCTCTTACAACAATAGTTTCCACTCCACCATCAGCATGGCGACGTTTGAGGGCTTGTATGGTCAGCCTTTCCGTTCTCCGTTGTGTTGGACTGGGGATGGAGAATCAGCAATTATCGTACCGAAACTAGCGAAAAATACAATAGACATGGTTCAGGTGATTCGTGAGAGGATGAAGACAGCGCAGGATTGTCAGAAAGTATATGTCGATCAAAGAAGGAGACCCATAGAGTTTAATGTTGGGGATCATGTGTTTCTGATGGTGACTCCACGTCCTAGAAAGCGATGGTTTGGATGTGGAAGTAAGATTTATCCATGGGTTTTGGTACTTTTGAGGTGTAAACTCGTGTTGGAGCTGTAGCGTATTGAGTATCACTTCCCCTTAGATGAGTCAGATACATGATGTTTTCCATGTATCACAGCTCTGTCGTTATCTTCATGATGACTCTCACATCATCGATTGGGGAGAGATCGATGATGATGATGATGCAACTTTTGAGGAGTGACCTGTGGGGATCTAAGACCGTAATGAGAAGGTGTTGTGCGGGTGTTCTATTTCTTTAGTTCATGTCTTGTGGCGACACGATGTATTGGAGGAGAGTACTAGGGAATGTGAGTCACATATACATGATCAATACCTAGGGTTGTTTGATGTTTAACTCTTTACATGTATCGTTGTAGCCGAGGTGGTTATGAAACATTCAATTTATGAGATGGTTTCCTTTGTTTCTTTTGTGGATTTCTCTTTTTTAAGAGGTATCTAGAGGGGATGTTTTTCAGACGCTATTTCATTTTTACATTAGGTGGGTTTTGGATTCCTGAGGACGAGAATGTTTTGAGAGGTATATGATGTAATGGGCCGGAACTTTCTAGTCTATTACTTTTTGAAAATGTGGTGTTGGGGGTGTTCTGGGAGGTTAGGGTGACTTGAGGTGCATTTGGGTGGACATTTATGGGAAACTAAAGGGCTATAGATTTCGCACGGGAGGTACATGGTTTGTCTAAACTGTTCGGCCAAACCATGTGAGGTTGGTGTTGGAGGCAGTGAATAATGCACGGTTAGTGCGCGGTTTGTCTAACTGTGTGGCCTAACCATGTGAGGAGTGTTTGAAAAGGCAGTAGTGACAGCACAGTTAGAGCATGGTTTGTCTAACCATGCGAGAAAACCATTGGGTCACTTAAATATAGATCCTAAAATTGTGGATTTCAACCGTTTTGCATTTAACTTTCTCGTTTAAGACCCTAAGTGTCCATAACATGGGATTACCCATCCTTGATGGTAGGAGAACCTATCCCAAGCGTTTTGTTGGTGATCCGAAGGATTCTCTTGGAAAATAGAAGCCGGTTTCTTGAGGTATGTGATCATTCTTGTTCGGTTTCATAGATCTTCTTAGATATACTCCTCCTCAACTCTCTATTTCTTATATCTATTCCCTTTATGGGTAGATGAATGCGTTTGGATGTCAAATATGATGAGCTTTAGTCTTGATCTTGCTAGGAGGAGAGATCTAAGGCGGGGTTTTAGAGAATCGACTTGGGTTTCTTGAGCGTTCTTCGACCATTATTGTTTTCGTCAAAAACCATTGAGGTAGGGGATTCGTTGCTTCTCTTTATTTTATGTGCAACTATATTGTCAGAATGTTTAATCCCATTAGATGAAAATGTAATTGACATAATAAATATTTTTTATTTGATAAGGAAATGGTATCGATCTGATGTTGTTGCATCTTGTTTTTTATAGGGTGTGATATCTATGCTTTCTTTGTTTAGCTGTTGTCCTTGATGGAAATCGGTAAAGAACGTAAACCAGGACTAATTGATATTTTGTTGGCTAAAGAAAAAGAGGCATGAAAACGAATCTGGTTCTTGTTTTAATTTTATGTCAATCAAATTGGCATATTAAGAATGTAAAATCATTTGTGATGTCATTCTAGTTCGGTTTCCCAATGTTGGAACCAATGGATATTAAATATGTTAATTCAAGATGGATTAATTAATTGGTTGTTTGATAAGTCCCTAAAGTGTTCTGAGTTACCCTCTTTATTTTTAAAGGTCCAAGAGCCCAATTGATGTGATGTTTTCTTTCCTACTGCTTCTGTTGTGATGTGATCCTAAATTGTTGTTGTGATATGTGGGGGCATAAAGGCCTTTTGGTTGTGGCAAAAGATGATTCCTAGAGTGGCATGATGCATCAGTATATGCATGTGGGTTTTGGGGAGGACACCAGGGTTGATGTAATGGTATGGATGTGGTTGTTGGATGCCTATTGATTCTTTGGTTGCTTTTATACATAATTTTCCCCACTCCTCAAGGCAGCTGGTCTTTCTTACACTTCTTCCGAAAGAGGCGATGCTGCGCAGGGTGTGCCACGTGCTTTCCGTTTATAGCTTCTCTAGGGAGGACAGGTCTATGCTATTGCTTTAGGCGGTAATGACTCGACGGGTAGTACATCTACTCACCGTGTTGATCCCCTTGTATTATTAGAAAAGAGTGCTTTTCTAAAATGCCTGGGAATATGGGAATGTGTTTCTATAATAAATGTTTTATTAAATGGTGTTAACCCATGGGGTTTGTTTTTTCTTAAACATAATGATGAGGCTATAATTTTAATGGGAAAATGGAATTTGGCTATTGTGGTAATGAAACATAATGTTGATTTGTTCATGGTTAATCAATATTTAAAGAATTAATAAACATATAGTGGAATTGAAAAAAAGGGAATGAATTAATATAATAAATCTCTTTAGATGGTTGTGTTCTTATAGGATACATAGTCTTAGAAGTGGCATCCTAGAGTCCAAGAGAGGTTAGCTGCAGTTGGTCTAAGACTAGGTAATGCCCATAGTGTGGTTGTGAGTTATAATATTTTTTAGTAATTTTTGTGTTTCTATATGCTAATCCACCCTCTCAGTAGGGGAAACTGACTCCCCACGGATTCTGAGCCCTAAGGGGTGTTTTCGCCAACATTCCAGTGGGAGTAATAATGGATAACTACCCCCTTTGCCCCACTGTCTTCTCTTGGTAGATACTTGTTCCATTAGGCAAAACGGTTAATTTTCCCCATATATGTGTGTAGATGGATGTAATGGACTGCGGTTATTCTCACACATATATTATTGATATAGTATCCTATAAACTACTATAGGGGTAACAAGTATATGCTATGATGGATTGAGGATCCTTACTCAGTGTATGGGATATAATGGATTGAGGTATAATACCTGATGTATGATACACGTTATGAGAGCTTTGGTGGCTCGTGGAAACTACCTGGTTACTTGTGGTTGTGAAGATGTTGTGGTGCTTCGTCTTGGAGACTTCGGGGAATCCTTGTGGTGAACGAGGTGAATATTGCGGTGCTTCGCCCAGGTTTCTGTGGGAAATCCTTCTTGGAGAGAGACGATTAGGACTTCCAACATTGGGGAAAAGTGGAAAAAATAGTGGGGAAGTAGTAGCAGGGTACCCTTGATATACTTTATTATATTCTATATTCTTGTATGAGTTACTTTGTGAGAGTAGTAATGGTGAGGATGGAAACTTGGTATTCATATTTAGGTGATGAGTTAGTTTCACTTGTTGTTCACTGTGCTTTAGCATGCTTTATTTACATTTGAATGAGAGGCTTCGGAGAGGATCCTACTGAGTATACTATTATACTCACCCTATGAATATATAAAGTGTTTTTTAGGTCATGTGAAGCGGGTTGGAGATCAGGCTGGTTACTACTAGGTTGTTGTTGGAGGAGCTGTTTGGGCTATGGTTTCTACATTTATTGCATTCTTTAGGGTAATTTAAGTTATCCCCTCTCAGTGGTAGTACATTTTCATGACATTTCATATATGCACTTTTTTTTCATTTATATTACAGTTTTGAGTTGGAGTTGATTGGTTTCTATCTTATCTCTATCTTCTGCATATGTTTTCATAGAGTAAAATGTTTCCCATTTGTGTGTTTACTATACCCTTAGTGATAGTCGCCAACCCGGGGCCTACTAATGGCGAGACTCGGGGGTTATTATATCCCTTCTCATTTTTTCGGCCTAGGAGGGGTACACTTTGTGGGGGGGGGGGTCGTCACAATATCAGTGGTGGGATTCGATATATATGGTTTATATAATTTTATATGATCCAAAGGAGAAATTTTTTATGGTTTTATATGGTATTAATTAAACTTCAATACAAATAGGCCATGTAATGGATGTGTAAAAAAGGTATTAAAAATATAATAGGATCATTAATACCAAAAATAGTGTAGAGGCCATTGATGGGGGGTCTATAATATAGAATTTGTAGATCTATTTCAATAATAGAATTTTAGTTTCCATTGGATTTATAGAAATGGTTATGAATGTGTTATATAAGTATTTTATGCTAATTATATCCTCGTATGATAATGATATATCAGGACAACATATACTAGTGTTTTTTGGGTTGATTTGAATAATATATTAAAATAATTGTTATCTTGTTTCATAATTTATCTATGGTTGATGGTTGAGAATCAATGACCTAGTGGACTCATGAAACCAATTCTTCAGATTATATAGTCATGTTAAATTGATATAATAGATTTTTAGTTATATTGATGAGGGTTTTTTCAAATGAACATAGATATTATGGTAGCTATAGACCAGACTAGATAATTAATGAAAATATTTTTCATTTTAGATATATTTAAAATAGAAATCATTTTAATGTTAAATATGATGAAAATAATTTTTTTTCAATTATTTATTTTCACTAATGTTTAAAATAGATATTCTGATTTTAAATATTTATTGGGGGAGAGTTATATAGGTATATGTGTACATAGATGAAGATAGATATGTCATATAACATTCAAATAGGCAACCAATCAGAATTCACCCTACCATATTTGTAAGATCAGATCCCAAACTGTGTGATTGGTATAAAAAAACATGGGTGTGTTCTGTTCATTTAGTTGGATATGGTAGTATAATGAACATTGATTATACATCTATTGACCTAATAGATGGTAATTTATATTAATTAGATATGGAATATATTATAAAAAAATAAAAATTAATCTAAATATTTTTATGATTATAGACGATGATCATAGAAGATTACAAAAGATGATAATGTATATTTAAGAGTGTCACCGTGGTATGGGAGTTGATAAAAGTGGATGAAATTGTATTTTTAATCATGATATATGGGACCATATTGATTCATTGTGGGGATTGGGAATAAAGATTATAGATTAGAGCTGTAAACAGAGTATGTTGTGGTTCATGTTGTGTATTATTTATTACATTTTAGTTAGTTCATATAATATAAATTACCTATAATTAAATTAAAATCATTTTATTTGGAACTGGCTTCAACATTACTAAATAAATAGTATGAAATATTTATAGATAATATTTTTTATTAATAAGAAATGCTATTCATATAGTTCATATGATGTGTAAATATTATTATGTTTACAAGGGATCATGTGTGAGAGAATATGATAAACAGATTTGGTGGAATAATCATATTGAGATAATGATGAGCAATGATATTTTGGGGGAATAATTCTTATAGTGTCGATAATTTTAACATTAATCATATTAGAGAGTGATTAATAGATACAATGATAATATTCGGGTCATCAAATAATAAAATATATGTTCCTAGATCCCTCTACCACATCACATTTCATGGATTTGTATTTAATGGCTCTTAGATGAGAAATATAGAGTATTTTGTAGTGATTGGAAAAAATATGGTTCTAGTATAACTTCACGATGTTAAACATAGTTCATGATGTGATATAGAAAATTCTGAAGTAAATAATAAATTCTTCACCATATAATGGTTGATTTCATGGCATGATTCTACCCCTATGTCATGGGTTCACAATGAGTAATGGTGGATGAATGGATTCAGAAAATTATCCCTAAAGAACTCATTACATTAACCTATAGTTTATGAATTAAATTGATCTATGATTATTGGATTGAGGAAAAAATTACATGACATAAATATTTTTTAGTTAGGAAATTAATTACACATCCACTGTATGAATATTCAACAGATAATGATTCAATTTATCTAATAATACCCTTAGTTTTCAAAAATACCATAAAATTATCCATTAACCTTCGGTCAACAAAAGAATTTTCTCTTGTATTTTGAAATCCATTTAAATAGTGAATGATCTATAATATCATATTTTCATTCCAATGTTGTCTAAGGTTAACATTTTCCTTTTTCTCTTATAGATATTTTAATTTTTTTATGTCCCATGATATCTTTAAATGTTTTAGAAAAAGGTATACTTCTTTAATATGGAGTTATTTTTATGTTATATCAGTGTATTGTGACATCCTTTTAGGGATATAGATTCTTTTTGGTATAGGATATTAGAGATCTGTATTGGTGTAATGTTTTCATTTAAGGAACATTGAAATCCATGAGGTGGGGTGTTTATTTCTTCTCATATTATTTTTCATTTCAATAATAATGATAGCATTATAAATCAATTTAGTTGATATAGGAGTAAAAATTAATAAATATATAATGAAATAAAATAATTATATTTTATTACATTATTTTAGACTATAGGAGATTCCACAATGATAATGGTTTTCCTCATGTTTTTCATGATTTTATGATATCTATGTTTATATTTTTGTTATATTTTATTTTTTTATGTGCTTAGAATGATAATTATAGAAAAATAGATTAAAATTCAATAATTGTTATGTTATTTTAATTATTTAAAGAACATGAATATGGAAATCCATGTTAATTAATATAATAAAGAGGCATGAAATTGGAAATATTTTACCTTAATGTTTGTTGATACTAGAAGTTGGTATTGAATGAATATTTAAATAAATTTTTTATTTTCATATTTTATTCATTATTTTTTATATTGTTATAATGTATTATAAATAAATCAATTCATTATATTTGGAAATGAGATATTTATATGATAAAAATCACTTTTTTGTGGTGTGTGAGCCTGTAATTTGTAAATAATGGTTTCCTTGTATTTAATTCATATATACAAAAATACATTATTTTTTCCCTTCAACATTGTTTGTTATCAAATGATGTTATCTAGTTATGGAATAATATTGGTGATACATGGGATTGGAAGCAAGTATTTGTGTAGTAGTTGATCCATTTGATGGAAACAAAAACGGGTAGATGCATAGTTTTATGCTTGGTGATATTCTTAGTGGTATGAATGGTGGTGTTGGGTATGGGTACAAGAATGATGTAACTAGTTAATTTTTGGATTAAATGTTGTTTTGATAATATTGGGGATGATGTTTTGATTATTTTTCTTTTTAGTGGTCAGATGACCAATTTTATTATTTAACTTCATTCCCATCCTAACTCCATGAAACTGAATATTGGGATTAGTTATGCATAATTTTTTTTGTGGAAACACGGGATGAGTATGGTAATAGATGGAATTATGGAATTTTAATAAATAAAAAATGCTTCAACCATGAGGCTGGTTTTTTAGGGAATTATTAAAATGATGAAAATACACTGTAACTATGGGATTGGTTTTCATATGTATGTGGGTCATGGGAATAAATGTCAAATGTTATAAAAGTATTGATAATTAAAATTTTATAATTAATTAAAATGAAAAATTTAATGTGATATTTTTAGTGAATGGAAATAATTGAAGTATTATTGAATTATTGAAGCCTTATAATATAACGCATCCTCTGTAGTGGTAGCTGGGTGTTAGAGTGATGACATCTAATGTAGATAAGGGGACTATGATAATTAATATAATGTGTCTGGGAGATATTTGATATCATGTATGTTCAATATTATCATATGGAACCCCACCCCTATTGGTAGTGTTATTAACACCTAGTGGACTTAGGGAGGGTGTTTTTATCAATATTATGGTTATTGTGAAACATATAAATGACTGATGCCTATTTCCCCAATCTCCCCCAATATGTTTTATGTCTTTTTAATCATGACTGTTACCTTTACACTATATCTATGTTAATGGATGTGATTTTGTGTGGTTTTTTTACTAATGCATCTCCGGATATTGTATCATATGGATTGATATCTATTTATTATGAATTTTATGTGATGGATTGAGCTATAATGAATGATACCTAATAATTGGTGACTCCCAAAAACTACTCAATTACCATATAAATGTTTTGAAAAGGATGAAGAGAAAATTTGATTCATGGAGTACATGCTATGTGATAATGACATGAAGTGATGTATGTGATGAATGTTTTAAAATGTTAGCATGTGTGTTTTTTGGGATTGCTAAATTTTATACTGAGATAGTTGAGGATTTATAACATTGGGGATGAACAAAACAAATGGGGAAGTTTTAGTAGGTTACCTTATTTTTAAATTATATAATATGATCTATTATATTAAATACATGGTGGGAGGTAAATGTGGTGTGGATGGGAATATTGTATGTCTGTTTAGGTGATGAGTTAGCATCACTTATTGTTCACTGGGATATAATATTAAGAATTCATCTGTTTATCGATAGGCTTTGGGGATGATATTATAGTGTAGAATTGTTATGGTAAACCAATTTATTTTTAGATAGTTAATAAATCTGAATAATATGATTACAGAGTGGGATGTACCATAATAACCTGTGTGGTGATCAAGTGATTTTAGGATTTTTGGCCACTGTTGAATATTTTTTTCGGTTGTATTTTTCTTATATTTATTATGATGAATGGAATTAAATGATTTAAAATATTATGTATTTAACTTATATCTTTTATTAGAGATGTGGGGTGTTTCCTACTTCTCTCATTCTAAATATCCTAATGGGTAATGCCACCAATCCATGCCTATGTTTTTAAATTACTATTTGTCTTATAGTCATGGCCAATTATAGGAAGGTATTTTCTGTGATTTTCTACATTCTCTCATTACTACTCAATTAGTGGTATTCATTGCGGATGGGATTTGTGATAGAATTTTATCAAACGATCATGTTAAGATATATGTAAAATCATTAAGGTAGTCAATACTAAGGATTATAATAAATAATAGGGTTATTGTGTCAATTGAGTTATGTGTACACTGTAAAATAGGGAGAATAAAAGGGAACATGTATATTTTCTCAGATATGATTGGATTAATAACCCCTTATGTCAACCAATCCTAGTTAGAAAATTAATTATGGTAGGCAGTTAGACCTATGAGAGGATCATGAACCATCATACTTTTATCTTGCATTTGAAATCTGTAGACCGTTTGATTTGGTTGAAACATAAATAAATAAATATTTATTAATTTTTATGTATTAAATGTTAGAGGTATATATGTTCCTAAATTTTTCCATTTTACAGACATCTCTCAATGATTAATTCCTCATTAGGTTCACACTAATGATATTTTGAATGATATGGAGGCATATCTTTGTAATGTTTATTTAAATAATAACGACTTAGGGAAGACACTCAGGAGAGATATGTTAAAAAGGAATTCATTCTAGATTTCCATCACCCAGTCACATATTTTATTTGTTCCAAATATATCATGGATATTGTTAGAAAATATATATTATGATAGAGGATTCATCAGGATTCCCCATGTAAAAAATTTGTGTTCCAAGGATCCAAATAACATGGATTGAAAGGATTTCATATAGATGGGTTTCGATTCCACCCCTCATTGTGTCAATTCTCAATGGGTGAATGATATCAATTCCCCTACATTGGAAAGTAGTCATAGTTATCATGATTATATTTTGACCATTCCTGATATGGGATCCCAACCATTTTGAGTAGGTGGTGTGCAATAACTATTTTTCTCCACGTTTCTTCATATGTACATTATCATATGATAAAAAATAGTATGTTGCCAAAATATTGGGATAAGAAAGAATAGATGATATATGAAAATAACATCATTATTAAGCACTATGACCTCAGATATTAAAACATGACCATATGGGTGGTTTCCATCAGGATCAAACATGCCATTAAGAAGGTCTTGGTTAGCTTTATGCTCTAATTATTCTATTATTGGGTCATCAAGATTTGATTTAAGGAAACTTATTCATCTATTTTAATTAATTTTATGATTTATTATATTCAAGATCAATTAAATCATACATATCACATTACCTTGTAAGGGATTTTTGAAATTAGATTGAGATGATTTTAGTGATCTTAGATTTTTCAGATATAGTTGGATTATTAGCTTATGTATAAGATGTTTATAGAGAATATGATCTAGTTTTGGGAAGAAACATTTCATAAGGAAATATTATATATTAATTTATAAATACATAGGATATCATCTATATATTAGAATTGTTGTTCATAGTGTAGGAATTTGTTTATTGATTCTAGATATTTAATTTTTTTTGTTTGACATATAGGGAGAGTTTTCATTGTCATTTAGTGATAAAGACAAATAGATTGGTAGTATGGGAGTTCATGCATTATAATCATTGATGATAGAGATGATTCATATATGGTTTGATATCTTGCTGATGGTATTCCCCATGGTTATGAAAGAGTAAAATAATGTGTTTCCAGGGGATTTTGTGCCGTTGACCCCTTGATATGATATCAGGTTTGGTATAGTGATATAAACAGATTCTTATCACATCTTGATTTCTATTTATAGGATTCAGAGTTAGGAGTTGTGAGAGATGTGAAAACATGTTAATGTAATTATTTTTTTTAATTTTTTCCACATAGAGTGCCAACATGTGTTACACTAATTCATGTAAAAAATATATTTGATGTCAGTCAACATCAAAGTATCAATAATCATCGCTATAATATGGTTATTGTGATTAACCACTATCCCATTCTACATTCTGATTATATGATAAATTAAATTAATGTGGATTGGGAGTTCTAAAATATGGATATACAATCATGATATCATTATATTTTGATGAAGGATGAGGACATATTATAGACCATCTTTTTATGTAATAATTGAAATTATGAGATCATTGGAGGTCAATTAGTATGATTAATTCTATAGAAGTGTTCATGGGATTGATGAACATGTAGTTTAATGTTTCATGGAGAGGTTCATGATGGTTTTCATCCAAGACATCATTTTGAGATCTGTATATAAATATTGGTGTATAAAGAATCTATGGGTAGTCATGAGAGTTCTTAATTATCAATAGTTGTTCAAGAATCTATTGAAGTGTGAGTTCTGGGAACATTATGTTCATTTCTAGGGAATTTCTGGTCCTAAGGATTCATAGATATAGATAATTCAAATATATAGGTTTTAATTTCTTTGAAGAAACCTACGACTACTAAAGAGATGTGGATTTTCATTGGGATTACATGATATTATACGAGTTTAATACTAATCTTCTCTAAGTTTACATCTCCTCTAATATACATGAACACAAATGATCAATTAATAGTTTTGAAAAACCAATATTAATAATATTTTTATAATCTAATGAACCAGAATCTCAACATAATTCTTATTCATTAGTTATCATGGGGTGTTTTGTTTGATGATTTCTTTGATTTTTAGAAAAATAAGTTGGGTATTTTCTTGATTAAATATAGTATATTTTTTCATATGGGTATCATATGTTATTTCTACATGGTAATAGTTATTCCAATTATGATCTCTATTTGGAAGAAATTTTGTTTTAAATGATTTCATGGCAACAAAACCTCAATGATAAGGTTTTTTTTGGTTTTCACCAATGATAAGTTATAGAATAATGTCTTCTCTCGTCATGATTAAGAAATGAAAAATGAATATTGATATAATGGTATAGCACCAGAGGTTCAATATTTACTATAACCTAGGATGGGTTGATGTTGTATTTGACATGAAGGGTTGAAATTCATATATTGATTTTGTTCATGAATACAAATTTTATTGGAGAATTATGGATAATCACTCAATGGTGCATATTGATATTAGAGTTATTGTTTGTTGATGACGAGTTTTATATAAATTAGTGAACTCATCAATGTATTAATGGGTGGAGGAGTCCATGATATAGGATTATAATGTGGAGGTTATGAGAGACTTAATTTCTTTATAAATACCCCTTATGGATGTTCTTTTTATTAAAAATACTAGGTATTTTTATATGGGAGAGTGTTCATTCCACTAGAATTTCATTACGAGGTTCCTGATGAGTTCTATTTTTTACACATAGTTGTATATCATTATTATATGATGATATTATATTATAGGAAAAGATTGTTTTGATATAATATTTTGTGTCATTACTATGTTGAGGTTGTTTCCAAATTCTTAATGTTCTAATGGGTGAATGATGAACACAACATTAACGCTGATTTTCACTAGCTATTTTTTACTCCTAAGAGGATTTGGGAGGAAAACAAGATGGACTTCATCATAATATTACCTCAATTTTGGGTTGGATAATATGTTATATATGTGATATTTTAACCTTTTACAATGGATTGTAAATAATTATAAATTAAATAAATGAAAATTATGATGGTTTTAACATAAATGTATCTAGAGGATGTGTTGATGTCCCATGGGTTCCTATGGATGATTCTATCTGATAAACATCACCTTCAAACATATATTGTGAGGAAATATATCCATTATAATTTTATCCCATAGTAGTTCATAAAAATATTTTCAAATAGAAATTAATGTACATAAAAAACAGATTATATAGAAGGAAGAGGACATGTTACATTTATGTGTTTTAGGTTTTATTGGTTCATAAATTCTGCCTATACCATTAGTTTATATTTCATAAAATTATTTTTTTACAACCATTGGAATGTAAAAATTTTGAATATTTTATGGATGACAATGATGGTCACCCTTTTGAGGGATTGGGGTGGTAGAGAATGTAATTTTTAGTTCATTAGTAGTATTAATAATGAAATAGATAGCCTCAATGATTATTTAGTGGATGAACATAGCACAATATAACAAGATGTCCTATTTTAATCAATGTAGAACAGAAATGGAAGTCATTCAAAGAGAATGTGAACTTGATGGTGATGTATCATTATGGTTAGTGAGAGGTGGTCTGGGAAGTAATCATTCTACAAGGTCAGTTGGGCCATTTTTGGTGTTGGATTATATGATAACATTGACATATCAGAAAATGTATTCCTTATGGTTAATCTATATTCATTATAAATTCTATGTGTTAGAGTTTCACTGTTATCCTAATGAAAACTGTCACATCATCGATTGTGGAGAAACAAACATTATTGATTATAAAATCATTCTCAGAAATCCTTTGGTGATCTAGGACAACCAGGACAAGAATTTCAAAGGTAATATTATTCCCATTCAATCTTACTTAGAGAAGAGGGAATATAGGAGGGAACCTAAAAAATTATTCACTAAAATTGTCATATTAATATGATTTTTATGATGTTAAACCCATCATTAATATCAATTTTTTTTGGTTTTGAACATTATCTAACATTGATACACTTTTATCTTCATTGATGGATTATTTTTTACCTTTAATTGATTTGAGATTAATCTCACTAAGGAGAGTATTTGTAAGATGGTTGTTGGTGTTGCATATTATTGACCCCTATTTATCTATGTGGGGATTTTTTTTCTCCAATTAATTCAAGAATATGTATTGGAATTTCACATAGTGGATATTCAAATAACCCCTTTTCAATTCCCACACATAGAGAATAATTTTATATTTTCATGGATGAGAATTATTATAGAGGTATACATTGTAAGGTACCATATTATTCATTTCCATGACTTTTTATTTTTTTAGAGATTTGGGACTTGGTGGTGACCAATAGTGTGTTTTTCTGAGTTTGGGAGATGAAATAAGGTTAGAAGATAATTTTATGATGTGAACTATGGTTTATATTGAGGGAGAGTACATTAAAGGGGAAAATGTTAAATTCAATGACTATAATTTTTTTGATCAAATAGAGTGATTAAAAAAATGAATAGGGGGTTAAAACTGTTAAATAATGTTACAAAAAATAGCATTTGGAGCAGAAGAACTATTTCGAAAAATCTAGACATGGCTCCATGGTCTAGTTGTTGAATGTACACAGATAATGTTGTGATTGGTTTCAAAAACCATAATCATTTTAATGATTTCCATCATGTGATACACACTTTGATCCATATAAATAATATATTTATGTATTCTAATTTCCTCATAGGTAGGTTTCATAATAATTTTACATATGGAAATATGATCTACATGCATTCAACAATATTATCATCTATAAAGCATTCATCGAAAAATCATGTATCACTCTATATAGATAGCTAATAAAGAATCTTCATTTCAGTTTTTGTTTCATATCTAGAAATAAAATCCACTTATCTATAAGGATAACCCTATCCACTTACCACTTGATACTATTATTTCAATATTACATTTTTTTCACTCCACTAAATTATATTTACAAAATTATAATAATGTAACAATAAAATCATCTCTATTTGTTAATTGATATTAATTTTTTCTTCAGAATATGAAAACGTGGATTCCATGACACAAAACATTACAACAATATTAATTTCATTAACAATTGTTTGTATTTTTCGTGGATAGAAACATTGAACAACATTGGGTTAGACCGTCCTAGTTTAACCACTTTAGAAAATATCACATAATTGAGTTCCCAATGAATTTTTGTCTTCAGTTATTTGTTTTAAAAATTTACAATATGTAATTTATGTAACCAATATAGAGAGTATGTTATCCATATGTTCATATCATGTTCTTATTTATATTATTTATATAATTACGTATTTTAAATTTTTTATATAAGATTATAAATATTGGACACCATTCAAATGCATATTCAATGATGAATTTATGTTGATACATCACAACAAACTATAAATCTATTAATAACTATTGTAGATGAACTCATTCATGTCATCTAGAATAATAGAAAATTTATTATTCATCGTATTAATACATTCAATATTCATGAAAATGATTTTAATATATTCATTGTGATCAAAGTAGCCAGTATAATTAAAATAGAGACCTTCCATAACTCAATCAAGTATTTAATCATTCTTATTAAACTTGAAATAGAAAGTAGGTTCATGAAAAAAAATTACATTATATATGTTTTCATGAAGGAACCATTTATTTTATGTATAAATATAATTGCTGATGATGATTCAAATGACACTTGAAATCTATGGGTTAATGAGTAGTGTGCAGAGATTACAATTGAAAAATCCTTGGATTATTTTCCAGTTCATGCAGTATTACCTCTTCTTTAGAAGTGTCTTTGTATATATTTATTGTTTTAGTTGATTATATCATGAATAGAGTATGGAATAATATAAGGCTAGAAAGTGACACTACCACTGTTGTAAAATATTTGCATTATGGTGTGGTTTACTATTATAATCCCCTCAAATCTAGATGGAAGGAGACTCTCCAATGACATTCAGAGATCAATCATATAATCATCAATGATTATCTTGAAGAGGACATGGTGGAATATGATCTCAATAAAATATTATTAAAAAATAGTGTCACATTGTTAGATAACAATTCAATTAACCATACTTCTTTTCATGATAAATAATGTTTTAAAATTACCAATTTTATACTTTTGTAATAAATTTTCCATTTTTTATATTTTTTCTTTGGTATTTTGACCATGGAATAAAAAATTTATGAAAATATTTTTGAAATCATACATTAGTAGATTAAATTAATGAATCCCCTAAATACCATGACTAGAATACAATTTTAGAAACAAAAATTGTTTTTGGATTATGGTATCAATGTAATTTATTATTTGATGACTCATAAATCTTTTGCACATCATGACATGAATTACACATTTATGATTTGTTTATAAATCTAGTACTATTGCTACAAATCAAGTATTACTATTTGATTTTACATAATACCATAAAATAATCCCAAAACATAATTGAATAGAATATATCTCTCAAGTCATTTCAATGTCCTTCTGATACGGATTTATTTATGGTATCCCATGTTTGAGAAATTGTTATCTAATGTAAATTTCACTCTTTCTTTTATTTTATTTATTTTTTGTATTTATTTTCATCATGTGTTATCACTCCATGATATGGATGTTCTATAAGAGCCTAGTTATACACTAGGGTATGGATCCATTAATTTTCAATTTTAGTCATTACATTATACTTAATATAGATGCCTAATGGGTTAGTAATGGTTTCAAGGGTATCTATGATTGTTTGTATTATAGAACCCGCCTTTCTAGATAAAATAGAAAATTATTATGGTTTAGAGTAAACCATGGGGATGTTGTTTTTTTAGACAGAGTCACCTCCCCCAGTTAGCGAATGGCCGTGCGGCCTAAATATGAGAGCACCCTTTTTCTCCCAGGTACTAGTGCATGTGTTTCACATGGTGTGACAAACTATGGGGACCAAACCATTTGGCTAGATCCATCCCGCATGGTTTACACACCATTCAATAAACCATTGACACATACCATGTGAAGGATAATTTTTGTGGAAATTTACCTAGTTTTTTCCATAATGATCTATTAAGCCACCCCTTATTCCTTAATTTGAGTTTATGTGGGATTTCATATTCTCTCACAATTTGGGGATTTTTGAAAATATATACATGGAATCATGAAATCTCTATTATCTTACATCTCATGGATATTATATTCATCATGTTGGATTAATAATGGTAAGTACTCCAATCATCTATAGCAGTTATACTTCTCTTTTTCTCTCCTGTTATATATATCTATGTGAGAATTTGTTCACCTTTTCATAGATATACTCTGATCCAAGACAAATCAAGGGATGATACCAGATGATAAGTATTGTATAACCCTAAAGTGGGATGTCTATAACATGTCCCTAAAGATTGTTTATTTAGGAATGTTCAGTGGGCCCCACCATTTTCATTGGAATTATTTTCTAAAATTTAAATTCCATGATTATTCATGATAGAATTTTATGATTATTATAATTCCCAAAATGTGATTATTTATTTGGATTTACACCCATAACTCAATCTACCTCATTTTTAATGATACACCATATTGGGTTTTTTGTGTTTCAGCACGTTATAGCCACCATTTGGGTGTGCCTACGCACAACCTTCTTATATGTGACTCTTCCTATAATAAATGAATTTTTGTTGATTAGAATTTAATAATGGTATGTATCATGTATTCCCGCCACTTGACCCACGAATGGTAAGTGTTGCAAAATGATTATTAAGTGTGAAATGTGAAATGGAATTTATAATAAGCATATATCATAGCCTCAAAAAATGATTTTCAGTTATGGTTACAAGTTCACGACACCCTGTTCCATTTTAATGGATGTTATTAGAGTGAACCACTTTATTCAATATTCCATAATGTTTAATTTATGACATGATTAATTGGTATCAATGGTACTTGGCCTATCAACACTTATATAAGACAAAGCAAGAACCAATAAATAAATGGTTTCAACTGTACTTGACCTATTCACAATAATGGAAGGAAAGTCTTGAAACGAGTGAATTATTACTTGATTATAATATCAAAGATGAATGTACTAACTTGAGATCACCCTGTATCTTGAGTGGATAATACCATGGGTCTTGAGAATCCCATTTTGATTCAAGGATCATCATTTATTAGGTTTATACCCACCTTGAAATCTGTTCATGTATCTTCCTCTGATTACTAGTATAATACCATAGTGTTCTTTTAATTATTACATGATACCTCAGATACACTCCATAAGAACTCCATTGACCACTAGGTTCCATTATGAAAGCCCATAAAGACCATTTTTTCCGAGACCCATTTTACATTAATAAATCACAACGGAACGGGTAGGAGCCTTATAGTGGAATTCAATGGATTACGATCCTTGGACTTCAATATTACTACTTTTATAAACACAGATACTACAAAGTTAGAATTAATTCTGATTTACATTACCTTGGTTATTACCCTTGTACTCCCTCAATGGATACCATTATCAGAATTCTATGTTTCAACTTGGGACCTTCGATATTTAAACTATCATGTGGTGATTTCGGTGTTGGTTATTCCTCAAATGACCTATTTACATTAAAAGGTAATTTCCAAATTAATGAATTTGATCATCATTCAGATACTATTCTTGGGTAATTTAGGTACATGGGAGTTTAGTTATATTGTACTTCATGAATTACTTTATATAAAAATTCTTACACAATTATATTTTCCAGTAAATGGGATGAATATTATATACATCATTGGTGGTTTCCAACTATGATTTATCTCAATGACTTTCCATGAGATTCTTGGTTCTCAAAGTATATTAAATGGTCACATTTATTGAAAAAAAGAAGCATACAACTTCAAATAATTGATTTTGTGTGGTTATATTGGATCAAGTTATAAGATGATGTAGTTGGATCTTAGGATGCTTGTAGTAGTAATTGTTTTCCATTACATTGTGAAACTGTTTTTCCTAGTGTCTTGTATCCATGTTTTCTAATTTTCTAGTGTCATAAAATTACATCGTCACTTTTCAATTTGATACAATTATTACTATTATTGATTATCTATTGCATTAGTTTCCATCAAAAATTTATTTATATCATTTATATTACATATTCTATTTAATATTACTTTATATTCCATCTGATGTGCTACACTATGATAATTATAGCATAATATTCCATGTAACCCACCCTAGTCCCTCTCTTCTGGTCAGAAACCTCTGGCGTTCCGGAATATGTGATGGAGACCATATCACCCACCGGCCATGGATTACCTCCTAAGTGGATTCCGGGTCCTGGACATCACAATGGGTTATCAGAGGTGGTCTTATATCTTGATTTACTATTTAGAGACAATTTATTGGAAAATTAGAATGCTTGGGACTTGGTTATCAGCCATGATTTGGAATAAAAAACCCTTAATCGAGGTAGAAAACCAAGTATCCTAAATTATAATTATTATTATGATAAATTATATTTTATATTATTTCTCTATTTGGTGACACACATATTGTGTGGGGTTGTTGATTATTACACACCTATGAATTTATTTCATTCATATTCAGATGATATCTGGTTAAGGAGTGTTGTTACATGCATCATTATAGGCACGTAGAGTTCACATTTCATGCATATTTCCATTGCATATAGGTTCATTTCTCTTAATTTCATTACTTGATATGATTGTGATTATTTATTAATGTTTGGAAAGAATCATTTACTTTTATTACTTAGGATTCAATTGTGTGATTACATTTGGCAATTCAAGTGGGGTATGGGACCTCATGGTATGGGATGATCAATTTACCAAGTCATTCCATTATACTATAAATAAATGGGAATAATTTATGGTGTTATGTGTATGTGCATTGATTCATCATAAAGTACTATCCATTATAATGTGAATCTTGAAATCTAAAATGAACTAGTTTCACATCCTGATCCCACTATGTCATGACTATGAAAGGTAAAGGAGTGAACCTGGGAATTAATTGAAAATTGAAATAAATATTATATCTAAGAACCTGCCAATATCTAGCAATCTATACTGGTAATTTGGGTATTATACCATGGGTAGTGAGTTTTCATACATTCATCGTCCACTAGGAATGTAACCATAAACTTTTATGCTTGTTCTATGGTGTGTTCTTCGAGTTCATAGACCAATGACACAATGACATCCCCGTGTTGTTCTCTAGGAGGGTGGTGACAGTCATGCTCTATATAGGGTGGGCCTAGAACTATTTGTGTTTCCTATAGAAGTATCACTTCAGGCACCTCCTGTTGTATCTGATCTGTGTACTAAAGCTCATGTTTTGGTAGTTTCTTACTTCAGATGTAGTCCATAAATGAATCTCCGTGGGTGGAATCTTCGATAGTCAATCTGACCTGTGAGTTCCAACATTAACATCCTCCAACATTTTATAGGGATAGAAGTTCTCAAGCTTCTCAGTCTTATCTAGTGTCCATGCAGTCTATCGTTGAGCATCTGGAAACACCCCTAGAGTGGAGAGTCAATATTGACACATACATGATTCAGGATTAGACCAATCATTGTTTTGATGTAATTACCTAGTCCATTCATCACAAAGGGAAAGTTATGGAATGATTTAAAGATATAATTTTATTATAAATTATTTACTTAGGAACTGAGTGATTACATGTCAATAGAGTTCATGAACCTCAATATGGGTTATATCATAGTTATACCATATTCAGAAAGTTTCACTAATTTACAATTATTTTCACGACTTCTAGCTGGTGATGAGATTTCACGTGCTAGGAATATGGAATATGGTATACATTACACCATCCAAACTCTGGTGAATGTATTTCTCCATTCCAAATTTTCTATAATAGTAATTCAGGCTCTTATCACTACGAATCACCTGAGAAAAAGGTGAGAGAAACATGTTTAATCGATCAATACCACGCTAGTCAATTAGTTCTTATAGTGGTAGAAAGACATTACCTTTATATTTTTTATCAAGCAAGTGGAATCCAAACTGTCCATTTTGATTGCCTTTTGGTGTGTCATCAGAGTGGAAGAATAGTGCATAAGAAGTCCCATTGTTATAGAAACCCTATAGGGTTCTGAACATGCTAATGTATTGGTCATATTCACTGTTTTTATAGGACCTGTCCACTAGCTTCAGGTGGAAACTGATCCACTTCAGCCCCACCGACATAAGTGACTTTTATTTCTCCTTATCATTTGTGGAGTTGGAATAGAACCAGTGGGTCTGGTTAGGGGGATATTATGATCATGTTAGTCTGATCCCTGATCACCACCAATGCCAGAATAGTAGTAATGATCATGGTAGTACATCTGTTTCTCAATGTCTTGGATTTGGTTGGTTTCATTCTTTACAGCTGATTCCCAAGGATACAAATGTGGGACCATCTACATTATGATGTACTGTTCTAGTAGCATATTCTATTGTCTCTTCTTCTTTTATGATAATGGTACTTCAAACTCATTAATTTATGTATCTATCATGGAATTTATGGTACTAGAGATACATTATCTCTATGGTGCCATGACCCACGATACACCATTGGGAATATTGATGGAGGGCCTACCACATTGTAGGTATTGTCCCCTTGAGGTAGGAAGTTACCCATTCTTGTGAAATATCATTGTTCTTGAGATGACGAGACTCTATTTCATTATTGAGATGGATTGTTTAGTCCACTATCACAACTTTGTAGATTTATATTACTGTAAGATCTATATTTCATCACCTAAATGCATCAGTTATCTTTAAAAAGTTGTGGGTGACGTTCATGTCGGGCGGGATGAAAAAAGTAGAATGAGTAAGGTGGAGCGACCTCCCATATAAAATAACATTTGATGGATTATTGGGGTATTCGTCAAACTAATTCTAATTATGTAGTTGTGGATTTGGGGAATCCTTTCTTGAATATTTTTCTGGATTACCTCCTTAGATAGAGGAAGTGTTAACAATTGATCATGTTTCTGGAGTTGCTCTAGTGTCCATTCTTCAACATAGGATGATACATCCTCTTGGGGTTCACCATTTCTTTTTACTATGTAGGAAAATGGATATATTCATCTATTCATGGATTTTAGAAGGTGAAACCAGCTTTCATTCGTGAATAAGTATCCAATTCCTTGAATAAATGATTGTATTGACAAGATCTGAGGAGCAAAGGTGTTCTCTATGATAACCACAGACCAGGTTATCAGCATATGCGATTTAGACCATCAGACATACATCACACATCATTCCATTGCAGGTATGGTTCTTATTATCATCTTGTTATACCATTCAGTCTTATGTCTACGCATGATGATTTCATGCATTTGATGAATAGGGTTTTCCACCCCTATTTGGACTCTTTTTATAGGTATTTGTTAATGACATCACAATGTGTTTTCTCCCTCATAATGACCACGCCAAACATCATGAGATCAATCTGATTACACTAAGTGAGAATCAAAATTATTCCAAACTTGATAAATATGACTTCTGGATCGAAAAGTTACACTTCTTGGGTCATATTATTTCAGAATCAAGAGTATCTATTATCCATGAAAATGTAAGTCCTATTTTTTCCTAGGAGAAGACCTAGAACGTGTTTGATGTCAAGAGTTTCTAACTGATTTTTGGATATTGTAGGAATTTCCATCAAGGCATTGATATTCGTGCTTCACCTATTACATGTCTAACTAAATAGAGTTCATGTTCACATAGTCAGAATCCTGGGATCAATCCTTTTTAGAGTTGAATGGGTTTCTTGTATCGACACCTATTTTGATTCTTCCATTACCATGTAAAGGATATATCCTCTTTTAAAATGAATCAAAATTGGTATAGGTGTAGTATTTATGTAGGATGAAAAATACGTTTCTTATAGATCTTAGAAGTTAATCCCTCATGAAAGAAATTACCCAACACCTGACCTTGGGCTAGTAGCATTATTCTATGCCGTATGATTCATGAGACATTTTGTATTAGGTGAAACTTTTTGGTGTATGTATACTACTAGATCCTCATGTATATCTTTTCGCAGCATGATTTTAACCTCATATAATAGAGAAAGGTCAAATATCTTTAATCCTTTTGTTTTGAGCTTTCCTATATTCCCAGAGGAGGAAATGTGGTCACTGAACCACAGATTAGGAAAAATCAATCCCATGCTGTACATGAATCCAATTATTAATGGAAGTTAATGAACCTCTTTTATGAACAATATCTTGAGTATCATGACAGTAACATGCAGTTTTACCTCTCAGCCCTAATTGTCACCTCTTACCTCCTTATGAAGGTGATGAGTATGATGATTTCAAATCCTAATGGTTTGGTTCTCTATGAGAGTATATTATGAGATAACCCACCTCAGGATTGGTTTGTAGATAAAGACTAGGTCCTACCTCTATGTGGACATATCTGTTTTCCAGAATATATGAGAGATGAGTTGATGATAGAGTCCCAAATTTATGTGCGGGGATATCATCCAGTCATCTCGAATATGTTTCAGGATGTGTGCCACTATTATTAGTGTTCTTTAATGAAACATAATAATGTAGGATTCATCACAAGGTATTCCACTTTTCAGCAGGTGAAGGTGGACAAATAGAGATCTGCAATATTGTTACAGACACTTATTGTCTTGGAACGAAAATAGGTCAGTGATTTTATTGATATTTTAGTTGGAATGACTAGGTCATTGAGGGGTGGTGATGCTATCTGGGTAGTCATTAACCAGCTAATGAAATCATCTCACATAATTCCTATTTGTAATACTTTCTTAGTTAATGATATTGAAGTCTGTATGTTTGTGAGATCATAAGACTACACGAGGTTCCATGTACTATCATTTCATATATGGATTCTCATTTCAATTCATGTATCTAGTAGGGTATGCATAAAAATCTATGGGGACTCAGGTGCTAATATGACCATCTTTTCACAATCAAACCGATGGTCAATCCGAAAGGATGATAGTGGTTCTAGATGATATGTTGTGAGAATGTGTCCTGGATTTTAGTAGTTCTTTGGAGAATCATATTCTTATCATTGATTTCACATATAATAAAAAAAATTAGTAAACGATTATGATTGATCGTTTTGAGGCGTTATAATTTAGGCCATTCCATTCAACATTATGTTGGATAGTGGCAGGTGAGGCATCCCAACTAGGTCCACATCTCATTCATGAGACTTCGGAACAGGTTCAGCTGATCATAATTTGTATGAATATTACTAAATCCAGAAAGAAATCTTATGCCCATTGTGATTGATGATCTCTTGAGTTCATGTTTTGGGTATCTTGTTTTTCTGTAGCTGTCGCCCAGGCTAGGGAATAGACATTTAAAGAATCAGGGAAATCAATCCCCTCTTTACCTTTTTTCCGTTTGAAAATCTAGCATGTGCCAGGCTAGTAGCGTATCAGTTTCTTCCACCGTAGATGTATCATGCTGTGCATGTCATCCTATATGTCTCACGTCTTTTCCTATATCATTAGGACTTGTCTCATACCTTTTATCCCGGGTATGTTGAGTTAGATGTCGAATCTACCTTTAAGGAGTATTAGGTATACATCGTTGACCGAAGAACAAAGATTCTCCAAGGAAAGTATTTCCCTCTCATATGGGTGTTATGGAAGCAAGATCGAGTACATGATGATATTTGGGGGAGGGAAGATGATGCATGTGCTTATTGTATAGAGTTGATTTCAAACTATGTTTCTCTTCCCTTGGAATGAGAAATCAGTGGGTGAGTTCTTTTAAGGGGGAAACACTGCATAACTTAGTTTTTCACTCATATATTGATCATTTAATATTTTATCTATATCGTTAAATTGGACCTAATATAGATTCATAATGATTTAGTAAGGGTTACAAGGGTGTCAGTGGCTTTTTCGAAGCCTAGAACCCAACTTTTTTGAGAGAACTGAAACATCGACCAATTTGGAAAATTGTGCGGATGGTGTTTCATTAAAAAGATCTACATTTCACATTTGGTTTATGGTTGGGAATCCTAACTATGTAGGTGCCCCATTTTTTCAAGGTACTCATGCTTAGTTTTCACACATTTTTACAAACATTGTGGACCAACCAGTTTTGGTAGATGAATCCCACATTGTTAGTTCACTATTTAACATACAGTTCGGAGAAACCATGTTAATTATAATTTTACGGGGGTTTTTTAGTTTTTAGTTTAAATATATATTAATCCACCCCTTCCTCGCTAATCTTAAATTATTCTATACTAACCTATTTCTCTCTCAATTTGAGGCCTTTTGATGATTTAAACTATGAATCAAGAGATCTGCATCCTTTGAAATCAAGTCGATCTTTCGTTCATCATGATGGATGCACAATGGTAATTACTTGAGTAGAGTTTATCCATTATTATTCACTAATTTTCTCAACCTATATATTTCCATGTGAAGGTTTTCCACCTTTTCATAGATATACTATGATATGAGGAAAATTAATGGTCGATACTGGAGGAGAAATATAATACGACTCTATGGTGGATGGTTTATAACTTATCCCTAAAGTAATTTGATTTTAGAATGTTCATAAAGGAACCACTTGTTTCATTGAAAGCTGTTTCATGTTTTTTACATTCCATGATTATATTTGATATAATCATATGGTTATGCTCTTTACAAATATGTTATTTTTTGTTATTGATTACACCCAAAACTCATCTATATCATGATGATGGTTATGCTATGTTGGGGTTTTAGTGTTTTGGCATCTTTGATCCATCGTTCGGGTGTTATTTTTCATAACCAACCTTAATGGTGAGTCTTCCTATAATAAATGAAATATAGTTTATTAAAATTGCATAATGTCTGTTACCATGTATTGTCACCAGATGACCCTCCCATGGTAAGTGTTTATAAATGATTGTTAAATATGAAATGTGAAATTAAAAGTATTCTAGTTATATATATTGGCCTTAAAATGAGATTTAATTAAGTTTACAAGTCTATAGCACCCCTTTCCATGTTAATGGATGGTAGAAGAGTGAATCTCTCTAATTGATATTCCATAATGGTTAATTTGAAACTTGATTAATTTTTTGCAATGCTACATGGACTATCGACATTAATGGAAGACAATTCTTGGAATAATAAATAAATGGTTTCAACTATTAATTATTTATCAACACTAATGGAAGGAAAGAATTGAACCAAATGATTTATTAAATGATTAAAATATCAAATAGTAATGGATTGACTTGATATCAGCTTGGATTCTGAGAGGAGAATACATTGGGCCTCGAGAACCACAATATGATTAGAGGATGTGGTTTTCATATGTTGATACCCACCTGGGCTCTGCATCTTGTCTTATTCTTAGATTCCTATTATACTAACATTAGGTCCTTCTAAATATTATAGGATACCTAAAATACACTCCATGCATCTACCATTAACTTTTTGGCAAAGGGACTTGCACGTCGTGTACTTGAAGGAGAGAAAAATTACCCTCCATATGTTTTTCAAGATCAAAGCATCAAAATATGGCAAAGGAAAGAGGGTCGGGAAGGTATTGGGTTGGTTGTGGAATTGACTTGCAAGACGATGCCATGGAGGATTGGAAACTTGCGCGCCTATTGTTTTTCAAGATCATAACATCAAAATATGTCAAAGGGAAGAGGATTGTGAATGTTTGGAAGTGGGGCCGCACATGTGACTTGCAGGGGAAGAGACCTGCGCCCCAAGACATGCACGCCGAGGATAAACTTGCGCACCGCCACATAGGTTGACCAAATGCCTATAAATACCGGACCACCCCTCCTCATTTTCAATGGATTTAAACACTTACAAAAATCAGAACTCCTACCATGCAGGTGTGGTGGTCGCACAAGTGGAGTGTGGTCGTGCAAGTGGTCTTGCGCGCCAATGTTTGAAGTTGCGCTCCAATATTGGCTTGGGCGTAAAAGGAGTTGTGTCGCGCAAGTTTGGAGGAACAAAGGTTTGTGTCATGAAGGTAGTTGTGGAGGACCTGTGAGCCAGTTTTGACTTGAGTGCCAAGACTTGCGTGTCGGGTAAGACTTGTGCGCCGTGTAAGGTTGATTCAAAATAGTATTTTAGGGCTGTGTAAAAGCTGGAAGGTTTCCCGATACCTTCGGTGCAAAGAGAAATTCATCTACAGGTGAATTTTGGACTTCAACAGAACATCCACATAAAACAGAGGATGTATTCAATAGAGATAATGAAGAGACATACAGGTCTATAAACTATTAGTGGATCTTTTCCTAAGCATTGAGCAAAGAAGAGGAAGAAGGTGATCCTCTCCACCGGTAGTGAGAAAGAGAGAGAGAGAAACAGGGAGTGACCCTTTGGAAAGTAGTGAGATGACCCTAAACCTTGTAAAGGCAGTGAGCCTGGGACATAGTGACTGTGCTCGAACTTTGTAATCCATATCTAGTGATGATTAGTGGAATTTGGTATGACATAAAACCTGTCGACGTATGCTCCTTGTACGCATCCCTTAGAGGTGAACCAAGTAACAATAGTTGTGTCATGTGCATGCTTCACTTTCAGTTCATATTGTGTAATAGGAATGAGAGAGAAGAGTGTTTTGATGAACAGTGAAACAAGATCAGAACGGGCTTTAATTTTAAATTAGTCATACCCTGATTCACCCCCCTATCAGGGTATTCAGCCTTGTGGGCCTAACAATTGGTATTCGAGGGAAAGGTTGATATTTGTTCTTCTCTCAATGGAGGTCACTATATCATAAAGGGATTAAGTTCTTTGAAGGAAGTAATTTTTAGATATGGAAGAATCGAATGCAATACTATTTTCAATCTTTGGGAATGGATGTGTTTTCAGTAGCTATTCGTGGTATAATAGCTGATATTAATAGTGGTGCATTTTCAGAAGCTGAGAATAGAGAGTTGGATGATGATTCCAATGAAATCAATGCCTTAGGGGGAGCCCTTTCCAATCCCATCTATACAAAGGTGATGTCATGAAAAACGTCACATGCCTTGTTGGATAAGCTTTTGAATATATATGAAGGGGATACAATTGTCAAAGAGGAAAATCTATAAGTATTGTGGAACAAGTATGAAGATCTGAGAATGAACCTGAATGAGTCTCTTGATACATTATTTGACAGGATAAATGCTATAGTAGAAGACATGTGAGATCTTGGTGAAATTACCCAAGACATAAAATTTCTTAAGCACATCTTGAGAAAACATCCACCTTGGTTCAATCCGAATGTTTCTATTTTGGAAGATAAAGACCCTAAGGAATTGACATTGGATAAAATGAACAACACACTTATTGCATTTGAAATGAGAAATAATGATAATGACACTAAGGAAAATGGGAAATCCAAAAAGGTGGCATTTAAGGTCATGAAGAAGCTACCAATTGAAGATTCTCAGGAGGATGAAGAGAAAGATGAGGTGATGTCATTCCTCTACTCAAACCATCAAAGAGGAAAAAAATTTCAAAAGTAAAATTCCTCTTGCATGCTTTATATGTGGAAAAGATGGAAATATCATAGCAAGATTCCCCAAAAGTTTTCATGAAGAAATTGGAGAAGTTGATTTGAAATTACCAAGAAGAAATCTTCATCTTATTTGAATGGGAAGAAGCAGTTCAATAGAAATTTATTCAAGAAGAAAAATCTTATTTCACAAGAATTAGATAGTTTAGATGAGTCTGAGGTTGAGGATGCTGAGGAGATTGAAAACAGAAAAGATCATGGAGAAAATGATATGTTGGCGATTGTCGGTAGTTCTCATGAATAGGAAGAAACCGACACTGGAGAAGAAGATGAAGATGAAGATAAAGAAATAGTTGATATGGAATCCAAATTGGAAGTAGCTGTCGAAGAGATAGATATTTTGAGAGCCAAAATGAAGAAAGACAATAAAGTGGTTTCTGATGCCAAACTATATATGAAACAACATGATGAAGAAAATTCTGAGCTATTAAAAGAAATTTAAATACTAAAATCCTCAACACTAGAGAGCTTAGAAAATATTGTTGACTATAAGATTAAAATTAAGGAACAAAAGAAGAAAATTGATTGTTTGACTAACATAGGAAAGGAGAAGGTAAGACGTGTTAAAGAGATAGATGTAGAAGTGGTCAGTCTGTGATGAAAAATAAAAGATCATAAAAAACACTAGACCTCTAATGTGATGTTAGGAAAGCAGGTCAGTCCAAAGACTGAAAAGTCGAAAGAAGAGCCTAGTTGTTCAGCAGGAATGAAGCAGCAATTGAGCTCAGACATTAAGGCTGATTCAAGGCTTGATAAGATGCAAAAATCTATAGCAATTGAAGTTAGACTAGACGAACCTGTTCTGAAATTGATGGTTGATTTGGGCACAAAGAAGAATCAGAATATTTAGAGATCCCAAGGGGAAACTCGTAGTGTTGAAGTAAACGATGGAATACACCTTATATCAGGTGTTATTATTGTGGTAAGATGGGACATTCAAAATATGTGTGTTCCATAGCCAAGAGATATCGAATGGAATAAGAACATAGGTGGAAACCAAACAGAGAATGTTTTTCCAGAACATATTTCGAAGGACACTGTTTTTGGTTCGGTGGATTTGGTCACACGTCTAGGTACTGCACTTCGACCATACCGAGAAATGTGCCAAAGAAAAATCAAAACGATCACAAGAAGCATATCAATAAACCAACATGTGAGTTAAAAATGAAAAACAGATTTGCGGCTTTGCAAGATTAAGCTAGTCCATCATACTCTGAGAAATAATAGTAGTCTCCATACATGACAAGTGTGAATGAAAAATTATGTACCAAGAATAATAAAAATAAGAAGGCTCTGGTGGTAGAAATTGCCCTAAAGGCATCGGATCGCTCTGGTTTATTGATCCATGATAATGGTTGCACTTCTCACATGATAGGTAATAAGGACCTTATTACATGCATAAAATATGACCAAGAAAGAGTTTTCAAATTTGGAAATGATAAAGGCCTAAAGATTTTTGGCTCCGGAAATGCCATGTTTGGGGGAAATTAAATGAGACGTACTGATGTCTTGGTTGTAGAGTGTCTCAGTCATAACCAACTCAGTGTCAGTAAACTATGTGACTCTGGGCACTCTATCCAATTTACCAAGAAGATGTGTATTGTGAAAGGAAAAGATGGAGTGGTTGTTCTATAGGGAAAAATACAAAGGGAAATCTTTACCTTGTAGGTGGGGAAGAAGATACATGTCTTTTATCTAGAGAGGAAGAAAATCAGTTGTGGCCTATGCGACTTGGTCATATATGCCAACCATCCATGGAAGATTTGGTAATGTGTGATTCTTCTAGAGACCTTCCCAAACTATAACGTGGTAACACTCATATGTGTGATGCTTTCCAACAAGGTAAGATCACCAGAAAGACATAAAGGCCAAAGGAACATAAATGAACTAGAGAAGTCGAATTGGTGCATGCTGATGTATGTAGACATACCTCACCACTATCTATAAATAAGAAAAGGGACTATGTTCTTGCCATTGATGATTATAGAAGAATGGCCTGGGTATTTGTCGTTACCCATAAGACAACGGTGTTCCATTGCAGAAATCAGTATAGGAGGGAGTCAGAAAGGATGATCATGCTGATGTATGTCGACATACCTCACCACTATCTATAAATGGGAAAAGGGACTATGTTCTTTTCATTTATGATTATTTCAGAATGGCCTAGGTATTTTTCGTTACCCATAAGACAGAGGTGTTCCGTTGCAGAAATCGGTATAGGAGGGAATCAGAAAGGATGATCAGGCAGAAAATTATAAAGTTTTGTAATGATAACGTTACGGAATTCACGAACAGTCAAGCCAAACACTATCTTGAGAAACATGGGATAAGACATCAAGTTCCAATAGTGAGAATTCCCCAACAGAATAGATTGTTTTAGAGGAGAAATCGGATCATCAACTACATGGTCAGAACAATGCTTATGGAAAAGGACCTACCTGATTAATTTTGGAAGGAAGCAGTTTTGACATCGGTCTATATTTCGAAAAAGACTCTGTTGTGTCCGTAGGAAGGGAAGACTCCATATGAAATGTGGTACGAAGAGAATACAACACCGAAATACTTTCTAATCTTTGGGGTAAGTTCATCATTATCAACAAAGAACGTCATAGGATGTTTGAGTCACGAGGAGATGAGGGGATATTCCTTGGCTACATAGGGAAAATCAAAGAATATAAATGTTTAAACAATAGGCTGGGAAATTTTTTTGAGAGAAATGATGTCACATTAGTTGAAAATGAAAAAAATATACAACTTCATAGTGAACAATTTTTGGATGAAAGTGATGATGAGGTAAGAAACACAGGGGGAGCAGAAGTGGCGGAGGTTGACTCAGAAGAAGATACTGAGGATGAATAAAAAGTGTCAAGTCTATGTCTAAAAGGAATCCAAGGAGTCGAGCTGAAATTGATTGGTAGAATATCATTGGGGATCAAACAGCTCCAGTTTAGACTAAAAAAATGAAATCATTACAGAAAACATAATTTTTATCTTAGGTGGAGCCGAATTTTTTTTTCAGATGCAGCTGAAGATGAAAACTGGGTTCAGGGTATGAATGAAGAGATTAATTAGATTAATAAGAACCAAACATTGGAGATTATTTCTTGGCCCGCAGACAAGAATGTCACTGGGACTAAATGGGTGTATCACAACAAGATGAATGAAGATGACACAATGATTCAGAACAAAGCACAGCTAGTGTGCAAGGGATACTCCTAGATAGAGGGAATAGTTGTTGATGAGACATTTGCACCAATTGCAAGGCTGGAGACAATTAGATTATTTTTGTCCATAACAGTGCAATGAAAGTTTAAAGTGTTCTATATGGATGTCAAATCTGCATTCTTGAATGGTGTTCTAGAAGAGTAGGTGTATATTGAGTTGCCATATGGTTTTCTCATTCATGAGGATGAGAACTATGTTTTTAGGCTGAAGAAGGCGTTGTTTGGGATGAAACAAGCACCAAGAGCATGGTACTGAATGGTTGATCAGTACATAAAGAAGCAAGGTTTTCAATGTGGGGGAGTGGATTACAATATCTATTTCAGTAACAACAATAATCAATGGATGGTGGTGTTGGTTTATGTCGATGACATAATATTTGGCAGATCAGATGAAGCTCAGTGCATACAATTTTATGAATTCAAGAAAAATGATTTTGACATGTCAATGATTAGAGAGATAATGTTTTCCTTGGTCTACAGGTGACACGAGTAAGGAATGGAACATTCATTTCTCAATCAAAATATGACAAGGAGGTTTTAGGAAGGTTTGGCATGGATAATTGTAAGGAGATGAAGACTCTGGTTTCTACCCGGATGAAACTATCAAAATTTGTGGATGGAAAGGTAGTTAATATCAAAGAATACAGGAAAATCATTGGAAGTTTGTTGTACTTGACCGCAACATGGCCGGATATTGTTTTCTCCACATTCCATGCAGTGATATATCAGAGTAATCAAAACGAAAGTGACATTATTACAGTGAAAAGAATAATTTGGTATATCAGGGTCACGGTGGACTTCAGGTTGACATATAATGGAAAATCTTAGACAGAGTTATTGGGATATACTAATGCCGACTGGGCCGGTTCAGCAGATGAAAGAAAATAAATGTCAGGTGGTGCATTCTATCTTGGTGGATTGTGTATTTCTTGGATAAGCAAGAAACAATATTGCATTTTATTGAGAACCGTGGAAGGTGAGTATATTGTGGCCACTCATGCATGCACACAATTATTATGGATGAAGGAGTAGCTTGATGATATGGGAGTTGAAGTGAAGTATCCAATCGGAATCCAGTGTGATAACTCAGGTGCTATCAATCAAATAAAAAATCTAGTTCATCACTCTAGGACTAATAATATTGAGAACAAATATCATTTCATCAAGGAGAAGGTAGAGAATTGGATTGTGAAATTATAGTAAGTGCCTACAGAGCTACAAGTTGCAGACATTCTGTCAAAGTCCTTACCCAAGGAATCTTTTGAGGGACATCGGCTGGATCTGGGAGTTCAGTCGCCTCCCCAAACTTGAATGAGTGTGGATGTGGAAACCCCCCCCTCCCAGAGGTATGATGTGTTTTTACGTATTGTAATTATATGTGTTCTATACTCTGTTACCGACTACAAAGGAGTTTCCTTTGGGTTCATTGAAAAAGGGGTAGAAATTAGTGATGGTTGAAGGGAGAGATAGTGTGGTTATTTGATAAATCATGATTGATATGGGGAGAAGCTGAAAGTTGGATCAGCCTGATAGGGGGTGTTGAAGCTATTGGAACATTCATAGCCAAATCTTAGCTTGGAAAACACAGGAAATAGTGCTAAAGGTGTTTGGAAGCTGACAAGAGTTAAAGCTATGAGCAGAAAGGGGGAGCATTTTAAATCTGATGATGATAGAAGTGATCGATCAAAGATAGATATCACAACAACTGAGGATCATGGTGAAAGAAGAAGAGTGATGTAGGGATGTGGTATCAATATTTCCTACAATTTGTATCAATTCTGTAAATATTGGTATCAGTTTCATGTCAATAGTGGGTGTCATAGATAAAGTGATTCATTGATGAACATTTCATTTACTCTTGTTTCTCACGCCGAGCATTGCTCATGTGGGATTAGATTATGTGTTGAGTAAATCCTTGATCGCTATCAGAATCGTAAAAGGGGAATGGTGGCTATAGAATTAACAATGTATATTTTTATGGAAGAGTTGACAACAAACCCAAAGGGGGGAATTGTTGGGAAAAATCCCTCAAGGAATCATTGAAGAATTTTTGAGGTGATTGTGTTTTTTGACAAAGTAGGACATCTGTGTGGTGATTGTTGAAAAAGCAAAACAATGACATAAAAATCTGTTGCCAAAGGGTATTTCATGGTGGAGTGTCTAGTTCAAGATATGTGGTCAATGATCCATGTTTGATTCAAGAATGTCAACAAAGGAATGAATGATCTGGAGGCAGTACAAAAATAACAGATATATGGTTGCGCCGTTTTCTAGTGCTTTCCAATAGTTTGGTCCTGAAAATCGAAAAATGAAGAGAAGTGGTTTTTGTAAAAGGGACATGTGCGCTGTGTAATTTAAGAAGAGGAAACTTGCGCACCATTTGTTTTTCAAGATCAAACCATAAAAATATGGAGAAGGAAAGAGGGTCATGCATGCATTGGTTTGGTTGCGCAAGTGACTTGCGCGCCAATGCCTTAGGGGATTGGAAGCTTTCATTCTTGTCGTTTTTCAAGATCAGAAATTCAAAATATGGAAAAGGGAAGAGGTTCATGCATGTTTGGAAGTGGGTCACACAAGTGAATTGCAGGGGATGAGACCTGTGCTCCGAGACGTGTGCACCAAGGATACACTTTCACGCCACTACATAGGATGACCAAATTATTATAAATACTGGACCACGCCTCCTCATTTTCAATGGAGTTCAACACTTAGAAAAATTAGAGCTCTCGTCACGCAGGTGTGGTGGTCACGCAAGTGGTGTGTGGTCATGCAAGTGGACTTGCACGCCAGTGTTTGAAGTTGATCATTGATTGGTAGTTGCACGCCAATATTGGCTTGGGAATTAAAGGAGTTGCATCGAGAATGTTTGGAGGAACAGAGGCTTGTGTTGCACAGGTAATTGAGGAGGATCTGCGCGCTAGTGCTGACCTGCGCGCCGAGACTTGCACACCGGGTTAGTCTTGTACGCCAAGTAAGGTTGATTCACAGCAGTATTTCAGGGCTGTGTGAAAGATGGAAGATTTCCCGATAACTTCAGTGTAAATAGAAATTTATCTATTGGTGAAAGGTGGAATTCAACAGAACATCCACATACAACAGAGGATGTATTCATTAGAGATAATGACGAGACCTACATGTCTATTAACTGTGAGTGGAGCCTTTCCAGAGCATTGAGAAAATGAAGAGGAAGAAGGTGAACCTCTCCACTGGCAGTGATCCAGAGAGAGAGAAACAAAGAGCAACCCTTGGGAAAGCAGTGAGATGAACCTAAACCTTGTAAAGGAAGTGAGCCTCAGATAGAGTGATTGTTCCTGATCCTTGTAATCCACAGCTATTGATGTTTAGTGGAATTTGGTATGACTGACAACCTGTCGGCGTATGCTCCTTGGATGTATCCCTTAGTGGTGAACCAAGTAAAAATAGTTGTGTCCTATGCATGCTTCACTTTCTGTTTATATTGTGCAACAGGAAAGAGAGAGAATAGTGTTTTTCTAAATAGCGAAACAATATCATAACGGGATTTAATTTTAAATTAGTTATTCCCTGATTACCCCCCCTCATGGTATTCATCCTTTTGGACCTAACATATATAATTTATACTCATTCTGATATTTACTATTCCATAATTTTCCTTTTTTGTGAAAAACACTACATATGAGGGAATATTCTTCCCACAGACACACCCTAGGGCCTCTCTACTAGTCACCAGCCTTTGTCATTTGGGAAGTTCAGGTTGAGTCCGTGTGGCTCAGAAGGCACGGGTAACCCACTAGGTTAAATCTGAGTATAGGGCACCACATGTTTATTACCTTTATTCATATTGATGTATTTTTTATTACAATTATTTTTGTTTTGGCATGGATCCTTGGGTGGATATTGATTCCTTTTGGAAGGGGTTATCAGATATCCTTTCTTTTGTAATATTCTCATTAGAGTAACATTCAGATCCTTGAGTAATGAGATTCATTTCCATACCAATTTTTAATCTTCACAATGATTGTTTTTATTTTTCATTTATTTGTGTAATGGTTGTAATTCTCAATAAAAATTAAAATTTTATTAATAATTTATCATTGGATATTATTCTAGGAAGTCTCATGTGTTTAAACCATGATAATTGTTTTTCTTTTATTTTACAAGATAGTGTTGTATACATATTTATGATTCTATTACAATTTTTCAATGTATGGGTTTATCATGTAAATTTGAATGGAATATTTAATAATTTTAAATTGATGATGGAAATTTAATCATCAAAATAACTTAAAGTTGACATGGAATTATTATTTTATAAATTGTGTTGAAACTATAGTCCATTCATAAAATAATGATAAAATAATTTATACTTCATAATTTATGATGGCTTAATATTACTATTGATTTTATATATAATAAATAAATTATCTAATTTAAAATGGTCATGATCCTTTTGATTGATAATGAATATTTTTTGGTTATGAGTGGTACCATTTTCTTAAAAAGGCTAGTTACCATGATTGTAGGATATATATTTTATTATATATTTTTTATTTACATTTTCTATTTTCTCTAGTTGAGATCCATGTTTGGATGATGTTTTATGAGATATGTGAAGAGAGGGTTGATATAATTGCAATGGGTAACTAATAAAATAGATGAATTAATATACATATTATTATAGATATTCATTTTTATTTGAATAATTTTAGATGTGGTGGAATCGATGATTGAACATTGATTGATGGAATGTGTTGAAACTAAGAATTATAATATTTGAGAAAAAATTTGTCAGATTTTTCCAAATTTATCGGATTTAAATATCAGGAAGTGGAGTTTCTTGATTATTGTTAATCCTTTACCCACTACACGAGTCAACTAATTTTTCATTTTTAAAAAGATAATTTTTTGGAAGCATAGGGTGATTTCTAGAGTACCATGAAATATGGAAGTTCAATGTATACTATTTTTTTCACAATGGGTTTGTTCAAGATGCAATTATAAATGATAAGATTATATTGATAATCCAAGGGATCAACTTTTTATGCCATAAGTATTTTGAAATAAAATCATGGTGTTGATGAAGTAATGATAAAGAAATGCCAATGATTAATTGAATTTATAAAATTAATGAGAAATGTTTAATAAAAAAAATAGTGTCTTCTAAAATTATTTTATTCTAATATATTATCCAGCCCTTAGTTGTGCTAGATGGGTGATAGAGTTTTGGGAGCAATTGTTGTTCATAATTCTTGGTGGATGACTATATTTTTGGAATATTATATATTCATTGTCCATTTTACTCATAGAAAACTCCCCCATATTGGTTTGATGACTAAAACATAGTGAGATCATAGAATATATTTTCCCCTAAATATATATTCACGTTGAATGTATTGTTGACTATACCTTCCCCCATCGAACTCTTCTCCAGTTAGTATTATGTACTGGTATGCATCCTGGTAAACGTTACCATATATTTGTGTAAAGGGTTGTAATGGAATATTATTATTTCAAACACTTTTATCTTATGATATTTTATCATATATATTGTTATAGTTATGGAATTTATGGTATATAATGTCTTGAGGTATAATAATTTACTTTTAAGATATTTTGTCTTATGGGAAAACCATATTACCATCTACAATTAATTCCTGGGATGGTTATATGATATGATTCATGATGTTATTATTATCTATTGATGATATGAAAATATTCAAGGGTTTCATGTATCATTATCTTATCCTAGGAATCTCCAGGATGGCATATTATTCGAAAGAAATGGATCATAATGTGAAACATGGACCATATCAGGAAAACAATGGGAAAGTGGCATTGGGTCTTATTCTCTTGATATTGTATTATATCATCCATTGTATGTGATATATGGTGATAACAAGTTATGAAGAGGATTGGAAAATTTTATACCTACTTTTGTGATGATTTATCATCACTTTATTTTTTCTTGGATTTAGTATTTTTTTATATTTTACACTAGAGGATCTTGGAAAGATCCAATTCAGTAAATCTGTTACACATACCCCAAATTTTTATTAAATATTTATCAGGATTTTTAGATCTATTTGGCGATCATTCAATATTTTACACGCTTTTTGGGGATATTCATGAGATGTTTATTCATCGTTGTCACTTCCATGGAACATTTTTGGTATATGTAGTTTTCATTTAGTTGTTCAAATGCATGAAATTACATTAATGTACATTGGATTTGATTACTTTTTCTTGAACATGTGTTTCATTGTGTTTATATATTATAAATATTTTCACCTCTATAATATTTTTATTTCATCCCTTTATGTGTATGATATATCCTTGATTATTTCTCTAATGCATGGCCTCTTGGAGATGTGATTTATGTCATGATATCTATCTAATTCTATTAAGGCTCAAGAGGTGTATATTTTGTGGAACGGGGCATTGAAATTTAATCATTCCATTAAAATATGGAAAATTATCAAAAATTATTTTTATTATTTAATTATAGTATTTATAATATGTAATTAGTTGGGAATATTATATTAATAAATATAATAACACAGTATTTTATTAGTTCTTTCAATATTTTTTTATTGAAATATTTGTTTGATATTTTTTTTGTTAAGGTGATATATAAATTAAATGGAAGAATATATTTTAATGTTATTTACAAGATGTAGTTGTTTACTAAAATAATATAATATTGGAATAATATTTAATGTCTTTTCATTTACATGAATAGAAATAAATTCAATATAATATAATGATTATACTTACAAATTACTATAGTCAGATAATTTCATATAATTTATGTTGCATTACAAATTTCTTAGATGTTCACCTCTACATTAACAAAATAAAAAATCCAGGACAATGTTATTAAACTCTATTTCATGTTGTCTTATTCATTTTTATAACATATAGAAAATTTAGTAAACTACTAGTTTATATTTTTTGTATGATGATGATAATTCATCTAATAAATATTACACTTTGTAATATCTATGACAAGATATTTTGAGGATAGACTCACATGTATGAAATCCAAGTGATTCAAATGGTAATGGATATTTATTTTTATTAGGGTTTGATAAAATTCATATATTTCATGACTATTATGAATAATTATCATGGTCATGTATATATATATATTTGTAATCCATGAGATCATATTATTAACATTTTTTTGTTTATGTTAGATGCAGTAGGAGTAAATTGTTCATGAATAATTAAAGGAAGTGTTTTTCCCATATTCTATTTGGAATGATTATATATGAGCCTTTGGATTGAAATTTGAAAATTACATTAATTACCATATCCATGATGGATTTTATGTATTGATGAGTTCATTACTAGTAGTCGATGAATTTAATAAAAAATATTTTGGTAGATTATAATATTAAGAAAATTTATTTATTATATACCATGATAAATGGAATAGATAAAAAAATATGAATTCATATATAGTTTCTATCATTGAAAAATTATCTTATTCCTATTGGTAATCATAATGTTTTGCAAAAAACTAATATTATACATTATGATAACTCAATAATTATAATTAAGAAGAAGCACAGTGGGGAACACACATTGTTTTTTTGTTAAATTAGATGTAAATATATATTGATTCAAAATTTTTAATTGATTTTATTATCTATTTAGAAGAATAATATTTATTTAGGATTTATTGACCATAAATATGGGGTCACCATATTTTTTTGAGAAGAATTTTAAGTAAATATTTTTTTTTAACATAAAATAATATATATAATTTCATATCAAGCTATATTTATGGGGTAATAAAAAATAGTATTTGTAAATAATTATTTAGATATGAAAAAAGTAAAATTTTATTGAAATGAAATTGAATATTGATAATGTTTTTTATTTATCCAATGAATTATAATTATTATTTGATGTATTATAATTAGATAAGAGGATGTAATTAACATGTTATCAAGTCTTGGAAGAATGAAATGTTATATATCTTTTATATAAAAATAAATTTATTTATTAAGTGAAATGATTTTAATTTCTCAATATTTTATAGAATTTTATGTAAAAAATAAAAATATTATTATTATAATTATTAAATACATATTTAATGACTGTGAATTATTAAGGTCCTATATGAAATTATTTATTATCTAACATAGATTTAATAATATGTGGAAATATATTTTTCATTAATTACATATGGATGGTTTCAACACTCCCTTATAGATAATATCTTAACCCTCATCAGAGAAAAATATAAAATAATCCTTCAAAAATTGATTCTAATAATCAACCATCGACATCCCATAAAAAAGATATCATAAATCAATCATTTCATAATGAATGGATTTTTATGAGATCTAATGATGGGACACAAGATGATTGATCCCATGATATCAAAAAGTGTATCATAATAGAAAACACTAAATCAAAAGGGAATGTGTGAATATACTATTTAAATATTCCATCCATAGATACACAATGTTATAAGAAAGGAAAATTTAACAATGATTAGATTATCAACATTATCTATGAATTATAAATTCCCATTAATGGGATAATTATTAGAAATTTATTTAATTATTTAATATTAAAAATCACCACTTATTTTTTAATTATTTATCCATATTTATCATATTTAAATCATGTTAAATTGAATTTGTTATTATATACAAAATTCAAGGTTCCATGAAATGATAAAAGATGAATTGTCTATAGCCAAGACGATGCTTCCTCTAAACCTGTATCCTTCATCAGGTATCAAATAGGTCATGTTAAAATTTATAATTATTGAATCTTTTTATATTATTTATAAATTTAATATTAGTTTTTCATTTATAAAATTAATTCAAATAAATAAAAATGTGGATTTTTTTGATCCTATTTATTCACATTCACATAACCAAAATCTTTGTTTTATTATACATATAGTAAATTTGTGGAACAAATTCATATGTGCTAATATTTCATTATAGAGGAAAAGGAACATAATTAATTTTAAAATTATGTTAAATTTTTTCTACCCATATTCATTTCACATAGACTAATTATCGTAAATCATAGAGAGTCGTGTGGATGAATATTAGGCATTACTAGAAATTTTTTTAAAATAAAATAGCTATAATAGACATTTTCTATAATAAATATTAGGTAACCAATTTACATGTCATGTATACAACATTTTTTTAGGTAGAAAATGTGGAATGAATGATATGTTTGGTATTTATCACATGATGTGTGGACTAAACTATACCAAATGAAAGCCACATAGCATAGAGCTTGTGTATTTATCATAAATCTCATATAGGTCCCTGGAAAAAATACACCCCTGATACCAAAGTGTAGTTATTGGGTATACCATAATACAATATAAATTATGTTGTTTGGAATGTACATTCCATAAATCCTTCCAGTTTACATTAAAAAATTGAATAAAATAATATTTCCATTAATCCTAAACATCAAATTTTAGTTTTTCATTAATTTATAATATATGTTGTGTGACAGGGTATATATATATATATATCAAAATTAACTTCAATTAAATATTGAAAACTACATACCAACTATGGTTCTCAAAATATATTTACTCATCATGAATTGAAAAAATGAACCATATAATAAAACACATGTACATGTTTCATCTAATAATAGTATAAATTATGTAATTAAATTACTAGAGAAGTGTGATATATTTTATTTGAGTTAATAATATATAGAAAAGAGTATAAAAGGCTATTCCGACAAATTCATTCCATGGTTCCTCCTAGTACATGAATATGTACATGATCTATTTTTATATAATTTATTTGTTTAATTTTTTACAGTTTAAATATTTCATAGAATCGAGGATTGTTTGAAATTAAATATAGATAAATTATATAATTAATTATGGTTATTAATTAAATATTGATAAATTTACAATTATTATAAATTATTTAACTGAATATTTTGTAGTAAATGTGTAGTTTTTTCATTCAATAATATTTATGAATTTTTATGATCCATCTATTTTTTTATTTCAGTTATATTAATTATTTAAATTATTTAAATGTTATTTAACAATAAATTAATATAGTGGTCTACATGATATCCTTGAGTAGTTTTATGAAAGTATCTATGTGTCTATGGGTTTTTAACATGCAAACCTTATATCCATTCCATTGGATACCCTCAACAACATGTTAGTAAAATCACATGAATGGATGAACCTCCCTAGATTCTATGAAATAAAAAATATTATGTTTTAATGTTATAACTCTATCTATGAACGACACATATAGTCCATACCCGATTTTCAATGGTATACTTATTTCCCTCACACAAAAAAAGCAATAGAAAATGCTCCTAATCATATAATATTATTTTTTTATCGAAATAAAGTCCATCTGTAACTATATGGACTTTTTAACATGATCAAATAAAATAATAAATTAATAAACAAGAAATATGGAATTAATATAAAATAGATTATTATTAAATTAATTTAGTTCAAAAAAACATGGTTAACTCATTATAACTTATCATCATAATATTAAAAAAACATGTTTTGAACTTAAAAAATCTTATGATAAAATATAATGATTGAAAATCTTTTATATTGTAAAATAAAACCACAAGGAATATGTTAATTTCTAATTAAACTGTATAAATTTTTTTGTCATGTGATAGTAATGTAAATTCAAAAAATTATATGTTATAAACAATCAAAATATATTAACAAGATAGTAAGTACCAAATTCAAATTAAATGGTAGAACACATCCTAGAAAAGGTCACATGGGGTTGAAATTGTGGGGAAACCCAGTAAAACATTTGTATCATTTGATTAAATACATACATAAATGTAGATGCTTAAAAAGGGAAAAATAAAATTCATAATTGGAGATAAATTATAAAAATTAAGTGATGAGTTATATAAAATATATACAAGAAATTAGATACATAATGAAAAACATGTCTCAATGAGTGAAATTTTTGATGATGAACCTTTATCATTAAATCATTAATTTCAAGAAATATATATAGAATAATTAATAATAAATACTAAAATAATGATTTCATATTTTATAGCTTAATACATATATATATATATACACTAAATTTTATATCCATTATTTATAATCATTCAATACACATATTTTATACAGATGATGTTTATTTTATTTGTCATTTGTTTTTAATTTTGATTGTTTCATGTATGTCCTGTAATGAAAATTCCATTCATGATAATTGGTAAAAATATCATCATTCACTAATTATGAATGGGTTTTAAATTTTTTTTTAATGATTTATCAAATCATATTTATTATAGAAACTATTTTCATGGATTGTTATATTAGAATATATGATGATCTTGTTTTTGTGTTATCTACATATATTAACAAATATTATAATAATGGGGTTGAATTATATTTTTATAGTTATAGAATAATATTAAATAAATATAATGTGACACCCCTAGTATTAGAAACATGAACCATGTTTTATGTCTTTTGTTTCAATATTATTCATTCGATGAATTTTGTACTGTATAGGAGGGTGTTGGATAGTTTAAGAGGGGTTTATAGTATATCATAGATTCTAAACAATTCAATGAAACCATGAACCACATATATGAAACTGTGAACCAAATATTTGAAACCATGAAATAAAATAATTTTTTGTGTGGGATTGATATAGTATGAAAACATGGTCTGTGGACTATTTTAAAATCTATGTAGCTTATACCGTGTGAAAAAATGTCCATTCCAGTAGAACATGAATGATTTAAAAAAACTATGACACCTAATCATATGACAGATAATTGGAACTGTATAATTTAATATATAAATTTTATATAAGTAATATAAGCCTCATTAGATCCCTATTAAGGCTAGATGTCATACTACTCACCCTCTCTAAAATTTATATAGAATTCCCATCGATCTGGAAGTTGCATTTAGGTGAATCAAATTATGTTGGATATCTATAATAATTTGTAATTAGTTTTTCGCTCTCTTCAATTATTTTTAATAATAGATCCAATTTTCTTCTCTTTATTAGGATCATATATGAACTCCATTATATTTATATTTATGTTTTGTGACATTATTGATGATTAAATCTTATGAATAACTGGTTTGGTGGGATTATATCTATATGATCTATGAACCATTATTCATTTTAGTCATAAACTATTAGGTAGGTGTATTTTCTATTATATCAAGTATTCTATAACATTAAGGAAATGTTTTGAAAAAAGGTTTTTATTTAATTATTTTTATAATAATCTAGGGTTCATGAATGAAACCCCACTTTGGTTGTGCCGTTAATTTAATTTTAATACTAAGTGGAATTTTAAAAACTATCTTTTTATATAATTTATAACATATAGTGGTTAAATTATTTTATTTTTATATTAATGAAATTGATTTCATCATTTTTTTCATAATAATTTTTTTTCTAGAAAATGGAATTTTGAATTTAATTTTTCATACATTATTGTATGAGATAAGTTGTGGAAATTTAACCAATGGGAATTCCCTAATAACGAACCGAGATATTAGTACCATAGTTAAATAAGGGTTCATTGATGGAAGATTTATCATGACTTGGTAAATGTCATTATACATTAATCTGTGTGTATGTGTGTGTGGAATCATAGAAATGGTAAGGAAAATTATGAGAGATGTTGTAATGAAATATTTATATGATATCATGGAACTGGTTTTTATTTTTATTTAAATTGTTTTACCATTAATCGTTAAATTTTTTTATATCAATATTGCAAGATATTATTGTTCTATTATTATGAGTTGTGAATCATTTAAGAAAATCCTACAATGTTTACACTCACCCAAGATTTTCAAATTTTCTAAGTTTCTAATTTTCAACTACTGGGTTACAATAAATGTAAAGGGATCACACTTATCTAGTGTTTCCACTTGTAACCTTAGGATCAGTCAATGGATTTGGATCCTGATGTCGGTTCAGAGTTTAATTCTAAGGATTCAACATGTTTAACTATTGGTAATTTTCATACTTATTTCATTTTTCATTTTTTAATTATTTCTGTTTAAACATTGATAATATTTTCCACTTTGTGTTGCACCATGGGATTTTTTATTCATGCATCATAAAGGTGGGTAATATGTTTTTTTATTACTATTTTAATGGATTAATTATATTTAATGGAAAACCATCCCTGAATATGTTCCTAACCCCTATGTATTTATTAATAGCCATCAGTGTCTTGGCAATGTCACATAAGGCCATTAACACATTCTTCTCATGTAACACCGATAAAGTGCTGTGGTACATTAGATATGGTTTAATATTTTTATTATCTAATATGGTTTGGAATATAGGATATTGGATCATCATTAAATTAAAGTTTTCTAATAAAAATAATTTTTTTACAATTTATTTGCAACTTAATGTCCCTAGTGTTATTTGGGAACAATAGTGTTTTAAGACTCATCAAGTTATGTTTTCACATCCTCAAAATAAATTTAGCTCATTAGTGTAGTTTTTCAGGAATAAAAAATGATTCATACCATTATTACTACATTTTCAATTGTGTGATTGATTATATATGACAACATGTATAAAAATAGTTTTAAATTAGTAGATTTTGAAAAATAAATTATGTGGAATTTTCTCATATGTTAATTTTGAATTAAAAAACCATCATTTTCATGTTTATTAGGCTTAATAATTTGTTCTATATTTACTCATAGTGGAACTAACTTTACATAATATGAATCAGCCAAAATAATTTGAAGGAAATTTCATTTCACTTGTGCCAAAAATGAAAAAACAGTTATACTAAATAATAATTTATAATTTTAAATATGTTGATAGAGGGAATTGGAATTAGGACCCATGAAATGTGTCTCATTCAGTTTAGTTCAAAATTATTATTCCACTGATATATTTTAGGGTTTTAGAAAATGAAATGTGGATGTGAGGCTGAATATGGTGAATTTTGACATTGATTTCAAAGGATCACCAAGAAATCTAAATGTCGTGTTGGAATTATATATACATGTGGATATTGAATACCAATGTTGATACATAACTAATTAGGATAATGTTTACAAGTTTATTATATTATAGCATTTTGATTAATTTTTTAAATGAAATTATATCATCTAGACATTTAAATTGATATAATAATGAATTTCATTATCATAAGGAATGGGAATATATTAGTGATATAATATATAGATATGTTTATAAACATAGTTCACTATGTAATATATGTTGTTTTATGTGAATCCATGAAGGGTCACATTTTTTATCCAGGATTATGAAATGGAATTATCTCATAGATATATTTACATTTTCTTATAGACGATAAAGAGATGATAAATAAAGAAATAATTGATGAAAGGGATATCTCTAGAAATAAAATTGGATGGTGAATTTTTATCCCCATTAGAATGGGGGAGAGGTCAAATACTAAGAGTAATAGGATAATGAAAATAGACATAAACAATTAGTGATCTATCTCATAATTATAACATGTTATCAATTAACTACCCCCATCAATCGAAAAGTAATCAAAGTTGTTCCAGTGTGTTTCTATTTATAATATAAAGAATGATTGTGTGGAACCACCCTGATCATATCACTTCTAGAACCATATTGGATATATATAGTGCTATTATTATGAGGCATAAAATCATGCTGATGGGAATAAATACTTTTCTTTTTAGATATCTAATGCTTCAATAGATCACCTCATCAGAAAATTTCACACCCATAAAACCTTGTGATTATTAATATTTATCAGAACACCAAGACTTCACTGTAATGGATATACCAATGGGGAAAATATAAAAAATGGCCACTAAGATGGAAATTATACTATGCTGATAAAGTTAAAATTTATTACCAGTCTCGTTCTTGAATAGAGTGAGGTACTGTTATTTCAAATTCTACCATTATATAATATATTATTTATATGGGTGTATCCCATTATTTTTATCGTTTGGATTTTTTATCTTATGGGTTAAAAAATTGAAATGATACCATATGTCTTGAAACATCAAACACCTATAGGACAATGAGAGTGTTAGTCCACTCAATATAAAATTTTATAGATAAAAATTAATATTTTTTAATTGAAATTTTATACCTATACTTTGGTGGTATATGACAATTATTTGTTCCTATGAATTGATGAGCTGAAATCATTCAAATTCATCATCAGTTGTTTTTAAATGAATGTGTTTTTCATATTATCTAATGGTTCAATAAATCATTTAAATGGAAATTAGGATGTGGATGAAAAAGGAAAAATACTATTGTTGTTTGGAACCATCACATAATAGTTAGGTGTATTTATTTTTCAATTTCAAGATGAGATGTGGATTAGAATTTTCCATCAATCATTGATAATTTTCTTGATGTGGAGACAACTATTTCTCAGGTTTTCACCCAACATTTATATGAGTATTACTATGGTTCCCCTTCAATTGGCCAGTCATGTTTCAAAACTATCTTATATGATGATACCAAAATAATTGAAAGAAAAAAATTTTATGTTGTAATTGTTTGAACATCAATAGTTTATTGGACCGAGGACATCACCATTCACTGAACCAAATATTATTAAAATGACGGTGGATGGAATTTTTTTGATTATAGTTATCTTAACCTATTTATGGTGAATAATTATCATACTATTAATGGAATCAATGATATATTTTATCAGTATTGGTGACATTATGGTCCTCCAAAAATCACATACATTAAGGGTATGACCAATAACAAGTTCTAATAAAAGATATTATGATGATATCTATAAAAAGAGGATATTTCCATTATAAATACTTTTTTATTAACCATTATTATTTTGAATGAACCAATATTCATTATATAAATGATTAAATGGATCTCTCAAATGTTACATGAATATTTTTTGGTTCCATTTTTTATGAAATTTTGGTATATTATATGAATAATAGGATAATGAGAAACACTTTTATATACTGTGTGTAATCACGAAGGAGAATGTCCTTTGTTATAAATTGTTAAAATTTGATTTGTAAATCCATGGTAGATGATTCCATGGTTATATCATTTCTGAAAAAGGTGTCACATTTGATACTAAAATGATAGAAGTTGTTATAAAAAAAAACCATAAAAATGTTTTATTAAGAGACATGATTCAATTCACTTACTAGGTTACTAAAAATACATTCTTACATGATTTTTCACATCATACCACATCACTAAGAAAGTTAATATCAAATGGAATTTTTTAAAATTATTATGATTAATTCTATAAATTATTTCATGAATATAAGGCTCACCTAAAATCGTCAACTAATCTCATGTTTCCTGAGTTTGGATTGTTCTATGTGGTCCATTGTGATGTATCTTGACAATGGTTTGGTTGTTTTCTCGTGTGGGGAGATCATGATTTTTATAATATGTCACAAGAGTTTTGTATATATGAGAATTACAGCCAAACTCATTACTTGGATATTGATACTATAGTTATTTCAATAAATAATTGCACTCATTATATTTTTAGTGGGATTTTTATCATTTTTATGGATCATAAAATAGTGGAATAAATTTTCTAATAAATATATTTATAACTAAGGTCATGAAGATGAATGAAATATCTTCAAATTATTCAATTCATCATGATGCACACCCTGTTATTTTTAATTTTATTTGAAAATATCATTAGTAGTAAGTCATATACTAAGTTTGATAATGGGGATTTGGAAAATTTGAATTAGATGGTATTTATATAAGACATTTTCCTAATTATGTTGATAAGGGTAATTTTGATGTGTTCTGTCATTTTTTCCTAATTTTATATTTCGTTGGGAATGTTAGATATTCTCATACATTTAAATCAAAATGTTATAATAGGAGTTCAAAAATCAATGGTGGGACACCATTGGGGGATGACAGAATTATCGAATATTTGTTTTATAGTGTATAGATCATATTATGGTTCGACAACCCTTTTAGGAAAAGCATTATTTTTCCTACCACCATTCAAGATGGCCTATCCATCCTAGTATTTATATAATTTATAATGAATTGAAATTAAAAATTTGGTGTGATAAAATAAAGAGGATAGTGGAATTTTTTTAAATATGCCTCACTATAAATAGGATAAAACACAGAACAAATTTTTCGTTGTTATGATTCACTATATGTTGATCGATGAATAGAAATAGGAGATGATAGCCAGGGATTTTTTATATATATACCAGACCTGTTTATGAAACAAGAATCTATATCAGTGATTATGGATCGACTATAAAATACAAATCCCCATATCCCTATTTGAGTAAATAATATGGATCTACTCTAATGGATGTCGGTGGTCCATCAGTGGTCTCACCAAGCTGATGTAGGAGTAATACCTCTGGAGTGGGAAGGTCATCAACAAGGCAAAGAGCAGTTTCTATATACCCAATGGGTGCACCATCTCTCTGACCCAGGACAGTCAAAAAATCCTAGACATGCATAGAGTTTAATTTCATTATGGAGTATCTTGGCATGCCAATCTCCCCAAGAGAACTCCGTTTAGGTGACTTCGACACCATTTCCAATAGGATTACAGACCAGATCCTCAACAGGAAGAACTTTTTCCTCTCGTTTGGGGGCTGGATAACGATGATCAATAGCATGCTCCTTGTCTCCCCCATCCATGATCATTCATCCATCAAAGTGCAGAAGAGAATCATCAACATGATTGAAAAGATTCTTTCCAACTTTATCTGGGATCCACGCTCAGAGGGAAAGCGCCACTGGGATTCATGGGACAGGGTGAAAAGACCAGCCGAGGAAGGGGGCATCAATGTCCTTCGGCTCGATGATACTCTCCAGTGCATGCATGCCAAGCTAGCCAGGGAGGATCTGGAACAGCATACACTATTGGGAATCTCCATGCACAAATCACATGTTGATCCCGAGTCTAGGTATGGTGGCCAAACCTCCAACTTCTGGTCTGTGATTTCCCCTATCATTGATTTTCTCGAATCACATTATAGATGGATCGTGGGGATGGGGGACATCCTCTTCTAGAATCATAACTAGGCCGGAAATATCCTCAGATTTCTAGGGTGTCTATGCTCACTAATCACCATCAATGAGGTGAGTGCATATTCGATCTTCATTGCAGTGATATTGTACGAGGACAAGCATGAAACATTTAACCTAATTGAGATCAACATCGATCCGGATAGGTGCGTGTTCTCTCATTATTCCATGGGGTCTTTCTCCTACATGGATTATCATCGCTCCATGGCCCCTCACGTTCAGAGCAGTTTTTGGAATGAGATCTTATGGTCCAAAGGCACTTAGCTCAATAGAGATTTCATACATGGAGTCTGCGTCACTAATCCATTCCCACTGATGAAGATATCAAACGCTAAGGCATCCCACTCACCTCAAGGTGCAATCGCTGCTCAAAGCACCGCGAGGAGAACGTGGGTCACTTGTTCTTTGCAGGTGAATGGGCGAGGGAGGTGTGGCCGCACTTCGGTGAGTTCATAGATTTTTCTATCTACAACATGGATACCATGCCGTTTCAGCGCCGATGGATTCACGGTGCAGAGGAGAGGAGCCCAGAGTAGACATCCCTCACAATGGTCCTCCATACAGGCTTTTTGTTGATTTGGAAAGCATGTAACAAGGATTGGCATGAAGGAATCTCCTCCTCTATCCAGAAAATCATTATACGCACCAATTTCCTACTGCTGGATGTGAGCAGATCCTTTTACAAATTAAAGGAGGCTCCAACTCTTTAATGACTCTAGGAACATATTGATACCTATACCACAGGTAGCCATAATATGAGGGGAAACTGGGTTCACTGGTTACCGCCAAGCAGAGGGCTCAACCTCAACTCTGACAGATCATGCATAATGGGGTCGATCCGAGGAGGAGGGGTGGTTCGGGACTCTTCTAGGTCGGTCATTATGGATTTCACTGCATCCCTGGGGAGAGGTTCTTCACTCCAAGCCGAGGCCATGGAAATGATGATGGGGCTCTTCTTATTCCATCAAGTGGGGATCACATTATCAAAGGTGGAAACTGACACCCTAATCCTCTAAAATTCCATCCATGGATCCAACATCCCTTGGTCCATCCACTACATCACCATGATATGAAGAGACATGATCAATAGAAATATTAGCGTTGTCCACACTTAGTGTGAGGGGAAAATGTTGTGGACTACCTTGCCTCCATCGACGTCCCTGGTTCGTCCCGTTGTTTTTTTCAAACTGTTACCACCATGAAGCCGGAGGGAGTCAACTTGGTTCGAGGGGACGCCCTCGGCCTCCACAATTTTCGGCCACCATAGGCCTCACTTTTCTCTTTAGGGACTTTGGGCCTCCCCTCTTGTGTTTCACACATTTCCTTTCTGAATAAATTTATAGTATGGTGATGATCCACAATAGGTCGACCATCTAAGAGGACAATCCAAAAATAGAATAGATTAATAGGGTTTGTGTGATGTATTTTAGTGGTTAATGTGAAGATCAAATTCTATTAATGGAGTTACTATATTATTATATTTATCAGGCCTTGATTCATATAGATCTATTTTAATCTTTGTGTTTTGTATGTTTTCCTTCTCCATATTCTTGGGTGGATTCAAGAAACACTTCACTTATTAGACCAATATTTGGGAATAAAAACATAGAATATTTTTTGCTAGAAGGATACTGGGGATGGATAAGAGTTTTCATATATCACAATAATAACACAATCAAATACTGTTATGATTTTAGTTAGATAATCTTTTTTTAATTATATATATAAGGAAGTGGGATAATTGTTTTGGGAAAAAATTAATGTTTTATAAATGGTAAATTTTTTATTTTATAACTCAAGAATGATTTGGTGATGTAGCTTATTGATTTGACATAGAAGAAAATATAATTTCTATGCATAACATGTTCCATGTATTAAAATTTATCAAGGAACATCCTAATCATGACCATGTGATTCAATAGGACCATGTTGATCTTCAATTAGATGCTATATTGGTTCGTGATTTGATTCATGTTATAGATAATCAACAGAAGGAGATGTCTATGAAAAGAATCATTTTAGAAGGTATTTAATGGATTTAAGGTGAAATTAATGAAGAAATATGGGATCATGAAATGGAATTGATGGTTGAATTACACGAGAAAATTAGAAATAAATTTTTTTTCAATCATATGGGGACATAAAGACCAATGGTTGTGAGATTGATATACCCCTATTTTCACGAAAATGTAATTTATTTTATGATTCATGAGTTTATGATATGAATATCATGAATTTTAGGTGGGCTGGGAATGTTTATCCATGTTTTAGAGGTGTTTTTGAAGGATAACATTTGGTTCCTGGGTATCACAGACCATTAACCACATCCATGAATCCATGAAACATGTTTTTTGGATAACTAAGAAGGAACATATTGGTGCACATTTCTACTAAACCATGATATTTGTTTGGGGAAAACATAAAATGGAAAAAAATCAGAAAATTATGGTTTCAAATACTTGGAAAAACCATGTGAATTTCCGGTATGATATAAAGTTGGCACCCCAAAATGTTTTGGTCTTAATCCAAATCGTGTCCAAAAAGTTTAATTATTTATTTAATAAAAAAGGATCCAAAAATCCCATATATCCCTAAGATTTAGATACGATTACCTTTAATCAATATAGTACTTTTAGGTGAACCAAATATAGTCGGATACCCATAACCCATTTGGAGTTCATATTTTCTCTATTTATTCCATGTTCTTCTTAAATACTCTTTTATTCCATTTCCCATGATTATTTATCTATTAAATTATAGAAATATATGGATGTTTCTATATAAATATAAATTATATATTATTATAACGAGTGATGAGGATGTCTGGTGAGATTAGATCTAGAATATCAAAGTTCCACTTTTCATTTTTTTCTATCTTTTGGGAGCTATGATTCTTATATCTCCTCACCACCATTCATGTAAATAAAGGATTATATTTAATAAAATATATTTGTTAATATTTCTATGAAGTCATTTATTTGAAAATTGAAGTAAATCATGGATTTCTTATGACATTTTTAATGTATAGAAATTGGATGGATTTAAATGAACTATTTTTTTAGAATTTTAAAATTTTAGTATTAAATTTTTTAATTTTTCTTGATTTAGAAAACATATTTGATGAAATAGCATCATGAATTAATTTTTTAGGAAATATAATATGACATTTTATTTTGAATACATGTATTGTGAGATTTCATTTGTTGACATCACCCTAATGAAGGGGCTTGTGAAATTTCAGAATAAGGAAACCAGTTAACTAATGACTATTTGGTGAATCATTGAAACACCACTGAAGATTATGAAACTACCACTTATAATTCATGTTTGTTTGTGTGTGAGTGTGGATCATCGAGAATGTGTATTCAAAATTTTGTGAATTTGTTTAAATAAAATTTATTTGATTAAATGGAACTAAATTTTTGATATAATATAATTTTTTACATTTTCCAACTATTTTATATAAATATGCTAATCAATTATTGTTTTAGTGGAAAGAGACTTGATGTGTTTTGGGAAACAATACTATTTTTATACTCATTATAGTATTTTTAGTATTTGTTACATTTGAATATTTCATCAAATTTGATATAATAAAAGGATATTTATCATAAGTCTCCGAGGATTCACCTTGATACCATGGAATCAGTGCGTGGAGTTCAAACCTAGATCTAGATCATAATTTTCATTTGAGGATAGAACATTATGGTTATTGGATACTGTGATCATTCTCATTTCTATAATGATTTTCTATATTTCTATTTTTATAATTATATTATTTATAATTTATTTAAATAAAGTGTTGATTTTTTAATTCATGAATCATATAGTAGGAATACAATTTATAAGAGTTAAATGAATGTTTCATCTTTAAAAGGAAAAAATTTTACAATTTTTATCCTATGTATTGGTAATTTATTTCTGTTCCATGATGCCTTGGTGGTGTCCACTATGGCCAGTAACACCTCTAAAAATTGTGATACCAATGAAGAGGTGCAATTTTTGAAATATATTATTCATAATTTTAAATTTATTTTAACAAAACTTTTTTTGGTCAAAAAATAAAAAGATGTTATGAATAATGAAATGTGTAGTTAAACGAGGTGGTGCTCCACCCATAGCATGAGTGATGTTTATATTTTTCAAATTATTGGGAGGATATCAAATTTTTTTAATATATGAAAATAATAATTTTTCTATAACAATGATAATTTTATAATTAATATAAAATATGTAAAATAAATTGTGTGAATATATATTAATAATGAACAAAATATAAATTAAAATGGAGTGATTATATTTTTTCAACTTTTACTTTTACAGACCTGTTGAATTTTCTTGGATTGGATATTTAAAAAAAAAATATAGAACGTGAAAATATGTGTATGTGACGTATTTTGAATGATATTAGAAGAAAAGTGGTATTTATAAGTGAGATAAAGTTTTTTATTGAAATGATACATTTATAAGTGAGAGGGGTGACATATTTTCAAATACTCATTATATAAAATTAAAAGCATCACTATTTATAAATAAATTAGATCCAATTGTGATAAATTTTGAATATGGAGTATTTTTAATTAAGTCACTTCTCAACAATTCTAATAATGGATATTTTGGGCGATAGTTTATACCTTCCCTCCTTAATTTATCTTCTTACATTGAATTACTTCTTCCATGTTAACTTATATTCCAATTGGTAACATATTTTTATAAAAATATTAATAGAATCATTGTAGTTATCATGAGTTTTGTAATTTGAAATTTTAAATAATGTTTAATATATTCATCTTATAGAGATTTTAATGAAAGTTTTTATAAAAATTCTCATAATGATAAAACAAGTTACCCAAAATTTCATCATAGGAATAAAAACTAATTTACCCAAAAATCATGATTATTAGAAAATCCAATGATATTTATTAGTATGTTTATATTCAAATAATTTTTTTAATTATTAAAATAAATATAATTCTATTTTATAATTACTAATACAAAATTAATTAAAATGAACCAAAATAGTTTTTATTAATAAAATATGACTTCAGTTCCAAAAAGTTCATTATGGGTTACAAATTTCATATTAATATTTTCAATATTCTTTATTTTTATTCTTAAATTCATCTTAGATTATTCTATGTAAATTATAATTTATTATTTCCTTATAATTATTTCAAATAATATAGAATATTTATAAAAATGTTATTATCACGATCAGTTAAAGATCTCAATTTCATGAAATTTCATATTTTTATTCATATTTCATATTCGATGCAACAAATTTTAGATGAATTTTAATTCATCAAATCCTTACTAAAAAATTTATAAATTTAAATTTTTAAATAAATATTATAAAACATTAAATAAAATCAGTGTTTTTAATGAAGAAATACATGAATTGCTAAGATAATTATAAAAAAAAATTTATACCATTGACCTAAAAGATTTAAATTTACCAATTGTATGTAATTAATAAAATTACTTCATCTTGAAATAATGGTATTTTATACTTAAAATAGAATCCTTTTTTTAAATGAAATCAAATATTTTATTAATTATAATTCAGTTAACTATATAGTAATGTGATTAACATTGAATATAAATAAATAATTATTGAAATTAATTTAATGTTTTATATATCACAAGGTATGTTATATACTTGTTTTACATTGATAGAAACACATATTTATATTTTTGGGTGTCATTATATTTCCACCTTAAAAAATTTACACCCCTTTAATTTTAATTTGTTTTGAAAAATATATACCATTACAAAAGTATTATCAATTTTTTTTATTATATCGATAAATTATTTCCATTTTTTATAAAGAATAATACAATTTGTTAATTAGATATTTTTAGATCCATGTATGTACTATTATAATATATATACTTGGGAATAGTTCCAAAAATTAATACATTGAAATCTGAGAGATATTCTCCATATAAATCATGATATATTTATCATATTCTTGAGTGATTTTGAGGAATTATTTAATAATCGATATTGAGAATATGATATAATGTAAACACCTTTTTCAACCCAAAATGCATAATTTCATTATTAAGATGTGTTTTGATCAGAATTTACATTATTATTTATCTAATAATATATATGAGAAATAACCATGTTGAATTTTTCATTTTGAGTCTTTAAAATGAACTTTCAAATAGTCCAATAATTATTAAAATAATGAAAGTATATTCCCTTTATTTGTATATATTTTCTGAAATCTAGATATTCAGAAAAAATAATCATAATACTCACTATTAATAATCATTAATGTTATGAATTAATAAATTATATCGAAAACCTCAACAATGACACCCAATGTATATATTCAAACATTGAAAAAATAACTAAACCCTAAAACACCTCAAAATCTTCCTGACAAAATTTAGAACCCAATAAAAGATAAATGATCACATTTTATTATATTATAATCGTAACTTTTTTCTCAAAAATTATCAATCCCTTAAAATAATAAAATATATTTAATAGGGTATCCAAAAAACAAAAATAATATAAATATATACTAGGTTAATTATACTAATCTACCACTAAATATGTTAAATCACCTTAAACAAAAATCACTATTCATTATATATGGTTATACACATTTATCAAAACATAATAATTATAATAACCAATCAAATCACTTCCCATTTTACCATATATCCACCAAAATGAAATAACATACTAATAGAGGGTTTTAATACATATAAATATTGGGTTCCTCTTTAAAAATTATATATATATATATATATATCCCAAAATAATATAGATCACCACAAAATATTATTATAAAATATCACAAAAGTGGTTTCTATGACATTTTATATTTGAGAAACCATAAACATAACAAACAATAATTTTTTATCAAACTCTTAAATTTATTTAATTAATAATATTAATTTAATCTAAATAATTATTTGATACCCATATTAATATATACAACCCACACTCTTGATTCTGTTGCGAAAATAATATTCATTATACACCATCATTTAAAAAAACTGATGAAACCCAAACATAATCATTATTAATTACACTGATGATGTAAAATATTGTGCCACTTACAGAAACGTTACCTTTTATATTCATTGATTTTTATAAATAGGATAAAATATTAACTTTTTAATACATATATATTTTCATTGAACAAAACATTATACTGATATTATGATAATTTATAATTATAAATTATATCTTCAACATCAAATTAAACAATTCTGAACACATGATACCCTTAATGTAATATAATATGCATGACTATTATTCATTATATGAGAAATGTAAAAAAATAGGTGATATCAAAAAAATAATAAAAGATGATTTATTATAATGAATAATGAAATAAAAATATATTATGACTGACTAAAAATTTAATTATTATGTTTAACTTATACCAAGAACATATGACATATCCAATATAAAAAAAATGGACATAAAATATTTTTTGCATTGTGATGGAATATATATTGTGGAAATATTAATCTTACCACTAATGTGTCACACCATTAAATTATACATAACTTCAAGGCCACAATGTAGATGTCATAAATATACATCCATAGAATCGAACCTAGGAAATATGAAAACTTTGTAGTTATACACAAAATACCAAATTAATTTTGTCATAGGAGACATAATAATGATTCGATGGGTTATATAATATTATAATTTATCCATAATTACATATGTTCAATGGGTACGTCATATGAAAGGAATTGATAAACTATAAAATATATAATCAAAATATCGTGATAATAAATAGTCACCCATATTGAGTTATCATATATTCAACGTTCTATAATACATAATCAATATACCCTTAGCTATCAAAAAAATTCCTTATGTGATTATCATGTATCAAGATTATCAATATTTTAAATGTAAAGAAATGAAATACCATTCTTGATAAAAATCAATCAATATGATTACTATTTGATATGTTATTCTACAAATATAGATACATGATTTTATGGTTTTTTAAATAATTTACATGATGTATAATTTTTAAATAATAATAAAAAATGTAGACATGAAGAATTAGAATAATGTAAAATTAACGATATAGAGTGATATATAATTTATTCTCTAGGGAGTGAGGGAATATAGAATAGTTATTGATCAATAATTTCAGAATAAATGGTTGATGTTTTTTTATCAAAAAGATTCAATTAGGTCGATAAAATTGAAGGCTTTAAATTAAATTCATGTATCTTGGAGAAATGACACGAATGATTGAAAATGATTTTTTATATTTATTTTCATACATTAATTAAATAAAATGTAATAAATAAAATTAAAATCAAATTCAATGAAAATAATATATATTACAAAAATTTAATCAAAAAATAAATTAAATTATTTTATCACAAAAAATAATATATATTTAAATCAAATATGGAATGGTGGATAAATATATATTAATTAAATAAAATCGCATTTAAAAAATTCCAGATAAATTCTATTTTTATATTGATATAAAAAATTATAATTAATATAATGATATGAATTAATAATGAATTATTATATAATTAAAACATAAATGGTAAGGTAAAGTATGACTGATGGACATGATAGTTTTAAATTTCAGTCATTCATAAAACCTTAATAATTGATTCATTAAATAATTTGTAATGAAAGCCCAATATGAATTTAAAAGAAAATATACAATCCCTTCCTTTTTATTTTTTAATGTAATGTCAATGTTAATAGAAATTTATCTTTTATATTCTGTCCAATTTATAATATAACAATCAATAATAAAAATAAAACCGTTATTTAAGAAAAACATTCCCTATAAATATAGATAAATAAGATTTTATTTTTTCATAAAGATCAACTCATTATATTTTAGAATTAATGGAAGGATTGATTGAAGGTATAAATAATAAAATATAGATATAACCAACAGAAAATAAAATATATGGTGTTTAGGATAAAAATATCATATGATATCTTGATTAAAACGTGAAACATAAACTATCCAGATAAAAAATAGATTTGAAAATAATCATAGATGGAATTGGTAAATTTGAAATTTGAATCCATGTAATGCTAAAAGAAAATATATTTATAAAAATATAATAATAATATGAAAATAAAAATTCAAAAAATATTCATGGTGTAGTATGTATATCATATAAAATATACCATGTTTCACAACATGAAACATATCTCCATAATTTTTTTTGATTAAAACATATCTCTATAAATTGAATGTGTGATAATATACCAAATGAATCATTTTTTAGGATTTTTTTAAATTTTAATTAAAAGGAAAATCATGAAATTAAACCGTAAAAAATATTATATACCATAGATCCATGTTATAAAATATCAATTATTATTTATATACACCATATTATATAATTTATGAGCCTAAAACACAACATGAATAAATGAATGAAATTTAGAGATGAGGAACCACTACCTTTTACCTCAAACATTCATGATGTGTCTATACAAAAAAAATCACTTATTTTAGAAGATAATTAGAACACGTTTGCATTTATATTTTTTAATTATAACCATTTTCTATAAATGTATAAGTTAGTTAATGATTTTTTCAATTAGTGAATGTCGGAAATTTTTATCGTTTCATTTATTCATGGTATTGGAAAGGTTAAACCCCACTAATTAAAAAAATGTAAAAATAAAATTATTGTAAAAATATAATTCTATTTCATTCAATGCTTTATTCAAACCATTGTTTTGTTTTTTTAAATTTAGTTTATTATTTATGATAATTTAATATGGGATGATCTTATATCGGGAATTTTTCTGATAACAATTTATTATCGTATAATGACTATAAATTAATTTTTTATCCTTATTGAATAATCATATGGAAATATATTACTCATTAATATCACAAATATTCATAAAATAAATAATTTTATTCTTAAAAACAAGGTAGTTATGAAAATTATAGTACCTCATTCATTGAGGTGTTAGTCTATAGATAAAATATCAAACCAAAAAAATATTTTTATAATTTTAAAAAAATAAATTTAATGGATTAAAGTGGGATCCATTACACTCTATGGAAAAGAAAAAATAGTCCAAAATAGATTTAATATACAAATTTAAAACTTCGAACACAATTAAGTCCCAATGATAATAGTTATTAAGGAAACCTCCAAACACAATTGATTCCAATGTATCCGCATTGTAATAAACCCCCATAAAAACCTAGATGCGCCATCATCAAACTCATGACAGAGCTTCTAACATCACATCTATATCATCAACACAAATAAGTGTACAAAATATAAAAAAATCATAATTAAATTCATCTATACCTACTTATTTGAAGAGGAAATATGAACCATAATACATTGAATCTACAAGATGTAAACTATACACAATGCATGGGACCATAAATGTAGATGGTATAAACCCCATGATCCACAAACATGGGATCGAGATAAAACAAATAATGATCAACATCCATGATGGGGTGAAGCCAACATAACTCCACAACCACATGGCAATCTAAATAAATTAGAATACCTAACATGGGACAAAACCTATCAAGATGAGGCCTTGGAAAAACAATACATCCACCATAACCATCCAATAACATCAAAAATTAAACTGTATTGAACCTTGATGAATTTATGCATGAATTAAATGGTAGAAGAGTGGAGGAGGTAAAACATACTAATTAGGAAATGACGATGATTGTCACACCAACAAAACCCAATTATATTAGAGTTCCATATAGAAAACCATGATATATTTTAACAATACATCTTAAGTAAAAAAAGAAGTTATAAAGGTATATTGGGTCCTTGTAGCGTGTGAAAAATATATCGAATGGAAATTTATATGATCCTAAATGAAATAAAACAACATATAATGATGAAAAACCAATCACTGATTACAATGAAAATAAAAATAACCACTCCTACTACACATCTCAATGTGACATCATGATCACACATGAGGATCAAGTCACCATTAATGAATGGAATTCAATATAATTCCAATAAGGTCTTGGAGTTACACTAAGAAATGTAAATAGATCCAACATGATTAAATCTATAAACACCAGATATGAAGAGCACTGCATTGGGATAAAAATTAAAATCTTATTAAGCATCATAAAAAATAGATTATGGGATATTGATAAAATGATCACTAATCTTGGGAAAATATTAGCGTTGAGGGAACAATTAAATCCCTGAACCAATATATTGAGTCTGGGGAGATCATTGATAAAATAATTTTCTTCTTATATGGGGAGAAGTTGTGTGGTGAAGAGATTCGTTTAGTACTAATAGTGGTGACATTTTTTAAAATACAGAATATGTTATTGAAAATGATTTTCAAATTAAAATTAATGCATCAGCCCTCAATTCCATATTCCCATCTATTTTATTAATTTATTTACATTATAGAGGATCATGTCACATTTTTTTAATATTTGAAATTTCAATGAAATATTCTTATCACGTGTTTATGGAATGGTTATCCTTAATCATATGACAAAAATAAAAATTTCATTTATAGTTCATAAATAAAATCAGTAGTTTATAATAGTGTTTTATAATTTATGTTAACAACCATTATGGTTTCCCCTATAATTTCTAATTAGTGGATTATAGTTAGGTAAACTATATTGTGACCTTGTGATTCCCTAATATTTTAAAATATTAAAATAATATTTACAAATTTAACAAAATGAAACATCAATTTGGAATTTCCTTTTTTATTGTTCTATGATACATCAAGAGGAATGCCTAGAATGTCCTCTCTCAAAGATCTTGACATTTTGGCCTCCTAGAATTTCTATTTCTAGTGAGGTATCATATGTTTAGGGTTATGCCTCCACCTCCTCCCCCTTTTCTCCCTCCCTATTATCCTTTATTCCTACTTATGATTATGTTTTCTGAAGTGAAGATTCTAAGGTGTGTTATGGAATAATGAATATTTTTTTATTTAATTATATGGTTGGATAATCATTGATAGACTCTTGTTCATTTTTAATTCAATTTTTTAGGATGTTCTACATCGATTTCAGGTTAGTTTACCCCGTTTCATATCCTTTAATGATATAAGAACTGGATTAATTATTTCAAAAATTATATTTTAATTACAAAATGATAATAATAATGTGATTCATTTTTTATTAATGAATGAAATTGGATTTAATTTTGGTTTAATTATAAGGAACTGTGTTTTCATATATTAAATATTTTTATAAAATAGATATTCCATTATATGTGTTTTCCCAAAAATGATAATTGTAGTCATCGTCTTTTGAAATATTTATGGTAAATTTTATATCGATCTAAAGTGTTTTATGACAATTATTTTTTATTTAAATGATTTTATACATTTCAGTTTTTTAGATGTAAAAATATAAGTGTTTTTAATATATCAAAATATTGTAAAAATTATTTATTATATATCTATATAATTAATTTTTGATTGACTAGAAAAAATATAATTGTAATCTTGGATCTTATACACATTCATTTCGGTGTATATATATATATCTATATATGTTATTTGGTTCACATGAACACATAGGAATATTTCCATTGAGAATGATGAATATATATGTATGTAAATTAAAATGTGTATAATGATAGTAATGGTAGCCTTTAAATTTAAATCTAGTTTATTAATTAGGATTTTGTAAAAAAAAATTAAATGGGATCCTAGAATTTGTTTCATAATGTATAAATGGAAGTCCGATTGTGAACCATTTGTAGAATATTAAAAAATATTACTCACCCTAATGGAATATTATACCATTATTATATTTGTTAAAATAGAAATGTATACTATTTTTAGGTTCAGAAGTTTATTTAATTAGGGATTTTCATTAATGATGTAGGTAAGTAGGTTGATTTTCATTTCAATTCATGAATTACTGTATGATTTATTTTTGATTATTTTTTCCAACCATAATTTTGTATTTTTTTAATGGGGATAAACATGGGAATGCTGGGTAATTATGTGGGATGAACAAGACATGTACATTGTGTAAAAGTGTATTTTAGCTACCATTTTTTTAATAACACATCAATATCTAAAATGTGATTATATAGATGTGGTTACTTTGTGATCATTGGATTTTCCCTCCTTAGTTTCTCGTGTATGGGAAAGGTTTTATGTTGTTAAATCATTATTAGTATGAGGATCCTAATATGTTTCATGGACTGTATTTTCCATATCGTTACCAATGGGTTATTATACTCATATATTTATACATAAGTGGAAATTTATTACTAATCTGATTCCATTTATTATGTATTATTATTTCCGTTACTTGTATTATTATTAGTTATGATTCAAAATTTTAAATGATTATATTTCTAATTAAACATGTTGGTTTTGATTAAGATTAGAAATAAATGGTTTTTTTGGACCTCGATTTATTTTATGGATCATATTAAAGGTGTCTCAATTTATTAAAAAATTTAAATTTTTTATTTAATATAAACCAACAGCCTTGTGTTTCAAAGGAAATGGGCTTTTAAACATAATTTAATATATTTTTAAAACTAATTCATAATAGATAATTGTAATTGGTAATTAAAAAAGAATGGTGTTTGGTTATTTAAAAGACATTTCCATTCTAACATACATATTATATTTTGTTTTAATGTTACCCAATAAAAATTTATTATCACTTATAGTTTGTATAATTTACGGAGAGGTTGGGGACCTATGATCAGGAAGTGGTTAGTTATTGTTCATTTTTTTCCATTTCCATATAATGTAAGCCAAATTGGTCATCCCTGTTTTTCATTGTTCATTTTATTAATTAGTGGTGTGTTATACCTTTTGAGATATGAATGCAGAATAAAATAATTTTTTCACTTTTATGGAGTTGATGGTGAGTAATGGGACAACATCACCTTTTTCATTATGCTATTTTAATTTATTCAAGTTACTTTATTTTGAATAGTTTTAAAACATATTGAAAATTCAGTAAAAAGGTAATTATCATTATGAAGCTATTTAAATATTATTTAATTGGGTGAAATCACTCACACTGTGTAGAATTTAAATTCATATATGTAGTCTATATATAGTTATATTCATGAATTCCATTAGGACCTATCATAAGTTATATAAATCATCCAATATAAAGTGTGCCCATTTATTATAATGAATTAATTGTATCATTTATTCATTTGATAATTAAATGATTGTTGTTGAAAATCCATTGTTATTCATAAATTCTGAAATACGAGAGATTAAATCATCAGACATCAGAAGTTATGTCAGGTGTGTGTGGTTAAGCACTACTATATGAAACAAGAGATACCATAGGAATTGGGGATTTTATTTTGAAAATACATAATTAAATAGTGTCCTTGTGGTAAATTTATATTTCAATTTATATCATTTCGAATTATATTTTTATATTATATTTTTTATTATGAATTTTTTTATGTTATTCATGTTATTTCATAGTTTTTTGTTATTTTGGTTGAAAATAGTAGTATATTGGGAGGAAAAATAGGCTCTTGTTCGAATAAAAACATGAGGATACCATTTATATTATTCAAAATAACTCTTAGTGTAGGTCTTGTGGTTTGATCAACACTCTTAAAACCTAGTGGTCATGTTTAGAAAAATAGTGAATCCATTAATTGTATAGTTGACTATGTTAATATGGAATTAGAAATTAATCTATGTTTTTTAATTTTATTTTAGGATATGTTAATATGATATGGTTTTATTTCAATTCTATTTAGCATTAATTTTAATGGAATGTGTAACTATCGAATCTTAAAAATAATATTGCAACTGGAAAAATATAGTTCTTTGAAATGTTTGTAAATTAATAATTAATGTTTTAAAATTTACTCACACTACCTCAAAATGGTATTCTGGTAATTTTTGTCATCCTAATGGCATAATTTAGAAAATAATTTTTTTAATGGAATAACTATATCGATTTTATTTGGATTACAATTTACCTCGGATATAATAATGATTTTTCTCATTGAGTTGTTATTTTTAAATGTGAAATATTTTTCATTTGGGTGATTCAAATTTGGTATTATTTATGTGTAACAAGTGAAAATATTATTATGATAAAATAACATTGATTCATATTAAATATTATACTAAAAAAGGGAATTGTTTTATTGTGATTTTTTTTTCAAATATGGGTTTTCTATTTTTTATTGTTTATGATTCTTTTTTTGAGTATTCCCTTTAAATGTATCAATGAAATTTATATTGTTGGACTTTTTAATGTATCATTCAAATTTCTATGTTTGTTATTATACTATTATTAATGATGGTTATCAGTTTGGAGGTTTATTCTTGTAGTGATTGGGGAAACTGAATGTCTTTATGGATATTGATTGAATTGATGATTTCTTTAAGATAAACAATGGTATTTCAATTTTATGGGTTGATAAAACCACATTGGAACCCATTGTAATATAGAAATTTTTATTCCATTACTAATTTCATGTTTCAAGTTACTAAATTGTGTATTAGAGTTTTTTACCTTATTCAAATTTTATGAGTAATATGCCTTAATCGGGGAATTTTGAATGGATGTCAACTATGGTGATCAATTTTGGTTTTTCTGGTTATGTGTGAATTAAAACATTTAATAACATATCTAGAATGATCATTATTTAATTAAAAAAATATGTTATATGGAAACTTTATTTGTTGGGGATACCACTTGATAATATTATATATTGGGTTCTCCCTATTTGGTTTACTTTTTATTATTATCCATTTAGAACCATTATGTACATGGATGTGGGATTTACTATATTTTTTACCTCTATGATTCATGGTATTCTGTAATGTTTTTAGTTTAATATATTTTTTATAGTTTTCTTCATCTACTAGGACTTTATTGGGGTTCTCATATATTAAATGGTAATTTTTGGGAGAATTTTTACACCCTAATCAATGTTTATTATTTATTTATTTTTATCAAGAGGAATTTTTTTGGAAATATTATTGTTTTTTATTAATATAAAAATATATCATGGTTAGGGAATAGTTAGTGCTAAAATGTGATATTTGAGGAAATAGGATACGTAGATCCGAGAGTAGTTTAAACCCTTAGATAAAATATTCTAAACTATTTTGATTATCTATGATGGTTCCCCGTACGTGTCCAAAAGAAAGGGAATATTTTACACACTGTTTAATAACTATGGGGAAACCATTTATTTATAAAATATTTTAAAATATTAAAACAACATTTATACACATAATGTAATAAAATTCTAATTATGTTTTCCCCACCCCTATTCTCATGACCTCCTTTGATCCGTCATTTTTCATGCCTCTTCCATCATTACCGAATTTATTTTAGTATCATTATATATATATATATATATATATATTCAAAAAGCGATATTCCTCTTATTCCTATTTCCCCCTCTTCCTCTATCTATTGTTTATTAATCTCTATATAGCATAATGATGATCTTTGAAATATATATAGAGATATGTCATAAAATTTCTATGATTTACATCATTTATTTTTCTAAAAATCATTCATTGTTTATTCATCATTTTGTGTTCACATTTTTCTACTTTTAACTTTTAAATTATGGTAGTTTCCACCCATTTCATCATATTTAAATACAGAAACACTGATTACATTCGTAATAAATTATTTTTAATTTTACCATGTGATAATATTATGAGTTCTAATGGAATTGGCATAGATTAAATTTGATATAATCTTGGTTTGCATATAATCTTATGAGAAATGAATTTATAAAAAATAATCACTAATTTTATGGGTATTCACATAATGAATAATTGTATTTTAAGATTATTATACTATTAATTGTGGAATAAATATTAAAATATGGGTTTTCATAATTAGATGAAAATTTATTAGGATTTTATATATCGTATTATTGTTTTATGATGAAATTAATTGGATTCCATTTTTTCATTTTTTTATAGTTTATTAGATCATCTATTATAAAATTCAATTATTTATGATGCCTAAATATATAATTTAGTATTTTTAAATTATATACTTTTTTTATATATGTGTTTATATAGATCTAAATATATCAATATCTAACCAGTATAATATGTTAATATATGGATTGAAAAACAGAATGAAGAATATGTAAAGACATAAATATATAATGATAAAAAGTGACACATTGAAATTAATATATTATATTTGAATTTTTTTCAAATTATTCTTTGAATGAGATTCTATTAATTTATTTCTAAATGTATAATTGAAATTATTTGTTTTATTCTACTAAATATTATTGTAAATGTTACTCAACAAATTAGATATCATGGATATTATTATATATGTTAAAAATAAAATTAATTGGATTTATTATGATGGTATATTTATAATGAAAGGATTACATTACGATGTTTTAGGGATGTGGGATGAATTTTTTAGATTTCCTTTCAGTTCATTGTGATTGAGATATTATATTATTACCAATAATATATATAATCATTAGGATAATACATGAGATCCTAAATTACATAGGTGGATGACGTTAAAATGTATGCTAGGATAATTTATTCTTTCATGAGCCATTGGTAAATAAAACAAAATTATATTGAAATCATTATTATATGGAAATGGTCACCCATATAATTTTTTATTTATCCACTATAATGTCACTTGCAGTTTTGTGTTTAAATATGGTTTAATCACTGAGTTTGTAGTTTTTATAGTAATAGGCGTTGATTTTTTCACCATGATTCTCCAATGATTAAATATTCTCATATATTTTTTCTTTGTAAAACTTAATTACAATTGGAATTTTAATTCAAGTATTTTATTAGTTTTTTATTGTTATTTTTGTAGTCATCAATTTACAATTTTAGATGAATATTTTTCTAAAATATCTACTTATATATTTTTCCTAAAATTTGAATAGAATTATTTTATATTCTATTAAGTAAAATCAAAAGATATTTTAATTAATATTCCATAAAATAAAAAATCATTAATTTTTTTTATTTTTTATCCAATGTTTAAAAGAAATTTTTCTAATAGAATATTTACACAAATATTCAAACTAGAATTAAAATTTATCTTTTTATAATTACAAAGAATAATTCAAGGTGGGTGGGGAATTAAATAATTGTTTCCCATGTCAATTTTCATTTTTTGGGTTCTACATCAGCTTCTATTATCTCATAGTGAATTTATATTTTCCATAGTGGTTGGTGACCCATAATTGGAAGATTTTTTTTGTTTTTATTGTATTTCTATTTTCAAATAATATTAGATAGATAGGTGATCTATATTACCCTTTTATGATTCAACTACTAGTTCATTATATACTATATTTAATGATGTTATTTAAAAGATGTTATTTTATATAGAAATTAAGAGGATTTATTGAATTTATTTATATTTTATTTTATTTCATTTATTTTTGTTATAATAAATTTTTTTCATTTGCACAAAACATATGAAATTGGAATGAATGAATTAAAATTGGATTCTAAAAATATTTAGATAAAATTAAATATGTTGAAATTATACCCACAATGTATAATCAGATTCCATAGTTCTTATTTTGTTCCCACTAGATCAGGAATACCACCCTCTTTGAATGTTCAGGGACTGACTCGATCATTCAACAATAGGAAGGCCTCGATTAATTCATCATAAAAACTGAATAAAATAGAAGAAAAATAATATTCAGGGACTTTTTTTGTAAATCCCCCACTCATAAACACAAATATTGGATAATTATTTAGACTTTTTACTTGTAAATTAATATTTTTCTAAAATTAACATTTACGGTGATACATTTTATTTTTACCTTGGAAACTTATTGTAAGGATAAAATGTTAAATATATGTCCCTCGTCAATTCTAATATGATTATATAGAATATAAAAAGAATTTTATCATAATCAACATTTATATTTGGTAAAAAATTATTTTAATAATAGAGTTCCTTAGAAAATAAAATACAACTTATAAAAAAACTATTTTTTAGAATTTAATTATTTTCTAACAAAATAATTTCTAGTTTTGAATCCTATGATATTTTTGGATATATATTTCAAAAAATAACATTTTTATGGCTTGAATAGTAAGATAAAACTAAATTGATCATTTTGAATAAATAATTACATCACTAATAATCAAACCAATAATTTTCATTGGTTTAAGTTATACCTTGTGTTTAAAAAATAGAAATAAGTATTTCAGAATTCAAAAAAATATGTTTTTTAGATATATTTTACACCATAAATAAATATTTTATTTAAAAAAATAATTAAATAATATATATTAAATTCAAATATCATAATTATTTCATAATAGTTATGTTATTTGTAGAAATGAAATATCTATTATGAACTCATAAAATCTTATCTTAAAAATTCCAAAATTTCATTGTAAGTTAATTTTTATAGGATGAAATTGAAATCAATTCAACTATGTTAGGAAAATTAAAAATTGAAAAAAATTCTTTTAAAATTTATAACTACATAATATAAAAAAAATTATAAAAAAAACTTTTCTATAATTGAATAATTAAATTAATATGCATTAAAATTGATTAACTAATTATTATTTGACAATAATTTATTTCACTAACTATTCCTATGTATTTTTTCTATTTATAATAGTGAAATTATTTCCTCAAATTAAATATATATATAAAAAAATAATATAAAAAATGTGTTTTTCTAAAAATAATTGTATTTTCCAATGAAAAATTGAACACATGTAATTTTTTTACATACTTTTTTTTTCAATTTTTATTCATTGAATTTACATTTTTTCAATTTTTATATTAATGATGTGTTATTATAAATTTTTTTATGTGAATTCTAAAATAATATTAATTATACTAGCTTTATTTAAATGTGAATAAATAATAAAAATAAATAATTTTATATTTTCCCCCAAATTAATAAATTTTTCCTAAGAAATTATTATTTTAAATTCCCAAAATTAATGTATCTTTGACATATGTATAATCATTGACATATATTTTTTCATGATATGTAATTTCAATATCAGTCTTTAAAACATAATATTTATTAATTAAATATTTCAAAAACAATATGATTTCAATTATAAGACTCCTAATTGTAAATAGGTTTCCAAAATCACAATTAGATTCTTTAGAGATATTTTCCCCATAACAAAAATTTTATTTATCTTCCTATTTCTTGAGTTTGAGAAATTATTTTTCCCTCAAGATAGACAATATTATATAAAATTATATAACTTATTTCTTTTTTATCATATGAAGTAATATCATTCCTTGATTTTTTTTGATCATTTTTCCCTCTAAAAAATATAATATAATTAAAAGTAAATAGACCCGGTAAATTTTTAATTCCTAAAGCACAATTATAATAATTTAATTTATCAAATAATCTATAGAATAAATAAATTATTCAAAAATTATTATCCATTTAATAAAAATAATATTATCAGAGTGAGTTATAATATTGATCATTATGAATGAATCATGATGTGGGTAAATAATTAATTAATCATCAAATAATTAAAAATAACTCTAAAGTTTCTATTATATTCCTAAAAAATTTACTAAACCCTATAACATTTTGAAATAGAATTGAAAAACATCGAAAAAAAAATATTATCGATTTGATCAAATTTTATTTAATAATCCATTTTAAATTATTGGAAATAATTATTGAACAAGAAAAATCATTATAAATATTCTATAATAAAACAACAACCTTAAAATATTCAATATATATTTTCTCACAAATATATTAATCAACCCAAAAATAACCTGAATCATCTAGACATCATAATACACACTACTCAGCAATGTTGTCTTTATTTCTCAATATTTACTACCAAAATTAATCAACCTATTGTCCCATTTAATCGTATTTACCTAATAATCAAATCACATGTAATGAAATTTTTTATTTATTACAAAAAACATATATTCTTTTTAAATATCCAAAATCATATAACAAAATATCATTAATCATCTCTGAATAAGACCATGTATAGAATTAGCTAAGTGTTTATTCATTTAACTTGTGATCAACCACAGTCATATTAACCCATACTGTTATCCAAAACATGTAAATATCCTTCCCTGATAATATATTAACCTCCAAAATTTATATTCTCCACTATGATACCAACTATAATAACATATACCAAAAATAATAGTTCATTTGATAAAAAATTTGATGTTTACATAATGTTGATGAAAACAACTAATGTGACCCATATATATGTTATATTAATTATAATGTTAAATGAAAATAATGATCTTCTTAAAAACCAAAGACCTATTAGGTTTAAATTTCTACAATGTTTGTGAAACTATTAGTTTAGAAACCCTTATACTTACAATCAAATATACATTTTTTACAAATATACCATGTATTTATAATTATACAACAATACATCAACTCAACCCACCAAATTCTTCAAACATAATTCCTTTTTCTACATATCGTATATATTACACTTAATCCTAAGATATGTTAATCAAAATATATTTGGGTAAGATAAAATTATATATAATTGTTTAAATAATAGAATGAACAATACATTAATAATATTGAAATAATAATTAATTGTAAAATAATTACAGATAACTTATAACATGATCATATTATATATTTAATGTAAAACATCTATAATAGTAACTAATTTCCTAGTGATTGAATTAATAATGTATGTAATATTAATCTTCCATAATATAAAATTAATTTTTAAATAGTATGATACATATTCTACATTCTAGGACAATACATAATCAACTATATTGAAATTAATGATATTTAATATTCCAAGGTATTAAATCAACATACATTTACTAATAAATTTTCCATTAGTATGGAATTATCTGGAGTATGGATTATCAAAATTTTCACAGTCAAGAAACAAACTACCATGCTTATTATACAACCTATAATTTTTTTCATGTATTATAGTGTCTTAAAACATTAAATTGTGATGAGTTTATGTATATATAAATACTTTAAATGATGTATAGTACCTATATAATAATTTATTACGTGGACATGAGGGTGAATAATTATCTCAAATGGGAGATAGAGAGTGATAAATAAACTGATCAAAATGTTGTTTGTGAAATGAAAATAATAGTTACACATAAATAATATAATAAAATTTGTTTTTGGAATCAATTTAGGACCTCAATACATTAACATTTTCAGTTTTAGAGTGAATGTTGTTTTGGAAAAATGAAGGAAAACATTAAAAAGAATATTTCCCCAATCATTTGTATCATTATTGAAAAATGAAATAATAAGTCACATAAAATATATTTCATTAAATTTCAATAACATTATTATTTTTCTTTCAGTAAATTTTAATTAATTAAATATTGAAATGAAAATACACAATTAGAAAAATATTTTGAGTATAGAAAAAATTTATACAAAATTGAATTTAAGTCTGTTTACAAAACATTACCAAATAATTTTCTTTTGATCCAAAATTAAAAAATTGATAGATTAATTAGAATATATATAATAATAAATCCATTAAAAATATTTATAAGAACTGAAATAAGGCATAATTTTAATGACATTGGAAAAAAAATGCATATACAAAATTTAAAAAATAAATTCTTTTCATACTTTTGTAATGAAACTAAAATAAATAAAAAAAATATAAAAAATCAATTTTTTATTTGGATTATAATGTAAAAAGTAAAATATATTGATTTTATGAAAAACTTTAGGAATAAAAAATTACATTAATGAATAAAAATAATGAATATGGAAATTCAATTGAAGGATTTATTTCCAAAATGATGAAAAAGTATGACATCCATTATAATAAAATTTAACTAGTGATATCACAATGTGGATTAAGAAAAGGGAATAGATATATTAAAAATATACACCCACATATATATAACTATAAGATAATAAAATTTATGGAATTTAGGATGGATGTAAGATAAAAAAATTTGAGTGGAACAAAAAAAAATTTCTTTTGATAAAAACTTATATTATGAAATATACTATTAAGAATTCAATGGAATTTGAATACAATTAAATAAAATATGATTACATGAAATGTTTATATTAATAAGATAAATATTCATGATTAAAATTTCATAATAAATTCATATGTAATTTGATATATCACATGATTGATATTATGGTGAACAACAATAAACATCTCAAATGAAATTTAGATTCTGATATAAAAACCCTTAAAAGATCTTTTACATTTAAAAAAACTCATTAAAGGCAAGACTTTAAAATTTTAAATAAAATAAATTAATAAAGATAATGACAAGATAAAAAATTTAACATAGGTATTTTAAAAACCATATAGAATTTTTTTTCATAGTAAAAATTTTTCCCAATAAATAAAATATTTAGTCGAGGAACCCCAAATATTTTATTCAGACTTTCAAAAATTTATCATTGAAATATTATATAATAAAAATTTCCTCATTATAAATATATTTAATAATTTGTTCTTATATATTAGATTTTATATACATGAATTTTAATAATTAACAACATATACTTTTGTTTGATAATCATAATTTTAATCATCAGATGCTTGTAATTTTTATCATTTCTTTCATGTTTCAAAATAGTAAATATTGAAACACATAGTTGATATAAAAAATAATAACCTGTTAAATAGTAATGTTTTCAATATATTTCTTTGAATGAATTATGTAGAAACATTTTCATTTGATGTAACATGAGAGTATGGTTTTCTATAATTATATTGTTATTGATCATATTTTGAGTAACTTAATCATAACAATGGAATATTTTTTATTTACTGTTAATTATTTCATTATAGATATATAAGTGTACAAATGAAATATATTTTCCCTTAATATTATATATATTAGTCAAACATTATTTAATAATATTCAATGTAAAGGGGTGACTAATGAAAAAATACATCATTCAAGGATGCGGTAGTCCACATATAGCACTAACGAAGCATTCATTTTTTGAATGGTTAGAAGGAAGATAAAAAATAATTATTCCAAACAACATTAAATTTTGATATAGTAATGGTAATTATGTAATTTTTTTAAGATGGTTATAGTAGATATAGTACATGTGCAATAATAATGGAAAGAACATAAATGGAAATGAAGTGATTAGGATTTATCCCCTTAATCATCGGGAGAACTCAATTATCCTTCACAGATTATTATTTTGTTAAGGCCAAATCCTCTATAATATCTATATGAGTTGAGGGAATAATTTAATATGAATAATTAATTTATAAAAGTCTATCAATATGAGGATAAGTTGGTTGGTGACGGAATCCCACTATAAGTGATTGGGGTTTCATTATTTTAAATACACATGAAATTATATTATTAACATATAATATTAGAAGGAAAGAGCATCAAATAGTTTAAAATAATTAATAAGCCATGTATTAAGTTAATCCATCATTGATACAAATAAATAACATATTTATAGATATTTTTTATATTTACCACTTGGAAAATATTCTTTCTAAAATTTACATTTATAATATAAACTCATTCTCTACACTTATAAAATGATTTAGTAAAAAAAATTGGGCATTGTGTCATAATATAATAATTTTGATAAAAAATAAAAAATTAATTTTATAATTTTAAAAATTTAGAGTGTTTAAATATATGTTGGATAGATGTGTTCTTCCCGAATAAACGGTTTTTTTTAAAAGTCCATTTTAAGAATTAAAATGAATTTAATGAAAAGTAATATTAATTTTTTATTCACATGAAAATTATAATCATATATTTAAAATAATTATTTATATAAAGATATCATTGTAACATATAACTATGTGGATCATTTTTAATAAATAATTACAATAAAAGGACGAAAACATATTTTTATTATAACTAAATATAAATAGCCATTCAAAAAGTGATGTTTGAGATTCCTAATTATGAAAAATATTTTTATGTTCAATATTTTTCTCCCCAAATAAATATTTTCAGAATTAAATGGTTCTATAATATGTTAATTTATATATATATCTTGATTATATCATAGATTTTATCATATTTGTAGAAATTTTTTTTCATCATTTACCTAAAAATAATCTATTTCACCAAATAAAAAAATATTTACCCCATTATCAATATGAAAAGATTAATTTCAAATATGTTTTACATTATCAAGATAAAATTAAAAATATTATAAATTTAGCAATTAAAATAAAACATATAATAAATAATAATAACTTTTAAATTTTATTAGCATTGAATAAGTAAATTAATAGACTTTATAATTAAATTATTATTAATTGAAAATTAGAAATTAATTTTACGAACAATTAAATAAAATTATATATTTGTTTTATTTTAATAATTTCCCTGAAATTATAAAATTTCTAAAAAAATGTGTAATTTACCAAAATAGTTTCTCAATAGTTAATCGAATTATCCAATGTAACAATGAACACTTATAATATTTATAAAAAAATATATTCTTTAATTTTGTTATAGTATCATATATTATTTATACAAATTATCAAATATTTTAATTATTTTAGTGTTTAATATATCACAAACTATCATACAAACTTCTTTAACCTATTGTAGAAATCATTCTAAATGTTTGGGGTGATATATTTACATTCACCTGGATTTGTACCATACTAGTCAATATAAATAGTTAATCCCATAATGAAATACTCAAACAAAACATGTTAAAATTGACATGTATGTATGAATTCAAATATTTAATCCATATAAAAAAAATAATGTACAACATATAGTGGATGTTTTATATATTAATACTCCATGTGAGTATTCTAGAGAAATTGTATATGTGTTGTACATGTTTGAACCAATAAATCATGATAGAACTCTAAAAGGATTCTAAACACATTTTATATGACCAAACAGTTTCTAAAATCATCTTCCATAATCACGTTTGAGTTTGACATTCATAATATTAATGTATGATCATTTTATTGATAATTTTTATGAATAAGTTATTTAATTTTATTTTAAACCAATATATCATGTCAATATGACATATCTAAATAGATTTTTTTGTATCATATAGAAAAAAATTGATTGTCTTACCTGATTACTATAAATAATGAACAAATTAGTACTCTTATGAAAAAAAATATAATGCTTATTATAAGGAACCTGATCTATAAATATAGTGTAATATGTTATTTTAATCATGAAATATTTCATACCATAACAATATTGAATAATTCCAGAAAAAATCATTTCCATGTCACATGGAATAAAATATCTCCATATATACATGTTTTTAAACATTAAGGGATTTTGAATAAACATTCACAAGAATATCTTATAGGAATGTACATAATATTCTATGAAATATATTTATGTTTAATATACATGCTACATGGTGTTTTATTATCAATCAGTACAAGTTGAAGTATATAGTCTTTTATATAAAACTAATCAAAATTATGTTATTAAATAAAAGAATAATATTTTGTCGTAAAAGAATAATATTAGAAACTAGTATGTAATTTTATATATGTTTATTTTTACTTCATATAATTTCTTATCATGGATATATGAATTGACATGATAATATATATATAATCTAATACATAATTTAGTTTCCATTTCTAAAATAACAAATTTTTTACAGCTTCTGATGAACCACAAGAAGTATTTATTTGTATATTTCTAAATTTCAGGATAATTGTAAATATTTAGAGTACTAAAAATATTTTAACAATATATGAATATTTCATTATATATAATGTCATAATTATTATTGGGGGACAAGATATCAATACATAGTGTCATTATAACATGAGGGTTCTTTAAAGGTACTCATGTCACAGTCCATAGATTCATGGATGATACATGTGGCATTACCTACCATATTCATGGAAAAGATTAATTACACGTAATTATAACCATTATGAAAAAAATAATTTTTAAAATTGGAGAACATATTGGTTAGTATTATTTGGATCATGATTATGTGGGGATTTTTAGAGTTGGCTATATTGAACCAATTACATTGACCTTCATATTACCATTTCATTCATTGATAAAAATGATAAACAATTACATGTCAAACATTTATTATTATTAATCATTTCATTATATTGATAATTTATAAGAGTGTATATAATAGTGAAGAAGTCAACAATGTTCATTTCTTTAATGAGAACAGTGAAATAATTGGATGATTTTTTAAACTATATGTTCAATATTCATATGACATCACCTAAAATGATGCATATGATAAATGATACCATGTACGAGTACTCAATGGATTTTCATACCATTGAGCATGTGTAATGATAGTTATACCTTATGATAATTATTAATACATATCATGAATTTGATAATTTTATATATTATTAAAAACTCAAACATTATATGTTCATTGTGAGATTGGGTATTTTGGTAGTATCATGGATGATATTCCTTTAATGAATAAATTATATTAGGGTTTGTACCATCCATTATTATATAATTTTATTTCTCTTAACTTTTATTGAAATGGAATCAAGTCAATATATTATATGTAAACGAAATATTTGTTAGATCATTTGATCAAATCAACAAAATACATGTCATGTATATTATTTGATAACCATATTATGCAACCAACTTGATGATATTTTGGAAAAATGGTATTGTAATAAAAAGTTAGTTTTCATATGTGGATTTCATCAATGCAACATAATTTATTCAAATTGGGTTCCTTTATGAGTTTTTATATATAGATATTAAATATTATGATAACCTACCTAATTCTACTACATAGTATAATGGGTCACACCCTTAGTGTTTATATTGACCTCTATTAAATTATATATTAATTTAGACATTCTCATATAAATTGTTAATTGCAATATAAGATAATACTTATTCATGATTTAATGATTAAAAATATCCAGTCAACATATATATGTATAACTGGAATATTAAATATATTTTAACATTATTTAATAATAATAATAATATTTATATTTATATTTATATTATGATTTATTAATAATTTAATAAATAATATTTTATAAATATATATATAATTTTTAGAAAATATTTAAAAAATATTTATTCACATGAATTTTAATAGTAATTTTTTTTATCCGGAAAAATTATTCATTATTCTAGGATTTTTAAATTACCTAGTGGATGTGCAGGCTGAGTTATCAGGACAGTATTGAATTAAATATAAAATACAATTTAATAGAAAAATGAATAATTATTTGAAAAAATGATATTCTTCCCATTATTCTATATCATATTATATCAATAATATAAAAATTAATATTATAATCATGTAATGGGTTTTTATTGATATTATGGGAATAATTAAGGGAATATGTGTAATAATTTATTATCTAGCCTATCTCTATACCTATCTAGTCATATATTCTATTTGTATTATATATTGTTTTCTTTGAAACACCTCTAAAGATTCATTCAATCCAAGAAGGAACAGTATCTTGAATACTTTCATGATCTGAGAAAAATATTCAACTCTAATATACATCTAATGAATTATGGATCAATAATTATCCTTCTACCAACAAAGTATTGTGTGGTGGTTAATGTATGCAATTAAAGATCATAAATTCCACCGCACTTGTAACTTGAGTACTATTAGGAATGCTTCATGTTTATATAAGCATGTTTGGATCACTTTTAAACGGATTCAATCCCCATATTATTGTAACTTAAAAAATGTGTAATTGAATGATTATTAAAAAAAGTAATATTTTATGATTATTTAATTCCAAATTTCGTGGTAATTATTAGTTTAAAATAACTATAAATTTAATGTGAATGATCCCCTCTTATCGGTTATGTCTTGTTTTTGAATATACTCATTTTATATAATTCATTATTCAGGACATTTAATTTCATGAACATCAAAAATTATTTATTAATATATATAAAATAGATTATTAAGACTTCCCAACATGTGTTTACAAAACATCCAGATGCATTATTATATTGGATTTAATGAATCTCTGTTAAAATATTAAAATTCCCAAATGGTTAACAGAGTGAAATTAATTTATATGATATAATTTTTAAGATTTCATGATAAATAATTATATTAAATTATGGTATGATAATTTTTGGAATGTTTAAAATGTATTATATTTCATTAACTAGCCTTTATAACCCATAAAACATAGTTTTGAAGCAATTCTCCAAATAAACCGAAGGAGATTCCCAATCCTCATAGGATGTGGACAAGCACTCGAGTATCAAAATTCACCTTTAGGAATTATTTTTATCATCCATATAAGATAAAATTAAATACATAATGGATGAACGATCAGATTAATATTCAATAAATAAAATTAAACAATGGTAGCAATACATCAATTTTAAAAAAAATAAAAAATAAAATTACACGATCAACAGAAAGAATAAAAAATTATAATGACCATTATCCCCATTTTCCATGTGAGTAACAACCCACCATCTCACCAACATAGTCACACAATGAGATAAATCCAAATTTTGGACATACCAGTAAAGATAAATCCCATTAACGAAATTATATGAAAAATTTTCGACCCTCATATATGGGTATTTGTAGGGTGTGACTATAAATAGTATAATGTGATTTCATATAGAGTACCATGAGTATATTTTATAAAATAATAAAAATACTATCATTTAAAAAGAATGCATGGAATGATGTACAATTTCCATAATTAATTTAAAAATATGATAATTCAAAATTATTGATGTTCTATAAATAATTTCATTTTTTTCTCAAATAACCTAAAAAATATTATTTTCATTATCAAAACATGCTTCAAAAAAACTAGAACACATAAAAAATAAAAATATAACTTAATCATATTCAAACATAGTTTTTTTCTATAAATGTTTCTCACACAATGGGCACCCATGAGTAGTGTACATTACAATTTTCCCCACCCAAAAATAAAATTACAAATGGAACAATTTATTGTGAATTTCTACCAATAAATGCATGAAATATTGCCTCTAACATGATAACCAAAGGAAGATATGAATTCCCTGATGTCTGATTCCCAATAAAATTAATCGAATCAAGTACCTACATGACGCCTCATTAATACCCCCTACACCAATGTGATGAAAAATTTAAATAAATTTCCAACGCTTATATCAAATTGACATAGTCAAGCCAAAATATCATATTCACACAAAAACCCTGTTCTCAAATCATTTTTTCATAAATATTTAAACATGTGAAATAAAATCTACCATTCATTATCATGTACAAGGGGAACAATAATTTTATATAAAAAACAACCATATAAAAAAGTTAATAAATCAGATATCCGTAAATGAAATATTTATAAACCACGATTACAAATGATTGATCATGAATAGTTCAAATGAAAGAATTATTAGATCAAATCAATCTCCTAAAACACATGTTTTTAAAAAAAATATCAGATCCACAAAATCAAGGATATCAATGGGATCCCAAAATAATTCATATCCAAAATTAATTAATTACCAAATTATATCACCCAATTAATCAATTCTTATATCAATATATATAATAGAAGTATATTACCAAAATTATATTCAAGGAAGACACAATAATAGATTATGATGCATTAAAAAATTCCAAATTCCATTAAGGATCATTAAAAACACAAATAAATCATCACACAACCCCTAGATTTTAAATAAATATAATATATATATGGTTATGTTAAATTATGATGAATTAATCTATCATTGAGACATATAATATAGACAAAAATTAGAATTATCTAGATCCATCACTCATGAAAACATTTAAATTGATCAATTGGTTCAAAATAATTTCCAAAATCACAAAATAAAATCTCTAAGGAATATATCATAACTCATTAGATGAATAATGAGAATGATTAGAGGTTTCTTGGGCCATAAAATTATTTTTTATAATAAAAAATTCATGAATTTTTTTATTTTGTGCAGTATAAAATTTCTTATTACAACCATGATCCCCTTTATTTGATACTGGCGATGTTGAAAAATTTTGATTAATGTTTTGATAAATTGTCTACCAAGTATGTAAAATGATTCTATAACATGTTTCATGATATGAAGAAGATGCCTCATGTTTTTTAATAACCTTGGAGATGACAATGAACCCTCCATCCGAACTCTAAAAAAGTGTCATGGTTTCATGGGATGACATAAAAATGATTCCCAAAAAATGAAATAAATAATAAAGCGAACAAAATATTTAAAAATTCCAAAAATTAGGAATTAAAAACTATAAAATAATTTAAATAACGTTAAGTTAAAAAATAATATCCCTATATGAATGTGATTTAGGGATACAATAATTTTCCCAAACATATCATTTTCTACCACTTGATACTTATTTTGATAAAAGATGATCAAAAAATAAATTAGGCCATTTTTTCTACCACATATCATGAGAAGTTTTTACATGTATCCATAACAATTTGGTATATATAGTAGAGTATCCATAAAATTTAATTAATTATGTATTAAAAAATTAATTTTGAACCTTAACCACCGTCATATATGGTTCTCAAGAAATATCATACCAATTCAAGACATGTGGGGGATATGGATGATATTTCTATGTTATGAATTGCAGAATACATCATCAATAGTAGTCTAATAAGATAATAATTTCATTGGTTATAACACCTTATTAATCCTATCAATATTATAAAATCCGCCATTATATCATTGATAAACATTCCCTACTTTTGGATCTAGAGATCTCCCAACTGAGGTGACACTTTTAAACAATCCTGGTCATCTTCTAGGAATTCTAGATTGTAGTGAAAATGTCCTATGTAATGATTATGTATACTGCAGACCATTAATTATCATTAACATGGAATTTGAATCATTACATATGCCTCATCGACAATTTTATGTCCTCTAATAATAGTCTCTCCCTCTTATGAATAGTAAATATGGTGTTTATAAGGTCAAATATACAAAGATCAAATGATGATCCTATAATATATGACTGTTATCTAATTTTATTTGAAAACAATACTAGTATAATATATCTATCCCAATATCTTCTACAATCTAGTACTCATGAATGGATCATATCTTCTTGTATCTAAAAATAATTTTTCCCATTCCATTTCTTAAGGATGGTAATCTATAATCAATTGTACACGAGGCCGCATCACTAACTAAAGACCTTTCTAAATCATAGATGTAATAATGGGATCTGTATTAGATACTATCATATATCACACATCATACAATGTCATAATGCTATTAATTTACAAAATCCAAAAATCATCAACCATAGTGGGTTTTGAAATCAATATATTGGGCATAGATTTTTTACAAATGAATATTCACCACCAAAATAGTGTTCTCCCATGGGGAGTTCTTGGTAATTAAATAATGAAATCCATGGATGTCACAACCCATTCCAGTAAACCCCTAGAAAATTGATAAATAATACCAAAACTCATGTGGATATTGGATCCAATCTATTTATAGTTATAATAACAATATATAATGTCAACAATGTCACATTTTTCCAACTTGATAAAACATTTTCTTAATGCCACAATATATCCTAACTCATATAGATTGAATAGAACACATGTAACTATCATAATCCCTGATCATGTTCTTCCTATCATATACTGGGAGAATGAAACAACTCCTAAAGAAAATATTTCCATCTGATGGGTTATTTCTTTCATCAATTCTCACACCACTATAAAAGGATTTCACAATTTATCTAAACACATTATCTTACTGCTCCTCTAGAAGATTCAACTAATGAGGAGATAACATCATCAAATAATTTTCTATAATCATACATGTAAGGTACTTCCTCACCTACTTGTTCATTAGTGTAAATTGTCCCTAGGTGTTATATTCCTTCATATATTAAAAAATAATTTGGTGATGAAACAAACTACTAATGGGGTTAGAAAAAAATTTAAATTTTCAAGGGATATTGGGGAAGTCAAAATCAAATTTCTAATGATATTCAGCCCATAAAATAAAATTGAGTTTCATTTATTTATTGATGAAATAAACAAGATAAAATATTGAAAACAATTGACATTGAAATTCTCCTTATAAAGCTAGTATCTATAGAATAGAATATCGTGAAAAATGTGGTTAGTTTAATATTGTTGGTGGTATAGATCATTTCAGGTTTCCAAAAATAATAGTACCCAAACTACAATACACTATTTATCTATATAAGAAAATATAACATACCTACACATAATGAATCATGTTACAAAATATATCTATAACATAATTATATAAAATTCACATTTTTATTGGATTCCATAAGTCATTTAAATTCATTAATGAATGTATTATAAATTTTACCTCATAATTTTTTCTCCACATTATTATTACGTAATTTCAATAATATTGAATATTTTTATATTTCATTCATGAGACATCAATAAAAACCATCCGATAAAAAATATTCATATCTCAATGACATTATGTAGATCCTACTATGAGAATATATTATTCACCTTCTTAGAATAAGTATATATTCCATGTTCATAAAACACATTTCATAAAAGTATTTTCTTACAAAACATTGATATAAAATTTCAATAACATATTATAAATATATTGGTTCCTCAATATTTAAAAAACTAATTTTATATTATTACCATGATCCTCCTCATATTTTAAATAAACCATGATATCCTCCATCAATAATACAACAATGGTTTTGAGATATTTGTGCAATATCATGTCCATCAACGTCATTTAATCAATATGAGTGTTAATAAGTGTAATGAGAATCACAATAAATTCAAATTCGACAATCCGCATCCTTATAGAATAAGTCAAAATATTTGACTCCTTTAATCCATGGTGATTATAACTAGACCGATGAATAGTCCATAACAGATTGTTTTCAATCATTAACAAATAAATAATTCCATCCATACATAGTAGTGATTATTAATTCATAATTTTTTGATGATTTGATTCTACTAGATGGCCCAGAGACATAGAGTTTGATATACCTTCATGGAAAAATCAAAATCTCTACCCAAATTGAAACACTATAATGAATAAAAAAAATTAATAATTATATCATACAATTAAATTATAATATATTTCAACATAGATGAAGTCATAAGATATGATGGAATAGATATTTATAGTGTTCTCAGAAATAGATCAATAAAAAACTATTACAATCTTATCATAGAATGGACAAACTCCCTAATTTTATATGAGTTTATTATTCTTTAAAATACCTTATATATAATTAATCATAAATCATATATTATATTCAACTAGGATATTTAATCGACACCTATTGTGACCGATTTATTCTATAAACAGATATAAAATCTGATTAAATTATATATAATTTCATAACACAATGATTCATGACATAATTTTATATGTATAATTCCTATAGAAATATGGGCCTGCAAACAACATTTTTATAAAACAACTTCTTTTTGTCGAAGTAAGGTGATCATAATTACAACCCTTTTGTGACATCTCATTCATATTACTTTTCTTCATTACCTGGGGAAAAATATAAAAATTGTAATCTTAGATAATAAGTGTAATAAAAGGAGATATCAATGATCCAATGATCATAAAATGAATATAATGGTATGATAATATGTCAATCACATTTGAAAGTAATTTTATATATATCATGTTCTGAAAAAATCTCTCAAGGTAACATTGAAGTATTTTTGGGTTGATTGTGTTTGTTGACAAAGCAGGGTTCCATGGAGAATTGTCAAGTTCCTGAGAATTTGTTGACAATCCTTGTTGACAAAGAACGATGACAAAGGAAAGGACGATCTGGAGGCGGTACCAAAGAGTAGTACAAGGAGGCGGTACAAAATAGGATTTCCGTGATGATCATAATTAAATATGGAAATGGCATGAATTTCACGAAGATGGGCTTCATGGTTTGGATTTCGTGAAGATCATAAGAATGGTGGTGGTGATTCTTCACGATTACGATGAGCTTCATGAACGGAAGAGGCTGAAGCGCATCGCGGCGGTGAAGGGCTTTGCAAGGGAGCTTCATGGTGATGAAGGGCATTGCAAGGGAACTTCGCGGTGAAGGCGTGAAGGAATTGACGGGATGATCAGCGATTACGATGAGCTCCACGAACAGAAAATTTTAGTGGTGCTTCGTGATTTGGATAGAATTCCGGAGGAAACTTCGGAGCTTCGTGATTTGAGATGATGTGGCGTTGACTTCGTCCCGATAGTTTGAGGGTTGGTGGAATCGAATATAAATACAGGGCGACCCCCTTGAGAGAAGTAGAGATACTTTTCAGAGAAAATATTTTGCTCTCATTTTGCGAAGGTGGTTCATGGAGCTAGTGTGCTTCGGGAAAGAGCAGCTTCGCGGCGGCTATTATAGCTCCACGAAAGTTGTGAGCTCCATGTTGGCTCAGTGAGCTTTCCGAGGGATGTTGCTCTGCAACGGCATGAGCTTCGCAGGAGTGCTTCGCGAGAGCAATTCGCGAGGGTGCATCGCAAGAGAGCATCGCGAAAAGGTAGGAGCTTCGTGAAGGCTTGTTTGAGATTCATGAAATTGGAAGCCACGTGAAGTAGGGTACATTGCGAAGGTACATTCCAAAGGTAGTTTCCCAGTGGTCAGAGGCAAAGTGGTATTCATCAGTGGATGAAAGTTGGACTTCAACAGAGCATCTTTCAACAGTTGAAGATGCACTATTTCAAGAAAATGAAGAGACCTACAGGTCTTTAAACTGTGAGTGGATCCCGTCCAAGTGCAGTGAGCATAGGAAGAGGAAGAAGGTGATCCTCTCCCCCGGTAGTGAGCCAGAGAGAGAGAAATAGGGAGTGACCCTTGGGAAAGCAGTGAGCTGACCCTAAACCTTGTGAAGGTAGTGAGCCTGGGAATAGAAGTTCTCTATCCCAAATTTTGTATCCACATCATATAAAGACTAGTGGGATTTGGTACACACTGCATCCTGTCGGCGTATGCTCCTTGGACGTAGCCCAGTGAGGGTGAACCAAGTAAAAATCATTGTGTCTTCCTACTTACATCCCTGCATTGCATTCGAAGAATCATCATCAGACAAAGAAGAAAATAGGTGATCATAAAAAACACACAAGTGAAAAAAAAGTGACCCTTGTAATAAAGAGTTCAAGATCCAGTGAGGCAAGAATAATTTTTTAAAAGAATATCCATACCCTGATTCACCCCCCCCCCCTCTCAGGGTATATAGGACCCTATTGGGCCTAACAATTGGTATCAGAGGGACAGGTTGATTTTATCAGATATGTTAGCTCAGACATTGTGTAGTTGATTTGTGTTGATAAATAAGTCTTATATTATCTCGGTGTTCCATGGAAAATGAAAAACATCAATGAATAATCAGAAGTTGGGTGGTATTCCTTAGTGCGGAAGTGTTTATGGAAAAAGTGTGATTCAACTAAAGGAATCAAACAGCTTGCTGAAGGAAGGCCTGGATGAATCAGATAGGGAAGTTATAGATTCGATCAATAATGTTGTTGGATGAGTGAAGTACATAAAATTCAAAGTGATTCCGAAACCACTGATGATGAAGATGTTTCAAGGAGGACACCAGTTGATGTCATTAACATGACAAAATAAATGGACTGGAAATCGGTTTAAGAAGTCAAATATAAAGTAATCCGGATCAAAGTATTGGAGATTGAGGTCAACAAGCTAAGAGGCTTAAATCAAAGGCTTATTGATATAGTTACTGACCTAACAGAGAATAACGATTCACATGCTGAAGAACTACAGAAGATGGCTAAAATGAATGGAAAACAAAAGGATGATGATTATGAAGAGAGTCAAAAGTCATATGAAGTTCAGAATTTGAAATCTAAAAATGGTGATCATATGAAACAGCTTTCTAAACATGTTCAGAATAATCAAATGCTACAACAAGAGAATGCATGTTGCTCAGATTTTGTTGTTCAAGAAAAATTGAAGGTAAAGGAGCAATGTAAAGTGGTGGAAAATATTGCACGAGAATTGGAAGTTTAGATGAGTAGAGGAAAGTATCTCAATAGAGAACTTAATTCTCAAATTGAATCAAGTAAAGTAAAGATTCAGAAGTTGAATGAAGAGCTAGAATCATTGAAGAAGGAAATGGAGAAATCTAAATATGAAGATAAGCCCATGTTGAAGGATGCACTGCACTTATTATTTGACTATCCTTCGGCAGATGATGATGAAGTGAAATGAAAATTTCCTATTTCTGAAAAGAGGGAAAAACAAATTTTCTCAGCCCAAAGACCATATAGTTCGAGAAAAACTGGTATTGGATTCGATGAATCCCCTCCCGTGCATGACAGAAAGAGAGCCGTGAACAATTCCAGAAATGGAAAAGATCCTATAGGTGCTGGAGATAGGCCTAAAAGGAAAATTACAAAAAGAAGTGACGACATTTTCCATTTCTGCAGGATTCATGGCCACACATCAAGCTTATGTTCAGAGGCTCTGGAATACATTTCAGGCTATGAAAATAGAAACCATGATAGATCTGAGAATAAGAAGAAACGTTATGAGAAATCATAGAGAAGAGTCTCTCAGAGGATAACATTCATCAGATGCTATTATTGTGGAAGAATGGGACACACAATGAGTATGTGCAAGAAGATCAGGAGCTCCATGTTAGAGGAAAAAGTCAAGCTGCATCAACATCTCGATATAAGAATGATGAAATGAGGTATGTCTTTGATGTAAAATGTTTCATATGTTCTGATCATGGGCATTTGGCCAGACAGTGCATCAAGAAGAAAGTAGGGAAGGAAAAAGACCCATGAAAGAGATTACCAACTCCAGTGGTACATAATGAGAAATTATACACTGGGAGACAAATTGGTGAGGTGAAAAATAGGCATAGAGCCTCAAGGGAATCACATGGAGCTGAACGAAAGGTGTATCATTCACCTCCTCTGTCGTACTCACAACCGCTCTCAATGAGAGAATGTGAACAAACTAGGAAGATTAAGGGGAGATCTACTCCAGCTATGATAAATAAAAATGAACATTCAATGGAGGACTCACCAAAAGTGAAAAAGAGTGTGGTGACTCAGACATCTGATAAAGGTAATATGAACAAAGAATGCATCGATAAATACGCATGTCGTGTTTCTCAGCGAGAAGTGAAGGAAAGAGGAAGACCCCTAATATGGGAGAAGAAGAAAGGGAAGATGCCAAATAGAGAGGTTCCTACTCAGAGAAATAATCGAGGAAAATGGAATTTTGGTAGAACCTCAAAGAAGGAAATATATACTAGTGGGTTTATACCCCAAGTGGTGAGAAAGGCCGAGCCTACCAAATCTACATATCAAAAAAAGGCTCAGAATGTAGGCAATGAATGCCTAGTCATATGGCCAGAATAGTTGAAGTTGGCTAGGCAGCTGGAGGAAGCAAGAAATAAGTGTGATACCCTCCATGAAAAAATCAAAGTGTTGACCCATCAGGATCAACCACTATCCTTGTTTTTAGGATTCGAGAAACACCCATCTCCCTACGTATATAAATGTTATTAACTGATGATTCAAGTGTTTTAGGTTTTAGGGAGATACGATCCAAGTGGAAGTGGCATATAAATATGCAAAGTGTAATAGTGATATGCTTTAGAGTTTCAATTGAATAAAATCAGGTACCAGAGTTGAAGGAGAAAGGGAGAAACATATCACAATAGGAAGTGATTGTGTTATTAACTCTATCTCTCGTTTTCTACATCGAGTTCCAACTCAGTAGGCTTACAGATGTTGTTAATGGATCAATGATGAGTGATAGATTGGCATAAATGATACAGGTGGAAGATGAGAATGTATGATGCAGGAGAGGAATGACGTTTATGGGTCTAAACAGTGGGTCTAACCCTAGGAAATGTTTCATAACATAGGGGGAGTATTCAATAAGAAAATCAGATGGCAGATCCATCAAGGAAAAAATTGGATGAATCGGCTCAGTGTTGCCTATTGGGGGAATAAAGAAGCACATGGAGAAGTAGTAATAACCTTTAATTTCATGATTATATATATTTCTCTAACAATGTGGTATCAGCTGACTACTTTCAGGATACCATGAAGCTGTGAGGGAATAGAAGGTGATGAGACATTTGCACCGATCGGAAGGCAGGAGACAATCAGATTATTCCTAGCCATTGCAATACAAAAAATGTTCAAAGTGTTCCAGATGGATGTCAAGACTTCATTTCTAAATGGGTATCTGGAAGAAGAGGTGTACATTGAGCAGCCAGATGGTTTTCTCATTCATAAGGATGAGAACAAAGTTTATAGGCTGAAGAAGGCGTTATATGGGCAGAAACTAGCACCAAGGGCATGGTACTGAAGGCTATATCGGTATATGAAGAAGCTTGGTCATCAGCGTACGAGATTTGATTACAATCTTTATTTCAACAAAAACAGTAATGAATGATGAGGCTGGTCTAGGAAGAAGACATAATATTTGGAAGATCAAATGAATCATAGTGGAGAAAATCTCTTGAATTCAACAAACATGAGTTTGAAATGTCTATGATTAGTGAGCTGATGTTTTTCCTTGGTTTACAGGTTACACAAGGCAGGAATGGCACATTTAATTCTCAATCCCAGTTTCCCAAGGAGGTTTTGAAATGATTTGGAATGGAAAATTCCAAGGAGATGAAGACTCCGGTTTCAAACCGGATGAAATCATCAAAAGATGACACTAGCAGGGCAGTTAATTTCACTAAAAACAGGCAGATTATCAACAGTTTGCTATACTTGACCACAATAAAGATTGATATTGTTTTCACCACCTTCCAAGAAGTGATATATCAATGCAATTCCAAGGAAAGTCACATGATCTCAGTGAAAAGAATAATTCGGTATATCCAGGGCACAGTAGACTTCGTCTTGACATATACTAACAAATATCAGACAGAGTTATTGGGATATACTGATGCAGACTAGGCCGGTTCAGTAGATGATAGAAAATCAACGTCAGGTGGTGCATTCTATCTTGGTGGATTGTGTATTTCTTGGATAAGCAAGAAGCAAGATTGCATTTCATTGAGCACCATAGAAGCTGAGTATATTGCGACCACTCAAGCATGCACACAGTTATTGTGGATGAAGCAGCAACTTGAACATATGGGAGATAAAGTGAAGTCTCTGATCGGAATCCAGTGTGACAACTCAAGTGATATAAATCGTAGAAAAAATCTTGTCCATCATTCAAGGACAAAGCACATTGAGATTAAGTATCATTTTATCAAGGAGAAGGTTGAGCAGAAAATCGTGAAATTGGAGTATGTGCCTACAGAGCTACAGGTTGCAGATATTCTAACAAAGGCCTTACCAAAGGAAGCTTTGGAGAGGCATCGAATGGCTCTAGGAGTTCAGTCGATTCCCCGCACTTGATATAGTGTGGATGTGAAACAACCCCCCTCTCTCCCTGAGGTATGATGTGTTTTTCCGTAATGTGTTGATATGTGTTCTCTACTATGTTACAGACTAAAAAGGAGTGACCTTTGGGTTCTTTGACAAAGGGGGAGAAAATAGTGATTGGTCAAGGGGGAGACAGTGTGGCTATACGAGAAATCATGATAGATACGAGGAGAAGCTGACCAGTGGAGCAGCCAGATAGGGGGAGAAATGAGAAAGGGGGAGAGTATTAAAACTGATGATGCTAGAAGTGATCGATCAAAGCATAGAAATCATGATAGTTGGGGATCGTGATGAAATCAGAATAGTGGTGATGGAATGGTGTGAAAAGGTGTCCAGCTATCACAAATTGTAATTAGTGTGGTTCAACAATTGGTATCAATTTATGAAATGGTATTAGGTTGGAATTGACAATTGGTGTTTGAATGAAGTGATTCATTGATGAACTTTTCATACTACTCTTGTTTCTCACACTGAGCATTGCTCCTGTGGGCTTAGAGTACGTGTTAAGTGAATCCTTGAACGCTATCAGAATCGCAAGAGGAAAATGGTGGTAACGGCTGGAAGAAGTCTCAGTGAGGTATCAATGTGTAGAAAATCATTCTGAGCAGAATTGTGAAGAGTTGCAAACAAACCCAAAGGGGGAGATTGTTGGGCAAAAATCCCTCAAGGTAACATTGAAGTATTTTTGGGTTGATTGTGTTTGTTGACAAAGCAGGGTTCCATGGAGAATTGTCGAGTTCCTAAGAATTTGTTGACAATCCTTGAAGTCCAACTTTCATCCACTGACGAATACCACTTTGCCTTTGACCACTAGGAAACTACCTTTGGAAAGTACCTTCACAATGTACCCTACTTCGCGAGGCTTCCAATTTCACAAAGCTCAAACAAGCCTTCACGAAGCTCCTGCCTTTTCGCGAAGCTCTCTTGTGAAGCACTATAGCGAATCACTCTCGCGAAGCACTCCTGCGAAGCTCAAGCCCTTGTAGAGCAACTTCCCTCGTAAATCTCATTGAGCCAACACAGAGCTCACAACATTCACGGAGCTATAATAGTCGCCACGAAGCTCCTCTTTCGTGAAGCACACTGGCTCCGCGAACCACCTTCGCAAAATGAGAGCAAAATATTTTTTTTGAAAATTCTCTCTACTTCCCTCGAGGGGGTCGACCTCTATTTATAGGAGATTTCACCGACCCTCGAACTTTCTACGCGAAGTCAACGCCACGTCATCTCAAATTGTGAAGCTCCGAAGTTTCCGCCTGAATTATGTCCAAATCGCGAAGCACCATGGAAATTTTCCATTCGTGGAGCTCATCGTAATCGCGGAGCATCCCGTCAATTCCTTCGCGCCTTCGCCGCAAAGCTCCCTTGCAATGCCCTTCATCGCCGCAAAGCTCCCTTGCAAAGCACTTCACCGCCCCGATGCGCTTCAGCCTCTGCCATTCGCGAAGCTCATCGTAATCGCAACAAATCACTGCCTCTATTCTTCTGGTCTTCGCGAAATCCAAACCATGAAGCCTCTCTTCGCGAAATTCATTCCATTGCCATATTATTTAACTTCATATTCTACTTTTAGCTTCATACTATTATAGACATAGTTGGTGGTTTCCTTCTATGTTTTACTCACACCCTACTTTGGATTCCATATTAGTACCTTAATATTCATTATTGTTACAACGTATGTTATGGGTAAAGAACATGTGATAGATGAATGAGTTGGGATGGTGATTCGATGATGGAATTGGACCTTGTTCGGGACAATTTTGGCAGTCTTCAGTGTCATTTTTTTCATTTGAAAATCATGACCGGTACATTATCATGGCATGTTGTGTTCTATAGATGGATATTTAATTTTCCTATATTGATTATATTAAGAATATTGTTCTATTAATGGTTATATATTTTATTCTGATATAATTTTGTTAATTCTATAGTTTTTTTAATAAGATTAAAGAGGGTACAGTCTCCCATTATCAACTTATCATACCGTCACTACTAGTCAGCAGAATCTAATATATAAGAACAAAATATTTAGGCCATGTGACTATCCAAATTAGTGCACAAGTGTGTGTCACTAGGTGGCGATGTTACATAGTGGTATCAATGGGCCTGATCATTGGAAAAGAAAATAATGTGGACTATTACCAAAGAAGATTGTAATGTCCTGGACATCTCCAGTCAATTAAATTGTGAAAATGCGGAGTTAGAGGTGTTCTTGGAGGTTAAGGAGACTTGGGGAGCATTTGGGTGGACTTTTAAGGGAACCTAAAGGGATATAACTTTCATACAGGAGGCACACTATTTGTCTAAACCATGCGGCCAAACCGTGCGGGGTTGGTGTTAGAGGTAGTGGATAATGCACATTTAGTGAACGGTTTGGCTAACCATGTGGAATAACCATGTGAGGAGTGTTGGTGAGTCAGTAGCTAACACATGGTTAGCGCACGGTTTGTCAAACCGTGTGGACTAACCATGCGTGAATTTAATCATAGATCCTAAAAGTGTAGATCTAACTCGTTTCCCCCCTAAATGGTTCGTTTAAGCCCCTAAGAAGCCATAACTCGGGATTACCCTTCCTTGAGGGTAGGTTATCCTCTCCCAAGCATTTTGGAGGTGATCTGAAGGCTTCTCATAGCAAATCGATGTCGTTTTCTTGAGGTATGTGATTGTTATTGTTTGGTTTCTAAGATCTACATAGATTTACTCCTCCTCTTATCCCAGTTTCATATATCTATGATAGTTATCGGTAGATATATGTGTTTGGGTGTCTAATATGGTGAGTCTTGGTCTTGATATTTCTAAGAGGAGAGATCTACGATGGGTTTTTGGAGAATCGACACGGGTTTCTTGAGCGTTCTTCGACCATCGTGGTTTCATCAAAAACATTTCGGTAGGGATCTTACCTTCGTCTCTATCTCCCTTTTGTGCATCTTGCAGGGTGGGTATCCTCTTGTTTTTCATGAGATACGGTTGAACCGATAAATAAAGATAATAACTTATTAAAGAACATGTTTGGGGAAATTCGTGTTGGTATTGTTGTTTTATTTCCCTCAATTATTATCCATTTATTATGTTTAGAATTGAATGGGATTATGCATACTGAAAATCACAGTCGTTGGGGGACTTTTCTTGTAAAATAAAATGTTTCCCCATTTTTCTAGATTGTTTTTGGATTGAATTCATAGAATGTTGAAATTGGTTAATCATTTAAAGATGAATGATTAAATAAATACCTGTAACGCTTGTATGGTCACCCCAATTAATCTAAATGGAAGAATGAATTTTATTGGTGCTGGTTGGGGTATAATTATCTGAAGGGGTGTTTCTTGGGTTGTTGTTGAATGGGTGAGCAGTGGGGCTGTGGTTGGCTTGGTTTTGGGTTGGCATGTATTGTAATGTCCCGAGTCCGGAGCCCCTCCACTAGTGCCCCGTACCCGGTTCGCCACATGACCTCAAGCGTGTTTCCCCAAACGCCAGAGGCTGCCGACTAGCAGAGAGGGCCTTGGTGAGTCTGTGGGAAACTATTCCCTCATTCGGTAAGGTATAAACGGTAAGAAACAACAATAAATAGAGGATGTAGTAAACAACATGCATAACAACTGAAACCAAATAGCGGAAGCAATCAAGATATATAACAATGACGAAAATAATGCAGCAAGTACAAGTATATATGGAAAACAGAAAACACAACAACGTGATGGAATACATCTGAAACCAAGTGCAAAACAGAAACAAAGAAAACTCCTCAGCATCGCGAGCCACGGCTCGGTCCCATGCTCCCCAGCTCCTAGTGCAGTCAAGATCCTAAAGTAGAAGGGTGCTTTCCATTTTCTATACCTGCAGCAACATAGTCTGCTTGGTCCCAAAAGCATGGCCCAAACAGGGTGTGAGATACAATCCCAGTAGGCAACCACCCAAAGATCTGGGCCTAACAGTCAATGATTACATGGAAGTATTAAAACAAGAAGCAGTAAATAGAAAATCACAAAACAGCTAAAATCCACATCTCTAACAAGTAAGGCACACAAGTAAGCAGTCAACAACAAGAAGTAAAGAGGTAACCCTCTGGGTAGCTCTCACAGTTTAACCCCTATGGTTCATCCACGTAATTAAGCAGACTATCTGGGGATGCACTCACCGTCAATTCCCCATATAGTCTCATATCGTGCTAAAGGCTCTCTGTGGAAGCACTCAACGTCAATTCCCCCTGTGGTCCATGTTGTAATTAAAAGACTCTCTGGATAAGCCCTTCTGTAAATTCTCTACTTGGTCTCGCACCGTGATTTAAAGGACACTTTGGAAAAGCCCTTCCATAAATTCTCCCTTTGGTCTGCTACTCTAGGTTATCACAGTCCTGAGTAACTAAACATGATCAGCGTGTGTGTATCGTCCAAGTAAACCTCAAGAATTACTTGGCTACCAACTAAGGCTCAACAATAAAATAAAACAACAGTTCCACTATCCTACGACTAGGCATGGCAACTGGAAAACGCCAAACAGGTAGAACAAGCATTGAAAAGAAATCTGAGCACAAACAAATTACTCTAATCACAAGCAATAACCTCTACTAAAGAAATCAAGCAATGTAGGCATGAACCAAGGGAAAAACAATAAACACGCAATACCCCGTTCAAGGGTATTGGTGGAATTTGCAAAAAATACTCAAAGAAATTCTACAGAAAGACACAAACCACCTACCTCGATCCTAGGAGATCGATATACGTGATCCTCGGTGAAAGATTCCCCTTATAACGACGTAGATCTGAGAAAATGCACAAAACGTTCATCCCACGATAACTTGGAAACCAGGAGGAATCATGATACAAGGCTAAAGAAGAAGGAAGAACTCTCTGCTGTGATTCCAACGCAACTGACCGTGCTCGAAACGGAGGACGGATGGCGGGGCGGTTGTTCGTCGAAGATCCGGCCGTACGGTCGTTCCTGGACGGTCTAAAACTGGAGAAGAAAATGAATATGGGGGTTAGCCGCGACCCCAGACCATTTAATGAAAAAAAAGAAAGTACACGGCGTGTACTTCAAATTTTCTATACTCCGAAATAACGGGCCTCCACCTCATCCTTACACATCGTATGTGTGGCCCGGACACGGCCATCACATGGCTTCGAGCTCAAACAGAGTACATGACGTGTACTTAGAAAGTACACGACGTGTACTACTGAAATTTCCAGAAAATTCAATTTTTTCTCGAAAATTCCAGAAAAAGGAAAACATACCTGAAAAGAGATCTGGGTTCTTACAAACTTCCCCCCTTAAAGAAATTCGTCCTTGAAATTCCCTAAAGAGGGGGATAAGGAGAAACCCCGAACAGCACCGGCCACTGCGATTGAACATCGACATCCCTCTCACAGGTCTCATCCTGTACTCATCTGTGCTGCCATAGCACTCGTACCAGACGAACAGACCTCCCACGAAGAACCTTCGTACTACAATCGACAATCCAGATAGGATGCTCCTTGAACGATGCATCCACTTCAAGCTAGACTTCCTCGGGCTGAAAGACGTGAGACATGTCTGAAAAGTAACGGCGGAGCTGAGAGACGTGGAAGACATCGTGCATGGCCCGATACCTCTGAGGTAGCTGCAACCGATAGGCGACTGGCCCCACTCTCTCCAAAACCTCAAACGGCCCAATGTACCACGGTGAAATCTTACCCTGTCTCCGAATCCTTTGGTGTCCCAACCTTGGTGCGACACGTAGGAAGACCTGATCACCGACCTCGAACTCCAGAGGTTGTCTCTGCTGATCAACATAAGACTTCTGCCGAGACTGCGTTGTAGCCATCCTCTTATGAATCAGCTCTATCAACTGTGAAGTCCCCTGAACAAGATGAGGTCGCAGCAAAGCTGCCTCTCCTGCCTCCAGCCAGCGTAAGGGTGATCGGCATGGCCTACCGTACAAAGCCTTGTATGGTGCCATCTGGATGGTCACCTGGAAACTCTTGTTGTAGGAGAACTCCACCAGAGGAATATACTTCTCCCAAGAACTGCCAAAGTCAAAGATGAAAGCTCGGATCATATCCTCAAGAACCTGGATCGTGTGCTCGGACTGGCCATAAATCTGGGGATGGTATGATGTACTCAAAAGTAACTGTGTACCCAAGGCCTTCTGAAGTCCCTGCCAGAACCGAGAGGTAAAACGCGCGTCTCTTTCTGAAACAATAGAGCGTGAAAATCCATGCAGACAAATGATCTCTCTGATGTAAAGTTTTCCCAGATCATCGACACTAAAGGTCTCCTTGATCGACAAAAAGTGAGCAACCTTCATAAGTCTGTCAACAACATCCCAGACATCATCGTTTCCCCGAGGTGACCTCGACAACCCGGTCATGAAGTCCATCGGAACAACGTTCCACTTCCACTCTAGAATGGGTAACTGCTGTAAGAGCCCCGCTGGTCCCTGATGCTCTGCTTTCACCTGCTGACAAGTAGAACATCTCAAGACAAAGCCTGCAACATCCTTCTTCATACCTGGCCACCAGTACTGGCGATGAAGATCCCTATACATCTTGGTGACACCAGGATGAACTGCCCAAACTGAGGAATGGAAATCCTGTATCAGCTCCTCGCGTATGTCTGATGGCACCCATACACGTCCTTGGAAGCGCAAGATCTCATCCTCACCCACTGTCCATCTAGGAAGAGGGCCCTCTCCTGACACACTCTCCCTAATGACTAATCCATCCGAGTCTGTTAGTTGCCTCATCCGTACCCGATCAAGTAGCATGAAGTTAACAGCTACAGAAAATAGAAAAGTTTGTCCATGTCTGCTGTGCACCTCTAGATGCATCTTAGAGAACAGATCCATCAGCTGCCACTCACTGTTGGCCTCCTGAACTGCCTGAATCTGAGTTCTCCTGCTCAACTCATCTACCAAGGCATTGCCCTTTCCTGACGTATAGTCAAGCTCAAAGTCAAAAGACTGTAGATATTCAACCCACCTGCGCTGCCTCAGATTCAGATCACGCTGAGTGAAGATATACTTGTGTCTCTTATGGTAAGTGAATACCACAAAGTACCCTCCCAAAAGATAGTGTCTCCAACAACGCAAAGCATGAATAACAGCTGCCAACTCCAGATCGTGCGTAGGGTATTTCCTATCATGTGGCCTCAGCTGCCGAGACCCATACGCAACGACTCCATCGTCCGGCATAAGCACAACTCCTAGCCCGATACCCGAAGCATCACCGTAAATAGTGTAGCTCTTGCCTAGATCTGGCAAGACTAGTAACGGTGCTGACGTCAACCAACCTTTCAGATCCTAAAAGGCTTACACACAAGAATCTGACCATAAGAACTTCGCCCCCTTCTTTCCAAGACCTGTCAAAGGTGATGCTAAATGGGAAAAGTCCCAAACGAAATGTATGTAGTATCCAGCCAGCCCTGGGAAGCTCCATACCTCAAAAACATTCTTCGGCTACTCCTAGGAAACTACAGCTCTCACTTTCTCTGGGTCCACAGATACTCTTGTCTCTGAGATGACATGACCTAAGAAGTGAATCTGATCCATCCAGAATTGGCACTTCGAGAGTTTAGCATAAAGCTGATGAAATCTAAGTGTACTCAGAATGATCTCAAGATGGGTGGCATGGTCGTATCGAGTGTGAGAGTACACCAAGATATCGTCCACGAAGACCACGAAGAAGGAGTCTAAGTAAGGATGGAACAATTGGTTCATCAGCACCATGAGAACTGAAGGTGTGTTCGTGAGACCGAACGGAATGACTGTATAGTCGTAAAGACCGTACCTACTCTTGATGGCTGTCAGAGGTATATCTGATGGTCTAACGCGCAACTGATGATAACTGGACCTCAAGTCGATCTTCGAGAACACCCGGGTTCCCCGAAGCTGATCGAAAAGGTCATCAATCCGTGGAAAAGGATATCAGTTCTTGACCATCAACTGGTTCAACTTCCAATAATCTACACAAAGCCGAAGGGTACTGTCTGCCTTCTTCGCAAACAGAATAGGCGAACCCCAAGGAGAAGTACTGGGTCGGATGAAACCCTTATCATGTAGCTCCTCCAACTGCTTCTTGAGCTCCTGCAACTCAGGTGTGGCCATCCTATAGGGAGGAATGGACACCGGTGCCGCTCCCGGCATGAGATCAATAGAGAATTCTACCTCACGCTCTGGAGAAAAACCTGAAAAGTCATTTGGAAAAACATCCCTGAAGCGATATACCACTTGAGGAAAGTCCAACTGTTGAGTCCCCTGTTTATCCAGATAATGACTAGTAATCAGGGCCGTCACTCCTCCTAGACCAAGATGCTCGAGTCCTTCCCGACTCACCCGAACATCCCATTCGCCTCTATGAAGGAAAGATTCACCTCCTAGTGAGATGAAACTGACTCTACAGCGATAAAAGTCAACGATTGCCCGGAAGTGAATCAACCAGTCCATGCCAATGATGACATCATATCCTGTCATCTCTAGTACATAGAGATCCCATATGAAGCGATACCCTACAACCTCGAGAGGGAACACTCTAAACTGGCGTACCCTAGATGTCCTCATTCCCAAAGGTGTGTCTACTATCAACGAGTCGGTAGAAGAAAAGATGCAGAGTCCAAGGCTCTCCACAATAGAATCATAGATAAATCTATGCACAAAACCAGTATCAAAAAGGGATGAAGATAAAACTGAGGCTACTAAAATTGTACCTCGAATAGTAGAAGAGTCGGGATCCTACTCATGATAAGTTTTCTCCACGGCGAAAGACTGGCCTGTACCACGGACCTGCGCCCCTAGCTGACCACTCTGAGCTGAACCGCCTTATTGGTGCTGAGGAACTGGTGGATGACCTCCATGGCCTCGACCTCCACCTCAGCCCGAACGGCTAGAAGAACTCCAGTTCCCTGACTGGTGAGAGACTGGTGGGGATGCTCCAGAATGAGGAGTCATGGAAGAACCCCGGTCACCTGCTTCTGGTTAGAAAACCTGGCAAAAACGCTGAAGGTGACCCATCCTACCGCAAGATCATAATTCCACCGGGTCCCTCAGAACTGTGACCTCGTGTTCCATGTCCGGCCACACTGATAGCATGTCACCTGGCTGCCTGATGATGTGTCTCGCTTCCTCGAATCACTGCGTGTATGCTCCCGGTGGCACTTGTTGCTGTCATCTGAAGGAAAGCTATCTCTGGAAGTAGAACCGCCCTAACTCGTAGCTCCAGAGTCTCTTAGACTGTGCATCACAATCAGTGCCTGATTGATGATGCAATTAATGGATGTTAGCTGGAAGATGTTCACCTGTGAGTGAATCTCCCTCTTGAGTCCATCCTCAAACTTCCTCGCCAAGAACACCCCACGACCACCCCGAAAGGGGTGTAAAACGCTGAAGCTCATTGAAATGAGAGGAATACTCCATGACCGATAGAGTAACCTGCTCTAAGCTCATGAACACCCAGTCTCGATTGGCCCTCATGGTCTCCGGGTATAAGTAGTCGTAAAACATGCGCTGGAAATCTTCCCAAGTCATAGCCTTCTGCTGACCCGCCTGTGAGATCACGTCCCACCACATCTTGGATGAGTCTCAGAGCATGTAGTTGGCGATCTTGACCCGCCTCTCTGGAGGTGTCTCTTGATGATCGAATATAGTCAGCACGGCTTACAGCCATGACACTGTAGCCTGAGGCCCTCCCTCCCCCGAGAACGTGGGAAGATGATGCTGCTGGAAAACCTGTGTCAAGTCTTCCATTGACGAGGAAAGAGGCGGTGCTCACTGTATGGCCTGAGTCCTCCTCATGATACCTTCCCTTAACTGTGCATTAGCGCCTGCAATTGGTACGACAATAGGTTCCAAGGCTGGCTCGGCTGGGGGATCGACAGGAAGTCCCTGATCAGCCATATCTGGCATCTGATCACTACCCGATGACAGGCGTACGACCGGAGGATGTCTCGGAGGCATAGCTCTGAAAGATAAAAAGCACACCTTAGATCAAGAAAACAAGGACAAGGAACACAAGAGTACAAAACGCGAACAGGGGAAGAAAGCACACAAAATTGAAAACACAACTACACGGCGTGTATAAAACTACACGACGTGTCTTCTTAAACCAATGACATGGGCATGTACTCCTGCCCTAAAAGTCATGTACACTACAAATTACACCGCGTGTTGTCCCCCACACACATCGTGTACTTGAAAACTATTCCCCTTCCCGAGTATCCTTACACGGCTAACCCACACGGTCCGACTCAACCCGATACTACATGGAGTGTTCGAAACAAACACGGCGTGCACTAGACAAGGCTTCGGCAGTTCATGTTGTTCAGTACACGGCCATGTACATGGATTTACCTTTACACGGCGTGCTCCGAACAAGCACGACATGCATAGGCGAAGGCGACACCGTCCTGTGTTGTTCGTGACACGACCGCGTACTTGGGAAAGACTACACGGAATGTTTCGAACAAACACGACATTTGGAAGGGAAGTTAACGCCAGTCCGTGTTGTTAGTGACACAGTCGGGTACCTAGACAAGACTACACGGCGTGTTCCCTAAGGACACGGCGTGTTCTAACCAAGCCTCCCCACCCCGTGTTGTTAGGGACACGGTCGGGTACACGGCGTGTTCCCAAAGTTTCTCCCACGACATCGTGTTCTGCTCACACGGTTAGTGACATGGCCTAAAAACTACACGGCTTGTGCCTGAAAATTACACGCCGTGTATTCTGGGTTTTTCTGGGTAATAGCTTAGAAACTGTGCAGAATTCCAGAAACACTAAAAATGAGGGAAAAGATGCCAAATTCTGACATGGAAGGGCCCATAACACCTCAAGAACCAAAATTTGACATTCATTTTAAGCATGAAACAAAACAACAGTTTTCTAACACAATAGCAGAGAATCTATCAAGCATCAATCACAACAACATGTATAATCTACACAGAGCCTATCACAATAGAATGAAATCGCTAATGCACCCTAGATGGCATGGAAAGAATGCATGACATGTGATTTCTACAAGTTCCTATATGATGCATGAGATGGAATACCCTCATCTCATCGGGTTGCGACAGAAATAGAACTGAAATATCAAAACAATAACCGGAAAAGTCATGTGAATCAGTCTAGGTGAAAACATATCAATCATAAAACTCAAAACCAGCAACTGCAATTAATGAGGTAGTATGGCATTTCCATGTACATGGGTTAGCTACTCTCGAGCACAACTTAATGCCAAGTACCGAATCTTTCCTATCCCAGGCTAAGGTCTCAAAACTATAAAGAAAGATAAAAGAACCACATTGATACCACTTTGTAACGTCCCGAGTCCGGAGCCCCTCCACTGGTGCCCCATACCCTGTTCGCCACATGACCTCAAGCGCGTTTCCCTGAATGCTAGAGGCTGCCGAATAGCAGCGATGACCTTGGTGAGTCGATGGGAAACTATGCCCTCCTTCGGTAAGGTATACACGTTAAGAAACAACAATAAATAGCGGAAGCAATAAATAACATGCATAACAACAGAAACCAAACAGCGGGAGCAATGCAAATATAAAATAATGACGAAAATAATGCAGCAGGTAAAAGTATATATAGAAAACAACAAACACAACAATGTGCTGGAATACAACTGAAACCAAGTGCAAATGAAAAACAAAGAAGAATCCTCATCATCGTGAGCCACGGCTCGGTCCCATGCTCCCCAGCTCCTTGTGCAGTCAGGATCCTGAAGTAGAAGGGAACTTTCCCTTGTCTATACCTATAGCAACATATTCTACTTGGGCCCAAAATCATGGCCCAAACAGGGTGTGAGATACAATCCTAGTAGGCAACCACCCAAAGATCTGTGCCTAACAGTCAATGAATACATGGCAGTACTAAAACAAGAAGTAGTAAACAGAAAAGCACAAAACAGCTACAATACACAACTCTAACAAGTAAGCCACACAAGTAAGCAGTCAACATCAAGAAGTAAACAGGTAACCCTCTGAGTAGCTCTAACAGTCTAACCCCTATGGTTCAGCCATGTAATTAAGAAGACTCTATGGGGAAGCACTCACCGTCAATTCCCCTTATAGTCTCGTATTGTGCTAAAGGCTCTCTGGGGAAGCACTCAACATCAATTCCCCCTGTGGCCCACGTCGTAATTAAAAGACTCTCTGGAGAAGCCCTTCCGTCAATTCTCCACTTGGTCTCGCACCATGATTTAAAGGACACTCTGGATAAGCCCTTCCATCAATTCTCCCTTTGGTATGCTACTCTAGGTTCTCCTAGTCTTGAGTAGCTAAACATGCTCATTGCGTGCGTATCGTCCAAGTAAACCTCAATAACTACTTTCCTATCAACTAAGTCTCAACAGTAAAATAAAACAACAGTTCCACTATCCTACGACTAGGCATGGAAACTGGAAAACGCCAAACAGGCATAACAATCATGGCAAAGCAATCTGAGCACAAACAAATTACTCTAATCACAAGCAATAACCTCTACTAAAGAAATCAAGAAATGTAGGAAAGAACCAAGGGAAAAACAGGAAACACGCAGTAACCCGTTCAAGTTTATTGGTGTAATTTGCAAAAAATACTCAAATACTTTCTACAGAAAGGCACAAACCACCTACCTCGATCCTAGGAGATCGATCTACATGAGCCTCGGTGACAGATTCCCCTTAGAACGACGTTGATCTGAGAAAACGCACAAAATTTTCATCCCACAATAACATGGAAACCAGGAGGAATCAAGAAACAAGGCTAAAGTAGAAGGAAGAACTCACCGCTGCGATTCCAACACAACTGACCATGCTCGAAACGGAGGACGGAAGGCGGGGCGGTTGTCCGTCAAAGTCCCAGTCGTACGGTCACTCTCGAATGGTCGAAAACTGTAGAAGAAGATGAATATGGGGGTTAGACGTGACCCAGGTCCATTTAATTAAAAAAAATAAAGTACACGGCGTATAATTTTGGATTACACGACGTTTACTTCAAATTTTCCATACTCTAAAATAACTGGTCTCCACCTCAGCCTTACACACTTTGTGTGTGGCCCGGACACGGCCATCACACCACTTCAAGCCGGAACAGAGTACATGGCATGTACTCAGAAAGTACAAGGCATGTACTTCTGAAATTTCTAGAAAATTCATTGTTTTCTCAAAAAATCCAGAAAAAGGAAAACATACCTGAATAGAGATCCGGGTTCTTACATGTATGATATGGTTTTGATGGGCAGCAGAGATATGGTAAATGGTATCGAAGGGATGATGATGTGGTACTGGTATTGATTCCGATGTGTTTGTGGTTATGGTGGTTGGCAACCGGGCTACCGGGATGGTTGTGCATATGAATAAAAAGTGGAAGAGTTAGCTAATGAATTGTGGGACATAGTAGACGATTAAATGTGGAAAATCAATGGAATTGTTTATTTAATAAAAGAATATGGTGTTGTGTTTCTTTTGTTTTCCCTGACATTATTTGTGGTTGGCAGGGATATGTTTGATAAAAATTTGATCTAGTTTGATTGTTGTTAGTTTCACGGTAGTTAAAGAACCGATAAACTAAAACTATTGAAACATGAAAATCTTAATTGGAGTGGGGTTGATTATTGTCTGCATACATTCATGGTAGCAGTGTCGAGGAATTTTCTCAGATCTTTGTGTAGAAGTCTTAGGATTGGATGAGTGGTTGATATAATTATATAAATCTATATGTTTTATGTTTCTTTACGCACCCCAACCATATTGAGCACTACGTGCTGAACACCCGTGGGACGGGGGTGAGTTTCCCAACATCCAAAGGATGGATGGTTACTGTTCTTTGTTGTGCTCCATCTTCCAGGTTCAATAGCCAAATATCCTTTGGACTGGTTGTGACAGATATTTCCCAAGAGTCATTGGGATGAGTATGTGATGTGTTCCAAATAGTCATTGGGATAAGGAATTGATGTGCTTCCCATGTGTCTTCAGGATGAGATGAGGTTATGGTCGAGGATTGAGTTCCGGTGGGATAATATGAGCTTTGTATAGCCAGGATGCAACACTATCTTGAGCTTCATATGTTTAGGTTGCGACACTAGCTCAGGAATCGGGGGAAGCCTCAAAGCCTTAGGCATGAGGGCTTCAGAAATAATCAGTGGGAAGGTGGTGCAGGGTACCCATACTTTGATAATATTACTACACTACTCTATTGACATGCGATAATTGATGATTGTGGCTTGTAAGGTTGGGTGGATAGATTCCTTACTATGCTATGGTTCCTTCTGTTTTCTCATGGGGCATTAGGATGTCTACCCACATGTGCATTAGAGATTTAGGTATTCCTACTGAGTATGCTTTTATTCTCACCCAACATTTACTTTTAGGTTTTCAGGAGGACTTCTGGGACTGTGCAAGACCCTGCTAGTTTGGCGTTGGATTTCGGATGGTTTCTGTTTTTGATTTCATTTTGGTATCGTACTTTGGAGCTTTTCTTGTGCACGTACTTTTGTTTCAGTTTTGTATAAAACATGCTAATGGGTTTATTTTGTGTCTAATTTCATTAAATTGTTTGTTTTTTGATGGTGTTTGAAACAACTTATTTCCAACCATAAATAATAAAAAAAGTGTAATGCCTCCCATATTTGTGAAAAATCATACCCTTGGTGCTAGTCTCCACTCTGGGGCATACTGGAGGCTGGAATCGGGGGTCATTATCTCTCTATCACTGTTTCTAGCTCACGAGGGCATCTTTGGTGGGTGGGGGTCTTGACCGAATGGTATCAAAGATAGAGGGTGAGAGATAAGATGTAGTCTGGAGTTAGGCACATTGAAGATTGTCTGGGATGGTATGGTAACAGTGTTGGACAATCATGGTGTGTGAAATAGGCCATGGAATAACAGATAAGACACGTTATTTTAGGCCCCCCGATGATCCGATGCAAGGACTCTGGGCCTATTGAACAACCATGTTAGGCTACACTGATTTTAGGGTAGAGACCCTAGGTAAGATACATGCATCATGATTTCTTTTGTTCTTGTGTTTCATGGGTATTTTTTGGATTTAAAATGAATAATAATTCTACAAAAATTTAAGAACAATATTCTACACTACTCAGGCTTAGGCATTTCTTGATTACCTTGTAGCTATGGCACCTGGGAGACAACCACAAGTAGTGCGGGTGATTGATCCCAAGGAGGTTGACTTGGCTGATCGATAAAGGGTTGACTGATATGAGGAGGACAATCAGTGGAAGAAGATGCATTGAGCCTTCCAGTGGAAGATCCTCAGAAAGTACGAAGGCATCATCTCAGACATGGAGATAGAGGGCCAGCTAGAGGAGATGGTGATAGCTTTCACCTTGATCTGGGCTCTGATGGAGTACTTGGTTCCTCTGGCTATGACCCATATGCGTGGAGAAGTGCGTCAGTGTTGGATGCATTATCCTGCGGAGAAGAGGGAGTCTGCGGTCTCATGAGCTGTCTTCGAGAAGGAGTTTTGGGCATAATTACTCTCTTCCACAATGAATGATGAGAAGAGGTAGGAACTACTCTCCCTCCAGCTGGGGAGTATGTTAGTGAGAGAGTTGGAGATCAAGTCCAAGTATCTCCTTCGATTTTCTCCCGACCTCTATCTGGATGAGGAGTCTCGGGCGAGATGTTTGGAAGAGGAACTTTGGCCTCCTCTACAGTATGTTTTTACCCCCTTCACCCAACTGACATACATGGAGGTCCAAAAGAATGATAAAGTGGTGGAAAGGATGCACACGCCGGGAGGTGTATCACGAGAGGAAATCATGTTGGGCTTGTTGAAGGGGAAAACCGTCAGCAGTAGGCCTCCAGCATCAGGGCCCTCTAGTTTCCGACCAGTAGGGAGCATGCCCTGTTAGTTTCAATTTCAATCTCCCAATCCTCTCCCTTTTCCATTGGGCCTGGGATCGAGGTGTTTCATCTGTGGTAGCCATGGGCACCTTCGGAACCAGTGCCTAGACCGAGTACTGTACAGTGTAGGTGCACCAGTACAACACCCACCACAACCACAATAGTTTCCAGCCGGGCCCTTCCAGTAGCAGTAAAAGGGGCAGCGAGCTCCCTCTCCTTCGAGGGCAGACATTATTGGAGGAGGTCAACCTCAGGGCGCTCCCCGGGGACGTAGACTAGGGCGTGGTTGGGGAGGTGGTCGAATGCTGGGGGGCAGAGGATTTGGGCATGGGATGTTGCATGCTGCAGAGGCAGCGGTTCCAGTAGGGTTGGAAGTCGTTAGAGGTACTATCAGGTTGTCTAGTACCCTTGATAATGACATGATTAATTCAGGAGCTTCACACTCCTTTGCTATGCCCAGTCTAGCCTATTCCTTGGGCCTAGACATAGAGACATTTTCCGTACCCCCAGTTTAGAGTACGCTAGTTGGATGTCCAACCAGCCTGTCTCATGTTTTCCGGGGATGGAGGTTGATGTTGGGGCCATAGAAATACTATAGAGATATCCTTTTACTGGAAATGAAGCCATAAAACATCATTCTTGGAATCGACTATCTGTTCTATGTGTGCGACGTCATCGATTGTTTTCGAAGAAGGGTTGTGTTTTCAAGCGTGGGCGGCAAATGTGTGACATTCATCAGTGAGCGAGGTTTCTAGGAGGGAAGCTAGTGAGGGGATCCCTTTCTTTCCTTGTTAGTTGAACTGTCAGTAGAGTTGGTGGATATAGAAATGGTGGAAGTCCCATAGATCATCATTGTGTTTATGGATGTCTTCCCTGATGAGGTGGTGACTCTACCCCCTCGACGTGATGTTGTGTTTGGGATAGACTTGCATCTGGTGCCCATCCGATTTCGATGGCTCCATACCGAATGACACCTTCTTATTTGAAGGAGTTGCAGATTCAGTTTGATGATCTGATGAAAGAGAGTTTTGTTCGACCAAGTGTGTCACCTTGGAGTGCTTTTCTCTTGTACACAATAAAGGTATATGGTGGTCTCAGGCAGTTCATACACTATGGGAGACTGAATCAGGTAATGGTCAAGAACTGTGACCCCCTTTCGAGGATAGAAGATCTCTTTGACCTGCTGAGGGGAGTAGGTTGGTTCTCCATGATCGATCTGCGGTCTGGATATCACCAGTTGAGGGTGAAGGAGGGTGACATCTCGAGGACTGCCTTCAGATGTAGGTATGGACACATTTAGTTTGTATTCATGTCGTTCGGTGTCAAAAATTCACCAGCTGTGTTCACGGGACTCATGAACTCCATCTTCCGGGAAGACCTGGATCGGTTCGTAGTCGTGTTTATTGATGACATTCTAATCTACTCAAGATCAGAGGAAGATCATGCTGAGCTCCTGAGAACAGTTTTAGAGGTCCTCTATCCTCTCCAACTCTATGGGAAATTTTCCATGTGAAAGTTCATGACGTGAGAAGTGCACTTCCTTTGGCACGTGGTGTAGAGACCCTAAGCTTCTCATACATGGACATTACATTAATTTTGCGGAATACTTAGTACATAACAAAAACACACACACACAAGGATCGTAATAGTTTAGTGTCTTTGGAAACTCGGAACGTAATCTTCTAATCCTGGTGAAAGATCTTCAATATCTCCCATAAATATCTTCTTTTTTTTTACCTAAAACCTTTCTTTATATCCTGGGGAAAAGAAAACATAAAAGGGTGAGCTCAAATGCACAGTAAGGGTAAACAAAATAAATATCAATCACATCATATTCATAAGAACATAACATTTTGGAAATCATAACCTGCAAAAGAGAGCATAATTTCATAACATGGGATAAATCATGGTAGTGAAATGTAATCACACTAATCATAACATAAAACATGAAACTTTGTGGCATTCACACATAATAATAGAGAATCATTTCTTGTTAGTCATGACTCATTGCCAAGACTATCTTAGTGGACAAAGTCCCTTTCTGAATCGAGTAACCCTCGTTTCAGTCCTGTTTCACTGAACCGGTATAACCTACCGTTCCAGCCATGTCTATCTCATGAGATATAAAATCTTTACCCAATGCATTGGAGGGAGATATAGGTCCCACCCATCTCATAATGATACCATTCTTATGTGTGCCACAAAATCATAAACCATACATCATAGCATAACCCATGTAATAAAAATGGGAATCATAAACATCATGACATCATAAAACAATTCATATAAGATAAAGGAATTCATAAAAATAATTCCATCACAACATAATCAAATCAATGTAATAATAGGGATAGAAACAGAACCCTATATTATCTTAGATGGAAAATAATTTTGATAAAACACTTGAAATGAATTCTTGAGGAAAATATCCTTTCTTCTTCAAAATCAATTTCTTTCCACAAAATGTCCTGAAATTTTAAAAGAAAGAGATTTTATTGAAAATAGTCATGAAATATTTTGGAGGAAGCCTCATGAAAATAAGGCTTTATAAAACCGTAAAAATCCGTTCGTGCCGTTTAAGTAAAAAAACATTCTTCTCGTACTTTTGTCGGAAAAGTCAAAAAGTACCTCGTACGAAAAATGACAAAAGATTCCTTTCATATCTTTTACTAAAAACTCACCGAAGGGTAAAATTGGATATAAACTATTGTAGAAGGATATAAATATTACATATTGGGGAAACATGTATGTGGATGATAAAATACACCCCAGTAAATACCAAAGTATAAACAATCTCGGATAAAAATGAGATTGTGATATTTCCCTTACCTTATGTCCGACTTGCTTTGTAAGTGTCCGAACCTCCTGTATAATGATTTAAATCATGTTATTGACTTATTCCAGAATCATATTCATTGTTATGATATCATATATGGTTTACTTATGACATTATATTACCCGTTCTTTTGTAAATTCCATGTTAAAGAAGCGTTTTGGGTAAAATCGTTTCATTTATCGTAGGTGTTTTGACTTGTTGTTCTTGACATTATTATTACTTATATCATTATTTACTTACTTCCAGAATATAAAATTTGATTTATATATCATATATATTCAGTATATATATATATATATAATATATAGATAAATAAAATGAAAAACACCGTTCATGGAGACGGTAGTCCGTACGTACGCATGGACGCTGTTTTCCATTCCTTATTGTCTTGAAATGGAAGTAAGTAGATGACATACATATGTATATATATACATAAATCCAGTAGCTTTATAATGTCATATATTTCATTATTATTTATTATATATACATTATAATCATTCTTAAATGGTTAACATGGAGAATGAATCTCATCGCGTCGTGGAGACGGTAGTCCGTACGTACGCACGAGCGATGATATCATTTCCATAAATATTGAATTGAATTGGAGTGGATTATACAATATATCAGAATCAATATGATGTTTTAATAACTATGTATAGTTATTCTTTACACCATTATACCCATCCATGTAAGGTGGTGTTGGAAAATAGATTACACCACGGCGTGGAGACGGTATTCCGTACGTACGCACGCGCGGTGATTTCTTTTTCCATAGGATGGATAGATGGTGAAATAGGGTTGTTTCATACTTATAATAACATATCAGTATATGAGTGATACTGATTTTATTACTTCATAATGAAACAACCTAAGAAGAAGAAGTGGAAGAAGAAATAAAGATGAAAGAATTGGTAACGGTAATTACCTCTTCTTTGAAGCGCCTCTTTGAGACCTCCTCTTAGGGAACTAAAATTGGTCTTTGAGGAAGACCAGAACCTCTAGGATGTTTCTAGGGAAGTGGAGAAGAGATTTTGGCAGGGTTTGGCCGAGCTTGAGTGCTCAAATTGGTGTGAGGAGGAGGGGGAGGAGGTGTCCTTTTATAAGGGACGAGAGGGGCACCTTAGGAATATCTCAAAATATTATTTTATATTAAATTCAAAATCGGTTTATAATGGTTCCAAAGGGTCTTATTTCGAAGCTAAAGTGGGGATGGGTCGAAATCCTATAAACCAATAGGATTTAGACAAGTTTAGGGTATTATTTTAACCTTATCAATTAGATTTAACTCTAAGTTAATTAATTTAACTTTTACCGTGTCTTTTTGTTTTCTTTCACTATATGGTTAATACACTTACTATAACATTCCAAACGAACCCCAAATTGTTTATTATTAATATATATATCCTTATCTAAGTCATTTGGCCGAACCTTAGATTTTGAGGAATAAAATAACAATTAATAATATAATATTTGATTTAAAAACTATTTTGTGTCAATTTTGACACTATTAGATATATGATTTTTGTGAAAGTCATAACAGAATTATATGTTCGAACCAAGTTGATTAAATCAACATTAATATATCATAGTAACCTAGAAAATTAGTGGAATTCATAAAAAGTCTCAAATTATATTTAGTTTGGTGTTTATAACATCAATTATGTCAATATTTCATTAATAAGATAATTACTGCATCATCTTTGTGTCATAAATAAATTAACTTATTTGATGTCTAAAAATTACAAATAAAATACCATCATGTAGGAAATCGTCATAGCTTTATAATGAGTATTTACAATCGAATTTATATTATGTAAAAACCTATATTAAAAATGTTTTAGTAAATAAACTTTGATTTTGACTCTTTTAACTCTTCTTTGAATTAAATAACAATAAATGTCCTAATCTAATCCAAGTGGGCCTAAATGGTCATATTTTATTCTTAAGCTTGTTTTTGGTCGAATTACACTTGTCCAATAGAATTAGGACATGTGTTAGGGTAATAATAATATCATTTTTACCCTTAATTACCCTATTAACTTTTAACCGTGGTAAATAAAAGTAAAAAGTTACTATTCACCAAAAATTATTTTCATCTCATTGAACCACATTTTACTTACTGACATCAACCGTGTCTCTCGGATTTTTGAAATTCCATTCACAGAAGTGGTAAAATTAAGTTTTATGAAAAATTCAGTTTTTTTAACTACCACTTAGTAGTTTCACTATTCATCAAAAATTGATGTTTTTCAGAACAATGCCAAAATTTCATCCCAAGCTATATTTCATATTCTGAATTCAAAAATGAAGTCTATTTTACCAAATTCATAACATAAAAGTTACATTAATTAATTTTGTAATTAAATCCCGCTGTTAAAACAAATAGCGTGTTTTTAAGAAACAATATCTATCAAAAGATTGACACTTGTTTATGTCTAGTTTAAATGTGAAATTACATCCAATGACCAACATTGTATTAAATTGTAAAAATATATTCTAAATATACTTTAAAACCACTCAAATTAACTATTTATCACTATTAATTATTTCGATTAAAAAAGTTGTTTTTAATTATAATTTAGTAATTTTCACTATTCATCAGAATATGAAAGTTATCCGAAAAGTACCAAAATTTCACCTAAGGCTAAATTCGATACTCCAAATCCAAAAATGAAGTTCATTATGAAAAATAAGATTTACAGAATTTTTAAAAGTGGTTATTACTATTCATACCGGCTAGTTTTAATAATATTTTAATAGCATATCGTTGTTTAGTGAAACTCGGTATTGCGTATTACACACGCTATCGAGGAAGGTCGTGATTGCGTGTAATGCAAGGAAAGTCAAGGATGCGTGTTGTGCAAGCTCCTTTTGGTGTAGCGTACAACACAAGACATTAATAAAATTAAAAAGAATATATATTTTTTATAAAATCTTGGGCTGTTACATTCTACCCCCCTTAAAATGAATTTCGCCCTCGAAATTCGTCGGGGTTATAAATGGTTTACTATTTGAAAGTTTCTTTAATAGAAACCCACATCGTAAAAAGGAATATCAAAACCAATCTTTAAAAACAAAAGTATGAAACGTAACGGTTACCCAAATAAACTAATCATTGGGTTTCCACATAGGTGAAAATATGGATATGGAAGAGAAACCTAACCATCATGTTCTGATGGAGAGTGGTAGAGAACATGGCTATGGAAAAGCCAGTAATCACAAAGCCATAAATTTGTGACGATCTAGGGTACCATCTGATTCATCAGATATAAGGACACTAGGACAACATTTTTGGTTTTCAAGATCATTTCCTTAAAGTTGAAGAATATGAATTAGAATAAATACTTACTTTATTTTGGTACAATCTCACTATTGTTCGTGCCTTGAACAATTTCCACTTCATCTCTTATATAAATGAAGTTGAATTTTTTATTCGTGAAATGTTAGCAGATCATGTGATAGAATGACGGGTCATTCCATCTGTCTCGAACAAAAGGTTAGCAAAAATTATATACATAAGTCGATCTATAGTGAGATTAATCATATATAGTTCCTAAAATGGACTTATACTTCATATATCATACTGCTTAATATAATAAAACTAGTTTCTACTAAACAGGGACTTCCTGTAGGCCAGTGGTAGGCGATAAAGGCCAGTCGCACTTCGGTTGTGGGTTCGATTCCCACAGCCTTGTCCGAAGCGATGGGCTGTCGCCCGTCCTGCAGGTTGTCCTTTTTCTAAAACTATATTACTATAACATCCCATCAATAATATCGAAAAAACTTCTATCCTTAAACAATACTAACTTATTTCCAACATAATCCATTTCAATCTTTAGGCTTATCCATAATACTGCAGTCCACTCTCATAACATAGTGAAAACGATTACCAGAGATTTAATACCATTGTTGATCCCCATATATCATAAGATATGTCTTTTTGGTCGCATTACAGACATTCAAAGGCCTTAATCATGTACTCTCTTGAATACCCATTGACCCTTAGTGAAAACATGAATATAGTTAAAAGTTAACACCTTCCACATACCAAAATCCTCAAAATTCTATATACTCAAACCATGATATCACTTAGTCCTTATATCAATCATGAGCTCATGAATACTTTCAAACATTTAATTTTCTCTTTATCCCTTCATTATGCGCATATCATCTACATTCCAAAAATATCTGTATAACCTTTCATGGATACTGGTAACATTAATCACACACTTTCAAAACTCAAGGAAAGACAACAATGTAACAATCCTTAGATGTCTCTTTATTCCATAGTACCATGAGATTCTTTATACAACATTACACTTGATAATCATGTAATCATTCCACTACCTTCTTAAACCATTGACCGAGCTTCAACAATTCTTTCATCTCACATATCATTTGCAGTCTCTTCATCATCATCCACATAAATACTACCCATATGACCATATTGATTCTCTTCATGAGTCTTTCCCTTAGGGCATTTGTTTGCATAATGCCCATACATTCCACATTTAAAACACTTAACCATTTTTTATGTCGTAGCAATACCATTATCCTCATCCATGGTGTTAACCGACCCTTTTCCTTTGCACTTACTTGCTTTGTGTCCTTCTTTTCCACACCCAAAGCATCTTCCAGTTCCCTTGAAACATTCTCCTTGATGCCTCTTCCCACATGATTTACATAGGGGAAATTGAACTTTCTTTCCTCTATGATCATCATGAAACTCCATCTTTCTCTTATTAGCCGAGCCAGGAAACTTACCAAATTTTACTTTATTGATCATATTATGAGATTGCTGATTCGGCATAATAATGATGTTTGGACTTCCAAATCCCATTTCATTTGGTTTCTCATGAAGAATATCATTCCATTGTCCATCATATCCTCCATTATCGTGAATCATCTTGTTTCCAGCCATTTTCTAAAACCCAAAAAGAATAGTGTGAGAGGAAAAAATCATACTAGGGAAAACAACATTATAAAGGGGGAGTATCCTCAATATCTAACTTCTTAGGTTAAATTCTAAGATCGTTACCGTAGTTATAGGACTGTATCCTATACGTATACTTATCCTTAGGGACATCCCTAGACAAACCTTATAAATATATCTAGGGATCTTACTAATGTTCTCACATCCTAGTTTCCAAAGGTTGACTAAACCTTTCCTCTGATACCAACTGTAGAGACCCTAAGCTTCTCGTACATGGACATTACATTACTTTTGCGTAATACATAGTACATAACAAAAACACACACACAAGGATCGTAATAGTTTAGTGTCTTTGGAAACTCGGAATGTAATCTTCTAATCCTGGTGAAAGATCGTCAATATCTCCCATAAAAATCTTCTTTTTTTTACCTAAAACCTTTCTTTATATCCTGGGGAAAAGAAAACATAAAAGGGTGAGCTCAAATGCTCAATAAGGGTAAACAAAAGAAATATCAATCACATCATATTCATAAGAACATAACATTTTGGAAATCATAACCTGCAAAAGAGAGCATAATTTCATAACATGGGATAAATCATGGTAGTGAAATGTAATCACAATAATCATAACATAAAACATGAAACTTTGTGGCATTCACACATAATCATAGAGAATCATTTCTTGTTAGTCATGACTCATTGCCAAGACTATCTTAGTGGACAAAGTCCCTTTCTGAATCGAGTAACCCTCGTTTCAGTCCTGTTTCACTGAACCGGTATAACCTACCGTTCCAGCCATGTCTATCTCATGAGATATAAAATATTTACCCAATGCATTGGAGGGAGATATAGTTCCCACCCATCTCATAATGATACCATTCTTATGTGTGCCACAAAATCATAAACCATACATCATAGCATAACCCATGTAATAAAAATGGGAATCATAAACATCATGACATCATAAAACAATTCATATAAGATAAAGGAATTCATAAAAATAATTCCATCACAACATAATCAAATCAATGTAATAATAGGGATAGAAACAGAACCCTATATTATCTTAGATGGAAAATAATTTTGATAAAACACTTGAAATGAATTCTTGAGGAAAATATCCCTTCTTCTTCAAAATCAATTTCATTCCACAAAATGTCATGAAATTTTAAAAGAAAGAGATTTTATTGAAAATAGTCATGAAATATTTTGGAGGAAGCTTCATGAAAATAAGGATTTATAAAACCGTAAAAATCCGTTCGTGCCGTTTAAGTAAAAAAAACATTCTTCTCGTACTTTTGTCAGAAAAGTCAAAAAGTACCTCGTACGAAAAATGACAAAAGATTCCTTTCATATCTTTTACTAAAAACTCACCGAAGGGTAAAATTGGATATAAACTATTGTAGAAGGATATAAATATTACATATTGGGGAAACTTGTATGTGGATGATAAAATACACCCCAGTAAATACCAAAGTATAAACAATCTCGGATAAAAATGAGATTGTGATATTTCCCTTACCTTATGTCCGACTTGCTTTGTAAGTGTCTGAACCTCCTGTATAATGATTTAAATCATGTTATTGACTTATTCCAGAATAATATTCATTGTTATGATATCATATATGGTTTACTTATGAAATTATATTACCCGTTCTTTTGTAAATTCCATGTTAAAGAAGCGTTTTGGGTAAAATCGTTTCATTTATCGTAGGTGTTTTGACTTGTTGTTCTTGACATTATTATTACTCATATAATTATTTACTTACTTCCAGAATATAAAATTTGATTTATATATCATATATATTCAGTATATATATATATATAATAGATAGATAAATAAAATGAAAAACACCGTTCATGGAGACGGTAGTCCGTACGTACGCATGAACGCTGTTTTCCATTCCTTATTGTCTTGAAATGGAAGTAAGTAGATGACATACATATGTATATATATACATAAATCCAGTAGCTTTATAATGTCATATATTTCATTATTATTTCTTATATATACATTATAATCATTCTTAAATGGTTAACATGGAGAATGAATCTCATCGCGTCGTGGAGACGGTAGTCCGTACGTACGCACGAGCGATTATATCATTTCCATAAATATTGAATTGAATTGGAGTGGATTATACAATATATCAGAATCAATATTATGTTTTAATAACTATGTATAGTTATTCTTTACACTATTATACCCATCCATGTAAGGTGGTGTTGGAAAATAGATTACACCACGGCGTGGAGACGGTATTCCGTACGTACGCACGCGCGGTGATTTCTTTTTCCATAGGATGGATAGATGGTGAAATAGGGTTGTTTCATACTTATAATAACATATCAGTATATGAGTGTTACTGATTTTATTACTTCATAATGAAACAACCTAAGAAGAAGAAGTGGAAGAAGAAATAAAGATGAAAGAATTGGTAACGGTAATTACCTCTTCTTTGAAGCGCCTCTTTGAGACCTCCTCTTAGGGCACTAAAATTGGTCTTTGAGGAAGACCAGAACCTCTAGGATGTTTCTAGGGAAGTGGAGAAGAGATTTTGGCAGGGGTTGGCCGAGCTTTAGTGCTCAAATTGGTGTGAGGAGGAGGGGGAGGAGGTGTCCTTTTATAAGGGAGGAGAGGGGCACCTTAGGAATATCTCAAAATATTATTTTATATTAAATTCAAAATCTGTTTATAATGGTTCCAAAGGGTCTTATTTCGAAGCTAAAGTGGGGATGGGTCGAAATCCTATCAACCAATAGTATTTAGACAAGTTTACGGTATTATTGTAACCTTATCAATTAGATTTAACTCTAAGTTAATTAATTTAACTTTTACCGTGTCTTTTTGTTTTCTTTCACTATATGGTTAATACACTTACTATAACATGCCAAAAGAACCCCAAATTGTTTATTATTAATATATATATATCCTTATCTAAGTCATTTGGCCGAACCTTAGATTTTTAGGAATAAAATAACAATTAATAATATAATATTTGATTTAAAAACTATTTTGTGTCAATTTTGACACTATTTGATATATGATTTTTGTGAAAGTCATAACAGAATTATATGTTCGAACCAAGTTGATTAAATCAACATTAATATATCATAGTAACCTAGAAAATTAGTGGAATTCATAAAAAGTCTCAAATTATATTTAGTTTGGTGTTTATAACATCAATTATGTCAATATTTCATTAATAAGATAATTACTGCATCATCTTTGTGTCATAAATACATTAACTTATTTGATGTCTAAAAATTACAAATAAAATACCATCATGTAGGAAATCGTTTTAGCTTTCTAATGAGTATTTACAATCGAATTTATCTTATGTAAAAACCTATATTAAAAATGTTTTAGTAAATAAACTTTGATTTTGACTCTTTTAACTCTTCTTTGAATTAAATAACAATAAATGTCCTAATCTAATCCAAGTGGGCCTAAATGGTCATATTTTATTCTTAAGCTTGTTTTTGGTCGAATTACACTTGTCCAATAGAATTAGGACATGTGTTAGGGTAATAATAATATCATTTTTACCCTTAATTACCCTATTTACTTTTAACCGTGGTAAATAAAAGTAAAAAGTTACTATTCACCAAAAATTATTTTCATCTCATTGAACCACATTTTACTTACTGACATCAACCGTGTCTCTCGGATTTTTGAAATTCCATTCACAGAAGTGGTAAAATTAAGTTTTATGAAAAATTCAGTTTTTTTAACTACCACTGAGTAGTTTCACTATTCATCAAAAATTGATGTTTTTCAGAACAATGCCAAAATTTCATCCCAAGCTATATTTCATATTCCGAATTGAAAAATGAAGTCTATTTTACCAAATTCATAACATAAAAGTTACATTAATTAATTTTGTAATTAAATCCCGCTGTTAAAACAAATAGCGTGTTTTTAAGAAACAATATCTATCAAAAGATTGACACTTGTTTATGTCTAGTTTAAATGTGAAATTACATCCAATGACCAACATTGTATTAAATTGTAAAAATATATTCTAAATATACTTTAAAACCACTCAAATTAATGATTTATCACTATTAATTATTTCGATTAAAAAAGTTGTTTTTAATTATAATTTAGTAATTTTCACTATTCATCAGAATATGAAAGTTATCCGAAAAGTACCAAAATTTCACCTAAGGCTAAATTCGATACTCCAAATCCAAAAATGAAGTTCATTTTGAAAAATAAGATTTACAGAATTTTTAAAAGTGGTTATTACTATTCATACAGGCTAGTTTTAATAATATTTTAATAGCATATCGTTGTTTAGTGAAACTCGGTATTGCGTATTACACACGCTATCGAGGAAGGTCGCGATTGCGTGTAATGCAAGGCAAGTAAAGGATGCGTGTTGTGCAAGCTCCTTTTGGTGTAGCATACAACACAAGACATTAATAAAATTAAAAAGAATATATATTTTTTATAAAATCTTGGGCTGTTACACGTGGTGTCCATGCATAGAATAGCGGTGGACTCCTCGAAGGTTGTGGAGGTTGTTTCTTGGGCATCACCCAAGAACATGGATGAGGTCCGTAGTTTCCTTGGACTGACAGGTTACTACCGGAGGTTCGTTCCCAACTTCTTTCGAGTTTTCATACCATTGACCGGCTTGAAAAAGAATGATCAAGCTTTCGTGTGGGATGAGTGGTGTGGGGAAGCCATTAGTTATATAAAGGGAAGGTTAGTTAGTTCCCCAGTGCTGATATTACCAGAAGAGGGGGTAATGTTTGAGGTATTCTGTGATGCCTCAGGCCAAGGTTTGGGGTGCATGCTGATGCAACCGCAAGGGGTGATCTCCAATGGGACTAGGCAGTTACGTCCTCATGAACGTAACTATGCCACCCACGATTTAAATCCCACAGCCATTGTGTTTTCACAAAATTTGTGGTGGCATTACCTCATCAGGGAGTGCTTCATGGTCTTCACGGATCACAAGAGTTTGAAGTATATCTTCTCCCAGCGGGACCTGAATTTGCAGCAGTGAAGGTGGATGGAGTTCCTTCAAGACTACGAATTCAAAATCTTCAACACCAAAGGCAAAGGAAACGTGGTGGCTGATGCTTTGAGTAGGAGGAAGGACAAAGATCGAAAGTCAGTAGAAGTTTGGAAGGTGATGGAAATACTGGATTCACTACACCTCGATATTTGGGAATATGGCGCGTTGGTTCCGGCAACTATAGGAACTGGTGGTGCACGATGGAACTGGGGATGTCCGGGGAGAACAACTGATGTCGATAGCTTTGAAGGTAGGTGTGGCCCCATAGAGGATATTTCAGCTCCATCCATGGAGGATATGGACCTGGACTGCGGATCCCACCCTAGACCGGACTATGAGACCGGTCAGTTGAAGGGGTAGTGGTAGGATGGCATCGTTAGTCAGAGGTCATAAGGACTTCTCTCTATTCAATGGGGATCTAGGTACATGCCCAGGTGGCGGGCCATGCCCAGCCGATGGACCTGACCAGGTCGGACGGGACATGGACCCATTTAGGCCTACTTTCGATGAATAAGGTATCTGTCCTAAACCAGAGGTCTGTTGGATGAACCATCTACATTGTTGGAACCCTTATGATGAGGCGGTCCTTTTTAGATACTCCACTTGATTATTATAGAATTTGGGAGAGTGGATTGGTTGGATCAACCCGAATTAAACCGGTTCCTCGATACTAAAATGCCTATAACATACAGACAGAGAAACTGATTGAAATTTTATATTTTGTGTTATAACCGTTATGTTGTGGTGATTATCCATGTTACATCATCTTCAGTAATAGTGGTGGTAGAGGTTCGAATGATAAAATGAGTAGTGGATCCTCCCAGAATCAAGTGTTCTAAGAGAGGGAATCTAGTGGCTGGTTGTGACATGAATAATGAATAACGATCCTCTGTGGGTTAGCATGTTGCAATACTCTATGGGTCGTTACGTAGTAATCATCTTAGTGGGTCAGCACCTAGAAATACTATGACTGGTTCTGCACCTAGTGATCCTCTAATGGGTTCATCAACTACCAATCCTCTAATTAGGTATGCACCTAGCGATCCTTTGAGTGGGTCAACAACTAGTGATCCTCTGTGTGGGTTAGCACCTAGTGATCCACTATGGGTCAGCACATAGTGATCCTTTCTGGGACATGACCTAGAGAACCTCTATGGGTCAGCACGTAGAGACCCTACGTGGTCCTGTTGAAAAATACTCTCGACAGATTTAGATGATCTAGCTCTAATGACTAATCATCATTAATCTTTTTCCTAATGTAATATACCTGTTTTGATTTGTGTATTTACATGGGAATTGTGATAGGGATCATGAATTGTAGTTTTGACATTGTGGAATTATTAGAGACCTTTGGGGGTATTGGGGTCCCTTATAGGTATTTTTATTCTCAACCGTACATGGTCTTCGACCGCACCTAGTTGTGTCTTCTATGAACTATGGATATCTTTGAATGATGTTAGGGAGTCGAGACGTGACATTTCATATAGGTGAGTTATTGACATGGAGATCTATAGTGATAAGCTATACCTACATTTAGGTAAGATCCTTGGTGGATTAAATAAAAATATATATTCCACTTTTACAATATTTACAATTAGATGGGTTTGTATTCTGGCCCATTCTGCTTCAATGCAAACTTTTACAATCAACATATATACTACGTGGTTTTTTCTTATTGTGTACATAGTTTGTATGTTAAAATATTATAGTCAACACCTTCTCATTTTAGGGATATGTCATTCTGGTGCTAGTCACCAACCCCTGGACAATGGATGGTGGGCTTGGGGTAGTCACAACACGAGCCTCGGGGGACAGGTTTGGACAAATTGTTATCAAAGTGACCGATTCTACTAAAGAACTAAGACTCTTTTCATTTCAATATGGAAATAGTGTTAAGTGTATTGAATTCAGATATTAGTCTAGGGTGTCCAGTGTCGTTGTAGAGGCCAATGTATCCACACACCTTGAACCTGAATTCTATTTGCAGACTCGATACATAAAAACACTAATTTCGTGTGTTTTTTTTACCAATTTTATCTTTTGGTAACTTTAGAGTCATATAATTTGGTCTAAATTTTTTATTGTGGAGAAATCCATTATTTGCAGGATTCTACTTCATAGAAATCCACCCTAGATTAAAGAGAGACATCACAATTATGGCCCCCGAGCGAGGATGATTTGGGGCATGGCCCTCTCACATCAATGGTACCTTCAGGTGGTGTACTTGTAGCACCACTACCCGTAGGGTAGAGGTTGGAACAAACCCCACCAGCAAACTTTTCACATTGAATCAGAATATTTCATGAGTTCTACAGATAGGGTACACTGAGGATTCGAGGCAAGAATGATCCCCATGATGCTAATGACTTGCAGGAAGCTATGGCATCTGTTTTTCGCTTGGTTGAGACACCAGCAAACCAGATGGTGATCTTATTTTCTATCCTCATCTAGTGAACAACATGTATATGGTTGAGAATGATGCTCCAGACGCATGAGGAGGAAATACTTTCATGGTTGGAATTCAAGGGCCTCTTCAGGGCTGAGTTCGTTCTAGTGACTATATGTTCTCTATGTATTCAGAAGTTGCTACACTTACAACTGGCCAGCCTGAATGTGGCATAGTGCTCGATAAGATTCATCATACTCTCTCGAAACTCCTTTGACATGGTAAAAGACCCATTATTTAGTTCCCATAACTTTGATTAGGGTTACCTACTAGATATCAGAGCATCAGTGATATCACTCAACTTCTCGATACAGGTTAGAGTGCTTGAGCGAGTGACATTGTCAAAGAGCATCCATGTTGTGCAGGCACTTACTGTGAGAGCCCCCACCATAAGATAGGTAGTAGAGTCATTATTATTATATAGTAGGAAGATGATGTGGAGGTCCATGGTGTCCAGTCCATCCAAAGGATGACCCCATGATTCACGATCAGAGGTTCAGAGATCGTGAGGAATATGAGGTCATTTGAGGAATATAGTTCGTTACTCTTACAGTGGGCAGGGGCACGTAACTCATGGTTTCCTAAATCCCCACATGAATCTACATTTAGTCAAGTTACTATAGATAAAATGATAGACGTTTTTGAGAAGAGGTCCTCTGTGTGGCGGACGTGGCAGAAGATATGGCCGTGCAACTGGCGGTGGGTGGTGATTTGAGGTTCTAATGCCAACACGCCCAAGTGGTCCACCCCGAAAATAATGAGCAAGTGTACTTGAACGATCTCAGCATTAGGTTGTTGAGGATTATGAGCATAGTGTTCTGGATATGATTCTAGGTACGATCATTTTCTACCCCACACTATCTTCAGTTCTTATAGTCATAGGTTCATATCACATTTTCATTTCCCGGAATCTCGTTGAGTGCTTAGAGACTCCGATGGTGTGTTTGAATTGATAATTTCTATTAGAGAATCATATGGGAGATTATTCAATGATCCCACACTGGTGAAGGAAATGTGAGATCACTCTAAGAGGAGATATCTTCAGTTGGGATCTCTGAGCATCATCATCGAGGCTTTACGACGTCATCTTCGGTATGGACTGGAGATCCATAGTCCATGTTTATATCAACTTTTATTGGCACAAACTATGGTGTGACCATGAGGATAGGACCGGATATTCCTTCATAGATGTGAATTCAACCTTTATAACTCTGGATGGACATTCATGGTTGAGGGTTCAGCCGATCACTGATTAGTTGGCTAGCCATACCATCGATGTAGTGTATGGTAGGATTCTGGTTTATCTGGTAGTGGTGGACCAGTTTCTTGATGTGTTTCCAGATAATATTCGAGGACTACCTCCCCATAGAGAGGTAGACTTGTACATCATCCAGAACACTGACATGGAACCAATATCTACACCAAAATATAATATTCCTCCCATAGAGCTTCGCGAGTTGAGGGTACATCTGTAGTACATGCAGGGTAATGAGTTCATATGTCCATGTGTTTCTCCATGTATAGCCCCAATTTTTTCCCTAAGAATTCATAAAAAAGTTTGAGGCTATGTGTGGACAATTAGTTCCTGAACTAGGTGACCATTAGGAAAAATTATAAACTATCTAGGATTTTTGATATCTTTAATCATATGTAGGGATCTATGTGGATTCCATAGATAAAACTCAGATAGGATATCGTTTGATAAGGGTAAGGTATAAGGATGCATTGAAGATAGACATCATATGATAGTATGGAAAATATGTGTTCATGGTAATGTCCTTCATCCTGACCAACACTCTGGTAGTGTTCATGAGACTCATAAATAAGATCTTACATCCTTTCCTCAATCTCTTTGTGGTGGTCTTAATTGAAGACATCTTAGTGTACTCAACAGAAAAGGATTAGCTCAAAAATAATTTGTAGATAGTTCTGGATACAATCTGAGAGCACATGCTTGTTGGTAAGATATCTAAATTCCAGTTCACGATACAGGAGGTCCTCTTTCATGGACACATTATCTCGCAGTCTAAAGTTGTAGTGGACATTTAAATGATAGTGAAAACTATTTCATTGGTGCTACCGAGGAGTGTGATTGAATAAAAAAGTTTTCTAGGGTTGGATAGGTTCTATAGGAAATTTGTACCAATCATTTCTAGAGTATCACCATACTTTTATGCAATGAAAAAGATGGTAAATCCAATCTTGGGGATAAGGAGATGCCAATAGAGTTTTTGGGATATGAGGAGGAGATTGCGGAGTCACCCATCAAGAGGATACCAGAAGAGGGTGTGGGGATTGTGGTCTAATTTGATGCATCCGGGACTAGACTGGGATGTGTCATGTAATAGGAGTGAGTAGTGATTACTTATGGATCTGGAAAGATGAGGCAACACTAGAAGAACTACGTGAACCATAACCCAAATTTATTATCAGTGGTCATTGCATTGAAGATGTGGCGTCATAAGAAGTTGTGTGAATGGTTTATTATCTACTCTGATTATAAGAGTCTCAGTTATATCATCTCACATAAGGACATGAACCTGATACAATGGTGATTGATGTAGTTCCTCAAGGACTATGACTTTGAGATAGTCTACACAACTCATAAGGGGAATATGGTGACATACACACTCTGTAAGAGGAATTGTTTATACTTGCTGAGTTATTCGACCGAATAGAAAACCATGTTGTAGATATCCTACATTGAGAGTTATGAAGTATATTACCACCAGTCTATTAAATTCAAACCCCACTCTATCATAAATTCCAGAAGGCACAACTTAGGGATGTTGATTCTGATGCCATACGTTCTTAGATATCACCAGGACGAGATCTTGAAGGATTTTCTGAAGGTATTTTTCAAATCATCATTTTTAGAGAATGCACCATGGTACTAGTGATGCTTCAATAGGGGTTGTTCTGGGATTTCCACACATCCACTTTTGTGGTACACCCTGCTATGGAAATGATTTACCACATCCTCTAGTGTCATTACTATAGTCTAGGGATGAAGAAAGTATTGTCAAAGTTTGATTCAAGATGCATTAATTATCAGCAATTGAAGGCTACGAATATGGTTCTAGAAGTCATAGAATAACCTATTGATGTTTTGAAATGGAAGTGGGATGGATTGAAATTTATAATAGGTCTACCATGTACATCTAGATGATACGATTCCATCTGGGTAATCGTTGATTGACTCTCAAAGTCAGTCCAATACCTACCCATATGAGAGCAGTGATTAGTAGAGAGCTTGATATGCCTCAATGTACTTGAGATTCTATGGATTCATAAGGTGACATTAATTATTGTTTCAGATCATGGAAATTTCTAATCATCTTAATTGTGGAAGGGATTACAAGAGGTGTTTGGGACACAGCTACAATTGAGCACCGCCTTTCACCATCAGAAAGATGGTCAGACTGAGTGGACCATACAGACGCATGCAGAAATGATCTCTTCTTGCGTCCTTTATTTTGGCCACATTTTGGAGGATAACATTCTCTTGGTCAAGTTTTCATACAAAAATAAATATCACTCCACCATCAGCATTGATCCATTTAAAGATTTGTATTGGCGACCATGCCAATCAAATATATAATGGAGAAACCCAGTAGATTCATCACTCATGGGTCCAGATAAGGTATAAGTTATCACTGAGATGGAGCAGGTTATCTAGGAGTGGATGAAGACTGCATAGAGTAGGCAGTTGTATTATGTTGATAGGATATGGAGTTCTATGGTGTTTGAAGAGGAAATTCATGTTTTCCTTTAGGTCTCATCTCGATGAGGATTGCAAAGATTTGGTAGGGGTGGAAAGCTATCTATGAGGTTCATCGAACCATTACTGATTCTCAGTAGAGTGGTAATTTTTTCATACATCCTAGATATTCCCCCATTGATGAACGAGGTGCATAATGTTTACCATTTTTCCTAGATGAAGAGGTACATGCCTGATCCATCACACATTATCGACTGGGGTGAGCAGGACATTGTTGATGGGGAGATGTTAGTGTGGTTCCCAATTGAGATAAAAGAGTGATAGGAGTGGGTCCACTTTGGATGGACTATTCCTCTCGAGCGTGTTCAGTGGTATCAAGGGAACCTCTTAGAGAGAACATGATATCCAATGGCTCTTAATCTTGCTCAGTGCCCCCATTTATTTCCTTAGATTTTTTTGGATTTTAGAGACATAAATAACTAAAGTGGGGAGAATGTGATCTCCAGGATATTCACTATAATTATTTTAATAAATTAAATTATTACGAGTCTGTGAAAATTGACAACACTTGAATTCAATGTTCGTAGAGTCTGGGACATAATTTTGATTTTTTAGGTACGTTAATCAAACATGAAAGTGTAAATTTTTTATTTTGAACTAGTGATCTGTTTAAAAAAATTAGAAATCATTGGGATTGTAGGGCAAAGATTCAATTATGGGAAGAATAAATTCGACTGTGAAGGATTAGAAGAAAATTTTAGTTTTAGTACATTACAAAAATATAACTCCATGACTTATATTATTTTTATTCATCTATTGTCTGATGGTGGTAGGGACACAATGAATCATTAGACTTGAATGAGAGTCATTTAATGAAGCGACCATTAGTGGCATAACCACAATGATTGTATGTTTATATGGAACATTCAGTACTGTTCATTAACGAACCACATTAATGAAACATAATGAGGGAGGTTCCTTATCCCTCATTTAAACAAAGCATTTGCATGGTTTTTGGATACCCACAAGAGTAACCAATGATGAAACATCGATGACCTCATACTCCAATGAATAATAAGGAATCCAAGATGAAATTGGCTATTTAATTTGAAGGATGCAAACCCTCAATGAACACCCTTTGAATGCGGGTTCTCTTTCCTTCATCTGAGGCTCCTTCAAAAGATTTCTAGGTAGGGGTTTTGTTTAAGAGTTTTACTATTTATATACCCTTAATGATGTTAAATTAATTCTATGTAATAACTCTAACACATTGGGAATAGGCTGAACTGAAAAAGGCCCAAACCCTCTAGAAAACATTATTTTGTTTCATTATTCATGTGCTACCGAGAAACTCATCGTCAATGAAAACTGTGGTCCACACATTTATGACAGTGTCTTGGGAGGCCTGTAAGAATAGTTGGAAAATAAAACATACCTCTGTAGATGCACCCTTGGTTCATGGAAACATATCCATCATGGTGGCACTGAAAACTAGAAGAGGTCGTGGTTGGATCTCACCAGCCATAGGGAGGTAGTAGTTCTTGAATGCGCTTCAGAGGATAGGGGCGGCTGGCCATCATCGACCATATTGAGGGTAGTTGGCATTCCAAAAGGTATATTCCACAACTTCGGCCATGGTGTAGGTGGACCTGGACTATAGGTCCCACCCTAGATTAGTTAATTGGACTGTTCAGGTGAAGGCGTGGTTCCCACCCGGTGTAGCCGGTCGAAGGATGAACATGCTTATATTCATTCATTGAGGAGCTGGGTTCGCAACCTACTGGGGGGCTGCTCCCAGTAGGTGGACCGGATAGTGTCCAATCAGTGCAACCTGGGTCCAGTTGGACTGGGCTTGTTTGGGTATGTCTGGGATAGAATCGAGTCGACCCATAGTGAGTCCGGTCAGGTCGGCCCAAACAGGTCGTCCAGGACTACGTCCCATTTAGGTCGAGTCTCACTAAAATGGTATTCTAATAAAAACAAAATGTTTTTTGATAAACCGTCTTCAACGTTGGAACCCTTATGACATGAATATATTTTTGAGATACTCCATTAGATTTTTAGAGAAATTTGGAGTATGACTATGTTGTATTGAAACTCAATCCAATCGGGCCCTTAGTACATAAAAATATATAACATACAGGACGTGCATCCGATTTACACCCTATCTATTGTGTAATAACCCGTATGATGTGGAGGATATTCAGGTTACATCTTTTTGGGACTTCTATGAGGATGAGAAACAACCTAGATCATGAAGATAGGATCATCCTAAATGATGACTTTTTAGTGAGAGTATTCATTGGTTGGATGTGATGTGAAGAATTTATATTGATCCATTATGGGTCAGCACGTAAAGATCCTCTGTGGGGTTTCACCTAGAAATCCTATAAGTTGGTCAGTATTTAGTGATTCTTTGATTGGGTCTACACATAGGGATCCTCTAAGTGGGTGTGCACCTACAGATCCTCTAAGAGGGTCTGCACCTAGTGATCCTCAGAGTGGGTCAGCACCTATGGATCCTTTGAGTGGTTTCACTCCTAGAGATCCAATTTGGGTCACCACATAGCGATCCTATGTGGTTCATCACATTGAAATAATCTTTTTTTTAGCACCTAGTGACCATTTGTGGTCCGACAGAAGAATCCTCTCTATCGAATAATATGATTTAGCTTTATGACTATTCATCATTAATGAAGTTATTAATGTTTTATACCTAGTTTGATTTGATTATTTACTTGTGCTTTTTTATTGGGATCATGCATTTTGGATTCTACATTGTTGAATTCTGAGAGTCCATTGGGGGTCTCGGGGTCCCTATAGGGTATTTTTATACTCACTCATGATAGGGCTTCGCCCAAACATTGTTGTGTCTGGTGTAGACGACATACCACATTGACAAATGTTACAGAGCTTGGACTAGACAGTTCCCGGAGGGGAGCGGTTTACATGGAGGGCCGCTGTGATGAGTTGTACCTACCCTTCAGGTAGGATCCTTGGAATATGAATACATGATTTGTTATCCATTTTTTCTATATTTCCTTTTAGATGGGATTTTATTCTGGCCCATTATTCTTAGGTTCACTGTTTAACATTCCGACGTTAAACATCGTGGTTTTTTCTTATTGGGTACATGTTTATTAATTTTTCAGTTTAAATGAAATGCCTTCTCATTTAGTGATATGCCATTCTAGGGCTATTATCCAACCCACGGATAATAGATAGCGGGCTTGGGTTAGTCACAGCACGGGCCCTAGGGATGGTTCGTGATAATATGGAATTATTTAATTTATGTATCTGATTGGTTCCTACATTGAAATCAATGTATACTTTTTCCCATTTATATAATGGTTTGCTAAATGGATTCATTATAATCATAAACTTATACCATTCTACATTGTCATGCTATAAAACCATCTATTGATATATAATTTGATCATCCCACCTCTATAAAAATTTTCACCTCTTTATTTTTAGAATCATTATAGATCATTTTTATCCCTGGATGATTATAAAATGATGGGGTTTGTTAAAAATCCAAAAGTTACCAATTTTTTTTGGATTTTGTGGGGAACATATCTGTGCTCCAATCCTTATGACCACGTCTTAAAAAAATGAACATTAAAAATTGTGTTACTATCTCCTATACAATATCATCTCTTTATGAGCCTCCATGATCCTCTAATTTTTTTCATTGAGAAGTTATTTTTCAATGTATGATAAATATCAATGTATAATTCAAATTTTAATCCATTTCATTTAGAATGAAATTGTGTCCCTTTAAAGCCTCAACATATATATTGTAGAGGGATCCATTCAACATGATCATCTACCACATTGTTCTTTTTCATATAATGTCATTTTTATGAACAATCAGAATCCTTGTTAAAATATAACCACAAAAAATGGGATCATTTATCTCCTTTTTTTTGAATGTACACATTAGGGTTTTGGGGTTAATATATATATCACACATCTTTTTGTTTTTATAATTATGTTATATATTTCACCCAAAAATCACTTCAACCAATTCTATGTAAATGTTTGGGTAGTTAATTCTCAAGGATCATTAGTTGGCGGGAAGAATATGCTATCACTTTTTCATTTCTCATTATCATGTAACCAAATAGCATTTTGGACTCATCAATTTAGATCAAAAATAATTCCCCATTAATGGGTAATGTAAGCATAGATGAGGTGATTATCCTATTCTTCATCTCATTAAAACAATATTCGCATTAATCATTCGATTAAAACAAGTTTCATTTCCTAGTTATCTTGGACTGAGTTATTGAAAAGAATAATATGATTCTCAAAAAGTGGTGATAATAACTATCTATTCAAAAAAATATTGATTTTTGACTTAAATTATTTTGTAAGATATTATTAAATTGTCTCTATTTTTGAAGGATCTAAAAATATAAATTCTCTAGTTATGAACTTTTCCAATAATTTTATTACGTGTTGCTATATGTTCAATTGATATCATAACCACTAGTTTTGGAGGAATATTGGATAATTATTTCTTAAATCCATCAATTTATTCCCCTACAATAAAATGTTATGAAGGATGAACTTTTTCATATTATAAATACTTTCATAGTGATATTATTTCTCAAAATTAAATAATTTCAATGAATTATATTTTTGTATATATAAGATTCGTCTTCCACTGTGAAATTAGAAAGAATTGTATTGATATCCATAATATAATGGTTAATTACTTCTAACATCAATTTATGTAGTAATTATATAAGGAAAATAATTATATGACAAGGATAAAATCAAATTTTCCTAAAGGGAGATTGATAATATTTAGAATAATTAAAATCCCACACACATCAACTTCTGATAGAATAATCAATGTATATTTTCATCGATGATATCACATCTGTTTGGGAGGTGACACAATATTCTTGGAAAACACTAATAATATGGTCATATGGAATGAATTAATCTACTAAATTGAATAAAAACATGAGAGAATAGGTTAATTGAAATTTTGTCATAATGATATGTAACAATATAATAATATCAATATTCACATGGTCTAGCAGATTATTGGTGCTCAGTGGGCTTCTAATCCATTGTAATAGCACATGGGATGAGATAATTACCATCTTCTCCAAATTTACAATAGAGAACAAGAAATTTTATCTTATAGTGAAATTTATCTCCCTCAATAATTTTATTCATTTTTTATTGAAATTGTCTACATTATTACCAAATTTTCAACACATATACCGTCTTCTGGTTCTGCTGTGACATTTAGCATGGTTCTTCAATTCACATTTATTTCAATGATAATTGAATCTTATTTAATTTATAACATTTATCAGATGACCCTCAAAGGGAATATGAAAATATTTCTTTGGAAATTTTTGGACATTCAACATTGTTCAAGTTGTTTATCTAGATTTTTGAGACCCATTGTGGATTTATCCTTTGATTTCCTACTTCATCTCCAATAAATTTACATGTTTAATTTGTTTCGATATCACATTCCAATCACATTGGTTATTTACTTAGTTAATCTTATTTCAATACATTTATATCCAAAAATGGAAAATTGTGGATGATTATTTAAAAACTGTTAGACACATAATAGGGAAATGATTGAGTTTAAATGAATAACTAATAAATTACATACATTACACAACCTATGAATTTATAATATTCAATATATGTTATTCAATACACCATTAATAATATAAAATCATGATGGAGTTTTTGATCCATTAATAATTATTTACAATGGGATTTAGAAAATAAAAAATTATATTCGTAGGGACTGTCGAAGTAGTTGTACAACATGGACCTTTATCGGGCACCAGTTCATGAATGTGTCAACAATAATATACAGTTTTTTGGGGTTTTATTTCAAGGAAATTCCATATCATAGAAAAATAAAATTATAGTATACTGATATGGATTTATATTCAATTAATCCACTTCCTCTATAAATTAACAAAATTTGTTGATTTCAACCAATTTACATTGTTATCCTTATTGATTAAACTATAGTATTTATCAGAAAACCAAAAATGGTAAGACATTTATATGATACCAATTATAATATTCCATGTAATTAATACACATAATTTATTGATTCATCAGATATAATAAACCTTATTAAAACATAAATGATCAATAAGTAAGGATTATTTTAAAATTACATGCATGAATCATCAAAATGATAGATTGAAATGCCAACATTACTGAAGAATTCCAAAATATGCTTCCAATATTCCAGTTTTTTTAAATGGGGAAACCATATGACATACATAAGAAATGTGTGAGATATGAATCATAGTAATAGAATATATAATGTATAACATACTCACTTCATTACATGATTGTCAATATGACTTTAAGTGGGACGTAAAATAGGTGATCACGATAAACATGATCCACAAACTATGATATATAGTAATAACATAATGGGAACATGAGAATGTGAAAAAACATGAAATCATTAACATATTTCAATGCTGGAAAACATGATATCAAAAAATGGTGGAAAATGTCCTAGAACCTTTTTTAGACCCTTTTAAATTTTCACTTTCTCTCCATGAAATGATATTATCCTTTGTATTAAATTTATATTCTTTGATAAAAATATTTTATTTATATATCATATATTTCAAAAATATATTATCTCATCCAATGGAATGTATTAATTGAAATAAAAATTTTCCCAAAAATACAGTTTTTATATTTTCATACTGAAATATTATTTTTATTAAAATCATTTCTAAATAATGAATTATGTAAACATAAGTTATAAATATCATAATAATTTTACTAAATAGAAAATATAAATATTTATAATATAAAGGGTTAAGATACATAACAACTTATTATATCAGTGAGTTCTATAATTGTGTGAATTGTGAAAGTCAGATTCTATTGAGGTGGTTCAAAAAAAGAGGTTTGGGTCAAGATCCCGATGTGATTTAACATATCCCATAAATAATTTTTCTCATGATTTAGATTTTTAATATCATATTTTGATAGTACAACATAAATCTCCCATGTTTCTACCTCCCTTAGAAGATAATCTAATAGGTATTCATATGGTACAATCATACAGGTTGAGTTTATCTCTTAATTCATATATTAAAATTTGATTTATCACAACCATATATTAATCACAGAGTAACTATTCAGTTTCTATATAATCAATGTCCATGAATCATATTGGTATTTTTAATCCATTAACTTATAACTAATGAATTGAATATAAATTTTATAACCACATTACATAATAGGATATTTAATTCATTCAAAAAGGTTATCTCACTTATTAATGGTTAGGTCATTACCCAACATCTAATTGTAGTGGTGGTTCTATAATAAACATAGAATAATATTTAATTATAAATTATTTGATAGATTTATTCATATAAATTATAATCTATTATTGAGTGGATGGAATGTGTACCTTTCATCATGTAATCATTGTACTCCTCATAGAAAATACTGACAATATGTGATTTCGTATTGCCTCTAGGATTATGATCTTTTTGACAAAAATCAACATCATTAATGAACATATTTGGGAATTAGTTAGGATAATTCCATCATGTCTTACATTGGAAGAATATTATTCTAGATGGTGAATTTTATGGAGCATTCTCTCCATTTACACAATTAGCTAATTTATTCCCCTCACTTAGAACTTCATTTTCCTAATGAAATTATTTTCCACACTCGAATCATTTACTAAAACCCATTATGTCACAACCCATACCATAGGGCCCATTATGTGACTACCCCAATCATGACTTCCATAGACTAGTGGTTGGCGAGTTTCACGGGAAAAGAATATCTATAAAATGGAATGGAATTTTCTCAAAACCATTACCCACACAGACTAGGTACACACTGAAAGCATCCCACAATGTATAACCACTGAATTTAAAAGTTTTTACTAAAATTAAAGTGGCCACTATACAAGTTGAACCTAAAATAAAGTACAAAAATATGTTATTGAGGTCATCTACCCAGGATCCCACCAGAAGGGTAAGTACAAATTTTCTTTATAGCCCTCCATGCCAAGAGGTCACCTCCGTACACCCTCTAGTCCTGGCTACCAAATCTCAGTCAAGGCTGTCAGTCATATGCACAAAACACAAAAATGGGTTGGAAATGACCATATAGGGCTGAGTATTACAATACTCAGTAGGGTCCCGGAGTCCCCCCCGAAATTATCCCAGAATTCCTCATTGTAAAAACCAAAAATCATGATCCCAATAAAAATGCACAAGTAATGAATCATATCAAGGCATGTATACATCATAAAGATAATGAATAATGATAATTAGGCATAAAGAGATGTAATCATATTTTGCGGGAGGCTTTTGATGCTGAACTACAAAAGTTAACTAGGTTATGGCCCCTAGAGGATAACTAGTTTCTTACCTATAGAGGATCGATAGGTACTGACTCACAGAAGATCACGACGTACTGAACCATAGAAGATCATTGTGTGTTGACCCACTGATGTTCACTACGTGCTGACCCACATAAGATCTCTACGTGTTGACCCTTAGGGGATCACTAAGTGCTGACACATAGATGATCACATAATTCTGAACCATGGAGGATCTCTAGGTTATTACCCATAAGGGGTATATAGGTGATGGCAAATGGATGATCGATATTCCTTCATCACGTCACATCCAGCCACTGGATTCCCACACTAAGTATGTTTGGTTCTGGGAGGATACAATTATAAATCCATTGGTCTTACCTCAACCCATAAGAATTCCCACATAGAAGTAACCTGATGAAATTCCATGTCAATATTGTTTTAACATAAAAGACAGTGCATCAATCAGACACTTAGTCTGTATGTTATATGCATTTTAAGGCCATGGGCCCAATTGGAATCGAGTCCGATCCAACACGACCATTAAACAATATTCTCCAAACCCCAAATAGGGTATATTTGATGGACTGCATCATCCATAGGGTTTAGATTCCATAGACGTTTCATCAAACAGATTTCCGGTTTAGGAGATATATCACTTTAAGTGAAACATGGCCGAAAGTGAGACTAGGTTGGGTCATAACTAGTTGGATCGACCTGACCTGCTGAGCTCGGAATGAATGGAGTGGGGTTGTCCCTATTTCGTTGGGCCAATCCATGAAGGTGTTGGGCTGTAGGCTCATCTCAACCCACCTGGATCGGCATGACTCGCTGAACTAACCATGCTAGCCCGCTTGGCGTGATAGACCAGCTGTGTATGACCTACTAGCTGGGTGTGGCCCGCAATATGGGCATGATGGTCAGATCCCCTACCCAATATACAATGTTTCCATTCAATTTTCAAACAGCGGTGCTAGTTGGTGCCATGCCACCTGGCTGGTCAAGGACGGCCGGACAACTGCCAGACCCATGGGATGTGGGTCTTCCATCTGCCACAATGTACCACACGTCATCAATGCTGCTGCTGTAGGAGGATTTCCCCTTATGTTCCATGGAACATTCGAGCACCACCCTCACCTCACGGCTGACAATAGTCGGCTGTTCCAATTGGTATCTAGCACAAGCGAAGCTTCTACGGGCCACCGGTTAATCTCCGGTGGTTTGAATTTCTTCCAAACATCCCCAACGGGCCTTCCCAGACATAGCCATCACTACGTACCCCCGGATTCATATTTTCATCATATATTTTCCTCGTAACACCGCATGCCTCCATAGTACTCTTCTCTTTGATTAATACAATATCTTACATTGTCTGAAGCTCAAGGTCATATCACACTATAACCAATCAAACCATCCATTTAAAAAGTTGTTATAAATAGTAATACCCACTTTTTGAAATTTCAAAAATTTTATTTTCCAAAATGGACATCTTTTTGAATCTAGAATATCAAAATTATATTTGGGGGAATTTTTGTTATTTTTCTGAAAACAGTCAATTTTTATGAATAGTGAAAAACATTACGTTTTTTTAAACCGACTTTTATTTAAGTATTTATTTTTATATTTACGTTTATTTTAAAGTGAAAAAATATATATAATACCTATATTATTCCAATGTGATTCCATGAAGACATATTATAATAATATTATATGTATAGAATTTTATTGAACATTCTAACTTATATTACCCACCTTCTAGGCACATTTTGAAATCTACAAAAAACATAATTTTACTAAATCTTAGAGTTTAATTTCAAAAGTCTTAGAGACACTATTGACAGCAGTATGTAAAATATTCTTCAATATGATGAAAATAATTTTTGGTTAATATTAATGTTTAAATTTTATTTTCCTTAGTTTAAAGTAAATAGGGTATTTAACTGTAAAATTAATAATATAATTATCCAAAACTTGTCCTAATTCTATTGGATATGTTTATTTCAAAAACATAAACTATAGGAAAGAATTAGATCATTTTTAATTCAATTGGGTTAGATTTAAACATTTCTTAAATTTTATTTAAAGAAGAGTTAAAAGTGTTAAATTCATGTTTTAATAACTAATAATTTATTAATATAGGGATACCCATAAGATAAATTCAACTATATATATTTATTATAATGATAATAAGATTTCCTACATCTTGTTACTTTATTTAAAATTTTTAGTCCTTATATAATTATATTTAGTTCTGACATTAAGATGAAGAAGTAATTTCCTTATTAATAAATAATAAAATAATTGATGTAATAAATATTAAAATAAATTAAAATTGAAACTTTTGTTGTCATCCACAAATTTTCTTGTTGAATATGACATGTTAGGTTTGATGAAATGTATTTTTTTCCAATTAATAATATTTCTATGACATCCACAAAAACCGAACACTAAATTGAGTAAAAATTGACATAAATGAGTTTTTAAAACAAATAATATTTTATTAAATTATATAAAATTCATAAATAGCTATGGATTATAAAAAGGAATTAATATGGTTAGATATTAAATTAAATAACCACTTGAGGTTTTATTTTCATTTTATAATGTGTTTATTTACCATGTAATATAAAAATACAAGAAGACATGCTAAATGTTAATCTATTTAACCATGCGTTTTATCTAAAAGATAAGGTTAATACAGTGAGATAAACTTATCTAAAACCTTTTGGTTGAGATTTTTCTTAACCATCCTCACTTTATACATGAAATAAATAAATTTTTAGATATTTGAAACAGAAAATGATTTTATAATAAATTATTATTTCTAGTTTTTTCTAAAGTTCTCCTCACATCTCTTATATGAGGGTACTCACCCTTATCTAATCATCACAACTCCAAATACATTTGGCTAAACAAACCCCTGCATCAATCTCCTCCCAATTAACCTCTCTTCATCCTAGTTCACTTTCATTAATCTCAAATCCAACCAAAGGAGGCCTATTGTTCAAATCAAATGCAAGAACCTGTAGAAGAGATAATTACTTAATCAAATATTTCAACGTTATTTTATTCATCCACTACATCGGCCTTTCTTCATTCCATGTCAAAATAATAAGTATAGTACCTTATACATATAGATATGTTAGTATAAATATGTAAAAACATATTAATTATTCCATCCATCTTATGAATTACAATGTCACCATACGTACATACAGACGACTTTTGTCTCCACGTTGTGGTGTAGTTTGTTATTCAATACTTCATTAGTTGGATGGGTATAATAATAAGTATAATTAATATAAATAATAAATATAACATATTAATTATTCTGTCTATATAATATAACAATAAATTACATATGATTTCACCATAAATAAAATGATATTATTGCTCGAGCTTACGTTCCACTTACCATTCCCATGACGTGATGACATTTTTTTCCACATTGTAACCATTCAAGAATAATTTTAATTTTATTATTAACAATAATGCTTAAAAACATAATATAATTTTGGATATGATTTAAATAAATTTTATACATAATAACCATGACATACATAATAAAATATATAAAATAAAATTAATCATTTAACACCCAAAACAATGATACTACCGAAATATTGTTAACACAATAATATTATAAGATCAAATATGATATCATATTTATTTTTGTGGTTCTTGTATAATATAACAACAATTATTTAATCATTATACAAGTGGTTAACGTACCCTCAACTAAGTAATATTACATGGTAAGGGTTAATTTTACAATCCCTTTATTATCCGAGGGTGTTAATACCTATGTATCTATTGAGAATTAATTATCACCCAAGTCTTGGTTTCGTAATATGTATTTCAAAATATATTTACCCTTTCCTAAACTATAGATTAATATCAAATATAACATATTTTTTAAATGTTATAAAATGTTTTAGAATGAATCATTCTATCATTTTCCAAATAATTTACTTTATGTCCTTTTGAATAATTCAAGGGAAGAATATTGTTTACTTATATGGCAGTTGTGTCTATTTTCCTTGGTTATAACACCTTTCAATCATCCCTTATAAGATTATAAAAATATTTTCTAAATAATTTTTTTCTTATATAATTAAATTACATTTAATTGATTTCAAAATGGAAAGAGATAATTCTCTCAAATAGTTGTGATTCTATATATGTCAACATCATTTATTGCATTTTTCCCTTGTTTGAATTTGATTTGTTATGTTACAATATCTCATATTGTATTTAATTTTTTTATTAGTTTTAATGTGGATGTTATATTTTTATACCATTCATGGTTTATGGTTAAATTATTATCATTTCATATTCTAGTTTTAATATGAATGATTATGTTATGTTTTGACCATTTCATATGAGGAATGCATTGGATAGAGTAAATGATGACCGGGGACCACTCTATACCCTCAATGCATCGGTAGTTCTAATGACAATAATTAGTATCTTGGAACAAGGACATGAATTTGATTTTGTATTCTTGGCCGAAGGGATTTACTATATTGTTTTGACGTCATGAATTATGGATTCCATTATTATGAAATTAAATATTGATATTACATGTGATTATTAAACTAGAAAAATATTCATGGGAATAAGTAAATGGAATTATTTAATTTAACTATTCCATATTATTCTGAAGATTTATTTTAAAAGGCTTATTTTTAAGTCTTATACATTTCTTACTATGTTTATTCTTATTTATGAATGTTTTTGATATACTAATATCCTTACTGTGCATCAAAGACCACTCATTTCATAATTTTTTTCTATGAATTGAAGAGGTATATTATGATTGAACTATTGGGATAAGATAAGGGATATGAGCATGTTCCATAGATACACAATATTGATATTTCATATCCTAATGTGATGTAAAAATTATGTATGTGTCTAATACTTACAATGATACTAAATTGATCTGTCTTTTGTATTTCATCTATTGTGATCATGCCAATGTTTTGTAATAATTCACCAACACTATGTAAAGCTGTTCAGTGCAATACATCCAGTATCATATGATATTTAGTACAATCTATGGAAACTAGATTTAGAAAAAATCTTATTAGAGAACATTACCATAAGACATACTTGGACGATTATTATAGAATAAAATAAATATTTATTAATATATATATTATGGGGGGTTTCCAAGAACTAAATCCCATTTTGGATACTACAACTAGATGTGGTTTTGCAAAAAAAATACCCAGGAGTGAAAACTCTGACAAAGAGTTTAGCACTTGTCCCGAGGTATCATGGTACACGACAGCATGCATTAATTCCCACCTAGTTTGAGACTCTGGGAGGACATGATTAGGATAATTCACATTTTCTTTACCATCCATTATTAAGGATTTATGATTAAACACTTCACCAATGAATTAGGTTTATGAGTATGATTGTTCCATTTTTGTTTATCATTTTACTTGGTGGAAATTTTGAATTGAGATTCATAAACATATTTAGTGTATGAAATTACAATGAAATGGTGCCTAGTGGAAGGATGGAAACTATATCAATGCTCGTAATTCGTATAGGGATTTCCCTCCAACTCAAGATATTTATAGTGGAGCTGGTGATGCAACAAGAGCTGAAAAATATATAACTATAATCAGAAAACTCATTTAGGTTATGAAAAATAACCTTACCCATATAGAGTACCCACATCCACAACACAGAGGATCAATGCTAGAGAGAATCATTAGGTATCATCCACAATCATTAAAAGGGAATAAAATTCCATTTTTAGTTGATAAATGTATAGGTTCTATAGAGAAAATATTTCATGCATTGGGGGTAGCGAAAGGGAAAAAAATCATGGTAGATTATCCACTCATAGGAGATAATGATCAATGGTGTTAATTAATTTAAAACACAATGTTGGATTAATAATTATCAAATATGGAATAGACAATGTTTAAATAGATATTCATAGAATAATACTATTATTGTGAGCATTGATTTGATATGGAAAGGAAATCTTTGAGTTTGAGGCAAATAGAGGTTGAGAATGTTGCAAAGTATGCGATTAACATTACAAGGTTAGAAATTCATTCATAAGATTATATTCATATCCCAAGAAGTATGATTGGTCAATTATTTCAATAGATAAAACCATTTCTACACTGAGCATTAGTCTCTCAATCCTTCTCATCATATGAAGATATAGTCTTATATTCTATATAGATAGAAAAGTAATTCTCAAATTCTTATGACGTTAAAAGGAAGCACATGAAGAAGAGATCTACTGAAATCTCTGAATAAGGAAATAATGGGTGTTTGTTATTAGTGTGGAGAAAAAAACCCTCTAAGATTGTGATTGTAAGGGAAATACAGAGTCTCTCAATGTTAAATGATACAATTGTAGTGAAATGGGACATTATGAAAATGAATGTCCTAAGTTCCATGGAAACATATATCTTAAAAGGCCACGAGAGCAAGGCCAAGATTATGTGATCACTACTACTGAAGTTGATGTTCCTAATAACATAGTTAAAAGTATTTTAATCTTTTCTTCAACATTATCTGATTATTTATTTTATTCTGGATCATCAAATTCTTTCACATCTTTTTAGTTTTCCAAGAAAATTATATATTTCCAATTTGACATGATAAGAAAATTTTCAGTAAAAACTCATAAAGGAAGTACCATAGCTACAATTTCTTTTCAATAATTTACCAATATGACATATAAACATGCTTTATCTGCTTATCTTGTTGTAATATCCATGATTTAATTTGATTTAATGCACAGTATGGTTTTACATTAAGACCATGATGCGAAAAAATTATTGATTGAAGACGGATGTTACAATTTTTGATGATGATAAGGAATATCTTATCTTTAGAGAAGAAACATGACAAACTGATTGTCATCTAGACCCACCACCAGTATCTATACAATATTCAATTATTGGGGAGGATGAGAGTGAAATAAATATAGGTGGGAAAAGGAATATCCAAATTGGGGATGCACCTTTTGTGAACTAATATGTCGATGTACTAAGGATTTTCCTGGACATCCTCCCTAAATTTTTTTTAAATTTCCATTGACATAGTTCCTGTTTCAACACCCATATTGATGACCGTTTATAGAATGGAAATTGTGGTAACAGTGAGCATAATAAAAAACACTTGAGGAATTGGGTAATAAAGGACTTATTCACCGTAGTGTTTCTCTATGGGGCTCACCTGTTCTTTTTGTTAAGAAAAAATGTTGATCTATGAGGTTATGCATTCACTAAAAGGAGATCAATGCAATAAAAATAAATTACATGTATCCCCAAACTTGTATTGATGATTTATTGGATACAAATCCAAGAGCTCAATATATTTTAATGATTGACCTTCGATAGGGATACCATCATTTATGCGTGAAATGGGAAGACATTCCAATGGTATCTTTCTAAGCTAGGTATGGGAATTACGAGTTGACAATAATGTATTTAAGACTAACAAATACACCCTCTATTTTTTGGGATCTAAAGAATATAGTTTTCAAGGATTATACTGATAAATTTGTAGTTTTATTAGTTGATGATATCTGGGTATACTCCAAAATCAATGAAGATCATGAAAACAACTTGCGTATTATTCTAATGTCTATTAGAGAAAATGAATTATATGCAATGTTATGAATGTTTGAATTCTGGCATCATGAAATTTCATTTATTGGCCATCCTGTCTCTATGTATAGAATCCCAGTTTATCCTTCATAGACTAACTCAATCCATGAATGACCAACACCGATGAGTATAAACAATGTAAGAAGTTTTATTGTTTTAGTAGGTTATTATTAGTGTTTCATATAAAATTTTGCTTGATTGGTGAACCAATTAACCCAGATCACATGTAAAAGAGTTAAATATGTTTGGATAAAAGATTGTGATGAATGTTTTGACGAACTGAAGAGATTATTTACCAGTTGAATGTTCATCAAGACTATATATTAATGATGTTGTAAGAATTTATTGTATACCCCTATCCATTATTTCTGATCATGATCCCTTTTTATATCTTGATTCTAAAAATATCTTTAGAAATCCATTTTTAATGACCATATATTGAGAACTTCCCACCACCCTCAAACTGATGGACAATCAGAACGATCTATTCAATGCAAAGACAAAATGTTTAGCTATTTCTTACTAGACTTTCAAGGTATGTTGGATCATTATTGACCTCTGCTAGAATTTTCCTTTTACCATTGCTTCCACTCAAGTAATTTGATGGAAACACAAGAAGAGTTATACTGAAAGAGATATCACACACTATCTATTTGGGTAGACGTTGGTTAAATAAACCTCATAGGCCGAGAAATTTTTAAAGAAACAATTAAGGAAATGATGATTATCCAAACCCACAGCAGAACATGTCAATGTAGGAAAATGAGATATGTCGATAATTAAAGGAATGATTTGTAATTTCTAGTATGATATGATGTTTTCATTAAGTTATCTCCATGAAAGTGTGTTATATGATATGGAATGAAGGGTAAATTAAGTCCCAGGTATATTAGACCTTTGGAAATTCTGGAACGAATAGGAGTTATAGCTTACAATTTGAAAATTCCACCAAGTATCTTCAAAGTTCATGATGTGTTCCACATATAACTATTGTGAAAATACAAGCTAGACCCAACACAAGTACACATATATTATTAAATATATCTTGAACCCGATCTGTATTTTTTTGTAGGGCTTACCATAATTTTTTATAACAGAGATCAAGTGTTGAGGAATTGGACGGCTTTTATACTAAAAGATCATTGGAGAAACTATAAAATAGAACAGGCAATGTGCGATCTTGAAAAATAATATTATCAATTCTGTAAATTGAATTTCAGAAATATGAGAGACACATTCGACATCAGTATGTAATATATAGATCAATACAATGAAAATAAATTTTGGCGAATAGTAAAATTTTATTTTCCATAGTTAAAATTAAATAGAGTAATTAATGGTAAAATTAATGTTATAATTATGCCAAAACAAGTGAAAATTCTATTGGACAAGTTTATTTTGACCAATATCAACCTTAGGTCAGAAAAATATCATTTTTGAACCAATTGGTTTGGATCAAGATATTTATAATATTTTATTTAATGAATAGTTGAAAGTGTTAAATTTAATGTTAAATACATAATTTTTTTTAATTTAGTGTTATACATAAGATAAATTAAACTATAAATATACATTATAAATATAAAAAGATTTAATATATTAGGGTAGTTTTTTAGAAATTTTAGATGATAAATAGTTAAATTAATTTATGACAAAATGATGATTCATTAATTACCTTATCAATGAATAATTAAAAAAAATTGATTTTTTAAATATTAAAATATATTTCAATTGAATATTTTTTTAAATACACTAATTTTATTGTTTCTTATGACACTTTAGGATTGATGAAACTTACTTTTTGGTAAATAATGTTTTTATGAATTTCAAAAAAAATAAACTATTAAATATTGTCAAAATTGAAATAAATTATTTAAAAAAAATCTATTTCCTTAAAATTATAATTGTTCTAAGAATATTATGATTCCACAAAAGATATATATAATTTTTGATTTGTAATTAATGGAAAACATTAGGTTCTCTCAGAATTTTATATTATGTTTATTAAATATTTAATATAAAAATACTAGAAGACAAGGTAAATGATAGACCAATTAACCAAAAGTTAAATCGAAATGATGTGGTTAATATGGTTACCTAAACAATTATAAAACATATTGGTTGCGATTCTTTCAACACATACATAACTTATCATTGAAATAAATTATTTCAGAGCTATTAGAAACCGAAAGTATTTTTAGAATAAATCAGTATTTCAAGCTTTTCCTAAAGTTCCCCTCACGTCTCTTATAAAAGTGTACTCATCCTTATCTCAAATTGACACTTCCAAATCCATTTGGATCACCCAAACCATGCAAGAATATCATCCCAACTACAACACAATCAACCTATAGGCCTTATATTGATAAAAAACACTATCAATGGAGCCCTTTTGTTCAAATAAAATGAAAGAACCCAAAAAAGAGGTAATTACATCGTCACCCCCATCAAAGTTAATTTCTTCTACCACATCCACATTATTTGATTTTTCCATAAAAAAAATAATAACTCTATTATGTTCTATATAATGAGATGTTATTATAAATATGGTACAACCATATTCATTATTCTATCCAACCGATTATTAAAAAAGTCACCACAAGTGCATACGTACGGCCTACCATCTCAACGTCGTGGTGTAGTATGTTATTCAAAACTTCATTATTTTGACGGGTACAATCATGAGTATAATGGATAAAAATAATAAATATATCTTGTTAATTTTACATTCACTTTATTATTAGATTATCTTTATAAGTATCTATTGAAAATTCATTATCACCCAAATATGTGTTTCTTGAAATGTATTTCAAAACAATTTTACTATTTGTTAGACTACTGGTTAATGTCATTTATAACATTTTTGACTTTTTATAAATTTTTTTGAATGGAATATTTTCATTGTTTTACAAACAAGGTACTTAATATCCTTTTCGACAAATTATGGAATGAATTATTTTTAACTTATAAGCTGGGTGAAGCTATTTTACAGAGTTATAATAGTTTCGAAGATTCTCATCCAAGACTATATGAATATTTTCGAAATAAATGTTCTCATTTATAATTACATGACTTTTAAATGAATTCAAAATATAAATATATATTTCCTTCGAAAGTAAGTGTTTGTGTAGAGAGTTCTCCGAACATTTTTCATGCTCCTAACTCGATAGCAGTGATGCCCTAGCCCATAGATGTCGGAGGTTCCGACCCCTTCCTCCTCAATGGGGGGAGGGGGTGCATTTTTCTTCTTCGATGGCTCTATCTTTCACTCCCTTCACCAACCCAGCTCATCTTCCTCCTTTCCCACCAATTCTTCTTTTCTTTATAGTCCCTAACCTTTAGAAAGGATCTCCTCAGCTTGAGATTTTTACAAAGGAGTTCAATATATCATCAGATCTTCACAGATCGACACTTGTTTTTCTTTTCAACGGTATTAATCCTTCAATTTATTATTTCGAATTTTTTTTATACATGGGGTCATCAAAACCGAGTTTTGGAAGGTCTTCTCAATTGAAGCCAACTAATGATTCGATTCTCATTGGAAGAGGAATTGGTCGCCGCCCAGTCTAGTGCTACTTGGGTGTTTAATGGATGTGTTTTATTCCTCATGCAATGGTCATTTTATCTAAAAATTAATTGTGACCCATCTTCGACCGTAGTTTGGGTAATTTTTTCAGAACTACCTCTACCATTTCAGAACCCTTCCATTATTTGAGTACTCTGGAATTTGGATGGACAATATCTTTGTTAGGATAATCACACTTTGGAAACCTATCATCCAATTTTTTCTTGCGCTTGTGTTGAGGTTGACATCTCGAAACTGCCATCAGAGTGGTAGTGGATTTCAGTTGGACAAGAGATTATATGGATGGAAAGAGTGGTGTTCGATTCATGGCTAGCGTTCCGCTCGAGATGCAACAAACTCAGCCATTTCACCTTTGGATGTCGTCATGCCAATCTGGACCGGCCACCGGCAGTGCGAGAAGATATATTGGTTGATCGCCAGTTATAAGATAGTGGTTATTTGGGTGTGCATGAGGATGCGAGCAGGGAAGTTTCAATGGATCTGGACCTGGTCAAGTATCATGGTCCATCAGTTTCAGAGGACAGTAATGGGGAGGCTTAGAAATAGAAGAATCTCCTGTTTTCCAAAATGGATGCAAAGAAAGTGAGACGAGAGGAGGTTGGACTGTGGGTTGAGGACATCTTCGCCTGGTTGAATCAGGACATGGTTATCCATGGAGTGGATGAAGATATTCCCTTACCAGTGGACTTTGTAAACCCAAAAACTACCACCAATTCCAAGGATGGTGAGTCGATATCGACCGGGGGTCCATAGTATTGGTGGATACCAAAATAGATGCCGAGAGGGAACTATGGGCCGAGGTTATGAGCAATAAATTTGTATAAAATCAGTGTAGGGGAAGTCTTACATGATGGATACCACATTTCACAATGGTAAAAGGAAGATTGATGATGTGAATTTATTAAGGGCCTTAGGTCAAAATATGTTCAGCCAGCTAAAGGCTAGGCTTGGGGGGAATATATCTGGATAGGGGAATATACCAGGTAAATAGGAGTCTCTATGAAAGAAGAGTCCCCTTATAGTTGACTCCAAGATAATACTCGAGAACAAATTTGATGGATTATAAGAAAATGAACCTCCATTGAATGATGAGGACGAATCATCATGGAATGTAGTTATAGCCTTCCTTTAGTGGATAGAATGGACCAGTGTCATGGAAAAGGTCCTTACAGCCCTCTAAGGAAAAAGGGAAAAAGGCAATAGAGATTTACAGAAATGTACAGTGGTTCTGGGAAAAAATCCAATGGGATTCAAGGATTGATCTTACCTTCCAAAACCTATGGAAACTCAGTCATCCATGAAGGGAAGGATTAATTAAAGCTCAGTTATCCTGAAGAGAGAAATTGAAGGAGAAATTAGATACAAAAGAGACATAGAAGAAAAGGATGGGGAGTGATTGAATCTAATTCTGCACTCTATAGATGTTAATATTGAACAAGACATATGACCCAATATCTCTAAAGAGAATTCAAGAGGATTTGTTAATGAAGGTTTCATGTGGATGCAATTAAGGATTAATAAGTGTGGTTAGATAAGAAAATATAATTTTGTCCTGAGTCTTTAATCAATGTAAAATCAACTCAGAGGAATTTATTCAGACAATAGAAAGGATGATACCTCATTTTCAAGAGCTTATCAGTGAAGACCCAACTATCAAGGTTAGTTCTCTAAACTGGAATATTTATAGAATAGTTGGGTCAAGTAATATTAGTGTTGTGTTTAATCAGTTTTTGTGATCTTTTAGCACGTAGTGGTATCTATTTGCGAATTTGGTTTCCTATTTCTCCTAAAAATGGAATTAGTAATAAAAAAATAAATTTGGGTAGATATTTCTCACATATATTTTTGATTTCATATATTTTAACTTCCTTTTTTGGATTTTATTCTTGTTGATGAATATTTATTATGATACAATATTCCATATTATATTGAAGGTTTTGTGATATGTTTGACTATGGATAATCTAATTTTATACCATTCATAGATTATGGTTAATGTATTAACATTTTATACTATAGTTTTAAAAAGAATGTTTATGTTATTTTTCGACCTCTTAATATGAGGAATGCATTGGACATAGTATGTGATATGCCGGGCCTGCTATGGCTGCTAGATGCATGGTAGGTCTCAAAAGGATAATTATTGACATAGCACAAGGGATTGAAAAAAATTATTTTTAGTCGTGTCATGAGACCTTGAATCTGTGCTTATGATGTCCAAAATTATGCATTCCATCATTATTAAATTAGCTATTGATATTACATGTGATTATTCTACTAGTTGAGTATACTTGTGAACAAGTAAATGGCATTATTTTATTTTTCATTTCCATATTATGATGATGTTTAAGTTCAAAAGTCTTGTGTTTTAGTCGTATAAATTGCCTTCAATTTATTTTCTTAATTATGATTGTTTCTTCTATAATTGTATCCTCAATTAAAATATTATCTCACCCCTTTCATATGTTTTATTTTTCCCAAGATATGGAGAAGTATATTATAATTGACCTTCATGGATAGGCTATGGTATATGAGCATGTTCCATAGAGACAAAATGTTTCTTTTTAATTTCATAATGTAATTAAAACTTATGTTTGTAAATAGTACATCCAAGAATACTAAACTGATAGGTCTTTCAGAGATGATCTCTTGTGATCATTTCAATGTTATTTAATAATTCAGTGACTCTAGGTAACAAGGATTGGGGAGTTACATCGGTCCCCCATGAAGAATGAAACCAAAGAACAAATGGAGGAGGGTTTGGGACCTGATCAATTTATCATGTGCCCTCTACGTTAGCGTTATAACAAGGGGAGATTTCAAAAATCATCAAGAGAAGATGAATTCATAAAACTATTAGAAATAATACATGTCAATACCTTACCTCTTATTTTTTGTAAGACACTATGGATATGTATGATGAACTCTTTTTCAAAGGTGTTCTCCATCGACTATCGTTGTTCAGTTTGAATCCCCTCATGGTCATCAATGCTCTATTCTACGTTGGTGGAAGACGTCACCAGCATGTAGTCAGAGGTTCATCTTGTGAGTGTACAAAACCCAAAACAAATAATTTTTGAAATAACTGTGTAATATCCCACATTGTGTTTAATATTAGGAATCGTTATTTAAAAGTAATTAATGATTATAATAGATATACATGTGTTGTCATTACAAATCCAATGAAACAAGATGTTCATGACAATGAAAGATTTTTATTTAATGTCTGATGATGCACTGTGGTCCTACTGCCTCCGCTTAGTGGTCACAAACTAAAAAATAAAATTACCTTTAGTTATTAAATTTTTTATTATTTTTTTCAAAATATCCTAAATTTATCTTTTCCTTCGGACTTTTTCCAAAAAATGTTTTTCTTCCCTTAATCGAATCCTGGCACTATAAAACAATAGTTTAATCAGATTGTGGATTCTAGAATCAGATCAAAAGATAAAAACATCCACCCATACGTATATTTATTCTAACTTATAAAAATTAAAAAAATTCATTTCTGTCTCTCCATGCCTTGGAATCCGATTTCTTCAATTTTCACAGACTCGTAATAATTAAATTTATTTAAAAAAATACATGGAATTTATGATCCTTTACATTCTATCAACCATAGGTCTTTTGTACTTGAAAACTACAAAAAAATATAGGAAAATAAATCGGTGTATTGATCATGTATCTATGCCACCCACTCCCATGGGATCTCCTGGTGGATCTCATGATGCCTCCACACTCGCACCAGAGGGATCGACCTTCCATGAAGGACTCGATCCTGTCGATCCTTTATCTCCACTGACAACTCCGTGATAGTCACCCCATAATGAATGTCAAGCTCTCCCTAGTCATCAACGTGAGATGAATCATTCACATACCTCATTATCTACGACACATGGAATACATTATTCACTCGGTGTATCTGTGGGAGAATGTCTAGGTTGTATGCCACCTCACCTACTCTGATGATAATCCGGAATGGTTCGATGATCATCAGAGATTGGTTTCCACACTAGTGAAATCTCCAAAATTCATAATAGGGAGAGACCTATATGTAAACATAGTCAACCAACTTAAACTATAAGGTTATCTATCTCCAGTCAATACCATACTTCTACCGGATATGTGTTGTCTTCATTTGCTTATGGATAATCATCACCTTATTAGTATCAGCCCATACCAAATTGGGACCCATACCTAGTGTATCCCCAGGGTCTATCATAAATCAAGGTGTCTGTCATGGTTTCCTGTAATAGGCCCCAAATGGTGCCATGAAAAAGTTATAGTGATAATATTTATTTTATGAAAATTCAACTAATGGTAGGTGGTCCTCGCCATAGTGGAACAAATCAAGGACATGAGTAAGAAACATTTCCTCAACCATCGGAATTGTCTACTCCATCAAGACATCTTTTCGATGATGGAAGGCAGTTCTAAAGCGTAGCTGAGTCCCAAACAACTCATATAAACCCTTCAATAAATGGGATGTAATATTAGCATCACTATATGAGATGGTTTCCAATGTAACACCATGAAGTTGTACTATCACTTATACGTAGAGGCACACCAATCCCTTTATAGATCGCTGCTCTCAGATGAGTAGGATGTTGGACGACTTGGTGAGTTGGTCGATGATTACACAGATGGAATCATGGAACATTGAATTAGGTTGAATCCATTTTATTAATTCTATATAAATTCAATTCCACCTCCACTCTTTCACCTCAATTTGATGACTCAGTCCTGCAAGAACCAGGTGTTCATCCTTCACATGATGACTACTGAGGCATTGTGTAATGTAATTATCCACTGCTTTCCTCAATCTTGGCCACCAGTACTGACACTGGTTGTCCTGGTACATCTTTTCTACCCCAGGATGTAATGTTAAAGGGGATTTGTTGAAATCCCTCAAAAAATCATCATGTAGCCTCAGTGATACCACTATATGTCATCTGAAAAGGATGACATACTCTCCACCTACATAAAATACTTCGTAAACTTATCCTGAGGATATCTGAGCATGATACATCTTGATGTCAACATCCCGACATTTTTCCACTCGTACACGCTAATAAAGTGGGGGAGTGACTGTTATTGACCAAAGGTATGCTGCTCAATTTCTATCCAGGAATGATAAATTTAACGTGGCTAGTTTCTATGATTCCTCACTTAAAAATTGTATCCCATACCACCTACTGAAGGATTTTTCTAATACTTTCCATTTCCTAAGAGTTTAGACTATCTATATTTCATAGTATTGGAGGAACTCTCTCAATATCCATTGTCTCAGGTTCATTTCATTATCTAAGAGGACATACATGAGGCTCTGGTAATTAGCGTAGACATCAAAGTGTTCACTGATGGGGAAAAAATACTCAATGAGATATCTATGGATTTGAAAAATCTATTGTGGTCACGATTGTCCCTCGGGATACAAAAAATGGGGTTTGGGGTTTTTTAATAAAAAATCGGATCACTATAAATCTAATCTGCATGATTTCTTATAAAAAGGAGCACAATTTATAAATACTCTATGGACGTCAATAATTTTTCATAAATGGTCAAAAAAGATTCTACTGATAGGTCACATACCTTGACTAACGATTTTCTAACCTTGAAAAATCAAAATGCCTTATTTTGCATACTTTTTCATATGGGGGCACCAGAATTGGGATAATATAGTACCAACTGTAACGTGGACAATAATTTTACAAACCATTCATTAAAAAAAAATTTGAACAGTCCCTAACGAAACCCAAACAAATACTGAAAAAGTGGGTTGTATGTATACTTGAATATAATAACAGGATGTTTCATCCTCCCCACAATAGAAACATTTTTTCCGGATAAATCCAACAAAGTATCATCATGATAGAAATATGAGGCCACTAACATCTCTTTAGTGCATCCATCTACCGTGTCTCATGTTTATCTGAACCATGATTCCATTATACTCCATCCAATGGTATATTACCTAAACAAAGGACATTGTTATAATAATCAACTATAATGATTGGTTGTTCAGTCATTGATAAATTGAGTTCAACAATATGATCAGGCCAATTCAAAACATGAGACAATCAGATAGACACAATCATAGCTGAGATACATGGAACATGTTATGTATCAAAATTAGCTACAATATATGTTATAAACTAAAATTAACTTTTTTCACCTACTCAACAATATAGAAATTTACCAAAAAATATGATAATGATTCACATTCATCTCGATATTCTAATGAAAAATGTGAGGTGTAACATTCTAGAACACAAGGTAAACAACTAAGAACTCCAATGGTCTATCACAATGATCTCTATATGATGTATACCAGTTCTGTGACACCAAAATTCACTGATAATAATGGAATATATTCCATCATCTGATGCACCAAACATTTTCCATCCAAGGAACATTCCCCATCCTCCGACCAATACAATGGAGATCTCTAACACCTACCATATAAGACCTAAAAAGATTCATTCTAATCACTGTCTATAGACTATTTTTATAAGAATAAATATTCATCCCATTGTGATCATCCTATGCCGGACCAATGATGAAAACACAATATCTGATAATATCCTAATGAATATATATAGATCTTTCTTTCTATCCATCCAACTATATGTGTTATTCCATAAAAAAATTCATGAGCTTTGAGTTCCTAATAAATTCACCTTTACAAAACAATATGTGAACAACAGATCCCTATCAGAGTATGGAACATATGGTACTCCATGAAAATTAAATATAAATATCACACAATGTTTTCCAAACTCCTCAACATTGGTTGTATCATGAATGGGAAAAAATTGAGACAACATGGTAATCAAGTTGATCAAAACCTATACCACATTCATATTTCAGTGGATATGTCGAAATAAAACCAAAAATTTCATATTGATCTCATACCACTTCCCTGCATAGAATATAAGTTGTTAAAACTATCCTAAAGCCTTCTGATATTCTTACATTACCAACATGAACATATAAAAATGATATAATACCTCAATAATTCCTTGTAAAATAACTAGCCTCCAGAATATATACCACATATCATATGTCATCATTGTGGTTCATGGGTGAATGGACCAATAAATGTTAGTGGAGTCTCCCATAATATCTTTTTATACCAAAAATGTTATTATAAAGTGATTATGAAATCATAAGACACCCTTTATAGAGAATAACCATTCAGAAATGGTTGCCCCCTATAAAGATAGTCTCTAATGGTACTAAAATCATGATCTATATAATGTTCTTTAATGATCATCTTTATAAGAGATGATTTCAACATAACACATTCTAGATATACCTCAAACCTAGATTTATATACTCTTATATGAAATTGTGAAATGGGAGCCATTAAATTCCACTCATCTGAAAATTATTTCACTACATAGGATTAATTTTTATTGCTAAAATTATCCATGATGACATTAACATTTCTGGGGTATAAAATATGTCAGAGTATAATTATTTTTGTTATTACTCTGAAAAACTCCGTTTTAGATTCAATTCTATAAAGTGAAGAATAAACTCAAGTTAATTTGGTATGAAAGCATGGAAAAACTTTCTCCATTAGGGTAATGATGTCAACTCATATTTGTGATCAGTATAGTTGAATGTTAATTATAATGGTTTTTATAATCTATCTCATGTGGAATGATTTGATGAGATCCATAGGAAAAAAAATTATCACCTTTCACAAGAACAAAACACAAGCATGATCCTGATGTATCCAAAAAGACTATGTAGCCCTGCCAGGACTCTTTAAGAGTCAACACCTGCACAATTGTCAAAAAACAATTCATCCCAACCAATGTAAGATAAAATTTATCATTTGAAGAAAAAATTATTCCCTTAAGTGATTGATATTTCTTCGGATAATTCCACATTGATTAGTCCTTAATGAATATTGGATAATACCCTATAATACTCAAGGGGCTTCGAATAGGATAACATTCAGTGGTTTTTCCCTGGTCATAATAGCAATCAACTTATTAGGATCAATTGATATCCCATGTTAGGAGACCATTTTCCCCAATAATTTCACTTTGTGATTCAACAAATCACATGTGAAAATCATGTCATTAATAAAAGATTTCTTACCAATCATGAACAATTCTCAAATGATGAACATGACCATCCTTCAGCTTAGAGTAAAAGTAGAATTCTTCATGAAGGACTACCTTAAAGGTATATAGGTACCCTTGGAAAATTCTACCCATTAACACCATAAATACTATAGTTGAATTAGTTATACAAAAGGGGATTAGAAGGTACTAAACAATAAAATATCCACTCAGAATGGTGGTTTTGAAAATGTTATATTATTGTATCCTCAACTGATGGTAACCAAAGAAAAGATCATTCTTTGAGAATGACTTATTCCCCTTCAACTGATCAAATAGATCATAAATCTATAGAAAATTATAATTTATTTGGTATCATGTGGTTGATCATTAAATAATATTCAATTAGCCGATGTGAACCATAATATTTCATAATAAAGAGAATAAGAACCACCCATGGAGACACACATGGTTATATAAATCTTTTCTTAGGAAGATCATCCATCTTGGACATTATCCCTTTTAGATCAGCTTGTTTCATGCTGTTAGAGATTGATTAATAGGAATTTATTTATTTTAAAAATCAACATTAAACTGATTCCAAATATTCATGAACTAGAGTAGGTTCCCTAGTAGCCTGATAAAAGAGTTGGATCTAACATATCCTAAAGGGTATTCCTGATCCTTATAGTTCAAATACCTGAACATAGCATGAGGTAAAATGAATGCGGGAACGATTTTCCCAGAAACATTGAGGAAGTATATGTAACAAGATAGTATGAACATAAATAAATTCAATAGTAATAATGAAACTGGTGTTAAATAGGCATAAAAAATACAATTTACTATATCCTATTATAAGAAAATTGAAAAAATTACTAAATTACAAACTGAAATGTAACTCACCAAGTCCACAGTTCAACAGTTAGAACCACCACCATGAGTTCCTTTTCCTTTTTTCTAACCCAAATGTATATTATTAATAAACACTCAAATTCCTCTTATTATTTCACTTAATGATTCAATAACAAGAATCAAATATCAATTTTAACAATCTTGTTCGTTAAATTTTAAAATAAACAATTTTATTATTTAAATATCATATTTAATCAAATCATGTATTACAATTAAAAAGATTGAAATAGTTTATCAATTCATAATTCACATTTCAAATGATTGAAATAAATTTCAAATGAGGTAATTACATTTAATAATAGATTCTATTCATGAAGGAGCCTTTTTTACAAATGGTTTAAATAAATAACTTTATATAAGGTAGTTTATATAAATAATACGTTATATAAAAACATTTACATTGATTGTATACATTTATTTCAAAGAAATACAAGGGATAAACCTAGTAAAATGCATAATAACGTATTATATTATTAGGTAAAAGTGACCCCACACTCTAAGGGAGATATAGATATGTATATATAGCCCTTTGATAAAATTCCATAGAGTACTCATCACCATCTCCTATATAATGTGATGTGCATATATGATGTTTTGGAACATTGTGATTCAAAAAGTGTCATCCATATAACTCAATAAATACCTATGGATTGTACGTGATAAGGTAAAAAACAATGTCAATAATTTTATTTCATGAAAGCTTAAAATACTATTCATCTAATTTTTAATTTAAAATAACAATGTTTTCCTGTTAAAAATATAATGGTTTTTAAAAAAAAATGCACCTTCTCACCAGGATTGAACCCTATGGTCTCTATCAAAAAACATTTGTATACCATTTTCACAAATGTTTTTTTTAAAATCATTTGACCATTCAATTTCACAATCCAATTTCAATTATAAATTCATCAAATTTATTTTCAATAAAATTCCATCCATTGAATAACATAAAAAAAATTCAATGTAATTAGGGTTTTTATAGTTAATCATATAAACCACTTCTAAAATAATAATCAAAAAATTAATTTAAATAATTTGCAACAAAACAAAAATTTACATTATAAATTTACAATTTTTCAAATTTCCACAATCATATACCAATTCAATAAAACTAGTTGTTTTCCAATTTCATTCCCCCAAAATATTTTTCAAAGAAACTCCAATTAAATTGAATAGTATTATTCCAAAAAATTGAAATTTAAAAAAAAATACTTATTTAATGCAGACAATGGATATTATATAAATAAATTTATGGTAAATGTAAATTGGGAATCTTAATAAAACCTCCTACCTTAGGATCAAAGGATTGAGAATCATAAAGACATAATTGGGAAAATAAAATGTAAATAAGAAGAAATAAATATATATTAATCAAACCTAGTATTATATCCAAAATAATGGGTATTATATCCCAAAATAACATGTGGTTCCATGGAACCCAAGGGAGAAGAGGAGAGATCACTTGAGAATAAGATCAGGATATGGAAAGTAACTAAATGAATATAATAGAGTGTTCCTCAAGCTTCAAAAAACATATGGGAATGATATGATGCGAGACAAATATTATATTTTGATATAAGGATGTACGAAACTGATCATGGTTCATACTTTACCATCATTGGAATAAATATGGTTTTCTAGAAATTTTTTAATATATCATATCGCATTATGTATATTCCCCTTGGTTTTATAGGTAGAGGAATGTATTTTTGAGAAACTATGTGCAAGACATGCACCTATTATAAATAGGGGAACATTTCTCTTGATAGGTAATATATCTTGTGTAACCATGAAAAAAGAGTTAAAAAACCCAATACCTTGGGATTTATAGTACTCTCTAAGGGATTGCACGGTTTGTGAAAACCATTTACCAAACGCGCTCTAGCATAGAATTTTCCAAAGCTTTCAAAAAATCAATATGATCATTCTCAAATGTACTCCAACCAAGGCGTGAGAAAAATGGAAGCTATTAATTTCAAAAAATAGTAATACTATATTACATTGAAGCCATATTGAATCTATTTTTTGTTTATTTATTCCTTATGTGATTTCCTTGTTTGTGGTCCTTGAGAATCAATCTGGGATGGATGAATGATGGCATGGTTTAGGAATAAATTGAAGTATTTTTTTATGTTGGACTATATGATTTTAAAATTCATATTAATATCCATATTTGTGTATGGGATTGCATTAGGATTCACCAAATGTGGTGAAGATGAGATTTTCCATCATATAACTGAAGATGGGATGTTTTCATTTTTATGAATCATAATTAAATATTTTATGTTTGAGTTTCATATATTTTCATTCCTTTAGATACATCATGAGTTATATATTATGTAATGTATTATGTATATCATTATTTTTATATAATATTAGTGCTATATTATCTCAAAATATTTAGGTATAATGTATAGAGGAATTTTTTAACACATGCGGTGGGTACATGAATAAAATTCCAAACAATAAATAGGATGAAAATATGGTATTAGATAGATTATTATTGGAGCTAACAGATATATATATAAATTAACTCAATAATAAATTTTAAATGCGATTAATTAAATATGTTATGTCTCTGCAAATGTTTGTGTTATTTTTCATTATATAGGACATATCAGAGACATACAACAATATAATATATGAAAAATACTTTTGGGAAAAATTATTTAGTTTTCTATAGTGTATTGTGAGATATATATATATAATATTTTATTGTTTATTATATTTTCCCACCCATTTTGGTTGGAATACTAACACATACTGGACTATACGGTAGGGGATATTTTTGCTAATATACATGTTGGTGTGGAACAGGTAGTTCGCTGACACTATTTCCAAACACTCTTCTCTTAGATTTATTGCCTTTTAGTATATATGATGGTAATAATTTCACTAATATTTTTTTATAAAATTGTAATGTATTTTTGATATTTTACAAACATGTATATCGTGATACAAAATAGTATGTATTTTTATACGTAGATCCATAATTTGATGTGATATATTGAGTTATAGTTCTCGACATATAAGCTATGGTGGCTCCAAATGAATTCATAATTATAATATCGTTATATTTATGGGGTGTTGATATGATGTTATTCTCTAGGTACATGACATGAATCATAATCCCCAATATCTATGAGAGGACATAATTTTAGTGAGATACGGTCGAAGGTGTGCAATGTTGGGGTAATATATAAAAAATGATGAGAAGTGCTAGTGGGGTACCTTGTTGAGATATTATTTAAAATATATGATTACATTCATATGATATAAGTTTGGGGAGACATGATGAGGTGGAGAATATAGTATACCATTTTAGGTGATGGGTTTTCCCCACTTATTGTTCATTTAGCATTAGTATAATTTCATTAACTTTTCCTAGAAGGGAACTGATGGGGATCATATTTAGTATATTTTGTATTATAACACCACTCGGTATAGAAAACAATGCATGACCATTGAAGATGATTGGTGATTGGTATTTAAGTCCCTAGACCAAGGGTTGTTTTGGTAATGTTTTGGGAATTTCTTAACCAATGAGTTATTTATTCTCATAATTAAATCTTCGTTTTTGGTTGTTTTTTCCTACCTGACATTGCACACATGTATTGGTGTTTTTTTATTTTTATATTTACAATGATTTTTATCATGATTTTATCATGTATCTCATTCAATATGTTTCCTATATATGATAATTCCTCACACATATGTATAGTATATTTCCATCATGCCTATCACAGCCCCGTAGACTATTGAAGCCGACGAGCCCATACCTGAGTGTTAAGGGCTCCTGCTTGGCATCCATGAGACCCGAGTTCAAAACTGGGTGGAGAAAATTTTAAGGGGACTATAACTGCACTGTAGCAGTACTGTAGCAATACTGTAGCAGTCACTATAATAGTTAATGCTCGGTACTGTAGCAGCCAGAACAATTCACCCGATTTGGGCCTTCGGGCCACCGGTTTGGACCTATGGGTCTCCAGGGCCTTCGGGACATCCAAGGCCTTCAAGCCACAGAGCCTACGGTTTACATAGATCATGGAGTACCCCAGTTCACACATAATAGGCCCCCGAATAAGATCAAAAAAACATGACTAGCAGCCACAAAATGCAGAGCTAACCAGATTGGAAAAATGAAGGGTTATGACAGCCGCCATCGGGACTAGGCAACATGCAGCTTTGTATGGGGAAATGCTAGCTGATCAACAATGCAAGGTGTGGAGATAAGGAGATAAATGATTCAAGATGCAGGGGAGGGGCAGTTCTTGTGGGCTGGGACTATGGGTCATTTATTGGGAATGTTATGCCTCAGGGCCTTCAGGACAAGAATTGTGGGTCATGTCGGGCATGGTGCCTTGGGCCTACAGGTCATGTCCCGGTTCCCATTCATCCCTTAAAATGGGGATTATCTTGAATAAAATAAAAATAATGACTTCGGTCCATTTGGGGCATATACTATTGAAGGTGGGCATCTGGTTTCATTATCTAAATTTTCTCATAACTGGCCTTTAAGGGGTACCATTAGAGTGAGGGGTCCTAAAAAATTAATTTAGGAGAAATATTAATTATATTCCTTAATTGTTCATCTAACCATTTCCCCTCTTAGAGAAAACAAGTTCTACGGTTTACTATAATGACCCACATGGTTTCCCAACCCATTATTATATTTTAAATATGAAAAGGAAGCTATGAAATCAAAAAACATATTTCATAAAATACATATGAAAACCATGAATTAGGAGATTTAAAAAAAAGTAAATCTCTTACTAAATTTCATGTTTGTATGTTATATTTTTTAGTGTTCAATTGATATATTTTTCTACAGTAGAACCATGGAATTATTTAATATTAAATGTAAGGAATATCCTAGGGATGAATTTTTTATTGTTTAGAGATATCGAATTTTATAATAATTATTTTTTAATTTAATTTCAAATTAATTAACAATAAAGACAAATTTATATGAATTATTGTCAAAAAGGAATACATATTATAAATAATAGACTATCAGGAGATATTGTCCAATTTTATCACTTGTAAATCCAATTTTGGGTGTGCTGGAATCATGGAATTAGGTTCTAATAGGATTGTGGTAAAATGAAATATTTATAAATAGTGAATTAATGTTCTTAAACAATAATGAATAATTAAAAACATGATTAAAATATGTGATGACCCATATTTAGTCTATAAAATACTCAATTTTATATCTCACTCTCTAAAATTTTTTATAGTTAGATTTACAGCATTTAATATTAGGCTCATTGTATTTTCATATTGTTTCCATTGAACGCTTCCTCTTAGATACCACATATACAGTCAATTATAATAGAACATGTAAAAAAGAATATGATTTATACCCATAACTAGGGGTCATTCACTCTATGCTTGAGAGACAAATTTTGGGTTATCCAGTTGTTTCGTAGTATATAAAAAATTTGACATGTTATTCCTAACTTGTAAAACTCATTTCATTATAGTTCAATTGAGTAGTTGGGTAATTTCATTTTACACACTATGGATCCTTAATATTTTGGATAATAGGTCATGGGGGTTTATTAAATAATGGTAATCAACAATTGAATTTATATATAATTTATTAGTAGGAACCTACAAATTTTGTTTCATATTTCTTACATGGATATTTATTGATACCTTACTTATGATTAACTTGATTCTAAATGTTTAGTTAAAAATGTATTTTTAAAAATTATTTTTAATAATGGATAATATAAAATGGTGTTTTATATCGACTTGTGACAAATTAAAAATTGGGTTTTACTATAAAAATAATAATGGTTACGTTTTAAGAAATCATAGGATTATATATGAAGGGAATGTGGTATTTTCAAAATTTTATTTGAATTTAATATATTCTTATTTAATTTACATGAAATTGAAAATAACCTTGATACTTTATTGGAACATTCTAGATGTTATTTTAATTAAATTTGAATTGAGAAATCTGTCGTCAAAAAATATAACTACCTTTATTATAAATTTGTATGTACTATATAAAAAAGCTCATATAGAATCATCGTGGTGAGTTTTAAATACAAATAGGTTACCTATGATCATTATTGTGTAGATATTTTTTTTGGTGTTTTATTTTCTACTTTAAGATATTAAACATTATAATATAATGTATATGATTTATGTTTATCTACTAAAATATATCAAAACATGGAATTTTTGGAAATATAGATTTCTCAATAAGAACTCTTAGATTTAGTAAACATTTTTATATTGTTTTTGAATTTTTATATAATAAAAGAAATATTTATTTTATAAATGGATTTATTAACATAGTTTATAATAGATCATTTATGTTATTTCAAGGGAGCAATTTAGAAAAATCCTATATTTTTTATAAAATAAAATCAAAATCACACATCTTTGTGTCCAAATATACATTTTTAGATGAAATTATTGGAAGGTCTACCTTTGGTAAAATAGATTGTTTATTGGATTTGTTTTTAATGATTGATGATGTGGTATTAAATGATTTAGTATTAGAGGATATTATTTATTATGTAGGGATTAGGTTACATTAATGTCCATGAAAATTATTTAATATTTCATTAACATGTTTTGTGGGAAAAAAGTAGAATACATAAATATATATATTTGTTGATTTTATTTGAGATAAAATTAACCCATAAGTTTATTTTTAATCTACCAATACTAGTTTACATTATATATAAATTTAAAAATATAATTGAATTTATATAGGATTCAAAATTGGGCCCTGTGAATCAATACTCTAGTCGTGGGGCTACATGATCCATTTATTATTAATATTTATTCATTGGATAATGGAATACATTTTTATTTTTATATATTTCCATTAAAAAAATATATACCTTCTATGTTTATTAGATTCTTAAAATGTTCACATTTTATAAGTGAATATTAAACCATGAATTAAAAATTTCTATCGTATATTGGAAATATCTAGTCATAACTCCAATAAAACTCACAAAATTTCAATACACCATAACCCAATAAAAATTCATCTCCATATATAATAAATTTATTGAATATATTAATCGTGATGTGTTGATATTAACTCCAACATGTTTATTGGTTTCTCTAAAAACTATTAAATATGAAAATAACCTATTTCACATCTATTGTAACATAGTCATTAAACCTCCATTAATGTTTTACATTTTCAATTCCAAACACATAGTATTTGATATTACATTTTCAATAATATCAATATCATCTTCATAATTTCAAATTCACATGACTTGTTTCATTCCTTGTGTTAGCTAATATGAACACTATATTCGATGTTGTTACCCCTAATTCACTATAGATTATGAACATGATGTCTTTTGTAACACATTTTTTACTTTTGGCAGAAACACAAATCAATATAGAATAATCTCCATTGTGTTATACATTTATATTAACATTTTCATGTAGATTATTAATAAAACATCGAAACATTTCAAACAATTTTTTTTAAAACGAATTATCATTTTATTTTATCTTATGTGGATAAATTTATACATCCATTTTTTCTTCGTTTCTATTATATCATTCATATGGAATCCATCATATCAAATCATGAACATATTTTCTTTGTACATATTTCACCATCACCATCATATCTTCTTGTTTTACCCATTGTATTTGAACAATTCACATAAAAGATAAAAATAGATATTTGAAACCATTAAGATATGTCCTAATAAGTTCATGAAATACCCATTCATAATATATATTGATATTTATATCTTAATTATTAGTATTTCATAAAGGCATTATCGTAGCAGTGATCCACATAAAACACTCATTTTGAGTTTCAATACAACACTCTATCATGTTAGATGATATTAATAAAAAATGTACAATTTTTTAATGAATATGAAGTCATCTGATCGAATTAAAATCATTTTTTATTCTAATGGAGTCATTGTGTAAAACTCTATATTCATTAAATATCAATAATATGTCTAACATCATTATAGGGGTCTTTTTTTCTTGAACATGGTAGGAAAAGTATCTTTTATAATTTTATACATTGTTGATAGTAAATATGAATTATTTCTTATTCTACAGTATTATAATATATTATAAATAAATATGAACAAATATATGATATTCTCAAGGTATTTTAATATATATTTATTCAACATAAACTGAAGGATGTCATTAAGATATCTATCTTTGTTATTTAATTGTAGAATGGATATACTATTTTATATTAATAATAAATCCATCAATAAATGGTCAAGGTCATCATTTATTATTGGCCATAAGATAATCCAAAATAAGAGGAATAAATCTATAAAAACAAAAAAAAAATTAATTTAAAATAATTAAAATGTTATTGGATGATTATATATTAAAAATTCATTGAATTTTTTGTCACTAAAAAATATCAAGTCAATTAGACATGCAATACATAAGATAAATTTAATACATATGAAATATTTTTATCATAAAAAATATGATAGATACGGAAAAAAATTATATAATGTTTTTTTTGGATTTATACACTATAGTGATGGTAAATAATCAGTACATGAATGTTGAGTATCACAACCACTTGATATCTTATCGTCCATAAAACCACTTTTTTAATTGATTATTTTTATGATGTATTTAGATATGTTCTGTAACATTGTAATATTTGATTAAAAATGAGGAACCATGACATAATAATGATGAAATATCTATTTATTTATTATATTAACAAAAACATAAAAAATGAAATAGAAAAACATGAGTTTTATTTCGATAAATATTGATTTAAACACTAACAAGATATACATTAAAAATGAACCAGTTGTAGAAATTATTCTTAATATATATTACTAATATTTCATTATTCAATAAAAAATGAAATTAAAGTACAACATTTGTATGAATTATTTTAAGGACACATTTTATTCGAGTAATGATATATATATATAAGAGTGTGTTGGGGAATATATGTAAATATATTTCAATAATAAAAATCATTCCGACTTAAAATTTATTGGGTGGTGAAATATAATACTACCAATATAATTTAAATATCACCTAATTTTTTTGATTATTTAATAAATGAATATATTTGGAAGAAAAATTTTAAAAATAGGAAATAAATGGAAGGTAGAATTATTATTGAAAGTGGAAATGTCACCAATATATTATTGAATGTTGTTGAATATAATAATTATAACATCATACAAAATGATAAATGGAACATATTTATCATTATTAGTATAAATTTCATAATTAAAGTGAAAAAATTTATAGGGTGTCAATAAATAATGTAGAAAAATCACTAAATAGATATATTAAAAACATATTATAATATAATAGTAATTTATTCTTTTTTCATCAAATTTTATACCACTCAAGATTCAAATAAATACCTATAATTCATTTCATTTATAGATAAAAAAAATTAAATTTACTATTTATATTTATATAAATATATATCTTAACTATTGTTCATACTATTTTTTCTGATATTAAAGTGCGGAGAAGATATTTTTTCTATTTTTAAAAATGTAATTAATTGTATGGTTTTTCTACAGCACACCCTCTTTCATTCCAATATTAATTTAGTAATATTATATTTTAAATATATTTTTATCATAAAAGATAATTTTATTACATATTAAATGATTACATATTAACAAAATATTCTCATTTTCCTTCATAAACTATTTTGATAGTTATTAAAATTATTTGATAAATAATCATCAATTTTGGTAAAACTATTTCACATTATCATTATATAAAAATTTATGTGTGTCATATATCTATGATCTTATTACTATGATATTTTTTTGAGTAGGAAATATAATTAAATTAATTATCATTATATGTTGAATTATCTTAATTGTGATTTTTAGACTACTCCTAATATTTTCATATTTTAATATTTAGATAAAATTTTCTTAACATATGAGTTCATCACTTAATGTTTTTAATCCCCAAAGGTAATATGATATAAGTGTAACACAATCCAAATATTATAAGTATTAATCAGTTACTTTTTTTATATGATCATTATAATCAATTTTATGAAATTAGTTATATATATATAATCTCATGATTATGAAATAGTAATCCCTTTTTCTATTATCTTCTATAAGATCACTAAATTATAGGGACTACATTTATTAAATTAAATGCACAATGAATATGACATTTACATTTATATTTTTGATTTTTCAAATATATAATCATATAATTACATTAAAATGGGAAATCATTAGTGCATCTATGTATTCTAATATTCCATTTTGGATGAAAATTTTAAGTGATTCACTATATTATTTGAAACCTTGTATATGATAAATATTTTTCATTTTAAAATATTACACGAAATATAAATATAAATTAATATTTGATCTAATTAAGTTGATATAAAAAATAATGCATATTAATTAATTTTATACACAACCTAAATTCAATAGATGGTCTCATGAGATAATTTACAAAGGGTAGAAAAATTATTAATAACTGATATGTATGTTTTCCTAAAAAAATACCCAAACCAAATTTTCCTATGATTTCCCATATTTTACATTAAATTTGCATGTTCTAATTTAATTTGTCTATTATTAAGAATTATGTTAAATATTTATTATTTTGATATTAATAAAGTATTAATTTTAATTTTATGTATACATAAAATTATTTTGAAAATAATTATTACAATGTATATTTTGATTTTCTAATTTTTTTTTGAAAATTAAATAAGTTGTATTCATCTATCTGGTGAGTTTATATATAGTGAATTGAATGCATATGAGTACACTATATTGTATTGAATTACTCAGTTACAAATTTTAACATGATTCAATTAAATAATTGATCATATTAGTAGAAATAATTTTATATAAAATAGATAATAGAAATTGGTTTTCTGATAACATTTTTGGATAGATATATGTCTGGGCCTCCTTGTAGAATTATTGTAATTGAATCTTAGGTAAAGGACACTATTTAGATAAAATTATATACTAGGAAATTATTAATAATTTGAAGTTACACACCTAAAAATTGGATAACACAATGCGGTTATGTTATTTACAATTATTTTTTATAATATTGTATATTTTAAAATCGTTGTTATTTATACAAAAATTGTTTTAATGACAACAAAAATATTATTAAATTGAATTTTGTAAATTTTTCACATATAATTTATCATGTTGTTAAAATTATTCTTATATTTTCCAAAATTAATTTTTAGGACATTATAATGGTGTTTTTGATTTAATTTCACAATTTTATAAATATGATTTGATATACAGAAAATGTTCCATAAGTTTATGAAAATTTAAGGAAATAAGGATATAAATAGAAATATAAACTATAAGGAAATACTAGGAAATAGTATGTATGAATTTGTTTGCGTTATTGATATAAATAGTTCAATACAGGGGATGATGAGGCAGATGAATCTCTATTTACTCTTAAATGATAGGGACATATATAATATTAGCTAATCACTACCTCTAATGTGGTCCATGATAGTGAGATTATTAAACAAAAAATTATTACCAACTATTGATATGTAATGGTCTCATTTGACTGTTGTTCATTTCATTATTTCATATTATGAAATATTAATTTAAATTTATATTAATTACATAATACATTTGATTTTCAATTATTGGTGTGAATACATGTGTTTCATGGATTACATATTGTGTATAGACCTCTAATATGATAATGATTTGTGGAAATATAGATCTAGGAATTGTTCCTTTGGTAGAATTTTATATGATATTAAGAATGGTTTGGTCACCCTATACATTGATCATATAACATGTATAATTAATGTAACCTCATTTCATATCCATGATCATCAAAATATCAAATATTAATCCATGTATACATATGAACATGTATTTGGGATGAGTTTAACTATTGGTTTTGATACCCAATATTGAGGGACTCTAGGAACAAATAGATCCATAAGGGAATCAAAATTGGAGAAATTTCAAGTATTCATGAGTGCATTGAATTATTTCTAATGGAATATTATGGTATTCCCAAAAATATGTGGAAATTTTTAAATTGAACTCAAAACACTTTTTATTCTATTATAAAATAGTTTATACATAATTGAGATTAAATACATGAAATAATATTGATTAATCAATAGAATAATTTAGAATGGGATTCTTATTACCAAATTCATCATGAAGGGTTTCACCAAAAGTCATTGTGCATAAAAATTACAGATCAATGAATCTTTTCATTGATTATCATGAACATAAAAAAATTAATGATCATGAATATGAACCATTTATACGATATTAAATATTATATTGGTCAATAAATTGGGGCTATTTATATATAGAATGTGGATCTAACATTTATATACCATCAAATAAATGCATAGAATGAATATATACCTTATATTGCATTATACATTGGGTATGGATACTGGGAATTTAATGTGATTCATTTAAAATTTAAAAATTCCCCCAAAATCCTAATAGATTTTTTTTCTAACCCTGACATTCTCCTAGACCCTTCATTTGTGAATATCCGTTGTTGAGGTGTTCTGGGTGCTTCTTGGGGCTTACATGGAGATTTTACCAAGTTTCATGTTTTTCTATCGGCATGATAGTGTATTAGCATATCAGTGCATCATCATATCAATGTGTCATCATAGCAGTGCATCTACATGTGAGTGTGTCGTAGAGTCAAAGAAATCGGTATTGGTGAGTTAGGGGTATCATAATCGATAAATCAAGTTTTTATATTTTGATTGGTCTGGGTGTCGGTCGGTTAGGATGTCTGTAGGTCAGGGAATCTATAGTGAGTTTGTATATAAGCCATGACATTAGTTGGTCAGGGAATCTGAAGATTATGACATTTGAAGGTCGTTAGGTCATTATGATGTTGCATCAGTAGCTCAGCATTAATTTCTCAATTATGGCGACTCACCCATTGATGACTCATTTCAAGTTTTTCCTAGTTTTTCCAGTTTCACCTCAATTACATGTTTTTCTCCAATTAATGTCAATCTATCAACAAAGTCTCATCCTCTGGCCTATATCCATTATTTCCAAGGGGTATTATTAAATATTAATTTAGTTGCAACATGTTTCACTACCCATATGTAACGCCTCGTCGCCATTTACCAAGAGTCGGTGCATTATTACATAAAATTGGCATCATACATGGAATCATGTCCCGAAAGTCCAATCAGTTTAGTATCCATGGAAGTAATAGATACATTCATAAGATTTACATTATATCATGAAACAAAAACAAAAACATTATTTTGTACCCTTTTGAACAAAATTCAATCCTCATCCTATCCCATCAGGTCAACCATAAAATACTTCTTCACATCCAAGGAAAAATAAAACCGAGAAAGGGGTGAGCTCTGATGTTCAGTAAGGATAACAACGTAGTGGTAACTTTCATAAATAAGTATAAACATTTATGGGAATGTATTAGACTAAAATAAAAGCCTCTTAAACCTAAACATCAACATGATATGGAAATTATTAAATCAAATAATGATATTTACTTATTTTCATGGATACTGTAATTGTCGAATAATAAAATTCTATTTCAATATCCACTATTATAATGATGGAATGCACAATACCAAACTTCATAACTACATAGTCAAGGACATGTCCCAAGAGTAAAAATTAGATTGTTTTCAAGGCCTTATTCCAAGAAAACAGTTTGTCTCATGGGACCTACCGATTCATCAAGGAGCTATAGCAGGCTCCACTTATCACTTACTATGTCCAATGCATTCCTCTTATGAAAATGTTTAAACAATACATAAACATTTTTATTAAAACTAGCATAAGAAATGTCAATACATTATCCATATACCATGAATGCTGTAAAAATAACACATCTATTGTAAAAAAATATCAATAAAAGATCAATACAATTAGGATGTTTTGTATCATAATAAATAAACATCAAATATACTTAAAATCCATCAAAAGATATTGACATAGATAAAATCAGACCTTTTTTAGAGAAATAACTCTTTCTATTTATAAATCTTTTAAAAGTTATATAATTATATATGAAAAAATTTATTTTGAAAATAATCTTATAATCTTTAATGGTAAGCAACGACGATCCTAAAATGGAGGAAAATAGCTTCACCAGTTGTATATGTTAAAAAAATTCATTAATACATTAATTTTTTCATAACGGTCAAGAACTACCTTGTTTAGAATATGAAAAAAAATATTCCTTTCAAAAAATATAATAAAATTCAATGAATAAATGAATTTATCCCATTTTTTAGTAAATAGTTACAAAAATTTCAAAAATGTTTTAAGAAAATATGAATGTGGATGATAAAGAGGTCGTAGTAGATACTTACCTAAAAACCACCTCGGATAATAAAGAGATTGTGAAATTAACCCTTTACCTTGTACAATACCTTGGTTGAGGGTATGTTAACCACCTGTATAATTGTTAAAACATTGTTATTAATTTATACAAGAACTATATATATAATTATGATATCATATATGATCATCTAATATTTCATTGTGTATATCATTTTAGTAGTATCCTCGTTTTGAGTGTTAACTGATTCGTTTTCCATTACATTATTGGTTACATAAGATATTTTTGTTATGAATAGGATGTGTTTGATTCATATTAAGAATTATATTGTCTTCATAAACATTATTTTGAATCATAAAATGAATTTTATTCTTCAATGATTAGGATGGGTAATGAATCTCATCGCGTTCGTGGAGATGGTAGTCTATATAGACGCACGAGCGACAATATCATTATATTAAAATTGTAATCATATGTAATTGGATTTTATATCTTATATATAGAATCATTAATAGGTTATATTAATTATTTACATCAGTTATACTCATTATTATACCCATCCAAATAATGAAGCGTTTGAATAACAAACTACACCACGATGTGGAGATTGTAAGTGGTAAGTACCCACAAATGGAGACATTGTCATTCATATGATGGATAGTATAATTAATATGGTTATACCATATCTATAATAACATCATAGTATATTAAAGATACTGGAGTAATTATTTTTTAATGGAAAAAACAATTAAAGGGTATGTGGAATAAGAAACGAACATGAACGAAGTGATGAAATATTTACATCTTCTTCGGGTTATTTGTTTAGATTTGATCAAAATGGCTCCATAGATTTGCTTTATGATCAAATTAAGACCTGTAGGTTGAAGGTATGATAGAGGAATGTATATTGATGTTTGTTCAAGCCCAATGGTATTGGAGGAATGAAATTAAGAGAAGGGGATGTTCCCTTTTATAGGAGAGGTTATTGTCTCTTTAAGAAAAGTTTGAAATATTACTTTATAAAAAATCAGTTTTGATTTCTAATGGCTCCAAAATGAATTATTTAAAGTAAAAGGTGAATATGGTTCAAAAAACACTCATCCAATAGGTTTTATATAGGTTTAGGTCATCATATTAACCTTACCTCCTAGATTTAACTCTTTGTTAAATAGTTTGACATTTATCATGTCTCTTTGTATTTATATTTTATATGGTTGATGAACATACTATAACAATACACACAAACTACATGTGGTTAATTATTAATATATTAACATTATAAAACTCTTTTGGATGAACCTTATATTTCTAGTAATAGTAATTCAATTAATAATATAATATTTTTTTAAAAACACAATTATGCCAATGTTGACTCTATTTACTATTTGATTTTTCGGAAGCCATATAAAAATTATCACTTAGAATAAAAACTATTTAAACAACCCAAACAAGTCATATAAAATTATAAAAGAAAAAAATACATCAGAAGCCTCGATTTTCATTTATTTGGATATTAATAATATTAATTATTTTAATATTTTATTAATAAGGTAATTACTGTATCCTCATTTGATGATAAATAAATTGAATTATATAATGACTAAAAATATTATTTAAAATACCATTATGTAGGAAATATTTTTTTCTTTCAAATAAATATTTATAGTCTATTTTATGTTGTTTTTATACATATTTTAAAAATGTTTATGTTATTAAACTTTGAATTTTACTATTTTAACTCATCTTTAACTAAAATAATAATTAATGTCCTAAAATAATACAAGTTCGAAAAATAGGATAATATTTTATTCCTAAGGTTCTTTTTGTCATATTATAATTATCCAATAGAATTACGACTTGTTTTAGGTTAATTATGATATCATTTTTACCCAAGATTACCTTATTCACTTTTTAACATGTTCAATAAAAGTCAAATGTTACTATTCATCAAAAAATATTTTAATCTTATTGAACCAAATTTTTACTTACTGATATTAACTGAGTATTTCAGATTTCTGAAATTCAGCTCACTGAAGCAGTAAATTTTTTTTTTGGCAAATTTGCAAATGCTTCTACGAGGTGGGTAAAAGACTGTAAAAAGATCAATAAAATATTATATATCGAAACTTATTATAAAATGACTCCAATGAATCATGTTGAACGCATATATGTATTATATATATTTTTTGACATAAATAAATTAAAATAAATATTTATTTATTTATATAAAATGTCAATTTAAACCAATAACATAGTGTTTTTCACTCTTAATAAAAAATATAATGTTTTTATAAAAAAAACCAAAATTTCTCCCTTAGCTAATTTTGATTTTTCAAATTCAAAAATGAATTTCATTTTGAATGATAAAATTTATAAAATTTCAAAAAGTGGGTATTACTATTCATAATGGTATGTTTGATTGGTCGTTGTGTGTTATAATATAGAAGTATCGTACACTGCCAACAATTACATTTTTCATAGGGAATCACACCGTAGAAGTTTGGGGTGTTACCTATTTCCCTCCTTAAAACAATATCATCTTCAAAATATCTATAATATTGCTGCAAAAAAATAATTTGGATGTTCTACATCATAATTTCCTTGGGTTCCCACGTTGCCTCTTCTATCTTATAACTTCTCCAAAGAACTTTTACAAGACGAGTCATCTGGTTTTTCAGCACTATTTCTCTTATATCAAGAATATTTACATGCTCTTCCCAAAAAGACAGATCAGGTTCCAATTCAATTTCCTCATAAGCGAGTACATGCATTGGGTCTGGAATGAATTTTCTCAATAGTGATACATGGAACACATCATGAAATTTGGAGAGACTTGGCAACATTTCCAAATGGTAATCCACAACATTAGTTTGTTCTAGAATTTCAAAAGATCTGATGTACCAGGGACACAATTTTACCTTCTTACTAAAACATATAACACCCTTCCATGCAGACACCTTCATGAAAACATGATCTCCTACCCAAAATTCCTAATCCATCCTTCAGTTACTAGTATACCTATTTTTCCTACTTTAAGGGGCCTTGATGTGGGTTTGGAGAACCTTTACCTTTTCCATTGTTTCCTCCACACGTTCCGGGCCTATGAGTTTTCTTTCACCAAAATCATCCCAACAAGTTGGTGTGTGACATCTCAATCCATATAGTGCTTCATATGGTTCCATCTGAATACTTTAATTGAAGCTATTTTTATAGTGAATTCTACCAGAGGTAAAAATTGATCCATATTTCTTTGAAAGTTAGGTTAGAAAGATATCAACATGTCTTCAAAGGACTTAATAGTTAGTTCTCATTGTCTATCAGTTTGAGGGTGGTGGGCACTGCTCAAACGATGTTCAGTATCCAGGGCATTCTAAAAAATATTCGAGAATCATGATGTAAAACAAGGATCACGATACGGAAAAGTCGATAGGGGTACTCCATGAAGTCTTACAACGTCAATAATATTAAATCATTCAAAACGTTCAAGTGGAAAATATTCTCTTATAGGAAGAAAATGTGCTGACTTGGTAAGACAGTAAATAATGACCCATATTGCATCATTCCTTCTAGGATTCATTGGTAGTCCCATGACAATCTTTATCGTAATATCATCCCATTTCCACTAAGGTATGGGAAGATGTTTCATGACTCCTCTTAGATGTTGTCTTCCTGTTTTACCTTGTTATAAAACCATACATCTCAATAGAAAATCTGCATTCTCACTCTTCATTTTTTCCCAAAAAAATATTCATTCAAATATCTTTAAATCTTAGTTCTACTTGGGTGTATAGAGATATTGGAGAAATAAGAATCATCCAACAATTTTTATTTTATATCAGGTATATCGGAAAAACACAGTCTCTTCTTAAATTTCAATATCTCATCTTTATATATGAAGTTGATCAATCTACCATCATTCACAGCTTTAATTTTCTTTTGAAAATCCTCATCATTAGCCAGAGAAATATTTATTATTACTAGTATATATGGTATGGAAACCATTTGAAAATGTATTTATGTTTCACCATCCATGATTATTCCAATATTCATTTTTAATAGATCCATGAAAATAGGATCCCTTTGAAATCTCATTATGTTAAAAAATCCATGAATATTTCTGCTCAAAGCATATGTAACTTTATTTTCCTTCCCTGGGTGGTAGTGTATTGTGAAATCATAATCATTTATTAATTCAATCCATATCATTTTCCTCCTGTTGAGTTCTTTCTGTTAGAAAATATACTTAAAACTCTTTTCATCAGTATAAATCTCACATTTTTCACCATAGAGACAGTGTCTCCTTATCTTAAATGCATAGATTATAGTTTAAAACTCAATATCCTAAGTGGGATAGTTTTTCTAAAAAATTATTAGCTATCTTGATTCATAATAAATAACTCTATAATTTATATAAGGACATAAACAAGTCCTTTATTTGAAACATAACAATAAATAAAAAAAACCATCGTTCGCCGATTGTAGAGTCATGATTGGAGAATTAACTTATCTTTTCACCAATTCTTCGAATCAATATTCACAATATTTTTTCAAAACAAATTTAACCACTTTAAATGTGATTTTGGTTAATGGTTTACCCAATCGGGAAAAATTATAGGCAAAAGGCCGACAATAACTTGGTAAACCAATAAAACAGCATACCTAAGTTATAATCATTGGTTCTAGCCATTCTTGGGTTGCCTTTATCTTAAAAGGACCTGCATATATTCCATATTTAGAGAAAATATAGCCATGAAAATAAATCTCTCAATGCCTGAACTAACACCAGCTAAACTATGCATATAATTCATTTCTTCAACGATTTTTATGATAATGCACAAGCGATTTTCATGATTTTCATAGCTTTTTGAGATTACCAAGATATCATCAATAAATACCACTTCAATTTAATCATGATATTCCTTGAAAACAATGTTCATTAGATCTTTGAAAATAGAAGGTGCATTAGTCAGACCAAAATGCATTACTATAAACTCGTAATTCTCATACCTGGTTCGGATGACCGTTTTTGGAATGTCTTCCTTTTCCACACACAAATGATTACATTCAGATGGAATATCAATCATTGATAATTAATGATCTCCATGATATTGGATGAATAAATAATCCATGTGAGGTATGGGATACTTATTCTTTATTTTTATAGCATTGATCTCCCATAGCCAATACACAACCTCATAGCTACGTCTTTCTTCTTAACAAAATGGAAAGGGGATCCCCATGGAGATATAGGAGGGAGAATAAATATATTATTACTCAATTCCTCAAGTTTTTTCTTTAGTTCCACTAATTCAACAGTAGACATTCTATAAGGTGACTTATATATGGGTCTTGAAATAGGAATTAAATCATTGGAAAACTCAATTTCTCATTCTGGATGATGTCCAAGTAAATCACTGGGAAACACATCAACATATTATTTCACAATCGATAATTCCTCTATTATAACATTATGTTCCTCACCGATAATTATTTCATTATCATCCACACTAATAATTGAATTTAGTAAAGATATTGGGGGTGTATCTATATATGAATCAGTTGGAGACATTTCTGCTCTAAAGATAAGGTACTCGTTATCATCATCAAAAATTTTATCCTCCTTCTTCATGCAATATTTTTTTATAGTCTGAATGCCAATCTATTACAAGGAGTATATCAAATTCAATCATTGGTATGATGATGATATCAACAGATAAAGAACATTTATATGACCTAATGGGAACTTATTCACAAAATAATGCAATGATATAGAGTCAAATAAAGCATTGGATTAACTTGAGGAAACAATTAAATTACCTACCACCATGTCTTTCAGAGCTTCAACCTTAGTAGTAGTTATCCCATAAGCTGGGCCTTTCACACATAGACTTTTCTAAGGTAATTTCCCATGGATCTTAGGACATTCATTTTCATAATGCTCCTTTTCTATACAATTGTATAATTCAACAACCTCTTTCTTCCCCTTGCAATCACGTGATTGGGGGCCTTTTGAACCAAACTTGTAATAAAATTCCATTCCCTTCAGGCAAGTACCAGGGTGTTTCTTCCCACATTTACCATAGGAGGGATAATCAACTTTTCTCTTTTACCCCATATTTCCATTTCTAGAGTGTTCAACTGATCTATTCTTCTCCTACATTTTATTAAATCCATATGACTTAGAGAATTATTTTTTCTATATTGATAGAACATGAGACAATATCTTCATATAATAAGAAGGATTTTGAGACTAATTCTTTCAAGAGAACTAGCTTTAATCCATAAAATAATTATTCAATGTTACTCCATGTGTTAATTATATAATTTGTATCATGTGTTTCTATCCTTGTAAAGTTAGCCTCATATTTTGCGACATTTCCATCCACTTTTTGGCTCAGACTGAAATATTGCCTTTCCATATTCACTCCATGGTAATGAGGAATGTATTTTTCTATGAAAAGTTCTTTAAACTCCGTCTATTCCATATTTTTTACAACATCATCATCCTTTTTCTTTTGAATCAATGACTACCATTGATCTGCATCTCCCATGAGGTGATAAAATGCCATGACAAGTTTTTACCATTCACTACTCCCCAAAGCATGAAATATTTTCTATAAATAATTTATTCATTTCTCAAATACTAAGAGATTTGTACTTCCATTGAATATTGGGGGCTGTTCCTCATGAAGTGGCCTAAAATTACTCCACTGCATTGTGGATCAAGTTGCTCTATATGGGTAATATCACGACCCCCTACCACCATAGATGACCCTCTTGAGATGGAAATGGTGGAAGGGATATAATGACCCCCGAGTCCCACCTCCAACAGGCCCCGGAGTGGTAACTAGCACCAAGGGTATGAGTTTTTAACATATATGGGAGGAATTACCATTTTCATTAATTTAAGATCGGGAAATAGGATGAGTCAAACACCAAGAAGAAGAAAAGGAACAAGTATAGAAATAGCCGAAAACCAATCCCATATGCATGCTTTATACAATAGTGAATCAAAAGTACAAGTAAAAAAAATCTCCAAAGTACTGTACCAAAAAGTAAAGGAAAACAACAATAGAAAACAGCAGCAACTCCCCCTGCCTGACTAGTAAGGTCCCGCACAGTCCCCGTAGTCCTTCTGGAAACCTGAAAGAAAACATCAGGTGAGCATACAAGTATACTTAGTAGGGAAACCTAAATCCCTCGTGCACAAGTGGGGAGACATCCTAATTCCCTGTGGGAAAACAGAAGAACCAAAACCTATAAAGGAATCTGTTAACCCAGCCTCACCAGTCACACTCACCATATAACACAAGTCAATAGAGTATTGTAGTAATGTTATCAAATTATGGGTACCCCTCACCACCTTCCCACTAGATACTGCTCAAGCACTCACGCCTAACTCTCTGATGCTTCTCCCCCTTCCTAAGCTAGTGTCGCATCTTGGCCATACGAAGCTCGAGCTAGTGCCGCAACCTAGCCCCACGAAGCTCATAGTAACCCACCAGAACACAATCCTTGGCCATCTCAAATAACATCCTGCAAGCACACAATCCTCAGCCATAACCACATCTCATTTCAAAGACACATGGGATCATATCACACCCCATCCCAAAGATTTATGGGAAACATCTGTCATAACCTGCCCGAAGGAACTTGGGCTATAAAACCTGGAAGAGGGAGAACAGGGAAGAGCATTAACTAGCCATCCTTTGGATTTTTGAGAATATAAACCCCCCGCCCCACGAGTGTTCGATAAATTGTTCTCAACATGGGTGGGGTGCGTAAAGAAACAAAAAACATACAGATTTATATAAATATAACAACCACTCAGCCCATCCTAAGGCTTCTACACAAAGATCTGAGCACATGCCTTGGAACTGATACTTCGAGAGTATGCACACAACAATCAATCCCAAAACCCCATTTAATGTATTCATGTTTCAACAAATTTAGTTATTAGTTTACTGAATACCGGGAAACTATAAACAACCAAACGAGATCAAGCGTTCATAAAACATATCCCTTCCATCAAAAAATCATGTTAGTAAAACACAAGCAACACAAACAATTACCTTCTTATTAACCATCTAACCCCATTGATTATTATTCACATTCTATTACCATTCCACACCATTCATTAACTCTTACATTTTTATTTATTATTCAAAACCAATAGTTCTTTCACATTCAAACCCATCCCTGCAGCCCCGTTTCCAACCACCATAACCACAAACACACCAAAACTAGTACATAATCATCCCTTTGATTCCATTTATCGCAGCCCCACTGCCCATCACCAACATAGCATTCACTAAAACCCACAACCAAGCCAACCACAACCCTACTGCTCACATGATCCACAAAAACCCACAAAACACCCCCTTCACATAAATAAACCCTAACTAGAACCCACATGTTTATTATTTTGGTTTGTTCAACCGGGGTGATCACATAAGGGTTTTGGGGATTTAATCAGCCAACTTTACTTGATTGACCAATTTCCACATTCAATAAAATTTTCATCCATAAGAAAATCCATATGGAGAAGTCAACATTTAATTTCATAAGAAAAGGCCCCAAACGACCATGATTTTCAGAAGGAAAAAGCTCATTCAATTCACAACATAATATCACAGGATATAAATAATGTAACTACATTCAAAAACATCCCATCCCATTCCATAATCCAGTTATTATCTTTATTAAACCAATTCAAATGTGTTCACGTAAACATGAGAACAACAACCCCTCATGATGCACAATTTAGAGAGATGAAGGTAAGATCCCTACGTCAAAGGTTTTTTACGAAACCACAACGGTCATGGAACGCTCAAGGAACCCGGGTCGATTATCCGAAACCCCACCTTAGATCTCTCCTCCTAGCCAGATCAAGACCATGACTCATCATATTCAACATTAACACCCTTATATCTACCCATAACTGGCGTAGATTTAAGAAAATGAGGGAAGAGTAGGATTATATTAATGAAGATCTAAGAACCCAACAAGAAAGATGACATACCTTGAGAAATGGCTTCGATTTGCAAAGATAAGCCTCTGGATCACCTCCAAAACGCTTTGGAGAGGGTGTCTTACCTCCAAGGAAGAGTAATCCTAAATTATGGCCGCATAGGGTCTTAAAAGAACCATTTAGAGGAAAAAGAGTTCAGATATGAAATTTTAGGATCTAACGTTAAGTTCCCTCACTATTAGTCCGCACGGTTTAACAAATCCTGTGCTAACCGTGTGTTAGCTTCTATCTCAACAACAATCCTCGCACGGTTACGCTGCACGGTTTGTCTAACTGTTCGCCTCCCATGCCAAGGATACTGCCTCCAACACCAACCTCACATGGTTTGGCCGCACGGTTTGACAAACCGTGCACCTCCCGTGTGAAGTCCATTACCACTTTTGTTTTCCTCAAAGGTCCACCCAAACGCACCCCCATGTCACCTTGATTTCCTGAAACACCTCTAGCCCCACATTTTCACAAAGGAATGGACCTGAGAGGTCCGGGCCATTACATATGATAACTCTCAAAACATTCTCGTCCCCGATAATTAAAAACCAACCCATGAAAAGGGGAGAGGTCCAAACAACCACCTCAGAAGATACCTCTCAGTGCTCTTGTCATAACAGGAATCCAACAACTACCCTAATTATATGAGTCAAGAGAATAATTCACCCATGTCGAGATAGTATCAGCTTTAGGTGGAACTAACTCGCCCGCACGGGCTTAATCGCATTCACATTAATTCTTCTCAATTAGGGATTAGGTCCCCCCACCCCCATATTTTAGGATTTCCAATGAACATTTAAAGGAATGAGGGAAACAACATAGATTTATAGACTAATGAAAAACAAGGTCCAGGCCCAAACCATGGGCGAGAATGAGGTTCAACAAATGAGTGTGATGCTCCTGAATTTAAACATAACATAAATGAGAGCATTTAAGTAAAACCAGAAACATCTGTCTCGATCTATGGCCTTTCTAGGGTTTCCTCTTCTGTTGCGTTCAACTGTCTGCATCCCACTCCTTTTCCTATCTATTGACGTCCACCTCCATGACCATGTCCCAGTTGGGGTTCTTGAGGAACTCCCAGTGGTTGGCCACCACATTCTCCAGCTCCCCTTAGGGGGACTGGAGCATGTTGTTGCTGGAAGGGTCGGCCTGTGAAGTACAGCTAGGGATGGGGATGAACTTGGAAAGTCCCTCTATACTGAGTCTGAAATGGGAAATATCTGTTAAGATGCCCACTATTCCCACATGCAAAGCACCTCAGTCCCTATACCATATAAAACGGGTTGAAAAATGTGAGATTGGTAGGGGATCTGCTGAAGTCTGCTCCCTGCCAGTCAAAACATTGAAGGTCCTGTTGCTGGGGATCTACTGCTGACCGCCTCTTTCTTGGATGAACATGGGTGACTCCTCTATCGAGGTGGACCTACTTGTTAGTTCATCCTCTCGATTTTTTATGCCTTATTCTATACTTCTAAGCGTGTAGGTAAGGTGAAAGGGGTTACTGCACACCGAATAGAGGGGTGAAGTGCCTCCACTAAATGTCTGGCTCGGGAATCTTCATCTAGGAAGCGATTCGGGGAAAAACTGAGGAGATACTTGATCTTGACCCCTAGTTCCCGCACTAACATGCTTTCTGGATAGAGATAAAAAACTCCTACCTCTTGTCGGCCTTCCTCGTCGAGGAATGAAATTCCTCCCGGAACTCCTTCTTGAAGTTGGCCCATAGAACTTCTTTCTCATTCACCTCCCCAAGGTGAAGAATCCATCACTAACGTGCCGCTCCTCAGAGCTCGCTTACTGCTAAGGGATCCCAATACTTTGATGGAGCCCTGATCAGACCAATAGTGATCTCAGGTTACTCCAACCAACTCTTTGATTCTATATCTGAAGTGCTACCTTCATACTTCTTCATGATCTGTCGCTAGAAAGCACGAAACGCGCACTGCCACAAGTCGTCTGCCTCCTCTCAGTCAATCATCAGCTGATCGACCATCTGAATCTGTTGGGCCTCGACTGCCCGAGTCACCTGAGAATGACGTCCAGGTGCCATAGTTGTACGGTAAACAAAGAACGCCTAATCCCAAGTAGCAAGGAAATTTTCTCAAGCTTTCATTTAATAATTTTATTTCAATTTCATTCCCAAAACACCCAAATCAAGTTAAAAACAAACCATGATGAAGCATGTACCTTTAATAGGGTATCTACCATTCAATAAATGTTTTCATACATGGTCGTTTAGTAAGCTCAGATTCCATGAATTGGATCAGGGGGGGCCCTAAAATCCTGTGTCCTAGCCGGTCGTCCCCGGCCTATGTCACGCATCATGATCATCCAACACAGTTTCCCTACCATCCCATGCAATCCTCACTGTTCCTAACTCCAGACTACATCCTATCTCTCAAACATCAGCTCAGATACCATTCTTTCATGAACCCCTCCCACCATATATGCCCCTCTTGAGCTAGAAATAGTGGAAGGGAGATAATGACCCCCAAGTCCGACCTCGAGTAGGCCCCGGAGTGGTGAAAATCACCAAGGTTATGATTTTTTCACATATATGGGAGGCATTACCCTTTTTATTAATTTAAGATCAAGAAATATCCCAAAACCAATCCCATATGCATGATTTATTCAATAGTGAAACAAAATTACAAGTACAAAAAATCTCCAAAGTATTGTACCAAAAAGTAAAGGAAAACAACAACAGAAAACCGCATCAACACCCCCTTCCTGAATAGTAAGGTCGTGAACAGTCCATTTATTCCTCCTGAAAACCTGAAAGCAAACGTAGGGTGAGCATAGAAGTATACTCAGTAGGGAAACCAAAATCTCTCATGCACAAGAGGGGTGACAACCTAATGCCCCATGAGAAAACAGAAGAACAAAAACCTATCAAGGAATCATTCCACCCAGCCTCACCAGTCACACTCAACATATAACACAAGTCAATAGAGTATAGTAGTGATGTTATCAAATTATGGGTACCCCGCACCACCTACCCACTGGATACTGCTCAAGACCTCTCGCCTAACGCTTGGATGATTCCACCTCTTCCTGAGCTAGTGTCACAACTTGGCTATACGAAGCTCGAGCTAGTGCCACAACCTGGCCATATGAAGCTCATAGTAACCTACCAGCACACAATCCTCAGCCATCTCAAATCACATACCACCGGTACACAGTCCCCATCCATAACCACATCCCATCCGAAAGACACTTGGGAACATATCACACCTCATCCCGAAGATTATTGGGAATCGTCTGTCGTAACCTTCCCAAAGGAACTTGGGCTATAGAACATGGAAGAGGGAGCACATGGATGAGCAGTAACCATCCATACTTTGGATGGTTGAGAAACTCACCCCCATCCCACGGGGTTTCGGCACATAGTGCTCAACATGGGAAGGGTGCATAAAGAAACATAAAACGTACAAATTTATATATGTATAAAAACCACTCATCCCATCCTAAGGATTCTACACAAAGATATGAGCATGTTCCTTGACACAAATACGTCGAGAGTATGCACACAACAATCAATCCAAAAACCCCATTTAATTTTTTCACGATTCAATAGCTTTAGTTATCATTTTCTTAACTACCGGGAAACTATCAACAACCAAACTGGATAAACCATTCATAAAACATATCCATGCCATCCACAAATCAAGTTAGGAAAACACAAGAAACAAAAAAAAGTCATTTCTTATTAACCAACCAACCCCATTGATTATTATTCGTGTTCTATTACCATGCCCCACCATTCATTAACTCTTCCATTTTTATTTATTATTCACAACCCATAGTTAGTTAACATTCAATCCCATCCCTGTAGCCCCGCTGGCAACTACCATAACCACAAACACACCGAAACTCATACATCATCATCCCTTAGAAAAAATTTATTGCTTCCCTGCTGCCAATCACCAACATATAAATCACACCATCCAACAACCCAGACAACCACAACCCCGCTGCTCACCCGATCCAAAACAACCCACAAAACACCCCCTTCATATAAATAAACCCTAACTAGTACCCAAATGATTACTATTTCATTTTGTTTAACCAGGGTTATCCTACAAGGGTTCCGAGTATTTAATCATCCAACTTTACTTGATTGACCAATTTCTACATTCAATAAAATTTTCATCCATAAGAAAAACCATAAGGAGATGGAAACATTTAATTTCGTAAGCAAAGTCCCCCAACGACCATGATTTTTAGTAGGAAGAATCTCATTCAATTCACAACAAAATATCACATGATATAAATAATGTAACTGCATTCACAAACTTTCCATCCTTGTTACATAAAAAAATTATTATCTTTATTAAACCGGTTAAAATGTGTTCATGAAAACAAGAGAACATCCACCTCGCATGATGCATAATTTTGAGAGACTAGGGTAAGATCCCTACCTCAATGGTTTTTGACAGAAACCACAATGGTCAAGGAATGCTCAAGGAACCCGGGTCGATTCTCCGAAAACCCACCTTAGATCTCTCTTCGTAGAAAGATGAAGACCAAGAATCATCATATTTGACATACACACACTTGTATATACCCATAACGGGAGTAGATTTATGAAACTGAGTGAAGAAAAGGAGTATATCTAAGATGATTTAATAACCCAATAAGAACGATCACATACCATGAGTAACCGGCTTCAATTTGAGAAGAGAAGCCTATAGATTGCCTCCAAAATGCTTGGGAGAGGGTCTCTTACTTCCAAGGAAGAGTAATACTGGGTTATGGACACATAGGGGATTAAAAGAACCATTTAGAGGCAAATGAGTTCAGATTCAAAATCTTAGGATCTAACATTAAGTGCCTGCATGGTTAGACCGCACTGTTTAACAAACTATGCGCTTACCGTGCATTTGCGTCTATCTCGACAACAATACTCACATGATTAGGCCGCATGGTTTTTCCTAACCATGTGCCTCCCGTGTGAAGTCTACTTCCTCCAACACCAACCTCGTATGGTTTGGCCACACGGTCTGAAAAACCATGTGCTTCCCATGTGAAGGCCATTACCCCTTTATTTTTCCTTAAAGGTCCACCCATAGGCACCCCCAAGTCACCTTGATTTACGAAACACCTATAGCCCCACATTTTGACAATATAATGGACCGGAGAGGTCTCTGCCATTACAGGTAAGGTTATTATTGATAACCTAAGTGAGTTTTTCCAAAATGGTGATAATCTGATCAGCACTAGTTGCATCACCAACTCCACTATAATAATATTAAGTAGGAGAGAAATATATACATGGATTACATGCATTGATACAGTTTCCATTTCTTCCACTTGGTGGAATTTCTAAACAATGTCATTCACAAGATTAGATTTTGAATCAAAATACATAATTCCAAACATATAAAACACGTAACATAAATAGAACGATTTAGGAATATAAACCATAATAATAATAATAATTTTTGAGGTTGTATATAACTATAAACCAATCATAATGGATTGTAATGAAAATGATAATTATCAGAAGAATATCCCCCGGGAGTGTTGTAATGAAGAGTACTGCATGGCCCATTATCGTGCACCAGTTCTCGTTCGAGTCTACCTAAAAGTTTTGTTTTTGGGTTTTACCTCTTGGTACATCTATTCTAGAGCCACCTCTACCTGATCGTATCCATAAATGGATTCATTTCTTAGAAAACACAAAAAATCACTACATTACCAAAATTAGAAGAATTTCCCCTATACTAATCCTCAATGTCCATCTTAGGATAGTGTTTTCTAATTATATTTTTTCTAAATCTATTTGACAAAGTTTGTAATAACCTTCCTCTGATACCATCAGTAATTCCAAAACCCTAGTTACCTAGATTCATTGCAATATTACAATACATTGGCATGATACAAGGAATCATGTCCCAAAATACAGATCAGTTTAGTAGACTTGGATATACTAGATAAATTTATATGGTTTACATTAATTCCAGAAATAAAAACATAAATAAAATTTTGACCCCTTTTAAACACACATATATCCTTAGCCTATCCCTGCAGGTCAACCATCAAATACTTCTTCACATTTTGGAAAAAATAAATCATATAAAGGGGTGAGCTCATATGCTCAGTAAGGATAACGATATATAGGGATCTTTCATAAATAAGTATAAACATTTATGAAAATGTATTAGACTAAACCAAAAAACTTTTAAACAAAAACATCAGCATAATATAAATAAGGTAAAATAAAATAATTTCATTTACTTATTTGCATGGATATTGTTCTAGTCAAATAAAAAAATGAAAAATCAATAGCCACTTTCATAATGATGGAATGCATAATGCCAGATTTCATAACCACATATTCAAGGCCATCTGCCAAGAATACAAATATGATATTGTTAAGGCCTTGTCCCAGGAAAGTAGGTTGTCTCATGAGACTTATCGATGCATCGAGAAGCTATAGCAGGGTCCACCAATCACTTACTATGTCCAATGCATTCTTCATATTAAAGGTTTTAAACACAACATAAACATTATTATTAAAAAAAGAATATAAATTTCAATAATTTATCCATAAAACAGTAATAAGGTAAAAATAACACATCAAAAATCAAAAAATTCATAGAACCTTCATCATAATATGAAATTTTTGTATCACAATCAATAAACCTCAAAGAGGCTTAAAATCCATCGAAGGATGTTGACATAGATGAAATCAAAACTTTTTTTTTAGAAATATCAATATCTATTTTGAAATCATTTAAAAGTTATATAATTATTAAATAAAACATGTATTTTGAAAATATTCATATAAGCTTGTATGGGAATCTTAGACAATGTTATAATGGATGAAAATAGCATCAACCACCATATAATTTAAAAATAGACATTCTTACCTTAATTTTGACAAAAAGGTCATAATGTACCTTCTTTGAAAAAAGACGGAATGATTCCTTTCAAAACATAAAAGGCCAAATAATGGTATAAATGAAATTAACCCATTGTCTAGTAAATAGAAAAAATTTTTGATTTTTTTTTTAAGAAAACATGGATGTGGATGACAAAGAGGACAAAGTAGATACTTATGTAAACCAAGCTTATATAATAAAGGGAATGTGAAGTTAACCATTACCTTGTACTTTTCCTTGGTCGAGGGTATGTTAACCTCTTATATAATAGTGAAATAATTGTTATTAAATTATACAAGAACTATTTTCATAAATATTATATCATATATGATTATCTAATATTACTTTGTAAATAATATTTTTGAAGTATCATTGTTTAGGATGTATATTGATTTGTTTTCCATTACATGATTGGTTACGTAAGACATGTTTGTTATGAATAATATGTATTTGATTCATATGAAAAATTATATTATGTTCATTAAATTTATTTTGAATCTTAAAATGAAAATTATTATCGAATGATTACGATGGGGAATGAATCTCATCACGTTCATGGAGACGGTAATCTGTACGTACGCACGAGCGACATATATAATTATATTAATGGTAAAACTATTAGTAATTGGATGATATATCATATATACAGAATTATTAACATGTTATATTTATTAATTACACATTTTATAATCATTATTATTACCATCCAACTAATGTAGTGTTTGAAAAAAAGACTACACCATGACGTTGAGGCGGTAAGCCGTATGTATGCACGTATGTTGACTTTGTCATTCATATGATAGATAGAACAATGAATATGGTTGTACAAATTTTAAAATAACATAAATTTATATTTATGATACTCGATTTATTATTTTATATTAGAATGAACAAAGAAAGTGGAAGTGGAAGAATAAAAGAACTTCAACGAGGGGATAAAATATTTACCTCTTCTTCGATTTCATCCTTTAGAATTGATCAAAATATCACTATAGGTTGGCTTTCTGATCAAATTAATGCCTCTAGGTTGAATGGAGGATATTTCATAGGATATTTAGGCTAGGATATTTAGGCTTAGGTTGGCTGATATAAATGGCTATAGAGGTGGGAAATTAAGATAAGGGGAAGTTCACTTTTATAAGAGAGCTGAGGGTCACATTAGGAAAATCTTGAAATATTATTTTATAATATTTACCTTCTCTCTTTTTATTTTTATATTATATTGTTAATAAACATACTATAACTAGAAAAGAACACCCCATGTGTTTTATTATTAATATATATAACCTTATATATTTCCTTTTTCATAAACATATAATTTTAGGAATATTATATCAATTAATAATACTATATTTGTTTTAAAAACTCAATTATGTCTATTTTGACACTATTTAGCATTTTATTTTTTGGAAAGCCATAAAAAATTATCACATCGAATATAATTTATTTAACCAACCATAAAAAGTCATATTAACCAAGAAAATTATTTTAATGCATAAAAAGTATCAATTTATATTTATTTGGATATTTATAACATCAATTATTTTAATCATTATTTAATAAGGTAATTACTGCATCATCATTTTCCCATAAATAAATTAAATTATATAATATCTAGATATTATAAATAAAATAATTTTATATCGGAAATAATTTTATCTTTCTAATAAATATTTATAATCAAATTTTTATTATGTTTAACCCTGTATTTAAAATGGTTTAGTTATTAATCGTTCAATTTAACTCATTTAACTGTTCTTGATAAAAAATATTAATAAATGTCTTAATCTAATCCATGTGGATCATAAAGGATCAGATTTTATTCCTGAGGTTGTTTTTGGACAAATTATACTTATCCAATAGAATTCGAATTTGTTTTATTATAAATATGATATAATTTTTACCATAAATTACTCTATTTATTTTAACCGTGGTAACTAAAATTCAAAATTTACTATTCACCAAAAAATATATTCATCTTATTGAACCAAATTTTACTTAATAATATTAACCATGTCTCTCAGATTTTTGAAATACATGGAAGTGGAAAAATTTTGTTTTATGGAAATTTACAAATGCTCCTAGGAGGTGGATAAAAGATGGTAAAAAGTTCGATAAAATTTTATATATCTAAACTTATTATAAAATGACACTGATGAATTTTGTTGAACATATATAGGTATTATGTATCTATTTTGACATAAAATAAAATAAAATAAAATAAAATAACTAATTATTAAATAAAAAGTTAGTTTTAACCAATAACGTAGTGTTTTTCACTATTCATCAAATATTGTATGTTTTTAGAAAAATACCAAAAAATCACCCGAAGCTAATTTTTTTATTCGGATATCAAAAATGAATTCCATTTTGAAAGATAAAATTTATAAAAGTTAAAAAAGTGGGTATTACTATTCATAACAGCTAGTTTGATTGGTCAGGGTGTGTTAGAATCCCGATGTTGCGTTCAACACAAGCTATTAAATTATTCGAAGGGAAGCGTACCATGGATGTTTGCGGTGTTACACCATTTTTTTGGTCGAACCATGATGAAAATTTTATGTACATAAAAATTGTCTCACTAATGTTGGGATATAGAGAGTTCTTATGATGAGATCCTCTCTTCCTACATCTTTTTTTGTTCTCTTAATGGTATTAGATAATTATTCCAAATACGAGTCATATACTCATGCTATAGCCCTACCTGCTCATCCATAGAGTTCTAATTGAATGTTGCGCCAACCATTGTTCTTTGCGTAAGAAGTAACATAAACTATTGATCATCCATGTAAAGATTTTATTTTCATCTCTTTAATTTTGCATCACGTGGCGTGGGTATGTTAGTGGTTTCTAATAAGGAGTGGCTGGATTTTCTTCTTGAAATATAATTAATCAACCATTTAATATGATCAAAATATAACAAATGAATATAAAATAATGGACATGGTGTGGTCGGATGTTGATCGCCTATTTATATTAGTAAAAATTGATTCTTTTGTGGTTATTGTGGCATTATGAATTATAAAAATCATAGTAATTGGTGGTATTTTCTTGGTCAAATTTAGTGTTCTATTTTGTTGTGATGTTTCAACATATAGATGTAACATGGAATCTGGTTATTCATGTACACTCTATTAAATAAAGGGATACACCCTGATCAAACCTTTTTTGTAATAACGCTAGTTATATTCAAGTTTAAATTAAAGATCCCATGTATGTTAAATTAAAAGAAACTTGGTTTGATTGATTTTACAATGGATGAACTTGTAAGTAGCTAAACTTACTTTATGTTGTGTTGTGGTCATGAAGCGATGATGAGTAGTGGGACTATAGTTTGGTTATGAACTCGTTATGCAGTGGGACATAAATGGGGTTTTTTGGCCAGAGAGTCTACATTAATGGGATGTGAGATATCACATTGAATAAATATTATTGATATTAGTTGAATGGGAATGTATAGTGGGTTTACAAGTCTAGATTTGTGATGTTATGTAGTTAGACTGTAGTTTGGTTTTGTTTGTCATATTCTGTGGTTATGATTGATAGTTTCCCATTAGTGTCATAATAATTTAATGCGAATAATATTAAATAAATAAATGTAAACTGATGAAATTGGTTGTTGGGTTTATTCTTCCTAGTGATTGTTGTATGGTTGTACATATAGGAGTAGCATCAAAAGTTGTGCTGGTGTGGGATTTCTGTCCATTTTTGTGAAAACCATAGGTTGGGGATGAATATTTTTCTATATATATATATATATTTAAAAATATTACAGTTCCTCGTGATTTATAAATGCACCCCACCCATACTGAAAACCATGTTCCGAAAACCACCAATTCTCAGGGAAGGTTGACTTTCCAAATATAATAGTGCGATGATGGATGAATGGTTACTAATTTTATTCTAGACACCCTCTTCAATATCATGTTTATTGGGCATATTCAAGAGGGATATAATGGCTCAATCCTTACCATTTTCCTTGATTCTTCATGAATGGGTTTCTTTTGGACTAGGGGATCAGGTGTTTGTAGCCCATGTATGATTTCCCCAGTACATTTGGTATGAGGGAATGGTGACTTAGGGGGTGGTGTGTAGTTGTTTTGGCCCAGTTGTCTTTGGGCGTAGCATTGGTAGTTGGGGACCAGGTGTCTGTAGGCATGGATGTATGCGGTTTGTTTCACATGAGTCTATGGGTAGGATATAGTAGTGGGATTTCATGTGTGTAGAGGGGTATTTCCAAGTTGTCCGATTGTTATGAATGTTTAGTTAACCAATTCCAATGAATTTTGGGTACCCAAATGTTGATATTATTATAGTATTACATTACTTTAATTTTGTTACAAGGGTGAGTATGCCTTGGTGGGTTGGGCTAGTTAGTATTCCTTGGTAGATGAAGGAGGTTATATTGTTTTCTAAAATAGGAATTAGTTTGTTCCTTCACATTTGCATGAGTTTCATTAGTTTCCCAATTGAGTATACTTGTAACTCACTGTAACACCCCGAGATTCCATGATACGCTTCTCATTCAATAATGCAATAGCTTGCATTGTACACAACTTCGAGTTCTAAAACACCACAACTAATTAAACTAGCCGTTGTGAATAGTAATACCTACTTTTTGAAATTTTATAAATTTTATTTATCAAAATGGACTTCATTTTTGGATTTGGAATATCGAAATTAGCCTATGTTGAATTTTTGGTATTTTTCTGAGAACTTCTAATTTTTTATGAATAGTGAAAAAATACATAAAAACAACTTTTTTAATCAAAATAATTTATATTGATAAATTGTACTATTTAGTGGTTTTAAGGTATAATTAGAATATATTTTTACCATTTTATCCAATGTTGTTCATTAGAATTACTTTAACATTGAAATTGGACATAAACAATTGCCAATCTTTTGATATAAATTGTTTCTTAAAAACACGCTATTTGTTGTGACAGCGGGAATTAATTATAAAATTAATTAATGCAACTTATATGTTTGGAATTTTATAAAATAGACATCATTTTTGAATTCGGAATATCAATTATAGCTTAGGGTGAAATTTTGGCATTGTTCTGAAAAACTTCAATTTTTGATGAATAGTCAAACCACTAAGTGGTAGTTAAATAACTGATTTTTCGTTTAAATGAAATATTACCACTTCTGTGATTTGATTTTCAAAAATCCGACATACATGGTTGTCATTAAGAAGTAAAATGTGGTTCAATGAGATTAAAATAATTTTTTGGTGAATAGTAACTTTTAAGTTCTTAATCGCGATTAGAGGTAATTAGTATAGTTTATGGTAAAAACAATTTTTTAATAATATGATATGAGCACGACACTTGTCCTACTCCTATTGGATGAGTCATGGCCGACCAAGACAACCCATGGGTCAACTTGGGGACCCCATGGAGCCACTTTAGTTGGAAAATGACATTAATATATATTTATTTAATGTTAAAATTAAATTGACACAAACATGAGTTATTTTACTAAAACAGATTTTAAGTGGGGTTAAACAAGTCCAAATTTTGATTATAAATATTCATTAGAAATCTAAAAATATTTCCTACATCATAGTATTTTTTTTATAATTTTTTGACATTAAATAAATTAAATTATTTATGACATAATTATGATGCAGCGATGACCTCATTATTTAACGATTTTAATAAAATGAAAGGATAATGTAAACTCCAAGGCTTACACTTGTCTAAAGACTATTGGATGGGTATATTTCGAACCCTTATCACCTTAGCCACGAATTATATAAGTGTGGGACCTTTATAATCCTAAAAGCATTGTGTAATAATGTAACATTTCAATCTTTCCAAAAGAGCCCCTCCTCTCCACTTATAAAAGGCTCCCACCTCTCCCACCTTATTCACACCTTCAAGCCATTTGGCTCGGCCAAACTCTGCCCAAATACTCTCCCAACATCCCCCTATTACTCCTTGAAGCCTCACTTGGGGCAGAACTCTTCTCAAGGAAGCCTTTGGCTCAAATCAAAAAGAGTTACCTGATTTTGAGGTAATGTCTTCTCTAATGTTGTTTTGTTTTACTTTTCTTCTCCAACCCCATAAACTCTTTTTATTCATTTCTTTTGTAACAAAACCAGTATCCTCAATATACTAGGATGTTGTTATAAGAAGGATTCGATCTACACTTACACACACCTACATATAATGGTTAAAGAACATACGGTTTCTGTGGACGACGAATTTCTGCCTCACGAAACGATGATTGTTCAACACTCATATAACACCTTAAAAGGTGGCCATTAAGATGTCACTATTTTTATATATGATATATAATATGTTTATTTTTTACTTATTCTTCTGTATTTCTCATTTATGTCATACTTTATGATTTCCATTATGGGTAAAATGCGATAATTTCATTTTAGGAAGTGCGGACTACCGCCCCCTCAAAGTGATTTGAATCGTTAATGCCATATGTGGGATGTATAAAGGATGGAGTAAATGGTATTATACAATATATTATACTGTAATTATATTATACAATTATATCATTATGATTTCGTTCCATTAAATATGAAATTGAAATTAAATTAGCGTTCATGCGTACGTACGGCTTACCGTCTCCATGAACGGTGCATTTCATTTCTTACCTCTAAATGTTACGTAATATTATAAATGAATGTATATAATGGATATATATGATATATATGAGATCCAAATCATGAATATAATTTTAGAGATAATTGATATTCTACCACATAAACAACTTGTAATTATAAGAAGTTTATTGTTGACTCAAGTACCAAAGATCGACAAAACGACCATTATTAACTTAAATAAATAAATAATGTTCATAACATTGTAATAAGTGATATAAAAAGGATAATGAAATTAAAAATTGTTCTTAATAAGGTATATATTAACTCTAGTTTATTATTCATGAGGTCAAAGAACGGTTGAGTCAAGTCAGACACGAGGTAAGGGAACTTCTTAACCCGATTTCCATTCTTTGGGTTAATCTCCTACTTTCAAATTATCTCATGATATTATTATGTCCTATCTTGTATTTTTACTTTATTTATGTGTACTTATAGTGAATACACATAATAGATCTACTTTATTTAAAAAAATGGTCTTTGCAAGGGTCATCGTCTCAATCTCCTTTCATTGAGGCATATTTTGTTTTATACACAACTTTATTTTATACGGTGTATAAACCCCTTTAACTTTTACCTTTATTCAAAAGGAATCTTTTTATATGAAGTGTTTTTACTAAACGACAAAAGGAATGTTTTTTTCTTACGTATGCGGCGATAATGACTTATCCACCGCCGTGACTATTATTTGAGTTTCATCTTCCTCTATAATCCATAACTATTTTTAAATGATTTCAAAAAAGAGAGAGATATTTCTCTCAAATATATGAAAATCCAGTGCAAATTTATACGTATTTAACGCAAGCTTAAATATATTTTCAGAAAACCTGACTCTCGAGTGTCGTAGACAGGAAGGGATTGGGCGTAGACCCATCATGGCCTGTAATTAGTTGAGAAGTCTTAGAATTAGTTATTTTGTTTTCAGAAGCTTGCATAATGTTTTCATAAAAACACTGGTGTATATTTGAGAAATTTTAAACGTAAGTATCTTCTACAAAAATTTAATCGGTACGTCTCATGAGACAACTAGACGTGGAATTGGCTGAGGCCCTTTTCCAATTTGATTTATGGTTTTGGCCGAGGCCTTAATAATTTTAGACGTCTTGGCTGAGGCCTTGACAAAATGTTTCAGAATATTTGGAATTATACATTCCATCATTATGAAAGTGGTTATTGATATTGCATGCGATTATTTGACCAGTAGAATATCCATGTGAAGAAGTAAATGGCATTAACTCATTTTACTTTTTCCATATTATGTTGATGTTCATGTTTAAAAAGGCATTTGTTTTAGTTATAAATTTCCTTAAATGTTAATGTTTATTTATGAAAGATTCCGCAATATTGTTATCCTTACTGAGCATCTGAGCTCACCCTTTCAATGTTTTAATATTTTCCAGGATATGAAGAAGTATTTTATGAATGACCTACAGGGATAGTCAAAAGAGGATATGAGTGTGGACTATGAAGACTTTGTTATTAGTTTTTCACTTTATGATGTAATGTAACATTTATGAATGTATCTAGTGTTTCCAAGGCTACTAAACTAATAGGTCTTTGGAGACTTGATCTTTTGTGATCATGCCGATGTTACGAAGTAATGAACCGACTCTGGGTAGCTGGGGTCGGGGCGTTACAGTTGGTATCAGAGGAAGTTTAGTACAAACCTTGGAAGCTAGATTTGGATAAACTCTGATTAGAGCACGCAGACCTAAGATGATCTTTGAGGATTAGTATAGAAGAACATCCTAGAATTTTGGTATTGTAGAGATTTTGTGAGTTTTCCGAGCAATACATCCCTGTCTGGATACGAGCGGGTAGAGGCGGCTCTGGCACAGATGTACCTAGGGGTAAAACCCGAAAACACCGCTTTAAGCTAGACTCGAACGGGAACTGGTGCACGACAACGGGCCTTGCTGCACTCTTGGTTACGACACTCCCGGGGGATATGCTTAGGATAATTCTCATTTTATTTACAAACCACTATGAAGGGTTATGAGTATATACTTCCTCAAAGAAAACATTTCTTTTTATGATTATGGATTATATCCATAAATAGTTCAATTTATGTAATGTGTTTTACAAGTATGGAATTATGTATTTTGATTCATAAACTAATCTAGTTTATGCCATTGTTTAGAAATGGAGCCTAGTGGAAGGAATGGAAACCGTATCAATTCACGCACTCCGTGTATGGATTTCCCTCCTGCTCAAGATAATTATTGTGGATCTGGAGATACAACTGGTGCTGATCAACTTATTACCATACTGGGACAACTCACTCAAGTTATGAATAATAACCTTACTCGTATGGATCACCCTGATCCACAACGTGGAGGATCAACGTTAGACCGCTTCATGAGGCAACAACCAACAACATTTAATGGGGGTACAAATCCGTTAGTAGCTGAGCAATGGATAAACTCCTTAGAGAAAATATTCAATGCCTTGGGGAGTAGTGAAAGGGAGAATGTTGTCATGGCAGTTTACCGCCTCACTGGAGATGCCGATCAATGGTGGTCACTAATTCAAAACACAAAGGAAGATGATGAATTAACAAACATGGAATGGCAGGAGTTCAAAGATCTGTTCTTAGGAAAATACTTTCCTCGAGACCATCGAGCGGATATTGAAAGGCAATTTCTGAGTCTGAGGCAGAAGGAGGATGAGAATGTCGCAAAGTATGAGGCTAACATTACAAGGATAGCAAGATATGCTGCAGATTATATATGCAACCCAAGGAGTAAGATTGATCGTTTCTTTGATGGGTTAAAACCATTTCTCCGTCGAGCTTTAGTATCACAATCCTTCTCATCATACGAAGATATTGTCTCGTGTGCTATCAAGACAGAAAAGGAATTCTCTAAGTCTTATGAAAACAAAGTAAAGAAAGATAAGAAGAGAACGGTGGAATAAGAGACAGATAAAGGGAAAAAGGGAAAGAAGGATTTTCCATTATGTGATAATTGTGGGAAAAATCACCCTGGTACTTGCCTAAAAGGAATGGGAGTTTGTTATAAATGTGGAGAAAAGGGTCACCAGGCTCGTGATTTCAAGGGAAAGAAAGAGGCTATCAAATTTGAATGCTACAATTGTAGAGAAATGGGTCATTATGAAAATGAATGTCCTAAGCGTCAGGGAAACTTACCTCAGAAAAGGCCAAGGGATCAAGGACAATCTTATGCTGTTACTACAGTTGAAGTAGAATAACTAATGTAATGGTGCTTTTGGACACATGGATTATATTCTGGTTATTAGAATAATGTGATATATATATATAAGGATTGTACTACAGTACTTGTTTATTTCAGTAAGGTTTTAATATGATGAAGGTAATTATATTTTTAGTATGTGACAATAAGAGAAACTTTACTTTGTTTGGGGAATCTGATAAATTGATTTTGGAAATAAGAGACCTTTTAGAGAAAGTCTGGACAGAGGTATTTTGGATAACTATAAAGGTTGGAGTGGATTAAGTTGATCTTTGGATAGTATTGTTTGAGGTTAAAAAATTTATGAAGATTATTTTTGGAATATTATGATACTATAGTTTTAGGAAAAGGACAACCTGCAGGGTGGGGAATAACCCGTCGCGTCGGACAAAGCTGCAGGAATCGAACCCACAACCATAGTGCGACAAGCCTTTATTTCCTACCACTAGCCTACAGGAAGTCCCTGGTTATTACAAAATAGTTTTTCTAATCTAAATGGTATGTGTTAACATTTGGAACCTTATACAATTAGGATAAATAGAATATTTTTGAGTTCCGTTACCATTTGGAGTAAAAGTTGGGTTTGTGGTAAAAATTTATTAACGAATGAAAGTATACATAACAAGTATGTATATTCCCTTACGTTCTTAGTAAATCTCCTAAATAAATTCCTCAACATTATAAAAGGTAACTTAAAACAAAAATGTTTTCGGTTAACTTTTCCAACTGGGGATTCAATGACCGTTTAACCAATCACAAGTTTGTGATTTTCTTGTGGTTAAACTTTCTCCTAATCCTGTTTTCTATAACTCTCCATCAGACCTTGATGGTTTGTTTCTCCTCCATATCCATATTTTCATAGAATCCTAGAATGGTCTATATCGGGTGACCTTTGTAATTATCTCACTTTCTTTTAATGTTATACATTTATTAACCTTATTTCCGATGTGGGTTTTCGTCAAAGGTATTTTCTATTTTCAACCTTTTATTTACAAAGAAAAATTTCAAATTGCGAGGACGCAATTTATTGAAGGAGGGGGGAATGTAACACCCCGAGCTTCCACGATACGCTTCTCATTCAATAATGCAATAGCTTGCATTGTACGCAACTTTGAGTTCTAAAACAGCACAACTAATTAAACTAGCCATTGTGAATAGTAATACCTACTTTTTGAAATTATATAAATTTTATTTATCAAAATGGACTTCATTTTTGGATTCGGAATATCGAAATTATCCTATGTTGAATTTTTGGTATTTTTCTGAGAAATTCTAATTTTTTATGAATAATGAAAAAATACTTAATAAAAACTTTTTTAATCAAAATAATTTATATTGATAAATTATACTATTTAGGGGTTTTAAAGTATAATTAGAATATATTTTTACCATTTTATCCAATGTTGGTCATTAGAATTAATTTAACATTGAAATTGGACATAAACAATTGCCAATCTTTTGATATAAATTGTTTCTTTAAAACACGCTTTTTGTTGTGACAACCGGAATTAATTATAAAATTAATTAATGAAACTTATATGTTTGGAATTTTGTAAAATAGTCATCATTTTTGAATTCGGAATATCAATTATAGCTTAGGGTGAAATTTTGGCATTGTTCTGAAAAACTTCAATTTTTGATGAATAGTGAAACCACTAAGTGGTAGTTAAATAACTGATTTTTTCGTTTAAATGAAATATTACCACTTCTGTGATTTGATTTTCAAAAATCCGACATACATGGTTGTCATTAAGAAGTAAAATGTGGTTCAATGAGATTAAAATAATTTTTTGGTGAATAGTAACTTTTAAGTTCTTAATCGCGATTAGAGGTAATTAGTATAGTTTAAGGTAAAAACAATTTTTTAATAATATGATATGAGCATGACACTTGTTTTACTACTATTGGATGAGTCATGGACGACCAAGACAACCCATGGGTCAACTTGGGGACCCCATGGATCCACTTTAGTTGGAAAATGACATTAATATATATTTATTTAATGTTAAAATTAAATTGACACAAACATGAGTTATTTTACTAAAACAGATTTTAAGTGAGGTTACACAAGTCCAAATTTTGATTATAAATATTCATTAGAAAGATAAAAAGATTTCATACATCATATTATTTTTTTATAATTTTTAGACATTAAATAAATAAAATTATTTATGACATAATTATGATGCAGCGATGACCTCATTATTTAATGATTTTAATAAAATGAAAAGATAATGTAAAATACAAGGCTTACACTTGTCCAAAGACTATTGGATGGGTAGATTTCGAACCATTATCACCTTATACACGAATTATATAAGTGTGGGACCTTTAGAATCCGAAAATCATTGTGTAATAATGTAACATTTCAATCTTTCCAAAAGAGCCCCTCCTCTCCACTTATAAAAGGCCCCCACCTCTCCCACATTATTCACACCTTCAAGCCATTTGGCTCGGCCAAACTCTACCCAAATACTCTCCCAACTTCCCCCTATTACTCCTAGAGGCATCACTTTGGGCAGAACTCTTCTCAAGGAAGCCTTTGGCTCAAATCAAAAAGAGTTACCCGATTTTTAGGTAATGTCTTCTCTAATGTTGTTTTGTTTTATTTTTCTTCTCCAACCCCCTAAACTCTTTTTATTCATTTATTTTGTAACAACACCAGTATCCTCAATATACTAGGATGTTGTTATAATATGTATTCGAGCTACACTTACACACACCTGTATCTAATGGTTAAAGAACATACGATTTCTGTGGATGGCGAATTTCTGCCTCACGAAACGATGATTGTTCAACACTCATATAACACCTTCAAAGGTGGCCATTAAGATGTCACTATTTTTATATATGATATATAATATGTTTATGTTTTACTTATGCTTCTTTATTTTTCATTTATGTCATACTTTATGATTTCCATTATGGGTAAAACGCGATAATTTCATTTTAGGAAGTGCGGACTACCGCCCCCTCAAAGTGATTTGAATCGTTAATTCCATATGTGGGATGTATAAAGGATGGAGTAAATGGTATTATACACTATATTATACTAGAATTATATTATACATTTATATCATTATGATTTAGTTCCATTAAATATGAAATTGAAATGAAAGTAGCGTTCATGCGTACGTACGGCTTACCGTCTCCATGAACGGTGCATTTCATTTCTTACCTCTAAATGTTACGTAATATTATAAATGAATGTATATACTGGATATATATGATATATATGACATCTAAATCATGAATATAATTCTGGAGATAATGGATATTCTACCACATAAACAACTTGTAATTATAAGAAGTTTATTGTTGACTCAAGTACCAAAGATCGACAAAACGACCATTATTAACTTAAATAAATACATAATGTTCATAACATTGTAATAAGTGATATAAAAAGGATAATGAAATTAAAAATGGATCTTAATAAGGTATATATTAACTCTAGTTTATTATTCAGGAGGTTAAAGAACGGTTGAGTCAAGTCAGACACGAGGTAAGGGAACTTCTTAACCCGATTTCCATTCTTTGGGTTAATCTCCTACTTTCAAATTATCTCATGATATTATTATGTCCTATCTTGTATTTTTACTTTATTTATGTGTACTTATAGTGAATACACATAATAGATCTAATTTATTTAAAAAAATGGTCTTTTTAAGGGTCATCGTCTCAATCTCCTTTCATTGAGGCATATTTTGTTTTATAAACAACTTTATTTTATAGGGTGTATAAACCCCTTTAACATTTACCTTTATTCAAAAGGAATCTTTTTATACGAAGTGTTTTTACTAAATGACAAAAGGAATGTTTTTTTCATACGTATGTGGCGATAATGACTTCTCCACCGCCGTGACTATTATTTGAGTTTCAGCTTCCTCTATAATCCATAACTATTTTTAAATGATTTCAAAAAAGAGAGAGATATTTCTCTCAAATATATGAAAATCCAGTGCAAATGTATACATATTTAACGCATGCTTAAAAATATTTTCAGAAAACCTGACTCTCGAGTGTCGTAGAGAGGAAGGGATTGGGCGTAGACCCATCGTGGCCTGTAATTAGTGGAGAAGTCTCAGAATTAGTTATTTTGTTTTCAGAAGCTTGCATAATGTTTTCAGAAAAACACTGGAGAATATTTGAGCAATTTTAAACGTAAGTATCTTCTACAAAAATTTAATCGGTAGGTCTCATGAGAAAACTAGACGTGGAATTGGCCTAGGCCCTTTCCCAATTTGATTTATGGTTTTGGCCGAGGCCTTAATAATTTTAGACGTCTTGGCCAAGGCCTTGACAAAATGTTTCAGAATGTCTGGAATTATACATTCCATCATTATGAAAGTGGTTATTGATATTGCACGTGATTATTCGACCAGTAGATTATCCATGTGAAGAAGTAAATGGCATTAACTCATTTTACTTTTTCCATATTATGTTGATGTTCATGTTTAAAAAGGCTTTTGTTTTAGTTATACATTGCCTTAAATGTTAATGTTTAATTATGAAAGATTCCGCAATATTGTTATCCTTACTGAGCATCTGAGATCACCCCTTTCAATGTTTTAATATTTTCCAGGATGTGAAGAAGTATTTTATGAATGACCTGCAGGGATAGTCAAAAGAGGATATGAGTGTGGACTATGAAGACTTTGTTATTAGTTTTTCACTTTATGATGTAATGTAACATTTATGAATATATCTAGTGTTTCCAAGGCTACTAAACTAATCGGTCTTTCGAGACTTGATCTTTTGTGATCATGCCAATGTTACGAAGTAATGCACCGACTCTGGGTAGCTGGGGTCGGGGTGTTACACTCACCCTATATTTTTAAAACTATTTTCATGTTTCTAAGGGGTCTTTGAGGATCATGTTGGACCTTACTAGCTTAGGCGTTATGATATTTGTTGTTGTTGCTATTTATTTTCCTTGGTTCATTATTTGCGAGTTTTCACCTACATTGTATCACCTTTATTTTCAAAAATGCTTGTGGGAAAGGATTCCTTGAATTTATTTTACTATAAATTCTTATTGTTTTAATGATTTTCCACCTTATCACTTGATATTGTTTTAAAAAACGGTAATTCAATCAATTTATCTGAGTTTATATAACCATTGTGATTGTCATCACATCAGGGCCTACTGAATGTGGCTATCATGGGGTTATTATTTCTTATTCATCATGGTGAATTAAGGGAAGGGAAATTTTTTATCCCTTCCATCAACATGGAGGAGGGTTGTGAAAAAATGATATCCAAGGTTCCAATTGAGTGATAAGATGCAGTTCGTGGTTTGGAATAGTGAGGTTTTCATTGGATGGTAGGAAATGTGTTTTATGCGATCTTGTATGATTCAATTGGTCAAGGAATAATGTGTAGGAAATTGGAATATAGCCCCCCCCTGTGATCCAATGCATGGAGTATGCACTTACTGAATGACTATGTGAGGCTACACATATGGCAGGGTAGAGACGCTAGGAATGGTACTTGCATCATAATGAATTTTTTTTGTTGTGTGTCTTGGGTGTTTTAGGAATTAAAATAAATTAAAATTTAAATGAAAGTTTAAAAAATAATTTCCACACTACTTAGGAAAAAGAGTTTCATGTTTTCCTTTTCACCAATGATAGTTGGACTTCATCTACGAGTGGTATAAGAAATCGAGGCCCAAAAGATTGATCTGGATGATTAGTGGAGGGAAAATCTAGAGGATAAGGATGACTAGTGGAGGAAGATATTATGTGCCTTCCTGCTGAACACTCTTGAAATGTACTAGGGTTGTGTCTCCGACATGGATATGGGGAGCTGGCACAAGGATCTAGTGATCACTTCCAGCTTGATCTAGGCTATAACATAGTAATGGGTTTCTAAAGAAATGATCCATAGGCAAGGAAATATAGCTTCATTGGTTGATGCATTACCTCGAGTATAATAATGAAATTGAGGATTTGTGGTCTGACATTGAGAAGGATCTCTGGGTGGAATTCCATTCTTCCATGATGATGGATGAAAAAAGGTAGTAGCTTCTCTCCCTCTAGAAAGGGTGATTATTAGTGAGGTAATTTTGAATTATGATCAATGATCTCATTTTATTGGAATCGTACCAAATTCTAGATGTGGATTCATGGGCATGCTGCTTTAACGAGGAGCTCTGACCTTCTATTCCTTATATCATCACTCCCTTTTCTAAACCAATGTTCATGTATGTTCTGAAGAAGGAGGAGGTAGTTGAGATGATGCACACACTGGGAGGTGTTCTGTTAGAGGGGTACCATCTAACTTCATTAAAGGGGAAGTCCATCAGTAGCATGTCTCCATCATTAGGGACTTCGAGGTTTTGGCCAGTAGGGAGTGGGCCTCAACAATTCAGTTTCAATCTTTCGGTCCTCGCACATTCCCCATGGTCCTAGGACCAAGATATTTTATATGTTGAAGCTTCGGGTATATTCAGAATCACTTCACTATCAAGGTAAAATGCAGTAGGGGTGGGTAGGTTCTGTTCCCTCCACATCAACAATAGTTTCGGGCTAGGCCCTTCTAGTAGGATGGGAAGAGATCTCCCACTCCACTGAGGGTAGACTGTTCTAGAGGAGGCTGACCTCACGGAACTCCTTATGGACCCCAACCAGGGTGTAGTTAGGGAGGCAATTGACAGCCCGGGTTTAGATGGGTTGGGAATGGGGTGTTCAACACCATAGTGGTAGCATATCTAACAGGGAAAAATGTTATTCAATATATGATTAGACTACTTTGAGTAATCTCGAATGTTCCTTTATTGATTTATGAGATTCACTTTCCATTGTTTTACCTAGTGTATCCCATGTCTTGGGTCTATATGTAGAGATATTCCCCATGAACCATTTGTTGAGAATGCCATTTGGAGGTCAGAACATCCTGTTTGATGTTTGTCATGGACTTAGACTGATGGTGGTGCCACATCAGTCTAGTGGGGATCTTCTTCTGCTACAAATTCATTCAAATGATGTTATCCTTGGCACTAATAGGATTTTTTCCCTGCACCATGTTATTACTGTAACGACCCAAAATATCATTAATGGAAAATCCCTCTTGATCCAGTTAAATGTTTCTTTATGTTTTTATAAGATTTCAACTTCTTTAGTTTTACGTTAAGATTTGTGACCGTTACTTTTATAGCCGTTGAACATTGATCATCTGGGTAGTTTAAATATAAGGCTTTAACGAAACCATTTTTTAATCAGACAAAGGAAGCGATGGCCTCATCCAGTAGAATTGCCCCTTACGAAGCCCATTTGTCGGAGCTCGGAAAGGAGGTGGCGTCTTTGGGCTTTGCCCTTGACCAAGCCCAAGCCGAGCTTCATCAAGTCAAGCTCGAACGTGATCGTCTACGGGAAAAATGGAAGTTGATAGAGATCACCACTCGAGCGATGTTATCCGAGCAACCCCAAGAGTCTGTCACCATCGCACACCTTACCCTTAGGTCTTATGCGGCTATTTTAAGGGGTTATGTAACAAATAAGTAGCACCATGTTCATGTACATTATTTTTGTATATAATAATGAATATAATTTCTAGTCATTTTTGATGCATTGTAATTAGTTTTTAAAGTACAAATGATGTTTTTAGTTATTATTTAATTAAGAATTATATTTTATTAAATTAAAGGATTTTTGAATTAAATAATATTTTAATAAAATATTATTATTAATATTAATTTAATTTTTATTAAATATAAATGATCTTATAATTTTATGAATGCAATTAAAATTTTTATTAAGGCTTGAAAGCCATTTCTGTCAAAACCCGTGAATTTCTTTATAAATGTCGGTTTTTATTTTAAAAGTGAAAATTCACATATTTAGAAAATTATTTAGATAAAATAAATATTATTTTTGGAATCAGGACGTCGAAATTATCCAACGGTGAATTTTTCATAATTTTCTGAGACAGTCAAATTTTTGGGTAAAAATTAAATACCATTTATATATATAATGTGTTTTATGACATCATAATGACCCAATGGTGATGTAATAAAATACCATAATCCTTAGGTTCGGCCAATATATGTTTTATCATTAAAATAATGAGGTTTTGGGTTTGTTTGACTCACTTTTCAAAGCATTAATGGAGCCCTCAAGACTTATTCAACACTTTGCCTTTTTAAATTAATTTCCATGGGAGTGTGACTCACCTCCACATAAGCAACCCTAATTTTTTAATAAGTTCGGACCTTGGACTTGTAAAATATTGTTTTCCTCTTTCCTTTTCCAGAAACCATGGGCAAATACCATGGGATGGTTTGTGGTTTGGATTATTTTAATATAAGGGGTCCCAAACCTAAATAATAAAGAATTCTCTCACCTTTCCTATATAAACCCACCCAAGCTCCCACTTCCTCCTCACTCAAAGCCCTTGAAGTTCGTCCAACCTCTGCCCTACTTTATCTAGAATCCTCTCAAGGTGCCCCAAGCTCCCAAGAAGCCTCTCACAAGCCTCTCTCTAGCCTTTGGAAGCACACTTCCAAGTAAGGGTTTTTTCTTCCTTTCTCTTTTTTTTGTCAATTTTCTTTAAGTTGTATTGCCCTTTTAATTTAATTTATGAATGTTGGGGTATGGTTTCGCACCTCCCCCATACTGCCCTCTTATTGTTTGAATGATGGGAGAACCCTTTCTCTCTCATTAAATGCCTCCCATGTACACCCGTTACTATGCCGAAATTCCGAAAGGAACTTCTCTCTCTTCTTTTATATTCAAGCAATACTTTTGTATCATGAATCTAAATTCCATTTCTGTTGTTGGGACATGTATATATATGATCTCCTTACTGTCCATTTCATGTAAATATGATGAGGAACCCCTTTCTCTCTCATCAACCTTTTTTATGAATTCTTATGTCACGCCGTTACGCTGCCGAAATCGCACCGATTTTCTAAGCCAATGTCTTTGTGTAGTGAATACCATGCCCATTTCTCCATCAAGGGTATTCACCTTTATGCACATATACGTATTGATTGTAAAGTTTCATGTATGAATTCCACATTCCTTTATCGTGGAAGAAATGATTATGTTTTATGAATCCATGTTTTATGATCCATGTGGCACACTTATGCATGAAATGAAATGTTTAAGAAGGGTGCGCCCTGATAGCGCTCCAATGCATTGGGTAAAGTATAGTATCATGATACGTCATGTGCAATGAGTGTTGACTCATGCTAATTCAAGTGCAACGAGGGTTTACTCGTGCTTCAAGTGCAATGAGGGTTTACTCATGCTCCATGTGCAATGAGCCTTGGCTCATGCTAATTCAATGTTAAGTGTTGTTGCCACATTTCCATGTTATGATTATCATGCTTTATCATGCCTTTATGTTCATGTCTCTCTTATGCTCTATTGATATGCCTATTGCCTAACATGTATTGTACTCCTCATGTTATTCATTATGTACTCCCTTACTGGGCTTTATAGCTCACCCTTTTCTTATGCATGTCCTCAGGTTATCCCATGCAATGCTAAGTACGAAGGAATGTAGTGGTCATGTAAAGGAAGTTTTCAATAAGGATGTTGTATTTCAAGTTTAAAGTTTTTATGTAATGATCCTAAGCCCCAAAGACACTAAACCTCTCGATCTTCTTTGTTGTATCAAGTGAAGTTTTATGTAATAAAGCATGTTTAAGTTGTAATAAAAAGAAGGGTTGTCATAGTTGGTATCAGAGGATAGGTTTAGTTATTTTTGGGATTAGGAAACCCTAGTAAAGCCTTAGATACAAGACTAAGCATAATAAAAACATCCCTAAGTTTTGGTAAATACTAAGTAAGTGTTTTATCAAACAAATACATCCCTGTCTGGATACGAGCAGGTAGAGGCGGCTCTGGCACAGATGTATCCTAGGGGTAAAACCCGAAAACACCGCTTTGAGCTAGACTCGAACGGGAACTGGTGCACGACAACGGGCCTTGCTGCACTCTTGGTTACGACACTCCCGGGGGATATGTTTTGATAAATTCACAATCTTAGTATGAACCCTTATTAAGGGAAAAATTCCCCTAAGAATATATGTTAGAAGGAAGATCCTGAAAAGCCTGGATTGAATCCTATAGACTCATGAGTTAAAGAGATTAAAGTTTATTTATAAGTCATCAACTTTTGTCTTTGGATTACCCTTTATGTGTTACCCCTAACTTTCCTTTTATTCCAGCCAATGGCCGGTAATAGGAGAACTCGGGCTAACAACCGTTGTGAAGATCAGTGTGATGATTGTACCAATGAGATGCCCAATCCAATGGGAGCGGGAATCGCGAACTTTGTCACGCTTCTCTCTCAGTTAACTCAAGTTTTGAATAGAAACACTGGTCAAGAGGAACGTTCAACCCCCCCTAAGAAAGAACAAGTCGCTATTGAAAGCTTCATGAGACAAAGGCCTCCTACTTTTAGTGGATCATCCGATCCCACGATTGCTGAACAATGGATCAACTCCATTGAAAAGATATTCTCCATCCTCTAATGCTCTGAAAAAGAGAAGGTTCTCCTGGCGGCTTATCGTATGGAGGGTGAAGCTGATCAATGGTGGACATTGATCAAAAATATGAAGCCTGAGGAGGAGATCGAGGCTTTGGAATGGAAGGTATTCCGGAAGATGTTTTTCGATAAATATTTTCCACGCACCCTCCGTCTTAAGATGGAAAGGGACTTCCTTTCCCTCAAGCAGAAAGATGAGGAATCTGTGGGAGCGTACGAGGCAAACTTCACAAGGCTTGCACGATACGCTTCCGGCTTTGTCGTTACCCCCGAATGCAAAGTTGACCGCTTCTTTGGTGGGATGAAGCCTATCTTGCGGAAAGCATTAGCGATCCGTGACTTTGACAGCTATGAGGAGATTGTCCGATGTGCCCTTAAGGTTGAAATGGAGATCGGAGAATCACAGGGGTATCATGGGGACAAGAAGCGGAAGGTGGACTTCAATGCTGGTGGTCCGATGGATAAATCCAACGGCGCTAAGAAATTCCAGCACCCCACTTGCCAAAAGTGTGGAAAGAAGCACCCTGGGAATTGCCTTAGGGGGACAAGAAAATGCTTCAAGTGTGGAAGAGAAGGGCACCTAGCTATTAACTGTCAGCAAGAAGGACCCGCGGCTGCGACGGAGGGGAGGAACGCTCCGTTCGAACCTCAACGCGTTGTTCAATGCTTCAAATGCAAAGAACCGGGTCATTTTGCGAATCAGTGCCCTAATCCAAGGGTTATCGGAGGCAATCAACAACCTCCAAGACAGCAAGGAAGAGCTTTTGCCATCACTTATGTTGAAGTGAACCCCGACAACGAAGTGGTGACAGGTACGCTAGTTATTCATTCAAGAATAGCGAACGTACTTTTTGATTCAGGTTCTACGCATTCTTTTATATCTCAAAAGTTTAGTAGAATAATCCCTGCACCACCACAAATCATGGAAGTAAAGATGTCGGTGAGTACGGCAAATGGGGCAATCATTGCATCCCATGAGTATAAGTCCTCCCCTGTTATAATCTGTGGATTGAATTTCCCGGCGAACCTTGTCATACTCTCTTTGGTGGAATTTGATGCAATTCTTGGCATGGATTGGCTTTCCTTATATAGAGCCAACATAAATTGTCGGGAGAGGGAAATCACACTCCATATGGAGAATCGACCCCCGATTCTTTACAAGTGTCAGGAGGAAGATGAATCTCCTTTAACTCCATCATCTCAAGCATGGATATTACTACCTTATGAGCACGCATATCTGGCTCAGATGATTGAGTCCAAGGAAGAAACCACCCTTGAAGAAATGCCTATTGTGAGGGAATTCGCTGAAGTATTTCCCGAGGAACTTCCTGGTCTTCCTCCAAGAAGAGATGTTGAGTTCTCAATTGAACTTATACCTGGGGCGCTACCAATATCCAAGACTCCATATAGAATGGCTGTGGTTGAGCTTGAAGAACTGAAGAAACAACTACAGGAGAATCTGGATAAAGGGTTTATACGCCCAAGTGCATCACCATGGGGTGCACCAGTCCTCTTCGTCAAGAAGAAGGATGGGTCAATGCGGCTTTGCATCGATTATCGTGAACTTAACAAAATCACGATAAAGAACAAGTATCCTCTCCCAAGAATCGATGACTTGTTTGATCAGCTGCGTGGAGCACAATACTTCTCCAAGGTCGACTTGCGGTCGGGATATTATCAAGTAAGGGTGAAGAAGGAAGATATCCCCAAGACTGCTTTTCGTACAAGGTACGGGCACTATGAATTCATAGTAATGCCTTTTGGACTCACCAATGCTCCAGCAATATTCATGGACTTGATGAATAGAGTCTTTAGAGATTACCTAGATAAATTTGTGGTAGTCTTTATAGATGATATTCTAATATACTCCAAAACCAAGGAGGACCATGAGGAGCATTTAAGAACTGTACTGGAGACTTTGCGCAAGGAGAAGCTCTATGCCAAGTACAGCAAGTGTGAGTTCTGGTTGAAGGAGGTCTCATTCTTGGGCCATATCATCACAAGCAATGGGATATCTGTGGACCCCTCCAAAACAGATGCAATTGAGGGATGGCCGAGGCCAACATCGGTAACTGATATCCGTAGCTTCTTGGGGTTAGCTGGATATTATCGAAGATTTGTGAGAAACTTCTCACGATTGTCCAACCCTCTTACCAAGCTAACTCGAAAGGGAGTAAAGTTTGCTTGGAGTGATGAATGCGAAGAAAGCTTCAAGGAGTTGAAAAGGAGGCTTATCACTGCACCTGTGCTCACTTTACCCACAAGTGGAGAGCTTTTTGTGGTATTCAGTGATGCTTCGAAGAAGGGCTTAGGATGTGTGCTGATGCAGAATGATAAAGTGATATCCTATGCCTCAAGACAGTTGAAAATCCATGAGCGAAACTATCCAACGCATGATCTGGAGTTGGCGGCGGTGATCTTTGCCTTGAAAATCTGGCGGCATTATCTCTATGGAGAGAAATGTGAGATATATACGGACCACAAGAGTCTTAAATATATATTCCCACAGAAAGAGCTTAATATGCGCCAGAGAAGATGGATAGAGCTCATAAAGGATTATGACTGTTCAATACATTACCACCCTGGGAAGGCGAACAAGGTGGCGGATTCCCTAAGTAGAAAGGATCCAGCAATTCTATCAATGATGAGAATTGAGAAGGATCCAATCTTCTTAGACTTGATGAAGATGGACGTGGGAATCCTAAAGAAGGGAACATCATCAATACTTTCACAAATGATTGCTCAACCATCTCTTTTGGAAAGGTTAAAGGATGCTCAAAAGGATGATGCGAGAATCCAAGAAAAAGTGGAAGCTATCAAAAAGGGAAAATCCTCAGAGTTTAATGTTAATGAAGAAGGAATTGTGCGGTTTGGGAAAAGACTATGTGTCCCATCAAGTTCGGAGCTGAAGAAGGAACTTTTGGATGATGCACATAGTTCAAATTTCTCTATTCACCCAGGGAGCACAAAGATGTATCGAGATCTCCGAGAAAACTTTTGGTGGGATAATATGAAGAAGGAGATCGCTGAATATACATCAAAGTGCCTGGTGTGTCAGAAAGTGAAGGCAGAGAGGCAGAAGTCTAAGGGGATGATGCAACCATTGCCCATACCAGAATGGAAATGGGAGAACATCACCATGGACTTCGTCACTGGACTTCCAAGGACATCCAAAAGCAACAATGCAATCTGGGTTATTGTGGATCGTCTTACAAAGACTGCACACTTCATTGCTATTCGAGAGGACTTCTCTTTGGATCAACTGGCACGGATATATATCAGGGAAGTGGTAGGGTTGCATGGAGTACCACTATCTATTGTGTCTGACCGAGATCCAATATTTACCTCTAAGTTTTGGAAGAGTCTTTAACATGCTCTGAATACTGAACTGAACTTTAGTACGGCCTATCATCCTCAAACTGATGGCCAATCCGAGCGGACTATCCAAACACTTGAGGATATGTTGAGAGCGTGCTCAATGGACTTTAAAGGAGGATGGGATCAACATCTTCCTCTAGTTGAGTTCTCTTATAATAATAGTTTCCACTCGAGCATCCAAATGGCACCATATGAAGCCCTGTATGGGAAAAGGTGTAGAACACCGGCATGTTGGGATGAGGTCGGTGAACGTAAGCTGCTTGGACCAGAAATGGTCGAAGAAATGGTGGAGAAGGTGAAAACCATTCAGCAGCATATCAAGGCAGCCCAAAGTCGACAGAAGAGTTATGCAGATAATCGTCGACGAGACCTTGAATTTAAAGTCGGAGACATGGTGTTTTTACGCATATCTCCGTGGAAGAAGGTCATGAGGTTTGGAAAGAAAGGGAAGTTAAGTCCAAGGTACATCGGCCCCTTCGAGATTCTTGATCGTGTTGGGGATGTGGCCTATCGACTAGCACTTCCACCTACTATGGCCAAGGTGCATGATGTCTTCCATGTATCCCTCTTAAGGAAGTACATACCAGACCCTTCACATGTACTCTCTTCTGAGGTGGTACAATTAGAAGACAATCTTTCTTATGAGGAGCTACCAGTGAAGATCTTAGATCGTAGAGAAAAAGTTCTACGAAATAAGACAATGCCCCTCGTCAAGGTGTTGTGGAGAAACCACAAGTTTGAAGAAGCAACTTGGGAGTCGGAGGATATGATGAAGCTAAGTTACCCACATTTGTTTTAGTGTGGGAAAAGGAAAATTTCGAGGGCGAAATTTCTTAAGGGGGGAATGTTGTAACGACCCAAAATATCATTAATGGAAAATCCCTCTTGATCCAGTTAAATGTTTCTTTATGTTTTTATAAGATGTCAACTTCTTTAGTTTTACGTTAAGATTTGTGACCGTTACTTTTATAGCCGTTGAACATTGATCATCTGGGTAGTTTAAATATAAGGCTTTAACGAAACCATTTTTTACTCAGACAAAGGAAGCGATGGCCTCATCCAGTAGAATTGCCCCTTACGAAGCCCATTTGTCGGAGCTCGGAAAGGAGGTGGCGTCTTTGGGCTTTGCCCTTGACCAAGCCCAAGCTGAGCTTCATCAAGTCAAGCTCGAACGTGATCGTCTACGGGAAAAATGGAAGTTGATAGAGATCACCACTCGAGCGATGTTATCCGAGCAACCCCAAGAGTCTGTCACCATCGCACACCTTACCCTTAGGTCTTATGCGGCTATTTTAAGGGGTTATGTAACAAATAAGTAGCACCATGTTCATGTACATTATTTTTGTATATAATAATGAATATAATTTCTAGTCATTTTTGATGCATTGTAATTAGTTTTTAAAGTACAAATGATGTTTTTAGTTATTATTTAATTAAGAATTATATTTTATTAAATTAAAGGATTTTTGAATTAAATAATATTTTAATAAAATATTATTATTAATATTAAATTAATTTTTATTAAATATAAATGATCTTATAATTTTATGAATGCAATTAAAATTTTTATTAAGGTTTGAAAGCCATTTCTGTCAAAACCCGTGAATTTCTTTATAAATGTCGGTTTTTATTTTAAAAGTGAAAATTCACATATTTAGAAAATTATTTAGATAAAATAAATATTATTTTTGGAATCAGGACGTCGAAATTATCCAACTGTGAATTTTTCATAATTTTCTGAGACAGTCAAATTTTTGGGTAAAAATTAAATACCATTTATATATATAATGTGTTTTATGACATCATAATGACCCAATGGTGATGTAATAAAATACCATAATCCTTAGGTTCGGCCAATATATGTTTTATCATTAAAATAATGAGGTTTTGGGTTTGTTTGACTCACTTTTCAAAGCATTAATGGAGCCCTCAAGACTTATTCAACACTTTGCCTTTTTAAATTAATTTCCATGGGAGTGTGACTCACCTCCACATAAGCAACCCTAATTTTTTAATAAGTTCGGACCTTGGACTTGTAAAATATTGTTTTCCTCTTTCCTTTTCCAGAAACCATGGGCAAATACCATTGGATGGTTTGTGGTTTGGATTATTTTAATATAAGGGGTCCCAAACCTAAATAATAAAGAATTCTCTCACCTTTCCTATATAAACCCACCCAAGCTCCCACTTCCTCCTCACTCAAAGCCCTTGAATTTCGTCCAACCTCTGCCCTACTCTCTCTAGAATCCTCTCAAGGTGCCCCAAGCTCCCAAGAAGCCTCTCACAAGCCTGTCTCTAGCCTTTGGAAGCACACTTCCAAGTAAGGGTTTTTTCTTCATTTCTCTTTTTTTTGTCAATTTTCTTTAAGTTGTATTGCCCTTTTAATTTAATTTATGAATGTTGGGGTATGGTTTCGCACCTCCCCCATACTGCCCTCTTATTGTTTGAATGATGGGAGAACCCTTTCTCTCTCATTAAATGCCTCCCATGTACACCCGTTACTATGCCGAAATTCCGAAAGGAACTTCTCTCTCTTCTTTTATATTCAAGGAATACTTTTGTATCATGAATCTAAATTCCATTTCTGTTGTTGGGACATGTATATATATGATCTCCTTACTGTCCATTTCATGTAAATATGATGAGGAACCCCTTTCTCTCTCATCAACCTTTTTTATGAATTCTTATGTCACGCCGTTACGCTGCCGAAATCGCACCAATTTTCTAAGCCAATGTCTTTGTGTAGTGAATACCATGCCCATTTCTCCATCAAGGGTATTCACCTTTATGCACATATACGTATTGATTGTAAAGTTTCATGTATGAATTCCACATTCCTTTATCGTGGAAGAAATGATTATGTTTTATGAATCCATGTTTTATGATCCATGTGGCACACTTATGCATGAAATGAAATGTTTAAGAAGGGTGCGCCCTGATAGCGCTCCAATGCATTGGGTAAAGTATAGTATCATGATACGTCATGTGCAATGAGTGTTGACTCATGCTAATTCAAGTGCAATGAGGGTTTACTCGTGCTTCAAGTGCAATGAGGGTTTACTCATGCTCCATGTGCAATGAGCCTTGGCTCATGCTAATTCAATGTTAAGTGTTGTTGCCACATTTCCATGTTATGATTATCATGCTTTATCATGCCTTTATGTTCATGTCTCTCTTATGCTCTATTGATATTCCTATTGCCTAACATGTATTGTACTCCTCATGTTATTCATTATGTACTCCCTTACTGGGCTTTATAGCTCACCCTTTTCTTATGCATGTCCTCAGGTTATCCCATGCAATGCTAAGTACGAAGGAATGTAGTGGTCATGTAAAGGAAGTTTTCAATAAGGATGTTGTATTTCAAGTTTAAAGTTTTTATGTAATGATCCTAAGCCCCAAAGACACTAAACCTCTCGATCTTCTTTGTTGTATCAAGTGAAGTTTTATGTAATAAAGCATGTTTAAGTTGTAATAAAAAGCAGGGTTGTCATAATTACCTACATCTGATGAAGGGTTGTGTTCTCAGATATGGGTGGCCAATGTGTAGCATTCATTGGAAGGAAGAGTTTCGAAGTTGGAAGCTAACTTGTGGAGACCCAGAATTCATTATTAGACACACTTTCACAATAACTAGAAGAATCATAGATGGCAGAAGTTCTGAGTATATTCTGGGAGTTATTTTATATCATCCTCGAAGAGGTTGGGACTCTACACCCACGACACGATGTTGTGTTTGGAATATATATACAACCTAGTGCTCGTCCGATATAGATGACTTCCTATTAACTTGTTTCTTTCTGAGTTTCAGGAGTTTCAGATTCAAGTTGATCACGTGATGTTGAAGGGTTTTATCAAAACAAGGGTGTATCTATGGGGTGATATAGTCATGTTCGCGATGAATGCAGATGGTGGTATCATGCTATATATATACTTATTGAGACTAAATTATGTGACATTAAAGAATAGTTACCCCTTTCTGAGGATTGAAAATTTTATTGACTTGTTAAATAGAGCAGGTTGGTTCTCAATGATTGAACTTTGGTTTTTATGTCAACATATTTGGTTGGAGAAATGTGAAATTCTGAAGACTTCGTTCAGTAGAATGTATGGTATCATTGAATTCATGGTCATGTCATTCAGAATTTCGAATACACCAGTTTTGTTCATGGGAATCATGAACTCTATTTTCAGTGAGTATCTAATCTAGTTCATGGTTGTGTTCATTGATTATGCCCTAATCCACTCATGGTCATAGGAGGATCACACTGAGCATCATTGGATAGTTTTGGTGGACCTTCAACACCACTTGATATATGGGAATTTGTCCAAGTGCATGTTCTAGTCATGAGGGGATAACATCCTGGGACACGCGGTGTCCTATCAAGGAATATTAGTTGACCTGTCGAAGGTAAATGATGATGTTTCTTGAGAAAACCCATTAATTTGGAATAGGTTCATATTTTATTATTACTGGTTGGTTACTACTAGAGGTTTTTACCCATCTTCTTTCAAGTTGCAGATCCATGAACAAATTTGACATAGAGAGACAATTCCTTCCTCTACAGTTTGCAGTGTCAGGCGGATTCCATATACCTAAAGGAGAAGCTGGTAAATTCCCCAGAACATAGGTGATGATGTATTTCACAATGATTCTCCATGGAAATGTGTGACGTGTTTTGTTAAGGGAGTAAAACTGAGTTCAAGGTTCATTGGACCCTATAATGTCTAGGAAAAAGCTGGATTAGTTGCCTACCGAGTTGATTTACATTCTTTTTTATCCTAGTTACACAATTTTCTTGCATATTTAAATGTTGATAAATTATATTCCAAATTCATCTCATGTTTTGAGTTTAGTGGTTTGTTCATTTGAAAGATAATCGTTCTAATATGGAAGAAGTCGACTAGATTCTTGACGGATGAGAGAAAGTGTTGTGGAATAAAGTAATTCATCTGGTAATATTTTTGTGGAAAACCATATGTTTTAAGAGGCAACATGGGAATCTTAAAATCCTATGAGGGATAAAACCCCAACTTACATGATAAATAAATAGAATTGTGGGATGCAATTACCATAATGGGGGAAGTATGTAACAATTCTGGTATAGATAAAACAATATTTTTTTAATTTATATAAATATTTTATATTAAGATATTATTTTTACGTTAAAGGTTATAATTTTTTCTATAGAGTACTTAATATACATCAAAATTTCAACTTGAAATCTCATGTTTCACACAACGTTGAGTTATACCAAAAAATAATATAATAATACCATTATTTTTAATGGTAGTCAACACCATGTCGTTGTATTTAAAGAATGAATAAAACAAGATAAAAATTGATTATATATGTTTTCTGATGTAACTACATTTATCCATTAAATTATTGTTGCCTAAAATGAGAATGAATCTGATTTTAAGCCTAAACTACTCTAATTTTTTTAAAACATCATTTTAACGCCTTGTAATGGGGAACTCATTTGAAATCTAGTTTTTTTAACTTTTATATGATATATTTTATAATATAAACATCTTATTTGGAATTAGGACATCAAAATTTACAATGGTTAAAATTTTGGTAATTTTCTAATAAATATCATTTTTAATGAATAGTGAAAATACAATATTTTAATTCAAAACATCCTTTTCATAAAATTTATTTATATAGTTAAATTGTCATTTTAATTGTTTTTAAAGAATATTTGGATTATTTTTTATCATTTAATCCAATGTTTGTCATTGGAATTAATTTATCATTCAAATTGGACATAAACAATTATAAATCTTTTGGTAGTTTTTATTTCTCAAAAAAACAGTTTTCTGTTTTGAAAACACGAATTAATTTTAAATTAATTTATGAAAATTATTTGTTTTGAATATGAAAAAAGGGATTCCTTATTTGAAATCAGGAGGTCTAAATTATGTGAATATATACCTTTTAATTTTGGACAGTATAAATATTATCATCAATAATTATTTTATTTACCATGGTTAATGGGTAAATATGTTAAATAATGGAAAAAAATAATATTATAATTATATTAAACATTCCGATAATGTATATTGATCATATGGTATTAGATATTTCTGACCAAGTAAATCCTTTTGTTGATTTTGTGACCCCATGGAACCACATAGAAGTGAAAATTATATTTTATAAGAAATAATTTAATGCAATGAAAATTATAACATAACATGTATTATTTACAAAAAAAATTATATGTTGGGTTATTTAATTGATACCTTATAATAGACATAAACATTGTAAATATATGAATATTTCATATATCATTGTATTTTATTTATAAATTTGATATATCAAATAAATAAATTTCATAATGAACAATGACAATGAATTGATTGCTTCATTAATATATGATTAAAATAAATGATATTATAAATAGAATAAAAATTAATATCTTTATATTTATGCCGTACATAAATTTTATTGATGTTTTTGAATTTTTTTCTTTTAGTTATAATTTTATTTGATGAAATCACGTTCTTATGGTTTATTAAAATTCATGATATGAATAGTTTAAAAATTAACATAAATTTGTTCAAAAAATACCATTTTAATAAATTATATAATTTTCTTAAAAATATAATATTAAAATAAAAGGACATAGATAATGATTAATAGTTTATTAATGAATCACTATTTGTTTTCGTGGAAATTTATAGAAAATATATTAACATTAAATTATGAAAATTCAATAAGTTCCAGGCAGAGTTAATGTTTATATGAAAAGGTAAAAGAAAAAAAGATATGGTAAATTATCTAACCTAGAGTTACCTAGTACCTATCGTTTGAGGGTTTTTTGACCAAACTGAATCTTATATTTGTATTAAAGGACTTTGGGACATTTTGAAACTGAAAATCTTTTTTTAAAAGAATAATACTTCAAATATTCCAAATGTGCCCCTCCACATTCTTACAAAATGGTGTCACCTATACTCATTTAATAACACCCCTCATTCCCCTTTCCTTGTCCATGTTATGCTCGAATGAGCTCTCAAAATTTCTTCGATCTTTTTATAATTTCTAACATTGGAAAAAGGAAATTCATGAATTCTATTTGGCTCAAATAAAAAAAGTTACACGTTTTAAGAGGTAGCTTCTTATCTAAAGTTCCTTTCCATTATTTTATTTCTTCAATATATATTCTATTATTATTTATTTATTACTTAAAAAAACCAGTATCCTCAATATACTAGGATGTTTATATCATATGTATTGAATCACACTTACATAAACATCCATCTAATGGTTACGAACATAATGTTTCTGTGTACGGCGTGCTGCTACCTCACGAACCGATGATTGTTCAATTTTTCCATCCAAATCTCATGGTTTCCATTATAATGGAATGGTATTTATATTTGATATATATTATATTTATATTTTTTATATGCTTTTGTAATATTTATTTACAACATACCTTAATTCTATTCATGTTTTTTAAATTTGACAATTTCATTTGAGTAAGTCCAGACTGCCGCCTCTCAAAGTGTTAATACTTATCCATGACATAAGTGGAACGTATAAATAATAGTGTTAATGAACTAATGTAACATATATAACATTTGAAAATATACTATAATTATAATATACTTATGTATCATTTATTTTGCATTCAATTAAATATGAGAAAAAATTAATGTTGTGCTCATGTGTATGTACGGCTTACCATCTCCATGAACTAGGCATTAAATTTCTTATATACAAATGTTATGTACAATTATAAATACATTTATATACTAAATATATAAGACATTTAAATCAGGAATATCATTCTAGAGATAATGGAAATTTTACCACATGGAAATTTTATGATTACAATAAGTTCATTTTTGACAGAAGTTCCGAATATCGACATAATGAACGATATTATATTAAATAATTATGTAATGTAATTAACATGGTTATAAGTGATATAAGAGAAAAAAAATTAAATTGTTTCAGAATAATGTATAAATTTAATTATTTTTTTATTCTGGATGAACAAGGAATATATGTGAGGAATTGGACTAAAGGTATGATACATCACATCAATATCCTTTCATTGAGGTGTATTTTGGATTAAACACAACAATATGTTATACATGGTATAATTATACCCCATATATTTTAATATCAATCCACAGTATTCAAAATTAATATTTTTTTCATTGAATTATTTCAATATATTAAAAAAGTAATGTTTTTTTCATGTACGTGGTGACAACGACCATTCCACTACTGTGAGCATTATTCTATATTTGGATTCCCTAATAATTTGTACTGTTTTTAATGGTAAAATAAATACCACATACTCTTTCAATGGATTTTGGTATATAAAATGGTATTTATAATCGAAAATTTATTTCAATATATAGAATGATATATTTTGATTGTAATGGGGAAATGTTATCATTCTATTATGATTGTGTAATGTGTTATAAATATTTTATGGTACATGGGAATTATTCATGTATACGGGTGGTTCTATGATAATCCATTGGAAATTGATCCTGAGATACCTCTCTAATAAATTTGGTAATATGAATGAGGTAAATCAAAATTTTACTTCTAATATATTTTAATGGGTATTCCAAATGTAACACCCTATTAATATGTGAATGACCCAATATAATTATGTTATGGATTCCACATGATATATTTATGATTTTTGATTAATATTATTATTCACAAATCATCTAATTCCATGAGTAATTTTATAGAGATTATGTTTTTTGAATGAAAAAGTATGATTTCATTGACATTTATGATTTGATGGACTATTGTTTTTTTCATTATTTTATATCCCCTAATGAGATTTTTATACTCATCCTGAGTTTTTGAAATGTTTTTCATAGGGGATAAATGATCAATTTCTTACCCTCATTAATAAATTGGAAAATGATTTGGAAATTCATATTTTTAGGATGATTTCAATTTTTAACATGAAATATAAAATTATCTATATGCATTTAGCTATGTGAATGTCCCATATTTCCAACAAAATAATATCTTGAAACAAATTTGGTTTTCTAAAGGGGAGGATATTCCAAGATTGTATATTCATTGACTCTGAATGAACTAACCTAGTAAAAATGAATCAAAATGGGGGAACTATTTCCATTAATATTGATATTAGGAAAGATTATTCTACCATTGATTGGAATTTCTTCTTATAAGTTCGTTATATCTTTGGATTTAATGTAAATATTTTCCATAAAATAACAACACAGTTTAGTTCATATTTCATTCTTGTTATACTAAATGGTACCCCAAAGGGATTTTTCACTAGTAATAAGGGTGTTTGACATGGTGACCCCCTTTCTAGAATCCATTTCATTATTTTTGAACACTACGATATCATACTGATCATAAATTCTATTAATAATGGTACAATAAATCCCATATTTGCGTCTAGATATTTAATTTTTCCCTATCATAATTTATATGAGGATGATATAATTTTATTCCTTTAAGGAGGTTGAAAAAATATCAAAAAACTAAAGGATATCATCTCACAATATGAGGATGTCTCTGTTCAATCCATAAATTGAAACCTGTATTCCCTTTTCATTAGTATAATTTTCTTAACTACCGGAAAAATATATGTGACAAATGAAATGGGGATAGAAGAAGGATTATTCCCCTTTACCTATCATGTGGTACCAATATTCTTGGGAGATCCAAAAAACAATTACGTCCAAAGAATCATTGATCAGATTGGTAACCATATTTCCTATTTGAAAAGAAAAAATATATCTATGGAAGGTCAAATTTGCCTTTTCAAATAATCCATTTTTCTAAAATGTTATACTTTATTATGGTTTAGGAATGGAAATTTAATTTACTTAAATTTTTTTATAAGAATAATTAAATTTGTCTGGAGTGGAATAATGATGGAAATAAAACTTGTCACTATTCCAGGGAAAACATATTGCAATCTCATGTATAATTGGGGTCTTGGTATTAATATCCATATGCATTTAAATGAACCATTGAAAGATAAAAAATCCTAGAATATTGTGAGAATCAACTATCATACATATGACTTACTTTATATTAGATTTGTTTTATCACCATATGAAAGGAAATCACACTTATATGGACTAATCAATATGACCATCCATAAAGCATGGTTTTTCAAGAATCTATCTAACTCTCAATTGATAGTTAATAGGAATGAGTCCCTTCTATTTTGGTTGGATAACTGGAAGGGAATGACTATCTATAACATGATAAACTCCATTCCTTTTTCCAACATTTCTATCATCATCATAAATGATTGTGTGAATTCTCCCGATTTGTATCTACCTAATGAATCTATTTTATTATTAACTACTACACTTTTATTAATAGTAATGATTTCATATTTTGTGAAGTTTATCATAACAATGTGCTATCCTCAAAAATATAATATATTCATAATATCACTACCAAAAATAGTAATTTTACATGGTTAAATAATATCAATAGAAATTTGTATAGACCATCATGACTCACCCTAGTTTTGAGGATTTATCAAATTGAATTCACATGGATTGAAATCATTAGATGTGTGGTATAAAATTATGTTTTAATTTTGTATATGTAACCAAATAATAGAAGATATCGACTGCCTATTTTTAACCTATGCTATAGCTTCAACTTTATGGAATTACATTTTTGATATTTTTGATCTCTGATAGACATGTTTGGAATCTAGTAGTTTATTGCTACATAGAAGCACTACTATAGATGCCTATCCGCAATTTTATTCCATTCATCACTGCAATTGTGGCATAACTGATTCATATTTTTTGGAATGGAATAAATTCAAATTACAATAATAATAATAATTTTATTTTTTTCAGTTCAAATAAAATTCCACATTATGATCTATGAAGCTGGATTCATACAAATAGGAACATGCCACAACTAAGTCAATGATTTATGTATCCTGAGATAGATTCTGATAAAAGGAAGATATAGACTAACAAGATATTAATTGGATATTTTCTAGAAACCACTGATTATTTGATGGATAAAAATTAATGTTGATGGTACTTTGAAATGGAATCCCGGGGCTTGTTGGCTATGGAATAATATGTGGAAATCATAATGAGTTTATTATTGGATGCTAATATGGTACTTGTGGTCAGGCCACCTCCCTTGAAGCTGAGATGCAGAAAATAATTAATGCTGTTTTTAATAAGGAAAAATAGATGGAACAATGTTTGGATTGATAGTGACTCAACTACCATTGTTCAATCTCTTAGACATTGAGCATTTATCCTAGTATGGGCCATAACTGGTAAATTGATCATTTTCTATGAATACCTATCTATACATAATATTAGCATCACACACACCTACAGATAGTCGAATAAGGTCATCGATGGACATTCCCATAAGGGCATTGAAAATAGTTCTACGTGCATGGACAATCTTCATAATGATCTCAACCATATTTAGAAAAATGAAGGTAATAAAACCCCCACATTAGACTTTTGTATGCTTTTATTTTTAATATTTTAATTGCCTTTAATAAATAAATTAATTGTTTAAATTTTTCAGTTTGATTTTAATAAAAAAATGGGGAGATAAGAAGTGTTGACATTTTATTTTTTATATGTAATGTTACATTTATGGCCTAATTCAATAAAACACTATACCTGAAAAGATCATCAATGTATAATTCTTGACGTAACTCTTGATTATGTAACGACTATGGTTAGGGCCTTATAGCCATCCTATTAAACCTAATTTAGGAAATAAATATCTCAACAATGAAACAATGCATAATATCCACAAAATTATAATTCTAATATTGAATAACAGACGTGAATGAAATTAGGAGGAGATGCACATACTAGGAGAAAGTCATATCATAATTTCTGGCTTTGAATGATGAATAAAAGATCTCAGACAACATTGGAACCCCACTATAAAGAGCTATAATTTCTAAAAACCATGTTTATTCCCAATCCATGGATGAAATTGAGGTGTTATGGTGGTTCAAGGGAATTTAAAATAGTTATTAGTGAAATTAAAGATCACATGAATGATTTTCAGGGTAGGGGAATAAGGTTTTCTCTAAACATACACCAACCTGTCACTACCCCTTTTCCTCACATTTCACTTAAAAATAAACCAAATAGTACCCCCAAGCCATAAATCCAGAAATGGTAGATAATATGACAAAAAAGTATATGAAATTTCATCTTAGATAAGTCCCTAAAACGTTGGCATCAAACATAGGAATTTTTATAACTCTTAGGTAAATGTGATCATTTCTATTGATAATGGATAATTTTTTTGTTGTTTTGTTTTTAAGATTTAATATAAATGATAAAAGTAATTAAATTTTTTGATTATTTGTTTCTTCATAATTTATGTATTCTATGATGAAAATAGTTTTTGATGACATTTTAATCATCAAAATAGTAATTCCAAAAAAATTGTTTCAAAAGTCTTTAAAAAATATTAATAATTTTTTTTTGAAAAATGATTCCTTTTTTAATTTTACTAGGATAAATAAATGTCATTATAATAGAATTATATTGTATTTTGTTACATTAAAAATTAAAATATAAAAATATAAAATATTTTATAATTATATAATGAACTAAATGAATAATTGATGTTTTAGTCATTAAATTATTCAATAAACTTTATCTAATTTTTGGAAAATCACTTAGAAAATGATTCCAGTATGATGTCTTAGGAAAAATTCAAAACCTTGTAAAACAGTATTAATTATTTTTAATGAGGGATAATTATCCCATCCAATGCTTGGTAAACTCCATTATTGTTGGAAGGGTATAAAAATTATCTCTCACTCTAGTTAGATATATTCTTTTTTAAAATTTATTGATTATAGTATATTCTTTATTTTTATTTTAATCCCTCTTTTATATGACTTTTTTCTTTTGGATATTTGATATTAATTAGAGTTTTACTTATATTTATAATGGAAATTATTGTTAAATATGGTTATATAATGAAGTGATACTCAACTAGAAATAAATTCATCCATGTTCCCATTCTAACATAGGACAGTTACTCCATTAAACCTTGAACGTTCATACCTGAGGAATACTTCACTATTCTGGTATGATTTTAATGGTTAATCCACCAATAACAAATTAAATGTTTTTTATTCCTTCCATATATAAATTTTTTTATGAAATGGTATATATTCTAGTTTTCCCCTAGGATGTATAAAATTTTCTTGATTTCATGTATTCATCAAAATGATAATTCATGGGTTATTTAACAAAATTTTTATTACAAATTGTTTTTATGAATTTTACTAAAATAAATTTTAACCATATTATAAATTATTTAAATTTAATTAATATTTTAAATGGATCATTTGTAAATGGTTTGGAATCTAGATATATGGGTGGTGGTGAACATAAAACTTTTATTATGATGCATATTTTTAGTTTTAGATATTAAATTTGAAATATTTCTTTAAATGTATATTTAGTCATGGAAATAATAAAGAGGTTTTTTCCATTAAATTTAAATAAAGTATATTAGTTTTTTTTAAATCGTGATGTGTTTCAATGTGAATTTTTATGTTTTTAAAAAATTTATTGTGTAATAATTTCCATAAAAAAATAGATTAAACATTTTAATAATTTTTTATAGTTTATGAAAATAATTTATAAATTTATCCCTTAAAGATATTGTTTTTATAAAATAGGGGCTTCATATCCCATTGTGGGGTTTGAAAAAATTGGAACATATTGATGTGAAATTAAAAAAAAATTGCGATCAATTAGGGTTAAAATTTTCTAAATAAAGGATTTAAATTTTCAAATAATGTTCTGAGATGATATTTCGATTTATCAAATATGATGCTTCTATTTTAAAACATATAGTATATTGAATTTTTTAAAAAGTATTTGGTTTCAAAATTTAATTTGAAAAATATTTTTTAATTAATGGTCGGTGTTAAAACATTTGTCAGTTATTTAATAATTGAACCTATAAAATGCCTTTTAAAAAGGTGGATCATTATGATGTGTTGATATGGATGGACCTGATTTCGGTTCAGTTTTTTGATATGTTATTATTAATTTTATAAAAATATGATTAACATAATTAATGAAAATGAGAATTATTCTTATTTTAAAATTAAGGTAATTTATTGGAGATAAATTTTAATAAATTTATCGGAGTGTGAATCAAATTAATTCCAGAATATTGTCAAAAAAAAAGAAACATGTAGAGATGAATAAAAATTTGAAATATTATACACCTTCATTATAATTCCTCTTAGTTAGATTCACTCTCAGTAATTTAATAATAAATTTAAATTATAAATAAATATATATAATACAGATTTATATTTATAATGCTTAATTGAGTTAATATATAATGTTTTATAAGACCATTATAATTAATTGTTTTTAAATATAATTTTTTTTTTATTTTAACTAGTTTTCCTCCCAAGAATCTTTTAACGCAGAGTTTGTAATCCATACTCCTTGATCATGGTTTGATCATATACATATTATTCACTATGTTGTTGACTATTTTCTTGAAATATTTGTGGTGTATCATTGTCATTTTTTGGATTATGTGGCGATGTATTTCATATAAATCAATGAAATATTTTTCATGATATTCTAATTCACAAAAAATAACTGATATTATTAGTGAATAGAATTCTGAATTTTTTATTTAAAGAATAATTAAAATAGATTAAATTAAATAATTTACCATAATATTATCAGTAACAAATATATCATATTAATTCATTCATTAATCATTGTGATATCATTATTGTAGATGGTAAATAAAAACCCAAAAAAGTTCATCTTAATACAATAGTAACTTTCTATTTCTATACTATAAAATTAAATTTATAAAATATTAATTCATTAGTATAAAAGTTTTGATTTTGATAAATAATATTTAAGAAGTGTTATATGAACAAATTAATAAAAAAAACAATTAATAACATATCATTATTGGTGTGGGCATGGATCTCCTCTTGAAGGACCTCCTAAAAATGTACGATTTTGAACATAATCCTTAAAATAGATTCTCAATAATACAAGATATTACTATTAGGAATATAAATATGGTATAATAAAGTGATTATAACAGTTTTGGGAGTATATATAAAGGGATGGAAGAGGCCACCTATTTTAATTTTGATAAGTGGTAAATTTGTAAATGTATGGGTTTTCTTATAAAAAGTAAACATATATTAATGGTAACATGATCATATTTCAGAATATTTGTTTTATAATATATTTTCTATATAAAAAAAATTTACAATCAATTAGAGATACATTTTTGTTACACTTGGGTCCTTGTCTTCATTTTTACTCTATCTTAAACATTAAATTATATACATTGGTGACATAATTTTAAAATATTTAATTACTTAATATTATTTTCATAAAATTTAAAATAATAATAATTTATTTTTTTCTATAATATAAAGACCAAATTAAAGACGTTTATTTGTGGAATATTTATTTTTCACATGGATGATATTCATAATATCATATTTGTTACTAATCTACGCAAAATTTAATCAATTATATAGCATAAAAAATTTAATCACTAATTGAGATGAATATATATATATATATATAATTAAAATAACTATATTTTATAGAAAATAAAATTAATAAATTTGTAATTTCATTATGATTTATTGTTATATAATTTTACACATTGTTGTTCAAAATTTATATTTATAATGTATTAATTTTTACATTTCGAAATACTTTGGTATATTTTATTTTGTTTTAGTTTGTTATATTGTTTGATAATATTTATACATGAATGTTTTTATTTAAAAGTATTTACATACATAAATAATAGGGTGTGACATATATATACATGTACCACGTGAAATAGATGTATAAATCATGAATGACTCCCAATAATATTTTGGATTATTTATTTTATACCAACACGGAGCCTCCCTATACTATTAAAAAAACATGAAGTAGGAAATAATTCATTTATTTCAACATTCCGAGCATATTGAGGTCTTGGTGAAATTATTTTTATATTTATGGGTTATTTATTCTTGTATACTCAATCCAATGTGATCTGGTATATCAAAGAATTAGAATGGAGATTGAGGTATAAGAGAGTAAGATAACAATGAACCAACATTAGATAATCAGATCTCATTAGGTCCATTTTTTTCGTTATAAACACATCATATTTATGAAATAACATAATATATGTTATCCAGTGATCCACTATCTCCGAGGAACACAAAATTTTAATTTTAGGAGAAAACGTCCATCCTCGTCATCATTATCTCCTAATCAGTCATTATTACATTTTAACTTTTGAGAGACTTACCCTATATCTTATAGACCTGAATGATTGTTTGTAGAACATATCTAAAAGGTACTCATCCTATAATAAGTATCTAAGATAAATTTGAGATCCCCTTATTATAATTATATCTGACATTCACATTTTTTTTATGAATATTTTATGTGTATTTATATTTTTTTCTAAAAAAATAATATTTTATAAACCTATTAAGATAGATATCAATTGAAATTTGATTCAAATAAATCATATAAAAATATAATATTACGATGTAACTAATGATTTCATCATGTTTTCAATAGATCCTACATATGGACCTTCTCATTATATGCATTGGAATTCATATCAAATGATCTATAAATCACAATATCATCCCACCTGTTGTTTTTGTTCAGTTTTATCACTTTTTTAGTCCTACATTTACAGCGCTAATATATTCCATGAATAATAAATACTTCTTTCAACAATAAAAACATGTGGGATGATATTGTTATTTATGGATCATTTGATATGAATACCAATGCATATAATTATGGAGTTCACATGGATGAAATGAAAACAGAAATTCAAGACTTCCTTAATTATTGTACAATTTTTTGTGTGGTGTTAAATTGTTTTTATAATATACAATTCTATATAAAATGTACTAAAGGCACGTCATTATCATATATATTGAAATTATAGAATTTTACTCTTCAAGTGTATGATTAAATATCATCTATATAGAAATAATTAGTGTTTGGAAAGATATTCTACTAGATAAAAATGCACATTATTATAAAATATATAACTCTAAAATTAATTCGATTTTCAAAGTGGATGGTCTTGAAAAAATCCATTATTTTAAGAAATATTTCATGTATTTTTCACAACGACCAATAATAACTCATAAAATTCAACATGTGTGTTTCAGATCAATAAATGAATTTTTTATCTTGAAATATTTATATTTTATGTAACATTAATATTATTCCTATATTTTCCAGACTCTATGGATGTCAGGGAATACAGAGACAATTCACATGGCATGGAGAAAAAAAATTAAAGTTGTGTGTGAACATCACCCAATAGACTATACTCTATATAAGAGAATTGATTACAAGTATCCTGAATTTAGAAATGATCCAAGAAACATTGTTCTTTCTTTAACTATAGATGGAATAAATAATTATGGTTTCTAGAGTAGTAATAAATGTACAAGGCCAATCATGTTGTTAAACAAGAACTTACCATCATTGTTATGCATAAATAATAAATACATTTTGTTGTCTTTAAAAATACATAATGAAAAACCACAGAGTGAATATATTAATTTCTATTTGGATATACTAATTTAACATCGCATAATGATGTTGGATACTGGTTTAAAAATAAATGATACTCTTAGAAGTGATTAATTCACAATAAGGTTCATGTTCTATGGTAAGATAAATGAAATTTATCCTTGTATAATTTTTTCCAGCAATAGGATTAATGGAATGTTATGTTTTCCTATATCTACAGAATACACACACTCAGTTTGATGAAAAATTACTCGATGTCCGATTTTTAAGGTCACCCAATTCTCCACCATGATGAAATAAATACCAATATTGGGCCTCATCATTTGACGAGATCAATAAACAAGGCAAATTTATTTATCTACTAATAATAAATCAATTTTTAGATAACATAAAATATATTAATACTATTATATGTAAAAAAAATTCATAAACCCATATGAAATCATCTTGGTAAAATAGAAATATTTTCATCAAATTACCATATTGGAATTGTTTGTATGTATTAAATTTTCATGATGGGATTAGTGACGAAAAAATTATATTTTAATGTTTAATTGGCACATTGATGAATGTTTATAGAAAATAACAATAAGTATATTGTGGAAATAATTTACATCTGGATATGTGATGAGTTGGTACATTTGAGTAGTAAAGAGAATAATTTTCTTCGTCTATTAGCTAAAACTCAATATGGATAAGAAAAATTAAAATATTTAATTTTTATTAATGGTTTAATAAGTCCAATTGAATATTCATGAAATATCAATAATTTCAAGTTAATGACTAATTTGATTATTCAGGGTCAAAATTGACATGAATTTAATGTTTTGATGTAATATTTCATTCCTATTACATCTCATTTCATTTTTCCTAAAAATTTAGGACAATAATGTTCCAAAATATACCTCTTTTTAAAAGCCATATGTTATATACATAGTTCCAAAAAAGATTCAAATCATGAATAATGTTGTTTCAATCATATTTTAATATATAGTAATTTTCATCAGACCATATTCTATGAAATAATTACCCAACTAATTGTAAACTGGGATTGAGAGGTTCTCCTATGTTGTTTTGTCTATTACCGAAGGATGATCCCCATGTAATGGAATATTAATATATTTAAAGGACATTTAAAGAATCAATTTTATACATACAATTGCATTGGAGAAATATATATTTTTGAATAATATATTGAATTCTTTTTATTTTAAAAATCAAATATTTACACCATAGGTCTCCCAAATTCTTGACATACAAGACACCATAGGGTAGAGTAGATTATTAGAATGAATGTTTTTATCATTATAGTCATCGAGTGGGAGAAATATCTCTTATAAAATTGTAATAATAATGAAAATTTTTATCCATACATTAATGAATGAAAATAAATTAATATATATTTTAATTCAATAAGGGATTAAATATGGATATCAAATACACATAATCGGTAGTTTATAAGATCATTATGAGATAATATTTTTTTGGGTTTATCTGAAAATAATGATACATTTGTCGAATGAAATTGATCTCAATTTAGGTGACAAAAAAGGGTTATATCTTTCATTGATTTTGTAATCAATTGTAATATTTTCTATAGAAAAGAACTTGACTATTTTTGTCTGAAGAAAAATTGTTGATTTACAATATTTATAGAAGTGTTTAACATATCAGGTTCCATGTAAAAAAATCCACATTATCAAAATATGTAATATTTTGGCATTTCCAAACAAATATTTGAGTTATATTATAAGGTATTCCAATTTAAAACATTATACTAAAAAGGTTTTTCCAGTGGAAATGTATTGAATTTTTATTAAATTATCTTCAACATGGTGAATTTTACCAAGAAAGGGGTAACATACATGACATTACTAATGGAATCAGAATTAGTTGAGGTTTTATCTGTCTCAGAAATATAATAGATGAATTGGTTGATTTTCCTTCTAGATAATAAAAAAATTATATGTTCAGCTAGAAATTTAATTGAGGATGGCCATTTCATTGAGAGTTGAAAATCATTTCATGGGGTTCACAATGTTCAAAATGCCTTGAATGTTTTTCAGGGGGCCATATAGAGGGGATTTGGATTCTTAATAGAGGATCCAAATCCCTGAGTCCTTTAATAAACGTAATGAGTTTTAAATGAGATGGATAATATGTTTATTAATATAATATTATTATCTTTTTAATATTATGTTTTATATAATAAATTAAATTAATATTAATTAAATGTTTACTACACATTTAGATGATGTCTTTAACACATGATGATGTTCCTACTTCCTGGGAAGAACAAGATGTTAATTTTGAAACTGTATAATATTTTGAGGATCAACAACATTTCTATAATTAAACATTAAGGAAACCACATGCCAATGTTGAATAAATTTTTCAAGGAGATATGTATAAGTATAAAATATGATTTTTAATGGAGTAAACGCAACCAACCTATGGACTAAAATAGTTTTATGATCATTAGTTACGTTGGTTCCATTATGAGGATGAATATTATGATAGATCTAATTCAAGGAACTATGTATAACAGGTAATGTAAGAAATCATTTGGGAAGATATAATGGTATTGTTATGATAACAATTATTTATTTTAGAAAGAAGTTATATAATGAAACGATTATTTACATTCCTTATTTGTTATAGAGTTAATTTTTTAATGATTAATATAAGATATATGTCATAATGGCCACTAGAAAAACCCATAGAATCTTTAAAACATTTCATACCAAATTTCATTTGTGGGATTATAAGGTGAATATAAACACCCAAACAGTAGTTACATATAAACTCCTTATAAACTAGTAATCATGGAATTATTTCATCATTATTTCTAATGATATAACATTATAGGTGAATTTTTTGGGATAATATATTATTAATCATTATATATGTTATCTAATTTTATTAATAATTATAAATTTACTAAACATAAATTGAGTACTGCTAATAATGAAAATTAATTAAAACAAATTTAACCCTACATTAATGTAATGATGTGGTACACATAAATAGAGAAGAAATTGGTACATATTTAAAATCAAAAATATTGTTTTAATTGAAGACAACATATAATAATTGTTATAAATGCATTTTGATGAATCAAAATTAGAATCCACTTCGATCCCATATCATTTTTTATTGACGGAGACTCGCCTAAATTTTTACGGTAAACATGTTTATAAAAAAAGTTTGAAAACAAAGTTTAATTATTACTTAATTTTAATTAGTTATTAATTATAATATTATGAAATTTAAATATCTTATAATGTTAATAATTATTTAATATTGATTAGAAAAAAGAAAAATGATCTTGTATACCAGAAATAATTTTGAGTTTTCCTTTATGAGTATGAACCAATATGTTTTGTTAGAGGAGTATTTTATGTAACGTCTCATAACATATTTAGAGAAAAAATAACCAATAGAATAAACATATATGATAATGAATATAATGACGACATAAATAGATTATTTTCATGATATTATTGTCCAATTGTTTTTGGAATTGTAATATATTAGAAATATTTAAAGAGTACAAGTGGTGGAATGACGATATGAACATGAACATCCCAATAACCCTACTAATTTCGATGCGAGTCATTCCACTCAAAAGCATACCTTGTCCAAGGTAATAAATATAATCATTACTATTTCTCATCAATGTAGATCAAGAAATATTCAAAAACATTATATTACTAAAATTATATAGGGTAATGTTGTATGTGATTTCTATCTATCAAAACCAAACAACCACATGGTTGTGAGCAGTATGGTTTATAATAACCATGGAGAGAAGATAAATAATAAATAGCTCCCCAAAAGATCACATGTTAGTGGGAATTCATGTGGAATAAGATTTGACCTTGGAGTATCATGTTCTACTTGATGATATTGATCTTAGAAAATTTGATTACGATATATAATATTTTATAAAATAGTTATATAATCATATAAAGATACTTGAATTTTGTCATTATCCAATTTTTCATGTGAAAAATAAATAACAATTTATGATAAAAGGTCTTATTGGAGGTATAAAAATAAATATAGATTACTCATTTGGAAATAGAGGGTATGATCAAGAAAATAAAATAAATCATCTAAAAAAGGAAATAGTCTTTATATGATTACATTAACTTAACCACTTCACCTACATCATTTACTATCATTACATCATCATGTAGAGACCAAATTTTATGATAGGGATATTACATAAATTCCATATGAAGAAAAAATATTTGGAACTTTTATTTAATTCATAGTTTGTCTCAAGAGTATAAATGATATTCTCATTTTTGAATTGTCGGGACTCTCCATTGTGATGACATACATATGGTATATTTTAATTTTGTGAATATTGAAAATATGAATAATATGTTCATTGAAGTCAATTAATTTTCATGTTTTCTACCAGTGATTATATTACTATAATAAAATTGGAAAAACCATGAGTGACACGATTTTGATTAATTAACCCCGATATAATTTCTAAATAATAAACTTGATTACAGATGGAAGAAAAAGATAAGAAAAAACATGAGCTAAATGATGTATTTCATGAAAATAATTGTATAAGATATACTATTATTTAGTCTTATAATGTATATTAAAAATATAAAGTCGAATCATATTACATTTATTTATAAATTTCTAATTACATATATATATTTTTTATGAAACAATGGATTATGATCATGCTCATTCTAGATACCAAAAATATTTATATTTCTTGGATCCAATTAATATATATCAAACAAATCAACAACAAATAATGTTTATTGTTAGTTTTTAATAAACTAAAAACAATATTTTATTCACATACAACTAATTGTATGTCTCCGTTTTTGTTTTAATAAGAATTGATAATGATTCGATGATCTCTTAACATAGAACTGATTGTGTAATAATTTCACTGAAAAAATATAAAAGTGATGTGGATTAATTATAATCATAACATATTAACGTATATATAGAATTATTTATCTATAAATAATTATTTCAAAACAATTTACGTATTTGGTTCATTGTTTCTATAGTGTTTTATGTAAGATAATGTTTACATGCAACAAGGTAAAGTGATTTACTCCAATTTTTTTGATCAATTATAAGGAATCACCAATCAAATATGTTTTGCATGTAAATCATTGGTATCAAAATCCTTATATATTATATTTGATATATTTATCAAAGAGAAGTATAATGGAGTAAATCTATTATTTTAAATAATGAACAGGATTAATATAATGTCTTATGATGTTTACTATCATTATTAATAAGAGACTTCATAAAATTTATTTAATTAATTTGAAAATAATTTTATCATATTTTTTGTTTATATCATTAAATTTTTTATCTGATTCATTTTTTGAAAATTTATATTGTAGTTCAGAAAACATGTCACATTACCATAATTAAGGAAATAATCTTGGGATGATTTAAATATTTACGGAAGCTATAAACATGTCATTTGTGACATGTATAAATTTATTGATTGACAATTTCTCACATTATTTGGTTGGTGTGTCCCAGAGTAATTGTTTCCAATAAAAAGTGTCCATTTAGTTTAAAAAACACATCAAGTAGTAAAAATTGATGAAATAAGAATTGGTTTTTAAAAAAATTTGGAATGAAATCCAGAATTGATTTATCACATATAGGAATCGACCTCACACCAATATAACACCAATTTTTGTAAGTATAACTCAAAGTACATGTTTTTAATAAAAAATGATATTTTATTTTAAAACATACACAAAATATATCTATATGAAAAAATGATCTCGATTTATTTCTAATATTTATAAAACAATCCCTAATTCATAAATCTTATATATAAATTTTCCACACATCAAACCATGACATGATGGGGTCAATATTAACTGAAATTTGTTTTTTCAATAGAAATGTTCCATTTTAGTTTAAACATGTCCAAAATAGTCCAAAATGTTAAATAGTTCTTGTGTTACTTTCAAAAATTAGGAAAAATATCCATAATTCATTTTTCAAATATATTAATTCACCACATATCAGTATGGGGCACATTCTGGCTAGAATTACTGAAATTCTATTGTGTTAGATTAAAATTGATTTTTTAATTCAGACAAGCCATATGTTCATAACTGATTAGAAAATTTTGAATTCAACCCTTTTTAAATTATGACATGTAGGGATTAACCATTACTCAATCTACCTCCCTATGTATTTGGTATGACAACAAATGAGTGGTTTAGTATAAAATAAACATTTCATTAATGTATTGATTAATATTTATGTTCAATATATTTCATTATACTACAACTAGTATGAGAAGTTTTTTCATATATTGGTGAGTTATATTTCTCGAGTTTGGTTGGTTTATTTGATACATCTCGTGCTTGTGAGATAATGTAATTCGAGGTTTCATCATGCCAGAAATGAGAGAACATGTTCATTCTTTTCTAGATTGTGGAAGAGAAATGAAATAAAAACCAAAAAAACTCAAACTCAGACATTCTCATTTCAATTTGATACGTAGTCCTCATGGTAGGACTCAAATTATACGTTTTAGTTTATAATTTACATTTCAGATCTACAGAAACATGACATAATAAAAATAAATAAATAACATTCATATTGTTTTGATACAATTTTAAAAATATTTATATGGAATTTTTGACATGTAAAAATAATAAACACCACAATCGGGCTAACGATGTGACCAGTATGACACCATGTGTGTGTTTATTAAAAATTGATAATAATTTAGTAAAAAAATACAGGTGTTATACTCACACCCATTAATAGTGTTAATTTTATTTTAATTTTAGTAAAATGATCCATAATTTGTTGTTTATGTTTAAAAATTTTCCAAACACCAATCTGGTACATGGTGTGATCAGAATGACACCAATGGTGTCTTCTTATTTAATAGTGACATATATTTTAGTAAAAAAGGATATCAACATACTCTAAACTGAATAAATTAATTCAAAATTCTATCACTCTATATAAAATTATTTTTCATTTATTATGGAATTGTAGGATTCATCTTTACTTCAATTTAAATCATATTGTTCCAAATATTTCTCAAAATTTATGTTATCAGTTAAAAATTCAAATTTTAGTATATAAATTGTGTCACTTTTAAAAAATAAGATAACACAATCTAATTTTCATTCTAATTTTTGAAAATTATTCATATTTAATTTGTAACATGTTTTAATTTGTCTCATGACAGAAAGACAGATGATTTTTCCCACATTAAGAAAATTGTGTGTTTCCAGTAATAAATTTTCATTTAGTAAAAAACTAAAGTGAAATGGTCAAAATAAGAAATGTTCATTCAATTTTTTTGATACATTAGGAAAATTTTTCATTTTCATTATTATTTGTATTAAATATTCACAGCTTAAAAAAATGAAGGATGATAATGGTATGACACCAACTATGTCTTTTAATTTAAAATTGTGATTATTTTTAGTATAAATAAATATGTGAAATACTAAATAAATGAATATAAATTCAGATTTTTTTTAAAATTTAGTAAAATGTTCGAAATTTCATATGTGACATTTAGCAATAATTCACAGCTCAATCTGATACATGGTCATCACAATATGAATGTATGTGTTTTTAGATAAAATTGAGAATAATTTTAGTAACAATGGCAAGGTACACAATCAATATTGAGGAAACAAATTCATAATGTTTAGATACATTAGGAAAATAGTTTATAAGTTATATGAGTTGTGTATTGGTTAACCTGAACTCAATTTGATGTACTATGTTCCCCAGATATCTCAATGCATATGTTACAATATCAAAAATAAAATTTTAGATCAAAATTATTTTTAGTGATTGAAATTTTTAAAAATTAACTCCTATTGACTTGATAATTTAGTAAAATTATTCATAAACCATAACTAACATGACTGAATAAGTTTGACATCAAAATAACATAATATGTGATTGGTATGACTCAGTGTTCTTGTTTTGATGTTTAAATTTTCATTTAAGTAAACAATAAAAAATTGATACTTGAAAACTTGAAAAATCATTTCATGTGTTTTGATATATTAAGACAATAATTATTAGGTTTTTTGGATGTGTAATAATACAAAAAACAACAATCTGATGCACATTGTGAGTGGTATGGGTCCATGTGTGTCTTTTTATTAATAAATGACATTAATTTTAGGAAAAAAGAACCTTCTTATAATACATATCATTAAACATATTTTCATGGTAAAATAAGTTATTCAAAATGAAAAATATTTCATTTTTTATCGGTAGGAATCTGGTTCACCTAAATATAATGCATGATGTTAGCTGTATGACTCCAAAGTTGTAATTTTCATTAAAAGTTTCATTAATTTTAGTAAAAAAGTTATATTAAATACTAAAATATTATAAAATTAATTTATTTTATTTTGATACATTAGTGAAATGATTCATATTTAATTTTTTATGTGTAGAAATCATCCATTCATCAATCTGATGCACAATGTGATCGATAAGACTCCTTGTGTTTCATTTTATTTAAAAATAAAAAAATGTTAATGTGGAATGTGATATACAAAAAATAGTCCAAACTCATTCATATTGTTTTGATACTTCAGTAAAAATATCATGATGAATTTTTTATGATTAGGAATCATCCTAACCTAAATATGATGCATGGGGTTCCAGGTTTAACTCAAAGTGTATTTTATTTGTCCAAAAATTTTCATTTCATTTCAAAAAGTGATACTATTATTTAAAACTGAGAATATTCACTTATATTTTCTCTATAATTCTGGATAAGGATTCAAAATAATTTTTTTATGTGTAGTAGTTATTATCACATCAAAATCAAAAAATGATGTGACTAGTATGACTCGATGTGAATGATTCCTAATTTAAATTGACATGTTAATACCAAATTGGCCTAACATATTAAAAATAGGGAAAACACATTTGGATTTTTTTATACATTATAAAAATGAGAAAGATGAAATTTCTAACAAGTCTGATGTTGCCTCAACTCAATAAGATTCATGTTGTGACCATTATGTTCTTGAGTGTGTCTTTTTATTTAAAATTGAGAATAATGTTTTTTTTAAATGTTACATGATCAAAACTAAAAAATCATTTAGAATATTTTGATACATTATTAAATTTTTTGATAAGTTATTTTTGACGTGTTGGAATTAGCCAAACCTCAATCTGATATAATATTATCCTGGTGTGGCTCATAGTGTTCGTTATCGCTTAAAAAATTACATTTTAGTTCATAAAGTGTAAAACAAACTAAATAGAAATAAAATAAATCTCGTATTGAAATTAAAATTATTTAAATTGATGCATAAGTCACTTATAACCTATAGGAATCAGTCACATGTCAAAATGACTCACCATGTGATAAGTTTGACAAAAAGATCAGGTGTCATGTTTAAAAATAAATTTTATAGAAAAAATGAGACATATCCAAATCCATGAAAATTAATTTGGATTGTTTTGTAAATTTTTGAAAATTAACTATATGTTATTTTTGATATACAAAAATTAACAAGACATAAGTATGACACATGATGTTTTCAATATGACGTGAAGTTTTTATTTTGAATATATAAGTTCCATTTATGATAAAAACGTGCATCACATCACCCAAACTAAAAAACACTCTAGGAAAATTTTATGGTCATTTTAAATTATATTACTTAATTAATTTCATAATAATTTTTTCTTTATTATTATTCAGTTAATTTTCATAGTGATAGTACATGGTGTCGAACATAAAATGTTGTGACAGGAAGAATCAACTACAACTCAATATTATACATTGTGTTCTTAATATGAATCAATGTTTCATTTGATATAGAAACATTTTATTTAATTTATTTCATTAAAATATTAAAAATATAAGAACTTTTTCCTTATATAGGTGTAGTATTTTCCCAGATCTAGGGTGGTTTGTTCTAAAACAGTAATCGTGGGAGTTGTGGGACAAAAACAAAAGATAAATGATGTTTTTAATATCTTTGATAATTTTTGGTTACGTAATTATACAATCCAATTCATGATATGTCAAAAATATGGTGTATTTTTGGTATTTGTATTATAACTTCAATGTCATTTAAATTTAATATATGAAAAATGTTTTTTATATTTTTTCTAATACTTTATATTATAGTAAAGTTGATAGTACACTAAAATTTTCCCCTGTATCAATGTTGTTTTTAATTAAAGTGACAGATCCATTTATCATACCATTATTTAACACTGATAAAGGATCACTTTTATCAATTATTTTAGTTGACTAATAAATAACATCTTTATCATCTCAAAATATAAGCATTGATAAATGGGGTCATTTACCAGTCTATAAATTAGATATGTTATAGGTATCCTTTATCAGTTATTTTTATATAACTCGTAATTTTTACCTATATCAGTGATATTCTATGATAAATAAAATCCTATGACTTGTAATCATGATTTGGTATTCATCACAATTTTTTCATGCAGACATTGTCCAATATTAGAATTGTTTACAACATGTTTTGTAGTAGCATCTAATAAAATTAAATCAAGTTTTTCAAATCAAATCATCCAAACATAGTTATATGTAATTACCCCAGTGATTAGAAATCATCCATAATTAAAATGGTTAGAATAAGTAAAGATTATAACTAATATTATTAAATAATACAAAAATCTCAAAATCCATGAAAAAAACATCAACCGTTAGGTTTTCAAAAATTCTAAATTAAGTGATTGTAAAGAATATAAAAATTTTCCGAACCAAATTCAAAACACCAAATAAAAAAATATTTAACCACATATTTTATTGAAATCATTGTAACAATAACATTCAAACATCATTAGACTCTCCTAAATTTATATACCCAAAAAAAATTATATGATTAAATACTATAAAATCAAATATATAATCAACCTTCCAAAAAAACAAATCACTATAAATACATATTAGAATCATATATTCATTCTAAATTTAATTACACCACTATTTTATATATAATATTTAAAATTTTATATACTTTAATAATATGAATTTTCCAAAATTTTGAACAATTTTAAAAAATGACTTCAATCCCTTAGTCACTAAATCACATTTCTACAACATGGCTATTCATTTGATAAAATATACCATAAAAGAATATAGTGACAATTAATCTAAAATAAACATAATAACATTAATATAAATTAATATCATAACACTAAGGTCTATCAAAATCATTTATCTTATGTCCATATAATATAAACTCATTCCACCTTATGTAATATTTTAACTAAAACAAAAAGAACAATAAAGGGTTCTATTACTATAAATTCCTCCAAAAATACCAAAAATCATATTTAAAACTCCCCATATATAACCATAAATGTTTCCCTATACATTAAAATTTATTGGAAAAATTAGACTTAATAACTCATTTTGGTATCTATAAATAATGACTAATTCTTATAGGAATCGTCACAACATCCAAAATTTATATAAATAATTTCCAAATATCAATCTATATTGTGGTGTGACCAAATATACCCTTTATTACAATTTTTACAATAATAGATGCTCTTTATTATATTTTTCGTATCATTTATGTTTATATTTTTAGAAAATAATGAAAAATCATTACATTAAAAATTGGATAATTGCTATTAATGTCCATTATTTTCAATAAAAATAAGATTCCATAGTTTACTATCATGATTCATCTGTAACATATTTTCTTCTTCAATTATGATATTCTTTATTCAATGAAATATTTCAAATTAGATCCTAATCATCTTTAAAAATTTTAATGCAATAAAAGAGGATTTTAAAACAAAACTTATTAAGGGATATTAATGTAATGTAATCCCATGAGTCCACTAAAATTTATAAAAATACTTTAAAATCAATAAAAAAAATTCAATAAAAAAATTCTCGCATTAATTAATAATATTATCATGAGATTTTCAACATTTTTTCAAAAATAATCCATTTGACCCCATTAGCATCAAAAAAACCCATCATGGTTATATGAGGCTTATGCGACCCCTTGACGAAAACAATTCTCATTAAAAGTTCATAAAAATATTGTTCCTTATAAAATCATATTATATACCCAAAACAATAATAATCATATTTTATTAATACTAGAAAATAATATTCATTACATTTTTCAATCATTTATTGATTATTTTAGAATAAACAATTCCCAATTAATTCAACAGGATTAACATACATATGTTTCTTCCTCAATTTATCAATTATGGGCTATTCATTACCAAATGTATTGGAAGGATATATCTATCTCACTCATCATTATAATCTATATAGAGATGAACCATTTTCATTAATAATTTTCAAGTTTCATATTATAAGGAATTTTTTATTATTACACATTGAAAATATAAAACCCTTTAAAAACTACATTTAACATATAAAATATGAAATTTTAAGAATCATATAAATAATAGAAAAACATTTATCCACAAGAAAACATTTCCCAATTATAATTACCTATTTTATATTGAGGTTTATCCTTATGAATAACTTTGGAAATAAGAAAAGTAATATTAGTAACCTAAAATAACTATGGTGTTTTTAAAATATTGAGAATAAAAACAAGATAATAACATTATTTTATATCCATCTAAAAAAAGAAAAAATTAACCAAAACAGATGACGTAAAAAGATATATGTAATAAATTTTAAATAATGTAAAATATTGTATATAATGACCTTTCAGAGTAATTGAATAAAAAACAAGAACACTTATACTATAATTAAAATGGAACATATGTTGAGGAGAATTGTTTAAAAATTTTAAAATAATTTTTAAATGAATATAAATAACCATATATCGATACTAGTATCATATATTAAGTAGTTCCTAAATTATAAATATATATTAATTATTTATAGTCTAAGGATATCGTCATATTACATTCATTTTCATTATCCTCCTTTTTTCATTTAGTATTATGTGTTTGGATTTACATCATTTGTTTATTTTAAATTAGGTGATTTATGGATGCTCTGTTCATAACCTCAAAATAACATTGAAAAATGTCCATAGTAAAAAGTATAATAGTAAAATAAATTTCCTATTAATATATAATTTATTTTGATAAAATTTATACATTATCTAAACTTATAAGGACATAGTGTGTCTAGTGGTTTTTTTGAGTCTCAATTCCATAGTGATTGGGACTAGGGTTTTGTGTTTTCAATACCCCATTAATTTGGATTTTTACTCGTGAATGGTGATAAATGAGAGGCTCAGGCAGAGGGTTCATGAAATCTCAGATGTTTCAATTGTCTGGTGGATTTTTGGGCAATTTATTATGCCAATGTGAGAGGATTGGACCTGGTTTAGTATTGTGATGTTTATGGTTTTTAGTTGGATGGTGGATCTGTGTTGGATCATGATACCATAATAGTGGATAATTACCTATAATTTATTCATCGTACTTATAATTCATCCCCTTATAAGTTGAATTCCGAGAATGATGTTCCACATCCTAGTAGTGGAAGTATGATAGTCCCCCAGAATTATTTGAAGAAGAATGTGCCATTGGTTTTCGGTGATGGTTCTAGGAAATCATTCTATAATGTGTGGTTTATCTAGAAAATATTCCTTCTTTTACATATGTTGATTGTTGGAACATGACACTGAATGATTCATCAAAGGTCATGAATTATAAGTTCATTGGAAATAAAGGATATGATCTGAATCATGAGATTGCATCATTAATTTTCTCTTGTTTTGGAATAATTATCCAAGATGGGTCTTTGGAACATATTAAGGATAACCATGTTGTGTTTTTTGAAGAATTTCAATTGGTAAAAATTCACTGAATATTTATTTTATATTACATAAGAGTCAAAATACCTAGAGGTTCAATGATTTTTTCATAAAATCTTTTATTGGGATTTTCTAATTAGATATGTATCTCTCATGGTTCTGGTTTCTTTAATTTAATTTTTCCTTTGGATGCTTCAAAAATTCAATTATGGAGTACCAAATCTCTGACCCTGAGATATGGATGGCTTCAACATCATGAATGGTATATGGAAATTAAATATTTTCATGAATGGAATTATTTTCTTGGGATTTTGTTAATCATAAAAGTAATTACTGGTTTCATTAGTTCCAATGTTTTGGAATGATATTGGTACTAAAATTGGTTCTCTTATACCTCTCAAAACAGAAACTATGGTTGTTCAGTTTGGAAACTATTCTAGGAAGATAATGGAGAATGACCTTAGCTCCTCCCCCATTGAAAACTTTACTCAAAAAACTCCTACATATAAAAATTATATTTTTTTTGAATATAAACGAAAGTCACATTATATTAATGAATGCATGGTTCTGGGTATTTCTGTGGATCCAATTTAGAGGATGTCTTCCTCTATGATTTTTAAGATAAAGGGTCAGCAAACTAATCTCTCTAAAAAAAATACTATAGGGATGTGGAATATTCCAATTGAATTGGACATAATATAAATTTTATCAACAATTAATTACCTAGACTAGCTGATATGTTGTCACTTGATAATGATCCTAAGGTGGATATCATGAATGGAAAGGGACTGATGGTGGATAAGTGACATATGAGATCAAACATTGGTACCTATTATACATGGTTTGTCTCTAGAAAGGATGTTACAAAAATTTCCGATAGTGATGCTAATATATTTGGTTATATATTATAGTCATTTGATTACAAATATAATTGTTTTTGGGTCTCATTATACAGAACCTCTAAACCATGATAGGAAGGCTAGTCCTGGTGGAGGTTCACAAAGTGGGGAAAGTGTTGGTTAGGATAATTTATAGGATAATCACAATGACTCTCATCAACCTATTTAACGTCATCATGAGGTCCATAAAATTTTGAAGTCTAATAAAATATTTTAGAATTAGGGTGAAATTTTTATGAGGAATTGTTTGGTGATTTCACCTCCCTAAGGTAACAAGCTGTGATTTCCTTGTACTTATAAATATGTTCTCTTTTTTGGGATAGAGAATAAGGACAATAGTGAGGGCTTTTATAATGCTCCTTCTAAGATAAGTTCAAGGATATATTATTATAAAAAACCTCATACACTGTCTACCTGATCAACCTCTATGTTATTGGGAAATATTAACTCAGATAATCATAGGATATTAAATAAGTGAAAGTCCAAATCTGAGTGTCAAACTACCGATGATTCTAATTTTTGTAATAACATGTATTAATATGATCAGTATATATTTTCATTATAGATGAGGTAATTTCCCTTTATTTTATATCACTATATCCTTTATTCTTTTATTTGATCTTTAATAAATAGTCATAAGCATTGATTATGGATATTATTGTTTGATATATAAATTTTTTTAACTATACATTTTATGTGGTCTTTAAAAATGAATGACATCATTTCATAGAGACAGTAGTCCTTAAATACAAATGAACGATGTTTTAGTTCTTATAATGGATAGAGATGAAAATAATAACAGAAAAATATATTTTATTAATCATATATTTTTTAAACACATAAAATTAATTCATCATTTCGTTCTTTATTAGCATCCATGTATGTTGGATATGAGAAAAGAATTACATTACTTCATGGTTGTGGTAGTCTATATGTACCCAAGAGAAAAATTATGAATTTACAATAGTAAAAAAGCTTTTGAATGTAATTAATATTTTAGATTTGCATGAAAATAATAATTTCATAATTATGATATATATATATATATTCATTGGTTTATTCATTTTTACAAAACATAATATTTTGTGATCATAAGAGTAATAGATCACTTCATGGATGTGGTTTTTCAAACATAGTCATGGCCTATGTTTTCATTTCCATGCAATGGATAAGGTGGTTAAAATGGGTTCACCCATAATCATAAAAACATTTCAATATAAGAAATATACTAGTGTAATTATTTTTAATTATCTAATTAAAATTTGAAGGAGGAAGGATATAAAATAAACATGAATAACTTAGTTAAATATAATATATCCAGTTTTATGTCTTTAATTATAATAAAAAAATTACATGTTATTATGTATTTGGGATAATCCAAAGCCTATTGGAATTTGGGTTTGTTATGGAAGGAATTTGGTTTTCATTTTATGGATATAAAAGGATTTTGATGTTTGTGGCATAGAGGACAAGTGATTCCAATTTATAATTAATATAAAGGATATAATTTTAATAACTAAAATTATTGAAATATAATATATATATTAATAATTTCATGCTAAAGAAATTAGATATAATTTCAAATATATAATATTATTTGGTATAAATATCATCATCTATAAAGATTTATACAAGGTTACATGTCATATAAACATTGTATTTTGGTTTAACCCTCAATATACCTTTTTAATAATTACTTTGGTAATATGTTTTTATAATTATATTGTTAGAGAATTTCATATATGTGGGATAATATCTATAAACAATCCTTTAATAAACTTTTATGCTAATTTACAATCAATTTTTCCTCTCAAATAGTTATTTTACATATAAATAATTAAATAAGATACTAATGATCATAAAATATCATTAATTTAATATTCATGACTCGAAATTTAGAAGTTACCAAAATATATATATATATTAGTGTTATGTATCATTTATTAACTAAATCTCTAAAATACCAAATCAAAAAAGATCTTTTTGAACAAAATTATCAAAATTCTCATTTAATGATATGATATTATGTGATGTTTTTTTCTTGTTTCTTAAACATTATTTTAATTACATTCCTACTAAGCATAATGAATGGAATTATATTTCATTTAATCATATATATAATCAACTCATTTAATTAGTGTCATTTATCATGACTGGTAAATTCATTCTATTATTAAAAAATTAATTAATGAATTTAAAATGTTTTCTGAAAATATTTTCATTAACTTCTTAATATTTTTTCATCCTTTATAATGAAATAATAATCAATATATGTATTTTTATTAATTTTTTCTATTTTAATTATATATACAAATATGTTATAATAATTTTATTCATATTCATAAAAAATTACTATGTTAAATTAATCATATTAAAATAATATAATTCTTATAATATATCATTGTTCATTTAAGACCACTATTTAATATACCCGATGCAATTGGTCCTAAAGTATTTTAATCAAATAAATATAAAAATTATGGGGGGTTATGTAGTTGAGTAACCATTTTCGCAATTATATCGGACTAGGTACTAGGTGGCCATATATTTTGAGCATCCAATTCATTTGATGATACTTGACCCTTTGTGAAGTATTATTAGGTAGTCATTGGAATCCTAGGAGTTTTTCATTAAATTTGAATTTTTTTAAAATCTATAATAAAAAATTCCTTATTTATTTGAATTCACCCTTATTTAATTAAATTATTTTACTTCCATTAGTTTTTCCCATGTTCCCCTTTTCATCTTAATTGTAATCCTCATTAATCCCATTATAAATTTCTTTATAGATCTCTTGGGATCTTATCCATGTGTTTATATGGGTTGGTAATTCATCTAATATATTTTAAATTATAGTTTATTCATGGGATAAACAATTAGAAACCATTACTATTCTATATATCTTGTAAATTTTTTTAAAAAAAATCTGTTTTCAATCAATATAAATGTTAAAAGGGTTTATTATAGACAAGGTTTACACTAGTATATTGTTTTTTCTGTAAGAATTTTATTTTTACATGATGATAATGATTAAAATCCTAACCCCTGTATAATATGTTGACTCAAAAATTCATTTGGGAATATTCCAATTCCATTGATGGTCATTTAATTTTTCGTACATGTACAATGATGGTTACATGATTTTATAGTCAAACATGTGTTGAATTGTTCAAGAGGCAATATGCGTGTAATGAACCAAACTGGGTAGACCTGAGACATCAGTCAACAGAACTCACCACTCAATACAAAGGGTATTATAAATCCCCATGATCTAGAAACTAATGTATGGGTCTCATGAAATCACAATTGGGAAAGGGTCCACCCACATAAAATTATATAATAAATCAATAGAATTAGTTGAGATTCTAGCATGAAAAATATTGACACTAAACATCCATGAATAAAAAATTAGTAGTTCTAAATATATAATGCACCTAACAACATTTAATAATCGATAAAAAGACAAAAATAACATCATAAAATAATAACCCAAAAATAATTTCTAACTAAACACCCATATAAAATAAATACAGTATATAAACATATAGAATCAAAAATAGAATACCCAATGCTATATTAGTTGACACAATCGCTGGAAAAAATAGAACAGTAATCGGTTCAAAAAGAACCCTTCTAACTTATGGTTAATTACCGTACCCTTTAAAATTAATCAGACAAAAAGAACACATAAAATATTATCAAATACATGACACCTATGTGAAAACACATATTCTCTATGTACAGACAATAACTTCTCTCTATAAATTGTGTGAGCACATGAATGATTAAACCATAGCGCCTCTATGACAATGTTCATAATTTATTCCAATAATTATTGATTGAATATATTTTTTCAATTAAATTTTTTAAGTGATTATACATAACTACAATAAGAATTATATTTGATCAGTTTATTTTATAACAATGTAATTTATTTTTTATAAAAGAAATGTTTTATTTCCATCATAATTATTTATGTAAGGGATATATATAAATAATTATTTATTATTTCCTCTAATTCAAAGAAAAAAAATATAAAATTTTATTGAAACAAACCTTCAATTTATTAATTATTAAACCCCATTTCATGAATCATATTTTTTGATGAAACTACAACATCACTTTGAAAAAAGCACCTCAAAAACTAAAAGGATGAACAAATTTTTAAAAAACAATTATTTACACTAAATTTGAATATTGTCACTAGAGTGTAAAATGATTTTTAAAAAGGGAAATAAATTCATCAATATAGTGGTATCATAAAACCAAAATTAGATTATGGGATATAAACAAGGAAATAATTATATCCTCTAATCATCCTAAATAGGATCAATGAATCAATGGAAACTCAATTAGACATAAGTAACAGAAAAATATATTACAAGAATCCAAAGCGGTCCATTAATAAACAATAACTTTTCCTACTTTTTAAATTATAAAATAAATGGTAAATAATATCTGTTTGGATGAATCAAAATCCACATCCCATAATTTATCACGGTAGTGCTTATGTGGGTCATACATTTTAATACATAAAACTATCTATTTAGAACATTTTAATTCATAAAAAATATATAGTCTCAATCATAAATGTGTTTTCATAAATTACTAGAATCCACATTACGTAAATTCAATTGGTGAGTAAATAAATGACAAGAGAATTATCACCTAACTCAATAATAAGAAAATTTAAATTACCATTATGTCACTGAAAACCCCATCGAACAAAAAATCCATTTTTAATATATTCATATTAAAAAATATTTAAAATTTTATTTCATTCTAAATCTATACAAATCATAAAAAAATTCATCGAATAGGAATAATCACAATTTAAAATAAAAACTTTATAACCATGTTCATATTTGGCTGGAGAAAACCTAAAACATTATTTAAAAACCAAGCAGTTAAATTTTATTTTCTGAAACACATTAATTCAATTGATATATCCACCAAATAATTTTAATAAAAAAAATTTATAAAATGAAAAATTTTCAAAATAATGGAAGGAAATTCATTCAAACATCTATCTATATAAATATAAAAAACAACATTTAAATTATTTATGAACCCTAAAATATATATGGGTATTATTAAGAATGTAAAACAATTCTAAAAATATTCTTTTGAATCATAAAAAACAATATAAATAAAAATCATGTAAAAAATATATCTTTCAATATGAAATAAGATTTAACACATTGAAATCTATTGTAAAAAAAACCATGCAAGGGAACTCCATTAAAAATACAAAAATAAGGAATATCCCATTATTAAATAAAACTCAATGGAAATTTCAATACTAATGTCCATTTATTATTTAGTGAGATAAAAATATAAGAAGGATATATGAAGGTAAATGATAAAAATAATAAACAGTGAAGAGGATGGGGAACAGGATTTAAATCTACTTAGAAATGAAAGGATATGAAAGAGGAAAGAAAATGAAAAGTTTGGGAATGAGAGACTAATGAGTCTCTAATGCTGTAAAATTTATAGAACATAGTAAAATATGGAATTTTTTTAAAATTCATATATGATAATGAAGAGAAATTGATAACCTAATAAAATTGGGAGGTCGAATTGTTTAAAGAAACAAATAAGAAAATCCTTCACTAGTCCAATCAATGCAATTGGAAAGATCCCCAAAATATAAATAAAATGGAAAACTGATTTCCTTGAACAATGTTGTATCAATGTATGCGACCAAACAAAAAATTAAACCAAAAATATTCTTAAATACCTTATATGGTCTAATTATTCATCAAATAACCATGACAAAACCTATATTTAAAAAAATTTAATTATTCATGCAATCTCATAACCATAATCCAACAATGTTATAAAATTAAGACAATAAAACATCATTGTATAATACATAAAACAAATAAAATTTTAAATTTCACACGAAAATTAATAATAAATTCCAATAGTGGACCTAGATTGTCAATATTCTACCCACCATTTAAATTTCTTACATAAAATGTCATATATGAGAGTAGAATGAATGAAAAATATGAATCAAAACACCCAATAATAAATGGTTAAAGGCTTAGACATACTATAATAGATCATAATATATTATAATCTCTGGAATAAAATCATTCCTTCTAATAATTTTTTTTTTCCTAAATGAACATCTCGAATAATCCACAATGAAATTATTAATCATGAATCTTCAATGAAGAATAATTCCTCAAATATAAATACTACACTAGTTATAATAATCTAAAAGGATTAATAATTGGAAATCCAATCCAATAAAAAATTCCCCATAAAACACTGACGATTACTCATATTCTTGAAAAAATTCCTCAAAACGTTACAAAAATCAATGTAAAAAATTCAAATTGCATAAATTACAAAAAATTACAAGGGGAAGCCAAATATAAAATTATAGATCATTATATCCCTTAAATATATGATCATCACCATCTAGTATCATGTGATGGTTGGAAAACCCATCAATCATTGTACACCATGAAAATTCATCGGTCAAACCATGGGATATAAAGTTGCATGAGATGTTATCACAGGTCCATGATCATATAACACTTACTCATAGTGATAGAGATTGGGATTCTTAACATAGTAGATTACATAATCAAACGAAAAATATTGACACTCCCTTTTTACCAATTTTCATACCACATGTTCTCCATGTTCAAAAATTAAAACATAAAAACTATATATGCGTTTGTATCATACATAAAAAAGTTACACATAATAATCTAAAATGGAAAACATAAATATTCCCAATGTGAAAATGGATATATATCAACATCATAAAATAAACAATAAATTACAATGTGAGACATGTAATATTTCAAAAGAACAACTAAAATATAATCCACATCAAAACCTCAAACAAATTAAACCCATTGGGTAAGAATCTCAATTCCGAAATTCACCACACAATATGACACAATCCTAAGACTCTTCTTCTCGGGGGGAACTAACAACATTTTAGTAATGTTAATCCTTATCAACCAAAATCTCTATCTAATTCTCACTAATCTAGTCCACGAAAGTTAGCAAACATGGTTTCAAAACAAAAAATTTAGGAAAAACTACCTTAAATTTTTCTAAGATAAACTAGTACACTACTAAGAGGATAAAATAACACCTTATACTCTATTTATATTCCTGTATGATAAATGAATTATAAGGATAACACCATTATGAATAATCCCCTATTAATACTCAAGACATCATTAATATATTCAATATTAAAAAAATCATGAATGCAACATGGTCATGTAATTTGAATTTAATAAAAGCATATAAATATCAATCAAGTTAGAAATAAAAATACCCAATTAATGAAATAAAATAAATCACATTGAGTATTTAATTTTTATTCCAATATCCATTTACAATAGATTAAATAAACTCATTTAATATTAAAACTTTTCCTATAAAAATAAAGAGCCACACATTCCATATTTAACCCTAATTTAACAAAAAAAATTAGAATCCCCTTACAAAATATAATTGACATGTTAAAATATCCACTTATTTAAGAAAAAAGTTCCACAAAAATTAATTTAAATTAAAAACAATTCAATAAAATTTAAATATAAATTCAAATTAATCCACCATCTAAACATGGATCAAGGGTTAAAAACAATCCAAACAAAAAACATGTTTACTAACAACTATTAACATTTGAAATTATCTACTTATTATTTTTTAATGAAAATTTAAATTTTAAAACACTTATACATTTAAATATTAAATCATATCATGTTATTCAATTTAAAAATACAAGTATCATAAAAATACACCGAATGATGGTCAGAAACTCTTTTATAGAAATTCTATAATTTTTTTATGATCCAAACAGTTTTTCATTTAATGATAAATTCGTCCACTTCTAATTCCATTCCAAGAAAATACATAATTCCTCTTACGAACAAGACCTAATTCCTCATTTCAGACCAAAACAATTATTCATGATATTCTATTTTTAACTCAAAAAATTGTTTTCCAATGTATATATTAGTAATTTATTGAAACAATAACATATGAAAATGAAATTAAATGATAAAAATACATCACTGGACACTTTTTTATATTATTTAAATTACTAAAGCCAATCAAATTATTCAATTAATTATGAGGTCTATAAATTGGGATGTAAAACTATGGTTGATATGGTTGCAAGGTTTTATGGGCTATGTCCCCATTATGTTGTGGTTTATGATATGTTACTAAAATATTGTTCTTAGTCATGACAATTTTTTCTACAAATGTATTCCATCACGGAACCATAGATTATTATTCATATTCCCATCATAAAAAATCAATGAACATTCCATATAAAAAGCAACAAAAATATCAATGAGCGTAAGAATACAAACATCTAAATCCTCGATATAAATAAAATATTAAAATTATAAATAAAAAATGGTTACCAATGTTAAATCATTGTTAAATATGTGAATGTGTAATCATGTGTAACACCCCAAGATTCCATTGTACACGTCTCTTTGAATAATACAGTAGCGTGTGTTGTACGCAACTTCGAGTTCTAACACACACCACAACCAATAAAACTAGCTGTTATGAATAATAATACCCTATTTTCAAAAATTTATACATTTTATCATTCAAAATAGAATTCATTTTCTAATTCGGAATATTGAAATTATCCTAGGGTGAAATTTATGGTATTTTTTCTAAAAACATTCAATTTTTGATGAATAGTGAAAAACAATGAGTTATAGTATAAAACCGAATTTTTTTTTAAATAATTTTTTATTTTATTTAAATTTATTTTAGGTAAAAAATAAATAATACGAATATAAGTTCATTGTAATTCATTGGATTTAGTTAATAATAATTTTAGATATATAAAAATTTTATTGAACTCTTCACTATCTTTTAACCATCTCCTTAGAAAATTTTCAAATTCAAATAAAACTTATTTTTACCGCTTCTATGAGTGGAATTTTGAAATTCCAAGAGACACTGTTAATATCAAGGAGTAAAATGTGAATCAATAAGATAAAAATATTTTTTGGAGAATAGTAACATATTACTTTTATTTACCACGGTGAAAAGTAAATTGGGTAATTAAATGTAAAAAAGATATTATTATTACCCTAACACATGTAATAATTCTATTGGATATGTATAATTCGACCCAAAAAAACCTTTGGAATAAAATATGAACCACGTTGGTCTAGATGGATTAGATTAAGACATTTGATAATATTTAATTCAAAGTAGAGTTAAAAGAGTTAAAATCAATGTTTAATTACTAAAACATTTTTAATATAGGGTTATACATAAAATAAAATTTATTATAAATAATAATTAGAAAGCTAAAAATATATCCTACATAATGGTAGTTTATTTATAATTTTTAAACATTAAATAATTTCATTTTAAATGACACAATGATGATGCAATATATATCGTATTAGTGAAATATTAAAATAATTGATATTATAAATACCCAAATAAATATAATTTTCGACTTTTAATGAATTCCAAGAATTTTATTGGTTAACATGACATGTTAGGGCTGATTTAATGAATTTTTTTCGAATTATTGAAGTTATTAAGTATTTATCAAAAATCAATTATTAAATAGTGTCAAACATAACATAAACGAGTTTTTAAAACAAATATAATATTATTAATTGATATAATATTCCTAAAAATATAAGGATAGACCAAAGGACTTTTATGATGATAGGTATGTCATTAAAGATCCATTTGGGAATCTATTGGATGTTTAGAATATGTTAATTAACCATAGAATAAAAAAATAGAATGATACATGGTAAATGTTAAACTATATAACTAAGAGTTAAATCTAAAGGATAAGGGTAAAATAGTGACCCAAACATGTCTAAAAGCTATTGGTTGAGTTTATTGGGACCCATCCCCACCTTATCCTCTAAATAAGTCACTTTAAAGCCATTATAAACCGAATATGAATTTATTATAAATTAATATATCTAGCTTTTCCTAAGGTGCCCCCCACCCATCTTAAAAAAGGGTACTTCACCTTCTCTAAATATCATACCTTCACAACCTTTTGGTTCGGCCAAAACATGCCCCAATATCCTCTAAACTTCCCTAAATTCAACCTAGAGCCATTATTTTGATCAGAAAGCCAACCTAAATAGACCTTTTGATCAAATCAAAAGGAAGAAGCCGAAGAAGAGGTAATGTTTTCACGACCCTCTTTCAAGTTCCTTTCTTCTTCCACTTATTCTATTGTTGTTATTTCCATTCTAAAATAATAACTATAGTATATTCTATATAATTTGATGTGGTTATAAATATGGTACAACCATATTCAGTATTCTATTTATCCTTTGAATGCCATGTCACCATACGTGCATACGTACGACTTACTGTCTCCACGCCGTGGTGTAATTGTTATTAAACACATTATTATTTGGATGGGTATAATAATGATGTGTAAATTATGTAAATAATGAGTATAACATGACAATGATTATGTATATATGATATAAGATGTAATTATATATTATTTTAATATCAAAAGAATGATATTGTTGCTTGTGCGTACGTACGGACTATCGTCTCCACGAACGGGATGAGATTCATTCCCCATAGTTTCCATTCAAGAATAATTCTCATTTTATAGTTTAAAATAATGTTTAAAGTCTTAATATCATTCTAGATATTTATAATATACATCCTATCCATAACAAACATGAATTACGTAACAATACATATAAAGGAAAACGAATCATTTAACACCTGAAACAACGATAATACAATTATATTATTAACAAAGAACTGTTAAAAAACATATATGTTATCATATTAATGTATATGATTATTTTATAATTTATTAACAACTACATCACCATTATATAGGAGGGTAACCTACCACAGACCAAGGAAAATTACAAGGAAAGGGTTTTTTTCACAACCTCTTCATTATACGAGATTGTTTATATTAAATTATCTACGAGGACCTCTTTATAATCCACATCCATGTTTCTTAAAAATGTACTTCAAATAATTCTTAATATTTTATATACTATGGTTTAAAGTCATTTATACCCTTTTTTGACTTTTTATAATATGTTTATAAATGAATCTTTCTGTAGTTTTTCCAAACAAGGTCCTTTTTAACCTTTTCGACCGAATTAAGTTAAGAATGTCTTTTTTTATCTTATACGGCAGGTGTGGGTATTATCCACCATTATAAAATATTTGAAGCTTACCTTACAAGATTATAATAATATTTTCAATGTAATTATTTTCTTTTATAATTATGTGACTTTTAAATTATTTAAAAAAAGATATATTTCTCCCTAATAGTTTTGATTTCATCCATGTCAAAATTCCTTGATGGATTTTAAGATTATTTTATTAGATTTATTAATATACAAAACTTCTATATTGTATAGGAGGTTTTGTGACATGTACGACTATGGATGTTTTATTTTTATACCATTCATGTTTTATGGATAATTTACTGACATTTCGTATGCTAGTTTTAATGAGAATGTTTATGTTATGTTTAAACCTGTTCATTTGATGAATGCATTGGAGTTAGTAAGTGATTGGTGGAGCCCGCTATAGCTCTTTGATGCATCAATATGTCTCATGATACAAACTAGAGTCCTGGAACAAGGCCTTGAAAAAATCATATTTGTAGTCTTGGTACAAGACCTTGACTATGTGGTTATGATAGTCTCGAATTATTCATTCCATCATTATGAAAGTGTTTTTTGATATTGCTTGGGATTATTCTACTAGTAGAATATCCATGTGAATAAGTAAATGGATTTGTTTCATTTTATTTCTACCATATTATGCTGAATTTCAAGTTTAAAATTATTTATTTATAGTTATACATTTCCTAAAATGTTTATGATTATTTATGAATGTTTCAACTATATTGTTATCCTTACGGGGCATTTGAGCTCACCCCTTTCTATGTTTTATTTTTCCCAGGATGCGAAGAAGTATTTTATGACCAACCTGAAGGGATATTCTAAGGGGTTATGAGTGTGGACTATAGAGACAATGTTGTTGTAGATTTCCACTTTATCATTAAATTTAAGACATATGAATGTATCTAGTGATTCCAAGGCTACTAAACTAATCGGTCATTCGAGACACGATCTCCTGTGATAATTCCAATGTTATGTAATGATGCACCGAATCTGGGTTACTGGGGTCGGGGTGTTATAGTTGGTATCAGGGGAAGTTTATTAAACAACTTGGAAGCTATATTTAGATAAACTCTTATTAAAGAACATATCCCTAAGATAGAATTTCATGATTAGTATAGAAGAATTTCCATTAATTTTGGTATCGTAGAGATTTTTTGAGTTTTATGAGAAATACATCCCCATATGGATACGAGCAGGTAGAGGCTGCTCTGGCATAGATGTTCCTAGGGGTAAAACCTGAAAACACCGCATTGAGATAGACTCGAATGGGAACTGGTCCATGATAATGGGCCTTGCTACACTTTTGGTTATGACACTCCCGGGGGATATACTTAGGAGAATTTTCATTTTCATTACAAACCATTACGAAGGGTTTATGAGTATATACTTCCTCAATGAAAATATTTTTATGATTACAGATTACATCCATAAATAGTTTATTTTATGTTATGTGTTTTACAAGTATGAAATTTTTTATTTTGATTCATAAACCGATCTAGTTTATTCCATGGTTTAGAAATGGAACCTAGTGGAAGGAATGGAAACCATATCAATGCACGCACTCCAAGTAGGGATTTCCCTCCAAATCAAGATAATTATAGTGGAGCTGGTGATTCAACTGGTGCTGATCCACTAATAACCACACTGGGACAACTCACTCGGGTTATGAATAATATGTTTACCCATATGGAGCACCCGGATCCGAAACGTGGAGGATCAATGTTAGATCACATCATGAGGTAAAAACCAAAAACATTCAATGGGAGTAAAAATCCATTAGTAGCTGAGAAATGGATAAATTCCATAGAGAAAATATTCTATGCCTTGGGGAGTAGTGAAAGGGAAAAATTTATCGTGTCAGTTTATCACCTCACTAGTGATGTTGATCAATGGTGGTCATTGATACAAAATAAAAAGGATTATGATGAAATATAAAATATGTAATTGAGGGAGTTGAAAGAGATTTTTGAGGAAAAATACTTTCCTCGTGACCATAGAGCAGATATGGAAAGGCAATTTTTGAGTCTGAGACAAGAAGAGGATGAGTATCTCGCAATGTATGAGGCTAACTTTACAAGTTTAGGGTGGAATGCAACAAATTATATACATACCCCAAGAATTAATATTGATCAATTCTTGGATGGGTTAAAACAATTTATCCATCGAGCATCAGTCTCACAATCTTTCTCATCGTACGAAGATATTATCTCATGTACTATCAAGAAAGAAAAGGAATTCGCTAAGTCATATGACTTTAAGGAAAAGTAAGAGAAGAAGAGTTCTTCTGATCACTCTGGGAATGGAAATAATGGGACAAATGGAAAATTTGAAAATCTATCCTATAGTAAAAGTGGTAAGAAACAACTCGGTACATTCTTGAATTTAATGGGAGTCTGTTACAAGTGTGGTGAAAAATGCAACCAAACTCGTGATTGTTAGGGGAAGAAAGAAGTGATAGATGATCAATGCTATAACTTCAGGGAGATGGGAAATTATGAAAATGATTATCCTAAGCATCAGGGGAACTTTACTCAGAAAAGGAAAAGGGATCGAGTTCAAGCTTATGCTATCACTACTGTTGAGGTAGAAGCTTTGAAAGACGTGGTGGTTGGTAATTTAATGGGTTTCTCAAGTTTTGAAAATGAATTATTTGATTCTGGATCATCACATTTATTCATATCTTCCCAGTTTTCTAAAATTATTACATATTTCCAATTTGATTTATCATGGGAGTTTTCAGTTAAAATTACTAAGGGATGTATCATTGCAACAATGTTCTATGAATCAGTTCCCATTAGAGAATATAAATGTTATTTATCTTCGGATCTCATCGGCATACCTATGATTGAGTTTGATATAATCCTCTGTATGTATTTTCTTTTGAACCATGATGTGAGGATTTATTGTAATAATAAGGAGGTTATGATTTTTGATGATGATGATAAGGAACACCATATCTTTAGAGAAGAATCGTCACCACCTAATTCTTTTCTAGATCCACCCCCAGTGGCTCAACTGAATTCAATTATTTCAGAGGAAAAGAAAGAAATAACTATGGGTGAGGAAAGGAATGTTCAAATAGAGGATGTAACTTTTTTTAAAGAATATGTAGATGTGTTTCCAGAATATTTACATTTACATCCTCCAGAACGAGAAATTGAGTTTTCCATTGATTTAATTCTTTGTTCAAGGCCTATATCAAAGTACCCTTATATAATGGCCACTGTAGAATTATTTGAACTAATGAAACAACAAGAAGAATTGAGTAATAATGGATTTATCACCCAAGTGTTTCTCCATGGGAAGCCCCTATCCTTTTTTGTTATGAATAAAGATGGATCAATGAGGTTATGTATCGACTACAGGGAAATAAATCCTATAAAAATAAAGAACAAGTATCCCTTACCTCGCATTGATGATTTATTTGACAAACTGCATGGAACTCAATACTTTTCAAATATTGACCTTCGATCTAGATACCATCATTTTTGTGTGAAGAAGGAATAAATTCTAAAGACAGCATTTCGAACCAGGTATGGGCATTATGAGTTTACAGTAATGCCTTTTGGATTGACTAATGCACCCTTTGTAATCATGGATCTAATGAACATAGTTTTCAAGGAATATCTCCATGATTTTTGTGGTATTTATTGATGATATCTTGGTGTACTACAAAAGCTACGATGATATTGAAAATCACGTGCGCGTTATCCTGAAGACTCTTAGAAGACATGAATTATATTGGATGTTTAGCAAGTGTGAATTATGGCTTCAGATGATTTCTTTTCTTGGCCATATTGTCTCTTAGGATGGAATATCCATCAATCCTTCTATGACATGAGATATCCTAGAATGGCCAGCACCATTGAGTATAATCGAGGTACGCAATTTTATTATTTTAGCATGTTATTATCGTCGTTTCGTCCATAATTTTTCTGGATTGGCTAACCCATTAAGGAAGCTCACAAGAAAAGGGTTTACATTTTTTTGGACAAAAGAGTGTGGAGAATGTTTTCAAGAACTGAAGAGAATATTAGTCAATGATCCAATATTGACTCTTTCATCGGGGAATGATGGGTTCGTTATTTATAGTGATGCATCGAAGAAAGGACTTGGTTTTTTCATCATGCAGAATGATAGGGTTATTGCTTATGCATCACGACAAATAAAAATTCATGAGCAAAACTATCATAATCATGATATTTAGTTAGCTGCTGTAATATTTTCATTAAAGATATGGATAAATTATCTCTATGGTAAAAAATGTGAGATATATACCGATCACAACAGTTTGATGTATATTTTCTCACAGAAATAACTTAACATGAGACAAAGGAGATGGATTGAATTATTCAAGGATAATTATTGCATGATACACTACCACTCGGGAAAGGAAAATAAGGTGGCAGATGCTTTGAGTAGAAAGGATCAAGTAGTTTTGAACAAGCTGAGAGTTGAAAAGGATCCTATATACATGGATGTAGTGAAGATGGATATGGGAATCAACATGGAAGTTGAAACATCAATACTATTTCAAATGGTTCCCAAACCATCATTACTAGAAAATATTAAGAGTTCTTAGACCGATGATGAATAATTTCAAATGAATATTAATGCTATGAATGATGGGAGATTGAGAGACTTTGTGTATGAATAAGGAACTTTGAAATTTGGGAAGAGACTTTGTGTTCCCGATATACCTAATCAAAAAAGGGAATTGTTGTATGATTCTCATATTTCCAATTTCTCTATACACCATGGGAGAACCAAAATGTTTAGAGACTTGAAAGAACATTTTTTGTGGGACAAAATGAAGAGGAAGATTGCTGATTTTGTGTCAAGATGTATGGATTGTAAACATGTGAAAGCTGGAAGGCCACATCCTGGAGAAGACATGTAACCTCCTTCCCAAACCTAAGTGGAAATGGGATAATATCACAATGGACTTTGTCATGGGACTACCAAATACTTCTAGAAGGAAGGATGGAATATGGGTCATTTTTGAACTTAATACCATGTCTAAACATTTTCATGCTATACGAGAAGATCCACCACTTGAACGTCTACCAAGACTATATATTAATGAAGTTTTGAGACATTATGGAGTACACCTATCGATTGTTTCTAATCGTGATCCCAAATTTACTTCATGATTCTGGAAGAGTTTTCAAAAGGCCTTGGATACTGAGCATTGTTTGAGCACTGCCTACCACCCTCAATCATATGGGAAATCAGAACGGACTATTCAATCCTTAGACACCATGTTGAGATAATACTCACATGAATTTCATGGTATGTGGGATCAATGTTTACCTCTGGTAGAATGATTCTATAACAATAGCTTCCATTCATGTTTTTGGATGGCACCATATGAAGCATTATACGGAAAGAGATGTCACACACCAACCTGTTGGGACGATGTTGGTGAAAGAAAACTCGTTAGCCCAGAACTAATGGAGGAAATGTTTGGAAAGGTGAAGGTAATCCAAAACCACATCAAAGAAAATCAAAGTAGGCAGAAGAGCTATGACGATAACTGAAGGAAGGATTTGGAATTTCAGGTAAGAGATCATGTTCTCATAAAAGTCTCTCCATGGAAAGGAGTTATACGTTTTGGTAAGAAATGAAAATTGAGTCCCAGGTATATAGGACCTCTAAAAATTGAAGAACGAATTGGGGTTGTAGCTTATAGTTTGGTAATGCTGCCAAATCATTTCAAAGTGCACGATGTGTTCCACGTATCACTATTGAAAAAATACATGCTTGACCCAACACATGTACTCACCAATGAGGAAGTAGAATTGGAACCCGATCTGTCTTATTGTGATGAACCCATCAGGATTCATGATACGAGAGAAAAAGTGCTGAGAAACTATACAACTTGTCTCGAACAAGTTCTATGGAAAAAAACTATAAGATGGAAGAAGTAACGTGGGAACCTGAGGAACTTATGATGAAGAACCTCCTGGGTCTTTTCATGTGGTAGTATTCTAAAAATTTCGAGGAAAAAATTATTTGAAGGAGGGAAAATGTAACACCCAAAGCTTCCACAGTATGCTTCTCTTTGAATAATACAGTAGCGTGTATTGTACGCAACTTCGAGTTCTACACACACCACAACCAATCAAACAAGCTGTTATGAATAGTAATACCCACTATTTGAAATTTTATAAATTTTATCATTCATAATTGACATAATACCTATATAAGTTTAGTGTAATTCATTTGGAGTCAGTATATACTAATTTTAGATATAGAAAAATTTTATTGAACTTTTCACCGTCTTTTAGCCATCTCCTATGAGAAATTGAAATTTATATAAAACATAATTTTACCACTTCTGTGAGTGTAATTTAGAAAATTCGAGAGACACGGTAAATATCAAGGAGTAAAATGTGGTTCAATAAGATAAAAATATTTTTTGGTGAATAGTAACTTTTCACTTTTATTTACCTTGGTAAAAAGTAATGTGGGTAATTAAGGGTAAAAATGATCTTATTATTACCCTAACACATGTCCTAATTCTATTGGCTAAGTATTATTCGACCAAAAACAACCTTAGGAATACAATATGATCATCTTTGATCCACATGGATTAGATTAGTACATTTATTATTATTTAATTCAAAGAAGAGTTAAAAGAGTTAAAATAAATGTTTAATAAATAAAAAAAATTTAATATAGGGTTATACATATGATAAATTTGATTATAAATATGAATAAGAAAGATAAAAATATTTACTACATATTGGTATTTTATTTATATTTTTTAAACATTAAATAATTTACTTTATTTATGGCACAATGATGATGCAGTAATTATCATATTATTGAAATATTAAAATAATTGATATTATAAATAACAAAATAAACATAATTTGAAACTTTTAATGAATTCCACGAATTTTATTGGTTAATATGACATTTTAGGATTGATTAAATGAAATTTATTCGAATTAATAAATATATTAAGACTTTATGAAAAAAAACTATTATTAAATAGTGTCAAAATTGACATAAATGAGTTTCTAAAACAAATATTATATTATTAATTGATATAATATTCCTAAAAATCTAAGGTTAGGACAAAGGACATATATGATTATAGGTATGTAATTAAGGAACCACTTGAGATTCTCTTGGAATTTTATAGTATGTATATTAACCATATAATATAAAAATACAAAGAGACATGGGAAATGTGAAACTATTTAACAGAGAGTTAAATCTAAAAGATAAGGGCATAATAGTGACCCAAACTTGTCTAAAACCTATTGTTTGAGTGGATTTCGACCCATAACCACCTTATAATTGAAAAAAGTCACTTTTGAGCCATTAGAAACAGAATATTAATTTAGTATAAATTAATATTTCTAGCTTTTCCTAATGTGCCCCTCACACCTCTTATAAAAGGGAACTCCCCCTTCTCTCAATTTCATACCTTGATATCCTTTTGGATCATCCAACCCCTGACCCAATATCCTCCCAAATTCCCTCACTTAATCCAAGAGGCCTTATTTGTATCATAAATCCATCCTATGGAGACCTTTGTTTCAAATCAAAAGGAAGAACCCGAAGAAGATGTAATGTTTTCACCACCCTCTTTCATGTTCCTTTATTCTTCCACTTCTTTTTTCATTGTTTTTTACATTCTAAAATAATAACTCCAGTATATTATATATAATTTTATGTTATTATAAAGATTTTACAACCATGTTCTATATTCTATCCATCCTTTGAATGAAATTTCACCATATGTGCGTACGTACGACATACCGTCTCCACGTCGTGGTGTAATTGTTACTCAAAACATTATTATTTGGATGGGAATAATAATGACGTGTAGCTAGTGTAAATAAATAGTATAACATGATAATGATTCTGTATATATGATATAATATCCAAATATATATTATTTTAGAATCAAAATAATGATATTGTCTCTCGTGCGAACGTACGGACTACCATCTCCAAGAACGCGATAAGATTCATTCCCCATCTTATCCATTCAAGAATAATTTTCATTTGATGGTTAAAAATATTGATTAAAGAATTATTATCATTCTGGAAATGAATAAGATACAACATGTCCATAAAAAACATGACTTACGTAACAAATCATATAGAGGAAAACAAATCAGTTAACACCCGAAACAACGATAATACAAAGATATTATTATCAAAGCAATGTTAAAAGATCATATATAATTTCATATTAATGTATATGATTATTTTATAATTTAATAACAATTATTTCATAATTATATATGAGTTTAACCTATCCTTGACCAAGGCAATGTACAATGTATGGTTTTATTTCACAATCTCTTCATTATCCAAGATTGTTAATACTTAATATCTACTAGGATCTCTTTATCATCCACATCCATGTTTCTTAAGAGTGTATTTAAAATCATTATTAATATTTTATAGACTATGGTTTAAATTAATTTATACCCTTTATTGACTTTTTATAATATTTTTATAAAGGAATCTTTCTGTCGTTTCCCAAACAAGGTCATTTTTATCCTTTTCGATAGAATTAAGGCAAGAATGGTTTTTTTAACTTATACGGTGGGTGTGGCTAATTTCCGCCGTTATAAAATCGTCAAAGCTTCCCTTAAAAGATTATTATAATATTTCCAAAGTAAAATTTTCTTTTATAATTATGTGACTTTTAAATGAATTCAAAAAAAGAGATATTTCTCTCAAATAGTTTTGATTTCATCTATGTCAACATCCTTTGATGGATTTTAAGCTTATTTATTTGATTTATTATGATAAAAAAAATACATATTATATTGATGGTTTTGTGATATGTTTTAATGTGGATGTGTTATTTTTATACCATTTATGGTTTACAGATAAAGTATTGAAATTTCGAATGCTAGTTCTAATACGAATGTTTAAGTTATGTTTAAACCCATTCATATGAGGAATGCATTGGAATAAGTAAGTGACGGGTGGAGCCATCTATAGATCCTCGATGCATCTGTAGGTCTCATGAGACAAACTAGTGTCTTGGTAAGAGGCCTCTACAAAAACTTATTTGTAGTCATGGCACAAGGCTTTGACTATGTGGTTATGATAGTCTGGAATTATGTATTCCATCATTATGAAAGTGATTATTGATATTGCATATGATTATTTGACTAGTAGAATATCCATGTCAATAAGTAAATGGAATTATTTAATTTTTTTCTGCCATATATTTCTAAAGATAAGGTTTAAAAGGCTTTTGTTTTAGTTATACATTGCCTTAAATTTTGATGCTTATTTATGAATGTTCCCGATATATTGTTATACTTACTGGGCATCTGAGCTCACCCCTTTCTATGTTTTATTTTTCCCAGGATGTGAAGAAATATTTTATGACTGACCATGTAGGTATAGTATGAGGGGCTATGGGTGTGGAAAATGGAGACTATGTTGTTTTAGTTTTTCACATTATCATGTAATGTCAGACATATGAATGTATCTAGTGATTCCAAGGCTATTAAACCAATCGGTCATTCGGGACATGATCTTTTGTGATCATGCCAATGTAATGTAATAATGCACCGAATCTGGGTAACTTGGGTCAAGGGGTTACATCATTTGTCTCTTTAATCTATTCTATACTTACTCGACACTTTACCCACTCATACACAATACTTTCCTCAAAGTGCATCCATGTTGCATAATACCTTGTATGTAGTGCCTATGTCAAAATGAGAATCACTGATGAATCATTTAACACCAACAATACAATATAATTTTTTTTTGTAAAAAACCAATATTTTTGTATCCCCCCAATATGTTTTTGATATCATTTTCCCTCGAAAAATTAAAAAAAATAAATGATACTGTGAAATAATGATTATGAAATAATAAAAATCAAAACAAAACATAATAAAATAAAATACCATCGCATAATTTTTATCTTGATCGCCAAATTAAATTATAGTAGAATAATAATATTTGAATATACAAAAAAATAATGTAGAACAAATAGTGTAATATATATTAGCATAATTAAATTTAGTCCCCAATCATTTCTAAAAATCCTTTTTGTAACAACAATTCAGTAACCATATCATGATGAATTTATTAATAAATCCACCTAAATAATTTTTAATAGGATCAATTTGAGGTCTCCTAAGATATAATATGTATTTTTTTACTCATAGATACCCCTGTCTATATGTAGCGTGTGAGTTACGCCTTCTTAGTAGGATTCCAACATAGAGTCAACGATGTTCTATTCATAATATATTCCTCAAATTTTATATTGAATGTAAAATTTAAAATATAAGTTAATTGTGATAATGTATAAAGAAACTACAAATCAAAATCTATACCATTTTTTCTATCAATTTTAATTCATTCTATTAATAAATCAAGGATTTTTTATTAGAAAACAATAATTTGAACAAAATGAATAATATCAAAACCTTCCATTAAAATTTATTTCAATATAAAATTAGAAAATATGAATTTAATTCAAGACCACTAAATTATTTCTCATATTGTAGAATACTTTCCAAATATCTTCTACATGATGATAAAATAAAATAAAATAAATGAAATAAAACCTAAAAAACCAAATGTGGATGAGATTAAGAATAAACTAAGTATATAATAAAATAAAATATATTATCCTAATGGTGGTCCACGCTTTCATCATATAGTAATGACTAAATATATATGGTGGTTCCTAATTACAAAATATAGGTCCTTGGATATAAAAAATGATAAAAAATATATCCCCTAGAAAATCCTTTTAATGATTTAGATTTACCTTTAACAATTTCTGATAAAATATGGATTAGTTTTTATAGTAGGTTCGTAGAGGTAGTGTAATTTATACGCCCATTATTCCTAGAATAAATTATTTTAATATATTAAACATATTAAATTTCATTGTGGAACATTTTTCCTAAAAAGGTGGATGAAACTAAAAATTATGGCCTACATCAAAAATATAAGGGAACAATTACATTCAGAATTTAGGATTCACACTAACCCTGATAAAACCATTGTTAGATAAGGAATTTTTTAAAATGATATCAGTAATGTGAAATTTTAGATATAAATAAAATAATGTTTTTGGTGATGTAGTGACGTACCTCCTCATTAAAAATCACATTATGAATTTTCTCTCAAGGATTAATGCTAAAACCTCGAGACATATAATCTAGTGGAGGATATAGTTCTTGTTGAATGAAGACTGATTTGGATTGGATCATGGATCATTTGGACACCAGAGTTCATGCATCTCTTTAATGATGGACACACAATAATTCCTCATCAACAATTGATCCAAAATTATGGTTGGATTTATTTCTAATTAATTTACATCGCATTACATAATCACGGATGATCATAGCTAAATTACATGAATAAAATTAATTCATACATCATATTTTGAATTAATTAAATTGAATGTTTTTTTGTCTTCATTTATCTCACTTTGTTCGTCACCTTCTATGAAAATAGTTCACATAGAAATGAATAATGTCTGATATTTTTTTCCTCATTATTAATTTATTTTGTATTCCTCGTAAATTTCATCAATCAATCACCATTGGTAATTTTTTTGTCCAATGTATCGATCAATTTCAGATTTGTAATCATTGCATGACCACTTTTTATATAATAGATTGAGAGTCGAGGCATGGAATGTGATTGAAATTTCGATGTGAGAATTACTAAAGTCTACTGATGGATAAAGATAGAATGGATCCATATAAAAGGTTCATCATTATCCAATTTGTAATGTGGATATACGGATGATGAAAGATGGTTTCCCAATCTGTTTAGTGGCAGAAATCTAGAGAATGATCAATGGAAGGGACATTTTTCCCCATATCATTCCATCAAGGTGATAATAATGGTATAGGTGGTGAATGTGGCAGACGTGGGAAGTAGGAAAATATTACTAGAAAATCCATAACAACAAGGTGTGTAAGTTAGGATTATATATTTTGTGGTTACCAATTAGTGGTTCCTATGTTTTTTGGGTAAATACATTGATTTCATGATTTTTGACCCCTATCAGTTGAGAAGTTCCCCATTACATGATGCTCAGTGTGTACATTAGTATGTAGACAAACATAATAACTGTACATGGACAAGTAGAACAACTTGTACATGGATATGGACATGATTTTGTGTACATGTTTTTGTAAAAATACTTGGTTGGCTGAAATAGAAATGTCCACGAGGCACATCTAGGGTGTCATGTGTCTCAAAATATCATGTACATATTCTAAATGACATGTATATGGTGACATAAATTTCATGTTAGGATTCACAATGTAGGAAATCATAAGATAGATGGGAATGTCATGTACTGTTGTTACAAGTCATATACCCCTTCATGTTTTTATGTAGCTCTTTCGTTCCGTAGTTTGGACCTGTGTAGTGTGGGTGTCTTACCTTTTATATTCCTTCAATGGTACTGAGAAAAATTATATCCATATCTCAAGATTTTGATCCCCTCTATATGTTAATTCTCAGATAGTGAGGTGGTGTCCCTCCGGGAGACTGAAGTGTTATCATATTTAATATATTCTTTAGTAGGTGGTGTTTTTGGAATCAAATGAACTCAATGAGCTTGGAATCGATCATACATCTTGAAATCAATATCAATAGTCTTTTTTGTGTTGATGATATATGATACCCTATATATTTGGTTGATATATATTGGGTTCATGGTGTCCCCCAGTGGTTCTGGGAAAGACCCCCTATCTATGAATCATGGCTTTCCTAGATTAATGATCTTTCTTAGGGGAGGCCTAATGATATAAACCAATTCATCTAGTCAATTTTTATGACAAGATGTACTATGGAGTTAATTATCTTAGAATGATTATTTCATATATTATAATCATATGGAAGGTGGTTGGGTATCAATTCAGGGTGGCATGTTGTATTTCATGAGTATATCTAGGTGTTTCAGATATTCATTTTTTCTATATGATTTATTTAGCATACTATACAATGTTCTTAATGTTTAGGGAATTATATTTTTCCTAAAAAATAGTGCTATATTCACCCCTTGATAGAATTCATTCACATGTGTCATGTCTAATATAGATGATGACAATTAAGAAGGTGTTTTGGAAGTACATTGTGAATGGGGAGCATAACAGGAACTTGATAGAGTAAGGTGGATTCAAAGAACTTTCATTTTAAATTTTTCATTTCCCATGTACAACACTATCCTCTCTACGTTTTTTTGGTAGGACTTGTACTTAGAGACATTATTACTTTTAATATTTTAATATCACACTCTATTCTCAGATTTTATTTGTTTACAATCATTTTTTAGTTGTATAAAAATTATGCAATTCAATGGGATTTGATATGTGTGTTTGTAAAGGTAAATTTTTCTAGTGCCTAACATTTTTGTGAGATCCTTACTGTGTGCAAGATTACAGTCATTGTTCTATAGAAGATAAAATTAGGGTATTTATGAGTTAGTCTATGGTGGTGGTTCGTGACAAAGTGGAATCATTTGTTGTTGATTTCTAACGTAGCACCAGAGTCTGTGAAATTGGTTAGGGAAGACACTGGTTAGTTTACTGAATTAAAATTTATCTTTGGGGACTCTGGTGTTGGTGTAACAGCTGATGTATCAATACATCAGGAATCTGATCACCTACTGTTTGACTCTATAATTGTAAACATTGGTCATAGATAAATTTTATGGGGCGTTCATCACATATGAATGCGTTTTTATTTACTTCATTTGTAAGATACCTAGTAAAACTCTTTTGACCCTTGTACATCATGATTAATATCAGGATTTCTCCACATAGATAACCATATAGGATTCTACTAAATTATCATGATGATGATCCTCTCTATGATGAGGCATTAATACAGGGACATATTCCAGAGATATCTTCTATGGGTGGTTTACTAGCTATACCACCACCCATTACGAATAATATAACCCTAGATGTACCTGTTTATGAAGTAGTATGGTTTTAATTCAATGAATTAGTTTCCTAGGTAGATATATAATAGGTATTTAGGGTGCGATAGATGCTCGGGAGGATGAGTAATACCTATAGACAGTCATTCAAGATTTCCTCCTTATGAGAACACATACAGATGTGATGGAAACCCTTGCAGTGAGTCTTCATTAGGGATATGTTGGGTGATAGTGGATATTATTTCCTTAGTTTTATAGGAGATAACTCTCCCATGTTCAGACTGTGTCTACCACTTCATGATATATTTCTATCCATCGTTGTTAAAATTTATATTCATATAGGAGCTTCTACATCAACAGAAGGGAAAAAATGATAATGGTGGAGTACTCTTTGTGGTTTATTGATCTCACACATTATTCATTGATATTTTTGGAGTAAAATTATTAATATGTACCACCATTTATTATGGATTACATAGGTACATCAATGATTCAATAATATCCCCTTTCACTCCCACCTATACATGGGAATATGCGCATAGTATTGTCTGACCAGTCATATTACTGACCATGGGATGGTCGACAGACCACCAAGACACAAATAAATGTCGGAGCTTGGTGGTATGTATGGAAGCATAATTGGATGTGGGGAAGTAGATTATGTAGTATGTGGTCATAGGTTCGACCTATTATCAACACAACCCCATGTGGTCCAAGCCTATCCTAAGGAGGTGGTGGACAGGGACAACACCATCTACAATCTATAAAGGCATGTGACCCTGAGGCTCCCTGGATGGAATGAGGTATGATCTATTTCATTACTACATTTGATGTTTTTCTAATATACATATTTATGATTCATTCCATTCTTTTCAAAAATTGGAATAAAATTTCAATGAATACCTATATAGAGAGGGTTGAAAGGATTAATCATTAATCCACTTAAGGATATTATGAAATAGATTAATATTAATTATATCAAAACATTATTCGTGATTGAGAGCAATAATAAAATTATTTAAAATCCCAAGACACAAAGGATAATGGGTTGAAATGAAATCTTTACTTTTTTTAAAATATAGTATATTACACAAATCCATAGACTGTTTAATATATATATCAACCCCATTAGTAAAAAAGTTGTATCATTTTAATATTTTATTAATATAATTAATCATGTAAATTCAATTATCATTATTATATATATTTCAATTGTCTTATTTTTTTGGTAATTGAATTGAATAAATTGGAATTTGAAATTTTGACGATGTTTGGTTTATATGTAAAAAAGGACATTGGTATGTAGTGTAATGTCAACGAGATCATGGCTTCATTATGATAAGAATATCAATAATGAAAATTTTTAATATTTTTATTTATTAAAAATAATTTTAGTACCATTAGTTGAAGGAACTTGTGAAAATTTAATTATATCATATAATGACTATTGTAGTCGGGACATACACACATGTGAAATTTATATAAAAATGATTGTTGGAAAATAAATAAGTTTATAAAAAATTTACTTTTATAACTTTTTTTTAAAATCAATATTTATCAAATAGTTTTACCATTATGACCAAATATGTCATGACGTAATTCCAAAATAATCACATCTCTTTATAGAGGGTTTTTTCGTAAGAATTCCTTAGCGATGAAATTATTTTCGAACAATAAAATGGGTAAGAATATAAGGATTATATTATATTCCATGAATCACAATAATGTCATAATAAATATATATATAAATTAATTATATCATCACAACCATCCATGGGTAGAGTTGATGGAAATTGAACACATCACTTCACAGAGTTATTAGTCCACACATACGCAAATATGATGTTATCAATTCTAGTAGGATAAAAAAGAAATAGAAAATATTCATTAAATCAAAAAAATAACAATTTCATATAATTTAATTAAAAATGTTAGTTTTAAATATTGGTTATACTATATTTTATGGAGTTATAAGTGTAAATAAAATTGAAATAGGTTATTTATGACTAATACATCATCCTAATGTATATTCAATTAGAATACATCACAATCTTTCTAAAATTGGACTTTTAAAATGATTTATAACAATAGGATGTGTTAACGATATATTGGAAGGGATTAGGGTTCATATAGGCTGATCGATAAGGATAAAAATTTGTAAATTGATGTGGCTGATATTTTCCTTTTATATGTGAAGGGTGTGAATGTCTAATAAATATATATAATTTAAAAAATAATAAATATATCTTACATGGTTATTTTAAAAAAAATGATTTTTTTTGGAATCCATTAAATGTTGAGGTATAAATAATATCATATAATAATATTTATTTAATTTTTGTTGATAGTTAGATTATTATGTATTAGTTTAAGCTATTTTTAACTCTTTTATCCATAATTGGGTTCATAATGTTTTACCATGGTTACTAATCACTATGACCAAAAATTAAATTGAACAAATTACAGAATTCTAACCTACTAATTATTAAAATTAAATCCATTTTTAATGATTGGATTTATATATGTGTAAAAATAAATTAAAAATATAGGCACAAAACATAATGAATAAATGTTTATTGGAAAATTTCATTTTTAATAGTAATGTTGATTTCAAACAAAATAAAATATAATTTTTACTCATATTTAAAGTGTTGGCTTATGTATTATTAAACAAGAGTTGTTAAATTAAAAAAAACAAAATCTATTTTTAATTATTAATTACGTGAAATTTTATGAAATTATATAAAAATAGCTATTTTACATTATTCTCTGAAAAATTAATTTCATAAATATCCAAAAAAATTACACCACATAGATTTTGAACTAATTAATTCAAAAATGGATTCATTTAATTATTTTCAATCATGAAAATTTATGAAATGAATATTTATATTCATCAATATTTTTTTATAAAAAATTTCATCTAGAGTAAAAAAATTCATTTTTGAGTGAAAAAGTATAATTTTTTTTCAAATTATATGAAAATAATTAGTAAATAAATAAATAATCATTAATAACACATGAAATGGAATTATTAGTGATATTACCTATTTTTTAAAATTTATCCCCCATAATAAATTTCATCCTAACAATTTTATTTATTACATAAATAATTGAGGGTTTTATCTAGTATAGTTTATCAAATTCACAAGTTCAATAATCAACAATATATTATATCCATAAAACCATCACACGGAAAATTTAATTATTCCATAATAAGATTTCAATATATTCACAAATCTGAATTGGTATATCCATATAAGAGAGATTATCCTCTAGAAGCTTCACTTTATGGATGATTACATGATATGAATTCAGAATATAAATTATACTAAAATATCAAACACATCATATACCAAAGATAACCTCAAGGGTAATGCTATGTAGGATGGAATTTTTAAAAATTTATCAATAAATTAATTGGATAAAATGATCCATGATCCCAACATTAATATTTTTACCAAAAAATACATACACCTTTCCTAAGATATATTTTATTAATTCACTGAAACCTAACTAAAATTTAATATATTTTCCCTAGGTATCTACATAATTCTTTATCAAGATCATTTATTCCCTCAGGTCATTCTAAATAATTTTTACCTTCGTAATCATCTCTTTAATAAATTAAGGTCATCACTATTTCATCCCAATAACTTCATCAATACATGATGGTGTCTGAAACCTATTTCCATATAATGCCTCTAACGGTACAATCTATATTATAGAATTAAAATTATTATTATAAAAAAAATCATTCAACTGAGAGAATATGATAATAATTAACAAAATAATACATTTGATATGATCAAATAATATCATGTATTGTTTGAATGGTATGTTATGACTACCCATCATATTGTGGGTCAAGTGTTTTAATGACATTAAATCCAGCACAATAATCATATAGTGTCCTTTTTAAATAATGTAAAAAAATTTGGGATATTTTAATATATATTGTATTGGTGAAATCCTTAAAACATTAATATCTCTTTATTACCATTTCAATAAATATAATCAATATACATTATAACATGATCATTTAGAAGATGAAAATATTTTTTAAAACACCATCATTAAAAAATATCTCAATGTTATCAATATATTTCTTAATTATAAACTTAAAAATATTCGAAAAAATCATTCACATAATGTTTTCAACTGAAAATGTTAAAAAATACCCACATATTGCTGTTATTTATCATTAAAATGATGAAAAGTCAAAAAAAGTTCCTAGTAATATTTTTAATATTATTATTCATACCTTCAAACCAAATATATTCCTAATGTTATCTATATAACTTGATGCTTCAATGATAAACAGACAATAGAGGTTTTGGAGCATTATATAAAAATCCATTTTTCAATTTGGAATCACTCGAAACACATAACAAATTTTGAATTATAATTTTGCATTCTTCATTAACATTTAAAAAAGAAACCTTCATTTTTTAGTAATATTAGTACTTAATTTAAACCTTGATCTACTATTTTAACTACATTAAATAATTCTACCAAATATGACTATTTTGTTACTTGATCCAAAAGTAAAGGATTTAAATATTACACCATTTCCAAGAAATTATTTATAAAATCATTAAAAAATTATCAATTTTCGAAATTATCATAGATAATTATTCATTATCATTTTGAGTAAAGGAATAAAAACCCGCTTTTTAATTACATGGCTAATATTAAATTGTCAATAAGAATCCTTAATAATTTTAAAAAATTAAATCTATTTTATTTTTATGTTGTTTGAGTTATTTTAGGTGTTATATTTTTTAATCATTATATATATTAGTTATCTCACCATATTGATGATGTCTCAATAAATTCAGTATATAAAATCATGTAGTTTGTTTATTCTAATTCTGAGTATAATTCTACTCATGTAGTTTTCATTAATGAAATGTATTCACAATAACCAAATCATTATGTAGTGTGAAACAACCAATGATCATTATTTAAGAATAAATATAAATAATAAATTCTCCATTTTTAAATGAATTTTAGATACCATTAATATTAACAAATCTTCCATTCAATCCCCAAAACAATACTTCACATTCAATCATGTGGACAAACATATATCCTATTTAAGTTAAATTGTTCAATAATCAATATAAAAAATAAATTTTCCCATAAACAATCTTTAGTAACATTATAATATAATAATACATTGATTATTAATGATATTTATAGGCCTTATCCACTCTTACATAATCCATATTTTACCAAAATCTGATATATTTCTTGATATGTGTACATAACCACCTCCTCGATGCAATGTGATTAGTTCTTAATTTATGAATAATTTGAATGGAAATAATGTATGCCTAAATTAATATATAATATATAGACGTTATAATGTTTTTTAATGTTTTGTAATTCTTTAGTAACCTTGTTTTCCATCCATTAGTAAATGGAAACAATATTCATGCATACGTACGATCAACCGTCCCTCGGAACGGTGAAGTTCATTATTATATCACAATTTAATGAAAAACATTAAAAGTATATAAAATGACTAAAAATTATATTTTTATTTTCATTAACATTTTGGGGATTATTTAACCATGATCATAATTCATGCACTAAAACTACAGAATCCAATCATTCATAAAAATGTAGAAGATATCACTAGGAACAATGAGTTCAATAATTAATTGTTAATAAAAAGGTTATAAATGGATACAAGTAAATCATATATGGTGTGAAACAAATTATTATTTATATGTCATAGAATATAAAAATATAAATTTTTATATTACATTATTTTCCAACACGTATGAATGAATTTACAACTATGGTAATGGGTTTTCAACAGTACATTATTCGTGTGGAACACATACCACATACTCTACATATTATTTTATTGGCATATATAATGTAAGTAAGTGTATGTAATTATACCTCTTATGAATATACTTTTTATTTATTAACCAATATAAATATCATAAATTCCTGCGACATAGGACTAAAATTTAATGAACATTGTAATTATTTAATGTTGCAACCTCAATTTTCATCAGGATTGTATATGATTATATTTCCCATGATGAAATATTTTTATCTATATGTCAATAAACATGTCAGTTTTCTTATCATCTATAAATGTTGTAAAAATAATTTTTTTGGATTCTTTTTAAGTATATTATGTGCTCAAGATATAGAAAATACATTAATATGTAAAATATAGTTTATTTATCTCTTCAGTTGAAAGAAAATGTTGTTCTATATCTATTTCTTACAAAATATTTATAAAATATTTTTACTATTATTCTATGATTTATTAAAGTCATTAAATAATTAATGTATAAATTTTTAATATATTGTTCATAAAGAATAATAATCTAATTTCATGTGATGCCTTAGAAATTTGGTGTAATAATTTGAATAAATGAATTTATTTTCAGAGCGCATGCTTTGAGGACACATGATTTCGAGGCCCGGTGAGCCCAGAATAGAAATTTTAAATTTTTGATGGTGTGTTCAGTCAACATAACAACATGATTTTATCTTTTTTGAACCGGTGCATAGATCGAAAATTGTAGGTCACCATTGAACTCGAAATGCCAAACTCACCTATAATAGAACTGACTTCTGTTGGCAAGCGCCAAACATAAAAGTTTATTTTTGGAGTTTTTGGGAAACTAAAACAAAAGAACTTCCAAATGATATTTTATTTATTTTTTCAAATGATGAGTGGAGACATGGAGATGGTGTAGTGTAATAATGAAGTAGAGATAAATATCATTAACGAGACACATTAATGGTCTGAATCATGCAGCGTAAAAATGAAATAAGGGAAGCATAATAATGATGTAGTTTCATAAATGAAACCTCTTAACAATGAAATTTCTTTGTGTAACTGAAACAATATGATGTGTTTCCTTTTAATTGTTTAAAACTATGGTGGAATGAGTATAAATACATGTCGATTCTATGAAAAACCTTCAATAGTCTTCCTCTCAAAATAAAAAATGATGCACTGGTGGATCATCGCTGACATCGACACACCTCGAATAATAGAGCCTAAAGCGATGAGCGGCCTCATCATCTTGAAACATTGAGGGAAAGACGCCACAAATTGAAATGTAAAAGAGGCAGCGGTTAATTGATTTTGAAGTTATTCCCCATTCTTTTTTTTAAAAAAACTACCAATTCAGATCAACGCACGAGTAGGTTGATATAAAAATCTTCTGTTTATGAGGGGCGATAACATTTTTTGGGATTTTATTTATCCGGGAAATGAGATTACCATTTGATGATTTAACTTTATTCCTTGGAAGTCCTATTTTAGTAATTACCTAATGTGGAGGGTCTGCGAAGACATGAAAAATTCTCGGTCCCTCTACTATAGTTATTCATTGTGAATTCTTCGTGGTTCGAAGTTCAACATGTCTGCAACACATTTTCTTGGGCTTCGTAGTGAAGGGAGCATCCTATGGAGCCCGTAGACTTGAGTTCATCATAAAATGGACCACTAGAGAGGTTATGGTGGAGAATCGATGGAACTACCGGTGGTAGCTATTGATGTCCGTAGGTGGCCCATGGTGACCATTGTGGGTGGAGAAACATGGTGCACCCATCAGTGCACCAGAAAAGCGATCAGTTGGTGCGACACTTGGTGAGAACCACATGGAGGGATGACTATCATCTGAAACTTCTATGTGCTTATGTGATTAGATGTCACTCAACTGTAGAAGGAGGGGACACAGCCATCTGCGGGGCCAGCGGGGTTTGGATGGGGCATCCATACCCATCCCATCCAGGAAGCATAGGATGACAAGAACCACATCGGCAGGGATTCCTTCTGGTGAATCATGCCCCCAGTCATCATCCTGAACCTCAGAAAAGTGGGAAAGTTGGCCAGACCCTCACCAATAGGAACTACCCTCACATTCATCATAGACAAATGCCAGTATTCCGGACCTGCCCTAGGGGACAGATCTGCACCTGTAGGCTAGACTCATGCCCATCGGGAAGGGTCGGACTAGAAAGTGTAGTCGGGTGACCTGACAGGAAAGACCATCAGCCAAAACTGTGGAGTTCTATCTGGGACCACTGGGCATGTCCCACTTTCCATGCCTGACATGATTGACCCAATCCAGAACTGGGTCAGGTCATGTCTTTTAGAACAAAAAGGGGTATATGGGACACCAGGTCCATGTTGGTCAGGTTAGTCCTACCTGGTCAAAATGCCATGATATTCAAACAGACAAATGTTTAATAAAATTATAATAACATGAAAATCATTCAACTAATTTAGGATCCATTTTCAGAGATGTATCCCTCTCGAAGAGGCAGATCTTTTGGAATTCCCTATGGATTCATTCATGGAAAATGAGATTCAATGATGGGAATGAGAAGAATTTTAATCAGGAGGGCAACGTATGGAACCTAGTTGTTTGTTGAGACATGAAGACTTCTGAAATTCTACATTGTGAGACCCATCTATTGGCAAGTGGGAACAACTTATATTTTACATTGCTAGACCACTGTGGAAAATACATCTTTATGAATTTTTAGTCCCCTGGTATGTGATGAGGAATATTATCTATGTTGTCCATGATTAGTGGGAATCATATATTTTTGACTTTTCATGCCCACAGTATGCAATGAGGATGTGTACAAATAAATTCCAAAGATAGCGGGATGAAAATTTGTTTGACTTGGCAGTTCAATTATAATCAATAAAGGAGGAGTTCTATAGCAGCCGATGTGTTCTAGGGTGAGACATGTGATTCTACTATAACTACACTAAACGTATACCTGATTTGAGATGTATTGTGTTTTGTGCTTTATTTTATGTGTTTATGTGTGGTATTTCATTTTTTGTTCTGGGTTCCGTACTGATTACTTTGTTACTCACCCCTATACGGGATTTTCCTGCACATGTTGTTACTAGTGCAGATGATCGACATTTCAACAAATACTTTGGTAGACTAGGACATATATGTTCTTTGGGAGACGAGACTAATATACACTATGATGGTGGACTTGGGGGCCTAGGATCACGAGTCTCCCTATAGGATCATCTGTAAAATACGTTCTACTTTGGATTCCAGTAGCTACACTACTCTCAAGATCATGTGCGTTTTTTTCATGGATGGCCATAAGTGTTCCCTTTTTGAATGTTTTTTTTTTCAAATAATTTGTTGGGTTTATATTTTGGGAAAATTATATTACTTTTACATGTACCCATATTTGTTTTGGTGATACATTTTTCATTTTCAGTGTGTCAGACATGGTTGGGTGTGTGTGTGTGTGCGTATAGGTACTTAGGAAAATCCCTCCATCTTATAGGTTAAAGAATTCAGTGCTATCCACTAGCCCCAGGCATTTGGGAGGAGGTCATGGTGTAGTAACGGAATGGGAAATAGTCGATGGGTCTTGAAAAAGTGGAATCAGATGGAGGGTGGTACTAACCAAAAATATCATGAGTCTATTGTTTTGTTTTTCGGAATGAATTTTAAATGTTCAGAGTTCGACTTTCAGATTTTGGGAGTCCAGTGATGGTGTGCTGGATGATGTATTCATACACCAGGACCTTGAATTATGCTTTTTGTCTCAATAAAAGAAAATATTTGTTACATAAGTGTCTTTTTATGTTATTTTTAATAAAATTATTCTCACCATGTATAAAATTATAACTATGCTACATATTTATCTATATTAGGATGCCTCCACATGGATTACCACTCAGGATCCCGATATGTGGTCGTGAGGACAGACCATCTAGATATGTGTGTCCATTCTAGGGCTATTTCTAGTGATGGTGGCATCAGGAGGGGAACCAGTGGTTTCATTACCTAATCTTTAACATATACTGCTTGTGATTCCATTAAATGACATATGCAGACGTAGTGACATACAAGAATTTCAGAGAAAGAGTCCTCTACATTTTGGAGGAGAGAAAGATGGTCAGGTCGATGAGGATTATTTGGAAGTAGAGACGTGGGTCTTCCACATAGTGGGGACACCACCTAACTATATAGAGATCATGGAAGGGAGACATCTACAGGGCATGGAAAAGATATGGTTTATTTTTACCACCTAGACACATGATGATGTGACCCTTACATAGGAAGCTATCAAGAATAGTTTATGGGAAGTGTTTTTACACATGTCCATATTCCCTGTTCACATTCAGAGGTTGAATTACCTTTACCGGGAAGCTGGTAGAAGACGCGAGGGCCCAAGCTGGCTAGGTCTTTCTGAGGAAAACCCCTGGACTCAGGGTTGGTAGAATTGGGCTCCCAGTCTTGAGGGAGTCTTCCTGGTTCCAGGTTGTGCTTCATGTGTGGTGGGAGGGACACCTGGCTTATCCCTACCCGACCTACCATATAGAGGACCAAAAGGTAGTTAGGGGTCTATTGAGAAAGTGGCAGAGGTTTGAGGGTGGAGGTCAATAGTGCTGCAAACATTACAGGGGAGGAGGATGAGTAGCTGGTGGTGGGTGGCAGTTCTAGGTGTTACAGCCACCACCTTGATGTGATCCTCCCTCATATCAAGGAGCAGGTGGATAAGGAAGTGCACTACATCAGGTAGTAGAGTCACATTACCATAGTGATATAGAGATGATTTGAGGTACATTCTATGTCATCTCGACCCAAGATGCGGTTCTTATAGACATAAGTGGTAGTCACTGCTTCGTTTCCACGACTGTCATTCGGAGCTCAGAGATTCCGAGGGAGCCGTTGGCTAGATCCTTACTGTTAGAGTCACCTAAGGGTGGGTAATCAGTGATTGCACACTGGTTTCAATAATGTAATATTCTCTAGGAGTATAGAAATTCATCTTGGATATCATAGTAGCAGCGCCAAGTCATTATACTATCATCTGGGATATAGACTATTTATCCATAATCCATGCTCAGATCCACTACTTTTGGATTATATAGTGTTCTGTCAATGGAGATGGGACTCGATTTTTCTTTCACTAGAGATAATGAAACCATTGCATCTTATGATATTTTTTCTGGTAGGAGGGTGAAACAGATTACTCACCAGTTGGATATTCTCACCCTCTGTGCAGTGTATGTGTGGACACCAATATTTACTGTAATATTGGATGAGTATGATGATGTTTTTCTTAAGGATGTTCTATGCCTATCTCTTCAGGTTATCAATAGATTCATGTACAAGATGTAAGTGTATAGAAGATTTCATTCAAGTGATGATATGGACACCATGAATTTCTAGTGTAGCCTTTTGGTGTGACCAACACCCCATAATTTTTCACGGGACACATGAACCAAATATTCTAGTCATTCCAAGACCATTTTTTTGTGGTCTTCATTGTTGAAATCTTGGACTAATAAATGTAAGTGGTGGAGCATGATACACACATAAAGATAGTACTATATACACATAAAGATCACCAGAATTATGGTAATCTCCCAAACATCCAATTCTGGGTTCAAGATGTCCACTTTCTAGGACACGTCATATCAGAGGCTGGAGTTATAGTGGATATGTTGAATATGGAGACAATGCTTTTTTGGTAGCCACACAGAAGTGTGACTGAGGCTCAGGGTTCCTTGGGTTTGGATAGATAGTACTGGTGGTTCTTGTCTTAAATTTATAGAGTATAAAATCCTTTTTCATCTAGGAAAATGAAGTTATAAACATTTATATTGATGTAGGGATGTCAGTAAATATTCCAGGATATAAGGTGATTACTGACTAGTGCCCCCATCTTGAGTATACTAGAGGAGGGATTTAGTTATTTAGTTTTCTATGACACATCAAGGACATGAAAATGTTGGGCTTTGATGAAGGAGTGATCTGTGATCTTGTAATAATCACAACAGTTGAGAAAACATTAGCAGAACTACACGACTCATGACCTTGAGTTTGGAGAAATTGTCCTTTTCATAAATATGTAGAGGCACTACATGATGGGTGAATAGTTTATTGGTTACTCTTACTATAATAGTCTCATGTTTATCTTCTCCTATAAGGACCTAAACTAGAGATAGAGGATATGGCTAGAGTTCTAACAGAACTATGACTTTGATATTGTCTATAATCCTAAAAATGGGAACATGGTGGATGATGCACTCAACAAGAGAATATGTTTAAAGTAGGTGAGTGAGTCGATATAGAAGTTTTCCATAATGAATATATCTATCGTGGATGATGGTAAATGTGATTACGCTCAATTTAAGACTATTACTCATCCACTTTTACATCAACTCAAAGATACACAATTTGACGATATTGACCGAGAGGCCTGACGTGATTAGTTATCATCAGAAGAGAGTCCCAATTGATTTCAAATATGTGTGGATCATGTAATAGTTTTTAGTTGGATCACAATAGTTACAGGGATGTTATTGGAGGATATGTTGAGGAAGTTCGAGGAATCCCCTTTGTCAGCGCATTCAGTTTTGTGGAAGATGTACCAGTACCTCTGACCTTAGTACTAGTGGTCATAGATGAAGAATGTGGTGGATGAGATTGTTTATTGATGCCTTTATTTTTAGAAACTAAAGGCTAAGAATCATGTTCTATCAAGATATTCCACGCAACTCACAGAATATGGAGTGGAAATTGGATTTTATCTTGATGTACTTTATGATGTGATTACAACACCCATTCATAGTCCATGACTCTTTCGGGGTGATCATGGACCAATTCACCAAGTCTGCTCACTTACAACCTATACGAAAGCATGGAATGGTTGAGGGATTCAGAAGCCTTTATGTCCAGGAGATATTGATCCTCCAAGGGGATACATCAATGATTGTCTCAAATCATGTTGTTCAATTTACATCCTGAATGTGGTGGTGATTATAAGAGGCGTTAAGGATACAATTGTGATTGATCACAATTTTTCATCCCCGTATGGATGGTTCGATTGAGGGGACCATATATACCTTAGAGGAAATGATTCATGAATTTATCATAGAATTTGGTCAAAATTGGGTGAGTCCTCTAACCTTTGGTGGAGTTTTCATACAACAAATTATATCACAACACCATCAGATTGAAACCATTTGAATCCTTGTACGGGCATCCTTACCATTCACCCCTACGCTAGACAGACCTGGGGAGTCAGCAGTCATGGGTTCAGAGTTTGTATGGGCTACCACCTATATGGTCAAGATCTTCCAATAGAAAATTAAGACTACACAGAGCAGGAAAATGTCTTATGTTGATAGGAGATAGAGAACCTTAGATTTTGAGGAGAGAGATCATGTATTCCATCACATCTCACCCCGATGAGGTTTGAAAAGTGTTTTTGAGGGCCAAAAGCAATCTCTGAGGTCCATCATACCTTTTTATTTACTAGGTAGATTGTTTCAAGTGGAAAACCACCAATATCTTCCCCCACTTATGCACCAGGTGTATGATTTATTCCATTAATTGAAGTTGAGGAGGTACAAGTATGATCCATCACATATCAATGATTGGTATGAGATAGAAATTGATGAAGGGGAGACCATTGTAACGTTCCCAGTGGATATTGAGAATCGATAGTCATGGGGCCAACATGGGAGGGAAATTCCTTTATTGCGAGTTTTTTTATAGCACGGTTATATCCATTTGCACACATGGGATCAGGAGGTTTAGATTTGTGCTCAGTACAACAATCAATTTGACTAGTTTTTATAATTTTTTATGGAGACATAAATCCCAATGGTGGTGTCAATTTAATGTCTATGAGATTTTTTCTAATTAGATTAATTATATTTAATTATTCAGAGACCACAATCCTTGATGACACATGATTCAAAGGACTAGTGTGCATGGAGTGGAATTTTGAACCTCGTTTACGCTATGTTCAGTAAACATATGAGCAGGATTTTATAATTTCTGAACTGGTTCCCAAATAAAAAATTGGAGGGCACAATTTAGCTTAGAATGAAGTGTCCCACCTAGGATGGACTTCATTTCAACAAATAAAATCCTAATAGAAATGTTTATGTTCATAATTTTTGTGAAATAATAAAATAACATTAAAAAAGTTATTTAATTTCTTTTTATAACCGAAAACTGAGACACATTGACGATGTGGTCTAGCGATGAGTTAGTGATGGGGCGCAAAAATGAGTCTCATTAATTTCCCATATCATGTATTGTAATGAAAAAGTAGAGGAATAATAACATCTATGTGATTTCATTATTGAAACAACATAACAATTTGTTGTCGCATTGTAACTAAATCACTAGGACATGTTTCCTTGAAAGTGTTTGATGCATTGGTGGAATAAGGACTAAACCATGGAGATTTTATAACAAACCTCCAATGGACTTCGTATACAATGATTAAAAATGCACTGGAAGATTGTCACTGACTTAAACACACTTCGATGAATGTAGTCAGAAGCGACGAGCAACGTCGGCATCTAAAAATATTTAAGGAGAAATTCCACGCACTCGAACATCAAATATTTATGGGTTATTTTATTTTAATGTTCTTATCCTTTATTTAATTCTTGAATCAATGAATTCAGATCATTTAACTATCTTTTTGATCCCTAAATCATGCATTTATGTGGTATGGTAACATTAATTTTAGATTTTCATCTTCCAGAAATTGTAATTATCATTTTTTTATTTAATTGGAATCCACCGACCTCCAATGTTTATAATATTCTAACATTGAGTGTGTGGTTAGAAGAGAACACAGCATGACCCCTCCTCTATAGTAATTCTTTTCACGTTGATCTCTTTTATATGGTAACCATATTAGAAATGTTGTTCTAAGGGATTTAATGTGATGGTGGCATCATACGAAGCCTATAGAGAAAATAGCATTAAGAAGAAGACCACCAGAGTGACCTCGGTAGCCCATTTAATGTACCACCATCGGTGGCCCTGAGCGGAGGCTGGCGGTAAGAGGCCACACTAGTCGTTGCATGACGTGTTGCTAGGAGGCCACCGTGTGGATGGAAGAACCATGTCTGCGTCATCTAGGTGCTTCGATGAGCAGTAGTCGGTCATCTGGGGAAGGAGGGACCCCGTACATCTGTGGGCCATGCAGGAGCAAGACAAGGAAACTGGTCATGTCCCTTTTAGGTATCATAGCACCATCCGGTACCATGTGTTCCAGAACCACGTTGGTGGGCCACACATGAATTATCATTCCAGAAATGTTCCCATCGGGCTGGGCTGGACTAGACCATGTCGCTAGGATACCCAGTAGGCTAGACCCTGGCCGAACTGGGCTGGCTCCATCCAGGCCCATTGGGCCAGGCACACTTGCCATGATAGACCAGACAAAAAAATACCCAAACCAGCTCTGGTCGAGTCAGCAATAACTAATCTACAGTATGTTTGACCGCCAGGATGAGTTGATCAGGTCAGTCCGACCGTGTAGGACCATACATAGTTGCAACCAACACCTTTTTACTAAAACACAAATAACATGATCACCAGACATTTTATTAACGAGAAATTTGTGGTGATAAGACCCTCTCGACGAAAAAGATCATTTTGCATGACCTATAGAAGATTTTCATTGACATTAGGATGCGAAGAATGGCTTGAGAAGAAATTATCCAAGGTGATCTCTGTACAAGAACCCTATGGTTGGCTGAGACATGAGGACTGCTAACTTTTGACTCTTTGAGAATAGAATATTCCCCAATGGGATGAATTTTTTTGACATTGAAGGACCACGATGGGATGTAGTTCTTTGTGATTTTGTTTTCCCACTATACATAATGATTAGGAATACCTCAATTGGCCAATAGCTGTGTGATTGACAATATTGTGACTTTACATGCCCATTTTACATGATGAGGAGGTGTACAGAAGAAATCCATGGTTAGAGGGAATAACCTTTGTGTGACTTGGATGTCCCAATATACATGATAGAGGATGATTTATTCTGCAGTTGAGATGTTTGATGATGTGACTGAGGATTCTTCCATCACTAACATAAATGTATACCTATTGTAAGTTGTATTGTGATTAATTATTTAATTTGAGTGCCGATGTGTGGTCATTCCTTTTTTGTTTTTGGGTACCAACCGAGTACTTTTTTAATATCCAATGAATGAGCTTCACAAGAATGTGATCTGTTTGGTGAAAATGATCGATGATTCGATATATAATTTCATGGACTAAGACCTAGATGTTCCTTGGGATACAGGACCGACACATGCTTAGATATTGGAATTAAGGGCCTAGGACCTGGCAAGGCCACGTAGAATCTGGTGGGTAAGATGTTATAATTCAGATACTAGTAGTTACACAACTATTATGTTAAGGTGGGGTTTTCCACATATGTCCATCAGAGTTCCCTTTGTGTATTTTTCAGTTTTTAGTTTTTTGGTTAGGTTTGTATTTAGTCATATTTATATTAGTTTTACTTTTATAGCTCTATTTCGGTGAAACATGTTTCTTTTTCAGTGGGTGGGACTATGTTGGGTGTGTGTGTAAATATATGTACTTAAAGAAAATTCCTCCCACTTTTATGTTGACTCCTTCGGTGCTAGTCTCCATCCCCTGTCCTTTGGGAGGCGGGCTTGGGGTATTCACGAAACACGCCTCCATGGATGTGTCATGACATCTTATAAATGGGGACCATTTATATTTCATTTAAAGAAGTGTAAAATAAATGATATAGTTTACATTATGGGGCAGAACCATTATTTACATCCATCATGAACACTCATGGATTTGATGAATTATTTATATGTTCAACTAGTTATTTGAAAATAAATTCATTTATAAATTTATTGATAATTTTTTTTCATGATTTGATTTCAAAAAGGAATGTTAATTTTATTGAAAAATGTTTTAATGATCATTTAGTGGTGTTTCTATTCATTAAACACAATAACCCGTTCGTTCGCTCATGCATTACAAGGGAGATGAAACAATGATACAATTATCAGTGTTTTTATGCATTTCTAAATTTTTTGTTGATGAGATGGTGGTGAATCTTATTTATTGTCCATGGTTAATGGTATAATATTTATCTGAGCCATTTTATTTTCATTACATGGATAATAGTAAATGGTAAAAATGACTCATTAATCATTTTCAACCATCTTATCAATGTTATGTTCATGTTGTTTGAGATATTGTAGGTGTTATAATTTATTGATTAGTATATATTTCAAATTTCTCACCATATAGTTTATGACTAAATAATTTCAACAAAACAAACCATGTAGAATGTTCATTCTCATTCCTAGTATAATTCACCTCATGTCGTTTTGATTAATTAAATATATTCACACATAATCATTATGTAACATGAAATAAGCAAGGATCTTTCTTGACGCGTCAATATAAATAAAAAATTGTCACTTTTTTTAGATGTCGTATTAGAGGTATATTAACCATTCTTCCTTTCAATTCCTAAAAACATTCATCACATTAAATCATGTGGATAATCATATATAATATTTAAGTAATGTTGTTCATTAATCTAGATAAAGAATCTATTTTTCTAGAAACCATTGTTTATAAAATTTTAATGTAGCAATACCTTGAATATTCATGATATTTGTTGGCCTCTACCACTATTAGGAAATTTTAGTTTTATTGATATCAACTGTTATTCCATATTTTCATGAAATAAGTCCAGGTTAGGAAATAATCTGTAAACAGACTTATAATTTAGTAATATATATATATATATATATATATATATATTTGAAAATACGAAAAAAATCCTTTTATATTTATAAATATAATAAAAATATTTTATTTTAATAAACTATCATCAATAAAAATAACCACCTTTATAAAAAAATACCAATGGAAAACACTACTAATTAGATCTATATATACATATGGTGCATTTGTTTTAATAAAATACATAACAAAAAAATCATAATGTAACACCCTGGGATTTTAAGAAATAATGATTTGCATTAAATTTAGTTTTTGTATTGAATTTAATTTGTTTTATATCATTAATTACATGAAATAATGATATTAAATAAACAATGACAAAATAATTAAATATTATTTATTATGATATTTAAAACCTAACATTTAAATTATATCTTATTAAAAGTAATAACTATTTTATAAAAAATATATTATTATATTGATTAATACTTATAAGATAATCATTAATTTTCTAGTGAAGTCATTTTATACTTCAAATATATTTTTTTCATAATAATTTATTTTTATTGATTTGGTGAGGAAATATTATGAGAAAATTAGATAAATTTGTGAAATTTTATAGAATTTATATCATACTTGAAATTAGTATATTAAAATTATCATAAGATGGATTTTATAGAATTTTATAAAAGGATTTATTTTCCAATGTTTGTTGTTAAGATGATTTCTCCAAGAAATTCTATTATAACGTTATGCATTTGCAATGATTCATTTTTCCTTAAAATGGATTAAATGTAAAATTATTTTTGTTATATTATAAAAACCAAATTATGTTTGTTGTAATCCATTATATTTTTTATTTTGCATAAAAAAATGTAAACATGAAATGAATTTTAATAATAAAGTGTTTTTTAGCACAAAAGTTGTATTAATCATAATAAATTTAATTGATCACTATTAGAAAATTATTTTAATTAAATTTATATATTATATACTCAATCAAATATTTATTATTGTTATAATATTTTTCTAAGTATGGTATAAAAATAAATCTAGTTTAAGGCATAAAAATGAATTTTTCATGAAGTTTTTTTCATTGCATTTTGGGCACATATTTAAAAAAACTACAACATATAGATGTTGAATTTATCAAAATTTATTTTATATTAGTAATCAATATGTTAAAATTAGGAAAATATTCCCTATTTATTTTTTTCAATATGAATCATAACAGTGGAAAACTTTATCATGTCATTAATGAGTAATTTGTGTTGATCTTGGTTAAAAAAAAGTAATACGACCATATTTATTCATAATAAGTATTTTAGGACTAATTTAATTAGTAATTTATCACATTATTATCTAAATTTAGTTGTTAAATTGAAACTATAATATGAGAATTTTCTATATATAATTTAATGCAAATAAAGTTAAAAAATGCCACTATCATAGTTTTAAATCTATTATATTCCCACATAGGGAAAAATAATGTTATGAATAAATAAAAATGAAAATTTTTATAATAATAAAAATTATTTAATAAATTTTTTTTTGTAATTTTTATAAATTAACTAATAATATTTACTTTTCTTGAAACACTTATATAATATTAATAAAATTTTAAAAAATAAAATAAATTATTTCACAATTATTAAAATGGATATAATTTGAATGATTTAGTCTTTACCACATATTAAATTGATCATTTTAAAATATAATGGAGGTTTTATATAATTTTATTATAAATCACATTTTTTCAGGATGTATTTAATATCAAATAAAATGTATAGTGTTATAAATTACATAAATGTTATTTTATAATTAATAATATTTAATTAATTGAAATAAAATTTAAAAAAATTATATTAATAAATATAAATTTTTAGAAGATTATTTAAATAATCCATGACCCATTTTTGGGCAATTATTAATATTGCAGTAACATTACCAATAATTAAAGTGTAGAAAACATTAATATTATTGTTTTTGTCAAAATGGTCATCAAAGGGTTAAAACAAAATTATAAGGGGACAAATGCGATCATAAAATATGAAAATTTAAAAATATTATTTAATTTAAAATCAGCATCATCATAGATTCTTATATTATCATATTTTTTCAACTATTACATAAAAATATATTTATATTAATGTAATATTTTATGAAATTCCATGTGTACCCCTTCCCTCAATTATATGGGGGAATGTGTAATATAACCTATTAATGATATTTTGTGTCTTCTATATCAACCAACCTATAAAAATTATATCATCAAATACCCTGGATACATTCTATATGTGATATTCATACCAAAATTCCTACCCAAATCATTTATGAGGACTTCTATAAGATTTTTTTTAAATAAGAAAAAATCACCTTAACCAATAAAACTCTTTTTATTTTTTCTTAGATCTCTAATTAAAATATTATATTATTAACAATATATAAAATTTTGTATACTTAATATAATTAAATTTTATTATTATTATGTAATCTCCTTTATTCACCATCTTTACATAAATTTCTAGTTGGAAGTATCCCTTGATTGTATGTATGAATTACAGTCTCAACATAGAGATATAATTTATTTTTATACCATTTTTTATGGACGTCATTTTTATGTTTTCAACATTAATGTATGAATTTTAGGGAATATTTATAAATCTATAACGATAATATAAAAATTAATTTCATACCTTCCAAACAATTGATTAAGGTAATTTTCATTGTGCATATGTGCGTACAAACACCTCCCTGAAGAGATGTGATTCATTCTTCATTTCTGATTCATTTCGCATGAAATAATGGTTGACTAAATTAATAAAATTCATATATATATATATTAAAATAATTTTTTGATGTTGTGTAATTATTTACTGTCCTTTTTTCCATCAATTAATAAATGGAAACAATAATCATGTGTATGTACGATCTACCGTCTCCATGACCGGTGTATTTCAATATTCAATCACTTTTTAATGAATTTCACTAAAAGTGTATATCATGAATAAGAATTATTCATTTATCATTATTATCATTTTGGGCATTAGTTATCCATGATCATAATAAATTCCCCAAAACTACCGAATAAAATCATTCATGAAAAATAATGAAGATACCACAAGGAACATTTAGTCTAATAATAAAGTGTTAATAAAAAGGTGATTAATGGATATATGTAAATCATAATTGGTGTGAATCATAACATTATGGTTATGTAAGGTAATTCTAATAAATAAATATTTATTCAATATTATTTTCCAGCACGTACGAAGTAATATGGAACTATGGTAAGGGATTTTCATCTAGACATTATTCAAGGGGGACACATTCCACGTACACAACTTATTTCTTCCTTTTTATTGTATATAATGTAAATATATGTATCTTATTATAATTAGTCCTAATATATTTTTTATTTCTTAATATATATAATTATAATTCATTGATGGGAATTATTATTAAATATTAACAAATAATGTATGTATTTAATGTTACATTCTCAATTTTCATTGGGATTGTCTATGATAATGATCCCCATGTTGAAATATTATTATACATATGTCAATAAACTTGTTAATTTTATTATCCACAATATATATTTTAAAAATAATTTTTCTGTTTCATTTTCCTTACATTATGTGGTAAATATAAATAAAATACATTATTTTGTAAAATATAGATTATTTATCACTTCAGTGGGAATAAAATTTTGTTCTATATCCATCTCTTTAAATAAAAATTCTGAAATAGTTTTTACTATTATTCATTGATTTATTGATGTTAATATTTTATTCATTTTTTGAATTTTTAATGCATGTTTCATAAATAATAACCATGTGATTTTATGTAATTTCTCATAAATGTCATTTAATTTTTTTACTAATTATAATTATATTAATATCACACAATTTATCAACACAAGATTCTGAGTCCCGGTGAGCCCATAAAACAATATTGAAAATTTTTTAGGTCTGTTCAGTAAATTATTGAGAAGGATTTTCAATCAATAGAACTGGTCCTCAAATTAGAAATTTCAGGGCACCGTTGAACTCAGGAGGCTAGACTTGCCTATAATTGACAAAACATTGGCCGAAAGGGCTGAATGGAAATGTTTATTTGCATTATTTTCGGAAAATAATAAAATAACATAAAAATGATAATGTAGTTATTTTTTCAACTGAAGAGCAGTGACACAGGGATGTTGTAGTGCATTGATGAGGTTGAAAAAATTCACATTAATGAGGTTAATTAATGATATGTAACAAAAATAGTAATTATAAAAAAATTAAGTGTAACAATGATGTTGTTTTATAAATAAAACGGCTTAACAACACGGTGTTGCAGTGTAACTAAAACACTACGACGTCTTTCCATTAAATTGGTTGACACTTTGGTAGAATGTGGATTAATAATTGTCAATTCTCTGCCAAAACTCTAACAGTCTTCCGCTATAATAATGTACGATGAATCAAAATATCATCATCGACTTCAACACACCTCAATGAATAGAGCAGGAAGCGATGAGTGATGTTTGTATCTTGAAATCTCGAGGGTAAAATGCCACAACATCAAACATCAAAGAGGTGGGGATTATTTAATTTTAATTTTCAACCATGTTATATCATTCTATGACCGATCCATGCGAATCATCTCAATAGTAGGACGATCCACAAATTGTGTGTTCATGTGGGAGGGTAACATTTTATGGAATTTTTATTATATAGGAATTGAGATTATCATTTTTTTATTTAATTTGAATCCTCAGAGATCCTATGTTTATAATTCTCTAATGCATAGGGTGCAGGCTGACATGAAAAATTCTGGGTCACTTCGCTATATTTATTATTTTCATGTTCTCCGAGGTTATAGGATCAAAATGTCAACAACAAATTTCCAAGGGATTCCCAGTGAAGGAAGAATCCTATGAAGCTTGTAGACAATAGTGGTTCATGAAATGTACCACTTTAGCAACTCCAATGGCTCTTCAACGGTACCTCCAAGGGTAGCTGGATACAGTTGGAGGTGACCCGTAGCGTCATCCGTAGAAAGAGGATGTAGGTGTGATCGTCAGCGCACCACAAAATCTGCAGGTTGATTTGACCCCAGGAGGGCACCACTTGGACAGATGACTTTCGTCTGGGCCATCCAAGTCCTTTGAAAATCCACATTCACTTGACAAAAGCTAGAGGTGACATGTGCATTTACATGGATAGTGAGGGATAAACACAGCTTTCGGCCCCGTCCTGACCAGGTAGTGCACCACTGGAAAGCATCGTGTGTGCCGACATTCGGTCTAGTGGGTCCTTCTTCCAATGAGCATGTCGGTCCTACAGCCTTGTGGGCCTACTGGACAAACCCTGTCTAGCCGAATTGACCCATGCCGGAAGACCAAACCCTCACTCATCGGTTTGGACATGCTCCAGTTGGTTGGAAGTGTGCCGATAGGCGAGACCCGCACCGGTAGGTCGAACTCATGCTCTTCAGTTCATCCCGGACTAGACCGGGTTACTGGGTGGCCCGATAGGCTAATCCCTCAAACAAACCATGCCATGTCATGCAAGGAAAATTGAAAATGTCCAACTAGCTAGTCATGAATGAACCGACCCCAAACCGAATTGGGTCAGGTCATGTCAATTGGAAATAATATGGGGTATGTCGGACTCCCGAGACTTGTTCTCCGGGTCCGTATGAAAAGGTCGGAATTGACCTAGACTCAACCAGACACTATTTAAACAAATTTTAATAAAATTAATACCGAGCATCTGATATAGGATTCATTTGTGAATATGGGACCCTCTCGACAATGTGGACCTTTTGGAATTATCTTAGGTGGCATTCATAGATGTTGATATGTGCTGAATGTATTTAAGAGTTATTCTCCCATGAGCGCAATGTACAAGACCCTATGATTGGATTATATTTGAGGACTAAAAAATCTCGACTATGTGACAGTCGACTGTGGACCAATGTAATTTAATTATATGTGAATTTTCATTACAATGATAAGAAGAACTTCTTTGTGTCATTAGAGGTCCACGGTACGCGATGAAGAGGTGTACCTCAATAGATTAATGATTATTGGGAATAACTTCTTTGTGACTTTGTATTCCTAGGATAAACGATGATTAGATGTACCTATGAATTTCAAAGATAGTGGTATGAACATATGTGTGACTTTGAAGGAGCATTGTTCAAGATAGAAGATGAATTCTCCATCAGATGAGGTGTTCGATGATGTGACTGGCGATTCTTCGATCACAACTCTTAATTTATACATCTTCTAATATGTCTATTGTTTTGTGATTTATATTTAGGATTTTAGTGTGGTACTACCTTTTTTGTTTTGGGGTCCGTATAGAGTATTTTGTTACTCACCGATGCACGTGATATGTTTCCACTTGTTGTGTCGGGTGGAGACGATCGACATTTTGACCAGAACTTGTGTGGACCAGGACTTAGAGGTGCTATGTGAGAAGGTATCGACAAATGATATTATGCAGGACATGGGGGCCTAGGACCAAGAGGGTCCCCATAGGATCAATTGGACATGATGTTCTACTTCGGCTTCTAGTAGCTACACCATTCTCATGATCAGGTGGGGGTTTTCCTTGGATTCCCATCAGAGCTCCTTTTGTGTAATTTTTTTTTTCAGTTCATTTTTTGGGTTTGTAATCTGGAACACATATATTAGTTTTACATATACCCATATTTGTTTTGGTGATTCTTTTTTTATTTTCATTGTGTGGGACTTGGTGGGGAGCATTTTTTTGCATTTATGTACATAGGAAAAGTTCCTCCAACATGTTGGATGAGGACTTTTTCACTAGTATCTATCCCCTGGCCTTTTGTTGGTGGGTTAGGGGTAGTCATGACACGAGCTCTAGGGAACGAGTGATGAAGAAGTTGAATCAGATGGAGTTTGGTCCTACCACAATGACCGAGAGTCTGTTGTTTTGTTTTGGGGAAAAAATGTTAAGTGTTCCTAGTTAGACATTCAGAAACGGGGAGTCCAGTGTTGGTGTGATGGTCAATGTATCCATACAAAGGTTCAATGAATTCCAATTTTAGGCTCAATACATGATAATATTGGTTTCATAAGTATCTACATATGATACTTTTAATAAATTTCAGCTCACTAGGTATAACATTCTATTGTTGGTACATATTGATCTATCATAGGTTTCCTACACATGGAAAACCATTCAGGATCCCAATACGTGGTCATGAGGACAACCCACATAGGTATGTTAAATCCGTTCTGGGACTAGTTCTAGAGATGGATCCACCAGGTGGTGCACCAGTGCTAACACCACCACATGGTCACCATATAATATCTATAGTTATGGTAGAGGATGTACGTAGATTCAGTGCCGTGCATGAGTTTTAGAGGCAGAGACTTCCCAGTTTCAGAAGAGGGACAGATCATCTAATCATTGAGGACTGTCTGGAGGTAGTGACGCGGGTCTTCCGTTGAGTGAGGACACCAACTAACTAGATGAATATCACTACATTGATACATTTTTTGTGCTTGACTGTGATATGGTGGATATCTAACTCCTAGACACACGAAGAGGATTTACATACCTGGGTAGAAAAAAAGCATCCTTTCTAGGCGGTGTTTTTCCCCCAGACCATGTGCTATGTTCCATTCAGATGCTACTTTACCTTCATCAGGAATTTGATATAAAACAAGAGGGACAATGGGGGCTAGGAAATTTAGTGGAAAACCCAATGAATCATGGTCAGTAGTTCATGTAGATAACTGTAATATTTAAGGGAATTTTTTTTCTTAATTTTCTTTGGGATTTTACAAGAACGCTGTTTCTGATGGAACCTGATTCTGAGGCCCGGTGAGCCCAGAATAATATTCTGAAGTTTAGCTCGGGTACGTTCAGTGAACGAATGAGCGGGATTTCCTAAATTTTGATCTGGTGCATGGAATCGAAATCCGAGGACACCGATTGAACCATAGTGCCAGTAATTGCTTAAGAAGACCTTTACTGGGGTTGTGTTTGCTCGGGAGGAGTTTTTAAAAATTGTGAAAAGTGAAATAAAATCGAGCAACAATTTTATTTCTTTTGAAGTGGTTATATCCTTTGAGTGGAAGTTGGGGAAACTAACCATGATATGTTAAGAGGGTGGTGGGTCCCACAATAACTCCACCCCTTCAAATTCTCTAACCCCCATAACTCTTCCCCTATAAACCCCCATGTATTAAATGATGTGACTTACTTTCTCATTAAATCATGCCATTAAATTTGGGAGTTAAGCATTTGAATTATAAAAATTTAAATTCATGGCATGTTATAATAAAATAATAATAACACTTATTTTATTTGGGGGTTGTTTCGTGTTGTTCGGTTTTTGACAGAGAGAGCAATATTTCTCTGAAGTAGTTCATCTTCCACATCGAAGAATGCGAAGAATGACACTATCCGACGAAGAACGCCAACACCAATGAAAGAAGACATGTCTTTCTTCTCCTCTCTGTAGCCGGTGTGAGAATCCGCCCCACCTCGGATGATCTCCATCAAGCGTGAACGGAACCTTCTTCCGCGACGCCTTCTTCCGCGATGTTCAATTCCGCGACGTGCCTTTGTTCAAAAACACTCGAGGTAGGGGATTAATTTTTTTTTGTTTGTAATTACTTTCATCGCCGATATTCATATCTAATTGAGCCGCCTGATATCACAATAATGGGAGGAGGTCGGACCGCACGAACACAACCGACCCTCCTCCCCCCTTGATTGTTGATTTTTTTGTGGCTCGTGCAAAGGCTGCGCGGTGCTGTTGCACCGCGCAGAAACATGAGAATGGGCAAGGAAGCGCAGCACGGTCGCGCAACGCCATTGAAGTTGAACAAATCTACGGCGCTGTCATGCCGCGCCGGAGAACGTCGAAGATTCCACGACCAGAGCGGGGCCACGGCGGAGGGGCGCGACGTCGTTGCGCCGTGCCGGTCAGACCAAGGCCGCGACGGCCAGCTTCTGGCATCCGGAGTAGGAGGGCGGGACCGCGGTGGTCCCACGGTAGCAGCAACTGGTCTGCCAGACCGGGCCGACCGGTCCCCTATAAGGTCGGGGGTCGTAACCCCCGACTGGCCAAAGGAGGGGCCCCCACATGGGGTCCGCGGTTACATACAGGGGGGCAGCGCCCCCCTCTTCTTCTCGGCCGTTACAGCCCAGCCGCCAGGCCGGGCCTGGCTGCGCCCTAATGAGCCAGACCCAGACCCGAGTCGGGTCAACCCGGTTTGGGCCGACCCGGGGGGGGGGGGATTCGGCGGGGACAGACAGGGCCCGAACTCCCTATTCGCGTACTTTGTTTGGTCTTTCTCCTATAACATGGGCTACTGAACTCCGAACGACACACCGTCAGTTGAGAAGTGATCCTTGGATCGAGATAGTCATTTCAGTATATTATAATCAAGGTTTCGGAGATCTCTGGGTTCGGCAATGTTGGTTCAAACATGAGACCAACTGGGCCCACAGAGCGGAAACATTTATAACTTGAGATCTGGACGTCCGATTGACATGACGTCGACTTTGTTGGTTTCCTCTTAGTGAGACTGACCTTTTGGCATACTCCGCTCAAGGTTTGGAAACAATTGGAGTACGGCCAGGTTGGTTTTGACTTAAAAAACCAACAGGGCCCCTATAACCAAAAATCCAATAACTCTCAGACCTGGTGTCCGAATGATGCGCCGTTTGTCACGTTGAGTTCATGTTGATGATATGGATCTTTTGGATACATCAAATCTAGAATTTGTGTCAGTATATGTATCATCCCTTCGGCTCGTGGAGCGGACCCTCCCGAACGAGCTTGTTGTGTGCGGAAAACCTAGAGCTGGCTGCGACAGTGATGACGATGAAGACAGTAAAAGAATCCTCCATCGGTTCCACAGCGACGACTACAGCACTCAGTGATCCTCAGTGGATAAGTGCTACAGATCCTGTGTGGGTCATATCCTGTGTGGGTCCGCGATTATCGGTCTTGTGTGGGCTAGCGCATTCCGATCATGTGTGGGTTAGATCCTGTGTGGGTATTTGCAGTGTTTAGTTATCTATCGATCCGTTGTGGGTCATTGCAGGGGTTAGTGCATATCGATCCTGTGTGGGTCTGATGGCTTAGATGAATCAGTGGCTAAATCTGATCATCTATATCATGTTACGAATAAGTATACCTGTGTGATCAGCGTCTTGACCTTTAATCATTATCTTCGATAAGATTGACTTGATATCCTGTGTGGATTACTCTATGCTTTCCTGTGTGTATTGGGTTATTTTTTCCTGTGTGGACTGGGTTGTACATGGGATCGGATGTTGGATCTAAACGAGAATTGATGACTTAGGTATATGTATGGTCATATACCAAAGTAGTGTCGGATGGTACTTCCTGATTGTATCTCTCTTTTTTGGATTTTCCTTTGTGGATTTTGGGAGACCTTCGGGGGTCTCGGGGTTCCTACTAAGTAGCATATACTCACCCCTACACGGGCTATGCCCGCACTAAGTTGTTTTGGTTACAGATGACGGACAACGATGATCGTGGTTGAGGCTTGCGGAGCAGGTCGGTACTTGGAGGTGGACCATTGGGCGGGACGTACTCGGAGCGAATGGTTGGACCCGAGGAGTTGTGGAGGCTATCTATACCCACCCTTCAGGTGGGACTTCTAGTGGACGGCATGACGTTGCGGCTTTACTTTTCAGTTTATGTACTCTATTTTTTAGTTGTACTTTATATTCAGTTTGTGTTTTTATTCTGGACCACTTACTTTTCCGCACTTACTATTGTACCTAGTTTTACATAGTGTTTACTTCTGCTTGCTTACTCTGTGTGTTTATTTACTTTACAAAGGAAATGCCTTCCCCTTTTTATCAGGATTTAGGCCATGGTGCTAGTTGCCAGCCCGTGTCCTATGGAAGGCAGGCTTGGGGTAGTCATAGCACGGGCCCTGAGGATGGGTCTTGACAAACAGGTATCAGAGGAGTTCAGTTCTATCGCAGAACTCCGGACTCTGATATTTTTCTATATGAAGAAATAGTGTTAAGAGTATTGAGTGTGGTTATCAGTCCAAGGAGACTAGTGTTGGTGTGGCGGCTGACGTATCCGTACACCAGGACCCGGACTTATGATTTCTGAATTAGTGCATGAAAACATTGATTTCATGTGTGTTTCAAGTTTTCTTTGTGATTACTTTGTGTCAGCTCACTAGGTATAAAATATTAATCGTGGCACACCTATTTCTTTTCAGGATAGCCCCACGATGGCAGCCAGCTAGGGTTCCGACTTTTGTATGTGAAGACAGCCTACCGAGCAACGAGGCCTCAGTATAGGGCCCTATTACTGCGGATGCACCGGCGGTACCACTACCCACCGAGCCACCGATGTTACCAGCCCCAGCTGCTGATAGTGTACGTCACCTTAGTGCACTGCACGAGTTTTAGCGTCAGTGAATGCCCTGGTTCCGTGGGGAGACGGACCCTCAGGCAGCAGAGGATTGGATGGAGGCAGTTGTACGAGTTTTTTGATTAGTTGGGACACTAGCTGACCTCAACATGATCCTCGCAGCGAGCCTCCTGCACGCGGCAGCTGGACGATGGTGGATCTTGATGCTCTAGGTGCACGATGAGGCATCACTCTTCTAGATGTACTTTTAGAGCCTCTTTCGCTCGGAGTTCGTCCCATCCGCCCTCCATGAGGTGTGCATCCAGGAGCTTCTACAGCTGCGGCAGGGCAGCATGACAGTCGCCCATTACTTGGTGAGATTTACCGATCTCTCACGCTATTCATCGGACATGGTACGTGACCCATTCTTCTAGGCCTGGACCTTCGAGCAGGGATTGAGGCATGAGATCAGGGCATCGCTGATCTCCCTCAGCATTCTGATATAGGCAGGAGTACTGGAGTGTGCCCTTCTCATTGAGAGCATTCCTGCTGAGCCTACATCTGCAGCGAGACCTACCGCAGGGTGGCATGTAGCAGAGTCTTCTGCATCTAGTAGTCAACGGATGACACATGGGTCCAGGAAGACCAGACCCTCAGGTGGACGACCTCAGGACATTGGCTCGTAGATGCGGGGCACACAGCGCAGAGCCAGTCTTTCGAGAGGCAGACAGTGCTACGCATGTGGCGGGCAGAGCCACATGGCTTTTGACTGCCCGACCCGCCGTTCGGAGGAGAAGCAGATGGTTGAGGGACCACCTAGGCAAAGGCAGAGGGTCAACCATGTTGGTCCGCAGGGAGTAGGCGGGCGAGGAAGAAGAGTGGCCGAGCAGCAGGTGGTGGGTGACGCTTTGAGGCTCTACCACCACCACCAGGAGGTCCACCCCGACCACAGGGAGCTGGCGGGCAGAGACAGGCTCAACTTCAGTCAGCGGAGGCCTACGACCACGGTGTTCCAGAGATGATTTGAGGTATGATCTTTGTCTAATCCAACCTTGATGAATTTCTTATAGACACAAGAGCGAGTCATTATTTCATTGTCGTTGCCCATGTTCGGAGCTCAGAGATTCTGACGGAGCCGTTGTCTAGATTTTTACGGCTAGAGACACCTACGGGAGCAGACTTGACGATTATGCACTGGTGCCGTTATTGTGAGCTTACTCTAGGAGGCGAGAGCTTCGGCAGGGATCTTCTTGTACCGGCGTCGAGGCCTTACGACGTCAACTTGGGCATGAATTGGTTATCTAATGTTGAGGTCAGATCGACTGCATTAGGCGGAAGGTGCGATGTATTCACACCGATGGGAGAAGGATCACCTTCACCGGCGAGAAGGGAGCCTTTGCAGCATAGGATGGACTCTCGCAGAGGAGAGTACAGCCCATCACTCATCAGTTGGCTAGCCTCATCCTAGGAGTAGTTGACGTGCGGAGTCTGAGCATACCTGTAGTGGTGGATCAGTATGCCGACGTTTTTCCCAACGACGTTCCAGGACTACCTCCTCGCAGAGAGGTAGACTTTTATATTGACCTGTACCCAGGGACAACCCTGATATCCACCCCAACATATAGTATGGCTCCCGCCGAGCTTCGAGAGCGACGGGTACAACTGGAGGACATGCAGGGCAAGGGATTCATCCGACCTAGTGTTTCACCATGGGCTTCCCCGATATTGTTTGCCAAAAAGGTGGATCGGAGCTTGCGAAGTTTTGTCAACTATCATTGCCTAAACCAGGTGGCCGCGAGGAACAAGTATCAGCTACCGAGGATTGACGATCTCTTCGACCAGCTCAAGGGATCACAGTGGTTCTCAAAAATAGACCTCAGGTCAGGCTATCATCAGATCAGAGTTCCGGACGAGGACGTGCAGAACAAGGCCTTCAGATGTCGGTATGACCACTATGAGTTCATGGTTATGACTTTCAGCATGACCAATGCTCTATCAGTGTTCATGGGCATCATGAAAATGATCTTTAAGCCTTACCGCATTTGATTTGTCGTTGTCTTCATCAACGACAAGTCGATATACTCAACGACTGAGGAGGAGCATGCCTACCACTTGCGGGTTCTACTGGACACACTCTGAGAGCACCAGCTTTATGGAAAGCTCTCGAAGTGTCAGTTCTGGATACGTGTGGAAAACTTCATGGGACACGCCATCTCTGAGGAGGGAGTTGCAGTGGATCCTATGAAGATCGAGGCAGTTCTAGCTTGGGAGCCACCCAGGAGCATGACGAAGGTGAAGAGTTTCATGGGTTTAGCTGGGTAGTATCGACGATTTGTGCCAGACTTCTCTAGAGTTGCAGCACCACATTAAGATTTGAAGAAGAAGGGGAAAACCTTCATGTGGTTAGATAGATGTTAGCAGAGCTTCCAGGAGCTGAGATAGAGATTGACCAGTGCACCTATCTTGAGGCCACCAGAGGAGGGAGTAGGGTACGTAGTTTACTGCGATGCATCAGGGACCATACTCGGATGTGTCCTGATGCATGAGCAGGCAATGATTGCCTATGAATCATGTTAGTTGAGGCATCATGAGCAGAACTACTCTATACATGACCCGGAGTTAGCTATAGTGGTCTTCGCTCTGAAGATGTGGTGACACTATATGATGGGCGAGCGCTTTAAAATATATTCTGACCACCAGAGTCTCAGGTACATCTTCTCGTAGAAAGACCTGAACCTGAGACAGCAGTGATGGCTCGAGTCCCACCAGGACTATGACTTTGAGATAGTCTATACTCCTGGAAAGGGGAACATAGTAGCTGATGCCCTCAGTAGGAGGATGGGCATCCAGCTACTTGGTGAGGCGACAAAGAAGATATCTTCTTTGCAGATATCCTTCGTGGATAGTGATGGAGCAGCCTTTCTACAGTCACTCATAGTCACTCCTCCACTACTACAGCAGTTCAGAGAGGCACGGCGTGGGGATGTTGACTGGGAGACATGGCGCACACATATATCCTCAGGACAGGCACCTGATGGATTCTCTGTTGGAGGATAGCACGTCATCCTTTTCAATGGACGTACCATGGTACCAGCTGCTTTATAGGATTAGGTGCTGAGCGAGTTTCACACTTCCCCTTTAGCGGTAAATCCGGGTGTGTTGATGATGTACCAGGATCTGAGACGACAGCACTGGTGGCCGGGTATGAAGAAGGTTATGGCAGAGTTCATTTATCGATGCCTCAACTGCCAGCAGGTGAAGGCGGAGCACCAGGTACCAGCAGGCCTGGTACATCACTTGGAGGTCCCGGAGTGGAAGTGGGACGAGATATCTATGGACTTCATGACTGGAATTCCACGCTCTTCCAGAGGTCACGACTCCATTTGGGTGATTGTCGACCGACTCACCAAGTCGGCCCACTTTTTACCCATTAGAGAGCAGGGCTTAGTGGAGATCTTGGGACGCCTCTACGTTTTGGAGATTGTACGACTTCATGGTGTGCCATCATCTATCGTCTCCGATCAAAATTCTCCCTTTACTTCCCGGCTTTGGAAGGGGTTGTAGGAGGCGTTCGGGACGTATCTACATCTGTGAACCACCTTTCACCCTCAGACAGATGGTCAGACGGAGAGGACTATTCAGACTCTTGAGGACATGCTCCGTGCATGTGTCCTCGACATTCGTGGCAGCTGGGAGGATCACCTACCCCTGGTGGAGTTTACGTACAACAATATTTACCACTCCACCATCGGGATGGCACCATACGAGTCATTGTACGACCGACCTTTCAGACCACCTCTATGCTGGACAGACCATGGGGAGTCAGCAATTGTGGGACCAGAGATGGTCCAGGACAAGACAGAGAAGGTCCAGGTCATCCAGGAGCAGATGAGGATAGCTTAGAGTCGGCAGAAGTCTTACACTGACAGGAGGCGGAGGCCACTGGGGTTCGAGTATGACAACCTCGTTTTCTTACGGGTCTCACCTCGACATGGATTACAGAGATTTTCCCAAGGCGACAAGTTATCTCTGCGCTTCATCAGACCATTCCAAGTCCTTAGCAGGATTGGCGAGGTGGATTATCGCCTAGATCTACCACCTCATTTGCACCAAGTGCAGGATGTCATTCACGTATCTCAGCTGAGAAGATACGTGCATGACCCGACGCATATCATTGACCATGGGGAGCTTGACATTTATGATGGGGTGACTTTTTCAGAGGTCCTAGTGGAGATCGAAGATCGACAAGAGCGGGTCCTATGTGGACGGTCGATTCCTCTAGTGCACATCAGTTGGCAGCACTGGAACCTCCAAGAAAGCACTTGGGAGTGGGAGGCTCAGATGCATGCACAGTACCCAAATTTGTTCACCTAGTTTTTGATGTATCTTTACAGGGACGTAAAGCCCTGAGGTGTGAGTAATGTAATGACCAGTAAAATTCAAGGGAATTTTTTTCTTAATTTTATTTGAGATTTTACAAGAACGCAGTTTCTGGCGGCACCTGATTCCGAGGCCCGGTGTGCCCGAAATAATCCTCCGAAGATTAGCTCGGGTACATTTAGTGAACGAACGAGCGAGATTTAGTAACTTTTGAACCGGTGCTCGGAATCGAAATCTGAGGACACCGATGGAACCACATCACCAGAAATTTCTTAAGAATACCTTTAATGGGGTTTCATTTATGAATGGGGAGTTTTTAAAGATTGTGAAAAGTGAAATAAAATTGAGCAACAATTTTATTTCTTTTTAAGTGGTTATATCCTTTGAGTGGAAGTTGGGGAAACTAACCATGAGAGGTTAAAGAGGTCTTGGGGCCCACACAAACTCCAACTCTTCAAATTATCTAACCCCCCATAACTCTTTCCCTTTAAACCTCCATGTATTAAATGATGTGACTTACTTTCACATTAAATCATGACATTTAATTTGGGAGTTAAGCATTTGAATTTTAAAAATTTAAATGCATGGAATGTAATAATAAAATAATCATAACACTTATTTTATTTGGGGGTTGTTTAGTGGTGTTGGGTTTTTGAGAGTGGGAGCAATATTTCTCTGAAGAAGTTCATCATCTGTGTTGAAGAATGCGAAGAACGACACTCTCCGACGAAGAAAGCCATCACCAAAGAAAGACGATGTGTCTTTCTACTCCTCTCTGTAGCCAGTGTGAGACACCACCCCACCTCGGACGATCTCCATCAAGCGTGAACAGAACCTTCTTCCGAGACGCCTTCTTCCATGACGTTCAATTCTGCGACAAGCCTTTGTCCAACAACACTCAAGGTAGGGGATTATTTGTCTTTGTTCATGATTACTTTTATCGCTGATCTTCATCTCTAATTGAGCCGCCTGATATCACAATAACGGGAGGAGGTTTGACCGCATGAACATGGCTGACCCTCCTCCTCCCTTGATTGTTGATTTTTTTCGGCTCGTGCAAAGGCAGCGCGGTGCCATTGCACACTGCAGAAACATGAGAATGGGCGAGGAAGCGTCGTGCCATCGCGCCGTGAAGTTGAAGTCGAACAAAGACGCAGCGCCATTGCGTCGTGCCAGGGAACGTCGAAGAGGCCATGGACGGAGCGGGGCTGCAACAGAGGGGTGTGGCGCCGTTGCGCTGCGCCGGTCGGACGAAGGCTGAGGCCTTTCGCCACGGTGGATCAGGGAGCGACGGCCAGCTTCCGGACATCAGAGCAGGAGGGCGGGACCGCGGTGGTCCCGCGGCAGCAGAAAACGGCCGGCCGGACTGGGCCGGCCGGTCACCGAGAAGGCTAGGGGTCATAACCCCCGGCTGGCCGATAGAGCGGTCCCCACATGGGGGTCGCGGTTACACACAGGGGGGAAGAGCACCCCACCCCTCATTCGCTCGGCCGTTACGGATGAGCCGCCTGGCCAAGTGCGCCAGGCCAGGCCATGTCCTAATTGGCTGGACCCTGACCCCAGTCGGGTCAACCCGGTTCGGGCCGACCCAGGGGGGTATTGGGCTGGGTCGGACCGGGCCCGAACCCCCTATTCATGGACTTCGTTTGGTCTTTTTCCTATAACATGGGCTACAGACCTCCGAAGGACGCACCGACAGTTGTGATACTATCCTTGGATCGATACAGTCATCTAGGTATATTATCCTCAAGGTTTCGGAGAACTTTGGGTTCGGCCTAGTTGGTTCGAACATGAGACCAACCGGGCCCTCAGAGTATAAACGCTTATAACTTGAGCTTCGGACGTCTGATTGATGTGCTGTCAACTTTGTTGGTTTCATCTTAGTGAGATGGAACTTTTGGCTCACTCCGCTAGAGGTTTGGATGCAGTTGTAGTACGGACGGGTTGGATTTGACTTAAAAAACCAACCGGGCCCCTGGAACGAAAGGTCCAATAACTCTCAGACCGGGCGTCCGAATGACGCCCCGTCTGTCACGTTGACTTCCTGTTGACGATACAGAACTTTTGGATACATCCACTTTAGACATCATATCGATTGATGTATCAGCCCTTCGACCCGTGGAGCGGACCATCCCGAATGATCTTGATGTGTGCGGAAACCCTAGAGTTGGCTGTGATTGCGACGACGATGAAGACAGTACGGGAATCCTCCGTGGGTTCGATAGCGATGACTACATCACTCCGCGATCCTCAGTGGATAAGTGCTACCGACCCTGTGTGGGTCAGATCCTTTATGGGTCAGCGCTTAGCGGTCCAGTGTGGGCCAGTGCATTCCGATCCTTTGTGGGCCAGATCCTGTGTCTGTCTTTGTGGGGATTAATTACCGATCGATCCTTTGTGGGTAATTGCGGGGGTTAGTACCTATCGATCGTGTGTGGGTCCGACGGCTTAGATGAATCAGTGGCTACATCTGATCATCTCTATCATCTTACAAAGAAGTATACCTGTGTGAGCTGTGTCTTGACATTCAATCCTTATATTCGATAAGATTGACTTGATATCCTGTGTGGATTACTCTATGCTTTCCTGTGTGGATTGGGTTGTGTCATCCTGTGTGGACTAGGTAGTACTTGGGCTCAGATGTTGGAGCTAAACGAGAATTGATGACTTAGGTATATGTATGGGCATATACCTAAGTAGTGTCAGATGTTACTTCATGATTGTATCTTTCCTTTGTGGATTATATTTTCTGGATTCTGGGAGACCTTCGGGGGTCTCGGGGTCCCTACCGAGTAGCTTATACGCACCGCTGCACGGGCTATGCCGGCACAACATTGTGTTTGTTGCAGACGACAGACAACGCTGATCGTGGTTGAGGATTGCAGAGCAGGTCGGTACCTAGAGGTGGACCACTGGCCGGGACGTACTCGGAGCAGACGGCTGGACCCGAGGAGCTGTGGAGGCTATCTGTACCCACCCTTCACGTGGGACTTACAGTGGATGGCTCTACGTAGCGGCTTTACTTTTCAGTTGTTGTACTCCCTTTTTCAGTTGTACTTTACTTTCAGTTTGGGTTTGTATTCTGGCCCACTTACTTTTCCTCACATTCTATTGTACCCAGTTTTACTTAGTGTTTACTTCTTCTTGCTTACTTTGTGTGTTTATTTTCTTTAAAAAGGCAATGAATTCGCCTTTTTTATTGGTATTTACGCCTTGGTGCTAGTCGCCAGCCCCTCGACTATGGAAGGCGGGCTTGGGTTAGTCATGACACGGGCCTCGAGGACGGGTCGTGACAGTACAGGGCTCCCAGTCTAAAGAGAGTCATCCAGAAGCCATGTAGTGCATCACATGCAGCGGGCATGGACACATAGCTTGTGAGTTCCCAACCCGCCATACATATTACCAAAAGACAGTCGAGGGTCTACTGAGACCGCATCACCAATTCAAGAAAGATGGTCTGATGGGTGACAGAAGTTGCAGGGGAGCTCTCTGAGTAGTCGGCATTGGGCGGTGGTTTGAGGATTTACCGCCACCATCCTAAGGTGGCCCACCGAGACCTCAGGGAGAAGGAAAACATGGGAGAACACAACATTAGGAAACAGAGGATTATGAACATAGTGCTCCAAAGATTATATGAGTTATGATCTATGTATTTACCACCCTAGATGTATTTATTATATTAACATTATCTAGTTACAACATTGTTTCCACATATCTTGTTCGGAGCTCGTTGATTCTGTTGGAGCTATTTTCTCTATCCTTATGGCGGGAGACTCCTATGGTAGGGGATTCAACAATTACACACTGGTGCCAGGTTCGTGATAATACTCTAGGAGTCGAGATCTTTAGAATGGATATCCTAGAAGTAGCATTGAGTCCTTATGATGTAATCTTGTGTATAGACCAGTTATACACAGTCCATGCTCTGATCAACTATTTGAGGTGTATAATGTGGTGTGTACATGGAGATGGGACCCGATTTTCTTTCACATGAGAGTGGAAACCCTTGCATCACATGAAATAGTTTATTGTACATAGGAAGATTTTTCCATTGACCATTACCCTAGGAAGATACTAATATACACACCATCATATATGATGACTCACACAGAGCTTTGCAAGCTGAGGGTACAACTGGAGTACTTGCAAGAGACTGGGTTTGTAAAGCCATGTTATTCACCATGCGAAAACCTTGGGGGTTCTTCCATGAAGGAAGATGGGAGTTTGAGGTTATGTATGGACTTCCAGCACCCGAACATGGGGAAAATTAAAAAAATTATCCACTTTCAAGGATCGATGACCTCTCCAACCATCTAATGGAGGTGATGTGGTACTAAAATATGGACCACATATCAGGCTATCCCCAGTTTCACGTACGAGATGAGGATGTATATAAGGCAACCATCAGGTTGTGATACTACCACTAGGAGTTCCAGGTGATGCCATTCGGTGTGACCAACGCCCCAGTAGTGTTCATGTTACTCAATAACCTACTCATTGATCATTTCCTAGACTGTTTTGTTGTGGTCTTCATTAATGACATCTTGGTGTAGTCAACGCCAGAGGTGGAGCATTCTATACAACTGCATATAGTCCAAGTTACACATTCTTATAATCATCATTATGGTAAGCTCTCAATGATCCAACTCTGGATTTATGAGTTCCACATTCTAGGACATGTCTTCAAAGAGGCACGAGTTGTAGTGAATCCAGTGAAGATAAAAGAACTGTTTTCATCTGATCCATACAGACGTGTAACTGAGGTGCAGAGTTACATGGTTTTTTTGGATACTACTGATGATTTATGCTATATTTTTCTAGATTAGAATCATCTTATTAATTTTCTATGTAGAAGGCATAACCCTTCATATGGAAATAGAGATATCAAAAGAGTTTCCAGGAGATGAGGCAGAGACCGATTACTGCCCCCATCATAAGGATTCCATAGCAGGTATTTGGGCATGTAGTTTACTATGATGCATTAGGGATCAGACTGAGTTGTGTCCTGATATAGGAGTGATCAATGATCACCTACAGATCATGAAAATTGAGGTAACATTTGAAAAACTACATGAATCAAGACTTGGAGTAAGCAGCAATGGTAATTGACATAATTATGTGGATGCAGTACTTGATGGGTGAAAAATTTACAGTTTACTCAGACCATAAGATTCTAATGTTTGATATAGTATCAATGGAAAGAGTTCCTCCAGTACTATGAAAATGAGATAGACTATACTCCTAGAAATGGAAACATGGCGAACAACATGCTCAGCAATAGGACATGTTTGTAGCTGATGAGTGAGCAGATGAAGAAGTTGTCCACGATGTAGACATACATCATAGATGATGGTAAAACTACATACCTTCACTCAATTACTGTTACTCAAACACTCTTATAGTGAATCATGGATGAACAATTGGATGATGTTAACATCGAGGCCCAACGTTCTCAGTTATCTTCAGGACAAGCTCCTAATTTATTTATGATAGAATGGGAGAAATATTTTTTAGGGATCATCGTAGTTCAAGTGATGTTGATGGATGTGGTGTTGAGGGAGTTCCATGCATCCCCTTTGGCTATACATCTTAGAGTGGTGAATATTTACCTAGACCTTTAACATCAGTAATGAGGGTCATGGATGAAGAATGATGTGGTTGGGTTTTTTTCATGATGCCACACCTGTCAATGAGTGGAGGCTGATCATTAGGTTCAAGAAGGATTTTACCATCCACTCAAGGAACATGATTAAAAATGAAAATGTATATTAATATATATTATGAATGGGTTACGACACACATTTAGAGTACTTGACTCTATCAGAGAGATCATTGACCGAATTGCCAAGTTGGCTCACTTCCTACACATATGGGAATAAGGAACAATATAGGGATTGGGATGCCTTTACATCTTGAATATAGTGTGGCTCAATAGGGTGCCATAAATGATTATATCATATCATGAGGGTCAGTTTACATCCCGTTTGTGGTATGGATTTTAGGAGGTGTTTGGGATGCTCCTCCTCTTGAGCATAGATTTTCATCCCCATACTGATGTTCTGACATAGAAGTCCTTAGAAACCATAAATTAAATTATTCTTGATTGAATCCTATAATTTGGTCACAATTAGGAGGACAACCTACCTTTGGTGAAGTTTTCATATAACAACTGCTATCACTCCACGAGTGACATGGAACTATTTGAGGACTTGAATGGGTGGCCTTGTAGATCGCCCTTATGCTGAATAGACCCATGAGATTCGGATTTCATGGGTCTACAGTTGGTACAAAATAACACCATGTTGGTCAAGATCATCCAAGAGTAGGTTAGGAATGCTCAAAGTGGGTAGAAATCTAATTTTGATAGGATATAGAGAGCCTTGGATTCTGAGGAGAGTGATCATGTATTCCATCATATCTCTCCCCAATGAGGATTGTAGGTATTTTTCTGGTGTGGAAAGCTATCCTTGAGGTCCATCATACCTTTTCAGATCCTAATTAGAGTTAGAGAGGTGTCATACCACCATGAACTTCCCCAAAGATGCGCCGATTGTATGATGTCTTCCATGTGTAGTGGTAGAGGAGGTACATGCATGATCCATCGCACGTCATATACTGGTACGAGCTCGACATTGTTGATGGAGAAACGTTTGAGGATTTTTCGAGAGGAGATAGAGGATTGATAGTAACATGTCCTGGGTTAGGGGTTGTTTCTTATGTTGTGAGATTGGTGGTAGCATAGAGATCAACAATAGAAAACATGGGAGAGGGAGACTGAGATTCCTGAGTAGTTCCCCCATCTATTTGATTAGATTTGCTTTTTTCTTTTGTGTACGTAAATACAAATGTTGGGGAGAAAGTAATGCCTCCTAAATTTTATTTAATTTTTTTATTGATATTAAATTATTCCAAGACCATCCTCTTTAATGGAATGTTATTTTGAGGCCCTGTGAGCCTGGAAATAAATTTTAAACATTCTTTATGGTATGTTCAGAAAATGTACGAATGCAAATTTATAACTTCTGTATCGGTTATCAGATAAAAACATTGGGGGAAAATTGAACACATATTTGCTAGACTCACCTAAATGGACTTATAAAAGGCCAACAATGTCCAATAAATGTCAATTTTCATAATTTTTGGAAAATAATAATGTAACATTAAAAAAGGTATTTTATTTCTTTTGTTATCCAATCAGTAGTGATACGTCGATGTTATATTACATCAATGAGGAAACAACGAGGTCCATTATAGAGGCTCATTAATGGAACGTATCATGTAACATAATGACAAAATAGAGTATGTGTAACATAGGTGATATTTTATAAATTAAATAGCATTACAACATGACATCACAACAAAACTAATACAATTAAACAGGTTATCTTTTCACGGTTTTATGTGTTGGTAGAATAAGGACTAAACATTGGAGATTAACTGAAGAACATCCAAAAGTCTTTTTTTTCAATGAATAATGATGCACTGGAGGATCATCACAGGCTCTGACACACCTTGAGTGACCGATTCCGCAACGACAAGAAATTTCGGCATCTTGAAATCTCAAGGGCCAAACACCACAACTTCGAATGTTAAATAGGATGGAGTTATTTGAATTTATTGTTCTTCCCCATTCATTCATTCCTGAAATTATGAACTCATACCATCTAATTAATAGGTTGATCCACGAATCATGTGTTTATACGGTAGGTTAACTTTTTTTTTGGAGTTTCCATATCTATGAATTGAGATGATCATTTGTTGATTTAATTGAAATCCCCAGACATCTAATGTTTATAAACCTATAATAATGAGTGTGCAGGCCCAAAAGAATAATTCTATGTACCTCCCCCATAGTCATCCATTGCGTTTTCATCTAGGTTGGATGATAGACATGTCAGCAACACATTTCCAAGGGAAAAATAATGAAGGGGGAATCATAAAGAGCCTAAAAAGACAAGTGAAATTATAAATGGACAACCCAAGTGACTCAAGAGGCTTGTAGAACATACCACCAATGAAAGCTGTGGGTGGAGGATTGTGGAACGAGGCCACTGAAGCTATTGTGTGATGTTGTTCCATGCAGATGCCACATGGAGGGATAGTGTCAGTCTAGCCCATCCAAGTGCTTTGGAAATCCAAAGTCACTAGACCAGGGTAAGAGGGGCCTCATGCATCCGTGGTGATAGCAGGGTCTAGACATGAAAACTAGTTGTGTTGCATCAATGAATCTCACCACCACCCCACACCGTACGGGTCGAGATTCTGGATAGCAGTCCATACCCCCACTCAGTGTGCCAGTCCCATGATGGCAGGCTGGACATCTGCCCATCGGGTCCGGATGGACTAGACCAGGTTGTTGTGCATCCTAGTTAGTAGGACCCTCGCCGAAGTTGGTAATGTCCAACCTGGACCATTTTTCTTGGCCTACAAGACTTGCTAGACAGAACTGACATAGTCTGAACAAGGTCTGGTTGTGTCAGTCGGAACATAGCCAAGGTATGGGGGACCTCGTGAGGTGTTGGTCAGTTCGGTCTAACCATGATGGACCAGTCCTAGACACAACCAACACTTTTTTACTAAAACACAAATCTCTTTGAAACAAATATTCTGATTGATGAGACCTTTATGTAAATGTGACCCTCTCGATGAGAAAAAACATTTGGCATACCCTATGGAGGATTTAAGAGAAGTTGAGATGAATCAAATGGATTGACTTGTGATTCTCCTTGGAATGCAATGTACAGAACAATGTTGTTGGATGAGACATGAGGACTCATGACATTAGACATTGTGACACTCGACTATGGCCTAGTGTGAAGAACATATATGTGACTCTGTAGGCCAATGGTTGGAAGCACTTCTTGGTAACTTCGTAGGGCCCTGATACCTGACTTGAAGTAGTACATTAATTGGAAAGAGCAGTGGTAAAGACTTATATGTGACTTTGTAGGCCCATAGAATTAAATGGGGAGGTTTACCTATGTATTCCACGGTTTGAGGGAATCACTTTTTTGTGACATGGTAGGCCCACTAAACTAAATAGTTGATGATTTCTCAAGCGGTTGAGGTGTTCGATGATGTGACTGTTGATTATTCTATTAATACCCAAAATGTATACCTCGTGTGATTTTTTTCTAGAGATTCATTATTTAAATTAATTATTAATGTGATGTATTTCCTTTTGGTTTTAAATGAAGTACTGAGTACTTGGTTACTCTCCAATGCATAGGATTCACCTACACTTTTTGTTTTTGGTGCAGATGATTGATGTTCTGATAGATACTTTGGTATACCAAAAAATATAGGTGGTTTGGGAGACGGGCCCGACGGACGATATGAAAGTAGACTTGGGAGGCTTAGGACCAGGCAGGGCCAAAAACGATTTGGTGGACATGATGTTCTATATCGGATACTAGAAGATACACTACTCTCACAATTAGGATGTGTTTTCTAGGGATGGAGATCATACTTCCATTTACGTACATTTCTATTTTCATTTCTTGTGTTGGGTTCGTATTCAGGTCCATTTATATTAGTTTTACTTGAATGAAACTTTATTTTAGTGAAACATTTTTCCTTTTCAATGGGTGGGACTAGGATAGTTGTGTGTGTGAAAACAATTACGTAGGAAAATGCTACCCACATTCATGTTGAACTATTTGATGCTAGTCGCAAGCCCCAGGCCTTTAGAAGGCGGGATTTGGGTAGTCACAACAAGGGCCTCAGGGGACGAGTCATGGAGTTTTATGAATGGGAAACTTTTTAATTTCATTACAAAAAGTGTAAAATAAATGGTTTATTTTAAATTATGTGGGATGAACATAATTACCAATAATCACAAACACTCAGGGAATCGATTCATTATTTATATGTTAACATAATTTTTGGAAAATAAATTCTTTTATAAATTCTTTTTTAATTTTAATATTTTCAATATTTGATTTCATGAAGGAAAGTTTATTTTATTAAAAAAGTAATGATTGTTTAATGGTGTTTCATTTCATGGAATAATATAACCCTATCATTCCCTCATGAATTACTAGGGATATGATACAATGTTACCATTAATAGTGTTTCAATGGATAGTTAATTTCTATGTGAAATATATTTTAATGAATCCTAATAATTATCCATGGTTAATGGTATAATTTTTATCCACACAATTTTATTTTTTTGGGTTTGAATGTGATTATATGATGAATGGTTTTTGATCATATGGAAAAAATACATATGTTTTAAATTATGTAAGGATGGTTAAATTTTAATTGTGGATGGTAGTTACATTATAACCATTTTTTAGGAAATGTTATAACCATGTATATTGTTTACATTATAACAATGGGTGGTGGTTATGATATAACCAAGTACGAGGGTCACATTAAAACCAACGATGGTTCGTACCCACATATTCCTCAAAAAATTTGTTAAATATTGATATCTCATGATATAATGAATAATTGAATGGGAAGTGAACATTGTATATTAATGGAATCATTCAACTATGATCGTATTGGAACTGAACATTCACTAATAAAAAGGTTTTGGGAGGGACATCATTCAAATCTGAGAGTCTTTTAAATAAGACATGACTATAATGTAAATTATTTTCTCTTATTATATCTATTCCATAAAATTATTACATATTGAAATTTAATTCACCCATGGCTCATGTTCACGGATTTCATTATGAAACATGTCTTACTAAATAAAAATATTTATTCCATAACTTATTATTATGATCTATATTATATGAGGAATTATTTTTTATTTTTATGATCATGTTTCTATAATTATATGTTCGTGTTTTTCTCATGTGATCATTATAATCTCCCTTGATTTCCCATAATTACCATTTGATAATACCCAATATGATGATTCATGTTTTCATGGTTATAAAGAATGATTTTGTGGATGATACGTCTATGAGGTTTTTTAGGAATTTATTTGAAAACTATTATATACCATTTTCTTCTATGTACACTTTCCAAAAGTTAATATACCTATATGACTATGGTTTGAAAAGTAATGTTATTAAATTATTATTTATAAAAAAATATTTGATATCTATTTATGATATGTAAGTGTAACTGTAGTCGGTATCATAGAATGTTTTAGCTATCATTTGGAATGTAATATGAGAAAGCAAACCCATCAGTGAAGTCGATGTGTTGGATAACATTATAATGTTTGGTAATAATCATGAATAACCTATGAATGACCTATAGTTTTTTATATTCAAATAGATGTATAGTTATTTAAAAATATTATAAATGATTTTAATGATTTTTTATTATGACTATTTTTACTCACACTATCATTTTTGTTTTTATTTTTTTATAGGAACCACGAGGATTCATATAAATCCTGATAGATAGTTAAATGACTGTCCATATGAGAGTCTATAGTAATAGTTACCTTTAATGTGAAGCACTATGATTATTTATAAATAGTTACCACAATTTATAATTGACATCATGAACCATTCTGAACTCATAGAAACACTAATGAAGATAATGATAGTGTTTATAGAGAGTTTGGAAGGTGTGGAATATGAATAAAATAATATTAAACATTACATAGTTAGCGAATTTTGTAAAAATAAATAAATTGAATTTATTAGAGGAGAAATAATATGCTTTCTAGGTCGAAATTAATTCTATAAAACATGTAATTTAAAATTTATAATTAATAGATTTATGGAATTAAAAAAATAACATTCGGAGGTACCATATATAGTTCAATTTATTATGTGAGGAAAATATGTTTATTATCCAATAAAATTCTCAAAACTAGGGGGTTACAGATAGATAAATATAATAGTAATAATTAGAGTAGATTTATCTGTTTATGCATTATGATTTGAGAAATATGCTTTGGAATAGTAATATGAATGATATTTTAATATATAAAAATAACGAAACATATATCGACTGTTCCACAATAGATTATAAAAAAATTTGATTACATGGTTAAAACAAATTTTCAAAATTAGTAGGATAAAATTAGTGACCTTGAAATTTATTTTTTAATTAGGTAATCTTAAATGATTTTAGTTTCATTTTAATGATTTATTGAATGTGGACAATTATTTTTGAACCTTTTATACAAATAAAGATTATGTTAATTTTTGGAAATATATATATTTTTTCCTGTGAGAAGAACATAAATATTATGGATAAAATTATATATTTAAAATTGAAAGGATAATCCAGAGTTAATAGAATCAATATACAATTTTATCATTTAATGTGATGAGATATTGTGGTTTCTTGAATATTTTCAGGAACAATACCCACATTGGGTTCAAATAAACCTTTTGGATAGAATAGGACTTTATTTTTTATTAATTAGGGTATATTAGAAATTTGGATATATATAATTTTTATTATATAAATGGAATTCCTAGAGAATAAAATAATTATGGAGATATTTTTTACTATGCTTCTAATTTTCTTTTAGTGAAGTATACAAATTTTATTCATGATATTTTGGATTAGGATCATTATATTATTTGATTATGTAATTGTTTATCATGATGATTAAAAGTATTTTAGGTGATTTGTTATTGGTATATGGTTTAGCAAGTTTTATAACATGAATGACTATATTGGATAAATGAAAGAAAAAAAAATATTTTGTATGTTGAAGTATATTGCATTCTAATTGATATTAAAATATTATTTAATGTTGAGGTTATTTATATAATTTTGATGGTAGATTTTTTATTGAGTCAAACCATTGGTCATCTAATTATGGATTTGGGGATCAATATTTTATTTCAATACATGTTGGATTATTCATTTTGAGAATTATATTACGTTGTGATAACCACATTTTTTTGATTAATTCCAAAAGGAAAACATGACTATCATTATATAGTGTATCAATCAGTTTGTAATTGATTTTAGTTCCCTAGGAATAAAATATTCATATATATAATCATTATTTGGGTGAAAAAAACAAGACTGTGTTGATAATTTATTCAAGGTTAGAATTATACTTTTTAATTAAGAATATTCATTATTTTCTTAGTCAATATAAGAAATTTATTTCTCGACTCTATAAATATGGTCATCAATAAAAAAATTATCATATAACCTTCATTTTCGATGAATCAATGACAACCCCCAACCCAATTATTTATAGTTTTTTAGTTGTAAAATTTATCCTAACAATGTTCTGTATAACTCAATATTTGTCCTTGGATGTTAATTTTCTCTTTCATATCTATTTTTTCATATCAAATAATTTCAACTCATTTATAATAAATAATTTTTTTATTCAATATGAACTTTGTATCTCGCATTATATATAATAAATATAATGTTTCTATAACCCTTTTATAATGCGGTTTTTCAAAAATAGAATTTTCAAATTTAAACTCCATTATTAACTAGAATAATTAAAATTTAAAGGATACAATTTATTAAATATGGTCAAATTCAAAACTGCTATATTTTATGAAATGAAATTGGAAATCAAATCCTATTTCATTAGTTTTTTATGTTAAATACCAATCGTAGTATGAAGGAACAATGATATACTATTAAAAATTTATTTAATGTGATAAATATATCATACCCATTAAATAGGAAGGCATGAATTTAAGGAACTAAATTATGAAGTATATATTAATTATAGGAGAATTATTTCTCAATTATTATAAAATTTTGATTAAATTAATTTTATTAATTTAAAATTAAAATTATTCAAATTGGATTTCTAATGATTTTGTGATAAAAAATTATGATTAATTACAATAAATTTATAAATATCATAATATTAACATAATTTTTTTGTTTAGTATTTTAATTTTTTTATTAGTTTTTGATAATTTCCAACAATGATTGATTTTCTAATGTATATAGAAAAAATATTAGTTTTTGTAAAAAATCATATTATTTTCTATTAAATATACATAGTTACATTATAATTCAAATATATTAAATGTAAATATAGATATTTTATATTTTCCAAAAATTCAATTTTATACATTTGAATAAATATTAGGTATGAATTAAGTATAAAAAAATATTTATACCGAAAAATTCATTTTGTAGAAAAACTATTTTTATGCACACAACATGTCTTTTCCTAATTACATAAATTGAATGCTATTAGTTATATATATTAATGATATAAATATATAATTATTTTTTTATCAATCATTTGTTATTTTATTTAAAATTGGAAAATAATATCTATGCTTTAATGATTAAAAGCTGTATTTTTATAAAAGTGGGTTTCATCCTATTTTTCTCAATTATTTTAAAATTAACATCTTCCACTTATAGGTATATAATTTAATAAAATTGATTCCATATTATGAAATATGGGGATCAAAGATGGATAATATATCCATTTTGTTTTTATTCAATATAAATAGTAAATGTGTTAAAATATATCACCTTAGTGAATGGTCAATCAGGTTAATCTTAGTTCAAACTAAGTGATAAGGACATAATTTTTATCCTATTTTTATTTAATTATGTTAATTAAACCATTAACATCATTGAATATAAATTTTATTATTTATTGGGAAATATTATATGAAATGAATAGTATAATAATTTATTTAAATAATGTTACATTACACCACTAATTATTTTTAAATAAATAATATATATCCAAATAGGTAAAAAATAATGTTATCAATGAATACAAATTTCATTTTTTGAATAATATAATGATTTCCTCGATAGTAACCTATATGGATTTTTTAAAATTTATATAAATATATGAAATACTTCTACAACTGAAAAAAAATTATTTATACAATAATCAAAAATATGAAACATTATTTATTTTAAACGTCGTATAATTTTAATAATTTTATGTGCACTAAAAATATCATAGATAATTATTGTCTCGAACTGTCCCCCGCTGCTAGTGTGGTAAATAACCCCATAATCACCTTCCATAGGCCAGGGGTAGGTGACTAGCATGAAAGTCATATTCCCTAAAACTAGGAAAGAATTTCCATTATAACTAGTAAACACATGCAACCAAGCAACCAGAAAGATACAAACGCAAGTCATCTGTATAGAAAAAAGAGTGCAGAAAGTAAAAAAGCGATGCAATACAAGACCAACAGTAATAATATAAGTACAACTGAAGAAAAAGAAAGGCAGCTTTGGGGTTGTCCTTCGGGTTTCTACCTGAAGGGTAGGTACAGATCCCCTCCACAACAATCCTCATCAATACGTCACCTCTTCATATCAACACGCCATATCTTCCACCTCCGAGCACTGTCTAGTCCTAGTACTCTCAACCTCAATCTACATTGTCTGCCATCTACATCCAACCCAATGAGGTGCATGCACACCTCATGCAGGGGTGAGTATAAAGATATATAGTAGTGACCCCCAGACCCTCATGGTATTAAAAAAATCCAAAAATGGTAAACCACAATGCATGTAAACTAGTGACAACATGACTTAAGTAAATGCCCATACATATACATAATTTATCATGTAAACCATTATCATTAATGAGGGACACATATATTCCAACCTGAAATCCCAAATCACAACTATTACACAATGGTAGGTACCTCACAGGTATGCCACATAGAAGAATACAACTGAGGTATTACCACAAAATAAAAGCACCACAAATGTTATAACATAGCTCACACCAGGTCTAAGATAGGTATGATAGTAGAGATTATTAATTATAAATACAGAATCATCATACTCCGTTTGGTGGCTCTGCTACTGACCCACACAAAATCTCTAGGAGATGACCCACATTGGATCTCTAGGAGATGACCCACATAGGATCTCTAGAAGTGGACCCACAAAGGATCGCTAGGAGTTGAACGACACATGATCGATAGGATATGACCCACACATGACTGCTATAAGATAACCCACACATGATCACTAGGAGCTGACACACATATGATTGCTAGGAGATGATCAAGACAGAATGGCTAAGGGCTGACCCACACAGGATCGATAGGAGCTGACCCACACAGGATCATTAGGAGCTGACACACACATGATCTCTAAGAGATGACCCACACAGGAACGCTAGTCAGTCATCTCGTCACATATAGATACTAGGTTCCCGTACTAGGGTTGCTCGTCACAAGGAGTGTCTGCTCACGTAGCCAAGGGTCGATTCTCCTATTTACATGAAGTTCCATGAAGATGTATCTTATTTTACTTCCACATCAAAGGGGTCTCAATGCAACTGACGGTGCGTCAATGGGACACCCGGTCTATGAGTTATTATCAATTTAGTCCTGAGGGCCTAGTTGGATTTGTGCTCTATCCAACCTGATCGTACCCCATCGTTATACAAATTTCTAGTGAGGTGTACTTAAAGGGTCTATCTCAGTTTTAGGTTCCCAGCGCCGCTGACGGTTTTTCAAATGGACATCTGGTTCCAAAGTTATGGCCCAAGTAAAGTATAGGGTCGTATCTAGTCTGGGTCTGGTCTGACATAGACTGACTGACCCGACATGACCCATCATGGGTGGACCTAGTTCGGGTCAACCCGGCCCGACCCGTTGGGTCCATCCCAGCCCGCGATGGGTGGTCCGGCGGGATGTGAGGGGCCACAGAGTGCCGCGGTGATAAAGCTGCAGACGGGGCGGGGCCGCGGGGCAACTCGACCGCTAGGGGTACAATGGCAGTGCGAAGCCGCATGGAGGTTTGACTGGGGTAGCTCGGCCAGGAGGGCAGAGGCTGTGGGGTGGCTCTGCCGGAGTGGCTGGTCTTAGAGGGCGGAGTCCACAGGGTGGTTTTTCCGGAGTGGCTCAGCTGCGGGAGTGCCACGTGGGCGTGGGGTGGCTTTGAGGGTTGGTACAGCCCGGAGGGCCGCGGGCGGTGCGACTCGACTACGGGGCGGTAGAGTGCCACATGGCAAGACGATCGTGGGGCGATACCCTTTCCTTCGTTGCTTTCATCACCTTCGTCGTGGTTGATATCCATCCATCTCCATCACAAAGGACACTGGAATTATCCCATGAAATTAGGAGAAGACATGCCATGTTTTTTTGGCCCGCACACTCTACATTAGAGTGGTAGGAAGTGACTATAATACTTGTATCACAAGAATATCATGAACGGGTAAGGGGAATAAATCAAACACCCTCCCAACCTCATTTGATACGTCAATATAGGTCATGAGGAAGGAGACAACATTGTCGGGGATAGACAGTCATCGGTGATGTCAGAATTTCCTCGATCGCCGATTTGTTGACTTTGAATACATTCCTCATTAATGATTGTCCCTAGGAAGAATTCAATGTCAAAGTAAGTGTTCTTCATTGGCATTATTTGTTGGAGAGTTTTCTCCCAATTCATTTTGTTTCTCCCAATTTCCAGGAGTTCCCCCTAATTCTACCTGAATGAGGAAAAACCAACTTAATAGATTATGTTGGACTAATATAAAATTGGTTTTTTTAATTAGTTGATGGGTTGGAATAATTAATTATATGGGAGAGTTGTCATAGTATAGTGGGGGAGCTCAAGCGGGTTCATCCAACATAATAGGGAGTTCAAGAGGTTTCAATCCTCAGGTGGTCCCCACCACCATAGCCTCTCATGGGAGTTGATGATTGGCAGTCCAAACCACCATAACCTCTGATGGGAGTTTATGATTAGTGGTCCTCACCTCCATAACCTTTCATGGGACGATTTAGTTCATCAGGTCCCCACCTGTAAAATATCTACATCAGTGGTTTAAAAATAAAAATAAAATTATACATTATATTATTTTTATATTATTTTTTCACGAAAAAACCCAAATTCTATCATTCACTCTCAACCCACTACAGTCGAGGTGATTTCCTCCTTAAGATAATACTGACCTTGCGAGTTCAACTGTCCCCTCCGATTTAAATTCCGAGCACCGATTCGAAAGATAAAAAAACCAGCTCGCACGTTTACTGATCATTCCTGATAAAAAGATCATAAATTCATTCCGGGCACACCAGGCCTTGGAATCACATGCAGTCAATTTGCACGGACTCCTAAAATTACCATTTAATTAAAAAAAATTAAATAGAACTTTCAGGATTTTACATTTTCCCTCTTTAGTTCTTTGCCTCTCTATAAGCGACAACTCAAACGAAGGGAACATGTGGGGGTAATGAGCACGAATATGAGCCTCCCACTCTCATGTGTTCTCCTCGAGGATCCCGTGATGGAAACGAACGCGCACCGGAGGTATCGACCAGTCACTAGGGACGATGTCCTGTTGATCCTAAATCTCTATTAGCACCTCCATAGAAGTCTCCCCATCATCGATGTCCAGCTCACTGTGGTGGATGATGTGAGAAGGGTCGTGCACATATCTTCTCAACATGGATACGTGGAATACGTATTGCACCCAGTGCAACTGAGGTGGAAGAGATAAGTGGTAAGACACCATGAAAACTCTACCGAGGACCTGAAAGGGTCCAATGACCCTTGAATACAACCTTCCATGTCGGCCAAGTCTCCGTCAAATTTGTTGAGGTGAGAACTGTAGAAAGACATGGTCTCTATCCATGAACTCTAGAGATATTCATCTCCTATCAGCGTATAACTTCTACCTTCTCTGTGCAGTATTCATGCAGTCATGATGATTTAAACCATCCCTTTTTAGCCTGTAACATCTCTGGTCCAACTAGTGCTGACACCACTGGGTCAGTCCAACACAAAAATGATCTACAAGGTCACCCGTACAAAGTCTCAATAGGTTCCATCCCAATGGTGGAGTGATAACTATTGTTGTATGCAAACTCAACCAAAGGCAAGTGATCATCCCAGCTATGGTCGTAGTCGAGGAAACACGCACACAAAATGTCCTTGAGGGTCTAAATTGTCCATTCAGTCTGACCATCCATCTATGGATGGAAGGCAGTGCTCAAATGAAGCTACATCCTAAAAGCCTCCTGCAACACCTTTAACAGCCAAGAAGTAAAACATGTATCATGATAAAAGACAATCATAGAGGTTACTCTATGTAGCTCCACAATCTCCTACACATAGAGGAATATCATGTTCTCTACTGAACCCTACTCTCTGATTAGTATAATGTTGGCAGACATGGTTAGTCAGTCGACGATCACCCAAATAGAGTGATGATCTCTATATGTATATCTAATTCATGTTAGGATGTCCATGTATAACTCATCCCACTACCACATTGGGAACTCTAAAGGCTGAACCAAGATTTCTGGTACATGATGCCTCTCCTTCACTGGCTGACAAGTGAAGAAGCGAGAGAAAAACTCTGCTACTGCATTCTTTATTCCCGGCCAACAGTGCTATCGTCAGAGATAGTGGTACGTCTTCACCACTTCTGGATTTACCACTAGAGGGGATGTGCGAGACTCCCTCATCACTTCCTCCCTAAGTGAAACTGGTACCCTGGTACATCCTATTAAGGGGATGACATGATCCACACCTTCAGAAGATCTATCAGGTGCCTGACCTGTGGATATCTGAGCACGTCGAGGATTGCAATCCGCATCCCCACACATTTTCTCCCGGCCTCGCTAAAGATGTGGCAGAGTGGATGTATGAGACTGAAGGAAAGCTTATCCTTATCGATCCACAAAAGATATATGCAATGCGTCCAACTTCTCTTTTCCTTCTCTTAGTAGTTTTATACCTGATCTCCTACTGAGTGCATCTGCTTCAACATTCTCCTTCCTAAGAGTATCGACTATCTCAAAATCATAGTCCTGGAGGAACTCAAGACAAGTTCATTATCTCAGGTTCATGTCCTTATGATAGAAGATATAAAAGATACTCTTCTGATTAGTGTACACTGTAAAATGCTCACCAATCAAGTAATGTCACCACATATTCAAGGAGAAGTCCACTAATACTAACTTCAGGTCATGGGTAGTGTAGTTCTGCTCATGATGTATCAATTTTCTAGAACCATATGCAATCATTGCTCACTCCCGCAACAAGACACATCAAAGCCTGGTCCCTGATGTATTATTGTATACAACGTACCCTACGCCCTCCTCTAGTAGCCTCCAGATAGGGGCAGACGTAAGCCTCTACCTCAGCTCATGAAAACTATACTAGAATCTCTCTGACCACACAAAGGGTATCCCCTTCTTCATCAATGATAAAAGTGGTTTTACAACATCAGAGAAATATGGCACAAATCTCAGGTAGTATTTGGCCAAACCCATGAAACTTTGTATCTCCATCACACTCTTGGGTGGCTCTCAAGATAGTACCACCTCAATCTTCACTGGATCAACATCAACTCTACCCTCTGATATGAAATTTCCCAGACTGAAAACCTATCGGATCTAAAACATGCACTTCAAGAGATTATCATAATGTTGGTTCTCTCGGAGTGTGTCCAGTATTAACTGCAAATTATAGGAATTATCCTCCCCAGCAGCCGAGTAGATCATAATTTCATCAATAAAGACTACTTCAAAATGATCAAGGTATGGCTGGAAGATCCAATTCACGAGTCCTATGAAAATTGCTGGAGCATTGGATACACTGAGGGTCATAACTAAGAACTCATTGTGGCCCTACAGACATGTGAAAGAAATCTTATGCACATCCACATCTCCTACTCTAAGATGGTGGTAGCCTAATCTGAGGTCTTTCTTAGAGAACCACCATGTTCCCTTCAGCTGATCAATGAAGACGTCAATCCTCGGAAGTGGGTATTTATTCTTCAAGGTCACCTGGTTGAGTCTCTAATTTTCAATACAAAGCATCAAGCTCTTATCCTCCTTCTCGGAGAATAATATCAGGGTGGCGCAAGGATAAACACTTGGCTGGATGCATCCCATCCCTAACAAGTCCTCCTTCCATACCTGTAGCTCATGAAGCTCCGCAGGAGCCATCTGATATGCTGGTGTATATATTGGTGTCGTCCCGGGGTACAAGTCAATGTAAAATTCTACTTCTATGTGAGTAGGTAGACTTAGAACATCATCAGGTAAGACATCCATGTACTGGTCCACCACTATAGGATATCTCAAACTTTCCACATCAATCGCTCTGAGGGTAAGGCTAGCCAACTTATGAGTGATTGGCTACACCCTCCTCCGGGTAAGTCCATCATGTGATGGAAAGTATCCCTTCTCTATAGGGAAGGTAATACTAGTAAAATCCATTTGAACACACAATACGTTTCTCCTAACACATTCAATCTGATCATTGGCCATAGATAAAAATTCCATACGCAAGATTGCAACTTAATACCTCGAAACTGCTACTAGGAGATCCCAGCCAAAGCCCTCACCTCCTGGAGTAAGCTCACATAGCCGAAACCAATGCATAATCATCAAATATGCTCCTATAGGAGTCCCTAGCTATAAGGATCAAGCCAATGAATCCATCAGAATCTCTGAGCTCCGAATGAGGGCGGTGGTAATAAAAGAATGATTGGAACCTATGTCTATGAGTATTGTAGTTGAGGTGGAGTAGACACATATCATACAATGTATCATCCCAAGAGCTTCTTGATCATATGACATAGCTACCTGCAGTTGAGATCACTGTTGTCAATTTGCTCCCTGTTTTCGGGGTGGACCCCTTAGTGGTGGTGGCAGAAACATGTTGAATTGTCGCCCATCAGCAGCTGCATGGCCAGCTCCTCTTCCACATCCACCTACTCCCTGTGGATTACCTCGATCGAACCTCTGTCTCTGACTGGGTGGTCCTTCAACCATCTACTGATCATCCTTATAAAGGGTCAGATAGGAAAGTTCCATGTGGACCATTCCACCGCATGTGTAACACTTCCTACCCCTGGTTTGACTGGCTCTGTCTTGGGTACCCCGCACAACCAACCCTAAATCCAGTGGATGCCCACCTGAATGTCTGGTCTTTTTAGACCTCTGCGACATCTGTCTGCTGCAAGATGAAGACGAATACACTATGTGATGACTGGTGGTGGTTCTCTCTACTGGTGACTGCTCAATAAGGAAACCGTCCACCAGAAGGGCTCGCTATAACACCCCTACCTACGTCGGGATGATGATTGAGATCATCGAAGCAATGATCTCCCGACTGAGTCCCAGCTCAAAGGTCCAGGACCAGAAGAATGGGTCCCACACTATATCTGTGGAGTAGCGTGAGAGGTCAGTGAACCTCACTGCGTACATAGCCACAGTCATACTGCTCTGCTGTAGATGAAGAATCTCCTGAATGCGCACTATGCGAAGAGTCACCGAGACAAACTATGCCCGAAACAAGCTCTCGATGTATGCCCAGAAATGTGGCACCTCATCGTGATACTGGATCCTCAGGATCCACTATCTTCCTATTGTTTCCTATAGAAGGCTGGTGGCAAGTTTCCCCACGAGATTGGATAGTTTCCCTACTAGTCAAAAGACTCTCACCATAGCCTCTAGCCAATCCCTAGCTACCTGTGGGACTATTTCTCCCCTAAACCTAGGTGGGCCCTGGCGTTGGAACTCGTGTAATGTGACCATGTGGTGTGCACCCTCTTCTGCTGGATCTGGTGGCATTGGTGGCCCAACGAGTAATAGTATCATTCGTGCCTCTGTTGTTTCTTCTACTAGAAGAGGGCCCTTCACCATGGTCTTGTCGCTCGATGGGCTACCAGTACGTATGACACTTAGAAACCCATCTGGATGTCTTCGTGGAGGCATCCTAAATCGAAACTAGTGTGCCACGGTCAAAAATTTATGCCTGGTGAGATGACTCAAATATATCACAATGAAATGTTTCAAAACACACTCGCAATCAGTTTTTTTGTTCACTAAGTGAAGAATAAAAAGTCATGGTCTGGGTATTTGGATACATCGGCCGGCGCACCAACACTAGATTCCCTAAAATAATAACCATAATCATAACACTTAATAGTATTTTCATCAAAAAAATATTAGAGCCCTATTTTCTATATTAGAACCGACTCCCCTTATACTAATTTGTCACAACCCATCCCCCGAGGCCCGTGTCTTGACTAAACCCAAGCCCACCTTCCATAATCCAGGGGCTGGAGACTTGAACCAGAGGCATATTCTATAAAACTGGGAAGGCATTGTCTTTATAACCTATAAACACACACAACCACGAACACAAAAAGATCCAGACGCAAGTCATATGTGTCACAAAAATTGTTCTAAACGTAAAAGGGGACAGAATATAAGTCCAACAACAATAGTACAAGTAAAACTATAATACAATACAATTGATGAAAAATAAATTCATCTACATGCTTGTCCTCTGTGTTTCTATTGAATGGGTAGGTACAAATCGCCTTCATAGTAATCCATGACCACTCGTCTCCTCGGCGTACTGGAATGCCATATGGTCCACCTCTGAGCACAATCCAGTCCTAGTACTCTAATCCTTGATCATCGCTGTTCATTGTGTTCATCCAACACAAGAAGTTGCTGACATAGACCATGCATGGGTGAGTATAACGATGATTAGTAGGAACCCTAAGACCCTCATGGTCTCACAAAATCCACAATGAATATAACATAAATCATGTAAACCAATGACAACCCGACTTAGGTATATGCCCGTACATATACATAAGTTATCATGTAAACCCATCTCATTCATGACGGAAACACATAGTCCAACCCAAAATCCAAATGATCAGCGGTTCCATAAAGGAAGGAAACCACAAAGGTAAGTACAAAACAACTATGCCACATAGATAAATACCACCAAGGTATTACCATGATGGAAAAGTACCACAGTGGTATGAACTCTGCTCACTCCAGGTATAACTTAGGTAAATTAGTATAGATGATTAGTTATAGCTACTAATTAAACATGCTCCATTAAGAGGATCTATTGCTGAACCACACAAAATCTCTAAGAGTTGACCCTCACTGGTTTATGAGGAGCTGACCCATAGAGGATCCCTACGTGGTGACAGACACAGGATCGATAAGAGCTAACCCACAAAGGATCGCTAAAAGTCGACTCACACATGATCGCTTGGAGATGGCCCACACAGGATCACTAGTCCGTCTTCGCATCATAGCCAACTACTGGGTTCTCGCACTAGATTTGCTTGTCAATGAGAGGGTCCTTTCCACAAACCACTGGTTGATACTCCAATTTCCACATTGTCCCATGATAATGTATCTTAGAGTACTTCCACATCTTAGGGGACTCAACACAATAGATGGTGCATCAATTGGATGGCCCGTCTGTGAGTTATTAACCTTTTAGTCCCAAGGGCCTAGTTGGATTCATGATCGATCCAACTAGACCGTACCCAATCCTTATCCAAATTTGTAGTGAGGAATACTCAAAGGGATCATCTCGCCCCAAGCTTCCCAATTCCAATGACTGTTCATCAAATGGATATCCGGTGAAAATATTATTGTCCAAATAATGTTTAGGGTCATATCTGGTCCAGGTCCGGTCGGACACATTCCGACTGACCCAGCCCAACCTGGCCAGGGTCATCATGGTTCGCAATGACCCGGCCCGACCCGCATGGTTCTTCCTGGCCAGCGCTTGGCTGTGCGGACCACTAGGCAGTCCAACAGGCCACGAGGGGCCGTGGAGGGCCGCGAGGGGCCATGGAGGGCCGCAGGGGGTTTAGACGCGGGCGGCGTGAGGCCACGGGGCGCAACGACCAAAGGTGGCTCGACCACAGGGGTTTCCTTGAGGGTGACAACCCATAGGGAGGTTCGGTCAGGGCAACATAAATGGGAGGGTGGATGTCACATGGAGGTGCAGACAAGGCGACATGACCCAGAGGGCGGAGGCCCAGGGGAAGCTCGGCCCCGGGGGAGCCACAAGGGTGTGGGGCATCTCGATGGGCCACGGGGCAGGGTGTTGATACTATGGGCAGTGGTGGCTGTGGGGCCGCACCGTTTCCTTCATCACCTTTTATGTGGTTGATAAAAGTCCTTCTCCATAGTGAAGAACACAAAAATTATTCCATGAAATTTCTAGAAGATGATCCATGTTTGTTTGGCCCACACTCTCCGCATTAGAATGGTAACGAACTGCTATAATACTAGTATCACAAGAATATAAAGAACGGGTAATGGAAGTAATTCAAACACCAAACATACATCATTTGATTCATCGACGGAGGTTGTGAGGAAGAATAAGACGTTGTCGGGGATAGATGGTCATCACTAACATCATTGTTTCATCGATCGTCGGTTCCTTGATGTTGAAGATGTTCATCGTCAATGATTTTCCTAAGGAAGAAGTCGATGTCGATGTCAGCATTCTTCATCGGCGTTCTTCGTTGGAGAGGTTTCTACCAATTCTCCATGTTTCTCCCTTTCTCCAAGAGTTTCCCCCAATTCCACCAAAATGTGGAATAGGAAACTTAATAGATTATGTTGGCATAATTATAAATTGGATTTATTTATTTATTTATTTTTAGCTTGATTAATTTAAGTGGAGGGTTGGAATAATTATGTAGAGGATCTATAGAGGAGTCTCCCCACTTAATAGGTAGTTAAAGAGGTTTCATGCCTAGGGTATACCCAACCACCGTAACCTCTCATGGCAGATAATGCTCAGTGGTCCCCACCTCCAATACCTATCAATGGAGGTTTTAGTTCTGGTGGTCCCTAGCTGTGAAATATCCACATGGCTGGTTTCAAAATAATAATAAATTTTTTAAAAAATTATTTTTATTTTATTCATCCACGAAAACCCAATTTATATATTTCACTCTTCACCCACTTCGGTCAAGGTGAAGGTCTCCATAAGAAAATACCAGCGCTGCGAGTTCAACGGCTCCCTCAGATTTCAATTCCGATCACCAGTTCAATGGTTACAAAATACCTATCACACGTTTACTAAACGTACTAGAAAAAATGTTCAGAAATTCATTCTTGTCACACCAAGCCTCAGAATCATGCATCGCCAGTCTTCACAGACTCATAAATTTAATATTTAATTAAAAACAATTTACATAGAAATTTAGGGCCTTTATAATTATGAAAAATAATGGAGTTTTTCATGAGATATATTATAAATCCAAATTTTATTGATTAATTTAAAATCAAATTAATTTAATATTGTTAAAATGAAATTAATTACGTTGAATAAAAAAATGTTTTATTAAATGATATAATATTATTAATGATAATAGATTTATCCCATAGAATGGGAAAATGTTATAAAAATAAACCACCATCCATTTATTGGTAATTTTTTTTCAGGAACATCATTAACCCCTAATGATTATAAAATATTAATAAAATTTTATTTTCCAAAATGGATAATGAGGGGTTACAAATCTATAATGATAAAAATGTGATCCAAATGTGTAAATACAAGGATGAAATTATTTTGACTAAAACCCATCATGTATTAAATTATTATCACTATTTTAAAATTTACATGAAAAAATTAATTTATATTAAATTAATATTTTATAAAATTTCTAGAGTTCTACATCCCACAATTATGAATGTGTACACTCTCTTTATCATCCTAACATGAAATTTAGCCTTTTATTTCAACCAAACTCTTCCATGATCTATTATACACTCCCCAATAAATATCTAAAGGTCTTGGTATTCTAAAAATACCAATCCGTGAGCCCTTAAGATGAGAAATAATGGTTTCATTTCCAAGAACAGGTATTGACCATAACATATCACTTTAAATTTAATTCTTCTTTTACAACCCATAAATCTAATATATTATTAAAATGAATCATAACTATGAAAAATATTTTTATTATTCTTATTATTATTAACTCATATTTAATCACCATATTTACTTCAAAAGGTATATAAAGTATCACATTGGCATCTATTCTACTCACTGCTTGCACATAGAAATACAATCCATTTATTTTCAAATTTATTATTTTTTAATTTTACGATGGGATATTTTTTATATATAAAAATAGATAAAGAATTATAAATATATTTTTATAATTTCATATATTCCTTCTTACCATCCATACCATTGTAAAACTATAACATCAATCATGTATACATGTGTACTACAACCGAAACAAAGTTGTGTGATTCATTTTACATTTTTGAATAAAATACATAGTAATAAAGATGAATTTAATCAATATATATGATATATATTATATAATAAGTATTCCAGAAATGTGACTTATTACTTACCAATATATTATTATATCACTCAAAAATTGATTCACCGTTCTAGCATACGTATGACCTACCATCTTCGTGAATGGTGTTGACTATTTTTATATGGATACATTTATGAATGACTATAAAAATGTATATAATAAATTTGTAAAAAATTTAATTAGTCATTATCATTATATATATTATTTAACCATGAATTAAATACAAGGACCAAAACAACCAAACAAATAAATACATGAAAAACAAAGTAATTAAAACTCAAAAGTGTTATTTTAATAACGAATTGGTAATAAATTGTAGGTAAAAGAATATAATTAAATAATATAGGGTATTATATAAATTTTTATGTTTATATAAAATATGTATAATACATTTATATAAATTATATATTAGGTTCCAATGTTAGTTATGGATGTTGGACCTATGGTGAGTTATTTCTGTATAACATTCTTTTCATTACGACACATGCATTATACATCACTGGTTTCTTTTCTATTCTTTATGTACAACCAAAGAATATATTTTATGATACATATTAAAAAAAATTGGGGATTAAACTGTGTAAATTCCTCTATTTTTTCATGGTAATTATGATTCAAAATCTATCAAAGTGGTTAGTGTTTTATGTTACAATCTCAATGTTTATTAGGATTTAATTTTATTATGCTCCTAATGTTGAAAATTTATTTTATATATATTTTTATAAATTTCTGAATTTTATTATCTTGTGTTTATATCATGAAATTAAATGGGTTTAGTTCATTTTAAAACCATTTAAATCTTAGGATACCTAAAATATGTTTTTTATAGATAATTAAAAATATTTATCTATTCTGCCATAAAACCATTTTATTCTTTATATGTGATTTGTAAAAAAATATTAAAATATGTTTTTACTAATGTCCTATAAGATTTTAACATATTTTTTCACCCATGTATAATTTATCACAAAATGGATCAGATGTAGCACTAATTTTATTTTTTGAATGAGTTTCTTCATTATTTCATTTGCAAATGTTTCAAAAAGAATTCTTTTGTTCAAGATTATATGGAAGGAATTGAATTTTCCACCATCAAGACCATATTATTATTAGAATAATTCTTTACAAGATTCAATTGATATTTAAAAGGAAAATTATTTCTATAACATTTTATAAAAAACAATACATTAAATAAGTGAATTAAAAATGGAAATGTTATATTGCTTAATAAATTTTTAATGATTTTAATTTTATATTTATATTATTAAAAGGGAAAAACATTACTTTAGGTATGATTTACTAGGGATATTATCCAAGGAAAACAATAATTTTCATTATCTCTATGGTTAATTATTATATTAATGAGATGTGTATGTAACTGAATTAATTTCCATTATATATGTTATAATATAGATGAAACCCATTTTCATTTCATTGGTTATGTTGTGATGATATAATGAATTTTGTATGATCAAGTGGAAGAGTAATGTATAATTTCCATTATGTGATGTTGGATATCATATTGTTATGGATGGTGGATACATTATAACCAAGGATGTTGGTTATGTTTTAACCATGGATGATGGTTTTTTTATAACAAAACATGGTGGTCATGATATAATCAGGAATGTGTGGGAAATATATCTCCCATAAATTCATTGGTTATGATTGATATCTTGTGAAATAAATCTGGGTGATGAGGCCATTTTACCAAGCATGTAATGGGACATTGTCCATTATGAGAGTTTTGGAGTAAACTATGACACCTTCGATGGTTCATGGTGTGAACCAATTCTATTAATATTTTTATCATAATGAGCCTTTAATATTATATAAATAATATTCTATACTTATTAATAATCCTTGAGAAAATGTCTGATGAGAGTGTTATTCACACATGGATCATGATCTTTGAATCTATTATGATTAATCTCTTATGAAATTACATTATTATTTCTTGACTCTGTATTATGATCTAAGAAATATTGGTTATTATTTAAAGTTAATATGTTCATGGTCTGATACCCTTATGTACATAAATACTTTAGTGAACAATATTGTCTCCCTTCATTTCCCTTACTGGCCATTGGGATCAACATTTTATATTTTCCCTTTAGTCTTTGTTATAATGAAATTTTTTAGAGATGATATATATTATAAGGTTTATAGTAAGGAATAGCATAATGGAAAACACTTATGAACCAATTTTCATTGTGTCCATGATTCAAAGGAACTAGAACCATATTATTATAGTGTGGATATTTATGTTATGTTATTAATATTCATAAAAATTGATTCTATATGAAAATTCTTGGTCACTATACATAATAACCATAAGTCTTCCGAAATTTGTAATTATATATATAAACTTCCATTACATTTAGATAATTGATCCCCATACCAATGATTAATCATTGAAAATGTTACACATAAAATAATTCATAAAATTATTCATTAATCTGAAGAAAATTAAACTTTTCAATAATTGTAATGTTTTTTAGGGTCCTATAAAAATTTTAAATTATGATTTAATCATAATTTTTTTTTTGAAAATATATAAGTATCCCAAGGAGATGTTTTAGGGAGAATTGAACATTTATCTAGATAAAATTGTAACTTATATTTCAATTTTAATGACTAAACATAATACATTCAATAAGGAGGTTTTAATATTTTTATAAAAATAGTAACTAATTTAATGTTAAATTAATCCTATTGATTAACAATAACACTATGAAAGTCAAAAATAAATAAATATGTGTATTTATTTTCCACTAGAACATAAATAATTAAACAAATTATTACTATAACATAATATGTAAATAAAAAATTCCATTCCCTATTTAATAAACATTTCAACTTCATGATATATTATCAAATGTATGAACTCAATATTTAATTAAAATTTTAATTCAATTTTATGTTATATTTTCAAAAAATTGCCTCTATAATATATCTCATCATGAAAAACTGAAAGACAATCAATAACATGAATAAAATCAAAATAAACAATGGTTTAGATGTCGGTATTTAAAGAAAAAATCATTCTTTATAATATTATATGGATGTTCCTATAAAAATATATTTCTTTTATAACACAATGTTATTTTCTAACAAAAACAAATTCATCGTTTTTGAGGTGATATTTCTATTTTATGATTGTCTTTTTGAGAAATAATAAACAATATAAAAATTTTATAAAAAAATAAATTTACATACATAAAATATAACATTCGCAAAAAATTTTGGAGACATAAAAATGTAAAATATTATTTTTACACAATTCATCATTATTTCGTAGTAATCCTTAAACGTTAAATAATTATTTGGGAACACATGCACATAATTGACTATCTCATTACAAATAAATTGTTTAAAATTTTCATTAATGCCATATCATAAAATACTATTTTTCACTATATAAATGATCCTTGTGTCTTGAAATTACAAATTAGTAACACATCCATGTTCTCGTAAGGATGTTAATTTAATATTTTTATCCACCCATACGAGAAGAGGGTAATTGAATTGTCATTATTTTAGGTTTTATTGATGAATGATTACCCATTTCCATCCAAATGGATTACTTACTATTTTTATTACTATAACTGTAAATAATTTACATATCAAAATTATCAACATATCATAAAATTTTAAATTAAATTCTAAACATGTGGGTAGCTCGAGTGCATGGAAATGATAACTCTAATCCTAAGTTGAATTATAAAAATTTATATCATGGTCCAAGAATAATTTTTCTATGTGCCTTGAAAGTAAAATAATTTTTTTTAATATATTGAAACAAAATCTGACTCCTTTTTCATCAGCACCAGGAATTTTCATTCAATTCTATGTCATGTAAATTTTTTTAAATTAATATCAAGATTGATTTATTATAATACTATCAAATACATGGCATCATTAAATTCTTTTTTTCTATTTTTTTAATTGAATTCCACTACTTTCAATCACTTCCATCAAATTTAAAAACTAAAATGGATACTCTTTTACTTCATAAATAACCTAAAACATTAAATATCATCTATTTTGAATAAATAAATCCTTCAGCTATTGAAGGGTCTAAGAATATACCAAAATATAATGTGTTTAATTTCAGTAAATTCAATAGTGTCAATATATTCTTCTATGAATAATCTATTCAAACCCTAGATTTTTGTACCCTATTAATATCCTTTATCAACTAAGGTAACACTCCTACATTGTTCTCTATTCCATTATAGAAATTATATGTTATTGGACTAAATGGATATTATCCTCTTGAATCCTTTCAACCTCAGAGACCTTGTTTCTTAAATGGAAAAATATTTTGAATAAAAATATATTAGATTATGAAACATGTAAATCACATATATATTTTCCCTGAAAATATAACCATAAACTAAATTCACATAATCGTATGTTTTAAAATTATTTTAAAAAATTAATATATCTAAAACCATCATCTGATACAACGTATAACAACCCACCCATATCCAGCTCATAAAATAAATTGTTTACAACATATAGTTCACTATAGAAATAGTAACACCTCTTTCCCAATTATAGTATCTTTTTCATTACATGGTAACGATAGAAAAATAATCATATATTTTTTTAATGATACAAAAACCTAAATTTCAAAATTTTGTAAATTAAAATAGATTAATTGATAATTATTTTTTAATTCATCATTTCAAAATTAACTTAGTGTAGATCATTTATATTTTCCCTTTATAGCAGATATTTCGATGAAAATTTATAAATACATATTTTACATAAAATCTAAATTTTGAGAAATTATAATGAAATAGAAAAAACTAATTATTAAGACATTATTTTGTATAAAAACCTTATATTTTAGATTTATAATAATTCATATATAAATTTAATTTTTATTATGGAGATATATGCTTAACATTTTTGAAAAACTATATAGTATTTTTTTTTGATATAAAAGATATTTTTTATGAGAATTTTATTTTTATCATATAAAAAATAATTAATAAATATTTATTGATAAATTTAATTATATTTTCAAAATAATTGATCAATACCATAATTTAATATTTATCTCTTAGTGTTTACAATAGTAGGTATGAATTAATGTTTTGTTTTTCATTTAGACAGTTATTATTCCTAAAAAAATTAATTCATTTTGAAATTTTAATTTTGTATTAATTTATAAGATATATATAATTATAGTGTTCATAAATAGATCGAATATTTATCATCACATTATCTAATATAGTTTTACAGGTTCTCATTAATGTTTATTGAAAATCGACAGTAAAAATGGTAAAATGTTGTTACCACAATTAATTTAAAACCAAGTTTACTTTGGGATAATGTAAGAGATATGAAATAAACAAACATAATGATCTCAAATAATTATTGGGTGATTATACATTGATCATATTTTGTATTCCTTTTTATGGTCGAGCTATTTGGAAACACTTTTCCATCATATTTTTGATATGTTATTAAAGAAATTTTTTGAATTCCATATGTGTACCTCCAACATCATTGAAAAGGGAACATCTTGTCCATTATTATTAACAATATTTGAATACTCTATATTTTCCTAGAAATACAAAAAATGATAGATAATTTCCATTAATTATTGATGTAACAAACCATATCTGATAAATAGGTACGCAGATAACTAAGATGAATTTGACATAGCCTCACAGGAATTTACAATCCCCATGGGTTAGAAACTAGATCATGGAATTAGGTAGGAATAAACAAGGATTTATTTTATCCATAAAAATTTGAATAATAAAGATACAGTTCAGTATTCTCAATTCTACAATAGTTTAAGTGACCAAAAAATCATTATAAAATAATTCCCAAATTATACATCATAAAATGGCCTAATATCTTCCATAGAGATGGTTCAGACACATCGCATGTTACTAGTTGATCACAAATCCTCCGGTCTCCACCATACATCTAGTTCCCAAATATCATGAACAACCTCCACCTATATGTGGAACATTCCGTATTCATTATCCTGGAGCAATATATTCTAAAAAATCTTGAATGAAAAGATTGGGTGTGAGATATACATCCCATTAAGATATCACCATGCATTCCATAATAAGTTCCAAATCAATTAAAAAAATTAGGTATTCAATTTAAATAAAACTTCGTATGAAATTAAATTTATATATGTTCAATTAAATGTACATTAATAATTAAAATTATTCTTGAGACATCAAAAACGACATAAATGATCAATTTTTATAATACATTTATATAATTTTGTTGGCCTAAAAAAATTTCAATAATCAACAGAATGTATAAAAAAATATAAAATGACATAAAATAATGTGATATCAATTTTGTCATGTTATTTTCTCTATTTTGGATCCACAAATTACTAATTTAGTTTTATCGGATGAAAGTGTGCACACATCATTTGAAATGGCCTTTTAGTAATGAAATATCTATGAGGGAAAATCATGTTGCATACGTCTATGAAATTATTATTATAATTAATCATTTTAATGGAGGTAAATCCCAAGTATTTATTCCTAATTAGAAACTAAAATCTAAGGCATACAAGTGATCTTGTTAATAAATCAGTCAACCTTTGTTAATTCAACACTTTAATATCATTTAGAAATTGAATTTCACAATTTTCTATTTCCAACATTATTTTTTTCATTTAAAAACCCTGTCATAGTTTTTAATTAATTAAATCATTTTTTCATAATATTTAAATTTAATTTATTATCTATAGGATCATTATAAGACCATTTCATCAAATCAATTTCCAAATAATGATGTTAACATTTTTAAATCAACACAAAAATTTCAATTCCACTAAAATGGGTGGTATTTTACAATTTCATTTATCTTTTAGAAAGAATACATAAATAATCCAAAATTTTGGTTTTCAAATCATTAAATATAACTTTTAAAATCAATAAAAAATTCATATTTAAATTTTTTGGTAAATCATCATGAGCAAACTACATTTTGATCAGTGTTCATAACAAACACCATAACGGGAAACACCAATGAGGAACAAAGGTGAACAAGATAAAGAAGGAAATAATAAATCAGAAATCTTCATGATAAAACTATTATTAAATTGAACAAAATCATATCAAACCATTTCCAAATAAGGATAATGAATAGAAGGATAAAATCGTAGAAGAAAAATATCCAAATATGAAACACAAAACCAATATTTTTAAATGAGATGAAATTGCATAAAACATACTGTTTTTCACCCAATGGGTTTTAGGGAAGAGGATACTAATAAAAAGAAATGATTTCAGGATATAATTAACAAAATAAAATTATCCCATATGAAATCACAACATTAATACTATATTTATGATTTGAATATCTTATGTGACATAATCACTAAAGATGGAATCCCATCAAGTTAAAAATCTCAATCCAAACTAATTCAAATCATGAAAAATTAAAATATTTTATATCATTCACATTATGAAGCTATTTCATTTATTATTCCATGATATTCAATAAAAAATTGAATTATGTACGAGACTTCATTCTTTAGTGAAAATACTACCCAACAAGGCTCCTAAAAAAATCCTAACTAGACATTGATAACACCAAACCCAAAGGAATCAAAACATTAAAATACTTATATATATTTATACCCATGATAAATTAATTTAAAAAATAAAATTCAAATCATTATTTCAGTTACCCTAAAAAAATATCTCCAACCATGAATGTCCTTAAATAGAATCGAAACAAAAGGGGAAAGGAAAACAAGATTTAAGAGCTACATAAAAAAGGTACTGTGACACAAAAACCACTACACAATGGACACATTATCTCCCAAAAAGACATGTGAAGTATATTACATATCTAATATATGATCTCACTAATAAATCATTTGTTTTTTATGGTCCCACATTTCATGTGATTAAAAAACATTGTTCTACATGACATTGACTAAATCGTATAGTCTTCCCCCAAGGAACCTTTATCTTAGAATCTACAGTATTGATTTTATTCTTCGGCCCATATAAATATAGTTAAACATCATGGTCGTATATATGTATAACATGAGATAGGTCATAATGATGCCTTCAAATCCAATATATATAAGGCACAATGTGGATCAATGAAAAATTTATGGATGTTCCAAAAGATAAGACACTTCCTAGACCCTCTAAAAAAATTTAGAAGGAAATTAAAGTCTTAGAAAATCAATTCATGTTATCCATTATATCAATGAACCTACATAGATGAAATAGTCAGAAACACATTCCCATTTTTAGAAACCACAAATGGTCACTAATGATAATCATCATTTGTATTATTTAGGCTCTATTATTTCACCATTATCTACTGAATCATAAATATCATTGTTATCATCGTTATAATTATAATCATTCTAATAATGTATTTTTCACCAATATCCTACCGATAAAAAATATACATGAAATGTTGTCCATACAAGGCCTCAAAATGAATAATTTTTATAGTGTACATGTAACTATTATTCAATGGGAAATCACAGAATCCAAAATGGTAATCCCAATACCCACTAAATACAAGTACACGTGTGTATATATTTTATTTAGGAATATTTGTTACTCACTCTTCCATTAAAAATTTATATGGATTAAATGTGATTCCTATACATACCATGGATCTCATTTCATCCTTAAGGCCTCTCTAGAGGTTATAAGTAATGAAAGGTTCCCCATCAGTAACTACAGAAGTTAGAACACCGTACACTATGAAAATATACTCCATGTAAGGATGTCCCTATTCCCCAACATATGATGTATATTAAATTGGTATATTTATATTTGACTTCATCATCCAATGGGTCATAAAAAAATATACCACTGTTCTATCAAGGGAAATGTGGAAACCCTACCACATAGTAAATATAAATATTCTCCCTCTACTATTTTACCACTTGAAGTAACTAATATAAACCTAAAGGTCTCTATTGGTCATATTTTCCAATACCAATGAAAATATTAATGTCATATAGGATGAGATGATAATGAAACTTTTTAACAATTACCAGAATGAAAAATAATAATAGAAGAAACTGATGGATCTGTTTGATCATTTTATTTCTGTAGTTCACCATAATTATTTTTTAGTTGTTTTCCTATATTTATAGTTGTCAACCTATATTCTGGATGTTAATTTATGGGAGAAATTTTTATGTTTAATTTTTAGATTATTTGGAACTCTATATAAGGTTTAGAGAGAATCAGTGATTCATCATCCTCTTCAATGATTATCATATGTGTTTGGAATTGGTATTTTCAGGATATTCTTGTGAAACTGTTTCTAATTAGGGTTTTTAAGGATACCCAATGGGCAGTCCACCCTGTAAGAACAATGATTTTCTATGATATGTCACAATGATTTTGAAATTTCCCTATATAGAAAATCCCAAAGGGAAATAGCATTCCCCCTAGGATGTCTTATATCAACTTTAATAATACAATAATATAGAGGGATATATTTTCTCACCAAAATAAATAACAACAAATGATACATTTAAATCTGATAGACATTCTAAAAAAGAATGTAACTGGAAAAAACATACAAAAAATCCCAAATAGTACATTATCAAAATTCAAAACATCATTCAAGGTAGGAGGTTGAACATATCCCTTGTAATAGGTGGATCAAGTATGTACTAGTCACCTCCACCACTATGGTTCCAAGAGAACAAGAACATCCACCACTACTAAGTGGAAATATCTACCAACATAGTCTAGCATATGAAAATCAAGAAATTCCCAATGTCAATTATTGGGTTTGAACTATAAATCCTAGTCATGTCTCACTTTGGGTTCCTTAACTAATTCTATAACAATTATAAAAAATCATTTAGTTTAAATAAAATAATTTATTCCATGGAATGGAATTTTAATATTTTCATGAAAAAATTATATTATAATAATTTATTTGAGAGACATATCGAGACAGTATAAAATAAAGATGTTATATAAAAACATTTATATAATTTAGTTGGAATGAATAAAATATCCAATCATAAATGGACTATAATCATAAAATAAATCATATCATATATCTATATAATATTCCCTATGGAAAATTATTTTCAGATAAAATGATCCTTATATTACTCAATCAATTATCTCAACTCATGGTTAGAACATCACACACACAACATAATGTTTGGTATAAACTCTCTATATGAATGAATGGTTTCATAGTATGTTTATGTATATGATTTCATTAGAAATCTAGTTCTCGGGACTAGATCATATAATTATTGTTCCAATTACTCTCTAACTAACGTATCTTATATATTCTTATGGTAATCAATCAATCAATAATGGGAAATTTACTACCTTCCAATTAGTTCGATTTGAAAATACGAAATTTTCAATTTGTTACTTTCATTTATAATTTTCAAACCAAATCATGTAGTTTAATCAGTTCATTCATTTTCAAATATTCTTTCAATTTATTACATTGGTTTCAATGTTCAACATTTGATTATTTCATTATGTTAATTTCCAAATAAAACCATCAACTATTTTAAATCCACATTGTACTTTCAATTCCATTTAAAATGGAAGTGGGTTCACAATTACCATACCATTTCTAAAATAATATAACAACCTATCAATTCTAGATCAAAAATCATCACGATCAAATTTTTATTCAATCATCAAACACAATATCACAATGAATCAAAACATTGTTAGAAGATAGAAATAGGAATCCATATGAAAATTATTTATTGGAGATAAAACAAAAATTTGATATTTAAAAAAGTGATAAAATAAATGATATATCATATGGAATCACTATAGGTGTTTGTGAGAATATTATTCACAACAAATGTAATTATTTTAGGTAATAACAGAAAAATCATAATATCCCTGAAGAAATCCTAATGTGAATCCTTGGTTAATGACATGAATATTCTGGGTGTTGTATATGATGAAAAAAGGTATCAAAATTCGTTAAAAATACAAATCCTTTAAATTTTACATAATTAATATTATTCATGTCATTTATATAGTTCATTTGATGAAATTATTTCATTGATTTTTCCATTTGATCGATTCACATCATAAATTATGTTCTTATCATGAATAAGTCCTACATATAGCACACAACTCGGTTCCTATAGAAAATTCACAAAAGTATCTGATTACCTCCAAAAATAAGGAAATCCCATTAATCTTTTTGAATTATTTATACTTATTAGGAATTTATTAAAACAAAAAAAATCATTCAAAAATAGATCATTTCACCAGAAAAGGGAACCCTATCCTCAATTGGCCAGAAATGCACCCCAAAAATGGGATCAATGGGAGCCATTACATACATGAAACAAGGTAATGATACTAAAAAATCATGATTTTTTTATCATAATACCATCGTAATAGGGATTGTGGTGTAATCCAATGGTGGTCGGTCATTGAAGATATAATCATAATGACCATCTATTTCAATTTAATTTATTATTATTCTTCTAATAAATCAATTTTAAGAAATATAAAATAAATATTCTTAGTTAAAAAATTATTTAAACATTTTATTAAATATTTTAATCCATTTTACCTCTCTTTTAATCCTATAGATAAATAAAACATTGATTTTTCTTACTCATAATCTATCATATCTACGTAATATTGTAATTCGATTATCATAAAATATATATTTGGATTTTTATAAATTATAAACATATTATTACAAATGATATTTATTAAATAATTATTAAACTCTGAAATATAAAATATAATTCAACACTTCCCCATAAAAGCCATTTAAATCGACCATGTTGATCATGTGTAACTATGTAATGCCAACTCTAAGAAAGAAAATTGATTCATTTTTCCTGTGTACCATTCATGAATGACTGTTTGAATATATATAGTAAATATATATGATATATATATCTTTATTAAAATTATATAAATAATGGAAACATGATCAACATGTAAGGGTAAAAACTACCAAATCACTAATTATATAAAAATCTATTTGTTAACACTCATAAAAAATAATTTTCCTAAATAATTATTGTTATCTACGTTTTAAAATGTTAAAATATGATTTTATATGATATAGTAAGTATTTTAATGTTTATAGTATAAACTAAATATTATATTAATTTTATTTTATAAGAGGTTAGAATCAATTTTGTAATTTTATAGACATTTGTTAAAAATTTATTTCAAAAAATCATCTTTCATTATGATTGTTTTTATATTTGCTTCTATTAGGGATATATAAAATATTAATATACATAACACCATATATTTTCATCTCTTATAGTTATTTAAATAAATGAAATTTTGATATTAAATTTTCATATTTCTACATACTCAAAATTTTGATTGTTTTTTTAAAAGATTATTTTTTTCTATTCAGTCAATTTTTTTCATGTACACATTTTCATTAACTTTTTAACAGAATTTTTACTAATATTCAATGATTTATTGATGTATATTTTACCCATGTTTGAATTTTTATAATATTTATAATTTAAAATTTTCTTGTTATATTCCAAAAGAATGATTTTTTATCATTGGTGTGAGAAGAATAGGTATTTTAACACATAATGCATGAACATATTTTCTCTTTATCACAAATTATAATTGTTTGGAATATTTCATTATAGTTTTCCATATTTCCATACAATGATAATGATTTCATAATATTTTTTAAAAAATAAATTTAATTATAGTGATATCCAAATCTATAGTTATTTTCTTTAAAAATAATATATATTATTTCTAATATTTTTTATTCCATTATTTTATGAAACTTAAAATTTAAATTTTATATACCATATTCATGATATCTTACATATTACTCTGGTTGTAAAATGATTATTTTCATAAATTTATTTATTATGGAAAATATTAGTATTCCCAAAGATAGTTGTCTGAGTAGAATGTTTTTTTGATTATGTATTGTATTTTAACCCCTTAATTTATATGATGAATGATTTCAACAGAATATCTATTTAGTAAGACCCATTATATCCCCATAATTAAATAATTGGTTCTCATGTCAATAACTAGTTTCGGTATCTTCCATATTACTTGTAGTTATATATATATATATAATTTCCTAGTGCAAGGCCTTTAATCTGAGATTAACATATATAATATTCTTCATTATATTGTTGTGAGTTTCTTTATTATCATCCATGTGATTATTTATGATGTTATTTTTTCATTTTGACTTCATTCGGATTTTTTATTTAATATATATTTAATATTTTATTATCTATTATCTCTATGTTATTAATAAAACCTTTTATATCATGTCATATAATATATTTTACACATTCACTTACTAATAATATTTTATAACGCTTTAATATTTTTTCAATTCCCTAGGATATGATTAAGTGATATATGAATGATATTAAATAGTTATTATTTGAAATAACAATGTTAACACTAGAACATTTAATTTGTATTTTAGGATTCTGAATATAAAGTGTTAATCATGGATATATATATATATATATATACTAACCCCATACTACAAAACTATTGGATCATCCGGGATAAGATCCCTTGTATTTTGTGCTAATGTAGTAAGATAGCCACTATATTTATGTTAATGGAGAATGGGTTTCAATATTGTAATCAAATAAATTTAGTATAACAATTAGCAGTAATATTTTTTGAAAATAAAGTGTCGAAGTTTATGTATTGATATACATTGAGGATAATGCTATGTTTTTTAAAAATATAATTTTATTAGAAAATTAGATTTTTTTATTTTCTAAGACTAAAATCCCCATTTTTTACTAAGAAGTGTGTGTTCTTTTAGATCATAAGCATCTTTGGGTAACTACTCTGAATGGGGAATATTTGATGAATATGTGATCCTCACTAGTGAAAAATTGTTGGGGCTAAGACTAGAAACCACACTAGACACTGTTATGGGATATGATTTTATTAATTTTCACAATTTTTCATAACCATAATGAAATATATAAAAATGTTAACATTATTTAATTGAATTAATAATAATAATATGGTTATAATTCTAAGAGTAGATTTGAAAAGTTATTCAATTTTTGTTATGGGTTGAACCATATTTATAATTTTAGTTTATAATTTTACGAAATAATTATGTATGTGAAATTAATTATAAATGGTGTGTGAAATAAGGAATTGAAACCATATTAATTCAAAAAATCTTCTTGGGGATTTTATTCATGGAATAAAAAATTGACCATGAGATAGAACTGATGAAATTATAACTATATTATGGCATCTGACACATAGTATGACTAGTAAATTTTATTGAATAATGACTTGACTCAAGCCCTACATTTTGAAATAGCATTAGAAAACGTCATGCTTCAAAAGCCTTTATTGTTCATTGTTAATACTAATCTTTATGTAATGGATTAATTTATAATTTCCCTTGACAAGATATCTATTTCCTTGGTCTGTATTGAAAAAGTTAATGTTTTCAAAAAAAAAATTTTGTATAGGATATGGTTATCAATTTTTCTCATATATCCAAAACACCATATAATCATTTTTAATAAATATTTTAGTTTGGGTGAATTTGAAGGTTATATTATTTGAAAAATATTTTCCTCATTAATAATAAATGATATAGATAATCAATTATTGAATCATATGAGAAATGTAAGAGAAAATGTATTTGAACTTGAATATCAATTTAAAAGGTAATCTACTATTATTGTTCAAGATGTACATTATCTTGGATGTATTATTTATTATTTAATTTATTTTATAAAATATGGACATTGATGAAAATTAATTTCCATGGAATTTTAAATATATGATGAAATCATATCATGTTCCATCATGTTATATAATTAATTCCCTATGTATTATGATTTTCAAGTAAAATAATAATTTAACAGGGTGACTAAACTATAAAGAAATGGACATTCAGAAAATGGATTAAGGTAGATGTGGAAATTCAAAATAATAATAGGTATGAAATGAAATGTTATTGAACGTCCATGATGGTATTGATATTTTTATTTTTCATTTTATAGATAAAATCCATTAGAATAATAATATACTTGCAAATAAATACTATTGCAACGTTTAGTAGTTAGAATTTAAGAAATTTTGGAACTAATAAAATGAATTCCCCATGGGTCAAATGAGTTTTCCTAAAAACGATCATGGGAATAATGGAAATTTTAAAATATAATTGAGGATATAACTATTATTTATCGATAAATTGATCTATTTCCCAATGAAATACATAGTCTACCACATGATTATAATGATGGGATTTTTATTAATATAATCCATTATTGAAACATTTATCTAAGACTATCTAGAAGATGACAATAATGGAATTAGTGGATTTTAAGAAACCAATATAGTATTTCTGTGATAAAGGATTTAAACGCACTAATGTTTCGCCACTGGGAGAACATGTTCTTTTTTTCAAGAAGAATTATGGGTCTATATGGTTGTGAATTTATTTTATGGAAATTATTGGATTTAATATAATGAAAATTTAATATATACAGTCAATTAATGACTTGTTTGATCAAATTTTATGAGATCATAATTTTGAAAAGTTTTACCATCCTTATGTTTTGTTAAAAAATGTTTTTATGGATGATAGATATTCCAAGGATGACATTTCTTACTTGGTATGGTCATTAAAAATTTCATGTAATTCACTTGAATTGAACAAAACACATTCTATTTTTAGGTATTTGATAAAAAGATTATTCAGTTATTATATTGTAAATTTAATTATAGTGTTTATTCATGATATCATGATATACTATTTTATCAACTATAATAATAGGGTTTATTTGTGAATCAGTCATAATACATATAAAAAAATGTATTAATAAGGTAAATATATAAATTTTCAATTAGTCATTCAATAATTTTATTTTATTTGCCTTATATTTTATAAAGATGGAATATCTGATTAACCATTATAAAATTTTGAACTAGAGTAGACATTGCCTAGGATTATAACCCATGTATGTAGTTTATTTGGTTTCACAATTTATTTTTGAAGATATTTTTATATATAACTCATTTAGTAAAATAATTATCGAGGTTGACATGTAATTGGTTTATCATTATATATATAGAATAACATAATTAATTTTTTAAGGGATAAATTTTGAGGTTGTTCAATACAGTAATAATGATAACAACATCTTGAAGGGATTTATTTATAAAATATAGTGATGCATAAAGGATTTGACAAGTATATATATTAATGATTGGTGATTTCTTTTAAAAGACATCAACTATTTTATAGATTTATAAAAATAATTAGGAATCCTAATATTTTAGTAGGAATCCGTAATATATTCATCAGTGACATAGATTAATAAACATTATATTGAATGATTTGAAAAATATATGGATCTAAATAGTTTACCACACATCATATCAAGGAAGGATCCCATCATGAAAAAAGAGGATAGTTTGTACTACTGATGGATTATGATTTCTCAATAATAATCAAAATTGGGATAGAAAATATGGTGGATGATATATAGAGTATGAATGATCAAGGAGTTATGATTGGAATAATGATTATGAAATATTATATATTTATATATTTATAAATAATTTATTTCAGGATTATTATGTAAGGGGAGAGCTCAAATTTATTCTGAAAAATTGTCATAAGATCCATATTAGATAAAATAATATGTTTCTTGATAGTTTATAGGATTAATTAAAATAAATTCAAATATTTGATTGATTTAATGTCAGTAGAACTCATCTATGAATGTTTTATTTTGAAATTTATAAAGAGGATAATTGTTCATTTAGTTCCTAATATTAAAATAGAATTATTTTTTGAATCTCATGGATCAAATTTCACTATAATCCTAGGGAATAAAAACATATATTTATGGATTTGAGGAAATAATTTATGTATGAATATATAAAATGTGAAACTGTAGATTATTTTTCAATATAACCAGTTTATCAATAGATAAATGTTGTGGGAAAATATATAACACCCTCAATATTAAGGTTTGACTAATTTTATTTTGTTTCAAGTATTTATTGGGTAATTAATTTATTTGAGTCATTTTTGAGTTTTTATGAAATAAATTGATAAATAGATTCAAAATTTTTCTTCAGGAGTGGTTCAACCATTCAATAGAAATTATTGACATGAATTTATTATAGAAATAATCTAAAAACCTTAAATTAATTTCATGAAAATAATTCTTGGGGTGCGATTAAAATGCATGGCATGTATGGGGATTTTGGTTTTAATTATATAATAACATTTACTCCTAGCTATTGGTTAACATGTGAATTCACGATGTGAATCCATTATTTAGGTTATTAATAGAAAGATTTCATGTAGAATAAATGATATAGCTCACTAATATTTTCTCACATATCATCCTACCAATTGTTTTGGTACTTTAGGATCTCTATATGAAATTATGGGATCTCCCATCCCCTTCCGAATCTTCTCTTTGAAAATCAAACAACTATTCATCCATGAACAGAATAATATGTTATTTTATTTTTTTTCACAAAATATTAACTCGTTTTCTATTATTTAGTAATCAATTTGACCATCAATGTTTTCGATTTATCTAGTTATCTATTGGCCTAATACATTTTAAATAATTATTTCGAGATTTTATATTTGTATTTATTGATATATATTTTATATAAATCTTTTCATTAATCGTCAATAATATTTGAAAGGTTAATCTTATTTAATGAATTTTTGTTGAAGTTGCATTTCATTCCCAACAATAGGGTTCTAAATGATTCAAACTGAGAATGGTTCATTGTTTTAGTTGTCTTGATATTCTTTTAGGGTGACCCTTTAACTAATAAACATTTTTTTACAAGACAAATGATTCTATTAATATTCATTCATATCATATATGGTTTGTTGGTATGATTGTGGGAATTCATATATAGCCTTAAGATACGTATCTTTGATGATTGATCAAATGAGCAGTGTGTCCAGCTCGGAACAATGATTTTTATTCTTGATTATGGATTTAAAAATATTTTAATCCATTCCATGTTTGATTGTTCTTTTTCACTGTTTAAAATTTGTGGATTTCATCTTGCATGTGTAACTGAGCATGCAGGATGGACCTGGTGGACTATCCCCCGAGATGTTTGGGTTATGAGTAGGGTCATCATGTATTGGACTATCCCGGGAATATGATATGTGTTATAATTTTTTTTATTATCTCTTAATCAAGGTATTTGTGTTTATAGGATAACTGATATTCATTCTGACATGTCTCCTAACAAGGTAGAGTTGGTTTTTGAGGGCACACAATATTTTTTGGGCATGGGTGATATATATATATTTGGATATTTATATCTTATTACTATTCATGGATGCAAGTTGTTGATGTTATGAACATATGTAAAAATTTTTTGTATAAAAATGTGTTTTACTCACACACTACTTTGGAATATTATAGCAATTATTGATTTCATGATCAAGGACTTTTTGAAAGGAAATGCCCCTATGGTGGATTTTATAGTTAGTTGATAAGAGGATGTACATAATTTCATGTAGATTTAATTAATTATTTCAAAATATTATACTTTTATTTTTCAATATAATCATACAGTTCATCTTTTTGGGGTTTTATATCCAAAATATCATAAAATTACTCCATGGGTTATATTTGGCTATATTGATACTTTAGTGTTTTTTATTTTAATTGTTTTATTTTTTGGTTGTTTCTATCTCTATATTTATATACTATATATTTCCACTAGTATTGATTTTATAGTCTCTCCACATCATTCCTTAGTCCCTCTCCACTAGTCGAAAACACATTACATATGGGGAGGCATAGATGATGTCATGTAGAACTCCCAGCTAGGACTTGGTGTTTTGGTTTGGGGTGTTACAAAATGGTATTAGAGGACCACATTAACTGAATATTTTCATTTATTTTTTTTAATATTTGTAATGGATGATATGATATATGATTGATTGGACTCGAGGATGAGAACTAGGTCAATGTATAGACAACACAATATCATGGACCCCTATGTTTCCATAAAATGGGGTATTATGTTTTCTTGTTTAATTTTTCTATAAATTTAATTATCCGTGGGTTATTTACATGTTGATGATATGAAGAATTATTTTAATTTGTGTAAATAAATGAATTTTTTGTGGAAAATAGGCCCATAATTGGTATATACCGATTTCTTACATTATATATATCCAATTTAATTAGATTCATGATAAAATTATGATATATGAATTGGTGACTAATTTATTTTATTAATTATTTTTGAATTTTTTCCAACTATATATTTTATATATGTGTGAAAGTGACAAATTTAAAACTATTGGAGGATTGATTTTGGGTTCTGGGAAGTGATTTTATATCTTTTCATAGTTCTTGTCTGTAACCTATTAGGTTGAACATTTTTTAGAAAAATAATTTCTAATTTTGGTCATTACTGATTTTTATTCATTAATATATTGGATCTCTCATTGGTTTTTTCTAGTATTAGTGGCAGTGTTTCCCAATATACATCGCGTACAATTAGATACTGCATTTTGTGTGTGCGAGGCTATGGTTTAGAAGTTTCCGTTGGTGAATACAGTGGCTAGAGCTATATAACTAATCCAATTATAACTCTTCTTGATTGTAGATATCATGGGTAAAGTATATCTCATGAGTTGGCAGAATATTGATTAATAAAAACCATAAATTCATATCAAAATCCCACATCATTATTGAGCATCAGAGTCCCTGGGGAATGTAGTGATCAATATTATTCTTTGTGGTTATTTTATATTTCATAGAAATACCAGAATAGTGTAATTTATAGGATAAGGCATTGATGCTTCAAGGCATAATAGAATGTTGATGTGATACAATATAGAATTCTAGTAGACATGAAGGGGTGAATTTGGAATCCTTCCTGGATCTATTATTTGTGGAAAACATTCTTGATGTGTTGAAGCTAGATCATGATCAATTATTTATGGATCCTCGGTAGGGGATAATTATATTATACAAATTAATATCATGATTTATGTATTTTATTGACATTTATCCTCTTATAGTGGGGAACAATGCTCAGAATTTATTAAATTTGTAATGTACCATATTCCCATAACAAGAATAAAAGGTAAGGAACATCAATATGAATACATGTATTATATTTATTAATAAAGAACATATTTTTGAGAATATAATAATGAAGAATGTGAAGTAGGTCTTGATTAGATTATTAGTTTATATATTTGTCCTTTCTCATGTGTAGTCATATTTTCTAATTCATGGATAAGAGAGTGTATGTAAAATGATATAATACGGGGTGGTGGATCAAAGTACAAACATTAAAATGTTGTTTACACAACTATTCTAGGGAGTGAGAAAGGTAGGTGCTATAACTATATGAGGAATGATTAAATTCTCAAGGAATATACCTTTTCTCTCATAACATATCACTAAAGGTCATATATAGGCCATCTAAATTTGTTATATGATAGGGCTATGTGGTCACCCAAAAATATATCTTGTAATAACCCATAGAAGTATGTGAAGAAGCTATATGGATTAGTGAGCTATTACATTGGTGATCCTAGAGTACATAAGAGAGTTGTGGATGATAGGGATTATGATGTTTTCATTACTTCAATGAATAGTAGAGATAGAACATCATCATAAGAGTTATGATCCCAGTTTCCAATAATTTATAAAGTAAAATTATTTACATAGGAGAATCAAATTCCATTATATCTACGCTATCGGTTATTGGGATTTATTAATAACATGAATTCTATATTGATATGTTGTCCACTAAAACACAAATTTGAAATAAGTTTGATCATCTTCATAAATATCAAAATTTATTGATTATGATTACAATATTTTTTCATTTATATATATTCATAATTATATAGATTTTAAATTTTCTCATGTAAAAACGAAATGACTGGTTTACTAGTTTCCATCAAAAAATCAATTGTTATTCAAGATGTGTTCCCTTATTAATGCATAAGTGGGAAATGATTTTATTGTATCGTGAACGGGATTATGATGTATGATGAGTTGAAAAAAACTCATCATATAGAATTATTTTCTACTATACATGTTTATAATTATCCTTTTAGATGATATGTAGGTGACTAACTCAAATTTCCCTTCGATGGTGGACCCATACTGAGATGTCCTTCCCGATTATTTCTTAGGGTTACATAAGAACACATTAATCAAATTTTATATCAGGATCACTCATAGTACATAGTATATATTAGTTGAAAAATACCATATAGAACATTCTATATTGAAAGATAACATGTTTTATTATGATGATTAGAACACCAAAGGATGCATCAGATTAGGAACTTCCTCATGGGGTGATCCATTGTTGTTCTCTAGGATTATATATGGTAGTCTTATACTTTTTAAAGAATAATTAATGTTGAATCTTATCATAGAAAAAAAGGTAAAAATTACCAAAAATCGGTGACTTTTTGACCATTTGAGGGTTTTCTATTTTTTCTCCAAGAATGATCTGCATTTGTGCTACCATCATCTTCACCAAAAGAGGGAGAAATATTAAAGATTGAATTTTTGTGAATATATATGTAGAATATTGTTCTTGTAATTCATTTTGGGATAAAAATAATTCATTATTTATTAAGTATTTGATAACAAATTAATTGATTCATAGATATCATCGTTATTTTTTTCAGTGATTCCATCCTTATATATTCCTCGATGTTAGAATCACATGATATACACCCGAATAACATATTTAGTAAATTTTCTGTAAATTTTCCTTTACTTGTAAGTAATAATAGATTATCTTTGGGATATATGATTTATGATTTTTTAGTAACACAATAACAAAATAATGGGTGTTAGTTTGTTACGATATGTCTACATTTAGTGATTAATTTGAAAAACACAACATTTTTCATAATATTTAGATTCATCTACAATTTATTACGGATCTAAAAAATATTCATTCAGTACTTATACATATTGTAAATATCCCGGAATTTCCTTTCTGAAAATGATGTATTGTATTATGGTATAGTAAGGGTTAATACATCTTCTAAATTCTAATGAATAGGTTAATTTCAGATCTAATCCTAATTTATACTCATCATTGATATGGATGTTCAATGTATTGTGTTGGGTTTAGAATTGGATTATTATGTATAGTTATAAGGTAGTTACATATAGATCTACTCATCTATATACCATCGAGAGTAACTTCACTACACATGAATTTCCCTTAGTGGTGGTGGTTCATGTGCTAAAATATTGGAGACATTACCTATTTTTGAGAGATTATTAATTTATATGGACCTCAATAGTCTATATTCCATATTCACATAGTGTGAATGAATTTTTCATCAAAATATTATCAATGTTTATTTGTATATGTTGTACAAGATGATGTAATATGATGCTACTAAAGGCATTATTGATGTTGATTCACATAGTAGAAAAATCTAGTAAATATGATCAATGATGTTAGAGGCTAGATAAATGATCATGCTTTTGTTGGTATAATAGTTATGGGAATTGTTGAGGATTAAGGATAAGTATTTTTTGATTCCTTAATTACCATTACCTCATTCATATAATGAGTGATGTGTAGCCATCAGATTGATCTAGAGACTAGGGAGATTTTTGAGAGGTTTCAAAAATGTTATTCTATCCCCCATTGGGAATTAGATAGATATGTGGTGATCTTGGTTCATGGTGGGATAATGGTTTCATATTCTTTTGTTGTTGTCTGGATTCGAGTATCTCAATATTGCCAATGTTATGTGCACATGATATAGAATAACTTTTATTAATTTGTCAATTGAGAGTATTGGCGGACCATCAAGAAGAGGAATATTAAAGGTTTCGTATCCCCATGATTATATTTTTAAAGATTCATGGATGAAAATATTATACCTATAGGGTTAATCAAGACACATATTGTTCATGTATGGATGTGGGATAATGTAATTGTAGACATCACGAAATGGTTTAACAGTATAGAAAGAGGAAAGGATGTAGAATGGGTTGTAATGGATCAGTTGACCGTGGGGGTCCATTAGTTACCATTACGGTATGTGATCTCAGCTGATGATCCCAGAACACTTTGTTTTTTTATATATTTAATTACAACAGAATGTTCCTTCCAGAATAGTATCTAATAGAGATGTTCGGTTTACCAAATGGTTTAGGAATGGGTTATAAAAGGTTATGGGTCCCCAACTGAATTTGAGTACGACCATTAATCTTCAAAACAAAGGGTATTCAAAAAGTATAATGTATAAATTAGACGATGATATAAATATATGAAACATTCATTTATGATGTTATTGTGAGGATAAATTTTCATTGATATAGTACCCCTACAATGAAATATTTTTTCTTCAATTCAGATTGCCCAGTTTAAGGTTAAGTTTGGGAGGCATTTTCATTCACAACAAAAGTAGATTAAGGGCGGTGAGTAATCAATTGATGGGATGATTATTGTACAATAGAGTTCAATTAATGAAATGTTAATTATTAAATGGACGTTTAAAACAATAAATAGTGAATGAAATTATTTTAAATTAATGATACGACACTTGAATCTCATTATAGGAGATAATGTTTTGTTATAGGTGTCCCTTATATTGGTTAATAACCTAATAAACAGGATGGTTAAGTTGGAGTTGAGTTTTTCTGGAGCAATTTAATATCATAATGCACATTTTGATGGTTACCAATAATTTTTTTCATCCCCTGTGTTATCAATGTATTCACAATGCTTTTCATCTATCACAAATTCTTATTTACTATCTTGATATTGTGTATTTTCAGTAATGTATTGATTATGAGATAAAATAGGAATACTAATATATGGAATGACTAGATCTAAAATTGTATTTAGGAATAAGGGTGTTTTGAGGATATACAATTCCTATTTTTCATGTTCTATGGTATTATGTTCATTTTCCAGAAGAAACATAGCTAGAGAGATAGAAATTTAAGAGTAATGACCATATTTGTTTAATAAAACCTATGGGAACACTTCTCAAAGATGATATGTCCTTATAGGGGATGATTTTTAATATTCTCTATCTTAATTTAGTACATTATTTATGATTATCACATATTAATGTGGCAAATAATTGATAATAATCATGTTAGGGGTGTTTGAATAACAAAATTACTTAATGGATGAATGTTTCAGCTAATAGAGTAGTTCAAACAATGAATTTATTTCCCTAAAATAGATGGATTCTATGAAGAAAAAATGAATCATAAATTATGGACATCAAATATATTCTTGATATGAATGTAAAATTTACCACATTAATGGGTATTTGTGATTTTAAGAGAAGGCAACACATTTTTTTATCATTTTCTCAGATAACTCATAATGTGAAACAATAATTCACTCCTTAAATGTATCATTTTCCAATACATATGATTTTATAAATAAATTCTATTTTAACATAAGTCTCTCATATCATTGTTACAATCCATAGGCTCTTAATATGATATCTTAGGATCTCATCATCTCTTTAATGACCACTCTTCATTTCCTAAATTCCCATTTATCATCAGCTTCTAATCCTATATGTGCATCCTTAATCATGGTGAATTATATCATATTATACATGATAAAAAAGTAGAATATTGTTTTAATGGTTATATATATTGGTTTTGTATTGAAAAAATGACGGTTTTATGATCATTGACAGAATATAAATTCATATTTGAATATTTGACTTCTGAGAAAGGTTGCGACAAAAACGTTTGTTTATGGTTGTTCTTCATTGTATATAAAATATTTTACTCCCCTATTTTTGGTATAGTTAGTATTTTAAATCAATTCTAGAGTTATAACATGTTATACTAGTGATAGATTTGGGACCCAGTGGAGCTTATAGACCTTAATGATAACCATATCCTTGATCGTCATTGTTTCATCAAAGTTATGAAGTTCTTACCTGTCATGAAAGTCTTATAGGGTCATTGGAATAATTTTTCCCATTAATATCCATCCCTTAGAAACCAATGTATGTTGTTTTTGCACGTGATGTGTTCATTTTGTAGCCTTTTTTTTGATTTGGGAATGTACTATTTATGATATTTCATGACATAAATGATATTTGATATGGAATTTTCATATTGTTTTTTATGTGATGCACTTTTGTCTTCTTATATTGAGAATGATGGTATAACCTTGTGGAATATTCCTTGAGAGGGATGTTTCATATATGAGGTCATCATTCATTGAACCATCCAATGAATAATGGGTTCATTTAGCCTTGATTGGGACTATTCATTACTCCATGGGGATCTATAAGTAGAACTATTGTAGTTCCTTTTACCATATTTTTGAAGTAGTTAGATAAAATATCTAAGGACTAAATTTGTTTTTTTATTCAATGATATCAATTTTTGACATTATTACTAGTTTTAATTATATAGAATGAAATTCTATATGTTACTCACTTATATTAAGGGAAATTACTGGTGACCTACCATGTCTTATACTAACACCATAATTGGACATTTTTGGGAATGTGATGACTTCATTATCATGTCTTTGATGAAGATAAAGGTCATATTTATGGACCTTTGATTTGTGATTTAGGATTTTGTGAATGTTTCATCGTGGATTTTGGACTAGATTAATAAAACTGTTGCTTTTATTTTTCAAAATTACAATAGTTTGGATATATTTTTTTAGTTTTGGGTTTTATGATTTTTCATTATATATTACTACTAAATGGGATATATTTTTCTATGCATCTACACTATGGTTAATTTTATTACTATTTTTTATTATCTCTTGGTTTATATAATATGAGTTTCACTTGGAATAGAGGAAATAGTCTACCAACACTATTTTATAGACCCTCACCACTAGTCAGAATCATATTTCATATTTGGTAGTGTAACTGTGTTATGATTTTATGCCTATATCATAGTCAATAATTTAGTATAAATTAATATAGAAAATCCAATATGATCCATATAACCTATATAAATTATAGTGTGTTAATCAAATGTTATTGTCATTGACTTTTTCATTTTTAAATCATTTATTTGTAAAAATAATGAATCCGTATAATATATTATAGATATAGTAACCACGAGTTCACAAAAAATCATTATAATGGAATGTCTATTTATAGATAAAATCATGTGACTCTATAATAATGATTTTTTGAGACTTCATGGTGATATTGTTCTTATTAAATAAAATTATGATCATTTATATACAAAAATATTGTAGAGTAGTCGTGGGATATATATTTAAACAAATACATTTTTTAGCATCACCTATCATCTTTATTGTTATAGAAAATATCAAATAAATATTAAAAATATTATTAATGGATGAGGTCATGATCTGAAAACTTTTATGTAATATAGATTCAATATTTACCTATGGTGTAATTAAAACACTAATATTAGCTTATAGAAAAGAAATATAGTAGTAATATATGAGGTACTATGTGGAAAAATGTGCATACTCATTTTTTCTATGATGATGTTTTAAGGAATCCAATAATTAAATACATTCATGGAGTGAAATTGGTCAATGTGAAGGATATAGGAAATCATATTAAAGAATCTGATATCATAAAAATTGTATATAAATAAAAAAGGAACGATGACGATTTTCATGTTACTGATACTATTTTCACTATGGTTCCTATATTTTCATGATGACAAGGCTGTAAATTCTAGACAAAATAAATGTTCTCACATATGAGTATTTATAATTAGAAACTGTTTTATCATATAGTGATGCTCATATCCATCTTCTTGACCATAAAGAATATTTGTCATTGAATCAAAATACTCGGTTGGAAAAGTTATATTGGATAAATCATATAACTCAAGAGGTAAAATGGTAATCTGAAGAATTTATGGAAATTGAAAAATCACATCTATAAATTTGGTGAAATTATTTAAATTTTAACTTTGAAATTTTATATGGGGGGAAAAATGTATCACCTGAGATTCAATTATATATATTTTTTATTTTTGGAGTAATAATATCCCAAATCACATATTATTATTCGATAATTCAATGAGGAAATATCATACAAAATTTATAATTTACATTATATGAAATAATAATTAATTCTTGATTTATTATTTTATAATTAACTTATGTATTCTATTTATTTTCCATAATTTTTTTTTATTTTTTATGGAATAATATAAAAATATTTTACCAAAAAATAATCTTTATTCTATTTTATTGATATTTGAATAGAATTAGTTGTTAAAAAATGCTTTTATAGTTTATATATATATATATATATATTTAACAATTAATATAATTCCTATAAAAATTTACCGTTGAGGATCGAATAATATTCTTAACCATTTAAAAACGTAATTATTATTTTTAAACAATTTTTATTTGAGTAGTGTGATTTTACGATATTAAATTAACTAAATCACTATTTATCTATAAAATGAATAATATTTGTCTAATATTGATTCATTATAATATTTAAATATTCATATAATTGTTTTGAATATGCTAAGGTATGAATGTAAATCATATTTTAAGATTAAAATTTTGGTTTTTTAAATATAGTTTTCATTGGGTTTAATAAACTTATTTTGAAAATAATTTTATAAAACTATTGAAGATGAATCATTAAAAATTATTATTTATTTTTATTATGAATAGTTAATTTAATTTAATAGCTTAAAAATGATTTCCCTAATTATTTTTTAAAATATTAAAACATTGTTATATATTTTATAGTTAAAAAGTTAAAAAGGGGTTAAAATAAGAGGTTATGGTAATATTACCACATATACATGTCAAATTATTATTGATTTATGTTATCTGGACTTTATATTTTCTACTATATATTTCAATTTAATTTGTACGAACATTCCCCAAAAAGTGGTCACATCAAATTAAAATATTTTTTATAATTCCATGTGTGTCACTCCCCTCACATATAATAGGGAACAAAAAATAATTAACAATTCATAATACTTTATCTCTCTATGAAAAAATAAAATCCCAAAACAATTTTAATATTCTTTCCCTACAATTTTTATCTTCTAGTTTTCTTATAATATCTCCCAATAAGGGATTAATGTGTAAGTTAAAATAGGTATCTCAATGAATATGTATTCCTATTTACAAAATCATTCACGTTATTTATTCATCTAAAAAAACTATATCTTTTGTATCATACCAAAAAATGAATCTAATAAATAAATATAATGAAATGTAATTATTTTTGTAGTAAAACCATTTTCCCTTCCTTTCTAACATACTAAAAATCAATATATCTCTTGGGTATACATGTAGAAAAACCATAACTGCATTGTTGTGTTAAATTGGTTATCATAACTGATTAAAATGTATGGTTATAGATAAGGAACAAATTAATATATGTGTCTGTATTTTCCTCTATACCCTTCCACCCATTAAAGATTTATAATGTCACATTTGTGCATTTTAGACTACCACAAACTCAAAAAAATATGAATCAATTTTAATTTAAATGATTCATAGATAATCCAAAAATTTTATTTGAATAATATTTATGATAAATATGTCATTATTAGTTTTCAGAAGATGATGGAACCTTGATCAAGACATAAGTGCCAATACTATAAAACATAATCATAAAAGAACATACAAACTATTAACAATCATAAAGGATTATTTTTATAATGATATTTTAATTAATAGGTGCATAAATGTTTTAATGGTATAATATATGATATTATATCTATTTATTAGGTTCTGTTATATAATTATTATAAATTAAAATTTATTATGAAGGATGTTAAAAATCAGTTACAATGAATGTGAAACCTGAGGAGATGGATTATTTCACAATGTCATCGATAATCATGAATATTTTTTATGTTTCCATTTGGGGAAATACACAGTCATTATATTCTATATATATTATAATTCCCTATCTTATGTCTATTTATTGAAATTATTATTTTTCATCTATTTTCACCTTTCTATGTACTCAAATTTTTAAATAAACATTTTTATAAAAAAATGACATTGGTTTTCAATTTGGTGTGGCCACTTTTTATCAAGGGATAATATTTTCATTAAAATATTGTTACTTATATTTTTAATAATATTTAATTATTTTATGAAAATATTATGAACAATTATTAATTTTTTATTTTAATATTAAATATATTCTTCTTGTCATTTTCTTAATGATGGACTATTGATTAAATGTCTGAATGAAATTAGTGTTATAATTATTACTACATGATAATTTTATATAACCATCATGAATACTCATTAATTATTAATATGTTTTATATTTTTCCATGGTTATAATCAATGAAATTTTTTCTCTTCTATTTATGAAATATGAACATTTAAATATATGTGACCTCAAAATGGAAAGGTTTTATACTTCATGTAGTATTTTTGTGATCTTTATAAATATTTTCTAACAATCAGATGATGAATGTTATGATTTATTATGGATATAATATTTTGATTCCATACAAAATATACCTCAATCTATATTATGTGCATGTTTCTATCTATATTTATTGGGAAAAAATATTATTCTATTGTATAATTCATTAATTTAATAATTTATGTTGATTTTTTATAGAATTTTTATTAATTAATTTCATATAATAAATTATTTGAAATTATAATTTTATATAAAGTGACTATTATATAACCTGCATGCATCAGTAGGTCTCTTGATACAAACATAATTAGGTATTTTTTGTACTCTATACATGTTAATATTGCATTTCATGACAGTAATCCTGGATGAAAAATATTATTATGTATTGAAATATGAAATATAATATTATGAAACTAGTTATTATAACCAATGGGAATTATATGTGTTTTTGTACCATCCATATATTCAGTGTCCTTTTATTATGTATTTAATATTTAATATTTAATATTTATTTATAGTACATATTGGACCTTTTAAAATAGTATCGATCTTTTTCACAAAATAAACTCTATATACCATCACCGTTAAAATTTTCAAGGTTCCTTCCAAAATGAGATCTATAACTTTAAAAAAATTCATATTCATCCTTGATCACTATGAAAAAAATGGGAAAAATTCGTGGAACTACAACATTATTGTAAGGGATGTAAATGAAATTTTATATTGTAGTTCATTTTTCATCCTAAAAATTGTTAATAATGTATTATTTTTATCTAATTTACATTTTATATCTTTTCCAAATTTAATTTTCTACTAAAAAAATAATTTTTAAATATAGCACACAAAATAATAAATAAACAATTGAAAAAATAAATATATTCATAATAGGTTAATCCTAAAAATTATTAATACTCATGAATACCTCTACGTGAGAAAAATTCATTTATAATCTTCATTAAAATATATATAAAATTCCAAAAAAAATAGATGATCATTTTCATACATTGTGAAAAAAAGATATTTACAATGTAAACTATTGAAAAAATATTAAGTAGATACCATGGGACATTATCCATACATTCTCCATTATAAGACACATTATAATGGAATTAACTAATTGATTAAATTACTTATCTATTTGGAGTAACTTATCTCTTGTAAACATTATTACTTTACCCAATTATTTGGAGGGATTTATTTGGTGACCCTTTATTAGTTCTCTATAATACCCCCTGAAAATTCATATAAAATATCCTTAAACTATATAAATAATAAAAAATTATATTTCATTTTACCCATATAAATTAATTGGAATGTATTTTATTTCAAAAAAAACGAAAAATATTGTCTTCACAAATAATAGGAAATTATTTTAAAATCATAATAAAAATAATATCAACTTAAAATTTATATTATTATTTTTGGATATAATTTCAGTCAAATTAACAATAGACACATATTAGAATTTTTTATATCAAATTATGGTAATGAAGATAGAAAATTCAATTCATTTTTTAATCTTCAAAAAAATTATATTTTTACACCATGGAAAAAATGTTATAAAAGACTCAAATAGAAACAATTTTAATGATTTATTTTCAATAAATTAAAAAATATCATAAAAAATTAAAATGACCTTTATGAAATATTTTATCTTAAATAATAAAATCCTGAATACATTTTATATTAATTTTACACGGATGAAAATGATTTTGAATGGAAACAAAAAAACAATATTTTTAAAATTATGTATCCAACTATGATTCTAGATGAATATAATTCACATATGCACCATCATAATTAATCAAATAAAATTATATATAAATTTTTTATTTATAATGTACATTCCACTGAAATTATTCAATTTATTTTTTTTATTACAATATTTATTTATTTGGTGATATAATTTACATCTTGATAATTGTTTTTCATATATGACGTTTAAATGAAAAATATTAAATACTTTGGTATATTATGTTCAATGGATCATGGATCCATCTAAAAATATATATTCTGAATAAATATTTTATTATTTTTTCACATTAATAAAATCTTAAATAAATCCTAGGTGATGGAAATGATAAATTATATGTTTCTTATCATTATGGTGTTAGTACATACAAACCCACGAGCGATGTTTCCATTTTCCAAATAGATTCAATGAAATATTGTATATAATACTTAACTATTAAATATAATAAATTGGTTTCATATTTCAGGTTTTTCAACCATTTCCATCCATATAATCATCCATGTATGGAGGAAATTAAAATAAGTCACATCACTTCATTGGGGTGGAATTCATATAAAGATGAGAGACGTTATAATTTTCCAATGGATGGAAAATGTCATAAGGTAAACTACATCATAAAATTTATGTATCAAAAACATTTCATAAATATAATATATAATTATTAATTAAATTATTAAAATGAGATTTCTATTGTGGTTTTTAAAACCAATACACATCTCAATGTGGATATGATATTCCACACATAGTTATAAAAATGTTTTCGTTTCCCATAGGATGGGAAAAGGATAAAGAATTTAGTTTTAAAAATATAGAATTTTTTGTATAGATTACATTAATTTTTAGTGGTAAAACCATTTTAATTAGTTGTATAATAATTAATAAAATTTTACTTAGAGGGTTATGAGTTATACCTCTTCACATATATATATCATTTTATTGTAAATTAAGGCATTAATAATTGTATTTTAAGATGACCAACACCCCCAAGTTGCAGGTAGAATATATTAGAATGGATTTGATAATGGATTTTTCATGATAATTGGATAAGAAAAATAAATAATTATGTAATATAGGTGGTCATTCTTCATTTAGGTGAGTGGAAAGCATGTAAACTCATTTACCTTTTAGATTTAATAAATGTATTTATAATGTTCATGTTTCCCAGCATTGGATAAATTTTCATGATAAGATTTTATATTGTCAAAATATACCGAACCAATAAAATTTACCAATATTTCAGTGTTATTATATTCCTTATGTCTTAGTTTAACTCATGTTAAACCTATTAACATTTTTATGGGTGATATATCTTTAAAATGGTAACAATTTAAAATGTAATAATTTTAAATTATAAACATTTAAAAAATTTAACCTCCAAATTCAATATTATAATTCCATTTATCATTATCTAATTTCTATAATTTTTAACAATATTAGAAATATAAGTATGAAATGAATATAAAAATTAGTTTTTAGTGAAATTTAAATTTTATGTATAAATATTATTATTTACAAAAATAAAAAATCATATATATCATTATATAATTATAATGATTATTATTATTCAATTAGTAAATATTAAATAGTTCAATAATAAAAAATCTAGTTGAAATTTTAATAATTTGTAAAGAAATAATAGTTTATATAAAAAATTGGTATTTAAACTATTCACTCTGAAACCATCATTTTCAGAAAAATATAAACAATTTATATTAGTTTAATTTTTATTATTTGAATTCAAAAATTAAAATAATTTTCTAAATTTAAATTAATAATTTCTTACAATTTTCATTCAAAATAAACTCACATTTTCTAGGAAATATTTCAATTAAAATTAATCCATTTTTGACTAAAACATATTATAAAATCCGTGTATAATATATGAATCCATAAATGTATAATTATAAAAAATAATAATACTTTAAATTGAGTAAATGCTAACATTTACTTGAGTGTCATAATATTACATATTCCTACTACATTAACTAAAATAAATTAAATCAAGGGATAATTATTTTTATTTCAATGGAATCAAAATTAGAAAACAACCTTATATCTATTGGATTCAATAAATGGCACAAGAAATATTTAATATTAATTTAAAAATTACACTAATGAAATTCATCTTTCTACAAAAAGCAATTTTTTATTTCCCTCAATCATAAATATTATTATGTGGTCAACTAGGTCTTGAATAATATTATCTATGATGATCTTCCACATATGGAATCTATTTGAAATAATATTTAATGGAAATATTTATCCTTCATAGATAATAATTTATGATAAAATAAAAATTTAATTATAAATAAATATTTACGGATACTATTTATATAATAATTTATTCTTTTATAAGTAGTCAAAATATTAGTAAAAAATTATTCATTAATTATATTATTAGATCTAAAATATTCATATTTAATTTCATATATAATAATTCCCCAAATTAATATTATCCCAAACCCAAAATCCTAGATCCATGTCTAAAATGATAATTGATAGATCTCCATCCACGATTCCAATAATTATTACCTCTTAATTCCATCCAAACCTTGAGACGTACAATATAGAAATTTTATCAATAACATTGTTGAATACTGTTTAGGTTTACAGGCATAGATAATTTGTCAAAAATCATACACAAAGAACAAAAATAACTGCAAATAATTATTATCACTCTTAACATAGGATTTCTAGTCTCAAATTAATTTTTCATCATATTCCATATGAAATAACTTAGAAGAATGTTTGTTTAAACCTAATTATTTATTAATTGGGGAATTTGAGACATAAAATGTGTGATATGAAATTGGCTATATGGTTAGACATATTCATTTAAATTTTAATGTCACCAATTAGAATAATATGTGCATAATGTTATCATGAAATAAATATTTTGTAAGAGAAAGTAATAAAATAACTCATACCCAATAATACCTAGATCATTAAATATGAAAACACGAAATGGATAGAGTCATCCGAATCAATAATCAATAGATATTTGAAATAAATAATTATCATAAGTAAGTTTTTAAATCCACAAAAATATTAAAAAATAAGTTATTATCATAGATAAATTTTTGTCAATACAAATTTGAAACTTGTTTAAGAAATATCTATATCCATGTAATATTATTTAATATTCCAACAGGTAACTCCTTTTTAAATTACTCTTCATACATGGTAAATTACCAAATTCATTGTAGGAAAAAAGGTTTGTACCCATTATTTAAGCTATAATGGTCTCACCTAGAACTATTTGTGTTGCCCCACAATATAAGATAAAATGTTCTCAATTGGCACTATCTGGGATACCCCTTAATATTTGTTTCATTGGGTTCACATATCACTGTATGGGTCTCCTCATCCTATAATTTCTTAAATTGTAACATCATTAAAAAATTTTATAAACCATTCATCATTAAACTAATAGAAACAATCATTAAACATATATAATGAGATTTAAATATGGAAAATAAATGTGTTTTATGGCAATCAATTTAATCAATCATAATATGTATAAATAATGAATTTGGGAGGTGTCATTTAAAAATATCCCCAAGAGATACTAATCAAAAAATGTATATAAATATATATATATATTGATGTTTATGAACTGAAATTCCATTAAAATATCATTAAAAACATTTGAAAATAAATCAAAAGTCCATTTTTAAATTATATTTATTAAACATAAATCATTTTAAATTTATTTTAAACACACCATGGAAGCATATTAATGAATACATGACAAAAAAAATTAAATTCTCCAGAGTGAAATTACTATATCTTATGATATGCACTTTGTTGATTAAAAAAATTAATTTTCATTATTCTAATATGGTTATGATTGAAAAATTGTTTTTAAATGGGAATATATTTTTTCATAATAAATAATTTAGATTATTGACTACAAAAACAAAGGAAAATACAAAAATACATATTCTCTTGAAATAACCATAAAATAATAATATACATGTGTTTCATGACTGATATAGCATTATATTTTATCATTCGATGCATAATAATGTAAAATCCTGATAAACAAGGAGATTATTATGAATTAATCTTACCACATTTATAACATTGATCCATAATACACATGAAATAAAAAAATTAAATTGGTTATAATATTTCATGTCAACAAAGAGAATCGTGATATAACATTTCAATGTATTACTATATTCATCTAACAATTGGAGATATGTTTGTAACATAAAATACGTCAATATGAGGGAAAATTAAGGAAAAATCTATCACTACATTGGTGACTTTGAAACTATTAACCCCTTTAATGAAATATTATAAAATGGTTATTTAAATCATAAAAATATAATTATAAAAATCATAAAATAAATTAATAAGAATTATAAAGACCACATAATAAAAAATGAGTATTCAATATGGCATATTCCTTGGAGAAATAAATGTGATATGAACAAACTCATACAATGAGTTTGAATTGTGACCTGAGTCTTTATCTACCTAAATATCAAAATTATGTAAATTATGAACCTTCTTGAGTCCATTTTTTATTTTTATAAATAATTTTACTTCAATTTTAGGAAATTATAAATATGTAAATAATTAATTATGTTTTAGTAATATCTATTTACCGTATTTAGAATATGTGTTAAATATTTCGTTAGTATGATGACTCTAGTGAAATATGCCATTATCAAATCCTGTAATGAATAATAATAATAAAATAATTATCATATTTATAAATCAATTATACTTTTAATATAAACCATTAAATGTGGCATTGAAAATGAAATAACATTTTGATTATGGAGATGATAGGTCGTATATACACCTGAGTAACATATCAATATTTTAATGATCATTATAAAAATATTGTAAGTCACATTTATCTTTATATAGTTATCAAAAAACATATATTATGTAATTATATATACTTATATTTATGATATTTATGATGAAGTGAAAATAATGGAATCACATTGCTTTGAGGAGGGGGTTGTTCACACATTCACGAATGACGTAATCATTTTTTCAGCGAATGAGAATGTAAGAAAAAAATGGTATATTATATTTTAATAATTATATGTATTTATTTAATAAAATTTAAAATTTCATTTATATCTCATATATTAATTATATTTTCTCTTATTACCTTCCATGTTACGCATTTATGAATAATGAATCACATTTCTATATGAGGCTCGTTCACTGTAAACATGACGAACTTTATCCTATAACATAAATATTTGAATATAAAATAATAAAAATGATATAATTAATACATATGTAAAATTATTTTATAAATATAATATAAATCATTATATTAACCATCAAACCCAATTATTAGAGGTGGTAATGATAAAACAAATGACATTATTTCATGAGCTGGCAGTCTTCCATACCAACGAATAATGATTTCATAACATACTAGATAGGACTGTATGTTGTTGTATAAACTAACATATCATAATAATATATCATTATATTTAACATAATTAATTTATTTTTTAATCACTATATAATAATAATTTATGAGGTTGGAGAAATAAATAAGAACTAATTGCTTATTGAGGAACATTACCTCTTCTTCGGGTAACTTATATTAGATTTCCCCAAATTCCTGTTATGGATAGAATTAGGTACAAATTACTAAATATAGGATCATAAGATGGAATTTTATAAGTTATTTTTTTATTTTTTTTCAATATAAATAGGATTATAATTTTTTATAGGGTTTGAGAGGTGGTGGCCTTATATTAGCGAGGTTAGTGGAAACCTTATAATTTTTTGAAATATGGAATTCTACCAAGGAGTTTTTCAGTTAACCAAGCCCTAATAATTGACCATTATAAAAAATATAATGTATGAAGTAAAATTTTTTCAATGAAATAGGTGGTTTACAAGTCTTAATTAATATTTACCTTATATTTAATGATTAATTCCTTGGTAAACTCATAATTACCATAATCGTTGTGACTAATTTTTACAGTTTTTAAAATAAATTATGGTAAAACATTATAATGACCATATAAGTCATTATAATTTATTATGATTCCAAATATTAAATATTTTTTTCCTATAAAATTCTCATAAGTGGAAAATTAAAATTAAATAATACTCTTGTAGGCCTCATGAGATAATGGGTCTTTAAGAAGAGTGCAATTCATTTTGAAAAAATATGAATCTAAATTATATTTATGACTATTAATAACAATTTTATGAAAATTAATATATATTTACTGATATATATTCTATAAATATCATTTTTAACACACACAATTATGAATTATTTTAATTAAATAAACTGTAAGACATTATTTATTTCAAAATTGTTTTAAAAAGCTAGTTTTAAAACTCAAAAATAAAACTTATACTAAAAAAATATATATTTTTGATAAAATATAAATAATTTTATTAAATATAATTTAGGTTTTTTTTTAATATTATAACATATTTTTAATTTCTAGTCACTACATTTATGGAAATAAATTCATTTTTTTAGAAAAATATATATTATTCATTATTTCCTAAACATGAATATTTTTTAAAAAGTCAATAATTTAAGCGAATGTAAATTTTTATTTAATGATTCCAATAATTATGTCCATTTAATAGTATAAATATTATAATAATTATATAAATATATTATAATAGTTTTTTCATGGAAATAGTGAAATTTTTTTATGAAAGCATATTTTTGTAACATAAAATCAAATTACTAAAAATTGATTAATTATTAAACAAACATTATTATATATTTTATATTGAGTAAGGAATTTAAATAAATATTTATATATATTCATACATTTCATAATTTAGTTAATAATATTTATACCTTCGAATTCAACAGATTTTTTATAATGGTAATATATATCATTGGTCTCTTAAGATCAGTGTTGCTTGTTAAATATACAATCAAAAATAAAAATCTTCAAGTTTATTGTAACAAAAGATAAACTGAGTTTTTCATTTAAGATAATATGAAAATAGTATTTCATGAAATGAAATAATTTTTTTTTGTTATGTTCCCATTATGCTTCCAAATATAATTTTAATATTTCAGAATATTCTGGTGTTACAAACTCCCCCTCCAATTAATTAGTTTCAAACATTAAATTTGAACTTTAACATTGTAGTAAATACAGGGAATTTAATATATAAATTTGTTTTAAACACATATTATAAAATTTATAGTAATGTTTCCTCTTAATAAGAGAGAAATGTATGTAAAATAGTGATATAAATCAATACATAACTACATTTCCCAATATTATAACACATGGTGTAATGGATGAAAAGGGAAAATAATTATATAGATTTATTAAGGATATTGATCAAAGAAATGTGAATTATCAATGCAATGTAAGGGCCTAAAAACCATAAATAATTTATGATAAAAATACTACAAGTTAATAAAATATGGTGGTAGTATGATATCATTTTTGATTCCCAATCCCTTTTAAACAAATAATTTTTTTACCATATATACTAATAGAATGAGGAAAAAACATACATGATGAGTACAATTTCATACATTAATAAATTTACACCACAATCTCAACATTTTCTACAATAATTCTCATTCAAGAAGAATTTTTCATTTCTTTGATCAAGATAATCTAATTTTAAAAATTACATACTTATAAAATGATAACAATATATTGAATTTTTTCATTAGAAATCAACCAAAACGAACATGGATATCATAAAGTAAGATATCAACTTTATATTTCATACACTTAAATAAATTCAATTTTAATTCCCTATGTTCATTCCTAATCATTATATATTGTAATATCTTAGAAATTCATCAATCATATCTGAACAAAGTATGAAAAATAATGATTATATAGAATTTATAATATAATCCTCAAATATTAATACATTGATATTCCTCAAATAAAGTCCATTATATTTATGAAACATAAATAATCATTACATAAATAAATCATACTTACAATTAAATCCCATAGTCCAATGGTGGGAGTGAAACCCTCATCTTCCATCGATAGTTGGTTCAAGTCGCACCACCTTTCTGGATTTCACAGTTTTTCACATGGCATATGAGTTGTCCACTTTTTAAAAAAACAAGAAAAATAATTTATCCCTAAATAATATTTAATGTTGATCATAGTGGTTCAAAATAACTCTCTAAAAAAATTCTCCATAAAGTTATTTGATATTTTCAAAATTACTACCACTTAAACCTCTCAAATGGGTTGTCCATGACATAAAACTTATGATCAACCATAATCTTACTAAACTAAGTAGTTATCCACAACTATTATGATAATATCACAAGGGAAGGTCATAATCTCCAAATTTATCCAAACCAACATCTAAAACTGATAATAATATCCTTGAACTTACACTCATAGATCTGGTGCTAAAATCATAAACCTTATATTTTCACATATATCAATGTTAATAGCGACACATTTTTCCATCCAAACTGTATAAAATCAAATTGAAATTTGAATAACTTATATTCTATGAGACCATTTAGGATGACATTTTTAGTAAATTGTGAAATATTCTATATAAAAAATATACATATATTAAATTTATAATTTCTCTAAATTAACCCATGTAATATTTTCTCCTAAAAATTCATAAATGCCATCCATATAAAATTATTTCTAGAAATAATTCATTCAACCTTATTATGTATAACCTATAGAAGAGGAATACTAATATGTGTGAGCTCATATAATTATTAAGGGTAAACATAATTATTAACAATTGAATTTCATCGATTATCATATAACGGGTTAATGAAATGATTAACTAATAAGATTTAATAAGAGAATAAAAAACTCATACCCATGTGTATATGGATCATCTAATAATAAAACATAGAAAATATTTTATGTAGATACACTCTATATTTGCAGTAAATTTTTGGAATATATGAATAAATATTTTTGGTTATATGTACTAAGACAATGAGTGATTTTGCTTCTTTGTGTGATAGGAGTTAATTTAATCAATAAACTAAATTTATTTTATAATACAAAGGAATATATTTTTAGGATAATTGTATTTCTCTTTCATATTATCTCATATCAAAAATCTTTGACCCGAATTTAATATTGTTCCTGATGATTATTCCATTTTTAACATAAAGTATGTTGGCATGGGGCGTTCAAATGAAATGACCATAGATAAGATACTTTCATTGAATCAAATAACAATTATATCTGTTTTAAATGATAATGACATAAAATATTCATTCATTAATGATTATTTTATATAAAACCTTCTAGGATAGATGAATAACTGAATGGTCATTGATATGGGGTGGTACCATTATTCATTGGAGTATCAGGATCAGTAGATGATCAAAAACTATATCAAGGAAAATCAGGATTGAACGAATGAAATTTATCTTCCTCAATCTTTGGGAAGTTCATTAGTCATTATTGAATGATTTAAATAAATTTTAACTCTTCATTTTTGTATTCCTCCCTAATGAATAAAAAATTTAACAAGATCATGTTATTTCATTAATTTTCATCAAATTGGAAACTTCACATAACCCCCTATCAAATTATATTAGTTATTTACTTTATTCACCCCATTATTCAATGTTTTATTTGATAATATTCCATAATTATGATTTTTGTCCAACAGTTTTATAATAAAATTTAATTTTTTTCATCCATCATCTTTTTGTCTTCATTATTGAACCACGGTGACCATGTTTTAACATTTCCTTTTCGGATTGAAAAATATCAAAAAATAATATTTTTTAATGTTATATATAAACCCATTAGAATAGATATTTGAATATGTATTGAATTTTTTGTAGGTTTCAGAGATTTATTCATGGATTTGTTATAAAAATCTGAGAAATAAATGACATGAGACATTCTTGGTGTAACACCCCGAGATTTTATGAAAAATATATTTTTTTAATTTCATTAATGTCTTGTGTTGTACGCTACACCAAAAGGATTTTGCACAACATGCATCCCTGACTTGCCTTGCATTACACGCAATCACAACCTTCCTCGATAGCATGTGTAGTACGCAATACCGAGTTTCACTAAACAATATATTATTATAATATTATTATGAACTAGCTGTTATGATTAGTAATACCCACTATTTGAAATTTTATAAATTTTATCTTTCAAAATGGTCTTCATTTTTGGATTTGGAATATCTATATTATCTTAGGGTGAAATTATTGTACTTTTCTGATAACATTAATTTTATGATGAATAGTGAAAATTACTAAATTTTAATTAAAAAAAACCTTTTTAACTGAAATAATTAATAGTGATAAATTATTATTTTGAGTGGTTTTAAATTATATTTAGAATATATTTTTACAATTTAATACAATGTTTGTCATTGGATGTAATTTCACATTTAAACCAGACAAAAACAAGTGTCAATCTTTTGATAGTTATTATCTCTTAAGAACACACTATTTGTTTTGACGACGGGAGTTAATTTTTAAATTAATTAATGAAACTGATATGTTTTGAATTTGGTAAAATAGACATCATTTTTGAGTTCATAATATCAAATATATCTTAGGCCTAATTTTTCATATTTTTCTGCAAATTTTCATTTTTTGATGAATAGTGAAACCACTAAGTGGTAGTTAAAAAAATGATTTTTCATAAAACGTAATCTTACCACTTCTGTGAGTAGAATTTCAAAAATCCAAGAGACACGGTTGATGTTATTAAGTAAAATTTTGTTCAATGAGATGAAAATAATTTTTGGTGAATAGTAACTTTTTACTTTTTTTACCATGGTTAAAAGTAAATAGGGTAATTAAGGGTAAAACTGTTGTTATTATTTCCCTAAAAAATGTCCAAATTCTATTGGATAACTGTAATTCGACCAAAAACAACCTTAGAAATAAAATATTACCATTTAGGCCCACTTGGATTAGATTAGAACATTTATTATTAATTTATTTAAAGAAGGGTTAAAATAATTAAAATCAATGTTTAATAACTACATAATTTTTAATATAGGGTTATACATGGATAAATTAGACTATAAATATTCATTAGAAAGCTAAAACTATTTCCTACATAATGACATTTTATTTGTAATTTTTTGACATTAAAAATGTTAATTTATTTATGACACAAAGATGATGCAGTAATTATCTTATTAATGAAATATTGAAATAATTGATGTTATAAATACCCAAATAAAAGTAATTTAATACTTTTTATGAAATAAAAAATTTTCTAGGTTAATATGACATGTTAGTATTGATTTAATTAACTTTTTCGAACTAATCATTCTGTTATGATTTTCAAGAAAATAAGTTACAAAATAGTGTCAAAATTGACATAAAATTGTTTTTAAAACAAATATTATATTATTAATTGTTATTTTATTCCTAAAAATATAAGGTTAGGCTAAATAACATAGATAATTCTATATATATTATTAATAAACAACTTGGGGTTCGATTGGCTTGTTATAGTAAGTTTATTAACCTTATAGTGTAAGAACACAAAAAGACACGGTAAAAGTAAAATTATCTAACTTAAAGATAAATATAAATGATAAGGTTAATATAGGAACCTAAACTTGTCTAAATTCTATTGGATGATAGGATTTAGACCCACACCCACCTTAGATTCTAAATTAATCAATTTGGAGCTATTTAATACCGAATTTGGATTTATAATAATATAATATTTTTAGTTTTTCCAAAGGAGCCCCTCTCCTCCCTTATAAAAGGGAACATCCTCCCTCTCTTCCTCACACCACATTGAGCATTCAAGCTCGGCCAAACCCTGCCAAATTTTCTTCTACACTTCCCTAGAAACATACTAGAGATTCTGGTCTTCTTAAAAGACCAATTTTAGTGCCCTAAGAGGAGGACTCAAAGAGGTGCTTCAAAGAAGATGTAATGTCTGTTACCAATTCTTAACCTTTATTTCTTCTTCCACTTCTTCTTCTTAGGTTGTTTCATTATGAGGTAATAACATAAGTATCCCTCATATACTGATATGTTATTATAAATATGAAACAACCCTATTTCATCTCTTATCCATCCTACGGAAAACGAAATCACCGCGTGTGCGTACGTATGGAATACCGTCTCCACGCCGTGGTGTAATCTATTTTCCACCACCACATTACTTTTATGAGAATAATGGTGTAAATAATAACTATATACGATTATTATAAAGTGATATTGATTCTGAAATAGTATACATACACTCCAATACAATTCCACGATCATGAGAATGATATCATCGCTCGTGCGTACGTACGGACTACCGTCTCCACGACGTGATGAGAATCATTCTCCACATTAACCATTCATGATTGATTATAAAGTATATATAATAAGTAATCATGAAATATATGACATTATAATGATACTGGATTTATGTGTATATATATGTATGTGATCTACTTAATTCCATTCAACTCAATAAGGAAACGAAAACAGCGTTCATGCGTACGTACGGCCTATCGTCTCCATGAACGGTGTATTTATTTCCATTTACTGATCTATTATATATATGTATATTTGGAATATATTTTATATATAAATCATGTTTTATATTCTGGAATTAAGTAATAATTATCTGAGTAATCATATGAATAATTACAAGACAAAACCCGGACGACAAATGAAACGATTTTACCCAAAACACTATTTAACATGGAATTTACAAAATAACGGGTAATATAAAGTCATAAGTGAACCATATATGATATCATAACAATTATTATGATTCTGGAATAAGTCAATGACATTATTTAAATCATTATACAGGAGGTTCGGACACTTACGAAGCAAATCGGACCTAAGGTAAGGGAAATATCACAATCTCATTTTTATCCGAGATTGTTTATACATTGAAATTTAATTGGGTGTATTTTATCATCCAAATCCATGTTTCCACAATATTTAATACTATTTCCATCCACCTACAATTGTTTAAATCCAATTTGACCCTTTGGTGAGTTTTTAGTAAATGATATGAAAGGAATCTTTTGTCAATTTTCGTACGAGGTACGTTTTGACTTTTCCGACAAAAGTACGAGAAGATGGTTTTCTTAACTTATATGGAAGCAATGGATTTTTAAAACATTATTTCCAAGAATCATACTTTACAAGTTTGCATTTTTATTTTTAATCAAATTCTTTTAGTTTAAAATTGTATGAAATGTTAAGAAAGGAAAATGTTTTTGAAGTAGAAAGGATATTTTTCTCAAGAATGGAGTTCAAGTGTTTTATAAAAATTATTTTCCATCTCAGATAATAAAGGATTTTGTTTCTATCCCTATTATTAAATTGATTTTATTATGTTGTGATGGAATTATTTTTTTGAATTCCTTTATCTTATATGAATTTTTTTATGATGTCATGATGTTTACGATTCCCATTTTTATTACATGGGTTATGCTATGATGTATGGTTTATGATTTTTTGGAACACATAAGAATGGTATCATTATGAGATGGGTGGGACCTAAATTTCCATCCAATGCATTGGTTAAAGATTTTATATCTCATGATATAGACATGGATGGAACGGCAGGTTAAACCGGTTCAGTGAAACATGACTGAAACGAGGAGTGAACTCGGTTCAGAAATGGACATTGTCCACTAAGATAGTCTTCGCAGTGAGCCTTGACTAATAAGAAATGATTCTCTAGGATTATGTGTGTATTCCACAAAGTTTCGTGTTTTATGTTTTGATTATTGGGATTACATTTAACTACTAGGATTTATACCATGTTATGAAATTATGATTTCTTTTGCAGGTTAAGATTTTCAAAATCTATGCTCTTATGATGTGATTGATATTTCTTTTGTTTACCCTTACTGAGAATTTGAGCTCACCCTTTTATGTTTTCTTTTCCCCATGATATAAAGAAAGGTTTTATGTAAAAAAATGAAGATCGTTCTGGGATATGTTGAAGATCTTTCACCATGATTAGAAGATTATATTCCGAGTTTCCGAAGAAACTAAACAATTATGGTCCTTGTGTGTGTGTTTTTGTTATGTACTATGTATTACACAAAAGTAATGTAATGTCCATGTACGTCAAGCTTCGGGTCTCTACAGTTGGTATTAGAGGAAAGGTTTAGTCAACCTTTCGAAACTAGGATGCGAGAACTTTAGTGAGATCCATAGAGATATTTCTAAGGTATGTCTAGGGATGTCCCTAAGGTTAAGTATAAGTATAGGTTATAATACTAGAATTACGTTAACCCAAGATGTTAGATATTGATATTACTCCCCCTTTATTATATTGTTTTCCCTAGCGTGATTTTTGCATCTCAAACTACTCTTTTTGGGTTTTAGACGATGGCTGGAACCCGAAGGAACTGTGTTGATCAATGTAATGGAAAATGCAATGATTGTCCTCCTGAACAAACAAATGTTATGGGAGATGGATTGAAAAATTTTATTGCTATAATTACACAAGCTAATAATCAATCTGTACTTCCAAATGAGTAGAGGAGGGAACAATATTCTATTGAGTCCTTCATAAGGCAACATCCACCTTCTTTCATTGGGTCTTCTGATCCACTTATTGCTGAACAATGGATCAGTACTACTGAAAATATATTTTTAGTTCTTCAATGTTCTGAACATGATAAATTCATCTTAGCAGTGTATCTTTTGGAAGGTGATGCTGATCAATGGTGGAATCTTATCAAGAATACGAGGCCAAGAGATAAAATTGGGTCCATGGAATGGGAGAAGTTCAAGAACTTATTTTTCAACAAGTACGTACCTCATATTATTCGAACAAAGATGGAGAAGGAGTTTCTTGAACTAAAGAAAAAGGATGATAAATTTGTTGGTATATACGAATAGAATTTACAAGTCTTGCAAGGTATGGATCTGGATTTATTATCCAACCTAAAAGTAAAGTTGATCGATTCTTCATTGGCTTAAAACCAAATCTTCTAAGGGCATTAGCTATAAGAGACATCAGTAGCTATGAAGAAATTGTGTGTTGTGGTATCAAGGAAGAAATGGAAGTTGGTGTTACTTATCCATCTCATAGTTTTTGACAAGAAACGAAAGATGGAGTTCAGGGAGAAATCTCAGAATAATGGTGAAAAGAAGATGAATGTTTCCTTATGCTCAAAGTGTGGAAAGAAGCATAGTGGATATTGTCTTAAAGGGACTAGAAAATGTTTTAAGTGTGGAAAAGAAGTTTATCGAGCAGCTGAGTGTCGAAGTAATGGAAAAAGGGTTTCTAATAATGTGAATAAAGAAAAGACTGAAGAGAACGCACCACCAACACTTCAATGATTAAAGTGCAAGGAAATGAGGCATTATGCTAATAAATGCCCTAATCCAAGGGTTAGTGATGATCGACATGAGCAACCAGTTAAGGAAAAGGACAAAGGGAAGTCACATGCGATCACTATTGGCGATGTTGAATATGACAACAATGTGGTGGAATGATTAAGTGTTTATGTAATGGGATTCCAAAATAATGTTTTATATAGTATCATGGAATATTGGAATATTTATGTATTGGTCTATTGTGGTTTTCAATGGTACCGGTATCCATGGAATGTGATTGAGATATTTTTGGAAAAAAAGATCATATGCGCATAATGAAGGGAAAACGAGAAAATGAAATGTTTGGCTGTATTCATGAGTTCATGATTGATATAAGGACTAAGTGATATCATGGTTTGAGTATATAGAATTTTGAAGATTTTGGTATGTAGAAAGAGTTAACTTTTAACAACATTCATGTTTTCAATAAGGTTCAATAGGTATTCATTTTTTTCAAGAGAATACATGATTAAGGCCTTCGAATGTTTGGAATGTGACCAACAAGACATATCTCATGATATATGGGGATCAAAAAATGGTATTAACATGCTAGTTGTATGAACTCTTTGGTAATCGTATTCACTATAATATGTGATTAGACAGCATTATTTTGGATTAGCCTCAAGATTGGAATGGATTATGTTGGACATAAGTTAGTATTGTTTAAAGATAGAACTTTTTTTTGATATTATTTATGTGATGTTATAGTAATGTAGTTTTAGAAAAGTAACAACCTGCAGGACGGCCGACATCCCATCGCATCGGACAAGGCTGTGGGAATCGAACCCACAACCGAAGTGCGACTGGCCTTTATCGCCTACCACTAGCCTACAGGAAGTCCCTGTTTAGTAGAAACTAGTTTTATTATATTATGTAATATGCTATATGAAGTATAAGTCCATTTAAGAACTATATATGATTAATCGCACTATAGATGGACTTATGTACATTTTGATAACTTTTCTAACCTTTTGTTTGAGATAGATGGAATGACCCATCATTCTATCACATGATCTGCTAACACATCATGAATGAAAAATTCAACTTCATTTCTTTAAGAGATGAAGTGGAAATTTTCCAAAGAATGACCAATGGTGAGACTATACCAAAATCACGAAAGTATTTCTTCTAATTCAAATTTAATCAACTTTAGGGAAATCATCTTGAAAACGAAAAATGTTGTCCTAGTGCTCTTATATTTGAGGAATCAGATGGTACCTTAGATCATCACAAATTTATTGCTTTGTGATTGATGTATTTTCTATAGCAATGTTCTCTACCACTATCCATCAGAACATGATGGTTAGATTTTTCTTCCATATCCATATTTTCATATATGTTCTCCTATGTGGAAACCCAGTGATGAGTTAATTTGGGTAACCGTTACGTTTCATACTTTAGATTTTAAATCCAAGTTTTGGTATTCCTTTTTACGATGTGGTTTTCTATTAAAGGAACTTTCAAGTAGTAAACCATTTATAACCTCGACGAATTTCGAGGGTGAAATTCATTTTAAGGGGGGTAGAATGTAACACCCCGAGATTTTGTGAAAAATATATTTTTTAATTTCATTAATGTCTTGTGTTGTACGCTACACCAAATTTATCTTTCATAACATGCATCCATGACTTGCCTTTCATTACACATAATCACGACCTTCCTTGATAGTATGTGTAGTACGCAATACCGAGTATCACTAAATGAGATATTATTATAATATTATTATGAACTAGACGTTATGAATAGTAATTCCCACTTTTTGACATTTTATAAATTTTATCATTCAAAATGGACTTCATTTTTGGATTCGGAATATCGAAATTAGCTTAGGGTGAAATTTTGGTACTTTTCAGATAACTTTAATTTTCTGATGAATAGTTAGAATTACTAAATTTTAATTAAAAACAACCTTTTTAATCGAAATAATTAACAGTGATAAATTATTAATTTGAGTGGGTTTAAAGTATATTAAGAATATATTTTTACAATTTAATACAATTTTGGTCATTGGATGTAATTTCACATTTAAACCAGACATAAACAAGTGTCAATCTTGTGATAGTTATTATCTTTTAAGAACACGCTATTTGTTTTGACGATGAGAATTAATTTTTAAATTAATTAATGCAATAGATATGTATTTAATTTGTTAAAATAGACATCATTTTTGAGTTCATAATATGAAATATATCTTAGGCCTAATTTTTGGTATTTTTCTGGAAATTTTCATTTTTTGATGAATAGTGAAACCACTAAGTGGTAGTTAAAAAATGAATTTTTCAGAAAACTTAATTTTACCACTTCTGTGAGTGGAATTTAAAAAATCCGAGAGACACGGTTGATGTCAGTAAATAAAATGTGGTTCATTGAGATGAAAATAATTTTTGGTGAATAGTAACTTTTTACTTTTTTAACCACGATTAAAAGTAAATAGGGTAATTAAGGGTAAAAATGTTATTATTATTACCCTAACACATGTCCTAATTCTATTGGATAAGTGTAATTCGACCAAAAACAACATTAGGAATAAAATATGACCATTTGGGCCCACTTGGATTAGATTAGGACATTTATTATTAATTTATTTAAAGAAGGGTTAAAATAGTTAAAATCAAAGTTTAATAACAAAATAATTTTTAATACAGGGTCATACATAAGATAAATTCGACTATAAATATTCATTAGAAATCCAAAAATATTTCATACAAAATGATATTTTATTTTTAATTTTTAGACATTAAAAAAGTTAATTTATTTATGACACAAATATGATGCAGAAATTATCTTATTAATGAAATATTGACATAATTGATGTTATAAATACCCAAATAAACGTAATTTAATACTTTTTATGAAATAAAAACAATTTATAGGTTAATATGACGTTTTATTATTGATTTAATTAACTTTTTTTGAACTAATCATTCTGTTATGATTTTCACAAAAATAAATTACAAAATAGTGTCAAAATTGAAATAAAATAGTTTTTAAAACAAATATGATATTATTAATTGTTATTTTATTAATAAAAATCTAAGGTTCGGCCAAATAACTTAGATAAGGCTATATATATTAATAATAAACAAATTGGGGTTCGTTTGGCTTGTTATAGTAAGTTTATTAACCTTATAGTGTAAGAACACAAAAAGACATGGTAAAAGTAAAATTATCTAACTTAAAGTTAAATATAAATGATAAGGTTAATATAGGAACCTAAACTTCTCTAAATTCTATTGGATGAGAGTATTTCGACCCATCCCCACCTTAACTTCGAAATAAATCAATTTGGAGCTATTTTAAACTTAATTTGGATTTATAATAAAATAATATTATTAGTTTTTTTCAAAGGAGCCCCTCTCCTCCCTTATAAAAGGGCACCTCCTCCCTCTCTTCCTCACACCACTTTGAGACTTCAAGCTCGGCCAACCCCTCCCAAATTCTCTTATCCACTTCCCTAGAAACATTCTAGAGGTTCTGTTCTTCTTCAAAGACCAATTTAGTTCCCTAAGAGGAGGACTCAAATAGGCTCTTCAAAGAAGAGGTAACGTTCGTTACCAATTATTTCAACTTTATTTCTTCTTCCACTTATTCTTCATAGGTTGTTTCATTAAGAGGTAATAACATCAGTATCCCTCATATACTGATATGTTATTATAAATATTAAACAACCCTATTTCACCTCTTATCCATCCTACGGAAAACGAAATCACCGCGCATGCGTACGTACGGAATACCGTCTCCACGCTGTGGTGTAATCTATTTTCCACCACCACATTACTTGGATGGGTATAATGGTGTAAATAATAACTATATATGATTATTGTAAAGTGATATTGATTCTGAAATATTATACATACACTCCAATAAAATTCGACTATCATGAGAACGATATCATCGCTCGTGCGTACGTACGGACTACCGTCTCCACGACGCATTGAGATTCATTCTCCACGTTAACCATTTATGATTGATTATAAAGTATATATAATAATTAATCATTAAATAAATGACATAATAATGATACTGGATTTATGTTTATATATATGTATGCCATCTACTTAATTCTATTCAACTCAATAAGGAAACAAAATCAGCGTTCATGCGTACATACGGCCTACCGTCATCATGAATGGTGTATTTCATTCCATTTACTGATCTATTATATATTTGTATATTGTGAATATATATTATATATAAATAATGTTTTATATTCAGGAATTAAGTAATAATGATCTGAGTAATCATATGAATAATTACAAGTCAAAACACGGATGACAAATGAAACGATTTTACCCAAAACGCTCTTTAACAAGGAATTTACAAAAGAACGGGTAATATGAAGTCATAAGTGAACCATATATGATACCATAACAATTATTATGATTTTGGAATAAGTCAATGACATTATTTAAATCATTATACAGGAGGTTAGGACACTTATGAAGCAAATCAGACCTATGGTATGGGAAATATCACAATCTCATTTTTATCCGAGATTGTTTATAGTTTGAAATTTACTGGGGTGTATTTTGTCATCCACATAAATGTTTCCTCAATATGTAATATTATTTCCATCCACATACAATTTTTTAAATCCAATTTGACCCTTAGGTGAGTTTTTAGTAAAAGATATGAAAATATTCTTTTGTCATTTTTCGTACGAGGTACTTTTTGACTTTTCCGAAAAAAGTACGAGAAGAATGTTTTTTTAACTTATATGGCATGTATTGATTTTTAAAACATTATTTCCAAGAAGCTTCCTTTACATGTTTTCAAGTTTATTTTTAATCAACTTCTTTTAGTTGAAAATTGTATGACATTTTTAGAAAGGAAAAAGTTTTTGAAGTAGAAAGGATATTTTCCTCAAGAATGGAGTTCAAGTGTTTTATCAAAAATATTTTCCATCTAAGATGATAAATGATTCGGTTTCTATCCCTATTATTACATTGATTTAATTATGTTGTGATGGAATTATTTTTATGAATTCGTTTATCTTATATGAATTGTTTTATGATGTCACGATGTTTAAGATTCTCATTTTTATTACATGGGTTATGCTATGATGTATGGTTTATGATTTAGTGGCACACATAAGAATGGTATAATTATTAGATGGGTGAGACATATATCTCCCTTCAATGCATTGGGTAAAGATTTTATATCTCATGAGATAGACATGGCTGGAACGACAGGTTAAACCGGTTCAGTGAAACATGACTGAAATGAGGAGTGAACTCGGTTCAGAAATGGACTTTGTCCAATAGGATAGTCTTGGAAATGAGCCTTGACTAATAAGAAATGATTCTATATGATTATGTGTGTATGCCAAAAATTTTCATGTCTTATGTTATGATTATTAGGAATACATTTCACTACTATGATTTATCCCATGTTATAAAATTATTATTTCTTTTGGAGGTTATGATTTCCAAAAGTTACGCTCTTATGATGTGATTGATATTTCTTTTGTTTACCCTTACTGAGCATTTCATCTCACCCTTTTATGTTTTATTTTCCCCAGGATATAAAGAATGGTTTTAGGTAAAAATGGAAGATCTTTATGGGAGATGTTGAAGATCTTTCACCATGATTAGAAGATTATATTCCGAGTATCCAAAGACACTAAACTATTACGGTCCTTGTGTGTGTGTTTTTTTATGTACTAATTATTATGAAAAAGTAATGTAATGTACATGTACATCATGCTTTGGGTCTCTACAGTTGTTATCAGAGGAAAGGTTTAGTCAACCTTTGGAAACTAGGATGCGAGAACTTTAGTGAGATCTCTATAAATTTTTCTAAGGTATGTCTAGGGATGTCCCTAAGGTTAAGTATAAGTATAGGTTATATTACTAGAATTATGGTAACCCAAGATGTTATATATTGAAGTTACTCCCCCTTTATTATATTGTTTTCCCTAGCGTGATTTTTCCCTGTCACACTATTCTTTTTGGGTTTTAGACGATGGCTGGAACCCGAAGGAAACGTGTTGATCAATGTAATGGACAATGCAATGATTGTCCTCCTGAACAAAAAAATCATATAGGAGATGGATTGAAAAATCCTATTCCTATACATACACAAGCTATGAATCATTATGTACTTCCAAATGAGTAGAGGAGGGAATAATATTCTATTGAGTCCTTCATGAGGCAATGTCCACCTTCTCTCTGTGGGTCTTCTGATCCACTTGTTTTTGAACAATGGTTCAGTAATACTGAAAAGATATTTTCAGTTCTTCAATGTTCTAAACATGATAAAGTCATCTTAGCAGTGTATCGTTTGGAAGGTGATGCTGATCAATGGTGGAATCTTATCTAGAATACGAGTCCAAGAGATGAAATTGAGTCCATGGAATGGGACGAGTTCAAGAACATATTTTTCAATAAGTACTTCCATCATATTGTTCGAACAAAGATAGAGAAGGAGTTTCTTGAACTAAAGCAAAAGGATGATGAATTTGTTGGTATATACGAAGCCAATTTTACAAGGCTTGCAACGTATGCATCTGGATTTATTATCCAACCTGAAAGTAAAGTTGATTGATTCTTCAGTGGCTTAAAACCAAATCTTCGAAGGGCATTAGCTATAAGAGACTTCTTTAGCTATGAAGAAATTGTGTGTTGTACCTTAAAGGTAGAAAGTGAAGTTTGTGTTACTTATCCATCTCATAGTTTTGACATGAAACGAAAGATGGAGTTCAAGGAGAAATCTCAGAATAATGGTAAAAAGAAGTTGAATGTTTCCTTATGCTCAAAGTGTGGAAAGAAGCATAGTGGAGACTGTCTAAAAGGGACTACAAAATTTTTTAAGTGTGGAAATAAGTTCTTCGAGTAGCTGAGTGTCGATGTAAGGGAAAAAGGGTTTCTAATGATGTGAATAAATAAAAGACTGCAGCGAACGCACCACCAACACTTCAATGCTTCAAGTGCAAGGAAATGGGTAATTATGCTAATAAATTCCCTAATCTAAGGGTTAGTGATGATCGACATGAGAAACCACTTAAGGAAACGGACAAAGGGAAGTCACATGAGATCACTATTGGTGATGTTTAACATGACAACAATGTGGTGGAATGATTACGTTTTTATGCAATGGGATTCCAATATAATGGTGTATATAGTATCGTGGAATATTGGAATATTTATGTATTGGTCTATTTTGGTTTTCAATGGTACCGATAACCATGGAATGTGATTGAGATAATTTTTTTTTAAAAAAGATGATATGCACATAATGAAGGGAAAATGAGAAAATGAAATGTTTGACCGTATTCATGAGCTCATGATTGACATAAGGACTAAGTGATATCATTGTTTGATTATATAGAATTTTGAGGATTTTGGTATGTGGAAAGAGTTAACTTTTAACAGAATTCATGTTTTCAATAAGGTTCAATGGGTATTTTTTTTCTTCAAGATAATACATGATTAAGGCCATAGAATGTTTGGAATGTGACCAACAAGACATATCTCATGATATATGGGGATCAACAATGGTATTAACATGCTAGTTGTATGAACTCTTCGGTAATCGTTTTCACTATAATATGAGATTAGACAGCATTGTTTTGGAATAGCCTAATGATTATAATGGATTATGTTGGACATAATTTAGTATTGTTTAAGGATAGAATTATTTTTGATATTATTTAGGTGATGTTATAGTAATGTAGTTTTAGAAAAAGGACAACCTGCAGGACAGGCTACAACCTATCATGTCGGACAAGGCTGTGGGAATCGAACCCACAACCGAAGTGCGACTGGCCTTTATCGCCTACCACTGGCCTACAAGAAGTCCCTCTTTAGTATAAACTAGTTTTATTATATTAATCCGTATGATATATGAAGTATAAGTCCATTTTAGGAACTATATATGATTCATCTCACTATATAGGGACTTATGTAAGTTTTGACAACTTTTCTAACCTTTTGTTTGAGAAAGATGGAATGACCCATCATTCTTTCACATGATCTGCTAATAGATCATGAATGAAAAATTCAACTTCATTTCTTTAAGAGAAGAAGTGGAAATTGTCCACAGAATGACCAATGGTTAGACTATACCAAAATCACGAAAGTGTTTCTTCTAATTCCAATTTCATCAACTTTAGGGAAATGATCTTGAAAACCAAAATTGTTGTCCTAGTGCTCTTATATCTGATGAATTAGATGGTACCTTAGATCGTAAAAAATTTATGGCTTTTTGATTGCTGTCTATTCCTTAGCCATGTTCTCTACCACTCTCCATCCGAAAATGATGGTTAGATTTTTCTTCCATATACATATTTTCACCTATGTTCTCCAATGTGGAATCCCAGTGATGAGTTATTTTGGGTTACCATTACGTTTCATACTTTAGATTTTAAAGCCAAGTTTTGGTATTCCTTTTTACAATGTGGGTTATTGATAAAGGAACTTCCGAGTAGTAAACCATTTATAACACCGACGAATTTCGAGGGCAAAATTCATTTTAAGGGGGGTAGAATGTAACACCCCAAAATTTTATGAAAAATATTCTTTTTAATTTCATTAATGTCTTTTGTTGTACGCTAAACCAAAAGGAGATTACACAACATGCATCCCTGGCATTCCTTGCATTACATGCAATCAAGACCTTCCTCGGTAGTGTTTGAAGTACGCAATACCGAGTTTCACTAAAAGAGATATTATTATAATATTATTATGAAATAGCCTTTATGAATAGAAATACCCACTTTTTAAAATTTTATAAATTTTATCTTTCAAAATAGACTTCATTTTTGGATTCATAATATCGAAATTAGCGTAGGGTGAAATTTTGGTACTTTTCGGATAAATTTAATTTTCTGATGAATAGTGAAAATTACTAAATTTTAATTAAAAACAACCTTTTTAATCGAAATAACTAATTGTGATAAATTATTAATTTTAGTGGTTTTAAATTATATTTACAATATATTTTTACAATTTAATACAATAATGGTCATTGGATGTAATTTAACATTTAAACCAGACATAAATAAGTGTCAATCTTTTGATAGTTATTATCTTTTAAGAACACGCTATTTGTTTTGACGACGGGAATTGATTTTAAAATTAATTAATGCAACTGATATGTTTTGAATTTGATAAAATAGACATCATTTTTGATTTCATAATATCTAATATAGCTTAGGCCTAATTTTTGGTATTTTTCTGGAAACTTTCATTTTTTGATGAATAGTGAAACCACTAAGTGGTTGTTAAAAAAAATGAAATTTTCATAAAACATAATTTTACCGCTTCTATGAGTGGAATTTAAAAATCTGAGACACACGGTTGATGTTCGTAAGTTAAATGTGGTTCAATGAGAATGAAATAATTTTTGGTGAATAGTAACTTTTTACTTTTTTACCACGGTTAAAAATAAATAGGGTAATTAAGGGTAAATATGTTATTATTATTTCCCTAAAACATGTCCTAATTCTATTGGATAAGTGTAATTATACCAAAAACAACCTTAGTAATAATCTATGACCATTTAGGCCCACATGTATTAGATTTGGAAATTTATTATTAATTTATTTAAAGGAGGGTTAAAATAGTTAAAATCAAAGTTTAATAACTAAATAATTTTTAATATAGGGTTATATATAAGATGAATTCGACTATAAATATTAATTAGAAATCTAAAAATATTTCCAACATAATTTTATTTTATTTTTAATTTTTAGACATTAAAAAGGTAATTTATTTATGACACAATGATGATGCAGTAATTATCTTATTAATGAAATATTGACATAATTGATGTTATAAATACCCAAATAAATGTAATTTAAGACTTTTTATGAAATCAACAAATTTTCTAGGTTAATATTAAATGTTATTATTTATTTAATTAACTTTGTTCGAACTAATAACTCTGTTATGATTTTAAAAAAAATCAATTACAAAATAGTGTCAAAATTGAAAGAAAATAGTTTATAAAAAAATATTATATTATTAATTGTTATTTTATTCCTAACAACCTAAGGTTCGTACAAATGACTTAGGCATGGAAATATATTTTAATAATAAACAACTTGTGGTTCGTTTGGCTTGTTATCATATGTTTATTAACCTTATAGTGTAAGAACACAAAAAGACACGGTAAAAGTAAAATTATCTAACTTAAAGTTAAATATAAATGATAAGGTTATTATAGGAACCTAAACTTGTCTAAATTATATTGGATAAGATGATGTCGACCCATCCCCACCTTATCTTCGAAATAAATCTATTTGGATCTATTTATAACCGAATTTGGCTTTATAATAAAATAATATTTTTAGTTTTTCTGAAGGAGCCCCTCTCCTCCCTTATAAAAGGGCACCTCCTCCCTCTCTTCCTCACACCACTTTGAGCCTTAAAGCTCGGAAAACCCCTGAAAAATTCTATTCTCCACTTACCTAGAAACATCCTATAGTTTCTGTTCTTAAATGACCAATTTTAGTGCCCTAAGAGGAGGACTCAAAGAGGCACTTCAAAGAAGGGGTAATGTCTGTTTCCAATTCTTTCAACTTTATTTCATCTTCCACTTCTTCTTCATAGGTTGTTTAATTATGAGGTAATAACATCAGTATCCCTCATATACTGATATGTTATTATAAATATTAAACAACCCTATTTCACCTCTTATCCATCCTATGGAAAACGAAATCACTGCGCGTGCGTACGTACGGAATACCGTCTCAACGCCATAGTGTAATCTATTTTCCACCACCACTTTACCTGGATGGGTATAATGGTGTACATAGTTACAATATATGATTATTGTAAAGTGATATTGATTCTGAAATAGTATACATACACTCCAATATAATTCCACGATCATGAGAATGATATCATCGCTCGTGCGTACGTACGGACTACCGTCTCCACGGCGCGATGAGATTCATTCTCCACGTTAACCATTCATGATTGATTATCAAGTATATATAATAAGTAATCATGAAATATGTGACATAATAATGATACTGGACTTATGTGTATATATATATATATGTCATCTACTTAATTCCATTCAACTCTATAAGGAAACGAAAACAGCGTTCATGTGTACGTATGTCCTAACGTCTCCATGAACCGTGTATTTATTTCCATTTACTGATCTATAATATATAGGTATATTGTGAATATATATTATATATAAATCATGTTTTATATTCTGGAATTAAGTAATAATTATCTGAGTAATCATATGAATAATTACAAATCAAAACACAGATGACAAATGAAACGATTTTACCCAAAATGCTCTTTAACATGGAATTTACAAAAGAACGGGTAATATAAAGTCATAAGTGAACCATATATGATATAATAACAATTATTTTGATTATGGAATAAGTCAATGACATTATTTATATCATTATACAGGAGTTTCGGAGACTTACGAAGCAAATTAGACCTAAGGTAAGGGAAATATCACAATCTCATTTTTATCCGATTTGTTTTATACTTTGAAATTTACTAGGGTGTATTTTATCATCCACATCCATTTTTCCTCAATATGTAATATTATTTCCATCCACATACAATTTTTTAAATCCAATTTGATCCTTCAGTGAGTTTTTAGTAAAAGATATGAAAGGAATCTTTTGTCATTTTTCATATGAGGTACTTTTTGACTTTTTCGAAAAAAGTACGAGAAGAATGTTTTTTTAACTTATACGGCATGAATGGATTTTTAAAACATTATTTCCAAGAAGATTCCTTTAAAAGTTTTCAATTTTATTTTTAATCAACTTCTTTTAGTTTAAAATTGTGTGACATGTTACGAAAGGAAAATGTTTTTGAAGTAGAAATGATATTTTCCTCAAGAATGGAGTTCAAGTGTTTTATCAAAATAATTTTCCATCTAAGATAATAAAGGATTATGTTTATATCCCTATTATAACAATGATTTGATTATGTTGTGATGGAATTATTTTTATGAATTCCATTATCTTGTATGAATTGTTTTATGATGTCACGATGTTTAAAATTCCCATTTTTTTACATGGGTTATGCTATGATATATGGTTTATGATTTTGTGGCACATATAAGAATGGTATAATTATGAGATGGGTGGGACCTATATCTCCCTCCAATTAATTGGGTAACGATTTTATATCTCATGAGATAGACATGGCTAGAACGGCAGGTTAAACAGGTTCAGTGAAACAGGTCTGAAATGAGGAGTGAACTCAGTTCAGAAATGGACATTGTCCACTAAGATAGTCTTGGAAATGAGCCTTGACTAATAAGAAATTATTCTCTATGATTATGTGTGTATTAAACAAAGTTTCATTATTTATGTTATGATTATTGGGATTACATTTCACTATTATGATTTATCCAATGTTATTAAATTATGATTTATTTTCCAGGTTGATATTTCAAAAAGTGATGCTCTTATGATGTGATTGATATTTCTTTTGTTTACCTTTACTGAGCATTTGAGCTCACCCTTTTATGTTTTCATTTCCCCAGGATATAAAGAATGGTTTTAGGTAAAAAAAGTAAGATCTTTATAGGAGATTTTAATGATCTTTCACCATGATTAGAAGATTATATTCCGAGGTTCAAAGACACTAAACTAGTACGGTCCTTGTGTGTGTGTTTTTGTTATGCACTAAGTATTCCTCAAAAGTAATGTAATGTCCATGTACGTCAAGCTTCGGGTCTCTACACATGGTGCTAGAGACAACATGTGGGAGTGTTGTGGATAAAATTTGTATACACTAGATTTATGGGAATGTCATATAAAAGAGACTTAAGAATGGTTTGGAAGGTAAATGGTGGTATATTCGGTGCTTATTATTTATTTGATATGTGGGGAGTGGATCTTAGATTCTATTAAAAACTAACTACAAGTAGTGTAGTGTCATAGCATATAATTTGGATGTACATTAACAATATAATTACGAGTAACAAGTCCAGTCTACACTAACCCAAATTGAGGGACTCAAGAATGACCATTAGTACAAGGATAATCCTTTGATGGATGTAACATGCCATGTAATCAACTAAGAATCCATATTGGAAAACATTTACATCGACCCATTTACTAGTGATAACATGGTCATGCACTACGTCAGAGAAACATGTTGATTTGATATCCCTCATAATTGACATTTAACTGCATTTTGAGGAACTTTATAAATTTCGCATTTCCTTCATTTGGACTAGGATATAGGAATTTAAGTAATCTACCCTGGTTGGTTTTCCAATATATTAATGAACTTATATTGATGGAATTGTACCTTGGAATATATAACAACAACATCCATAATAGGAATAGTAATCTGACTAATAGAATAGTATCCTCACCTATGAATATATAAATAAAATTTAGGCATATTATAAATTAGTATATGATATAATTATAACATAGTATATGTAAAATTTTTTTTTCCAAATGATAAATTATGTGTTCTTTTTTTTGAAAAAAAATAATATATTATTTAAAATTTAATAATTAATAATGATATTTCAAAAAAAAATTATAAAATTGATTCATCAATTATCATTTTTTGACTTATTTTTAATATATATTTTTATGATACCATAATTATTTTTTCAATGTTACATAAAATCAGGTCTAATTTCAAAAGCGGTACTTTTTGAATATTCGATGATTTCAATAAAAAAATATCATCCAATAATTATAGATTTATTTTAATAAATTTATGTTATTTTTATAAATGCCAAATTTAAAAATTGGCGTGGTTATTTTTTTATTTTTTTAAATTAGTATTAATTTTTTTAATAGTCATATATGTTAATTTAGGATTAAGTATAAATAAAAGTATTTTGAGTCATGGAAAATTTATACATAATATAATCCCATAATATGAAACAATCATAATTTTTTTAGAGATAATATTAAAACTACTTATATTCATGAGTGAAAATAATAATCTAATGAATTATATAATGAGAAACCCCCCCCTATAAATTCTTCTCCTCACCACTTCATATTTACATATTGGTTCCACCTTCATGGCTGGTCATAAAAAAATTATTGTTGTTAAATATTATATAATTTTAAATATTATTTGATATATAATTTTATGGAACCAATATATAAATATGATGTTACATAGAATAATATAAGCTTATAACCGGCATACAAACTTCCGAAAATAAATTAAATAAATTTCATTTGTGTTGTATTTAATAAATCAACCACATACCATATATCCAAATTATATATAATACAAATGATTCTTATGTATGATCATTAATAACATATAATTTCTATTTTAGATAAAAATTATAATTGTTCACAAAAATCAATACTTTTAAAAAAATTTGAAAAAATCATGAAATACAAGACAAATGAACAATTCCAGACGGTGAAATTAAACTCAATAACACTTTGAAAATGAAATAAATGAACTTAATAATAAGGTAATACATACAATACATGTTTAATTAGTTATTTATTTTTTAATTTAAGGAACAGAATATTATTATCTGTGATATATAAGGGAATAAATCCAAGGTACATAAGGTAGGGGATTCTCAAACCCAACTCTCTTCCTTTGGGTTTTTTCTATTTCACTCCATTTTCATTGTGGGTTTTCCATTAATGTTTCTTAAATTTAATTTCTAAAAAGTTACCTTTTATTTCCTGTATATACATATTTATAATATGATTTTATATTAAAATCAATGATTTTTTCAAAATTAATTTTCATTTTATGAATATATCTTTTACTTATAGTGAGATTTTTTGTTCCACACTCAGGATTGATGAATATTATATGAATTATTTTATTATTTATTTATATTGGGACCCCAAATATTAATCTTGAATGTATGATTTTTTAAATAAAACCCATTCCTTTCTGTGGGTTATTTTATCTCCAGTATTTATATAGGTTTTATGTGGAATGCATGGTAATGGAATTTTTATGATGTGACTAGTGTGCCTGGAAGTATATAACCCATGTAAATGTTATGATGTGATGGGTGTACCTAGAGTTATATATATCTCTAATTCAATGGTTCATTTGATTTATCTCAATAGATAAAGTTAAAAAATGTTTTGATATTGATCAGTAGCACCTGATTTCTCATTTTTAGGCATTTCCCTATTCAATGCCATTTTCTAATCCTTCATTTCATGATAATGACCATTATCCGATAATTATTTATGGTAATGATTATTATGATATGCCATTTTAATATTGGTTCATGTTATCCCTATCCTCTTACAGTTCTTTAATAGGACCCCTTTCTTTAATGTGTATCCTCATGTGAAAATATGTACTATGAAAAATTTAAGGTGCAATTAAAAGTTATAGAAGAATGAATTAAATAATTATTAATCTATATTTTGCAAAATTTTACTGTGGTATTAATGTTCTCAAGACACAGAACCTTTAGTTCCTATTCAATAAGGATACTATATTTTTTATCTTGGAAATGATGTGATGGTAATGTAATAAAAAGTAAGGTCTCTAAAGAGTGCGCCCTCATTTTGGGACATGGAATGGGTCCAATATATCTCTATCCATATATAGTGGGTAAAACACAAGAAGAGATTGGTAATGGGTCCACTACCATAAATATTAACCACCTAATGGGATAGTGCAAGGTCCTATATCTATCTACAATTAGATTTAATCCCACATTATGATTTAGGGCATGGGTCATTTAATATTACAGTGGAACACTCCTGCGGTATTAAGGAATGGGTCATCCACAATGAGAGTGGAACCCTCCTATGGAGTTAAGGAATCGGTCCTTTTCCATTAGTCTGTTTCCCTTCTACTAGGTCAGTGAATGAATCCTCTATCTATCTACAAATTATAACCTGCCTAACATATTAGATAATTATTCCTTTGTCTAGAGATGATTTCCCCTCAACTAAGTGGTACAGTGGTGAGGTGTGTACCCATATGAACGATTCTTCATATACAACAGAAATATATAGAGCATCATTGGAACACCTCTTAGAATTAATGGAAGAAACAATACATAGACTGGGATGTGATATGGAGATCCAATTTTCTCTATCTTATTGGTTTCATTTATTATCATATAACCCTATTGATATGTTTTCATTTATCTCTTTCATTCTGTTGTGTTATTTAGTTCTCATGTCTCTCTTACTAATCCCCCTTCATCTGCAATTTATTATTATTAAATATGTATATACTAACCCATGAAACATCATTTCTCACACATATTATATCTTATATAAAAGAAGAACATGTCAGTGGTGATTATCTAGGAGCATTTTAATAACCTATAGCATTAGATCTTGTATGATGTTTTGAGATTTGAGATTGGGTGCTGTGATATTTTATAATTTACATTAATCATAATTTTAGTTTGGGTGTTCATTTTTTATGTGCATATATTTTTCCCATTTTAATTTCATATTAATATATCATAATTTATCATTCCAAAGTTGTTTCATGTGTTTGGGTTATAATCGAGAAGTTGGATCATTTATCATTATTCCATATAAATTATAAAGGGATATGTTTGTGTCTCTGTGTCTATATGTAGATAGTAAAAGGGCTACCATATTAGTTATTCCATTTTGGGCTAACCACTATTCTCTAGCCGATGGAGGCGAGCTTGGGGTAGTAGGGACATGAGAGATGTTGGGTCGGGTCGTGACAGATTATTATCAGGGAATATCATTCCTTTAGATAATTTATAGAACTGTCTGTCAGGACACCCAACCTTATAAGATATTGAAATAATGGGATAGAGATAATGACCACCATGTCCTACCTTTCATAAGCCCCGAGATGGAAACAAGCACTAAGGGTATATATGTCTTCTGTATGGGAGGAATTTCCCTCAGTATTATTGTTGGATCGAGAGATAAGAGGTATCATCCAAAAGGAGCTATAGTTAACATTATATGGGAGAAACTGAAACTATCAAACGCACATGTATAAATATAAATAATAAATATAGAAAACCCTGTAGTATATACAAAAATATTATGCTAATGTAGGGATATAGAAACTGTCAAGGATCTGATATAGTATGATTTTTAATGGACTGTGAAATCCTCCTCGAAACATGGAAACAATTATTTATACATTGGGTGATCCTACAAGTACACTGACTAGAAAAATTACATGTCTCTCATGTTCATGTGAATGATGCATACTAATTCATCTTTGAGAAAACAATCGAACCAAATTTCTCCAATACATGTATACTAACCATCCCAACCACACCCTAGTAAAAATAATAAAGAACACAAGACCGGTAATATAATATAAATTAATAAAAATAGATTATAGGTTAACCCACACAACAGTAACCTTAATTAGATGCTGTCATTAAATAGTGGCAATCGTCCTAGAACTACAACCTCTTGCAAATATACAACATCACATCACGCTATCTCATCCCTAGTCCCCACAACACATCTCATCTGTACACTCCTGGTTCTCACAACACAACCCATCACATCACATCTAATAACATCTTTTCCAAAACATATCAGGGAAGGAAAATCACAACACATATCGTAGACACCTGTAAACTTCATCACAAGTCATCCTTAAGAACCCTATCTTACCACATCACAACTCATCATGAAGACACATTGGATACCATAAAAACCATAAAAATAAAATAAATACCTTTCGTCCATCAAAACCTATGAAATACATACATTTACTGGAAGAGAAAGCAGGGAAGAGGGGGAGTACCACCATCCATCCTTCCAATAGGATATTGGGAAATATTCCACTATGTTACTATTTTGTTATATGTCACATTGTACACAACATTGGTGGCGTGTGTATTGAAATAACAAGGATAATACAAGTATGTATATGTAGTATCAAAAAATCATACCGAATCTATGGGTAATCAAACAAACAAAAAAATCTCAACAATGTCACTTTTTCTTGCATGTATAAATGCATTTATTAGTATCTTCAACAATAATTTCAGATGGTGATGATCCCTAAAAAACTAACGCGGCTTCAAATTTCTTGCACATTTATGACCCAATCATTTTAAAACATATAACTAGCCACATATAGTCATGAGACCCATCATTTCATTATTAATTATGAAATTGCAATCACATTTGTCGAACCAAACCATTCCATTTTAATCATTATTTATTTTTTATCTATTAATTCCATCAGTACTCATACAGAATGAACTAAGAAACCAAATTCTACAAATTGCTCAAAATTCCATCACCTCGTCACCCCAAAATTGAGGCCCACATACTACCACCTCACCACCACAACATCATAGGAAACAAAATATCAGATCGCCAATCCCCAACCACAAATCACAGTACCTAAACTACAACCACACATATCACAATACATTAAGATCCATTTTAACATTTACAAATGGTGTTTTATCACATTACACATTCTTGTAGGGGTGTTATCACCCAAACCCAAATCATAGGGAAACCATTCCACTATCCAAGTATATGTAATTAAATAAGTTCTATTTAGGTTGATATCTCAACAATCACTAGCAAAGAAGTATCTATAGTAGATATATGTAGTGAAAATGAAGCCCGCAACGACCACAATTTTATATAGGGAATCAAGACCATAAAATAAACAATATCAAAAACATATCATTGATATAAAAACATGTGAATAAATCCTCATTAACCCTTTATATATAATCAAAAAATTATTTATCATTGATTTAGCCGTAAAAACCACAATCAATACTTAAATAATTTATATCCCTCCTACATGGAAAAAAATAAATAGAAATGAGGGAATCTATACCATAGTGAAGGATTCTTTTTTTCCTCCCCTGAGAGAAGAAGAACACCCAACAACCACAATTGCAACACAAGATTTGCTGGTTCACCTATACCGCACCTATATTCCCATAAAAAATTCCTAAACACCCAACCAAAACCAAACCATAAAACATTATTCAAAATCTAATGTATAATGGAAGGGAAAAAATAGAATTATAGGAGAAATCACCATAGATCAAATATGGAATTCCAACGAAAAACCACTGGGATCAAATTATCCAAAAGTATTGAAAAGGGGTTTAAAAACACGTCTGGGTGCCTAGGGTTCTACCAAAATGAGGGGAAGGGAAAAACTCATCTCAAAAAATTATAATTCAGTCGAATATAATTTTAAAACAACACCATAACAGGGACTTACATGATTTTTTATTCACCATTATTGTTGTGTAACAACTGAGGTTTGGTTTACACTGAACAACACGTTGGCTCTAAATTTTATTATTCATTTTTAATCCCCAATAAATAACATATCAATAATCAAACTACCGTGTTGTATAACTATTCTACATGGAATGAAACCATCTTTCATGTCATGAATGTTCCCTTATCTATGCTTTCCACACCCGAACACCTCTAAAACTTCTCTAAGACTCCTTCAAACAACTCCAACAACTAAAATTTGCAATGTAACGGAACAAGAAGGCAGAAAACATTACATTGGATACCTATCAAATAATTCATGCCCCTTAGAATTCAATACCAAGTTCAGGAAAAATATGGTTCCCAACTACCACGTAACATGTTAAATTTAATGAGTCTCTCTATACCTCAATAACTACAACCAAGAAAACAAACCAAACAAAATGGCCACAAACATCCCACTAAGCCTCGTCACCCCAAACACACTGTCACACAACCACTACTGAAATATTTCAACCTCCTTGAAACCCAAAACATGAACTCCTAAAACCAAAAAACTACAATTTATAAAACACACTAATCATCGAATATAATCCTCCATGTTAAGATATTATCCCCTCTATACAGTGCCGACTCACCTGAAGGGGTTTAATTATATCATAATTCATGAATCTTAATTCAGAATCTGGTCCTTACCATTTAATTAGTCTGGTTTTAATCAAATATAACTCAATAAAAATCATAAATAATTATATAAACTAATTAATATAAAAAAATGAATCCATAAATCACTGCAAAATGTAAATCAATAAATGAAACACCAAAACATAGGGTACTATCAATGAATTTATGTCTCTCACTCCCATGAACTCTCCTCTAGGCCACAATGCATCCACATCAAATGGAATAAATATATGTATTTCCTATGTCACGTCATCCCGGACATCCAACTCTCCATATTCATGGAAATGTGGGTTATTGTAAACAAACCAATGAATCTACGAGAAGGGAATTATGATGTGGATCCTCTCCAATCTTTTTGGAAACTACAATAAGTATTCCACACTTCTAACTCACTGGAACACAAAAAGGGCCCAAAAATGGGAGAAAGATAACTTTATCTAATAATCCTCTTCTTCCCAAGTTGAGGAGTGAACTTCATGAGAACATAGTCCCAAACCTCTATCTCCAAGGGAACCCTACTACGATAAAAATAGTACTTCTCCAGATTATATTTTGTTTTCATACTCTGATGAATATTTTGTTCTTTCTTATTCATGTTTTGTACCACATCGGGACCCAGAAAAGTGGTATCCCCAACCTCTATCCAACATAATAGTGTATGAAAAAAAAATATTATACAATTCATCAAATGGGGACATTTTAATATAAGAGTGATACATAATATTATAAAAAAATTCTACCAAGGGAAGGTTTCATTCCCATAATCCACCAAAGTATAAGATGCATGAATAAAACATATCCTACAACATGTAGATAAACTATTTTCTCTTCTTATATATCCAGGGGTAGAAAGAACTGTTGATGCATAATAGAGTTTAAAAATAATGTTTCAATCCCCTGCAGACTTGTGAGGTAATATATGCTTCTGAATATGAAACAATTGACCTTGTAAATCCAAGAAACCTCACCACCTCATTCACGTACCAATTACCCAAATCACATTTTATGGAAGAATCCTTAACAATAAGATGTGTGTTGATTTCGTCAATTGATCCAAGATCACCCTGAAATCATCAGAGAATCAATGATATCAATATAAAAAAAATGATGAAATCCATTGATGTTTCATCCAATTTCCACTCTAGAACATCCAAGGCTTGAAAAACCCACGTAGAACACGTTTATCTATCGTTACATGCTATCCAACCATGAACATTTCCATAAACTATTCCACTACATGTTTCATTCCATGCCACCAAAACTGCACCCTCAAGCCACTATTCATATTGGAAATGAGTGGGTGTACCATCAAAGGTGAGTTATGAAAATCACAAAGTACCCCATAAGTATAATTACCAGAACAAAGATCACTTCATTAATAAAAATCCAGTAATGACTATACTCCTACTACCCCTCAGGAGCATCACCATGGTGAACAAGATAACACATCACCTCTATTAATGGGTATCCCCACTGAGACTCATCAACATAAAATATTATATAGGACTATACCATCATCTAAAAAAACAACCTCTAACATCATCCAACCATACAACCATGTGTAGGGATTCCAACTACTCTATATTTCTCCATGTATTCAATGCCTCCATAAAAACACCCCTACCAACGACTTCCTAGTTAAAGCATTTTCCACAAAATTCCCAATTCATGAAGCGTAAGTGATCTCATAATCATAATAATGATGAAAATAAATCCGCTTATGTTGGTATATGTTTAATACATGATGGTAAAATATATACCTCAGAGTATTATGATCCCTGATGAACATTATTTTCTCCCCCAATGAGGTATTGTTTCCATAAAATCACCAGAATATCAAGTGGTGTCATATTTAGATCATGGGTTTAATAGATACACTCATGGGACATAAAAACTCAGACACATAAGAGATCATCTCCCTATGTTACATAATGAATTATACAAAACCCAAACAGGAAGTATCAGAAAACACCTCAAACATCATTCCTTCTTAATGAAACTATAGCACCAATGCACTAACAATGTTCACCATTAGGTAACTAAATTCTACCTATCACTGATCACACCACCAAAATTATGGCTTTTACTAGTAATGTTTTTCTATGGGGATTGAAAAATATATAAGTTTGGCACAAACCAATGAAAATAGCATATATGTCATGTATAATAGTAAAACATTTCCACATACTTTTTATCATCCCATAAAAGAACAATAGTATCCTTTGGTGGGTGTACTAACACACCTCACGAGACACCACATTGTTGAGAAAATTAACCTATTCTATCTATAATATACAACTGGAACACTTTCCATATAGATGGTGTTGTTAATGATCCTCCAAGTTATCTTTGAGATTCTTGAAATGATACTCTACTATCATTGTGTAGAATAAGTTGTCATTGATGAAAATGAAGAAGAACCAATCTCCAAAAAATTGAACAATGATTTTATAAGCCCCTTGAATAGATGATTTGTGTTCGTAAAACCGAATGACATGACTAAAAACTTGAAATACCCATACATGCATTTGGAGGAAGTATTTGTGATATCACCCAACATCACAGTAAATTGATGATATACATATCATAGATAAATCCGAGAAAACCATTATTCCCCTCTCATCTGGTCAAAAAGGTCATCTATCCTTGGAAGTGGGTAACATTATTGGAACACCACATCATTCAACCATAGGTAGACTACACACAATGTCATACTACCATCCAACTGTAATGGGAACAACACGAGAGAACCCCATAGTGACACACTAGGCAAGATAAAAACCTTCTTCATCAGATACTCTATCGAAATCATCATCTAAAATATCCCAGATGGTTCCCTTCGATACGAAACCATCAAAATCAAGGAATAACACTTGTTGCATGTCTATCCCTAACTCAACATCCTGTCTTCAGTGTAGCATCAAAACCTATGCATTCAATACTTTTAGGAACTCCCTAATGACCCTAAGAAACATTACCATCTTTGTGTGCATTGATTACATAGAAATCATAGACAAAAATGAATGAAGAGAATCCATATTCTTATTGCCCATGTGATAAATCCAATTACCGAATAAAAACATGCAATCTACATCCATATCCCAAAACAAAACTCTCCTCTAAAAGAATTCTATAATATCATATATTCCATACAAACATTATATGACAAGGATGACATCATATGACTACATTTTAATTTTTCAAATATACAAACAGGATTGTTGCAACCCCATCATCAATCTACTCCCAAGTGTATATCAAAAAATCTGGTGTGGCCTCCAACTATAATTGTCACAACCAGGGGTCTATGAAGCCTCACTATATATATTCCTTGGTCATGAGATATAGAGGTTGTAACAATGGAGTGTGAGTATATCAAATAAAAAAATAAACAAAAACGATTATATAAGAAAATGATTATAACTCTAAATAACATTATCAACGCTGGAACAACTTCCTGCACTACGTGCAACTGACCATGTTTCGATACTCTAAAACTCCTCTTAGGACCACCTGCATGAAAATTCTCTATTCATGATCCTTGAACACAAGGAAAACCCTTAGGTCTACCTCAACCTTCTCTACCACCCCTCAGAAGTTAACATACCTATTTCCCCTACTCCTAAAATAATATCACTGGAAACTGCTGTTGAGGCTACTATTGAACCTATTAACATCCACTATACTAATCACGGGGAACCATTAAGATTTTTATCTAGTTATGTTCATGAACCCCCAAAAAAATGCACTTTCATAATTCACTTAGGAAAAGAACAGAAACCACTTTCACTAGAAGTCCATAAAAGAAGCGATTGAGGTCAACTCCCTGCCGGTCAAAACCTCGATGGTACTAGAACACAATACAATTCACTAAAAATTATTATTCTTGAGGAACATTTCTAATTCGTTTATTGTGGAAATCCTCCTTATGAGGGCCTTAACGTGGTCATGTATTCCTTCTATTTCACCTCAAGATAAATGGTACATGACAATGGATTATCTTCATTCTGGATTGAATGATGGTGTGCCTCCTTAAGACATCTCGGGTGAGTCTCGCCACCTAGAGAGAATCATTGGAAAATGAAAAAGGTTCTTAAAAATTATTACAAGATACTATATTGACATTCTACATAGTTATTGATGAATAAGATGATACCTCTTTATTGCATTCGTGGATGACAAAAGTGACTCTACCCATATCTCATTACAAATATAGGCCCCCAAAACATCTGCCTCATTCCACTCTCACATAAATTGGGACCACCATATAGATGTATCTCAAAACAAATAACATTCTACCAAAGCAACACAATACACTATATGGACCCAAATAAAACTAAAAGAGATATCAAGATCCTTCATCCTACTCTCGGCCACCACATCTGAAACGCTAGAATTATACTTCCCCAAAACCTAGCACAAAGAACAACGCAATGTATTTTGACCCTGATCATACTCTTTAAATAGATAAACCCTATGATGATCAACTAGTACATCCTTTTAAATCATAGATTCTGGATAAATAAGAGGACGAAAAACTAGGTCCATAAATGAAATGAAAATATGGATTTTCCACTCCCGAGCAGTATATAATAGTCATTATTATATATTGTAATTAACATTAATCCATTTTTTATCCATTTAAACTTTCAGATAAAAACCCATATCATATAACAACAAAAGTCATTATGAATCGTTTACCTCTCTTAGGTGTCTACCCTATATGGGTTATAGCCTCACATGGTCATATCGTAGGATCAGAGTCCTTCCATCAGATCAAGGGTGTCCTAACATATCGTGTCATATCCAGTATTCCATAGCCCATTTATTGCACCAAGATCAATGACATTGTTCTCATACTAATAAATTAAAACCTTATAGTGCATAACTACCAACTCTACACTATATCTCGACCGTCAACTCTAATATCACATTTTCATAAACCCCTCTCTCTAATTATAAATCAACGAAGGGAAATTGATAATAACCCCCTAGTACCACCTCTAGTCGGCCCGGTATAGAGACTAGTAGCAATGGTGTAAAAATGATAAATATGGGAGGCATTAAATTCAATATTAAGGTTAGACGTAGAGATATGATGACTCATCCAAAAAAATCCAACAATATAATATAAATTTAAATCTCTAACCATCCCATATGAATGTATAAATAGATTTTATATGAATAAATGTCTCCAATGTAGATTTAAAAAAGTAAATATAATGTAGTGAGGCAACAAATTTCATAGTTTCGAGCTACAATAATACAAAAAAGTTTACAAAATACTCATGGAAACCTGAAATTTTTTATATGCGTAGGTTGAGCATATATGTATACTATATTGGAAACAACAGAAGTATTTGATGCACATGTGAAAGAAGAAAACTAATCACCTATGAGAAAATATCCTAACCTAACAACACAAATACATGTATTATAACCATTTGAACCTGACCATGGTAAACTCAAAAAAATAACTCATCCTTTTAATTAAATATTATATAAATAACATCTATTATAAGGTAACCCACATCACATTATCAATAATTAGCCACTCTTATAATCTATTGGTAAATGTATTGGTGCTCCCACTTCTTTCGAATATTCCACATCACATCCACCCACACACTCCTATGATGCACAACATATCACACCCAAATACACCAGGCCTTCAAAAAACATCCTACTCACACACAATAAGGCTTCACACACATCTCTTCCCCGCACCCCAAGGACAAACTACTCATCGTATCAAATAACACCTCATCACTTATAATCATGAAGACAGTAGGAAAAGCACATCAACTCTCATCCTGAAGTCAATTAGGAGACTGCATCATAACACCTCCCAAGGAGACCTAGGATAATGCATCGCAACTCATCCAGAATACACATGGGATACCACATCCACCATCAAATGATATAAAATATATTTTTCCATCATAGCTTGTGAAATACCAACCTCACCATAATGAGGGAGTTGGTAAGAGTGGGTGGCCTTCCATATATCTTGTAATATGATGTTTGGAAAGAACCCCCCTATCTGATTATACTAGTGTTCACCACATAGTACAAAAAATGAGGGGAGTGCATATAACAATCAGATTTATAATAATATTATATATATGTAGTATCAAACACTCAAGGATAAACTATTGGTTCTCAAACATAGAATCAACACACAATATCATCACAATTTCTACCACCCCTAAATGAATTTATATGTATCTAAAATAGTAATTTTAGAAGGTGAATCTCCCTGATAAACTGACGTGGCTTCATATTTCCTCTATGTTTAGCAACCATTACTTTTATTTTTCTCCGCAAAACAAAATTAATCACCCAACACAACATTAAATTATTTATTAACAAATTTACATCATATTAAAAAAACAAACCCTTTCCATTTCAAATATTATTTACCAATTATTTTTTAAGTCGGTCACTGTTCAACAATCTACCAAAAATTACCAACATTGCACAAATAGTTCCACATTTTGTCATCTAATCACCCCCAAATTCATGGCCCAAACACAATCTTCTTACTGCCCCAATATCACGACCCAAAAACCATCATCCCCACAATCCTTAATAACACATAAAACCAAAATCACATCCAAACACATAAAAACACATCACGATATATTTTGTGATTTAATAAGGTGATTTTATCACTGTACAATTTATTATAGGGGCATTATCACAAAAAAATCGGAGGGAAACTATTTCATTATGAAAGTATAACTAATTAAACAATTTTCATTTATGATTATATAAAAAAACATAACCAAATAAGTAGCCACAATAGATATATCCTTGAAAAAAATTACACAATGGATTCATTTTTTTGTGGGGAATCATCAATTAAATTCCACAATATCATAATATTATCAAGGCTGTAAAAAATTGTTAATAAAACCATATTATCAATTTCAATTATATTAAAATATAATTATTGATTAATATAGAAAACCCATAATCCATATGTAAAAAATATATCCCTCCATCATGATACAATAATAATGTTAAAAGAGATAATCTTTACCTCAAAAAAGCTTTCAAACTCTATACGCACTGTAGGGAATATTTGAACGTCGACAAATCAAAACTCCACCATGAGAAATCTAGATCAACCTATAAATCACCAAGGATAAACCTAAATTTTTTCAACACACAAAACCCAACAAAAACCATTCCACCATAGTGAATACCTAACGAATAATAAAACGGAAAAGAGGATAATGATAGGATAACATACCATATATCAATGATAGATTTCAAATGAACAACTAAAAGGATCAATATGTTAATGAGGTAGGAAAAAGGGATTGAAGAACACCTCCGGTTCGTAGGGTTCTCCCAAAATGAAAGGAAGGAGAAATAATGGCCGAATGAGTAATAATTTGGGATAAACAAATTTTAAAACTATATTTTATTAGAAAATTGAATGACATGTAATCCCCTTTCATGTTGTGTAATCCTTAGGGTTCGGTTTCCAACAAAACATACATCACCAGTTCAATTATTTATTTATTCCATATCCCGATACATTTTATTTTGTGAATCCTATATTCATATTGTGTAGTTATTTCTACATGGTGTAAAACCCACTATCATGTCGTAGTAGTTCACTAATCCTTACTCTCATCACCTGAAATCCTACAAGAATAAAATTAGCCTCCTCTGAATACATCTAAAAACCAAAACTAACAGTGTTCTAGAACGAGAAGGACCACTCTTTTAAACTTCCCCCGAATGAGGATTTAGAAGGGAACTAGGTATATAGCATCAAATTTTATTCAGTGTGCCTTTCATTCTAGGGAATATAGTTTTGGTGTGGAGGATGATGGATCCATTAATTATAACATTGACAACATTCTTGTCTAATTTCCATACTAAGATATTAATTTCATGTACCAATTCTATATGAATCATATAATAAATATTCTCTTGATTATCCATAACAATTCAGAGCCCTATATATATATTTATATATATATATATATTCTCATATGAAAATAGTACATCTTGATTAAATGTTCAGGATTCCTCCACAGAGATAGTTTTCTATGTTACAGATTCTAGATCGTGAAGATGATTAGATGAGTAATGAGGCCTCAGTTCAAGGACCATCACGTTAGATCCATCCTCTTCGTCGAGAACTAGTATCATCCATACATTCTTTTTAGAATATTGTACCAGCTGAGCATTCTGAGGGTAAAGACAAGATTAAAACACTCTGTCAGTTCTAGAAAGAGAGGCTATTGAGGTATCATAGTCATCTAGATCTTCGAGAAGTGTAGTATTGGATAGAGATGGAGATATGAGTTTCCAATATTATCTATAAGTGGAATAATCATTTGGTTGTAATAGATTACATGATTTTACATGGACAAGATAGGTGTTAGAGATGTCTAGTCGTGTTGATTTGCGATGAGATGACAATCACAAAGACTGACATGCCATGACTGTTTCATTGGGAGGTCAACCCCTTATTCATGCACTGAATTTGGATTCAAGATCCGTCAGAGTTATCCCAATTAGGGTTATAATTTTTATTATTATTTATTTATATTCACTACCATACATGATACATACATGACATGAATAGATATGGTTTTTATGGTTGTCGATGTTTGTTTAGGGTTCCTACAAAGTCATCCATTCTAGTATGGTACCCATATGCATGACAAAATATTATCAAGTATTAGGGATGGAAATAGCTGTGGATTGATTACATTTAGAGAGATTACATGTAGTTGTATATGTTAGTGGATACATCAGCTGAAGTCATCTCTAACTTCCAGCAGGAAACAATTAGTGGGATCTCATTGTAGTATACATTTTCATGAGCAGACATAGAAATTTGTTTTTATGGAATATGGAACAAGAATGGGACTATGTATGCCTTGACATAGTAATTGTAATAAATTTGGTGGTAAATGTATCATGGAACAAGATTTAATATCCAATCATGATGAGGAGTACATGAATATACATGATAAACTACCAATGCAGTGGTACCTCCATGATCATTAGTATCTCAGGAAAGGGAAAGGTGGCCCCTTGGAAGAAAATCTCTTAGAGAAGTTGTGTGGGATATTAGAGGGGGTTTTGGGGTGGTAGATTGTTTTTTTAATCCTTCCACCACCATAAATAGGTATCACATGTTAGGATTATGGAGTAGGTAGTCTGGGGTGTGCATAACTGCAATATATGGAGACATGTGACTCAATTTCTCACAAGCTGATTAGGGATATGATATGTGTCTAATATCAATTTGTGTAGTACTATTAAATAATTTTTAAGTCATTACTTCATCTATTTACTCTAGGTCTATGAGATAGAGTACTTAGTAGGAGGCATTATCCATGCATATTGGCCTTGTTGGTTTTATAATAAATGCTTCTTCATTATGTATTATATTCTAGTAGTTTGAGATATCACTTGGTGTATAGTGTTTCTCATGGAGCCTTTTGATCATAATAATGAGATATTATAATGTAATATAGGGTATGAATATGTTATTCATGGTCTAAGACAATATTTATTATAACCACAGTCCATAAATATTCTATCACATTAATGGGATGATATTATCCACTGTGAGAAATAGGGATATCAATGAATGATTAGTGGAACTTTATGTAAGGTGTCTAATACCCATAAAATATCAGTTCTCTAGTGTTTCCCATTGCATACAAGGTTCATCATGTGTATTTATTCCTTCAGTATTAGAGGATTATAAGGAAATTGTTTGCAAGGATGTTTCAAGACTGCATCCAGGGTTGGAGATATTGTTTTACATCGACTTGCATCTAGATACCACTCTAATATATTCTTAGACCTATCAGATAGCCCCTATATACCTATGGGAGATTCAGTTATTATTCCAGGACCACTTATATAAGGGTTTTATCAGAACTATTTTGTCTCCTTGGGATGTTATAATGTTATTTGTGAAAAAAGAGCTTGAAATCATGGGGAATTTTGTAGATTATTATTACATGAACTATGGTTCGATAAAGAAAATGCTCCAAATTACAACGATTAAAGAACTATATGAGTAGTTATAAAACTAGATTTGGTTCACAAATATCAATCACAAATATAACTACACCCAATTAGTAATTTGGGAGGATGATATTTGGATGTTATTATTCTGATGTTTCTACATTCGTAATGAATTCATCTCGGTGATATTATATGGGACAATTTACAATGTAATGTTAATGGATTTGATGAAATGGGTCATCTCATCATAAATTGAATTATTTTTCATTTTATTTATTTATGGAATACAATTATGTTGTACATCATTGGAAAACCCGGAATATAACATGATGATTGTACATAATCTACATTAGGAAAACCATATTTATTGTATAATCTCAAAAATATCTTTTCTAGATCAAAGAGGATTACTTTTTGTGGCTAGATATTTTTTATAATGGATAATTTTCAGTTCCAAAAAATAAATAAATTTAGTGATTTCTTGGGATTTACCCATAATTTCTTCAGAGGAGTGTATTTTTCTTGGCATGACGGGGTAATACATAATGTTTTTTGAAAACATATATAGGATTGGTTACCCTATGACCATTCTGAAAAAGAATGGGTATTCGTTTACTAGGAATATTATTTTCCAGAGAGCATACATGTTTTTATCACTATGGATAACATGTGATCATGTTTTTAGAAGACCTTATAATGGGATTGGGTACATAGTATTTTGGGATTCCTCTAATGTAGGGATCATTTCCATTTTGATGAGGCAGTATGTTATCACATATGGTTCGAGGTAGTTGATATCCCCTAAGAAGAACTACATGACATGTGAAATAGATCTGGGGAGGAGGTCTTCACTCAAGGTATATGTGTGAACTATATTCTAGGATTGAACCTTTTTTATTAATCAGATCATAATAATATCTGGTATGTCTTCTGGAATATAGAATTAAATTAGGGAAAGAGGTGTTGGTAAATTTTCATTATGGGAAATGGATTTCAGATAGACTATAATATGATGAAGGGAAACGTAGTTTGATATTCCCTTATTACAATTTATCAGGCATGTTTTGTGAAAGAGGCATCATCATAGTTGGCATCCTTTCATCAGAACCCAGTTCTGTAAGAGGGTGATGAATTTCATCAGTCAATAGTGTTTACCCATATCATTCTCTATATTGTGAAAGGGTTCCAATTTTGGATTCATTGAAAATGAGGTCCTATATGACCAGAAACCCAAAAATATTCATCAAATATATTTTATGAGGGAGGGAATTATTTTAACATTTTAATGGGATGGATGTTATTCATTGTCATGAAATGAGCGGTTGAGATGAGAGTGTTTAAAGAAACTATATACACACATAATTATGTGGATAATATTTCTAAACACCCTAAATAATTTTTTAGGGGGTGCAATGAGGTGGATCATTGATGATTTCATCAAAACATGCCACACATGTCAGTATGTGAAGGTTGAGCACCCGGTTTTGACATTGTTGATGCATCATCATGAGATCATGAAATATAAATGGGATGGAATATTCATAGAATTTGGGACACAAATTTCATGGTTGATGAGATTCTATGATTTCATCTATGTGATAGTTTAAAAAAATTATAAATTCCTAAAAAATTATTTTCTATCAAGGAGTAGAGTTTAGTAGGGAGTTTTTAGTATTCTTACATATGGGATATTATTCAACATTATGGTGTTTATTTAATGATTGTGTAAAACTGTGATACATTGTTTATTTCACTGTTGTGGAGAGGCCAAAAAGTGTAATTTCAGACCCTGATAAATATGACAACAGTCACTCACCCCCAGGTAGGTCAGTAGAGGAATCACACTAAGTAGGTAATTTAGGATTACCTAATTACATGTGTCTATGATATTGGTCGGATCTTGGAGAATCACATTCGATTGGTATAGTTTTATTATAATAATAACTACCCCTCTACTATATTCGTGGACCATTTATAGGACATGTATAAATTCTTTTTAGGCCATCCTTATGCTAGACTAAGATTGTCATGGCATCTATTTTTGGGAAAATGATAGTTCATACGGTGATGGATAATGACAAGGTGATGCATGTGTTGATGACAAATGCTCAATGAAAGATGAAATAATATAAATAGTTACTTTTAAGGCCCTGGAGTTTGGGAAAAAAGACCATTTATCATTGATTTTATTGTTATGAAATAGACTATATGGATTCAATCAAGGAGGATTATTATCCCTGAGGACCATCATGACGTTCGAGATACTGTAGAGGTTTGGTGAGTCTTCACACCACCTCACCATACCCCCACATTTGGAGCATGTTGACAATGTATTCTATGTGTCAAATCTATGTATATACATGCATAAACTCGGAAATTTTACAAACTAGTGATAGTTAGACATAGAAGACAATGCCTCATTCGTAGACCACTCAGTGGTGATTGAGGAATGGCTAGAAATTATCCAACATGGACAAACCATTACCATGGTTTGTTTGTTGTAGCTGCATGGTGGCATGAAGGAGTGATCTTGGGATATTGATACCCAAATGTTGGCTCAAGTTCCTTATATTTATTCTTATTTTTTAATTTTCCTGGATGAAGTGATTAACGAATAAAATAATCTATAGACACATTTTTACCTTTTAAAACCTTCAAATAAATCAATAAATACTTTCATAGTGAATCACAAAGATGGTGAACTATTTTGTGGCCCATTGTTCATATAAGTTATTTTATTAAAATATTAAATATATTTTTTATAATTTGTATAAAGTTTTTCAGGAAAAATGGGATATCACTTAAATAGGGTTTCAATCAACCAAGGTTTATAAAAAACAAATATTATGTTTTGATAGTAATCATGATATACAATAATATTCTTAAAATAATAGTTAAATGTTGTTTTTTAAATGTTAACATTAAAATAAATCAATTAGAATGACTGTAATGAACAATATTAATAGAATTTTGAAAATATAAACAACACACACACACACATATATATATATAAGAAATTTTTTGACCATTTAATAACAAATCAATGTAAACCACTTTTTAAAATAAAAGGAAATTTTTTATGCAAAATTATTTAAATGTGAATAGGTGTGTTTTATACTAATAAATAAAAAATAATTCATATCAGGGTATTAATAATAATAATATATATATATTATTCTATATAATTTTTAAAAATTATCTTATGTTTTTTCTATACTTCATATATGAACAAATATAATTATGTGCATAAAAGAAGAATTTTTCTAAACAGTCGGTTTCATCACATTGTGATGCCCAAATATTTTAAATCTAGTTTTTGATATATTTATAAATTATATTTAAAAAAATGAACTAATAATTTGAAATGGACGTATAAATATTACATAGGTATAATTTTATACATTTTTGTGATATCATTTATTTTTTAATGAATAGTGAACAATAATTATACATTTTAATTAAAATCTAAATTTTGAAAAAAAAATTATAGTTGTTTTTACTACATCTCCATGGTTTTTAAATTAATAATAGATATATTTTTATGAATTAATACAATGTTTTCATTTTAATAAATTTCAAATTTATTTTTGATATAAAAACATCAAATCTTTTAGATGTTTTTGCCAAAAAAACTAATTTTCATAGTCCATCAACAATATGAATTTTAAAAAATATTCGAAATTTATGTGTTTATAATTTTGTAAAATTGATTCTATACTTGGAATAATAATGTTTAAATTTATTAAATAGGTCCAATTTATTTTAGAATGCTATGAATAGTCAAAATAATAATATTTTTATTATATCCACAGTTAAAGACATTTTAGGTATGTAAAGGTAAAAATTATATTATAAATATCATAAAATTGTACCAACACATGACATAATTTTATCATATAGTTGTTTTCAACATAAATCAACATTTGGTATAATTTATATCCTTTAAATTCCCCTTGGAAGAGATTATAACATTTATAATATTATATTCAATGAAAATTAAATTTTATCACACTCTTGTTTTTTACAAGTAAAATATTTTTAATAAGGATTTAAAGATGTAACATGTTGGAATATAAATATTATTTACAATTATAATTTTTTTACAACATCACGTTATTTTATTTAATTTTGTTTTTAATAAAATAACTACATTGAGGGGTGACTCGGCGAGGATGCAATAATTGTTTAATTAATTTTAGATTCTAATAAATAAAATTAAAAATATTAATATAATTTAATTTATTTCATGTCATAAACGAATTTTATGGATTCATTTTAAATATTCTTAATATTTTATAAGAGTTTTATTGCAGATATCATGTTTTTTTGATAATTTTAAAAGGTAAATTGATGAATAATGTCGAAATTGACATTATTGTAATTTAAACTAAATAATATTTTATTGAATGACATAAATTTTTTCCATTTATCAATTTTTCCCAAATGATTCATATATGACAAAAAATTTCATCAATAAAAATTTAATATTTCAGTATTCATCTTATAATAATTATATTAACCGTAAAATTGTAAAATACCTGATATTATTGTATAATAAAAAATATTAAATAATATCTAATGATAAAAGATTAAGATTTAAAATTAGTCACAACTTATATTTTTTTATTTTATATTTTTATTTCAACCCCAAGTCATCATATATTATAAATTTATAATTTGAGATTAATTTTTATTAATAATTAATTTATATCAATGAATATTTTGATGATTTCGAAGAGTTCCCCTCCTATCACCAATAAAAGGACACCAATTCTTCTATATTATTCACAATCCAAAACTATTTGTATCATCTAGGAACTTCATAAATCCCTTCCCAGAATACCTTACAACATTATAGAGATATTATTTTATGCAGAAGACCCTACTTAGTGGTGATAAGGTGTTAATCAAAAGTGATCATTCGAAGAAGAGGTATTGTTTTTAATTATGTGTTTCTATTTTATTGCTTCTTCCATATCATAAATGAATAATTCATCCATAATTAAATAATAACAATGGTATCCTAAATATACTTATATGTTATTATGTTAATATATTCACCTAATTCCATCTCCAATTTCATCAACCAGGAAATGAATCAATCATCCATGCATACGACAAACTACTACATCACAAAACGATATAATTTGGTATCCATCCATACCACTCAATACATATTGTAAAAATTAAAGTAATGATTATATATTATATTTATGAAATATTTATTATTATTAAATAATAATATATAATTTAATTTATTACACTTCTAGGTATATAAAAATGATAATGTCGTTTGTGTTTGTGTGTGAACTATACCAACACGATGCGATATGATTCATTTTTCAAAACCATTCCAAAATAATAAAATATATAATTGTATTTAAATTATTAATATTATATTAATGATATTATGAAATTTATGAAAAGATAATATAATACTATCCATCTATCTGTAATGATACTATAAAAATGAAAAGGCCACGCATGCATACGCACAATCTACCGTCTCCAAGATTTTAACAAAGCCGATTTTTCATAATAATAGATAATGGTTTTATTTAAAATTATATTTAATGGAACAAAATTACTACAATATCATGTATTTTATTCTAGACAATAGCGATTAATAAACACTTTCACCGTATTTGACTAACCTAGTTCATTTTGGACTCATGTACTGAATATCATCCAAACATCAAACATGAACTTTTACATTAATTAAATTATATATCATGCTTATAAATGATATAAAATGAAAAATAAAAATCAAATAACATTAATCAAAAATTTTGAATTATCCTATATTTTATATTTAGTAATATAAATTTCTTTTAGGATGGGTCGAGAACACATTAAGGAACTGTTATGTAAAAAATGTTTTTCAAATGATTAATTGATTATTTTGTATAAATACATTCATTTCATGTCAATGTTGTTAAAATGGATTTCAAGAATTTATTTATATGTAAATGAATGTTTTAAAATTTTGGATATTATTTTTTCAGATTTTTATAATTGGTATGAGACACATTGATTTCAAAATATCATTTTAAATTCATTAAATCCAATTTTAAAATGTATTTGTTATTAAATAACCTGAAATGTTTATTTATGAGTGGTAATGAAATATAAAGAGTAACTTATTAATAATTTAATGATTTAATGTTCTATTATTATATAATAGTACATTGGAATTTTGAGATTGATTACACGATAAATTGATTATGGTTGGATCTTTGATAAACTAATTATTCGTGGTTACATTATGACATCCAATTCCTTAGGTATAGAAGTCATCCAAATGATTGATCCATTTTTACGAGTGGCAGGTATGTAATAATACCACCTTCATATTCAATTTGAGCATAATAATGTCCCACATTACCTATTATGTTTTAAATTATTTCATATTAGTTTTCCTGAAAACATTTTTAGTATAAAATGGTAATATAGTGATCTTTTGAAATTAATGATTATTTGTTTATGATAAAGAAGTCATGTCATTAAAGAATTTTTTTTGGGTTTTACCTATACTAATGGGTTATATTATTGTTTATCTCATACTGATATTTAGATTTAATCTAATGTTTTGAAATTTTTCTAAAGGGGTTTATGGAAAACAATGGACATTGTTGTGGTCAAGATTTTTTTGATGATATGTCTTGTAAAGAAACTATTTTTAGGGATTTATATTAGTGAAAAAAATTCTTAATAAGTGTATGAGTCAACTTGGAAATATTTTTACTACTTTTTATGTGTTTAAATATTATATAAAACACTATCCCTAATATATCATGGGGAAAAATGTTATTTCTAGTTTATAATAACTAGACAATGTAATGTTTAAGGTTTCGTCCGTACAATTTATATCAGATAAAGGTTTAGACAATATTAGAGATTATGATTTTTTCATAAGATTTGGTGATATCACAATGGATTTATAATTTTTACGTCGCTCAAATTTTCAGTTTCATAGAAAGTTATTTTTATGATTTAAATTATTAAATTATACGACAATTAATGGTATTTTTGGAGATATTTATTTTTGATGTAATAATGGGTTATTGATTTTTAGTATGAAAATTGTATCATATACATTAAAAATTTATGATATGACATGGTGTGGTTAATTTTTAGTTCTTCTCCTTATTTTGGAAATTTTATAAAGAATTATATAATTTTTGAATATGGGTGATCCAGAAGATTGATGGAAACTCGTAAAATTTTGAAAGCCATTGAGTTTCAAAACCCTAGCTCAATTGATACATGGGTGCATTTCATATCACTAGCCTATGTGACGTCCTTGTATGTTTGAATTTTTATATTTAGTTAAATGATTCTATGGATTAATAAATATTTTATTTTCAGAACAATATTTTTATCACATTAGAAAAATGATTTAGGGATTATGTAATTAATGTTTTTTCAGAAGAAATTTTATCTTTTGGAAAACATGTCTCATAAAAATAAACATAATATTATGTAATATTATTTTATATTTAAATATAGAAATATATTTTGGTGGGACATGATATTTATATATTTAATTAAGATGATTTAGGGTATTTAGAAAAAAGATCATATCATGGAGACTATATGATTTAAGAAATTTTATATTTGGTATAGGATAATAAAACTGATTGATTTTTTGGGAGATAAATTATTAATCAAATTCAAGAGTGGATATATAGTCAAATCGTTATGTATTTATTGTTTCAATATTAGTTTGTATTATTTTGAGGAATTTTGTGGATAGATAATTTTTTAATATTTTCTATTGAACATTGGGTATTACAATTGATATTTAGATATTAAAGTAATGTTTTCATCATATAATGTTTTATTATATTTGGATAATTGTTTTATATTATCATAACCATTATGTTAGTTAATTTATACACATATTTTAAATAGATAGTTACACTTTTGGGATTATTTTATTCTCTAGAAGATTATTATAGTGATTAAAACATGAAAAATTCAACGTAAATTCTCATCATTTGTAGAACAGGTGACTTTTTTAGATAATTATTATAGGTTTAAAATTAAATTATAAAGGTAGTATAATTAGTTATGTTCTTAGTCTTGGAAGAAAATAAATTCCTCCACTCTAAGAAAATTATTTTAAAATTTAATATTTGTTTACTTTTATTAATGATAATTTAATAAAATTTTCTTGCAATATATATTTATTGTTGTATTAAAGTAAACATTCTCATGACCATGTTCTATAACACTCTATATTTGATAGTGATAGTTATTTTTATATTCAATGTCCATTTTTTCATATAATGATGATTTTGTGTATTATCGCAGGTGATAATTTTAATTCCTTATCTTCTATTATAATGTGATTGTTTTAATAATATTTTTTTACATTATAGTAATTCAATAAGATTATATTGAAATGTAAAACCAAATTTATCATAAATATTAATAAAAATGTTAGGATATAATTTGAAATGGTGTGGATAAAGTGACATCCCGTGTAAAAAAATACTATGTTCGATAATGTACATTATACAACAATCATGTCTAAATGAAAAATGGAATTTTATTTTTTAAATGTTAATATTAACATAGGTATTATAATGGAAGGAATGGATAATATTAATTGAATTATGAATGAGTGTTTTATATATGTCTAAAAATATATATAACAAATTCATTGACCAATTAAATATAAATGAATGTAAAAAACATTTTGAAATAAAATGAAATGATTTCTAAAATAACTACATAAATCTACCCAGGTGTCACTATATAAAAAACATTATCAATTTTCATGTCTCTAAAAGTGCTATATAAAAATACTATTGAAAACCCCATTGATAGTGCTATAAAAAGAATGGTTAAAATGGGTCGTTAAATATGATTTTTAACGATGTTAATGGTGGTATTTGATATAACCATAAAATTGAAATGTAAAATGGAATAATTTATATTCTCCGGTAAAAAATTAAATTATAAATTCCCCCTATATTAGGGCGAGTAAAATAGAACTGACAAAAAGTGACTTTTTGTAGTGCATGTAAGATAGCTATGATATATGGTTGCATTTATGATCTCTCATAAAAATGTGTCTATAAATGGGGTTTAACATTGATTTTTAAGAAGTTTTGATATAGACCCCCATTTTAATAATGAGTTTTTAGTTACAATGGGAAATTATATTTTGTAAAAAATACATATTTCATTAAAAAATTACATTAATATATTAGTTTATTTATATTTATGTAAATACACTACATATTTTTAGAATGTTTTTTAGATAAGGAAAAATATAGATTTATCCTAAATATTTATGATATTAAGTGAATATATATTAATGAATCATTAAAAAAATTTATTAATTTTTTTTAATTATTATTGATTAATTATAATTTAATAACAATTTGAAGTTAAAAAATCAATAAATTATAAAAATATCTCAACTATGTTGAAGATATCACTCCAATATCAAATGGCTATAACTTTTGAAATGGGTTTGTGTTTGGGTTGTACCACATAACAAATTTAATCCAGTGATGATATATATGGTCTGGTGATAGAGGGGAACCCTAGATTAACATTTTTACAGGCTAATAAATTCTCATAAGGCCTACCTATCTGTGTTTCTAGGCATCTTGCCCAATTGTTTTTGGATGTGATCAATTTTATGCCTCATTTAAGGGGGTCTTTTCCATCATTTTTATTGTAGAATGAATTAAAACTAATGTTTTACATTCATATTGATATTATCATTTTAAAATTAAAAATGTATCAATATTTCTTTACCAATAAAATTATTATTATATATATACATATATATATACATATATATATATATATTTATATTTGTGTCTGGGTAATGGAAAAAACACACACACACATATGTATTCTTATATATATTTAAATTAATATCTAATATATGAAAATAAATATAAAATGAATAATTGCATTTAAAAGCACAAACACACACAAATATGTATATATATATATCATAAATGATTGTATGTATTTATAAACAAGCACACGTAAAATCATATTTTATATACTTATATAAATAAATAAATAAATATATATATGTAAACAAAAATAAAAAAATTCGGATAAAAATGTAATGAAGTATATATAAATATTTAGTTATATAGTAAAATGTAAATCGAAACTCTATTAGGGTGTGGAAATGGAACCAGTCTACATCCTAGAGGTCTCATATTCTATACCCACTGGAGGATGATTTGAGCATGGGAGGGTAGTAATATCTAAATAATAGATATTAGTTTAGAGGAATCGATGATAACGGGGTGTGTGAGGAGCACAGATAAAGTTCTATTAGAGGTTGAAAAAATATTATACCCCTTATCAATGAGACACTTATAATCATTTTTTCACAATTAAAGGATACCATTATCAAAATAAATTGGTGTTTTTAAAGATATCCCTTTAACATTTATTATATAATCAGTGCTTCTATAACAAAGATAATGATACATTACTATCACTATTAAAGGCTGGATTTGCAGTAATGTGTGTTTTAACTAATAATATAACTAATAACTCTTGTTGGGTTATATGATTGAAATACATATATATATGTATATAATATTCAATATAATGTATGAAACTCATCTTATGTGTTTTCTATAGATGATATCAAAACATATCAAATTTTATACAAAAAAGAATCATTTTTCTAAAAATGATTTATTTACACATTTTGTAGGGGATACCTTTATAAAAATTTCTTTTCTAAAGTTTTATATGTTATATATTAAAATATATAATTATTTTTTGAAACATATTGTCATAATTTACTCTGGATTAATTTATGGAATTTTTCTAATATGTATAATTTTCTGAGGAATAATATCCAATAATATTTCTTTTTAATTGAAAATTAATTTTTAATCAAATTTATTGGTATTGTAAAATAATATATTTTATTTCTTTTAATCTATTATTATGTCATTTTAATCAATTATTATAATTAATTTCTTTTCAATCCATTTCACATTGATTTTTTATATAAAAACATTTTAATCATTTGGATTTGTTAACTTCAAAAACTTGTTTTCCCAATGTGTTAATGGGATTAATTTTTAAATAAGTTCTAAAATTTATGTGTTTAGTATTTTAAAAAATTTATTCCTTATTTGTAATTAGAAGGTTTAGATTTAGTTAATATTCCCCAGTAATTTTTTGTTCTTATTAATTGTTAATTTTGTAATATTTTATCCACAAGTTATTCCAAATAATGTATTTAATTAAAGTAAAAATATTATAAATATTATAAAATTAACATAAAAATTAGAGTAATTGGGTAGGATTATTATGATTAAAAAAATTAATATTTTATAACCATTTTATTCAACGTGGATTTTAGTTTATCATTTATACTATTATATATAATGAAAAGTTAATTTTGTCACACTTGTTTTTAAAAAGTAAATTATATTTAATAAGCGGTTATAGAAGTAAAATGTTCTATTATTAATAGTATTTATAAAACAATAACAAATATTTTAATCATTTCAATTTATTAATAATATTTATTGATAAAGAAACCTTAAGTGGTGACACACTGATGATGCAAAATTTTTTTAATTAAACAAAGAATCAAACAAATGATATACAAAATATTAAAAAATTTATAATTTCATATAATTAATAAGATCCACAAATTTGATTGATTATTTGTACATATTATTGATTTTTTGAAATATTTTCTTCAAATATATCATTTTAATTGTATTTTTAAAACGTAAAGTGATGATTATTTTCAAAATTGACATTATAGTCATTTTAAAATAAATAATATTTTATTAAATGATTTTAATTTTTAGAAAATTTCACTTTCCACCAACTAATCTAGATAAGGCTCATAATTTCCTTACTAACTCAATAATATGATTTTTTGTTTTTATATTATTTATATAATCCCTCTATGTGTAAATTAAATGATATCATGGTTAAAATTAAAAATGATAAATAATGGTTAAATGAAAAACAATTCTGAATACAGTATAGGTAAAACTTTTATATTTTTTATTATATGTAATTATTTAATCCCAAAACAATAATTTATTTTTTATTAATATGCTTTTATACATTTTAATTTTACAAATACATTATATTAACTTAATTTTTTTATGATTACCAAGAGTTCCCCTCTTATCTCTTATAGAACAAAACCAATATTTGTATATTTATAAGACCTAAAAAACTATTATTATAAAATATATTCTTAAATTAATTCTTAGAATCCCTCCCCACATTCTAGATCTATTATAATTGATATAACACCCTCCTCATAGGTGTCATGGTTTTAATGAAAGGCAGTTATCCAGAGAAGATGTGTCATTTGAAATCAAGAGTTTCAATTTAATTTCTTATTCCACATGGGAAATATATAATTAAAAAATTGTTAAATGATATGTTTAGTATCTTCAATATTCATTTTTAATATTAATTAATTATCATCACCTAAATTCATATCCAATTACTTTAATGGTAAAATTAATTAATCATTCGTATATACTGCAGACTACCATCACAAAAACCGATGTAATATTTTTTCCATAACTATTTCTCAGTAATGATTGTAAGGATGAAATGGTTGTTTTAAATTCTATTAATGAAATACTTATCATTATAAAATAGTAATTTGTTATTTACATTTAAATCATTCAATGAACATTCAAATGATAATGATGTCCGTGCTTATCTGTGAACTACCACCTCCATAAGGTGATATGATAAATTTTTCTTCTCCACAACACTTGAGTAATATATATAAGTACATTTAAATTATTAATATGATATTAATTATATTGCTATTATTAGATAACCATAAAAAATAATCTTCTTCTAACAACAAACATTGAAAAATAAATATTTTACTCATGAAAATGTATTACCTACAACCTTATTGATTATAACGTTGTTTATTTTTCCTAACCATTCATGATTATTATTTTTAAATTACAATTAATGTAAATATGTGACTAATATTCAATTAATATTATTCTATAGAGGATGAAATAATTAATTCATTGACATTATTTGACTTATCAAATCATCTCGGACTCATTATGAATAGCATCAAAACATCCATTGATAACATAAATAATTATGTATTTTTTATTAAATGATAATATTGGAATTAAATGAAATAATAAATTTCAAAATATGGTTTTCATGGATATTAAAATTAACCAATGTTTACTATTTTAGAATATAAAGTTGTTACATGATTATTTGGACTCACTGTAAGGGACACTTTATGTAAAACATTATTTTAAATATTGTAATGATATATTCTACTAATCATTTTTCCTTAATGTTCTTGTTTTCAAATTGGATTTTTGTAATTTATTTATTTGGACATGAATGATTTAGTTTATTTTCATTTAAATTTTTCAATGATTTTTTGGATAATCTGATTTGAAATATCATTTTAAATGTTTTAAATGAATTTTTAAAATTGATTAACTTTTCAATTACATAAGAAGATTTCGTACGGGTGAAAATAGAATATTATGAATGACTTGTTTAAAAGTTCAAAATTTTTCACAATGAGAAGAAACATTATAACCACTAATAAAGAGGCTTTTAAAGTCATCTACATGGTTATTCCATTTATAAGACTGACATGTATGGAATTATAGTACATTATTTTTTTTTTGAAAACAATAATGTACCATGATACAAACATAGCTTTTATATATTTCTTAAAAGTCTTCAAGAAGTTTTTTTTGAATTTTAGATGGTAAGATAATGTGATTTTTTAATTAATGATTCGATAAATAGCATAACAATGTATGTATTTAGGGAATCATTCTTTGGGTTTTCATTATACAAATTTTTCAGTTCATGTATGTTCATTATTATTATTTTATCTTCAACATATGTTGTGAAATGTTTTTCATGGGTTTCAAGAATGAGTATATACAAGGTGGAGTTCATGATGAAAATTATGATGATGATTCATAAAAAGAAATCATGTTTTTAGAGGGATTCCATTATTTTAAATAGTTTATATGGAGTATAAGATTCCAATTTTAACTTATGTTTTTACATAGTAATAGGATTCAAAATTCTCTAAAAATATAAAACAAAACGATCAATGGAAATACAATGTGATTTATAGTTTTATAATAAATATAATATATAATGATTAATGACATGTCCATACCAGTTCATGGATCTAAAATATGAAACCACTATTGATTGTGGGACACAATTTATATCCATGTGACCAACTAATGTTTGTGGCTGCATGGTGCTCAGGAGAAGCGGTCGTTGGAGGGTTAATTTATTTAAACTAAATAAATAATTTTATTTTTCGAAATTAAAATTAAATTAAATATTACCTAAATAAAAATTCTATTATAGAATGTAATCAAGGTTATCTGCATAATTCTTGGACCAAAGAGAGGTTGTTCTACTGTATTTCATTGGTGGACTGAGATAGGGTGACGATCAAAATCCAGATCTAGGAATATTGAGAAATGTCAAATGAAGCAGATCAACCTTCTTAATTAAATTTCATATTAATTATTAATGAATGATATTAATCAATGTAATAATAGAAATTTTTTATTTCATAGTTATTATTAGAATTACATACCATGATCATTTCAATATCTTCGATCTAAGTCAAATTTGAAACATTCCATGAGCCCTTTTCAAAATATATTGAATATTAAATTAATTGACACCATTTATCCATGTTTTCGAAAAAAATTATCCAATAAAAAATAATTGGAATTTATACATAGAAAATGATTTCTACACATGTTTTTTGTTCCTTCCCCCATAATATTTTGCATTCTTCACTTTTGGACTATAGAGACATAGTCCACCATTATCAAGTAAGATCAGGTATGGTCAGACCCCTAGATTAAAGTAATATTCACATTTAATGAACAATATGATTGTTTTGTTATGTATTGTGATGGTTATTGGGTGGTGTAGTTGGATTAATGGATTTAGATTTGAATCCAAGATAATGAAAAATGGAGGTGTTTATTGTATTAGTTGCATTGTATGGAAGAGCAGAATTCCAAATTTATTTCCACTGGAGGGACATAAATGTTGACCTCAGTAGGTTTATATCATATTGGGTGATAAAAATGTTGGTTTTTTTAGGATAATGTAGATGTAGGATATATGTGTTGGATATGAGATTATATGAAAGAACACCACTATTCATTGTGTAGCCTAAAGAATAATAGGCATGTAAAACTTTTGTGGTAGTGGTGGCTAGAGTATATATATTAGAAAAATATCACACTCAATATTGTTCCACAACACATCGTTTGACTATGTTCTAGTGAATTTTCACTTAATCTATAATTACAAAATCATTTTCTTTCAAATGCATAATGCCAGTGAACATAGCCATGTCCCGATGGATAAAGGCACAGACATGAGAACATAGATCGGCCCTAGGTGGTTGAGATATTATGTGAAGTCCCCATACATACAATGTAAGATTACATTTATGGTGATTTATTTAATTTTTATAATATAAGAAATCATTTTTAGGGAAAAATTCTATTTTGGACCCCTTACATGTTGTGTGCCCTCTAGTTGAGGAATCTTCTACCTCTCGTATCTCCTTCATTGCGACTCAGATTTTTTTTCAGTATCATATCCAAATTTTCATCCCCATAGAAACATATTCGGAATAAAATATTTTATTTTTGGATAAAATATGATAATTTATAAGTGTTAAGATTATTTAGGTGACCATTGATGACAATAATGATCAGGAGGGTTCATTTGAGTTTTACCCAAATATGGCGGTAGGACATGGGTCCTTATCCATTAAGTTGAAACCTCCTATAAAGATCGCTAATGGGACCTCTACTATAGAGTGTATCCCGACTATAGGTAAAATAAAGGGGTATTATATCTTTTTTTTATTTTTAGTGGATCTATCCTTCTAATCAAGTTCAGGGGTACTCTACCAAAGATTATAAATCTCTTGGTGTGAGAGGGCATGGGACCTCTTTTTTTTATAGTGAAACCCTATAAGATCAAAGGAATGTTTATTCTAACATAGATCATAACCATCTTATTTGGATTGGTTATGCATCATATATCTCTCTATAATATGATTTAATGCCTCATAAAAAGTCAGGATACGAGTTGTCTACCGTTACAGTGGAACCATCTTATGGTGTCAAGGAATTGGACCTCTACCATATTTGTGTAAGCCTTATATAGAGTTAGGGAATGGGCCCACTATATATCTATAGATTGTAACACTACATTAATAACATTAAATTGGTAATATATATAGAGGTTTTTTCATTTTATTTTGTGGAACAGTGGTAGGTGTTGTCTCATATAGATGTTTCTTTCGACAGATGTGCGAGATGCTTGGCCTCATTGATGTGACTCTAGGAACTGATGGAATAATCATTATCGAGTATTTTTAATTAGATAGAGATATATGTTTTATATCACATATGTGTTTATTTTGTGATATTATATCCATGATGTTTGTTTTTCAGTTATCCATCACAATGGGGTGAGTTATTTAATTATCTCACATAATTAACTATTATACCATCATCATTCACGAAATCTTACTAGGTACATATATACTAACCCCATGAATGGTATTTTCATCACAATGTCATTTGTTAGGTAGATGATGGATAGTTTTTTAGTGATCACAAAATATCATAGGAATAATTTGGTGAATTATATTTCATAGGGTGATTGGAGATTTTAGATCTGGATTCGGGCTCTCTCAGTATTTACATTTCAAATTTTTTATGTTTCAAAAATCATTCTATTCTCGTGTCTATTTATTTAACTCTTCCATTTATATTAAACTATTATATTATTTGATTCCCTAAATATTTAATTTCATTAAGTATTCTCCATATATTTATTCTTATATTATTATTCCTCTTCACTTCTTTGTAGAGATGGTTGGGTGTGTGCGTAATGGTACTTAGGAAATAGATTCCCTTATTAGTTCTTCCTTTCAGCACTAGTCAGAATCCCATGGAATATTTTTTTCCTATGGGATTGTTGAAACGCAAACTCTATAGGGCCAGTTAATGATTTAATATTCATCCAAATTAAAAACCCCGAGCCACGTGCTATCAATATTTATCACAAGAAAGATTATGAAACCAAAGAATTAATTAAAAATATTTTGGAATCATTGAATAGTATTCAATGTAACATATTTTAAACTTCTATTAGATAATACCAGATCCTTGTTAAATCTATAAAATCCCACAAGTAACACCCTCTTTGTTTCCTATCAAGGAAAGTTACATTACCAATAGAAGTAGAGAACTATCTAGGATACCCCATTATATAGGTTATAACACGATCACATTGAGTAATCAATTAAACCATTTCATATACGATGTAATGTTTTCAATATGTTCCATTTGGGTTTCCACATCCTATAAGATTCCCATGAACCACAACGTGAATAATTTATGTAGATAATCCATTCTGAAACTCATAGAACTAATCATTATAATTTTATAACCATATTTTCAATTGGGAATGTAATGGGTTTCTGGTCAATCTCTTAGAAACATGTGCAACTCATCGAAAAAAACACATTATATAAAAATCTCGTAGAATCATTTTTAACACATGGAAAAGAAACGGTTTCTATAACAATATTTTTGAATTAATTATAACCCACACTGATAAGGAATTAGGATAATATCATTAAGAAATAACCTCAATGAATCATATGTATCATAAATAATTATGGACACTGATTAATGGAAATACTAATAAAAATCATTAAAATAATTCTCTAGGATAATAAATGTTAAATTTTGAAATCATTTTTAAAAAATACTGATTTTTAAAAATATATTTATTTGAGAAAAAACATGGAAACATATAAATGAATATTTAAAATAAATTTAAATTTTTCTCCTAAAAATTGACTTTATTCATGAAAATTTGTTTTCTTTAAACTTTTTCAGATAACAAGGTACTCGATAAATAATATTTTTTGTTAGAAAATGTTATTTTTCATAAAATTGTTTTTTTATGTTTAAGTACATAAATATTATAAAATGGATTTAAAACTTGTATTTATATGAAATAAAAATACAATGATAAAATTAATGTTTTAATTGAGTGATATAGACAAGTATTTCATCATTACAATCCTAATAATGAACAATCTCCATAAGTGTATACATTGTAACAAAATACTATATCCACTTTTATAAAACTGATCAGTAATCTCTATAAAATAATATAACTAAATGAAAAAAATAATATCACTAGACTAATTATATTCATGATATAAAATTAAAAAGGTGATATATATACATTGCACAATAGAAAAAATATGTATAACATAAAATGTATCTCAACAATAGAAAATTGAGGGGAAAATCCCATTCCACTATCGTAACATTGAAACCTTAAACCCCATGATATAAATAACATCTAATGTAGATTGAAATACTAATACTTTTTTGTATAATAATCATAAAATTCATTAATGGTATGTATATACAACACAAATATAAAATAAGTGGTTAAAATTGCATATACATCATTGAATTAAAGTTGAGATGAAAATACACTTATCATGAGTTCAACTAGTGATGTGTTTCTTTATCTTCCAAAATAAAAAAAATTAATTAATTAATTTCATGAGACCCTTTTTAGTTAAAATTAATATATTTTTTATCTATTAAATGGGTATATATAAATACTTAATCAATTATGTTTATGTCATATTTTTTATATTCATCTTATATGTCAAGATTATCATTTTTATGTTTACTATGGTCAAAATTGTCATTATTAAAATATATCCAGAATAATAATAATGAAAAAAATATAATTTATAAAAATAAATTATAATTTTAAAACTAATCAAGAATGATGGTTACGAGAAAATAATAAATGTTAGGATCAAATCGACAGTAGGTTGTACATACAAATGAGTTGAATTTCCATTTTTCAATTATTTTTTTGGAAATATGTTAACAATAATTTGTCATAATATATTTATCATAATTTTATAAATAAAATATTTTAAATTTATATATATCGAAATAAATTTGAATTTTTACTTTCTGAAAAAAAGAAATCAATTCGTTGTGGAAATGAGGTAGCAAACACGTTCATGAATGTGTTTATCACATTTTTAGTGAGTTAAATGGTATGAAATAAAAAGATATATTATATTAAATAGTTTATAAATATGTTTATAATATCATAATGATATATTTTATGTCTCAAATGTTCAATATATTTATAGTTAATAAATTTCATTATACAAATTATTGAAAAATGATTCACAACAGTTCGTGAGGTTTTAGTCGAGAGTACACACGAGTGACATTATCATATCTATTATGAAATGGAATATAAAAATGGTACATATGATAAAAAGACTCTATATGTATAACTGATTAATAAATATCATATATAAAATTTATATCAATCATTATTCCAAACCCTGAAATGTGTTAAAAGAAATTCTAATTATAGTATTTTGTGAGAGGGGTGTGTGTTGTAGCCTTGAATAACGATTTCATGCCGCATTTGTTGATTTTGTTTGTTGTTCTATGTCATGACATTAACAAAAAAACATCTCATTATATTTTTTCTATAAATTTTGTTATATCATCATGGAATATGAATTATTTATGGGGGTGTAGAATGAAATTATTAAAAAAATTCTCATTGATTAACATTATATCTTTTTCGATTAAGTCCTTTTGGTTTTCACCAATTGGTTTTCATGGTGGGATTTCGTGTCAAATAATAGAATTTAATACTATATAATGGAAATTTAAATTTTAATTCGGAATTAATTGGTCTATATAGTTTGGTTTTAAAGTGCTAAAATAGGAGGAGTGGTTGTGGCCATTTATAAGTGAGGTGAGTGGCACAATTGTTATTTTTTAAAATATTGAATTACCCCAACATTTTATAATGTTAGCAGACCCAAATAATTATGTAGAATCAATAATAGAAAATAAAATCTCTTCAAATGGTCATCCAATTTTTTATTTTAACTGTTTCTAGGTGAATTTTCTACTTATTATTAAATTTTAATCCCTTGATAAACTTGGTTGTGCCTTAATCAATGTGATTAATTTTAACTATTTTCACTAATAATTATGGTAGAAAACTAATTTTACCTTATTATGTATATTAAATTATTATTCTTATAAATATTCAATCCATTTATCTATATCATATTCACATAATTTAAAAAATTTAATTAAATATTAATCCCACTGACAGGGATAGATAGTGGGTTTTTCAGAAGAGTATTTTTTAGAGAAATATTTTCAATATTAAATATATTCCTCATAATGATCATTACATTATGTTAAATTTATATTTAATTTTATATTTTATATAAATATCGTTTAAAAATTCCCCAATGAAATTTATTTTAATTAATTAATGTGGATAAACATTATAAATTTTAAAATGTTTTAGAAAAACATATTTGTATACCGAAAATTTTTTTTTAATAAAAATTATACAAAGTTGACACGAAGTATTTTAGTGGATTAAATATAACATATATTACAAAAAAATATATTCATAAAATATTTATAACTTTAAATTACTTAATTTACTGAAAATTCAATACATTATTAAAAACTAACTATTTCCCAATATTCCTTGAAAAATCAATGTATTATAAAATGTCTTAAAATTAACCAAAAAATAGATTTCAATTTTCTAATTCAAAAAAAATGTTTTAGTATAATACAATATATTTTTATAATAGTTCAGACTATTTATTATAATAGTTTTTTCAGTAAAATGGGGAAATTTATATTTGAATAATACATATTTTTTATTAATAAAATGACTATAATAAAAAATTATTGATTATCCATGAAAAAATTATAATTATTCTATATAGAATAATAAATAAATTTATTTATTTATTTATATAATTATTCATATATTTCGAAAAAAATTAATATTATTCATATACTCATATTTAATGTCTTTGTTATAATGGAAATATATATCATCGATCGTTTAAGTTTGGTGTTATATATTGAATACACTATTGAACAAAAAAATATCAGGGTTCGTTTTAATGCATTCTATTCTAATTGAGGTGTGTAAAAATATCTGGAGATGGTTTTCTATGTAGAAAAATATAAAAATATTGTTTTATTACCTTTATACTATCATATATAAATCTATTCATTTAAAATATCCTGGTTTAATAAAAATGACCCTAACTGGTTGGGAGATCATATTCAAAAAGGGTTAGAAATCATTTCCCCATCGTAAGGAGAACTGAAAACCTAATCAATGTGTGAGGTTCCATATATACTCAATTATACCCTTGGTTTTTCTCTCATTGTCATCATATATCTTCCTACTCTATTTTCAATCACTATATGAACTCATCCCCGGCTCGCAGCCTGGCCTCAAGCTCTCTATAATAAAATTAAGATGATCATGATTATCCATTTTTTGTATTATTTGACCTTTTTATATCTGTGAAAAAATAGGGATAGTCATAAATTATTTCAATTAATAAATTTAATTTATTTTTTGTGAAAATTTATATGATTATATGGTAACATTATTATATTATATAATCTTTTTTACTAATATATAATATGTTTTTTTGGATTAATTACCACCTCATATGTATGTGCCTCATTCACATCCATATTATTAAATTTTCCATCATCCTTTTTCTATGCTCTTGACATTTCCTTATTGGGTCTTTTTGGATAGTCTTATATTTCGTCATGTCTAGTGGGCGGTGCTCTAGGTAAATCATTTGGGGAGTTCTAGTGGTTTCCCACATGCCCAATTTTTCCTCTTCTAGAGGCTCAATGAGATTCAATTGTCTTTGTTTGTAACTGAAATCCACCTCTCCCCACTACATCGAGTCTCTAGGAGTGTCCCCTATCCTTCATATCGGTAGATACTGGTGACAAATTATTAGATTTTCATCATCCCATTCCAATGGTTCAACTTATCGCATATGATACGATTGAAGGATAATCATTGGATGTGTTACCATCCATATCTTATTCATATGATGAACTTTCTATTTCATATCATTTCCATCGTTAGACTCAAATTGATTAGTTTTTCAATCATAGTCTTACTCTAGTGGTTAATTCTATCATTGATAACTCATAGGATATTTTTGATGTCATTATTATTTCCATTTTCTTGGTGATATCATTTTCTGTTCAACAATTCACTTTGTTATATTTTTTTGGAAATGGACTAGGGAGGGGTGTAATTGTGGTTCTTATGGGTTCAGTATCTTTTGTTTGTTACACAATTCTCATCAATGAATGAACTCAACTTTGTAGGCATTATGTTTATCTATCCCTAGAATCCCTATACCTTTTTTATAATTTTCTAGTTCTCATGTACATTTGATTTTTTATTCCTTAGCTTCTATATTTTGATAATTATAACCATAGGATGGAACAAAATATGGGGGATCCTATATGTGTGGAGTTTTATCCAAGAACTTCTCTCACGATCAGAATTCATTTACATGTAGGGGAAAATATTTCTCCATTGAATTGCATTTTTTTAATTTATCCCATGGTTTATTGTTTTTCTCTTACAATCATGGTCATTAATACTCCATTAACATGAATCAAGGGATTTTATATTGTATTTTAGTCAATATCCACTAAAAGTAGGATGATATATGCACAACGACCCCTCATGGGATTCTAATACTATGATCTCAAAAAATCATGTTAATGATATTTCGGTCTAAGAGTTTTCTTGAGTTGTAAATATGGAGGATGATTGAGATTTAGCTTGAATTACAATGTCCTAAATCAAGACAATATTTTTCCTGACCCTCCATATAAAAATATCACAAATTGAATTTTGGACTGCATATCATTTAGAATCCTAATTAATAGACTCCATTTCTTCATGAATCAATCCCTTCCAGTGATGTTGTTTCTAAATATTTTTGAATTCTCTATCCTGGATGCAATCCCATATAATAAACCTTGTTCAATAATAACATAATTATCTATATGCCTTGTTTTGGGTTCCTCCTCACCTTCGAAACACTTGGTAGATATATCCCAAGACCCTTCTCTTACAGCGATATTGTCTCTGAATATTTTTGTATGCTCTAACATAGATGAACATCATTTATATCAATATTCTCAAGTCCAAAAATATTCAACTCTTACATTACTTATGGAAGCTTAATATCATATTAATAGACAAGTTTATTTCTCCCCAATCTTGGTTCCTCCACTAGTGGTGACATTTTCATACTCAAAAGTCATTGATCCCATGTATCTGGCATATTTATCAACTATACTTCACAACTAATTAGTAGACCATCCTCTCCATGATGAGTATATTCCGACACATAATTCATTATCCTGATGTAATGGTTTAATTGAGGATGTTTCTAGTTGTCTTTCACTCGGGGAGGTTTTATTTTGGTTAAATCTAAAATAAATCCTATCATAATTGATACTCATTCAAAACAAATAACCATCAGTGGAAAACACTCTATAATGTTGTCTAAAATTTTTCTTTCAGGCTAAAAAATATCGTTACTTATTATTTACTTCATCATATTGAATTATAGGTGTCTTTGAAACTTTGTTAATATGGATATCATTTTTAATAATATTTTTATGAAGTGTGATTAATTATTGGAAATCCTACAACAAAAAAATTGATCCTCAACCTATAAAGGTAATATCTTATCCTTTTAATATCATTAATGTTTTTACATTTATATTCTGTTAACAAATATACCATCCTATTTTATAATGATCAAATTAATGTGTATTTTTTTATATCTACAGTCATATTATCACTATTAATTTCAATAATAATGATAGATATTTTATTTTTTATATTGGTTAGGGATAATGTGACCTAGTATAGAGAAAAGAAATTATGAATACATTTAATTCTATTAATAATGATTTGGATTAATTTTTTATTTGATGAGATTGTAATACTATTCTGGAATTGTATAAAAATAAGTGAGAGGGGAATTTATACCAATAATTTTATCCAAGTCTTCCAATATTTAATTTCATTCATTGAACTCTTGGACATGGGATACTATGGTGATTCTTATAGTAGTGAAACAATTGATGGGGAAGTAGACTAATCTCTTTTAGACATAATATATTTCTTTGAAATTTCTAGAACATTTCTATATTCAGAATATCCTTTATGACTCTACTTTCTATATCTTTAGCACCCCAATCCCCTCTTATACTTCTATATCATTATTCCAAGAAAATGATGAAAATATTAATTTTTTAAAATTATTTTTTTAGTTTGAAGTATCTAGAGAAATGATTAAAATTTATTGGAATTACCTTTTTCAGTGACTAAATTAGGATTCTATATAGAATAAGACATTAGGATCAAGATTTTCATACTTTCATGGATTCATTTTCACCCCTATAAGGATTAGGATCTGTAAGACATCCAATAAGAGACCAATCAATTGATCACCAATTAAAAACCCAATTCATTGGTGAGAATTACACTAAATAATCTAGTAAGGAACAAATTATGTATTTTTTACATTACCATGATGAGTCTATTAGAGGTTTTTTATGAAAATTGTCTTACGATAGGAGATCTGAACATGTATTACTTACATTTATGTATTAGGGAGAATATTTTTAATGTAAGTATCATGAAATCTCTCTTAGATGGTTTAATCAAATAGTTATTCATGTTTTGTGGGTCTTTATGATGTGTAATTCATCATTGAATGTTTTATATTCATTGTTAGGATCAATGGAATTCTACATAGTAATTGATATTTGATGAAAATTTAATTGATAATATTCATACGTCTATTAATGACATGGAAATTCAAAGGATGTATTTTCTTTTGGGATAACGATATATTTTTATTCCATTAACAATCCTAATCCTAAGATTTCCCTAGGCCCATATGGTTTCATATTTTCTTTTTCTTAGGATGATATGTTCATTATCAATGGGGATGTAGTTTTCCCTATTCAGGATTATTTCATGGTCAGACCTTTAACAAGGGTTAATTCAGGATGGATTTTTTCTATTAATACTAATGTTAATAATTCTAATGGTTTTGAATAATTTTATATCCTTAGAATATTAAATTTTACTAATAATTTTTTTGACACTATTCTCAACAAAATATTTTTCATTCTTCTTCCATAATATGTTTCAGAAGAACAATATGGTTTCATTAAAGGGAGAAATGTTATTCTGGATTTTGGTATTTCATATGAAATGACTGGTGATCATCACATCAGAGTTATTACAAAACAATTAACGGGTAATATTGACATAGGGAAGGACAATGATCATAGGAAATAGAATGTAATCCTAAAATTTTACATAATGTGTGGTTTTTATGAGTTGGTTTATAACCATTTATTTGTTATATTATCACCTCCATGGTTCTCTATTTATATTATGAGGGAAATATTTTGATTCTTAAAATCCACAAGTTGTTTGTGAAATGGTGTCCCTATATTTCTATGAATTTTCATTTATGCACATGGTTTCCTTAGTATAAATCTTAGTAAGAGTATTGAAGATTGATTGATTCATCCCTTCAATGGGAGGTATGTTTAGATTAGTAATAACGATTTATTATTTTGAAATGAAATTTTGTTCTACCTTTATGAATTTGAAAATTTAATTTTTATTTACATGTTAAACATATATTCATTTTATAATAAATCCATCCATTATATTAATACTAAAAAAATTGGCATCTTATCTCCAACAATATTTCCTCATGGAGATACAATCATACTTGAAATAGATTTGTTTGGGAAATTAAATACATTGAATGGATTATTTTAGTTCTCCATTATCTAATGGTTGATTTGCTATATACCATTATGATAACATTGTGGAAAAAATTTGGGAAGGATATGGGGTTGGAAAAATACCATTAAATCCTTTGGGGAAAAAATTACACTGGATAATTGTAACACCCCAAGATTTCATAGTGTGTTATTTCTTCAAAATAATTCAATAACTTGCACTACACGCAACACCGAGTTCAATCACACCATGACTTACCAAAGGAAAAATCCATTCAAAAGAGGTTAATAATATTATTGACTAAATTTTAAACTTTATATAATCCTTATAATTTTAGATTCCATATTATGAGTTTCTTAGATATAATGCAAGAACAAATTCATTTTCAGTATTTCACTTTTATCAACTTTTAATAGTGAACCCTTTTTAAATACAATATATTAAACTTTTTGACTAAATGGGGACATCAAAAATTTAAAATGAAACATCCCAAGATTCCACGGTACACTTTCTTTGAATAATACAGTAGCGTGTGTTGTACGCAACCTTGAGTTTTAACACACACCACAACTAATCAAACTAGCCGTTATGAATAGTAATACCTACTTTTTGAAATTATATATATATTTTATATTTGAAAATGGACTTCATTTTTGGATTCGGAATATCGAATTTAGCCTAAGGTGAAATTTTGGTACATTTCGGATAACTTTCATATTTTGATGAATAGTGAAAATTACTAAATTTTAATTAAAAACAACTTTTTTAATCAAAATAATTAATAGTGATAAATTATGAATTTGAGTGGTTTTAAAGTATATTTAGAATATATTTTTACCTTTTAATATAATGTTGGTCATTGGACATAATTTTACAATTAAACCGAACATAAACAAGTGTCAATCTTTTGATAGTTATTACCTCTTAAAAACACGCTTTTTGTTTTGACAGCGGGAATTAATTTTAAATTAATATCTGCCACTTCTGTGTTTTGAATTTAGGAAAATGGATTCCATATTTGGAATCAGGATGTTCAAATTGTGTAAATAGGTAACTTTTATTTTTACACATTTTGAATAATTACTGCGGTAAATATTTTATTTACCATGGTTAAAGGGTAAATCCGGTAAATAAGGGTTAAAAAAAATAATATTATAATAATACAAAATTACCCTAAAACGTGTCTTAACCCAATTGGTTGATACATGGTCGACCATGGGCATCTTTGTGTCAATTTTGGGACCCCATGGATCCACTTGTAAGTGATAATGACACTTTATTTTAATTAAGTTAAAATAAATACAAAAATGACACAAGCATATATCTTTTAGAAGAACAATTTTTACATAGGGTTATAGATGTTGGATTTTCGATTGTAAATATTCATTAGAAAGTTAAAACGATTTCCTACATAATGATATTTTATTTATAATTTTTAGACATTAAATAATTTATTTTATTTATGACACAATGATGATGCAGTAATTACTAAAATAGTAAAAAATTAACATAATTAATATTATAAATACCCAAATAAATATAATATGAAACTTTTAATAAATTACACTAATTTTATATGATAATATGATATATTAGGATTGATTTAATTGACTTTGTTCGAAGTAATCAATCTGTTAGGAGTTTCAAAAAAATCAACTATTGAATAGTGTCAAAATTGACATAAAAGAGTTCTTAAAACAAATATTATATTATTAATTGATATTAAATTCCTAAAAATCTAAGGTTCGGCCCAGAGACTTATATTATGATAGGTTAATCATTAATGGACCACTTGGGGGTCGCTTGGATGTATATAGTATGTTTATTAACCATATTATATAAAAATACAAAGAGACATTGTAAAAGTGAAGCTAATTAACTTAGAGTTAATACTTAAAGATAAGGTTAATATAAGTACCCAAACCTGTCTAAATTCTATTGGATGAGTTGTTTTCGACCTATCCCCACCTCATCCTTTGAATAGTCAACTTTGGAGCCTTTAGAAACCGAATATGAATTTATTATAAATTAATATTTCTAGCTTTTCCAAAGGTGCCCCTCACCCCTCTTATAAAAGGGCACTCCTCCTTCTCATTTCTTCACACCTCTAAAGCCTTTTGGTTCGGCCAAACTCTGCCCAAATACTCTCCCAACATCCCTCACTACAACCTAGAGGCCTTAGTTTGATCATAAGGCCAACCTAAGGAGCCCTTTTGATCAAATCAAAAGGAAGAACCCGAAGAAGAGGTAATGATTTCACCACCCTTTTCTAAGTTCATTTCTTCTTCCACTTCTTCTTCCTTTGTTCTTACCATTCTGAAATAATAACTCCAGTATCTCACATATACTGTGATGTTATTATAAATATGGTACAATCATATTCATTATTCTATCCACCCTTTGAATAACATGTCACCATACGTGCGTACGTACGGCTTACCGTCTCCACGTCGTGGTGTAATTGTTATTCAATATAATATTATTTGGATGGGTATAATAATGATGTGTAACTCATGTAAATAATAAATATAACATGTTAATGATTCTGTATATATGATATACCATCCATTTATATATTATTTTAATATCAAAATAATGATATTGTCGCTCGTGCGTACGTACAGACTACCGTCTCCACGAACGCGATGAGATTCATTCTCCATCGTATCCATTCAAGTATAATTATCATTTGATGATTTAAAAATGATGTTTAAGGACTTGATATCATTCTGGATATGAATAATATACAACCTATCCTTTACAAACATGTCTTACGTAACAAAACATATAAAAGAAAACAAGTAAGTTAACACCCGATATAATGATAATACTAAGATATTATTAACAAATCAATGTTAAAAGATCATATATGATATCATATTATTATATATGATTCTTGTATAATTTAATAACAACTATTTCACCATTATACAGGAGGTTAACCTACTCCAACCAAGGAAAAGTACAAGGTAAGGGTTATTTCACAATCTCTTCATTATCCGAGGTTGTTTATATGTGATAATCTACTGGGATCTCTTTATCATCCACATCCATGTTTCTTAAACATGTATTTCAAAACATTTTTACTATTTACAAGAATATGGGTTAAAGTCATTTATACCCTTTTTTGACTTTTTATAAGAGGTTTATAAAGGAATCTTTCCGTCGTTTTCAAAACAAGGTCCTTTTTAACCTTTTCGACAGAATTGAAGTAAGAATGTTTTTTTTAACTTATACGGCGGGTGCGGTTATTTTACGCCGTTATAAAATCTTCAAAGCTTTCCTTACAAGCTTATAAAAATATTTTCAAAGAAAATGTTTTATTTTATATGGATCTTAAATGATTTCAAAATAAAAGGAGATAATTCTTTAAAAAGAATTTTGATTTCATCTATGTCAACATCCTTTGATGGATTTTAAGATTATTTGAAGTTGATTTATTATGATACAAAACTTCTATATTGTATTGAAAGTTTTGTGATATGTTTGACTGTGGATGTGCTATTTTTATACCATTCATAGTTTATGGTGAAATTATTGACATTTCGTATGCTAGTTTTAATACGAATGTTTATGTTATGTTTAAACCTTTTCATATGGGAATGCATTGGACTTAATAAGTGACGGGTGGAGCCCGCTATAGCTCCTCGATGCATCGGTAGGTCTCATGAGACAAACTAGTGTCTTGGCACAAGGCCTTGACAAAATCTTATTTGTAGTCGTGGCACGAGGCCTTGGCAATGTGGTTATGATAGTCTGGCATTATGCATTCCAACATTATGAAAGTGGTTATTGATATTGCATGTGATTATTCGATTAGTAGAATATCCATGTGAACAAGTAAATGGCATTATTTCATTTTACTTTTGCCATACCATGTTGAAGTTCAAGTTTAAAAGGCTTTTGTTTTAGTAATGCATTGCCTTAAATGTTTATTCTTATTTATGAAAGTTTCTACTATATTGTTATCCTTACTGGGCATTTGATCTCACCCCTTTTCTATGTTTTATTTTTCCCAGGATGTGAAGAAGTAAGTTATGAATGACCTGCAGGGATTTTATGAGGGTTTAATAGTGTGGATTGTGGAAACCTTATGTTGTTGTAGTAGTTTTTCATTTTATGATGTAATGTAAAACTTATGAATATATCTAGTGTTTCCAAGGCTACTTAACCAATCGGTCTTTCGAGATTTGATCTTTCTTGTGATCATGCCAATGTTACGAAGTAATGCACCGACTCTGGGTAGCTGGGGTCGGGGCGTTACAGTTGGTATCAGAGGAAGTTTAGTACAAACCTTGGAAACTAGATTTAGATAAACTCTGATTAGAGCACGTAGACCTAAGATGAACTTTGAGGATTAGTATAGAAGAACTTCCTAGAATTTTGGTATTGTAGAGATTTTGTGAGTTTTCCAAGCAATACATCCCTGTCTGGATACGAGCAGGTAGAGGCGGCTCTGGCACAGATGTACCTAGGGGTAAAACCCGAAAACACCGCTTTGAGCTAGACTCGAACGGGAACTGGTGCACGACAACGGGCCTTGCTGCACTCTTGGTTACGACACTCCCGGGGGATATGCTTAGGATAACTCTCATTTTCTTTACAAATCATTTTGAAGGGATTATGAGTATATACTTCCTCAAAGAAAACATTCTTATGATTATGGATTATATCCATAAATAGTCCAATTTATGTTAGGTGTTTTATAAGTATGTGATTATGTATTTTGATTCATAAACTGATCTAGTTTATGCCATTGTTTAGAAATGGCGCCCAGTAGAAGGAATGAGAACTCCAGAAATGCACATGATCCAGAGAGAAGGAAGGATCATATCTTTCATGGTCTTAATCTAGAATTGATAAGAGAAATAGTCTCCCATGTATTATCATCATATGAAGAAATAATATCATGTGTTGATAAGATATGTAAAGAGTTTACTGAGTCCTTTGGCTTTGAAGGGAAGCAAGAGAAGAAAAGGATGGAAGAGAGAAAGATGGATAAAGGGAAGAGGGAAAAGAAGAATTTTCCCATATGTGGTAACTGTGGAAAGAAACACCCTGGAACTTGCCTGAAAGGAATGGGAGTTTGTTATAAGTGTGGAGGAAAAGGGCACAAAGTACGTGACTGCAAGGGTAAGAAAATGGTTTTAAATGTACAATGCTTCATTTGCAAGGAGTTTGGACACTACGCGAACCTATGTCCCAGTCATCAGAGTATGCCGCAAATGATGTTATTGGATAATAATCAAGTTATGATACTACCACAGATGAAGAGGAATGATTAGAGTTCTTATGTTGATTATGTCAATTGAGCTTTGTATCAACAATGTACTTGTTATAATAATTATGGAGTATATAAGGATTGTACTGCAGTACTATTTCATTAAGGACTTGAGATTGTGTGGAACAAAGAAAAGTGACTCAATAGCAGGATAAATTTTTGGAAAATACATGGTTGAGAGAAAGATAAATCATAATATAGTTCTGATACTGAGGTAGTGATTTTGGAATAATACATGATTGTTTTGGATAAATTAAATTGGATATTCTTGACTACCTTGGAACTGATTAATGATTTGTATATTCCATCATTTTTTTGGGGTTTAAAACATTTTTGGATTGATGAAGTATATACAGCATTCTATATGGAATAGGGGAGCATGAATATAATCAATAAGGAATATGGTAATTCAAGATGTTTCAGTTTATTAAAAGAATACAAGATGAAGGTATTCATATGCTATTACGGGGTAAAAAGGATCTATATTATGTTTACCTTCCTTATAAATGTTAGACTGTGAGTTTGGACAGAAGTATTTTGGATAGTTCTAGTTTGGATTATTTTGGATTGCCATAAAAGGACAACCCGGAGGTCGGGCGGCAACCCGTCGCGTCCGGCAAGGCTGCGAGACTTGAACCCGCTACCGAAGGGCGACAAGGGTGTATCACCTACCACTGGACCATGAGATGTCCTGGATTAAATAATGTAGTTTTTATTAAAAGATCTTGTAGATGAATTATAAATTCGTTTATTTTGGAACCCTATACGAATAGTGTAAATAGAATTTTTTTTACATTCTATTATCTTTTAGAGTGAAAGATGAGTTTGTGGTAGAAATTTATTAATGGATAAAACTCTAATTATAAAGTAAGTATATCTCCTTATGTTCTTAGCCAATCTCATAAATAAATTCCACAACATTAAGAAAAGGAACTTAGAACAAAAATGTTGTCCTAGATGGTACCTTAAATCATCACTAATTTATGGCTTTGGGATTGTTGGCCTTTTCATAGCCATGTTCTCTACCACTCTCCATCAGATAATTGATGGTTAGATTTTTCCTCCATATCCATATTTTCCTACATGGATCCCTAGTATGTGTTATTTTCGGTAATCTTCATACTTTCCACTCTTTAGTTTAAATAGAGGCCTCATTAATTCATTTTTCGATGTGGGATTTCAACTAAGATATTTTGAAACGTAAAAAAATGTGTTATCCTAATACCCTATGTTTTGTTGAACCGATGGTATTTCAAATAATCATAGATTGATGAATTTAAGGACCTAAATTTTATACTTGTTTGTGATTGATGACCTCAATCACTACCTATAAATATTTACGTTTTTCCTCCAATTATATGTCTCTAAATGCCACCAATGTTCTCCTAATCGAGATCATAATTTGGTGGTGACCCTTTCATTTCTCTTTTCCTCATATTAAGACTAAATTTTAGTAACCCAATTTCTGATGTGGGTTTTCCCACAAATATATTTTCTACTTTCAACCTTTTATTTTTGAAGAAAAATTTCAAATTGTGAGGACGCAATTTATTGAAGTAGGGGAGAATGTAACACCCCAAGATTTCATAGTGTGTTATTTCTTCAAAATAATTCAATAACTTGCACTACACGCAACACCGAGTTCAATCACACCATGACTTACCAAAGGAAAAAGCCATTCAAAAGAGGTTAATAATATTATTGACTAAATTTTAAACTTTATATAATCCTTATAATTTTAGATTCCATATTATGAGTTTCTTAGATATAATGCAAGAACAAATTCATTTTCAGTATTGCACTTTTATCAACTTTTAATAGTGAACCCTTTTTAAATACAATATATTAAACTTTTTGACTAAATGGGGACATCAAAAATTTAATATGAAACATCCCAAGCTTCCACGGTACGCTTTCTTTGAATAATACAGTAGCGTGTGTTGTACGCAACCTTGAGTTTTAACACACACCACAACTAATCAAACTAGCCGTTATGAATAGTAATACCTACTTTTTGAAATTATATATATATTTTATATTTGAAAATGGACTTCATTTTTGGATTCGGAATATCGAATTTAGCCTAAGGTGAAATTTTGGTACATTTCGGATAACTTTCATATTTTGATGAATAGTGAAAATTACTAAATTTTAATTAAAAACAACTTTTTTAATCAAAATAATTAATAGTGATAAATTATGAATTTGAGTGGTTTTAAAGTATATTTAGAATATATTTTTACCTTTTAATATAATGTTGGTCATTGGACATAATTTTACAATTAAACCGAACATAAACAAGTGTCAATCTTTTGATAGTTATTACCTCTTAAAAACACGCTTTTTGTTTTGACAGCGGGAATTAATTTTAAATTAATTTCTGCCACTTCTGTGTTTTGAATTTAGGAAAATGGATTCCATATTTGGAATCAGGATGTTCAAATTGTGTAAATAGGTAACTTTTATTTTTACACATTTTGAATAATTACTGCGGTAAATATTTTATTTACCATGGTTAAAGGGTAAATCCGGTAAATAAGGGTTAAAAAAAATAATATTATAATAATACAAAATTACCCTAAAACGTGTCTTAACCCTATTGGTTGATACATGGTCGACCATGGGCATCTTTGTGTCAATTTTGGGACCCCATGGATCCACTTGTAAGTGATAATGACACTTTATTTTAATTAAGTTAAAATGAATACAAAAATGACACAAGCATATATCTTTTAGAAGAACAATTTTTACATAGGGTTATACATGTTGGATTTTCGATTGTAAATATTCATTAGAAAGCTAAAAAGATTTCCTATATAATGATATTTTATTTATAATTTTTAGACATTAAATAAGTTATTTTATTTATGACACAATGATGATGCAGTAATTACTAAAATAGTAAAAAATTAACATAATTAATATTATAAATACCCAAATAAATATAATATGAAACTTTTAATAAATTACACTAATTTTATATGATAATATGATATATTAGGATTGATTTAATTGACTTTTTTCGAAGTAATCAATCTGTTAGGAGTTTCAAAAAAATCAACTATTGAATAGTGTCAAAATTGACATAAAAGAGTTCTTAAAACAAATATTATATTATTAATTGATATTAAATTCCTAAAAATCTAAGGATCGGCCAAGAGACTTATATTATGATAGGTTAATCATTAATGGACCACTTGGGGGTCGCTTGGATGTATATAGTAAGTTTATTAACCATATTATATAAAAATACAAAGAGACATTGTAAAAGTGAAACTAATTAACTTAGAGTTAATACTTAAAGATAAGGTTAATATAAGTACCCAAACCTGTCTAAATTCTATTGGATGAGTTGTTTTCGACCTATCCCCACCTAATCCTTTGAATAGTCAACTTTGGAGCCTTTAGAAACCGAATATGAATTTATTATAAATTAATATTTCTAGCTTTTCCAAAGGTGCCCCTCACCCCTCTTATAAAAGGGCACTCCTCCTTCTCATTTCTTCACACCTCTAAAGCCTTTTGGTTCGGCCAAACTCTGCCCAAAAACTCTCCCAACATCCCTCACTACAACCTAGAGGCCTTAGTTTGATCATAAAGCCAACCTAAGGAGCCCTTTTGATCAAATCAAAAGGAAGAACCCGAAGAAGAGGTAATGATTTCACCACCCTTTTCTAAGTTCATTTCTTCTTCCACTTCTTCTTCCTTTGTTCTTACCATTCTGAAATAATAACTCCAGTATCTCACATATACTGTGATGTTATTATAAATATGGTACAATCATATTCAGTATTCTATCCACCCTTTGAATAACATGTCACCATACGTGCGTACGTACGGCTTACCGTCTCCACGTCGTGGTGTAATTGTTATTCAATATAATATTATTTGGATGGGTATAATAATGATGTGTAACTCATGTAAATAATAAATATAACATGTTAATGATTCTGTATATATGATATACCATCCATTTATATATTATTTTAATATCAAAAGAATGATATTGTCGCTCGTGCGTACGTACGGACTACCGTCTCCACGAACGCGATGAGATTCATTCTCCATCGTATCCATTCAAGTATAATTATCATTTGATGATTTAAAAATGATGTTTAAGGACTTGATATCATTCTGGATATGAATAATATACAACCTATCCTTTACAAACATGTCTTACGTAACAAAACATATAAAAGAAAACAAGTAAGTTAACACCCGATATAATGATAATACTAAGATATTATTAACAAATCAATGTTAAAAGATCATATATGATATCATATTATTATATATGATTCTTGTATAATTTAATAACAACTATTTCACCATTATACAGGAGGTTAACCTACTCCAACCAAGGAAAAGTACAAGGTAAGGGTTATTTCACAATCTCTTCATTATCCGAGGTTGTTTATATGTGATAATCTACTGGGATCTCTTTATCATCCACATCCATGTTTCTTAAAAATGTATTTCAAAACATTTTTACTATTTACAAGAATATGGGTTAAAGTCATTTATACCCTTTTTTGACTTTTTATAAGAGGTTTATAAAGGAATCTTTCCGTCGTTTTCAAAACAAGGTCCTTTTTAACCTTTTCGACAGAATTGAAGTAAGAATGTTTTTTTTAACTTATACGGCGGGTGCGGTTATTTTACGCCGTTATAAAATCTTCAAAGCTTTCCTTACAAGCTTATAAAAATATTTTCAAAGAAAATGTTTTATTTTATATGGATCTTAAATGATTTCAAAATAAAAGGAGATACTTCTTTAAAAAGAATTTTGATTTCATCTATGTCAACATCCTTTGATGGATTTTAAGATTATTTGAAGTTGATTTATTATGATACAAAACTTCTATATTGTATTGAAGGTTTTGTGATATGTTTGACTGTGGATGTGCTATTTTTATACCATTCATAGTTTATGGTGAAATTATTGACATTTCGTATGCTAGTTTTAATACGAATGTTTATGTTATGTTTAAACCTTTTCATATGGGAATGCATTGGACTTAATAAGTGACGGGTGGAGCCCGCTATAGCTCCTCGATGCATCGGTAGGTCTCATGAGACAAACTAGTGTCTTGGCACAAGGCCTTGACAAAATCTTATTTGTAGTCGTGGCACGAGGCCTTGGCTATGTGGTTATGATAGTCTGGCATTATGCATTCCAACATTATGAAAGTGGTTATTGATATTGCATGTGATTATTCGATTAGTAGAATATCCATGTGAACAAGTAAATGGCATTATTTCATTTTACTTTTGCCATACCATGTTGAAGTTCAAGTTTAAAAGGCTTTTGTTTTAGTAATGCATTGCCTTAAATGTTTATTCTTATTTATGAAAGTTTCTACTATATTGTTATCCTTACTGGGCATTTGAGCTCACCCCTTTTCTATGTTTTATTTTTCCCAGGATGTGAAGAAGTAAGTTATGAATGACCTGCAGGGATTTTATGAGGGGTTAATAGTGTGGATTGTGGAAACCTTATGTTGTTGTAGTAGTTTTTCATTTTATGATGTAATGTAAAACTTATGAATATATCTAGTGTTTCCAAGGCTACTAAACCAATCGGTCTTTCGAGATTTGATCTTTCTTGTGATCATGCCAATGTTACGAAGTAATGCACCGACTCTGGGTAGCTGGGGTCGGGGCGTTACAATAATAGTGTTTTTATTTCATTCCATTGATCATTTGTTCTATGTAAATAACTCATGAAAAAGTGTTCAAAAGCACTGAAAGTATCCTAAATTGTTTCACCTATGATTATTGCAAATAACTGAATTGTCATTTGGAATGTTTGAATAGACAATAATATACTTTTCAAGAGGTGGTATCAATCACAATGGTATTGACGATAGAATGTATTGTTTTTTGTATAAAAATATGTGGGAATTTCATATTATGGGAGCCTATTTTATTATAATTTATTAATAGGAAATATACATATTTCTACCTCAATTTGTTCTATAGTTTCATTAGATCCCATCATTCGAACAATCTATGGAGATTTTTCCAACCTATTTTGTAAAAATCTCACTAGATCATTGGGGATTATGAAATTTCCTTCTTGAGACACATTTGGCTTGGTTATATAGTTTTTATTCATAGGTATCAATCTGTATACCTAATTGAAATAAAATCTTATTCCCATCCTCAGTTGAATGATGCAACTCTTAAAGAGGAGTAAAAGGAGTATATGTGTAGCATAAATTATAATGAATTTCTAGATTATTGTTTCATTATATATTTATAAAATATGAAACTAACGTACTTGGTTTTCCATTGTATGATTCATTTTTTTATAATATGGATATAATAAGATATAGAAGATATTATAAAGATAAATCTCTTAAATTCAACATTATTTTATGCAGAATCTATAACAATGTCTTTCAAATTGATGATAATATTTAGTGCATTTGTACTCCTCTTCTATTGAAATCAATGTGATGCACTAATTCCCAATATGAAACTGTTTGTCATCTCTAATAAAATAGTGATTGGGTTTTCCCTATTGGGATTAATATTTTTTTCTTCTAGAATATATTTTTTTGGTATAGTTCTATAGAGGACTTTATTAATGAAAATTTTGGATATGAAGTTGAAACATCATGTTGAATAAGAAGTTTGGAACACATTAATTTCCACAATTTTTGGACAATCTATTCCAGGGGGATGCTTTTACATAATTGAATTCAGTTTAATATATTTCAAATCATGTTAACATTATTAGATCTTCAATATTATTTACATTATTAGTTTAAATGTGTGACTCTGCCTCTGGTCCATGAGACCCACAATGCTCCAAGTTGTTCAACTATTTGGGATTTTATAGCATATAGGGACCCTAGTGTTTAGTTGTGTTAGATGATTAAAATCCATGGTCTCAAATTAAATTAGGATGACTCTATTGTGATATGGATCATGCATAGTTGTAGTTTTTTGAGATTATCCTAGTTCGGTCATCATTGATTTTTAGCTAACTTTGTGAATTTCATTTTAGTGGTGGTTAAGGAATGGCATAAAACATCAAGGGAATAATATCTTTATGTCAATATATTTTACTAAATCCTAATTGGAATCATATTTTTACGTTTTGGTGAATTCCATGAATGTTTAATTAGATTTTTCAAGGAATATAATTTATTACATATAAACCTAAAATTCCCTTGTTCATCAAAATATGGAGGTACTTCACATATGTAAGAAGGGTTAATTGTTTTAATATCTTTATACATCCGAAGGAAACCAAGATGAATTTGTTTTGGTGGTTTTTTACATAGAATCTCTTCATATTGATTGTACTTTGATTATATCAGGGGATCATATCGGCCTTCATCACTATCATCCTCTGTGATATCTACATTTTATTCTTCTATATTTGATTCTTATTATGTCTCTTTTTCATAATAAATGTTTTAAAATTTCAGACAAAACAAATATATAATTGTTTTTACTAATTTTTAGAAATTATATAAATTAGAATCAAATTTAGAATAACATATTTATAATAATAACTTTTATTGAAAAATTTATAATTTTTTTTTATTTTTTTAAAACATTATACTATTGTTTATTTATTGGAGTATAGTTTTTTAAATTTGGATTAATTAATATAAGATTTTATTAACTTATACATAATTATATTAATTTCAATAAATATTAATTAATTTTAATTTTTTTGATAAATTTATCATATTTCCCATTTATATAAACTATTATTTATTAAATTGTGATTTTTTTGAATTGAAATTACATCTATTTAATATATAATAAATTATATTATTTTTTATTAATTTATATATCATTTATCAATTTAAATTGTTTTTTGGAATATATATTTATTTCTCATTTTTTATAATTTTTTATCATATTATCTATTAATTTATAAATTTTAATATTAAATTATATTTGTTTTAGGAAATTTATACATGTTTTTTATTAATTAAAACAATTTCAATTATATATTATTAATTAAATTGAAATTTAATTTATTTATGTTTTTTCAATATCTTGTTTCCACGTTTATATTAATTTAATATATTTCCATTCATTTATAATTTTTTTGTTAATTTTTTCAAATATATATTAATTTTTATAAACTAATCTAATTTAAAATATACAATATTTTTATTATATTATAGTACATTATATTAATTTATCATAACTTATAATAATATACACTATATTAAATCCTTTTACTAATATTTTTTTATAATGAACCTATTTTTTATATAAAATATTTTTATTAATCATAAATATTTTATTAATATATGCGTATTTTCATTAATTTATTCTATTTTTAATAAATTTATTGTAATTTTTGTTATTTATTCTTATTGTTAATAATTTATACTATTTTATGCCAATATAAACTAATTTGTACAATTTTTAGTGTAAATTAATTATAATAAATCTATTTTTAATTTTTGATGTTTACACTTATTTTATATAATATACTTTTTGATGGATTAATTCATTCTCATTTATTCTAATTTATTATTAATTAAATTATATAGAAAAAAAATTTATACTAATTTTAAATGATTTCTAGTAATTTATAGATGTTTATTTGAATTTATGTTAAATTAAATAATTTTTTTTTATTTTTTTGTAATTTTTGATAATTTAAACAAATTTATGATGAATTTATAATACTTTTAATAAATTCATTATAATTTATACTAATTTAAATTAAATTGTTATTAATTTTGTTTTTTTATAATCATATAGTAACATTTAACAAATTTATGAAAGTTTTTAATAAGTTATATTAATTACTATTAATTTTTTGTAACATGTACTAATAATTACTAATTTTATATTTCAAATATTTCATAATATCCAAACATTTTCCTAAATAAATATAATAAATATAAAAAAAATTAAATTATAGACACGTGAAGACAGTTCAATAGAATGATATAATTTGAGAGTATGAGATAAAATATGGGGGGTGGAGGCATATTTTTTTAGATTTCTTTTTATATTTTTTTACAATTATTAATATTAATGAGAAATGTAATTTTTCGGTAGATATATCCATAAAATGGTGTATTTTCTAGGGAACAAGGTACCATTGTCAAAGGTTTATAGAGAAAATAATATTTCTATACTGTCAAATAACATTTTATGAAGGACCGTTCATTGAAAAAATAACCACAATTCTATTTGTGAAATATTTATCACAAATATAATTTTCGGTGATGAACCCATCGAAAATAACCTGACGATATGTTATTTGAGATAATCCCACCATATAAAAACCTACATCGATGTTATTTGTAAGGGAAACATTGAAAAAAGTAATTTTTGTGAATAAATTTTATAACTAATTCAGAAATACAGTATAATGTCTTTTTTCTTGACAATAAACATGTATTCGTGAAAAAAATTTAAGATGGATTATTTATTTGGTTATAATATTACATCTTAAAAATATTTAATCAAATGTAATTTCTTGTCTATATCATATAACTTTCAATGCACTAATTTATATATAATTTCAATTTTTTTATAAATAATCCAATAAAAATATGAATTTTCATATAATTTTACTAAAAATATTGAAATGGCACTCATATATTTCTAACATTAATTTATAATTTTTAAATTAATTAAATTTTTCATTAATTAAATATTTATTATAACAAAAAAGTTTTCATAAAAATTTCATGTTATTAATATATTATTATTAATTTTTAAAATTAATAATATGAAAAAATATAGAATTTTTTCACTAGTCATTATTAAATTAATCTTATTAGAATATTAAAATCATTATCTTGATATTATTTTGCATTATATTTTTAAAATTTATTTCATTTTTATATATTAAAATTTATAAATGTTGTAGTAATTAAACATGATATCTATAGATAAAATGTAAAAAATAAATGTTCTAATGAAAAAGTATTATTGAAGTATAAACTGAATTTACAGTCATTCCATATCTAGAAACCGCATTTTGATAAAGGTCAATGATTTAGTTCATATTTATATATATAATTTAATATAATAATCATCTTCTGAATGTTATTTATTTATTATGATATAATGATGAACACCTCAATAATAATTATTTTAAGAATATGATATTAATCATATCAATTCATTTACTTCCAAAAGAAATTACTTTAATTATAATCATTTAATATCTAAAACCAGTAGTTATATAATTCTAATGTTAACAGAAGACTAATTAACATATTAACTCAATAAATATATAAACCCAATGAATATATAAGCTCACCGACCATATTATACTCCTATATAAAATATCATATATCCCAAAAATCATTACTACATTATTGTCCTATCAAAAAAATTATAAATTTATGCCTTTTATGAAAACATTTAATTGGGATTATGATCTATATTAACGAATGTGGGGATATTGAATATATTATCATGTTATTTATATATATTTTAGAAATTATTAGAATTTTATTATTTATAATGTTTATTATTATAGAACCTTGGTGATGTACTTAAAATTATGGTGAATAATAATTATTTATCGCAATAAAAAATGTTGTTTAAGATTATAGTTTTAAGTTCTCTGAAAAATATGATATTGAAAATGTTTTATTTAAATAAATAAACATTCAAAAAATTAAGGTGTTACATTCTACCATGCATACTGAAATTTCAACCTTGCAATTTTATCATGGACTCTTTCAAAAAGAGATTATTATGTTTAGAAATTAATTAATTTTCAGAATCAATTTTATTTGTGGATAGATGAATTTTATCATCATAATATTAAAATGAATCCCAAATAATAAATACAGGAAAATTATATATGGTCTATCTATAGGTAGTGCAGATTGAAAGATAAAACAAATAATCCTAAAATGTAAACAAATCATTAATATATAAAAATACCATTCCGAAAAATTCAAATTTTAAAAATGGGCCATAAATAATCCTCTTGAAAACACGTTGTGGGAAATATAATGATCCCTGGTGAAAACATTAATGTCTACTTTCTTATAATATGTAAAATATTATAGAGACCTAAACATAGGTAATGTAAAATAGGATACATTAAATTGATAATGTTATAATAAAATGGGAATAAAAAAATTAATTTTCCCTTCAAATTTAGAAGAAATCCAATTCTAATGAAATTATATTAAAATTGTAATAAAAATTCTAACACTTTATGTATTTCAGAGATTTGTTTACATCACATTCTAAAAAATGTGAAAAGTTATCATACCTTATTTGTTGAAAATGATAAATTCATCTTCATCATTTTTTCTGTGTTTTGTTCAAATTTTATAAATATTTCATCATAAATTCAAAAAAAAATTAATGAAAAAGGAGAATTTTTGTGGTCCAATTAATGGAAATCATATTTTATGGGATCATAAAATTAATAAATATATGAACATTTATTCCACAAGTCATTACTAAATAATATTATCATAAGGTAATATAACAACTTGAGTTAATCATTTAACAATCTCAAAAATTTCATAAATAATTCAGAAGATCAACATAAAGCATTCAATAAATAACTGACCCAAAAACATAGATAATATAACAAATATTATATTATTATATATTATAAAAATATATAACTAAATCACATGTTTAGAATAATAGATACATATACCAAAATCGTTAAATAGAATATAAATAACATTCTTCAAAACATAAAAAATGAACTTGAAGTTATAATCCCAATAATACTACAAAATAATGTTCTTAGATTTAAATATATGGTTCTAATTAAACAAATGAATCATTAAATAAAATACCCCTATATCATGACATTTTGAATATAATATTTAACACATAAATCATAATACATTCTTCAAAAACCATGATCCATGATTTTATATCATATTCCCTAATACGTCCTTTTAATAATAATAATAATAAATTATGTTAATAAATTTATCATTCTCAATATATTTATATTTCCAAATTTAAATAAAAATAATGTGTACCAATAAATTGTATATATCCCTTTATTCTAATCCAAATTTTGATGATGTATTCCCCATGATCTACTAGAATGATCCCTTTTATTATCAGAATGAAAAAAACTATTCAATGTTCTTCTAGTTTATTTATACATGTATTGTTATTAAATTATGATTGAATTTTTTATGTATATATAAATATTTAATCAATCCCCTATTTTGAATATGTATCATTAAGTTATTAACTACAAAATGTTTCCAATAATACATTGTAATACATATTGACATGGTTTATTTAAAATAAGGTTTCTTGCTAATAAAAAATTAATCTATATTACAATTGAAATATAGAAGATTTTTGAATGTCACAATCCATTATAGTGGTGTATGTTATTAAGAGTATTTTCTCTGATTCATGAATTTTAGGAACATTCTAATGTACATTAAGATCAATTATAATTAAAATAACGTGATATGTTTTTTAAGCATGTTCAAATGTTTCCCAATTTCCTTAGTGATATAAATTAATAGAAGATGATTGGGTTATAGAGAATTCTGTTTTCCAGGTTTTCATGTTAATTGAAAGGGTTTTAAAATTAAATGAGTCGTATTTTTAAATTATAATTTATTGTGAATCCTCTATTAGTGACATGAAGATTCTATATAGCATTATCCCATCTATAATTAAGTGGATTCTTTAAACATGAATTACATTGGGGAGTCAATATCAAATATTATCATGTTTAAATAAGAGCGGAAATCCAAAGAAATCATGTTTTTTAATCATCCTAATATCATACAATAAGATAGAATTCCCCTAATCCATGAATGATTGAAATCTCCATACATTCAATAAAAATTCGAATATGTTTGGATTTATTATAAAATAATCAAAATACAAGAATAAAATTAATTCATATTAACATATTAAACATTGATTATTTCGAATAATTCTCGCATGTGATCCGAAGTAACATATTACCCCATGATGTTTTCTCATCTAGAAACACCCTAACCTGTAATTTTAACCCTTTCTCTAATACCATTTCTAACTCATTGTTATTTTCAAAAAAAAATAAGTATTAATTTAATCAATAATATTTCACATTTAAACATTCACATTATATACTGTGATTATTGTTTTTTTTATTGGGAGAAACATTGACTTTTTAATGATGTCACAATAACAAAATGTCTATTTTTCCAACCTAAATGTAGTTCCAATCATTATAACGTAACATAATTATAGAAACACCTTATTCAAATTTGGAAATTTTCATTAATTAATATATAGACATAATATATGTTCCGACTCATCCTTATAAATAATGAAAATCAAATGAAAATATGGGATGATATAAAAATCTCAATGGGGGATATAAAAAAAATTTAACCCATTTTTTCTAGTATAAAACATTTAAAATAAATATTATGTTTAAATATATTAAAAAACATTAAGCTGAAAAATAACACAATTCAATAATAAAAATATAATTTGATTCATAATAAATTATTTTATTCCAATTTGAACGAATATAAAACCACAAAGGAATAATGAGAAACATGTAACTAAAATATTAGTTATTTGAAAAAATATTTTATTCATTAAATGATAATTTACATTCCTTACCTCAGGAAATGAAATGATTTCCCTAATGACCAATTGGGAAATAATAAATTATTATCCTACCCCATTATATTCTTAAAACATGATCAATGAATCTTAACCAATCTCACGATAATTGATTTCTTCTTAATTCAATTGGAATCACCTATGTGATTGTCACCATAAAATTTTACTTTTAATAACTAAATTATTAAGCATTTAATTGGATATCTAGTTTTGGATCACTAATAATCATGATCCGTATTGGTATAAACCATTATTATCGATAATTTCAATGTACAATTACATGATGTAATTTATATGATTAAAATTTTTCATTATAAAACCCATAAAAGACTAATTTCAACACATTAGTGAAACACATTAAATTTTATCACATTCCTTACTTCGTTGTGAAATTTGAGATAATTGATGGGAAATAAAAATTTTCCCTTTTATTATTTCTCACATCTTAATTTGGGGTAATAGGTTTTTCTACCCCATCAGAATTACTATAGAATAAGGGGTGTTGTTTTATGGGACATGTTGTGTAGAAGCAGTGGGGTGAGGTAGGGACGAATGAATGTGTTTGGGTCATGCATAGATGGGTAAGGTGGATGAAGATCACTATACAGTTGTTGGAGATATGAGATAAATATTGGAAGTGAAGGCACTAGTGGGTAGGGTATTTATTTGATTAGAAGAACATGTGGCCTATTAGTTGTCTTAGGGACTAAAGAACTTTTTGATTTTGATCATACAATCGTCTTGGGGTCACAGGTCCAGTAGAGAATATCTAAAATTAATTTTCCCCTATGAGTTACTATATTCCAATTTTGCACAGACCTATGTCCACTTATAATATAGGCCACCACCTTTTATTTTCATGGGCTAAAGGAACATCATGATAGTTACTATAAAAAATATGTCTTGTTGTTTAATTATATTCCTTTTAGAAATGGGTGAGGTTTTAAACAAAAGGGTTCTTAATTGTTTGTGTGGTTTGGTTTTCCATAATACCCTATACCAATAGAAAGGGGTTTCTGCAGTTGTATCAGATTCCATCAATGTTTATCAAAATGGTTTAGTAGTAAATTACCACATCGAGCTAGTATCCACAATTGATTTCTTTCCTAACACATCCACCACTTTATTGGTCTTCCCACAGGCATGTGGTATAGTTAAATTGATTTCATTATCATTATTTTAAAATCCAATCATTAAAGGGATAATTTTCTCTGGATAATTCATAGACCAATTCATCATGGACTCAATCGATTGGGTATGTAATATGATTCATCTTATAGATCATTTAATCTTTATCGGATGACGTACATTGTCATATGGATAATCACTCAAAAAATTTCATTAAATTTATAATCATTGAATTTTTTTAGAAACACCGCTATAGTAAGTCATATGTGTCTGAAGAATTCACATACATTCCCAAATGGCCTAATGAACTTGAGTCTAAAACATCAATTTTTACAATAACCAACCCTCTAATCTGTGATTTCCATCACAAAAACACAATTATCATCTAATTTTTAGTCATACTAAGATAACTATGAACATTTAGACTGTTTAGATAACATATATCATTATTAATTAATACTATTTTAATGTGTTAAAAAACATTCACATCTTTATAGATGTAAATCACATCATCATAGGGTGTAGGGATAGCTTCCAAAGGACATATTTTCATGGGTTTACATGTTAATAACATCACCGAGGCCACTATATCCATAAATATTTCTTCTTACATAATTCATATTTTCTATGAGAAGGATATAAAACGGTAAATGAAATTTATCTAACTTCCCATCCAACACATAAAACTACTAGATAGAGTTCTGTATTTCAATAAATAATTTTTAGAAAAAAAATATGTGATCCATAAACTCTCTTTCTCGTATACATAAGTCGAATTCTAGGTCTAGATGATTTCCATCCCTCTATAGGTGTGTAGGGAGTAAAAATACCCCTCTTGTGATCTTAAAAAATAGTGGAGTTCTCCTAGGATCAATGAATCCCTTTCTAAAATGGGACATCCAAGATAAAACATTCTCATTGTTTTCCCATTTGGGTATTTATTAATATCTAAAAATGAATTTTCTTTCCATGGATTTGGTCTAATTGAATATATTAATATCCTAAAAACTGTATAACTTTATCTCTATGCCATAATAGGTGATAAAATGTAACAATCATACCCAAGATTCCCTCAAACATGGATCATGACCTAATCTCTCACATACCTGAAGGGAATTTCTAATCCACATAGGCTGGAGACAAGAACCCAAGCATCGAACAAAAAAATAGAGGAATGATTAATCCCATTCAAAAAATCACATGGATTTCAATGATATAGAGAGAACAAAAAAATAGAATACAAAAAAAATATATCTTCTGTAACTATAAAAATAGTAGAAAAATAACAAATGAAACAATTGAGAAACATCAAAAGTCAAGTCAATCCGTCTACAAAGGACTAATCTAATAGCTAATACATGAAATTGTGTGTCAAAACTCACACAATGTCACCACTAGCTTCCCAACCAGTTGTCAAAATCAACTATTCCTCACTACGGTGCCATTTCATTCCCAATATCGGAAGAAATACAAAGGTCAATGATCCACCGTAGAGGTGCACATGGTGTGAGAAAAAAAGATCAGAACGATCCTATATAGGTGTTCTAGAGCAAATCACATTTTAAAAATCATATAAGACTGTTATATTATAGAACATGGCATGATAATTAGTTAAGTTGTTTTATAGGAAACATGTTAAACTTTTATCTTTTCCACAACAATATACATTCATATCAAGCCTAACTCAGTAATCCATGAAATAAAAAATAGAATCATAGGAATTAAAACACAAATGAATTCTATAGGCCAAGGCCATAGACTACTTGGTCAATAATAATAAAGTGGAGAAAATCGATCCTAGACCAATAGGAAAATGAAAGAGCGTAATAAGCCATGAGTAAAGCCCAAAAAATGTCAATATATGTCCCCTATGACAATATTCCAAGTAAATAGATGAGATCTTCAAGAAAAAACATCTTTAGTAATATCAAAATAATTGACGATGACATTATTATAAACCATCAACATAAGTGTTGAATGTGACACATGTGGTCAATTTCACAAACCAATTTCAATACTTCTGAAACAATTCCAAACCATTTCACAATTTATTTATCAAAGTCCAAGGAAAACAAATTTCTCTTTCAAAGTGATTTTTCAACAGTCACAAAAAACCATTAAAATTTAATAAATTAGTTTATAAATCTACAATATTCATGATTATCATCATAGGATCGATACAAAACCACATAACTCATAGTTCTTTTCACACATTACTATAATGTGGATACAAATGAAATGAATACCAACACCAAAAATCATGTCCCTATAATCCGATATAAGTCAATATTAACTTAATTTAGAAGATAATGTGTCAACGGATAGATGAAACCCCATGTACCTCAATAAAAAATGTTCTCGGAAACACACCAAAACAAGGGAAGACCTCTAGCACATGATATCACAATGGATATGGAGGAATAAAACAAGGGTCATCCATAGTAGTTAAATTGATATGGTACGTCAATAGCAGTTTGTTGTAGCGATCAAACATGAGGAAAAATATAAAATTACACATACCCATATTGATGCACCGCTGATACAATGATGATCCAAAGCCAGTCAAATCAATATGAATGATTATGGGCCTCTGAACGAAATTTATGAGCATCTTATGGTTGACATAAATGAGGTCTAAAAAGAGATGTTTGATTAGAATAGACAAATATGTGACTTTAAGGAGGTCACATGCCGAGTTAGGATGTGTACACCTTGGTCAAGAATTATAGACCACACTAGATAAATGACTGCAGAAAACTCGTAACCTCAATTAAAAATAATCTATTTAACCACTACATGATTTGAACCTCAGTTGCACGATGTGTACCTTCTCAAAACATGATCCCCCCATTCACGAGTTGAATCTTTCATCCGGTACATGGGGTCTCACTACTCTGTATCCTACAAAAAATCTAGAAAAATACTACTAAAGACTATTAAACATAAGTTAAAATAGAAAAAGGAAAAACACAACAGATCAAGGTAACAAGATGTTAAAAACTCCCAAAAATAAATACTTTCCATCCCCAGGAAAAATATGTGGAATATGTAACTATTGTAAAAAAGATGATTCCATTACACCCTCATCAACGAATCACTTTCCCATATCCCATGAAAATTATATAAATTTTTTCATTTAAATCAAACAAATTGAATCAATTTTATAATTCCAAGAAGTCATATGAGAATCAACGGTATCAACAGGTTCCTCAACTATAGAGTTGTATGAATGTATCTCAATTTCATCACAACATACTATGTGAGTGGTATCAGTGTGATACTTCCCGAGATGAGATATGTGTAAAACCTCATGAATTTCCTTCAACCAAGCCGGAAATGATAACTAGTAAGTAAGATGACTGAGAAGTATAGTGATCTCAAATGGTCAAACAAATCATTGATCCAACATTCCTTATTTTCAATGCTGACATTGACCCAAACTAGGAAGAACATTCTAGAATACCCAGTCATGTGTGGAATACTCCGAAGGATGATTTCATTACTTTTCATGCAATTTAGGTTGACTCTATGCTGTAACCATACATCATTGAAAATCATGAATCTTCGCAGACATTACCAAATCCATACTTGGCCCAACCAAAGATACATCATCCTCCTCTTCCACAAAAAAAAGGATATCTCCATGGGTGACCATATATTGACTCAAAATGATCCATTCATATTGACAAATTATAATAGTTGATGTAAAAAAACTCAACTAGTCCCATATGGCTATCTGATGATCCATCGAAATCAAATTCATCAACATTAATCATAACCTCTAGGATATAAATTATATGCTCGGTCTAAATGCTCTTCTATAGAAGGTATGATATTCTCAAAATGATCTTTGTCCCCATTTCCCATTGAATAATTTTTCATAACATCAATATAATCCAAATATCCCTACTTGAGACAAGAGTTGAAGTAATCTCATGTAACATCATAATCTGGTTCATGAATAACAAACCCATATCATCAACGTTAGTGGTGTCTTTGATCACTATGAAATGAGAATAATTAATCAACTAATTAATAACCCCTCCGATATAACTTTTCCCTATGGGTTTCTATGGAAAATCGACATCAAAATAGACAGATTCCTCATCCCATTTTCGAAACAAACATCCTAATAGGCTAAAAGAAAACGTAAGGATTCATGTACTCTGCCTTTATTCATTCGAATGTGTACCAACATGACAACAAATTTTCTATTTTATGCTTCATAACTGGCCACAATAATATTATTCTCATGTCCTAATACATCATTTTTGTAGCTTGAGGAATGGAATATTATGAGATATGATATTGAAAAAATAATAACCTTCTAACATGTTCATGGATGAAAATGTGCTTTAGGAAGTGCAGAGTTCCATCTGATGAAAGACAACAACCATAAATGGTCTCCCAACTATAAAAACATTACAAGGTCTTTCAAAAAAATCATCATACTACTGAAATATCAAAATAGACACTATTATTGATTTTTATAACTAAGCATTGGTCAGGACCATACCTGATACATCATCCATATTACCCATGTGAAACTGAGTGAAAGTCCACATATAATTGCACTCCTCCTTCGATACCAAAACAACTTATGGTGCATCCTTCTAATAGAGATAATATTTTCATTGTTATTAATATTTTTCCAGTGATTTAATCCATCACATTTATTCAATTTGAGTATATTGGCATCAGTTATGGGTTTTTGGTGTAATTTGGACATAAATGTGAATATGGGGTAATTTTGTAAATTTATCTATTTTATGGAGCTTCTATCTATTGGGCATAACTTTTGTATTATTTATCCAATTGAAGTGAATATTAGTTTAGGATTCATATTCCTATGGGCATCGATTTTTTCTTCTGGAATAAGATCCAATTCAAAACCAACTGATATAGAAACATCATTTTGTTGTTGTTTGTTTTCCTGTTTGTTTTAAAAAAATGTGTGTGTTTCAGTTTTTGTGTGTTTATTTTTAAATATTATTGAATTTTTGAAACATTGGTTCCAAAATGATTATATTTGACATTTTTTAAACCCTTTTACACTGGAGAAATATTTTCTTCATTGAAACTGAGCTTAAATGAATGCTGAAAATTAATTTGTTTCAAGTTCAGTTCGTTGGGAATTTCATGAATTGTAGAATGATTTTTGAATCCCATTCCACATATCATTATCATTAAATTTTAAATCACATTCATTTGAGGCTTATGAACCTATTTTTTCATATTCTTTACACTATCCTCACTCCATGAGAGATCCAATCATGCTTGATTTAACGAGAATTTGATTTATTCCTATCAAAACCTGAGGTTTTGAGGTACCCATGTTTTAAATGATTGAGGCATTTATTTGGTTTTAAAGTACAATTTTTAGTAAAATAATTTTAATAATGGCCTACCATGATCATTTATTCCTTGTAGGCTTTAGATTCCTTGAACTACCTATTATGATTTTCTCATTACATGTGAATTTTTCATATCTAACTGGCTTGTGTAGTAATACGGTGTGATCTAGTCGAACTTAAAGGTGTGGGAATAAGTATTTTAATGTACTACCTTATTTAGAGATACATTGGGTGAAAATAAAATGTTGATGTGATCTTATTTCTATTAAAAAATCATAATGATAAAAGGTGCCCCTTTTCTGGAGCTTATATGATGAGAGAAGTTGTGCCTTTCTGGAGCATCTAATGTCAAAAAAAGTAGGTCCCTTTCTAGAGAATAAAAATTTTAATTTTTGTGATGAGAGATAATAAATTTTATGTAAGTGTTTTGTGTTTATGGGATGAGAAATGAAGAGGAAATATATTTAATAATTTTATATTTAGTACCTGAAATAATATTTTCCCAGGAGGCATGATATATTTTGATTCTTATTGTCAAATTTTTAGATCTCATGGATATGTGTATTTAATTTGTATTGATTTTATTTTGATTCTGACTGGTCCATAAGCCCATGTGATAAGTGTTGGGGAATTGATAGAGTTAATATTTTCATTATTATTAATATGTTTTTTAATGATTTAAACCCTCTCAATTATTCAATTTGATTATATTTTCATTATTTATCTGTTTTTATGTATTTTGGACTTAAATGTGAGAATGGGGTAATTTTGTAAAATTGATAGTTTTTGGAGCTTCAGTGAGTTGGGAATAACATTTATATTATTGATCCAATTGAAATGAATCTTTTTTAGGATTTATATCTCATTGGATTCAATTTTATCCTCTGGGAAAATATTGAATTCGAAACACAATTGTACAGAAACATCAATCTTGTAGAAAATTAAGTCATGCTAGCAGAATGGAACCCACCACATTAAATCAACAATATCTTATCCCAAAGACCTTAACATGATGTGAATACAGCTGGTGTAGATGGAGAACTTTAGAAACACTGTTCAAAATAAATTTCATAAAATATTTTTCCCATAAAGGCAATATTTGGCCATGTCCAAGTTGAGCCGGTTAAATTGTTTTTTGCATCCAGGAAATGTGATGGTCGTTGATTCAGCCATATCATCATTTAAACCAGTCTAAGAACTATTTAATTTTTATGATCTACAGAAAAATTAATTAAAAACAATCAATAAATAGATACCTTATTATGTTTCATCCAGATGGTGGGCAGAACATAGGCATGCTTCAAGAGGATAGATTATAGAGCATCATAATTAATTGTTCATTGATATCATTCTTTTGTTATTGATATATTTTTAATGTATTATTCATCCAACTTGAACAAGGTTACCATTAACATGGTGGGGTATATCTTATGAGTGATTGGGGAAGGGCAGGATTACCCTTTTGTAATTCTTGAATTCTTTCTCTTAATGTTTAATATCCTTTTTCTCGTCTGTGAATCAGTTTCAATTTATAATAACAGTTTTTATGATCATGTATGATTATACCAAATTTTAGATAATTTTTATTATTTTTATTTGGTAAAATATCAATGTCTCTCTCCACTAGTTTAAAGTTTATGTAAGATGTAATATATTGGGACTTAGTGTTGATGTACTCAGTGATCACTAGTACGTGTGTGAGGAGTATCGAAGGTTCTTCATTGCATGGGATAAGCCAGACCTAATTTTTAATTTCCTAATATAAATGGGGGTATTCTCTTCAACTCTATTTCACATTGGAAGAAGAATATACTGATCTGAGTTTTTAGTAAGGTTTATTCTAACATAATTATTTGGTCGAGTGAGTGAGAAGAAATGATTGTGGATTCTCACTCTTAATGATTCTGCATAGGAGAATTGTGTAAAGTGAACTATGATAGAATTACAATCAGAAAACTGAACATAACCTGATCACCATTTCATATCACTTATTTTAATCACATCATTTTTCATTTTTTTAAAATATTGAATGAATTAATTTACATATTTTAGTTTCCTTCATGTATTTCCAAAATCAAACAATTTCAAAAACAACATCACATTTTCCACTTATTTTAAGTTACAAAAACTATTGTTGAGAAGTAATCTCGGGAGACAACCTAGTTTAACCACTATATTATATTTTAAATTAACAAATAATTGTTTTTGCCACGACCCTCAATAGACATGTCTCAACTTCCTACAATATGTTTCTGTAATAACATTCCCTTTCCTCGGGGTGTAGTCAAATTCGACATCAAGTGTATGAATGGTTTCTATACATATTCTCTATCTGAGATTTAATTATTCCACACAGAAGATATATCCCATAATCTGTTGATCCGATAATACAATGAACCTCTCCCCAAAGAGATAGTTCCACCAATACTTAATCGCATGCATAACCAAAACTGTCTTTAAATCATTAGTGCGGTAGTCCTTCTCATGCTGTCAGAGTTGAAGAGAGTTTTAATCATTCAAATGTTCATCATGCATAATCATGCATCCTGAACCATCACTTGATTCATCCCAAAACACCATGTACCCCATACCAGGACATGGTAAGATCAAAATATTCTTTGATGTCAGAAGACATTTTAGTTCATATAAATAAGATAAACACTTTTCATCCCATTTTAATTTTACCAAATTTTTTTTTACAGATTTAAATGTTGACACCAACATAGAAAAATACTTAATGAACCATTAGTTGTACCATATAAGGCTAGGGGAACATCAAATAGAAAAGTCATTATATAGCTCCTTCCATGACGTAAAAACTTTTACCTTTTCTGGATCACCTCTTATTCTTTGATCAAAAAATTTATGCCTGAAGAACATCGTATCTCTAATATATATACTACATATTGATAGAATTACATACAAATGGTGTCTTCTAAAAATTTACAAAACCAAACAGTGATGGTCCTCATGCTCAGACTTGTATTTTGAATAAAATATAATATCAACCCTAAAAACCATAAAAAGAGTCAAGATATTAGTTAAATATCTAATTCATCATGGCCATATAAATTGAAGATAGTTATTCATAAATAAATTTATCACAAGAAATTAATAATGGTAAATCCTACCCTTGAAGTCCATCATTGGTATACGAGACTTCCAAAAGCTAATATGATTATAACCCAATAGAAGATCAATCTTTAAGAACCAGTTTTACCACTTCAACAGATCAAACGAATCATCCACATGAATAAATTTTTTTTCTTATAAACCATCACATGGTTCAACATTTTATATTCAACAGATAACAGAAGTGAACCATCTTGTTTATTGGAAATGATCATTGGGGATAACCTTGTTGAAACACTAAAGAGAATGAAATAATTATCTAAACGATGTTCCTACTAAATATTGATCTCCTTGTGCTCCACTGGTTCTATATGATAAGGTGTTATCAATATCATTTGCATACCTGACACTAGTTCAATCATTAAATCCATTACTATATCTCGATTAAGACAAAAGAAAATATCTTGGAAAATGTCTGGAATTTATAGAATAAAAAATGGAATATCATTAACAAAATAAATATCATCAGGCTCAAATTTAACAGCAAAAATCAAACTCATGGTCTCTTGGAGAGAAGGTCAAACATCACCAGACCTCAGGTCCCACTCTCAATGAAACAAATGAGATCCCTCATTGATAAAAATAATCAAATAATAATGAAAATAACAAAAAACACCTGCTAAATGAGTGATAATATAATCTATGCTAATGATGAAATACAAGGAGATCTTAATAAAGCACAAACATATCCCACAAAAACGTCATATTGGATATTATTAATAATCATGAAGGAGATTAAACCCCTGATCATTTGACATTCTATTAGGTGAAACTAACTAAATGAAAAATGTAATATGTTCCATTATATTTTTTAGAACATCATCAATGTGTGATAATATAAATGATTAGGAGGAATAAGTTTCAAAAAATGTAATTTTTATTGAAGATGTAATAAGAAGTGTAAATATCATTGTTGCAAGACCTTTATTAACATCCATAAGTTGCACATATAATTCTTATAAATCCATCACTCCTGACACGTATGGCAAGAAACATGTAGTCTATGAAGCATCAAACTGCATCGTAGTATCATTTGGGTACAGAGAACCCTGACCATGACAGATCTTATTCATATCCTTAACAAATTTCAGTAGATGATCAACACAACAACCACCATTACACTTATTTATGTGCATGGAATAAAAATGTATATTTTTTCCTCTATTTCAAAAATGATATCATTTCAAAGGAACACTACTGGCTATAATATACAGTTCATAGAAGGCTCTCTGCAGATACCCACATCCACCACTTTTTTGTTCTCCTCCCACGTCCTCTTTTTCCCATGCATTCCATTGATGTTGTAACTAATTAAAAGAGAAGAGGTTGCAACACTGATAATTCATATTTTATTACATCTATCCCATCATTTCATTATCTACATTATCTACATAGGTAGAATGTTTTTGAATAAACACTTGTTATCTGATATCATATCGCAAACCTAGGAGTTAGTTTTGTGCCTTCACTTGGCAATTCTTTACCAGGTCTGCTGAAAAAATGGGCAATCTCCACAAATAGGTTGGAGTATGCCCACACCGAACACTCCCCTTATTGTAAAGAATGGATATTAAGATACATAGTTTGAATAAATGATTAAATACAAAATTCATTAAATAATAAGGTTTTGAAACCCTTCTAATCTAATCCCATATGTCAATCTTACTAGACCATAATGTCTCACCACTGCATGATGAATCACTTGATCCTAAACATTTCACAAATTAACTTAATATTATTTGGATTCTCTAGAAATTATAGGATTTTATCAATCATATCTATCCAACCCTCCTACTATTTATTTTTAGTAGTTCCTTTTATAGGATGATTAATTCTCATAATTGAACTAATTCCCTTGACATCATTCACCTCCAACTCCTAGATTTAATTCAACCACTACATTCTAAACTCATGGAACTTCCTGATCCACAACACGGACTTCCCCAATGATAGTCTTAATGAGATTCAAATCTATAGGTGGGTTCCCATATAATGAACCAGGTTCTCCCTCCAGAGGAACTCATGGAAGACATCTTGTATATATACCATTAAATGTTGAAACATCAATTCGATCAGAATATTGGAAAAATATAAGTCCATCCTAGACCATCCAAGAGACAAATCTTTTATTTTTAAAACAAAAAACAATACTAAACACACACACACACCAAAATCTCATGGAATATCAAGGCTCATCATGACAATATTTATCCATACACTTATTTTAACATAGTTATCATGTCTGGACAATCTTATATCTAGTATAATAGACATATAATTAAAATGATTATTGAAGAAATTCTTCCTTTGATACTAAACTGTAATGAACCGACCCATGTTTCCCTCAAACCCATCTCCTAAACTGATCAATCTCATTCCGAAGGTCTTTCTCTATCCCCACAGGCTATTGAAAAGCACCATGTCATCAAATGAAAAAATGAGGGTAAGCCTTCACCAAACCTGAAAAACCACATGAAACAAATTTATATATAAACTAATAAACAGTGGAAGAAAAAAAATATATCTTACATAATTGTATAAAATTGGAAACCAAACAACTAAAAACTATCTAAACCTCCCAAAGACATGTCCAAAAATCTTTAATGGTATAAATTAATAGAGAATCAAAGAAATGGTGTGGAAAAACTCCCCCCATATGACCACAAGCTACCCAACAAGTTGACATGAACCTCCACACCTCACTAGGGCACTTTCCATTCCTTTCACTAGAAAAAATGGGTCTATGAACCAACGATGTTGTGCATAGGGTGTGAGCTAATAGGAATAGTAGGATCCCACCAAGGTGTTCCAAAAATATTATCTATAAATAAAATAATTTAATATAATTTAAAAAAATTACATGATAATGAGTAATGTAGTTTTATAGTAAATGTTTTATATAATTTCCTTTTCAACAATTCAAAAAAAAATCAGTAATATCGGTTTCAAAAAATATTTTTCCACATCACTCTCCTCAAGAATAATAATGGATTTAAATATTTAATCATAAAACCAAGAAATTAAACATGGAAGAAAATCTATTACAACTCCATGTATTATTCTAGGTAAGGGCCACAAACTACTCATACCCCAATAATCAACACTAAAAAACCTATCATAGAACAACAGGCATAAGGAAGAAGAACAATACACAAATAGTAAACCCCCTCCCCCATCTAGAAATACCAGCCCCCTTGTATAACATTCCTATGAAATAGAAGAGGTCCACATGATAATCCTCCTAGATAATTACCAAATCGTGGACTATTACTTCAATCAAACCATCCACCAACGTACCCATGGTAACCCATGTGATCAATTTCACAATCCAAATTTGGTGATTTGAAAACAATTTAAAACCATTTAATAATCAATTAATCAAAATCTAGTGAAACCATTTCACATTCAAAACACATTTTAAACACAAAAAAATAAACCATGAAAATTAAATAACACAATTTCTAAAGATAGAATAATTATTCTTATCATCATAAGATAGAGACAAAACAACTTACCTCAATTTTTGGGTCACACATTCCTACAAGGAAAATCTAAAAGAAACAAAACACAAAAACCCCAATGAGGTACCTAGAATAAAATTAAAATCTTGATTGATTCAATTTAGTTGAAAAGCGTTCTAGAAATAGAATATATCTCATGAACCTCAAGAACAAGTGTATGTTTCCCAACAACTAGCTAGGGAATGGACGCACCACATAAGAATCGAATATCCAAAGCTGATTGGATAAATCTAGAAGGTAAAAGTCCTCTAAAAATATATTATTAGACACCTAGGTTAGAGAGAAATGATTTATGGGAAGGGAGGGATGGGAGAAATAGGCTAACACTTGTCTTCAAGATGGGAATGGTCTAAGTCACGATGTGTACCACTAGGTTACAGTGTGTTGTCCATGCTAGTTTTGTTATGCTGAAAAAACCATCACCTATTTTAAGAATATTATATTTAACCCATACATAATGTGTACATAAGGTACAAAGTGTGTACCTTCTTATTGCGTGATCACACAATTCATGTCTTCAATCTAGTAACTCTTACACAACACATAACTCTATTACATAACGTTTACTTCCAGTATATGGGATGTATCATCTTTGCAACCATGATAAAATCCGCAAAAAAGACTTATAAAGATATTCAACCAAAGGGGAACATAGAAATTCTGAAAACATACTCAATCAATGTAATGGGATATTATATAGAATATTAGTGTAATCATGGGGATTCCAACCCAATTCTTCATTTCCATTAAAATGACACTCTTTTTCATAGTAATGAAGTCCCTTATAAGAATATATGTCAATCGGCTATGTCGGTTATTCAAACATGGTTTATTACCATCCATACATTTTGAATAGTTCATAAGATCAATATGAATATTCGTGATTTTAGTATGAATATTTTATGATATATAAAAATCATACCCATTTTCCAGCATCAATGTGAGTTTTCCATTATGAAACACAAAATAATGTTCATGGGATGTTATGATATTCTATGTGATTATTTATATGAATTTTATATAATTTTTTAGGTCACTTAATTCAAAGCCACAAATATAAATATAATTGTTGAATTATTTTTAGGATCCTAATGTACATTTCTTATATTGAAGACGTCCTATCCATAAAATTCCTATTCAAGACTTGGACTCTCTTGATCAGGTTTTTCGGCCATTTATAGATGAAAAAGGAATAAAAAGTTTATTTGATCCATGAGTTGACTAAATAGATTATGATATGCTTGAGAAATTTATATCATTTTCCTTCATTCCTTATGATCTATAATCCTTAATGATATACCTTACTTGTTTGGTCACATGATATTTCCCCAAAACAATGAGACAACATTGTATTTTAATGGTTGTGTCCCATTCATCACACAAAGTGTTCCTGTAACTGTGTCCTACATTGAGACTGAGATACATTTACAATATACAATGAAAGGAATATTCTAAAATAAATACTTCCAAAAAAAATACTCATAGTGGTCAAATATAATCTAGATAAATATAATTTTAACCTTAGTGGTTGTATAAAATTGATTAATGTCATCAGCATTCAAACAATATGGGTGAGAAAGAATGCTTCTCATAGCCTATAATCTCTTATAGCATCCCACGAGTTCCAGTTCGTATATATATATATATATATATATATATATTCTTAAATAATATAAATCAATAGAAAAGGGAATTCATTAATGTTGGTATCCCCACATAAAACCTTTAGATAATTGAATGAATCTTTATGGGTACATATTACTAATCACTAAGAACCTTGGAATTTTAATCATATTTCTAAACATTTTTATAATGGTAATAGTGAGTCTATTTGACTTCAATATATCCATGATAAAGCTCAAATTAATTATGTCAAGGGACTTTGATATTATAATTTTTAGGGTAAAATTCACATTCCATTCATTTTTCATTATAATATTAATAATTATGGAAGCATTGAAGTGATAATTTGGCGTGCATATCCTATAAATAAAACAATTTTGATAAAGGTGTTGAATTTCCTAAAAAGATTCTCCATTATTGAAGCCAATATTATACTTATGATATTATGAATATTGTCCATGAAAACAAATGAATTTAAATCTTTTTTATCAATGTAATTGTCATTCATCAAAATGATAAAAATAATGTTACATATCATAAAATGTGGTAATGGTAATGTTCCGAATAACGCATTCATAGAAATTTGGATTACAAACTAATAAATATCATAGTATGAAATGATTTTCTTATGAAATTGTCAGGTTCATCCTAGATATACATGTGTATAGTAAAAAGAGTATGTTTGACATCATCCTCTAAGAGATCCGTAATTAATGTCTGATTATACTGCTCTTAAATTTAATTTTGAATATTTTCTATAATTGTGGGACTATATCCCACGTCATAGTCTATATTTCGATTTTGAATGTAATCCAAATCATCAATTTAAATTTAATTATTTAATTTTTTGAGACTATCATTATTTTGATTCACATTTAATACCATTATAGTCATCTTATATTGTAGATAGTGAATGATTTTCAATTTCCCATCACCATGGTTTATCCATTTGACATTATATTGAAACTTATAAACGTAATAATTGTGTTGAAAAGGTGACCATGGTTTGAATCATGTTGTATCTCTCCTTTATAGGGTACCAATTAGTTCTTATTAATATTCATGGAAAATAGTTTGTACCCTCTCTAAAACAATTATCATATAATGAATAATATGTTTTCACCATTCCATAATAAAAAATTCGGATCTCTGAATTTTGGTAGCATGAATTGAAAGGTGAAACCCATAATATCATTGCACTATATATTTTTCATATTCTGAGAATAAGAATTTATATTTGTTAATGTATTAATAAACATGAAGCAGAGAGGTAATAAAGTACTTGATACCACCGGAATCATAAAAATAAACGGATTATGGTCATACTGATATTTAAGGAATGTAATGCTATAGTCCTCAAGTGGCATGTTGTTGTCATCTATATGGTAGAAATAACTATGTAGTTCTTTTATCCAATTAACCAATGGTAGTTATCCTCCCAATGTGAATCAATAACCCATAATGGGGATATTAATAATGTTCATCAATCAATGTAATCAAATAATTACATGGACACATTCATATCAATGGGGACCTAATCTACTCATGATGTCTTCAGAAAGTACATAAATGATAGATTACGAACCAATTTTTGTGCATCTAGTCATTAATAAAAATTTAATAATTCTTAAGGTATCTTTTAATTATGTGGGAAGTGAAGGCATATGAAAAACTGAGGCTGAGAGTAATTCCATTCATTGATATTGAAACAGATATAATATAGTACTTTCTATTCTATGATAATATTTGTATTATTTCATGTTTTTACATATACAATGTTTCCATACCAAAACCATGGTTGTGGTGTTACACAAGACTAAGAACAATGGATGTCTATTTGAAACTCTACCAATTATAAAACCTCATATATTTTTTTTCAGAAACGGAAACCAACACTAGGTTTTTTGTGGCAGGTAGGACCCTATATGATATCAGTATGTGAGAATTACCCACCCCATTCTAATTTAGAATCATAATATTCATTATATAGAGGAGTCTCTTCCATTACATATCGAGGGTTATTTAAAAGTACATTTCGAAATGTATTGATGACATTATTTTTTTCATTTTCCTTTATCCCATTTGAGTAGGTATGTCCCCCAAGTTTCCCACTTCCATTACATGATGGGATTTATCCACCTATTAAAAATATAATCCTTAAAATCATCTTACTATAATCTTAAAATTATATGGGAAATTTTTTAATTTCCTTTCAAAAAATTGGTCACCAAAAATTCATCTAGATTCATTTTAGAAGATATATTTAGAGACAATGCTATGAAATTCCTATTATTCCTATCTATATGAAGCCTCTACATGACTTTTAATGGGGTTCCCCATATGTCCCATTTTTCTTGGTACACATTCCACATGTAAGATTATTAATTTTTTTATCATTATCCACAAAAATCACAAATTCTGTCATATTATTATCATAATTAACTACATTGGGGATCTATTTCATTTCAAATACCAGTGAACCCGCATAGGGATGATACATTTAATAGAGGTATGAAATCTCTTACCTTAAGGATACTTCATGCATATCAACCATTTAATCATGGTTTTGATCCCCTAGTGAATGATGTATGATGTCATTGGGATAATAGTCTTCATTTGGGAAGGATAGGTTGGACCATAAAATTATCATTATGTGATTTACGAAAATATTACTCTTACACCTCAGATATATTGTTGTTGGCATCCTACAATAGAAAATATCGATTTATATACCATACATGTGATATGATTACTCTAAAATATTAATCAAAATCAATCATTTTGAAATGTATTCTTCTCTTGAATGGGATATCCATAAATGTGAGAGGAAGAAATAGGTGTTCTGTCATCAACACAATATTTGTTATTTTGGAAGTTGAGGAATCCAATATGTTCTCAATTCCTTTTATCTTCTTCATTCTAAAACTAATAACATATCATCCTTTCATAGTCAAATATTTAATGAAATATTATAGTATACACTCCAAATAGACATAAACAATGATATATAACTCAATGAAAAGCATGGGAAAAATTTTATAGAGTATTTATAGTGATAAACTATATTAAAATTTTTGGAGGTGACCTTATGGACTTGAGTTTATTCTATTTCATTCATATAGAACACATTCATGATGTATTGATAATTTTAATTTATGGTATTCCCTAACCATCCCAATAAGGGAATTAAATGAAGAGGTGATGTTCTTCATGATTATTTCGAGAGAGTATAAAATATTCATCTTGAGGATGTGAATCCATATATTTGTTTTTATGTTCCTTGCATTTCATTGATGACAAAACGTGTCACACTAATATATTTTCAACTAGATTAACTTCTGTAAAAGTGATATGATGCTCCATGCTCTCCTAGTGCACTTTTAAAATTTAAATAAAATATGTTATAAATGTTATATCATTGAGTTTTTCTCCAAATAATATAATCTTCATTCCCTCATAAATCAATTGGAAAGGTTATCAATGATTCATTACGTTTATCCTTTGGGAAGGGTCACCCTAGAGACTATGAAGTACATAAATATAATAATACCTTACACATGTTCTTATTGGCTAATAAAAACATTATCTACTCACCAATTTATGATAACTCCTGAAGTGGTGGTGATTTAAAATTTCCAGAAGGGAAAATTCCCAATCAAACTTGTATCTTCATTAAAATCCCTTTTTAGGCTATCACATTAATTTTTTTTAGATCACTAAAAATGGATGTGTAGAGTAGAAATGTCTCATGATTCCTAAAATAATATACATGAGAGATAGAGTAAGTAGCCCCAATTTTGTTCCGGAAATTTAATTTATGCCTAGAAAAATGTGAACTAATAACATCACTTATATCCCCCCACTACACCCTCTAAAATAAGTAAATACACAAAAATATCAATTTTCTTTGTAAAAAATTAAAAATGGAAAAATATTGAATAGTGGGAATTTAATATTTTCTTGAAAACCAAATTTTTTTTAAGGAATCATAATAATGAATATTTTCAACATTGGATGAAAAAACTGTGATGAATTATACATTAAATGATTTTTTTTTCTTTTTTGTAAAAAAACTCATACACATGAAATTTTAAATATTTTTAATTAATAATTTTTAAAAAATTACAAGATATTTACATATTTACTTCATAATCGTTTGGATATTATAAAATAAAAATATAGAAATTAAGAATCGAATGCAAATATGATGGAAACGTAATATAAAAAAACTAAGAAAATTTTTTAAAAGAAAATCTCATACCCAATTCAACAAATTTATAATTCAGGAATACTAAAATGATATAGTTTCATTAATTTCTTAATAACCATTTTATTTAAATGTTACTATCGATATTCCAAATACATACTTAATATCCATTGTTTATTTCATTGTTAAAGATGATAAGTTTGTAGTGTTCCTTTCTAGTTTGTTTAGTTTATACATAAAAAACATATGCACATTGACCTTAGTTAAAGGGGTTATGGTTCCATAACCTAGAAAATCATAATAATGTTTATAATTATAATTATATAAATAAAATTAACATTTATAATCATAAATGTAATGATATCATGATAAATGAATCACATTATTTCATAAAGATATAAATTCGTACGTACATATAAAAATTCATTATCAATTTTATGAATAGTAGAAAATAATGTATATAGATTATATTTTACATTTTTAGAATGATAAACATGTTATTAAATTAATGTATATTCATTCACTATATAAGTATTACTATCCATTTAATTATTAAACTGAGAAAATTATCACATAGCTTTGTGGATGTTGTACAAAACAAAAATTAAGGATTGACGTTTTCATTTTACAATAGATGATATGATAAGAAGGAATGTAATATTTATTAATTAAAAATCATAATTATTTCCAAATTATTATATATATTTCATTGGTAAATAATTTTAAAATTTTATTTGATCAAATGATGAAAATTGTAGATATTTTTTGGTGGTTTTACATAGGTACACATGAGTGAATTTTAATTTCCCATGTTATAGAATAGTAGATGAATTCAGTTTTAAAAATGAACATAACAAAATTTCATAATTTTTATGATGTTCACAATTTCCTTTTACCATGGATAAAATAATATTAAGTTGTTAGAATAAAAAATAAACATGAAACACTTATTTATATATTATACATCATATTAAGAAAACCTCTTTTTTCTAACACCTTAATCCAGATTTAGATTTTTTTTGTTAGTGCATTATAGGTAGGACTTGGTTATAGATTTTGTGAATTCATTTTTTAATGACTTTATAATTAATAATGGTATAATATATAAGAATTTTATAGGAGAGATGGTAACCGATCATAAGTACAAGGAGTGGAAAACATATATATTCTAACCACTTCTCAATATGTTACATGATATTCTGAAATGAACATGTGTCTAGATAAAAATATTTATAATTATTTACTTCTATATGTAGAAATTTACTCATCTAATGTAATTTTAATATGTATTTAAGTTATTTTATACCATGTATCTTTTTAACCAAATACTTTACATTTTATACAATTAACATGATGATATCAGTTTTCAAGGGTAACTATTCATATATACCAAAATGTAAATTGACCTTGTTACCAAAAGATAAACTCGAAGATGAAATTATTAAATTCATTTTACCAATTTATCTTTCTATAATTCGTAAAAAATAATTTTAATATAAACACCCTAATAAAATAATTGTATTTAGAAAAATAATATCTTAAACAAAAATACTATTTTATATAAAAATAAAATATAATTGTGACTATTTGGGAATAAATATAATTGAGTTAATAAAAATGATAATTAATTTACATTAAATAATCATGAATTAAACAATCCTTTTAATAATATTATTACAAGAAAGGAAAAAAAAAATTTAATTGAATTATATCATTTCAAAAACCTCCACATATTTGAACTTCGATATCTTATATCAAAATATTAATTACAAATGATTTTTTACGTAAATAATTATAATAAATTATTTTGAAATCATTTTTTTAACCTTAAACTCAAATTTATATCATAAAAATTACATGAAACAAACAATACATGTAAAATTTGGTTTTTTCACTTTAAACTTATAAATAAATTTTTATAGAATATTACCAAAAAATTCAATTTATTATTATTTTCTTCTAATCGTTTAAATTTTTTTATACAATTAACAAATGATAGATATAAATTTTCTAGAAAATAATATTATACCCATGGAAAAAATGAAATTAAACACATATTTTTATAAATTTGTTTTTAGTGTATAAGGTGAAATTTTAATCAATAATTAACCTTTCCACAATTATCTGAATATTAATATATTAGTTTATATGTTTAACTAATATATAACTTCACTTATATCTTTTTATTATTCTTAATTATTTATGATAAATTAATAATCTCATTAATAACATTAAATTAAAAATATATTCATTATTATATAATATAATTTCTACTTGTAAAAAAATATGATAGAATTATAACCAATGAATATATAAGAATAATGTTCATATATTTCTAATAACAATATAATCCAATGAACCATACGATTCTAATTAATATATAATCACAATGACTATATAAGCCAAAAAACTGTATCACTCTTATATAAAATCCCTCTTAAATTACTACAATAATTACATTTATGCCTTTATGAAAAAAATAGATATACATATATGAATTTTACCAATAATATTTTTGTCTATTATTGTCATTCAGGATATAGAAGTATACATATTATTATTTCATAGTATTTTTATATATTTTCTCTCTGATTTGAATTGTATTTTTTATTCTGGTTATTATTAGAGAAACTACATATTGAATTAATGATTATCTGAAATAGTAAAATTTTATATCAATATATCATAAGTCTCAGCATTAATATATTTTTATATATGTATTCTTCACATTCTTTTAGTCATGAAATAAAATACCATCTTAATAAAATTCACAATTCAAACATTTTCGTAATTTTTTCAGAAAGGTTGATAGAGCTCACATTCTATTAGCCTTCTAGCGGTTCATCCACAAATAGATTAATATTAATTTTTTTATTCAATAATGGAACTGAAAATCTAAAATCTATTCTTATATATATATTTTAAATATTTTGTTTTATTTTTTCCATTCATAGTATCTTTTATATGGGTTTATTCTAGGTAAGGCTAAGGTAAGGGTGTTGTTTTCTATTACAATTTTTTGATTCTATATTTGAAGTTATTAAATAAACAATAACCCTAGAGTTATGTTTAATTATTCATTATTTGTAGACATACATAATTCCTTTAAAATTAAAGGAATACATGTCATTTTTTACGTAGATAACTCATTCTTCATGTCACATTCATAAATAGTAATATTATCAATGTTATGGTTCCAAGAGAACTTAATTAAAATGATATAATAATATCTAATAAAATTTTCTAATTATTTTCTACCACATTTATATTAATTTGAATTTCTATTAATTTAACATATCTAATTTTTTAATAATATAATCATATAATTTTGTTTATATTTCATAGAAATATAAATTTCAACATATAGTCATTGAAGACATTTGAAATAATTTACAATATGTGTAAATTTTAAACCTCTTTATTATTCATAAAGGATTTACTAAAAGATCTAAATTATATAAATTTAAAAATGTTTTTAAGTAAATAAATTATTAATATTATTATAGTATTTTGTTTCAATTATATATATTAATATATAATTTATAAATATTAGAATAATAGAATGATGAATGTTTATTTTGTAATGAATGAGAATGATATCCAGAGGTTTATGAATTAATTAATGGAATTATATTTACTTACATCACCCTCACAAATTACAACCTTTACCCTATTCACAAATATATTAAATAATAGATTTTATATAAATATTTATTCCTGATTAATTACCAAAAATGTATGAAAACTAAAAATTCACCCCTTTATATTCATTTATATCATGTATAATGTTATCCCCAAAAATGTTGGAGTAGTATTTTATCCTCACTATGATTATTGTTACATTTTATTAATTTTATTATTTCCAATTATAATTAGTGTATATATAGGGTAATATATATTTATTTTACTTTTTTCATTCAATTTTATCTATATAACTTTAATTTATGTTGGTAATATAGGCATTGGGGTCGGATCAACAATGGAGTATTTTAGACTCACTATCCAAATGTATCCCAAATTTGTATGCTTGAAAACATTTACACACCATCAATTGAAGTTACAATCACTTATGCCTAAAAATTAGTACCACATTGATTATGGAGTTATTGTGGAATCCATTGAAAATTTGGATAAAATATATAAGTATTAATGCATAATATATCATTGAATTTCTATATGGATTTTATCCCACATGGAATTTCTTGTTTATTCCCTTTGAGAATATTTTCCATTAGAAATATCCATATATGAATTTATTTTAAATTTATACTTATTAATTAGTTTTCATTGGTATTTTTTATTCTGAAATTTTATTTTAATAAAAAAATTTACCTTTATTATTTAAGTATAATATTACTATAAAAATTAATCATCCAATCATACCCATGTAATTATTAGTGACTATATAATTAATTCCAAATATGGGGGTTTACATTATATTCATTTTTATAAAAATTGAAATGGGAAAACCATCTCCAACATATTGATTTTATAATATTCACCACTTACAACATCCTTTGGTGAAGAAGAGGTTACATATAGTTACATGGAGTCCTATGTTATTATTCTTTATCTATATATATTTTTTATTATTAGAAACATCAATATTTAGGTTAAAGATCATGTTTTAGGTCAATATACATAATAAATTTTCATATATTATAATAATTGATATTTGGTAATGAAATTTTAATTTAATAATTGGTTAAAATGCTTTTTTTGTTGCCATAAATGAGTCACATTAAGATTTTGAATATATAGAATTTGTTTTAATTAATGTAAATGGATTTTTTATATTTTTGGAATAGTTATGAAATTATATGTCATCAGAAAAAAAATATTAAATGTGGATCTAATATGTTAAAAAAAATTTATTTTTTATTATATATTTTACTAAATAATGAGTTAGTGATTACGTTTTTAAAAAAATTACTTACATTAGTTAATCAGTTTAATATCATTAATTTTTCAAGGATAGTGTTTTAAAAATGAAAGACGAGTTGATATATCAGTTTCAAAACCCGTTCATTTTCATCTTAAATAATTTAATTATATTGTTTTAGTGTACAAATTGAAATTCATATCATTTGGATATAATTATGTTATCCTAGTTATCTCATATAATGGGTGATAATGTACTCACATGTAATGAATTTTTTATTACACACTGATAAATTATAAAAAAGTAGCATTGATAATGTTGTAACTACCTTTGTTAGAGTAATCCCTTTGGGTACATTTCTTCAATTAATGAGATGGGGTTTAAGAATGTAGTGATGTATTATACACTCATTTTAAATTTTTGTAATATATTATATTTTTAACAAAGATTCATATATTTTATAAAGAAAATGGAGATCATCAGGGAGACTTGTTTTTATATAATTCAATTGAAAAATGGTCCTATAAATCATGGTATATGTTTATTTAAATCAATGGGTCCCTTTATGGTTTATAGACTAGTTAATTTAATGGTTTCCAAAAGATATATTATAAATATATTATTTGACTAACTTCTCATCAAAGGTATATGAATTAATATATCAACAGGAGGGATTTTGAAATTCCAACAAGGATATATCCAAATAAGTGTTTTATACTCACTAATATCTAATGAGAATTTTAATTGTACAATGATATATTTATATAGATGTGTTTGAAAAATAAATTCTCATATAATATATGACTAACACTCTTAAGAGGATTTGGGAATCATGAATATATTAATGTTAGATTAATATAGGTTACTAATCTATTATATTGTTGACGCAACAAATTTATTTATCTAAATGAGGTTAATGGTATCCCCTGGTTTTTTATGTATAAATGTTATATCCCTTTATTTTATTATTTAATATCATATATCATTCTATATTATCCTTTGTTTTCGAACTGATATTTTGAGGGCTTTCACAATGATGTGTGTATTTATTTTTTTATCCATGTGACATGACACTATTTTATATAAAAATAACATTTATTATAATATTATAAAAATTTATATTTCATTAGTAGTTGTATTTTTTATATTCAGTAATACATTGATTATTTATTACCGTTAGTTTATATTTCAAAACCCTTGGGATTGGTAAACGAATTTCAGGTTATATGATGACATATCACAAAGATAAATTTTTAAACTATGAGCATAACACAAGGGATTTAGTTTTTCAGTAATTTATATAATGTTATCATTTCTTTTCATGGTAATAAATGAATTTATATTTGATATTTTAAATGTTTAAAAATTATATAATCATTAAGGTGTCATTTATGAAAATAATTGAGATTAAAAATGATATTGAACTGTGAAATACAATGTAAAATTGATGTAAACAATTCGTGTTTTGGAATGATATTATTATAAGAGAAAAATAATTTATTAATTAAATTAATAATGTAAAATATTCATTTTTAATGGATCACTATTTGTTATGTTATAAAATATAATCATTATGGTTTCAACTAAGGTTTATTCTTAAATTAATAAAAGATACAACTAAATTAAAGGGGATTAAATTCATGTTTAAAATATCATGTTAATAATGTATTAAATAGAGATTCTAGATAAAATGTTTTCATTGAAATATCATTATAAATATAAAATTTCACAGTATGTAGAACCATTTTCTGTTTAGCATAAAATTAATTTTCATGGGGGGTTTTAAGGGAAGTTATTATAAGTAATATTGATTCCATTAATTCATATTGGATTTGATATTTTTTAAACTCCAAATTATGATGGATAATTATGATATTATAGTAAAAATTGGTTGTTTGAAAAAAGTATCATTGTGTAATGAATATTTAAATGTTGTAATAAATATAAACTCTATATATCCTGAGGATATTAGAAGAACTATACACTATATATTGGTATTTTAAAATAGAAGTCATATATTATAGAATTATCTTTGTGATTAACTAATATAATAAAATCGATAAGATGGTATATAAATAGAAAATAACAAGTCATTAAAACCACAATCTAATGATGAAAATATTGAATATTTTCAAAATAATGAATTATAATAATATAAAGGATATTTATCATTTCATGAAACTTTGGTTTTAGTTAGTGTCTTGTTAAATAAAATATTCATTAGAATAATTAGATATTAGTACGGATGAATAATGAAATCAATTCATTTTTATTATAATTTTTTTATTTATATATTTATAGTTTTTTATATGATATATAATTTTATGTTTTTTTAATTTTTTTACCATTTATGGGATTTGTAATACTTAAAAAAACTATGCGATGTTGTGGTTTTGGTGATATAATATCTCTGTATGGTAATTATATGAGACTAAAGTATATATGTTAATGAATTATACAGCATTAAAAGGTAGTGTGTACACACATATTAGCCATAGTAATTGAACATGTTACAATATTTTATAATGGAAATTTAGATATCTATATATATAACATTTTTATTGATTTCCATTAAAAATTAATATTTTGTGATAAAATAAAAATTATTTTTTATTAATATTATAGATATTATTTCATTGAAATGGTCAATAACCCATAAAATCATGTGAATCATTTAAAAATGTTTCTATAGGATAGATATGAATGGTGAGTTATCCTTAGTTATAGAAATATAGAAAACTAAATCAATAAAATCAAAAATAATGAATTTTTATGAATTTTATTTAAAGAAATTATAAATGGTATAGTCTAAGGTTTTATGATGTTGGGTGATGAATTTAACATTATTATGTTCATACCACTTATCTTCTCATATATGGTGGATAAAATTTCACTGTGTTTTTATTGATTCATTGTAATTTTAAACACATGAATAAGATACAACTGAATAATTGATTTATAAATAGATTTCAAACTATTTCACCCTTCTTCAGGTATTTATCATCCATATCTACAATATATTGATGTTGAATTTTTGGGGGTAGAACATTAAATTAAAGAAATTTATATATTAGACTATGTTTACATAGAGAATAATTTAATTTTAATTTATTTCATTACCCATTATTGGATGAATTAAAATTGGATTAAAGTATATATGATTACAATTACAATATCCTTGATTAGATAATTATTTTTATATAACCCATGGATTAAGATTAAATAATATAGGGGAAACATGTTCTGATGGACTTAATAAGAATATACTAAATATATATGTAAAATCATAACAATTATTATCCAGATCAATACCCAGAATAGAAACATTTATGTGTTTAGTTTTCCATATAAGAATGAAATATTGGATAGTTATTTTTATGTTTATAAAAATAATAATGAAAAAAGGGGTCAAATATCAGGTTATTAGTATCAATTATGAATACTTAATGATATATACATGTGCATTCATTATTGGATATCTATATTACACAATAAATATAGTTAGATCCAAGATGGTTCTTGGCCGAATTATAAAATATGTGGAATTTGTGAATGAATCCTTATGATATTTTCCATATTTTTACAAAAAATGTAATGAATAACTAAATAGTGATATTTAATAAAAGACCTTATATGTGAATATCAAATTACTTTTCTAGATAATGAGATGATATTTCATTTATAAGTAATTTTATTTCATTTATATAATGATATTTTGTGAAAACGGATGTAAAATTTGAGGTTGGATCACTAATGTGATGATAATGTTAATGGTTTGGATTTTATCACTATTAAAAAAGTAAATTAAAAAAACCAATAGGTAGATTTTATAGTATACAATTACTTGATGGTTGAAATTATTTAAAATTTATTCAATTTATTTTATAGTGTTCATTGGAAAATGAAATATATATAGGTGTGCTTGAGTTATTATAAAGAAGAAAAAATATAGTTCCCCCTTGGAAGAACTATAAATGTAAAACTAAATGGATTGTAAAAAAATAATTAAATAAATATTATTAATTAATATGATAATGTGGAATCATAATTTTATCAATAAAGGATACTTTTATTTCCAACTCTTAGGATATAAAAATTTCCCTGGATGATGAAGAAAAATATAAAATTGAAAAATGATCAATACAAACAGGATAATAATATAAGAGTATAACATAGAGGTGATATTGATTCATTAAAAATAAATAAAAAATATAAAAAATGGATAAATGTTAGTATAATTAATGATTTCATTAAAAATATGGAATTAGAAATCACAAGTTTTTAGTAAATGGTTTCATAATATACTAATACTTATGTGAATTATAAACTAGAGATTATATACTAATATTAGCAAATTGATAATATATATAATTTTTAAAACAAATATAGATATATGACTATATCTCACTAGATATATGTGTCTATGATGAAGAATATGATTGATGTTGGAATTAATTTTTGAATAGTTGGGGAGATGTAGAAATTTTGGATGTGTAATTGTGTAGTTATTAATAAAAATAAGAAAACTACTCTATAAAATGTTTGAAATATTTATTTATTAAAATATATTTATTATATAATGGATAGAAAGTTTTGATAAATAGGGACCATATAAAGAAAAATCTATATTTCCAAATATAGTATTCACTTACCATACTATAACATCAAAACACCACATCCAAAACTATATCACAATGAACACTCAAAAGATACATTATTGGTGGAATTATTTATAATAAAAATAATTGAATTTTGTAAAAAAAATTATCTTTACTTAAATTTTACATTTACAAAGTATCTTAATATTCTTTTCATGTTACTTTTATTAATTAATTAATTTTTGAGTGAGTACTAAAAAATTATGATATTTCTAGAACCAACCCTTTTATGATTTTAACATTAAAAATGATGTACTTAAAATTATATAATATATATATATATATATATGAAATTTAATATAAAAAATTAAGATTAAAATGTCTTACTTTTATGACCAATTTTTAATATTTTAGAAACAAAAGTCTTATTTCAATCTATAAAAAAAATTATATGCATATATTACAAATGAATTTTTGTCACTTCTCTACTTTAATAAATAAATAATGTATTTACAATTAAAAATAAATTTTTTATTATTAGTTAATAATGATAATTTAATTTTTAGTAATTAAATAAATATTACTATGATAAATGTAAATTATTCCGATAGTGGTAAAACATTTTTCTCAGAGAAATATTTTATTAAGATTATGATATTTTTATCAAATAAAATTAATTATCATCTAAAAATAATTAATATAATATTATTTTTTATGTATATATAAGTACACTAACAATAAATCATTTAAAAATCATTTTAGAATTTTATTGAGAGCACATAATTTATAAAAAAACTTTTTTAATATAAAATGTTTTAATGTATAATATATGTATTAATTTAAATATTAATTTTATCATATTAAGATATTGGATAGGAAAAAATAATTGTTTTATTTTCGTAAAAACAATATAAATTTTCTATAGGATTTATCAGTTATTTTAAATAAAATATAAATTACAAAGTTAAAAACATGTTTCAATGGAAGAATACAATCATAAAAAACATGTAAAAAATAATGATAAATAACAAAAACAATTATTAAAATGGAATTTAAATTATATTTTTGGGGATTTATTTACCCTTTTAGACTCAATGAAAAGTTATTTCAATATTTTGGATACATTTATTCTAGAATAGTATAGTTACAGTTTCGAAAATTTGTGGGTATTCAAAAAGTACCATTTCATTAGTTATAAAATAAAAACACATCATACACAAAAAAAATAAATAAATTTATTTATAATATATTATTTTAAATTATTAAATATGATAAAAATAGAACCTCTTCCTACTTAATTTATCCTCATTTCACTTATACTAAGCTAACAACCTCCAGTTCTATGGATATCACTAAAAATAAACTCAAGATCACAATGTAAATATCACCTTTTCCTTAATCATTTGTTCTTAATATTCACCTACATAACATATTATATCAAAACCTATGTATTTTAAGAAATATTATTACTAATCTATAATATCATTATATGAATGTAACATCCATTATTTATTCATCTCAATCCCTTATGTAATCAAAAAAATCAATGTTATTCAGTGTGTATGGACTATTATAGACATCAATCGATGAAATCAATTTTTTATGTAGCCACTAATGGTAATTTGTTAGTTTGATATTAGTGAAAAAATATGATATAAATAATAAATATATTATTATGAATTTTTAAATTTTCATATACCTTAATTAAATGGAATAATTTTAGAAATGAAAATTTTTTATCATTTATTATGTCGATTACCGTCTCCACAATGTATAATATCACATTTTTCATCTTGTTTCATTAATATTTGATAAAAGAATTTATATATTTATGAAAACTTATTATTATAGAAAAATATCAGTATTCTTCTATATTCAATACATTATATAAAAAATAAACAATATTCATAGTCATAACCATCTCTTTAATATATAATGGTCATGTTTGGGTTGGCATATCCACCTAATTAAAGCATTACATGAAACTCTTCTATTTTCTAATATGATAAAAATTACTAATAGTATTACAATTTAATTTTAAAATTGTTTTTTTTTATTTTTTTAAGGTTTGATATCTTATGTATCAATCCTATTTTTAAAATATCACCTTTGATCCTTAAAATTGGAAAATTATTCTGACATTGATTCCCCATCAAAAACTAAATAATGACCAAATGGAATGAGATCATAATTTTTTTTAAAAAAATAAAAGTAATCAATTATTTAACATTATTACATTTTTGGTAATGTAATTTTAGAAAAGATTAGAAAACTACACCATTATTATAAAATATCTTTATAATTACCATGATTACTGACACCAAATATTCAAAATTGATATTTACTAACTATTATTAATGTTTTTAATTTATTAAAAATGTCGATAAAAAAGTCTAAAATTAGGAATGATGATCAAAATTAGGGGATTATATTTTTTATTTTGTATACAAGATGTTATATTAGGTTCTACTATGCAAGAATATTTTAAACGGTTTTTTATATAAAAGTCCACCCATTGAGAGATGTTAAATAATATTCACATAATTTAATTTATACTCACTTTATACCTAAAAATTGAGATTTTTTATTTGGAAATTCCATTTATTCATTTCATTTGATCGTAATTTTTAATCCCTTTATTTCATGACTTTTCTAGACATCTACCCAATCTATAATCGGTTATTTTGTTTCAAATTCTCCTTTTTCAACATTATCCTGAATTCAGAACATATTTCCTTAAGTCTCGTGCAAAAATATACATGGAATACTTCATTACTGAATTCAAGTATAAATAAAAAATATTGATAACTATATATTAATATACCTCCCAAAAATATATTGATTCTAGTGTTATATGCACCATTATAATACAAAATATAATCTATGAGGGGTGGGGGGAATTATCAATTGTTTTATTAATGTAATAAATATATGTAGTTTCGTATAATAAATAACTCAATTTTGTTACAGTAACATTGATGCAATTGTGGTTTCGATAAACCAAGGGGAAATTACCCAAAATATTTTTTTGAATATTAAATTAATCATCTCTCTGATGTATGATGATTTAGATTGATATTACAAAACATCCTAGAAACTAATGGTGGAGGTTAATTAAAATATTTATGTGTCATTTTTGAACTATGATGATGGATTTTTCCTTCCATTTCCATTGTGTCATACATTTTAAAACTGTTGAATATAATTATTATCTTCTATGGATATCCAAACACATTGATAGTACACTCATAATAATAATTTTTAACAATTTATCTTCCTATTAAAATTTTGATAACCCATGATTCCTATTTTAAATAAGGACTTTTTACAAGAAATTTAAATTATTAAATTAAATGTAGTTGTATTTTTTTGTGGTTAATTAAATTTATAACCATGGTTTACTTAATTATTATTTTCCGTATGTAATTGTATAATATTTCATGTTGAATCTTATAGTGAAAGAATTGGATTTAAATAGGTGATAGTCAAGGATAAGAATTTTATAGCCCCTTGATGCATCAAATTGTCAAAATAGACAAAACAAATTACATTATGGTCTAAAATCTCACTTAATCTGAATAATAAACACGAATAATTCATTGATAGTATGTTTTGATATCCAACAATATGAACTACAATTATGTTAGATCACTATTTATTTTTCCCATTATTTCCATTTATTATCGTTGATATATAATTCTATCAATTTCAATTTTTATCTTTATGTTGATTACTCATTTAAATATTACATTTCTCATGTTTATTTTAGGATAATATTACAAATAAGTTTCCCCTTATTGGGCATATGAGAGCCCCCATATTTGCATTCAATTTTCAAGGGAACCAATTGGAGAACAATCTGTAATATTATAGGTTATGATTTAATGGATAACATTTATATAATAATATTTTCATGTTATATAATATGTTTTTTAATGTATTGTTTTTATGTATCTAGTATGACATTAATAATAAGGTGATGGATCCAACATGAACTATTTTATTATATATTAATAATTTATTATAAATACCATAACAAGGTTTTTAGAGTCTTGGTTGTCACATTTGGTATCATATAATATTTACTAGGAAACGTGGAGAAATGATTTAATGAACATAGTTTGATAGGAAAAAACATGTTAAGAAGCCTCATTATTACTTGGGAACACACTATAAATCATAATAGTAGTTTTATATTATAATTTATCATCAATATCTATTTATGTTTATGTTATTAAATTGAGGTAACGACTAATAATTTCAATGGGTTATGTATTGAAAAATTTAGTAAATTTTGGGATGTTTCCCCTTGGAAAGATAATGAAGTTGCACTTGAGGGTATTCAAGTAATGGCCATATTATGGAGGTTGAACAAAGTTATAACAAATAATATCATGATGCTATAATGACCTAATAACCCAATAAATGTATTAATCATGTTCTAAATCCTAATGTGACAAAAATCTATAAAATTATCTTAAAATTAAAATATATTTTTAACAGAACAATGCATCATGTACTTAGAGAATATCATTCGTTCCTTCAGAATTAGTGTAAATGAAAAATCCATCATTGTGGTCTACTATATAAAGGTAAGTATAGATCCATAGTTGTGGGATATTATATAAACGAATGTGGAATATATTATAATGATCATGGAATATGGATATTTTATTGATGAATTCAATGAAATGTACATTCCTCATGAGTAATGAGTAGAAATTGCAATGTGTTATTCCAATATTTTAAATAATGAAGGGAATTATTTATCTATTTATTATGAGGAATTTATATTTCTATATATATATATATTTTTTTTTAATAACTATAACTAGGATGGTAAATAAGACTTAATGATTCAATGACGGGTTTATGATTATACATAAAATATAGTTTTCCTCTCAAGTGATTTCATTATATTAAGATATAGTATAAATATTTATTAATTGAGAAATAGAGTTGACCATGACATTTTTATTCATAGGAATTCAGCAGATGAAATAAAAATCTATGCATAATCTGAAGTATATTGAGAATGGGGGTAGACACAAAGTATGGGAATTCCGATATATTGTAACTATGGGAAGAAACACTTATTGGGTAGTATAAAGGGAGATGTTTTTGTATATTTACAGATAAAATACAACCGAGATCATGAAATCATTGAAAATACTGAACATATTTATGTATAGTGATTTACCTATACGGAAAAGGGTTATTATATAAACTTATTAAATAATTAGGAATGTAACAATATATAATCTATGGGTGGATTCTCATGGTTATGTGATTACCATAGTAGATGTCTAAGATCCTAATGTAGTTATTTTTTGTACGTTGAAAATATCTTCAAATATATCATCATTTATTTTAATTTTTGATTAATTAAATATTTTATATCTTCCTTATCTTACGAAATTTGAATTTATTTCCACCACACACTAGTAAGGGAGTTACCACGTAAGAGACACAGTGGAAATAATTTTGTAATAAGGACATGTGTGAAAATTTAAACAAAAACTCATGGGAACACTTTATTTGGAAAACATTATTATTATTCGAATGGTTGAGTTTTATAAGTTCCATTTTATAGATTTAAATTCGCATTAAAATGAAAAAAAATTAAAAAGAAAAATATTAACATCCAGGAAGTGGGGAAGTATATATTATCTTAAGTTGGGAGAATTTATTATCTGTATAATGGATACATCATTCAAAATAAAAATCCAAACAGAAATTAATCAGAAAGATGATCATTATTAAAATTATATAGATAAGGATGTCATTAAAATAAAAATAATTCACCTATGTAGAAAAATTCATTGATTTGGTTCAGAAGAATTAACATGTCATCCAAAAGAGCATGATGTTTTGTCCCCCCTTTATCTTATTCCTAATGAATGAAATATACCTAAAACAAAGAATAAAATATCAATAAAATTTTTTAATTAGTTGAATAAATAAATAGATTATTTTTGTGATAAGGGGATTATATTAACCAATGATTTACCATGGGGGTCTTATTTTATTCATGAAACAGTAGGATGAGATGATGAGACTGTGAATGAATTATAGAGAGATTGATTTCATCACTATAAATAATAAGAATCATATATCATGTATTAGGGAATTATTTTTTCAATATCAAGGATCTGAATATATATAAAGTATTAATCTTTACTCATATTACCATCCACATCCAGTGAAAATTTATTATATATTGAAGAAAAATTTCCAAAAATGTATGTATATTATGATTTTATGGTAATTAACATTGAATTTACTCATTCATATTCATTATTTATCGATCTCTAATGAATATATGAATCATCATTTTCTAGATAACATTTTGGGGTTATAACTTCTGATATCTTGATATCACTTATGGGATATGAATAAGATGATATCCATCTCTATATAATTTTTGTGTCCCACAGGAAAAAATTAATTATATGGGTTTATATAGTCAGTAAGTTTTTTATCAATGATGTTTATTATATTTTTCATGTTGCCTTTAAGGATGTAATTTCAATATACCCCTAATATGAAATGGTGTTCAATGAATAGCCTACCCTAATGGACAAAACATAGATTTATCGTTTCCTTGGTTTGATAGGTAAATATCGGTGGTTTGTCGTGGATTTCACCCTAGGGGGAATTCATTTCACATGTTAACATATAAATGGGTTTTATTCACACCATTAATGTAATGTGATTAATATATTGAATGTATGATTTAGAGACAATTTATTTCACTGATATTATCATTACCCCCAGTTAAGGATGGATATGTAATATATTTTGATTCATTACAGTAAATAATTGGTTCTATTCATATGTATAATGATAGGGTTGTTTCTTATGAAACAATTTAATTTATAATTATTAAGAAAATTATCCCACTAGGGATATTTAGCCACGTGATGTACTCCATTCATTGTAAATATAAAAAAAATACCAATATGGAAAAAAGATGATTTATATATATAGAAAAAGGTTGTTTGAGGAATATTTTCTATCTAAATGATCTCAATTTTCTGAAATGTTGATATTTGTAACTATGTGGATATTAAAAATTCTAAATAATGTACCACTGTATGATAAAAAATATCACGGATGATGTATATAGTCTAAGGGACCATGAAATTCTAAACATAATAACTATTAAAAAATCATGTATTTAATGACCAGGACATTCCAGTTCCATTACATTGTCAAAATATAGTGTTTAGGTGTTATGACAGACAATGAAAACACATTTCATTAGTTTTAACAAAATTATAGTTTTTTTATTATTAGGATTCATTGATGACTCATCATCTTCGGGTCGGATCGATGACTCTATGTCGTTATGTCACATCGATAGTTGGTAGGTCAGTGTAAGTGGATAAGCATTGGTGGCTCAATATCGGTGGCTCTAAATCTGTTGGCGGGGCATCAGTAGCTAGGGTATCGGTAGGTCATGCGTCGGCAGGTCAGGTGTTGGTAGGTCAGTTATTGGTGACTCCGGATAGAGAGTTATGTGTTAGTGGAATGTATTAGTGTTTCATTAGCGGTGGGTCACAATGGTGACTCACTATCAGTGAGATTCAATTAGTGACCATCATCGATGACTCAAAAACTTGTGAATAATTTAAATCATTTTCTAGTTTTTCTAGTTTCCCCCATCATACATTTTTGTTGATGCAAATAGAGTTTAAAACCATGTTTGAGCTTTTATAAAGGAATTTTAACATATATTAATTATATCAAAAATTTATGAATTCTCATGGGACTAGTTAATAGTCAAACTGTGTAACCTTGAACACGATATGGAATTAATGTCCCTTGATACCATTTCCATCCAATGATATAGGATCTGTATTTTCATAGCAAATATATTCTCTTCCCTATGTGCTTCCACTTATCTCTAGGTGATCCCATAACCTTTATTCAAAATGGATTCATGTGTTGAGTTGTGGCCTTAATATTAAATTTCTATTGGAGTGTCATGCTACTTGTACAATGCAATATTTTGGTACAAGGAGGAGTTTGTGTTTTTCTATTTCTAGAGTTAGGAATTATATACTCTTCTTTTTAATTCTGTGTCATATAGTGTGGGTAATTTCATGTGTCATTGAGAATATGTTTGAATCCAATTCATTATTGTAGGAGTTATCAATATGAACATACCTATTACAATAACAATTGTTGTTACTATTCTAATAAATGAGGTTCTAGAAAAATGATGTTGATGATAATTTTTTTTCTTTTATTTTTCATCAATTTTTTTAATTGTATAGGTTGTATAATTCTATAAATCATAGTCATTGGTTTTATGTTCTCGCTCATGGGTGATTCTATAGACTTATTTTGGATCCACATTTGAATGCTTTCCAATATCAATATATAGTTAATCAAATATACAAAGTTAATTTAATGCATTCCATAGGATTAAACTTCTATTGTCATAACCTGTGAATTCTGGAAGTGAAATTAATCAATATTCTTTTTCAAGTTTAATGACACTCGATTTAATGTGATTGGATTTGTTTTGGTTATGATTTTTCTTGGAATTTGGAATTGTTAATATGGGTTTCATGTATTGGGAGGTGTATGAGGTGTAATGGAATCTTAGGATGGATAGTTTGACTGATTAAGGAATGGTTGAATTTACTGAATTGTGGGTTTACATATAGGTTTAATTTTGGTTGTTGATCATGGTTTGTTAACATAGTGGTACTGAAACCTGGTTGGGTTTTTTTTGTTTATATGTATGTGGGGGTTTTCATGTATAGGTGATCCTTAGGATGGTTAGAGTACGATAATTTTGTAAAGCGATTGTGTTAGTTTGTGTGGGAGTTTTTTGAATAGTTTCTAGATACATTTGTGATGTTTTTGTTTGTTATGATGTTAAATGTGGTGTGATGTGTCTAGTAGTTTTCCAGTGATGGAAATAATTAATAGACGAAATAATTGTTTATTGATGAGTGAAAATTTGTTCATGAATTTTTTAGGGTTATGAATTAAGTCAGTGTTTGGCTATGTGATTATGCATGAGAGTTTTTAGAAAGGGAAATATTTTGTGGGATGGTTTTTTTGATAACCCATAGGTTGGGATATGTATATTTAACATATATATTTATATACTTATATATCCTTTTTATTTCTATGTGTAAACCACCCTATTTGAGCACAATGTACCGAACACACCCATTCCATGGGGGTGGGTGTTTATTCTAATATCCCTATGGGAGGATGGATCGAGGTTTATTGTCTCTTCTCTGCTCCCTCTTTTAGGAATTGGTAGAAAAAGACTCTTCGGATAGGTTGTGGTGTATTTTGGAGGCTTAGGTGTCTTTGACTAAGGTATTCATTATATGTTTTCCTTAGTAAGAGATGTTTTTTTCTTTCACTAGTTCCTCTAAGCAGATGAGCCTCAGCCCAGTTTTGGAGGACCCCTTAAGTACATCCATGAGACCCGGGATCAAAAACCAAGCAGAGGAAAAATTCTGTGTAATGTATAATTATTGTAGTGGTACTGTAGCAGTACTGTAGTAGGTAATATATCAGTAATTGTGTAGTGTTGTATCTGGTACTGTAGCAGGAACTGGATCAGGCATTGTTTGGCACTATAGAAGCCTGAAATATTCCCTTATTTGGGCCTTTAGGCCACCGAATTGGTCCTCGAATCCTTTAAGGTCTTCAAGCCATCCATGCCTTGGGATCCTTAATGCCTTTGAGCCACCTCAAGGCCTTCGAGCCACCATAAAGTGAAGATACAAACCATATAACCTAAAAGGAACAAGCCTCAGAAATAAGATAGCAAGGAGTATTCACTAGTGCAGAAGCTAAATGGATTGCAGGAATGAGAGGGTGTAACACCCCAGGTAAATAAAGAATATGACATTTTCATATTTATTTATATTTTTGAATAAATTATTAATATTACTTTAAAGGGGATGCTATTCACTATGGCGTACCCAATACGAAACAATGAGTTTCTTTGGAATCTTGCAATGCACTCTAATAATAAAATAATATTATTTTAAATAGTAGTTACCGCCTAGCCCTTATAATGGAGGAATGAACATAACTAACTAAAAAATGATTATATATGTTTGTCAAATATTTTTACTCTTTACAATAAATGTTATAAGATTAAAAATGCGAATGAATCCAATTTTAAGCGTAAACATTACAATATTCTTTAAAAGGTCGATTAACTTCCTTTTGATGGAGAACCTCATTTAAATCCACTTTTTGACAATTTTATGTGTTATATTTGACAAAATAAAATTCTTCTTTAGAATTGGGACATCAAAATTTACTTTGTGAAAATTTTTGGTATTTTTCCGAAAAAGTTCAATTTTTAATGAATAGTGAAAAATGTTGTATTTTAATTCAAAACCTCTTTTTCATCGAATTTATTTATATGATTAGATTATCTTTTGAATTTTTTTTAAAGTGAAATTAGATTATATTTTTACCATTTAATCCAATAGTGTTCATTGTAATTAATTTCACTTTGAAATCGGACATAAACTAGTGTCAATCTTTTGATACAGTTTGTTTCATAAAAACACGCTATTTGTTTTGACAGCGGGAATTAATTATTAAATTGATTAATTCAACTTATATGTTTTGAATTTTCTAAAATAGACATCATTTTTTAATTAGGAATAAAAAATATATCTTAGGGTGAGTTTTTGGTAATTTTCTGAAAAACTTCAATTTTTAATGAATAGTGAAACCACTATGTGGTACTTATAAAAACTGATTTTTCCGTTTAAATGAAATTTTCCCATATTTGTGTTTTTAATTTCAAAAATAAAATATATATGGTTGTCATTAAGATGTAAAATGTGGTTCAATGGGATTAGAATAAATTTTTTGGGAATAGTAACTTATTAAGATTTTAATGGCGATTAGAGGTAAGTAGTGTAGTTTAAGGTAAGAATAATGTTTTAATAAAATGAAATGACCTAGACACATGTCCTACCCTCATTGGAAGTGTCATGGACGACCAAGACAATCCATGGGTGAACTTGGGGACTGTAGAGACCCTAAGCTTAATGTACATGGACATTACATTACATTTGCAGAACACTTAGTACATAACAAAAACAAACACACAAGGATCGTAATAGTTTAGTGTCTTTGGAAACTCGGAACGTAATCTTCTAATCCTGGTGAAAGATCTTCAATATCTCCCATAAAGATCTTCCTTTTTTTACCTAAAACCATTCTTTATATCCTGGGGAAAAGAAAACATAAAAGGGTGAGCTCAAATGCTCAGTAAGGGAAAACAAAAGAAATATCAATCACATCATATACATAAGAACATAACTTTTGGAAATCTTAACCTGAAAAAGAGATCATAATTTCATAACATAGGGTAAATCATGGCAGTGAAATGTAATCACAATAATCATAACATAAAACATGAAACTTTGTGGCATTCACACATAATCATAGAGAATCATTTCTTGTTAGTCAAGACTCATTGCCAAGACTATCTTAGTGGACAAAGTCCCTTTCTGAATCGAGTAACCCTCGTTTCAGTCCTGTTTCACTGAACCGGTATAACCTACCATTCCAGCCATGTCTATCTCATGAGATATAAAATCTTTACCCAATGCATTGGAGGGAGATATAGGTCCCACCCATCTCATAATGATACCATTCTTATGTGTGCCACAAAATCATAAATCATACATCATTTCATAACCCATGTAATAAAAATGGGATTTTTAAACAACATGACATCATAAAACCATTCATATAAGATAAAGGAATTCATAAACATAATTCCATCACAAAATAGTCAAATCAATGTAAAAATATGGATAGAAACAGAACCCTTTATTTTCTTAGATGGAAAATAATTTTGAAAAAACACTTGAACTCTATTCTTGAGGAAAATATCCTTTCTTCTTCAAAAACATTTTTTTTCCTTTCATAACATGTCATACAACTTTAAACTAAAATAAGTTGATTAAAAATAAACTTGAAAACTTGTAAAGGAAGTTTATTGGAAATAATTTTTTAAAAATCCATTCATGTCGTATAAGTTAAAAAAACATTCTTCGTACTTTTGTCGGAAAAGTCAAAAAGTACCTCGTATGACAAAAGATTCCTTTCATAGATATTACTAAAAACTCACCGAAGGGTAAAAATGGATTTAAAAAATTGTAGGTGGATGGAAATAATATTACATATTGATGAAACATGGATGTGGAAGATAAAATACACCCCAGTAAATACTTACGAATAAACAACCTCGGATAAAAATGAGATTGTGATATTTCCCCTTACCTTAGGTCCGACTTGCTTTGTACGAGTCTGAACCTCCTGTATAATGATTTAAATCATGTTATTGACTTATTCCAGAATCATATTCATTGTTATTATATCATATATGGTCCACTTATGACTTTATATTACCCGTTCTTTCGTAAATTCATGTTAAAGTAGCGTTTTGGGTAAAATCGTCTCATTTGTCGTTCGCGTTTTTAGCTTGTAATTATTAATATGATTACTTGGATCATGATTACTTATATCCAGAATGTAAAACATGATTTATATATAATATATATTAAAAATATACATATATATAATATATTGATAAATGGAATGAGATACACCGTTCATGGAGACGGTAGTCCGTACGTACGCATGAACGCTGTTTTCGTTTCCTTATTGAATTGAATGAAATTAAGTAGATGACATACATATAAATATAAATAAATCCATTATAATTATTATGTCATATATTTCATTAGTAATTATTATATATACTTTATAATCATTCATGAATGGTTAATCATTGAGAATGAATCTCATCGCGTCGTGGAGACAGTAGTCCGTACGTACGCACGAGCGATGATATTGTTCCCATGGTCGTGGAATTGTGTTGAAGTGTTTGTATACTATTTCAGTATCAATATCACTTTATAATAATCACTAATTAAACCATTATACCCATCCAATTAATGTGGTGGCGGAAAATAGATTACACCACGGCGTGGAGACGGTATTCCGTACGTACGCACGCGCGGTGATTTCCTTTTTCCGTAGGATGGATAGATGGTGAAATAGGGTTGTTTAATACTTATAATAACATATCAGTATATGAGCGATACTGATGTTATTACTTCATAATGAAACAACCAAATAAGAAGAAGTGGAAGAAGAAATAATGATGAAAGAATTGGTAACGGTAATTACCTCTTCTTTGAAGCGCCTTTTGGAGACCTCCTCTTAGGGAACTAAAATTGGTCTTTGAGGAAGACCAGAACCTCTAGGATGTTTCTAGGGAAGTGGAGAAGAGATTTTGGCAGGGGTTGGCCGAGCTTGAGTGCTCAAATTGGTGTGAGGAGGAGGGGGAGGAGGTGTCCTTTTATAAGGGAGGAGAGGGGCACCTTAGGAATATCTCAAAATATTATTTTATATTAAAGTCAAAATCGGTTTATAATGGTTCAAAAGGGTCTTATTTCGAAGATAAGGTGGGGATGGGTCTAAATACTATCAACCAATAAGATTTAGACAAGTTTAGGGTATTATTTTAACCTTATCAATTAGATTTAACTCTAAGTTAAATAATTTAACTTTTACCATGTCTTTTTGTTTTCTTTCACTATATGGTTAATAAACTTACTATAACATGCCAAAAGCTCCCCAAATTGTTTATTATTGATATATATATCATTATCTAAGTCATTTGGCCGAACCTTATTTTTTTAGAAATAAAATTACAATTAATTATATAATATTTGATTTAAAAACTATTTTGTGTCAGTTTTGACACTATTTGATATATGATTTTTGTGAAAGTCATAACAGAATTATATGTTCGAACCAGGTTGATTACATCAACACTAATATATCATAGTAACCTAGAAAATTAGTGAAATTCATAAAAAGTCTCAAATTACATTCATTTGAGCATTTATAACATCAATTATGTTAATATTTCCTTAAAAGGGTAATTACTGCATCATCGTTGTGTCATAAATAAATTAATTTATTTAAAGTCTAAAAATTATAAATAAATTATCAGTATGTAGGAAATCTTTTTAGCTTTCTAATGAATATTTATAGTCGAATTTATCTTATGTATAACCCCATATTAAAAATGATTTACTTATTAAACGTTGATTTTAACTATTTTAACCCTTCTTTAAATAAATTAATAATAAATGTCCTAATCTAACCCAAGTGGGCCTAAATGGTCATATTTTATTCCTAAGTTTGTTTTTGGTCGAATTAAACTTATCCAATAGAATTAGGACATGTGTTAGGGTAATAGTAATATCATTTTTACCCTTAGTTGCCCTATTTACTATTAACCACGGTAAAAAAAGTAAAAAGTTACTATTCACCAAAAATTATTTTCATCTCATTGAACCACATTTTACTTACTGACATCAACCGTGTCTCTCGGATTTTTGAAATTCCATTCATAGAAGCGGTAAAATTACGTTTTATGAAAAATTCATTTTTTTAACTACCACTTAGTAGTTTCATTATTCATCAAAAATTGATGTTTTTCAGAAAAATGCCAAAATTTCATCCTAATCTATATTTCATATTCCGAATTCAAAAATTAAGTCTATTTTACCAAATTCATAACATAGAAGTTGCATTAATTAATTTTATAATTAAATCCCGCTGTTAAAACAAATAGCGTGTTTTTAAGAAACAATATCTATCAAAAGATTGACACTTGATTATGTCCGGTTTAAATGTGAAATTACATTCAATGACCAACATTGTATTAAATTGTAAAAATATATTCTAAATATACTTTAAAACCACTCAAATTAATAATTTATCACTATTAATTATTTTGATTGAAAAAGTTGTTTTTAACTAAAATTTAGTAATTTTCACTATTCATCAGAAAATGAATGTTATCCGAAAAGTACCAAAATTTCACCCTAAGCTAATTTTGATATTACAAATCCAAAGATATAGTCCCTTTTGAAAAATAAAATTTACAAAATTTCAAAAAGTGGTTATTACTATTCATAACAGCTAGTTTTAATAATATTTTAATAGCATATCGTTGTTTAGTGAAACTCGGTATTGCTATTGAGGAAGGTCGTGATTGCATGTAATATAAGTCAAGTCAAGGATGCGTGTTGTGCAAGATCCTTTTGGTGTAGCGTACAACACAAGACATTAGTGAAATTAAAAAGAATATTTTTCATAAAATCTTGGGCTGTTACATTCTACCCCCCTTAAAATGAATTTCGCCCTCGAAATTCGTCTGGGTTATAAATGGTTTACTACTTGAAAGTTTTTTTTAATAGAAACCCACATCGTAAAAAGGATTACCAAAACAAATCTTTAAAAACAAAAGTATGAAACTTAACGGTTACCCAAATAAACTAATCATTGGGTTTCCACATAGGTGAAAATATGGATATGGAAGTGAAATCTAACCATCATGTTCTGATGGGGAGTGGTAGGGAACATGGCTATGAAATAGCCAACAATCACAAAGCCATAGATTTGTGACAATATAAGGTACCATCTGATTTATCAGATATAAGAGCACTAGGACAACATTTTTGGTTTTCAAGATCATTTCCCTAAAGTTAAAGAATTAGAATTAGAATAAATACTTACTTTATTTTGGTACAATATCACTGTTGTTCGTGCCTTGAACAATTTCCACTTCATCTCTTAAATAAATGAAGTTGAATTTGTTATTCGTGAAGTGTTAGCAGATCATGTGATAGAATGATGGGTCATTCCATCTGTCTCAAACAAAAGGTAAGAAAAAGTTATTAAATATACATAAGTCATTCTATAGTGAGATTAATCATATATGGTTCGTAAATGGACTTATACTTCATATATCACACTGCTTAATATAATAAAACTAGTTTCTACTAAACAGGGACTTCCTGTTGGCCAGTGGTAGGCGATAAAGGCCAGTCGCACTTCGGTTGTGGGTTCGATTCCTACAGCCTTGTCCGACGCGATGGGCTGTCGCCCGTCCTGCGGGTTGTCCTTTTTCTAAAACTATATTACTATAACATCCCATCAATAATATCGAAAAAACTTCTATCCTTAAACAATACTAACTTATTTCCAACATAATCCATTTCAATCTTTAGGCTTATCCATAATACTGCAGTCCACTCTAATAACATAGTGAAAACGATTACCAGAGATTTAATACCATTGTTGATCCCCATATATCATAAGATATGTCTTGTTGGTCACATTACAGACATTCAAAGGCCTTAATCATGTACTCTCTTGAATACCCATTGAACCTTAGTGAAAACATCAATATAGTTAAAAGTTAACACCTTCCACATACCAAAATCCTCAAAATTCTATATACTCAAACCATGATATCACCTAGTCCTTATATCAATCATGAGCTCATGAATACTTTCAAACATTTAATTTTCTCCTTATCCCTTCATTATGCGCATATCATCTACATTCCAAAAATATCTGTATAACCTTTCATGGATACTGGTAACATTAATCACACACTTTCAAAACTCAAGGAAAGACAACAATGTAACAATCCTTAGATGTCTCTTTATTCCATAGTACCATGAGATTCTTTATACAACATTACACTTGATAAACATGTAATCATTCCACTGCCTTCTTAAACCATTGACCGAGCTTCAACAATTCTTTCATCTCACATATCATTTGTAGTCTCTTCATCATCATCCACATAAATACTACCCATATGACCATACTGATTCTCTTCATGAGTCTTTCCCTTCGGGCATTTGTTTTCATAATGCCCATACATTCCACATTTAAAACACTTAACCATTTTTGATGTCGTAGCAATACCATTATCCTCATCCATGGTGTTAACCGACCCTTTTCCTTTGCACTTACTTGCTTTGTGTCCTTCTTTTCCACACCCAAAGCATCTTCCAGTTCCCTTGAAACATTCTCCTTGATGCCTCTTCCCACATGATTTACATAGGGGAAATTGAACTTTCTTTCCTCTATGATCATCATGAAACTCCATCTTTCTCTTATTAGCCGAGTCAGGAAACTTACCAAATTTTACTTTATTGATCATATTATGAGATTGCTGATTCGGCATAATAATGATGTTTGGACTTCCAAATCCCATTTCATTTGGTTTCTCATGAAGAATATCATTCCATTGTCCATCATATCCTCCATTATCGTGAATCATCTTGTTTCCAGCCATTTTCTAAAACCCAAAATAATAGTGTGAGAGGCAAAAATCATGCTAGGGAAAACAACATAATAAAGGGGGAGTACCTTCAATATCTAATATCTTAGGTTTAATTCTATGATAGTTAGCGTAGTTATAGTACTATAACCTATACGTGTACTTAACCTTAGGGACATCCCTAGACATACCTTAGAAATATCTCTAGGGATCTCACTAAAGTTCTCGCATCCTAGTTTCCAAAGGTTGACTAAACCTTTCCTCTGATACCAACTATAGAGACCCTAAGCTTAATGTACATGGACATTACATTACATTTGCGGAACACTTAGTACATAACAAAAACAAACACACAAGGATCGTAATAGTTTAGTGTCATTGGAAACTCGGAACGTAATCTTCTAATCCTGGTGAAAGATCTTCAATATCTCCAATAAAGATCTTCCTTTTTTTTACCTAAAACCATTCTTTATATCCTGGGGAAAAGAAAACATAAAAGGGTGAGCTCAAATGCTCAGTAAGGGAAAACAAAAGAAATATCAATCACATCATATACATAAGCACATAACTTTTGGAAATCTTCACCTGTAAAAGAGATCATAATTTCATAACATGGGGTAAATCATGGCAGTGAAATGTAATCACAATAATCATAACATAAAACATGAAACTTTGTGGCATTCACACATAATCATAGAGAATCATTTCTTGTTAGTCAAGACTCATTGCCAATACTATCTTAGTGGACAAAGTCCCTTTCTGAATCGAGTAACCCTCGTTTCAGTCCTGTTTCACTGAACCGGTATAACCTACCATTCCAGCCATGTCTATCTCATGAGATATAAAATCTTTACCCAATGCATTGGAGGGAGATATAGGTCCCACCCATCTCATAATGATACCATTCTTATGTGTGCCACAAAATCATAAATCATACATCATTTCATAACCCATGTAATAAAAATGGGATTTTTAAACAACATGACATCATAAAACCATTCATATAAGATAAAGGAATTCATAAACATAATTCCATCACAAAATAGTCAAATCAATGTAAAAATATGGATAGAAACAGAACCCTTTATTTTCTTAGATGGAAAATAATTTTGACAAAACACTTGAACTCTATTCTTGAGGAAAATATCCTTTCTTCTTCAAAAACATTTTTTTCCTTTCATAACATGTCATACAACTTTAAAATAAAATAAGTTGATTAAAAATAAACTGGAAAACTTGTAAAGGAAGTTTATTGGAAATAATGTTTTAAAAATCCATTCATGTCGTATAAGTTAAAAAAAACATTCTTCGTACTTTTGTCGGAAAAGTAAAAAAGTACCTCGTATGACAAAAGATTCCTTTCATAGATATTACTAAATACTCACCGAAGGGTAAAAATGGATTTAAAAAATTGTAGGTGGATGGAAATAATATTACATATTGATGAAACATGGATGCAGATGATAAAATACACCCCAGTAAATACTTACGAATAAACAATCTCGGATAAAAATGAGATTGTGATATTTCCCCTTACCTTAGGTCCGACTTGCTTTGTACGTGTCCGAACCTCCTGTATAATGATTTAAATCATGTTATTGACTTATTCCAGAATCATATTCATTGTTATTATATCATATATGGTCCACTTATGACTTTATATTACCCGTTCTTTTGTAAATTCATGTTAAAGTAGCGTTTTGGGTAAAATCGTCTCATTTGTCGTTCGTGTTTTTAACTTGTAATTATTTATATGATTAATTGGATCATGATTACTTATATCCAGAATGTGAAACATGATTTATATATAATATATATTCATAATATACATATATATAATATATTGATAAATGGAATGAGATACACCGTTCATGGAGACGGTAGTCCGTACGTACGCATGAACGCTGTTTTCGTTTCCTTATTGAATTGAATGAAATTAAGTAGATGACATACATATAAATATAAATAAATCCATTATCATTATTATGTCATATATTTCATTAGTACTTATTATATATACTTTATAATCATTCATGAATGGTTAATCATTGAGAATGAATCTCATCGCGTCGTGAAGACGGTAGTCCGTACGTACGTACGAGCGATGATATTGTTCCCATGGTCGTGGAATAGTGTTGAAGTGTTTGTATACTATTTCAGTATCAATATCACTTTATAATAATCACTAATTAAACCATTATACCCATCCAATTAATGTGGTGGCGGAAAATAGAATACACCACGGCGTGGAGACGGTATTCCGTACGTACGCACGCGCGGTGATTTCCTTTTTCCGTAGGATGGATAGATGGTGAAATAGGGTTGTTTCATACTTATAATGACATATCAGTATATGAGTGATACTTATGTTATTACTTCATAATGAAACAACCTAATAAGAAGAAGTGGAAGAAGAAATAAAGATGAAAGAATTGGTAACGGTAATTACCTCTTCTTTGAAGCGCCTTTTGGAGACCTCCTCTTAGGGAACTAAAATTGGTCTTTGAGGAAGACCAGAACCTCTAGGATGTTTCTAGGGAAGTGGAGAAGAGATTTTGGCAGGGGTTGGCCGAGCTTGAGTGCTCAAATTGGTGTGAGGAGGAGGGGGAGGAGGTGTCCTTTTATAAGGGAGGAGAGGGGCACCTTAGGAATATCTCAAAATATTATTTTATATTAAAGTCAAAATCGCTTTATAATGGTTCCAAAGGGTCTTATTTCGAAGATAAGGTGGGTATGGGTCGAAATCCTATCAACCAATAAGATTTAGACAAGTTTAGGGTATTATTTTAACCTTATTAATTAGATTTAACTCTAAGTTAAATAATTTAACTTTTACCATTTCTTTTTGTTTTCTTTCACTATATGGTTAATAAACTTACTATAACATGCCAAAAGAACCCCAAATTGTTTATTATTGATATATATATCCTTATCTAAGTCATTTGGCCGAACCTTATATTTTTTGGAATAAAATAACAATTAATTATATAATATTTGATTTAAAAACTATTTTGTGTCAATTTTGACACTATTTGATATATGATTTTTGTGAAAGTCATAACAGAATTATATGTTCGAAACAAGTAGATTAAATCAACACTAATATATCATAGTAACCTAGAAAATTAGTGGAATTTATAAAAGCCTCAAATTACATTCATTTGAGCATTTATAACATCAATTATGTTAATATTTCCTTAAAAGGGTAATTACTGCATCATCGTTGTGTCATAAATAAATTAATTTATTTAAAGTCTAAAAATTATAAATAAATTATCATTATGTAGGAAATATTTTTAGCTTTCTAATTAATATTTATAGTCGAATTTATCTTATGTATAACCCCATATTAAAAATGATTTACTTATTAAATGTTGATTTTAACTATTTTAACCCTTCTTTAAATAAATTAATGATAATGTCCTAATCTAACCCAAGTGGGCCTAAATGGTCATATTTTATTCCTAAGTTTGTTTTTGGTCGAATTAAACTTATCCAATAGAATTAGGACATGTGTTAGGGTAATAGTAATATCATTTTTACCCTTAGTTACCCTATTTACTATTAACCACGGTAAAAAAAGTAAAAAGTTACTATTCACCAAAAATTATTTTCATCTCATTGAACCACATTTTACTTACTGACATCAACCGTGTCTCTCGGATTTTTGAAATTCCATTCATAGAAGCGGTAAAATTACGTTTTATGAAAAATTCAGTTTTTTAACTACCACTTAGTAGTTTCACTATTCATCAAAAATTGATGTTTTTCAGAAAAATGCCAAAATTTCATCCTAATCTATATTTCATATTCCGAATTCAAAAATGAAGTCTATTTTACCAAATTCATAACATAGATGTTGCATTAATTAATTTTATAATTAAATCCCGCTGTTAAAACAAATAGCGTGTTTTTAAGAAACAATATCTATCAAAAGATTGACACTTGATTATGTCTGGTTTAAATGTGAAATTACATTCAATGACCAACATTGTATTAAATTGTAAAAATATATTCTAAATATACTTTAAAACCACTCAAATTAACAATTTATCACTATTAATTATTTCGATTGAAAAAGTTGTTTTTAACTAAAATTTAGTAATTTTCACTATTCATCAGAAAATGAAAGTTTTCCGAAAAGTACCAAAATTTCACCCTAAGCTAATTTTGATATTACAAATCCAAAGATATAGTCCCTTTTGAAAAATAAAATTTACAAAATTTCAAAAAGTGGTTATTACTATTCATAACGGCTAGTTTTAATAATATTTTAATAGCATATCGTTGTTTAGTGAAACTCGGTATTGCTATTGAGGAAGGTCGTGATTGCATGTAATACAAGGCAAGTCAAGGATGCGTGTTGTGCAAGATCCTTTTGGTGTAGCGTACAACACAAGACATTAGTGAAATTAAAAAGAATATTTTTCATAAAATCTTGGGCTGTTACAGGGACCCCATGGAGCCACTTTGGTTGGAAAATGACATAAATTCCTTTTTATTTAATGTTAAAGTAAAAATGACACAAACATGAGATGTTTTACTAAAACAATTTTTACATGGGGTTGTACAAGTCATATTTTTTACTATAAATTGTCATTGGAATACTAAAAAAATTTAATACATCATAGTATTTTTTTATTTTTTAGACATTAAATAAATTAAATTATGTATGACATCATGATGATGCACCGATGACCTCATTATTTAACGATTTAAATAAAATGGAATGATAATGTAAAATCTAATCCCTAAAAAGGTCCAAAACCTATTGGATGGGTGGATTTCGAACCCTTATCACCTTATCCTAGAAACACATTAATGTGGACCCTTAAAATCCGAAACTCATTCTAAAATAAAGTAGAATTTCTTTACTTTCCAAGAGTGCCCCTCCTCTCCTCTTATAAATGGCCCCCACCTCTACCTCCATACCCACACGTCCAAAGCCTTTGGCTCGGCCAAACACTGCCAATTTTGTCTCTCCACATCCCTCTCTAACTCCTTGAAGCCTAACATTGGGAAGAAGTCTCTCCAAGGAAGCCTTTGAGCTCAAACCAAAGGGAGTTACCCGATTTTAAGTTAATGTCTTCAGTTGTGTCCTTTTGTTTTATTTTGCTTCTCCAACCCCCTAAAATCTTTTAATTCATTTATTTTGTAACAAATAAAGTATCATAAATAAACTAGTATGTTTTTATAAGATGGATTCGAGCTACACTTACACACACCTACATCTAATGGTTAAAGAACATACTGTTTCTGTGGATGGCGAATTTCTTCCTCACGAAACGATTATTGTTCAACATTCTTCTAACACCTTAAAATGCGCCCATTAAGATTACACTATATTTATATATGATATATAATATGTTTATTTTTTACTTAATCTTCTGTATTTTTCATTTATGGCATACCTTTATGGTTTCCATTATGGGTAAACGCGATATCTTCATTTAAGGAAGTGTGGACTACCGCCCCCTGAAAGTGATTTGATTCGCTAATACCATATGTGGTACGTATAAAGGATATATTTAATGATATTATATATTATTCCATGCTGGAATTAAAATAATATTATGTATCATTATGTTTTAATTCAATTAAATATGAAATAGAAATGGAAGTAGTGTTCATGCGTACGTACAACTTACCATCTCCCTGAACAGTACATATCATTTCTTATTTCAAAATGTTATGTACTATTATAAGTACATATAAAATATGGATATATATATGTAATATATTACATCTAAATTATGTATATAAATCTGGAATTATAACATATATATATATATCTCACTTTGTTTTCATTCCATTAATATGAAAAAAATGAAAGTAGCGTTCATGTGTACGTACGGCCTACCGTCTCCATGAACGGTGATTTTAATGTTTATCTCCAAATGATATGGAATATTATAAAATGAATATATACGGGATATATATGATATTTAAAACATCAATACTATTCTGGATCTAATGTACCTATAACTACATGGAAAATTATTTTCCAACAAGTTCAATTTTTGACTCATGTACCAAACATCGACAAAAACGTCTGATATGAACTCATATTATTAACCAATTATTATAACATTAAAATATGTGATATTAACTGAATAATAATGTTTATATGATGTCCTTAAGAAATTATAAATTCACCAATGTTTATTATTCATGAATATAAATAAATGAATAAGACAAGTTGTACTTGAGGTAAGGGATCCTACTCCTCTCTTTCTTTTTAAGTACACTCTTTTTTGTCATTCATTTTAAGCACATCTTTCTTGTGATTGGGATGTTATTTTATATTAATATTACTGTAATTTTTATTTTCATATGATGAGAGACCCTATTCTCTCTCATCAATCCATTTTGGATGTTTTGAGTGGCACCGTTAGGCTGCCGAATTTTCATAAGAGATCTAACCTCTCTCTTTCTTTTTATGTTATCTCCTTTATGTCACTTCTTTTAAGCTCCTCTTTGTTATGATGGGGGATGTTCTTTTATATTCCTATTGCTGTAAATTTTATTTTAACATGATGAAAGACTCTATTTGATCTTATCAATCCATTTTTGGATGTTTTATGTGGCGCCATTAGGCTGCCGAGTTTTAGTAAGGGATTTTTCGTCTCACTTTTATTCCTGTGAGATTTATGCTACATTTTCCACAATTTCCTTTGAGTGGTGTATTTACATCCCATTATTTTACTCATTGTGTAATATACATTCATTTATTAGTATTTACATCAATGTTGTATTGTCCTTCTTTCACGGGGTGTACGTTTCGATAGATACCCATGTCGGTAAGGGATCCTTTCACCCTCCTCTTTTTAAAAGACTTCTTTTGTTATGTATTTTAATTCACATAACATTATGTTGGGATATGTTCTTCTATATCCTTATTGATTTAAATTTTATGTCCATGTGATGAGATACCCTTTTTATCTCTCATGAACTCATTTTCTGAATTTTGTAGTGACCCCGTTAGGCTGTCAAATTTTTGCAAGGGAACTTCTTATCCCATATTTGACTCTTTGGGATAATCTTTTACTCCATTAATATGTCGTTATATGAATATGTGTGAATAACCTGTGATTGTTTTAAACTTAATATCCACTTATATTTGGTGTATTGGTTTGTCACACATAATATATGTAATTGATTCATCCTTGATTCAAGGATACCATCATTGTATGGGACTTCGTCTCAATCCCCTTTCATTGAGGTATATTTTGTTTTATACACAACATTCTTTTAAATGGTGTATAAACCCCTTTGACTTTTATGTTTATTCAAAAGAAATCTATTTATACAAATCATTTTACTAAACGACAAAAGGGAATTTTTTTGTCCTATGTATGCGGCGACAACGACTTCTCCGCCGCCGTGACCATTATTTGAGTTTTGGATTCCTCTATAAGCCATACCTTATTTTTAAAAGAAAAATAAATACCATGTTTTCAATTTATTTTATTTTGGTATTGAAAATGGTTTTCATAATGTTTTTATATGTGTTGTATTGATATCTTGTTATTGAAAGGTGGAAATGTTATGTTTCCTTTATGCATGTTTTATGTGATAAGATTATGTTATGGTTCTTGGGAATTGTTATGAAGACGGGTGGTTCCGTGATAAACTAAGGGCGGGTGAGCCCGATATAGCTCTCCAATTCATTGGGTAACGCGAAGGGGTTAAACATTATGGTTTTTTCTGAAGAGATTTAGGGAATATACTGTGATGGGTATTCCAAACGTAACTAAGAGGGTTACTCCTTACGTAAGAATGTTATGAATGCCTCAAATTACCTTTTATGTCTTATGATTTCTATGATTTATTCATCATTTGATGAGGTATATTAAAGTGTCTGTGTTTTATGGGTATTGTAAGATTTCATTCTTATTTATATATGAAATCATGTTTCATTTCCATATTTTTATAACCCTTACTGAGTTTTTTTATTCTCATCCCATGTTTTTTTTGAAATGTTTTTCACAGGTCAAGGGAAATGTACATGATATGATGATAGTGACAAGGAAGTGTCAAGAAAGAATCCATGTTTTATTTTAAATATTTTTCCATTGATGGGATAAATGAATACTATCTTTATGAAACCAGTTTGTTTAAATGTGGAATATAATGCAATTTTTATGATCTAATTTTCTAAAATTCTAAACATGAAAAGATCCTCAATGTGTAATCTTGTAATAAATCAATATTAAGTAAGGTTTAAGGATAGGGCCTTACATTTGGTATCAAATGTCGTTTTAGATAACTTTAGAGGTTAGGGTATCCTCTAAGCATAAGTGACATTACCATAATGTTTAGGATTTCAGAAAGAGTCCTAGTTTTAGATAAAGTGAATAAGTAGGTATATCTTAGTGGTTATCTTCCTCATTAGTACATGATGGTTTTGTTGATATACTCACACTTTCATTTTTGTTTTTAGTGAATGGATGGATCTAGAAGGCACCAAAGTGACAATAGGTTTGAAGGAAACTGTGGTGGTTCTCTGATTAAAAGACTAGATGAAATTTGGTATTCAATGAGGAAACTCATTGTTGTTCTAAACCAACTATCAAGGAGTCATGGTCATCCACTTGAACCTTGCTATTTTCTGTAATGCATCATTTACGAGATGACTAATCGATGTGGATGTTCAGGTAATAATTATAAAGGTAACCATTTGGGTTTACATGATCCTTACTTTTGAGGTAATTATGGTTAATTATATGTTATGATGGAAAATGAAAGGGATGAGATAAAATTGAGGTTAAAATATTTTATGATTATTTTTTTGAAGATTTTATCTCATTTTTGGGAATGTTTTAAGAATTATATAGTTTTGGGAAAAGGACAACACGCAGACTGTGTGACAACCCGTCGCACTGGACAAAGCTGTGGGAATCAAACCCACAACCAAAGTCCGACTAGTATTTATCGCCTACCACTATACTACGTGAAGTCCCTGGTTAGTTTGACTAATTATTTTTAGTTAGATGATTTTATTTATTAAGTGTAAGCTGATTTTGGGATATCTATGGAAATTTATTAACCTATCATGGAGGATATGTGATTAGGTTAATTACTTTTCAATACGAGACTTTAGGGGCAACTGATGTTGTTTGGATATAAATGTTACGATTTATCATGGAAGACTATGTGACTAAATCCTTCCAATATTTGGTTTTCAATCTTAGATTGGTTTACTTTGAAGTATTTTATGGACAATTTGTTTATTGAATGGTCTTTGTTGAACTTTGGGTATTGTTTGATAAATTTTGGAGATTAAGAATAGATTTTTTTAAAAGGATTATCCTTTTTGGGTATTATCTGATCTTGTACTAACCTTTTTGGTTTTGGTTTTGGTTAAGGTCTAATGATATAGGAAGTATATAATTCTATTTTGTGGATTAGTTGATCCTCTAGAAGTTTATTATAGTACTCTTAATGTGAACAAGTCTTCCTAAATACTCATCTTTTGGGGAAAGTATGAGTTTGTGTATGAAAACTTGTAAAAGTTGAAAGTCAGCATGACAAGTTAGTATGTTTCCTTAAGATCAAAAATAAATTCCTCAATAAAGAGTAACTTTAAACAAAAATGTTTTTTGTTAACTTTTCCTATTGTGGAATCGAATACCATTTAACCCATCACAAGTTTGTGATTTTCATATGGTTAAGATTCTCCTAGACATGTTTACTATCACTCTCCATGAGAACATGACCCATTTTTTTTCCCTCAATGTCCATATTTTCATACTTGGAATCCTATTATGGGTTAACTCGAGTGACCTTTGTAATTATCTTCCATTATTTTAAAGTGATTGATTTACTGACTCTTGTTCCGATGTGGGATTTTCAATTAAGTTTTCAAGAGAAATTTTAAAATTTGTGAGGATGCAATTCCCAAATGGGGGGAAGGATGTAACACCCCAGGTGAATAAAGAATATGAAATTTTCATATTTATCCATATTTGTGAATAAAATATTAATATTACTTTAAAGGGGACACTATGCACGATGGCATACCCAATACGCAACAATGAGTTTCTTTGGAATCTTGCATTGCACTCTAATAACAAAATAATATTATTTTAAATGGTAGTTAACTCCTAGTCGTTGTAATGGCGGGAATGAACATAACTAACTAAGAAATGATTATATATGTTTGTCAAATATTTTTACTCTTTACAATAAATGTTATAGGAATAAAAAATCGAATGAATCCAATTTCAATCGTAAACATTCCAATACTCTTTAAAAGGTCGATTAACCGCCTTTTGATGGAAAACCTCTTTTAAATCCACTTTTTGACAATTTTATGTGTTATATTTTAAAAACAAAATTCTTATTTTGAATCGGGACATCAAAATTTACATTGTGTAAATTTTTGGTATTTTTTCGAAAAAGTTCAATTTTTAATGAATAGTGAAAAATGTTGTATTTTAATTCAAAACCTCTTTTTAATCTAATTTATTTCTATGATTATATTATCTTTTGAATTGGTTTTAAATTTAAATTAGAATATATTTTTACCATTTAATCCAATATTGTTCGTTGGAATTAATTTCACTTTGAAATCAGACTTAAACTATTGTCAATCTTTTGATACATTTTGTTTCATAAAAACACGCTATTTATTTTGACATCAGGAATTAATTATTAAATTAATTAATGAAACTTATATGTTTTGAATTTTGTAAAATAGACATCATTTTTTAATTAGGAATATCAAATATAGCTTAGGGTGAATTTTTGGTAATTTTCTGAAAAACTTCAATTTTTGATGAATAGTGAAACCACTAAGTGGTACTTATAAAAACTGATTTTTCCATTTAAATGAAATTTTACCATATTTGTGTTTTGAATTTCAAAAATCCTACATACAATGTTGTCATGAAGATGTAAAATGTGGTTCAATGGGATTAGAATAATTTTTTGATAAATAGTAACTTATTAAGTTTTTAATGGCGATTAGAGGTAATTAGTGTAGTTTAAGGAAAGAATAATTTTTTAATAAAATGAAATGACCTAGAAACATGTCCTAACCTCATTTTATGTGTCATGGACGAGCATTAAAATCCATGGGTCAACTTGGTGACCCCATGGAGCCACTTTGGTTGGAAAATGACATAAATAACTTTTTATTTAATGTTAAAGTAAAAATGACACAAACATGAAATGTTTTACTAAAACAATTTTTACATGGGGTTATACAAGTCATATTTATGACTATAAATAGTAATTGGGAAGATAAAAAAATTTACTACATCATAGTATTTTTTTATATTTTTTAGACATTAAATAAGTTAAATTATGTATGACATCATGATGATGCATCGATGACCTCATTATTTAACGATTTAAATATAATGGAATGATAATGTAAAATCTAAGACCTAAACATGTCCAAAACCTATTTTATCGGTGTAGTTCAAACCCTTATCACCTTATCCTATAAACACATTACTTTGGGACCTTTAAAATCCGAAACGCATTCTAAAATAAAGTAAAATATCTTTACTTTCCAAGAGTGCCCCTCCTCTCCTCTTATAAAAGGCCCCCACCTCTACCTCCTTACCCACACTTCCAAAGCCTTTGGCTCGGCCAAACCCTACCCATTTTGTCTCTCCACATACCTATATAACTCCTTGAAGCCTCACCTTGGGCAGAAGTCTTCCCAATGAAGCCTTTGTGCTCAAACCAAAGGGAGTTATCCGATTTTAAGGTAATGTCTTCACTTGTGTCCTTTTGTTTTATTTTGCCTCTCCAGCCCCATAAAATATTTTTATTAATTTATTTTGTAACAAATAAAGTATCTTAAGTATACTAGGATGTTTTTATAAGAATTATTCGAGCTATATTTACACACAACTATATCTAATGGTTAAAGACCATACAGTTTCTGTGGATGGAGAATTTCCGCCTCACGAAACAATGATTGTTCAACATTCTTATAACACTTTCAAAGGTGGCCATTAATATGAAACTATATTTATATATGATATATAATATGTTTATGTTTTACTTAAGCTTCTTTATTTTTCATTTATGATATACCATTAAGGTTTCCATTATGGGTAAATGAGATATCTTCATTTAAGGAAGTGCGGACTACCGCCCCCTCAAAGTTATTTGATACGTTAATACCATATGTGGTACGTATAAAGGATATATTTAATGATATTATATATGATACCATACTGTAATTAAAATAATATTATTTATCATTATGTTTTAATTCCATTAAATATGAAATAGATATGGAAGTAGCGTTCATGCGTACGTACGGCTTACCGTCTCCATGAACGGTACATTTCATTTCTTATCCCAAAATGTTATATACTATTATTAGTACATATATATAATGGATATATATGTAATATATTACATCTAAATTATGGATATAAATCTGGAATTATAACATATATATATATCTCATTTTGTTTTCATTCCATTAATATGACAAAAAATGAAAGTAGCGTTCATGTGTACATACGACCTACCGTCTCCATGAACGGTGCTTTTAATTTTTATCTCCAAATGCTATGGAATAGTATAAAATGAATATATAATGGATATATATTATATTGAAAACATCAATACAATTCTGGATCTGATGTACCTATAACTACATGGAAAATTATTTTCCAACAAGTTCAATTTTGGACTAATGTACCAAACATCGACAAAAACGTCTGATATGAACTCATATTATTAACCAATTATTATAACATTAAAATATGTGATATTAACTGAATAATAATCTTTATATGAGTTCCTTAAGCAATTATAAATTGACCAAATTTTATTATTCAGGAATATAATGAAATGAACAAGACAAGTTGGACTTGAGGTGAGGGATCATACTCCTCTCTTTCTTTTTAAGTACACTCATTTTTGTCATTCCTTTTAAGCTAATATTTCTTGTGATTGGGATGTTATTTTATATTAATATTACTGTAATTTTTATGTTCATATGATTAGAGACCCTATTCTCTCGCATCAATCCATTTTTGAGGTTTTGAGTGGCGCTGTTAGGCTGCCGAATTTTCGTAAGAGATCTAACCTCTCTCTTTCATTTTAAGTACTCTCCTTTATGTCACTTCTTTTAAGCTCATCTTTTTAATGATGGGGGATGTTCTTTTATATTCCTCTTGATGTAAATTTTATTTTAATATGATGAGATACCCTATTTGATCTCATCAATCCATTTTTGGAAGATTTAAGTGGCGTCGTTAGGCTGCCGAGTTTTCATATGGGATTTTTCATCTCACTTTTATTCCTGTGATATTTATGCTACATTGGACACAATTTCCTTTGAGTGGTGTATGTACTGCCAATTATTTTACTCATTGCGTAATATACTTTCATTTATGAGTATTTACATCAATTTTGTATTGTCCCTTTTTCACGGGGTGTATGTTTCGAAAGATACCCATGTCGGTAAGGGAACCTTTCACCCACCTCTTTTTAAAAGACTTCTTTTGTTATGCATTTTAATTAAAATCACATTATTTTGGGATATTTTCTTCTATATCCTTAGTGATTTAAATTTTATGTCCATGTGATGAGATACCCTTTTTATCTCTCATGAACTCATTTTCTGAATTTTGTAGTGATGTCGTAAGGATGTCAAATTTTTGAAAGGGTACTTCTTAACCCAAATTTCACTCTTTGGGATAAACATGTACTCCTTGAATATGTCATTCTATGAATATGTGTGAATAACCTCTGATTGTTTTACACTTAATATCCACTTATATTTGGTGTATTAGTTTGTCACACATAATTATGTAATTGATTCTTCCTTGATTCAAGGATACCGTCTTTGTATGGGACTTCGTCTCAATATCCTTTCATTGAGGCGTATTTTGTTTTATACACAACATTCTTTTATATGGGGTATAAAACCCTTTCACTTTTACGTTTATTCAAAAGGAATCTTTTTATACAAAGCGATTTACTAAACGACAAAACGGAATGTTTTTTTCGTATGTACGCAGCGACAACGACTTCTCCACCACCGTGACCATTATTTGAGTTTCGGCTTCCTCTACAAGCCATACGTTCTTTTTAAAAGAAAAATAAATACCATGTTTTAAATTTATTTTATTTTGGTAGTGAAAATGTTTTTCAAAATGTTGTTATATGTTTTGTATTGATATCTTGTTATTGAAAGGTGGAAATGTTATGTTTCCTTTATGCATGTTTTATGAAATAAGATTAGGTTATGGTTCTTGGGGATTTTTAGGAAGACGGGTGGATCCGTGATAAACTAAGGGCAGGTGAGCCCGATATATCTCTTCAATGCATTGGGTAACACCAAGGGGTTAAACGTTAAGGTTTCTCTGAAGAGATTTAGGGAATATAATGTGATGGGTATTCCAAACCTAACCAAGAGGGTTACTCCCTACGTAAGAATGTTATGAATGCCTCAAGTTACCTTTTATGTCTTATGATTTCTATGATTTATTCATGATTCGAGGAGGTATGTTAAAGTACCTGTGTTTTATGGGTAAAGTATGATTTCATTCTTATATATATATATGAACTCATGTTTCCTTTACATATTTATATAACCCTTACCAAGCTTTTTATGCTCATCCCATGTTTTTTTGAAATGTTTTTCACAGGTCAAGGGAAAGGTTCATGATATTATGATAGTGACAAGGAAGTGTCATGAAATAATCCATGTTTTATTTTAAATATGTTTCCGTTGATGGGATAAAAGAATAATATCTTTATGTAACCACTTTGTTTAAATGTGGAATGTAATGCAACCTTTATGATCTAATTCTCTAAAACTATAACCCTGAAAAGATCCTCAATGTGTAATCTTGTAATAACTCAATATTAAGCAAGGTTTAAGGCTGGAGCCTTATAGTTGGTATCAATGGTCAGTTTAGATAACTTTAGAGGTTACGATTTCCTCTAAGAATATGTGACATTACAATAATGGTTAGGATTTCAGAAAGAGTCCTAGTTTTAGATAAAGTGAATAAGTAAGTATATCTTAGTGGTTATCTTACTCATTAGTACATGATGTTTTTGTTGATATACTCACATTGACATTTCTGTTTTTAGTGAATGGATGGATCTAGTAGGCACCAAAGTGACAATAGGTTTGAAGGAAACTGTGGTGGTTCTCTGATTAAGAGACTAGATGAAATGGCGTATTCAGTGAGGAAACTCATGGTTGTTCTAAACCAATTATCAAGGAGTCATGATCATCCACTTGAACCTTTCTATGTTTTGTAATTCATCATGTACAAGATGACCAATCGATGTGGAAGTTCAGGTAATAATTATAAAGGTAACCATTAGGGTTTATATGATCTTTACTTTTGAGGTAATTATGGGTTATTATATGTTATGATGGAAAATGAAAGGCATGAGATAAAATTGAGGTTAAAATTTTTTATGATTTTTTTAAAGATTTTATCTCGATTTGGGGAATTTTTTATGAATTACATAGTTTTGGAAAAAGGACAACACGCAAACCGTCTGACAACCCGTCGTGCCAGACAAAGGTGCGGGAATCGAACACAAAACCAAAGTGCGACTGGTATTTATCGCCTACCACTAGACTACGTGAAGTCCCTGGTCAGTTTGACTAATTCTTTTTAGTTAGATGATTTTATGAATTAAGAGTAATCTGATTTTGGGTTATCTATAGAAATTTATTAACCTATCATGGAGGATATGTGATTAGGTTAATTACTTTTCAATACGAGACTTTAGGGGAAACAGATGTTGTTTGGAGATAAATGTTACGATTTAACTTGGAAGACTGTGTGACTAAATCCTTCAAATATTTGGGTTTCAATCTTAGTTTGCTTTACATTGAAGTAATTTATGGAAAATTTGTTTATTTAATGGTCTTTGTTGAACTTTGGGTATTGTTTGATAAATTTTAGAGATTAAGAATAGATTTTTTTTAAAAGGATTATCCATTTTGGGTATTATCTGATCTTGTACTAACCTTTTTTGTTTTGGTTTTGGTTAAGGTCTAAAGATATGGGAAGTATATAGTTCTCTTTTGTGGATTAGGTGATCCTCTATAAGTTGATTATAGTACTCTTAATGTGAACAAGTCCTCCTAAATACTCATCTTTTGGGGAAAGTATGAGTTTATGTAAGAAATCTAGTAAAAGTTGAAAGTCAACATGACAAGTAAGTATGTTTCCTGAAGATCAAAAATAAATTCCTAAATGAAGATTAACTTAAAACAAAAATTATGTATGTTAAATTTTCCTACTGGGGAATCGAATACCATTTAACCCATCCTAAGTTTGTGATTTTCTTATGGTTAACTTTCTCCTAGACCTGTTTACTATCACTCTCCATCAGAACATGACCCTTTTTTTCCTCCATGTCCATATTTTCTTACTTGGAATCCTAGTATGGGTTATCGCTGGTGACCTTTTTACTTATCTTTCTTTATTTTAAAGTGATTGTTTTACTGACTCTTGTTCCGATGTGGGATTTTCAATTAAGTTTCTAAGCCCAATTTTAAAAAATGCGAGGACATAATTCCCAAAAGGGGGGAGGGATGTAACACCCCAGGTAAATAAAGAATTTGACATTTTCATATTTATCCATATTTGTGAATAAAATATTAATATTACTTTAAAGGGGACGCTATGCACGATGGCGTACCCAATACGCAACAATGAGTTTCTTTGGAATCTTGCATTGCACTCTAATAATAAAATAATATTATTTTAAATGGTAGTTAACGCCTAGTCGTTGTAATGGAAGGAATGGACATAACTAACTAAAAAATTATTATTTATGTTTGTCAAATATTTTTACTCTTTACAATAAATGTTATAGAATTAAAAATGCGAATGAATCCAATTTTAAGCGTAAACATTCCAATACTCTTTAAAAGGTCGATTAACCGCCTTTTGATGGAGAACCTCTTGTAAATCCACTTTTTGACAATTTTATGTGTTATATTTGAAAAAATAAAATTCATCTTTTAAATCGGGACATCCAAATTTACTTTGTGTAAATTTTTGGTATTTTTCCGAAAAAGTTCAATTTTTAATGAATAGTTAAAAATGTTGTCTTTTAATTCAAAACATATTTTTAATCTAATTTATTTATATGATTATATTATCTTTTGAATTGGTTTTAAAGTGAAATTAGAATATATTTTTACCATTTAATCCAATAGTGTTCGTTGGAATTAATTTCACTTTGAAATCGGACTTAAACTAGTGTCAATCTTTTGATACATTTTGTTTCATAAAAACACACTATTTGATTTGACCGCAGGAATTAATTATTAAATTAATTAATTCAAATTATATGTTTTGAATTTTGTAAAATAGAAATCATTTATGAATTAGGAATATCAAATATAGCTTAGGGTGAATTTTTGATAATCTTCTGAAAAACATCAATTTTTGATGAATAGTGAAACCACTAAATGGTAATTATAAAAACTGATTTTTCCGTTTAAATGAAATTTTTCCATCTTTGTGTTTTGAATTTCAAAAACCTGACATACATGGTTTTCATTAAGAAGTAAAATGTGGTTCAATGGGATTAGAATAATTTTTTGGTTAATAGTAAGTTATTAAGTTTTTAATGGCGATTAGAGGTAATTAGTGTAGTTTAAGGTAAGAATAATGTTTTAATAAAATGAAATGACCTAGACCCATGTCCTACCCTCATTGGATGTGTCATTTCCGACCAAGAAAATCCATTGGTCAACATGGGGACCCCATGGAGCCACTTTGGTTGGAAAATTACACAAATACATTTTTTTTAATTTTAAAGTAAAAATAACACAAACATGATATGTTTTACTAAAACAATTTTTACATGGGGTTATACAAGTCAGATATTTGACTATAAATAGTCATTGGAAAGATAAAAAAATTTAATAAATCATAGTATTTTTTTAATATTTTTTAGAAATTAAATAACTTAAATTATGTTTGACATCATGATGATGCGGCGATGACCTCATTATTTAATGATTTAAATAAAATGGAATGATAATGTAACATCTAAGACCTAAACATGTACAAAACCTATTGTATGGGTGGATTTCGAACCCTTATCACCTTATCCTATAAACACATCAATGTGGGACCATTATAATCCGAAACTAATTCTAAAATAAAGTAACATTTCTTTACTTTCCAAGAGTGACCCTCCTCTCCTCTCCTATTATAAAAGGACCCCAACTCTACCTCTTTACCCACACTAAAAAAGACTTTGGCTCGGCCAACCCCTTCCCATTTTGTCTCTCCACATCCCTCTATAACTCCTTGAAGCCTAACTTTCGGAAGAAGTCTTTCCAAGGAAGCCTTTGATCTCAAACCAAAGGGAGTTATCCGATTTTAAGGTAATGTCTTCACTTGTGTCCTTTTTTTTATTTTGCTTCTCCAACCCCCTAAACTCTTTTTATTCATTTATTTTGTAACAAATACAGTATCTTAAATATACTAGGATGTTGTTATAAGAATTATTTGAGCTACACTTACACACACCTACATCTGATGGTTAAGGAACATACTGTTTCTGTGGATGGAGAATTTCTGCGTCATGAAACGATGATTGTTCGACATTCTTCTAACACCTTCAAAGGTGGCCATTAAGATGACGCTATATTTATATATGATATATCATATTTTTATTTTTTACTTAATCTTATGTATTTTTCATTTATGGAATACCTTTATGGTTTCCATTATGGGTAAACGCGATATCTTCATTTAAGGAAGTGTGGACTACCACCCCTCAAAGTGATTTGATTCGTTAATACCATATGTGGTACGTATAAAGGATATATTCAATGATATTATATATTATACCATACTGTAATTAAAATAATATTATGTATCATTATGTTTTAATTCCATTAAATATGAAATAGAAATTGAACTAGTGTTCTTGCGTACGTACGGCTTACCGTCTCCATGAACGGTACATTTCATTTCTTATCTCAAAATGTTATTTACTATTATAAGTACATATATATAATGGATATATATGTAATAAATTACATCTAAATTATTTATATCAATCTGGAATTATAACATATATATATATATCTCATTTTGTTTTCATTCCATTAATATGAAAAAAAATGAAAGTAGTGTTCATGTGTACGTATGGCCTACCGTCTCCATGAACGATGCTTTTAATTTTTATCCCCAAATGCTATGGAATAGTATAAAATGAATATATACTGGATATATATGATATTTAAAACATAATTACTATTCTGGATCTGATGTACCTATAACTCCATGGAAAATTATTTTTCAACAAGTTCAATTTTTGACTCATGTACCAAACATCGACAAAAACATCTGATATGAACTCACATTATTAACCAATTATTATAAAATTAAATTATATGTTATTAACTGAATAATAATTTTTATAGGAGGTCCTTAAGCAATTATAAATTGACCAAAGTTTATTATTCAGGAATATAAAGAAACGAACAAGACAAGTTGGACTTGAGGTAAGGGATCCTACTCATCTCTTTCTTTTTAAGTACACTCTTTTTTGTCATTCCTTTTAAGCTCATATTTCTTGTGTTTGGGATGTTATTTTATATTACTCTAACTGTCATTTTTATGTTCATATGATGAGAGACCCTATTCTCTCTCATCAATCCATTTTAGAAGTTTTGACTGGCGCCGTTAGGCTGCCGAATTTTCGAAAGAGATCTAACCTCTCTCTTTCTTTTTAAGTACTCTCCTTTATGTCACTTCTTTAAATATCCTCTTTGTTATGACAGGGGATGTTATTTTATATTCCTCTTGCTTTAAATTTTATTTCAATATGATGAGAGACCCTATTTGATCTCATCAATCCATTTTTGGATGTTTTAAGTGGCGTCGTTAGGCTGCCGAGTTTTCGTAAGGGATTTTTCATCTCACTTTTATTCCTGTGAGATTAATGCTACATTTTCCACAATTTCCTTTGAGTGGTGTATGTACTGCCCATTATTTTACTCATTGTGTAATATACTTTCATTTATGAGTATTTACATCAATGTTGTATTGTCCTTCTTTCACGGGGTGTATGTTTCGAAAGATACCCATGTCGGTAAGGGAACCATTCACCCTCCTCTTTTAAAAAGACTTATTTTGTTATGTATTTTAATTCACATAAAATTATGTTGGGATATGTTATTCTATATCCTTAGTGATTTAAATTTTATGTCCATGTGATGAGATACCCTTTTTATCTCTCATGAACTCATTTTCGGAATTTTGTAGTGACGCCGTTAGGCTGTCAAAGTTTTGCAAGGGAACTTCTTAACCTAAATTTGACTCTTTGGGATAAACTTGTACTCCTTGAATATGTAATTCTATGAATATGTGTGAATAACCTCTGATTGTTTTACACATAATATCCACTTATATTTGGTGTATTATTTTGTCACACATAGTTATGAAATTGATTCATCCTTGATTCAAGGATACCGTCTTTGTATGGGACTTCGTCTCAATCTCCTTTCGTTGAGGCGTATTTTGTTTTATACACAACTTTCTTTTATACGGTGTATAAACCCCATTGACTTTTACATTTATTCAAATGGAATATTTTTATACAATGAGTTTTACTAAACGAAAAAAGGGAATGTTTTTGTCCTATGTATGTGGAAAAATGACTTCTCTGCCGCCATGACCATTATTTTAGTTTCAGCTTCCTCTACAAGCAATACATTCTTTTTAAAAGAAAAATAAATACCATGTATAAAATTTCTTTTATTTTGGTATTGAAAATGGTTTTCATATTGTTTTTATATGTGTTTTATTGATATCTTGTTATTGAATGGTGGAAATCTTATGTTTCCTTTATTCATATTTTATATGATAAGATTATGTTATGGTTCTTGGGCATTGTTATGAAGACGGGTGGTTCCGTGATAAACTATGGGTGGGTGAGCCCGATATAGCTCTCCAATGCATTGGGTAATGTGAAGGGGTTAACCATTAAGGTTTCTTTGGATATATTTAGGGAATATACTGTGATGGGTATTCCAAATGTAACCAAGAGGGTTACTCCCTACGTAAGAATGTTATGAATGGCTCAAGTTACCTTTTATGTCTTATGATTTCAATGATTTTTTCATGATTTGATGAGGTATTTTATAGTGCCTGTGTTTTATGGGTAATGTATGATTTCATTTTTATGTATATATGAACTCATGTTTCCTTTCCATATTTTTATAACCCTTACTACGCTTTTTATGCTCATCTCAAGTTTTTTTTGAAATGTTTTTCACAGGTCAAGGGAAAGGTACATGATATGATGATAGTGAAAAGGAAGTGTCAAGAAAGAATCCATGTTTTATTTTAAATATGTTTCTGTTGATGGGATAAATGAATACTATCGTTATGTGACCACTTTTTTTAAATGTGGAATGTAATGCAAGATTTATGATCTAATTCTCTAAAACTCTAAACCGGAAAAGATCCTCATTGTGTAATCTTGTAGTTACTCAAGATTAAGTAAGGTTTAAGGATGGGGCCTTATAGAGGGTATGGCACCTGCCATTGGGACAAGCCCATGCATTCACTGGAAAGCCTAGACGAACAACCATGCAGAGGTGGAGAGATGATTTCAAGATGAATATGCGGGGGAGGAGACGTTCCAGGTAGTTATTTAGGGTTGTATATAATGTTTGAAGCCTATGGGTGATGAATTCTCCAATGGACTAGGAGACATGTAATAATTACGCCTACATGCCTTATAATGGTTCGACCTCACCCCTTGAAAGGTGGATTAAAAAAAATGGATAAAAAATTAAGGCCTTTAGGCCATTGGAGGACAAGTGCTTTCAAAATGAGGATTTGGTTTTGTGTCCCTGGTATCTACAGGATGGATGTTATATGGATGTTTCCTATGTGTTTGCAGGTGGAAGGTGGTATATGGACCATGTGTGTGCGAGGGGGTACATTTGCTTATGGAAGTGCATGTTAGCGTCAGGATGTTCTCTGTTAGGGATGCGTAGGTAACAAGTGGGAAGTGGTGCAGGGTAACCAATCATGGATGTTATAACTAATTCACATTATTTAACATCTATTTTTTTGTAATAATTCCTTGGTGTGGTTTGGGAGGATTATATACTCTGATAAGTTCTTTTTAGTTTGTGATGTTGTTATCACAGGGGAATTAGTATTATCTTTCCACATGTGCAAGAGTAACTTGGTCTTTTCCAACTTTGTAAACATGTAATCACACCCTATGCATATAAAACTATTTTGAGGTTTCTAGGGAGATTGTGTTTAAAATTTTATAACCAACTAGATCGGGTGTCAGTATAGTTTCCCAGTCGCTACATATATTTGTTCTATTGGTAATTACATTGGATAATTTCATTATATTTCTATTATTTTTACTTTAAACATTCTTGTAGGATAAATTTTGGACACTTATTTATATATTTCCTAGAGTTGTTTTTAGGTTGATTCATCTTATCACTTCAGCTTTTAATGTTTAAAAAGGGTAATGACACTGAGGTTGTGAGATTTCTATACCCCTAGTGTTTTTCTCTACCCTAGGGGACACTAAATTAGGGACTCGGGGGGTCATTATCTCCCTTTTTCTTTATCCACCTCTGTATAGAAATATTTGGAGGGAGGGGGTTGTGACAAAATGGTATTAATGGTGATGTTGAGAGATATGATGTAGTTAATAGTTAGTAATTGTGAGGATTACATGTGTTCGAAGGGAGACTAAGTCAGGAGATCTTGGTTCCTACATATTCCAGGTAATGCTGGTTAGGAAAGAGGATTTTAAGTCCCCACAAGAGCCGATATGGGAAATCTATGCTTCTTGAATGTCATTGTGAGGCTTCACTGTTTTTTGGAGATGTCCCTATGAGGGGTACATTCAATATGATTACTTATTTTTTTTGAATTATGTACTTCATGGAATTAAAATAAATAAGAAGTTAGGATAATCCATGAAAAAAATTTAAGACTACATTGGAATATGAGAGATATTTTTTCATTTTAGTTGTGTCTCAAACTCATCATTAATGAGTGGCTCAGGAAGAGTAGGCTCAGTAGAACCATTCTTCCGATTAGATGAGGATTGATCTAGAAGGGTAGGAATACTATCTGTAGATTATGTTAAATTCTTTATAGAAACCAAATTTTTGAAACTCAGAAGGGAGTGTCACAGACAAGGATTCAAAGATGTGGATCTAGTGGATTGAGATCCCCATCAGTATAATCTAGAATATGACTATGTATTGGGTTCCATTGGTGGTTAGTTATATGAGGGGAGTTTTCATCAGTTGTGGACATTGTACCTGGGGGAGATAAATGGGATAGATGTTCTGTAGGTCGATTGTGAGAAGGATTTTTGGGTGGAATTACTTTCTTTGACCATGAATAATGAGTAGTGACAAGAGATACAATCCCTTTAGTAAGGGAGTATATTTGTTTGTTAAATGGGGATTGTTGACCACACCTGTTTCGATAATCTCAACTACACTTTAATATGATTTGATAATCCCAATTAGTGTTTATCATAACATTAATTCTTTCAATCTATGTCATTCTATTATCAATTTAATAAAAATAAAAAAATAATAATTGAAATATGTTAATCAATGTTTATCTATGTTTATAAATACATTGAAATAATTCTAACTCAATCTGGATATGCTCTTAGCTACTGATTCAGACAAACTGATATACAACTACTGTTAAGGTCACTGTTATGAAAAACTGTTATCGACAGAAGAAGAGCTACTGAAAGGATAAGTCTACCGGTATGAATAAGTCTACATGTATGCACTTAATCATTGGTACAGAACAGATCTACTAGTATTCACAAGCTACCGATACAGGTCTACCGATACGATATACCATTACACAAGAGCTAATTTTAGAGTAAGTCTACCGGTAAGAAAATGTCACTGATAGATCAAGTCTGCTGGTATGAACAGACAACTAATCATACAAGGACAAAGGGCTACCGATACTAAGATCTACATCTACCGATACAAGGAGCTAGTGGTACATGAACTAAGAGCTACCGATAGGAAGCTCACTACTATACAAAGTCCATTTTTACAAGTCTACTGACAGAAAGATACTAATAAGATGATTGTTAACCAGTAAATACTAATTAACTCTATTTCTATTTATTTATTAATGAATGGTCATATTTGATGATTTTAATGCAATTAATGTTTTTTTAATGATAGTTGTTGGCATGTCAGTGAAATGTACCTCGTACATATGAAAAGTTAATCATTCCCATTGATGGAGCTTAAAGCTATAAAAGGAATGACAAAAGGACATTCAAATAGAGTGCAAAATAACAGAAGATAAGTGCTGAAAAGTGGTGCATACACATAGAAAATAAAGGCTACGTCTATACTGGACGACCACTGGACATACACGAAGTCGATCATTCTAGAAGAGAACACAAGCTGAACCTTATCCAAGGAGAACTACAATGGGAACTTCATACACTCAAGCTGATAAAACTGAACCTGAAAATAAAAGAAGCAAACGACACTCTGTTTCAAGGAAAAAACATAGGAAGGACTTAGAATCATTCCTGATCAAATCAAAGGAGTCCAGAGCTGCACTTCAAATAACTAGATCATTCTAAACAATTATATACTCTCTTAGTGATTATTTTACATACCATTGAGTAGTGTGTATACTTTGTACATCTCATACACACAATGAATCTAGTGCTGAACTAGAAGATTTAATCCTCTCTCACTCATTACATAAACTCCTTTTCACAATTTGGATAGTGGTAGAGGTCACGTAGGACCTAGATAGCTAGTGTGTTGTTGTTTTGTTTTCCCATGTAGAAATATGGTAGAGGTCTTAGTACCTAGACTGTATTTTCACTATTGTTTACCCCGATCCAGGGTGTGGATCAAAATTTATATAAATTTTTTGAGAGGACTAAGTATAGGCTTGAGATTGATCTTATTTTTTTTAAACGGTTGTGCTTACCTATTTTGGTTTTAACCTATTTTGAATATTATGTTTCTAATTACTTTTAAATATAAAATTGTTTTAAAGTTACATTTATAGTTAATATACCAACTATTGGTAACTATTGTAAATCAGTAGGTTAGATTCAAAAGAAAATTTAATCTTCTGATTAAATTAACTGAGACTTATTCAATCTTTTGAGAACCAAATCGAACCCTTACAGTTTTACAAATTCACTATAGTTTAACATATTTTTTTATTGGGGGATCTTAATTGAAATATTTTTAATGTAATTTTTAATTGGAACTAAATTCACCCCTCCCCTCTTGAGTATCCACTCCGGCCAATATTTTTTATCAATGGATTGTTTATTATTAAATGATTGTCAATCACTATGTTTTTGAACTGTGATTTTAGTTGTATCTTGAAGATCATAAATTTATGTTAGTTCTAAATTTTATCTCATTAAATATATTTTCTAAAATAGGATTATGGATAATAGACTAGAAGGTGCTGCTACCAACATGCCACCCTTCATTAATGGTACATATTATTCCTAGAGGAAACTTAAAATGAAAATTCATTTAGAGAGTATGAGATTTGACATCTGGAATGCTATAGAGACTCAGTATAAAATTCCAGAAACTAAAAGAACTACTTGGGATAAACCTACTAAGACTGCTTACAATAATAATTGTTATGAAATGATTTCTTTGTACAGTGCTTTTGGTGATGAAGAATATAATCACAAATCTTCTTGTAAAATTGCCTATGAAATTTGGGATACCTTGGGTGTTTCCCATTAAGGAACAACCAATGTTAAAGAAATGAGACTGAACAACTATACTATTAAGTATTATAATTTTAATATGAATCCTGATAAATCTATTTCTGACATGTATCTCAGGTTCAATGAAATCGGCAATACTATGAGCTCATTTGGAATGGTTGTTCCTGCAAAGGAACAAATCATAAGAATATTACGATGTCTACCGAAAAGATGGAGCGCCACATCTGTTTAAATAAGAGAATCGTGTGATATACTTTCACTGACTGTTAAGGAATTAATTGGTATGCTTATTATGTTTGAAGAAGAACTTAAAGGAAATAAGGATGAAAATGATGAACCAAAGAGGATATCAGTGGCTTTTAGTCTACTTCCTCAAAGAGAAAGGACAAGGAGAAAGTTCACAAACCTACTGAAAGATCAATATCTGAAGGTTCAGATTCTGACAGTGATGTAGAGATGGCTCAAATAGCTTGGAGATTCAATAAGTTCTACATGAAGAATAAATTGATCAGAAAATCAATCTACAAAGGATAGTATGAAAATAATGTTCATTGGAAGGAGGACTGGAAAATGGCTGATAAGTGTGATGAAATTGTCTGCTATGAATGCAAAATGGAAGGTCCTGAGAAAGTAGACAGTCCAAAATTCAAGTTCAAGAAAAATATGACTACAAGGAAAATAAGTTCATGAATGCTATGAAAGTAGCTTGGAGTGCTTCGGAGGACAGTTCAAGTGATTCTGATTCTACTCAGGGTGCAAAATATCAAAAATATAACATTTGTTTTATGACAAACACATATGAGGTAACACTGGATACTCCTGCTTAAAATTCTTATTATTTTAGAGTTGATTCTGATGCTGAATCTGAAAATATGTCTAGTGAAGAGTTATTTGGATATTGTAATTTGCTAGAAGAAACCTGTAATGAATTGAAGGAAATGTATAAAAACTTTAAAATACAACATGCTTTGACCATCTCTGTTAAATCTACACATGATATAGAAATGGAAAAGAATGCTCAACTACTTAAGGAAAATACTGAACTGAAATTGTACAATGAGCAATTAAGGAAGGATATAGAGAAACTCACAAATTTAAAAGATAAACTTACACAAATTCTAGGTGAACAAGTGGCACCATGATATACCACTAGTATAGGCTATCATCCTGGAAAGAGATAGATTACTAAAAATAGATTTATTCCTAAATCTGGATAGAATGCTGCTAGTTCTACTTCCGGAAATTCATATTCTTCAACTAGTTATTCTTATGGTTATAGATCAAATAAAGATTATCATTCAAAAGCCTTTGAATCTATTGATTTTCTGAGAACCATTAGACAAATTTTTGTACCTAAAGCTTTGCTTTCTAACCTATCTGGACCCGTGAAAATCTGGGTAACAAAATCATTCTTTGTTTAAACCTGTTTTGTAGGAGACTTGCTAAAAGAGTTCCCATAAGAATGTATGGTACTTGTACATTAGATGTTCAAGGAATGTGACTAAATATTACTCATGCTTCAAGGGTTTAATCAATGTTGATGGAGGCCATTTCACCTTTGGTGATAATTCAAAAGGAAAAATCATCTGCTTAAGCCATATCGGTATCACTGATTCGATTATAATTTCCAAGGTTTTATTTGTTGATGGACTTAAGTATAACCTGTTAAGTATTTATCAGTTGTGTGATGATTGTTTCAATGTGAAATTTGTAAATTATTCTTGTAATGGTTTTAATTCTAAAAATATCATAGTATTTTCTTCTTTAAAAATGAAAATGTTTATACAGTTGATTTGAATTCTTTAGCTAAACATAACATTACTTGTATAAATGATTTTCTTAATGATTCTTGAATATGACACAGAGATTAGGACACTGTAATGTTCATTCTATTAGAAAATAGACAAGAAAAAACTTACTTAGATTACTACCTAAACATGAATTCCCAGCTGATAAAGATTGTAATCCCTATCAAAAGGGAAAGCAACCTAATGTTTCATTTAAATCATAGAAATAAGATTCAAATTCTCAACCTCTCGAGATGGTTTACATGGACTTGTTTAGACCCTCTACAGTTTCTAGATAAAATGGGATGCACTATGTCTAGGTCATAGTAGTTCACTATTCTAGGTACCCTTTGGTATAATTTTTAGCTCACAAAAGTGACTCTTGTTCTTAATTCATTAAATATTACATGTCTGTAGAGAACCTTAGTGGATGTACGAATAAGACTTCGAGAAGTGACCATGGTTGTGAGTTTGAAAATCATGAGTTTGAATGTTATTTCTCACACAAGGGATACAATCACAACTTTTCTACCCCTAGACCACCTCAGAAGAATGGTGTAGTAGAAAGAAGAAACATAACCCTTCAAGAGATTGCATGAACTATGATTAATGAGTATGTTATTCCAATTTAATTTTGGGCTGAAGCTGTAAATACAGCTTGTTATATTATCAATAGAGTCTTGATCATTCCTTTTCTCAAAATACCACTTGTGAGTTGTGGAACTATAGGAAACCTAAGGGTAGTTACTTCAATGTTTTTGGTTTCAAAGTTTTTATTATCAATACCAAGGATAATAAACACAAATTTTCATCCCAGAGTGATGATGGAATCTTTTTAGGATATTATTTAACTATAAAATCCTATAGGGTGTTTAATAAAAGAATCAAATGTGTGGAATAATCTATTCACATCATGTTTGATAAAACTGATCCACATGAATCTAAACCTTTGCTTGAAAATATTTAAGAAGATTTGTCTGTTCTAGACCTTAACGATAAAATCAAGGAACCAATTGTAAAGAAAACCAGTTCAAGAATTTTTCAATAATGTGCTCCTGGTGAACCCAAACCTATAGAAGAACTTGAAATCTCTAGTCCTACCTTTAATAGATCAACTAGGATTCTAAAGAATAACCCTTTAGATGTTTTTTTTGGTAATCTTGATAGAGGGACATATACAAGAGATTCTCTAATAAATCAGCATGAACATCAAGCTTTTCATTCACAGTTAGATCCTAAAAATGTCAATGATGCAATCAATTATGAATTTTGGGTCATGTTCATGCAAGAAGAATTAAATCAATTTGAATGAAAAAAATTCTAGGATTTAGTTGACAGACCTAATGGAACCTTGACCATAGGCACTAAATGGGTTTTTAGAAACAAAGTTAACGAGTCTGGAAATATATTTAGAAACAAAGAAATGTTAGTTGCACAAGGGTACAATCAAGAGGAAGGAATAGACTATGAGGAAACCTTTTCCCCTGTAGTTAGATTAGAAGCTATAAGGATTTTACATTCATATACTGCTCATATGAATTTCAAGTTATATCAAATTTATATTAAAAGTGATTTTCTAAATGGTTTTATAATTGAATATGTTTTTGTTGAACATCCACCTGGATTTACTAATCCTCATTTTCCAAATCGAGTTTTTAAACTATCTAAAGCATTATTGGTTTGAAACAATGTCATAGAGCTTGGTATGATAGACATAGTAATTTTCATCTTTAAAAAAGTTTTACAAAAGGAATTTATAATCTAACTCTCTTTATTAAATGAATTTATAAAGAAACATTGATAGTAAAAATCTATTTTGATGATATTATTTTTGGATATTACTAAAATGCTTTGTGTATTAATTTTTCAAAGAGTATGAAAAATGAATTTGAAATGAGTTAAATGGGAGAACTCAAATATTTTCATGGTTTTCTTGTTTTTAAAAATGAAAATGGTATCATATTAAATCAAAGTAAATATAAAAATGATCTTTTAAAATGTTTTGGTTTAGATTATATTAAGGAAAGTGATACACGAATGAGTACCTCCTGCATGTTGGACATTGATGAATCTTGGAAACCAATTGATCAAACCAATTACAGAGGTATGATTGGAATCTTACATCACCTTACTGATAGTTGACCATATATTATTTTTAGTGTGTGTATGTGTTCAGTATTTCATGCATATCCAAAAGAATCTCATTTTCTTTCAGTAAAATGAATTTTCAAATATCTTAGACATACTTCAAATTTAGGTTTGTTTTATCCAAAGGGAAAATATTTTGAAATAATTAGTTATTCAGATGCTGAATTTGATGGTTGCAAGTTGGGCAGATAGAGTACTTCTAGAACATGTCATTTATTGGGAAAATCCATAGTATCTTGGTGTAGTAAGAAGAAAAATTTTGTTGCATTGTCGACTGCTGATGTAGAGTATATAGCTGCTGGTAGTTGTTGTGCACATATTCAATAGATGAAACACACTCTAGTGGACTATGGATATCAAATTAGTCATGTATCTATAAACTGATATAACATGAGTAAAATTAGCATTTTGAAGAACCCTGTATCTCACTCTAGGACCCAACACATTGATTTAAGGAAACTCTTTTTAAGATATCATTACCAAAAAGGATATATTACTCTTGTATTTATTTGTACTAAACATCAATTAGCAGAAAATTTCCCCAAACCATTATGTTCGGATAGGTTAAGGTACATTATACATGAATTAGGAATGATAGAATCTTTTAGTTAGAAACATCACCGTTATACCTAACTGGTTTGAAACTTCAACATTATACCTCACTAGCATGAAACCACACTGTTATACCTAACTTGTATGAGACCTCACCCTTATACCTCACTGGTATGAAACCACACCGTTATACCACACTGGTATAAAACCTCACTTATATAAATCACCGGTATGAACCTCACTAATAGACCTCACTGTTAGTGGACCTCACCATTAGGAATTCTCACCGGTATACCCTACTATTAGTATGCACAATTTCAATCTTCTGTCTTTAGCTTCTAGATTTTGTATCATTTTTTACTATACTTATTGTGGTTTAATTATTTATTTTATGATTCCTAAATGATAAAACTATGCCTTAGTTACTTCTAAATTCACCGAACTCTCCAATCTCAAACCCGACTCCTTGAATCAACAAATCTCACGAAAACCCTAACTTCTTCAATTCAGAGATGGAAAAAACCAAACTCCCTACTATCAGAGATGACATTTATGAGACGAATACAATGAAGCAGAAGACATGGCTAGAAGAAAGTAGCAGTGTCAGTAGAACAAGGCTTGGGAGGCTTCCAGTGAATCCACATTTACAAAATAGAGATATTGTAATCATGAAAGAGTTATGCGTGTAATGGTTGATGTCTAGCAAGTCGTTAGTTCTAGAGGTGATGGATGATCAGATATGGGTAGAATTCTTCTCGAATAATAATGGCCACTACTATCTCAATCTAGTAAAACAGTTCAATGAGTTTGTTAGTTTTGATAAATCCAATGAAAAAAATAGAATGGTTTCATGGATAAATGGTAAGGAAATAGCCTTCTCATCTGTTGAGTGGGATAAGTACCTGAGTGTAGCACATGAAGGAGTATTTGGATATTCATCAAAGACAGTAACCTCCTACAACTGAAATATTTGATTATGATACTGCCTTAGATGATCTCACTAGTTGTGGCATGCAGAGAAAATTGGTAGCTACTGAAATGGATGGAGAAAACATGCTGTTGTTCAAATTTGTGCAAAATGTGCTAAGTCCAAGTAGTGGGGACTTTGCAAATTTCAGATATCAAAATATCTATTTGTTACATCTCTTGAGACATGTTTTGAAGCTGAATCTGTGTAGGCTACTAATGATTCAAATGGTGGATATGACCAGACCCAAATTAAAGACCAATTCCTTATTCTTTGCTATGTTGATTTCAGTTATGATTAAAGTAAAGGGAGTAGCTAAGTCTCAGGGTGAGACATTTGTGGTAGAGAATAGATTCTGTACCACAAACATAGTGTGTATATACATGATGATAAATTGGAATATGTGTAAGAGAGAGTGGGTTAATGATGATTAGATGTTATATGATAATTTTAATCCGGTGGATCATCCTTCTAGGCCTATGGATGTGAGGGATCCAGGTCTATTACCTGATGAGGAGGAGCCAAAGTATAGTGACAATTTAGAAGAGGAAGATTCTTCTATAGCAGATGGAGGTCATCCGGACTTCCCAACTAGCCCAACTCCTAAAGTTGTATCACAAGAAAAGGGATGTGCTTCTTTGATCCTATATAGTAAAGAAACTGTTTTTGGTGTAAGCAATGAATATGAACCTGTAGTTGAGGAAGACCAGCAGAGACCAAATCAAGAAGAGGCTATCCCTCAGAATGGGGAACAAGAAAGAGGATTTAAAACTGAAGAATTTTCTTTTTCCACCTTGAGCTTATGTCCTCTTATTGAATGTTATGTTTTTCCATTAGAGGCTTTTCTTGTTGAAGTTGATAGACAAGATCCTATTCCTGAAGAGCCTCAAGTTGTTGGATAAATGGAGATAGTTATGCAAGATTCTTCTGAGGAATACTAAGAAATAGAGGATGATATTCATATACATGAGAATTCACCAGTTGAGGGGGAGCATCCAACCAGGTTTGGCACTGTTTCAGTGGAAATTTATATTGATGACTGGGCCGAAGACCCATGTTTTATGGTTTGTGGATGAGATTACCCTGATTGAGATAATGATTCATCCCTTCAGAGACCAAAAGTCTATTATGACATTCGGCCTAAAGTATTACCTAAATATTTGGTATGAAAATATGATCTAGATCAGTTGAAGTCTTATCTAAAGGTTAGATTTGTGGATGAAATAAGAAAAATGGAAGCATCCTTAGTGTCATCTATTCAGACTGTAATGAATGACTTTGTAGCCAGCATAGTATCTGATAGAGCTCCTATTGTTGTACATACTAAAATTTTCACCATGGATGACTTAGAATCATTGAAGTCTGAGATGAAAGAGTTTTTGAGTGCTTCTATTCCCGTGTTAAAGACTCTCTTTGTTTAAGATATGTGCAATTTGGAAAAGTCTTTGGAAATCACTCTTGGTATTAATGTTTCATCCTTTGTGGCCGAGATAGTGGATGAAATCACAGCTTATGGGAATCATGTTTCTAACTTGGAATAAGATGTGGAAGTTATAAAGAAATTAGTTCTCTCTAGAATCCTATATGAGTTCCAAGTCTCAATAAGACCATAATTTGGCTTATGTGAAGAGTGCAGTCAGCCAAATGGTCTTAGTTTTTGAGGAGTTTAATCATTCCATAAAAAATAATTTTATCACCTAAGATTCTATAGTGAAAAATCTTTTAGTGGGCTAACTAAAAGTTTCAAGGAAATTGTGACTTTTCCTAGTGGTTCTCTTACTTCGAGAGCATCAATAGAATTATATCAGATTAGAACTTTGGTGAAGGAGGAGATTGATTGAGCATCAACCAATAGCTCTGTGGACTCATCTTCCATGACCCAAGTGGTATCTACCACTAGAGATATCTTGAAAATTGTCCATGATTATATGAGAGAAGCTTCTACTTCTCAGAAAGAAGTGAAAGTCAAGGTACATTACTATTTAATATGGGTATACACCAAGCATAAGATCAACAACCATTTCATGATTATGTTAGAGATCATAAAGCTTCCTCCTTTCAATCAATCATTCCGAGAACAAGTCATAAAGCTTAGGGAAATGACATGAGCCTTGGAAAAGTTTATGGAAAACATGGATGATTTCATTTCTACCGTGGAATGAGGAGGAGGAATTATAATGGACTTTAGAAATATCTTATTGCCCTTTATGCATGTTGATGCTCGACTAGTGAGTGTACCTCTAGCTTTACCTACATCTTCCACTAATACCTCTCCTGATCATATGATACCAGTCCAAGCCATCTGAAGCCTTACTCGTATGATCACATAGAGAGCTACACAGTACAGACCACACATAGTTTCGGTGGCTCAACCCCCTCTAACAATTTCTAGAGATCCTAAGCCTCCACCTACATCCACAAAGTCTGAGTCTACCTCAGATCCCAAGGGAAAATCTCATGCTGAGGATGTGGATTGATTAGAGTCTAGGATATTTGATTGGAATCACTTGTACTTGTTTCATTATTTATGTATTTCTTTGTATATGTTTACTCCAAGGAATATATATGATCTTAATCTTCTTTCCACTTTCTGCTAATCAAAGAGTGGGAGAAATAATATCTAAGGGAAACATATCTGGGAGAGAAGTAATATCTAAGGGAAACATATTTGAGTAGTGTGTGTATATTTTATGAGAATAGTGCATTTCCCTCTGGTACATTTGTTTCTTCCCTCTAATACATTTGTTTTATAAAATATTTTCAGTTTTATGACACATTCTTTTTTTTGAAACTCTAGTACACTGTTTTTATTATTACGTCCGATTAAATTTCTTTCAATACTCTATCCTCTGATATTATTTTAAAATATCACATTTTTAAATGTCATTACTCACACTAAGAAATAAAAACCATTTTATTTTATACTAATACTTTACTGATTATTTTTGGATTATAATACCATAGGTTTTGATTATCAAAAAGGGGAATATTGTTGACCTTGCCTATTTTGATAATCTCAAATATGCTTGAATATGCTTTTATAATCCCAAATAGTGTATAATTATACATAAATTCTTTCAATCTATGACATTATATTATCATGTTAATAAAAATAACAAAATGAACACTGAAATATATTAATAATTGTTTATCTATGTTTATACATATATTGAAATAATTATAACTCAATCTGGATATGCTCATAGCTACTAATATAGACAAATAGATATAGAACTACTGTTAAGGTCGCTGATATGCATAACTGTTAACAATAGAAGAAGAGCTACCGATAGGATAAGTCTACCGGTATTCATATGTCATCTGGTATGCACTTAATCACTGGTACAGAAAAGATCTACCGATATTCACAAGATACTGATACAAGTCTACCGATACAAGCTACCATTACCCAAGAGCTACCATTAGAGTAAGTCTACCAGTAAGCAAATGTCACCGATAGATCAAGTCTGCTAGTATGAATAGACAACTACTGATACTTGGGAAACGATCTACTGATACGAAGAGCTACAACTACCGATACAAGGAGCTACTGGTACATGAACTGAGATCTACTGATAGGAAGCTCACTATTATACAAATTCCACTATTACATGTCTACCAACAGATAGATATGGATAAGATGACTGTTATTCAGTCAATGCTACTTAACTCTATTTCTATTTATTTATTAATCAATGGTCATATTAGATTATTTTAATTAAATTAATGTTATTTAATGATATTTGTTGGCATGTCAGGGAACCTTACCTCATACATATGAAAAGGTAATCATTACCATTGCCGGAGCTGAAAGCTATAAAAGGATGGGTAGAAATCTATCCAAATAAAATTGGAAGTAACGGCTGAAGAGTACTGAAAAGTGGTTAATACATAGAAAAAAGGAAGGCTACATCCATACTTGAAGAAAACTAGACATAAACGAAGCAATTCATTCTATAAGAGAACACAAGCTACAACTAATCCAAGGAGAACTACAACGAGCACTTCATACACTCATGCTGATCAAACTGAACCTGAAAAACAAGGAAGTAAACAACACTCTATTTTCAAGGAATAAACCAGAGAATGACTCAGAATCATTCTCGATCATATCAAAGGAGTCCATATCTGCACTTCAAATCACTAGATGATTCTAAACCCTCATATACACTATTAGTCATTCTTTTACTTACCTTTGAGCAGTGTGTGTACTTTTTACATTTCATACACACACTGACTATTGTGCTTAACTAGAGGATTTAATCCTCACTCAATCATTCCATGTAATCCTTTTCCGACTGTGGATAGTGGTAGAGGTCATGTAGGACCTGTACACCAATTGTGATGTTGTTTTGTTTTCCCACGTAGAACTGTGGTAGAAGACACAGTACCTGGACAGTCTTTGCACCGTTGTTTACCCCGATCTAGGTTGTGGATCAGAATTTATATAAATGTTTTAAGAGGACTAAGTCTCGGCTTGAGACTGAACCTCTTATATTAAAACTTATGTTCTTACTTATTTTGGTTTTAACCTATATTAAATATTCCATTGCTAATTACTTTAATATATAAAATTGTTTTAATGTTACATTGATAGTTAATCTAGAAAGTGTTTGATACTATTTTAAATCAGTAGGATAGTCTCAAAAGCTAATTTAATCTTCTGGTTAAATTAACTGATACTTAATCAATCTTTTGAGAACCCAACTGAACCCTTACATTTTTACAAATTCACTATAGTTTTACATAGTTTTTATTTGGGGGATCTTAATAGAAATATTTTTAACAGAAATTTTAATTGGAACCAAATTCACCCCCCCCCCCTCTGGAGTATCCACTCTGACCAACAAGGATCAATGTCAATTATATCATTATGATTCTTCTATATATATTTCTATATGGGTATTCTTGTGAATGATTCTTATAGGGGCACTTATTCCATCAATACAGTACAATGTTACTCCCTTCACCTTACTAACATTCCTAGAGGTCGAGAAAAATGAATATTTAATTGGGAGAAATCACTCATGAGGATATCTACTATGATTGGGTATCCAAGAGGTTTGTTTTAAGTGAAAGGATAACAAAAATAGGTCTAATGAACAAATACCTTTGAGGTTTCAGCAATATTGGAGCCAACCATAGAAAATATTATTTCCACTTTTGGTCGACATGCATGGCCTATGGAACCAAGGCCAATTTGTTTCACCTATATAGTTTATGATAATATTTGGATATACCATTTCATATTTCGGGACAAAAGAATACTACTCCAAAAAGGGGATATAGATAAGGTAGAATCTAATCTCAGTGTATTCCTTTGGGACTTCGATACAGAAAAGGTTGAGGAGTTAGTCATCATCATAGGGGATGATGAGATTTGAGAGGTCAGTTTCACTTCATAGAGGGAAAAATTCAATAGTGTCTAAATATCGGTCAAGGAACGGTCAAGTTGTATCGTAATATTTTTTGAGATTTCATTAATTCATTAGCTTCATGATCCTTTGTTTCACAAAATATTTCACATGATATGGGACTATAGATAGATATAATTATCATTCACCCAATGTTGAGTATTCCAGTCAGATATTTGACATTCTTTCATTATGTTTTTCGGGAAATTGAATGATGTTGGTGCCATATAAGTCTCATGGGTACATTTTATTTATGTAGAGGAAACTATTTGATTTCAACCTTGGAATCGAAATTTTTTACATTGTTCATGTTGATATCAACTACTTCATGGGAGAAGATTCATGTTTTTTGATGTGTAATGAAAATGTGTGGCTTTCATTTTCTACTGGAGTTTCCAGTTGGGCAGTCAGCGGGTGAGGAATCATATTTATTTGATACACAAGTTTTTAGTGGAATCGGTGGATGTTGAGATGGATGTGGTTCCCATAATTGTTTGGTTATTCATAGATGTGTTCCTTGGGGTGGTTCTCAATCTCCACCATTGATGTGATTATGAGTTATATATTGACTTATAGTCCTCTAATTCTATGATTTTTATGAATCCTCATCAGATGGAACCTTCCATGTTATAGGAGTTATAGATTAAGTAATATGATTTGATGAAGAATGGATTTATCTAGCCCAGTGTATCAGCATGGGGTGCTCCTATCTTGTTCTCGTAGAAGGAAGATGGTAGTATGAGTATATTCATAGAATACCTGAGGTTGAATCAGGTATTGGTGAAGATCCATTAATCTCTAATGGGAATATAATACATTTTTGAATATATGTTTGGAGAAATTTGGATTTCTATGACCGATCTATGGCCATTGTATCAATAGTTGAAGGTGATGAAGGGTGACATCCCAAAAAAATCATTCAGGAGTAGGTATGGGATCTTTGAGTAATTAGTTATGTCATTTTGTTATACGAATTCAGTAGTGTTATTCATGGCGCTTTGAACTCTATCATTTGATAATTCCTAATAATATTGATGTTCATATTCATCAATGACAATATGATATACTCCATGTCAGAGGAGGAGCAAACTGAGCATCTCAGGACTTCCATGGAGTTCCTGTAATTCCACCCTCTCAAAAAGACATTTTCTAATTGAATTTATTGGAAACATGAGATCCAATTACTAAAAAAAGTAGCGTCTCAATAGGGTGTCACGTTGGACATGAAGAAGGTTGTGGTATCTTTTTTTGGGAATGACCCAAGAATGTTGTAGAGGGTCACATTTTTCTAAGTCTGTTGGGTTATTACTAAAAATTTGTACCTAATTACTCTCATGTTGGTGCTCGATTGATGACTCTAATAAATATTGACAATGCTAATGTGTGGAATGAGAAGTTTTAGGAATCATTAAAATAAATAATTGGGACATTGGTTACTGCTCCATTGCTCTGCATACCCGATAAAGGGGTGAAATTCGATGTGATTTGAAATGCCTCCCCTGGAGGATTGGGGTGTGTAATAATTTAGGAATGGGGAGGGATATCTTATGTGAATAGTTAATTACATCACCATGAAGGTTACTATGCCACAAATGAAATTAAGCTTGAGGCAGTCGTGTTCACACTGATGTTTCTGCAACATTATCTCATTTAGGAGAACTTGGTTGTCTTAACAGAACACAAGACCTTGAGATATATCTTCAATTGGAGATATATGAAATTTCAATAGAGGAGGTGGTTAGAGTTTCTTCAGAACTATGTTTTCAGGGTCTCCCAGACCTCTGCGATGGGGATTGTATTGGTCGATTTCATGATTAGGATTTCAAAAAAGGATGTAGTTTAATATTATACATATGCTTAGAGGGAAATGTAGAAGTTTTTTCCTCACAAATTATTGCAATAATATATTCCTAAAAAGGTTAAGTATTTAAGATGGTGGTTCATTCACATCTGAGGTAATAGGTAGATGTGTCTCTATAGGGAGAATCTATGGTGGAAATGATGTGAGATATCGATGACTAGCGTGATTCTGTAGGGGGGTGGATGGAGTATGGTCAGAATTGGATTTTGTTCCATGATAGGATATTTGTTCCAGGGATGATGCACAAGGGAGTTCTCCATGAGTTTCATATGTCACCCTTAGTGGTACACTTGGGTGTTTTCATGGTGTACAAAGGCATGATGGAACCATTTTGGAGGTCTGGGATGAAGTGGATTGTGGCAGAGTTTGTCTCAATATGCTTAGTTAGAAAACAGGTAAGGGTTGAGAAACATGATCCCAGTTGTCTATTTCATCCCCAAGATGTAGCTGAGTATAAGTGAAAAGACATATTGATGGATTTCTTCATAGTATTATGTAGGGCTCCGGGAGGCTATGATGGTACCAGGGTAGTGGTTGAGAAGCTGACCAAATTGGATCATATCTTAGTGATTAAGGAGACCATCATTAGGGAATCCTTAGCGAGATGGTATTGTGATTAGTTGGTGCAGTTTCATGTCTTTTTGAGATCCCAATTATGACATTGGGACAGACATATATCCTCATGAGTCTGGATGGTATTGTAAAATTCTTTTAGAACATAGATATGCATCAACACATATTTCCACCCTCAATCATCTAGAATTACATATAGGATATCATAACATTTGAGGACATGATTCGAGTATGAGTCTTGGAATTTGGTGGGAACTTGGTTTAACACATTCCCATGGTAGATATTTCATACAATAATTATGATCATTCTTCAATTTCAACGGATATGATGGTCTCCATGTACGGGAGACCATGTCGTTCACTTTTTTAATAGAAAGAAGTTTGGGAGATAGTTGTTCCAGGTCCGGACATGGTGAAGAGTATGAATGAGAAGTCCGGGATTGTTCATGTCATGTTTAAGGTGTCACATGACTAGAATAATTCATATTCCATTTGTAGGGTATGTCCATTGGTGTTTGATGTTGGGGACCATGTGTTCTTTATGGGTTCCAACATCCATGTATAGTAGAGGGTTGGTAGTGGGAGAAAGATTTCCCATAGTTTAATTGGACACATATATGTTTTTGATTGAGTTAGATTGTTGTAATACCTGTCGGATTTTCAACCCTAATTTGAGAGGATCCACAATGTCATTCATATATCACTACTTCAACACTATCTTCAAGATGACATCCATGCCATTTACAAGGGAGACATTGATATCTTGGACTATACAACACTCATGTAGTGGATAGTAGTGGTCCAGGTTCATTGAGAGAATGTGTTATGCAGAAACAAATTACATTGGTTCACATGTTTTAGAGGATTAGAGGCCTAGAGGATAGTACTTGGGAACGGGAGACACATATGTGTACCCTGTATCAGGAGTTGTTTTGAGTTTCTATTATGGGGATTTCCTTATAATGTAGTTCTTGACCATAGTTTTCTTTTAGATGGGATTCTTCCCTACTCTATAATGTGTGATGTAGTGCTAACATGTATAAAGTTTGGGAAATAATTTCAAATGAATATTCATTAATTGAGATACGGTTAAACCATTGTGGGTGAGCTAGTAGAACCTAGTGTGGATAGAATCTCTACATAGAGGAAGGAATAACCCAATTCACGTGTCTAGACAGTTTGGTATTGGTGTTTGTGTGGTGTCTCATCTGGTCATTTTGGGTAGGCAGATGTTGGATGAGATATTAATGGATTTATAGGTTTAACATCATCTATCAAAAGACACATGGTGGTTTATCCAATAGAGTTAACATTTTTCTTTCTTTAGACTCCTCTTTCATATTTTTTGGTTAAAAATTCATAGGGGTGAGAATATTTTTGGAGGTATCTAATGTAATCTAACAGACCTCCCTATTCCATTACTTTTTCAAAATCGTCTTTTTGGGGTGTTTTGAGAGGCAAAAATATCTTATTTCAATATTCTTCCAAATTCCAATTTTTGTATTGGTAGTTTGCATCGGTGACTTGACCTCAGTAGGACATGTCATTGAAACAACATTTGTATCTTTTTTTGGTAAATGGTATTGGTAGCTCAATCCGATAGCAAATTATTTTTGGCATAGCGTTGGCGGCTCAATACCAATGGCTTATCCTTGTTTGTTTGGGCATCAGTAGTTATGTTGTCAGTTGGTTAGGCCTCGATATGTTAGACATTAGTAGGTTGGGAATCTGTAGGATAACTATCAATAGCTCATGCATCGGTAGGTTGGGAATTAGTGACACATGTTGGCGAGTCACACATTAGTGGGTAGGGTCGGTGATTTTCTATTGGATGGGAATGCGGTTGACTTGTTGTCGGTGAGTCACTTCTTTTCCAGATTTTTCAGTTTCACCCCTCTAACATATTACTAGATTTAAATAGAGTTTAAATAATATGTTTAGAGTTTATAATGGAGTTTCAAATTATATTAATTATATATTGATATTCGTAACTATCTCGATTCATTCAATGATTCAATCATCATAATATTGAAAATGAGCTAACACCAACGTCCCATGAAACTGTTTACCTCTGATGATATAGGATGTGGTTCTTCAAATATAATATCATCTCTTCCCTGTGTGTTTCCATTTTTCTCATGGTGCACCCATACACATTCCTCCCAACAGAGTAATATGTTGGGATGTGAATTTGGGATTTATTTTCCCTTGGAATCTCTTGTTTCATACATGACACTCTAGTATTTATCAATGAGGAGTTCTTGTTTTTTTATTACCCATATTAGGAATTAAATTTTCTCTCTATTAAATGTGTGTCATGCGGGGTGGGTAAAATAAATTCTCATTTAGAATATGGTCAAATAAAAATTCTTATTCAGTGTTTTATGAAGATTAATGGACCTGATACAATAATTTGGTTGGATACATATTAATAAATAGGGGAATGGAATGACAATGTTGATGATCGTTTTTAACTACTATCTTTCATCTATGTTGTGAATATGATGAATTGTGTCCTAATAAAAATCAGGGATGCTGGAATAATTTTCATTCCTAGTAGTGAAGATATGTGTTTCTTTTTAGTGATATTTTTAATGGTTACAATTGTGAACAAGTTGTTAATTACATATACCTAATTAAATAAAATGATTCCCCAGGATTAAATGTGTGTTGGGATCACCAGTGAATTATAAATGTGTAAGTAGTGAACTATTTTTGTCAAATATTAAGACCCTCAATTTTATAGGTTTAATTTTGTGTTGTGTATTTATTTTTTCTCTTTGGTAATGGCAGACTTGGGTTTCTTATATGGGGAGTTGCAGGTGGTAGAATAGAAACATGGGTTGGAGTGTTTTATTGATTATGGAAATGTTGAATGTTTTTAATAGTGGGTATGCATCTAGATTTCGTTTTGGTTATTGAGAAAGGTATTCTTGTTTAGTGGGAAAACAACCTAGTGGGTTTTTGTTTTATTATATTTTGTGGTATTCATGTAGTGGGACACATTAGGATTTTTTGGGAGGGATAATTTGATGAAGGATGTTGTTACCTTGTGTGGTCGTTTCACCTGGAGTTTCATGAGTCTTTCATGAAGTGTATGTGGGTTATGATGTTACTTTTAGTGTGTTGGGATTTTCAGTTTATCATGAACAGTTGGAATAAAAATGTATTTAAATTATTTAATGAATAATGAAAACTCGATAAATTAATTGTATGGGTTTATGAAATATGTATGTGTATATCTATGTGGTTAGGCATTTGAGGTGGCATAAAGGATATTTTTTTTGGGGTAGGTTGTTTTTTTTTGAGATCCCATAGTATGATATGAGTGTTTTATACCTATATATATTCACTTAGTTCCCTGTACTTTCAATTAACACCCACCCTTGTTGAGAACTATGTGCTGAAAACATCCATTTCACAGTAGAGGGAGCTTTCCCAAAAATAGCAATTAAATGATTGATGATAGGTTATTGGTTATTACCATCACCCTCGTGAAGGAATCAGTAGAACAAGAGACTTTTGGATGGTGATGGTGTGGTATTGTGGCTCAGGGGTCTTTGGGTGAGGTGTTTTTTCCCAGGTGAATTTTGGAAGAGATTTGTTATTCTTTCCTAGGTGTCTTTGGGAAAAGGTTGCGGTTTTGTGGCCCATGTGTCAATGGGAATGATGTGATGTGGTTGTGGCCCAAGTGTTTGTGAATTTGATGTGATATATGGACTAGGTGTGTATGAGAAGGTTGTGATATTGGGGATCCTAGAGGAGTGCTGTACTATTAGGATATTCGATTTTATGGATGAGAAGTTAACCAATGTAAAGGGGTGTAGGTCACCCTATCATTGATGGGATGACTACATTATATTACATGAATTTTTAATATTTTGGGATCATTCAATTATATTGTTTGGGTGGATTTTATACCTTGTTATGTTATTTTTATTTTCTACTGTTTTTCTCACAGGGGCATTAGTATGCTTCTCCCACATATCTACATTTGAATTTTTCATTTCCTACAATGAATACATGTATTATCAAACTACGTATATAAAAAGGTTTTCATGTTTTTAGGGAAATTATGAAGAACCTATTGGTCCTTCTAGCTCATGCTTCATGAGAGTTCTTATGTTTCTATGTAGCTTTGTTTTTGTTTGTATATACCGTTGAACATTCCATTGTTTTTCTAGAACATTGACATAAAACATTTCTGTGTGATGGATTTTCTCATCATTTATATTTATTTATTTCAGTGTTTATAAGGTTCATACATATTATTTCCCAATTATTATTACTAAAAAATATATATTCTTCCAATGTTGTGAGACTTCTATACCATTGGTGTTGGTCTTCACCCCAGGGCATAAGGGAGGCGAGACTTGGTTTTAATTCTATCTCTTTTTCTATTGCTACCATATGATTAGCATCATTGATTGGAGGTGTTCATGAAAATATATATCAATATCTAGTAAATAAATATATGGTGATTTATATGAAATGAGTGAAATAATTTCATCTTGAAAAAAATTATCATCCATCCATACTAGAAATGAAATAGAACTCAATCAAGGATGATGATAAATAACAAAGTATGATTAATTTATTAAATGATGTGATATTGATTTATAATTTTTTATGAGGATATATTTATATAGTATGGGATGTGTATTTTTGTTTTATGTAGTATATATTTGAATATGAAATTTCTAGATGATGTACATAACTCGAATTTTTATATACCATTTAGTAGAACAAAGATGCATTATTAATTAAGATAGTATTTATAATGAGATGTGGTGAACTATAAAATATAGGAATATGTATCCATATGCATAGCATACCGTTAGGTAGTTATAGGAAAATAATATTATAATATATCAATTAAAATACCCTATATAATTGTTCCGATATGGGCCAATATGATACAAGACATTGTTATTGGACATCTGAAGACTCTATGAAATAATGATTCTATAATGGTCATTGTTGATCTCCATGTTATGTCATATCATTTAAAAGTGATACTATAAATCCACTCATTGGGAACCTTACCTAATGATATATCAATGTAATTTTTAAGCATACTGGGGATCCTATATCAATTACATTTTATCACAACCATCAGTATAGATTGAAATTCTAGATGAGTATTAAATGGGTACTCAATATTGTGATACATTTAATTACTTCCTTTATCCATGAACTGATGGTTTGTATAATAGGACTACCTAGAAAATTAATTATATATTGAGACCATGTTATCTTATTTTTCTAGGTATGTGGGATTTAGAACTACTTATGTGGAAATTTCATAAAATATTGTCTTTCATTAAACGTGCTAGATGAATCCAAAAGTGGATTTAAATGGAAATATGTGTTTTAATAAAACATGTTATAAATAATTTTTAGAAATCGATATAGTTATATGACACATCCTTGTGTCTATGACAACTAATGTATATAAAATTAAAGATGATATTAAATCATCTCAGAGTAATGAAAATAGATACGATGAATCTGAAAGGAATAAAATTACACTTGATGTTGGGGAATATTTTTCTTGATGGGTCCCTATGGAATGGATTTGAATGATTGGAAAAAATTGCATGTAAGACCAAGGTAAATTATTGAATTTTTAAGTATGATAATTAATTTGATATGTATCGTACAAATTGGATATATTTCTCAATATTATTAAAGTACCTGACCTCTTCCATGTTTCATTTTTTATGAGATACATGTCAGATGAAATACTTATACTCACATATTAGGGAATAGAGATGGAACCACCAATTTATTATTATAGTATCCATATCCATATTAATGTATGCATAGATAAATTTTTTTGAAATCATTCATCCGGATGTAGAAAGACCATTCCTGATCAAAAAAAGTTGATGATGTAACATTGAGGCCCTGAGATGTTATGGGGTGGAAATAAACATATGGTATTTGTAAAAAGCTTTTATAAAACATTTTTTTAAAATATTTTAAGGGGTTAGAAAGAAATACCTGATACCCCTCTATATAATATAATCATTGTATCCATATACTATTACACAATTCTCCTTGTAATGTTTTTTAAATCATGAATTTATTTTTGAATTTATATTTTAGGAATAAATTTTAATAAAAATGTCATTTTTTATTCCATGTATCTCAATTATCATATGATGATTTGTGGGTAAATTTATAAAATAATATATATTTATGTGGACATGCGAATAATATAAATATTGGAAGAGCCAAAAATATTATAGCCCTATCCTAATACATTAATGAATGATTTGTTTTTGGAAAAAAAATTATATTAGCTATATTTATATATATTTATAAATCAATATAAATAATTTTAAATCACAATATAGGATTTATGAAACTAATTTTTAGCACTTTTATAAAAACAATTATATTACACGGATGAATGTTTGTTACTGTAATAATAGTAAAACAGATTTTAAAAAAACAATTACTAGTACAGAATATTGTTTTATCAAAATAAATAATATAATCCCCTCAAAATAATTAATATAATATTTTTTAGCAACATATATATAAATATATTAACACTAAATCATTTATTATTCATTAGTAACTAATATTAAGAACACTTAATTATGAAAATAACAATTTTAAATAATAACTATTTTAATGCATATTAAATGTTTTAATTGGAATGATTATTTTATAATATTATGACATCTAATTAAACTAAATATATGCTAAAATAATTTTCAACACAATAGTAATTCTTAATAGGGATTACAATAAATATATTTTTCATTAATAAATAATATAGCTAACAAAATTACCAATGTAAAAACTAAAATAAAAATAATATAATAATATAATGGTAAATAACTATAAACATGTTTAAAATGGTTTGAATTTTTTTTTAATACAGAATCATATAGCCAGGGAAACTCAATAAAACATTTTTTATTACATTTATATTCATTCGCCATTGAATATTTTAATTATATCATTTAAAAGTAATGTGTATTCATAGAAGCTCCATTTTATTCGCATACAAAAGGTGTACACATCCTACACATCATAACAACCCTATAAATTTTCATTTTACCCCTAAAATATGAAATTAGTTCACTAAAATAAACTTATCGGACTTAGTACGGTCAAAATTATATATTTTTAAGCTTAAAAGATCCTTTTAAAACAATATTTATAATAAAAAAACTCATGATCATGACTGATGTATTAAATTCTTCTTATCATTTTCTTATTAAACTACATCTTCCAAAAATCTGATATCTATTTATATACATTTAAATATTCTAATTATTATTAAAATATGTTATTAAATTAATGATACATCAATTATTTTTTCACTACATTCAATAATATAAAAAGGGAAGGGTTCTTAGTGGGGGTGCATGGACTACCACCTCCACTGATCATCACCATCTTCTTTTCGAACTGACATCAATGGGTATTTTAATTATTTGTAAGATTATACAATATGATATGATTTTTATAAATGTTGATGCTAAATTTGAAATTATGTTATTCCAGAATTTCCAATTATTTTTCTATAATTGGAAATCATATAAATGATTTGTGTGGACTAAAACATCCCTAAAGTAAGGTAACTATTTTTTCTTCTTGTTTGTTAATTATTTATAAAAAATGTTTAAATATGAATTAATATAATAAAATTTTATACATATTATCATTATTATAACATTATAATGTTATAATGTGCAGAACAATCAAATGTCATAATAATAAACATTAATTTAATATAGTATACTAATGTTTTGGTTTTCCTAGCCACCTACAAAAACCATGAAAAAAAACAATATCAAACATGAAAATGGGAATATAAAGGCAAATATTATTACAATTTAATAATAAAATAATTATTTTTAATTTTTATTGAAATATTATATTATTCTACTAACCAATTCTTATAATATCATCAACGATCTCTATAATTAATGAAGTTATTTCAAATGGAATACACATACACAGAACATAATAATCCATAACTAGAATGAGATAATTTATTTATAAATAAATAAAATTTATCTATTATAGTACCATATTCTATATAGTATTAATTATAATTGGGATTATTTTAATGAAAAACACCACTATTCTAAAAATATATCATTATGATCTTGTTTACGAATGCTCTACATTGAAAATAGATTAATATTAACTTTTATAAAAGTAGAGTACATTTAAAAATTAATTTCAAAAAAGTTAATAAGAATGAATTTGGTTCAATAATTGGTTATTAAGGTTACATTTATATGTAGGACCCTATAAAAAATTTTATTAAGCTAAATTAATTTTAAGGGTTATCCATCTCAAATTTACCCCATACTGTATTTTTTTAAATAGACACATAATTTCAATGATGTGGTATATATACTAAGAATTTTATATTTTTTATAACTAAATTAAATTTATTCATTTCATGTCAATATAAATTGGTATCCCTACAGTTCATGATTTCTTTATTGAATTTCCATCCAATCCAACAGTTGGTTTTTCCATCTCAATTTTCATTATTTGGGAATGATGATATATCAACAATTTAATTACATTTATTTTATGAATATATTTCCAATTATTTTTATATCATACTAATAATTAATTTAAATTTGATTACATGTTTTTATTTTATCCCACCCTAAAATTCAATTGATTTTATAGTTAATAAAATTATTTCCTTAATTCATTTTTCACAAAGTGGGAAAATCTTCCAATGTTTTAGTTAATTAATGTTGTCTATCCATTCATTGAATCAGAATTCTTATTTAGAAATATTATTTTTGATATGTGTATGGAATAGATTCAACTATGATTAATAACCCTATAATTTTTTTGATAATTGAATGAGTTGTGAATCAAATGAACAATGTGTGTGTTTATGAAAACACATCAAGATAAACAATCAAAATGAATATGATTTGGAATATTCACATGACCCTTATGATTAATTATTTATTATTTTTGATAAAATTTTATTGTCCTCCCGTTAGAAATCACTTGTATTTACAATTATTATCTTCCATGGATAACATAGCACATAAATGTAAAATTTCTATTATATTTCTATGATAAATGAAATAATTATTACATTAACTATTCTCCATACATTTAATGCTGATTAGGGGATTTTATCTAATAAATAAAAAATATTCCTTTGAATTAGTATTTATTTTATTTCCAATTTTCCATTAATAATATATCAATGTCTTTATCCTACCAGATACTCCTTCTAGAGTTGTATGAAAGGACTCATTTAATCTTATAGTGAAGATGTTAAAAAATATAAGGTAATGGGTGGGGGACAAAATTATATAGATCTTAGATGCATAAAATCATTTTATGAGATCAATATACATTGTTTTTAGGGTAAAAATATCCCCATATTAGTATAGCCCGAATGTCCATAACGCCTTATTTTTTTATTTTATTATGGATATTCCCCCTATTAAGGGTTTATGATGAACTATACATGACCCATTTTCCAATAAATGACCTTTAGGCCAAGCACACATGAACTTCCGCTACACAGCTTCTGCGTCATCGATCACCTAGCCCCCCAACTGGCATTTTTGATCGGCGAGAATTTCCCCATAAAAAGATGCATGGTTCCTGGTCCTGATGGCAGCTGCCATAACCACTCCTTCTTCCAATCCAGATAGCTCTACTTCTGGTGGCTACTACTCATGTTGCTTTCATCATCTTCCGGTAACTATTTTATGTTAACTGTTCCACTCCATGGTCTACGTGTCCCGAAAACCATATTTCCTGGAGGCTATTGATGAACTGAAGGCACTTGATACCCGTAGGCCCAAACTAGTGGTCAGAAGGCCAAAACTGTGTGAATTGGTCCGTTTGTTACAGTACCAAACGATAACTGCTATAATTTCTGCTATATTACTACTATAGTAACCCTATAAATTCTCCTCCACATGGTTTTGAAAATGGGTCTCTTAGATGCCAAGTAGGAGCCCTTACCACTCGGGTATGACTTTGTTGGCCATATTAGTATAGTTTCATAGAAAAATACTTGAAAAAAAAATATTTTTTATGACATTATGAATTCCTACAACATCAGATCAATTATTATTTTCATCCATGTTTAATTTAATTATCATTAATGTATAATTAAATATTTTTTTATTAATGATTCACATCGCATTATTATTCTAGTTCTATTAAAATATTGGATGCTAAAAGAAATATAATATTCTAAACCAAAAATCTAATAGAACTATCGATCATGGATTTATAATCATCAGAATATTATAATAGAACAAGAACAACAAATAAAAGAAGATAATAAATATTATGTAAATAACTCAAAAAATCATTTAGATAATTCAAAAAAAATTCTATAATATTATAACCCGAATTTAAATATAACTACTAATATATTATATTTATAATTTATTAAAATTGTGGGAAATTAATTCATGTTTTTCCTTATTACAAAAATTTATTGATTCACCTAAAATATTCTGTAGTTTGTAGTATATATGTACGAACTAAAAAATATCACATAAGCTAAAATATAATCACCATTATTTTTATTAATTTAATTTTGGAAAAAATAAAATCTATATTAAAATAAAACTAAGAGAAAGAATAGAGTTTGAATATTATATAGGAAAAAATGTATTAATTACAATTTATGTTATTTTTGGAGGAAAAAAATTTACAACATTTGATGAGTACGAAGAATAAAAAATTCACCATAATTTAGTGAATGGAGATTTTTTCCCAATTTTTTCCAGATTGAAGACTTTTTTTAAAAAATACAAATTTTAAAAATGTAAACTCATTTTAATTTTCATTAGTTGTATAGAAAATGAGTTAAAAATAGATCTTTAAAGATGAGTTCTAATATTAGATAATGAGAATTATGAAATTGGAAAAACTTTTAAAGTATCATATCATGTCATAGATACTTTTTGAAATGATAAAACAATATAGTTCAATTGTAATCTTGTAACAACCCATGTATTTATTGAATAATACTATTTATTTTCTATTAATATTTGTGAATAATATAATAACTTTACCTTTAAGGGGACTCTTTTCCTGATAGAATACTCCGCACGCAATAATGGGTTTCTTTAAAATCCTATGTTTCACACAACATTGAGTTATACCAAAATATAATATAATAATATTATTATTTTACATGGTAGTTAATTTCCAGCCTTGATATTGGTGCTAATGAACATAACTAACTATAATATGATTATACATGTTTTTAAATGACATTACATTTATGAAATAACTTTTAGAGGATTAAAATAAGAATGAAATTGATTATAAGAATAAATTACAATTAAATTATTAAATGGTTGGTTTACCTTATTTTGATAGAGAAAAATTTTAAAGACTATTACTGTGACAATTTACTTTTTATTTGAACAATTAATCTTCTTCTATATAAAAGATAAATTAAAACTACAATAATATCTTATTTATTTATATTGGTATATTATTTGTTTATTTTTTTATGTGTAATTGCATTTTTTATTATAATTGAATCCAATTTTTGTCAATGATGTTAATTAACCATTTATATTAGACATATACACATGTCAATCCATGGATATTTATTACTTCATAAAAACATTGTTTTTGGATTTGAAAATGGGAATTAATTTTAAATAAATTACTAAAATTTATTTGTTTATAATTTTTAAAAATGGTTTCAATATTTGGAATCTGGGGGTCAAAATAGTGTACATAGATAAGTTTTATATTTATTCATAATGAAAAGTAATTTCTGTGAATATTTAATTTACCATGCTCAAATGGATATTCTAGTAAAAAAGGATAATAAATAATATTATAATAATACTAGACAATAATAAGACGTGTCCAAATTCTATTGGATGATATATTTCTGACCATGGTAATCCTTGGGTTGATATTAGAACCCCATGGATCCAATTGTGATTGATAATGACATGTTAAATTAATAAATTAATAGTAATGAGAAATGTAACATAAACATGTAACATTTAATAAAACAATTTTCATATGGGGATATATAAGTGATTTTTTTGACTATAAAAATTAATTAGAAATTCAAAATGTTTTCCTACATAATGATATTTTATTTATTAATTTTAGACATCATATAAATAAATATATTTATTAAACAATGACGATGTATTGATTAAAATATTAATGAATGATTTTAATAAATTAGAATATAAATAATAATAATAATTATTTTGAACTATTTATGCCATAAATGAATTTCATGGATTATTATGACTAATTATCTTTTAATTTATAATGTTTTAATAAATAATAATTTTTTTATGGATTTTTATAAATTTTCTGGATATGAATAGTATAAATATTTATATAAATGTGTTCTTAAAATACATACTATTTCATTAAATGATTTAATAATCCTAAAAAACATAACATTCAGTTATATAACATATATATTGTTTTAAATGTCAATAGTTAATCAAATTAGTTTCTATTGGAAATTTATAGTAACTAAATTAACCATATGGTTTGAATACACAAGAAGACATGGTAGAAATTAAATTATTTACCTAATGGTTAAAGCTAAATGATATGGTCATATTTTTAACCTATAAGTGCCTAAAACCTATTGATTTATAGTTTTATGACCCACCAACATCAATCCTTATAAATAAATGACTTTGAGACCACATGCAATTAGAAATAGTTTTATAAAAAATTAATACTTTAAAATTTTCATAAATTACCCCTCCTCCCTCTTATCCAAGGTATTCCCCCCTACACATTTAATCACAACTATATAGACCATTTTCTCTCCCAAAATCATCAAAAAAACACCAATTTTCACTCCATTCCTCCTAAATTTCTTACCATGGAAAAAATGAAATTCAAGATACCCTTTGCCTCAAATCAAAGGGAGTTACACATTTTAGAGGTTGCGTTTCTCTAAAGATACTTTGCATTATTTTACTTCTCCGCTATATATTATATTATAATTATTTTATTACATAAAAACACAATTATACTCAACATACTAGTATGTTGTTATGATAACGATTTTTACTACTCTTACAAACACCTCAATCTTAAGGATACAAATATACTGCTTCTATGTATGGCGAACTATTATCTCACAAAACAATGAATGATAAATTTCCCATACCACCTATCATGGTGGCCATTATGATGGAAATATATTTATATACTATTTTTATTATATTTATATTTTTCACTGTTATTATATAATTTTAATTTACAAACATACATTTATATTTTTCAGGATGTGTAAATACAATAATTTCTTTTGAGGAAGTGCAGACTACTGCCACTCAAAGTGATATTTCATATTAATGACATACATGGAATGTATAAAGGATGGAGGTAATGAACTAATTTAACATATATAAAATTATATATTATAATTTAATTATAATATACCTATGTATCATTTAGTTTTCATTTCATTAATATGACAAATAAATGAAAGTATTGTTCATGCGTATGTACGAATTACCACCTCTAGGAAATATGTATTTTATTAATTATATAAAAATTTTATATACTATTATAAATAAATACATATATGATAAATAAGATAAATAACTAATTAATATCATTATGGATATTATTTAGTTTTTCCAACATGGACAATTTCAACCAAACAAGTTCATTATTAACACAGGTACCGAAATTTAAAAAAACTACAGATATTAAAATAAATAATAATGTAACTTTTATAACCATGTAATAAGTGATATAAAAGTAATTATAATCATGAAAATGATCTTATGAAATTATTAATTAACTTAATTTTATAATTTTATAATAACATGGAATGTATTGGAACAATCAGACTAAATGTTAGGGTAATTATTAACCCAATTTCCATTGTTTAGGTTAGTCTTGTACATCATGATTTTCTTGTGCTGTGAATATGTGTGAGTGAAATATTTTTTTATTATACTTAATATCCACATATATTGTGTCTATTTATATTTTTCACACATAATTATGTTGTTTATTTATACATAATCAAATTGTACAATCTTTGTTAGGGACTTCGTCTCAATCACCTTTCATTGGGGCACATCTTGATGTTTTTCAACATTATTATCCTATATGGTGTATATAAAAACCTTGTGAAAAATCATATAATGAATTATTATATTCACATGATATTTTAATTTCTGTTTAATTATATTCATTAAATATTTTTATTCAAGTGTTTCTCAATTGATAAGGGATTATCTTATTGAAACCCTCATTTTAGTGTTTTTATGATTTATTATTATAAAATCATTCTACATTATTTCCATATTTTCAAAATTTATTTATGGATTTATTTGTATTCAAATAAATTTATTCAAATGTTAATTATCAAATGTCTTTTAAATGTTTGAAATTGTTATGGGGAACTTTTATTCAAAAGTAAAATTATAAATTTATTGAAATGATTTTGGAAAAGTATTGTGTATTTCAATATCATTAAATGAATTCTTGTTATTACAAATGAAATTTTATTTTTTAATTGATGATTTTTTTAATATTTTATGTGTTATGATTATATAATGGTCTTTTAAATTGGTGACTGGTTACGTGATAATCCAATGATAGGTGTTTATGTGATAAACCAACGATGAGTGGTTCCCTGATAATCTAGTGTCATTTTGTTACATTATTTCATACAATTAATTACAAAGGGATGTTGGCTATATGGCGATTTTATTTAGTTATATGTGTAGATGTCAAATGAATCATTATTCCATTTAAGGATGTTATTTCCCAAGATACTATTATATGTTATATGTTGACTTATATGGGTATTATGGAAATATTTTGGTTAAAATAAGGGTAAGAAATGAACTTTTATTTAGGGACGTGTTTTTTCTACTTCTAAATGGTGAAAAATATTACGTTTTGATATTGTTTTCATGGATTACATGTTTTCACAAGACTAACAATTTTCATTCATTGTGTATCCTAATATGAGTTTTATATCATCATCCCACGTTTGGAAATATTTTTACTCGACATATATAATAATAGAGGCAAGGATGGGATCAACGAAACATTATCCTATAAAAACATGAATAATATAATGTTTTGTAGTAAAGATTTTTTGTTTTGTGGAAAAAATGATAGTGAGTATAAGTGTCTACTTTTAATATTCATGTCGTTATGTATAATTTATATCCTAATGATTTAAATCTGTAATCCTAAAAATATCGTTAATATGAAATATTGATATAATGTAACATTATGTAATGTTTAAGGATGGGGCCTTATATTTGGTATCAGAGGTTAGTTTAGATAACTTTAGAGGTTATGGTTTTTTATAAGCATAAGTGACATAACCAGAATTGTTAGAATATTTCCAAGAGTAATAGTTATATAAGATAAATTGAATGAGTTTAAGATAACATGAATAAGTATATATTAATTTTCATTGTCCTAATAAGATTGTATATTATGATTTTACTTATATACCCATGGTGGCATTTTTGGTTTTATAGTAAATGGCTGGATCTAGAAGGCCCCAATGTAATAATGGATGTGATGGAAACAATGGTGGTTTTTGGAATATGAAACCGAATGAAATGGGTGCTACAATGAGAACTATTGTTGTTATTCATAACCATGTATAAGGATTCATGATTGTCCAATTGAACTATTATGATTCTTAAAATGTATTCATTTATTCAAGAAACAATTCCCCATAGAAGTTCCTGTAATAATCATAAAGGTATGTATATTCAAAAACTAATGTGTCAAGTTTGTGGAAAGAACACCTAGGAATATGATTCAATGGGATGGGAAGATGTTATAAATGTGGTAAATAAATTCATAAAGCCAGAACATGCTATGGAAAATGTAAGTGTTTAGTTGGATCAATGAAAGGTTACAATGTTATTTCAGAAGGATTATTTGAATTTTTTAAATGTGGTGTTTGTGGTCATTACAATAATTGATATCCTACCAAGAAGAACTGTGAAAGGGATCAACAGGAAAATAAAAATATTTGTTTACTAATTCAAAATCCCATTCAAATTGAAGATGAGGGAAAATAAAATATCCTATTAAAGGTAAAGATTTTTTCAAAGCTTATGTCTTGAAATTAATGAAATCTAATGACATTATTTTTCATTTTTATTGTAGGAGTTATTTAAAAATGAATAATATGAAAAAACAAGGATAAAATATCATGAATAATGTTTTATGATTTTGATGTCTACATTTTTTTAATTGATGATTTATGTTGGATATTAGGATGATGATATGTTCAAATGTATTAAATATGTGATTAATTTGTAAGACTTATAATATTTTTAACCCTTATGTTTATAATATAAAAATTTTAGTAGAAGAAGAAATACCAATCTTTAGTGGATATATTTATAAAGACCCATTTGGATTTATATAATACTTTAATTTGATGAAATTATCAGTTATAATTTTTTGGGTTGAGAATGATATGTATTAGATAACATTTGATTTTAAAATATGTTAGTGTTATTTTTGATGTATTCATCACATTATTTGGTATTTTATAAAATTATATACATTATAAATAGGAAAATACATAGACTGTGTTACAACCTATAGCGTCATAAAAAAAATGGGAGTCAAACCAACAACCTATGTGAGACTTAGATTTATCACCTACTACTGTCCTACGTGAATCCTTGGGTTAAAATGACTTATACTATTTAGTTTAACTAATTTTTTGGATAAATAATTAATTGATATTGGGATCTAATGATTTATAAAATGGATATCCCGAGTATATGGAATTTTTTGGTGATTATGTGATAAATATATTTTTGGAATAAATTTTATCTATTGGGATCACTGTATGTCTAAAAAATAGAATACTATTGGATTTAATTTTATGATTAATGGTAGAATTTTATTTCGGAAGATTCTATGTTTTATTTAAGACAAATGGATATTTGGGTTATTTATTGAAATGATTAACCTATCATAAAGAATATGAAATTTGAGAAATTACTTTTCAATATGATAATATAAGATTATTAATTATTTTTTGGAGATAAATGTTAATATTTTTCATCTAAGACTATCTAATCAAAACCTTATAAATTTTTTGTTTCATTATTAGTTTGGATTATTTTCAATAATTTTAAGGACAATATTGTATTGAATGGTCCTTGTAGAACATTGGGGTATTGCTTGTTGAATTTTGGAGATTAAGAGTAGTACTTCAATTTATAAATAATTATAATTTTTGTTTATTACCTAATCTTGTACTACCAATTTTATTTTTTATTTATGTATAATGATAGTAGAAATATATAGCCCATCTTTGGTAGAGTTTGAGATTCTATAGATGTTGATTCTAGGGCTTTAGGAGTTACTACGTCATCTTGAATACTCATCATTTGGAGAAATGAATAGTTTTTTGTAGATATTTATAATAGGATAAAACTTTACATGAAAAGTAGGTTTGTTTTCTTATGTACATATTCAAGATGAAGAATGAATTACTCATCATTTTTAAATGGATATTAAGAAAAAAATTATTCCCATTTACTTTTCTTATTTTGAAATCCCAACCATTTTACCCATCACATGTTAGTCATTTTTTGGCGGTTAACATTCTCCTGATCATGATTTCTATCACTCTACATCCGAACACGAATGTTTGTTTTAACTACAATATCAATGTCTTCCTACATGTAATCATAGTATGGGATATCTTTGGTGACCTTTTTACTTCTATTTTATTCTTTTAATGTGATAGTTTTGTTGACTTTTTTTTACGATGTGGGATTATCAATGATGTTTCTAAGCCCAGTATTAAAACTGTGTGGACGTAACTTTCAAAAGGGGGGAAGGATGTGACAACCCCTGTATTTATAAAATAATACTTTTCATATCTATTAATATTTACGAATAAGATATTAATTTTATGTTAATGGCGATGATTTTTTCAACAGTATACTTAACATGCAATAACATGATTCCTTAAAATCATAAATTGCACAACACATTTAGTTATATAAAAAATAATATAATAATATTATTATTTTAAATTGTATTTAACACATATAAATTGTATTGGTGGGAATGAAACATACTAAATGTAATATTATTATATGTTCTTTAAAATATTTATAAATTTATCTAATTAATTTTAGAGGCTTAAAATATGAATGAATGTGATTTTAATCATGAAATAATATAATATTTTCAAAGGGTTGGTTTACTGTCATTTGACGGAGAACCCAAATTAAATATATATTTTTTCACTTTTAAATGTTATATTTGATAAAGTAATCATCTTCTATAGAATCAAAACATCAAAATATATTTTGAAATTTTTTTCATAAATTTCATAAAATAGTTTATTTTTTAATGAATACTGAAAAATAATGAATTTTAAGTCAAAAATTCATTTCCATCTAATTTATTTATATTGTTAGATTATAATATTAATTTTTCATAATGTGTAATTGGAATATGTTTGATATTATTTAATATAATTTTGGTCATTGGATGTAATTTCTCACTGAAATTGGATATAAACACATGCCAATCTATTGATAGTTTATTATTCCTAAAAACAAGCTTTTTGGATTTGACTACGGTAAATAATTTCAAATTAATTACTGAAAAATCTATGTCTTTAATTATTAAAAATAAATTATATATTTGTATTCAGGAGGACCAAATTGTGTAAATATGTACCTTTTATTTTTAGATGTTATGAATTGAATCCCTAGTAATTATTTTATTTTGCATGGTTAATGGGTAAATATTGAAAATAATGGTAAACAATAATATAATAATAATACTAAACTACACTATGACATGTATTAATCCTATTTTAATAGATATTTACAACCTTTTTCTTCCTTGGGACAATTTTAGGCCCCCATGAATCCACTTGGGAGGGATAATGACATGTAATATTAATTAATTTAGTATAAAGAGAAATTTAAAATAAACATGTATCATTTACAGTATCAATTTTTACATGGGGCATATAATTGATCCCTTCCACTATTAATAATAATTATAAATATATTAATATTTCATACATCATGATATTTTATTTATAATTTTTAGATATCATATGAATAAATAAATTTATGATAGAATGATAATGTAGTGATTACATATTTATGTGTTATTTAAAATGATGTTATTATAAATATTAAAATAAATTTATTTGAAAACATTTCATTCCATTCATGAGTTTTTTAATTATTATTTCTTTCAATATTTTAATTAATGATTTTTTAATGAATTATGATTTAATCAGTTATTAAAAAAATTCATTATAAGAAAAATATAAAAATTGACCCAAATGGGGATTTTAAAAAAATACTATTTTATTAAATGTTATAATAGTCCTAAAATATTATGATTTGGGTAAATTTTATATATAATGTTTATGATGTCATTAATTATCCACTTGAAGAACTATTGACATTTTATAGAATAAATTTTAACCATATAGTATGAATATACACGATGAGAAGGTAAGAGTTAAATTAGTTATCTATGGGTTAAGGATATAAGATATGGTTAAATTGGAGATCTAGACTAGACTAAAATCAATTGGATGAGATAATTTCTAAAAAACAATATCTTATTGTCAAAATAAATGACATTAAGACCATTTTAAACCAATAATCATTTTATAATATAATAATACAAAAAAAACCATCGTAAGGTTCCCCTTCTCCATCTTATAAAAGGGCATCACCCCTTCCCATATAATCACACATCTAAATCAAAATTCCACATCTTAAATCCAAAAAAATATCCCAATATCCCTACCTCTTTTAGTCTTACATTGGTATGAATTCAATTCTGGAATTCCTTTTTGCTCAAATCAAAGGGATGTACATGTTTTAGAGGTATCATCTTCAATAATGTCCATTTTTTAAATTTTACTTCTCTAAACAATATTGTATTGTTAATAATTAATTAAATTAAAGTAGTTTTTTAAAAAATATATTATGACTTATCAATGATATTTATTTGGACTACACTAACACGCTCTTCCATCAAAGGGATTCAAACATATTGTTCTGGTGAATTGTGAACTACATCCTTACAAAACAATGATTGTTCAATTTTCCCTACATCCTATCATGGTTTCCATTTTGATGGAACTATATTTATATATGATATATATTATATTAATATTTTATCAATGATTATGATGTTGTTTTACGAACATTCCTGTAGTCATTTCATGATGTGTAAATATAATAAATTGCTTTGAGGATGTGTAGATTACCACCACTCAAAGTGAGTGACTCGTTCAATCCATACATGGAATGTATAAAAGTTGGAATTAGTTAATGTATATTTCATATCAAACATATGATATTATATTTTAATTATTATACAACTATGTATCATTTAGTTTTCATTTCATTAATATAGAAAATAAATGAATGTAGCGTTCATGCGTATATATGCCACACTATCTCGATGAATGGTGCATTTCATTTATTACCTCAAAAAGTTATAGACTATTATAAATTCATATATAGATGATATATATGATATTTTAATCATGAAGATAATTATGGAGATAATGTAATTTTCATACCTGGGCAATTTCATAAAAACAAGTTCATTTTATACTCTTGTACCAAAAATCTTCAAAATGACCAATATTAACATAAATAATTATGTAATTTTTATGGTGAGGTGATAAGTTAAATAAAAATAAAAATAAACGTGAAAAGGGTTATGAATAATTTAGATATAAACTTATGATTATTATTCACTAATAAAAAGGAACATAGGTCATGAATCAGACTCAATGTAATGGAACTTTTTAACCCAATTTCCATTCTATGGGTTAATCTTCTACTTCTAGATTATGTCTTGATATCAATATCTATGAATGAAATATGATTTTTATACACATAATATCCAAATATATAGGATTATTTATATTTTTAATAAATAATTATGTCATTTATTTATCATTTATCTAATGATACAATAACTGTAAGGGACTTCGTCTCAATTTTATTTCATGGAGGTGTATCAAGATTTTATGCACCATTATAATCCCATATGGTTTATATAAAACCCATTTAAAAAATAATTTCATGAATTAATATTCTATCATGATTTTTTATGTTTTGATTAATGATATTATTTAATGATTCTTTATCATGTTTATCTCAAGGGGTAAGGGGTTTTTAACTCAAACCATATTTTTAGTGTACCGATGATCTATTCTTAGATAATAATTACATTTAATGTAAATTTTTTCAAAATGTTTTTGTGGATTTATATTTATGGACATAAATTTTTTAAATTGTTAATTTTCAAATATTGTTTTAATGTTCCTTGTCGTATCCCTTCATAGAGTTTTTAAAATGGTTAAGGAAATGAATTGAGTATTTAAATATCTTGAAATTATTTCTTTTGATTTCAAAGGAATTGTTTTTTTGAAATGTTGATATATTAAATATTTTATGTGTTATGATTTTATAATGTTACATGCATATTTCACTAGATGTAATGTGGTTAACCATTGACACGTGGTTATGTGATAAACTAAATGACGAGTATTTTCCTGATATACCATGTAAGTGTGGTTATGTTGTAACATCCATTTCATTGTGTTTGGAAGTTGTCCATATATCTATTCAATTTAATGATATCTATAAATGTAAACCATACAGTAAATCCATTAAAGTGTGTTTATGTCCCATGTTATCATTATATGTTATATGTTTATTTCAATGAGAATTATAGTAACAATTTGGTTACCAAAATGGTATGAAATGATCTTATATTTATTTATGTGTTTTTTCTAATTCATAAAGGTGAATTTTATTACATTATGATAAAGCTGTCATGGTTTACATGTTTTTGGAAGACTAAAAATTTTCATTGATTTTGTATCCCAAAATAATATTTATATCCTCATACCATATTTGTGAAATGTTTTCACTGGACATTAAGTAGAATAGAATCATGGATGGGATCAAGAAAAAAGTATGATGTTAAAATATGAGACGATGTCTTGATTATTTTTGAAGAGTTATTATTTAATGAATAAAATGATCGTTATAATAAGTTTCTACTTGTAATATTCAATTTTTTTTGTATATGTTATGACATTATTCTCAAAACCTATAAACCTAAAAATATTTTGAATGTGAAATATTTACATAAATCAATATTATGTAATGTTTATTCTTGGGCCCTTATATTTGGTATCAAAATTATATTAGAGGACATTAGATTTTAAGGTGTTATTTAATCAAAAATGACATAACCACAATGTTTAGAATAATTTCAAGAGTCATATTTATTTATGATAAATTAAATGAGTTTAAGATAACAATAAAAAGTATATATTATTGTTAAATAACCAAAGAAGATTTTATATGATGATTTTACTAACATGATCACACTGGCCTTTTTGGTTTTAGAGTAAATGATTGTATCTTGAAGGCACCGATGTAAAAATGTATGTTATGGAAACTGTGGTAGGTTTTTGAATAACAAATCAAATAAAATGGAAACTGCAATAATAACTATTGAGGTTATTCTTATCCAACTATCTAGTGTCATGATGGTCCAATTGAACCTTCGTGATTCTTTATAAGGAATCATTTAAGACTGAAATTAATACCTATGGATGTTTAGGTAATAATCATAAATGTAATTATATTAAAAAATCCATGTATCATTGTTGTGGAATGAAACCCCTAGTAAAATTGAACAATGGGATAAGATGATGTTATAGATGTTGTAATGATGTTCATAAAGAAATACCCTCCCATGGAAAAATGAAGTGTTTAGTTAGATCCATGAATTGGAACAATGTTATTTTAAGAGGGATCTATTGAATGTTTTAAATGTTTTGTGCATGTTCATAATGAAGATAAATGTCCTACGAACATGGTTCATGAATGGGATCTGCATGAACCAAAAAATAAATGTTTAGCAATTCTTAATTCCATTTAAATTGATGATGAGGATACTGACCATTATTTATGAATGTTATGGATTATTTATAAGGTAATGTTATGAAATTGTGGAAATAATATGAAATTATGCATGTTTTTTTGTAGGAAATAACTATAAATGAATAACATGGAAAAAAATGAATAAAGGATCAAGAAGAATTTTTAATATTTATTATGTCTAAATTTTATGAAATGAAGAGTTATGTTGGATCTATAGATTATTATATGTTTAAAGGAATTATTGATGGGATTACATTGGAAGACTTATAGTATTTGTAAACATTAGGTTTTTAATATAAAAGTGCTAGCTGAGGAAGAATTAACATTAATTTTAGGGATATGGTTATAAAAACATATTTGGGTGTATATGTTCATTAAATTTATGTAAATTATCTATTATAACTTTTTGTGATGAAAATGAGGGGTATTAGAGGAACTTTTATGTCCAAATATGTTATGATTTTTTTTGAGTAATTTTTATCACTTTTTTGGAAAAAGTATAAAATAATATAGTTTTTGAAAACAGACAACCCATAGTCCACGTGACAACATATTTTGTAGGAAATTTCTATTGTAATCGAACCCACAACCAATGTGAGACTTGGAATTATCACCGAGAATTGGCCTATGTGAAACCCCTAGTTGTTATGGTTTATTCTATATAGTTTAACTGATTTTATTGTTCAATAATTCATGGATTTTTTGAAAATATAATTTTTCAAATGGAAATCCGATGAATAAGGAATTTTATTCAGGTGATTAATATGTAAATATAATTTTGGAAAACATTCTATCATTTGGGAACATTATACATCTAATGAAAATAAAATACAATGGGTTTTATTTTCAAAAAAGTGGTTGAATTTTTTTATGGAAGAATCTATGTTTTTTTTGACATATAAATATTGGGTTTATTTATATAAATGATTCACCTATCATAGAGAATATTCTATTAAGTTAATTACTTTTCAATATGATACATTAATAGTAGCCGATGAAATTATGAGATAAATGTTAATATTTATCATGGAATAAAATCTGAAATAATACGTCTAAATTATGGGTTTCGATATTTGTTTGGATTATTTTCATGAATGTGAAGGAATATTTTGTATATAATTTTCCTTTTTGATCTTTGGGGTATTTTTTTAATTTTGTAGATTAAGAGTAGAATTTTTTTTTATAATGGTCTTTATGTTCTTTGTCAAGATCCTAAATAAGTTAATCATCAATATTTAATGTAAGTTAAAAAAAGTATTTCGTTTAATTTTTCTATTATGAAATCATGACTCTTTTACCTATCACATTTTGGATGTTTTCTAGTGGTTAAAATTCTCCTGATCATGTTTTCTATCAATCTCCATCAGAACATGATGGCTTATTTTCTCTTTAATATCCATGTTTTTATACAAGGAACCATATTATGGGTTATCTCATGTGACCTTTATACATATATTTATTTGTTTTAATGTGAAAAGTTTTTGTCTCTTTTTTCAAATGTGGGGTTTTCAAGGATGTTTCTGGACAATATTATAAAATTACCAGGACACAATTTCTAAAAGGGAGTAAGGATGTAACAACCCAAATATTTATAGAATAATACATTTTCATATATAAATGTTTATGAATAAAATACATAATTTACATCAAAGGGGACTCTTTCCCAAATAGTTTACTCAACACACAACAACATGATTCATAAGAATATTACATTGCAGACATCATTGAGTAATACCAAAAAATAAAACAATAATATTATTATTTTAAATGGTAGTTATGACATAGACATTGATTTAGAAGGAAAAAATAAAACTAACTACAAAATGATTATGCATGTCATTTAATGTCTTTAAATTTATCCAATAATTTTTATATTCTTAAAATATAAATGATTCCGATTTTATGCATGAAATACTCTAATATTTTAAAAAGTTTGGTTTTTGGATTTTAATGGAGAATTATTTTGAAATATGGTTTTTGAAACATTTATAATTTAGTTTTTTAAAAAGTATAGTCTTTCTGTTTAATTGTGTAATCAAATATTCATTTTGATAAATTTTTTGTAATTTTCTAAAAAATGTTCACTATTAATGAACAGTGAGAAATACCACATTTTAAGTCAAAACTCCATTTTCATATAATTTATATATATAGTATTATTTTAATTTTTATTTTTTCTATAGTGTAATTGGATTATGTTTTTATCAATTAATAAAATATTATTCAGTTGAAATATTTTTCCATTTAAAGTTGACATAAACATGTTTTAATGATATGACAGTTATTACTACATAAAAATAGGCTTTTTGATTTCGACAACAGGATTTAATTTTAAATTAATTATATCATTATATATTTTTCTATTTTATAAAATGGATTTTATATTAGTATTCATGATGTCAAAATTGTGTAAAAATATAGCTTTTATTTTTAGAGGGTATGAATAGTAACATTATTAAGTATTTTATTTAGAATTGATAAAGGGTAAATCTTGTAAATAATGGTAAAAAGTAATATTATGATAATACTAAACTACTATAACACATGTTATAATCCTATTCTAGGAGATAAGCCTGACCATGGTAATTGTTGGGTCTATTTTGGGACCCCATTGATCAACATGGGTGTGATAATGACAAGTAATATTAATTAATTTAATGTAAAGTGAAATATAACATAAACAAGTATCTTTTACTAAAACATTTTTTATATGGGGTTATATAACTGATCTCGTTAACTATAATGAGTAATTATAATGTTAAAAATATATCATACATTATCTTATTTTATTAATAAATTTTATATATCATATAGATCAATATATTTTTGACACAATGATGAGGTAGTTATTAGATTTTTAATGAATGATTTAGTTAAATGAGATGATAAATATTAAAATAAATTTATTTTAGTCATTTTATTCAATCCCCAAATTTTATGGATTTTTATGAAGTTTTATATATTAATTAATGATGTTTTTTAAATGAATCATATTGTTGTGTTTTTTAAAAAGTCGTGATATGAATTGTATAACAATTGAAAAAAATGAGTTTTTAAAACAAATAGTATTTTATTAAATGATATAATAGTACTAAAATTCAATGATTCACAAAAATGAATTAAATATTGTTTAAAATGTAATTAATGAACAAGTTGTGGTTCCCTTTTCAATTTATATTGATTATATTAACCATATAGTATTAATATAAAATATGAAATGTTAAGAGTTAAATAAGTTAACATAGTGTTAAAGATAAAATATGTAGTTGAATTTGTGACCTTGAATTTTTTAAAACAAATTTCCTGAGAGGTTTTCAATCCAATAACATCTTATCATCATAATTAATAACATTTGACCATTTGAAACTGAAAATCACATTATAATAAAATAATTCATCAAAACATTCCAAAAGTGCCCCACTTATCGCTTGTAAAAGGGCATTACCCATAACCATTAAATAACACCTCTAAAGCCCCTTGGATCATCAGAACGCTACCCAAAAAAGATCACAAATTCCATCAATTCTTCTTAGAATATTTATCTATGGGCTAAGGCAATTTAAGAATTGGTTTTTTCTGTAATCAAAGGGAGGCACACGTTTTAGATGTAGCATCTTCTATAATGTTCCTTTCCATTATTTTCATTCTACATTCCCCATAATATTTTTATTCATTGATTATATAACAACACTATTATCCTCAATATTCTAGGATTTCTTATGAGAAGGATTTTCACTACACTTACACACAACTCCATCTAAGGAATCAAAAATAATTTTTTTCTTTATACAACGAACTACTTCCTCATGAAACCATTATTGTTCAATTATCCATACCACATCTCATGGTGGCCATTATTATGGAATTTTACTTATATATGATATATATTATATTATTATATTCTCATTTATTCTTTAATTAATATTTAAAAAATTACCTTCATTCTTTTCATAATGTGTAAATATGATAATTTCATTTGAGGAAGTGCGGACTTCTTCCCCTTCAAAGTGATATAACTCGTTCAAGTCGTTCATTGAATCAATAAAATATTGAGTTAATTATCTTATGTAACGTATATAACACATGATATTATATTATAATTATAATACACTTATTTGTCATTTCGTTTTCATTTCATTAATATGAAAATTAATGGATTGTATTTTTCATGTTTATGTACGCCCTACTGTCTCAATAAATGGTGCATTTAATTTATTATAAACAAAGGTTATATAATATTATAAATTCATATATAATTTATATATATGATTTTTAAATCATTAATATCATTTTGGAGATTATATACTTTTTCCAACATGGGAATTTTCACAATCCATGTTCATTTTGGACTCATGTAAAAAAATAAACAAATTGTCTGATATTAAATTAAATAGTTATGTAATTTTAATAACATAATAATAAGTGAAATAAAAGGAATATTAATCATTAAAAATTTTATGGGTAAATTAAAAATTAACCTATTATTATTATTCTGTAGGAACAAGGAACATACCTGACAAATCAGTATCAAGGTAAGGTAACATTTTGACCCAATTTTCATTCTTTGTGTTAATCATCTAATTATTGATTATTTCATGATATGAATATCTGTGAATTAACTATTATTGTTATACCCTTAATATACACATATATTTGCTTATTTGTATTTTTCAAACATAATTATTTATTTTATTTATCTTTAATGAAATGATATTATCATTGTAAGGGACTTCATCTAAATCTCTTTTCATTGAGGCATATCTTGATGTTATGCACTTTTATTATCCTATATGGTATATATAAAAAACCTTTTAAACATAATATCATGAATTACTTTATTCTCCTCATATTTTATGTATTTAAATTATATTAATTAATGATTCTTATTCAGGGGTTTCTGAAGTTATAATGGGATTTTTAACTAAAACACATGTTTAGCATTTTGATGATTTATTTATAAAAAATAATTTAATTTTATGTCAATGTTTTAAAAATGGATTGGTGGTATTATATTTATTGACATAATGTTTTTAAAATATTAATTTTCAAATTTATTTTATATGTTTCAAGTTGTACCAGACACTTTGTTTGAAAAATATCATTGTTGAATGTTTTAATGTTTTTTGTAAGTGGATTGATTATTTCAATATATTTTAATGATTTCATGTGATTGAAATTGAAATGTTATATAAGAAATGTTGATAATTTAAATATTATATTTTTTATGATTTTATTATGGTACATGGACATTTTACAGGTGGTTATGTGATAATCCAACGATAGATGGTTACGTGACAAACAAATGGACATGTTATTTTGTGATAATCCAAGGAAGGGTGGTTTTGTAATAACCTCAAATGTATTTTTTATTGAATAAAAATGTATTCCTATTACATTTATAGATATGTGTGGAGGTATACCATATGGTTACTCCATTTTAGTATGTTAATCAACCATGTTACCATTATATGTTCTATGTTTCATTCTATGTGATTATGTTAATATTTCAGTTACAAAAAGGGTATGCATTGAATTTATATTCAACGATGCGTTATTGCTACTTATTAATTGTAAAAAGTACAATTTTATGATAATTTTTTCATGGATTACATATTTTCACAAGAATAATAGTTTTCATTCATTATGTATCCCTTACATATATTTATATGATCATCCAATGTCATTAAAATGTTTTCACAGGAGATAAATAAGAATATAGTCAAGGATAACATCTGAGAAATGTTATGTAGTTAAATCACGAAACAATGTCATGTTTTTCTAATTAGTTTTTGTTTTATGAAAAAAATTATAGCGTGTTGAAGTGTTTACATGTAATATTAATGATGTTATGTATAATTTATTACATAATTATCTAATGCTCCAACCATGAAAAGATCCTTATTTTGAATTCTCAATTAACTCAATATTATGTAATTGTTAAAGGTAAGGCATAATAAATCATGATATAAATATATTTATACAAGAATATAATGAAATATAATGATCATAATGCACAAAAATCATGATGTTCTCTTCAAATTTAGAAAATTATATGGCTCTGTCATTGAATCTTAACTTTAATAGAGGGGTTTATTAAGGTGAAATTAAAAAATATATTTATTGATAAGACAGTATTTGGTTTAATGAAATTATTAGTCTAGTGAGGAATATAGTTAACACATTTTCATTATATAGGATGAATATAGATAAATGAGGAGTACATATTTTTTTAAATATCAAAAAACAAAATAATAAAAATATTTTTATGATTATAAGAAAATAACAAACATGGTTTGGAATGATAAATATATAATAATTGTTATAATTTTAGGAATGAAATATTCCTTCATTATACATACAATTAAATGAACAATTATGAATGACATTATCTCCAATATTTTTATATCATTTTTTTAGTTCTGCAAATGATATATTCACTAATAGGAAATGCTTTATCACTATAGACAAAACACCTACCATTTTTCTAATATGGTTAGTTAGTGATATAACTATTTTTTTTAAAAAATTATATATATATAAATTATAAAAATCATATATATTATTGCTTATGATATCATATGGGTTCCACATAAAAATTCCCATCACCCATTTTTAAAATCTTCATTTTACAATTATGTTTTTGTGTAAATGTTATGTTGTAAGTACTTTTATATTTATTACTCAATATTTATAATGTCAATATTAAATTTAAAATAATATATATCATGTATATGTATATATATATATATATATATTTCTAACCATTAATATTAATTTTTGTTGAAAAATAAATTATTTTACATCATGGAGACGATAATCTATACATTCACACAAGTGATGTTTCTACTTTTTCACACGCCGTGTTCTTTGGCCGTATGGGGTGAGTACACAGGGTGTGTAGCCCTATCGGTGATGAAAGGTGTAAATACCGACTACACACCATGTAGTTTGAATTTACACACCGTGTAGTCAGTCGGGAGGGAAATTGTAAGGCGGTGGAGGTAGCTGCCAGTTGAGCAGCAGTACACGTCGTGTAATAAGGTTTCACATGCCGTGTACTCGTGTCTATAGATGAACAGTGCCACGCTACAGAGAAGCCGCCGAAGGAACAGTTAAAAAAATGGAAACTATACGCCATGTACCCAATAGTATATTCCATGTAGTCTGATTTTTTCGCTTAAAATGGGAAGTAGCCTCCCCTATTAACAGGGAAGGCATAGAACAAGAGGAGGAGTCAGGAGAGAGGGACAAACCTTCGAGGAGCTCCAAATTTCATGCCAGGAATCTGTTTCCACCTCTTCAATCTCGTTGGAACCATATTGGTATGCCTCTCCATCTCATTAAGTCTGTCTTACCAAATATTTCTTGAGGGAAAGTAATAGAGGTTTGAACGGGTTTTCTTTCACCTCATATATTTTTCATTCTTGGAATATTTGAGGAGTGTAGTTTAAGTATACCGATGAGGGGTGTTTGAGGTAGGTGGCTTGGTGTTTCAATTCCAGTTGTTGTGAATTTTTTGTGTATTTTCGGGATTAGAAACCATGTTGGGGTGTTTTGTGGATGAGGCCTTGGCTATTTTGAATACCTAGAATTTTATAGGTAGTTAAATGTTATAATAAACAGTTTTTTTGGATCACTGCTTGGATCCAGGACCACCCTGGGGGTGAGTTCCTCTATTTAGTCATTTGGTCAGGATACCGAAGTGTATTCCATTATAATAATGTTTATTACATTTCCTTGAGAGTTATTGTATGAGAATTTCATATTTACATGATGGGAATGGCCAAGATACTTTTGCCTGAGGGAAATGTTCTTTTTAGCTTGAGGGACTTGTATGTTTAGCCTGAGGGCAAGGTACTGCTTACCCTGTGGGCAACTTTCTATTTCGCCTGAGAGATAAAAAAATTTATGCCTGAGGCTAGTGACATATGTTCCTAAGGGACACACATAGTTTTCATGAGGGAAATATCTATTATATCTGGGGGAAATGCATGATGGATTGATTCTGATTACCTAAGGGTAAGGGGTTGCGTGTCTGAGGACACTGACTATTCACATAGAAAATTCACGGTGGTGATTTCCTTATATTGAAGGATTAAATGGATATTAAAATAGCAATATAATGGGTAATGTTAGTTAATTTTGAGTACTTATCTTTTTATTTCATTTACTTTCTCATATTACAGTTAGATGTTTACACACAGTTGAGCCCGGGCCTTTGGTTGGTGCCTACTGGGATTTATTTCCCACACCCTGTATGGTCATGTCTTCGGCCCAAACTGACTATTTTGCTGTAGGTGTGGATAAGGGAAAGGTTCCCTATACAGGAACATAATTTGTGTTGAAGAGTAGGGGAGCATAGGACCATTCTCAGGCTCACAATGTTACTGGCTATTTTGTTTTGTTCTGTTGTACCTATACATTCTATTATATCATATTTATTTGCAATGTAACATGTTTTGGATGTTTCAAAAGAATATTGACATGCTGCATCTTCATATATATATGATTTTTGGTTTTGTATTACATTAGTTATGTATGTTTTACTTCTTTCGATGTGGTTGTCTATTTTGTTCTTCTATTCCGTTGCACTACACATTGAAAAATGAGGGAATAGAATCTCCACTATTAGACCTGGGCCCTCACTGCAAGTCGGAAGCCTCTAGCATTTTGGGAAATGCGCTTGAGGTCATGTGACCAACTGGGTTCGGGGCACTCGTGGAGTGGAACCCAGATCCAGGACGTTACAATGTGGTATCAGAGGGGTTCTTTTCTTTGACATACTATTTGGAGCCTTAGTCAGGGATAGGACAGAAATGGTAGTTGGTAATAAACTATGCCCATTCTTAGTTATCCTGTGTACAGTGAAAATCCAATCTACCTCATATTTTGCAATTTTTTCAATTCTGAAAATTTATAGTTGATTTGATTTCAACATTGGGTGACGCACTCGTGGTTGTGCTGTTTATATTTTATCCAAGGGTTCTATTTAGATTCATCCCATTGATATGAGTGTATGCCATCACATGCATCATTTAGGCACAGGATAGAAATCACATGCCTTGTATAGATCCATTCCATGTTGGTGCATTAGAGATTGCATGATGTTGTGATAGTCATTATGCTAGAAAGCATGCTGTTGTGATAGCTTCTTTGATAAATACCTGCTATATGATAGGGTATGTTTGTGTGGGGCCATGATAGAATGGAAGCCAAAATTTGGTTACTGGGGAGTATGGGCCCTCATTGACTGAAATTTGTTGAATCATTGACTGTTTATCTTGTTATAACATATATAATATTCAAAACATTTGTTAGTGGAGATTATGGGCCCTCACGGGTCGGAATTTGGAACATAGGTGTTGTTTTCCAGTATTTACTAGGTTCCAAAGTAGTTTCAGAGGCTTACTGTCCGTAAAAACCAGGATACATGTTATTTAGTTTCTCAGACACACGTCGTGTGTTATTCTATTTGGGAAGAAAATAAAACCTTTTATGTACACACCGTGTATCCACAGTACACGCCATTTAGTCACTTCATGTTTTATGGATCGTTTGGGCGGAGACACAGGGAAGTGAAATTCATTGGGCGAACATGTTGTGTACCTGATGTACACGTCGTGTAGTGTTGACCCGGAGTACGACCGTGTAACTTACAACACGGGTTGGTGGAATAATTTTCTACATGTAGTTTCAATAATGAACACACTGTGTAGTCTGACCTAGGGACCTGGATGTGTAACAAACAAATACAGGTTGGTGTTTCCTCTTCTTAAACAATCAATTTACCTGATGGACACGCATTGTGGTCTTGACCGGTGAAAAACCATGTGGACCTGGCCATGTGGCTGGGAAAATGGTGTGGTGTACACGCCATGTGCAGGTGTTACACGCCGTGTGGTATCAATCCAAGTAGTTGTCTGTATCATGAACAACATAGAAGGTTGAAAAATTACACTATAATCGTCATATAGTTAATATACACACTATGTAGTTTTTTTCAACGGGAGGTGTGTGGCTTAGCCTTGTAGAAGGACTCGGGCATGGGAAGAGAATTTAGGTACACGCCGTGTAGTCAGTATACATGTCGTGCAGTCTTGTTGTGCAAACTTGAATGCCTTTTTCCTAATGTTCCCCATTTCGTTCCTTCATTATCATTCTTCGATAATCATGATCTAAGGTGTGTGTTTGACCTTGTAGAGTCATGCCATCGAGATGACCACGCATTGTTCTCCTGGAGAGCGACAATGATTATACTCCATAGATGGTGGGCCATGGGCAACCAGTCGATCCTCTAGTAGAGCAAGATGTAGTGCCAACCGTTATACTGGACATTGGTGCAGATGCGCAGTTCCGTGAAGGATTTATGTGGTTCATGCAGACCATTCAAGGAGCACCGCCGGCTGCCACATCTATGGTTAAGTAGACTCGTATCTTCCAGTAGCAGCATCCACCACCTTTTCAGGGGATGGCATACCACATGATGTAGAGTCTTGGATGGGGTCAATGCAGACTATTTTTGAGCATCTTGACACACCTCCAGGGTGGAGGGTGAAGCTCAAAACATATATTCTATATGATTCTGCCAAGAGGTGGTGGGATGTTACCACTCATTATGAGAATCATAGAGACATGCCGTGGGACGATTTTCAGACATCTTTCTATGACTTCTTCTTCCTAGAGACACTGAGGGCAGATATATCTTGAGAGTTTATGAATCTGCTGCAAGGCGCTATGTCGGTGATGTACTATTCTGGTCGTTTCACCGAGCTTCAACGTTTTCCCCCGTTCTGGTGGGTGATGATTCATTGAGGGCTCTACGCTTTGAGGATGGTTGTCATTATGAAATCGGATCTCTAGTTAATGTTTTCAGGTTGCCTTCAGTACATGCTATTCTGAACCAGGAACTGATTACAGAGAGGAACCTTCAGGAAGCTAGTGGTGCATGCCAGGGCTATTTGGAACAAGTTTTTGGTACTATTTCTATACGGAAGAGGAAGCGATAGATGAGTTTTTCTCACGTGGGCAGTACAAGACAGACGATTACTTCAGGTGGCCCAGTCTTGTGCTACAACTGTGGTAAAGAGGGGAACAAGAGACTGCAGTGTCCACGAGACCCAGTGGAGTTATGATCCTGCGGAAAGATGGTTCATCTGCAACACTTTTGCTGGGCATTTCCATTAGTGGCTAGTGAATGGGGTTCTGTGCAGACTCTGCGTGCGGGAGGTAGGCCATCATCTTGTTACCAGTCAGAAAAATGGAATACGTCGGGGCGTGCATGCAGAGATGGTGGTCATGGTCGTGGTATCCAAACACCATGATCTCAGAGGCAGCATGGCAAGACAGCTTAGGGTATCCAGGCTGTGTCGTAGGGCCGCGGCACTGGGAAGGGATATGTAGTGCAATAGACCCCGCAAGAGCAGGATCCCGAACCATATACTAATAGAGGTACTATTCTAGTAGCTTCTATTCTATCTCCATTGCTTTCTGATATAGTTTCTACACAGAGCTTTATATCTCTACACGTTGTGGAGAGCCTTGGGCTCTATGTTTATTCTTCTTCTATTGTTATGGTGCTTGACACTCCGTTGGGAACTAGAATGGCTGGTGTGCGTCAGTGTAGGCAGTGCTTCCAAGAGGATGGTGAGTGACACATTTTATGGGACATATATTTCATAGAGATGAAGACTTATGATGTCATTCTTGGGATGGACTGGTTTGTTCCCTTTCAAGCCTTTATGGACTGCTATCTTCGCAGGGTGAGTTTCATGTCACCATAGGGAGGAGGGTGTCTATAAAAAGGTGAATGGGATGTTCAGGCGAGTCGAGATGGACGAGAGCATCGTGGGCATGGGGGTGTGACAGCCCAGATTGCGAGGTTATATCTGGATGATCATGAGACTTGTCATAAGTATTTCCCTCCAGTGGTTGATCATTTTAGGGATGTCTTTCTGTATGACTTTTTGTGTCTACCTATAGAGCGTGAGGTAGATTTATCTTTTGATATTGTGTTGGGGGTAGTACCAGTGTCATTTCCTCCTTATATGAAGGCTACACCTGAGTTTCAAAAGCTCAAGAGGTAGTTAGAGGATTTACAAGCAATGGATTTCATCCGACCCAGTACTTCTACATCGGGTTCGCCGGTCCTCTTTGTGAATAAGGCAGACGGTACCCTCAGACTCTGTTTGGATTATCAGAAGATGAACCAGCTGATGGTTAAGAACCGATATCCCTTTCCGGGGATTGATGATCTTTTTGATCAACTTCATGAAGCATGAGTGTTCTCGAAGTTTTACTTGAGATTCGGATATCATCAACTGCACGTGAGACCGTCAGATATATTTCTTGTAGCTTTTCATAGAAGATATGGTCTATATGAGTACTTAGTTATGCTGTTCGGACCCACGAAATCACCAGAAGTTATCATGGATATGATGAATCGTGTGTTCCATCCTTACCTATATTATTTTGTGGTAGTATTCGTTGACAACGTCTTGTTGTACTCTAACACTCGAAATGACCATGCCACCCATCTTGAGATCAAAATGAGTACACTTAGAGAGCATCATATATATGATATTCCCTCAAAGTGCCACTTTTGGATGGACCATATTCATTTCCTGCGTCATATCATCTCAGAGGAAGGAGCTGAAGTACACCCAGTGAAGGTGAGAGTAGTAGTTTCCTGGAAGCATCCTAAGAACATGTTTGAGATATAGAGTTTCTTAGGGATGGCTGGTTACTACAGATGCTTCATCCCAGACATCACCCTCTTACCAGTTCCATTGAAGGGTTTGACTAAGAAAGGTGTGAAGTTCGTTTGTTCAGAATCTTCCAGGAAAACCTTTCAGGACCTGAAAGAAAGGTTTACATTAGCACCAGTCCTGATACATCCAGATCTACGTATAAGTTATATATTTTACTGTGATGCATCAGGTGTTGGGCTGGGAGCTGTGTTGATGCAAGGCGATCGAGGAGTTGCATACGGGTCTCCGTAGTCGTGGCCACATTAGAGGAATTACACGACGCAAGATCTCGAATTGGATGTATTTTTTCATGTGTTGCACTGTTGGAGACATTATCTCTTGGGAGAGAATTTTGTGGTTTACACCAACAACAAAAGTCTCAAGTACAACTTTACTCAGTGTGACCTGAACCTAAGATAGAGAAGGTTGGTCGAATACATTCAGTCCTTCGATTTTGTGATTTCCTATACACCTAGTAAAGGTAATGCCGTATCATATGGAATGAGCAGGTAGACTCAGATACATGAGGTGCAGGAGGCCAGTTGTGAGTGGATTTTCATGGCTTTATTCTCTGAGATGCATTTGGAGGTGCACGACAGTAAGGGAAAGACCTATCTTTAATCTTTAGATGCGACTTCTACCCTCATGGATAGAGTGAGGATAAATAATGTATTTGATTCAGAAGGCCTAGTTCTACGGGATTCGGTGGCAAGTGAGGACCCTTCTCCTAGTTGGATGATAGGTGATGAAAAACGTTTGTGTTTCCATGGACGAGTGTGCGTTCCAGGGGATATACGTGAGGAGTTGATGTGGAGTTTCATGCTTCGGCTGGGGCAGTTCATCATGGAGTTACCAGGATGTACAGCGACTTGAAAAATCAGTACAGGGGGACGAGTTTGAAGAGAGAAATAACTGGTTTTGTTACGAGCTGTTCCACCTGTCAGCAGGTGAAGGCGGAGTATCAGAGGCCAGCTGGACTGTTACAACTGTTACCCACCCCGTAGTGTAAAGGTTATGATGTCGTGATGTACTTCGTTACTGGGTTGTTGAGGTAACCTTGAGTTAATGATGCCATGTGGGTTGTTGTGGAAAAAATCACGAAGGTAGCTCACTTTTTTTCGATCAAGGAGACCTCCGGTGATGATGAGCTCAGAATGTTATATATATGAGAGTTCGTACCTCTTCATGGGGTTCCACGTTCTATCATTTCTGATAGGGACCCACATTTTACATCTCATTTCTAGAAAAGATTTCAGAGGGAACTTGGTACACATGTTCTTCTGAGCAGAACATACCTCCCTCAGACCGATGGTCAGTCAGAGCATACGATACAGGTACTTGAGGACATGTTTCGGGCATTCATTCTAGACTTTGGGGGCTCTTGGAAGAAGCTCATACCCCTAGTCAAGTTTGTGTATAATAACAGTTTTTAGGAAACTATTGAGATGACACCTTAAGAGTATTTATATGGTAGGCCATGCTGATCACCCTTGTGCTAGTTAGAGGCAGGTGAGGCCGATTTACAAGGACCACATATCATTTAGGAGACTTATGAGTAGGTCTAGTTGATTCAGAAGCGGATCACTACCACACAGTCTCATCATAAATCTTATGCTGATCACAACAGATGACCCTTAGAGTTTGCGGTTGGGGAATAGGTTTTATTACATGTTTCACCGAGGTTGGAACACAGGAAGATCATGAGATATGGTAAACTTTTACCGAGGTATTTGCGGATATTTGAGATTCTAGAGATAGTCGGGTCGGTTGCCTATCAGTTGTAGTTACCACAGAGTTACCAGGCCATGAACAAAATCTTTTATGTATGTCAGCTACACCATTATCATTCAGACCCCTCTCACGTCTTTCATCCAGAGGAGGGTGATCTACCGAAATATTTTTCCTTTGTGGAGCATCTGATTCGTATCGTGGATACGAGCAGAATGTTTCTCCGAGGCCGGTCAGTTCCTCTCGTACGGTTTCTATGGAAGCATGGTCGAGTGCAGAACGAATCCCGAGAGCGGGAGACCAACGTACATTCTCAGTGGCCAGAGTTTTTCTTGGATTTATATTCACCACCCTTGTAAGGGAAATTCAGGGATGAATTGCTTTAAAGGGGGAAGTTGGTAAGAACCCAGTTCTTAGTTTTGAGGTACGAGTTTCCTCTTTTCTCTTTTCCTTATGTGTTTTTTAAAAAATAAGGAAAATGGGGAAAATACTAAATTTTTGGCCTACACGCAATGTACTTATACACATTCCATGTATATTAACCGTGTGGGACGAGTACACAAGGTGTGTAGCCCTGTCGGCGATAAAAGGTGTAAAAACTGACTACACATTGTGTAGTTTGTATTTACACGCCATGTATTTAGTCAGCAAGCACATAGTATGGCAGTGAAGGTAGCCTCCATCTGAGCATTAAAACACACTATGTACTAAGGTTTCACACTCCATGTACTCATGTCGACAGATGATCAGTGCCACGCTGGTGAGAAGCCACTAAAGGAACAGTTAAAAAATGGAAACTACACATTTTGTACCCAATAGTACATGTCGTGCAGTCTCTTTTTTCTTAAAATGGTCAGTAGACTCCCTTATTCACAAGGAAGGCTTAGAACCAGAGGAGGAGTCGGGAGAGAGGGGAGAACCTTTGAGGAGCTCCAAATTGCACGCTGGGAATCTGTTTCCACCTCTGTCGATCTCGTTGGAACTGTACGTGTAAGCCTCTCATTCTATTTAAGTAGTTCATACAAATTCTTTCCCGAGGGAATGTTATATATGTTTGAACAGGCTTTCATTCACCTTAGATCTTCTTCTTTCTTGGAGGATTCGAGGAGAGTAGTTCAAGTATACCGATTAAGGGCGTTTGAGGTAGGTGGTTTGGTGTTTCAATTCCAGTTGTTGTGCGTTTTTTTGTATCGTCGGGCTACAAACCCATGTTGGGGTGTCGTGTAGCTATGGAATTGTCTGGATTGAATACCTAGAATTGTATAGGTAGTTAAATGTGATAATAAACTATTTTTTGGGATCGCTGCTTGGATCCAGGAACTCCTCAGGGGTGCGTTCCTATGTTTAGTCATTTGGTTAGGATACCCTAGGGTATGCCATTATATTATAGTTTATTAAATTTCATTGAGAGGAATTGTATGAGAATTTCTTAATTACATGTTAGGAATGACCCGGTTACTTGCACCTGAGGGTAGTGTTCTTTTTAACCAGAGGGAATTGTTTGTTTAGCCTGAGAGAAAGGTACTGCTTCGCCTGAGGGAAGCATTCTATTTTGCCTGAGGGAAACTTTTTATATGCCTGAGGGTAGTGACTTCAGTGCCTAAGGGTGACACTTCGTACGCCTGAGGGAAATATCCATTATTCCTGTGGGAAATGCATGAGGGAAAGATTCTAATAACCTAGGGGTAAGGGTTTGCGTGTCTGAGGACAATGACTGTTCACATAAAAAAATAATTGTGGTGATTTCCTTATATTGAATAATTAAATAGATATTAAAATGGAAATATAACTGGTAAAGTTAGATAATTTTGTGTACTTATTTGTTTATTTCACATACTTTCGCACACTTTGGTTTCATTTTTACTCACAGTTGAGCCTGGGCCTTTGGTGGGTGCCTACTAGGACTTATTTCCCACACCCGGTTTGGGTCATGTCATCGGCCCAAATAGAATATGTTGCTGCAGGTGTCCATAACGGAATGTGTCTATATAAAGGTACCTTATTGTTGTTGAAGAGTATGGGAGCATGGGACCGATCTTATTCTTGTGATGCTGCCAGCTATTTTTGTTTTGTTCTATTGTACCTGTAAATTCTATTGTATCATGTTGTTTTTCACTATAACATGTTTTGGTTGTTTCTATAGAATAGTCACATGTTGCATCATCATATATATATGACTGTTGGTTTCCTTTTACATTAGTTATGAATGTTTTACTTATTCCGCTATTGTTGTATGTTTTGTTCATGTATTCTGTTGTGCTACTCATTGACAAATGAGGGCATAGTATCCGCACTATTAGACCTGGGCCCTCGCTGCTAGTCCCCAGCCTCTGGCATTTAGGGAAATGAGCATTAGGTCATATGACCAACTAGGTTCGGGGCACCCGTGGTGTGGCACCCAGATCCAGGACATCACAATGTGCTATCTGAGGGGTAATTTTCTTTGAAATACTATTTAGAGCCTTAGTCGGGGATAAGATGGAAAAGGTTGTTGGTAATAATCTATGCCCAAGCGTAGCTAACCCGTGTACAGAGAAAAGCCACTCTACCACTTATTTTGAAATTTTTCCAATTATTCAAATTTTATAGTTGATTTGATTTCACCATTAGGTGACGCACTCTTGTTTTTTCTGTTTATATATTATCCATGGGTTCTATTTAGTTCCTACCCGGTGAGATGAGGGTATGCCATCTCAACCATCATTTAGGCACATGCTAGAAATCACATGCCATGCATAGTTCCATGCCATGTAGGTGCATTATAAATTGTATGTTTTTGTGATATTCATGGTGCTAGGAATCATTATGTTTTGATAGATGTTTTGAAAAATACTTGTTATGTGATAGGGTATGTTTGTGTGAGGAAATGATAGAATGGACACAAAAATTTGGTTACATGGGAGTATGGGTCCTCATTGACCGGAGATTGGTGGATCATTGACTGTTTATCTTGTTATAACATATATAATATTCCAAACATTGATTCGTGGGGATTATGGGCCCTCACGAGTCAGAATTTGGCACATAGGTTTTGTTTTCCAGTATTTAACGGCTTTCGAAGTTGTTTCAGAGGATTACTGTCTGGAAAACCCAGGATACATGCCATGTAGTTCCTCAGACACAGGTCGTGTGTTCTTCTGTTCAGGATGAAAATAAAACTTTTTAAGTACACGACGTGTACCCTCAGTACACGCCCTGTAGTCACTTCTCGTGTCATGGATCGTGTGGGTGGGGACACAGGGAAGGGAAATGATTGGGGCGAACACGCTGTGCACCTGAGGTACACGTTGTGTAGTGTTGACTAGGAGTCCGACCGTGTAAATAACAACATGGTTCCATCGAATCTTTTTGTACACGTAGTTTCAATATTGACCACGCTATGTAGTCTGGCCTGGTGACCTGGCTATGTAACGAACATTCACAGGTCCGTGTTACCTCTTCTCTAACATGCCATGTACCTGATGGATGCACCATGTGGTCTTGACCTGTGATAGACCGTGTGGACCTGGCCATGTGGCTGGGGAAATGGGGTGGTGTACACACCATGTGCGGGTGTAACACACCATGTGGAATCAAGCCGAGTAGTAGGTTGTGTCATGAACGACAAAGACAGTTGGAAAATTACACAATACACACCATGTAGTTAATATACACGCCGTTTAGTTTTTTTCAATGGGATCCGTGTGGATTAGCCGTGTAGAAGGACCCGGGTAGGGGATGAGTATTCAAGTACACGCTGTGTAGTCAGTATACATGCCATGTAGTCTTGTTGTGAAATCTTGAATTCCTTTTTCCTCCTGTTCCCCTTTTTCTCCCTACATTTTCAGTCTTTGATAATCTTGATCTAAGGTGTGCGCTTGACCTTGTAGAGTCATGACATAGATACCACCACGCGTTGTTTTCTAGGAGAGTGGAAATGATTATACTCCAGAGATGGTGGGTCATGGGAGACCAGTGTATCCTCCTGTAGAGCCAAATGCATTTCCAGTCGCTATACCGAACACCGAGGTGGATGCACAGTTCTGTTAAGGATTTATTCAGTTAACTCAAACCTTTTAGGGAGCACTGTCTGCTGCCACATCTATGGATGAGTTGACTCGTATCTTCCAGCAGTTGTATCCTCCCACGTTTTCCAGGGATGGAGGACCACAGTATACAGAGTCTTGGCTGGGGTCTATGCATAGTATTTTTGAGAATCGTGAGATGCCTCCAGGGCGGAGGGGGAAGCTCTAAAATTATATGTTGTGTGATTCCTCCAAGAGGTGGTGGCATGCTACCACTCAATCTGGTCATCACAGAGACATGGTGTGGGAATATTTTCAGACATCCTTCTATGAATTCTTCTTCCTAGAGACACTGAGGGAAGATAGATCTTGATAGCTTATGAATCTGCAGCAGGGATATATGATGGTCATCGACTATTTAGCTCATTTTCACAGAGCTTCAATGATTTTCACTCGTTCTGGTGGTTGATGAGACGTTGGGGGATAGATGCTTTGAGGATGGCCTTCGTTATGACATCTGTGAACTAGTGAATGTTTTCAGGTTACCTTCAGTACATGCTATTTTGAACAAGGTACTGATTACAGAGAGGAACCTTCAGGAAGCTAGTGGTGCAGGGCAGGGTGGTTCGGCACAAGTGTCTGGTACTATTTCTACCAGGAAGAGGAAGCTACATATTAGTTTCACTCACAGGGGCAGTACTAGCCCGACGATTACTTCAGATGGCCTGCTTATGTTCTTCCAGTGTGGTAAAGAGTGGAACAAAAGAACACAGTGTCTACGAGACCCAGTTGAGTGCTGAACATTTGGCAATATGGGTCATCTGCAGTACTTTTGTAGGGAATTTCCATCAGTGGCTAGTGAGATGAGTTCTGTGCAGACTCCGTGTGCTAGAGGAGGACCAGCATCTTCCTACCAGTCGGGAAAATGGAATACATCAGGGCATGCATGCATAGATGGTGGTCGTGGCCATGGTAGCCAAACAACAGAATCTCAGAGGTAGTATGGCGAGAAAGCTCAGGGTAGCTAGGTTGTGTCGCAGGGCCGCGACACTGGGAAGGCATATGTAGTGCAACAGACCCAGCAAGAGTAAGATCCCAGACCTTCTACTCTCATAGGTACTATTCTATTAGATTCTATTTTTTATTTACTGCTTTTTGATATGGGTGTTAAACAAAACATTATATATGTACCTGTTGTTGAGAGCATTGGGCTGTGTGTTTCTTCTTCTACTGATGTTATGTCGCTAGACACTCTCATGGGAAATAGAATTGCTGGCGTACGTCTGTGTAGAGAGTTCTACCTAGAGGTTGGTGGGTGTCACATTTTATGGGACCTCTCTATCTATGGGATGAAAACTTATGATGTCATTCTCAGGATGGACTAGTTGGTTCCCTTTTGGGCCATTGTGGACTGTTATCGTCATAGGGTGAGTTTCATGTCACCAGAGGGAGGACAGTTTCTATACAAAGACGAATGGGATGTTCAGGCATGTTAAGCTGGATCATAGCATCGTGGGTGACGTGGTGTGACAGCTTAGATTGCGAGTTTTTATCTGGATGATTAGGGGACTTGTCAGAATGATTCCCCTCCAGAGGTTTATCATTTCAGGGATGTCTTTCTGGACGACTTTTTGGGTCTACCTTCGGAGCATCAGGTGGATTTATCTATTGATCTTGTGCCAAGGGGAATCATCGGTGTGAATTCCTCCTTATAGGATGGATACACCTGAGATGCATGACCTCAAAATGAATTTATATGAGTTACATGCAAAGGGATTCATCTGACCTAGTACCTCTCCTTGGGATTCACCGGTATTCTTTGGGAAGAAGGCAGATGGTACCCTCAGACTCTGTGTGGATATCAGAAGTTGAACCAACTGACGATTAAGAACTGATATGCATTGCAGAGGGTTGATGAACTTTTTGATCATCCTCATGGAGCATGAGTGTTCTCGAAGATTGACATGAGATCCGGATATCATCAGTTTCGTGTGAGACCATCGGATATACCACTTACAGCTTTTTAGAGCAGATATGGTCTATATGAGTACTTGGTTATTCTGTTCGAACACACAAACACACCAGACGTTTTCATGGCTATGATGAATTGTGTGTTCCATCTATACCTAGATTCATTTGTGGTAGTATTCTTCAAAAACATCTTGGTGTACTCTCACACTCGACACGACCATTCCACCCATCTTGAGATCGTAATGAGTACACTAAGAGAGCATCAACTATATCCTATTCTCTCAAAATGGCACTTTTGGATGGACCATATTCACTTCCTGGGTCAAATCATCTCAGAGGAAGGAGTTGTAGTAGACCCAGAAAAGGTGAGAGTAGTATATTCCTGGGAGTAGTCTAAGAACATGTTTGAGATATATAGTTTCATAGGGGTGGCTGGTTACTATAGACGCTTTATCCAGGACCTCTCCCACATAGCAGTTCCATTGACGGGTATGACTAAGAATGGTGTGAAGATATTTTGGTCATAATCTTGTGAGACAGCCTTTCAGGACCAGAAAGAAGGATGAAATCAGCACTAGTCCTGATACATCTAGAGCAAGGGAAGATCCATACAGTTTACTATGATGCATCATGTGTTGGGTTGGGATTTGTGTTGATGCAAGGTGATCGAGGAGTTGCGTACGGGTCTCAGCTGTTGTTGCCACATGAGATGAATTACCCGACGCATGATCTCAAATCGGCTGTAGTTTTTCATGTGTTGCGCTGTTGGAGATATTATACTTGGGATAGAATTTTTTGGTTTGCACCAACCAAAAAAGTCTCATGTACATCTTTACTCAGCATAACCTGAACCTGAGATAGAGAAGGTTGGTCGAATACCTTCAGTACATCGATTTTGAGCTTTCATATACACCTGGTAATGGAAATGCAGTATCTGATGCACTATGTAGGAAGAATCAGATACAGGATGTGTAGGAGGCCAGTGGTGAATGGCCGCTCATGGATTTATTCTCTAAGATGCATTTTGAGTTTCACGATAGTGAGGGGTAGACCTATATTTCATCTTTAGTTGTGACTTCTACCCTCTAGGATAGAGTGTGGATGAGACAAATATCTGATTTAGAAGGCCTAGTTCTACGGGAGTCGGTGGCAAGTGAGGTCCCTTCTCTTGGTTGGATGATAGGTGATGATGAAATTATGTGTTTCAATGGACGATTGTGGGTTCCATGGGATATACGAGAGGATTGCATGTGGGAGTATCATGCTTCATCTTGGGAAATACATCCTATATTTACCACGATTTACTGTGACTTGACACGACAGTAATAGTGGACGATTATGAAGAGAGAAATAACTGGTTTTGTTATGAGGTGATCCACCTATCAGCAGGTGAAGGAGGAGCATCAGAGGCCATCCGGATTGTTACAACTGTTACCCATCCCGGAGTGGAAAGGGGATGATGTTGCGATGGACTTTGCGACTGGGTTTCGGAGGTCACCTCGAGGTAATGATGCAATGTGGGTTGTTGTGGACAGAATCACGACGGTATCTCACTTTTCGATCAAGGAGACCTTCGGTGTTGACGATCTCAGAAGGTTGTATATCTGAGAGGTCGTACCTCTTCATAGGGTTCCTCGTTCTATCATTTTTGATAGGGACACCCATTTTACATCTCGTTTTTGGAAAATATTTCAAAGGGAACTGGGTACATAGGTGTTTCTGAGAAAAACATACCACCCTCAGACCAATGGCCAGTCAGAGCGTACAATACAGGTTCTTGAGGAAATGATGTGTGCATGCATCCTAGACTTTGGGGGCTCTTGGGAGAAGTTCATACCCCTGGTCGAGTTTTCCTATAATAACAGTTTTTAGGAAACTATTGAGATGACACTTTGCGATGCATAATATGGTATGCCATGCTGATCAGCCTTGTGCTGGTTAGAGGCAGGTGAGGCAGCTTTACTAGGATGATGTCTCATGGAGGAGAATTCTGAGCAGGTCCAGTTGATTTAGAAGCAGATGGATACTGCACAGTCTTGTCATAAATTGTATGCCAATCACCGTAAATTACCCATGGAGTTCGCTGTCGGGGATTGGGTTTTCATACGTGTTTCACTGAGGTTGAGACTCATGAGGATCAGGAGACAAGGTAAACATTCAATGATCTATGTGGTAACATTTGAGATTTTGGAGAGAGTCGGGCTGGTTTGATGTTGGTTGCCCTGACCACAGAGGTACCGGGCCATGAATGATGTCTTCCAAGTATCTCAGCTACACCATTATCATTTAGACCCATCTCATGTCTTTCATCTAGGGGAGGTTAATCTGTAGAAATATGTGTCCTTTGTGGAGAATCTGATTCGTATTGTGGATAAGAGAATGATAGTTCTCTGAGGTCGTTGAGTTCCTATCATACAGGTGCTATGGTTGCATGGCCAATTGCAGAACAAAACCTGGGAGCGGGAGACTGACGTACATGCTCAGTGGGCATAGTTGTTCTGGGCTTTATGTTCACCACCCTTGGAAGGTAAATTTAGGGATGAATTTCTTTAATGGGGGAATTTTGTATGAACCCGGTTCTTATTTTTGAGGTACGTGTTTCCTCTTTTCTCTTTTCATTCTGTGATTTTATTAAAATAAGGATAATGGGGGAAAATCCTATATTTTGGGACTACAAACCATGTACTTCTCGAGGTGTCGTGTACATTGACTGTGTGGGACGAGTACACCGTGTTTGTAGCCCTTTCGGGGACAAAAGGTGTAAAAAACAACTACACACCATGTAGTTTGTATTTACACGCCGTGTAGTCAGTCGGTAGGAAAATAGTAAGGTAGTGGAGGCAACTGCCAGCTGGTCGGCAGTACACACCATGTACTAAGGTTTCACACGCCATGTACTCATATCGACAGATGAACAGTGCCACACTGGCAAGAATACACCAAAGGAACAGTTAAAAAAATGGAAACTACACGCTATGTACCCAATAGTACACATCGTGCAGTATCTTTTTATTATTAAAATGGTCTGTAGACTCCCATATTCATAGGGAAGGCTTAGAACCAGAGGAGGAGTCGGTAGAGAGGGCCTAACCTTTGAAGAGCTCCAAATCGCACACCAGGAATCCGTTCCTGCCTCTATCAATCTCGTTGGAACTGTAAGTGTAAGACTATCCTTCTCTTTAATCCGTTCTCACCAATTCTTTCCCAAGGGAATGTTATTTTTGTTCGAACAGGCTTTCTTTCACCTCATATCTTCTTCGTTCTTGGAGGATTCGAGGAGTGTAGTTCAAGTATAATGATTAGGGGTGTTTGAGGTAGCCGGCTTGGTGTTTCAATTGCATCTTTTGTGTGTTTTTATGTACTGTTTAGTTACAAATCCATATTGGGGTGTTGTGTGGATGAGTCCTTGGTTGTTTTGAATACCGAGAATTTTATAGGTAGTTAAATGTGATAATAAACTGTTGTTTTGGATCGCTGCTTGTATCCAGGACCACCTCAGGGGTGCGATCCTCTATTTATCCATTTGGACAGGATGCCCAAGTGTATGTCATTGTAATAATGTTTATTAAATTGTATTTAGGGGAATTGTATGCGAATTTCTTATTTACATGTTGGGCATGGCCTAGTTACTTGCTCCTGAGGGCAGTGATCTTTTCATCCTAATGACATTGTTTGTTTAGCCTGAGGGCAAGGTACTACTTAGCCCGAGGGAAAAGTTTTATTTCACTTGAGGGACACTTTTCGTATGCCTGAGGGCAGTGACATCAGTTCCTGAGGGAGACACTTCAAACGATAGAGTTAAATATCTGTTATGCCTGAGGGTAGTGACTGAGGGTTGTATTCTAATTACCTGAGGGTATGGGTTTGCGTGTCAGAGGACACTGACTGTTCACATAAAAAATTCACTGTGGTGATTTCCTTATATTGAATGATTAAATTAATAATAAAATGGAAATGTAACTAGTAACATTTTTTACTTTTGAGTATTTCTTAGTTAATTGTATTTACTTTCGCACACTACTATTTCATGTTTACACATAGTTGAGCCCGACCCTTTGCTGGGTGCCTATTGGGATTTCATTCACACACCCTGTTGGGGTCATGTCTTCAGACCAAACAGACTATTTTTCTATAGATTTGGATAAGGGAAAGGGTCCCTATATAGGTACATGATTGTTGCTGAGGAGTAGGGGAGAATGGGACCGAGCATAGGCTCGCGATGCTGCCAGCTATTTTGTTTTGTTTTGTTGTACCTATACATTCTATTGTATCGTATTGTGGTGTAGTGTAACATGTTTTGGTTGCTTTTATAGAATAGTGACATGATACATGTTCATATATATATGACTGTTCGTTTCTTTTTACATCAGTTGTGTATGTTTTACTTCTTCATTGGTTGTTGTATGTTTTGTTATTGTATTCCGATGCAATGCACTTTGACAAATGAGGGCATAGATTCCCCACTAACAGACTTGGGCCCTCGCTGCTGGTCTATATTCTATGGCATTTGGGGAAATGTGCTTGAGGTTATGTGACCAACTGGTTTCGGGGCACCCGTGGAGTGGCACCTGGATACTTGACGAAACAATAGAGGTAATAAAAAAATATATTATCATTAAAAAGGATTTATTATTTATATTTATAATATAATCACATTAAATGCTTAAATATAACCACCCCTGAAATATGGTCATGGAAAATGAATCATATCACTATTTTGATTCTACCTTCCACACATACACACATGCGATTATTTTATTTCCCCTTCTATAGGGATGTGATATAAAATGGATATAACATAATCCTAATAACATATCATTATATTTACGATATTATATTCATCAATTTTATATGTATAAAATATCATTACAAATGGTTAAGAAGAAATAAAATTAATTGAGAATGGGTAAAATTTATCCCAGTTAATTAAGATAACCAATCATTCAGACAACTTAATACCTAATGGATTTGTATTAGGAGAAAACAGTAATGTAATTGGATGATAATATTGAACCTATAAGGATTTTAGGTCCATTATTGGTCAATATATATGTTAAAATTTTCTGAATAAAGGATGGTATGATGTGTACCATAATACGTGAGAGGAGAGATATACATGGAATTTCTTATAATATTTATGTGACATATAGTCACATTAATTGGAAATTTTATTCAAATTTCCAACGATATGAATTTAAGAAAATATGTGGGTGAAATATGTTACATAATTAAAAATTACATAAATTTTGTTGGTAATCCAACCATTATTAAATTGTTTCGATCTATTAGTAATCCTTTTGTTACCTAAATTGTGGTAGCCAAATATTAAATTTTTTACTATTAAAATTTAAAAAAATTAAGTTAAACATATATAATTGTATTATGTTCTACGATTAAATGTATAATATCTAATTTATAAGATTAAATTTCAACCAATTAAAAAAATTTATTCCAATTATGTTCTCAAACTGTAACAAAAACCCATATAAGAAAAAACATTTTAAGAAATAAAACTAAATGGTCTACAATTTCATGACCTGTAAAAACTATAAAATGAATAATTAAATATATTATTGAATATATAAACTGTAAATATAATTAAAACCAGTAATAAATATACACTAATTTGAATTATTAATATAAAAATGCATTACATGTATAAAAGTAGGTTCTAGATAAATTATTTTATAATCCTAAAAAATAACTTATACCCAAATAATGTACAACTTGGCTTAATATTTTTAAATTATATTATTTTCAAATATTTAAAACTTATATTATATTATTAAAAAAATAAAATAATAATAATTTTTCTAAATAGTAAATTATAGATTTAATAAAATCAATATATGTAATAATTCACTTAAAAAACAATCATTCTATTTAAATCCCAAAATTTCACAACAATATAAAATTAAATTATTTATTGGAAAAATAAAATTATATTTTAAAATAACAGATGATAAATATTTTAGAAATTAATTATTATTTTTATTTGAAATAATTATATTATTACCATTTTTTATGAAAACATAATTTTAAAGAATAAATTGTCTTTACTAGAAATTGAGTACATATTTGTAATCAAAATATCAATACATTTTAATTATTTTAAAAATTATATATATTTTTTATAATTATTTTATTACTATTCATAACATAAATTTTAAAATATAAAATTAAATGGCTTACCATATCATATTTCATAAATACTTTTGGTTACGTTCAAGGAACATTATCAAACACTCAAAATTAATTAAAAGAAAAAAATGTTATAATAATTTGTTTTGTTATAATAAATATTTAATATATATATGAAAATTGAATTAACATTGATATTTCAATGAATAAAATGATATCAACATTATAACTATATCACATCTAATAATAAATATTACCCATAAATATAGTATTTAATAAAATATAATTCTCAATGTATTCAATCGTATGATGTTATATTTTTATTAAAATTATAATATGATTTGAGACCCTATATAATTTAAAATGTTTTATCATATGAATAATTTTATATTTAATAAAGATACTATAAGAGGACTATAAATTTTATAACTTGTATTGGAACCAATATCATATCTTTAAACCTAAACATCCATAGACATCACCGAGATTTAAATAAAATCTAAAACACGAGACACTGTTTTATATAGTATAGAATACACTACCCTATCCATCATTGAACGCAATGTATTATACATCCCAAACAAAATTTAATAATATAATTTTTACCAAAATGGTAAATTTATTATAGATAATATTATTTTTAGTTGATATAAACAGCATGTTTATTCCACAAATAACCGATTATCCAATCATCCAGTGGCCTCAATAGTGAACCTCTAAATAACTATTATAGTTTATTGCAAAAAATTAATGTAATATAATATCTGATCTCTTTAAAAAATATCTATCATTCTACACATGAAAACCCATTTTGAACAAATCAATATTTTACTTCATAACCATAATTTAAATTTTATAACATATAATTATCTCAAATATTTTGGATAAAATATTGATTATGTGTTTGGTGGACCATTTATATTGGAAAAATATTATTCAAAACATATTAACATCTATCCATAATCAATTTACTCACAACCACCTTATAGAGTTCTCATATGTTACATTAATCATCATAACATGGTGAAGTGAAACATATTAAAGGGGAGAGATCAAAATATAAATAATTGAAAAATATTGAAATTTATTCATGTATATCATAATAATAATATTATCAGAAATTATTAGAGTCAAATTTCTTATTAAAATATTAAGGTAACATTTTTATATCACCAATAATAATGAAAAAAATAACATAAAATATTAAAACATGTTATATGAAATAAGGGTGTTCTATAAAAATTGAAGACAACTCATATTGAAATAATATCACAATAAATATGAAATAAGAATATGTTCCAAAAATATGAAACATGCCATCATAGTTAATTGGGAAGCCTTGATATCAGGACAATCATAGTGGATAAAGTCCTGTTATAGATTGATTTCACACCGAAATCCATAAATATAGTTGATATTGAACCAAAGTAGACAAGGCTCACACCTTAATAACATCAAAATATATTATGATATATAAATTTTTTCCCAATTCAGAATGAGAGATAGATAATTTTGGGACCACCCTTGACATAACATAACATAACAGTCGTAGGCTAATTATTGGTGAACAAAACATGGTATCTCAAGAGATGAATACATTACCCAATGGATTATAGGGTTATACAATATTCAGTCTACCTATCAAATAATTAATGTCATAATATTTATATCCATAATCTTCCACATAAGGTAAATATACCATAAAACATTAAAAATAAAAATATAGCCAATGAGAATGGAGTAAGATTGAAAATATTATCTTAATGAATAATCGAAGGCTATCTCATAAAGATACCTATATGAAAATTTAATTAATTAATTTTTTATTTTGAAATTTTAATAAAAAATTAAATTTCTTAAAAATTGACTTCAAATGTTGGAAAATTAATTTGAAGGATCAAGGAGAGTTAAATATATCAATTAAAATCATAGTCGATGCTTTTATAAATGAGAGAATGATCTTTAATGAAATGATATATTTTATTATTTTACATTATACCATTATTTATCTTTGATTGTTTTCCATAAAATAATTTATTATACAAAAATATATTCATGGTGATATAAATTTGTGAATCATTCATTGAATCATTACATCAGAATACTACCTATGGTTGGGTTTACTAAAAAGTGAGAGTTTGGTCATAAAATAATACATATATAATTAATATATATATATTTATACAGTAACCTAGCTTTGTAAGGAATAAAAATATATAAATTAATAATTTAATAAATATAAATTTCCTTGAGAAAAAGGGAATAAATAATTATAATTTTTAACCCAATAGTAATGTGGGATGTTTCGAAGATCCATTTTTCTACTTTGATAAACTTATGACGAAATATGATATCATAAATTGAATAAAAAATATTTTTTAATATAGGTCTGGTTAAATATGAAGGTCACATGACATAACACATAATCCAGTTCTAATGAAATATTGATTTTGGCAGGTAAGGAATTTATTGACAAGGAGGGGAAACCCTCTTTAATAAATATGATAAATATGATCAAAAATCATATATTTTTATATAAATTAATTTAAATTGGTAAATAGATTTTTGTTAAATGTAATTTTACCCAAGTATAATGATAAGTTTCAATATTAAATCTTATGGTGGATGAAAAAATGAATATAATTAATATGATATTGATAGGATGTTTTAACTCAATTAAAGGGTTTTGAGTTTACGAATCCTCTTATAGTGTCAATCAATTTTATATTTAAAATATAAGGAAGGTAATACAAGATATGATTTTTTAGACCCATATATTTCCTGAAATCTATGAATACAAATAGAATATCCTATATATATAGTATTAGTAAAAATGAACGAAGTGGAGAAAAATAATATCACAATGAAACAAAATTTGGATCAAAATATACCTAACTAAGGTATGAATTATTTTTGTTCATGATGATAAATATTAAAATATTATAGATAAGTATATTAAATAATAATTAAATATTATTATTTATATTTATTTGATATTCTAATAACTATTTATTATAAATTAATTTTATTTTTAATATAAATTGTACTTATGTTTATTATTTTTGGTTTTTCAGTTAATTTCATTGTAAGCCTCTCAGTTTTATATGAATGATCAATAGTTTTGTAAAATAATTTCTAGAAATATACAATTTTAATTATTTATATCCTTAATAATTAAATAAAAATAATATCTATACTGTTTAAATGATTATCTCATTATGGACCCAAAATATAGACATGTGATTTTATTGATTTATCAAAGGTAGATAATATTCCTATAATTAATTATTATTAATATTACATATAGATTTAAAATATTATAGTTATGTAATATCAATATCAAATTTAACATAATTATTATACCTTATATTAATTTTTAAAATTATCCTTATTAGGAAATTCTGAAAAATGGAAATCACCTTTCTGTGGAGGTATTTGTTTTCACATATATGGATGATGCTTTAATTTTTCATAAAATGGATGAGAGTATGAAAATATGATAATAATAAAATAATAATTATTATCATGTTATAATAATTATTATTATTAATTAAATAACTATTACCATCCAGTAAATAAAATATGAATAATAGAACTCATCGTTAATAGAGGTTGTGGTCACAGAAACGCATGAAAAAAGTTTCATATTTCTCAAAAAATAGAAGATTTTATAAACTGGATATGATAGTGGAGTAATAAAATTTTACGATAATGAAAATTTTTAAATTATTATACTTTCAATGATAGTGTTTATCTAAGGGTTTTAGATGTAGAAAATAACATGGAATATTGTTGAAAGAGAATGACCTCCCCCATGGATATTGTTAAATTGGGTGACTGGCTAATGCTCATTAATAATGTTGTTTTGGGAAGACCATGTAAACTATGAATTGGTAAATGAGTTGAGTAGAGACTATGGTTTTTTTTCTAACAATCACTCTGGAATGTGTATTAAAATATAGATGTGACGAGGACTCATTGAATGTACAATGGGTTCAATTTTGGAAAAATCTATTTACTTTCCAAAATTGTCATGTAAATAATCTTAAATAAACAGTACAGGAAATTGACGTAAACAAGTGGTGAATATATTAGGTTAAAAATATATCTACCAATGATTATCAAAAATGTTTTAAGCATGAATTATCCATTTTCAATAATAAAATCTCACTTTTATAATAATTTAAACATTATTTAGTAACTATCCATTTACACTAAGAGTCTAGTTTTTTCATATCAAAATTGAAAATGAATGTATTTTCCAATTCTAACATGATGATTAATGATATTGAAATTTTTTCAAAAAATAAAAGTTCTATTAGGAAAAAATACTTTTATTATAGTTTATGATATGTAAAAACAGGTTATATAAAAAAATAATTTTTGTAATCATCAAATTTATGTGTTGTATTAATTTTCTATGATTTTGTTTTTTGAAATGAAATTTACATATTATAATAAAATTAATAATCTTTCACATTCAAACAAATCCAATACAAAATATTACAATAATATTATTTTTCTAAACGAAAAAAAAAATCATATTATAAAATATAACATATGTCCCAAAAATGATAAACATGGGGTTTTAAAATTTGGAAAGGTATTCAAAAAGAAAAAATTGAATAATAAAAAGTCTTATAATCTTATAAAGAATTATTACATAATTATTATATTAAAATTTTGGGAAAGATGATATATTCATTATTTTCCTAAAAATATATTTTTTAATAAAAATTCCAAGATATTATATTAATTTAATATTTTTAATCTATGTTACAAAAATAAGTAATTTTGGAATTTCATTGAACAATTAAATTTATAAATTTTCATTTTGAATAAAAATCAATAATTTATTGAAAACTACATTAATATACTCAATAATTCTTATTATTATTTCAAATCTTCATTGTCATACATCATATAGAGTTTAAATTTATTAAAATCATTTTATTTAATATAAATTTTATTATTTATATATTTTTAAAATATTATTCATATAATATATTGGTATCATTTTAATTTTTCATGGATATAAAAATAAAATATGAAACAAAATAATTATTTAATGGTAAATAATACAATAAAATCTCAGAGAGTTAAATAATCCTCCCGTTAATAAAATTTAAACCTTGATATTTTTTTTATTATTAAAGATCAAACATATTATAGTTCCTTTGATAGATTCCCCATGTTTCCTATTTCAATATTTTTGACATGTATTTAGTTGTGTCTTCATTCCATAATTACCTTTTTAACCAAATCATCCATGGGACTCCATCATTATGTTATTTAATTTCGTAGGATTTTAACACTGTCTATATTGTTATTAATATTTCATAATATATTTTTTGTATAGTAATAATAATTTTCACTATAGATTTTAGCACATTTAATTTTTCATGGGGATAATATCTACATTATAAATTGAATAAACTGTATACATTATTCAATCATGATTTTATCATTACTATAATTTCAATTGATTAATATGAGTATGGAGTAAATAATACTACAATAGAATTATTTGAAATTATAATATATAAAAACATCCAAAAAAATTATTTTCTAATATAAAAACCTTATATAATTTAGATCATGTTATGTAACTCTCAGTTAAGTCTATATTTATTTAGGTTGTGTTAAATAATACATAAAAACATAATTTAATAACATATTATATACATCATATTGATTAGAAAAGAATATTTTAATTACCAATTTATATCCCTCAAGTGCATCAATCTATGTGTTATTTATTTCCTACTTTTCACACAACATTTGATGATTGATATATAACCAACACATATTTATTTTGATATTTACTCATGTAACATCATTTCCAAATCTTGAATCCAACGATTGTATTCATTCAATGATTTTATTACCAATATACCCAATCAATATCAATATAATGTAAATTTTAGTATATTATCAGACACATAGAATTAATCCATGAAATTTTCACTAGGTTTTTCAATGTAGTTCATTGAACTAATAAAAAACATAAATAATATTCTATAATAACTAAACCCTCTATTTGAACTAACTATGATATTCTGACTAAAACAAAACCGATTTTTAAACCATTTACATAAATTAAAAATTATTCATCACTAAAATCTCAAATAACATGAAGAATATTTTTGTTTACAGTCTTTAATGAACAATTTCATAGGCATATTATGACGATAAATTGGGGAAAATATAACCATTTTCAATCACTTCTAGGACCATTAATAAAATTTACATAAGATATATTTATCATTATAACAAATGGTAGGAAATAAAAAATAAAGGGATGAGATCAAACACTATATAAGTGAAAACACATCGACATTTCATCAAGTATCAGATAACAAGAATATAACAACATATGGGTACATATAAATGACTTATTAATAATAACATGGATAATAAGAGTTTCCCATAAATCATGATGGAATGAAATATAATCTCTAAATATATAACATATACCATAATATTCATGTGTGAGATATAGATGAAATCATCTAATAAGTAAATCATATATTATGATCATGGAAACTTGAATATGTTTAAATAATATAAATCATGTCTTTATAATCACATGATTATTCTCATTGATAAGAGTATCATGCTGGTTAATGTCTCTTGGTTGATTGGGTTCACAACTCATTCCCATAAAAGTAGTGAATATAGTCCCATAGTGGGTTAGGGATACATTATTTTCCAATAAATAACATCTCATGAGATATACATCACTACCTAATTCATTGGATTGATTTATTATTCATGTCCCACTCAATACATAACATAGTGTTCTTAGGTTAACTGTCGATTCACTTTACATTGAATTTCCACATATGAAAATATTAACCAATAATTTATAATGATATATTATTACTATACCACACATTAAATTATAAAAAACATAATTTTATAGGAGTATGAGTTCCACATAAATAAACAAAACCAATAACATGCAATATCATTATAAAACCCTTTATGGATTAGTGGGTTTCGTATTGTTTAACAAATCATAACCAAAGGATATATAATAAGGATCCAAAAGAGGTGGTTAATATATGTCAAATTTAATATTAATAATTTAATAATGAATCGTAGTACTTGAATAGTTATTTAGAATAGTTTAAAATACATTTGAATTATAATAGAGAAGTAGGAATTATAATAGCCACATAGGTAGTGTTTTTTGGAAATCAGCATATGTTTTTTGATAACATAAGTAGATTACTACATATCATTAGAAATAATTTTTTTTTTGTTTTTCCATTAAATAATTATGGTTTTAAAAATATATTCGTTATGTAAAACATTTTCAGTTTTGACACTTACCAAAAATCAGAAATCAAAAAGGTTCCTTTAGTCAGGTTTATATAACAGATGGAATTTATTAGGGAAAATAATTTAAAGATTATCACCAAAAATAATGGAAATGTAGAATAGATAAATACAAATGAAACACATATTTAAAACTTGTATGAAATAATATTCAATAACATATTAAAAAATGAGTGAAATAATGTGAATGTTTAACCCAAATGAAACATGGATAGTTTTAAAATAACATGATCCATGTTATAAAACACATTCATTGAAAACATATAAAAAAATAAAAAAACATTATTTTCAAAATAGAATATGATAAATACGAAAATAACATGTGATAATACATATTTTTTATTATCAAAAACTAAAATAATGGAATGAAGAGAAATTTTGTACATATAGTTAAAACCAGCAATAAAGATGATGATACATGATTGATATTTCGTCAAGTAAAACAATTAAATATATTTTTTACCTTGAAATAAATATAAGGTAAAATATAAAATAATATACAGGATAAAAACATATATAGAGGTAAGAAGTACATGATACAGCCTTATAACCCAATGAAATGGGATTTGAATAAACAATCATCATACAAGGTCTCATAGTTTCAATATGATAATATTTGGAACACAGAACATGAGATGGTTTTATAAAACTAGATAATTTAGTGAAATTTATGATGAAAAATAAATATATATAAAATATATACACTATAAAATATGTATTAAATGTTGGATATAATTAATATCCCAGTAAAAAACATTTATATCCAAAAACATTTACCATTGGTGCCAGTTTATTTTTCATGTTCACCTAACATACTGGATATTAAAATTTATATTTTTTAAAACATTACTTGTATTAGTATTCAACTATTTTTCAAATTATCTATTCCATTTATTCTAAATAATTATTTTGTTTCGAATTAATTTCGGTATATGGAAGTTATTATAGGTTGTTCAATTTACAATACTGAAACACAATGGATTTTTTAGATGTATTCAATTTTTTTTTAAAAATTACATCATGATCTCTATAATTGTTATATATATTCCCACTATAATTAAATAACAATAATATTTATATATTTATATATTTTTTCCCAAATGGAAACAAATTAATAAATATTTACTGATGGATTTATTTAACACTGTTAAAATTACTATAAATCATTAATATTAATATTATATACAGATCGTGATGAATTATAAACTAATCATATTAACATAGTAACAAATATTATATTTATACATTAGATATATTTATAAAATAATAATTGTTTCGTGGTTATATAAAAATAATTTTTTCATTCTTTTATGGTGTTAGTCACTATGTATATGGGTGATTCTCTTAATTATATAAATTTTTGATGTTAACGTAAAATAAAAAAAAAATTTAACAACATTTTATAATATTTAATGAATATGTTTCAAAAATAAATTATTTATTTTTTATATACATGTAAATATTTTATTAGAAATATAACCCTTAATTTATGGAGGTTGTAGTCTATAACATAACATGAATACATTTTTGTTTATCTTGTTGATTATAGAGGATGGATTAAAATTATTTTTCTAATATTTTTATATAAATTTATTATATTAAAAATAATGATGTTATCATACGTTAATGATCATTAGGAACATTATGGGTATGTGAGTGAAGAAAATAACCATGATTGTGGGTTTGAAATAATTACATATCTACTTTGATACTTTTTATGGGGTGAAATCATAAGTAACTATAAAATTTTATTTAAGGATGAAACAAATATATAAAAATTAGGGTGTTATCGAGGTTATAATATTTTGTGGTTTCTGTTTGTATAATTTATTTTTAATGGGCGGATTGACAGAGATGGGGTGATTTCCATTTATATGTCAAAAGTGTTGTCTTTTTTAATAAAATGTCATCAATTTTAATTATTTTCAATAAATAATTAATGGATAAAGGCTCCAAGTAAGGTAAATAATGGAATTGGAAATATATAGGGTCAATAATCCATCGACCACCTATTAATAATGATGTCCTTTAAATGTATTATCCTTTTCAATGTGCATACCCAATTTATATCCTACTTTATAGGTACCTTTATAAACCCATTTTTACCATAGTTAATAGATTATAAGTTGCAATATTAGAAATTTATTTTTTTCCTAGTTTCAATTTTCGAATATCACATTTGAAAACTATTTTATATATAAATTATTAAATGTTTTAGAGAAATTAGATTTTGTTTTGTCACACAATATGCATAAAAACATGTTTCTATAAAATCTATATTATTTTTCTTAACATTTAATTGTATTGAACAATTATACAAGTATAATAAATTTATGATTTTTATTGGTTTGTTTTAATTCAAAAAAAATTGATTTAAAATAAATCCAAATTAATATTATATTGTAATAATTATTACTAAAATAAAAATACCAAAAAAAATTATATTAATAAAATTTATTTACTTTAATAAAATGCAATAAATAGTTTGTTGAAGTTATTGTGGTATTTATAAACATATATTCAATAAAATCAATGGCTAATAATATTATGTGTCCTTTTTATATAATAATAATGTAAATTTTTTTCTTAAACATGTATTTTAAATTTTCTCATAGAAATTTCTTATTATAGATCAACCCAAAAAAATTTATCATTAGAGAATAATAATTTACGATGTTAAAAAAACTCTATTAATTATAAAAAATTATTAATTAAATGAATATTAATTTATAGTTTTTATGGAAATATAATATGTAATGGAAAACATCATTTAATGAAAAATGATCATCTTTAATTTTTTTGGCCTAGTTCAACACTATATTAATTCTTAATTTATTAAAATATTATTTATTTTATAGAGATTTTGTTATTAATAAATTGTCGTAATAATTCTCATCTAAAATACCATGCATATTTTCAGTTCGGTTTTTTATGTAGAAAAATATATCGAAATTAATATTTTTGAATGAAATTTACAGAAAATATTATTTGGACATTAGAGTACATATGTAATATCCACAAAATATTTTATAAAATTATTGATCTCACTTGAGGATACTATTTTTCAATGCGAAATGTATTTATAGAAATATTATACTACCAAAATATCTTGTAAATATATTTAATCACCATTGTTGTCATTTTCATTAAACCCTAATTATAATGACCCATACATTACTAATATTGATATCATATTGAAAATGATGTATATTTATTACAACATATAATCAAAACATGATTGGACTATAAAGGTGTTGTTTCATTAGAAATTGGGAAACATAAACAATTGGTTAATAAAACATCTACATTGTCTCACACTTATTTCTTTATAAGTAAAATCCTTATTGACATATAATAATGAATACCCTTCTTCATGTCCATTGTAAGAGAAATATAACAATGGATGATCTCAAATTCTCAGTAAAGATAAAAATGGGAAACATTAATCATATAACAATCATAATTCATAAGAACATAACATTTAAAAGTCTTATCCTCTATATGAATGATTGTGATATCAAGTTAGTGGATAAAAGTACATAATAATAAATATAAATAATAATTAAATTCAAAATAAAATACAAGATGTTCTCTAATACACAATAGAATAGAAAATCACTTTATATCTGTTAAAGATGATTTCCAAGACCAAAATTGCAAAAAAAAAGTAAATCATTGAAATAGGTTTAAATTCCATTTCATTGATGTATCATTGAATAAGATTTATCCTCCATTATATTCATCCCTCTCTCATCAGACATAAATCATCTCAAAATTAACTATTGAGTGGTAAAGTTCCCACACATCGTATAATGAAATCATTTGACATGTCAATCAGATACATAAACCATTCACCATAACATAACCCATAGAACAAAAATGGGCTCCTTAAACATCATTCCATCATAATGCATATTAAATAAATCGATTTCATATAAATAATTCCATCATAAATAAAATAAATTAAATGTATTAATCGGTATAGAAACATAAATATATGTCATCGTACATCGAATTTGTTTCTGGTGAAATACATGAAATTAATTCATGTGAAAAATATAATTTCTCCATAAAAATGTATTATTTTCTCAATATTCCACACAGTTTTCAAGAATGTTAAATTAAAAATACTCTTGAAATCTTATAAATTAATCTTTATCCAAATAAGTCATTATTAAATAATAATAATCCATTTATGTCACATATGTTAATGAACATTCTCTACAAATGTTTTCCAGAAAAGTCAAAAAAGAACATCATATCAAAATAATGACAACAATATTTCATTCATTCCAATTAGTAAAATGAACCAATGGGTAAAATTCCCAATAGAATATTTTAGAATAATATAAATATTATTACATATTTAGGGAACATTGATGATGATCATAAATATATCCTAATAAATAATTACTTATAAAGAATCTTGGATAAAAAAAGATTGAAAAATCATTCCATAACATAGGTCCAATACATTTAATATGTATCAAGAAATACTCTATAATTATTTAAATAATTTTATTGAAAAATTACATAATCATAATTGTTTTTATTATATCATATGTGATTATATTATCATCTGTTTGTTAGTAAAATTTCATTGTTAGTCTTTATTAGGATATGAAAGGCTTTATGTAATTATGAATGGTTTTTTAGATAAGTTCATGCTCCACTTATTAGTTTATATTTATATCATATAAATAATTCTATTAGTAATATATATATAGATATATAATTTATTTATTTATTACATTCTTGTATATAATCATGATTTAATGAATATCAGGACGAATGAATCGCATCACGTCCTTGAGCTGTTAGTTCTTACGTACGATGGAGTGATGATTTCATTCACTTAATGGTTAAATGGTATTGAATTGGATTTTATAATAATTTTCAAGAATAATTATAATGTTATATTAATTATTTACATCAATTATAATCATTATTATTCAAATAAATATTATTTTTTGCTGAATCACAAATTACACCACAGTGTGTAGACAATGAGCTGTATGTACACATGCAGGTTGATATTGTTATTTTTATGATGGTTTAAAGGATGTATAATCTTTTATAATAAATATAATAAAATCTAATAATGTATAAGATACTGAATTTATTTTGTTATTATCGATAATCATATGAATAGGAAGAAGAAGATGTATATAATTTTGAAAGTGGTGATAAAACAATTACCCCTTTTTGAGTATCTTCTATCGATTTGCACAGAATGACACCATAGGGTGTATTAATACCCAATTTTTGGACTCTATAATTATGTGATGGAAGTTTGGAGATGGATTTGGTTGGTTGTTTTCAAGAAAAATGGATTTATAGGTGTCATTAAATTAGATGGATATGTTCCCTTTTATAAGAGAGGGATGGGAAACCTTTGAAAAAAAATCTTAAATTAATATAAATTGAATTTAATATTGAAATTTCACCAAATTAAATTATATAAAAGTTAATTTGGAAATTATTCAAATTCATCAAAAAAATACATTATAATTTTTTTTAATCCTTATAATTTTTTTTCATAATTTTTTAATCAATTTATTTTTAATTGTTCTCGTAACATTATAAGTATTTAATTGTTATAAATATTTATATATATGATATAAATTGAACATAAATTATAATTTTATGAAATTTTAGACCTGATAATTTTCACATTGTAATTTTTAAATACTAATATATATATATTTAATAACAAATTACTCCATATTTTGGAGACGGTAAGTTGTATGTACACAGTCAAGGTGATATTATTATTCATAGAATGGATAAAAGGAGGTATTAGGTTTTACCATAGTTATAATAACATCTCATCATGTCAAAGATATTGGGTTTATTACATTTTTATGGAAACAACATAATAATATGAAGTAGAAGAAGAAAAGTATTTTGATAGGGGTGAGAAAGGAATTACATCATTTTTGAGTGTCTCATTTTTATTAGATCAAAATGTATCCTCCAAATGAATTTCATCTGAATGTGTGGCCTCTATAATTAATTGAAGGAATTTTGGTGAAGAAATGGGTAGGTTTTTCCCATGAAAAAAGTTATTTAGATATGTGATTAAAAGAGAAAGTGGGGATCCCTTTTTTAAGAGAGGGGAGGGGAGCCTTTGGAAATAAAAAAAATAATTTAATTAATATTAATTATTTGTTAAGATAAAATGGAACCAATTTTGATTAATTTGAAGGTAGTATGGGTATATATAGAAATAATCTCAACCATTAAAAATTAGACTTTTTTATTTTATTTTATAACTTATAATTTTAATTTATCATTATTTAATCTATTTTTTATTTATTGTAATAAATTTAAAAATATTTATAGGTTATTTATTTTAATTATATTTTGTAAATATACCATTAAATGTATATTTAATGAAATTTTAGACTATATAATTATCAATTTATAAATTTTATATATATTTATGAATTATAAATTATTTAATTTAATGTTATGTTTATAAAAAATCAATATGGAAAATTTTGACACAATTAAGTTATTTGATTTTAAATAAAATCCACCTAGAATATAAAATAAAAAAAAATTAATATACTCTACACTTATACTAATAGCCTCTAAAATTATTGGATTATATTAATTAAGTCAGAATTTATATCATTTAATATTATTAAAATAATTTATTTGATATTTTTATTAATAAAATAACTTCCACTTCACTATTGTGTAATCCTTAATGATAATTTTTTAATTTCAAAAAATTATAAATAAATTTCCTAGATGCTGATATTTATTATATATTCCTAGAGACTACATATAGTCTGTGTTATATCTTGGTTATGCATATATTATAATAAATATACTTATATAAAAAGATCATGTGACATTTTATCACATTATTGATTTTAATAATATTGACGTCATATTCTTGGGAATGTGTTCATTAAGTGATTAAATTTATAACTACATATAATAAGGATTTAATTTAATAATCCAATTTTATTTTTATAGTTTGTAAGGAAATTTTATAATATTATTTACACTTTTAATTATCTGATTTACCTGTAACTGTGGTAATATAAAAATTACTAATGTTAATTTTCATAATGTTTGAAATATAGAAGTAACGTATCAATATAATTTTGAAACACTAATTCAAAAAATATGGAGCCAAATTTTAAATATTTTATAAAAATTATTAGCAATAATTAAATAGAAATTAATACTATAGTCGGAAAGAGAGTATGTGTTTTAAAACCTAATACATTGCAAAAGATTGAACAATTTTTAAATTTTGATTCAATGTAAAATTAATGATAATGATATAAATTTTATTTAATAATAAAAATATATTATATATATACTTTAAAACATTAAATATTATAATTTAACCATATAAATTATTTATGATAAAAAAACATTATTCTGACATAAAAGTTATTGTATTTTTGCTATTTATCAGAACATGAATGTTACGAGAACAATATCAGAAATTAATCAATGGATGAATTTTTATATCATGCTTGAAAAAAAGATTATTATGTAGCCATGAAAAAATTATTAATGCATAAAAATATAAATTAAATATGGAATAACCATTCAACTTTGTAATTTTACCCTTTTATGAAAATATAGGTTATTATACATTAAATAGGGTGTATTCATACACAATGACTAAAATATAGATCGGATGAATACAAAAAATATTTTATAAAATATCTAAGAAATATATATATCTCATTAATTACATTACCCATAATAATTAACTAGAAAATAAAAATTTCTAATTTATTTATATTTTTCACAAATAAGTAATAGCCAATGAATTATAATTGCATTTTCATAAGTTATTTATAATTATAAGCGATATCTTAAGGGCATGGATATAAATTTAATTTTATAATAAGGTTGTCTTGTGGTTCATTTAAGGTTATGATTACATGAAATTAATACAACTAAATAATAAATATTATTTAAAGGAAATATTAAAAAAACATCTCGGTGTTATAATAATGGTTCAATCATCACAAATAATGTTTTTATTCCCTGGATCATAGTTTTATCGTGTCAAAAAGCACTATAGTCCCCATATATCCTTTAATAGAATTTTTATCGTTCATCAAAAAACTATACATGTTCAATTATTAATTTCCAACACACGAACCATACAACTTGGTCTGTTGTGTTTCTTTTGTGATCCTCCCAAAAGCATATACATAGGAATAAAAATATAATGTAATATATATTAATGAGATTACCATATTCATTCTTCAATAGTGATTATATAAGGATGTTATTGGATAAAATATCTCTGATCACTATATTATTTTAAATCCCATGAGATGACATTTAAATATCATTTATAGATATTTAATTACAAATAACTCATAAAAATGTAAGTTAAATGTATATTACCATAGTCCCTCTACTTGGGATCATCTATTTTTGAGAGATAATATCTATATAATCCTATGAAATATAAGGAATTTTATAATGATTATTTTGATGAATAAAAATTCAAAATTTTAATGTATCTATAGTAAATGAATAAAAAAGATATACAGATTTATTAAACTATATCGTTTTAATTATAAAACACCAAATTATAAATCTCGATCTAGATATATATAATCTATTTATCCATATGAAATCTATCTTACAGTTGATAAATTGGATTTACATGTCCCTTCTATCATCACTAAGTAATTAGTTATCCTTCAATGGGTTCCTATTTAACCTTGTTCGATATAAGAACGAATTTTTTTACCATAAGGTTTAGAAATACAATTTTAGACCATAATAATCTATTTCTTTCTGATGAAATTACTAATAAAATAATAACATAATACAAAATCTTATTTTAAAACAATAATATATTTTCATTCCATATAACATCTATTTGAACTAGTATTTTAGTTGAAAAAATTAAATCCTATATATCAAAAAAATACCTTAATTTAATGGGGATTTGATGATACCCTCTCTATATATGATTTAAATTTAAATTTTAACACCTCAAGATTCCAGAGTACGGTTCCCTTTAGATAATTCAATAACATGCATTATACGCATCTTCGAGATTCTAACATACCGTGACCAATCAAAGCAGATGTTATGAATAGTAATACCAATTTTTTTAAATTTTCTAAATTTTATCATTCAATATGGACTTCATTTTAGAATTCATAATATCAAAATTAGCTTAGGGTGTATTTTTTGTATTTTTCTAAAAACATCCAATATTTTATGATTAGTGAAAAACACTGCCTTATTGGTTAAAACCAAATTTTTATTTAAATAATTTGTTATATTATTTAATTTTTTTGGTCAAAATAGATACATAATACCTATATATGTTCATAATAATTCATTGGAGACTTTTTATAATAAATTTAGATATATAATATTTAATCAAACTTTTTATCGTCTTTTATCCACCTTCTAGGAGCATTTGCAAGTTTTCATAAAACATAATTTTACTGCATCTATGAGTTGAATTAAAAAAATAATAGATAAAAGGTTAATATCAGTAAGTAAATTGTGGTTCAATAAGATGAAAATACGTTTTGGTGAATAGAAACTTTTGACATTTCTATACCATGGTTAAAAGTAAATAGGTTAACTAAGGGTAAAAATGATTCCATAATTACCCGAAAACGTGTTCTAATTCTTTTGTATAATTATAATTCAACCAAAAAATTCCTTAGGAATAAAATATTATACCCTTTTGTCCACTTGGGTTAGATTAGGACATTTATTATTAATTTATTTAAAGAAGAGTCAAGAACGTTAAATTCAATGTTAAAAAACTAAACCACTTTTAATATAGGGTTACAGACAATATAAATTTAAATATAAATATTAATTATAAATATAAAAAAAATTCATTCATAATGGTATTTTATTTTAAAAAATTAGACATTATATAATTTAATTTATTTATGACACAATGATGATGGAGTAATAACCTTATTAATGAAATATTAAAATAATGTATATTAGAAATATACAAATAAATGTATATAGAGACTTATGATGACATCCACTAATGTTTCAAGGTTAATATGACATGTCAGGGTTGGTTACATAAATTTTATTTTATGTGATAATGATTTTATGCCTTACAAAAAATAACATACTAAATAGTGTCAAAATTGACAAAATTGAGTTTTTCAAACATATATTATATTATTCATTGATATAATATTCCTAAAAATAGAAGGATTGGCCAATGGACTTCGAGAAGGTTATATATATTAATAATAAACTACATGGGGTTCTCTTGCCTATTTATTGTATGTTTATTAACCATATAATATAAAAATACAACGAGACATTATAAATGTCAATCTATTTTAATAAGAGTTGAATCTAAACGATAAGGTTAATATGATGACCTATACCTATTTAAAACCTACTGGTTGAGTTATTTTAAACACATCCACAACTTTTCCTTTAAATAATTCATTTTTGAGCCATTAGAAAAAAGAAAAATGATTTTATTATTTAAAAATAATTCAAGCTTTTCCTAAAGTGACTCTCTCCCCTCTTGTAAAAGAGCACATACCCATTTCTTAATTTCACAACTTAAATTCCATTTGTATCATCCAAAACCTACCCAAATATCTTCTCAACTATCATCACTTTAACCTAGAGGTGTTACTTTGATCATAATACCATCCTATGGAGCCCTTTTGATCAAATCAAAAGGAAGAACTCGAAGAATATTTAATATTTTTTCACCTCTTTCAAGATCTTTTATTCTTCCACTTCCTATTTATTTTTTATTTCCATTATAAAATAATAACTCCATTATCATATATATAATGTTATGTTATTAATAAAATGGTACATCCATATTCATTATTCTATCCATCATATGAATTACAAAGTCACCAAATGTGTGTATGTACAGCTTACTATCTCCACGTCGTGGTGTAGTTTGTTATTCAAACACTTAATTAATTTGGAAGGGTCTAGTAATGAATATAAATGATGTAAATAATAAATATAAAATGTTTATGTTTCATTATATATTATATACCATCCAATTTCATACTATTTCACCATCGATATAATGATATTTTCTCTTGTGGGTAAGTAAGGATTTATGTCTCCATGAACGTGATATGATTAATTCACTATCGTAATCATTCATAAATAATTTTACTTTTATGATTCAAAATAATTTTTATGGCCACAATATCATTCTATATATGATTCAAATACAACCTATTCATAACAGTCATTGCTTTTCTAACCAAACATGTAATGGAAAACGAATCAGTTTACACCCCAAATGATGATAACAATAAAATATTATCAACAAAGTAATATTAGAGGATAATGTATGATATCCTATTTATATATATAGTTCTTTTATAATTTAAAAACAATTATATAACAATTATACAAGAGTTTAACATGCCCTTGACCAGGGAGAAGTACAGTGTAAGTGTTTATTTCACAATATCTTTATTATATGAGGTTGTTTTTACGTAAATATCTACTTGGACCAATTTATCATCCACATCAGTGTTTTTTTAAAAATTAATTTGAAAATTAATTTACTATATACTAGAAAATGGTTTAATGTAATTTAAACCCTAATTTTACATAATATTATAAGAAAACAAAATTTTCTGTCATTTTCCAATCAAGGTACTTTATGACCTTTTCAACAAAATAAATGTAAAAATGTATTTTTTTAACATATATGTCGGGTGTAGTTATTTTTGACCGTTATAACATCGTCATGGCATCCCATACAATCTTATAATAATATATTCAATATTAATGTTTTCTTTTATAATTATATTTCCTTCAAATGATTTCAAAATAGAATGATATATTTCTCTCAAAAAGTTTTAATTTCATCTATGTAAACATCCTTCGATGGATTTTAAACATTTTTGAAGTTGATTTATTATGATACAAATCATTCATACTATAATTATGGTTTTGTGACATATTAGAATGTGGATGTGTTATTTTTATACCATTCATGGTCTGTGGAAAATGTATTCACATTTCGTATGACAGTTTTAATATGAATGGTTATGTTATGTTTAATCCTTTTGATATTTCGAATGCATTGGACTTTGTAAGTGATGGGTGGAGCTCACTATAGATCCTTGATGCATCAGTAGTTCTCATGAGACAAAATAGAATCTTGGAACATGGACTTGACAAAATCTTATTTTTTGTCTTGGCACAAGGCCTTGACTATGTGGTTTTGATGTCTAAAATTATGCATTCAATCAATATGAATGTGTCTATTGATATTTCATTTGATTATTCGACTAGTAGAATATCAATGCGAATAATTAAATTAAATTATTTTATTTTATCTTTGTTAAATTATGATGATGATTAAGTTTAAAAGGCATTTGTTTTAGTTTAATACATTTCCTTAAATTGTTTTTTCTTTTTTATGAACGTTTCTACTATATTTTTATCCTTACTGAGCATCTGATCTCACCCCTTTCTATGATTTACTTTTCCCTTTATGTGAAGAAGAATTTTATGGTTGACCTATATGGAGAGTCTATGGATATAAGTGTGTTAAAAAGGGGAAAAATGTTGTTGATGGTTTTATTTCCTTATGTAATGTAAAAAATATGAATGTATCTAGTACTTCCAATGATAAGAAACAGATCAGTCTTTTGGGACATGATTCCTTATATCATGCCAATGATATGTAATAATGCACCAACTCTAGCTAACTAGGGTTGGGGTGTTATATTTGGTATCATAGGAAGTTTAGTACAATCATTGGAAACTAGATTTTGAAAAACTCGGATTAGAGAACAGTACCCTAAGATATACTTTGAAGATTAGTATTGAAGAACATCCTTGAATTTTGTTACTTTAGAGATTTTTTTGAGTTTTCCAACAAATACATCCATGTCTAGATATAAGTAGGTAGAGTCTATTATAGAACAGATGTACTTATGGGTAAAACCCAAAAACACTTCTTCGAGCTGGACTCGAACGAGAACTGCTGCACGACAATGGGCCTCGCTGCATTTATGGTTATGACACTATATGGGGATATTTATAGGATATTTCTCATTTTATTTACAACCCATTATGATGGATTTATGAGTATATACTTACTCAATGAATTTTTATTTTTGTTATGGATTATATCAATTAATTATTCAATTTATGTTAACTATTTTCTTGTTTAGAATTTTGTATTGTGATTCATAAACTGTTCTAGAATATGCTACTGTTTAGAAATAGCACCTAGTGGACGGAATGGAAACTGTATCAATGCACATAATCCATATAGTTATTTCCCTCCTAATCATGATAATTATAGTGGAGTTGGTGACGAAATTGGTTCTGATCATCTTATCACCATAATGGGATAACTCACACAGGTTAGAAATAATAACCATACATGTATGGAGAACCCTGATCCAAAACATGGTGGATAAATTTTAGACATTTCATGAGGAGACAACCACCATAATTCAATTGGAATACCAATACATTAGTAGCCGAGCATTGTTTAAGTTCCTTTGAGAAAATATTTCATTCTTTTGGGAGTAGAAAAAGGTAAAAAGTTGCCATCACTGTTTTCCACCCCACGGGAGATGAAGATCGATGGTGGCCATTTCTTAAAAACACAAAAGAATATAATGAATTATCAAACATGGAATGGAGGGATATTATAGAGTCTTTCAAAGAAAAATATATTCCACATGAGCTTTGGGGGGATATGGAAAGACAATTTTGAAGTATGAGGCAATAGGAGGATGAAAATTTTGCAATGTATGAGGCTAAAATTACTAGGTTATAAAGAATTTTGCAGATTATATTCATAACCAAAGGAGTAATAATGATCAATTCATTAATGTTTTTAAAAAAATTCTCTAGCGAGCATTAGACTAACAATCCTTTTTACCATAAGAAGATATTTTCTTATGTTCTATCAATACATGAAAAATAATTCTCTATGTCTTGTGACATAAATGTAAAACAAAAAAAGAAGAGATCTGTTGAACCATGTAGAAATTAAAATAAGGGGAATAAGGTAAATGTTGAATATCCATCATGCAGTAAATGTGGTACTAAACACCATTGTACTAGCCTGAAGGGAATGGGATTCTGTTACATGTTTGTTGAAAAAGGACACCAAGATCGTGATTAAAAGGGGAAGAAGGAGGCTATTGAATGCTAAAATTGTAAAGAAAAGTGGAATTATGAAAATGAATGTCCTATGTTCCAAGAGTACTTACCCCAGAAAAGGCCATGGAAGAAAGGCTATGCTTATGAAAGCACTATTGTTGAGGTTTAACCTCTGAAAAATGTGCTGGCTGGTAATTTAATGGGTTCCTCAATTTTAACCAATGCTTTATTTGATTCCATATCATCACATTGTTTTATTTATTCTATGTTTTCAATGAAACATTTTTATTTTTAATTTGACTTAACAAGGTTATTTTTAGTCATAACACCTAAGGGAAGCATCTTCACACAAATATTTTGTGAATCAACTCCCATTAGGGCATAATAGTGTTCTTTATCTTACGATTTCATTGGATTTCTAATGATTGAATTTGAAATAATCCATGGAATGGATTTCCATTTAGACCAAGATGTGAAAAAATATTTTAAGAATAAGTATGTTACAAATTTCGATGATTATAAGGAGTACCTTATCATTAGACCAAGAATATCAAAAATTGATTATTATCTAGATCCACCCCGGTAGATCTACTAAATTCAATTATTGGGGAGGATGAGAATGAAATAATTATGTTTGAGGAACATAATGTTAGAATATATTACATACCTATTGTTCAAGAATATGTTGATGTGTTTCTAGAGGATTTACCTATACATCCTCCAGAACAAGAAATTGAGTTTTTCATTGATTTAATTCCTAGTTCAAGGCCCATATCAGAGACCCCTTATAGAATGGACATTGTAGAATTAGTTTAAATAAAGAAAATACTAGACGAATTTGGTAATAATTGATTTATTCTCCCAAGTGTTTCTCCATGGGGAACCCCTATCCTTTTTTGTAAAATAGAATGACGAATCTATGAGTTTTACAAGGACTACAGGGAGATCATTGCTATAACACTAAATAACTAGTATCCCCTACCTCGATTTGATGATTTATTCAAACAATATCATGGATCTCAATATTTTTTAAATATTGACCTTCGATCAGGATATCATAAGTTTTGTGTGAAGAAGGAAGACATCCCAAAATAGCATTTCGAACCGGGTTTGAGCATTATAAGTTTACCATAATACATTTTCGGCTGACTAATGCACCCTATGTTTTCATTGATCAAATGAATAGTGTTTTAAAAAATATAAAAATGACTACTTAGTGGTATTTGTTGATTATATATTGGTACCCTCAAAAAATAAATGAAGACCATGAAAATCACTTGAACATTATCATAAAGACTCTTATAATAAATGAACTATATGGGATGTTTAGAAAGTGTGAATTATGGCTTCATGAGATTTCTTTTCTAGGATATATTGTCTCCCAGGATGGAATCTATGTTGATCCTTCTAAGACAAAGGCAATCCACAAATGGCTAGCACCAATGAGTATAACTGAGATATGCTGTTTTATTGTTTTAGTAGGTAATTATTGGCATTTTGTCCAGTATTTTTCCTGATTGGCTAACACATTAATCAATCTCACACGTATAGCTGATAATTTTTTTTGGAAAAAATATTGTGAAGGATTTTTAGAAGAACTAAAGAAAAGATTTGTTATTTCTCTTATCATTACTCTACCATTAGGGAAAATATGGGTTTTTTATTTATAGTGATACTTCAATGAAAGAACATGGTATTTTCCTTATGCAGAATGCCAGGGTTATTGCCTATGAATCATGACATCTAAATATTCATGGGAAATACTATCCCACTCATGATATTGAGTTTGAATTTGTAATCTTTGAATTGAAGATATGGAGACATTATTTTTATGGTGAAAATGTGAGATTTATACTGATCACAAGAGTTTGAAGTATATTTTCTAAAAAAAAAAGAACTCAACATGAGAAATGGAGATGTCTTACACTAATAAAGGATTATTATTGCACAATACACTACCACCTCGGGATAGAAAATAATGTTGCAGATGCTTTGAGTAGAAAGGATACTGGAGTTTTGAACATGATTAGAGTTGATAGGATCCTATTTTAATAGATCTAGTAAAAATAGATTTATGAATAATCATGGAAGGGAAACATAAATACTTTTCAAATGGATGGAAACACATATTTAATAGAAAGGATAAAAAGTTCTCAAGCTGATGATGAGGAGTTTAAAATCAAAATTAATGCTTTAAACTATGGGAGATTGATAGACATCATATATGTAGACAGGATTTTGAAATTTGGGAAGAGACATTGTATTCCCGATATAATTGATCTAAAAAGGGAATTGTTGGATGTTTCTCATTACTCCTATTTATCAACACAACCTGGTCACACTAAGATGTATAGATATTTGAATGAACATTTTTGGCGAGACAACAAGAAGATAGAGATTGTCAATTTTCTGTCGAGGTGCATGGTTTGTCACAAAGTGAATATAGGAAGGAAACAACCTAGAAGAGTCATGCATACTCTTCCCATATATGATTTGAAATTTCATAATGTTACAATGTAATTTATCATTGGGAAACCAAATTATCCTAGAAGGAATGATGCAATATGGGTCATTGCTGATATTCTTACCAATATAGCACATTTTGTTGCTATAAGAGAATATTAACCACATAAACGTCTAGAAATAATATATATTAATGATGTTGTAGGACTCTATGGTTTACCCCTATCTATTGTTTCTGATTGTGATCCCCATTTTACCTCAATATTGGGGAAATGTTTTCAGAAGGCCGTGGATTATGATCTTTGTTTGAACATAGACTACCACCCTCAAATAAATGGACAATCATAATGGGAAATTCAAACCTTAGAAGACATGTTAACATCTTTCTCACATGACTTTCAAGGTATATATGATCAATATTTACCTCTGGTAGAGTTTCCTATAAAAATATCATCAATTCATGTATTTAGACTACACCATATGAAGTGTTTTATAGAAAGAGAGATACCACACCAATGTGTTGGGATAGTGTTGGTGAAATAAAACTCGTAAGCCTAGAAGGTGTTGAGGGAATAGTGTAAAATGTGAAGGTTATCCAAACTCACATCAAAGTAGCTCAAAGTAGGCCAAATAGAAATGTAGACAACCAGAGGATGGATTTGGAATTTCATGTAGGAGATCATGTTTTTTAGAGGGTATCTCCAAGGAAGGATGTTATACATTTCGGTAAGAAGGGTAAATTGAGTCCTTGTTACATCAGAACTTTTCAATTTTTCAAACATATTTGAGTTGTATATTATCATTTGGAAATGCCTCCAAGTATCTCCAAAGTACATTATGTGTTCCACTTATCACTGTAGGGAAAATACTTGCCTGACCCAACACAGGTATTCACCAATGAGGAAATTTAACTCGAACTGGATATGTCTTATTGTGAAGAGCCTGCCAAAATTTTTGACACGGGAGAACAAGTGCTGAGAACTAGATGACTCATTTGGTAAATGTTATATGGGGGAACCATAAGATAAAAGAGGCATCGTGAGAACCAGAGGAACTTATGTTGAATTACCACCTGAATCATTTTGTGTGGAAGTATTATAAAACATTCAATAACCAAATTATTTTAAGGTGAGATGAATGTAACACCCCAATATTCCATGTTGTGGTTCCCTTTAAATAATGCAGTAGCTTTCACTGTACACTACTACAAGATTTTAACATACCCTGACCAATCATACTAGCCGTTTTGAATAGTAATACCCTTTTTTGAAATATTATAAATTTTTTCATTCAATATGGAGTTCATTTTTTAATTAGGAATATTGAAATTATATTAGGGTTCTTTTTTTGTAATTTTCGGAAAACATTAATTTTTTTATGAATACTGAAAATCAATGTGTTTTATTGTTAAAACTGACTTTTTATTTTAATAATTATTTATTTTATTTTTATATAGTTTTGGTCAAAATAGATATATAATACTTATATATGTTAAAAATAATTCAATGGAGTCTTTTTATAACATGTTTTGATATATTGAATTTTGTAGAAAATTTTACCGTATTTTACCCACATCCTAGGAGTATTTGCAAATTTTCCCAAAACATAATTTTACTGCATCACAAAGTTGAATTTAAAAAATCTGAGATACATGGTTAATATCAGTAATTAATTTTTTTTTCAATAATATGAAAATAATTTTTGTTGACTTGTAACTTTTGACTTTTATTTACCACTTTTTTAAAGTAAATAGAAAAATTAAGGGTAAAAATGATGTCATAATTACACAAAAACATCTCATAATTCTAATTTATATGTATAATAAAACCATAAAGAAACTTAGGAATAAAAAACGATCCACTTTGGTCTACTTCGATTAGATTATGACATTTATTATTGTTATATTTAAAGAATAGTTAAAAGAGTAAAATTCAATGATTAATAACTATAGCATTTTTAATATTGGGTTACACACAATATAATTTCAACTATAAATATTCATTAGAAAGATAAAAATATTTCTACATAATGGTATTTTATTTATAATTTTTAGGTATTGTATAATTTAATTTATTTATGACATAATGATTTTTCAGTAATTACCTGATTATTGATATATTAAAATAATTGATATTATAAATATACAAATAAATGTAAATTGAGACTTATTATGAAGAAAATAATTTTCTTGGTTAATATGACATGTTAATTTTGGATATCTAAGATATAATGATTTTATGGCTTTCAGAAAAATCAAATACATAATAGTGTCATAATTGAGAAAATTGAGTTTTTAAAACAAATATTATATAAATAATTGATACAACATTAATCAAATTCTAAAGATTAAAATAATGAAATAGATAAGGTTATATATATTCATAATAAACCACATTGGTTTCTCTTGGACTGTTGTAGTATTTTTAGTAACCACAGAATATAAAAATGCAACGAGACATAGTCAATGTCAAACTATTTAACTAAGAGTTAAATCTAAAATATAAGGTTAATATATTGACCTTAACCTATCTAAAACCTATTGGATGAAATGTTTTAAACCCACACCATACTTATGCATTAAATAATTAATTTTATATCCATTAGAAACACAATATTATTTTATTATAAAATAATATTTCAATATTTTTTCTAAAGTGACCCTCAACTCTCTTATAATAGGGCACTTCCCCTTCTCTTAATTTCACACATCCAAAGACATTTGGCTCAACAAACCCCTACCAAGATATTATCTAAACTATTATACCTTAAACATAGAGGCCTTAATTTTTTACTACATCAAAACTAAGGAGACCTTTTGACAAATCAAAAGAATGAACCTGAAGAATAGGTAAATATTTCCCCTCATCATTCAAGTTATTTTCATCTAGAACATCCTCTTTCTGTGATGTTTCAATTCTAAAATAATAAATCTAGAATATTATATATATTTTGATGTTATTATAAATATGTTACAACCATATTCCATATTCTATCCATCATATGAATGACAATGTCACCCTATATGCGTACGTATGGCTTACCGTCTCCGCGTCCTAGTGTAGATTGCTATTCAAACACTTCATTATTTGGATGGGTAAAATAATGAGTATAACTTATGTAAATAATATATATAACATGTTAATGATAATGTATATAATATATTCCTTCCAATTACATATGATTTCACCATCAATATAATGATATTTTTTTTCATTCATACGTATGGATTACCGTCTCCACGAACGCGGTGGGATTTATTCTCCATAGTTATCATTCAAGAATAAATTTCATTTTAAGATTAAAAATAATATTTATAAAAAAAATATCATTCATTATATTACTCAAATAAATTCTATTCATAACTAACATGGATAATGTAACAAATCATGTAATGGAAAACGAATTAGTTAACACGCAAAATGATAATACTACTAAAATATTATTAACAAAGGAATATTAGATGGTCATATATGATATCATAATTAGGTATATAAATCATGTATAATTTAATAACATTGATTTAACTATTATAATGGTGGTTAACATAACCATGACCGATTAAATATACATGGTATGGGTTAATTTCACAATCTTTCTATTAGCCGAGGTTGTTTTTACATAGCTACTGGGACCTCCATATCATCATCATTCATGTTTTCATAAAAATGTATTTCAAAGCATTTTTATTATTTACTAGAAAATGTGTTAAAGTAATTTATACCCTTATCTTAACTTATATTATTTGAAATGAATCTTTCCATCATTGTCAATACAATGTAATTTATGACATTTTCGACAAAATTAAGTTTAAAATGTCTTTTTTAACATATACGGTGGGTGTGGCTATTTTCTATCATTATTATATCATTGAAGAATCCCATAGAATATTATAGGAATATGTTCAAAATAAATGTTTTCATTTATAATTATATTAATTTTAAATTATTACAAAATAGAAAGAGATATTTCTCTCTAAAAGTATTGATTTCATCTATGTCAACATCCTTTAATGGAATTTAAAAAAAATTATGTTGATTTTTCATGATACAAATATTCCATATTTTATTGAAGGTTTTGTGATATATTGGAATGTGGATGTGTTATATTTATACTATTCATTGTTTATGGATAATTTATTGACATTTCACATACTAGTTTTAATACAAATGTTTATGTTATGTTTAATCCTTTTAATATGTGGAATTTGTTGGACTTAGTAAGTGATGGGTGGATCCTGCTATATCACCTCGATGAATTGGTTGGTCTCATGAGAAGAACTAGTCTCTGGTCACAAGTCCTTGACAAAATCTTGTTTGTAGTCTTGGAACAAGGCCTTGACTACATGGTTATGAAGTCTGGAACTATGCATTCCATCATTATTAATGTTTCAATTGATATCACATTTGATTATTTGACTAATATAATATCTATGCGAATATGTAAATGGAATTATTTGATTTTATCACTTCTATATTATACTGAAGCTTATGTTTAAAAGGCTTTTGTTTTTGTCTAGTACATTACCTTAAATGTTTATTCTTATTTATGAATATTTCCTCTATATTTTTATCCTTACTGAGCATCTTATATCACCACTTTCTATGTTTTATTTTTCCCAGGATGTGAAGATGTTTTTTATGGTAGACCAGTGGGGATATGCTAACGATATATGGGTGTTCAAAAGGGGGAAAAATTTTGTTGATGTTTTTATTTTATGATTTAATTTAAAACATAAGAATGTATCTAGTACTTCTAAGGCTACTAAATTAATTGGTCTATTGTGAAATGATTCCTTATATCATGCCAATGTTTTTAATAATGCATTGACTCTGGTTAACTGGAGTTAGGGTTTTACATCAATAATTAATTTTTAATTTTATTTATATTATATGGAAAACATAGAATGATTAATATAATAGGATTTAAAATGTGAATATAAATGGAGAATAATTTTTAATTACGGTGATAATATTGATGTGGTTTCTATTCGTAGAATACAAAAAAATATATCAATTTTAACATGTTTTTCAGGATGTATTAGACTAATAATATTTAATAATAAGATTATTTATAATAAAAAAAATTCCAGTAGTAATGATGCATTGATTTGACTTAATGTTCATATAGTAAGTATCCTTTTTCATTAAAACAATAATAATTAGTTTTTATTTTGGAGATATACCTATGTCAATTTATATGCACCCATTATATTCTAATATCTAATAAACAATATATGGACACTATTGGGTCATTTTTTCTATCTAATGGGAACAAATATTTAATTAATGTGAATAATTTTTATGTATAATTTATTGAAAATCAATATCAATCTGCAAAATATTATATGTATATATGATATCTTGTTTATTAAAGAGGGTTTTTTAAAACACATTGGTTTTAGATAATATTGAAATTATTAAGGATTGAAATTTTTTTATCTGACCTATTCAGTTTTAGGACTACGGTTTTTTTATATAATTTAAATTAATATATCATGTAATTTTCGTGAAAAATATTTATAATAGTGAATGACCCAATGTAGATAGAGGAAAAAAATATTTTTTCAAATAATATTAACATCTTGAGTATTTTAGAGTAAGGATATTCTAAATGTTCTTAATATTGGAGCATCAAATGGGATTTATTCCAATATTCTAAATTGTGGTACATAAATCTTATTGATGGAATACTATATTGACTAGAAAATTTTTCAAACCAAATCATTATACATGAGTAAGATTAGTTGATCATTTCACAAATCATTATATGTTACTGAGAAAAGAGGTAAGTTATCCCATGAATCAGGGAATTTTAAAAGCATCACATCATGCATTTTTGTTTCAAAATTTTATCAACATGATAATGTAAATTAGATTTTATTTTACAATTAGAAAATATTTTTAGTCTACCCATGACATGTAAACAGTAACCTATCAATTTCTTAAAATATAAAATCATCCCAAAAATAACGAATGTATTGATTTTAGAACATGGTTTTTATGTTAATATTTTAATAATTGAATTATTTCATTGAGAATTGTATTTTTTTCCATAGTTTTATTGGTATAATAATATATGGGAAATTCATATCAAATTTAATTTTTATTGAATAGTTAAATTTAAGTGATTTATATTTTGATAATTTGGATAACCTATTATTACCATTAATTTAGTATGACACAAGAAGAATATGGAGAAATCTATATCACTAAACAATATTCTTATATATATTCTTGAATAAGGATATTTATCAAAATATATTTATATATTTCATAATATGATATATATGGATGTTATAGGTAAATATTGTGAATTTATAGGTTCAAATTTTCATTGAATTGAATGTAATAAATTAATTATGATAACATCAATGTTCTTGACTGAATGGTGATTATAATGATAATCTATAATGTATTTTAAATTTCTAATCTTATTTTTTCATGAAAATAAATATATTTTCAATACATAATGTTTTCTATTTAATAAATATGCTTTTATAGAATGAAGAACATAGAGTTATATCAGTTCTTTTTACAAACCCAAACAATAACATTGAAATAAAAAATTGTGTGATTATAATGACTGGTACACTAGCACATCAATTTTTCTATAATTCCTAGAAATTCATAATTATCTAAACTAGGTAATATTCACATTTTTAGGAATTTTATCCATTATTATATTTCTTTTATAATATATTAATGTGTAAAAATATATTTTTTACCCTTTCATGAAAACATCATCATATTTAATATATTTTGGAAGTAAAATTTATAGCGGGATACACAATTCCATCTAAAGGTCTTCAAGATTTTTGTTTCCATTACTCATTAAATTTATTGGAGGGGAAAATATTTATTAAATATTGATCTATTTCCCATTAATTATGTATATAACCTCTAGAAAATTATGAACATATTAATATATCTTCATTTTTCAAGTAACAAATAAATGAAATACATTTTTAAGAAAAAACTAATGAAATTTATTATTAGTTATTATTTTTCAAATGTACCGAAAAATAGTTTTTTTGACTGATGATATTTATAAAGAAATTAAATATTCCATAATGAATTTAAAATAGTACGATATCATAACCTGATTAATAATCATTTTATGATTTTGACATTTGACATATTAGTGAACTTATTATGTGTTGGATAATTAGTTTCTAAAAATTTATTGAATTAATGAATATATATTCAATTTATTAATTTTAAAAAACTTTTTTTAGATATTTTATAATTTTAAACCACATTTCAATTTATTTATTCATTTGATAAACATAGAAAAAAAAATTTGCAGGTCCTTAATTATTATAAAAAATACATATTATATTATCCGAAAAAACACATTTATCATTTGTTTTATTAATGAATTTATAAACACGCTAATGGGATGTGTTGTTCTATAAAACCTCCAATTAAAATAGTATTTATTATATTATTATATTTTATTAACCATTATATGTTTTGTTTCCAAATCATAAAAATAGGAAAATTATGTAAAAATTCAATAAATCCTAGTCTAGGTTAGTTTTTATGAAAATGAACAGACTAACAATGCAAGGTAGAGATGGTCAAGGAAGTTAGTATTGACCAATTGATGGACAATATAAAATGCCTCAGAGTCAGACCATGTTTTGTAAAAAATGAATTTTATATCCTTAATCGGACATTCATGGAATCTCCCCTCATTTCATCATGTTGATTTTAGAGACATGAAAATTAGATATGTTACTATTGTCTTTATTCCAACCCTGATCTATTTTTATCCTCTATATACTATCATATAAATTCTCTAATTTATATTCATTTTTTAATATTATCATTTTCTATTTCCTTTTACCCCACAATCATTCAGTTTTTCCCTAGTATACCATTGTGGGTTTCCATTGACATAATATAGGGTTAATCACAAATATTTCATTTTATATAATTGTTAAATGATAATATCATTATAACAATTTTTTTTAAATAATAGTAAATATATTTTAAATTGTTTTGGTTTGTGTTGGTATGTAACAACACTTGTTTGAAAAAATATTATTTCATGATGATTTCTAATATCATTTCTTGTTTTTTAATTTGTGTATAAACATTTCATATTTTATTAAAATATCCTTGAAAGGTTTGGTGTTTTCATGATTTTTGTTGTGGATTATGTATTTCATGTTTAATTTAATAAAAAAATTATTTACATGATTTCAATGGGTTTATTAAAATAATTTAAACCGTTTATTGGAATTATGTAAATTTTCCCCTATTGTTTGATTATTTTAGGATGTAAATGTATCATATCTTTTGAATTAATTCCTACATTTAGAGTCTCTTTTTGTTTTATTTCACATGTCTATGTATTTGTTTTTCATCCCTGATACATTTGGATGTTATTTTTTATTTTTTCATACTATTATTTGTATGATTGGGATAATATATTAGATGATTGTTTTTGTTTGTGCATAAAATGTATGGATTTATTATTCCATAATACAAATGGGAATCAATTACATTATTATATAGACTTATAGTGTGTAATCTTACTTATTTTATATTCTTGACACCTTACTGCATGCCACATTGATATCAAGATTATGAACATTGTTTAATAATTATAGATAGCATTATTGTGTTTTTTTGACCCTTTCAAATTCATTACTATATATTATTGGATCCATGACATTGTTTATCGGTGAAATTGTGTACAAGAGATAATATTTTTGTCACTCCAGTGGTAGTTAGAGGGATCTGTATGGACAAATAAAACACATGGTAATCTTCATATTACCATATGATGTTATAATATATCTTTCATTATATAAACAATATCAAATATTTTTTTGGGAAGTCTTTAACTGATATATGTATTTTTTACAATGGGTCTTATAGATTATTAAATGAAATTCTATATTTTATATTAAATTTTATTGATTCTATTTTAGTGTATATTCATTATATATGGGATATATACCATATACATAGACCATGTAGTACGTTCAGAAGACACCAATTGGGGTACAATGGTTAGAAACATTTTCATACCACACATATTTAGAAAAACAATTTATATGAATTTCTACTGTTTATTACTTCATCAAAAGTCATTCATTAAGGATTATGAATTATATAATTTGTATTCAAGAGTATTTTCATAAAATATTATATATTTTTTGTTTTGTGAATATGAATTCATCTTTATTTCATATTTTATGAAATATTTTAATATTTATTTCTTTCTATATGTGATTTTTTATTAATAATAACTCTTCAAAGGACTATAAATAATTAAATAGATGGATCTAGAGAAACAATTCTATAATGAATGACCATATAGATTCGACATAAGATAATTCTAGCATTCAAAATATTTAATATCTTGGTATGGTAAGAAACTGATACCTCTGGAGTGGTGGATCATCCTCATGAATTAAACATTAATGACCAAATTTACATTCATAGTCATCAGGGGTCTATGTATTCAATCAAATGAGTCCCGAAAATATAGAATATTTCTTCCATAAAATTATTGATTTTTAGTAGGTGATATTTTCTATGTATATACTAGATCATCTTTTTAATCGATGATGAGAATTTTTACATATTGATACGATGAAAAAATATCTCATTTTGTGAAATTTCAAAGATACATTCAAAACAATTTTTTTTCTCACAAAACACTAACGATGGCCCAAAACAATTCATATGTATTAAGAAAATTGTATCAATTTAACATATAATATTTAACCTAGTGTTATGTAATTCATTTATCTTTATAAATTATTAATAATTATATTTTAGTTGACTAATTTTTTTATATGGCCCTGATGCTATACATTTGGAAAAATATGTTTCAAATTCATACATTGATATTTTAAAAGGTGATAATAAATACAGTGATGAAAAAGATAAATATTGTGTGAAAGATTATACTAGGTTGTGTGACTTCCTTTTTCAATGAATTCTATAGGACCTTTTTTGATAGAAAAATTACAATATGAATTACAAAAGGTGGTAGTGGGAGTGTTAAATAACAACCAAAATATTCTAACTATGATCTATCAATGTGAAGCTATATAGTCTGATTTAAATGTGGAAATATGTGTGATTATAAATCATTTTTCATGAATAAATAATTATTTTACTTCAATTTTAATTGGTAGGACACCAATAATAATTTTTCATGAAACCACCATCTCTAATTTTTAATTTTTCTTCCCTATTATCTAATAGTCACTAACAGTAATATCAATAATAAATTATTTCTACTGTGAGATGGTTTCAGTGTAGTTAGGTGATGGGAAAGTCTCATACTAGTATGAAATCTCATTGTGGTTTCAAATCTAGTTGATTACATGATTTGCATGTTTTTTTGGGAATGACATGTTAATATTGATTCTTCTAGAGAAACAAAAATCATTGATTCATCTATAGTCATGAATTTATTTTGATATATACGATTCAAATAATTTCATATATTATAAATATATTGATATAATTAAATTTTAATCATAATTTATGTGGTTTGTAATTAAAATTTTCAAGTCATGTGTAAATAAGAATGTTAATGTTCTAAAAATTGTTAATTCCATTAGATGGTTGTGGATATTAAATAAAATGATAATTTATTGTTCTTCATGTTTTTATTTATGATATTGTAATTTTATTAGAGATGATTATTGGGATTAAAAAATATTAAACATTATTCAAGAGGGTTTCCTTCCACTGTTATTAGTGGAACATAAACATCATCCATGGTGATTGGGAGACATGATATCATCATATAGGCCCTATATTTTCATAATATTTGATTATAATGTTTCAAATATATATATATGAGGTATTATAATTAGGTACATTTCAGTTACTGAATTACTGTAGTGATTTTTTGGAATAGCTATGTCATTCATGATGTTATATCAAGGTTAAAAATATAGTGATATTTTGAATGATGTATTCCCATGCATCTAATAAAAATTATTTTTTGTCTTATAAAAAATTAATTTTCCATGTATGGTATTATGGATGCGAACTCCTGTCTTGAATATCATTGGAGAATAAAAATAATAGTAAAATGATTGTAGCCATGGTTAAGTATGTTTATCCTAAAATAAAATCATGACATGAGTGTATAATTATTCATTAATAAGCATATTATTAACCTAATAAATTTTAAAAATGGATACCCATTTATATATTTTATAATCATATTTGATCAACTATGTTGGAAAAGATTGAAATAAATGATACCCCCCAAAATAGCATACTATCACTTGATAATGAAGATAAAATTTCTAAAACCAAAATATGTGGCATATATAGGAATTATTATTATCTTTTATAGCACTCTAGGATAAAAATTAATATATTCCATTCATATAAATGATGATTCATATCTTCTATACACAGCCCAAAAATTAATCCACTATTTTTGTGGATGCGATATTGGTTAACATTATGATAGAATAAGATCATTACATTAAATTAGATAACATCCTGAATACATTGATGGATCATAGTAAGTATAAAAAATTAACTAAATGAAAATTTATAATTCCACATGAGAGAGTTCCATGTCCTATGATGTTATATAATTGTATTTTTATGGTCCTTAAGAATATTCCATTCAGTATATATAGAGAAAGACACAATAATGTGTTTGGAATATGACTATTTCTATGTTTAGTTGGAATTTAAATATGATTTATACAAGATTTAACAATAAAGGAAGCTCCAATAATTATTTTGGACTAAAATGGGTAAATATATATATATATATAATAATTTTTTTGAATGCTTTTTCTATCTAAAAAAATCAATAATAAACTCAAATCCATACAGATTACTAGACTGGCTAAAACAATTTGGTATATTATAATGCATTGGGTATATCTTTTTAGTGTGTTGCAAATAAGCTTGACTATGTTTCAACATAAGGATCCTATAAATTATGCTTCCATGAGATTAATTATAAATCAATCAAACATAATTTAATATACGGTATTTATTATTCAAAAACATGGTTATAATATACCATTCGTGAGAATTTTTGGTGTATATGGACCATAATTATATGAATTTTGTAATGTCTAAGAAATATATTATATAAAAAATAAGGGATGGTTTGAATATGTCATGTATTGGTTCTTTATCTAGTTTATTCTTGAATTAACAAATGTGTGTCAATAATGATCTAGGAAGGATGCTGCATATACAGTGGTATAATAATCAATATATCAATTTAATTTTATTATTAATTTTACGTGAATTAAAATGGTTATAAAGCTAATTACCAGTTATTTATACTCATATAATTTACTATACATACCAACCAGAGATGATTTAAATTAATAGGAACAAGGATATGATCAACACAGTCAAGAATTTATGTGAGTATTAAAAGTTTATGTGACCTAGAGGGATTTTTAATTTTCTTCTAATAATGGTTTACAAATCTCAACATGGTATGAAGTTACTGTTTAATTGATATCATATTTGATAAAAAATCATCATTATAGTTGTTTTTGTCATCTATATTTTACTAAAATGAATTATAAATATAGACCAATATAGTATTTTATGTTCATATAAGAGGAAGTTTATGAATTCAAGAATCAATACATCACCTTTCAAATGGTGAAAGATAAAAATTGAAACAATCTATTATTATTCAAACAATATTCTGTTCTTATTTGCTGATAGGATGAGATCTCCAGAGAATTCATCATTATCATACCATTTACCTATAATAAGAATGATTTTTTTGTTTACTAGATCATAAAATGATTAATTCATTACATTTAATACGTTTAAAGTGATGTATAATAGTGGAATAGAATCATTTTTATTATCTAAAAAATACCATGAGTTTTCTTGGAGTGTTATCCAATAAAATAACATCACTTACCTAATATATATTTTTTTCTTAATGAATGTTTTATATGATTTAGGGATCTATATGAGAAGAAAATATCATTATTTTCTATTATTAGGATACTATATATAAATCATTAATCATAATGGGGTTTATTAGGATCAATTTTTTATCCCATATTATTGCAATCTTTATTGGGATTCATATCATAAATGTTCTTTGTTAGGATAAATGAATGTTCAATAGAGGATGGGAACAATTTTAGGGATTTGAAAATCTATTTTAATGATCTAGAGTATATATAAATAATATAATAATAATTATCATAATCCATAAGAGTTATCAATTCATGACACGATTTTTCTTAAATTTATTTCTCAAATAAGAAATTAAATAAAGGGAAAATAATTAAAAAAATAACAATGGTAAGATAGATTATATAAAATATTGTACCATCATAGGAAAGGGACAAAATTACTATATTTTATATCAATGTGGAAAATAATCAATGATATACTCCATGTTCCCCAAAATAAGATATATTTTCATTATATAAGTAATATAATTCAATCATATGATCTTGGAATGGAACCTAATACCAGTATATGAAAGATTTATATTAATTTTCATGATAACAATAATGTTGTATATATTCCAATATCAATTATATTATCCTAAAACTGATGAATGTATGGTAACTAAAATGAACTATATTGAGAACATGGGGATCTGAGGATTGAGAAATAGTCAAACATGTTAAAATTTATTTGTATACAATTTTTATCAGGGATAATGAAAATTGGGTAAATTAATTAATGAAATCTAGGTCTAATAAAAATGGGTAACATTCCTCATAACCATTATGAATGACCATTCCATACTAACATGGTTGAGAATGTTGTTAATTCCCAATATATTCACAATCTCTAAGACCATTAATTTAGTCTGTGAATAAACATGGATTTTTTCATAAAATACAATATTTCTTTAAATATTCCACTACTTGCCAGGGATATTTGGGGGGACCCAGATAATATATATATAGAAAATATCTATTATAATTACATGTTCCATTTCCCTGCTCCAATGATTCTCATGATAATTACTCACTTATAATTCTTCCTTTATCCCATTCATATCATTTTTTATTGTTCCCTTATATTCAATCACATTTGTTACCAATATTTGTTATTCTGACCATTTAATAACCAATGGATTGTACGAACGAAGGGATTTTTATTCCAAGAATTCTCAAATTATCTCTCTCCTTCTAATACCTCTCTATATAAATAATGAATATTTATTATCATTGTTGGATTTATATGTCCTCAAATAATTTCCCCCCTTTTGGAAAAATAATAATGATATATTTTTTAATTAATTTTATAATCATAATTTTTATATTTGGATTTAATTTCTTCCCTATATGATTTGATGAATTAGTATTTGTTATGAAGTATTGTTCATTACATTCATGTTCTAATCAACTAATATTTATTTTTAGTCTTATAATGTATGTGAAAATGAAATAATGGTTTGTGTGGGATTAGAAGAATTTATAATTATTATTTTTATTAGTTTTTGATTGTGAAATGTAGTTTTAATAGACATTGATATTCTTACAGTTTGTAAGGTATTGTATTAAAATACATATATTTTACATGTGTTATTATTATATATAAACATTACATACTATGTTGTCAGATAAAATTATTAAATATTTTATATTGGTGAATTGTTAAACGAGAATTCGATTCGACTATATTAAAATGGAATCCTTTGGTACATGATTGGGCAATCAGGTTGGTTGATCCACTAACATATATTACACAATGGCTATTGTGGCATGGCATTTTTCTTAACATATATTGGGGGTTTCTGTGATATGAATCGATGATGTAAATTTACTATTCATGAGTATCATGTTCACCATAGGCTTAGAGTTTTCTAATGAGGGAGGTCATATTCCATACCATTAGTGTTAATGATGGAAGATAAGGGGGATATTTTTTTCATGAAAAGTTTCATTTCATAAATTGTTTAAAATATTGTGTTTTTAATCATATCTACCATATTTGTAATTACATAAATATAGAAATTATATTATTTCGTTTTCAAATTTTTTTTTTAAAAAAATTTAAATATAACATCATTTCATAATCTTATTAAATTAATGTTTATTTATAATTTTATTTAAAACTATTTATTTGATATTCTTACACTAAATTATTAATATTGATTCTTAATGGTGCCCCACTACACAATGGAATACACTCTACTAACACACCCTGAGTGTTCATAATCTAACTGATGAAGTATTCAAGTAAATTTTAGGAAACCACATTATTTAGTGACATAACATGATTCCTAAAACATCATTATCTATCTTGTAAAATCATGATGGTGATGATGTTTTGGGAGATAAAGGATTCTGCTAAATTTCAAAAATAATAATCATATTTGGAATATAAATATATAACCTATTTGAACCTATATTCCCACATTTATTATATATATATATATATATTACATTACATGTATCAAACTATATGATTTTTATAAGGTATGTTGGATATTTAGTTATTTATTAAATATTATTATATATGATGTTTTTAGTTTGATGCATATTATAAATTTTGATTATCTATTTTACATTGGTATATAATATATAGATTCCACATCTCATATTCACATTTTTAGTCCATTACATTACTTATTAGACTAAGTGGTTGAATAAATTCCAATTCATTATACCTCACATCCATAATTCTTCTCCCAATCATGTTGTGATCATGAATTAGTTTCTTTACATTTAGTGATATAACTTGGTTGAAGTGTTGGGTTAACCCTAGATACTGCATTACATTTCTATGGTATGAATGTATTTTCTCAAAGATTATCCATGAAATATAGATCAAAAATATTTTATATAAAATTTAATATTTTCAATACTTAATTAATATCATCATGAATAAAAATTATATTGTATACCCATTATCTTGTGAAAATTTATTACACAAATTGGTTCCCCTAAAATTTAAAATTTTATGAAATTTTTTAGGTTTTCTATTCATATATCTATATAATTTAACATTATTTTATATAGAATGTTTGTTCAAGAAAAGTTTGTGATCAAATTATATCATATCAAAATTAATACATGTTATATATTTAATTCATAATGTTATTCTCTTTTATTTAGTAAAATTAATTTTATTACATTAAAAAAATTTAATGTTTGACTATATATTATTGAAAATATATTCTTTTGATAAATATATATGTAATAACTGTAACTCCCCAAACCGAGTTACCCAGATTCGGTGAATTATTTTTATAAATTAGCATGATTATAAGGAATCAAGTCCCTAAGGACCAATCGGTTTAGTAGTCTTGGAAAATAGATTACATACATGGATGTTATATTACATGTTGTAACATACAAAACAATATAAATAATCATTTATGAATTACATTTTTCTCTTGGATTAACCTTGCATATCATTCACTATACACTTCGTGAAATCCAGGGAAAAATAAAACATAGAAAGGGGTGAGCTCAAATTCCCAATAAGGATAAAAATATAGCGGAAACATTCATAAATAAGAATAAATATTTTAGGCAAAGTATAACTAAAACAAAATCCATTTAAACATGAACATCATCATAATAGTTCAAAGATAAAATGAAATAATTCCATTTAATTATTCACATGGATATTATAATAGTCGAATAATCACATGTAATATCAATAACCACTTTTATAATGATTGAATGCATAATTCCAGACTATCATAACAACGTAGCCAAGGCCTCGTGCCAAGACTAAAAATAAGATTTTATCAAGGCCTCCTGCCAAGACACTAGTTTGTATCATGATACCTATCGATGCATCGAGGAGCTATAGAGGGCTCCACCCATCACTTACTATGTCTAATGCATTCCCATATGAAAAGGTTTAAACGTAACATAAACATTCGTATTAAAACTAGCATATGAAATGCCAATACTTTCCCCATATACCATGAATGGTATAAAAATTACACATCCATAGTCAAACATATCCCAAAACCTTAAATACAATATGGAAGTTTTGTATCATAATAAATCATCTTCAAATAAGCTTGAAATCCATCAAAGGATGTTAACATAGATGAAATCCAAACTATTTGATAGAAATATCTATTTTTTTGAAATCATATAAAATCCACATAATTATAAAATAAAACTTTTATGTTGAAAATATTCATATAAGCTTGTAAGGGATGCTTCAAAGATTTTATAATGGTGGAAAATAGCCGCACATTCCGTATAAGTTAAAAAAACATTCTTACCTTAATTTGTCGAAAAGGTTAAAAAGGTCCTTATCTGGAAAATGATGTAAAGATTCCTTTATAAAAATCTTAAAAAAATTCAAACAAGCATATAAATGACTTTAACCCTTATTCTGTAAAATAATAAGAATTTTTTGAAATACATTTTTACGAAACATGGATGTGGATGATAAAGAGGTCCCAGTAGATAATTACGTATAAACAACTTTGGATAATGAAGAGATTGTAAAATAAAACCATACCTTGTATTTTTCCTTGGTTTAAGGTAGGTTAACCTCCTGTATAATGGTGAAAAAAGAGTTATTAAATTATGAAAGAATCATGTAAATTAATATAATATGATATATGATTATTTAACTTTGATTTGTTAATAATACCTTAGTATTATCATCATTTCGGGTGTTAACAGATTTGTTTTTCATTGTATTATTCGTTGTGGAGCCATATTTGTATTGGATGTAATGTATATTATTCTTATCCAGAATGATATCATATCTATAAAAGTTATTATTAATCATCAAATAAAATTTATTCCTGAATGGATACCATGGGGAATGAATCTTATCGCGTTCGTCGAGACGGTAATCTGTACGTACGCATGAGAAAAAATATGATTCTTTTGATATTAAAATAACATATAATTGGATGGTATATTATATATACAGAATCTTTATCATTACATATTTATTATTTACATGAATTACACATCATTATTATAGCCTTCCAAATAATAACGTATTGAATAACAATTACACCACGACGTGGAGATGGTAGGTCGTACGTAGACATGTATGGTGACATGTCATGTAAAATATGATAGAATAATGAATATGGTTTTGACATATTTATAATAAAATCATAGTATATAGAAGTTACTGGAGTAATTATTTTAGAATATAAATAACAAAGACAGAATAATTTGAAGAAGAAAGGAACTTGAAAGAGGGTGGTGAAAACATTACCTCTTCAACGGGTTCTTCCTTTTGATTTGATCAAAATGGATCCTTAGGTTGGATTTCATATCAATCTGAGGACAATACGTTGAAGTGAAGTAAGTTGAGAGAATAATAGGGTAGTGGTACACTGATCCAAAAGTCATTTAAGGTGTGAAGAATTGGTTACAAGTGGTGTCCTTTTATAAGGGGGAGAAGGGGCTCTTTAAGAAAAACATAAAGTATTAGTTTATAAAAAAATCATATTTGGTTTCTAATAGATCCAAAGTAGATTATTAAAAGTATAAGGTGTGGATGGGTCGAAATCCTTTCAACCAATAGATTGTATACAGGTTTGGGTCATTATATTAACGTTATCTTTTAGTTTTAACTCTTTGTTAATTTGTTTGACATTTACCATGTCACGTTGTAGTTTTATATTATTTAGTTAATAAACATACTATATACATCCAATATACCCCCATGTTGTCCATTAATGATACAAATATCATGATATAAGTCCTTTGGCTGAACCATAGATTTTTAGGAATAGAATATCAATTAATAATATAATATTTGTTTTAAAAACTCTTTTATATCAAATTTGAATCTATTTAATAATTGATTATTTAAAAAGACATAAAAACTATATTAATTCGAGTAAAATTAATTTAAGAAATCCTAACATGTAATATTAACCAATAAATTTTTTGGATTTCATCAAAACATTCAAATTATATTTATTTTAACTTTTATAATACCATTTATTTGAATCTTTCATTAATAAGAAAAATACTACATCATTATTGTGTCATAAATAAATTTAATTATATAATATCTAAAAATTATAAATGAAATAATATTATGTAGGAAATATCATTATCTTTCTAATTAATATTTATAGTCGAATTTATATTATGTATAATAATCTGTAAAAATAGTTTTTCTAAAAATATATTCTTATTTCCTTTTTGTATTTACTTTAACTTAATTAATATAAAGTGTCATTATCACTTACAAGTGGATCCATGGGGACAAAAAATTGACCCAAAGATTCCCATGGTTGTCCATTAATCATAAAATAATGTTAGGAGATGTGTTAAGTTAATTTTGAATTATTACAATATTCTTTTTACCTTGAACAACCCTATTTATCTTTAACCGTGGTAAATAAAAGTCAAAAGATAATATTGACAAAAAATTATTTTTATATTATTGAACCACATTTTACTCCCTGATGTTAACAGTGTGTCTCGTATTTTTGAAATTCGACTCACTGAAGCAGTAAATTTATGTTTTATGTCAATTTTCAAATTCTCATAGTAGATGTTTAAAGATGGTGAAAAGTACAATAAAATTTTTTATGCATAAATTTATTATAAACCGACTACAATGAATTAAATTTAACATATATAGGTATTATGTATCTATTATGACCTAAAAGAAATTAAAATAAAATAATTAATTAATTAAATAAAAAGTCAGTTTTGACCAATAACTCAGTTTTTTCACTATTCATCAAAAATTAAAAGTTTTTAGAAAAGTAAAAAAATTTCACCCTAAGCTAATTTCGATATTCCGAATCCAAAAATGAAGTCTATTTTACCAAATTCAAAACATAAATGTTTCATTTATTAATATAAAATTAATTTCCGCTATTAAAACCAAAATGCGTATTTTGAAAAAATAATAACATTCAAAAGTTTGACACTTGTTTTTGTCCAATTTCAAAGTGAAATTACATACAATGACCATCATTGTATTAAATGGTAAAAATATATTCTATTTATACTTCCAAACCATTAAAATTTATAATTTATCAATATAAATTATTTTAATTAAAAATGTTTTTTCAGTTAAAATATAGTATTTTTCACTATTCACCAAAATATGAATGTTATCATAAAAAACACCAAAACATTATTGAAACTAAATTCTTATGTCCCGATTCTATAGAAGTTCATTTTTTTCAAATTGAATATATAAAAGATTCAAATATTGGATTTAAAATAGTTTCTTCATAAAAAGGTGGTAAAATTGCATTTTTTTAAAATACTTCTTTTATTTAAAAAAATGAATTTGTTTATAAATTAGGTCTTAGAAAATCATAATATAAATTCTAAAATTATAAGGATAATATAATATTTAAAATTCATTTAATAATATTCATAACCACTTTTGAACAGCTTGTTTGGTATGTCGTCGTTTGCTTGAACTTAGTGTTTCCTATAACACACGCTATTTTATTTTTCAAAAAGAAGTGTACCGTGGAAGCTTGGGGTGTTACATTCTCCCCTCATTCAATAAATTGTATCCTTGAAATTTGAATTTTTTTTGAAATTAAATGTAATTTTTTTATAAAATACCTTTTTTGAAAACCGACATCGGAAATAGGGTTAATTAAAATATAACATTAAAAGAATGATAGAGAAGAAAAAAGGTCACCTGAGATAGCCCATACTAGGATTTTATGAAAACATGGATATGGAAGAGAAAAAAATTATCAAGGTCTGATGGAGAGTTGTAGAAAATATGATTAGGAGACAGTAAACTACAATAAAATCACAATCTTGTGATTGGTTAAACAGTATTTGATTCCCCATTAGAAAAAGTTAGCTGAAAATGTTTTTGTTATATGTTACCTTTTATAATGTTGAAGAATTTATTAATGAGATTTACTAAGAATGTAAGGAAATATACTTACTTGTCATGTATATATTCATTCTTTACTAAATTTTTAACCCCAACCCATATTTCACTCCAAATGGTAATAGAAATCAATAATATTCTATTTATCCTAACCTTATAGTGTTCCAAAAATAAATTTATAATTCATCTATCATAACTGAAAAAAATACATTATTGAATCCAGGAAATTATGTTGGCCAGTGGTAGGTGATACACCCTTGTCTCCCTTCGGTTACGTGTTCATGTCTTGCGGCCTTGCTGGACATGACAGGTTTCCTCCTAACCTCCGGGTAGTCCTTTTATGGCAGTCCAAAAATAATCTAAAACTAGAATTATCCAAAATACTTCTGCCCAAACTCACAGTCCAGAATTTATAAGGAACGTAAACATAATGAATATCCATTTTTTCGGGTAATAACATGTGAACACCTTCTTCATGTATTCTTTTAAAACACTACAACATCCTGAATTACCCTAAAACCATATTGATAACATTCATGATCCCTTAATGCTTATGGAATACTGGATTTACACCTTCAATACAAAAAATGTTGTAAACTCCAATAATGATGGAATATAAAAATCATTAATTATTTTCATGGTAGTGAAGAATATCCAATATAGTTTATCCAAATCAATCTAGTATTATTCTAAAATAACTACCCCGATATCAAAACCATATTATGGTATATCTTTCTCTCAACCATATATTTTCCAAAAAATATAACATGCTATTGAGTCACATTTTTTGGTTCCCCACAATCTCAAGTCCTAAAAGAAATAATATTGCAGTACAATCCTTATATACTCCATAATTATAATAACCTATAAATTGTTGATACAATACTCAAATGAAATAATTATTTAATAAAAACATAAGAACTCTAATCATTCCTCCTAATCTGTGGTATTATAATAAGTTGATTATTATCCAACAACATTATTTGAGGCATACTCGGATGATTTGGTCATTCGTTCGCGTAGTGGCCCAACAGTTTTCAAATAATGCATTGTACATTTGAAACATTTTTCATACCCTTGAAGTCATGTACATGGTGTCCATTTTCTCCACACTTATAACAAACTCTCATTCCCTTTAGGAATGTCTCAGTGTTTATATTCCTATTGTTTTCACATATGGAAAAATTCTTCCTTTACCTCATACCTTTATCCATCTTTCTCTCTTCCATCCTTCCCTTATCGTGCTTCCCTTCAAAGCCAAAGGACTCAGATAATTCATTACTTCTCTTTTTAACACATGATACTATTTCGTCATATGTTTAGAATACATGGGGAGATAATTTCCCTTCTAAATGATGGCTTAATACCATGAAATAAATGATCCATCTTACACTTTTTATCATACGTATTGCAGGAGTTCACATTAAATCCACTGGGTTCCATTTCTATACAATAGCATAAGCTAGGTCAGTTTATGAATTGCCATGAATAATTACAAACATGTAAAATACATGATATGAATTGAATGATTTATGGATATAATCCATAATCATAAAGATTTTTTCATTGAGGAAGACTATACTCATAAACCCTTCATAATGGTTTGTAATGAAAATGAGAATTATCCTAAGTGTATCCCACGGGAGTGTCGTAACCAGGAGTACAGCAAGGCTCGTTGTCGTGCACTAGTTCCCATTTGAGTCTAGCTAAAAGTGGTGTTCTCAGGTTTTACCCCTAGGTACATCTGTTCCAGAGCCGCCTCTACCTGCTCATATCCATACAGGGATGTATTGCTCAGAAAACTCAAAAAATCTCTACAATACAAAATTCTAGGAAATGTTTCTATACTAATCCTCAATGTATATCTTAGGTCTATGTTCTCTAATCAGAGTTTATCTAAATATAGCTTCCATGTTTATTTCCAAACTTTCTGTTATACCAACTGTAATTCCCCGACCCCAGTTACCCAACGACGATGCATCATTTTAATACATTGGAATGATTACAAGGAATCAAGTCCCGAAGGACTGATCGGTTTATCAGTCTTGGAAAATAGATTACATATATTTATGTTACTTTACACTTTGTAACATAAAAAACAACATAAATAATCCATTATGTATGCCATTATTCATTTGGAATAACGTTGTATATAAAACACAATACACTTCTTGAAATCCTACGCTAAATAAAACATAGAATGGGGTGAGCTCAAATGACCTGTAAGGATAACAATATAGTGGAAACATTCATAAATAAGCATAAATATTTAACGTAATGTATAACTAAAACAAAAGACTTTTAAACCTAAACGTCATAATAATATTGAAAAGATAAAATGAAATAATTCCATTTACTTATTCACATTGATATTCTATTATTCGAATAATCACGTGCAATATCAATAACCACTTTCATAATGATGGAATGCATAATGCCATACTATCATAACCACGTAGCCAAGGCCTCATGCCAAGACTAAAAATAAGATTTTGTCACGGCCTCATGCCAAGCCAGTAGTTTGTCTCATGAGACCTACCGATGCATCGAGGAGCTATAGCGGGCTTCACCTGTCACTTATTCAGTCTAATGCAATCCAATACGAAAAGGTTTAATCATAACTTAATCAGTCATATTAAAATTAGAATACTAATTGTCAATACTTTCTCCATAAACCATGAATGGTATAAAAATAACACACCCACAGTCAAACATATCACAAAACCTTCAATACAATATTTAAGTGTTGTATCATTATAAATCAACTTCAAATAAGCCTAAAATCTATCAAATGATGTTGACATAGATGAAATCAAAACTATTTGATAGAAATAGATCTTTTTTTTAAATCATTTAAAAGTCACATAATTATTAAATAAAACATTTACATTGAAAATATTCTTATATGCTTGTAAGGGAAGATTAGAAGATTTTAGAACGGTGGAAAATAGTTGTACCCACCGTATAAGTTAAAAAAAGACATTCTTACCTTAATTTGTCGAATAGGATAAAAAGGGCCTTGTTTGGAAAATGATGTAATGATTCCTTTATAATCATATTATTAAAATTAAAACTAGGGTAAAAATTTATTTAACCCATATTCTATAAAATAGTAATAATGTTTTGAAATACATTTTTAAGAAACATGGATGTGGATGATAAAGAGGTTGCAGTAGATAATTACGTATAAACAAACTCGGATAATGAAGAGATTGTGAAATAAAACCTTACCTTGTACTTTTCCTTGGTTGATGGTAGGATAACGTCCTTTATATTGGTGAAATAATTGTTACTAAAATATAAAATAATCATAAACATTAATATGATATCATATATGATCTTTGAACATTGATTAGTTAATAATACCTTAGTATTATCATCGTTTCGGGTGTTAACGAATTAATTTTTTGTTGTATTCTTTGTTATGTGAGCCAAATTTGTTATGGATGGAATTTATATTATTCATATCCAAAAAGATATCATGTCTCTTAAAATTATTTTTAATCATCAAATAAAATTTAGTCTTGAATGGATATGATGGGGAATGAATCTTATCGCGTTCATGGAGATGGTAATCTGTACGTACACACGAGCGACAATATCATTCTTTCGATATTAAAATAATATATAAATGGATTGTGTATCATATATACATAATCATTATAATTTTATATTTATTATTTACATGAATTACACATCATTATTATACCCATCCAAATAATAATGTATTGAATAACAATTACATCACGATGTGGAGACACTGGGATGTACATATGCATGTATGGTGAAATGTCATTCAAAGGATGGATAGACTACTGAATATGGTTGTACCATATTTATAATAACATCACATAATATACAATATAATGGATTTATTATTTTATAATGGAAATAACAAAGAAATAAGAGGTTGAATAAGAAAGAATCTTGAAAGAGGGTGGTGAAAACAATTACCTCTTTTTTGGGTTCTTCCTTTTGATTTGATCAAAAGGGATCCTTAGGTTGGATTTCTGATCAATATAAGGCCTCTAGGTTGAAGTGAGGGAAGTTGGGAGAATAATTTGGTAGGGTTTTCCCAATACAAAAGGCTTTGATGGTGTGAATAATTAGTTAGAAATGGTGTCCTTTAATAAGGGGGAGGATTGTCTCTTTAGGAAAAATTTAAAGTATCATTTTATAATAAATACATATTTAGTTTCTAATAGATCATAAGTGGATTATTCAATATATAAGGTGGGTATGGGTCTAAATCCTTTCAACCAATAGATTTTAGATAGTTTTGTGTCATTATATTAACCTTATATTTTAGTTTTAACTCTTAGTTAATTATTTTTACATTTACCATGTCACTTTGTATTTTTATATTATATAGTTAATAAACATACATAATAAATCCCAGAGACTCCCAAGTGGTCCATTAATGATACATGTAAGATCCTAGTTTTTTCTGTGAAAGACTTTGGAGTATTTCTTGATGTTATTCCATAGAAGTGCCATCAGACGACATGCAATTCCGAGCCCTGGAGTGGATGTAATTAAAATTTCGGTGCGTTCACACTAGACACGCCAAACAAATGGTATAACTCCAAAATGGTGATCCAGATCAGAGACCCGAGTGTACAGATGGGTCCGGAATGGGGGTTTTACCCTAGGAACGACATAAAACTTGTCAGCATAGGACGTTTGGACCCCTCGTTCGCTATCGGAACGTTCAACAGATAATTAAATTAATTAATTTATTGATTTAATGTTCAAAGACAAATATATCTTATACGGTGGCTCAGATGGGAAAACCAAAAGCACTGTTGTTTTAGAACGTTCCGTTTACCCTAGGAGGGGTATAAGTTCTGCGGGCGCAGGCCGTCTGTTAAAAATAGCCCTAGGGGCGTTTTTATAATTTGGCAGCCTCAGGCGCGGTTGTTGCATCTTTTGAACGGGGTATCAGATTAAAATTCTGAGACCGCTGTAGCGCTCGGAGTGTGGTTTTTAGCCTAGAGGAGCCTTAATCCTGACCCCGCTGAAATTTCGGGGTCAGGGCTATCGGGTCAGCGTTTAAGTATTTTCTACATAATCACATCCCCTCCCCTCTTCTTCTTCATCTTCTTCTTCCTCAAACCCTCCCCTCTACTCTAGCTCCGATGAAGCACTCCGGCGAGATACCTCTGACGAGGAATCTCTAGAAAGGCGGCAGTGCGGTGGCGGACTCCCCGTGAAGCTCTGGGCATTGCCCAAGATGTGGGATTCGTTTTTGTTTCGTTTTATTTCCCACAATCTTTGAGCATAATTTATAGTGTCAAATTGTTATCCAATCGTCGATCGATGCCCATGATCATTTATTACGTTATTTGAGTTTTCTGATGCTTGTTTTGGATTTGAAATCCGACCTCTAAGGCCTCTGCAGCGGTTTTTGAAGATTCACGGGTTTTTGGGGTTCTCTAGCCGGCACAGTAGTCCGGCGGTTTCGAGCAGTGGCGATGCGGTGGTCCGGTGAGCTCCGGGACAGGGCGCCACAGCGGGTGTGGCAGAAGGCCGGCCGGCCATCCGGTCGGATGGGTAACACCTCGCTGGTGCGGGATAGTGCAGGCGGACCGACTAAGGGTGCCGGCCGCAGCGCCGTTGAGAGGGGATGGTCGGGGTCGCAGGCGCGCGACCCCACGGGGAGACCGAGACCCGTATGGACGAGACCGGCCGGGGTGGCTGGTCGGTGGCGGATGCGCCCACGCGGCGCGCGGGCGAGCGCCCCGCCGAAGGTGGTGGGACGCATGCGGCGGCCCGTGGGTCTGGCGGGGCTGGTCCCAGTGGCGGGGCCGCGGCTCAACGGTCCGGCCTGAGCGGCTGGGCCGCAGCTCAACGGGCCGGCCCGAGCGGGGTGGACCGGCCGGACCGGGCCGGTCCGGCCCATGGGTAATCCCCTTAGACATTTGGACGCCCGTAGTATGAGATATGGGCGTCTGTTTTGCATGCTGTCTATGGAGACGCGATCCTGGGATCAAGGCAAACGTTTTGAGAAGGTTTAGGGAATTTTTAAATCCCGAAACGAGGGGCCTCGGTGGAGTGACACTTAATTTAAGTAAATTGGTGTTTTTTATCGGGGGTCTTGTTTTGAACAGCGCGGACGCGTCTGACGTCCGTTTTGAGCACCGTCAGTGGCGTTGGTACCCTAGCATTAAGGCGGATCTTTCCAGGGTGGTTTCACGAGTTGAGGCTGAAGTTGAGGTGCGGGCCCCACGACCGTCCTTCGAGCTGCGTGCAACGTTTCACACCTTTTTAATTGTACATCCGTTCGGGGCGTGCAAGCAGCCTTTTTTGGGTGTTTTTTCAAGGGCATTGCAATGGTGCAATCCTCTCACTCTAATTAGGCATGATGGTGCGGGCCCCATGAGGGTCGTTTGCGCGTTGACAATGATTTTTCCATCTCTATCACCGAGCGACTGTATTGGACAAGTGAATAGTCCATATTGTGTTCTTTTTCGAGAGGATCGCAACAATGTGATCTGTTCATTGTGTTTCAGGACTAGGAAATGGGTCCCACGTAGCACCGGTCATGTCCGGTGCACCAGAATGCACCTTTTCTTCCGGATATCCGTTTCACTCATGTGAGTTGTGCTTTTGACATGTTTTCTGGAGGGTATCGCAATGGTGCAATGCGCCCGACTGTTTTCGGGGCTGAGGCTCGGGATCACGGGACGCATTTCGGGTGTGAGGCGGTGTTGATGACCATTCTGTCGGATATCCCTTTTAGGCGAGTAAGTAGTCCATCTCACATGTTTTTTCGCGAGGATTACAACAGTACGATCCATTTGGTTGTGCGGAGATTCATACGCGGACTTATTAAATGTGGAAATATGAAAGGTGCCCCGGTGGGGGTCCTTCTACCGTGTTTGTAGCGGACGCTTGATGTGTGATCATTTCCAATCCTGGGAGAGTGAGGTTTGTTTTTAAATATATGTGGTTGGTTGTACCTCAGTCGTTGAGGCGGTAAGTTGGTGATGTTACGTCACGCCTTCACGTTGACGTTGAGTGTCATGTGCATGATATCACTTGGGATGAAAATGAGGTATAATCTTGGAGTATACGAGAGCGCTTAGAGGTACGTGTGGTTTGTACATGAGTTGTTTGTGCGCTTGGTTGGGGTTGTCTTGGGGCTACAATTCATGTGGTCCCCATGTGCGTGTTGTGTTATACTTTCTGTACCATTGAACTCTCGCTATGTAGAGGGTCCCTCGGTTCTCGTTTGTTCTCCAGTGTGGTTGAGTTTTTCTCCCAGCTCTGTTCTTGATGGATTGGATCAGTAGGGTTGAGTGGTTTCCCCTGGTCTTGTTCCGGAGTCAGATGGTTGTGCAATACCCACTCTGTGTTCGGTTGGCCAGTGTTGTACCATTTAGTAGAGATGGCCAAAGAAGTTCTGGGTTTAACCTCTAGTGGGGCTGGGCAGTGGGTTACTCATCGAATTCTCAGGGTTTACCATCTAGCAGAGACTAGGCAGTGGGTCACCCGATGACTCATGAGGGTCTACCCTCCAGCAGGGCTGTGTAGTGGGTCGCATGTCATCTTGTTTCAGGACTACCCTCCAGTAGGGCTGGGCGGTGGGTCGCATGTCGACTTGTTCAGGATTAACCCTCTAGGAGAGACTAGGCAGTGGGTCACCTGATGACTCTTTAGGGTCTACCCTCCAGCAGGGCTGGGCAGTGGGTCACCCTTCGTCTTGTTCCGGGTTTAACCTCCAGCTCCGCTAGGCAGTGGGTCACCCGTTGACTTCATCCAGGTCTACCCTCCAGCAAGGCTGGGCAGTGGGCGCCTGACAACTTATTCCAGGTTTACCCTCCAGTAGGGCTGGGTTGTGGGTCACCTAATGATGTATTATAGTTTACCCTCCAGCAGGCCTGGGCATTGGGTCACCCAATATCTTATTATGGTTCAACCCCTAGTAGAGATGGGCAGTGGGTCACCCCTTGACATTCCAGACTCATCCCTTTCTACTAGGATAGTCGGTGGATTTACTTTGTGATTACTAGAGAGGAAACCTTGGTTTTATCGGTCATTAATGGAAGGACCTTGACTTTAAGGAGACCTCTCTACTATGGGGTAGTGATGAGGTGTAGTTTGGCTTAACCTAGAACTCCCAAGTACAGGGAGTGCATTCCCCACTGAGATGCATCCTTGTGACGTGACCTAAAACCGTGCAGGTGAGTCAGTGCTGCCCAAAGCGAATAGTGTCGAGGTGCGGTGATTGAGCCCTTGACTTGTAGTACGGGTCCGACGTGGGGGATGCTAGGCAACAATGTTGTTACTTTTAGGACAGTTAGAGTCTGACTTTCTTGGGCTGAGCTACAGGATGGAGATCCCCTTATGACCTTGTTTGGGCTTCATAGTGAGCATATGAATATGTATATACGTTGTTCCGGTACCCACTTCTTGGGTTTGGTTACTCTCCTTCTAGGTGAGGCGACGACGTGCGGTGTATTCCACATGCTTTCCGTGTCTAGATTCCTTGAGTTGGACAAGTATACTCTCCTGTTATAGGTAGTGAAGGATCGACGAGAAGATCACCTTCTCACCCTTTCCAGCTCCTTGTCTCTGGACGAGTTTACCTCCTTTCTCTTGTTGGGTTGAGCTGGAATGTCTACTGTACTTTTTACTACACCTTCGGTTGTACTCCTTTTCTTTTCCATGTTCGCTCTACTGCTCACCCTTCGGTACCTCCTTTTTTTCTCCCTTGAGCCTTCAGGGTATCCTACTAAGTATTTTTATACTCACCCCTTCTTGGGAATTTACCACACTTGGCGTTCCCTTGCAGACAACAGAGAGGAGGAGAGTGACTTAAGTGGAGCATATGAAATTGGGTGCTTCAACCGTGTACAGTGGTCTGAGTCGGGTTCCAGGTGGGGGACCCTTCCAGCTGTTTGTTTTGTTTACCTGTTTCTGGGTTGTGGCACATTTCTAGTTGGGAGTGTGTGTTTGCCCTTTTCTTTTCAACTTTTACTTTGTAATTTTTAGAGGTCGATGCAATCTTGTGGTTATTTATGGATGTTGGTACTTTTATTTACTTGTATTTTCTTTTACTCTTCAATTTTTCATTGAGTGAGCTGCATGTGTGTGTGTACAGGTACTCAGGAAAAGGCCTCCCCGAGTAGTTTAGCATTCGGCGCTTATCTCCAGCCCCTGGCCAATGGATGTGGGAATGGGGTAGTTGCGGCTCGAGCCTGGATATGGTCGGGTCGGGACAAATTGGTATCAGAGCATGGTTCGTTCCATGGGACGTTGTTCGTACATGCCTAAAATAAAAGTAATTAGTTGGTATTTAGGGAAACAATGTTAACGTGTCTCGAGAGCGGCTCTCAGGCCAGGGAGTCTAGTGATAATGCGATAGCCAACATATCCATTCACCAAGACCTTGATAACCCACTTGTCGACTCGGTATGCTGAGACACTCTTTGTAGGGAAAATTTGGTTTGTGCATCACATAGGATTCAGTCTTTGACTATCCTTCTTGAGTCAGATCCCCCTTGTTGTTATTGGTATATACATTATTCTCATCTGACTGCGACACTCCTTGATAGTATTCAGGATGTCTCTGCGAAGACAGCCAACCAAGATACCAGCTTTGGTGCGTGATGACGACCCTGTGAGCTACGCGGCCACAGTCCAGGACCCATCATGCATGCCCCTTTCTCTGGGTGGGACTGTAGCATCACCCCCACCTGTTGAGCAGTAAACAGCTTCAATAGAGAAGGCTGAGCTTGAGCACAGGTTGAGCGCGCTCTGTGAGTTCTTGTGGTAGAGGCCACTGAGGTTCAGAGGTGAGCCAGACCCTCAGGCAGTAGAGGTTTGTCTAGAGGCAGTGGTTCGCCTTTTCAGGTTTGTGCAGATTCCAACAGATCAGAGAGTGTCTTTGGTAGCCAACCTTTTTCGTGGAGCAGCCTGGCGTTGGTGGAGTCTGGTGACTTAGTTTCATGATGATTCATCGCTTTCATGGGGTGACATTCAGTTGTTGTCAGTAAGGAGTTTTTCCCCTCCTGATTGCGCTCCTTTCGGGATCAGGTGCTCCTGCAATTTCAGCAGGGAGGGATAACAGTGGCTGAGTACGTGGCTAGTTTTGTAGACCGTGCACGCTTTTACCCGGACTTGGTCCATGATGACAATATCCGAGCACGGAGGATTGAGAAGGGTTTCCGCTGAGAGATTCATGCTGTCATAATACCCTTGGGAATTTCCACATATATCGGGGTGCTAGAGCAGGCGTTTGTGGCAGAGAGCTTCCTGTCACGTTTTTCGGCTGGTAGTGGCAGTGGGCATGATGGTGCCGAGACATCTGACATAGCTAGAAGTAGCAGAAGGATGACACCTCGATGCAGGTGGCCTTCCCACTCCCGGTTTTGAAGACGTAGTCATATACGACTGTGGCGGAAAATTGCAGGGCCTCAGCTGAGGTTGCCCTTCTGTGAGTGGGCTCTAGGCCGTGGTCATACACCGTAGTGGCGCCGGAGGGCACCAGGATAGCTCAGGGAGCGACGGTGTTATGCTTGTGATGGGAAAGATCACATGGCACGAGAATGCTTGACCAGAGATGCTGAGAACTTCGGGCAGGCAGCAGGTGCACCACCAAGGCGGAGGTAGCGTCGTGATCATAGTAGTACCCAGAGAGGTGATGCTAGTAGAGAAGCGAGAGGAACTGGTAGTGGAGGACGACCTTACGAGGTCTTCCCATCACCACTAGGCGGTCCACGTCAGGCTCCATGAGATGACAGTTGGGACCGCAAACAGCCGCGAGCTTTGTATGTCAATGATCCTATAGAGTATGAGGTGATAAGAGGTACCATGTACAACTATTCTACTTATTGCAGTAGAATTGATAGAATCTGTGTGTGGAATGCTTTCCTCCTTGCTCCCTTCTTGAGGTGTTACCAAGGTGATGCAGAGTGTTGGGTGTAGCCCTGTGTTTGTAAGGTATAAGGCGTGGGCCCTTTTTCGTTAGTCGATTGTGATGACTCCATCGCTCTATGAGCGTGTAAGAGAGTCTTTGTTGATATACATTGACTCTAGAATCTTGTGTGACCAGATATCCTTGGGTGATTCACTATATGGATATTCTGAAGGAGTGATTCATCGGGCCTTGTTCTAGGTGTGGGTGGTGATTCCAGTCGCGACGTGTGACGTGGAGGTTCGGTCAGAGATGTGAGATACCCCCGAGAGCCTTTGGGCTATTTGAGACCATGCAAAGGGATGGTGAGGTTCCCTACCGCCTTTCCCTAACCCCAAAGTCTGAAGTGGGTGCATGACGTCTCCCACGTGACTCACATGAGAAGAGGTGTGCATGCTCTTATTCATGACATCGACGAGGTTAGTTCTCACGTAAACAGATAAAATCCTTTGGTCTATGTGTGGTGGCGTAGAGCTATACAAGAGTTCTTCTGGGTATGGGAGAGCCACGTTTGGGCTTAGTACCACAAGTTGTTCCATGGTTTTTCATTTCGTGGACAAAAATCTTGACGGATGGAATGATGTAAGAACACAGTTCTTTCTGCGAATGACTTTGGAATATTTCTTGTTGTTATTCAAGAGCAGCACCTTCAGACGGTGTGCGATTCCGAACTCTAGAGTGGCTGGAATTAAATTTTCAGCGCGTTCACACTAGACACACCAAATAAATGGGATAACTCCTAAACGGTGATAATGATCAGAGATCCGAGTGTACGGATGGGTCCTGAATGGGGTGTTTACCCTTGGAACGACATAAAACATGTCGGCACATGACGTTTGAACCCCACCCACACTATCAGAACGTTAAACAGATAATTAAATTAATTAATTTATTTGTATAATGTTGAAACGAATGTATCTCTTAAACTATGTCTTGGATGGGAAAAATGAAGCCACCCTTGAGTTCGGAACGTGCCGTTTACCCTAGGAGGGGTCTAAGTTCTGCGGGCGCGGGCTGTCAGTGAAAAATGGCCCCAGGGGCGTTTTCGTAATTTGGCGGACTCAGGCGTGGTTGTTGAAACATTTTAAAGGGGTATCAGATTATGCTTTGGAGACATATGTTGCGCTCGGAGCATGTTTTTTAGTCTATAAGAGCCTTAATCCCGACCCCGCCTAAATATCAGGTTCAGGGCTATCGGGCAGAAATTTAAGTATTTTCTACATAAACACATCCCCTCCCATCTTCCTCTTCTTATTGATCCTCAAACCCACCCATATCCTCTAGCTCCGGAAAAGCACTCCGGTGAAGCACCACCGATGAGGAAACTCCGGCAAGGCGGCAGACTCCCCATGAAGGTCCGGGCATCGCACAAGAGGTAGGAGGCATTTTTGTTTCGTTTTATTTCCCTCAATCTTTCAGATTACATTATAGCATCAAACAGTTATCTGATCTTCGATTGATGCCAATGATCATGTAGTAATTTATCGGAGCATTCCGACACTTGTTTCAGATTTGAAATCCGTCCTCCGAGGCCTCCGCAGCGGTCCGGCAAAGATTTACGGGTTTTTGGAGTTCTCCGGCCGGCACGGTGGTCCGGCGGTTTCCAACGGCGGTGGCGTGGTGGTCCGTCGTGCTCCGGGACGGAGGCGTGGCAGCGGGCACGGCAGAAGGCTGGCCGGCCATCCGGCCGGCTGGGAGGCACCTCGCTGGTGCAGGACGACGCAGCCGGACCGGCTGAGGGCGCCGGCGAGAGGGGACGGTCGGGGTCGCAGGCGAGCGACCCCGCAGGGAGACCGAGACCCGCAAGAAGTGGGTCTCCGCGCGGACGCGACCAGCCGGGTCACCTGATCGGTGGAGGAGGTGGGCCGCATGTGGCGGCCCATGGGTTCTGTGGGCCCACGGATCAGCGGTCCGGCCGGAGCTGGCCGGCCCGAGCGGGGGGGGGGGGGGGGGGGGGGACCGGCTGGACCGGGCCGGTCCGGCCCCGGGGTAATCCCCTTAGACCTTTGGATGCTCGTATTTTGAGCTACGAGCATTCTTTTTGTGTTCCTTCTATGGAGACATGATCCTGGGATCGAAGGGAATGTTTTTAGATGGTTTTGGGAATTTTTATTTCCCGAAACGAGATGCCTCGGTGGTGCGATGCTTACTTTAAGTGAACTGACATTTTTTCCGGGGGTAGTGTTTTGGACAGCGCGGATGCGTCCGATGTCCGTTTTGAGCACCATTAGTGGAGTTGGAACCCTTGCACCGAGGTGGAGCTTTCCTGGGTGGTTTCAAGAGTTGAGGCCGAAGTTGAGGTGCGGGACCCATGACAGTCCTTCGAGCTGCGTGCAGCATTTCATGCATTTTTCATCAGACATCCGTTCAGGGCGTGCAAGCAGTTGTTTTTGGGTGTTTTTCTGAGGGAATTTCAATGGCGCAATCCGCACACTCTAATTCAGCATGATAGTGCAGGCCCCATGAGGGTCGTTTGGGTGTTGATGGTGATTTTTCCATCTCTATCACCGGGCGACCGTATTGGACAAGTGAATAGTCCATCTTGTGTGATTTTTCATGGGGATCGAAACGGTTTGATCCATTCGTTGTGTTTCAGGACAAGAAAGTGGGTCCTGTGTAGCACCGCTCATGTGCGGTGCGCCGAAATGCACCTTTTCCTCCGTATATCCGCTGCACTCATGTGAGTAGTGCTTTCGACGTGTTTTCCCAAGGGGATCACAATTGTGTGAAGCGCCCGACTGTTTTCGGGGCCGAGGCTCGGGAACACGGGACGTCGTTCGTGTGTGAGGCAGTGTTGGAGACATTTCCGTCGGATATCTCTTTAAGGCGAGTATGTAGTCTATATCGCATGTTATTCTGCGTGGATTACAACCGTACAGTCCTTTTGGTTGTGCAGAGCCTCATACGCGGTCTTATCAAATGTGGAAATATGAAAGGTGCCCCAGTGGCGGTCCTTCTACCATGTTTGTAGTGGACCCTTGGCGTGTGATCACGTGCACTCCTGGGGGAGTGAGGATGGTGTTTAAAGAGATGTGGTTGGTTGTACCGCAGTCTCTTAGGCAGCAAGTTAGAGATGTTATGTCACTCTTTTGCGTTGATGTTGGGTGCCGTGTGAATGATAGCCCTTGGGATGAAAATGAGGTATACTCTAGGAGTATATGGGAGCGCTTGGAGGTACATGTGTTTTGTACCTGAGACATTTGTGCACTTGGTTGGGGGTGACTTCGGGCCACACGTCGTGTGGGCCCCATGTGCGTGTCGTGTTATGCTTTGTGTACCTTTGACCTCTCGTGACGTAGAGGGTCCCTCAGTTCTCGTTTGTTGACCAGTGGGGTTGAGTTTTCCCCTGGCTCTGTGCTTGATGGATTAGATCAGCAGGGTTGAGTGGATTCCCCTGGTCTTGTTCCGGAGTCAGATGGTTGTGCGATACCCATGCCATGTTTAGTTGGCCAGTGTTGTACCATTCAGTAGATATGGCTAGAGCAGTTCTGGGTTTACCCTCCAGCAGGGCTGGGCAGTGGGTTACTCATCGACTTCTTAGGGTTTACCATGTAGCAGAGACTACGATGTGTGTCACTCGACGACTCTTGAGGGTTTACCCTCCAGAAGGGCGGGGCAGTGGGTCGCCCGTCGTCTTGTTTCAGGTCTACCCTCCAGCAGGGTTGGGCAGTGGGTCGCCTGTCGACATGATCAAGGTTTAGCCTCTAGTAGAGACTGGGCAGTGGGTCACCCGACGACTCTTGAGGGTCTACCCACTAGCAGGGCTGGGCAGTGGGTCGTCCGTCATCTTTTTCCGGGTTTACCCTCCAGCAGGGCTGGGAAATGGGTCACCCGTCTACTTCTTCCAGGTATACCCTCCAGTAAGGCTAGGAAGTGGGTCCCCTGCCGACTTATTCTAGGTTTACCCTCCAGCAGGGCTGGTCAGTGGGTCTCCTGACGATGTATTATGGTTTACCCTCCAGTAGGGCTGGGCAGTGGGTCACCCGATATCTTATTATGGTTTACCCTCTAGCAGTGCTGGGCAGTGGGTCAACCATTGACATTCCTGACTCAACCCTTTCTACTAGGCTAGTCGGTGGATTCCCTCCGTGATTACTGGAGCAGAACCCTTGGTTGTATGGGTCAGTGATGGAATGACCTTGACTTTGAGGAGACCTCTCGACTGCGGGGCAGTGACATGGTGTAGTTTGACATAACCTGGAACTCCCAAATACGGGGAGCGCTTTCCCCACCAAGATGCGTCCTTGTGACGTGACATAAAACTGTGCAGGCGAGTCAGTGCTGCCCAAAGTGGATAGTGTTGAGGTTCAGTGATTGAGCCCTTGACTTTTTGTTTGGGGCCGACGTGCGGGATGCTAGGAATCGATGGTGTTACTTCTGGGACTATTGGTAACTCAGTTTCTTGGGCTGAGCTACGGGATGGAGATCCCCTTACGACCTTGTTTGGGCTTCTTAGTGAGCATATGAATATGTATATACCTTGTTCTGGTACCCACTTCATGGGATTGGTTACTCTCCTTCCTGCTGAGGCGATGATGCACGGGCTATGCCACGTGATTTCCGTATCTAGCTTCTGGGGGTTGGACGAGTCTACTCTCCTGCTATATGTAGCGAAGTCTCGACAAGAAGTTCACCTCCTCACAGTTTCCTGCTCCTTTTGTCTGGACGAGTTTACCTCCTTTCTCTTGTTGGGTTGTGCTGGACTCTCTATTGTACTCATTACTACACCTTCTGTTGTACTCCTTTAATTTTCCCTATTCGATCTACTTCTCACCCTTCGGTACCTCCTTTGTTACTCCCTCGAGCCTTCAGGGTATCCTACTGTGTATTTTTATACTCACCCCTGCTTGGTCTTTACCCGCACTTGGTGTGCCCTTAAAGATCAAAGAAAGGTGGAGCATGACTTCAGTGGAGCATAAAAACATGGGAGCTTGGACAACATGTGGTTGTCGGAGTCGGGTTCCAGGTGGGGGACCCTTCCAGCTGTTTGTTTTGTTTACCTATTGTCGTGTTGTGTCACTTTTCTGGTTGGGGGTGTGTTTTTCCCCTTTTCATTTCAGCATTTACTTTGTACTGTTTAGAGGTCGATGCACACTTGTGGTTAATTATAGCAGTTGGTACTTTTCATTACCTGTCTTTTATTTTACTCTGCACTTTTGCATTGAGTGTGTTGCACGTGTGTGTGTGCAGGTACCAGGAAAAGGCCTCCCCGAGTTGTTTAGCCTTCGACGCTTATCGCAGCCCCTGGCCTATGGAGGCGGGCTTGGGGTAGTTGCTGGTTGAGCCTGGGTAGGGTCGGGTCGGGACAATACACATGTCATAATATAGGTATTTTGGCTGAACCATCGATTTTTAGGAATAGAATATCAATTAATAATATATTATTTGTTTAAAAAACTCTTTTATGTCAATTTCGACACTATTTAATAATTGATTTTTGTTAAAGTCTTAACAAATTTACTAATTAGAATAAAATTAATTTAAGCAATCCTAACATGTAATATTAACTAATAAAATTCTTGGATGTCATCAAAACTTTGAAATTATATTTATTTTAACATTTATAATACCATTTATTTGATTTGTTCATTAATAAGAAACATATTCCATCATCATTGTGTCATAAATAAATTTAATTATTTAATATCTAAAATTTTCAAATAAAATAACATTATGTATTAAATATTTTAATCTTTCTAATGAAAATATATAGTCAAATTTATCTTATATATAACCCTATGTAAAATTTATTTTTCTAAAAGATATATACTTATTTCTTTTTTGTATTTAGTTAAACTTAATTAATATAAAGTGTCATTATCACATACAAGTTTCTCCATGGGGACCCAAAATCAACCCAAATATGCCCATGGTCGTCCATTAATCATCCAATATGGTTAGGGCATGTGTTAAGGTAGTTTTTAATTATTATAATATTCTTTTTACCATGAACTACCCCATTTACCTTTAACAGCTGTAAATAAAAGTCAACAGTTACTATTCATCAAAAAATATTTTTACCTTATTGAACCAAATTTTACTCCTTGATATTAACAGTGTCTCTCCGATTTTCAAAATTCCTCTCACAGAAGCGGTAAAATTATGTTTTATGTGAATTTTCAAAATCTCCTAGGAGATGGGTAAAAGACGGTGAAAAGTTCAATAAAATTTTTATATGACTAAAATTATTATAAACTGACTCCAATGATTTACATTGAAATTATATATGTATTATATATCTATTTTTACGTAAAATACATTTAAATAAAATAAATAATTATTTAAATAAAAAGTCAGTTTGGACCAATAACTCAGTGTTTTCACTATTCATCAAAAATTGAATGTTTTCAGGAAAGTACCAAAATTTTACCCTACGCTAATTTCGATATCCTGAATCCAAAAATGAATCCTATTTTACCAAATTAAAAATATACATGTTTCATTAATTAATTTACAATTAATTTCCGTTGTTAAAACCGAAAGGGGTATTTTTATGAAATTTTAACTATCAAAAGTTTGACACTTATTTATGTCCAATATCAAAGTGAAATTACATACAATGAAAATCATTATTAAAACTAAATTTGAAAGTTATCAGAAAAAACACCAAAATTTTATTAAAACTAAATTATTATTTCTTGATTCTAAAGAAGAAGATAATTTTTTCAAATTGAATATATAAATGTTTCAAATATTGGATTTAAAAAGGATTCTCCACTAAAAGGCGGTAAATTTCATTCTTTGAAAAATACTTCTTTTATCTGAAAAAATGAATTTTTCTTAAATTATGTCTTAGAAACTCATAATATGGATTCTAAAATCATAAGGATAATATAAAATGTAAAATCCAGTTAATACTATTCATAACTTCTTTTGAATGGCTAGTTTGGTAAGTCGTGGTGCGCTTGAACACAGTGTTGCGTACAACACACGCTATTGTATTATTCAAAGAGAATCATACCGTGGAAGCTTGGGGTGTTACATTCTCCCCTCTTTCAGGAAATTGTGTCCTCTCAATTTTAAAATTTTCATTGAAAATAAAAGGTTGAAAGTAGAAAATACGTTTTTGGAAAATCCACATCAGAAATAGGGTTAAGAAAAACATAACATTAAAATAAAGAGTAGTAAAAAGGTCACCCGAGATAGCCAATACTAGGATTATATGAAAACATGGATATGGAGGAGAAACAAACCATCAATGTGTGATGGAGAGTTGTAGAAAATATGATTAGGAGAAAGTTAACTATAGGAAAATAAAAAACTTGTGATTGGTTAAACGGTCTTTGATTCCCCAGTAGGAAAAGTTAACTGTCAACTTTTTTTGTTTAAGTTACCTTTCATAAAGCTGATGAATTTATTTATGAGATTTACTAATAACATAAGGTAATATACTTCATTTTCATGTATACATTCATTTCGTACTAAATTTTCACTAAAACCCATCTTTCACTCCAAAAGGTAATAGAACTCAAAAATATTCTATTTATCCTAAACGTATAGTGTTCTAAAAATAAATTTATAATTCATCTATCAGAACTAAAAAAACTACATTATTCAATCTTGAAAATTATGTGGGCTAGTGGTAGGGGATACACCCTTGTCACCCTTCGGTTGCGGGTTTAAATCTCGCGGCCTTGCCGGATGCGACATGTTGCTGCCTAGCCTCCAGGTTGTCCTTTTATGGAAATCCAAAAATAATTTCAAACTAGAATTATCCAATATACTTCTGTCCAAAATCACTGTACAAAATTTATAAGGATGGTAAACACAATGAATATCCTTTTTTCCACGTAATAACATGTGAACACCTTCATCAAGTATTCTTTTAAAACAGTGAAACATCATGAATTACCATAAAACCTTATTGATTACATTCCTGATCCCTTATTCCTTATAGAATACTGGATATACAGCTTCTATCCAAAAAAATTTGTAAACTCCAACAATGATGTAATATACAAATCATTAATCAGTTTCAGGTAGTGATGAATATCCAATATAAATTATCCAAATCAATCAAGTATTATTCCAAAATCACTACCTCGGTATCAAAACCATATTATGGTATTTCCTTCTCTCAACCATATATTTCCAAAAATTTAACCTTCTATTGAGTCACTTTTCTTGGTTCCACACAATCTCAAGTCCTTAATGAAATAGTACTGTATTAAAATTCTTATATACTCCATAATTATTATAACCAGTACATTCTTGATACAACACTAAAATGAAATAATTATTTAATAACAACATAGGAACTCTAATCATTCCTCCTCCTCTATGGTAGTTTCATAAGTTGATTATTATCCAATATCATCATTTGGGGCATACTCTGGTTATTTGGACATTGGTTCACATAGTTCCCCAACTCCTTGCAAATGAAGTAGTACAAATTTGAAACCTTTTTCTTACACTTGCAGTCACGTGAATTTTGTCCTTTTTCTCCACACTTATAACAAACTCCCATTCCCTTTAGGCATGTACCAGGGTGTTTCACCCCATAGTTATCACATATGGGAAAATTCTTCTTTTCCCTCTTCCCTTTATCCATCTTTCTGTCTTCAATCCTTCTCTTCTCTTGCTTCCCTTCAAAGCCAAAGAACTCAGAAAATTCATTACATCTATTTTAAACACATCATACTATTTCTTCATATGTTGGGAATACATGGGAGATAATTTCCCTTCAAAATGATGGCTTAATACCATGAAAGATATGATCCTTCTTACTATTTGGATCATACGTATTCTTGGAGTTCACATTCCTTCTACTGGGTGCCATTTCTATACAATAGCATAAACTAGGTCAGTTTATGAATTTCAATGAATAATTCCAATCCTGTAAAATACCTAATGTAAATAGAATGGTTTATAGATATAATCCGTAATCATAAACAAAATTTCATTGAATAAGTATATACTCAAAAACCCTTCATAATGGTTTGTATTGAAAATGTGAATTATCCTAAGAGTATCCCCCGGGAATGTCGTAACTAGGAGTGCAGCAAGTCTCATTGTCATGCACTAGTTCTCGTTTGATTCAAGCTCAATGAGGTGTTTTCGGGTTTTACCCCTCGGTACATCTCGTCCAGAGCCGCCTCTACCTGCTTGTATCCAGACAGGGATGTATTGCTCGGAAAACACAAAACATCTCTACAATACCAAAATTCAAGTAAATCTTTCTATACTAATCCTCAATTTCTATCGTTGTTCAATGTAAAGACCCATACAATTCAAGGAAATGTTTTTCTTATTTTTCTTTGGGATTTTACGAGAATGCAGTTTCTGACAGCACTTGATTCTGAGGCCCGGTGTGCCCGGAATTTTTATCCGAAGTTTAGCTTGGGTATGTTCAGTGAATGAACGAGCGAGAATTTCCAACTCTTGAACCGGTGCTCGGAATCGAATTATGAGGGCACCGATGGAATCGCAGTGCCGATATTTTCATATGAACACCTTTTCCGGAGTTGCGTTTACACGAGAGAAGTTGTTAAATTTTTCTGGAAGGTAAAATAAAAATAAGCATCTATTTTATTTTTCTCTATGTGGTTTAAGGCATTGGGTGGAAGTTGGGGGAAACCACCCAACTCCCATTTGGAGGTTATGAGGGTGGTGGGGCCCACATGAACCCTACCCCTTAACCTTCCCTAACCTTCCATAACCCTTCATTTAATTTGACAACTTGAGTTAATTAATTGTGTGGATTAAATTAAACTTTTGAATTTAAAACTTACGTTGTGTTAATAAAATAAGAGAGGTACTTATTTTATTTTAGGTTGGAGGCTTGTTGCTTGAGATATTTGGGAGAAAAGATAAGGGAGGTTTGAAGGTCTTCATCTTCTTCGTCAAAGAACGCGAAGAGCGCCAGATTCCTCAGAGGTCAACGTCTCCTTCCGCAACGTCTCCTTCCACTAAGTCTACCTCTGTGATGGTTATCTCCGTGATGAATCCTCACCCAACTTGTTCGATGAGGCAGGGGTTTTGTGTGTTTTTATTTCGTGATTACATTAGTCATTTTTCATCATCATCTATCCTCATTCTTTGGATCCACTTGATATCATTTAACGGGAGGTGACCAGACCACACAAACACGGTCGACCCTCCTCCCTTTTATATATTTGTGGTTGCGAATTGAAGGGAAGTGACGCGGTGCCATCGCACCGCGTGGGGACGAGCGACAAAGATGCGAGACACCGTCACGCCGCACATTTGTTAGATGAACCAAGTCACGGCGCCGTCGCACCGTGCCGAACGAACCAAGGCTGCGGCCGGTTCTGGGCCGCGGTGGAGCAGGGAGACCAGCGGCCGGTTCCAGCCCATCGGCGTCAGAGCAGGGGGGACCGGCCATCGCTGGTCCCGTGGTAGCAGAAGTTGGCCGGCCTGCGCGGGCTGGCCGGTCAAGGAGAAGCCGGGGGTTACAAACCCACGGGGGCCAGTTCAAGCGGCCCCCCATTATGGGGGCCGCGGTTACAAAAGACAGGGGGACATGCGCCCCCTCCCCTCAAACGGCTTGGCCGTTTTGCCGAGCTCCTGGCCAGCGCCCCCAGGCCGGGCCATGCCCAAGCGGGCCAGACCCGGACCCGGTTCCGGTCCACCCGGTTAGGGCCGACCCTGGGGGTATTGGGCCGGGTCGGACCGGGCCCGAACAACTTAATATCGAACCTCTTCCGATCAGTCGTCCATAATATGAGCTACGAGCCTCCGATAGATGCACCGTCAGTTGTGATGCGATCCATGGATCGAGATGGTCGTTTTGGTATATCACATTCAATGTTTCTGAATACTTTGGGTTCGGCCGGGTTGGTTTGTACACGAAACCAACCGGGCCCTCGAAGCGGAAACACTTATATTTGAGTTCCGTACATCCAATTGATGTGCCGTTGACTTTGATGGATTACTCTATGTGAGACGGATCTTTTGGATTACTCCGCTTGAGGTTTGGACGTAGGTGGAGTACGGTCGGGTTGTTTTTGACTTAAAAACCAACCGGACCCCTGGGACGAAAAAGCCAATAACTTCCAGACCGGGCGTCTGGTGGACGCGCCGTCTGTGATGCTGAGTTCCTGTTGACGATACGGAACTTTTGGATACATGAACTTCAGACATTGTGTCAGTTGATGTATCAGCCTCTCGGTTCATGGAGCGGATCCTCCCGAACTAGCTTGCTGTGTGCGGGAACCTTAGAGCTGGCTGTGTTTGAGACTGTGACTACGACGACGACTGTACAAAGATCCTTAGTGGATTCGACGACGACGACTACAGCGCTCAGCGGTCCTGTGTGTGCCAGTGCCTATAGATCCTGTGTGGGTCTGATCATGTGTGGGTCTTTGCGGGGGTTAGTAAACTATCGATCCTTTGTGTGTCAAATCCTTTGTAGGTCATTGCGGGGGTTAGTTACCTATCAATCCTTTGTGGGTCAGATCCTTTGTGTGTCATTGCGGGGGATAGTACATATCGATCCTTTGTGGGTCTGAGAGCTTAGATGAATCCGTGGCTATATCTGATCATCTCGATCATTATACGGAGAAGTATACCTGTGTGAGATGAAAACCTGTTTTTCTTTCCTATGTATATTGTGTTGTGCTATCCTGTGTGGATTTACATTTTTCTTTCCTGTGTGGACTGGGTTGTACTTAGGCTCGGATGTTGGAGCCGAACGAGAATTGATGACTTAGGTATATGTATGGGCATATACCTAAGCAGTGTCGGATGTTACTTCGTGATTGTATCTTTCCTTTTGGTTTATCCTTTTTGGATTCTGGGAGACCTTCTGGGATCTTGGGGTCCCTACTGAGTAGCTTATACTCACCCCTGCATAGGCTATGCCCGCACACCGTTGTGTTGGATGCAGACTACGGACAACGATGATCGTGGTTGAGGCTTGCGGAGCAGGACGGTACTTGGAGGTAGACCACTGGGCGGGACGTTCTCGGAGCGGATGGCTGGACCCGAGGAGATGTGGAGGCTATCTGTACTCACCCTTTAGGTGGGATTTCTAGTGGACAACTTGACATTGCGGCTTTACTTTTCAGTTGCTGTTTTCCCTTCCAATTGTACTTTACTTTTAGTTTGGGTTTGCATAATGGCCCACTTACTTTTCCGCACTTACTGTTGTACCCAGTTTTTACTTAGTGTTTACTTCTACGGCTAGCTTGCTATGTGGTGTTTGTTTACTTTACAAAGGCAATGCCTCCCTTTTTTACATGTATTTATGCCTTGGTGCTAGTTGCCAGACCCTGGCCTATGGAAGGTGGGCTTGGGGTAGTCATGTCACGGGCCTCGAGGACGGGTCGTGACAAATTGGTATCAGAGGAGTTCGGTTCTACGCAGAACATAGGAATATGATCTTTTTCTATGTGAAGCAATAGTGTTAAGAGTATTGGGTGTGCTTAGCAGTCCAGGGAGTCCAGTGTTGGTGCGGTGGCCGACTTATCCATACATCAGGACCCTGACTTCGGATTTCCGACTTAATGCACGAAAACATTGATTTCATGTGTGTTTCAAGTTTTCTTTGTGATTATATTATGTCAGCTCACCAGGTATACTGTTGACCGTGGCACACCTGTTTCTTTTCAGGATGGCCCCATGATGGCAGCCAGCTAGGGTTCTGAGAGTTGTGCATGACGACAACCCACCGAGTGATGAGGCCTTGGTACATGGCCATTTGACAGCAGAGGAACCGGCGATACCACTACCCACTGTGCCACTGATGCTACCCGCCCCAGCCACTGAAGATGCACGTCGCCTTAGTGCACTGCATGAGTTTTAGCGCCAGATACCACCCAAGTTTCATGAGGAGATGGACCCCCAGGTAGCCGAGGACTGGCTGGAGGCAGTGCTACGGGTATTCCAGTTAGTGAGGACACCAGCAGACCTCATGGTGATCCTCGCAGCGAGCCTACTGCACGCGTCCATAGGCCGATGGTGGAGCATGATGCACTAGGTGCACGATGAGGCATCTATTATCTGGACATACTTTGAGAGCCTCTTCCGCTTAGAGTTCGTCCCAACCACACTCCGTGCAGTGTGCATCCAGGAGCTTCTACAGCTGCGGCAGGGCAGCTTGACGGTCGCCTAGTACTCGGCGAGATTTACCGATCTCTCGCACTACTCGACAGATATGGTATGGGAGCCATTCTTCTGATCCCGGACCTTTGAGTAGGGATTGAGGCATGAGATCAGGGCATCACTGATCTCCCTTATAATTCCGACCTAGACATGAGTACGGGAGAGAGCCCTTCTGATCAAGAGCTTCCTTGTTGAGACTTCATCAGCAGCGAGACCTACCGCGGGGCGGCACGTAGCAGAGTCTTCTGCAGCCGGCCGTCGACGGATGAATCGTGGGTCTAGGAAGACTAGACTCTCAGGAATACGACCTCATGACACTAACTTAGCAGTGTGGGGCACACAGCGTGGAGCCAGTATTTCGAGAGGCAGACAGTGATACACAAGCGGCAGGTAGGGCCACATGGCTCGTGACTGCCTGACCCACCATGCCGAGGAGCAGCAGACGGTTGAGGGGTCACCCAGTCAGAGGCAGAGGGTTGACAATGGAAGTCCACAGGGAGCAGGTCGGCGAAGTAGAGGAGCTGGCCGAGCAGCAGGTGGTGGGCGACGCTTTGAGGCTCTACCACCACCACCACCAAGAGGTCCACCCCGACCACCAGGAGCTGGTGGGCAGAGACAGGCACAGCTCCCGGCAGTAGAGGCCTACGACCACGACGCGCCTGAGATGATTCTAGGTACTATCTGTGTCTATTCCTCCCTTGCTGCATTTCTTATAGACACAGGAGTGAGTCATTCTTTCATAGCCTCTTCCCTAGTTCGGAGCTCGGAGATTCCGACAGTGCCGTTGGCTGGATCCTTGTGGGTAGAGACTCCTACGTGAGTAGACTCGACAATTACGCACTGGTGCCGGCAGTGTGAGCGTACTCTAGGAGGAGAGAGCTTCAGCTGGGATCCTCTTGTAGCAGCATCGAGGCCTTACGATGTCATCTTGGGCATGGATTGGTTATCTAAATTCCATGATCAGATCGACTATATTAGGCCCAAGGTGTGATGTGTAAGCACCAACGGGAGCAGGTTCACCTTCACCGGCGAGAAGGGAGCCTTCGTAGCATAGGATGGACTCTCGTAGAGGAGAGGACATCCCATCACTCATCAGTTGGCTAGCCTCATCCTAGGAGCAGTTGACGTGCAGAGTCCTGGTTTTCCTGCAGTGGTGGATCAGCATGCCGACGTTTTCTCTGACGACATCCCAGGGCTACCTCCTCGCAGAGAGGTAGACTTTTATATTGACATGTACCCCGGTAAAGCCCTGATATCGACTCCAGAATATCGGATGGCCCCGTCTGAGTTTCGAGAGATATGGGTACAGTTGGAGGACTTGCAGGGCAAGGGATTCATCCGACCTAGTGTTTCACCATGGGCTTCCCCGATTTTGTTTGCAAAGAAGGCGGACGGGAGCTTGCGACTTTTTGTCGACTATCGTCGCCTGAACCAGGTGACAGTGAGGAACAAGTATCCGCTACCGAGGATTGATGACCTCTTCGATCATCTCAAGGGAGCACGGTGGTTCTCGAAGATAGACCTCGGGTCGGGCAATCATTAGCTCAGAGTTCGGGACGAGGATGGGAAGAAGACGGCTTTCAGGTGTCGGTATTGCCACTATGAGTTCGTGGTTATTCCATTGGGCATAACCAATGCTCCAGTCGTGTTCATGTCCCTCATAAAGAGGATCGTTCAGCCAAACCTCGATCGATTTGTCGTGGTCTTCATCGATGACATTTTTATTTACTCGACCACTGAGGAGGAGCACGCCTACCACTTGCGGGTTGTACTAGACACACTCCAAGAGAACAAGATTTATGGTAAGCTCTCAAAGTGTCAGTTCTGGATATGTGAGGTCCACTTCTTGGGACACGTCATCTCGGAGGAGATATTTGCGGTGGTTCCTGCAAGGATCGAGACAATGCTAGATTTGGAGCCACCTAGGAGCGTGACGGAGGTGCGGAGTTTCTTGGTATTAGCTGGATACTATCGTAGATTTGTGCCAGAATTATCCAGAGTTGTGGCACCACTCTCATCTCTTATGACGAAGGGAAACCCTTTGTGTGGTCAGACAGATGTTAGCAGAGCTTCCAAGAGCCGAGACATAGATTGACCAGCGCACCTATCTTGAGGTTGCCGGAGAAAGGAGTAGGGTACGTAGTCTACTGTGATGCTTCAGGGACCGCACTCGGATGTGTCCTCATGCAGGAGCGGGAAGTGATCGCCTATGGATCATGTCAGTTGAGGTCGCATGAGTAGAACAACGCTACCCATGACCTGGAGTTAGCATCAATGGTCTCCGCTCTGAAGATGTGGAGACACTATCTAATGGGCGAGCGCTTAATAGTTTATTCTGACCATCAGAGTCTCAGGTACATCTTCTCTTAGAAGGACCTGAATCTGAGACAGCGACAATGGCTTGAGTTCCTCCAGGACTATGACTTTGAGATATTCTATACTCTTGGGAAGGGGAATGTAGTAGTCGATGCTCTCAGTAGGAGGACAAGCATTCAGCTACTTGAGGTGGTGATAGAGTAGCCAGCCGCTTTGCGGATATCCTTTATGGATAGAGATGGAGCAGCTTTCCTTCAGTCACTCATAGTAACTCCTCCACTACTACAGTGGGTTAGAGAGGCATAGCGTGGGGATGCCGACTGTGAGACGCGGCGTGCACAGATATCCTCAGGGCAGGCACCTGATGGTTTCTCATTAGGAGGAGAGCACGACGTCCTTTTCAGAGGATTTTCCTTGGTACAAGTTTCATTAACAGAAGAGGTGCTGAAAGAGTTTCACACTTCTCCCTTGGAGGTACATCCTGGAGTGGCGAAGATGTACCAGGACCTCAGACGACAGCACTGGTGGCCAGGCATGAAGAAGGTTGTGGCAGAGTTCGTTTCTCAGTGCCTCACCAGCCAGCAGGTGAAGGCAGAGCATCACCTACCAGGAGTCTTGGTACAGCCATTGGAGGTTCCGGAATGGAAGTGGGACAGGATATCTATGAACTTCGTGACTGGACTTCCACACACTTCTAGGGGTCACGACTCCATTTGGGTGATTGTCGACCGACTCACCAAGTCGGCTCACTTCTTACCCATCAAAGAGCATGGCTCAATGGAGAGCTTGGGACGTCTCTACATTCAGGAGATTGTGCGGATCCATGGTGTGCCAACATCTATCGTCTCCGATCGAGATGCTCACTTTACTTCCCGGCATTGGAAGGGGTTGCATGAGGTGTTCGTGATGCATCTACGTTTGAGCACCACATTTCACCCTCAAACGGATAGTTAGATGGAGATGACCATACAGACTCTCGAGGACATGCTCCTCGCATGTTTCCTTGACTTTGGTCGCCGCTGGGAGGACCACCTACCCTTGGTGGAGTTTGCGTACAACAAAAGATACCACTCCACCATCGGGATGGCACCATACGAGGCGTTGTACGGCTGACCTTGCAGATCTCCTTTGTGCTGGACAGACCCTGGGGAGTCAGCACTTGTGGGACTAGAGATGGTCCAGTCCACGACAGAGAAGGTCTAGGTCATCTAGGAGCGGATGAGGACAGCTCAGAGCCGGCAAAAGTCTTATGCTGACAGGAGGCGGAGGCCACTAGAGTTCGAGGATGGTGACCATGTCTTCTTGCGTGTCTCACCTCAACATGGATTATAGAGACTTAGATGAGGTGGAATGTTGTCTCCACGCTTCATCGGACCATCCAGGTCCTCAGCAGGATTGGTGAGGTGGCCAATCGCCTGGCTCTACCACCTCAGTTGCACTGGGTGCACGACGTCTTCCACGTATCTCAGCTGAGGAGATACGTGCACGACACGACGCATATCATTGACAATGGGGAGCTGGAGGTTGATGATGGGGTGACTTTTACGGAGGTCCGAGTGGAGATCGAGGATCGATAGGAGTGGGTACTACGTGGACGGTCGATTACTCTAGTGCGCATCAGATGGCTGCACAGGAATATCCTGGAGAGCACTTGGGAGCAGGAGGCTCATATGTGTGCTCAGTACCCACTTTTTTCCCTAGTTTTCGATGCATCTTTACGGGGACATAAAGCCCTAGGGTGGGAGTAATGTAAAGGCCCGTAAAAATCAAGCAACATTTTTTCTTAATTTTTTTGCGGATTTTACAGGAACGCAGTTTCTGAAGGAACTTGATTCCGAGGCCCGGTGTGCCCGAAATTTCTATCCAATGTTTTGCTCGGGAACGTTCAATGAACGAACGAGTGGGAATTTCTAGCTCTTGAACCGGTGCTCGGAATCGAATTCTGAGGGCACCGATGGAATCGCAGTGCCAGTATTTACCTAGGAAAACCTTTTCCGGAATTTTGTTTACAGGAGAGAAGTTGTTAAATTTTTTTGGAAGGTAAAATAAAATTAAACATCAATTTTATTTTACTCTAAGTGGTTTAATGCATTCAGTGGAAGTTGGGGGAAACCACCCAACTTCCATTTGGAGGTTATGAGGGTGGTGGGGCCCACACGAACCATACTCGTTCACCTTCCCTAACCTTCCATAACCCTTCATTTAATTTGACAACTTGAGTTAATTAATTGTGTGGATTAAATTCAACTTTTGAATTTCAAACTTAAGTTGTGTTAATAAAATAAGAGAGGTACTTATTTTATTTTGGGTTGGAGGCTTTTTGCTTGAGAGAATTGGGAGAAAAGCTATGGGATGCTTGAAGATCTTCATATTCTTCGTCGAAGAACGCAAAAAACGCGAAGAACGCCAAATTCCTCGGAGGTCGACATCTCCTTCGGCGTCGTCTCCTTCCGCGACGTCTCCCTCCGTGATGGTTATCTCCACGACGAATCCTCACCCAACTTATTCGACGAGGTAAGGGTTTTGTGCGATTTTATTTCGAGATTAATTCCATCATTTTTCTTCATCATCAATCCTAGTTCTTTGGAACCACTTGATATCATTTAACAGGAGGGGGTCAGACTGCACAAACATGGACGACCCTCATCCCTTTTATTTATTTGTGGTTGCAGTTCGAAGGGAAGTGACGCGGTGTCGTCGCACTGCGTGGGGATGAGGGACAAAGATGAGCGGCTCCGTCGCGCCGCGCATTTGTTAGATGAACCAAACCGCGGCGCCGTCGCACCGCGCCGGAAGAACCAAGGCCGCGGCCGGTTCCGGGCTGTCGGCGTCGGATTAGGGGGGACTGGTCGTCGCCGGTACCATGGCGGTAGAAGCCGTCCAGCCGGCATCGGTCGACCAGTCAAGGAGAAGCCGTGGTTTACAAACCCTCATCGGCTAGCTCAAGCGGCCCCCCATTATGGGGCCCGCGGTTACAAAAGACAGGGGGCATGCGCCACCCCCCCCCCCCCTCAAACGGCTCGGCCGTTTGGCCGAGCTCCTAGCCAGCGCGTCGGCCGGGCCGGGCCGCACCCAAGCGGGCCGGACCCAGAATCGGTTCGGTTCGACCCGGTCCGGGCCGAACTTGGGGGTATCGGGCCGGGTCGGACTGGGCCCGTACCCCTTAATACAGAACCTCTTCCGATCAGTCATCCATAACATGAGCTACGGGCCTTTGATCGACGCACCATCAGTTGCGATGCGATCCTTGGATCGATACAGTTGTTTAGGAATATCGCACTCAATGTTTCGGAATACTTTGTGTTCATCCGGGTTGGTTCATACACGAAACCAACCGGGCCCTCGGAGCAGAAAAACTTATAACATGAGCTCCAGACGACCGATTGACGTGCCGTCGACTTTGATCGATTCCTATAAGTGAGACAGATATTTTGGTTTACTCCTCCCGAGGTTTGGGCACAGCTGGAGTACAATCGGGTTGGTTTTGACATAAAAACCAAACGGGCCCCTGGGACGAAAAAGCCAATAACTTCCAGGCCGGGCGTCCGATTGACGCATCGTCTGTGACGCTGAGTTCGTGTTGACGATACTGGCCTTTTAGATACATCAACTCTGGAATTTGTGTTTGTTGATGTATCTTCTGCTTGGTTCGTGGAGCAGACCCTCCCGAAAGAGGTTGCTGTGTGCGGGAACCCTAGAGCCGGCTGTGTTTGGGACTGTGACTACGACGACGACTGTACCGAGATCCTCAGTGGATTAGACGGTGACGACTACAGTGCACAACGGTCCTGTGTGGGCCAGCACCTATAGATCCTGTGTGGGTCCGATCTTGTGTGGGTCTTTGCAGGGGTTAGTTACCTATCGATCATTTGGGGTCAGATCCTTTGTGGGTCATTGCCGAGGTTAGTTACCTATCGATCGTGTGTGGGTCATATCCTTTGTGGGTCATTGCGGGGGTTAATACTTATCGTTCCTTTGTGGGTCCGATGGATTAGATGAATCAGTGGCTATATCTAATCATCTCTATCGTCATACGAAGAAGTATACCTGTGTGAGCTGAAAACCAGTTTTGCTTTCCTATGTAGATTGTGTTGTGCTATCCTGTGTAGATTTACATTTTTCTTTCCTGTGTAGACTGGGTTGTACTTAGGCTCGTACGTTGGAGCCGAACGAGAATAGATGACTGAGGTATATTTATGGGAATATACCTAAGAAGTGTCGGATGTTACATTGTGATTGTATCTTTCCTTTGTGGTTTATCCTTTGTGGATTCTAAGAGACCTTCGGGGGTCTCGGGGTCCCTACTGAGTAGCTTATACCCACCCCTGCACGGGCTACGCCCGCACTACATTGTGTTGGTTACAGACGATGGACAGCGCTAATCGTGATTGAGGCTTGCGAAGCAGGACGATACCTGGAGGTAGACCACTAGGTGGGACGTTTTCAGAGCGTCCGGCTGGACCCGAGGAGCTGTGGAGGCTATCTGTACTCACCCTTTAGGTGGGATTTCTAGTGTACAGCTCGACGTTGCGGCTTTACTTTTCAGTTGCTGTTTTCCCTTCCAGTTGTACTTTACTTTCAGTTTGGGTTTGTATACTTTCCCACTTACTTTTCCGCACTTACTGTTGTACCCAGTTTTTAATTAGTGTTTACTTCTACTGATAGTTTGCTCTGTGGTGTTTGTTTACTTTACAAAGGAAATGCCTTCCCTTTTTACCTGGATTTACACCTTGGTGCTAGTCACCAGCCCCTGGCCTATGGAAGGAGGGCTTGGGGTAGTCACGACACGGGCCTCGAGGATAGGTCGTGACATTCTATGTGCTCTATTCAGATTTTATCTAAATACAGCTTCAATTGTTATTGCTAAATATCCCCTGATAACAACTGTAATGCCCCGACCCCAGTTACCCAGTTTAGGTTCATTATTTTAACACATTGTCATGATTACAAGGAATCATGTCCCGAAGGACCGATCGGTTTAACCGTCTTGGAAAATAGATTACATACATGAAAGTTACATTACACTTTTTAAAATACAAAACAACATAAATAATCATTTATGGACGCAATAATTCCCATGTCTTAACCTTGCATATCAATCACAATACACTTTTTGAAATCTTGGGAAAAAAACAACGAAAGAGGTAATCTCAAATGTCCAGTAATGATAATAATATAGCGGAAAATTTCATAAATTAGCATAAATATTTGGAAATGTATATCTGAAAAAACCATTTGAACTTGAACTAAAACATAATATGACAATGATAAAATTAATTAATTCCATTTACTTATTCACATGGATATTCTACTAGATGAATAATCACATTCAATATCAACAACCACTTCCATAATGATGGAATGCATAATTCCAGACTATCATAACCACGTAGCCAAGGCCTCATTCCAAGACTACAAATAAGATTTTGTCAAGCCCTCATTCCAAACACTAGTTTGTCTCAATAGACCTACCAATGCATCGAGGAGGTTTAGCGGGCTCCACCCATCACTTACTAAGTCCAATTCATTCAAAAAAAAGGTTCAAACATAACATAAACATTCGTATTAAAACTAGCATAAAAAATGTCAATTCTTTACCCATAAACCATGAATGGTATAAAAATAACACATCCACTGTCAAAAATATAACAAAACCTTCAATACAATATGTAAATTTTGTATCATAATAAATCAACTTCAAATAAGCTTAAAATCCATCAAAGGATGTTGACATAGACGAAATCAAAACTATTTGATAGAAATATATCTTTTTTTAAACCATTTAAAAGTCACATAATTATAAAATAAAAAATTTATTTTGAAAATATTATTATATGTTTGTAAGGGATGCTTCAAATATATTATAATGGTTTAAAATATCCACAGCCGCCGTATAAGTTAAAAAAGGCATTCTTATAATAATATGTCGAAAAGGTTAAAAAGGACCTTGTTTGGAAAATGACATAAAGATTCCGTTATAATCATCTTATAAAAATTAAAATAATTGTATAAATGACATTAACCCATATTCTGTAAAACAGTATGAATTTTCCGAAATAAATTTTTAAGAAACATGGATGTGGATGATAAAGAGGTCCCATTAGATAATTACGTATAAACAACCTCGGATAATGAATAGATTGTGAAATAAACCCTTACCTTGTACTTTTACTTGGTTGAGGGTAGGTTAACCTATATTATAATGGTGAAATAATTATTATTATATTATAAAAAAATCATATACATTAATATGAAATCATATATGATCTTTTAACACTGGTTTGTTAATAATACCTTAGTATTATCATCGTTTCTGGTGTTAACGGATTCGTTTTTCTTTGTATTCATTGTTATGTGAGAGATATTATTTATGGATAGAATGTATATTATTCAAATCCAGAATTTTATCATGTCTCTAAAAATTATTTTTAATCATCGAATAGAATTTAATCTTGAATGGATAGGATTGGGAATGAATATTAGCCCATTCGTGGAGACGGTAATCCGTACGTACGCATGAGCGACAATATCATTCTTTTGATATTAAAAAAATATATAATTTTATGGTATATAATATATAAAGAATCATTATCATGTTATAATTATTATTTAAATGAATTACACATCATTATTATAACCATCCAAATAATAATTTATTGAATAACAATTACACCACGACGTGGAGATGGTAGGCCGTACGTACGCACGTATGGTCACATGTCATTGAAAGGATAGATAGAATATTTAATATGGTTGTAACATATTTATAATAACATAACAGTATATAGAAGATAATATAGTTTTTATTATATAATGGAAATAACAATGAATGAAGAAGTCGAAGAAGAAAGGAACTTGAAAGAGGGTGGTGAAAACATTGCCTATTCTTCGGGTTCTTCCTTTTGATCTGATCAAAAGGGCTCTATAGGATAGATTTCTGATAAATCTAAGGCCTCTAGGTTGAAGTTAGGGAAATTGAGAGAATAATTGTGCAGGGTTTGACCGAACCAAAGGGCTTTTAAGGTGTGAATGATTGGATAGAAGTGGTGTCCATTTATAAGGGGGAGGAGGGTCTCTTTAGGAATAAATAAACGTATTATTTTATAATAAATTCATATTTGGTTTCTAATGGCACCAAAGTGGATTATAAAACTTATAAGGTGGGGATGGGTCGAAATAAATTCATCCAATATATTTTAGATAGGGTTGGGTCATTATATAAACCTTATCTTTTAGTTTTAACTCTTCGTTAATTAGATTGACATTTACCATGTCACATTGTGTTTTTATATTATATAGTTGATAAACATACTATATACATCCATGAAACCACCATGTGGTCCATTAATAATACACCTATCAAGATATAAGTCCTTTGGCCTAACCGTAGATTTTTAGGAATAGAATATCGATTAATAATATAATATTTGTTTTAAAAACTCTTTTTTGTAAATTTTGAAACTATTTAATAATTTATTTTTGATAAATTCATAAAAACATTATTAATTAGAATAAAAATAATTTAATCCATCCAAACATGTAATATTAAATAATAAAATTCATGTATGTCATCAAAACATTCAAATTATATTTATTTTAACATTTAAAATACCATTTGTTTTATTCTTTCATTAATAAGAAAAATACTGCATCATCATTGTGTCATCAATAAATTTAAATATTTAATCTCTAAAATTTATAAATAAAATACCATTTTGTTGGAAACCTTTTTTGATTTTTAATTATTATTTATAGTGGAATTTATCTTATGTATAATCCAATTTAAAAATTATTTTTCTAAAATATATATGCTTTTGTCATTTTTGTATTTACTTTAACTTAATTAATATAATGTGACATTATCACTTACAAGTCGCAACATGGGGTCCCCAAATCGTCCCAAATGTTTCCATGGTCGGCCATTAATCTTCTAAATTTGCATAGCACATGTGTTAAGTTATGTTTGAATTATTACAATATCCTTTTTTCCGTGAACTACCAAATTTACCTTTAGCCGCGGTAAACAAAAGTCAAAATTTACTATTAACCAAAAATTATTTTTATCTTATTGAACCAAATTTTACTCCTTGATATAAACTGTTTCTCTTGGATTTTCGAAATTCTACTCACAGAAGTGGTAAAATTATGTTTTATGTGAATTTTCAAATTCTCCTAGGAGATGGGTAAAAGACGGTGAAAAGTTCAATAATTTTTTATATGCCTAAAATTATTATAAACTGACTCAAATGAATTAAATTGAACTTATATAGGTAGTAAATATATATTTTGAAATAAATAAATTTAAATAAAATTAATAATTAGTAGAATAAAAAGTCGATTTTGACCAATAACTTAGTGTTTCTCACTAATCATCAAAAATTCAAAACTTTCAGAAAAGCACCAAAATTTCACCCTAAGCTATTTTTGATATTCCAAATCCTAAAATTACGTCTACCTTACAAAACTCAACACACATAAGTTTCATTTATTAATTTAAAATTAATTTCCCCTGTTAAAACCAAAATGCGTATTTTTAAGAAATAATAACTATCCAAAGTTTGACACTAGTTTATGTCCAATTTAAATGTGAAATTACATACAATGACAATCATTGGATTAAATGGTAAAAATATAATCTATTCATACTTCCAAAAAATTAAAATTTATAATTTAACAATATAAATTATTTGGATTAAAAATGTTGTTTTCAGTTAAAATATAGTATTTTTCACTATTCACCCAAATATGAATGTTATCAGAAAAAACACCAAAACATTATTGAAACTAAATTATTATGTCTCGATTATAAAGAAGATGTTCATTTTGTCAAATTGAATATATAAAAGTTTCAAAAATTGGATTTTAAAAGGCATCGCCATTAAAAGGCGGTAAAATTGCATTTTTTTAAAGAATACTTCTTTTATCTAAAAAAATGGATAGGTTCTTTAATTATGTCTTAGAAACTCATAATATGGATTCTAAAATTATAAGGACAATATAAAATTTAAAATTCTATTTATACTATTCATAACCGCTTTTGAACTTCTAGTTTGGTATGTCGTGGTGCGCCTGAACTCAGTGTTGCGTACAACACATGCTATTTTATTATTCAAAGAGAAGCGTATTGTGGATTCATGGGGTGTTACAATAATTGTTTTATTATAGATAATTCAAAATACACCTTGATGGAATGACTCCCGATTCTAAATGATGTTAACATAATTTCAAATATCTTTTTTATAGTATTATAATGTGGTAATGAAAATATACATAACCGAAAACATTGATTAGAATCATAAATACCAATGAATTCAAAAATATATATTTAATCCCTACATGGGACTATTAAAATTTTGTGTGTGCCACACTAATCCCTCCCCAAATATTATAGAGGTAGATTGATGCACTATTAGGGTATATACAAAATGTGTGAGGAATTAACACCTCTGTTTTGAATTGACAACACAAAAACATTAGTAGAATGAATAATTTAAAATAGAAAATAGAAAATAATATAAATAATCATGAATTTATTTGACATAAAATTTAATAAATATACAATATTAATTAAATATTATCTGATATTAATGGAAATAGAATAATTTATCTATCATCGAGTAATCATTCCCTTAAATGAAGGAAATAGTGAAATCCTCAATATAAGTATGTCAAATCCCTCAGAATGAACCCAAAACTAAAAATAATAATGGCCACCACTATAGACTAAAATTACTCTATCCACAACACTATATATACCTACAAATATTCACATATATATATAACTACATGTTCATTATAATAAAATTTTGTTTTTAGAGGAGACTAAAAAGTCCCTGTAAGGCCGTAGATGTCCTAAGAAATGAAAAAGATGAGATTAAGAATTTATATTAATAAAATAATATGATATCATAATATATAATCAATACCACAAAACTAAATACCAGACATGGGTAATATATCTCTCAACACATCTATATTGTTATCCTATATTCTGTTCCCAATAAAATTAAATGAAAAAAATATCACTCTATATTTAACTATAAATAATCGATTGTATGTTAATATCAACATGTAAACCCATTCTCATCTAGAGAAAAAAAATTAATTAATCCCTAAATAACATATATTTAGAAGGCATAAATATATAAACATTTATCGAAAAAAACCACAACATTATCCTCGAGGAATATCAATCATAAATAAATATGGAGTTCATAATTCTATATACGGATCCATGATGGGGTACTATAAACATTTAAATGGATTATATTTGTTGGGGTAGTGAAACACTCCATTGATGGTAGATTTATTACCAAAATATAATTGATGTTCATTGCCTAACTAGTGGGAGTCCTATGCCCCGAATGATATGTAATATAACATAACATACATATTATATTTTAGTCATTATCACAATCAATACTAGTGATAATAAAAGGAATACATGAACCCATTTCTCTATCTAATTTTTAATTTACTATTACTGATTGTCTGAATAGAGGGTACGCCTAATTCAATAATTTATTCGTTGGACCCATCACTCTGTATGAATAGGATTTCATATGAGATTACATAAAAACAAATATTTAACTTAATATATACTCATGACCATTGTGACTCTAATCATTATATTATGGACATATCATCTATTATTCTCTATGAATTGTTAATATAAATTAAAAATACTAAAATAATTAAGGCCCATTTATAATAACCCTATACTAATTTATAGAATCATAACCAGGTGAAAAATAAATTCAATAAATTCTCCCCAAAATTAATTGATCATGCTAAAAAGTCAAATATTCAATATATTATCACCAATAATTACAATTTCACAAATAAAAATCCATAGGTTATATTGCTTGTAATATGATCATATAATCTACAAAGTATCATAACAATAAATCGAACGTATTTATTAATGTTCTAATATAAATCATGATATTAAAACAAATAGATGTTAAATTGTGTCCTTTTCATTTCTTTTATGAGTCATGATATATAGTGGAACATTGGATAATTCACATCAATAACAAAAACAGACAACATTATTCATCCATGATTTAGTATCATTTATTTGGTTGGATACTCATCATTATATATTAATATAATTATTCATTCCAAAAAAATTATTTTTTTAAAATAACAACTGAATAGTCATTGGGACAAGTCTTTATCTTCAAAAGCATGAAAATATGTGTTCATGAAGGGTCTTTTTCAATAAGTTCACTAAAAATTTATTTCATGGAAAAATTATTATAACAGATTGATTTATTTTTATATATGACAATGGGTCTAACTGGAAGTTCTTTGTGATTTTTATATTTTTTTGGTTGTTTTTGAACAACCCATTTTATTTCAAACATAATAAATAATTAATTTGATTAAAAATTAAATTATGATTTCAAAATATGATAATGGAAGGATTTATTTCAGCTAAAACAAATGGAAAATATATTTACTCAATTGATTCATTATATTCTAAAATATTGTTTATGTTAGCTATTGTAAATTGAGTGGTCGATTTTGAGGTTGTACTTTGGTGTGCATATCACCACATAAATTTTTATTTGAGGATTTATTTATATGGAGGCACTGGGAACATGATATCATTATGGGAAAAAGAAATTATTCTGAAAATTCATAATAATCTGAACTCGTATATTGTATAACAATATACCTTTAGGATGTGATACTCTCAAAACTAAAGTTAAATGAAAAGTAATAACACATATGGAGTTATATATGTTAAAAATAAATTATACTTATCTCCTACATTCTATTGTATTTTAGTACATAGAGAGTAAAACTCATAGAGAAGAGAAAATTTAATCATATAACCAAAATAGAAAACCAAACTAATGATATTAGAGGAATTTTTTTAACATTATTATCTTTAATAAATTGTTTAGGAAATGGATATTTTGAATCATATTCATAATGGAAATTTGATCACACAAAGAGAATAGAATGTGAGAATTATAACATAGAATGTAATAAGGGGAATTAAATCCTACATAGATAAAATAGTTTTTTTCAATTATATAAATATTATTGTAATTTCATTCGTGGATAATTCACATATCAATCTCTCTCTCCAATAGTTTATTCCGTCAAAGTAATTATTTCACGAGTTCTCTTATTAATGAATAAAAAAATGAAAACAATTGTTGATTTTTAATCAGAATTAATCTCATAAAAATATTCCAACACTGTATATAATGATAACTAACGAAATTAAATTATAATCAATACTCATATTGATGTTGATGTTATAAAATTATAATTTAGAGTCACACAACTATTTTCAAAAATAAATTCATAAAAAATTAGAAATATGAAACCAGAAAAATAAAATTCCTTATGAAAACAATTATATCAAAGAATCATAATATTTTCAAGAATCCTAATATAATTGCACATAAGATATTAATATAGAATGATAAAATATGGGAAAATAAATATCACCATTGATCATGATGAAGAAATTGATGAAAAATATCAATACTAGAGTACATACAATCTCCTATGGAACATCGTTCCATTTTTTTAAAAATGGAACTTTCTACGGATTCATAATTCAATATAGTAAAAATCACTTCCATTATTACAAGGAATTTATATTTTATTATTCATAGGTTTTTCTTTATCATTATCAATCAACATCACATGATGAACAATGATTTTTATGTGATTTTGTATCTAGTCACAAAATATAATAAAATTGGATACAACTATCAAAGTGTCACACATGTATGGAAGAATGTACATGTCAATGACTTAACCCTGACTTGACCTAGTGTCTATGCCCCAACCCCCACCAACTCATACAACCACCACCGAGTTTGTGAGGCCTCTAATCACAGAAATTATGAAATAATTGTCACTTAATATAAACACATTTAATAACAAAAAATTATTCACATGAAGAGTATTTAAAATACCCATGGCAGTGTATCTATCCATGAAACAATTGACTTTGTATTCTACAATGATTCTAGAAATTAAAATCAGTGCTCCTGATACATCATCTGTAAACATATGACAAGAACATACCCCAATGAATATATATCTAAATCAATATAATATTTTAATCAAACAAACATGTTAACCCCTTATACCATAATTAAAAACTTGACACAGATTTAGTAAAATTTCAGATAGGTGATTTTTTTTACAATCAACCGGGAAACTAAAAAATAATATTTGAACATGGAAATCGTTATTTTTTCATTTCAAACTTGTGCCCCCATCATTTAATCATACTCTTATATGTTATCAAACTACCGTATTGGTTTGATTGTAGATCAATCATATCATTCTCTTCCAAAATTTTAACATCTACATTCCTATCTTCAAACCCCATTTTCATTTCTTGTGAAAAAACATCAAATAGTGTCCTCATAACTCAGTTCTTTAAGTGAAAAGGCTCTACCTAAATTTTTTATAACATTCTTCAACCAAAACAAAAATCATCCACTCATTTTTGTCCCAGTCATCAGAAAATCTCCCAAAATTATCATCTTCATACATATCTATTACACACATAGCTTGAATAGTCTTTAAGATCTCTTAGTTTTTTTTAGAAAAAGAGTTTCTCTACATCATGGAAAGGGATTCATCCATTTAATTGGGTGATCATTAGAGATATTGACATCAATAGATCCAGAAATGGTGTTGGATTTATGATTTTTCTAACATTAATTCTTATAGAAAACTGTTCATTTTATTAGATGATATAAAAAAAGTTTCTAGTGGTGATATCATCTTCAATCTTTAAACAACCCAGAAATCACTTTTCCAGGTTCAATTATTCTTCAATCCAATGAAATAATTACCTAGATATTCTATATTGGCACCATCCTATATTATGAGAAACTGAAAGTGGATCATTGATCATCAATATTGATAAACATAATATTTATTAGTGTTTTACTTCTTAAATAGACTCATCATGACTCAGTTTTGAATAATTGGAAGGGTTATTTTGGGTTTTGGTTCCATACAGTTAATTTTGGTGTGGGTTATTCATCAAGCACAACAGATGTATGGTAACTGTGGAGGTGGTGTGAGAATATAGAATGATTGATTGGAAGGATGGATAATGGGTGGTAAGAGATGACATTTGTGTTGGATTATATTTATCTACATGATGATTCTTCTGTTGTTTTTTTAGGTATGTGGGCCTTAAAAATGTGGTGGTTGGACAAACCCGACCAACCCTTTGGAAGGAGAAGATATGGGAAGGGTAGGTGAAATCATATAAAAGGCAGGGGCCTCCTGCTATCTCTCATCACCTTAACCCAAAAAACCAATCTCATTTATGTGTTCTTATATTGCTAGTATTTTGTGTTGCTTATTTCCACATTATTCCATATATATGTTTAAAAGTGTTTTCGGTTTATAATAGTGGGGCTTGTGTACCCACTTTTACCCATAGTGAGGACCATCTACATACCCATGTATTTTACCCATTTATGTTTGGGGGTTTTCCATGTTACGTCTGCTATCCATTTACTTCCATATATTTAAATTTGTTTTATCTCATTATTGACAATTCACTGGTGAACCAATAATTTTTTATCCCAACATGTGGTATCATAGAAATATTCAAGACTGGTTCTATTTATATTTACAAATACTAATAATTATCATAAGATTGAGTATTTCCGATGATTATGATTCTAGTTTATCTATCATGTCAAAAAAATTATTGGTATTATTAAATACAACACTCTTATACGAATTTGGATTTGGACTTATAGTGTGTCTATATTATAGAAAAATTACAAATAAAAATGTTAAACAAGAATAATCATCCATTTTTGACAATTATGATACAGGATGTTTCTGGAAACATAATTGCCTACTAGAAATTTTCAAAATACTAGATGATCTAATAATGGAGGGCGGTTCTAGTTGGATCTAGGATTATTAAATGGATAAAAACGAGATGTGTACTTTGGGAAATTTAGATATACTAGTCATAAAACTATCAATGGTTGTTGGAAGTAGAATGCATCTTAACCATGCATGGATATTTGCCTCAAGAAAAAATTCACACATGACATCTAAAAAAGAATGGATTGATCAGTATGAAACCATCCATAAAAGACTCTGGTACGTGTGGAATGATTACACTATGGATGTCACTGGATTCAGTAAAATCAAATTGAATATGAATGATGTGATGGTATGAACCATCCATGGAGTAAACCTTGTTTAGAATGTTATGTAGTACATATTTTATATCAGATAATTTGATGACATAGAATTAATGAATCGAACTGAGATTGGAGTGATGAGAAATGTGTTAGGGAATCATTTTATAATGATTGTGAATAATATCTCAAAAAACATATCCATGATTGTGGGAGAAACATACAAGGTGATAGAGATAGATGTTTCATCAACAACATCGATGAAATTGTTGTTGATATAATTAAATTTGATGAATACACATATTCCAAAATGAGGCATGATGATTATAGTGGATCAGATGATGTTTATAATGATACAATGTAATCCTTTCAATATTATGAAAATTTTGTTTTGAGAAAGAAACACATGTTAAAAATTAAGATTTCAACATCAAGTGGATATGAGATATTATATTCGATTAATTAAGACATTTCAAAATCACTTTTTATATCCATGGGAGGAGAAAGGAACATTGTATCTGTTTAGATGATATGACTCTGAGTATGATATACTCTTTGATACCAAACGTAGTATCGAAATAAGAATGAGATTCTCAGATACAAGAGGGAGGTGAATTGTACCTTTAAAAATTTCCTTTAGGAAATTTTAGAATGGGTATGTATAACAAGGTTAAACAAGATAATTCAAAATACCTCTATGAGTACTAAAGACTTTTCTAGATTTCGAAATAGTGATTTCGAAAATGGAACTTATAAAATGTTGTAAGGATTAAGATTCTACCTTAAAGCGTATGGAATCTAACTATATCATGGTACAAGTAAAGAAGTATAAGAATGTTATAATTTCCTTAGCAATACAAAATGCAGTGAAAAAACAATTAGTAAAACTACAAGTAATCATACAATAACTCTTTTAACCCAAAGAGAAGGGCATTCAACAACCTTAGATAATGGTCCCTTGATTTAGTTTTTCAAGAAAGACTGTCTTAACCACACTAGGGTAATCCCTCGATACGATGATCGGAGTCTGTCTTGCTATCCCCGCAAGCCCTCAACTATCAGGTAGTCGACACCTCTGTCTTTCTCAGCAAGGAAGCTCTCAACATAAAGGTGTTGGAACCTATATCTTCCTATCCCCAAAATCCCTTTATTGTACTCATCAACACTAGAAGATTCATGAAGAAAGTCTACAGAAGGCAAAGTTTGAACAAGCTATTCAAAATTTTTGCATGAAGCATTGAGATTTGAGAAGTGCCTCTCTCGCTAGAAATCACTTCAAGAAGTTCTGAGCAACAAATTTCCAAAAGTTGTGAGAACGTTCAAATGAGCTCCTATTTATATGTGAAACTCTAACGTTCGGCTCCCTCCACTAACTGTCATATTTCTCCTTGAATTTATGAGGGACCTGTACAAGTTTCACTTAACCAATGGCTAGTAAATAACTGGATGCAAGACATCATTTTTAATGAAACAAGTGTAAGTATAAGAAAAAATGAGGTTCAGAATGTAACTAAACAAAAGTTCGAAGAGTAACAAAAATGGAATTAGGTGTATATAATAAAGAGATATTCAGATTTTGTTTTATAAGAATTCAGAACCTGAATCATGTAGAAATCCTAAGTCTGAATTTCTAATGAAATTCGGCGTCTGGTTTCACTACAATTCAGAATCTAAACTTACAGATTTCGGACTCTAACATATAGAAGTTCAGAGTCAAACTAGTAAAATTTTGGAGTAGAACATATAGAAGTTCGGAGTTTCACATGTAGAAGTTCCGAGTCTAGAATTCAGAGTTGAACTCTCTCAGAGTTTATATCCAGAATTCAGAGTGGAAAGTCATTGGAGTTCATATCCAGAATTCAGAATGGAACATAATTAGAGTTTTTATCAAGAATTCAGAGTGGAACTTCATTAGAGTTCGTATCCAGAATTCGGAGTAGAACTTTCTTAGAGTTCGTATCCATAATTCGGAACAGAATGCTATATATCTAAGTATTATATGATTCCGATGTTTTAGGTATGAATCTTATGTTTTTACTTATGAAATACATTGATATGTTTAAGGAAATCATTGTTAGGGTAAATTTACTTAAGGAAAGAAATTTTCCTTAATGAAATTATATATAGACTTTCTTATGTATAAGGTGTTTTTGGTTTTCAAAACAAGAAGGAATGGAAAATTCATAAGTAAAACCTTATTGACTCCACAATCTTTTCCTTTTTGGAAAGCACAAACAGCCTTCTAAAAATAACATAAGGACTTAGAAAAATTTATTTAGTCTTTGAAATTAAAACTTATCTCCCTTTGTTCATAGATGATGGTGAATACAACTAATCCCCCATTAGGCTTTGGATCTCTAAGGATTGTATTCATGAGTTCTGGAGTGGAGTTTTCATTATCATGGGATTGAAACAATTCATAATGAGAAAATCCACCTTAGATAAGCTCCCCCTTACTTAGGGATAGTTCTTGAGTTATAAATTTTTCTTCTCCCTTTTAGATTTTTCTTTCTCCCCCTTTGAGTAGTTCGTTTTCAATCACCCCCATTGTGATTTTCAAAAATAATATAAGGGAATGGAAGAGAAATAAAGTGCCTGAAATATTAGTAAATAAAACATACAATACAAGATACTAGAGATTTCATTAGGGTTGAACGAATTTTTACAACAAAAAGCATTATAAGAATAAATCATATTTGTCTATTTGTCTTCCTTTTCCTAGGGGATTAACTTCTTCAATAGAGTTTTCAGCTTCTTCAAGTCATTCTGGTCCTCCATAGATTGCTTCTCTAAAGCTTTTATCCTTTCATATTGAGCTTTCAAGACCTCTACTTTATCCTTAATGGCCTCTCCTTGCATCTTTAGCAACTCATCTTGCATTTTTAGCTTCTCTTCAAACTCAATACAGAAATATCTTTACCATTTCCTGTTTTCAGAAACCGAGTTATCCTTTCCATTCAAGTCTCTGACCTGTTGATTCTGTTAATTTTTCTCAAGGTTCATCTTATCCTGAAGATTCTTAATCTTGGAATCCTCGGTATCAAAAGATTATTTTACATAATTATGAAAACAATCAAACTCATACATGTCATCATCATCTTTATTTGACCATAGATTGATTTTTCTACAAGATTTTATGTGAACATCATAATTGATAAGGAAATTTCTATGATCAGTCTAAATCTTCAAACACTTGTCCATCGCCATGGATTAGGATTTTGATTTCAGACTTAGGATATGTTGAAGCATCTGGCATCTAGAGTCTATGGTGGGAATGATCGGAATTGTGTCCACAAACATTATCAATGACTCAACAACCAAATAATGACCCAGTGCTGATGATACTGAATCAGACACTTTGCTTGGGGATTGTTCTTTTTCAATTTCCACAACATTTATTCTATAAGGACCACCAAATTCTTTCTTCCAAATTATATCTTTTGTTTGGGTGTCCAAAATAACTTTATCCCCCTTATCAACTTTCGGAACTTCCTCAGCAAGAGATTCTTCCTTAGATTCAGATACTTGAACAATCATGCCATCATCTAGTTTCTCCTTCTCTGCTCCTTCATCTATAATGTTCATTTCATAGCATTCTTCTTCATGAAATTCATTCTCTTTCTCTTATTCCCCAATATCATCTTTCTTACCATCTTGGTCATCTCCCTTTCCCAGAGTGACCAGCATTGATGATTCGACCATTTCTGGATAATCCTCAACTTGTTTAATCAAGTCATCCAGATCATCACTTCCTTCTTCTACTTCTAATTATTCTTCAATTTATTCAACAACTTCTTCCTCTACTTATTCGCCAGCTCCTTTCTCTACATATTCAACAAAATGATTCCCTTTAGACTTTTTTGGAGTGAAGTAGTTCTTTCCAGGGGTCTCTGGTAATGTCTCAATAAGGAAGGCTTCCATAATGGGAATATTCTCTGAGGCTACATCTGTTGTTTTCAAAAGGGATAGTTGAAATTCAGCTTCAGACATGTTCTTCTTCATCTTCTTCTCTTTTTCTTGTTTCTCTAACTCATCTGTATCATTTTCTCATAAGTCCTTAGCCTTAGTAGGGTCCAGTCCGAACTGCGGATCCCCTTCTTTCCTTTTCGTCTTATCTTCCCTCCACATAGCATCCACCTCATCCAAATATGTTTTCTATTTCATTAGCTTGGGAGATGCGGATTGGGTTTCCATAGCTTTAGAGGTCTTGTCTTAAGTCTTAACATTGCTATTAGAATAAAAATTTTCTCTTCAATCTTCTTCATAGAAGAAAATAGACTCATAGAATTATACAAGAAAATCTGTATAAATAGCATCCTGATCCCCAGGTTTGGATACACACAAATCAACCCATCCATTGAGTTTTATATTATTGTATATTAATGAATCTTAATCAATGAAATTTTTCGGATGAACAAAAAATTCCCTGTAGACTAACGATTTTGAGATTCGCTTCAACGAAGACATATCTTGGGAAGTGTCTTTTATAGAAATTCAGAATGGATGAACACTGAAAGATTCGGAATGACCATTAAGTAGTGAGGAAGAGCTTCAGCACGTGAGATCTTGAAAACGAGGTGGGACACAAATGGGGGTGCCCTGTATATAGGCGATGGAGCTGACCTTTGAACATCCAAAAAAAATCTAACGGTTGATAATTTCTCTGATCTGATCTGACAGTTGAAATCATATCTGTAAGGAAATCTTGAATCCGATCTTTTTAGGTTTTAAAAACATTCGGTAAAAAAAAACGAATCTGAAAAATTTTATAATAAAATGAAACTAACAATAACTAAAAATGAATACAAAAACATAAGTATGAAAAAGATACCTTTCGGATTGGATAAGAAGTTTATTCGTAATAGATAATATTCTTCTTGAAGAAAATTTGACTACGAAAAAAACTCACTGTGAAATACTCATTATGAAAAAATTGAGTTTGAAAATTCTCATTGCAAAAACACTCATTACAAAAATTCTTAGTATTAAAACATCATTAAAAATATTTCCAGTATAAAAAAATCATTAAAAAACATTCTAGTTTGATAATTTCATTACAAAAATTTCAAAAGACTCATTAAGAAATTTTTTTGAAAGAATAACAACAAATTTTTTTGAAAGACTCAAAATCAAATATAATCCCCCTATTAAAAAGAGTTTATCACTGTAAGGAGAATGGTTCAACCAGAAGTTAATGAAGGAAGCTCACCTCAATGTTATCATTCCTAACTTTTGTTTAATGTATTCATATCTATTGGATTGTAAAGGTTTTTTGGAAAAGTCTGCCAGTCGTTCTTGAGTTATGATAACCAGAAGAATGATATCTTCTTTAAGTGTGTGATCCCTAAGGAAGTGATGCCTAAGGTCTATGTACATTGCACGCGAGTGATGTGAATGGTTTTTAAAAAGGGAAATTTAAATTGTGTTATCACACAAAATTTGAGTCTTAGTAAAACTCAAGCCATATTCTGTGAGTGTGTGTTGCATCCACAAAACTTGAGCACAACAACTTCCAGCTGCTTCATATTCAATTTCAGTAGTGGAGAGTGCTACGGAATGGAGACTTCATGCATGGGAAGGAGACTAATGAATCTACTAATAAATGAAATGTTCTGTATGTACTCTTTTTATCCATTCTACATCCACCAATGTTAGCATCTGAAAATCTCATTAAAACAAAATGATTTCCAGAAGTATAAAATAGTCCTAGATCCATGGTTTTCTTTATGTAGCGAAAAATTCATTACACTGCCTTTAAATGAGATTCCTTAGGATTGGATTGATATCTTGGACATAATCCTACTGAAAACATCATGTCTAGTCGACTAGCTATTAAGTAAAGTAGACTTCCTATCATACATCTAAAAGATGTTTGATCTACCGGTTTCCTAGCTTCATCACGATCAAGTGTGTTTGAGGTACCAATTGGTGTACTTATACTATTAGTGTTGTCATACCCATACTTTTTATGAATATATTTAACATAATTATGTTGGGATATGTAGATTCCTTCTGGTTTTTGATAAATTTGAAAACCAAGGAAAATTGATAACTCACCCATCATACTAATTTCAAACTCATATTTCATTAGATCCGCAAACTAATTAGTTAAAGATAGCTGAGTTGAACCAAATATAATGTCATCAACATAAATTTGAACAATCAAAACATTTTTATTATCTTTATTCATAAAAAGGGTTGGATCTGCATTTCCCTTAACATAGTTATTTTGAAAGAAAAATCATGTAAGTCTATCATACCAATCTCGGGGGGTCTTGTTTAAGGCCATCAAAATCATTGGTAAGTATAAAAAGAATATTAGGATATTTTGTGTCTTTAAAGCCAGGATGTTGTTCAAAAAAAACATCCTCTTGAACATAACCATTAAGGAAAGAACATTTCACATCCATTTAAAAAAGTTTGAAATTGAATAATGCTGCAATTTCATGTAAAATACGAATAGATTTAAGTCTAGCTATTGGAGCATAGGTTTTTCATATTCTATTACTTCTTTTTGATTATAGACTTTAGGAACTATCCATGTTTTATTTCTTATGATGATTCAATTTTCATCACACTTATTTATGAAGATCCATTTTACACCAATAACAGAAGTTTCCTTAGGTATTTCCACCAAGGTCCAAACATTATTCCTTTTGAATTCATTTAGATCATCTTTCATGGCTTTTATCCAATAATCATCACCTAATGCTTTATCAGTGATTTTTTTTGTTCCAATTGGGAATGCAATGCTAGAAGCTCTATTTCATTTTTTAAGGAACATCTAGTCCTTACAGGTTGATTCACATCACCAATGATACTATCATTGGGATGAATCTTAAGAAACGACTGGTTTGGGTTTTGTAAAACCTGTTCATCAACATAGGGTAGGAAATATTCTGGGGTAAATGTTTTAGAAGTATCTTCTTGAAAATTTTCCTTATCAGAATGATTTTCTATCAAATTTAGATAATAATTTTTTGGAAACACATCTGAATATGTATGTTGAGGTTGTTTGAAAATAAAGGGATCGATTTCTTCAAATTTGACATGTACTGTCTCTTCAACAGTTCAAGTGTTTTTGTTGAAAACTTTATAAGCCTTAGATGTTGTGGAGTAACCTAAGAAAATTCCTTCATCAGATATTGGTGAAAATTTTTGTATGTTATCATTAGTATTAAGAATGAATACCTTGCATCCAAAGACAATGATGTAGGGAAGTCAAGGTTTTCTGCCATTCCATAACTCATAATAAGTTTTATTACGAAAAGGTCTAATCCAAACTCGATTTATATTATAACAAGCAGTACTTACAAATTCAACCCAAAAAAGTTTGGAAACATAATACTCACTCAACATGGTTCTAATTATCTCTTGCAGAATTCTATTTCTTCTTTCAACAACACCATTTTGTTGAGGTGTTCTAGGAGTTTAAATTCATAATTTTGAAATTATCCTCCATGATCACTATGAATAGTATTCAATGGAAGGATTTTCTCATTTTTATCATTGTCTATAAAACTTTTGAAATAAGAAAAATCATCATACATCATTGCTAGAAAATAGACCCATGTAAATCTAGTGTAATCATAAACCATGAAAAATGCATAGTACATGCCTCCAATGCTTCCAGTTTGTGTTGGACCAAAAAGATCCATGTGCACCAAATGTAGTACATAAGATGTTGAGACTTAACCGATTTATTTAAAACTTGATTTATGTTTCTTGTAATATTGATAAGGTTCATAGACTTTTGAAAAATCAAATATATGCTCCGGTAGATCCTTAACTAACTCTTTCTTATAAAGTTTACATAAGTTCCTAAGGTTAATGTTTCAAAAACATCTACTCCATAACCAATAATGATCATCCATTATACTAAGACAAGGTAAGTCTTGGATCCTAAGGTCTTCTATGTTTAGTGTGTAAACATTATCTTTCCTATGGGAAGAAAGAATACAATCTTCCTTGGAATTGTGTTTTAATCACTTATCATTACAAAAATTCACTAGGTATCATTCATCACATATTTGACATATACTGATGAGGTTTTTCTTAATACCTTTAACGAACAAAACGTTTGAAATATAGGTATTTCCAAGAAGAATGATGTTACCTATACCAATAATTTCTCCATATTCCTTATCTTCGAATGTTACTTTTCCTCCTTTCATCTAGATAATTTTTTCAAAATTGATTTTGTTACCAGTCATGTGCTGGAAGAATCAAATATCTGTGTACCAAGTATTGATGTTGGTACATTCCCTATTTTCCTGAAAATAAGAAACTAGTTAGGTTTTCGGAATCCAGACTTGCATGGATCCGAAATTGTTAGAAAAAAATTTTCATGTATCCACATTTATTTAGAATAATATGCTTTATGAAACTCAAGTGATTGAACTCTATTCAAGGAATATTATTTCTTCCAATGCCCACCATTTTGACACATAGTTCAATAAGGGGCTCTAGAAGGAACAAAATAATTGTTTTTGAAAACTGGTTTTTAGTGAGTATAACCTACACCAGTAGTGTCTTCTTGAGGTTTATTTTTAGAATATATCTTGTCAAAATTATCCTCCCAAGTGGTAAACTTTTCAAGAAGCTTCTTAGGAGAAAATATATCAGATATTAGTCTGATGACAAAATCCCTATCCTCAATAATCATTTCCTTAGAGTTAGATTTTTCCTCAAAAACATTCATATTTAAAATAGAATTCTTAAGATCATTAGAATGTTCTTCCTTACCATAATTTTCTTTTTCATGGTGTTTAGAAAATTTTTCTAATTGATTTTATTTATCTCATAGATTTTCCGTAAGATCTGAAATCTCTTTTGTATGAATTTATTCCCTAGTATTTTTCTTATATAATTTCTTATCAATTTTACAATTTTTTTCAACATGTAACTTGGAAAAATCTAGATAATTCATCATATGAAGGTTCTTCATTTTCTGATGATTTAGTATCTTTATAAGAAGTACTATTTTCAGAATAGTAATTCTTATTAAGAGATAATTTTTTTAAAGCCTCAACAGAGCGTAAAATGGATATAAGACATGTATGTGGGAACGAAGTAGTAGAAATGAGTCCAATATTCTTCTAAGATAATTAACCATATTCAGATGATTCGCCTTCAGAAGAGTCTCCACATCTTGCACTCCAAGTAGTATTAGCTTTCAAGACTTTCTTGGAATTAGCTTTATAGATTTTCTTCCTGTTTCTTTCAGAATGCCTCTCTTTTCTCTCTTTATTTTTCAGCAGGGGACAATCTGGTCTTATGTGTCCACTTCTTTTTCGTTCAAAGAATGTGACCTTTGAATCTTTATTATATTTTCTTTCCTTCTTCTTATACATGGATTGTAAATTTATCTATCCGGCTATCTTTTTCATCCTGCAAGTATTATTAGGTAACTAATTTTTTGAGACTTCACCATCACTAGATTCGGATTGAATAATAACCTTCTTATATTTGGATCTAGTAACTCTTCTAGGAGTCTTAGAATTCATGTGATTTGATGTTTTAGTAAAAGAAACAATGCCATTCCCATTCATCTTTATTATGTTGTCACCATCTCTCTTCATTCTAGTTTCATGTTGAAGAAGAGTTCTAAATAGTTCATGTAACGAAATATGAGTGACTTTCTTGTTCTCATAAATTGCTGACCTCTTTGATTCCCAATCATTCGGCATGATATATATAATTTTATCAACAAGGGCTTCATCATCTATACCTTTCTCTCCCATAGATTGTATGCTATTCACGATGGCCGTGAATCTCTATTTCACCTTAATAATTGGTTCTCCATAAGGAAAATGGAGACCACGATACTCAGATCTATGGATGGCTCTTCAAGTCTAAATCACTTTAGATGAACCAAAATGTGTAACTTTGAGTTTCTTCCATATAAAGTTAGTTTTTTTACAAGATGAAATTTGTCTATATATGTTCCTAGTCATTGAACACAGTAAAGTATTGTGTACCTTATAGTTGAGTTGGTAATATTTCTTTTATTGATTAGTGAAAGCACTTTCCTCCTTGTTAGGAATTTTTTTACTCTGGTAAGCATAACAAAATTATCAACCCCAGTGTTGATAATGAAATTCTTCATATGATCACTCCAATATTCATAATCATTACCATCAAAGATAGGTGGTCTAGTAGGATTTATGTTGTTAATGGATCCATCATTTAAACCTATCATCCTTAAGAAAATATTTGGCACACAAACTTATTATATGTATAAGTCTGTATACAAGAGAAAAATATTCTAAGCTAAGAAGAAATTGTATCTCTATGAAAAATATAATCTGAACTATGCATCTGAAATATATATATCAGGAAGTATGAATTCAAAAATGTGCATCCGAGAATTCTCTTCTGAATCTAATCGTGAGATTAAATTAGATTGAACCAAATCCTCTAATACCAATTGTTAGAATGGTATGACACTAAGTATGATATACTATGTGATACCAAACGTTGAATCAAAATAAGAATGAGATTCTCATATACAAGAGGGGTGGGGTGAATTGTAAATTTTACAAATTTATTTAGGAAATATTAGAATGGTTATGTTTAACAAGGTCAAAAAAGATAATTCCCAAGACCTCTATGACTACTAAAGACTTTCTAGATTTAGGAATAGAGATTCTGAATATGGAACTAAACAAAAGATACAAGGATTAAGATTCTACGTTAAAGCGTATAGAATCTAACTATATCAGAGTACATGTAAGGTAGTATAAGAAATTTATACTTTCCTTAGCAATACAAAATGCAGAGGAATAATAACTAGTAAAACGAAATGTAATAAAACAGTAACGCTTTTAACCCAAAGTGAATGGTATCCAACAACCTTGTATAAATGTCCTTTCATTTATAATTTCATGCATGTCTGTCCTACCGACACCAGGGTAAGACCCTGATACGATGATTGGAGTCTATATTTCCATCCCTGCAAGTATTCAACTATATGGTAGTTGGCATCTCTGTCTTCCTCAGCAAGGAATCCCTCTATTTCAAAGTGTTGGATGCTCTGTCTTCCTATCCCTGGATGCCCTAAAATGTAATTAGAAACAATCCGAGCTGCATGAAGGATGTCTGCCCAAGGAAAAGATTTAACAAGATGTTCAAACTTTATACACGAAGCATTGAGAGTTGATAAGAGCCTCTCTCTCTCTAGAAATCACATTAGGAAGTTTTGAGAACAGAAATTCCAAAAGTTGTGAGCACATTCAAATGAGCTCTTATTTATAGGCGAAGCTCCAATGGTCAGCTCCATCCTCCAACGGTCATATTTCTCCTTCAAATTTAGAGGGACCTATACACGTGTCACTCAACCAATGGTTTGTAAATAACTGAAGGAACGACATTATTTTGTAATGAAAAAATTGTAATTATAAGAACAACTGATGTAATAATGTAGGCAAACAAAATTTCAGAGTCTAACCAAAATGGAATTCAGAGTTTATAATAAAGGGATATTCAGATTCTATTTTATAGGAATTTGGAAAATGAATTTTGTAAAAATCCGGAGTATGAATTTCTAAGGAAATTCGAAGTCTGGTTTCACTAGAATTCAGAATATGAACTTATAGAGTTTGGAGTCAAACCTATAGATGTTTGGAGTCGAACTAGTAATAGTTCAGAGTTGAACTTATAGAGGTTTAGAGTTGAACTAGTAGAAGTTCAGAGTCAATAATTTAGAGTTGAACATAGTGAGAGTTCGTACCCAGAATTTGGAGTGGAACTTCATTAGAGTTTGTATCCAGAAATAGGAATGTAACTTCATTAGAGTTCGTATCCAGAATTTGGAGTGGAACATCATCAGAGTTTCATTCCAGAATTCGGAGTGGATGTTTCTTAGAGTTTTTATCCAGAATTCTGAATAGAATGCTTCATATCTAAGTATTATATGATTCCGAGGTTTTAGGTATAAATCAGATTTTTATACTTAATAAAAATATTGATATGTTTAAGGAAATCTAGGTTAGGGTAAATTTCCTTAAGGAAGGAAATTTTCCTTAGAGAAGTAACATATATATTTTCTTAAGTATAAGGTGTTTGTGGTTTTCAAAACAAAAACGAATAGAAAAGTCATAAGGAAATCCTTATTGAATAAACATTATCCTCCATTAATGATTATTTCATGAAATTTCTGGAGGACATAATCAGGAGGAAATTATATTTTTTAAGTCATCATGTCATTCAAATTATAGAAGGATATGGAATCTGAAAGGAATATTTATCATCTGAGGAATAAAAATTATGTATAACATACAAGAGGGGAGTTTCATATTTTTTCATCAAGATGGAACCAAGGGAAAGGAAATGGTAGTGTATAATTCTTTGAATAATGTTCTATCAGAGTGGTTGAACAAAACCCTTTTGGATAGAAAAATTGAAATTTTGGAGACTGAAGGAATTTCCAAAACATTCTGGGTTGAAGCACTGAATACCTCCTATTATTTGATAAACATATCTCCTTCAATGGAAATATATTACAAAAAAATAATGGTGATGTGGATGTGTAATACCACTATCAATTCATAGTTAAATACCCTTGGATGTCGAGTATGTGGCATGTTTAATGAAAAAGAATGATATATGTTGAATCCATAATCCAAGAAATGTATCTTCTTGTGGTATGAAGATTTTGTGATGTTGCATCATTTGTGGGAACATATTACCCAAAATATTATGATCAGTAGAGATTACATTTTTTCAAAAGGTAATTTGAAAATGAAAACCAATTAACACATGGATAAGGATAGTTTAAATAATACAAGAATATAGTTAGAGGAAATTTCTATTTGAGAACATGTTTCCTATAAGGAATTACCAAAGAATTTTTATCATGTACCTGTTGAGTTTGGATGATGACAGTGAACTCTTGAGAAAAGAGAACTGATATGGAACATAGACTATGTGACTAAAAGAAATATTATGTATTGATAATTGAAATAGGATGAAGGTCAATGATCTTTTATAGAGGCTTCCCAATATCCATTAGTATCCTCATGGATGAATCAGATGCATGAGGAACATGAATCCATGCATCAGAAGATTACATGGATATAGTTAAACTACCTCTTGGAAGGAAGGCTACAGGAACAAATTTTCCTTTAAGATCAAGATGGATGGAAAGGCTATGTCGAATGACGTCTTGAAAGACTAGTGGTCAAATTATATTCTTATAAGGATGGTATTTATTTCAATAAAATAATTTCAATTGTTGTTATATTGAAGACTTCTCAAATAGTTCTAGAGATGTATCCTACATATAGTATACATATAGAGAACCTAGATTTGATGATTTCATTACTATATGGTGATATCAATGAATCAATATATATTTTCCATCCAAAATTTGATTCAGAGAAAGGAAAATATAACCTATTTTAATAGGTTATTTTTTTGTATGCTCTTATGTAGGAGTCGAGGTGATATTACAAGATATTTGATTCATATACAGTTAGTATTGGATACAACATACTTCATTCAGATCTTTGTGAATATTTTAAGGGTTCTTATGGTCATGTTATTATCAATCCTATATTGTATGTGGATGACATGTTTGTTACATGACAGAAAATACAACAAATTTAAGAGATGCTGGAACAATAGGTTATGGGGTTAGATAAGAATGTATTTGGAAAAAAAATAAGATTTATGGGATTCATATTTATTGAGAAAAAAATAATGGGAACATTTGGATACCATAGAATAATTACATTTGGAATTTCATTAAACATTTCAACATGTTATACTGTATGCCAATACCAACCCCTCTTCCTGTAAATTTCCTTTTATTATCTATGATGAGTCTAAGTAGTGAAGCATAGATGATGGAAATGTCTCGAGTACCCTATTATCAATACTGTAGTGTTTGATATTTTCTATGGTTTGTACATGACAAGAAATTGTATATGAAATTTATGTAGATAGTTGGTACACAAAAAATCCAAGACAGAATAATTGGAACACATTGAAAAGGATTATGAGATACATCAAGGTGACCTCAAATACTGCTATAACATCCCAAGTAATTAATGAAAATGAAATTTTCCATAATTATTCATTTTTGTGAATTAAATATTAATTTTAAATTACAGGGGTTGATATTCTTGATGGCATACTTGATACACAACGACATGTTTCTTTTAAATCTTATGTTGCACACTAATAATATAATATTATTATTTTATATGGTAGTTAACTCCTATCCATTGTATTGGTGGGAATTAATAGAACTAAATAAAATTTGATTATACATTTTTGTTAAATTTATTTACATTTATACAATATAAGTTAGAGGGTTAAAATGTTAATTAATCTAATTTTACGCATAAATACTCTAATAGTATTTAAAAGGTCGATTTTCCACCTTTTGATCGCCAGCCCACTTTAAATATAGATATATCCACTTTTATTTGTTATATTTGACCAAATATAATCTTTTTTATATTTGGTACATTAAAATTTACTTTGGGTAAATTTTTGAAATTTTTCTGATAAAATTCATTTTTTATGAATAGTGAAAATACTGTATTTTTATTCAAAATTTCCATTTAATCTTTTTTATTTATATGGGTATATTATATTTTTAATTGGTTTTAAAGTGTTATTATATTTTTTCTACCATGTTATCCCATTTTGGTCATTGTAATTAATTTCAATTTGAATTTGATCATAATCAAGAATAAATCTTTTGATAGTTATTGTTCATTAAAAACAAGCTATTTTTTGACAACGAGAAATTTAATTTTAAATTAATAAATGAAACTTCTATGGTTTGAATTTGGTAAAATGGACATAATTTTTTAATTTGGAATATTTGATATTTCCTAGGCTGAATTATTGGTTGATTTCTGAAAATTATTAATTTTTTATGAATAGTGAAACCACTTAGTGGAAGTTAAAACTGACATTTTCATTTAAATGAAATTTTACCACTTCTGTGCATTTAATTTATAAAATATGAAATATATTGTTGATATTAGTATGTAAAAATTGGATCAATATGTTTAAAACAATTTATGGTGAATACTAACTTTTGACTTGTATTTACCATGGTTAAAGGTAACTAGGATAATTCGAGGTAAGAAAATATCATAATAATAGAAAATTACCATATCACTCATCCTAACATTATTGGATGAGTCAATTACGACCATGGGAATCTTTGTGTCGATTTTAGGACCCCATAGAGCCAATTGGGTGTGATAATGACACTTTATTTTGATTAACACATTGTAATGGAAAATAGAAAATAAACAAATGTCTTTTAGTAAATCGAATTTTACATGGGGTTATATAAGTTATCTTTTAGACTAAAAATATTAATAAGAAATATAAAAATATTTCATAAATTATGGTATTTATTTTATAAATTTTAGACATTAAATTAATAAAATTATTTATGACACAATAATGATGTTGTGTTTTCCCCTTTAAAAATGATTCAAATAAATAAGATTACAAGAATTAAAAAAATATCTAAAACATGTCCAATTATTATAGGATTATGTTATTTCATACTTGAGTAATATTATCTTAATATTTAATTATTTTTTGATCTTTATAAACCTACTATATGTTTATAATAAAATATTATTTGAAACTTACCTAAAGATCCCCTCCTCCCCCTTGTAAAAAGCCCTCACTTCTTACCCATTCCAAATAACTCTCAAGCCCATTGGCTAGTCAAACCCCTGACCAAATATTCTACCAAAATCCATATCTTGTTCCTAGAACACATAACATATCCATAAGGAACTTTAAGAAGTCCTTTTTGTTCACACTAAAGGGAGTTTCCCAAATTAAAGATAACGATTTCTCTTAACTTCTTTTCATTTATTTTAGTTCTCCTACCCCTAAAATCATTTAAATCATTTATTTTATATCAAAACTTGTATCCTAAATATACTTAGATATTTTTATGATATGTATTTGAAGCAAACATTAACACACCACCATCTAATGGGTTAAAAACATACTATTTCTGTTGATGGAAAACTAATGCCTCACGAAACGATGATTGTTCGATTATCTCCTACAGCCTCTCATGGATCCCATTAAGATGAAAATATATTTATATTTGATATATATTATGATTTATTAACTTCATTATTATGTATTTTTCTTTTATATATAACCTTTATGGTTTCCATTATGGGAAAACACGATCATTTCATTTGAGGAAGTGCGAACTACCGACCCCTCAATGTGATATGAAACTTTAATGACATATGTGGGACATATAAATGATGGTGGTAATTATATTATATATTATATAATACTGTAATAATAATATACATATGTATCAATATTTTATATCTCCATTAAAATAATAAATATAAATGAAAGTACCGTCCATGCTTATGTATGGCTTACCGTCTCCATGAACAGTGCAATTCATTTCATAACACAAAATGTTATGTACTATTATAAATATAGGTTTATACTATAATTATGATATATATGATATCTAAACCATGAATAGCATTCTGGATATAAGGAACTTTTAACCATTTTAACTACTTTTAATTATAAGAAGTTTATTTTGGACTCAATTACCAAATATCGACAAAATGAACATTATTAACATAAATTATTACATAAAGTTTATAACATGGAAATAAGTGATATAAAAGGAATAATATACTTGAAAAAAGTTCTTAAGCAATTAAAAATTATCTTTAGTTTAGTATTCATCAGATTAAAGAATGAACGAGTCATGTCGGTCATGAGGTAAGGGAATCCATCTCAATCACCTTTCATTGAGGTATATTTTGTTTTAATAGATGATTTTATTTTATAATATGTATAAATTTTTTTACATTTATTTTTATTCAAAAGGAATAATTTCTCTATGAATAGTTTTACTGAATGAAAAAAAATGTTTCTTTTTAGAATACGTGGTGACAATGACCTTTTTTTCCACCGTGAGTATTATTTGATCTTTGGCTTCCTTAAAAATATATAATGTTTTTAATAGGAAAATAAATACCATATACTAAATTATGTATTTTGGGATGGAAAATCGTTTTTATAATGGATTTATTATGTTAATATATTTAAATAATATATTTTTATTAAAATGTGGAAATTTTATCTTTCCTTTGTGTTTTTTATGTGTTATGAATATGTCATGGTGCTTGGGAATTGTTTACGTATCCGGGTGGTTCCATGATAAACCTATGGAGGGTTCTCTTGAGAAAGCTCTCCAATGCATTGGGTAATGTGATGGAGGTAAATGTGAATGATTCTCCTAAGAGATTTATGGAATATATCATTATAGGTAATCCAAATGTATCTCCCTACATTGGTGTGATAACTACAATGTATATATGATATGAATGACACACGTTACCTTTATGATTTATGTTTTCTATGTGTTATTCATAAATCTTATGATTTATTGAGGTATGATAAAAATATTTTGTTATGTATTAAAAGATGAACTAATGTTTTCATTCGTTTTTTATAACCCTAACTAATATTTTTATTCTTATCCCATGTTTTTAAATTTTTTCCACCAGACCTAAAGATGAATAGGGTCAAGGATGGGATCAGGGAAAAGTCATGTGGTCTAAAACAAAGGACTATACGTGACACATTATTTCAGGAGTTTTTATATTAAGAAAAAATGGAAACTGAGTAGAAGTGTCTACCTTGTAATTTTTGTGGTGTAATGTAATACTTATTGCCTAATTCTCTAAAACAATAAAATAGAATAGACCCTAAATGTGAATTACTCATTTAATTCATGATTATGTATTGTTTATGGCCGGGTCCTTATAGTTTGTATCAGAGGCCGATTTAGATAAATTTAGGTGTTTGGGTATTGTTTAATTAATATCCACAAACTATGTTATGTTAATATTGAAATGATGTAGCCTTTTTAGATTACCATATTTCTTCACGTAAGATATTTCTGTTTTCAGAATGTTTTTTAACAGAGGAATCAAGGTAGCTATGTTAGTACGACATTTGCAGGAAGACAAACTTCCCAATAAACAACCCGAGATTGTTGGAGTCAGAACTGAATAGTTTGTTGCAATGATGGAAATATTTACTCAGGCTAATAATGGTGGTGGTATCCACGAATGAGATCATACAGATCAACCACATAGGAATATATCACTAATGGAGGATTTCACAAGGCAAAATCCCCCATTATTAAGAAGATCATCTGACGCTGGGCTAGTAGAATGGTGTATTAAGGAACATGATAAATTTTTGATGTCATGGGGTGTTCATAAAATCAAAAGTATAGTCTTTTTGATTACTGTATTGAAGGTGATGCTTATATGTGTTGGTTGACGGTGAAAATATAAGGGATAGTGAGGAGATATATGTTGTTGATAGGGATTAATTCAAAGGTATTTTTCTTGAGAAATATTTTCCTATTTTGGTTCGTCAGATGAAAAAACTATTACATGAATTGAGGTAGGAGGAAGTCCATATTCCCACAAATTCATTGAAGGGATATCACAGACCCACCCGTCATTGGTATACCAATGATCAACCCATTATTGGTTTATCCGAGAACCTTCCTCAAATGTAAAAGTAACATTAAATAGTAATAAAAGATAAATGATTACAGTTTTCATCATTTCAAACACAAAATTTAATATTCAATCAAGATAGAAAATTTCTATATATTTAAATAATCAATCATTTTTCTAAACCAATTTTCAATAAAAATTAATCATCCTAAGAGAAATAGGGTTTTATTTTGATTTATTCATTATAAACATTATCTATGTTAGATTAATCCATATATCAAAATTGACTAAAAATTTCTTTTATAATCCATATATATTAAATATTTAAAAATTAAAATAATAGAAATAATATATAAATATATAAAAGTTCATGGAATTCAGTCTTAAAACATTTGATGTTTCTTATACAACATTGATCATTTAAATAATATACCACATGAAATAAAAAAATTTATCCCAAAAATTATAAAACATTAAAATAAGTAAATTAATGATAGGATATGTCAAAATGGGTTTTATATACACCTAATAAAATATTATGGTTGTATAAAATAAAAATATTCCACAATTAAAGGAGACATAGTAAAAATTCATTACATTCAGTCTGACATGTCATGTGTATCTTTATCTTCATAAATAATAAACTTATATTTATTATCTACATTATTGAAACTCGTCATAAATTTTATCATTAATTTTATATAAGTTATTAAATTATTCTATGATAATATATAAATAATTATGTTTTTGTTGGGTGATTTGACCATGTTCGATTTATGTGTCAAAAAATGACTTTGGTTGTCACTGTGGTCAAATGTTTCATTATTAATACACTAAAATATATTAAAGGGGATATAATTATGATATTCAAAGATAAATAATAAATTTAAAACCATTAATGATTGATAGGATTGAAAAAGAAATCAATTTTACAATCATGGAAATGGTAGCTTGAATGTATACATGATAGATGTTCCCATTTCGAATTTTTAATTATGAAAACATGGTATGTAAAATATATCATTCCAGAATTATTATTATATGATAAATAAAATTATATTTAATCATACATAGTTATATATATAATTCATTGGATTTTATATTAATCACATCATGTTGAACAGGAGGAAGTCCATACGCACCCAAATGACGATATCACTTTTTTAGTGTGTGAAAGGGTAATAAAAAATTCCAATATTATTTTTATTAATAGATATTTATGTATATAATATAATATATATTATATATATATATTTTTTATAAAACTAATCCTTAATAAATTCCATGTAATGTGTTAATGTCTCAAATCATTTTTAGGAGGTGGTAGTCCAAACGTCTTATAATGATGTTATCGTACTCGCAAAAAATAAAAAAATCATAAATGTATGCATATATAAAAATTATAGAAGTATGATGATGTAGAAAAAATCATATATATATATATATCTGTGTGTGTGTTTGTATGAATATATAGTTCTCATAACAATTCCCAACCATGGGAAGTGGTAAATGAAAGGCGAACGACATTCTTTTGCAAGGTAGTAGTTCCCTGTACACACGAACGATAATTTTGTTAGCCATTTTAGGGAAGTGTGTGTTGGTTTTGGTCGATACCATTAAAAAATATCTCATTATATTTATTATAATGATGTTTTTATTTATCTATTGGATAATAATAATAACTTGAAGGGTTTTTAAATTATTTAAACATAAATAATGGTTGTATAATATTACCTCTTTTTTAGGTAACACATTTTTGTTTGCACAAAAGGCTTCCCATGGATGGATTTATGAAAAAAAAACAAAAATATAGGGTTTGGGTAGTTGTTATGGTATCTTATTTAAACATTTTTTAGATATACTAATGTCGTTGATAGGCGTGATGAAATTGGGGAGGGTGGGTTCTTTTTTAGTGGATGAAGATAGGCATTCTGGTTTATATAAAAACATTAAATATATTGGTACGTATCTCTTTTTTCATATGACACTAAAAAAGATTAATATTATATAAAATATGTGATATGGTAAAATCAGGTCCAATGATTATGTTTTGGAAATGTTTCTAGGTTACATGGACTCTCTTGATTATTTTTACCCTCTAATAACCTCTTTTTTTACTTTAGTAAATGTAATTAATATTAGTTTCTCTCACAAATATTCTTGGTCAAAAACAATGTTTACGATGTTAGAAATTATAAATGTATGTTTTTTAACATGTAGGGAAATTTTTTGAATTTACAAACACATAATTCTATGAAAATAATTTAAAATTAATCTCGGAGACTGGATGACAAACCAGGTTTCTAATGTGAAAATGTTGAATAGATTTATATGTTTTTATCTATAATATCAATGAGAATTATTCCAATGAAATAAATAGTATTAAATGATATAAAATTGATCTAATTATATATAAAATCATAATAAACATATAATTTAATAATATAAATAAATTAGATAAAATATATGTTTTCGATTATAAATTTCTATTATTTTTTATCCATCAAAATATGATACGTATCATAAAAAGATAAAAAAATATCCCAATTTTAATTATGATATTCTTCATAAAAACAAATTTTAGTTTACCATATAAAACATATAAAAGTGTCAGAATTTATTTTTTAAATACATTCACATTAAAAACGTGATAACACTTATTTTTTGAAAAATTGGGCATTGAAGCATAAAAATGGATTTATTCAAACCATGTTCCTTTTAAATCTATTAGATGAATGTAAAAAAATTTACATAAATTGCTAAAAATTATATAGTTAGTCCTATTAATTACCACAATATGAAAATCTATGCCATAACTCTCATATTAAAAATAATATTAATAATATATTATTGTTTGTTATAAATATGTCTTATCTGCAATGAATGACTTTGAATAAATGAATTTTTGGGTGTAATGTATGATATAGTAAATACTGTCACTTTTTATAGTAAAATGACTATTTATTTCATAACTATAAAAAATATTAAAAATAAATATTCTATGATTACTTGTGATATCATATCATTCTTTATTTTAGATATTACATTCCTCTAATTTAATCAACATATCAAATAAGTTGGGATATTTTCCCCCATAGAATTTTTAGATTAAAATGTTTCCAATTCAACTGTATTGGTTTTCCATAAAATCATAATAGGTTGAATTATCTTTTTTCACACCACATACCCTTTGATTTCAAGAACCTAAAATGGTTCTTCCTCATAAGAAATATTCTCTTACATCTGAACTAATTTCGGACTCAATACGAGTGATGAATGTTTTAAAAATTTCCTGAATATTAAAATATGAAATATTTTATATACCTAGGATAAAGTAAGAGGTAAATCCAATAAATAGAAAAATGTTACAATATTACCAAGAATTGTTTAGGGACCAATGAACCATGAACATGGAATCCCCTTCATTCCAAAACACATCAGACATTTCTATGAGGAAGCTTTTAGGAAAAGGTGAACACTCACCATGAAAGAATGATATGTCTTCCAATTATCTGCACAACATTTATGACTTCTCTTAGGATCCCTCAAATGTGTCTACATAAACTAAATAGTCGCTATCATTTCACCTACCTCCTCGGGTCCCATAAACATCCTCCATGTCCACATCATCTAGACATAATAGTGTTCGAAACCACTTTCCATATAATTCATCAAACGGTTCCATCTGAATACTGGTATACAAAATATTATTATAAGAAAACATACTTAAAAATGATGTTGATCCCTATATGCCTACACTAAGTAAAAAACATCCTTTTCCGACGGGCTATTTGCGACGGAATTATTTCCTATCGCAAATACTACAGTCCGTAGATTATTTACGATGCACCCACCCATCGGAACTAACTTGTTCTTTGTGACGGGTTTTGGTGGTAGGTCGTGAAAATTAAAGGGCGGTTTGGCACGGTTTGTGCGCCAAACTACAAGAGGGTTATTTTGGACGGGAAGAATATTTCTATCAGAAATTGTTTGTCGCTCGGATGTATTATAGACGGGTCCTGTCGCAAATACCCGGCGGTGGTAAATGAGTTGTTGCAATGGGATGTTTCCCCATCACAAAACGTGTGTCGGCAGGTAACTTTTGCGATGGGGCCTATCGCTAATACACTTTTAATCGCTGACAGAAATTAATGTTGGCAAAGGTATTTGCGATGGGCCCTGTCGTAAATGGTCCTGTCACAACTAATCTAACCTATATATACCCCCATCCGTTTTTTTCTAATAATTCTCTCAATTATCATTTTCAGTCTCTCTGTCAACCCTATTTTAAGAGTAATTTTTTTTTCAGTTATTTTTTTTAGGAAAAACATTTTGAAGATGTCTACATCAATTGAAGATCATGATTAAAGGTATTTATATTTTATTTTATTTCAAATTTTTATGTTAATTTTAGTTATTTTTGATTAATTTTAATTTAATTAGATTTAAATTTTTTTCTTAACATTATTTATTTGTAATAATAAATTGAAATTATTAGTACAAATTTTTAATAAATATGAATATTTAGTATTAAATATGAATAATTAATAATAAATAGGAATAATTAGTAATAAATAAGAATAAATAATAATATAAAGGAATAATTAGTAATATATAGGAATAATTAGGAATAAAAAAGAATAAATACAAATAATTAGAAATAATTAGAAATAAATAGATGTAATTAGCAATAAATAGTAATAATTTGCAAAAATTAGTACTTATTAGAAATAATTAGAAATAATTAGAAATAAATAGTAATAATTAGGAATAAATAGTAATAAATAGTAATAAATAGTAATAAATAATAATAAATAGTAACAAATAGGAATAATTTGCAATAATTAAAAATAATTGAGAATAAATAAGAATAATTAATAATAAATAGTATTAATTAAAAATAAATAGGAATAAATAATAATAAATACTAATTATTATAGATAAATACTGATAAATATGAATAATTAGTAACAAATATGAATAATTAGTAATAAATATGAATAATTAGTAATAAATAAGAATGATTTGTAATAAATAGGTATAAATCATAATAAATAAGAATAAATAGTAATAAATTGGAATTAATTGTAATAAATTCGAATAATTGTTAATAAATATTAATAATTAGTAGAAATTAGTAATAATTGTTAATAATAGGAAATAAATAGTAATAATTAGAAATAATAAGGAATAATTAGGAATAATATTAATAATTATTAATGATTAGTAATAATTAGTAGTAATTAGTAGTAATTAGTAATAATTAGTAGTAAATAATAGTAATTAGTAGTAATTAGTAATAATTTGTGGTAATTATTACTAATTTGAACTAATTAGGATGAATTAGTAGTAATTAGTATGAATTAGTACTAATTAGCAATAATTTGTACTAATTAGGACAAAATATGAATAAATACTAATAATTAGAAAAAAAATTATAAATTGGAATAATTTGTAATAAATATGAATAATTAGTAATAAATATATATAATTAGTAATAAATAGGAATAATTAGTATTAAATAGGAATAATTAGTAATAAATGGGAATAATTATTAATAAATAAGAATAATTAAAAACAAATGGGATTAATTAGTAATAAATATGAATAATTAGCAATAAATAGTAATAATTCAGAATAAATAAGAATAATTTGTAATAAAAAGTCATAATTAGTAATAAATTGGAAAAATTAGGAATAAATAGTAATAATTAGGAAACAATACTAATAAATATGAATAAATAGTAATAAATAGGAATAATTAATAATAAATAGGAATAATTAATAATAAATAACAATAATTAATAATAAATTGTTATAATTAAAAATAATTAGTAATAAATAGGAATAATTAGTAATAAGTTGAAATAATTAGTAATAAATATGAATAATTAGTAATAAATAAGAATAATTAGTAATAAATATGAATAATTAGTAATAAATTAACAATAATTAGTAATAAATTAGAATAAATAGGAATAAATAGGAATAATTAGCAATCAATAGGAATAATTAGTAATAAATAGGAATAATTTGTAATAAATAGGAATAATTATTAATAACTAGGAATAATTGGTAATAAATATGAATAATTAGTAATAAATAGGAATAATTAGAAATAAATTGGAATAATTAAGAATAAATAGTTATAATTAGGAATGAATAGTAATAATTACGAATAAGTAGTTATAGTTAGGAATTATTAGAAGTAATTAGTAATAATTAGAAAAAATAAATAAGAATAATTAGTATTTAATAGAAATAAATAGAAATAAAAAGAAATAAACAGTGATAAATAGAAATAAATAGTACTAAATAGAAATAAATAGCAAATAATAGCAATTAATAATAATAAATACTTATAAATAAGAATAATTACTAATAATTAAGAATAAATAGGAATAAATAGGAATAAATTTCAATAAATAGTAATAAATATGAATAAATAGGAATAATTACTAATATATAGGAATAATTACATTAATAAAGAATAATTAGCATTAATTAAGAATAATTAGTAGTAATTAGTAATAATTAGTAGTAAATAAGAATAATTAGTAGTAAATAGGAATAAATAGGAATAATTATTAATAAATAGGAATAAATAATAATAAATAGTAATAAATAGTAATAAATAGAAATAATTAGTAATAAATAAGAATAATTAGAAATAAATAGAAATAATTATGTATAAATAGAAATAAATAGTAATAAATAACCTTAAATATTAATAAATAGAAATAAATAGGGATAAATAGAAATAAATAGGAATAAATACTAATAAATAGGAATAATTATTAATAAATAGGAATAATTACTAATAAATAAGAATAAATAGATATAAATAGGATTAATTAGTATTAATTAGTAATAATTTGCATTATTTATGAATAATTTGAAATAAATAAGAATAGTATCTATTAAATAGGAATAAATAACCATAAATAGGAATAATTACTTTTAAATAGGAATAATTACTAATAAATAGAAATAATTAATAATAAATAGGATTGGATTGAAATAAATAAGAATAAATAGCAATAATTAGGATTAATAAGCAATAATTAGGAATAATTAGTAGTTAATAAAAATAATTAGTAGTAAATAGGAATAATTAGTATTACATAGAAATAAATAGAAATAATTGGTATTGAATAGGAATAATTGTTGATAAATAGGGTTAATTAGTATAAATTAGGACTAATTAGGAGTAATATTGAATAAATAGGAGTAAACAAGAGTAATTAAGAGTACAAATGAGTAATTAGGTGTAAACAGGAGTAATTAAGAGTCAATATGAGTTATTAGGATCTAACATGAGTAATTAGGAGTTAAAAAGAGTAATTTGGAATTAATAGAAGTATTTATGAATATTGAGAACTAAATAAAAATTAACAGAAGTAATTAGGAATAAAAAGGAATAAATAGGAATTAAGAGGTATAAATAAGAATAAAGAGGTATTAATAAGAATAAATAGGAATAAATTCTAATAACATGTAATAACTTGGAACATTTTGCAGTGGATCGATGACACTCTTTTTTCTCAATGACTAAATTTATTTATACATTCACTGAATCAAAACATTATTAAAATTTTACTTCTATGTATTCATATCCAATATCATATGCAAGAGTTTGAATATGCATTCATAGGACAACATTTTTATAGTGTTTTCATTCTGTGATAGTTGCAAGGAGATGATTCATCGACAAAAAGGGGGTTCTTTTTTTTCGAAGCCTCATTTACTTGTAACTTTGAAACCTTAAAATCAAAATGAATAAACTACTTGGAGGTACTCTATACATTCTCTTATGGATGAGAATGAATAAGCATACCTCGTATCAAAAAAATCATTGTGATTTTAGTGTGAGAAAGATATAAGTAAATAACCTGTTGGATAAATGAGTAGTTGTCAATCCACTAAAAATTGTGTCACCTAAATTTAATGGTAATTATAAACAATTAGTTTAAATTATTTATCTTCATTTTTCAGATAGTTCTTTTATAATTTCATGTTATTCAAAAACTTTGATGATTTATATTTTGTAAGAATATACAGCACAAGGAAATCGACATCAGTCATTATTAGATTATCGAGCTTGGATAAATCAGCATCGAAATCCCAATGCATATAGTTTAAATCTTTTATATATTGAGGGTGTTGAAGCTTTATTATCATTTACATCCTCAAAACCAGAAAATGTTTTAAGAAGCCATATTTATGGTTCCTTGAAAGAAATGTTCTCTATGAACGTTTGTCACATTTTGCAAGGTTGGGGGATATCTCTTGTTGTTTGGTTTTCAACCAGATTATGTTTTTGGGTATCAAACTGGTGAACATAGCTCTAGAGAAGATAATAATAACTTGATTCTCGATCCATCACGGTTTCAAAATATAGTACATTGTGTTTCAGGTCTATATATTCAACAAACTGAAACTCAAAATGATAATGAATTAACTTCGGAGTTGGCACTATCAAATTTTTATGAGTTACTTAGGTCTGTTTATGATTCATTATATCTGAGTTGCAAGATAAGAAAATTAGAATTTTTTTCCAAATGAATGGCTTTTAAATCAGATAATAGAATGTAAAACAACTGTTTTGTTCAGATTTTTTCTTTGGTTAAATCATTTGTCACCTGACGAAAATGTGTTTACTATAAATAAATATGAGAGAAAGAGATTGGTTCATAATTTGGGAATCAATTATCAGAATATTCAAGCATGTCCAAATGATTGCATCTTACATTATGGTGAAAATGATTCATTGGATAGTTGTCCCATATGTGGAAAATCAATGTATAATGAATCTCAAGTAGGGAAGTCTGGATCGATTCCAGAAAAACAGTTTTGATATTTCCTCCTTGCACTCAGATTGCTGCATTTATTTATGTCTTAGAACACATCGTCAATGATTTCATGGAACAAAACCATAATAACAACTGATCAAAGCTTGAATCATACATCTAATGGTGATTCTTGGAATCATTTTGTTTGTCTACATCTTTCTTTTTCTTTATAATCCTAAAATGTGTGATTGGGTCTTTCTACTGATGGTTTTTTTTTCGTTTGGTTCTTATGGTAGTCAATATTCATGTTGGCATGTCTTTATAACTCCGTACAATTTATCTTCATGGATGATGATGTAGGACCCCTATATCTTTTTGACTCTTTTAATCCAAGGACATCTGATAAATAATATTTGATGGTCATTTGAAGCCACTGATTGATGAGTTAAAGGCATTGTGGAGTGATGTTTTTAGTACATATGATGCTGCTACGAAACAAAATTCCATCTTAAAAGCTATATTCTTGTGGAAGATTAGTAACATTCCAGTATATGAAATGTTATCTAGCTGGAGTGCACATGGTCTGAAATCATTTCCTTACTATATGAAAGACAACAAAGCATTTATGCTTTTCAATGGAAAAAACCGTTTTATTATGACTGTCACATCAGATTTCGTCTAACTGATAATCTTTTCCATAGGAACAAATCACATTTCCGAAAAGGTAATTTGAATGTGATGAACCACCATATATTATCTCAGGTATAGATTTAAAATCAGTTGAATTTTCAATACCTCCATTCACATTTAAGCCAACAATAAACAAACTAAAAATTGATGGATTTAGGAAATAATATAATTGGATAAAATGAATAATTTTTTGGGATCTTCCATATTGGTCCGATTTCTTGGTCTGCCACATGTTGGATGTCATGCATATTGAGAAGAACTATTTTGATAATTTATTTTATACATTTTTTGGATACTCTATATACAAACAAAGATATTGTAAAGGGAATATTAGATCATGACTAAATTTGCAGGCAACTAGAACATGAACTATTTAAAAATGTTAGATCATATAGGTTAATGAATCCAAAATCTACTTATACACTTTCTAAAGAGAGTCACTTATGATTTTATTTAGTGGATTATAGATTTGTGACTTCCAAATGGTTGTGCTTCTACATTGGACAAATGTGTTAAGAATTGGTTTATTACAAGATTTAAAAGTCATGATGGTCATGTTATAATGGAAATAATTATGCCAATTGGATTTATAGGATTATCAAATTATATAATTTTTTATTTGATAACAGAACTATTGTTTTTTTTTGAGAAATTTGTGTAGCCACAATAGACTACGATTCCCTAAGAAAAACAGAAGAATATGTTATTGTAATTAAATGTAAATTGGAAAAAATATTTCCACTGGAATTTAATGACTCAATGGAACATCTGATATTACATTTTCTACATGAAGTTAATGTGGAGCTCCCACCCAATTTTGAAAGGATGTACCCATTCGAGAGATGCATGTAGAAATTTAAGAAAAATGTACATAACAAAGCATCAGTTTAAGGCTCAATTATTGAAGTTTATTTTCAAGTGGAAATTTCTTTTTTCTGCTTTAATAATTTTGAATGTTAATATACCTCCAAACATAATTACATGGGCCAAAACGAGGGTAATTTTAATGATGATATGGTCAATTAATTATAAATTTTTAATCATCCATATCATGGTTTTAGTGGAGTTCATAAATGATGGATTTTAGATGAGGAACATCATAGAGCTTATATATTTATTCAACTCAAATGTTAAGAAATGACAAAAATTGTGTTGTGAGTGATTATATCACTTAATATATAATTTATGTTGCAGTATGTAAACAAATTTTATTTTTAGGTTATATAATAATCATATAAAGAAACAAATTCCAGAAATTAAATTAGCTTCTCTTGAAGAACACAGAAAATAAAAATTCTCAATTGTTTCAAAAACTAGCAACATAACTTATTTATGGTTTAATATCAACTCCGTTTATTATTTATCATAATGATAATTTTTTAAAAAAATTTCATGTGTCTCAACATACTGATAAAATTGATAAGAGAATGTGTATATTAAGTAACCCACAATCCAAAATGGTTAAATCTTATAATGAATATGTGGTGAATGGTTTTCGATTTCATACACGTGCATATGGGGGATCAAAAAAACAATGATCATAGGAGTTTGATTGAGAGGATAAAATAATAATGAAACTTATGTTGACTTTTATGACATTCTGGATGAAATTATTTAGCTCTGTTATCTAGGACAGAATTATATAACGATGTTTAAATGATGGTGGTTTGGTACTGAGAGATGATATCATGTTCATATAACTCAGGGAATCGTCGATATTAAATATAGATGCATTTTTGCTGTAAATGAACCATTTTTACTAGATCAACATCCATGTAAAATTTTTTATACAAAGTACAGTGCTACTTCAAGAGACTCGAGTGATTGGTGGAGCATAATAAAAATGAAATCTTGGAAAATAAGTTCACTCAAACTGAATGTGATTCAATGAAGCAGAAGGAATTGAAACTTTTTAATAGAAATTTCCAAATCCATCTTTTTCACAATGTGATCTGAATATTGATGATGACAATCCAAAATTAAGGATCGATGATGAAGAAGACGTCAATGATGGTACAAATGAATTATAAATGATAAGAGGTGATGAAAGTTCAACTCATATAGATATTGATAATGATGGGGAGGAATATGAATACATTGACATGTACAACTATGGAGATGAGGTGGAAGATGCACATTGACATATTTAAATACTGGTTATAATCCTAACTAATATATATCTATATATAATAGTTATTTTCAATTATCTTCTTACAAAAACAATTTTGTGTTTCAGATGGATCCTGATTTATTTCATTAGTTCTAGGAGGCTGATCTACCTTTAGATGAGGAGGATTAAAGACCATCTGACCCTCAGCCTAATAAAGGATCAGTGGGTACGTGAAGGGGGCGCGGGCTTGCGTGATTGATGATTCCTGACCTTATCCCTGAGCGATGTCCATGTCTTTGTTTCGATCCACGCACATAGTGGTATGGTGACATGTATATTTTAGTTAGCTTTCATTTATTTATTATATATATATATTCTAAATTTTCTATTATTTATTTCTTTTTCACAGTTTTGTGCATGTAGATATTTGATATGGGAGAGCTATCTTGCACAATTATTTTTCACATCCATGGATCACATGGGAACAGATTCCCATTGATTTGTGGCTCGATAGGTTCGATCATTAACTGGTATATAAATAAAGAATATTTATTTTGAAATTTATTTTAATAATAACTTGACATTATAAAATATTTTTATGGTTTATGTTGTCCCATTGACGATAGCATCAGTGACACTATCCACACTGTATGGTATGTGTCTATGTGTGACCGTTTCCATCAGTTTTTTCATAATTGGAGAAGAACCCCTATTAAGAAAGCAAGAGTGACAAAATTTGAGAAGTTGTGTAGATATCACAGACCAAAGTACATTTCATCTCATGTTTGGGATGTATTATGTTTACATTGGTTGGGTGGTGGATTTCAGAGAAGATCTTCAGTGGGATGGCAGAACCAGGGGAGACAGGAGGTGACACATCATGCTTATAGAAACACATTAAGTACACATAGAGAGCATCTAGTAAGTATATTTTTTAAATATTATATATAACTTTAAATATAAATAGTTTATTTTATATTTCTGTAGGATTTTGAGCATCTCTATATTATAGAGTTCGACATTTATCAGAGGATGTACTGTGATCCATCCACTAGAGAGATTAGAGGTGATCGCCAGTGTCAGATTGTGGTTAGTATTATTATTATCCGTTTGACAATTAACTATATATAATATTTTCACCATTTTAATGAAAATTGGAATTGATGAATTCTGATGGGGCTACGACCTCTCAGCTAAAGGATGAGAGTCAGGACAAGATGACTAAGCAGACCAGTTCCCACCATTTTGATGAGGCAGCATGGATGCAGGAGATGCAATATGGCTTTTAGAAGGGTGGAGTAATTGGTATCAGCTCTCATTTGACTTATGGTATATACTATGGTATTCCTGCGATGTCGGCGTCTAGCTCGAGGGGAGCTCATGGAGAGGCATCATCTTATGCCTCACAGTATTAGGAATAGTTACGAAGATAGGCTAAACTTATAGAGAGTTTACAAAAGTAGCTTGAAAAGATGTGTCGGCAGAAGTAGTAGCAGCAGTAGTACGAGGAGGAGATGCGTTGATCGGCGCAGCAGCGGCTGCAGTAGCATCATGAGCAGATGGAGTACATGCGTCGTCTGATTCGTTATTTATTGATGGATTTTTCTCCACTGTCTCTTCCACCCCCTCCACCTCCACCAGAAGACGACCCCAATGATTTTTTTTTTATGTTAAAAAAATTTGAATTCAAGATTTGTAGTAATATGATCTATTTACTATTTCAGTATATTATATTTGTGAAAATATTGGACAATTTTTTTAATAATTTATTATTTATTATTACTATTATATTTTATAATATTTGTTTATTTTACTACTAATAATAATATTTTAAGATTTTTTTTTTATTTTTTGAAAATATTGAGAATTTTATTATTTTTAATTTTTTTTAATAATATTAATATAAATTTTTTATTCTTCATAAATTTGTTAAATATATTTTTTATTATAAAATTTTTTAATGTCTTTTTATTTTACTAACAATAATATTTTTTGTTTGTTATTAATTTATTTATAAGAATAGAATTTTTTCATTAATCATAATTTAATGAATTTTTTTTAACATAATATATTCATTAATCATGATTTTATAATTTTTATTATTATGTTTAATATTTTCGATAGGACCTTTTGCAATGTCATCCCATAACAAAAAATATATATATAATTTTTTATTATTAGTATTTGTGACATGACGTCGGTCCGTAGTAAATACTATTTGCTACGGAGCCATCACAAAATGTTTATATATATATAATGTATATAATCAGATAGTTATTTGCGATGAGAAACATACCAATCGAAAATAATATTTTCGACGGGCCCATCAAAAAAGGATTATTGATATGTTAGGTATATAATTGGCTGATTATTTGTGATAGGAATGTTTCCCATCACAAAAAATAGAATTTGCGACGTGACCATTGAAAAAAAGGTATTTGCGAAGTAGTTTTCTACAATGAGAAAATTGTGATGGGTCCCCATCCGTAGAGACTATTTGAGATGGTATCCCATCCCAAACAGCCTATCACAAATATCTATAATTCTAGTAGTGATAGTAAAGAATGGATAATTAAATAAGAATATTATCCAAGATATGAAACATACCCATAGTGTATACATCATATTGAGGATGAAAATATATACTAAAATATAATTATTAACCAAAGACATCTGATGTCCATTCAGAAAAATAAAATGTGAACTCAGGATCCTAGTTTGATTTAATATTAAGTGGAAATACACATATCATATTACCATCATTTGGATAATTTCATGAAATATTATCCTCATACATTATATATCAAATCTGGTGGGGATGTGAAGAGTTAGATAATCGATCAATATTAACCCAATTCAGATTATTACATTGATAATTGTTGGGAAATCCAATAGTGAAATACATTTATATATTCTCATATTTCTTATCTCTAACTGTAAATTGTTAAATCCTCCCATTCCTTAATTACAATTTTTAATTAAACAATTAAAAAGTCAAACACTTTAAAGATAATTCAGAAAAATATATTTTTATTCAATGCCATATGAAATTCTCCCAAAACACTATGTACATCATAATGCTCTGTAGATGGATAGGAAAGGGAGAACTCTGGGATTTTGTCAACAACCCTTTCCCCAAATATAAATCACAGGGCACACATTAATTTTTTTCCAAATAAAAAAATTCATCATCATTAATAAAATTAGCCAATAAGAAATTATTAATAGATTCTAGATTTTATTTGAATGAGTGATCCTCCTCCTAAAATATATTAATTTTTTCTAAACAAATTGACTATACTGAAACCTAGAAAAATAATTTTTATCTTTGCACCCACATAACATAGGATAGTATTCATAAAATCATTTTCCAAAGTGACACATTCTAAATATAACATTTTTAATATAAAATTTATTTTTCTTCTCAAAGCATAACCCCTCATTTTATTTCTATAGGATGATAATGAATTATGTAATCATAATCCATTATATATCCCATCCATATTATTAATCTCATGTCCAATGCTTTCAGAGTGAATATATACTTAATTGGTTTTATCAATATATATTTCACACTTCAAAACATAAAAAATATGCATCAAAATTATAAATATAAAAACAATAGAATATAATTCCAAATAATTTGTTTTATAATTTTAATCATGACTTTTCAACTTATTTGAAGCATAAGAAATTTCATTTTCATTATTCATTAGAAAACAAAAAGGTTCTTTTATTAAAGATTGAATATTTTTGAAAAAATAATTACTTTTTGAAGTAAGATCCAATAATATGGTGTTGACAAATCATCTTTTTAGATTCTAAATAAAAAAAATCTCATTCCCCTCTTTAGAAAATCTTAACTCCAATTTGGGTTAAGAGATTTAGTTATCTATATAAATTAGAATAGTTTTCAAAAAAATTATCTATAAAAACACATTGATTGATGAGAAATACAAATATATATGTAATGTTTAGGTCTTGTACACCCTTTAACAACATTCTTTAGTAGGGTAAATTGTTATGCAATATTTTAAAACAATATTTCCATGGAATGAGATTTTTTGCAACCCTAATTCCCTCTAAGTAATAATTCAATGTAGTTTATTTTTTTCGGTTTTAAAAAAAATATGTTGGTGCCATTAATGATCCAATTGGATTTTTAATATACAAAATATCATCTATAAACACAACCAAAAACTAAATAAAAAACAGATTGATGTTTGTATTCATAAAATTCATAAATAAATTTGGTGCATTTGATATTCAAAAGGGAATAACTGCAATCTCAAAATTCCGTATCTCATCGAAAATTCTACCTTCACAATTTCATCATCTTTTACAATATAATGATTGTACATGACCCTCATATCATTATTAAGTAAAAAATAACAATCATTGATCTATTTAAAAAAGTAAATAATTCAAGTCAAGGGAAACATTTTATTAATAGTTATATTATTCAAGTCACAATAATAAATGAAAAGTACAATGGAACCATATTTATTTTATAAAATAAAAAAATAATCACCTTGTGGTGAGGTGATTGGTAAAATTATAAACTTATCTAGATATTATTGTAACATGTTTTATGATTCCTCATGTTCTAGTTTATCCATTTCATATATTGTTTTAGAAATTTTATTAGATTTACACACTAAATCAATAATATATTCCACTTCTTGGACCATAAAAACACTAAACAAAACATCATGAAAAACATATGTAAATTCATTTAGTACTGGGATGTCACAAAACAGAACATTATTTATGTTTCATATATGAATATCTAGATAAATTTCAATTCTATCTTTAATTAATTTCTCAAATTCTTGTTATGTTATCAAATGAATGAAATAATTGAAAAAACTTTTCATTATTAATATTTAATTTTATCATGATAAATAAAATCCAACGCATAATAAAAATGATAACAAACTCTAATAGGGTACGTTCAACATTATTTTCAGGAAATAAAATCCCACAAATGAATAAATGGGGATTTTTATAAATATTATTTTCCCCACTACTCCCATAAAAAGTTTATTCCATAATGAATATCATGTTTTTATTAGGTGGTATTCATAATTTTTTAGAAACTTTCATTGAAATAAATGAATAAAAATATACAAAGTCCAAAAGTGTATTGTAATAATTAGAATAAACTAGTAATATGACTTTAAAAACTTCATTTGATGGAAACACATCAACCAGAGTATAAATAAAGGATTTTTTTCACACCATTTTTCTTTTTATCTCGATGGTATCAAACCTGAGTAATCATATTTAGACACACATTGGCATAATTTCCAATCACATTTTTACTAAAAAATTCTACCACTATATTTTCAATGAGTACTTAATAATATTCCTTATAGGAATGAAACATATGAAAAAACATATAAAATAATAAGTAGTGAATATTGTTTGAAATACAGACTATAAAATTTTTTTAAACTCACTTCGCAAAATATGGGAATCTGGTTTTAATACCACTAATATTGTTTGATGAATCCTGTCCCACATCCTACCAAATGAACATACTATTTTCCCTATTGTCGTGTGACACATTATAATTGAAAAAACAAATTTTTTATCTTCTAAATGCATCAAAAAATATTTCTTATCTCTTGAACTCATTAGAATATATTTCCCTTACACATCTTGGATTTAATCCAATATAAAACTAGATTACCTTACTATTAATATATCAGATAAAATTTTTGATATACAACCCCAGTCGAGTAATGTTTTCATCAATGTATCCACCACATCATCATATATTTGTCTCAATCCCTTTATTTTTTATATCCAATGATTAACTTCCTTAAGAAAGTATTTTTTCAAGGATCTTATTATTAAATTCATCCCAAAACATGAAATCAATTTCTTCACATTCCCTAATATTCTTAACCGTTGACCAATATTAGACTTCCTAACATTCAAAATGATAAATCGAAAGAGTTATGCTTGGGTGATCTAAAAAACCCTTGATATAAAATATCATTTTTATGTTTTAAATCCACCATTTTGCAAGAAAAGGGTCGTATGCTCCACTAAATGATGGGGGTGTTTTCATATAATATTATCCACTAGATTCATTTTCATTTATGGTATATCTAGTGTATCATTATCATATAATTCACCAACATTTATATCTTCCATAAACTGAGCCATCAATATAATAAATTACTCAGTTGCAATTCCAACTATCTTGGGATGATGATTCTGAAGAAGATTTTCCTCTCATTGCATTCCCAATACATCTTTCCTATATCCTATATAGAAAACCATACTTAAGAGATATAGTTTATATAACGTAACATGGTTTCTATACATGTAATATCATTTCAACATAACTATAATGTAAACTCAACTAATATAATATTTTTAGAATTGTTATACCATCTAAATTTGTCCAAATCATTACATTAATAGACACTATAAGGTCCTAAAATTAATAATTACAAAACCATGAGTTTTGGTCAAGAAGTTAATTTCATTCAATGTTTCAAAATAATTATTTTTAGAGATTTATATAATTGAAACATATCATATGCATTATGAACCCCAAAATAAAATGTGGAAATATATGAATAGTACATATTATTCCAGTAAAACTAATACATTTAAAATAATGAATAATCTCTTTCAAGAATTTTTTTTTTCTGATTTATACTAGACCACTTCTATAATGGCCCGGGTTTTTGGGGTCCATTACTTTGTGAAAATCTCGTTTCGAGTTTTCTGGTCTGGGAATCATGGTGGTGTAGGCCTACCAGTAGCTCGGTCTACCGGTAGCTGCAGCTACCGGTACCTCTGTCTAACGATAGCTCGGCCTACCGGTAGCTGCATCCTACAGGTAGCTCGGCCTACCGGTAGCTACCGCCTACCGGTGGCTCTGGCCTACCCCACGGGTTATTTCTAGTAGCGCTCCCTTTTGCGCAAATACGGTTTTAAACCCTATTCTGGCTCGTTTAACCATGTTTTAAAGACACGTAACGCGCATAATAGTTTTAATTAAATACTTAATCAATTCATGAGTTGGTTTAAACCAATTGCCCCCCTTTAATGTCGAGTGGAGCTGTGTGGTCAACCCATGATCCCCACGCCTTATGCGGTTTCATGTTTTCACCTCAACCGTCCCCAGCTCTTATAATCTAAGGGTTTTTCATGGTTTCTCCTTTCCTCGATAGTGGCTTTTCACAAACAGCTTATGGTGCATCAGGGGCACCACATTGTTATCCATAATGTTCCGCACCCCCAGCCTAAACATCGATCATCTATCAATAATTAGTGAATTTCTCCTTTTCCTCTCTCTTTTGTGTATCATGCGGGGTGGGTGTGCTTTTGATTCTGTAGAATTGGATAAACCATACCTAATTAAAGATAATGAAAGAATTCATTAAATAAAGGAGGGGGGCTGTGATCGTAAATGTTGTCTTATATTTTGATGTTGTTTCTTTTATGACCATCTTGTTGAGTTGTGATGGGTTATGCCTTCTGAAAATCGAGGTCCTTGGTGGTCGTTGTTTGTTCACTAATGAACCCCTGCTGATGTTTTAAATGGCTTGTTGTGATTGTAAACTCCTGCTGTGAAAAGTGAATTGGTTAATCATGTATATCCAGCTAAATAAATTAAAAGCACCAGGATCAACCCTTTGGTGATAGCACCCGGTTAGAACACACGGAATTTGAATCATAGAGTGTGTTAAGTAGTTTAAATCTGAAAATACCGGCAAGGCCCTGCATGTGTTGGTGGTGGTAGTTGGTTGTTTTTATTTCGGGCCGATTACTGGAGATGTGGGAGGGGATGGGATCCCATGTTCTTTTATACTCTCGGTGGTTGTGTGAATTTGGGGGATGGGATCTCTTATTGGTATGGATTCGGTGGTTGTGAGTTTTAAGACTGGGTGGATACTTGTTTATATCATGAATTGGGGTGGAATCCTCTATTGTTGAGAACCGGGTGTGGGTGTTTTAGTTGATGTTTGACTGTTTAATTTCCTGGACTTATGCCTATGGATACTAGTTCCCCAGTAGTGCTTAAACATAAACATTATTACTGAACGTGAAATAAGAAAGGGGACAAATGGGTTGTTAGCGTGAGCCATGACTCGGACTTGAGTGTTGCTGTGATCTGTAGGCTGTCTGAAGAAATACCTAGCTTGGGTGAGTGCTTGTTACCTTTATATATATACTTGTAGAATTGTGTTTCTTATTCGCGCCCCACCCAAGTTGATAACTTGGTGCCGAACACCCCCATTTCATGGGGGAGGGTGTTTTCACAACACTATTCTTAGTGGATGGTTATTAGCTCCTTTTCTGCTCCCTTTCCCGGATAGCCCAAGTATCTTCGGGTAGGCTATGATGGCCTGAGGTCCATTATTATCCCAAAAACCTTCGGGCGGGGAAGTGTGGTGGTTGGCCAGGTGTGTGCGGAAGGTGGTTTCCCAAGTGTGTTCGGGATGAGGCCCAGGTGTCTTCGGGCGTGGCAGTGGATCCTTTAGCCCAGGTGTCTTCGGACGTGTTGGTGGTTGTTCTGGTGTAGGTGTTTGCAGGCATGGTTACATGTGACAGTTGTGGCCCACATGTGTGCGGGCGGGATTTCTGCAGTGGGACTGCATGTGGTTGTGGCCCAGGTTTGTGCGGGCGGGTGTGGCAGTGGGACTGCGGTGAGAATGGCAGGATTGGTCTAATGCGTAGGATGTCCCAATAACCAGTGGGAAAGTGGCGTGGGGTACCCAAACATCGATGTGCTCTTAATATATATATATTACTTGACTTTCGTTCTTTGGGGAGTGTGCCATGGTGAGGCTTGGGGTGGATAGTCTTCCTTGTTAGGTGTTTGGTTTACTCTTTTCCTCACGGGGCTTTAGTACGTTCGCCCACTTATGCACGAGAGTCTTTGTTTTTCCCTACTGAGTGTACTTGTATGCTCACCCTACGTATATAAAACTGATTTCAAGTTTCCAGGAGGACTTCGAGGATCACGCAGGACCTTACTAGCTCAGACATATGGAGTAGTTGCAGTTGTTGTCTTTCTTTTCCTCTTTGGTACTTACCTTGTAGTCACCTTTTGTACTTGTGGCATTACTTTTGGAACATGCATGTGGGAATGGTTTATTTTTGGATTTACTTTCTTTTTTCCTTGGTGTTGTTGAGTTTCATCATCTCATCTCTCGATCTTATAAAACAAAAAGGTGTAATGCCTTCCATTTGTGAGAAATTTCTATACCCTTGTTGCTAGTCGCCACTCCGGGACCTAATGAAGGCAGGTCTCAGCGGTCATTATCTCTCCTTCAACTCAAAGAAGGAAGGGCCTCGCAATCTACTGACCCTTCCCTCCTTTTGGTGAAGGTGGTTCGTGGCAGAATGGTATTAGAGGTGATGGTTGAGAGATAGGATGAAGTCTGTAGTTAGGCACAGTGAGGATTGCATGGGATGGTAAGGCAATAGTGCTGGGTGACCTTGGCGCATGAATTAGGCCAGGGAAGACCGGCTAGGACACATGATTTTAGGGCCCCCCATGATCCAATGCAAGGACTCTGGACCTACCAAACGACCAAGTGAGGCCACACTAATTGCAGGGTAGAGACCCTAGGAAAGGTACATGCATCATAATGAATTGTGTTCTGGTGTTTATGGGATTTCATGGGGATTAATAATAAATTAAATTTTAAGATGTTTTAAGAGTGATATTTTGCACTACTTTGGCTTAGGCATTCCTTGTTTAACATGAAGCTATGGAACCTGGAAGGCGACCACATATGGTACAGGCGATAGAGGCCCCAGAGACTACTTTCACCGATCGGCATAGAGCTGATCGAGAGGAAGAGGATGACCAGTGGCAGAAGACTCTTCGACCCTTCCAAAGACAGGCCCTCGAGAAGTGTGAGGGAAGCACCTCCGATATGAATACGGAAGGCTGGCTAGAGGAGCTAGTTATATCCTTCGGCCTGATTCAAGCCCCAACCGAGTACTGGGTTCCTCTGGCCGTCAGCCAGATGCGGGGAGCGGCACGTCAATGGTGGACTCTTTACCTGGGGGAGAGGACAGAGTCTGAGGTGGCTTGGGTGGATTTCGAGAGGGAGTTCCGGGCGGAATTCCTCTCCTTGACGATGAAGGCAGAAAAGGGGCAGGAACTACTCTCCCTCCGGCAGGGGAGTATGTCTGTGAGGGAGCTAGGGATCATGTTCAAGGACCTCCTACATTTTGCTCCGGACCTCTTTCCTGACGAGGAGTCTCGGGAAAGACGTTTGGAGGAGGCACTCCGACCCTCCCTCCAGTATGTTGTTATCCGCTTTACCCTTCCGACATACTTGGAGGTCCAGAAGAAGGCCGAAGTGGCGGAGAGGATGAATTCTCTAGGGGGAGTGTCGCGAGAGGGGATCCAGCTAGGACCATCGATGGGGAAGACCATCAGCACTAGGCCTCTAGCGTCAGGACCCTCCAGGTTCCGACCAGTAGGGAGTAGACCACATCATTTTCAGTTTCAATCTCCCGACCCTCTCCCTTTTCCTTTGGGCCCGGGACCACGATGCTTCATTTGTGGGAGCCCTGGTCATCTCCGAAGTCAGTGCCCCTATCGGGTGCAGTACATTAGTGGCAGTCATCCCCAGTACCTGCCCTAGCAGCAGCTTCCAGCCAGACCATTCCAGCAGCAGCAGTAGGGACAACGAGCTCTCCCTCCTCCGAGGGCAGACGTAGGAGGAGGAGGCCGACCTCAGGGAACTCCATAGGGACCTCGACCAGGGCATGGTAGGGGAGGTGTCCGACAGCCGAGGGGTAGGGGAGTTGGGCGTGGATAGTAACACGCCGCAGAGGTAGCAGTTCCAGTAGGGAAAGAGGTTGTTCTAGGTACGATCAGTCTGTTTAGCACTCTTTCTTATACCTTGTTCGATACCGGAGATTCACAGTCCTTTGTTGCACCCAGCCAAGCCCGTGCCTTGGGTCTAGATGTCGAGAGACTTCTAGTGCCCCTGGTGTTGAGAACATCATTTGGACGTCAGACCAACTTGTTGTTTGTTTGTCGGGGATGTAGACTGATGATAGGGCCACATTAGTCGGTTAGGGATCTTCTTCTGCTGCAGATTCAGCCATACGTTGTCATCCTAGGAATCGACTGGCTATTTTCTGTGTGCGCCGTCATCGACTGTTTTCGAATAATGGTGGTGTTATTAGACTTGGACAGCCAGTGTGTTACCTCCACCGGCGAGTGGAGTAGTCAGAAGGGAAACAGGTGAGAGGAACCCCTCCTATCCTTTACAGCCGAGCTGTCAGCAGAGTCAGTAGATGATGAGACGGTTGAAGTGCCAGAGATTGTCCGTGAGTTTATGAACATCTTTCCTGAGGAGGTGACGACTCTACCCCCTCGGCGTGATATCGGGTTTGGTAAAGACCTACAGCCCGTTGCTCGTCCGATCTCGATGTCTCCTTACCAGATGGCACCTTCAGAGCTACGGGAGTTGCAGATCCAGATTGACGATCTGATGAAGAGAGGTTATGTTCGTCCGAGTGTGTCACCGTGGGGTGCTCCGGTCTTGTTTTCAATGAAGGAAGATGGTGGTCTCAGGTTGTTCATATACTACAGGAGGCTAAATCAGGTGACGATCAAGAATCGCTACCCTCCTCCAAGGATAGATGATCTTTTCGACCAGCTGAAAGGGGCAGGATGGTTCTCCAAGATCGACCTGCGGTCTAGGTACCACCAGCTGAGGTTGAAAGAGACCGACATACCGAAGACAGCGTTCAGGTGCAGGTATGGACACTTCGAGTTCGTTGTCATGCCCTTCGGCGTTACGAACGCCCCGACTGTGTTCATGGGACTTATGAACTCCATCTTCCGTGAGTACCTGGATCGGTTTGTGGTTGGGTTCATTGACGACTTCTTGGTCTACTCTAGATCAGAGGAGGACCATGCAGAGCACCTGAGAATAGTTTTGGAGGTACTCTGACATCACCAGCTCTATGGGAAGTTGTCAAAATGCATGTTCAGGACACGAGAAGTGCACTTCCTTGGGCACGTGGTGTCCGAGCAGGGAGTACCAGTGGACCCATCAAAGGATGAGGCGGTTGTTTCTTGGGAAGCACCCAAGAATGTGGCGGAAGTCCGAAGTTTCCTCGGGCTGGTGGGTTACCACCGGAGATTCGTACCCAACTTCTCTCGAGTAGCAGCCCCTTTGACGGCTCCGACCAAGAAGGACCAGGCTTTTGTATGGAGTGAGCAGTGCCAGTAAGACTTCATCTATCTGAAGCAGAAGTTGGTCAGTTCCCCAGTGCTGAGATTACCAGAAGAAGGGGCGGCTTATGAGGTGTTCTGTGATGCTTCAGGACAGGTCCTGGGATGTGTGTTGATGCAACGACATGGGGTGATATCTTATGGGTCTAGGAAACTGCGTTCCCATGGGCGTAATTAATCCACCCACGACCTGGAGCTTGCAGCGGTCGTTTTTGCGCTAAAGTTATGGCGGAACTACCGCATTGGGGAACGCTTTCTGGTCTTCACGGATCACAAAAGCTTGAGGTATATCTTCTCCCAGTGGGACTTAAACTTGCGACAGCGGAGATGGGTGGAGTTCTTCTAGGATTACAACATTGAGATCTCTTATACTAAATTCAAGGGAAATGTGGTGGCCGATGCCTTGAGCAGGAGGATGGAGAAGGATGCGGTCTGAGAGTCGGCGGACGCCTTGAAGGCAATGGAAGAGTTGGCCGCCTTACACCTGGATGCGAAGATGGATAACGGCAGAAGCTGCCTATATCAGATGACAGTTCAGTCATCCCTGTTTCATCAAGTGGAGGAGTCTTAGTGGGGAGACCTAGAGTGTGAAGTGATGCGTGACCAAGTTGACCAGGGCAATGCTTTGGAGGGATGGACATAGGATGTTCAGAACCGGATGCTTTTCCAGAAAAAGGTTGTCTTTCCTGGAGGCGATGCGCAGAAAGGTTCTCAGTGAGTTCCAAAACACACCCCTAGCGGTACACCCAGGAGTTTCCAAGATGTACCAGCGGTTGAAGAGGCAGTTTTGGTGGCCCGGAGTTAAGCGAGCGGTGGCAGAGTTTATGGCCAAGTGCTTAGTGTGTCCGCAAGTGATGGCTGAACACCGAGTTCCAGGCGGCCTACTACAGCCCCTAGATGTTCCCGAGTGGAAATGGAATGACATCTCAATGGATTTCGTCACGGGACTACCAAAGGTCCAAGGAGGGTATGACGCCATCTGGGTGGTAGTGGACAGGTTGACGAAATCGGCTCACTTTCTGGCGATCAGGGAGTCGAGTGTTGTGGATGCTTTGGCACGAAAGTACGTGGATGAGGTGGTGAGGTTGCTTGGTGTTCTGAGGTCTATAGTATCGGATAGGGATGCACGGTTTACCTCGCGAGTCTGGAGAGGATTGCAGTATGCGTTTGGCACCCAGTTACGCCTTAACACTGTTTTCCATCCCCAGACAGATGGACAAACAGAGCGCACCATCCAAGACTTGGAGGATATGATGCGAGCATGTGTTCTAGACTCAGGAGGATCATGGGTGCAATACATGCCTCTGGTAGATTTTTCCTACGATAATAGCTACCACTCTACCATTGGCATGACCCCGTTTGAAGCTTTGTATGGGAGGCCATGTCGTTCGCCTGTGTGTTGCACAGAAGTTGGAGAGGCAGGCATCCTTGGTCTGGAGGTGGTGAAGAGCACGACAGAGAAGGTTCAGCTCATACAGGAAAGGATGAAGGTGGCCCAGGACCGACAGAAGTCGTATGCTGATACCAGGAGGAGGCCATTGGAGTTTGAGGTTGGGGACCAAGTGTTCTTAAAGGTCTCCCCTCGGCGTGGGCAGCGGAGGTTCGACAAAGGGAGTAACTACGACAAAGAAGGCATTTAGCGGCGTTTTTTTCCATTTCGCGGCGGTTTAAACCGCCGCCAAATCGATTGGCGGTGGTTTTGAAAAACCGCTTCGAAATCGTGCGTCGGGAAACTATTCGCGGCGGTATTTATATTTTTTTTATTATTATTATTTTTTTAATTTTTTTAATTTTTAATTATATATATATATATATTTATTTAAATATTTATTTGAATATTAATTTATTTATTTATGTATTTCATATTTATTTTATTTATTTATTTTTCGTATTTATTTATTTATTTATTTTTCATATTTATTTATTTATTTATTTTTCGTATTTATTTATTTATTTATTTTTTGTATTTATTTATTTATCTTATTTATTTTATTTGTTTATTTATTTTATTTATTTATTTTTCGTATTTATTTATTTATTTATTTATTTTACGTATTTATTTATTTATTTATTTTTCGTATTTATTTATTTTATTTATTTTATTTCATATTTATTATATTTATTTATTTTATTTTATTTATTAATTTTATTTATTTAATTTCATATTTATTTTTTATTTATTTTATTTCATATTTATTTTATTTATTTACTTATTTCGTAATATTTTATTTACTTTATTTATCCATGCATGCACATCTCATGCACATGCACATGCACATCCCATGCAATATAAAGAAATTATGCGTTTGGTGAGATTTGAACCCCTAACCTCTTGGATATTATCCAAAGACTTTACCACTCCAGCAAGCTCACCATGTGGTTAATAAACAGAATTTAATATACTTATGTATATTAATTGAAAAAACAAATAATACATAAATAATAGATATAAGCTCAATAATAATAAATAAGAAATAAGAAATAAGAAATAAGAAATAATAAATAATAAATAAAAAGAAATAAAAAATAATAATTAAATATAAATAATAAATAATAAATAATAAATAGTAAATAATAAATAATAAATAAGGAATAATAAATAATAAATAATAAATAATAAATAATAAATAATAAATAATAAATAAATATAAATAACAAATAATAAATAAATATAAATAATAAATAAATAATAAATAAGAAATAATAAATAATAAATAATAAATAAAGATAAATAATAAATAATAATTAATAATTAATAATTAATAATTAATAATTATTAGATAATAAATAATAAATAATAAATAATAAATAATAAATAATAAATAATAAATAATAAATAAAAAATAATAAATAATAAATATATTATAGATATAAATAATAAATAATACATAATACATAATAGATATAAATAATAAATAATAAATAAATATATATAATAAATAATAAATAAATATAAATAATAAATAATATATAAATATAAATAATAAATAAATAATAAATAATAAATAATAAATAATAAATAATTATAAATAATAAATAATAAATAAATATAAATAATAAATAAAAATAAAAATAAATAATAAATAATAAATAATCAATAATAAATAAATATAAATAATAAATAATAAATAATAAATAAATATAAATAATTAATAATAACTAATAAATAAATAACTAATAAATAAATAAAAATAAAAATAAAAATAATAAATAATCAATAATCAATAAATATAAAAAATAAAAAATAAATAATAAATAATAAATAAATATAAATAATAAATAGTAAATAATAAATAATAAATAACTATAAATAATAACTAATAAATAAATATAAATAATAACTAATAAATAAATATAAATAATAACTAATAAATAAATATAAATAATAAATAATTATTAATAAATAAATATAAATAATAAATAAATATAAATAATAAATAAATATAAATAATAAATAAATATAAATACTAAATAATAAATAAATATAAATAATAAATAATAAATAAATAAAAATAATAAGTAATAAATAATAAAGAATAAATAAACATAAATAATAAATAAATATAAATAATAAATAAAAAATAATAAATAAAAAATAATAAATAAATATAAATAATAAATAAATATAAATAATAAATAATAAATAATAAATAATAAATAAATATAAATAATAAATAATAAATAATAAATAAATATAAAAAATAAATAAATATAAATAATAAATAAATATAAATAATAAATAATAAATAAATATAAATAATAAATAATAATTAATAACTAATAAATAAATATAAATAAAAAATAAATAATAATAAATAAAAACTAATAAATAAATATAAATAATTAATAAATATAAATAATAATTAATAAATAATAAATAAATAATAAATAATAAATATAAATAATAAATATAAATAATAAATAATAAATAATAAATAATAAATAATAAATAATAACTAATAAATAATAACTAATAAATAAATATTAATAAAAAATAAAAAATAAAAAATAAAAAATAAAAAATAAATAATAAATAATAAATAAATATAAAAAATAACTAATAAATAATAAAAAATAACTAATAAATAATAAATAATAACTAATAAATAAATATAAAAAATAAAAAATAAAAACTAAAAAATAAAAAATAAAAAATAAAAAATAAAAAATAAATAATAAAAAATAAATAATAAATAAACATAAATAATTAATAAATATAAATAATAAATAATAAATAGTAAATAATAAATAATAAATAATAAATAACCAGTTACAAATAATAGATAATAAATAAATTAATGTATATTATAAATAATAAATAATAAATAAATAATAATAAAGGAAACACATGAAAAAGTATGAAAAGACATGATAAGGGATGAAAAATCATGAAAACGCATGAAAAAGGGTGGAGACGCATATGAAGAATGAGGCACTAGAAAAAATGAGAACGCATGAAAACTCGTGACAACTCTGGAAAAATCCTTAATAATTCAACATAATCATCATAATAACCCATAAAAACCATTGATAATGATAAGAAGTCATGGAAACCCAAATAAACAGTAATAAATAGAGCTACCGTTAAAACTCGTCAAAACAGTCATAAAGAGACAAAAACATTGGACTCACATTAACGAAGATAAATTATGATCCGAGAGTCCGTTTTAGATCCGCAACCTGTCAAATCAAAGATCTTGAAACGATCTTCGACCTAAAAGGTGAAGGACTCTGAATGGAAAGGCGGATCGGAAGTTAAGACCATTTAAAAAAGCTGACGGTGAACGGGTGCTAGAAATGAGGCATTGAAAAAAATAACAAACACGATACCAACTAAAAAGGCCATAACATATGATCTAGGAGTGCATGTGGGCGCCACGACCAGTCAAACTGATGCTCATCGAATGAGCTATGATCTGTCATGTTGAGGAGGCCGAACTGACACGCGGATCGAAAGGTAGGTCTGTTTGAAGACAAGTTCGACGGGACACCGGTGACGGAAATAGGGTTTTGGAGGCCTTCAAAGGGGTTTCTGGGGTCGAAAAAAATGACAGAATCTTATTTGTGTCGATTTAATGCCTACCTTTTTTCGTTGGCTTTGATTTGATATGTGGTAGAGCCCCAACGGACACCCGGAGCGAAAGTTATGGTCGTTTGAAGTTGGAGAACTTTTTTCAGTTTTCTTATAACTCTAATATCTTCTCCAGCTATGTCGGTATCTGCACGACGATTCACAAGTCCTTGATTGGGGTGAGCTGGACTTCGAGGACGACATGACTTTTGTGGAGATACCAGTGGTGATCGAGGATCGCAAGAAAAAGGTGCTTCGCGGGAAAACCATCTCCTTGGTTCGTGTGTTGTGGAAACATGGTGGGCTTGAGGAGAGTACGTGGGAGAGGGTAGCACAGATGCGTACCCAGTACCTGGAGTTGTTGTGAGTTTTGTTCGTTGTTGTACCTATTATGATAAAACGTTTTGCCTTTTGGATATAAATTTTATTGGTTTTTCTTCCTCTGGATGTGTGTGAAAAGCCCCGGCTATGGGGAAGGAGAGAACCCGACCCCTAATCAAGACTCATTAAGGTGAATGCGATTAAACCTGCGCGGGCGAGTCAGTGCCGTCCAAAGTGGATAATATCCTGACATTGGGGGAGGAGAATCCCCAAACCACATGCCCGGGCAGTTTGGCATGGTATGTTGCATGGTTCGTGATAGGATGGTTTTTTTAGTTAGCATGGGTTCGCTCCTAAGAGGTATCTTTCGAGATGGTTGTTCGGACCCTCTCTTCCCATCTAGTTTGTTTTGATTCTCGAGGATGAGAAGCGTTTAAGAGGTATCTGGTGTAATGGCCTGAGTTTTTGGGGTCCATTACTTTGTGAAAATCATGTTTCATGTTTTCTGGTCTGGGAATCACGATGGTGTAGGCCTACCAGTACCTCGGTCTACCGGTAGCTGCAGCTACCGGTAGCTCTGTCTAACGGTAGCTCGGCCTACCGGTAGCTGCAGCCTACAGGTAGCTCGGCCTACCGGTCGCTGCCGCCTACCGGTAGCAGCAGCCTACCGGTATCTTGGCCTACCGGTGGCTGCAGCATTCCGGTTGCTCCGCCACCGGTAGCTCTCAACTACCAGTGGCTCTGGCCTACCCCGCTGGTTATTTCAACTAGCACTCCCTTTTGCGAAAATAGGGTTTTAAACCCTATTCTGACTCGTTTAACCGTATTTTAAAGACCCGTAACGTGCATAATAGTTTTAATTAAATAATTAATCATTTCATGAGTCGGTTTAAACCACTCAACCCCCTTTAATGACGAGTGGAGCCACGTGGTCAACCCATGACCCCCACTCCATACGCGGTTTCGTGTTTTCACCTCAACCGTCCCTGGCTCTTATAAACTAAGGGTTAGCCGTGGTTTCTCCTTTCCTCGATAGTGGCTTTTCACAAATAGTTTCTAGTGCATCAGGCGCGCCGCATCTTTATCCGTAAAGTTCCGCGCCCCCGGCCTAAACATCGATCAGCTATCAACAAGTATGGAATTTCTCCTTTGCCTCTCTCTTTTTTGTATCATACGGGGTGGGTGTGCTTTTGATTCTGTAGAATTGGATAAAACATACCTAATTAATGATAATGAACAAATTCTTTAATTAAAGGAGGGGGGCTGTGGTCATTGATTTTGTCTTATATTTTGATGTTGTTTCTTTATGAACATCTTGTTGAGTTGTGATGGGTTATGCCTTCTGAAAATCGAGGCCGTTTGTGGTCACTGTTTGTGCACTAATGAACCCCTGCTGATGTTTTAAATGGCTTGTTGTGATTGTAAACTCCTGCTGTGAAAAGTGAATTGGTTAATCACATATATCTGGATGAATAAATTGAAAGGACCAGGATCAACCCTTCCATGATAACTCCTGGTTAGAATACACGAAATTTGAATCATAGAGTGTGTTAAGTCGTTTAAATATGAAAATACCGGCAATGCCATGCTTGTGTTGGTGGTGGTAGTTGGATGTTTTTCGTTCGGGCCGATTACTGGAGATGTGAGAGGGGATGGGATCCCCTGTTCTTTTATACTCTTGGTGGTTGTGTGAATTTGGGGGATGTGATCTCATGTTGGTATGGATTCGGTGATTGTGAGTTTTAAGACCGGGTGGATACTTGTTTATATCACGAATTGGGGTGGAATCCTCTGTTGTTGAGAACCAGATGTGGGCGTTTTGGTTGATTTTTGACTGTTTACTTTCCTGTACCTATGCATATGCCGACGAGTTTCCCAGTAGTGCTTAAACATAAACATTATTACTGAACATGAAATAAGAAAGGGGACAAATGGGTTCTTAGCGTGAGTCGTGACTTAGACATGAGTGTTGTTGTGATCTATAGGCTGTCTGAAAAAAAACCTAGCTTGGGTGAGTGCTTGTTACCTATATATATATATACTTTTTTCTGTGTGTTTCTTTTTCGCGCCCCACCCAAGGTGAGCACTTAGTGCTGAACACCCCCATTTCATGGGGGAGGGTGTTTTTCCCAACACTATTCTTAGTTTCTGGTTATTAGCTCCTTTTCTTCTCCCTTTCCCGGATAGAACAATTATCTTTGGGCATGCTATGATGGCCTGAGGTCCATTATTAGACCATGAACCTTCGGGCGGGGTAGTGTGGTGGTTGGCCAGGTGTGTGCGGCAGGTGGTTTCCCAAGTGTCTTCGGGATGAGGCCCAGGTGTCTTCGGGCGTGGTAGTGGATCCTTTAGCCCAGGTGTCTTCACGTGTGGTGGTGGTTGTTCTGGCCTAGGTGTTTGCAGGCATGGTTACATGTGACAGTTTTGGCCCAGGTGTGTGCATGCGGGATTTCGGCAGTGGGACTGCGTGTGGTTGTGGCCCAGGTGTGTGCGGGCGGGTGTGGCCGTGGGACTGTGGTGAGAATGACGGGATTGGTCCGATGCGTAGGATGTCTCAATAACCATTGGGAAAGTGGCGCGGGGTACCCAAACATCGATGTGCTCTTAATATATATATATTACTTGACTTGCGTTATTTGGGGAGTGTGCCTTGGTGAGGCATGGGGTGGATAGTCTGCCTTGTTCGGTGTTTGGTTTACTCTTTTCCTCACGGGGCTTTAGTATGTTCCCCCACTTGTGCACGAGAGTCTTTGGTTTTCCCTACTGAGTGTACTTGTATGCTCACCCTACGTTTATAAACCTGACTTCAGTTTTCTAGGAGGACTTCGGGGATCACGCAGGACCTTACTAGCTCGGACCTTTGGAGCAGTTGCAGTTGTTGTATTTGTTTTCCTCTTTGGTACTTACCTTGTAGTCACCTTTTGTACTTGTGGGTTTACTTTTGGAACATGCATGTTGGAATGGTATATTTTTGTCTTTACCTTATTTTTTCCTTGTTGTTGTTGAGTTTCATCATCTCATCTCTCGATCTTATAAAACAAAAGGGGTAATGCCTTCCATTTTGGATAAATTTTTATACCCTTGGAGCTAGTCGCCACTCCGGTACCTAATGAAGGCGGGTCTCGGGGGTCATTATATATCCTTCAACGTAAAGAAGGAAGGGCCTGACAATCTGCTGACCCTTCCCTCCTTTTGGTGAAGGTGGGTTGTGACAACTTCCAATACATTACTCATCCTTAGGTATTTTACAAATAATTAATAAACATGGTATTAGAATAAAAAGTTCAAAGAGGGATATAAAAAAAGAAAAAAATTAGTCTATTGATTAAAACTAAAACACATGAAAACAAAATCATTAATTTATAATTTTAACCCATAAAATTTTGTTTATAATTTCGCATGAACATAACATCATGTCTTACCATTTCTATAAACAAAAGATTAATATATAACCTATAGAAACAATATATATCATATACATATATCATGTGTAATTATTGTACTTTTCAATCTTGTAAATGGAATATCCATGTAGTCGACTTCCGTACATCTAATTTTTAATAACGGAATACACATATGACTGGGTTCTATACATAATTCATAATTGGGATATCAAATACCTAACCATCATTGATTTATCATAGAACCACCCATTATTGGTTTGTCATGGAACCCCCCTAAAATGTCCATGTACCATTAAATAGTCATAAACCATAAAATATATCAATTTTTAATATTCCAGTAATAAAATTACATTTTCAATCAGTAGAAAAATTTTATGATATTTAAATAATCAATCAATTTTCAAAACCCTTTTTCAAAAACAAAATAACCATGAAAAAAATAGGTGTTTGTTTTTTATCATTAAAAACATGAAGGATTATAGATATGTTCAACTATAAAAATAGATATAAAATATCATTTATTTTCCATTCATATATGTATATTAAATATTAAAAATAATATCATGAATAATGACATAGAAAAAGGTTTTTTAAAATAATAATTTTATACATTCAATGATCCCATTACCACTTTTAACATTGATATCATAAGTCCCATGAAATAATAACAATTATCCAACATAATAAATACCATTATAATAAATAAATTGATGATATAATATGTCCAAAGTGTGTGAATATATAACTTTTATAATAATTCAAGTGTATAACAACAAAATATCCCTCAATGAATTGATATTGAGATGAAATCAATTACATTGAATCTGAGTCTTCATATGGTACATTATCTTGATGAATAAAAAATTTAATTCATTTTTTACTTTTATTATATACCTTTTCAATTTCATCATTAATTTTGTTTCATTTATTACATTTTTGTACACAACTTCTTAAACTATTATGTTTCTATTGGGCATTTTAAACATAATAGTTTTATTTGTTAAAAATGGAAATGATATCTCCACTATAATGGAAGGGGACATTTTTTGAAACATGTACAAAATATAAATAATGGAATAATTATAATAGGTATTTATAAATAATACATTTAAACTCAATAGGGAATTCTAAATATGAATAATGGACCATTGTTACAGACATAGATATGGTATGGCATATGTTGGCATGGGAAATGTTCCTATTTCTCAATAATAATTATGAAAATATTATATGTATCATTTAAATTTATATAAAGATCATTATATCCTTAATTAAATGTTATAAAATAATATATAATTATATATAATAATGTTTTTATTTTAAATAAATCACAATGTGTAGGGGATATGGTAGTCTACATGTCTACATAGGACGCTATCACCTTTTTAGTTTGTGAAACGTTAATACAGAAATTGATGTATAATATTTAAAATCATTATTCTCTCATTAATATCATATATATGTTATTTAGGAAACATATATTTATTCAACACATTTTTATTTTAGTCCACATATATTATGAACATATCATATAATTTTGAGGAGGTGGTAGTCCACATGTCAACAAACAATGTTATCACTCTCCCACAACATGGTAAAAAATAAATGTAACTGTATATAAAAATCATATAATAATGAAAAAATAATAAAAAATTATATTTATATATCATATAAAAATATATTTCAATCATAATTTCCATACATGTGATGCGTTAATGGAAAAACAAACTACCTGGTTTCATGAGGCGGTTGTCTGTCGTACATAAGAATGACAATCTCATTACCCATTTGATGTATGTGTGTATAAGGTTAGGTTATAACTGAAACATAATAACATCTTAGTATATTTAGGATACTGATTTAATTATACAATATTTTAATATTTACTGTTTAAATGATTGAGAAAATATATAAAATATGAATATTGATTTACTTTAACACTATTGAGGGTAACTCCTTTTGTTTGAACAATAGTTAATCCATGTTTAGAATAATTGAAAAGGGAATAATTTTGGTAGAGGGGATAGATTTTGAGATATTATTTTATTAGTTTTCTAATGTGAAACAGGACATTATGGGTGTGAAGAAATTTGAAATGGTGAGTTATTTTTTATAGTGGATGATGAATGTCATACATTTAGATTTAAAAAGGTAAACGTTATTTTGAGGTCGCTTTTAAATCATATATCATGAATAATGATCCAAATTACATAAAAAATGTATATGATCAAATAAAATCCATAAAATAGGTTTTAGACAAGTTTTAGGGTCATTTAGACTGTTAAGAGAAATGTTTTACCACAATGTAAACACATTTTTACCATAATTTCTTTAAATAATTTTAATTACATTCACTAATATTATGGTTAAAAAACTATTTTTAAATTAAAATTAATTAAAAATAAAAATTATTAAAACTATGGAATCCATTAATACATATTTCAACCACATTTCTAACAAAATGTAATTTAAAATTAATCCCTTAGAGGAGATGATAGAGGAAGTTCTCAAAGTTAAAATTATGAAATGATTGACATGTTTGTAGATAAAAAATGAATTTGACAATTATTCTAATGGAAAAATTTAAATTAAATAATATAAAAATAATATAATTATAATTTATATCCAATTCAATATTTAATTTACCGCTATAAATAATTTATTATAAAAGGCATGTTTCAATTAAAATTCATAATTGTTTTCTATATATCAAAATATGATACCTCATATTAAAATATCAAAAATTAATCAAAAATTAATTTTGAGATGATTATTTCAAAAATGATATATATTTTTTCCTATAAAATCATAACATTATAATAATATAGTTTTAAAAAGATATCCCATTAAATGGAGACAAAATATCTTTTTCGATAAAATATAGATTTTAAATATAAAACTACATTTATTCTTATAGTATGGATATAAAATCTATCAGATGAATTTCAACTAAATATTTAAATATTTCTAATCATAATGTTTTTTTCCAATTCATTCCTTCCCGTAAAACGGCTAGACGATGACATTGAAATAAAAAAATTATATTAATTATATATTATTTTTTTAGAATAACCGAGTCTTTCATGAAACCCATGATTTAGAAGAAAGTATTTATAGTGTTTCATGTATGATATTTTAAATATTTTCCATTTTTATTGAAAACTAATTATTTAATTAATAAATATTAATAAATATGAAAAATACATATTTTTATTATTTCCTAGGATGTTAATGATTATCTTGACTCAAATCCTTTTTTGGGGTCATAATTCCAACTATTAGACAATGAGTTCATATGATTACATTCTTATATAATTTGATGATATTTCACTAAAGTTCAACCTTATTTTAGGTAGAATAAAATTTTCATTTTAAATACATTATTTTAAATTTATTCCATACTTCATAAAATGTGATTTTTGGAAGAATTCTCATTATATAAAAGTGAATTATTTTTCATTAACTAAAATAATTAATTATTTCACACAAAAACAAAAATATTATTTTCAAATAGAAACTGGAATCATTTAATGTAATATTTAAATTTCACTGTACATATTTTGAAATTTAATATTTGTCCTTTTTTGTGAGATTAAATTTAGTAATTTTTTTAAAAAATATATGTTTCCCATAAAATTTATACATTTTATATTCCACTCCAAATTTCTATGGAATAAATAATATTCCATTTTGAAGACTCCATTTTTGAATATTCTGTTAAAAAAATTATTTTATCCCACATCAGCCTTTTCAAAATTACTCTTGAAAATGAAATGCAATTTTTTTTTTCAAATATGATTAATAACATTTATAAATGCTATTTTATTTATAATTTTCATTAATTTTAATATAAAAATCTTTGAAAACAAATATTTTTTGGTTTCATGAATTTTTCTCCAACTATATACACGAGGAACACTTTTTTATTGAATTTTTTATCAACTAATCTACTCTTTATATGAGGTTATGGGATACTTTTTAAAAATAATATGAATGTTATTTTGTTTATATGGGTTTTCTTGATTATTTGTATTATAGTTATATTATAGAACACATCTGTATGGATGTTGATGGTGGGGCCTTATATCACCCTCTAATGAATTTTTTAAATTATAATATCTAATGTTATATGTATATTTGGGTTCAATTATGTTTTCTAACAATTGTGGGAACATGTGTGAGGATTAAAAAATAATGAATATTTAAATAATTATTAATAAATTTGAATATTCTTTTAGTAAAATAATTCTGCGAGTGATTTACTCATGATTTTTATGTTTCCTATTTGTTATATTTGTGGAATTTTTCTACATTATATCCATAATTTATGTTTTTCTCCCATGATTCCATTGTACACTTATAGTATTATCATCCATTTTTTAAATGATATGATTCCCTAACAACCATTATGTTTTTCATGTATTTATATATATTGATATTTATTGTTAAAAAAGATATATGATTAATAGTTGTGATTAAATTTTCGGTCTAGTAACATATTTCCACCACAATAATGTGGTATCCAATTTTTATGACCTAACCATTATGATATATTTATACATTTTCCCTAACTAATAATATGATCTCACAAAATTATTATGTATCAATTCCCTAGTTTGTTATTATTCATATGAATTATATAAATTCTATAAGTGGATATAATGAGGTTATATTATTGATAAATAGTCCAATGTAATTAAAATTATGATTCTTATATGGTAGATCCTCAATGATGATGAACCGCTTGTTCAGGGGATAATGATATTGTTATTTAAATTTAATGATTAATTATTGGAAGTGTTGTAAAATTTTAATATAATTATCATGTAGTTTATGATAAACTCTCAAATATGGATGGTAAATAATCCATTTTTTTCATCGAACCCTTTTTTGTGTGTATAGGGGACCACATATTTCTAGTGGATGAATTTATAATTCATGACTATATATATAATAATTATTTATGAGTTTTTCACAAGGATGATTATTCATATTAAAATCATAGCACCAATATTGAACATATTTAATATAAGAGGTACTCCCCTAGTAGACCTATAATTAAAAATAAAAATATCCATGCTAAAAACAAATATTTAAAAAAAACCTCGAATGTGAAAATTGTTACAGAATATATAATATATTAATGATTATTTAATTATTACATATTATAGTGGAGGTTTATAAAGAAGGTACTTTGTCTTTCCTGTGTTGGAGACTCTTCAATAATGGTTATTATATAATATTAATTGGTTATACGGGGATTACATCCAAATAGCATCCAATTTAGAGTCATATTATATATATATAATAATAAACATGTGAACCAATAATAGAGCAAACATATGTGGGATCCAATTGTTGAAATAGACATCCTTAACAAAGATAGATAACCATTTACACCTACATTCCTCAATTGTTTGGAGTTCATTTACAATATAAAATTACTTGAAACTGATAAAATTTTATTAGGCCATAAAGGGAATGATCCAAAATGTATTTAAGGTTATGTGGTATGGTGTGGTTTGTAACTAACCAAAAAAGAGGATAATATAACACATCTTAGGAATATGAAATATAATAATGTTTCTCACAAGATATTATCTTTACATGATGGATTTGTTTAACCTCTACGAGGAATCCCAGAGTTACATGGTGTATATATGATAGACAAGGGGGAAAGAGAAGTAATGTAGGTGTTCCACACCTTCATAAAATATAATTGGGTTGAATTTGGAATGAATTTATCTATAATTTTTTTGTCATTTATGAAAGGGAAACATATCTATATATAAATTACATATAATGACAGTAAGATCATGGATTTTAATAAAGAATCATTGTGTTCAATAGCGTACATGATACACTACATCATGCTTAAATGAACAGGAAAATTTTGTTTTTGGAATTTTACCACTATAAAACAGATGTTGGAATGGTTTGAATGAATAATATAAATTTAATTATGAATATATGGTTTAAAAAAGTTTTTAAAATTGCTAATGTTTTACTAATTTTAATATAAATGGAAATAAAAACCAACTGAATTTAATGATGTGTTTTAATAAAAATATATTTAATAGATAATAATAATTTTTATAATATAATAACACTATTTATTGATTTTAAATAGATATATATTTAATTTAATGTTTAAAATTCACCACATATTTATTGTATATATGATATAAAATCAAATACAATTTTTTTAGTTAAAAGAATCATTTTTTTTAAATTACACTTGTATCTTTTTTTGATGATAAACCATTTTAAATTGAATATTGAAATTTTTTTGTTATATTTGTCATAATAAACATCATTATTTGTAATAGGGACATAAAAATTAACTATGGTTGAAATTTGGGTATTTGTTTTGATAAAATTCACATTTTAATGAATTGTAAAAATTTCTGCATTTTAATTCAAAACATCATTTTCATCCAATTAATTTATATAGATAGATTATAATTATAATTGGGTTTAAATTATATTTAGATTATATTTGTATCATTAAAAAAAAATTTGGACATTTTATGTAATTTCACATTGAATTTACATATAAACGCATATAAATATTTTGATTGTTTTTACTTAAAAAAACATATTTTATCCTTTTGAAAATAGAGGATTAATTTTAAATAAATAACAACAATATTATATTTATAAAATATTTAAAAATTCATTCCATTTTGGATTCATAATGTTCAAATTATGTAAATCAGTCACTTATATTTTTGGACAAAATGAATAGTAGCATTGTAATTATTTTAATTTACCACAGTTAAAGGGTAAATTGGGTAAATGATGGTAAACATAATATTATAATAATATAAAACAACCTAACACTTCTACAAATAATAATGGATGAGATATTTCTAACCACGTTTATCCCTGATTATATTTTAGGATTCCATGGATCTACATTGGTGTGATAATGATATTTTATAATAATTAATTCAAAATAAAAAGAAATATAAATAATAATGTAGATTTTTACTAAAAAATGTTTATTTAATGTTATATAATGATATATTTGACTATAAGGAGTAATTAGATATATAAAATTATTTCCTAGAACATGGTATTTTATTTCTTATTTTTTTACAATAAAGAAATAAATTTATTTTTGACATAATGAGGATGTAATGATTACCTTATTAATGATAGATTCAGAAAAATGATATTATAAATGTCAAAAAAAAATTGTAATTGAGCATTTTGATTACATAAAAGAATTTGACAGATTATTTTTACTTCTTAAATTTTATTTAATGTAGTTTTTATGAATTAATAATATTTTTGTGTCTTTAACAAAAATCAATTACAAAAATGTGTCAAAATTGGCAGAAAAATGTTTTTAAAAAATTATTATTTTAATAAATGATAAAAAAAGTCATATAAATCTATGATTTGAAAAAATATAGTGTTTATAGTTTAATTAATGATCCACATGAGGTTCACTTAGAATTTTATAGTAAATATATTATCCATTTACTATTAAAATACAAGAATACTTGATAAGAGTTAATTTCATTAACTAAGTGTTAATGCCGAATGATAAAGTTAAATTTTTGAAATGAACATGTCTAAAACCTAATGTTTGAGAGTTTATAGACCCAACATAATATTATCCTCTTAATATATTACTTTTTGGATATTATAATTCTAATGTCAATATATAATAAATTAATATTTCAATTCTTTCCAAATTTGACCATCTTCCCTCTAATAAAAGGCCACCACCTATACCCACATACTCATACCTCCCAAAATAATGGGAACATAAAAAATCTTATAAAATAATCTCCCAGCATCTGAAATTTCCTCTTATAATCCTTATGATGGACATAAATAAAATCAAGGAAGCCTTTCGGAAAAAATCAGAAGTAGTTACACAATTTAGAGGTAATAACAACCCTCAAGATAGTTTCTTTTATTTTCTGTCTCTAACCCCCTATCCTATATTTTTTATATTATTTTACAATAGGAACATTATAATTAATATTTCGGTAATATTTCATGATATATTTTATATCAATTCATACACAAACCTAAATACAATGGATATAGAATATATTATTTCTACGATTAGATAGCCACTATTGCACGAAACGATGATTGTTCAATATTTTTCATACCACCTATCTTGGTAGCCAAAATTACAGAAATATATATATATATATATATATATGAAATATTGTATATTTATATTTACTAAATTCTACTATAATTTTTATTTACATCATAGCTTTATGCATTCCATAGTGTGAAAATATGATCATTTGATTTGAAAAAGTGTGGACTACCTCCCTTAAAGTGATATGACTCATTCATTCAATACATTGAACATATAAAGGATGACGTTAATGAACATATGTAAAATATATAACATATATATTATAATATAATTATAATATTCCTATGTATAATTTAGTTTAAATTCAGTAATATGAATAAGAAGTGAATGTAGTGTTCTTGCGGACGTACAACCAACCATCTCCACAAACGGTGCATTTCATTTATCATCTCAAAAAGTTATAGTCTTTTCGTAATTCATATATACTATATATATATATATATGATATTTCAACATAGAATAATATTATGGAGATAATTTAATTATTACAACATGGATAATTTTCGTCAAAACATGTTTATATTTAACTAATGTGCCGACCATTGACAAAACAAACGATATGAACTAAAATAATTAAAAAATTGTTATATCAAGGTAATAAGTGATATAAAATTAATAATAATTTATAAAAAGGATTATAAGATTGTTGAAAATATCATATGATTATTATTCAAGAAATTAAACAATGAACAAGACAATTCAGACTAAATGTATGATAAATATTCACTCAATATTCGTTCATTGTGTTAAATATACAAATCATTGGTTTTAGAATATGTTTGATTGAGAAATGATTATTTTATGCTTAATATATGATTTTATTAGGTGTATTTATATATTGACACATAATTATTTCATTAATTTCTCATTAATATAATGATATGATCTTTTTAAGGTTATTTATCTCAATATACGTTCATTAAGACATTTCTTGATGATATGAACATCTATTTCTTTATAATATGTTTATATATATCCTTTTACATCACATATTAATAATATATCTATACTAATGATATTTAATATTGTGTAAAATGTTCTGCATTCAGATGGAATATAAATTAAATTTTCAATAGAGTAATGTACTCTTTTTCTAAAACAACATTTTATATGTTTTAATGATTTAATGTTTTAAATCCTTCTATTTCATGCACATGTTTTAAAAATTATTTTATTGGAGTATTTATATAGATATCAATGTTTTGAACTGTAAATTATTTTCAAAATGTTCATTGTGGTATGGGACACATTGATTACAAAATTATTAATTTTTAAATGATTTTATTATGTTTTAAAAGGGAATTGATTATTTCAATAAAATTGAATCTTCAAATATATATATATACATCATGAATGGAATTTTTTTTATGTTAATATTATGTTTTTATTTTTTATTTACATTTTTACTATTTTATTTTAATCTAATTTGTTTTCCTTTATGAGTGTGCCTCTTGTAAAGATGAGATTTTATTTCAATGTGGAAATGTAATTTTTTCCATAATATATTTTTTAGGTGTTATGATTATGTTATATTTCTTGTTAAATAATAATGTAAATGGGTGGTTCCATGATAAACTGAGGGTGGGTTAGAGTGTACTAGCTCTTCAATGCAGTGGTAAATGTTAAGGTTTATCCTAATAGATTTACGGAATATTATGTGATGGGTATTCAAAATGTAACTATAAAGGTTACTCCTTGTATAATTGTTAAATATATAATGTATGTATGTGATGGATACCAAATTTTACATTTATAATATATAATTTCCATGATTTATTATTAAATATTATGATTTTTAGAGGTATGTTAAGTGTCTCATGTTTTATGATAGAAATTCAGATATCATTAGTTTGTATGTATTCATGATAAAAAATTATCATTATTATTTTATAACACTTATGGGTCCTTTTATAATAATCCTATGATATTGAAATGATTTTCAAAGGGCTTAAGTTTTTTAAGAGAAAATAATAATACCAGAAACAATATCATGAAAATAATTAGTGTTTTATTTAAGGATTGTGATTTCCTGAAAAAAAAAATTGATAGTTAGTGGAAGAGTCAACTTTGTAAAATTTGAGTCTTTATTTAATAGTTATATCATAATTCTCTTAAACTATAAACCTAAAAATATCTTCGATGTAAATGAAAGTAAAATTCTTCACATAACTCATTGTTATGTATGTTTTATGACTAGTTTATTATAATGACCTTGAGGATAATAAAGTCATTGTTTTTTATAATGTTATATGATTATGATTTGGATTGGGGATATTATTATGGGAATTTATACTAATCTATTACAATATTATCTAACTCACATTATAATATATCGACCATAATTTCCATATTCTATATATTATATATATATATATATGATAATAATGATAGAATTATACCTTATTATATTATTGTGTTGATCATGTGTCATATTTTTGAAACCCATTGAGATACATAGTTTAAATATTTTATTTTTTATTTTTTATAAACCTCATAAAGATGGGTATCATTTTTAGGATTCACAATATTGGTATCATGAATTAATAATTACATAACTGATTTTTTTACATTATTGTGATTTTCATATAAAAAACAATTATTGAAAATAAATGTTAATTGTATAAGGTATAAAATTATCATATTTACAGAAATGGTTATGTGATAATTTTTTATTATAGAATATTAAAGTAATTCATTTGGTAAAAGTTCACCCATTGTTTTACAAATGAACATTTAATGTGGAAAAACATAATATCTCAGTAAAATGTAAATTGGATTAATCTTGGTAAAACATGATGATAGAGAAATAATATATCTTATTTATTTCTATTTTTTATCATAATATTACCATAATAACCATATTATCAATATTTATACATTTAATGGATTCAATTCCTTGATAATTACCAATATAATTTATATCTAATTAATAGAAAAAAGTATCACACTCTTAGTGTTAAATATCACTTATATGTTAACATAGTGAAAAAAGTGGTGACTAAATATAAATTGTCATTTTTATCTCAATATACATTTCATTATATCATGATTATATTTCTAATATTTTTGGATTTAATTATTTACATAAAATGTGTACACCATACTGAAACTATATTTGTTAAGTTAATTAAAAAATAATAATTTTAAACAAAATAAAAGTGATATCGTTTGATTAAGTTACAATGTTTCAAGAATACCATAGATTTTAATTAAATTTTACTTTTGATTCAATGTGTTATATTCAAATTAACCATTTTAATGATTTATTTATTGTCAAATTAAATGTATTGTGTTGATTATAACAATAATGATATTCTATAACAAACTATATATTGTTAAATTATTTCAAATTCAAAATAGTTATATAATTTTCTAGGAGAATGGGATATGTATATATATAATATTTTCATTCTACTTGTTTTATGTGTTATGAATATATTAATATTATTGGGAATGGTACACATATACGGGTGGTTTTGTGAAAAACCAAGGGTAGGTGTTCCAGAGATAGATCTCCAATGAATTCAGTAACATGACAGAGTTAAACATTAATGTTATTACTAAGTGATTTCTGGATTATACAATGATGGTTATTCTAGACATAACTACCTATATATCAGGGAAAGATACAATGTAAGTATGTTATGGATGACACAACATACCATTATGATTTATGATTTCTATTTTTTATTCATAAATCTTATTATTATCACGAGGTATGTAAAATAGTTTATGATTTGTATGTACTGATGGACTAAAGATTTAATTTATTATTTTATAACCCTTACTGTGCTTTTTATGCTCATCCATTGTTTTTGAAATATTTTTCCCACGGTATGAGGAAGGATAAGAGAAAGGAATAATTCAAGAATATTTATATTAGGAATTTTTTTTATTTTAAGTGTTTTTAATTTATGAAAAATATGGACACTAAGAAGAAGTGTCTACATTGTAATATTTGAGTTGTAATGTGATAGTTATATCCTAATTCTCTTAAAATATATTGCTGAAAATATCCTCTATGTGGATTACTATCATAACTCATGATTTTGTAATTTTTAAGGTTGGGGCCTTATCGCCAACACAACTTGCACTCCATGTGTCATTAGATTTCACGATTTTATAATACATAGACATGTAGTACATCTCATTTTTTATTTCCAAATAACTATCCTCTCATTATTTTCATATGGGAATAGGAAAATATGTTCTGATATGATCTTCCCTCTTGAATTGGGTACTCGTCCAATGTTTTTTTGTTTTCATTTAAGACTTCATACTACACATTTGCTGTGAGTCCACACAAATGGGACTAGGTCTACCTTCACTGGAAAGAAGGGAGATTTTACAGCACATGATGGACATACTCAAAGGAGAGAAACACTGATTACTCATCAGTTGGCAGCCTTACCCTCAGAGCGGTTGACATGGAGAGTCTGAGCTATATTGTAGTGGTGGACCAATACACGAATGTTTTCCCTGATGATGTTCCGAGTCTATCTCCTCATTAAGATGTGTAATTTTACATTGACTTGTACCCTAGAACGACACCGATATCAAGACCAACATATCAGATGTCTCATGTGGAGCATCGTGAGATACATGTACTGCTAGAGGACTTATAGGGAATGAGGTTCATTCAGCCTACTGTTTCTTTTTGGGCAGCCTTGATTTTGTTTTTCAAGAAGGAAGATGGGAGCTTGAAACATTTTGTCGACTATAGGTGCCTGAACCAAGTGACCTTGAAGAACAAGTACCCACTCTTGGAGATTGATGACCTCATTGATCAGCTGATGGGAGCACAATGTTTCTCAATGATAGACCTCTGGTCAGTCTATCACCAACTTAGACTGTGAGACAAGGATATGTAGAAGATGACTTTTAGATGTTTGTATGACTAGTATGAGTTCTTTTTTATGTCGTTTGGCGTATCCAAGGCCATAGTACCAGTTTCACTACATGACCTTAGGAATTCCCTCCCATATATTAGTGACTGTAGACATTTATTGACGGTCTAAGGAATGTGGTCCTTGTAGATGCGACTGAAGTCATGGACACAAGCACACAACCAATCCTTGAGGATCCGAATGCTCCTCTAAGTCTGGCCATCCATCTAAGGATGGAATGTTTTTCTCAAACGAATATGTATCCTGAGAGCCACCGGAAACCCATTAAGTAGACAAGATGAGAAATGGGCTTCACGATCAAAGACAATCGTCGAGTTTAATCAATGTAGCCGCACAATATCATGCACATAGAGGTTTCCCAATCTCTCTACTGAACCCTGCTCTCTAATCAGTAGGAAGTGGGATGACATGGTTAGTCGGTCGATGATCACCAATATAGAATCATGAAATATTTATGTACATGGAATTGTACTCTTGAAGACCATGGATAGAGCATCCCACATACAACATGGACATCTAAAGGATGAACCAAGACTGATGGTACCTGATGCTCCGCCTTCACATGATGACAAAAGAGGCATCGAGAGACAAACTATGCTACTTCTTTCTTCATTCCTGGCCACTGGTTTTTCATCAGAGATTCTGGTTCATATTTTCTTCTCTTGGATGTACCGCTAGAGGGGACGTGTAGAACTCCCTCAACATTTCTCCCGAAGAGACACTAACACAATGGTACGTCCTTTGAAAAGGATGATGTTCTCCGCATATTCGGAAAATCTATCAGGTGCATGTCATGTTGTTACCTGAGAAAGTCATGCCATGCAGTCAGTTTCCCCACGTTGTTCCTCCCAGACTCACTGATGAAACAGTGAAGTGATCATTTCAATAAATAAAAAAATTGATAGCCTCATACATGGATGTGATTAATACAACCTCCTTGATGCATTTTTATTTATTTTAGATCAAAATAATTATATATATAATTATATGTGATTAAATAACATTGTATTTGTGAAAAAAAATATCATTCTGGGATGATAAATGTTTCTTTCAATATTTTCATAATTATCATTGATAAATGGAAATGTCGGTAATGAAAATGTACAACCTACTATCCTTATGACTATAAAATTGGTCCATTTTTGTTATATGTCCTCATACAATGTTTTAAGGTTTTCTACCAGTGAGACATGATTCAATAATTTAAAATATTTATGTGTCATATATATTTTTAATTTTGAGACTCTATGGTACATTATTATCAATAATATATCTTAATTACCAATTATTCACATAAAAACATTTTATGATACAATGTAAGGAACATTATTAAGAGGTTAATCATATCGGAATCCTTCACCCTCTATTATATGAACAATCATAAATTTCATACCAAACATTTGATGTTATTCTCACATGACAGCTAAGTAACACAAATTTGTTATATTACATTACAAGATTATTATAAATATAACAGCTTCCACCCTATTATTCAAAATAATATATATGATTAAATATATACAAAAAGATATTATAAAACAACTTTTAGTGAAAAAAGGTAGTGAAAATAGTTTTTTTTGTCTCGAACATGTAGATCAAAAATTTATAATGAAAAAATAATTTTATAAATATTATATGACAACAAAATGTTTATAGAAAATATATATTGAATACCATAGGATGGTCCTTGAATTTCAAATAATGGGCCTTGTCTTATAAAAATATTTTTTAGAATGGTTTTTTATATTTTTAATAGAATAGATGCTAATTTCATGGTATATAGAGTAAAATGAAATATTATTGAGGAAAAGAGTATATTAATATAATTTATCCTTTCCACTAAAAAATTATATATTCCATGAAATCATCCATATATCTCTTCTATGGATGTATATTTCATACCCTTTATTTTTCTACAATTTAAACGAGTTTAGTTATTTCAAGGATTAAAATATAAAAAATTTACAGTATATATTATTTATACCAGAGATAAGTAAATATGAAATCAAATAAATAAACATGTAAATGTTCATTGGAGGTTTACAGAAATTGAAGAGGCAATATAGGAGACTAAGGATTTCTCATGCATGATATCAATTCTGTTCACACATTTCTATTGGAAAGGGAGGGATGATTTTTTTGATTACCAATGAAATTATATGTGAGTGGTCCAAAATATTAATCTGTTATACTCTCACTCACCCCCACCCACTCTCGCGATATTTAACCTAATTGGTCTAACATGAATTCAAATATATGGGATATGATAACTCATATCTTCTTCCAATGGAATATTTTAACCACCATCTCTATGATACTAGAGTTGGGGTTGTTACAATTGGTAGAATAAAATGTTTAGAAGAAACCATTTGAACTAGATTTTAAATAAACATATATAGAATGATACATAGGATAGTATATTATAGTATTTGTGAATATCTAAAATTTCTTGGGATTTATTTTATTAATAAATATTCATGATAAATTTGAGCATATTCAGTGTCTGGCATTATTTCATGATATACCCCACAGGAATAAAAGGGATTGAAACTTTTAGACAATATTGGGATTTCTCTACTAATAAATTTAATATAGTTGGTATTGTAACAGAGTAGGTCATGGATACATTTGTGAAGTTGAATTGGGATAAGAATAATATTTTTTCTCGAGTAGAACAACATATTATTCGAATGTGTGATTTACCAATGTTGGATCACCTCATTTAACAAATATATACAACTTTTAATGGAACTGGTATTTCATTTGATTGTATGAAATGGAAGAAATCTCTTAAGAATTTATTTTTATCATTAGATTAAAATGGAAAATAAAATTTTAGATTGTATAATTATTTTTTAAAATTAGATGGTGATCAATGGTGGTTCATGGTCTATAATATTAAAGATTCTAAAAAAGAAATTACGGAATGGATAACATTTAATGTGATTTTATTTGGGAAATACTTCCATCTAGTATAATGAGTTGAAATAGATTGAATGTTCCTCAAAATTAATGATTATGAATAATAAATTATAAAATATTATGATTATTAATATACCCGATCATCTAGGAATTCCATGGAGTATATAAAAAATACATAATGTAAGACTAATAATTTATTTCGCGGGATTATGATGTGTCTCTAATGGGAACTAGTTTATCAGACATTTTCAAAAAATGCTGGTTTAGAATCATAATAAATTATTATATATAGTGACATTTATGGATTCCATCAAGAGAAGAAGATAAAATTTGTGAACCAAAAGAACAGAATGCAAAAATTAATAATAATATAATAAACCAATATTCCTTATTTAAAAAAAGAAGGATTAAAATTCAATAAAATTAATTAAAGGGGATGTGAGTATGTTATATGTGTTCAAAACATATTCATTTTCTGAATGACTTTATGAAAAAAAATGAAACCACTATAATCATGTTATTATACCATAATGATTTGGGGAATTATTCAGACTAGTTTAATAAAAATTAAGTGATACTATAACATAATAATCCACGTGGATACCACTACTCAGATTCTAATACTTCATTCAATATATAATGACTGATGTATTTTCATATTTGGAATAAATTATTTTTTAATAGTATTTTATCAATAAAAATTTGTTATATGAATAAAGAACTATAAAATTATTCCACATTATTAGTCTTCTTTGTGGATTTTGGATCATATGTCAAATGGTTCTGATAATCAGGAAATGATATTTTGTTGTAATCTGATATTTTTGTAAAATATATAGTGAAGTGATATAGAACTATATATGTGATCTTTATGTTATGTTAATAATGTTTATTTTTGTTAACTATATGATCAAAATTGAATTGTATAATTTGGTAGTATTAGTGTCCTTGAATCATGATAACAATATGATAAAAATGTAGTTTATGGTATAGTTTATTGGATTATTTGATTAATGGCACACATGGAAAAAGAATAAATTTAATGTTCATTCAGGTTATTATTTTATTTTCTCAAGTTTTACACATGTTTGGAATGATGCATTATAAATTTATTTATTATTCTTTGGGATCAGTGTTTTTCTTGATTATTGTGTTATGAATTTTTTTGATAAAAATTTTAGGAGTTTTATTTTTCACTACACATGGAAAAGATTATGTGGAACATACAATATTATTGTTTATGAATAATGTATTATTTATCATATTTTGTCACATGTGGTTATAATGTTTTTGAAATATTTTAATGTTAATTGAATGTATTATTTATATCATGACTCATTAAAATGTCATTAGGAATAAAAAATCTCAAATATCTTTTATATGGAATAAAAGATGAAGATGAAATTGATCGAATAACTACCAACGACTGAGATTGTTCATTTGAAACAGAATGAAAAAAAGTAATTTTATTTTCTGAAGTTATTTCTTTATAGAATATAATAATCTTATGAGTTTAATAAAAGTTTAATGAAATAAAAATTATATCCATTTACTTTTCTTAAAAAAAATAACAGTCTCAAAAACCATCAAATATTTATCATTTTTGTGATGGTTAATGTTTCCAATTCCATTTTCTATATGGATCAATATTAATACATGGGATTACTCTTCCCTTCCAGTTAAATATTATCATATACCACTAATGCATTCTTTTTTTTCAAAACCTCATTTTGTGGAAACCATCATAGTTCATATCCCCTATTTTTAAGAGGAAGTTATATTGACCCTTTATACGATGTTCAATTTCAACAGAGTAATTTTCAAATGATAAAACTGTTATTATAAATATAAAATTAAATCCATGAATATGGAATTTAATTTTTGAGGGTTATATATCAATATAATATATTAAAAAACAATGATTTATATAGTATATTAAAATCAACACTGAGCGTAAGTGAGTCATGAAATATAATTATTTATATAAGACCATTATAACATTCCTATTCAATTGGTGTGTTTACTATATTTAGAATATTAGGTCATATATCTATAAAAAGAACAATCTATAGTATTAATTGATAAATTCTAATGAAATTAGTAATGATTTTTTATTAAATTTAATTTCTTCTTTAGAATTTTTTTGTTTTTAATATATGGTATTTACATATTTTTGTATAAAATTTATTATATAATTTTTAAACAATATATAAATTCTATTTTATCAAAATAATATTATATTTTTACTCATCATATAAAAATTTTCCTAAGATTAAATTTTTATATTTTTATGAAAATTTTTCATTTTCACATAAATGGTAAACAAATATATATTTTTATTGAGAGATATTTTTTTGTTCTACGTTTTTAAATAATCATTTTGTTTTAATGTGATTAGATACTAAAACTAGATCAGTTATATTATTAATAATTTAATTAAATTCATCTAAATTAATTTTATAATTTAATTTGGTATTCATTTCTTTTTTTACATTAAAAGGCATTTTTCTGGAACCGATCAATTCATTGAATTTGATGTTTTGATTACAAGTTATATTATAAACCATAAATGAATTTAATTAAATAAAATGGTTTCCATAATACAAATCATTATGTTCGGATTTGGTATATATGGTCCATTTTTATTCATTCTGAATAAAAATTATGGTAAATATTATAAGCTTGGTAAAAATAGAGTAAATCATGGATAAATCTATGTGATATGATCATAAAATGTTATTGTAGATATTATTGGATTAATAAAACTAGACCCTTGATAACTTTGAATATAAAATTATAAGTTTAATGATCAGTTTCTAATGAAAATTTTTAGTGTAATATTTAAATCAAATAAATTTTCAAAATGTCACTATCTTAGTTTTAAATATCAATTATGTGTCAAAATAGTGAAAAAACAAGTGGTCATTGAATTTTGATGGTTCTTTTTTTCATTATAAAATTATTTTAATTTTTAAAATATATTTCCAAAATAAAGGTATTAAATAATTTTCTTTTATATTTACAGAACACTAAAGCTGTATTTATTCAATTAATTAATAATATTATAAGATATTTTATACATATAACAAGTTATACAATTTGAATGAGTTATAGTGTTCCAAAATATATATATATTTATGAAATTTTATATTTTATTTAAATAATACATTTTAATAGGTCATTTTTCATTAATTATTTAAATTTCAATTAAATGTATAGTGTTAAAAATAACATTATTCATATTTTATAGAAAATTACATTTTAATAAATGATTTTGAATTATCAAAAATATAATATTAATCAATATTTGAGATATATGGTTTATGACATCATAAATGGACCATTTATTATTCTATTTCCTTTTTATATTAAGATTATTTACCATTAATTAATTGATAACAAAAATATTACTAGAATTAACAAATGGGTTTACGAGGGGTCAAAAATAATAGATATGGTGAAAACCCATAAAATGTCAAATTTTTCATTTGTGAATGTATTTAAACATAACATCATATTATATTCTAATTATATCCTTTTGGAACCATTTATTATTGGTTAATAATTTATATTTAATAAATACAATAAAATTTCATAATACGGCCTCTAAACTCAATCGTATATGGTCACCCCTTCTTTCACACATTTACGCCACATTTGAGGATCTATCTTGACTGAAACCATCCTATTGAATATATTTAAATTCATTCACTTGTTATAGGTTTTATTATCATTAAACAAATTACTATTATATTCCAAATTAGAATAGATATAAATGATGTTTATTAGGAAGATGTAATTGTCTTTATAGAGACCAATGATTTTATTACATCTTCTACCTCATCAAAATGTATTTTAAAAAATACTAATATAGTATTTCCAGTGTCATAATCATCATTCGATGTTATTATGATTATGGTACAACCAAATTAAATCTATGTTCTATTATGTGGAAAGTGGAAAAAACAATTATTCATATATACGACATACCATCTACATGTAGTAGTTTAAATCTTTTCTCATCACCTATTCATTTTAATTGTTCTGAAGATGGAAGTATTTAAGATATTTGATATTTATAAAAAAATATTTTTTTTGAATTAAAATATCATATATAGAATCTTATCATTTAATTTATTGGAAAATGATAATGTCACTCATGTCTATGTGTGGACTACCACATATTCAAGGAATTTGATATAAGTTTATTTATAAACTAAAAGGATGGTAATAAGAATAAATTTAATTATTATTTATGATATATATGATATTAAAATTAATAAGAAGAACTTAATTATTATATAACTTCCTATCGTCCCATCCATCGAAAAAAGAAAACATCGTTTATGCACACTTCGGTTTACCATCTCTATGAATGATTTAATTTATATTTCTATATCACTATTTTATGGATGAATCTAAATATCAATATATTTAATATATATTATATTTATAACCTAAATAAAAAAAATTATATAATGTAACATAACAAATATAAAACATCCCTAACATTGGAAAGAAAATATACATGAAAAATAATAAAGATAGAAACTATCAAAATGATAATATAAAAAAATTATTAACAAACAACAGATAAAATTTTATTAATCGATAATATATGATATTATGAAAATTAATATTTCTTTTATGTATGTAAAATAAATTCAATTTTATTATACATTATATAAGATAACATATGTGAAAATATAATTTTGACTTAATGGATTATGTCTTAATTTCAATTCATTAAGAAATTTTTAAAAAAGATATAATTAATTTCATTTATATTGTGTATATAATATATTTTTTAAAATATATCATCATTATAAAATATAAATCACATTTTCATTAAATATATATATTCATTGTATTGTGGATGTTTTTATTTCCAAAACCGTATATGTTTTACTCATATGGTATTTAGTATTGATTGATATTTGATTGAATTGGGAATTAATGATGACTTGAATTAAATACTAAATATGGAAATTGTTTGGTAAGGAATATTTTTCATGAATTAAATACATCATTCGATATATGATGAATTCATTTGAAATGAATTTAAAGGGTAGGGTCAATATATTATAGCCCACCAATGCATTGATAGAGCTCATGAGAAAAAACGGTAAACTTGAATTTAACTGGTTTTGGTTGAATCACCACCTGTTGTTTTAAACTATCATAGAATAAGGCCTCAATATTATAAGAAAAATATGTATAATATAATGGTGTCCAATAATAATAATTTTCATCCATGCGATTTATTACAACCCTATTCTTTTTACATTATTAAACAACATTATTAACAAAATTGAACATGATACCACATCGATGATTAAGAGTTTTAGGGTATTTGGAAATTAATAACATTAATAAAAATATATAACATAAAACAGAACAATTTTATTGAAAACTTCATTTACATGACCACAACATTCCATTTTACTTATTATTATATGGGATAACCTGAGGACATGCATAAGAAATGGGTGAGCTATAAATCCCAGTAAGGGAGTAAAAAATTTATAACATGGTAAATATAGTACATGTTAAGAAATAGGAATATCAATGTAGAATAAGAAAAAATTGAACCTAAAGGCATGAAATAATAGGATAAAACATTACATGGAAACATGGCAAAAATATTTGACATGATATTTGCATGAGCAGATGCTCATTGCAATGTTGCATGAGTAAACCCTCTTTTCACTTGAATGAGCATGACTAAAACATGATTTAACATGACCAATCATGATACTAATCTTTACACATTAAATTGGAGATCGATTACGGTGCATCCATCATTATCATTTCATTTCATACATAAGTGAACTACATGGATTAAACAACAATGAATCATTGAACATCATCATTTATTCCATGATAATGGAATGTTTAACCCATACATGAAACTATATAATCAATAAGTAAATGTGCATATATTATAATAACATTTATATAGAAATTTACATTGTTTTCACTACACAATGACTTTGACTTGTAAAATCACGGAACAATTTCGGTAGAATAACGACAAGACATTAGATTTCATAAATGATTAATGAGACGAAAAGGAGTATCTAATCATATGTACGTGTAATGTATAGTATGGTGGGTATATAGATACTTGTCCAAGCATGTATAAGGTAATATAAATGAATAATATAACAGATTACCTTGAATAAAAATGAGAAGAGATAAAATCGTTACAGAATTATGGCATGGTAATAGGTGTGAATGAGAGGCATTAATGAGAGATAAAGGGATCTATCATCATTTAAACTTATGTTGGTAAGTATAGGGGTGGTGATAAATCATAACCCAACATTGATAATTGAAATGAAAATGGTGTAGCAGTATAATGATACGTGGTAATAAATGAGAGGAATAAATACCTTACTTGGATATGTGATCCCAAAGGCCTAGAATAAGCTTGAGAGAGGCTTGTTGGGAGATTGGGATGCCTTGGGAAGATATTACAGACAGGAGGGATGTGTAGGGACGTGATGCAAGGGTTTTTATTGAATATAAGGTTGATCTTGGGTGGGTTTATATAGGAAAAGTGGGGAAATTATTTATTATTTAGATTTTGAACACCCCACATCAAACTATTCAAAACCCAAAACCAACCCACGAATTTCCCATTGTTTTCTTCATAAGTGGAGTGGAAAAAATTATTTCATAAGGAGAATGGCTGATATTTTTAAAATTTTGTGCTTTATTATGTGGAGGTGAGTCACACAATCAATGAAATAATTTTAACATTTGTTATGTTTTATATGTCATGGATGGTCAACTAAGGCCACATAAAATTAATCAAAAAATTATATAATCACATTATTTTAAAAGGTAATCATAATATTGTCTGAGAATACCATTTATAGTATTTTATTACATCACTATTGGATCATTACAATGTCATAATACATTTTATATATTTAACAATTTTAACTTTTTACCCAAAATTAGATTGACTCGGAAAATTATGAACAAATAATTATTAGATAATTTTGAAATCTGAAATCCAAGACTAATATTCATTATTATATAAATAATTTTATAAATATTTGAATTAGTACTTTTAAAATAAAATCCAATATTTATCATAAATTCAAGGTTTTTGACAAGAACAACCATCAAACCATAAAAAAATTAAAATTGAATTCAAAAAAATTATACGATCATTTATATTTAATAAAATATTATTTAGTAATAAAATATTAGTAATATATTACTTAATTCAAAAATAAATTAGTTCATCCAACCTGATTTCTTAACTGAATATAAACAAAAAAATATTTTGTGATTTAAAAACAATTTTAAAAGAAACAATAATAAAATGATCGTATATTTTTCATAGTAAAATAATGAACATAATCATAATGCTATGATACTATTAGACAACCCCTTAATGAACCCACATAATACATAGTATTATGGAGTGCGGTGGTGATAGACTATAGGGGAGACTCAGATAATGTCACTCTAGTGGTAATATTTATCAAATTTACTTCTCTCGTAAGCAGTTCTATTAAATAATAATGTGTTGAATCAAAATTTGGGCTTGGTCAAGTGAAAATCCCATTGAAGCCACCTCCTTTCTAAGCACTAAAAAATGGGTTTTGTGTGGAGAAATTCTACTAGGTGAGGCCATCCTGTTCATTATATGAGTAAATTGAAAATTTTAATACCATATATTTATAATAATCATTTTATCACTGTTCAATGTCTATATTATAAATTGTAACAATTCATAATGGTATTTGGAAATCCAAAAAAATTAAAACCAATGATTTTCATATTTTATATAACCATTAAACATAATAAGAAATATAATTAGATAAATAAAAATTTCCATTAATACTATTTTGGCTTATTACAATCTTCCACAATTATGAAATTTTCCCCCTAAAACATCCATTTACTAAAATTAAACAGATGATGGTAACTCTGTTTCATCACATCCTCTGATTCCCAATATTCCTCTTCAAACATGTTGTTTCTCCACAACAACTTTATGAGGGGTATTGTCTTTTTTCATTGAAACTGTTCAATATGATTTACGATCTTCATTTAATTCTCTTAAGAGGATAGTAAATTTTTCAATGGTAAAACCTCTAGACTGAGTAAATTTGATTGTTCATATATGTACTTCCTTGAGGTTGATACATGGAATAAATCATGATCTTGTGATAGTTTAAGTGGGAGTGATAGTCGATTGGCCACTACTCCTTTGTGATCACAGAGCTCTAAAAGGAAGATGTAACCAGTACTATGCTACCCCTTCATCCGAAATCTCATAACTCTATTTCATTATGATATGAAGTGGAATATCATCTCTCCAACATTATACTAAAGGTCTCGTTAATGATTATTAGTATAACCACTTTTTATATTCTGAGTTTCTTTAAAAATACTACTTGTAGGTTGAAAAAATTTCCACCATTTCATAGATTATTTCTTGAGCACTGAGTTTTCTCTCCCGAACATCATCATAACAAGCCGATGTTTTATACATCATCCTATAATTTTCTTCATATGGATACATTTCCATTATTGAGTGGAATCAATTATTGTTAGAGAACTCAACCAGAGGCAGATGGTGAACCCATTATCCATTGAAGTCCATGGAGCATGCTCTCAAAATGTCTTAAAGTGCGAGAATACTAAGTTCATTTTGGACATCCGTTTGAGGGTGATAAGCCATACTGATGTCCAGCACAATATTCAGAGAAATTTGAATACACTTACAAAACATAGAGGTGATTCTAGGATCATGATCAGATAAAAAAAATAATGGTACTCCATGTAGCCTTAACATTTCTCTAATTTATTTCTGTGCCATTTTAAAAAATAATAAATTTTCTCAAGTTTAAATAAAGTGTGCATTCATTGTTTGATGATCCAAAAAATCTTAGATATCATTGCTTATATTTCATATCATCGGATATTTGGTATCAATATAAATGGTGTTGTTCTCCCATTTCCATGTTAGTATGGGTACTGGTTGCATCATTACCTTAGACTTATACCTTTCATCAATCACTTGTTGGCACAACATGACCACTATGTATACTAAGTGATCTCTTTCTTCATTTTATCCCACCAATAATACTCTTATTGGTCTCAATAGATATTTGTGCTTACTGGGTGAGTGGAAAAAATTGAACAATGTGCATCATCAAAAATATGCTTCATTAAGACTAGATTTTATTCAATACATAGTCCTGTCCAAAATTTTAGAATTACTTATTTATTTTTATTTAACATTGTGGATTCTCTATTCTTATATTTTCCTCTTTCTTCTGAATTTCCACATCATCATTTTTATAATCCTTTTACCTTTTTAATAGTGACTATTAAGAAATAATTTGTTAATGTATTGAATATTTTCCATTCTGAATGATTCTGATTTCCATATTCATCCAATATAATAATATTTTACCTTTTTCAATTCTCATCAATGATAGAATCTCTGTAATAATTATATATATTTAATCTACCACCTAGTTCCCTTTTCTAGGGTGTTAATGGATTGGGAAATCATATTCTTTGATATCCTCCAGTCATCTTTGTTGGCACACGTTCAACTCTTTCTGTGTGAATAAACACATGAGTATTTTTTCAACCGAATATTTTAAAACGTATCTCCAAAGAGGTAATGAAATCAAATATTCAATGTGAATGTTATTGCATCAGACTCCAGATCATGTGTTCTTTATTTTTTCTCATTAACATACAATTTCTATGAATCATAGGCAATGAATTTGTAATATTTCATCAACACGCAATTGATGACCTTCATTGTAGTATCATAGAATAACACAAAATGTTTTCCACATGACTGTAGCTAATACAAGGGTGAAGTGATAAGACTCCTTTTCCAACTCCTTGAAGCTCTCTTCACATTTATAACTACATGACTTATTTACTCCATTTCGAGTTATCTTGGTAAGAGTGTTGTACCATCATGAGAAATTTCTCTCAAATTTGGGATAATATCCATCTATACCCAAGAAGTTATGGAAATATATCACCGATGATGGCTTTATCCATAACTCAATTGTATCTATCATAATGGGATCCAATGATATCCCATTCATTTTTATGATATTACCCTTGAATGATACATCCATAAAAAACCCAAAAATAGTGTAATTTTCGTAGACCATCTTCATTCGTAAGTTCTATAGTATAGTCCTTACATGTTCCTCATGATCCTAAATTTTTTTGAGTATATTAGAATATATTCTATGAAAACTAAAAAAAATTTAGGTAATATCTAGTGAAATGATTCATAATGTAGTTGAAGATTTCTAGAGAAATATTGATTATAATAGGCATTACTATGAATTCATTATTCCCATATATTGTACGAAATGCAGTCTTGGGGATATACTCATTCTTCTCCCTTACATGATAACATTCCAACCAAAATTCCACTATGGAGATGTATCTTTCTCCATGTATATAATAGAAAATTTCCTCAATTTAGGGAAGAGGATACATTTTCCTTATTGTGTTTTTTTAGCTCACGATATTCAATTTAATGACACATTGGCCTATCCTTTTCCTTGATGAAGATGACAGGTGTACTCCGTGGTTTAGCACTTGGCCATATAAACCCTTTTTTCAGATTCACCATTTGTTTTTTCCTTATCTTATCAATATCCAAAAATATTATTATATACTAATTCATGGAAATTTTATACTCCTCTGATATAATATCAATTCGGAATTCAATATATCATCTGAGAGGAAGACCATGAAATTCCTCGAGGATACACTTATTTGAATTCCCTCACAATATTTATGTCTTCATGGACAGTTTCTTCCTTAGACGTAGTCATCTGACCAATATATACATGCTAATAGGGTAGTAATATCCATAGTTCAGATTATGTTTCCAAAGAAGATTCGTCCACCTTTGTGCATTTGTACAGAATTGGTGGGCAATTCTCTATTTAGAGAGTGATTCCCCTCTCAAAAAATTTATGTTAGCTCTATATAAGGAAATACAATCTATGATAAAAATTACATTAACATACACCAAAGTGATTTTGAAGAGGTTCACCTAGAAGTTATAAAAAAAATATGACTGGTGGGGAGTTATATTCATGGGTTTTAATGATTTCCTGATTTTCTCTTCTCACCAAAATCCTCACATCCCTAAATTTTGGTGGTGTTGGGATTGTTCTACTAATCATTCCTGATATAAAAGAATGTGTAGAACTAGAATCAATACGTACATTCACTAATATTCAATGAATAAATAGAGTACCCATTAACACATCATTTTCAGGGTTCTTTTCATTATTAGTGATTGAAAAATTTCACCCATACTACATTGGAGGTTGATTGTTGCATCCTAAACCCATTGGATTAGGGAACTGGTTTGTAAAGTTCCATGGTTCATTGTAGTTGAATAAATGAACAATACATAGAGGGTCAAACGGTTCATTCAACTCCTCTGTCACAGCCACAAGTTTTTATTTTTAGCAGTGAATGGGCATGTTCCCTTCTCTTCTACACCAAATTAATTTCCTCATCTATTTCATAAAAATTCCGAGTTTCATTTTTCCAAATCTTTGGAATGTCTACAGTTGGATTTTTTATCACTATTGAATTTATCCATCTGACTTTCAGAATTAATTCCCACCTTCTGCATCTTATCCCCATGATACCCCTATGATTCATTGATATCCATTTCGACTTTGAGGGAACATCATTTAATTTCCTCATAGCTATAAAAGTCAAAGATCGCTATGGCTCTTTATAGGCTAGGTTTCATCCCACCAATGATGTTGTCAACATTGCATTTGGGGGAAATGACAATTCAAGTGGTGTATCATGCAATAATTTTGAATTTTTCCTCATACGTTCTGATGGATTTATTGTCTTTTTTCTAGATGGAATGGTTGTCCATTTCCATCATATGTCATAAAGTTCACGGGAAATATTTATCGAAATAATTTTCAGGACGTCATTCAATTGCAACTCCTCGATCTCTTCCATAGGATTTATATTTTTTATCAATCTCCAGCATTGATAATGTTCTCCCTTCATACGATAAGAAACCATATGACCATTGTTTTATTCTGATCATTGAAGGATTGAGAAGATATTTTTCATCGAGTTGATCCATTATGCTGCGATTGAGGTATCAGAAGATTCATTAAAATTATGAGACCATTTTCTCATGAAGATTTTGATTGTTACTTTTTCATTCTTAATGGTGTTGAATGTTCATATTGACCCATTTTCTATTCAAAACATGATTTATCTGAGAGAGTATCATGAAAATTTTCTGGAATCCCGCTCCCATTAGATTGGGCATCTCATTTGAATAGTCATCACATTGATTTTCAAATTAATTGTTATCCAATGTCCTCCTATTACCATCCATTGGATTGAATAAAAGGAAATATTGGGGTATCACATAAATTTGAATCCAATTAAAAGGGGTATAATTATTAAATTACTTTTATTTTTTGAAATAATGAATTTATAGGCTTCAATCAATGTTATCCATGATCTATTTCCCATCATATATTATTAGAGAAATTTTTTATTCCATTAACAGTTATTCATTATAATCAAATGAATTTACCATATAATATACAATGGGAGATTCATTTGCGATATTTAAAAAAGACAATTGTCGTGCACTAGTTCCTATTCGAGTCTACCGCAAAGTGGAGTGTTAAGGATTTACATTACATACATCTATTCTGGAGCCACCACTTATTGCTCATATTTATATAGGGATGTATTTATTTGATAAACCATATAGTCAATACTCAAAAAAATTAGATATTTTTTCTATGCTTAGTATTATCCCTATGACATTCACTATGGTTTTCAAATCTTAATCCCAAAATTAACTAGTCATATCCTCTAATACAAACTATAACAACCATGCTCATTATGACACACTTAATCATGATTTATTACGTAATATTTTACATAATAAAAATATTATGATCGATAGGTATAGTTTCATGGGATATTAAGAACATTACATAATAACATAGAACAAAAAACACAAGTTCTTTAATCAAAAATTATTTTATATGACCACAACATTCTTTCATACTTAGATTTACATGGTATAACCTCATGACATGTATAAGAAAAGGATGAGATATAATTCACTATATGGGAGTAAAAAAGGTATAAAATGAATAATATAGTACATGTTATGAAATAGGAATATCAATGGAGAAATAGAGAATCATTAACATAATGGCGTAATATAGGATGACTAACATAACATAGTGATGTGGAAACAAAATTTATCATGATATGAACATGAACCAAGGATCATTGCACGTGGACAATGGTTAACTAATAAATTCCCTTGAATTAAAATGAGTACATGCACATTTAACATGAAAAATAACTATACTTATCATTATTTAATGCATTGGACAACTATCAGGGTGAACCCTTCTTAATCATTTCATTTCATGCTTATGTGTGTGATATGGATCATAAAACACGGAATAATTTAACATAATCATATATTCCACAATAAAGGAATGTGGAATACACACATGAAATAATGTAATGAATATGTACATGCGTGTAAAGGTAAATATCCTTGATAGTGTAATGTGAAATATATTCACTACACAATGACTTTGGAATGGAATGTGGCTATGTAATTTTAGTATCATAACATCGTGACATAAGATTTAGTAAAAATGGTTGATGAGAGATAAACAATTATATCATTATATTTATATAAAATGAACATTAATGGGGTAATATAGATTCATTTAACTATATATATAATTGAATTTAGTTGTATAATATAAAATAATTTCTAAAATGAAAATGAGAATTGAGAAATTCTAGATGGAATTTCGGCACGGTAACATGTGTGCACTGGATAAATTATTTAGAGATAAATGGGTCTATTATCAATCAAAAACATGTAGATAATTATAGTGGATGTGATAAATATTACCCCCATCATTTATAATTGAAAATAATAAAAGGTATATCAACATAAATAAATTGGGACAAAAATGATAGAGGAAGAAATCTCTTACTTGGAAGTGTGATCCCAAAGGATTGGGAGAGCATTGAGAGAGGCTTTTTAGGAGCTTCGGACCCCTTGAGAGGATAAGATAGAGAGGAATGTAGAGTATGTATGTTATCCATGGGTTTTTAGTGAAGAGAAGTGGGATCTTGAGTGGTATTATATAAGAAAACATAGTAAATTCATTATTATTTAGGTTTTGGATATCAGACATTAAACTAATCAAAACCACAAACCATCCCCTTTGTTTTTCCCATGTTTTTTTGATAAAGTGGAGTGGATTTTTTTTATAATTCCATTGTTTGATAATCTTAAAATATTGGGCTTTCTTACGTGGAGGTGAGTCACTATCACAAAGAAAATCATTTTTAAAGTTGAAATGATTTATAAGTCATGAAGTGTCTACTATATAACCATAAAATTAATCAGACAAATAAAAAATCACATTATTTTAAATTTAAAATATATATTTTCCAAGCATACCATTTATAGTTTTTTATTAAATTACTATTTTTCCATTATGATGTCATAAAATACATTATATATTTAATGGTATTTAATTTTTTCATGAAAAATCGACTATCTCATAAAATTTTGAACAAATCTCCAATAAATAAATAATATGTCATGAAAAAAAAACTTAGATTAATTTTTCCTAAATATTTTTCTAATTATTATAATTTTATACTTTTAAAATAAATAACAATATTTATCGAAAATTCCATGGTTTTGACAAGGTCCCCAACATGATGATAATGTGATTATTATTCACAATCCTCTAAAAAAATGGGTTTTAGACATATTTAGTGAATAAATGTAATATGAATTTTAGCTTGAACCAATTTTTATAAAATTTATCATTGACCATGTCTTATTGTATACTAACACTATATGGTTAAAATATTTACTATTAAATGCTAAGAGACCCAAAAAGGGATCATTAATGCCATTAGTAGCATCATATATGTCATTTGGCCAAATATTATATTTTTTTGTATTATTTTATCTAATAATAAGATACTGATTTATTTAATAACTCTATTATTACAATTTTAATACTTTTCATATCATAACAATTCAAAACCCCCAAACAATCGTGATTATTTCTAATAACCTTCATTAATTCAGACAAAATATGTTTTAATTATTAATAAAATTAATGGATGTCATTAAAATATTCAAAATAAATTTATTTTAATAATTATAAACCTCAATTATTTAAAACATTGGTTAATAAGGTAATCATTATATCATCATTGTTTCATAAGTTAATTCATTTATTTTATGTATAAAAAAATAATTAAAATATAATGATGTAGAAAACCGTTTTATCATTCTAATGAGGATTTATTGTACAAAATATCACTTATATAACCACATATAAAAATAATTTTACTAAATATATAGTTATGTTAGTTTCTTTATAACATTAAATGAATTATTATAAAATGTTATTTTCACATACAAGTTGCTCAGTGGGGTGCCAAAATTGACTAAAGGATGCTCATGGTCTGACATGTATCATCCAATATGGTTAGGATACGTGTTAGGGTATTTTAATATTATTATAATATGAATTTTTACCCTTATTTACTAGATATACCTTTTAACCATTGTAAATAAAATATATAATGAAGTTACTATTCATAATTCCTAATTAATTTATGTTTTCAATACAAAAAAAGTTTTTTTTATAAAAAATATTTATCAAATTGTTGACAATTTTTTATATCCAATTTAAATGTAAACATAGATCCAATGATGACCATTGACATAATTGGTAAAAAATAATCCGATTAATATTTAAAGTCTTTTAAAAGGACAATCTTAATATATACATAAATTTGATGAAAATGAAGTTCTAAATTAAAATACAGTAATTTTCACGGTTCATTAAAAAAATAAAACATTATCAGAAAAATAAAAAAAAATTAAACAAAAGACAATTTTTATGTCCCTATTATAATAATTAATTTTATTTTCTCAAATATAACTTAAAAAGTGAAAAAAACTAGATTTAGACAGGGTTCTCCCCCAAAAGGCGATAAATCGACCTTATAAAGATTATTAGAGTATATATTCGGAAAATGGTATTATATTACACTTTATGCCTCTAAAATTTAATGGATATATGTAAAAACATTTAAAAAACATGTATAATAATATTTTAGTAAGTTTTGTTAATTCCATCAAATTCAACAGGTTGGATTTAACTACTATTTAAAATAATATTATAATATTATATTTTTTCAGTATGACATAGAAATGTGTGCAACAATAGATTTTAGAGAAACCCATTGTTGTGTATTGGGAACGCCATCGTATATTGAATCCCCTTTAAATTAAAATTAATATTTAATGCACAATTATTAATAAATATGAAAAAATAATATTCTTTATTTACCTTGGATGGTACAGCTATAGAAAAGAATTATCAAATATATGGCTTTTCATCTTAATTATAATCCATAAAATTTAAAATATTAAACATTATATAATTATAATTGTATCCTATAAATAAATTATTGTCATTATATTAAATGAATAATTATTATCTATTTATCTAGAAACATTATTAATAAAAATGAAATTGTTCATTGTGTGTACATGTCGACTACCACGTCTATAAGAAATAAATTTCATTCGTTATAACCAATAATCTTTGTTGGTTTTGAGAATAGATTTATGGATAATATATCATGATTATTACAGTTAATTTTCAACCAGATGATACATTATAGTGATCTAAATACATCACAGTACTCAAAAAATCATTAAAATACATTAATATTTTTTTTGATTTGACATCCTTCAAAAATTATTTTAAGGATACTATAAAATAAATTATTATATAATGTTACATATAATCAATATCACATTACAATTATAAATTCAGTTTTTTTAATTAATTTCAATATAATTAATTTATTAATATTTTTCCGTTCGATCATTAAATCCAATGAAAAATGGTTCATCATGATATCTATTTCCATATGATTTATTCATGTCTCTCACCAAATTATAATATGAATTAATTAGTCACATAAAATTAAATTATTTTATAATGAAATTTATAAGATCAATTAACATGAATTTACATAGTTAGATTTGATCTCTATTTCTTAATGTTTTAGTGAAATAAACAATCAAAATTTCTCATGCTCATTGTTAATAATAGGATATATCTATTTAATATATTCATAATAAATGATATGAAATTATTTATGTGAAATTATATTGTATAAGAATAATTTTTTAAATGTTAAATTATTATTGAAATGCTATATTAAATGATTTTAGAGGATAAATAAAAAATGAGCAATAATGGTATCGTGTTTTCATCTCAAATTCATTCCCCTCAAACAAGAATTATATAATGAAAAAATAAATTTTAAGATGAAAATTATACCTATTTGATATTTTAGATAAAATATTATCTATTATTCTTTATATTTTATTTTAAATAATAATACCTCTCTTTCTTGGTATTTGGATTATAATGTTACCCATACTATTATGGTTACATTTTCATTAATTTTAATCCGTTGAGGCATTTTTATGCTAAAAACAATGTATTGAATTAAATGGTTAAAAAAATACCAAATTTTCATTATTTTAATCATGATTAGATTATGTTTCATCATATTCAATTATATATTTAGCATTATACCTCTCATGGTGTCTCGATTCAACAGTTACAGAAGATGTATTGGGCTTCCATGTATCAAATATTTTAATTGGGTTATAATCACTCTTCTTTAACTTTTATATTTCAATATTAATATCATGAATCCTATAATATTGATATATATTATTTCATTATTATTTTCTATAAAATACTATTTCACACTAAATTATTTTTATTGATGATTCTAATTTTTTTAAATATACTTTTTACCAATAATTCTAATCTCTTTTATAGAATTTTCCATTTATATGCATTTCAGTGTTCAATAATCCCTATTGATAACACAATTTTAATTAAACAGTAATGACTTTCTTACTCACATATATTTGTATTCTTAAATATCATTATTTTAATTAGGATGTGGGCTATAGAAAAAATGTATTACAATTTAATTAATGAATTTCAAAACCGTTAAAAATTGTATTTATTTTTTAACAAATCACATTTTTTTATAGCATTTACATATTTTCAGTGCACTATTATATTGAAATATTGATAATATTTTTCAGAAAAAATTACCATTCCCTGTATAATTGGTTTTGAAATTAATTCTATATTCACAATTTAAAACAATCTCTAAATGGTTTGGTGAAAACATTTTAATATTCACATAAATTTTCTCTCAAAGGATTATATCTCATGAAGGTATGTTTTTCGAGACCTATATATTTTTCAATTATATGATTACATTGGTAAAATATGAATTTTGATATCCCAAGAACTTTTATGTTTATGATATGTGTTGTTTTATAGAGTGTTTAATAAAATCATTCTTTTCCCAAGGGTTCATTGTGATATGATTTGATTATTTTTATACATCGCTCATATGTATGGATGATGATGGTTGGAGACTTATATCACCCATAAATAATTTGTTTTAACATTACTTTTCTATTTCTCAAAATGTTACTTTAGAATATGTGTAGCAATCCAAATTGTAAACTAGTGGATTTCTCCAAATATAGTGCATTACATTATAACAAGAAAATGTGTACATAGCATGATCAAACCAAAGAATATAGTGTGAAAATAAGGTTTTATCCCATTATCAATATTACTTGGGGGTATTCATAGTTACAGAAGTATTAGTGGTGATTACCCATAAACTACTATAAAATGAAGAACCGAGTTGGATGCCAAGGAATATAGTTTATATGAATAATTTGATTCCTAAATATAATGATATAATATTGTGTATATAATAATAAAACTAGGATTATTTTAATATTACATAATTCATAACAGATTTTTCTATGATATTCATTTTTTAATTTAAGATTTCATATCCTGATGTCATAATAGTGGAAAAATATCATTTTTCCACGATTTTGTAATATGACATTTCCCACATTCCATAATTTTCCCACACTATTATGATCTCAACCTTGATGAAATTTACTAATTGTTTAATTAATTAACTATTTAATATCATCTGTCTCTATATTTTAATTTCCGTAGGTTATGAAGATATTTATAACATGTAGAATATGAAAAATAGAATTTAGAAGAGATTGATTATAATGAAATAAATTTAAAATAAAATTTTTATGTATATAAAATCAAAGATAAAAAATTTGTTTCCTATGGATATGTTATTATTCCTCAGATGTATTATTTAAATCATTGAAAAAAATTATTATATATATCAAAATTATTTTTAATTGTTATAGTTGAATCAAAGTTTGGTTTAGTAGTTTTTCAAGATTTGATTTCTTAGATTTGGTAGTATTGTTTTATAAACCTTGTGAAAGCCCTGGAAATGATTCTCTATATTTAATGATATCCTATTATATTTTTTATTTCAGAAAAAAAACATTTCATGGAAATACATAATATTTTTATACAATAAAGTGGACATTTTAGTGGCAATGATTCGCTAAGGGATAATCACTCCAAAAAATGGTTTTTTGATCATTTACATGAACATAAAATTGATTTATAACGAGTGACACTAATAATGTACTATTTAATATAAACTCTTTGGGAAATTATTTTTTATCATATATACATTATAAACCACTACCATGTATTAATTTCATAGTTAGATTAAGTGATTTTTGTTAGAAGTAAGAGATTACCCAATATAATTTAACCTTGGTTAAACTGTTATTAATATAATATTATCTGATGAATATATTGGACAATATTATAATGTAAAATAAAGATAAGATTTATGGATGAATCACTTCTATTATTATGATAATTCCCACATCACTATAATGTTTCAACACTAATGTCAACCCATTGGGTTTTAATAATGGCTTGAACTGGTATATACCACGAGTTTGTGGGAAAATGAAAATAAAAAATCAATGAAAAAACCCATATAAATGATATATTGAGTGAGTTACCCTATTATTTTTCCAAAAAATAATCACCAAATATGATTAAAAATTTCTAAATAAACTATCTATGAAACATAAGTAACAGGGGAATGATGGAGTCTCATGAGATTTAAAATGATGAGGACTTCGAGAGAAATAAGATTAAATATCCATCATTTCAATAATATTGAATGGTAAACCCTTGTGAATATGCAAAGGAACTAGTTGATGTTTTATCTATGATAAATAAATATATTTAGAGACATAATTCTAAAAAAAATAAAGATTTCAGTTATCATTATTGAATTAAAAAGAGTTCACCTATGGTACCATTAATAATTCATGGAATATTTTTAGAGTAAATAGTAATTATTTATGTAAATGGATTAAGAAAAGGATTAACCTTGATGAGGAGGATCAATAACCACATAGAAAAGGATGAAAATGGAATAGATATACATACACTACTACCGAAGAATAACATAACATTTATGGTACACATACCCTCCAATAAAAATTTGTCGATTAGTTTTATATATTTGACTTTCCGAACTCTTATATATTTAATAATATTTCAGTAATACTTATATCACCACCATAATAAATTTATTTTTAAGAAAATCTTCTTGATGTATGATTATATTATTTTAAGATGATGTTTTTAGGAATACATATTTTTGTAATATTATTATCCTGAATATACATAAATTTATGCCAATTTGTGTGATGGAATGATTCCTAAACCATAGTTGAAAAATTATCAAGATTAATAAAATACCATTTCATATTAAACAATTTTATTCTATAAAAAAAGTACAATAATAAAGCCCTTCTCGAAACGAGTGATATATTATTGTCCACGAGACCAAAAAATGTTACACTATTTTATCTATAGTTAGTAAACAACAAAATATTTTCGATAACCATGTTATAAGGAAATATTTATTTTTCCCAAGAATGTAATATTGATATCTATTTAAAAATTTAATATTTTTTCAATTATATAAATTAAACAAGTTTATATATTAATATTTGTATCAAATAATTGAAAATATCTTTACACATTTTATATATGAGAAATAGAATGATACATTGTTTTTTCTGAAGAATATTTTTTTTATAAATAAAATTATTATATATATGTAAAAAAATTTAAAAATTAAAAATAGTTTCTTTTTATTAATAAATATGTTATGTAATATATAATTTCAAACTAAAAAACTATAGTCATTCATTACTAGGTTATTACATCAAATTCAAATAAATATATTTATTACAGAACAAGTTCTATTACACCACAAGGATAAAATAAATAGATTAAATTATTGCGAATATAATTGGGGAAAATAAATAGAATATAGTTAAATCATCACAACTTGGATGTGTCCGGAATCGTCTTCAACCACATGGTTCACCAATTTATAATGGAAAACAAATAATGATGAATATTACCATTTATGGATAACGAATTATTAATAATCTATAATATGTAATATGAACTATGACATGAGAAGTCAGAGTACAATGAATGAATGTTTCAGTATGTATATATATATGAAGCAATTTTATGTCTTTTTAAAATACAACATATGTTCATTGTCAATATATTCATTTGTAATATATATAGTAGTAATATAAATGTTGTGTATTGCTAGGTAATAAATTCAAAATAATATTACACAGAATGAAATTGAATATATAACATTAAAATATTATAAATAAAAAATATTTATGTTTTATGTACGAATAATAATATTATTATGAAATTATGATATGAAAAAATTCAAATAATTTCTTTAATATCAATTTAGCTGTGAAAATAATTTTTACAATTTTAATAAAAATAGTTAATAGTTTAGGTAAATTATTATTTAGTATAAAATTAATATATATATATATATATATATATATTGTGAAAAAAAGTAATATAATTTGTTATATAAATAATATTTTAGTAGTTTAAATTTATATCTTTCATAATATCATTATATATGATCAAATATATCATGATCCTCAAAATTATAATTCGTTATGTAAAAACACTAAAAACCTTTATTAATTATAGAAAATGGGTTTTCAATAATTTTTTTATGTTTTTTTATTTTATAAGATAAATTAATAAATTTAATACTTTGAATTATTTATATATAAATTCATTTTGGATTTATAAAATCAAAAAATTTATTGTATTAATTTATTTTGATTTATATATAATGGTTTTATTTAAATTTTTTAAAAAATATATTTTTTTAAAAGTTATAATTTTGATGATATTATAATTATTTGATAATTTCCTTGAATATCTGAATTTCATTTCTATTATAAAATATGAATCTATGTATGAAAACTAAGTATTTTAAATTATTTTTTATATTTTAAATCTAACATCCATTATTTTTATAACAAAAATAAAATGTTACTATAGAAAAATATTTTTAGTTTTTTCTTATAATTAATTATTTCAATGATGAAAGATGGTTTTTGGATACCAATGAATTAAACCTACAATTTTTTATAAAAATAAAATTTATCTCATAAGAATATATATATATATAATTTATTATTATCTTCATTAGAAAATTTTAAAAATGATGTATTTCTCCAAAAAAAGTAATTTAAAATATATCATATTTATTATAAAATTAACATTTCTAACACTTGCAAATTATAAATAAAAAAAACTAAAAATTTGAAACAATAATTTTAAAATTTTATGACATTTATAATATCATTTTGTAAATTTAACAAAAATTACTATGGTAAAATATTAATTACGATATTAAAAGAAAATTAAGGTAAAAGTGAAAAGGACAAAACATAAAACATAAAACACTCTTGGTTGTCTACTACATTATTGAATTTAGAAAATAATTACCCATAAAAACTTTCCATATAGTTTATTCAATTTTATATCCATTTATATTTGAATAGTAACATTGTGTTATTGAAAATGTAATAGTTACTTCCATTACTACCCTTCTCTTCAAAAATAATAGTATAACATCTCCATTACATCATGACTCACATGTAATATATATTTCATATTTATAATATTCCAAATTAAAAATTCTATAACCCTATCCAACATTAAACATCTTATATCAACATTCTTTATCAGATTTCCATTATTTTCATGCATATTCCCAATGAGAATTCATGTACATGACATGACTGTAATCAACAAGTTTAATTTTATTATCATTAATCATCATTAAAATTTATTCTATCCAGGTTAATATAATAATATTATCATACATTATATACTATAATATAATTATACAGTGCTTATTGTCATTATCGATTCTTCCTTACAATCCAATATGAAAAATAAATTCATCACTTGTGTGTACGTGCATACTATTTCCTCCATAAGAAATAAAATAAAAAAACTATTGATTGTTCCATGAATTGATTTATTGAATAAATAATATAATAAATAAATTTCCAATATTCTGTATATTCCACATTATTTTATTTAAATATGTCCCATTCTTCATTGAATAATTATAACATGTTTCTATTTTATATGAATTTACAACATATCTAAATTATACTATAACATTTTATCAAAATATTATTATGTGATATCATATAATATAATATAATATAATTTTGAGATATTTATTATTTCTTAATATTTTTTGATTGGTGTTTTAAATATTTAAATAATTTATTAATATATCACAAATCAATTATTAGATGCATCTAAAAATAGTACATCCTGATTTTCATTTTAGCAGCTTTATTGATGTCTTTAAATTAATGAATATGTGACATATGTTATATGTGAAAATTAATTATTATAATATCTCAAATGATATAGGATTGATTGGAAATAATATCACATTTTTATGTTTTTTGAATGAAATATTTCACTAAATATTCTAACACCCGATGGTTAAGGAAGTGGTTAATTACACATATATTTATAATAACTAATAATAAATGATCTATATGATAGGGAAATTTATAATAATAAGGTTATAATATATTATAACAAGATTGTTATATTTTTATGATGTTAGAGAATATTCAACTATGAACGAATAATTATAATTCTTTTCATCTCAAATTCATTCATATAATACATGATTTTTATTGTGTGCATAATATAATTTCTATGGAAACCATACAAAATGATTTATATATCATAAAATAAATTATATTTTTATAATGAAATTTTATGTTACATTAAAATACCTCTCATTTAATTTGTTTTTATTAAAATGTTACTCTGGATTTATGGGTTTCTTTCTCCCCATTTCGAATCCCCATAGACAATTTTATGTTATACATAATGTTTTAATTTCAGTGGTTTAAATACAACCCCATTTTTATTTATTTTATCATGATTGTCTTATTTTTGGGGATATTATATTTTTAATTTAATTTTATACCTATCGTGGTGTTTAATTTAATAATTAAAAATGTTATAGGGTATCTGTGTCTCAAATATTTATAACGATTTTTTTTATCACCACCATTACTGTCAAATTTCATGACTTATCATTTATATACAATACTTATATTATATCATATTTATACATTTTCATGGTATAATCATGTCACCCAATAAATAATTATTACATGAGCAATCTATTTTTTAGGGAAAATGTTATATTGTTAGGAATTATTCCCATTTCATTTAATTGATTTTCTTACATTTATTGTTTTTACACCACAACAATGTTATCATATTCATAGTGGAAACTTATTTTTTATACTATAATGATCCTTTTATACACAATTATACATTATAAACAATCAGTTATTTATCATTTTTAACATAGTTGATTTTATGTCAATGGTATTTTAAAAACAAATAGAAAGGATTTCTATCCTTTAGAAAAAAATATTCATTTATTCCCTCATTATTGCATTATATCCTAGTTGTATTTTCATGTATATTTCATTTTTAATTGATTACACTAATGTTTTCTAAATTTTCATATTTTTTAATAAAAAATTTTCAAAATGTAATTTACACATAACCTTTTGAATCAATGGTAATAAGGTTTGGGGAATTTATTTTATTTTAAATAATGTTATTCATCCATTATTTATCCTTCATTATGAAATTTAATTTAATTACAATATATTTTATTATTATAATATTCCTTTTTTAATTTGATATTTTTTACATACAATGATTTATTATGTTTATGTTTCGGTTAGTTTTTATATAATTAATGAAACTCTTTATTTTTTATGTTGTCATTAACATATTTTTATGATTTAATTTTAATTGAACACATATCTAAGAAAGTTGAAGGATGGGGTTATATTAATAAATTAAATATATTATTTAATGATAAATTATCCATATCCAAAAATTTTAATGAATATTTTCTTAAGATAATGGGTACACAAGAACATTTAACCCATTCTAACTGGGTACATAATAACATTTATCCCATGTTAATGGTTTATAGGGTGATTAACATCTATAAAATGGGTAAAAATATTGTTTTATCCCCTAGAAAGGGACAAAAGTTTGTTATAATGACCAAAAGATGATTCATAAAATATATATTCTTCCCAAAATGGGATTAATGTCTTCTTATGTTGTCTTGAATGAGATTTCATGGACCCACACTCCAGAGCCTAGTTATTATAAACATAAAATTTATACACTATATTCAATACCAAGAACTGATTCTTGAACATGACTATATAATATTTATATTACATAAAAAATATTTCCTTAAATATATTCCCTTGATGATTTTGGTTTAGATAATATGATATTGAGGAAAAAACCTAATCTAACAATACACAAGTATTTATCAACTTGTTTATATTTTTCACTATTTTCTAATCACCTTAATACATGATATATATTCAGAACATCCCAAAAATTATCCCAAAAATACCATTTTAGAAATATTATATGACATTAAATTATTTATAACTCATGGAAATAGAAACATAGGAATGTTTGACCTCCAATTCATTGTATGGGAAAATATAATAACGGGACAATCATGTGTTAAATATCATGTGAAGAATTACTAATAAAAATTAATTCATTATAAGCTGAAATAAGAAGTACAATAAATCCATATATGATAATTAAAATATTTAGATAATGTGGATAAAAAGAACTGAATTTCCATTGATGTAATGAATAATTTAGAACAACATTATTTTATTGTCATGGTTATGGAATATACATAATCGTTTCTATAAATGATTTAGCCAAATAATTATTTTCTTCATCATGACCATAGTTAAGAAATACATATTAATTGGATAGGAAGAAACCATATATATAAAAATATTTTTCTTATAATACCTATCAATTTATATAGGTGATATTTAATTCCAATCCCCACCGTTCTCTTGTCTATTTCCAATGCATTCATCATGTAGATAAATAAATAAAAACATCACAGTCTAATATTAAAATAATCATCAGTATTTGTAACGCCCCGACCCCAGCTACCCAGAGCCGGTGCATTACTTCGTAACATTGGCATGATCACAAAAGATCAAGTCTCGAAAGACCGATTAGTTTAGTAGCCTTGGAAACACTAGATACATTCATAAATGTTACATTACATCACAAAGTGAAAAACTATAATAACATAGTCTCCATAGTCCACACTTCTATCCTCTTCGGACTATCCCTGCAGGTCATTCATAAAATGCTTCTTCACATCCTGGAAAATATTAAAAAATTGAAAGGGGTGAGCTCGGATGCTCAGTAAGGTTAACAATATTGTGGAAGCTTTCATAAATAAACATAAACATTTAAGGCAATGTATAACTAAAACAAAAGCCTTTTAAACTTGAACATCAACATAATATGGAAAAAGTAAAATGAGATAATGCCATTTACTTCTTCACATGGATATTCTACTGGTCGAATAATCACATGAAATATCAATAACCACTTTCATAATGATGGAATGCATAATTCCAGACTATCATAACCACGTAGTCAAGGCCTTGTGCCAAGACCACAAATAATATTTTGTCAAGGCCTCGTGCCAAGACACTAGTTTGTCTCATGAGACCTGCCGATGCATCGAGGAGCTATAGCGGGCTCCACCCGTCACTTATTAAGTCCAATGCATTCCTCATATGAATAAGTTTAAGCATATCATAAACCATAACATAATCGTATCACATAAAACATGCATAAAGGAAACATAACATTTCCACATTTCAATCACAAGATATCAATACAACACATTGATATAATAAAAACGCTTTCAAAACCATTTTCAATACCAAAATAAAAGAAAGTTAAAACTTTGTATTTATTTTTCATTAAAAAAAAGTGATGGCTTGTAGAGGAATCCGAAACTCAAATAATGGTCACGGCGGTGGAGAAGTCATTGTCTCCGCATATGTATGGAAATAAAAACATTCCCTTTTTTTCGTTTAGTAAAACGCTTCGTATAAAAAAGATTCCTTTTGAATAAACGTAAAAGTCAAAGGGGTTTATACACCGTATAAAAGAAAGTTGTGTATAAAACCAAATATGCCTCAATGAAAGGATACTGAGACGAAGTCCTTAAAAAGATCATTTTTAAAATAAAATAGATCTATTATGTGTATTCACTATAGGTACACATAAATAATACAAAATAAGACATAATAATATCATGACATAATTTGAAAGTAGGAGATTAACCCAAAGAATGGAAGTTGGGTTAAGAAATTCCCTTACCTCGTGTCTGACTTGACTAAACCGTTCATTAACCTCCTCAATAATAAACTAGAGTTAATATATACCTTATTAAGAACCATTTACAATTTCATTATCGTTTTTATATCACTTATTACAATGTTATGAACATTACGTAATTATTTAAGTTAATAACGGTCGTTTTGTCGATCTTTGGTACTTGAGTCAACAATAAACTTCTTATAATTACAAGTTGTTTATTTGGTAGAATATCCATTATCTCCAGAATTATATTCATGATTTAGATGTCGTATATATCATATATATCCAGTATATACATTCATTTATAATATTACGTAACATTTAGAGGTAAGAAATGAAATGCACCGTTCATGGAGACGGTAAGCCGTACGTACGCATGAACGCTACTTTCATTTCTATTTCATATTTAATGGAATGAAATCATAATGATATAAAGGTATAATATAGTTCCAGTATAATATCATATATAATATCATTTACTCCATCCTTTATACATCCCACATATGGCATTAACGATTCACATCACTTTGACGGGGCGGTAGTCCGCACTTCCTAAAATGAAATTATCGCGTTTACCCATAATGGAAATCATAAAGTATGCCATAAATGAGAAATACAGAAGCATAAGGAAAACATAAACATAATATATATATCATATATGAAAATAGTGTCATCAAAATGGCCACCATTATAGGTGTTAAAAGAATTTGAACAATCATCGTTTCGTGAGGCTGTATTTCGCCACCCACAGAAACAGTATGTTCTTTAACCATTAGACGAATGTGTGTGTAAGTGTAAACCAAATCCATATCATAACAACATCCTAGTATATTGTATATACTGGTGTTGTTACAAAAGAAAGGAATTAAAAGAGTTTAAGGGGTTGGAGAAGCAAAATGAAACAAAACAACATTAGAGAAGACATTACCTTAAAAATAGGGTAACTGTTTTTGATTTGAGCCAAAGGCTTCCTTGGGAAGATTTCTGACCAAAGTTAGGATTCTAGGAGTAAGGGAGGGATGTTGGGAGAGTATTTGGGCAGTGTTTGGCCGAGCCAAATGGCTTGATGGTGTGAATAAGGTGGGAGTGGTGGGGGCCTTTTATAAGTGGAGAGGAGGGGCACTTTTGGAATGTACTGAAATGTTATTCTATTATACAATGATTTTCGGATTATAAAGGTCCCACACTTGTATAATTCGAGGCTAAGGTGATAAGGGTTCGAAATATCCTCATCCAATAGGCTTTGGACAAGTTTATGCATTGGATTTTACATTATCTTCTCATTTTATTTAAATCGTTAAATAATGAGGTCATCGCTGCATCATCATGATGTCATAAATAATTTAATTTTTTTAATGTCTAAAAATTATAAAAAAAACTATGATGTAGGAAATCTTTTTATCTTTCTAATTAATATTTATAATCAAAATTTGGACTTGTGTAACCCTACTTAAAAACTGTTTTAGTAAAACAACTCATGTTTGTGTCAATTTAATTTTAACATTAAATAAATATATATTAATGTCATTTTCCAACCAAAGTGGCTCCATGGGGTCCCCAAGTTGACCCATGGGTTGTATTGGTCGGCCATGACTCATCCAATAAGATTAGAACAAGTTTCAAGCTCATATCATATTATTAAAACATTGTTTTTACCTTAAACTACACTAATTACCTCTAATCGCGATTAAGAACTTAAAAGTTTCTATTCACCAAAAAAATTATTTTAATCTCATTGAACCACATTTTACTTCTTAATGACAACCATGTATGTCGGATTTTTGAAAATCAAATCACAGAAGTGGTAATATTTCATTTAAACAAAAAATCAGTTATTTAACTACCACTTAGTGGTTTCACTATTCATCAAAAATTGAAGTTTTTCAGAACAATGCCAAAATTTCACCCTAAGCTATAATTGATATTACGAATTCAAAAATGATGTCTATTTTACAAAATTAAAAACATATACGTTTCATTAATTAATTTTATAATTAATTCCCGCTGTTACAACAAATAGCGTGTTTTTAAGAAACAATTTATATCAAAAGATTGGCAATTGTTTATGTCCAATTTCAATGTTAAATTAATTCTAATGACCACCATTGGATAAAATGGTAAAAATATATTATAATTATACTTTAAAACCACTAAATAGTATAATTTATCCCTATAAATTATTTTGATTAAAAAAGTTGTTTTTAAGTATTTTTCACTATTCATAAAAAATAGAAGTTCTCAGAAAAATACCAAAAATTCTACATAGGCTAATTCCGATATTCAGAATCCAAAAATGAAGTCCATTTTGATAAATAAAATTTATAAAATTTCAAAAAGTTGGTATTACTATTCACAACGGCTAGTTTAATTCGTTGTGGTGTGTGTTAGAGCTCGAGGTTGCGTACAACACACGCTATTGCATTATTCGAAGTGAAACGTACAGTGGAAGCTTGCGGTGTTACATTCTCCCCTCCTTCAATAAATTGAGTCCTCGCAATTTAAAATTTTTCTTTGAAAATAAAAGGTTGAAAAGAGAAAATACCTTTGAGGAAAACCCACATCGTAAATAAGGTTAATAAATATATAACATTAAAAGAAAGCAAGATAAGTACAAAGGTCACCCGAGATAGCCCATTCTAGGATTCCATGAAAATATGGATATGGAGGAGAAACAAACCATCAAGGTCTGATGGAGAGTTATAGAAAACAGGATTAGGAGAAATTTTAACTACAAGAAAATCACAAACTTGTGATTGGTTAAACGATCATTGATTCCCCAGTAGGAAAAGTTAACCGACAACATTTTTGTTTTGAGTTAACTTTTATAATGTTGAGGAATTTTTTTAGGAGATTTACTAAGAACGTAAGGGAATATACATACTTGTTATACATACTTTCATTCGTTAATAAATTTTTACCACAAACCCAACTTTTACTCTAAATGGTAATGGAACTCAAAAATATTCTATTTATCCTAATTGTATAAGGTTCCAAATGTTAACACATACCATTTAGTTTAGTAAAATTATTTTGTAATAACCAGGGACTTCCTGTAAGCTAGTGGTAGGAAATAAAGGCATGTCACACTATGATTGTGGGTTCGATTCCTGCAGCTTTGTCCGACGTGACGGGTTATGCCCCACCCAATAGGTTGTCCTTTTCCTATAGTATCATAATAATCCAAAAATAATCTTCATAAATTTTTTAACCTTAAACAATACTATCCAAAGATCAACTTAATCCACTCCAACCTTTATAGTTATCCAAATTACCTCCATCCAGACTTTCTCTAAAAGGTCTCTAAATTCCAAAATCAATTGTAACATCAGATTCCCTAAACAAAGTAAAGTTTCTCTTATTGTCACATACTAAAAATATAAAAACCTTACTGAAATCAAAAAGTACTGAAGTACAATCCTTATATATATATATATATCTCTCATTATTCTAATAACCAGAATATAATCCATGAGTCCAAAAGCACCATTACATTAGTTATTCTGCTTCAACTGTAGTAACAACATAAGATTGTCCTTGATCCCTTGGCCTTTTCTGAGGTAAGTTTCCTTGACTCTTAGGACATTCATTTGCATAATGCCCCATTTCCCTACAATTTTAGCATTCATATTTGATAGCCTCTTTCTTTCCCTTGCAATCATGAGCCTAGTGACCCTTTTCTCTACATTTATAACAAACTCCCATTCCTTTTAGGCAAGTACCAGGGTGATTCTTCCCACAATTATCACATAATGGAAAATCCTTCTTTCACTTTTTCCCTTTATCTGTCTCTTGTTCCACCGTTCTCTTCTTCTCTTGCTTTACTTTGTTGTCATAAGACATAGAGAATTCCTTTTCCGTCTTGATAGCACATGAGACAATATCTTCATATGATGAGAATGATTGTGATACTAAAGATCTACGGAGAAATGGTTTTAACCCATCAAAGAAACGATCAATCTTACTCCTTGGGTTATGTATATAATCGGCAGCATGCCTCGCTAACCTTGTAAAGTTAGCCTCATACTTTGCAACATTCTCATCCTCCTTCTGTCTCAGACTCAGAAATTGCCTTTCCATATCTGCTCTATGGTCATGAGGAATGTATTTGTCTAAGAAAAGATCCTTGAACTCCCTCCATTCCATATTCGATATGTCATTATCTTCCGTTGTGTTTTTGAATCAATGACCACCATTGATCAGCATCTCCAGTGAGGCGGTAAACTGCCATGATAACCTTTTCCCTTTCACTACTCCCCAAGGCGTGGAATATTTTCTCTAAGGAGTTTATCCATTTCTCAGCTACAAATGGATTTGTACCCCCATTAAATGTTGGTGGTTGTTGCCTCATGAAGCGGTCTAACATTGATCCTCCACGTTGCGGATCAGAGTGCTCCATACGAGTAAGGTTATTATTCATAACCTGAGTGATTTGTCCCAGTATGGTAATAAGTTGATCAGCACCAGTTGTATCTCAAGCTCCACAATAATTATCTTGAGCAGGAGGGAAATCCCTACATAGAGTGCATGCATTGATACGGTTTTCATTCCTTCCACTAGGCGTCATTTCTAAACAATGGCATAATCTATATTAGTTTATAAATAAAAATACATAATTCCATACTTGTAAGATACTTAACATAAATTGAACTATTTATGGATATAATCCATAAAAATGTTTTCTTTGAGGAATTATATACTCATAACCCTTCATAGTGGTTTATAAAGAAAATGAGAATTATCCAAAGCATATCCCCCGGGAGTGTCGTAACCAAGAGTGCAGCAAGGCCCATTGTCGTGCACCAGTTCCCGTTCGAGTCTAGCTCAAAGCGGTGTTTTCAGGTTTTACCCCTAGGTACATCTGTGCTAGAGCTGCCTCTATCTGCTCGTATCCATACATGGATTTATTGCTCGGAAAACTCACAAAATCTCTACAATAACAAAATTCTAGGAAGTTCTTTTATACTACTACTCAAATTCTATCTTTGGGATAAGTGCTCCAATCAGAGTTTATCTAAATCTAGCTTCCAAGGTTAGTACTAAACTTCCTCTGATACCAACTGTAACGCCCCGACCCCAGCTACCCAGAGCCGGTGCATTACTTCGTAACATTGGCATGATCACAAAAGATCAAGTCTCGAAAGGCCGATTAGTTTAGTAGCCTTGGAAACACTAGATACATTCATAAATGTTACAATACATCACAAAGTGAAAAACTATAATAACATAGTCTCCATAGTCCACACTTCTATCCTCTTCGGACTATCCCTGCAGGTCATTCATAAAATGCTTCTTCACATCCTGGAAAATATTAAAACATTGAAAGGGGTGAGCTCGGATGCTCAGTAAGGTTAACAATATTGCGGAAGCTTTCATAAATAAACATAAACATTTAAGACAATGTATAACTAAAACAAAAGCCTTTTAAACTTGAACATCAACATAATATGGCAAAAGTAAAATGAGATAATGCCATTTACTTCTTCACATGGATATTCTACTGGTCGAATAATCACATGAAATATCAATAACCACTTTCATAATGATGGAATGCATAATGCCAGACTATCATAACCACGTAGTCAAGGCCTCGTGCCAAGACCACAAATAATATTTTGTCAAGGCCTCGTTCCAAGACACTAGTTTGTCTCATGAGACTTACTGATGCATCGAGGAGCTATAGCGGGCTCCACCCGTCACTTATTAAGTCCAATGCATTCCTCATTTGAATAGGTTTAAGCATATCATAAACCATAACATAATCGTATCACATAAAACATGCATAAAGGAAACATAAAATTTCCACATTTCAATCACAAGATATCAATACAACACATTGATATAATAAAAACACTTTCAAAACCATTTTCAATACCAAAATAAAATAATGTTAAAACTTTGTATTTATTTTTCATTAAAAAAAGTGATGGCTTGTAGAGGAAGCCGAAACTCAAATAATAGTCACGGCGGCAGAGAAGTCATTGTCGCCGCATATGTATGGAAATAAAAACATTCCCTTTTTTCGTTTAGTAAAACGCTTCGTATAAAAACAATTCCTTTTGAATAAATGTAAAAGTCAAAGGGGTTTATACACCGTATAAAAGAATGTTGTGTATAAAACCAAATATGCCTCAATGAAAGGATATTGAGACGAAGTCCTTAAAAAGATCATTTTTAAAATAAAATAGATCTATTATGTGTATTAACTATAGGTACACATAAATAATACAAAATAAGACATAATAATATCATGACATAATTTGAAAGTAGGAGATTAACCCAAAGAATGGAAGTTGGGTTAAGAAATTCTCTTACCTCATGTCTGACTTGACTCAACTGTTCTTTAACCTCCTGAATAATAAACTAGAGTTAATATATACCTTATTAAGAACCATTTTCAATTTCATTATCCTTTTTATATCACTTATTACAATGTTATGAACATTATGTAATTATTTAAGTTAATAACGGTCGTTTTGTCGATCTTTGGTACTTGAGTCAACAATAAACTTCTTATAATTACAAGTTGTTTATGTGGTAGAATATCCATTATCTCCAGAATTATATTCATGATTTAGATGTCATATATATCATATATATCCAGTATATACATTCATTTATAATATTACGTAACATTTAGAGGTAAGAAATGAAATGCACCGTTCATGGAGACGGTAGGCCGTACGTACGCATGAACGCTACTTTCATTTCTATTTAGTATTTAATGGAATGAAATCATAATGATATAAAGGTATAATATAGTTCCAGTATAATATCATATATAATATCATTTACTCCATCCTTTATACATCCCACATATGGCATTAACGATTCACATCACTTTGAGGGGGCGGTAGTCCACACTTCCTAAAATGAAATTATCGCGTTTACCCATAATGGAAATCATAAAGTATTCCATAAATGAGAAATACAGAAGCATAAGGAAAACATAAAAATAATATATATATCATATATGAAAATAGTGTCATCAAAATGGCCACCATTATAGGTGTTAAAAGAATTTGAACAATCATCGTTTCGTGAGGCAGTATTTCGCCACCCACAGAAACAGTATGTTCTTTAACCATTAGACGAATGTGTGTGTAAGTGTAAACCAAATCCATATCATAACAACATCCTAGTATATTGTAGATACTGCTGTTGTTACAAAAGAAATGAATGAAAAGAGTTTAAGGGGTTGGAGAAGCAAAATGAAACAAACCAACATTAGAGAAGACATTACCTTAAAAATAGGGTAGCTCTTTTTGATTTTAGCCAAAGGCTTCCTTGGGAAGAATTCTGACCAAATTGAGGATTCTAGGAGTAAGGGAGGGATGTTGGGAGAGTATTTGGGCAGAGTTTGGCCGATCCAAATGGCTTGAAGGTGTGAATAAGGTGGGAGTGGTGGGGGCCTTTTATAAGTGGAGAGGATGGGCACTTTTGGAATGTAATGAATGTTATTCTATTATACAATGCTTTTCGGATTCTAAAGGTCCCACACTTGTATAATTCGAGGCTAAGGTGATAAGGGTTCTAAATCTCCTCATCCAATAGGCTTTGGACAAGTGTAAGCCTTGGATTTTACATTATCTTCTAATTTTATTTAAATCGTTAAATAATGAGGTCATCGCTGCATCATCATGATGTCATAAATAATTTAATTTATTTAATGTCTAAAAATAATAAAAAAAATACTATGATGTAAGAAATATTTTTATATTTCTAATTAATATTTATAATCAAAATTTGGACTTGTGTAACCCCACTTAAAAACTGTTTTAGTAAAACAACTCATGTTTGTGTCAATTTAATTTTAACATTAAATAAATATATATTAATGTCATTTTCCAACCAAAGTGGCTCCATGGGGTCACCAAGTTGACCCATGGGTTGTATTGGTCGGAAATGACTCATCCAATAGGAGTAGGACAAGTTTCATGCTCATATCATATTATTAAAACATTGTTTTTACCTTAAACTACACTAATTACCTCTAATCGCGATTAAGAACTTAAAAGTTACTATTCACCAAAAAAATTATTTTAATCTTATTGAACCACATTTTACTTCTTAATGACAACCATGTATGTTGGATTTTTGAAAATCAAATCACAGAAGTGGTAATATTTCATTTAAACGAAAAATCAGTTATTTATCTACCACATAGTGGTTTGACTATTCATCAAAAATTGATGTTTTTCAGAACAATGCCAAAATTTTACCCTAAGATATAATTGATATTCTGAATTCAAAAATGATGCCTATTTTACAAAATTCCAAACATATAAGTTGCATTAATTAATTTTATAATTAATTCCCGATGTTACAACAAATAGCGTGTTTTTAAGAAACAATTTATATCAAAATATTGACAATTGTTTATGTCCAATTTCAATGTTAAATTAATTCTAATGACAACCATTGGATAAAATGGTAAAAATATATTCTAATTATACTTTAAAACCACTAAATAGTATAATTTATCACTATAAATTATTTTGATTAAAAAAGTTGTTTTTAAGTATTTTTCACTATTCATAAAAAATAGAAGTTCTCAGAAAAATACCAAAAATTCAACATAGGCTAATTCCGATATTCCGAATCCAATAATGAAGTCCTTTTTGATAAATAAAATTTATAAAATTTCAAAAATTAGGTATTACTATTCACAACGGCTAGTTTAATTCGTTGTGGGGTGTGTTAGAGCTGGAGGTTGCGTACAACACACGCTATTGGATTATTCGAAGTGAAACGTACCGTGGAAGCTTGGGGTGTTACAGTATTAGTGTAAAAAATATATATTTATCTGATATTTGTGATAAAATAAATAAAATGTATATCAGTTAAATTTGAATTTAGATAAATAATATATAATTTCAAACAATACATACTAAATTATAAAATAATCTCAAATATGGAATTACATAATACAAAATGCCAAAAAATATCACCATGCCAACAAAACTGATAACATGGTCATAAACCATATAATAGTAAAAGGATTGTGGTTTATAAACACATATCAAATTTATGATGAATTATCTACCTTATAATTACAACATATTGACTTCAAATAAATTTCAACATTTTATTAATCGGGTTAGGTTGATTGTATACAATTCTGTTGGAATAAGTTGGAGGGTTTCAAAAGTACATAACTAGAGAAGGGAGAAATATCAATAATTTATAAAAACATTATGTTAAAGTATATAAAAAATAATTAATAAAAATTCATAATGGTTTGTAACATTTAAATTTTATTAATGAATTAGATGTGAATCCAATAAAACTAAAGCGGCTTTTATAACACATTAATCAAAACAATTTGAATGATAGGGAAAGAAATTCAACATAAAATACTATAAATATAAGGTAATTCATGATATGATATCATATATTGTAATTATATACACCACATAAATTAAATTATGATTACAATACAAAACATGTATCAATGAGAGGAATTTTAGATGAAAACAAAAACCACATTATTGAAGCATTCTCCACATTATAAAAATATATGGAATAATTTTCATCAGTTCAAAAAAATGAACCAAATAACCTTATTCATATATATAACCATAATTTCATCTCATTTATAATCACTATATAAAATTATAAATTATATATTTTTTGATAATTTTTATAATATGGTGTAAGTAAACACTGCCCAATTAATCTAGTTCCACAAATGTTGTGTTGTTATATATTTTATAGAAATTAAAACATTCTTTGATTATTGGAGGTACTATAATAGAAGATTAAATATAGTTCATTATACATTCTAATCATTTCATGGATATTTTAGTTTTGATCATTGCCTTTTAAATTAGCGATGAGTATGATTAAGTTTTTCTTTATAAAAAAAGGGATTCTTTTAAATTAATTTTTCAAATATTCATATAATCTTACATTAAATAATAAAAAACTAAATATTCATATCATATCATATTAAATTAACAAATATATTCTCATATGTATAAATGAAATAAATTCATATTTATGTTCAAATAATATGTCAATCCCACCCAAACATGAACACACATTAAATCAATGGGTGAGTACGATTAAAGTGTTGTTTATTTCAACATAATATTTTTATAAAAAAATTTAATGATAATAATTTAATTTTATAATTTTTTGGAATGAAATATGTAGATTTTATGATAATATTACAGAAATCTAGATAAACAAATAATATCTAATTTTCATGGGTGTGAGAGTTCATAGGAAGACATGTTTAAAATTCATTTTATTTACAGAAGGATATTTATGAAGAAGTTAAGATGTGAAAATTAATAAAATAAATTATAATTATAATATTAATACTAAATTAATTAATATTTTTGGTGGTATGATATTTTAATCGGTATTTTTATAATAAAAAATTACTGATGATGTAATACATTTGTCAGAAACATGATTATTACTTGAAATACTCTATGGAATTGAATTGAATAGAATAACATAGATTGATCAAAGGGTTGTTTTACAGAATGTCAGAACAAGGTTTATTATAATTTCAGATATACAATGATTAATTTAATGAAAATGGTAGTGTTCGTGTAGAAATAGTGTAACATTTTTATATGTTAATAACATACCACTTTTGGAATCACCCCTAATATATTTAGCAATGTGATATTTCTATTCATTGTTTATTTGGGTCATGTGATTTTGGATGAAATATATACATGAAATTTAAATTTTGGTAATAATTTTAGTGTTTTAAGGATTTTTTATTAACTTTTAACAATTTTTGAAATTTTATTTTCATTATAGTAATTAATTGTTTAATTTATTAGTTAATATATGGGAAACATTTATAGTATACATTTAGTTAAATTTATCATTGTGATTCTAAATTTTGAAATCATTCGTTTAATAGAAATCTATAAGAATTTGAGTGGTTAGTTTCAATATTTTAAGACATAATAAGTCAAAATAGTATTTTATAAAATGTTTTTTTAATACGAAATTTTTTATCCAATAATTAGTTATTAAAATATTCTTTACCCATTGGTAAATTTATTTCATTTAAGAAAAATAATAATTATTTATAATTCCATTAAAAAAATTGAATATCACCTTAAAAATATCTAATTCAATGAAATAAAGAAAATTATTTTTTTAATGTTATATTTTGATTTTTTTTGAAGGTTTAAAATTATTTTTGTTACATCATGACCCAAACCAATTATGACCAATCCATAGATACCCAAATCCCACATCTAATTGGATAGTGGATAGACACTATCACTTATAAGGAATATCACACACATGAGAGGAATTATCCAAAAGTAAATTTATGAGCACACACATCTCCAAGCCCATAAAATAAATAACTAAATAATAAACTAACAATAATTCATGTAAAAATATCTAATAACAAAATAAGGGTATGATACATAGTAAATGAAATAATAAAATGATTCCAAATACTAGTCCATTACAAAATTGATAATAATATCCAACCGACATATAATGAGGGTACTGTTGTCGATTTCATTACTTGTATAGCACTCGTTCTATCTAGGTAAACATAGATCCACCATCACCATGTCCACCAATGGATTCATAAAAATAGTTATTTTCTACCAAATATATTACATGATTAGGAAGATCTCATATTGGTGGGAGTTTATCAATACCTAATATAATATTAATATTTTAAAAAACATAAATCATCATGAGTACTCATACCATATAAAATAGGTATATAAAATAATATATGGGACATAAGGATAACAAAAGATATCACATATATAACCAAAAATGACCTAGTTTAATAATTTTATAATCCTATTTTAGAAATATACTTGTTTTAGCTTTCCAGTAACACTCATCCTAGAAATATCACTCTATGAGCCCGTCCAATCCTGAGAGAAATCACACCATCCAGAACAGATCTTAAAATTATTATTGAAATCATCATATATATAAATAAATCCATCTAGAATCACTAAATTGATGTAGCCTCCCTTCTATCACAGAGATATCACTCATCAAGTAGGAACCACTCTCTAAGATATAATGTCACATACGACACCCATCCCATCGGTTGTGCTCATCATGTATATCAAAGTATATGCTCATATGAAACAAATAGTGTTCATATGAGAAACAGAGTCCATAAAACTAATATCCCATATAAATTAACATATCTAAATTCATAGGGATTAATTCCTAGGGCTCACTAGTGGATATCATACACTATTGTAAACATCCTCAAAAAATGGGTATTTAACCTCACTAAAAAATTGGTCTCATGAATTCCACAAAAAAAAATAAGGAAATGAGGATTACTCTAGAACACATATAGGGACACATACTCTAGTCTACTAGGTGGTATATTCACCATGGATTAATAATATTCACTCCAAAATAATATAAATACTCTACAATACTCTAATAAATTAGAATAATCCCAGAGGAGTCCCTTTTTAATGAAAATAGTTTGACTCAGAAAATTCTCATAGGAATGGACCCAGGGAACATAGTCAATAGATAAAGGTTTAAGGAATCTAAAATATGGAAACAACGAAGGTGATGATAGAAGAAATATGATAGATTCATACCCTTAATGTCATCAAATACCATTACATGGGTTACAATATATGTCTATCAATGACTAAAATATCCCATATATCTATGTCACATGACATGAATTTCAAATATTAAAGGACATGTCACTTAAAGAAATGAAATCATGTAGGTCCCATTCTAGAACATGATGCAATGTTATGTTCATTCCCATATACACTAAAATGATATTCTGTACTTGTATTTTTCAAAGTACCTAGGTATTTCAACGTACTCTTGACTTTATATGTACTTACAAAATACATTGCTTGTGAGACCACATGGCCACATGGGTTTATAATCTTCTTACACACTAAGTCATAAACAAGGTCTAACATTTCGTGTGACTAAGAAAATGCAGTGTGTAATACTACTTGGAATCCAGAGAATGTTCCATATTATTCATACTATGCTCATAAACTATGGGTCACACGACACATGGAAGTTATCAAATGTAATGTCATTATTATTTCTGCATGTAATCCCATTTTCTATATAGAAGGTAATGAACAATGTTTGTTCATAGTAGTACTCTTATTGTATCAACTTGTAACATATATTACACGATATTCATCATGGGTCATCACCCACACCTCATTATTTCCATGGATTTACAATTATCCTCACAATGAACATATATATGAATCCTTAGGTAAGATCCTGGTCTTGGAAAGGTGTGATTTCATTTTGTTATCATTGAATCACTTGTTTCGGTCTTCAAGGGATTTCTTCTAAAAGTATGAGAGGTATTGGGTGTGTTTCGGGGGTTCGAGGCATGAATGAAAGGTGAACTGGGCAAGACATGCCTTGTCACACAGCCTGTGCACGACCATGGAATATCGTGCATCCTGCATAGGAAAAATGTGCAACCCTCTTCCTTTGGATAGTAGCATGTGCACAGTTTGTGCATGGTTTTTTAAAACATGTGACCAAACTGTGTGGCTTCTTAAAGTAGGGAAAATGTACAATTTTCCACTCCAGGATTTTAAACCGCAACTCGGGATTTCCCTCCATTCATCCCCTCTCAACCCTAGTAACGAACATGGCGAACACAACCTTCTTAATGATGGTTCTCCTTCTATTATTGACCCTTTAGAGCACAATTTTTTGTGGATCGATGCTCTGGGTATGGCTAATCTAATATTTGCTTCTCTTTTCGGTTTAGGGTTTTTATCTTCTCTCCCTCTTGTTCCGAAGCACTCAAACCCTATCTCATGGGAGAGATTTTGGTTGAATATCCAACGGTTGGTCATATCGAGGTCTAAGGACTTTATTGAGAGTGCGTTCAACAGTGATTTCGAGGTAGGTTGTCTAAAATCTATATCCCATGGTTATTTGGATATTTTCTCATGTTTAGTTGTGTTCTTGGTTCCCCTTGGTTATGTTTTGAATAACCATGGAGTTTTTGCTAATAATGATGTTTAAATTTGCCAATTGGAACCCGCACGATCCCTCTAGGATGTGTTGGGATAGACTTAACCTAATTTAGGGCCATCCCTGGGATGTATCGTCTTTTCTCAGGTTTAGGGATTGTTATTAAACACGTGACCTAGTTGTAGTGAATTGTAGAGGCCTTAAAAACATGTTGGAATGAATGGTTGAATCTTGGAAATAATGAACCAGTTAAATTGGATAATGTGTAAACTGATTAATGTAAATAAGGGATAGGTTCTGGGTCTAGTACTAAATTCTTAGTGAGTTATGCATAACACATGGAAATTGGGTGATTGGTTAAATGATGTGAAATGGTAATGTGTTAATGGTTAACGACATGATGTGGAATCCCATGTGGGGTGTTGTGAATAGTGTATGTTGAAGGGAAATGGTTTGGATGGTTGATGGTTACTAATATATATATAAGCATATTCACATGGCTTCGTAGAGTGGGGTATGACATGAGGAATTATGCCCATGGGTTGAGCTAAGACTGAGGTTCTAAACTCCATCCTAGATTCACAGGTTAGGAAATGGGACCGAGGGTCTATTCTCATAATGGTTGCCTCCCCCCAGACTGAGGCTTCGTGGTGAGGATATTGTTTCTATGAGGTGGTTAGTCCTAGTGAGATAGGATAATGATGTGTTCACCCTCGTGCATGTGATTTATGGCCTTAGAACCATGTAACATAATGTATGTGATTAATCAGTGGAAATATGATGAGATGGGGAGTGATGATATTTGGTGTGTAATGAATGGTAATGGAAGTGGCAATGAATTTCGTTAAAAACATGGCTAATAGAACCTAAATTAATTAATTGGAAATTATCATTCGTTCTCTTTTTGAATGCACAACCTGTTTATAATTTATATTTGGTAGACATTGTTTTTGGTGGCCTACTGAGTTGTACTCACACACTACTCGGGCCTCCATTGGGTACCTGAGAAAAATTCTTGTTTGCACGTCCGGAGAAGGTAAATGGTCCTTGCAAGTTAATTGTGTGGACATGGGTAGCACATTATGGAGGATCCCGACATGGAGTCGGGACCGTTTTGGGGATTGTGGCCGTTGTCCTTATTTTGGGAATTTTTTTCACTCTTGCACTTGTAGTATGGCTTGAAATATTTATTGTTGGAAATGGTTGATATACATGTTCCTTTTTTATTGGTTATTTTTACGCTATTTGGTTTATTTATGTTGTGACATACTCTGATAAAAAGGGGTTATAGTCTCCCCAATTGACCCCATAGATCCTCTCTGCTAGTTGGCAGCCTTTGGTGTATGCGGGGGGGGGGGGGGGGGGGGTGGGGCACCTAAGGTCTTGTAACCACCTGGCTCGGAGCACTGGTTTAGTGGATTCTGGGTCGAGGACATTAAAAATTTATATCATAGGAGGTCTTTCCACTCCATATGTGAGGTCTTATTATTTTGGATTGGTAACCAAGGGTCATGACGTGTCGTGCCTTGGTAATGAGCTCGTGCTTGAGAGTAGCTAACCCATGTACGATGGAAAACCCAAGTCACCCTCAGTGGGAATTGTTGTTCATGGGTGTGTGTTGTTACAGTTGATGATATTTCACCATTGAGTGATGCACATGTGGTTCAATGTGAGTATTTTATGATATTTGGCTCGTGACCTTAACTTCAAGAGGATTTTCATTCATGCATCATTGTTGGAACCTAGGGTGATAGGTGATATGCATTCTATTAGGCACACGCACGAGGTCGGTGTGTGAGGTAAGAAAGTAGGGTGCATCACATATTTAATCAAACCAAGAAATAAGGAGAATATTGTAATAAAACAAGTGGGTAAATGATGTTTAATGAAATATAAGGGTTTGAAATGAAGAGGAAAATGTTTTTTTAAAATGTTGAGTGAGTTTGGTGATAGTTCAAGCTTGATTACCCCATTTGGACCATGGCCCACGGTAGGGATGGTGTTGGCGGTGAATTTTACGTGCTAATGTTGTTGAATTAGTATATGAAAATGGGTTATTGTGTATATTAAAGAGAATTTTGATGAAGTTGTGAATGCTTTGTGGTGTGCATGCTAAATATCATCCTTGTAATTGTAGGGAAATACCACCACGACGTCGGTTACCAGTTGGGCATTGGGAGGATGTTGCTAAGAAAAATCCTCCAGTAGAGGATCAATAATATGCGGTGATCCATGAAGGTAGAGAAGACCAGTTACGGGAGAACATGACATGCCTTTTTCAAATGATGGATCAGGAACCAGGGAAGGTTACATCGTGTATGTTTGAGCTGACTAGGGAGTTCCAACTGCATCACCTTCCGACCTTCACCATAGAGCGTGGTCTAGAGGCAGCTGTGTTCTGGATATATTTTTTCTTTATGATACTGGATCATCTAGAGGCCCTTGTCAAAAAGAGGTTGAATCCAGATGCTTATATGTTACGGGGCCAGGCTAGGCATTGGTGGGAAATTCTGGCTCAAATCGAGAAGGCTGAGGCAATGTTGTGGAAGGATTTTAATGAAAATTTTATAGAGCATTTTTATCATGAGACTTTAAGGCAGGAGAGGGCTGCAATGTTTATGAGCCAGACACAGGGATCACTATCGGTGATGGACTATGCTTGTCACTTCACTGAATTGAAATGCATTGTCCTTGTTTTAGTAGTGGATGAGGTAGTGGTTGCAAAGTGTTTCTAGGATGGAATGAGACTTGAGATCATGTCTCATGTAAGCATATTTCACTTGAAGAGGATCATATAGGTAGTAGATCGGGCATTAATCTCGGAAGGAAACCTGAAGTGTTCATTGCGTAGTTGTCTTTTGGTGCCAGTGAGGCATACGACTAGTGCAACTACCATGGGTCGGAGGTGATGCCATGAGAGCTAACAACATGGAGGAAGTGTGCAATGTGTCTGGAAGAGAGGTCAAACCTATAAGAGTGGAAATCAGTTGTTCTGCTATCATTGAGGTAGGATGAGTCATATGCGTGGTCAGTGTCCTCGGCCTCCAGTTGAGTGTTGTTCGTGCGGGAGGATGGGACATGTGCAAGAGTTCTACAAGAAAACATAGTAGGTGGGCGAGTATGATGGTGGAAGGCAGGTACCAGATACGGGAAGACGAGCAGTTTCCCCTTTTCTGGCTGGTAGTTGACGCTCTACGGGCTATACTAGTAGGGGAAGTGGACGATGGACTCCAGGACAAGATCGCTCATGCCAGCAGGGCAGTGTAGCACATGGTACTCAGGTTGGAGCCCAGGGTAGAGGGGTAGGTCAGCTTCAGGCAGTTCAGTTTCCGCCTGGTGATGGCTATTCCAGACTATCGACTATTCGAGGTACGATCCATGTAGCTTATACTTTTTCTAGTGCATTTTTGACACAGGTTCAACACACTCTATTATCTCTTCTCAACATATGGTAGCGCTGGGTTTACCTGTGGAGAGGGTGTGTGAAGTTATGTCAATTGAAACTCCGTTGGGAGTGCGAGTTGAGGATATCATGCAGTGAAAGGGATGCGCCTTGGAAGGTGGTTGGAATATTTTTATGTTGGTCTTGATCATTCTCAAGATGTCCGGTTTTGACCTAATATTTGAAATGGATTGGTTGGTGTTGAATCTGGTGCACATAGACTGTTATTGTCACAATGTATCATTCAGGTCAATTGAGGGTGACTCTAATGTCCACCGTGGTGAATGGGATGTTCGACCAGGGTGTGTGGGGCCGTTTTGTCAATGGATGAGTGGACTAATGGCTCAGGTGGCATATGTCATGCTTGATGATGATGAGGGAGTGGAACAATCTAATTTTCATCCTATGGTGGATCAGTTTCAGGATGTTTTTCCTGAGGATTTCATTGGGTTACCCCCTGATAGGGATGTTGAGCTCACAATCGAGTTGGTTCCAGGAGAAAAGCCAATTTCCATTCCTCTATACTGAATGACACCGGAATAACTCTATGAACTAAAGGTAAAGCTTGAGGATTTTGAGCATAATGGGCTTATCCATCCTAGTACATCACCTTGGGGATAACCCGTTCTTTTTGCAAAGAAGGCTGACGGGTCATTGAGGCAGTGTGTTGACTATTGAACATTAAACAATATGTTAGTGAAATACAGGTACCCTCTTCCTAGAATTGATGACTTGTTCAATCAGATGAGGGGTGAATCAGTGTTTTCTATGATTGAACTGAGGTTAGGTGATCACCAGATGAGGGTGAGGTCGTCTGACGTACTGCGGACAGCTTTCCGGAGTTGGTACGGGTTGTTTGAGATTGTGTTAATGCCTTTCGGCTTGACCAATACTCTGACAGTGTTTATGACATTGATGAACCAGGTCTTTAATCCCTATCTAGATCAGTTTTTGGTTGTCTTTGTTGACGATATCTTAGTGTAGTCGAAAGATCATGATGATCATTCCCAACATCTTTACATCATCTTGGGTACGCTAAGAGAGCATTGGCTATACTCCGAGCTATCAATGTGTCAATTCTGGATAGGTGATGTGCTTTTTATGGGTCACATCTTCTCAAGGGTAGGTGTGTCAGTGGATCTAGAGAAAGTGCATGCAGTTGTATATGTGGTGTAGCCCAAGAGTGTTTCTGATGTTCTGAGTTTTCTGGGTTTGGCTGGGTATTACCGATGGTTCATTCATGATTTCTCTTGCTTGTAAGAACCACTCCCGGTCTTGACCAAGAAAGGAATCAGGTTCGAGTGGTATGAGGAATATGAGAGCACCTTCTAAGAGTTGAAGAATTGGTTGATGACCGCACCTATCTTGATCTTACCTGAGTCGGGTAAGTAGTACATCGTGTTTTGTGATGCGTCTGGAGTCGGACATGGGGCTGTGTTGATGGAAGATGAGCATCGTGTGACTTATGGGTCAAGGAAGTTGAGACCCCATGAACAGAACTATCCCACTCATGAACTTGAGTTGGCTGGAGTGGTGTACGCCTTGAAGTGCTAGATGCACTATCTGCTTAGATAACGGTTTACTATGTCTACTGACCATACGAGTTTAAAGTATATCTTTTCACTTTGGGACCTGAATCATCGACAGTGAAGTTGGGTTGAATATCTATAGTATTTTCACATTGAGTTGGTGTACATTCCAGGAAACATAAACAATGTTGCCGATTCTCTGAGTAGGATGGTACATAATCTGGTGGTTCAGGAGTCCAGCAACGAGTTGAAGGTTCTGGCTTTGTTTGCAAAGATTCACCTGGAGGAGTAGGAGGAGAGTGGTTAGGTCACTCTTTCTTCAATAATTATGCATTTGTCAATTTTGTGTCGAGTTAAGGAATTTCATCTTGATTATCCAGAGTGCATGATCATGATGGAAATAATTAAAGTTGGGGAGCTACCATCTGGTTGGGCCATCGGTGTGGATAGTTTTGTTCATGTTCGTGATCGTGTGGTTGTGCCAAAGTGTGAGTGAGAAGAGTTTAAGTGTGAATTCCATTTATCCAAGTGGGAAGTGCATCCTGGTTTGACCATGATGTACCATGATCTCCAAAGGCAGTTTTGGGGGATTGGAATGAAGAAGGAAGTTGCAGGATTTGTGGCACAATGGCTTAACTGTCTGTAGGTGAATGCCGAGCATCAATGCCCAGGTGGTTTGTTTCATACATTTCCCATTCCAGAATGGATGTAGGATTATTTAACAATGTATTTTGTCATGGGTATTCTATGGATTTTGCGGATGAATGATACAATCTGGGTGGTTGTGGATCAGTTAAAAAAAGTGGCTCATTTCTTACCGATTTAAGATACACTTATAGTCGACCAGTTTGGTGAGATGTATGTTTGAAAAATAGTTTGGTTACGTGGTGTTCCATGGACCATAGTTTTGGACTGATATTTTCGTTTCACATCATGTTTATGGAAAGGGTTGTAGAAGGTGCTTGGTACGCATGGTTTTTTGAGTATAGCTTTCCACCCGCAGACAGACGGGTAGTCGAAGCGTACAATCCAAGTGTTGGAAGACATGTTAAGAGCTTGTGTCTTGGACTTTGGTGGGTCTTGGGAGAGGAAACTATCATTAGTTGAGTTTTCCTACAACAATAGTTTTTAGGATACGATTCATATGCCACCGTTTTAGGCACTCTATGGGAGACCATATAGATTTCTATTGTGTTGGCTAGAGGCTGATGAATCTGAGTTGTTGGGGCCAAGTATCGTCCAGGAGACTTCAGAGAGAGTGAAGGAGATCAGGAAGTGGATGGATAAGCCACAGAGTAGGAAGAAGTCGTATGTAGATCAGAGGCATATACCTCCTGAGTTTTCGATTGGTGATAAAGTGTTCCTTCGGGTGCCACCAAGGTTGGGTCACTGTCGGATACAAAAGTAGGGTAAGTTGGCGCACATGAATGTGGGACCTTTTGGGATTGTGGAGAGGATCAGACCAGTGGCTTACCGATTGGCTCTTACACAATGGTATGGTAGGATGCATGATGTGTTTCATGTGTCACAACATTGATGATATCACCCTTCCCCATATCATGTGGTTGATGTGGAGGATGTGGAGCTTGAGGCTGATGCATCCTATGAGGATCATCCAGTTTGTGGGGTGGATCAAAGTGAAAAGGTCTTGCGAGGCAAGGATGTGCCATTAGTGTGAGTACTATAGCTATAAGAAAAAATTCAGGAAAAAACTTGGTAGAGGGAATCAGATATGCGAGCTCAGTGGTCAGAACTCTTCTCTTCGGTGGGTCAAAAATTCCTGGAAGCTCGACTAGGGGAGGAGCCGTTATAAGGTGGGGAGGTTCTAAGATCCCATTTTTTGGAAAGGTTTGTTTTCATTATGTTTTGGTTGAATCCCTTATTTCTTGCTTCAAGGTATCTCTTCTAAAAGTATGAGAGGTCTTGAGGGTGTTTTGGGGGTTTTGGGCAGGAAATAAAGGAAAACTGGGAAAGACAAGACTGGGTGCACAACCTACGCATGGCCAAGGAAAAGCCATGTGGCCTGCCTAGGTAAACGGTGAAACCCTATTCCTCTGGACAATAGCATGCACACAGTTTGTGGATGGTTTGTTAAACCGTGCAACCAAACCATGTGGATTCTTAATGTTTGGAAATATTACATGTTTTCCACTCCGGGATTTTAAACCCCAAATCGGGATTTTCCTCCATTAATCCCCTCTTAACCCTAAGGATTAACATGGCTAACCCAGGCTTCCCAAGGGTGGTTCCCATTTGATTCATGGCCATTTATAGCGCCACTGGTTGCATATCAAAGCTACGGGTAAGGCTAATCTCATCCTTGATTCTCTTTTTGGTTTAGGGTTTGTATCTTCTCTCCCTCTTGTTCTAAAGCTCTAAAACTCTATCTTTTGGGTGAGTTTTAGGTTGAAACTCCTAAGGTTGGTAAGATCGAGGGATAAGGACTCTATTGATAGTGCGTTCAACTGAGGTTTTGAGGTAGGTGGTCTACAAGGTATATCCCATGGTTATTTGGGTATTTTCTAATGTTTAGTGGAGTTCTTGGTTCCCCTTGGTTATGTGTTGAATAACCATGGAATTTATGGTAATAATGATGTTTAAAATAGCTAATTAGAACACACATGATCCCCATGGGATGTGTTGGGATGGACTTTCCCTAATTTATGGCCATCCATGGGATGTGCCAGCTATTACTGGGTTTGGGGATTGTTATTAAACAAGTGACCTTGTTGTAGTGAATTGTAGAGCCCTTGATAAACATGTTGGCATGAATGGTTGAATAATGCAAATGATGAACTTGTTAAATGGGTTAATGTGTAAAATAATTAAAGAACATAATGGATAGGTTATGGTTCTAGTGCTAAATGCTTAGTGAGTTAGGCATAACACATGGGAATTAGGTGATAGGTTAAATGATGTGAAATGGTAATGTGTTAATGGGTTAAGGCATGATGTGGATTCCCATGTGGGGTGTGGTGAATAGTATTTTCCAATGGGAAATAGTTTGGATTGATTATGGTTACTTATATATATATAAGCACGTGCACATAGCTTTGTAGAGTGGGTTATGACTTGATGATCTACTCCCACGGGTTGTGATAAGACAGTGGTTCTAAACTCCAACCTTTATGCACGAGTTAGGAAAAAATATAGAGGTTCTATTCTCCTAACGGTTTCATCCACCGTGACTGAGGCATCTAGATGAGGATATGGTTTCTATGAGTGGGTTAGTCCTAGTGATATAGGATAACGATTTGTTCACCCTCTTACATGTGATTGTTAGCCTTAGACCCATGTAACATAATGTTTGTGATTAATCCATGGAAATGTGATGAGATGGTGAGTGATGATATTTGCTGTGTAATGAATGGTAATGAAAGTGGAAATGGATTTGGATCTAATATTATATAATGGAACCTAAATTAATTAATTGGAAATTATCATTCATTCTCCATCTGCATGCACTACAGGTTGATACTGGATATTTTTTAGACACTGTTGGTGGTGGCCGACTGAGTTTTACTCACACCCTGCTCGGGCCTCCGTTGGGTACCCGAGCAGACTTCATGATTGCAGGTCAGGAGAACGGAAGGGGTCCATTCTAGATAGTTCAGTGTACATGGTTATCACTTGGTGGAGGATCCAAACATGTAGTCGGGACCGTTTTTGGGATTGTTCCCATTTTCCTTATTTTGGGTTTTTTTCACTCATGCCCTTATAGAATGACATGACATATTTATTGTTGGAAATGGTTTATATAAATGTTCCTTGTTTATTGGTTATTGTTTCCGATATTTGGTTTATATCTATTTTGTCTTACTCTGATAAAAAGGGGGTATAGTCTCCCCACCTAACCCCATCGTCCCTCACTACTAGTCGGAAACCTTTGGCATATGGGGAGTCATTCTTAAGGTCATGTAACCAGTCGTCTCGGAGCACCGGTTTAGTGGCTTCTGGGTCGGGGATGTTACAACTTATGATCCTATCCATCACTACATTATAGATAACGACTATTCCCACCACTCGAAAAATGTTTTTCATCATACCTCTCCAATGTTTCATTCCATAAATGAACTGATGGACTTCAATATGAACCCAAAACAACCCAACATCACAGGTCACCATTATTAGATCATTCATACCAAATTTGGATCTATGAAAATGATCTATTTAAAAAAATATTGATTTTTCCAAAATCATTATTATGCTACTCATCGAAATGACGAACAAATGAACATTTAATTAAGATCTAATGTATAATGGGAGAAGAAAACCACCAAATAAATGAAAATGAAAGAACCATGTCCAAACATGATCCATTTATTCTTGAATAATTAACTAATATCATACAATGAATATAAAAATAATTATCCCTCAAATCTAGGAAAAAAAATTAAAACTGCAAAAAATAATCGATACTAGAATCAATCTATTTGAGGATTGATTCAGATTTGTCATGGGATAACAAAAAAGGATCAATATAGAAGAGAAAAATACAACCTGTTGTTTGGAATCATATCTAATGAAGAACATTCCTATTATGTTGTCACTGGTGATATCCCAGAACTATTCCAACACACAATCCTCAAACTGATATAGATCCAATGTCTTCTTGAATTGATCCTATAAAAAATCCACTCCAATGAATCAACTAAACACCTAGGCTATGAAATTAACCTAATGGTTTAGGAATATAAATTTTTAAATAGATGATGATATGATGTTGTGTCAAAACCATAAACAAATTATTTAAATTAATTCAATTTATTATTGGTGCTCAAGATATGACATTACTAAATGTCCCTACACCGAAAATGAATATTTCTTATCACGGTTAAATTTTATTCCCTAAACACAATGGTTGTCTTAGATTTCTAATATCAGATATAATTATAGATTTATTCCACTTTTTAAAGAAAACTACACAACTGTGACATTAATATTTGAATATTTTCAAAATATTATTCCCATGATCATAGGGCCTCAAAATATTATGCTTTCTTAATACCCAGATGAAAAAAGTATTCCTATAAATAATCCAAGAACATTGAAATAAAAAACTAAAATTGTTTATTATTATCTAATTTAATGATTTTCAACCCTAAAAAGAACTAACAAAATAAAATGGTTGGGGTCCATAGCTCTCAACATGGACTCCCACTGCCACGACCCCCCTATGGTTTATTATTCTTCCAGAAAACACACAAATACGTAAAACACTTAAGTACAAAGGGTATTTACCTATTACTTCTAAACATCACCATCTTTAGGAAAATAAAATTCCTCTCTCACTACACAACATACACAGTAAGTAATCATGCAACGGGATGTTCACATAATTCTCTACCTATGACTTGTAAATAACACTACAAAACCAAAAATGTATTGGTCATGGGATAAGAGTTTCAAGTAATCACTAAACTAACGTTATTTTATGGGAAATAAAGGACCAAATTACCATATTGATTTTGGAATTCCCTGATAAAAAACCCTGAAAATATTGAACACCAATGGATTAAATCAATGGAACTTATATAAATCCTGTAATTTTTAGGAAGTCCTTATTAGAACCAAGATGACATTAAGCCTTTAAACTATCAATAGAACCTATCAAAATGATCACGAACTATCACCCAATATAGATAACCTATATGGTAGTGTCCTGCAATGTACCTCACACATGGCCTCAATATATTTCTACACTGGTTTTTCATCATTAGTCACTATAACAAAAAAACTCCAATGATAGTATAACACTCACCCACATATGGATGAAACCCAACTTGAAAATCCAAAGTATGTTTTCCAAAACATAATGAGTCCAATTTTTTCCATTATATAACTATATAAAAACACCATGCTCAACCATATCCAAGGAACCCAGTGTTTCTTTTATCCTCACTCTAATCAAGGATTGAAATAAGAATCCTTTTGTATAATGATCATAAATGGAATTCCTTAAATCAAAAATACATTCAGCATACACTAGTGTCCTTAACATAAACAAATATCTAAATGTAATCACCCTTATACAATAGAGATAATGAAATTTGGGTTGATTATTTATTAAAAATCCTTTTCTCATAATTTTATGAAATAACATCCCATTGCATGCTCACCCCCACCAAATGTAATCCTATGGGTAAAAAACCACGACATCACCTCTTTCCACAACATGACTAGTGTCATATTCATTCATACAACAAGGATAACAAGCATTCCAATATTGTAAAATATGTTAGGGACATATCTAATGGATTTCTGGTCATGTGAGACCTCACAATAGGTATCCTAAATTCATTCAACCCTTGGTCTATGATGATGAATAGTTGTAAAAAATCACCTAGAGTTAAACTAAACCATCCTCGGGTGCTTTTCCTGGAATACTCAGACTACAATAACACATGCATTTTATCAAGGATTACAGTTGTGAACTAATCCAATTTTTTTTATGATATATTAAATATGTCCCATGATTCTTACATGGAATAAAACATTAAAAATGGTATTCCAATGAACTCCAAATAATTGTAATGGAATTTAATATCTATTTCTAGTATATCTTGAAACATAAACAGAGCTAGTGATAACCTATCATGAGCTAACTCCATATAATATGATTAAAACTCCTTACAAAACATATGATAGAAAAAACACACTGAATAAGGGAATCATATATAAAATGGATGGTATGAAAACACTTTATAATGAGTAAAACATCATAGGGTTACATTGACACAATGAAAAAAAATCATCACAAAGCTCTCTCTCCTTTTATAGTCATGTCTCATTTTCAGTATAAGTTTGTAATTAGTGATAATATCATGGGAACACTAAAAATGAGTTAATTAAAAAAGATCAAATTGTATATGGTTTTTTAATACAAGGGATATGCTCAGGTATTTCTATATCATGATCCTTTGAGAAGACTACAGATGTGGTAGTGAAAAACCATTTCATACCTCAAACTGAAATTGAAACCTATGTGAGATCCTACTACTTGGATCTCATTCATTATCTTTACCACCTACTTATCAATACCATGGTTTTTTTCAAAACAATATTCCATCAAAAGGACCTATAACTCCCAATTCACGGAAACTCTTAAACCTCACCTGAACATTATCCTCATTGTGTGGTAATGAATCACTTGGAAGGATTGGGATCATGTCACAAGATTGTGTTTCATTGCATGAATTTTAACACATAATTGAATGTATAAATTCACATCAAGAATTACTAACATATGTATCTACTAATGAACCATATATCCCTAGAATCTATCATGGAACCTCTGGGTAAATATCATCCAGTGCATATGGTTGTTCATGATTCTAACAACCAACTTCTTGAGCCTCTAGGGAACTATATGGAGGTGATCATGGTAGGATCAATCCATAGAGCCCATCACATCCAACTAATTCCAAATATCGTATTCCTTGGAATTCCATAGAATTTATCTCCCATTGTACCAAAACATGTATAAAAATCCCTCATGAGTTTGAATTTCCATTCACTAGAATACGAACATATTATCCTCAATGAAATGTTCTATACAAGAGATCTCTGAAATATCAATAGGTTTCATTTCATGCATTGGACACCTATTATAAATAGGACCTAGTGAACCTATGTCCCAAGATATCCCTACCTCATAATCTCTTTATTAATTCTTGAATAGTTCATATTGTCAGCCAGAACAAAAAGAACAATCCACTTCTTTGTCCGACAAGCAACATCAAACTGAACCATTTGGGGTCAGTATAAACCAATAGTAGAAATGGATACCTACTAAAAATCTTATAGAAAGGTTAAAACATGAATAAAATCCGTAAGAGATTCCTTAACAATCATTGTATTGAACTCTTATCCCTAATGTTGAATCCATTATGGATTTTCTTTTGAACACAACTTTGTGAAGAAATGATATTCATTGTTAACGAGTATACCACTATGGATGATCTAAAATTGACATGGAAACCACACCCCATTCCATTAAGATGAATTGGCCCATATTTTCCCTATAACTAGTTCCTTCATGTAATGAGACCATTCATCCCTAATGGACACATTCATGAGATATAACTCCATGAGACCTTCCATTCCCAACGTAACACATTTGATTGATATCACACTAAGAAGATCTTATTTTCCATACTTGATGGAAATCATCTTATTAGATATCACTCAATTAGGAAACACTATATTTATGGAACATCCCTTTGATAGTAAGGTCACACAAATCATAGAAAAATCACTTCTAATGTTTAACATACAATGATGACACCCATTCCATATGTCATTTTCATCTGGTCTATCTATGAATAAGAACATAGTAAACTGAGATGGTTTATCTGAGATACACAATCCATTGGACTAATATATCATAAGAAAGATTATTTATCGATAGAAAAATAGGGTTTCAAGCCCTATGGATCATTGGGGATACCATAGCCAACTAGAAATATCATCCTAGATAGGAGATCAACGCCCTTGTAAATATTACACATACCAATTCCATAAACCCTACCTTGGTATAACACGAAGGACATTAGGATTTCTATAGGCCTCTTATAGCGATAATTTATCCTAGCCACAGAGGGTTATAATCAATGAGGACTGATAAAAATAAATTCATAATAAGGGAACAATCCGAAAATACCTAAATCAACATTAAGCCACAAAGATTTCAACCCATTTCATTAGAATGGGGTGATGTACTGAAACCACATCGGAATAGAGAAATATAATAAAATCAATTCCAACTAGTCGAATGATGCTCTCATAAGCACCCACCAGTGGGATGAGAAAAAACAAGGCACCAACCTATCCTCATAGGCATAAATCCCTTGACTTTTGGGGTGAATGGTGTGTATCACATAGCATGGAACAACCCGTGTCATTCTTTCAAATTGAATTCATTTCAAATGTAAATTGTGTTTCCACTGAAGGTAAATTTTAATTAGTATTCACTAAAGAACATAGAGTGTTGTTCTGCCCATGCCAATTTACACAGGACCATGACCATGAAATTTTCCATGCCTTAGTACATGGATTTCCCCTTGTACTATATCTTACACATGTACTTTTCATGTACACAGCTTGGGGACCACATGGAAACCATGGCATGTACTATATGTACAAGAAAATATATGCACCACATATTACATTAAATGTGTCTAGGAACACAAGGAACGTAACGCTACATGTACAATATGACTATACTGTCCATTGTACGATGTGATTTTCTACTAATGTTTACAAAATTTATAATACTTATTTATATGAAGAAAACCTATCACTGCAAAGAAGGGAATACATGACCTGTATTTATGGAACCATATGCCATGTAGTGAATATTTTTATAAAATCAATGGTTTTATTGTCGTATTTTCTCCTATATATATGGATTTAAATATATATTAAAAAATGTCCTAGAAAAATTGATATTGATCAGTTTCAATTAGTCTATCCAAAACTGATGGATTACATATATTCTCATTACATGAGAAACAACTGCCACAACGATTACACATTGTCGCATTCCATACATTAATCGAGGGACTTTAATCTGATCTCAATTTCCCTCCATCATCGTGCTCCAGGATTCCACCACCAATCAAAAAGCAATATCCATAGAGATGATTTGTTTTTCTAATGATTGAACACGCAACAATAATTATTGATTTATTTTTCTAACCACCCACCAAAAGAGGGGATAAGGATGATATCATGTAAAAATGGTAAAGGAAGCCAAAAACAATATATGTGAGGAATGAACCATGGTTGTTTTTTGGATTTTCCTGTATCATTTTACATGAAAATTTTGAATGAATATCAACCACTGAAAGAAATTACTATACCAAAAATATTATTTTAAAAACACATCCCTGTAATGATGACCGATAAACAAATCACTATATTAGAATATTTTTATGTGTTCTTCATTGGATGATATATGACAGATATATCAAAAAAAGACATTCATATATCCATTTTGGATCGATCACTAATAAATACAATTCCTATGATTCTATAGTCGGTGAGATCTGCAAACTCCTTTGGCACATGATCCTCAATCTGTTCATGATTCCGTGTTATCTACCAATAATCCTCTATTGGAACCACTATATGAATATGTCATTTGTAAGTCCATAGTGATTTGGCTGGACATGTTTAAATATAGGATACTAGGTCACTATGTTTAAATAAATAAATAAAGTAATAATGTTAATCCATGATATTAATTTTTCTTATTATAACAGTTTACTAAAATTTCCAACACCGGTTATAACTATGTTCTTCCAATAGTGAACCTCAAAATTTGGACTCCACTGTGGTCTATATTTTCTAATCTATGAATCCTTTTGGCAGTTATTCTACATAAAAAACAGTCACTCATAGGGTTTCTATAAATTCTAAAATATGAAATATTTTATTTATTCTTGTTGGTCCTCAAAATCGTTGACTCTCAAAAAATATTGTATGAGAAATATTTGTAAAAATAATCCAAATTATTATAATGAATAAACCCAGACACGTCTTATTACTCTAAATATTAAATTAAAATTATAAACGATATTTTATTGTTTAATATTTTTTCATGTAAAATGTTTTATAAACATATATATTATTCCAAATTATTGATAACCACAATAAAATCACACGATTAATGAAAATCAAATTATTTTACCAAAAAATTTTCAAAACAAAGTAAAAAATTATACTTTGTTTATTTTCAATTAATGATTATCCACAGTCATTTTCCATATAGGTATTATAATAAAACTAGATGAAAATAAATATAAAATTATTCATCATGGATAAAAAATCGAATGCAAATAATGAAAATATATCCCAACAGAGCGTAAAACCATGTGCATAGATATCCAACATTGCACTCCACTAGCTATTGATTGGGTTATTAACCAATCCACCCTTTTCACAATTTTTACACATGGATACAATAATAATATTATAGATGACTAATTATAGTATTCTTATTGGGATGCAATTGATAATATAACCACATAATCACAACATTACAGACACATTGATATTACATAATATTACATGAATTTCCTATTATAAAAATAAATAAGGTTTTCAATTAATTTTTACTATCTTATTCACCTAAAAAATTTAGATTTATTACCTAAAAATTTTATATTATATTATCCTAAAGTGTTATACAAACCATTGAATATATTATAATCATTGTCATATCAACATTTAAATCATTATCATTAAAAATGCTAATAAACATTGTTATGCAATCCCTAATTTGATAACAAAGGAAAAGTTTTGTACCCACACTCCTTCAAATAGTTCTCATAAACTTTTAAAATAAGTAATGGAATTGATAAGAACTAAAGATTACTGGACATAACAATCATATAGATTCATTAAATATAAATAATATTGTATTATATAAATTTCCTAGACCTATAATGTTGGATGATTAATATAATTAAGAAAAAAAATAAAATAAAAAAAACTCAAGATTTTCTCACCTATTGGATATTTTTTACTATACAATAAACACTATAATGCACCATATTTATTTAATAATTATTATAAATATATTCACACCTAATATTCTATAAAAAATATTATGTTTATTATTTTTCTACATGACATTGGGAAATTGAATCACATTAGAGGGTTAACTAAAATTATTTGTAAGGGAAAAACAAAAGTAATATTGACAGAAAATGAAAAAATATATTATAGAAATAATATATAATCAAAATAATGAAATATTTATCTAAAATTGTTAGTGTTATATATCAATGGATAGTAATTAAAATAAATAGATCACCTAGATAATAATTAGTAAATTGATTGATTTATAAGGGATTATATTATAAATATCTATCTTACCACTAAAGGCCCTTGGAACGACATCGTAATTAGCATCAAATTAAATGTTGAGAAACCATTATTTTCATCAATACCAAAATAAATATAACATTTCCAAATATGATGGCATACACACAATAACCTAATTATTTTTTCAAAGCCCTAATTTTAGGAAAAAACATTTTAAAAAATAATATTATAATATAATGTTTTTTAAAGAATTGAGTTTATATTAAATTATAAAAAAATAAAATTTTTTATTCAGTTACTCATATAATTGAATTTAGATGTTGTTTCATGAAACACTAAGTTTATATTAAATATCACATATAATTAAATTATTATTATTTAATATGTTATTTATCAAAATGATATTTGAATTGAGAGTATGAATATGATTAAAAATATAATAGAAATATATGGTTTACAAAATTATATACAATTAATTACATGGTGACCGATTATTTATAAATTAAAATAAACACCCTTTGAAACTAAATATAATATTTTTCTCAGAAAATATTTTTATGTGCACAAGAATTATTTACTTACAAATTTTTAATAAAATCACATTTAGATGAATTTTAATTAGATTTATAAATTATGTATTAAATTAAATATGTAAAATTTATCTTAAGATATTTTATGATAATATATAAGAAAAAATCTAATTTTCATCTTAAATGATGTATTTATTCTAACAATCCTCTTTGAATCCTTTTAAACAGTAATTTGGAAATTAATTTTCATCCGATGGTAGAAAAATTTATCTGAGACAAATAAATTAATTTTTTAAATTAGTGTTTAAAAATAATCATAGGGTGGATTTTTTTATAATTTTATAAGATGTTAATATTATATAATGAATAATAAAAATTACTTGTTTTATTATGAATTTTTATTCATTTTAATGTAGTTAGAAATATAAAAATAAGATTAATATGGTTTTAATGATTATATTAATATATATATATATATTTGAAACTAATTTAGGTCATTATAATCAATTTTATATTGAATTTTAAAATTAAAAATATTTAACGTTTTCGAGCATTTTCTATTTGCAAAACTACTGTCCCGTTGCATTTACACGATTAATTATAAATTTAATATTCCAATTCTACTAAATATTTTTAAAAAAATTGTTAAATGTTTTAAATAATCATAATTTATATTGTAACATATATTGAAATTAATTAATTATAATCATGTATATTAATACATTATAGAATATTTATCACGTATAATGTAAAAATGGGTTTATAGGGAGGTAAACTGAAAATATAATGGTTAAAATGAGACAAAGTGTGTAAAAACATTTTATTTATATAAGTATCCCTTATATATTTTATTCTATATATTTGAACATTTTTTTCCTCGCTTCATTTGAATAATCATGATAAACATTTTCATATTAAAAAATTATAGTTGTTCCACTAACATCACATATTAAAGGCCACCCAATCCCCTCTCATATTCTAATAACCAAAACATTTGGTGAATAAAATATCATCCCATATCACCTAAATCCTTCCCTATTATCATCCAATAAACATTATTTTTTTATAATTACAACTTCGTAATCATTTTTGTTTAATCCAAAATAAATTTTAAGTGGTAAAGACCCTAACAGAGTGTTCAATTTTAATTATACGTCCACCGATTAAATTATTGTAAAATGGTAATAATAAAATTAAAATTTTTAAATCAATATAATAAAATTTTATTATGATAATGTAATTACCATAATCGTTCTCCTCTACAATAAAATGGGTTATGAAATCATTATTCTTGGTTTTGGAAGACTACCACCTAACTAACCGATGTTATTCATTTTCAATCACCACATCTCAGAAATGTATATAACTATTAATTTTTTGGTTATATTTGATGTTTATGATTTTATTATTATTCTCAAATCATTATATCACAATATCATTCTTAACATAGATTTCATAGGGATACGATCATTTTGTTCATGTTTACGAGGAACATCCTCCCTGTGATAGGTTGTGATTTTTTTATTCATTATATGTAATATTATAAGGATGGGTTTAATTAACTAATTTGATATATATAAAATAAAAATTATTATTTAATGGTAATATATTATTTAGCATTATTTCATTATTTTTTTATTGAAAATAGAAGTAATATTCATGTGTATATACGTCCTACAACATCCATGTACAGTGCATTTCATTTTCTATATATAACTTTTATAGATAACTATAAATAAATATAAACTTTATATATAATATATTTATATCATTTTAAAAATTATTGAGATGATTATACAACTTAAAAATTATGACAACTATAAAAAGCATACCACTCCGAAAAAAACATAGAAATTATTTCAAAAAACTAGAGGTTAACAATGAATTATTAATGAGAGTGTAATAAAAGGGCATAAGTAATTAATATATTTCAGGATATATATGTTTCTAAATTTCTATAAAAAAATAATTAAATTTTATTCATTATATATGTGGATTATACATATAGTAATGAATTCATGGCTTATGAAATTAGGTATGAGCCTCACCTTTAGTCTTTATAAGAACCATACCATATTCACCTTGGGTTTCATTTAGGTAGTGTATATATTAACCTCGATTTTTTTCTACTTATTGTGGTAAATATTATTTCTATAAATATATTCATTTTAATATCTCTCTTTAATTCATTTTATATTACAAACATAACTAATGTGTTACGAGTTTAATTATATCATCTCACATTTTATTAGTATTGATAAAGATTATGCTTTTGATGAGGAAATATTATAAACAATATATCATGAATCACATGATATTTATTATTATCAAGTTATATTATGAGAATAAATGGTTTTCCATACCTTTCCTCTCTTTATGTACTAATGATCTCACCATTATTTCGTAATAAAATGATTATTTATTCTACTACACGTTTGAAAACACATTTTTTAAAAACATTTATTCCAATAAAAATATAATTTTATTATCATTATTTAAATAATTTATTTTATATATTTGTACCCAATTTTAAATTTTTTAAAAATCAATTAATAGATTCATCTTGTCTCTTTCCATATAATACCCTTTTGGAATTTACAGAAATAAATTGAATGAAATATTTATTTTAAGATGTATGACATTAATATAATTTACAACAATTATGACCTTTGATTTTACCAATGATTCCTTTATATATTTTCATGGATATTTATTATGAATAGTGTTTTCAAAATGTCATATTTTATAAAATGATTTTTTTTCAATGTGGAAATTATATTTACTTAAATAATTTTGTTAAATGTTTATTAAAGCTACATTATAAGTTTCTAGGGTTATTTTCTAAGATATAAAATTTAAAAAAATATATAATATTTTGAAAAAAAAGCCAAGATGAAAGGATATATTGATCACAAAATTTTGATTTAGTTAATTCAAAATCATTTTCCATTCACGGTGACACCACTTTTTATAATCTATATATTATTGGGTATAAGATTTCATGAAACTGTACTTATTTTTTCTCTAGATGTTCAATGTTTACATTGATAAAATATTCCCTAAAACAATTTTAATTTTTATTTGTTATGATATGGTGAATTGATGAAAATTATATGTATCCATTTATATTTAAACAGGTTTGGTGTGATGATATGAGGAATGTTTTTTATACTATGGCCCACATATGTATTCTTCTCATTATGAGATGGGTGGTAGCTATATCCCCCTCCAATGAATTTGATAAATCATTATATCTCATGAGATATAACATGGAAAAAATTTTATGGTCTTGATCCATAATGGGAAACTAGTTATTCATGATACAAACTGAGAAATACATGATAACTAATGATCCAATATATTGCAATTCTAGGTGGTAAAAATTTGACAAAAAATGTTTTCACAATATTTATATTGATTCTACATTTTCATGAAATGAGATCATGGATAATAATTGATTTATGATGATATATCGCTATTATGTGATATGTTTTATGAAATGACTTTATTTTATATCGTGAATAGTTTTTATGGTCTTTGTAATGTTTGGTATAATCATTATATTTTATTTTAATGAAAACATAATCTTATTCTATTCTTATTATTTAAAATAATCATAGATTAATATATCCTTCATCTACACATAGTAGAAATTTGAGAGCACACTTTTTTGTGATTCTAACCCAATATTTAAAAGAAATTTTTAGGTAGGGGTTTCATAAAAGGAGTAATATATGAGAATACCATTATGGGAGATGTTGAATTTATTTCATGAATTAATAAGATTTCTATCTTATTTTCCAATGTTAGTAATGAATTATTTTCCTCAATATTGTGTAAATAAAATGTATTGAATTTTCAATTACAAATATGTCATATTTATAAAACAAATCCACAACCACTATACATTGTATTAGATGAAATTTTTAGCTAATACATAGATATTTGGATTAGAACAACATTAGTTTGATATAAGTGGATATTCTAATGTAATGTCTGGGGATATCTCTAAGGATGATTGAAAGGACAATTTTAAGTATATGAACATATATTGGAATTTTGTTTAAAGGTAAAGAAAAGGGATTCCACGATATGAAATCCCAAAATGTATTTTATAAGTGCATATAGTTCTATTATATTACTACAGAGGGGGGAAAATCTAGAAAGGGAGAATTTATTTTACTTGGTCATCAATCGGTGAATACCAAGGGGGCATGTTACACACCTATATTGAAAATCACATGTATATACTTCAGAAATAAAAAAAATATTTATCAAAAATATTTATGGATTTAAATAATGACCATGAACGTCCTAGGATAGTCCAATGCTACCATATATTTGAATTAAGGTTCTATTATTTAGACATCCTATATTTTATTCATGTTTAATTATTTTTCCAGGAGAGTTTATATTTCACACACTCTGATTCTTATTTAAATAAACGGTTGGAACAAGAATGATCCTTGATAATGAATATTATGACATAAAATGAAATTATTTTCCTATTGAGAAACCATATTTTATCAGATTTCGAGTAAAGAATATTATTTTAATTCCATTATATAATAATCAACATTATAAAAATAGTTATCATCTAAATGAGAAAATGAGGGAACAAATTTTCTTTTGAGTCCCTAATTAGGCAAAATCCACCTTCATGTAGGGGTACTTATTATCAACTTATTCTTTATCAATGTATCAACACCAATTAAAATATATATTATATAATTCATTTTGTAGAGAATGAAAATGTAATTTTATCTATTTTTCATTTGAATAGAAAAGGAAATCGATGGTGTATTATTTTTGTAATCATTAGGAAATAATACGTAATTTAATATATGTAATGGAGAGATTATAAAAGGATATTTATCAGCATGTACATTACACAACTTTATAAAAATATTGATAGATAATTACTTTATCTTAGTCAAATGGACGGTGAATCTATAGGTACAAATGTAGTTAATTTTACAAGACATTCATTATACACTTGTTGTTTAGTCACTATCCCTAAACGAAAAAAATGAATTTATATTTGGTGGAATAATACAAAGTCATTACATATATATAAGGGACTTTTATATCAATTATTATGTTTTTAAATGTACAGTAATGTTAATTTTATATGTTGAATATTACATTCATTCATTTGGTTTTGAAAACATATCAAATATTTAGTACTATGACTTCTCCAAAGGTGGAATGAAATATCCTTCATATTTGTGCAAGAAGTGTAGGATAATATATTTGGTGAATTTCTTTAATAGAACAGGGAGGTTAATTAAATATGTGAAGTCATGTTATATATCTGGTAAATGGAAAAATAGATTAATGCATTGGTTAACTAAATAGAGGATTAAATGATTCAAACTAGTACACCACCAACATTACACTGTTTCAATTGTAAATAGTTTTGGAATGTTGTGAATTAATTACCCAATAAAAATGATATTTTGGATTATATCCCAAAATAACCTCTAAAGGAATAGGATAATTGGAAATTTTATTAAATAAAAATTTATTAATTGAATAATGATAATTAGGGAACACATATCCTCTCATCCTTTTTTGGTATTCTACAATTTTTTTATGAATGATCTCAATTAAAAAAAATTTGGTTATACATTTTTGAAATTTTATGTTATTATATCCCTCCATATGGATTCCATAATAATAAAATCATATTTGAAATTTTATTTGAACAAGGATGAACCCATACTTCCCATAATTTTTTAATATTACATAAGATACTATTTATGGAATAAAAGGACTAATAAAATTTCTATCTGTATATATCTATATAGAATACTAACTAAATATTTAAATATACCATCATGTGTTTACGATTTTAATGTTTTTCCATAGGTAAAATTCATTTATACCTATAATGTGGTTGTATTAGATGGGAGTTTATCAATATTAGTTATATTTTATGATATATTTATGGAAATAAAACCATTTAGTTATATATATATATTAGAGAAATATATACCTAAATTGTAAATACAATACATTTTGTGAAAATATGATTAATGTAATTTTTAAAATTTAATATTTATCTTATATTTTATTATTAGTTAATTATTTTTTTCTATAACGTTATGAATTCATCAAATAACATTCGTTTCATTAAATATTTCTCTCTTTATCATGTTGATTGCATATAGATTATGTATTTTGTTAGGATGCATGGATTACAACATTCAATTGTATCTGATTAAGATACTAATTTTTACTTGATTTATTGGTGATATATTACTCATTATAAAGATATAGAGTTAAGATTCATAACTTTATATCATTATCCATAAGATACTTATTATATGAGATCAATTCAACAACAAGTTTATTTGTAAATATGCAGTTATATTTATTTAAAAAGTGGTTGGGTCAACACCTCATCTAGTTGATATTTTATTCTATAATATATTTCACTCAATCATTCAGAAGGACCTATTTAACTCATTATATGGAAATAAGTCTATAAATATAATGTACAGGAATGAATTTGAAAAAAAATAGTGGAATTGGGAAATAATAATGATATAGAGATTGAATTGACGGTTATTTCCTTTTTAGACCATTTATGGATAACCTAATGATAATATAAATATCTAGCATATAATAATCAATGTAATATAGTATTTGATGTTTGGGAGAAGGCACTTCTATTAATTTATATAAGGAATAAAGCTTGGAAATATAATATCTAGTTATGAAAATCTCATTGAAATACAGGGTCATATAAGGATAGTATCTTATCATTTGGTACTCGCACAAAAAATTATTTAGGATAATTATATATTTTGTGTGAATATCTTGAGGAAGTATATACCTAATCCTTCACATGTATTTATCATAGATATCATGAAAACCGATCATTATATATATTATAAAGAAAAACCATTTGTGACTATAGATAATAATGTGAAGTTCTATAAAACAAGACCAATGTCAGGGTAAATAATTTTGGAAAAAATGACCATCTTGAGGAAGCTACATGGGATATTTAGGATGTAATGAGGTATATTTATCCTTAGTTTTTACCAATGTGATGATTTTTTTGGAAGAAATTCATTATAAAGGGTGAAAATTTAAATACCATGAAAATTTTTAAAATATAATTTTTAATATAACTTAATATTATTAATGTCATTTGTTATACCCAAAATCCATTTTGGATTACCTTATATTACACATATTTTCTTTATTGTGTTATTCACAACACCTTATTTAAAATAAATAAGAAATTATAATAAAATATTATCATATAATATGATATTTATCACATAAATGATGGAATTGAGAATATTAATAATAATAACTTTGTTTTGAAAATATATGAATTATAAATTTATATATAATAAATTAATTGGTTAATAGTTACATGAAATATCAATAAAAGATATTTTAAACTAAATGGAATCTTTTTTTGAATAACAATTTTTTTTCATAAAAATATGAATTATCTAAATATATTAAATAAATAATTTTGGTGACTTATTTTAATAAGAATATATGTTATATAAATTTTTGAAGAAAATTTTAACATTTATTTTATTTGTTTTCTAGACAACAAATAAGAACAAATCCAATATTTCCAATATATGTTCATTTTAGAAAAAATATTTTTTTGGTCTTCTTCAGAAAAAAAGAAATTTCATCAACTTTTGAAAATATATTTTATAAAATTATATTATATTTTTAAATTATAATTGAAAAATTTTGTTTCTATAATTTCTATGAATTTTTTATAAAGATACATTTTTAACTAAATTGTTATAAATTCTAGTTATTATTAAGAATTGACATTTCATTATTGAATTAAAACACATAAAAATATTTTTAAAATAATTTTAATGGTAATATTAGTTCAATAATATATATTCTAGTCCAATTTATGTAATTGGAATAAATTTCATGATGAATATTAATAAAAAACTTATTAAAAATGGGAACATTTACTATTTGGAAAACTACATTATCATCGCGTCTATGAGAATAATTATTAAGTAAAATTTTTAAATTATGTGAATAGAATAGGGAATAACAGATTCCCTTCTAATGATCAGATATATTTGAATTTTATTATTTGGGGATATTAATTTTTAACAATAATGAATTTTAAAAACATAATAAATTATATGGATCAGTTAAGGAGAAATGTTTTTTATCGAGGGTTGAACTAATACGAAAGTATTTAAAATTTACTCAAAACATGATAAAATAACATTGGATGGTAAGATATAGATATTACCTATTATAGGTCTTATAATGACCCATTTGGGGAAATTTAATTTGTGAAAAACATGGGTACACCTTATTTCAAAAATTACAAATGTGCTACTCACCTCACTTATAAAAGGACACCAACTATCCTAAGATATTAACACGTCAAAAAAATTTGGTTATGAAAATCCTTCTATTAATAAATTCTATAATTTCCAATAATCATCTTATAATACATATATTTTTTATAAATAAATCATTAGAGTCAATATGGTGCAATCCAATAGATTGATTCTGAAGAAGATGTAATATCCCCAACTGAGAATGTTGTTTCAATTATTCCTCCAACCCCGTAAAATTTTATCAAAAAATTGTAATATAATAACATAAGTATGTGAAATATAAATATATATCATTATGTTAATTTAGTAACCTAAACCATTCTCTACATTCATCAAATCAGTTAAAAATCATAATTTGTATGTACTTCTGACTACCTTCTTGCGGCCTTATGTTATTCATTTTACAACACCAGCACTCATTGATGGGAATAATAAGATTTTGACTATATGTATATATTTTATTAGTTTTTTATTCTTATTTAATCATTATATATCATTTTACATCATTCCTTCCATTCAATGGGAATATAATAACATCGATTGAGTGTATAGAGTACTATTGGCTCATGAAGTGATGTGATTTGTTGATGAGTTACATCGATGTAAATAAGAATTGGTTTAAAAAATATTTCATATATATGGAATAAAAAATATTTATTAATGGTGATATTTTATTTATCATTAAATTTTATAGGAAAATGGAAACAATATCCGTGCGTACATATGACCACCCATATCCATGAAAATTGCATTTTATTTTCAATCTCTAACATTTATAGTTCACTATAACACATATATACATAATATATGTTATATTAATATCATGGTTATATTTATGGAGATTATGTATCCATGATAAATATTATAATACAATAAAAAAATCTAAACACATGACAAATATTAGGAGTTATTAGACAAAACATGAAATTAACATGAAATTGGTTATAAATAGGTAAGTAGAAACCATAATTAAATTATATATTTTATGATATATTTAGTTTTTTTATTTAATATATGAATAATAGAAATAAATATTTTATAAAGGGGATTCAAACATGAATGAAGGAATTCAACACATATAATAAGGGGTTTTCTTCTCAATTTTATTTTCTGTGTGACATATGGCACATGTGTTTCTTTGACCTGTTGTATATACTCCCCCTGATTATATGTTAGGATTCATCTCCTAAAAATTATTTATATTTAAATATCCATTTTTTATATCAATTTAATTAAATTTACTTTATATGTGTTACCAAAGCGGTAATGGTTTTATGACCTAATCTCATCATTTAAAAGTATATATTATATTTATTCTTGCGATGTTGAAATATTTTGATCCATAAATAAATGAAATAAAATAAAATTATTATCATATTATTATGTAATTATAATTCCATATATCCACCACTATTCCACTCTTATTGTACTCTATATCTTAATTGAATATTTTTATAAAAAATCGTGGATATTTCTCTCTTTGATTGGAACCCATTTTTTCCAAAACAATATTTTCAAATAATGATTTCAATTATGTATTTAAAATTACGAAAATCACAAAACAAATACATTTTAATTGTATTGTAATTGTTTTTTTTAAAAATTGAATGAAATATTCAAGCTATGTTGAAAACAATTTCATTTTTTATTTTTTCGAAAGTGTTAATTGAACCATTATTTTAACATGAAGGAAATTAATGGACATACTACATAACATGAAAATTATTTTATTTTAGTATTAGATTATAAATATTATTGGATATTTTCAAATAATATTATTTTCAAAATGTTTTCTGATTTAATTTGTTATTATCAACATCGAAGGGTTATTTTGAACATAAAAGTTTTAAAATGATTGTTCATAATTGTATTAATGTTTTAAAAGATATATTTAAAGGAAATGATTTTGAAAATATTTATTTTTATAAATTATTGTTCAAAATTTAAATGCTATATTACTGAAGAAATGTTTAATGTGACCATTAAAAAAGTATTTCTATTTATGTTTACATCCATAGATATTAATAATTCTTTACTAGGGAGAATATTTTATGTTACAATAATAATAATTATTTTTAATGGTTGATGATCATGTGGTTTAAATGTTTATGAAACATATTTAATTTTCATCGGTCCAGATATAGTGAATTAATAAAAAATTTATGAGCCCCTATTATCTTTTGATGGGTTAAGTTGTGATAAATCGATTTTTTTTATATTATGGAACACATAAGTGTAGTTACGATTATGAGAAGGGTATGACCTATATATCACTCCAATAAATAGGGACGTGATTAACATCTCATGAGAAAAAAATTGGAAAAACATGTTAGACCAGATTATCTAGTTGATATAGGTTATCATAATCCATAATGGTAAATATATGAAAATTATTGTTGTACTGTGGGAAATAAGTTCATCCCAGTTGACAAAGGGAAACATGTGATAATACCATATCCAATATATTGTTGGATAAGGAAGTTATCCTTGAATTATGAAAATTATTTCTATATTTATGATTGTAGCATACTTTTTTAAAATGAGTTTATGGGATAATGAATGATTTATGAAAATTTATAAATTATATGGGATTATTTTTGTCAAATTTTATATTTTTATGTCTTGAATATTGTTTATAATAAATGAAAAATTTGGTGTGCAGATTCTAAGTTATGTTCATGATCATATAAACTTGTCTTCTGATCTATAATGATTATTGAGTAATATCTGTTATATTTCTCCTTAATAAGAATCTGAGGTCACTCAATCTTATATTTCCTTCCACATGTTAAGAATAAATCTTTAGGTATGTTATGATTATGAGGATTAATATATGAGAATATATTTGAGGGAGATGTTTTAGATCATTGCTAAAATAATTATATTTTGTTTCTACTCCCCAAATACACAAAACTATTTCAGTAATTTGGAATGTGCTAATAAAATGTGTGGAATATTCATCTAATAAGATGTTTTATTTATTTATAAAACCATATGTCACTATTGTTTATCTTATGAGACCTACCAATTCAATTAGGGAGAATATAATATTTATCCACTTCCATAAATTTTTTTCATCCCTTAAATTCATCATGAAATAAAATAAATCAATAATTTATAATCGCATATATGAAAATTCATCTATGTTTGTATAATATAATAAAAACACCTATTATTTTTCCAATGTAAATAAAAGTGACTACATGAATGAAAACCATGAAGATAAATAATGTTAATGGGTAAAAAATATATTCTCTACATTCTAATGATCACAAATATTTGAATAAAATCATAAATTATAATATTAATTTTCCTTATTATAATAAAAGGTATTACATGATCATAACCTATTTATTTGTAAATTATGGGTAGTTAAAAATAAATATTCAACCATACAATCATCAACAATATTGTATTGACAATATCGAGAATGAAAATATGTTTCCCAATGTTAGTAAAAGGGATAACATGATCATAACCAATTAAGATAAATAATATTGATTGTTTAAAAATTACATATCATAACATTTGAGACATATCAACAAATGGTTTTATGTTGTGGAAGTTTATTTCCCTAAAATTTAATAATAAAATGGCACATATCAAAATAAATGGTTAGACTATAGCAAACAATTAATGAATAATATTTATAGTATTATCCTTACGCAAATAAAGAATATTGAATTTCCAACAATAATTATTTTAAATAAATAAATAAACTTTCACATGAATAAGGGAACATGATTCACCTAAAACATATTATGTAATATAAGGTAATAATTTATAGAAATTTTATTGGGTGTTCATCAAATAGAAAACCATATAAACGGAATATTCTACATAACAAGTAACTTATCTAAAACAATTATATTTGATACTATGGAAAACCATTTGGAATGAGTGTCATTTTAATAAAAACCCATTGAAATTGAGAATGGTTCCATAAATGTTTTTATACATTATTTGTTTCTGTTTCAACATCTATTGACTCCTCAAGTTATTATAAGAGTCATTGTCAATATGTTATCACATATATTATTGTCAACCATCGTGACAAAACAAATTCACCACTTTTTATGAACCATTATAGAAAAACCCTATAGATATTAAAATATATGTTTTGTTTCATAGGTTATATAAATATTGATATGAAATATCTATACTGTTTAATTTATGACCTCAAATATCGAATAAATTACATGAAAATTGATTTTTGAAAATACATTTATTTCAAATATGTTATCCTTGCAGATAAAATATAGAATATGAAACATAAAAAAATTAGAAACATACAAATAAAGAATCACTCATAAGTATAATAGTAGAATAATAAAAAAATTATATTATATAAATTACAACTTGTAAACAACATCACATGCTTAAATCTTTTTAAATTTGTAATGTGAAATTTAATTATTAATATATGTACTTAAAAACAAAAACTCAGTCAAACCAATGAAATATTCCATCCATTACTTTATTAAGTGATCTTACACTTTTTTAGAATATTATTAATGGTTATTAATAATATTCTATCTAAAAATAATAATTTCACGTGTATTATGTATATAGTTATAATATAAATTAATTGCATTTGTATCATAAAATCTAAGTTTGTAAATATTTGTGAAATCCCAAGATGAAATAATTTCAGTCATACATGTTAGAATGTAATATCCAAAGGTCAATAATCATTATTGAATATTGGATATGTATTTCAAAATAATTTTCAATTTATAATAATATTTTATGTACTGGAATCCTAATGTTGTAATTAAAAATTTTAAGTCTCTATTTATTTTTCATATGTGTTATTTTTTTTCCTTTTTTTATTTTATCTTTATTGAAATCCCATAACATATTTAAAAATTATATGTATAAAATAAAATTAAAATCATTTATAATATACATATATTCTAATAATAAAAACATTATTTTAATAAATTTCTAATATTTTCTCTCATGTCACCATGAATATAACATAACATGTATGATTTAACATCTCTTGAAAAATCATGCCACGTCCCACATCCCATAATACAATAACCTATAATTTTTATGGTTATTTAGTTAATATAAATAAAACATCATAAAAAATATGTCCCATACCCTTCATGATAAATGATAATGTATTGCTCTGAAGAGAAGATGAAAAAATAGACATCATATGGGAGAATATATCTTTAAAAAAATATTTAATGGAATTTATTTAATATATATATGTTATAATTTTAATGATAAGGGTAGTTATTTAAATATTATACAAGAAATTTGTATGGTGGATTAGTTATAAATTATCACACTATACTCTCCACCCCTCTTATAAACTGTTCGAGTTGGAAAACAGTATAAAAGATATATGGAATCATTCAATGTCTTTTTACCACCATATTATATCGCCAAACTACAAATCATTTTTCCATGGATTGTCAAATTAAATGCTTCATGAATTTTTAATTCCAACATAATAACATGAATGGACTTAATTTTCACCTAGAGGCACAACCAAAATGTCCGGTATCTGTTTGGGAGCCACATCAAATAATGAAAACATTTCAATGGTAGTAAACCCTTCATAGTTATGAACATAAAATAAAAATATGAAGATGTATAGAAACAAAACCATATTAATAGTTCTATTATCTGAGTGTGGGGTAGTAGTGAAATCTATTGAAGAAAAAGAGAAAAATATTTTTAGTTCATCAAGGAACAATATTTTATCAGATGATATTTAATACATTTTAAAATTTAAAATAATCCCCAACCTCATCATTAACATTTTCATTGGTTCTAAAAATACTATATATTGAATTTATTTATTCACAAAAACATTATAATCTGAGTGAAATTGTATCTTTTTATTTTCATAAATTGATAATCATGAATGTTACTTCAATAAACTACTTCAAATTTTCCAATGCATTTTCCTACAGTATATTTATTATTTATATTAATTATAAATATAGAAAACATTATTTTGAGTATTAAGACTCATTATTATTAAAAAACCTCATTGAAACATGTTACAAAATGTAATATTACATTTATTAATATGTATTATAATAATTAGAATGTATCATGATAACAGTCAAGGCCACATATTCATATACCAATAGATTTGAATTTGAATAGTTCAAGTTATATTATTTTTTCATGAATATCCATGAATTAATAATCCCATGAGAATACCCTTTAATTATTCATATATTTTTTTTTAATTTTTTCATTACTTATATATAATTAATAAGTAATTATATATCAATGAAAAAATTAATTATATCTATAATAAAATTTATTCAAACTCTAAAATGAAATATGACGTAAAATGGAGAAAATTTCATGATTTTAGAATATCCTTTATAAAATCAAAAAAATTATGTAGGAAAATACAAATGGGGTATTTATATAGGGTAATCATGATGTAATTTTTTGAAAGAGAATAAATGTAACTGAATCTCATATGTGTATCAATAAATCTAAATTTACATAATTGAATCAGTGTAGTCGATTTACATTAGAAAAATCATGAAAATATTTTTCACCAATTATCCATATAATACATTTAGAAAAATATTTCACATAATCGAATATCGATTTATCCATTTCCCACATATGAAATATATTCATGAATCCAAATTATTCACATTTTTATGCCAATTGGAAGAAACGATTGAACTAAAAAATTTCTAACTGAAAAAAGCCTTTCTAAATTCCATAATTAAATTTTTGTATAGATTATGCAGAGACCCAAATCATGACGTAAATGGAATTTACATTACTTTTTCGGAATACATAATACATAAAAAAATCAAACACACAAGGACTGTAATAGTTTTGTGTCTTCGGAATCTCGGAACATAATCTTCTAATCGTGGTGAATGATCTTCAAAATATCCCATAAAGATCTTCCACTTTTGTTTTTGTACCTAAAACCGTTCTTTATATCCTGGGAAATAGAAAACATATAAAGGTTGAGAAAAAACGCTAATTAAGGGTAAGCATGGAGAAAATAAAACAAACCATATACATTTGAACTTCAGAACATTAACATAATGTTTACACATCAAAATTATGAGTTGTGAAATAAATCATGGCAGTACGTAAGGAATAGGTCATAAAGTAAAATTAATCATGATAAAATATCACGGGAATAAAACGTTTAATTGTGTAAAACCATTAATCACATGATATGATTTCCATAGTAGCCAAGGCATTCTTTCTAAGACCATCTTAGTGGACAAAGTCCTTTTTTGAATCAAGTTCACTCCTCTTTTTAGTCCTGTAACACTGAACCAGATTAACTTACCATTCCAGCCATGTCTATCTCAGGAGATATAAATGATTACCCAATGAATTTGAGGGAGATATAGGTACCACCCATCTGATAACAAAATCATTCTTACATGTGCCACAACATAAACATAAATCATTTATCATAACACAAAGAATCAAAGGGGTTTCATAAACATCATCCAATATTAACAGAATACATAAAAAAATGGATATAATTTCATCATAAGAGATGTGAAACCATGTGAATCATAGTGACATTATACTTTAAACATTCAGTTATGAAATAATGTCATCTTAGATGGAAAATGGTTTTGATAATACATTTGAAAAGAATTCTTGAGAAAAATATCCTTTCATATTAAGAATCATTTTGTTTTCAAAAAATGCCATGAATATTTAAAATAAATGATTTTTTATTGAAAATAACCATGAAATATTGTAGATTAAGCTTAATGAGAAGAAGGTGTTAGAAAACTGTAAAAATCCATTCATGCTGTATAAGTTAAAAAAACATTATTCTCGTACTTTTTCCAGAAAAGTCAAAAAGTAACTTGTATGATAAACAAAAGAAAGATTCATTACATACCATGTAGTAAAAGTCAAAAATGGGAAAAAATGACTTTAAAAAAACGAGACTTCTTTATAAAACAAGGACATGGACGATAAATATAACCCCAGTAAGTACATACGAATAAATAATCTCAGATAAGAATGAGATTGGAATAAGTATCCCTTATATTAGGTTTGATATGCTTCGTACGTATCTGAACATCCTGTATAATGATTTAAATAAGGTAATTTACTTATTATAGAATCATATTCAATGTTGTTATATAATATATGGTTCACTTATGACTTTATATTACCCATTTATTTGTAAATTCAATGTTAATGCATCGTTTTGGGTAAAATCGTTTTATTTATCGTACTTTTTTAGACATGTTGTTCTTGATATTATTATTAAATATATCATTATTTAATTACATCTATAATTTAATAATTATTTATATATAATATATTTTAAGTATATATATAAATATATAATAGATAGATAAATGAATGAAATACACCAATAATAGAGACGGTAGGCCTTACGTATGCATGAACGCTATTTTACTTTCCTTATTGACTTGAACGGAATTAAGTAGATGACATACATACATATATATATAAAAATCTGGTTTCATTATTATGTCATATATTTCGTGTTTACTTTTCATATATACTTTATAATCATTCTTGTATTTTTATCATGCAAAATGAATCTCATTGCGTCGTGGAGACGGTAATCCGTACGTACGCTTGCGCGATGATATCATTCCCATAATCGTGAAATTATATTTATGTATTTGTGTAATATTTCAGAATAACTATCACTTTACAATAATCATATATAGTTATTTATTTACACCATTATACCCATCCAATTAATGTGGTGGTGGAAAACAGATTACACCACGGCGTGGAGACAGTATTCCGTACGTACGCACGCGCGATGATTTTGTTTTCTATAGGATGGATAGAGGATGAAATTGGGTTGTTTAATATTTTTAATAACGTTTCAGTATATTAGTGATACTGATGTTATTAATTTATGATGAAACAAATAATGATGAAGATGTAGAATAAGCAATAAATTGAAAAGAATCGGCAAAAGATATTACCCCTTCTTTGACGCGACTCCTCTTATCCTCCCCTTAGGGAACTAGGATTGGGCTTTTGAGGAGCCCAGAACCACTATAATTTGTCTAGGGAAGATGATAAGGAAAATGGGTTGGGTTTGGCCGATTTCAAGTCTCTAAAGGGTGTGAAGATAAGAGGGAAGGGGTGCCCTTTTTATAAGGGAGGACAGGGGCACCGTTGGAAGAACATAAAATATTATTTTACAATAAAGTCATATTCAGTTTATAATGGCTCCAATGTGACTTATTTCAAAGATAAAGTGGGTATAGGTCAAAATCCTCTTAAAAAATTTGTTTTATACAAGATTATGTTACTATTTTAACCTTATCATTTAGATTTAACTCTAAGTTAAATAATTTAACATTTACCGTATCTTTTAGTTTTCTTACAATATATCATTAATAAACATAATATAATAAAAAAATGAACAAAAAGTGGTTAATTATTAATATATATCCTTATATAAGTCATTTGGACGAACCTAATATTTTTAGGAATAAAAAAACAATTAATAATATAATATTTGTTTTAAAAAACTATTTTATGTCAACTATTTGGTAATTGATTTTTGTTAAACTCATAACAGCATGATTAGTTAGAAAAAAGTTAATTGAATCAATACTAACATGTCATATTAACCATGAAATTAGTTTAATTTATAAAAAGTCTCAAATTACATTTATTTGTGTATTTAAAACATCAATTATGTTAATATTTAATTAATAAGGTAATTACTGCATCACATTGTGTCATAAATAAATTAAATTATTTAATGTCTAAAATTTATAACTAAAATAAAATTATGTAGGAAATATATTTATCTTTATAATGAATATTTATAGTCAAATTTATCTTATGTATAACCCTATATTAAAAATGTTTTAGTTATTAAACTTTGATTTTACAATTTTAACTCTTCTTTAAATAAAATAATAATAAATGTCCTATTCTAATACATGTGGTCTTAAAGGGTAATATATTATTCATAAGGTTGTTTTTGGTCGAATTAAACTTATCCAATAGAATTAGTACATGTGTTAGGGTAATAGTAATATCATTTTTACCCTCAATTACCCTATTTACTTTTAACCGTGGTAAATAAAAGTAAAAAGTTATTATTCACCAAAAAGTATTTTTATCTTATTAAACCAAATTTTACTCCTTGATATTAATTGTGTCTCTTGGATTTTCAAAATTCCACTAACAGAAGCAGTAAAATCAATTTTTATGTAAATTTTTAAACATTACTAGGTGGTGGGTAAAAGACGGTGAAAAGTTCAATAAAATTTTTTTATCTCTAAAATTATTATAAAATGACACCATTGAATTAGATTGACCATATAGATGTATTATGTCTCAATTTTGAACTAAAATATATTTAAATAAAATATATAATTTTTTATATTTAAATTCGGTTTTTAAATAGTAACCTAGTGTTTTCACTATTCATAAAAAAATTGATTGTTTTCAGAAAAATAACAAAATGTCACCCTAGGCTAATTTTGATATTCCGAATCCAAAAATGAAGTCCACTTTTAAAGATAAAATTTATAAAATTTCAAAAGGTGGGTATTACTATTCGTAACGGCTAGTTCATAATATTTTTATAATAATATATCACATAGTGAAACATAGTGTTGCGTACTACACACGCTATCGAGGAAGGTCTTGATTGCATGTAATTCAAGCCATGTCAGGGATGCATGTAGTGACAACAATGTTTGGTGTGGTGTGTAAAATAATCAAAACATATTTCATTTATAAATTAAACAAAATCTATACTTAATGTCACGTAGAATAATTTCACAAAACAAACTTGAAATTGTGTGTAACACGAGCCAAGAATAGTGTTGCATATACTACAAGCTAATACAGTGTTGCGTATAGAACAACCTAATTTTGGTGTAGCGCACAACATTAGAAATCATTGAAATTAAAAAGAATAAATTTCATAAAATCTTGGGTTGTTACATTCTTCTCCCCTTAAAATGTATTTCACCCTCGAAATTCGTCAGGGTTATAAATGGTTTACTACTTGAAAGTTTCTTTCATAGAAACCCACATCGTAAAAAGGAATAATAAAACTTAATTTTAAAAAGTAATGTAATAATCATAACGGTTACCCAAATTAACTCATCACTAAGTTTCCACATAGGAGAAAATAGGTGAAAATATGGATATGGAAGAAAAATCTAACCATCATGTTCTGATGAATAGTGGTAGAGGACATGGCTATGAAAAATCCAACAATCACACAACCATAAATTTGTTATGATCTATGGTACCATATAATTCATCAGATATGAGGACATTAGGGTAACATTTTTGGTTTTCCAAATCAAATCCCAAAACTTAAATAATTTTTGAATTAAAATAAATACTTACATGATTTTGGTACAATCTTACCGTTGCTCGTTCTGTGACCAAATTCCACTTAATCTCTTAAAGAAATGATGTTGAATTTGTCTTTGGTGAAGTGTTTGCAGATCATGAAATAGAATGATAGGTCATTCCATTTGTCTCAAACATAGGATTTGTAAAAGTTATATACATAAGTCCATCTTATGGTGAGATTAATCATATATAGTTCCAAAAATGTATGTAAAACTTCATCTATCATACATATTAATAAAATAAAACTAGTTTTTACTAACAAGGGACGTCCTGGAGGTTAGTGGTAGGTGATAAAGGCTTGTCAAACATTGGTTGTGGGTTCGATTCCCGCAACCATGTCCGACGCATCGGGTTGTCACTCATTCTACATGATGTCCCTTTTCTTAAACTACACTATTATTACATTCTATCAATAATATCGAAAGAAATTTCTATCCTTAAACAATACTAACTTATGTTCAACATTATCCATTCCAATAATTGGGTTTAACCAAAATACTTCTTTCCAAACTCATAATATAAAGAGCAATATTACTAAAAAATAATATAACAAGCATGTAAATACCATCATTTATCCCTCATATATCTGGTTTGTCACATTCCAATCATGTGAATACCTTAATAATTTAATCTCTTGAAAAATGAATACCCATTGAAACTTATTGAAAACATGAATGCTATCAAAAGATAACACTTTCCACATTCCAAAATCCAAAAATTCTATATACTCGAACCATGATATAAACTTGTCCTTATATTAGTCATGAGCTCATGAATACTATCAAACATTTAATTTTTCCTTATCCCTTCATTATGAACATATCATATGCCTTCCAAAATATTTGATTCACTTTTCATGGTTACCGGTACCATATAATTATCGAATACCACAATAAACTAGCACATAGATATTCAAATGTTCAACAATACTATAAATGATATTCCACAACATTATTTTGGAATCCCTTTACACAAACACATAATCATTCAACCACATCTTTGTCATACTCAACATTGCTAATAGTGATCACATGTGACTTCCCTTTGTCCTTTTCCTTAAGAGGTTTCTCACGTTGATCATCATTAACCCCTGGATTAGGGCATTGATTAGCATAATGCCCCAATTCCTTGAACTTCATGCATTGAAGTGTTAGTGGTGCGTTCTCTGTAGTCATTTCTTTATTCACATAATTAGCAACCCTTTTTCCATTATATCGACACTCAGCTGCTTGATGACCTTATTTTCCACACTTAAAACATTTCATATTCCCTTTATAATAATCTCCACTATGCTCTTTTCCCCACTTTGAGCATAAAGAAACATTTATCTTCTTTTCACCATTATTCTGAGATTTCTCCTGGAACTCCATGTTTCATTTCATGTCCAAACCATGATATGGATATGTAACACCAACTTCTATTTCTAACTTGATATCACAACACACAATTTCATCATAGCTACTAAAGTCTCTTATAGTTAATGTCCTTCAAAGACTTTGTTTTAAGCCACTGAAGAATCGATCAACTTTACTTTCTGGTTGGATGATAAATCCAGATGCATACCATGCAAGCCATGTAAAATTTTCTTTATATATTCCAACAAGTTCATAATCCTTTTTCGTAAGCTCATGGAAATCTTTTTCAATCATTTTTCGATGAATACGAGGGAAGTACTTATTTAAAAATAAGTTCTTGAACACATCCCATTCCATGGATTAAATTTCATCACAGGGCCTCATATTCTTAATTAGATATCACTATTGATCTCTTCAACTTTTAAAAGGTAAATAGACAGAATGACTTATTCATGTTCCGAACAGTGAAGTATGGAAAATATCTTTTCAATGGTACTGATCCATTTTTTAGAAACAAGTAGATAAGAAGACCCACTGAACGAAGGTGAATGTTTCCTCATGAAGGACTCAATAGAATATTGTTCACATCTATGCTCATTTAGAAGTGCAGAATGATTCATAGCTTGTGTAAGTATAGAAAAAAGATTTTTCACTCCATCTCCCATAACGTTGGATTGTTCAGGAGTAAAATCATTTCATCATCTATTACATAGATCAACATGGTTCCTTCTGGTTCCGACCATCATCTAAAATGCAAAAATAATAGTGTGAGAGGCAAAAATCATGCTAGGGAAAACAACATAATAAAGGGGGAGTAACCTCGATATCTGACATCTTAGGAATAATTATAATATCATTACTGTAATTTTAGGACTATAAACTATACTTATACTTCACCATAGGGACATCCCTAGATATACCTTAGAAATATCTCTAGTGATCTAACTAAAGTTTTCGCATCCTAGTTTAAAAAGGTTATCTAAACCATTCATCTGATACCAACTATAGATACCCAAATCGTGATGTACATTGAGTTTACATTACTTTTGAGGAATACTTAATACATAACAAAAATAAACACACAAGGACCGTAATAGTTTAGTGTCTTTGGAAACTCGGAATATAATCTTCTAATTGTGGTGAAAGTTCATCAAAATATCCCATAATGATCTTCCGCTTTTGTTTTCATACATAAAAACTTTATTTATATACTGGGTAAAAGAAAACATATAAAGGGTGATCTCAAATTCTCAGTAAGGGTAAGCATGGAGAAAATAAAACAAACAATATACTTTTGAACTTCAAAACAAGAACATAATTTTTACACATCAAAATCATGAGTTGTGAAATAAATCATGGAAGTACGTAAGGCTTAGGTCATAAAGGAACATTAATCATGATAAAATAGCTTGGTAATAAAACATTTAATTGTGGAAAACCATTAAGTACATTATATGATTTCTATAGTATCCAAGGCATTTCTGTCAAGACCATCTTAGTGGACACAGTCCCTTTCTGAATCGAGTTCACTCCTAGTTTCAGACCTATAAAACTGAACCAGATTAACTTATCGTTCCAGCCATGTCTATCTCATGAGATATAAATATTTACCCAATGCATTGGAGGGAGATATAGGTCCCACCCATATTATAATTAAATCATTCTTACTTGTTCCACAACATAAACATAAATCATTCATTATAACCCAACGAATAAAATGGGTTTCATAAACATCATCCCATCATAAAATAATACATATAAAACAAATGGATATCATTTCATCATAATAGATGTGAAACCATGTAAATAATAGAGACATTATACATGAAACATACACATATGAAAAAATTTCATCTTAGATGGAAAATGGTTTGGATAAAACATTTGAAAATATTTCTTGAGGAAAATATCCTTTCTTCTTAAGAATCATTTTCTTTTCACAAAATGCAAGGAAATTTTAAATGAAAAGTAATTTATTTAAAATAACTTTGAAATATTGTATAGTATGCTTCATTAAAATAAGGCGTTATAAAACTATATAAATATGTTCATGTCGTATAAGTTAAAAATCATTCCTCTTGTACTTTTGCCGGAAAAGTCAAAAAGTAACTTGTATGCTAAAAAATGAATGATTCATTACATAGCTTGTAGTAAAAGTAAAAATGGGTAAAAATAAATTTAAATAAACAAGAAACCATTTTTTAAAAACATGGACATGGATGATAAATATAACCCTAGTAAATACTTACGAATAAACAATCTCAGATAAGAATGAGATTGGAATAATTAACCCATACCTTTGGCCGATATGCTTGGTACGTATCCGAGCCTCCTGTATAATGATTTAAATAATGTCATTTTAGTAATAAATAATCATATAAATTTTTATTATATCATATATGGTTCACTTATTACTTTATATTAACCGTCCTTTTGTAAATTCCATGTTAAAGTAGTGTTTTGGGTAAAATCGTTTTATTTATCGTACTTGTTTAGACTTGTTGTTCTTGATATTATTATTACTTATATCCTGATTTAATTACATCAACAATGTAAATCATGATTTTTATATCATATATATTCAGTATATATATATATATATATAATATAGATTAATGAAATGAAATACACCGTTCATGGAGACGGTAGGCCATACGTATGCATGAACGTTATTTTCCTTTCCTTATTAAATTGAATGGAATTAAGTAGATGAAATACATATTTATATATAAATAAATATAGTAGAATTATTATGTCCTATATTTCATGATTAATTATTATATATACATTATAATCATTCTTGAATTGTTAACATGGAAAATGAATCTCATCGCGTCGTGGAGATGGTAATCCGTACGTACGCACGCGCGATGATATCATTCCCATGATCGTGGAATTTTATTAAATTGTTTGTATAATATTTCATAATCAATATCACTTTACAATAATCATATATAGTTATTTATTTACACCATTATACCCATCCATGTAAGGTGGTGGTGGAAAACATATTACACCACGACATGGAGATAGTATCCGTACGTACGCACGAACGGTGATTTCATTTTTCATAGGATATATAGAAGATGAAATTGGGTTTATTCATATTTATAATAACATTTAAGTATATTTTTGATACTGATGTTATTAATTTATGATGAAAAAAAATATGAAGAAGTAGAAGAAGAAATAAATTGGAATGAATTGGTAAAGGATATTACCTCTTCTTTGACGCTCCTCTTCTTAACCTCCTATTAAGGCACTAGTGATGGACTTTTGAGGAGACCAGAACCTCTATAATGTATCTAGGGAAGATGATAAGGGAAATGGTCAGGGGTTTTCCAAGCCTCAATGATCAAAAGGGTGTGAAGAGAAGAGGGAAGGGGTGCCCTTTTTATAAGGGAGGAGAGGGGCACCTTTGGAAAAACTTAAAATATTATTTTATAATAAAGTTATATTCGGTTTATAATGGCTCCAAAGTGACTTATTTCAATGATATAGTGGGTATGGGTCTAACTCCTCTCATCCAACAGGTTTTATACTTGTTTAGGTTACTAATTTAACCTTATCACTTAGGTTTAACTCTATGTTAAATAATTTAACTTTTATTGTATCTTTTTGTTTACTTACACTATATGGTTAATAAAAATACTATAAAAAGGAAAACAAATCCCATGTTGTTCATTATTAATATATATATCCTTATATAAGTCATTTTTAAGAGCATAGATTTTTAGGAATAAAATAACAATTAAAAATATAATATTTGTCTTAAAAACTATTTTATATCAATTTTGATAATATTTGGTAATTGATTTTTGTGAAACTCATAACAACATGATTATTTCGAAAAAAGTTAATTTAATCCATACTAACATGTCATATTAACCAAAAAATTAGTTTAATTTATATAAAGGCTCAAATTACAATTATTTGGGTATTTATAACAATAATTATGTTAATATTTCATTAATAAGGTAATTACTGCATCATAATTGTGTCATAAATAGTTTAAATTAATTAATGTCTAAAAATTATAAATAAAATGAATTTTTTTAGGAAATATTTAGAGTCGAATTTATCTTATTTTTAACCCTATATTAAAAATGTTTTAGTTATTAAACATTGATTTTAACTTTTTTAACTCTTCTTTAAATAAAATAATAATAAAAGCCCTAATCAAATCCAAGTGGACCTAAAGGGTAATATTTTATTCCTATGGTTGTTTTTGGTCAAATTACACTTATCCAATTGAATTAGGACATGTGTTTGGGTAATAATAATATCATTTTTACCCTTAATTTCCCTATATACTTTTAACCGTGTTAAATAAAAGTAAAAAGTTAATATTCACCAAAAATTATTTTTATCTTATTGAACCACATTTTTCTTCTTGATATTAAGTGTGTCACTCGGATTTTTGAAATTTCACTCACAGAAGTGGTAAAATAATGTTTTATGTAAATTTTCAAACTCTACTAGGAGGTGGGTAAAAGACGGTGAAATGTTCAATAAAATTTTTATATGTCTAAAATTATTATAAAATGAATCCATTGAAATAAATTGAACTTATATAGGTATTATGTATCAATTTTGTCCTAAAAAAATTAAATAAACTAAATAATTATTTATATAAAAAGTCGGGTTTTAAATAATAACCTAGAGTTTTCATTATTCATAAAAAATTGAAAGTTTTCATAAAAATACCAAAATTTTACCCTAGGCTAATTTTGTTATTCCGAATCCAAAATTGAATTACATTTTGAAAGATAAAATTTATTAAATTTCAAAAAGTGGGTATTACTATTCATAATTTTTAGTTCATAATAATATTATAATAATATACCGTTTAGTGAAACTCGGTATTGCATACTACACATGCTATCAAGGAAGGTCTTGATTGCGTGTAATGCAATCCCAGTCAAGGATGCGTGTAGTGAAAGATTTGTTTGCTGTTGTGTATAACATAATCAAAAAATATTTCATTTATATATTAATCAAAATCTATAATTAATGTTTCATAGAATAATTTCAAAAAACTAACTTCAAATTGTGTGTAACGCGAGAAAAGAATAGTGTTGTGTATACTGCAAGATAATACGGTTTTGCGTATAGCCAAGCTAATTTTGGTGTAGTGTACCACACAAGAGATCAATGAATTAAAAAAAATAATTCTCATAAAATCTCCAGTTGTTAATGTTTACACACACACATATATATAATTTCATTACCCATATAGATAATAAATAATCACTTTTAATAGATATTTATATTAATCATTATCATATACATAATGTATAATTTATTTTTGGAAAACGTTATTTTTGAGAGTGAAGATATATATTGAATTATATTTACATCTATAAAATGATAAAATATATTTAGAATATTATGTTTAAAAATGAAATTTATAGTATATTATATATTTCCATCTCACCAAGACTCAATTGTTGTGGTGTTTTGTGTCCCAGGATATAGTTGAAATAAATAAGGTATATGATTTTAGAAAATTTTCTATCTAGTGGGATGAAAATTAATTATATACGAGAATATTCATCACTAATCATCAAAATATTACAACTATATACATTAATTCTTTATGTTAGTATATTAATAAAACCTAAAATGATATTTAATGTATCTATATTGATTAATTCTCCTAGGAAAACAATATGAATCATTTTGAACATGTCTTGACCAATTAAAAAATTTAATTAAATGATGCATTATGAAAATAAATATTATTATCTAAAAAAATTTAATAGTAAATAATTGGAAACATATTATAAATTTTGAATACTCTCAAAGGAAATAAAAAATATTTTTTACCATAAAAAAATTAATTGGATCATGGTTCCACTCATCATTCATATCATATATGATAAATTTAAATCTGTATATATTTATGAAACATACCCCCCAATTGAAATTATAAAATATACAGATTCAGTTGATAAGATATCCTATATTTGAAATTATTTTGTTTCATTTTCCTACTTATAAAATATATTAAATTTTATAAGAACAAATATAAACATTATTAAAATATTTATAAACTTGTAAATTTTAGAACATGGATCAAGGAGACAACATAAAGACGACAAAATGTTAAAATATATTCATGAAAAATAATAATAACCTCATTAAAATACAATATTTATATAAAATTAATGTTAATAATTATATTTAAAAACATCTTGTTTGTATGTGAAGTCATAATGTAGTAATATGATGCACATGAATGGAAAAAAATAATTGAATGTTATCATAAGGGTTTATTCCCAATTTAATTGATATGAAAAGTTCATATAATAAACATTAAAAAGCTCCCCATAAATTCAATCTACATTATATATATTTAAATATACATAATACAATGGTCAAACATGATTTTCTCAAACATATTAATATATATGGGCATTATAATGATGTTATAAAGTTGCTTTTCAGAACAATAAATAATAGATTTTTTTCAACAAATATTCTTTAAAAATTTGAAAAATATTTTCAATGTTATCATTTATCGAATTTTTATGGTGTTTTATAAATTAATATTTCAATATAATTATGAAAAAATTGTTATATTAAAAAAAACAATTATCATAATTATTTTTGGTAATATGGACTAATTATGAACAATAAGATTTAGAAAATATATATTAATACTGGATAGTTAAATTTAAAAAAATTATTAGTTTAGGACCACGAAAGAAATTATTTTCCATGCAATGATAACAGACATGATGTTCTCATCATATCTATTATGTATCTATTTAAACCAGAATCCAAATATCTTGTTCAATCAGGGTTAGTTTCAGTTGGGTAAATTAATATTATATTCAAAGAATCGTTGACATATCTACCTAACATTTTAATATATATATATATATATTCTATAATTTGATTAATATCACAAAGATATAATTCTTACATGAAATATGTGGACATTAAATTAGGCCTTCAACCAATTTAATATAATAAAATTCCATTCTTTCTACAGATTTTAACATCCAGTTTTTTCGATATTTTTTTAAATATAATGTTCATGAAATACTAATGAATGTATTTTCACATTTATACGATCATTAACTAATCCTATTAAAAATTATTTATCATATTTATATTGATTTAGGAAAATGACATCATATATTTGAAAAAGATTATAAATAATTATCCCATAAAATTAATATCCTCAATTCAAAAAATAAATTAAAATGATATTAAAATGAAGATCCAAATATGTAAATATCCACATAAAATTATATTATAAAATATTATTAAAAATCTTATAAAAAATGAAAGTTAAACCTTTCCTTTATAATATTTTTCATCCAATTTAAATGTGTTATCCTTCCCTTCCAAGATTGAGGAGCTTGTATTAATCAATATAATGGATTAGATAATTCAAAAGCATAATCACAATGCATTCCATTTTCCTAAAAAGTTTTTTTATATAAACTTATATAGAATTTTATCAATTTAAAAAGGCATTTTGGATGTCTATATGAAATAATATCAATCCGGTAAAAGCACCTTAAGCCATTAATATAATAATAATATATGAAAATTTACCTCAAAATCATTAAATTATTCTAATTAATGTCTCATGAATAGCTAATAAAAATTTATTATTATCTTTTTTTAGATATTTATCATAATTATTTATAAATATTTATTTATGTCCAATGAAATGAGAATATTATAGTGCAATAACTTAATTCAATATAAAATTTCTTGTAAACTTATTTAAATTACCGAGAATTTATAAATTCCAATTATGGTCACCTAATTTATCCTAAATATTATTTTATCATTATTTATATATAAAATTGATATTTTCACAATCATTAATAACATATTTTCTTTTTTTAACTTTATATCCAACTTTACTGAAATAATTTTCTATAGGATGATCTTAGTGATTTTTCCATGATTTTACAGGAATAGGTTTATATATAAAAGAAATACTTCCCCCTAAATATGTGAATATATTGTTTGAGAAACATCACCTTCAAATTTAAATTCCCCAAATTATTCTTCATGTTGTTAAAATCCATTATCTCTTTATTTGAATTAATGTTCACGAAAATTTACATGAATTAATTCATCAATAATTATTGATTGTTTTCTATATACTCCATAACACAATATATTAATAGAATATCGTAAGAATAATGTCATCGAAATATTTTTTATAAAATATATATGGGGATTCTTTCATTACCCAACACATTTCGGGGTTTAGGCTAAAACTACCCCATGGAAGACTTTATAAGGCTTGATTGGCGACATGCTTCAATGTCACGAAACAACATAGGGAGTCTTTTTCTTAAGTACTATTGAACACTCACACAACCATGTCAATTCCAAGTATTATAGGGGAAAAGGTATAAGATTCTACACTACTACAAATAAAAAAATGCATGGACATATATACAATACATGTAAAATAATGTAAACTGGAAGGAAAAAGTGGAAAATACATGCCCAACAAGAAAAGATTCAAAACCATGTTATAACAAAAAGGTAAAAAAATTGAGAGAACCCATCTTCATTATCCCTTTCCATGAACATCATTTTTCCTCCATGAATCTATATCCCAAATCCCTATTAATGTCATGATCAACTAATCTATCATAATTATAACTTATAACTTGTGATGGAAAATACCATACATGGGTGAAAACAAATGAACACAATATGACGCTATGAAAAGGAAAAGGGGGTGTAGTAATTGATTCAATGTATTGAAAGATATCATATATAACATAATATTATTAATGTGTATAGATCAACCCAAAAGGTAGTGAAATCATACTCATATAGAGACCGGGAGATCGAATGGGTGAGAAGGTGAACTTATCTTCGATTATTCTGTAATTACATTATGATAGTGGAATCATCCAACAACGAGAATATTTACGTGGAAAGCATGTGACATACCTCCTGAGTGTTCACCTTTCCTGGAATGAGGTTACCCAATTCACATGGAGTTTTTACTAAAACATGATATATATATATATATATATACTATATTAAATTATATAAAATGAGAACGTGAGGGGATCACTATATCACAAATCATCCATTTAATGGAATCACCAACAGCTCAAATGTCCCCACTAGAAATGCACATCATTCCAAATGTCTTCCCTTAACACACAAGTCAATGTGACTTAATCACCGCACCATGATTCTATCCCCTTTGGTCGGTACTCACTCACCTAAAAGGTTTAAGACACATCTCAATGGTAAATGTTCCTCTCATACTCATGAGTCAAAAGATACATCAATGTAAATCCTATCATGAATATGAATAGTTGAGAGGTCGTGATTCAACGATAAGGAGGCATGCCCTGCCCTACCGAAGGCTTCAACTCTAGTGTCATCAAGGACTCATGCCTAGCCCAGCTAAAGGGTGCCACTATAGTGTCATTGAGGAACTAATACAATATTGGATGGAGGGTTCCACTCTAGTCATCATTAAAGACCTTTTACCAACTCATATTGAGGTTTACATTGTAGTCATTTTCAAGGACCCATGAACAGCCTGGCTAGAGTGTGCCACATGTCATTAGGGATTTGGGCCATATTACGTATGGGGAATCCACACCCAGAAGATTATTTGGACACATTTCCTATCCTGACTAAAGGGTATACAATAGAGGGTATTTAGTGTCATGTAGCTACTGAAGACCATCACCCAAGCCGATCAGGGTTCAACACTCTATTCATCATGGCTCCACACCCTAGTACATTGTGTAGATCAACAACCAGATGTATCTTTTAGGGACCCACACCTAGGTTGATGGGGTTCAACACTCTAGACATTTGGGATACCAGACTGTGTCTTTTAAGGTTATAATTACCTATAAATAGGCCTCATATGATAATTCCCAATATTATCCATCATCGAGTATCCCCACGAATAGGCATCATGCCCAGAACATCAAATTTTTTTTCTCGAAATCCATAATGGAGGGAAGCATCACATTCTATGTGAAAATAACACTATAGATAGGCTAATTTTGGGCCTAAATAAAAATGTACAAAAGAAGTATATATGAGATTTAGATGAATCATAGTATAATACATAGTGTGTATGGGTGCCACACAATGTATTCCCACCTTATCATCTAACCATGTGCCTAACCATACTCTTGTAATAAACTATTTACATGTGCCAGATGGTACTCCAGTGAACTCCCAAAGTACACAACATATCACACTAAATGGATAATGGGAACATGAATCTAATTGTTAATCTAAATGAAGAAAATTAAATATTACTAACATGCATCTTTAAGGAGGTCCAGATAGCCCAAAATATCACACTCTTGTGATCCTTTTGAAAAATCACAATTGAACGACTATTTATTCTCCTAGTTATAAATCCTATTTAGAATTTAACATTCACTATATTTTCAATGTATATATCCTAGCGGGGAAAAAGTATCGATCTATGAATAATATATACGGATATCACTGTTGTGATCCCCCTGAAAAATCATACAAGATCATCTATTAAATTTTCCAAAATGGACACATGTTAAAAAGTCACCTTTTACCACAACACATACAAATTTGGAACCATAGGGAATGTTCCATATTTTCAATTTTAATAACAAATATTTATCATCATGTTTTTTCCAAAATTATAGTGTCGTGATGCTATAGAAGTCATGTAAATTTTATGTATCACTAAGAAGCTATGTCTGATACAAAATTTATTATCAACAAGAACAATAATATTATTATTTTACTTAGGGATTTTGTGCATCTAATCCAAGATCCAGAATTAAGTATCCAATATTGGTCATGAAAGGACCTTCTAAATGACATGGTGATGCTACTATAAATGCCACATAAAATGGACTCCCCAAATGAGAGTTCATAGGTTTTGAAACTAATTTAAATAGAATAATAAAAATGTTATTATTTTTATTTTTTATTACTTTCCTTTTTTCATATTTTCCCGTAGGGTCACCCCAACACCCAACATCTAACGTGGGCCAAATCTCTTAATCCCCTCGGTCGCCTCCATTTAGCCATTGTCCTAGCCACCAGCATCCTACCATTATCTACCATACTAGCCACCTAACCAACCAATATTTCATGATGTATGCCTCATCTCCTAGATTCGATCCCTTCTATCTGCCTCGCCCATAGACCATGCATCCCGTTTGGGATGCCTCCTACCACAAACCTTGCTAGTTGAAGTCATCCTCCTTATGTCAGCCCCAATCGCAAGAAACACCTGGCTCACAATGACCCCAACAGAACTTGCAGAAACTGGCGGACACCTCCATAATCCTCCAATGGCACATCCTCATTGGCCACCTCGCACCACAGTCGACCACCTACTCACCGAACCACCATCGGTAGACCTATATAGAATTACACTATATTAAATTCACTATTGAAATTTTTATTCAACTCTACATGAGTGAATGATCATAGATCTAGAATCCTTAGGCCTTAACCTTCATAGATCTATGCCTTGCTCAATAACCTGTTTATGTTTTGTCATATCGAGAATTTAGAGTTAAAGAACATGTGAATAATAAAGGGAAAAGGGTGATCGATTGATGGAAATGAATGTTTGGCCATTTTTTTCATGCTCAATGCAATCTTATCGAAATCTAAAAAAATTAGAAATAAGAATTTCTATTGGGGTAGTAGAATCCAAATGAGTGAATCCTACATCAAATTAGGAACGTCTCATCGTCATTGAAAACACCATCCAATAATCGATACATTTTCTGTGCTATGATATTCTATGATATGAAATTCCACTATGATCCATCAAGAATTCGATGTCAATTCTATAATCCGAATAAGGGATGGATTTCATCATATGTGGGAGGATTAGGAGTCAAACATATGTTATTTATATGATAGAAAATTAATATAATTTTAATCATGTCACATTCAAACCGTTGTTCTTATATAAAACACCGCATTATGAACATATATATTGTATCATACTTTCTATTCAAGACCCTATTCAAAAATTATTCTAAAATAAGTTCCAAATTAAATAAAATTATGTAATTAATTTATTAATGGTAACATCGTCGGTGCATTTTTCTACATAGTACACACACAAATTAATGTTATGTCCCAACTTGGTTGAACACCACATTCCAAAATCAATAGTGACCTGAACATTTTGATCTGAGAATTTGTTTGAGAGATATCACATTTCATCCATGTGTAGAGTATAAAATTTATTTAATATTTTTATAAAATAAATTTTAGGAAACCCATCCTCATAATCACACGTCGTGTCAACTCCTATCTCTGAAAATATTCCACGAAATATTCCAATGTCATGCATGGATAACTCACAGTATCAATAAAATCCAGTAAATTATGAATAAAAAACGCCAACCCAAATACACTGAAAAAAAAAATTATATGTTTTCTTCCCTTCCAAATATCTTATTGTTAATTTTAAAAAAATGGCATAAAATTAATTTCAATAGTAAAATAACAATAAGTATTTACAACTACATTGTCAAAATAGTTTGATGATTTAGACTATTTTAACATGTTTCTATCAATCACTTGTAATTTTCTATTTTTTCCATTAAAATACACCATTTATTATTCTGTTCTAGTGTCAAAAATGTTTTATAAATACCCATTTTATTCAAAAAATTGGTTAAATACCATATTCTATGATTCACCACTATGATCTCCTCTAATGGATTTAGTTTTTTGATCATTAAATTTATTAACCATATTTGAAAAACTAGTAAACTGATATAATGTTTTACATTCATGAGTGAGAACGTAAAAACAAGTCAATCATATAAAATCATCTATAATAATAATATAAATTCCATTTACCATTAAAACTAGTTGGATTAATATGGCTGAAAAAACTGAATGAATTAGAACTAGATGATTTAATATTGGTAATTATTAAACTATATTGAAACATGATTTGTGTTTTTATCATTGAAGAATGAATTAAATAAAACGTTCTTGTACCTTATTAGTTCATCTTACTATAGAATATTTTTGACTTTGTATTTATATTCTATCAACCTAAAATTTTCATGTCAAAACAATCGATTCCTAAACATGCTATCTGATATATATGTGTAATTTTTTTTAATAATTTTATCATATAATTTGAAAAAAATTTCTAAATTAATGTTATCATTTCATTTAGCACAATATTATATCGATTTTTCTCTAACAATATATATTTTATAAATTTTAAATTTTAAAAAATTACATCATCGAATTGGTGAGAAATTATTATTTAATTATTTTTAAAACCATAAACTAATAAATCATTACAAACAATAACTATATTAGGAATTTCAATATAAGGAAAATATATTACCTTTAATTTGGAATTATCAACAAATATAATGTTACCTTCATCATTTTTTATGATTTAATAAACATGCCATTTGATTCTACAAAAAATATTGTTTATGAAATCAATTTCACCTCTGAAAATTTGGGACCAATAGAATTGACACATGAATTTTTGGGATTTAAAACACGATATAAATTTCTCTATATTAATTATAAAACATTATAATTTTTAAATAAAATACAAAGTATGTCCATGAGATTATGGAAATGTCAAGGAACAATAATTGCTATAATGAAAATTCATTTTAAATGTAAAACAATTTGTTGTATATGTATATATATTTTATATTTTAACATGGAATGACTTATGTAAATTTGGAAAATTATGATTATAACATATCCCCATTATTAAAATGAGAATGTACCTAAGTGGTGGATGATCCTTCATGGAATCAAAAAGACCCAGGATTAAATATAGATTGGGAGAATTTCTAGTATATTGTAGTAGTTTTGTAATATTTTTTAGAGGTAATGTGCAATACTATTGTAACCAAAAATATTCCTATGGATTGGGACATTGGGATACCTATTAAGGCCTATAAGTCTCAGTTCCTTCAGCCACCAAAGGCATTTTAGACATAGGGACTTCATTACAACAAAGAGTTTTGGGACATAGGGACATCGGGCCAATTCTCTTTCGGGCTGCCATAAGCCTTCAAGAAACTCAGCCTCTCTCCCAAAAAATGGACCAGAAGATATCTAGGAATAACACATGGTAATATACCCCAGAAGAGAATTCAGAGCATGTAGTATAAACAAGGTTTGATATAACAATATTGGTTAGAGGAGAGGGTATTGAAATTATCATTGGTACCAGACACTGTGTAGCTCAGTAGGGACAACTGCTAAATGACCACCCATGTGTGGTGGGGAGTTAAACTCCTTCAATGATACAGATGCTAGGGAGGAGAAATTATTGAATAAATAATTATTTAAAACATAGAATATTTATATATTATGGAATATAATATATGAAATATGAAAATAATATAAGAAGATCCATATATAGAATTCACATTGGGGAATTATATAATAGTTTTAAAAATGTTAATTAACATAATTGTATCATGTAATAAAATAAATTTAACTCAATTCATGTAAAGTAATCAATATAAATGATTCCCATGTGAAAATTAATATTAAATATTTCACTGTACGGATAATTTATTCAATTTTTATTTTTTCCACATTAATAAATATCAACATATCAATTTCTCTTATAAGAAAATTAATGATGTATCTAACTTATGTAATTTTCATGAAATTAAATAAAAAAAATAAAATTATTAATTTAAAAACAAAAACTGAAATTTTAAATAATAGAATAATTTTTTGTATATTTAACGTAAATTTATAAAGTTTAATTATATTTATATATGATAACATTTGTACTTGAGAAAACATCTGTATCTCCTTATATCATGAAAAAAATTTATAAAATTAGTTATGAAAAAATATTGATATCATACAGAAAGTATGTAGCGATTATAACTGTATTTAGATAATGAAAAAAATCAATTTATAGTTTTATGTACTATAATGAAATGAATAATGAAAATTAATGTACCTACTCAATTATAATCAGTTAGTTTAGAGATATTTATACAATGTTATTGTCAAACTATATAAGATACATGATTTTTGAAAGTTATCTATATGGTGAAAATTAAATTTGCACCATGGTTGAATTTTCCTCTTGAATAAACTATATGGAACAATTGGGTACTAGAACTAGTTATGACGGAATAGTAAAAAAACATAAAATGATATTTAAGGGCCCGACTTGACTACTTTCCCCAATGACTGTAATATGAAACATATGAAACATGTTATTCCCTATCGAAACATGTATGTTTTTTTATTTATTTAGTTTAAAAAATATTAATTTCTAATCAATGTTAATAATACCTTATTCAAAACATCAAAAATGTATCATGACACTCAATTTAAGTGAAAAAATATACCTTCATATTTATCAAAAAATATTGATTATCAAGGAATCACGAAAAATCATCCAAAACTATATTAAAATATTTTGAAAACATTAAGCAACATATATTTTTCATTATTTTTCAATTATTTTCATCCAAATTAGTGAGATTCATTGTGTTTTGAAAAATCAATATATTGATTTCACATCAAACTATATAAAATAACTATAATGAAACCTAATATAAAACAGAAATATCTATTATGTTACCCTAAATTAAAACTACCTAAAGATGTTTGATAATTGACATAGATGGAAACTACATGTATTTAATTGATTAATAATATTTCTATAGTAATATGTTACATGAGGTTATTAATTAAACAATTAATATTCCATTCCCATCAGAAACGTTAGTATCTATTGGGATCTCATTAAATTCAAATAAATTATATTAATATGTTGATAATGTATTACATGTAAATTTTATATGATGTCAATGTATGATTATAAATTTTTTTCTTTATAGTATGTCAATTAATTCAATATATTATGGTAAAATTATTGATTAATATAAAACTTTTAATATGTAAAAACATTTATAACCAGCCTAAAATAAAGGAAAATATCCACAAATACAATAGTTAGAAATTTTTCAGAGAAGTTTCAATGGAAATATTATAAAATGATCTATACATTGAACAATTGTACTGACCTCATCTTTATGAAATGGTACTGTTTCTGATCTATCTATAATATCATTTATATTTACCCTAAAAATATACATCACTATATGTAGATGATGGAAAACGTACACAATATTAAATATAATCCTATATGAATCATTATAATAATAGATCTCATGAACATATAACAAAAGGTAGATTAAAATATATGGAAGTGTATATTTAAGAAATTAATAAGAAAGATAATGTAAATGGGTCAGATTTACAGGATGTGTTGGAGTAGTGGGATCTAAATTTGGAGAAAATTGTTTCATGACCATAATTATTTATTGTTCCATATATAAGGTAATATCCCCATCGTCTCACCCATATCTTAATAATTACATTCAGAAGCTTCAATTTTTATTTTATAGGCACACAACCTTGAAGAGTATTTAGAATGACCGAACAGTTTTTAACTAATAAACATAACATGTATCATCACATGTGATCTAATAGTTCAATCCATTCGAATCAAATTATTAAAATATCCATCCTACGCTGTATTAATAAGGCCACATATGTTCTTCACTCCATAAGGGATTAAAAAATATAATATATGAAAAATTAATTAGATAATCACAATATATCAGTATTTTAACAATTATAAATAACATTAATATCTTAAATATCTTATTTAAATCCTCTCACCAACATCCATGTACTACTACATAAGATATTGGACCATTAATTCATTTTGGACTTCTTCATTTTTTATGATTAGCCTGTGCAGGATAGAGGGACAACCACTATGGATCATGAAGACTGAACTGTAAATTTGTGGACCTTTTCATCCCTCATTTATTCTTTAAATAATATATAGCCTACATGAGATTATATTTATGGTTATATGTTTCAATATTTTATCTCTTTATATTATATCATCAATTGAAATTATATAATAAAAATAATATTTAATTATATTATTAATATATATAAAAATTCTAAAAGATATCATTGAACATCCAAAAATAAATTATTACGTCCACTTTCGTCAATCCTCTTCCATTTATCATCATCTATAAAATGATATATATCAAATGTTTTTCATTTATTCCACCCCCTGAAAATAAATATTAAGTGAGGAGTGATTTTAAATCACGCCATATCCTAGATTCCAAAGAAAAATATTTGTTCTTTAATTCTATAGTGTTAGGTATATCATAGGCCCACTAATTAAAAGGTAAAAAAAATGTATATTTTAAAAATGATATGATATGAAAAATAAATAAAAATTATATTACAAATATATTAAAAAATAATAGAGAATTGTGTTCTTTTTCAACAATTGTTAATAAAAATGCAAAATAAAGATATTACCTTGAGATTGTATTTAGATTAATTTCGTAACTTCATTTGATGTTGGACCCCTAGGAACATGATTATTATCCAAATTATCTGATATTACATTATCACAACTCTAAAAACACGAATAATTTTTTTAAATATAAAAACCAATGTTTACTAACTATGGATTTCATCTCTGTATATGTTACAGTATAGAGATCTTATGAAAAAGGAGGAAGAGGCTCCTCTGTAGAAGAATCTATATTGTACACCATAGAAGATTGAGGTGAGTTTGATGTTTTATATGTTATTATCTATTAAATCATAGAAATAAAAATTAGTATATAGGTTTTCAAATCCATCTATTACATATATAATTAGATATAAATAAAAACGGTCCTTCGAAAAGTAAAATAAATTGAAAACATTTGTATTCATATTTTTTAATGTAGTAATCTATGATTATAACAATATTAATAACATATAATATCACACAAATGATGGAAATTAATAATTAACTAAAACAAAAGATACAATTTTTACCCAAAAATTTCAATTAAAGTTTAAAATGATGTAGACAAATCCATATAATTATAAAAAAAACCACTAATGATTCTAATTTATTGAGTATTTGACATCAATGATAAAATAGTACTATTAATATTTATGAAACATAAATTCACATAGACAAAAGAAAATAATATTTATTAAAAAGTTAATAAAATTAAAATAGTAACATATACAATTGAATAAATTAAAAATTATACAAAAAATTAATTTAAATGAATTATATATTATTTTTTATACGATTAAATTAATAAATAATAAATCTAATATATAAAATAATTTCTTATATTATAGAAATTAATGATGAAATAAATATATTTTATTATTAATATAATGAAATTTGAAATTGATTCACTATACATACACCTTTCATATGATCATTATATATGGTACAAACCACTACTATAACGTGTTCATCAATATTCATTGTTAATTATTCCATCGATGCAGGGATATTAAATAAACTAGCATCATTGTCTTGTATGTTTTAATATAAATACTTCTTTTCCATGTAAACTAATATAAAAATAGAAAATATATTTATCAATAATGTTTAATTCATTTCCTTTTATTACCAAGAAAAAAATATTTAGTTTTTTATTCCTATAAACTTAGACTAACTAATGTTAAAAAATTATTATCAGGATTGAATCTATTATTTCAAATAAACCATTTTCTATTAAACACTATATCTAAAAAAGTTATTTAATAAATATAAAAATTTTCATCAATGATTAAAGTGTATGAAATTTAATATATTATTGGTTTTCTATCATCATTACTTGATAAATTCAATACTTATGCGAACAAAAAATCAATATTATTATAAAACTCACTCTTGTTGTAATTATAATTGGCATTAATTATATAGTAAATAATTTTATATGTTGGCCACATTATAAAATCTAATCATGAACCACTCAATTCCCAGACAATGATTCAAATACATCATATTAATCTTTATGGTCTCATTAATCCATGGAGAAAAGTTTTTTTATTCTATGTCATATTATTCTTCATTGGTTAACATTACATGAAAAAATAAATATATTATTTTTAATATGGATATATATCATTTATGTCATTCATGTTTTATAAACATTAAGTATTTTTCTATAAAACATTAAACAATTTAACTTTCATTCCCATAATATAATTTCCCCCCATTGATTTCTCATTTATATAAAGATATATGAATAATTAATTTATCCATTATAAACACATATCCTGTACAAAACTATCCATCATACAAAAAAAATGTAAATCTCAATAATAGATTCCTATGTTCTATTTTTATTTTAAATATATCCCATAAATATCATATTATATAAATCAAAAAATACACTAAATATAGATATACAGACCCACGGATATTTATTTCCCTCAACAATTTAACTATTAAATACCCCATGATATCAAAAAATGATCGATAAATACACATATACATTTTTAAAGTATTGAAATTAATATTTTCTCCAATTTTTTAGGAATTCAAATTAGTAACCTTATTTAAAATGAAATTTAAAACAACAAAAAACCTTCATGATATTCATTATGATAATGATAGAAAATTTTCTATGTGATGTAACTGGTAAGAGTTGTTCCATCCTAACATGAAAAACATAATATTTCATGGCTACGGACTATAAATATTTTAGTGATAATATTTTTTATATATTATGAATAATAGTACACAAATTTTATAAAAATTTTAAATTTTGAGAATCTAATTTTATTCCACCAGTATAATTTAAGTAAATATTGATGTAGTTATATTTTTCATCACTGAAGAATTAGAGGTTACTTCTAATGTATTCCAATTTAGGGAATGTTTAGTCTGACATTAAAACTATCATTAGTCATTCCATTAATTTCATACAATGTTCCAATAAACTATTATATATATTCTTCTCTATATAAATAAAATCAATTTTATATTTCAATAAGTGATATATCTAATATAAAAGCTCAAAAATTATTAGTAATTTTTATAATTATTTTTACGACTACATAATTGTCGTCTGTCACTAAATTCGACATTAATATTTTACACCCACTAAAAATAATGTCTGTGAATTTTTTTGGTGTAATATTTAATTATTTTTATTATTTTAATTCATTTCAAAATCATTGTACAAATTGATCCATATAAAAAACCTCTGATGAACCATATAATCATTTTTAACCAATTTTGTACTTGAAAAAAAGATGTTTATTGTTCACAAATTGGACAATCTTGATACCCCTTAACATAATATCCATAAATACATCAATATACTAGGAATTCATTTATGGTGAAAAAATATTTATATATAGTGGAAAATTCCCCATTTTATATGAATCATAAAATCGAATAACATTATCTAATAAAATATTCATATAATAAGTAAATATTTATTAATAAATATATATAAATATCATTTAGATGTTTTTTTGGTCCACAAATAATTAAAATCTACATAAAATGTTATAGATTTATAAAATTTTAAGAGATAACAAGTAAAGTAAAAAATAAAAATTGTCACTAACTATGGTTTCAAGTAAGTACTATGTATGGATTCATTCTATGCTTATATATTCCCAGTCAAATATTTCCAACACCATTTCGGAATATAGGAAAATAATACTCCATTATCTTCTAATATGACAATATTATGGATTCTATAAATTCTTGTTGGATATCCACTAATAAATTTCACATCTTAACTTACTTGTGTTAATTTAATTTGAGAATTAATATATTAATTGAAATATTTTTAGAGAGTAGAAACATTCCTATTAATTATTCATTTTCACTAATAAATATAAACTGATTTATCTCCAATATTATACCAACATTTCCAGATTTTTGAACACCCTAATAGACCTCTACATTTAATCCAATATAAAATATTTCCATTTATATAATATTTTATCATTTTCAACACCAACCCTATCAGGTAAACAATTATATTTGTTTTATAAAATGGATTTGGAATATCATTGCCTTTAGGACGTTTTTATTTCAATAATTTCAGTAATATGTTTTAATATTGTGACTCTTTCAATTTTCAACATGATTTTAATCAATCATAATAATGGTGATAAAACAAGAAATTTCATGATAGCATGATAAAATGAGATTTCAGAAACACTATATCAATGCTTAATTTTTCATAATTATATAATTCACTCTAATTAAATTTAATTAATTTTTTATTAAATTTTGTAAAACATATCATAATTAAAATCATTATAATCCATAGATCATGAATTATACAATGTTTAACCATGCTCTCATGCTTATAACTATTAGTAAATCAATGAAATTTTTAAGATCATTTATTTATACCATTTTCCTATGTTCATATTTAAAAATTTCATCCCTATATAGAAAAATGGTTGTTAGTTGGTATAAATCCATTAAAAAATTTCAAAAGAGCATCAACACATTCCTCATATTCATTACTTTTTTTACTCTAGTAATCCAAAATTAACTCATCAATATATATAATAATTAATGTGTTAAAATATGTTTATATATTATAAATATAATTTCAAATTTTCTATTATAAAAAACAATAATAAAATATAATTGAATATTTCACATACACAAGAAATAAAAGATATACGATAAAAAAATTATCAGTATGAACAAATTTAATTAATTTAATTTAATGTAAAAATTGTATCGTTCAATTAGATTGATTCTAAAAATTATATCATTAATACTATATTAAAACTCTATAATATTCTATAACATTAAATCTCTTGATCCAAAATTTAGGAAAAAAAATATACCTTATGCATACATTAGGTATTGAATTATTTTTATTTATAAAACCAATTAAATAATTAATAATTTAATGAATCATAAATCTAAAACTAATAATAGATAAAATTATTAAAAATAATAAAAAACATAAAAATAAGTAGTAAAATCCAAATATATGTTTTATTTTATATCATGAAACCAAAATATCCAAAACTAACATTAACAAATTAAAACATATATTGTAATCATGAATAATAGTATCAATGAAGTCAATATAAAAAATATAAATCCTAAAGGGGAAGAATGTGCAGTGACATAAATTTAATTTAAGGTGATGATGGAGTAAAAATATTAATCTATGAAGGATAATGGTGTGGTAGATGTTAATTCCATCTAAAGATATCCGTAGCAACCATATTAAAGAATGGAGTGTTATGATTCACAGTGTGAGAGAAACCAAACATATTCACTAAGAATGAATGAAAATGAAACACTTTAACAAATGATTCACAAATCTATTAAATGACTAATCAAATTTTTTACTAAATATTTTTTCTTTAAAATATTGTTTCTATCAATACATATTTAATTCCCAACATTAAAAATAATTTCCTTTAGTTTTTCATATCAATTATAAATAAACAATGTTAAAAGTGTCTCATATTGTATATATTTGTACTATTTAGATTCAATGTAATTGATAATTAATTACTATTATTAGATGATAAATCAAGATATGATAGAAAGTGAATTTATTTTATAGACCACATAAATAATATTCGGTTCATAACATTAATCATGTCCCTATGTGAGGAATTTAATATTAAAAATCATACATGAGTCCTAAATCAAAGTAAAATTGAAAAAAATATCAAGAATAATTTTAGCATGTTCATTATATACATAAACTAATGTCTTATTCATAAATATATCCATTGATTCTCCATATTTATAATCATTATATAAAAAAATAGTTAATTAGTTTTTAAAAACATTCAATACAGGCTGTAAGAAGTATTTATCGATTAGAACCAGTTTCATATGATTTGTTTTAGAATTTGTATGTTTTAAAAATTCCATCAATATTATAATTTTTAATTTATTTTAATTTATCATCTATTATAGTTTATTAATCTCTAATATAATGATATTTATGTTTTTATTATCATAAAATTGCTCAAAATCAATGAAAAAGATGTTAGAGTTCTTTATAATTAAAGAAGTGGGATGTACTAATTATATCATTAGATATTCACAAAAAAAACTAAAAATATATCATTTTATAAATATTTTATATAATTGTTTTATAAAATAATTTCCCTTATCCATCCATGATATAAATGAAAAGAATTTTTTAAGTAGGTTATTAAATATAAACAAACTAGAAAATTCTTTAACATGATAGGTCAATATGGTTATTGAGGTGTTTATTTTAACATAATATCATTATAAAAGAATCATAATGATATTAATTTCATTTATTTATGATGGGGATATATATTTTAAGATGATTTTATATTGAATGAAGGTCATGAAGAAAATTTAAAAATGGATCTTTTTTTAAGGGCGTAGTCCGGTCCCCCACATGATTTATATTCCATTGAATTTTTAATTATTGAAAATAATGAAATGAGAGTTATAATATTAATAAAACAACATATCAAAGTACTAATTATAATTAATTGAATATATAAATTTTTTTGTTAGATAATTGGAATATTAATATTAATAAGTCAAAATAAATATAATACTTTTGTTTGAGATATCATTTTTATGTGGAATAATCCATGGAATTAAAGGTATTTGATAATATAAATTTATATTTGGATAATTATTATGGGCAAGATTATATTATTATTAATATATAAGAGTTTGAAAATGTAAGTAAATTAATAGTGGGTCTTATTGTAGTGGTAGTTTTTACTTTTTGTATGTGAAGAGAATGTTACTTATTGAAGCACCATTATCATTTTCAATAACATGATGATACTATTACATGATTAATTTCTAAAAAAACATAATGTTGAAATTAAATTTGGTTTTAAAGTCTCCAATCCATTCCTTTTTTATACAACATTCTATATTTTCATCATTTATTTTTCATTTTAACCATTTCAAAAACATCATTTTTACTACAGTATCAATTTTTTAACAATGTTAATAATTGTAATGAATATAATGATATTGATATTTTTATCAATATTTATAATTTAGATATAAACTTTTCTAATTATTTTAAATAATATTATTTTTGTAGTGGACATGTAAATTTTTATTATCACAGATAACACAAAAAAACAATTTTCTTTGGAAAAAGTTATTTAAATATATTTTTAAGTTTAATAAATAATTTAAAATATTATCAACTCCCATGAAACAATTTTTTTATAGATAAAAACGTAAAATATATATTTATTATATGTAATGGAAAAAATGAATCTCAATTTGAAAATACTTAATTCAAATAATGACCAAAATTAATTTATTGTAATATAACATTTGAATTTTTTTTCTAAAATGGGTTCACCTAGATTTTATATGATTAATGAAAATGTTAAAATGCATATTTTTAAAATGTATATTTCTTTATTATCACATAATTTTTTTCTTAATCTTTTATTCTATTCTAATATATATATAATTTTTTATAAACCCAAGAGTCATGAAAAATATAATTTTTTTACTATAACCCAACATTTTAAAAAAACTCAAAAGTATATACAGAAATTTTTTTTTGGTTTTTAATAAATTAATTTCACATAATTTATTCCAAATTACAAAATTTATGTTTTCATTTTTATAATAAAATCATAAAATATAATTACATCTCTGTTTTATTTTAAAATTACATTTTCAAATAATCACTCTAATTATTCTTATTTCAAATCATTAACCAAATAAATTGAGGGTTACTAATTATTAATATTAAATATAATTTATCACCTAAATTCATAAGTTTATTTAAATAGAAATTCATATCACATAAAGGAAATTTTTAATAATATACATTTATATATAGAAATTTTTCTTGTTAAGAATTTAATATAAACTAATTTATTTAAATTCAAATTAAAGGTATCTGAGATTTTAATTAAATATTTTATTCGTAAAAAAATAAATAGAATTCATTCCTAGTAATTAAACTTAATGGTGATTGTTGTAATTATTAAATGTATATATTTTATATAAATATATCATGGTTTTGTTTTTGTTTGGTGTTATGTGTTGATAAATCAATATAATACAATAATATATTTGAAGGTAATCATTTATTAAAATCACGGTGTTTTGAATTGATATATGGTATTTATGTGTATGTTTATTACTCACTCATATATCACAATAGTTCATTTATGATTGTACTCCTTATTTCACGATTAATGGATCTTTATTTTCCATTCATTTTCCATGGTGTATGCTTGTTCATTTGAAATTTAATTTCATTTTATTATAAAATGATGAAAACTCTTATTATATTATGCTATTTTTAATAATAAATCTCATTCTCATATTTTCATATAATCATATTATATATTCATCTATGAAATATTAATATTTTATGTTACTATTTATTTGATTGTACTATATGATTATGATTTTTATTCTCCATGGTATGAAGATATGTATAACATGGTAGGCGTCTAGAATGGAGTGTAGAGGAGTTTGATAATATAGAATTGAATATAGTTAAGATGTTTATAAAAATATTCAATAAACTAATCCATTAGGCAATTGGGATTTCATAGTGTTTTTGTGTTTTATTAATTAAATATGGATAATAATGTATTATTAAATTCTTCTCTATTTTATGTTGATATATAGACTATTTATTTTCATGTTAAACAAACCTAGGAAAGTGTAATGATATGTATTGATATTGGAAGGAAATAAAATGATTTGTTAGTGAATGATTTTATATTCATGAATGATTCCTCTTATAATGGTTTATTAATAAGTTTTAAAAATGTTTATTAAATCCTATGTAAATTTTAAATTTTGATATATCAAAATGAATTTGTGTTATAGAATAACATTTGTTTATTTTTCACAAAATTTTTAATGTACCCATCATCAACTGTGTTTCATTATTGGGGAAATATGTTCCAGATCCATTAAATGTGCTTATATCACTGTTAATAGATTTGGATCATGAATTATCTTATAACGAATATACTATATATATTCATGACACATGAGATAAAGTGACCGAGAATTAAAATACTCAATTATGGAAATTCATTTAGAGAAATCCTAAAACATGAAGAGGTAACCTATGATACTAATGTATCTATGTGGAATGAATATAAAAAAAATTTCAACGGAATATATATACCACAATTTAAATAATTTTGTTAATAGGGGGAATGCAATCTTTTGACTGTAATGTATGAAGTTAATGCCATATTTGAAACTATTACACTATGCATAGTCTCAATAGACTTTATACATGATTATATTTAAAATATTGATTTCTAAGTAATATAGGTTTATTTTTGTGAAATAAAATTCAAATTATAATTCTTTCTAAGAATATAACCTTAGGATTTAAGATTTAAAATGTTCTAAAATATCTTTTTTTATGTGAATTGATAAAAAATACATTATTCCCCAATTGTAAAATTTATTTATATAAAAACTTGTTTAATTTTATCAAACATTTCAAATGGTCAAATATGTGATTAATTTATAAGAATATTTTTTTGAAATATAATTCATAATTCAGAAAAAATATTTTTGACATTTTATAATCATTGTATTTTGTTCCAAAAAAAATAAAATGTTTCTAGTATTATAATTTACTTAAAATTTATTTCGAAAAAAATTATTGTCTCAATTTATATTGAAGATATATTAAATTTATTTAATTTATATTAATCCTACGAATTTATTAATATAAATAATAATAAATAACTCTATCTTAAATATATTTTTTTATTAAAACATTACTTTTTTAAAAACGTGGTTTTTAAGTGACTTAATATTAAAATTAAGTTTAATTTTTGCCTGACATATTGATTTTATCTTATAAAATATAATTTTTTTTATAATCACATTGTAATATTTTCTTACCAATTAAAATAATAATTGTATCAATTGGAAATATATTTCAGTGATTAAAAATTAATTACCATAGTAAAATTAAAATGGTTCTTTGCAAATAATTAATTTAATAAGGGTAATTTGAATATCATAAAAAATCATTTTATTTAATATTATGATATTAATAATATTTTTTAACATATAATAAAATATATAAAAACTCATTCAGTTAATAATTAATATGATATAAAACTATTATAAACATAATGTATAAAATTCATTTTTCTATAAAAATATCTTTTCTCTATAATGATGAGATTATTTAATGGTTAAATTTATCACATATAAAATATTAATTATATTAAATACTTGAAAAAATTATATTTATAAAGTTAATTTTTGGTTTTATGGTTTATCTTAGATTATTATTAAGAAAAATAATTTCCATTTTAACTTTTTTATCATGTATAATAAAATAAATAATGAGGAAATTAAATATATGAAATTATTATTAATTAAAATTAAAATTAAATATTATATGATATCTTATTTGGTTTGAATTTTATACCTAGATATATCACCTAACATTTCACATTCTAACTCACCTTTCCCACCTAATACCCATATGATCCCATTATATCCCAATAGATTATTTTATTTATTATGAATAACTCCCTGATTATCAACTACTGATACACTTTTATTAATGGCTTATTCAGGGCTATTATTATACTGACATATGATTAAAAGCTCATTCCATCCTCGTATATTATGTTACATTTTATGGTTTTTCGATTGTATTTAAAGGATGTATTAAAGGGTTCAATAGGGATATAACTAAAACAATACTGAATTAATTGGTTCATGAGTAAAACATGATTCACACTCTGAGTTGGGGGCTCGTGGTTTATGTTGTCCGTTGGTATCATGATTTTGTGTGGTGGAAGAGGATCCCATGAAAAAGATTCATTTTATGAATTTTTAATTGATGTAATGTATTTAATTTAGGTTGTAGATATATAATAATTAGTATAATTATAATATATAGGAGTTTCATTCCTTATAATGGTTTAAAAACATTAAATAACTAGAACCCATGAATTTCATGTCATTAATATAAAATTACTAATGTGATATAGGTTTTTCCCAGGTTTTAATTTTTTTTATTTGGAAAATTATGTGAAAATTTATTTTTATCTTATTGTATTCATTTTTTAGAAAACTATGAGGTTTTGTGAGACTTATAAGAGCATCATCACTCACTACGATCTTCGTATTCTATTGGGGTTGTTTCTGTGACTAGTGGTAATCCCTTCATTCTTACAATATTTTCCTTTTCACTATCCCATCATATATCTAGTTATATGACACTAATAGGGTTTTGGGTGTGAATGTGTTGGGATGATTATGGTATATTCTGTGTGTTTTAGATTTATTTGTAATTTCCATTGATGTTTATGGTTTTTATTTATGTCATTATCACCCTGTATAGTGTGACATGTCGGGAAAAATCATTTTGAGTTTTTTAATCACACAATTTTCATATTTTGTATCATACTGGAGGGGTTTTAATCATTCTAATGTTTGGGAAGATGTATTGAATCTGACGTAATTATTATTATTAAATTTAAATTTAAATTTACAGGGGAAAGGGTGAAATAATATGTTTTTAAATGTTTGATATGGGTAATAGTATTGTTGCTTTTATGAGATAAATTCCCCATTCAGATTAATTATAGTTGGGGAATCTGTTTTCCCTGTTGCTGATTTGGTTGGTAATCGTATTTATTGTCAATGTTTGGAGTCAACATATAATTTTAATTTTTCATTACTTATAAATGGCTAATAATATGGTCTCCACATGTTAATTAAATTTTTGGTAATATCATAAAAATAAAGAAGTGAAATGTTAAAACTACATTCTATATCATAAAAATGTAGAGACATATGACATTTATATGGCCTTATTGGGGGAATTGATCTGTGTTTCTTATAATGATGTCATTTTTAATGACACAGACCTATGTAGTACATTTTTTAGGAAGACCAGTGTTCGGTTGGGGGGGGGGGGGGGGGGCGTTCTCTGAGGCTATCAGTGACTCATTCGATTGTGATTACAAAAAAAATCTAGTATTTCTATCAGCATTCCATTTTGTATTGTCTGTGTCAGTGAGTCATTTTTTTACTATCGATGTTGGTGAGTCATTTTTTCATCGTTAGGGTTGGTGAGTCATTTTTCAACTATCACTATTAACATGTAATTTTATATATTTTCATATTTGGTGATTTATATTTTATTATACCATTGTCGGTGAGTTAGAGAGTTGGTGTCGGAGAGTCAAGACATCGATGTCAGCGACTCAGGGCATCGGTGTTAGTGACTCTGGGCATTGATGTTGGTGAGGCATGGTGTCTTGTTGGTGAGTCAGGGTGTTTGTGGCAGTGAGTCATATTGCATTTGAGGATTAAAATTGGGGGATCAACTTCAGTGACTCAATAATGGATAAATCATTTCCATTTTTAACAATTTTTTTGGTTCCCCCTGTAATTATTTATTAAATGTAAATTGAGTTTAGAGATATATTTGGGAATTTATAGAGGAATTTCAAAGGATATTAATTATATCATTAACATCATAATGATTTTTTGACATTGAAATAGTCAAACCGTGTAATCTTCACCAAAATCCCACTTTAATGAATTTTTAAACTATTTCCAATTTCATTGATTTAGGATCATAATTTCATTTTCTAAAAGTCGTGGTCCCTTGTAATTTTATCTCTTGGTGCGTGTAGGTATTTTATTCCCAAACGTGTCATGCGCTTCTACTAAAGCCCTCTATTAATATGTTTCCCTTGGATTTATTGACTAGTCATGCAGATCCCATATTCTTGGTGTAAGGAGGATCATTGATTGTCTTTTGTTCCTGGTAATGATTTCCTTCATCTCAAATTACATTTTTATCTTGAAGGGTGGTTGGGTTAATGATTATTTAGTACGGAAGAATCCTTTCCTATTACAAATAATAAATAAATAGCAGGGAATATGATGATCAAAACTAAATTGGATTGTTATAACAATATATAGAGAACATAATATATTTTTTTGTTTCGTGTTCGAATTAATTATTATCCTTGTTTTCCTATTATGAATAATTTGTATCTAAGGCCTTATAAGATTCATGGTCATTCATGGTCCTTGATTGCGCATTGGGGATTCACAATATTTGTTTTTTATACTCTATTGAATGTTTATAACATGAAAACCTATTTATCACGTACACTTGATTAATTAAATGGACTTTCCGTGATCAATACTTTAATGTGAACATCCTTGTTATTTAATGTGATATTACGGAACCCATGTGGGATAAATCATAATTTTCTTCTCTTGTCGGTGTGGCTGTGTACTGTGTTTTACTGGGTTCGATCCGTGTGTGGGTTGTGTGGTGCTATTGTGGGCGGCAGAGTTGTGGGTTCTGATGGTGGAATGAGGGTTAGACCAATGAATATGGAAGGTATGTGGGAGCACTAGGGATATAGTTTCATCATGGTTGATGTGGGATTTCTATATGGGGTGGCATGGGATGTATGTTGTAATCTTCGTCTTAGAGATTTAATGATTGTGAAATGGATAAACATGTTATGTAGTGGGGTTGCAAATGTCATGTTCTTGGGATGTTGGGATACATTAATGGGCTGTCATGATTTAATGTTAATGTGTGTGTTTTGAGTGGTGGTGGTGTTTTATGGGACATCAAGTAGGTTTTTTCTGTTTGTTTTTTGAATATATGTTAAAATGGAAATCTTTGCCATGGTATATATTCCCTTGTATGATGTTGGATATTTATTTCATTTCACCCATGCGCTCAAGATAGGTTTTTTGTTGGGACATGAATAGTTGTAATCCTAGAATATGCCTGACCCTACTTTGGTTAATTAGGCTCTTCTTCTTCTTAGAACAATTGAGAGTATTACAGTAATTAATTTTCGAGTTAGGTATAGAAATAAATAAAATATTTAATTATTTGATAAATAAAAAATTACATTGGATAAATGAGTTGGTTGAGGGTATACAATGATATACATAATTGACAGTTATTTCTGGCGATACATTAATTTAGGGGTAGAAACGAGTGGGGTTTTTATTTTTGTGATGCTTGTATGTTTGGAATCCCATAGGATTGATTGAGGGTTTGTTACCTATATTTTTTAACATGTAGTTCCTTGTGATTTTCAATGTGTACCTCAACCTTGGTGAGTACTACATGAAAAACACACCCATTTCATGGTGGATAGTGTGTATACCAACATCTTGGTGGGAGGATGGGAAGCTAGTTATAGACATTCTTCCTTGAACCAGTTCTAGATTCTCACTGCTCATGCATATTCTGGAAGGTTGTAATTGATCAACGTTTAAAATTATCCCATGATCCTTATTCTAGGATCTTTTGTGGATGGAGGGACCAAGTTTATGAAGTTCAGTTTTGTTTCCCACATCACTTCAATATGAGGCCCATGTGTTTTTTGGTGAGAGGTGTGGTTTTTGTGACTAGGTGTCTATGTGTAGGGTATGCGTGGTTCTTGGACCTGGTGTGTATTGGTAGATGTTCATTGGGAGTTAATTTGGGGTAGTTTAGTAGTGTCTAGACAAAATACATTAGGAATGAGTAGTTAAACAGTGGAAAAAGTGGTGTGGGGTAACCAAATCATTGATGTGATGATATTATTACATTACATGTCATGAGTTATTTTGGAACTATTCCATGTAATGGTTTGTCCTGTTTTAATTATTTATTAAATGTTTTCAGTTTCTAATATTTATATAGTGGCATTAGTATGCCTCTCCGCCTTGTTCTTGAGTGACTTTGGTTTCCCTACAGAGTACACCTATATAGACAACCTATATCATTTTTTTCAGGTTTCTATGAGGGATATGAGAATTGTGCATGACTCTACTAGCTATGGCATTGGGATAGTTTCCTTGTTTCTTATTAATCATTTCCTTGGGTAAATTTATTTGGATTTTTGGTTGTAATTTGGAAGTAGTTTCTTTTTAAATCATGAATGGGTTTCATTTTGGTTAAATTTTTATGAAATTTATGGAGTAGTTTCGGAATTTCACAATCATACCTCCCAATATAGTTATCCAAAAATGGGTAATTCCTTATATTTCTGTGTAATCCTATACCCTTTGTTTTAGTCTCCATCCATGGTCCAATTGAAGGTAGTACATAGGGGTAATTATCTCTCCATCAGATTAATGATGGTCTGTCATGATAGAATGGTATCATAGAAAATTTGTTGAGAGATAGGATGGATGTTGGACTTAAAGACAAAGTATATATCATTTTATGGCAGGGAAATGATGTTAGGAAATATTTTTTGAGCAATACATTAGTGAATATATTTTAGGACATTATATTTTTGAGCCCACTAGGATTTGATGCAAGGAAACTAATCCTAATGAATGGCTATGCGAGGTTGTACAGATTGTAGGGTACAAACCCTAGGAATGATACATTCATCATAATTACTTGTTTTTATGTATGTCTCGGGTGTTTTTGGAATATAAAATAAATGTGGAGTCAAAATAAATTTTATAATAAAATTTACATATTATCAAGGAATATGAGTTATTTTATCCCCTTGAATCTATGGAACATAGGCGTCAACCATGTTTTGTTGACGTAGTTGAGTCATAGAAGACTATACTACTTGATTTGAGGATGGTTGATCGAGAGGAGGAAACTGAATTGTGGTAGAAGACCATTCGTTCATAAATGCAGAAGGCCATACGGTAGTATGGATGAATAATTTCATAATTAGAGAGAGAGAGGGTTGGATTGAATAACTAGCAGTCCCCATTAAATTGATACCAACTATGTGGGAGTACTGTGTTCTATTGGAGGTGATCCAGATGTGAGGGTAAGTGAACCAGTGGTGGACTATGTGCCCCGTGTTGGGAAAGGGGACTAATGTTTTCTGGGAGAACTATGAGAAGGTTTTTAGGTTGGATTTTCATTCATCGACTGTGAAGTCCTATAAGAGGATGGAGTTTCTCATCATATAGCTGGGGAGAATGTTGGTGAGGGAATTCAGGATCAAGTTCAAGGATCTCTTATGCTTTGCTCAAAAATAATCTCCATGTGAGGAGTCTTGTTCAAGGACCTTGTAGAAGGAACTTTATTCTTTTCTTCGATATGCAGTTACTCCCTTCACCCAAATAATATACATTAAATTTTTGAATTAGTATAATGTAGTGGAGAGGATATACTCATGTGGGGTCATGTCGTGAGAGGGGATCTAGTCGAGTTCTTCAAAGGGGAATACAGTCAATATCTAGTCTCGAGCATCTGGTTATCATGGTTTCGACTAGTGGGGAGTATGACTTAGCAGTTCCAGTTCAGTTTTACTAGTCCTTAAACATTCCCCTTTGGAATAGGAACATGTTTTATTATATGGGGAGTTCCTAAACAACATTATAGTCAATACCCGGTTTATGTATAGTACAGTTGAGGTGGGACTGTTTAACTCCCACCTCAGTAACGGTTGTGAGCCAAACATTTTCAGCTGCAGAGACAGTATGATCTCGTTGTACTAGGGGTAGATGATGCAGAATGATATAGACCATAGTGTGTCCCTTAGGAACATCAAACAAGGTGTGGCCAGTTAGGTTGATGATATAATAGGGGTATATGAGCAGGGTGTGGGTTGTTTCACAACTCTGAGTCACTAGTTCCAGTGGTTATGGAGGTTGTTCGAGGTACCATTAGTCTGTTTAGAAATCTTGATTGTGCAATGTTGGATTACGTATATTCAAAATACATTGTTTCACCTAGTATATCACATGATTTAGGACTACATATACAAATAATTTATGAGGCCCAGTTGTTGAGAACACCGATTAGAATTTTGACCAATATTTTTAATATTTTTTGTGGATTTTGATTGATGTTGGGGCCACATATGTCTAGTGGAGATCTTATTATTTTATAGATTTAGCCATGGGTTTTCATCTTAGCCATCTTCTTGGTTTTAAATATGTATTATGTTAGTGATTTAATTTGGATATGATTCGGGTTATCATATATGGATGGTCAATCCACATATTTTGTTGGCGAGTGGAGACATCAGGTGGGTAATGAGTGTGTGGAGCGACTTCCATTAACGATGTCTGAGATGTCAGTTGAATCAGAATATAGAGAGATTCTGGGGGTTTCATGTGTTGTGTGAGAATTCATGGATGTATTCCCAGAGATGGTTGTGGATATACCCCTCAACATGACATTGATCTTAGAATATGCATGCAACCTGAGGCCTGTATTATGTTGGTGCATTACGATAAGACGGTCCCTTTAAAGTTGTGAGATTTGTGGATTCAGATTGATGACATGATGCGGAAATGAATTATTTGGCCGAGTGTGATGTCGTATGGTGCTCTGGTTTGTTCACAAATAAGAAATATCATTGTATGAGAGTATTCATAGAATACCAAAGACTGAATCAGGTGATGGTCAAGAATTGTTACCCCCTACCAAGGATCGATGAAATTTTTCACCAGATAAGGGGAGTATGATGGTTATAAATTATTGATTAACATTTTGGATATCACTATTTAAGGGTGAAGGATGGTTAAATCCTGGAGACTATATTCAGGTTCATGTATGGGAACATCGAATTTATGGTCATGTAGTTCAGTGTTATCAATGAACCAGTCGTGTTCATGGGGATCGAGAATTATATTTTCCCTAAATTCAGGGACATGATTTTTGTTGTGTTCATTGATGAAATCCTAATATACTCAATGATAATGGAGGATCACACCGAGCATCTGAGGACTATCTTGTTGTTCCTCAGATGCCACTAGCTCTTTGGGATATTGACCAAGTCTGTGTTTTGGACATGGGAGGTCCACATCCTATGTCATGTGGTGTCTTATTAGGGGATAATAGTGGTCCCATCAATGATTGATGTTGTTATTTCCTAAAAATCACAAAATATTGTGAAAGGAGTTCACAGTTTTCTAAATATGATAGGCTACTACAAGATATTCATACCTGATTTCTCTCAGGTAGAATCCCCATTGATGAATATGAGTAGGAAAGGACAAGCCTTTGTGTTGAGCGTGCATTGTCATATAGATTCATCTATATGAAGGGGTGGTTGGTTAGTGGTCATCTTTTTTCAGGTATAAGTGATGTTTGAGGTTTTCTATGATGACTCATGCATAGGTTTGGGTTGCGTTCTAATGTAGAAGTGGGGAGTAATCACTTTTGTGTCAATACAACTATGTCCCCATGAAAATAACTATTCCACCTATGATATTTAGTTAAAAGTGGTCATGTTCGTGCAGATGTTGTGGCAATATTATCTCATCGGGGAGTACTTTGTAGTATATATGGATCAAAGGAGAATTATGTTCATCTTCTCCCGTGAGTCATAAACATGTGGAAGTGGACGTGGATACAATTTCTCAAGAACTATAACTTCATTACCACAAAAACTGAGATAATGGGGAATATATGTACTGATTCTTTGAGGGAATAAAAAAACGGGATAGTTTGGGAATCCACAGATGATTTCAAGGAAATGGTGGTGTTGGACACTTTATTCATTGATGATGATGTGGATAAAGGAAGAGTCTACATGTATCAAATGACAATACTTATTCCTTGAAGTAGTAGGTGGAGGAGTCATAGTGGGGATACCTAGAGACAAAAATGATGTGTGATCGTTTTGGTTAGGGTGATACTCTGGAATGATGGACATAGGATGGTCAGAATTAGATGCTCCTATGTGGGATTTCTGTTTTCCCTATGGTGATGCATGAGGTAGTTCCCCAGGATGACAAAAGAAGTATTAGAGTATTTTTCAAGGTGCCTGGTATGTGAGTAGGTGATGATTGTGAATTGTCCTCCCAACAGTCTATTTCATCGATGGTACATCCCCGCGTAGAAGTAGTATGAAATATATATTTATTTTATTATAGTTTTCCCCATGGATCTAGGAGGATACTATGATATTTAAGTATTAGGGGATTATGAAATGAAATTGGTTATCTTTCTATAATTCAAGGATTCGACCAAAGTGAATGTCATATCAATGAGGTATGTTGATGAGTTGGTGTGGCTGAATGGAGTTTGAAGATCCATCATATCATATTGAGAGACATGGTTATCCTCATTAGTCTGTAGGGGATACATCATCCACTTGGCACCAGGCTACAAATTAGTACTCATTTTGACCCTAAAACAAATGTTCTGATGGAGAGGAGAATCTAGAATTTTTAGGATATCCTTCTAGCATGGGTCATAGAATTCAAGGGATCGTGGGTATGGCACATGTCTCCAGTAGAGTTTGGTTATAAAAATATCTATCACTCTATCATTGAAATGGAACTGTTGGAGGACATATATAGAAGTTTGTTTCGATCACCCTTATGCTAGAAATAGGTAGGAGAATCACACATCCTTGGTCTAGATGTGGTATGAAACATGAGAGAGAAGGTTCATCTACTGTACGAGATGATGAAGGCTACTTAGGAATTGAAAATGACATATTCAAATATTTTCAGGTGGCCCACGGAGTTCAAGGTTGGTTACATTGTGTTACTAACAGTTTCCCCTAACTGTGGGCAATGGAGGTTCGGTAGATGCATAAATCTCTCCCACATGTTCATTCCACCATTAGAGTTGTTGTGAATTGTTTGTGAGGTGGCATATAAACTAGATTTCCCACAATGGTTGGAGAGGATCCAAAAAATTTCTATGACTCTAAGCTTCATCGGTATATACAGAATGAATCCCATGTAATCAACTATGGAGGTATGTATATTGTGGATGACACGAAATTTTTGGAGAGGCTGGAGGAGATCCAGGACAATTTGGAGAAGGTTCTTCATGGACAGTCCATTCCATTGGTTCGTGTGTTGTGGAGGAATGGTGGCCTCAAGGAGAGTACTTCGGAGGTGAAGGCATATTTCCATACCAGATACTTGGAGTTGTTCTGTGTTAGTATATATTTCTTGGAATTTTACAATAAAAAGTTTTTATGGTTGACCTTGTTGCTATGAAATGTGTAACAACCTCAGATTTCATTGTATGGTATCTCTTCAGTTTAATTGAATAACTTGAGCTACATACAACACCGAGTATGATTGGACCAAAATTTAACAAACAAGCCATTCCAAAAAAAATCTGAATTGTATTAACTAGATTTCGAATTTTTTATACTCCGTATAAATTTATATTCTATATACTGTGGTTCTGTGATATAATATATGCAAAAAATTCTTTTTTTCATATAAAAGAAGTATTTTTTAAAAAAATTGAATTTTACCTCCTTTTAATGGAGAGCCATTTTTATAAATCCAATATTTGACAATATTATATATTCAATTTAATGAAATTGAATTCCTATTTAGATGCGATACATAACAATTTTGTTTGGGTAAATTTTTTTACTTTTCTAATAACTTTCAAATTTTGATGAATAGTAAAAAATACTAAAACTTGATTGAAAAACTTTTTAAATTGAAATACATTATAGTGTTAAATTATGAATTTGAATTGTTTGGAAGAATAATTATATTATATTTTTATCATTTAATATAATTTAAGTCATTATAATTAATTTCATTTTTAATGTTTACTTAAACACATGTCATTCTTTTGAAAGTTTTCACTTTTTAAAAAACCGATTTTTTGTTTTAACAACGAGAATGAATTTGAAATCTATTAATGAAACATCAATGTTTAGAATTTTGTAAAATATTATTCATTTTGTTAATTTATAATAACAAAATTAGATTAGGATGAATTTTTGGTATTTTTCTGAAAATATAAATGTTTTTATGAATTGTAAAAAACACATCATTATTGAATAAAACCGACTTTTAATTTAAATAATTATTTATTATATTTTAGTTTAATTTTAGTTAAAATAGATATATAACACATATATAAGTTCAATGTAATTAATTGGTGTCATTTTATAATAAAATTAAATTTTTTAAATTTTATTGAACTTTTTAACGTCTTTTAACCACATTCTAGGCACATTTTTCATATTTGCATAAAATGTAATTTTACCTCTTTTGTGAATTTAATTTAAAAAATTTTAGTGGAATATCTGAATATGTTGGTAAAATTTGGTTCAATTGGAATAAAATAATCTTCGGTGAATAGTATCTTTTCACTTTTATTTACAACGATTAAATGTAAATAGGGAAATTAAAGGTAAAAATGAAAAAAATAATTACCCTAACACATGTCCTAATTCTATTGGATATGTTTATTTATATAAAAATATACCTTATGAGTAAAATATGAACATTTTGTTCAACTTGGATTAAATTCGGACATTTATTAATATTTTATTTAAAGAAGAGTTAAAAGTGTTAAATTCAATAATTAATTAAAAAAAAATTTAGTATATGGTTATACATAAGTTAAATTCACCTATTAATATTCATATGAAATATAATAATATTTCATACATAATGGTATTTACTTTATAATTTTTAGACATTATATAATTAAATTTATTCATGACACAATGATGATGCAATAGTTACCTTATTAATGAACGATTAAAATAATTGATATTATATATAACCATATAAATGTATATTGATAATTTTGATGAATTAAAATTATTTCCGAAGATAATATTAAATGTTAGAGTTTTATAAATGACTTGTTTTTCTAAGTATTCACGCTGTTATGACTTTCACAATAACAAAATACCAAAAACTGTCAAATTTGATATAAATCGGTTTTTATAACTAATACTATATTAATAAACTATATAATAGTCCTAAAAATCAATGGTTAGGCTGAATGACAGTTATAATTATATATATGTCATTAATTAAGCACTCGGTGTACTCTTAGAATTTTATATTCTCTTTATTTACCTTGAAATATAAAAATACAACAAGACATTATAAAAGTTAAACAATTAAACTAAGAGTTAAATCTAAATGATATGGTTAAAATGGTACCCTAATCTTTTCAAAAACCTATCGGTTTATATGATTTTAACCCATAAACACATTTGGATAAAAATAATTTCATTTGGAAACATTATAAATCGAAAATGATTTTATAATAAAATAATATTTCATCCTTTTCCTAATGTGGCCCTCGCCTCTCTTATAAATGGGTACATATCCTTATTTAAAAATCACACCTCCAAAGATATTTATTTCAGCCAAAACCGGCCAAAATATCCTCCCAACATTACTCACTTAAACATAGTTTTTTTACCTTGAGCATAAATCCATCCTATGGAGCCATTTTGATCAAATAAAAAGGAAACACACAAAGAAGAGGTAATTATGTTAACAACTATTTGAAAGTTCTTTTCTTCATCCACATTATCATTCTTTGTTATTTACATAACAAAATAATAATACCACTAATTTATACATTCAATTATTTTATTATAAATATTTTATACCAATATTCATTATTTTATCCATCTTATGAATTATAATGTCACCATACGATCGTACATACAACTTATCGTCTTCACGTCGTGGTGTAATTTGTTATACAACACTACGTTTTTTGGATTGATATAATTATGAGTAATATTTTTATAAATTATTAAAATAACATGATACTTTTTCTATACAATTAATATACCATCCAATTCCACACCATTTAATCATTAAGGGTATGATATCATTGCTTGGGTATACGTACGACTTACCGTCTCCGAGACGTGATGAGATTCATTTACAAGATCTCCATTAAAAGATGATTATAAAACTATATATTATTAATAATTATGTAATATATTTCATAATAATACTACTTAATATAAATATATATATTTACATTTATATCATTTACTTACTTCCATTCAAATCGATATGAAAACAGAAACAACGTTTATGCGTACGTACGACCTATCATCTCCTTAAATGGTGTTATCCATTTCATATGTCTATATGTTATAAATTTTTATATTATATGATATATATATTATATAAATAATGTTTTATTTTCGAAATTAATTTAAATCATGATCAAAATGATACGATAAAAAATAACATGTTAAAACATGTATGATAAAGAAAGCGATTATTACCCAAAATGTTAATTAAACATGGAAATCATTATTAAATGGGTAGTATAAAGTAATAAATAAATAATGTATGATATAATAAATATGAATATGGTTATAGAATAATATAATAACATATTATTATCATTATACAGGAGGTTAAATGTACCCTCGACCAAAGGAAGTGCAAGGTAATGGTTAAATCTTCAATATCATTATTATCCGAGATTGTTTGTGTGAATGTTTTTACATGGACCTACTTATTATTCATGTCCATGTTGCATATAATATTGTTCAAAAGATTTGTTTTTATTTTACTATTTAACTGAAACATAATTTTTAATGGTTTAAATATTTATTCTTGTTAATCTTTCTCATTAATGTCCTTCTTTTGAAAAATATTTTAAGAATTTATATATCGGCATATGAATTTTTTAAAATTTTAATTCCTTTAAAAACATTAAATGTGGTATGGGAAAATTTATCTCGAAAATGAATTTTAAATATCTCCGATTCTAAATTGTGTTACTTTTAAATGACTTCATGAAAATGGGATATTTATTTCAAAGGGTTTTACTAATAATTTTAAACTATGTGACCATCCTTTACTAGATATTAACTTGAATGAGGTTGATTTATTATAATAAAATATTCCATATTGTACTAAATGGGTTATGCTATGTTTTACCATGAAAGTGCAATTTTTATACAATTAATGGGTTATAGTTAATGTATTCACATTTCTTATGAAAGTTTTTATACTAATGTATATGTTTTATTTCAACATTTTCACATGATAAATGAAATTGACTTTTTCTATGATGGGTGGAGCCCGATATTGATCCTCAATGCATCAGTAGGTATCATGAGAAAAATTAATTTCTTGGCACAATGCCTTGAATTTTTTTTATTTTCAGTCTCCTCATGAGGCCTTGAAAATGTTGTAATGATGTTCGGCATAAGACATTACATACTTATGAAATTAATTATTACATGTGATTATTCTACTTGTAGAATATCAATTTTCATGTTTATATGGTAATTTTGGATTTATTTTTCGCCATATTATTTTCATGAATATGTTTAGAAGTCTGTTTTTTTGTTACACATCTTTCCTTAAAAGATTATAGCTTCAGCTAAATTATTTACCCTTACAAAGCATCTGAGCTCACCCCTTTGTTATGTTTTGTTTTCCTATGGTTCCATGAAATGTACTATGTTTGATATATAGTGTTAATCTAGGGGAATAATGTTGTTCTCAATGGATTATTTATGTTATGTTGTATGTTATAATGTTTATGGTAAAATCCATGTTTGTAATCTATTTTACAGGACTGTTAAAATGATTAGCCCTTCGGGACTTGAGTCCTTGTAATCATGACAATGTCATATAATAATGAACCATCTTTGGGATTTTGGGTTAAGTTAATTACAGTTGGTACTAGTGGAAGTTTAGTAAAAACCATGGAAACTAGATTTAGAAAAACTATGATTAGAGAACATTACCCTAAGATAGAATCTAAGGATTAATATAGTGAAATTTCCTAGAATTTTTATAACGTAGTGATTTTGTGTATTTTCCATGCAATACATCCCTGTCTGGATACGAGAATATAGAGGGGACTCTATCATAGATGAACCTAGTAGTGAAATATATGATAAGGTGTTTTGGGCATGACCTAGGGTATCTAGGTACATGGAAATAGTCCTTGTTAAAGTCTTCATTACGACACTTCTGGGGAATATTTCTAGGATATTTCTCATTTTCAATTCAAGCTATTATGAAGTATTTAGGAGTAAATACTTCCTTAAAATAAAATTTTTATTATTATATATTATATTCATAATCATTTGAAGTTATGTTAGGTATTTTACAATTTTGTAATTTTGCACTGTGTTTCATAAACTAACCTAGTTTATGACATTGTATAGAAATGGATCCCAGTAGAAGAAATTATATCTCTATCAATACACATGATCCAAATAGTAAGAAGGATCAAATCTTTTATGGTATTAAAAAATCATTCAGATGGAAAATAGTCTCCCAAGTGTTCCTAACATATGAATAAATAGTATCACGTTTAAATAATATAAGTAAATAATTATCTGAGTCCAAAGGATTTGAAGGGAAGCAAGAGAACAAAGGTATGGAAGAGAGAACGATGGATAATGTGAAGAGAGGAATGAAGGATTTTCCCATAGGTGATAATTGTGTAATGAATCACGATAGTAAATGTAAGAATGGAAGGGAATTTTGTCATATGTGTGGAGAAAATGGACACTATGTATGTGATTTATAGGGTAAGAAAAAGGTTTCAAATGAACAATTATTCATCTGATGTGTTGCGACCATATGATAATAAATGTCCAAATCATCATAGTATGCCGCAAATGTTGCTATTGGATAATAATCATGTTATGATACTACCAAAGATGAAGAGGAATGACTAGTTTTCTTATGTTGTTATTTAATAATTATTTAATTTGAGTGATATATCAACGATGCCCTAGTTATATGAATTCTGAAAATAAATGAGGATTGTACTGCAATACTATTTCATTAAGGATTTGATATTTTACAGTTCTAATAAAAGTGACTCAATAGTATGATATAAAATCTATAAAATAGATAGTTGAAGGAAATATAATCCTTAATATGGTTCTAATATTGAGGTAGCGATTTTGGAATATGAAATGATTGATTTGGATAAATTATATTTGATATTCTTGACAACTTTGAAATGAATTGATTTTTTGTTTATTGCATTATTGTGGGAGTTTATAACATAATTGGATATGAGGAGTATATCCAATATTCTATAAGGAATAATGGAGCTTGAATGTAATCAATACAATTTTACTGTAATTTAGGGTGTTACAGGGTTTTAAAATAATAAATTATGAAGGTATTCACATGTTATTACGTAGAAATAATTTTTTCATCATGTCAACCTTCCTTATAAATTTTGGATTTTGTGTTTGGACATATGTATTTTGGATAAGTCTAAATGTTGGTGTGATTTAATTTAGACATTGGATACTATTGTTTAAGGTTAAAACATTTCATATGATTATTTTTGTATTGTTATAAAAAGGGAAAACCAAAGGATGAGCATCAACATGTCGTGTCCGACAAGGCTGCAGGACTTGTACCCGCAACCGAAGGGCAACAAGGGTGCATCACCAACCACTGGCCTATGTGATGTAATGGTTGGTATAATGTAGTTTTTTATGTATTCTAACAAATTAATTATAAATTAATTATTTTTTTATCATTATTACTATTAAGATAAATAGATCATTTTTGAATTCTATTATCTTTATGAGTGAAAGATGTGTTTGTGGTAGGATTTAATTAATGGATGAAACTAGACTTGTAATGTATATTTTTTTCCTCTAATTATATGAATAAATTATTTTTTAATCATTAGGGAAGACATCAGAAAACCCAAAATGTGTTATCCTAATACATAATTTTTTGATTAACTGATTATATTCCAAATTTTCATTGATTGATTTCATTGAGGACCTCATTTTTAAAAATGTTTGTGATTGATGACCTCAGTCACTCTCTATAGGTATTTATGTTTTTTCAAGAATTTTATGTCTCTAATATCCACCAATTATCTCCAAATTTAGATCATATGTTGGAGGTGACTTTTCCATTTCCCCCCTCTTATTAAGACTAAATTTTAATTACCCAATTTCTGATGGGCATTTTCCACAAAGGTATATTTGTATTTTTTGGATTTTATTTTCTAAGAAAAAATTAAAATTGTGAGGATGCATTTTATTGCAGTAGGGGAGAATGTCACACCTCCAATATTTCATAGTACGTTTTCTTTTAATATAAGTTTAATAACTTTCTCTATAATCAATACCATGTTCGAGCGCACCACAACATACCAAACAAGCCGTTCAAAAAAATGTTATGAATAGTATTAACCGAAATTTAAATTTTATATATTATATATAATTTAAGAATCCATATTATGTGTTTCCTAGACATAATGTTAGAAAAAATTCATTTTTTCCGATAAACATAGCATTTTTCAAAAAAGTAAATTTCACCACCTTTGAATGAAAAACCAGTTTTTTAGAAAACATATTTAACACTTTAAAATATTACATTTAATGAAATTAAATTCTTCTTTATAAGAGTGACATAAAATTTTACTTTGGATAAATTTTTGATATATTTCTGATAAATATCAAAAAATTTAAATACTAAAAAATACTAAGTTTTAATTAAAAAAACATTTTAAATAAAAATAATATTTGTGTGAAATTATTCATTTGAATGGTTTGGATGAATAATTAGACTATATTTTTATCATTTAATATAATTTAGGTAATTAAATGTAATTTCACATTTATAATTTACATAAACACATGTCAATCATTTGATAGATTTTACTTTTTAAATCCCCACTTTTGGGTTTTGACAACAGTAATAAATTTTAAATTAATTAATTGTACTTAAATGGTTTGAATTTGGAAAAATAGTATTCATTTTTGATATCTGAATTTCTTAATTTGGGTAATTATATTTTATTTTTCGAAAAACATTCAATCATTGATGAATATTGAAAACACGATGTTATTGTTTAAAACCGACTATTTATATAAATAATTATTTATTTTATTTATATTTATTTTAATTCAAAATAGATATATGATAGAACTATATGTTCAATTTAATTAGAGTCCCTTTATAACAAAATTAGATGTGTAATATTTTATATAACATTTTAACGTCTTTTACCCACCTTCAAGGAAAATTTTAAAATTTGTATAAAAAATAATTTTACCACTTTTGTAAATTGAATTTCGAAAAGTGGAGAATCATATTTGACATCAGTAAGTAATTTTTTTTCAATAAGATGAAATAATTTTTTGTGAATTTTAACTGTTGAATTTTATTTATCACGTTTAAAAGTAAATAGGGAAATTTATGGAAAAAATGATATTATAATTATCCTAACACATAACTCAATTCTATTAGATAAGTGTATTTAGTCTAATTTCACCCTTAGTAATAAAATATGATCCTTTTGTTCCACTTGGATTTGATTAAGACATTTATTATTATATAATTTAAGGAAGAGTTAAAAGTGGTAAATTCAATGTTTAATAACTAAACCATTTTTAATATAGTGTTATGCATAATATAAATTCAACTATAAATATTCATTACAAATAGTAAATTTTTTCCTACATAATGGTTTTTTATGTATAATTTTTATAAATTATATAACCTAATTTATTTATGACACAATGGGGATGCAGTAATTACCTTATTAATGATTTTTTTTAAAATTGATATTTTATAAATTCAAATAAATTTAAATAGAAAATTTTGATACATTCCACTAATTTTATAATATAATATGACATGATAGGGTTGATTAAATGACTTTTTATTAAATTATCTATGTTTTTATTCCTTTCACAATAACAAAATACCAAATACTGTCAAAATTGACAAAAATGTGTTTTTAAAACAAATACTATATTATTAAATTATATAATAGCCTAAAACATATTAGGTTCTTCCAAAGGACTATTATAATTATATATATGTAATTAATTAATCCTTTGGGGTTCTCTTGGGATTTTATAGTATGTTTTATAACCATGTAATATAAAAATAAAAGAAAACATTGTAAAATTTAAACTATATAACTAAGTGTTATATCTAAAAGATATGGTTAAAATTTTAAGATAAACTTGAATAAAACCAACCTGATGATATTATTGAGACTCCAAACATCCTATGTCATGGAATAAATTCATTTGGAGAAATTATAAACTGAAAATTATTTTGTAGTAAAATAACATTTCATGTTTTTCCTAAACTGACCCTTACCTCTCTTATAAAAGGTTTCATCCCCTTCTCTCAAAATCACACCTCCAAATCCATTTGAATTATAAATAACCTAACCATATATCCATATAAAAATCATAAATTTAACCTATAGTCCTTCAATTGAGCTGAATGACACCCTATGGGGGCCTTTTGTTCAAATCAAAATGAAACACCCAAAGAAGAGGTAATTATTTTCAAATCTATTTCAATGTTCTTTTATTCATCCACATTCTATTTCTTGGTTATTTCCATACCATCATAATAAATGCAGTACCTTATACATATTGTGATGTTATTATAAAAATGGTACAAAATATTCATTATTCTATACATCATATTAATAATAATGTTAAAATGCGTGCATACGTACGACTTACTGTCTCCACGTCGTGGTGTAATCTGTGATTCAACACATTGTTATTTGGATGCATGTAATTATGAGTAATATGTATATAAATAACGAAAATAACATTATAATTTATTTGTATAATTAATATAGTATCAAATTACACACCTTTTAATCAATAAATAAATGATATCGTCGCTCCTGTGTACGTATGACTTATAGTCTCCACGATGAGATGAGATTCATTTAGAGGTTCACAAATCAACCATGATTAAAAAAATATATAATAAATAAGTATGTTATATATGACATAATAATTCTACTAGATATATATTTATTTATTTATATATACAAATATCTATATATATATTTTCATTTATCTCATTCACTTCCTTTCAATACGATATGAAAATAGAATCATCTTTTAAGCGCGTGTACAACCTACCATCTCAAAAAAAAATTCATTTCACATATCTATATATTATATATATTTATATTCTAACTATATATTTTATAGAAATAATTTTTTATATTCTGTATGTATTTAAATCGTGATATAAATGATACGATTGAGAATAACATGTTAAAACACGGATGACAAAGAAAGCGATTACTACCGGAAATGTTAATTTAACTTTGAAATCATTATTAAATGGGTATTATAATGTCATAAAACAATCATGTATGATATAATAAAAAAGAATATTCTTCTAATATAATTTAATAACATACAATGGTCATTATAAAAGAGTTTAAATGTACCCTTGTCCAATGAAAAGTGAATGGTAACGATTAATTCTTCAATATAATTATTATCTAAGATTATTAATGTATAAGTTAAAGATGGGGATTAATTATTATCCATGTCTATGATTCATAAAAGGGTGATAAAATAGATTCTTTTTAAGGGACTCATAAAATAAAATATCATTTTAAATGTTTTAAATATTTATTCTTCTAAATCATTCTCATTAACATACATGTTTTGAAATTAGTTTAAAGGGTTTATTTATATGGTCATGAATGATATAAAATTTTAATTACTTTTAAAAGATTCAACGAGGTATGTGAAACTGTGATTCCAAAATTTATTTTAAATTTCACCCTTTCAAAATTGTCTGACTTTTAGATGATTTCAGGAAAATTGGATATTTCTCTCAATGAATTTTACAGATCATTTTCAACTATTTAAACATCATTTACGGGATATTATTCTGGATTGGGATGATTTATTATAATACAATCTTCCATATTGTATTTAATGAGTTATGATACGGTAGACTGTGGATTTGATATTTTTATAAAATTCATGGTTTATGGTTAATGTATTTAAATTTCATATGCTGTTTTAAATAAGAATGATTATATTATGTTTCAAAATTCTCATTTGAGGAATTCAGTGAAATTACTAAGTGACATGTAGGGCCCTCTATATATCCTAGATGAATATGAAGGTTTCATGAGGCAAATTAATGTCATGTCACAAGGTCTTGACAAAAAAATTTTTTGTAGTCTTGGAACGAGGCCTTGACTATGTGGTTTTGATGTCTAGAATTATGTATTCCTTCATTAAGAAATTAGTTATTACATGTGATTATTCGACTAGTAGAATATCAATTTTCAGGTTTATATCATATTTTATTATTTATTTTATCCATATCATGTTCGTGATTGTGTTTAAAATGTTTTTGTTCTTATTACACATCATTCCTTAAAAGTTTATATCATTCTATAAATTATTTAACCTTACAGAGCATCTGAGCTCACCACTATCTTATTTTTTGTGATACCAAGATTCCAAGAAGTGTATTATGTTTAATTTGTAGGGTTAATATAGAGGAATAATGGTGTTCACAATGTATTATTTATGTTGTGTTTTATGTTTGAATGTGTAATTTAAAATTTATGTATGCAATCTATTTTCCAGGACTGTAAACTGATCATTCCTTCGGGACATGATTCCTTGTAATCATGCCAATGTATTAAAATTATGCAACAACTCTGGGATTCTGGGGTCATGGTGTTATAGTTGTCATAAATGGAAGATTAGTGCAATCCATGGAGACATTATTTAGAAAAATTATAATTAGAGAACATTTCCATATGATGGACATTTTAGATTAGTATAAAACAACAAAATAGAATTTTGGTAATGATGAAATTTTGTGTATTTTCCAAGAAACACATCCATGTATAGATTCGATCAGGTATAGGCGGCTCTAGAATAGATGTACCTAGGAGTTAAAACACAGGAAAGGTGTTTCGAGCTTGACCTGGGGTATCTTGGTACATAACAACAGACCTTGTTTGATTCTTAGTAATGTCACTCCTGGGGGATATGCTTAGGATGATTCATATTTTCATTACAAGATATTATGAATGATTTAAATGTAAATACTTCTTCACAGTATACATTTTTTATAATTATAGATTATATTCATAATCTATTCAATTTAAGTTATATATATTACATATTTAGAATTATTCATTGTGATTCTAAAACTATCATAGTATTCCATTGTATAGAATAGGCCCCCAGTAAATGGAATGAGAAATCTAGTAATACACATGATCTAAAAAGTATGAAGGATCATATAAATCATGGTATTGAATCCAAATTTAAAAGGAAAATGTTCTCTCATAAATTATCATCATTTGAATAAATAGTAATCATGTGTTAACAAGATTAGTAATGAATTCTCTTAGTTCTATGGATTTGAAAAGAAGCAAGAGAAGAAAAGAATGGTAGAGATAATGATGGATAAAGGGTAGAGGGGAAAGAATGATTTTCCAATATGTGATAACTGTTGAAAGAATCACCATGGTAAATTCTTGAAAGGAATAAGAGTTTGTTTTTTTTTTGAGAAAAGAGACACCATGTTTGTGATTTCAAGGGTAAGGAAAAGGTTTCAAATGTACAATGCGTCATCTTTAAGGAGTTGGGACCCTTCACGAATAAATGTCCAAACCATTAGAGTCTGACCCAAATGATGCAATATGATAATAATCACATTATGATACTAACATATATAAATAGAATTACATGTTTTCTTATGTTGTTATTAATGAATTATTTCATCTGAGTGTTGTATTAATGATGTACAAGTTATATGAATTATGGGAATGAATTAGGATTGTAATGCATTATTATTTCATTAAATATTTGAGATTATATGGTCCTAAAGCAATTGACACTATATCAGGTTAATATAATTGGAAAATACATGGATGAAGGAATTTTAAAACTTAATAAGGTTTTGATATTTTGGTTGTGATTTTGGAATAAGATATGATTTTTTGGATAAATTATATTTGATATTATTGATTACTTTGAAACAAATTAATAGTTCATTTATTCCATTGTTTATTATGTTTACAAATTTTTTGGATATAAGGATTATATCTAGTATTATATAAGTAATAAGGGGGAATGAATGTAATCAATAAGGTTTTATGGTAATTCAGGGTGTTACCCTATTTTTAAAAAATACATTATGAGGGTATTCAAATGCTATTTTTTGGAAAAAAAGATCTTCATTGTGTTTACCATACTGATAACTTTAGGATTGTGAGTTTGGACATATGTATTTTGGATAACACTATAGGATCAAATAAATTATTTTAGAAAATGGAAACAAATTTTTAATGTTAAAACATTTCATAAGATTTTTTTGTATTTTTATAAAAAGGACAACTCGGAGGTCGGGTGACAACCGGCCGTGTCTAGAAAAGCCGCGAGACTTGAACTCGCAAACAAACGGAGACAAGGGTGCATCACCTACCACTGACTTATGTGATGTACTGGTTTATATAATGTAGTTTTTTTATATTCAAAAAAATGAATTATAAATTTATTATATTTTCTACCCAAAATGATTGAGATAAATAAAATAGTTTTGATTTCAATTATCTTTTGGAGTGAAAGATGAGTTTGTCGTAGGAATTAGTGGAAGTACAAAACTCTACTTTTCACCTATATTTTTTTCCTCATATACTATGAAGAAATTATTTTTTAAACTTTAGTGAAGTTAATATAAAATAAAAAATTGTTATCCTAATACCTTCTGTTTCATTGAATTCATGATATTTTAAATCATCATAGATTGATGGCTTTGAAGCCCTCAATTTTACATTTGTATATGATTTATGACCTCAAACAGTCCATATAAATATTTATATTTTCTGTCAAATTATGTCTCTCTAATTTCCACGAATTTTTTCCTAACCGAGATCATAATTTAGTGGCGGCTTTTTCATTTCCCTTTCCCTTTTATTTGGAATAAATTTAATTAACCCAATTTATGATATGGGTTTCCCACATTGGTATTTTTCAATTTTAATCATTTTATTTTCGAAGAACATTTTCAAAATACAGGAAAACAGTTTATTGAATTCGGGGAAAATGTAACACCCCAAGATTTCATAGTACATTATCTATTCATAGTAATTCAATAACATGTGCTACATGAAACACCGAGTTCGAGGGCACCACGACTTACCAAACTTGAACATAAAAAAGTGGTTATGAATAGAATTAAAATAATTTTGAATATTATATAATTCAATTAATTTTATATTACATATTATTGGTTTCATAGGCAAAATATAAGAAAATATTCATCTTTTTCACATTGAAGAAGTATTTTTAAAAAAATGCAATTTTACCGCATTTTAATGGAAATCCCTTTTAATAAACCAATATATAAAAGTTTTATATATTAAATTTAATGAAATGAAATTATTCATTAGATTAAGGACATAAAAATATAGTTTGGATAAATTTTTTTCACTTTTCTTATAACTTTCATATTTTGATGAATACTGAAAAATAATAAATTTAAATTAAAAAAACTTTTTAAATCGAAATAAATTTCCTTTAAATTATGAATTTTAATTTTTATAAGAATAATTATATATATTTAATACAATTTATTTCATTATTAGTGTTTTCTCATTTAAATTGGACATAAACACATGTCAATCTTTTGATAGTTTTTACTTTTTAAAACCCTGTTTTTTTATTTTTGACCACATGAATTCATTTTAAATTAATTAATAAATCTTAAATGATTATAATTAGTTATAATAGAATTAATTTTTGTATTTGGATAACCAAAATAACATTATTGTGAATTTTGGTATTTATCTAAAAACATTCAATTTTTGATTAATAATTAAAAACACTACGATATTGTTTAAAATCGACTTTTAATTTATATAATTATTTATTTTATATAGATTTATTTTATTTCAATATATATATATAATAAATATATAAGTTCAATATAGTTTATTCGAGTAATTTTATAATATAAATAAATGTATAAAATTTTATTTACTTTTTAACGACTATTCCCACATTGTATACACATTTCCAAATTTGAATTAACCCAAATTTAACTGCTTCTATGAATTTAAATTCAAAAATTTGAGATAGACGGTTGAAATAATTAAATAAATTTTGTTCAATATGACGAAAACAATTTTCCGTGAATAGTAACTTTTTACTTTTATTTACCACAATTAAAATTAATTAGGGTAATTAAAGGTAAGAATGATATTATAATTACCAAAATAGACGTCCTATTTCTATAGGATATTTTATTTTCGACCAAAATCATCCTTATTAATAAAATTTGATCCTTTTGGTCTACTAGGATTAGATTAGGACATTTATAATTATTTTATTTAAAGAAGAGCTAAAAGTAATAATTCAATGTTTTATAACTAAAAAATTTTTTAAGATAGGTTTCTACATAAAGTAAATTATATAATAAATATTAATTAGTAAGATAAAAATATTTTCTACACAATAGTATTTTATTTATAATTTTTAAACATTATATAATAAAAAAATTTATGACACAATAATGATGGAGGACATACCTTATTAATGAAAGATATAAAAAAATTCGATTATAAATATCAAAATAATTGTAAATTTAGAATTTGGATGAATTACACTAATTTTATTGGTTAATATGACATTATAAGGGTTATTTCATGACTTTTAGTTGATGTAATCATGCTATTTTGGCTTTCACAAAAACAAAATACCATATAGTGTCAAAATTGAAAAAAATGAGTTTTTAAATAAAATACATTATTATTAAATTATCTAATTGTCCTAAAATTTTTTGGTTTTTCTGAAGGACTCATATAATGATATATGTGTCATTAATAAACCAATTGGGATTCTCTTGTAATTTTATAGTATATTTACTAACCACGTAATATACAAATAGAAGAAGACATTATAAAAGATAATCTATTAAACTAAGAGTTAATTAACAATGATAAGGTTAAAAATGGGAACATAAACATTTCTAAAACCTATTGGATGAGTGTATATTGACCCATAACCTCCTAAGGCACGAAATAAATTCATTTTGAGCCATTATAGACCTTAAATTATTTTATAATTAAATAATATTTGAAAATTTTCTTCATGTGTCCCACACCTATCTTATAAATCAGTACTTCCCCTTATCAAAATAGCACACCTCCAAAGCTAGTTGGATCAACCAAACCCTACCAAAATATCCTCAAATATTCCCTCACTTAACCATATAGGGCTTTCCTTGAGATGAAATCCAACCTAAGGAGCCCTTTTATTAAAATAAAAAGTAACATCCAAAGAAGAGGTATTTATTTAATCACCTCTTTTAATGTTCTTTTCTTCTTAAACTTTTTAATTATTTGTTATTTCCATTCCAAAAAAAAACTCTATTTCCTTCTACATATTGTGATGTTATTATATATACAGTATAACTATACTAATTATTCAATCCATCTTATGAATAATAATGTCACCATGCCTGCATACGTACTGCTTGCGGTCTCCACGTCATGGGGTAATTTTTTATGCAACACTATGTTATTTGGATGGATATAATGATGAGTAATATGTATATAAAAAATAAAAATAACAGGATAATTTCAATTTATAATTAATATATCATCAAATTCCATAAATATTTATCAGTAAGGAAATGATATTGTCGCTCGTGTGTATGTACAGATTACCGTCTCCACGACACGATGAGATTCAATTACCAGGATCACCATTCAAATTAAATTATAAAAATATATATTATTAATAAGTATGTATTATGTGACATAATAAGGCTACTAGACATATATATATATATATATACTTTTATCTCATTAACTTACTTCCATTCGCAATTATATGAAAATAGAAAAAACGTTTATGCGTACGTATGACATACACTTACCATAAATGATGTTTTTCATTTCTATTATCTATCTAATAAAAATAATTATATTCAAAATATATCTTTTATATAAATCATTTTTTATATTCTGGTAGTATTAATATCATTATCTAAATGATACGATCAATAATGACAAGTTAAAACACATACGATAAACAAAGCGATTATTACCTGAAATATTAATTTAACAAGGAAGTATATTTGAAATGGGATGTATAATGTCATTATGGAATAATATATCACAAAATAAATATGAATGTGGTTCTGTTATAATTTAATAACATACTATGTTCATTATATAAGTGGTTAAATGTACCCTCAACTAAATGAATGTGCAAGGTAATGGTTAAATTCCCCAATATCATTATTATACGAGATTGTTTATGTGTATGTTTTTATAGGGACAGAATTATTATCCATGTCCTTGTTTTATAAAATATTTTTCAAAAGGATTCATTGAAAGGAACCCTTTAACTAAAACATCATTTGAAATGGTTTAAATATTTATTATTCTAAATCATTCACATTAATTTCATGGTATTCAATTTTTTAAGGATTTCTTTATATAGACATGACTGATTTAAAAAGTAAATTCCATTTAGAAGTTTCAAAGTGGTATGGGACCCTTTGATTCAAAAGTGTATTTTAAATTTATTCTTTTCTTAATTCTGTGACTTTTAAATGATTTATAAAAAAGGGATATTTCTCTCAATGATTTTTTCTAATAGTTTTCAACGATGTCAATATATATTATTGGATATTATTCTGGATTGAGGTTGGTTTATTATAAAACAATCTTCCATATTGTATTGAAGTAGTTATGCAGTGTTTGACTAGGGATGTATTGTTTTTATTCAATTCATGGTTTATTGATAAAGGATTGAAAATCTGTATGCTATTTTTTATACGAATAATTATGTTTTGTTTCAACATTTTCAGATGTGGAATGCAGTGGAATTAGTAATTGACGGTTGGATCCTTCTATAACTACTTGATTAATCAGTAAGTCTCATTAGACAAATTAATATCTTGGAATAGTGCCTTGAAAAAAAATAATTTGTAGTCTTGGTACATGGCCTTGACTATGTGGTAATGATGTCGAGTGTTAGGCATTCCCTCATTGTAAAATTAATTATTACATGTGATTATTTGACTATTATAATATCCATGTGCATATATATATGGTGATTTTTTATTTATATTCTCCATATTATGTTCATGTTTATATTTAAATGTATGTTTTTTTATTACACAAACATCCATAAAATTTTATAGCTTATGATAAATTATTTACCCTTATATAACATATGATCTCCCCTCATTCTTATCTTTTATTTTACTTAGATTCGTTGATGTGTATTACGTTTGATAATTTGGGATAATCTAGGAGAATAATGGATTTTGAAAGGTATTATTTATGTTGGGTTTTATATTTGAATGTTTAAAGTACAATTCATTTATGTAATATGTTTTCCAATACTACTAAACCCATCCATTCTTCGAGACAAGATTCCTTATAATCATGAAAATGTATTAAAATATTCACTGGATCTGGGATTCTTGGGTCGACATGTTACAAAAAGAATTATGTAGTATTTATAGTTTGCGAGAAGTCCTGAAATATGTGGAGAGGAGGACCTTATTTTTAATCAGACTCATTAATGAGTATTTAATTAAACCTTCTCTGGGAAGACAATGTTTCCCAAAGATAATAGAATCATTACATGGAAGAAGGATCTCCATAACCCATGTGTTGGGACATTGTGATCTTTAAAGATCACATTGTTCTTTTTGATAGTATCTATTTAAGAGTTATTTTGGATGTCAATGTTTTCAATTGATTTTTTGAAACAATGCATGGTTGTTTTTCCATGATAGGAATCAAGAAGTGATTTTTAGACCCATATTTTATGAATTTGGTTTTGAATTCTAAGGGAACATAATAGTTTTACTGTTATATGATGTAATGACCCAGTCCTCTTAGGTACAATAATTTTTGGGGATTTGTAGTTTAGGGTGTTCTCGAGGGACATCAGTGACTCATTCTATGATGTTTACCCTATATGTCTAGTTTGTTCTGTTAGCGTGTCATTTTTTACTCTCATTATACGTGATAAACTTATTCTATTGTCGGTGTCGATGAGTCAATTTTTTTACTATTGGTGTCGGAGATTCATTTTTCTACTCTTGTTGTTAGCGAGTCAATTTTTACTAACAATTTTGGCAAGTCATTTAGTGTATTGTAAGGGTTAACACGTAATATTTTTGTACTATCAATGTTGGTGAGTTAGGGAATCAGTTTCAGTGATTCACGGAGTCGGTGTCAGTGAGTTAGGGAATCTGGTTCAGTGACTTAGGGATTCAGTGTCATTGAGGTATGGAATTGGTGTCGGTGACTTAGGGTGTCAATGTCTGTGAGTTAGGGCATGTGGTTGGATCAATGTCGATAAGTTCCCTATTAGTGAATCATTCCAGTTTTTTCTTAGTTTTTAAATTTTCTCCCCTATTACATTTTATTTGATGTAAATCCAGTTTTGTTCATTGATTTGGAATTTATAAATGTGTTTCAGAGGATATTAATTATTTCATTAATTTTGTAACACTACATGGACACTGAAATAGTCTAACAAAAAAATAATGACCATGATCACACAATAATGACTATTGAAACACATTGCCATTGCATTTATATATTATCTGGATTTATTTTTATAAAATATGAGGTCCCCTCTTCTATTTTCTCTTGTTGTGTTTAGAACTATTCTTCCCAAATGTGTTATGTTCATGTTCTAGATAAATCTCATATTAATTTTTTTCATGGAGTTTCATTATACTCACTGGACCCCATGTTATTTTCTCAAGGAATAAATAAGATCTTTTATTTTTCTAGGAAGTCATTTTCTTCATCTCTATTTAATATTGTAACATGTTTGGTGGGTGTAGAAATGTCTCTTGAGGATGGATGAATCCTATTAATTATCATATAATAAATAATGGGTGGTTAATATGATGACAAAAATAAAGTCGAATTGTTATTATAACTGGAAGGGGACATAAGATTGTTTGATATTGATAATTTTATTTAATTGTTATCCTTTTTTCCAATTTATAACTGTTGTGATAAAAGGCCTTCCAATTTTTTTGGTTATTGGTGGTCTTTTTTTGTACACTGGTGTTGCTCTTTATTTTTGGTTAATACAAAAATGAATTTTAGCACCCCAAACACCCCATGGTATGTTTTTCATAAATGAATTTTTGTTATATCCTATATTTCATGAATCACTAAGCCTCTATAGAACAAAAACTGGTTTCTTATTGATGATATCTATAACCTATACATGCAAAACTTATTTTTTCACTTCTATGATGTGAATATCGAAAATATGACATATATGGTAGCATTCAGTAAGTTATTTGGAGTGTGATAAGAAAAAATCAATTATTAGTGAGTAATATCTTACCCATATGAATAGTAACCTACCGTTATGAATAGTAACATGCCCTTATAAATATTAACATAACTATTATTAATGGTATCTAAACGATTGAATGTATAATTGAATTTAGTCACCTTAAAAATGAAGATGGATATTTTATGTTTTTTTATTTTTTGATTAAATAATAATTTTAATAAAATATTTAATTAATAATATTTATAAAATTATTTTTCAAAAATTGACTTCATTTTTGGATTACTCACCTCGAAAAATGGTTAGGGTGATTTTTTTTTATTTTTCTAAAATAGTTAAAATTTTTATGAATACTAAAAAACTCTAATTTATGATAAATGATAAATAAGGAATTTATTGAGTCATTGATGATGATATGATGATGTAATCCTAATTGGTTTGAATTAACGTGCATATATTACTGTTCAGGGTCCTGGAATACTCATTAATGGTTGTCTTGAGAGGAAATAATAAATTAATAATTATAATATTAAGAAAACTCTTCTCCCCTCCACTATATAAACCACCGATCAACCCCTCTTCCTCCCACACCACTATAGCTTTAATAATTGTCTAAATTCCGCAAAATACTCCCCCCAAGCCCTCTCCCCACGTCCAAGACCTTATAGTCTAACCAATGGGCCAAAAACAAAGGCTTTAAGGAGATTCTCAAGGATGAGTACTCATGAGGATAACCTTCATTCTCTTTTCTTTCAATTTCATTTACAAAGTTCTATAATTTTGTTCTCCCTTCTCACCTCCCCTCATCAAAATTCCATCATAATTATAGTATTTTACATGTACTATATTTTCATTGTTCTAATGTAATATTTCATCATATTATCTCTTTTGCCCACCTTTTATACAATAAATGAAAACACCATCTGAGATGTGTAAATTTATCACACTCAAGGTAGACGATTTTTCAATTTTCATTACTATCATCAATATTGGTAATTAAAAATTTAAAAGTGTTTAACCAGATCATAATATATTTATTTTATCTTGATTATTGTTTTGTAATCGTTACACATTCATAATGTGGAATAATTATACAAAACAACTTTATTGTGCACAAAACCGCCAAACCAAATCCAAGAATTTATTTTAACTCATCGAATGTGTCATCCTAATGATATATAACAACAATAATTATAAGATCATTTATATCAATTTAATTTCACTATGTATGTAAATTATAAATTATGTCTGTTTATCCATATTTCAAACAAACATCCATTCATGAATACAAGTAAACATATCATGAAAACCATGTAAGAAAATTATACCAAAAAAATAAAATTTAATCCCATGAAGCAATAAAAATGACATTAATGAACACATCAAGTAAATACAATATCAATTATATATTGATGAGGTTATTTAATTGTTAATTAATGAAGCTAAATTTGAATATTCAGGTCTTTAACAATAATCCTGAACACCATCGAGCATAATGTAAGGGATCCTCTCTATCACTTTTGTTCACGAATCTCCCAAATGTTGTGCCATTTTATTTTTTATTTGTAATGATGGGGTATGTTTTCTAACCTCCATAATAATTCCTTGGTGGACTATAAATAATTTATTACTCCTTTTCCTATGACTAATCCATCACAATATCATACGTTTCTAGGCCGAATTGTTTGTAAGGGGTTTCTCATCTCACTTTCATTTCTGTGATATTTTCATTGTTCACCACTTATTTCATGTATGTGGTATACTGTGGCATAAATTTTTTAAATAATAACATGATTCCTTTTATATTCATATTATTAAATGATTCATTTTTGGGTTATTAAGTTCTAGTCATATGATTTGACCGATTACATTGTGATAAAAGACTTTGTGTCAATTACTATTTCCTTATCACTAACTTTGTATTGTGCACCTAATAATCCTTATATGGTGTACCTACATCCAATTTGTTATAAATTTTCATTTTAAAATTATATTTATATTAAATATAAATATTCTCATATCATGGATTTGTTTGTTGTCTAAACCATATAATATTTTACAAACCGTGTTTATTTAGAATGTTATTTTAATTTTTGAAATATTGATGAATCTCTATACTCTACTCCATACGGATATTGAAAAGGCATATTTATATTTTATTTAATCAATGAATAAATAATTATTTTGATATACAGTGGTGGGTGGGTCCCTATATAGCCCCTCGAAGAATCGTTAGGTCTTATGAGAAAAATCATTTGGCCACAAACCATTCTAGTTTATTTTCAAAAACCAGACGAGTTTTTACCCATAAAACTAATCTGTTTTACGGTATTAGGGTTTCATGTTCCAGATACATGAAATCCAATTAATATGAATTCTCTTTATTCATTTTTAATAATTATTATTATCCATGAGGTTTTCACTATGACAAAATCTATGGATGTAGTTTCATTCTCAGTTAATTAATTACATTAGTTTTTCATTAATTCACCATGCCATATTGATTATGTATGATTGATTATCATTCAATTATTATTTTATTCATGATTACTCTATTTCTATCCCATACTGATCATTTGAGCTCCCCCTTTAATTTTTTTCTTTCAACGGGTGACAAAGAGGAGATCATTTATTGAGTTCTTGTGGATGCAGTTTTTAGTTTTCGTTATGTATTATATTTTGTAAACTTTTCCAATGTAATTTGTGTTACATATATGTATGTAATACTTCAATACTACCAATATGTGCATTAATTCAGGATTTTTCATTACATCTAACCATGCTAGTATCAAATATAATTCACTGTTTCTAGTCTAGAGGGGTTGGGGTGTTACAATTATTATCAGATGAATTTTAATAGAAAACATGGAAACTAGACTAGGAAATGTATAGTAGGTAACAAAGACCTAAGGTATTATTTGAGGATAAACGTACAATAACATCATGGTATTTTAGTGAGGGATAGGTTATTATTATCTTTTAAGAAATACGTCCCTACCTGGATAAGAGTAGGTAAAGCTGACCCTAGCATAAATGTATCTACGGGAAAAACTCAAAACACCACTTTGAGCTAGACTCGAATGGGGACTGGTGAAGATAACGAGACTTTCTACACCCTTGGTTATGACACTCTCGAGGGATATACATAGTATAATTCACATTTTATTTACAAGACATTATGAAGGAGTTTAATGCAAATTTTTCCTCAGTGAAACCATGTTTATAATATTATCTATGCATATAATTTCAATAAAGGTTGAGAGCTATTCTATTAGAGATTCATAAACTAGTCTAGTGTATCCCATTATTTTTAAATGGCGTCTAATTAAAGAAGGGGAATCAATACTCATGGGAATGGTAGGGATCTCCATACTATGCAATTCAAAACAGTAAATGTTGGAGTAGATTAGATCATGAACATATTGGGACAACTTACTCTTATTATAACGAATAACCATTTCACACATGTGTTGGGTAATTTCATGCTGAAGAACCCCCATCATTCAGTGGGACTACTAAACAATTTTCTGTCAAGAATTGGATCATGTTTCATCAAAATATATTCATGGAATTAAGATTCAATGAAAATTAAAAGGTAGTACTATTAGTATATTGTCTCAAGTGCGACGTTGATTAATGGTGGTCTGTGATTCAGAATAACACTGAGGAAGAAGAAATAGAATTTATGGTATGGAAGACTATTAATGAAATATTTTTCAAAAAATATTTCCCTCATGAGGAACAATCTGAAATGAAGAGGAAATTCCTTTTCTTAAAAAAAAGGGAAGAAGATAGTGTTGTCGAGTATGAGGTTTCTTTCACAACGTGGGACATGTATGTTTTAGATTACATACATGACTCGACAGTAAATATTGATCATTTTGTTGATGGTCTTATGCCATGTCTTTAAAGGGCACTAGATTCTCATACATTTTCATCATATGATGAAATTTTATCAACTGCCATCAATATAGAGAAGGAATTTTCTAGATCAAATTTGTTAAAAGGGAACCAAGACATGAAGTGGTACTATGATAACAAAGGAAAAGGAGAAGAATCAATGAAGAGAAATGGAATGAAGATATTCCCATTATGTGATATCTATGGAATGAATCATCTCGAGAAATGCTTGAATGGAATGGGAGTATTCTATAACTCCGGATAAAAGGGGCATCGATCTGATGAATTCAATGGGAGGAATAAATTAAATGATATTAAATGATACAAATTTTGAGAGATGTGAAACTATGAAAATGAGTTTCATAAGCTCCTAGGAAAATTCACTTAGAAAAGGCCAAGAGTGAAATATAGAGCATATGTGATTACAACCACAAAGTTTGATGTTCCTAATGACGTGGTGTAAGGTACATTAATTTTTTCTCAAACATAGAAAATACTTTATTTGATTCTGGATCATCACATTCATTTATATCTTCCCAGTTTTCCATGAAAATTAGATATGTTCAATTTGAGATAATAAAGGAGTTTTCAGTCAAAAATTCCTAGGGATGTATCATTACAACAAAGGAATGTCTACTAGACCCCATCTAGACAGTAAAACGTGCATAGTTACTAACCTTATCATTATGAAAATGACGAAATTTGATATATTTCATGATATGGATTGGATATCAAATTATGATTCCATGATTTATTGTAAGAAGAAGAATGTTTAAATTTTTGTTAATGTTGAATAATCAATTGTCTATTGGGGATAAACACTGCAACTGGATTCTTTTCTAGAATAACCCCTAGTAGCGCTACTGAATGAAATACATGAAGAGGTAGATAAATATATATATATTGGTGAGGAATGAAATTCTACAATTGAAGATTTGCACATAGTTAAATAGGTCATTTATGTATTTATGGAGTATTTACCACGACATTGTCCAGAGTAGGAAGTTGAGTTCTCTATTGATTTAATTCCTGGTGCATGAACTATATCAAAGACTCCCTATAGAATTTCCAATATGGAATTAGTATAGCTAAATAAACAACTAGAAGATTTGAGTGTAAAAGGATTTATTTAACCACGTGAAACTCATTAGGGAGCCTATGTCCTCTTTTTTAAGATGAAATCTGGATCCATGAGGCTTTGCATTGATTACAGGGAAATCAATGATGCTACAATAACGAATAAGTATCCTCTGCCCATGATTGATGATTTATTTGATCATATTCATGGAGATCAATAATTTTTGAATATTGAACATCGATCTAGATATCATCAGTTGCATGTGAGGAAGTAATATTTTCGTAGGAAAGCATTTTAGATCATGTATGGGCATTAATAGTTTACAATGATGCCCTTTGGACTGAAAAATGCACCCTCTTTTTTCATGGATTTACTGAATAGTGTTTTCGATGAATATCATGATTACTTTTTTGTGGAATGCATCAATGATATCCTCGTATACTCAAAAATCTATGAATACCATGAGAATAACTTGCTGGATATTTTGAGAACACTTAGAGGAAATAAATTATATGGGATGTTTAGCAAGTGTGAATTTTGGATTCAATCAGTTTCTTTTCTAGGCCTTATTGTCTCTATGTATGGTATCCTGCTTGATCCAACGAAGACAGAGCCAATCAATGATTGGCCCACAGAAACAAACTTAACTGATGTATGCAATTTTATTGGCTTAGCATGTTACTATCGACATTTCGTTCAGAATTTTTTCCGATAGGATAACCGGATAAAAAAGATCACACCAAAAGGAGTTATGTTTGTGTGGACCAAATAATGTAGATAATCCTTAGAATAAATGAAAATATTATTGTTCATTTCTCCAATTATGACTCTTCCATCTGGATATGAGGGATTTGTAGTATACAGTGATGAAACAAAGAATGGACTGGGGTTTGTCCTTTGGCAAAATAGAAAAGTTATTTCTTATGCATAAAGATAGTTGAAGACACATGGGAAAAATTATCCAACTCATTATCTTGGGTTAGCATACAGAATCATTTCTATTCTAATATGGATGAATTATCTTTACGGAGAGAGATGTGAGATTTATACGGACCCCAAGAGATTGAAATACATTTGCACACAAAAAGAAAACTGCATGAGGTAATGAAGATGGCTCATGTTACTCAAAGATTACGATTGTTCAATACATTACCACCTTGGAATGATGAATATGGTGGAAGATGCATTAATTAAGAAAGATTATGGCCTTTTGACTCAAATGATGATTAAGAGACATTATATATTTTTGGATCTACTAATAATGGATATGGGAATTGTTAAGGAAGGGGAAACATCTCCCATATGTCAAATGATTTATAAACCATCATTAATAGCAAAGATTAAAAGCTATCAACCTGATTATGAGAATTTACAGAAGAAAATTTTTGGAGTTAAGGAAGGGAGAAAAGCTGACATCGTGTATGAAGGAGTTATAAATTTTTTGAAGATGTTATGTGTTCCATAAGTACCTGTGCTAAAAAGAGAACTATTAGATGATGCTCATAGCTCAAATTTCTCTATACACCTGAGTAGAAACAAGATATATAGAGGTATGAAGTAATATTTTTTGAGGGATAATATGTAGCAGGAAATTGGTGACTACGTGTCTTGATGTCAAGTTTGTCAACAAGTGAAGGAAGAGACACAACATCCTAAAGGAGTGATGCAAGATTTACCTATTCCTATGTGGATGTGGGATAAAATTATAATGGATTTTGTCACTAGACTAGTAAGGACACCTAGATGGAATGATTCCTTATGGGTAATTATTGATCGTCTCACAAAATCAACACATTTAATTCTATTAAGAGAGGATTTTCCACTTGAGTGCTTGGAAAGGATTAATATTAATGATTTTTTAAGACTTCATGGTGCACCTCTACTGATTGTATCCAATCAAGAACCCATGTATTCATCAAAACTCTCGAAAAGTCTCCAGAAATATTCGAATACTGAGCTTTTTATGAGTACTACATATCACCCTCAAACCGATGGACTGTCTGAAATGACTATTCAATCATTAGAAGACATGCTGAGGTTATTCACTATTGATTTCCATGGTATGTGGGATCAACACTTTTATTTGGTGGAATTTTTCTACAATAATGGATTCCATTCTAGAATTAAAATGGCTCCATATGAAGAATTATATGGAATGAGATGTCGAAGACCATATTTTTGAGATGAAGTTGGTGAGATGAAACTTATAGGCCCAGAACATATTGAAGAGGCCACGACAATGGTGAAGAAAATAGAAGCCCATATTAAAGTAGACCAAAGATGAAAAAAATATTATGATGACCACCAGAGGAAGGACATGGAATTCCATGTGGGAGATCATGTATTTTTTAAAGTATCTATATTGAAGGGTGTCTTAAGGTTCAGTAAGAAAGAGAAACTGAAACCCATGTACATTGGAACATTTGAAATTCTAGAAAGAATTAGAGTTGTAGCTTACCATTTATTGAGGCCACCAACTCTCTCCAGAGTTCATCATATATTCCACATGTCACTGATAAAGAAATAAATTATATACCCCACGCATGTACTCACATATGATGAAATTGAACTGGAACCTGATTTTTCATAATATGAAAAGTCTATTGGGATTCTTGACATAAGCAAGAAGTTATTGAGAAATTGAAAAACATTTCTAGTAAAGGTTCTTTTGAAAAACAGAATATGGAGGAAGTGACATTGGAACCTAAGGATATTATGAAAAAGAGTCACCCTCATCTTTTTGGTGAGATTTATACATAACATTTCTAGGATGAAATGTCTGTAGGAGGGAATAATGTAGCACCCAAACACTTCATGGTCCGTTTATCTTAAATACATTGTAGTTATATCCAATATTGCATGAATAATTTATCATATATGGAACGAAACAAGGTTACACATAGGAGATATCCATAACCTATCAAGGTAAACCTAATTTTTTCACTTTTATGATGTGAATTTCGAAAATCTGATATACATGGTTGCGATCAGTAAGTTAATTGGAGTATGATAAGAAAAAAATAATTTTTTCTGAGTAGTAACCTACCCTTATAAATAGTAACCTACCCTTATGAATGGTAATGTACACTTATGAATAGTAATATGACTCTTATGAATGGTATCCATACAATTGAGTGTATGAATGTATTTAGGCACCTTAGAAATAAAGATGAATATTTTAAATATTTATATTCTTCGATTAAAAAATTATTTTAATAAAATATATAATTATTCATAATTATAAAATTATTTTTCAAAAATAGACTTCATTATTGGATTCTAGACGTCAATAAATGGTTAGGATTGATTTTTGGGATTTTTCTAAAATACTAAAATTTTTTATGATTAGTAAAATTTGATAATTTACGATAGATGCTAAATAAGAAATTTATAGATTCATTAATGATGATATAATGATGTAAGGCCAATTTTTTTGAAGTCAAAAGAATATATTACTATTATTGGTCATGGAATAATCACTATTGGTTTTCTTGAGAGGACATAAAAAATTAATGATTATAATAGTAATAAAACTCCTCTCCCCTCCACTATATAAACCACCACTCTCCCAATCCTCCCCCACACCACATGAGCTTGAATCATTGGCTAAATTCTTCCATATACTCCCCCCATGACCTCTCACCACGTCTAGGTCCTTTTGGTCTCACCATAAGTAAAAAAGGACTTAATAAGATTCTAAATGAGGAGTACTCAAGAGGTGGACCTTCCTTCTATTTTCATTCATTTTTGTACAAATTTCCATTGTTTTGTTCTCCCTTGTATCCTCTCCTGGTCCGTATGAAATGATAATTTCATTACCATACATGTATGGGATTTTTATTGTGCTAATGGAATATCTTATCGTATTCTCTCTGTTTTCATCCATTTATACAATAAATTCCAACACCGTGTGATATGTGTAAATTTATCAAACTCAAGGAACATGGGTTTTCAATTTGCATTACTATCTTCAATACTGGTCATGAAACATTTTAAATGGATGAACCAGGTCATTATATATGTATTTTATCATTATTATGGTTCTAGAATATTTACAGATTCATAATATGGAAAAATAATACAATACAATTTTATTGACCACCAAACCGCTAAGCCAAATCCAAGCATTTATTTTAACGCATCAAACAAGTCATCCTCATGGTATATAACCATATTCATTATAAGATCATTTATATCTATTTAAAGTAACTAATTTTTTATATTATCAATTCTTTATTTCTAGCCATATTTCAATCAATCATCCATTCTTGAATACAAGTTCAAGGATCATGAAAACCATGTAAGAAAATGCTACCAAAACAATAAAATTTAATCTCGTAAACCATAAAAAATCCATTAATGAACCTAATAAGGTCAAAAACTATCAATTAAATGTTGATGAGGTTATGAAATTTATAACTAATGAATCTAATTTGGACTATTCTGGTCATTAAAAACAATCAAGAACAACATTGAGCATAAGGTACAAGACCCTCTCTCTCACTATTGTTCAAGAATCCCCACTATGTTGTGCCCTTATATTTGTAATTCCTAATTATGGGGTATATTTTCTCCCCTACCAGATACATACCTTGTGATAATAAATAATTTAATACTCCTTACCCCCCATTAATCCCTCGCAAAAACACTCGTTGCCATGCCATAATGTTTGAAAGGGGTTTCTCATCTAATATTCATTTCTATGAGATTTTCACTATTCCAAACTTATTTATTTTATGGGTTATATGTGTACATGCATTTTTTGTATAGTAACATGATTCTATTTATATTCATTTTATTCAATTATTCATTTTAGGTTAATTAAGATCTGGTCATATGATTCGACCGATTACATTGTGGTAAGAGACAACGTCTCAACTACAATTTTGCTGTGAATAACTTTGTATTCGACGCCAATTAATAATTATATGTTGTACCTAATACACATTTGCGATCACATTTCATTTGAAAATTATATTTATATTAAATATTAATAATCTCATACCATGTATGCATTTTTTTCTAAACTATATACCATTAAATATACCGTGTTTATTTGGAACGTTATTTTACTTATGGAAATATTAATGAACCTCTATACTCTATTCTATAAAGATATTAAAATTGATTATTTCCATTGTATTTTATCAATGTATAAAGAATTATTTGGACATGAAGTGGTGGGTGGGTCCCACTATAGCCCGTTTAAGCACATGTAGGTCTCATTAGACAATTCAGTTAGCGATAAACCCTTCTAGTTTGTTTCCAAAAATCAGACTGCTTCCTACTCATACAACTAAACCGTTATTACGGTATTATAGTTGCATGTGCTAGATACATGAAATCACATTAATAATCATTATCTTTATTCATTATCAGTTATTAATATTATCCTTGGGGTTTTCACTATTATAAAATATATGGATGCAGATTCATTCTAATTTTATAAATGGCATTAGTTTTTATTTTACTCACCATGCCATATTGATTATGTTAGATTGATTATGATTTAATTATTATTGTATTCATGCATATGATATCTATAACCCTTATTCAGTATTTGAGCTCACCCCTTTAATTTTTACTTTGAACAGGTGATAGAGAGGATATCATTTATTGGGTTCTTGTGGAGGCAATTTTTAGTTTTCTTTATGTATTTTATTTTGAAAACATTTCTAATGAACTTTGAGTATCATATATGTATATAGTTTATTAAAGACTACTTAAATGATCATTCCTTCCATATTTTTCATTCCTACTAACCATTCCAATATCACAACTAATGCATTTTCTGCAGTCTAGAGGGGTCGGGGTGTTACATTAATGGCCATATCATGAAAACCTAATTAATCCCATAATCCTGGTCAATAAATGGATGCCCTATAATCAAATATATTCAGTGATGAACCATATTGTTTATAATTAAATTAAAGAATCCATGTTTTCTAAATCTGAATATTTATATCGTGATTGTGTGTCTATGTGCTATGTTTTTTTAGTTTCGAGCCTTGTGTGGGTTGTATGGTTTTTTTATGGGAGGGAATGTTGTGGGTAGTAGGGTTGGACCAAATGTTGGTCCTATGAATGTGGATGGTTATGTGTGTGAATTAAGGTTGTGGTTTTAGTAGTGGTTTGTGTAGTACTTTTTGTATATGGTTGCATGTGTAGTGTGTCTATATCATCATTTGAGATATTGATTGATTGTTTAATAGAGGAACATGGTATGTAGTTGGACTACATCTTGTCAGTGTTTGGAATGAAAGCCTACTGGACTGGGCTTTCAAGATGTTATGTTTATAGGTGTTTTGGGAGTTCTTTTGGTGTGTGGAGGGATGAAAATAAAGTTGTTTTCTATCTGTTTGTATGAATGGGTGTTAAAATGAAATTCATCTAACATTGACTCTTCATTTGGTTATTGTTTTAGTGTCAAATTTTTCAACCATGATCTCATGATCTATGTTTTTTTGTGACTAGAGTGAGTATAATTAGAGAATAAGGATGAACCCACATTAGTTAATTAGGTACTTTACATTTTGAGAACAATTTTTAGTATTGCAGTTGTTAGCTTCATTGTTATGGTTGGAATTAAATATATAATTTATAAATTGATAAATGATGAATGGACCTTGGGTATTTGAATTGGATGGGGGTGTACATCGACTTTTGGAAGTGACCATAATTCTTGTTGATAAATGCATTTAGTTTTGGTAGAAAGGGTAATTTTTATATGTCGGCTGATTGTATGTTTGGAATCCCATATGATGGGTAATGTGTTTTTTACTTATATATATAAACAAGTAGTTCCATTTGATTTTCAATACACACCCCACCTGTGTTGGTCACAATGTTCTTAACACCCTAATTTTATGGGTAGGGTGACCTTACCAAAAACCTAATTGGATGATAGGTTGTTGGTTACATACAATCTTCCTCACTCCCCATTCCATGTTAATACAACTCGAGCATATCCGAGAAGGCTATAATGACTCGAGGATTACTGTTATCCCATGAACTTCTGGGAAGTTTGTGTTGTGGATGAGGGAACCCGGTGTCTGTGGGCCAGTTTGTTTTCCCAATTATCTTCATGATGAAGCCCAGGTGTTCATATTTGAGAAGCATGGTTGTTGTTATAGAGGGGTATGCAGGCGGGGTACATGTGGTTTGTAGCCCATTTGTGTGTGGGAAGATGTTCAGTGGGACTCAATTTGCCTATGAGATATTGAATTAATTCTTTATCCATATATATATAATTATTTAACCAATTAAAAATTTTGTGATGTGTACCCAAACCATCGATGTTCTTATATAATTTCCCTACTTATCTTGCGTTATTTATGGAATGTTCCATGGTGAGGCAGGGCTGGAATGTTTTCATGTCAAGGGTTGTTGGTTTCTTCTATTTTCACAAGGGAATGTGCATGATTCTTTGACTTTTTCAAATGCTAATTTGGTTCCCCTAATGAGTATAATTTTATTTTCACCATATGCTACAATACAATTTTTTGGTTTCTAGGAGGACATTAAGGACGGTGAAAATCATTACATACTAATGATTTGGGATTATTTCTCTACTGTAACTTATTATTTCCCTTTGGTACATTTATTTTGTGTTTTTGATTTACCCTTTTATCATTTTATGTTTAAATCCTCCATGTGTTGGGTTTTACTTTAAATTATATGAATATTTTGGAGCCGTTTGAAATTTTTTCAATCTTATCTCATAATCATTATTTTCAAAAAAGGGGTAATCCCTTCCATATGATCTAGATTCATTAACATTGGTTCTTGTCTCCACTCTAGGACCTAATGAAAGTGGGACTATGGGGTTCATCATCATCCCATCATCTTGAAGAAATCAGATCTTGAAATGTCTTTTGGATGTGCTGTGTGTTGAGGTATTACCATGAGGTTGTAGGTATTGACCTTGCTATGGAATTGTAATTTATGGTTTCAGTATGTGGATAATTAGATTACTAGTTGTTGTTTTGATAGAATCATGATTAGTGTTATAAAAAAATTATAATATTAAATAAATTAAATAAGATGGTTTTTAATAGAATAGAAGGGTAATAGATGAATTAAAATAGGAAGTGGGTATAAATGAAGCTGGTGATTAGTGTGATATGAATGGAATAAGAATAATAAAATAATATGGTTATTAAATTTTAATGGGTTGGAAATGGGTAATTTGGAAAGTGGATTAAATTGGTTAATGTTTTTATAATGTGATTTTTTGTTCCTTTTTTTTGTCATCTGCATTTTTAGGATTTAATTAAAGTGGCAAACATTATGAGTTGGGTAATTCTCACTCTTTGAACCCATATATTTGTTTGTGTGTGTATTATGTATATATATATATTCCTTTAGATTATTGTATTCTCCCAACCCACATAAATTTCCTCATGACAAAACACATATATATTAATATACAAGATATTGGTTTTTTAAAAAGCATTGTAGTGAAGAAGGAAGTGTAGTTTCTAGATCCTTACATCCCTCTCATCCAGGTGATATGAAATTCTTGGGTGGAGATAACAATAATTAAAAACTAAAATATTACAATTTAAGGTTTTTTCTTGACCTAGGTGTATCCATGTGATGTGTGGTGTGATTTTTTGGCTATAGGGTAGTGGTAAGTGATGAGATGGATTAAAGTGGGGGTTGTGCATGCTCTGAGGAGGGAATAATGGTGATTTCCTTAAGGTTAATAATATGAAACAACTATTTCTAGAGTTGTGGATGTGATGTGAGGGAATTGGTTTCAATGAGTGATATATGAGGTGATATAGTCGTATTATGGGGTAGTGAGATAAGGTGTGATATAAAACTGATGGGATCCACATGATGCATGACATTAGGGTGTGAGGGATTCACATTATTGGTAAATAAATGAGAGAATCCCATTATCAATATAATTATTATTTTTTAATGTAACATGGATAAATTATTTTTTAGCGTTCCTTGGTGAGAATGGAAACTGGTAAGGAAATTTTATTATGTGTTGATTTATTCTTCTATTTTTTTCATCACTGCATTAGAAAACTTATTTAACATATAAATTAGATACTTTTCAAACCCTAATGAGTATAGTTTTATGTTCACCAATTATATGTATGATTATTTTCTAGTTTCTAGGAAGATTACATGGTCATTTATATACATTTCTATCTCAAACCTTCAGTTAGTTGTTATATTTTTTCGATAGATTTTCTATTGTATATTATCATTAGAGAATTATTTTTGTATTTGAAAATATATTACATATATTATGGGATGGTTTGGGATTCCTTTTTTTATTATGTCATTTCATTTTTTCATTTAATCTCACTATATCCTAATTTTGTTTCCGTATTAATGGAAATTCATCCCATTTGTTAGATTTTTATACCCTCGATGACAATATCCAAACCAGATCATACTTGATGAATGACTCAAATTTAATTATCTATATACTTTCATTTTTCTATAATTTTAGGGAGGGGTCATTACAATATGTTATCTATTTAAATCACATCCATTTTATATTACCCATATCTATTGTAATTTCCATGTGATTCTAAGTATATAGAATTTTATCCCATAAGATATATCTACGATGATATTTTATTCTCTTTAATTTCTTTGTATAATATGTCACAGTGGAAGAATACCATGTTTTGATGAATATAGAATGATTTTGGTTTTCTTAAAATTTAAATCCCACATTGGATGACATCACATAGATGTGTCCTTTAGAAAGGCGATCCATGGGATAATCTATCCAAAAATGGTTAGTGAAATATTAACTCGTCTACCAGAAAAATTATCTATATGTGGGACCGTGATAAAACCCAAAGAAAATAATTAAAGGTTTCAATATTTGGAATAATAATATTGTCTTTTTGAAATATTATGAATATAATTTTCAACAACTAAAATGGTCACCTACAATTGAAAACAATTAAAAATAATTTTTATAATCTATTGGTAACCATAAACCATGAATGTACATGTCACCACTACCTTATAATTATATATTAGATGTGGGTACATTAGTTTTCAATGGTAATAAACCAAAGATTATTTGTTTGTTATATATTTTATCTATCCATGTTTTTTCTCGATATTGGTTATGATCATGTTATCCATGTTATTGACTTGAGGAAAACTATAAGTGATCATATACGGGTTACTATAATACAGATGGTTATTTCTGCATTCAATTTGTATTTTTTAACGATCCACATTCTTGCATAGGGTGATATATAATGATGTTATCAAATTTATAGACATGAACGAAAATATTGGTGTTTCACTTATCATTTTTATTAAATGGAAGACTATGGTATTCTGGCTATGTATTGTTTAACAATCAACCTTACATCTGTAGATGGATTCTGATTTTGTTATCAGATTTATTGTAATGGTGAAATATATTTTCATTCTTTATGTTGATAACATAATAACCATGATTTTATTTATGATATGATCATGATGTATAAGCATATCATGTATTCTCTTATTCTATGGAATTAGTTGGGTAACATAATTCATTTCATTGCTATATTTGTAGATAATGTTATCTATGTGATTTATTGCATTTAATCGTATTATATTAATATATTTCACCCACATTTTATATTAATTTTATCATCATGTTGTTTATTTATTCATTTCATATATGTTTTTGTATATTTTAATAGTATGATACTCTATACTATGAATCTAACCATTCCATAATTTCTTATCATTTAAATTTGAATTCTAGAGGATATCGATGAGTAATTTTCTAGGATATTATGGTAGGGATAATAATAGTATTACAATATATTCATATTTTATATCATCTTTTCAGATATAATATATGTATATATCATGACATGCTAGAATACTTTGTTCATTGATCCTATAAAAAGGATTCGGGTTTTTACCAATAATTTATTATAACTACAAACTATAGGGTTTTATATTATGAGTTATTACAAGAATAACATAATCCCTATATTATAATAAAAACAAATAATAATATTGATTACATTAAATGTTAATGTAATGAGGGAAATGATTTGAATTCCTAATACCCAAAATTATTTATATACCATAAATTCCATTACCTAGGACACCATATTTTAAGGGAAGGGAAACTCCTAATACAATATCATGATTATTTCATTATACATATTCAAGAATAAATTTGGTATATTATTTTGGGACCCCATCTCATCTACAAGGAAGATTAAAGCTATTATATACCAAAACCAAATAGGTAATAAGTTCTATAACATTATATATTTATAAAAATAAAAATATTTAGCTCAATTTCATAATAATTATTACATTTTAACGGTTTTCCATAAAGATTAATTAATAATATAGAATATCAACATATTTCTCAAATCATTGAAATTGTAATAATTTCTATGTGAATTATATTTAATCAAGTGAGAGTCATTTAGGGATTTACATTTTAAAAAAATGACCTTATTTAATTTACGACTACTGTGTTTTAGTTTTCAGAAACTAAGAAAGATGATGATTATAAATGAGTTTAATAAGTAATAAAATTTCAAAAAATAGTAGAATAATGAATAAATTATTTGTAAACAACCTAAAATATTAGGATCAGGTATTCATAAATATTAGAAAATCATTTGAGATATAAAGTTTTCATATCATATAACCAATATGCCAAAATGATCTGACAAAAAATTTCAACCTATTAAATTATACTGTTTAATCCACATAGTCCATCAAAAAAGATCCAAAAACAATTTTTTCAATATCAAATTATTTTAGAATATTTTTCTCTTCAAATAAATTTTATTTCATAGATATATTGTGTTACATGACACACCGATTATAAACAGACATTGATATAATATTTAAATATTTTAACAAGATCATGATAACCAAGCCATTAAAATTCATTGTATGAATTATAATATGAAATTTTTTAAAAATATGTATAAATTAATTGTATGAATATAATATATTTGTAAATAAGTAGATGAACTTTTTTAAATTTACTACATGATAAAAAATATTTTTTCTTACAAAATGATTGTATTAATTTATACTAGATAATATATCTTTCAAAATATTTTTAAAAATTTTATACCATAAAATGGACATAGTTTTTTAAATAAATATTTAAAAAATAACAAAATTTTTCATTTTCAGTTTATTAAATTTATGGATTTATCAATGAATAATTAAAATTCCAATTTTTGTAAAACTATCCTTTCTCATTCAAAAGAAGAAGTACTAAGTTTTTTTATTTTATCAAAGTTTATGATATATATAATTTCGATAAAAATATTATAATTAATTACATTTTAATAATCATTATACATGGTCATGGAATCAAATTAATTTTATACATAAAAAGAAATTTTTTGTGGGAAGCTTTTTTCATCACGTTTTGCATGTTAATTATAAAATGAATTAAATAAAATTACAGAGGTTGAATTTGACCAAATATATTCCATAATTGGAGTAACAAAATTTATATTATTTAATATATTCAACATAATATTCTTCCATAGTGAATAATGAATGATATAAAAAAAATTCACCGTACTAAAAGGATAAATCAGTTTCACATAAATTATAAAAAAGTGATAACAACACCATATTTCAATATCAGTATTATTATATAAAGGTATTTCTAAACATGTCATTTTAGTCTCAATATGTATTTTTATATGATGTATTTCCATTAAATAGACCTATATAATATTTTAGGTTGAGAATAATGAAAAAAATTACTTTCTACATTAAAATATATCTTAAGAGATAAAAAATGAAAAATTTGTTTTCAATGAATATTAATTATTATATTAAGAATAATTAAATTGGTTTAATTATTTTAATTTATTTTTACATTCTTTTGATTATATATTTACCTCAATTGACAACAAGATGCTGGCATATTATTTAAATTATTTTAAAAATAAATGATTTTAAAAATAATAAAATTAATTTAATAAGAGAGATTTAAGGGGTCCAAAAATCATAGTATTTTAAAATATCAAATTATTTATGTTTTTAATATTTTAATTTCAATTCCACATTATTTCACGATGTATTCAATGTAAAATTAAATAAATAGCTTCAATAATGACATTAATTTTATTTTATAGTAAATTATATTTTTACACAAAATTTAATCATTCTAAAATCCATCTCCTTAGAAAAGTGTTTTCTATATTTTAAAAAATATCTTAAATGGTAAATTTATGTGAAATGTTCCCCTTTATACAAACTATAATGACTCACAAGTAGTCAAATCATATTTATCGCGGTAATTGTAAAATTGGGCTAACATGGGTTAAAATAAATAGATATGAGTAAAATCCTATTATAAACTACTAAAAAATTATTTAATGATGTATTTATATATATAATTATACTATATTATGATTATAACATTTTGGATCAACTAGAATATGAGATTAAATTTATCAAATATTTTATTACAATTTGATTCATTTAATGATGATAATGTTTCTCTTCAAATACATGTGGATTACCACCATGATGAAGAAATGTGATTCGTTTTCTATACTACATAACATGGATGGTAAAAAATTTATTTTAATGGAGAAATAATATATTTATTATTTAATTTATTTATGTAATTATAAATAATACATACCTTTTTTCAATGATGATTGTCGAAAAATGGATTTGTTACAAATGTTTAAGTACGACGTACAGTCTCCATGATTGTAATGTAGTTCATTTATCATAATCATATTTCATTATTTAATTTAAAATAATAATTGATGTATTAAAATGTTATATATTTCATTTTTAATGTTATTTATTATATATAAAAATTTCCACTTTTACTATATTCAACATACCAGTGTCATTTCATACATATGAACTGAATATCATCAAAATGCCCAACATGAACATAATTGATTATGTAATAAAATATGACATTTGAATAAAAAGTTTAAATATAATCCTAAAAATGAAATAAATATATTAAATTTTATAATTACGATATATTTATTATTCATGATGACAAATAATGTAAGTGATGTATCATGCCTGAGGTAATAGATTCCATCCCAATTTCACTTCATTATATAATATATTAATGTTATGTACAAATATATTTTAAATTTTGTATATAATTTATACTTAAATATTAAACCTAGAATCCTTAATAATGTTTTATATTTTATACTTAAATTTAAATCATTTCATCCAAGGGGTAATTACATGAAAATTTACAAGATTTAATGTGTTTCATAACTAAATTTTTATTAATTGGGTTATACATATACTAAATTAAATATTTTCTTCCTTTTTTATGATAAAAATATTATCTAATATTATATTGATTTATTTAAATATTTTTTTAATCAAATGATTTACCAATAACCACTTTAGTATTCTATTCTCATGTCAATGATACAATCTTTTATGGGTTATTCATCTAAAATTTTCTTCATTGGTACATATATAATGTAATTGTCCAATATTATTTTATAAGGAGTTTTTACTACCTAATTGATATCATGTGTAATCAATCTAATTTCCTGTAGGGAATTTATTGTTTCATTTTATATTATTCATTCATGGGTCCTATGATTCAAATGTTACTAAATATATATCTGGGTATATTTCTTAATCTCATTGTAATCTAGGATTACATGTATTTAACACTATATATTGGGAATTATATAATATTTCTACATTAAAACAACTCAATTTACTTGTATTATGTTTATTTGTAGAAAATACATGTTTTACACTATTTGTTTACACTTTATTTACTCATGAAACTCCCCTCATGTTTCACGGAAATCCGAATTGTTTTTCTACTTGGTAAATAATATTTTTATTTAATATCCATATTCTCCTTATAAATTTTTTTGAGTTATTTTTATCATATTCTGAATATTTATTAAAGGAATTTGATACTTTTTTGACTTTTATAAAATTTAATAAAAGGATTCTTCTTATTATTTTATGAAAAATTTTGTTTATAATTTTTTAATAATGTCAATGTAATGTATTTATTAACAAATTCACAATTAATGGGTTTTCCCCCAATCCATGATTACCCATTATGATGAATATAAATTTAAATGAATATTTATTCCTTTCAATTAAAATGTTTGTACACATATTATTAACTTTTTATCAATTTGATCTCACTGTGAAAGTGGTACGTTCACAAAGAATTATTTCAATGAAATTCTTATGTTATCTCAATTGATCAAGGATAATAAATATTTATTTTAATAATAATCCAATATGAGTATGTTTAAATTATAATATCAATGTTCTTTCCCAATATGCTTTATCATAAGCCTGAATGGGGAGATATTAATGCTCTATAATATATTTTTAAATAGGTACTTCAGGTTTATAATTTATTGAGTTATTATTCTACCCTTTCATATAATGAATGAACTAGAGTAATTATGTTATTAGAAAGACCTGTTATTTCCACTCAATGCGTCGATAGGTCCCATGAGATAATCTAGTTGGGGTATTTGGTTGAGAGCTTATCCTTTATGTATGATTTACTATCATGAGTCTTTTATAATATGTTTAAGATGGATATAATATTTTATTCCATTATTATGAGATAATTTATTATTTTCAATGTGACTATTTGAATATTTATGATAATTAAGGATTATTTATAAGTTAATGTGATAATTGTTTTTGATTAATGAGATAATAGTTAATTAGTTCAATTATTCTAGCTAATGTTATTGATTTCATGGAATGTGTTTATAGTTATCTATCATGGAATACTGATTATCGCATTTCTACTCATGAAAGAATTAACTATACATAACTCGTACTAAGAATTTTAGCTAAACCTTTATTGTGTTTCCTTTAACTAGTAATTGATGAATTATTTATTGAATCATATCCAAAATTTAAAATATTTAAATTTAGTATGTTGAATATTTATAAATGTAATGTTTGATTAAATTATGTGTCAATATTACCAAGACTATTATTCTATTTGGTACTTTGGTATATGATTAGTTGTATATTTTTATAGTGAAAAAATGTATCCATCTGCTCTAGGATACATGGGTTGAACCTTCTATAGTTGTTATTAGAGATAGTTTAGTAAAATCATTAGGAACAAAATTTTTGGAAATATAGATTTGAATAAATATACATTTTACTATCATCAAGGATAAGTATATGTATACGATAACATCCTGAAATATTGGTAATGAAGAGATTTTGTTTTTTCAAATAAATAAATTAATTACAAGATACAACACATAGAACTAGTTTGTATATAGATGCATCTAGTGGAAATAACCCACAAAACTAATTGTCGATTATGTCATGGACATTATTGTGGTTGTTAGACAGTGTATCCCTAATGCACACATTTTCTGAATAATGTTTGGGATATCCTTGGGTTTATTCATATTTTCTATATAAACCATTTTTTATTAATATAATACTTGTACTCCGCCCATGTGATGCACGAAACTATAAAATAATTCTTATTATTCACTATAGATTAATTTTTAGAAAACATAATAGTTTATATTACTATTGAATATCTTTTAAAAGAATATGAAATAAATAATGAGGAATAATCATTGAAGAAATTGAGGAAGAAAATTTAGATACGGGGAAGCGTTATGTATAAAATTAATAACGAAGGAACCAACAGTGAAACAGAATGAAAATTAACAAATAATAAATTGAAATTATAAATTTATACATATAAACAAAGTATGGAATTTAAATTGGCACATGATTATTCAATTTTATTTTGAAATCATCTTTCAATGAAATAGTATGGTTCTACTTAATTTTAAAATTTGTAATGTCATTATACTCAATGCACTAAAACAATGTTTTTCGTGTTACTGAAAATTCAATATTGTAGTAAAAAGAAGAAATCAATATTTTAGTAAATAAGAGAGAGTTCATATTAAAAGGAATAGTAATATATTGTCAACAAAGAGAAATAAGATAAATGATGTATTATTTAGATCAATTATGAAGAAGTAATATAAATAGTGAAACATTCAAACTGAAACAACAATTGTTTTAGAGATAATTTTCAATGGAACACATGGAAACAAAAACGGCTTGTTTGGACACATTGTTTATTTATGAAAGGGTTGGGTGAAAAATATTACAGTAATAGAATACTATAATAGTATATGGTGTCCCCTTTGGAATTAAACAAAATTTAATAAATTGTGGTAGTAAAAACCTTCAAAAACTGGGTTCATGTGGCGCTGCAGTAGTGAAGTATTGGTGGTTCCTAGTTGGTAGTAATTTGGTACATGCACGTGATTGTAGAAATAGGTTACAAAAGCGGAAAACATTTTTAGATATCATACATTCACAATAGAACCAATTTTTGCCTCTACTATGCTTGAAAATTAACACGACCATGCAAATAGAGATAGGGAAAATGATCCTGAAAATTAAACAAACCAAACCATTCTACCATTTGAATCTCACCATAATTTCAATTAGCGTCGTTTCTAACAGAACCTGAAAAATATAAAAGCTAACTAAAGTTGTTTTCATTGTATGACCACCAAAACACCAAGAAAAAATATGTAATAACTAACTCTAGGAATGAGTAAAAATTAAGGCAATGGAAAACCAGCTTAATCAAAAGTACCCAACCATCCATTAAATCTCTTTAGTTGCAATCTAGTGGACTCCTGTAGAAACTACTGAAATGTTTAAAACTCGTTACCTTATAATAACAATTACACACTGCAATGAGATCTTTCAATTATCAAATATGCATTAGATAATATCACCTATAACCTCACAATATTTGTTTAGTCATAAAATCATAAGTATAAGATACCCAATATTCATGTGTTGTTTAATGTCATTCACATAAATTGTACAATGATTCAATACAAATGTAATTCATAACATTAAATAAGAATTTAATTTGAATATCTGTATGGAGTTCCTTGCAATACAATCCCACCCCAGGTTGATATTGAACGTGTACATAAAAGTTAAAATTAGAGAATCGTTAAATTAATGGATAAGTGATGAACTTTCACTAACAATGACAAAAAACATGTATATAAAAATCACCATATGAATATATAGGTTTATCATTCATTTATTTCAGTCCCCATGTTAATAACCAGAAAGTTGATTAAAAATCATTACACGTGTCTAAATCGTAATGTCAACATAATAACATTCTAGTAACCACTACAACCACATTCTAGTTAAAAAAATACTCTTTGGGATGAATTGAAGATGGATTAACTTCTCAATGCCCCCAATATTGGTGTGGAAAAAAACTAAACTAACCAAACACACCAGCCCCCTCCCCAACCCCTCCCCCATGCCCAGCACCATCCCCCACCAGGACCCTCTCCCCTGCCCAGCCACATCCCCACCAGCCCCCTTTCCACTTATCCGCAGGCCCTTCCCTCTCGCCCCTCCCCTCCCCTCCCCCATGCCTAGCCGCTTCCGTGCCCTTTACCCCCCCTTCCTAGCTCCATCCCCACTAGGAACCTCTCCTATTCCCAGCCACATCCCCCCCAGGACCCTCTCCCCTTCCCCAGCCACATCCCCACCAGCCCCCTTCCCACTTCTCTGCAGGCACTGCACTCTCCCCCGCCCCTCCCCTCCCCCTTGCCTAGCCACTACCCTCCCGTTTACAACCCCCTACCCATAACCTCCCCTCCCCCTAACCAGAATAATCTCGCACCATTTCCCAGCACCTCCCCATCCCCCGTCCCCTCCCCCATGCCCAGCTTGTCCCCTCCCCTGCTTCTCCTCCCACCCCTTCCCAACACCTCCCCCTCCCACCTCCTCCACCCCCTGCCCATCCCCACCCCCCACCATCCCCCTCCCCCATGCCCATACCCTTCCCCCACAAGCATTAAAACACATAAATTGACAATCAATTTGTAATTTAAGAAGAAGAAACTAATGTCATAAACAGTAAGACAACAGTTATAATATATAAACAATGTCATTCTTTAGAAATAATCTCAAAGGTGTTCATATTATTAAAGTTAAAGGATTAATATTAATTAGAAAAATGTTAAAGGAGTATACATACATATAGTTTTTTATAATAATAATGTACAGTATGCATTTAAAGAAATACAATTAAAATAAAATGAATAGTATATCAAAATAGTAAAAAAAATACTTAAAGGGTTGTTCATGAGATAAATCTCCATAGTATTTCAAATCACATACTCAATTTACATGCTTGGTGTTAATGCTTGTAAAATAAAAGGTCACGAAACAGGACCCCCACTGCCGGTTCAACCATAATCGATTCCACCAGGCTATAGAGTACCCTGCAAGCAAACTTAAACAGTTAATGATTTATGTCATAATTTTTTGTTAAAAGCATTGAAAACATTTGATCATCCAATTATAAAATACAAATTTAAACTTTATCTGGATATCTATGAACTTTAGTCTTCAATAAACTGAAACTGGTTCAAAAAATGTACAGATTACATGATACACGTGATTGTCAAAAATCACAATAATCAGCAGATTTCATGACAGACATGTTAAACATGTTTGAAAAAAAATTACATGTTTTGTAAGAAAATGTTAAAAAAAATTGTCAAAAAATGGTAAAAATGTTATGAATGTGCAGCTTATAGATCGCACAAATCATATACGTGTTTTTCAATAAAATGTATAGATTTCAGATCGCAGAACGCCATGGGTAATTGATTTGTAATCTATAAAAATTACCTACCTACTCGAGAATGTTAAACATGTATGTCAAAAAACACACAAATCAAAAGAAATTTTAACCATATTTATATGATAGTAATGTTAAACATGTGTGTAAAAAATGTATAGATTATAGATAGCATAAATCACACTAATAAGAAGATTACTTTAAGAAATTGTGTTTTTATCAAATTTAAGTACTGTAGGTTCTTAAGCAGATAACTCAAATACTAAAAATGTACATATTATATGATAAAGCGGTTTGTCATCAATGGATACCAGAGAAGATGTTATTTCCATCTCTCTGGTTCATTATCATGATAAAAACATGGCAAGAATTGAAATATTTATGACAATGCTAATATTTAAATGTACACACTCCTGTAACTGTAGACAATTACGAGATGGAAAGAACAGTTGTTTTGAAAGACAAATAAAACACTTCATATATTGAATTAATACACATGTGTTTATGTTAATGGAATTAAATTAGAATTCATTAAATATAACTATTTAATACCTGAGTAGTGGACATATTCAAGGTTATAGTATCAAATCATGTGCCAATGCTTGAAGTCCCTGGAGAAGACATAATATTATGATTCACCAATCATGAATTGTTAAAATTAACATAACAGTATTATAATTTAAAATAGAATTAACAAAAACATTGGATCTTACAGTCAAATATAAACTGATGACAAAAATATTTCTCTCTACTTCTTGAATATTATTCTCTGTTGACACCATAATCCAACATAGCAACATGCTACATTGGTAAAATGGTGGAAGATGTTAACCTGTTTAAAATGTAAATAATGTCAACATCACATAAACCATGATTTTAATGGAAACATCATGTTGTAATATTTTAAATAGATGATGTGATTTTTTCTACATGAATGGTTTAAGATAGATTTGACAATACCTGTTTTTTATGCCATAAACTACTAATTTTAATCCTAAAATAACATGATATAATACTTAAAATGTGAACATTTAAGAATCATCATTAATTAAATTAGTTCTACAATTTTTTATGAAACAACCATGTCACAATTTATAAAGACACATCACAATACTAACAAAGAATAAAGTTCTATATACAGAAACTATATTCCTGTTTTAAATTCATTTTTTAATGAATATTTAATTGAGTATTTTCAGAAAAAGAGGTTTTATTAATTTATGTATAATTAATAAAAAATATCCATTCTATATATGCCAATATGCTGGCATATTTTTTCTGCATGCTAAAGTGTGATATCATGGAATGTTCAGATGCTCTAAGAATTTTCAAATGGAGAAAATTGTTTTTGGAAGATTGTCGTCAAAATTGGAAATTTAGTTCACCTAATGGAAAACATGGTACCTATAAAAATATCAAATTCTCAATGATAGATATATCTATCACAATGAAGTATGATGTTTATGGGATTATATTTAAATGAATGGAGATGAAAATATAGTAATAAGCGAGTACTGAATGTAGTGCTCTAAAAAATGAATCATATTTAAAGTAAATAAGGATGTATTTGTCTTGTATGAATGATTTGGTGGTGTTGTTACCATCTAGTTTTGAAGATATAATTTCAATACCAATGAACCCTATAATATCATCCACACTAACTATTCACTATACATACACAAAATATGTATTAGAGAAAATGTATTGAATCCATATGAAAGTATTTATGATGAATCATGAATGAAATTATGAATGAAAAAACCACGACGACACAATGAATGGATCACCTTAGAAGCACTCCAGTATGTAACTTTAGTACCCGCTTCAGTTATCTTCAAATTATCTCTCCCCAATCTGTTTATTTGATCAATTTTGGGAATCATAGTTGTCGGTAGGCCAGAAAGCCAGATCCTTTCCAAATTTAGTGTAACTATCAACCGATGTTATAGGGGTGAGGTAATGGGATGATATAATAATTAAATGAACTGAAAAGAAATGAATTTATGAAAATATCCTCTGTTCATGAACATGAAATATTATTAACATACCATCCACTCAAGGATTATTTTTGGAGAATAATTGACATTATTGATCAAGTAGAAAGTGACAGTGGCAGTGACAGGTGAAATAATTGAAGAAAAAATATAATTTTTAATAGTTGTAAGGATTAAAATAGAACAATCGGGTAGGGTTGAAATAGAATCATAATTTCTGCAATTCTAGGGTTTTAATATTCATTCACTAAATAAAAGTTGAGTTGATTAGAAACATTCTATCATCAAGATTGAATTGTAATGAAAATTTATTATTCACTGATAAAAACAATCATATTAACTCAACAGTTTTAAACCACTATGATGATTAAAGCATGGAAATTCATTTGGATACAGAGATTTGAACTCCTCTAATTCATTTATTTTGCGAAGAAAAACATGTTAAACAAAGTACTTACATGTAATGAGTGGTTTGTAATTATGACAACATGCTCTGCTTCTATGATTCAAAAAAATGTAATTAAACAAAGGCCAAATTAATAAATATTGTGATATGAAAAACTCAAGAAACATGCATAAAGTAGTAACTAATACAGACATTCTTCTACAGTGTACAATGCTGCCAGATTATATATACCGTCATGATTGTTGGTCCCACTATAGTTATTATAATGAATTAATACATGAGTAACACTAAATGGTTGTAGCGGCTACAACCAAGAAAAGACAATATTTCTTGTGATGAAGTATCCAATACAAGTGCAGAATGCACCTTACTGGAAATTTTTTTACCAACACAGCTCCCTGGAATAGTTAAGAACAATGTAATTGAGGAATAGGTGCATTGGGAGAACATATCAGACTTGAACGAACGACATAAAATAAAGCTACATTCACAACCTTGGTATTAGAAAAACAATTATATATAATTACAACCTGCAAAAGCTCATTTAGTTTCATGTGATTATTCTATGAAAAAAGTTATGATGTTTAATGTACATTTAAAAAATGATTCAAAACATGCTCAAAACCTTATCTAAAAAGGATTCAAAAACAAATTGAATTTTTGAAAACATGAGCATCCATATCATTCTAAAAGTATTCAATCAGGGAAATGAAAAACATAATGAATGCATTCTAATCAAACATTCTAGCGTGATATATCCATACCATCAAGAAGACATTGAATCCTTTAGCCAATATTTACTCATTTTTGATGTTGCGCCTCCTTGAGAACATAATGATTTCATGTTACATTCTTATGTAGAATAAAGGATAAAATTTAAAATTTTAATTAATAGAAAAAATATATTAGGAGAACTACCTTGAATATGTGTTATGATTTCATTCAAAAACTGCAGACAATGAGGAATAAAACTAAATTAAAGAAGAAATGTAAGATCATTATGGACCATTACAATGATCATTCAATGTACAAACAATTTACAAATCATTAGTAACATCCAATTTGGTAGAAAAGTTAAATAACAAAACATCACAGAACATAAAATCTTTATATTTTTGGAGGCTATTGGTATTTCATCATAGGATAATTTAAATGTTAAAAATAATTAAAGCCTTTATCACGATATAGGGATCCTAAAATCTGTACATTATTCATGGGATATGAAATCCAAGTATGTCAATGAGAATATCTACCATAACTCATCTGATGGTGTATGAGATCTTTCCCAAATACCATTTCTATATAACATGAATTGTGGAGGCTGACTCCAGGATTGATTCAATCACATACACCACTAATATTAGCAGAGATAACAACATCAATTATTTTATAAAAAAGTAGGCCTAATAGTCAAAACCATATGTTATTTATGAGTCGATATCAAAACGTAAACAAAACTTTTCTATTATTGAAACTCAGAAAGAAACTCGTTTAAATGAAAAATCAAATAAGTGAAACCCCCATGTCATTATTAATCAAGAGCATACTACAGACAATGATGAATAAAACTAAATTAATGAATATGTGTATGATAATTACGCACCATTACAATGATCATTAAATTTACAAAATATGTACAAATCGTGAGAAAAATCAAATTTGGTAGATTTGTTAAATAACAAAACAACACTGAGCCTAAAATCTTTATAGTTTAGGAGTCTATTGGTATTTCATCATAGGAAAATTTAAATGATAAAAATAATTAATGGCTTTATCATGATTCAGTGATCCTAAAATCGGTAAATTTATTATGGGATATGAATGCCTAGTATGTCAATGAGAAGATCTACCATACCTCATATGATGGTGTATGAGAATTTCCCAAATACCGTTTCTATAAGACATTAATTGTTGAGGCTGAATCCAAAACCTGATTCAGTCACATACATCACTAATATTAGGAAAGATAACAACATTAACTATGTTACGATATATAAGGCCTCGTAGTCCAAACCAAATGATATTTATGAGTCGATATCGAAACATAAACAAACCTTGTCTATTCTAAAAACTCAGATAAAAACCTATTTAAATGCAGACTCAAAGAAGTGAAAACCCCTTGAAAATATCAATTAAGAGAATACTGAATTTGTGTAACATATGTATTATTAACCTGTAAATAGACACATATGTTCTTCAATGAAAACCAATCTCCTGAAGAACAAAAGAATAAAAAAACCACTATAAAATTACATATAAAACTAGAATGGAGAGAGGTTGAGGACAACACAATCTTTTGATAGAACATGAACCAATCTTCATTTGAAGAGGAAGACATTGAATCACTATTTATGTTATCTATTTCATCCTATATTGATTAAGATTCATTAATTAATGAATTCTGATCACATGAGATGGGATCTGGAGACCGTCATTTCATTCTTGATGATGATGACCAACCAAAAATCGAGCATGAAGAAGAAATCCCACCCGAGAATTTTCATGACACTATAAACCAATTCTAATTTTCAATAATAGAATACCATTTTTTATACATAATAATTCATATTAATATTGGTAAAATTTAATACACAAATGAATGGTACATTATGATAGAATATAAGGAGCTGAATTGGTCGGAGTGGGAAGTCAATCCATATAAAGAGATGAATTGTAATTTAACATTCCGAGCTCTGATCGGTGCTGGATTAATTTTAAACAGGGATCTGATCATTGTAGTTTGACGAAAATCATTTAATAGTTACATCATTCTCCCTCAATCACATTGATGAATTGTGAAAAATAAAACTCATAATCAGCAGTCATATTGAATTATGGATTTGAAATAAATTCTTAGAGAGTAATAATTTAATAAAATAATAATTAAAACAAAACTAAACCACATGAAAAAGAATTCAAAATGAAAAGTGAAATATGTGCTAAAGGCAATATACTGATGGGTCAACTGAAATTGTGAGCCCAATGTGGTGACGACGCTGTAAATACTGGGTAACCGAAATAGCAGGCGATGGGGTAAAATGAGTAGGTTGATGAGGAGGAGGAGCTGGATGATCCGGATGCAGACCTTCTAGAGGTATACAATTTGTATATGAAGCAGCCGGATGCGGAAGTTCCCCGGAGGCAGACCGGATGGAGGCAGACCAGTCGTAGGTGGAGCAACCAGATGTGTAGGATCTGGAGGCATATGTGAAGCAACAGGATGTTGACAACATGGTTTTTTGTAGGAACCCTAGGTAGTTCGATGTACTAGGTGGTGGAGGAACCGGTGGAGGAGTTTCATGTTGTAGAGAAGTCATTGGTGGAGGATCTGAACGTGGAGCACGTGTCAGCGGAGGTGAGGCTGGAGAGGAGATCTCAGAAGGGGAGTGGGAGAGGGGATATCTGATGGCAGCGGGAACCCTAGGTGAACTGAGGAAGATATGAGGATGCATGAGGGAAATGATAACCCTAATGATGGTTGCCCGATAAAGGATGGAATAGTATAGGTTATTAGGTGACATGTCTGTGTAATTTAGTGACACATCAGCTAGAAGAAGCCTGTTTTAGTATAGATAGTAGATTACGTATGGAAACCTATTATATTCCATATTGATATGGGATAATCATAACGTATCTTATGATAATAATTTTGTTCTTTCTCATTGTTAAATATACATAAATACTCATTTTTATATTTTTTATGTGGAATGTAACATTACTAAGAATATTTACAGAGGAATTTTTGATAATTATAATATTAGGATTAGTAAATGTTTTATTGAAAATGGTATTTGACATATAATGATTTTTATGGACATAAGAATGATTGTTTTAATAAACAACATGGTTTATATGATCATTGATGAAGTGGTAATTATGGTTATTAGTATTATATAACATATGTTTAACCAATATGTCACAATGATTATGAAAATTTGTTTCATTAATAATGTTATTTTTAGTTTATTCATCATATTTTTTGGTAAATTATATGAATTATGTTTTTATATCTTTATAAAATGGTGTGCCCATGTGATGAAAAACAACCCATAAATTTTGGAAAGGCTATGATGTATGAACCCGAACATGATGGATGATAGGTTGTAACACCTACCTATGGAATATATTTTAAAATATTTAGTATGTAATTATGTTGACATAAATGTTTAGGTAGATAAATATTTAGTTGATTATGGTAAATGTATTATAGGTCAAATTTTTATGAATTTTTAGTATTGTTTTATTAATTCTATTTTAGAATATATTTTCTTTCATAGAGGTATATACAATCATTTTTTTTAACATAATGTATTATTTTGAAGAATGATATTATAGTTTATGATTCGTTATCTCAAGGTAATAATAAATACATTTATGTAGAAGCCTTATTTCATGTGTTTGTTATTATCGTTATTTAGGATATATGGTTACTTATTTTAACAATTTATATATGTTAAAACATGGGGATTATTGATGAATTTTATTGATTAATATATTTTTCCTTAAAATGATTATTTATTATTATTATTATTTATTTTCATATATTATTCCAAAATTTATTGTTCTTTTAAATATATAAGGAATGTATTGTATTTTTTTGGGTTCTGTAATCCTTTAAATGTTGAATTTAATTCATTAAGGAAAAAATTCATATTTTATACTAATAACTTGTATAAAAATTGATATTGATGTGGGAATTTATTATAGAAAAAATAAACATTTAATGTAAGAATATTAAAATATTTTTTATTATATAATGTAATCAAATTCCCCAACTCTTGGAAAATTATCTTGAGGAAAAATGTTATCATATTACCTTCACTTCTGATTATTCGACTATCTTATCACCGTTAAGATATTTATAGCCTTCTAAAAGATAACTTTTTAATTATAATGTTTCATATTTCTCAATATTAGTCTATCGAATTTTTTTATCTTCATTGTATAATTTTAAATTATGTTCTATTATTTCTTTATCTAGGTACTTGATTACATTATATTATGATATCTTTTTTTCAAATGAATTATTTGTTCCGCAAATTAAAATGGTTGTTTTATACCATGGTTATAACATTGATGACAAAATAGTCTAATGAGGGAGAATAAAATTTCTCTTTGCATAATATAACATAATATAATTTTATAATTTATTTCTCTTCAAATAAATTTTATTTATTAGATAACTTGTGTTACACATAATATGGAGTTTTAATGAACCGTGATATATTATTAAAAATCATTACCCGAAATATTATATTGTATCTGTCTAAATGGGTGGTATGAATAATAATAAAATATTTATAAAACTAGGTATACATATTTTATATAATAAAAATATATTATTAAATAATTCCATAATTTTTAGTGATGTCGATACATGATTCTAAAATATACTATTTTTCCAAAAAGTATTTATAATATTTATGAGAGAATAATAAAATTATTATAATTTAATAAATTTTATTATAAATAACCAACATAATATTTAAAAAAAATTGATAAATTTAATTTTGTGAAATATTTATTTTTTTGGAAAATTTTGATTTTTTATGAAATAGTGAAAAATATCACTATTTGTAAAACTGCATTTTATTCCCAAAAAATACACTATAATATTTTTATTTTGATAAAATTATAATTTAATTATAAATTCATTATAAATAATATAATTAATTTAAAATGAATCAATATTATTAGTGGTCTTTTTATAAAAATACATTTTGACCTAATAAGGAACAATTTAAGAAAAATAGTTTTTCATCGAGCACTTTGTGATACATATAAAAATAATTTCACAAACATAATTATATTTAATATAAAAAATGGATTCCATAATTTTAATCGTCTCTATTAATATTATTTATGAAGGTGATCATAATTATTCTTTGTATTGAATTGAAAAAATTGTAAATATTTTTCTCTAATGTAAAATGGTAACATGTGTTAATCTTGGTTAAAAATGAGTCATATGGTTTATATATAAAATCATACTGTATTATTTGATTCCAACACTTAGTTTTTAATTCCCAATAATTATTTTATTATGGAACAATTTTCACTAAATGGGCATATATAATATTTTGATTAGTGAAAAATACATAATGTCACTTTCTTACTTTTTATTATCACATATGTGTTCACAAAGGTGAAAAAACAGGTTTGGAATGGATTCTAATTATTATTTTGTAAATAATGAAAATATTTTCTTATTGTTAATTTATTCTTATTTGTTATTGATTAAATTATTATCATAAATTTTTATACTATGAAAACATAATATTTATTCCAATAGTTGAAAATTAAAATAATTGATTTTAAATATATTAATGGTTGTACAGTTCTACTGATTTATACTGTTTTAAAATTATTTAGAAGAATAAATCATATTACGGATGTCCTGATCCTATATATTATAATTAATACTATTATATTCGTGTATAAAAATATAAATTTATTTATTTTTTAAAAAAATGACATTAATGTTATTTTATAATAATTTATATTTCATTAAATGATTCAAACTTACAGAAAATATTATAATCATCCTTGCCATTCATATATGTCTAATAATATCAAATAATGATTATTTAATTCCCAGTTCTACATATTTATTAACTACCCTGACCCAAACTTTTTACAAACCTAGTTATGGTGGTAATTTTCAAAAATGGTTAACATGGGATAAACACAATCAAAAAGGGGAAATCTATTTTAAAATTTTCCAACTTTTTTAAGGATAGGATTTTGACACATAATAGTCAAATAAAATAACAAGAAAATTTGGATCCATTTTTCATGGAAATTAATTTATATTGAATAAATATTTCATGTAATTCGAAAGGTTCCCCTCCACTCTCTTATAAAAGGGTAGTGCTTCTCCCTTGTTATTTATACCTAAAAATACTTTCCCATATTTTAACTAACTGAATAAAAAATATAAATCACTAAACATGTCCTATATGTCTTAGTTTTATAATTATACCCCCATAGGAAGTATTTTGGTGTATACCTAATGAGTCGACCATAGAATATGTATCCTTCTTAACTGATCATTTTTTATATCTTCATTCAACTCCTTCATAAATTACCCAAAGATGGTTATAAAATAAAATAATTAACTCCCATATAATTATGTTTTATGAAGATGTTTTCCTAAATTAAATCAATCCCATCTTCCATAAAATGTTAAAAGAATTTATATATATCCAGTTTGGTAGACTACCCCTCGCATATCGATATAATTCATTATCCATCATCACCCCTCTTGAATTTTAATTATGAATGATTTGATTTTTATATATGTTTATCATTACATATTATTAATTATTGAAAATTATTATATTATATATTTTCAGATCCTTCCATTCATGGAATAATGACAACGTTAGTCATGAGTATGTTTAGATTTCAAACTCCATAAAGCGATGTGTTTTTCCCTACCATGTAAAATGGATGGTATATATAAGTATATTTGAAAAAATTCATAAGATAATTTATGTATACTTATAATTATTTACTGAAAAAATAAAATTTACCATCTTATTATCATGATCATTAGAAAATCGATATGCAACTCATAGGTATGTTTGACCTACAATCCCCTTGGTTGTACTATAGTTATCATTTTATAAAAAAGTTTCATAAATTGATTTAAACTAAAGATGACATAAAATTTATAATTATTTTTTTATTTTTGTATTTAGGATTACGTAATAATGAACTCATTTACAATAGTAATCCCACCAATTTCATTTCGGAGATATGAACCGAATATCATCAAAATACTTGGTGTGAACATAATTTATTAAGAAATTAAATATAACAATGTAATATAAATAAAAACCAAATAATAAACTTTAATAGATTGTTAATCATGAAAAAAAACTAACATAATTTTATTCATATAGATGATAAAGTTTTATGTGATGATTTGGACATGTGGTAAAGGATTTGGTCTTAATGTCCATCATTGATGCATATTTTATTATTATGAACCAAATAATTTATATGGATTCTATAATACCATTGTACAAGTTATAACACAAATAATTAATAAGTAATGGATTTGTAGTTTCAATTAAATTTATTTCATACAAGGAAAATTGAAAAGAAAATTATCAATTATTATGGGGTTTCATATCTCAATTTCTGCAATGACATGGATTTTCACAATTTTATTTTTAGATACATTTTGTTAAATTCTGAGAACAGGTTCTGAGAGGGTGTTTGATTACAAGGCATGGTATTTATTGAATGGTTCAACAAAAAATATGATTTTTTTAGTTGCACGAGTGAGTGGGTTTCATATTAATGTTTAATAACTCATAAACTTATTCATTGATCAGACATTTGTGAGAACTATTGCATTCAGGATGGCGGGTTTACCCAATGTGTGTATTTAGATTAATGGTCACTGGTCTCTGGTGAGAAAATCATAAAATGGAGTGACTAAAAAAATTAATTATTTTATTTTAAAATCAAAATAAGTTATGAATAGTAATTCAGATTGGAAATTTGAGACCACCGTTGAGTTCATTATGTAGTGTATTCCTTTAGGGTGGCCTTATATGGACCAGTGTAGGTTGACAATGAATGATTATTCTTGGGTAATTTAAAAGAAGAATAAAATAATCTTAAACATTTTTATTTCATTTCATTTTAAATGTTTTTAGTGATTCTATGACGCAATGATGAGTCGTCCCATTTCATTTCATAAATGAAGAAGCATGGTTGCTTTGGAATGTAGCACTGGACTGGCGTGTTTTCTTTTCTCTCAAATTAAACAAGAATTCCAGGATATCTCATAACCCTAGAATTACCCAAAATATCTGGATAAATGGGTTTGCAGTTCTCTGGCATTGGAGAATGAAAATCGATGATGAACACTAAATGACCAGGGATCACATATCGAGGATTTTGGATCAATGAGAGAACAGATCATGGTGTCTCTAAGAGGATGGTCGATGATGATAAATCCACGATGTAGACTAATCCAGACTCCAGGTAGGGTGTGGGTTTTAATCTATTTTCATTCTCTATTCATTATCCCTAAAATGAACATGGATAAATCATCGAAAAGATTAATCCATAGGATTAGCATATTGTGGTATGGAGTTTATTGGAAATTTTTTATTTGTTATTCAATATCCTTTGTATTGAATACTCATTAACCATTATTTTGGTAAATATAACAGAATATATAGGAACATAAATCATGTTTTGTTACTCGTTATTGGTTCATTTCTTTCTCTCTTCATTCTTGATTCGTTTTGGTAGTTCATTATTTGGCATACGAAATAACAATTCATGGTTGATATATTGTTTCACAAGTAATTCATGGAACTATGTTCTGATATCACAGACTTAGGAAGGATGAAATAAGAAGGATGTGCGATGAAGGTGGTGTAAGATGAATCTAAGTAGTGTAGGAGATATCCCCTATCAAATGGATTTGCACCAGCATGGATCCTGGTAAGGATCTGAGCCCACTACAATGAAGGTGGTGACCCAAGGATCACATAACATATTTTGGATCACAAATTGGAGCATTGGGGTGAATCCGATGGTTTGTTTAAGGGGATAATAGTGTGCGAGTGTCGGTAAAATCTATGTGCTATTGGGGAAGTAGTTTTGGGAGCCTATGGAGGGTGTTGGATGACTGTCACGATACGGTGGTGCCCGCATTGTCTGGCCACATGCGGCTGGGACAAGTTTAGGATTGATAGTCCATGCCAGCGGACATGGAAGGATGGGTACATCATTCCCCTTTGCTCGGGGTGGCATGGTTCATGGTTGGTCTGTGTGTCGAATGAGGATGGCCCTTTCAATGAGGACAATCTCGGTAGAACCGCTCCACCGAGTGGCCCACCAGCTACATCCAACGGCACAACATTCCATGATTTAGTCAGCCCAATGGGCCAAGACCAGAAGGCTAGGCCCCATGGACTAGTCTAGACTGGGCCTAGTGGGCGGGACCAGGTGAAGTCTCCCAAACTGGGTTTGGTCTGGTTGAGTCATACAATTTATGACCCATATCGACCCATTTTAGGAAAAATGGATGAATCTTTCAAACAGAACATCTATTTGATGATCTTTCTATGGTTTTGGGACCCCTGGATTGAAGACGTCATTCAAAGATGTATTTTTGTGTTTTTAGTTAGAACAAATGGTTCTTGTTGAATTATTTTTGTCATTTATATGAGGGTTTGATGAAGGATCATGACCACATAATATTGGGTGACAGTATAGATTTAGATCATACCCGTAGTCAAATAGATGACTATTCCAAGCAGGATATCATTCCTCTTATCTAATATAATCCTTGTTTTAAATATTATTGTCTCAACTTGGATTTGAGAATGACTTGGTGGGATACAAAGTGTACCTCCCCAATTTTCGTTGTCAATCCTCAATTAAATTTTTGGTACCTTAAATAGGGTGTGTGGAGAATGTCTGACTAATATTTATATGGGATCCTTGTATCATCCTAGATATTTTTAGAATAATACTTTTTTATATCTATAATATTTTACAAATAAAATATAAATATTACATCATATTGAACATTATGTTTGATATCTTATTAAACATGCAACAAGGGGTTCCATTGAAATATTACATTGCACATAACATTATGTTATACTGAAAAACTATAATAATATAATTTTTTTAAATGGAAGTTAACACATTTCCATTGTATTGGTGGGAATAAAATGAAAGGACTACAATATTATTATACATGTAGGTAAATCTTTTTTACATTTATCCAATAAATTATAGATGTATAAAATGAGAATTAATTATATTTTTATCATTAAATACATTAATATTTTTAAATAGTCGGTTTACTGCCTTTTTACGGAGAACCCTTTTTAATCTAGTTTTTTACTTTTATATAGTAAATTTTACATAATAATATTCTTCTATATAATTTGTACATCATGATTTAGTTTGGATAATTTTTTCAAAATTCCCTGATAATGTTCATCTATTAATGAATAGTGAAAATACCACACTGTAACACCAAAATTCATATTAATTTAGTTTATTTTTATATTTTGATTGTACTTTTAATTGGTTTCCAAGTTTAATTTTATTATATTTGAATCATGTAATCCAATTACTATTATCAGAAGTCATTTCACATTGAAATTTGACATAAACACATGTCAATAGTTTTGTAGTTTTTACTTCTTAAAAACACCATTTTCAGTTTTAACAAAAGGAAATAATTTTAAATTAATTACTGAAACTTATATGTAATGTATTTGAAAAAATGGATATCATATTTGGATTCCATAAGTCCAAATTTTATAAACTGTTACCTTTTATTTTTATATATTATGAATATTAACTTCAGTAATAATTTTATTTACCATTGATAAATGGTAAATCATGTAAATAAGGGTAAAAATAATATTATAATAATATTAAACTACCCTAACACATGGAAAAAAACTATTTAATGAGATATTTAAAGCCATGGTAATACATGGATTAATTGTTGAACCCCATGGAGCCAGATGGATGTGAAAATGACACTTCAAAATAATTAATATAATGTAGATAAAAATATATCGTAAACATGTATCTTGTAGTAAATAAATTTTCATATGGGTTTATATAAGTGATATTTTCTATAATAAATATTAATTAGAAATATAAAATTATTTCATAAATCATGTTATTTTATTTATAATTTTTGACATCACATAAATAAATTTATATATGACACAATGATGATGTAGTGATTAGCTTATTAATGAATGATTAAAATAAATGAGATTATAAATCTTAAAATAAAATTATTTTTAAACTTTTTTTCCATATAAGATTTTTTGGTATGATTATGTCTTCTTATATTATAATTAATGATATTTTTTTTAAAATAATCTTTTTTTATATATTTTTAAAATGTCATGAAATGAACAGTATTAAATTTGTCACAAATGAGTTTTTAAGACATATATTATTTTATAAAATGATATAATAGTCCAAAAATAAATAATTCTATCATATAACATAGATAATGTTGAAAATGGCCTTAATGAACCCATTATGATTCTATTTTCATTTTACAGTAACTATATTAACCACATAATAAAAATATACAAGAATACATGGTTAGAGTGAAAATTATTAACTAAGGGTTAACACTTAAAGATTATTTTAAATTTGTGAACTATACATGGCTAAAGCCTATTTCCTGAGATTTTTTCATCAAAAATTCATATTAATATTGATATAAAGGACTGTGGGACAATTTGAAACTGAAAATCAATTAATAATAATATAATGTTTTAATTCCTTCCTAAAGTCCCCCTCCTCCCTCTTATAAAAATCCATCACCTATACAAATTTAATGACACATATAAAGCCCCATGTTTATCCAAAATCTTCTAAAAAATATCCCAACATCCCTATCTTCTTCATATAGTCCTTACCATTGGAAAAGTCAATTCAAGAAATCCATTTGGCTCAAATAAATAGATGTTACCCAATTTAGAGGTAGCATCTTCTCTCTAGATCTTTTATTCTATTCCACTAATCACTCGATATTAAATTATTATTAATTTATTTCTTAAGAACACAATAATCCTCAATATACATTGATTTTTTATTAGATTTATTCAAACTACAACTACACACACCCATCTAATGGATACTTACTTACAGTTTCTGTGTACAACGAACTACTGCCTCACGAAACGATGATTGTTCGATTTCCCCTACCTCCTCTCATGGTATCTATTATGATTGAAATTTAATTTTATATGATATATATTATATTTATATTGTCTCTATGATACAATTATTTTTATTTACAAACATATCTTTATGATTTCCATGATGTCTAAATATGTAATTTTTTTCGAGGATGTGCACACTACCGCTCACTCTATGTGATATACATCGTTCATTCCATACATGGAACATATATAGAAATAAATTAATGAACATATGTAACATATATATCATATGATATTATAATGTAATTATAATATACCTATGTATCATTTAGTTTTTATTTCATTAATATGTAAAATAAATTCAAGTAGTGTTCATTTGTATGTATGACTTACTATCTCCATGAACAGTGTATTTCATTTCATATCTCCAAATTTTATGGAAAATTAAAAATACATATAAATTTCATATATATTATATTTAAATCATTAATAAATTTATGGAGATAATGTAATTTGGACGTTATTGAAAATTTGTAATTATAACATGATCATTTCTGACTAAACTACCCAATATCGACAAAACAACTCATATTAATGTAAATAATTATGTAATTTTTATAACATGGTAATAAGTGATATAAAAGAAAAAATATACTTCTAAAAGGTAATTTGTAAGGTAGAAAATAATATATGTTTCTTATTATGGAATAACATGTAACATATTTGATGAATTAGACACAATGTTAGGGGACTTTGTCTCAATCTCTCTTCACTGAAGAATAAATTGATAAAATACAACTCTTTATTTTATAAAATTTTTAAATACCCCATTATTATTTTAATTTCATTAAAATTTAATCTTTTTCTAGGATGGTTTTTACTAATAATTATGAAATTTTTCAACGTATGTGGCTACAACTCTCATTTCCCCACCTCGGGTATTATTTGATATTGGGTTTCCTTAAAAAGATTTAATGTTTTTTAAAAGTATGATAAACACCATATAAATTTTTATGTATTTTTGTATTGAAAATTAAATTTTAAATGGATCGATTATTTCAATTTCCTAAAATGATTCCTTGTAATTACAAATGCAATGTTATTGGTGAAATGTTGATATTTGAAAATTTTCATGTGTGGTGATTATATAATTGTACTTGGACATTTGAAGGTTGGATAAATGATAAACTAATTATGGATGGTTACATGTTAAACCAAATGATATTTGGTTCCGTGAATAACCAAGGATGAGTGGTTAAATTAAAACCTCAAATGTATTTGGTAAAGAAGATAGTCGTATGGCTATTTAATTTTGAGATATTTGTGGATGTCGATCGTATGGTTAATCCATTTAATTACTTTTATGTCCTGAGTTACATTTATTCGATATATGTTTCTTTATATGGGCTAATGTTAATAGTTTTGTTACCAAAAGCGTTTGTAAAGATATTATATTCAGTAAAAGTTATTTACTACTTCTTAAAGGAGAAAATTATTAATTTATGATAATGAATTCATGTTTTTAATGTTATCCCAAGACGAACTATTTTAATTATTTATGTATTACACACTGAGATTTTTATGCTCATACAATGTTATGAAATTCTATTCATAGTACATAAATATGAATAGAGTCGTGAATGGGGTTAGGGAAAATATATGTTGTTAAAAATTGAAAAGATATCATATTTCGTTTTAAATATTTTTTGATTCATGAAAAACAATTATAATTAGTAGAAGTTTCTACATTAAATATTAAAGATGTTATTTATTTGTTATGACATAATTATCAAAATCTCTAAATCTGGAAAGATCCTCGATGTGAATTAATGTCAAATTATCAACTTATCTCATGATTTAGTAATGTTTACGGTTGGGGCCATACAATGGGTATCCAATGTCAGTTTAGATAATATTGAAAGTTAGAATATTATTAATATAATAGACAAAAATTATATTTTACATTATGGTCAAATTGAAATGATATATCATTTCAAGATCATGACATTGGTTCATCTAGGATATGTGCAGAGAAAAAATGGTAGATGTGTTGGGAGTGCATACATAGGGAAATAACCATCCAAATGAGAATCATGAGATGGTCAGAATTTGAACTGATCTATTTGTGGCAGTAATGGATTAGTTGAGTAATATGATAAATGGTGGTTCTGTCCATGCACATGATCAACTACACCATCCACAGAGGAAAATGTCGATCATAGATAATTTCCCAAGGCAATGTCCCCCATCATTCTTAAGATCCTTAGACAATGTGCTATCTGAAGGGCGGGTTAAAGCATAGGAAATTATTATCAACGTAATTGATTTTTTAGACAATCAAAGCATAGTCTATTTGATTATCATTTTGAAGATGAAGTTGATTAGTGGTGGTCAATGATTAAAACTATCAGAGGAAGTAAAGGGATTGAGGCCATGATTTTGGATTAATTTATGAATATATTCATTGAGATATTTTTTATGGAGTCTCTACTGTGGATGAAAAATAAATTCATGGAATTGAGACAAATAGTGGAACATTTAGTGACTACATATGAATTAAATATCTCCCATATTTCATAGTACGTCCCAAATGTTGTCTCAGATATTGATTATAAGATAGATCATTTTTACATAGTATTAAAGTCGATATATCGAAGGGTGTTAGCTTCTCGTGAGTTAAAAATCTATGATTATATCTTTCTATGTGATGAGAGGGTAGAAATGTAGTTTTATGAGCATCATGTATGCCATGATAGAAATCAAAAAAATGAAACATATTGGCAGTCAATGGGAATGATTTAATAAAAAAAGCCTAGAGGTATGAAAAACAATTCTCAACTAGTGAGAAGTGTGTCAAAAATCATCATTCATTATGTATCTCAATGTCTAAGAAGTTCTTATGATGTGGTAAGATTGGTCATGTTTCTCGTAACTATAACTAATATGATCATGGAGTCAATGAAACCCAGTGGTTAAATACTTTAGTTCCAATAAGTTAGGACATTATACAAATTTACATCCATAGTTGATTCCATAGGGTGGAGAATACGAAGATAGAAATTATTAGGACATGGAATAATAATGTGAAACTACTACAATTGATTTTGGACTATCAAATAATATGGTTATAGCTCTATCTAGCTCATTATTTTTCAATGATTAATTTGAGGTCTCAGTACCATCAGTTGAAGGTGAATTATTATGATATCCCATATAAAAAATTCTAAAACATATATGTGAATTATGAGTTCTCATATATTTACTTTCTGTTGTTTAATTCACATGATATTTTTATGAATCCCATGAATAGAGTCTTTCATCTATTTTGGGATCAGTTTTTTGTAGTTTTTATAGATGACATCCTAATATATTCTAAATTACGAGAGGAACTAGAAAGTCACAAAAGGATTTTATACTAAACCATGAATTAAAATAAACTATTCGGAATGTTATTAATATTTAATTTTAGTTTCAAAAAATTTCATTCCATGGTCATATTGTATCTAATAATGGTATAACTATAGACCCTTAAAAAGAAAATGTATTTGAATAGAGGAAAAGAGTTTCCAATATCATAGAGAATCCTATTTTTCATGGTTTATTGGGTTTATAATGATTCTTTGTTGTAAAATTTAATCGTTTATCTATCCCCCGGACTAAGAAAACATGTAAGTGAGTTATTTTCATCTGGAAAAAAGAATGTGATGATTTTTTTTCTGGATCGGCAAAGTAGATTGATAAAATCATCAATTTTGGCCTTACATTATAGAAAAGGTGAATTTGTTTTCTAAATTGATGCTTCATTTAAATTAAATTGTTTTTACCTATGAAGATTGATCAAGTAATTAATTATTTATCCAGGTATTTGAAACCCCATGAGTAAAATTACCCCACGCATTATTTCGAATTAGTTTTTATGGTTTTTGAATTAAAAATTTGGATGAATCATTTGTATGATGTAATGTGTAAAATATATACAGATTAATATTGTTCTATGTATATGATAACTTATAAAGTATTAAATATTAGAAATATGAGGTGGGAATAATTAATCATGGATTGTGATTTCATGATCCATTACCATCCCGAAGAGGCATATAATGTGGATGACACTTTGAGTCGAAAGAGTAGTTAATAATTAAACATACTCATTTGGAATGTTATCATTTAGATTCTGATTTTAATAATGTTGGATTAGATGATGTTGGTGTAGGTAATTTCTCTGTTTTGTTTCAGGTGTCGATGAAATACTCAATATCTCTCATAATTAAGCATGTGATGATAGATGATAGTTAGATGTAATTAAATGTAAAATTTGTGTAGAAGTGTATGTTTCCTAAATTTAACATTGAAAATGATTGTGTTTTGAGGTTTAGAATGATATTATGTGTCACTTGTGATTCTTTGATAGAGAATTAGTGGTTATGTGATGCTCATAGATCTCCATTTTCGGTTCATCCAAAAAATACTAAGATAAATTGAGATATTCAAGAGTATTTATGGTGGGATAGAAATAAAATTGATATTTCTAACATTACATTGAAGTGATTGATTTTTCAATAGGTTAAATCAGAGAAACCTTTAATAAATGGGATGGTTCATCCTTTTACAGTGCCTTAGTGTAAATACTTAAATGTTTCCATTGAGTTTGTAGTGGGGGTTTCCAAAAATATCTTGAGGAAACAATGATATTTGGGTTGTTGTTGATCAATTGAAAAAATATTCTCATTTTCCTCCTATTTGAGATACCCTATCCCTTGATCAACATTATAAATTTTATAGAAATCTGATAGCAAGGTTCCATGGGGATCCCCTCTACATTGTATCTGATCGTTGTCCCAGGTTCACTTATAAGTTTTGGAAAGTCCTTAAAATGATATTGGGAAATGAATTAAATTTCACTACATATTTTCATCTGTAATTAGCTGCGCAGTCAGAACAAACATTTTAGTCCTCAGAAGTTCTGCAACATGCGTCTTCAAGAGATTACTATTGAATTTGGGATCAAAATAGTTCTTTGAGTTGCATTTTATTTTAATGATTTTTATCATTATAGTATAAAGATGGAACCATTTTAAGAATTATAAATAAAGTGGTGTTAGACATCATATTTTGAGGTGGAGTAGGATAAAGGATGCTGATGGGACTATAATTGGTAGAAGAGATGGAATAAATAGTTCTGACGAATCCGAAGCAGAAGAGGAATGCACAACATTGGTAGAAAATTTATGATCATAAATGGAGGAAGTAAATTTATTTTTAAGAAGATGATAATGTCTTTTTGATTGTTTTTACATGGAAATGTGTGATTTTTTATTGGTTAAAAGGGAAAGTTTAGTCTGAGGGTTATTGGACTCTATGAAATCATAAATAATGCTGGATCAGTTTCCTATAGGGTGTATTTAACTCAATGTTTATCCTAGGTATATAATGTTTTTCATGTTTTGATGATGATTACGTATATACCATATCCATCTCATTTTTTGAGTCAAGAGGTAGTTTAGTTGGAAGAGAATATTTCTTGTGTTGAATAGCTAGTACAAATTCTTTACCATAGAGAGCAAGTATTGTGGAGTAAATTGATTCATCAGGTAATGGTTTTGACAAAAAAACTATATGGATGAATAGGAAACATGGGAATATGAATAATTATATTGGGGGAAATACCCTCACTTAATTTATATGTAAATAAAATTAGAGGGATGAAATTTCCAAAATGGGGGATGATGTGGCTTCCTAGGTATATACAGACTTATATATTTTCATATTTATTGTTATTTACGAATAAAAAATTTATTATACATTAAGAAGTTCATTTTTTCTTATTGTATACTCAACATGAAAAAACTATTTTTTTAAATCTTACATTGCACAGAACATTTAGTTATACACAAAAATATTATAATAATATAATTAAATTCAATCATAGTTAACGCTTTGGATTTGTATTGTTAGGAATGAAAAGAACTAACTAAAATATTATTATACATATTTGTTAATTGTTTTAATTTTACCCAATAAATTTTAGAAGATGAAAATGTTAATGAATCCAATTGTATTCCAAAAATACTATAATATTTTTAAAAGGTCGGTTTACCACCTATTGATGCAAAACACTTTATAAATACAGTTTATTTTACTTTTATAAGTTATATTTATCAAAATGAACATTTTCTATAAAATAAGTACATCAATATATACTTTGGATAATATTTTTGTAATTTTCTAATAATATTCATTAATTATTCAATAGTAAGAAATACAGTATTTCAAGTCAAAAGTGTATTTTAATATAATGTTTTTATATAGTTAGATTTTACATTTTAATGTTTTAAAGTTTAATTTTATTAAAATTTTATTATTTATTCATATTTTTCTCATAGGAAGTAATATCACCTTGATATTGGACATAAACACATGTCAATATTTTTGTGGTTTTTATTTCTTAAAAACCCACTTTATTGTTTTAATAAGGGTAATTAATTTACTATTAATTACTACATCTTTTTTTGAATTTTGAAAATGGATTTTGTATTCTGAATTGGGAGGTCCAAAATGTGTATATTAATACATTTTATGTTTAGAAATTAGCAAATGTATCTTCATAAATTATTTTATTTACCATCGTTAAATGGAAAATATACTAAATAAGGATTAAAATAATATTATAATTATATTAAACAGCCCGAACACATGTCCTAATACTATTAATGTGCTATTTACAACCATGGGCATCATTGGGTCTATTTTAGGACCCCATGGACAAACGTGGATGTGAAAATAACATTTTATAAGAATTTATTTAATGTAAATAAAAATTTAACATAAACATATATATTTTATTAAATATATTTTTATATGGGGTTATAGATGACATATTTTCTACAAAAAATATTCATTATAAATATAAAATGAGTTCATACAAAATTTTATATATTTTTTATTTTCCATGTAAATAAATTCATTTATGAAAAAATTATGATGTCGTGATAACCTTATTAACGAATGATTCAAATAAATGATATTAGAAATATTTAAAAAAATTAAAAAAAATTCCCATGAAATATTTTTGGGTATAGATATGAATTTTTATCATTGAATTAGTGATATTTAGTTGAAATTATCATGTTGTTATCGATTTTTATAAATTCATGATTAAATAGTATAATAATTGGCATATATTAGTTTTGAAAACAAATATAATTTTATTAAATGATATAATAGAACTAAAAATATATTCTTAGGACAATTTTTATTAATAATGTTGAAAATTTCATTGATTAAATATTTTATGTTTCATTATTAATTTATGGCAATTCTATTAACCATATAGTAATAATATAGAATAATACATGGTTAGAGTAAAATTAGTTAACTAAGGGTGAAAGATAAATGATTTGGTTAAATTTAAGACCTCTACTTGTATAAAAGAAAATGGTTATGACTTTTTTGACCCAAAATCATATTTTATAATAAATAAATGACATTCAAACCATTTGAAACTGAGTGTAATTTTATAATAAAATAATAATTAAATGCCATCATAAAGGGCCCACCTCCTTATTATAAAAGGGAATCCCCTCTTCCCTATAATCACACCTCTCAAGCCCCATGAATCATCCAAAATCTGCCCAAACAAGCTCCCAACATAGTTATATTCATCCTAGATGCCCTATATAGGTATTAATTGAAATAAATAAAGCCTTTAGGTTGAAATTAACAGATATTTTCCGATTTAGTTGTAACATCATTCTCATGCTACTTTTTTTAATTTTCTTTCTGCCCTCCCAATTCTATTATTATGCATTTATTACATACCAAGAAATGTATCCTAAATTTTCTAGGGCGTTTTTATGATAATTATTTGAACAAAACATACACACACTTCTATATAATGGATACAATCATTCTATTTCTATGTATGATTGTCACGACCCATCCTCGGGGCCCATGTCGTGACTACCCCAAGCCCGCCTTCCATAGGCCAGGGGCTGGCGCCTAGCACCAAAGGCGTAAAATCCCGATAACTGGGAAGGCATTTCCTTTATAAAAGAAAACAAGCACCACAGAGTACAAGCGGAAGCAAAACACTAAGTAAAAAAGAAAAGCTGAAAAGTAAATGGGCCAGAATACAAACCCAAAAAAAAGTACAACTACAACTGAACAAGGTACAACAACAAAAAGACAAACAGCTGGAAGAAGGAAGGAGCTCCTGGGTCGTCCTCCTCGGATCCTACCTGAAGTGTAGGTACAGATAGCGCAGCTCCTGGTCGTCCACCACGGATCCTACCTGAAGGGTAGGTACAGATAGCGTAGCTCCACGCTCTCGTTCGTCTACCTCCTCTGTGAGTCGTCACATTGTGTAGTCCACCTCCAGGTACTGACTCGTCGTGTAGTCCACCTCTGGGTACCGTCCAGTCCTCGAACACTCGGCCTCTATCAGCACTGCCCGTCATGTGCAACCAACACAATGAGGTGCGGGCATAGCCCGTGCATGGGTGAGTATAACGACACTCAGTAGGGTCCCCGAGACCCTCAAGGTCTCACTAAACCAACAAGGATAACCACAAAGAAGATCTCAACAGATAACCTCTACTTAGGTATATGCCCATACATATACCTAAGTTATCCAGTAACCCATCTCAATCATGAGGAAACACAAGGATTATGAAATTAACGGATAACCAATACCCAGGTATATGCACATACATATACCTAAGTTATCAAGTAACTCATCTCAATCATGAGGTAAACACAAAGCTCAAAAGTCTCAGCTCAAACCAGGATTTTCATTTATCGAAACCGTAACTGCTGAAGAGCTCCATCTCTGGAGTGTACAGTGGTCCTGTCACGACTCTGAGTTACTGCTCACTAACCTAAGACTGCTGAGGTACTCCTCCTATCGAGTACCGCGAGCCTGCCACCTCACACAGTAGTGCTTCCCGTCAGGGTCTGCCACCCAACACAGTAGTGCTCCCCCCTCATAGCCTACAGAGGTACTCCTCCTGTCGAGTACCGCGGGTCTTCCACCTCACATAGTAGTGCTCCTCCACTGTGGGTCTTCCACCTCACAAAGTAGTGCTCCCCACTGGGCTACATAAGTCACTCCGAATCGAATCGGAGAAGCAGTCTTCAGGTCTCTTCCGGCTACACGGTCTCCGTACTCCGTACGCTCATCTCTGGGAGGGTCCGCTCCACGAGCTACAAGTCGATACTCCAAGTATCTCAAAGTCCCATGAAGAAGTATCTCAAAGGACCGCCTCATCATAGGGGTCTCAACGCAATAGACGGCACGTCAATCGGACGCCCGGTCTGTGAGTTATTAGCCTTTTCGTCCCAGGGGCCCGGTTGGTTTCGTGAGCGAACCAAACCCAGTCGTATCTCAACTGTACCCCGAACACTCATAGGTTATGCTCATAGGGACCGTTTCTCAACGAGATCACCAACGCCGCTGACGGTTCTTCAAACGGACGTTCTGTCAGAAAGGTATCTTCTTTTCCGTTCCAGGAGCCCGGTTGGATTTCTTTGTGATCCAACCCAGCCACTGTCCATATGCATCCAAATCTCGGGCGGAGATTGCCAAAAGTTCCGTATCGTCAACAGGAACTCAACGCAACAGACGGCGCGTCAATCAGACGCCCGGTCTGAGAGTTATTGGTTTTTTCGTTCCAGGGGCCCGGTTGGTTTTTTAAGGAAAAACCAGCCGGACCGTACTCCACCAGCGTCCGAACCTCGGGCAGAGTATGTCAAAAATCCGTCTCATCAAAAGGAATTCAACGAAACAGACGGCGCGTAAATCGGACGCCCGGTCTGTAGTTATTGGCCTTTCCGTCTCACACCCACCCTGGGAAACATCCCAGGAGGTCACCCATCCTGATCACTAATCTAGGTCATGCATGCTTAACTATGGTGTTTTAACAACGTAGGCTCCCGAAAAGGAAGGTGCATCTTGAGTATAGTATACCGAAACGACCGTCTCGATCCGAGGATCGCGTTGCCGCTGACGGCGAGTCGTTTGGAGGCCCGTAGCCCAAGATACGAGCATTTGACCGAAAGTGCTCCGAAACTGGGGAGTCTGGGCCCGGGCCGACCCGGCCCGACCCCCCTGGGTCGGCCGAACCGGGTGGACCCACCCCGGGCGGCGACCCGGCCCGACGACCCGCTCCGTCTCGGAAAACCCGGCCCGGCGGGCGGCGCGGCGGCGCGGTCTGGCTCGGTGGCGCGGACCGGCACGGCGGCGCGGCCTGGGCGTCGTTCGGGTGCCGCGCGCGGGGGGCAAAGCCCCCCTTTGAGAACCGCGGCCCCATAATTGGGGCCGTTTTGGAGACCCGACCGGGGGAAATGAATTCCCCTGGTCACCACTGTCCGGCCGGCCCGCACTGGCCGGCCGGTTTCGCCAGCAAGGACCGGCGACGGCCCGTCCTCCCTTCGCCGACACTGGTGGCCCGGTGCCGGCCGCCGGTCATCTTTCTCTGCCGCGGCCCGGAACCGGCCGCGACCTATGTCGTCCGTCGCGATGAGACGACATCTCTTCCCTCCACCGCGGCTCCGCTCCGGCCGCTGCGCCTTTGACTTTCTTCGACGCGACGCGACGGCGTCGCGTTCGTGGATTTCTTTCAATGGCGCCGCGCAATAATTTCCGTGCGATTCCCGCGTGGTGCGACGTCACCACGCCATCCCGTTCCATCCGCAAGGAAACAAATATGAACATAAGAGGGGGTTTCGGCCGTGTTGGTGCGGTCCGGGACCCCCTCTCGTAAGACAATAACATATAATCTTTTATCCTCGAAGTTCGACATTCTAGAATCAAGAATGGAAAATAAATAAATAAAATATCAACAATCCCCTACCTCGGATTCAAGTGCGGAGCACGCCAATCAAGCCGCGAAAGACTAGCATCACGGAGGTCGGGCGTCATGGAAATCGAACGTCGATTCCGTTGACGTCGAGGTGCGTCCGAAGAGGTACGTCGCCGGGGAAGCTTCGTAAGCTGACGGAGATAGTCCGAGGAGGAAATGGTCTCTCCTTTCGTTGACACGGGAAGAAGACCGAAAAAGCGGCGTCGTCGATCTTCGGAAGCACACCAGCTACGAAGAAGAGAAGCGGCGTTCTTCGTCGGAGATTATGTGTTCTTCGTGTTCTTCGTCAAGGTTGAAGAAGATGGAGAGAGCTTCTCAAAATCTCACAAGGTGGAAAAGGAGACCAACCCAAAATAAAATAATCTTAAGCCTTATTTTATTTACACAACTAAACATTTGAATTTCAAAAGATAAGAAACGAACCATTAATTCGTAGAATTAATTCAACGAAAGAAACATCTCATTTAATTTACGAAATAAACGGCCCAATCAAATGGTCTGTTAAGAATTTAAGAAAACGCGTCAGTTGAATTTCATAATGGCGGGTTTTCACGGGTGTGTTACGTAGCGGAAAGAAACGGCGGGGCTCATGCGGGCCCCACCTCACAAATATCCTAACAAGAGGGTAGGATATTCCTGGTTAGTACCCTATCCGGTTCAACTCAGTTTAAACCGCTTTTAAGTGGCTTCAAGTGGCCTCCAAGTGGCATAAGTGAAATAAAATAAAGTTTTCGAAAAAAATTATTTTATTTCTTAACCTTAAGCCCGAAAACTAAAAAACCACACCCGAGCAAACGCAACTCCGGAAGAGGCGTTTCTAAGTGAATACTGGCGCTGCGATTTCATCGGTGCCCTCATAATTCGATTCCGGGCACCGGTTCAAAAGTTAGAAAAACCCGCTCATCCGTTCACTGAACGTACCCGATCCAAACTTCAGAAATTGATTCCGGGCACACCGGGTCTCGGAATCTGGTGCTGTCAAAAACTGCGTTCTTGTAGAATTCCAAAACAAATTAAGAAAAAAATTTCCTTGGAATTTACGAGTCTTTACAATGATGAACTACTGCCTCATGAAATGATGATTGTTCAATTTTCCCCGACCCCTCTCATGATGGAAATTATGATATCACTATATTTATATGTTATATAAATTATATTTATATTTTTAATGGTATACTGTAATTTCTATTTACAAACAAACCTTTTTTCTATTCAATATGTTTATATATGTAAATTTTATTTGAGGACGTGTGGATTACAACCCTCTCAATTTGATATGACTCGGTTATTAAATACGTGGAATTTATAATGGATGGAGTTAGTGAAATTATTTATCATATGTATCATATGATAATATAATTTATATATATTATACATATGTATCATTTAATTATCATTTCATTAATATGAAAAATAAAAGAATGTAATGTTCATGAGTATGTACGGCTTACCATCTCCATCAACGGTGGATTTTATTTCTTATTTTAAAACGTTATGGACTAGTATAAATACATATATATTGGATATATTTGATATTTAAATCATGAATACCATTCGGTAGATAATGTACTTTTGACTCCATGGAAAATTTGTAATTACAACAATATCATTTTCGACTCAAGAACCCAATATCGTCAAAATGACTGATATTATATCAAATAATTATGTAATTTTTATAAAGAGGTAATAAGTGATATAAAAGCATAATAAAACTTGAAAAATGATATTAATCAACGGAAAATTAACTTATGTTTATTATATAAAAAGAACAAGAAACATACGTGATGAATCAGACTCAAGTTAAGGGACTTCATCTTAATCAACTTTCATAGAGGCATAATTTGATAATATACTCATCCTTATTTTATAAATTCTATAATTTACACCTTAGAATATTTTTTTCATTGTAAGGGAATTTTTTTCTTCGAATTTGTTCACTAAAAAAAGGAATGTTTTTAACTTATGCGACGATAACAACCTTTCTTCCACCATGAGAATTATTTGATAATTTTCTTCCTTAACAAGTCGTACTGTTTTGAAAGAGTAATATAAATACCATATAAACTTTTTACGTATTTTGGTATTGAAAAATATTTTTGAAATTGATTTATTATTTCAACATCATTAAAATATTTCTTGTGATTCCAAATGAAATGTTATTAGTGAAATTATTAGATTTGAATTAATTTAGGTCTTATGATAATATATTAATACATGTACAACTGACGGGTGGTTAAGGGATAAACTAATGGACGGTTTTTATATGATTGACTAAATAACTTGTGGTTATGTGATAAACCAAGGAATTTTTTTAACATTATAACCTCCAAAGCATTTGGCATGGATGTATTCTTATTGATATTCTATTTCGTGATATGTGTGGATGTCAATCACATTGTTATTCCATTTAAGTATGTTTATGAACCTATTTACCATTATATGTTATATGTTTCTAATTATGGGATTATGGAAATATATTGGTTAATTAAATGGTAAGAAATGAGCATATATTTATTGAAATACATCTACAACATCTTAAAGGTGAAAATTATTACATTATGATAATGTTTTCATGGTTTTCATGTTATCCCAAAACTAATAGTTTTCATTAATTATGTATCCCTTACATAGATTTTTATGATCATCTAATGTTTTGAAATGTATTTCACAGGACATAAAAATAATATATTCCATGATGGGATCAAGGAAATGTATTGCATTTAAATTATGAAACAATGTCACATTTCTTTTTGAAGTGTATTTTAATGAAAAAAGGATATTGAGTTGATGTGTCAAAATTTATGGTTCATCATGTTATTAATAAGTAATCACATAATTATCTAAATCTCAAAACATAAAAATATCCTCAATGTGAATTAATATCAAGATGTGTAATTATCTCATGTTGAACTAATTTTTAAAGTTGTGTCCTTACACACCTATACCATACAGTGGATAATTTTTATAGTAGGTCCAGGAGTTCACAAATGAGCCATGAGCCTACGATACCCCTATCTGTGATAGAGATCTTTTTTTATTCATGACTTGAAATAACCACTGAGCTTCAGGTAGTTTTTATTGATTTCTCTATGGAAGAGGTCAAAATTAGCGAGACCTCTACTCAAGGGTCTCTGATGACTTCATAGCATGAGGAGTGAGTTCTATTGGAAAGAGCATTCATTGAGAGGATAATTATAACCAAGGATTGGTTGTGTTTTCGAGACACCTTGTCTTAGCGATACATGGACATCTCAGGAAATATTCATGACATAATAAGACCAGATGTTCTCTGGGATACTACTAGTATATTAGTTGTATATTTTCACTATCAGATAGATCAAGGTCTGAGATATCCCAAATCTAGAAATATACAAGCAGAACTATATGACTAGCAGTGGATGTGAACTCGAATCTTGGAAATCATTATGATTGTACATGGATGTTCTTGTTATATGTGTTATGGAAACATACATTTATCGATCTAACTGTATCTTTTTTTGGTGACTCAGTTTTGGAATTTTACATTGTTTTTTTAGTGACCTATTGAGTATTGTTTTGCTGACCCCTGCATGGGATTTTCCCACATGGGTCGTGTCTTATGAAGTCGATCAGCTCTTTGAGGGACTCCTTAGTGGATTGAGTACAAGTGGAGTTTAGATTGACCTAACATATAAGGCGTTCCTCTGTGTATTAATATATTTTTTTATGTACATACTCATTAGGAAGGGTTTTCTATGGTGGAGTTCTAGAGACTTTTTCATTTACATTTCCTTTTTTGGGATTGTTTTTTGACATCATTTATCTTCAGTTTTATTTTATCTTACATTGTTATTCTTTACATAGTTTTTTAACTTTATAATATATGTGTCTTGTGGTTGTGTGTGTGTGTACAAATACATAAGAAAATGCCTCCCATTTTTTGGGGATATGCCTACTCGATGCTAGTCACTATCCCTTGGCCTATGGGAGATGGTCTTAGGGTTTTTATGAAAGAAGCCCTTGGGGTTGGTTCATGAAAGACTGGTGTAAAAGGAAGTAAGTTTTATATAAAGAAACTAGAGTATATTTTTTTATTTTGGAGAAATATTCTTATGTGTTTTGAGCTCATATTTTAGGATATGGAATCATGGGTTGGGTCATCGGTCAACGTATCCATAAAATAGGACCCTGAATTATGCTTTTCGACATGGTACAAGAATACACTAGTTGTAGAGAAAGACAATGGAACATGAGTCATATAATAATTGGTTGTTTTTTCCAAGTATTTATTATATCAAATCACCAGTTATAATCTATTGATCATGGTAAATATTTATTTTCATCAATATTCTTCATCAAAGAAAGTCAACCAAGATTCCACTACATGATCATGGGGACTATTCACATAGTGGTGAGATAAGGATATAATGATATTTACTAGAGACAACACCTATGAGTGTTGTAACAACTATATAACCACCAATATAGTAGCACATGGTACTCATATTACTATCATATTAGAGGTTCATTCTAAGAACACTTCATATGATTCACTGACATAAACCCATCAGTTTCTATAGCGATCCTTACTTTCATATGGCTGAGGACTGGCTTGAGGTGGTGACAAATCTTTCCAACCAGTGAGGACACCATTAGACCAGATGGTGGTCTATGTAGTGATAATTCCACAAGGATCAGAAGAGTAATGGAAGGGTTTATATTACCAGGTCTTACGATGAGGTTACACTTCCATTGATAGAGTTTGATATCCTCTATTAGAAAAGTGGATCTCTCCATAATAACTATGGAAAATGCATTCCCAATTGGTTTTACATAGTCGGTAGGACAACATGTCAGTATCCGACTATTCATTTAGGCATACCATCCATCCATGGTACTCAATGGATATGATAAATGTATATTTAATCAGATCTCAGAATGTTGAAAATGCTATCATTAGGGAAATCTGAGGTAGAATTATTCCTCTTTGCATTCCTACATATCATAGGGTTCTATAGAGAATCAATGTGGTTGGAATTCATTTGGATGAGTAGATACATCTCGTGGATGTCAGTAGTGTGAAGGAAGTAGCATATTAATCAAGAGAAGGAAACTGATGTCAGCCCTAGAGAATTGAACATGTGATACATTTCAAGAGGAGAAACATGGATAGGGTAACTACAACTCGGAGATCATAGGGTGTGTACAGTCATCCTAGAGAGAGGCAATACTTTTCTTGAGATGCCAGAGAACATATCACTAATGATTGTCTATCCAAATATTCTTTATACAAGGGAATTTTTTTGGGACACCAAGATTGATACATTTACTGGAACAGATAGACCATCTGGGCTATATATGTGAAAGAGGGGTTGGGAGTGATGTTGGAGTTGGAATACAATTTTTCATGTAACACCAATAACACCATTAGTTCCTAACATGCTTAGGGTGCTAGATGGCAAGGGAAGGGGCACACTCATGATTTCAAGACATATGACTCTGGGGATCATGCAATGATTTTAGGTACAATATGTGTCTACTACTAGCTGCCATATTAATAGAAAATTATGCTAAATATTATTCCTTGTAAATGATATTTTTTGTGACCTATATATTCCATTAATCCATTTACACGACCATTACATCTAGAGATACCTATGGGTGGAGACTCGATAATCACACATATTCTAATTGTGTGATATAAAACATCTAGAAAGAGTTTTAGTTGGATCCTATTGGTCGGAATTTAGAGGCTTTATGACGTCATTCATGGTATGTATTGGGTATTAACAATCCATTCCCATATTCACTATTTTAGGAAAAAGGGTTTCATATGTCTCTAGGGATGGAATATGGTTTTCAATGGAAGGATAAAAAAACAAACCTATGAAGGATGAGATAGAATCATGCATATGATGATGTAGTCTATAAAACACTAGTCATATAGACTTCTCCTCAGGGTAGTGTTTTTTTAGATTTATGATCCTAAAAGTAGTGGTGGAATTCAAGGAAATATTTCCATGAGATGATTCCATTTTACCTCCATATTGGGACATAGAAATCTGCATTGTTATATACCTTGACGATACTAGAATCAATATATTTGATGTCTTTCATAGAGCTTCATGAGATGCAGGTGCAGGCGGAGGAATTTCATATGAAGGCTTAGTGATACCTAATGTTTGAAGATATTATTAGATTATTTTAACTATAACCAAGCTACTGTGGATAACGAGTATCCACTACCAAAGGTGTCTATGAACAATTCAATCTGTCAAAAGATGATTCCATTCATGTAGATAGAAAGGTGGTCATAGGATTTTTAGTAGTAAATATAGAGTCTGATGAGTACATCGATCATATGTTCTCCAGAGGTGGGAGTCCAGTATATAGTGTTCTATGATTCATTAGGGATTGGACATTGTTGTTTCTATATGTAGATGAATGTGTTGATTTCTTATTGTTGTTGTTATATGAAACCACATTAACAGAACTACTAAAACCATGATCTTGAGTTGGAAATGGTAGTCTTCACATTAATGATGTGGTGACACTTCTAGATGGATGGGCAGTTTATCGACAACACAAACCACAAGAGTCTCAACTATATCATCTCTCATATGGATATGAACAAGAGATGGATGATTTTTCTATAGTTCCACTATTATTGTGACATGATGATATTCTATATTCATGGTAATGGAAATATTGTAGCTGATACTCTAAATAGGGGATCCAATTCATAGTTTAAAAATGATACAACATAGCATTGGTAGCGTTATAGTTATCCTTCATGGATCATGATGATACATATTACCTCCAACCATTAGTTGTTACCCCTACACTATTATATTGAGTTAGAGATTCATGGTTTGGTGATACCAATGACGAGACATTACATGCTTAGTTTTCCACATGAAATGCACTAATGTATATATGAAATGTCAGGAGCATGTTGTCCATTTTAGAGGACACACGGTAGTAGAAATTAATGACTTTTGTTGATATATGCATTGATATACACTTGCAGAAGTCATTTCGGGAACCAAGTATGACAGAACTTGTTGACCATGAGCTTACCTATTGATAAAAAAGATGAGGTCTTAGTTGAATATGTTTCATGGGTTTTCATCTCACCATGTTGATCCCAAATGCATGGAAGATGTTTCTTTATTATTACAAGGTGAATAGAGTGACAATGGATATTGATGGTATTTGTGATAGGATTACCATCTATGTAAAGGGTACATGATACCATCTAGGTGATCATTGACAGAATCATGATGATGGCTAATTCTTAGATTATCGGGAGAATATTTTAGTAGAGAGCTATAGATGAATCTATTCAAATGAGATAACTTTAATAAATGGAATCGCATAGATTATAGTTTCTCACACAGAATCTATATTTTCATTCTGGTTATGGAAAATGAGGATCAGGAGGAGAAATCCCACTATGTGCAGTAGATTACTTTAGTTCCTTCTCGTTGGAAGCATCATAATCTCTCTAACAACTCATGGGAGCATGAGTGGGGTAGGTCTCATGTTCATTCTTCTACACACTTTTTTTGGATATTTTATTGAATGTATTTTAGGGACATAATTACCTAACATGTGTAGAATTTATAGACTTGGTTTTTCCTTGATTAATATTTTGAAACTTTATGGGAAAATGACATGAACAGCCACTTAGACACTGTGTGATTCTAATACCTGATGTTCCTAGAATTATTCAACGAAAAATGTTATGTTTTATGGAGTTTGAGAGTGGTCTTCCAAAAATAATTTGAATAAATACTTATCATGTTCCATGATTCGAAACTGAGGGCACTGTTGTATTTAGGATTTTAGGTATAACCTTGGAGCGATGTAAATTTTTTCTATGCAGGTCTTCCTTGAGAAAACATCAAAATATCATAACTATAAAATTAAACAATTTCATTTTAATATCATATAAAATAATGAACAATGACTCAGATTTTAAATTTGAGATAATCGTTGAGTTTTTAGTGTGGTGTCTTCCTTTGGATGGGCTTAACATCAACTATTGTGGGTCAACTAATGATGTAATTTTTTATCTATTTTAATGAATATTAAAATAAACTAATGTACGTTTATCCTATTTATTTTAATCAATTTACATCGACACAATGACAGAGTGAAAAGTTATCCCATTCCATTTCATAAATGAAACATTGTGGGGACGTTGCAATGATACAATGGGATGAAGTGTTTTTTATCCCTAATTAAACTTGAATTTAGTATTAACACATATCCTTGTAATTCTGTAGAAATTAAAGAGAATGGTGATGGAAATTTCCTTCCATTGGGAAACGATAAAAAATGATGAATGTTGGAAGATCGCTGATCACAGATCATGGATTGATTAGAAGAAAAATCATTACAACTCTCAATGGATCCTCAATGAAAATCAAAACCCAACCTCAACCTATCCAAACACTATGTAGGGTGTGAGTTATAATCAGTTTTAATTCCTCATTTATAATCCCTATGATGAATGTGGATTAATTGACCAAACAATTAATCCATCAGTATTGCATATTGTGGGTTGGGTTTTACCTTCCTTGGATTATTTGGGAATTCATGTTATATATTTATTATCCCTTGTTGTAGAATTTTTTAACTGTTATAATAGAAACAAACCATGACCGACATGGAAATCGAATATGGTTCATTCCCCATTATTGTTTCATTCCTTTCTCCCTTCATTCTTCAATTATAATGGGTGATCTTCCTTTGGACCATGACTCGATAATTCATGATTTACCGATCTATGTGAGACTAATTATTGGCTCAAAGATCTAATATCGTGGACATGGGATGGATGTGGTATGAATGAGGTGTGATAGAAATGGTCGATGATGGATTTATGTAGTATGATAGATATCACCACTCTACTGACATTTCATAGTCATGTATCATGGCATGGGTCCAAGACCAATATAGTGGATGTGGTGGCCCAAGGATCACAATATATCTATTGAATAAACTATTAGATCAGTTTACTAAATCTAGTGGAACACATAATCTTACTCCTGTGTGGAAGAAGCTATGAGATTTTTTGAACGATCCCATAGGGCTGGCATGATGTAGTGAATATAGAATGGCTGGATAGACGCAACGATCTTACTCAATGACATGCCACATGCATCCAATCCATGTGTGGGATTTCATATCTCTGAGAGTAGACTAGGCTGTATGGGTGTGGTGTGACCCAACGCTCAGGGTTATATGGCATGCAGTCAGACTGCTTTTTGGAGGAGTCCATCACTCAAAGCATGTGGAAGACTAGTAGAACCAGACCACCGAGCGGCTCGACTGTCCTGGTCCAATGGTCAAGTTGACCTAGTAGACTGTAGCCCAGTCAACCCAGTTGGACTCGACGTCTATGGCTCGATCATCCCATCATGTCGGACCAACAGGCACAAACCAATGGACCGTGCTCTCCTGATCCCATTAGGACGGTCTGGGTCGAGTATGATTCGACCCATACCAAGATCACACCTTCATCCAAAAAAATAATGCATCATTCAAACTGTGCATCTATTGGATGAGTTTCCTTCAGCTTTGAGAACCTTGTGATGAGTATTTCCTTTTAATATTCCTTTTTAAGATTTTAGATAGACCTGAATGTTCTAGTATCATAGTCTTTGACTTTTCCATGAGATATTTTTATAGGATCTTGATCACGTTATAGAGGGTGACAATATAGATTGAGATCATACCGTTGGTATTTCATATGAATTATTTATGTAGGATTTTGTTCATGTCATAGAGTATGACCCATTATCTAATGTGAGTAGTTGCATTACTGGTTCAATAGTTACTCATCGATATAGATCCTATATCGTAGTGAGAGGCCCAATAAATTCTTACATGTCTGCTTGGTAACTTAGATAGGGTCAAGGTGAATGTGTGACCAATATTTACATGAGAACCTATCAACTATATAAAATGTTGTTTCATGTTGTTCATTGAGTCCCCTAGTGAGCCCTTGGTGCAGGACCCAAATTATGTGTATCAAGTTTATATTGTCTACTTAATGACTTGAACTAAGAAATTTTCGTCATGTTGCTCTAAGTGAGTTCTCATTGGGCTGGGCACAAATAAAAAGAACCTCATTGTAAGGTTCTCTAAGGACTTCATAGCTATTGGAGTGTGTTCTCAGAAATTATTATTCCTAGAGATGAATCATATAATAAAGGGGTACATTTTATATTGAGACTCTTTATCATAGAGATACCACACATCCAAGGGAATCATCAGATGTATCGAGACCATATGTTATCTAGTATATATTTTGTGGATTAGTTATGCGTTCTTACTATTAGATAGCTCAAGTAGTGATATCTCTAGGATGGAGCAAGCAACGAGTGGACTATATGGCTTGAAAAATATGAGACCTTTTGTCGTTGAATCCTTAAATTGTATTCTAGGATATTCTTGTTATATGTGTTTTTTGCACATACATGTGTTGAGATGATTTTTTCTTCATAGTGGTGTTTTCTTTTTGGCATTTTACATTGTGTTTTGGGGTTCCATAATGAGTATTGTATTACTCACACCTACAAGGGATTTTCCTGAAATTGTCATGTCTTGCTCTGATAATCGACACATTGATAGAGTCATTTCTATAATGGGGCCATATGGTGTTTAGAGTAAACCAATAGATGTGGGGTGCTTCTACTGATTCAGATTAATGTTTATGTACGTACTCGTCAGGTAGGGAATTCTGTGGTGTAGTTACAGAGTTTTCTACTTTTACATTTCCTTTAGATGGTCTTGTATTCTGGCCCTATTTTCCTTTAGTTTATTACTGTTGTAACTTGTGTTTTATTTACATAGTCATTTCACTATCCATAATTTGTCGTGTGGATGTGTGTGTGTGTGTAGGTACAAAAGAAAATACATTCCATTTTATTATTATATTCGACCATTGTGCCAGTTTCCAACCCCTGGACTATGTGTGGTAAGCTTGGGGTCGTCACAACAGGGGCCCCAAGGGATGGTTCATGAAAATTTCTATTCATTTTGTTATACTTATACTTTATTGATTTGTTGATGACATGATTATCTTTTAAAAGATATATGAATTTGTTACATTATACTACAACATTTTTTTGTATTGAAATGTGTCACACATAATCAAATAATGGGTAAATTAACACTTCAATGATACAATCTTTTTATCGGTTCTTCATCTCAAATTGATTTCATTTGGACATATGTTATGTTATTGACCTACATTATTATATGAGTGGTATCTACTATAAAAATGAAATGTTATAGCATGACTCTATTTATATTCATGTTTTTAAATTTTTCATTTGATATTATTCATTCACGGGGATTATGATTCATAATATAACTATTTGGTAAGGATTTATTTCACAGCCACATCCTTATTTAATGTATTTATGATAAAATTACCTATGGTGGAATTATTTAAAAATTATATCTTAACCACAAATATTTTCTTATATTAAGATTATTTTATGAAATTAAATGTTTTCCCTTCAATTTTAACTCTTTTGGTCCTTAATACACCTAATTCATGTATTGATGAAAGAAACCAATAATTCCATTACTCTGTTGGGAATATTATTCATGCATATATAATTTTAGATTAAATATTATTAAAATAATATTTTTGATATATAGCCATAATTTATAAAATAAATTTTACTGATTTTTCAGATTAATAAATGATTTTAACTTAATTTTCATGTTGGTTTCCAAACAATTACTCATTAATATTTTACCAAGAATGTGAAATAAATCTTTGTTTTATGGTTCATGAAAACAATGTAATTCCCCACATCATGACTACTTGTTACTTTTTTATTCCTTTAATTGTTTTATGATTCTTTTCAATGATATTTTTTTTCAAAAAAAAAAATGAATAACTTTTTAAAAAATATGATTTCCAAGTGAATGTTGTATTTTCCCCGATATTTATATTAATTATCTTTTTAATTATATTTATATTCATTATGAAAATTATCCCATTATTAAATAAATAAATAATTGTTTATATTTTTTAATGATCACATCCTTATACTTTCTTTTGGTGTCTCAAGATTAGTTTGGATGGGGAAATATTAACATATCGTAGTGTAGTTTCTCAATATGAATGCTAAATTTTATTATATATTTATTTATTATTCATCCAAATCATATGACAACTACATGCGGCTAAATAATTTATTAAGGACCCTATAGACCCATTATCTTTCAGTAATACATCATAAGAAATGAAATTTGGGTATATGGATGATTCAATACCTATTTACATTAGATGACTTGGCACGAGTCCTCAATGATGTGTTTTTGATGTCCATAATTATGAATTCTATAATTATAAGATTAGTTATTTCTAACCCTGTGATTATTTAACACTATTGGTAAAAAATCATAGACTAATGGTTTGGAACCCTTTCTATTGGTCCCAAATCCATCGGTATAGGATATACAAGCACAAATGATTTCTCATCTAAGGGGATTATCCTTTTGAGAGGGGACACACTTTGTCTCCATTATTCCAAGCCCCTTAATTTTATGTTTTTCATCATCTTATTGTTCCCTTGGTATTTTTTTACCTTTTGCTATCATGTGGAAAGATCAATTGGAATGTTTATGATTTTGATAAGAAAATAATTTTCATAATCGTTTGTATGAGTAACTAAAAAAACACTTTGCTAGTTCTGATCCCTACACCACATATTTTTTTAATAACATATCCTCTAAGATACAAATATTTTTTAAAATATAATATGAAAAATATTTATATTTATATTTATATATTAATTAATTTTATATGTATTTAAGGATATTTGATAAAAGAAATCATTAAAATTAATAATACCTATACCAATGGTTTGGAAAACCATTTTATTGGTATTGTGATTTTTGGTACATATACCAACAGTTTTGGTAAAAAAAGTGTTTTATGGTATTTAAATGGATGATATCCTAATTGTTTTATCCAAAGAATTGTTATAAACTTCACATATAATAATGGTTTTGACCATTCCATTTGTATAAGGACAGTATATTGAGGCTATAATATTGGTTTTAACCAAAAAATTAGTATATACATAAACTATAAAACTGTGTTTTTTCAAAACAATTAGAAGAGTGAAATATTATGGAACCTATAACAAAGGTTATTTTTCCAACACATTGGTATCGGTTCATTTTACGATACCTATACCAATGGATTTACAAACCATTAGTATAGGTCCGTTTGTATAGGTCTAGTTTTCAGTAGTGTAAATAATTATGATATTCCTGGACATTCCCAAGATCATTTGACCATTTACATACAATTAAGATGCCATTATTTATTATTTCCATTGATTGTGATCTGGTTATTTATTAAATACCATGTTTTATTTAGTTTTCTACATTTTCGTATTGATTATTCCATATTAAATTCGTATATATTCAACTATAGGTAACTAATACCAATCATTTGAGTTAATCCATTAGTTATTTTATTTTCAATATGATATTAAGAATGAATATTTGAATATTTAGATTCACTATTCTGTATATTGATGACTTGAAATGCAATGGGAGAATCAATATTTTATATAGTCTTCCATATTTACTAAACTATTCTCTACATTGGGATATGAGTGATTTTATCTTTCACAACGATTATAGCTATTATTGTAACTCTATTCAAATTATATAAATATTTACATTTCATATTAGTAATATATCCAAGCTACCACATATACATAAAATATATATGGATTTTTTAATATGAGAAAATTAAGAATTTCACTCTTTTTAATAAAATATTAACATTGAAATTCAACACAAATTGAGTCTAATGAAAGTAAAAAAGGGGTCTTAAATGAGCTAAATATAATCTAAATTTCTAAAAACTATATTACAATAGTATTTGATAAAACCCTGTAAATATGTAATTATAAATAAAAATTTAACTATAAATTAGTATTTAGAAGAGGGAGAAAATATACTGTTATATCTCTTGTTCTTCTATGACTAAAGATAATCCTCAGAACATACCAACCAAATTTTTAATGAACATATAGATATGGGATAGTCACATGATAAATTTTTTGAGGCAATAATTTTATCGTAATGACGGGGAAATTTGAATATATTTTGTGAATTTATTAGTGTTGTGAATTCATAAAATTGAAATAAAAGTTATGATTTTGTATTTTGCCACATTTTTTATCTTTACAACCCCCAAATAATCAAATTATTTCCCATAATGAAAAACTATAATGGTTATTTTCATAAATAGAAAAAAATAACATAAATGGATACTTTTAGTTATGAATTTCAATATATGAGACCATGTTCATCATATTTCATAATTTATTAGTAATTTATACTATATTTACATAATTTTAAAAAACAACTCAAAATTAATATATTTTCCTAATTATGATGTCATGATTCCCATTGTGATATAAATTTTTTCCAATAATTAAAAAATAATTAATTTTAAAATTAGGAGAATAAATATAAACAAAATTATAGAATGCATGAAAATAAAAATTCACTACTATATAATTTTTAAATTAAAAAAATATAAAAAATTATTTAATAACCCCTTATTACACCAATGTAAAGAAAATTAATTGTTTAACAATATATGTTCATTAATAGGGTGGTTTAGCCAATACTTTCTTTTGTGATTACCACTAAAATTATCATATCAGAGAGATAATTCTACCAAATTCAAAATATATAAAGATTAGCATGGGACTGGTCATTTGAAATCACTACATGTGTTACCTCTTTATCACGATCTAACAAAATACTTCACATGGTAATTTTTTGGTGTCCTAACCCATTGGTTTTCCATTCAACATCAATTAAATACTATTATTACCATTATTTTACAATAATTCTAATGATCACATTATATCCACACTATCACCGATATTCATATTTCCTAGTGAATATATAAAATCCATATATATCATAGTTCCTATAAATTATTTCATAAAATAAAAGAGTTAATACCTATCTATTTTAGTTATTTTAAAAACCTTATATTCTATATAGTGTAATTATTTATTTCTAAAATGAATATGAAAAACACGTTTTCTATTGGAGAATATAAAGATGAAGATATTTAAATTTTATGTAAAATATTTTTTATCTATTATCCATTTTTAGATAATTTTTTCCTAAATAACTATTTCATAAATTTAACTACATCATTTTTAAGAAAATATTCATATAAACTTATATAATTAAATTATTAGTATATAATGATAATAAAACACAAATCACAAAATAATATTATATACCTATCACATTAGTCCATGTTTTTCTATAACTATTGGTAAATACTGTAACCACAATCCTTGATAAAACCCATTTCTTCATGACATATGAATCTAACACATTCATATGGTGTGTCATTATAATCATTAATTAATTATCAACTCCAAGATATCACAATCCATCATTTTTGTTCCGTACAAATATTTCATAACAATGGGTCCAGGATTTCCACAATGATTTCATAACATAATGGGAAAATATAACAAAACAATTCTTATTTATTACGATCAAATGCGATATAATTAAATACCCAATATATTTTGTTGTTGTATGAATGTGGAACCACCCATAATCATGAAATGTCACATATCAGTATGAAAATTGATTATAAAACTAAACATAAACAAAAAAATCATATAATTACTAACCTATGGAAATAAATCAATAATCCATAAAAATAATGTAGTTACTTATGTAAATACATTTTCTTTAGGATAATTACGAAAATATATGTACATTTAATAGAAAATAGGTTATACAGTTTAGTTAATAATTTTTAGTTAATAAAATGTGTATCTATCTAGGAGAAAATTATTAAATTAAAATATGGATGTATATGGTATTGAGAAATATAATTAATTAGAATAATGAATAATAATATATTAATATCTCTCGAAATGTTCGGATAATAAGAGTTATGAATCATTTCCCTTATAAAGAATTAATGTCCACAACACTGTATATATAGGAACATGGATAATGAACTAGCGGATAATATAAAAAATTTACATATCTATGATATAAACTCAATAATAAATGGTTATATGGACAGATTATAATATTATATTGTTACTTTTTATGAAATATTTAGATTAATATATGAAAGTAATCAGGTTTTTAATTAAATAATTTTATAGTTTTTACAACGTATTTAAATTGATTAATAATCCTCATTATCATATGAATAAAAATAATATAAAATTTTCCATGAAAAAATAAGTATTCACAAAAATTAATAATGTAAACAATGAATAAGATAAATTGTGTCACTAAAAATTAATCTCAAAAAATATATCACAAAACAGAATAGATTATATGAATGTAATTTTCATAACATTTTTCTAATTTTTAATAAAAATTGAAAATGAATAACCTTAAAAAATTATTCTAAAGAAATGGAAAATATATATATTACCAATTTGTATACTTATAAAATAATATAAAATGGATATTTGTGGTGATACTTATTTAAAATGTAGGATTCATGTAGAGGAAGATAGATTCTGACCCAATTTTCTAATAAAATTATCAATGATTAACATAATTATATAACCAGAATGTAATGATAATGTAATGAATATCCTAAAAAATATGAAATTATAAATTTTAATAACAATAATAAATTTATATGTATTGATATATATATATATATATATATTAATTCCTAGTTAAAGGGTTCATAGATTACATAACGATAATAACATAAAATAATTGGAATGAAATGATATAAAAAATATATTGTATGAGAAATTAATCTATTATGGAGGAATGGAGACCATTAATTCACTATAAATAATGTGAAAATATTATGTTATAATTTCAATACATTGGATATGATTCATTGTAGATACAATAAAAAATAAATTATTAATACATGAAAGGAATATATATTTCGAAATAAACACTTAACTCTTTTCACAGATGGAATAATATATACTATAACATCTTGAATAAATAATTTTTAATTTTTAATTTCTCATTTTAAAAACATTTTTCCTTATTTTTTATTATTTCAAACTTTTTTTATTTCCATTATAACCATTAATATTTCATTTATTGGATTTATTTTTCATGAATTAGTTTCTATAGAGCTTTTTCAATTCATAAATCAAATTATAAATCAATGTAATGGTACTATTAAATTAATCATATCGGTTATTTTTGGACCTCAATAAGTGTAATGATATATTTTCAATACCATTTTATTACATAAAGAGTAAAATATATCAATAGATTGTTACAAATCATTGAATCATCGCTGATATGATTTTTCTACAATAAAATTCAATTGTTTAATTTCCATACCCTTATTATAATGAATATATTATCATTATGTAATCATAAAAACATTACAATAATTTTTATGTAATATTAAATCATGAAATTATTTTTTATGGATATAGAGAAATAGAATATATGAATAAAACATAATCATTCACCTAGGTTTCATAAATAACCATAGTATAATTTTTTTTAACAATCAACAAAAAATAAGATTAAAAAATATCAGAGATTTATAAAATGATAGTATAGTAATAAAATTTTAATTTACAGTGACATATTAATATTACTACAGCTATTATGAACCCTGATTATGTCCATCACAATATCTCTTCTCTCCAATGTCCACTATGACTTTAGATTGATGAAAATCATCACAGGTCCTACCCTTCTAAATAATGTGAGCGAATTATATAGCCCTTCTATGGAATTATTCCACAATTTAACTCCATTTTTAATATTGGTACTTTCTAAAAACTCCCATGAACTATATTCATTCCCTAAAATTCAATTTATAATATAGATTTCCCATGGTCTAGTATGAATTATGAGTGTTCAGAAAATCTCCATCGTTTTTAAACCATTCATCGGTATATCATTTTACCAAAAATATCCCCTCAATATATACATTAAAAAAATTCATGTTCTTTTTAGGGAATTTTTTAGAACATTATTTAGTCAATATATTTGGCCCTATGCATCCCCATATTAATTTGGCGAAGTAATAATATATACTTTATTCTTAGTCCTTCACCCCATATTTCATCATTGAATTAATTTTTTTTCTATATAGGTTATCCTATTAAATTTATTTGAATCTTGATCCTTATAATTATTCCCTGTGGAAATAAAATAATTCTTTATCATTTCTATTTGATATAATTTATTACAAATGATGATGAGAAACTACGATTTCATATATCATTTCATATATATTTTTTCCTAATCATTTATCACCCCCATTTCTCTTAAATGTTGTTTTGTTATTGGTATCTCAAAACCTCTAGTGATTTTTTATCTTTGTAAAATATTCATTTTTAATGATAGAGAAAATGTGTATTAATAGTTTATCTATTGGATGATTTATTAGATAAATGAACTCTTAATTTTCAGCAATAATAGTATTTTAGGTGTATATCAGTAGAACTTTGGACATATCCATATTCTCGTTTATGTGGGGGAGAAACCAAAAAAAATGAATTTTGTAGAATAAATTAGTTTTCTTCTCAATTGATATTGAACTATCAACTAATAATATAGATGATTATGTAACATGGAATTATTTAGAATTTCATATAATTATAGTGGTTACCTTTCTGGTGGAATTAAGGAGAAACACTAATCTAGAAATGCAATATTTGTGCCAAATGTTTAACGAGTTCACATTTTATGAATATGTAGTGTTTTTTATTTTGGATATATTTTACGATCCCCTTTTCACTAATTTGAATTCATTATTTATGGATTGGAAAATGTTCAATATTAATTTATAATTTTTGTATGATATATCATCCTAGGGATTCCGATTTTCCTAAGGTAAATAATAGCCAAGACGCGAATCCTAATATAAGTTTCCCTACATATAGAAGGAATATGAAGATTGTAACACCCCTACCTGGTTACCAAATGTCAATGAATTATTACATAACATTTTCATTATCACAAGGGATCAAATACTGAATGACCGATCCGTTTTGTATACTTGGATGTACTAGATATATTTGTAAGTTTTCCATTAAATCAAGAATAAAAACATCATCAAATTTTTGTACACTTCTTAGACACAATTATATCCTTAGCCTATCCTTGTAGGTCATCCATAAAATACGTCTTCACATCCTTGGGAAAATAAAACATAGAAAGTGGTGATCTCATATTCACAATATGGATAACTGTATAGCAGAAACATTCATAAATAAGCATAATCTTTTATGGTAGTGTATAAAACTAAAACAAAAGGCTTTTAAAAATAAATGTTAGAAAAATATGGAAAAGATAAAATCAAAAAATATAATTTACATATTCACATGGATATTATAAAAGTAAAATAATCACATGAAATTTCAATAGCCACTTTCCTAATGAAGAAATGCATAATGCCAGACTACATAACCACATTGTGAAGGCCTTGTGCCAAGACTACAAATAATATTTTTCTCAAGGCATACTATGAAGACACTAATTTGTCTCAGGAGACCAACTGATGAATCGAGGAGCTATATTAGCCTCAATCCATCACTTAATAAGTGAAATTAATTTCTTATATGAAAAGGTTTAAACATAACATAAACATTTGTATTAAAACAAGCCTTTGAAATGTCAATAAATTATCTTTCTATTATGAAATGTTTTAAAATTCATATAACTATAGAATAAAATGTTTATTTATAAAATATTCATATATTATTATATGGGAAGAATCGATGATGTTATAACGGTGTAAAATAGCTGCAGTCATTGTATAAGTAAAATAAACATTCCTACATTAATTTTATCAAATGGGTCATAAAGTACCTTGTTTGGAAAATTACAGAATGATTTATTTCATAACATATAAGGTGAAATAAGGTTATAAATTAATTTAACCCATTTTCTATTATTCAGTAATAAAATTTTGAAATAAATATTTTATGAAAACATCTATGTGGATGATAAATAGGTTCTAGTCAATTCTTACGTAAAAAACATCCTTGTATGATAAAGAGATTATGAAATTAACCCTTATATTTTACTTTTCCTTGGTAGAGGTTCAATTAAACACATATATAGTAGTTAAATAAAAGTAATTAAATTATAAAAAAACTATATACCTTAATATGATATAATATATTCTCCTCTAATATTTCTTTTATAATAAATTTTTAGTAATATCATCGTTTTCAGGTGTTAGCTGATCTGTTATCGTTTATATGCTTGGTTATGGTAGTCGTGTTTGTTATAGATAAGATGTATTTTATTTCTACCCATAATTATATTAAGTTCATAAAAATTATTTTTAATCAAAAAATGATAATTATTCTTGAATGAATATGATGGTAAATGAAACTCAATGCTTTCGTGGAGACAGTAATCCGTACAAACGCACGAGCAAAAATATCATTATATTGATTGTAAAATCATATATAGTTTGACTGTATATAATTTATAAAAAATAAATAACGTGGAATATTTATTATTTCTATCATTTATTATTATTATTATACCCATCCAAAAAGGGATGTGTTTGAATAAGAATCTACACCATGACGTGGAGACGGTAACCCATACGTACGCACGTATAGTGACTATGTCATTCATACGATAGATTGAATAATGAATATGGTTGTAACATTTTTATAATAACATCATAGTATATAAAATATATTGGATTTATTATTTTAGAATGTAAACAATAATGAAAGAAGAAGTGGAAGATTAAATTAACTTATAATATGTGATGAAATATTTACCTCTTCTTCGGGTTCTTCCTTTGGACTTGATAAAAAGGGATATATATTATTGATTTATGACCAAGGGAATGACTCTAGGATTAAGGCAGTAATTTTGGGAGGATATTTGGGTAGGGGATGGCTGTGCCCAAAGGCTTTGGAGGTGTGAAATTAAGAGAAGGGTAAGTACCATTTTATAAGAGAGTTTAGGGACACTTTAGGAAATGCTTGAAATATAATTTTATAATAAAATCATATTCGTTTTCTAATGGATCCAATATTAATTATATATAGTATTAGGTGGGGATGGGTAAAAAACATTCAACCAATTGGGTTTAGAAAGTTTTAGGTAACCATATTAAACTTATCTTTTAGACATAACTGCTTGTTAAATAGTGTGACATTTACCATGTCTATTTGTATTTTTATATTATATGGTTAATAAACATACAATAACAAGACATTAGAACCACATGTGTTTAATTATTAATGTATATAAATTTATCTAAGTCCTCTAGATAAACATTATATTTTTATGAATATTATATCAATTAATAATATAGTATTTTTTTTAAACTCAATTATGTCAATTATGACCCTATAGAGTATTTGGTTTTGGTGAAAAATAGAACAAAATCATTACATCAAAAATAGTTATTTAATCAACTCTACCAAGTAATATTGACCTAGAAAATTAGTGGACTTCATCAGTAGTCAAAAATTATAATTATTTGGTTATTTATAATATAAATTATTATATTCTTCCATTGATTATGTTATTATTTAATCATTAGTGGGTCATAAATAAATGAAATTATTTAGTGTCTAAAAATTATAAATAAAATACCGTTATGTAGGAAATATTTTTATTTTTATAATTAATATTTATAGTTAAATTTAAATTGTGTGTAACACAATATTAAAAATTATTTAGTCATTAAACATTAAATTTAACACTTTTAACTCTTCATTAAATAAAATAATAATAAATGTACAAATCTAATCCACGTATACCAAAGAAGATAATATATTATTCTTAAGGTTGTTTCCTGTATAATAATACTTATCCAATAGATTTAGGACATGTTTTAAGGTAATTATGATATCATTTTCTCCTTAATTACCATATTTACTTTTAACCATGGTAAATAAAAGTCAAATGTTACAATTCACAAAAAAAATCATCTTACTGAACCACATTTATTTACTAAAATTAACCATGTATCTCTGATTTTTTAATTTCAACTCATAGAAGTGATAAAATTACTTTTTATGAAAATTTGAAAATGCTCAAATGAGGCGGGTAAAAGACGGTAAAAAGTTCCTTAAAATTTTCAAATACATAAAATTATTATAAAATGTATCAAATGAATTAAATATAAAATATATAGATATTATATAAAAATTTTAACCTAAAAATAATTCAAATTAAATAAAAAATTATATAAATAAAATGTCAGTTTTTATCAACAACACAGTGTTTTTAACATTTCATAAAAAATTGAATGTTTTCAGAAAGATACTAAAAAATCACCCAAACCTAATTTTGATACTCTGAATGATGAAATGAAGTTCATTTTGGAATATAAAATTTATTTAATTTCAAAACGTGGTAATTACTATTCATAACGGCTATTTTGATTGGTCGAGTTGTGTTAGAATCTAGAAGTTGCGTACAATGGAAGCTATTGCATTATTCAAAGGGAAATGTACCGTTGAAGCATGGGGTGTTACATTCTTCCCTTCATAAAATCATTGTGTCCTCAAGAATTCTATAATTCTACCTCAAAAAAAGATTCAGGTTGTTCTTCATCAAATGTTCCTCTTGTTCTCAGGATGTCTCTCCCATTTTATGGTTTCTCTATAGAACTTTTACCAAATGAGTCACTCGGTTTCACAACACTTGCTCTATTATATCAATGAATTTGATATGATCTTCACAATAAGACATATCAGGTTCTAGTTAAATTTCCTCACAGTTGAGTACATGTGTTGAGTCATGCATGTATTTTCTGAATAGTGATACATGGAACACATCATGAACTTTGGAGATGCATGGAGTCATTTCCAAATTATAAGCTTTCACCCCAATTAGTTCAAGAATTTCGAATGATCTGATGTACCTAGGACTTAATTTATCCATCTTACCAAAATGTATAACAACCTTACATGGAAATACATTCAAGAAAACATGACCTCCTACCTGAAAATCCAAATCCTTCCTTCGGTTATCATCATAGCTCATTTCACTACATTGGGCAGAATTGATGTGGGTTTGGATGACCATCAACTTTTCCAACGTTTCCTGAACAAGTTCTGGGCCTATGACTTTTCTTTCCCCAATATCATCAAAAAAAAATTTAGTGAGTGGCTTCTTTTTTCATATAATGCTTCATATGGTTCCATCTGAAAACTTAAATGGAATATATTATTATAAGAATATTCTATCGGAGTTAAATATTGATCCCACATACCATGAATGTCATATGAGAAAGATCTCAACATGTCTTCTAGGGACTGAATATCCAGTTCAGTTTGGCCATCGATTTGAGGGCGGTAGGAAGTGCTCAAATGAAGATCAGTATCCATGGCGTTTTGAAGACTTTTCTAGAATATTGATGTATAACAGGGATCACGATGATAAACAATTGATAGTGGTACACCATGGAGTCTGAGAACATCATTAATATATATTCTTTCCAGTTATTCAAGTGGAAATATTCTCTTATAGAAATAAATGTTCTGACTGGGTAAGACGATAAAAAATGGCCCATATTTCATCATTAATTATAGGAGTATTTGGTAGCCCCATGAAAAAATCCATCTTATAATTACTGTAACACCCCAAGCATCCACAGAACGTTTCCATTGAATAATGAAATAGCTTACATTGTACCAAACTTCATGATTCTAACACACCATGTAACGCCCCGACCCCAGTTACCAAGAGTCGGTGCATTATTACATAACATTGGCATGATCACATGAAAGATCAAATATCGAAAGACCGATTAGTTTAGTAGCCTTAGAAACAATAGATATATTCATAATGTTTTACATTACATCATAAAAATTAAAATTACAATAACATAGTCTCCATAGTCAACACTCTTATCCCCTCATACAATCCATGCAGGTCATTCATAATTTACTTCTTCACATCCTAGGAAAAATAAAACATATAAAAGGTGTGAGCTCAAATTCCCAGTAAGGATAAAAATATAGTGGAAACATTCATAAATAAGAATAAAAATTTAAGGCAATGTATATCCAAAAAAAGCCTTTTATACATGAACATCAACATAGTATGGAAAAAATAATATGAAATAATTCCATTTACTTATTCACATGGATATTCTACTAATCAAATAATCACATGAAATATTAATAACCACTTTTATAATGATGGAATGCATAATGTGAGACTATCATAACCACATATCCAAGGCATCGTGCCAAGACTGAAAATAATATTTTTTCAAGGCCTAGTTCCAAGACACTAGTTTGTCTCATGAGACCTACCGAAGCATCGAGGAGCTATAGTGGGCTCCACCCGTCACATATTAAGTCCAATGCATTCCCATATGAAAAGGTTTAAACATAACATAAACATTCGTATTAAAACTAGCATACGAAATGTAAGTACTTCATCCATAAACCATGAATGGTATAAAAATAACACATCCATAGTAAAACATATCACAAAACCTTCAATACAATATATAAGTTTTGTATCATAATAAATCAACTTCAAATAAGCATAAAATCTATCAAAGGATGTTGACATAGATGAAATCAAAATGCTTTTCAGAGAAATTTCTCTTTCTATTTTGATATCATTTAAGAGTCATATATTTATAAAATAAAACATTTTATTTGATAATATTCATATAATCTTGTAAGGGAATCTTCAATGATTTTATAACGGTGGAAAATAGCAGCACCCTCCGTATAAGTTAAAAAAACATTCTTACCTTAATTCTGTCGAAAAGGTTAAAAAGCACCTTGTTTGGAAAACGACAGAAAGATTCCTTTATAATACTCTTATAAAAAGTCAAACAAGGGTATAAATGACTTTAACCCATATTCTTTTAAATAGTAATTTTTTTTGAAATACATTTTTAAGATACATGGATGTGGATGATAACAAGGTCCCAATAGATTATTACGTATAAACATCCTCAGAGAATGAAGAGATTGTGAAATAAACCCTTAAATTGTACTTTTTAGTGGTTGGGGGTAGGTTAACCTCCGGTATAATGGTGAAATAATTATTATTAAATTATAAAAGAATCATATAAGTTAATATGATATCATATATGATCTTTCAACATTTATTTGTTAATAATATCATTGTATTATCGTTGTTTCGGGTGTTAACTTACTCATTTTCTTTTATAGGTTTTGTTACATAATCCCTGCTTTTCAGGGATAGGGTGTATCTTAATAATATACAGAATTATATCAAGTCATTAGATACTATTATTAATCATCAAATAAGAATTATACTTGAATGGATACGATGGAGAATGAATCTCATCGCGTTCATGGAGACGGTAGTCCGTACGTACGCACGAGCGACAATATCATTCTTTTGATATTAAAATAATATATAATCGGATGGTATATCATATATAAAGAATCATTATCATGTTATATTTATTATTTACATTAATTAAACATCATTACTATACCCATCCAAATAATAATTTATTTAATAACAATTACACCACGATATGGAGACGGTAAGCCGTGCGTACGCACGTATGTTGACATGTTATTCAAAGGATGGATAGAATACTGAATATGGTTGTACCATATTTATAATAACATCACAGTATATTTAAGATACTGGAGTTATTATTTTAGAATGGTAATAACAAAGAGAGAATAAGTGGAAGAAGAATGGAACATGAAAAAGGGTGGTGAAATCATTACCTCTTCTTCATGTTCTTCCTTTTCATTTTGTCAAAATGGCACTTAGGTTGGCTTTATGACTATAGGAAGATCCTTAGGATGAATTGAGGTAAGTTGAGAGATTATTTGGGCAGTGTTTGGCTGAGCCAAACGACATTTAAGATTTGAATTAATGTGAAGGGGGAGTGCCCTTTTATAAGAGGGGTGAGGGGCACCTTTGGAAAAGCTAGAAATATTATTGTATAATAAATTCATATTCGGTTTATAATGGCACCGAAGTGGATTATTTAAAGGTTAAGGTGTATATGGGTCAAAAAAACACTCAAACAATATAATTTAGATAGGTTTGGTCATTATATTAACCTTATCTTTTAGTTTTAACTCTTAGTTAAATAGTTTGACACTTACCATGTCACATTGTATTTTTATATTATATAGTTAATAAATATACAATATACATCCAAGATAACCCCAAGTGGTCCATTAATGATACACCTATCATGATATAAGTCTCTTGGCCTATCCTTAAATTTTTATGAATTTAATATCAATTAATAATATAACATTTGTTTAAAAAACTCGTTTATGTCAATTTTGACACTATTCAATAATTTATTTTTGTAAAAGTTATAATAGAATGATTAATTCAAAAATATTTAATTAAATCATTCCTAAAATGTTATAGTGACCTATAAAATTAGTCTAATTCATAAAATGTCTCAAATTATATTTATTTGGGTATATATAATATTAATTAATTTAATTTTTCACTATTACGGTAATTACTGCATCATCATTGGATCATAAATAAATTAAATTATTTAATTTCTAAAAATTATTAATAAAATTCCATTATGTAGGAAATATTATTATATTTCTAATGAATATTTAAAATCTAATTTATCTTATGTATAACCCTATATAAAAAATAATTTAGTAAATAAACATTGATTTTAACACTTTTAACTATTCTTTGATTTAAATAAAAATAAATGTCCTAATCTAATCCAAGTAGACCTAAATGATAATATTTTTTTCCAAAGGATGTTTTTGGTCTATGTAAGCTTATGAAATCAAATTAGGACATCTGTTAGGGTAATATTAATTTCATTTTCCCTTAATTACCCTATTTACTTTTAACCGTGGTAAATAAAAGTAAAAAGATACTATTCACCAAAAATTATTTTCATCCCAATGAACCACATTTTAGTCCTTTATATTAACCGTGTCTCTCGGTTTTTCTAAATTCCACTCACAGAAGCGGTAAAATTCTGTTTTATGAAAAAATTCAGTTTTTAACTACCACTTATCGGTTTCACTATTCATTAAAAATTGATCTTTTTCATAAAAATACCAAAAATTCACCCTAGGCTCATTTCGAAATTCCAAATCCAAAAATGAAGTCCATTTTGAAAAATAAAATTTTTAAATTTCAAAAAGTGGGTATTACAATCCATAACGGCTAGTTTGATTTGTTGTGGTGTGTTAGAACTCGATGTTGCGTACAACACACGATATTTCATTATTCAATGACAAGTGTACCATAGAAGCTTGAGGTGTTACATTCTCCCCTCCTTCAAATAATATTGTCCTCGAAATTTCTAGAATACTACCGCATGATAAGACTCGGGTGGTTCTTCATCATATGTTCCTCGGGATCCCATGTTGTCTCTTCCATCTTATGGTTTATCCACACGACTTTTACCAGATGAGTCGTCCGGTATCTCAGTAGATGACCTCTCCTATCAAGAATCTTGACGGGCTCCTCGCAATAAGAAAGATCGGGTTCCAGTTCTAATTCCTCATAGTTGAGTACATGTGTTGGTTCATGCATGTATTTCCTCAACAGAGATACGTGGAACACATCGTGAACTTTGTAGAGACTTGGCGGCATTTCCAATCGGTAATCTACAGCCCCAATTCGTTCTAGAATTTCGAATGGTCCTATGTACCTGGGACTCAATTTACATTTCTTACCAAAATGTATGACTCCCTTCCATGGAGATACCTTTAGGAAGACATGATCACTAACTTGAAATTCCAAATCCTTCCTTTGATTATCAACATAGCTCTTCAGCCTACTTTTACCTACTTTGATATGGTTTTGGATTACCTTCACCTTTTCCATCGTTTCCTCCACCAGTTCTGGGCCTACTAGTTTTCTTTCACCAACGTCATCCCAACAGGTTGGTGTGCGACATCTCTTTTCATATAATGCTTTATATGGTGCTATATGCATACTCTAATGGATTCTATTGTTATAGGAAAATTCTACGAGAGGTAAAAATTGATCCCACATACCCTGATAGTCAAGTGAGCAGGATCTCAACATGTCTTCTAATGTTTGAATAGTTCGTTCTGATAGTCCATCTTTTTTAGGGTGGTAGGAAGTTCTCAAATGAAGTTCATTATCCAAGTATTTCTGAAGACTTTCCTAGAATATTGAAATAAACGGGGATCACAATCAGAAACAATCAATAGGGGTACTTCATTAAGTCTCACAACATCATTAATATATAGTCTTGCTAGTTGTTCAAGTGGTAAATCGTCCCTTATAGCAAGAAAATGTGCTGACTTGGTAGGATGATAACCAATAACCCATATTGCATCATTTCTTCTAGGAGTCTTTGGTAGACCCATGAAAAATTCAATCGTAAAATTTTCCCATTTCCACTACGGTATGGGAAGAGGTTGCATGACTCCTCCAGGTTGTTTCCTTACAACTTTCACTTGTTGATGAACCATACATCTTGACACAAAATCAGAAATCTCCCTCTTCATGTTGTACCACCAAAAATGTTCCTTCAAATCTCTATACATTTTGGTGCTCCCAGGGTGTATAGAGAAATTGGAACTATGAGCATCATCCAGCAGTTCCCTTTTTAGAACAGGTATATCGGGAACACAAAGCCTCTTCCTGAATTTCAAAATTCCTTCATCATACACAAAGTATATCAATCTCCCATCATTCACAACTTTAATCTTCTTTTTAAATTCTTCATCATCGGTCTGAGAAATCTTAATCCTTTCTAGTAAAGATGGTTTGGAAACCATTTAAAAAAGCATAGATGTTTCACCTTCCCTCGTTATTCCCAGTCCATCTTCACCAGATCCATGAAAATTGGATCCCTCTCAATTCTCATATTGTTCAAAACTCCATGATCTTTTCTACTCAAATCATATGCCAACATGTTTACTTTCCCTGGGTGGTATTGTATCATGCAATCATAATCCTTGAGTAATTCAATCCGTCTCCTTTGCCTCATTTTGAGTTCTTTTTGTGAGAAAATATACTTCAAACACTTATGATCAGTATAAATCTCACAATTTTCACCATAGAGGTAGTGCCTCCATATCTTCAAAGAAAAGATCACCACTGCCAACTCGAGATCATGAGTAGGATAGTTTTAATCATGAATTTTCAGCTATCGTGATGCATAGGCAATAACACTATCATTCTGCATAAGGACACAACCAAGTCCTTTATTCGATGCATCACTATAAATAACGAACCCATCATTCCCCGATGGTAGATTAAATATAGGAACATTGAATAATATTCTATTTAGTTCTTCGAAACATTATTCACACTATTTTGTCCAAAAAAATTTAACCCCTTTACGTGTGAGCTTCGTTAATGGGTTTTCCAATCGGGAAATATTCTAGGCGAAACGTCGATAATAACCTGCCAAACCATTAAAACATTTTACCTCAGTTATACTCGTAGGTTCTGGAAATTCTGGGATTTCCTTGGTCTTAGAAGGATCAATAGAGATTCCATCTTTAGAGACAATATGACCAAGAAAAGAAATCTCCTGAAGCCAGAATTCACACTTGCTAAACTTCCCATATAATTCATGTATTCTCAGAGTCTTTAGGATAATGCGCAAGTTATTTTCATGATCTACGTAGATTTTGGAGTATACCAAGATATCATCAATAAATACCACCAAAAATTCATCACGATATTCCTTGAAAACTCTATTCATCAGTTCCATGAATATAGAGGGTGGATTAGTCAATCCAAAAGGCATTACTGTAAACTTGTAATGCCCGTACCTGGTTCGAAATGCTGTCTTCGGAATTTCTTCCTTCTTCACGCACAACTAATGGTATCCATATCGAAGGTCAATCTTTGAAAAGTATTGAGCTCCATGAAGATGGTCAAATAAATATTCAATGCGAGGTAGGGGATACTTTTTCTTTATTGTTATAGAATTGATCTCCATGTAGTCGATACATAACCTCATAGATCCATCTTTCTTTTTAACAAAAATAACAGGGGATCCCCCTGGAGAAGCACTAGGGAGAATAAATCCCTTATTACTAAATACCTCTAGTTGATTCTTTAGTTCAAATAATTCTACAGTGGACTTTCTATAAGGGGTCTTCAATATAGGCCTTTATCGAGGAATTAAATCAATGGAAAACTCAACTTCTCGTTCTGGAGGATTTCCAGGTGAATCTTCCAGAAACACATCTACATATTCTTTCACAATAGATACATCCTCTATTTGAACATTCCTTTCCTCACCCACAATCATTTCATTCTCTTCCTCCCCAATAATTGAATTTAGTTGAACTACTAAAGGTGGATCTAGATAAGAATTATGTGGTGACGATTCTTCTCTAAAGATAAGGTTTTCCTTATCATCATCATCAAAAATCGTAACCTCCTTATTCTTACAATAAATATTCTAATCATGGTCCGAATTGCAATCCATACCGAGGATTATATCACACTCAATCATAGGTATGACGATGAGATTAGTGGATAAAAAACATTTATGTACTCTAATAGGGACTGATTCACAAAACATTGTTGCAATGATATTTCACTTAGGATTTTTAACTGACAAATCCCTTGTTAAATAAAATTGGATATATCTAATTTTCATAGAAAAATGGGAAGATATGAAACAATGCGGTGATCCAGAATCAAATAATGCATTTTCTATACTTGAGGATACCATTAAATTACCTACCAACATGTCTTTCTGAGCTTCTACCTCAGCAGTAGTGATAGCATAAGCTTGGCCATGATCCCTTGGCCTTTTCTATGGTACGTTCCCCTGATTCTTAGGACATTCATTTTCATAATGTCCCATCTCACTGTAATTTTAGCACTGAACATCGGTAGGTTCCTTCTTCCCCTTGCAATCACGAGCTTGGTGGCCTTTTTTTACCACACTTGTAACTGACTCCGGTTACCTTCAAGAAAGTACCAGGGTGTTTCTTCCCACATTTACCATATGATGGATATTCAACTTTTCCCTTATTCCCTTTATTTACATTCCTAGATTGATCAGCAGATCTATTCTTCTCTTGCTTTTCTTTAAGGTTATAAGACTTTTAGAATTCTTTCTCTGTCTTGATAGCACATGAGACAATGCCTTCATTCGACAAGAAGGATTGCGAGACTAATGCTCAACAGAGAAATGGTTTTAACCCATAAAAGAAACGATCAACCTTACTTCTTGGGTTATGTATATAATCTCCAGCATACCATGCTATCCTTGTAAAGTTATCCTCATACTTTGTGAAATTCTCATCGTCCTTTTGTCTCAGACATAAAAATTGCCTTTCCATATCTGCTCGATGGTCACGAGGAATTTATTTTTCTACGATCGGATCTTTGAACTACCTCCACTCCATAACATCATCTTCATTCGTGTTTTGAATCAATTAACACCATTGATCAGCATATCCAGTGAAGTGATAAACTGCCATTACAACTTTTTCCCTTTCACTACTCCCCAAGGCCTGAAATATTTTCTCTAGGGAACTTATCCATTGATCAAATACTAATGGATTTGTACTCCCATTGAATGTTGGTGGTTGCTACCTCATGAATAGATATAACATTGATCCTCTACGCTGTTCATCAGGGTGCTCCGTACGTGTAAGGTTACTATTCATAACCTGAGTGAGTTGTCCCAATATGGTGATTAGTTGATCAGCACCAGTTGCATCACCAGCTCCACTATAATTATCTTGAGCAGGAGGGAAATCCCTACATGGAGTGCGTGCATTGATATGGTTTCAATTTCTTCCACTAGGTTCCATTTCTAAACAATGGCATAAACTAGATCAGTTTATGAATCAAAATACATAATTTCATACTTATAAAACACTTAACATAAATTGAACTATTTATCGATATAATCCATAATCATAAAAAATTTTTCATAGAGGATGTATATAATCATAAACCCTCATAATGATTTGTATAGAAAATGTGAGTTATCCTATGCATATCCCCTGGGAGTGTTGTAACCAAGAGTGCAGCAAGGCTAGTTGTCGTGCACCAGTTCCCGTTCAAGTCTAGCTCAAAGCGGTGTTTTCAGGTTTTACCCCTAGGTACATCTGTGCTAGAGCCGCCACTACCTTATTGTATCCAGACAGGGATGTATTTCTCGGAAAACTCACAAAATCTATAAAATACCAAAATTATAAGATGTTCTTCTATACTAATCCCCAAATTCCTTCATAAATCTATGTTCTCTAATTAGAGTTTATCTAAATCTAGATTCCCAGGTTTGTACTAAACATCCTCTGATACCAACTATAACACCCCGACCCCAGTTACCCAGTGTCACTGAATTATTACATAACATTGGTATGATCACAAGAAAGATCAAATCTCGAAAGACCGATTAGTTTAGTAGCCTTAGAAACAATAGATATATTCATAAAGTTTTACATTACATCATAAAAATGAAAACGAAAACAACATAGTCTCCATAGTCTACACTCTTATCCCCTCATACTATCCTTGCAGGTCATTCATAATTTACTTCTTCACATCCTGGTAAAAATAAAACATAGAAAATGGGTGATCTCAAATGCACAGTAAGGATAACAATATAGAGGAAACTTTCATAAATAAGATTAAACATTTAAGGCAATGTATAACTAAAACAAAAGCCTTTTAAACTTGAACTTCAGCATATTATGGAAAAAATAAAATGAAATAATTCAATTTACTTATTCACATGGATATTCTACTAATCGAATAATCACGTGCAATATTAATAAGCACTTTCATAATGATGGAATACATAATTCCATACAATCATAACCACATATCCAAGGCCTCGTACTAAGACTACAAATAAGATTTTGTGAAGGCCTTGTTCCAAGAAAATAGTTTGTCTCATGAGACCTACCGATGCATCGAGGAGCTATAGCGGGCTCCACCCGTTACATATTAAGTCCAATGCATTCCCATATGAAATGGTTTAAACATAACATAAACATTCGTATTAAAAATAGCATATGAAATGTAAGTACTTCATCCAAAAACCTTGAATGGTATAAAAATAACACATCCATAGTCAAACATATCAAAAAACCTTCAACACAATATAGAAGTTTTGTATCATAATAAATCAACTTCAAATAAGCATAAAATCCATAAAATGATGTTGACATAGTTGAAATCAAAACTCTTTTTAGAGAAATATCTCTTTCTATTTTGAAATCATTTAAGAGTCATATATTTATAAAATAAAAAATTTCCTTGGAAAATATTCTAATAATCTTGTAATGGAAGCTTCGACGATTTTATAATGTCGTAAAATAGCCACACCTGCCATATAAGTTAAATAACACATTCTTACCTTAATTCTGCCGAAAAGATTAAAAAGCACCTCATTTGGAAAACCACGGAAAGACTCATTTATAAAGATCTTATAAAAAGTCAAAAAAGGGAATAAATGAATTTAACCCATATTCTGTTAAATAGTAAAAATATTTGGAAATGCATTTTTAAGAAACATGGATGAGGATGATAAATAGATCCTAGTAGATTATTATGTATAAACAACCTCGGATAATGAAGAGATTGTGAAATAAACCATTACCTTTTAATTTTACTTGGATGGGGGTAGGTTAACCTCCATTATAATGGTGAAATAATTGTTATTAAGTTATACAAGAATCATATACATTAATATGATATCATATATGATCTTTTAATATTGATTTGTTAATAATATCTTAGTATTATCGTTGTTTCGGGTGTTAACATAATTGTTTTCTTTTATATGTTTTGTTATGTAAGCCGTGTTTGTCATGGATAGGTTGTATATTAGTCATTTAAAAAATCATATCAAGTCCTTAGATACTATTATTAATCATCAAATGAGAATTATACATGAATGGATACTATGGAGAATGAATCTCATCGCATTTGTGGAGACGGTAGTCCGTACGTACGCACGAGCGATAATTTCATTATTTTGATATTAAAATAATATATAATTGGATGGAATATCATATATACAGATTAATTATCATGTTATATTTATTATTTACATGAATTAAACATCATTATAATACCCATCCAAGTAATAATTTTTTGAATAACAATTACATTACGACATGGAGACGGTAAGCCGTACGTACGCACGTATGGTGACATGTTATTCAAAGGATGGATAGAATACTGAATATGGTTGTACCATATTTATAATAACATCACAGTATATATAGGATGCTGGAGTTATTATTTTAGAATGGTAACAACAAATAATTAAGAAGTGTAAGAAGAAAGGAACTTGAAAAAGGGTGGTGAAATCATTACCTCTTCTTCGGGTTCTTCCTTTTGATTTGCTCGAAAGGGCTCTTAGGTTGGATTTCTGACTAAAGGAAGGACACTAGTATGAAGTGAGGGAAGTTTAGAGAGTATTTGGGATGATTTTGGACGATCAAAATTGCTTTGAATGTGTGAATTAATGTGAAGGGGGAGTTTCCTTTTATAAGAGGGGTTAAGGGTACCTTTGGAAAAGCTAGAAATATTATTTTATAATAAATTAATATTCAGTTTATAATGGCTCCAAAGTGGATTATTTATAGGTTAAGGTGGGGATGGGTCGAATAAACACTCAACCAATAGAATTTAGACAGGTTTGGTCATTATATTAACCTTATCTATTAGTTTTAACTCTTAGTTAATTAGTTTGACACTTACCATGTCACTTTGTATTTTTATATTATATAGTTAATAAACATACTATATACATCCAAGATACCCCCCAAGTGGTCCATTAATGATACACCTATCATGATATAAGTCTATTGGCCAAGCCTTATATTTTTAGGAATTTAATATCAATTAATAATATAATATTTGTTTTTAAAACTCTTTTATGTCAATTTTGACACTCTTCAATAATTGATTTTTGTAAAAATCATAACAGAATGATTACTTCGAAATAAGTCAATTAAATTATTCCTAAAATATCATAGTAACCTTGAAAATTAGTTTAATTCTTAGAAAGCATCAAATTATATTTATTTGGGTATTTATAATATCAATTAATTTAATATTTCACTCTTATGGTAATTACTGCATCATCATTGGGTCATAAATAAATTACGTTATTTAATGCCTAAAATTATAAATAAAATACCATTATGTACGAAATCTTTTTATATTTCTAATTAATATTTAAAATCGAATTTTTCTTATGTATAACACTATATAAAAAATGATGTACTAAATAAGCTTTGATTTTATCTCTTTTAACTCTTCTTTGAATTAAATAATAAAAAATGTCCTTATCTAATCCAAGTGGACCTAAATGATAATATTTTATTTCTAAGGTTGTTTTTGGTCGAATTAATCTTATCCAATAGAATTGGGACATGTGTTATGGTAATATTAATTTCATTTGTACCATTAATAACCCTATTTACTTTTAATCGTGGTAAATAAAAGTAAAATGTTACTATTCACCAAAAATTATTTTCATCTCAATGAACCACATTTTAGTCCTTGATATTAACTGTGTCTCTCGGATTTTCAAAATTCCACTCACAGAAGCGGTAAAATTATGTTTTATGAAAAAATTCAGTTTTTTAACAACAACTTAGTGGTTTCACTATTAATCAAAAAATGATGTTTTTCAGAAAAATACCAAAAATCCACCCTAGGATAATTTTGATATTCCGAATCTAAAAATGAAGTCCATTTTGAAAAATAAAATTTATAAATTTCAAAAAGTGCATATTACTATTCATAACAGCTAGTTTGATTGGTTTTGGTGTGTTAGAACTCGATGTTGCGTGCTACACACGATATTTCATTATTCAAAGCGAAACATACCGTAGAAGCTTGGGGTCTTACACACCACGACCAAGCAAAGTAGCAATTATGAATATTAATTACCAATTTTTTAAATTTTATCAATTTTATCTTTCAAAATTGACTTAATTTTTTGATTTGGAATATCAAAATTACCTTAGGGTGATTTTTTTTCCTGAACACTTTCAATTTTTGATGAATAGAGAAAAACACTAAGTTTTAGTTTAAAACCAAATTTTTATTTAAAGAATATTTTTCTAATTTAAATTTATTTTAGGTCAAAACATATACATAATACCTATATATGTTCAATGTAATTCATTGTAGTCAGTTTATAATAATTTAAGATAGACAAAAATTTTATTGGACTTTTCACCGTCTTTTACTCGCCTCCTAGAAGAATTTTGAAATTCACATAAAACATAATTTTACCGCTTCTGTGAGTGGAATTTCTAAAATTCTAGAGACACTGTTAATATCAAGGAGTAAAATGTGGTTCAATAAAATAAAAATAATTTTTTGGTGAATATTAAGTTTTTATTTTTATTTACCACGGTTAAAAGTAAATAGGGCAAGTAAGGGTAAAAATGATATTAATATTAACCTAACACATGTATTAATTCTATTGGACAAGTGTGTCTCAACCAAAAACAACATTAGGAATAAAATATTATCATTTAGGTCGACTAGGATTAGATAAGGAGATTAATTATTTTTTAATTCAAAGAATAGTTAAAAGAGATAAAATCAAAGTTTAATTAATAAAACATTTATCATATAGGGTTATACAGAAGATAAATTCGATTTTAAATATTCATTAGAAAGATAAATAGATTTTATAAATAATGGTATTTTATTTATAATTTTCAGAACTTAAATAATATAATTTATTTATGACATAATGGTGATGTAGTAATTACATAATTAATGAAATATTAAAATCATTGATATTATTAATATCAAAATAAAGGTAATTTGAGTCCTTTTAAGAATTAAACTAATTTTCAAGGTTAATATGACATATTATTATTGGTTATATAAATTGTTTTAAAATTAATAATGCTGTTATGAATTTATCAAAAACACAATACCAAATAGTGTCAAAATTGACAAAAAAGAGTTTTTAAAACAAATATTATATTATTAATTGATATTCTATTCCTCAAAGTCTATGATTCAGCCAAAGTAATTATATAATGATAGTTATATCATTAATGGACTAGTTGGGGGTCTCTTGGAGTTATATAGTATGTTTATTAACTATATAATATAAAAATACAAAGAGACATGGTAAATGTCAAACTATTTAACTAGGAGTTAAATCTAAAAGATAAAGTTAATAATTTAACCGAAACATGTATAAAACCTATTGGTTGAGTGGATTCTGAAAATCCCCACCATATCCTAGAAATAAATCAATTTGGAGCCATTATAAATGGAATATGAATTTATTATAAAATAATATTTTAACTTTTTCATATGGTTCCCCTCACCCCTCTTATAAAAGGGCACTCCCCATTATCTCAAATTCATACCATAAAAGCCTTTTCGCTCAGAAAAACCCTACCAAAATATTCTCTCAAATTCCCTAAATTCATCCTAGAGGCCCTCCTATTGTCAAAAAGAAATCCTATGGAGCCCTTTTGATCAAATCAAAAGGATGAACCCGAAGAAGAGTTAATGATTTCACAACCCTCTTTCAATTTCCTTCCTTCTTCAACTTCTTATTTCCTTGTTATATCTATTATAAAATAATAACACCAGTATATTTTATGTATTTTGATGTTATTATAAATTTGTTACAACCATATTCAGTATTCTATCCATCCTTTTAATGACATGTCACCAAACGTGCATATGCACGACCTACCATCTCCACGTCGTGGTGTAATTGTTATTCAATACATTATCATTTAGATGGGTATTATAATGATGTTTAATTCATGTAAATAATAATTATAACATGATAATGATTCTTTATATATTATATAACATCCAATTATATATGATTTCAATATCAAAAGAATGATATTATCGCATGTGCGTACGTACGGACTACCGTCTCCACAAACAAGATGAGATTCATTTCCCATCGTATCCATACAAGACTAATTCTAATTTTATGATTAATAATAATTTTTAAGACTTAATAATATTCAGTATATTAATATTATACAACCTATCAATAAAAAACATGACTTATTTAATAGAACATATGAAAGAAACCGAGTATGTTAACACCCGAAACGATGATATTACTAAGATATTATTAACAAAGAAAAGTAAAATGATCATATTTGATATCATATTAATGTATATGATTCTTGTATAATTCAATAAAAATTATTTCACCATTATACAGGTGGCTAAACTACCCTAAACCAAGGGAAACATACAATGTAATGGGTTTCATATATTACTTTTAATTCTGTGAAATATAAAATTTTCACCACTTTTTTATTGCATGTGGTGTGTGTACTGCACATGTTTGTATTCACTGTGTAATATAAATTAATTAATGTATATTTAAATCATATTTTTATTATCCTTCCTTCATGGGTGTATGTTTTTTAAGTTACCAAATCAATATGGGAATTTGAAATTTCAATTTCCACTCATTCGGCTTTACACATACATCATTGATTATTTTACTCCAGGATTATGTGTGGAATCCCTATTCATTTTATTATGTTATAATATCCACAATCCTTTCTATGGATATAATTTTTATACACATAATCACTCCATTTATAAATTCTCAAGTCATTAGTATGAACTTGATAAACATAATTTTTACTCAATCTCGATTTGTTGAGTTAAACATCCAATTCATTGGTGTAGTTTTTAAAAGATTATGTGTGAATGTCCTTTGATTGTTTTACACTGAATATCCAATAATATTTAGTATATTTATATTTTTGGCACATAATTATGTCATTGATTTATCATTATCCCAAAGATACAACTTTTATGAGGGATTTCATCTCAATTTAGATTCTATTGAGTCTCCTTTGTTGTTATACAACAAATCACTTTTATATGGTGTATATAATGTACATTGACAAAGTATATCATGAATCACTTTATTATCATGATATTACAATGTTTTCATTACCTTAATTATTTGTATTCAAGTGGATCCCTTTTGGTTAGGATCTCTAACTAAAATATCAGATTAAAATGTTTTAATGATTTATTATTATAATTCTTTCTCATTAATATCTATGTTTTAAAAATGGTTTTAAGGATTTTTTTATATGGACATTAATGTGTTAAAATATAAATTCATCTTAAAAGTATCAAAGTGGTATGGGACACTTTGATTCAAAAATCTATTTTAAATGGATTTTTGACAAATATTGTCACTTTTCAATGTTTTCATGAAAAGGGGGGATACTTATCTCAATAGTTTGATGATTATTTTAATCTATGTCAATATCCTTCATTATTCTCAATTGAGGTTAATCTGATACAATAAAATCTTTCATGTTGTATAGAATGAGTTATGTTTGACTGTGGATGTGCTATTTTTATACCATTTGTGGTTTGTGGTTAAATTATTGACATTTCCTATGCTAGTTTTAATACGGATGTTTATGTTATGTTTAAATATTTTGATATGAGTAATGAATTAGACTCAGTAAGTGACAGGTGGTTCCCGATATAGCTTTTCAATGCATCGGTAGGTGTCGTGAGACAATCTAGTGTCTTGGCACAAGGCCTTGAAAAAATCTTATTTGTAGTTTTGGAACGAGGCCTTGGCTATGTGGTTATGATAGTTTTGAATTATTCATTCCATCATTATGAAAGTGGTTATTGATATTTCATGTGATTATTCGACTAGTAGAATATCAATGTGAATAAGTAAATGGTATTATTTCATTTTATCATTTCCAAATTATGATGATGTTCATGTTTAAAGAGGATTTTGTTTTACTTATAAATTTACTTAAATGATTAATATTATTTATGAATGTTGCAGATAAAGTTTTATCCTTACTGAGCATTTAGGCTCACCCATTTCAATGTTTTATTTTTCCCAGGATTTGAATAATATTTTATGAATGACCTACAGGGATAGTATAATTGGATAATGGTGGGGATACAAGATGTTGTTGTAGTTTTCATTTTATGATTTAATTTAAGATATGTGAATGTATCTACTGATTCCAATCCTACTAAACTAATCAGTCTTTCGAGACATGATCTTTTGCGATCATACCAATGTTAGGTAATAATGCATTGCCTCTAGGTAACTAGGTTCGGGGCTTTATAGATGGTATCAGAGGAAGTTTAGTACAATCATTGGAATCTGGATTTAGACAAACTCTGATTAGAGCACGTAGCCCTAAGATAGACATTGAGAATTAGTATAGGATAACTTCCTAGAATTTTGGTATTGTATAAATTTTGTGAGTTTCCCATGAAATACATCCATGTCTGGATACGAGTAGGTAGAGGTGGCTCTGGAACATATATACCTATGAGTAAAACAAAAAAACACCGCTTTGATCTAGACTGGAACGAGAACTGGTTCATGACAACGGGCCTTGCTGCAGTCTTGGTTATGACACTCCCGGGGGATATGCATAGGATAATTTACATTTTCATTACAAACAAATTTGAAGTATTTTAATATAAGATGAGAATAAATGAGTTTGGTTAATCCTAAGGTGTATTAAATTGAGAATATGATGTCATGATATTCTATAAATTAATTTATGACTACTGTTACTCACACAATGCTTTATGGACTTAGTCAATGGCTAGAGTCCAAGGAATTCATAGTAACATTGATAATGATGTAAAAGGTGAGAACTGTGCTAGAAATGAGAAACAAAATGGAATCTTGATAGGAGTAATGTATATCATGTTCATACCAAATCAGTTTTCTAAAAATATGACAAAAACCATATATATTAACCAACACCCAGAATCAACAAAGAAAATAATGGTGATGAATGATAAGAGCTCTAGTTGTAGAGACCATGGTGAGAAGAATGCTCAATTTTTGTCATTCCAGAAATGTGGAAGGATACACACAGGAAATTGTCTCAATGGAACAATGAAATTCTTAATGTGTGGGAAATAAGGCCATAACGTAATGAATTGCTGAGTAAAAATGAAGAGTAATATGGATGAAAATAAAAATGATCCTAGGATTCCAATTGTGGATAGTTTTCGTAAATGTAAGGGACCTTGGCATCACCCATGTCAATGCCCTATTCTATAGGATAACCTCTTGGTAAAGGAAAAAAATATGTTGAAATAAATGCATGGAAAAACGATTAAAGGTATTAGTGCTCTTTGTGGTTTAGATTGCATTTGGTGAATTTTATCTTATATGTGTAACCCTGAAATTTATCCGGTGAAAATTATATTTGAGGAATAATTAACATTTATCTTATGGATATTGTTATAAATAGCCATTTGATTTTATATGATCCTTGAATTATAGGAAATTACAAGTTATTTTATTTTTGGATGAAAATGAAAGGTATGAGATAACATTTGTTGTTAAATTATGTTATGGTTATTTTGAGGAATTTATCTCATTTTGGTAATGTTATAAAATATAGTTTTTGAAAAAATAACAACACACAGACCGTGTGATAACCCGTCACGTTGGAAAAAGATTTGGGAATCGAACCCACAACCAAAGTATTATTGGGATTTATCGCATGCCACTAAACTACGTGAAGTCCCTAGTTAGTGTGACTAATTATTTTTAGTTAAATTATTTTATTGATCAATAATAAGTTGATTTGGGTTATTAAGTCTTATCAAATGAATACCCTTTGTATAGGAAAGCGATTTAGTGATTATGTGATAAATGTTATTTTGGAATATGTTCACTTTGTTGGGAACACTATATGCTAAAGGAAACTAGAATACTATGCGATATAATTTGAGGAGTAATGATGGATTTTTATCTATGTTTTTATTGTGTATTTATAGTTATTTGGGTTATTTATGTAAATTATTAACCTATAATACAGAATATGTGATTAGGTTAATTGCTTTTATGTATGTGACATTAAGAGTAACTAATGTCATTTAGAGATACAGTTTAACATGGAAGACTACATAACCAAATTCTTCTTTGTTTTGGGTTTAAATATTAGTTTGGATTATATTGAAGTATTTTAAGGAAAATTTTTTATTGAATGGTATTATTTCACTTTGGGGTATTGTTGGTTTAATTTCAGAAATTAAGAGTAGTGTTTCTTTCTCTAATGGAATATAATTTTGGGGGATCATCAGATCGTATAGTAACCATTTTGATTTTGATTAATCTTTAAATAAAAGGTAAATATATTGTTTATCCTTTTGGATCATGTGATTATCTATAAGTTTATTCTAGCACTTCCAGTGTGACAAAGTCTTCATGAATACTCATCATTTTAAAAATTGAGTTAGTGGTATAAATTTATTAAAGAATGAAACTCTACTTAAAAACTAATTATATATCATTATGTTCTTAGTCAATCTCAGAAATAAATTCATCATCTTTATGTAATGTAACTTAAAAACATGTTGATCAGTTACTTTACTACTGGGAAACTAATGATTGTTTGTCCCATCACAAGTATTTGGTTTTCTTGTTTGTTAACTTTCTCTTAATATATTTTTTATATCCCTCTCCATCAGAACGTGAAACCCAGTTTATCTTTTATATCCATGTTTTCCAACAAGTAATCCTAGTATGGGTTATCTTGGGTGAACTTTGTACTTCTCATTCATTATTTAAAGTGATAGTTTTTTGACTCATTTTTCTGATGTGGATCATTCTATTATATTCCAAAGCCCAATTTAAAAAATAGTGAGGATGAAATTTATTTATGGAGGTGAGAATGTAACACCCAAAGCTTCCACGGTACGTTTCCCTTTGAATAATGCAATAGCTTGCATTGAATGCAAATTCTAGATTCTAACACCCCACGACCAATCAAAGTTGCCATTATGAATAGTAATACCCACTTTTTAAAATTTTATAAATTTTATCTCTAAAAATGGACATAATTTTTGGATCCGAAATATCGATATTAGCTTAGGATGAATTTTTGGTATTTTTCTGAAAACGTTCAATTTTTTATGAATAGCGAAAAACACTGAGTTATTGTTTAAAACTAAATTTTTATTTAAATAATTATCTATATAATATAAATTTATATTAGGTCAAAATAGATTCATAAAACCTATATAAGTTCAATTTAATTCATTGGAGTCAGTTTATAATAATTTTAGATATATAAAAAGTTTATTCAACTTTTCAACCTCTTTTACCCACCTCCTAGAAGAATTTGGAAATTGACAGTAAACATAATTTTACCGCATCTGTGAGTGGAATTTCAAAAATCAGAGAGACATGATTAATATCAAGGAGTAAATTTGTGTTCAATAAAATAAAAATAATTTTTGGGGAATAATAACTTTTTACTTTTATTTACGACGGTTATAAGTAAATAGGGTAATTAAGGGTAAAAATGATATTAATATTACCTTAACACATGTCCTAATTCTATTATAATATTTTATATCGACCAAAAAAAACCTTAAGAATAATTTATTATCATTTAGGCCACTTGTATTAGATTAGGACATTAATAATTATTTAATTCAAAGAAGAGTTAAAAGAGATAAAATCAATGTTTAATTACTAAAACATTTTTAATATAGGGTTTTACATAAGATAAATTATATTATATATATTCATTAGAAATATAAAAATAATTACTAAATAATGATATTTTGTTTAAAATTTTTAGACATTAGATAATTTAATTTATTTATAACACAATGGTGATGCAGTAATTACCTAATTAATGAAATAAAAAAATACTTTATATTTTAAATATCAAAATAAATGCAATTTTAGGATTATTATGAACTCCACTAATTTTCATGATTAAAATGACATATTAGAATTGGTAAAATAATTTTTTTTCGAATTAATAATGCTATTATGAAATTATCAAAAACCAAATACCCAATAGTGTCAAAAATGACATAAAAGTGTTTTTATAGAAAATATTATATTATTACTTAATATTCTTTTCCTAAAAGTCTATGGATCGGCCTAAGGACATATATAATGATAGGTGTATCATTAATGGACCAATTGGGGGTCTCGTGGAGGTATATAGTATTTTTAATAACTATATAATATAAAAATACAAAGAGACATGGTAAATGTCAACCTAATTAACTAAGAGTTAAAACTAAAATATAAGGTTACTAAAGTGACCCAAACCTACCTAAAACCTATTGGACGAGTGTATTATGACACATCCTCACTATATCCTCGAAATAAATCAATTGGGGGCCATTATAAACTGAATATGAATTTATTATAAAATAATATTTTATGTTTTTCCTAAGGTGCCCCTCACGCATCTTATAAAAGGGCACTCCCCCTTCTCTCAAATTCCAACCATTAGAGCCTTTTCACTCAGCCAACACCTGAAACAATATTCTCCCAACTTCCCCCACTTCATCATAAATGCCCACCTTTGGTCAGAAAGCCAACCTAAGGAGCACTTTTAATCAAATCCAAAGGAATAACCTGAAGAAGAGGTAATGTTTTCACAACCTTATTTTATGTTCCTTCCTTCTTCAACTTCTTCTTTATTTGTTATTTCCATTATAAAATAATAAATCCAGTTTCTTTTATATACTGTGAAGTTATTATAAATATGGTACAACCACATTCAGTATTATATCCATCCTTTGAATGACATGTCACCATACGTGGGTATGTACTTCTTATCGTCTCCACGTCATGACGTAACTATTATTCAATACATTATTATTTGGATAGGTATAATAATGATGTGAAATTAATGAAAATAATAATTATAACATGATAATGATTCTTTATATATGATATAACATAGAATTATATATTATTTTAATATCAAAAGAATGATAGTATCACTCGTGCGTTCGTATGGACTACCCTCTCCATGAACGCAATGAGATTCATTCCCCATCGTATCCATACTAGTCTAATTATCATTTTTTGATTAAAAATAATGTTTAAGGACTTGATATAATTCTATATATGAATAATATAAAACCTATCCATAACAATCAAGACTTTTGAAACAAAACATATAAAAGAAATTGAGTAAGTTAACGCCAAAAACCACGATAATACGAAGATATTATTAACAAAGCAATGTTAGAAAGATAATATATGATATCATATTAATGTATATGATTCATATATAATTATATAATAATTATTTCACCATTATACATGAGGATAACCTACCCTCGACCAAGGAAAAAGTAAAAAGTAAGGGATTTCTTATCTCACTTTTAATTCTGTGAGATTTCCATTGTTCGGTACTTATTTATTGCATGTGGTGTGTGTACTGACCATGTTTGTATTCATTGTGGAATATACAATAATTAATGGATATTTACATCTTCATTGTATGATCCTTCTTTCATGGGTGTATGTTTCCTATGTTACCAAATCAATAAGGGAATTTGAGATTTCAATTTCTACTCATTCGGCTTTACACATACTTCATTTATTATTTTAATCCAGGATTATGTGTGGAATCACTATTAAATTTCTTATGAAATAATTTACACTCCCCTTTCTGTGTATATACTATTGAGACACATAATCAATCCATTGATAAATTCTCACGTCATCTTTATGAACATGATAAGAGTAATTTTTACTCAATCTCGATTTGTTGAGTTAAACATCCATTTCATTAGTGTTGTTTTTACAAGAATATGTGTGAATGTCCTGTGATTGTGTTACACTGAATATCCAATAATATTGAGTGTATTTATATTTTTAACACAGAATTATGACTTTGATTTATCCTTAACCTAAGGATATAGCCTTTATGAGAGATTTCATCTAAATTTACATTCTATTGACTCTCCTTTGTTGTTATACACCAAATCACTTTTATGTGGGGTATATAATGTACTTTGACATAGTAAATCATGAATCCTATTATTATCATGATATTACAAAGTTTTTATTACCTCAATTATCTGTATTCATCTGTCTCTCTTTTGGTTAGTTACTCTTACTAAAATATCGTTTTAAAATGTTTTAAAGATTTATTATTCTAAATCATTCTCATTAATGTCCATGTTTTAAAAATGTTTTTAAGGATTTATTTATATGTACATTAATGTTTTAAAATGAAAATTACTTTGAAAAGTGTCAAAGTGGTATGTGACACTTTTATTCAAAAATATATTTATATGTATTCTTGACAAATAGTGTGACATTTAAATGTATTCAAGAAAAATGTGGACATTTATCTCAATAGTTTGATTATTATTTTAATCCATATCAATATGCTTCATTATTCTCGATTAAGGTTAATCTGATACAATACAATCATCTAAATTGTATCGAATGAGTTATTTTTGACTATGGATGTTCTATTTTTATATAATTCATGGTTTGTGGTTAAATTATTGACATTTCGTATACTAGTTTTAATACGGATGTTTATGTTATGTTTAAAAATTTTCATATGAGTAATACATTGGACTCATTATGTGATGGGTGGAGCCCGCTATAGCTCCTCGATGCATCGGTATGTCTCAGGAGACAAACTAGTGTCTTAGCATAAGGCCATGAAAAAAATCTTATTTGTAGTCTTGGAAGGAGGCCTTGTCTATGTGGTTATGATAGTCTAGCATTATGCATTCCATCATTTTGAAAGTGGTTATTGATATTGCATGTGATTATTCGACTAGTAGAATATCCACGTGAATTAGTAAATGGCATTTTTTCATTTTACTTTTCCATATTATGCGGATGTTCCTGTTTAAAAAGGAGTTTTTAGTTATAAATTTCCTTAAATGTTTAAGATTGTTTATGAAACGTTCTGGTATATTTTTATCCTTACTGAGCATCTGAGATCACCCCTTTCTATGTTTTATTTTTCCAAGGATCTGATGAAGTATTTTATTAATGACTTTCCAGGATAGTATAAGGTGATATGAGTGTGGACACAAGATGTTGTTGTAGTTTTCATTTTATGATGTAATATTAGAGTTATAAATGTGTCTAGTGATTCCAAGACTACTAAACTAATATGTGATTAGAGACTTGATATTTTTTGATCATGAAAATTTTATGTAATAATGCACTGACTCTGTGTAACTAGTGTCGGGGCGTTACAATTATCTCATTTCCACTCAAGTATGGGAAGAGGTTGCATGACATCTCCAGGTTGTTTCCTTCCAGCATTCACTTATTGAAAAACCATATGTCTTGACCCAGAATCAAAAAACACCCTCTTAATTTTGTCACACCAAAAAAATTTCCTTCAAATCTCTATACATCTTTGTTCTCCCTGAGTGTATAGTGAAATTGGATCTATGAGCATCGACCAAAAATTCCATTTTTATATCAGTTATGTTCAGTACACAATTAATATTCACAAATATCAAAATTTCAACTTCATATAAAAGTCACAAAATTTCACATCATTCCCATATTTAATCTTCTTTTGAAACACCTCATTATTAGTCTGAGAACATTTTATACTTTTTAAAGAATATGGTTTGCAAACCATTTGAAAAAGCATTGATGTTTCACCTTCCCTATTAATTAACATATCCATCATTACTAGATCCATGAAAATAGTATTATTTTAAACTCTTATCTTCTTCAAAAATCCATGATTCATTCTACTCAAAGCATCTACCACCTTATTTGGTGTCTCTGGGTGGTAGTGTATAGTGAAATCATAATTCTTGAGTAGTAAAAGCAATCAAATTTGCCTCAAGTTGAGTTTTTTTTGTGAGAAAATATAAATAAACTCTTGTGATTAATATAAATAACACATTTTTCACCATAGAGATGGTTTCTCTCTATTTTCAGATAAATGATTACAGGTTCTCACTCAAGATCATGACTAGGATTGTTTTTCTCATGATGTTTAAGCTGTCGTGATGCATAGTCAATAACACTATAATTCATCATAATGACACAATCATCTCATTTATTTGAAGCATTACTATAAATAACCAACCCATCATTCATTGATGGTGGAGTCAAGATATTATCATTTACAAGTCATCCCTTCAGTTCTTGAAAACATTATTCACACTGTTTTGTCCAATCAAATTTAACCCCTATATGTGTGATCTTGGTTAATGGGTTATCCAACCGTGCAAAATTCTTGACAAAACGTCGACAATAACCTTTTATAACAATAAAACTGCATAACTCAGATATACTCATCGGTTAAGGAGATCTAGATGGACTCTTTGTGTAATCAATAGTGAGAGAAGAATAATTCAAACACATACGAAAAAGGAAATCTCCAAATATTTATAATTATATAACAATTATAGAGGTATGAATAAAAGAGAATAATTTAATTATAATTAAAATTTACTAATAGGGGTAAGGTGAATATCCTTGGATCTATCACTAAGGGACAAGTGTATCATAATTTATATATTATAGAAAAATAAATAAATAAATACAATAACATCTCATATCTATTTAGTTGATCAGTAGTAGCTACCCTTAGTATTGATTTTTTTGTGAACAATCACAATCTTAAATTGTGTCATAGGTTATTCTTGTGTGGTTTAATAGCTCCAAACCTCACGTGAGTATCATAAACTCCATCCTATATCAAATTATATTCTTTTGGAATCTTATTAGTTTTCAATTACATGATCGCATTAATTTTATGGCTACCATATGCATAATTTAGGGGTTCCGATTCTTCCACTAGGATTCTATAATCCTCATATCATCATGGATCAATTGCAAGATCAAAATATTATTGTTTTATTTGATGAATTTCTATTTGAATATATAAAATTTCATTTATTTTTATTGAGAAGGGAAATATATATTTATTTTAAATCAAATTCTATTTTTAATTTTGCGAATTTATTTATTTTTATCCCCACAACCAAAAAATTTCAATGTCTTAATGTCATATGTAGAGAAAATATCCTTTGACATTGATAATTTTATATAGGTAGGTCATAGAGGAATATATAAAATGGGTAGAGGAAAACTCAAACATGTGTGGTGGAATGTCATATGGTCTTTGGTGTACCATACACCTTGAAAAAATACCGTATGAGTGATGAAAAGTATTATGAAGTTCTAGACATAAAATTTTTCTTATTTTTGGAATTATCCTATATATAGAGAGATATATCATATAGATGTGGCCAAATTTATGAAAAGAATATATTTTGTACACATTCCTAGAAATATTATACGCTGGATGAAAACATCATATGATCATGGAAATTCGTAAATGGCTCTATGTTGATGAAGAAAATATCATATAGGGATTCAAAAAAGTAATATATGGGTATTAAATCTCTTACATGGGAAAAAATATCACATGGTCCTTAAAAATATCTTATGAAATCCCCATGCATGTGTTATTTTTAGACCTAAGACCCATGAAAACAAAAAAATTAGAATAGGTTCTTTTTTAACTAAATTAAAAATGGGTTAATATAATGAAACAACAGAATTAAAAACCATAATGAAAGGAAATTAAATAATTGAAAATCAATGTATGAATTATTGATTTAATCTAAAAATTGAATAAACAACTAGAATTGACATTTAAATAAACTAATAAAATTAATTATAGATTTAGAAAAGTATCAATAAAAAGTAATTTAACCTTATTCTAGATCAATTATGGGGTTAATTATAAATGGAATAAAAAATAATAAATCATGGAAAATATTTCCTCTCATAAATTATCATTGATAGTATGTTAAATATCTCAGTCAAATAATCCTTGTATTTCCTATAATATCTAATAATTTTTTTCAGTCAATATACAATATATATTCTTCTAAACATAAATCATATCGACGTAATTTTTTATATCATGATACTTTTAATATGAATGATCAATAATGATTGTGAATTTTTCCATATATCACTATTGTTACTAGATATTTTTTTATTTTCAAAGGTTACAATAATGTTTTCCCCACTTTAAAAATATTGAACAACAAAAAAAGGATTTTTAACAATGTAGATTTTATAGCCAATGAATGATTTATTTAATATTAAATGACAGTTATACATACAAATAATCCTTGGATGACCCATGTACACTATTCTTCCCCCATATTATAGTTGGTAAAACGAAGTACCTTCTTTAAAATTTAGATAATATTTTCACCATTTAACAACATATCCATATAAATATAAATATATATAGAATTTTTATATAGTGAACATAACCATTGAATACAATTAAAAATATTCCTTTATATAAGAATTGAAAAAATTGATACGTTCCTCCAATAAGAGTTTGAAATCACCAAATCATTGTAAATATTAATGATTAATATCACTTCCAGGATGTTTTGATCTAGAAATAATTAAATTCAACATGATATATTTCCACTTAATAAAAAAATTTATAAATGTATAAAAATTAATAAATAAACAGGCCTTGAAAAACGATTTCAACTTAGTCTCTAATTTCTATTAAATCCATCTATGTACAACCAAAGCCCGAGGTTTTGAATATCATTTACAAATGTATGAAATGGCTGATCAATTTATTTTCATTTGGGGAATAAGTCTTTTGATTTTATTTTACATTAGATATTCAATCATCTTCCTGACATATAAACCCTTTTTAATTATGTAAATTTTCAAATATAATTTTAAAAATTAGAATTATTAGGAGATACCAAATTTCTGTTATATGATTTTTGGCACCAAACACTGTATAGAAATTAAAATATGATCTTTATTTTAACTTATACCTTGATGTCCCAGATTTAGGACAATATAAACACCCAAATTATTTATCTATTTATATGAAATAATAATTAAGGAATGAATCCACATTTTTTTACAACAATACCATTAGAAATTATATATTCTTCATTATGAATTCAATTTGTTCGAGTGTTGTCTTTAAAAATATTTTTTTACAACTCTACCAATTCAATAAAATTATTATATCTAAATCCATTATTATATTTCATGTTAATTAATATGAGTAAGGATAATGATATAATAAATTCTCTATAACCTAGATATTGTGGTTTTTCAACACCAGCAAATTTCTTGTCAATTACATTAAATTTAATACCATAATTTTTTTTAAAATTTTATCATATTTATAATTTTAAAATTTTGAATCATTATTAAATGTTGAATTATACACAATTTTGCCATACCACATCTAGAGAGTGTTACATTCATTAAAACTAATTAAAATAAAATTAACCTAGATTTCTCTACTTCACAAATTTCTTATATTTAAACACATAATGAATGGATTGTAAGAAATGTATTTATTTAAGGAATTATATTTAGAAAATTTAAAAAAAATTCCAATCCCTTGTTCATAGTTTTAACATGTTCTCCATGTCTATGGTTGATTAATTAACCACTATAATATCAATTATGTAAATAATATATTTTACTATATTTTTAAATTATAAATTCAAATTATCTTTTATAAAAAATTAAAAATCTTAAAATTAGAGAAACATTAATAATACAAAAAATATTGATAATAATAATTATTATTAAAAAACAAGAACAATGAATGAACGAAATGTTATATATTTTATACAATATATGATATATATATTTTTGATTATTTTATAAATAACCATTTTATTAAATGTTCATTTACACATGTTGTATTATCAGGAAAAAATTGACACTACTCGACATACTTTGGACCTGATCAACCCAATGGTAAGACAACTATGCCACCCTAATCTCATATATAATTGTCCATTGTATAGTAACTAGCACTAATTACGAATATCACATAATATTAGAGGACATAACCTAAATCCACGTATAATATAAACATATATCGAATACATAAAATAACCAAAAACACCAACAATAATATATATATATACCACATAATTTTATATGATTCTTGAATAAGACATCAAATAATGAACAACACCACATAGGTAGATACAAATAGAATTAAACATCCAAAAATGCTCTGAATCTGATAGACACACGACACTAGAAATATCCTCCATATTATGTATACTCGTAGATCAGTCATGTGATTCCCTCTAGAAACATGTATGTTTAATTTTGAGCCTGATCAAATAATTTTGTTTTTAGGGAGGTTTTTGATAGTTAGAGGTTAAAATTTATTTGTTTTAGGAAAAAAGGTATTGGAACATGATTTAGATGAATGGTTAGTCAAACCATACAATAATTGTGTGAACTACATTTGTTGGTTCTAATGGGATTTTACATAGATGTACAATGGTTTGTATATACATGTGAGTCTTCTAGAAAACCATACATGTGTTTGGGATTTGATCCAATGTTTGTCACATGGAATGACCATAATTTATCAGAACATGAAAAAATCTCTAGGAAACCATGAAACATGGTTTTCAGAGGATAATGAACAATTAATGAGTTGTCAAACCACGTGTCCTAAAAATGCTCCCATATATGAACTTTATAAAATAAATATTTACCTTGATTACCTTGGTCATTTTATCCTACAATACTCTCCTAATTATTAATTATTTGTAACCAGCACCACCCAGATTCTCTAGAGGACTCACTTCAATTCCTTGGTGATTTATGATCATTTTCGGTCGTTGTCATCAATGTATGATTGATTTTTCTATCATTTTATCCTCTTACATCAGGATATCCTTTTCATCTATCTTCTTCATGTCTTGATGGAACCATAATGGGTTGTGATTGATGGATCTAGAGGGTTTGAAAGGGAATTGACAAAATTTCACTTGGATATAGGTTTCTAAGTACTCAATCTCTTTAGTCCCATCATCAATTTAAATTGAAATGGGATTCTATTTGATTTTGAAGTCGATGTATCTATCAAAAAATATTTCCCATGTAATGATCAATTTTCTAATGAAATTAATTATTTTTAATTTATGAATTTTTTTATTTGAAACCCATGGGGGGTAAAATTGATCTTTGATTGATATGGTATTTTTTTTATAAAAATGGGTTTTTATTAAAAAAAATTTCATGCACATGATGTGATTGATGAAATGCCTTAATGAAGAATTTTATTTGAAAATGGATTTTCATGCTAAAAAATAGAATGAAATTCCTTGATAATGATACTTGAAATATGAATATTATTTCTAAAAGATGATGATGATATAATAGTACTTGGGTATAACTTTGTATATAGTAAAAAACTAAACATTGACAATCCATTGTTGGATTTATCTATCTATATAAGATGTGATCACGATGCCATGGTTTCTAGTAGGTAATATTTATGTGGAATATAGGTTCCTAGACATTGGTATTTATTTGTTCCAACTAGTTTTTGATACTTTTTGAGTTGTGTACACCATTGTGATGGGATTTTCCAATGGTTATTTGTAGACACATTACATGGAAATTAATTTTATATTGGATCACCTATTGATTTATGGATTCATGAATATGTGATTGTTTCCGTTGGTTATACCTCATGAATAGAATTTAATATTCATGTGATTTATTGAATATTGACTTATTTTGAAAATAAAACCAAAGGATGTATTGAATGAAATGATTGTGAATGTAAATTGTTTAATTATGAAATGATTTATAATTTTTTTCCAGAAAATAAAAAATGGTTACATGTCGACAAAAATGTATATATATTCTGATGGTATACTATTGAACTTTAGTGTTTACACTATACTTTTACCATTGATTTTAGGTCACCTTGGTTTTAAATTATATAGTCCAATGGAAGAGCATCATGTAAAGGATAACTCTCTATTATCATGTTTCATTTCTAGTTGGTTAGGATGTTAGTGACATACAATCACTTGGAGATAGGGCCATGTGTTGTTTTGGGTTCTTTATTGTTGGTGGTATTTCAGTTCTTCTTTATGACATTGTTATCCATTTTTTGGATGTTACCCTTTTGGGTTGTTTGTATGACATATGATATGTTATCAATATATTATATTTTATCTATTTCTTGAATCAAATAATTTATATTTTTTATGGTGAAATCATTACCATTTTTCGATGTATGATACCCCTTCTCTATTCTCCACACTATTGTGATGGGGAACATGATTTCAGTCTTCTGGTGAACTAATTAGGGTGACATTATGGGTTATCCTATATTGGACTATAAGTAATTAGAATTAAAGGGTCATGTTATCATGAAATCCTAAACTTGTACTCGTGTAACATTCTTTCATGTCTTGGATTTGTTGACAGATTGGATGTAGGACTATCAATACATGTGAGGGAGTGTTGGAGTGTGCATGTATTTCTCAATTTTAAGATATTCTTCGAGTTACCATGGGATGTTTGATACTTTTTTACATAGATGTTTATAAATTTAGCCCTTTAGACTCGACTTCTATTTTAAATATTTTGTTTATGATAAATGAATAAAATTATATTCTATATGGTTTTAATCCTCTTATTTTATAGATTATAGATCCTCTAAGTAGAACACTCTATTAGGAAATAGTGTAATCCTTGAAATAGGTCACATAGTTAAATCCCATGGTTGAATTAGTGTTGATAGAAACTATAGTCTAAATAATCCAAATCGTGGGCCAAATTACCAAAGTTTAACCAGAGCAGAGTGTAAAAAATTCATTAAATTTTACAATGAAGCATCCACTAATCATCCATTCTATTAAGGGACCCTATTAATAAGAGGTGTGGGTTATAGAACCCAAAAACATTTAGCCACCAGAAAAATTATTTAGGCTGAGTGACACTGGCCTTAAGAGTTCATAACCGAATGATAAAGGTTTCCAACTGGAAACAGGGGGTAAAAAAGGTGATAGTGGGGAGACTATACCCTCTTTTGATGATATAATAATGGTCTAATATAAGTATATATAAAGATTTAGAACGGAAAAAAGACACCTTGGATCAGTAACCCATCCATATTAGAAGAAGAAGCAATTAAAACAGAAGTAATAATAATAAATAATCTAAATATATTTGATGAATTAAACACCATGACACACCATGTGTATCTACTAAAGGAAAACAAGCATACTAGATAGGTCATACCTACAATAAGTAGAAGGGAATATAATGTTTGACACCAGTATGTACATATAATAACATAGTGGTATAAAAAGAAAAATAAAAATGAAACTCTAGCTGATGAAAAAACATCATGCTCCCTCTCCATCCATCCCATGATAATCATCCAAACTCAAATGTCTATCTCTAGAGCCTGAAATCATACATAATTGTAAAGCCATTAAATTTAAAAGTATCCCAAATGGGATATGTAGGGCGTAATAAATAATCTCAATAGGCCACCACCAATGTGGGTCTATACTACATATTTTATTAACTACATGTCTGTAAAATGTAAACAAAATAGCACAGAACACATTCATAATAATAAAAAACTCCAATTGGGATTTTTTTACATAAGGGAACAATCACTTTCTTTGGTCCAAGTGGACAGTTTTGAAATAGTGGGTTCCCTAGAACAAACTATTTAGTGCATTTGATTACCATATTGTGTATACAGTAACTATGCATGATGTCATGTTACCATTATAGTGTAAACTTTTTTGCATCCACTATTGAAATGGTGATGTCAAAAGATTAGTAATTATATCGAATGGTTATAGAAATTCCCAGGCTGTAATGAGAACCTCTAGATTCTATTATATTAATCTTAAATATATTTTCTATGGTCTAGATACATCTCTGTAATTGGACATAGTAGATGTCTAACCATCAGGTGATGGGGGCTCATAAGCATTGAGACTTCTTCTCATCATTTTTGCACTTGGTGATCTCTAGTAGCGAGACCATGATTACTCTACCGCCAATAGGAACTCCAAATTTTTGGGTGTCATTGGACATTCCTATATAAGATCATTTGAAATGGTCTCATGAATTGAGAACATTACCAATTCATTTCATTTGATTGCCTACTTTTATGAAAGATGAATACCATGGAAATTAAGTCATGGAGAGGTAGTATGTTTCGGGTGCGTCGTTGGTGGCATGGCATTGGTTGAATGGTCAAGAAAGGATTTCTCGCTTCTGTGTTATAGATGTACTATATCTCATGCCATGTTGATATGGATGTAAGTTCCTTTAGAATACCATGGACATGGCATTAAAGGGTAAATTTGTCAAGTTAAATCAACAAACTATATATATGTAAAGGGGTGATGACACGTGAGTGCGTCCTGCATCATGAGATATTATAGAGAACGAGATTATATTAAAATGTGTGTGTTCATAGGTTGGTTTTCAATACTGTGAAAATCCTTATTTTTATTGGCCATGATGGGTTTCTAGATCCCACTCTTGTTCTGTGAATACTATTCATGGGTGTCGAAATAAGGGCCTAGAGGGTAACACAAAATAGCGTATTCTAGAATCATCCCTATTCAGATGAATAAGATTTTTGGACATGGTTGGTCCCGCTATAGGGTTCTGGGATTTGTACAAAGTTAAACGATCAGCAATGCAATAAATAAATTCATATTATTCGAGTTTAGAATTATGAGTATTGAATTTATTTATTTAATGTATTTACATGTTTCAATAAATTCTTGAAATATATTAATTGACGAATAATAAATTATGAAAGGTTAAATTAATATTTATTAGAGCGACAAGTCGAGGTAATGACCCAATTATTATCACGTAATTATTTTAATATATTACAAGTTAATGATAATAATATTTATGACTCGGTTTAATAGTCTTAAATGTCGTTGACAGTGGGTTATGTATTAAGGGTCGGCGATGCAATACTGGGTAATTTAATTGAACACTATAAATAGAAGAGGAGGGTATTTTTCCAAATAGTATTCATGGGGCTTCTCTCTGCTCTTCTCTCTCCCATGATCTAGAGAGAGATGCTCCAGATCCAGTGAGCTCGAATGGTGCTCTCTCTTGGGCATCACAAGCGATGCGATGTGATGGTTATTGGAGCATTGATGATATCATCACAAATCCATGCTAGAACCCATATTATGATGAATAGTTCTCTTGTGGAATCCCTGAAATGGGTGTGGATGATCTAGAGGAATTAGACATTAGATTCTTCGAGCAGTGATCACCAACGACGAGCAGACGTCGTGCGCGCCTTCGAATTTACACTAGGTATTTTACGGTTTAATTTTGTGCTAAAATTCCTCTATGCATGGTCCTCGACTATGAACGGACTGCTCATCTCCAACGTCGACATGTTTACATCAATCATCAGTGGGAAAATTTTAAAAACCACCTATTTGGGGCTTCCGCTGCACGCCCGGTTCCAAGAAGTGGTAACATAGTGGAGAAGATCCATAGCCTAATACCAAGGAACCCCTTGAAGTAAATCATTCAAGGTGAAACCTCATTTTCCACCTCTAATAATATCACTGGACACCCTGTGCCAAATAGTACCTCATGAAATCCAACACCTCCTTCCAGCAGGCACCTGATGCAACCGAAACATCATACCAACAAACACATCATCTATAGATAATACCAAAAATCCTGAATAAGCAACCCAATAATGTAAATGGTCTCATGGATATCATCTCATGAGAAAACCCATTAGCTTAAAGCACATATCGGAGGCACAACGACATCTGTCATCCGAGTAATATCACCATAATCTTAGTAGACTAAATCAGGAGGAATGATGATGACCATCATACTAAACAATTATTATACCAACAAAATCTAGTACATTGATCATTAGCCCCAAACAGTCAGTGTCAACACTATCAAATAGATCATCACCACACCCATGGATTTCTACAAAAATAACCTCTATCCATTTCCTTAATAATGAACTAAAGGGGGTCTCAACCCACACGAAGTGTCAATAAAACATCATTATCTAGGTCCAAGTGAGTGTAAAAGACTTCAAATGACACATTGTCCCAACACAAGTAAGAAACAATAAAAAATGGTCTCTAATAAAAATCATTTGGATCCACATTCCCCAGAGATCGTGTCTCTCAATCTGATGGTCAACACCATCCAACATCACACAATCCTCACTCATAGCCCAATGTTATTATAAACTTATACCAATGACAAAGTCACGCAATCGATGAACATCATCACCCAAATGAATTGGGTCAAGTATGTCCTAATGATCAAATCACATCAAATTAGATATACAACAAAACCTAAATCCTCAATATGTACTCATCAAAATCCCATGGAACCTAGTAATTCATAGAATCATCCTAATATAATATATTTTAATAAAAACTACTTAATTTTAAAAAAATAACATTCCATACTAATCATCCCAAGGTCTGAAGCCTCCCTATAGGCTCAATAATTTGTCAATATAGAGGATCATGACCATATGCCTCTACCATGGGTTTAATTAATTAATTAAATGAAACCATTAAGTTATTCTGGTCTCTCTCAGTCAAAACAATGTTGCACTCAAATCTGCGTCCCCAAAACACTCGGAAAATAACAAAGAAATATGAGAACCACCTAACTCTTGCTGATAGACGTTCATTCATCCGATCCTAACCTCTAACATGAGTCTATTTCGAAAAAACAATAATTTTAGATGAATTCCACTAAAATAGGGTAAATCGGTTCACGTAGATTTAGTGCTCTAAGAGGTGATAACAAGGAGGAAAAGAAGACAGAGGATTCAAGGACTTACCAATATTGATCTAACACCATAGTCGGATTGAGAAATGGTGTCCAGATGAGGGAGTTGGCCCAAAGCCTAGTAGGATAGAGAATGGAGTCCTCCCCCACTAATATTCACCACTGAATGAGGAAGGAGGAGAATGGGAAATAAGGGACTTGAAAAAATGTCATTTTATCAATTTTAATGGGTAACACAGTTTGGAAAATGCACATCAACCATAAAAAACACACTTCCTAGTCTCTAACCTCTCATGATTGTCTCACATAGTTTTCCAAATTTTAAGACAACCATATATATCATCTATGCTAAAAATTATCGATATTTTCCATGACCATATGACTTATACTACATAGTTGGGAAAATCCTTCATAGAGCACCTAGAGGGATTTATGGTTACTCCTTGAAGGCGAATTTTTTTTCAAACCGTGCACCCCAATCTACACATCCCAAAAACATGGGTTTTCAGCCTCCAACGCACCTGGAACCCAATTGAACCCCCCGAGAAACTTGTCAAGAATCATGATTTAACAAAAATAAATGCATTAGGTCGAGTAAAATGTTAGAATTATGTTTTTATAATCAAATAAAGAGTTTCTCTACCCACCAAACTGTAAAAAAATTTCATAATGGTTGTGGAATTTGACCTTCTAAAAAAACCTAGTATATTACAATATTCCCACATTAACACATCTAAACCCCAAGCTATAATTTTTTTTGATATGTTAATAAACATAATCATATATTTTAAATTAACCTGATCTACCTCAATCACAATGTTCACAAGTCAACTCCCATAAGAGCTCCCCACCTTAGAAGTTACCTACCCCGATCTCATCCCGACCCAAATATCAGAAACAATGATGCTCTATCAAACATACCTTGACTGAAAAGACCTCACATGATGCATCTTCAATCCTTTATGTTATCAGGTGATCATGTGTCATACCAGGCACCCATAAATTCCCACATCTCATTATATGCCCACCCCATGTCCATGCAACACATGACACATATGAGGTCCCACATCTCTTGAGGTGCACAAATCAATCCCACTACCTTGTACGTCAATCATGTCTTGCATCTCAATAATTCCCAGATCCCAATGAAACTCACAAGACATACATCCAATCATAATCCAATATAACTCCACATTCCATGCACCACATACACAGACACAGTAAAAGACACAGACAATGAATTCGAGTTGATTTTAATATACTAACCAGTGTATGTATAGTCCAATGATACATACTGTGCACCTCATGCACTCCAAACTAACATGCGTACTCAAGAGACATTCCAAAAAATGGAACCACAATCACACCCACAACACACCATTAACCATAAAAATATCACCTATATACTCTCTACAAGGTTGCTCCACTATGTGAATCTAGCATGAATCTTGACTAAATGAGGAATATACTCTATATGGTGCTGCAAAATCCATGACCAATGACCCCAATTATAGGTCCCACTATCTCTGCCACAACCCTTTCTTACACGCTAATATTTTATAATAGCTCATGGCACCATGAAAAATCCGATATTAGAACCCAACATTTTCCACATTCTATGACTACTATGTTTTCAAGAGGGCTTATAATAGAACAACTAATGATTCCCCACCTAAATTCATGATCCACATTCCTTCAGTTCCTAATCACACTGCATCCTCAAATGTCCCAACTTCCAACACTGGAATCACACCATTAAAGACCCACTTTGAGGTGGTCTTCTTGAGTTTATGGACTGATTGTCCTGCAATATCTCCTCTCATCCTCAATCCCATTGTATGAATCATCTCCATTGAAATCACTTATCACAATCACCTAGATATAATAGTATTATTACATCAAGTTGAAATCATGTATGAGTTCCTGATTCATTTCTTACAACAATAAAGATAACATGGAGATGATTACATGAACCTGAATGCTGTGCTTTAATCCATCGTAGAAATGACTCACCCTCGAGGTGTCCTCGCCCACCATACCAAGTCAAAAAATAATATACCTCAGTTAATTTATATACATAGTTTATGATGTACATGTCCACCTAATATAGGCTCAAGAACTCCCAAGATCTATGTTTCCTCCGCGTCCCCTGAAATAAGTTCTCGACGAACCTAGCCTCAAAGTCCACCCAGGACAGTCCCTAATGTCTTCCTGCATGGACCTGCATGTCCCACCAACACATAGACAATCCTTTAAGATTATACATTACCAGGTTGAACCTCCTCCTTGGGGGTGTCTCAATATACCTGAGGATCATCTTCAATGACTCTATCCAGTTCTCAGTTACCTATAGTCAAATATCACCATAAAATAGTAGTGGGTTCTACGACTGGATGTCATATGTAATATATGGAATGGAACAATCTATTCCATGAGATAAAATATCAATTCCCAAGATGGAACATAACACACTCTCTCTGAGATACTAATCTTGACATGTCCCAGAAGCATTCATATCTAGTGTCTAGATCTCCTACACTAGTACCTATACAAGAGGCTATACATGCATATCATGATATTCCTAACCCTATAGGGACTCATCTAGACACTCATGGGTCTCTACCTATGTATGCTCTTATGGAACCACATCACCACCCACCTAATGCTCCATTGGAGCCAGTCTATGTTATATCCTAATGAATACCAGTACTATGTTATGAAAACCAAGATAACATATATATATATATATATGACACAAATAGAAAATGTTGTAAAATTAAGAACAATCTCACAACCCTTATCATCACCCATTGAAACAATATCTCAATAAATTAGGATTTATGGCCCCTTAACAGCCCGTTTCAAAGACAGGTATCACATATGTCTCGGGCCAAACATTTCCTGATAAACCATGTTGACTAAATCCAATGACCACATCACTGAACCTATTGATCAAAATCAACCCATATCATCACCCATTCCTGCTCCTATAAGAGAGATGATCATATATAAAGATATCACATATAATAATAAATTCTATCACAACACATCCATATATATTTAAAGAGTTCTATGTGTCTAATCATAAAGCATAACCAATCACCCTTTTTATATATCGAGACAAGGGTACAAAAATACCCCTTTCCATACCAGGAAAAAGGTCCATATGTAATAATAATTGAAAAATAACATCCAAGTGCACCAGTAAAAGAGAAATCACATCAACTATAAAATGAGAAAAATAGAAGAGAAATTCCCACCCATGGAAACATGGTTCATCTTCTATGCATGGGGCATCAGGAACCCAAGAACAATTTATAAATCCAGTTCCAACAACATACTAATCTCTAGTATACCCAAAATTCAAATAGTAAGACCAATTGAAAGTAAAGGAAGTCAGATGATATTATTAGTAGTTAGCTGAAAAAAACTACTAATTCCCAGTTAAGAACTACGCTGATACCATTTGTAGTTACGAAACATAGTTAATGATCCAAGCAGTTCTATGAGCCTTGTACTGCTGGACTTAATCATGCATACCTAAATGTGAATGTTTGATGAATAGAAATGAGGGTGTATAAAGGTGATATTGGGGAGACAATACCCTATGGTAATTATATAATAATATTATAGTATATATATAATGTAGGAGAATCGAAAGAAAAATAGAAACTGGATAAGTAACCCACCCATAGAGGAATCATAGAAGTTTTTGTAGAAGCAATAACACTAAACATGATCAATACCATTTGTAAAATTATACACCCTAAAATTCCATTTGTTACTACTGAAGAAAATAATGCATACAAGAAAGGCTATACAAAAAATAAGTAGAATTATTTCAACTGGAATACCTTTGTACGTACATATAATAATATACATATACAAAAATAAATAAAGTAAACTCTAATTGGTGTAGGAACCTCAAGTTCCCTATCCATCTAACCCATGATAGAAAACCCAAATCAAAGATCCATCTCTATATCATGAACCCTTACCTGGTCACATATCCATAAAATCTATATGAATCCTAAAGGGACCATGTATGGTGTGAGAAATAATATTATTAGTCCACCACCATCATGTTCCTATCAAAGATATATGATTAAGGATGTGTGCCTAAAAATAATATAAAACCTAACAACACAATTTGATAATAATAAAATGATCTTATTGTTCTCAAAAACCATGATTAATCGATCAATTTCGTTGGCCAATGCTGGAATACCTTAGTGGAGAGGATCCTTATCATAATCCCAATGAATATTTAGATGTAAATCTGCACAGGTAAAGCCTTTGGTTCCTCCGCTAATAAAATCACCCATAACATCATGCCAAATGACACATCGTGTCCAAAAAATACCTGATGTCTCAAAGTCATTCACGAATTAAGTACCTGGCCCCACATACCTCAGCTCAAAATAAACCCCAGCTGCTCAATGAATGACATTTGATGTTTTCCATTTAAGTAATATCACCATAGTAGCCAACATCCTATGGAATGACAAAGTCAATCCTCCCAAATACGTCTAGGCCCAATGACCGCATGTAAGAAAATCCTCGGCCCCAAACCTAAAGTCTCAACACTGTCAACGGATGGATTCTCACCATCCCCATGTATTTCTATGATATTTACATCAATTTGTTTTTCCGAATCTGTAACAAAAAAATCCCTCTACCCACACGATTGTTCAATACCACCTCATTATCCATGTTCAATTATGTGCACATGACTCCACACAGTGGATTGGACAATTCATGCATGAAAAAATAATCCAATGTTCCCTAACCCATATCATTCTATAGCTCCTTACCTAGTAGTCATGTCACTAAATCCAATGGCCCACAAAATTCAACATCACTTGAGCCACACCCATAGCTTGAAAATATCATCGCCTCATCCCAATAACCATGTCTCTCAACTAGTGATCAACTTCAAAGAAACGCCTCGAGACAGGCCTATGATGATGATCATTTCAACTCAAATAATATGTACAATGCCACCTCAATCCATAGTCCATTATCAAAAAATTCCCATGGAACTCAATAATTTATAACAACAACAAAATATATTTTATGTTAATTAAAAAATAAATTTAAACAAATCATCACCCATGCCTAATCATTCCATGATATAAAGCCTCCCACTATTCTAAAACATTTTTCAAATTAATGGATCATTAAAATAACCATCTCAAATGGGTTTAAATAATTAATTAAAGGAATCCATTAATTTACTCAGGTATTTCATGGTCTACACAACAACACAATAAAGAATTAACCCCCAAAACATTTATGAAATCACAAATGAATATGATCACATCCTACATCATGTTGTTATAAATGCACACATATGATATTAGCCTATAATTAAAGATGATTTAGAGTAGATCGACATTTTATATGAATGGATGAAAAATAGGGTAATCATGTACCATAGATTTAGCACCCTGTGAGATGAGATTAATGAATAAAAAATGTAATAGGATTCAAGGGATTACAAATAATGATAAAAAACAATACATATATTCTCAAATGGAGTTTAGATGAGGTAGTTGGCTCAAATACTAGTCCTAAGGAAAATGAAGACCTCCCCCAATACAAGCGTGACTGTAGGGGGTGGAATAACGAAGAACAAAAGAAATTTGTGGAGAGTAAAAAATGGTCTTTTACAGTTTTAATGGGTCACATGGTTATATTTCTTGATTTGGTAAACTATGCTTCAACTATTCAATAAACAATACCCAAGGTCCAGGTTCATGTGGTTGTCCCATATGGTATTCCCTATTATGTAGAAACTATTTGAATCACCTTTGATAAAGGATAAAGAGATTTAGAATGGATGTGTTCCACATACTAAATAGTTTGTAATAATATTCATAGAGTACATGGAGGCCCAGATGACTACTTCTTAGAGGCTTCATGGTTTGTTCAATTGATGTTCCCCAGTCTACACAACCCATAAAAAATGATTTCTGCATCCGATACACTTTATACCCAACTGAAACCCTGAGAAACGTTCAAATAATCAAGATTCATCCAAAATAAAGGAATCAGGTTAAAGAAACTCCCATAATTAAGATTCAATAATCAAATAAAGAGTTTGTATACCCACCAAAAACCAAAAAATTAAAAATGGGTTAGGAATTCAACCTCATAAATAAACTTGAAATATTACATGTATCAAAATAACCAAGAGTATTTCCAACATAATGAAAAATTAAAAAGACTACAAAATATATTTTTGAACTTATATGATTGAAGGTGCATAATTGAAGTGGTGGGAGACTATTATGCCCATGATGTTTCATGAAGATATCACATGGATTAATTTTATGAAATTGATCAATGAATAATTTTATCCCGAGACACTGAGATAAGTGAATGCAAAATATTTCATTTATTTTATGTAGGGATATTTTTCATTCATAGAGAATGTTACTCAGTTTTCCTAGTTTCTCCACCAATATAAAAATTTTATTTCCAACGAATATCTCATGGTGTTAACGTTAGTGATGTGTTTGAGGGATATATTCAATCTATTATTCTTTTTATGTTCCTAACAACCTTCATAGAGGTTTTGGATAATGAATCTACGATCAAGGTAGATGTAGCTAAGAAGATAGGGATCTTTAGAGCACATGTGACCATTGGTTCTGGCCAATGTTATCTTTATAGAAAGAAGAGGAAGTAGGGTGACCGATGTTGTGGTGGTTCTAGGTGTGTATAACATCAGCGGGGGATAAATCCGGTGGTCTATTATTAATTAGAGCAAAGGGAAACCTCAAACCTAATTATAAAGAAGATCCCAAGGTGTATCACTAATTGTGGTAAATCTATTCATCTTTTATATTTATATGATAAAACATAATAGGGATGTAGATTTGGATCCACCTTTACTATGTTATCACTATTTAGACCAAAAAAACAAATGGGTTGGTATTAGAACCACATTATAAGGGCGATGATCATTTTACAAAGAATGGGAGGTATGAGGACAGATTTATCTATAAAACATAATACTTAATAGAGTATTTATATGTAGGAATGACTACAATTAGAGGTATGGTTTTTGTTTCATCATATATGGTAATTGATGTATTTGATACATTTGATACTCATTCAATTATATAATCCATAAATATTTATGTTTTTATACTTCACATGGAGTTTAGCAATTTCATGAGGACACTTTCCAATCCATTTGGGAATAAGTCAGATGATGGTTTCAAATGTCCCATGTGATGGGTTATGACTGTAGAACACGTAATCATATGAATCATTTTAATTCCTGATATTGTAATATTTTATTCCATCATTGGTATGTATTTTATTATCAGATATAAAGGCCGAATTGATTTATATCTTCATTAATCCCATTTTCATTACTATAATGGAGTTAGTCATTTATTAATGGGTGAGTGGGATTATACATCTTAGAGTAAACTTTTTATTTTCCAAGTGATTAGATGATCTCCTTTTATTTATTAGAGTTATTTATTAATTTCATTGATTCCTGACTTAGTGGTACTCTTCCAATAGTGGTTATAGAGATTCATAGTGTCTTTATATGTTATTTTTTTTGGTTACTACCTCATTGGGAAGTTGAGTTCTCTGTAGATATTATTCTAGGGATTCGATCCAATTCATTACCTTTGTACCTAATGGAATGTACTAAATTTAAATAATTAAATGTTTAGTTTGGGGATTTTTGACACCTCAAAAAAAATATCAAAATCACAAAAGGAGGAAATACCAGAATATGCTTATTATTTTCCCTAAATATTCAATGAAAAAGGGATGGTTAAATATTCATAAAGCCTTCGAGAGAATCCCGATCACGTGAACGTTTAAAGGTCATAGGAAGTCCCCATACATGTCACATTCCATATGGCTAGTATCACGGATCCCTCCTCAGAAAAACTAATTACTCTTATGAAGGCCCCCAAATAACTTAATGAGCGACCTAGGACACATGGTTTTTCATTGGAATGATCCTGAAAACACCTCCAAAATACATCGACAATAAAGATGTAATACATTCTAAATGAAAAGACCCATAATGGTCATTAATGTCAAGCACCAGGTCATGATTAGGAAGAATGAAATACTTTTGTGATATCTAATAAATATTTCATTACCTTTGAGCCTTCTCCACATAAAATGAAAGAGATAAAGGGAAGTAGGTGAGAGGGGATTGTTTTCACTGAAATACATGCGATGTGCATCCCGAGTGATCTGTAATATGCGGAATGACCTCGGTGAGATGTCCACCTCACATCAAACCAGCCCACTTGTTTGTCAGTCTCACCACATGGAAGTCCTCAGACATGTCTTGGTAACCCTGTGTTTCTCTATGAATAGATGGATAAACCCATAATCTACATGATTTCACACTCTCCATATGACCCATATTGGTCAAGAGAGAAATCATCCAAATTCTAACTCACATGATCCTGATATTTTTAAAATAAAATAAAGAAGAAAAAAAGGGAGGAGGTGAGAGGGGATCACATTCATTTAATGACATTAGACACACCCTTAAAGGCCCAAAAGGCACTGAGATCCCTTAGTGAAATTCCCTCCTCATCTCATAGAATCCCTTTGGCTTTTAATCGTCATCTCCAAGAAATGGATTGATCAGTAACCTCTGTACCACCCAAATTGGTCAAACGAAGTATCTCTAAAAAAATAAAAAATCGCCATGACAGCACACATGAAATAACACATGACTCACAATATTTGTTACATTGAATAAAGGGGATTAAAATGGTGGAGACAAGAGGTACTCATCGTTGCTAAACAGAATGAGATGTGCACATCGTACCCCTAGCGCTATCTTGTGAGACCCCAAGAAAAGTCTCACATGGTCTCATGGGTGACTAAAAACAAGAATTTTAATCTTGAGAAGGCCCCTAAATATGTAATCATAGCATCATGGAGGTCTTCCAAAACAAATTCATGACCGAAAATGTCATAGATAATTGAAAATAATGCTATAAATGTTTGTTGGTGAAAAATACTCATGATCACTTATGATTAGGGGACACACATGAAGTAGTCCATGACAGAGACTTATAAAACTACATGGCAGTGATCCCCTTCAATCACTCGAGCTAAGAATTATGCCAGATACACCACATGAATTAATATATATCAGGGGTGGCAATGCCTATTAATTATCAAACCCAACCTGAAGAAAGGGTTGGTTTCGACAAACTAGGCACCCATAATCTACGAGATTTGACTTACGTCATCTATGGACTTATCAGGGAAACCAGTCACATGGCCAACTAGATTCCACAAGGTAATATACCAGTATGAAAACCAGAGTATTCATGAACTAGATATAAATTGCATCACATGGTCACTCATAGATCACATTATGGACTTCTAAAGGAAATGTGATGAACATAACACATGCACACCAAATCACACCAAACTCAAAAAAAAGTAACACTAAAAAAATGATAGCCTTAGAAATACAATGGTTAAAACCAAGATAATAGGAATAATTGTTAAGAGAAATAAATGGTCACTTCCCCTCATGCGCATCGTGATTGTCATCTGAAGACATGTGAACGTACCAGGGAACATTGACCAAATTTTGTAGCACCCCTTCAGCATGTCATCTAGGACATGATATGTCCGCCAATCATGTCAGGGAACATCATTCAGTGCCCTTGAATGTTCCACTTCAATCTTGTGAGCCCTCAGGGCCTATCTCCATGTACTTGTGACATTATATAGACACATTGCCTGACTAATATAATGGTGACTACTCACATATGTTGAGTCTCACAAAAGTTTATGGCCATGAAAACCGAGCTCCCAGGACACCCTCTGCTTATGTCAGATTATACATGAGATGACCTAAAGACATGTCGACCAGGTCTCATGGTGTCTCCCAAAGGTGTCAGCCAAGAAATGCATTACCTATATGGCTATGAGACACTTACTCCCATGACACCATCCATAACTGTTAAGCCAGGTCATGAGATAACCCCTAAGACATTCCAACTGGGTCATGTGATGTCTTCCACAAACAAAATGCAAGATCACCATGGAATCCCAGGATTTTACAATATTTAATATCCTTGGAATTTAATCCCCGATCAATTGTGAAACCTCAATGTATATGCCTGAACATAAAGGGAACTATAATGAATATGATTCATTCCATATTTAGGATACGTATCCCACCTCCTTATAAGGCTTGAGCTCCATATTGATCATCAATGATGGGACTAGTATATGAGTCCCTTGTCCAATGCAAAGACACTGATTAATTTTCCTCCTTTCCTTCTCACAATTTGTGTTGGATCATGTGGGCTTAGGGATTTGAAATGGTCATATCATCTGCCCTATAAACCCGTGAAATTTTATTGGGAATCCTCAGTGCATAATACTCCACATAAAATGAACTATGAGAACATTGATTTCTTCCCTATCCATGATATGTTAGATTGTTCCCTAAGCACCGACCTATATACCAAATATCATAAGAACTGTTCTTATATGAATGTCCCATACCCATTGAATATGATTCTGATCATTTTTCTCCCTTGTTTCTCACCCCGAGAATGGATCACATATGCTTATTGGGATGCAACGAACACCTCACTGGAATCATAAATCATCATTATCTTTGGTATACTCAATGTGTAATCCCTGACTCAATGATAACTATGATGACTCAATTAATGTGAAATCTATGATATGTAGGCCCCCTACCCCAGAGGTTCGAGTTATATATTGATCATCCATGTAAGCACCAACATATGATCCCCTTGTGAAAAGTAATTACATTGGTTACTTTCTATCCCTTGTTTCTCACAATGACCATGGCTCACTTGATCTTAGGGAGTTGTATTAATCATGTCATATATTTCATGAGTCTCCATAATGACATGGGTTACCCCAATATATAATTCCTAAAAGGACGAACTATAAAAAATCACATTCTACTATATTCAAGATACATAAGAAAAACCTCTAGGTCCCATGATTGATGGTTTCCTAGAGCTCCCAAATTAGTCCTTCCGCATAACATAATACTTCATGGGTTAAACAAACTACAAGTTTTTTTACTCTTATAAAAACCATGATACGTAGGACACCTAATAGTGGCTCAATACCATCTTCAAATTACTAATCACCACCACATATGGTACCAGGTTCCAAACCACTTTGTTATATGGTGTCAGCATATATGCGTCCTCTTGTTACCGGAGAATGATAAAGAACCTCACACACATACAGAGAGACTCACTCAAGAGATCCTGGTTTTCTTCATATAAAAGATAATTTGACCTAAAGTAATTTCATTAGGGTAACTAGTCCCATATCATGATTACTAAGAGATTCATTGACATGTATTAAATCTATAAGACAGTCCCATATTCAGCAATAATTCCCCCCCAAAAGGGTGAGATGTGCCTAACATCCCATTCTCATGACCAGTGTGAGTCCCTCAGGGTCATTGGTGATGAAAACCTAGATGATTGTTGGCCCTTGAGAAGAAGCTATATACCCACCTATGGATGGGGGAAACATTGGGAGTTTCAGGAAAAAGTGTTCAAGGTAACGTGATGAGTGAAACCCATTCCATTCCATATTTCCCAATGAAACAAAAATGGTGAACCCGATGTGAATCTCTCTATTGAAAACATTAATGTGTTATAATGTGCAAAGAAACTTTATTTTACAAACCCTATAAAAAATGAATTATGTCTTACATAATCTTACAAATGATCCTCTTAATTTATTGTTCTCTTTGGTCTATCCTTGTTTTCATTTGTCAAAAAAAAACTAGTATGGATGCTTCAGGAATAAAATAACAAATGGGTTAACCATGCATATCTGATTGATTATATTATGAAAACGATATTTCACAAATAAATAACATTGTTTTTTTTCATCTACATAATTGTAGATACTTTTTCAGCGACCCGGTTCGAAATTATGTCCTCATCATCCGGCAACTCTTTCAGCAAATAATCAGAAACTACAACTTCTACAAATCATAAAATAGTATCACCTTCATGGTGACTTCAATAGAAGGTGGCGAATATGATGGTCTGAGAGTACAACCAGTAAAGTACTATCCTGATGATGGAGGATACTCATGAAGTCCTTCAAGCATGATGGTAGGTGAGTTAATGTCACTCGAGAAAGGAAGTTTCTAAACATATGGATCTCATCACCACAACTAATAACTATGGGATATTATCACTAGTGCATGATAAAAAAACTTTATGTATCTAAGGAAGGTGAATAAAATATCTAGATACGCCCCCCTTCAAGTCCATGTTCCAAATAGAAGGGATCCTTTTAACCGCCGTCATTGACACCATCCCACTAGTACCCTTCAGTTGTCTTTTAAGGGTTCCATATGATAAACAATGCCTTCTGACGGCCATGAACGAGTTGTAAGGAAAACTCATCAGAGGATAACTATGTCGAATAAATAGGATAGGGTGTGTATCACCACTCCCATAGAAAAATAATGACTACATACTCTGGCAGGGACCAACCAATAGGCGCATATCCTTACTCACTCTGAAAAAGTTTGTGGGAATATTAAAATAGTGTGCATGGGGGATGATTATATTCCAGCCCATATATATGAATTCCATACATATAATCCAATGAATTATGGAGGATAGAAATGGGAGAGAATCCATACATCAATAGATGACATCTTCTAGTTCATCATGGAGATAGAAAATGTGTAGTATCATATCATGCACATTCTTTTCTAAACTCCCAACACATTTTAGAAACAGCAGATGAACTCCTCCGGTATATTCCAACATATTTTCAGGTAAAGGAAAAAAATTCCCTACAGCTAGGATAAAACAACATTATGATCATCGTGAACAAATAGATACACCAGAGTGAGCGCACACTCTTGATCCATCGAAGGGAGGATTATCAGCATATTCTGATTAAGGGTGAGGCATTGGATCAGGAACATATCCCCATTCCAACCAGAGACAACTATGCAATGTTGGTACACACCCTAGGATGAGGGAACATGACTACTAAAAATGACTTGAGACATACTACAATGGACTGGGATTGGGTATACATAACCATTTTGGGCAAGGATGACTAAGTGAGAATGACACGAGCCTTAGGACATGGTTATATTTATATCAATGGATCTATATGTCATAATTCAGTAGATCATATTTGTCAAGAGAGTATCCCTACATCCACCAATGAACGATTGCACTAGCAACATTTCCTGGAAACAGATGGGAATGCTCATATTCGATCTCTCATTCCAAAGGTCTTTTAGCATATCCCAACTGCGAATGCATATTCAGACAAGACTGATATTCATAATCTTACCAGGTCCAACACGGTGATAGTGGCACACACATCATGGTAGGCTCATATTACTGCCATGATAAATTAGTGGCATATCCCAAAGGCTCAGTATCGGGCTCATAATCCTATTCTGATCGAGGCTAACCAAGTGGGAGTGGCGCACGCCTAAAAACATGCTCACATTTCTATAAACAATATGATATATCATCAGAATATTCTGTAAGCTTATCATCAACAATCTGACATCCCCACCCTATTAGATGGTTATATACATGTTTCGACAACAATTATAAAATAGGTGAATACCCCTTCACAACTCCAAAAGGTAGGTCAACATATTCAACAATGATGCTGAGTATGTATCATATCAATAATATTTTCAATTCTAGTGTCCTTAATGATGGTCAAGAAATGTTCTCAATACCACTTGGGTCCGTAGTCTCTTACATTGAAGTAGAACAAGGAAGCATTCATTACCATGATAGTCCTCCTCACGGTAGTCTAGAGATGGATCATAGAGACTTTACATCTAACATCCACCATGGTAAACCTCCCCATGCTGATATCATCTATGGAAAAGGATTCCCTCCACTTTCATAGTCCCCTACATATAGGGAGGTGTTCCAAACTCCATCAACATAATACAAAGATGTTCTTGAACCATCATGGTCAACTATATATGGTTCCTCATCATCTTCCAACATCACTGCATTCCTGTCAGCATGTAACCATATGATCCATCCTTTATAGTCTAATCTGATGGAGGCATTTATGTTTGGTGAATAAGAGGATGACATAAATATATGTATTGAGTTTTCTGAAAAAAAACACCCCATCATATTCCAGCCCCTCACTACCACAAACTATGAGATCTCATAGGAATTTGGGAATGAGTGCATGCCTTATCTAAACAAGAATATGTGGGAGGCTCATCAGCGATTGAAGGCTCGACATATCCCATTACTAGGATATGAGTGTCACCTATAGATGATCAATATAATCTATTTTCAACTATACCTAACTGCTATCTCTATGGAATGGGATCCAAAATTAGAATAGAATCGTGAAAATCTACAACATTCTTGGCACTACTGCATGACAACTCTTTGGTAGCTGATATTGGAATCAATGACATGAATCAGTGTTCGATGATGTGGATAGTATAGAGAATTAAAATTTTCCCCTTTCTTGGAACAAAAAAACACTTTGGATACCACATCCTATAATTTTATATCCTCTAGAAAGATCAATGGACTGGTAAATTCTTGGTCCAGTTAGTAACTATAATGAAATCACTTTATTCTAATAGTGACCATACAGTATAGACAAGGAGGTAGGATATCCAAAATGGCATCAAATTATGTCCCATGAAATAATAAGAATACATTCCCAATATGAAGATTTAGGTTGTTATCTACCATAAAAAATTCCCATGAGAAATTATTCTCATCATGGGTCTCCATCGTAACCAGATCATGCGCTAGCATAATTATACCACATCAAGGGAGCTACAATTATAGCTGTAGTATTATTTATCCATGATTAGACCCAGTAGGCCATGCCAAGTGAATACCTACCACCACCTCCACCTCTCATATTGTAAATTCCTAATAGAATTTGGGATATATAGGATGCAGTTCCATGATAATCCCATCCTACAATGCTAGGGGTATTTATATCTTACTCACTATCCCAGATTCATTATCCCATAAGAGGACCTTGGAGACATCATCAGTGATCCCAATACAACCCCACCACACTGGTTTGGTGGAATTTATATCTTCATGTACATCCCAAGAATAATCAAATACATGACTGGATCCATTGGATCCTCAACAATTAGACTAAACAATGTCAACTATGGCCCTAAATGACCCCCACCCCACATGGTTGAGGGAAAATTCATTAGCATCACCACCATAGAGGGAATCATTCTTCTCTAGATTAAGATAATTGAATCAACAATCAGCATTCCACCTACCATGATATACACCTCTACTAGTTGGGGCCCGTTCGAAAACCCTAACTAGAAACTCCTTTAGGATTACTATTCATAGAACAATGTGTGAGGAATGTGTAGTGGGGATGGTCAAGCACTTCTAAGGTCACAAGAAAAAAAGTACCAACAAGGCGAAGGGTTTTAATAATGTTCCATGTGGAAGGTTTGCAGAATCATCCTTTTATATAGAAAGTAATAGCATGACCACCATTTCCTGATATGCCTCTGTGAATGTCATCACATTCAACATTGTTGATATTGATCTTCATTGAAATACATAATTATATTAAATGGAAAATTTACCCCATTAAGAGGGTGAATTTATTGCACCAAATGAAGTTAGGTTCACCAAGAACTGGAGACGAATCCAAACCATAAAAATTGAAAACATTGAGTTGCCACCTCCCTGATGGAATGATACCAATGGGAATGGTACAACCATATCCTAATCATATCCTAGGAGAAGTAATGTTCCTTCCATAAAGACAAATTTTTACAATATGAGAGTGAAATACAAAATCATAGAAAACATCGTGAGGAGTTACTCAGGTGAAATATTCCCACGGGGTATCATAATTAGGTTGAGAGAAACGTTATCCCCCTATAGTTGATCCATCATCAAGGGTAGATTCTGAATATTATATTCTCGTAGGGTCTAGGAACCCATCCCACATGAACGAGGTAGTAAAAATGATCATGACATACCTCCGTTGTGGCAACAACATCTTCCCTACCAGGATAACTGATCAGTCCTAGGAAAAAATCCAAATTACTAGGAGATAAAAATGGGGCCACCTCATCAACCACCACTGACTCAACTTGGGTGGAATATTTTATAGGCGGAAGTTTCCCCAGAGGTCCTTAATGTCATCGAGTCTCTGGATACTCTAATGGAAGCCATAGAGGGGAAACATGCACCCATGCATCCTGAAAGGAAGCCTTATCCAGAAGGGGTGGATGATACTCCTCCTCCACCCATCTTCATAAATAGCACCATTGATACCTTTGAAAATACAAGTGATCCTAAATAGAATATAAAACATTTCATTTTCTGATGCGGGCTTATTATGGGACCTCAAGATCAATAGGAGGCCCACATACTCTGATAGGGCCAACCTTCATTGGGTATAATAGTCTGCCCGTAGAATTTGTGTCCAGATTGGAAGACCTCAGTCATCAATTACTTTACCATTCAGTTCATCATTGAGGAATAAAATGATAGCTGGCCAAAAAAATTGCAGACCACATGAAAATGAGATTCTGTCTGATTTTATAGCAAGGTGGAAGGGTTTAACCTATTTACTTAGCATCCATCTCTCTCAAAAGCAGTTTTTGGAACACTGTGATGAAAATATTAGGTATGAGTTGAAGAATATACAAATTCCAATGATATATATATGAGGATTATGTTAATTTGATGTAATATATCAACAACTTTAAGAGACTATTCAACGGACCCGATCCGAAGCTATACTCATTCCCGTGACATAGGGAAAAAGAACAGCCATAATATAAGCAGTATATTTTACTCTCAAGCCGGAATAGACACCTATCTAGATGCCCAGATAAGTCCTAAACTGCCCAACACCACCTATCGAGCGATAGAATCCACAAAATCACCATTTTCTAGAAGCATATAGAAATCACGGTCATCCAGGATTTGAAGAAAGGATGAATAAGGATTACTCATTTTTGAATAAACAAGTCCCAAATTATTTCTGTGAAGCCATGGACAATAAATTGATCTCACATAGAAATCCTAGGAAGATTGATGAATTCAATCTCATTGACCAGACCAATTACTACCTTTTCACAAAAGACTAGGTTATAATATCTAGAATTGTCTTATCATCAAAGACTTCATTCATGACATAATTTATTTCAAACAAGTAGTGATGGATAATTACATAGAGAAAGTGGCTTGCATAACCCTTTTCCAACCAGAAAAAGATGCTGATTGGTTGGAGGTTCCGACCATTTGTGTGAAAAAACTCAACAAATGGATGGTTCATAAGATAATTGTTTTATCCCATTCCACTCTGAGAGAACAGTTGTGCCAGCTAGCAGTAGCTCTACTACCTAAGAAAGAGGCATCAGATTTGACTCCCAAATGTGGTTTTATCCATCGATTATAGAGTAAAAGAGAATTGGAAGTTATATATTCTTCTCTAAAGCATAAATTAAATCTCTCTGATTTCATCCCTATGAAATTAGTAGCACGTGTACTACCCCACCAAATGGATCCCTCATCAAATAAGGAGATAATATTCCGTTCTGTCAACAAAATACTCTTTGAAAACACCTTATCAAATGATTAGTATGCCCCCGTTCATGGTTGTCCCATATATAACCAAGAAATGGGAGGATTCGTGCGCCAGATACAAGGGTACAAGGGGCAGTGTAGACATCTTCAGACTCATCATAATATTCATGCCCCTACAGAGGACATACATACAGACAAGACTCAGGGGAAAGTGCTTTAGCAGGCCCAAAAAAGGTGACGTGGTGCCATGGAGCCTTCCAGCTATCACCCACATGTAATTGAATTTCATTAATTCCTAGAAGGTTTTAAATCTATAAAACTAAGTCAAAATGGAAGGTCAGCACAACCTAAACCTTTGGAAGAAGATCCCCCCTCAACCTCGACATAAGCATCATGTCCATATGCATCTGATTCTTTGACTCCTGGACCACATGACTAGAAGCATCTCCATATCCGGATGCACTGAACATTGGTGCAAGAATATGATGTTATGAAATAGTTATTTGTAGTCCCAACTAATCTCTCGATCCTGGATGGACCTCTTCTGTCAAAATAACTCATGGAGTCACTTATTGATGCCCTCTAGAGACTATAGGAATTTGAGATAGAAGTCACTCCCACTGAGGTATATTCAGTGGAGACTATATACTATTGTTTAATTATATCATTCAATGATAATGATGAGGAGGATGATTTCTAGGGGAACAACATATCCTTGTATGTTTTTTCAGGCTCTATAATGTCAATGCACTAAGGGTGCTAACTGATAACGAAACATGGATCAATCTTATCCCAGTACAGACCCTCTAAAGAATATTGAATAGTTAAGGGGAATTATCCCCGAAACAATGACCATATAGGGATTGGAAATTTTTGAGAAGAGACCCCTATGAATGATCATACTTGAAGGAAAATTTGGTGATCTCACATCTGATGTTGAGTTCATGGTTATCTACCAGGATACCACATACAATTTTCTAATTGGAAGGACCTGGCTCCAAAAAACACCTCGTTGTACCATCAACATTCCATCAATGTCTAATGTACCCCATAATTTAAATGTTTTTAATAATAAATGGTGATAGTGCCCCCTTGGATAATTTCAGAGCCACATATGCTGAAGCATATTTCTATAAGAGGGATGGTACTAAACTAATGGATGATGATGATATATTTTTTGCAACCTCTATTGGATTATGGGATGCCCCTATAAATCACTGGAGCATGCTCGATGACGACTATGTGCTCCCTATAAACAAGGTTGAAGTTGCATATCTAACCTCAGATGTAAAAACCACTCATGTCCTCATAGAAAATCATCTCCAACATATCTCTACAATAACCCAGAGAATAGTGGAGGGTGATATCTCTTTTAATGGCCTCCCTCACCCTTATACTAATAGAGAGGCCCCCGTACTGCCATATTCACCTGAATACATATCCAAAAACTCACAAATGGATGAGGATTATCTCCTAATTTCCCCTCTACAATTTGAGGAATTCATATCCACTACCATAGATATGTACATGAAGATAAATCGTGGGATAAATTAAAACTCGTGACCTGCATTGATTAGTGCCACAATGTCACTAAAAGAATAGGAGATGTACATTTCATTTCCGAAGAAACACTGATATGTGTTCAATTAGAATTACACAAATATTATTGGACTGAATCTAGATGTGGCTACACATCATCTTAGAAATCCCAATGAGCACTGAGGCTTCAACTAAGTATTAAGGAGGATTCACCCCTCTCATTCGACCAATATAGAGGTAGAATTTGACCTACTTATCAAATCAATATTTGTTTGAGAAGTGAAATTCCCTATATGGATTTCCAATATCACCCCAGTCAATAAAACTAATGGGCAGATAAGATTCTCTATTGACTTTAGTGACCTTAATCAGCATTTTACAAAGTAAGATACCCCAATACCGATCACAAATCTCTTGATTGTTGAAACTATTGGTTCCAGGACCATTCCTTCAAGTATGGGTACTTTGGGTACAATCAAATCAACATGGTCCCTAAGGATGAAGAATCCACTACATTCAGAGAAAATTAAGGAATATTCTACTATCAGATCATTCCCTTTGGATCAAATAATGTAGGGGCCACATATCTGTACAACATGAATTGAATATTTTATCCATTCTTGGGAAGGATAATCGAGTGTTATGCCGAAGAACAGGGAATTAAATCCAGACAATGATGGATCATTTCATGGATCTCTGAGAAATCATCCACAATATGTGACTATATTGTTTAAAGATGTATCAGCTGGAATGTGTCTTTGGGGTAATGTCAACCAATTTCAAAGGTTTATGATATGCTACCACATTATTGAGTTTGACCTACAGAACACTCATGGTATTTTAGAATGGTCATCCCCTAGGATCTTGAAAGAACTAATGGGATTTTAATGGCACGTCACATACATTTGGAGATTCATATCCATCCTAGACGACAAGGATCTCCCCTACATCGGGTTAATTAACAAGGGATCCTTCTACCAATGGGATAAATGTTGTTAGAAATACTTCAGAAGCCTCATTCTATATTTTCTACACCCACTGTTTTGATGTCTATAGTGTATGGGAGGACACTCATCTTATATATAGATGCCATAGAATGCTAATTGTGTTCCCTTCTCATGTATAACAATTATACGTGATTAAAGAATAGTATTTTTTACCTCAACTAGACCATGCTTGGTATTGTGACTCACTAAGCCAATGTTGAGAAGAACTTCCTCATACTCATATTCATAGTGAAAAATATGAGGCTCTAATTGTACCACCATGAGGTACACCATGTCTCTCATATTGATCCAGTCAAGTACATCCTTGGTCGACCAATATTGACTGGGTGAATGGCTTGATGGGAGGTCATTCATCATCAATATGAAATCAGGATTGTTTTATTAATGTCAGTGAATGGGAAAGCCCTAGTTAATTTCTTCACATCCCACCCTGACCCAAAAAATACACTAAAAGACACTGATCTACCCAACAATGATTTATTTTATGCCCAAGACATTGTCCCAACATGAGTGATTTATGTTGATAGTGCCTCCTAATGTCTAGTCGGTACCATAACGGAGAACCCAAAAATAAACCATGTTGGTTGAGGGATTGTATTTGTATTCCAAAACAGTGTAGTTTCTCCCTACTCATTCTCAGTATTTGAATATTTCACAAGTAATGAGGCAGAATACCAAGCCCTTATAGCTTGATTGGAAGAATCCCAAAAACTGTACATAGCCTACCTGAACATCAAAGGGGATTTAGAGTTAGTGATAAAGATGGTCAATGGTGAATATTCCATAAAAAGGATCAAATTATCCACATTATTGAATATATTAGGGAATTATTGGCATAATTCCTCTTTGAACCCATAATGAATTATATCTCTTGATCATAAAATTCTCACACCGACGATCTGGCGAATGAAGCCCCTGTCTTGGCCTACACTGAATAGGAGGATGCAAACATTCATATCAGTCTTCGAAGAAAGGTGTCATCAGTCCCCATATGCAATATAGAAGAGATAAAACATGTAAGCCCCACCCTATATCATGATGAACCAATGAACACCCAAGGATGGATGGATCCCATATTTATCTATCTTCATGGTGGGAATCTCCCAGCATATCATGTTGGAAGGGAATAAATTCACCATCAGGAAACATAATTCTCTCTATAGGATTTCCCAAATGACAACAAAATAATATATAAGTATATATTTGTTGTAATTATCCCCAGGTGCCTAGGAGAATGATATTTTCTCACCGTCATGGTGGAAGTCCACACATGATCTTGTGGCTCCCATCAATTTTGAACCAGGATCGACCATCAAATCAATAGGTTGGGATATTAATGGAAAACCATCATACAAGACAATGTGGAATTCACAAATAAATGGCATGCATTACATATCCATGAAAACTTCATCCATAAACCCCCATTATTACTGCATACTACAAAATATTATTGAATAGTTTCTATTTTGGGAATGGATGTAATGGGGCCATATTCCCTTACCATCACTAAGTAGTTTACAAACATCCTTAATGTCCTATAATTCATTTCTAAATGGGATGAGATGATACCCCACATCGAGTTCGGGATGAAGATTATCATCAAATTCGCGAATCCAAAACCATGACTAGTTTATGATTCCCACACACAATATTGATAGGCAATGCCACCAACATCTATTCATGCAGTTGAAGAAACATTACTAGGAGTACAACATCGAGTCCAATCACACTCCCCACTATCATATCGAAGAAAATGGATTTATAAAGGGCTCCAATAAGACTCAATTGAATATAATCTATAATATGGTGGACAAGGATCTCCTCCATGCTTTGTAGGCCTACCATAACACCACATGTACTACTACACAAGAAAGGACACACTCACTAGTGTGTGGGATCACAGAATTGATTCCCAATGATGTTCAACTTCCCTTAATATAAATATCCATTTGAAGACAACTCTCAAATGATGAATAGTAACTAAAATAGTATGATGAGTTGGAATAGTTAGATGAGAAAAGGTTTCACACGCCGCAAAACCTTGAAGTCCACCAGAATAGGAATGCACGTGCTTTTAATAAAATAGTTCACCATAGCCCATTCCATCTAGGATTACAGGTGTTGGATATTATTACCCAATGATACCAGGGTCCAAAATTGGAGTCCATGTTGGAAGGAAATTACATCATACAAAAGGTTTATCATAATGGATCCTATTTGCAGGACACCATGGATATGGATCATGTCACACCGCCAACCAATGTGAGATTTATCAGGAAATAATTTTCATAAGATGTAAACTGAAATGGAATCCACATTAGAGAGATACTTGTTATTTAACCTCCCCGCATGATGTTAAATTGCATGGAACATGTTTCCTTCACCGCTTGACATTAAACTATGTGGAATGTATTGTCCTATCCACATGAAGTTAAATTGTACATAATATATCCTTACTGTAATAAATTAAATTTCACGACCAATGTCCCTATGACCTAAAATAGAACTAAATGGATCCACAACTCACATTCCCCTTCACATAAGGTAATCCATGATCTGGGTCTCATGATGTTAATCTTCACGGTTCCCTCCAAAACTATGATCATGTTAATTATTATTACCAATTAAGTATGTAGGGTTGAATTGATCATACATCATGGTCCAACCACTACGTCATACAAAATGACCAAGTGATACCCCTCTTTTGTCTCTATATTGTACGGAACATTTTCTGCTCCTTGATTCTCACAGAAAACATAACTCACATGAGCTTAATAATAACAGTAGGTACGTACCCTAACATGAAAGACATAAAGGTTCATAAAGGATCCATTAAGGCCCTGAATGAAATACCATATTATACATTCCATAAGTCTGATCCCCATAACTTTAAACTGAATGGTCGATGTCCTTGCTAAACAACATTAAACATCACAGTCCTCTAATAACTACGTGTGGTTTGATTCTCATACCCATGAGATACACAGTGACACCCATGCTTCTATCCTTAGGCCCAACCATGATGTCCCCACAAATTCACATCAATCCACCTTTGTGCTCACCCCATGATGATAAACATCATGGAATTTAAGGAACTACATGTAGCATGATTCTTGCCCACACATGATATATAGTGATGTGTGGATCTCCCATCCTAGGCCTAGATACAACTTTTAACACAAATAATTCCCACATCAATGCATGGGTTCTACCTGTATAATGTTTTTCGTTTTCTAGAACTTTGTCTGTCGTGATTCTCATGACATAAATAGCGTTATCAAGACATTTTGTTTTCTGTCCTAGTCGTAGCCATGATCATTTTGGCCCTTTGGCCCATGTATTCCGGGAAAGGTGAGTTGTATGGTTGAGAATTATTTTGTCATAATTCACATAATATTGATTTATGGAACCACAATGTGCACAACCACATTAGGAACTTGAACTTACGGTCCGGTACACATGACCCTATACTGTCTGCACATGTCCCCGTGACAGCACATTAAACTGTATTGCATCATCCTCACTATAAGATGTTAAAATGCATTGATCATTTTATCTTAACCACATAACGTTAAACTATAAATTTTATTTCCATACTGTAAGTCATTAAACATCACGACCATGTAGAACTTTATGTGGCTTGATTCTCATTTTCATGTGATATGTAGTGACACCAAAGTTCCCTTATTTGGTCCCAACCACAAGATTACCCCCTTTAATGATGATTCCTACATCCTAACTTCATAAAATTAAACTACATGGTTGAATTTTCTTTCCACATGAAATTAAACCAATCTAACACAAATGCATACACACTACATGACAATAAACTATCCATATCATCTCCCTTCTTTCACTCCTCATCAAAGGACCACAAGAGACTTGCCTTAGTCAAAACGATTATGGGATTATTCCATAATCATTCAAGAGAACCTCAAATCCATATACCACACATCATGCATCTCATTCCACTGTCAACCATAAATGGTCCTTAGAATGGATACCCAGCTTCAGGGAACCATTTCGTGACTATGCATGTATGCCCATGGCTCTTGCATATATACTTGTGGCCATTAACCAAATGCAATAATATGAAAAAGGAAATTCCCATTCTTTCAAGCCATTACATCATTATGACAGCACTCAACACCCAAGTGTGTTTTAACCACAACATGAATGAAAATACCAGGTTATTACTCATGACTAGAGAATCATGAACTGTTATTTATCTCATTTCCCTTACATGATTGAGAAGTGGATGGAGCGCTCGTAACTCTGGGTAACCTAATTAACCTATTGTGTCACATCATCTATGTTAGTTCAATGAAATTAATTACCCTAAACTATTTATGATTTGGTTATGTTTTTTCAAATTAAATTATAACCCATAGTGGTCCAAATCATAAGACCTTAAACTTCCAACAAACGAGTCCCAATCAATTATTATGTAAAAAACAAACAAAAAAACACCTAAGCAATTGTCATGTCCTTAAACACTACATGCTTAGTGTTTATGAATAAATTAAGGTGCAAAAATAAAAGGTTCAAAGTACATTGGGTCCATAACCCATGTAAAATCCAGGCTATGCTCACTTAACACACAGGTCCAGGAAACTTTTAGTGAAACATATGTCACACCTCCTCATCGCAAGAATATGTTTTCTAGGTTGTGACATGGCCTGTAAGGAATTGAAACCCTCCTTGTATTTTATTTCTTCTTCAAACCATACTTCTTGAGTTGGGGTACCTTGAATCATCATAACCTTCTGTAAACCATGGAAAGGATACATGGCTTCAAGTACCCATTACAGGACTATGTATGCAGGCCCAAGGATCATGCATATGCGACTATGGCCATCAACCAAACATGTCACTCTAAAAAAAATAACATTCCAATTATTGCGATCCCAACATCATCATGATAGTAGTCAACACCCAAGTGTGATAGAACCACTCCTTGAATGAATTTCGTATACCATTATCTTGACTCAAGTACTTTAGATCATGATTTACAATCCCCATACCAAACTATCAAAGATGATTCAATAACCTTGACACTATGTAACTGTGTTCCATAACCTTCCTCAAGGATGTAATGTGAAACATAAATTTCTAGCCTTTTATGGCCTGCGTATTGTGCATTAAAACCACATGGTATAGAGACCGAGCTTCATTTTAAAAGCTAGCTGTCGTAGTATTTCAAAACCCCTACTAGATAGCTTTCTTCCCATATCAAGAATCATTATGTAGATGTTTGAGTCTTGAAAAATATTCCATAGACATCGGAAAGAAGTGGATATTTTCATTCACATGGATTTAAATCAGCGTGTAAAGAACTTCATCAAAAAACTAAAATCTCATTATCCTTTACAAAAAGGATCTTCAATACTTGCGAGAAATTGCAACACCATGACAGAACCGGACATTTCAGAATGTGGAAGGATACACTGGTCAATCTTGCACCATCTCATATTCATCGACTCAAACTCTTAGGTTATCATTTACGTCATCCATACCCCAACTAACCCAGTAGGTTTTGTATCTATAGTATTCTGGCCTCATCAATATTAATTAAATATATAATCCATAACCCTTGGAAAAGATATTCAGATTCAATGGTCCCCTTGAGTTGACTATGTATACATGCCTATCACTCTTGTATATGTCCCTGTAGCCATCAAACAAGCATGTAACTCTACAAAAAAGGTATTTTGATATTTGGGATCCTCAGAAAACACAAGGGCATGATAAAACACTTCAGAGTGTTTTAGGTCACTCCTATCATGTCTATATCATATTCCATGATCAAACAGATGATATGATCCAAAAGACCATAAACTAAAGAAATAGATGGTCTGAGATAATATAATTTTTAATTGATAAATAGGTGGTCTGAGATAGAAGTCCTTGAACTAGTTAAATAGATGGTCTGAGCTAAAATAACTTAATCTAATGAAAAATACAGTCCGAGCTAAAATACCTTAACCAAAAAAATGATGGTCCAAGATAGAAGACCATAAACTAATGAAAATGATGGTCTGAGCTAAAATACATTAAACTAAAGAAACATATGGTCTGATCTAATAGACCTTACACTAATGAAATATATGGTCTGAGCTAAGAGATATTAAACTAAATCAACATAATGTCCAAGCTAAAATACATTAACCTAATGTTCATTGAAATCATCATGATGAACCTTTAATAGCGTTATTAAGGTCGATATACATTCCATAGATATATAAAGCAATCATTATTCTTGACATATATCTTACCTATGCTTTTTTTAAAGTCCAAAACACCATTTATTAATTAAAGAAACAAAAGTTTACATGAGGCAAAAGGATGGGATTTTATTGAAATATCTTTCAAAGAGGTGATGAAAATCAGCTGGCAGCGCATCCAGCCAAGTCATGCTCTGGTGGACACCTTTGTTGGCAAGGGCATCAGCAACAACATTTTCTTCCTGAAAGACATTTGTAGCAATGTAGTCGATCTCCTGAAGAAAATTCAAGCATTTCATCCAATGCGTAGTAAGTAGCTAGGCGAGATGATTAACTCCATTCCAAATGGCTTGAACAATGGTGGTAGAATCACTTTAAATCCATAGTTTATGCCAACCTCTTTGCACCGCAAAATCAACAGCATGTATGACTCCAATCATCTCCGCTTCAATGGAAGAGGCAATCCCACACCCACCGTAAAAGAAACCATGGCAATGGTCATCAGAATCTATGAATCTAGCCCCACAACTGGAAGGTCCAGGATTTCCTTTTGAGGCGCTGTCAACATTCACTGTAATCCAACCCGGCATCAGAGGTTCCCAGAAAACATCAAAGGGTTGCTTGATCTTTGGGAAAATACCTGGGACATGGAAACGTCTAAGGATCTCAATGTCTCCAATATGATAACTGCAACAATCTTTTTGAATTGATGCAGCTTCATGTATCGCAATGAGAATTCGAGCTTTTCATACATTGAGACTGAAAGAGTGATTATTATGGATAAGATCGTTTCTTACATACCAGATTTCATGTAGGAGTTCAGCCACTACTGCAAGAAAAATATTTTTGACTTTCTGAGAGGCTTCGTATTTAGTACATTTCTTCAAAAGTAAACAAATCGGGTCAGATAAGGACCATGACCAATTAAAAAGCTCAAAAATGTAGTTCCATAAAGCTGTGGCCGTAGAAAAAGACAAGAAATGATGATCAGAATCCTCTCTGTGCTGATTACATAAATGACATTTTGAGAAATGTTGAATGCCAATGGCATGAAGTCTATTTTCAGTGGGCAATCTATTGTGAGAAATACGCCAAATAAGGGTGACCCTGGAGGATTTGATCCAAGTCTTATTGAAGGTACTCACCCATTTATAATTAGGTTCATTGTTAGAGAAGTTGTGCATGTAGATGTTTTTTGAGTCAAGTATGCCATTGGGAGCAGGTTCCCAAACAAGGAAGTCCCCAGAAATGGAGAAGGTATAATTTTAAATGATTTGAGCAATGCCGTTGGGGAGATCATGCCTATAAAGTTTCATAACATCAGTAATTGTGTGGGCGGTGTTTATAGGAGTGTTATTATGAGGCAGCAGAGAAATTAAAGGATTACCTATCCAGTTGTCACACCAGAATTTAATGTTGGAGTCACCACTGACCATCCATCTAGAGTTAGCCATAATCTTCAGATAAGAGTTTCTAATAGAGGTCCAGATTGAGTAGTTGATGAAATTATTATTTCCTTTTAAAAGTTTATTTAAGAATCTATGTTTTAAAAATTCAGAGGCTTTAGAGTTGATATTAATAAGACGCCAAGTGAATCTCGCTTGCAGGGAATCATTGAACAGATTTAAATTTTTGATGCCAATGCCTCCATTATCAAGAGGTTTACAACAGGTCTTCCATGGGATGGTGACAAGTTTCCTTTCAAAGATATTTCTCATCCAGATGAAATTTTTTATAAAGGTATTGATGTTCTTGAAAGTTCCTATGGGCCATTTCTAAATCATGAGCGAGAAGACCAACTTAGAGACAATGGTAGATTTGACAAGACAAATTCTACCAACCATGGAAAGGGATTTACCTATGTGATGCCTCTACCAATCAGGCATTCATGATTATGTGATGCAATGAAATGGATGTGTATCAACAAAAAAATCCACAATAAAAGAGTAGTATGATATCATACATAGCATATAATGGTAAAAAACCCATCCATAGATATTTTATAAAATGAGGGATCTCTAGATACTAGATCCTCTCCTATAAATGTAGTGCCAAAGCATGATTTTAATATTCTACTACCACTATATGACCTTCTAAAATGGATATTTAAGATCATAAAGGCTTTTCTCCTGTAATGTGATATATTTTCACAGTTGTTCAACATATTACTCTCTGCATATGCAACACGTTGTAGCTCCTCTGATGGGAAAAAGTGTCAATCCTAGATTTCTGTACTACATCCACGAATCCCTACGGCACCAGTATGGTCATTTCTAATGTCTTGAATTCAAACTGGACCTGAGAAAACACAATCTGAATATGGTCAACTTTAGACTAGAGATGACCCATCTCAACCTTACCTTTATTAATTACATCCTGGTGAGCTATAGCTTCCATCTATTATTGGGTAGCTTCATTCATGACATCTCTCCAATCAAGATTTTATGAAGGGGAAGCCTCATTATCAACTAACATTAACTCATGGGTCATCTTCTATCCCCATAATATGATTACCTCCTTCACCTAAGAATGAAGAGAAAAATAGTCAAATCCATCATATCAAAGGATGGGAAACATGAATCAGAGATGACCCAATCATTCCATCAACTCATCCAATGGGGTTTCTAAATCTAAAATCTAAATATCTCTTTATATCATTCTCAATGTTGATTAACATATTGTTATAGATCCAAGTCTGTGATCATTGTTTTATCTTCTGGATGGGAACATATTCCGAAATAAGATCACACAATGATAGGGTTTTTCTCATGAGTTATGATGATCAGGGGAGAGAGAAGCCTCCTTGTTGGTAGATTCCATTAATGTAAATCCCAGAGGTGCATGAACTAGAGATTTTGAACTCCAGGGTGAGGGAGATATAATAAGGTGTGCAGAAGTATGTCAATTGCAGGATAAATCTTAGGATGATTCCAAAAATAAAAAATGTGTGACAAAGGTTAGAAACATAAAATTTTCAGTCTCACAACTAGAATCACCCACAACCTCCAGTTCATTTACAGAACAAGATGAAACTCTTTCTTGCGATGAATGGTTTCACACCACCATTGGAAACATATTTATAGAAGTGACTTGCTTTTCCACTTTTAGGATTGTGAGAGTAGAAATAAATGTCAGGTGGCGTGGAATGTGTAAAAAAGGTATCTATCCATGAGATAAACATTTTGATTCATTGAAGATTACCACCATTCTATATGATGCAGTAGAAGAATAGCTACCTACATCAACACCCTCCATAATGCCTCTATATGTGCCAGATCAGATGGAACAATAGATGAAACATCTTTGGAAGGAAACAAACCTAGTTTATTGGGCCCCTAAACCATGCCTACTCTATTATGGATTCATTCTAGTAGTGGGGGATCAACTAGATCCACTAAACACTCACCCTCATCTTCAAGAACATGATAATTCTATTCTAAACAAGCTGGATAGGGACCTGCATGTTCTCAGAAAATCATGAATGATCCATCAGAATAGATTATGATAATGAGGGAATCAAATAATCTATTAACATAAGGGTTATAGAGGAGAAACATATAGTAATTTGGAATTCTTCCGTTTCTAGTTCATGTTATATCTAAAAAATGAATCCAGAGGGTGTAGAAGTTGGATCTATCAGCTTAGAAACAGAAATCGCCACCCATATTTGATCCAATCGGGCTAGGGACCCATCATAAATTTCTCCATACTCCTCTCCAAATTGTCACCCCTTACTATACCACAATAATTATACTCATGGGATGGTAGGTCCAGACAATCTTTAGCAACCACCTTATAAATGCATGTATATAGTGGATTTAATCAAGATGGATTGGACATCGTGGCATTATATGGGCCACAATAGACCCATACTCACTGCATGCTCAATAATAGGCTATCCCTGTTCATCTGTATCAATTTGAAGAAGATTGAGAAAGACCATTTGGTGGGATAATGGAGAATAAAATATCCAACCCTCAAAACTCACCAGGAATTCAAGAATATTTCTAGGGTGGACCCTCAGTCCCCCTGTATTCTCATAAAAGGTAATTATTCAAGGTGCAGTGATATACATAAAACCATCCAAAAGATCCTCTAAGAGGACCAGTATTCCCCAAAGGGAATCCTTAGATTAGATCACCTTAAGTTCACCCATTACTGAGATGTGATGGGAAACATCAAGTCTCACACATCCCTTGTAGCCCCAGAAGTTGATGCCTCTGCTTGTAATGAGATGAATTTGTCCACCTTGAATGGTTCTATAAGTGCTTCCGACCTCTTGGAATCCAACAACATCCCATTCCGTTTATAGTATTCAAATACAGGGGGAAAATAATCCTCACTCACCAAATTGGATAATTAGTTGTTGGGATTTGAGTGGATCCAAATATCTTTATAGAATAGGGATAAGATTATGGTTGCATCCTGAGGGGAGGGCATATTTCTTTTCTAGTTTCTACTCTGCTGAACATAAAGCAAGATTAGTAAGCTACCATTGGTTAATTTTTGTCCATAACTTGAACAATTCTAGGAAACCATTATATAATGCAACCAAAAAATGGTGGCTAAACCATCATGCTGCACAGAATTCAAAAATTAGGTCACTGTCAATGTGGGTATAAAGACCCCCTTATAAAGGGACATAACATAAGCATGTTCGCAAAGGATAACCTTACCATCATTGAAAAAACATCCTATCAAAATAAGACCATATATCCAAAAAGTTAAATGTTCATGACATTTCAAAAAATCTCTAATTTCCCAATCATTAAATATAATGGGTCTTACCCTATTAATACACCAAAATTATGTTACAAAATTAGTGTTAGGGATTTCCCAAATGTTTATATATTCATATCTCCAAGATGATCCGCCATCAAACCCCATAGAACTTGGGAGGGGCCCATGATTCTATAAGGAGCCTCTCCCTAATAAAAATGATATAGGAGGTGGAAATGGTTTTCCAACAGAGGGACCACCAGTATGGTATGATCCTTAATGTCTATATTAGTCTCCATAATGAATGTTGAAACTCAGAATCCCCCTTGTCTTTTATTAGAATTATGTAACCACTCTTGTACATGGAATGAATTCCAGCTAGTTGGACCAATCGGCCAACACTAGGGACAACCTCCCATCCCTAATATACAAATTTCATGCCTTTAACCGTGGTCCAATAAGAACCGGAAAAAATTTGGTAATCCTTCATAATCCATGCCTTCATCTTTCTAACTTATAGATAAGAATGAGTTTTCTAAACAAAATATTCTACCCATGTTTTTAAGGGGACGTCCTCCCTAGGATGAATCGCTTTCGAGTGGGTCTTCTCAGCCATCTTAATTATATCTCTAGATAAATGTTGTATTTTGGTCACATCAACCCTTCATGATTAGGGAGTATTGAATTCACCATACATGATACTAAGGATTAGAACCCCACCAATCTTTTCCATATCCCAAAGACTAATTCTATCTTTTCTTTGTGTGAGGTGGAATGTGTTTGTATCTAGGATACAATGGCTTAATAGCCCCACTATCAAATTATTATTTCAGTATGCCGATGTCTGGGATAACTAGGAAAATTCATACATACTGATTTCCTTAAACTCATTGGGGAATTTAGAAATAATATATTGAACATAGAAGGGACATCCCCAGTCTAATCCAAAGATTTCCCCGAGTGGAAGTCCTTAATAGAGATCCACACATACATCTTATTAGTAGCTAACTACCATATTATCGAGTGATACATTTTTATTTCCTAGTCAGATACAAGATCGGTCCCATCAAATTCTATTATCATTAATTTCAAATGATTACCATCCTAATGGTACACTTTAGAGATAATGTTCCCCCATGGAGAAATGTTAGTTTAGAGAGTATCATGAGCCCTCAAGATCCAGGTGGAGGGTACAAAGGATGAATTTTTCGGAGGGATGGAAGGGTAGTTGGTAAGGCCAAACCCAAAAAGGGTAAATATGTATGAAATATGATAGTTCAATAATTTTTTTCCAATCAATTCATACAGGATCTTTTGATATGACTCAACTGAACAATGAAAAGTTGGGTCCACTCTCACTACCATAGAATCACAACGGGGAATTTATATTGTCACCTATATCCTCAACATATTTTCAGTTGGTTGATGAAAACCAAAATCCATCTAAAGATATTCTAGTGGAAAATATCAGAAAAATATAATATAAATTATTTTCAAAAAAATACGGGCACAAAAATTCTGGTTGTGTCATGCACATCACATGAATCGGCAAAGGGTCTATAAACAACATAAGGGGTTCAATGATGGACTAATATCTAGAGGACACATGGGGTATATAACCATTGAAAGGAGTCACAAAAATCGCATGACCCCCATGGGGTCTCATGATAATGTGAACAGAACAAGATCATGAAAATCTTCATTAATCGAACAATCGGCCCAACAGATCCCAAAAAACCATAGAGGCAACCATATTCCTCATATAATATGTATGATGAATTACAAAAAAAAGGTTTGTATTCATAAAATATAAGAACATGTGCAGATATTATCCATACACAAGTGATTTGGCGAGATGGGTTCACGGCACGGACGTGGAGAAAGGGTTTGTGGTTGGGTCTCACAAAATGATACATAGTGAAAAATATCTGACTATAGGTGGAAGATGGAATGAATTTTCCTCTACCCCCTATATATAGGTATTTATATGAATTCCAATGGTCATCTAGTAGACCCAACCTCACCTAAAGTACTATCTTGTGACATCGTCCAAGGTTTTGGCGGGCATTTATTTTGTTTAGAACTGAGTCCTTATCCCCTCGAGCATCGCTCCTGGTAGGGGCGGGGGAATTTATTGACACCTACCAAATAAGAACCAAATAAGTCACATAAGGATTAAATACCGGAACACATATATTATTTTTCCTATGAAATAAAGGAAGAAGGGGATGGTCTAATATTCATGAATCCATTGGAAGACTCTTGATTTCATAACCATTTCAACATCATGTGAATGCCCTTCAGATGGCACATCACCCTTGATTAGTACTATAGAACCATATTCAACAACCCTTCCTACTCTTGAGAAGGCCCCTAAGACAAATTAATGAGCACCCCATGCCACATTTTTTATTGGAATGTACCAGAAAAACCATCCAAAAATATTTCGAGGATATAGAGGTGTGAAATTATAAAATAAGAGACCCCTAGTGGCCATGAATCTCGTGCACCTGATCATTATTAGGATGACTAAAATACCTTGGTGATATCTATGATATCTCACATGAACATTATATAGACATCACATAGAATGAATAAGATAAATGGAATGAGGAAAGAAGGTTTCACCGTCACTGAAAGACATGTGACACACAACCTAAGTGATCCACGAGACACTGAAAGGCGAGTGTGACATGTATTCATCACCAAGCACAAACCCTATGGTTATTCAGCCTCACCACATGGATGACCCTATACATGTCTAGGATACATTGTGATTCTATAAGGATAGACAGATAGAATTTTCCACTACATTTTTTCAAACTCTCTATATGACCCATATTGTACAAGATAGAAATCATCCAAAAACCGAGTAAAAATCATAGATACTACACAAAGAAACTCACATGATCCCTGATCATTGTAAAATAAAAAAACAAAGACAAAAATTGAGGAGGTGAGAGGGGTTCACATTCAATGAACGATATGCGACGTGCCCCTGAAAACATATATGGAAGGATGAGCCCTCAAATACATGTCCATATTGTCTCTCAAAATCCATTTGTCTTTCTATCCCCATCATTAGAACATGGAATTATCAGGTAACCCCATGAAACCCATATAGTTTAAGCGACTCATCTCCAAAAAATAAAAGAAATACAAAAAACCCAATTTCAATATCACATGACTCCAAAAAATTGTTACATTAAATGAAGACGATTAATAGGAAAGATGTGAGAGGTACTCATAGTCGTTGAAAGGTACTGCTATCCTGCGAGACCCCACGAAATGTCACCCATGGTTTTGTGAGTGTCTTACATAGGAATTAAAATATTTTTAGAGCCCTTAGACATGTCATAATAAAACAATGAAGGTCTTTCGACACAACCACATGATTGAACATGAAATCGATAATTGAAAATAATAATATAATGTATTTTTTGATGAGAAGACTTATGATCACTGAAAATTAGGTTTTATTCATGAATTAGTCCTCAACAGTGACTCAAGAAACAACATGGAACCAATCTAATTTTCCAACTCCATCATGGACTTGTGCTAGATAAGCCACAATAGTTATCGATTATTAGGGGTTGTGATGCTTATAAATACCCCACAAATACAAAATCAAAAGGTTGAATTTTTAATCAACCAGACACCAAATATATATATAATTCATATCTCAAATTTAGCGGACTTCTTGGGGAAAACGATCACATGAACGAGCAACATTCCTTTATGTAATATTATGGCAGGCAGCCAGAGTAGTCGTGCACTAGTCATAAAGTGCTTTTCATGATCACTCATAAATCACCCAACGGAATCCTGATAGTATATGTGAATAACATACCCCATATCCTCCAAATAACAAGGGACTCAATGAAACTACCACGGAAAGACACCAAGGAATTCACAACACAAGTGTTGGAACCATGTTCAGAGAAAGAAGACTTAAACAAAGAAATGATCATTTCCACGCATGATCTTCATGTGTGTCATCCAAAGACATGAAATAGCACTGGGGAATGTTGAACAGATTTCAAGACACCCCTTCGGCATGTCATCAGGGACATATGAAGTCCTCCAATCAAGTCCGGGCAGATCATACAGTTCTCCCATGGGTAACACTTCAATCTTGTGAACCCTATGGTTCTATCACCCATGACATGCGACATCCTCCAGAAAAATAGCCTAACTCATATAATGGTGACTTTCCACATCCAATGAGTCTCAAAAATACATCTGGGAATGAAAACTAATCACCTGTTACACCCTATTCTTGTGAAATTTGAGAGTATAGATGTACTATAGGCATGCTGGATATGCCTTATTTTTTCTCCCAAAGCTGTTAGTGGAGATAGTTGACACCTTTTGGGATAAGCCAAACTGACTCCCATGACACCATCCGTTTGTGTTAAGATAGTTCATGCTATAACCCCAAGGATGTGGAAAATGGGTCTTTCGATATCTTCTAAAAATGAAGGCTAGATCACTAGGGTATCCAAGGACTTGAAAATATTGTCTATCCTAGGAATGTAAGCCTCGACATAAATGAAACTATAACAAATCGAATTCTATCCATATTTAGGATTCGTAGTCCACATCCCTATAAGGCTCGAGCTCCATGTTTATCATCCATTGATGGACCAACATATGATTCCCTTGTCCAAATAAATGACATTGATTACTTACAATCCTTTCATTCTAACAAACGAGGATCAATATTGGGGGATATTGGAGATTAATTAGTCAAATTATATTCCTAATAAACCCCTAAAATAGTATATGGAAACCTTAGCTTGAAAGCTTCAATATAAAATGAACTATGAGAACTATGATTTCATTCATAATTAATATATGTATTACACCTTCCTAAGGCCTGAGATCCATAAGAAACATCCCACAAACCATTTTTATGTGAGTGTCCCATACCCATACGCCATGAAGACAACCATCTACCCCACCTTGTTTCTCACCCCAATCATAGATCATGAGGGCTTATAAGGATGAAAAAATCATATCACAAGAATCATAAATATCCACTATTTAGGGAAGCCTCAATGTGTAATCACTAATATAATGAGAACTATAATGAATCTAATTTCTTTTATCTTCAATATGTGTAGGCCACCTCCTCCTGAGGTCCGAGATCCATAATGATAGTTCATTGATGGACCAATATATGATTCCCTTATTGATAGCAATATTATTGGATACTTGATATACATTTTTTCTCACATCATGCCCAAATCGTTTGAGATCAGGGAGTTTATGTAATCATGTAATCAATATCATTATTTGATATAATGACACATGAGACCCCAATATACAAGTCATAAAATAGTGAACCATGAAAACAATCATTATCTATATATTTGGGATATATAGGAGGTCCCTTCGGGACCTGAACATGATGTTGTGCAAGAGCACCCATATATGTCTTTTTCTAGAAGTACAACTTATTGGTTTAAATAAACTATTTGGGTTTTGATTCCTAAAATAACCTGGATATATAGGACACCTCATAAGGGATTAATCCCATCATTGTAATTTTAATCGCCTCCTCATATGGGAGCATGTTTGGAAGCACATCATAATATGGTTTCAGCATAAAAGAAACTACCTATTACCTGATAATGATGAATAAGCTCAACCACATATAGATGGACACACCTAATAGATCAAAATATTTTTCTATTAATAAAAAATTGACCTAAAGTCATTTAATTTGGGTAGATAGTCTTATATCATGATTAAGAAGAAATTCATGAACATATATTAAATATATAAGTGATTCGTGAATTAGGATGGAATTCCTCCCCAAATGGTGTGTTGAGTCTGACCTACCATCCTCTCATCCAATGCGAGCCACTTAGAGTTGATGGGCCAAAACACCTATATGACCACTAGACTTTAGAAATAAGGTCAATACCTATCTATAGATGGGGGAACCATTTGGAACTTCCGGTAATAGTGATAATGGTAACATGATGAATAAAAACCATTCCATGCCATATTTCTCGATAAAAATGGATCGTAAGGCCAATAGTCTTATTTATCCTAGTGTTTCACCTTGTTAATCAATTGTTCTGTTTGAAATGTATATGAAAGGGATTCTATGATTTTCGGTTCATTAATAAAAACTAAACCATGTGATTATTACAAACAAATATACCCTTCCTAGTATTGATGATGTTTTTTACCAGCTTAAGGGAGCCTGTCGGTTTATAAAAATTGATATGAGATCTAGATTACAAAAACTATGGTTCTAAGAGGAATATGTTCATAAAATAATAATCAGAAGAAGGTATTGGAAATAGAATCATTTGGTCATTCCATTTAAACTTATTAATTCTTCTATAGTGTTTTTGTCTTTAATGAAAGAAATATTTCATCGGTTCATTGATTAATTCATAGTTTTTTTCATAGATGATATCAATGATTATTATAGAACAGAAAATGATCATGTTTTGTATATGAATATAATTATTGGAATATTGATAGAATTTTTTTATATCTAATTCAATCCAAATATTATTTTTGGACTCATGAGTTGAAATTTTTGGCTCATGTGATTTCTAAGAAAGGAGAGTTAGTGGATCCTATAAATATTTTTGCTATTATTTTTCTAAGAATCCCAATAAAGTGTTTTCCATCCCATAATTCATGAGATTTTTTATTATTATATTTTATATTTTTGGTAATTTTCCACTATTTCATCTATGAATATAGATTTAACAAGTATTTTTGTGATGTTCATTTGGAGAGATCTGGTATAGGTATGTTTTACAGTGTGGAAAGTGATATTTACTTCATCTCCAGTATTGATTATTCATGAGATGATTTTGGGTTTTGATGTTTACTATGACGACTTAAGAATATGTTTTGGTATTGTTTGATTAAGGGGAGATAGGTTGTATTTTTTAAATATCATTGGTTATTTTATTATTATAATATTTTCAAAACCTAATATTGAGTTGTTGATAGTGATTTACAATCATAAAATATGATGCCACTATCTATTCTCGGTGTGGTATATAGTGTATTTATACTATATGAGTATTAATTATATATTATATCATATGGATATCAACATGAGATAAATATTTTTGTTTTAAAACCTTAAAAAATTAATTTTTAAATTTCATACACCCCTTGAAATGGGAATGTGGTCACAAAAACATTGAGTAGGGTATTACCAACTCATGAAGATATGGGATAGGTGGAAGAGTACAGCATGTTGATAGTTTTTACTAAGATGTACATGGATGAAATGATAGGTGATGGACATGTATTACTATCTTGAATTCATGATTTATATTCTTTGGATGATTATATTTGACTTGCGCAGTCTAAGGATGTATGTTATAAGTTCATTAATGGGAAACATTATGGTGGGGAGATTAATGGTGAGTATTTTTGGTCTCTCAATAGGGGTTTTCACTTATAAGGTAGGATGGGTGTTCAGATTGGTGTGATATAAATATTATTGGATTATATACTCTAATCTTGTTAATCTATACACTCTGTAACTATAATGATTTATCTTGACTGGAGTCATCATTACTAGTTTATAGTAATGAGGTGATTGATTGAATATTTTGAATATTATTCCCTTAAAAGTTAGGTAATTAAGGTGGAACATTATATGCATACTGTTATACTATAATATTTACCTATTACCATATGGAAATAGGATGACATATTCACCGATTTTATGATTAGGATACCTCAGGCAATAAGTGGTATGGATGCAATATGGGTGATTATTGATCGACTCCTGAAATATTTGCATTTCCAACCTATTTTTGAGATTATTAAGGTAGATTATAATAGGAAATTTTATTTTAATGTTACTATTAATATCTATTGAGTCCCATTGGTTATCAATTCCAATAGGTACCCTTTCTTTACATCCTAGTTTTTAGTGGATTATAGGAAGCACTGTGTTTTCAGTTGAAGTGGACCATGAATTATCATTCTCAAATGGATAGCCAGTTTTAGTGAGACATCCAAATTCTTGAAGACATGATTTAGGTATGGTTTCATGACATCAGTGTATTTTGGGATAAACATATTCCCTTGGGTAATTTTTCAAATACAAATAATTATCAGGATTCAATTTGGATGGAGCCTTTTGAGGATTTGTATGGTTGGACTTTAATATCACCTCAATGTTTTGTAAAGAATGGATATCATTCTCTGGTGGGACCAAAATCATTAATGAAATGTTAAATATCATGTAATTGATTTGGAAAAGGTTAATGATATCTCAGATTCTCAACAAAATATGCTGATTTATATTTTCAACCATTGGAGTATGAGGTGGGGGATCAAGTTTTAATCAAAGTTTCACCTCATTTAGTAAATATATATTTGGGAAGGCTGGGTAAGATATCCCATCATTATGTCATCCCATTTGAGATTGTAGAGTGACACATGAAAGTGGATTATAGATTTGTCTTATCTAATAGTTTGACATATATTATTGATTTATTACTTACTTCCCAACTAAAGAAATATTAGCTATATATGTCCCATGTGATCGAGTGGGAGGATGTTGAGATTGAAATGGGCACCTTAGTGGTTGACCATACAATTTAGATAGTAGACATAGTATAAATGGTATTTCATTAAAATATGATCCAATTAGTTATTGTGAGATGATAGTATGGTATAGACAACCATGATACACGGGAGTACAATGACCTAATGATATAACAATGGACTTATCTCTTTTGAGGTTCATGAAAAAAATCCCTTAGGGGGATATCAATCATTCATATTTGACAGAATTTTGATGAACACTATGTGATATATATGATTAATTTTTATCTTTCTGGACCTTTTTTGAGGTTAGGTAGGTTTTTGTGATTTTTGATGTTGAAAATTTGGTGTTTTAGGAAAATAAGACAGGTGCACGGTTAATCAATGCGTTTTGTAACCATTTTTAATGCCATTGTGTGTTCCAATTCTATTTTTTGTAATTTTTTAATGGTGTTTATAACTAAGAAAGTTTTTAGGAAAACTAAGTAGGTGTTTCCAATTAAGTTCAGATGATGTGACCTGAATTGGGAATTTTTTTTCAAACCATGTGGCCTTCTATATGAACCACGTGACTTGGTTGACCAAGGACATTGGTTAATGCATGGGTGGCACATAGTTTTTTAAATAATGAAGCCTAACCATGTTCCAAATTCCCAAATTCATAAAATTTAAATTCCCCTTAAATACCTAGGTTGTTTAAGTAATTAATCCTATACTAATTCCTCATTATCTAAAACCAATCCGTCCATGAATCTATAGACAAATATCCCTTGAATTACATGGCGATCCTTGGTTGATTTTGGGGGATCTCATCAAGTTATGTTTTAAATTTCATTAATTTTATCTTCTTCCTTCTACATATTTTTATATATATCTTCCCCATGTCTTGATGGAACTGTAACAGGATATAATTAATAGATCATGAGGGTTTGATTATTAATTAATCACGATTCACATATATTTAATTTTTTTATGATATGTTCTCTATGTTTCTATCACCAGTTTTAAAGGAAATGATGTCATATTTGATCTTGATGTAGATATATCTATCCTAAGGGATTTACGATGGAAATATTTTCATTATTATGAATTAATTAACTTTTAAATTATTATATTGATGATATTATATCCATGAGATGAGAAATTGATCTTTGATGAGTGTAGAATTACATTATAATGATTGTGTTTTAGAACCATTTTGATGCACATGATGTGATTGATGAAATGAATTGAAGAATAATTTTATTTGAAAATGATTTATCATTATTGGAAGTGAAATGAATTTCCTTTGAAAAATTTTGTGAAAAATGAATTTTATTTGAAAATTTTTAATATGAAACATGGGGTATAAAGAAAAACTAAACATTGAATTTACCTAGTGGATTTATCTCTCATTAGGTGATATGATTATGATTACTTGGTTTCTAGTGGGTATATTTTATGAGTAATTGAGGTTACATACCTTTGGTCTTAACTTATGACAACTAGTGTTTCATTATTTTTTAGTTACGTACACCCGTTTGTCGTGATTTCCCTTTAGTGATTTATTGATACACTATGTGGATATATATTTATATTGGATTAAATATTGATTTAGGATGCATAAAAACTTCTTTATTTCATTTTATTATGACTAATGGATATTTTGTTATATTCTTGTGATTTATTGAATAAGGAATGATTTCTGAAATAAAACCAAAGAATATTTTTATACGAATGCTTGTGAAAGGAATGAATTTCTTTATAAAATCATTTATTAAACAATATTACAAGATGAAAAATAATATTTTAATGTGGATAGACATATTAAGGATTCATTGGTGGAATGATACTATGATATAGTGGTCATAACCTAATTTTGACTTAGGGAATATATAACCTTAGTTTTATTAGAAACATGTATTGGGAAGAATTTCAAGTAGAGGATGGATCTCCTCGGTTATGTAACCTTTTTGATGGGTTCGAATGGTGGTGACATAAAGATACATGGAGATGGAACCATGGGGGTTTTGGGTATCATTTTATTGGAGATATTACCATTTTTCTATGACCATTTAATTTAGTTGGTGGATGTTACTCTTTTGGATTGGATGTTTATCATATGATATGTTCTGGATATCATATTTTTTTACTCTGTTTTTTGTATCATATATTATATATGTTTGATGGTGATATAGTTACCATGTTTCTTATTATGATAGTATAGTGCTTTTCTCTATACCATGGAAATCATGAACACACTCTAGGACTTATGGCCAAACAATTTGGGAGAAACTATTGGTTAACCTAGGTGGTTCTGTTATAAATCTCCATTAAAAATTTTCAGTACCTCTATCGTGATCCTCTACGATCCACCATGAGTATCCAAGAATCACAAGGCATTATCTTTAAATGAGAAATGATAGCTCCATATCCTCCAATACCACCTCTTAACATGACTCATCACCATGAATGATGCAATACATGTGGGATCAAGATTTTTGTATGGGTGAGTAAAAACGTACTCAGTAGGATCTTCCAATGCTATAAAAGAAAATTAAGAAATACTTCATCTCAAAAATCTCTGTAAGAAATTAATATAGAAAAGAAAAAGTATGATAATGAATGATATGAAATTATAAGTAATTACAAGGAATGATAATCCATATATGTTCATCCAATGGAATAATTAGGGACATAAAAAATAAAAATTATACCAGATTTAACTGATGAAAGTATAAATCTCAAAATAATATAGATATTCTTAGAATAATGAAATATGACAAATCATAAAGTAAATATCCTAGCCTCATGCGTGATCTGGAAGGAAACCCATGGTTCCTAAGAAGTTACAAGTCTTGAAGTATCTGATCTGTCTGATCTTACATACACACAACCAATAGAATATATAATGGGAAACACACACCTCACTGATGTGTGATGATTAGTATAGGATGTAACCCACTTTTCCATTCAGTAATATTGATTCACCACACTAGAAACCCATAAGATAACTTGTAAATTGACTAAGGATAGATGTTATCCATGGGGGTTAAAAACCATTCTATCATAACAAAAATATAATGAAAAACCCAAACACTTCATGAAACATATAAAGGAGTATCCACATCTCATAAAGTACAAATTAGAAAAGGGTATCACACAATATATTAGAGTAGATATGAAAACCCATATCTTTAATACACTTTATTTAAATATTTATTACATAATGATACATTTTAGAAAATCCTAAAATATCATAAGATCTAGTGTATTTTTTTGATTATGTACATTGAAAAATAAATTTAAATATAGATATAATAACAATTTTAAAATTAACATTACCTTAAATTCTATTGATCTTATAAATATTTAGTGGATAACCTGGGGGTGTATATAAGAAAGGGGTGATATAAAAATCCTATTAAGGGTACAGACAAATCATAATATGGTGAAATTAATACATGTGAGTTAATGGAATAACATGGTAACCTAAAAGGGTGATAATCATCAACATGAAAATTGAAGCATGATATAAGATGATAAACTCAAGGAAACATAATGATGAAGTAACAACCTAAAACACGACATTACAAGCATAATCCCATGATAACCATTTATAAATTTAAAAATAGTGTGGTCAGGATGTTATTTAATGAACCATATGTGGTATCTAATGAGATAAAAACAATACACAATGCATTTTAGGGCTATATGATTTTGGTCCCTCCCATCACAATCATACCATGAACATGAATTTCTGTGACACATAGATCATACAACATAATAACATATTTAAAAACTTTAAAACCCTTCATTAAAGAGTTTCAGTAATATAAATGTAAGTAACCAATCAATTAATAATATGTACAACTAGGTGATTGGCCTTGAGTGGAAACGGGAATGGGTATTCACAACAAAAAAGCTTGACATGGATAATCATTTGACAATTTTGGTAGCATTACAGGTGCACAAAAAGATTCAGGGAAGGGCTTAATAAGAGTGAAAGATTTCCTATAATTATTTTGGAATTATGATGATAGTAAAATTATATTCAAATCATATTTCAGAATGAAAAATAGTAAATCAAAAGGCATAATATAATGAAATTACTTAATTAAAGAGGAGTATTGGATACCATTACATAGAGGGAGTGCTTCTAAAATCGTGGGATGATCTTATTAATATAGTTGGAGCACCTTGTGGAGGATTTTAGCGATATAAGGAGTTTAAATTCATTTCCAATGGGTTTTTAGTGAAGGGGAATGATATTTTGGGTCGGTATTTATAAAAAAAAGTGGAATACATTAGAAATTTATAAATATAGGTTTACGACTTTTGGTTGAAAAATAATCAAAACCATATAACTTACTGTAGTTATTTCTAATGATTTCTACAAACAATTAGTGATATTAAACTTTATATTAGTATAAGAAACTAAAAAAATAAAATAATTTCATTTATGATGTGGAAGTTATCCATGTTCATAATGAGTAATTTTGAAAACCTTAAAATATAAAATCGGTTTTGGAGGATTCACTAATGATTTTTAAAATTAATAAAATAACTTATAAATCACATGATCTTATAGGGAAAACGAATATTTTGTCATTAATTTATTTTATATCATTTATTACATCAATTTAGGTCAATTATGATTTCATAATACATAAAATATATTTATACCATATTTACTTTTAAAAAAAATTCATAGAAAATTATAAAAAATCACCATTGGATAATTTTGAAGTGATGATTTTAAAAAATTATTATTATTTTACAAAAATAATTTTCTAAATATTATAATTTACACATTTAAATAAAAAATCTTCATTTATTGGAAAATACTAGTTCTTATGATGATAAAAACTTTCAAACCCTTTTTAAACTTATATTTTACTTCATTAAATAATATTTTAATTTATATTTAAAGAAGAATTTTTAATTAGAATATTTCATAAAAATAAAATTTATTAAAAAAATTATTGAATTTATCAAAATATTATCTTTATTTAGATTCTAAATTTATTAAAAATACAATTTTCATTTCATTATATCAAATACTAATTTTTATAAAACTCATTATATAATCATTTATATAAATTAATAATAAAATGGATATAAATAATAATTATTTTATTGAAAATAAAATATAAATATTTATACTACTATGGTCTAGAAACAGAACCCCTTATTACATAATCATATTCCCTAAGGGTAGTTGTGCAATGGTGGTACTTTCTTGGTGTGGTTCGATAAACATGTTTTGTGTACATACCTCGATACAGTTCAAATTCATTTACAAATGGGTTTGATTGGGTTTTAGTTTTTAAATCATAGTTTGGTACTGGTTAAGAGAAAATCTTAGTGATTCCATCTCCCTTAGAAGCTCTAATAAATGGGCTTTATAGGGTATGATCATATAACATGATGGAATTGTTTCTTCCTTATATGGAAACTAAACATTATCATAACCCTTAATATATACTAATATTATTGGTAACTATATAATGAATATATTATCAATGGGTATAATGATTAATGGTCTTAAAATACAGATAGATAAGTTATGGATATAATTTACAAAAATCTAAAATAATAATTGAAATATAGGGCATGTGTTTTCTATAAAAACATTACTCAATAGGGAATTTTTTAATTTAGTATTGAATTTCATTTATAGTTTTTCTGATTTGTTACATTCTTCACTAAATAATAAATTTTACACCTGATCTTTTCATTTCATATGATATAAAAAAAGTGGGTACTTCATTTTCATCATCTTATTTAGTTCCAATTTTGCTAACATAAAATTGTGGTTCTACCATAGTACTTTGGCCAGGTGAGTTTCCTTGTATTATAGAAATTTTTCACTATGATCTAAGATATTCACTGACTACTTATCATATGAATGAAAATTACCCAAATGTACCACCTCATGATTCAGTACATTTGATGGATATAGTATGTACATACTTAAATAGGATAAATATAAAACATCATGTACTTGAAATAGGTTCAGTGGTAGTGCATGTTTATGAGCCAAAACTCTAATGTGCTCAAGGATATACAAGTGGTCGATGTATCTATGAATATTTATTAAATTAATCCCAAAACTGTTGAATTTCTTACATGGGGATATATGAAGGACCAATTTATTTTTAATATCCAACTCTAGTTATCATAAAAGACTGTTTGCATAGATTTTTGGTCGATTTTTCATGGATTTCATTTTTTTCTAAATGGTCTCAACATTCTATATCATATCTTGAATTAGAATAGGTCTCATTATCTTTATCTCTCAAACTTCATCACAACATGTGGGATTGCGACACCTCATCCCATATAGATCCTCAAGGTTATATTTTAATGATAGTGTGAAAGATAATATTATCTGAGAACTCAATTAGGGGAAGGTACTAGTCACAAAATCCTTCGAAACCAATTGAACAAGATCTATATAAATACAATATATTTTGAAATGTTCTCTTAGACTGGTCATCTATATACGGGTTATAAGCAATACAAAAACTCATCTCTATGTAGAACTCTTGCTGATGTATTCTATAGAAACTAAAGGTAAACCATATTTCTCAACTAGGTACAATGTATAATGGTATTCCATGCGGTCTTACAACATATATAATGTATATGTTAGATATTTGGTCAAGAGAGAAATATTACTTGATAGTAGTGAAATGTGATGAAATATTAAGGTTATTAACTTCCACCAAAATTGTGTTATTGGATTCAAATTTCCTAGGTTGTCCTACAACAAATTTATGGTTATATTTTATCATTTATATTATGGAATTGGAAATGGTTACATCAAACACATATAATATTTTATTTCATTTCTAAATTTTTGACATACAAAACATAGAGATACAAATTCTACAATAACTCTCTTCATGCTACAACAATACATGTTTTTATTAAAATATCTATTTATATTACTGATTTATATATTATTAGAGAATAATTATCTATGGACATCATCAAAAAAGTTTCTCATTTAGATATTTTTTTGGGGATACATATCTATGATACCAAACATATAACTATATATTAAGTAAAGTTGATCTCTGGAATATTTTCTAACATCTTATATTGCTTCTCATTATCTTTTTATAGCTCCTTGATCCCCTAAAACCCAATGGTTGAGATGTTATTTGAGTAATGTAGTAGGATTATCCTTTTATGATTCTCATTTACATCATTTATATTTTAAAGAAGATTGGATCCCATTAAATATTCACCATGGATATGATTGTGCGATCCATTCTACTTAAATCATTTCCCACATTGTTCGCCTTCCCAACCGGGTAATGCATTGAAAAAATATAATATTCGATCATCTCTAACCACATTAATTGCTTATTATTGATTTCCTTTTGTGTGAATACATGATTAAGGATTTTTTGATCCACATATATTTCATAATTCTCCCCATTGAGAGTATGCTTCCAAATCATAAATGTGTAAATCACTACAGATAATTTCGGATCATGTTTCATGAAATAATTATTATGGATCTTTAATTGGTGAGAGGAATTGGATAACAATTTATCCTTTTTCATGAGCACACAACCAAATAATTTTTAGCTCATCAGTGTATATTAGGTATCATCCCACACTAGTGTGTAATGTGAACACAATTTTAGTGATTCGACTATTATTATTAACTATTTAAAACAATCCTCACATTCATTAGTATAAAAAAACATCACTCCCTTTTGATTATTATTTATTAGTGGGATTGAAAATAATCATTAGTTTCTAAAAAAGTGATGTAACAACCCAGGTAATCCCAAGAAGGTATGGATATCCTTTTTAAATATTGGACTAGGAAATCCTTCAATTTCATTTGTCTATATAGTATCCATAGGTATACCATTATTGGTGATAATGTTCCCCATGAATTTTATTCGCAACATCAAAAACTCAAATTTTTTGTACTTCTCATATAAATTTTATTTTCTCAATTACATTAGCAAACAATACAAATTCCCCCCATATTCCAACATGATTTTAGAGTAGATTAAAATATAGAATATAAAGACTAAAAAATATTTTCAAATTAATACCTAAATACACTAATTCATTAATTCCATTAAGATAGTTGGAGCATTAGTGGGTCCAAATTTCGTCACAATGAACTCATAGTTCCAATAACTTGCACAAAATGTTGTCTTTGTGATATTCTAATTATCATTTACTTGATAATAACATGACCAAATACCCACATTCAAGAAGCACATGGATCGACATTATTGATTAAAAAAGTCAACATTCAATGGTAGATGATACATGTTCTTTATAAATATCTTGTTGATCTCACAATAATCAATGTAGGGTTACATTGACCAATCCCTCTTCCCAATGAAAAGGTCTGGAATACCCCATGGTGAAGCACTTGGGTGTATAAAACATTTATCTATATTCTTATGTAGTTTAATTTTCATCTCATCTTCCTTGAAAACAAATATTATATATGGAGTTTGGGATATTGCGAAATATTTGGTTATATGTTTGATTGTGATTTGAACATCTCATTTTAGAGTATAACCTTTAAATTATTCAGAAAATACATTAGTGTATTCAAGTACAATGGGAATTTCACCGTTGATTATATTTTCCATAGTCTCAACAATTTAATCTAGATAAACATTATCATAATGAAATAATATCCATGATTTAGATGATTTTTCAAAAGAATATACATACTCCACCATCTAATTTTATAAAATTGGTGGGTGATTCACGATATAGTGGCTGATTTCCATCTATTGAAAAATTATTTTAGATCAAAATGTGGAAAGCCAATACATACATTGAATAAAATAAAATTCCACTAAAAGGATTATCAAATTTATCACTAGGAAATTAATCCCACTAATATTGATAGTAGAGAAGTTATATTATTGGGACAAAATAATCAACCCATATTTCATTTTCCCGGATTACTCAAATTCATGGTTTTGAGTTGTGGATTTAATAGATATACTAAAGATGTATTACATGAATGTGTTTCTTGAATTAGAATCAAGTTTTATGTTCTATATACTTAATGAATAACTATTATACATTTCAAAACATCATTGTTAGGATCCACCCTAATAATTGTGACAAAATATTATCACTATTTATCTTCAGGCCATTGTTGTCATTGTTATTTTAAATTATAGTTAAAAATCCTATTCTTATGGAATTGGTTTATATAGTGTACATTTTACTCAAAATTGAAACATTTGATAGTAGGGTGTGGGTTGATTAGATAATTAATTTATTTTATCACAATGGTGGGTTTCTCGTTTTGAAATTCACTAGCTTGGTGACCTTCCTTCCATCACCTAATTAATTTCCTTGTCTCCTTCAGGAAATTTTAAGGATGATTCTTCCCACACTTTAAACAATTATGATATTGGAATTTCATAAAAATGTGAGATTTCTGCATATATCCACTAGAAATAAACAATATTATCATGTTCATATATCCAGACCCAGGTGACCCATGTGGTTCTTAAATCTCCATTTAAAATTAATTAGAACATCTGTCAATTTCCTCATAGATTTCAATATCGTAATTCAAAAAATCATTTCATTGATTCTGATTTATCCCACTAAAAAAGCAGCCAAATTTAATTATTGTGTAAGTGAGAATGCTAGAGGTGTATAATTCAAGTATTTTATAGTTTTTATTATAATCCTTGATGAATTTGTCCATATTTTCTTAAGGGCTATAACATACCTATCAATTTTATCTTAGAGTCTGTGAGGAAATTATTTCTCGAAAAACATTTTACATAATTATTTCCAGTCTATGACCTCTATTTATTTCATAGGATTTGTATTCTTGATCATGGTTATCCATTGATCATCTTCTACCAATATGTGATAAACATCTATCAAAACCTTATCGTAATTAGATAATTGGGTAATAAAGAAGATTTTTTCAATGGAGTTAATAAATTGTTCCACGATTAGGGGATAATAAGGTCCACAGAATATTAGAGGTTTTTTCACAAAAGGTATCAATTGCACCTCTCTATTTCTTAGGGGTATTTGGGTATTCCTAATTATTTTAATTTATATTTAAAACATGTGTTAATTAGAAAAATATTGTTACAAATTTCCTAAATCTTACTCCCATAAGGTTAGAAAACTCATTAAGGAAGGAATCACATTGCCAATGAAATTAGTGGAATCAGATCCAAAAATTAAATCCATTAAATAAATTAAAAATGAATTGGGGATGATAATTTTATTACCATTGAACATATAAATTTAAAATTTAAAAATTTACGGGGTATCCCATAAATGAAATGTATTCTTTAACCAATGAATATATACATTTTAATCTAATTTTTCAATGGTCTATTTCCTAACATTTAATTTCATGGTATTTTTTGATATATTAATAATGGTTTGTAAAGAGATCATAATTTAAGAAAGAATATACAGAGGGAGTGTCTATCCCAATGTGCTATCTTTTGATAATTTTTACTACACTAGGTGATTATCGTGTTAATACCCATTATACCCATTTCATGGTTATTACCCCTTGGTACAACTGTTCCACAATAGAATCCACTTACCCGAATGAATAAATTTATTCATTTTCATAGGAAACCATGGAATATACACATTAACAAAATTTAGGGATATTTTTCGATGTTTATTCTTATCCCTATGATTTTAAATAACATATTGTAATTATAATCCCAAAAAAATAACTATACCTTTATTTGATACCAACTATGGAAACTCATATAATTAATACACTTGTATACAATATTTATTAAATAATGAAACACTTAATACAATCCCAAAAAAACATGAGGAATTATCTCATTGGTTAATTATATACATAGTGAAATACCATGTAATAGGGATATGAAAACATTATTAAAAAATTCCAAAACATACCAACAAATTAAATTGTTCTTCTAAAACTGCACGAGATGAACTGTGGATGTTTATAAGAAATGGGTGATCTATAAAGAAGAGTAACAGAATAATAAAATCATAATGTGATGAAATTAATACATGTGAGTCAAGGGGAATATCAAGGTGACATAAAAGGGTGAGAATCATAAAAATAATCACTACTGCATGACATTAGTTGATAACTTCAACGCCACATTGGGATGTGATAATATTATAAAACATGAAATCATAAGAACATGTCTATGATAACCACCATGTAATCATAATATATTGTGCTTATTATAAATTACATTAAACCATGCATGGAATCTCAGGAGATAAAAAATATACCTAATTCGATGGAAGACTATATAATTCAAGGCCCACCCTTTTCATTCATATCATCACATTCATTTGTGGGAAGCATTGATCATAAAACAGAAGAACATATTTAATCACTTTTAATACCATGATTAAAAAGTGTGTCCAGAATACATGTATGTCCCCAATATATAATGGATAGGTTCAAATAGGTGATTAACATAGAGTGAAAATGGGTTTGCATATTCTCAACTTAAATGTTTTGCATGGAAAATCATGAGATTATTTTGATAACATAACAAGTGTACATAATGATTAACGGAAGGATTTAATGATAGTTAAAGGTGTCATATCATTACTTGGGAATCAAATGGATAGTAAATGTATGTGTAAAAAATAGGGCCACATGATAATAAGATATCAAAATGAATAATAGCAAGAAAGTACTTGAATAAAGAGAAGGAGGAAGATAATCCCTTTCCTTAGGAGGGTGCTTGTAAAATCATAAGTGGATATCCTTACGATCTTGGGAAAACCTAGGAAAGTATTTAAGGAGGAAGTGTAAATTAATTTTCAATAGGTTTTAATTAATGATTAATGATAGGCTACGAGTGTATTTATAGAAAAATATAGGGGGGTTATTTATTAATTTATAAACACATGTTTTGGACTATAAGTTATAAAATAATCAAAAACAAAAACCATTCCATAGTTTTTACCCATGGTTTCTTCAAAAGGATAGTTTTATTCAATATTTAATAAGGAAAAGAACCCAAATAATTAAAATAATTGCTTCGGTGATGTGGAAATGTGTCATGTTCGTATTGAATTGTTTTTAAAACATTAAAATATCACATAAATATGGGAGGATTTCTTAATGGTTTGTAATATTAATAAAATTACATAAAAATTACATTATTCTAAAGGGAATATATATATTTTTTCATTTATTCATATTATAGAATTTATTTTATCACATCTAGGCTATTATAACATCAAAATAAATACATTATATTTATATCATATTTAATTTTACTCAATAATTCAACTATATTAGAAAATTATGATAAATTAATCATTACCTAAATTTCATGTGATTAATTAAAAAATAAAATTTATTTTATGAAAATAATTTTCTAAATATGAGAATATATACTTTTGAATAAAAATCATTATTTTCTAGATATTACTACTTTTTATGAAAATAACAACTTACAAACCTTATAAACATTATATTAAACCACCTCAAGATATGTTATCATATATATTAAAATTAATATTACATAATGAGAATATTTCCTGAAAATAACATTTATTTCAAAAAATTATTAAATTTAAAAAATTATGTTTTAATTGATATTATATACTTCTAAAAAAATATAATTTTGGTTTCTTTGTACCAAATACTATTTTCATAGAAATAATTATATAGTCATATATATATATATTAATAATTAAATGGATCAATATAATAATTATTTTATCAAAAAGAAAATTTTAAAATTCATACAACTATGGTCTAGATACAAACACCCTTATTAGACTTGTGTAAGCCCTAAGGGTAAGATGTGTAATGGTGGTACTTTCTTGGGGTTGTTCGATGAACACGGATTGGGTTGTGATATTGATAATATTGATGTTATCATTTAAATTATTTCAATTTTGATTCATTTGTTGCATAAAAACATGGGATTGTTTAAGTGAAGAGTCCAGTGATTCTATCTCCCTTGGAATCCTCGATATATGGGCATAAAAAATTTAGATCCTACATGTAGAGGCCATCTCTTCTTCATTCTATTCCAATAATACATTATCATATCCTTTAATATGTAATAATAATATTTTCAATGCTAAGAAAAATATATTATCAATGGTTATTATAAATAACGGTCTCATAATCTTGATAGTAGTTATGACTATATTTTATAACAATCCAAAATAAGAAATAAAGTGTAGTTCATTTGTTTTATATAACTCCATTAATAAATATGTAAAATATTCAGTTAGAAGGTAAATTAATATATAAAAGTTTGGGTTAGTATAGTATAACATAGTAGATTAGAGGAGGATGTAGATTTAGAGACAAAGGACACACACCCTAAGGAACACACAAAAATCACACAACAGACAGGGTTTCACACAATAGGGGGCGGGGATAATATAAATCCATCAGTAATATGGGGGACCCGTATCTAATTTAATGGTATATTTTAGATAGGGGGATTCTTAACCTCATGAATTATTCAATCATCATGTTAGACCCTCATTATCAGTCTTGTGAAGATAAATTTAAAATATTACCTTATCACTAGGAAAAAATCCCTGAATATCCCAATGAACTATGTCATTATGTTATAAATATAAAAATACTAATGATAGGTTATTCGTTTTCCTTAAACAAAAAAATGGAAATTTTAAGAAAAACACCCCACATATGAGATGGTAGGCCATGTTACGACCCATAGTTAGGACCCATATAATTTTTGGAAGGGGAGAGGACCCCCAGATTGGTTCATGGTATTCATGAATATCACATGTTTAGTGCCTCATCAGAACTTTTGGTTCATTATGCTGAGACTAGATAATAACTAGATAGTCTGATGGATGTATCCCTAGGATGTACATCATCCAACCTAGTGAGGCTTCGCTTAATTGGAATATAAACTTCCTTCCTACCACATGGCATAAATGTGGCCATCATATCCTATAGTATCAGATAGATAAAATATGTGATCTATCCTCTTACATCAAAATACACTACATCACACCGTGAACACAATTTCAGTTTTATCATTTTCGATTTCAGCTAACACATGCCATCCACTAGCCACACTATAGCCACCATTATGATCCTTTGAAATATAATCCACCACCATCAAAGATCACACAATCTATCTCCCATTACACCACCTTACTCTTTAAATTTTTTTGGCCACACTATTTCAATGTCACGATTCAATCATACTAATTGATTTTTAGTCTAAAATTGAACTAAAACTCACCATATTTTCCACCTTTCGCATTGACTCATTGTGCCCCAAAATTGAGCCACCTTAATCATCCATAATTGTCTCTATTATTTCTTTCTCTCTGATGCACTACATGAAACCTTTAATTAATTTATCATTGTTATTTAGTAGCATGGATAGTCTTGGAAACCCTTAATATGCTCCTGAAAAAAATAGAGCATTCATAATAGAGGGGTGGGGGAGAGATAAAGAGAGGAAAATAAGATATAATTGTGTAGAGATAAGAAATAATCTAAACCATCATTATTCATTGATTGTACCACAAAATATATTTATAATAAAGGATAATTTTAGGGTTAAACAATTACTACACTAAAAATAACATGGAATAGGGATTAGAAACAAATAATAGAAATTTGATAATTCATTATGGGGTTGCAGAAAAAGAATGTATAATACATCTCAAGTTCAATCATGATGAGAAAAGTTTCAATAAAAGAATTCATTATTAATTCCCCAAAGAATAGAGAATCATAAATGAGAAATCCATGCATTGATGAAGTAAGATCATCGAATATATCTGTTGTCATAGATACAGGATCCTCTCATCGATTTCATTGATGATATGGTTCTGTTCTTTCGATCTGATGTCATTCCCCTAAACTCTTATCTTTATCCCTCCCTGTTACTATATTTTTATTTGATGAAATTCATCTAACCCATGAAAAATTCAACTCAATAATTTAAGTTAATTCCATTAATTTATTTCCACCACAAAAAAATAAACCCGATAACCTTGACACAAGTTTAAATACTATTTATTTTCGTATAAAACCCCCATTATAGAGGGAACCATGGTCTCAACTTTTCAATACAAGGATTATTTTTAATGAAAAACATTATTCCTATAAATACAGATGAACACATAAAATGTAATATATTTTTTTAATATATTAATATCAATGTACCACAATGAAAAAAACTAAAAATTGACTTATCCTAGGGGTAAAAACCACAAACTAGGATCAATAAAACCATCATAAAAATTTTATAAGGTTGTTTGGGGTAAATAAAAAATTATAAATATAAAAAGGTCAAAGGATCCAAAAAATCGAAAGTTAGTGAGGTTTCAACTGGGAAAAATCCTGGCCACTACATCCATCAATCTTTTAAAATATTTCATTAATAGAATGGCTCTAACTAGAGATTCTCAATAATAAAGCTCAAAAAACAACACAATTCACAAGATAACTCACATAAAAAATAATTCTACGTGGATTTTTATCTAAAAAAATAAGGTTTATAATCACCTTGTAATAAACACAAAACATCATCCCAAAGGGTATCAACTCCATATCTTATTAGAGAAAAACCATAACATGATTTTTTTTCACTCTAAGTGAGTTTTTTTGAGCCTTTACACTAAATAAATTTACTCATCTAAAGGTAATAATACCATATGGAATGAAATGAATCGAAAAAATATTTATCAATAATATGAGATGGGTTTTTGGGAAATGTTGCCTTAATTGGAAGTGATACACTCCCCACCTTTAAATATAATTCCTTATGGTTGTAGTAAATTCACAATCTATCTATAAAAAACTCTAATACTGATATCTTTATAAATATTTATCACTAAAACTTGATGAAGTGAAATGTACCATACTCCTCTGGACCCACATAAACTTCTATGGCATCTACTACCAATAACGGACATAAAACAATATCATATTCCATTGGAATAATAGAAACAAGGTCCCTCTTCCCAATATCTTCATAACATCCATGGGAATTATCCACGTATATCTTGAACTCCAAAAATTTATCAACCATTATCAAAGTCATTCTATTTTTTTTGTGATTGTTAATTCGTGTAATATACTAATGGGAACATCATGAACAACATAAACCTCATAAAATACTCAACACGACCCCAATACCCATTTATTTTCCCATTCCACCAAATTTCAAAGAGAATAGTATTGACTATTTAAATTATCTTGCTTTATCTACCCTAGAACCCAATATAACACTCACATAACAAGAGTAATGTAAAAAAAAAAAGATAAAACCCCCTCTTACAATGAATAAAATTAGTTTCCATGTGGTTGTCAGACCCCCAATGAACTGATAGACATACTAAATTGAGGGTCGCAGTCTACATGGAATGTTTCTACTTATTATTTCAATCATAATATTTAATATGAAAATCATGATAAAACCATCATCTTTCTGGTTAAGTGGAAGATGTGATCTAATCCTCCAAGAAAACATGTGAAATCCATTTCATGAGAATTTATCTCCACAAAATATCCCCAAATCAATATCACCACTGTAACACTATACTACATAAGGTATGTGTGGGAAACTAACACAATAATTGAATTTGGGGCACTTCACCCTCTCCACACAAGGTTTTAATACACAGAACATTCTACTTAATCACCTATTCTATTATTTGAACACATAATACTTTTCATGAATCATCAACTACCATAAAACTTATGTGCATAGTGTTTTCAATGTTTTTACTAATAAATATTAACTTTTGGTTATGAATTAATTGTTTATTATATTTAAAGGGTTTTTTATGAACTAAAACATTAAAATATACTATAAAGGAAATGATGGCCTTTCGTAAATGTTCCTGGTATAATTGGAAACACATAATTTTAAAAAAAATTGATTAAAATATCACATGACATGATATACATCTATGTAAATATATATATATTTACATGTGTTATGTTAATACTAAATATTCCCAAAAAATTATATTAATAATGTTATATATGTATAATATATTGTTTCATAAATTCATGTTTGTGTTGGGAATTTATATTTTATGCATATATATGTATCCTTATTTTAAAATATTATACATATTCAAGTGGGTATATTGTTACAGACACACACAGATATATATATGTATATATATATATATCTCAATATTTATATTTTCTATGTAAGTTGAATATATATTTATATATCATTATTTTGATAAAACCACATAATCAATATATATATATATGTCTGTATGTATTTATCTTTGTTGGAACTACTACGATGTATGAAAAAAAAATAAAGAGAACATGTTTCAAAAAAAAGTGAAGAAAAAAATTTAATGTCTAGTATTAAAAAATATAAGAATCATTATAGATATAATGGGTATTTAAGGAGGTGTGGAAATAGGATTGAGTCATGTGATATAATAATAATAATGAGGAAGTAGACAATATGGGAGAAAAAAGGAGTGATTTTTGAATATACTCAATAGATAGAGGGTCGAAGGATAATTTAAAAAATGTGATTAATGTGATTAATTTATGAGAGAGGAATCATGAGAATAGAAATAATAAATGGGAGATACGTATTGTGGGAGTAGTAAAAAACTGGGTAAAAAATAGCCAATATTCCACACCTTTTATCTCTCATATCTCTCTTGATACTAACCAGATTGATGCGCTGTTAGTTCTGTTGGATTCATATTGATGAGTATAATGTAACCAAAATGTTTTTCTACATATGAATAAAGATTATTTTTATTTTCTTAATTAATTAAAAATTTTATTTTTAAATTATTTAACATGGAGAATCAGATAGAAATGGATTCTTATCTGGCCTTGGAAACATCATTTAAAATCACAGTTGGGTTTGCGAATTGGGGTAAGGGATATATGACTTATATATGTTTCATTGAGAATGTTTTAAATTATAAAACATTATTTTATTGTATAAAAAGGTGAGATTATCCTTAATTAGACAATAATTTTGAAATAATCTCAATATTAATGTTTCAGTGATAATATGAGAATCCCAACATTTTAAAATGAAGTGAATAATATGTAATATTGATATGAGATTTTCTAAAATATATAAAAACTTGAAAATTTAACTTATTCTAAAATTATCCACAAGTATTCAGCTGAGTGAAATTTAAATTTCATGTATTGGACAATTTTTTTTTTTGAAATTATTTTTAGCTTGTTTATGAATAATTACACTCGATTTAAAATGATAACCACATGTAGTGTATTTTTGATTAAATTCCCGAATTGATTTTGAAATAATATTGCATTCCAATGATAAATAATGTATTTATCAAATCTAGAATTTTCTTATTGAAATGAAATTTTTTTATAATAATTTCAAAAATGAATTCTAATGATTAATTAGTGAAGTATAAAATAATGATTGAATAATCTATAAGATTATAATATTAATGAAGATTTATGTATACTAAATGTAGTTTAATAACGATAATTATTCTAGAAAATTATCTAGGAGAGAGAAATTGAGAAATTCATGACTTTTCCTAAATTATTATTGATAAAATATAATGATAGAATATTGCAATGAAAATAAAATAAATAATGCTATTAAGAATTATGTTTATAATCATGGATATTATGTTATTCAAATTAATATTTCTTAACTCATGTTCCTATGTGATTATTATTTAATTCAGAATTTTTTATTTCATTCATATAATTATTATCTGTTCTTATGGATGTTATATCACATGTTATAATTTGATGAAATTATGAGAACAATAAGTATAATTACCATTCTAAATATTAATATTAATATTTGATTAATATGAGATATATGGTAACTTTTTTCGGAATTGTATATGTTTTATTGACTCTAATATTTACTATATATTGTATTATCTATATTTATTATTTAGTTATCATGTTTTATATTCTTGGTTAATCTTTTTTAATTAAATTAAATTGGTTAAAGAATGTAGAATCAGAAATGTTGGCGGGCCATGGAATTAAACAAATATGTTGAAATAACATTCATAGATCATGAAAAAATATTTGAAAATTTATATTAGGGTATAATTCCAAATTAAATAAACATAAACCATCCTTGTAAAATGTAAGAGTCTATAGCTTCTGGGATTAATTATTATATTAATCAATTAATTAAATACAGTTTAAAAAAATTGAATGATTTCTTAAATCATTACTTTGGTGATGAGGGAACTTAATGCAGTTTGATAAAGGTAGTATTGACTTATTTGTTATGGATACATTTTTCTAGAAATTATTTGATAAATAATAAATATTATATGTATTTATACAATATGGATTTATATCTTTTATGTGATTAATTGATAACATTGTACGGTTAAAGAAAATAACTAGGGATGTTAAATGCAATGATTTCAACCCATGATGGATGATTGTTTATTTGATATGGGTGATGATTCCTAAGGATATGATGGAGGCACAAGGTTCCTATTATTATGATGGTGGGATTGGAATGTGATTCGAAATGTGTTATTAGATATAGTGGTGTCGAGGTTGTCATCATAATTGATGGAATGGGTTGAAGAAGAGCTTTCATGTTGATGTACTGAAAGTAGTATTCCTTCTTGATAATGAATATGGTAGATTAATAGGTTAATGAGAAGTTGTTATTTATATATTAAACTTCTATATATGGGAAGTACTGTGATGATATGTAGAGAAAGTGAAAATTTTATGTGTTTTCTTGGTGTAAGTCCTAGAGTTCCTAGATGAATATGAAATGATAAATGAATAAATTAAAGAAAGGTGTGGTTATAAAAGTTTTCTTTGATGATGTTATACATGAAAATATAAGAAAATAATTTCCACCAACACTTAGATTATAATATTTAAGATTTTTATCATGTAAATAATGATGGTAATAATTTATTAATAGAAGATCAATTAATTAAAATATGGATTTATGCAAGAATGCTATGAGGATATTTAGATATTAGTTGTGGAATATTGGAGTCAGACCGATATTAGCTACAGTTGTGTCTATGAATTGGTTATGACCATAGTGTGGTTGTGAGATATATTATATACAATGTTTTTTTTATTTCATATACTACCCCCCCTCCAATGTTGGTTAAGGAGACTGATACCCAATGGGGGATCTAGGAGGGTGTATTCCCAATCACACATGTTGGTGGATAGATGTTTGACTTTCCCCTCTTGTCCCATTCTCTTATCTAGTTAATATTATGTGTTGATATGAATGTCTGGTGGTTTCCCCATATATGTGTGTAGATAGATATAGTTTATTATTGTAATTCCACACACCTGAATCACTATAAATAGTATTAAATGGATTATTATAGGTATGATGTATATGGGTTGTGAAGGATCAAGGTACTATACTCAGTGTATGGTATATGATGGATTTAGGTATAATAACTGATATATGATACATTGAATATGGGTTGTGGTGGATCGTAGAAACTAGTCGGATACATCATGGATATGTGGATGAGATAATGTGATGATGCAACGCATGAGTTGCATGAGTTGCATGTTATGATACTTATTCCAGGTGTTTTTGGGTAGGATTTTTTTGAAGAGAGATGGCTCAAGATATATGACGTACGGGTAGAGTAAAAAATTGTGGGGGAAGGGGTGAAGAGTACACTTATTTTTATTATTATATAATATGATATCTTATATTCATTATATGGAGAGATGTATGCATGATTAGGTGTGTAAAAGAATATTAAACCTTTTTAGGTGTTGAGTTATTTTAATTTGTTTACTAACAAAGACTCAGTATGCTTCTTTAATATTTTTCATGATAGGTTTCATGGAGGATCCTAATATTTATACATGTTATTCTCACCCTATGTATATATATATATATTTTAATTACTTAGAAGTTCTTTGGTGACCGAGATACACATTCTTGGTTTCGGGAGTTATTGAAAATCAATTTACGATTCAAGGTTTATATCAAGGATTTCTATTGGGGATTCATTCACTTTTATTCTTATTAGTTTTGTATGAAATTACATGTATGTACTTGGTCTATTCAAAACATTATAACGAGAAAAACATTTTTATTGGTTTTTCTATATCTTTTGATTCGAAATCATATAGGGTAATACTATATATATGTTTGTATGTTAGACATTCAGTGCTTGTTTCTATCCCATGTCATATGGGAGGTGGGATTAAGACATCATTATCATCCCTATCTCATTGTCATCATAGTAGGGGTAATGATGGGGGAGAATGTCCTGATAGAGTGGTATTAGATGTGATGTTTGAGTTATAGAATTGTGTTTGGAGTTTGGAACATGTGAGGATGCATTTAATGGTTGGGAAATATTTTCATATGGACTTAGTACATGCTATACAAAAATGATACCACTTAAGACATAGGATTTTAGGTTCCCTTTGATCCAACTCAAGGACCTTCATGTTTATTTGACATGATTTGTGAAACGATGATTCTATCTATGTAGATACTAAGGAAAGTATCATTCATAATTATTGTATTAATATATGATTTAATGGGATATAAAATGTTAAATTTTTTTAAAAAAGGAATTAATTAATCAATCATAAATGATATGTGTCCATAATTAGGTGATCCAAATGTTTTTTCTTTAGAGGGAGTGGATACAGGTAGGTGTCCACATCGGTTCCATGAAAAATGTAAACAATAAGGTGTGTTATTAAATCCCCATAGGGTAGAGAATGAAAATGAAAATTCTATAGGAAGGCCACACCAAGTGTTCCTGTTCTAGAGTCTGTATATGTTTTAGGGAACCATTTTGGATAATGGTATAAATGTTTTTTTTTGATACAGGTAGTGATATCCTTTGTTTTGAATCATAGTCATGGATTAACATTGCGTTTAATTTTCTATGATGATGCTATGGGGGCCATCTTGACATTGTTAGTTCATTTTACTTCGATTTTATGAGGAGTTTACTATTTTTTAAAGGAATATTCTGAGGTCATCTTCTAGGATGAATTTCATTCTTCAACTGTAATGGGTAGGTATTTCACTAAGTGTTTTTTTCCCTATATTATGGGATTTCTAAGCACTAAAATTGATATGTAAAGAGACATTTGATTTACTTATAGAGCTTGAAAACATTCATTTTTTAGAGATTTGAAGAGAATGACCTTGCTTAACATCATTCTTTAATATCTATACCATTGGTTTGAGTATATGGAAAACCTCCACATTCAATTAATCAAATCCCAACTAATAAATACATGGTGAATTATTATTTGTATTACCTCAAACTTTAGTTTTTAACCCAAAAGTGTCATCATTCATAGATATTAAGCACAAATATTTCCTTGGGCATACTACTATGATGGAGATGTGGTCTATGTATAAGATTTTTCTCTAACCTTATTCATACTATTCTATCACTATATCCTAAGACCATTGTTTGGTCTGATGGAGAGGATGTTATTATCATTTGAATCCTTAATCATATCTCATGTGTCGTGTAGTGGATATTTGGTCCCAGGTAAGGAAGTATTTTATGTATTATTTATATTAATCAATATATTCGTCACTCATTCTAGGTAATTTGGTAACTGTTTCAAGAAATAGAGAATATTTTATGTTTTCAATGATTTAATTTTTTATATTGTAGGATTAATTAATCTATATGTTATGAATTAAATTATTATATATTGGGGGTTTTTAATGTGAAATGTTTTAGGATATGGCTATTTACTATTGTGATTAAATCCGTAGAAAGGGATTTATCTTGTACCTGTAATTTGTGATATGGATATGAGCTTATGAAGAGTGGGTAAAATTCACCAATAATTAAATGGTATGGTATGAAACACATTATAACCATGTTGGTGAGTGAGTGCTTCCCACAGTAGATAATATCATGTATTGGTGGGTAGGTTTATTTGAAATGCATGCTCATAGAAGCTCTTTTGTTCTTGGAGAATATGAATACGATTTATGAATTTTATATGACATTTATATAGATATCTTGAATGTAATAGCATTCACTTGTGGTAAATGGTAAATTGAAATTGGGATTTTATTAATCCTTTATAGCTCTCGTATGAGTGTGATATCAGTATTTAAGTTTGATAACAAACATGGGTGAAATATTAAAGTTATATTAAAAGTATTATTCTAACCACATTTTTTGTTTTTTTTTTGCAACTCAAATGTCATATTTGATTCTCTTAATCAATGATTTTAAATGGAATGTTGTGTGTGGTAAAAACCCATAATAATGATTTTTTTAAAATCATTTATTAATTCCAATAAAATTTTCTTCAGTTGAGAAAAAAATTTAAGGTTCAATTTGGATGAAATAAAATGTGTCTGGAATGTACAATGGTTTTAATTTCGATTATTTGAAATATGAGGCATTGTTTTTCAATAAAATAACATTTAATGTTTTTTTTGGAATGAATTATTTGTATTTGTGAAATAATACATTTTTTCAAAGGATTATAGAATAATGTGGATTAAAAAATAACTACAAATGAATGCTGATTTGATGATGTGTTTTTGATGTAGATTATAAAAAAGACACAAAATGAAGGGTGATTTTTACAGGCATGATTTTTTAAAAAGAGGTTTTAGTTATGAACATGTAGTTGTGTAATGAAACAATTAATGATGAGTTGAATTAAAAGAACGTTTATCATATGACTAATTAATAAAATTTTATTGTTTGTTTCATTTTGGCTATATGTGTGGACTTTTATGTGATTTTGTGATCATACATGGTAATGAGAGTAACATACATGCGCTCAAAATTCTAAATTGTTTAATGTTTTTTGTTGGGACAAATTATTTGATCATATGTAAACATATGAGATGGATATTTTCCCTTCATTTAATTATTATTAAAGTAATTACTGTTATAGGATAGGTATCTCCACCGATATCGTTTAATGAATTTTTGTAGCTTTTCACTTCCATTCCCTAGTGTTTTTTTGGCTTTGATTATATCAAGATCATTGAGAGTTATCTTGCTGGGAAGCTAAACTATCCCCTCCATTTCCCCTTCTTCTCGATTTTGTCATAATTCTTAGGGATGAGAATAGATTGATTGGTATCTATTGTAAGATCATAATTTTCTGATCCCTTACTTTTTCTTCTTCACAAGTGCATATTGTTTGTGAAGTTATTCACTAACAATTATAACCATTGGTTTATGCATAAAGTATTTATAATATTGAATTGGTTTTTAATGAAAATTGTAAAATATATTATAAAGAAAATGAATACCATTAATATAGGATAATGGCAGAGTTGGAAACACAACATGTTAATAAAAATTGTTTCACAAATCATGTGACATTATATTTATGCATGTTAATATATATATTTATATAAGGTATGTAAATATTAATCATTTCCATAAAAATATGTGTTATGATGTTATATATATATACACACTACACAATTACCTAAATATACATGTATATTGAGAAATTATATATTATGCATATAATTATGTATGCATGATTTAATTTTTTATAAATATACAAGGATGTATATGGTCACACACAGACAAAAAGACATATCAGTGTTTCTAGGTACATATTTTATGTATTTGTATATATATATAAATATACATATTTTTTTAGGTGTATGTTGAATACACAAACACACATACCATGATTTGGAAATTAATACATGCTAAATATATATATACATTGTATCTTTTATGGAATTATAAAAAACAGAGGGAAAACATTTAAAAAAATCAGGGGAAAAATTAAAATGATTTAAAATTAGGTGTTAAAAATATTAGAATCTCAAGAGAGGGAATAGATAACTAAATAGGAATTAAAATATGTTTGAGGCATATAAGATAAGAATAATAAAAACGAAGAATAAATTTTAGATGAGAAGAATGATATAGGGATTTGAATAGATCCGGGAAAATAGTATCAATGGATAATTAAAAAACCGAATGAATGAGTTCAATTTATGAGAGATAAATTTTGATAATAGATAGAAGAAATGGGTGGTAGGATCTGTGGGAGGAGTAAAACAATAAGGTAATAAAAATAAACAAAATTCCTCAACTACTCTATACCAAATCTCTCTCGACACTAATAAGATTTATTCGCCATCAGTTCTGTTGGATTATTCGTGATGAGTAGAAGGTAACAACAAAGTCTATTTCCATAATAATTAATGTTATTTTTCGATATTTAATTAAAAAATATTTTTATCCGTTTTAAATGTTAAAGATGGAGAATCAGACAATTATGGTTTCATATTAAGAATTGTAAACCTCATTTCTAATACTAGTTATGATTTGTAATTGAGGTAGGGTATCTATGACTTCTCCATATTTTACTGTGCAAGTATGAAATTATCATAATTTATCTCAACTGTTTAAATGGATATGAATAAACATAATTAGATAATAATCTTTAAATAATTTTATGATTAAATTTTGTGTTATAATATCAAAATTAAAATGTTTTAAGATGAAATGAATAAAACGGAATGTTGAAAATAGATTATTCGATATTTATTAAAATGGGAGAATTAATGTTATGATGAAATTATCTATAAGTATTCTTGTAAGTGAAATTTATATTCCATGATGTTGAAAAACTATTCTTGTAAAAAAATTAGAATGTTTGGTAAACATCACACTCTCATTAAAATAATCATCACATGCAATATATTTTTGTTTAAACTCTAGAATTAACTTAGTAATAATATTGCTTGCCAATGATAAATAATGTTATCCTAAAATATAGAATTTTATTATTGAAATGAATATGGTTGGTAATAATTTCAACAATGAAGTTTAATTTTTCAATTCAATAATTATAAAATAATGATTTAACTATCTATAATATTAATATATGAAAGTGGAAATAAAAATTTTCCATGTAGTAGAATATAGATAATTATTCTGTAAAATTATGTTGGAGAGATAGATAGATAATTTATTTTATTGGTTTAAATTATTATTGATAAAATCAAATTATAGAACATTACAGTTTAAATATATATAATAATGTTGTTGAGGATTATGATTATAATTTTGGATATTATGTATTTGAAAAAAAATATTTTCTAACACGTGCACCTTTTTAATAATTCTTTTTTTAAGAATATTTTATTACAAGTTTAGAATTATTATCCTTTCTTATGGACGTTATAACATGTTATAATTTGATGAAATTATGAGAACTATAAGTATTAGCACATGTTTAAATGTTAATATTTATATTTGAATGTTGTGGGATGTGTGGTCTCTTTTTCTTGAAATATATATATATTATTTTTAGTAAAATTTACTATATATTATGTTATCTATTTTTACTCTTTATTTAGCATGTTGTTTGGGATTGGTTTAACTTGTTTAATTTAATTAAAATGGTTAATGAACAAAAATCCAGTAATGTTTCACAGCTAGGAAATTTATGTGGTTTGTTGAAATATCTATCATTGATATTGATATCATATTTGTAATATCTACATAGGGAAGAATTAAAAATTAAATAATTAATATTCCACCTTAGAAAATTTATAAGGATAAGGCTTCAAGGATTAATTGATAAATTATTCAATTAATAAAAAATGTTATGAATGTTAAATGATTACTTAAATCATTTCTTTGGGGATGACTGATCTTGATGTTGTTTGATAAAGGAAATATTTCCTTATTTGTGTTGATTATTTTTTCCTTGAAATTATGTGTGGAATATTACATTTTATATTTATTTATGATCTATTGATTTAGATATTTGATGTGATTAAATGATAAACATGTATGGTTGAAAAATGTGCAGCGATGCTCGAAGATTTCATAAGAATTTGTTATGAAGGATGGTTGATGAGATATGAGAGTGGACGCCTGAGGCTATAATCATGGAATAGGGTTCCTATTATGATGATGGTGATATTGTAATGGGATACTAGATTTTTTATTAGATGATTTTGTGTCATGTATGACCCCAGTATTGATTTAATGGGTTGAAGTTAGGCTCACCCGTTGACGCATAGAAATCTATATGAAAGTGTGATAATGAATATGCATAATTAATTATCTAATCCCCGGTTTTTATTTATATAATAAATTACCAAATTCAGATATAATTTTGATGCTATGAACTACGAGTGAAACTTTTATGTGGTACCTTGGACATAATCCAATAGTACCTAGAGGATTATAAAATTGGAAAGGACTAAATAAATAAATGGGGTGCTCTTAATTCTTTCATTGGTGACGCTATATTTGAAAATACAAGAAATGAATTAATAAATCCATAAGAACATGGTTCACAAGATTTAAGATGTTAATCATGGAGATTATAATCGTAAAATTTAATTAATAGAGAATTAATCTATTTAAATGATTTTTGATGCTTATGTGCCCATAATATATTTAGTTCATAGAAGTAGAATTCGGGATTCTGAGAGACATTAGTTGTCACTGTGTATAGGGCTAAGTTATTCCCACGATTTTTTATAATCTATACTATATCCTCTATTTTTTGTGCTTTCATACACTACATGATCCATTTTGGTTTGGGAGACTAAAATGGAGTGGAATAATGGTGTGGGATTTCCTGAACATCCTGGTGGGAGGATGGACGGATGACTTCCCCCTCTGTTCCGTCTATCTTCTCTTAATAGTATAATTGGATGATATGAATGGTAGTTAGTTTCCCCATATATATGTATATAGGTCTTTCATTTGATTTTAGTTATTTCACACCCATGTATAACTAGTTATATTATCCAAAGAATGATTATAGCTATAACATGTATGGGTTGTGATTTCGCGAGGTACCTGACTTTATGTATGGGCTATGATGGACTTAGTTATAATACCTGATGTAAGATAAATAACATATGCGATGAATTGGATCCTTTAAAATATTTATTTACTATATGGATAGGTGGATGATATGAGGTGGTTCATGAGGTGCGTGTTGTGATACATAGCCTAGGAGTTTTTTTTTGGTGACTTGTTTTAGAGAGAGATGGGTCAGGATGTGTGACATTAGAGAAAAGCATAAAACCAATGGGGATGTTGTAACATGGCCAATTTTTTTTTATATTATATTATATGATCTCTTGTATGTGTTACCTAATTAGAGGTATCTATGGTGAGGCTGGGTAAGGATTAATAAACATGTTTATTTGATATTTTAGTTTTATTTGTTTACTAACTGAGATTTAGTATGCTTCATTCTCATTTTTCATGGGAGTTTATGGGGAGGTTCCTACTGAGTTGATTTGATATGCTCACCCTATGAATATATAAACAATTTTAGGACTCTTTATCTGATTGGATATCAATATGGACAATTCTAGTTTCAGTATTTTTTCATGTATTATTTGGGATTTGAGGTCACTATCAAATATTTCCATTGGTTTTGTATTTTCTATTCAATTGTATCAGTTTTTTGTGAAATTACATATATATAATTGGGGCCTTATTACATTTATTATGAGAAAGTTTAATATTTTAAATTTTCTGTCATATATCTTAATTCTAAGATCATATAAGTATTGCCTCTCATCCATATTTATGTTATACCATCAGTGCTTATGGCCTACATGACTCTTATTGGAGGCGGTCTTCATGACTCATTATCAACATTCTAAATTTTTCGAACTAGGAGGGGTACCTATTAGGGGAGGTGGTCATTGCAGAGTATTATAATAGGTTAATGTTGAGAGATAGGATAGAAATTTATGTTAGCAATTGGTGAGGATGCGTGAGTTGGTATGGAAATACAATCATATAGACATAGTACATAATATACCTAGGGGACATTAGTTAAGACATAAAATTTTATGATCCACCGTGATATAATAAATGGACTGTCAAATTTTATAGACATGACATGTTTTTTATTCATCTATTTGGTTTGAGGCCTATGAAAGGATCATGCATCATGATTTCATGGCCATATGATTGAATGAGGTAGACAATTATTTTTTAAATGATGTAATTAATAAAATTTAATTGGTCTATGGTCTAGGTTAGGAGACCATATTATTCATTCTCATTCATGAGTGGCTCTAGTTTGACATCACCATTAGTTTCATGATGAATATGATTAACAAGGAATGTCATAAAATTTCCCCAATGTGGAGAACGATAATGATAATTCTTAAAAGAGGACACATTGAGTGCTCGAGTACATGAGTTTTTAGATTTCCATGGGATCCATTTTGGACATAGGTTTATTTAGATGTAGGTAGTAATAACCATTAGTTTTAATCATGATCAGGGGAATAGTAATGATTTTATTTTACTGTGATGATGTTGTGTGGGTCAACATTAAAATTTTAGTTCTTGTTCATCAGAGTTTATGATGAGTTGGTTGTTTTGTGGGAGAATATTCTAGCATTAGATTCCAAGATGGGTATATTTATTTGATTCCAAGTGGCGGTTTTCATCCAATGATGTTTTACCTCGATTATAATATTTATAATCTTTTCTCTCGACATGTGATGAGACCTTTGAGTTACATTTTGTGCTTTAAACCCTAAATTGTTATACCTTAGAAGTAAATGACCAGTATAAACATCATTCTTCAAGAACTATATCATTATAGTGAGTGTAGGGAATCCTTTTGATTTGATCAATCGATACCCACATCATAAATCATTGATCCATGATTGTTTTTATAACTTAAAACATCAATTTACAACCAATACCTATTAACCTTGAAGTACAGTAACGATAAATATTCCCTCTGGAATAGTTTTGGGGTGGGGATGTGGTTTATCGAAAGGATACTTACATAACCTTTTGCATATCATTCTATTACTCTCTCTCCATGGGAGATTTTTTGGTCTAGGGGATGGGTTTTCATCATCATGTGCATCCTTACAATTCTCTTGGACCTGGTGTGGTGGTGATTTGGTCCAGGTGAAGGGGTTCTTGTATGTATTCTTTGTGTTAATAAATACATTATTCGTTCAATCAAGTTGATGTAGGACCTTGTATAGGGAAATGATAACATTATAAGTTGTTTTTAATTTACTCACACTGATTTTTGGATTAATTACTCACTATGATATGAATTATCTTAGTGTATGTTGTGTGTTGTGTACGTGACCTTGGTTATGATATGCTTGTGTCTTTGTGTACTTACTTTCACAAAAGGGATTTATCTTGTACTGGTAATGTGTGATATAAACATGACAATATTATGATGAGGAACACTTTACCCATAATTATGTGTTATGTTATAACATTTTTTTATCAATGTGAGTGAGTTAGTGCAACCCAAATTGGATAATGTCATATTATGTTGGATTAGTTATTTTTAAATTATATACTCATATATGCTCTATTAATCTAGGTGAAGATGATTATTATTGGGGAATGTTATGTAACTTTGATACAAATCTTTAGAAATTAATAACATCACCTCTAGAATATGGGAAATGTAAATTGGTATTTTGTAATACTTTTTATCTTTGACATGAGTGTGATCATGGTTTCTATGTTTGTTAAAAAACATGGGAAAATTTTTAATGCTGGTTAAAATAGATTATTCCAACCTCATGTATTATTTACATTGTATGTCATATGTTGAATTTGAGACACTTAATTACTTATTTTAAATTTCATGGTTTTTGTGGAAAAACCTCGTGACAAATTTATTTAATTTTTTTAATTTCATGAAAATGTTCTTATATTGGGATATTGATTTTTAGTGGAATATAAAAAAAATGATAAGGGTTTTTGATGTTATATGATTTTAATTGGGATTATTTGATATGTGAGGCATTGGAGTTGGGAGTTTGAATTGGGAATGATTAATTGAGTTAAATAGAATTTTTTTCATTTGATTGATTAATTTGCTTTTCCTGTTGGTTTTTTGGATATCTATGTTCATTTGATGTGATTGTGTAACCTTACATGGAAAGGATAGTCAAATATGTATGGTTACAATTTAAAATTGTTTAAATAATTTTTTTGTGATTAATTAGTTGATCTTATGTTGATATTGAGATGGATCACCTCCCATTATATAATTCTTTATTAAAGGCCTTACTCATGATTGAGAGGTATCTACCTTGGGATATCATTTAAGGTGTTGTTTAGCTTCCCACATCTATTCCCTAGTGTTTATCATGTTTCAATTATATAGAGATCCTTGAGTGGTATCTCATGGGGTGGTCAAACTACCCCTTATTTTACTATTCATCCTATTTTTATTTATATTCATGAGAATTAGAAATTTTTGTGAGATATCTATTGTAAAATTAGGTATTTCTGAGCAATTACTTTATGTTTTTCCTAGGTGTAGAGGGTTTGTGAAGTTACCTCTTAATAAATATTACCTTTTGGTTTTTCATACAGTTTTTATTATATTTAATGGGGTTTTGTTAATGAAATTTTAATAATATATCAAAAATAAAATGAATACCATTCATACGAGATCATGAAAGAGGTGAAAAAACTACATGTTAATAAATTTTTTTCACATATCATATGACATGTTATATATATGTGTAAATATATATATATATATCAGTTATGTTAATATTAAACATTTCCAAAAGATTTTTTTATTACGAATGATATACACACACACAACATTGTTACATAAATACACATGTATTTCACAGGTATATATTATTCATAGGTATATATATATGTATGTTTATATATTTTAATTTTTTTATATAGATTCAATTGTGTTTATTAATTGTATATATATATATGTATATATATATGTATTGTTTAGTGTATGTTGAATTCATATAAATACAAATATATATATATATATATATCAAAATTTTTAAAAAACAGATAATGTATATTTATATGTTGTAACAATTATGTAATTAAAAAAATAGTTAGAACAGGACCAAAAAAATTCTTACAGTTATGTGTGAAAAAAATGAGAATTAAGGGAAATGAAATGGATAGTTAATGAGGCATTAAAATAGGTGGGAGGCGGGTAAGATATTAATAATATAAAGGAAGAAGAAATATTACATGGAAAAAGGAGTTATAGAGATTTGAATAGATTAGTGAGAGAGATGGTAAAAGGATAATTTAAAAGAATGGGTGTAATGGATTGAATTTATGAGAGTTAAATTGTGACAAGGGAAATAAGAAATGGGAGATAAGAATTGTGTCATGATCAAAAAATTTTGTAAACAAAATACCCCATATTCCTCAACCTCTATTTAACATATATTTCTTGATATTAATCAGATTGAAGTGTCCATAATTTTTTTATGTTCATATTGATGACTAGAAGGTAACCACATAGTTTGTTTCTATATGTGTCATGTTTAATTTTCCATATTTAATTAAATTCAATTTGATTCATTAAATTGTTAAATATTGAGAATAAGAAAATTATGGATTTGTTTCCGGGCTTGCGAACATCATTTCTAATCATGGTTGGGTTTTCTAATTAAGGTTGGTCATATATGACTTCCCTATATATTTACCATGAATGTGTGAAATTATTATACTTTATATTACTTTTTTTAATGGATCTGATTAACCTTAATCCGATAATAGTCATCAAATAATCACATTATTAATGATTTTGTGTTAATATATAAATTCCTATTTTTTAAGATGAAATGAATACTACGGAATATTGATAGATGATTGTTTATAATTATTAAAAAAGTGAAATTATACATTTTTCTAAAATTATCCACAAGTATTTAGGTGAGAGAAATTTATATTAATGTTTTGGAAAAAGTATTGTTTTTTAAAAAATAAGAATGATTTTGAAACATTACCCTCTCCTCAAAATAATCATCACATGAAGTATATTTTTATAGAATTTCAAAACTGATTGAAAAATAATGTTTAATTACAATGATTAAAAATGTAATATTAAAATATAAAATTCTATTTTTGAAATAAATATACTTAAAAATATTTTCAACAATGAATTATAATATTTTAATTCACTGAGTACAAGATAATTAGTTAATAATATATAATATTATGAGAAGAAAGTAGAATTAAGAATTCTGTATATAGTAGAAAAATGATAATTATTCTATTAAATCATCATGAAGATATATGTAGATATTTTCAAAACAATTACTATATTATAATTGATAACATAAAATGGTATAAATTTTTAGTGTAATCATGTTAAAAAATGTTGATTATATTTATTTTTATAATTTTGGATATTTGGTAATTGTAATTTGGAATGTTTAATACATTTTACATTGTAATTAGTCTTTTATTAATAATATTTTATTGCATGAGTAGAATTATTATCATTTCACTTGGATGTTATCAAATGTTAGAATTTGATGAAATTATTAGAACTGTATGTATTATCTACTATGAAAATATTAATATTCATTTTTGAATATTGTTAAATCTATAGTCGTTTGTTTTTGAAAAGTAAATATATTATTGCAATTGAGATTTACAAGATTGTGTGATATCTATATTAATTATTTATATAATTTTTTTTCCTATTGTCGGTTTATCATGTTTAATTTAATGAAAATTACTGATGAATGTAAATACGATAACGTTGGCTAGCTAAGGAATTAAAGAGGAATGTTGAAATAACTATCATAGACATTGATAATATATTTGAATGTATAGTTTAGGGTGATATTTCTAAATAAATAAATAATATTCATCCATGGAAAATTTATAAAGCTACCAATGATGGGGTTAATTAGTAATTAATCAATTATTTAAATAAATTTATGAAAATTGAAGGATTTCTTAAAAAAATTATTTTTGGCTACGAGAGTATGACGTTTCATGATAAATAATTGATTATATTGTTTTTTGGAAATATTTTCCTTTAAATTATGCGTGAAATAATAAATTATATATTTATATATGATATATGAATATAGATATTGGATGCAATTAAATGATAATGTTTTACGGTTGGATGATGGGGCGTAGATGCTCAAGGATATCGTGTGAAGATGTTATGGCTGAAGGATGATGTGACATGGGAGGGGATTCCTATTGCTCTAGTGGTATGTGTTGGATATAATGATGATGATGATATTAACATGTGTGTTTTAGATGTGTTAATACATGTAGTGGTGTTGGGGATGATACAAGGATTGATGGAATGGGTGGAAGATGGGCTTTCCAATTGACCTTTTATATGGTATATTGGGCTTATTCCTAGTATACTCGGATGGATATGAAATGAAAAATGATAAATTAAATATGGAGGTGGCTATAAACGATTTATTTAATGATTATATACATGTGAATAAATGAAAAAAATTAATATGTAACATCCCAGTTCTGGATGCCGCCCCGAGGTGCCTCGTACCCGGTTGGTCACATGTTCTAAAGTGCATTTACCAGAATGCCCGAGGCTGCAGACTAGTAGCGAGGGTCTTGTGTGTGATAGTGGGGAAAGAATGCCTTAATTGGTAGAGTAACATAGTTGAAATAAAAAAATAACATTAGCAGAAGATGTAATACCATTCAATAAGTAAAAAATAAAATACTAAAAGTAGATAAACAATTGGAAGACATATATATAAATGATGCATGTCACATATGTGTAGGAATGAATCCAAACAAGTCACAATTCTGAAATACAGTACCAAATAAATCTTCTAAAAAAACAAATAAACTCCAATAGTATCGCATGCCAAAACATAGCCTATTGATGTCCAGCACCACAACAGTCAAGTACCTAAAGTATGGGGGAGAATTAACTAATCTATACCAACAAGAATATAATCTATTTGGGCCCAAAACAAGACCCAAAAATGGTATGCGGTGATTCCCATTAGGAAACCACCCAATTATATGTTCCTAACTATCAGTGAATTTATTTGGTTTGAAAAATGTAAAATGAAGTAATAAACCTGTATGTACACAAAAGTAACCAATCCTACAGTTTAGTCTACATTCATATACCTTTATTAAATAAACAACCCAACAATATCAAAAACACTCTGAGATTTTCTCACAATCTAAACCCTCTAGATCATCTTAACAAATATTCTCTATAGAAGAACTCCCCATCAATTCCCCATGTGGTCTTTCAACTCTAAACTACATACACACTAGGGAAGAACTCATTGTCCAATTCCCCTGTGATCTCTCAAAGTTGAACTACAGACACTCTGATGGAGCACTCACTTCAATCCCCCATACGGTCTCACAATGTGAAAAGTATAACAAACACTCTATTGAAGCCCTCAACATCCATTTTCCCAATGGTCTAAGTACACCAGGTTCCCACATCCTTGTAATTCAATCGTTCACAAATGATATCCAGAATCCATGTGAAACACAATATACTACATGGAAGAACAACTAAAAGTCATGGGAAAACCATGTAAAATAATATCACCCCTTGCTAATTGAAATAGGCATGGAAAACAGAGAAGCCAAACATGAAAAACTAGACCTGATGACCAATATCAGTTCAAAAATGGGAAAACACATCCATAGAAATGTAAATAAAATCCATTATCCTTCATGATCCCTAACTCATGTATTGAAGAAATAGAATACATTAATGGTTTAAATTCCTTAAACATGAAATACCCTAAACTATGGTATTGGGAAATTTTTCATATATAAATCAAAAATAATCTATGGAAAGGTACAAAACACCTACCTCGACATTGTACGATTGATATAGATGAACCTCAACATTTTAATCGAACTAGAACACCATATATGAACAGAAAATTGTATAACACTCAAGCATGGATATCTTATTAATGAGAAGGAATCCTTAGATGAGGATTTAGAAGAAGGAACAAATCAATGAGGTGACTCCAATGCAATTGACTTCGGTTGATTTTGAGCACGGATGACGGGTTGGGGGCTCGGAGAAGAATCAACAATATTCGTTGCTCCAAGACGTGATGTAAAATAAGATTTTTTATTTTCAATTAGACGTGACCCATGTCCGATATAATAATTAAAAATTGAAATACATGGAATGTTCACTAAGGATAAACAACATGTATAAGCTTTTATTAGGATCTTCTTTAGTAGGTATACAATTCACCTCACATAACCTTGTACTCGGCCTTTACATTACCAGTACATGGCTACCCACGACCACATGGTACATGGTGATTACCCCTATAATTTCCATAGTCTCCACTTTTTCTCAAAAACACTAGATATCAAGATCCATTCCTGAATATAATATCTGAGTTCTTACAAATTCCCCATTAAATAAATTAATCCCCGAATTTACCTAAGAAGGATGAGAAGAATAAGAAGAATCATCGAATAGCTCCATCCACTATTATTGCATATTAGTATCCCTCTACCAAGTATCATCCTATAATATCCCATTCTACCATAGTACCCATACCAGAGGAATAGATTAACCCTAGAGAACCATCGTGTTGTGATAAACAATCCAGATAGGATGGTCCTTGAATGATGCATCCATCTCTAACTCAACATCCTCGTGTTGAAAAAAATGAGAAGGGTCTGAAAAGTATCTCAACAATTTAGAAATGTGGAATATGTCATGCATAGCCATGTACCTTTGAGGCCACTACAACTCATAGGCAATGAACCTGACTATCTCCAAAACCTCAAATGTCCCGGCGTATCTCAATGAAAGAATACCCTATCTCATAATCCTATTATGTCCCAACCACATTGTTACAAATAGAAAAATGTGATCTCTGAACATAAACCCCAGAGGATGTATCCTTCGATTAGGATAAGATTTATTTTGAGACTGTGTAGTATCCTTCCTCTTCCAAATCAACTCGATCTGTTTTGTGGTCTCCTTCGCAAGACGTGGCCATAACATTTTTGCCTCTCCTGTCTCCATCAAACATAGGTGTGATCGGCATGTCATACCATACTAAGCCTCATTTGGTTCCATCTAAATAGTTCCCTAAAACTATTATTGTAAGAAAAAACTTCCATAGGTATGTGCTTCTCCCAAGAACCACCAAAAACTACAGTGCATTCTCAATTCATGTCCCCAACACCTATATCGTATGCTCAGGCATGCTATCTTTTTTGGGATGGTAAGATATATCCAATGTACCTGTCTACCCAAAGCCCTATGTATCCCCTGCCAGACCCGAGAGGTAAAACAAGAATACCTATCTGAAATGATGGATTATGGAACCCCATGTAAACATATGATTTACCGAACGTAAAACCATCCTAGCTCATCTACACTAAAGGTTTCCTAGATCAGTAAGACTCATGAAAACTTCATGTTTCTTTCAAATATAACCCAATCTACATCATTACCATGAGGAGACCTCAAAAAACCTATCACGAAATCCATCACGACATCATTCCACTTCCACTCAGGAATGGGTAACTGCTCCAAAATATGAGCTAGTCACTAATGCTCCACCTTCACTTGCTAAAAGGTGGAACCCCTCATCACAAAACCAAAAACATCCCTCTTAATTCCTGGCCACCAATACTGATGGTGTAAATTATGATACTTCAAGGCGACACTAGGATGAACTACCCAAACTAAAGAATGAAAATCCCTCAAGAGCTCCACACATATGTCTACTGAACTACACACAAGTCCATTTAAGCACAATATCTCATCCTTGCCTATGGTCCATCCATGTATAGGGTCCTCTCCTAACACACTCTCCCAAAGGACAAGGCCTTCAGCATCTGATAGCTGCCTCAATCGCACTCGCTCAAGTGATGTAGGGGTAATATCTATAGAATAAAGAAACATCCATCCATGTCTATCATGTACCTCCAAATTAATATCATAAAATAGATCCATAAGATTCCACTCACTTATTTCCTCCTAAACTTCATCTATATGACTCCTCCTGCTCAACGCATCATCCACTTCATTTCCATTCCCTGGTGCATAGACAGGATCAAAATAAATGGACTAAAGGTACTCAACACACCTTCATTATATAAAATTAAGATCACGCTGAGTAAATATGTAATTGAAGCTTTTTTGGTTGGAGAAAACCACAAAAATCTGTCCCTAAAGATAATTTCTCCAATAACGTAGAGCATGAACAACTACAACAAACTCACGATCATGTGTTGAGTAATTCCTCTCATGTGTCCTAAAGTACCAAGACCCATATGATATGAATCCTTACCTCTACATAAGAACTACTCCCAACCCAATACATGATGTATCACAGTAAACTACATAACTCATTCCTGGCACTATTAAAACTAATATTGGTGCTAATCTCCACCTCCCTTTATGATCCTGAAAGGGGTAACTCACAAAAATCTTAACATAGGTACTTTTCCCCCTTCTTAGTTAGGAATGTTCATGGCACTGCTAACCATGAAAAGTCCTGTATGAATTGTCTGTAGTAACAAGCCTATCCTTGAATAATCCATACCTCAAATAAATTTTTCAGCTACACCAAGGAAACAATTGCTCTCACATTCTCTAGGTCCACCGATACTCATGTCTATAATATAACATAACCCAAGAAGTTAATCTGGTCCATCCAAAATTGTAATTTTGAGAGCAAAGAATATAATTGATGCTCACTTAGTGTGCTCAAAATGATTTCAATATAGATACCATGGTCATGTTTATTGTCATATTACACTAATATATCAACCCCAAAAACCACCATGACAGAGTCCACGTATGGATGGAACACTCGGTTCATCAGTGCTATAAAAAATGAAGGCGTGTTTGTGAGACCAAATGTCATAACCACATAATCATATAGACCACACTTACTCTGAAAGGATGTAAGTGGTATATCCTATGGTCTAACTTGAAAGTGATGATATCCCGATCTCAATTTGATCTTCAAAAACACAAGGGATGCTTAAAGCTAATCAAATAGATCATCAATCCTCAGTAAGGGATATCAGTTATTGACTTTCAATTTGTATTGCTTCCAATTATCCATACAATTTCAGACAGTACCATCCACCTTCATCGTAATAAGGACAAAAGAACCCCATGAAGAAGCAATGGTTTGAATGGAGCCTCCTTCCTATTACTCATCTAACTACTTATTGATCTCCTATAACTCTTTTGTAGACATCCTATTTGGGGGAATGGATATAAATGATACTCATAGGACAATACCAATAAAAAAGTCTACCTATCAATCCAGAGGCAAACCTGAAATTCCCTATAGAACAAAATCCATGAAATGATCCACCATTGGGGAAAAGTCCATATGTGAAGTCCCTGGGTCAATCAGAAACAGACTATAAATCATTGCTACAACACATCCCAACCCATGATGCCTAGGTCCTGCTCTGCTCACCTGGACATCCCTTTTCCCCATGTGTAGAAACAAACCACCCAATATTCATGTGAAACTAAAACTAAGATGATATAAGTCGACAATAGTCTGGAAGGATACCAACTAGTCCATTCCAAGAATGAAATCACAGCCTTACATCTATAAGACAAAGAGGTCCCACAAGAAGTGACACCCACCAACCTCAAGAGGGAACTCCTTGCACTAATGTAAACTATCCATTATAGTCTCCAACAGAGTTTCTAGTGTCAATATATCAGTATAAGTATAGATAAAGAGCCCAAGTATCTCCACAACAACAACAGATATGAAACTATGGGAATCCCCTTAATGAAAAAGGGTAGAAGCTAAAACTGAGGAAAAAAGTATCACACCTCTAACTATAGAGTGTCCTGGTTCCAACTCAAGTTGGATCCGCTCCACTGCAAATGTCTGACCTGTACCATAGCCCTACGACCCTGGCTGACCAACCTGAGATGATCCACATTGTTGTCACTGAAAGCCTATCGATTGGCTACCATTTCCATGATCTACACCTCTACCAGACTGGCTAGAAAAACACTAGTTCCCAGAAATATGTTAAACTGGTAGTCCTTCTCCTGAATGAGGAGTCATTTATGAACCTCTACCACAAGTATCTAGTGAGAAAAACTGATAGAAACAATTAATATGACCGTTCATTCCACAATATCGTCACTCCACTAGGTCTCTCGGGAAATGAGGCCACATATGTGCTCTTCTCGCACTGGTATCACCCCACCATGCTACCAGAAGAAGTATCCCGCCACTTCTGATCTCTACATGAAGACCCCTTGGGGAACATCCAGCTGTCATTCAGTGGGTTAACAACACTGGATGCCGAGCCACCCTCTCCCAAAGCCCTATAATACCTCATGTTTTGTAATGTGATCAGAACCTGGTTGACTATAGAGGTGATGGAAGCCTTCCTGAAGATGGTCACCTCAGATCGGATGTCATGCCTAAGTCCATGCTTGAACTTCCTCCTAGAAATATATCATCACCTATTGGAATGGGCGAGAAAAGCTGCAACTCTATGGAGTGATAAAATTACACCATGACTAAGAGAGTATCTTCTTCCAGGATGATGTAATATAGGCCTCGATCGGCCCTCAATGACACTAGGTAGAAGTAATCATAGAAGGCACACTGGAAGTCATCCCATGGCATAACATTGTGGAATCCCCCATGTGATATCACATCACACCTTCTCTTGGAGGAATCCCAAATCATATAAGTAGAGAGATTCACCCATATCTATAGATGAGTATCGAGATAATTGAAGAGACAACATGGATTCTAACTATTACAATACATCCTGATGTCCACCATCCTATAAGAAAGTTGGAGGATGCTATTTCTGAAAAACCCACATGAATTCTCCCATAGATGGGGCATGATGAGGTGCTACCTAGAAGGTCTACATAAACATCATTAGGCCTTCTTAGAACTATGCATCAGCACCTTTTTTAGAAATGAAACCTGGTTCGAAGACAAGAACAATGGGAGGATTTGCTGATAGTACATAATCTACCATGTTCTGTGTATGATTCTTGCCCTATTATTGTCTTAAAAATGGTGTTCATCTTGGTGGCATGACTCTGCAAGGTCATGTTCACACCTTAGTTAAAAATTATTATGTAATGAAACATATAAGTTCAAGAATTAATTTAGTGGATGAAAATAGTCAATTTTTTCATAACATGTATACATGGCATGTATGACCCCTAAACGATGTGTTCCCTAAATAATTTACATGACAATGTACCTCTTCTAAAACTTGTCATGTAACACCCCTACAAACAGCGTTTTACCCTTGAGACATATTTTGAACTGGAATAATTTTTCCCTTCCCGATTTCCTTTACACACCTAAACCACCCGATTCTCATAGAACAAGACTACATGGTGTGGTTGTGCTAGACACAGCGTGTACCACTTATTTTACAACCACTTGTCTTTTTAGTCACATGTTCAGCGACACAAATGACTCTACATGGCGTGTTTATGCCAGACATGAAGTATAATAGAAGGAAATCCTCGAGCCATGTCATTAGTCACATGGATGCATACATGGTTAACTCTACATGACATTAAAATTGAGAACATGATGGGTATGAACTGATTTTCATCCACCCGTGACATTGGTCACATGGATTGGTACAAGGATATTCAAACACAATGTGTACTCCAACTACATGACGCATGTCACCAAACATTTCCCAACATTGTGGCTCTTCCCCCACAGTCAGTCAAACTGTCACATATTACACAAAATGTACATATAGTACACGATGCGTACTTATGAAAAACTTTTCTCTACAGAACAGAAGGATACGTGGCATGTATTCATCCTTGCACATCTTGTATTATGGATTTTTTAGATTGTAAACATCAAAAACTACTCGGGAATCCCATGAAAACACTGAAACAATAATTAATGTGTCATATTCAGATCCGTGGGGGCCCATACGTTTTGTGAATCATAGTTTGGAATCATATTCCATTAATATCAAAAGTATAACTGTTAATGTTTAAAATGATCCTCTATATTCCGATCCATGAGGACCCATAACACCTCAGGGACCATAGATTGGCGCTCATTCAAAAAAAACCATACACAATACAATACCCTATCAAATTGCAGGTATTCTATCAAGGAATCCATGACAACATCATGCATACCTAGCACACCATCTATCACAACTACATGAAATCAATAGTTCACCCTAAATGGCATGAGAAAATTACATGACATGTGATCTCTAGAAATTTCCTATATGATTCATGAGATGACATACCCTCATCTCATTATGTTTCAATAGAAATAGAACGTCAATAATATCCTCAATAACTACACAAAACATGTGAGTCACCCAACAGTGAAATCAAATCAACTGTACTAAATAAAAAAAATAAAAACTTGTATTATTTGAGGTAAATTTTCATTTCAATCAATAAGGTTTAGCTACTCCAGGGAACAACTTATTACCAACCACCTATTCATCTATATCCCTAGGTATAGGATCCAATTGTAAAATTAAGTAGAGAAGAATGCCTCTGATACAACTTTGTAATGTCATGGTTCATAGTGCCGCCTAGAGATGCCCCATACCCAGTTGGTCAAATGGCCTCAAGAAAAATTCCCTAAACACTAGAGGATGTCGACTTGTAGTGACGACCATGGTTGAGATAATGGGGAAACTATTCCCCCATTTGCAGAGTAACACCACAGAAATAAATAGATAACATTATTGGAAGAAGTAATACCATATTATAAGTAAACAACCAAAGACTAAAAGTAGAAAAACAAGTGGAGAACATATATATAAATGATGCATGTCAGTTATGTCTAGGAATGTCTCCAAACAAGTCACAATTATGAATGAATTTTTTATTTGATATACAAAGAAAAAATATTCCAACAGTATTGCAAGCCACACATTTGTCCCATGATCTCCCGCTCTACAACAGTCATGTACCCGAAGTAGAAGAGCGCTTGACCTTATCTATACATGCAAGAATATAATCTATTTGCCTCAGAAAGAATGACTAAAATAGGGTTTGAGACAAATCCTAGTAGGAATCCACCCAAATATTTGTTCCTAACTATTAGTGAAATATATGGGAGGCAATATGAAAAATGAAGTAATAAATAGTGATGTAAACAAAAGTATCCAATCCTACAGTTCAAGCGACATTATTTTACATTTATTATTTTAAAAAACCAACAATCTCAAGAAACCCTTTGGTATGTTCACACAGTATAACCCCTATGGTTCCTCTTTACAAAGACTCTCTAAGGATGAACTAATCATCAATTCCACTTATGGTCTTGCAATGGTAAACTACAGATAGTCTGTGGAAGCACTCAATGCCCAATTCCCCCTATAGTATTATATTGTGAAACTATGTACACTCTGAGGGAGCAGTCACGTCCATCCTCCCTATAGTCTCTCATTGTGAAAAGTATAACAAACACTCTTGGGAAGGCCTCAAAATCCATCCCACCTACGGTCTAACTACACTAGGTTCCCAAAGATTTGTGTTGTTCATTCGCAAAAAAACGATATTCAACAGCAAATTAAAACACAATATAATACTTTGATAAGTATATACATGGCAAGAAACATGCAAGTAAGATAATATAAATCCATCCAAACAAAACTAGGTATGGAAAAAAGATAATCCTAACAAGAAAAACTAGACCCAACAACCAATATCTATTGAAACATATACAAACACATTCATAAAAAGGTGGTTAATCCCTATTCTCAATCAAAAGCCCTATCACCTGAAATCTAGGAATATTAGACATTAAAGTGTAAATTCCCTAAATACATAGTACCCTAAAGTAGGGTATTGGACACTTTTGTATATATAATTCAAATACAATCTATGAAAATGCACAAAACACCTATATCAATGATGAATTATCGATATAGTTTAACCTCATCATTTCAATAAATCGAGAAAGTTGTATATATACAAAAACAACTAAAACATTCAACCCTGGATATCTCACAAAAGAGGATGAATCAAGAGATGCGACTCTAGAAGACGGATGAACTAACCAAGATGATTTCAATGAAATCGACAGAGGTGGATTCAGAGCACAAACAATGGGTCAGGGGCTTAGAGAATAATTGGAGATATCTGTCATTATTGGATGACATGAAGACAAAATAAGAGGTTTATATCAATTAGACGTGACCTCATTCCGATATAAAAAACAAATACATATCATCTTCCCTAAGGATGCATGTTTTGTATAGGACATTACCATGCTATTATTTTGGTGGTCTCCATGTCACCCCTCATTTCCATGTTCATAGATGTTACATGGCTAGTACAAGACAACCCATAGACACCTTGTACACGGCGTGTACTTTTTAGTACACGACATGTACTCCAAAAATTTCTAGAAACTCCTCTTTTTCTCAAAAACACCAGAAATCATGAACCATAACTGAAATGAAGATCTGGGATTGAAAATAATAGTTCGACCAATACATGGTGTATAAAAAGTATGAATTTAATAATGAAAAATATTTTGGTAAAAATTAATTTATAGATTATTATTTATTTAAAATGAGGAGTTTTTATTGTGTGATCCTAGGAAATCTAGTTCTTACCTATGGTAACTAGGATCCCAAGATATGTCAACTCCATAATAATATGAACAATAGTTAGTTTATTAAAATATATTTGTAGAGGCCAGTAATTGATTGTGGATTTTTCACAGACATGTATCGTTAGATATAGTATCAATTTAAATATTATATGTATGAATTGTATGGGAAATAATGTCTCAAGGCACCTTACATAATGTATGGGATGTGATGGATTGAGGTTTAATACGGGATACAAAATACATGACATATGATATTTGGCTTCTCCTACAAAACACATCGTAACTATATCAATATGCAGATGAGATGATGTGATGATGTGATACATAGGGTGTATGTTGCGATACTAAGACCATGTTTTTCTGTGATAACTTCTTTTAGAGAGAGATGGATCAGTACATTCAATTTTGGGGTACAGTGGAAAACCTATGAAGATATGGTATTCAGGTACACATGTTTTTGTTGTTATATTATATGATATATTGTACGTGTTACATGGTGATAGGAATATATGGTGAGGATGGGAAAATATTAGAAAACCAATTTAGGTGAAAATTTTCTTTCTTTTTTTACTCACTGAGCTTTACTTTGCTTCTTTAATTTTTTTCATGAGTGTGATTAGAGAGGATCCTACTGAGTATCCATTTTATTCTCATCTATGTGTATAATAATAGCTTTTTAGATCAAAATGAGTTGTTAGTGATCAATATGCACTTTACTAGTTTGAGTAGTAGTTTATGTTGTATTTGTGATAAGAGGTCCCAATCAAGGATTTATTTTCGTTTTTTTATTTCCTTTCTGTTTTATCTATTTTATGTGACATTACAAGTATGTTCTTGGAATATTATTAAATTTATTATTAGAATGATATTTTGGAATTTGTTCTATCTTTTCACTTGATTCATCAAATAATACAGGGTAATGCATTCAATCTATTTTAATGATATACCCTACATGCATGTTTCAAACTCGTGGCCTATAAGAGCTGGGATTTGGGCATCACTATCACTATTCTCTCATTGCGAACCGAAGAGTTGTGTTATTGGAGGAGGTGGTTGTGAAAGAGTGTTATTAGTGGTTATAGATGAGTGTTATTTTTTAGTTTAGTAACTGGTGATTATGTATGTATTGGTAAGGAAACAATGTTTGATTGACTTAGTATGTACTGCAAACAAGGGATTCGGGTTTAGAAATTGGATTTTAGGAACCCCCCTGATACGACTCAAGGAAAATCATGTTTACTACATATGATAAGTGAAGTGAGGTGTCTTATGGGTTTGATACGTAGAAAAGGATTAGGAATCATGCTTGTATGCACCTTTTTTTTGATTGTGATCAAAAATAAAAAAAAAGTTAAAAAAATTAATTATTCGTCCTCAAATGATCTATATTATAGGCTAGGATTCCCTAATGTTTTTATATTGTTGGAGTGGATCTAAGCCTACATACCCATCAGTTTTTTGGTAAACACATTCAAAAATGCTCCCCAATAAATCAACTTATTTTTGATAATGAAAAAATTAATTTTAGGAGGACACTCCAATTGTTCCAGTGCTAGAGTAAGCATATGTATTATGGATCCATTTTCGATCATGGAAAAGAGGTCTAGTTTGATGTTAGTGGTGATAGAATTTGGTTTGAATCATACTCAAGGGGGGATTAGTGATTTTATTTTTTATGATGATGTTTTATTGGCTATATCGTCAATGGTAGTTATTATTTCTCGGATTTTATGAGGAGTTGGATGTTTTGTAGTGGCATTTTTTGAGATCAGTTTCCTTGATGAGTTTCCTTTATCAAATGTAAGGGGGTGTCTTTTTGATCGACGATGTTTTCCCTACACTATGATATTTCTAACCTCTACTCCAGATGATTGATGATACATTTTAATAACATTTTGATCTTGAAACCCATCGATTGTTATCCCAATAAATTAAACGACTAGGATTAATTCCACTATTCAGGTTATATCCCATTAGATTGAGTGTAGGGAAACCACATCATCTAATTTATTGAATCCCACTTAATAAATTATTAATACTAGATAGTTGGGATCAATTTAAGCTTTAGTTTTCAACCCATTGTGGTATGGGTAAAATAGTTCTCTATGGACTTATTTATATGGTTCTATTACACATTTCATTGGACCGTGTCTGTTCTAGGGTAGGGGATTTCATCATTATGTGCATCCTTAATCTCCTTTCTATCCTGATGGGGTAGATAATTGGTCCATGTTAATGGAATGCATTTTCTTCATTAATCAATATGTTTATAACGACCCATACATTCCATACATTGTTAATACTTCAAAATTGAAGCACACTTATTACAACATATGACAAAACCACAAAGGACCGTATAGGTATAGTGTCTTTAGAAACTGGGAAACATAAACATCAGGTTCATAAATCTTCTACAGTGTCTCCCATTTATTTCATCATATCTAGGGTCACTTTTAGCATATTCTACTTAATATCCATCTTCCTGACCTGGGGAAAAGAAAACATAAAAGGGTGAGCTCAAATGCTCAGCAAGGGCAAATAAAGGAAATAAAAATCATATCATATCTTTTTGAAAATCAAAACCTACAAAAGAGATCATAATATCTTAACATGGAATAAATCATAAAAGTGAAAATTAGATCCCCATAATCATAACATAAAACTTGAAACTTTGTGGCATGCACACATAATCAAGGAAAATCATTTCTTTTTAGTCATGACTCATTGCCAAGACTATCTTAGTGGACAAAGTCCCTTTCTGAATCGAGTAACCCTCGTTTCAGTCCTGTTTCACTGAACCGGTATAACCTACCGTTCCAGCCCTGTCTATCTCATGAGATATAAAATCTTTACCCAATTCATTGGAGGGAGATATAGGTCCCACCCATCTTATAATGAATCCTTTCTTATGTGTTCCACATAATCATAAATCATACATCATCGCATAACCCATGTAATAAAAATGGGATTCTTAAAAAACATGACATCATAAAACAATTCATATAAGATAAATGAATTCATAAAAATGATTCCATCACAACATAATCAAATCCATGTAATAATAGGGATAAAACCAGAACCCTTTTATTGGCTTAGATGGAAAATAATTTTGATAAAATACGTGAACTCCAATCATGAGGAAAATATCCTTTCTACTTCAAAATTTTTTTTCCTTTCATAACATGTCATACGACTTTAAAATAGAACAGGTTGATTAAAAATAAACTTGAAAACTTGTAAAGGAAGCTTCTTGGAAATAATGTTTTAAAAATCCATTCATGCCGTATAAGTTAAAAAAAACATTCTTCGTACTTTTGTCGGAGAAGTCAAAAAGTACCTCGTACGAAAAAAGACAAAAGATTCCTTTCATACATATTACTAAAAACTCACCGAAGGGTAAAAATGGATTTAAACAATTGTAGATGGATGGAAATAATATTACATATTGATGAAACATGGATGTGGATGATAAAATACACCCCAGTAAATACTTACGAATAAACAATCTCGGATAAAAATGAGATTGTGATATTTCCCTTACCTTAGGTCCGATTTGCTTTGTACGTGTTCGAAGCTCCTGTATAATGGTTTAAATAATGTTATTGACTTATTCCAGAATCATACATATTGATATGATATCATATATGGTCATATTCTTAGCTTCTTGATAGTAATATTTCATTGTTACTTGTTACTCGGGTCTTTATTGCCTTTTGTTTTTATGCGTGTTTTGCCGAATACATTCTTACTCTTCTTTTAAGGTTATATATAACTTATATCCATAATGGTATTAGTGTAACATATATAATATTTATTCATTCAATTCATTTATATAATTACTATGTAATGATGATCATGTAGAACGAGTCACATCACATCGTGGAGACGGTATTCCGTACGTACGCACGAGTGATGATATCATTCCTATGATCGTGGAATTGTATTGGAGTGTATATATATTATTTCAGTATCAATATTACTTTATAATAATCATAAATAGTTACTCATTACACCATTATACCCAACCTTGTAAAGTGATGGTGGAAAATAGATTACACCACGGCGTGGAGACGGTATTCCGTATGTACGCACGCGCGGTGATTTCATTTTTCCGTGGGATGGATAGAAGGTGAATTAGGGTTGTTTCATATTTATAATAACATATCAGTATGTATGTAATACTGATGTTATTACTTTATCATGAAACAACTAAAGAAGAAGAAGTTGAAGAAGAAAGAAATTGAAAAGATCGGTAATGGATATTACCTCTTCTTTGGAATGCCTCTTTGAATCCTCCACTTAGGGAACTAAGATTGGCCTTTGAAGAATACCAGGACCTCTAGGATTATTCTTGGGAAGTGGATAGGAGAACATGGCAGGGTTTGGCCGAGCTTGAGTGCTCAATTTGGTGTGAGGAGCAGGGGGAGGAGGTTCCCTTTTATAAGGGAGGAGAGGGGCACCTTAGGAATATCTCAAAATATTATTTTATATTAAAGTCAAAATCGGTTTATAATGGTTCCAAAGGGTCTTATTTCGAAGCTAATGTGGGGAACGGTCGAAATCCTATCAACCAATAGGATTTAGAAAAGTTTAGGATATTATTTTAACCTTATCAATTAGATTTAACTCTAAGTTAAATAATTTAACTTTTACCGTGTCTTTTTGTTTTCTTTCACTATATGGTTAATACACTTACTATAACATGCCAAACGAACCCAAAATTGTTTATTATTAATATATATATCCTTATCTAAGTCATTTGGCCGAACCTTAGATTTTTAGGAATAAAAGTACAATTAATAATATAATATTTTATTTAAAAACTATTTTGTGTCAATTTTGACACTATTTGATATATGATTTTTGTGAAAGTCATAACAGAATTATATGTTCGAACCAAGTTGATTAAATCAACACTAATATATCATAGTAACCTAGAAAATTTTTGTAATTCATAAAAAGTCTCAAATTACATTTATTTTGGTGTTTATAACATCAATTATGTCAATATTTCATAAATAAGATAATTACTGCATCATCATTGTGTCATAAATAAATTAAATTATTTAATGCCTAAAAATTACAAATAAAATACCATTATGTAGGAAATATTTTTAGCTTTCTAATGAATATTTATAGTCGAATTTATCTTATGTATAACCCCATATTAAAAATGATTTATTTATTAAAATTTGATTTTAACTATTTTAACCCTTCTTTAAATAAATTAATAATAAATGTCCTAATCTAATCCAAGTGGGCCTAAATGGTCATATTTTATTCCTAAGTTTTTTTTTGGTCGAATTAAACTTGTCCAATAGAATTAGGACATGTGTTAGGGTAATGTTAATATCATATTTACCCTTAGATACACTATTTACTATTAACCGCGGTAAAAAAAGTAAAAAGTTACTATTCACCAAAAAAATTATTTTCATCTCATTGAACCACATTTTAGTCCTTGATATTAACCGTGTCTCTCGGATTTTCGAAATTCCATTCACAGAAGCGGCAAAATTAAGTTTTATGCAAAACTCAGTTTTTAACCTACCACTTAGTGGTTTCACTATTCATCAAAAATTGAAATTTTTCAGAAAAATACCAAAATTTCACCCTAGGATAATTTCGGTATTCCGAATCCAAAAATGAAGTCCATTTTGAAAAATAAAATTTATAAAATTTCAAAAAGTTGTTATTACTATTCATAACGGCTAGTTTTAATAATATTTTAATAGCATACCGTCGTTTAGTGAAACTCGGTATTGCGTACGACACAAGCTATCGAGGAAGGTCGCGATTGCGTGTAAAGCAAGCCAAGCAAGTGTTGTGTAGAGAAAGATTCCTTTGATGATTTATATAACATAAAAGTCTCGGGTGTTACATTCTACCCCCCTTAAAAAGAATTTCGCCCTCGAAATTCGTCACATTGTAACAAACAGATGAGGATACTTCTCCCTCATCATATCCTCAAGCTCCCATGTAGCTTCTTCAAGTTGGTGGTTCCTCCATAAAACTTTCACCAAGCGAGTGGTCTTGTTTCGTAGGACTTTTTCGCTACGATCCAGAATCTCTATCGGCTGTTCTTCATAAGAAAGATCTTGCTTCAGCGGTACAACTTCTGAGCTGAGTACATGTGAAAGATCTGGTATGTACTTTCTCAGGAGAGATTCATGGAACACATTGTGAACTTGAGAGAGATTCGTTGGAAGCGCCAATCGGTAAGCTACCTTCCCAACACGATCCAGTATTTCGAAAGGACCGATATATCTAGGGCTCAACTTCCCCTTCTTTCCAAATCTCATAACCCTCTTCCAGGGAGATATTCGTAAGAACACTTTATCACCCACTTCAAACTCTAGGTCTTTTCTTCGGTTGTCGGCATAGCTTTTCTTTCGACTCTGAGCTGCTCTTATGTGTTGTTGAATAGATCTGACCTTTTCTGCCATTTCATCAACGAGATCAGGTCTTAATAGCTTTCTTTCCCCAACTTCATCCCAGCAAGATGGAGTCCTGCATTTCATTCCATAGAGAGCTTCATAAGGAGCCATCTGAATACTGGAGTGAAATCTATTATTATATGAAAATTCCACCAAAGGTAGGTGTTGATCCCAACCTCCTTTGAAATCCATAGAGCAGGCTCTCAACATATCTTCTAGGGTTTGAATTGTTCTCTCAGACTGACCGTCTGTCTGAGGATGATAAGCAGTGCTGAAACTCAACTCTGTATCTAGAGTATGCTAAAGACTTCGCCAGAACTTCGAGGTAAATCTCAGATCCTGATCAGATATAATAGAAAGTGGTACTCCATGCAATCTTACCACTTCCTTTACATATATCATGGCAAGCTGATCTAGAGAGAAATCCTCTCTAATAGCAATGAAGTGTGCAGACTTTGTAAGACGATCAACTATGACCCAAATAGAATTATTGCCTTTGGATGTTTTAGGAAGTCCTGTGACAATGTCCATAGTGATGTTTTCCCATTTCCATTCGGGTATGGGTAATGGTTGTAACATCCCCTTAGACTTCTGTCTCTCAGCTTTAACTTGTTGACAAACCAAGCATCGAGAGACATATTCAGCAACATCTCTTTTCATTCCATCCCACCAGAAGTACTCTTTCAGGTCCCTATACATCTTCGTGCTTCCAGGATGAATAGAGAATTAAGAACTATTAGCCTCATCCAGCAGCTCCTTCTTTAATTCGGGGATGGGAGGAACACAAACCCGATTCCTGAACTTTATTATCTCATCACAATCAAGGTTGAATTCAGGAACATTTCTCACCTTCTTTTGTAACTCGACATCTTCTTTCTGTGCCTCCTTAATCTTCGCACGTATAGATGGTTGAACATTCATTTGAGAAAGATAATATTTTTCCCCTTCCATTATAATTACAAGATCCATCCTTTGTAAATCCATAAATATTGGATCTTTTGTGATCCTCATCATGGATAAACTAGCATGGTCTTGTCGACTTAATGCATCTGCCACCTTGTTTGATTTCCCAGGGTGGTAATGGATTGAGCAGTCATAATCCTTAATCAGCTCCAACCATCTTCTTTGACGCATATTCATCTCCTTTTGTGTGAAAATATACTTTAAACTTTTATGATCAGTATAAATATCACACCTTTCACCATAAAGGTAATGCCTCCAAATCTTTAATGCAAAGATTACCGTAGCCAACTCCAAATCATGTGTTGGGTAATTTTGCTCATGGATTTTCAACTATCGTGAGGCATAAGCTATCACCATATCATTTCGCATAAGAACACACCCCAATCCTTTCTTGGATTCATCACTGTAGATCCCAAACCTTTCTCCACTATAAGGCAGTGTGAGCACAGGTGCACTGGATAACCTTCTTTTCAACTCCTTGAAATTCTCTTCACATTCCTCTGTCCAGACAAACTTAACTCCTTTCCGAGTCAACTTGGTTAGTGGATTAGATAATCGTGAAAAATCTTTTACAAAACGTCGAAAATATCCAGCCAAACCAAGAAAACTTCGGATCACAGTTACTGTTGTTGGTCTCGACCATCTTTCGATAACCTCTGTTTTTGCTGGATCCACAGATATCCCCTCTTTTGAGATTATGTGACCCAAAAATGCAACTTTTTAAAGCCAAAATTCACACTTGGTAAATTTGGCATAAAGCTTCTCCTTTCTCAGGGTCTTCAATATAATTCTCAAGTGATCTTCATGCTCTTACTTGCTCTTTCAATAGACAAGAATATCGTCTATAAAAACTACCACAATTGATCAAGATAGTCTCTAAAGACTCTATTCATTAGATCCATAAAGATAGCAGTGGCATTAGTAAGACCAAATGGCATCACTATAAATTCATAGTGTCCATACCTTGTATGGAAAGCCGTCTTTGGTATATCCTCCCTTTTGACCCTTAATTGATGATACCCTGAACGAAGATCAATCTTGGAAAATTATTGAGCTCCGCGTAGTTGGTCAAATAAGTCATCAATGCGTGGGAGAGGATATTTGTTCTTGATAGTGATCTTGTTAAGTTCTCGATAATCAATACAGAGTCTCATTGATCCATCTTTCTTCTTAACCAATAGAACAGGTGCTCCCCAAGGTGACGCACTAGGGCGTATGAATCCCTTATCAAGATTCTCTTGGATTTGCTTCATCAATTCATGCAACTCAATTGGGGCCATTCTATAAGGTGTCTTTGAAATAGGAAAAGCACCCGGTACGAGTTCTATTGAAAACTCAACTTCACGATTTGGTGGAAGACCCGGTAATTCCTCCAGAAAGACATCATCAAACTCCCGTACAATGGGCATATTCTTAATCGTGAGTTTCTCACCAACCATTTGAGATAAATAACCTTCATTTAGTGGAATCAAGACCCATAAGATGGAAGGAATTTCCATTGGAAGGTTATGTTCATCCTTGCATTGATAGACAATCGTAGATTGATCTGGAATATGAAATGTGACTTCCCTTCTTTGGAAATTGATATGAGCTCCATGTAGAGAAATCCAATCCATGCCAAGAATCACATCAAATTCCACTAAAGGAAGGATCACAAGATTTTCAGGAAGCACTTTCCCACAAACTTCGATCGTAGAAGAATTATAAACTTTTGATGCGACTGTTGTGCTATTAGGTGTTTTCACAGCTAACTCAACATCTAATTGTTGCGGTAATATGGTTATACCCTTAGAAAATTCTTTAGAAATAAAAGAGTGGGTGGATCCAGAATCAAATAAAACATTTGCTACTTTAGAGTGGATGGTAAGTGTACCTTTCACCACTTCGTTATCGTACTCCACATCGCTGATAGAAATTGCATGTGACTTTCCTTTGTCTTTAGCCTTAAGATTTTGTTGACATCGACCATCATCATCAACCCTTGGATTTGGGCATTGATTGGCATAATGACCCATCTCCATGCACTTGAAACATGGAAGTGTAGTAGGTTCATTCTGTGTATCCCTTCCTTTGTTTAGGTCATTAGACATCTTCATCCCATTATCACGGCATTCAAATGCCCGATGACCTTCCTTTCCACATTTAAAACATTTACTTGTCCCTTTAAGACAACTCTCTCCATGTTTCTTTCCACACTTTGAGCATAAGGGAAAGATCATCTTCTTTTCAGTGTGCTCTTTTGATTTTCCTTTGAATTCCATCTTCCTCTTCTTATCAAACCCATGTGACTGATGGGTTACTCCAATCTCCATCTCGACTTTGAGAGCACATCGAACGATTTCCTCGTAGCTATTGAAGTCCCTTATGGCTAACGCCCTTCGAAGACTTGGTTTTAATCCACTAAAGAATCGATCGATCTTACTCTCAGGTTGGATAATAATACCAGAAGCGTACCTTGCAAGTCTTGTAAAATTTGCTTCATAGGTACCAACCGATTCATCATCCCTTTGCTTCAGTTCAAGAAACTCTTTCCCCATCTTTGTTCGGAGAATACGAGGGAAGTACTTATTGAAAAATAAGTTCTTGAACTCGTCCCATTCCATAGACTCAATTTCATCCCTTTGCCTCGTATTCTTAATAAGATTCCACCATTGATCAGCATCTCCTTCCAAACGATACACTACTAGGATGACTTTATCATGCTCAGAACATTGAAGAACTGAAAATATCTTTTCCGTAGTACTAATCCATTATTAAGCAACTAATGGATCAGTAGACCCGCTGAAAGAAGGTGGACGCTGCATCATGAAGGATTCAATAGAATGTTGCTCCTTCCATTGCTCGTTTGGAAGTCCTGCATGATTCATAGCTTGAGAAAGTTGTGTGAGCATGGCTACAAGATTTTTCATTCCAGTTCCCATATCGTTTGGTTGCTCAGGGGGACAATCATTGCATTGCCCATCGCATTCCGCATTAACACAGTTCCTTCAGGTTCCAGCCATTGACTAAAACCAAGAAGAATAGTGTGAGAAACACTAATTATAATAGTAAAACCACATAATCAAGGATAAAATTTCACACTTAAGGTTTTATCCTAGGGTATTCATGGCCATTTCTAAAACACTAAGATTGTGTTCTATTCTTAGACTTATCCTTAGGGATCTTACTAATGCTTTCACATCCTAGTTTCCAAAGGTTGACTATACCTTTCCTCTGATACCAACTATAACGACCCATACTTTCCATACATTATTAATACTTCAAAATTGAAGCACACTTATTACAACATATGACAAAACCACAAAGGACCGTATAGGTATAGTGTCTTTAGAAACTGGGAAACATAAACATCTGGTTCATAAATCTTCTACAGTGTCTCCCATTTATTTAATCATATCTAGGGTCCCTTTTAGCATATTCTACTTAATATCCATCTTCCTGGCCTGGGGAAAAGAAAACATAAAAGGGTGATCTCAAATGCTCAGCAAGGGAAAATAAAGGAAATAAAAATCATATCATATCTTTTTGAAAATCAAAACCTGCAAAATAGATCATAATATCTTAACATGGAATAAATCATAGAAGTGAAAATGAGATCCCCATAAACATAACATAAAACATGAAACTTTGTGGCATGCACACATAATCATGGAAAATCATTTCTTGTTAGTCATGACTCATTGCCAAGACTATCTTAGTGGAGAAAGTCCCTTTCTGAATCGAGTAACCCTCGTTTCAGTCCTGTTTCACTGAACCGGTATAACCTACCGTTCCAGCCCTGTCTATCTCATGAGATATAAAATCTTTACCCAATGCATTGGAGGGAGATATAGGTTCCACCCATCTTATAATGAATCCTTTCTTATGTGTGCCACATAATCATAAATCATACATCATCGCATAACCCATGTAATAAAAATGGGATTCTTAAACAACATGACATCATAAAACAATTCATATAAGATAAATGAATTCATAAAAATGTTTCCATCACAACATAATCAAATCCATGTAATAATAGGGATAAAAATAGAACCCTTTTATTGTCTTAGATGGAAAATAATTTTGATAAAATACTTGAACTCCATTCTTGAGGAAAATATCGTTTCTACTTCAAAAACATTTTTCATTTCATAACATGTCATACGACATTAAAATAAAAGAAGTTGATTAAAAATAAATGTAAAAACTTATAAAGGAAGCTTCTTGGAAATAATGTTTTAAAAATCCATTCATGCCGTATAAGTTAAAAAAAACATTCTTGGTACTTTTGTCGGAAAAGTCAAAAAGTACCTCGTACGAAAAACGACAAAAGATTCCTTTCATACATATTACTAAAAACTCACCGAAGGGTAAAAATGGATTTAAACAATTGTAGGTGGATGGAAATAATATTAAATATTGATGAAACATGGATGTGGATGATAAAATACACCCCAGTAAATACTTACGAATAAACAATCTCGGATAAAAATGAGATTGTGATATTTCCCTTACCTTAGGTCCGATTTGCTTTGTACGTGTCCGAAGCTCCTGTATAATGGTTTAAATAATGTTATTGACTTATTCCAGAATCATACATATTGATATGATATCATATATGGTCATATTCTTAGCTTCTTGATAGTAATATTTCATTGTTACTTGTTACTCGGGTCTTTATTGCCTTTTTATCTTATGCGTGTTTTGCCGAATACATTCTTATTCTTCTTTTAAGGTTATATATAACTTATATCCAGAATGGTATTAGTGTAACATATATCATATTTATTCATTCAATTCATTTATATAATTACTATGTAATGATGATCATGTAGAACGAGTCACATCACATCATGGAGACGGTATTCCGTACGTACGCACGAGTGATGATATCGTTCCTATGATCATGGAATTGTATTGGAGTGTATATATATTATTTAAGTATCAATATTACTTTATAATAATCATAAATAGTTACTCATTACACCATTATACCCAACCTTCTAAAGTGATGGTGTAAAATAGATTACACCACGGCGTGGAGACGGTATTCCGTACGTACGCACGCGCGGTGATTTCATTTTTCCGTGGGATGGATAGAAGGTGAATTAGGGTAGTTTCATATTTATAATAACATATCAGTATTTAAGTAATACTGATGTTATTACTTTATCATGAAACAACTAAAGAAGAAGAAGTTGAAGAAGAAATAAATTGAAAAGATCAGTAATGGATATTACCTCTTCTTTGGAACGCCTCTTTGAATCCTCAACTTAGGGAACTAAGATTGGTCTTTGAAGAAGACCAGGACCTCTAGGATTATTCTAGGGAAGTGGAGAGGAGAAAAGGGCAGGGTTTGGCTGAGCTTGAGTGCTCAATTTGCTGTGAGGAGGAGGGGGAGGAGGTTCCCTTTTATAAGGGAGGAGAGGGGCACCTTAGGAATATCTCAAAAAATTATTTTATATTAAAGTCAAAATCGGTTTATAATGGTTCAAAGGGTCTTATTTCGAAGCTAAAGTGGGGAAGGGTCGAAATCATATCAACAAATAGGATTTAGACAAGTTTAGGATATTATTTTAACCTTATCAATTAGATTTAACTCTAAGTTAAATAATTTAACTTTAACCGTGTCTTTTTGTTTTCTTTCACTATATGGTTAATACACTTAATATAACATGCCAAACGAACCCAAAATTGTTTATTATTAATATATATATCCTTATCTATGTCATTTGGCCGAACCATAGATTTTTAGGAATAAAATAACAATTAATAATATAATATTTGATTTAAAAACTATTTTGTGTCAATTTTGACACTATTTGATATATGATTTTTGTGAAAGTCATAACAGAATTATATGTTCGAACCAAGTTGATTAAATCAACACTAATATATCATAGTAACCTATAAAATTTGTGTAATTCATTAAAAGTCTCAAATTACATTTATTTTGGTGTTTATAACATCAATTATGTCAATATTTCATAAATAAGATAATTACTGCATCATCATTGTGTCATAAATAAATTAAATTATTTAATGTCTAAAAATTACAAATAAAATACCATTATGTGGGAAATCTGTTTATCTTTCTAATGAATATTTATAGTCGAATTTATCTTATGTATAACCCCATATTAAAAATGATTTACTTATTAAACTTTGATTTTAACTATTTTAACCCTTCTTTAAATAAATTAATAATAAATGTCCTAATCTAATCCATGTGGGCCTAAATGGTCATATTTTATTCCTACGTTTGTTTTTGGTCGAATTACACTTGTCCAATAGAATTAGGACATGTGTTAGGGTAATATTAATATCATATTTACCCTTAGTTACCCTATTTACTATTAACCGCGGTAAAAAAAGTAAAAAGTTATTATTCACCACAAAATTATTTTCATCTCATTGAACCACATTTTAGCCCTTGATATTAACCGTGTCTCTCGGATTTTCGAAATTCCATTCACAGAAGCGGTAAAATTAAGTTTTATGCAAAACTCAGTTTTTAACCTACCACTTAGTGGTTTCACTATTCATCAAAAATTGAAAGTTTTCAGAAAAATACCAAAATTTCACCCTAGGCTAATTTCGGTATTCCGAATCCAAAAATGAAGTCCATTTTGAAAAATAAAATTTATAAAATTTCAAAAAGTTGTTATTACTATTCATAACGGCTAGTTTTAATAATATTTTAATAGCATATCGTCGTTTAGTGAAACTCGGTATTACGTACGATGCAAGCTATCGAGGAAGGTCGCGATTGCGTGTAAAGCATGCCAAGCAAGTGTTGTTTAGAAAAAGATTCCTTTGATGATTTATATAACATAAAAGTCTCGGGTGTTACATTCTACCCCCCTTAAAAAGAATTTCGCCCTCGAAATTCGTCACTTTGTAACAAACAGATGAGGATACTTCTCCCTCATCATATCCTCAAGCTCCCATGTAGCTTCTTCAAGTTGGTGGTTCCTCCATAAAACTTTAACCAATCGAGTGGTCTTGTTTCGTAGGACTTTTTCGCTATGATCCAGAATCTCTATCGGTTGTTCTTCATAAGAAAGATCTTGCTCCGGCGGTACAACTTCTGAGCTGAGTACATGTGAAGGATCTGGTATGTACTTTCTCAGGAGAGATACATGGAACACATCGTGAACTTGAGAGAGTTTCGGTGGAAGCGCCAATCGGTAAGCTACCTTCCCATCACGATCCAGTATTTCGAAAGGACCGATATATCTAGGGCTCAACTTCCCCTTCTTTCCAAATCTCATAACCCTCTTCCAGGGAGATATTCGTAAGAACACTTTATCACCCACTTCAAACTCTAGGTCTTTTCTTCGGTTGTCGGCATAGCTTTTCTGTCGACTCTGAGCTGCTCTTATGTGTTGTTGAATAGATCTTTCCTTTTCTGTCATTTCATCAACGAGATCAGGTCCTAATAGCTTTCGTTCCCCAACTTCATCCCAGCAAGTTGGAGTCCTGCATTTCATTCCATAGAGAGCTTCATAAGGAGCCATCTGAATACTGGAGTGAAAGCTATTATTATAAGAAAATTCCACCAAAGGTAGGTGTTGATCCCAACCTCCTTTGAAATCCATAGATCAAGCTCTCAACATATCTTCTAGGGTTTGAATTGTTCTCTCAGACTGACCGTCTGTCTGAGGATGATAAGAAGTGCTGAAACTCAACTCTGTATCCAGAGTATGCTGAAGACTTCGCCAGAACATTGAGGTAAATCTCGGATCCTGATCAGATATAATAGAAAGTGGTACTCCATGCAATCTTACAACTTCCTTTACATATATCCTGGCAAGCTGATCTAGAGAGAAATCCTCTCTAATAGCAATGAAGTGTGCAGACTTTGTAAGACGATCAACTATGACCCAAATAGAATTATTGACGTTGGATGTTTTAGGAAGTCCTGTGACAAAGTCCATAGTGATGTTTTCCCATTTCCATTCGGGTATGGGTAATGGTTGTAACATCCCCTTAGACTTCTGTCTCTCAGCTTTAACTTGTTGACAAACCAAGCATCGAGAGACATATTCAGCAACATCTCTTTTCATGCCATCCCACCAGAAGTACTCTTTCAGGTCCCTATACATCTTCGTTCTTCCAGGATGAATAGAGAATGAAGAACTATGAGCCTCATCCAGCAGCTCCTTCTTTAATTCGGGGATGGGAGGAACACAAACCCGATTCCTGAACATTATTATCCCATCACAATCAAGGTTGAATTCAGGAACATTTCTCACCTTCTTTTGTAACTCGACATCTTCTTTCTGTGCCTCCTTAATCTTCGCACGTATATATGGCTGAACATTCATTTGAGAAAGATAAGATTTTTCCCCTTCCATTATAATTCCAAGATCCATCCTTTGTAAATCCATAAATATTGGATCTTTTGTGATCCTCATCATGGATAAACTAGCATGGTCTTGTCGACTTAATGCATCTGCCACCTTGTTTGCTTTCCCAGGGTTGTAATGGATTGAGCAGTCATAATCCTTAATCAGCTCCAACCATCTTCCTTGACGCATATTCAGCTCCTTTTGTGTGAAAATATACTTTAAACTTTTATGATCAGTATAAATATCACACCTTTCACCATAAAGGTAATGCCTCCAAGTCTTTAATGCAAAGATTACCGCAGCCAATTCCAAATCATGTGTTGGGTAATTTTGCTCATGGATTTTCAACTATCGTGAGGCATAAGCTATCACCATATCATTTTGTATAAGAACACACCCCAATCCTTTCTTGGATGCATCACTGTAGATCACAAACCTTTCTCCACTACAAGGCAGTGTGAGCACAGGTGCACTGCATAACCTTCTTTTCAACTCCTTGAAATTCTCTTCACATTCCTCTTTCCAGACAAACTTAACTCCTTTTCGAGTCAAATTGGTGAGTGGATTAGATAATCGTGAAAAATCTTTTACAAAACGTCGATAATATCCAGCCAAACCAAGAAAACTTCGGATCTCAGTTACTGTTGTTGGTCTCGACCATCTTTCGATAACCTCTGTTTTTGCTGGATCCACAGATATCACCTCTTTTGAGATTATGTGACCCAAAAATGAAACTTTTTGAAGCCAAAATTCACACTTGGTAAATTTGGCATAAATCGTCTCCTTTCTCAGGGTCTTCCATATAATTCTCAAGTGATCTTCATGCTCTTCCTTTCTCTTTGAATAGACAAGAATATCGTCTATAAAAACTACCACAATTGATCAAGATAGTCTCTAAAGACTCTATTCATTAGATCCATGAAGATAGCAGGGGAATTAGTAAGACCAAATGGCATCACTATAAATTCATTGTGTCCATACCTTGTACGTAAAGCCGTCTTTGGTATATCCTCCCTTTTGACCCTTAATTGATGATACCCTGAACGAAGATCAATCTTGGAAAAGTATTGAGCTCCGTGTAGTTGGTCAAATAAGTCATCAATGCGTGGGAGAGGATATTTGTTCTTGATAGTGATCTTGTTAAGTTCTCGATAATCAATACAGAGTCTCATTGATCCATCTTTCTTCTTAACAAATAGAACAGGTGATCCCCAAGGTGACGCACTAGGGCGTATGAATCCCTTATCAAGAATCTCTTGGAGTTGCTTCTTCAATTCATGCAACTTAATTGGGGCCATTCTATAAGGTGTCTTTGAAATAGGCAAAGCACCCGGTACTAGTTATATTGAAAACTCAACTTCACGATTTGGTGGAAGACCCGGTAATTCCTCCGGAAAGACATCATCAAACTCCCGTACAATGGGTATATTCTTAATCGTGAGTTTCTCACCAACCATTTGAGATAAATAACCTTCATTTAGTGGAATCAAGACCCATAAGATGGAAGGAATTTCCACTGGAAGGTTATGTTCATCCTTGCATTGATAGACGATCGTAGATTGATCTGGAATTTGAAATGTGACTTCCCTTCTTTGGCAATTGATATGAGATCCTTGTAGAGAAAGCCAATCCATGCCAATAATCACATCAAATTCCACTAATGGAAGGATCACAAGATTTGCAGGAAGCACTTTCCCACAAAATTCGATCGGAGAAGAATTATAAACTTTTGATGCGACTGTTGTTCCATTAGGTGTTGTCACAGCTAACTCAACATCTAATTGTTGAGGTAATATGGTGATACCCTTAGAAAATTCTTTAGAAATAAAACAGTGGGTGGATCCAGAATCAAATAAAACATTTTCTACTTTAGAGTGGATGGTAAGTGTACCTTTCACCACTTCGTTATCGTACTCCACATCACTGATAGAAATTGCATGTGACTTTCCTTTGTCTTTAGCCTTAAGATTTTGTTGTCATCGACCATCATCATCAACCCTTGTATTTGGGCATTGATTGGCATAATGAACCATCTCCTTGCACTTGAAACATTGAAGTGTAGTAGGTTCATTCTGTGTATCCCTTCCTTTGTTTGCGTCATTAGACATCTTCTTCCCATTATCACAACATTCAAATGCCCGATGACCTTCGTTTCCACATTTAAAACATTTACTTTTCCCTTTAAGACAAATCCCTCCATGTTTCTTTCCACACTTTGAGCATAAGGGAAAGCTCATCTTCTTTTCAGTGTGCTCTTTAGATTTTCCTTTGAATTCCATCTTCCTCTTCTTATCAAACCCATGTGACTGATGGGTTACTCCAATCTCCATCTCGACTTTGAGAGCACATCGAATGATTTCCTCGTAGCTATTGATGTCCCTTATGGCTAACGCCCTTCGAAGACTTGGTTTTAAGCCACTAAAGAATCGATCGATCTTACTCTCAGGTTGGATAATAATACCAGAAGCGTACCTTGCAAGTCTTGTAAAATTTGCTTCATAGGTACCAACAGATTCATCATCCCTTTGCTTCAGTTCAAGAAACTCTTTCTCCATCATTGTTCGGAGAATACGAGGGAAGTACTTATTGAAAAATAAGTTCTTGAACTCGTCCCATTCCATAGACTCAATTTCATCCCTTTGCCTCATATTCTTAATAAGATTCCACCATTGATCAACATCTCCTTCCAAACGATACACTGCTAGGATGACTTTATCATGCTCAGAACATTGAAGAACTGAAAATATCTTTTCCGTAGTACTAATCCATTGTTCAGCAACTAATGGATCAGTAGACCCGCTGAAAGAAGGTGGACGCTGCATCATGAAGGATTAAACAGAATGTTGCTCCTTCCTTTGCTCGTTTGGAAGTCCTGCATGATTCATAGCTTGAGAAAGTTGTGTGAGCATGGCTACAAGATTTTGCATTCCAGTTCCCATATCGTTTGGTTGCTCAAGGGGACAATCATTACATTGCCCATCACATTCCGCATTAACACGGTTCCTTCGGGTTCCAGCCATTGACTAAAACCAAGAAGAATAGTGTGAGCAACACTAATTATAATAGGAAAACCACATAATCAAGGATAAAATTTCACACTTAAGGTTTTATCCTAGGGTATTCATGGCCATTTCTAAAACACTAATATTGTGTTCTATGCTTAGACTTATCCTTAGGGTTCTTACTAAGGCTTTCACATCCTAGTTTCCAAAGGTTGACTATACCTTTCCTCTGATACCAACTATAACGACCCATACTTTCCATACATTGTTAATAATTAAAAATTGTAGCACACTTATTACAACATATGACAAAACCACAAAGGACCGTATAGGTATAGTGTCTTTAGAAACTGGGAAACATAAACATCTGGTTCATAAATGTCCTACAGTGTCTCCCATTTATTTCATCATATCTAGGGTCCCTTTTAGCATATTCTACTTAATATCCATCTTCCTGACCTGGGGAAAAGAAAACATAAAAGGGTGAGCTCAAATGCTCAGCAAGGGCAAATAAAGGAAATAAAAATCATATCATATCTTTTTGAAAATCAAAACCTACAAAAGAGATCATAATATCTTAACATGGAATAAATCATAGAAGTGAAAATGAGATCCCCATAATCATAACATAAAACATGAAACTTTGTGGCATGCACACATAATCATGGAAAATCATTTCTTGTTAGTCATGACTCATTGCCAAAACTATCTTAGTGGACAGAGTCCCTTTCTGAATCGAGTAACCCTCGTTTCAGTCATGTTTCACTGAACCGGTATAACCTACCGTTCCAGCCCTGTCTATCTCATGAGATATAAAATCATTACCCAATGCATTGGAGGGAGATATAGGTTTCACCTATCTTATAATTAATCCTTTCTTATGTGTGCCACATAATCATAAATCATACATCATCGCATAACCCATGTAATAAAAATGGGATTCTTAAACAACATGACATCATAAAACAATTCATATAAGATAAATGAATTCATAAAAATGTTTCCATCACAACATAATCAAATCCATGTAATAATAGGGATAAAAACATAACCCTTTTATTGTCTTAGATGGAAAATAATTTTGATAAAATACTTGAACTCCATTCTTGAGGAAAATATCCTTTCTACTTCAAAAACATTTTTCCTTTCATAACATGTCATACGACTTAAAAATAAAAGAAGTTGATTAAAAATAAACTTGAAAACTTGTAAAGGAAGCTTCTTGGAAATAATGTTTTAAAAATCCATTCATGCCGTATAAGTTAAAAAAAACATTCTTCGTACTTTTGTCGGAAAAGTCAAAAAGTACCTCGTACGAAAAACGACAAAACATTCCTTTCATACATATTACTAAAAACTCACCGAAGGGTAAAAATGGATTTAAAAAATTGTAGGTGGATGGAAATAATATTACATATTGATGAAACATGGATGTGGATGATAAAATACACCTCAGTAAATACTTACGAATAAACAATCTCGGATAAAAATGAGATTGTGATATTTCCCTTACCTTAGGTCCGATTTGCTTTGTACGTGTCCGAAGCTCCTGTATAATGGTTTAAATAATGTTATTGACTTATTCAAGAATCATACATATTGATATGATATCATATATGGTCATATTCTTAGCTTCTTGATAGTAATATTTCATTGTTACTTGTTACTCGGGTCTTTATTGCCTTTTGTTTTTATGTGTGTTTTGTCGAATACATTCTTATTCTTCTTTTAAGGTTATATATAACTTATATCCAGAATGGTATTAGTGTAAAATATATCATATTTATTCATTCAATTCATTTATATAATTACTATGTAATGATGATCATGTAGAACGAGTCACATCACATCGTGGAGACGGTATTCCGTACGTACGCACGAGTGATGATATCGTTCCTATGATCGTGGAATTGTATTGGAGTGTATATATATTATTTCAGTATCAATATTACTTTATAATAATCATAAATAGTTACTCATTACACCATTATACCCAACCTTGTAAAGTGATGGTGGAAAATAGATTACACCACGGCGTGGAGACGGTATTCCGTACGTACGTACGCGCGGTGATTTCATTTTTCCGTGGGATGGATAGAAGGTGAATTAGGGTTGTTTCATATTTATAATAACATATCAGTATGTATGTAATACTGATGTTATTAATTTATCATGAAACAACTAAAGAAGAAGAAGTTGAAGAAGAAATAAATTGAAAAGATCGGTAATGGATATTACCTCTTCTTTGGAATGCCTCTTTGAATCCTCCACTTAGGGAACTAAGATTGGCCTTTGAAGAAGACCAGGACCTCTAGGATTATTCTTGGGAAGTGGAGAGGAGAAAATGGAAGGGTTTGGCCGAGCTTGAGTGCTCAATTTGGTGTGAGGAGGAGGGGGAGGAGGTGCCCTTTTATAAGGGAGGAGAGGGGCACCTTAGGAATATCTCAAAATATTATTTTATATTAAAGTCAAAATCGGTTTATAATGGTTACAAAGGGTCTTATTTCGAAGCTAAAGTGGGGAAGGGTCGAAATCCTATCAACCAATAGTATTTAGACAAGTTTAGGCTATTATTTTAACCTTATCAATTAGATTTAACTCTAAGTTAAATAATTTAACTTTTACCGTGTCTTTTTGTTTTCTTTCACTATATGGTTAATACACTTACTATAACATGCCAAACGAACCCCAAATTGTTTATTATTAATATATATATCTTTATCTAAGTCATTTGGCCGAACCTTAGATTTTTAGGAATAAAATAACAATTAATAATATAATATTTGATTTAAAAACTATTTTGTGTCAATTTTGACACTATTTGATATATGATTTTTGTGAAAGTCATAACAGAATTATATGTTCGAACCAAGTTGATTAAATCAAAACTAATATATCATAGTAACCTATAAAATTTGTGTAATTCATAAAAAGTCTCAAATTACATTTATCTTGGTGTTTATAACATCAATTATGTCAATATTTCATAAATAAGATAATTACTGCATCATCATTGTGTCATAAATAAATTAAATTATTTAATGTCTAAAAATTACAAATAAAATACCATTATTTAGGAAATCTTTTTATATTTCTAATTAATATTTATAGTCGAATTTATCTTATGTATAACCCCATATTAAAAATGATTTACTTATTAAACTTTGATTTTAACTATTTTAACCCTTCTTTAAATAAATTAATAATAAATGTCCTAATCTAATCCAAGTGGGCCTAAATGGTCATATTTTATTCCTAAGTTTGTTTTTGGTCGAATTAAACTTGTCCAATAGAATTAGGACATGTGTTAGGGTAATATTAATATCATATTTACCCTTAGTTACCCGATTTACTATTAACCGCGGTAAAAAAAGTAAAAAGTTACTATTCACCAAAAAATTATTTTCATCTCATTGAACCACATTTTAGTCCTTGATATTAACTGTGTCTCTCGGATTTTAGAAATTCCATTCACAGAAGCGGTAAAATTATGTTTTATGAAAAACTCAGTTTTTAACCTACCACTTAGTGGTTTCACTATTCATCAAAAATTGAAAGTTTTCAGAAAAATACCAAAATTTCACCCTAGGCTAATTTCGGTATTCCGAATCCAAAAATGAAGTCCATTTTGAAAAATAAAATTTATAAAATTTCAAAAAGTTGTTATTACTATTCATAACGGCTAGTTTTAATAATATTTTAATAGCATATCGTCGTTTAGTGAAACTCGGTATTGCGTACGACGCAAGCTATCGAGGAAGGTCGCGATTGCGTGTAAAGCAAGCCAAGAAAGTGTTGTGTAGAAAAAGATTCCTTTGATGATTTATATAACATAAAAGTCTCGGGTGTTACAATGTTCTTTACTAATTCTAGGTTATATTGTCTCTAGCCTGGGGAAACTAGAAAATTATAATTGGTCTTTAATTTATTTAGGCCTAGTTTGATATTAATTACTATATGTGTTGTGAATTAAATAATTGATATCTTTGGGTTGTGCGTATTTCATTTTTTATGATAGTGATGTGGCCTAGTGTGATTATATCACCAAAAAGTATTTCTCTTGAAATTGTAATATGAGATATGGACATGAGCATATGAAGAGGGGGGGGGGGGGTGGGAACTTCTCCAATCACGATGCATTATGTTTCAGCACCTTTAAAAAGAATATTGGTAGGTTAGTTCCACCCAAAGTTTATAATATCATATTGTGGTGGATGGGTTACTTTGATATTTATTCTCATTGAATATCCATTGATCACGGTGCAGATGATGATGATTTGTGAATTTAATATGGAATTGAAACAAATATATTGAAGGTAATATCATACACCAATGGTAAATGATAAATGGAATTTGGGTTATTAATACCTTATATATTTTTCATGATTGTGATACTGTTATGTAATTTACATAAAAAAACTGGGAAAATTATTTAATTTTGGGTAATATGGATTATTTAAAGCTATTATTTTATTTACATTTAATTTAATCTATTGAATTTCAATATCAATCAATGATTTTAATTGGAATGGTTTGCATGTGGTAAATACCCATAATAATGATTATTTTTAAATATTATTCAATAATTATTATAAAATATTCTTATGTTAGGATAATGATATGAATCATATTTTAGATTAAATAAAAGGATGTGAAATGTTTTTGATTTTAATTGGGATGATTTGAAATGTTAGTCTTGGGTTTTTAATAAAAAAAATTAATGTTTGTTTTCTAATTAAATATGAAAAATTGTGAAATAAATTATTTTTAAAAGGATCAATGAATAAATTGGATTAAAAATCAATGGCATAAATGGAAAAGGGATTTAATGATGTGTTTTTCATGTTGATTAAAAAAATGATATAAGTGAAGGTTGACTCTATAAGGCATGAACTTGTTGAAATACCTATGATTTTCATTTAAGATTTGACTTGGCAATTTAAACATTGAATGGTTAAATGAGTAAAAATATTTTTTTAATGATTGATTAATATATTTATCTAGATTTTTTTTGAATATCTCTATTGTCTTTGTTGTGATTGTGTGACCTTACATTGAATGAGATTCACAAACGTGTGCTAAAAATTCAACAAATATTAAATCTTATTTTTAAGGAGGAATTATGTGATCTCATGTTGACATAATAGTGGGATATCCTCCATGTATATAATAAATTATAAATGGAAGCACTCTTATTAAAGATTTAAATGCCCCAGGAGGTTGTTTAAAGTGTTTTGCATATTTACAATTCTTTTTTCATTTTCTTGTTGTGTTTTGATTACATCAATATCATTGAGAGTTATATCCTGTTGTAGTTAAACTAACCCCTACATTTTCCCCTTCTTCAATGTTTTGTTTCAACCGTCAAGGATGATAATTGATTGAGATGTATCAATTATAAGATCCTTGTTTTTCAAGACCTTACATTATCTTTTTCCAGTTGTAAATATTTTTAAATTATATTCCATAATAAATATTTATTTTTTTATTACTAATGTGTTTATTATATTTTATGTATTTTTCATAATAATAAATTAAAATATATTGTAAATAAATTTAATATCATTCATATAACATCATGGCAGAGCTAGAAACACATCAGGTTAATAAAAATTGTTTCATAAGTCACCTGAAATGATATATTTGTGTGTAAATATATATATTTACATGAGTTATGTTAATATTGAACATTTACAAAACAATTTGTTTTAGGATGTTTATATATATATTTAAACTGAATTTCTTTATAAATAAATGTGGGTGTTTAAAATTTATATAGTACAAATATATATATATATATTTACGTGTATATTTTATTTTGTTACGCATATGCATGTGTGTATATTTTTACACACACACACACGTGTGTGTGTGTGTATTTATTGTATATATATATATTTTTTGGTGTATGTTGAATATATATTTATATATGTCACGATTTGAAAAAAAACAATATATATATATACATGTTTTCCCAATTATGGAAAAAAAAGAAAGAACACATTTAGAAAAAATATTGAATATATATATATTTTTAAAAATTTAGGTGATTAAAAAAGAGAATCACGAGACTGTTAACTAATCGTTAATGATGTATTAAAATAGGAATGAGAAGTGGTGGACAAGAATAATAAAATTGAAGAATATATCATAATAGAATAAAAGGGGAGTGGGATTTGAATAGTTTAGATAGATAAAGAGGTTCAAAGGATAATATAAAAATTAGAGTAATGGGTTGAATTTTTTAGGGAGGAATTGTGATAAGAGAAAGAAGAAATGGGAGATAGGCAGTGTAGGAGAAGTAAATAATTATGTAATGTTTTCCTTTTGAAAAACAGTGTATTCCTCTTTGTGGCCATTTTGAACCCTCCAAACATGGAAACCACCTCCCCCACAAAGAGGACACTCCCCTGAGGTAGTGCCACAGCTAGGGAAGGATCTGTTGCTAGACGATATGGAAGAGTGTCCCGGAGGATGACGGCCCGACAACGATGGTCCATCAAGCTATCGATCAGCGATTGGGCCGCACCTCATCTTTCCCACCCAGAAGAGAATAGGAGACCCGGAAAGGATGGTGGATACCAGGGGGAGAGGCTCTCCCCGAAAGCAGACTCCAGGGATTATAACCTTGAACCACTCAATGGAAGGCATGGATGTGCCACTCTCCTCCACCACCACACCACCACTGAAGTGGCATAAATAATTAATTAATAAATACAGCCAAAATTAATCAATTTTTTACACCATATTTATCTCGATAATAATCATATTGATGTGTAATTAGTTGTATTAGATTAATCATGATGATTAGAAGGTAACCACATATTTTTATTACATAGTAGTCAATGATATTTTTATAGATTTAAATAAATATAATTTTTTTGTGTCTAAAATATTAAATAGGGATAATCAAATAATTATGTATTTATGTAAAGCCTTGCAATTTTTTTTCTAATCTGGGTTGGTATTTCTAATTGATTTAGGGGATATATGAATTATCAATATTTTACAATGTAAGTGTGAAATTATCGTATATTATCTTAATTTTTTTAATGGATTTGATTAAATGCAATTAGATGATAATCAATAAATAGTCACATGATTAATGTTTTGGTGATTATATGTAAATTCCAATGTTTTATGATGAAATAAATACCATGGATGGCATGCTTGATGATTTGAATTTTTTTGTGGAATTGAATGTTCGATTTTGAACTTTGAATGGGGTTTTTGCGTTTTCTTTTAAAGAGAACTTGGGTTGTGGGCCTTTCTGTACAGTTCCTAATTTCAAAAAAAGTGGATTTTCAAAAATAAAATAAAAATGGATTGTGGATAAAAAAAGATAATTTATATTATGTTGAAATTATACAGAAGTATAATGGTGAGAGAAATTTATATATAATATTGTAGATAAATTATTCTTTTTAAAATAATTTTAGCATGTTTTAGAGAAATTACTCTCTTTAAAAGGATCATCACATGTAGTTGAATAATTTTAAAATTATAGAATTTATTTAAAAATAAAATTACATATAAAATAAATATAATTACATATTTAAATATAGAATTTGATTATAGAAATAAATATGGTTGAAAATAATTTAAAATTTTAATTTTACATTTTAAAATAAAAAATTATGAAACAATATTTGAAGAATATTTATTATTATCGAAATAGAAAGGAAATAATTTTTTTTAATATAGTACAATAATGATAATTATTTTTAATATTATCGAGGAGAGAAAAATGGATAATTTAATGTGTTTTCCTGAATTATTATTTATAAAATAAAATGATAGAGTTCTATGGTGTAAAAATATTATATAATTTTGATGAAAATTATCTTAATAATTTATTATATTAAGTATTTTAAATTAATATTGTTTAGAAAATTTTAATTTGTGATCATAGTTTTGTTAGGAATATTTTATTTCTTACGTATAGTTATTATCCATTCTTAAGGATTCAATCACATGTAAAATATTGATGAAATTCTTGAGAACACTATGTTTTATCAACTATAGAAGTATTAATTTCAATATTTTTATATTGTGGGATGTGTGATCACTAGTTTTTGAAATATATTTATTTAATTTCCTCTGATATTTACTAGATAGTGTTATATATCTATTTATTAATCATTAGCATAATGTATATGATTTCTTATTATTATTTATTTAATTAAAATTATTAAAGAACATAATGATGATTATGTTGGATGGATAAGGAATTAAAGAGGTGTGATGAAATAATTATCATATATATTGATATGGTTTCTGGGATTAATTTTTATGTTTATCAATTAATTAAAGAAATTAATGAAAATTTAATGATTTCTTAAATCATTTATTTGGGGTTTTTTATGAATAATGTGTTTTGATAATGGATAAATTTCTGTGTTTTTTCTATAGTTTCTTTGAAAATATTTGGGGAATAATACATTTTATATGCCTTTGTTATTTGTTCTTTAAGACCTTTGTTGTGTTTAAATGATAACCTTGAGTGGTTGAAAAAATGGGTGGGGATGATTGTTATTGTGATGTGATCTTTTGATGTCTAATGGTTGATGTGATATGGGAAGATATTCCCCTGGCTATGATGGTGATACATGGTTCCATTTATGATGATAGTGACATTTTCATGGGATGTAAAATGTGTTATTAAATGTAGTGTTGTCAGGGACGGAACTGTGTCTGATAGAATGGGAAGAAGTATGGATATACTAATAATGTACTCAAATTTATATAATTAGTTGATAATTATTCTAATTTATTAATTTGATAATAACTATATGTTTTTTATATAATTAATTTTCTACTTCGGGAAGCAGTTTGATGCAACACAGTGTGACTAAACATTTTATGTGGTAGATTAGGTTGAGTCTGAGAGTATATGGATTATTCAGAAATGAGATATATTATATCTTATTTTTTTATGATTTCATACATATCCCAACCCACATTGGTTACGGAGACTAAAACCCAGTGGACATTTGGAGCATGTTTTCCCAATCTTCTCAGTGGGAGGATGGATGGTTGAATCCCCATATGATCTCAGTCTCTTTTCTGGGTAGTATTATTATTATTTTAAATAATAAGTTAACATTCCCCATATATGTGTGTAGAGGGTTGTAATATATTATGTTTAATTCATGCACATGTATCACTAGATATAGTATTCAAAGTATTATTATAGTTTCAATATATATGGGTTGTGATGGCTCAAGGTACCTTACATAGTGTATGGGATATGATGGCTTTAGGTATAATACTAGATGGATGATACACGACATACAAGAAATGGTGGATCCCAAAAAATACAAAGTTACTATATGTATATTTGGATGAGATGATGTGATGATATGATGTATGAGGTTCATGTTATGATACTTAGCCTAGGTGTTTTCTAGATGGCTTATATTGGAGTGAGATTACTGAGGATGTGAGACATTGGGGAAGAGTGAAAAAATAGTGTGGGAGTGGCAGTGGGATGCGATTATTGTTTATTTAATATTATATGATCTCTTGTAGAATAACATTGTAATATGTATACATTTTGAGGCTGGGAAAATAATTGTAATCCTTTTAAGTATAAGGGTTCGTTTCATTTGATTACCCACTGAGATTTTGTATGCTTCTTTAACATTTTTCATGTGAGGTTGTCAGGAGGATCCCACATTGTATACATGTTATGATCACCCTATGTTTATATAAAATATTAGGATCTTATTGGTGATTGTGTTTTAATTTCATAGTTTGAGTTGTTATTCAAGAGTCGTTGGTTCGTTGAGTTCACCATCAAGGCTTTCTTTTGTTATTTTTATTTCCTTTCAGTTTTACCTATTTTGCATGGAATTATATGTATTTACATGGGATGTTATTACTTTTATTTTGAGAAGGATTTTTTGGTGGTTGTTCCATCATATCACATGATTATAAATATATAGAGGTTAATTCCTCCCAAAATGTGTATGTTATACCCTCGATGCTTCTTTCAAACAAGTGGCCTATTCATGGTAGGCTTCTTGTGTCATTATCTTCCTTATCTCATTGTCGGACTTGTAGGTATAAAATCGTGGGTAGGGTTTCTCGACATGTTCCACTAAGATATCATATATTTTTATATCCAAAACATCACCATGTACACTGATAATTCATGAATCTAGGTTCCCCACTATTGTATTTTACAACAAAATTGATAATCATGTGGTAAGACTAGAGAAATTATCTATATGCCTAATGGGATACACCTTAAATTGATATTACGGAGTTTTTATTCAAGTGATTTATAATGAAAAAATTATTTACATCGTTACACTAATATATTTTGAAACACCACCATCAAAATGAAATTTGGGGTATACATTGGTCTCTTTTCAAGGGATAATAATTGGATACCATTCAAATGCATTCACCCATTCCTTCAACTTTATGATAAGTGAATTATAATTTATGTGCATAGTGAAGAAATAAAATATTACCACATAATAGGTATTAAAATAAAAATTCAATAGGTCAAGATCTACATAGCACACCTAATGACACTCATAGTGGTTAGGCAATTTTTACAGAGGTAGGTACCACCAGATTCTATATTTTAAATGATAGAGTCTACTAAAAGATGGATTTATCCAATAAGGGGAACCGCAATCCACTAAAAATGGTGAGAGATGGATGATTACCATTAGTGGACGGTATAATGATGATATGGGTTTGGCTATGACATTGAACAGATTATCTATCTCTAGAGTATTTGATAAAAAATTAATAACATGTGCCTTCAATATCAATTATGTGGGTTGATAAAGAGTGGAAAAGAATTATACTCTGAACTGTATCCATTGATTCGTAACAATAGATTTATATCAATTACATATTCATGCAACTATGACAATCAACACCCCTTGTTTGAAATGAACTACTAAGGGTTTTTATTATTGAAGTTGACTGATTTATGTTCCATCTATGATAGCTCTTGCACCATCCGATCATCTATTAAATAGCTTGTAGTACAAAACTGAGCCTTTAATAGGGAGATATCAAATATCAATGCTATATAACACAGGTAATTCCTTCTATGTCACTAATGAAAATTTATTTTAGTGAAAATATAACTTATTTATGTATCCAAGGTGTATTAATCTAAAAAATACCCAATCTTTTAGTGCTTGATCCAATATCTCCATCAGAGGTGGTGTTACAAAAAAACAACTTGAACTCGATAAATATTCCTATGGAGTATCTCTATAATCTATCAAACATGAAAAATTATAAGGTAAAACATATCTATGGAACACATTTCTAAAAAGGCACCCACATTTTAGGGGAAATTACTATGATGTGTGGTGGGGTGGGGTGAATCAATGATTTAAATTCATTTTTTGTTTTTTTATTGAAACAAAAGTAAGAACATATAAAATTTAAATAATATCATTAAAAAAACTCATACCCAAGAAGGAAAAATATTATTTTAACGTTCCACCTTTCAAATAAAATGTCTAATCCATTTTATGATATATATTTCATTGATACTAGATGACCCAATAGTATCAATATGTAGGTAAAAATGATAATGGAATAAACTTATACATGTGATATATGTATATTCATAGTTATTTAGTGATTCAAACTCACTTTAAAATGGTAAATAATTTTTATTTGATAATAATGAAATCTTCAAGAGAAATGGACTTCCAATGTGTTGTTATAGTGATGCATACTTTTTTATCCCTTAACCTATACATTCACAGGTTCCTTATTTTCTCTCAGTGAGAAATTCCCGACCACTTCTAAATATTATTTTTTGTAAAAATTATTTAATATTTTTATTAAACTAGTATCATAATTCACTCAAATAATTCATCTTGTATGCTTGATTAAAATATTAAATCACATAACACCATTAAAAAATAGAAATGTACATATTTGAATCTCAAATTCAAATTCAAACAACTAACTAGCTTACAATGTTTTCCAATTTTTATTCTTCCTCCAACTTATTATTCCTATTATTCTTTTAAGAACCTTCTTTAGGTTACTGTTATTTCATGACACATATTATAGCATGATCAAGTAGTTAAAAAAGTAACCTATTTTTCTTTCTTTATAGATAATCATCCTTTATAATATAATTTTTTTCTTATATTACGTGAATCAAAAATACCATTTTGTGATGTTTTATAAATTATTGAATAAATTTTGAATCATACTACTTGATTAAATTTTGGATTATTATATTTTAAATTATTTAAAACTCCAAAATTTTCACTACCTCTAATACATATGCAAGACTTGATCACTCAAATGAAGAAAAGTAATCCCCAGTACATAGAGTGAATTGACTCATACACAAATAGGATTAAATCATATATTGGATTAAATGTATCCAAAATATTACACAATGACTCATATGATGGTTTAATGAACAAACACATCTCAAAAAATGACTCATACACAAGTCAAGAATGACTCATACAGTTTTCTAGGATGACTCATACGCAACTCATACATAGCCACTTTTCAAATTCACTCCAAATTCTAGAATAATTTAAAAAAATTACAACTTTAAACTAATATATTCTAAACTAATTACAATAAACATCAAACACTTAATATCAAATTAATCATTAATCATCATTTTATTTTGAACATTATTTTTTTATTAAACACAAAACGAGAACATAAATATAACTTTTATTCCAAAAATCTCAAATTACTATTCTCTAGATAAAAACAAAATTCTATAGGAACTTTTTATCTTAACAAAATCCCGTATAATTTAATATATTTAAAAAATCTCTTGATCTTAACAATCATCCCTTCAGATTTTATAACTAACAGTGGAATATAAATCATTCTCAAAATCAATAATTTTAGAAATGGTTCAAAATTCATTAATTTTTAGCCAAATCGTGTTAATTTGGAATTTTAAACAAAATCATTTAATAATTATATCATTCAATACATAAAACAATGATTTACATTGGAACCTCAGAATATATTATAAGTTATCATTCAAATTGATGAATTTATTAAACAAAGTTTTTAAAATAAAATTGATTTCATCTCATTTAGTCAATAATTCACCATAAAATAAAATTATTCATAAAATAATCTAAGAATATACAACTCATTCTTTAATTAATACTTCATCATAAAATCAGAACATCATAAATATTTTATAAATAAACCTTTGTAATCTACAAAAAAAATATTGTATGAACTTCAACATAACTATTAGAACAATTCACACATACAAAATGATGAATTGAAATATTATTCATTCTAATAACACTCTATTAAAATATTCTACCACATATGATATACAACTTAAATGGTTAAAAACATATCAATTGATTAACCATAATATATAGATTTTATCCCACCTTGTGAATAAACTAACAGGGTAAATATAATGTATTTTCTGTTTCCAATTTTTATAACCCTCTGAAAACAATAATCCAAAGAAACAAGATGAGATAAGTGAATAAAACACCATAGCATAACCTTTATATGGATGAGGATGAACTCCCACTATCAATCTCAAAATTTAAAATGCATCATCATTTAGTGTCTTAGTGAAAACATATTCTATTTTATCCTTTATAGGAAAAAATTTGAATTTCAATTAATTTATCTATAAAACAACCTTGATGAAGTGATATATTATATCAATGTTCTTGGATCCTGAATTTTGATGTGTATTACTTGAAATATTGATTTCAATTTTATTTTCGTATCCCAAGAGAAGTGGAAACTTACATCAACCTTTATATCATCTAATCAAGTATTCATTCACAGTAATTGTTTTTTATCATGTGTAATAACGATATATTATTCATTAATAGTGATCATGGTGATATAATAAAAATAATTTATTTTTAAAAAAATATAAATTTCATCATGGAAGAAAAATACATTAGATTTAGATTTCATGTCATCAATAAATCCAACCCAATCTTCATTTTAGTAACCATATAGATAAAGATTCCTTTTATTGATATATTTCTAATTAAAAACAATATACCTTTAATTTACCTTAAAATAATTTTTTTTGAACATAAATAAGACCCTTTTATAAATATAATTTAATTTCCTTCATCAAATAAATAAGAAAAAATAAAAATACCATGTTTAATTCCTTCAATAAATAAAGAGTTCATGGATTTTAATTGATCTTTCACAATCCAAACTATTCCAAATCCTTTTATTCTGAGTGAACAATCATTTCAAAAGGTCACAAAGCCATTTTGGTTTTCTTATTTCAACATCATTTAGGATATTTAAATAACATGTAATATAAGAGAAACATCAATGATACAGAATCCATGTATTACTCTCTTTTTATGCATTTAAAGTCTTTTCCTCTTCATTTTATAAGGTTTTTTAGTTTTTCACTAATATTTTAATTGAATGGTAGAATAATGAGGAATTAAATTAAATGGTGATCAATTTAGTCACATAGTCCATATAATTATTCAATAACTCAAATAAATTTTATATTTTATTTCAAGAATTTTAGATTAATTTTTAAACAGTCTTCTTTTGAGAGTGATTGATACACTTAATAATTTTAATCAGAAACCTCCTAGACTGATTGTGATATAGATAATTTAACAAAAACATTTTCTCAAAGAATATTATTAAATAATTGTTACTTGATAATATATAATGGCTATAAAAAAGTATTTTTTAGAGAATGATAATACATTTTATTATGAAAGTATAGAAAATATATATTTTGAAATACCATTCTAAAAACCCATATCATAACAATTGTTAAAAAATTCTTTTTCATAGAGTATAAGGAAAATAAATGTTCATATAATATTAAAAAATTTTAGGTTTCCTCATAAAAAAATAAAAAAATTCATGGGAAATGTATATATAAACAAGGATACGAAACTATCGCTATAGTGGATAAGAATTATTATCAACAATGATATACTTTTGAGATAGAAATCAATCAAGGATAAAATTTGAATTAAAAATTTTATTTTCCCAAAATATTGGAAGAATTATATTATCATATTATGATCATGATAGATTATATTAATGTATTATTAGATACACAATTCTAAATAAAATGATTTATAATTAGAAATATGTCTAAATAGCTAAAAATTGACATAAGAAACCCTTAAGGTATTGGTAATATAAGAATAAAAGGATTTTTAGAGAAATTACATGAAATAGACATTAAAAAATAATAAAATAGATAATATTTACTTATTTTAATGTATTTTAATTCACAATATCAAATAAATAATGCTGAAAAATATCAAACATGTCACATTGAGTTGAAAATGGGACAAAAACCCCTTATATTAAATTTCCTCTTACTTAAACAAAGTCTAACATGATGTTAAATAAACATAACTATCTTAATAACATATATCATAACCTTATCCACATATATAAAATTTAATAATACTCATTTATAAGTATTCTATACATTTATATTAAGTAGTAATTATCTTTTTTCAATATTGTGTGTGAGTAATCTTGATCGTTTTATACAAATTTTATAATAGGATTGTTAGTTGTAATTATTCCCCAAACATTCATGATTCCCAGATAATATAAGATATTTTAATTGATTCATTGTTATATTTTATATTTCCATAATTTCAATCGATGATTTTTTTGTTATAGTTCTTATGGATGAAATCAGTGACACACATGTTTCAGTGATTTTTAAAAAATGAACGATAATATATTATTCAATAATTTAATATTATATTTTCCATTAAAAAACAAAATAATTATAGAATTTTTTTAATATAATATATAATCCATAATTATCCAAACATATTCTCTCATTCTAATATTTTATATCATGATTAATGTATGTGGTTAGACTGAGCAAAAAATGAATATATAGTAGCTAATTGATAATTTATTATTATGAATGTGATCTCTTTTAAAATAATATAATAATTAAATAGTAATAATGATATTATTTAGATACGATTATGGTGCTTAATCATATTTTAATTGGTTTAAATAAATAATAATTAACTAGATAAAAAATGTATATGTTACTTTTTATAGGTGGTAGTCTTCACAATACACAATTAACTAGTTTATTTCTCGAAGAATGAGGGGGAAATAAGGGGGATTATAATATTTATATTAATGTTAATAATATTATTAAATTATTTATATTATTCTTAAATTATACCCTAACAATCTTTGAATATAATTAGTGGTGAAATAAAAAATTCATCATTTTGTGGAAGCGGTAGTCCACACAACACACAAATGACCGTTTTATTTGCCCTAATAGAAAAGAAGAAAGGTTGTAAATATTTTTTATATTAGAATAATAAAATATTTTATAAAAAATTATTTATGTAATTATATAGAAATTATGAAATTATATTTTTATGGTTTGAATGTAATGAAAATTAGTTAAGGGAAAAAACCACCCATGTTGAGAAATTAGAATTTCCCTTCGAAGAATCCTTGGAAATTGAAATCATAATCATATAGGTTTTGAATAGAGTCTCAAGGTAAATGAAAAGGATTATGAAGGAAGAATTATGGATATATATTAATGTGGAAACTATAAAATTTTAATTGTATTAAAGGTGTGGTGATATGCCCCCATTATTAGTGTTGAAAATGACATTTCTGTAAATATTTCAACTTAATATTATGAGAGCACATGGTTAACAAGTAAAGTAGATAAAAAATAAGAAATAATTTATTTTGGGAATATATAAGATCTATAATATCTCAAACTATCAAATAGAAACATTTTTTAATCATTTTTCAAGTCGTTTACCAATATATTTAATACTTCTACCATTTTTAGATTTTACCATGAAAACTAATTTTGAACTATGTAATTATATTTTAATTCCTATGAATCAAATAAATCTCATTATATAATTTTTATCTAATTATTAAAAATATTCAATAAATTTTATCTTATAATATATTTATGTATATGAAAAATTAATTTTTAACGATATCACAAATAACATGGTTTAAGAAAAAAAGTTTCTTGAAAAGTACCTTGTATGGTAAAATTATATCTATATTTGATTATAATCATATAGAATTGTTTTTATAAAAATAACGAAATTATATTGGTATTTAAAAATATCTAAATTATAATTTTACTTTAATTATTATTATTTTAAAGTAAAATCCAAAAACATTTTCTTTTATTTGAAAATATTTCTTATTTTATAAAATCTAAAAAATGTTTTATAAATTCAGAATATTATTTTATAAATACAAAGTTTTACTCCTTAAATATTTATTATATCAATATAATGTTTTTATAAAATTATATTTGTTTATTATATAATGATAAGGTAATAAAATTTATTGTTTTGGAAAGAAGATTAGTTTTCACTATTTACCTAAAAGTAATCAATTTTAGAAATGTCTGACAGATTTATACTTTGATAATATTGATATTATAATTAAAAAATGAAATAAATATTTTAAAATTAAAAATATTAAATTTATAATTTTTTTTAAATGTAAATACAATATATAATGGAAGAAATATTTTATTGAAAAAATGTCTTTTAAAAACATTATGTGTTCTTAATCCAACATTATAGTCCTACATAATTTATTTAAATATTTTTATTTACTAGATGTAATTATTATTCTTAAACATTGCTAATAATATTCATATAACATATCAATACTTTTTTTAGTTCATTGTTCCAAATGAAATGAGTTTTCAAAAATAATATTAATTTAAAGGAAAATTTTATATGGTAAATTCTTGGGTTGTTATATTCTCCTACCGTTAAAATGAATTTCATTATTGAAAATTTATTACCAATAATATGAAAAATATGTAAATTTTATATAATAATATCCTAAGGTTCTCACATTGCTTCTTAAAACTTATGATTCCTCAATAAATCATTGATCATATGAATGATCTTGTTCTAAAGTACTTCATCTTTTAAATCTATAATTTCTACAAATTGTTCCTCATATCAGTGTTTATGTTCTATTTTACCTAAATATAATCTTATCATCTGTTAAGATCATGGTATGTAATTATACAAAATTGATATGTGAACCATATCCAATACTTGGGAGACATATGGATGGAGTGATAGGCGATAAAATCTAGTGCCAAATTGATTAAGGATCTTGATGGGACTTATATACATAGGGCATAACTTCCCTTTGTTACAAAATTTCCTCAAATTATTCCAAGGAGGTATTTAGATGAACAGATTATCAATAACTTAAAAACATAGTTCTCATTGATATATATCTGCATAAATCTTCTTTCAACTTTGGATATCATTCATATATTACTGAATGGTTTGAAACTTATTTTTCATTTCCTGGAAATGGTCTAGTCCTATCAAATGAGTTTATCTATCTTCATCCCAACATATTAGAGTTTTTAATCTCTTCCCCTAAAAATATTCATATTGTTCCATCTAAATGTTATAATGGAAACTATTTTTTTATGATATTTCTACCAAGGGATTTATTTGATATTTATATCTTTATAAATACATTGAACAACATCTCAATATAACCTCAGGATATTGAAATTATACATTTGAAATAATGTTTATATGATGGTGATAATTAGTTCTAAAACATATCTATGGCTCCAATAATTTCTGATGATTTTTTATTGAACATTGAGGAAAACATTAGATCTTGATCAGATATAATTAAATGTGGTATTCCATGAAGCATCACGACCTCCCTTATATATATCACTCTGAGTTTCTCAAGTGTGAAACATTAGTTGATGGAAATGAGCTTTGATGAATTTTTATTGTGATCTAATAAAACCAAAATGGAATTATTTCCATTATATTTTTAGGGGATTCCTATAATGAAATCTGTGGTTATGTCTCCAAATTTCTAGAATTGTATGGGCAATGGTTTAATTATCCACTTAAAATTTTGTCATTAGGCCTTGAAATTTTATCATACCAAACATCGATATACTTATTATATTATTTGACACATCATGTTATCGCAGATGAAATTTTTAATTATATCTCTACACATTTTCATGATTTCCAGAATAATTGAGAAAAATGATATATAGAAATCAACCAAGAGCTCCATATTCAGTAATGGTTTTGATGAGACACATAACTATGCATCAAAACTTATAAATATATATTTATCAAATTTTAACTCTATAATACTCAATAAATTTTTCAATATGTCAAAATCACCCTTTTGAGATTCTTTTACCATTACCTAAATGGTTGGTTGCGTATTTATTTTTAAAATATGTTATTTCTAACCTTCCATTTTGACACCAAGAATCATTCGTTTCATATACATGAGTATTGGGTCTTTTTATATCCTCTTTATGGATCAAGTTAGAAGTATTTTGTTCATAGATCATTAGCGAACATATTTTCCTCTCACGGGTTATAATGTAATAATTAGTCATAATCATTTATAATTTACAACCACATCATTTGGTTCATATTTAACTCTTTCTATTCGAATATATGTTTTAATCTCTTGTTTCCTGTAAATATATCACTCTTTTAAACATATAGATAATCCCACTAAGTCTTTAATACCAAGATCATTATCACCATCTCCAAATCATGCAATTAGTTTTTTTCTAATGTGTCTTATTTTCTATTTGGCAGAAATAATGACCTTATAATTATTCATGAGGAAACATCATAATATCTTTACTAAGAATCACTATATATTAAAAACCATTCCCCACTGTAGGGTAAATTATGTACAAATATAGTAACCAATATCATATTTAGTTCCATGAAACATTATTGACATCCCTATATCGAAAGGAACATCACTCCCATCCATTTTATCAAGGTTAGTGTATTCTATATTCCTTAAAAATTTCATAAATAATATTAATTGTACCTAGATAACCTAGGAACACTATGGATGTCACTTACTATGGTCGTATTTTCCCATTTCTTGATAAATTTTGTCTTTGAAAAATCTATATACATTCACTATCTTATGATTGTATAACCCATGAATAATATTTAGTACAACTCGAATTCCCACTTTGTAAACGTGGAATAATTGTTTCTTTTATTTAGGTGTTCAATATAGTCCACAAAAGAAAATTTATCCCCTTACCTACTCAATGAATGTATAAGAATATCTTATATAAATAGAACTGTATGTTGACTATGGTAGTATATAAAGACTATATTTATCACATCCATGAAGATGGTGGGATAAATTTTAATTCAAAATTTAATCACTATACATTAATTGTGACCATACCTCATACTTATAAATACTTGTAAATATCATTCCTTTTAATACATAACCAAGGAATTCAAGATTTAATATTAATATTTGAGAATTCTTGATCTCCTCTGAGTTGATCAAATAGGTCACCAATACAAGTTAGAGGTTACAAATTCTAAATCATTATTTTATTAATCTCACTATAAACATTTACAATATAAAATTATCCATATTTATTTTGGTAAAAGAGGATCAGTGCACCCAATGGTGGATAACGATGTCATATAAACCCTTATTTATATTCTCTTAAAGATACATCTTCATTTACAAAAATTAAATGGGATACATTTTATAATGACTCTTTAAAATAGAAATGCATCTAGGCATGAGTTCAATTGAAAACTCCACCTCACACTCTTGGGGAAGACCCTGTAGTTCATATGGAAATACATTAGTATATTCCCATATAGTAGGAATTTTATAAATGATGGATTCGTCCCTAATAATTTGAAATATGTGTCCCTATTATATGGGTACCATAACCCCTATTGTTGAATTTTTTCCATAAAAATTTTATGATCAACCTTATGTTTATATTTTAAAAAATGATGATTTAGGATTTGGAATAATATTTGTAAATCTGGAGAATTGATACGTTCTTCATTTGGAAAATCAAATCCATACCATAGAAATCTTCTCCAATTCTTCTTTCATGTTACATAAAGAAAATGTGATTTCTTAAAGAATATTATTTAGCAGTGTCAAACCATGTGTTAAATTTTGAATCCTTATCATAAACTAGGTGATCATCGAGTTAATACCTAATCCACAATTTTTTGGGTTATTACACGTAGGATAATATGTACTATAACTTGCATCCAAATTTAGTATGAAGAAAATATTAAAATTTTATAATAATGAAACAACATATACATTACTAATACTTCAAGATATTATCAAATATGATTAATTATTCCTTATAATTACTCATAGTTTGTTCACTAAATGATTCACATCATAATCCCCAAAATAAATAAACTAATCCTATAAACAATGTTACTATGATTCCAACTATAACAATCCAAGATAAAACATACTTTGTTTTAAATAATATTCATGAGATAAAAATTACATATCAAAAAATAATCTCACAATCCCAAAATGGAAGATTTAGTGATTTTTTCAACTGGATATACAATCATCTTATTCTACTACACTTATGAACATTCCTCCATACTTGAGGCACACTATACCCTATTAGAGTCTTCTCCTATGTTATGATAATCTTCTTAAAATTGGGAATGTAAAATTAAGAAATGGGTGAGATACAACACTCAATAATGGAAAACATATGATAAATTTATCAAGGGTTAAATCTTATGTATAAAAGGAAAAAATAAGGGGGACAATTTATTATTAAAAAAGTATTAATACCATTATATTTATTACAAATTAATTCATGATTTATTACATAAAATTACACATAATTAAACTTGGATGATCGATAATTTTACGGTTGTTTCGAGTTGTGTACATTATATAACAACTTAAAACACAAGATACAGAAATATTATTGTAAACATCCTTGACATGTTCATATTATTCCTTCTTACTTAAAACTCTGATGGATAACCGGTGGAAATTCATATGAAAACGGTTAGATACAAAGATCAGTAAGGAAACAAATATTGAATGACATGAATAATGTATTACATGTTAGATATTAAGAATATCATAGGGGAAGAAAATGGTCAAAAATCATACATATGAATGGTGAGGCATGATATTTCATGATAACATTAAGGCAACATGAAAATGTTGAAATGACATAAAACATTATTTCATTGACATAATTTAAGGGTATATCATAAGAAATAATGACGGAATAAGTCTTTTGATATATTAGGTTAACTCCATAATCCCTTTTATGACATCTCATGACACAAAAACATTACCCAATTCATTATAGTGCTATATAATTTTTGGTGCACCTTTCTATTTCATTTCATTCTCATGATCAAGCACGCGACACTGATCATAAAACATGGAATAATTTATCATCACATTTTATTACAATAAGAAGGAATGTAGAATAAATACATGTATGTACCCAATAAATGAATTATAAGCACACAAAGGAGAATTCCCTATATTGAAAATGGGTATATATATTCACTCCATGGTTGTTTGGCATAAAAAATCATGGTCAAATTTCAGCAGCATAACAGTTGTGTATAAAAGTTCATTGAAGGGAATAATGAGAGAGAATGGGGTATCTCATAATTTTGAAATCATAGGTCCAATAAGGGTGATATGGTATCAAATTAAAAAATATTAGGAATTGGACATAAGTGGTAGAAGATAATGAAGATACATGAATAAAAAAGAGAAGGAGGGGATCCTTTACATTAAAGGGGTGATTATGAATACATGGTAGGGGAATTTTGAGAGCATAAGAGCATAATGAGAAGAATATATAGAGGTTATGACATATTAAATAAATGATCAAAGGATTTTGATTGAATATAAATAGAATAATGGTTTTGATTATATAGGAAATTATACATGAATTCATTATTTTCTCTCAAAATTAGGTTTTGGAATCTATATAATAAAGTAATAAAAACTAAAAACCTATCATGTTTTTTCCACGGTTTCTACCAATTAATATTTTTCAATATTTTATTAGTCTAGTGGGTGAACTTATTAAAATATTACCCATAGTGATGTGAATGTTAGTCATGTCCTTAAAGAAATTATTTTTAATCCTTCAAACATATTATTAGTTTTTGAGGATTCATGAAGGATTAAAATAATATTATATTAAATTTAAAAAATATATTTGTTAATATATACCATTTAGTGTGATTAATACATAATATTTGGGTCATTATGATATCATAATACACACCTCTTTTTTATATCATATTTATTCTTTACTAAAAAATTTGACTACCTCCAAAAATTATGAAACTTTTACCGTTGGATAAAATTGAAATGACATTTCCAAAAATAATATTTATTTTATGAAAATATTTTTCTAAATTTGTGAATTTTAGATTTTAAAATAGAATCAAAATTTATGGAGAAATACATGATTATTTCACACTAACAGTTTTCAAGACATTATAGAAATTACATTATATATCCAAAATATTGTATTATAAATAAAATTTATCAATAATAATTTAATAATAAAATTTTGTTAAAATACATTTATTGATCTAATGGAATATTTTAATTGAAATATTATATTACATTAAAATACAACTTGTCTTTTTCGTATCAACTTTTTTTATCAAATTGGATTCTTAGACATTTATAAATTAAATATAATAAATATAATCAAAATTTAAATTCAAATAAAAAATGAATATTAATAACATTTGCGTTAATTTTTTTCTAGTCTTTTTGAAATTATTTTTACACTTAATTAACCTTTTTTCTTTTTAATGTGGTAAATAATATTTACTATAGTTACTGTTCATATTAGTCAAAAATAAAGTTACACTTATTACCTAATATTAATTATGGTAATTTCAAATATGGAATCCATTTTATAAAAATAAATTCACATAGTAGGAAAAAGTTAATATAATATAAAATCCATAATAATGATGGAATACAGTTTTATGAAAATATATATTTAAAGAAACGAATATTTTACATTAACTATATAACTAGTAATATTCAATATATGAATTTTAATTAATTAATATATATATATATGAAAAATTTCATTTAAATCTTTATAATATTTTTTTATTTTAATTAATTATAATGGAGAATTATTAAGAATTTTAAATCAATTTTTAGGAAAAATCATTTTGTAGCCTAAAAATAAACTTATACTAAAATAAGATATAAAGATGATTTAAACATAATTAAATTAATTAAATATAAATAAATAATACTTATGTTTCCTTGAAATAAAATTAAACTAATATTGGGTCTTTTATATTACTTAATTTATCAACCAAAATGACAATTTTACATAAAATTTGAATTATTCACTATTCAATTAAAAAAGAATTTTTTGCAAAAAAATCCATAACATCATCCTAAATTAATTATGATATGTAGATATAAAAAATTTATTTCAGTTTAAATTTTTTTTTCTAATTATTCTAGATAATAATTATCATATTTTATTTATAAAAATACATAAAAAGAGATTTTGATGAAGATATATTTTGATGAAGAAAAATAAATTTCAAAAAATTGATTGATTATTTAAGATATATTTATCAATATATTTAAGAAATATATATTTAATAATGTATTTAATCATAATTATATCTGTAAATTTTATAGAAAGGATTAGAATATCATATTTAAATAATCATTGTTTGTTTGGCCTCACTGTTGCTTATCACATATGCTATCGAACATAGTTTTCTCTATTAAAAACTCAGGTCATTACATTCTCCCCCATGAATAAATTATGTCCCCTTAATTTAATGATGAAATCAATAATGAATATTTTGAAACATGAAAATAAATTTTTTGAGAACCCACTTTGTGAATATGGTTAATAAAACATCCTTTTGAAAAGAGAGAAATGGAAGTATGATGGTCATCACACAACATGTTTTCCAAGTAGGAGAAATTTATTGGGTATTGAAAAAATATAAATTAAAGATATAAATATCACCAAAATATTATAAGGAATTATAGATGGTAGGATAATGTTAATGGCCACAAAACCATAAATCTATGATAGGTAAAATGTCCAGAAATTCATAGGAAATGATTGAAATATGAATGATTTTTTGATTCAAGAATATTTTACAAGAGTTAAGGGATTATTTATTCATATTGAATGGTAAAATAAAGATATATAATTTATTAAAATGTATAATTTCATAATTTAATTAGATTAAACTATAATCTCATCTTTTTCCTCCAAACTATAATCAATATTTTAACAAAATTTAGGGGTGTATTATTATGTTTAGTCCTATAATAAGGTGGTTTTCTAGAGTTTTGTAATCCAAATAATACAAATTACTAAACTTTTCCTTTTAGACCAACTATTTCAACAGTAATATTTAATAAAAATTAGTTCATGTATTATTAAATAATATTATACATAATAGAAACTAATAGATAATAAAGTTTATTGTCTTTGGGAATTAGTTACATAACATATGAACATAAAACATGGGATACACCAACCTTTTTGAAAACATCATTGACATGCTCATATTATTCTATCATACATAAGACAACATGTGACAACCTTAGGATATAAATAAGAACGGTGCGAGCTATAAAGACCAGTAAGGGAATAAAGATTGATTAAAATGAATAAAGAAATACATGTTATAAAATAGACATATCATATGGGAAATAATGGGTGATAATAAAAACACTTACAATGAGGATTGATATTACATGGTAACATAAATACATAATAGAAATGCAAAACAACATAAAACATTGAATCATAAAAATTGGTCTAGGATAAATGATCATACATCAAAATTGAAAAATTTATATGATGGGTTGTTTTTACTCCCGAATCTATTTAATGATATCTCTTGAGACTAAAGTATTACCCCAGACATTGGAGTGCTATATTATACTAGGTGCATCGATCACTTTAATTTCATTCTCATGTTTATGTGTTCCCAAAAGATTATTAAATATGAAATCATTTATCTCCAAATTCTATTCCAAGATTAATGAGTGTGGAATAAATACATGAATTTACCCAATAAAATTAGTATAAGTGCATAAAGGTGAACACCATTGATAAGAAATGGGTATGGGTATTCAATACACAATTTTTTGGTCTGGAAAATCTTTCTGAAATTTCTACAGCATAACTAGGAAATTTAAATATTTATGGAAGTTATTAATGATAGTGAAGGGATGTCTCATAATTTAAGAATAATAGTGAAATTAAGGGGATATGGGAGACCATGTCACAATATTATGAATTTTATATAGAAGAGTAATATGATAATGAAGATACTTGAATAAAAACAAGGATTGGATCCCTTGACATAGAAGGGTAATTCTAAATGATTGGAAGGATATTCTTGAGAGATTGGGAGTACCATAATAGGACTAACAAGATGGTATTGTAGGGTAAGGATTTGATAAATGGTTTTTGAGTGATGATAAATGGGATCTTGGGTGGAATTATATAAGAAATGAGTGAGTAATTCACTACTATTCATCAAACATAGGTTTTAAACTCTATATAATAATGTAATAAAAACTAAAAAACATTTCCTGGTTTTAAAAACCTGGTTTCTAGAAAAGGGGATTTGTATTAATTATTTTATTTGGATAGGGGCTAAACTTATTAAAAAGTCACCATTGGTGATATGTAAGTGAGTCACATCCTTAATGAAATGATTTAAAATCCTTCAAATATATTATCAGTTTTGAAGGATTCATAAAGGCTAAAATCACATTATTTTAATGGATATACTTATATATGGCCATTTATACCATTTATAGTATTTATTACATCATTTTGGTGTCATGATGATTTCATAATACATATCATATGTTTATATCATAATTAATTATTATGAAAAAATTTTACTATCTAAAAAAATTATGAAATATCTACCACTCGATAACATCGACATGATTATTAAAAAAATATTATTATTTTATAAAAAAATTCTGAATATTTAAATTTTAAATATTAATGTAACAACCCAGGTAAATAAAGAATATGAAATTTTTATATTTATCCATATTTGTGAATAAAATATTAATATGACTTTAAAGGGGACGCTATGCTCAATGGCGTACCCAACACGCAACAACGAGTTTCTTGGGAATCTTACGTTGCACTCTAATAATAAAATAATATTATTTTAAATGGTATTTAACTTGTTGTCGTTGTATTGGAAGGAATGGATATAAATAACTAAAATATGGTTATATATGTTTTTAAATGTTTTTACATTTATCCAATAAAAAATAAAGGCTTAAAATACGGAAAGAATTCGATTTTAGGCGTATATGCCCTGGTTTTCACTAAAGGGTCACTTATCACCTTTTGATGGCGAACCGTCATTAAATATAGTATTTTTCACTCTTATACGTTCAATTGGACCAAATAAAACTCTTCTTAAGAATTGGGACATCAAAATTTACTTTGTGTAAATTCTTGGTATCTTTCTGATAAAGTTCATTTTTTAATGAATAGTGTAAAATGTTGTATTTTAATTCAAAACCTCTTTTTAATATAATTTATTTATATGATTATATTATCTTTTGAATTGGTTTTAAAGTGAAATTAGAATATATTTTTACCATTTAATCCAATAGTGGTCGTTGGAATTAATTTCACTTTGAAATCAGACTTAAACTAGTGTCAATCTTTTGATACATATTTTTTCATAAAACCACGCTATTTGCTCTGACAGCGGGAATTAATTGTTAAATTAATTAATGTGACTTATATGATTTGAATTTTGTAAAATAGACTTCATTTTTGAAATCGGAATATCAAATATAGCTTAGGGTGATTTTTTGGGATTTTTCTGAAAAACTTCAATTTTTGATGAATACTGAAACCACTAAGTGGTACTTATAAAAACTGATTTTTCCGTTTAAATGAAATTTTGCCATCTTTGTGTTTTGAATTTAAAAAATCCGACATACATGATTGTCATTATGGAGTAAAATTTGGTTCAATGGGATAAAAATAATTTTTTTGGTGAATAGTAACTTATTAAGTTTTTAATCGCGATTAAAGTTAATTAGTGTAGTTTAAGGTAAAAAATTATGTTTTAATAATATGAAATTAACATGACACATGTCCTAACCTCATTTTATGTGTAATGGCCGACCCAGACAAGCCATGGGTCAACTTGGGGACCCCATGGAGCCACTTTGGTTGGGAAATGACATAAATGACTTTTTATTTAATGTAAAAGTAAAAATGAAACAAACATGATATGTTTTACTAAAACAATTTTTAAGTGGGGTTATACAAGTCAGAGTTTTTATTATAAATAGTCATTGGAAAGATAAAAAGATTTCCTACATCCATGTAATTTGTTTATAATTTTTAGAAAATAAATAAATTAAATTATTTATGACATCATAATGATGCAGCGATGACATCATTATTTGACGATTTAAATAAAATGAGAAGAAAATGTAAACTATATGACCTAAACATGTCCAAAACATATTGGATGGGTGGATTTAGAACCCTTATCACCTTATCCACGAATTATATCAATGTGGGACCTTTTAAAACCGAAACACATTTTCCAATAGTTTAATATTTCATACTTTCCAAAAGTGCCCCTCCTCTCCTCTTATAAAAGGCCCCCACCTCTACCTCATTTCACACACTCCTCAAGCCTTTGGCTCGCCCATAACCTACCCATTTACTCTCTCCAAATCCCTCTCCCAATCCTAGAGGATTCCCTTTGGGCAGAATCCTTTCAAAGGAAGCCTTTAGGCTCAAATCAATAGGAGTTACACTTTCAAAGGTAATTCATTCTCTCATGTTCATTTGTTTTATTTTGCTTCTCCAACCCTCTAAACACTTTTTATTTACTTATATTGTAACAAAACCAGTATCTTAAATATACTAGGATGTTGTTATAATATTTATTCGAGATACACTCTCACAAAACTACATCACATGGTTAAAGAACATACGGTTTCCGTGGATGGCGAAATTCTGCCTCCCGAAACGATGATTAATCAATACCCATTTAAAACCTTCAAAGGTGGCCATTATGATGTCAATGTTTTTATATATGATATATAATATTTTTATGTTTTCCTTAAGCTTCTGTTTTTTTTTTCATTTTGGGCATACCTTTATGTTTTCCATTATGGGTAAACGTGATATCTTCATTTAAGGAAGTGCGGACTACCACCCCCTCAAAGTGATTTGATTCATTAAATACCATATGTGGGACGTATAAAGGATGGAACTATGATATTATATATTATATTATACTGGAATTATAATATACTTTTATATCATTATGATTCCATTCTATAAAATACGAAATAGAAATGAAAGTAGCGTTCATGCGTACGTACGGCTTACCGTCTCCATGAACAGTGCATTTCATTTCTTACCTCTAAATGATTATGTAATGTTATAAATGAATGCATGTAATGGATATATATGACATATATGATATCTACATCATCAATAAAATTCTGGATATAATAAACATTTGGTCACATGAACAACGTGTAATTATAAGAAGTCCACTTTCGACTTAAGAGGCAAATATCAGCAAAACAAATATTATTAACTTAAATGATTACATAATGTTTATGAAATGCTAAAAAGTGATATAAAAGGTATAATGAACTTGAAAAAGGTTCTTTTAAGGAAGTATAAATTAACTAAAGTTTATTATTCAGGAGATTAAAGAACGATCGAGTCAAGTCGGACCTGTGGTAAGTGATCATACTCCTCTCTTTCTTTTTAAGTACACTCTTTTATGTCATTCCTTCTAAGCTCATATTTCATGTTATTGGGATGTTCTTTTATATCAATATTATTGTAATTTTTATGTTCATATGATGAGAGACCCTATTCTCTCTCATCAATCCATTTTTGAAGTTTCGAGTGGCGTCGTTAGGCTGCTGAATTTTCGTAAGAGATCTAACCTCTCTCTTTCTCTTTAAGTACTCCCCTTTATGTCACTTCTTTTAAACTCCTATTTGTTATGATGGGGGATGTTCTTTAATATTCCTCTTTCTGTAAATTTTGTTTTAATGTGATGAGATACCCTATTTTATCTCATCAATCCATTTTTGGAAGTTTTATGTGGTATCGTTAGGCTGCCGAGTTTTCGTAAGGGATTTTTCATCTCACATTTATTCCCGTGAGATTTATGCTACATTTGCCACAATTTACTTTGAGTGGTGTATGTACTACCACTATTCTACTCTTTGTGTAATATACTTTCCTTTATGAGTATTTACATCAATGATTTATTGTCCTTCTTTCATGGGGTGTATGTTTTGAAAGATACCCAAGTCGGTAAGGGAACCTTTCACCCTCCTCTTTTTTAAAAGAATTATTTTGTTGGGTATTTTAAATTACATATTGTTATGTTTGTATATGTTCTCATATATCCTTATTGATTTAAATTTTATGTACAAGTGATAAGATACACTTTTTTATCTCTCATCAACTCATTTGGATGTGATGTCGTTAGGCTATCAAGGGAACTTTTTAACCCAATTTCGATTTCTTTGGGTTCAACATGTAGTCATTGAATATGTCATCCATTGAATATGTGTGAATGGCCTTTCATTGTTTTACACTTAATATCCACTTTTATTGGGTGTATTTATATTTGTCACAAATATTTTTGAGATTGATTTGTCCTTAATTTAAGGATACCTTCTTTATAACGGATTTCATCACATTTGGAATTTCTATTGAGAGTTCATTGTTGTTATGAACCAATTCACTATTATATGGTATATATACTGTCATTTGGAGTATTATATCATGAATCCATTTATTCTAATGATATTATAATGTTTTGAGTAAATTTTATTCCTCAATTATTGTATTCAAGTGTCTCTAATTTTGGTAAAACCCCTTTAACCAAAATATCGCTTTAAATGTTTTAATTATTTGTTCTTATTAATATCCATGTTTTAAAAATGGTTTTAAGGATTTATTTATATGGATATTAATGGTTAAAAATTTTAAGCATCAAGGTGGTATGGGACACTTTGATATAAAAATCTCTTTATTAAATGTTTTAAACTGTTTTGGAAATGGTTTCTTTTTTAATGGATTCATTATTTCAATATACTAAAATGTTATATTGTGATTGAAATGTGGAAATGTTATGTTTCCTTTATGCTTGTTTTATGTGATACATTTATGTTATGGTTCTTGGGCATTGTTATGAAAACGAGTGGTTCCGTGATAAACTAAGGGTGGGTGAGACCGATATAGCTCTCCAATGCATTGGGTAACACCAAGGAGTGAAACGTTAAGGTTTCTCCGAAGAGATTTAGGGAATATACTGTGATGGGTATTCCAAACGTAAGAAGGAGGGTTACTCCCTACGTAAGAATGTTATGAATGCCTCAAGTTACCTTTATGTCTTATGACTTCTATGATTTATTCATGATTTGATGAGGTATGTTAAAGTGCCTATGTTTTATGGGTAAAGTATGATTTCATTATTATGTATATATGAACTCATGTTTCCTTTCCATATTTTTATAACCCTTACTGAGATTTTTTTGCTCATACCAAGTTTTTGAAATGTATTTCACAGGTAAAGGGTAAGGTACATGATGTGATGATAGTTTCAAGGATGTGTCAAGAAAGAATCCATGTTTTTTTTAATATGTTTCCGTTGATGGGAATAATGAATACTATATTTTATGTAACCACTTTGTTTAAATGTGTAATGTAATGCATGTTTCATGATCTAATTCTCTAAAACTCTAAACCTGAAAAGATCCTCAACGTGTAATCTTGTAATAACTCAAGATTAATTAAGGTTTAAGGCTGGGGCCTTAATGTTGGTATCAAAGGTCGGTTTAGATAACTTTAGAGGTTAGGGTATTCTTTAAGCATAAGTGACATTACCATAATGGTTAGGATTTCAGAAAGAGTCCTAGTTTTAGATAAAGTGAATGAGTTAGAATATCTTATTGTTTATCTTACTCATTAGTACATGATGGTTTTGTTGTTATACTCACACTGACCTTTCTATTTTTAGTAAATGGATGGATCTAGCAGGAACCAAAGTGACAATTGGTTTGAAGGAAACTGTGGTGGTTCTTTGATTAAGAGATTGGATGAAATGGGGTATTCAATGAGGACACTCGTGGTTGTTCTATACCAACTATCAAGGAGTCATGATCAACCACTTGAACCTTGGTATGCTCTGTAATGCATCATGTACGAGATGACCAATTGATGTGGAATTTCAGGTAATAATTATAAAGGTAACCATTAGAGTTTATATGATCCTTACTTTTGAGGTAATTATGGGTTATTATATGATATGCTGGAAAAGAAAGGCATGAGAAAACTTGAGGTTAATATATGTAATGATCATTTTTGATGATTTTATCCCTTTTTGGGGAATGATTTGAGAATTATATAGTTTTGGAAAAAGGAAAACACGCAGACCGTGTGACTACCCGTCGCGTTGGACAAAGCTGCGGGAATCGAACCCACAACTAAAGTGCGACTGGTATTTATCTCCTACCACTGGACTACGTGAAGTCCCTGGTTAGTTTGACCGATTCCTTTTAGTTATATGATTTTATGAATTAAGAGTAAGTTTATTTTGGGTTATTTATGAAAATGATTAACCTATCATGGAGGATATGTGATTAGGTTAATTACTTTTCAATACGAGACTTTGGGAGCAACTGATGTTGTTTGGAGATAAATGTTATGATTTAACATGGAAGACTATGTGACTAAATCCTTCAAATATTTGGGTTTCAACCTTATTTTGGTTTACTTTGAAGAATTTTATGGACAAATTTTTTATCGAATAATCCTTGTTGAACTTTGGGTTTTGAATGAAAAATTTTGGAGATTAGGTATAGATTTTCTTTTTTTAAAGGGTTATCCTTTTCTGGATTATCTGACCTTGTACTAACCTTTTTGGTTTTGGTTATGGTTAATGTCTAAAGATATGGGAAGTATATAGTTCTCTTTTGTGGATTAGGTGATTCTCTAAAAGTTGATTATAGTATTCTTAATGCGAACAAGTCTCCCTAAATACTCGCCTTTTGGAAAAAAATATGAGTTTGACTAAGTAATCTAGTAAAAGTTGAAAGTCAACATGATAAGTTATTATGTTTCCTTATGAATAAATTCCTCAACAAAAAGTTACTTAAAACAAAAATTTTGTCTATTAACTTTTCCTACTGGGGAATCAAATACCGTTTAACCCATCACAAGTTTGTGATTTTCTTATGGTTAACTGTCTCCTAGACATGTTTACTATCACTCTCCCTCAAGAACATGACCCTATGTTTTCTCCTCCATATCCATGTTTTCCTACATGGAATCCTAATATGGGTTAACTCGGGTGACCTCTGTACTTATCTTTCTTTATTTTAAAGTGATTGTTTTACCGACTCTTGTTCTGATGTGGGACATTCAAGGATGTTTCCAAGCGCAATTTTGAAATTGCGAGGACGTAATTCCCAAAAGGGGGGGAAGGATGTAACACCCCAGGTAAATAAATAATATGAAATTTTCATATTTATCCATATTTGTGAATAAAATATTAATATGACTTTAAAGGGGACACTATGCTCGATGGCGTACCCAACACGCAACAACGAGTTTCTTGGGAATCTTACGTTGCACTCTAATAATAAAATATTATTATTTTAAATGGTAGTTAACATGTAGCCATTGTATTGGTGGGAATGGATAGAAATAACTAAAATATGATTATATATGTTTTTAAATGTTTTTACATTTATCCAATAAAAAATAAATGCTTAAAATATGGAAAGAATTCGATTTTAGGCGTATATGGCCTGGTTTTCACTAAAGGGTCACTTATCGCCTTTTGATGGCGAACCGTCATTAAATATACTATTTTTCACTCTTATAAATTAAATTGGACCAAATAAAACTCTTCTTAAGAATTGGGACATCAAAATTTACTTTGTGTAATTTTTTGGAATCTTTCTGATAAAGTTCATTTTTTAATGAATAGTTTAAAATGTTGTATTTTAATTCAAAACTTCTTTTTAATCTAATTTATTTATATGATTAGATTATAATTTGAATTGTTTTTAAATTTAAATTATAATATATTTTTACCATTTAATCCAATAGTGTTCATTGGAATTAATTTCACATTGAAATCAGACTTAAACTAGTGTCAATCTTTTGATACATATTGTTTCATAAAAACACGCTATTTGCTCTGACAGCGGGAATTAATTGTTAAATTAATTAATGTGACTTATATGTTTTGAATTTTTTAAAATAGACTTCATTTTTGAAATCGGAATATCAAATATATCTTAGGGTGAATTTTTGGGATTTTTTTGAAAAACATCAATTTTTGATGAATAGTGAAACCACTAAGTGGTACTTATAAAAACTGATTTTTCCATTTAAATGAAATTTTTCCATCTTTGTGTTTTGAATTTCAAAAATCCGACATAAATTCTTGTCATTAAGAAGTAAAATGTGGTTCAATGGGATAAAAATAATTTTTTTGGTGAATAGTAACTTATTAAGTTTTTAATCGCGATTAGAGGTAATTAGTGTAGTTTAAGGTAAAAATAATGTTTTAATAATATGAAATGAACTTGAAACATGTCCTAACCTCATTGTATGTGTAATGGCCGACCAAGAAAAGCCATTGGTCAACTTGGGGACCCCATGGAGCCACATTGTTTGGAAAATGACATAAATAACTTTTTATTTAATGTAAAAGTAATAATGACACAAACATGATATGTTTTACTAAAACAATTTTTAAGTGGGGTTATACAAGTCAGATTTTTTATTATAAATAATAATTGGAAAGAAAAAAAGATTTCATACATCATAGTAATTTGTTTATAATTTTTAGACATTAAATAAATTAAATTATTTATGACATCATAATGATGCAACGATGACATCATTATCTGACGATTTAAATAAAATGAGAAGATAATGTAACCTCTATGACCTAAACATGTCCAAAACTTATTGGATGGGTAGATTTATAACCCTTATCACCTTATCCACGAATTATATCAATGTGGGACCTTTTAAAACCGAAACTCATTTTCAAATAGAGTAATATTTCTTACTTTCCAAAAGTGCCCCTCCTCTCCTCTTATAAATAGACCCCAACTCTACCTCATTTCACACACTCCTCAAACCTTTGGCTCGGCCATACCCTGCCCATTTACTCTCTCCACATCCATCTCCTCATCCTAGAGTATTCCATTTGGGAAGAATACTTTCAAAGGAAGCATTTAGGATCAAATCAAAAGGAGTTACACTTTTAAAGGTAATTTATTCTCTCATGTTCATTTGTTTTATTTTGGTTCTCCAACCCCATAAACTCTTTTTATTTACTTGTTTTGTAACAACAAAAGTATCTTCAATATACTAGGATATTGTTATAAGATTAATTAAAGCTACACTCTCACACAACTACATCAAATGGTTAAAGAACATACGGTTTCCGTGGATGGCGAAATTCTGCCTCCCGAAACGATGATTGTTCAATACCCATTTAACACTTTCAAAGGTGGCCATTATGATGTCACTATTTTTATATATGATATATAATATGTTTATTTTTTCCTTAAGCTTCTGTTTTTTTTCATTTTGGGCATACCTTTATGGTTTCCATTATTGGTAAACGCGATGTCTTCATTTAAGGAAGTGTGGACTACCGCCCCCTCAAAGTGATTTGATTCGTTAAATACCATATGTGGGACGTATAAAGGATGGAACTATGATATTTTATATGATATTATACTGGAATTATAATATACCTTTATATTATTATGATTACATTCTATAAAAGACGAAATAGAAATGAAAGTAGCATTCATGCGTACGTACGGCTTACCGTCTCCATGAACGGTGCATTTCATTTCTTACCTCTAAATGATTATGTAATGTTATAAATGCATGCATGTACTGGATATATATGAAATATATGATATATAAATCATGAATAAAATTCTGGATATAATAAACATTTGTCCCCACGAACATCATGTAATTATATGAAGTCCACTTTCGACTTAAGAACCAAATATCGGCAAAACAAATATTATTAACTTAAATGATTACATAATGTTTATGACATGGTAATAAGTTATATAAAAGGAATAATTAACTTGAAAAAGGTTCTTAAGGAAGTAGAAATTAACTCAAGTTTATTATTCAGGAGATTAAAGAACGATCGAGTCATGTCGGACCCGAGGTAAGGGATCCTACTCCTCTCTTTCTTTTTAAGTACAATCTTTTATGTCATTCCTTCTAAGCTCATCTTTATTGTTATTGGGATGTTCTTTTATATCACTCTTAATATAATTTTTATGTTCATATGATGAGAGACACTATTCTCTCTCATCAGTCCATTTTGGAAGTTTCGAGTGGTGCCGTTAGGCTGCTGAATTTTCGTAAGAGATCTAACCTCTCTCTTTCTCTTTACGTACTCCCCTTTATGTCACTTCTTTTAAGCTCCTATTTGTTATGATGGGGGATGTTCTTTCATATTCATATTTCTTTACATTTTGTTGTAATGTGATGAGATACCCTATTTGATCTCATCAATCCATTTTTGGAAGTTTTATGTGGTGTCGTTAGGCTGCCGAGTTTTTGTAAGGGATTTTTCATCTCACATTTATTCCCGTGAGATTTATGCTACATTTTCCACAATTTCATTTGAGTGGTGTATGTAATTACATTATTCTACTATTTGTGTAATATAATTTCCTTTATGAGTATTTACATCAATGATTTATTGTCCTTCTTTCATGGGGTGTATATTTTGAAAGATACCCAAGTCGGTAAGGGAACCTTTCACACTCTTCTTTTTTAAAAGACTTCTTTTGTTGGGTCTTTTAATTTTCATATTTTTATGTTGGGATATGTTCTCATATATCTTTATTGATGTAAATTTTATGTCCAAGTGATGAGATACACATTTTTATCTCTCATTAACTCATTTTGATGTGATGCCGTTAGGCTGTCAAGGGAACTTTTTAACCCAATTTCGATTTCTTTGGGTTCAACAAGTAGTCATTGAATATGTCATCCATTTAATATGTGTGAATGACCTTTTATTGTTTTACACTTAATATCCACTTTTATTGGGTGTATTTATATTTGTCACACATATTTTTGAGATTGATTTGTCCTTAATTTAAGGATACCTTCTTTATAACGGATTTCATCACATTTGGCATTTCTATTGAGAGTTCATTGTTGTTATGAACCAATTCACTCTTATATGGTATATATACTGTCATTTGGAGTATTATATCATGAATCCATTTATTCTAATGATATTATAATGTTCTGAGTAAATTTTATTCCTCAATTATTGTATTCAAGTGTCTCTAATTTTGGTAAAACCCCTTTAACCAAAATATCGCTTTAAATGTTTTAATTATTTGTTCTTATTAATATCCATGTTTCAAAAATGGTTTTAAGGATTTATTTATATGGATATTAATGGTTAAAAATTTTAAGCATCAAGGTGGTATGGGACACTTTGATATAAAAATCTCTTTATTAAATGTTTTAAATTGTTTTGGAAATGGTTTCTTTTTTAATGGATTCATTATTTCAATATACTAAAATGTTATATTGTGATTGAAATGTGGAAATGTTATGTTTCCTTTATGCTTGTTTTATGTGATACATTTATGTTATGGTTCTTGGGCATTGTTATGAAAACGAGTGGTTCCGTGATAAACTAAGGGCGGGTGAGCCCGATATAGCTCTCCAATGCATTGGGTAACGCGAAGGAGTGAAACATTAAGGTTTCTCCGAAGAGATTTAGGGAATATACTGTGATGGGTATTCCAAACGTAACCAAGAGGGTTACTCCCTAAGTAAGAATGTTATGAATGACTCAAGTTACCTTTATGTCTTATGACTTCTATGATTTATTCATGATTTGATGAGGTATGTTAAAGTGCTTATGTTTTATGGGTAAACTATGATTTCATTCTTATGTATATATGAACTCATGTTTCCTTTCCATATTTGTATAACCCTTACTGAGCTTTTTATGCTCATCCCATGTTTTTGATATGTTTTTCACAGGTCAAGGGAAAGGTACATGTTGTGATGATAGTTTCAAGGATGTGTCAAGAAAGAATCCATGTTTTTTTAAATATGTTTCCATTGATGGGAAGAATGAATACTATATTTTATGTAACCACTTTGTTTAAATGTGGAATGTAATGCATGTTTCATGATCTAATTCACTAAATCTCCAAACCTGAAAATATCCTCATCGTGTAATCTTGTAATAACTCAAGATTAAGTTAGGATTAAGGCAGGGGACTTATAATTAATATAGAATTTATATAAATTGAGATTTACTTGTTTTTTTACAATAAATGTTCTTAAGTAATCATAGAAATTACGTTTGACATCATAAAAATTATATAATCAATTAAATTTATAAAATATAATTTAATAATAGTATTTTAAGAATATATAATTTATTTAAATATTCAAATAATTAATCTAAATGAATTTCTTAATTGAAATTTTATATTTAAAAAAAATATAATTTGTGTTTTGTTATATCAAAATATAATTTTTATCGAATTGATTACTTAATTATTTATAATTTAAAAACAATAAATATAATTAAAATTTCAATTTAAATAAATTATCAATATTCATACTATTAGGATTATTTTTTTCATTTTATTAAATTAATTTTACTTATTTAAATTATTTTTCATTTTAACGTTTTAATTAATATTTACTAAGTTATTATTAACACTGTTCAAAAATAAAGATGACCTTATTACTTAATATTTATTATTATTTTAACAAATTTGGAATAAATTTTCTAAAAATCAATTCACATAGGTGGAATAATTTAATTAAATATAAAACCCACAAGTATGATGGAAAACATTTTTCTGAAAAATACATTTTCAATGAAATTATGATATTACATTACTCTATAACTAGTTATCTTCACTATATGAATTTTAATTCAGAAATATAGATATATAATCTAAAAATATCACAAAAATAATTTCTAATTAGGTGATATTTTAATTAATTATTGTGGATAATCATTAGGAATTTTAAAATTGTTATCAAAAAAATGTGTTATGCAACCTAAAAATCAACTTATACTAAAATATGGTATAAAGATGATTTATATTCACTAAAATGAATTAAATATAACTAATGTATACACATATTACCATGAAATAAAATTAAAATAATCTTATTACTATTATATTACATAATTTAAAAAAATAAATGATAATTTTACATAAAAACGGATTTTTTCACTATTCACAGAAAAATTACTATTTTATGAAAAATCCTAACATTTAACCATAAGTTAAGTTTAAAATTATGACATCAAAACTGGATTTAATTCTATCATATACATTGTATAAATTTCCTAGAAAATAATTATAACATTTTTTAAGGAAATTAAAATCATTTTTAAAGAAATTATATTTTGGAGAACAAAACGGCATTACCAAAAATTGATTTATTATTTATTAATGATTTATAATCATATTTAATATATATATATATATATTAATAATTTAGTTAATCCTACTTATATAAGAAAATTTATTGGAATGGTTAAAAAAGTAATCTTAAAATTGTCATTAGTTGTTTGGGTTTGGTGTTGCATAACACATATACTATCGAACATGGATTTCTATTTTAAAAACATATGGAGTTACAAATTATAGATAATCCATGATATTTTTCCATGATTCATGATATTATAATAAAAAATATAAACCATATACCATGGAAAAATATTGTGGAACCATCAAATTATAAACATGATCCATCATTCATAATCAAAAGAATATGCCCTGGAAATATAAGATGCATTTGAGTTAAAGAGCAATACTTATTTTTTTGGAAAAACATAATCATAAGGTATAATCATATTATGAAAATATCATAGAATTATTACACTTTATTTTGTGAAAATTTATAAGAAGGGTGTACCTTTGGGATGTGAGCATATCCAAGAAGTCTCAACCACTATTTTGTGAGCATATCCAATAATGATCACACATTAGTTTATGAGAATATCAAATAATAATCACCCTTATGTTTTTGATAATATCCAATAAGGTTTTTTCTATATTATCATATTATATATATAAAATTAACCAATTCATTAGAGACCTATATAAGACCCCACCAATCATTCATGTATACATATGTGTGCCACTTGAAATCCATCCACTTATCACGTCATAAATAACCCATAGAAACAAAATTAGTTTTATAAAAAATGAAAAAATAAATCATTCACCAACTATAGCATATATATACCATGGAATGAAAAAAGGTTTTCCAAAAATATTGAATTTTTAACGTAGAAATTTGACATAAAAAATGTGAAGAATTGATACCCAAAATGAAATGACCACAAAATATCATTTCATAATAAAATTTAAATGGTGATTAATATAAAATATATTATATGTGAATAAATATATTTTAATACAGTGAGGAAAATGGTAGTAAAACCCAAAAAGATATTTTATTAAATTTTCTTAATATGGTCATAAAAAATAAAATTATGATCATATACAAAAAACATTTTTGAAATGGTTAATGTCAAAATTGGAAAAAAAATAATTTTAAAAAATTATTATATAATAGTTCCTTGAAAATATATAGTTTTTATAAAAAAATTAATTTATACTTGAAGATAAAGAATTTTTTTTATAAAGTATGAATTATTATTATTAATTTGAAACACCATATTGAAAACTGACATCATAAAAATATTAAAAAAAGAATAATTTTTAAGGGAGGATAAGTGAAATATTATGGTCACCAAGGATAATACATAGTTGTTTTTTCATATGAAAACTATAACAATGGTTGGAAATTTAAATAAATATATGGAGGGGAAACTATTGTTAAAGAATATGAGAGTTATTATCAACAATTATATAGATTTGAGAAATAAATACATCATGGAAAATATTAAATTAAAAATTTAATTTTTTTAAAATAATGAATGAATTATAGTATCATAAAATAATTAACTAAACTAATAATATAAAACCATAATAAAAAATAAATAATTTTTACTGAGAAACAGAATTCAAGTCAAGAAAAACAAATAATGATTTTATTATTTTTAATTCCAAACCCCATGACATAGAAAACATAAAATTGAATAATTAATTTCATTAAATTTAATTTAATAATGATAAAAAATATTAAAGAGTCATTATATACACAATTTAAATGAAAACATGGTGTACACTAAAAAATATGTCACATGGGGTGAAAATTGATGCAAGATACACTAACAGTATTTGTAATATATGAATCAAAGGTTAATGAGATGAAGATCATGAAATAGAAATTTAAATCCCATGAAAATGAAAATATGTTCCTTTGTGAAAGAAATTGATTTGTGAATACACTATATAAAATTAGTTTTGGTGCATAATATCAAACATGTCCCATATAGTTAATGATGAGACTAAGAAACCATTACTTTACGTTCTCAATTACTCGAATGCACTCTAATATCATGTATAATAAAAATTAATATATTAATAACCTATTTAAGAATATTATTAATATATATATAATTTTATAAACATTTTTTATAATTATAATATTAATATATATGAAGTAGTTATAATCAGTTTTCAATATTGGGATTTAGTAATCATGACCGTTCTATACAATTTCATAATAGCTTTTCCAGTATTATTTCTACCCCAAAATTTCATATTTAATATATATTATAAGGTACTTTAATTGATGTTTTATGATAACATTTAGAGTTTTAATTACATTTTATGGGAAATTTATGTATGGTTCTTGTATAAAAAATTGGTGAGAAGTATGATTCAGTTTTTTTTAACAAACAAGCTATGGTATCTTAATTAATTAGTTTAATATTATTTTTATGATTATTAAACTAAAATAAAATATGTATTTAATTATTTATATAATATATCATTAGTACATATGTTTTCATAGTTATACAAGGTATTTTTCTAGAGCATTGTTCAATTAGGTGATTAGAACAACCCAAATCAGATCATATCATAACTAATGGATTGTTATGACCATAAAAGTGTGTTATTTTTTTATAATATAATTATTAAAAAATAATGATGATATTATTTATATTATTTTAATGATTTTAATCAAATTTTATATTTTTTATTATATAATAAATAAACTATATGAATAACATGATACATTACATTGTGGAGTCATTTGTCTAAACAACTCAATGTTAACGTTTTTCATTTCTCATGGAATGAGAGAGAAATAAGATGGATTATAATTTTTATCTTAATAATAATTATTATTGTATTACATATATAATATGTATTCCTAAAATACATCCTTATTATCAAGGAATAAAGGTGATGATGGAAAATAGAATTCATCACCTCATGAGGGCGGTAGTTCGCACAATAGACAATTGAGAGATTCATTTTTCAAAATTGAAAATGGTAAATGTGTTTAATATTTATTTCCATAGAATTCTAAAATTCACTATAGAAAAATAATATATTCATTATATCTGAATTATAAAATTATTATTGGAAGTTAATATATAAAATAAAATAAGTTTAAGAAAATGAAGCACTCACATATGGAAATTAGGATTTCGTTTAAAATACTCCATGGTAATTCATATCGTAAGATTATATCAAATAAACAGTGGATAAAGAAAAAAATTGTGTTATATATTATGAATAATGGTTATATTTTCTTGTGTAATCATAATTATTTGAGTGGACCTGAATGGGTGGTGAGATGCCCCATTAATAAGTGGTGAGAATGACATTTTTGTAAATTCATCGCATTAATATAAGGAGAGAACCTATTTAACACATAATGGTGATCCAAAAAATAAAAAAAAAATATTTTTTAGGATGATATACGGTTAATAATATCTCAAATAATCGATATAAACATGTTTTAATATGTTTCAAGATATTTATATCAAAATTTATTACGTCCAATTTTTAGATTTTATTGTGATAAATAGTTTTTAACTAATAAATTTTATGTAAATAACCAAAAATAAAAATGGAAATAAATAAATAATTTTTATCTTTTTATTAATAATATGTGATAAATATTATAATATAAATATTATATTTTTAAGGAAATTTAATTTTATCATGAAGGCATGTAATGTGTAAAATACAATTTTTAGAAAAATATTATTTTATTTATATGAAGGGAAAAATTATCCATGTATTTGATTATAATGACATTTTTTTATAATATAAAAAAAATGTGGCTTTAAAAAAATACGAAACTTAATGAAATCTAAATAAAATATAATTAATATGAAAGTCTAAAAAGTAATTTGTTTTATTTGAAAATTTTAGTTTAGTTTATAAAATAATAATTATAGGTTTTAAAAATTTATAATAATATTTCAAAATATATATTTATAATAATCAAATATATATTTCAAATTTTATGTTTTTATTAAATCCTATGTCCTTAAATAATGATAATGTCATAAAAATTACTGTTTTGTATAAATATGTATTTTTTTTATTTTTCACCCCAAAATCACTATTAAAAAAATATAAAAAATATCCTATGATATTATTATTATTATAAATATAAAAATTATGTTAATTGTTTCAATTCATAACTCTAACATTTATAAATTTTTCTATTAAGTTAATAAAAAATATATAAATTATAACTAATTTTAATAAAAAATATCCATTTTAAAACACATGTTCTTAATAATAATTTTTATTAATTCCAAATTGATTTAGATATTTTTATATATTATTGGTTTTTATTATTATTAAATTTTATTAATGATATTCATTTAAAATATCATAGATCATTTTAGTTCAATATTGCATGTGAAACAATATATGATACAAAATGTTTATCTAAAGGACAATTATATATGCTAAAATATTAGGGAATTTCACTATATATGATGTATTTTTTGATGAAAATATGTTTTAATAACTATTATTACATTCAATAAGATAATTTTAATTAGATATTTCTCCAATGTCCATTATATAATTTTTTATGTTAAATATTAGATTCTTAACTTCCATTTTCGTCTTTATCAACATTTATTGACCAAATTCAAGATCATTCCCCTTTTACCTAACACTTATTTATATATTGAATATCAACGCCTTATAATCATAAATATTTTTTTTCAAATAATCTATATCATTTAGAAATTCTTATTTATCATATGTATTGACAGATTCTCTACTACAAGAAGATTAGTTGTCTTTCACATAAAATAAGATCACCTTTTAAAAATTTGTAATACATGTAGGGTATTTTTTAAAATATATATTCAATTTAAACTTCATATGATTTTATTTTTAGTCAATTAAAAAATAAACACTTTCATCACTTGTGCAATTTTCATCATTTAAATTTGTAATATGATGCTTTTCATCAACGTCGCTTGAATATTGATTTTAATCTTATTCATCACAAATTTCAATATTTTCAAATTTGGATAAGAATTTGTCTCTTTAGTTATTTAGAGATAGTATCTAACTTCCATTTAGATGAAAAATTAAACTTTTTAGTCATTTTTTCATTATTATTGAAAATTATTCTTGGCCTTTATTATTAAACATTATTGGTATCATATTTTTCCCATCATAAAAAATTCGATGAAACTTTTCCAATGGCTCCACACATGAGACATTTTAGTGGAATATTTACCTTGAACTTCCTTGTCCCTATTCGCACATTTCAATCGATAAGATACATAATTTTATTATACTTCACATACACATCTGAATCTGAAACCAATCATCCAACATTGAATTCATCAATCTTATTTTTAAAATCCACATCCTGTAATAATTTAATAGATATTATTTTAATATTTATCCTTATTCTTGACACTATTATATTTTATTGTATCTTAGGATATTATAATGCAACATTAGTCATCAAGAGGGAGTGTTTCAAGATCTATATCTCTCAAGGATCTTAATTATTCTTCAAACATATAATTTTGGATGTGAAGTATATTCTTATCCACTATTGTATCTTACAACTTCTCACAAAAATATTTTACCACTATCTCATTAATATTTAAACATGTAAAAATCAGTCAATATTTTTATCATACTATATCCCAAGGTCTTCATACATATACCACAAAATCTAAATATTTTCACAATTCACATTGGTATTTACACAATAAATTTTATCAAACTTGTATCATATTCGATTTGATATGATTACTTTTACATTATGAAAATAACACAATTAAGGTGAATGAAATATATCATTTATAGTGTCTAGATTATTTAAAAAATTATTATCAATTTATATAATAGAAAAAGTATTCGCATGAGGTGTAAACTCATTATTCGCTACTTCTATGATATCACAACTGACGAATAATAGTCTAGTAAACATATACTCATTTCATATATAATAATGTTTCTAAAAAAATGTGGGAGTCCCTTTTTTATTCAATAAATAATGATGGACCATTATATACCCCTTTAATTTAATTATAATCTTTCCAACTAGAGAGGGACTCTATACCTACATATAGAAAATATAAGAGAAAAAATCAGGGAAAGTAGACTATGATACCAATCGAAATAAAAATAACAAATCAGTTTAATTAATAGAGGTGGGTGTCAATTTGTTATTTAAATTATTTTATTTGTTTTATTATTTAAAATACCATTAACATATACTGAAGTCACTTCAAAACTCACACACATTAAGTTAAAACTTATTTCAAAGGTTTTATTTCCAAAACAAAAGTTTAATCCTTACAATGAATAGTATTTTACAGTCAAAATAAAAAAAAACTAGTGTCAACATGTTGATACGAATGAGTAGGTAATATCCTTGTACTCATGATACACATCTCCTGATATTGGTTGAATGCTTCACACAATGTTTATAATGATAAATGTTTTTCTTTCAATAATAATAATTTATTTGAAAGAATTGTCTATCTAAACTGTTATTGTAGTGTTGTTTCTCCACATCTCCCTCAAAATGTATTATCATATGTTCCATATTTCTCTCTATGAAAAATTCTTAACCACATATACTTTTTCATTCTCTTAAATAATATGTGATATTAATTCTATAGAGTGCAATCTCCTATTTCACTCATATCCACCTTTTTTTTTATTCATGATAAAAATACTATATCACTAACTATAAATAAAAAAGGAATTTATAAATTTGAGTTTGAAATTAATCATCAACTGTGTAACTTTCTCCTATTATTTTATAACCTCACCCTCTTCTTCTTCTTTTTCTATAACTCTTCCCTATGTCACTATTATGGAATCACACCTATTACAGTGTGAAAAAGAAGTTAAAAAACCATTTTCTTCTTCTCCCTTCACAAAAAATATTCCATAATAGTTATAATCTTTTTACTGAACCACAAATACCATTCTATGATGTTTTATCCATGATTTAAGTGATTATATATCACCAATATTTATTTTATTTATTATAATGAATTATGGAAAATCAATTTCTAAATTATTTTGTACTCTTGATGTTTAACTAAATCAATCACTCATAATTATGTTTAAATCACTCATACACAACAAAAAAATTACTCATATATAGAGTGAATTTAATCATATGAAAATAGAAATGAATCATATGTTGGTCTAAATAACCCATATGTAGTCCGTGATGACTCATACACAAGTCCAATAACTTATACAAAGATCAAAAATGTATCATACACAAGTCACTAAGGATTCATATGGTATTATTGAATGAATTATATGCACCTCATACATAGGAAAGTTTCATCTTAACTCTAAATTATAGATTAATTTAAAATAATTCCATTTTTATTTCAGTATCTTCAAAGAAATTTCAAATAAAATTCAAGAATATCATCTCAAATAAATTATTAAAACTATTTTTAATGTTTTAAAATGATTTATTTTTTGACAAAAAAGTACTAGAGAAGAATATAATCCACATTTAACATATCCATTCATTCGTTTTTTTACAAATACCACATTTTAGAGGAATTTATTCACCCCAAAATACACCCAATAATTAAAAAAAATTACAAAAATCTCTTGGGACAACACTCATGAGGTCTGCGAGACATAAATGAAACTTATATATGTCCATGTCTCACTATAGAGGGTTCAGAGTACACAGATAAGACATCATTCTATTCACGATCTCAAATTCATTCCATTGTAGATCAGTACCATCATGATTTCAAGAAAAATTAACCCAAAAATTGTTTATGGTTACATATTGGAATCATAATTCTATAATTGGAATATTTTCAGTAAAATGCAAAAAAATAACATAGTGTATTCTTTTTACGGGTTTCCTCGTACAAAAAAACAAAAAAATTACGACATACTCTAATAAAGATATATACGAAGAACAATGTGGAGATATTCTACCATAGTTTATAGAACAAAAATATGTATCATTTGAGTATCCAAAAACACATCATCATGCACTAATTTTGGACGATAGGTCCAATTACATGCCTATGATCAATATTAGCTAGACTTTGTGCAGGATCTATGAATCAAAATGTATCACTCCACATTTTATAGGATTCATAGAAAATTTTTATTCTATATCTAAATAAGATGACATAATAATGACATGAAATATATAAAATAACTAATAAATGATTCATGCACCAACTTACTTATACCCCAAAATAAAATATTAGATCTATGGTTTAACTAAAATTTTATCAGAGTTCTAGAAAGAGGATTCCCTTGCCACCATACTTATACTGGTCTCCCTACTCTAATAACGAATCTCATGATCCCCTTTATTATAATTTTCTTATGTTCCCATCCCAATCATTAAATTAATACTACATATAAACTCTAACTCTAGTACAATCATTCCCTAATACAACTCCAACATTACCGAACCCACCAAGCCCCCGATAAGCCCATTGGTAAGTGAATTGTTCCACCTTAATCCCACATTAAATAGGTTAGGGGCTGGTGAATTGTATCGAGTAGGCATATAACACAACATGTGAGGCCATAGACCATATAAACATTCCACATAAACATATACCAAATTCTTGAAATAGTCTCAAACAAAAGCAATAAATATATATAAATAACAGAACTACAAACAATGCGTGTATGAGATATAAAATACAAGATAAAATCTATATAGATAGACACTAAAGGAACTATACATTTATTAATCCTAATAAATTGACATGAACAAGATAATGGATAGATCCTCCTCACGTTTCATATTTCTAGATCGATCTATATCTACAATTGTTACTACAACCAACATGATCCACTATATATCATTGTGGGACACTAGAAATCAGCTCCAAACATGAAATGTCTACTCTACATACAACAAGACCACCAATAAACCATATAAATAATACACACAAACAGAAAATGTGTGGGACCAAGGACCTTGCATGTGTGAATATAAATAAACTCAGTAGGGAACCCTAAAACCACAATACAAAGATAAGAAACATGTGATATTAAACTTTGGTTTAGGGAAGAAAACTAGAGGAAGTAATGGAAAACACGGATTGATATGTAAATATAGTAAAATATAATTAAATACAATAAAAATATTTTATACCACTAGAATTCTTAGGGATACTGAGAAGTAAAAATCATCTTAACTTCAATCCATTAATTTAAAAATATCATGAAAAACTAGTGATTCTCATAATACCAAAAATTCCATAAAGTATGAAGTAGATAACCTTGAAACACTATGCATCTCAATGGGAATGTAGGCTTCTAGAGGATTCACAAGTCATAAAGTATATAATTTTCCAACAATTCCTTCCATAAAACCACTAAAATCTCTCAATGGAAACTCGATCCTTGCTGATGTATGAGCTTCAATCAAGGATGTACCCGACTTTTCTATTTAACAATATCTCTTCATCTAATTATAATTTTATAGGGAAAATATACCATGAATAAGGATATATTTAATAAAAGGTATTAATATCCCTTATAATGTAGACTCCCAGGCATAAACAACCCATATGCCACATAAACATTTAAAGGAGGACCTGGTTCTCCTCATATAAAACACAAAAGATGAAGGTAACATGTAATAGAATAGAATAAAAATCAACATATGAGATTAGTATCCATTAGAAGAGAGGTGGATTTTAATTCATAGGTAGAGGACCCAAACCCAATGTATCACACAATAAACACACAATATATGAGGATAAAACACAAAATGAGAGAGGGAGACAGTCTATGTCTATAATTTAGGGAAACCAAGGCTTAGTAAACCATAGACAATAGACGAGGGGGATACATGATGTCATGAACAATATAATTATTAAATCTAACACCCATTGTTGTTCATATAAAATTAAATTTAAAAACTTCCTATCACACCATGTAGATAGACTCAAAGGAACCAAAAAAAACGCAATTGTGATCTATGTGGAAAATACTACGGATCATCTATTTATTTTCTTGAATCAATTTCACAGGGATATTTTTATGAATAATACACCACAAAGGAGAAATCATGCCACACAAAGTCCCTTATGTATGCCACATAGTTCAATGTGATTGGGGGGAATCCCTAATAAAGGAGTGTGGATCCCATTAATTATGTGTGAATGGATCCTCACCCCACTCCTTAGGACGGTCAATAATGAATGGATCTAGACCAAACACTCTACTCGGAGCATGGTTGGGATTCTCCATCGACATGGTTGGACCACTAGAACTATGGGATTAAGCTTCCCAAGGCTTGTTATTAGGATACACATCTCTTATATCAACAAGGCTAGGCTCTCTATGCCCTTCATCTTCATATTTTCCTCGAAGTAGGAAGGTGGTAATCATATCATAGAAGATGAGATGACCATGGGTGGGGACCTACCCATACACATTCGAATTCATTGTGGGGTTTCATGGATGGAACTCTAGATTCCACCAACTGAGAATCCATATTTCACACTTCGATCGCCATAGGGGTGTTCTCCCAATGAATCCACAATTGTCTAAGCCTTCTCTTCCTCACACACTCACTATCACCTCTCTCACCGATCCAACAACAACCTCAAAATTTTTAGAATAGTCCACTCTCACTAAATCCATCATCATCTAATCCCACCCGACCTTCACACTAAATTTCATATCTCTAACTGAGAAATTTCACCCCATTCAGAAGACACCTCTATCATCCACCTCTTATGTTGTTCCTACCGCACCTCTATGTCACCGCATGAAACATATCCATAATTTAACCCCATTCTCGTCAACCAATGATGTGTTTGATGAACATTAATGTGTGTGTAATTAATATACATTACTCATGATAGAGGTGGGAAAGAGAGAGAGAGATAAGATAGAAGATAAGGGATAGAAGAGATGATCCTGAACCTTGTAATTTTTCAATCAAACACCGAAATCAAATGATAACAATGAATAATATTGGAGTTAAATCATTTATACTGTTAACATTCCCTTACATAGGTATTATAAGTGATGAATGTAAATTTAATAACTTGTAAGGGGGTTAGATAAAAATAATGAATAATAAACACTAGGAATAATCATAAAGAATAGAGTTTCAATAGAAAAACTCAATACAATTAACATAAATAATGAAGAATTAGAAATAAAAAGGACCTACCTCATTGGAGGATCACTGTTTCCCCTATCTATTGTAAAAAACACCTGATCTATTCATAATTTTCCATTACGATCTGGCACCTTTCCTCAACACGACTTCATTTTACCAAAAATTAAGATCCCTCTATATTCTTCTTAATCATGTGAATGTCAAACTATAAAACTAAACATAGAGGATGTCTATATAAAGGATTATATAGCGAGTTCTTGGTGTTCTCCATAATAGAAATAATTTAATTAACTTAATAAAATATATTAATTCCATTAATCCATTACCATAACAAATGATAAAAACATGAAAATCCCGATGAATACTTAAATAATAGTTCTTATAGTGTAAAACTCATATTCTAGATGTAACCAAAATCCATGTTTTTCCATTGACGTACTTTTTAATGGAAAATCATTATCCACCTGAACAAGAGAATTCACATTAAAATTAATATATCATTTTTATTATATTTATATCGATCCTTTGAAACTGACAAAACTCCATGATGGGTTAGTCTAGGGGTAATCAATACACATCAAGATCAAAAGAACCATAGAAAATTTACAGTTAATCTGTGAGAGTCTAATTACCATCTTACCATTTGAGAGGTCATGGGACCTAGTAACTTGAAACAATGTTAAGTCTCCATCAGTAATAATCTTAGTCACTATAAAAATGATTAACATTGAGATAAAAATTATCAATATATTGTTTCCTATACATGATATATAACATTATATATAGATATTGAAATAAAATATATTTCATTCATAAAAATATTTTATATTTTAAAAAAATAGAACACTAATATTAAAAATAATAATAATAATATATATGTATGTGTGTATGTGTGTATTAACACTAATATTAATGATATTAACAAAATTAACAGTAATATTTATAATATAAGAATAGATATTTTTAATATTAATAATATTGAAACTAATATTAATATTATTACCACTAATATTTAAAATATTTAAACAAATACTCATAATGATAACATTAATATTAAAAACATGTACAGAAATATTAATACTAAATCAAATATTAATTATAGTAATTAAAATTTATTATTCATGTATATTTATTATAATATAAATTAACTAATTAAATGTTAATATATTTTTATATAGGAAAAATTTAATATGATGATGAAATAAAAATTTTAAGGTCAAATATAAGTTATAATATAATATAAACATATACATTTATATATATGATATATATCTATATATATATGACATGATACATAGTATACTTTTCATAAATATAATAGTGACATTAAAATAAATATTAATAATTAATTGTTCAAATATATTAATTACAAAATAAACAAAAAAAGAATTCAAAAGAATTGAAATAATTAAAAAAGTATATAATTAACATTTTGAAAATCAAACATGAAACTATAAATTTTTTATATTGAATTTTTATTTATAAAACTAATCCAACTAAATTTAGACGAGAAATAAATGTTTATAAAAACAATAATAACAAATTACTCCTAAATAAGAGATTTAGATCCAAAATTTTGAAAACACCAAATTAGTCAAGATAAAATATTCCATGATAGAGTAATTATTAACAAAAAACATCATTAACAGTATTAGTATTGCAATAAAAACAATACCATTAAATTTTATAACAATTAAAAACTAAATTCAATAATTATAACTTATATTTGTGAAAATGTAACTTACAATATGAATAATAGAATATCATTGGTGGATATTATTGAATTACATTAAAGGTGAAACACAATAACAGGGGGGTGTAACACCCTGATATTTTATGAAAAATATTCTTTTAATTTCATTAATGTCTTGTGTTTTATTCTACACCAAGATTACCTTGCGCTATACGCAACACCGTATTAGCTTGCAGTATACGCAACACTATTCTTGGATCGTGTTACACACAATTTTAATAATAGTTATTCTACGTAACATTGAGTATATATAAATATATATTCAATGTATAAATGAAATATGGTTGGATTATGTTATACGAAACTACGAATGATTGTTTCACAACACGCAACCCTTACTTGGCTTGCATTACACGCAATCGTGACCTTCCTCGATAGCGTGTGTTTTACGCAATACCGGGTTTTAATAAACAACGATATATTATTATAATATTGTCATGAACTAGCCGTTATGAATAGTATTAACTAAATTTTGAATTTTATAACATTATTATTCATCTTACACATTTTCTAGAACATGGTATAAGAACAAAACAAATTTTTCAGGTAAAATAAGTATTTTTCAAAAAATACAGTTTTGCCGCCTTTTGATGGCACACCGACTTTAAATCTAGTTTTTGACATTTTTATATGTTGAATTTGACAAAATGAAATTATTCTTTTGAATCATGATATAAAAATTTACATTAGATAAAGTTTTGATATTTTTCCGATAACTTTCATATTTTAATGAATAGTAAAAACACGCTATATTTTAATTAAAAACAAATTTTTTCATCGTAATATATTATGTGGTTAAATTATAATATTGAATGGTTTTAAAGTATAAATATAATATATTTTTACCATTTAATATAATGAATGCCATTATCATTGATTTTACCTTGAATACGTAGGTTAAATCAATTCAATCTTTTGCAATGTTTTAAACAAAAACCCATTTTTATTCGACAACAGGATTAATTTTAATTTAATTTCTGCAACTCTTGTGTATTGAATTTAAAAAAATGGATTCCATATTTGGAATCAGTGGGTCCAAATTATGTTAATAGGCTACTATTTATTTTTGGTAATTATGAATAGTAACTACGGTAAATTTTATTTACCATAGTTAAAGGTAAATCGGGTAATTAAGGGTAAATATAATATTATAAAATTACCCTAACACATGCCAAAATTCTATTTGACGGATAAAAGTAAACCCATATCAACTAAGGGTCTTATTAGATTCATTTTATGTACTTTTGACCATGAAAATAATTTAATTATTATTAAAACCAAAGAAAGTGGCAACATGTCACTTTCTTAAATCATATAAGTATAATAATTTTAACTTAGTGATAAAAATCATAAAACATCGAACACGAATAGTCTCCAGAAATCTAACAATATTATCTACATCATGAGAATTTATCTATAATTTTTTGGGATTAAGTAATTATCATTAATTGTGACACAATAGTGATACAGAAATTATTTATCTAGTGAAAAATTAAGAATATAGTTTTTATTAAACTAATAGTGACCATAAAAGGCACGAAACCCTACCAAAAATTATTGGTCATGTAAATTTAAACTATAATCATCCAATGGTAGAATATTTGACCATTTGGAGTCTTATAAAATCAATTATGACACTTATATTATTTTATTTTAAATGATGCCAACGTTGTCACCTTCATAATTTAATAAATATAACAATTTAAATATTGTGATTTTAAGATGATAAATTCGAGTAAAAGTATTATTGTGAAATTTAATATATTTATATTCATCATAGGAGTTTATTTTAAATTTTTATGCAACAAATAAGTATATTAAATAATTATACAAATATGATGTAGTAATTATTTTATTAAGAGATAAACCAAATAAATGGTATTACAAATAATAAAATAAATATATATGAACTATTTAATGTGATCCACTAATTTTATAGATACATATGACCTTTTATTAATATATTAATTCTTTTAGTTCGAACATATCTTCTGTATATATTTTATTTAAATTCAAATAAATGAATAGTGTCAAAATTGACACTATTGTTATTTTATAAAAATAACATATTATAAAATTGTTTAAAAATCACAAAAATATTTAAAAATTATAAATTTAAATTTATATGGTCTATAATGTTATAAATTAAACAATTATGGAAAATTCACAACAAATAAGTAATTATTTGTTATAATTTAAAATTTAGAATTTTATTACCACAAATAAACTTAAATAGAATAAATAAGGATAAATCAAAATGATAAGGTTTAAAATAAGATCAAAACAAGTCTTAATTTGATTGTTTGATGAGATTACAACCCTATCTCATATAATAATCTAATATGAGTCATTTTTGGTGGCTTTTAAGTGGGGTTAGATTTATTATAAATTAATATTTTTAAGAATTTCAAAGGTGCCCCTCTCCTCCCTTATAAAAGGGCACCTCCTCCCTCTCTTCCTCACACAACTTTGAGCCTTAAAGCTTGGACATGCCCTGCCAAATTCTCCTCTCCACTTCCCTAGCAACATCCTAGAGGTTCTGGTCTTCATCAAAGACCAATTTTAGTGCCCTAAGAGGAGGTCTCAAAGAGGTGCTTCAAAGAAGAGGTAATTTCCGTTACCGATTCTTTCAACTTTATTTCTTCTTCCACTTCTTCTTCTTAGGTTTTTTCATAATTAAGTAATAACATAAGTATCACTAATATACTGATATGTTATTATAATTATGAAACAACCCTATTTCACCTTCTATCCATCCTACGGAAAACAAAATCACCGCGCGTGCATACGTACGGAATACCGTCTCCACACCGTGGTGTAATCTGTTTTTCCACCAACACCTTACATGGATGGGTATTATGGTGTAAATAATAACTATACATAGTTATTAAAACATCATAATTATTATGATATATTGTATCATCCACTCCAATTCAATTCAATAATTATGGAAATGATATCATCGCTCGTGCGTACGTACGGACTACCGTCTCCACGACGCGATGAGATTCATTCTCCATGTTAACCATTTAAGAATGATTATAAAGTATATATAAGCAATAATAATGAAATATATGACATTATAAAGCTACTGTATTTATGTTTATATATATGTATGTCATCTACTTATTTCCACTCAATTCAATAAGGAAACGAAAATAGCGTTCATTCGTACGTACGACCTACCATCTCCATGAACGGTGTATTTCATTCCATTTATCGATCCATTATATATATGTATATTATGAATATATATTATATATAAATTATGTTTTATATTATATAATTAAGTAATAATGATCTATGTAATCATATGAATAATTGCAAGTTAAAACATGAACGACAAATGAGACGATTTTACCCAAAACGCTACTTTAACATGAATTTACAAAAGAACCGGTAATATAAAGTCATAAGTGAACCATATATGATATAATAACAATGAATATGATTCTTTAATAAGTAAATGACATTATTTAAATCATTATACAGGAGTTTCGGACACTTATGAAGCAAATCGGACCTAAGGTAAGGGAAATATCACAATCTCATTCTTATCCGAGATTGCTTATACTTTGGTGTTTACTGGGGTGTATTTTATCATCCACATCCATGTTCCCTCAATATGTAATATTATTTCCATCCACCTAAAATTTATTAAAACCTATTTTACCCTTCGGTGAGTTGTTAGTAAATGATATGAAAGGAATCTTTTTTCGTTTTTCGTACGAGGTACTTTTTGACTTTTACGACAAAAGTACGAAGAATGTTTTTTTATCTTATAAAGCATGAACGGATTTTTACGGTTTTAGAAAGCCTTATTTCCATGAAGCTTCCTCCAAAATATTTCATGACTATTTTCAATAAAATAACTTTCTTTTAAAATTGCATGATGTTTTGTGAAAAGGAATTGATTTTGAAGAAGAAAGGATATTTTCCTCAAGAATTCATTTCAAGTGTTTTATCAAATTATTTTCCATCTAAGATAACATAAGGTTATGTTCCTATCCCTATTATTACATTGATTTGGTTATGTTGGGATGAAATTATTTTTATGAATTCCTTTATCTTATATTAATTGTTTTATGATGTCACAATGTTTACGAATCCCATTTTTATTATATGGGTTATGCAATGATGTATGATTTATGATTTTGTGGCACACATAAGAATGGTATCATTATGAGATGGGTGGGACCTATATCTCCCTCTAATGCATTGGGTAAAAATTTATATCTCATGAGATAGACATGGCTGGAACGGTAGGTTATACCGGTTCAGTGAAACAAGACTGAAACGAGGGTGACTCGGTTCAGAAAGGGACTTTGTCCACTAAGATAGTCTTGGAAATGAGTCTTGACTAACAAGAAATGATTCTCTATGATTATGTGTGAATGCCACAAAGTTTCATGTTTTATTTTATGATTATTGTGATTACATTTCACTTCCATTATTTATCCCATGTTATGAAATTATGATCTCTTTTGCAGGATAAGATTTCCAAAAGTTATGTGCTTGTGTATACGATGTGATTGATATTTCATTTTTTTACCCTTACTAAGCATTTGAGATCACCGTTTTGTATGTTTTCTTTTCCCCAGGATATAAAGAAAGGTTTTAGGTAAAAAAAGGATGATCTTTATGGGAGATTTTGAAGATCTTTCACCACGATTAGAAGATTATATTCCGAGTTTCCAAAGACACTATACTATTACGATCCTTGTGTGTGTGTTTTTGTTATGTACTAAGTATTACTCAAATGTAATGTAATGTCAATGTACGTCAGGCTTCGGGTCTCTACAGTTGGTATCAGAGGAAAGGATTAGTCAACCTTTGGAAACTAGGATGCATAAATGTAAGTGAGATCCCTAGAGATATTTCTTAGGTATGTCTAGGGATGTCTCTAAGGTTAAGTATAGGTATAGGTTATAGTCCTAGAATTGTGCTAAAGATATTAGAATTTAACCTAAGATGTTATATATTAAGGTTACTCCCTTTTTTATTATGTTATTTTCCCTAGCATGATTTTTGCATCTCACACTATTCTTTTTGGGTTTTAGAAAATGGATGGAAACAAGATGATTCATGATAATGGAGGATATGATGGACAATGGAATGATATTCTTCATGAGCAATCAAATGAAATGGGATTTGGAAGTCCAAACATAATTATTATGCCGAATCAAAAATCTCATAATATGATCAATAAAGTAAAATTTGGTAAGTTTCCTGACTCATCTAATAAGAGAAAGATGGAGTTTCATGATGATCATAGAGGAACAAAAGTTCAATTTCCCCTATGTAAATCATGTGGGAAGAGGCATCAAGGAGAATGTTTCAAAGGAACTGGAAGATGCTTTGGGTGTGGAAAAGAAGGGCACAAAGCCAGAAAGTGCAAAGGAAAAGATTCAGTTAACACCAGGGATGAGGATAATGGTATTGCTACGACATCAACAATGGTTAAATGTTTTAAATGTGGAATGTACGGGAATTATGCAAACCAATGCCCTAAGGGAAAGTCTCATGAAGAGAATCAGTATGGTCGTATGGGTAGTATTTATGTGGATGATGATGAAGAGACTACAAATGATATGTGAGATGATAGAATTGTTGAAGCTCGGTCAATTGTTTAAGAATGCAGTGGAATGATTACATGTTTAACATGTGTAATGTTGTATAAGTAATCTCATGGTACTATGGAATAATGATATATCTAAGGAATGTAACACTGTTGTCTTTCCTTGAGTTTTGAAAGTGTATGATTAATGGTACCAGTATCCACAAAAGGTTATTCAGATATTTTTGGAATGTAGATGATATGCGCATAATGAAGGGATAAGGGGAAAATTAAATGTTTGATAGTATTCATGAGCTCATGACTGATATAAGGAGAAGGTTATATCATGGTTTGAGTATATAGAATTTTTGGATTTTGGTATGTGGAAAGAGTTAACTTTTGACAGCATTCATGTTTTCACTAAGGTTCAATGGGTATTCATTCTTCAATAGAATACATGATTAATGTATTCACATGTTTTTAATTTGACCAACAAGATATATCTTATGATATATGGGGGATAAATGATGGCATTCACGTGATTGTTCTGTGACATTTCAAGTAATCATTTTCTTTATACTATGAGCCTGGACCGAAGTATTTTAGATAAGCCTAAAGATTATAATGGATTATGTTGGACATAAGTTAGGATAAAACGTTTTTCGATATTATTGATAGGATGTTACAGTAATATAGCTTTAGAAAAAGGACAACCTACAGGACGGGAGACAACCCATCGCGTCGGACAAGGCTGTGGGAATCAAACCCACAACCGAAGTGTGACTAGCCTTTATTGCCTACCACTGGCCTACAGGAAGTCCATGTTTAGTAGAAACTAGTTTATTATATTAAGCAGTATGATATATGAAGTATAAGTCCATTTTAGGAACCATATATGATTAATGTCACTATAGAATGACTTATGTATATTTAATAACTTTTGCTAACCTTTTGTTTGAGGAATATGGAATGACCCGTCATTCTATCACATGATCTGCTAACACTTCACGAATAACAAATTCAACTTCATTTATTTAAGAGATGAAGTAGAAATTGTTCAAGGCATGAACAACAGTGAGATTGTACCAAAATAAATTAAGTATTTATTATAATTCAAATTCTTCAACTTTAGGGAAATTATCATGAAAACAAAAAATGTTGTCCTAGTGCTCTTATATCTGATTAATTTGATGGTACCTTACATCGTCCCAAATTTATGGATTTGTTATTGTTGGCTTTTCCATAGCCATGTTCTCTACCACTCTCCATCAGAACATGATGTTTAGATTTTTCTTCCATATCCATATTTTCGCCTATGTGGAAACCCATTGATTAGTTTATTTGGGTAACCGTTACGTTTCATACATTTGTTTTTAAAGATAGGTTTTGGAATTCCTTTTTACGATGTGGGTTTCTATTAAAGAATCTTTCGAGTAGTAAACCATTTATAACCCCGACGAATTTCGAGGGAGAAATTCATTTTAAGGGGGGTAGAATGTAACACCCCGAGATTTTATGAAAAATATTCTTTTAATTTCATTAATGTCTTGTGTTGTATTATACACCATGATTACCTAGCGCTATACGCAACACCGTATTAGCTTGCAGTATACGCAACACTATTCTTGGATCGTGTTACACACAATTTTGATAATAGTTATTCTACGCAACATTGAGTATATATATATATATATATTCAATGTATAAATGAAATATGGTTGGATTATGTTATACAAAACTACGACGGATTCTTTCACAACACACAACCCTGACTTGGCTTGCATTACACGCAATCACGACCTTCCTCGATAGTGTGTGTTGTACGCAATACCGGGTTTTAATAAACATCGATATATTATTATAATATTGTCATGAACTAGCCTTTATGAATAGTATTAACTAAATTATTAATTTTATAACATTATTATTCATCTTACACATTTTCTAGAACATGGTATAAGAACAAAATAAATTTTTCGGGTAAAATATGTATTTTTCAAAAAATGCAGTTTTGTCGCCTTTTGATGGCACAACCACTTTAAATCTAGTTTTTGACATGTTTATATGTTCAATTTGAAAAAATAAAATTCTTGTTTTGAATCTGGATTTAAAAATTTACATTAGATAAAGTTTTGATATTTTTCCGATAACTTTCATATTTTAATGAATAGTAAAAACACACTATATTTTAATTAAAAACAACTTTTTTCAATGTAATATCTTATGTGGTTAAATTATAATATTGAATGGTTTTAAAGTATAAATAGAATATATTTTCACCATTTAATATAATTAATGTCATTAGCATTGATTTTACCTTGAATTTGTAGGTTAAATCAATTCAATCTTTTGCAATGTTTTAAACAAAAACCCGTTTTTATTCGACAACGAGATTAATTTTAATTTAATTTCAGCAAACTCTGTGTATTGAATTTTAAAAAATGGATTCCATATTTTGAATCAGTGGGTCCAAATTATGTTAATAGGCTACTGTTTATTTTTGGTAATTATGAATAGTAACTACGGTGAATTTTATTTACCATAGTTAAAGGTAAATCCGATAATTAAGGGTAAATATAATATTATAAAATTACCCTAACACATGATAATATTATATTTGATGGCTAAAAGTAAACCCATATCAACTAAGGGTCATATTAGATTCATTTTATGGACTTTTGACCATGAAAATAATTTAATTATTATTAAAACCAAAGAAAGTGACAACATGTCATTTCTTAAATCTTATAAGTATAATAATTTTAACTTAGTGATAAACATCATAAAACATCGAACATGAATATTCACCAGAAATCTAACAAAATTATCTACATCATGAGAATTTATCTAGAATTTTTTGGGATTAATTAATTATCATTAATTGTGACACAATAGTGAAGCAGAAATTATTTATCTTCTGAAAAATTAAGAATATAGTTTTATTAATCTAATAGTGACCATAAAAGGCACAAAACCCTGACCAAAACTTATTGGTCATGTACATTTAAACAATAATAATCCAATGGTCTAATATTTGACCATTTGTAGTCTTATACATGCAATTATGACACTTATATTATTTTATTTTAAATGATGTCAAAGTTGTCACCTTCAAAATTTAATAAATATAACAATTTAAATATTGTGATTTTAAGATGATAAATTCGAGTAAAATTATTATTGTAAAAGTTAATATATTTATATTCATCATAGGAGTTTATTTTAAATTTTTATGCAACAAATACGTATATTAAATAATAATACATAAATGATGTAGTAATTATTTTATTAAGAGATAAACCAAATAAATGGTTTTAAAAATAATAAAAATAATAATATATGAACTATTTAATGTGATACAATAATTTAATAGATACATATGACCTTTTATTAATATATTAAAGCTTTTAGTTCGGACATATCTTCTGTATATATTTTATTTAAATTCAAATAAATGAATCGTGTCAATATTGACACTATTGTTATTTTATAAAAATAACATATTATAAAATTGTTTAAAAATCAAAAAAATATTTAAAAATTATAAATTTAAATTTATATGGTCTATAATGTTATAAATTATACAATTATTGAAAATTCACAACAAATAAGTAATTATTTGTTATAATTTAAAATTTAGAATTTTATTACCACAAATAAACATAAATAGATTAAATAAGGATAAATCAAAATGATAAGGTTTAAAATAACATCCAAACATGTCTAAATTTGATTGGTTGATGAGATTACAACCATATCTCATATAATATTCGAATATGAGTCATTTTTGGAGGTTTTACGTGGGGTTTGATTTATTATAAATTAATATTTTTAAGAATTCCAAAGGTTCCCCTCTCCTCCCTTATAAAAGGGAACCTCCTCCCTCTCTTCCTCACACAACATTGAGCCTTCATGCTCGGCCAACCCCTGCCCAATTCTCCTCTCCACTTCCCTAGAAACATCCTAGAGGTTCTGATCTTCCTCAAAGACCAATTTTAGTGCCCTAAGAGGAGGTCTCAAAGAGGTGCTTCAAAGAAAAGGTAATTTCCGTTACCGATTCTTTCAACTTTATTTCTTCTTCCACTTCTTCTTCATAGGTTGTTTCATTATGAAGTAATAACATAAGTATTACTAATATACTGATATGTTATTATAATTATGAAATAACTCTATTTCACCATCTATCCATCCTACGGAAAACAAAATCACCGTGCGTGCGTACGTACGGAATACCGTCTCCACGCCATGGTGTAATCTGTTATTACACCAACACCTTACATGGATGGGTATTATGGTGTAAAGAATAACTATACATAGTTATTTTAACATCATAATGATTCTGATATATTGTATCATCCACTCCAATTCAATTCAATAATTATGGAAATGATATCATCGCTCGTGCGTACGTACGGACTACCGTCTCCATGAAGCGATGAGATTCATTCTCCATGTTAACCATTTAAGAATGATTATAATGTATATATAAGAAATAATAATGATATATATGACATTATAAACCTACTGGATTTATGTGTATATATATGTATGTCGTCTACTTAATTCCACTCATTTCAATACGGAAACGAAAACATCGTTCATGCGTACGTACGGCCTACCGTCTCCATGAACGGTGTATTTCATTCCATTTATCGATCCATTATATATATGTATATTCTGAATATATATTATATATAAATCATGTTTTATATTCTATAATTAAGTAATAATGATCTAGGTAATCATATGAATAATTACAAGTTAAAACACGAACGGCAAATGAGACAATTTTACCCAAAACGCTACTTTAACATGAATTTACAAAAGAATGGGTAATATAAAGTCATAAGTGAACCATATATGATATAATAACAATTAATATGATTCTTTAATAAGTCAATGACATTATTTAAATCATTATACAAGAGGTTCGGACATTTACGAAGCAAATCAGACCTAAGGTAAGGGAAATATCACAATCTCATTCTTATCCGAGATTTCTTATACTTTGGTATTTACTCGGGTGTATTTTATCATCCACATCCATGTTCCCTCAATATGTAATATTATTTACATCCACCTAAAATTGGTTAAAACTTATTTTACCCTTCAGTGAGTTTTTAGTAAAAGATATGAAATGAATCTTTTTTTTTGTACGAGGTACTTTTTGACTTTTTCGTCAAAAGTACGAAGAATGTTTTTTTTAACTTATACGGCACGAACGGATTTTTACGGTTTTAGAAAGCCTTATTTTTATGAAGCTTCCTCCAAAATATTTCATGACTATTTTCTATAAAATATCATTCTTTTAAAATTGCATGATGTTTTGTGAAAAGAAATTGATTTTGAAGAAGAAAGGATATTTTCCTCAAGAATTCATTTCAAGTGTTTTATCAAAATTATTTTCCATCTAAGATAACATTGGGCTATGTTTCTATCCCTATTATTACATTGATTTGGTTATGTTGGGATGGAATTATTTTTATTAATTCCTTTATCTTATATGAATTGTTTTATGATGTCACGATGTTTACGAATCCCATTTTTATTACATGGGTTATGCAATGATGTATAATTTATGATTTTGTGGCACACATAAGAATGGTATCATTATGAGATGGGTGTGAGCTATATCTCCCTCCATTGCATTGGGTAAAGATTTTATATCTCATGAGATAGACATGGCTGGAACGGTAGGTTATACCGGTTCAGTGAAACAGGACTGAAACGAGGGTGACTTGGTTCAGAAAGGGACTTTGTCCACTAAGATAGTCTTGGTAATGAGTCTTGGATAACAAGAAGTGATTCTCTATGATTATATGTGAATTCCACAAAGTTTCATATTTTATGTTATGATTATTGTGATTTCATTTCACTGCCATGATTTATCCCATGTTATGAAATTATGATCTCTTTTGCAGGATAAGATTTCCAAAAGTTATGTGCTTGTGTATACGATGTGATTGATATTTATTTTGTTTACCCTTAATGAGAATTTGAGCTCACCCTTTTGTATGTTTTCTTTTCCCCAGGATATAACGAAAGGTTTTAGGTAAAAAAAAGAAAGATCATTATGGGAGATTTTGAAGATCTTTCACCACGATTAGAAGATTATATTCCGAGTTTCCAAAGACACTAAACTATTACGGTCCATGTGTGTGTGTTTTTGTTATGTACTAAGTATTCCGCAAATGTAATGTAATGTCAATGTACGTCAGGCTTCGGGTCTCTATAGGGGGGTTACTGTGCATATCAATTTCAAATACATACCCCTCTCTAGATTTTTAGTATCTCTCTTTCAAGATACCCTCCAATCGCTATTGGAAAAAATACTTTACTAATAGTTATGAACTATTTTTATATCCCCCAAAACCATTGTTATATGCTATACAAATAGTTTTTGTAGCCATTGAATTTTCTGGAATTTGAATAGACCTATACCTATGGTATTGGGAAGATGTTGTTATATTTAGTCTATAAAAAAGGTTTTCAAACAATTGGTATATGTTATATGAAATAGATATACCAGTTGTTTTTAAAACTCTTAGTATAGGTAATTAAAAAAACACATTATAGGTTTTCATTACCACTCCTCCAATTTATGTTTTAGTTAACTAACAACTAAGATACAATGGTTATGGAGAACATAGTATTATAAATAGGTATATTTATATTTAAAAGTTAATTATTTTCTGAGGTATTCAATGTTATTTGATTAAAGAATTTGTAAACAATTAAAAAACTCTAAATACAGTTTGAAAATCTTTTGGAATAACCCTATAACAATAATTTTATAAACTATTGGTATTGGTACTTTGATATTTGGGACCTCTACCATTATTTTTGGAAAAATAATTTGTATAAATACTTGAAAAGGATGTTATACCAATGGTTTTATCCAAATTGTTGGGATATCTATCACGTATACAAAACGTTTTGAAAAAAAAAACATTTCTATAACAACATTTTATGGAATATATATCAATTTTTTTTCTAAAACCATAGGTATAACTTTTCCATATACAAATTATTTTTCCAAAATTGGTTATATAATGTCATACTATGGTATATATACTAATGGTTCTGGAAAGCTGTTTGTATAAGGTCATTTTATGGTACCTATACCAACATGATGTCGAAAACCATTTGTATAGCTTTGTCGGTATATGACCAATTTCTATGAATTTATGATGAAAATAATAATTACACTATTCCAACCCAATCCATTATATATATATATTTATATTATTTCAAATATAAATATTGATTAAATACAAAACAAGTATTGAAGGGCCTAATGTCTATGGAAGACTAGATATATAAACATCAATATGACAATAAAACACCATTATTTTTTGATTCATAATGATATCCTAAATCCCTCTGATCTCCTAAAAAACATGGGGAATCCTAGGGAATACATAGTCAAAGGGGTGATCTAAAATTCCTCCTAGAGGAATAAACATGATATTGTAGCATAACATGGGATTCAAAGGTATAATATGATATCATAAAAGAGAAGGTTTTTGAGTATTAACACGAGAGAAAAATATAAATAACATAGAATAATATGATCATAGAAATAAAATAAATTTGAAAGCAACAGAAATCCTGACCTAAGAACAAGTTAAGGATACCATCAAAGACAACATCCCATGGTGGACAACATTTCATCGTTGATTAAGTTTTCTCCCTAATCCTACAAATAACATCCCATGAGACAGATTTGTTTACCGAACGAAAGGTTATGATACTTAGGTGCACCCATTTTAACATTATAATGATCATGTGTGCCACAAAAGGAAATAAATCAAAATCCAAACTAATAAGAATTACCCAAGAAATGAAATGTGTTTCATAATCAAATCTCATATCATAATGAAAGTAAATTTTGTAATTATTAAAAAGAGAAAAGGAATTAAATATTATGGATTAAAAAATATGAGTTAATAATACCAAGTCTCAAAATAAGGATCTCGTTTGGGTATGAATACTTTAAATTAGGGTTACATAAATTGATTAAGGGATATAATTGTTCCCACTAATTGAGTTTGATTTTAACGAAAGAATTTATGAAATGGATTTATGGAAAGTATTACCCCTTAAATGGAAGTGAGAATGAGATATGAAACTAATTAAGATACACATAAATTTATATAATTTATAATTAATCCATAAAATCAAAGGATTATAGAATGTGTGTTTGAGTGTGAATTGTTAAAAACTGAAGAAAACGTGTTGTATAGAGAAAACTCTTATCATACGTTTTATCTTTATCCATGTGTTTAGATAATCCTATATTATAAAATATATTTTTTATAAATTTATTCCAAAATAATTATAATTTATATAAAAACATATATGATTATACTATAATATCATACCACACATTTATTAATAATTAATTATTTATATCTCTATTCCGGATTAAAATTATTCTGTTTCTCAAGCATGTTTTGGTTTGGAAGACTTGGAATTTATACATTGATAATTGTAAAATAATTGAAAGAATATTGAAAAATATATTAATATCAAATATATTCATTATAATTATTTATTTATAATCATCCATAAAATGTATAAAAAAATAAATTAAGCAATTCTTGGAGGTTATAGGTCGTTTTTACCCTTGAATAATATTTCCATTTTCTATAGATTCAAAATATGATGATAAATAATAATTCTCCTTAAAATAATAATAATATAATAAATAACATATATATTAATTAAATCAACCATTATAACCTTTCATGGGAGATAATGATGGAAAATAAATTACATCGGTTTGTAAGGTGGTAGTTTACCGTACACACAAAAGATGAATTTATTTCCCATTTTGTGGAAGAGGATATGGATTGAAGTGATGAATTTAAAACAATAAAATATTAATATATTTAATATGGTGGATGTATTATTTCATCATTTTTTATTCAAGTACTATGTAGATAAAAGAATAAATAAAAAAACATTGGGTTAAAAGCTATACCTCTTCTTCGGACAACATCCTTTTCTTTATACCTAAAATCCTATCAGGATGGTATTATAACAAAATAACATTAGTACAGAAAATGAGGAGGTATTTCAGTAAGTTATATGTTCAGGTATTTTCCAAACATAATTGTTTTTTTGTGTGAAAAAAATAAGAGACAATTATCCCTTTTATAAATGATGGGGTGGCACTATTCGAATTACATAAAATATTAAATTAATATAAATTAATTATAATGATAAAAAGAAATGAAACAAACATAATTGAAATGTATGATTCTTATCTAATTAAATAGTATCCTAAAAAATTTGTTTAACATTTTTATATTAGGTTATTACCCTTATCTATTTGTTTTATGGCGTGTTAATAATTTTTGATAAGTACCGTGATAACAATGTTTTTACCCCATAAGGATCAATATGGTTACTGTAAAAGAAAAATTGGTCCATAAATGGAAAATAATTAATATTTTTTAAAATTAAACAATAAATTGGAAAAATATTGGTTATTTCGGAATTTTAAAACACATAATAATATAATATTTATTATAAAATAAAATTAATTTCATTTTTTGAACTATTCATTTAAATGGACTCTGAAAACAAAATGATAATATAATTATTCGAATATAATCCATTTTATCCTATATAATATGTTGTTTGTTTATTAATTTATTGGAACACAATAATTCTTTCAAATTAGTTTAGTTTTGAAAATTATAAAATCATTTATTTTATTTTTCTTTTAATTGAAGAAATAATTTGTCAGTGATGAGTAAGAATTTAAGGTAAATATGACATCCCTAAAAATATAAAAATTTAGAATGAAATAATGATAATTTATATTTCATATATGTATTATTAATATAATATAATTAGTCTTTATCCTTGCCACCAAATATTATATAAATTAGAAGCATGAAAGTGACATTTTTTACATTATCTTTTACTTTATTAATATATTGGTGAAAATCAATGAAATATGGAAAAAATTTGAGATTTTTTGAAACTTTTATGGAAATAGATAAATTCCACATTAAAATTGGATAATTTCAGGTTTTAGGGTCTTTTTTATCACTTATAATATTATTTTTAATATTAATTACCTGAGTGACCAGTATTGTGGTGACAATTATTTACTATGGTTAATATTTAAAAAGTCCAAAAATAAGAATAAAATATTTAAAAAATTTGCACCACTTGATTGAGAATATGGAATATAATTTTATAGATTTAATTTATAAAATTTTTATAAATTAATTTAAGAAAAGAACCGAAGTTTCAATTGAAAAGTAGTTTTAGAGAAAAATTATTTTTAATTATAATTTTTTATACCCAATTAAAGTATAAAATTCATTCAATAGAACATATATAGAAGTTTTTAATAAAAAAGAAATATTTAATCATTTAAACTAACCCAAAAATGAATTTTACTATGTGAATATTTGAAAGGAAAGTAACGTTTTTGATAAAAATCACTATTTTCACTATTCAATGAAAAATAAATCATTTTAAAAAAATTTACAATTTTCATAATAAGACAATTTTGATATTATGATTTATAAAATTTTAAAATTTTTTAAAAAAATTAATAGTTCTAGAAATTAATTATAATATTATCTAACATAAAGAAATAAAAATCATTTTTGAAGAAATATTATTTTTGGATGATAAAATGACTTTAATAAAAATTGAGTGTTTATCAAATAAGTAGATATAAATAAATTTATATTGAGTAGGATCATATATATATATATATATTATAAATAATTAATCCTATTCTTACCCACTAATATAAATGATATTTTATAATAATCATATTTAAATAATAATATTTAATGTTGTGTTTAGAAATGGTGTTACATGTCATTTACACTATCAAACATTATGTTATTTCAAAATTTTGGAGTGTTACATTCCTCTAACCCTTAATATTTTTATCCCTTATAATTTTATATTACATATAATGGTGAAAATTGGTGAGGGTACATATTCTTCTTTCCTTCCTTGAGATCACATTTTGCCCCTCATATTTATGGTTTCACCGTCATACATTGACTAGGCTGGTTGTCTTTTATAGGTGTGTAGAAAATTATCTCTACAGTCCAAGTTCTTCACTTGATACTTATCATAAGTGACATCATTCTCAAGTTGTTCTACTTTTAAATTCAGTACAAATGATAGATTTATTATGTTTTTCCTCAAGAGTGACATGTGTAATACATCATGTACCTGAGATATAGTTGGTGACAGTGTTTGGCGATAGGCCATAAATCCAATGAAATCAAGAATCCAAAAGGGTTAAATTTAACTAGGAGTTATCTTACCATTAATTACAAATCTCTTGAATATCTTCCTTGGATAAATATGAATAAAAACATTTTATCTGACATCAATCATTAGATATCATTGATGATTATTGGCGTAGCTCTTCTATCAACTATGAGTAGCATTAACATGTTGTTGAAAGGTCAAATCATTTTCTATAATTTCCTCAAACATTTCAGGTCCCAAGATCAAATGTTAACCAACATTATCTGAATGTTAATGTGTTCTACATGTCTTCCCATTTAGGGATTAATAATAATGCATTTGGATTCTTGATTGAATGTTATTTTTGTATAAGAATTAAAATAGAGGAATATACTGATCCCATCCCCCCTTCAAGTCCATCGCGAATAGTATCAACATTTCCTTCAATGCATGGATAATCGTCTCACATTGTCCATAATTTAGGGGGAGATAATCCTTATTAAAGTTCAACATATAATTTATAGACTATTAGAGACTATCATATAATTTTGTAGTAAATATCAGATCTTGTTCAGATACAATTGATAGTGGTGTCCCATGCAGCCTCACCACCTCTCTGATGTATATCCTTAAAATTTTATTGAGTGAGAAGTCCATTAAAAGTTTCATAAAGTGGGAGTTATTTATAATATTATCCTCCAAATCACATGTAACATTATTTCCTCTTGACGTATTTAGAATATTAGTGAAATTTTTTTGGAGATGTTTTCCCATTTCAGTGGTTATATTTTTAATGGGTTATTCATCTCAATAGACATCTCCCTTTCATAATTAAATAGCTGACATACTAGACACTTTGATGTATATTCTGTGTTATTATTTTTCATATTATTCCATAAATAGTGATCTCGAAGATCATAATACATATTTTTTCTCTCTGTGTGGATGGATAAGGTCTACCTATATGCATCATTCAACAATTTTTTCTTTATATCAGGATTTGAATGTCCACATAGTTGTGTTGTGAATCCTATAAATCCTTATTCATTAATTTTGAATGTTAATGATTTGACATTTCATATAACTTCCACCTCCTTCAAAATTTATACATCATATCTTTGATAATACTTTATCACCTATATAAGGTATTGTTATATAATAATTTGAGAATGAAATAATGATTTTACTTTTTCTATGATCCCCATGTCCATCCATGCCAAACCTATGAATATTGAATCGTTATCAATTTTGATCATGTATATGGTCGCTTGGTCCTTTATAATGGCACACAGTATTTTAATAATAGTTTGTTTCCTAAAAATGTATGATATATTATGTCATATTCAATTGAAATATATAAGTATAATGGAAATGTAACCATCAAGATTTTACCCTTATATCACTATTTGTTAATATGACCATTGGAAACCATAATAATTATATTAATTATAATTATTGTTTCCAAATAGAAAATATAATGGATAATTAATGTAGATATAATATTTGATGGCCTCTACCATTTGAATAATTACATTCGAAGCCCATATGTTGGAGCATGGGAAGGATTTGGCATCACTGGAATTTTATTTGGACCAAGCCCAAGATGAGCTTCCACATGTTAATGTTGAATGAAATCGCCTACTGGAGAGGTTCAAGTTGATAGAAATAATCACTTAGGAAATGTTGTCTGTGCCACCCCAAAATTTTATCACCATTTCTCACATTACTCTTAGGTTTTTTGTGGGTGTTATAAGGGGTTATGTAACATGGTCGTAGTTACTTCGGGTAATCCATTTTTATTAATAAAATTGTTATTTCTTATAGTGATTATATAATCATCATTTTTGAATTTCAAATATCAAAATTATTCATGGATGAAATTTTAGAAATTTTCTATGATGTTTAATTTTATTTATGAATATAGAAAAAATATTATTTTAAAATAATTTTTATAAATTAAAATATTTATGATGTGAAATATTTTTTAAAAAATGGATATACACAATTGTGATCAGTAATAATATTTTAATATGATAATGTAAACATAATAATTTAAGTAAATAATGGTGTTAAATATTATTAGTAGAGTATTAGTTTTTTTTGGAGAAAATAGTTATTTTACATAAAAATTACATTTCTCATATTTAGTAAATTATTTTCATAAAATAGAGTTTACATTAGATTTCCGAACATCAATATTAGGTTAGGTATAATTTATGAGATTTTTATAAATTGTTTTCTTAACGTTGAATTGTGAAAATATAGTTTTTGAGTTTTTAGTGTGTTTAATGAAATCATAACAATTCAATATATAATTTAAAATTATGGCCATATTATGTGGATTAATATATGATATGATGTGTCTCATGTGGCCGAAACCATGGGAAAATTCCATGGTGAAGCACATGATTTTCCAAATAACACTAATAAGGTGTCCTCAGAAATTAATAAAAAACTCCATATCTTTTACTTTAAATACTAATCCATTTTTTGGTTTACATTTATTCCAAAATCATACCACTAGATGATCTAATATTATTATCTCCATATATGTATTCCCAATGTGACATAAATACCTCAAGGTCCCAATAATTTATTATATCATGTCTCTCTATAAGGAAAGGCAATTCAAAAATTATCTTTTCCTTTCATGTGCTCTTTTATGTGGTATGTCATAAAAAATTCTATTCCAAGTTATAATAAACATTTAATTTTTTTATATACTATATTATGTGTATTTAATTAATAGGTTACCCATACCCTCTATATTTTTATTTTTATCTAAACCATGGTTCATACCTGTAATGTTACAGAATGTTTTTCTGAAAATCTCTCTCTTTTTTACATGGAATTGTTTTATTTTATTTAATTGAATACCCAAAACACCTTCATTTCAGTTATTATACATAATTACATGAAAATTATTTATTTTACTCCTGAATTAACATTATAAAACCCTCATTCCCTTTGAATGGGTTATAATTGGCATAATAATCATGTTTTTAAGTACATTTTAAAATTCCTTGATTTTGATATGAAACCAATTTATTTAATTCTATTTAGTTTATTAATGATATTTATTATTATGATCTATGTGGATAACATGAAAATAAATACCTAATAATGGTTTATCGTGATAGGTCTCTAGTTCATTGGGTAATGAAATTAATCTCTTGAGATGACAAGTTTACGATACATTGGTGAATAACCTTGGTAATTTTTATGACACCTTATAGATGGACCTTAGTAATTTGGTTATGAATGTATAAGTTTAATGTTGCATCCATATTTTTGAAATAGTATTCAAGTTATTATTATTATGATATTTCTATTTCCCATGTCATTATGATATTTACTCAATTTCTTATTGTTTTCTCTCAAGATTACTGTCAACTTTTCTCCCGGTTTTCCCTTATTGGGCCTTATGAGCACTCATTCCATTGAGGTCAATCCCAAGGTTATGAGATAATGTAATTGTAATTATTATGAACATTTATATAATCTATTCAAGTTTATTAAAATAATTTTTTGTTTTTTCATGTATTATGTACCTTATTTCTATGTTATTACACCCCATGCTTCTACAGTACGCTTCTCTTTGAATAATGTAATTGTGTGCGTTGTACGTAACATCGAGTTCTAACACACCACAACCAATAAAACTAGCAATTATGAATAGTAATAACTAGTTTTTGAAATTTTATAAATTTAATTTTTAAAAATGGACTTCATTTTTCGATTCGGATTATTGAAATTATACTAGGGTAAATTTTTGGTATTTTTCTAAAAAACATCATTTTTTGATGAATAGTAAAACCACAAAGTGGTAGTTAAAAAAATTAATTTTTCATAAAACTTAATTTTACCGCTTCTATGAGTGGAATTTCCAAAATCTGAGAGACACAGTTAATATCAAGGAGTAAAATGTGGGTCAATTAGATGAAAATAATTTTTTGTGAATAGAAACTTTTTACTTTTATTTACCGCGGTTAAAAGTAAATAGGGTAATTAAGGGTACAAATGATATTAATATTACCTTAACACATGTACAAATTCTATTGGACAAGTGTATCTCGGCCAAAAACAAACATAGGAAAAAAATATTATCATTTAGGTCCACTTGGATTAGATTAGGACATTTATTATTATTTAATTCAAAGAAGGGTTCAAAGAGTTAAAATCAAGGTTTATTTACAAAAAAAAATTTAATATAGGGTTAGACATAATATAAATTCGATTGTAAAAATTCATTAGAAAGCTAAAAATATTTCCTACATAATGATATTTTATTTATAATTTTTAGACATTAAATAATTTTATTTATTTATGACACAATGATGATGCAGTAATTACCATAATAGTGAATCATTAAAATAATTGACATTATAAATACCCAAATAAATATAATTTGATACTTTTTATGAATTAAAATATTTTTATAGGTTAATATTACATTTTAGGATTGATTTAATTAACTTTTTTGAAGTAATAATTCTGTAATGAGTTTCACAAAAATCAATTTTCCAAATAGTGTAAAAATTGACATAAAAGAATTTTTAAAAGAAATATTATATTATTAATTGATATTCAATTCCTAAAAATATAAGGTTTTTCCAAGAGACTTATATCATGATAGGTTTATCATTAATGGACCACTTTGGGGTCTCCTGGAGGTATATAGTATGTTTATTAACTATATAATATAAAAATACAAAGAGACATGGTAAGTGTCAAACTAATTAACTAAGGGTTAAAACTAAAATATAAGGTTAATATAATGAACTAAACCTATCTAAATTCTATTGGTTGAGTGGTTTTAGAACCATACCCACCTTAAACATTAAATAATACACTTTGGAGCCATTAAAAACCAAATATGAATTTATTATAAAATAATTTTTCTAGATTTTCCAAAGGTGCCCCTCCTCCCCCTTATAAAAGGACACCAATTCTAACCGATTCTTCACACCATCAAAGCCTTTTGGATCGGCCAACCCCTGCCCAAATAATCTCTCAACTTCCCTCAATTCATCTTAGAGGCCTTCTTTTAGTTAGAAATCCATCCTATGGAGCCCTTTTGATCAAATCAAAAGGAAGAACCAATAGAAGATGTACTGATTTCACCACCCATTTTCAAGTTCCTTTCTTCATCCACTTCTTAGTTATTTGTTATTACCATTATAAAATAATTAATCCAGAATCTCCTATATAATTTAATATTATTATAAATATTGTACAACCATATTCAGTATTCTATCCATCCTTTGAATGACATGTCACCATACGTGCGTACGTACGGCTTACCGTCTCCACTTCGTGGTGTACTTGTTATTCGCTATATTATTATTTAGATGGGTATAATAATGATTTTTAATTCATGTAAATAATAAATATTACATGATAATGATTCTGTATATATTATATATAATATCAAAATAATGATATTGTTGCTCGTGCGTACGTACGGACTACCATCTCCACGAACGCGGTGAGATTCATTCTCCATCATATTCATTCAAGTATAATTATCATTTGATCATTTAAAAACAATGTTTAAGGACTTGATATCATTATTTATATGAATATGATACAACCTATCCATAACAAAAACGGTTTACGTAACAAAATATATAAAATAAAACGAGTTAGTTAACACTCGAAACAACGATAATACTAAGATATTATTAACAAATAAATGTTCAAAGATAATATATGATATCATATTAATGTATATGATTCTTGTATAATTTAATAACAATTATTTTACAATTATATAGGAGGTTAACCTACCCCCAACCAAGGAAAAGTACAAGGTAAGGGTTTATTTCGCAATCTCTTCATTATCTGAGATTGTTTATACGTAATAATCTACAGGGATCTCTTTATCATCCACATCCATGTTTCTTAAAAATGTATTTCAAAAGATTTTTACAATTTCCAAGAATATGGGTTAAAGACATTTATACCTTTGTTTGACTTTTTATAAGAGGTTTATAAAGGAATATTTCTGTCATTTTCCAAAGAAGGTGCTTTTTAAGCTTTTTGACAGAATTAAGGTAAGAATTTTTTTTAACTTATACGGCGGGTGAGGCTATTTTCCACCACTATAAAATCATTGAATATTCTCTTACAATCATATTAGAATATTTTCAATGAAAAGGTTTTATTTTATAAATATATGACTCTTAAATGATTTCAAAATAGAAAGAGATATTTTTCTAAAAAGAGTTTTGATTTCATCTATGTCAACATACTTTGATAGATTTTTTGCTTATTTGAAGTTGATTTATTATGATACAAAACTTCTATATTGCATTGATGTTTTTGTGATATGTTTGACTGTGGATGTGTTATTTTTATACAATTCATGGTTTATGGATGGATTATTTACATTCTGTATGCTTGTTTTAATACTAATGTTTATGTTATGTTTAAACCTTTTCATATGGGAATGGATTGGACTTAATATGTGATGGGTGGAGCCCACTATAGCTCCTCGATGCATCAGTTGGTCTCATGAGACAAACTAGTGTCTTGGAAAAAGTCCTTGACAAAATCTTATTTGTAGTCTTGGCATGAGGCCTTGGCTATGTGGTTATGATAGTCTGGCATTTTGCATTCCATCATTATGAAAGTGTCTATTGATATTGCATGTGAATATTCAATTAGTAGAATATAGATGTGGATAAGTAAATGGAATTATTTCATTTTATTTTTTCCATACTATGTTTAAGTTCAAGTTTAAAAGAATATTTTTTTATTTATAAAATTCCTTAATGTTTATTCTCATTTATGAGAGTTTCCTCTATATTGTTATCCTTATTGGGAATTTCAGATCACCCATTTTCAATGTTTTATTTTTCCCAGGATGTGAATAAGTAAATTATGGATGACCTGCAGGGATATTGTAAGGGGATAAGAGTGTGGACTATGGAGACTATGTTGTTTTAGTTTTCATTTTTATGATGTAATGTAAAACTTTATGAATATATCTTGTTATTCCAAGGCTACTAAACTAATCGGTCTATCGATATTTGATCCTTCCTGAATGTTATGTAATAACGCACCGACTCTGGGTAACTAGGGTCGGGGCGTTACAGTTTGTATCAGAGGATGTTTAGTACCAACCTTGCACTCTAGATTTAGATAAACTCTGATTACTGCACATATATTTATGATGTACTTTGAGGATTAGTATAGAAGAACTTCCTAGAATTTTGGTATTATAGAGATTTTGTGAGTTTTCCGAGCAATACATCCCTGTCTAGATACGAGCAGGTAGAGGCGGCTCTGGCAAAGATGTACCTAGGGGTAAAACCTGAAAACACCGCTTTGAGCTAGACTCGAACGGGAACTGGTACACGACAACGGGCCTTGCTACACTCTTGGTTACGACACTCCTGAGGGATATGCTAGGGATAACTCTCATTCTCTTTAGAAATCGTTATGAAGGGTGTATGAGTATATACTTCCTCAAAGAAATTTTTTTTATGATTATGGATTATATCCATAAATAGTTCAACTTATGTTAAGTGATTTATAAGTATGGAATTATGTATTTTGATTCATAAACTGGACTAGTTTATGCCATTGTTTAGAAATGGAGCCTAGTGGAAGAAATGGAATCCATATCAATGCACACACTCCATGTAGGGATTTCCCTCCTACTCAAGATAATTATAGTGGAGATGGTGATGCAAATGGTACTGATCAACTAATCAACATAATGGGACAACTCACTCAGGTTATGAATAATAACCTTGCCCGTATGGAGCACCCTGATCCACAGCGTCGATGATCAATGTTAGATCACTTCATGAGGCAGAAACCACCAACGTTCAATGGGAGTACAAACCCCTTAGTAGCTAAGAAATGGATACGTTCTCTAGAGAAAATATTTCAGGCTTTGGGAAGTAGTGAAAGGGAAAAAGTTATCATGGCAGTTTACCACCTCACTAGAGATGCTGATTAATGGTGGTCATTGAATCAAAACATGGAGGAAGATGATGAAGTATCAAATATGGAATGGAGGGAGTTAAAATATATATTTTTAGAAAAATACTTAACTCGTGACCATCGAGCAGATATGGAAAGGCAATTTCTGTGTCTGAGACAGAAGGAGGATGAGAATGTCACAAAGTATGAGGCTAACTTTACAAGGTTAGAAAGGTATACTAGAGATTATGTACGTAACCCAAGAATTAATATTGATCGTTTCTTTGATGGGTTAAAACCATTTCTCCATCGAGCATTAGTCTAACTATCCATCTCGTCATACGAAGTCATTGTCTCATGTGATATCAAGAATAGGAAAGAATTCTCTAAGTCATATGACTTTAAAGCAATGCAAGAGAAGAAGAGATCTTCTGATCAATCTGGGAATGGAAATAAGGGGATTAAGGGAAAGGATGAATATCCATCAAGTGGTAAATGTGGGATGAAACACCCCGGAACTTGCTTGAAGGGAATGGGTGTCTGTTACAAGTGTGGTGAAAAAGGCCACCAAGCTCATGATTGCAAAGGGCAGAAGGAAGCTACTGATGTTCAGCGCTAAAATTGCATGGAGATGGGACATTATACAAATGAATGTCATAAGCGTTACGGGAAATTACCTCAGAAAAGGCCAAGGGATCAAGTCCAAGGTGTTTCTATCTCTACTACTCAGGTAGAAGCTCCAAAAGACATGGTGGTAGGTAATTTAATAGTTTCCTCATGTTTAGAAAATAAATTATTTGATTCTGGATCATCGCATTGTTTCATATCTTCCCAGTTTTCTAAAAAAATTAGATATTTCCAATTTGATTTAACAATGGAGTTGTCCGTAAAAAATCATAAGGGAAGTATCATTGTATCAATGTTTTGTGAATCAGTCCCCATTAGAGAACAAAAATGTTCTTTATCTGTTGATCTCATCGTCATACCTATGATTGAGTTTGATATAATCCTTGGTATGGATTGGATTTCAGACCATGATGCAAAGATTTATTGTATGAAGAAGGAGGTTACGATTTTTGATGATGATGATAAGGAACACCTTATCTTTAGAGAAGAATCGTCACCACCTAATTCTTATCTAGATCCACCCTCATTAGCTCAACTAAATTCAATTATTAGGGAGGAAGAGGATGAAATTGCAATTGATTAGGAAAGGAATGTTCAAATATAGGATTTACCTATTGTGAAAGAATATGTAGATGTGTTTCTAGAATATTTACCTGGATAGCCTCCAGAACGAGAAGTTGAGTTTTCCATTGATTTAGTTCCTGGATCAAGGCCTATATCGAATACCCCTTATAGAATGGTCACTGTAGAATTAGTTTAACTAAAGAAACAACTAGAGGAATTGAGTAATAAGGGATTTATTCACCCTAGTGTTTCTCCATGGGGATCCCCTGTTCTTTTTGTAAAAAATAATGATGGATCTATGAGGTTATGTTTTGACTATAGAGAGATCAATGCTATAACAATAAAGAAAAAGTATGCCCTATCTCTCATTGATGATTTATTTCACCGAATGCATGGAGTTAAATACATTTAAAATATTGAACTTAGATCTGGATACTATCAGTTGTGTGTGAAGAAGGAAGACATTTCGAAGATAGCATTTTGAACTAGGTACGGGCATTTCGAGTTTACAGTAATGCCTTTTGGATTGACTAATACACCCTCTGTATTCATGGATCTCATGAATAGAGTTTTCAACAAATATCTCTATGAATTTTTGGTGGTATTTATTGATGATATCTCGGTATACTCCAAAATATATGACGATCATGAAAATCACTTGCGCATTATCCTGAAGACTACGAGAAGACATGAATTATATGGGATGTTTAGCAAGTGTGAATTCTGGAATCAGGAGATTTATTTTCCTGGCCATATTGTCTCTAAAGATAGAATCTATGTTGATCCTTCTACGACTAAGGCAATCCAATAATGGACACCACCTACGAGTGTAACTGAGGTACGCAGTTTTTTTGGTTATGTAGGTTATTATCGATGTTTCGTCCAGAATTTTTCCCGATTGGGAAACCCATTAACGAAGCTCACGTGTAAAGGGGTTAAATTTGTTTGTAAAAAAGAGTGTGAAGAATGTTTCGATGAACTGAAGAGAAGATTAGTCAATGCTCCTATATTGATCTACCATATGGGAATGATGGGTTCGTTATTTATAGTGATGCATCGAACAAAGGACTTGGTTTTGTCCTTATGCAGAATGATAGGGTTATTGCCTATGCATCATGACAGTTGTAAATTCATGAACAAAACTATCCTACTCGTGATATAGAGTTATATGCTGTGATATTTTCTTTAAAGATATGGAGGCACTACCTCTATGGTGAAAAATGAGAGATTTATACTGATCACAAGAGTTTGATGTATATTTTCTCACAAAAAGAACTAAACATGAGGTAAAGGAGATGGATTGAATTACTCAATGATTATGAATGCATGATACACTATCACCCAGGGAAAGCAAACAAGGTGGAATATGCTTTGAGCATTAAAGACCATGGAGTTTTGAACAATATGAGAATTGAAAGGGATCCAATTTTCATGGATCTAGTGAAGATAGTCATGAGAATAACCAGGGAAGGTGAAACATCTATTCTTTTTCAAATGGTTGCCAAACCATATTTACTAGAAAGGATTAAGAGTTCTCATACCGATGATGAAGAATATTAAAAGATGATTACAGCTGTGAATGATCGGAGATTGAGAGACTTTGTGTATGAAGAAGGAATTTTGAAATTTGAGAAGAGACTTTGTGTTCCCGATATACCTGATTAAAAAAGGGAATTGCTGGATGATGCTCATTGTTCCAATTTATCTATACACCATGGGAGCACCAAAATGTATAGATATTTGAAGGAAAATTTTTGGTGGGACAACATGAAGAGGGAGATTGTCGATTTTGTGTCATGATGTATGTTTTGTCAACAAGTGAAAGGTGGAAGGAAACAGCTTGGAGGAGTCATGCAACCTCTTCCCATACCAGAGTGGAAATGGGATAATATTAAGATGAACATTGTCATGGGACTACCAAAGACACCTAGAAGGAACGATGTAATATGGGTTATTGTTGATCATCTTACCATGTTATCACATTTTCTTGCTATAAGAGAAGATCTACTACTTGAAAGTCTAGAAAAACTATATATTAATGAAGTTGTGAGACTTCATGGAGTACCCCTATCGATTGTTTCTAATCATGATCCCCGTTTTACTTCAAGATTCTAGAAAAGTCTTTAGAAAGCCTTGGATACTGAACTTAATTTTGAGCACTTCCTACCACCCTCAAATTGAGGGGAAATCAGAACGAACTATTCAAACCTTAGAATACATGTTGAGATCATGCTCACTTGACTTTCAGGGTATGTGGGATCAATATTTACCTCTGGTAGAATTTTCCTATAACAATAGCTTCCATTTGAGTATTCAGATGGAACTATATAAAGTGTTATACAGAAAGAGATGTTGCACACCAACCTATTGGGATGACATTGGTGAATGAAAATATGTAGGCCCAGAACTGGTGGAGGAAACGATGGAAAAGGTAAAGATAATCCAAAACCATATCAAAGCAGCTCAAAGTAGGCAGAAGAGCTATGCTGATAATCGAAGGAAGGATTTTGAATATCAAGCTGGTGATCATGTTTTCTTGAAGTTATATTCATGGAAGGGAGTCATAAGTTTTGGTAAAAATGATAAATTGATTCCCAGGTACATCAGACCATTCGAAATTCTAGAACGAATTGGGAAAGTAGCTTACCGATTGGAAATGCCACTAAGTCTCTTCAAAGATCACGATGTGTTCTATGTATCTCTGTTGAGGAAATACATGCCTGACCCAACGCATGTACTCACCTATGAGGAATTAGAACTGGAACTTGATCTATCCTATTATGATGAGCCCATCATGATTCTTGATATGAGAGAACAAGTACTGAGAAACCGGATGACTCATCTGGTAAAAGTCTTGTGGAAAACCATAAGATGGAAGAGTCAACGTGGGAACCCAAGGAACTTGTGATGAAGAACCACCAAATTTTTTTCATGGGGTAGTATTCTATAAATTTTGACGAAGAAATTATTTGAAGAAGGGGAGAGTGTAACACCCCAAACTTCTACGGTACGCTTCTCTTTGAATAATATAATAGCGTGTGTTGTACGCAACATCGAGTTCTAACACACCACAACCAATAAAACTAGCCATTATGAATAGTAATACCTACTTTTTGAAATTTTATAAATTTTATTTTTCAAAATGGACTTCATTTTTGGATTTGGAATATCAAAATTATCCTAGGGGGAATTTTTGGTATTTTTCTAAAAAACATCATTTTTTATGAATAGTGAAACCACTAAGTGGTAGTTAAAAAACTGGATTTTTCATAAAACATAATTTTACCACTTTTTTGAGTGGAATTTCGAAAATCCGAGAGACACGGTTAATATGAAAGAGTAAAATGTGGTTCAATGAGTTGTAAATAATTTTTGGTGAATAGTAACTTTTTACTTTTATTTACCGCGGTTAAAAGTAAATAGGGTAATTAAGGGTAAAAATGATATTAATATTACCCTAACACATGTCATAATTCTATTTGACAAGTTTATATCAACCAAAACCAACCTTAGAATGAAAATATTATCATTTAGGTCCACTTGGATTAGATTAGGAGATTTATTATTATTTAATTCAATGAAGGGATAAAAGATTTAAAATGATGGTTTATTTACTAAAACATTTTTTATATAGGGTTACACATAAGATAAATTTGATTATGAATATTAATTAGAATGCTGAAAATATTTCCTACATAATGATATTTTATTTATAATTTTTAGACATTAAATAATTTAATATATTTATGACACAATGATGAAGCAGTAATTACCATAATAGTGAAAAATTAAAATAATTGAAATTATAAAAACCCAAATAAATATAATTTGAGTATTTTTATGAATTAAAATAATTTTATAACTTAATATGACATGTTAGGATTTATTCAATTAACCCTTTTCGAGTTAATCATTCTGTTATGATTTTCAGAAAAATCAATTTTCCAAATAGTGTCAAAATTGACAAAAAAGAGTTTTTAAAAAAAATATTATATTATTAATTGATATTCAATTACTAAAAATCTAAGGGTCGGCAAAGAGACTAATATCATGATAGGTGTATCATTAATGGACCACTTGGGGGTCTCTTGGAGGTATATAGTATGTTTATTGACTATATAATATAAAAATAAAAAGTGACATGGTAATTGTCAAACAAATTAACTAAGAGTTAAAACTAAATTATATGGTTAATTTAATGACCCAAAACTATCAAAATTCAATTGGTTGAGTGGTTTACGACCCATATCCACCATAAACATTAAATAATCCACTTTGGAGCCATTAGAAACCGAATTTGAATTTATTATAAAATAAACATTCTTGTTGTTCCAAAGGTGCCCCTCCTCCCCCTTATAAAAGGACACCACTTCTAACCAATTTTTCACACATTAAAAGCCTTTTGGATGGCCAGCCCATAACCAAATAATCTCTCAACTTCCCTCACTTCATCCTAGATTCCTTCCTTTAGTCATAAAGCCAACCTAAGGAGCCCTTTTGATCAAATCAAAAGGAAGAACCCGAGGAAGAGGTAATGATTTCACCACCCCTTTTCAAGTTCCATTCTTCTTCCACTTCTTCATTCTTTGTTATTACCATTCTAAAATAATTAATCCAGTATCTCCTATATACTTTAATTTTATTATAAATATTGTACAACCTTATTCAGTATTCTATCAGTCCTTTGAATGACATGTCACCATACGTATGTACGTACGACTTACCGTCTCTACGTCATGGTGTACTTATTATTCAATATATTATTATTTGGATCGGTATAATAATGATTTTTGATTCATGTAAATAATAAATATAACAAGATAATGATTCTGTATATATTATATATAATATCGAAAAAATGATATTGTCGTTGTGCGTACGTACGGACTACCGTCTCCAAGAACGCGATGAGATTCATTCTCCATAATCTCCATTCAATTATAATTATCATTTGATGATTTAAAAATAATGTTTAAGGACTGGATATCATTCTAGATATGAATAAGATAAAACCTATCCATAAAAAACATGTCTTACGTAACAAAACATATAAAAGAAAATGAGTAAGTTAACACCCGAAACAACGATAATACTAATATATTATTAACAAATCAATGTTCAAAGATCATATATAATATCATATTAATGTATATGATTCTTGTATAATTTAATTAAAAATTATTTCACCATTATATAGGAGGTTAACCTTCCCCCAACCAAGGAAATGTACAAGTTAAGGGTTTATTTCGCAATTTCTTCATTATCTGAGGATGTGTATACGTAATAATCTACTGGGATCTCTTTATCATACACATCCATGTTTCTTAATAATGTATTTAAAACATTTTTATTACTTACTAGAATATGGGATAAAGTAATTTACACCCTTGTTTGATTCTTTATAAAGGGTTTATATAGGAATCTATCCATCATTTTCCAAACAAGGTGCTTTTTAACCTATTCGACATAATTAATGTAAGAATGTTTTTTTATCTTATACGGTGGGTGAGGCTATTTTCCGCTGTTATAAAATCGTTGAAGCTTCCCGTACAAGGTTATAATAATATTTTCAATGAAATTGTTTAATTTTGTAAATATATGACTCTTAAATGAAGTCAAAATAGAAATAGTTTTTTCTCTAAAAAGTGTTTTGATTTCATCTATGTCAACATCCTTTGATGGATTTTACGCTTATTTGATGTTGATTTATTATGGTACAAAACATATATATTTCATTGAAGGTTTTGTTATATGATTGACTGTGGAAGAGTAATTTTTATACCATTCATGGTTTATGGATGATGTATTTACATTTCGTATGCTAGTTTTAATATGAATGTTTATGTTATGTTTAATCCTTTTCATATGGGAATGCATTGGACGTAATATGCGACGGGTGGAGCCCGCTATAGATCCTCGATGCATCGGTAGGTCTCATCAGACATACTAGTGTCTTGGAAAAATTCCTTGACAAAATCTTATTTGTAGTCTTGGCACGAGGCCTTGGATATGTGGTTATGATAGTCGGGCATTATGCATTCCATCATTATGAAAGTGGCTATTGATATTGCCTGTGAATATTCGATTAGTATAATATCCATGTGAATAAGTAAATGGAATTATTTCATTTTATTTTTTCCATACTATGTTCAAGTTCATGTTTAAAAGGATTTTGTTTTATTTATACATTTCCTTAAATGTTTATTCTCATTTATGAACGTTTCCGCTATATTGTTATCCTTACTGGTCATTTAAGCTCTCCCCTTTTCAATGTTTTATTTTTCCCAGGATGTTAAGAAGTAAATTATGAATAACCTACATGGATAGTATAAGGGTATAAGAGTGTGGACTATGGAGACTATGTTGTTTTAGTTTTCATTTTTATGATGTAATGTAAAACTTTATAAATACATATCTAGTTATTCCAAGGCTACTAAACTAATCGGCCTTTAGAGATTTGATCTTTCTTGTGATCATGCCAATGTTATGTAATAACGCATTAACTTAGGGTAACTCGGGTCGGGGCATTACATATGACACTAAACATTAAGGATCCTCTATTTATAAAATGTGATGAAATGTTGTGCTATAAAAAAGCTCGATTTCATAGTTTGTATAAAATGATAGATTAGTTATTTGTGTATATTATTATTTTCTAATATTCATAAGAAATAAAATAAATATATTAAATATATTAAAATATCTATTTATTTTAATGTAATATTATGTAAGTAGTTTCTAAACAAATAAATCTCCATATGGATAAACACAAGTGGATGCGGCTTTGGAATATATGTATCTAGGGGTAGAACTAAATAACATCACATTGATCTAGACTTAAACGAGAACTAGTGCACGATTAAAAGTATTATTTCATTTATATTTTGATATTTTCAGGGGATATGATTGGTTAATCAGAATATTTTATATGAATTGTTTTGAAGGATTTATAGAGAAAGTTAATTGTTATCAACAAATAAAATGTTTAATCATGAAGTTTTAAGAAAAAAAATCAGTTACTATTTAATGATTCATAAATGAAATAAGTTTTTCACTTGGGTGTTATTATTTTAGAAAACGATAGGAAATAAGAGGAATAGTTTTGATAGTGAATTCAACAGACCATGTGCTAACGGCCCTCCTTTGGAAGCCAGAATTTAATCATTCATGAGAATGGTGAATAAACTAACTCATGTTATGGGAAATAACATGAATCAATATGAGAGACCAGTTTCACTATAAAGGTAGAAACATTCCATTGAGTTCATTAACTGTTAATGAAAACCAATGTTTAGTGGATATATAGACCCATTGATTGCTGAATAGTGGATAAGATCGACATAAAAGATCATTTCTATACTGAATAGTTATGAACAATAAGAAATTAACCTTGATGTTTACCACTTAGAGGGAGAATCTAATTAGTGGTGGGAGCTAATTAAATACATGAGATCGAGAAGGGAAATTGAAGTTATGGAGTGATAGGAGTTTTGAGATATCTTATTTGATTATTATTTCCCATATTCAATGAGGACGAAAATGGAGAAGGAATATCGTGAGCTAAAGTAGAAGGAGAATGAATCTATGGGAAGATACAAAATGAACATCACAATATACACCCTTTACACATAAGTCTTTTTCATGGATCCTAATGGGAAGGTTTATAGATTCATTGGTGAACTAAGACCATATTAATGGAAGAATCTAGCTAACCGAGACTATGGTATCTATGAATAGGTCATGCAGAGTGCAATGAAAGTCAAACAGGAGTTTGGTGAGACACAATGGTCTCGAAAAATCCTTTGAAAAGAAGATATCAATGGATCAAATCATGAGGAGGGAATTTGATTTACTAATATGGGTAATGATGGTGATACTTCACAAGTGTAATAAATTTTGGAAGAACCATTTTAGTAACCACATTCTCAAGAGCAGAAATGATACATTTGTGGAAGATAAGGCCATATCACTTGAAATTTTTATAGTGAGGTCAAGACACAACTGCCCAACACTAAAGACAATGGGAATATAGTGATGTACGTACCTTAATTCCAATCCTTAATTTGTGGAAATATATGGAATTTTTTTCAATCACTATCCAAATATAATGGTATTAGAGGGGAATCTTCATCAGCCTCAGCAAAGGCCAAGTGAAAATGGTCGTGCTTTTTCTATCACAATAGATGAAGATGAAGCTCCAAAGGACATGGTGGTGGGTACCCTTATTGTTCTAACAAAGCTAGAAAGTACCTTTTGTCTAGTTCTATGAATTCCATTATTTCATCCATGATTTCAAATATTATATATTTAGTTCCCAACCATTATAAAGTAGATATATCAATCAATACTCCTAGAGGAACTATCCAAGAATAAATTGTGAGTAGAAACTATTGTATTTACTTTAGTGAGAACAATCTTATTTCAAATATATTACTCATTAACACGTTATATTTCGACATTATACTAGGGACAGACTATCTCTCAATGTATAATGCTATAATCAAATGTTGAAGCAAGGAAATCATAGTAGTCTTGAATGGATGGACTACAATTATCTTCCAAGGACAGATATCTTAACCCGATATTTTTCATGAAGAACCTCATATAAATTTATTTATAGAGTTTATCAATGAATATATATAATGAAATGGGAGTATAAGGATAGAAAATTTCCACATCATTCATGAATACATTGACATATTTATTAAAGAGATACATCGACCTACCCATGAAAGAGAGGAAGAGTTCCCTATTGAACTCATTCCAATATCTCATCTGATATCAAAGACACCATATAGGATGGAAAATGTGGAGCTGGATGAATTAATTCTCTAAGATATGTTGGTGAAGGGGTCTATTTGACCGAGATTGTCTCCTAGTGGAGGGCCTGATCTCTATGTAAATAAGAAGGATGGATCAACATAGCTATACACTGATTATAGAGAACTAAATGCTAACAAAGCGAAGAACAAATACCAATTTCCAATAATTGATGAATTATTTGACCATAATTGTGGGGTTCCATTATTCTTCAAAATTTATATTTGATCTAGTTATCATCAATTGGGTGTGAAAAGAGAATATATTCCCAAAAATACCTTCTGATCATGATATAGGAATTAAGAGTTTGTTGGTATTCCCTTTAGAATGCCTAATTCACCTTCTATATTTATGGATTTGATTAATAGAGTCATTAAGGACTACCATGATAATTTTTGGTAGTATTTATTGATGATATTATAATATATTCTAAAATTTTCGAGAAGCATGAGTATTATATAAGGGTTATTATGAAAATTGAATAATATCAGGGGATTTTTAGAAAATTATAATAAATGTATATTTGGGTTATAACAAGTTTTTTTCTTGGGAACCATTATTACTAATAAAGTAAAAATAGTTGAACCTACAAATATAAAGGTCATACAAGAGTTTCCACAAAATATAATAGTAATTGAGATTCATAGATTCCTTAGTTTAGCAGTATATTATAGGAGAATTGTGAAAAATAATTCATGACCTTCCAACACACTAACTATGATAACTCGAAAAGAGTTTACGATCATCTAGACAATGGAGTGTAAATACAGTTTTCTAGAGATAAAGAATGGATTGGTTACTTCACCTATGTTGACCCTGCTATCAATATGAGAATGATTCATTAATTTTATAGATACATATCTAAAAGGGATTGGGAACATCCTCATGTAAAATAAAAATTTATTTATTATGTATCTAGATAGTGGTAGCCTCTTGAGGAGAACAATACTATTCATGATATGGAGATACCTACAGGTGTTTTTTCACTAATGATATGGAGGAACTATCTTTATGGATTGAAATGTGATATATATATATATAATCAATTATTGAAGTATATTTTAATGAAAAATGAATTAATCCTCAAACAGGGGATGTGGTTTGAACTTTTTAAAGACTATGATTATTCAATTAATTATCACCCAATAATAGAAACAAAATTTGCTGATGCATTATGTAGGAACAACCCTGTTGTTCTGAAAATTACTACGATTCATGGAGATCCATTATTCAAACACCTAGTAAAACTAGACATGGGAATTGTAATGGAAGTCACATCATCAACCATACCCGAAATGATTTCTCAACCATAATTAACATAGAAGAACAATAAATCTAAAAAATAATATCCTTTTCAATTGACGAAAATTGAAACTACGGAGAATGGAATGATTCACAAGTTCAATATTGATCCAGAATGTATACTAAAAATTCATACAATGACAAGTGTTTAATCTATTATGAAAATATATAAGGAGCTGATGGATGAATCTCATATCTCTACTTTATCTGTACATAATAAAAGCCCAAAAATGTATAGGGATATTCATGGACATTTTTGTTGGGATAACTTGAAAAGGTATATTTCCAAAAATAGTAAAAGTTTCCTAGTGTGTTAGTATGTTTAAAAAGATCCACAACATTCTAAAAGGGTATTAAAACAACTAAAAATACCAAGATGTAAGTGGGAGAAAATCACTGTGTACTTTTTCAAAAGTATCCCAAAAACACTAAAATAAAACAATGTGATATGTTTTATAGTGGATCGTCTCACCAAGACTACACATTTTATCACTATCCAGGATGATTTCTATCTCAATCAACATTCCTTAATTTATGTTAGATATGTTGTATATATGCATGGGATAACACTCCCTATCAAACCTGATCACAATCCAAGGTTCACATAAAAATAGAGGAGAAGTATTCAACATTCTATGGGTATATAATTGAATATCAATATTTCCTATCACACGAAAACTGATGGTCAATCTAAAATGACTTTTCATTAAATCGAGGAAATGTTGTGAAAATGATCAATGGAATTTGAAGATTTATGGGATTGACATAACCCATTATTTGAGTTCTCTTACAACCAAAAATTCCATTCCAGCATTCAAATGGAACCCTGTGATGATTTATATGTGAAGCAATATAGAACCCCAAATTTTTGGGATGAAGCTGGTGAGAGAAAGATTCCTAAGCCTGAGTTTTTGCATGAAATGAAAAAAGAATCATTCCATAGAATAACACATTAAGGATTATCAGGGTCAGAAGAAGAGATATGCTGACAAATATTGAAGTGAGTTATAGTTTGATGTTGGGGAAAATGTCATTATCAAAATTTACCCATAGAAAAGAGTCATGATGTTTGGGATGAAAGGGATCCTCAACCATATGTATCTTGGCCCCTATAAAATAATTGATCACATATGAGGATTGTCCTGTCCGAATTAACTTCCTCCAAATATAGAACACATTTATGATATCTTCCACATATCTCTCTTGAAGAAGTACATACCCGACCCTTCACTTTTATTGAATCATAATGTGGTAGAATTGGAACATGACCTCTCTAATGAGGAGCATCCGGTGGAGATCATGGACCATATATAAAGGGTTCTACACAAAATACTACCCATATAGTTACATTATTATAGAGAAAAAACAAATATAATGATGCCACATGGTATCTAGAGGAGACAATGAGGAGGAAGTACCCCCACCATTTCTCTTCTGAGAGTATAAGTTGAAATTTCATGGATGAAATTTCTTAAGGGGGAAGAATGTAACGACGCAAATTTTTTGAATAATATTTTGATTCATTAAAATTTAAGTCTTGATATGTGATAATAAAAAAACTATATAACTATAATTGAAATGTAACAATTGAGTTTTTACCATTATATGACCATTGGTTAATATGATTGTTGGAAACCATAATAATTTTTTAACAATAGATATTATAATGGATAATTAACATAGAACGAATAGTTTATGGTCTATACTAGAATAATTTTGAAATAAAAATACAATTTATCAAATCTTGGGAAGGAGGTAGAATCACTATGATTTTCTATAGACCAAGACAAAGTTGATCTTTAACATGTTAAGCGTGAATGAAATCACATATGAGATAATTTCATGTTCAAATAAATCACCACTCATTCAATGTTGTCAGAGCATCCACAATTCCAATCCATATTTTTTTATATTTTCTAGTGACACTTTTAAGGAGTAAGTGTGAACCAGAAAAAACACATCAAGAAAAATATACCATACAAAATTCTAAATTCAAAAACAAACCCAGTCTGATCCAGTACCGCCATTACCGGCACTCAAAAATCTGCAATATTAAGATTTCAAAAATCATCACCCATCCCAACACTGCCTCGAGATACCCATCACACTGATTGTCCTGAAGCCAAAAAAAACCATCTCCATACCTCGACATCCATACATCACCACATCATCACTGATACCCATGTTCGCGTAGTCATCACCACTCGACGTCGTCGTTACAATTCATCAGCGTCGTCCAAAGACACTAGAACTGCCCGCCGGAGACCATCCACCACGTCGCTGGAGCCACTACATCAATGCCCATTGAAAAACACCATCTTCACAGTCAGTAAAAACATCAACCTGACAAGATGAAAACATGGGAATCTTCGTCGCTTCGCCCTCATCGTCACCATCGACGACAACTCCATCATGACACCAGAAACACGAAACACCAAACCAGATACACGAAAAAACAACTTCACTGAGAAAGCATCAAACCAGCACTCACAATATAACACAAATCATCTTCACCAATATATTCGAAGAAGAAACATCGATCAGATTATAAAAACAATGAATCTTCATCACAAGATAAAACAGACTCGGGTCACGCTGAGAAACCTGAAATCCACCGCACCACACATCCCAAAACAATGCAGATACCACCGTGCTAGATCAGACTGGGAGAGGCGCCGAGGAATGCGATGTCAGAGCAGGAATTTGATCACCTGAGGGTTCCGAACACCACTATTACCGAAGAAGCAGAAATCCTAGAAGAAGACCAAACAAAATGAACTGACTCCGGTTGCACCTGGAAACCCATTGACCACCGGAATATATAACCCAAAGCCTCTTGAAACCACTACGCCAGCTCTGACTCAGAGAGGCACAGAGGATACTAAGGACAGAGTAAGGCTAGGGTGGCCTAGGGATTCCACGACACCCAACAATCGAAAGGAATACCAAAAAAGCCGAGAGGGGGAAACCACAGAGAAATCACCCGAGGGGAGAAGGAGACCCATAGAAAGTACAATGGCTGAAAAGTAATATTAACCTTATGAATAGTAATTTGACCAATAGAATAGTAACCTCACCTAATAAAGTATAAATATAATTTAAGAACCTTGAATGGTAATGTGATATAATTGTGTAAATAAATATCTGTTTTAGAAATTATTTGTTAAGTATTAGATTTTTTTTGAGTAAATAGTATTTTTACATAGAAATTAATTTTCTAATATATAAAAAAATTATTTTCATAATATGAATTTATTTTTTAAATTTAGATCACTGATATTAGTTAGGTTTAATTTCGGAGATTTTTATTAATTATTTTGTGATTTGATGAATAGTAAAAATATTGTTTTTTGAGTTCTCACTTTGTTTAATGACATCATTATGATGTAATATGTAATTTAAAATTATGGTAGACTCATGTGTATTGAAATATGATATAATATTTCCCATATTTTCCAAAAAAATTTCAAATAACATGGTCAAGCCCTTGGTTTTGAAAAACCACTGATATAGTGTCCTGAAAAAATAATAAAAATCTCCCACTCATTTACTATAAATAGTAAAGAATTCCTTAATTTAAAATCATTAAAAAAATCCCCCTAAATGATCTGACATTATTACCTCCCACGAAGTCCTCAAAAGGTGTCCTCAAGCCATCATGGTCCCAATCAAAGTGTTTTAGAATTTACTCTTCAAGGTAATGGAATTCTAAAATTCTATTTTCATTTCATGTTCCCTTTTATATGGTCTGTCTTTCAAAAATCCATACCATGTTCCAATGTCCATTTTATTATATCTCTATTTTTATGATGAGTCTTTTATGAATGGGTTACCCCTTTCCCATCTCATTTTAATGTTTTCTAAAATAATGTTTCATACCCATTATGACGTAGAATTTGCCTCTCAAAATCTCTCTATTTCTCAAGAAATTATTTTATTTTCATTATGTGAATACCCAAAGATATTTCATTCCTAGGATTTTTCCTGAATAAATTAAAATTATTTATTTTATTCTATAATTTACTTACATAAAACCCTCATTCCATTTTCATGGGTTATAAATGACATAATAATCATGTCTTAAGCACTTTTTAAAACCTAATGATTTTGATATGAAATCAATTTTATTTTATTCTATTTGTGTTATTTATGAAATTATTGACTATGATCTATGTGGCTCAAAAGAAAATAAAGGCACATTAATGGTGTAACCTGATAGTGATCCAATGAATTTGGTAAAGAAATTAATCTCTGGAGATGATAAGTTTTATGATACATTGGTTAATAATGTTGGTAATTTTTATGATACCTTGGGAATGGAAGTTGGTGATATTATTATGAATGTATAAATTTAATGTTCTAGACACATTTTCAAAATACGATTCAAGTTATTATTATCATGATATGCCTCATTATAATGCCTTTATGATATTTCAACATGTTCTTATTGTATTCTCTCATGATCACATGTAAACTATATTCCCTATTATCCCTTACTAGGCCTTATCCTCACCCTTTCCTTTGATATATGTCCCATCGATATCAGATGTAGTTATTTTAATTAGGATGAACAATTCAAGAATCCATTCATGTGTATTATAATAATTTTTTATGTTTATATGTTTTATGTACCGTATTTCCTAGACACTAATCTTTGAAGATCCTCTATTTGTGAAATGTAATGAAAAGTTATAATATAAAAAGGTAGGATGTCATATTGTTTCTATATAGAGAATCCACCACATTTTTTCCTAAAATGAAAATGTATTTATTATTCATCGTTCTTTACCATATTTAACTATATTAATTTTCTCATATTTATCTCATTCTATGTGAATATATAATTTATGATCATATAATCAATATATATTTCAAACGTATCCCCATAATGATAATGCCGACAAACATTCAACATGAATATCACTATATCAAACTCCAAGTCATGAATTTAATAGTTTGTTTTATAACCATTCAAAATCATTGAGTTATATTCTAAATTTATCATTTCTCATCAGTACAAAACCCTAACCATTTTTTGAAGAATCACTATATACCCCCAAAGGTTCTACAATTCTAGGTAGTGTTTGTAATAGTGTAATGATAAGATTATTCTTAAATTCCTCAAACATATTTTCATATTCCATAGTATAATTTTTTACCCCATATAGAGTGATCTTGGTTCTTGTTTTTGATAACTGTTTGATGTTTCTCAAAAATTGTCGATAAAACCAAACTAGTATAACAAAAATATGGATTTCTATTAAAAATGATTTTATGTTCCACTTTTCAATTTCCCATATCTTTGATGGTTCAAAAAATATCTATTTTCTAGAGATAACATTCCACAAGAATGAAACTTCATCCATAACTCATATTTACTATACATGTCACATATATTCTCCTTTCACAATGTCTTTAGCACAATATTCAAATTCTTATCATGCTCCTCATTTATTTTTGATAATATTAGTATATCATATACAAATTCTTCCTCAAATTTTTGGAGGTAATATATAAATTGTTTATTCATGAAATTAATAAATATTTATATAGAATTGGTGAGTTTGAAGTGTATTACTGTGAACACATAATGTCCATACATTGTTCAAAATACAATTTTGGGAATATATTTCTTCTGCACCATTAATTGTTGATATAAAAACTCGGGGATCATATTATAGAAATATTAGACGCTATATAGTTGATCAAACAATTATAATATCCCTGGTAGGTGATAAATTTTCATTATGATGATTTTTTGAGTTCTTGATAATCAATAGAGAGGCACAATGATCTATTATTCTTCATTATGTAGATGAATTACATGCCCCATGGTGAAGCTGTCATGAATATAAAAACCTCTTCTAGATTCTCATGAAACAAATTTTTAATTCCCCAATTGAAAATAATATTCCAAAGGAGATTCATCCTCTTCCATGCACTTTTACATAATCGATGGATAAATTTGGATGTGATGAGTGGTCACCATATTCTAATAGTTGATGTTGTCTTTATATAAGGACAACCAATAAATTCATAAAATAATATCAAAATCCACTAAATTATGTATGATGAGATTTTCTGGAATATTCAGTCTATAGAAACTGACTATGGATGATTTATATAATTGGTATACAATAAATTTCCCATTTTCTTTTCTAATTGTTGAACCAACCACCATGTTTTTATGTAGTGTTTGAATATTTATACTAAAAAATCCATGTAAAAAGTAATGTGTAGAAATAAAATCAGAAAATCAATTTCACTATTATTGAATAAATTACTAGAGTACCAATTTCCACATAATTGTTGGGATCCAACTTAGTAATAGTGATAAAATATAAAATTCATTTCTACTTTTTCCATGGAGGTTGTTTTGGTATATTATCTCACATAACCCTTGGATTATGGAATTTACTTACATAATTAAATGTTCCATGCAGTTAAAACAATGAAGCATATACAATGATTTGAATTGATCCTTCTTCACCATAATTGGGATAGTGAGTTTTATTAATATCTCTTCATTATTTATTAACATGATTTACATTTTTTCATACTTAAAGAATCTATTGGCTCTCAGGAAATAGTTTTTATATGCTTATTTCTACACTTTTGATACATTGTATGTTGGTTCCCCTTTTCATTATGAGATTTATCTATTGATCCACTCAATGAAAACTCGATTTTTTTTCATTTTTTTCTTTCCCCACAAGGACACTGAGATTATCAAATATTAATCTCTAAATTAATGGTACAAAGGAAAATATCTTCACAGTTTTCAAAGTCTCGAATCCCATGATCTATTTGTAGATTTGGATTTATGCCACTAAATAATATTTCCACCATACTTTTTACATTGATAATGAAGTTAGAGGCCCATCATTTTGGCCTTGTGAAGATTTCTTTGTACACACCAATAGACCCATATTACATTTGTATCATTCCACAGAACTCCATATCCATTTTAATATAGTGTCTTTAGGGAAAATATTCTTTAGAAAATATTTTCAGGAATTCTTAATATTCCCCATATTAAATATCCTCTTTATAATTCATATTATTGATCACCTTCCACTGCTTATTGGTTTCCCCTACCATGCGATAATAATCCACTAGAAATTTATCTTGTTTATAGAAATAGAAGATAGTGAATATCATCCCAATTGATTTAATCCACTATTTAATGATGATAGGATTAAAAGACCCTTTTAATATCAGATTCCATTATCCCATAAAATACTCGAGAACAATATTCCCTTTATTAGAAGGAGGGTGTTCTGCAGGATTCATGTTATTATTCATGGCACGATTCTGCTAAGACAGTAATACCATTATGGTTATATAACCTACTACTATATAGTTAGGCATATCATTAGTGTGGTCATCACATTACCTATCTTTTTTTTAAAATGATTACTCATATTTCACACAATTAACAACAAATGAAAAATGAGGTTGGAATACATAAATAAACAAACATTCAAAAGGGAAACATATAAACATAGAAGGAATAAATTATAAATGATAAGTATATCCTAAATTACGAGTCTCTAGATTTTAATCTAGGTTATCTATGATAATTTATTTGTTAATTTTTAAAATTTAATAATCTATTCATGCACATCATAATAGATCGTAAAGTGATTATGAATTTATCATAGAATATCCCCAATGAGTTTCAATCCAAGTGTGAAGGAAGACCTATTTTTTATATAAATGATGAAAGTATAGTTAATACACAATTCAAAATTTTTAGAGTTATTATGCCAACATACAACTACGCTATATCCACACCCACTTGTAGTATCCAAATGGGGATGTATTTTCTTAGAATCCAATCACTATATAATTCCCTAAAATTACATGATATTTTTCCTAACATAGACTTTTCCTTATAGTTATCAATAAATTATTCTAGAACAAAAACCAAAAAATAACTTGAAAATAATCTTATACCAAATTTAGGTACCCAATACATTTACACATATTATTATATATTTTCATCAAAAATTACCATTAAATAAAAAACATAGATCAAACGACCTTGAGTATTTGTAACTATATGTATACAAAACAATAAAATGAAAAAATATATTTATTTTAATATCTATAAGGATATCCTAAATACCTTTTATCTCCAAAAATATATAGTATAACATAGGGAATTCAAAGAAAATAGGTGTGAGATAAAAATACCAGTCAGGGAATAAACATGATAATGAAGCATAACTTGTTAGTTAAATGTATAGAATGATTTCATAAAAGGGATGGATTATAAATAATAAAATAGGATCATAACATAAAAAATATGGTATCAAAATATAATGAAAATATAAGAAATGTGGTTTCCACACAAAACATGATAGAGGAATAAGTCAAGGAAAACTGCAACGATAGCATCACATGGAGGACGGAGTCCTATAGTGGATTAACTTTACTATTTAATCCCATAAAAAATGTTGATGTGAAAAAAAACATAACTAATAGATTTGGTGTTATATATGATCACACCAATCATAAAACATTCATGACTATGAGTTTCCTAAAATAAAATAAAACATAAGGCATAATCATAAGAATCATCACAGAAATGAATTAACATTAATAAACTTGTCTCAGGTGATAATCAAAGAAAATTTCATAATGGTTCCAAATAGAAGAAGAAAATAAAAATTATTAACATTCATGTCAATGTACATAATCATTTTTTCTCAAAATAAGGTATTTATATTTCAAAATAAACTTTAGAAAATACAATATAATTAATATAGATTTATTATACATAAATTAAAAAATCATAATCATATATATATTAAAATATATGATTTTCATATAAAATACTACAACTTGTTTATTAACAATTTTTTAAATCACTATTTTAGGTTATAACTGCTTCATTTTTCATGCTTTTTTGGGTTCGATACTCTATGTATTTATACATTGATCATGGTTCCATAATCTACCATGTAAGAACCAGGTTTTTATTTGAGGTATGTATCCTTTTCATTTTTTTCTAGTTATTTATTTTGAACCTAATATGGATTCCCTATGAGGTTATAGTGGTTGTAGGAGTGTTTGATGTTTTTTGGGATCACATAACCCAAACTAGTGGAGAAAATAACTAAAACACCTGATTAGATAAAACCACTTGACCCATCCTGCATAGTCTCTTCTAAAAAATATGTTCTAGAAAATGGGGTCATGCAGGGTACACAGTTTTCAAAAACCATGCAATAGGGGCCGTACTCCAATTAAAAAAAGTAGAAAATTTAGTGTAGGTGTTTTGAATGGTTGGAACATTGTTTCTATAACCTTGGTGAATAATAGTATGTGTGACTCCTTAACCCATTACATGGTTCATGGGTTGGACAATCATGTGGAAAATCATGCAACCCCTAATTTTGGGAAATTTAATTAAAATTCCCGTGTTGAAATGTTTTAACGCACCTCCACCCTCTTTCTCTCTCTATAGTAGATCGAACCATATACATACTCCCATTATAATCTCTTTTTATGGTTTTATATAGTATTTTATCATGGATCGCCATCTGAATTCTGATTCAATCCCCATTCGTTTATTTAATCCTCACTGGTAATATGTTGCTTCCTTTTTAACCATTCATCATTATTCTTTATATAAATTATGCTATATAGATGTGGGATCAGATACCCTATTTCAAGGGAATTGAAATGTTCTAAAAATATCTTCCAATCGTGGACTAAAAAAAGGATGATAATTGATGAGGGGAGTCATACAAGTACATGGTATGTGGCTAAAAATCATCCATCAAGTTTATTTGTTTTATAAATTTTCATGTGTGCGTGGTGATATCATCAAGTGGGGCTTATTATTTAATATTCCTTGATTACAGTCATTTTTAAAACATTATAATTTCCATTACATATACATTATAAATTGTTAGAGGTTATGACCTCAATTCCAACCACCACTGATAGGGTGTTTTTTAATTACGACTTTAGTAGCTTGTTAATATTATCTTCTCCACCATTCGGGTGTGCCTTGAATTTCCCTCGATTAAGATAAGATTTTATTTAAATCAATTTATTGTTAATTTATATAACACATTTTCTCATCACTTGGTCCATAAAAGGTATGTGCTTAAAAATGATTTGTCAATATGAAATGGAAATGAAACTTTTATTACATATACGACTAAACATAATTAAAGGTAATATTATGATATGGTTGTATGTTTGTGGCACCACTTTCCATGAATTTGGAAGGAAGAATAGCAAACCTAATGAATTGGTTATAACTTATGTATATTAATAAATAGTTTCATGTCCCTTAGCCTTTTTGCACTAATGAAATGCATGGAATGAACCACATTAATTAATAAGAGGAATGAGCATTACATGGCCTATTTTAATATAATAATTCAATTATTACACTCCAATTTTATACATTAATTGACATTATTATAGTATTTTTCTGACTTGATCTAGTATTTTATTCCCATAGGAATTCCTTAAGCACTCAGGGATTCCATTTTGATTCAAGGATGCAAGTTATCAAGGTTGATACCCACGTTGGAACCCAATCATTGTCTACTAGTGTATGCCCAATATAATATTATAGGATAACTAAATTATTTTTATATGATTAATTGGATACACTCCATGGATCTAGCATGATTTCTACAGAAATGAGGTTCCTTGGATACACCCTTGGGCCTAGTCATTACTTATCCCATATTAACATGGATAAATTCCTTATTATTGATTAGAATTAAATTTCCATGGAATTACTTGAGACATGCCCCTTAGATTACAATATTACCACATAAATACATGTTATAGATTATTACTTAGTTTCATCGACCAAATAGGCCAAGGATGCCTTGGTTGTTAGGTCAGATCCCATTAATCTACATCATCATCGTGGGTTTTTATATAATTTAGACCATTTTTCATTATTATTATTATTATATTCATTATGTGTGTGTATTTTATACCTAACATGACATATTATATAAAATATAACATAAATTATTAATGAACTTGTTTTTTTTCAGATACCAATTGACGTTGAAGCCGGTACATGGATATTTATGTTACTGTATAGATTTACTTTTATATATACATTCTTCTGCTTCTTTAGTTAATATTACAAGAAATAGAAGTTGTAGACTAAAATGGTGGTGGACTAATAAGATTTATCTCACTCTATATAGGCTACAATTAGTAACCAGATAGATTACATGTATTCAGTTTTTGGTTTGGGGATGTGTTATACTTTGGACTGTTTATTGCTTGCTCGTATAAGGATGGATTTGTGTAGAAGATGACTGAGAAGGGGCAAAGGATGTTTGGATAGATTTTAGATTATTTTAAATAGTTTTATATAACATTTATTTCCTTCTACCTATTATACATGTTATCACATTTTATAGAGACATGACATGTATCATTGTCTTTTGATTATGATTATCAGCTACTCAGTTACTTATTATTTCTATTAGCTTCTACCGTTCAATCAGTTTGTTATAATGCTTCTGTTATTTACATATAATATTATTTTTCCACATTCATACAATCTATTAATTATGGAATAATCTCCCATTGGATACACCCAAGGTCCATGATTCTATTCGAAAGCCTCTGGCATTCGTGGAGATGCATTAGAGGCCATATGGCTAACCAGGATCCAGACACCTCTGAGTGTAAATCCAGTTTGGGACACCATAGATAAAAGATTAATCATAATATTAGTATCATTTATATTAATTATATATATATATATTAAGATTCATATATAAAATACATAGATTAATAAACAAACTACAAAACTTTTAGAGATGGTAGGTCATACGTTCACATAACCACTGTTTCATTTTTGATGGATGGAAATAAAAAAATGAATATAATAAATAAGATTTAAAAGTTAAAAAATCATCACAAATAATAAGTAACTATATATATATATTAAATCCATAATTATAACCATCTATGAATGGAATTGATGGAAATAAATTACATCATTCCGCGAGGTGGTAGTTCGTTATTCGCACATACAACGATTTTGTTTCCAAATTTATAAAAGAAGAGGCCGATTTAAGTTATTACATTAACATAATAACATATTATTATATTGAATATATAGGATTTATTATTCTATCATGTTTTAATAATACATTATATTAGTATAAGAAGAAATAAAACTAAAACATTTGGTAAAAGACTATACCTCTTCATCAAGAAACTTTATTTTATTTACATCTTAAACCCTATGTCGTTGGTATTATGCCCAAAAATTAAATATAAAACATAGGGAGGAATATTAGGATGTTATGTCAGAAGTTATATTCAGAAATAAATGTTTTTTTATTTGTGAATAAAATAGGAGAGGATGTTCCCTTTTATAAGTGATGGGAGGGGTGTTCCTAGGATTACTTAAAATATTAAATTAATATAAATTAATTTTTAAATTAAAAAGGTTTAAAAGGATATAATTATTATATAATATGATAACGGTTATAAATAAAATCTTCTAATAAAATTTTTAATATTTTATATTAGGTATTTACCCTTATATCATTATTTTATCCTGGGTTAACACTTTTTGAAAATTATTGTGATAATGAGGTTTTTACTATTTAGGGGTAAATATAGTTACTATAAAAGGAAACATTATCTATAATTAGAATATAATAGATAATTATAAAAATTTAATAATCACTTGTTTATATTAAGTATTTTAAATAATTTTATATAATTTAAAAAATATTATTTTTTATAAAATAACATTAATGTCATTTTTGGTAGTATTTATTTAATTTAACATTAAAAATAACAGGAATATAATGGAATTAAAAAATAATGGATTAAAAAAGATATAATATGCTATTTTTCCCAAAAAACCGATGGAACACAATAATGAACACTAATTAGATTATTTTTTTATATTTTTGAAAACATTTATCTTATTTCACTTTTAATTTAATAAATAATGTGTCGGGATTTCATACGCATTTAACCCAATTATATATTCCCTAAATATTATAAATAAATTAAAATGATAAAAATAAAATTTTAACATTAAAATAAGTATTTATAATTGAAAATAAGTTATCTTTATCATTTTTAAAAAATATTAATTAAATTAGAAGTAAGAAAACGACAATTTTGACATTATCAGTTACATAATTATTATAAAGGTAAAAATTAAATAAATATAAATTTTTTTATTTTATAAATATTGATGGAAAATTCAGAATTGAACATATAATATTGGATAATGTCAAGTGTCGTGATCTTTTTTTAGTCCTTATCATATTATTTTTAACTTAAATTGCTTGTTTTACCCATACTATGGTAACAATTATTCACTATGGTTATTATTCATAATGGCTAAAAAGGGAAATATTTATCAAATTTAGAACTCATGATTATAAATAAGGAATCAATTTTTTAATATTTAATTTATAAAATTGGAAGAAATTAATTTAAGTTAAAAACATAAAATAAAACGAAAAAATGTTTTTTTTTCAAAAAATACCTTTTAAGTTTTGAAATGTTTTTATAAAAAAATAAAGTATAAAAATATTTAAAAATACTATATATAGATTAATTATAGTATAATTTTATTATTAAAATTTCAAAATAACACCAAAACAGAATTTGATTAGGTAAATACTTGAAAATAAAATAATTTTCTCATTAAAAATTAATAATTTCACTATTCAGTGAAAAGTAAATATTTTCATAAAAATCCCAAAATTTTACCATAATATAATATTTATATGATTATTATAAAGGTTATATCATTTTTATCAATTTATTAAATTTATAGAGATTTACTTTAAAATTTTCTCACAAAAAGAAATAAAAACCATTTTTAAGAAAACATATTTTTGAAAAATAAAATAACTTCACTAAAAATTGAGTGATTATTTAGTAATATTTTATCAATTAAATTATATTGATTATGCTATTTATATACAATTCAAAAAAAATTAATATTATCTCTACCTACCATTTTATTGTTTAGGTAGTAATCATTATATTTAAATAGTAATATTTCGTGGTACATTTAGGATAGGTGTTGTGTGTCATTACGCTATCAAACATAATTTTCTCAAAATATCATAGGGAGTTATAGAAAATTTAAGTTTATTAAGGATTATTAAATCCTTGGTGTGACTAAATACCATATTTTTTAGTGATATCATCACACACAACGTCTCCTTCATAATATCAAAAGGAACTCGATCAAGGGTATAACCATGAACACTTCCAATATGATAGAATGAACTAATTAAAATATTAAATCTATAAAAAATGTAATTATAATGAATGATCATAGATGAGTATATGATTCTTTTTAAGGACTCCATATGATGATAATATTCCTTTTCCTTGCACAACATCCACCTATGGCTGTTCTCAACATTTATTTTTCTTCTTTGAAATGAATACCTATCAGTTCACACCTATCTCATAAGAATGACTTATCTATTTATTTAATTTAATTAATATCCATACAATTTATCATGAATATTGATTCTATATTGAATTATGGAAATCCACACCTTTTTTGGAATGACATGACTTATTTTTCATCATCATCTTCATGTTAATTCATTTTTGAAAAACTGCTCTAAATTCAAAGTAATGAATCAGTTCTTTCATTCATGAGATATTTTTATTATCATTAGGTCACATATTGTTTAAAAAAAACTATAAAATACATGAATTTTAGTTTAATTTATATTTCCACACAAGAATGATGATGTGACATTTCATTTTTAGTAAGAAACTATCCCCTTAGTAATAACTTCTTACTTTTCTAGTTCATCCACATTGATCTCATCTTAGATCATGATCATATGTTTTATCATGAAGTTTATTATAAGAGGAAAATCATAGACACCTCATATTATTTTATATCCATATTATGATAATCAAATATAGAACCTTTATTTATCAATCCACATGAATGTCATAAAAATTCTCAATGTGTTGAAATATTATAATGAGCGTCAAAGTAATATTATATACCCAAATAATTACTGTTGAAGTCATGTGATTAAATATTTATTATTTTTGAATATTTATGATCAACATAAATTACAAATAATAAAAATGAATTCATATAATTAGAACTCTAAAGACATACGATCAATAAAGAATTCTTATTCTCAAGGACTTTTCTATTTTCCAATATGAAAAAAGACCTATGATCACTCAATGATTTGTAAAGATGATTTAAATTCAAGATCAAATAGTTATGATTATGAACTAAATATCCATACTTCTTATAATTCAAACTATTTATTTCTCAAACCATCTTGGAGACTTCTTAACATTTCATTCCTTGACTAGTTATTAAAAGACTAGGAAACTTCAATCTTCTACAATATATTATAGACAATACAACAAATTAATTATTAAATGTCATGAACATGAATAATAGTTCATCAGTCATCAAAATTAACATATATTGGAAATAAATAAAATATCACCCTCAAGTGAGTTCAAAAATCTTCTCCTTTGGATTTGTTATCAGTAACCCAAATGTATCAGCCCTTCTTGATAATAAAACTAGAAATTGTAATCGTAAAAGATCAATAAAATATGTTATTAGAGAAAATAATAAATAAATCTGATCTAATTCCACTAGTGATATCTATTTATAGAAAAAAAATGTGGTTAAAGCATTCATTAATGTTTTCAATAAAAACAACCCATCTAAAACCTATTAGATATTAAACAAACGTATACCCATATTTACTAGTTTATTTCTATCACCATCCATCACACACAAAAACAAAAAAAATATCCATGCGAAATACATCCCCTATAAATATCATCTCCACAAGAACATAAGAATGATTAAATAGAAGAGGAAAGTAGTGTGACATAATCCCTTTATGAAATTAGCTTATTGAATTTTTTATTTTGGAGTTGTTTTGTAAGAATTTCTATAATATCCATTTTACAGGGAACATATTCAAGGATCAGAATATCATCTTTAATATTATCCTTAAAAATTTGTAACGTTTTTTTATTTTATACAGATATTTTCATTATATTTTTTGTTAGATCTATGGAAATATTATTTATACATCCTAGAAATAGATGATAAATTATCTCAACAATAATATAATATATCTATTCTTTCATACATATTGTCTGTTTTTATGCTTTTGAGGCATCCAAATATTGTTTTCCTACTAATTAATAGTGTGACCGATGTTTCCTTATTTTAATTCAAAGAGGATAAACTTATTCCAATTAAAAAAACACAACTACATTTGTATTTCATATCATCTACTGGCCCTGTATATTTAGCATCAAAATTTCACCTTAGTTTAAGAACATCTATATTCTTTTACATCAAACAATAATTGAGAGTGTTTGAGATGTATCTTAAAAAAAATTAAATTATAAAAGATGTGTTTCATATTAATTTTATTTATACCAGGAATAAATTATTATAGAAGACATAATAATAGTTATTGATGATTTCATGTATATATGACCTCTAACAAAACATTCTAAATGATTCTCAATAATAGTTTTACCTTCATAATATTTACTCTTCATTGTGACCACATGAATTTGAGTGGACACTCCACTATATTCATATATGTAAATATTTTTTATGATCCCATTTTTATAGTTTTCTTATGGAATAATTATATCTTTATTCTTATACAATCTATATCCCCAAAAAGAATATTTTTTCCACCAGTATTGATATTTCAAACCATTATTTAATGTTCTTTTTGAAAACACCACCAAAAATATATTCATTGATGGTAAATATAATATCATCAACATACACAATACAAAAGATTGATGTGGTGTTGGTATTATTCACATATAAATTACTACCCACCCACCCATTCAGAAATGACATGATATTCAGATACTCCTCATTCTTAAAATAAAAAACCTTCGAGGATGATTCAAACCATAGGGTGATTTCCTCAATTTACATAATTCATTGTTATATGAATAAATAAAATCCTTTAGGTACCATTAAAAATAGGTGATTTAACATCTATTTGAAATATCATGAAAATTATATAATTTAATATTGAAAAAATATTATTATGGACTCGAGTAAGAATATTATGGAAATAGATTTATCAATGTCAACACCTTTATTTTTTTAGTATCCCATAAACACAATTTTGAGTTTGTTTCTATCCACATAACTATCCTCATCACGCTTATTTATGAAAACCCATTTTTACCTAATCACATTCTTCTTATGTGGGTTGGAAAATACTATCCAAAGATTCATTATTTTTAATTTTGTTTAGTTCTTCATTCGTGTCCCAAATACACTCCCTATGTTCAATGTCTTCTTCAACTATCCTAGGATCATTTAAAATAATAGAAATTTATCTATTTTCAAGGATAATTCTTATTGGATACAAACATTTTTAGTAGTCCCACATAATGTTCTCACTATTTACATGATTTTTCATCCTTATATTTCACTATATATATTTCAATTCTCAATCTTAATTACTAATAAATAAGAATATTCATCCTTTATATGATTATATATGTTTTTTGTATTATATTTCATATGTTTTGATGTGAAAAAATCATCCCAATCATTTAAAATTATTTTATTCCTAATTCATTCATCATTTTAAAAAATAGTGACATCATCACTATCAATAATTATTTTTAATTTATTATTATAACACCTAAGATATTTCCTATTTGGTGTATATTCGAGAAAAATTCCATATCCTTCCTTATCATCAAATATTCACCAAATTCACATCGTTTTCTAATTAATTATGGACAACAAAACACCATGAAATGGTTAACATTTGGATTCCTTTTTAAATAAATCTCATAGGGGTCATGTATATGTTTGTCCTCAAGAGACATATATTCTGAAATATTTCGGCTATTGTGATGGCATGTAATCAAAAATATATCCAAGTGTCATATTTGACTAGAATAGTTCTATACATATATTCTAGACGCATATCCTTTATTTTAGACACTCTATTTTGTTGAGGATTATATAGAGATCTATATTCATTTTGGATTACTTGTTTTTTAAGATATTCTATTAATTAATCACTAGTACACTCACACCCATTTTATGATTTCAATGACATTATGTACAACCCTTTAGGTTTCTCCAAATGTCTTTTAAAACAATTTAATCTGTCCAGTACCTGTGATTTGTTTGTCAGGAACGTGGTTCATATAATCATTGTGAAATATTTTATGAATGAAATGAAATGCATTTCTCCATTTATTGAATAATTATTTATACTATCACATACATGAGTGTGAATTAGTTCGAGAGGCATCAATGTTTGAATTTAAACTCCACTGTCTTTATTATCCATTTTACCCATTGTGTATATATTGTGAATAGAGGCAATGTCTTCTTTCTACAATGCATTGTTCCTCAAGACATCTTTATTGATCAATTTCGTTATATTCAATTAGATAGGGTAACCACGCCTCCCATTTCATGACCCATTTTATGTTATTTACTTAATTATTAGCCTACACTTACATCCCCAATTTGAAATAGTTTTCTTAAGGTTCTTATACCCGTTATAACCATGAAAAATTATTTTATTAATTTGAATATGAATCCATTTTCTCATAGGATAAAATCACTTCTAGCCTCACACAGTTATGATAAAGTTAATCACTTAGTTTTTAGCCAGTTAAAAACAACCCACAATCTAGATTGATTTAATTTTTTCAAATATTTTCTGTTATGTTACCTTTGATCGAAAGTAAAATATTATTTCTAAAATTAAGTGTTCCTCCATTATATTTATTATCATTTTAAATATTTTTAAATCACCATTCATGAAAGATGAGTACCCACTATCAATGATCAAATGTTTTTCAAATTTATAGAATCTAAATTAAATTTCAACAAAATTATCTAGTTTCATGATTTGGATTTGACTTTGGTTGTTCCCATATAGCTAGGAAATACATAACTATATAGTTATGAACACATTACACTCATTTGCAGTGTTTCCATATTAATCACACCTTCCAGAAACCTCTTTTAGACATTATGAACTACTTCTCACATTAACATACCGTTACAACAGTTGATGTCATGGATGAGTTCTTAAATGTTATTTCTGTTTCTCCATTGATTTCAACCATATTTTTAATCTAAAAAGATATATATTTTAACTGAAGTTTTTATCTCTATGTCCAATTGACGAAGCATTGTCGTGCACTCTCTCAAAAATATTTATAGCTAAGTGCAGCACAGGGGCTGACCTAGGTCGTTCTCTTGAGGAGCTTTTGTGGTTAATAAATCACTACTTCTATTCCACCTAATCTAATTCTTTTTTTGTTGTTTAATGTTTTATGAAATAAATTAAATTTAATAAAATAAATAAAATTCATAAATCAGAAGAAACTTAAATTTAATTCTAAATTACTATGCAATGCTAAATAGAATGTAATTATGGAAGAAAGGAAGTTCTCCCGAGAGAATATTCAGGGAGCACCTTCATTGGCCAGCTTCAAATATTCTTAGTTTACACACTCCATCGTATGTGTGCACACCTTATTCTACACCGGTTATGAATTAAAAGTCTACTTAGCGATCGCCAAGCACACCTTCCATCCACCTCCTCAATCGAGGGAAAATGGTTATAGATTAAGAAGTTAATCTTTAGACAACCATAGTGAGGATTACACCCACTATAAATTATCCTTAGAATTAACTCAAAGAATATTAAAAACATGGTCTTGGGTTCAAGAACCTGATTACTCCCTTGGGATATTCCTCAGATTAGTTACTCATGATCATGAGTATTATAGTTCACGATGGTAAGATGAGAGGAAGAAAAGAGGGTGAATCGGTGGACACAAAAATAAAAACAATGCATGAATTTATTAGAAATCTAAATTACAATTAAAAACTAAAAATAAAGAAAATAAATAAAATAAAAATAAAGGTGGAAGATTTGCGGCCGGCCTCCCTCGGTGGAGATCTCCTCCTTTGTGCCTCGAAGGAATGGATGAAAAAATGGGATCATTTGGGAAGGATGTGAGGGCCTCCTTTTATAGGCAGAATTCGACCCCCGGATGTAGACGCGTTTTATACCCCGTTAATGAAATATTCACGCGTTCCACCCTTCATAAATGTTGTTCATAAATGTCTTTTCCGTCTCCTCTCCAAATTTCAGATAATTTGGAAACCATAGGTAGGAGTTATGAATTTTTCATTCTCGGTTTCTGTTTCTAGACGAAGCATCCAGGAAGGTTCCTCCAAACTAATGTCATTCAATAGCCTCCTTAATGACATCAAAAATCCTCCAAATTTATTGTATAGACGGCCATCTCTGTCTTTAAGGTATCCCAGGTGGAAACACATCATTTGGATATGTGTAGCCGCGTTTGATGTCTGTTACCTTGGGTAGGTCCATGCTGTCCGCCCGGAAAAATTCCAATCTTCAATGATTTTGTAGACCCTTTAGATGACCGAATAAGCTCCTGGTCCAGAAGACAAAAATGAAGGAAATAAAATAAGTATTATAACAAAAGTTTAATCAGAATATTTGGAATTTTACTTTTCTTGAAATGACCAAAATATCCCTGACGTAAAATTCTGTCAAAAATCCAGAATTAGTCGTTTTTCACATTTGGGTTCAAAATAGCACTAAAACCTAAATACATGATAATTACCCATTCAATAACACTTTTGTGGGATTATAAAAAATGTTTTACAGTATAAAATATATGAAAATGTGAGCTTCATCACTCCCCCACACTTAAACATTGCACTCCTGGGCAATCATCTTACATCCAAATCAAAATCCACACAACAATCAAAAATGAGAAAATATCAATGATTTTATTCAAAATAGAATTCCATCATGTCTCATTTATGAATAATAATTCTCTCATTTTCATTTAAATCATTAAAATTTGTTCAACCTCATAAATCAATCCATGGCCCAATCACAACCTACCTCACATTGATTTTTATGTCACTCTTCACTCAAGAGAAATTGATTCTGGAGTTATGCTCATACTTGAAAATCACATGTATCACCATAGGTTTGTGAAAATTATCATTTCTCCACAGCGTGAAACATGAAAATGAATTTAATCATGAGGGATTTAATTAATGGTTCAAATGATTCTGTGGCTTAGGGTCGGTGGTAGAATGATTGAAAAATGTTCCAAGCTAGAAAGAGGAGGTTGAACTTTTAAATACAATGCATGATTAAATCAAGTGAAAACACAGGAAATTACTCACTCAATACTGCTTGTAAATGTGAAAAACAACCCCACCCATCTTTATGACATGGTACATGAGCCAATAAGTGATTATAATGAATGATATCATCTAAGTTATCCTCTTTTTTTAAAGCTCCAGAAAGGCACAGCTTTATTTTCTTTTTTTTTATTTTTTTTATAGAGGATGAGCTGAAAAATTGAATACAATGAATGAATTACAATTCATGCCCTTGATTTTTGGGAGGGACATGATTCCTAAAAGAATGTACAATGAATATTCAAGCTCATATCCATTTTTTATTCTTTTTTTAGGAGAAATGGATGAACCAAATAAAGCACAATGAAATGATGACACATGCCCAATTCTCTTGTTATCCATTGCCCAAAATATTGACACACACTTAACACTACCGATAAATGATACACATTCCAATGAACGCACACGAAAGGCCCTTCCCCCACACTCAAACTTGAAATACCCATGCAAAAATACTAAAAGTGCGGGTAGGTATGGAAAAATTGGCTTGTAATGTGGCTTAAACCTATAATGCAATTCATGGCATCTAAGGGCTTACGAAGGATAAATGTAAAGGTGGGTCTCAAGATAAAATGTGGCTAGCCAAAGAGATGCCTCAATCATTTTAAATACATTCCATGAAATCCAAATCATCGAAAGAGAATATTCACAAATTCTGGTTCTCACACAAAATTCAAGTTTCCCTCAAGAAAGTGTGGGTATTAGGAAGAATATGTAAAAGTGGTTTAGAATACCTCACAGGATTGGAAAAAAATATATTTTGAGTCAGTGTTTCATGGTCATGGATTTCAAAAATCAGTCAAACTCATAAAAATGATTGATAATCCAATTCAAGGAAAATGTTTTCACATCAACAATCATTTAAAATCCATTATTTCAAAAATCATTTCAACTCTTTCAAAATAAATTGATGTTTGAAAAGTGATAATAATATTCATTAAAGCTCAAAAAATCCTAAAAATATAAAAAAAATGAAAAGCACACAAGAATAACTAAGCAGGTTGACACTCCCCCACACTTAAATTTAACTACCCCTTATTTCAACTCAACAAAATATAAATATAAAGGTAAAAAAATCAAAGGGAAGGAAAGATACAACCTGACATTATTTTAGAAGTGGATGCCTTGAGTTAAGCTCCTAGAATCAGCCACTTTTAAACTACAAGAAAGTAATGAAAATAAATAAGAAAAATAAATAAAAAGAATGAGAAAAGGAAAAGAAAAGAGATAATGCTTGGTTTAGACCCCCAAGCGGGTGCTAGGTTTTCACTGCCCCTAGTCAGGAAGTTTCAGTGGATTATCCCCGATCAGAAGGTGGATGTGGTTTCTTTGAGATGAACCACCACATGTGAGTTTTCCCGATGTCCATGATTAAACACTGAAAGTAGAGAACCCCAAATAATATAAGAATGTTCCCAACCCCCAATAAAGAATAAAGAAGAAATTTGAGGTTCAAAGTGGGAGGGAATAAAAGATAAGGGTGCTCCCTATTAACTTCGGTGGTGTCCTCCTCCATATGGTATGAAAATTTTTGTTGAGGAGGTAGTCGCACCACCGCAAACTTCTCCAGATCTTCTTCCATGATCACCACTAATTTAGTGGTATCTTTCATATCATCCATGGTCTGCTCCATTTGTGCTGTATCAGAAATTTAAAAGGAAGAGATGTCAGAAAACAATTTAGCTTGAATAATATTAAAACATGAAGACTTAATAAAGAAATCTTCCCTTTCAAGTAATTCAGCTTGGTAATTGATCTCTTCAGGCATGACCATTGGAACCTAAATCTCAGCAGGTGTGTCTTCTTCCTTATCTTCCAAATCAAGAGAGAGGTAGAAAGTGTCTGATGTTTCATTATTATGTATGGGAAGATCATGTTTCAAGTTATCTTCCACAAAGTTATTCAAAGATTTTTCCAAAAAATGTTGACCTCCCATCAGTGAATCAGTTGGAATGATTACTTCTGGGACCTCCTCGAGCAATGGTTGAGTGCGGGATGATGTGATTAATTCTTTTAGTAGCTCCTTCTCACCCTCATCAGGTTCTTTAGCATAAAAAATGATGGGTGAAATCTTTTCCACCACTCGTTCTGGTTCAGGTTCCAGTTCAGGTTCGGGTTTTTCTTGGGATGTGCGTACATATTCAGCAATCCAATCTATTTGGCTCTCCAGTTTTTGAACTTTATCACTAATCCTATGAAATTGAGCATCAAGTTCATTGCAAACATTTTCTGGCATATGAGATTGTTCAGTCCATGAATAAAAATTTGAATTAAAAGACATCATGAACAAATAAGATTTTTTTTAGTTTTTGAAATTTATGATTTTTTGATGTTGTTTTTTTAATGAAAGGAAAATTATTTACACAATGTGAATAAAAAATAGTGAATTAAAACCACTTGGCTCCCCGGCAACGGCGCCAATTTGACGAAGCGTTGTCATGCACGCTCTCAAAAATATTTATAGCTAAGTTCAGCACAGGGGCCGACCTAGGTCGTTCACTTGAGGAGCTTTTGTGGTTAATAAATCACTACTTCTATTCCACCTAATCTAATTCTTTTTCTGTTGTTTAATGTTTTATGAAATAAATTTAATTTAATAAAATAAATGAAATTCATAAATCAGAAGAAACTTAAATTTAATTCTAAATTACTATGCAATGCTAAACAGAATGTAATTAGGGAAGAAAGGAAGTTCTCCCGAGAGAATATTCAGGGAGCACCTTCATTGGACAGCTCCAAATATTCTTAGTTTACACACTCCATCGTATGTGTGCACACCTTATTCTACACCGGTTATGAATAAAAAGTCTACTTAGAGATCGCCAAGCACACCTTCCATCCACCTCCTCAATCGAGGGAAAATGGTTGTAGATTAGGAAGTTAATCTTTAGACAACCATAGTGAGGATTACACCCACTATAAATTATCCTTAGAATTAACTAAAAGAATATTAAAAACATGGTCTTGGGTTCAAGAACCTGATTAATCCCTCGGGATATTCCTCGGATTAGTTACTCATGATCATGAGTATTATAGTTCACGATGGTAAGATGAGAGGAAGAAAAGAGGGTGAATCGGTGGACACAAAACTAAAAACAATGCATGAATTTATTAGAAATCTAAATTACAATTAAAAACTAAAAATAAAGAAAAGAAATAAAATAAAAAGAAAGGTGGAAGATTTGCGGCCGGCCTCCCTCGGTGGAGATCTCCTCCTTGGTGCCTCGAAGGAATGGATGAAAAAATGGGATCATTTGGGAAGGAGGTGAGGGCCTCCTTTTATAGGCAGAATTCGACCCCCGAATGTCGACGCGTTGTAGACCTCTCTAATGACATATTCACGTGTTCCACCCTTCATATATGTTGTTCATAAATGGCTTGGACGTCTCCTCTCCAAATTTCAGATAATTTGGAAACCGTATGTAGGAGTTATGAATTTTTCATTCTCGGTTTCTGTTTCTGGACGAAGCATCCAGGAAGGTTCCTCCAAACTAATGTCATTCAATAGCCTCCTTAATGACCTCCAAAATCCTCCAAATATATTTTAGAGACGGCCCTCTCTGTCCTTAAGGTATCCCAGGTGTAAACACATCATTTGGATATGTTTAGGCCGCGTTTGATATCCGTTACCTTGGGTAGGTCCATGCTGTCCGCCCGGAAACATTACAATCTTCAATGATTTTTTAGACCCTTTAGATGACCGAATCTGCTCCTGGACCAGAAGACAAAAATGAAGGAAATAAAATAAGGATTCTAACAAAATTTTAATCAGAAAATTTGGAATTTTACTTTTCCTGAAATGACCAAAATATCCCTGACGTAAAATTCTGTCAAAAATCCAGAATTAGTCGTTTTTCACATTTGGGTTCAAAATAGCACTAAAACCTAAAAACATGATAATTACCCATTCAATAACACTTTTGTGGGACTATAAACAATGTTTTACAGTATAAAATATATGAAAATGTGAGCTTCATCACCAATCATCACATAACACTATTAGTACCCCTAAAATCATCTATTTTGATATAATTCATTATATTAAATGAGTTTATGTCCTTATAAATTTTCTACCCTTAATTTATAATATCATTCAAATAAAACTTATTGATTTCTTCATTGAATATTATTGACTATTGAATCACCTTTTAATAAATTTCATTATATAACATTTTAAGTAGATTTTATAATTTCTTCGGGAAATTCAAATTTTAAATATTATATTATATCAAATTCTTATTTAGTATATGTAATATTCCATTGCACTACAAATTCTCTACACTTCTCATTTTTATTTCTTGCATATTTCATTGAGTAACTATTTTCAATAGGTTTCTTAGACCTTCTCACTATTTTATAAAAACCTTGATCTTATTTTTCTTATTTTTATCACACTTATTTATGAGTTTATCAATGTATTTACCTCTATCAATAATTATTGATGTTAGATATTTAATGATTTTTTAAATTTTTTCAATATCGAGATACAACATATCAACTTCTTTTCCAAGATTTTCGTTCTCATGACCACCTTTTATTTTCTAGTAAAATAATCTTTTCAGTTGAGTGACGTGTTTTCTCAACCTTTAAATTTCATTCAAAAACATATTTATATCCAATATCATTGTGTATTCATTATTAGTTTATCCTTTCACTAGATTACACTCACCATCATATTGAGATTCAATATCTGATCAGTTTAGCTATTCTTACTCTTATTCTATGAGCACTATTTGAGAAAATCTCTGTCATATTCCTCATCACCAATTTATTCACTACAATACACACCTTTTTGATTGATAGATAGTTCATTATAAAGGATCATATGGAAAAATTATTCTTTCATATTGATTGATAAATCATTCGATTACTAGTAGTGATTTTCCTATAAGCTTCCTTATAATCATTTTACATTTAATATTTTATAAGATATTTAGTTGTGAAATTACCATATTTTTTCTATATTTAAAACATGTTAATAGATGTTTACCAATATAATTGTATCTTCCACCTATTCTAATACTTATTAACATGAGATAAATAATTTCTTCAAAATATTATATTCATTAAATTCATTCAAGTTGTACAGTTTTTATTTAATCATTATACTATCAAATGATTTAAAAAATCTCGTTTTCATTCATACTATTTCTATTGTGGGCATAAACTCATTCCATTTAATAATTAATAAGGGTATTATGAATTTTATCAAGGGTAATGTCATCATGTTCCCAATCTACATGAACTTATATCCTAGTATAAAATATATCATCCAATATTATAAATAATTTAATATAAAGGTGGAGTCTTTAATAGTTTCTTTTAACCCTTTAATGGTGCTCCAAATCAAATTTCACTAGGTCAAGAATTCATCAATAGGTTCATCCACGTGTATCATGATATATTGAAACTTTTGTTGAGTAATATATATCGTTTCATTTTTTTCATTTTTATTTCCTGCATGAATTATATGAAGATTATTAAAAATAAAATTAATATTCCTAAAACTCAAGAAATTTATTACTCCCATTTTCAATAATCAAGATAATATTTAATTATTAGCCTTCCGATCATTTTAAAATTTTCTTTTATTACTGAGTGACCATACTGAGTTTTTATTTGTAAAAGTGAATCAATATTGAATGGAATTATGAAAATCAATCAAAAAATAAATAATGTAAGACATTCTTCTATATTTCCTTGAGTGATCCCCTATTCCATAAAATTATAGGATTCATATACTATTAATATAATTATGTTAATCCATATGATGAAATAGAGATATAAGAAAGTAGACCTACACTCCAATAACAATTTTTGGATCACATTGAGGGAGATATAAACTGGTGGAGGGGGTGAGTTAGTGTCTATCTAAATTTAAAACCCCATCATATATAAATATTTTCATAGCACCTCTCTCTCAAGACATTAACCCATGAATATAATAATAATGAATCATAAATTTTGTTAATGATGTATTCCTCTATGCAGATGACTATATCCCTGGAATGTCATGAATATGCACACAATCTCCTTTTAATTACCAAATGCAACACAAGTAAGTGTATATCCATGAACTCATATAATCTATTAGTATAAACTATTTATAGCCATTCATTAAAAAAATCTCTTTAAATGAATTCTTATAGATGAGTATATGGTCCACAAAACATACTCTAGATTATTATATTCTTCCTTCTTACATAATAATCACATATTGTTCCCAATGTTTATTCTCATTTTCGATACATAATTATATTTGTTCTCAATAATACCATTGTACGCACTTATATATTTAGTCATTTTCACCTAATTTATGTACATTCAATTTTGTGTGAATATTTAATTCATATTGTTTTATAGAAAACATCCCAAAATTTTTCCAGTCTCACCATGAATAAATTTTTCCCATTCACCTATGAACCATTTATTTTTTCAAAAACTTCTTCGAAGTCTACATAAAGAAAAACATTTCTTCTTCATGTGCTATTTTTATTATCATTGTATTTATCTGTTTTTTTAAAATATCCATATAATTAATTCTTTTATCTCACATGATATTTTTTAAAATGCATGATGACATGGAATCTCATTCTGGATGACAAACTCTCCTAGAAACAGTAGAATCTTTTTTTCAGGATCATCCCCTTTGATCATGATCATGTATTTAGTCATTATGTTTATTACTTGAAGAATATCATAAATATATCATCTAATTGAATCACATTATTCATGTAAATTAATCTCGAATGTTGATTTTTTCACTTCACATGAACTTAAAAAAATAATCTAACTTAGGAAATATTATTTATATATTAAAAGATAGATGATTGAACAAAATAATAAGGATAATGTTATTGGACTTATTAATCCTTATTATAAGACATCATGATAAAGATAAAATACTTATGATCATCTTAAATTGATATGATCAAAACTACAAAGACATATGATGGGTCAAGAAGACTTAAACATAGGGACGTTTCTATTTTTCATCATCATAATTTTACTATGATCACCCAAATATTTTCACTAAATATTTACATTCAGTACCAAATAAATATAATGTTGTAAAATATATAAAAACATCATGTAATTATAACTAGATATTTATTTATCAATATTACGTACTTCTCATCACTTTAAGAAATTTGATTATTCTCCACGTGTTGGTAGAATTACAAATTCCATAATTCATTATAAACAATACATCCAATAGATCAAAACACTTAATGAAAATGAATAATAAATAATAATTCACCACACTTAACTATAATTTACAAAAATAATATATCATCCTAATGATGGAATAAAATATGTAGATGATATTACTCGATGATGGACAATAATGTCATTTTAGGGATGTATATAGTTATTGAATAAGGATGATCAAGGTAGAGAATGATTTATGGTGGAGAAGGATGATAAAAAATAGTGAATGAATAATGGGAAAGAAGATATTACAGCTAATATGGTCACTCAAATGAGTATGTTTATAGATTAGTGATTGAGAGGATTAGTTGGATCGAAAGAGTAAACACATATACTAGCCAAATACATCATTTAAAAAGTATTAAGGGTTTTAGTTATTAGTAATTATTGTGACAGACTTCCAAAATATATTTTCAATGGAATTTATAAAATAACTATTATTAAAAATAACCTCAAATGGTTATTAATTCTAGTTATCAAATAAAAATAATTAAAAATGGTTTTCATTGAAATTTTCATTTTACTAGAGATATCAGTAATATATAAGTTGACATAAAACTCACACCAAAATAACAAGGGTCCCAATAAACCACTCCCACCAACTGGGTAACCAATAAAACTAATTCCTAGCATCCATTCCGTAACACATCTTATAAGAATATATAAGTGATTATTATAGTTTAAAAGTTATTGTTGATAAATCACATGTTAATGTTGTTGTGTATGGACATATATTTTTAATTAAATCGTTTAAAATATGGTTCATAATATTTATTAGAGGACCTCATTTTTTATTCATTAAATATTATGTCATGAGATCCTACCTGAAGATTTAATATTTTAAATATATTATTTTTATCTTAAGTTTTTGAATGACATGGATCATTAATATATCCAAAAAATGGATCCTAAAATGGAAAATTCATCACCATAGTTTGAATCAAGAGGAGTAAATTTTACGTAAGGTAGATATTATTTATATTTAGTTTTCTAGGCCCTGGCCATTCCCATTTTTTATCTTCAATTAAAATAAAAGTTGACCTAATACACACATATAATTATATTCATTTATATATTTAATTAAGGTTATCTACCACTATGGATGATAAAAAATCATAGAGAATACGATTACAACACATAATATTGGAGTAGGGGGAGAATTTTATGATGAAGCTATAAATTAGGGTTGAAAATCGAAGAAATGATGATATAGTCTTGAGGTTGGATTTTTTATTTATTTAATCAATCAATTCATTATATGAATTAAATTAAATATTTTATTGATATAATAATCACAAATATATCATCAAATTTTTCTCATAATTACATTGAATTTTTGCATTTTTTATCATTTATTTGAGATCGTATCAACAGAAAAAAAAAGAATGGGTGGTTGAATCCACCGGATACCTTACAACCTCCTACATCTTGTAACATGCCTAAATTAGTATATCACATCTATCTAGCTTGGGATAATGATGGATGGTAAATAGTTGAAAATTTATGTTCCCTCCTTCCTTTCTCCCATTCTCACATGTTCTCTCACCCTATCACATGTTCCTCTTCCCCCATGATGATAGAATCTCTATGAGCCCTCAACGTATATTATATTTCTATGAAGAGGGTCTAAAAAGTTACATGGTACTTTCTCAATGTCCTTTTCTATTAGTGGTTTCATCAATTAACAATGTGTGGTAGTTTAAGGGATATCTACATCATGTGGTTTAGATTGAAATTTTGTGATGTGGGATGATTATTATTGAAAAATGTGGGGAAATAAAGACATGGATTCATGATAAAAAATGAGATCAGTGGTGGATTTAGATGATTGAGAATGTTCATTTTCTTGGGGTTTGGGAATTTGATAACATGATCAATCAATGTATAGTCATTTAAAAACCAACTATGTAACATATCCCTTGATGAATATAGTTTCATGACATAAATTAATATCACATGACTTGTATCAATAAATGATTATATCATGTATTTTTAGATTTATGATCCTGGATAAAAAATAGTACATATTCAGCTATTCCCCTAGTTAATAATTCCATTTATTCTAGGAAACATGTAGTTTATATGGGTGACCTAACTCCGATTATCTATAATACATAGTCACCTATCTCTAGGGCCACACATGTCAAATATCCTAAGGTACATGCCATGTAGGTCGACACAATTTTATTGGACTATACCAGTTGACTTATAAATATTTATTAGGGATCTCACAATATATCTGATAAAATAAATTTCGCGTACCTTTCAACTTCTTTATGTATTTCATACTTTCATACCAAAGTGTGATAATTTAAAAAGCCAATATTCTATGTTGAAATTTTTTATGATGATATTGATAGTTTAATTACATTGATCTCTAGAGTCCTTTTACATGATGTTTTTAGGAAGTTTGAGAATTTTGTCTTCATATATTTAACAAAAGGGTTGGGGAAAATCATGAAAACATAGAGCCATTAAATCCCATGTGTCATGACATCGTACTCTACTATTATCATGAGGTTATGTAGTCCCCTAGTGGAATACTCCTTTTAGGTCATCATCCCCTATATATTTTATAGATTTTAGGTACTACCTAATGTTTCACGGTGTAATATTCTATCATTGTAGTCCATAATTCCCTATGTATATGGCCCCAACATTAAAACTTTAAATAATATTGGGATAAGACAGCAATTTGACTTTAATACCCATTTATGATCTTTTTAGGTTTAGTTTTTAAATTATTAGGCCAATATTAATACATATCATCCCATAATAATATAAGAGGATACTATCAAAATGGTATCAATTTTTTCACCAAGAAAACCCTTTAAAAAACACGATATATTTTCTTGATAAATGTCTTCTTGACTTTTTAATTAATATTACTCATCCTTATACACTGTGAAAACATTTCAAAAAATCATGGGATGGGAATAAGATCTTATTAATGTATAAAATAAGGAAAGAAAAACTAGGCACAGAAAATTTATAAACCCATGAATTCATACGAATCTTGAAAACATTTTTGTAATCATAAATCATAATGGTAACATGTGGGATCTATATAATACATTGTTGCATTCCATGCCACATAGGGAGTAACCTTCATAGTTATGTATGGAATACCCATCAAATTATATTCCAAAAATGTCTTAAGAGAGAATATATATTTTTACCTCCTTCATGGTACCCATTACATTGGAGAGAGATCATATGCTCACCTACCCTCGGTTTACAATTGAACCACCAGTATACTTAATCAATTCCCATGAACCATAACAAAATCAAAACACATTAACTATGATAATGTAAAATTAATATTTTCAGATTGTAATAATAATAAATCATTTCAAGATAGTCATATAATCGGTACATTCTCAAAACCATTATCAATATCAAAAAACCTAAAAAAGTAATATGGTATTTAATTTTATTTTTAAAAACAATATGAATTGTAGATAAATCTAGATATTAAATAATGCTCATAGCGGCGGAAAGGTCATTATCACTGCTTATGTAAAAAACACTCCTTTTGTCATTTAGAAAATTAATTCATAGAGAAATATTCCTTATGAAGAATATTTAGTAATTTTTAAATTAAATGTGGTTGATTATACACTGTATAAAAGAAATTCTTATATAAATCAAAATATGCCTCAATGAAAAATGATTGTGACGAATTCCCTTACATTGAGTCTGACATGTCTCGTTAGTTATTTAATTTCATGAATAATAAACTAAGGTAAATTTATTATTGTTTCATAAACTTTTTCAATTTTATTATTCATTTAATATAACTTATTACCATGTTATAACAATTTGTTAATTATTTGAGTTTATATCGGATATTTTTTCGATGATCGATACTTGAGTAAAAAATGAACTTATTTTGATTAATATTATCCATGTGGTGTTAATTAAATTATCTAAAGAATATAATTACAGATTTAAATATTATATATGTCCAGTATATATGTATTATAATAGTCCATAATATTTGGATATAAGAAATAAAATGCACCTTTCGTGGATATGATGGCCATATGTAAACATGAACGCTACATTCACTTATTTATCATATTAATGTAGTGAAAAATAAATGATAAATATTAACATTTTAATTATATTATAATATTTATATTATATATGTTACATAAATTCATTTATTATATCATTTATACTTTCCATGTATGTCATGAATTATTCCCATCACTTTGAGGGAGCGATAGTCCACAGTTTTTAATATGAAATTATCTTATTTACACAAGATTGACATCGTAAGGTAATGTTGTATATAAAAATTACAGAGGCATATAGACAATATAAATATATTATATATCGTATATCAATGCAGTTCCATCATAATTAACACCATGAGAAGTGGTAGGAGAAAACTGAGTAATCATCATTTTATGAGGCAATAGTTCACTTTACATAGAAATAATATATTTGTATCCATTATATGGATGTCTTTGTATGTGTAGTTAGAATAATTCTTCTAAAAACATCCCATAATATTTTCTATTCTGTTTTTGTTATGTAATCATCGTAAAAAAGATCATAGGATGTGGAGAAGGGAAATAAAAGAAAGGAGCTAGAGAGAAGACGTTACCTCTAAATCAGGTAACTCCTTTTGATTTGGGTAAAAAGGCTTTCTAGAATTGTCTTATGCCCAAAGTAAATATTCTTGGAATATGTAGGGGATGTTGTTAGCTTATTTGAGAATAATTTGGAGGGTCCAAGAGGTCTGATAGGTGTTATTATGTGGGTAGATTTGGTGGCATTTTATAAGAGCGAAGAGTGGCACTTTAAATATATCTTGAAATATCATATAATTATAAATTGATTTTACAATTATAATTGTATAAATATGAAATATTTATTATATAAGATGATTTTAGTCATAAATCCTATCAAAAAATATGTTTTAAGAATGTTTATGTCACAATGTTAACCTTATCTTTTAGCTTAAACCCTTAAAAAACATTAATTCTTAGCACGTCTTCTTATATTTTCATAATATATGGTTACAATAGTTACTATTAAAATAAAAGAGACCCATAAGGGGATTATTAATGATATTTGTAACATTATATGAGGTAATTTTCGGAATATTTGTTTAGTATTATTTTATCATTTAATAAAATTTTATTTGTTTTAAACACTCATATGTGCCAATTTTGACACTATTTAGAAATTAATTTTTTCAGAGGCATAAAAACATTATTAATTCAAAAAAATATATTAAATAAAAAATTAACTTTCATAATCATCAAAAAAATTAGTTTATGAAATCAAAAAGTAAAATTAAATTTATTATAATATTTATAATTTCATTTTTTGGAATCCTTCGTTAATAAGGTAATCAATCCATCATCATTGAGTTATAAATGAATTTATTTATATTTTGTATAAAAATTATAAATAAAATAACAAGATGTAAGAAATATTTTAATCTTTTTATTTAATATTTATTCTCATATATATCATTTATATTACCATTTATTAAAATTTAATTATTAAAAAAAGACATGTTTATGTTATATTTCTATTTACATTAAATTAATAATAATAACATTTCATTATCACACATAAGTGTGTCCATTGGGTCCTAATATTGACCCATGGATTTAAAATGTTTAATATATCTCATCCAAGTGGATTTGGAAACATGTTTGGGTAGTTTTATATTATTATAATATTATTTTTTAACCCTATTTACCTAATTTGCACTTTAACCATGGTAAATATTAATAATTATTGATTTTATTATTCATAATGTACAAAAATAAAATTTACATATTTAAAATATATAGACCTTATGATTACTAATATGGAATCTATTTTTCGAAATTCAATGAAAATATGTTTATTTAATTAATTCAAAATTAATTCTTGTTGTCAAAACCAGAAAGAAATTTTTTATGAAGTAAAAAACTATCATAATATTAACTTTATTTATGTCCAATTTAAAAGTGAAATTACTTATAATTACCAAAATTTGATTAAATGATAATAATTTAATCCAATTAAACTTTAAATAAAATTAAAAAGATAATTCAAAAATATAAATAAATTATATGAAAAGGTAGTTTTGAAATAATATTCAGTATTTTCACTATTCATTAAAATAAGAGTTTCATCAGAGAAATACGAAAAATTAGACCAATTTAATATTTTGATGTATGGATCCTAAATAATAATTTTATTTTTTAACATATAACATATTATTGTGAAAAATATAGATTTAAAAAGGGATCTCCATCAAAAGGAATTAAAGCATCCTCTTATAAATATTACAATATTTTTAGCCTTAAATTGGATTCATTCCCATTTTATGCCTCTAATAAAATTGTATATATGTAAAAACGTATAAAAAATATGTAAAATCATAATATAGTTAACTATTTTCATTCTCGTCAATAAAAAGGCAATGAGTTGACTACCGTTTAAAATAATATTATTATTCTTGTATTATTTTTCAGTATAACTCAGTGTTGTGTGAAAGGTAATATTTCAGAGAAACCTGTAATTTCATGATGGGTATGCTATCATACATGTGTCCCCATTAAACTAAAATTAATATTTAATTCGATAATATTAGTAGGTATGAGACTTTATCATACTATAAATACATGGGTTGTTAAATCCATTCCCATCTTAAAAATAGTGTCCTCCAAATTTAATTCACTTATCAAATATGCGGGGGTATTTATCCCTCATAGAATTTTTAGATTACCATATTTCCTATAAAACCTTATGGATTTCCACAAAACCGTTACATTATGAATCATCTTATTCCGCAAAAATTTCACTCTATGGCCAGGAATAAGTATTGACCATCCCTTATTAGAAAGATTCTCTTCCAACTGAAATTCCTCTAGACTCAAAATATTAGATGGAACTTGAATTTACATTCATAACATTAAAACATGAAAAAACAATTGTGTACCTTCGATAAAATTGGAGTTAAATCTATCATCTAGGAAACTTATCCAGCTTTCTAAAATATTTTTTATAGTCCAATACACTACAAACTCATATTTCCCTTCTTACCAAAATGTATTACACTTTTCCCTACAGAAACTTTGAGAAAGACATGATCACCTACCTTGAAAGAATGATCCTTAATCTCGTTATCCGCATAACTTTTCTATCTTCTCTAAGGTGTCCCCATGTGCTTCTAAATCAAATGAACGTTTTGTGCCATATATTCCATCAATTTTGGCATTATCAACTTCTTTTCACCAAATTCATCCCCAAAATATGGATTTTAGCACTAATTTACATATAATGAATAAAATTGTTAAATATATATATTGGAATGAAAACTATTATTATAATAATTCCCAACCAAAGAAATATATTGGTCCCAACATCCCTGGTAATTTAGAAGACAATCACATAGCATATATTCCAATATTTTAATTGTTTGTTTTTTTCCAATCAGAATGCGAATTAAAAGTTGTACTAAAATTTAATTCAGTACCCATCAACATTATAAGGTGTTTAAAAAAGTTAGAAGTGAACATGGGTTCACAATTAGATTCAATGGGGAGTATAACTACATGTAACCTTATTATTTCATTAAGATAAAATCGAGATAGTTAATCTTGGGATTGTGTATGACTAATAGGAAGAAAATGATTAGATTTAATCAATCTATCAACAATAAATCCTATTGAATTTTTACCTAGAGAAGTATTTGGTAATACCCATATGAAATTCATGGACACATTTTCCCATTTCCAATATGTCATTGGAAAAGGATGAAGCATCCCTTTCATTAAATACCACTCTAATTTATCCTGTTGACATTTCAAACACTTAAAGGCAATGTTAGATATATCTGTGTTTATTCTATCCCACTAGTAATACTTTTGAAGATATCTATTCATATTAGAACTATCATGATGATAAAAAATGGAGAATTATGATCTTCACATAAAAACACTTTCTTTAACTTTGAATCACAAGGAATACATAATATTTTTTTCAATTCTCAATACACATGATTTATCAATTTTAAATTTAGGCAACTTTCCCTTATGAACCAATTCATTTTTTTTCTGCAACTCACTATATTCCTTCTGTTCTTACGTAACTCTATCTTCTAGAGACTATTTCACTAAAACCTGAATCAAAACAGAGGAATTTCCTATACCAACATCTTCTAGGACAAATTTCATAAAATAATTTATAAAATGGAAATGTTACAAATGTTACATGGCTAATGTATAATTACTTTTTGAAAACTAATAATCACCCACATTGTTCTCTTTTATAGGATCATATTGAATCGTTCAATTATAACCCTTGATTAATTTTATCCATCCTCTCTTTCACATTTACAATTATTTATAAGTAAATATATACTTCAAACTATTATGGTCATTATATGTTTCCCATTTTATTCAATATAGATGATGCCTCCAAAATTTTAATGCAAAAAACAACAGTATCTAATTTCAAATCATGTGTAGGGTAGTAACTCATGAGTTTTCAACTGAAATAATGCATAGGATATTACCAAATAATTTTGCATTAGGACACAAACAATTCCATTCAAAAAAGTATCTCTTTTGATAAAAAATTCACTATTTCTGGAAGGCAGATCCAAAACTAGATCATTCACCAATCTGCTTCTCAATTACTGATAACATTCATCACATTATTTTGTCGAGATGAACTAAAAAACTTTTTCAGTTAACTTAGTTAGTGGGATAGATAACCATGAAATGTTTTCTACAAACCGTTGTAAATAACCCACTAAACAATGAAAACAAGGAATCTTTGTAATTTTTGTGGGTTTGGATATACTTCAAAAACATCTATTTTAGTAGGATCGTCAATTATGTCATCTTTAGAAACAATATGACTAAGGAATGATATTTTTTTCATATCAAAACACACACTCTCTAAATTTCCCATTTAGTTTATTTTATTTTATGGTTTGTAAGACCACCCTTAAATGAATTTCATTCTCCTATTTTCTTTTAGAATATACATAAATATCATTAATAAAAACAACAAAAAACATATCCAGGAACTCATGGAAAATTATATTCATAAGATCTATGAATTCAACAGGTGTATTGGTTATCCCAAAATTAATAACTAAAAATTCATAATGGCCAAATATAGTAAGAAACGTTTCCTTCATAATGTCTCCTTCTATTACATTTAACTCATGGTACCCTAAACACAATTCAATCGTTGAAAAATACTAATCTCCCTTCAGTTGATCAAACAAATCAAAAAAAATATTCTTTTTCTTAAAAATAATGATATTCAAGGCGCTATAATCAATGGAAAGTCTTATTAAACCATAGTTTACTAATAAAAAAGATAATATATCCCAATGGTGATGTCATAAAGGATAATTAATTCTTTATCTGATAACAATTGGAATTTCATATTTAACTCTAAAAGTTCACTTTGAGCCATTCAATATGGGGGGTTTTTAATTTGGAAAAGCATCATGAAACAAGTCAACAGTAAATTAAACATCTCTATTAGGGATTATACAAGTCTACTCATAATGAAAAACATCAAGATACTCATTTTCCACTAACACATCATTAATATGAAGAGTTCCATTATTTTCAACAATATGTGCAAGGTAACATTAATTTCCTTCTTCTACTTGTTTCTCTTATTCCTAACATGTAATAAAAATTATGTGTTCATTATTATACACAAATTTTAGTTCTTTATAAAGATAAACCTCTTTGGAATTATATTCAATATTATCAAGATAAACAAAAAGACAATCCATACACAAAATAACATGAAAATGTACAAGTGGAAGACAATATGGTTTGCAGGTATATTATTTCTATAATCATGGATATGAAGGTGCTTATAATTTATTTTTTTGTCTCAAAATTCCCCCCCATGTGTTTTTACCATAAGTTCATGATTAATTAACTAAGATAAAATTCTCAATTGACTAGAAAGTTTCTTAGAAATGAACGAATATATAGATCCAGAATCAAACCAAATATTGGTATAATAAGAATATATAAACAATGTACCTGATACTAAGTCATTTTTTGGCTTAACATCTGTTGAATAATTTTCAATGGATTTCCCCACCCCTTTTTTCTTGTATTCTAGTTGATTTCCATCATTTTTGTTCTTCTTCGGACACTAAATTTTATAATGACCCATCTCATTACAATAAAAAAATATTGATGACTATATGTCTGATTTTGTATTACCACTACCATGATCATTTTCACTATAATTATGAGTCATATGTCCCATTATTCCAAATTAGAGTCAATTACTAGGATTAAAAAGGCATTCCCTTGTACGTTTTTAACACACTTTTCAAAAAAAAATGAACTAAATTTTCATAAAATCGGACTTTTTTGAAGAGTTCTTCCCATTATTCTTCCACCTTGACCTCTTATTATACTATATTTCAAAGAGCACATGATCATTGGAAAACTCTATCTCCACCTTCTTCATACATCGAACATGTTTTTCATCAAATTTGAACTCAGAAGAAGCTAATGAAATTCAATAAATTAGCTTTAGTCATGAGTAAAAAGGATTTATTTTACTCTCAAGATACTATATGAAATATGGAGCAAACAGTTTCGATCAAATGAATCATTCATTATAAGAAGCCACGGAGTCATCATCCTGCCTCAATTCCACAAATTATTTTTCCATCCTTTTTCAAACTACCTTAGGAAATTTTTTCTAATGAAACATACATTTTAATTCATCCAAATCAAGATCCTCAATCTCGTGACTACCCCTGATATTTTGAACCATTGGCCACCACTAGTTAGATTCAAATTCAAAATGGGGGACAAAAACACTAAAATTTTGATGTTATAAATACCCCATGACATAAAAAATCATTTCTAGGGATTTAATCCACACTTCAGCTAGTACCTAATCAGATTATCCTCAGAATAATACAGGACACTGCCTCATGAATTTCACCACTATACATATGTACCTCTATGGTCTATCTGGATGATCGAGTGCATGGATACCACCTCCATTTAGATTGTGAGTCAACTATTCCGTTGTTACATCAAATTGTTTAGTTTCGATTCTGAGCATCACAGGTTGCTAATTTGAATTTCTTTTTCCTCTGGATGTCATCCCAGCATAGCTTCCCAATTTCATCTGCAGGAAAACATTATTAACAGACATATCTTAGAAAAATAAACCTTGTAATCCATAAATTCTATATAATATCGATTTGACCACAATGAAAAAATAATTTATTGATATTATTTTTACAATATCCTAACCTTTAATGTTTCTTAAAAAGACCTCAGATACCAAATATAATGCCCCAACATTGGAACATTACATAATGAACACTTAATAAATTCTCAAGAACCATAACATAATCATAACACATAAGGAAAAACATCAAGATACTCATTTTCCACTAACACATCATTAATATGAAGAGTTCCATTATTTTCAACAATATGTGCATGGTAACATTAATTTCCATCTTCTACAAGTTTCTCTTTATCCTGAAATGTAATCAAAATTAACTGTTCATTATTGTATACAAAAATTAGTTCTTTATTTAAATAAAAATATGCCGCATGGAAAGGATATTGAGATGATATATCTTGAATTGAGCTTGAATAGTCTCGTTCATTCATTAATTTCAATATAATAGAATTTGGTTAATTTAGACTTGATTTATAATCATATTAATTTTTATTATTCATTTTATATCACTTATTAACATTTAATAAAAACTAGTTAATTAATTGAGTTCAAATCGAATGTTTTGTAGATGTTTGGTACATGAGTCAAAAATAATCTTGTTTTGATGGCAATTATCCACGTAGTTATAAGTCCATTATCTCTATAATATTATTCCTGATTTAAATATCATATATATCCATTATATATTTATTTATAATATTCCATAACATTTTGAGATATGAAATTAAATTCACCATTCATGTAGATGGTAGGTTATACGTACACATAAACACTTCATTCATTTAATTTTCATATAAAAGGAATGAAAACTAAATGATGAGTAGATATATTTTAGTTAATGTATAATATATATTTTATATATGTTACATATGTTCATTAACATTATCCTTTATATGTTCCATGTATGGTATGAATGAGTCATATCACTTGGATGCGGTGATATTCCACACTTCCTCAAATGAAATTGTCGTATTCACACATTATGGAAAGAGAATGGTGTTTTGTAAATAAAAATAACTGAACCATAGAGAAAATATAAATAAAATTTATATCATATATAAATATAGTCCCATCATAATGGATAACATGTTATTTGGTTGGATAAAATTGAACAGTCATCATTTTGTGAGCCAGTACTTCGTCATACATAGAAAAAGTATGTTCATATCCATTAGATGAGGGTTTGTGTAATTGGTGTTTAAATAATTCTAAATAAAATCCTATTATATTGAGAATAATTTTTCAATTATATAACTATGGAATAAAAATATTATAGGGAGTGGAGTAGGAAAATAAAGGAAATGAGCTTGAGAGAAGACACTACATCTAAATCAGAAACTCCTTATGATTTGAGCCAAAAGGATTTTATGAATTTCCATATTCAAAATGTATGGATAATAAGAGGAAGGGAAGGATTTTGGGAGCTTATTTTATCAGAATTTGGTTGATCCAAGGGGCTTGATAGGTGTGATTAAGTGAGTATAGTTGGTGACTATTTACAAGAGGGAGGAGGGGCACTTTAGGAAAGTCTTGAAATATTATTTTATTATATATTTATTTTCGAATTATAACTGTTATAAAGTGATATTTTTCATGGATAATATGTTTATGGGTCGAAATTATATCATTCAATAGGCTTTATACCAATTTATGTCACATAATTTTCTTTATCTTTTAGCTTTAACGCTTATTTAAAAACAGTAACTCTTACTATGTATTCTTCTATTTTCATAATATATGGAAACTATATTTAGAATAAAATTCCAAGAGAACCATAAGGGAATCACTAATTACATTTTTTACATTATATGAGTCATTTTTTGGAATCATGGGTTTTTAGGACTATTATATCATTTACTAAAATAGTATTTTTTTTAAAACTCATTTATGTAAATTTTAACACTCTTTAGAAATTGATTTTTAAATACATAAAAACATGACTCATTCGAAAAAATACATTAATTTAAACATTACATTAGATTATTATCAAGAAACTTCATGTATGGAATAAAAAAATTGATATTACATTTATTTTAATATTTATAATTTCATTTATTTGATTCTTTCATTAATAATTTAATCACTACATCATCGTTGTGTCATAAATAAATTAATTTATTAAATATTCCAAAAATTTAAATAAAATTCCATGATATAGTAAATATTTTTATATTTCTAATGAATATTTATAGTCATATATTTCAGTTCTATTACTCAATATTAAATTGTCTTTAATAAAAATATACATGTTTATTTTATATTTCTCTTTATATTAATTAAATTATTATAACTTGTCATTGTCACCCCAAATTGCTCCCTGGGATCCTAAAATCGACCCAAGGTAGCCCATGGTCAGTAATATCTCATCCAATATGATTATGACATGTGCTAGGGTAGTTTTATATTATTATTATTTGATTTTTATTACTCATATTTACCTGATTTACCTTTTATCCTTGGTAAATAAAAATAATTTCTGAAGTTACTAGTCATAATGTCCAAAAATAAAAGGTGACTATTTACATAATTTGAAACATATGATTCCATATATGGAATCCATTTTTCCAAATTTAAAACATCGTTTTTCCATTAATTAAATTAAAATTAATCTCATTGTCAAAACCAGAAAATGGGTTTTTATGATTTAAAAACTATCAAAACATTGGCGTGTGTTTATGTCCAATTTAATGATGAAAATACATCCACTGACAAAAATTAAATTAAATGATAAAAAAATATATAATTAATCTTTAAAACCAATTAAAAGGACAATATAACTATATAAATAAATTATATGAAAAGGTAGTTTTGAATTAAAATATATTATTTCCACTATTCATTAAAATATGAATTTCATAAAAAAATTCCACAATTTCAACCAAGGTAAATTTTTATGTCCTTATAAAAAATTATTATTTTATTTTTTATAATAAAATATATTAAACTGGAAAAAACTAGATTTAAAATTGGTTCACCGTCAAACGGTTGAAAAAAACCCTTTAAATGTACTATAGTGTTTTATTCAGAAATTAGGTTCATGTTCAAGTTAAGCACATAAAATTAATTATTTAAATGTTAAAAAATTTAATGAATTTATAAAATCATAATATAGTTAATTCTGTTACTTCCCAATAATACAAATATTAGGTGTTAGCATGCATTTAAACTACTAATTTTAATATTGTATTCTTTTTCGCTAAAGCTCAGTGTTGTGTGCAACGTAAGATTTCGGAGAAACATATTGCGTGTTGGGTTCATTATCATACATATTATACACTTTAAACCAAAATTAATATTTAATATAAAAATATTAATAGATATGAAAATGTATTATTCTATAAATACTAGGGATGTTACACCATGTGTTGGGACGTGGTTCCCAATTGGGAATTGTACTCCTTTTATTAATATACATTCCCCCACAATATAGTATAATAAGTATTATAGAAGATATAAAATTTATGTAGTTAGAGTGTAAAATGTATTATAATCTATCATATATATTTTTTTGAAAATATAACTTTTAGTTTGGATAAATAATTCACACTACATTACAGCTTTGATTGAATTGATACAACGGTTTGTGATTTTCCAATGTCCTAGGTTTTGAGATGTATTTTTTTTCTTCTTCTTCTTTTCAATGGAATCATACTAGGTATTTTTATATAAAAACTTATGTGGTCCGTAATACCCACACATATTTTGTTTGTAAAAATGTGGAATATTTTGGAGGAGGCATTGTTTGTCACAGAGCCAAACGTGCTTGTGATTAGTGGATATTGACTGTCATAGGTTTTATTGGTAATATCACCAAAAATTCCTTCAGTGTGAAGTTGTTTTATATTTATTATTTTTCTTTCATAATTTTATATATTATTCATATGAATTTTCTTATATTTTTTATTTTTTAATTTGGAGTTGTTCTGGACAGATGATGTCTCAAACATGAACATTATTATATAGTTTGGATGTTATCTTTATGTTATGATTAGATTTATGGTTTATATTTACTTAAATATTAGATATTTCAATTTTGAAATTTATCATTAGGATAAGGCCCCCCAATTTTTTATTTGAATTCTTGGAGCTATATATAAGCTTCTAACTTATAGAAGATGATATTGGAGTGACACACATAGCCTATCTACAAGTCTAGTAGGCCCCCTGGTAGGTAAAATTGTATTAGAGTGGTACCAAAGTTGGAAAATCATACAAAAGAATGTATGAGTCTAGATTAAAATTGTATGAAATTTTTTAATCATATTAAAATATTATAGAAGGGTCGTGAGTATGCATTTCAAACATGGGATAATAATTGGTGAAGGAAACTAACATATCAATTCACCAAAACTATGATAATCTATTAGTTAGGTAAAAACTCAAATTCAGTGAACACAAGGTACAAATATGATGGTGTATGAAAAATATAACATATCAATTATGATTTTATCCATATATTGATGGAGATAGATAACTAAATATTCTTAAATATACATGAGTTAATATTGTTTAGTGTAGGATGCCTCGTTTGACATAACCAACTTATATTGAGAGGTAAGATCATAATGATCCCATACTAGTAATATAACCACTTATTTATGATCACTAGTATGATGATCCATCAATTCAAGGACTGAAATGGAAGGTATCTCTACTCCCTATGTATAGGTAAGATCCTACAACAATTTTTTGAAAAGAAATACCATAACATATCAAGTATATGGGAGTTCCCATTGAGAAGGATTAGACCACTCATAGGTTGTGGGGATGCATGAGTTCTAATTTTATAGGCATCCTAGGTTTTGAAGTATGATAAATCATTATGAGGATGAAGATTTTTTCGATTAAGTGAGCCACATAATGCATATGTAAGAACCCGAACCTTCTTTTTATGTATAATTTCGTTCTTTTTCTGATGTTTTTGAGAAAAGATGAGTTTCAGGAAATTTTTTATGTACACGCCATGTTTATTCTGAGTACACAGTGTGTACATAATTGCCCCTTGAGGCCGTGTGCTAGCCATTTCATGGCCACAAACACGTCCATGTAGGGGTGAATTATAGGCTGCCTAAAGTGGAATACGAAAAATCCTAGTACACACCGTGTAATCCAAAAGTACACGCCATGTTATTTTTTTTCACTAAACGCACTAGGTTTATGTCTTAACCCCAGAACCATCTTTCTCTCTAACTTCTTCGACCATGGGCTTTCCATATGACTGAGGATCTTCGATGTTCCCATGAGCCTCTGTCTATTATGCAAATCGACAATCGTCGATTACGTTGGAATCGTAGCGGTAAGCTTTTCTTTCTCCTATAGCTTTGTTTTCCAATTCATCCTATTTCTCATATTGTTGTGGGATGATCATTTTGGACATTTTCTTAGATCTATGATGTTCCAAGGAGAATCAATCATCAAGGTTCAAGTATATCTCTCTCCTTACGTTGAGGTAAGTTGTTTGTTCCTTTTGGTAGGATGTCTGTGTGTATTTTTGCAAATTCCACCAATACCAATGATTGGGGTATTGTATGTTTCCTCTTTCTCTTTTGTTATTTTCCGTCTTTGCCTACATGTATATGTAGAAGTTATTGTCTATGAATAGGGTAATTTACTATGATTTGGATGCTTTGACCATGCATGTTTTGCCTGTTTATGACTATTTGGTCTATTTTTCCTGTTAGGCCTTTTCCAGTTCCATGCCTAGTTGTAGGATGGTATGACTATTCTTCCATTGAAATATGGTGAAGATGCTAGCCAAGTAGTTCTTCAGGATACATTGGCCATTACGCGATGAGATACTTTCATATTTTACATAGGGATATGAGAACCCAGTGTAATAGACCATAAGGAGAATGGACGTAATTGCTTTTCCAGAGTGCCTTTAATTTTCGATGTGAGACCACAGGGGGAATTTACATTAACTGCTTCCTTAGAGTGTCTATAGTTCTGCGACGTGGCCCAAAAGGGGAATGAGAAGTTGAGTGCTTCCCCAGAGTTCCTTTAGTACGACATGATACTATATGAGGAATTTTCGGTGAGTGCTTCCCCATATATTCTATTTTTTATTTAGCTGATCTAAAGGGTTGAGATTGTGTGTGCCTCCTAGAGGGTTTCTAGTACTTGTATGTTGACCACATGATTTAGGATGTCATAACTACCTAGAGGATACTATTTTATTCTACATGCTTGACTGACTGATTACTTGCTTGTAATTATGTGCTAGAAACTGTGGATTGTTTTCTATTTAGTACTTCCCTATTTACTTTTTTATGTACTTTTACCTGCCATATATTCACTAACTATTAGGGACAGATCTTTTGGTGGTTGTATATTGGGACTTTTTCTCACACCATATTTGGGAAATTCATTCGGGCCGAAACAGATTATATTGTTTCAGGTATAGATATGGTCAAACTCCCTTCTACTTTAGGTTCTTGATTGCACTGGAGCTGGAGAGCATGAGACCAAGATGGGGCTTATGATGTGAGGAGTTTCTCAACTAATTTTCTTTTGTATTGTATTCAGTAATTTGACTTGTTTGGATGTTTACCTAGACATATATGTATCATGCATTATTTACATATATTTCTTTTCCAGTTGTTTATTTAGTAGTCTTTCACTGTTATTGTTGTTGTATATTTACTGCATCCACTTTTGTATGTGTTTTTACAATTTCTGTGTACTCGTCCAATGAGGGAATATTTTCCCTAATATCACACCCATGGGTCCTCGCTTCTAGTGGGTAGGTTCTTGTGTTCGGGGAAATGCTCTTGAGGCCATATGACCAACCGGGTATGGGGAGCATCTGGGTGGCGTCTGAAACCGGGATGTTAAAAGTGGTATCCTATGTTTTTGTTTTCTCTTCACTTACTTTTTGGAGCCTATAGCTAGTTATAGAATGGAATAGGTTCCTGGTAATGAGCTATTCCTGGGACTAGCTAACCTGTGTACAAGGAAAGGCCATACTACCTCGTTATAGAAATTTTATTTGGTATGAAAATTTTATAGTTTATTTGACTTCACCGTTGGGTGATTCACATGATTTGTGTTGTTAACATTATTGTTATTGTGGTTCTATTTCTGTCGCAACCCAATGATATGAGGTTATTCCATCTCATGCATCATATAGGAACTTGGTAGAAATCACAAGCCATGCATTCTTTACATGCCTTCTATGAAGCATTAACGATTGCATGTTGTTGTGATAGATGTTGTGTATATTATTCATGCTATTGTGACAAGTCCTTTGATATAATACTTTCTGTTTGATAAATAATTAGTTTGGATAGTGCTTTTATTAGGTGGATTCCAAACTTTGGTTCTTGAGGTGTTAGGGGCCCTCATGGACCAGAATTTGGTGTCTCATTGCTAGTTTTCCTTGTTCTAAATTGTATATGATGCCATGATTTGATTTGCAGAGGGTATGGGCCCTCACAGATTGAAATTTGGCACATTAACTTTTGTTTTCTGCATTTTCTGGGATCCAGTGCAGTTTCTAAGGCTACTATCTGGAAAAACCCAGAATACACGGCGTGTGCTTTATGAATATACGCCATGTAGTTTTTAACTGTGTCACTGACTGTGTGAGTATGGACACAGGGCTGTGATAAATCTTGTAGGAACATGCCATGTACTAGATTATCAAGCCGTTTTATATGAAATATGTTCCCCGGCTAGGCCACAAACAACACTGATCGATTTATCCTTTCCCAAACATGTCGTGTCTGAAACATAAACACATTGGGGTATGATATAGGTACCTGGATGTGTCACGAACAACACGGGTTGGTGTTCCCCTTTCTCGTACACGCCAAGTCCGTCTAGAACACGACGTGTTGTTTAAGCCATGTGTAAGGCTGTGTCACTAACAACACGGGCTAGGTAAGTAATGTATAGTGTACGACGTGTATGCCTTGAACACACTGTGTAGTTTTGTCTTAGAGGAGTCATGTGGCTTAACCATTTAGAAGGACTCGGGTAGGGAAGATGATTCATGTACACACCGTTTTTTAGGAAAACACACCATGAATTTGGCGTGTTTCATGACCAGTTTAGGTAGAAGTACATGCCCATGTGAATGACATAAGGGAACACGCTGTGTAGGGATAGAACATGTATTGTAGTCATGTTTTGCATAACATGAATTCCTTCTTTTCCTCATTCCTTCTTATGCATTTAGTTTTTCAGTCCATGTTAATCTTGAATCTATGGTGTAATATATACCATTCAGTGCTATGGCACCGAGACGTCCTCTGGTTGTCCTCCAGTTAGAGGGCAGTGATCAGATGCCAGATATGGCTGATCACGGACCTCCTGTAGATCCTCCTACTGTTCCAGCCTTGGCACCAGCAGTTATACTAGTTACAGACGCCAATGAAAAATTTAGGGAAGGTTCTCTAAGGATTATGCAGACCATACAGGGAGCTCCACCCCCTACCTTGTATATGGTTGACCTTATGCGGGTTTCCCCGCAGTAGCATACTCCCACCTTCTCAGGGGAAGGAGAACCTCAAGATGCAGTGTCATGGCTAGAAGCCATGATGACAATATTCAATCCTCCAGAGACACCTCCAGAAAGGTGGGTCATGCCCACTAACTACATGCTACGAGACTCCTCCAAGAGGTGGTGTGACATTATCTCACTGGCGGGTCACTAGTAGGTTATGATGTGGGAGGAGTTTCAGTGCATATTTTTTTATTGCATCTATCCGGAGTCCTTAAGGGCCAACCAATCCCGGTATTTCATGAGCCTGGAGTAGGGTCTTGTTTCTGTAATGGAGTATTCCTCTCGTTTCACTGAGCTTCAGCTTGTCACACCCCTATAGAGTGCAGATAGGATGTTCTTGGAAATGATGTTTGATGATGGTCTCAAGCGGGAGATACGATCGCAAGTGAATATATTCAGGATGACCTAAATCACTTCCATCGTCAACCGTGCACTGATTGCAGAGCGCAATCTGAGAGATTTTAGAGTTGAGAGCTAGGGAGGTTCCGCTTCCAGAGTTAGTTCTCCACCAGCTGACAGCAGGATGCATTGTAGGGAGGCTACACACAGTGATCTGAGGTAGCAAGGCACATCTTCAAATAGTCAGGTGGTATTCTTCCAGTGTGGAGGGCAGGACATACGAGGCCGAAGTGCCAGAGATACCCAGTGGGGTTCTAATCATGTGGAAATATGGGAGAACTTTAGTGCTTCATCAGGTTTTCTCTCCAGAAGATGGGGATAGGGATTCATCAATGACTCGTCATTCAAGAGCAGCGCCACCGATTTCTCACCAGTCTAGGAAGTAGAGTTCATTCACCATTTAGGATGAGGTGGAGTTCGTGGACAGAGTGGTCAGTTGTTGGTCTACCAATGACATCAAGGCAGATCATCTCAAATTAATCAGGCAGGGCCACATGGTCGTGGTACAGGTCAGGCATTTGTAGTGTAGAAAACCCAGCCAGGACAGGTTTCCGGACCCTATATAGTTTGAGGTACGATCTTAGAAGCCTCAGTTTTATCTTCTTCACTTTTAAATACAGGGCCTTAACACATCATTATCACTATTGATGTTGTGGAGTGACTTGGGAACCACATAATTTCCTCTACTGATACTATAATGCTAAACACACCATTGAGAACTAGAAATGTTTGTTTACGTTAGTCCAGAGAGTGCCCCCTTGAGGTTGCAGGGTGTTACTTCGTATGGGACCTCCATGTCCTAGAGATGACAAGATATGATTTCAATCTCCGAATGGACTGGATAGTTACCTTCCAGGAAGTTTTCGATTGTTATCGCCGCAGAGTTATTTTTGTATCACAATAGTGTGGATCCTTTCTTCATAAGGGAGAGTGGGATGTCTAGGCGTGTAGAGCAGCACTCGAGCATCATGGCCTTGGTGGAGTTACAACTCAGATTCCTAGTATATATTTGGATGACCAAGGGAATTCACAGTTAGATATTCCTGCAATGGTGTATCATTTTATAGATGTCCTTCCAGAGGACTTTTTGGGTTTTCCTCTTGAGTGAGAGGCAGAATTCTCGATTGAGCTCATTCTAGGGGTGGAATCAGTGTCCATTTTTCCTTATAGGATGGTGACACCTAAGCTAAAAGATCTCAAGAAATAGCTGGAGGAGTTATAAGAAAAGGGTTTCATACGACCCAATAATTATCCTTGGGGTTCGCCTGCCCTGTTTTCGAGGAAGGCAGACGGTACCCTCTGGCTTTGTGTGGACTATCGAAAGTTGAACCAGTTGACGGTCAAGAACTGATATCCCTTGCCTAGGATTGATGACCTCTTTGATCATCTTCGAGGATCCCGGGTGTTCTCGAAGATCTATTTGAGGTATGGTTATCATCAGTTGCACGTTAGACCATCAGATATACCTCTTACAACCTTCAAGAGTAGGTATATTCTATACAAGTATATAGTTATTCCATTCAGCCTCACGAAAACGCCTGCAGTTTTCATGGCATGGATGAACCGAGTGTTCCATCCATACTTAGATTCCTTCATTGTGGTTTTAGTGTATGACATCTTGGTGTTCTCTCACACTCGACACAACCATGATACCCATCTTGAGATCATTACGAGTACACTAAGAGAGAATCTGTTATACACTAAGATCTTGAAATGAATCTTTTGGATGGATCAGATTCTCTTATTTTGTCATGTTACCTTAGAGATAAGAGTATCAGTAGAACCCTATAAAGTGAGATAAGTAGTTTCTAGGGAGTATCCAAAGAATGTCTTTGAGGTGCGCAATTTTCTAGGGCTGGCTGGACACTACAGAGGTTTCATACAGGACTTTTCACGCTTAGCAGCACTGTTGATAGGTCTGACTAAGAAGGTTGCGAAGTTCTTATTGTAAGATTCTTGTGAGTCAGCCTTTCAAGAACTAAAGGGGAATTTCATGTCATCACTGATACTAGTCTTTCCAGAGCTGGGAAAGAGCTACACTGTTTACTATGATGCATTAGTTATTGGGCTGGGAGCTGTGCTTATGCATGGAGATGGAGTCATTTCTTATAGGTCTTGACAGCTAAGGCCACATGAGAGGAACTACCTGACTCACAATCTGATGTTTATAGAGGTTATTCATGCCTTTCACTTTTGGAGACATTATTTTTTGGGAGAGTACTTTGTGGTTACACCGACCACAAGAGTCTCAAGTACATCTTAACTCAACGCGATCTGAATCTGAGATAGCGTAGGTGGGTTGATTATCTTCAATCCTTTGACTTTGATATTGACTATACACATAGGAAGGGAAACATAGTGGCTGACGCGTTAAGCAGGATGACTCAGATACAGGCAGTTCATGAGGCTATTAGTTTGTGGCATCTTATGGATCCTTTCACTGAGATGCCTTTTTTGGTGCACGACAGACATGGGCAGAACATCCTATCTTCAGTAGTTGTTACCCCTACTTTTCATGATTGAGTATGAATGATGATGTTATCAGATTATGAAGTCCTAGTCCTACGGGATATCATGTCAGGAGAGGACCCTATTTTTTAGTGGACAATAGGCAGGGATGAGATCTTGCATTTCCAGGGACGTGTATGGCTGCCAGTAGACATACGCGAGGAGCTAATACAGGATTTTCATTCCTCAGTTTGGGCCGTTCATCTTGGTTTCACCAATATGTATCGTTATCTACACTGTCAATATTGGTGGCCGGGTATGAAGAGAGTTGTTACTGGTTTTTTCTTGAGGTGTTCCACTTGCCAGTAGGTGAATGCGGAACATCAGTGGCCAGTAGGTCTTTTATATCAGTTACCCATTCCCATGTGGAAGTATAATGACGTCGCGATGGAATTAGTGACTGGTTTTCTGAGATCGCCTAGAGGGAATGACGCTATTATGGTTATTATTTACAGTCTCAGAATGGTTTATCACTTATTACCGATCAAGGAGACCTTCAATGTTGATGATCCGGTCCGGTTGTACATCCGAGAGATTTTACTTATGCATGGAGTTCCACACTCCATTGATTCAGACAGAGTTGGGAGCTTTACTTCTCAGTTCTGGCAGTGTCTTCAGAAGGCCTTGAGTACACAGGTACTTTTGAGTACAACATACCATCCCCAGAAATATGGCCAATCCGAGTGTACGATTCAGGTGATTGAGTATATTATCCAAACATTCATTCTGGACTTTGGAGGTTCTTGGGAGAAGCATACAACTCTTGTGGAGTTTTCCTACAATAATAGTTATCAAGAAACTATTTAGATGGCACCTTATGAGGCTTTGTACGGTAGGCGATGCCGATCACCCTTATGATTGATGGAGGTAGGAGAGGAAACTTTACTAGGACCTCATCTCTTTTAGGAGACCTCATAGTAGATAAAGGTGATATGGAAGAGGATGGATATTGCAAAGTCTCGTCATTTGTATTATCTTGATTAATGAAGATGAACTATGGAGTTTGAGGTTGGGGATCGGGTTTTCCTATGTGTCACACCGAGGATGGGACCCAAGAGGATACAGATACATGGTAAGCTTTCACCACGGTAGGTCAGGACATTTAAGGTGTTTGATAGATTTCGGTCGGTCGCCTATCGGTTATAGTAACTTCAGAGTTATCAGGCTTTCCATGACGTCTTCCACGTTTATCATCTCCAACTTTACTTTTTAGTCCCGTCTCATGTATTTCAACCTGAGGAGGTTGGGCTCGAAACAGATGCATCATTTGAGGAGCATCCTCTTCGGATTGTCAAACGTAGTACAAAGGTTCTTCGTGGCCTGTCTGTTCCTCCACTGTGGGTGTTATGGCAACACGGGTGAGTACATCATGATACTTGGGAGAGGGAGTCCGATGTGTGATCATAGTGGTTAGAAAACTTCAGGGTTTCTTCCACTATGCCTCGTTAGGGAAATTCGGTGATGAATTTATTTAAGGGGGGAAGTTTCTAAGAACCTAGACCTTCTTTTCAGGTATGTATTTTCTTTTTCTGGAGTATTTGAGAAAAGAGGAGTTTCTGTAAATTTTTGAAGTACACACCATGTACTTCATTACCGCTTGAGGCCGTGTTCTGTCCATATCATGGACACACACATGGCCATGTAGGTGTTACATGGAGTCCAACTAAAGCGAAGTATGGAAAATCCTAATAAATGCCATGTACTCCAAAATTACATGATGTGTCCTTTCTTTTTTTCACTAAACACATCGGGGTCGCTTCTTTCCCCCAGAACCATCTTCTTCTCCAGCTTCATTGATAGAGAGAATTCTGTAAGGACAAATATCTCCTACGAGACCCCGATCCTCCATCTGTTCATCGAATCAACCTCCATCAATTTAATTTTCATCGCAGCGGTAATCTCTTCTTTCTCTAAGTGCTTTGTTTTCCAATTATTCCTCTTTCTCAAGTTTTTGTTGGTTGATTTTTTAGAGATTTCCTTAGAAATACTATTTTCGAAGGAGAATCAGTCTTATAGGTTCAAGTATATCGATATCCTAACGTCGACGTAGGTGGTTTGTGCCTTTCATTAGGAAGTATTTCAGTATCTGTGCAGATTTTACCAAAACCTGTGAACGAGGTATTGGGTGTTTCCTATTTTTGCATTGTTATTTTCATTATTTTCTTACTTTCCATAGTAGAGGTTATTTTCTATGAATAGGGTAATTTAATATTCATTGGATGCTTTTCCCTTTCATGTTTTTCCTATTTGTAACCGTTTGTTCTAGTTTTGAATGTTAGGATTTTTGTAGTTTCATTCCTAGTTGTAGGATGGTGAGACTGTTCTTCCATGCTGAGATGTTGTAGATGTTAGCCAAGTAGATCATGAGGATATATTGACTGTTACATGATTCAATACTTACTGATTTTACACTGGGATTTGAGAACCTTGTGTTGCTTACCATAGGGAGAATCAACAAAAGGGATTCTCTATAGTGTCCTCAATTTTCGATGTGATACCACAAGGGAAATTGATGTTGAGTGCTTCCTCAATGTTTATATAGTCCCTCAACATAGGCCACATTGGGAATGAGATGTTGAGTTATTCCCCAGAGCGCCTTTAGTACGACAGTAGAATATAGGGGGAATTGACTGTGACTGATTCCCTATAGAGTCTATTATTTATTTAGCTGATGTAGAGGGGTGAGACTGTGTGTGCCTCCAAGAGGGTTGCTAGTACTTGTAAGTTGAACCATAGGGGTTAGGCTGTGAGAACTACATAGAGGTCACCTCTATGTTCTACATTCTTGAGTGACTATTTTGTTGTTTGTAATTATGTGCTAGAAATTGTGGATTGTTTGATGTTTAGTACTTCGCTGTTTACTATTTTCTCTACTTTTACCTTCTATATATTCCCTGATTGTTATGCACAGATCATTGGTTGGTTTCCTATTGGTACTTTGTCTCACAACCTATTTGGGCCATGCTTTTGGGCCCAAATAGATTATATTGTTGTAGTTATAGATAAGGGAAAATGCCCTTCTACTTCAGGTTCTTGATTTCACTGGAGTTGGAGGGCGTGGGACCAAGAAGAGGCTTGTGATGCTGAGGAGTTTCTGATATGTTATTCTTTTGTACTTTGGTTTAGTATTGTTTTAAGCATTGTGACTTGTAAGTATCATTTCCTTGACATATATGTATCATGCATAATTTTCATATTTTTCTTCTCTAGTTGTTTATTTTGTAGTCTTCCGCAATTATTGTTGTTGTACATTTACTGCTTCTGATGTTGTATGTATTGTTACATACGCTATGTAATCTGCCTATGAGGGCATAGTTTCCCCACTATTACACCAAAGAACCCTCGCTGCTAGTTGGAAACCTCTGGAATTTGAGGATATGTGCTTGAGGCCACGTGACCAATCGGGTATGGGGCGCCATAAGGTGGCTTCCAGACCTGGAAGTTACATCATACAGTTCAGATATCCTACAACCAAAAAATGATGTTTGTATGATCTTTTATTTATGACATGACTAGATATTTTTGTACATTGACTTCTAAGAGACATGGAAAATATTACCATAGTCAGAGTTTTAATAAATTTTCTAAGAGGATAACTATTTAGAGATTTTTTGAATGGAACATGTTCATAAGATATTGGGACAATAGTATGGTGATATATCCATAGTGGAGTACATGTCTATGTTTAAAGACCACACAAGGTACTCCCATGATATAATTCTGGTTGAATTAATGTTATCTTGGAAGTTTGAGTAGTGTTTATGGAGATATATTTTAACCAATTATATAACTCTATGCATCCCGATATACATTGGAGTTATATTGATAACCATTTTGATTTAGTATTTCCAACAAGAGACATATCCGGAGATGAATGTTGGTAATGGTTTTCCTAAGTTCATATAATCAAAAAAAATCAAACTGATGAAATTTAACTTGATTCCATCACCATAGGTATTGAAATTTTCAATCCTAGTCTAGGGTATTAATAACAGAGTGATCCCATCGGGGATCCAACTAGTATGATGACATGATTTATATACATGTGATGGTGAGGATATATGGATTAATACTTTTGGAATATAGATGTATCCCAGGGTATCCAAGATGGTACCATAGATGAACATACATGATAGAGGAAACATTGGCACTAGGTTTATCCCTATGAGGGATAGATAGGATGTCCATGTTGAAATTTTAGTGGAGAAAATTTTAGAACATCAAGAGGATCTATGGAAGGATAGAGCTATGATTCAATTCAACAACTACCACCACCATGTGGCTAGGCAAAGGGTGTTAGTGATTTAGTCCATAAGATGATGAATTAAATATATGGATGTATTTAAGAAACTATAAGTATTTTTTGAGGTATATTCTTTTCCAATTATACACTAACACTTTTACATATCATCAATATTGAATTTTTTTTATTAACTACATCACTAGTTTGGGAGTTACAAATACTAGTAGATCCCCTAGAATGAACCTTTTAGATGGCGAATCATATTTTAGGTGACCACACTATAACCCATATCTAACATTAATATGAGATTGATATTTTTAGGGAGAGGATATGTCTATTTTGTTGTAAACCCAAAATTTGAAAGCCCATCTAGAAACATTCTTGTGAATCAAGGATGGAAGTTACAAACCTAGCAACACCCAATAGAAATGTCTAACTAATGGAAATAATATCTAATATCCCTCACTAGATCAACTTGATATCCAATAGATTTTTTGGAATAAATAAAATTATAATCACATAATTACACACATACACAATAAAAAATTATGGAAAGGGATATATATGGTTCAAAACATAATTATATTCTATGGGTAATACACTAGTATATTTCTTATTAATGGAATATAATGACTAAAGTATTTTACATGACAACAAAGTCATCATGATTAATTATCTATATAATATTCCCACTGATAGATATGTTGAGGTGAACATTTGATCTATGAGGGTGGTCCTATATCTAGTAAAATCAACCATATATTATATAGACACAACATTACCAAATTAGTGATAAGTGAATGAAATTAAAAAACTGTATGTATCCCTCATGAAGAATCTAATGTAGAATTTCCAAAATCAAAGTGTATTTTTCATAATTCCTTAATTGTTTTTACAATGTTATCTAGAACACATTCCACACTTAATTATATGGATCCATTGTTCATGAAGCCACTTCAACAAACTAAAACTTTTCATTTCGAACAACCTAGTTTTGATTGAGAATTCTCCATCTGGTTTAACTAACATAAATTTTTTATATGATATGTTGTATTAAATTTTAAAAAAAATTACATAAAATTTTAAAAAATATACATTAGAATTTTGTTCTTATATTCACCACCAAGACCTTAGGATCTCTTAGAAAATTCAATCCTTCCATCTTCCTATACAAATAGTATTCGAGTCTCCATACTATACTATATATTCACCTACGTACCACTAAAGAACAAAACTAAGTAAAAAATCATTAGACTACAAACCTCATTATTATATTTGTTGTATTTTAAATCCCTTATATCTTCTATATTTCTATCACACCTTTCTCCACAATCTTTTGGATGGAGTGATATTTTAGTTGAATCTGTGTTGTCCTTGAGTGAAAAATTATATTATTACCTAGATGAAATTGACTCTAACTGTTATTGAATAACATTAAATTACAATTATTAATAATGATAACATCAAAAAAACCATTTAGGTATATCATCCCCTTCCCTATATCCCTTGTGGAATCTTACTCTACATATGTGGATGATTGTTTAACTATTAATTGAATGTTGACATCCAGATTTAAATAGTTCCTCTTCACATAAACAAAAAGCCTATGGTACTTCATAGAGTTTCATACACTCCTATAAATTCCCAATAAAATACCCTTTCAATTAATTGTCAATTATAAAATATAAGGATAATTTTTCTAAACCTTATATAAGTTATAGAACCAACTTCATTGCTTTATAATTATCATTTCTTAGATTTTCCACGAATAGACCATCTAATAAAACTTCTTGACAAATTTATGGATGGGTAAAAATAATTGAATACATAAAAATTAAAAACCATGAAGAATAAAGAACATGTTTTATATACTCAAACTTTATTTTCTTCCATGGTTCCTAATCATTGGATAATATGAAATATCAAGATAATGGGATAAAAACAATATTAGCTCCAAAAAATATAAACCACTCCACTATTTTTGAAATATAATATGGATGTAAAAAAACTAAATTAATGATATTAAAATCCCTTTGAATAATCATCCCCAATATCCATTTTTCATCCCCAAGATCCCTCATCATAATCATTTTAAAAAACATAGAATTCATATCTTTAATCTGATTCATGTCTGAAAGTACCAAAGTATTTCATATATTTAACAGATAAGTGTGTTGAATCTATCATCATAAAACTCCTTCTAATATTAAAAAAGATTCTCATTGCAAAAAATGGACATCCATTCTACCATAGATGCATCAAATATTCAGTTCCAATTTTTAAGTTCATATCTTATCATATAAATACTATTCTTATGTTTGAACACTAGGATACTTTTAGATTCTTTGAATCCATATTTTCACTCTTTTTATGATGGTTCATCTATGTTCTCATTTATAAAGTCATTGTTCATATATTACTATTTAATATGGAATATTTCATTCACTACCATTCAAATAACAATATGAATCATTTTTCATTTAACAATGTAGATTGAAAATTTCACTTCTTCTTTCTATTGAAACCCCTTCACAAAAAACAATTCATTGTATTAATATTCCCCATTTGAGTAATTATTCAACTGATAGACCAAATATTTCTATAACACCATCCTTCCTAGTGTAATTTATTAAATATCAAATCTTCTAAAATCATTTACTGATTCCATATACTTCTTCATAAAAAACACCACTACATTTCAGTGTTGAGACTTTCCAACCCCATTGGGGTTTTGAGATATCCACCATATCTCAAAAGAATATAGTGTAATATAGAATAATTCTATTTATATGGTATTCTAACTTTGTTATTTCATCTAAACTCATGTGTTTTTTTTGTTTTTATAGTACTACTAATTCTGAAACTCTTCCCCAATGTTAAGTAGTTTTAGAGAATTATGTTATATCTTGCCTTAGCTAAAACATATAGAATCTGACCAATTGATAAAACTATTCCAATTAGAATATTATGTTATTTTAGATCTTATGTTTTTGTTAAAATAATCAAGGATTACGGAATTAAATTTTGATTAACCACATAATGGGAAGATTTATTTTTTTTCTCTTATCCACATCTTCTTCTTAGTTTTGACCCTTCTATATAATCCGTTTATTTATCATTAAAAATTTTGATAAAATTTGAGTGATCATTATAGCATAAAATTTATAGTCATTTTTCCATATCCTATACAAAATCATGGATATGAATTTTAATTTTATGTAACACAATCATACATAGGGAATTAATGTAAATACTTTGAGGTGGGTATCATTAAGAATTTTAATGGTCCAAAACACTTCTGAATGCTATTTTTCCTTTTGAGTGGAAGGAATTATATTATGAGGCATACTAAACAAATGATTTATTCCTAAAAACCCTAATTGGAAAACCTATAATAAATTATGAAATTTTTATTTCTCACATAGTATCTAGTTAATAAAATATGGAACTCCATTTTTTCATATTTATTAGAACTGTCTTCTCAAAATGAATAGCCTTCTTATAGAAAAATGTATAGAGATCTAGAATTTCATACATACCACCATTTTAAAACCTTAATTATATAATAATTAAACTAAAAAATCATTAAATAATTTCATTATTTATAATGATGTTTAATAATACCTTAAATCTTTATTGAGAAAGAACACCCACACATTTTGTGTCACGTCATAGGTGATGTTCAGATTATACAATGAACCTCATTGAGACTGAACATGAGATGGAACCCTTAAATCTATATGAACTACCTTTAAATTTTGATTATTTATCATTATTTATTCTATACTAAAATACACGTTCTAGTGCCTCCCTTGGATATAGACTTCATTTGTTTCACAATCCACTAAATAATTTTTACATGTTCCCTTTATAGACATTAATTTAATTATTTTATAACCCATGTTTTCTAGAAAATCATGCCAAAAATTAAAAATTCTACATGTTAAAATCATGGTATGTTCCATACCTTCGAAAATCTCAAAATATTACATTATACCGGCTTTATCTCATTTGGAAACCACTATATAACCACGTGATATCTTCCACACTCCTGCAAAATTCATATAGAATCCTACTTCATCTATCTAAACAAATAAGATTAAAATTTTCCATTACCTAGAAATGTTTTCACCCCTTATAACTTCTAAAATTATCAACTCCAAATTAAAATGTTAATAATTTTTTCCAATGATCTATAGTTTAATTTTAAAAAATATATATCAAGAAACAATTTCCAAAAAAAATTCAATATGCTACCTCTATTGATTGTGGAGTGAAATGAATCCCCCATATTAATGATCTTGGACTCTAATGAACATTCAAAATGTAGTAAAAAATAACTTTCCACCTCAAATAACATTTTTATAGAATAGATTCGAGGAGAAAGACATTTTAAATATTATCTTGAATCATTTAATCCATTCTTCATGATCCCTTTCTTCCTATAATTCCATCATGTGGATCTGGACCCAAGAAATTTTCTATAGTCATTATAAAAATTTTCTTATACCCTCATTTTGACTATAGTTTTCACATAAAATGGAGTGTTCCCTACCGTAATCACTAAAACAAATTTGGGTAGAATCATATACATAATTATTTTTGATGTATTAAAAATAGATTAGATCATATATCTCAATGAATATTAAGTTATTTTCCCATTAGAGTCACTAATGGTTGTGAACATCACATCCCAATATTATTAATGGGATGAAAGATGTATTAAAACATATATTCCATCATAAAACTCCACCTTCATTGATTAAATCATGTTTAAGTCCATCAAATGGTCAAATATCAACATTAATTCTAACATATTCATTTGAACAATTATCCACAACATGCACGCATTTTGAATTTTTACGGATTTTTCCTATATTTTTTCAACATTCTTTAAAAGGTGAATTGTTTTTTACACCTTCCTGATGATAAAGGACACATTCTAGGAAAATTTCATCTAAAAACCCAGACTCATTTCGGGACAAACCATTCACAAATATATTTATCCTTTTATTTTTGTTCTAATCCCTTTAATGGAATTTAAAGATCATTCTAATATAAAAATAATTCAATATACATACACTAGAATCTATATTCCATTCTTTTGATCATCTTAATATATACCCTTCATTCCATTAATGGTATTCCTTCCCAATTTATAAACACAAAATAAAACAAAAAATTATAATGAAATAACTAATAGAAATCTATAAAAAATATTTAATACCATTTTTTGTCATACCAATAATCAGAAAAACATAATATATAATAACAATTTATTTTTATGAAACCATATTTTGAAAGACCTTCTAAAATCTCAACTATAGTGTAATGCTGGATGTTCTAATGTCAATAATAACTGATTTTATTATCTAGATGAGGTATCTAAGATATAATGTTTCATACATCATCACCATTATATCATTAATATTTTCTAGAAAACACACTATTATAATCACAAAACAACTCACACACAAAAAAAATCATAATGGATCTTCATGGTTTGAAAATAAATCATACTCCATGGGAGAAACACTTTTTCGACTTATTAATAATGAAATAGAATGATTGCATCATATCAGTCAACTAATCATGTGATTAAATATTTCTATTTATATAAGAGTCAGACTAGTGGATACAATACCACATCTACCTGATCTATGTGGCTATTCATATATCAAGTCAAAGTGCCTGAATACTACATCGACACTACATTCCATAATAACTGTTCATGGAAAGATAAAAAAATACATTACGTATACATCATAAATAATCTTATGATTATATTTAAAACCACTAAAAAGATCCCATAAGATCACCTTAGATTTATTCTTATATGATCCTGATATTCTTAATCACTTTATCTCCCAAATCCAGTAGTATTGCAGCAACTACAACTCACTACATCTTCCACATCCCGACTCCCTAGATCCACTATCGACACCTTCTTATGATTCGTCTAACATAATTATAGACGCACACCTTTTAGAATATATTATATCTTATCTGAAAAAACATTATAAAAAATTTAGCATAATAATATTCGAATCTCATCATAGTGGTGATGAGAGCCTATAATTTCATCCTTGATATAGACTGATTATCCATAATATAGTTTTGTGTAGATTTCCATCAATGTAGATTGATATTCGGTCTAGAAAATGGGTCATGAATCACAATGACTATTAGCTGGTATGTTAATGTAGTATTAAGTGGTGAGACGCTCAGGTAGTTGAATTCAATATCCCACTAGTTGGAGAGATTTTATTTTTGAGATGTTATATCATCGTGGGAATAAATTATAGATATTTTAGAGTATGAAATACATATTCTTATAGAGGATTATTAAAGGTTTTATCATCATTGAGAGATCATTTTTTATATTTAATTACACCCTAGTCCGATGATTATTTATTTATTATCTTATAAACTATACCATACTGTGCTTAGTGATTTAAATTGAAAACACTATGTCCTTTTAGATAAAGGCTTTATTAGTCATATTGAACCCCCTAGGATGATGTTGTTATATTTCTAATATGGTTGATATGAGATTGAGGCTTTGTAAAAACAATATCTACTAAAATTATCTAGACACCAAGAAAAAGTACAATCATCTAAGAATCTATGACGTATTTCACTAGATGGTGGGAGATATGTTATTTTCAAAAATTAATAGCACATATAAATATCAATAGTTTTGAGTTCAAAATGTGGAAAACCATAATACAACATTAATGTGTCACTACGTCCACTATGAGTTTATCATGACACCATTTATAATTGTCAATTTTGAGTTGGTTCCCTAGAACAAATTTTTATACATTCTGATAAACATGTTTTCCATGTTTTTAATATTAAAAACTACATATCACAACATGATTGTTCTTCCACATGTCATTGTATGAGATAAGTTTTTAAGAGTATCTATCACACTAAAAGGTCACAATTTTTCCCTACTATGATGAAAACCTGTAAGTGCTACGATACTATTCCTGAATATTTTTTTATATCCATACGATATCATTTTGGGTACACAAATGATATAGTCTATCAGGGTAGAGACTCGTAGGAGTTTGAGGCTCCTTCTATGGGTGTTCACCCTTGGTAATATCTAGTTGGATATTATGAGAATGGGACTCGCCAGTAGGAAATCCTCATTTTTACATGTAATTGAATATTACTATCTACAGACATGGGTATTGGTTCCAAGACATTAGTATTATTATTAATGAATATTATGACTTGCATACATTGAAGTATAGATGAAAACCATGATAACAGATGTTCACATTGAGGTAGGATATGTTGGTTGCGTCATGAGTAATATTGAATTAATGAATAATGTGAGAAATGATTTATACCTTCTATTTATTAACAAAATTTGAATCTTTGGCCATTTTATGGAAATTAAATAGCCTAAATAAAGTAATGGTCATGGTCTCCTATATGAAATTTATATTTATGGAAAGTGAAATAATGATATATAGAGCGCAATCGTAGATGGGACTAGAATGCAACCTTCTAAATTAGAGATATTTTGATAAATGGATTACATTACACGGTAAACATCTAAATGAGGATAATTTTCATTGTGATATTAACTTCATTATCTATGGGCTTTTTGGTGTGTTTCTATGAACTAAAATTGGAATTTAGGATTATTTTCCTAATTCTTATACGAAATATGACTAGAGGCTCACACACTTTGTGCATCTGTCATCTCAGTTAAATAATATATCTATTATTTAACAGTTTGAAAAAATATTATTCCCATGCATGGTTTAATAATTATTCATGTATGCTTGATCACATTTCTTTTTCAATTGTTATTTAAGAGAATATATATTATGAGAAAAATATTTAAAAATATATATTTAATATGTAAGTTAATATAATATTTATTTATTTATTGGTGAATATTGTAGTGGTATTTATTTAATAAATAAATAGGCATTATTGAAGGCCTGATAAATATTGTGGAGGAATGGAGGAACATGTTTAATGGTCCAACGAGAAAAAATAATATTGAATATTATTTAACTAAATAATATTTCAATATAATTCGTATTTTAAGTTATTTGTAAAGAAATAATAATATTAGTATTATTATTTGACATGTTGATTTCGTAGGATTAAAAAAATAATTATGAGCACTTGTGAAATTATTTTATTTTCTTCCACGAAATATAAACATCCAATTATGTTATTTTTTATGATCCAATTCAATAGTTCTCATCAAATATTTTAGGGTCCTCTGAAGACTAGAGAGATATATCCTACATGAATAAACCCAAGAATGGTGAACAATCATCTTACACCAGATCAAGGAGAACACATTGGATGTGATTATCCGGGTGGTCAAGGAGGACGATTTAAGATCCAGGATCATCCTTTCTAGCACCCAGAGAATCCTTCAACGAAAGATAGAGACTATTAGAACATTTGGGGATCACATATAGATGAAATATACACTTGTTTTTTATTATTAAATAATGGTGCACTACATATCTATCACCGAATTCATCATCGCTAAAAGCATTATTTAGAGGTAATTAAATTAACTATAAAAAATATGTGTTGATCTCCAATATCTAGGTTCTGATGTTATTATCCTTTTCAATTTCATAGATTCAATTATTTGGGTCAAGACTTTCATCATTGTATAGATCTCATATTGATCATCGCGTAAGAAAAAAAATATTGGGCACCTCACATCACATGGTTCCACTACACCTAAGACCTAATTGTGTTATCCGATCAGACACATAATTGTTTATAATTATTTACAAATCATTGGTGATTTATTTATTAACAAAATAGTTTATCAAGTGATGTCTAATCATTCTATTTATCGAAATTTAGTGATATAATTATTCTTCATTCAATTATTATAGATGTAACAGAGAAATTAAATTTTATTATTAAAATAAAATTGATGAAATCATCTAAAGGGGCCATGGTTTTTGGTCACGCAACACTAGACTACAGACCATGAAACCAGATTTACGCAATGTGTAATAATGTTCAACACATTATGATTTTCTTTGAAAAAAAATTCATGATTATGAATTGATTATTTTATTAATCACAACATTTAATGCACCATGTGATGAATAGAATTAAATGGTAAATGGCCAAACAAAATACATATCATGTATCCCATGAACACGATGTATAGTCCCTTTGAGTTAGGAGAAATACATGTATGTCATACATGGCCTACATACCTGGATACCATGTATGATGGAGTCAACACGATTTTTGGCCCATTGGTCATGCCATGTACTCTAAATTTTTCTAGGTATGTTTTACATGTTGAGTCCCTAGGAATGTACTTCGGAAATTTGATGAAATGTGTACTTTTCTAATAGATTAGATATATACAATGTGTACTTATACCAAGTTATAAAGATATAAAATTTATTTATTTTATTATGTAAATATCAAGACATGTACTTGTGTGTGGTCATAATGATATGAAATGACATGTGATATGTTTTAATGTAATAAAATATAAAATGATTAGTTAATTTCTAATTAATGTTGAGATGGGCATATCATGTATGAGTTGTATTAAATGTAATTACTCTACATTCATTTATGCATAAAACATGACCGAAAAATTGAGTAATTCATAAAATCATCTATAAAGTACACATTGTAAAAATACATGATACATTGTGTATGAAATTTTTCACAACAGTAAAACAATATATAAAATAATACATATTCGGAAGAATTGGAATGGAATTCACTTTGTTATCTCCAAGGAACATTTATGTACGACATTAATTATAAATGAATATATTTAATTCTTTTAAAAACAATAATATATATGAATCTTAAGGAAATTAAAACAATAATTAAGATAAAAGGATTGGAGAATTAATGATTATAATTAATTGGTTAGAGGAAAATTTATCATAAATAATAATGATTAAGAACTAAATTATTGTTTTATTAAATGAGTAATTCTTTGCATGTATGTTGGTAATCATGACCATGACCCGATCATCTGTATCTGATTGGATTCATTTAATTTATTATTAAATTAAAATTGGTGGCATGCATGCACATGGATTATTTTATGTAAACCCACTTTTGAACTCACATTCAAGTGAGTTAATGTCCAATGTAATGGATAGATCTCCAATGCTAGTGTAGGAGGTTCAATTTCAGAGATGAGGGGAAACCAATCCAAGTATACTCAATGGTGGATATGTGAATGTTGTAAACACAAATCTCAATTGGTTCTTGGTGTTTCTCCCCTAGGTCAATGGTTAGTTTATAAAATTCTAAATAACTTAACCATTAGTATAAGATCATGATCATACCCTTTATTTTGTTTCTTATTAGTTTCATTGTTATTTGATTATGGATGTCTTTTCACAATTAATAAATTAATAAATTAACATGCATGAAATATGAAACTAAAATAAACTAGACTATACACAAATATTATATACAACGTGATTAATCAAATAAGTAATCCCACTTAATATGAAAAAACATGTAATAAGGATATTTATTTCCAATTTATGAATAATATATAAATTACATAAATATAATATTTTATAAGAATATCCCTCCATTACTTTTGTTAGAAAAGAACCACAGTTCAATTTTCTTGACCAACAAAAGTTGGGGTGCTTTCAATTATTGGGTAATTCTATCATGATGTTTTTTGATTATATAACATGGTTTACATCAAGTGATGAATTATAAATTATGAAATGGTGAAACTGAGAGGAAAATTTTGGATAAACAAAAAATTAATGATTCTAGGATTTGGGAGTCCACTTAGTAGATTAAGGAAATGTTATTTAACGCTGTTGGAATCTAGAATGCCTACCTAAAACAATTTGATTTTCATATCCAACCAATTTTGGGGTAATGAGTAGGGTAATATGGATCCTTTACATATGAACGGATAAGAAATATGATAATCTGAATCCAATTGTGAGGGGTATTGTGTATCAATAAAGTATATGGACGATAATAAATATAATATTTATTAATTTGCCTAAATTTATCAGATAAAATACTAAAATTATGCTTATATTATTTTATATAAACAATAATAAAATTATATCAAACATATCATTGTGATCTATACGTGAGAAAAAAACCATATCACCGTTATAAGTTTAAAAAAGTGGAAAATGTGCCAATGTTTCATCCCTTTCCATGCAATAAAATTTTATGTATTAGAAGAAACATTAGTAGTTGTTATTGGAAATGAGTCACCTGATAAATAACTATATCAATATGAGAAACATTTGAATGATGATATAGATGTCCAGTGCCCTATGCTATCATCCAAATCCAATTAGATTTCAATGAAACATAAGTATATGGATTCATACATCATGATATATCACCTATGGGATCTCTATCATGATAATGTGATACCAGAGAGGTACAAGATATCCAATGTTTTATTCACAAATAATCTTGGATATTTTGAATCTGTTTGTATTAATCTAGTCAATCTAATCTCCTATGTCGAATGCCTATACATCTTAGGGATTAATTTCCAATATTATTTGTGTACATATTTCATACTATAATAACTTCCCAAGCCCTTATAAATCTTTATTGTGAATTATAATATGAGGAATACTGTGAATATTCTTATGGAACTTCTTACATTAATTCTACATGTGGATCCGGACATGGGAAATGACAAACCTGCAATCTTATAGAGAATAAGAATAAGAAGTACAAGGAAAAGGGGATGTGAATTATAAAAAGTCTAAATCTCTTAAGCCACATATTACCTAGAATAAGAAGATTTAGTTAAAGGGTATGGAAAATAAAGCATCTTGTTTTCGCAATAGAATGTTAGGGCACTAAGAGAGAAACATAACATAGAGGAAAGGGGAAGCTAAAGGTGAATTCATTATCGAGTGAAATCATTCCATTTAAACACATTTTTTATTAGATAGAACCTGTGTGCTCAAATATACATCCAAATATAGGAACCAAGTAGATTTAGAAAGATTTTTATAGGAGAAATGGTTATAAGAGCATTGCAATAGAGTAAGGGTAGTTTTCATAGCCATTTGTAACAACGACATTTCATTCCCAATGAGAATTATTTTGGTTTGAAGATATTTTTATTCTATACCTATAGTTACAGAGAACATACTTTTTGTTTCATGTTTAGATAAAAATGGATTTATTTTCTAATTTTATATTAACATTTGTTTATTTTATAAGGAAAATAAATTTTATGGTATATATAATTTAAATATTGGTATTTATGTATTAAATTATGAAAATAAATTGTTTGAAATTCATAACCCATAATTTCACATGACTTATATAACACCAAACTGTGGAATCACCATCTTTATCATGTAAATGAGATTCATTTGAAAAAGCTATGTCCAGATGGTTATTTAGACTCTTCTAAGCTAAGACCACTTGATAGATTTCATGATTGTTTACAAGGAAAAATTTCCAAACCAATATTCTACAGACAGGGTGATATGGCCACATTTATTCATGGATTATTATACACTAAAGTGTGTGGATCATTTATTGTATAAAGTTGAGGTTGATATTCTTACATCATAACATTTACTGATGAATTGAGTAGATATGGGTATGTCTACCTAATAAGGTATACGTCAATGTCCATTGATAAATTCAAGGAATTCAAGAATTAATTTGAGAATCAAATGGTTAGATGATAATTAATCATTGATCAAATTATAGTGGTGAATATCTTAACTAAGAGTTCATTTACTTTCTAAAGGAGTTTTGGATTCTGTCTCAACTCACTCCACCATATACACCATAGTCGAATGCTGTTAGTGAAAAGAATAACCATACCTCGTTGTAAATGGAAAGGCTAATGGTGAGTCATGAAAATATTCCATTATCCTTTTGGGGATATTCATTATAAAATACAGTATACATATTAACTTGTGTATGGAGAAAAGCGGAATATTGAATACACTTTGCATTGTAGTGAGGAAATATACCCATTTTATTGTATATAGATATATGGGTTTATGAGGATTTTGTTACCGAATTATCAAAATTAAATAGAACCTTCTGGAACGATGTGTATCATTATATGGTATCTCAAGGAAACAAATGGATTAAACCTATGTAACCCCTTATACAAGAAAGTGACTGCCACTAGACAAGATGTTTATATTGAGAGGGAGAACATCATCAAAAAAATATAGTGGGAGAATGTTGGAATTCTATGAATTTGATGCTCATGATACACAAGAGTTTGTATATGAACAAATTTTACAGAACCCTATCAAAGAAGTAGTTCCTGAAACAAAATTACTATGTAGGAGAATTAGATAGGTAAAAGAACTTGAATGATATGGTTTTATAGTCACTATGGATGGTGACTCATTATTGGTTGACAATGATGATCCTCTATCATATTAAAAGTTAGTAGAGATCTCAGAAGATGAAAAATGGCTATAAGATATAAATTCATATATGGATTCCTTCTATCTGAACCATGTTTGGGTTATGATCAATGTGCCGGTTGATGTAAATCCAGTCATTTTGAAATGGGTATTCAAGAGGAACTGTACATGGATGGTAAAGTAAGTACCTATAAATCAAGGATAATGGCTAATGTGTTTAAACAACATCATGGAATTGACTATGATGAAACCGTATCACATGATTCCATATATAAATCCATCATAATCATACATGCTATAATAGCATACCATGACTACAAGATTTTGATTATGGATGTCAAAACTAAATTCCTTAATGTGAACCTTCCAAATGATTTCTATATGAAACAAACCGAATGATTTATGACTCTTGAAGATGCCAAAAAAATATTATCATGTTGTTGAGATAAATTTATGTATTGGATAAAGCATCTATATCCTGTAAAATTTAATTCGATGAAATCATAGAAGAATTTTGTTTCATTAAGATTGAATATGAGTCGTGTATTTAAAATAGGATTAGGGGGAATGTGTTCATTATCCTAGTAGTATTTTTTTTATGACATATTAATTTTTAGAAATTACATACTAGTCATAAAATCAATTAAGGAATGGTTTAACAAGTGTTATCCATGAAGGACATTGGTGAAGTATCATATTTTATAGGGATCAAGTTAATTCAAGATAGGTCAAATAGGATTCATGGATGAATTCAAAGTACATATATTGACCAGATACATAACATATTTAGTATGAGAAAATCAAAGATGGGATTGGTTCTAGTGTCACATGGTTTACATCTTTCTAAAATATCGTGTCCATATACACAAAATGAGAAAGTGATAATGATTACTATCCCATGTGCATTAGTGATATGATCAATCATGTATTCCGAGTTATTTACTCAAATTTATGTTTCTTATACATTGATCATGGTAGAAAGATAACAAAAAAATATAGGAGTACAACATTGGACTATTGTTAAGAATATCCATATGTATTTGAGAAGAACTAAGGTAATGTTCATTGTGTATAGAGGAGATGAGGAGCTGGTCATTATCGGTTATACTGATGCTAGTTTTTAGATTGATTAGAATGATCTGAATTCACAATCAAGATATTTTTTATGTATCAATGGAGGAGATATGAGTCTTATGAGTTCAAAGAATGAATTTTTCACTGATTCTATAGGGAAGAATGAGTATATATCGGCCTTTGATGCGGCCAAGGAAGAAATTTGGATTAAGAACATTTTCCAAGATCATCATGTAGTTATTATTATTAAAGAACCTATAACATTTTATTGGTATAATAATACATCATTGGATCTTGTAAAAGATAAAAAATCACAGTATAAGAGTAAGTATATACTACAAAAGTATCACCTCATGAATTATTTCTATTAGAGGTGTGCAGTTTCCGGGAGAAGAGTACCCATATAAGAGAATATGGTGGACCCCATGACTAAAGCCCTCTCATAGAAGACACATGAATATTATGTGAGACTTTTTGTAATTAAGGTTGTTATCAGTTGGCTCTATTGTAAGTGGGATTCTATTAGAGTTAATTCCCTAGAATGAATTTCATTTTACTATGTAAAAAACATGTATTAATTGATTTGAATAATAATAAACTACATAAAACATAATGTTTTTTCTGTTTCATGATATAGTATGTGATAATTTCCTATGAGTATATGTCACAATAAATGTTCACCATAGTTCCCCACAATAATGAGAACCATAAAGTGCTCGATACTATTCATGAATAAATTTTCTATAGATGAATGATATCATTTTAGGGACAGAGACGATATTGGATACCGGGGGTGGAGACTCATAGGAATTTTAGGAACCTTCTCATTGTGTTTTCCCATGGTAATATCAAGTTTGGTATAGTATACTTAGATCATATAGTGTGAAATCCACATTTATATGTGTTATTGGATGTTTCTATCTGTGGACATGTGTGTTGGTCCTTAGAAAATAATATTATTATTAATGAATATTATGAGTCGTGTACTTTTATGTGTTGATAAATACTAGAATGATAGATGTTCACGATGAGGTAGGATATGTTGGGTGCTTGATGATTACTATTGAATTAATGAATAACAAGAGAAAGGACCTATACATTCAGTTCATTAATGGATTTCAATATACCATGCCCTTTAATGGAAATTATGTAGCTTATATTAGTCCATGTCTATGATGTTCTATAGAAAAATTCTAATTTTTAAAAGTCAAAGAATAAGATATCGAGGGCATAGGTTTATGGAATTCGAATAAAACATTCTCTATTAGAGTTATTGTGATAAAGTGATTATATTACATAGTAAGAATCCATATCGGGTGACATGTCATAGTGACATTAACTTTTTTCTCTATGGGTGCCTTGGTATGATTATTGATGCTAACTATGGACTTTAGGATTCTTTTAACAATTACAATAAGAAAGAGGCCTTGAGAGTCACACACAATGGGTATCCAAGATCCCAGTTAAATAATATATTTATTATTTAATTGGTTCCAAATATATTATTCCTCTATGTTCTTTAATAATTATTCATGTATGGTTGATCATATTTATTCCCTCACTTGTTATTCTAGTTAATATATATTGTGAGGAGAATATTTAATAAATATTTTCATTCTATTTAAGTGACTATAATATTTAATTATTTATTGGAGAATAAGGAAGTGATATTTATTTTAAAAATAAATAGACATTATTCAAGGACTGATAAATATTATGGAGGAATGGAAGACTCAGTTTAATGGTCTGGTGATAATTAATAAATATTTAATATTATATAATGTAGTAATATTTAATAACAATTTTCATGTTAAAAACATGTTGACAAATAATAATATCTGTATTATTATTTGACGTGTGTATTTTATAGTATTATATAAATAATTAAGGGAATTTTACTAATTATATTATTTTAACCCTAGAAATATAAATACCCAATTAGGTAATATTATTATGATCCGATAATTATGTTCCCAACAAATCTTGTCGGATAATTTCATGATATGATATCGCCATTCTCCAAGAATGTTCCCACGAATGGAAACCAATCCTCCTCCATCAGATCAAAAAGAACACATTGAAATTGATTGTCATGGAGATCAAGGAAGATGATGCAAGCACAAGGATCTATTATTCTATCACCTAGAGACTCCTTTAACACCATCTGGAGATTCATATAACACATGTGGATCAACATTAGATAAAATTATATACTTGGTTTCTACAATACAATGATGGGGTACTGCAAATCTATTTTCAGATTCACTAATGAAGAAATAATTCCTCGTAGATAATTATTTATATAATTAAATTAACTATAAAAAATATGTTTTGACATCCCCTCTCTGATTTTTGGATTTGGTATACTTTTATATTTCCTTTATTAAATATCGTGGAATGTAGTGTTCATCCTCATATAGATCTTGGATTGATCATCAATTACGGAAAAATAAATGATGGGCACCACCCATATTACACTTCCACTTTGTCTAAAAACTATATTTAACACCCTAGTTGTGTTAATGATAATCATAAATTATGATGTCCACCAATTTATATAATCATCCATGGTGATTTTATTTGACAAAAAACTCATCTATTTTAGGATGAGGATTACCATTTGAATTTCTAAAGATATTTCTAGAATTTTTATGCGTTCACAAGTAATGCAGTAAACTCTCAAATTTTATATTCTAGAATTTGGACATAAATTTCCTAGTTTATGTAAATTTGATTTAAGGATAATAACTTGGACCAATTAATATTGAGGATTTGGTGGATTGAAATCTAATTTGTATTGTGTTTGAGGGGTATATATTTCTTGGGATAACTATATATTACTAATGATTCATAGAAGAATTCTTCTGTATTTTTTATTTCTTGATTTCACTTAAATGAATTGGTAATCTCTAATTATTATATGAAAAATGTTGGAGGGATTCTAAGAAGCTAATGGGGTGTTTAATTATATCTCATGTTTTGTGTTTTTAGATAAAATAGTAATGTATGTAGTGTTATCTGATGCGTCCAAGATAGTTTTTGGTTGCGTGTTGATGGAGATGGAGACAATGATTTGTTATGGGAATATATAGATGAGTCCACATGAGAAAAACCACATGACCCAAAATTTTGTTTATTATTATTATTTTTTCCTTAAAATCATAGATACACTACCATATTGGTGAGTGATTCGTGGTATTCATTCATCAAAATCATCCCAAGTAAATTTCCTCCTAGAAATATCTCAACTGGATTTATAGATGATGACTAGAGGTCATAAATGATCACAATGTTTTGATAATTTAGACTATATGAAATGGTAATATGGTTTATGATTCCTTTATTAAGAAATTCCCAGATTAGCAAGTCTGGGATGAATCTAGTCAATTAGCCTCTATGTAGTTTATTTTTGTAGATGAAATAGATGACGATTAACATCAATTGATGATGGTGACCCCCACACTTTTTCATCATTTTAGGGTGGATGAGATTCATGTCAGACATTTCAAGGGATTTAATGAGTAATAGTTCTTAAGTGATGCACCTGATAAATTATATGAAGGATTGGATTTTGTTATCCTATTCTAGTTGTAGTCAATGGTTCTATTTTGGTTTCCGGAGAAGTTAAAGAGGCTCTTTCAATACTCTTATATAGTAGTACATCCATGAATGATGAATTTGTACTAAGATTATAATAAATAATAATGGGTTCTATAAATGAATAAAAATGTCATAAAGATAATATTGTAATTCCTAACCTATCAGTAGAAGAATTCTAAACAATATGCCCCTATCGATTTGAGGTAACCATTTATTGTTATAGAGTGTAAGTGGAAAAATATATTTTTTGAATTACAAAATACACTTCAATAATTGGTCAAGGTATATGATTCTATATGGGTGAACATTGAATGATAGATACTTTCATCCTACTCCTCCTAATATGGGAGAAGTGTTCAGTGGATTTCTTAGGATTCCTATACATGGATGAAATCATATGGTGTTATGAAGTGTATTTGATGAATATTTCTAACTGATATATTCAACTCACATCTATAGTTTTTGGGATACTATTATATTATTTCATGAATTAGTTTTAATTGATTATAATATTCCACCCCTAGATAGATGAGTTTACATATATGACCATTAATGTTTTTGAGAATAGATTTTGGGATTATATGATCGATTTTAAAATAACTATAGTTGACCCCCTACCATTAGTAGATTATTTGTAAAAAATAATATACCACATCAATATCAGTATGCTACCATTCAAGGAATTTTGTGGGACACCTGAATATTCACCAATTTTTTGTTCAAATAATAATGAATCATTAGTTAGTTTGACCAATTCATGTGTTTGGTGATTGAGAAGATGTAGGTGATTGAATATAGGATGAGGAGTTCTGAAATATGTCAAAATACGTAATTTAATTATATATTAATGTTTTTATATTTATAGTAATAAATGACCTTATTTTTAAATGTCTCACTATGACGTGACTTGAGGGTATTAGGTATAGAGAGAAATATATCCTTGATGTTCATCAACCTCCTTCAGATCCTATGCAGGGTAGGCGATGCTTCATTACTCTCGGTAACGACCTATTAGTTTTATATAGAGAAAAATTCATTTCACATTTCAAAACAGATGATACATATAAATATTTAACCTACATTATAGATTAGAGTGAGATGGAAATTGAGTATGACACTACATTTATAGATTATCGAGTGGTGATTGAGGAATAGTTAGAGAAGACCCATTGTGGGTGGGTGATAATATTGACCCATGCCCTGCGTAAGATTGAGAATTTTTAAGAGAGAAAATATGAGTGTGATGATCATTTGAAATATTTATACACTCACTTATTTGAGGGAGTTATGCCTTTTATGATTAAGATCCATAATAGTAGTGTGGAAGCAACAACCCCAATTTTTCATTGGATCATTTAATTAAATTTTAATAATATTTGTTATATGATCCCATGGTCAATTTATTTAATTTTTATGTATTATAATACGGGATAATAATTTCATATTATATGTATATATTGTTTTTTCCAATGAGAAATTCCTAGTGGATTGTGTCGTCTCTTTATAGGGGAGAGGGTTCAATCAGTGTAGAGTAATTTTAATGATTTATTACAGCTTATAGAATTTTCATTTTTTTATTATAACATCTACAAAAGTTAATTTATATGGATATTTTTAATAATCCCCAAAACACATTACCACCCGAAAATTAATAAATAAAAAATGACAACAACATGATGGATTATTATAAGGTTAGAACCCAATGTTAGAATCTACTCCTTCCTATGTTTGGATCCGATATAGAACTATATTTGTCACTATTATATTATGTCATTATAATGGGTATAGTATCACATTGAAACCTATTGTTACCCACACTCTTTAAGGGTATGGTATCACCCTTACCCACTTGCACAATTATCACCCTAACCAAAAACAATATCCTCATAGGGTTTTTATACTAAATACATCCGATCATAAGACTATCTACTTGTAAGGATTAGATTACGCTGGTGTCTTCCATTATTTAATGATACCCCTAAATGGGCTCCTAAGAAAAATATTAATTTTTCTTTTAGATTATTCTACATCAACTATAAATATTAATTATCAATAAAATTCTTTGACTGGTGGTGAATAATCATCTTCAACAGCATACACTTCAATCATTGACTCTATCCAGTGTCAAAAAAATTATAGAACATAAAATTCATCAACTAATTTATAAATAATAAATTATGTTTGTTTTTATTCTAAACTGGTCGAAATCAATAAATTTATGTTGTCAAAATTATTGAAACCTCTCCCTGATAGTTCTGAACCTCATGTTTGGAATACTCAATTCTTATACAATGATAATATTATAACTTTTAGGTTAATACTTACTCTCTTTTACAATATAAAAATATAAAAAACATAAATATCTAAATGAAACCACTCATTATATAGAAAAATATACACCGAAAATTTGTGACTATGAGATATGTATCGTCTTCCTTCATCAATCTTAAAAAACTATCTTCAATGGCAACAATTATGTAAGAACCTGGTTATTATTTTTGAGGTATGGGTTTATCTATTTCTCTTTTCCTTAAGTGTTTTTTAGAAAATATGGAAAATGGGGGAAAACCCCAAATTTGGAAAGTACACTCCGTGTACTTTTTCCAAACGCCATGTACTTTTGGCCGTGTGGGATGGGTACATGGGGAGTGTAGCCATGTCGGCGAAAAAGGGTGTAGGAACCGAGTACACGTTGTGTAGTGGTACTTTACACGCCATGTAGTCAGTCGTCAGGCCAAAACAGTAAGGCGGTGGAACAATCGCCAGCTGGGCGACAGTACACACCCTGTACTCAGGAGTACATGTTGTGCACTCATGTCGACGGATGAACAGTGTGGCGGTGCCGCCAGGGGAATTGTTAAATGAAGGGAGTACACACCATGTACATGGAAATACACGTCGTGTACTTTTTTTCACTTAAAATGATATGTAGCCTCCCCTTTTCATAGGGAAGGCATAGAACCATAGGGAGGAGCGGGAGGGGACGTCCGAACCTTTGAAGATCTGTCGGGTGTTCGTCTGGAATTCGTTTCCACCGCGGATGATCTCGTTGGAACCGCACGGGTAAGCCCTCCACTCTCCTTAAGTAGTTTATTCCAATTCTTTTTATAAAGGATGTTATTTACGTTTAAACGGGTTTTATTCTTCTTTATATCGATGTCGTTCTTGGGAGTTTCTAGAACCGACATTCATGTATAGCGCTCATTGGCGTATAAGGTAGGCGGCTTGGTGTAAATTTTTCTAACTATTGTGCATTTTTGAGCATTTTTGTACCACTAACCCATGTTGGGGTGTCGTGTGGCTGAGGACATGGTTATTTTAAATAACTAGAGTTGAATAGGTGATTAATTACGATAATAAAATTTTGGTTGGGTTCATTGCTTGGATCCAGGACCATCCCGAGGGGTGAGTTCCTCTGTTTAGTCATTTGGCCAGGATATCTGAGGGTATTACTTGTTTAATTTAAGCATTACTTTTGCCCTGAGATGAATTTTATTCAAATTACATGTTTATATGTTGGGCATGGCCCGATCACTTATGCCTGAGTGCAGTGTTTACTATAGCCTGAGGGCGTGACTGTATTAGCCTGAGGGCAACGTTCCATTTTCAACTGAGGGAAACCTTTCGTGCTTGAGGGAATGACTTTTGTGCCTGAGGGTGAAACTTCCTACACCTTAGGGAAAATATGTTATGCCTGAGGGCCATACCTATGGGTGGGATTCTGCTTACCTGAGGGTAAGGTTTTTCTTATCTGAGAACGTGGACTGTTTACCTAGAAATGCACTGTGGTGATTCCTAATATTTAATGGATTAAATTAACAGTAAAATGGAAATTTAATTGTTATGTTTGTTACTTTTCTGTACTTATTACTCTATTTCATTTTAATATTTCACACTGTTGTTTCATACTTATATGCAGTTGGGAACTGGCCTTTGGTGGGTGCCTACTGAGATATATTTCTCACATGCTGTTTGGGTCACGCTTTTTGGCCCAAACATATTTCTTTGCTGCAGGTGTGGATAGGGGAATGAGTCCCTATACAGGAACATGATTGCTGTTGAGAAGTAGGAGAGCATGGGACCGAGTCTAGGCTCGTGATGCCGCTGCCAGCTGATTTGTATTGTTTTCTGTACTCTGCTTTCTGTTGTACTGTATTGATGTATAACATGTTCTGGCTTTTTTCATAGTACTTGAGACATGTAGCATCATTATTTAATATATGGTTGGTTATATCCACTGCTGTAGTTTATTCAGTTGTGTGTGTTTTACTGCTTCCGCTCATGATGTATGTTTTATTTCATATTCTGTTGTGCTACAAATTGACAAATGAGGGCATAGTTTCCCACTATCAAGCATGGTCCCTTGCTGCTAGTCAGCAACCTCTGGAATTTGGGGAAATGCACTTGAGGTCATGTGGAGAACCGGGTTTGGGGCACCCATTGAGTGGCACCTGGAATTGGGACGTTACAAAGTGGTATCAAAGGTGTTCATTTCTTTGACTTACAATTACTAGCCTTAGTAAAGGATAGGATGAAAATTAGTTGGTAATATGTTGTGCTCGGGCGTAGCTAACCCACATACAGGGAAAGGACAGTCTACCTCATATTTTTCAATATTATGATTTTTCAAATTTTACAGTTGATATGTTTTCACCATTGGGTGACGCACTTGTATTGTGATGTTTATATTTTATCAGTGGGTTCTATTTAGTTGAAACTCAATGAGATGCGGGTATTCCATTGCATGCATCATTTATGCACATGCTAGAATCACATGCCATGCATAGTTTCCATTCCATGTAGGTGCATTAGAAAATTGCATGTTGTTGTGATAGTTTTTATGCTAGAAAGTCATGTTGTTGTGATAGCTGTTTGATTAATACCTGCTGTTTGATAGGGTATTTTTGATTGAGAATGTTTATAAATGAATGGAATACAATCTTTTGGTTTTGGGGTGTATGGGCCCCCATTTACCTGAAATTGGTGGATCATTGACTGTTACTTGTTTATAACACAGATAAGCTGTCTAACCTTGATTTGTGGGGAGTATGGGCCCTCCGGGTCGGAAATAGACACTTGGGTGTTATTTTTCAGTGTTTTCTGGGTTCCGGGGATGTTTCTGAGGCATACTGTATGGAAACCTAGTATACACTCCATGTAGTCTTTTTACACACGCTGTGTATGACCTTCTGTTCGGGAAGAAAAATGAACTTTTTATGTACACATCGTGTACTCTAAGTACACACAGTGTAGTCTCTTCCCGTGTCACAAACCATGTGTGTGGTGACACGGGGTAGGGAAAGGCTTGGGGAAAACACGTCGTGTACCGAATATACACATCGTGTAGTGTAGACCCAGAGTCTGGCAGTGTAAATAACAACACGGGTCAGTGAAACTCTGTTACAGAACATGTTGTGTCGATGTGGAACACGCCGTGTAGTGTGAACTGGGTACTCGGTCATGTAACTAACAACATGGGTCAGTGTCACCTCTCCTTGAACACGTCGTGTACCTATGGGACAAGACGTGTAATAATGTTCGAAGATAGACCGTGTAGAGTTTGCTGTGTGACTAGAAAATTGGGTGGTGTACACACCGTGTTCGGGTGTAACACGTCGTGTAGTGTCAAGCCGAGTAGTCAGCTGTGTCACAAACTACAAAGGTAGTTTGAAATAACACCACACACGCCGTGTAGAGAAAATATACACTGTGTAGTTTCATTCAAACATGAGCCATGTGGCTTAGCCGTGGAGAAGGACCCGGGTAGGTGAAGGGGGGGTCAAGTACACGTCGTGTAGTCAATATACACGCAGTGTAGTATTGTTTTGAAAATATTGAATGCCTTATTCCTCTTGTTCTCTTTGGGGTTTTTTCGTTTTCGGTCATTGTTAATCTTGTTCTAAAGGCGTGTTTTTGACCTCGTAGTGTCATGCCACCTAGACGACCGCGCGTTGTTCTCTAGGAGAGCAGCAATGACTATACTAGTGAGATGGTTGGCCATGGGCTACCAGTGGACCCTCCAGTAGAGCCAGATGTGACTCCAGCTGTTATACCGAACACAGGTGTGGACACCTAGTTCCGTGAATGCTTTATGCGGTTCATGGATACCTTTAAGGGAGCACCACAAGCTGCCACATCTATGGCTGAGTTGACGTGTATATTCCAACATCAGCATCTGCCGACGTTTTCAGGGGATGGCAGACCACGGGCTGTGGAGTCTTGGTTGGGGTCGATGTAGACTATTTTCGAGAATCATGTGATGCCTCCAGGGCGGAGGGTCCAGCTCGCGATATAAATGCTCGGTGATTCTACCAAGAGGTGGTGGGATGTAAGCACCCAGTCAGAGCATCATAGAGACATGGAGTGGGAGGATTTATAGGAAGTCTTCTATGACTTATTCTTCCCAGAGACACTGAGGGCATATAGACCTCGAGAGTTCATGAATCTGCAGTAGGGCGCTATGTCTGTGACGGACTATTCTTCTCATTTCACCGAGCTTCAGCGCTTTGCACCTATATTGGTGTGCGATGAGACACTGATATCCAGACACATTGAGTATGGTCTTCGTTATGACATCTGAGCACTGTTGAATGTTTTCAGGTGGCCTATTATACATGCTATTGTGAACCAGGCACTGATTACAGAGAGGAACCTGCGAGAATTTGGTGGTGTGGTCCAGGGAGGTTCGACACCAGTTACTGGTACTATTTCCACTGCAAGAGGAAGAGACAGATGGAATTATCTTAGGGTGGTTGTACCAGCCAGATAGTTTCTTCATGTGGGATGGTCAGGTGCTACCAGTGTGGTAGAGAGGGTCACAAGAGACTATAGTGTCCACAAGACCTAGTAGAGTGCCGAACATGCGGCAAGATGGGTCATATGCAGCGCTTTTGCAGGGTGTATCCACCAGTGGCTAGTGAGAGGGGTTCTGTATAGACTCCGCATGCGGGAGCAGGACCAGTGGCTTCTTACTGGTCCAGAAACTGGAATACGTTAGGGCATGCAGGTAGAGATGGTGGTCGTGTCCATGGTATACAGACATCAGGATCTTTGAGGTAGCAGGGTGGGATAGCTCAGGGTAGCCAGGCTGTGTCATAGGGTCGCGGCACTGGGCTGGCATATGCAGTGCAACATGCCCAACATGAGTAGAATCTCGGACCTTCTACAGTCAGAGGTAATATAATAGTAGCTTCTGTTTTATCTTCAGTAATTTTCGATACGGGTGCTACACATAGTTTCATATCTTTACCCCTTGTAGAGAGCCTTGGTCTCTGTGTTTCTACTTCATCTGATGTCATGATGCAAGACACACCGTGGGGGACTAGAATGGCTGGTTTGTGTCAGTTCAAGGGGTGCCCCCTTGAGGTTTGTGGGTGTCACTTCCTTTGCGACCTCTATGTATTAGAGATGATGAGCTATGACTTCATTCTTAGGAAGGACTGGTTGGTTCCCTTTAATGCCTTTGTAGACTGCTATCATCGCAGGGTGAGTTTCACATCACCATAGGGTGGAGAGTTACTATACAAGGGCGAGTGGGATGTTCAAGAAAGTTGAGTTGGACCAAAGCATCATGGGAAAGGTGGAGTCACAGCCCAGATTGCGAGCTTATATCTGGATGATCATGGGACTTGTCGGATGAATTTCCCTCTAGTGGTTGATCATTTGAGGGATGTCTTCCCTGACGACTTTTTAGGTCTACATCCAGAGCGTGAGGTGGATTTCTCAATTGAGCTTGTTCCTGGAGCAGCACCAGTATCCATTCCTCCTTATAGGATAGCCACACCTGATTTGCAGGAGATCAAGAGGCAGTTAGAGGAGTTATTGTCAAATGTTTTTATCTGACCCAGTACTTCTCCTTGGGGTTCGCCGGTCCTTTTTGCAAAGATGGCGGACGGTACCCTCAGACTCTGTGTGGATTATAAGAAGCTGAACCATTTGATTGTTAAAAACCGATATCCCTGGCAAAGATTGATGATCTTCTGATCATCTTCATGGAGCACGATTGTTCTCGAAGATTGACCTGAGATCCAGATATCATCAGTTGCGTGTGAGACCATATGATATACCTCTCACAGCTTTCAGGAGCAGGTATGGTCTATATGAGTATACAGTTATGCCGTTCGGACTGAAGAACGCGCCAACAGTTTTCATGTCTCTGAATAATGCTTTCATCGATCCTTATCTAGATTCTTTTGTGGTAGTATTAGTGGATGACATCTTGGTGTATTGTCACACTCGACACGACCATTCCTCCCATCTTGAGATCGTATTGAGTACACTGAGAGAGCATCGTATATATGCTATGCTCTCAAAGTTCCACTTTTGGATGGACCAGAGTCATTTCCCCGGACATATTATCTCAGAGGCAAGAGTTGTAGTAAACCCAGAGAAGGTGAGAGCAGTGGTTTCCTGGGAGTATCCTAAGAACGTGTTTGAGATACAGAGTTTCTTAGGGCTGGCTAGTTACTACAGACGCTTCATACAAAACTTCTGCAGCTTAGCAGCACTATTGACGGGTCTGACTAAGAAGGGTGTGAAGTTCGTTTAGTCAGAATCATGTGAGAGAGCCTTTCAGGACATGTAAGGAAGTCTGACATCAGCACTGATCCTAATACTCCTAGAGCAGGGGAAGAGCTATACAGATTATAGTGATGCATCAGGTATTGGGCTGGGAGCAGTTTTGATACAGGGTGATCATGTTGTTGCATACAGATCTTGGCAGTTGGGGCCACATGAGGGGAATTACTTGATGCATGATCTCGAGTTGGGCGTAGTTGTTCATGTGTTGTGCTGTTGGGGAGAATATTTATTGGGAGAACATTTTGTGGTTTCACCGACTACAAAAGACTCATGTATATCTTTACATAGCATGACATGAATCTGAGGCAGCGAAGGTGGGTCGAATACCTACAGTCCTTAGATTTTGAGCTTGCATATACACCTGGTAATGGAAATTCAGTAGCTGATGCACTGAGCAGGAAGACTCAGATATAGGAAGTGCAGGAGGGCAGTGGAGAGTGGCAACTCGTGGCCTTGTTCCCTGAGATTCATCTGAAGGTGCACGACAGTTAGTGGTAGACTTATCTTTCATCTTTAGCTGTGACTTCTACCCTCCTAGATAGAGTGAGGATGAGATGGTTATCGGACTCAGAAGGCCTAGTTCTACGGGATTCGGTGAAAACTGAGGACCCTCCTCATGGGGAACCATATATCCAAACCACCTCGTGGGGCGTTGTGGGGTCCTCCAACCATGGTCCAGCTAGACCACAACACACTATTGCGTCCGCCGATGCCCACCCCCATCAACCAGCGAACGACCCTTCTATGCTGATAACTGTAGTTACCTTGGGACACTAGATTACCAACCATCGACTCGTAATCCCATTCCATCCCCAATGCCATCCCGCTCATGCCCTACAATCACAGTTACGACCCTCTGCCACCTTAAGTTCCCAAGCTGATGGTCAATCCCCTGGCGCATCCCTCTCCTAGGCCTCCTTCCATGGGTTGATCTGTTTCTACAGTTCCTCTTGGACCATGGTCTTCCATCTCTTCCAGATGATGATCCTGTGGCCTGAATCATCATGCCATGATGAATGGAAGAACTCAAAATAGCTAAAAAAGGTTGTATCTAAGTCTTGTTCATGTCAAACCCATTCCATTAATGTTATAATTTAAATTAGGGGGTATGAGAGAATAACATCTATAAGAGTATAACACATTGAAATGTGGATAAAATTGATTTAAAATCATGAAATCATAACAAATGGACATACAAAATTAATTTTTTGGTCAACCTGTTCATGGGTTGGTCTACGATTAACGCTCAAATCAATGAAGTGGAAAATACAGAATTCACATCGAATTAAACCCATCACTGAAGGACTGGATGAAGAATTGTTGAAGAATGGGGTTTCACTACCATCATTTTTCAATCCCAGATCCTCATTATATTATTCAGGATTCATGATTTGAAATATATCGGTGTCTGTTGTCAATTTTCATTCAACAACGACAGGCTTCTCCAATGCTTTTTCAGAGCATCCATGGAATTTTTTTGGATCATCAATCATATAATGTATTCCTATAATTCTGTTAAATGATGAAAAAAATTTAAGCATCTCTCTTTCTCTTCATTTCTGAATCATCAAATGATTTCATTTTTGTGAGGAAACAACATTTGGGACATGGCGTCCCAATGTCGCTACATGGTTTTGAAATGATAAAATAAATAAAGTATACCTTTCCTAAAATTTATTTTCAAATATTTTAAAATGTCCAAAATTTATCTTTTACCCTCAACCCATTTCAGTCGTGGTTAGGCCCTACGTAAGAAAATAAAACCCTCGTGGGATCAACAGTACTCCCATATTTCCAGTTCAGCATGCAATTTTTGAATTAAATTATTAGAAAATAACTTAATCTATATTTTATTATTTTATTTACGTTTTCATCCTAAAACTATGTTGTATATATAACTCATGTTGTCTAATGTTAGGATCCACCATTGGAAAACACCCCATTAAGAACTCAATTGTGTGCTCCGATATTCAATCCGAGTCACCATTCATGATAATTTTGATTAAAAAAATAAAATATTTTTATTTAATTGTTTTATCTATGGTTTTTTCTATTATAGGGTTTTCTCACTAGATACTTGCACTGAGTAAATTTAAGTCACACCAAGGGTAAAAACTCCATTATAAACAAATAAGTCCCTCAAATATATGATATGGAAACCCATTTATGTTTTATTTCACTTATTCAGAAAAAACTCCCACATGTACTATATAAAAACATATCATTTTTGATAAACCATTCGAAGAATGAGGGGACTTAGTATTTCACGCCATCTCAGTTCTGGGTATAGGAAGTTTCCAATTATTTTTTACAAAAATAAAACATGAAAAAATTAGTGGCATTACATTTTTCTGACCTTATGGCTTTGAATTCATGAATTCCAAACCAAGGGATTCCCAACTAGATAAAGGTACGAGCATGATCGTTTGATTACCGCTCCCCCATGCTCTCCTTGAGATTCTTGTGACACCACCGAATGAAAACTAATTGAATCTAACACTAATGGAGTTTCCCCTATTTTCGATCCCTGATATCCCTTGTAATCTTCCCAGAAGTCTCCATATCGTCAACATCCATCTCTCCCCAATCAATGATGTATTATGGGACATGTTTGTATCTAACCAGTTGGGATACGTGGATGATGTCATGCAAATACTCTATATGTGGTCGAAAACTCAATAGGTATGCCACCATTTCCACACAATTAAATATCAAAAAAGGATTAAGGAACTTATGAGATAAAATTTTCCCCCGACAAATCACCATATACCACATCAAGGAGAGACCCAAAGGAATGCATGGTCTGACTCTTTAATGTCCAAGGGTCACCATCGCATATTAACAAAGGAATCCTGATGGAATTGTTCTATCTTAATCTTCTAGTGGATATCCTATACCCTCCCTCTAGTATCGTCCACCAACATCGGGCAGATGAGTGATGACTCTTCAGGTTCAACCCATTATAACGGCGACTTGTAGGGCCTCCCATATAAGGCCTCGAATAGTGCCATACTGATGGTGGAGTGATGGTTTTTTTCCTAAAACTCTTCAAAGAGGTAGGTTATCCTCATAAATATGGGCATAATCATGGATAAATCCCAAATCATGTTCTCTAGGACCTGAATGGTCTACTCCATGGGGTCATCTGTCCACAAGTGGAAGGTTGTTCTCAATCATAGGTGAGTCCCCAACTCCTCCTGCAATCACTTTCACAACTAGGATTTAATGCATGCATCTCGGTATGAAACTATTGTCAATGGGACTCCACAGATTCAAACTATCACCCTCACATATAGGCGTCACATTCTCTCTAAAAGACTCAATTCGTAAAATCATTGATGTTATTGACATGGTGAGTTGGTCCACAATAACCTAGATGGTACCTCGTCCCATGTATACACATGATAAACCTGTCATGAATTCCAATAGATAACCTTTATCACTCGTTTCGTAGAAACACATGGAAATAAATAGAATCCCCCATCAATGCTCTAGGGAATGACATGGTATTTTGAAAAACCATAAAATTGATTAAACAAGTGCACTACATTTATCTCAATTGGTATGTTGAGCCTCGACCTGTTCTATAATCCTCGAAGTCCTTCATTACTCCAACATGCATATACTGATGCATATCATTATTCAATGAATTAACTTATAAAATTTTGTGTCCTATTAATGGAATGACATGATCCCCACCGATTGAAAACTCTATCAGTGTTATAGAATATGCAAATATAAGCACATAATGAATCACAGTTTGTATCATTGAGTTGAGCCTCCCAGACTCACATTAAGAGTGGAAGGGTAACAACCACTAATTTAAGGTAAGATGTGCCATCTTGATAAATGAATAATAACTCTAATGAGGACATATACTCCATTCCACATACAGAATCTATAGAATGGATCTTTTACAGGGAGAATCCGCTACCACATTTCCCTTACCAAGACTATAGACTATTTGGTTGTCATAGACATGGAGGAACTCCATCAATAATATCTATATAATGTTAAAATCCGTCATAGATAAGATATACATGAGACTCTTACGGTTACTATAAATGATAAAATTGTTTCCCATAAGTTTGTATTGCCAAATGTTCAATGCGATGACTAACACTTATAACTTATTGTCAAGGTTTTCATAGTTATGCACATGTGCTTTCAACTTCAAAAAACCATCTCGCTCCATTTATTTGATCAAATCGATCATTGATTCTTGGTAGAGGATAATTATTCTTCATGGTCATCTGATTCAGGCACCGGATGTCCACTCCTATCCTCGAGGTCCATTATGCCTACTTGGAAATAAATAATGGTGTTGCCCATGGTGAAACACTATGTCTCATGAATCCCTTCATTTTCAAGTCGTCCTACTATACTGTCAATTCAAGAAGCTTTGAAATAGCTTTCCAATATTATAGTGTAGATATGATTGTCTTCATACGGTTACAAGTCAATGCATAAGTCTTTTTCCCAATGATAAGGTAATCCTAGAACTCCCAAAATATGTCCTTATCCTCATCCACAGCTACACAAAACTAAGGAATAATCTCAGCCACTATACAATGGGTCATGTTAGCCATCTAAATATTTAATGGTGGAACCATTTATTGAATGACTCTATCCCATAATTCTTGGAATTCCTTTCTTGCTGAACATGAAAACCCCGATTCCATTGTTGCAAACATACTACACCATTTTTCCTAAGATGGTCAATCTGGGAATGAATTTTTGTTAACCAATCCATACCTAGAATGAATTCAAATAGACTCCACAATGACACTAATATGTTCCAACCCAAAAATCTCACCTCGATGGTTAGATAACAATATCAACATGTGTTTGATTATATAGTCTCCTCTTATAGGTTTCTCCAGGCGTAATGGACAAGTCTATGGCATAAAGAGATACTGTATTTCTCTAAAAAAATTCATGACAAGGATGAGTGATTATAAACTATTTTTATTAATACGGCAACTAAGGATAGAAATAGACCAAACCTCAAATAATTATTGGAGCTCATGGGTCATTTTTCGCGACTTCATGCAGCATGCCCTTCCCACATCCTCTAACTCCCTGAGCATGGTGCTGACCACATTGTGTAGTGGTGGTAAAATTTATAAATATATACCACCGCCTAATGCTATCCAAAATCCTCTACCCTATTTTTTCCTTGAATATTCATCTTCTCCTATCACTATATCTACCTATGTGTCCAATCAATCATTTTATTATTATCAAGACAGACTGGAAAATTTCTTGAAAGATTTCACATACCATCTTTTGAAAATCATTACATCATTCAAGGATGATAGGACTCACCCAATGATCTCTGAGCTATATATTCCCTATATTGGGACCTCCTCTTAGAACATCCCACACATCCATGTCCTTCAACTTAATTTCAGCTTCTTACTCATGAGGTATCTGCTCTTGTTTTCCCACTATTGACATCCAATGGTTGTATCTTCTCAGTTAAATGAATTTCATCCACAATGGTTATATCTATTACCCTATAAATACTATAAAGGCACATAGGAATAACACTGGATTGGATGTCCCTAAACTCATATCGCTTAAATGTATGTGCCCTAATGCACTGTTTATATCATATTCATCTATTACTAAATTTTTTTTGTAGGAATCGATGAATATTAACCTAAAAACATGTCACCATTAAAAATCTATAGAAGATATTTTCCATGAATACCCCTTTGATTTTACGGTTAGATCCCCTTATTTGAGAACATTTGTAGAAATCTACCGATGATAGAGTCATGTCATCGTATGTTTGATTATTATAAACCCCATCATTTCCCTATTTGGCCACATATAAAACCCACTTCTTGGACATCCATCTATTATAATGATGTCCTAATGATACAAAAAACTCAGTCACCACCTCAAACCTATCCTTTGAAACCTATGAGGTGAGTTTAAATTAGATCCTTAGGGGTAATTGTCCCTAAAACTCATGATGTGTGACCAACCCATGAATCTCATCCTATATTACTATGAATACCCCTTTCCACATTGTAGGAGATTTTATATCTAGTCATCACTCAGAGGTGTTGTCTCTGGTATGAAATCATGTATCCATCGATTCATATTGTAGATCATTCTCATTTTCATATTGTGGAATCATGGAATGATATACAAATGGAAGCATCTTGAAATAAAAAATTATGTACCAACCTTAATAGAGTATAACTATAGAGATTAAGAAATAAGAATAGGGAAAACTCCACCAACTCCTATTAAATGCATGTAGCATCATTTTTCCCTGAAACAAGTTTTTTCATGTACTGAGTTGTAAAGAATAATTCAGGTTCCAGGTTTATGTATAAATCAGAGTCTATACCAACACTGGATTCCCTAAATTGAAAGCCAATTTAAAAAAAAATAAAATTTTTGCCAGAATCCCAACCCATAGACTCATGGATCATAAGGTAGATCTTACCATCTTTGAAAAAACATTTTCACAACCAGTCACTGAGGACCTATGTTGAGACTACCACAAGACCACCTCCCATAGGATAGTTGTTGGAAAATAGTGTTGATTAGGCATACCCCAAACAAATGGGAGGCATTATAAAATGTAACTATACACATTAACACAAATCAATGCCACAAATGTTTGATGTTGAGAAAAGTAGGCAATGAAACACAAGGTACAATAGTAGAGATCTGAAGTTAAATGGGGCTAGAAAACAAGCACAATTGGGAAAAAAATTAAATTTACACGTCTTCTAAAATCCTTCACAGAGAACCCTACCTGATGAGAAGGTACATAAACAGTTCACTGAAGCTGTTGAAGAACATCTCGTCTATTGGTCCACTCTAAGGACCATCAATTCCCATTACACCAAGGACACCATCAATGTGTTAATCGTCCTCACCAGACATGACACGTGCGATCTTAGCACGTGTAGGTGTGAGTAAAACAATATTGAGTTGGGACTCTAAACCAAAAAGGTAAACCACAAATTAGTACACAAAATAGACTACCAAATATGTACATGATGTGTAGACTCTATGAAGTATAGTTAATAGATTCACTAGAGTCATATAAAATAGTTATAATGTAATGAATTAAAATAATTATTATAAATTATATATATTGAAACCCTCATACTTCTTGGGAACTCATCCTCCATGAGTCACTTAGGTCAAATAGGACACACTGTCCGGATCATCATGTATGGATTCTTGGTCACCTAGACTCACATTCCACATAGTCATACTAGGCCACCTAGACTATCTCATCACTTAATCATGTTTGGTCAGCTAGACCCACTCATCACAGTATTATTTTCAAATCCAGATACAAGATTCCTTCCCATAGTGCAATTAATTTTGGAAGAATCTACTCGTCAAGCTATTGGCCAAATATCAATCTCCATGACAATCTCGTTAGAGTATAAAAAAGGAACACCTCATTTTGAGTATATCAATTGGGAAACTAGATCTACTATTAGGCATATGACTTGTATGTTATGAGTCTTTTTATAAAAGGTTTTTGGTGGGGACTGGGTCTAGTCTGACCTGATCGGACCAACACGACCTGACATGGCCTAGGTTCTGTTGATTTAGAACACTGGGTCCCACCCTTCTGAGTAGCATGGCATGCTGAAGCGGTCTAATTTATTCTACTATGGATGTGTGTGGTGTCGTGTCTCCGAACCACCAATATTATCACCGTTGGGTCCTACGACTGTTGAAATGCTAGTATACGGCTCTCTAGTTGCATTTGTTGAAGCCTACTATCATCCACCTACCAGTGTCCCCTCTATCCTACTCGATATGGTTTCTGCGTGTCACTATACAACCATACATTGGGGAAATACCCCTTACGGCCACCTCAACCCTCCTAGACATGACATTAAGTCACCATTGGAGCCTTCCCAGTCATGTCTCTCTACCGCAACTAGCTAAAATACTGGAAGACAAATGCCCAACATCGCCATATCTTACTACTTATTATGGATTGATCATTCACTATAGTCCCAACTAGACCATGGTTTTTTCTTTCCATCGGCTCTCGATTCGATGGCATGGATCATCACACCACGAAGAACGAGAGAATAATGAAATCCCAAGATGAAAAGATTCCATCCACGTTCAAGTCATCCATGATCCATTAACGTTTGAATATGACTTAATGGGTGTTGGAAGATAACATATCTACACATGGATCACCTAGAAACATGAATAAAACTAATTCCAAACAACGAAATCAAAACCATCCAACATACGTGATCGATCCATGGGTCAAATTGTTCATGGGTTGTTCTGAAATCATCACTAAAATCAATGAATGGGTGATGATGGATTTCACATAAAATTAATCCATTACCTTGTGGACTAGATCAATCATTATTAATGAAAAATGGTGCACCCTCATCATTCACAGATCCGTGATCCTCTATCATTGATTCCAGATTCAGGATCTGTGATTTGTTGGCTTTGAAAATATCTTTTCATTCGCAATCGAGAGGCATCTCTGATTCCTTTTATATTCCTGAGATTCTAGGGAAATTATCTACGATTGTCAATCAGATCTATTATCTATTTAAAGTTGGTAAATGATGAATCATTTTTAAGCCATTCCATTTCAGTATGTTGAAGAATCGACAAAATATTTCATTTATGAAATAAACAATTTTCTTTTTCATGGAATCATTGTGTTTTAGATACTATAAAAAATATAAAAAGAAATAGAATAATATTTTATTTGAATTTTATAATAGTATAATTTAAAATGTCCACAAATTAACTATTACCCTCGACCCACTTCGATCAATGTTAGGCTCCTACTATGGAATGAATACCCTCATGATATCAGTAGTACTCATTTACTTCCAACTGCAGTTACTATTTGTGAGTTATAATACATGAAAATAAAATAATATTTATTTAATTATTTTATTTATAGCCACATCCCATAAACTACATTCAACATTTGAACCATTCCAGTCTATGGTAGGCTCGATTTATGGGAAAAAACACCATTATGAAATCAAATGTGGTATCAAAATTAAAATCCAAGTCACCGTTTATGAGTTCCTAGTATTTTAAAAGTAAAACAATTTTATTTAATTATTTCATTTACAGTTATTCTATTTTCAGGTTTTCTCTCCAGTGGACCACACCAAATAATGATAAGATAATCCTATAGTAAAACAGCCATCCTAAACAAAATTAATCCCTATTATTTGAAATACAGAAAACCTTTTCAGAGTTATTTCATTTTTTGTGAAAACAAAAAACCTCTCAATTGAATAACTTGAAAATTTTCAAATTACCATTCTGAGTACATCGGGCCTCTGAATCGCATGTCGTCTCTGTTTGTACTATTAGAATTTTCCCAATAATTTTTTTTAAATAAAATCCATAAAATCCTTATAGTTACCTGCTTTAGATATTCATGATGGGGGATAAGTGGTAATATTTAAGGATTTCCTTACTGGGTTATCCTAGTATAAGGGTTGATTTGATGTAGCTTAGAGGATTATAGACGAAATGATGAACCGACCACATTTTCATGGGATAAATATTTCATGTTCCAATAATTCTTAAGAATAGTGTTATGTGGATAATTTTTTTAGGTTTCATTAGGTACCTTGAAATGTCATATTTTATTGGTGTACTCATTTCTCTAGTGTGGTTAACGAGGGGATTGTAGCTTCATTTTGGCCCTAAATTTGTTAATAGCACCAAAATTCACACACATAAATTTTTGTCAATGGTGATAACTATCTGGAAAATGGATGATATGTTGTGAGTGTATTTATTGGAGTTCGGAAGATTATTGGTAATGATATTGTTTCTGGTCATGTTCATGTACAATAATAGTTATCATATATCTTGTGTACTGAATCTGTTTGATTCATTTTATAAGAGTGTTGGTCCTTAAATATTGTATTGTTTGGAGTTTTGGGATTTAGGGTCCTTGGTCAAAATTTTGTTTCAAGAAGCACCCATATGTTCCAGTTGGTCCAATAGGACATGATGATTTCATAAGGCCATTAAAAGGAACCTAATTCTCATTGGAGGAGGCCTTTTTAGTTCTATGTTACAAATATTATATTCATTAGGTAGTCTCCTCAATATAGGAATTGTATGATTAGTAGGGTGGGAAATATGTCTTTATATTTTGATTCGACTTTCATGGTTTTGGGATTTCTTCACCTAGTGGAATATAATTTGGCACTTCCATCATGGATGTATAAGGTCAATACAACCTTCCATGAATTCACGATTCCTCAGAATCATAATGACAAATCCCATATAATTGGATAGTGAATGTCAGATACTGAATATGATGTATATTTCATTTATAACCCATTATAGACATAATATTATTTATAGAAGTTGTTTCTTGTATGATCCATTTCCTTGGATTGACTATTATGGAGTTTTGGAATCCTTCATGATAGAACATGGTGGGGTTAAAGAAACATATGTTCCCAATACCCATTTCTTTTTTCCATTATCTCTTTTAAGAGTATGATGTGATTTATTGATATTATTTTTTATGATATGTGTTGTTTCCTTGATGATGTGAAGTGTTATAAATATTCTAGTTTTTTAATAAAGAAAACCTAGATTCATAATCAGGATTATATATACTATTATCCATTTAAAATAGTTTTGTTTATGTTGTTCCGTCCAAGGAGGATAATATATTGATTATTAAGATATAATTTGATGTATTATATTCTTGAGTAGTGTTTTGTGTTATGTATGGATATTTTAGGATTGGAATGTGTATAGGTTGAGAAGTTTCTGTTGATGGTTATGTGGATAAGGTGGTTTTTAGATGGTTACATGTGATGTGGTGTATTTCAAAATGAAGTTTGGTGATGTTGGTATGTAAGAAACTTAATGAATTTTTTGGTTTTCATGTCTTCCCGTGGGTAGTGTTTGACATATAATGGAATCTTGAGAGTTATCTCAAGGGAAATTTACTGTGAAAATTTTCATAATTTCATGTTTTTTTATTTGTGATTATTGGAATATTTTAGAGTTATCTAATGTAATTTTTTTGTGATTTTTGGATTCATTAAAATTCAAGATTGGTGGGTTAATTTCTATTAGAGAAAGATTATAGTGGTAGTTTAATCGTAGAATATATTGTGGAACTACAACTAGATATTCAAATCATTAGTGGTTGATTGATGACATGATTAAATTACTCATGGAATATTTTTTGGTGATTAAAATATTATATCCGTCTATGAAAAAATTCATGAAATAAATTCCTGACGTGAGTGTGGATTTCTCAACATGTATTAAAACAAGATGCCATGATGAGAATTATATAGGAATATCGATATATGGGATATTCATTCATTAAATGGGTCTCACAGTTTTATTTGAAAAATAATTTGGAATTTTAGTAACAAATATGTATTTCAAGTCTTTAATCGAGTGGGTTATAACCATTTTATAAGACTACATTCAAATAAATTTCAAGAATTAACTTTCATTATTCTGGGTTTTTTGGTGAAAACTAGTTAATTTTGCATGATATTTCATCCCATATTCATTTTATTTGATTCTTGTACTCCATTGGTTGATAATTGTATATGAGAGGTGATATCTTATATAACCCCTCTCATTTTTTTTGTTTTTTTTCTTTATTAGGATATATATCAGTTATATTTCCTTAGTTATTGGTGTGTGTGGGTATATTTTTGATGTTTTATTAGTGTGGTTCAAGATTATCTTGGGATTCATGTCATTTTTATGGTTTCATGGTTTTTTCTTTTTATCCCCATGGTTTACAAAAAAATATGAAATCTTCATTGTTCTTGGTGTTCCTTGTTCATTCATATTTTATGTTCAAACTGTGTGGACTAAAATATTTTAACATCCTTTCAGAGGATTAAAAGGGTATTCTTAATAAATTTAAAAAATTGGAAAATATGAAATTGATGTATATTGGTATTAATATAATGTGTTTATAAACTTTTTTATATTTTGGTTTTGATTTTATATTCTTGGTGCTACTGTTGAAAATCATGATAGTTGGGAGCCATTTGTGTATTGTAGATGATGTGTGTGAGTCTATTAATATGTTTTATTTTTTTATCACCCAGAATGAAAAATTATATAAACCTATATATTGATAATCATTCTACATTCCATGGATATCTCGTTTCTGTGATTATACTAACACTAAATAATTTGGGAAGTAATGTATTCAACAGCAATTTCATTATGGAAGCTGGGATGTGATGATTTTTATTGTTGTACATATTGAATTTTCCAAATGTATTGTCATATTTTTGGCAGTACTAGAGTGAAATGGTTGGGTTTTTTAATTTTTTGGTATTTTATGTAATGTTATGTTCATTGTATTTGACAAGGATGGTTTTTGTTCGGCGGACGTTGTGATGTGGGAATGTTTGGTGTTGCTGATGATGTGATGTTGGTAGTTATGTTTCGGTATTGATGTGTGCTAGTTGGGTTGTGTTGTAGTTGTAATTTTTGGTATGTCTGTTGTGTGGTAGTTTCGTGGTGTAGTGGATGAAATGTGTTGTTATTGTGGTAACATGATTTACTGTCATGTTTTTTTATAAATGGATGATGTGTAATGGGTGGGATGATGTGTGTTGTGATTTTTCTATATTATTGGATAGTTAGGGATTAATATAAAATACTAAAAATAAGATTTATATTTTGGTTAATGAGTTATAATATATGAAATATATCAATGGTAATTAAATAAATTAATCTTTATGATATATTCATCACTTTTGATTAAGTGTTTTTGGAAACTCAGCAAATCATTAACATAAGGAAATCTAAACATTTGAGTTGGAATGTTTGTATTGGGTGGTTGTTGTTGGGAATGATACATTTAATGGTGGGAAATTATAAAATGGTTGAGGTGTGGTTATGTAGTAATTTATTGGTTTATTATAATGTAGTTGAGGTTAATTAATAATTTGGGAATATTTTTTATATCTATATATCATTTATTTTATATTATTTCTATATGTTTTTCCACTTGAGTTGGATAATCTTTGGAATGAACATTCATTTAGGGTTTTATATTTTTTACACAATATGTAGGATGGTGGTTATATTAATGCTTAGATACCCACTCTTCCTTGATCATCATTTAGTATTATTGGTGACTATATTTGTAGTTGGAGATTCCCCAATAGTGTCTTCCCAAGTGTTTTAGGGAAAATTAAATGTGATAAGAAATTATTGTGATTTGATCATTAGTGGATGGGCATGTCTGGTAGGATGAGTTCATAAGGATTATGTAATTCGCATTCATAATAATCAATATCCATTTTTATGTAATGGGATTTAGTGGTATGAAACAGAGGAATTTTCGAAAATATGTGATTTGATGATGCCTACTACCATCAGGGGATGCATGACCAAAGATGGTGGGGTAGGTAGGGATGAATCCTGAACCACATCATATATTATTGGTTGTATGCTATGATATATTTGGTAGTAATGGTTTAATATATTGTTTTATGTTGGGTCCTATGAGTATAAAATCAATGGGGATGAATCATCATGATGCTTTATTATATTCATGATAAAATATTACTATATTTGATGTGTGATTTTTGGGTAAGACATGGTGAGGTTGAGATTGGTTGTTTGATATATTTTTTTACATTATTATTATTCTCTTTTTTTGTATATTATTAGTATGATGTTTCAACATGTAATGTTGAGACATTGGGTATAATCCTGTTGAGTATACATGTATGCTCCCCCATTTTATATAACTATTTTTCATGTTTCCTAGAATTATTTGGGGACCGATAATGATATTTCTATCTTGGGATATAGTAGTAGTTGAGTGACAAATTTTGTATTTTTCTTTTTTTATTTAAGACTTATATTGTATTGGTAAACATTGTTGATGCATTGTTGGATTGTAATTCGATTAAATTTATATTATATGTTATTTTTTATTAGTGTTTTTATATACTATCTATTGATCAATGTTATTATGTGGGTAATTATCCTAATTTTAGAAATCATTATACCCTCATTTATTATCAAAAGTTGATGCATATAAGAGGTGGGACTCAGAGGGAATTATCTCTCTTCATCCATATCTATCCAAGGAGTGGTATCATTTGATAGTGGGATTTGTAACACACAAGGTGTAACAAATGAAATTTTTTCTGCAAATGTGGAATTTATTTTAGAATATGTTTTTTGCATTATTTCATCATCTACATCCTTAGAAACACGTAATTTCATTGGGGTATAATAACATCATTATCTCTCATATACTAATATGTTATTATGTTTATATATTGGGAATGAAACAATCATTCATGTGTATGGAGGGATACCTCTTCATAAACAGATGTAATTCGATTACAGAAACCACCACACATGGATTATTATGATGAAGGATTTAATATATAAAATAATATTAATTCCATTATTATCATATATTAATTATAAAATGTCATCTTTATTTTTAAAATTTAATCCATTGAAAATGATATGTTTTTTCATCTATATGTTTCTATTGCCGCCTCCACGAAGCGATGCAATTCTCATTTCATAATTTCCACATAGGGATGATATATATAATCACATTAAATGTTAAACCATAGTATTTAGTGATAATAAATTTCATTAAAATATGAATTGATACATAACTACTTCACCATATGTTTGTTAAAAAATATAAATATAACTCATCTATATGTAAGGACTACAATCCTCATGTTGTAACATAATTAATATTTCATAACCACCATACATAGATTATTATAAATCAACAGTTAATGATTAAAATTTTTAATAATTACATTTTTTTAATTTGGATTTTATATAACAATTAACACATTTTTAGTAGTCAATATACTAAAGTCATTTTGTAATTATGAACAAAGAATCATCAAAGAACCTGACACGTAAATTATTTTTTAGGTAATTAAATATTTCACTAAAATAAATGAAATCAAATATTTAATGAAAAGTTTTGAAACATATAAATACTCTGACCAAAGAATACAATTTATATAAGCTTTACTCTAACAGTATTAAAATATATACATTGAAATTACAGAACAGAGGTAAGATATTTTTTATAATTCAATATTCATTGAGTAAGTTTATAATGGTAAACATTAAATTTACTTTATATGTTAAATATATTATCATTTTACATGGAAATATCATGAATACTTCAAACATATTGATTTTTTATGTTTAGTTCATGTTATTTATTGAAATGATCATTTAATTCAAATGTTACCAATGCGGTATATGGTTTTAAAAATATTATTTGTTTAATTTGGAAATATCAGTTTTCAATGATTATATTTTTCCATGATATTTTTTGAAATTCCCATTTATTGATTTATTTTGTTATTATATTAGATTTTCATCATAATCTCTCTATTGATAAATTCTTATTTCTATGATATGTTATTCTTATGGATTATTCATTTCATATATTTCTTCTTTTGGACATGTGATAATGTTATTCACCTATTTTTTAGGAGGATTATATACTTTCCCTTGAAATTTTATTTCACATATCTAATAATATTATTTTATTCTGATGATTCATTTGATTTAATATCTATTTGGGGAATGTGATTGAATATTTAATAAACATGTAAGAATTTTTATGAACTAATAAAAATTATTGTATATTTCTGAAGCACTATTGGAGGGATCAGATGCAATTATTTTATAGAAACATATCTCGTTTATTATCCTATTATTACAAATCTTGTTTACATTTTTAAATCCAGTTTTATCCCTTATGAATTAATGAATCATTATGAAATTTTATTCTATATCGAATAGATTTTTATCTTATTTAAAATAGGGAATATTTCAATTACATAAACATTTTTTATGAGTTATTTAATTAAATTTTATTATCTAAAAATAATTATGTCCAACATTAATTGTAAATAATCATTATGTTTATTTTAAAAAAATTTAATAAGTATATTTTCTGAGAGGTATGTCTGAAACATTATGACTTAAATTAAAAATGTTGAATAAGTTTATTTTATTTTAAAATAATTTGATTAAAACCCAATTTTCTCTACCACTAATATTTTTTTAATTATCCATTAAATGATTAAAGGTTTATTTTCAACGAACATATTTTACTAATATTATAGATATTTATTAATTAAGGTTATTTTAAGTGTTGAAATTTTTTAAAAAGTGGTTTTTTGTAATAATTCCTTATTTTATTAATATTACCAATAGATTATTAATTTATAAAACTTATTATCATGGTGATAAAAATATATATTTGTGTAAATTATGTTTTTATTGTATAGTTTGAATTTTAATGATTGAAGTTGATAATTTAAATCTATTTCTCTCTTTACATTGTTCATGGAAATATTTATTAATGATTGACGGGTGGCTCATTATAAATAATGGATGAGAGGTTAAATTATAACAAAAGAAGAGTTTATTCAATTATATTACACCAATTAGTTATTTTATGAGTTAGATTTAACCATATAGATGTTTCTCTGAATTTTTTATTGGAATATTTTAAATATGATATAACATTTCTAAGATTAATTATAAGAGTAACATTTTATTGATGCTCCATGATAAATTTTTTTCTATGATTACTTTTAGTTTCTAAAATAAATATTGAGCAATCATTATTTTCACTTGGATCATGATCATTGAATTATATAACTCTTGTCTTATTACAATTCATTATTCACTATTTCATGATTTTTGATCCATTTTTTCCAGATGGGTATGATTTCCCATATTTTATTCTCTAGACATTTGATTATGCCATCAGAAAAATATAATCCACTTGTTTTCATTAATTATGTTCATTTTTAATTATTATATTTACTGTTACTAGGTATTTTTAGTAACCATTGTTTTATTTATTTTCACCATTTTTCTATTTTCAAGGAAGACATGTTTTGTTTCTCAAATGGATTAATGTGTTACTAATTTTATGAGAGATTATTAATAAATATTCGGAAATAAAAGATAATAGAATAGTTGGAAAAATATCAAGATGAATAATTGTGTATTTTCTTGTAATTTTTTATGTTAATTATTTAATTAAGTAAAATAATTCATTGGGTATGTATCTGATCCAATATTTTTATTTGATGTTTTAATTTTTTATTACTATAATTGGGTCATGTGTATAGGAATAAAATCCAGAAATTAAAATATTATATATTTCAATAGATTTGGTAGTATATGTTTTAGGATTTTAAACATAATGTGATGTTTTCTTAATAGTAATACTTGACTTATTCATATTTAATGTTTTATATTACTTCCACAATTTCATAGTGCATTTATCTTTTGTTTTCTGTAATATTGTGCCATTCTTCCATATGGTAATTCTTCTACATTTTCTCTTATGATATCATCATATGTAATTTGATTCATATGATAAACTTAATTATAATGTTTAATCACATAAAAATCATTATATCTCACCACTGAATAATTTTTATTCACAATTTTTCATATAAATATTAAAGACCACAAAGGGATATTGTAACTTATTATGGAAATTTAAATGAAAAAAATAATTTTGGTTCCATTATGGTGTTTTATATACCATGTATTCTATATACTCTTGGATTCCTGATACGAGGGTTGTGTTATTTCATATTTATATTGAAAAACATGTAGTAATATAAGGGAAATAAATAGGTTTATATATATATATATATGATAATATATTTAATTAAATTTTATAGGTTAGTGATGAAATATTTAATGAGTTCTAAATTCCATGAAACATTGATTTATCGGGGGTTGTGGTATTTCATGTTATGTGTGAAAGTAATTTATGTTTAGTACCATATATAAAAATATAGGTCTATGAAATAATGGATTATATCATAGTAGTGATTTTTTATTATTTATATTCACTATTGAGAATGATTGTGTATTATTCTGTATATTGTGAAAAATTATCTCTAAATTATTTGCTTGATTTTAACTAATATGTAAATTTATTTATTAGGTTTTCACATCCATATATTTTTAGTTATATTATAAAATTACCATCATTCATTTTTATGATAAAATATTGGACTATTATCATAATTTGTGAAAATAGCATAAACCACCATTTTAAAATTATTAATGGGACACAATCACGAGGATATATTTTTTTAGGGTTGGAAAGTACAGAAAACATTTTTCAAAATTAATTTCCCTTTAATTATATATTTTAAATTAATTAATATGAACCTAAAATAACGTTATATAATTATTAAAATAATATCTACTAATGAAATGTCATTAAATAATAATATTTTCATTATATCTTATCCTTACTATATGGTTATATGTTTTTTATGTATTTTATTTATGAATTTAATAAATATAAAATTTTATTCATTTGTAATATTATATTTAATAATAATAAATATAGAATTTAATACACTTCTATTGTATTAATATTATGGAAAGTAATTCATTAATAATTTTTTATAGAATCTCAAGATTTCAATTCACAATACCTTGGAAACCTAAAATTCTACTCCATAAGGGAACTAAAATTACAAATATGTAATTTATGATTTATCTTATGATAATTTTATTTTCATCAAAAAAATTATTTTTAACTAATTTTGATGAATGATATATAGTCATACACAAGGAAAAAATGACCATTAAAAGAAATATGATAATTATTAATTTCAACTGATATTTTATTTATATAATATGAAAAAATAAATGTTTATTTTTTATTTGGATAGGGAAAAATTTTCATTAATATTTTACAATTGAATAAAAATATTATTGTTAGATAATTATTCTCACATTTTTTTTGTCATTTTAAAGTATATAAAATAATTTTTAAATGTCACATATCATGTCTTATACTATGGATAATAGAATGAAAGAGATATTATATTATTTTAAAAATTAATTTCTAATTATTATATTTAGATTTTATCTGAAAATGTACATTACATTTAAATAAGTATGATATAATTAATCAATAATTATTATATGATATTTGTGGGTTTATCAATATTAGTTGTGTGGGTGAATAAATATAAGAATATTTTAATTCCATTTATACTTTTTTTTCATTTACTACAATACATTGGTTTACCCAATGGAAAACTCTATTCTTTTATACCCTCACTAGATGGTCTATATAAAAAAATAAGAAAAAATTTAAAATAGTAGAATAATTGTTTGATAATGGGGTTGACCTCTATTTCGTGGAATACATTCCCCATGAGCAGTGGTTTTTTCCCTCTCACAAAAACATTTCATTTTAATCAATGAATACACATGAATGGGTATGAAATTGTAACCCTTATCATAAAATATACTAGATATAGAATATGTGTTGGAACTAATGTGTCTTTATTCAATATAATGGGTTGTAATATCTAAGTGAATGATTTAAAATGTTTTTCTAAGTCTCTCAAAGACTATATGAACAATATCCTTCCAACTCATAGATAAAAAAAAGGTATACTTCAATCATCATCAGAATTTTATAGAAGAATGATATATGCTATATCACTGAGTCTTCTTGGACTATATATCATATCTGATATATTTATAACACACTTCTTCACATCTACTCTCACATTATCAAAATGTTCATCAGTTGTTTGCATGAATCCTTTGTGTTCATCATTGGTTCTCCATTTTTATCTCTCATTATAAAATATATTATTTTCCTAAATGGTATATTTGGTCTATTTAATTGCAGAAAAAAATTTATTTCAAATAATGATTTAGAACAACAAAATTATCTTCGTATGATTCTAAAATTAATATTGATGATATATTAATATTATATAATTTTCAAATTACATCAATTATAAATATTGGGTCTTATAGAAATCACAAACCTTAAAATCATTATACTTATTTTTTATATTTTCTCATTTGAACCACCATTATATTTTTTCTTATAGAATTCATGCTCATATTAAATTATAATATTATATTACTTCTTCCATAATACCAAATAACTTCAACACTAAAATACCCCAAAATAAACCAATTTATTCTTGAGTACAAGAGAAAAAATATTCATTACTTGATAACAACATTGAGATCACTCAATATTTTTTTTCATGTATTATTCCAGGTATAATGACTATAAAAACATATCGATATACTATAATTTTATATACAACTCATTACATCTCCATGTTCATCTTATCTATATATTCAACATTTAGTTATATCATTATGACCACATATGGTAATAATATATAAAAAATGTGCCATATTTCATCTATGTTAATTAAATATATATGATTACCCATGAGTGGATCAAATATTCAAAATGGATCATTATTTCAACCATCATTTCATTAATATATTTTTATAAAATTATTATGTGGACTGAAATAATATTTTTTACTTTTAAATGAATGAATGTACTATCTCATCATCAGTATGGAAACCCCATTATTTTTCTTTATAATTTATATCAATTTTCACAATGGGATTTTTCATCATCAATTCATATTCAATTAAAATAAATACTCACATAATAACAAATTTTCATATTTTTTACGTAACAAAATATTCATTTTGTCAATGAATTAATTTGTTTAATAATATCATGTTTCTAGATCAAATAATAATTAATAAATTCATGAAAATAAAGATTGAAGATTGAATGAATATAATATAAACCACTAAAATTTACAAGATCATATACATATACCTCATTACAAGGCCTTTTAGGTTTTTGGGATACATGAGGAGGATTGGGAAGTAAGATGGGAGTTATAATGATATCTCAAGTTAATAAAAGATAATATGTTATGGTTCATTAGGATGTGTTGTTTTTTGTAGCTATATAAAGGGGATCCCAAATATGGAATAAGACCACAAATGGATATATTTTAAAGACACTACCATTATTGGAATGAAATCACTATGGGGTAAATATATTACATAGGTCTGCATAAAATGATGGTACAGATAGTCTAGCATTAGTGTTGGTGTCCGAGTGGTGAAATTTGTTGGTTGTGTCAATTTTGATGTAGTTGGGTCCATGGGGATGGGAAGTAGAGTAGGATCCCTTTTGGAAAATCTGTTTCATTTCCTAGTAGAATTTATTTATCTATTATCCACAAATATATTATTGTATTATATTATTATAGTGAGTCATGGATAATGAATTTTTTTGTGAAGTAATGTTGTGTCATGGTACCTTTAACTACCAATTATTTTTTCTTTTTTGGATATTATCGGGTGTGGTAACTAGGGCTTGCTCATGATATTATGTTTTGTACATTTAAAAGATATAATCATACCCCATATGAACCCAATTATCTTCAAAAAATATCTCTCAAACCCATGGTAAAAATAAGTGTTCTTTGAATGAATTTGAATGCCATTTTGATCATGTTAATCCCCCTCCATATAGGGATCAACTTGTGGAGATATATGGTGATATATTCCTATATTATAGTATTTATATTCGTTTGATATTGATTCCACCCATAGTATAATTATAGGATGTAGAGTTCTATCTCCATTTCATTAATTGAGTTTCATTTTATTTTGGATTTTGTAGTTTTGGAATTACATTATTGGAAGTTCATTACATTAAATTCTAAATATGTGATCATGGATTATAATTTTTTATTAATTATCATGTGATGGTAATCGATTCCTTAAGTTATGTTATTCATTACATCTCTTTTTATAATTTTTGAAATTGTAAGGTTAATATGAATTATATTTTTTTGTTTGACATGGAATTAAACCAAATAAAGTATGAAATGTATTAATAAAATAATTGTTTATTACTATAGATGTCTCAAATTCCTCAACTATGGAAATCCATTTCCTCTTGATTTAATAGATTTTTTTTATGTATGTTATGTTTTTACCAGGATTTTTATTCTTTGGCTTTATTTTTTAGTTGGATGAAATTGTTTAATGAATGTAATTATGGTAATGCATTGAATTTATAATGAATTAAACGTTAATGATAATAAAATTTTGTCAGTATTATAACATCATAGAAATAAAATTATGTTAACATAGTGAATAATCATTCTATTCCTGATATTTTTTATCATGAATTTCTATTGATATTGAATATGAAATTATATTTATGGATAATATAAATTCAAGTTAAATGAGATTATGCATTCCAAATATTATTTATAATATAATTGATGCTAGATATAATGTTTAAATAAACCATTATCTCTCTCAAAACATTTACATAGGTAATATATCATTATAAACTATAATAACTCAATTTAACTTTTCAAAAAGAAATAAAATTTCTTTTTTGTAAAATATATTTTTTAGTGGTTGGGTGACCCCATCTATATATGATGGGTGACTGCATTTTTTTATGACTGAGTGAGCCAATTTTCATATGAAACCTAAATATAATATTTTTAATTCCTAGTTTTTTGGTTTACCATGCATTTTCACTGATTCGTTCTATGTTTCTCTAAATGCGAGCAATGAAATGTGATGTGATGTGATTTTTTTATTGATGTGGTATAATGAGAAATGGGTGGGGATCCAATGCGGATGTCACAATAGTTGGTGGATATGACAAAAAGATTCATTGTGATATGGATGATGTTTTCCTGGATGAAACCAAGTTCGATTGAGTTGGTTGAAGCATGGACAACCGATTTTTTGGCTTATTTAATTGTTCATTCCTATAAATCTTATGAAAAAGTTTATCTGCCTATGTTTCATATTTATCTAAATTCACTTCCACACTAATAGTTAAAAATAAATTTTTATTGGTTATGATTATTTTTTCAGTAGCATGGACTATTTCATGGGGTTCTTGGAATTAAGGAATATAAAAATTACAAAATATTTTTTAACCCATCGAGCTTGTTCTTGATTGTATATAAATGTTAATAAATTTTAGAAACCATGGTATTGGTTTTGTTATGCATGGACAGAATGGACTTCACACTAATGGTTATTAAAATGAAATCTCATATAATGTGATGTAATAGAAAAAAAAATTAATAAAAATAAAGTTAATTTAAAAAATATAAAGAAGTAATTTAATGAAACTCTATGTTTTCTTATCTATTTATTGGATGTCTAGTTCTGAGTAATAGTAATAGTATTTATTATAGAAAATAATTACAATTGAGACTAATTATTATTTTATGACCACAATGTGGCTGTGAATTATATTATATCTTATATGTTTGGTGATTTCAGTATATACAACACACATAATCATTGGGTTATTGACACAATGTGGAATATTATAGTGTATACTCCCAAACATCCAAGTTGGTGAGGTATTTATGGGCGACTACCCCATCTCAGCCATCTCCATTATCCATGTATTTTCATGTGTCAACATTCCGGATGGGTTCTTTCCCAAATATGCATTTAGAAGTATGTGACATATGCTGGTAATTCAATGAAAATATATATTATGATAATTTATCTTAAATATTATTTGTATTAATTAAATGTGTGGGTTTTTGTGGCTCTAGGTAAATAACATACCATATAAAATGTGATGGATTGATGTATAATTACTGATGTATGATTGATATATGCATCTCATGGGGATTTAAAAAATAAATTATATTTTTCCTAGTGCAGCACAGCTGCTTACCAGGGTCATCAATCTTGATTAGCCTTCCAAATTTGATGAAATAAATTAGAATATTTTTGGGTTTTTGATTATTACTTACAATCACATGTAAAATAATTTTTAATCTATCATGAGAATCTAAACAGAATGAGTTTATAAAAATGAACATGGTTTTGGGGGTATAGACATGGATTCAATCATTATTTTCTTACATGTGTTTGATTTAGTTTGATAATTCAAACATTCAATCTCATGACTGAATCACTATTTTTTTTAGAATCGATGTAGTTTGGCTTTCATGTCCTTAGGGGGGGGGGGGGGGTTAGTAGATCATGGAAATTCTCCTCACCCAAGAATGAAATTAAATTTTACCACAAATATAATTCATCATTAATGAAAAGTAATGAAAACCGTAACCTCACCCTTATCCAAGATTCATGATTATCCTTTCATTTATGAAAAAATAAGATTACCTAGTGGAGTGGGTAGAGGAATAGAGAAAGATATAGAGAAGATGAAGAAGAATAAGTAATGTCGATGGAGAAACACAAATTCATGGATTAATAAAACTAATAAAATATACAATTGAAAACTAAGAAAAAATAAAATGAAAATAAAATAAAAAGATGAAATGAGGGGAGAAGAGATGATTGTTGTGGTGTCTTGTGCCCTGATGAGATCCCTCCATTATTGTGGGTGTCGCGCTGATGATTTTGGATGTAGGGGAGGTCCTCCTATTATAGGTAGAATTCAGTCCCCCAAACGATTTAACGTTTTTCACCTATTAGATGTATGTTTCACAAGTGGACCACTTCATAAAAGTCTTTCATAAATATCTTGTATGTTCACCGTCCAAAATAATTATTAATTGTCAATAATATGTAGGAGTTGTGTAATATGCATTGAATAAGTCTTTTTCTGGCCAGAATTATCATGAATCTTCCTTCAAATGTATAAGGATCAATATAAACCTTATTAGATGAAAAACTACATGAAATTTAACTTTTGAATGAAAAAATGATTACTATTCCATATCCAAGTGGAATAACATAAATTGGAGGTCTATAGACTATGTTGTGATTCTGTTTCACTGGTGGGTCCACGTTGTCTCCTCAGAAATGTTTCCAACATCAATGAATTTTTTGGGATACTAGATGTTAAAATCAGATCTATTTCCATAAAAGAATGTTATAGGATATAGAATTGTGATTATAAAAAATGAATCACTATATTTGGAATTTTATTTTTTGATAAATAACAAAAATACCCGTGTGGACAAAATATTCCCAAAAGAGAGAAATATTCAATTTTCTCAATTTTTTTCATTTTCATTCTAAAAATATAATTACACATTATTTTTATAAAGTAAATAATTAAATGGGTTTTAACATTAAAAACGATTATAAATATACATTATTTGATTAAAAATATTCACATAAATTTTCTCTATCAAATACTCCCACATTTAAATAATTTTTTCCCCAAGAATAAAATCTCAACGTGGAAATCAATGAACGAAAATGTAACCAATATTAAAATTCCAATGAAACAAAATCATTGAAATCAATGTTATATCAAACATTCAAAACACTACATAAAATATCAATTTAATTTCCAATTTTTCAACAAAACAAATCATTCACTTGTTTTACTTTTCCCCATTGACAATTCATGGAACTTCTCCTTTAATTTATTCAAGCTCTTTGATTCATTATTGTAAAACATGATATGTCATGATTTATCTCACTTTTGATTCTATTGTCTCATCACTCATGATAAAATTCATGTATAGTTATATTCATATGATGTGAACCTTCTCCATATCTATAGGCCTCTAAATGAACTACTATTTCCACTTTGTAAAGATAAAAGGAAAATAAAATCATGATAACTTTCAATAAAAGTACACAAAACTATAAGGCATATGGTTGGAATGATATTATGATTTAAAAATAATGGATAAAGGAGGAGGATAATCTCTTTAGTACAATTAATGATATCATCAATTAAAATGTAATGAAAATATCCCCTTCAATGTAGCAACACCAACTTCCAAATACTAAATGAAAATGTTCTGACCAATTAAGCATAATGACTTATTTGTGCACCCTCATGAATATTTTTTTATTGTTATAAATTTTTCATTTTTCGAATATTATGATTTTATAAAACTTCACATCCATCACCTAACCTCATATGATTAGAGTTATATCAGTATAGAAAATGGTAATTTTTGGTTCTCTTAAATCACAACCCATTTTTTCACTTTTTTTTGAATATTTTTGTCCTTTTTTATTTTTATTATTTAAGAGTGGGAAAATAGTGTATAATTAATGATTCCAAAACCTTTTATAATTCCCATAATAGAAAGCCTATACTTCTTCCTTAAAATATATATAACCACATCCACCATGATTCCCATTACCCTCACATTTCAACTATCAAATATCATGAAAATACTAATAGGAGGGTATGAATAGATAAAAATATCATGAAACATGGCTCATTCCGATATTTATCACTTATATTCTCTATGGGATAAATGAAATATTGATGAAAGAAGTGTTATTTTAAGGAAAAGTGGCTTTTCAAAGGTTTCCTCTATCATTTTAAATGTGTTTTTGGACAATCATAGCATTGAAAATTTTCAATACAAGTTATGTTCAGTTTCATGTCTCAATATCTCTCAAGAAATATTCTCAAGAATTAATAGAATGTAAATGTAATTGAAATCCTCATGGTAATGGGAAATAATTAATTGGACAATCACTCAAGGAGTGACTAAAAATTAAAAATCAATTCCCATGGACTTTAGAAATTCAAAGAATGGAAGATGGTTGGGAATTTTAATGAATCAATTAACACTTTCAAATCATGAGTCATTATTTCAATATCCATGCATCATATTAAAAATACAATTCTGAATTTTAATGATTTAGTCATGTCAATGTTGAAATCTAAAACAGGGAATCACTTGGTTACTAAGAAACTCAAATCTTATAGATTAGTCATGGGAAAAATAATTGATATGTGGGCATCCAATTTATCATTAATTTTAAAAATATGTTTTGGAAAAAAATATAGTGTGTTTAAACTAAACAAATATAAAATTGAACCCCCTTTGTCCATGAATCTTGGACCCTCCCCTTCATTTTCTGGGGCATCCTTTTACCATCATTGTCAAGACCCGACCCTACACGGGCTCGAGCCGCAACTACCCCAAGACTGGTGACCAATGCCGAAGGCACAACAACTTGGGGAGGCCTTTGCCTAAGTACCTGTACACACACACGCATCAAACTAATTTCAAAAGGGGAGAGTAAAAAAGAAAGGACATGTACTAACTGCTATAAAAAACCAAAATGTGCATTGACCTCTAAAAGTACAAATCAAGTGCTCAAATTAAACTAAAAAAAGGGTCAAAACACGCAACCAACCAGAAAAGTTCCACAACCCAGGAACAGGGGTACAAAAGTAAACAGCTGGAAGGGTCCCCCGCCAGGAACCTAACTATGACCACCACACGTGGTACAATCTCCTGAACTCCAAAGCTCCACTGAAGTCACGACCAACCTGTCTTTCTTCTGCAAGGGCACACCAAGTGAGGGCAATGCCCAAACAAGGGTGGGTATAAAAATATTTGGTAGGATACCCCGAAGGCTCTAGGGAGCAATAAAGGAGGTACCGAAGGGAGAGAAGTAGATCGAACAGGGGAACGTAAAGAAGTACAAGAATGAGTGCAGTAAATAGTACAATAAAGAGTCTAGATCGACCCAACAAGGGGAATGAAGGTAGACTCGTCCAGACACAATGATTTGGAAATGGTGAGAAGATTAACCTCCCATCGAGTCTTTGATACCTATAGTAGGAGAGTATACTCATCAAACCACAAGAAGCTAGACACGGAAAGCACGTGGGATACCCCGAGCGTCTAAACCTCTCCTAGAGGGAGAGTATCCAAGCCCAAGAAGTGGGTACTAGAACAAGGTATAAATATATTCATATAATCAATAAAGTATCCCAACAAGATCGTATGGGGATCTCCATCCCATAGCTCAGCCCAAAAAATTGAGTAGCCAACAGTCCCATAAGTAATCACCATTAATGCCCAGTATCCCACACGTCTTCCCTGAACTGCAAGTTAAGGGATCAAATCATTGCACCCCAAAACTATCCTCATTGGGTGGCATTGAATCGCCCACGTGGTTTTAGTTCGTGACACAAAGACACATCTCGGTGAGTAAAGTGCCTCTCATACTTAAGAATTCAGGTGGTACGTCAAACCACACCTCGTCTTTTCCCTACAGTCGACAGGTCTCCTCAAAGTCAACTGGCGACCCCCCTGCCCAGCCCTGCTTGAGGGTCCCTCGAAGTCGATGGGTTCCCACTATAGGGAGACCCGGCATGATTCGACGGGTGCCACAAATCCTAGTCGCGTAACAGGGTAATCCTCTAGAGGGAGACCCAGCTAATGTTGTCTACGAGTCCCGACGGCCAGCCCCATAAAAGGGTACTCCACTAGAGAGAGGCTCAGAACCATCATCGGGGACCACTTCCCATCCCAACTGGAGGTAAACCCAGCATCGGGGACCACTGACTAGCCTCTATGGAGGTATGCCCGACATTAGGGACCACTACCCAGCCCCGCTTGAGTTAATCTCGGAACTGCTCTGGCCATCCCTGCTGGATGGTACTGCTCGGTGAACACCGTTGTACTGGCCATCCCTGCTGGATGGTAACCCACTGGTCATCCCTGCTGGATGGTAAAACATGAAAGCCCTTCTTGAAAAAATCTCAGCCCTACTGGAAAAAATCTCCTTGGTAGAGGATCAGTGCCCACATTAAGCATTGGTCACACCGAGATCCACAAGAACTCTACCAGGGAACACGAAGGAACATGAGAAACTCCACGGGCCTCTAAATGTGATCACACTCCAATCTACTGAGTAATTGTCGAAGAGGAACTATTCAACTCATCCCAGAGAGTGGGGAAAACACCCTCACTATACGAACACACGTAGTTGTAATCGGTACCGCAGTCCGGTGAAAGGGAACAATACGATAACCCCTTATAGCAGAAGAAACAGAGGATACAAACCATCTCTTCCGGCCAAACGAGAACAAAACTAGGGGAATAAGTCAACCCTGTTGGTCAACACTTAAGAACAGAGGAACCCTCTACGTCGCGAGACATCAAAAGTACGTAAAGCGTAACATGGAACACACATGGGGCCCACACGACGTGTGGCCCCATGTGAACCCCAACCGAACACAAAAACGTTCTCAGGTATCAACATCAACAAGTACCTCCCATCGTTCCTGTATACTCTTATAGTATACCATGTCTCCATCCAAAAGGCTTACATGCACACGACACCCAACATCAAAGAGAAGGCGTAAATGTAACAAATCCAACTTTCCACCTCATTGGCTGAGGCACGACCAACCACATTTCTTTAAACACCAACATCACTCTCCCTGGAGTGAACGCGATCACACGCCAAGGGTCCGATACAAACATGGTAGAAGAACCACCACCGGGGCACCTTAATATTTCCACATTTAATAAGATCGTTTATGAGGCTCCACTAACCTGAACAGATTACACTGTTGTAATACTAATGGAAAGACACGCAAGATCTACTACTTAATCTCCTCCAACGGATATCCAACGAAAAAGTCGTCAAAACTGCTTTACACCTGAATGATGTCCTGTGGTCCCAAGCCTCAACCCCGAAAAGAGTCGGGCAAATCATACCATTGGGATCTCCTCAAAAATACACATCAAAAGGAATTCTCACCTGAGTGAAATGGATATCCGAAAAAAAATATGCACTCTGATGCACCGCACATGAGCGGTGCTTTGTGGGACCTGCATCCCGGTCCCAAAACACAACGAACGGATTGCGCTGTTGTCATCCTCTCAAAAAAAATACATGATTTTGACTATTCATTTGTCCAAAATGGAAACCCGGTGATAAAGCTGGAATTCACCGCCAACTCCCGAAATGGCCCTTGCGGGGCCAAAACAATCCTGTGAAATTATATCAGGTGCATTGCACCATTGCAATTTCCGCGTAAAAACATCTAGAATCGACTGCTCACACGCCCCGAACGGATGCCCGATGAAATAGTTTTAAAGCGCTATGTACAGCTCGAAAGAAGGTCAATGGGGCCCACTCCTCAAATCCAGATTCAACACCGAAAACCAAAATGGAATACTCCGGCTCAACTCCAGAGTCACAATGCCAGTGACGGCGCTCAAAACGGACATCAGATGTGCCCGTGTCGTCCAAAACAAGAACTTCTGGAAGGACGCTCGACCACTTAACGTACTTGTCATGCCTATGAGGCCCCTCATTTTGGGAATTAAAAATTCACAAATCCATTTTAAAAAGTCTATCTCATTGGAATGTTCCTACTTCCGCAGACTGCATGCAAAACAGATGCTCATAGGGGAAAATGCGGGCGTCCGAAAACTGATGGGAAAAGCCCCTTGGGCTGGACCGGCCTGGACCGGCCGGCCCGCGCCTATTGGCCCGGCAAGCGGCATTGGCCCGCATCTTAGCCGTGCAGGCTGGCCATGGAATCATGGTCCACACGTAGACCATCCACGAGGGTAGATCGCACAGGCCACGTGAAGACCCGCCGTCGGCGGGTCTTCTCTTCGCGCGGGGGTCGTGCACTATGACCCCGCGGTCGCTGTGCCCCGGCGTCTCGGCCTCGCCTCCTGGAGTCGCCACCTCATGCGGCCAGCTCCACCTCGTGCCAGTGCCTCCAAGTTCGCCCGGTCCTCCGCTGAACACCCGCTCTAACATGCGCCTTAGCCCGTTCCGTCGTCTGAGAGCCCCGCCGCCGCCTCCTATGAACACCGTGCCACCGCTCGAACCCGCCAGAAACTGAAAAACCCTAAGCTTCGACAAGCATTTTCGAGCAGCTCAAAACTCAGAATTCAAATCCGAAACAAGAGACAAAAAGGGGGAAAAATCTACAATGCATTCTTGGGGTTCGTTCAAAATTATTACTACAATTTTATGCAGAAAAAAGAGCTCAAAGTAGGTTAGGAAATAAAAAATGTAAACAGCAATGATATTACCGTGTTGGGCTTCGCCCAACAGTTCACGGAGAGTCTGCCGCCGCACTGCTGCCTTTCTGGAGGGGAGGAGAGGAGGATATTGAGGGTGGAGTTATCCTTGGGAGAGCTCTTCCGCTAGGGGGTTCCAATGGATAAGGAAGGGGTTGGGTTTGGTTTAAATAAAATAATAAATTAAAATTTTAATTAACATGAACCCCTAATTTTACCCTGCATCCAAAACTTTTGTCAAGGTCAAAATTATATCTCCCCTAGGGTAAACACAACCTCTTGAGAACAATAGAGGTCTCGGAATTTGATACTGGTCTTATGTTTCAATGTTATTATCGTCAACGCATGAGGCTGCCAAATTACGAAAACACCCCTGGGGCAATTTTCCACAGACGGGCCGCGCCCGTGAATCTTATACCCCACCTAGGGTTAACGGCACGTTCTAGACTCAACGATGAACTCAATTTTCCAATCCGAGTCACCATTTAAGAGATACTGTGTTTAACCATTAAAAAAATTAATTAATTAATTAATTAATCCCTTTAACGTTCGGGTAGCGGGCGAGAGGTCGAAACGCCCCACGCCGAAACACTTAATATCGTTACTAGGGTAAACACTCCCTTACGGACCCCTCCGTACACTCAGATATCTAATTCGAAGCACTATTTAGGAGTTATCAAATTTATTTGGCATTCCTAGTGTGAAAGCACTGAAAATTTAATTCTGGCCACACCGAGGCTCGGAATTGCACGTCATCTAAAGGAGATTCTCCTGAATATCATATGGATTATTCAAAAGTATTTCATAGCAAAAACAGGGTTCTTAAACCATTCCCCCCTTCAAGATTTTCTTCCTCAAAAATAAAAACCAGGGAACAACTCAAGATACTAAGCCCACACCTGGATCTTTCGTACCTAGAACAACTCAAGCACAGCTCTGGGCCACCGCACATAGACCAAAGGATTTGATATGTTCACGCGAGGACTGTCCTCACCTATGTCGTGCATAGGAGCATGCACGCTTCTTCTCAGTTGAGTCAAGTGGAAGACATTGTGCACCCACTCTAGACTTTGGGGTTAGGGCAAGGTGGTAGGGAACCTCTCCATCACTTAGAATAGTCACAAACGGCCCCAAGGCTCTCGGGGGTAGCTCAACTCACCGACCAAACCCTTACGTCGCACGCCGCAACTGGAATCCCCACTCACACATGAATCAAGGCCCACTGATTCCCTCATTCAGAATATCCATATGGTGAAACACCCAAGGATATCTAGTCATGCAAGGTTACATAGTTGATGTCCCATAACCAAGACTCTCTTACACGCTCGGAGAGCGATGGAGTCGACACCATCGACTAACAGATAAAGGTTCCACATCTTCTATTCCATTTTCACAGGGTTACATCGACACCTTGCGTCACCCTGGAATCACCTCAAACAAGGATCAGGGAGAAAATAATTTCACTCATAGAGTCTAACAATTCTACCGCAAGAAGTAGAAGAGTTGTAGAGCGTACCTCTTGTCACCTCATGCTCTGTAGGATCGTAGACATACAAAGCTTGCAGCTGTCTGCGGTCCCAAATGACAACTCCTAGAGATTGAAGTCGACCGCCTAGTGGTGATGGGTGACCTCGTAAGGTCTTCCTCCACTTCCAGCTCATCCCTCTCCTCTGATAGCACCACCTCTCTAGGTACTACTCCGATCATGGTGCTACCTCCGTCGTGGTGGTGCACCAGCTGCCTGCCTGACATTCTCAGCGTTCTTAGTTGGGCATTCTAGTTCCATGTGACTACACTCATCGCAGGCATAGCACCACCACTCTCCGGGCTGCACTGGTGCCCTCTGGCACCACTATGGTGTACGACCATGCCCCTGAGTCCAGTTGTCAGAAAACCACTTGCTTCGAGGTTCTACTTACCGACGCCCGCTAGTTGTGGCAGACGTCTTGGCTCCAATGTGCCTGCTACCAACACCTACTATAGAAGGTGACAGGAAGCTCTCTTTCACCAGCGTCTGCTCTAGCACCCATGCATATGTGGAAATACGCAAGGGTACTATGACATCATGAATCTCTCGGCGGAGTCCCTACTCAATATTCTATGCTCGGGTGTTGTCGTCATGGACCAAGTCTGGGAAAAAGCAAGCACGGTCTGCGAAACTAGCTGCATACTTGGCCCCCGTCATCCCTACCTGCTAAAACTATAGGACCTCCTAAATCTGAATGGAGCACAAGTAGGAGGCGAAAAAATACTCATGAAACAAAAACTGAACGTCGCCCTAAGAAAGAGATGAATCATCATGAAACTAAGTCACCAGACTCCCCTAATGCCAAGATGCTCCCCGGAAAAGGATTGCAGTCAAAGCCACTCTCGGATCTGTCAGCGTCTGCACAAGCCTGAAATGGCGAACCACTATCTCTAGACAAACCTCTATTGCCTGAGGGTCTGGCTCACCACTGAACCTCAATGGTCCCTACGGCTGGAACTCGCGAAGCGCGCTCAACCTGCGCTCATGCTCAGCCTCCTATGCTAATACTATCTTCTACTCAACAGGTGGGGGTGTTGTTACCAACCCACCCAGAGAAAGGGGCATGCATGATAGGTCTTGGACTGAGGCCTCATAGCTCACCGAGCCGTCGTCATGAACCAAAGCTGGTATCCTGGATGGCTGTCTTCACAGAGACATCCTGGATATTATCAAGGATTGTCGCGGTCAGATGTGAATATATGTATATAACAACAAAAACAACGATGGGGAGCTGACCCAAGAAGGACAGTCAAAGACTCAATCCTAGGTGATGCACAAACCAATTTTCCCTGCAACAAGTGTCTCAACATACGAAGTCGAAAAGCAGGTTATCAAGGACCTAGTGAATGGATACGCCTGCCACCTTACCATCACTAGACTCCCTAGTCTAAGAGCCGCTCTCGAGACACGTTAACAATGTTTCCCTAAGTCCGAACCAATTCCTTTTATTTTATGGATGTCCGAACAACGTCCCAAGGAACAAACCACCCCTTTGATACCACTTTGTCACGACCCGACCCTACCTGGGGTCGAGCTGCAACTACCCCAAGCCCACCTCCATAGGCCAGGGGCTCGCAACCAGTGCCGAATGCACAACAACTCGGGGAGGCTTTTTCTTATATACCTATACACACACACTCAAGCGGAACAATGGGAACAAGTATCTTATATATATAATGCCTACAACAATTTGAATCATTGTATTGATTTTCATCCCATGATCTTGGTGAATGTGAATAGTCACTATCCACTTCCATAGATTAATTATTTATTAGATAATATGATATGATCTAGTTGGTTGTTGTGTATAGATGAATGATTATATTATCCTAAAATGTGATTCAAATATGTGTATTTTTAGAGTACAACATTTTAAAGTAATATTGAAAAATAAATGGTTATTATGTTGTTGTTCTTTGTGGATAACGCACAATCTATGTTCCTGGATTATGTGAACATAGTTTTTAGTGAGTTATTGGATGGGTCATTCATGATTTCATCATTTAAATCATCATGTAATCTTCATATATGAAAGATATTTAATATTATTTTTATGCAATTTTGGAATTATTTATTATAATCATTAATTCAGTATGTTGTCAATTTGAATGTTCTAAGAATTTGAAATTCATTTCAAGGGGCGTGTCAGGTCCCCTTGAGGATTATCCATTGATTCTTCAAAGATCAAGGTGTTGATTTCTATGGAATCATAATAAAATATTATGTAGTAGAGTAGTATCCTAGGTCATGTATGATATTATAATATATTCATAACCAAATTCTATGAGTTTGTAAATCCTTTAGACTAAAATACTTAAATGTTCATTTGTTCATATCAACCTAACAATGGTAGATATGTTTTGTGTACCTAAAGGGAAAATAGGTAAATTACTTATTCATTTTTTACCAGTTGATAGAGATTAGTTTTTGTTTATATGTGATTATTCTCATATTTTTCTCTACTACGAGACATAGAGGATTTTATTTCTTTTTTATTAGTCTATATAGTTAAGATATAATATCATTATCTACACAAAAATGGATCTTGAGTTTGAAATATTTATGTTTTCATTGATTTTTTTTGGAATCATTACTACATTTAAGATGGTTTTTCGGTATTTTCAATCATATGATCCTGATGTATATCTTATTATTTCCGGAACTATGGTTGTGAAAGGTTCATTGGAAGGAATTTTGTATGAATATTTCTTCAGGATTTTTTATACATTGGGAAAGGGTAATGTTATGTCTAATGAACAATGTGGGAAGTCACGTAGTTATTTTTTGAATGATTTTTTTTATTCATAGTGTTTGATTTAATAATTATAAAAAATTTATATTGATATGAAAGTTTATTATGGTCCAGGTTAAATTTTATAGTTAATGGTTTACTCATAATTTCTACAATAGGTAGAAGAGTCAAAACTATCAGATTATGAAGTAAAGGCCAGGAGAGAACATGATTTTTCATAGATTCCACTGATATTAATTCTAAGAATTATAAAAATTATGAGTGGGTTTATATATGCCTATTAATCAGTATTTGGATTCATTAGATTGTTATGTTTGATATATATACCTCATCACAGACTATTCATCCCAAAATGAAAAATATGATAAGTTAGTTTCAGAGTAATGGGATAATGAATTTGGATTCAATATCTGGAATCATTGTTTTATCATTCATAAGGTCGTGGCGATGAATTATTTTACTAGTCGTTTTCATCTTCCATTAGATGTTTCTTAGTTGTTGTGGGAGGAAATCTTGATTGAAATTGTTACCAGTGTAAAATGATATTTGGATGTTTTTATCATATTTATTTTTCATTGGATTGTATTATTAAATCATCCCACATTATTGTTTATAATGATTCCATATTATGGTAGGTTTTGATGAGGTACTTTCTGGAGGTGGTGTGAGACTACATTGATTCATGAGGATTGATATTTGTTATCAGGATAGATATTTTCACCCAAGGTTGTTTAGTAGTATATAATATTATTTTTCTCTCAAAAATTATATATAAACAACATTTTAAAAAAATATGAATGGTAATATATGGAATACCAGCCATACTATTGATAACATGTATTGTTATTTTAAAATATATCTTTTAGGTTTAGGGATAACGCACCAAGACTTGGTAATCTTTTCTTACAAAAAAGGTTTCCACTTCACTATTAATGTGAATTTTTTATAATTGTATGTATAACCCTAATTATCTCATTTGGGATAGAATATGGTTAAAGATTCATCAATTTATCATAAAAAACTAATGAAGAATGAATCAAATGTAGTTTATATGAATTACAAGATGATTAATGCAACACCAAGTCATGAGACAACCAATTTTGATCAAAGCTGTAGTCATCTAGTGTTCAAGGATAGAGATCATGCATTCTATAAGATGACTCATTATCATTAGAAATAGTGGATTGATTTTCTGAATATTATTTATAGATAATGTTTTGTGTAATTTTATTATGCTTTGTCTTGTAGGATCTTAGAATATCTAATAAAACATCTCTAAAAGGTGATCTATATTTAAGATTTATCCCATGTGTCATATCTCTAAGGTAATATTCAAAATGATTTCCATGAAATTTTTTAGGGAAAACTGATTTTTAAGAGGATGAAAACGTTAAAGTGTTGGACATGGTGATATGGTACCGCCATGAGATGTTCTTATGTAAAAATTATATCAACAATGTTTTTTGTTGTGGAGAGTCAATTGAATAGGGAACAAATACATGCTTAATAAGTTGCAGGTATGCATTAAGAATCCAAAGTTTTATGGATTATATCTTCTGTTGTAAAAATTATATCTCAAGTTGAGGAAATTTTTCAGTTGTGAAATAGTTTCTTATATAATTATTAACTGGTTACCTTGACCATTTTCTGATGGTCTCTCTCCTATATTAGTGTTTAGGACTAGTTTCATTTCATGGGGTTTTTTTATTGGTTCATCTATGCGAGGAAGTATAGATCCTATAACAAATTATTTTTGATAGAGTATTTTATGGTCCCAAGTCCTAGTTTACATTTCCATTCTATGTAATACTACGTGTTTGTAGGTGGGAAATGATGAGGAAGAGGGGTTTAATATAAATTATAATGTTAAAAGTTGATTGTACAATGTATATATGTTTGGTATGTTATTTGGATGGTTGATTCCGAATATAGGGGAATGATCTGGTTTATGATCCCATGGGAAATGATTTCAGTGGAACTATAATTATATTATTATATTAATCATAAATGCAGGATGTGACATTTTCCATTTGATCACTACAACATAATGAGGAAAACATTGGAATTGGGGTCCAAGGTGTGAAATTGGATGGTTCATTAGATTTCCAGGTAGTTGTTTTGTAGATAATAGGGTGTAGTTTTTCCTCCCCTAATGATAATGGGTTTTATTGGATAGTGTTGTATACTATGTCTTGTTCTCTTCATGGGTCTATTTGAATAGTTTTTTATAGGGATATCGAGTTATCTGATGTGGTTTTGTGAGGATGTATGTGGAACTTTCCATTATGTTTTTCTACATTTTTTTTATGATTCTTCATATTCTTTGACATCTTCAAGGAATTATGTACCATAGTGTTATATTATGATAAATTTCTATAAGAACCAAATCCCCCTAAAGAATCATATTTTTAACAAATTTTTCTCTGGAATCATAGGTGCCTGAGATTATTCTCTGAAGGCCTTTTATTACCTTTAAACTGGGTTAATCGTCTCATTTTATGGATCGATTATTCATGATCCAAGCTGTGTTAAACCAAATTTATAGTGGGTTGTATCCATTTTATTTGTTTTTTCTATAATAGTTTCCTTCAATTTTATATAATTTGAATGGTACCATTATATGGAAGTTTTTTATGATTATTTGTGTGGTTGTGGTTCTATTTTCTCATTTGGGAGTATAATTCCTTGAATTAAATGTGATCAAATATCAACATTACTGTTATGATCACATTTGATGAATGATTAACACATTTGTTATATGATTTATTTATTCTCATTATATATTACATTAAATCATAAATTAATCATTCTTGTCTTTTTGGATGAAGGTGGATCTAACCCTAAAAGATGAAAAATATGATTAATGATGAAGTGGTATGTGGTTAGTAATCACATGTGTTCTTCCACCATGCTAATGTTTTACAAATTGATTTAGTAGAAGTATTGTTATAAATATTATTTAGTTTAGTATATTTTTTATTCATTTTTACCAGACATTATTTTGTTAAATTTTGTTAAATAATGTATGTCTTGCAGTGTATTGGTTGGTTATTTAATTATAGATGCATGTTAAAAATATTTCATCATTCTTCTAATGTGATGGATATATAATCTTGTTCGATGCAAATATAATTGATGTTTAAATAATTAATATTCCCATTTATAAATATCACTTTTGTTTACCATAGTAAAAAATTGATATGATTGAACCATTCGATCCAATATGTCATATAATTGTATTCATAGTATTCAAAATATTGTAAGGACCTAATGTTATTATTTTCATAATAAGGAAGAATGTGTTGTGTTTTGTGTTGTTTGAGTCTTTTGAATATTATAGATGAACATCGTATTAGGGATATGTTTCCCTATTGATAATTTTTATGTTTTTATATTGTTCATAATATTCTGGATGTGATCCCTTTATACACATTCTGATATTAAAATTGTATAGATATCAGATTATGAGATATGATAAAAGTGGCCAAGATGTTGTAGAATCTATTTATACGTGTGAAGGGAGATTAAAAGTGACATTTATAATGGTGTCTTGGATAGAACTGGGTTTTATAGAATTGTTTAAATAGGAGAATTCATATTTTATGGTCGGATTGACATAAATTTTATTTATGTATTCTTAAAAATGAGGTATGGATGAGTTTCTTATTTATCTATACTCTATTTCACCCTACATGAGGCTGCTATTTGATCTCAGTTAAGTGTCTTTTAATAGAATCATATGATCTTACCTTGAGTACATGTTATTATTTAATATTAATAAAAAAATTAATTTCTAACCCCTCAGATTGGTGATTTCTAGAGTTGAAATGTCGATAACCATGAGAAACTATGTGCTCAATTTTGTTATGCCAAGCATCACATACATCCCATTAACAGTTAATGAAATTCAATACATAGTATCGTTAATTAATGTATAATTATTTAATTACTTTATGTTAATTTTATAAAAATTAATGAATTAATTTAATTAAAAACATACTTTATTATATACATATAGAACATTTAGTTATTATCAATGATATTAATATAGTTGAGTGTTTGTTGATATAATTGAGGATAAGGAAAAATTAATTACCATAGTGTGGTTACGAGCTATATTATATAATATATGATTTATGATTTAATTCGATTTCATGAGTATTTTGGTAGTCTAACTAACACCCTTTAGACTCTTGGATGTTGTTTTCCCTAATATCCTTTATAGTGAGGAATGGAAGGTGGGCCACCCCAACTATCCCCTCTATCATTTCCTAGTATATTGATATACTAGTATGAATAGTGGTTTTATTACTCATATATTTGAATGGAGTGTTGTATTGACTTGTTGATATTTCACACACTTGTATCTCTAAATATAATATCATAAGTGTCATTATAAGTATGTGTGTATGTGTTATAATGGATCGATGTAATTAAATTACATATGATCTGTGATGGAATGATCTATAACACACAATTTTCAATGCTTAACATACATGTTACAGTGGATCCTGGAAACTACACTGCTAATACAAGGATGTGACCTTGACCATTAAATATTCATGTGTCTTTGAATTAGAATTCACATTCAAGGATATTTTTTTTGATTATTTTAGTGAATTAGGAAACAATCTAACAATGTAAACTCATACATTACTAGAGGACACCTATACATAGAATTCATTTTTTCTCTATAGGAAACCTATTTAAAATAAATCATGGTTTATCTTTATGAAAAAATAATCCCAATTATCCCATTCATCACATTGTTAACTATATTACCCCTTAAACACTATTATAAGGATTTTAGAACTAGGTATGGGCATGAAAATCATCGTAAGTAACAAAAAATTAAATAACATCTTTAGTACCTCAATAATTATAAACAAATGAAAACATTTTCACAAAGTTATACTTTTCAACCCTAAATAATATTATTTTTTCATACCTCATGAAATCATACTTTTCTATTAAAAAAATATAAAACCTAAAAAATGGAAACATGTGAATTTATTTAAATATCACTATTACATTTACTATAGCTCTCCCAACTACATATGGAGTAGCCTTCCTAGTTACTTTTGGAATAACATCCTTTGTATTTTCCCTTAAACTATGAGGAGAAACCCCACTAATTAACATTATATCATTTCCCAATGTATTAGGGAGATAAAACAGGCTTATCTAAAATTATGTTATAAAAAAACCACTCACACTCATTAAAAATTCCCAATAACCATAACATATTCATAACACATAAATCGTGAATAATATAAACATAATCGTTCTAATATGAAATCAATTTTTATTTTTACAAAGTCCCACACTCATAAATGATAAAAAAATAACAAATAAAACTATAAAAATGTAATTTAGGATTAAAAATAATAAATATAAATGATATATAGAAATTTAATTTGAGCCATATAATTTAATGAATCATTCCTTTCGACTTTTTTTTAAATAGATGAAACGTAACTATAAAATATTTTTTTCAAATAAATTCCAATAAGAACATCATATGACTAAATAGAAAATTAATTATTGTAATAGATATTGGGTATCTATATAATATACACACAATAATACATAATTATATTATTCCAATAAGGTTATATCTGTTGGTAAATGTTCTTTTTTTGCTTGTAAAAAATTTTACCATCAATAATTGTCATGTCACTAAACTGTCAGTAAAAACACTATCTATAAATTTTTTAACAAAAAATAAAATAGTTTTGTTACAAATATAATAGCACCAATTGATAATATATATGTTGGTTAATGAATTTATGATCATATTATTATGACACATTTTTTCATGGGTAATACTAATATAAACATATATTATATGTTTAAAAATTATATTTGATCAAAAATTTAATTTTTATTACTTGTAAAATTTCATATTATATTTAATAATTTATCATATATAATAATCACACATATTCATAGATAGGAAACTAAATAATTATATTAATAATTAAACTTAATATAAATTGATTCAATTTAGAAATCATAGTATTAATACGATCCATCCCACCCACACCCCCCCCCCATGACAATCTAGCCCCAGTTTCAGTGATCCAACTCCACCATCATATCATCGATTCCTCGTCACCAACAAGCACCAATGAGAAGCTCCAGGCACCAGTGAGTAGCTCCAGCACCAGCACAAGCATTCCATCCATGCCACAGTACTAGCGAACAAACACTGAAAAGTCATCCATACCCCAGGACCGGCTAGTAAGCTGCAGCACTACTGATGAAACCTCAAGTTGCTGCTATACCACACAATTCAGCTCTATGATCTACACCACACAAAAAATAGTGGTTACTAAAATATAAATGAAAATATATAAACACATTTAAACTATAATAGGAAAAATTGAAATAAGGAAATTTTCTTCATAGAACATGAATTTTTCATAAGTCATAAAAAATAATCAACTTTAGTACCAAAGAGCATCCTCACGTTGAAGTTATGTCACACATATCTAAAAATACACACCATGCAAGAAAAGAGCATAACCACTATTCTGGGAAAAAATATCTTATTGAATTGAAAGAATAATAGAAAGAACTGTATTTATGAAAAAATTATTCAATGTGAATAATATAATAATTATAAAAACATAATGGTGCATTTTGAGTATCATAATTGAAATTGTTTTTATATATAATGGATACACAGTACGGGAATGAAAATGTATTTTTTAAATAAATCTATTCAATTTTACTAGTATTTCTTTTATTTATTTTTCAATCTATAACAAATTTATTTATAATTATATTTCATATTAGATGTTTGAGTTCACTAATTGAGATACTCTCATATAGAAAGCCAACTCCATTGGACACCTCAGTACCATGGAGTGGAACAAGGACCATTGTGATAGAAATTTAATGGTCCCCTAGTTGCTTGTGACCCTTAGAAAATGTTTATATTCTACTATCACAAATTTTACTAATCTAGATGTAAAATAAGAGGATGTTTAAAATTCAATATCATGATTTCCTCTGCTTACTATCATTAATTGGAATCTATTGAAAGTATCAACCATATTTTTTTACATTTACATGAAGGTTTTGGGAGAATATACCTGATTAATTTGGAAGAAATGCAGATAGATATCTTTTGAATGCATTCTTGAATCCATAGTTAGTACTAGAAAAAGTGAACAGGTTCAAGGGATGATGACTGTTACAACTGCTTCTATTATTGAGTGTTCTTGGATGGCTTGAAAAGGGATTGTATTTGAGAACCAATCAACATATATTCATTTAGGATCCACATAAATTCATAGGGATATCATCATTACTTCAAAAATCCATAAATGGAACATGAATAATCATATTTATGATCCTACAATATTTATTATATTTAGTGTTTCCAATAATATTTTCATTTAAAATGTTTTTATAAAATCATTCAAGACATTATAAAGTTATGAATGTATTTTCATACATGTTTTTAAAGTGTGTTTGAATAGGTGAGACTATATAATATTATCAACAACAAGGAGGGAGAAATCACATATTATTAATGCATATAATAATTCATAGCAACAAGCATCCAATATGAATTCCATCAATATTATTGAAATCATGTGACATCTTTAATGAAACCAGAACATAATGAAAACATCTATATATCTGGAAAGGAAACAATAAAACTCAATAATTAATGGCACAAACAATGTATTTATATATGGGAGAATGTATATGCGAAACACAATTTTAAACCGAATACACTACAATTCCCTCATTTTAATCCAATATGAGTCGTGTGTATTGTCTTATTGTGGACATCATGAATCCAATTTATTTCCCCAAACTAGCCCCAACTGTTAGATGAAGATTAAATTGTTCATATATTATTTTTAACATCATATTCACATTAAAAGAAGAAATTATTTAGTGATTATATTAAATCATGAAATATATATTCTACAGTGATGAAATTAAATTGTTACACTAAGTATTAGAATCTATGGAATGAATATTTTCTGAAACTAGAAATGATATCCACAAAAATAAATACAATCCCATGAACGTATTATCCACTACCTGAAAATGCCAAAAACAATCGTTGTTAAAACAAACCACAAACCAAGATTAGGAAAAATAACTATCAATAATAAACAAATAAAACAACCAAATCGGGTTACGTTTTGGAAGGGTCACACACACTTCATGAAAATGAGGGAAAATCACAATGAAAATGTTTGAATAAGAGAGTAGAGGATAAATAATGATAACCAAATGTGACAGCGCACAAAATATTAAGGGGATATGGACAAATTTCATGGATGGAGGAGGGAGGTGTATGAATTGGGTTTCTCTATGATGGGGTGTGCCCGAAAAATTTGAAGGTAAGCGGTTTGGTCGATTGAGGGGAGAAAGGGAGAGGGGAAATGTAAATAATAATAAGAAGTCATATTCATCCCTCTTCATTCTTTTAGTAGCTGAATCACTGTAAGTATAACCTCTCCTATAAGAATTTCCATCCCTTTCACTCATCATGATAAGAGAAATAAATTTCATGTTGAGTACACACTTCCATGACACCAACATCCTATAAAAAACAACTACCTATTCCTATGTCACTTTTGATTATTCACACTCTCTGATACTGAAAACCCAAAATAAATTAGAATAAACATCTCCAAATGATATATAATCACAAATAACTGATCCATCTTATAAACTAGAGTACTCAGGATTTCACTTGTCCTCCTCAACCTCATACAAATTAGAAAAATAACCAAGGATGTTCCCCTGTTCCTGAATAAAATAATCACCATCTTGAATTCCCAAACATACTAACTCATTGTAGAAATAATACAATAAACAATCCCTTAGAAAAGTTGAAGATCACTAGCTAACCCTGTTTAGTGCATCTTCTTACCTCTCAGGCCTCATTTTCCAAGGCCCTCGTGAAACAACCCAAAATCCATAGATCCATTCCGGATATTCTCTTTCTTAGTAGAATCTTCATGAGCCATAGAACTTGTAGGACACTTGAATAATTACTTTTTAGAAATCCCATATTTATCATTGACGACCCCAACCAAGGAAGAAGGTTTAATAAGTGATGAATTTGCAACAGACACATCCAAAGGCCAATCATTTTGAAGCGTATTGAATTTCTCAATGGTATCACCCTTTAATGGGAAATGATAGCATATTAGATCCTAGTGAATATTATCTTTAATATGACCAATTGATTTCAATGCATCACAAAAAACTATAAAATGATTGAATTTAATGTGAAGGGGAATATCATCATTAATTGTGGATAAAAACAACCTTTTTAATCAAGGAATATATATGGTTAACATAAAAAATTAATCATGCATAATATCCATAATAAACTTCGTCACCCTATCCATTTTAATAGGTATCTTTATTATTGAAGTAAAATCATATGGTTTGTGTGGATTCCATAAAATCTAATTTAATCCAATTATACAAACCTAGACCTAGACCACAATATTCTGAATTGAAAAGGGGTTGAATCTAAAATCTCATTCCTGGATATAGAGAAGTCCTTGGTTGAGATTAATTGAGACAATTACCCAGGTTCGGTACATCAAATCCACTACGGGAATGAGAATTTGAAATAAATCCCTACGAAGGGAACACCCATTCATTATGAGAATGCCTGGACGATGGAGAGACAACAAACCAAGTCTTATGTTTTCCACGTTTTACTCCAAGAAGGAAACCAAATCCTTGCAATCATGAAGAACATGGAATGTATAAATCAATCTGAATTCTCATCCTGATTACCAACTACATGTTTCATTGTTCCATTGGTAAAAATTCTATAATGAATAGCATAATTCAGATAATATAATAGTCATAGACTCATTTGATTTTCAGCTAGCTCCCTATCATGAGTCGTGATAACAACCACTTTCACCTGAGACTACAAATTCGATTCTCTAACCAAGTATGGATAAGTGGAAACCTCATAATCACAAATAGATTCGCTGACCGTGTTGTTGAAAAGGAGCTCCCAAACCCCAATATTCTCATCCATGTTTGACCATAGAAAATGAAATTAATCAGATCCAGGTGTGAAAATTATATTCATGATTAAGAAATAGTGATAAAAAATTAATTTATTGTAACATGTTTTTATACTTGTAAAACAATTGTTGGTAATAATAATTAATAACAATTGAATCATTTGTTGGTAATAAGAAACATAGTGTTAATATGATGAGGAAATTTATTTAACAGTTGGTAAAAGATTTGTTGGTGTTAAACAATCAGTATCAATAGATACATGTTTTTTTAAAAATAAGTATTGGTACATAAAAACAATTCAGATAAAATTTAATATATGTTGGAATTGCTTATTTTTACTAACAATTTTATTATCTTTAAATAAATTTATGTTTAATAAGCCATTTTTTGTGAAATAAAAATATTTTAAATACAATAAAATATAAAAAACTATTGTCACATGTAATAATAGCATGACATAATCAATGATGTATAATAATAACCCAATGAATGGGAATTATGTTACTAAATATCATAATACATTGTAATCAATTGAATCATTTTCCAAATGACTGAGTAAAATAAATAAATACATTAAATAACATGAGAATATATAAAATCAAGATATAAAATGACAATGTAAATTTATATACACATGTACAAATAATATAGGTCTATAGAATATAAAATATACATCAATGAATTTAAATCATGACAATGTCCCTTACCTTAAATTAGAATCATGACAAAGAATCATTATCTACCCAACAAATAAAAGTAGGTTAATTATTTACTTTATTTATAACTAATTTACTATTTTTTATTCTCTTTCTATTACTCATTATCATTTTATGACAATTACATGATTTTGTATGTAATTGTCTTATGTTTTATCGATATTTATTACATCAGTCCAAATTCACTACTTTTATGATGTTAATCGATAAAGATATCATAATTCCATTATATCCATAATAATATTCATGAAATTATAATTATTATTTTAATTTGATTATAATTTTAAATCCATACATAAAATATTGATAGGAAAAATCAACTATGTTACAATCATGAAGACAGTAAGTTGTACGTATGTATGGGTAACATTTTCATTTTCAATAATAATTATAGAAATAAGATTAGTATCCTTTTAACATACAATAATTATGATTATATAATTCAAAACCTATATATAATTTAATATTATTATATATATAATCCACGCAATGTTGTGGTGAAATAAGAATCGTTTCACTTTGTGGAGGTGATGACTCACACGTACGACCGAATGATGTTGTCATTATTATGTTCATGGAATGTTTAAAATGTAAAAGACATAATAATATTTATTAATTATAAATATATAAATAAAATCATATATAAATATACATTCTATCATTATATCCATTATTGATAGACGATGGTGTAAAACGTATTACATCAGTTCATGAGGTTGTAGTCTGCCATACACTCTAACGAAGAATGATTTCCCCATTTGATGGAAGTGTAGACAGATTGAGCTAATTATATTAACAAAATAACTTCTATGTATATTTTATATTCTTGAGTTATTTTTTCAAAATTTTTGAATAATATCTAATGGAGTTGGAAGAATGTTTTTTGAAATACTTGAAAAATGATGAGAAATTTCCCTTAGGAAATCTTCATTACTTATCAACTTAATAAAATAAATTTTTCTGTTATTACTAAAATAATATATGAATAATATTGGGTTGGATTATAGGATTTTATTAAGGAATATATTTTTGGATCCAAATAGGTTTTAATGGGTGAGGAAAATGGAATAAAACATTCCATTTAATATGAGAGGGGAGGGGAACCTTACAAATTTCACAAGATATTAAATTAATATAAATTAATTTTATTTTAAATATGGATCAAAACAAACTTATTTAAAACATTCAATGATTATTTTTCTAAATATCATCATTCAATAAAATTTATAGATGTTTTAAATTTTTTTATTCCTTATAATTTTTGGAACCCTTATTTAATCTATTGTCTTTGGATCATGACTAATTATGTGTTTATGATTTAGTGGTAAATATAATAAATATAAAATTCAAAAAAAACATAAATGATATAATGATGGAATTATATAATAATTACCAGTCACTTTTCTAAATTTTTTGTTTTTTATAATTTTTATATCATATAATAAAATAATATTGTATTTAAAATATTTTAAATTTATATATTGATATTATTCATTAGGTGAATTTTTATCAAATATCATCAAAAGAATATAAATTATAGAAAATATTCCTAAACATAAATTAAATACCAATTTAATATATAAAACTCATTTATGAAATTATTTATCCCAAATTATATTTACTTTAATATTTCTAATATCCTTTATTTCATATTTGAATTTATTAAACAATTACTACATCATCATTCCATAATCTGTAAATCTAATTATTTTATTAATAAAATTTGAAAATAAAATTCATGATGTATATAAAACTGTTATATTTAAAACTAATATTTATACTCTAATATAACTTCTAAATAACACTAAATTTGAAATCATTTACTTCTAAAAACATAATTATGACGTCTTTGACATTTCATTAGAATAAACTAATATAAAGTGATTAAAGTCATCCATGTGGACCAAAGAGGTTATATAATTGGACTAATGATATTTTTGGATTAAATTAACACATAAAAATAAGGAAATGATTTTGGGTAATTTTATAATATTTATAATATTTTTTTATTATTAATTACTTGATATACCCTTGATGATGATAATAAAAACTATAAATGTTACCATTCATACTATCCAAAAAATAAAATGGACCATTTTACTAAATTACTACTATATGATTACAAATATTGAATCCATTTATCCATATTCAAAATAAATAAGTTTATATAATTAATTTAAAATTTAACCTCTTAACATGATAAGAAAACATGCATTTAATGTTCAAATTATTAAAAGATTAAATTGTTTTTATATCTAAATATAATGAAAAATCTATTTAAAGTACCTAAATAAGATTAAATTACATAAAATTTATATAATTAAATTATATAAAATTTATATAATTAAATTATAAAAATAAAAAATAATATAATTTAAAATTAAAAATAATTTTGAAAAAATATATTTTAAACTAAACAATAGTATTTTTGAGTGTTCATAAAAACATTAAACATATAATAAAAAAACCAGAATGTTATCTAATGTAACATTTGATAGAAATATTTCAAATTAAAAATAATTTTTTAAAATTTATTAAAAAATATTCATAATTCATTTTGAAAAAAATTCTTCCATTAAAAGGTTCTAAAACAACCTATTACCAATATATAAATATCTATTCGTAAAATGGGATTTTTTTTAAAATAATCCCTTAAAATTTTGGGATGAATATAAAACCATTTTATTAAATTAATAAAATATAGTTTTCATTAATATAATCAAAAAATATTTATTTGTTAATTTATTGGAATAAAAAACACATGTACGAAATTAAATATTCTTTCAGAAAAAATATATCCTTTAATTTATAAATGGGTTTTATTATAATTTGTGCTTAATTGGTAAAATAATTAATTATATATACATGTATAAACCATTTTTCAATATTTTCATTAATCACATACATTCCCACCATTCTAAAGGCTATGTTATTATAGAGACATTGAAATAATAATATTCATTTTTTAGCTAGATTTGGGGTATCGTGTACAATAAAGAACATAGTGTTCATTTCTTAAAACATTTTTATGTCAAATTTACCCCGTTAATGAATTGTGTCCTCAACATTTAAAATTTGTTTTGGTATCTTGGGCTCGAATATTTAAAATACCTTTATTGGAATCCCACATCGAAATAATGATTAATAAAACATCCACTTTAAAAAAAGGAATGTTTGCAGTCACCTAAGATAACCCATAATAGGATTACATATAGGGAAACATGTAACTGCAATAGAAAAAACTATCATGATTTGATAGAAAATAATAGATTACATGACCATTGTATGGTTAGCCATCACAAAATTATAAACCTCCGAAGTGTTAAAATGTCAATGATTTTTTAGTAAGAATAGTCAACTGGATGTACATTTGTTTTAAGGTCATTTTAATATATTTTATGAATTATATTACTACCTAGACCAAGAACCCAAGAAAAAAAAATATGACATTTGTTTCCGATGCTTTTTCCAGGGTGCGCGCATCCGTTCATCCGCGGAGGAGGACGTGCGGCGCTTGTTTCCCCGCATTCCCGCTTTCCAAAGGCGGGCGGCATTCGCCCCTTATCCATGGACGTCTGCTCCTTGATCGAAACGGGATGATGGGATGTCAGTTCTTCCTTCTACGGATTCCTCCTCAGAACTCGTCACCTAGTTTGGGTCTCTCTCATAGATTTAATACATAGTTCGTGAAACTAATCCTAGTGCCATGTTTCCATTGACGCCGGTTAATTACACTGCTTCTGTCGGGACATTCCAATGGGTCCAGTCAGGGAAGAAACCTTCTGTCGGGGGTGTAGTCACGTTGAGGCATCAGTAGCGTGTCTGGATGATGGGGAACCTGGCATGTCTGCCTATTATCCCTGGTCACAGGGCTTCTCGAGGGCGTGGAAGCCCGAGACATCCCACATCGAGCGCAGGGAATTATATGTCATAGACACATATCTGAGGATTTCCTCAGCTTCCCGTGTTTAACACAGGGTATGCCACCAGTTTAACGTCTAGAGGAGACGAATCGGCCCGATCAGAGAATTAGCTAGGATAGATTGGATTAAGGGATTCCCCTTGAAGGGATGCCGATACTGGGGCCAGCCCATGGGCGGCTGTACCGATATGGTATCACCGAGATACGACGGTCCGGGCGAGAATCGGGATAGGTGATAGGTGTATGAATGGAGTGGAGGGGGAGTGAAAGGGGACCATCGCAGGGGAGACAGTGATGTTGGGCTTGAGCCTTGAAGAGGCTTCCTACCTAACCTCGTGGTGGGGAATCAAAGTCTGTGTAGTTCAGGATGGTGCCGGTAAACCGACGTGACGGTGGACCTTGGCACGATGAATGTCGTCAGTGAACCAACGTGAGGGTGGACCTTGGTCCGATGGGCATCGTCAGCGTACCGACGTGAAGGTGGACCTTGGTCCGATGGGCATCGTCAGCGTACCGACGTGAAGGTGGACCTTGGTCCGATGGGCATCGTCAGCGTACCGACGTGAAGGTGGACCTTGGTCCGATGGGCATCGTCAGCGTACCGACGTGAAGGTGGACCTTGGTCCGATGGGCATCGTCAGCGTACCGACGTGAAGGTGGACCTAGGTCCGATGGGCATCGTCAGCGTAACGACGTGAAGGTGGACCTCGGTCCGATGGGAATCGTCAGCGTACTGACGTGAAGGTGAACCTTGGTCCGATGGGCATCGTCAGCATACCGACGTGAAAGTGGACCTTGGTCCGATGGGCATCGTCAACGTACCGACGTGAAGGTGGAACTTGGTCCGATGGGCATCGTCAGCGTACCGACGTGAAAGTGGATCTTGGTCCGATGAGAGATGGGCTTGAACCTCTGGGAGGCTTCCTACGTACCATGCCTTGACATGGATCAAAGTACTCGTAGTTCAAAGGGTTAATGGAATACAGTTTAACGTCATGCGGGACGGTAGGGAACCCTGACGTGAATAAACGACAGGAATTGGGTGTCGGTGAACCGACGTAGATGAGGGACCTTGGTCCAATGGGAGATGGGCATGATCCTCTGGGAGGATTCCTACGTACCATGCTTTGACATGGATCAAAGTCCTCGTAGTTCGGATGGAAGATGGGGACTCGTCACACCGAAAAGGAGACGGTCTGGGTCAATGATTGTTGGGCCTGAACCTCGGGGAGGCTTCCTACGTACCATGCCTTAACACAGATCAATGTCCTCGTAGTTCGGGTTGTGGAATACAGTTTAACGTCATGCGGGATGGGGTGAACCGACGTGAATGATGATGGGTGGGTTTGAACCTCGTAGAGGCTTCCTATGTACCATGCCTTGACATGGATCAAAGACCTCGTAGTTCATATGGGGATTTGTCGGCGAACCGACGTGAAGGTGGACCTTGGTCCAATGAGTGGTGGGCTTGAACCTCTATAAGGATTCCTACGTACCATGCCTTGACATGGATCAAAGACCTCGTAGTTCATATGTGAATGGGTGTGCAGTTTAATGTCATGCGAGACAAGGGGGGCATACAGTTTAACGTCATGATGGATGAGGGTGAAACTCGACGTGAATGAACTACCGAGCAATGTGGCTTGAACCTCATGGAGGATTCCTACATACCATGCCTTGACATGGATCAAAGTCCTCATAGTTCCCTAGGGGTGGGGTTCAGGGTCGGTGCTCACTCTAAGCCCACGTGAGTCATGCTCGGTGTGAGAAACAAGAGGTTGCAGGGGCCTGACGATCACGTCGCGAAGGGTGCGTTCGTGTGAAGCGAAGAGGGGTTTACGCTTTAGGCAGCCCATGGTGTTAGGACTTACTCCAGGATGGAGGCCCAGATTGCGACAAAGCGCAGCGAAAGAGGGATTTGGGACCAATGATGGGAGGTGCATCGTTCCCTATCACACGATCCACTGTCCTTTCTAGTGGGGAAGTACGGAGATTCAGAGGTGCAGTCATCCGTTGGAGAACTAGGGTCGCCCTTCTCATATGAACATACACCACTCCAATCAAGAGGATATCATCCCTTGTGGATGGGTGATTCCATTCCTGGGGAGACGAGCGGTGTAAAGAATGTTCGAGCTGGGGGGACCCTTCGTGAGAGGCACGAGGTCGGGTCACAGTTTAACGTCATGTGTTGAGGACATGGTGCTTGGCAGTTTAACGTCCTGCAGCTCGGACAAGGTGGGTTCACTCCGCACCCCTAGGACTTACATAACTGGTACCCTCTGGTCCTTGGGGAAGGGAAGGTACCAGTAAGGCCATGGTCAATGGGGGTTGTGGAACGAACCATCAAGGGGTCCACGTTAGGGTGGCTATGCGAAGAAGCAATAGCTGTTAGAGTGCCTATGCGAAGAAGCACTAGGAGAAGCAACGCTACGAGTGGTATTGTCCATGGGACTTTGAAATCACATCGTGAAAACCTAGAGGGTCGCATGGGAAGAGGAATTTCTAAGCAAAGGATTGTGCTTCGCGAAGTGGAGTGCCTTGGCCTTAGCATGGGGAATAGGTGTGAGTGGAAGGTGCTTCACGAAGTGGAACAGTGCACACAGAGCACTGCCTCGCGAAGAAGAGGTGACTCGCGAAGCAGGGTCCTGCGAAGCAGTGTGCTTCACAATTTGTAGTGATCCTACCTTAGCATAGGGATCATTATTATAGTTTGGGTGTTTCGCGAAGCATAAACGCTCCGCTGCTGCCCGGGTTCCCTTGGGAATCCCCTTCCTTTGTGAATTCCCTTGAGCTTCGCGAAGGTCATCCCTCTCGGAAGAGGGGCTCAAAACCAGACAAAGCGAAGGCATCTCGCGATGTAGAAGTACCTCGCGGAGCTCATGATTCTCGGGGCAAAGAGTGCTTCGCAATTCGGGAGAGGAGAAGCCGAAAGGTCGGATTGTCCATCCCTCGGGACACAGGGGAGTCCAGTATTTATATGCAAGGGGTGTTGCAAAGCAGCGCTCGCGCGCTGCATCAGGTGCTTCACAGAGCGCTCGCAAACTTCATCATCGTCCGTGGAGGGTTACCGCATCTGGAGCTTCGCGGCGGCCTCGCGAACGTCAAATGCGTTCGCAGAGTGTTACCGCCTCTGCAGCTTTGCGGCGGTCTCACGAACGTGAAATGCGTTCGTGGAGAGTTACCGCCACTAGAGCTTCGCGGCGGGCTCGCGAACGTCAAATGTGTTCGCGGAGTGTTACCGCCTCTGGAGCTTCGCGGAGGGCTCACGAACGTCAAATGCGTTCGCGGAGAGTTACCTCCTCTGGAGCTTCGCGGCGGGCTCGCAAACGTCAAATGCGTTCGTGGAGTGTTACCGCATCGAGATCTTCGCGAGGCCGCGATGATCTGGGCGCTTCCCATCGGGGCTTCGCGTCGGGGCTTCGCGATGTAGTTCTCCAGCCTTCTTTTTCGTGCCCTATTTTGGTGCCAACAAATGCCCCCCTCAGACTTGGAGCTGTGGAGGGAGAAGGGTCAATTTCTGAGGGAATATCGCCAAAAGTTTCGGCGGTTCGCGATGCGACTTCACGAAGGGGGGCCCGCGGTGTTGACCGGGGCCACGGATCCGGACGCGCTGCGATGCTCCGCGCGGGTTAGGCGCGCCGCGATGCTCCGGGGTCACCGCCTATAAATAGGGGGGTCGACCTCTTTTGTCTTCACGTGACTTCCTTGTCTTTTTGTGCTCTCGACTTCGCGAAGCTCCGCGTACTCCGTGACAGCCCTCCGCGAATCGAGCTTCGCGGCGAACCACGCGTCTTCGACTCCGCGTCCGCGCCAAGCGGACCTCTTCTTGTCGGCCTTGGCCAGACTTCGCGGCAGTCTCTCATGACCGATCTTCGTGATCCTGCTTCGCGATTCAGCTTCGTGGTTGAGCTTCGCGATCCAGGTGAATTTTTTTTCTGAGGGCCTGAATCGAAATGGCCCGTCAAGAGACTGTATTGGGGGTGCTTGCAGATGCTGCTCGTCGGGATGAGATGGACAACTGTCCAGGCCTGGGGGAGATGTTCTGAAGCCACTCGGACCACACTTCTTTGACAGATCTGCTATCGGAGGGTCAGAAGGATTACCCGCAGTGCAAGAAACTACCATTGTACGACTTCGGGTTGAGGGATGACATCTTCATCCCTGAGGCGACTAGGGACGAACCAGCTTGCTGGTTCAGGATCACACCATGCCAGCACCAATGGTTCAGGGCGGCCGATGGTCATGCGCGGGAGGACTTCACACCCGACACCGCTGACTGTTTCTACAACCATTTGAGTGATATTGACGGGAAGCCACTACAACCGGAGATGTCCCATCCCCTCTACCGCACCATGTTGAAGGCGTCTTTGCAGGATTCAAAGATGGGATGGTCCGAGGAGTGGGACCTGCGCCACAGCGACAACATTACTGATGACTGGGCCTGGGCCTACTGGGTAGGCGCCTCATGCGAGGAGTTTGGGGCCGAGCTGAGGAGAGTGGGGTTGTATGAGGCGGCATGGGCCTCCCAATTCCACATTTACCAACCAAAGCAACTGATGCCGGAACTGCTGAGCAGATGGTCGTCTAGGACCAATACCATTCACCTGCGTCATGGGGAGGTGGGAATCAGCCTGTGGGATGTCCACCAGATTTATGGGGTTCTGATCATGGGGGCCATGTATGACGAGTTCCTCCTCGTCATCATCGCGTGGGAGGATATGGAGAAAATGCAGCAACTGGCGTCAGCGCTGATGGCACTCATCCCGGGAGAGGACAAGGAGGCAGTGAGGGATGTCCACTTTAAAAGATGGTTCAAATACTTCTTGAATTTCCCAGAGAATCGAGAGTTCCCCCTGAGGCCTCGAACTTGTCTGAGGGCGGCCCAACGGGGCATGAGGCACTCGTATTGGCGGGTCATGGAGGACTGCCAATGGAAGACTTGGGGTTTCAGTGACAGCACTGATCAACAGCCGATAGTCAGGCTGACGGCATTCATCGTGGCTCTCATATGTGGTTGGATCCTACCGGTGAGGGACACAAGCATGGGGGTACGGCCCAGCTCATTTATTATGGCGTCGATGTTGGCCATGGGACAGCGGATCAATCTGGGGATTCTGATGCTCACCAAACTGTACAGAATACTATGGCACATTAGCGAGGGCAAGAAGCCGCCAAGGATATACGGGCCCTTCCACCTCCTGGTTGGGTTGATCGCAGCGCATATCAGGGTGATTTACGAGTATCCAAACCCCATTTTGCTGCCAGGATAGAACTTCTGCCCCTCCATCCGGAACGCGGTCAGGAGCTTCCCGTTCAAACTGGCCGTGTCGATGGTGCTGAATCGGGTGTGGAGGGTGGATGAGTTCAACTTCCACCCCTTCCCACTACCGACGGGGATACATACTGATGACGGGCGGGGAACGGAAGAACATCGGGCTTACCTCCTGGCCTTTTGAGGTGGATTTTTGGTGGCACGGATAGATCGTGAGCCACTCTGTGAACCGTACAACCCGCATCGGTTTGCGAGGCAGTTCTGGTGCCTCCAGCGGCTGACCCCGCAAGTCTACTGGGAGGTGCGCCACGAGGATCAACCACGTGTGATGAGGTAGTTATGGCTCATGTTCACATGGGAAGATGGGAAGATGCGGATTACATTGCCTTCATCCACCGCCGCTTTTGGATTGGTGAGGGAGTATGCCATCAGTTGGGAGGCTGCTTACCCAGGGGAGATGGTGAAGAAACCAACTATCCAGATCGATGACGATGGGCCTCCCCTATCCTGAGGTCAGGGTCGGAGGGCATCTAGGGCCACTCGCGGTAGCGGGGATGCCATGGCGGCGAGACCCGCACCGGCCGAGGGTATGGCAGCAGCGGTGGATCTGATGATTCCGGAAGTGCATGGCCATCCGGAGGGGCAGCCACCGAGGGGATTCCATAGGTTATCCACTCAGGCTCTAGGGAAGTGCTTGAGTCATATCGACATGGAAGAGGATGACGTCTTCCCGGAATCTTGGGACATTTGGGATGTCAACCAACAATTCCTCAGCCCACCCGAGATATGGGCCCAACTGAATCGCCTCGGGATGGAATTACCGGGCATAGGCCCAGTCCGGGCTGGATTCATGGCATCTCCAGCAGAGGCAGAACAATACCTGGACGAGCTGGAGGATTACGTCCACTCCAGTGGTGTCCCTCACCAAATGACAGACCGGGTGAGGGTACTGTTGAATCAGACAGCCCCCCCACAGCTATTGGTTGCCGATCTGAGGGAGCGCTTCCCCCTGCCGAAAGAATCAGAGGAATCCTCTCGGGAGGATGAGGCTGGAGGAGGGAGCCTGCTGGAGGAGGGTGAGGTCGGGGACTGAGGCTCAAATTCAGACGAATTCGCAGAGGCTCTCGAGGTAGCATTCTGAACTTCTTTACCTATGATCCGTCCTTGGGTCACTATGAACTTCTAACCAATGTTGAGCCATGCAGGAGGAACTTGTTTGCAGGCCTCGTTCTCGCCCCTTGGCGGGTGATGATGCGGGACCTTCAGAACCCGCACCTATGGCTGCGTCCAGTTCCGCGTATGGTGGGACCAAAGCCCCCGAGGTGGCTCCTTCAGAATATCTAGAACTTCCAACAGTATACAGAGGTCCTCGCGTCGGGGTCCCGTCAGTACCGGCTCAAGAGCAGTGCCAGGAGGTCTATCTATGTATGTCTTCTCTACTGGTCTCCTCGTTGTCACATGTAGACCATGCCAACTAATGTTTGTGTCCTTCTCTGTCGTACAGTTCTTCGACTGGTGTGGGCTGCTGCGGCAAGACTGGTCGGGATGTGTGGTGGCATCCCTCATAGGGGAATGCCGGTGATGGTGGCGATAGTCCCGCCATCTCCTCAAGCTGTGACACACATCATCACTAGCGGGGCCACCAGCAGGGCCATACCCGAAGTCATTGAAGTGGACTCCGAGGAAGAGGATGAACATGTCGGTCCCAGTCCTGTCGCGCCTGCTTCGGTGCCAGGTGTCGTACTGGATTCAACACCAGATGTAGATCTTGCCGAGGATTTCTTGCGGGCGTATCCCACGTACGAGCCTGCCAATCGTGCGGACTGGGACGAAACGGCCTCCGACGAGGAAGACAACAGCATAGTCCGCCGCCGGTCGTGGAAGCTGATCATGTGCTTTATCAAGGACACTCCCCAAGCGCAATGGCTGGCCGAAATGGATAGACTCCTGTTGTGGTTGCGCAAACTGTGCGCTGGGGGAGTGGATGCCCAACGTCCTCACGCACTCATCCGAGATCTTATGGCTGAGAAGATCCGGGAGCATGATCATGGGCTCAGCGTGGGCTGGCAGCGGAGGAAGGTGACCAGCATCAAGAAGCTCCAGGAGGCTGAAGGCGAGGTCCAACAGATGCAGACCTAGGTAGACGAGCGTTCAGCCTCTCTTGATGCACAATCTGAGCTGGTCTCATGGTTGAAGGCCTAGCTGGAAAAGGCAGAAGAGCATATGAGGCAGACCTATGGAAAGATTGCTGCCGTTCAAGCTGGCTTAGAGAGGGCCAAAGCCAGGACTGACGAACTGCGCCCCGCCGCTGCTGAGGAGGAGCGAAAGCTAAGTCAGTGGCAGCAAGCCTTGTATTCCACAAGCCAACGGGTGGCGGAGCTGCAACTCTCTTTTGACGGGGTCAACCTGTCCATGGGGGGAGTCGACCCCCGGGTATTGTAACAAACACAAAAACTTTTTATTAGTACTTTCGTGCTTCAAAATATTTCCCCTTATTTGTATTGAGTGCCGTAGCGTGCACGATTTCCACTGTTTGAATTGCCTTGTTACATCCCTACAATGTTTGTGGGACGTTCGACGACAATTCCCCAAGCCCACATGGGTCGAGCCCGATGTGAGAAACAGGAGATAGTTGCCTTCTCATCCCACCTAACATAAGAGTGGGGACCATGCTCCGGGCACCCGGGATTCAGATTACCAGTCCAGATTCCCGAAAGACAGGAGAGGCTTGATCTGAGAAGGAACTTTCAGGATGGCCGAATTACCGTTTCTTCAGCGTGCTCTTATGAACAAACAGGGCAACGCCAGGGGTGCTGAAATCGGTCCAAACAGATGAAAATGGGAACCGTGAATCACGATAGCCAAGATTCGGAACACTATGGGGATGGCATGACAGTAAGGGACAACCGTTATCCTTGGAGGAGAAACGGTATCCTTACTGCGTTAGCCTACAATGGGGACAACAAATGAGGGTCGACCGTTGACCATGTTCGAAACACAGGACCATGTCACAAATGTTGTTGATCAATTCTTCGGGACGTTGGCCCAGGATAGTTGGAAAACCATAGGTCAAACATCCATACTGTTAGGGGGTCCTGCCAAACCTGACCAGTCTTCCGGAACATTGGCCCAGGATGGTAGGTGAGCTGATGCGGCATGAGACCAGGCCGTTAGGGGGTCCTGTGAGACATGAAAGGGGAAGAGGGTCCGAATAAGGGGCACGCAAAGCATGGAATATGGAGTGATGGTTTGTCCGGACAGAATCCAACACTTAGGTAGTTACACCACCGTGGTGGGAGTACACCATATGGGCGCATTGGTTTGATCCTGGATCATTCCTTCTTTCAGATAGGGCCTCTCTGGCGAGGGGATCTGTCACTTCCCAATGGGATCTTGGGGAATCTTGAACTTGTTTAGGGTAGAACCGTAGTTTAGTGTCATGCGTTGAGGACACATGGACTCCTGTAGTTTAACGTCATACGATAGGACGTGGAATAAAAGGGAAAATCCCAGGGAGCGTGTGGCACGGTAGATATGAAACCGACGTGAATGAGGACTTGGAGTCTAAATCATACCACATACCCCCGGAGGAAACACTTCAGGTCGAGGGACTAAGAGTGAGGATTGGGCTAGGCCCGAAGCAGAGTGGTCAGGCATTCCTACGTACCCCATGAGGATGAGAATCAATCCATACGTAGTTTTGGAAGCACATTTTAACGTCATGCGGGACGATGAGAAGCCTGGTCGTGTTGGTACACATCCTTCCAAAACTACTAAGCCCACGTGAGTCGTGCTCGGTGTGGGAATCAAGCAGTACTGGTGGGAATTTCCCGACAAAAAGGGGCAGGTTAGGGAAAAGGGACGCTCGGTGAATACCGGCCCAATGACACTAACACTGTCATTTAGCGCAGCTAGATGTGCGAAGAGAAAGAGCCGAGTATGATGGAATTCCATTTGAACACAAGGAAGTGGAAATGTGTGAATCATGACACTCGAGATTCAGATCACAGTGATGTCGGCGTGACGATGGAGGATAAATGCTAACCGTGTTCGTAACACAGCATCCTGTCACGTTAGCCTATAATGGGGACATACAAATGAGGGTTGACCGTTGACCATGTTCGAAACACGGGACCATGTCACAAATGTTGTCAAATATCTGTAGGGACATTGGCCTGAAACGATTAGAGGGCCCATAGGTCCAGCATTCATGGAGAGACCTTAAGCCTAGTATCCATGTCTTCCGAGGGTCCTTTTGGACGTGGAAGAGGATCAGGATACAAATTGCGAGTTCACGAAGCATGGTCATGGGATGAGGGGAATGTCCCTGTGAATATCCCACACATCGGGCTCTTTGTCAAAACACATATGAATACGACAATGAGACGTATTAGATAGAGGGAGTCGAGTCCTTTCCCTTAGGGAGATCTTAGTTTAGGGTCGTAGAATTAGGACCACGGATGGGAGGAAACATAAGAGGAACATGGTTGAGTAACTCAAACACCTGGCGTGAATAGGAATAGGGGGTGTGTACGGCGCGGTAAACAACCCGATGTCAATGAGGACATAATACCATATCACACCGCACAACCTCCTTGGGAGAGGTTTTAGGTCACGGGACCGAAAGCGAAAGTTAGGCTGGGCCCGGGGGGAACTGTCCGGGCACTCCTACGTATATCATAATGATGAGAATCAAGCCTCACGTAGTTCTTGATGGACCATAGTCCATAAATGGGAAAAAGGAGCAGGGGACGCATGGCATCAAGACCCTATGTGAAGGAGGACCTAATCCCTACATACCATGCGTTCTCGGAGGAAATGCTCAAGTCAAGGGACCAAACACAAAGGTTAGGTTGGGCCTGCGGGGAAGTGTCCGGGCGCTCCTACGTATCTCATAAGAATGAGAATCAAGCCATACGTAGTTCTGGATGGCGGCACGGTAAGGTACCATTGCCAGGGGAAAAGGGGAGTGCAGGCGTGGCCCTTGCACTAAACGAAGCGGAATTTGATGAATCTTGTTTGTTCTTTAAGGTGAATGGTTTCTTTTTGTGAAGATACATGCCTAAAATAGTAGTCCGTCATGTCGCCACAAGGATCAAGTTGTGATGGGATTTGACAAATGGCATGGCACGTGACCAATACCCAACGTGATGTCCTCTACAATGAGGTCACCACAATGCAGTGTCGTTTTTCGTCGTACGGCCAGGACGATAATGTCACAGTTTAGGGTCGTATGATAGGACCAAGCATGCATTTTATTGTCATGCAGCGCAGACGTAGAAGAGACGATGCTAGGTGGGAAATGTGCGTAGTGTTATAAAACACAATTGATGGATACATGATCCCACATCACATTGTACGCCATTCAGAGAGGGAGACCATAGGCCAAGGGGCCTATATAGGGGTAAGAGGTGAAACAGGGGGAGAGACTGGCTCCCTAAATGGGGTGTACCTGATGACAGGGCGTCCGGGCGGTCCTACGTATCCCATGAAGATGGGAATCAAGATGAACGTAGTCCTGGATGGATCTTAGTTTATGGTCTTAGAGCTTGAACCATGGGAGCCCCAAAGGACGCCATATTTCAGCCTTTTCCCCCTGACATGCAAAGGTGCACTGAGGGATAGCACCAAAAGTGTCGAGATTCCACCTGGACATGATGGGGTGGAAAATGATGTGAATCATGCAACCAATATTCGAGGACCGAAGAGGATGGAATGACGATAGAGGATTACTGCTGACCATGTTCTCAACACAGCATCCTGTCGCGTTAGCCTGAAGTGGGAACTACAAATGAGCGTCGACCACTGACCATATTCCCAACGTGGGATTTTATCAATTCGTTGTCTGAAAACCTCAGGGGAGTCGGCTTGTAACGGGAGGAGAGCCCTTGGGCATTGTATCCAGGCCGTTATTGGGGGTCCTTCCAGGTGTTAAAGGTAATGGAAGCCCAAATGGAGGGGAACAAGAATCTTGACAAGTGGAAGAAACTTGATCAAGTTGAATATGACACTCTTGGTCCTAGACCAGAGTACTCTTAACACATGGGTGAACCGCTGCAAGGGGTCAAGAGACTAATCTTGAGGGTAACCAAGAGATGGCGGGTTCTCAGGGGAAGAGGGCATGGTTCCAAAAACCTTGTATCATACCGACATATCCCCCTCCTAGAGAGGGATAGACCAAGTGGCCTAGGTGACCGGGATATCAGTAGATCACTAATAGGTGGGTCTGGACTCGATTCCTAGACATTCAGGTGGTCGTATGTATCCCATGAGGATGGGAATCAAGCCATACATAGTTCTGGAGGGTGCGTTTTAATGTCATGCAGGACAAGGAATAATAGGGATAACTCTCAGAATGGGGGTGTGCATGGTGTAACTATTGCAAACCCGACATGAATGAGGACATAATACCGCACTACGCCACACGGTCCCATAGTCGGGGTCCTGAAGGCAGGACCAGAGAGGTGAATTTTCCGAACTCATGCTGGACCCAAAGACATTGGGTCTGGGCATTCCTACGTATCCTATCAATATAGGAATCAAGATGAACGTAGTTGCAGATGATAATCTTATTTTATGGTCTTAGAACTCGGACCGTGGATGGTGACAACTTTCCCGAGTAAGCACAGATGTCAACTCGATCCCTAAGCCCACGTGAGTTAAACTCGGTATGGGAAACAATGGGGGTATCCATATCGCAATACTTGGGGTGAGTCAAACGTGAGTTGTTAGAGACCCGAAGGACACCTTTGACATGTCTTGTTCCCCCAACCCACAGACATGCATGGAGGAAAAGAATCAAAAGTTCCGAGACTCCATTCGGACACGGTGAAGTGATGAGGGGTGTGAATTGTGCACCCAACATTTTGGGCTAATGGGTTAGTGTGGAGGTAGAGGAAAACTGATGACTGTGTTCACAACACAGCATCCATATCACGTTAGCCTAAGGAGGGAACAAAAAACGAGCATCGACCGCTGACCATATTCACAATGTGGGATTTTATTGATCCGTTGTCCAAAACCCTCGGGGGCATTGGCCCGTAACGGTAGGAGAGACCTTGGGCGTAGTATCCAGGCCGTTCTTGGGGGTCCCTCCTGGTGTGAAAGATGATGGAAGCCCTGATGTAGGGATACACAAAGCCTGGAAAGAGGGTGCAGACGTGTCAGAGTAAAGATTGGCGTTCAAGGTAATAAACCAGATTACTCTTAGGCACATTGGTAAACCGCCGAAAAGGGATCGACGAAACAGCTCAGTAGGGAGAGGTACACGGCGTGGTCATTACGGGACCGACGTGAATGAGGACATAGTCCCACACCACACCATATAACCCCCTCATGGAGGAAGGATAGGCCAAGGGGCCAAGATGGGATGAAGATTCCCAAGAGATGGGGCTGGACCCGAATCCTGGACATTCAGGTGGTCCTACGTATCCCATGAGGATGGGAATCAAGCCACACGTAGTTCTCTAAAGGTAGTTTAACGTCATACGGGACGAGAAGGGGAGTAATATACCCCAAAAAAGGGAGGTTTATGGTATGGAAAAGAAGATGACATGAATGAGGACATAGTCCCACACCACACCGTAAGCTCCTATAAGAGAGGACCTGAGTCGTGGCCCGGAAAGGCCAAGGGGACCGATGGTTAGGCATTTGTCAGGAAGGCCTGACCTGCTTGTAGTTTAACGTCTTGCAATGAGGAAGAGGGTCGGGGACCCGAGGAGGCCAAGGGGCCTAAGGATGAGCTTTGGTCATGAATGGATGACTGGCATGCAGTTTAACGTCTTGCAGTAAGGACGAGGGTCTGGGACCCGAGGAGGCCAAGGGGCCTAAGGCTGGGCCTCATAAGGGAAGGCTTACGGCATGGTACTTGATCCTGACCTGAATGAGGACGTAGTCCTACACCACACCGTACACCCCGGGTAAGAGATTGGGAAGAGGGGCCCGAGAAGGCCAAGGGGCCTAAGGTCAGGCATCAGTCAGGAAGGCCTGACGGGTCTGCAGTTTAGCGTCTTACATGAGGACGAGAGTCAGGGACCCGAGGAGGCCATGGGGCCTGAGGCTGGGCCTCGTAAGGGAGAGCGCACTAAATGGTAGATGATCCCGATCTGAATGAGGACGTAGTCCTACACCACACCGTATACCCCTATGGGGAATCGGGGTCATGGGCCCGATCGCTAGCACCACCCAGGGGGAAGTTTGTCACCTCGGGATGGGGCAGAACGAATCACTGCACTTGATGTCTGGGACATCTCGGGGTGGACCCGAAGATCCAGGACACTGTTGACCATGTTCGAAACACATCGTTCTTATGGTAACCTGATATGGAAGAAACAAATGAGCGTCGACCGCTGACCAAATTCGCAACGCGGGACTTGTATCGTCTTGTTGCTCAAAAACCCTCAGGGGCGTTGGCCCGTAACAGTAGGAGAGCCCTTGGGCATTGTATCCAGGCCGTTCTTGGGGGTCCCTCTGGGTGTGAAAAAATGATGGAATCCCAGTCAAGGAGTGGGTGAAGCATAGCTTTATCCATCCATGAAAGAGGCAAACATCTCTAGGGGGATGTGCAGCCGGGTCGAGGCTTGCTCGATCTGAGTTAGAGAAAAAGTGTGCACCCTGCCATGTCTTGACCCAAGGGGAAGACATTGGCTTTTGGGCTGGGCCAACAGATGAAATTTCCGGGAGTTCCTATTCATCTCATGAGGATGAGAATCAAGCCATACATAGTTCTTGAAGGCCATGCAGTTTAGCATCGTGCGGTGAGGACGTGGGAGGATAGGAGAACGAGAGTGGGCACATGGTGTGACCCTTACAATCCTTCTGTGAGCGGGGTTGTATGAGCGGGGTTAAGAAGGCCTACTCCCTGCTACACAAAGATCCTCCAAGGAAACTACTCCTAGGGGGATAGTGGAAGAGAAAAGCTTGGGGCTGGGCTCAGGATGAGGTGTCCGAGCGTTCCTACGTATCCCATTGAAATGGGAATCAAGCCACACGTAGTTCTTGAAATGCAGTTTAACATCATGCAGGAGAAGGAGCATCTCATTTTGGAATATGTATGGTATGGCAAGTAATCTGACGTGAATGAGAATGTAGTCCCACACCATACCGTATAATCCCGAAAGAGGGTAAGTCGGGGAAAACCCAAGGGGCCTGGGGCCGGGCCGCGGTCAGGGAGACCTGACCATCTTTCGGTTTAATGTCTCGCGGTGAAGACGGGGGTCCAGGGGCCCGTGGAGGCCAAGGGGCCTGAGGCTGAGCTTTGGTCATGAAGGCCTGACTGGCTTGCAGTTTAACGTCTTGCAGTAAGGACGGGGGGCCTTGGGGCCCGAGGAGGCCAAGGGGCCTAAGGCTGAGCCTCAGTCAGGGAGGCCTAACTGGCTTGCAGTTTAACGTCTTGCAGTAAGGAAGGGGATTCAGTTTAGGGTCATGTGGGACCATCTCGCAGTTTAGTGTCATGCAGGAACCTCTCGCAGTTTAGGGTCGTGTAGGACCATCTCGCAGTTTAGGTTCGTGTAGGACCCTCTCGCAGTTTAGAGTCGTGTAGGACCATTTCACAGTTTAGGGTCATGCAGGACCATCTCGTAGTTTAGGGTCATGTAGGACCATTTCGCAGTTTAGGGTCGTGCAGGACCATCTCACAGTTTAGGGTCGTGCAAGACCATCTCGCTGTTTAGGGTCGTGCAGGACCATTTCGCAGTTTAGGGATGTGTAGGACCATCTCGCAGATTAGGGTCGTGCAGGACCATTTTTCCCTAGGAAAAGTATCGCTTGAGGAACTTGGCATTGGTGTGAGGGGTTATACGCTCTCTATCCATGGTCACCAAGGAGTATGCTCCATTGGGGTAAACCTAATGGATGATATAAGTCCCCTCCCATTTGGGTTCTAATTTGGGCGGTTTCCTACCGGGAATCATTGGCGCTCGAAGGGCCAGTACCAGGTCGCCCTATAGAAAAGAGCAGAGACGAACCTTCTAATTGAAGGCCCTCACTATAACGAAGCCGGTTCTCGTCTAGTGCTTCTAATTCATCTAGACGGATCTCGTCTACCTCATCTGATGTCTGGTGATCATAAACTACAGTGCGTAACGACGGTAACTGGATCTCAATGGGTAGGACGGCCTCAGCTCCATACACCAGGGAATATGGGGTCACCTGGGTAGAGTTGCGAGTCATCGTCTGGTAAGCCCAGAGGGCGTTGGGGAGCTTGTCCGGCCAAGTTTTCTTGTTCGGACCAACCATCATCTGCAGAATATTAGAGAGGGTCTTGTTGAATGCCACGATCTGTCCATTTTCATGCGCGTAGTAGCGGGAGGTATGGTTCGACCGGATGTCGTACGTGGCGTACATTTTCTTTAGATCAGCCACTCGTAAGTTGGTGCCGGTATCAGTGAGGACGGCATGAGGGACTCCAAACCGGTGGATAATATTGGAGATCAAAAAGTCAACGATGGAACGAGCCATGACCTCTTTGAGCGGAACTGCTTCTGCCCACTTGGAGAAGAAATTTGTAGCAGTCAGAATGAACCTACACTGGCGGGCTGTTGCCAGTGGATACGGTCCCACTACATCAAATCCCTATACCGCAAATGGCCGAGAGTACTTGGTGGGGTGGAGAGGCTCTGGCAGCCGATGTAGGAAGTTGGCGTGAACTTGGCACACGTGGCATCTCTTGGAATAACCAATACAATCGTGGATCATAGAGGGCCAAAAGTACCCTAACCTCCGGATTTGATGCGACAGCTTCAACCCAGCTTGATGGGCACCACAGGAACCAGCGTGAATCTCTTCCATAAATTGAGGTATCTCTACTCCTTGGATGCAACGGAGGAGGACACCATCGAAACTCTGCTTATAAAGGATTTGTTCAAGACTGGGGCTGCTCTGGAGGGTAAATTGCAGCGCACGGTGTCGGATTCGCTCGCGCTCAGCTCGATCGTCCGGGAGGCGACCATTTTGGAGATACTCGACAAAAGGTGCCATCCAGTCTGGAGTGGCTTCAATCACTATGTCTGATGAACCCGGGACCCCTGACGTGGAGGGTCTGGCAGTGAGATGACTTACCTGCAGGCCACCATTGTCCTCTTGGGTGACGGGGGAAATGATTCTCCGGTGTGCCACATGTATGATTAAATCTTCTTGCTCGGGTTCTGCAAGCGACGCGGCTAATCCATCCAGGGCGTCTGCTTGGCCGTTCTGTGACCGTGGGACATGGGTAACCTCTGGTCGAGAAGGGAACTGGGCCATTAGGCGGAGGGTGTACTCCAACAACGATGCAAGCTCTGGCTTCCTGACGACGTAGTCTCCATTAACTTGTTTGATTACCTACTCAGAATCTCCCTTCACATGTAGATGGGGCACATGGATCTCAAGGGCCAACTCGAGGCCGGTGATGAGGGCCTGGTACTCTGCCTCGTTGTTCGTACAGCCTTCTGACAACAAAAATGAGTATGGCAGGATGGCCTACTCCGGTGTAATGAAGATAATACCCAGGCCCACTGTTTTGAGCTTGGGATCATTGAGCCTCCTACCGGTGGGGCTCCGGGAGGTGCCGTCGAAATGCATTTTCCGACACGGGACAACATGATCGACTGATAGGATCGTTTCATCAGGGAAATCCAGGTCCAGGGATTGATCCGTGGAGGTTGGATGGGCAGCTAAAAAATCTGCCAACGCCTGTCCCTTAATGGCCTTCTGAGGTAAAAACCTGATATCAAACTGCTGGAGAATCACTGCCCAACGTGCTAGTCGGCCAGTCAGCATGGGGCGGTTCAGGATGTATTTCAGTAGGTCTACCCGGGAGACCAATTTCACCTCATGGTGTTGCAGGTAATGTCACAACTTCTGCACGGTGAAGACTAGCGCAAGGTATCTCTTTTTGATGGGGGAGTATCTGACCTCCATATCGAGAAGCATGCGGCTGAGATAGTAGAGACTGTTCTTAGTAGCCTCGTTATTCTTCTGGGCGAGCAGTGCACCGAGGGATCTTTCCTGGGCGGTCACGTAAAGGACCAGCGGATTTCTAGAAACGGGATGCATCAAGACCGGAGGTCGGAGCATATACTGCTTGATTTCCTTGAAGGCGGTCCGACATTCCTCATTCCATTCGTAGGCGGAACCCTTCTTCATGAGCCGGGAAAAGGGCTTACACTTTCCGGCTAGATTGGCGATGAATCGGAGTATGTAGGTTAGGTGGACTTGAAGGCCTCGATGTTCCCGAATGTTGCTCGGGGGAGGCATTTGGCTGATGGCCATGATCTTCTCCGGGTCGATCTCGATACCTCGGTAACTGACAACAAAGCCCAGAAACTTCCCAGAGGTGACCCCGAAAGCACACTTCAACGGGTTCATCTTTAGGTGATGGGAACGGAGGTGACCCCAAATGCTACGAGGTCATCCATGTAGCATTACACCAATGTTTTGAGGATCGGTTTGAATATGTGATGCATGGCTCTCTGATAAGTTGCACCTGCATTCTTCAAACATAATGGAATAACCTGGTAGAAAAAGGTACCTTGGGGAGCCCAGAAGGCAGTGGACTCCTCGTCTTCGGTGGCTATCCGGATCTGGTTGTACCTGGAATATCCATCCATGAAAGAGAGGGCTTGGAACACGGCTGTGGCATCAATAAATAACTCTGTCACCGGGAGTGGGAAGTCATCCTTTGGGTAGTGGCGATTAAGATCGCGGAAGTCGATGCATACTCTGATCTGCCCATTCTTCTTCCTGACTGGAACAATGTTGGAAATCCACTTGGGGTACTGGACCTCCTTAACGAATTTGTCTTTGATAAGCTTGTCAACATCGACCTCAACTATAACACCATGAGAAGGGTGCATTTTCCTGGGAGGCTGCTTAAACCCAAGGTGTTTTGCTGGGAGGCCCAGACGGTGAACGACTACCTGGGGATCTAGTCCTGGCATCTCGTTGTAACTCCAAGAAAACACATCACGGTGCTATTTGAGGAAGTCTACGTACTGCTGCCGCTCCTCGGGGGACATGGCTACACTAATCAATGTGGGTTTTGGATCTTCCTCGCTACCAAGGTTCACCTGTACCAGTTCATCAACCGTGGTAGAGACGCCTTCTTCAAAGGCAGGGGGAGCATCCTCCATGTCTTCCTCCCCACCCGCGGGGGGACATCCCGCAACGAAAGATACTTATGGGCTATCAAAACCCGAGGGGCAGCTTGTGCCGTCTTGGGCAGCAGAAGTCATCACATCGGGAGACTCACTTTCCATTGAGACCATAGCAATGAAGGCAATCGACACTATCCCATCTGGCCTTCGGCCTAAGGGGCCACGTTTGATAATATCAAAGCAGTGGCGACGTGTCGGCCTGAGTCGGTTGATTCCATCCCGGCGGAAGAGACACATATGGCACACCGCCGTTGTCATAAGCTTGACTTCCCGGTACCGTACAGGGGTAAGAGGATCTGGGATGACCTGAGCCTGGTTGATGTAGGAGTACGAGGTGATTTTATGCCGTCGCATGGACATGGTAACATTCCTTCCTTGCATACCCGAAACAACAAAACATTTCCCCATGTTGGGGGTCGTGGCCTCCAACCGGTGGATCGGGAGGATGTAGGCATCATCCATGCTTGCCCAGGGATCACTTGTGACCGGGGCGGGTTCATCCTCACTTACTATGATTTGTTTATCCTTACTTTTGTAATAACCTGCATCTAGATAGAAGGCCTCACAAGAAGCGAAAGGGGACGCATCTCCTTGGAGCACGCCTACTCGACTATTGAGCATGTACTTGAGGCACTGGTGATACGACGAAGGGACCGCTGCATGTAGATGGAGCCATGGACTACCCATCAATGCGTTGTAGGCGGTGTCCCGATAGACGACCATGAACTCGGTGCTGGCAATTAAGCCACCGAACTGAGTATTCAGGTGGAACATGCCGACTGGGGTTTGCTTGGTCCTGTCATGCCCTTGGATTATGAGGTCAGAGGGAGTTAAATCACCTTCAGAAAGACCTAGCTTTCCCAGCATCCGGGTCGGAATTAGATTGATTCTAGAACCCGTGTCAACGAGGCAGCGGCGGACTTCCATGCATTTAAAGTGGCCAGTGATGTACAGCGGGTGAATGTGACCCTATATATGAGGGTCCTCATCTTCACCAGAGAACGAGATAACCGCCTGAAATTCGGTGTTTTCAATAGTATCGGTATGGAAGGCTTCTGCAGCTGCTACCTCCATCTCAAACTGGAGGGGGCTCCATAGGGCCTCAACAAGTGCATCACGCATTTCAGATGACATGCGAAGGGCCTCAACGATAGAAAGCCTCACCGGAATGCTGACCAAGAGCTTCAGGACATCATACTTTTGTGCCAAACACGAACCTCTACTTACAGGAGGTCGTTCGGCATTCAGAGGCACAGTGGGTCCTGCTGGTTGAACCGGCGATCGGCTAGTACTGGGTACATCTTGCTGCCTACTAGTAGAAGCCCGGAGAGTAGTCGTCGAACTAGGATTGGGTAGCGGAGGCTGGCCTGTAGCCGGGAAAAACTGACTGTGATAAAAACGAGGCAGCTCTCCCGGATCTAGTAGCACGAACGACGTTGGAGGTAGAGCCGAGAGCGTTAGATGGGGTTGCGCGTATTGAGCTCTGCACTGCGCCTCCTGTCTGGTCTTAGTAGCGTTCACGATTTGGCTGAAAGTGCCTTCTTACGTACCTCGATGACCGACGCGGTTGTGATTCCGCTGACATTGACGTCGGCTGGAAACGTTGGGGAGGTTCGCCTGGTGCTCCCCCTCGTCGGGAGTCATATAGGGCTTTATTACCTCCACGGTGTTAACCGAAGCGTACCCCTAGTTGTCGCTCGAGGAGTCATCCACTAATGGGTGGATTCTGGGAGGAATCCCCATTTCAAGGGGCATAAAGATCCCGAGAGTGCGGGATGACGATGGAAACAGCGGTGCGCGTTGCTTCTTCTTGCGTTGCCGCTGCTTGCCCTTTTGGGAAGAGGTCGAATGTGAAGACGATGCGGAGGCACCGACTATTTCTTCTTATGGTTCCATCTACTTTAGGCGTGCCCAGATGATACCATGGGAACTGACGATGGTTTTTCGAGCCATCTAGTCATCGTATTTCCGGGATCCACGGTTGGGAACCTGCTACCACTCGCCTTCGCTGTCGCTTCCGATCTCTGATCCTGCAAAGACACCCTCCACTTGCGCTGGTGCTGGGCCCAAATTGACTATGTTGTTGTTGACCTGGTCTTGAAGCCAGTCTTTAAACACATATCATTTCTTGAGGGTGTGCCCCCGAATCCGATGATAAGGGCAGTAGTTGGGAAGATCGGTGAGATTTGCCTCTGCCGGCCTTCTGCACTCGGGCAGGCGCACGATCCCTTACTCTAGAGCACTTCGGAAATAGACAGGGACCTAATTTTCATTTAACGAATAAGACTGGTGCCTTCTTTCTGGATAGGGGGCCCTGGGGGCCTGGCCCTGACGAGGGACCGGAGGGGCCTGCCGAGGAGGCGGCGCCTGATTGCCTCGCCTAGGTGGTGGTGGCGCATTGCGCGGGGGAACCTGTCGGTTCTGAGGCGGTCGCTGCTGGGCAGGAGCCTGCGCTTGGGGTGGAGGACCTCTGCGGGGTTGCGGGGGTGGTGCCGCCGGCAGTAACTCTAGCTGCCTCGAGGCTTCTATTTGGGCCACCGTGGCGGGTTCATCCCCGACGGTCCTCCTGGATGGGATCATAGGGGGCAACAAACGTTCCTGACTAGCCTGTTGCAAGGCTTCCTCAAGGCGCTGAGCCTTATCCGAGAAATCTCTGAACCCTCCAGGGTAGTTCTGGGTAATTAGGGAGGGCACCAGCTCCATTTTGAAGTTCTTCACACACATCGTCAGTAATTTCTCCTGAGTCAGTGGCATATCGAGGGAATACGTAAGTCCCTTCCACTGGGCGATGAAATCTGCAACCCGCTCATCAAGCCTTTTCGTGCACTTGAAGAGGTCTGCAATGCTGGTCTTCTGCGTGGTGGAGCTGAACTGGCATAAGAACTTCCGGCGAAGATCCTCCCAACCGGTCACCGATCCGATAGCGAGCTGGCTGTTCCAGATGAATGTCGAACCTTCCAATGTCTGTACGAAACATCGGAGCTTGGCGGCTACTTACTGAGTCGGGGTCCCCAGCATGGGGCCACACCTAGAAGAGAAATGACCCAAGTGTTGTGGCGGGTCCCTTGTCCCGTTGAAAGGCGAGAAAGTGGGGTTCCCAAAACCCGGAGGTGCGGGCATATCATCTACCCACGCAGGATATGGCTTGCCATCCGGTGGGACCGCCACATGCCGCATTTCTAACACATCGAGGCAGGCTGTGAGTGCCACAATAAGATCATCCGGGTGGGGGTCCCTGTCTTAACGGGGATCCCTAACCACAAGTGTATTGCCAGGTTCTTCATCACGGTAGATGGCTTCGGAATCTCGTGGATCGACTGGCGGAACAACCAGCGGGGCGACTGGGGGAACCCGGACTGGGTTCTTCAGATTGCCTCGTCGCTTGGGGGGGTTTGGCGAGACGTATCACTCCCTCTTGCCATACGTTCCGGCATCCACCCTATCTGCGGTAGTAGCATGACCAGGGTTTCCCGAAGGCATATCACCGGGGGGAATTGTTCCTGCCCCTGCTGCCCCGGCCTGGGATCACCATAGTCGGTTCACCACTCTGCGGCGCGCTCAGTCAGTAGTTCGTCAACCAGCCTCTTCTACTGAGCAAGCTGCTGGCGTAACGTGGCCTTCTCAGGATCCTCTTCCTATTTCTGCGCAAAGGCAGACGGGTCAGAGTGCTTGGCAGTTCCGACGTTCTCCTTACCCTTTCTGGTGCTTCGACCGAGTACCAGCGACTCAGTGGGTACAGGGAGCCCTAGAAGGTTCCACTACTGGAGGGTAACCCTCCCTGATGGGTCTAGCAGTGGCGGTACATCCTCGGGGGGTATTTCTCCATAAAGGAATTCGAGCTCGTCATTCTTTTCCACGATGTCAGCCATGTGGACTGTGACCCCTCTCGAGGGCATGTCCTCGATGTCGCATAGCGAATCGGGCTGCCGTCAGATAGGGTCGAAGAGGAGAGCAGCATAGTGTCCCCAACCATGGACTTGTACATGGGGGGGTGGCTTCCCTGATGATTCTGCGGAGTTCTTTAAAACTCGTAACGCATTTCCGTTGATGGGAGCTCTGGCGGCCTGGCGACTCCGGGTGATGGGCCACAAGATCTGCGGCCGCATCGATCCGGCGGCACTGCTCACCGATTTCTTCAAAGTGCTCTCAACTTCTGGGGTACACCACCCGTTCGTAACGAAGGCAGAAGTGTGTCTCCCATAGGGTTTGAAAAAAGCACCACATTATTCAGGGGCAAGAGACTCTAGTACGTGAAAATTCAGCGCCGCCGTCGGCCAGAAATTCCCCGGGAAGTAATCCACTGCAAGAATACTCCAGAAGCTCCTGGGATCGGACTCAGGGTCTGGCCCTATGTTGCCCCACTCGTCAACCGGGGGCGGCTGAAGGACTGGTAGCGGTACCGAGGAGGACCTCTGGGATAGCAAACTCGGCGGAGGAGAATACAACGAACGAGCTGACTGGCCGCCGAATTCTGGGCCATCCTCCAAAGAGAAAGGTGACCTGGCCACGATGTCATGATACTATGGTATGATATCCATAGCTTCCGTCACATGAATCACAGCTACCGATGACCGGTCATGTCGTCACTCTACCGTCGTTGGCCCCCAAAATAGCTTTATGTGATCTCTGGTAGAGGTAGAGGGCGCTTCTAGTGACAACGACGATGATTGTGCGGCCGAGACCTGCGGAATTCCCAAGATTTCTTCCTCTTGGATGTACCTGCGGAGAAAGATGGGAATCTGGTGGACCTCATATTCCGGGAGAATGAGGCTAACGCGTCTAATTCCTACCCCAGTCCTTGATATGAAGGAGCGGGGAAAAGGTTTCATCGTTGAATCACATTCCGCTTCAGAGTCGGAGAAGCGGGAAGGTTTGATCTCCACCCGGGCCTTCCCAGGATTCTTCTTGTGGTGGCGATGACCCGCTCTCCTGCCCCAGGGTGGCTCTTCGGGACAGGTTTGATCCCTATCAGGCAGTCTCGGGGTGGCGCTGGCGCCATGGCGGAGAGGGCCCCCACTCAAGATGGCCGAGATGCGAGGGGCACTGGGGAAAATGTCGAAGGGTACATGGGGAGGACCTCCATGAATAGCACCCATGTAGTCAGAGCCTCTGTTGGAATCGGCAGGAGCATGGGGAGGACCTCCATGGTCGCTGCGGGCGGAGCGAGGCTGACCTTCACTCCTCGAGTTGCCGGGGCGAGGAGGACCTTCGCCGGTCGCAGAGAGGATGTAGGTAGGGCCCCCATGTTAGAGAAGGACCAGATGGACGGTTCCTTCAGATCGGCGATCGGGGGCAGGAGGCTGGACTCCATACCCTATATAGTGGGCACGGGAAAGGTTTCCGCGCTGAGCGTCACTTCCGTGGGGTAGGTCTTCCTTCGGGATGGGGGTAGCACGAGGCATACATCCATGACAATATTCGGAGCGGTGAAGGCCCACGCTCTGTGGAATAGTGGTACGGGGAGGGCCTCCGTACGGGGTGACACCACCGCGGGTTAGTTCGCGGCGATCACCACTTGGGCCTGCAATCGAGAGAGTCAACCCGACCTGCCCATGGGGCGGTTGGGGTCTCGATCCTGGTTGGGTGAAGGAGTGCCCCTGCTCAGTGTATTCAGGGGCTTCATGATGCACATCGGCGGTGGCTCGGGCCACTATAGCTGTTGACATCGACGCGCCTGGGCGAGCGTCCTCAGCCTGGGCCCGGCGCTGGCGTCGGGTCAGGCGAGCTGGCGCAGGTGGTGTAGGGGCATGGCCTGCAGGCTCTTCCTGCGGAGTCGGACGGCGGTGCTGATGCAGCCGAACAGAAGCTCTCGCCTAGAGCCCTTGGGTCGGGACCCTGAGCGGGCTGAGCCAGACGATGCCTGCCTCATCAGCGTAAGTCGAGGAGTCGTCAAGTCGTTCCAGGGACAGGCTCCCGAAACGGTTGAACATTGGGGTGGGGAGCAGGGGCTCCCTGTGTGGTCTATTAGGGCGGCGTTGACGGCGGGGCTTGGAGGCCTCCAGGTCCAAGCGGGCCATATCCCTAGTTGGGATGAACCTTTCCTCCTCGTACCTTTGCACAAGGTTGTTGATCACCCTTCGCTGGATGACCTCTGATGGGGAAAGGGGACGTGGGCGCCGGGTATTCCGCGATGTGGCCGTCTTCGTGGCGGTAGCGGCGCCAGGTGGGGTGGATGTGGCGGTGTTTCCCCTTCCCCTGCGTAGGCTAGTGGGTGGTGGTCGCGTCTCTGTAACAGCAACCTGGTTCCTGAGAAATGAAGGGATCAACTCATCAGCACTGAGTGAAGAAGGATCGACAGCCAGTGCCCCAGCGTCCTTCCATTCTCCGCATCTGTAAGAAGGATCCACGCCAACATGCTGTAGAATAGAGTGCCCCACATTCTACTGCCCCAACTTCCGGTGAGTTTCACGACCAGACCTCTATTTGCTTGGTGGGACCAGGCACCAGATATCTTGATCTGGTGACATGTCAATCTACTGGTGTCTCGAACGCTACTAATCTCTATATTGAGGAGAAGAATTTCACGTCGGGTTCACCATTTCTGTTTCCGACGCTTTTGCCAGGGCACGCACATCCGTCGGACTGCGGAGGAGGACGTGCATTGCTTGTTGCCCCGCATTCCCGCTTTCCAAAGGTGGGCGGAATTCGCTCCTTATCAAGGGACATCTGCTCCTTGATCGAAACGGGATGATGGGATGTCAGTTCTTCATTCTGGGTATTCCTCCTCAGAACTCGTCACCTAGTCCAGGTCTCCCTCATAGATTTAATACGTAGTTCGTGAAACTCTTCCCAGTGCCATGTTTCTATGGATGCCAGTTAATTACACTGCTTCTGGCGGGACATTCCAAAGGGTCCAGTCAGGGTAGCAACCTTCATTTGGTGGAATAGTCACGTTGAGGCATCATTTGCGTGTCTGGATGCTGGGGAACCTGGAATGTCTGTCTATTTTCCCTGGTCAGAAGGCTTCTCGTGGGAGTGGAAGCCCGAGGCATCCCACATCGAGCGCGGGGAATTATATGTCATAGACACATATCTGAGGTTTTCCTCACCTTCCCATGTTTAACATAGGGTATGTTGTGAGTTTAACGTCCAGCGGAGACGGGTAAGCCCGATCAGAGCATTAGCTAGGATAGATCGGATTGAGGGATTCCCCTTGAAGGGATGCCGATACCGGGGCCAGCCCATGGGCGGCTGTACCGATATGGTCTCACCGAGATACGATGGTCCGAGCGAGAATCGGGATAGGTGATAGGTGGATGAATGGAGTGGAGGGGGAGTGAAATGGGACCATCGCATGGGCGACAGTGAAGTTGGGCTTGAGCCTTGAAGAGGCTTCCTACGTATCCCCGTGGAGGGGAATCAAAGTCCACGTAGTTCGGGATGGTGTCGGTAAACCGACGTGAAGGTGGACCTTGGGCCGATGAATGTCGTCAGTGAACCAACGTGAGGGTGGACCTTGGTCCGATGGGCATCGTCAGCATACCGACGTGAGGGTGGACCTTGGTCCGATGGGCATCGTCAGCGTACCGACGTGAAGGTGGACCTTGTTCCGATGGGCATCGTCAGCGTACCGACGTGTAGGTGGACCTTGGTCCGATGGGCATCGTCAGCGTACCAACGTGAAGGTGGACCTTGGTCCGATGGGCATCGTCAGCGTACCGATGTGAAGGTGGACCTTTGTCCGATGGGCATCGTCAGCGTACCGACATGAAGGTGGACCTTGGTCTGATGGGCATCGTCAGCGTACTGACGTGAAGGTTCACCTTGGTCCGATGGGCATCGTCATCGTACAGACGTGAATGTGGACATTGGTCCGATGGGCATCATCAGCGTACCGACGTGAAGGTGGACCTTGGTCTGATGGGCATCGTCAGCATACCGACGTGAAAGTGGACCTTGGTCCGATGAGAGATGGGCTTGAACCTCAGGGAGGCTTCCTACGTACCATTCCTTGACATGGATCAAAGACCTCATAGTTCAAAGGGTTAATGGAATATATTTCAACATCATTCGGGACGGTAGTGAACCCTGACATGAATAAACGACAGGAATTGGGTGTCGGTGAACCGACGTAGATGAGGGACCTTGGTCCAATGGGAGATGGGCTTGTACCTCTGGGAGGATTCCTACGTACCATGCCTTGACATGGATCAAAGTCCTCATAGTTCGGATTGAAGATGGGGACTCGGCACACCGACAAGGAGACAGTTTGGGTCAATGATTGTTGGGCCTGATCCTCGGGGAGGCTTCCTATGTACCATGCCTTAACACGGATTAAAGTCCTCGTAGTTCGGGTTGTAGAATACAGTTAAACATCATGCGGGACGGGGTGAACCAATGTGAATGATGATGGGTGGGTTTGAACCTCCTAGAGGCTTCCTACGTACCATGCCTTGACATGGATCAAAGACCTCGAAGTTCATATGGGGCTTTGTCGGCGAACCGACGTGAAGGTGGACCTTGGTCCAATGAGTGGTGGGCTTGAACCACTGGAAGGGGTCATACGTAACATGCCTGGACATGGATCAAAGACCTCATAGTTTATATGGGAATGGATGTGCAGTTTAATGTCATGCGGGTCAAGGGGGGCATACAGTTTAACGTCATACTGGACGAGGGTGAAACTCGACGTGAATGAACGACTGAGAAATGTGGCTTGAACCTCATGGAGGATTCCTAAGTACCATGCCTTGACATGGATCAAAGTCCTCATAGTTCTTTTGGGGTGGGGGTCAGGGTCGGTGCTCACTCTAATCCCACGTGAGTCTTGCTCAGTGTGAGAAACAAGAGGTTGCAAGGGCCTGACGATCACGTCGTGAAGTGTGCATCCGTGAGAAGGGAAGAGGGGCTTACGCGTTAGGCGGGCCATGGTGTTGGGACATACTCCAGGATGTAGGCCTAGAGTGCGACAAAGAGCAGCGAAAGAGGGATTTGGGACCAATAATTGGTGGTGCCTCGTTCCCTATCACGCCCTCCACTGACCTTGGTAGTGGGGATGTACGGAGATGCAGAGGTGCAGTCATCCGTTTTGGAACTAGGTTCGCCCTTCTCTTATGAACATATGCCACTCCAATTAAGAGGATATCATCCCTTGTGGATGGGTGATTCCATTCCTGTGGAGACGAGTGGTGTAAAGAATGTTCGAGCTGGGGGGGACCCTTCATGAGAGGCACGAGGTCGGGTCACAATTTAACGTCATGTCTTAAGGACGTGGGGCTTGGCAGTTTAACGCCCTGCAGCTCGGACGAGGTGTGTTCACTCCGCACCCCTAGGACTTATATAACTGGTACCCTCTGGTCCTTGGGGAAGGTAAGGTATCAGTAAGGCCATGTTCAAGGGGGGTTGTGGAACTAACCATCAAGGGGTCCACGTTAGCGTGGATATGAGAAGAAGCAATAGCCGTTAGCGTGCCTATGCGAAGAAGCATTAGGCGAAGCAACGCTACGAGTGGTATTGTCCATGGGACTTTGAAATCACATCGTGCAAACTTGGAGGGTCGCACGGGAAGAGGAATTTCTAAGAAAAGGAGTGTGCTTCGCGAAGTGGAGTGCCTTGGCCATAGAATGGGGAATAGGTGTGAGTGTAAGGTGATTCTCGAAGTGGAACAGTGTTCGCAGAGCACTGCCTCGTGAAGCAGGGTCCTGCGAAGTAGTGTGCTTCGCGATGTGTAGCGATCCAGCCTTAGCATAGGGATCATTAGTATAGGTTGGGTGTTTCGCGAAGCATAAACTCTCCTTGGCTGCCCGGGTTCCCTTGGGAATCCCCTTCCTTCGCGAATGCCCTTGAGCTTCGCGAAGGGCATCCCACTAGGAAGAGGGGCTCAAAACGAGACAAAGAAAATGCGTCTCACGAAGTAGAATTACCTCGCGGAGCTCTTGATTCCCGGGGCAAAGAGTGCTTCACGATTAGGGAGAGGAGAAGCTGAAAGGTCGGATTGTCCGTCCCTCGGGACTCAGGAGGAGTCCAGTATTTATAGTCAAGGGGCGCCGCGAAGCAGCACTCACGCGCCGCCTCAGGTGCATCGCGGCACGCTCGCGAACATCAATGTCGTCTGCGGAGGGTTACTTCCTCTAGAGATTCGCGGCGGCCTCGCGAATGTCAAATGCATTCGTGGAGTGTTACCGCCTCTGGAGCATCACGGCGGGCTCAAGAACGTCAAATGCGTTCACTGAGAGTTACCACAACTGGAGCTTCACGGTGGGTTCGTGAACGTCAAATGCGTTCACGGTGTGTTACCGCCTCTGGAACTTCGCGGCGGGCTCGCGAACATCAAATGCGTTCGCGGAGAGTTACCGCCTCTGGAGCTTCGCGGCGGGCTCGCGAACGTCAAATGCGTTCGCGGTGTGTTACCGCCTCTGGAGCTTCGCGAGGCCGCGATGATCGGGGTGCTTCGCGTCGGGGCTTCAGGTCGGGGCTTCGCGTCGAGGCTTCTCGAGGCAGTGCACCAGCCTTCTTTTTCATGCCCTATTTTGGTGCCAACAATAGTTATAGTTTCATCTGTAGATAAATTTCCTCTATGAACTCAAGTTTTTCTATAATTGATGATTATTTAAAATGATGTCTTCCACCCTAAAGCATTACAATTAACTTCAATAGTAAAAATAATCTAATAAAAGTGTAAGTACATATTCTTCTTATCTTGTAACATTATAAAAAATCAATATTTTTAGGACAATATAATATTATTCGCCTAAAATAATAAACCTTCTTATGATGAAGATGTATATTAATCTCCAAAATTCCATAGTAACACCGAATTTTTAAGAACACAATTCAAAAAAATAGATATTCTCAATCTTAATAAAATATATTACATAAAATTATTGAAACATAAATAACCATATGTATTTGAACATATAATCATTGAAGATAAATATTATGAATTATTTCAAAATAAAACACACTACCTGTGAATACCCATTCAAAAACTAGTCTCCAAAATAATAATTAATATACGCTGTTACTTTTCATAAATAATCTAAATCACCACAATCCACAATAAAATGATATCACCTTCTAAAATATAATTTTATATTCACTCCTAAAACAAAATACCATAGTAAAATATTTAACTTAATCATATATAATTAACAAAATATTGAATGTCTTCAAAAATAACATTAATTAGCTAATCACTAAATCACTTTCTAATCTCATGGTTATCTATTCTATAAATTTTTTTTGAAAAATGTACTTATTCATCATCCATACAATCATTTACTAAAAATAAAAATAAATAATAACTTGTAAATAATGTAGGTTAGTGGTAAGTGATGCCCCATGTCACCCTTTGGTGATGGTTTTAATTTCCCATGTCTTTCTAGATGTGATGAGTTATCACAGAATCCATGGATTGTCCTTTTTTAAAACCATTATTATTAGAATAATTATAAAATTACATATATGGGTGAAAAATCTTCAAAAATATACATAACAATTTTTAACCACTAAAAATACCTCATTCCATTCATTCTAAATTATAATAACCTAATAATCCATAATTACAACAAAAAATGAACGTCTATAAAAAAAGTTTAATTTAATGTTTCCTATCATAAATCTTCAAAAGGGGTTTCAATGAAACTGAATGTATGATAATCTTGAAAATTATAAATCTATGATTATATCTAGATAACTTAATAAGGGATCCTTATTAACAATATTTTCTAAACTATATTGCTATTCCAATTGTAAGGTCTTGACCTTAAACATTACATATTATAGTGTTTTTGAACTATAAATCACATTAAAATATATTCTAAATTTATTTTTTCATATAATTTGGTCCAAATAATACAAATTAAACTCCTAAATTTCATGTTTACACTTATTATTAGTGTCCATTTTATTCCTCCAAAAGGATACATTTTAAAATAAAACACAACTTATCTTAATGAAAAACATACACAATTACCCCATTGATCTCATCATTATGTATATTCCACTTTAAATATTGTGTAGAATTTTTTTAAACAAGGTATATGTTTAAAAAATTATTAAGTAACCTAAAAATAATGAAATAAAACTATTACTTTATGAAAAATTATAATCCATTAACAACATTTTAAAAATTCTATACTCTCCACCCATAAAACAAAATCTCTTTAACATCCCTAATGAAATAATATGTTTCATAAAAAGATACATATAAAAAATAAATCTTAATGGTATATTCTAGAATAATTTCCATATAACTACTAAATTTCTTATATCTATCATGTCTATATAGAGACTAAAACTCCTAATTACATTTCAAAGAAACACTACAATATTTTCCCTTTATCTCTTAAGAGAAACACTATCGTTTAACTCCATATCATTATCTATTAAATTATAGATCAATAATTGGATCACACACACTCTAATTATCACAAAACCACCCATAATCATAAATAAATCTCATTAATATAACATAATCATAGAACACAAATCATTGAAAAAAGAAAAATAGCCTTTCCGCATTGATGTAACTATTCATTTTTACAATGATGCACACCCATAAATGAAAAGTATTTATAAGGAAATGAAATTTTATACATTTAAATTAATAATTAAAATTATATAATGATATGAAGGGTATAAATTCCATTCATACCCTATATGATAAAAATCAATCCATTTTCATTTTAAAAAATAATGATAATATTAACTTTAAAATATATTTTCGAATTAATGTCTGCTACATAGATCCCATCACTAAAGTGAATATTAACAAAATGAAAAAATTATTTATATCTTATGTAAATCCAAATTGAAAAATTTAAATACAAAAAAAGATAATATAATATATTTTCATTAATAATAATAACATGAAATTATATATGAAGTAGAAGTGTAACCCAATTAATGGAAATTTAGTTATGAAATCCCTTTCAACATTATAATCAATCAAAACATATGTGATATGAATGAGTAAATATTATTAAAATATTAAATATATTTATAATAAAAAATTAAATATATAAACTATAAAAGGAGTGATATATTCACCGAAAAAGTAATATAGGTGTATATCATCAGAAATATGCCACAACAAAGTAATATTTAGACAAAGTCTCTTAAATTGACTCTGAATCGTCACACACAATCAATACCATCTTGAATAATAGGAAAGGTTTAATTTGTTTCTTAATATTAATTTTTTTATTTTATCATTCCATTTATTTAACTTATTATCATGTTATAACACTTTCCTAATTATTTATGTTCATGTAAGACATTTTTTCAATATTTAGTACTCGAGTCAAAAATGAATTTGGAATGATGCCAACATTAAATTTTTTCATAATTTCATAATATATATAAATATTAATAAACTAATAATAACTATTTTATATAAATTATACCCATAATTACATCCATTAAATATTAATAAGAAAGAAACTATGTTACAATCATGGAGATGCTAAGTCCTATGAACAAATTAGTAAAATTTTCATTTTTCAATGATCATTATGGTATGAATTTAAGTATAATTTTATATTTATGTAATGATAATAATATTATTAATATAATAATTATCATTTTATATACTTATATAAATGATCCATGTGAGGTGGTGAAGAAAATTTAATCACATTAGTTCATGGAGGTGACATTTACATGTACGTATAAACGACATTATCTATTTCTTGTTCATTGAAATGGAAGAACATAAATGATATGGTATTAATTAACAATTATAATTATGTAATTAATATTATTTAAAAATATTAATTCCCTAATTATGAAATGTCTAGATATACGGGGACAAAAAATGAATTACATTTGTTAATGAGGTAGTAGCCCAATATACACACAGATGTTGAAAAATATTCCCATTTAATGGAATTGGAGCTGTATTCAGTTTATTTTATTAAAATATTAAAGTATTATTAAATTTATGATAAATTATTCATTTTTTATAATGGTTGAATAATATTTTTTGGAGGTATCATACAAAATAAAATAGAAATACATTATTAAAAATGATACATTTTCATAGAAAAATCTTATTTTTTATATCTCTATCTGAGAATAATGAATTTTATTATCCCTTAAATAAGATATATATAATGTGGATTAGAATTATTATATAGTATTTAGGGTGAATGTTGGTGAAAAAATATGTTATTATGATTTAACAAAAGAGAGGAATAATTTCCATTTTATAAGAGAGGGGAGGGGAACACTTGTAATTTAATATAATATTTAATTAATATTGATTAATTTTATATTCCAAATGTTTCAAAAATTAATTATTTATAATATAGAATTATTATGGATAATAATAACCACATACAATAAAAAGTATCTATTTTATATGTATTTCAAACATTATCTTTTCGACACTTATTTTTCCTATTTTATTGTTACAAAAACTATATGATTTTATACTATTTAAGGGTTTATATATTTACTGTATAATTTTATAATAACCATAATTAAATATTTTTTGAAATTTTAAAAATTTATTCCAATTGTATTGACTAATTTTATTTTTAAATAAAATTTTTATCATTTAAAAAATTATTAATTATTCTAAAATATCATTAATATCAATTTTGACACTATTCATTACATGCATTATTAAAAATATCAATAATTTATAAAGTCATAAATAATTAATATTATTTAAATTCAATTTATTAAATTTTATTTATGATATAAATAATGTAAATTTATATTTATTTTTAAATATTTAATATTATTTATTGGATATTACCAGTTATAAAAAAATTACTATATTATCGTAGTACAATACATTGCATTAATTATATATTTATTAACAATTAAAAATAAACATTATTATTAATTCCATATTTTTATATTTAATAATAATTTTTATAGTCCAATATACCTTTTAAATAGCAATATATTAACAATGATATAGTTATTAAAATATAACCATGACATCATTGACCATTCATTATTATAAAATACTATAATGTGTTTAATGTCATTAAAGTGGAAAAAAGATTCCACAAAATAGGCCTAAGTTATATTTCCCTCTATAATAACTCATCATAAAATGTCATTGAAAGTCTTATCAATGTTTTATAGTATTTATATAATCATTTTTACCATTAATTAACTGATATAGTCTACCGTGATAATAAAAAGTTTCCAAGTTACTATTCATATTCTCCATTACTAAAAGTGAACGATTTACATAACATGAAAATTATGACTCCAAATTTGGAATAATATTTTCCAATCTAAAAAAAAGATTAAAAAATTAATTTAAAATAAATCCTATTGACGAGGGTGAGAAAATTTGTTATTAAAGGTAGAACATTCAAATGATTTAAATGGTTTTATGTACCAATATAATGGTATGTTGATAAAATGAAAAATATTTTATTAAATATAATTTTATACGAATAATTATTTTTTATTTTGAATAAAAAAATATGTTATCACTCTGAATTATTTTTATGAAAAATCTATTTTCAATTAATATCTTGTGTTTTTCACTATTCAAAAAAAACATGAAACTAATCTGAAAATACTAAAAATAAAAATATATAAATTTTTGGTATTACTCAATAAAATATGATTTTTATTTTGTCTAATATTATTAATAAATATATAATAATTTTGTTTCAAAATAATGCATTCATTAATAGTTGTTAAAACTACCATTTAAAAAATATAAATTTTTATGCTTAAAATTAGTTTTATTCTTGATTTAAAAATATAAAAAATATTGAATCAATTTTAGAAAATTACTAAATTCATAAAATATATATTTCCTTATTATGATCCAAAAAATTGTTCTTTATATGTATTTGTATAAAACAAACTCGAGCACATTTAAATAGACTTTTAGAAAAATCCTCTCCTTTTATTATCAAGGGTGTTATGTCCATTTATAGAATACTGATGAGTGAATTAATAATATATATATTTGGGAACAATATTTTCCTGATTTGTTTAATCTTATTCATAATCAAAATTCTAATAATTAGGTTATAATGGTGACAATTAAATAATAATATTTTTTTATTCATTTAAGCTCGATGTGGGGTATCAAGTACATTGTTGAACATAATGTTACTTTATTAAAATCATGGGATGATACCATAAATATATAGAGTTTTTTTAGGGGATTATATCATCATATGATTCATTATATCTTTTTTTTATAATTTATTCAAGGTTTTTTATGTTGGTCTTCATCCATATTGTGATGGCTTAGGTAGTACGATGTTGGGGAAAAGTGGAATAATAGAAGAGAAGAAGTTGCGGGGTTCTGTCATTTGGTATTACAATTTTTGTTCTTCAATATGAGATATATGGGATAATATAACTAATGTGAGGTTAATAAAATTGTTTAATTATTTATTTTAAGAGTCATTAAAACTTATTGTTCACGTTTATTTTTTGTTCATTTTAAATATTTGACATGAGATGTTCCCAGGAGGATCATTCAATGTATACCTCATCGACTAAATCAATTTTGACCTTCCTCAATGCATTTTTGTTCATCAAAGTAATCATTATTTTATGTGTTTGATTAATAATTCATGTAGGGATGATCATCTAATAATGTAGTATACAAAATCACCCATTATCAATTTAATAGGAAAAACTCATTGTATACAATTTGTCCAATAACTATTCTTCCTAAACATTATATTGTAGCTTTATCATTCACGTGAATCTCCACATGTGAACTAAAACATATATTGTGTTCTATTAACAAAAATATATTTTTTATGGAACCATTTGACATGTTCTATTTGTATCCATCTACATCATTAGACTAATCACCAATCATATTTAGGAATATTCATTTTAATGATCACCATGTATTCAGTCCATGTTCATCATGTCGTTGAGGATGTGACTTTGTCACCATCTCTGTAATATCTATGAATTTTTGTGGTATTATTTTTATTATTATTAGTCATGAATTCATCCATTTGTGACATTAGTTTTTGGGTAAAAATAGATATTTTCGGCTTAGAAGAATGTTGTGTATGTTTGGAAAAATGTTATGGGAAATTGAGCATTGTTTCTCTGAAAAATGTATTTCTAATTTAATTATTGAATAGTAGATACCATATGGTTTGTGCATGGATTGTAATAATATGTGGGAAAACTGTGTGAATTGATCCTCTTGAATAGAAAGGGATGAAGAATTGACGTATGATATTTATATCCATGAAATAAACCTTGTGAATATTACATGAAATTAAAAAGTAGGAAATTAACTTCTCTCCCACTTCAATTTAAACACTATTTCACCTCACACACTACCTATTTTTCATCTAATACCAGGGTATATCCCAAACATATTTCTTTAATACTTTAATCCTCAATCTATTAGTGGGTTAACCTTGGTTCTTCATGGATTCATCAATAATCACTTTTCTTATTGATTTGTCTCCTTTTAGGTTCATTATCCCTCATTCACGAGTTTTAATATTTCATTAGAGTGTTTTACATAATGACGGTTCAAAATAGGGTTGTTTGGGAAAATATTTTTGATGATTATTTAACATTTCATATATATCATCCTTTGTTGGTGTTATTGTTGTTTGATAAACATTTCCAAATGTTTTCAGGACTGAGGTAGGTGGATCCATGATTTTACATTATTATAAGATTTGTATATGCTTTCTTAGTTGTATAAATATTTTATAAGGATTATTCATGTGATGTGAAAAAATTTTCAAATTGGTTTGGCATGCATATGTGATGAATGATTTCTTTTGATAAGAAATTTTACTTATTTCTAGTTTGTTTTTTTTTTTGGATTCAGGTTAAATGTATTCAATACATTTTTTGAAAGGTTTTAAATGTGTTTCTAATGAAATTTAAATGTTAAAATCTTATGAAATTTCATTTTCATAATGAAATTGATTTTTTCCCTGTTGGATTCCTTGTTGGGCACCATTAATGATTCATAGAATTTTTAATCATGTTATATAAATGGTTTTTACATGATTAAAATTTTAGAATGGAATTTACCTGTGGATAATTATTGGATTCCATATTTTATCTCTCATATTGTCATTAAAAATAATAATTATTAACTCTATATCTGATTTGAAATTTATTTCCAAATGTTTTTGATGTTAAAAAATGAAAATGTGGAAGTGGTTATTTACATGGGTTATTGTGATACATGGAATGTGTATTTTAAAGTGTAGATTCATGTGATTGTTGATACTTACTTTCATAATAGTTGGAATCTAATATATCTAGGTGGGGAAAGAAGAAATGGTATGCTAGATAATTTGGAAGTGTCTCGAGGATAGATTCAACATGAAGGATTGACAATTGAGACACTATCTAAACAGGTTATGTGATCAGATAATACAATAATTATTATTTATATACTATGACTCACACATTAGGACTCTATTCTACCACTAGAACATTGGATGATATCCTCTGTAGTGGATCATGCCTGAGAATACTGTAGGTAGTTGAGTTGGATGATTTTGGTCATTGAGATATGATTTCAATAGTTTCCCACTTGTGATAGATATCTATGGGTATTTTCCAATGTTTTTATCATTGTACATGATGTTTATGTGATATGGTTCAATAAATTGTTATATATTAGATATTTTGTTAAATTTCAATACAGGGAGTCATATTTTAGAAAAAGGGTATTCATTGAAAAGTGTTTGCTGATAATTATTTACATAAAATGTTGTCATCGAATGAATTCTAATATTCTTATGAAAATGTGATTGTTTATTTTTATTATAAATTTATAGAATGTAATATTTTATTTAGGTAGAATCCAATTGGGATTTGGACAACACCCAACATACACATTTCTATGTATGTATACTTTGTTATGTATAAGACTAGTAAAATAAATATTTATTATCATGATGATGGATCCAGTTTCTATTGTTCTTTTTATTGTAGGTTTTAACGATTGTGGTTTTAGGGTGATTTCCATTTGCTTTAATGCAGGTTTTTGGGATGGATTTTTATTCCCATTACAATTTTGAACATTTTTTTTATTTGGTTGAAGTTGTAAACATTAAATCTAAAAATTAATATAACTCATTTGGTAACAATTATTTTTTATTGTGATGATTATTTATGATGATTGCATATGATTATATAAATGTTTGAAATAATTCATAAATAATAGTTTTCAAAACCATGCACTAGTGTCCAGCTTTTTGGGTCAATAATGACCTTTGATACATGTCGTGAATCAGTTTGGTTGTTGGGGTGGATGGTATCGCCAAACGGTTCATGAGAAACTGGAATGAGAGTTGGTCAAAGTATTTTTTATTCATGCTTTCTTGGAAAATGTATGGATAGAATTTATTTATTATTTTTGGTAATTTAGGTTCTGGTTGTGAGTGGGGGTACATTGCCAACAAAGCTAATGAATGGACTCTAGGTTCAATGGGATTGAAGGATTTTTTTACTTCTCCCTAGATGAGATTTATGGGATGTACAATTTATATGGACACTGAGAGGGGTGAATAGATTTTTATTACACTTTAATTGTTATGAATTTTTTTGTGCTTTTATGTATATAATTTTTGGGGATTCATTTTTATTGTTGATATTTATTAGAATCTGTTTCGATGGTTTTTTCATGTGGTTTTTTCTTTTTGTATAAAAAAGGATCTATAGGGAATTTTTATATATCCAAGGGAAGAGGCTAGAGACATATATCCCTCGCTAATTTATCACTGGTTATTGGGAGATGTTATTTAGGATGTCTAAGATTCGAGAAAAGGAGTGGTCTCTTGTCCTACTCCGGATACAGAGGCCGAACCAATCCCAAAAGGTTGAAGGCTAATTATTTTATCATGAACAATCCTCATTCATTAAGAGGGAGAATAGATACACATGAAGAATAAGAGTGGCATGAGATAATAAAGAGGATGATTCAGTTTCAATCTATTCTTATGGTGGTCTGAGTGAAATGTGATATGTTTTTGTTGGGAGGTCCCAGTCATAAGTGGTATAACAATGTGGTGCAAGATGCAATGATCATGTTGATTGGATGGAAATACATCATTATCTTTTTCAAAAAGAAATATTATCTAGATATTTTTCCATCTCCAGATACTAAAAGTTTATATAACTAATATTGTGAGATTTTTCAATGATGGATAATGTAAAATACTTATTATAATTGGTTTGGTATGCAAATCAGATCATCAAAATGATCATATAAATCTAATAGAGTTATAAATGGAGTTGCGGCCAGAAACCATATCTCTAGTTTACTTTTATTTAGATGAAAAATTATGATGTGGTGTTTGATCATTCCATGATGGTATAAATTTATCATGTATGGAATTATGGAATCAAAGGAGAAATAACATCAATGGGTATTGGTATTTCGTCTGAGATAATGAGAAAGCAGTATGAGGAGGGAACAAATGGATGTGGTAGTTCACACCATCCTTCCCATAATTCATCATCTGTGGCTTCTTAGGTTGGATGAGTTGTGTTTCATCAATGTGGGATGTCAAGGCACATGAAACCTTCATGTTCTTCTCCACCCAGACCATGTCACCAGTGATGATTTATGGGGCAAATACACTGAGTTTGATGAATAATGTTACCATATATGATTGGTGATTAATCTGTGGCTTCCAAAGGGAATTAAAATTACCTTAAACCATTAAGGATAGTATGATCTTGTATTAGAGTTCATGGATGTGGTGCTTGACAAAATTATAAGACTTTTAATTTTATGTAAACACTATCAGCTATTGATTATCACTAGGCTCATGTAGATATATGGAAAATCCATGTAGTGGATCAATCCCCAATGGAATTAGATGCATGGTCCACGATAGTTCTTAGTACCATGAATATTGAATGTTATTTAAATATAGTTTTGTTTCATTCTAGTGCTTCCATTTATTTTATTTATAATCACCTTATTGATGAGATAATTTTTCAATTGATCAAATTTAGTATGCAATGTACATGGTAACACTACATGGTAAGAAGCAAGATAAGGGTTTCAGGTGTTCATCATGTATACTAACAATGTCATGTGTCAATATGGAGTTTTATTTTATAGTTGATGAGATAGGCCTATTTGATGTGATTCTTGGTATGGATTGGATGATGTTTAATCAGTCACACACTAGTTTTTAATACCGATGAGTGTGTTGTTTTTCACCTAATGTATGTCCCAACGAATTTCAAGGTGAATGTGATCCACGATTGGGACATAATGGACCTCCACATTCATATTTGGGAACCCTTGTGTATCCAATATCAAATCTCATGTTGTTGGATGATGATGATTCTCTTGATGGTGGACTACCACCGGTAGTCAATCAATTCCTAGAGGATTTCTAAAGGATTTCATGATATTTTCTCTGGACTATATTGTGGTGTTATTCATTGTTTTTGTGTCAGGAATACAACTGAATTCTTTCCCCATAATATAGTATCCCCCATATAATTGATGGAATTAAATGTAATTGTAGAATATTTTAAATCTCTAGGATTCATTCTCTCGAGTGTCTCATATTGGGCTGCCCCAGTTTTATTTGTGGGGGAGGGTGATGGATATTTTAACCAGTGCGTTGACCTCCAAAAGCTATGATGGTATCAATCAATAAGAAATAATATTTTCCCCATATTTATGACCATTTTGATCATATTACGTGGAGGGGATATTTTTGATGATTGATTTTAAATTATGGTGTCATCAAGTCAAATATTCTGAGGTGGATGTTATGAAAACAACCTTTCAAATTAGGTATAACCATTTTCAGTATAAAATCACCAAAATTCATCATGGTACTCTTAGAAATGTTGTTTCTTTTATATAATGACTCTTTTTTTGCATTATTTATGGCTGAAATATTAACCAATATTGGGATTGAATAGGAGAAGATTAATATTCAAGAGTAGTGTTTGTAACTCTTCGGAATCATTATATCAATGTGATGATCCCTAAATTCACATTTTGGATAACATAAATAATGAGTCTAGGCCATGTGATCTCAAAAAAGGAGTTTCAGATTACCCTAAAATTATAAATTCAATTATTACAAGGAAACAACCAAATGATATGTTTGAAATCAAATGCTTCTTACCCCTCCTAATGTACTATATGAGACTATGTTTGAGATTTATCCTAGTATCATATTCCTTTTTAGTATTTACCCAAAATATGGTAGTGTTTGATTATAAATTAGACTATAAAGCATCATTTAAGGATCATTATTGGGGTTTGACCACATCTCCTATTTTGATCATTCTATAGTCTGTAAATGGATATGTTGTCTATTTTTATTCCTCAGGTATGGGTCATGGATATTTGCTGATTTAGGATAACCATGCTGTGGTGTATGGTTCATGCCAAACTCCGACCACATGAAAATAATTACCAAACCCATTACAAAAAGTTACTATTATTGAATCTTTCATTGAAAATGTGGATCTATTATCTTTTTGGGGAGAATTTTTTCGTTTTTTTGATCATATGATCCCTGAAATAATTTTCACCCCGAAATACTTGATTTTAAGATAGCGCCTTTAGGTTATGTGCCATCATGGGTTATATTTTCATACTGTCTATACCCTATAGAAATGTAATGTGGTGGAAGATACTTTGAGTAGAGATTTTCTAGTAAAATATTTGAAAAAGATCAATGTTGATTTGATTTTGATGGCACTTTTCACTCAAACAATCCAAGAGAATAAGGAAAATAGCGGACAGGTATTCTTAGACACCGTGTAGCTGAAAACTACTATTATATCGATTACTCTGAAATAGTATTTGAGTGATGACTATTTCGAGTAGTCTATTTAGTTTATAAATTATGGATGGATGACCTGTGATAATTCGTTGACTCCAAAGGGAGATTTTTTTGAAGGGTATCATTGTGGATCCGTTTTAATTATACTAGGTGGTGGGGAAAGATAGCCACCAATCAAAATTGGATATTCATCTTGGTGCTAAAAATATGTAACATGACATGCATTGAATATTTTGGTTTCTATTTATGTGGCTAGATATGGGTTATTGTTTATCTTGGTGTTACAAGAGATCTCTGGTTAATGTAGGTCACCAAAGGCCCTATGGTTTTCTTTAACCGCTACATGTTCCTACCTGAAAGTTGGAAGATATCACCATGGATTTTACTTATTTCCACATACACCTCAGGGATTGAATTCCATTAGTTTAGTGATCGATCATATGATCAAATTATCCCATTAGATTTTAATAATGGTTTTAGACATGGTGGCTAAGTTGGGTCAGTTTTATGTGAAATATATTGTGATAATTCATGGTGCGCCTTTGACAATTATTTTTGATAGGAATTACCATATTACAATAATGTTTTGGGAAGACCTTCTGAATGTGATGGGGTCACATGTCATGTTAGGGATGACTTTACATCATCAATCATATGTTCAGACAGACAGGTCCATCATATTTTGGAAGACATTCTATGGGAATATATGTCAGAGGTTTTTTGTTAATGGGATATTGATTTGGAATTGGTCGAGTTTTCATATAATAATAGTTATTAATCCTCTATTAGAATGTCTCATTTAGACAACATTTATTTACACCCATGCCAGTTTCCTTTTTTTGGTATGAGGTGGTTGAGACATCATTGCTAGGAATGGGCCCTATGTACAAGAAATATATGATATTCATGATGATTATGAAGTGGTTGTTAACAAGTATGAGTCATAAAATTTCTTATAATGATATGATGATTAGAGAATTCAAGTTTTCTTTGGGTGACTAAGTGTTCCTGAAAGGGCCACGTCACATTTTCAATCATAATTTTTGTTATAAAATTGATGCTATTTCAAGTTATGTGTGATAATTTAAGATTAATTGGTGGATTAGTAAGGTGTAATAGTGGTTATCATTGACTTCTCAGTTGAAATAAATTCATTATTTGTTACATTTATCATAGATAAAAATGTATATACTAGATAGATCTCATGTGATGAATTGGGAGGAGTTGAAATCAGAGGTGTATTTTTCTTCGACTAAACATATGATTTGGATTGTTTATTCTCAGGATAGTGTGATTCATGGGAATATAATTATGTTAGTCTGATTTCATTAGAATCATGATAATGGTGTGAATGAGAATTTGGAGTGATTGTCTTGGGTTAAGGAGGAGAATTTTTTTGTCCACTGGTCACGATTTGAATTCACATTCTACAGGAAGAAAGTTTTCATGGTGGATAGAATTGAGATATTCATGTATTTTTTAGGTATTATTTTATTTATTTTCATTCATGAATATATCAATGGGTTTCACATTATTTTTTGGGTGAAAATAGATATTTTGGACTTAGAATTAGGTGGTCTACATTTCACACATTGTTAGGGAAAATCGTGCATCTTTATGAAGAAATCCATACAGTAAATTTCATTTTATTAATACTAGTGAATTCGTTGATTTTCAAACCATTCAGCAAAATTATTCATGATATTACTCTTTGATAGTGAGAGCACATAGTTACCGCATGGTTTGGAAAACACTTTTGGAAAACCATATGACTTTTCATGTTCATAAAAAATTTTAATATTAAATCGTTTACCTCATTAATTTTACCGTCAATTGACCTACCATCTTCCCCATTTGTGAATTTCACTGATTATTTATCCCTCCAAGATTTCATGATTACTTTGAACATCAATCAATGGGTGGTTCTAACCTCGTTTCATCAAGGAATAATCAAGTAAAACCATGACCCCTTGATTTCTCTCCCTTTCTCATATTCATCATCCCTTTTTCCTATGTCTCATTAATACATAATGGAGTTTGACATAAATCTGTGTCAAACATGTATTTTTGTTGAAAATATTGATGATTATATTTAAATCCTAACTTTATAGGGTCTTGTAGTGCTGTAGTTCTAGTTTTTCATCGACATTGGTTGTTTTAAATTATGATGTAGGTGGATTTATAATTTTACCTTATTATATGATTTTGATATGCATAATTGGTTTCTTAAATATGTTATATTGATTATTTTCATAGTGACAAAAAATCTTGGAAAGGTTTTTTTATTAATAAGCTTTGGATGGTGGTTTTATTAAATGAAATTAGTCTTATTTTATGTGGCTTCTTTTGTGGCATTTAAAAAATGTAATTAATTTCTTGATTCAAAAGTGTATAATGTGTTTTCAATGATCTATAAAATAGATAATGTGATTAAATATTTTATTAAAAATGGAACTTTCTTTTTTTCATGTTTTATTCTTTTCTATGAATTATAAATGGATCCTTGAATTTTGATGTGTGTTATAGAAATGGTTCTGATGTGATAATTATTTTGAAATGGTATTTTAATTCGTAAAATGATAGGTATATATTATTTAATTTTCATTATTTTTTTCGATGTGGGATTATGAACTTTTTTAATGATGAAAATTGTATATCCTATTGGTTTTGATGTTGAAAAGTGAAAATGTGAAAGGTGTGATGTATTTGTGTGATTGAGATTTTTAGAATGTGATTTTGAATGTGTTGGTTTATGTTACATCTATAATTTAATATGATCAACATGAGAATACTTAGTATCTAGAAGGGTTAATTAGAACCTATACGTTGATTGATTCATAAGTGGGTGAGACTAGAATTCATTTCGAATCATTTAAAATTGCAACACTAACAAAACATGTTATATTATCATTGACCACTACATATTAGTATGAGATTCATTTGGTGGATAATGTGTGAGGTTTTTGTTGGACCATTATAACTTTGGGTGACATCATATCTATTTTTCCATGCAGGAGAATTTTTTTATAGTTTAATTGGATGATTTTTATCACAGAGGTATGTTGTTCAGGGAGTCCAACTTTCCGTAGTTACCTAAACATATATTCTAATGGTTTTATCTTGTGACATGACACATATGTGATATGGTTTTATCAATCAGTATATGATATAGATTATTTAAATTATTGGTCAAAAATATTATTTTTTAATGATTTTTGCATTAAATAGTTTTTCATAAAAATGTTTGACCAAAAATATTTTAATGGAAATGTTTCATATATTATTATGAAATTATTCCTTTAGATTTTTATTATAATTCCATAGTGTTGAATCATTTAATTAGGTGTAATATTTATGGTATTTTGATCACAAACTACATACACCTCAAGGAGTATGTAATCATTCTTATGTATGACTGAGGTAAATGAAATCTGTACCAGGGTGATAATGGATCTGCCTTATAGAGTTCAAATTATTTCAGGAATAGATGTTGGATGAATGGGGTGATGTACCTCTTGGTAAATGGAGGTTTTTTGGATGATTTATTATTCCCATTCAATTCTGGTGGGTTTTTTGGTTTTGTTTAATTTTCTATACATTGATTCAGAAAATTGTTGTACCACAATTTTTTTTCTGTTCTGTTATTCTGATACATATTTATATTTGTTTTTATGATTATAATAATGTGTTAAATGATTGTGAAAAAATATTTTGTGATACCTAATAACTAGTTTCTAGTCATGAGTATAAGGATTTCCCTTCAGGTCATTCCATTGATCGGTCTTAGTGCCTGGTTGAATCGCTTCATGGATTGGTTCATGAAAATCCTTCACGTAATCATTTTCAAAACTATGTATGATCAATCTGATGTGGTACGTGTAGAAAATTTATCAACCATTTAGAAATATTATAATTTTATTTATATTGATTTCATTCATACTGGTTTAGTGTTTTGATGGGAGGTTGATGAAAATAATATGGTATGATTAAATGTCCAAAATCCGACTGATCGAAAAACCCATTGTATTTTTTCATTTTAAATGTAAATGTATAGTGGATGGTTATTATATACCCAAATCAATAATAAAAAAGTTTTTTGTTTACATAGAATCCCAACATGGCACTATATCCCATCAATGATGTATTTTGGTATTATTTTCCAGCACTTGCACATCATATACAAGCCTCTACACAACCATGTGACACTATTGTGTGGTGTACTCGAACACTTATTCCTTCTATGAAATTAACAATATCTTACTATTCTCTTTATCACCATTATACTACATTTTTCACTTGGGATAGTTATTATATGATGGGTTCCCAGCTAAGCATTTGATGGTCCTGTCCTAATGGATAGACCTTTTGTACAATATGTTGTTATAATAAAAAAATTTAAACTCCTATAAATTTAATAATCATTAAATATAAATTACATATATTATTTACAATGATATCCTCATAAAACATGTTATAGAAAATGTGAAGTTATAAAACCCCTTATCACATTTATTTTAGCATTAATTTTTTTTATCTTTAATAACATTATATAAGAAAAATTATAAGCTCTACAATAGTCAAAGTGATTTCCAATTTCAACGAAGATTATATTAAACATATTTTATCATTAAAAGTTTATAACATCATAATTAAAATTCTGCATAGAGATATTGTAATTTTATTACAATGTCTATATAGAATACAAAATAGTCAAATAATATTTTTCCTAAAAAATGGATTCAACATGAAATATTCAATTAAAATACCTTTAATAATATATTAAGTTTTTCATATCATGTATAAAATCACAAATGAATATTCAGAAATTAATTTTCATTATTCATATTCATACTAAAATAATTATTTGTAATTTATTTATCATCATATCATAACATGTTGCAAAAGAAATGAATCATACGGAGTTTTTCATTTTTTGTAACATGTTAACACATAATAAAAAAATACTACATTAGACAATGTAGGTTCCACAGCCTCCCACGTAGTATTTTATTGTCAACACATACTAAAAACATTGATGAAAATATTTTCTTCAAAATATAAAATTATATTTTTCTTCATTCCTATTTTCTCAATTTCTATTCCCATTTTCATCTCTCTATGCCACATTAATAAAATAATTTAGAAAATAGAAAATATTTTCACAATACCATTCATATGAAATCTTAAATCATTATACCAACTCAATTTTACATTATAAATTCGTGATATGGAATAATTTATCATTTTAATTTGATAAAAAACTCAATAAATCCATAAATTTGATAAAAATGGTATTTAATACATCAAAAAAAACATATGGGGAATTAATGTACAATAAATTTGAATTAATGAAATTTTGATGAAAATATAGTATTCTTTTATTAATAACATGATATCCTTAAAATTTTTCAGCACATAGATTAAAAACATTCATGAAAAAAAAACGTTTCACAATTTATCCCTAAGAACAATTCACCATGTTTCTTCATATTCAAAAAAATTAATACATATTGTTACTTATTAAAACCTAAACCCTTTTTTGAGAACAAAAAATGAGAGATTATGTACTCATAACATTTAAATTAAAAATATTAATGCCCCATAAAGAATTATTATTTATATGATGTGAAATGTAATTTTAGATTCCCAATTAACTCACCCCCAATGTATATTTTCTATCACCATTTCATCCAGTTATATATTCACATCATAATATCATGGGACTTTCAGTTTATGAATCACACCAAGCTGGTAAATAATTCATGTTGGGAATAATTATTCAATTTTAATCCTCATGATTAGTTCTATTATAGAGAACTAGCATCATTTTCAACAACCAACATGATTAACATACCAAAATAACATAAATAATAAGTTACTTTTGTGGAACTACATAGGAATGTTAAAATGAGTCACATGGATGGTAGTTTTATTTCAATCATGACACTCGTTTTATTTCCACAACATCCTTGAAGGTTATCATCAAATATTCCCTTTAATTTTAAACTTCATGATCCAATATTGGATGCATGGAGTATATTATTCTAGGTTTGTGAGGGTTGTTCATATATTACATTAAGTCAGAATAATAACATGTTTATCTGTTCATATTAAAAAAAATTATTCTAGACATGGTGTGATTATAATATAATCAATGGAATTATAGCCAGCCTATGTGCATATCCATAACAAATCCTCATGAGATATACATCAATGATCTCATGATTTCTTCTGATGAAATTAAACATCAACAAATAATGACTTATTTTTCATTCCATTGGTTGGTTATTTCTCTTATACATAACATATCATTATCCCTTTGTATAGATCTACTAAAAATTTATAATGAATTATAGTAATATTCAGGAAATTATTTAATGCTCGACAATATAATTTTTGAACATACTTATCACACCCAATTATATTGACTTATTCATGTAAATTCCTTTTCAATGATCCAATATACATTCGTCAATTTTTTATTCTAGGGCTAATATTCAATAATCCATGGTGTGTCCACAATTTTCATAAAATAAGTATCAGTTTTATGGAGTAGATTTTGGTTTGATCTTTTTGTATATTCATTGATGAAATTTTTATTTCTCTATATTATATAATGAAGACTCATTGACTGCCTTTACTAACTTCTTGGGAACATTATCCTTAGTAATTCACATATAAATAGTTGTTGAGAGAAAATTTCATTTAATATTCTTATGATATGTTCTTCTTTATAACATATTCTAGATGAATTATTGAATGATTTTTATTTTATTTCCACTTAACATTGTCAATCACAATTTCAATGACTATAGATATTTTCAAAAATTGAATTTTTTTAGTTTGAATATTTTTTCTAATTGTATCATATTCTAATTTACCAAAAATTTTCCCCCATGATGCAGGATTGCTTTTTACATCAAATATTGACATATTAAAAAAATTATTTCCTATATCTAAATTTGGCACATCAGTAATTGTATCCATCAAATATTACTCTCTAATATTTAACTAAATTTTATTAAAATAATTTTCCTTCTATATTTATAATCTTCGAACCATTATGTGGGATTTATTTATAGAACAAAAACATATACCTATGTTTTCCTACACACAATATTTTTTGCAGGTTCTTTCTATATTACATCTTCTAAAATTGTAATTATTTTATGATTGCAACTTTTTGGAGTTGTAATGGATTCATCATAAAATTATCTCAATGCCATATATTCAGAATATAGTTTAATTTTAGGGTGTTAATCATATTTAGTTGTTTATTTGGTTGAGTATTTCTTTTCAACATTTTTAATGTTATTTATAGAAATAATTCCATTATTTTGATTCAACAGAAAAATGAAACCATTTATTATTAACAATGGTTTACACATCCTTAAATATACTACACTTTAATTCCAAATTATCTATTATCTCATAAAATTGTTTTCCATACATTGGTTTCTATTCATTATGTATATGGTCATGATCTTTACTATGTTTATCCATTACATTGAGCTGAACACTTTTAATATCTTTTACCTCATTACATGTATTGAATCTTTCCAATTATTTTTCCTAGATTCATTTCTCTAATGAATTATAATGATACATTAATTATCAATTTTAGAATAATTTTTTTAATAAAAATATTCATAGAATTGATTGTTAATATATTATTTAAAAAAAATTAATATATGTTTTAACTGATTCTTTATATTCCTTATACATTCTATCATTCATTATTTCTATCTTTTATACCTCTACATATAAAAGTAATAAAATTAGATAAAATTGACATAATTTCTATAGGGTAGTTGAATATTATTCCTTATGAAAACACATAGATTAAACATCAATGTCTTTTGAATTTATATCTTCCCCATTATTATTTCATTTTTTAATGTAAATTGTTTATAAATGATTTTATTTACAACATATTCATATGATTATTATGTTCTATAAAGTATAGTATAGTTCCCCATCCATTTGGTAGTTGATTCCCTTCAAAAATATATTCCTTCTATGTATGAATTTTTTATTACAATATTGTTTCAAAGGGAAAGTGAATCATCATCAACATTACATAACAGGGTTGGATTCAAGTTGTTTATTTACTAAAGATTAATGTAATAAATTTAAAAATTATATTTATCCCAATATTTATTACTATAAATTAATCATAGTAATTTTTAACCCCTTCCATGTATAATTCCATTACCTATATTACTCTTTCTTTTTTCCAATAAATTATAGTCATGGTAAACTTAATGTAACGCCCCTACCCCAGTTACCCAGAGTCGATGCGTTATTACATAACATTGGAATGATCACAAGAACGAACAAATCTCGAATGACCGATTAGTTTAGTGGCCTTGGAATAATTATATATATTCATAATGTTTTACATTACATCATAAAAATGAAAACTACAACAACATATTCTCCGTAGTACACACTCTTATCCCCTTATACTATCCCTGCAGTTCATTCCTAATTTACTTTTTCACATCCTGGGAAAAATAAAACATATAAAAAGGGTGAGCTCAAATTCCCAGTAAGTATAAAAATATTGCGGAAACATTCATAAATGAGAATAAACATTTAAAGAAATGTATAAATAAAAAAGCCTTTTAAACTTGAACTTCAACATTGTATGGAAAAAATAAAATGAAATAATGCCATTTACTTATTCACATGAATATTATACTAATCGAATATTCAAATGCAATATCAATAGCGACTTTTATAATGATGGAATGCATAATGCCACACTATCATAACCACATATCCAAGGCCTCGTGCCATGAATACAAATAATATTTTTTCAAGGCCTTTTTCCAAGACAATAGATTGTCTCATTAGACCTACCGATGCATCAAGGAGCTATAGCGGGCTCCACCCATCACATATTAATTCCAATTCATTCCCATACGAAAAGGTTTAAACGTAACATAAACATTCGTATTAAAACTAGCATACAAAATGTAAATACTTCATTCATAAACCATTAATGGTATACAAATAACACATCCTCCATCAAAAATATCACAAAAACTTCAATGCAATATAGAAGTTTTGTATCATAATAAATCAACATCATATAAGCATAAAATCCATCAAAGGTTGTTGACATAGATGAAATTAAAACTCTTTTTAGAGAAATATCTATTTCTATTTTGAAATAATTTAAGCGTCATATATTTATAAAATAAAACATTTTCTTTGAAAATATTATTATAATCTAGTAAGGGAAGCTTCGACGATTTTATAACGGCGGAAAACAACCTCACCCGCCATATAATTTAAAAAAACATTCTTACCGTAATTCTGTCGAAAAAGATAAAAAGAACCTTGTTTGGAAAACGATGGAAAGATTCCTTTATAAACCTCTTATAAAATGTCAAAAAAGGGTATAAATGACTTTAACCCATATTCATGTAAATAGTAAAAATGTTTTGAAATACATTTTTAAGAAACATGTATGTGGATGATAAAGAGATCCCAGTATATTATTACGTATAAACAACCTCGGATAATGAAGAGATTGTGAAATAAACCCTTACCTTGTACTTTTCATTCATTGGGGGTAGGTTAACCTCCTGTATAATGGTGAAATAATTGTTATTAAATTATACAAGAATCATTTACATTAATATGATATCATATATGATCTTTGAACATTGATTTGTTAATAATATCTTAGTATTATCGTTGTGTCGGGTGTGAACTTTACTCGTTTTATTTTATATGTTTTTTTACGTAAGCCGTGTTTGTTATGGATAGGTTGTATCTTATTCATATCCATAATGATATAAATTCCTTAAACATTATTTTTAAATCATCAAATGATATTATACTTGAATGGATACAATGGAGAATGAACCTCATCGCGTTCGTGGAGACGGTAGTCCGTACATCCGCACAAGCGAAAATATCATTTTTTTGATATTATATATAATATATATAGAATAATTATCATGTTATATTTATTATTAAAATGAATTAAAAATCATTATTATACCCATCCAAATAATAATATAGTGAATAATAAGTACACCACGATGTGGAGACGGTAAGCCGTACGTACGCATGTATGGTGACATTTTATTAAAAGGATGTATAGAATACTGAATATGGTTGTACAATATTTATAATAATATTAATGTATATAGGAGATACTATATTCATTATTTTATAATGGTAATAACCAAGAAAGAAGAGGTGGAAGAACAAAGGAACATGAAAAGGAGTTGTGAAATCATTACCTATTCTTCGGGTTCTTCCTTCTGATTTCATCAAAAGGGTTCCTTAGGATGGCTTTCTGACTAAAGGAAGGCCTATAGGATGATGTGAGGGAAGTTGAGAGAGTATTTGGGCAGGGTTTGGCCTAACCAAAAGGCTTTGAATATGTAAATAATTGATTAGAAGTGGTGTCCTTTCATAAGGGGGAGGAGGGGCACCTTTGGAAAAGATAGAAATATTATTTTATAATAAATTCATATTCGGTTTCTAATGGCTCGAAAGTGGATTATTTAAAGGATATGGTGGGGATGGGTCGAAAACCACTCACCCAAAATAAATTGAATAGGTTTGGGTCATTATATTAACCTTAACTTTTAGTTTTAACTGTTAGTTAATTAGTTTGACACTTACCATCCAAGTGACCCCCAAGTGGTCCATTAATGATACACCTATCATGATATAAGTCTCGTGGATGAACCTTAGATTTTTAGGAATTGAATATCAATTAATAATATAATATTTGTTTTAAAAACTATTTTATGTCAATTTTGACACTATTTGGAAAATTGATTTTTGTGAAAATCATAACAGAATGATTACTTCAAAAAAGGTTAATTAAATCAATCCAAACATGTCATATTAACCTATAAAATTAGTGTAATTCAGAAAAAGTCTCAAATTATATTTATTTGGGTATTTATATTATCAATTATTTTAATTTTTCACTATTATGGTAATTACTGCATCATCATTGTGTCATAAATAAATTAAATTATTTAATGTCTAAAAATTATAAATAAAATATCATTATGTAGGAAATATTTTTATATTTCTAATTAATATTTATAATCGAATTTATCTTATGTGTAACCCTATATTAAAAATGTTTTAGTAAATAAACCTTGATTTTAAATCTTTTAACCCTTCTTTGAATTAAATATTAATATATGTCCTAATCTACTCCAAGAGGACCTAAATGATAATATTTTATTCCTAAGGTTGTTTTTGGCCGAGATACACTTGTCCAATAGAATTAGGACACGTGTTAGGGTAATATTAATATCATTTTTACCCTTAATTACTCTATTTACCTGTAAAGGCGGTAAATAAATGTAAAAAGTTACTATTCATCAAAAATTATTTTCATCTCATTGAACCAAATTTTAATCCTTGATATTAACCGTGTCTCTTGGATTTTCGAAATTCCACTCACAGAAGCGGTAAAATTATGTTTTTTGAAAAATTCAGTATTTTAACTACCACTTAGTGGTTTCACTATTCATCAAAAAATGAAGTTTTTCAGAAAAATAACAAAAAACCACCCGAGGCTAATTTCAATATTCTAAATCCAAAAATGAAGTCCATTTTGAAAAATTAAATTTATAAAATTTCAAAAAGTAGGTATTACTATTCATAATGGCTAGTTTGATTGGCTGTGGGGTGTTAGAACTCGATGTTGCGTACAACACATGCTATTGCATTATTCAAAGAGAAGAGTACCATAGAATCTTGGGTTGTTACATTCTCCGCTCCTAAAAATAATTTCTTCGTTGATATTTCTACAATACTATAGCATGAAAAGACTCGGGAGGTTCTTCATCATAAGTTCCTCTGGTTCCCACGTTTCCTCTTTTCATCTCATGGTTTCTCCACAAGACTTTTACTAGACGAGTCGTCTAGTTTCTCAGTACTTGTTCTCTCATATCAATAATCTTGACGTGCTCATCGCAATAAGACAGATCGGGTTCCAATTCTAATTCCTCATAGGTGAGTACATGCATTGGGTCAGGCATGTATTTCCTCAACAGAGATACATGGAACATATCGTGAACTTTGAAGAGACTTGGTGGCATTGCCAATCGGTATGCTACAACCCCAATTCGTTCTAGAATTTCAAAAGGTCCGATGTACATGGGACTCAATTTACCTTTCTTAAAAAATTGTGTTACTCCCTTCCATGGAGAGACCATCAGGAAAACATGATCACCGACTTGAAATTTTAAATCCTTCCTTCGATTATCAGTATAGCTCTCCTGCCAACTTTGAGTTGCTTTGATATTGTTTTGGATTACCTTCACCTATTACATCGTTTCGTCCACTAGTTCTGGGCCTACAAGTTTTCTTTCACCAATGTCCTCCCAACAGCTTGGTGTGCGACATCTCATTCTATATAATGCTTCATATGGTGCCATCTGAATACTTGAATGGAAGCTATTGTTAGAGGAATATTCTACCAGAGGTAAATATTGATCCCACATACCCTGAAAGTCATGTGAGAATGATCTCAACATGTCTTCTATGGTTTTAATAGTTCGATCTGATTTCCCATCTATTTGAGGGTGGTAGGCAGTGCTCAAATGAAGTACATTATCCAAGGCTTTCTGAAGACTTTTCCAGATTCTTGAAGTAAAATAGGGATCACAATCAGAATCAATTGATAGGGGTACACCATGATTTCTCACAACTTCATTAATATATAGTCTTGCTAGACGTTCCAATGGTAGATCCTCTCTTATAGCAATAAAATGTGATGAATTGGTAAAACGATCAACAATAACTCATATAGCATCATTCTTTCTAGGAGTATTTGGTAGTCCCATGACAAAGTCAATCGTAATATTATCCCATTTCCACTCAGTTATGGGAAGAGGTTGCATGAATCCTCCAGGCTGTTGCCTTCCAGCTTTCACTTGTTGACAACCCAAACATCTTGACATAAAATCGGAAATCTCCCTCTTCATGTTGTCCCACCAAAAATGTTCCTTAAAATCTCTATACATTTTGGTGCTCCCAGTGTGTATAGAGAAATTTAAACTATGAGCATCATCCAACAATTCCCCTTTTAAAACATGTATATTGGGGACGCAAATTCTCTTCCCAAATTTCAAAATTCCTTCTTCATACACAAAGTCTCTCAATCTCCCATCATTTATAGCTTTAATATTCTTTTTAAATTCTTCTCAAATCATCTGCCATCTTTTTTGCTTTCCCCGGGTGGTAGTGTATCGTACAATCATAATCCTTTAGTAATTCAAGCCATCTCCTTTGCCTCATGTTTAGTTCTTTTTGTGAGAAAATATACTTCAAACTCTTATGATAAGTATAAATCTCACATTTGTCACCATAGAGAAAGTACCTCCATATCTTCAAAGCAATGATCACAGCTGCAAACTCGAGATCATGAGTAGGATAGTTTTTTTCATGAATTTTCAACTATTGTGATGCATATGAAATAACCCTATCATTCTTCATAAGGACAGAACCAAGTTATTTCTTCGATGCATCACTATAAATAAAGAACCCATCATTCCCCGATGGTAGTGTCAATATAATATCATTGACTAATCCTCTATTCAGTTCGTCGAAACCTTCTTCACACTCTTTTTTCCAAACAAATTTAACCCCTTTACGTGTGAGCTTCGTTAATGGGTTTTCCAATCAGGAAAAATTCTGGACGAAATTTTGATAATAACCTGCCAAACCAATAAAAATACGTACCTCAGTTATACTTGTAGGTGCTGGCCATTCTTGGATTGCCTTGTTCATAAAAGGATCAACAGAGATTCCATCTTTAGAGACAATACGGCCAAGAAAAGAAATCTCCTGAATCCAGAATTCACACATGCTAAACATCCCATATAATTCATGTCTTTTCAGAGTCTTTAGGATAATGCGCAAGTGATTTTCTTAATCTTCATATATTTTGGAGTATACCAAGATATCATCAATAAATACCACCACAAATTCATCGAGATATTCCTTGAAAACTCTATTCATGAGATCCATGAATATAGATGGTGCGTTATTCAATCCAAAAGTAATTATAGTAAACTTGTAATGCCAGTACCTGATTCGAAATATTGTCTTCGGAATGTCTTCCTTCTTCACACACAACTGATGGTATCCAGATCGAAGGTCAATCTTTGAAAAGTATTGAGCTCCATGTAGTTGGTCAAATAAATCCTCAATGCGAGGTAGGGGATACTTGTTCTTTATTGTTATAGCATTGATCTCCCCACAGTCGATACATTATCTCAGAGATCCATCTTTCTTTTTAACATAAAGAACAGGGGATCCCCATGGAGAAAAACTAGGGTGAATAAATCCCTTATTACTCAATTCCTCTAGTTGTTTGTTTAGTTAAACTAATCCTATAGTGGCCATTCTATAAGGGGTCTTCGAAATAGGCCTTGATCAAGGAATTAAATCAATGGAAAACTCAACTTATCATTCTGGAGGATGTCCATATAAATCTTCTAGAAACACATCTACATATTCTTTCACAATAGTTACATCCTCTATTTGAACATTCCTTTCCTCACCCACTGTAATTTCATCCTCTTCCTCCCCAATAATTGAATTTAGTTGAGATACTGGGGGTGGATCTAGATAATAATTAGGTGGTGACGATTCATCTCTAAAGATAAGGTGTTCCCTATCATCATGATCAAAAATTGTAACCTCATTCTTCTTATAATAAATCTTCACGTCATGGTCCGAAATCCAATCCATACCAAGGATTATATCAAACTCAATCATAGGTAAGACGATGAGATCCATGGATAAAGAACATTTATGTGCTCTAATGGGGACTGATTCACAAGACATTGTTGCTATTATACTTCCCTTAGGAGTTTTAACTGACAACTCCCTTGTTAAATCATATTGAAAATATCTAATTTTCTTAGCAAACTAGGAAGATATGAAACAGTGCAATGATCCTGAATCAAATAATGCATTTGAAAAACTTGAGGAAACTATTAAATTACCTGCCACCATGTTTTTAGAGCTTTTACCTCAGCAGTAATGATAGAAAAATCTTGGCCTTGATCCCTTGGACTTTTCTGAGGTATGGTCCCCTGACGCATAAGACATTCATTTTCATTTTGTCCCATCTATCTGCAATTATAGCACTGAACATCGGTAGCTTCTTTCTTCCCATTGCAATCACGAGCTTTGTGGCCTTTTTCACCACACTTGTAACAGACACTCATTCCATTCAAGCGAGTACCAGGGTGTTTCTTCCCACATTTACCACATGATGGATATTCAAAATTTCCCTTATTCCCCTTATTTCCATTCCTTGATTGATCAGCAGATCTCTTCTTCTCTTAATTTTCTTTAATGTCATATGACACAGAGAATTATTTCTCTGTCTTGATAGCACATGAGACAATTTCTTCGTACGACGAGAAAGATTATGATACTAATGATCGAAGGAGAAATGGTTTTAACCCATCAATGAAACGAACAATATTACTTCTTAGGTTACGTATACAATCTCCAGAATACCTTGCTAACCTTGTAAAGTTAGCCTCATACTTTGCAACATTCTCATCCTCTTTTTGTCTCAGACTCAGAAATTGTCTTTCCATATCTACTCGATGGTCAAGAGGAAAGTATTTTTCTAAAAATAGATATTTGAGATCCCTCCATTCATTATTTGATACTTCATCATCTTCCTTTATGTTTTGAATCAATGACCACCATTGATCAGCATCTCCAGTGAGGCGGTAAACTGCCATGATAACTTTTTTCCTTTCAATACTTACCAAAGCCTGAAATAGTTTCTCTAGAGAACTATCCATTGCTCAGCAACTAAGGGATTTGAACTCCCATTGAACATTGGTGGTTGCTGCCTCATGAAGTGATCTAACATTGATCATCCATGATGTGGATCAGGGTGCTCCATATGGGTAAGGTTATTATTCATAACCTGAGTGAGTTGTCCCAGTATGGTGATTAGTTGATCAGCACCAGTTGCATCACCAGCTCCACTATAAATATATTGAGAAGGAGGGAAATCCCTACATGGAGTGCGTGCATTGATACAGTTTCCATTTCTTCCACTAGGCACCATTTCTAAACAATGGCATAAACTAGATCAGTTAATGAATCAAAATACATAATTCCATAATTATAAAATACTTAACATAAATTGAACTATTTATGGATATAATCCATAATCATAAAAATATTTTCTCTGAGGAAGTATATACTCATAAACCCTTCATAATGATTTTTAATGAAAATGAGAGTTATCCTAAGAATATCCCCCAGGAGTGTCGTAACCATGAGTGCAGCAAGTCCCGTTGTTGTGCACCAGTTCCCATTCGAGTCTAGCTCAAAGCGGTGTTTTCGAGTTTTACCCCTAGGTACATCTATGCCAGAGCCGCCTCTACCTGCTCATATCCTGTTAGGGATCTATTGCTTGGAAAACTCACAAAATCTCCACAATACCAAAATTCTAGGAAGTTCTTCTATACTAATCCTCAAAGTCCATCTTAAAACTAATTTCTCTAATCAGAGTATATCTAAATCTAGCATCCAGGGTTTGTACTAAACTTCCTCTGATACCAACTATATCGACCCGACAACAGTTACCCAGAGTCGGTGCATTATTACATAACATTGGAATGATCACAAGAAAGATCAAATCTCGAAAGACCGATTAGTTTAGTAGCCTTGGAATAACTAGATATATTCTTAAAGATTTACATTACATCATAAAAATGAAAGCTATAACAACATAGTCTCCATAGTCCACACTCTTATCCCCATATACTATCACTGCAGTTCATTCATAATTTACTTCATCACATCCTAGGAAAAATAAAACATAGAAATGGGGTGAGCTGAAATGCCTAGTAAGGAGAACTGTTGGCGCCAAAAATATGGCCCGAAATAAAGGAAGGAAAAAGACAGCTGGCGCGCTGCCTCGCGAAGCACCGCCGCGAAGCCCCACCGCAAAGCACCCACACGAAGCGCCCCGACCCTCGCGGCCTCGCGAAGCTCCAGAGGCGGTAATGCTCTGCGAACCCATTTGACGTTCGCGAGCCGCCGCGAAGCACCAGAGGAGGTAATGCTCCGCGAACCCATTTGACGATCGCGAGCCTCCACGAAGCACCAAAGGCGGTAATGATCCGCGAACCCATTTGACGTTAGCGAGCCGCCGCGAAGCACCAGAGGCAGTAATCCTCCGCGAACCCATTTAACGTTCACGAGCCTCCGCGAAGCACCAAAGGCGGTAATGCTCCGCGAACCCATTTGACGTTCGCGAGCCGCCACGAAGCACCAGAGGCGGTAATGCTCCGCGAACCCATTTGACGTTCGCGAGCCGCCGCGAAGCACCAGAGGCGGTAATGCTCTGCGAACCCATTTGACGTTCACGAGCCGCCGCGAAGCACCAGAGGCGGTAATGCTCCGCGAACCCATTTGACGTTCGCGAGCCGCGGCGAAGCACCAGAGGCGGTAATGCTCCACGAACCCATTTGACGTTCGCGAGACGCCGCGAAGCACTAGAGGCGGTAATCCTCCACAAACCCATTTGACGTTCGCGAGCCGCCGTGAAGCACCAGAGGAGGTAATCCTCCGCGAACCCATTTGACGTTCGCGAGCGCACAACGTAGCACCGGAGGCGGCGCGCGAGCCCTGCTTCGCGGCGCCCCTTCCCTATAAATACTGGACTCCCCCTGAGTCCCGAGGACGGACAATCCGACCTTTCGGCTTCTCCTCTCCCGAATCGCGAAGCACTCTTTGCCCCGAGAATCATGAGATCCGCGAGGTATTTCTACTTCGCGAGACGACTCTGCTTTGTCTCTTTTTGAGCCCCTCTTCTGAGAGGGATGCCCTTCACGAAGCTCAAGGGCGTTCGCGAAGGAAGGTGATTCCCAAGGGAACCCGGGCATCCACGGAGCGTTTATGCTTTGCGAAAAACCCAAACCATGCTAGTGATCCCTATGCGAAGGCAGGATCACTATGCATCGCGGAGCACACTGCTCCGCATGACCCCGCTTCGTGAGTCACCCCTTCCTCGCAAGGCAGTTCTCCGCGAACACTGTTCCACTTCGCGAAGCACCTTCCACTCACACCTACGCCCCATGCTAAGGCCAAGGCACTCCACTTCGCAAAGCACACTTCACTGCTTAGAGATTCCTCTTCCCGTGCGGCCCTCCAGGTTTTCACGATGTGATTTCAAATTCCCATGGACAATACCACCCGTAGCGTTGCTTGGCCTAATGATTCTTCGCATAGGCACGCTAATGGATATTGCTTCTTTGCATAGCCACGCTAACGTGGTCCCCTCGATGGTTCGTTCCACGACCCCCCTTAAACATGGCCCTACCGGCACCTTCCCTTCCCCAAGGACCATAGGGTACCGGTTATGTAAGTCCTAGGGGTGTGGAGTGAACCCACCTCGTCCGAGCTGCAGGACGTTAAACTGCCAAGCACCACATCCTCAGCACATGACGTTAAACTGTGACCCAACATCGTCTCCCTCACGAAGGGTTACCCCCAACTCGAACATTCTTTACACCACTCGTCTCCACAGGAATGGAACTCTTCCGCACATGGAATGAGATCCTCCTTGTCGGGGTGGCGTATGTTCGTAGGGGAAGGGCTACCTCAGAGCGTAAGCCCCTAACCTTTCGTACGGATGATTGCTCCCATGCATCTCCGTACTTCCCCACTACCAAGGTCAGTGGAGGGCGTGATAGAGAACGAGGCACCCCCCGCCATGGGCCTCCATCCTGGAGTAAGTCCCAACACCATGGGCCGATCAACGCGTAAGCCCCTCTTCGCTTCTCACGGATGCACCCTTCGCGACGTGATCGTCAGGTCCTTGCAACCTCTTGTTTCTCACACCGAGCATGACTCACGTGGGCTTAGAGTGAGCACCGACCCTGGCCAACCATCTTGAACTACGAGGTATTAGATCCATGTCATGGCATGGTACGCAGGAAGACTCCACGAGTTTCAAGCCCACCCACTCGTCCTTCACGTCGGGTTTCACCCACGTCCAGCATGACGTTAAACTGCAATTCCAGTCCGACGACAAGCTGTTGTGACTAACCCGAACTACGAGGTCTTTGATCCATGTCAAGGCATGGTACGTAGGAAGCCTCTACGAGGTTCAAATCCACCATCCGGTCGTCCCGACCTCATTCACGTCGGTTCACCCTCGTCCCGCATGACGTTAAACTGTATTCCCCAATCCGAACTACGAGGACTTTGATCCGTGTCAAGACATGGTACGTAGGAAGCCTCCCCGAGGTTCAAGCCCAACAAGCATTGGCCCAGACCGTCTCCTTGTCGGTGTGCCAAGCCCCCATCTCCCATTGGACCAAGGTCACTCATTTACGTCGGTTCACCAACACCCAATGCCCGTCGTTTATTCATGTCATTGTTCACTATCGTCCCGCACGACGTTAAACTGTATTCCCTAATCTGAACTATGAGGACTTTGATCCATGTCAAGGCATGGTACGTAGGAAACCTTCCCAAGGATCAAGCCCACCATTAGTGGACCCACGGGTCTACTTTCACGTCGTTACGCTGACGATTCCCATCGGTCCAATGTCCACCTTCACATCGGCACTCTGATGATGCTCATCGGACCAAGGTCCACCTTCACGTCAGCTTATCGACGTCATCCTGAACTATGCGGACTTTGATTCCCTGCCACAGGGATACATAGGAAGCCTCGTCAAGGCTCAAGCCCAACTTCACTATCGCCCCTGCGATGGTCCCACTTCACTCTCCTTCCACTCCATTCATCAACCTACCACCCGTTCCGATTCTCGCCCGGACCGTCTTATCCTGGTGAGACCATGTCGGTACGCTCTTCTTCACTATCGCCCATGGGCTGGCCCCGGTATTGATATCCCTTCAAGGAGGATCCCTCAATCCGATCTATCCTAGCTAATGCTCTGGTCGGGTTGATCCGTCTCCGCTGGACGTTAAACTTGCGGCATACCCTGTGTTGAGAACAGGAAGCTGAGGAAAACCTCAGATATGTTTCAACGACATATAATTCCCCGCGCTCGATGTGGGATGCCTCGGGCTTCCACGCCCTCGAGAAGCCTTGTGGTCAAGGATAATAGACAGACATGCCAGGTACCCCAGCATCCAGACACGCTACTGATGCCTCAACGTGACTACTCCCCTGACTGAAGGTTGCTTCCCTGACTGGACCCTTTGGAATGTCCCGACAGAAGCAGTGTAATTAATCGGCGTCCATGGAAACATGGCACTGGGAAGGGTTTCACGAACTACGTATTAAATCTATAAGGGAGACCCGGACTAGGTGACGAGTTCTGAGGAGGAATCCGCAGGAGGAAGAACAGACATCCCATCATCCCGTTTCGATCAAGGAGCAGACGTCCCTGAATAAGGAGAGAATGCCGCCTGCCTTTGGAAAGCGGGAATGCGGGGCAACAGAAGTGCCGCGCGTCTTCCCCCACGGACGGACGGGTGCGCGCCCCAGCGAAAGCATCAGAAACAGAAATGGTGAACCCGACGTGAAATTCTTCTCCTAAATATGGAGATTAATAGTGTTCGAGACACTAGTAGATTGACATGTCACCGGATCCAGATATCCGGTGCCTGGTCCCGCTAAGAAAATAGCGGGCCTATCGTGAAACTCACTGGAAGTCGGGGCAGTAGAACTTGGGGCACTCCATTCTGCAGCGTATCGGCGTGGAACCTTCTCACAGACGTGGAGAATGGAAGAACGCTGGGGCACCGGCTGTCAATCCTTTTCATCTCAATACTGATGAGTTTATCCCTTCGTTTCTCAGGAACCAGGTTTCTGTTCCAGAGATGCGGTCACCATCCGCTCCTCGCCCACGCAGAGGCAGGGGAAACACCACGACGGCCACCCCACGTAGCGCCGCTACCGCCACGACGGCCGCCACATCGCGGAATACGGGGCGCCCACGCCCCATTTCCCCATTAGAGGTCATCCAGCGAAGGGTGATCAACAACCTCGTGCACAGGTATGAGGAAGAAGGGGTGATCCCAACCTGGGATATGGCCCGCCTGGACCTGGAGGCCTCCAGGCCCTGCCGTCAACGCCGCCCTAACAGGCCGCGCAGGGAGCCTCTGCTCCCAACCCCAACATTCAACCGCTTCGGGAGCTTGTCTCCGGAACGCCTTGACGACTCCTCGCCTTACGCTGAAGAGGCGGGCGCCGTCCGGCTTAGCCCGCTCAGGGTCCCGACCCAAGGGCCCCAAGCGAGAGCTCCCGCCCGGCTGCATCAGCGCCGCCGTCCGGCCCCGCAGGAAGAGCAGGCAGACTACGTCCCTGCACCACCTGCACCAGCTCGCCTGACCCGGCGTCAGCGCCGGGCATGGGCTGAGGATGCTCGCCTAGATGCGTCAACGTCGACGGCTACAGTGGCCCGAGCCACCGCCGACGTACATCGTGAAGCCCCTGCATACACTGAGCAGGGGCACTCCTTCACCCAACCAGGATTGAGACCCCAACCGCCCCACGGGCTGGCTCGGTTGACTCTCCGGGTTGCAGGCCCAGGTGGTGATCGCCGCGAGCTAACCTGCGATAATGTCACCTCGTACGGAGGTCCTCCCCGTACCACTACTCCACAGATCATGGGCTTTCCCTGCTCCGAGGTTCATCATGGAGGCATTCCTCGTGCTACCCCCATCCTGCAGGAAGACCTGCTCCACGACAATGACGCTCCGCGCAGAAACACTTCCCGCGCCCACTATACAGGGTTTGGAGTCCATCCTCCTGCCCCCGGCCGCCAACCTGAAGGCATAGTCCATCCCGTCCCTCTCCAACGTGGGGGGCCTCCCTACATCCTCTCTGAAACCGGAGAACGTCCTCCTCGCCCCAGCAACTCGAGGAGTGAAGGTCAGCCTCGCTCCACCTGCATCGACCATAGAGGTCCTCCCCATGCTCCTGCCAGTTCCAACAGAGGCCCCGCCCACATGGGTACTGTTCATGGAGGTCCTCCCCATGTGCCCTTCGATATTTTCCCTGGTGCCCCTCGCACCCCGGCTATCTCGAGTGGGGGACCTCTCCGCCACGGCACCAGCGCCGCACTGAGGCTGCCTGATAGGGGTCAACCCTGTCCCGAAGAGCCACCCCGGGGCAGAAGAGCGGGTCGTCACCGCCACAAGAAGAATCCTGGGAAGGCCCAGGTGGAGATCAAACCTGCCCGCTTCTCCGATTCGGATGCGGAATGCGATTCAGCGATGGAACCTTCTCCTCGTTCCCCTGTATCAAGGACTGGGGCAGGAACCAGACGCGTTAGCCTCATTCTCCCAGAATTTGAGGTCCACGGGATTCCCGTCTCTCTCCGCATGTACATCCAGGAGGAAGAAATCCTGGGAATTCCGCAGGTCTCGACCACGCAATCACCGCCTCTGTCACCAGAAGAGCCCTCTACCTCTACCAGAGATCACGTAGAGGTATTTTGGGGGCCAACGACGGTAGAGAGACGACACGACCTATCGCCGGTAGCCGCGGCTCCTGTTCCAGAAGCTGTGGTTATCAGCCCGTCGTATCGTGACATCGTGGCCAGGTCACCTCACTCTTCGGAGGATGGCCCAGAATTCGGCGGCCAGTCTGCTCGTTTGCCATATTCTCCACCACTGATCTTACTATCCCAAAGGTCCACCTCGGTACTACTACCGGTCCCTCAGCCTCCCCCGGTTGACGAGTGGGGAAACACAGGGCTAGACCCTGTGTCCGAGCCTAGGAGCTTCTGGAGTATCCTTGTGGCGGATTACTTCCCGGAGAAGTTCTGGCCGACGGCGGCACTGAATTTCCACATACCAGAGTCTCTTACCCCTGAATATGTGGGGTGCTTTTGTCGAACCATGTGGGCGACACACTTCCGCCTTCATTATGAACGGGTGGTGTACGCTAGAAGTCGTGAGCACTTCGAAGAAATCGGCGAGCAGTGCCGCCTGATCGATGCAGCCGCACTTCTTGTGGCCCAGCACCCTGAGTCACCTGGCCACTAGAGCGCCCTTCAACGAAAATTCATTCAGAGTCTTAAAGCACTCCACAGAATCGTCAGGGAAGCCACCCCCATGTGCAAGTCCGTGGTTGGGGACACTATGCCGCTCTCCTCTTCGACCCTATCCGACGCAGCGCGATTCGCTATGCGACATCAAGGATATACCCTCAAGAGGGGTCGCAGTGCACATGGCCAACGTTGTGGATAACGAAATGAGCTTCAGTTCCTTGATGGAGACTTACCATCTGAGGGCGTACCGCCGCTGATCGACCCGTCCGGGAGAGTTACCCGTCATCAGAGAAACCTGCTAGGTCTCCCCATACCCACCGAGTCGCTGGTGCTCGGTCGAAGCATTGGCAAGGGTAAGGAGCATGTCGGAACAGTCAAGCACTCCGACCCGTCCAAATCTGAGCAGAAAAAGGACGAAGATCCCGAGAAGGCCACGTTATGCCAGCAGCTTGCTGAGCAGAAAAGGCTGGTTGACGAACTCTTGGCTGAACGCGCCGCAGAGCGACGACCCGACTATGGTAATCCAAGGCCGGGGCAGCAGGGGCAGGAACAATTTCCCCCCGGCGAGATGCCTCCGGGCCACCCTGATCATGCTACTGCCGCAGACAGGGTGGGAGCCGGATCATACGGCAAGAGGGAGCGATACGTCTCGCCAAACCCCCCCGAGCGACGGGACAATCTGAAGAACCCAACCCGGGTTCCCCCAGTCGCCCCACAGGTCATCCAGCCAGTTGACCCACGAGCGGCCGAAGCCGTCTACCATGTTGAAGAACCTGGCAATGCACTTGTGGTTAGGGATCCCCGTCAAGACAGGGACCCCCACCCGGAGGACCTTATCGCAGCACTCACAGCCCGCCTCGAGGCGTTGGAAACGCGGAAGGTGGAGGTCCCACCAGATGGAAAGCCCTATCCCGCGTGGGTGGATGATATGCCCGCGCCTCCGTGTTTTGGGAACCCCACTTTCTCGCCCTTTAATGGGACAGGGGACCCGCCCCAGCACTTGGCTCATTTTTCTTCCAGGTGTTGCCCCATGCTGGGGACCCCGGCTCAGCAAGAAGCCTCCAAGATCCGATGTTTCGTACATACATTGGAAGGTCCGGCATTCGTCTGGTACAGCCAGCTCCCTATCGGATCAGTGACCGGTTGGGAGGATCTTCACCGGCAGTTCTTATACCAGTTCAGCTCCACCACGCGAAAGACCAGCATTGTAGACCTCTTCAAGTGCAAGCAAAGTCCTGATGAGCGAGTCGCAGACTTCATCGCCCGGTGGAAGAGACTTACGTATTCCCTCGATATGCCACTGACTCAGGAGCAATTACTGACGATGTGTGTGGGGAACGTCAAGACAGAGCTGGTGCCCTCCTTGATTACCCAGAACTACCATGGAGGGTTCAAATCTTTCTCGGACAAGGATCAACGCCTCGAGGAAGCCCTGCAACAGGCCAGTCAGGCACGTTTGTTGCCCCCTATGATCCCAGCCAGGAGGACCGCCAGGGCGGAACCCACCACGATGGCTCAAATAGAAGCCCCGAGCCAGCTGGAATTGATGCCGGCGGCACCACCCCCGCAACCCCGTAGAGGTCCACCTCAAGCACAGGCTCCCGCCCAGCAGCGACCGCCTCAGAACCAATAGGTTCCCCCGCGCAACACGCCACCGCCACCTAGGCGAGACAATCAGGCGCCGCCTCCTCGGCAGTCCCCTCTTGCCCCTCGTCAGGACCAGGCCCCCAGGGCCCCCTATCCGGAATGAAGGTACCAGACCTATTCGTTAAACGAAAATCAGGTCCCTGGCTACCTCCAAAGTGCTCTAGAGCAAGGGATTGTGCGTCTTCCTGAGTGGAAAAGGCCGGCAGAGGCGCATCTCACCGATCACCCCAACTACTACCCTTATCATCAGATCTTGGGGCACACCCTCAAGCGATGCTATGTGTTTAAAGAGTGGCTTCAGGACCAGGTCAATAACAACATAGTCAAGTTGGGCCCAGCACCAGCGCAAGTGGGAGGTGTCTTTGTAGGATCAGAGATCGGCAGCGACAGTGAAGGTGAGTGGCAGCAGGTCCCTAGTCGCGGATCCCAGAAATATGACGACTGGATGGCTCGAAAAACCGTCATCCGTGCCCAGGGTATCATCCGGGCGCGCCTGAATCAGTAGGAACCTTCAGAAGAAGTAGTCGGTGCCTTCGCATCGTCTTCACAGTCGACCTCTGCCCAAAAGGGCAAGCAGCGGCGACGCAAGAAGAAGCAACGTGCACCGCCAGTGCCGTCGTCATCCCGCACTCTCGGCGACTTTATGCCCCCCGAAATGGGGATCCCTCCCAGAATCCGCCCAGTGGTGGATGACTCCTCGAGCGATAGCCAAGGGTACGCTTCGGTTAACACTGTGGAGCTGGTAAAGCCCTATATGACCCCCGACGAGGGGGAACCCCAGGCAGACCTCCCTAACGTTTCCAGCCGGCGTCAACGTCAATGGAATCGCAATCGCGCCGGTCATCGAGGTACGTCAGCAGGCACTTGTGGCCTAGCAGTGAACGCTACCGAGACCAGGCAGTAGGCTCAGCGTAGATCTCAGCACGCGCAGACCCATCCAACACCCTCGGCTCTACCTCCACCGCCGTTCGTGCTACTGGATCGGGGGGAGCCGCCTCGTTCGTATCACAGCTAGTCTTGCTCGGCTACAGGCCAGCCTCCACTGTCCGATCTTAGCCCGACGACTACTCTTCAGGCTTCTACTGGTAGGCAACAAGATGTACCCAGTACTAGTCAATCGCCGGTCCAGCCAGCCGGACCCGCTATGTATCCAAATGCCGAACGACCCCCTGTAAGCAGAGGTTCGCGTTTGACACGAAAGTACGATGTTCTAAAGCACTTGGCCGGCATCCCGGCAAGGCTCTCCATACTTGAGGCCCTTCTCCTGTCATCTAAAATGCGCGAGGCACTCTCCGAGGTCCTAAGGAGCCCCCTCCAGTTCGAGACGGAAGTAGTAGCTGCGGAAGCCTTCCATATCGAGACGAATGAAACGCCGAATGTCAGGAGGTTATCTCATTCTCCGGTGAAGATGAGGACCTTCCTATACAGGGGAACATTCGCCCACTGTATATCAGTGGCCACATCAATGGTGTGGAAGTCTGCCGCTGCCTCGTTGACACAGGTTCTGGAATCAATCTAATTCCGACTCAGACGCTGCGAAAGCTGGGTCTTTCCGAAGGCAATTTAACTCCCTCTGACCTCAGGATCCAGGGGTACGACAGGACAGAGCAAACCCCGGTCGGCAAGATCCGCCTGAATACTCAGTTCGGTGGCTTAATTGTCAGCACTGAGTTCATGGTTGTTTCTTAGGACACCGCCTACAACGCATTGATGGGTAGGCCATGGCTCCATCTGCATGCAGCGGTCCCCTCATCGTATCACCAGTGCCTCAAGTACTCGCTCAACGGTCGAGTAGGCGTTCTCCAAGGAGACGCGTCCCCTTTTGCTTCTTGTGAGGCCCGCTATCTGGATGCGGGTTATTACAAAAGTAAGGACAAGAAAATCCTGCTAAGCGAGGATGAGCCTGCCTCGATCACAAGTGATCCCTGGCCAAGAATGGATGATGCCTAAATCCTCCCGATCCACTGGTTGGAAGCCACGACCCCCGACATGGGACAATGTTTCGTTGTTTCGCGTACGCAAGGAAGGCATGTTCCCGTGTCCAAGCGACAAGGGAAAATCACCTCGTACTCCAACACCAACCAGGCTCAAGTCATCCCGGAACCCCCTACCCCTGTACGGTAGCGGGACGTCAAGATCATGACAACGGCGGTGCGCCATACGTGTCTCTTCCACCGGGCTGGGATTAACCGACTCAGGCCGACACATCACCACTGCTTTGATATCATCAAACGTGGCCCTTTAGGCCGAAGGCCAGATGGGATAGGGTCGACTGCCTTCATTGCTATGGTCTCAATGGCAAGCGAGTCTCCCGATGTGGTGACTGCTGCTGCCCAAGCCGGCACGAGCTGCCCCTCGGATTTTGATAGCCCAGAAGCCCCCCCCATCGCGGGAAGTCCCCACACGGGTGGGGAGGAAGACTTGGAGGATGCTCCCCCAGCATTTTAAGAAGGCGTCTCTACCACGGTTGATGAACTGTTACAAGTGAACCTTGGTAGCGAGGCAGATCCGAGACCCACATTGATCAGTGCAGCCATGTCCCTCGAGGAGCGGCAGCAGTACGTAGACTTTCTCAAACAGCACCGTGATGTGTTTGCCTGGAGTTACGATGAGATGCCAGGGCTGGATCCCCAAGTGGCCGTCCACCGTCTGGGCCTCCCGGCAAAACATCGTGGGATTAAGCAGCCTCCCAGGAAGATGCACCCTTCTCACGGTGCCATGGTTGAGGCCGAAGTTGATAAGCTAATCAAAGCCAACTTCGTTAAGGAGGTCCAGTACCCCAAGTGGCTTTCCTACATTGTGCCAGTCAAGAAGAAGAATGGGCAGATCAGAGTCTGTATCGACTTACGCGATCATAATCGCCACTGCCCAAAGGATGACTTCCCACTCCCAGTGACGAAGCTGTTGATTGACACCACAGCCGGGTTCCAAGCCCTCTCTTTCATGGATGGGTATTCCGCGTATAACTAGATCCGGATGGCCCCCGAAGACAAGGATTCCACTCCATTCAGGGCTCCCCATGGTACCTTTTGCTACCAGGTAATGCCATTTGGTTTGAAAAATGCAGTTTCCACTTATCAGAGGGCCATGCATCGCATATTCAAACCGATCCTCGGGACATTGGTGGAATGCTACGTGGATGACCTTGTAGTCAAATCATGCCAGCACCAAGACCATCTCAGACACCATGAGAAAGTGTTCGGCTTCCTCCGTTCTCGTCACCTGAAGATGAACCCGCTGAAGTGTGCTTTTGGGGTCACCTCTGGGATGTTTCTGGGCTTTGTTGTTAGATACTGAGGCATCGAGATTGACCCGGAGAAGATCAAGGCCATCAGCCAAATGCCTCCCCCGAGCAACATTCGGGAGCTCCGAGGCCTTCAAGGCCACTTAGCCTATATACGCCGATTCATTGCGAAACTGGCCAGCAAGTGTAAGCCCTTTTCCCGGCTCATGAAGAAGGGCACCACCTATGAATTGGATGAGGAGTGTCGGACCGCCTTTGAGGAAATCAAGAGGTATCTGCTCCAACCTCCGGTTTTGATGCCACCCGTCTCCGGAAAGCCGCTGGTCCTTTACGTGACCGCCCTGGAGAGATCCCTCGGTGTGCTGCTCACCTAGAAGAATAATGAGGGTACTGAGAATAGTCTCTACTATCTCAGCCGCATGCTTCTGGATACGGAGGTCAGATACTCCCCTATCGAAAAGAGCTGCCTTGCGCTCGTCTTCGCCATGCAGAAGTTACGACATTACCTGCAGCACCACGAGGTGCAATTGGTCTCCCTGGTAGACCCACTGAAGTACATACTGAGTCGTCCCATGATGTCTGGCCGACTAGCACGGTGGGCGGTGATTCTCCAGCAGTTTGATATCAGGTTTATACCTTAGAAGGCCATTAAGGGACAGGCGTTGGCAGACTTTTTAGCTGCCCATCCAACCTCTGTGGATCAATCCCTGGACCTAGATTTCCCTGATGAGACGATCCTCTCAGTCGATCATGATGCCCCGTGTTGGAAAATGCATTTCGACGGCGCCTCCCTGAGCCCCATCGGTAGGAAGCTCAACGATCCCAAGCTCAACAGAGTGGGCCTGGGTGTTGTCTTCATTAACCCGGTGCAAGCCGTCCTGCCATACTCATTCATGTTGTCATAAGGTTGTACGAACAACGAGACAGAGTACCAGGCTCTCATCACTGGCCTCGAGTTGGACCTTGAGATCCATGTTCCCCATCTACATGTGAAGGGAGATTCTGAGCCGGTAATCAAGCAGGTTAATGGCGACTACGTCGTCAGGAAGCCAGAGCTTACACCATTGCTGGAGTACACCCTCCTCCTAATGGCCCAGTTCTCTTCTCGACTGGAGGTTACCCATGTCCCACGGTCGCAGAACGTCCAAGCGGACGCCCTGGCTGGCTTAGCTGCGTCGCTCGCAGAACCCGAGCAAGATGATTTGGTCATACACGTGGCCCACCGGAGAGTGATTGCCCCCATCACCCAAGAGGACCGTGATAGCCTGCAGGTAAGTCATCTCACCGCCGGACCCTCCATATCGGGAGTCCCGGGTTCGTCAGACGCAGTGGTTGAAACCACCCCCGACTGGAGAGCACCTTTTGTCGAGTATCTCCAAAATGGTCAGCTCCCGGACGACCGGGCCGAACGCGAGCGAATCCGACGCCACGCGCTGCAATTTACCCTCCAGAGCGGCCCCAGTCTGGAACAGATCCTTTATAAGCGGAGTTTCGATGGTGTCCTCCTCCGTTGCATCCAAGGAGGGGAGATACCTCAATTTATGCAATAGGTTCACGCCGGTTCCTGTGGCACCCATCAAGCTGGGCCGAAACTTTCCCATCAAATCCGGAGGTAGTGGTACTTTTGGCCCTCTATGATCCACGATTGTATTGGATACGCCAAGAGATGCCACGCGTGCCAAGTACACGCCAACTTCTTGCATCGGCCGCCGGAGCCCCTCCACCCCACCAAGTACTCTTGGACATTTGCGGTATGGGGACTTGATGTAGTGGGACTGTATCCACCTGCAACAGCCCACCAGTGTAGGTTCATCCTGACTGCTACAGATTTCTTCTCCAAGTGGGCAGAAGCAGTTCCGCTCAAAGAGGTCAAGGCCCATTCCATCATTGACTTTGTGATCTCCAACATTATCCACCGGTTTGGAGTCCCTCACGTCATCCTCACCGATAACGGCACCAACTTCCAAGAAGCTGAATTGAAGAAATTGTACGCTATGTACGACATCCAGTCGAACCATACCTCCCGCTACCACGCGCAGGCAAATGGACAGATCAAGGCGTTCAACAAGACCCTCTCTAACATTCTGTAGAAGATGGTTGGTCAGAACAAGAAGAGTTGGCCGTAAAAGCTCCCCAATGCCCTCTAGGCTTACCAGACGACGACTCGCAACTCTACCCAGGTGACCCCATATTCCCTGGTGTATAGAGCTGAGGCCGTCCTACCCATTGAGATCCAGCTGCCGTCGCTACACACTGCAGTTTATGATCATCACACATCAGATGAGGTAGCCGAGATCCGTCTAGCTGAATTAGAGGCACTGGATGAGAACCGGCTTCGTGCCCTGCACAATCTGGAAAGGCATCAGAACAAGATAGAGAGAGCCTTTGACAAGAAGGTTCGTCTCCGATCTTTTCTACAGGGTGACCTGGTACTGGACCTTCGAGCGCCAATGATTCCCGGTAGGAAACTGCCCAAGTTAGAACCCAGATAGGAAGGGCCTTATATCATCCATAAGGTTTACCCCAATGGAGCATACTCCTTGGTGACCACGGATGGAGAGCATATACCCCCCCCACCAATGCCAAGTTCCTCAATCGTTACTTTGCTTAGAAAAAAAAAGAGGTCCAGCACGACCCTAAACTGCGTGAAGGTCCAGCACGACCCAAAACTGCGTGAAGGTCCAGCACGGCCCCAAACTGCGTGAAGGTCCAGCACGGCCCTAAACTGCGTGAAGGTCCAGCACGGCCCTAAACTGCGTGAAGGTCCAGCACGACCCTAAACTGCGTGAAGGTCGAGCACGACCCTAAACTGTGTGAAGGTCCACCACGACCCTAAACTGCGTGAAGGTCCAGCACGACCCTAAACTGTGTGAAGGTCCAGCACGACCCTAAACTGCGTGAAGGTCCTATACGACCTTAAATTGAAAAATGGTCCTGCACGACCATAAACCGCGTCTTCTTCCCACGGGACGTTAAACTGGAAGCCGGTCAGGCCTTCCTGACCAAGGCTCAGCCTCAGGCCCCTTGGCCTCCTTGGGCCCCTGGCCCCATCTCCACCGCGATTTGGCCCTAGGCCCCCTTGTTGTTTTTTCCCCGACTTACCCTCTTTTGGGATTGTACGGTATGGTGTAGTACCACGTCCTCATTCACGTCAGATTACTTGTTGTACCGTACATATTCCCAAATGAGGTGCTTCTCATCGTCCCGCATGACATTAAACTGCACTTCTAGAACTACGTGTGGCTTGATTCTCATCCTTATGAGATACATAGGAACGCTCAGACACCTCGTCTTGAGCCCATCCCCAAGCTTTTCCCTTCCACTATCCCCCCTAGGAATAGTTTTCTTGGAGGATCTTTGTGTAGCAGGGTGTAGGCTTTCTTGGCCCCACTTATGCAACCCCGCTCGCAGAAAGATGGTAAGGGTCGCACCATGCGCCCACTCCCGTTATTCTATCCTCCCACTTCCTCACCGCATGACGCTAAACTGCATGGCCTTCAAGAACTACGTATGGCTTGATTCTCATCCTTATGAGATATGTAGGAATTCTCGGAAACTTCGTCCGTTGGCCCAGCCCAAAAGCCAAAATCTTCCCCTCGGGACAAGACATGGCAGGGTGCACACTTTTTCCCCAACCCACATCGAGCAAGCCTCGACCCGGCTGCACATTCCCCCTGGATGTGTTTTCCCCTTTCGTTGATGGATACAACTATGCTTCACCCACTCCTTGACTGGGATTCCGTCATTTTTCGCACCCAGAGGGACCCCCAAGAACGGCCTGGATACAATGCCCAAGGGCTCTCCTACCGATACGGGCCAACACCCCTGAGGGTTTTCAAGCAACAAGCCGATACAAGTCCCGCGTCACGAATTTGGTCAGCGGTCGACGCTCATTTGTTGCCCCCATACGGGTCACCATAGAACGCTGTGTTTCGAACATGGTCAACAGTGTCCTGGATTTTCGGGTCCACCCTGAGATGTCCCAGGCATCAAGAACAGTGATTCGTTCTGCCCCATCCCGAGGTGACAAACTTCCCCCAGGTGGTGCTAGCGATCCGGGCCACGGCCCAGGATTCCTCATAAGGGTGTACAGTGTGATGTGGGACTCTGTCCTCATTCACGTCGGGATCGTGTACCATGTCGTACGCCCTCCCATTCCGAGGCTCAGCCTCAGGCCCCTTGGCCTTTTCGGGTCCCCGACCCTCGTCCTTATGTAAGACGTTAAACTGCAAACCAGTCAGGCCTTTCTGACTGATAACTTTCCCTTTTCTCCAGGCCACGGCCCGTGATTCCTCATAAGGGTGTATGGTGTGATGTGGGACTATGTCCTCATTCACGTCGGGATCATGTACCATGTCGTACGCCCTCCCTTTACGAGGCCCAGCCTCAGGCCCCTTGGCTTTCTCGGGTCCCCGACCCTCGTCCTCATGTAAGACGTTAAACTGCAAACAAGTCCGGCCTTCCTGACTGATGCCTGACCTTAGGCCCCTTGGCCTTTCCGGGCCACGGCCCAGGTCCCCTCTTACCCAGGGTGTATGGTGTGATGTGGGACTATGTCCTCATGCACGTCGGCTTCTTCTCTATACCGCACAGCTCCTTTGTTTCGGGGTATATTGCTTCCCCTTATCGTCCAGTATGACGTTAAACTACGTATAGAGAACTAAGTACGGCTTGATTCCCATCCTAATGGGATACGTAGGACCACCTGAATGTCCAAGATTCGGGTCCAGCCCCATCTCTCGGGAATCCTCATCCCATCTTGGCCCCTTGGCCTATCTTTCCTCCATGAGAGGATCATATGGTGTGGTGTGGGATTATGTCCTCATTCACGACGGTCTCGTAATGGCCACGCCATGTTCCCCCCCCCCCTACTGAGCTGTTTCGTCGATCCCTTCTTCGGCGATTCACCAATGTGCTTAAGAGTACTCTAGTTTATTACCTGGAATACCAAGCTTTACTCGGACACGTCCGCACCCTCTTTCCAGGCATTGCGTATCCCCGCCTCAGGGATTTCATCATCTTTCACACCCGGAGGGACCCCCAAGAACGGCCTAGATACAATGCCCAAGGGCTCTCCTACCGATACGGGCCAATGCCCCCCAGGGTTTCGGACAACAAATCGATAAAATCCCGCGTTGCGAATATGGTCAGCGGTCGATGCTCGTTTGTTGTTCCCACCTCAGGCTAACGCGATACAGACGCTGTGTTTCCATCATGGATAACATTTTTCCTCTATCGCCACGTCAACCCATTAAGCCCAAATGCCGGGTACACGATTCACACCCTTCATCACTTCATCATGTCCAAGTAGAGTCTCAGGATTCTTGGTACTTTTCCTCCGTGCACGTCTGCATGTTGGGAGAACAAGATGCATCAAAGGTGTCCTTCGAAACTCTCCGCCAATTCCCCTTTGATGGATTCCCCAAGTATTGCGAGGAGGATACCCCCCTTGTTTCCCACACCGAGTTTATCTGATGTGGTCTTAGGGATTGGGTTGACATCTGTGCTTACTCGGGAGTTGTCACCATCCATGGTCCGAGCTCTAAGACCATAAACTAAGACTCTCTTCTGGAACTACGTTCAAGACCCCTTGTCTTTGGGTCCAGCTTGAGTTCAGAAAGTTCACCTCTCTCGGGTCCTACCATTGGGACCCCGGCCACGGGACTGCATGGCGTAGTGTAGGATTACGTCCTCATTCACGTCAGGTTTGCAATAGTTGCACCACGCGCACGCCATTCTGAGAGTTGGCCTTCCTATTCTTTGTCCTCCATGACATTAAAAGGCACCCTTTAGAACTACGTGTAGCTTGATTCCCATCCTCATGGGATACGTAGGACCACCTGGATGTTTAAGATTCGGGTCCAACCCCACCTCCTAGTGATCTCCAGATCTCCCGGTCACCTAGGCCACTTGGCCTATCCCTCTCCAGGAGGGGGAGGTGTAGGTATGATACAAGGTTTTGGGCACCGTGCCCCCTTCCCCCGGGAACCTTCCATCTCTCGATCACCTTCAAAGTTGAGTCCCTCGACTCCTTGCAGTGGTTCACCCATGTATTAAGAGCACTCTAGTCTAGGACCAAGAGTGTCAGATTCAACTTGATCAAGTTCCTTCCACTTGTCGAGCTTTGAGTTCCCCTCTATTCGGACTTCCATCACCTTTCACACCCAGAGGGACCCCCAAGAACGGAATGGATACTACGCCCAAGGGCTCTCCTACCGATACGGGCCAACGCCCCAAGGGTTTTGGAAAACAAATCGATAAAATCCCGCGTTGCGAATATGGTCAGCGGTCGATGCTCGTTTGTTAGTACTCATTACAGGCTAACGCGACAGGATGCTGTGTTGCGAACATGGTCAGCAGTAATCCTCTATCGTCACGCCAGCCCCTTCACTCCTTGAATTTTGGTTGCATGATTCACATCATTTTCCACCCCATCATGTCCAGGTGGAATCTCGACACTTTTGGCGCTATCCCTCAGTGCACCTTTGCATGCTAGGGGGACAAAGATGCAATTCGGCGTCCTTTGGGGCTCCCATGGTCCGAGCTCTAAGACCATAAACTAAGATCCATTCGGGACTACGTTCAACTTGATTCCCATCCTCATGGGATACGTAGGACCGCCCAGACGCCTTGTCTCTGGGTACAACCCGTTCAGGAAGCCATTCTCTCTCCCCGTTTCACCTCTGTGTAGGCCCCTCGGCCTAAGGTTTCCCTCTCCGGATGGCGTATAGTTTGATGTGGGATCATGTCTCTGTCAATTGTGTTTTATAAAACTGCGCACATTTCCCGCCTAGAATCACCTCTGCTACGTCTGCGCTGCATGACGATAAAATGCATGCTTGGTCCTATCATACGACCCTAAACCGTGACATTATCGTCCTGGCCGCACGACGAAAAACGGCACCGCATTGTGGTGACCTCGTTGTAGAGGACATCACGTTGGGTATTGGTCACATGCCATTCCATTTTTCAACGCCCATCACGGCTTGATTCTGTTGGCGACATCACGACCTACTGTTCTAGGCATGTCGCTTCACAAAAAAAACCATTCACCTTAAAGAACAAACAAGATACATCAAATTCCGCTTCTTTTAGTGCAAGGGCCACGCCCGCACTCCCCTTTTCCCCTGGAACTGGTATCCTACCATGTCATCTCCAGAACTACGTATGGCTTGATTCTCATCCTTATGAGATACGTAGGAGCGCTCGGGAACTTCCCCGCGGGCCCAGCCTAACCTTTGTGTTCGGTCCCTCGACTCGAGCATTTCCCCAGAGAATGCATGGTAAGTAGGGCTTAGGTCCTCCTTCACGTCGGGTTTTGATGTCGTGCGTCCCCTGCTCCCTTTTACCTATTTATGGTCTAAGGTCCATCAAGAACTATGTAAGGCTTGATTCTCATCCCTATGAGATACATAGGAGCGCCCGGGCACTTCCCCGCGGGCCCAGTCTAACTTTTCATGGTCCGAATTCTACGACCATAAACTAAGATCTCCCCAAGGGAAAGAAATCTGCTCCCTCTCTCCAATACGTTTCGTTATCGTATTCAGATGTGTTTCGACAAATGGCCCGAAGTGTGGGATTTTCACAGGGACATTCCCCTCGTCCCGTGACCAAGCTTTGTGAGCTCTCTATTTGGATCCTCATCCTCTTCCACATACAAAAGTACCCTCGGACGACATGGATACTAAGCTTAAGGGCTCTCCATGAATGCTGGACCTAAGGGCCCTTCAATCGTTCCGGGCCAACATCCCTACGGATATTTGACAACATCTGTGACACGGTCCCGTGTTTCGAACTTGGTAAACGGTTGACCCTCATTTGTCTGTCCCCATTCTAGGCTAACGCGACAGGGTACTGCGTTGAGAATACGGTCAGTAGTTACCCTCCGTCGTCACGCCGCCATCATTGTGATCTGAGTCTCGAGCATCATGATTCACACATTTCCACTTCCCCACGTTCAAGTGGAGTTTCATCATACTCGGCTTTTTCTCTTCGCGCATCTAGGTGCGCCTCAAGATCGTGTTAGTGTCACTGGGCCGGGATTCACCGAGCTTCCCTTTTCCCTAACTAGCCCCTCTCTGTGTCGGGAAAATCCCACCACTACTGCTTGTTTCCCACACCGAGCACGACTCATGTGGGCTTAGTAGTTTTGGCAGGATGTGTACCAACACGGTCGGGCTGCTCATCGTCCTGAATGATGTTAAAATGCGCATTCAGAACTACGTATGGCTTGATTCCCATCCTCATGGGGTATGCAGGAATGCACAGCCCCTTTGCCTCAGGCCCAGCCCAATCCTCACTCTTGGTCCATCGACCTGAAGAGTGTCCTCCGGGGGTATGTGGTGTGATTTGGACTCCAAGTCCTCATTTGCGTCGGTTTCCTATCTACTGCGCCACACAGTTCCTTCCCTTTTATTACACGTCCTATCATATGACGTTAAACTACAGGAGTCTATGTGTCCTCAACGCATGACAATAATCTGCGGTTCTGCCCTGAACAAGTTCTGGATGCCCCAAGATCCCACTGGAATGTGACGGTTCCCCTTGCCAGAGAGGCCCTGTCTAAAAAAAGTTATGACCCATGGTCAAAACGATGCGCCTATCACACGTACTCCCACCACGGTGGTGTAACTACCTAAGTGTTGGATTCTGTTCGGACAGACCATCACCCCATATTCCACGCTTTGCGTTCCCCTTATTCGGACCCTCATCCTCTTTCATGTCTAAAGGAACCCCCTAACGGCCTGGTCTCATGCCGCATCGGCTCACCTACCGTCCTGGGCCAACGTTTCGGAAGACTGGTCATGTTTGGAGGGACCCCCAAGAACGGCCTGGATACTATGCCCAAGGGCTCTCCTACCGTTACGGGCCAACGTCCCGAAGGATTGATCGACAACAAATTGATAAAATCCCACATTGCCAATATGGTCAGCAGTCGATGCTCATTTGTTGTCCCCATTTTGGGCTAATGCAGTAAGGGTACCGTTTCTCCTCCAAATTTAACGGTTGCCACTTATTGTCACGCCATCCCCACAGTGTTCCGAATCTTGGGTATCGTGATTCACACTTCCCATTTTCATCTGTTTGGACCGATTTCAATGCCCCTGGCGTTGCCCCGTTCGTGCATAAGAGCACGTCTAAGAAATGGTAATTCGGCCATCCTGGAAGTTCCTCCTCCGATCAAGCCTTCCCCATCTTTCGGGAACCTGGACTGGGTTGCGGAATTGTCGTCAAATGTCCCGCAAACATTGTAGGGTTGTGACAAGGCAATTCAACAGTGGAAATCGTGCGTTCTACGACATTCAAAACAAAGGTAAAATTTGGAAGCACGAAAGTACCAATAAAAGGGTTTTGGGTTTGTTACAATACTCAGGGGTTGACTTCCCCCATGGACGGGTTGACCCCGTCAAAAGAGTGTTGCAGCTCCCCCACCCATTGACTTGCGGCATCCAAGGCTTGCTGCCGCTGAACTAGCTCTCGCTCCTCCTCCGCAGCGGCGGGGCGCAGTTTGTCAGTCCTGGCTTTGGCCCTCTCCACATCAGCTTGAACGGAAGCCATCTTTTCAGAGGTCTGCCTCATGTGCTCTTTCTTCCCCGCCAGCTAGGCCTTCAACTGTGAGACCAGCTCAGTTTGTGCATCAAGAGAGGCTGAAAGCTCATCTACCCGGGTCTGCATCCGTTGAACCTAGCCTTCAGCCACCTGGAACTTCTTGATGCTGGTCACCTTCCTCCGCTGCCAGCCCACGCTGAGCCCACGATCATGCTCCCGGATCTTCTCAGCCATAAGATCTCGGATGAGTGCATGAGGACGCTGGGCATCCACTCCCCCAGCGCACAGTTCACGCAACCGCGAGTGAAGCCTATCCATTTCGGCCAACCATTGTGCTTGGGAAGTGTTCTTGATAAAGCGTGCGATTAGATTCCACGACCGGCGGCCAACTATGCTGCTCTCTTCCTCGTCGGAGGCCGTTTCGTCCCAGTCTGCGCGATTGGCAGGCTCATACGTGGGATACGCCCGTAGGAAATCCTCGGAAGGATCAACATCCGGTGTCGAATCCAGTGCGACACCTGGTGCCAAAGTAGGTGCGACAGAGCTGGGACCGACCGGTTGATCCTCTTCATCGGAGTCCACCTCAGTGATTCCGGGTACGGCCCTGCTGGCGGACCCGCCAGTGATGATGTGCGTCGCAGCTTGAGGAGATGGAGGGATTATTTCCACCATCACTGGCATGCCCCTAGGAGGGACGCCACCAGACATCCCGACCAGCCTTGCCGCAGCATCCCACACCAGTCGAAGAACTGCATGACAAAGAGGGACATAAACGTTAGTTGACATGGCCTACATGTGACAACGAGGAGACCGGTGGAGGAGACTTATGAAGACCGACCTACGAACGCTGCTCCTGAGCCGGTAGTGATGGGACCCCGAGGCGAGGCCCCCCGTATACTGTTGGAAGGTCTGGGGATTCCAGAGGATCCACCTCGGGCCCCCTGGTCTCACCGGACGCAGAACTGGACGCATCCATAGGCGCGGGTTCTGAAGGCCCCGCATCATCACCCGCCATAGAGCGAGAACGAGGCCTACGAACAAGTTCCTCCTGCATGGCTCAAACATTGGTGAGAAGTCCATAGGGATCCAAGAACAGATCGTAAGGAGAGAAGTTCGGAATGATACCTCGAGAGCCTCCGTGAAATCGTCGAATTCTGAGCCTCGGTCTCCGACCTCGCCCTTCTCCAACGGGCTCCCTCCTCTAGCCTCATCCTCCTGAGAGGAGTCCTCTGATTCCGCTGGCAAGGGGAAGCGCTCCCTCAAATCGGAAGCCGATAACTGTGGGGGGACCGTCTGATTCAACAGTACCCTCACCCGGTCTGTCATTGGGCGAGGGACACCACTGGAGTGGACGTAATCCTCCAGCTCTTCCAGGTACTACTCCGCCTCCGCCAGAGACGCCATGAATCCAGCCCGAACTGGGCCTATACCCGGTAATTCCATCCCGATGCGATTTAGGTGGGCCCATATCTCGGATGGGCTGAGGAATTGCCGGATGACGTCCCAAATGTCCAAAGCTTCCAGGAAGACGGCGTCCTTTGCCATGTCAATGTGATGCAGGCGCTCCCCCGGAGCCTGAGTGGATATCCTACGGAATCCCCTCGGTGGCCGCCCCTCCGGATGACCCTGCTCTCCCGGAATCACCGGATCCACCGCTGCTGCCATACCCTCGGCCGGTGTGGGTCTCGCCGCCATGGAAGCCCCGCTACCCTGAGCGGCCCTAGCAGCCCTCCGACCCCGACCTCGAGATAGAGGAGGCCCACCGCCACCAACCCGGATCGTTGGTTGCTTCAGCATCTCCCCCGGATAAGCGGCCTCCCAACTAATGGTGTACTCCTTCATTAATCCGAAGGCAGTGGTGGATGGAGGCAATGCAATCCACATCTTTCCATCTTCACGTGTGAACATGAGCCACAGCTGCCTCATCACACACGGGTGATCCTCGTGAAGCACCTCCCAGTATACCTGCGGGGTCAGCCGCTGGAGGCACCGAAACTGCCTCGCAAACCGATAAGGAGTGTACGGTTCACAGAGCGGATCACGATCTATTCGTGCCACCAAATTCCACCTCGGAAGGCCAGGAGGTAATCCCGATGTTCTTCTGTTCCCCGTCCATCATCAGTAAGCATCCCCGTCGACAATGGGAAGGGATGAAAGTTGAACTCGTCCGCCCTCCACACCCTATTCAGCACCATCGGAACGGCCAGTTTGAACGGGAAGCTCCCGACCGCATTCAGGATGGAGGGGCGAAAGTTTGATCCCGGCGGCGAAATGGGGTTTTGATATTCGTAAATCCCCCTGATATGCGCTGCGATCCACCCATACAGGAGGTGGAAGGGCCCGCTTATCCTTGGCGGCTTCTTGCCCTCGCTAATATGCCGCAACATTCTGTATAGTTTGGTGAGCATCGGGATCCCCAGGTTGATCCGCTGCCCCATGGCCAACATCGACGCCATGATAAACGAGCTGGGCTGTACACCCATTCATGTATCTCTCACTCGTAGGATCCAACCACAGATGAGAGCCACTATGAACACCGCCATCCTGACTATCGGATGTTGTTCAGTGCTAACACTGAAACCCCATGTTTTCCATTGGCTGTCCTCCAAGACCCGCCAATACAAGTGCCCTTTGCCCCGTTGGGCCGCCCTTGGACAAGTTCGAGGCCTCGGAGGGAACTCTCGATTCTCTGGGAAATTCAAGAATCATTTGAACCACCTCCTGAAGTGGACGTCCCTCACTGCCTCCTGTCCTCTCCAGGGACAAGTGCCATCTGCGCCGATGCCATTCACGGTATTTGCTCCACATCCCCCCACACGCTGGCAATGGGGAGGAACTCGTCATACATGACCCCCAAGATTGGGACCCCAGAAATCTGGTGGACATCCCACAGGCTGATGCCCACCGCCCCGTGATGCAGGTGAAAAGTGTTGGTCCTAGATGACCATCTACTCAGCAACTCCGGCATTAGCTGCATCGGTTGGTAAATGTGGAATTGGGAGGCACATGCCGCCTCATACAACCTCACTCTCCTCAACTCGGCCCCGAACTCCTCGCATGAGGTGCCTAACCAGTAGGCCCATGCCCAATCATCAGTAAAGATGCCGCCCTGGCACAGGTCCCACTCATCGGACCATCCCTTATTCGAATCCTACAAGGCCGCCTTTAGCATGGTACGGTAGAGGGGAGGGGAAGTCTCCGACAGCAATGGCTTCCCGTCGATGTCGTTCACATGGTTGTAGAGACAGTCAGCGGTAACAGGTGTGAAGTCCTCCCGCGCGTGACCATCGACCGCCCTGAACCATTGGTGCTGGCACCGTGTGCTCCTGAACCAGCAAGCTGGTTCATCCCTACTCGCCTAAGGGATGAAGACGTCATCCCTCAGCCCGAAGCCGTACAACGACAGTTTCTTGCACTGCGGATAATCTTTCTGACCCTCCGAGAGCAGATCCGTCAAAGAAGTGTGGTCCGAGTGGCTCCAGATCATCTCCCCCATGCCTGGACGGTTGGCCATCTCATCTCGACGAGCAGCATCTTCAAGGACCCCCAAGACAGCTTCTTGATGGGCCATTTTAACTCTGGCCCTCAGAAAAGGATTATTTCGGATGGATCGCGAAGCTCGACCACGAAGCTCGACCGCGAAGACGAATAGCGATGATCGGTCGCGAGACCAAGCCGCGAAGTCTGGCCAAGGCCGAAAAACAGAGGTTCGCTTGGCGCGGACGCAGAGTCGGAGACCCGCGGTTCGCCGCGAAGCTCGATTCGCGGAGTGCGATCGCGGAGTACGCGGAGCTTCGCAAAGTCGAGAGAACAAAAAGACAAGTAAGGCACGTGAAGACAAAATAGGGCGGACGCCCTATTTATAGGCGGCGACCCCGGAGCATTGCGGCGTGCCTCACCCGCGCGAAGCATCGCGACACGTCCGGATCCGCGGCCCCGTCGAGCATCGCGGGGCCCCTTCGCGATGCTGCATCGCGAACCACCGACAATTTTGGCGATTTTCCCTCAGACTTCGACCCTTCGCCCTCCGTGGATCCAAGTCTGAGGGGGTGCCTTTGATGGCGCCAAAAATACGGCCTGAAAGAAAGGAAGGAAAAAGATAGCTGGCGCGCTGCCTCGCGAAGCAACGCCGCGAATCCCCGCTGCGAAACACCCACGCGAAGCGCCCCGAACCTCGCGGCCTCGCGAAGCTCCAGAGGCGGTAATGCTCCGCGAACCCATTTGACTTTCGCGAGCCGGCGTGAAGCACCAGAGGCGGTAATGCTCCGCGAACCCATTTGACGTTCGCGAGCCGCCACGAAGCACCAGAGGCGGTAATGCTCCGCGAACCCATTTGACGTTCGTGAGCCGCCGCGAAGCACCAGAGGCGCTAATCCTCCGCGAACCCATTTGACGTTCGCGAGCCGCCGCGAAGCACCAGAGGAGGTAATCCTCCGCGAACCCATTTGACGTTCGCGAGCGCGCCGCGAAGAACCGGAGGCGGCGCGCGAGCCCTGCTTCGCGGCGCCCCTTCCCTATAAATATTGGACCCCCCTGAGTCCTGAGGACAGACAATCTGACCTTTCGGCTTCTCCTATCCCGAATCACGAAGCACTCTTTGCCCCGGGAATCATGAGCTCCGCGAGGTATTTCAACTTCGCGAGACGACTCTGCTTTGTCTCATTTTGATCCCCTCTTCCGAGAGGGATTCCCTTCGCGAAACTCAAGGGCGTTCGCGAAGGAAGGGGATTCCCAAGGGAACCCGGGAAGCCGCGGAGAGTTTATGCTTCGCAAAACACCCAACCCATGCTAGTGATCCCTATGCCAAGGCAGGATCACTATGCATCGCGAAGCACTCTGCTCTGCAGTACCCCGCTTTGCGAGTCACCCCTTCCTCGCGAGGCAGTTCTCCGCAAACACTGTTCCACTTCGCGAAGCACCTTCCACTCAAACCTACGCCCTATGCTAAGGCCAAGGAACTCCACTTAGCAAAGCACACTTCACTGCTTAGTGATTCCTCTTCTCGTGCGGCCCTCCAGGTTTGCACGATGTGATTTCAAAGTCCCATGGACAATACCACCCGTAGCATTGCTTCGCCTAATGCTTCTTCGCATAGGCACGCTAACAGCTATTGCTTTTTCGCATAGCCACGCTAACGTGGGCCCCTCGATGGTTCGTTCCACGACCCCCTTAACCATGGCCTTACCGGCACCTTCCCTTCCCCATGGACCAGAGGGTACCGGTTATGTATGTCCTAGGGGTGTTGAGTGAACCCACCTCGTCCGAGCTGTAGGACGTTAAACTGCCAAGCACCACGTCCTCAGCACATGATGTTAAACTGTGACCCAACCTCGTCTCCCTCACGAAGGGTTCCCCCCCCAACTCGAACATTCTTTACACCACTCGTCTCCACGGTAATGGAACTCTTCCGCACATGGAATGAGATCCTCCTTGTCTGAGTGGCGTATGTTCGTAGGGGAAGGGCTGCCTCAGAGCGTAAGCCCCAAAACTTTCGTACGGATGATTGCACCCGTGCATCTCCATACTTCCCAACTACCAAGGTCAGTGGAGGGCGTGATAGGGAACGAGGCACCCCCCGCCATGGGCCTCCATCCTGGAGTATGTCCCAACACCATGGGCCACTCAACGCGTAAGCCCCTCTTCGCTTCTCACGGACGCACCCTTCACGACGTGATCGTCAGGTCCTTGCAACCTCTTGTTTCTCACACCGAGCATGAATCACATGGGATTAGAGTGAGCACCGACCCTGTCCACCCATCTTGAACTACGAGGTCTTTGATCCATGTCAAGGCATGGTACGTAGGAAGCCTCCACGAGGTTCAAGCCCACCCACTCGTCCTTCACGTCGGGTTTCACCCACGTCCAGCATGACGTTAAACTACAATTCCAGTCCGACTGCAAGCCGTTGTGACTAACCCGAACTACGAGGTCTTTGATCCATGTCAAGGCATGGTACGTAGGAAGCCTCTACGAGGTTCAAATCCACCATCCGGTCGTCCCGACCTCATTCACGTCGGTTCACCCCCGTCCCGCATGACGTTAAACTGTATTCCCCAATCCGAACTACGAGGACTTTGATCCGTGTCAAGACATGGTACGTAGGAAGCCTCCCTGAGGTTCAAGCCCAACAAGCATTGGCCCAGACCGTATCCTTGTCGGTGTGCCAAGCCCCCATCTCCCATTGGACCAAGGTCCCTCATTTACGTCGGTTCACCGACACCCAATGCCCGTCTTTTATTCACGTCAGGGTTCACTATCGTCCCACAAGACGTTAAACTGTATTCCCTAATCTGAACTATGAGGACTTTGATCCATGTCAAGGCATGGTACGTAGGAAACCTTCCCAAGGTTCAAGCCCACCATTAGTGGACCCACGGGTCTACTTTCACGTCGGTACGCAGAAGATTCCCATCGGGCCAAGGTCCACCATCACATCGGTACTCTGACGATGCTGATCGGACCAATGTACACCTTCACGTCAGCTTATCGACGTCATCCTGAACTATGCAGACTTTGATTCCCTACCACAGGGATACGTAGGAAGCCTCGTCAAGGCTCAAGCCCAACTTCACTGTCTCCCCTGCGATGGTCCCACTTCACTCTCCTTCCACTCCATTAATCAACCTACCACCCGTTCCAATTCTCGCCCGGACAGTCCTATCCAGGTGAGACCATGTCGGTACGCTCTTCTTAACTATCGACCATGGGTTGGCCCCAGTATCGATATCACTTCAAGGAGGATCCCTCAATCCGATCTATCCTAGCTAATGCTCTGGTCGGGTTGATCCGTCTCCACTGGATGTTAAACTTGCGGCATACCCTGTGTTGAGCAAGAGAAGCTAAGGAAAACCTCAGATATGTGTCTACGACATATAATTCCCCGCGCTCGATGTGGGATGCCTCGGGCTTCAACGCCCTTGAGAATACTTGTGGTCAAGGATAACAGACAGACATGCCAGGTACCCTAGCATCTAGACACGCTACTGATGCCTCAACGTGACTACTCCCCTGACTGAAGGTTGCTGCCCTGACTGGACCCTTTGGAATGTCCCGACAGAAGCAGTGTAATTAACCGGCATCCTTGGAAACATGGCATTGGGAAGGGTTTCACGAACTACGTATTAAATCTATAAGGGAGACCCGGACTAGGTGACGAGTTCTGAGGAGGAATCTGCAAAATAAAGAACCGACATCCCATCATCCCGTTTCGATCAAGGAGCAGACGTCCCTGAATAAGGAGCGAATGCCGACCACCTTTGGAATGTGGGAATGCGGGGCAACAGAAGCGCCGCGCGTCCTCCCCCACGGACGGACGGGCGCGCGCCCCGGCGAAAGCGTCAGAAACAATAACAATATAGCGGAAACATTCATAAATGATAATAAACATTTAAGGAAGTGTATAAATAAAACAAATGGCTTTTAAACATGAACTTCAACATAGTATGGAAAAAATAAAATGAAAAATACCATTTACTTATTCACATGGATATTCTACTAATCAAATATTCACATGAAATATCAATAGCCACTTTCATAATGATGGAATGCATAATGCCAGACTATCATAACCACATATCCAAGGCCTCATGCCAATACTACAAATAAGATATTGTCAAGGCCTTGTTCCAAGACACTAGTTTGTCTCATGATACCTACCAATGAATTGAGGTGCTATAACATGCTCCACCCATCACATAAAAAGTCCAATGCATTCCCATATGAAAAGGTTTAAACATAAAATAATAATTTGTATTAAAACTAGAATAAGAAATGTAAATACTTCATCCATAAACCATGAATGGTATAAAAATAACACATCCACAGTCAAACATATCACAAAACATTCAATGCAATATTGAAGTTTTGTATCATAATAAATCAACTTCAAATAAGCATAAAATCCATCAAAGGATGTTGACATAGAAGAAATCAAAACTCTTTTTAGAGAAATATCTCTTTATATTTTGAAATCATTTAAGAGTCATATATTTATAAAATAAAACACTTTTTTTGAAAATATTCTTTTAATCTTGTAAGGGGTGCTTCAACGATTATATAACGGCGGAAAATAGCATCACCTACCATATATGTTAAAAAAACATTCTTACCATAATTCTGTCGAAAAATTTAAAAAGAACCTTGTTTGGAAAATGACGGAATGATTACTTTATAAACTTCTTATAAAAAGTAAAAAAACTGTATAAATGACTTTAAACAATATTCTAGTAAATCGTAAAAATTTTTCGAAAAACATTTTTAGGAAACATGGATGTGGATGATAAAGAGATCTCAGTAGATTATTACGTATAAACAATCTCGGATAATGAAGAGATTGCGAAATAAACCCTTACCTTGTACGTTTCCTTCGTTGGAGGTAGGTTAACCTCTTGTATAATGGTGAAATAATTTTTATTAAATAATACATGAATCATATACATTAATATGATATCATATATGATCTTTGAAAATTGATTTGTTAATAATATCTTAGTATTATTGTTGTTTCAGGTGTTAACATACTAGTTTTATATTATATGTGTTGTTACATAAGTCGTGTTTGATATGGATAATTTGTATCTTATTCATATCCAGAATGATATCATGTCCTTAAACATTAATTTTAAATCATCAAATGAGAATTATACTTGAATGGATACGATGGAGAATGAATCTCATCGCGTTCGTGGAGACGGTAGTCCTTACGTACGCATGAACGACAATATCATTCATTTGATATTATATAGAATATATACAGAATCATTTTCATGTTATATTTATTATTTACATGAATTAAAAACCATTATTATACCCATCAAAATAATAATATAGTGAATAATAAGTACACCACGACGTGTAGACAGTAAGCCGTACATACGCACGTATGGTGACTTGTCATTCAAATGATGGATAGAATACTAAATAAGGCTTTAAAATATTTATAATAATATTAAAGTATATAGGAGACACTGGATTCATTATTTTATAATGGTAATAACAAATAAAGAATAAGTGGAAGAAAAAAGGAACATTAAAAGGGGTGGTGGAATCATTACCTCTTCTTCGGGTTCTTCCTTTTGATTTGATCAAAAGGGATCCATATGATGGATTTATGACTAATGGAATGCCTCTAGGATGATGTGGGGGAAGTTGAGAGAGTATTTGGGCAGGGGTGGGCCGAACCAAAAGTCTTTTAAGGTGTGAATAATTGGTTATAAGTGGTCTCCTTTTATAAGGGGGAGGAGGGGCACCTTTGGAAAAGCTAGAAATATTATTTTATAATAAATTCATATTTGGTTTCTAATTGTTCAAAAGTGGATTATTTAAATGTTAAGGTGGGGATGGGTCGAAAACCACTCAACCAATAGAATTTAGAGAGGTTTGGGTAATTATATTAACCTTATCTTTTAGTTTTAACTCTTAGTTAATTAGATTGACACCTACCATGTCACGTTGTATTTTTATATTATATAGTTAATAAGCATACTATATACCTCCAAGAGACACCCAAGTGGTCTATTAATAATCCACCTATCAGGATATAAGTCTCTTGTCCGATCCATATATTTTTAGAAATTGAATATCAATTAATTATATAGTATTTGTCTTAAAAACTCTTTTATGTCAATTTTGACACTATTTGGAAAATTGATTTTGTGAAAATCATAACAGAATGATTACATAGAAAAAAGTTAATTAAATCAATCCTAACATGTCATATTAAACTAGAAAATTAGTTTAATTCATAAAAAGTCTCAAATTGTATTTATTTGGGTATATATAATATCAATTTTTTTAAATTTTCACTATTAGGGTAATTATTCATCATCATTGTGTCATAAATAAATTAAATTATTTTGTGTCTACAAATTATAAATAAAATATCATTATGTAGGAAATTTTTTTATCTTTCTAATTAATATTTATAATCTAATTATCTTATGTGTATAACTATATTAAAAATGGTTTAGTAAATAAATCTTGATTTTAACTCTTTTAACACTTCTTTGAATTAAATAATAATAAATGTCCTAATCTAATCCAAGTGGACCTAAATGATAATATTTTATTCCTAAGGTTGTTTTTGTTTGAGATAAACTTGTCTAATAGAATTATTACATGTGTTAGGGTAATATTAATATCATTTTTCCCTTAATTACCCTATTTACTTTTAACCGCGGCAAATAAAAGAAAAAAGTTACTATTAACCAAAAATTATTTTCATCTCATTGAACCAAATTTTACTCCTTGATATTAACGGTGTCTCTCAGATTTTCAAAATTCCACTCACAGAAGAGGTAAAATTAAGTTTTATGAAAAATTCAGTTTTTTTACTACCACTTAGTGGTTTCACTATTCATCAATAAATGATGTTTTTCAGAAAAATACCAAAAATTTACCATAGGATAATTTCGATATTCCGAATCCAAAATTGAAGTCCATTTTGAAAAAAAAATTATAAAATTTAAAAAATTATGTATAACTATTCATAATGGCTAGTATGATTGGTTGGGGTGTGTTAGAACTCGATGTTGCGTACAACACACGCGATTTCATTATTCAAAGAGAAGCGTACCGTAGAAGCTTGGGGTGTTACACTTAAATTATATTTTTTCCTAAAATATATTCACAAAATAATCATCAGATATATACATTATATATTATTTTAAAATATTAATTCATTTATGTAGTGACATAAAAACATTAAATTCCAATATAGCCATGATCAAAGATCAGATAAACAATTTTAGAATCTAAAATGGGTGACCAATAGAATGTGGGAAAATCTTTATTGGTATGAATTTATTCAATTTTTACTTTTTATCCATTATAAAATGATAATTAGGCCAGTGTATAGATAAATCAATTCATTAATATCTCGGTTGGAGGGTTTGTATGAATATATTAAAAAAATCATCCACATAGGAGAACAAGGATTTGAAAAGGATTTGACCTCCTCATAGAGGAATATATCCCATATGTTTGGTAATTTTTTCCCACTTAATGTAGTTATCCTTTTAATTTTAATGAAATTCTTGAGTATAGGAATTACCTTGAACTAATTATTCTGGAACTGATCCACAATATACAATGTGAAGTATTATTATTCCATTTCTTAGGGGAATAGGATTTTACATTCTCAAAGATATATATCAGGGGTTGATTCGGGGCCTGCTTAGACCGTATGAATTATTTTCTTCCAAAAAATATAGAAATTAAATGGCATACATAAATTTTCATTCATATTTTATAAAAAATTGTATAGTTTTAATCTATTTGTTTTCGTGTCATGGGTATCATATTACATATATATATATATTCAATACTTAATCTTGTATTCTATTTCCATTTCTTCTTGTTATTCAGTTACAATGATGTCTCTATTGTATTCCAAAAAAGATTTCATTTTCCTCTAATGTTGATAATTTACAATCAATACCATGCCCATTATTTGACATATTTCTGGACATATGTATTTTTATTTGTAATAATGACATCAAACTAAAATATTTCATACAATTCATTCTCATTTTAAATTCATATCATGTGAATGTTATTTGATATCTGAATTCTAATAATTTTAAATATTCCATCATTTTGAAATATAAGGCATTAGAATATATTGAATCATCTATTTAAAAGTCAATTAAATTATCATATTAATTTGTATTTCTAATTAATGTGTCCTAATTACTTCTTTATTTGAAATGATACATTTTTCAATATCTATATTAAATTAACATCATAATAAAAATTTATAATTCATCATAGGCATGAGTATGTGATACACCACCATCATCATCATGTGATAGTAACATGGTGATATATAATAAAATTTTCCACATTTATTTTTATAAGAATCATTAATGAATAATAATATTGAAAAAATGTCATTTAATTAATAAATAATTGTTTTATCAGGTACAACTCTTGAAAATATAGTATTCGGGTTTATATCATGATAAATATATATGATAATGAAATATGACTAATCTAGAATGACTATTCAATTATTAATAAATCATCATGATTGTGAGGTCATATATTATACATTATTCTCTTCATTATTTTACCCATGATTTATTATTTACTTTGTTTTTTCGTTAATACAAGGAATACATTAATTTAATGAGACATTTTTTCTTTCATGTATTATCCCATATTCGACATAGAAACGCTTATATTTTCCTCCCACATTTATATTTATTTACCATGAATCTCCTAACATAGATTTCATAATATGTAAAAACCCATTAATTATTTAGAACTTCTATTTTACAAAATTTATGTAACAAAAAAATCACAATGATAACAACATTACATTTTTAGCAATCCATATTTTTAAAATTTTCCTAGAATAAATAGATTCACTTAAATGGTATTAAATACATGAAACAATCAATAAAATAACCGGAAAACTTTTTTTACACATGAATTTCTTATAATAATCAATTAATTATGGTTCCTTAATATATAACCTTAATTGTTTGATTAAAAAACAATTAATGAAATGAAAAGAGATATCACATGATTGGTTCAGTCACTAATTAATTGTAGGTTTGATTCTCTTCACATGTTCTGTTTCATTCAAGAACACAATTTGTTCAGTCACCAATGCAATGTATACACAGTCATTTCAGTGATTTTTTCACTTCATATTTTTTCATCATTTTAAACTAATGTTATGACTAAATTTTTAAGCGTTATTGATTGAATTTTTTTTATAATGATCTAGATGTAGTTAATATATCATTTATTTTTATGTCTCGTGTGTTCATTCATATAGTAGCGAAATATATTGATTGGGAGTATTGATGAGAGATAGATAGTTATCACATTACTAGATTTGATGTCATAGAAATAATGTTCCAGATGAAACATAATCAATTCATGAATTTTATGCATAGATCAATGAGGCCTTTTTTATTTGGTATGACATCAAACATAAATAATGATATACCTTATTAATAACTGAACGCACCTATATATAACCTTCAAAATGTATTGAAGACTCCATTAATGAAAACACACACCCCATACACACCGCTCAAAACCACTACAAAATGCCCTTTTCAGGGTGAAATGTTTCACTCATATAAGCCCCATTAAGGAATCCTCCTTCCATAATGATTTTTGTCTCAATCACAACTAATTTTCTTCTTGGGAGGGATTTTGTGGGCCTAAAACACACTTAAGAGGTGTGTGGTTTGGGTCTAATGGTTGTCCAATATAAACCATATTTGATATGAAACTAATTATTTCTATAATACATTATAATCAATTTTAACTTCTCTAATATGTTCGCAATTCTATTAAATAATTATGAATTTTTCATATGTTGTCAAATTTCATACAAACAATGACTCGATATCCAATAATAAAAATTTATTTCAAAATCATCGAAAAATATATTGGAATGATCATTGACCATCACAAGGATGTAGTTCATCATTTTTATTCTCCATAAATATATATTAATCTTTATTATAATGTCTCAAGAGAACAATAATTCAATAAATAAAATTTACATTCAATAATGAATAGAACACGATATCTAAATGGATTATTACTTATTTTTCTTGTTTTGTTTCATATAATGTATGAAAACAACATCAATATTTACAAAATAACATTGATGTTTCAAATATGCTCTAAAATATTAATTTTACATGAAATTCTACACATTTCATATACTCTTTTCTAGGAAATCCATTTTTCAATGATATTCTCCATTCGATAGATATGGACACACATGAATAAAAAATACACAAAACACAAATTTGGTTGAACATATATTCAATTATGATTCATTATCTGTACAAAACACAATTTTTGTCACCCCAAAACCATTTTAAATATACACATTTTCTAATTATAGATTACTCTTAATAAGAATATATATGTTCTAAAATAAATAATGAGAAATGGTATAAATATTTCATTACCAGATATTTCTAAATTAATAAATAACAATTAATAAAAATGAAATCACATATTACAATACAAATACTATATTTACGATTTAATAAATTTAGATGTATCATATTTTAATTATTAAACGTTAAATATATAAAATTTATAATATAAATATTATTAAATTCAAATTTTTTATAATCATCTCATTGGAATTATTTGAATATTGTTTTTTGTAATTATCAAAAATGATGATTTTATTATAAGTAGTAAAATGTATATTAATTATGAATAACATATATTTATGAGTTCAACATCAAAAAATATAAATACCAAAATTAATAAAAAATTATAATACTTATAGTTTATTTAATTATTAAAATAATTAATTAAAATAAATAAATTTATATATATCAAATACAATAATTTAATTGATAAAATAGAAGTTATAAAATGATTAAACAAAACCCATTATTATAATTATTTTCTTTTAGAAAATAATTATATGATTCTATTGGGGGTATTATGCCATAAAATGCCACCCACACCTAAAATTTAAACTCATACACCAAAAAATATAAATATTAAAATAACTCATAGTTTGTTCCATAAATATTAATATTATTTACTAAATATTCATAAATATATATCCCCAAATCCTATATAACCACTAATACATTTCCTATTTCTACTAAATTTCAAGACATTTTCATTTTTAAAATAACAACCAAAATCCCTCTAAATAACATATAATCATGAATTATGTCCTATGAAATGAAAAAAATACCCAACTCTAAAGGATTTCAAAATAGTGTAAATAAGAATCCACACAATGTATTTTTAGGCATCCTAATCCTACAACACTTAGATTCAATTATTCATTTGAAATATATTTATAAAAGCATTTTTTTTAATTCATTTATTTGGATTATTCCAATTTATTATCATCATATTGAATTAAAATCAATGATTAATGACTCAATCCCACTCATTTAACCATTATCTAATTTTGTTACCATGTTAATTTAATTTTTATTGAGTCTTTGGATGTGATGATGCAAAATATAATAATATAGTATTAGTGGTTACAGTATTGTAATTATACAAGATAAAAAGGTTCAAAAAATGAATGATTGGTCTATGTAGGTATCTTCGGGGACTAGATAAATAAATTATTTCTATATTACATAATAATAGTAAATTATTAAGTTAATAAAATTATTTTATCCATAGATATCATTCAAGGATTCCATCTATATTTCTTAGGGAATGAAAAACATAATAAATGGAGAGATCAAATTCTCAGTAAGGAAAAGATTAAATTTTAATCTGCAATGAGTACATAAGGAATAATCAACATAATAGTATAAAATATAATTTAGTATGGAATGTAATCAGAAAATTGATAATTAATATTTATTAAAGGAAAATATCAACAGATATATCACATAGATAATAATAATTGGACTCTTACGGACATATATTCATAATGAAAAATTTCACTATCTTACTAATAATGCACCTTGGTAAGTGTTTACAAACCTTAATGTCAAGGTATTGTTCTAATATATGTCAATAAATGTGTAGGTTCACAAAAATGAAACACTGAGAAAATTTATTTTCAGTGGGTACAATGAAAAATAGGTTTTTAACAGGTAACCTGGTGTGTTACGAATGTTATGATATAATATATATATATATATATATATCAATATTTAGTTATGATCATTATGAAATGGATTTTAAATTTGTACACTAAATTATTGAAGAAAAATTATTTAAAATTTTAAAATGGTTTTATATAATATAAATTTATATATTAACTCGTAATAAATATGTACTCAATTTCTTAATTTTATTACTGATTTCAATAATATTCCTTCATCATAAATATTTTTTAAATTATTTTATTTTCATAAATTACAATTAATTTATAATATGACTTTTCTGATTTTAATTTTTTAAAATTATAATATTTTTTATAAAAATACACAAATATTATATTTTGGTGGAAATTTTGGTCATTCAATATATGAAAAAATTGTCACTGAATAGTGTAAAATAACAATTTTAGAGAAACATTCCTTTATTTTCAATATATTAGGTAATTGAAATGTAATATTATTTTTTGAGTTAGACCATAATTATATATGCTTACATTAATGTATTGTTATCTAAATAATTAAATAGGAATCAACATTATATGAGAATAATTTTTCATTTCATTTTATTTATTTATATTAAAATTTATATGAACCTCGATTATGAACTATATATATATAATTATATTGCATGTTTTTAATTAGGTTAAAAAAAGTTTATAAATATTCCCCTATTAGTTGTTTTCAATATGAGTAGTAACCATAATAATTATTCATCACTTCGATAAAGGTCAACCTTTTAAAAGAAGATTGGAACCACAATATAAGGCATTAAAATAAACCTAACAATGGTATTTGTTTAATAAGATATGTTTAATTCAACCACACCCAACCAATTTCTAAAATTTTATAAATTTCTCCAACATTCCATCAATAATTACTTTTATATTTTTTTATGTAATAGAAAATTTTAAAAATCAACTCTCTTGATTAAAATGTCTCTAATTTTTTCCAGGGAAAAAATCTTTTTTTTATTCTTAATAAATATTTTCTTATTATGAATTGTATTTTCATAATGATAATTTATTTTTAATTTTATTTGATGATTTAATTTTCTTAAATTAGTATGCAATGAAGATACAATTATTGTTGAATTAATATAAAAATTGGGCAACAAAGTAAAAAAATTTTGATGAATCGTTCAATTAAAATAATACATAAGATATATATAACATTATATTTTTCGATAAAAAATTTCTATTCGTATCCCATAACTATCATGATGTCACTAAAGTCAAACCATGCAAATTTCTTGGAAATTTTATTTAATAGTGTATTATGATAAATAATTTTTTAAAGATTTAAAATTAATAAAAAAATATATCATTATACATGTGAGTGAGTTACTTTATAGAATAACATTTATTTTAATATTATTGATCACTATACCATTTATAGTAAATTTATTGACTTGTATTTTTTTTTGGAAATTTGATATTTTTGTTATCATCAAAATGATTTACAATGTGTAAACACTAATTGATAAAGGTGAAACCATAACCAAAAAATATCAAATTTTAATTTTATATGATTATTTAGAAATTTTGACAATATATATTTAAAATATAATAATATTTTTAATGATTAAATTATTATTAATTAATATTAATTTAATAGATTAAGTAATTTCTTGGTTGTCAGTCCCCTCGCATAAAAAGGTGAACCTCCTCTCCTATCATTCTCAGACCATTAGAGTACTCTAGTTCATAATGTTATTAAAATCATTATCCACAAAAAAACCTTATACAATACATAGATTATTTATTCATACCCAATTATATGTGTTAGAGGCACAATGAAAAATCCATAGAGATTATACAAAGAGAATATAAATGTACAAATCGATCTATTCCAAATTTACTCCTTTGTATAACTCAAAAAAATTAATAACTCATGATAAAATAAAACATAATTATATTAAAAAAACTAATATATTATTATCTATTTTAAGACCCCCTTTCATCACTTTTTCTTTCCTATACGAAATAATAACATCGCTTGATCGTAGTTGTGTATTTCTGGATCAATAATGGGATGTGTTCATTTTTCCTCACCACCTAGAAATTTTTTTTTTCATACAGGATTGAATTAATTTACTTTATATTCATGTAAATATTATCAGTATTTATAGTAAATATATCATCTATTATCTTATATTTATGTATATTTAAAATGTTAATCAATGTGTTGGTTTATGTGTGGGAATCCTCCTCGATGATGAGATGTGATTCCATTATCATAATCACCATTCAACAATAATTCAAAAATATTATTTAATGTGTAAAAATTATATATATTATTTTATTAAATTTATATATATGATGTAATAATTATTTTCATTTTCCATTCTTAACCTACCCATGACATTTTTCACAATTATGAAGAATTCACTCAAAACATCATATGGGATATTAATAACTTAAATAGTTCATTGTAACAATTAAATAAGTGAATTAAGAAATTTATGAACATGGATATAAATATTAATAAATTACATAATTGAAATAATTTAATTACATAGTATGATAAAGAATGTGTGAGCCAATTTTAGGACATGGTAAAGGATATTTTAACCTTATTCCACATTTTAAATGTTTTAATAATTTAATATAAAAATATATTTCCTTCATGAAGATAGTGATTAAATATGTTAATTGGTCTATTTACACATAAATAAATAAATTATATATTATACATTATGAATTTTGAATTTATTTCAGTGGTTTAAAAATTGAGTTATTTTTTTTATTTATGTTGACTATTTTGTTATATTTACAAAAGGAAAAAGGATGTATTATTTTATCATATAGGATGAAAATGTAATTTACCACCATATAAACCAGAATATTATGTTTTTTATTAGTTTATAATGTTCCATATTTTTCAAAAATAAATACGTTATTTCACTATTTTATTGGAATTTTTGTTTTGAAAATTTTTTTATGATGAAAAGGGATATATAAATATACCAAAATGTACTTATTATGGGTTGAAATGTAAATTTATGAGCATTAAAAAGGATATAACATTTTTCATATGTTTTATTTAAGATAAGGTCTTAGGAAATTTTGTATAGTGACTTGTGAGACAAATATATATCTCTAAAGAAATGGCTATTGATTAAGTTATCATTAGGTTTATATTGGAATTGAGTTAATTGGTTATTAAATTTTAAGAGTTATTATAGGGTTGTATTAAGGGTTTTATAAATATGATATTATTTAGAACATAAATTAATTCACTTTTCATGCAAAGTATTTTTATCTAAAAACCATGAATTAATAATTCTATCTAATTATTTACTTTTTTAAAGACTGATTGTGCAATTTTGGGGATAAAATCGAAATTTTTAAGAAACTAATTTTTGGGAATTCTGTTTTTTGAATCACTCTCGATTATGATTTTTTTACTTCAGTGTATATTATAATTTTTAATGAAATACTTTTGGTAGTAAATTTTATTCGATGTGTATGTAAATGATTATTTCGTCTCCAGAATTGTGATGTTTTTTGGAAATTTAATTGAATCAAATCATGTTTTTAAAACGAAAAAAAATTTATTTTCATTTATTAATATCCTTTATTGAGATATTTATTCACATTCCACATTAAAAAATGTTTTATAGGGTTAAAGGATGATTAAGAACAACGAATAAGACATGTCAAATGTATTGATGTTTTGTAATTAATGGAAAATGTGTTTAATTATTATATTTTTACATTGAAGAAAAAATGGATATTATTAGTATGTTTCAACATAATAATATTTGTATCTTTTTAATAATAGTTATGGAATAATTCATTAAAAATATAAACCATAATGATACTAGAAATATATGAATGTGAATTCATTTCTAATAACACAATATTTGGTTAATTTTTTAATGAGTCCTTATAAATATAATTTAAGGGAATGTTTTGATAACAATATATGTTGTCGAAATTCATATGTTGATAGTTTATATTCTTATATGCTATTCTAGGTTAATAACTATTTATGAATGATATTATACTATTTTATAGATAAAAAATGATTATGGTATTTGGATTGTAATTAAATTCATATCTAGATAATAGAGAGTGGATGAATCTATCGAATAGATACAACAAAGGACAATAGCTCTAAATGGGTGTATTTGGTAATAAATCAATTCTTAACCGGGGCACAATGTGTGGGAATAACACTACATAGCTGCATAGACACCTTTGAGGGATATCATTTAGTTAATTCACATGTTTTTAACATATAATAATAGTATAAATGAAAATAATGTCAAAAAATTGAATAACGATCATGGATAATATGGGTTAAAATTTTGTTTTTATATATTGAATGGAATAGTGACAAACAGTATGAAATTTTAAATTTATTATATGGTTTACTCTTTTTTCTTAAATGAATTTTTTTATTGACTCAGAAATTTCATTCACCATGGTAAATATTGTTCTTCAAGATGGTTTGAATGAAATGAAATACAAAAAAAAATTCCCTTTTAGATGATTCAATTTCAATATTATTTGTAAATTAATGATTTTTATTAACCTACTTTTTTATTAAAAATTCATTGAAATAAATTTATAATGTATTCTTATCATTTTTTTAATAAATATTGTGATGTTACATGGGATAATTATGATCGTGTTTTATAAAAAATATATCATATCATAACAGTTTAGAAATTTCCATTGTGTAATTTATCAGGTTTTTACAATGGATGTCCATGAAAATTTATTTCAAAGATTGTAATTGAATACATTTTATGGTGATTTTTGTGTAACTTATGGCTTTATATAGTTAATTTATTTGTAATTTTTATTTTTACAAACAATAATATGTTATAAATTTAACACAAACTATACCATGTAGTATTAAAGGAAACTAGTTTGAGATAAATTCTCAATGATCTATATTCAAAACATTGATTTTTAAAAAAAATAAATAAATGTTAATATTTAATTCAATTGTGATGTTATAATTTTACAAGGCTAATGTAAGTAGAGTAATGTTCAATGTTTTTAGGTGTTCATAAAATTTATGGACTCAACTCGGTCGAACATGGTGATTCTATATTAATAAATATGATTGGAATGAGTGGTGATCAATATTTGAAAGAAAATATTTATTGTGATAAATATAGGAAAATTTAATTGACTATGATGTAAAAATATTAGGTCCTGAGTAAGATTTATTATTATAAAAATTATGTATAATGGTACAAAATGTAAAATAATTGATAAGGAATTTAAAATACCATTAATGGGTTGAATGTGTTTAAATATATAATTTCATGAATCATAAATAATTTTGATTTTATTTATGGTTATATAAATTTAAGGGTGATCAAAATTTAAAATGTAATAGTTCAATTTGAGGTTATATGTGATTGAATTATATTGAGAGGAATTTTCCATATTTAAATAACTATTTTATGTCTGTGTTACTCTTATGTTTAGCTTGTGTTATAGTAAAAAAGAACTATTGATGAACAATGATTTTTAATTATTTGATATAAATTGAATGGTATTGATATAATTTATAGTTTTTATGATCATTTATGGCGATGAATTTTTTGTTAATTAGGATAATAATAATATAATATTTTCAGAACATATGATTTATTATAAAGAAAAACATGGGATAAAAATGAAATTTTGTGACTACATGATTAGTGTTATTCTTCGAGACATTTACTATTTCTGGAACATTATATGATTAGGTATGATGAAAATATATTTTTTCTAATATGGGACTGTATTTATAAAATAATGGTTGAATTAAATTTTATAAGCTTATATGATTTTACTATGGAATTGATGTTTTTTATGGAATAGATTAGTAGAATTTTCAAATTATATGATTGATGAATATAACTTTTTTTATGTATGGATTTATATTTAATTTGATGATAGCTATTAAGTTGATCATGAAAAATATGAGATCAAGTTATTCATATGTCAATTATTTATTCATCGTAAGATGTATTTTGAATAGTTTTATTGTAGAATATTTATATAAATATTTATAATTAACATAAATTGATATTTTTATGGATTTTAGGTTTATATATCATAATAGTAAGGATTATATGATTTTAATATTGTCATATCTTATGATAACTATTTTTATTAATGATTAAATATAGGTGGAGTTAATCATTATCATTTTGTGGATCATTTGATATATTTAATGTAAATATTAGAACTATAAAAATGCTAAAAAATCCATAATGAATACTTTTTCCTTGATTTAAGGTGTATCGGCCCATGTTTTCTAGTATGTTACCCTTTATTTATTTTTTATGTATTTGATGTATAATTGGGAATGTTTGGATAGTTTGGAGAATTATTTAAGAGATGTTATTGTTTTATATATCCTGATGTGTGGTGAAAAGTTTTCTGAAACCATGAAATACTTACAGGAAACATTGCACCAGGAGATAAGAAAAAAAGGATAGTGCACAGGAAGAACATAGTTTGCATAAACTTTTCATCTACTAAGGTTAAACCATGGTATTTGAAAATAGAATTTGGAATTTTTTATGTGGGGGATTCGGTAAATTCTTAACAAGGTTTGAGGAAATTTTTAGTCAATTTTGTTAGGGTTATTATTAAGGTAGTTGTAAAAACACAGTTTGCAAATAGTTTTACTAATCGTGTGACTAAACCACATGTAGTTAAAACCTCGATACATAAAAAGTGGATCATGGTGGACTTATTTTTTGACCGTTATTTTTTTCTCCGATTCATCCCTATATTTGTATTCTTCTATTTCAATGGTAATGTATGGTTCTTCAATCAATCTGGAGCCAATATGAATGCTTCCCTTGGAAATTAGTAGTCGATTCATCATTGCAAGTGATCATTATTTTGGGTTCTTGATGTTCATCTTAGATTTAGTACTCTCTATATCTATAGTTTTCATAAATATACACCCCATATGGGTTAATATAATGGAATAAAGGAAAAATATTATTATAGTTAGTCTTTTTTGATATGGTAATATATCTAATTAATGTTCATTGAGATTATGTCTAGTTTTGTGATGTTTTTCTTACCGTTTATTGTTTTCTCCAAAACACTAATGTTAGGATGCCTCACTCTCAACAAAACTATTTTATAAAAAGAATTAGTAGTTTACAATAGATTAATTTGATTGAAATTTATTTTCTATTTGATGGGAAATCATTATTGAAACCTCGTTGAGAGATGTTTTATAGAAATTGGAGAAATTGGAGTGTTAAGGAAGGTGTTATGATAACATGATTCTCAATTTTTTATTTTTAAATTTGTTTTTCTGAATAATAATATTATTTTTTAATAAAAATGTTAATTTTCTCTTTAAATTGATTGAAAAAATGGTTTCTGATGAGTTTTTAAAGGTTGTGTGGTGTGTGTACATATGCATAGTGATGGATAAGGGGTTGAAATACCATCATTAAAATTTTGGGATAGATATGGGTGTGATGTACCATAATAATAGTGGGCTGCTTTGTGAAAACTTAGTGTATGGATAACTGGCCACTCACATGTATAGGTAGGTCATCCTTTTACCTGCGTATTTGGATGTATGATTGTGTAGAAATTAAGGGGTTATTCCAAAATGTAATTTTTAATATTATGAGAAATTTTTATTTTTATTTTATTTGAAAATTATTTGTAATGGATTTAGATTATATTTTGATATAAATGAATTTAATTTTTTTTTTCAAAATAAATTATTTTATATTAATTTTTTAGACATGTTATATCCTAGTCGTGTGACTTGGTATGTTATTGAGGAATTCTTGCTGAATTTTTTTTCCTAATCCTTGATTCTCTACATTGTTGATTTTGTATATCTCATTTACTGAGGCATGGGAATATATAAATTTTCATATGACTATATAACTAATTCATGATACCTTGGATGTTTGGTGATGTTGGATCATGGAGCTTGGAAATATTGGATTCATGTGGATATCTAACAGAGTTGATTAGTTTGTATTATGTTGATTACATTGATATCGAGATATTCCATTATAAAAAGTGGTTTTTATATAGTATTGATAAATGAACTATTTTGATTTCTTTCATAATTGTATAGATTTATATTGGTTTTTTGTTGGATCAAGATTTCAAGGTTAGTGGGTTCATAATGGGTAAAATCTCCCCCAAATATATTGAAATCCTTCAAAAACATTTCCCAACTCTGGAATCATGGGGATGTCAGAAAAGAAAATGTAGTTCCCTTCTTCCATCACATGAAAATTTGAAGAGGAGGGTTGTTACCATTGGTATTAGTTTTTTATGTCCAAAATTCGGTTGACTGTAATGGTATCAATTTTTTGGTCCAAAATTTTATTCGAGTGAAATGGTATCATTTTTGTATTTTCAAATATCATTCCAGAAAAAAATTTCATTGCCTTCGTATTGTTTTTTGGTCTTTTAATTCAATTAGATCATGTATATTCCATGAGTCAAGATCATAAAATGGAGTTGTATTTTCATGAATTTAAATTTAGAGCACAAAAGTACATACCTAAACTTTGGTACGATGATAATCATGTTACTATAGATTTGGGTACATAATTTTTTTTCAAAAAAAATATTGGATTTTAAATATCAATGTTATTTGTTTAGCCAATGAGATGGTGATGACATGCATTAGAGGAATGACTTCCCACTACGATAAGATTATTCATTTTGAGTATTTATTTATGATTATCTGGGATGGTGTTGATTTTTTATAATTATGAATGTGTTTTCATATTAATGGGTTTTTAAAGGAGTGTGGATATTGATTTTTGAAAATGTAATGATTTTTTTAAATTTAGGTAGAATTTTCCAGACAATGGTTTAACCTGAAAATTGTAGATTTTTTTATGCAATGATGTGATAGTTGGTGGGGTATAATTTGAAATTTTTCAGCCACTAGTTAATTTATCATGATACTTATGGAGATTTTTATTGAATATAAATTAATGCTCGGTTGGAATTATATAAACCAACTCAGGAAGCAAATGAAAATATGGTTTCACCTGAACCATAGATGAATAAATAGCTAGTTCATAGTATCATCCAATTATTTCATAATGTGGAATAAAGAATCATAGGAATGGAATGTTTATCATTTGTTCAACTACATGAAGTAGAGTTAACCACACTTTTGGGGCCATTCAGAACTAGAAACAAATGATGTCTTTCTAAAAGAGTTATATTTTATCATTTATTTTTTCAACTCACAATATGAGTAGAAGGTAAAACATGAAATGTATATGCTAGAGGATATTGAACCCATGTGTCATGATCTAGTGGTACATGCCAATTAGGATCACTGCATTAGTTGGGATGATTTTGAATATTTCATAAACAAACAATTCAATACTCACATGGTCAAAATTTAGAGAATGGCGGTAATTTTCTTCATGTGGGGGAAATCATGATTTCACAAATTATGGAGCTAAATAAATTAATTTAGTACAATTAACAGTAGTCGTTGTGGATTATGAATTTTTGAAGCTGTACATATTTGAATTAGAGATAAGACATGAGATTTAATATAATATAGTTGTTCTAGGTATTACAGACTATTCAGAGATGGTGAATACAGTGACGGTGGGTGAAAAATACATCATAGGATCTATTTGAGGAGTAAGTATATTGATACCACTGAAAATGGTGGGAACTCTAATGGTGGGAGGAATAGGAATTGGGACACGTACATAAAAGGTGGGGGTAAAAATCAAAATCATATGGCTAGATCAGTGAACCTTCATTGATGACCAAAGAGAAATGTAGGTCATCTCAAATGTGGTTTTCTTGAGAAAATAATGATAGAGTGTACGAAACAACCAATATTATGTGAAAACTGAAACCATATTGGTGATCATTAGTGCTATTAAAATAGTGTTCCATGGTATATTTCTCAGGAAACATTTCATATATTGTATACATCATATGATTCGATGGCATGAAGATTGAATAACCAACCTATTCAGTAACACAGACCTATCTGTTGTGATTATAGGAATAAAATGAATCCTTAATTATGAAAGTATGAACAAATAAACATGGATCAATGCACTAAATTGATGAAATCATATAGAGATGAGTGGGTGATTGTGGATTATTAGGCAGTACAGTTTATGGTGAGAGTTATGATTATTTTTAGTTCAACCCTTATGAAGGGGTACTTTGATACTAGTTAATAGCATTACATTATTCCTTCTTGTGCTATTGATATTCTATGACTTTAACTTTAGATTATTCACTTTTTATTTAAACTTGAAACTCATATTGGGGAAAGAGAGTGTCAAGCCTTTCTTTGTCTTGCATGTACTATATATGTTGATGGAGCAAAAAAAAATTTGGATTTCTCTGTATTAGAGATGAATGTATATAATGTAGTCATAGTAATTGATTAGTTTACAATTTTCAAGGCTCAAATAGACTGTTATTGTATAATAGGTTGTTTCAAGATAGAGGATGGCCTTGATATTATCATTAGTAGAAAAGGGATGTAAATACACATGCAATGGGATTTTTGGAACAAGATATTGGAATGATCAGTTTTTAGATGCTGGCTATGTCCTGGTAATCAATGGATGTCATTGGGAGATGTTATTTTCCAAAAAAATTGATCAATGTGTAGGTCTCATTCCTGATGAATTCTCATGGTGTCCATGGAAAATAGAAGTAGAAATTACAATTGAAATACATCTAGGAAATAGTCTCATATAAATTGCATGTTTTAAAATAGAACCAACCAAATTATGGAAATTTAATTTGGAGTTTGATGACCTAGAATGCAAATGAGTTTTTCGGTCGTGCATGTTATTAATGGTATCCCTAGTTTTGTTTACTAAGAAATAATATGGAACATGGAGGCTCTTTGTGGATTCTCAGAATCTTAACCATGTTATGATAATGAATAGGTATCAACTTCAACACATTGATGATTTCATCAATCTTGTGAGGGGATCCCAGTGGTTTGATTTTATTGAATTGTAATCAGGATATCACCAATTTGGTGTTATAAAGGAGGATATTTTGATGATATAATTTAGATGCATATATCGCCATTGTGAATACACGACTATGTATATTGATATTATGAATGTACCAGAGGGATTTATGGAATTTACAAATAATATATTTCAATGATATCTAAATTAATCTATCATTATACTTTTAGATGACATTGTGGTGTACTCAATGATATGGGTTGAGCATGATAAAAAATTTTAGATATTTCTATAAAACATGAGGGACCATCATTTTTCATCCAAAATATAAATGTGTGATTTTTGGATACATGAAGTTTGCTTTCATGGAAATTTAATTTATGAATTTGGTGTTTTGGTTTATCTAGAAAAGATAAAATCTAAGTGTACCTTGAAACTACTAAAAAACATCTTTGAGAGTTGATAGTTTATAATAGTGTGTTACTACAGATGAATTTTCCTAGTATTTTCACACCTAGCCTAACTAATTACTTATATTAAAATGTAGAATATTAAATTCAAATGGAGTGAGGAATGGTAGAAATATTTGTAATTGATAAAGGTGTTCAACAAATTCATACAGATCGTGATTTTTCTAGAATCATGACAATGGTACGCGGTTTATTGTGATTATTTAAGATCTATAATTGGGTGTGTTCTCATGAAATACGACAATGTCATTTCTTATGGATCATGGAAGTTGAGAGTGCATGATATGAAGTATCGAACACATTATTTGTATTTATCTTTTTTAAAACCATTTTTAGAAAACATCGTGTCATTATCAATTATGTGAGAAGATTATTATGATCAAGGATCATATGATCTCGAATAATATTTTATCACAGATGGTTTTGAATATAATGAAAATGATATCAATGGATTATATCTAAATGTTAAACTCTGTCATTATTTTTACACATGTTAATGGAAATTAGATGGAATATTAATTAATCTTGATGTCATAGTCTCTGTTGGATAATGATGCTTAATATGAGGGGTAATTATTGTTAGTATTAGCCTACATGAAAGTTTAATGTCAGGACTGAGGTGGTTTTGCAACTTCATTTCTTGTTTTTCTTGTTCCAAATTTGGTAAATATGGAAATGGAGTCATAGAAACCCAAAGCACAATGTGGGGAAATCAGTTAAAAACTCAATTATGGGGAGACTGTTGAGGGATGAAAGATGGTTGATAGATCCATTTTGTGGTTTTTGATCAGAATGTTGTATAAATGTCCTTTCTAAAACAGCTTCAACAAGAATTCCATCATTTTTCATGGGAGGATTATCCTAGAATATATAAGATGTATTAGGCATTGAAATCATGGGTTTGGTGGGTTTACATGAAAAATAATGTCGCTATGTTTGTTTCCATATGCGTAATTTATTTCCAAGTTATGGTGGAACATCAGTGACCCGCATTTTTGTTACAATTTGTACCTATCCCATTGAGGAAATTGAGAGTATATAAATAGGTATTTTTTCACAGTTCTCCTTTGAGTGATTCCAAAACACGATGAATTATAATGGCTAGTGGATCGGCTACTGAAGTCATCCATGTTCATCCCTACTCATAAATCTAATATGATGGAGGATATATAAAAATTCTCTACCTAAGAATTAGTAAAGAGTAATGGAATACTAGTTTTCATTATATTAGATAAACATATGAGGTTAACATCTCATTTATAGAAATACATTATAAAATCCTTATAGAATCAGTTAACTATGATTATGAAGTATCATTCTATGATGGATGAGAAATCTGAAAGGATAATACAAATGATTGAGGACAAGTTGTGGGATTGTGTAATGGATTTTGGTGTCTTGTATTAAGAACACATCTCATTGGTGGAGTCCTCATATAACAATATATATTAGGCCTCAATACATATGGATGGGTTTCCTTTTCATTCTCTATAATGTTGGGTTAAAACTGATTACACTGCAGTATTTTCCCTAATGATAGTCTATGATACAGTAATGAATATTCTATTGATCATGAAATGGATGGAGATGGTTTATAATTTTTACAAATCATATGAATATCATCGCTGATGGACATTTTTATTCTTAATGAGAAGTCATGTCTTCTTGATGATTTCTCCTAGGCATAGAAATCGACTTTTTTTAATGTATGGGATGATATATTTTAGATGCATATTCCCTTTTGAGATAATGGAATGAGTGGGAGTGGTGGAAAAATGGACGGAATTACCCCCATAGTTTAGTGTGGTACATAATGTGTGCTGCGTATATAAAATGAAAATGTATTAGACTGATCCTGACAATGTGATCCGATATAATCATGTTTACCTAGATCTGGATTCTTTGTTGATATATATCATGTAGCTGACTTTGGATAAGAAACATAATGCCTTAAATTGAAAAAGCATCAGTATAATGTGTGTTTTGTTGAATCATAGTCTTGTTCAAAAAATGTTTTAGGAAGACAAGAAGGATATGAAATATAAATTACTATAAATTATTCAATACACCAATGGTTTTCTACTTTTTGATTACCGGAAGTCTAGCGATGGGGATAATGTAGCACCCTCATATTATCGTAAGTAACCCTTTCATTATTTATTTTTGTATATATAAAATTTGGGTGAGGGTTTGGAGGGTTTGTAGAATGGTTTGGTATTTTTTGGTACATTCAAACAAGAACATGGGTGTTGCGCGGTTTATGGAAACAATTGAACAATTGCAGGATATCGTGAGTAGAAAAAAAGGGAAAAAGGGATAGTACACGAGTGGTATAATGTTTTTTTTAAATCATGCATCCTATATGGAGACACCTTGATATTTGAATAACGGGTTTAGACATTTTTAGACATTGTATTCGGTATTGTATGAGAATGTTTTGAAGACTGTGTGAGATGACCATGAAAGGAACATCCTTCAGGCAGTGACAAATGAACAGTTAGCGTATGTTTTTCTTAACTGTGTGACCAAACCTTGGGCATTTAAAATAAAAATCATTAAAAATTATATATACTTCAAATTATTTATTTTACCTGTAATTATTCATCTTATATGCCCAGAACATGGGAATTTTCTCTCTCAATGAGCAAGGAGGGTTCTTCCATTGATCTATAGTGAATCTGAATTCTTCCATTAGTGATTAAAAAATTATTCTTTGTTGATAGTGATCATTCCTTTTCATATATGGTCTTCCTCTTATATCGACATAACTCCCTACCCTTGTCACATTATCTCTCTCTATCTCATTTTCATATATATACACCCTTTGTGGATAGATATAATGATCTAGATTCTGAATATTTTTATGTTTTTTCTTTTTTTAGATAGAGAAATAGATCTGAGTGTTCATAGAGATTCCCTCATATTTTCTGACATATCTCAGGTCATTTAAAATTTTCTCTAAAACTCTTGTGGTATGCATCTTAAATCTCAAATACTCTATTTTAGTAATTGAAGGATTAATATAAAAGTTATTTTTTATTGAAATTCATTATTTATTAGTTGTGATATAATATTTGAAACCCAATTGAGTGAATGTTTTTGGAAATCAGGGATAGTGGTTCATTATTGGAATGTGTTTTAATAACATGATTTTAAAATTTATATTTTCATATAATCTATGGTTTTTCAACATTAGAAAATGAGTTTCAATTAAATTGATGTTGCTCTATTGAAATGGTTCAAACACATTTTTGTTTGGCATTGGTTTGGAATGGTTGTGGTGTGTGTGTTCATATGCATTTAAATGGATATGGTACTGAGGTAACCCCAATAAAATGTTGAGACTAATTTGGGAATGATTTTCCACATTCAATGTAGTCACCTAATTGATTGCTTAGTGGATTTATAACTCAAATATAGTGAGAATTGGGAGGCCCATGGAATTCATGCACGGTTAGAGGAACAATTGTCTGGAAAGTATGGGGTTATCTAAAAATTTAATGTTAAATGATTTGATGAATTGTTTATCTGAATTCCATAGAAAATTATTTATACTGAATTGTTTTTTTGTTTTGATATCTAATAGTTTAGAAATGGATTATATAAAAAATTTATATAATACTTGTTGACATGTTCTATATTAGATGTGCAAGTTGGGAAATAGTTGGGGGGAAACCGATTGACCTTATGTACTCACCCCTTCATTGGTAATTTGGTGAATTTTAATAAATCATTTAATAGTAAATGAGAAAAGGTAAATTATCATACATCTTTAGTACTAGTTATTGATACTTGGGTTGTTTGGTGATTTTAGAGCCTTCTGAATTTGGGGTGTGTAGTATTTTTGTTATCATTGATTATTGATTAGTTAATCATCCACTACATACATCGATATCGTTTTCTTCCTTTATTTCACATGGTTTTAGTACATTTTTGATAAATAAATTGTTGAGTTGTATTTCATTCTTAAGATGATTTATATAGTTTTTTTGGAAAACTGATTGCTTCCTTAGTGGGGTTTAACTGGTTAAATATTCCCACATATGAATTGAAACCCTTAAACATTTATTTACATCCACTAACATCTTCAGGATGTCATTTACGGCAATATAAATCCCTTAATCCCTCTCAATCCAATGAGATGTGGAGGAACATTACAATGGAGAATATATATAAGTATAAAATCATCTATTAGTGCAACCAATTGATTAAATTATTTGTTAGGATTGGAGATAAACCATGTATGTATATTGTCTTCCCTCTCATGGTAATTAATAAATCCCTCAACACTAGTATGTAGAAATGTTAACCTGTTGACTTTATTTTTTATGAATATATTATCTTCTTTTTCCCCTACAAATTTATGTATTAATGGTCATTAACATTCCAATGAAAATTCCCAATATCACTCTCTATTATTACCTAGATGTTATATTCTTCCCCAATGACTATATTTTCACATTCACACAACGTTATCCTTACATGAGAACTCCGTTAATGGTTTTTTTAGTTGAACATCATATTTCTGATATCCTATATACAAACTGATTTTTTATTATCATATTTTACAATGTTTAATTTCATTAATAACATTTTTAAATATTAATTTGTTTTCATTAATGATTTTAGGTTTTACTATAAATTCCCATAATTCATTGATAGAATTTTTTTCTAACATTATTTATCAAAAAATAAATAATGTTATGAGAAATAAATTTATTTATGTGGGTAGAATGTTACTCCATAAAGATTTAGTTTTAAAAAATATTGTTCTAGATAGAGTGCATAACCTGCAACACTAATATTTATGTGAATTGGGATATATTATAATAATTTTAATATTTAATTATAATAAATTCATGAAATGCTGATTAATTTTTTAGGAATGATTGAATATAATTTTTGAAATGAATAGGTAAAAAACATTAAAGGGTAAAATATCATGATTTTTTTGAAAAATGATTTCACAGTGAATAGTGAAAATATGAAATTTTATAATGTTAAAATTTTTTTTTCATTAAATCATGTAATTATAAATCACTATTATGTTTTAAATATTAAATAAAAATAAAACATTTCTACACTAATAATATTTAATAAAAATAAGTTCATATGAATCAACTATATAATCTATTTTTTAAAAATATTATTTTATCATAATGGCAAGGTTTTCTATAAATTATAATTTATTTTGTTTTATAATTCATATTAAATATTATTTTAGAAACATCATAAACAGAATCCTTAGAGGTGGATTCTATTTATATAATTAGATGATTAAAATTTATATATTAATCTGTATTTCTATTATGTCATTATGAATAGTAGAATTTTAATTATATTTCAACATGGTATGGGTGAGAAATTTAATTACGTATTATAACTGTTGGATAAGTCTTTAAAACATGTTTAATTTTTTATTGGATCTTTTTTAGTTCAAAAAAGTAATCCTTCATTTTATTCATATGGAAATTTTTTTCTTGTAGACCTTTATTGTAGCCTTAAATTTATTTTTTGTAAAGATTAAATTCCAAAAGTAATCTATAAAATTTAATTAATGTAATATTTTATTATAGGGGAAAAAATATTTATGTTATGTTTTTAAAATTAATTTAAAATATTAATGGCATTTTATCTTGTTAAATTATTTTTGATTTTTATTTGTGGAATATATACCTTAAATTCTTTGGCATCTCTAATATAGTTTGAATTCAAGTAATTTAAATAATGAGTACATTTTTTAATAAATGTAAGAGGAAAAAAACTAGAAAAAATATATAATATATAATTTTTAGATAAATATAATATATTTTTAATTTTTAAAATTTTATATTCTAATTAAATTATTATATTTAAGTCATTATAGCCAAACCACACTATTAGTCCATTAAATGACATTAGTGGATAATTATGTTATATAATATTTTTTTATTATTTTAAAATAGTAAAAAAATATAAATAGACATATGAAATATATATAATTGAGAATATCAAAAAAAAAATTATGGGTCACAAATAACAGTATAATTAAATTTTATTATTCAATACTATAAAAAAATTAAGACTACATTAAAAAGAAAAATGGTGAATAAGTGTTAAAACTAAGAGATAATGATGAAAATATCACATAAAATTATAAATATATTATTATATGGGTATATTTATACTCATACAAAACATAAATATGAAATATATCAATATTATACCTCTTTATTCAGAAAAAAAAAATATTTTAATTTAATTCACTATGGAAATCCACAGGGAACTCTTCTCTATATTTTAAATGGGATCTGCCTATCCTCTCTTCCTCGTACATTTTGGGGACCATAATTCAACCAATTCATTGTATAATTTCAATAAAACCTACCTAACTATTTTATAGATTTCCTAGTATCAAATATTATAAACCAATAAATATTATTGTTTAATCTAATGAGGTCGTCTAAGTGGAATGAAGAAGTCATAATTGAAATATTTCAGGTTTAGTTATTCTTAAATCTACTTCCAATATAATATAAATATGACAATATAAACAATGAAATTAATAGTCTTTTTTTTATTATTATTATTATGGTAAAACTTGTTTTCTTCTTCCTTTTCATCCTATGGGAAATTAAAACATCACCCTTGCTAATGATAGGATTACCCCCTCCATGAAGTGTTGTGTATCATTTTTAATTAAAAACTAACAATGTGGGTTATTATAAATGATTTAATTTATATTTATGTTATTAATTTCAAAGTTAAAATTCATTAAGGATAATATATATTTTATTATATATTTTTTTAGTATTATTAAGAATGTATAACATTGTACATGTGTACGTGTAAACAAACACCCCCAGGAGGAAAATTGATTTGTTTTTTCTAGTAAAACATTAAATGATGATTATAAAATAGTATTTAACATATAAAAACATTATTTTTTGATGAATAATAATTCTAAGATGATGGAAATATAACTCCATTTACCATTTTCATCCTTCCCAGATTATTTTGACACATAATGCTTAATGTTATCAAAATCTCCAATGAGAACATCATCGAAAATGAAATTAATTATCGAAAGGATATAATGGAAATAAAAAAATATTACAAATGATTTTTTAATAAAAATAAATTATTCAAATATGTTTATTATTAAATAATATAGATATTTTACAAGACAGTTCAAACATCATTTTGGGAACACATTAACTTAAATCAACATTTTTAATCTTTTAATATTTAATTTCATAATAGTTTTCCCCCATGTAAATATTAGTAAAAATTATTTAATAGATGATTTAAAATTTATATAAGTAAATTAAATTATGATTTATATATCATTAAAAATTGTTATAATGTTTTTAAAGAAATGTCATTGTTAATTTTATATGAGATTCAATGAATTTATTTACAAAAAGAAATTTGATGTTTTATATATTTTATCCAACATTAATGGATTTTTTGTTGAAATAACAGTTATTTGATTTTTAAAATTCATTATTGTATTGCATTTTAACATTTTTGAAAAATACTGAATCTCTTTTTTGGATATTATAGTATTGAAAATTAGGTATTAGTGGAATGAGATAATTTTTTATCATTAAATATTTTTATGGTATCAAATTTATAATTTTATTATATAATGAATGAGATTAAATATTTTACATTCTCAATATATTTTATTTTCCTTTGATGTTTTTCTATTGATGTGGTATCTAGATATATTTTTCCAATGCATTGGTCAATGATTATGAACCACGTTGATTTTTTCTCTAATTAACCCAGTCTTTTACTCCATTTTAATGGTTTCTCATAAGTGTTTATTATATATGATATCCCAATGTATGTATGAAGATTTTATTTGATTTATAAATAGTTTTCATGTAATTATATTCAATTTATAACATATTATATTTATCTTATAATTATTGGATGGATTTTTCCATTAATTCTTGAGAATGAATGTTTTAAGAAATTCTTTTCAGTTCTCACGCTTTTTAATGAATCCATCATGAATAGTATTTTCATTTCTGTTTTTTATAATGTGATTCTTAAAAGCATATGAGTAATGATTATTATATCATGCACATTCAGATGATTATTTGAGGCCAATTTGTGTTAGGATAAATGAAAACATTCATATATAACCACATGATTTCAAAATGTACTAACATGTATTATTTCATTTTTTTTAAATTATTTAATTATGATTTCTATATTTATGAAATTGTTTATTATGTTGTTAATAGGTTATAAGTATTAGTATATATATATATAAAACCACGATAAATAAATTAGGATATTTCAGGAAATGTAAAGATGTTACATTTTTAAATTTTAATATTTTTTGGAAAAATAGATATTGATTGGAAGTGTCCAAATATTATTATATGAGTTTGAAATGGATGATTAATGGCCAAATTACCGAAAAATTAAATTAAAAAATATTAAGTGTATTATATTGTGAATATGTTATAAAATCCAATGATTATTTAATGTTTTAATGTTGGAACCCCATTTTAAATACATATATAATTTATCCATTTTTTCATCTTATGAGACCAATCTAGGATTCAATGGTATATCTATAATCACTCAACACACATCAATTACATATATACAATTAATTAAATATAAATTCAATAAAAAAATATAGACTATGTAATCCTTATATTAATATTAATGTCATTATCAAATCAAAAACCAAAAACATAAATATTTCCGTATTGTTAGTAATAAATAATATAATAATCTTCATTAAGATAACACTAATTATAGAAATTATAAAATATAAAGATATTATTTAATGGCATAATATATAGATGATAAGAATGAATATGTTTATAAAGGAGAAAACAATGCCAAATTGATAGTGGATGGTGATAATGAACATGATCATAATAAAGTTAATGATCCATAAATATGAAAAAAATCCACAAAAAAATAATGTATATTAGGAAGTAATCATATAATCAGAAATAATGGATTTAATTAATGGAATTTTTTAGTCATTATAAAATAAAATTGCAGTGAATCCTTAAAACGATCATTAATTAATGATAAATTATCTTTTTTTAGATAAAGATTTTATAAATCAGATAAAATAATTTTTTAAACTTGTTAATAAGTAATGGAATTTTCTTTAAAAATAAAATATAAAAATTAAACATTAATTTGGAAAGGATATTATTTGGAATAAAATTAAAAGCATTAGAGGATTATAAATATTGAATAATAAAAATGGGGGTGGGAAAATATAGTCACCCCATATATGTTAAAAAATTAATTCCTTTGACATGATTCGATAAATTTAGAATCAATTTACTTTGAGGAAATATAAATTATTACATTAAAAAATATTAAAAATAAATTAAAATATATAAACTAGTAATTTAAAAAAACGTTTTATAGTTAATAAAATCAATAATCATTTTATAAGATGTTGACAAAAATGAAAATTATTCCTAACAAAAAACGAAAAATATGGCCAGTTAGGTTAACAAAACCATCTTTGTGACATTGATTATAATTTTATGTTAAAATTATTAGGAAATAGTCTAAAAACTCAGAAATAACCAAATAATTACAAAATAAATTTTAGGGGAAAATGAGAATATAAAAATCAAAACATAATTTTAAACATGGGAAAATACAAAATAAGAGTGAGAGCATAAAATAAACCCATAGAAACTTAATAACATTCAAATCATAACCAAAAAATTGATAATACATGATTTGATATGTAAAATTCCATCAATAATTTGGAATCATTGATTTAATATGATATATGGGAATCATATACACTATATAAATGGAATTACATGTATAATATAAAATTTGTCTCCAATGAGTGGAATTCAAATAAAAAACCCATACATTTGATTACCACATTGTAGGAAGTATTACATACTTTAGAATAATACATTTAATTTTTTTTAATATATTATTATGAATTTATATAATATATATTACAATTTTGGTTCCTTTATTAATCATTTTACTTCCATTAATTTTACATAATTCTGTATAATAGGTATTTCATACTTTGAGAAATTAACGTTTCTCTACCAATATCTCAAAAATTACATCTGTATATTGACTATAGTTATTGGTGTTTTGAAATAGTATAATCCTTTCAATAATTTTAATAATTTAATCTATATAACTTGAAATTATTAAATAATATAATATAATCATCCTTCAAAAATTTTAATGAGATAAATATTCACAATGCTTTCTAGAGATGATAGTCCATATATACACATGTGAGAAGTTATTATTTTTCAATAGATGGAATAATAAACTTTTAGAGGATATATTTTATTAATATAATCAGAATAATTGACTAAATATAATCTATATTTATAATTTAAATCAATATAAACACCTACGTAAATATATAATAAAAAAATTACACTACTACATAGAAATTCATATTTTTACATTCACTAGTGTTATATTGTCATATTCGATTGGATTGAAATGATATATAATATTTTAGTAAAAATAAATTAATAAGATCTCAATATAGAAAACCTAATTTCTTAAAAAAATCGGGTATTGATTATTTTGAGTAGTTCTATAAAGTGGGTAATATGTAAAGTCATCAAAAATAACATAGACCTCTTCAATTGCTAACCACATATGGTGTACACCCTAATGATTCATGAAGGGGACATTTAAGAAAAAACAATACTTAATTAAGAATATTATTTTATGGAATATATAAATGTTTATGTTATGTTATATATCCTTTAAAGTGTGTAATAATAAGTATGAGTGGTTTCCATTAATATGTGTGGTTTGTCACACACACATATATAATATTAACAATAAAAAAATTTAATGTCACTCTCATGGTAATGTGTCTATAAATCAGATCACTATTAAAGAAGGTATATGATAGTTTTAATGAATATTCAAAAAATGGGATATATAAATTCATTTATATTATTTTAAATATAATATCATCTGTTTATTTCCCTCATTAGTCATTTTTAACCATTGTTTAATGATAAGTTATTATGATTTTTACAACTAATTATGATAAAAAACCATGAATTCCAAATTACGTAATATTTATTACGAATATTTGAAATATTTAATCTCATTTAACTGATTCAATTCCAATATGTTCTAGATATTTAACTATATATATTTGCACAAAATTTAATGAAGAAACATTTTACAAAAATTGTCACATAAACTTAAAAATACTTTCATACCAAAAACATTTATAACCTTAAATCACATTGAATTAATGGGATTAATATAAATTAAATGAAAATTAATTTACATTATAACCCTAATAATCATTTTTTAAATTCTTGATTAAAATATAGGGACCATAAATTTTTTTTTAAAAATAATTATTCTAAGATATTTAAAATGATAAATATTTAAATCACGGATCAAAAATATATTTTCAAATGCTTTATTTTTATTATTAAATAAATATATTTTTTCATGTTAAATGGATTCATAATATTTAATGTTTTTATTATATAATTATATTTTCAAAAATGTGATTTTATTTGTAAAATTTATATTTTTACTTACATAACCAGTGATCGTATATTTCATAGAAATTAGTAATATTAGGCCTAAAATAATATTGACCTAATCAATTAAAAAATAAAAATAATTTCAACAAATTTGGATTATAATATATTATCTCATTTTTAATTTATTCATATTCTTTAATAATTACATTTTTATTAGTTCACAGTTTATTTAGAATGTAATATATAATTACTATAACAAAATATCATGAGTTAGATTACTCCTTCCTTGATATAAATCATCCCCAAAATTTATAAAATGTCACTCCATGAAAAAATTTTGGACTTTCATCATGATTAAATCATCAATTTCCCATGATGATACATCTATATTATGATTTATCTAATGTTATGTTACCATTGGATTTATAAAATTTATAAACATAAATTCTAGTTTTTCAAGAATCTAGAATGCTTATAAACAAAAAATTAGACTCATTTCCAATTATAAATCATTATATACAAGTATAACTATAGGGTATTGAATATATTTAATTATTAATGAGATGTGGACCACATTATTTATTTTTGTTGGGATGGGTGGAATTTCCAAATGGTATTCTACATATCTAATAATTTCAATGATGAAATCATTCTATACATACCTCAGATAAATTTTAACTCTCTCACCAATACATAGAACACCCTTATAAGGAAATACCTTCAACAAATCAATATCTGCTAAATCTAATTGGATATCCTTCCATAAAAGACCTTAATAATGATAATTAGTACACTAATATGCCTATATATTGAAATTAATAGCTCAACATTTGTTTATAGTCTCATATATATGTTTTAGTACTAAATGATTCCTTTAACAAATATAATCCCATCAAGATGGTGTACCAAACCCTTTCCCATAAAATGCATCACATGGTATCAGTTGAATGTCTAAAAAATTATATTATTATTTTAATGTTATTCCAAAGGTAAATATTTAAGCCATATACCTTGAGTAATAGTTTAGCCCAGTAATAATATATATTTCAATTTTTTTATTAGTCCATTAGGAATATTCAACTTCCTGGGTAAGATAATTAGAAATGAATTTAGTCTTGGTGTTGAGAACATTATGAACAATTTTCCATAATTTCAATGTGTTGTGTGGGTTAGTATCAGAGAGAATCAAAAGAGTTAAACCGTCTCATATTCCTAAATTACATATTTTTTTCATGGGGACCCAATTCTAAATCAACCATTAATAGAATAGAATTGGTATGCTTGTTATGGAAATGAAAAAAACTTACATAAAAACATTCATTTAAGGTTATATTGTCATTAATATGTATAGTTCTGTTACAATATCACCCAACTTCCACATAAGATTAATTATAAGTTGAGTGAATCATTTAGGATTTCATCTCGTATCTCGTACCTGTAGAAAAACCATGAATCAATTTAAATTGCCTATTATTTTTCAATTTATACTATCCAACCAAAAATAATCTTTCAAATGCATATATATCATATAATTTAATGGAATGGAACATTCGAGTCCATTAATTTGTGATAAATCATTTTTTTATGTGTTTGGGGAAGTCATAATGCTTCATTTCACTGATTTTTTTTCAAATATACAGTTTTTGCAATGTCGATTCATGACTGGTTTTTCAAGACACTAGGTCGTAACGGTCACCAAATTGGTGGGTCAAATGTGATTAGCCTCAATGGTAGCTTGTGATGGTGATTTAAGACCGGTGACTCATGCACCAGTAGCTATGATTTATAAATCATCCTTTGGTACCTCAGAATAGTGAATCATCCACTGGTACCTCTAATTGGTGACTCTTCCTCCTATAGCTATGAATTGAGACTCATCCACCAAAATGTAAAAATAATGATTCAACCACCTATAACATCGAATGATTATTCGTGCACCTGTATCTCACAATGGTGAGTTAGGACTTGTGTGTTAGAACAAGGACTTGTACTAAGATCTCACACTAGTGATGCACAATAATGACATAACTAATAGTGAATAATTTCCAAATGTTTTCCAAAATTACAAATTACTATGGTAATTCTATCATATCACCTTTAAAATACCATTTTATTTCAGATGAGTTTAATAGAATATTTAATTTCATCTATAGTCTTTTCAAATCATATATATCATCTAAAAATATGAATCATCTCTTAACATACAAACTACATGCTATTGGTCAAGATCTAACATTGATTGCTTTTAAATTTTGTTTCTAACACTGATATAGGATATGGACATACAATTGTTGATATCATTTAATACTTTTTATTTCACATTCTCATGAATATGCACCCAAAACATTTCCTATATAAAGAGTTTTGAGTTATGTTGTGGCATATTGATCACATTTTCCATAGTGGTTCTTCATTCTACTATAGCACCAACTATTTTGGTTGAATAATGATGTTCTAAAATATGTTGTCAGATATTGGGATTAATTCGTATCTCTTTTATTTTTGTATCATGCGGGGTGGGTGTATTAATTTCTCCCTTGTAAAGATAGAAAGAAACTAAATAATGAACAATAAATGAATTGGATTTAATTTAATATGTGGTGCCTGGAAAAGTGACTATTGTTTTGTTTTGATATTTTTTTTCTTTGAATTATATTTCATATATTCGAAGAAGTAATTGTGGTATTTTTTGTTCCTTGGTTTCACATATATTTTTTATAAATTCACGTTCTTCAAATTATAATTTAGAAAATACAGGTAATATGTTAATCTTGTATATCCAACTAAAATAAATGGATTTCCCAAGATCATATGGCTTATGTGATCACACCCATGATTTAAGAAGTGTAAATTGAACTATATCACCGATTTTCATAAATAAACCAAATTTATTATTGTATTGATTTGTGGTTTTCTCTATGTTTCTTGTTTTGGAGAAAATTTGATAGATGTTTCTATTTTAGGGATGTGATCAGGAAGTGCAGTTATGTGTTGATGGTTGTGGTGTGGATATGCACTGGTGATGTTGAGAATGGTAGTGATGTTATAAAGACATAGCCTTAAACATTACATAATCTTGAGTTGAGTCAAGAATTCACATTGAGGATCTTTTCATGATTACAATATTAGAGAATTAGTCAATAAATATTACATTATATTTCAAAAATTACAAAGTAGACACATCTACTATGTTTCCATTGTTTTCATAAAATAGAAACCCTTAAAAAAGAAACATTTCTAGTTCCATGTTTGAGATAGATTGATTATTCCTTGATCCCACCCATGACCCCACTCAACATTATGTCTTGTGAAAAAAATTTCAAAAACATGGGATGAGCTTAAAATATCAGAATGGGTTATAAAATATAGAAATAAAATATTATTGCATCAATATAGAAAAATCATAATCTATTAAGAAAACCTCATGAAATCATATGAATTAGGTATAACACATAGAAATAACAAATCATAAATTTAACTTGTGATATCCATTACATACTTATGTTGTAGCTTTCATAGCTACATATTGAGATACATTTGGAATACCCATCACAATATATTTCCCAAATCTCATAGGAGAACCATTATAGTTTACCTCTGTCAAATTACCCAATGCATGTGAGAGCTATCTCAGGCTCACCTACCATAGGTTTATCACGTAACCACCCGTATACGTAAATAATTCCCATGAACTATAATATTTAAATAACACATAAAAAACATATAATAAATATAAAATCTCCACTATGCAATATATATATATATATATATCATTTCACAATATTGACATAATAAATTCATTATAAAACCATTTTCAAAACCATTTTAAACATTTAATTATGAGATTTTTGCATCAAAGTGTCCTATACCTCATTGAATGCTTTGAATAAAATTTTAATTTCAAAACAATCATTTTCATATAAAATAATACTAATAATATTTTTAATACATGAAAATTAATGAGATTGATTTATAAGAATAATTATTTAACACAATTAAAAGGGTATTTTAGTTAAAGTGTTCATAACCAAATGTGAGATGCATGAATACAAATAATTGAGGAATAACATTATCAAAATCTTATAATATCATTAGAATAAGGAGATTCAATATTTAATATTTCAAAGAGTAGTATATACACCTTATAGGATAATAAAGGTGTACAATATCATGACATGCCGCAAATGAAAGGAGATTGAGGCATAGTCCCATATGAACATTCAGCAGCCTAACGATGTCACATAAAAATTTAGAAACGTTTTTGATGAGAGGGACAAGGTTATATCATCACATGGACATATAATTTATATAAATGAGGATTTATATTAACATACCCCAACATATGATAAGGGAAATTAAAAGAAATAACATAAAATAGAACATTGACTAAACGAGGAGGGTCAATGGTTCCCGTACAAAGAACATATCATTGCATTCAGGATAAGTCAATGACATAACTACATGTGATAAGAATAAATAAACCCATTATAAGTGGATATTATTAGTAAAACAATCATAGGACATTCACAAATATTCATTTAATGAAATAATTAAAAGGGTGAAGTTTAACCCTAAGAGTTGAAATTGGGTTGAGAAGTCCCCTTTTCCAATTTGGAACATAAAAAACATACTCCCAATGAATGAAGGATCGTAAAATTAAGATTTAAATACAAATAAATTAAATTATATTACACAATAATACTATCATGGTCCGTACAAACACCACACAAATGAAAATAGTGGAAAAGATAGAATTAATCTCATGGGAATAAAAAGTGAGATGAAAACCCATTACCTCAAGTATGAATTGTCTTATATGATTCAAGTTCTTCCAGAATAATAATAAAAAGTTAATTTATACCTGAATAAGAAAATTTTTGATGTTTATTATTCCTATCATATCACTTATTACCTTTCTATAATAATTAGTTAATAATTTGAGTTCATATCGAACATTTTGTGGATGTTAATAACATTAGTCAAAAATACATTTATTATAATTACAAGTTGTCCATGTGATCTAAATTCAATTATATGAAAAATTATATTCATTATTTTGATATACTTTAAATGATATATATTTAGTATATATGTGTATTTAGAGTAGTACATAACATTTAGATAAAAAATGAAATGCACCGTTCATGGAGACAGTAAGTCATACATACTCATGAACGATACGTTCATTTCTATTTCATATTTAATTAAAGGAAAACATAATTATACATATTTATATTATAATTATAGTATAATAACAAATATAATTTCAATAAATTAATTTTTATATGTTCCACATATGGAATTAAAAATTCATATAACTTTTAGGGGGTGGTAGTCCGCACTTTATCAAATGTAATTGTCGTATTTAATGATTAGGGACACCATAAAGGTATGATATAAATTAAAAATAAATAATCCGGAAAACATTATAAATATAATAAATAACACGTATAATTACTTTTCCTTCATAATCTCCACCATGAGAGGTGGTAGGAGATAATAAAAAAATCATCGTTTTGTTAGGCATCAGTTCTCCATACATAGAAAGAGTATCTCTGTATCCATTAGACAGTGGTGTGTGTATGCGTATATTTAATAATTCTCGTAAAAAAAACCCTGTATATTGATGATACTAGTTTTTTATTAAAATAAATTTATAATGATATTTTAGGGGGTTGGATAAGGAAAATAAATGAAAAGAACCTAATAGAAGATGATTCCTTTAAATCATTTAACTCTATTTGGTTTGAACCAGAAGGCTTTCCTGAAGAGCCTTCTTCAAATGTTATGGATTCTAGTAGGAATAAAGAGATTTTGGGAGCATATTTGGGAAGAATTTGGAGGATACATGGGGGATGGTAGGTGTGAATAAGGGTTAGAGGATATATCTTTTTATAAGGGTGGATGGTGCTCTTTTTAAATGTTTGAAAGTATTATTTTATTATAAAATAAATTTAGATTTATAAAGGTCTAAAAATTATTAAATTAGATGATAATATGGCTCTTTTTCGAAATAAAAAATTCCAATAATAATTGGACAGGTTTTGGATAGTTTTTAAATTATATAATCACATTTATTTAAATCCTTCATTAATAAGGTAATCAATACATCATCATTGTGTCATTAATTATTTTATTTATTTGATGACTAAAAATTATAAATAAAATACCATTATGTAGGAAACCCTATTCAATTTCAAATTAATATTTATAGTCTAAGAGATAACATATATAACGCCATGTAAAAATTTATGAACTAAAAGACAAAGGTTATTTTCATTTGGTTCCTTACATTAAATAAATTAATAAAATGTGTCATTAGCCTATCCAAGTTGCTATATGGGGTCTAATTGTCACGACCCGCCCTCGGGGTCCGTGCCGTGACTACCCCAAGCCCGCCTTCCATAGGTCAGGGGCTGGCGACTAGCACCAAGGCGTAAATCCCAGTAAAAAGGGAAGGCATTGCCTTTGAAAAGTAATACAAACACCACAGAGTAAGCAAGCGGAAAGTAAACACTAAACAAAAGCAGAGTACTACTGAAAGTGCGGAAAAGTAAATGGGCCAGTATACAAACCCAAACTGTAAGTAAAGTACAACTCGAAAGGGAAAACAGCAACTGAAAAGTAAAAGCCGCTACTCCGAGCTGTCCACTGGAAATCCCACCTGAAGGGTGGGTACAGATAGCTCCTCTGCTCCACGGGTCCCGTCGTCTGCTCCGTGCACGTCCCGCCCAGTGGTCCACCTCCGGGTATCGTCCCGCTGTGCAAGCCTCAGCTAAGGTCAACGCTGTCCGTCGTCTGCAACCAACACAACGTAGTGCGGGCAAAGCCCGTGCAGGGGTGAGTATAAGCTACTCAGTAAGGACCCCGAGACCCCTGAAGGTCTCTCAAAATCCACAAAGGATAAACCACGAAGAAAAGTACAATCACGAAGTAACAACCGACACTGCTTAGGTATATGCCCATACATATACCTAAGTCATCAATTCAAATACGCTCCAACCTCCGAGCCCAAGTACAACTCAGTCCACACAGGATAGTAAACGTATTCCACACAGGAAAGCAAAACGTAATCCACACAGGATTGCACAACACAATCCACACAGGGAAGCAATAGGATTCAGCTCACACAGGTATACTTCTTCAGAGGACGATAAAGATGATCACTGATCCATCTAAGTCGTCGGACCCACGAAGGATCGATAGGTAACTAACCCCCGCAATGACCCACACAGGATCGGGCCCACACAGGACCTGTAGGCGCTGGCTCACACAGAACCGCTGAGCGCAAGGACCCACACAGGATCGGGCCCACACAGGACCTGTAGCACTGATCCACGTAGGATCGCTGAGTGCTGAAGTCGTCGTCGTCGAATCCACACAGGATCTCTGTACTGTCGTCGTCGTAGTCACAGTAGCAGTAGAACAGTCGCAGCCAGCACTAGGGTTCCCGCACATAGCAAGCTCGTTCGGAGGGTCCGCTCCACGAGCCGAGAGGCTGATACATCAACTGTCACGAAGACCAGAGTTGATGTATCCAAAAGTTCCGTATCGTCAACAGGAACTCAACGCAACAGACGGCGCGTCGATCGGACGCCCGGTCTGAGAGTTATTGGCATTTTCATCTCCGGGGCCCGGTTGGTTTTTAAGGCTAAACCAACCCGACCGTACTCCCCCTGCGTCCAAACCTCGGGCGGAGTATGCCAAAAGATCCGTCTCACTAAGAGGAACACAACGCGACTGACGGCGCGTCAATCGGACGTTCGTAGCTCAAGATATGAGCGTTTCCGCTCCGAAGGCCCGGTTGGTTTCGTGAACGAACCAACCCGGCCGAACTCAATTTAACCGAAATCTTGAGTGCGATATATAGAAACGACCGCCTCGATCCAAGGATCGCGTTGCCGCAGACGGTTCGTCATTCGGAGGTCCGAGGCTCATGTTATGGGCCAAAAACCAAATCTGGTTCGAAACGGGGGGTCCGGGTCCGGGCCGACCCGGCCCGACCCCCCCCCCCCCCCCTTGGGCGGCGCGGCGGCGCGGCGGCGCGGGGAGCCGCGGCGGGCTGGCGCCGCGAGGTGCCGCGGCGGCTCGGGGTGCCGCGAGGGGCCGCACACGGGGGCTAAGCCCCGCGGTTTTTGAGGGGCGGCGCGGACTTTGTGCCGCGCCGTTTTTTTTTAAAACACGCCCCCCCACGTGGGGGGCCTGAGTTGAGCGGAACCGGGGGGCCGGCTGCCCCCCTCCTTCAAAGAACCGCCCCCCTCATAATGAGGGGGGTTTTTTTTAAGAGGGCCGGTGGATTAATTCCCTCGGTTTTAACGGCATCCGGCCGGCCAGCTGGCCGGCCGGTTTTCTCCAACGGGACCGGAAATTTCTGTTCCCCTCTTCGGCTTCCGAAGCCGGCGGCCCGGCCGCCGGTCTTCTCTTCCGCCGCGGCCCGGAACCGGCCGCGGTCTCCTCGTCCCGCCGCGGCCCGGAACCGGCCGCGGTCTTCTCGTCCCGCAGCGGCCCGGAACCGGCCGCGGTCTTCTCGTCCCGCCGCGGCCCGGAACCGGCCGCGGTGTTCGTCGTCCGGCGCGGTGCGACGACACCGCGCCCCTTCGCTGTGCCTTGATTCCATTCAACGTGGCGCGACGGTGTCGCGTTCTTGAAGATTCTTCCTCGGCGTGGCGCGACGGCGTCGCGTATAATATTTGCACGAACATCTGCGTGGTGCGACGGCACCACGCCACTTGCTTTCTTCCGCAAAATAATTAAACAAGAACGATGGAGGGGTTTCGGCCGTGTTCGTGCGGTCCGGCCCCCCTCACATTAAAATAATAATGCAACTTTAAATAAAACAAGTCACACGTTAGTCATGCTAGAAATCACGATCAAGAATAAAATAAGGAAACCAAAAAGAAATCGACAACCCCTACCTCGGGTATAAGGTTCGAAGATTGTCAAGGTTCCGCGGAAGACGACGTCGCGGAGGTCGGGCGCCGCGGAAGCCGTTCGTCAAATCCGATGACGAAGGGATGCGTTCGAAGAGACATGTCGTTGGCGAAACTTGTACGCCGACGAAGGTTGTCCGAGAAAGAAGTGGCGTCCCCTTTCGTTGACACGGTAAACGAAGAAAGGAGGTGCGGCGTTCTTCGTCGGAGCTTGAGCGTTCTTCGTCAAGATGAACGTTCTTCGAGTTCTTCGTCAGAGTTGAAGAAGAAGAAGAAGAGCTCTCCACCTCTCAAGAAGACAAACAAAGAACCCAAAATAAAATAAGACAACATCTTATTTTATTATCACATAACACAAAAGAATTTCAAAAGTTTGAAATTCAAAAGGTTTAACTCCCATAATTAAAAAGGTAACTCAAGCCATTAAATGAGGCGTTAAAGGAGTTGGGAGAATTTGAAAGGTTTAGGGGTTCGTGTGGGCCCCACCACACTTAATCCTCCCAAGGGAGGTTAAGTGGGTGTGGGTCCCACTTCCAACCTCCTTTGGTAGGTTTTTAACAAGTTATAATAAAATTTGTTCTAAACAAATTTTATTTAACTCAAACTAAAAACCCCTAAAATTAACTTTCAACCCGCAACAAACGCAACTCCCGAAAAGGTCTCTTTAAGCGAATATCGGCGCTGCGAGTCCATCGGTGCCCTCTGATTTCAATTCCGAGCACCGGATCAAAAGTTAGGAATTCCCGCTCGTTCGTTCACTGAACGTACCCGAGCCAAACTTCGGAAATTAATTCCGGGCACTCCGGGCCTCGGAATCAGGTGCCGTATGAAACCGCGCTCTTGTAAAATTCTAAAGAAAATTAAGAAAAAATTTCCCTTGAATTTTACGGGTCTTTACATTACTCCCACCTCAGGGCTTTACGTCCCCGTAGAGTTACATCAAAAACTAGGGAAACAAATGAGGGTACTGAGCACGCATCTGAGCCTCCCGCTCCCATGTGCTCTCCTGGAGATTCCCGTGCTGCCATCTGATGCGCACAAGAGGAATCGATCGCCCACGCAGGACCCGCTCCTTTCGATCCTCTATCTCCACCGGGACCTCCGTAAAAGTTGCCCCATCGTCAACGTCAAGCTCCCCATGGTCAATGATGTGCGTCGGGTCGTGCACGTATCTCCTCAGCTGAGATACGTGGAAGACGTCGTGCACCCGGTGCAACTGAGGTGGTAGAGCCAGGCGATAAGCCACCTCGCCAATCCTGCTGAGAATCTGGAAGGGTCCGATGAAGCGCGGAGATAACTTTCCGCCTCGGCCAAATCTCCGAATACCACGTCGAGGTGAGACCCGTAAGAAGACGTGGTCACCAATCTCAAACTCCAGTGGCCTCCGCCTCCTGTCAGCGTATGACTTATGCCGGCTCTGAGCTGTCCTCATCCGCTCCTGGATGACCTGGACCTTCTCTGTCGTGGCCTGGACCATCTCCAGTCCCACCAGTGCTTACTCCCCAGGGTCTGTCCAGCACAAAGGAGATCTACATGGTCGGCCGTACAACGCCTCGTACGGTGCCATCCCGATGGTGGAGTGGTAGCTGTTGTTGTATGAGAACTCCACCAAGGGTAGGTGGTCCTCCCAGCTACGACCAAAGTCGAGGACACATGCGCGGAGCATGTCCTCGAGAGTCTGAATGGTCCTCTCCGTCTGACCATCCGTCTGAGGGTGAAAAGCTATGCTAAGACGTAGCTGCGTCCCGAACGCCTCCTGTAACCCCTTCCAAAGCCGGGAAGTAAAGCGGGCATCTCGATCGGAAATGATAGATGATGGCACGCAGTGGAGCCGCACAATCTCCTGAACGTAGAGATGTCCCAAGCTCTCCATTGAGCCCTGCTCTCTGATGGGTAAGAAGTGTGCCGACTTGGTGAGTCGGTTAACAATCACCCAGATAGAGTCGTGACCTTTGGAAGTGCGTGGAAGTCCAGTCACGAAGTCCATAGATATGTGGTCCCACTTCCACTCCGGAACCTCCAAGGGCTGTACCAAGCCTGCTGGTACCTGATGCTCTACCTTCACCTGCTGACAGGTGATGCATCAAGAAACGAACTCTGCTACAGCCTTCTTCATGCCTGGCCACCAGTGCTGTCGTCTGAGGTCCTGGTACATCTTCGCCACTCCAGGATGTACCGCCAAAGGAGAAGTGTGAAACTCTCTCAGCACTTCCTCTCGCAAAGCTACTGGTACCATGGTACGTCCTCTGAAAAGGATGTCGTGCTCTGCTCCAAGGGAGAAACCATCAGGTGCCTGTCCCGAGGATATCTGTGCACGCCGTGTCTCACAGTCAGCGTCCCCATGCTGTGCCTCCCTAACTCGCTGCAGTAGTGGAGGAGTGACTGTGAGAGACTGAAGAAAGGCTGCTCCATCTCTATCCACGAAGGATATCTGCAAAGAGGCTAGCTGCTCCGTCGCCTCCTCATGTAGCTGAATGCCCGTTCTCCTGCTGAGGGCATCGGCTACTACGTTTCCCTTCCCAGGAGTATAGACTATCTCAAAGTCATAGTCCTGGAGGAACTCGAGCCATCGCCGCTGTCTCAGGTTCAGGTCCTTCTGCGAGAAGATATACCTGAGACTCTGATGATCGGAAAAGACTGTAAAGCGCTCGCCCATCAGATAGTGTCGCCATGTCTTCAGAGCGAAGACCACTGCTGCTAACTCCAGGTCATGGGTAGCGTAGTTCTGCTCATGCGGCCTCAACTGACGTGATCCATAGGCGATCACGGCCCGCTCCTGCATCAGAACACATCCGAGTCCGGTCCCTGATGCATCGCAGTAGACTACGTACCCTACTCCCTCCTCAGGCAACCTCAAGATAGGTGCACAAGTCAATCTCTGTCTCAGCTCCTGGAAGCTCTGCTGACATCTGTCTGACCACACGAAGGGTTTCCCCTTCTTCGTCAAAGCTGTGAGTGATGCCGCAACTCTGGAGAAGTTCGGCACAAATCTCCGATAGTATCCAGCTAGTCCCAAGAAACTCCGAACCTCAGTCACGCTCCTGGGTGGCTCCCATGCTAACACAGCCTCAATCTTCGCGGGATCTACTGCAACTCCCGCCTCAGAGATAACGTGTCCCAAAAAGTGGACCTCACGTATCCAGAACTGGCACTTCGAGAGCTTACCATAAAGCTGGTGCTCTCGGAGTGTGTCAAGAACAACTCGCAAGTGATAGGCGTGCTCCTCCTCTGTCGTAGAGTAAATCAGAATGTTGTCGATGAAGACTACGACAAACCGATCGAGGTATGGATGAAAGATCCTGTTCATGAGAGCCATGAACACTGCTGGGGCATTGGTTACACCGAAAGGCATAACCAAGAACTCATAGTGGCCATACCGACATCTGAAGGCTGTCTTCTGCACATCCTCTTCTCTGACTCTGAGCTGATGATAGCCTGACCTGAGGTCTATCTTCGAGAACCATCGTGCTCCCTTGAGCTGATCAAAGAGGTCATCAATCCTCGGTAGCGGATACTTGTTCCTCACTGTCATCTGGTTCAGGCGACGATAGTCAACACAAAGTCGCAAGCTCCCGTCCGCCTTCTTGGCGAACAATATCGGTGAAGCCCAGGGTGAAACACTGGGTCGGATGAACGCCTTGCCCTGCAAGTCCTCCAACTGTACCCGTAGCTCTCGAAGCTCGGCGGGGGCCATCCGATATGCTGGAGTGGATATCGGGGCTGTCCCGGGGTACAAGTCAATATAAAAGTCTACCTCTCTGCGAGGAGGTAGCCCTGGAACGTCGTCGGGAAAAACGTCGGCAAACTGATCCACCACTGCAGGAAAACCAGGACTCCGCACGTCAACTGCTCCAAGGATGAGGCTAGCCAACTGATGAGTGATGGGTTTTCCTCTCCTCCGCGGAAGTCCATCCTGTGCTGCAAAGGCTCCCTTCTCGCCGGTGAAGGTGAACCTGTTCCCGTCGGTGCGTACACATCGCACCTTGCGCCTAAAACAGTCAATCTGTGCATGGACCGTAGATAGCCAATCCATGCCCAAGATGACGTTGTAAGGCCTCGACGCTGCTACAAGAAGATCCCAGCCGAAGCTCTCGCCTCCTAGAGTAAGCTCACACTGCCGGCACCAGTGCGTAATCGTCGAGTCTGCTCCCGTAGGAGTCTCTAGCCGTAAGGATCGAGCCAATGGCTCTGTCGGAATCTCCGAGCTCCGAACAAGGGCAGCGACTATGAAAGAATGACTCGCTCCTGTGTCTATAAGAACTGCAGCAAGGGTGGAATAGACACAGATAGTACCTCGAATCATCTCGGGTGCGCCGTGGTCGTAGGCCTCTGCTGCCTGGAGCTGAGCCTGTCGCTGCCCGCCAGCTCCCTGTGGTCGGGGTGGACCTCCTGGTGGTGGTGGTGGTAGAGCCTCAAAGCGTCGGCCACCACCAGCTGCTCGTCCAGCTCCTCTGCCTCGTCCGCCTCCTCCCTGCGGACCGCCACGGTCGATCCTCTGCCTCTGCCTCGGTGGTCCATCAACTGTCTGCTGCTCCTCGGCACGACGGGTCGGGCAGTCACGAGCCATGTGGCCCTGCCCGCCGCACGAGTAGCACTGTCTGCCTCTCGGAAGACTGGTTCCGCGCTGTGTGCCCCGCACTGCTGAGCCAGTGCCCTGAGATCGTCTGCCCGAAGGTCTGGTATGCCTGGACCCTTGAGTCATCCGTCGACTGCCTGCTGCAGATGACTCTGCCACGTGCCGCCCTGCGGTGGGTCTCTGTGCTGGTGTAGACTCAGCAAGGAAGCTCTCGATCAGAAGAGCCCGCTCCAGTACTCCTGTCTGAGTCGGTATGCTGAGGGAGATCAGTGATGCCCTGATCTCGTGTCTCAAACACTTCTCGAAGGTCCGGGCTCGGAAGAATGGGTCCCGTACCATGTCGGTCGAGTAGCGCGAGAGATCGGTAAATCTCGCCGAGTACTGAGCGACCGTCATGCTGCCCTTCCGCAGCTGTAGAAGCTCCTGGATACGCACCGCACGAAGGGTGGCTGGGACGAACTCCGAGCGGATGAGGCTCTCATAGTCCGTCCAAAGAAGAGATGCCTCATCGTGCACCTGGAGCATCAAGCTCCACCATCGTCCTGCTGCTGCGTGTAGTAGGCTCGCAGCGAGGATCACCATGAGGTCTGCTGGTGTCCTCACTAGCCTAAACACTCGAACTACTGCCTCCAGCCAGTCCTCTGCTGCCTGGGGATCCGTCTCCCCGCGAAACCTGGGCGGTCGCTGGCGCTGAAACTCATGCAGTGCGCTGAGGCGACGTGCATCGTCAGCGGCTGCTGCTGGAAGCATCGGGGGATCGGCGGGTAAAGCTACCGCCGGTGCCACTACTGGAAAAGGGCCCTGCACCAAGGCCTCGTCGCTCGGTGGGCTGTCGTCTCGCTCGACTCTCGGAACCCTAGCTGGCTGCCGTCGTGGGGCCATCCTGAAAAGGAAACAGGTGCGCCACGGTTAGAACAGTATACCTGGTGAGCTGATATAAGTAATCACAAAGAAAAACTTTGAAACACACACGCAATCAATGTTTTCGTGCATTAAGTCGGAAATCAGAAGTCAGGGTCCTGGTGTACGGATATGTCGGCCGCCGCACCAACACTGGACTCCCTGGACTGATAACCACACTCAATACGCTAAACATTATTGCTTCACATAAAAAAGGTCAGAGTTCGCGGTAGAACCGAACTCCTTTGATACCAATTTGTCAAGACCCGCCCTCGGGGTCCGTGCCGTGACTACCCCAAGCCCGCCTTCCATAGGCCAGGGGCTGGCGACTAGCACCAAGGCGTAAATCCCAGTAAAAAGGGAAGGCATTGCCTTTGAAAAGTAATACAAACACCACAAAGTAAGCTAGCGGAAAGTAAACACTAAACAAAAGCAGAGTACTACTGAAAGTGCGGAAAAGTAAATGGGCCAGTATACAAACCCAAACTGTAAGTAAAGTACAACTCGAAAGGGAAAACATCAACTGAAAAGTAAAAGCCGCTACTCCGAGCTGTCCACTGGAAATCCCACCTGAAGGGTGGGTACAGATAGCTCCTCTGCTCCACGGGTCCCGCCGTCTGCTCCGTGCACGTCCCGCCCAGTGGTCCACCTCCGGGTACCGTCCCGCTGTGCAAGCCTCAGCTAAGGTCAATGCTGTCCGTCTTCTGCAACCAACACAACGTAGTGCGGGCAAAGACCGTGCAGGGGTGAGTATAAGCTACTTAGTAAGGACCCCGAGACCCCTGAAGGTCTCTCAAAATCCACAAAGGATAAACCACGAAGAAAAGTACAATCACGAAGTAACAACCGACACTGCTTAGGTATATGCCCATACATATACCTAAGTCATCAATTCAAATACGCTCCAACCTCCGAGCCCAAGTACAACTCAATCCACACAGGATAGTAAACGTATTCCACACAGGAAAGCAAAACGTAATCCACACAGGATTGCACAACACAATCCACACAGGGAAGCAATAGGATTCAGCTCACATAGGTATACTTCTTCAGAGGACGATAAAGATGATCACTGATCCATCTAAGTCGTCGGACCCACGAAGGATCGATAGGTAACTAACCCCCGCAATGACCCACACAGGATCGGGCCCACACAGGACCTGTAGGCGCTGGCTCACACAGAACCGCTGAGCGCAAGGACCCACACAGGATCGGGCCCACACAGGACCTGTAGCACTGATCCACGTAGGATCGCTGAGTGCTGAAGTCGTCGTCGTCGAATCCACACAGGATCTCTGTACTGTCGTCGTCGCAGTCACAGTAGCAGTAGAACAGTCGCAGCCAGCACTAGGGTTCCCGCACATAGCAAGCTCGTTCGGAGGGTCCGCTCCACGAGCCGAGAGGCTGATACATCAACTGTCACGAAGACCAGAGTTGATGTATCCAAAAGACCCGTATCGTCAACAGGAACTCAACGCAACAGACGGCGCGTCGATCGGACGCACGGTCTGAGAGTTATTGGCATTTTCGTCTCCGGGGCCCGGTTGGTTTTTAAGGCTAAACCAACCCGACCGTAGTCCACCTGCGTCCAAACCTCGGGCGGAGTATGCCAAAAGATCTGTCTCACTAAGAGGAACACAACGCGACTGACGGCGCGTCAATCGGACGTTCGTAGCTCAAGATATGAGCGTTTCCGCTCCGAAGGCCCGGTTGGTTTCGTGAACGAACCAACCCGGCTGAACTCAAGTTAACCGAAATCTTGAGTGCGATATATCGAAACGACCGTCTCGATCCAAGGATCGCGTTGCCGTAGACGGTTCGTCATTCGGAGGTCCGAGGCTCAAGTTATGGGCCAAAAACCAAATCTGGTTCGAAACGGGGGGTCCGGGTCCGGGCCGACCCGGCCCGACCCCCCCCCCCCCCTTGGGCGGCGCGGTGGCCGGCGGCGGCGGGCGGCGGTGCGGCGGCGTGGGGAGCCGCGGCGGGCTGGCGCCGCGAGGTGCCGCGGCGGCTCGGGGTGCCGCGAGGGGCCGCACACGGGGGCTAAGCCCCGCGGTTTTTGAGGGGCGGCGCGGCCTTTGTGCCGCGCCGTTTTTTTTTAAACACGCCCCCCCCACGTGGGGGGCCTGAGTTGAGCGGAACCGGGGGGCCGGCTGCCCCCCTCCTTCAAAGAACCACCCCCCCTCATAATGAGGGGGGTTTTTTTGAAGAGGGCCGGGGGATTAATTCTCCCGGTTTTAACGGCATCCGGCCGGCCAGCTGGCCGGCCGGTTTTCTCCAACGAGACCGGAAATTTCCGGTCCCCTCTTCGGCTTCCGACGCCAGCGGCCCGGCCGCCGGTCTTCTCTTCCGCCGCGGCCCGGAACCGGCCGCGGTCTCCTCGTCCCGCCGCGGCCCGGAACCGGCCGCGGTCTTCTCGTCCCGCCGCGGCCCGGAACCGGCCGCGGTCTTCTCGTCCCGCCGCGGCCCGGAACCGGCCGCAGTGTTCGTCGTCCGGCACGGTGCGACGGCACCGCGCCCCTTCGCCGTGCTTTGATTCCATTCAACGCGGCGCGACGGCATCGCGTTCTTGAAGATTCTTCCTCAGCGTGGCGCGACGGCGTCGCGTAAAATATTTGCACGAACATCCGTGTGGTGCGACGGCACCACGCCACTTGCTTTCTTCCGCAAAATAATTAAACAAGAACGATGGAGGGGGGTTCGGCCGTGTTCGTGCGGTCCGGCCCCCCTCACGTTAAAATAATAATGCAACTTTAAAAAAATCAAGTCACACGTTAGTCTTGCTAGAAATCACGATCAAGAATAAAATAAGGAAACCAAAAAGAAATCGACAACCCCTACCTCGGGTATAAGGTTCGATGATTGTCAAGGTTCCGCGGAAGACGACGTCGCGGAGGTCGGGCGTCGCGGAAGCCGTTCGTCAAATCCGATTTCGAAGGGATGCGTTCGAAGAGACACGTCGTTGGAGAAACTTGTACGCCGACGAAGGTTGTCCGAGAAAGAAGTGGCGTCCCCTTTCGTTGACACGGTAAACGAAGAAAGGAGGTGCGGCGTTCTTCGTCGGAGCTTGAGCGTTCTTCGTCAAGATGAACGTTCTTCGAGTTCTTCTTCAGAGTTGAAGAAGAAGAAGAAGAAGTGCTCTCCACCTCTCAAGAAGACCAACAAAGAACCCAAAATAAAATAAGACAACATCTTATTTTATTATCACATAACACAAAAGAATTTCAAAAGTTTGAAATTCAAAAGGTTTAACTCCCATAATTAAAAAGGTAACTCATGCCATTAAATGAGGCGTTAAAGGAGTTGGGAGAATTTGAAAGGTTTAGGGGTTCGTGTGGGCCCCACCACACTTAATCCTCCCAAGGGAGGTTAAGTGGGTGTGGGTCCCACTTCCAACCTCCTTTGGTAGGTTTTTAACAAGTTATAATAAAATTTGTTCTAAACAAATTTTATTTAACTCAAACTAAAAACCCCTAAAATTAACTTTCAACCCGCAACAAACGCAACTCCCGAAAAGGTCTCTTTAAGCGAATATCGGCGCTGCGAGTTCATCAGTGCCCTCGGATTTCAATTCCGAGCACCGGATCAAAAGTTAGGAATTCCCGCTCGTTCGTTCACTGAATGTACCCGAGCCAAACTTCGGAAATTAATTCCGGGCACTCCGGGCCTCAGAATCAGGTGCCGTCTGAAACCGCGCTCTTGTAAAATTCTATAGAAAATTAAGAAAAAATTTCCCTTGAATTTTACGGGTCTTTACACTAATGATCAACCCAAGGATGAATATGGTCATATTTGTATCAAAATATCAGATTAATAAACATGTTAGGATAACATAATATAATTTTGATAATATTTTTGTACCATTATTTACCACATTTACCATTTAACAATGGTAAATAAAATATTTACTGAAGTAAATATTCATAATGTCAAAAAATAATTATTACCTATTACACAATTTGTGCCCCATATTCCAAATATGGAATCCATTTATCTAAATTAAATACACTTAAGTTTCATAAATTAATTTAAAAATAATTCTTATTGTCAAAATGAATAAGCATGTTTTAATAAATAATAACTATCAAAATATTGACACATGTTAGGTCCAATTACAAAGTGAAATTACTTAGTATGAAAAAATTGGATTAAATGGTAAAAATATAATCTAATTACACTTTAAAAACAATTAAAATGATAATCTATCCATATAAATAAATTACATTAAAATGCTGTTTTGAATTAAAATATAGTATTTTTTCACTATTCATTTAAAAAACGATCATTATCATAAAAATACAAAATTTTCAACCAAATTAAATTTTGATTCCCCAATTCGAATAAAGAATTTTATTTTCTCAAATGGAAACTATAAAAATAAAAGATATATATTTTAATAGGGGTTTCCATTAAAGAGGAGTAAATCAACATTTTGAGGAATATTAGAGTATTTATACATAAAATTGGATTCATCGACATTTTATGCCACCAAATTTAATTGTATTAGTATAGAAAACATTTAAAAACATATGTTATCATATTGTAGTTATTTATGTTCAATCCCTCCTATACAATTACAATGAATAATCTACCATTTAAAATACAATTCATAATATATTTTGTTTGGTATAACTCATCATTGTGTGCAATGCAATATTTCATAGAAATATATAGATGAATGTTAATAACTGTATCTTATGAAGAATACCATTTAAAATAAAATTAATATCTTATTCATATCTATTAATATAAATCTAAATGTATTTTTCTATAAATTCATAGGATGTTACATCCTTCCCCAATTTTGGTAATTACATCATATCGATTTTAAAACTATGCTTCGAAACAACATTAAATGTATCACATTGGAAAACAGTCAATATAAATAGCAAAGAAAAATATAATTAAAAAAGTCTCCTAAGATAACCCATACTAGGATTTCATGTAGGACAACGTGGATATTGAAGAGACACAAAGAGTCATGTTTGGATGGAGAGTGATAGAATACATGATTAAGAGATGGTTACCCACCAAAAAATCACAAACATGTGAAGGGTAAAACGGTATTGATTCCCTAGTAGGGAAAGTAAACGAACAATGTTTTTGTGTTTCAGTGTCCCAATCATGCTGTTGAGGAATTTCAGTATGAAATTGACTAAGAACATAATAAAATATACTTAATTTTAAAGTAGAGTTTCATCCTTTAAAAATTGTATGCCCCAAACTCATATATTCTCCAAACGATGTCACATTTCAAATGAATTGGTCCCAACTGAAGCCCAAGAATCATATTCAAGAGTATCACATATTCTACAAAAGATGAACAATATATTTCCCATGTATTTAGAAATCAATAAATACCAAAATGGATAGTATGAAATCAAAAAATACACAAAAAGGATAATCCATAATGGAAAGAAATACCACTCTTAATCACTTAAATTAAATAAATATCACCCAATGTTACACAAATACCATTCAATACACAATTGTCCTTAATATACATCAATATATTCCAAACTAATATTGAAACCCAATACTTAGAAGATTTTGATCATATATTCTTCCACGATAAATCTTAACACTTATCTCCAAATAACATCGACTACTCTTAAATTCGAATACTGAAGATTAATTAACCTAATCACATATTATATAAGAATGGTTATTCATGCACATAAATAACCCAAACAACCATATATCCACAATAAAAATATAGAATCTTCGAAAATAAAATTTCATCCATTACTCAGAAAAATGAAATCGCATTGTATTATATATTCATAATTAATATAGTGTTTAATCAAAAGAGAGAACATCTTCCAAAATAACATTTATCACATCATCACCAAGTCATTTCCCAATACTATGGATATCCATATGATAAAACATAAGATCCCAAATCTACTTATTCTTGATCAATAAAATCATATAACTAAAAATAATAAGTCATACTAACCAGGAACTTCATGTTGTAAAGTGGCCGGTGATAAATAACAATCACACTTTGGTTGTGGGTTCGATTCCCGCAGCTTAGTCCGACACGATAGGTTTCCACACGATCTTCATGATGTCATTTTTATAAAACACAAAATGAACCCTAACATGTTTTAACATAAATGGTTTTATTATACCTTTTATTTTCGTCCAAATACATTAATACATCAACATGTTAGATATTTTCATTTTTTTCAGCTCCATGTGGTAAAATAAATCTAGTCCCAATAGAAAGAACATAATACCTTGATCATTTTGTACATATGGTTTCATTATAATCTTGTGCATATAAGTATAAGATCCATGCATTGCAAAAAATATTTAGAGATCCATCAAAATAATTTTTCCCTTCATCCAAATACACCATGTACTACATGGCTCATATGGGTGTTCACATAGAAATTGATTCGGAAAATAATAATTTATGAAATTTAATTTCAAAACATCTAATATAACATGATTTTTTAAAAATAGTAATACAAAGTTTGAGTTGAAACATTCAATCAATGGTTCTTTTAAACTAACATAATTATTTGCTGAGAGGCTATATTGTAAAATAAAATATAAATAGGTTGTGCAATGTCCTCCTTCACCAGCACCTTTTTCAAAATCATAATATGCTTCAAAATCATATGATTAGCTAAAATATATTAAAATTACTTGAAAATATTAACCTTTCATAAAACAATTATAATATTTGGAAAATAGGATTTTATTAAATATAACCCATGATCCACAATGATATCAAAGTATAGTGGAGGTGTTTGATATCTAAAACAACTGCTTGGAAGTGACTTCTATTCAAGAAAACATTTCACAAACATCTGAACATGGCATTGAAATAATTAATTGCAAGCATGTCATTATGAAAATATAGAAATGTTGTTTGATATCCTTCTCCTTCTATTTGTAATGGAATTTCCTTGATCTGATTTTTTTTAAAAAAATGATCTAACTAAAATAATAGACATGGGAACAAACCATGTGTTTAATAAAATATACTAATCCATAATGTTGTATCAACTGACCTCTGATACCAACTATAAGAACCCGACATCAAACATTACATAATATTGAGTTAATTCAAGGATTCAAATTGAGGATATTTTCAGGATTATATTTTTAGTGAATTATTCCATAACTATTACATTTCATTTAAAAAAATAAAAAAAAAACTTTTACTCATTTTCCATTTTTTTCTTAAAATATAAACTCTCTAAAAATGAAGCATCTTATGTTATTTGTTTTAGACTGCATGAATTTTCCATGATTCCATTCTTGACCCTATTCATCTTTATGTCATGTGAAACACATTTCAAAAACATGGTATGAGCATAAAAAGCTCAGTAAGGTTTATAAAATAATTAAAAAAACATCAGTCCATCACTACAAACAATACATAATATCTTTAACATACCTCATGAATTCATAAGATTTATGAATAACACATAGAAATCATAAATCATAAATTTATCTTGTGACATCCATAATATTATTATGTTGTAGCTTTCATAGCTACACCTGGAGTTACATTTGGAATACCCATCATAGTATATTGCAAAAATATATGTGGATAAACATTAACATTTACCTCTGTTACATTACCTAATGCATTGGAGAGCTATCTCGGGCTCCCCTTCCCTTGGTTTATCATAAAACCACCCGTATACGTAAAAAATTTCCAAAAACCATAACAAATTCATAACACATAAAACAATGAAAATAGGAAAGATAAAATTTCCACATTTCAATCACAGTATATAATTTCACGATATTGACATAATCAATGCATTATCAATCCATTTTAAAATACAATTAGAAATTTGATAAAACTATTTTTGAGTAAAAATGTCTCATACCACTTTGATGCTTTTGAAAGAAATTTTAATTTTAAAACATTCATTTACAAATAAATAAATCATTAAAACTATTTTTTTAACATTGAAATTAATGATAAATATTTTTAAGAATAAATCTGTAAAACATTTAATATGATATTTTAGTTAAAGAGATATTAACCAAATAAGAGATGCTTGAATATAGATAACTGATGAAGAAAATTAATAAAATATTATAATATCATGATAATTAAGAGATTGATGATATAATATGTCAAAGAGAAGTATATAAACCTTATAGGTTAATAAAGGTTCACAATATCATGATATTCCTCATGTAAAAAGAGATTGATACATAGTACCTTAGGAAAATTCGGCAGCCTAATGTCCTCACTAAAAAATTAGAAAACTAGTTGATCAGAGATAAAAGAGTAACTAATATCATTGAATTTTTTTTACAATAATAAGGATATATAATAACATATCCCAACCCATGATAACAGAAATTAAAAGTCATAACATAAAAGAAGATTTCCACTAAAAGAGGAGGGTCAATGATTCCCATACAAAGAACATATCATATCATTAAGAATAAATCAATTACATAACTGTAAGTGACATACATAAATACACCCAATATAAGTATATATTATTTTTTAACAATAAATTACCATTCAAACAAATCCATATAATTAAATAAATAAAAAGTAGATGTTTAACCCAATGAATGGAAATTGGGTTAGGAACTCCCCTTTCCAATTTGGTAACATATTAAACATGCACCCCATGAAAGGAGCATAAAATTAAGATGTAAAACCCATATATTAATGTATCCTATAAAATAATACAACCATGGAGAGCAGATACACCACGCAAGAGTAAATAGTCTCAAATATATCATGACTCACCCTCGAATAAAAAGTTATATGAAAACCCCAATCCTCAAGTCCAACTTGTCTTGTATGTTCCTTGTTCATCCTGAATAATACAATAATGTTAATTTATAACTAATTATGAAAACATTTCAATTTTATTATTTCTTCTATATCACTTATTACCTTGCTATAATAATTATTTAATAATTTTACTTCATATCATATATTTTGTCAATGTTTAGAACATTAGTAAAAAATGAACCTCTTATAATTACATGTTGTCAATGAGGTCAAAATTAAATTATCTTCAGAAAAATATTCATGATTTAAATATCATATTTATAATATATATCTATTATATATATGTATTTATAATTTTACATAACATATGGAAAAAAATGAAATGCACCGTTAATTGAGATGGTAAGTCGTATGTACGCATGAACACTACATTCATTTATATTTAATATCTAATGGAATGAATACATAATTATAAATAGGTTTATTATAATTACACTATAATATCATATATAATTTCATTAACTCCATACATTATACATTCCATGTAAGGAATGTAGGTGTCATATCACATTGAGTGGTCGGTAGTCTGCACTTCCTCAAATAAAATTATCATATTTACTTATTTGGGAAACCAAAAAGAAAAGACATAAATGAAAAATACATAAGAATTTAAAAAATATAAATATAATATATTTCATATATAAATACAATGACATCATAATGTTCACAATGAGTTTAAGTAGTAGATAATCAGACAATCATCGCTTCATGAGGCAATAGTTCACCATATAGAGAAACAAAATGTTTGTATCCATTAGATGGAGGTGTGTGTATGTGTAGATTTCAAAATTTTCATAGAAACAAACTAGTGTATTTAGGATACATTTTTTTTATAAAATATTGGTATTAAAATAGTTAAGGGGTTTGGATATGGAAAATAAAAGAAAATAATTTGAGAGATGGTGTTGCCTTTAAATTAGATAACTCCCATTGGTTTGCACAGAAAATATTTCATTGATGTGATTTCTTCCAATGTTAAGAATATTAGGTGTAATATAGTGTTGCTGGGAGCTAATTTTGGAAGAGGTTGGATGATTCAATGGGGCTTTAGATGTGGGAGTTAGCGTTATAGTTGATTTTATTTTATATGGGGGAGGAAGGGGTCTTTAGGAATGATTGAATGTATTAATTTGTTATAAAATTAATTTCGGTTTAAAAGGGACAAAAAATGTTAAACTAAAAGATAATATGACTTTATTAGAATTAAAATCATCCAATTAGTGTTGGATAGGTTTTGGATAGTTTTTTTAATAATAAAAACTCATTTATTTAAATCATTCATTAAAAAGGTAATCACTACATCATCATTATGTCATAAATTATTTTATATATTTGATGTATAAAAATTATAAACAAAATAAGATGATGTAGAAAAATATTTTTTATTTCAAATCAATATTTATAGTTGATTGTATAGCTTATATAACAACATGTAAAAATTGATTTAATAAGAGATATATGTTTATGTAATTTTTGTCTTTACATTAAATTAATTAATATAAAGTATCATTATCACTCCCATGCGGCCCCATGGGGTCCCTTAATTGACCAAAGGATGGACTCGGTTGTACATATATCATCCAATAGGTTTTGTAAATATGTTACGGTAATTTGATATTATTATAATAATATTTTATTACCCTTATTTACCATATTAAAAATTTAACATTGGTAAATAAATTATTTACTGAAGTAAATATTCATAATATCTAAAAAAATTACTAATTACAAAATTTGGATAACCTAATTCCAAATATGTAATCCATTTTTCCAAATTCAGAACACATAATTGGAATAAATTTATTTAAAATTAATTAACATTTTCAATTCAAAAACCATATTATTAAGAAATTATAACTATCAAAAGATATACCCCTATTTATGTCCAATTTCAAAGTGAAATTACATCCATTAACCAAAATTGGATTAAATGTTAAATTCATAATATAATTAAACATTAAAACAAATTAATAACATAATCTAACCATATAATTAGATTAGATTAAAAGACATTTTTTAATTAAAATACACTATATTCGAATACTCATTTGAAAAAATGAACATTATCCAAAAAAATACTAACATTGCATCCGGAGTAAATTTTTCTGCCTCTATTCTAAAAAAGAATTTTATTTTATCATATAGAACAAAATAAAAGTGAAAAAAAGAATTAAAAAGCGTTCTCCATTAAAAGATGGTAAATAATATATTTAAATAATATTAGAATATTTATTATTAAAATTTCATTAATTCACATTTTGCGCCTCTACATTTTATTGTCTAAGTTAAAAAACATTTATCAAACATTGCAATTATTTTATAGTTATACCTGTTCATTCTGTCCAACATAGTGTCTATTCCTTAACTTCTATTTTAAATAACTATATTATTATATTATGTTTCAGTATTACTGAATGTTGTGTGAAATATATGGTTTTAGATAAATATTTTGTGTGTGTGTAGAGTATGATAATTGACAAAGCAACCCCTTTAGAAAATGAATATTTTATTCATAAGTATTAATTGAAATCAAAAAGTATTATTCTATAAATACCTTGGTCATTCCAGATGTGACGTGTTTCTGGGTGTGGATTTATGTTTCGGGATTGTTCTAATGGGAAGGTGGAATGGGTGGAATGACATCAAAGAATAATGATGGTAGTGTTTTTATGGGTAATTATCCAAAAATTTCCCCACTAGTAGCATGAAAAAAGATTCAATTTCACTAATGGGATTAGGTTCCTTTAAAATGAATGGGTTTTAAACTATGTTTAAATATGAATTCAGTTAATTTATCATCATTCTTCATCCATTGTGTGACTCTCTTATGTGACATGTTATTTTCTATACATGATTGTTTCCAAGGTAGAGTTGGAGAAAATAAACAATTACTAATTTTAAGATGGCATGAGTTGGATTTTTAAATGGGATGGTGTTTTTAAATGAAATGTTAAACTATGGGTTTCATGGTTAATTATGGTTAAATATGAGTAACAAAGTTATTAAGTATTGAGGAAAAGGTATTTGTAAAGACACATTAATTTTATCAACATTTTTGGTGAAAATACTAATTCGAATTAAGGTAGTGTTTGTTGTGAAACCCATAGTTTGGGATTTATTGTTGGCATTATATTTGTATTAGTTGTATTTTTATTATGATATCTATAAATAGCCCACACTAGTTGAGAACCATGTGATGAACACCCACATTTTCATGGGGAAGGGTGTATTTCCATAATATCCTAGTGGGAAGATGGATGGCGGACCACCCGCTCATTAAGGATCCCTCATCCAGGAAATGATATCAGAAGACTCTTCGAGCATGTTGTAGTTTGTGAGGACTATGTAGTCTCATGTGAGTTATTCTTCCATGTTTTCTTCGGTAAGAAATGTGTTTTGTAATTTCACATGTGTCTTCAGTATGATGTGTGTTTCATTGACCATGTGTTTGAACATGGGATGTGATTTTATTATAACGCCTATGTTTGTATGGGGGGATGTGATAAGAATATTTTTCATAGTTGATAGGACCAGCAATTAGGCTCTGCTATTTGAGGGAGAGTTGTGTCGTGGTACATTAAAATGTATTGGGAGCACCCAAATATTTTTCAATTGGGTGTGAAAGATCATAATGGGTGGGAATGTGATGTAGGGTACCCTATCATAGATGTTTTACCATATTACCATATTTGATTCGTGTTATTTGGCGAGCATGCATTGGTGATGTTGGATGGTTATTATTCCACGACAGGTGTTGTTAGATTAGCTATTTTCTCCTATGAGAACTAGAATTCTACTTTAACATGTAAATGAGAGAAATTTTTTTCTGTCTGTGTATACGTATATACTCACCCTACCTATATAAAATTGTTTTCATGTTTCCAAGATGATTTTTTGGACCATTCTAGGAATGATTACCCCGGACATTGGGAAAATTGTTTTATCTCTTCATAACATATTTTTTTGACTTACCCTGGAATTTAATTTCATTTTTAATAGTTTTTTCTAAAAGAAAACATGCAATTGATTCCATATTTATTTTATATGTGTGTTGTTGTATATTTGAGGTAGATAAATATTATCTCTCAATCTAATTTTCTTATAAATGGTAATGCATTTCATATTTTTATATTATCATACCCATGGTTTTTTTCACCACACTAGGGCCTACTAGATGTGGTACTCGAATATATTTATATCTCATTCATCATTTCCATCACATGAGGGGCTTATTTGGAAAGAAGGGGACTTGAAAGAATGGTATCAGATGTCAATTTTGTGAGATATAAAGTATATAGGAGTTAGTAATAATGAGGATTTTATGGTTTGGTAGGGAAATAAATGCAGGTGGTCTTGGTGAATGTCATAATCCTAGGAAGACTGGCTTTGACACTAAATTATTGGGGGGCCCCTTTGATCTGATGCAAGGAATTTTAGAGAACCGAATGACCATGTGAGGCTACTCCATTTAAATTGTAGAGACCCTATGAAATGTACATGAATCATAATGAAATGTGTACGTTTATGAATTGGGTTGTTTCATGGAATTATATATTGGTAATTAGTGTATTAAATGAGATTAATATTATCGTAAACAATATTCTTTACTACTCAGGAATAGGAATTATTTTTTCATCATTTTCATCTATGAAACCCACTAATCATCAATGTGTGGAATTGGTAGTTGAGGATTATTTTTAGAACCATGTTTATTGTTGGGGTTTTCATACTGTGGAGGAATAACACTAATGAAATATGATGTTTTATTATATCCATCTTCAAACATTGGTAATATAAGAAGGTTGTGTTTCATACATTGAGATGGAGAAATGGATCGATGATAATGAGATAAAATTATGCTTGATCTAGGATATGATACAGTACTGGGTTCTAAAAGAAGTGATAGAGGTGTGGGGGTATTCACGTTAGTGGTGAACACAATACCTATTCATGATGAAGGAGGTAGATGCTCTATGGGTCGATTTTTAAGAGTTTCGAGGATAATACATTTCATCATACATGAATGCTAAGAAGTGGAATGGTTGAATCTCTTTACCATAGAGAAGTATATTAACACGGGAGTTGGGGATCTTGTTCAAGGATCTTCTTCATGATTATCAGTATCACTTTCATGATGAGGAGTCTTAGGTGGGACACCTTGAGGAGGAACTTCAACCTTCATTCAATTTTGAAGTCAGGGCCATTATGTTATCGATGTACATGGTGTTTCAAAATAAGGGATATTGTATTGAGAGGATGCCTTCATGGAGAGTTATACTTTAATTTGGGGGTCAATAGATTAATTCAACATGAAATGTTACCAGAATAAGAAGGTCTCGGGCTCTATGACCATTGATTTTTTAACTAATGATGATTCGCTATAAACAATTTCTGTTTGGACAATATGGTCCTCATGTCTCTCATTCATGTTTCAGAAGGATGTGTTTCCTCGATGGAGCCTGTGTAAATATCCAGAACCATTTACCAGTTTCCGTTCTCGATTAGATTAGTTGGGGTGGGAATGTTCTGCCCCTACCTATGTAGGTGTTTACAACTATTCCCTTTTAGCATTGGGACACAAATATCTTACTCTACTGAGGGATGAATGATTTTCATGAGGATGAAATAATTGTGTTCATCTAGGACCATGAATTATGATTGTTATTTAATGAATTCATATGTATAGGTGTAGAGGATCCAGGTGTCACCAGTTTCACATAGCCGATGTAGACGTTCAGGTAGGATCTGAGATCATATTAGGAATGATAATCTTATTTAGAAAAATTTGATGTGATTTGTTTGAATTTGGATATACAAAATACTTTGTTCCACACATTCCATCCCATGTTATGGGTATTGACATATATTGGATTCTTGTGCATTCGGTATTGGGTTTTCCAATCATGGTCAGCCAATCCTTTTTGATGGGTATAGAATGATGATGGGACCACATCAGTCCCATGATGATCTGTTCTTGAAAAATATTCACCTATATGATGTGATTATAGAAATAAAAGGATTTTATTTTCTATATTCCATTTTTTAATGATTCTAAAGAACTAGTTTGTTTTTAAACATGGATGTTCAGTGTGTTTCTTTCATTAGGGTGATGAGTTGGCAGGTGTAAATATGGCTTGTAGAGCGACATCACTTCATATTGGTCTAGACGTCAATTGTATCGCTAGATATTAAGATAGTTTAGATTACCATATTCAATGGGGATTTTTTGGATGTTATCCCTAATGTGGTTGTGAATCTACCCCTCCCTCCCCCCATGTAATGATGAGTTTTGGATATATTTACAACTAGATGCATCTCCGATTTTGTGTATCCTTATCGGATTTCACTTTTTGAGGCACGATAGATAAGGATTCAGGTTTATGGTATGATGAAGGATGGTTTCAACCTGCCCAGTTTTTAATCATGGGGTGGTCAAGTTTTGTTTTAAAAGAAGGTATATAGTGGTATGAGGTTGTTCATTTACTATCGTAGCTTGAACAAGGTGACAGTCAAGAACAATTTTCCCCTCCCATGGACTGAAAACGTTTTTGTCCAACAAAGGGGTGGAAGTTATATTTCAAATATCTGTTTGTGGTCAGGATATCAATAGTTGATTGATAATGAGGATGATATCATTAATGCTGATTTAAGGTTCATGTATGGGAACTTTGACATCATAGTCATGTCGTTCTATGTATTGAACACCCATCCATGTTCATTGGCTTTATAAAATCTGTATTTTTTGAGTTACTATACCAATTCATCATCATATACATCAATGACATCATGGTCTAATCGATGTCATACGACAAGCATATTGAGCATCTCATGACTATTTTACAGGTCTATAGACGATAACAACTCAACATAAGGCTATCCAAGTGCATGTTCTTGACATGAGAGGTACATTTCCATGGACATGTGCTATCCCAAAATTGTGTATAAAAGAACCCATCTATGTTCAATGAATTTTTTTTCATTAGAAGGACCTAATAAAGTTGCAGGAGGTTCATAGATTCAATTATTTGGAAGGCTATTAGTGGATACAAGTTACACATTTCTCTCATGTTTCAGCTCCATTGACCGCTCTGACATTAACATGCCAGGATTATGTTTGAATTGAGTAGTTCTAGGAATTTATTGGATATCTGAAGTGTATGTTTTTCAGTACTCCAATGCACCAGTTTCTAGTGGTGGGTGTGTTGTTCAAGTTGTTTTTTGATTCTTCACATCAAGTATTTGGGTTTGTACTGAATCCATAGTTGGTAGTTATCACATAAGGGTATAGGAGGTTATGTCCCCTAAATGAATATATGACACCTACGATCTTGAGTTGGATGTGGTTGTGTTTGCATTAATGTTTTTGAAGCATTGACCCATTAGGGTCCTCGTTGTGTTATACACAGATCACTAGAGTTTGATGTATATATTTTACCAATAAAATGTAATATTGTTTCATAGAAGTTGGATAAAGTTTCTTTAATACTATGCATTGAAGATCTCTTACACATCATGGAAGGAGAATTTCATAGAAGATGTCTTGAGAAGTATGGCATAGAAAGAGATATTTTTGGAATCCGTGGATTCTGGGAAGTAGTTGGAGGATTTGGTAGTCTGGAATTTAGATGCAGGAATAGTTGGAGGAAGTGGTTATTTATTTTTAGAAGACAGTTCAATTTTATCATATGTATCTAGTGGAGGAGTACCAGTGTGGAGACTCAGTTGCAGAAGTGATGCATGACCACATTGACCATGTTGATTATCCATACAGATGGTTAGATGATGGATGGAATCTGAATTTGTTTCATTGGAGGATATTTTTTACACTAAAAATGCATGATGGAGTCCTCCATGAGTTTCACATATCACCATTAGCGGTGCACCCAATATTTTCCAGGATATTCAGTCACATAATGGATCATCTTATGTGGTCTAGTATGAAATTATATGAAGAGGAGTTTGTGGAGATGTGGTTTGTGTGCCAGTAGGTAAAGGATGAGTACCTTGTTCCAAGTATATTGTTGCAGCCTTCATATTTCCTCATAATAATGTGGAAAGACATGTTGATGAATTTAGCCACACAGTTTCTTAGGGATTAGGAGGTATATTTTTCTATATGGGATGTATTGTATCTTTTGATCAAATCAGATCACCTCATATCAATCATGGAGTCGAGCATAATGGTTTTCTCTGTATGAAGTTATGTTGATGTGGTGGTGCAGTATCACAGATTCCATGATCTATTGTCTATAATTGGTATAGAAGTTTTACCTAGAGATTATGGAATTTATTGAATAATGCTTCATGCAACTCATTTATACCACACCACTTCATTCCATCCTCAGACTGATGGGTAGACAAAACAGACTATCAAGACATTGTTTGTGATGTTATGGGAATGCATCTTTGATATTAGAGGATCATGTGTATGAAATGGTTACTTAGAAGAGTTATATTAAAATAAAATCTATCACTCTTCCTTATGTGTGTCTCTAATTGAAACATTATTTGGAGGACCATGTCATTCACATTTTTGTATGGAAGTGGTTGGGGAGAGAAATATTCCTATCTGAATGATTTTGTTGAGAAAGGTGAGAAGGATAAAATTATTTTGAGAGGATGAATACAGTGAAAGACTATGAGAAGTCGTATCTCGATCACATGACAAGGCCCATAGAGTACATTTATGAAAAATACATGTTCATGAAGGCTTCACCAAGACATGGGTAGAAGAGGATTCATAGAGGTTGTTAGATTTCTCCCTGGTTCATCAGACCCCTCGAGTTGTTGTGATGTGTTGGAGGTGTGGAATAATAGTTAGTACTACAATATTAGTTATAGAGGATCAATAAAATCATTCATGTCTATCAACTCCATCAGTATCATCACTATGACTCCAAATTCATTGAAATAGGAGAGTTTTATATTAAAGATGACAATATTTTCATTTAGTAGCTGATAGATATCCATCATCATCATGAGTAGGTGTTTTTTGGGGGGAAAAGTTCATTCGTTTGTTAGTTATGGAGGCCTGGTGGCCTTGATGAGAGTAAATGGGAGAATAAATCACATATATGGGTCCTATACCTAGAGTTGTTCTATGATTTTCAATGATGTTTTTTTAAAAAAAAGAATTATTTTTAACCCTTTTTCGTTATGTGATGCATTTTTTTTGTTCTGTTATATGTGATAAAGTCCTGACATGGGAAAAAGATATGAAATTATTTTTAAATGATATGCACTTATTGATATGTGATTAAACCCATGTGGCAGAGCTAGTTCCACCAAGAGTGGATTGTATCATGACATTGGGGAAGAAACTCCATGATTGTTTTTCAGATAGCGTGGTTGTTATTCAGCTATGATTTCACTTATTTTTAGATGGGTTACCAAAAATTAAAGGAGGTGTTATATGATGTTGAGTTATCACTCAATGTTTTAAAAACTACAAGATGTACTTTCCTCAAGATTTTATGTCAGTAGTAGCGTTTCAATAATATTAATATCCTTGAGAGGTATCCCACTGTGGGGTTGTTCACACCACAATTTTCTATTTCTGGTTTGGTTTTTATTTCTTCAGGGTTAGAATAGTATGAGAGTTATATAATTTAATGACCCGAACTTATAGAGTCTATTACGTTGGCATAAATATAGTCTTGTAGATGTTTAGGTAGGACACGATGGTTCATTTCAGGGTTTTCTCAAATATATAGCATTAAAATTTGTGAGTCTAGATAGGTATTTTGAATTGGTAGGTCACAAAAGTGACTCACACAGGTTGGTCAGTAGTAGTGATTTAGGGACGTAGCTCACGACTGTGAGTCATGAACGATTAATCATCCACATATATCTCAGAACATTGAATCATCCACCAATAACTCTGAATGGAGAGTCATCCTTTGGTATCAATGAATGGGGATGTGTCCGCTAGTAGATCTAATAGGTCAATCATCCACCTATATAACGAAATGATAATTCATTCACTAGTAGCTCTAAATGGTGAGCCATCCACTAGTATCACACATTGGGTGACTCACACTAACGACTCTCCAAACTGTTATTCATTTCAAACAGTTTTCCAAAATTTCAGATTTCTCACGTTTTTCTAGATTCACTCCTTAATTGATTCCATTGAAAACAAATTAGTTTAATAACATACTTAAGAGTTTTTTGAGATATTTTTAATAGTATATGTCTTCTAAAACTCTAATTTTTTCCTTGTAATTTGAACGATGTTATCTTGGTCAAGATATGAATTTAATGCATTTTAAAAACCACTTCTCATGGTTATATAGGATATCGACTTCTTAGGTATATATACTTTCATCCTTATTTGTTTCTATTTATATTGATGTGGAGGAAAAATAAAATCTTCCCCATGGAGTCATGCATTATGTAGAAGCAATTATATCATATTTCCCAATAGGATCTTCCTATTGTCTGTGTACCCCATATTTTGGAACAATAAATGAGTGTTGCTCATATGTTATTTGAGATAGGGATTTCATAGTCTCCATATTATTTTTCAATCATGTCGGTTGGGTTTATTAAAGTTTACCTTATGAATATATATGAATACCAAATAAATAATCAAACTAGAATCATTTTATGATCAACATATGAAACTGTGAATAATTTCATCTTTATTAATTATCATTTTATGTAGTGATTTTTATGTTTTATAATCCTATTGAAAATTGTTGTTGTTCGTGGTTCTTGGTTGCAGAAATAATGTTCAAGAAATAATTTTTTTATACTTCGCATTAAAAAATTCCATAGAATATATTAATAATTAATATTTTGTGAAAACAAATGGATTCCACATATATTATGGATTATGTGATTATAGACCAAATTTATGAAGATTAAATTTATGAATAATCCCCTTTCTGATAAATAATTAAGTTTTTTTATCGCTGTGATGTATGCTTTGTAGTGGGATTCATGTTTCAAGGATAACTAGATGAAAGTGTTATACAGTAGGGATACGAACATGATGTGAGAATAAGTATTGATATGTGTGGTAAGGGTATGTATTGGGGGTTATTATAATGGTTGTTATGTGATGTGTTTCTAGTTGTTGATGTAATTAGGTAGTTTTTTATGGGAGGATGGACAATGACAAATATATTTGAATACTTAATATGGAAGTGGATGGTAAGGGTAATCCTATTAGAGTTCTTCCAATAGTAGCATCCCCAAAGCATCACGCTTTATGTAGGGATTATAATTTTTTTATCAGTAATTGTTTTTAAACTAATATTTTATGTGAATTCAGTTAGTTTTATTTTAGACTTATTCCACAATGTTTCTTTTTTTACATTTGTGTGCTATACTTGGTATTTTTTCAGGTACTGATGGAAAGAAAAATAACTTAAAAATGATAAGATTTTATGATTTGGTTTGTTAAATGGAAACTAATTTTTCAATGAATAGTTAAACTATATGTTGAACACTTATTTTTAAGGAACAATAATTATGTTAATGGGTGATGAGAAATAAGTCTACGGGACGTCCCATAAATTTTATCAACCTCTAATATGTTTGCTGATGATTAAATTTGAGGTAATGGTAGTTTTGAATGCCACATGATGGTCAAGAGTGTTTGGTATCATATTTGTATTACATACATTCTCCTTGTGATGTATATACAAACCCCACCATAGCTGAGAAATATGTTCTGAACAACCCCATTTTTCTAAGGTGTTGTATATTTACCAAATATCCTGTTGGGGGAATGGATGAATGGACACCCTCTCTTCTATGATCCCTCTTACATGCATCGATTGAGAAATAATTTTTGTGCAAGTTCTGGGTTGTGAGGCCCATGTGTGGGAATGTGAGTTCTTCATCCAATATTTCTTCAGGATGATATGTGTTGATATTACCCTTCATTCATCGGGATGAAGTGAATTTGTGTTAAATGGGATAGTGTGCATGATGTGATATGTTTATGAGGTCTAGGTGTGTGTGAGTAAGATTTGATTAGATTCGTTTTCCTAAGTAACGAGACGAACTGTGAGGACCAAATGTCTTTATTGGGGGGGGTATAAGATGAGATTTATTTTCCAGGGTGAAGGGACAAGCTGTGAGGACTAGGTGTGTGTGGTGCAGTTGTGTCTTGGTATATTCAAAATTGGTGGGAGTGCTAATAAATGTTTTGTTAGGGTGTGTGAGTGTCTAATTTGCGGGAAAGTTGTGTGGAGTGAAAAATCACCATTGTGATTACTATAATAATTTATGTCAGTTTAATTATTTTTTTGTGCATAATGTTTTGTATTTGGATTGTTAGTATACCTTATTAGGTGAATTTGGTTCTGTTGTATAATAATGGGAGTTGTAGTATGATTCCCTCATTTCTTTTCTAGAGACATCAGTTTTTCCTACGGATTATACTTGTATGATCATTATATGTATAAAAAATATTTTTAATTTTCAAGGAGGACCAAATGGACCGTTTTATCAACCAGAGATTTTATGAGAATTGTTCTTTTTAATTTCGTTGATGTCTTGTGTTGTACGCCACACCAAAATTAGCTTGTTCTATACGCAACACCATTTTAGCTTACAGTATATGAAACATTATTCTTTGCTTGTGTTACACAAAATTTCAAGTTCGTTTTGTGAAATTATTCTATGGAACATTAAGTATAGATTTTGTTTAATGTATAAATGAAAGATGTTTTGATTTTTGTTATACGCAACACCAACTGGAGATTTAATTACAAGAATCCCTGACTTGGCTTGCATTACATGCAATCAAGACCTTCCTCGATAGCGTGTGTAGAACGCAATATCGAGTTTCACTGAACGATATATTATTATAATATTATTATGAAATAGCCATTATAAATAGTAACACCCACTTTTTGAAAATTTTAAAAGTCTATCTTTCAAAATGGACTTCATTTTTGGATTCAGAATGTCGAAATTTCCATAGGGTGAAATTTTGGTATTTTTCTGAAAACTTTAAATTTTTGATGAATAGTGAAAACACTAGGTTACTATTTAAAAACCGAAATTTTATATAAATAATTATTTATATTATTTAAATTTATTATATGTAAAAATTGATACATAATACCCATATATGTTCAATGTAATTCATTGGAGTCATTTTATAATAATTTTGGACATATAAAAAATTTATTGAACTTATCACCGTCTTTTACCACCTCCTATGAGAGTTTGGAAATTTACATAAAACATACTTTTACCGCTTCTATGAGTGCAATTTGGAAAATCCGATAGCCACGGTTAATATCAAGGAGTAAAATGTGGTTTAATAAGATAATTTTTTTTTGATGAATAGTAAGTTTTTACTTTTATTTACCATGGTTAAAAGTAAATAGGGTAATTAAGGGTAAAAAATATATTATTATTACCCAAACACATGTCCTAATTCTACTTGATACATGTAATTTGGCCAAAAACAACTTTAGGAATAATATATTACCCTTTAGGTCCACATGGATTAGATAAGGACATTTATTATTATTTTATTTATAGAAGAGTTAAAATAGTTAAAATCAATGTTTTATAAGTAAAACATTTTTAATATAAGGTTATACATAAGATAAATTCTACTATAAAGATTAATTAGAAATATAATAATATTTACTAACTAATTTTATTTAATTAATAATTTTTAGACATTGAATAATTTAATTTATTTATGACATAATGATGATGGAGTAATTACCTTATTAATGAAATATTAACATAATTGATGTTATAAATACCGAATTAAATGTAAATTGAGAATTTTTATAAATTAAACTAAGTTTTTGGTTAATATTACAAGTTATTATTGATTAAATTAACTTTTTTCGAACTAATCATGCTGTTATGAGTTTCAGAAAAACCTATTACAAAATAGTATCAAAATTGACATAAAATCGTTTTTAAAACAAATATTATATTATTAATTTTTATATTATTCATAAAAATCTACGGATAAGCCAAATAACATATATAAGGTTATATATATTAATAATGAACCACTTGGGGTTAGTTTGGCTCTTTATTGTATGTTTATTAACCATATAGTGTTAGAAAACAAGAAGACAAGGTTAAAGTTAAATTATTTAACTTAGAGTTTAATCTAAATGATATGGTTAAAATCATAACCTAAACTTGTCTAAAACCTATTGGTTGAGAGTATTGCCACACATACCCACATTAACTTTTTAATAAGTCACTTTTGAGCCATTATGAATCAATATTTCTTTATTATAAAATAATATTTTTTGTTTTTCCAATGGTGACCCTCTCTTCCCAAATAAAAAAGTCACCGCTTAACTCTTCCATTCACACCCTTTTGAGCCTTGAATCTTGGCCAAATCATGCCCATTTCTGTTATCATCTTCCCTAGAAACATTATAGAGGTTCTGGTCTCCTTAAAAGACCATGACAAGTGCCATAAGAGGAGGTTAAGAATAGGCGCATCAAAGAAGGGGTAATATCCTTTACGGATTCATTCCAATTTATTTCCTTTTCTACTTATTCTTTAATTGATTCATCATAAATTAGTAACATCAGTATCAATAATATACTGATATGTTATTATAAATATGAAACAACCCAGTTTCATCTTCTATCCATCCTATGGAAAACCAAATCACCGCATGTGCGTATGTATAGAATACCGTCTCTACGCCATGGTGTAATCTGTTTTCCACCACCACATTACATGGATGTGTATAATGATGTAAATAAATAACTATATATGATTATTGTAAATTGATATTGATTCTGAAATTTTATACAAACACTTCAATACAATTCCACGATCATTGGAATGATATCATTGTGCGTGCGTACGTAGAGATTTACGTCTTCACAACGCGATGAGATTCATTTTCAATGTTAAAAATTCAAGAATGATTATAAAGTATATATATTAAATAATCATGAAATATATGACATAATAATTCTACTATATTTATGTATGTATATATATATATATGTATTTCATCTACTTAATTACATTGATGTCAATAAGGAAATGAAAACAACGTTCATGCGTACATACGGCCTACCATCTCCATGAACGGTGTATTTAATTTCATTTATCTATCTATTATATATATATATATAATATATGATATATAAATCATGATTTAAATTCTTGATGTAATTAAATAATTATATAAGTAATATAAATATCATGAACAACAAGTCCAAACAAGTACGACAAATAAAACGATTTTACCCAAAATGATGCTTTAACATGGAATTTACAAAAGAACAGGTAATATAAAGTCATAAGTGAAACATATATGATATAATAACAATGAATATGATTCTTTAATAAGTAAATGACATTATTTAAATCATTATAAAGGAGGTTCATATACATACGATGCATATCAGACCTAAGGTAAGGGATAGTTATTCCAATCTCATTCTTATCTGAGATTGTTTATTCGTAAGTATTCACAGGGGTTATATTTATCATTCATGTACATGATTTATAAAAACGGTTTCACATTTTTTTAAATCCATTTTGACCCATTTTTTACTTTTACTACATGTTATGTAATGAATCATTCTTTTTTAGCATACAAGTTACTTTATTACATTTCTGGAAAATGTACGAGAAGAATGTTTTTTAACTTATATGGAATGAACAGATTTTTACAATTTTATAACGCCTTATTTTCATGAATCTTACTCTACAATATTTCGTGGTTATTTTCAATAAAATAATTTTAATTTAAAATGTCTTTGCATTTTTTGAAAAGAAAATGATTCTTAAGAAGAAATGATATTTTCCTCAAGAATTCTTTTCAAGTGTTTTATCAAAACCATTTTCCATCTAAGATAACATTATTTCATATTTGTATGTTTCAAGTGTAATGTCTCTATGATTTAAATGGTTTCACTTCTCTTATGGTGAAATGATATCCTTTGTTTTATATTTATTATTTTATGATGCGATGATGTTTATGAAATCCATTTGATTCTTTTGATTATAATTAATGATTTATGTTTATGTTGTTCAATAAGTAATAATGATTTCATTATGAGATGGGTGGGACCTATATAACCCTCCAATGTAGTGGGTAAAGATTTATATCTCATGAGATAGACATGTCTACAATGGTAAGTTAATCTGGTTCGGTGTCACAGTACTAAAACAAGGAGTGAACTCGATTAGGAAAGGGACTTTGTCCACTAAGATGGTCTTGGTAGTAATGCATTGGCTACTATGGAAATCATATCATGTTATTAATGGTTTTCCACAATTAAATGTTTTATTCCGATGCTATATTATCACGATTAGTGTTCCATTATGACCTATGACTTACGTACTGCCATGATTTATTTCACGACTCAAGATTTTGCTGTGTAAACTTTATGTTAATGTTTTGAAGTTCAAATGTATATGTTTTCTTTTATTTTATCCAAGATTACCCTTACTGATATTTTTATCACACCCTTTGTATTTTTTCCCTAGGATATAAAGAAAGGTTTTAGGTATCAAAAAAAGGGAAGATCGTTATGGGAGATGTTGGAGATATTTCACCAAGATTAGAAGATTATATTTCAAAGTTTCAAAAGAAACTAAACTACTACGAACCTTTTGTGTTTGTTTTTATTATATATTAAGTATTCCTGAAAAGTAATGTAATATCTATATACGTCATGTTTTGGGTCTCCACAGTTGGTATTAGAGGAAATGTTTAGTTAACCATTAGAAACTAGGATGCGAAAACGTTAGTGAGATCCGTAGAGATATTTCTAAGGTATGTCTAGGGATGTCCATAAGGTTAAGTATTTATATAGGTTATGGTCTTAAAATTACGGTAATGATATTAGAATTAATCCTAAGATGTTAGATATTTAAGGTACTCCCCCTTTATTAAGTTTTTTTCCTTTGCATTAGTTTTTCCTCTCACACTATTATTTTTGGGTTTTAGACGATGGACCAAACCTGAAGGAACCGTGTTGATCAATGTAATGGGAGATTCAATGATTTTACTCCCGAAAAAACCAACGTTATTGGAGATGGAGTGGAAAATCTTATTTCCATACATACACAATCTATGAATCATTATGGACATCCAAAAGAGCAGAGAAGGGAACAATATTCTATTGAGTCCATCATGAGGCAATGTCCACCTTCATTCAGTGGGTCTTCTGATCAACTTTTGGATAAATAATGGATCAGTACCATTGAAACAATATTTTCCATACATTGCTGTTCGGAACATGAAAAGGTCAATCTGGCTATTTACCATTTAGAAGGTTAAGTAGATCAATGGTGGACTCTAATTAAGAATACGAGGCCCTGAGATGAAAATGAATCCATGGAATTGGATGAGTTCAAGAACTTATTTTTCAATAAGTACATCCCTTGTATTTTTCTAACAAAGATGGAAATGGATTTCCTTGATCTAATGAAAGAAGGATGAAGAATCGGTTGGTATATACGAAGAGAAATTTACAAGGCTTTTATGGTATGTGTCTGGTTTTATCATCCAACCTAAATTTAAAGTTAATCAATTAGTCAGTGGATTAAAACCAAGTATTCGAAGGGCATTAGATATAAGAGACTTTAGTAGATATGATTAAATTGTGTGTTGTGCTATCAAGGTAGAAATGGAAGTTGGGGTTACATATCCATCTCATGGTTTTGACAAGAAACGAAGGATGGTGTTCAAGGAGAAATCTCAGAATAATGGTGAAAAGAAAATAATTGTTTCTTTATGCTCAAAGTGTGGAATGAATCATGGTGGATATTGTCTTAAAGGGACTAGAAATTGTTTAATGTGTGGAAAATAATGTCATCGAGTAGCTGATTGTCAAAGTAATGGAAAAAGGGGTTCTAATGATGTGAATAATGAGAAGACTATAGAAAACGCACAACCAACACTTCAATGTTTAATGTGCAAGGAAATGGGGAATTATGTTAATCAATGCCCTAATCCAAGAGTTAATGATGATCAATGTCAGAAACCTCTTAAGGAAAAGGACAAAGGAATGTAACATGTGATCACTATTAGCAATGTTGAGTATGAAAACAATGTGGTGGAATGATTATGTGTTTATGTAAAGGGATTCCAAAATAATTTTATGGAATATCATTTATAGTATTGTGGAACATTGGAATATCTATGTAATGGTTTATAGTGGTATTTGATAATTATATGCTTACAGTAACCATGATAAGTGATTCAAATATTTTGTAAAGTTGATGATAGGCTCATAATGAAAGGATAGGGGGAAAATTAAATATTAGAAAGTATTCATGAGCTCATGACTAATATAAAACAAGGATATATCATGGTTTGAGTGTATATAATTTTTGGACTTTGGTATGTGGAATGAGTTAACTTTTGACAGCATTCATGTTTTCACTAAGGTTTAATGGGCATTAAATTTTTAAGAGAGTACATGATTAAGTTATTCACATGATTGGAATGTGACCAACAATATATATGTGGGATAAATGATGGAATTCACATGCTTGTTATATGACCTTTTTAGTAATTGTTAT